>OX638237.1:0-10000000 GCA_951805285.1 Thymelicus acteon | reverse complement strand
GAGAAATTCAAGAAAATGTGTGATTTTCTAATCACCGTTTATCTAATTACCGGACTTTACCATTCTTTTTTAATAAAACGGTAATGAGCTTGTTTGGATGGTAATTAGATAATGAGAAATTTCTAAAGGGAGTCCTTATTAGATAATCAATATGACCTTTAGTTTATGACAACAAACACTATGTTACATGTTGTAAAGGTATATCTTCTGTATAATTTAAACAATTTTGTACGGATGTCCTTTATAGACTTTAAAACCATCCTACCGATGTGCCCCAAAATGGTTACACTTGAAAGGCAATAATGCGAAGATGGTTTGATACCACTAAAATAGATCAATTGAGAGCAGGAGAGAAGCATTGACTGTAAGTTTGGATGTTGCAAAGGCCTTCGATAGGGTGTGGCCTATGGCATTACTCTCTAAGCTGCCTTCCTACGGAGTACCCGAGAATTTGTGCAAATGGATTGCCAATTTTTTATCGGAGCGGAGCATCAAGGTCGTTGTTGACGAAGTATGCTCGGACACGAAGCCCATAAATGCTGGCGTCCCTCAAGGCTCTGTGCTCTCACCTACACTGTTCATCATGCATATCAATGATATGCTTGACATCAGGAATATCCATTGCTATGCTGATGATATTACGGGTGATGCTCGTTATACAGGCCGAACAAATCTTTCTCGGATGCAGATTGAGGAGAAGAGGATGAAACTTGTATCTGAAGGCGAGACATCTCTGGAGCGGGTCTCGGAATGAGGCAGGCTAAATTTAGTCCAGTTTAACCCTGAGAAGACACAAGTTTGCGCGTTAACCGCTAAGAAAACCCATGTCGTCATGGCACCTCAGTTTCAGAACACTCTTCTTAACATCTCCAAAAACATTGAGATCCGTGGTGTCGACATTTCGAATGAAGTGCAATTTCGGGACCACTTGGTTAGTAAGGCCAAACTGCAAAGAAATTGGGAGTGCTCAATAGAGCTAAGCAGTACTTTACGCAGACGATAAACAAAATGAAAAAATTACATCTAACTTTATAATCAAGACACCATTTGCAGATAATGAGAAAGTAACACTTCTTTCAGCTGTAACTCCTGATAATACATTTGCAAACTACATTTGCAAACTGAAGTTAATATCGATGACAAGGTGTATAATATTAGTACTGTCAACATTTCATCACTGAATTCTTTTTGATCGTAATCACATAATGTAATCTTATCAATTTTTTTTACCGAAGACCTTTTTTTTTGCTTTATATTTTAACGGTTTATATTTATTTTCATCACTGAATAATTTTTCATTATAATCACTTACTCCGTTAATTGACACATGTTTCATCACTGGTCGCCGAAACGAAGTTTTTTCAAAATGGGATTTTTTTCCAAAAATAATTGTAGGTATATCAACTACGTTCAATGCCCAAATGTAGTACTACTAATAGTATTAATTATGATTACATTATTGATTTTATTTGTAACTGCTATGTTACTATCCACTATTTTACTATAATTATTTACTTTTAACTATAATTATATCGATAACTCTAAAAAGAAGACTGAATCATTAAAATTGTTATTTCAAGTATTATAAAAATGATTATTTTATTATGAAAAAATGATTGAATGATTTTGGAAGTTACTTCATTTCTAATTGCCATTTTAAATTTTCTAATTACCATTTATTTCTAATAATTACCATTCGTCTTAAATATCATTACCGTTTTCAAAAAATCTTCTTTTGTCTATAACTTTTACATTATTAGTTTTATCATTGTCCCTTTCACATATATAACAATGTAATATAATAAACTATATAAAAAATCTATAAAGAACAATTTTGGTAACAATCTTTGATGCGTTCTTTGAAACAAGCGAATATGCTTATTTTCAAATATTCACCCAACCCAAGGTGTAAAAAAATAAGAAAACCGAAGCAAAGCGAGGGCGGTTACTCGTCTCAAAATAAAAATGAAAAACTTTTGACAGAAGTCTGTCCGAGCAGCTAGTAATAAATAATAATAATAATCGCTAATACACTCATACTATCGCAGGAATATGGGGCGGAGGCATCCCGAAACCCTTTAAGTATACAGAGATCCAGCGTCATCGTTTCAACTTGGCTGACAGAGAGGGAGTTGCTGACAGGAAGGTTCCTCTACAGCCACTGGTCTTCACATCTGCGGACGGTTCTAGCAAGAGATACAACTTGAGGAAGGTCTGTTATAGAAATATTGATATTATTAGATCTTTTATTTGAGGCCATATTGTGTTATGTTCGGTTTACACGTATTAAGTAGTTAAGTAGTTAACTAAATTTTAAGTAAATTAATACGTGTAAACGGACAATTTAGTAGTTTAGTAATCAAGTAGACAAGTAATTTAGAAATTTTTCTATTTTCTGTTAAGTAGGTGGGCGGGGCTTATCACTTAACACGTTTGGACAGGCACTTTTAAGTTAAAATTTAGTAAAATGCTTAAGTAATTAAGTAGAATTGTATTAACTAAAGAGCTTTACTAAATTATTACGTATGGACGCACACTAAAAATTATTCACTTAAAATTTAGTTAAAACTTACTTAACTACTTAATACGTCTAAACCGAACATTAGCGGTCCATTTATCCTCGACTCCTAGCCAAACTTTAATAAAGTATTGGCCCGTGGTTCTGCCAAAGATCGGTTGAGGCCAGGTTGATCCATTTTAGACCTACACTAATTCATATTTACGGTGGTATAGTTTTTTACCAAACAGTGTAACTACCAAGTTCTTTCCAGAATCAACAATTTGTTTTTATGCGTTGCTGTCTTAGAGAGCTATTTTTAAGCGGCTGTGTCTCTCTTGGCCGACAAGACATTACAAATACTTTTGGTGTTCATATCCATTGGTGACAGTGACTAGATAGAATCAAGTCATCATAATTTGCACTTACTAAGCCTGCAAGTCTTGTTGCCAGTTTGGTGAACTACCCTTTCACCTGGTCCGTTCGAAGCGTTTCACTGATCTGTACGCCGAAGTCCTGTTCAACTACGAATGGCTCCACGCGAAGCTAAACTGCTGCCCTCTACAGGCTGTGCTGGCAGACTTCGAGGATTCCAAGTTTCATGTCCATAAAGACGCTGTCAGGTATTTATGAAAAAATGTTAATGTGTGAATTGAATTAATGGATTTATTACTTATAATTTATGATATTTTTCAATTTTATTTTAACTTAATTATTTCAAATGTATATATAACATTACTCTAACGCATTTACTTAGGTCACATCAATTATATTATATGTATAAAATATCTTTGTTTCACATAAAATAGGCATTAAAATATTTAGGACCACATACATATAATTTGAAACTTCACAAAACCCTTGACAATTAATTTTGAAACAAGGAATCCAACTCGGTTCGTCGCTGCGACAAAAAGAGACACTGTCATTTTCATTTGGGTTTTTAGGGTTCCGTAGCCGAATGGTAAAAAACGGAACCCTTATGGATTCGTCATGTCTGTCTGTCTGTCTGTCTGTCTGTCTGTCTGTCTGTCTGTCTGTCTGTCTGTGAAACTTGTTAAGTAGATGTATTCTGTAAACCGCATTAAGATTTTCACACAAAAATAGAAAAAAACAATAAATTTTGGGGGTTCCCCATACTTAGAACTGAAACTCAAAAATGTTTTTTTCATCAAACCCATACGTGTGGGGTATCTATGGATAGGTATTCAAAAATGATATTGAGGTTTCTAATATCATTTTTTTCTAAACTGAATAGTTTGCGCGAGAGACACTTCCAAAGTGGTAAAATGTGTGTCCCCCCTGTAACTTCTAAAATAAGAGAATGATAAAACTAAAAAAAATATATGATGTACATTACCATGCAAACTTCCAACGAAAATTGGTTTGAATGAGGTCTAGTAAGTAGTTTTTTTTAATACGTCATAAATCGTAAACCGCAAAAAACATTGATCAAAGTTACAACGAACTACAAGAACTTTTATAACTTTTATTAACTTTTATGTTACTTGCTGCTACGGAACCCTTCATGGGCGAGTCCGACTCGCACTAGGCCGCTTTTTTGTGTTTTTAATACGCTTTTATTAATACGCTTTTATTAGCTTCAGACGTATGTTAGTATGTATGTAACGGAATCTTTGAACATGATTTTGACCCCCTTCAAAACTTCGGATTAACTCGAAATTTGGCATACCTATTAAGGACCGATAACAATTCAATATTTAAAGAAAAAAGAGAAAGAAAGAAACCTAATTACACGCTTTATATTAGCTTTAAACGGTCAGATTTCTTTCAAACTTTGTATACTTATCGAGTATCGATGAAAATTCAATATTTAAAGAAAAAAAGAAAAAAAAAACATAAATTTCATTTCAAAAAATTAAACTAAAAATGAAAAAATAAATAATAGTTTAAAAAAACTTTCTATAAAAGCGTGTTTTTTAGTTTTTTTAACTATTATTTATTGTGGTTGCGACAACGCAGTGAACGCAGCGACAATTTGTCGTTATTGCGTCGCTGTCAGATTATGTACAGACACCTACAGTAGGCCCTTAATTCAATTAACCACGCTGCTATTTAACCTATATAAAAGTGAACGAATATTGGTCATTATAGGTATTGATTGAACTAGTAGCCAATCCTTAACCATAGGTCATTGGAAACCAATAAATTCACATTTTAGTTATGCTAACTCCATGATACACTCGTAAGCGTGATTCAGGATCCCGCACAACGCCATCTATTGGCGCGTGTCGACATCACACTTTGTAGTCTTTGTACAGGTATCATAAAAATTCAATCACTGTCATTGATTCGGAAGGCCATATTATTATATTAAAATATGGTCTAAAAAAATTCAAGCTTTTTATTAGTTGCTGACATAAAAAACATATTATGTTGTTGATTCATAAGATATCCGAGGTAAACTTGTTAAGCACGATTCAGAATCTTTACTAGATTGTGCCATCTTTCGGAAATTATGGAAACTAACCTCTCTAAAGGTTAGTCTAAACTCTAAAGCCTTCTCTGTAACTTTTAGATGTGTATCTAGGTGGCAGTAGTAACAGCTTTGAATCTTCACCTTTCAGAGTTTGGACATGGTAAAATAATAAAACCAATGAGGATCTTTTGAACTGGTAATAAAAAAAAACATTATAATCAAGTCTATTTCTACCGTGTACCAAGTATCTTTAGAAATTTTCCTATTTATTACTATACGGTTACCATGATATTTATGTTCAGCCGTGATCACGATCCATGCAACTGGGTCAAAATATCGGCGTACAAAATAAATATCGTGTGTACCCGTATTATACTAAAATGTTTGTTCCTGTTTTAAGGATGTAGGTTGCCTAAGGGTAGCAACGCATCTGTGACCAAATTCGAGTGGGACCTAATATTTACTGACAGGACTAATCTACACTAGCACTCCTCTTATTATCGAAAAAAAAAATAACTATGTTATTCTTACGTTATCTTCTGTTTTTGATGGCAATGCATCAGTGATGCCTTTGATATATATTTGCTGTCTTACAAAAATAAAAACAGGAATCTTGCGTTAATAAACATCCCTACTTTTCTGAAATATCTTTCACCTACATGCGTGATTGATCATGTGATCATTTACAGTTTCATTATGATTACAGGGAACTAATGCTAGTAGCAGATGCCCTTCGTCTCGGTGGGGCCATACTGGGCCAGTACCCCGACATGTTGGCACCACAGCTGGTGGGGAGACTGCTGCCGGAAGCCAACACCAACCCTGCAGTCGCCTCACTCCTCAAGCAGTGCCATGATAAGGGGAAAAATCACTGCGCGCTGCTCCCCTCACATCACTGCTTGCATACTCCTGGTGGACCGTTGAAGGTATTCTTCAACCAAATCCTAAGATCAAACTACACTTATTTAGATAAAAATGTATTTCTGTGTGATAAGTTGTATCTAAAATTCTCAAGTTAATACTATTGACTATTGATAAAGAAGCTGGTTCGTGAAAGGATATTTTAGAACACGCACAAACTATGCAATCTGTTAACTATTTTACATATTCAACTTCTCTTTAATCATGATATCAGAGAGCAAGAGAGATAGACAAAATGCTATTTCCTTCTCCTTGTCTTCTTTCTAATTGTTTCCTGGTGTTCTTTTCCCAGTATTCCCTCGAAGGTCACCAATTCGCCGTGTTCGCTTTCCGTCTGAGCTCAGACAAGCGCTACGTGGTATCCATCTCCAGTCGCGTGATATCCTGGGACCTGGCTACGTCAGACCTGGCCCGAGACCTGTGTCCGCAACTCGAGGGCATCATGCAGACCTTGGAGCTGTCACCGGATAACAAGTGGGCCGCTGCGGCTACTAATAATTCTGTGGTAACTTCTTGCTAAGTAAAAGTTACCTCAGTGCCTGAAGTCGAAGGTGTTCGAGCAGTGTGTGTTGCCAGTGATGACATACGGATCCGAGACGTGGTGCTTCACTATTGGCCTAATGCATAAGCTTAGAGTCGCCCAGCGGGCTATGGAACGAGCTATGCTCGGTATTTCTCTACGCGATCGAATCAGAAATGATGAAATCCGTAGACGAACGAGGGTGACCGACATAGCTCAGAGAATTAGTAGGCTGAAGTGGCAATGGGCTGGCCACATAGTTCGAAGGACCGATAACCGTTGGGGAAGAAAGGTCCTCTAATGGAGACCACGCCTCGGTAAAAGGAGCACAGGATGCCCCCCGACCAGGTGGACCAACGACCTGAAGAAGACAGCGGGTATCCGCTGGATTCAGAAGGCTCACGACCGGTCTGAGTGGCGTAGATTAGGGGAGGCCTATGTCCAGCAGTGGACCTCAAAGGGCTGATGGATGGATGGATGGATGAACTTCTTGCTCTCTTGCTTCTTCACCAATCCGGAAGCTATGGTAGAATATCCTACAGACCTACAGACAGAATCTCGAGACAAACCCGTGCTCAGTAGTGGGCCATGGGTTAGAAGTCAATTAGTCATCACGGATATCTTCAGGTGGCATAAAGACTCTCAGCGTTGTTGAGTACTGAACTTCGTACTAATCTGCCCTGACTAGAGTTTATTTCATCAGAAGCACGCTCTAGGATTCATCAATATTGTGAGACCAGTTACTATAAAGTTTCCCTCAGATGAGGCTTTTTTATTAACTGATTTTTAATATTTTTCAGTCATTGCTCCTGAATATGCTGACTAGTGAATACATCACTATAGAGAATCCTTTGGACGATGGTAAATAATCATATTGTTATAACTTTCTTATCGTCATCTGACATGTAACGTTTACAAATGCCTTGCCTTGATTAGCAAACCTATAGGGGATATTATGCTACAAATCAATGCTTTTGGATGACCTCAAAATTTCCAATGAAATTGCTTATTAAGGAGAAGATGTACCATAAAAAATTATGATATGCCATAAACATGCCTACCTACTGCCACAGTTACAGTAACAGCAATTTCATTTTCTAGGTGAAACGGTCCGAGGAGTGAATGTTCTCAACCACCACATGTTCATCTTCGGCCCCCACTCCTGGGTGCAGTACAGCATGCGGGGCGAGATTGAGGAGACCAATCCTGCTCCCGATCATGCCCCGTATGATGATGTCAACTGGGAGATACTTTGTAAGTATGAATATACTCCATAAAGGGTCTCAAGATGTCAAACAATTGGAGTCGCCGCGAAAACATAAAGAGTGACAGCATCATTACAAATTATGATTTATGATTGTAAACTTAACTAACTGAAAAAGCTACACGAGATTATCTTGCTTGCCCATAATATACTTATTGTTCAAATTGTAACATAATTGCCCAATAACACAATACAAAATAACAAGACGAAGAATACCGCAATTTTTCGTCGTGAGGAATAAAGCTGACACTGTCCTTTCCAGCAATGGATTTCCGCGACCTGAAGAACTTTGTCCTGACGATGTGGAGTGGAGACCTGGATGAGGACAGGCTGTTAATCCACTTCTGCAAGGATGGCTCCTGGATGCAGCCGCTGCGCTGCAGAGGAGCTATGGCTTTGAACAAGCACTGGACGAAGATATACTCCAGTGACCCTGAGAGAGGGTATCAGGTATTGTGTTAGATGGTAGAGTAATTCAATTGTTTATATTAATTTTAAATCTATAGATTACTAAGACAGTAATATTTTTACGCCTTAAAAAATATCTGGAAATATAATATACCTATAGAAAGGAGATTATTTCATATATTATGTGCAGATTTGTATTGTTAAATCGATTTCTTGTCGCAAAAAAAACTTTATTTGCAATTTTTATCTAAAATACTAGGGAGTTTTTTGAAAAACTAATCACATACAAGAATTGCTCTTTTAATGGTACAGAAATAATTATTTAAAAATAGTTTACAATATTAATTTATTTCTCTTAATATCAGCGTTTTACCTTACCAATAAAACGCTTATTAAGCGATAACCTTATTTGAAGCCTAATTAAACTATTTGAGAGTAGCGTATTTGATTTCCGGTAACGCGTCGGTTTTATCCTCGAATTCTCATTGGTCGTCCCCCGCCATTTTGCCTATTTTAGTTCTCCAGCTGTACACCAGGTGGCGCCGCGTGCCCGAGGAGGCCAGACTCGGCGCATTGCTTCATTGGATCTCAAATATAAACAAATGTTTTCACCAGGCAGGGTTAGAATGTTAGGCTTCAAATAAGGTTATCGCTTAATAAGCGTTTTATTGGTAAGGTAAAACGCTGATATTAAGCTTTGAACCGTTATTTGAAGCCTAATTAAACTATTTGAGATTTGTCTGTTATCGCCTGGTGTACAGCCATCGCCGATGTGATGATATCCTGAAAATGATTTTAAGGCCTTTTTAGCATATGAGTGCAGTATACCTTATTGTAGGCCTAAAAGTTTTGTACCTGGAATCGGGTTACATGCAAACTTAAGTAACGTAAGTATATAGTTTCAATTGAAAACTACATAAATATATCGTAATTTTTACTAAAATTATAAATGTGAAATTTTGTGTTTGTTACTCTTTCACGTATAAGACATTGAATGAACTTTCTTGAAGTCCAGCGATCAGGCCATGATCTGGAATAAGACATTAGACAAATATTGTCCCGGAAAACGCAGCAAAGCTGCCGGTAGAACGCTAGTAATCAAATACTTATTAATAATGACTAAATTAAAATCCATATACATATATAATTATTATAACTGATAATGATAAAACATTTCATAACTTCTAACTCGAATCAGATTCTTGGGCGCAACTGCAGGTCGAAGACTACCTGTGTAAGCCTTAACTTAATACCCGGTCGAAGCAAAACCTTCTATATTACTTAGTATCTGAAGCTGTCTACATTGATAACTCAACTCTTGTTTTATGACTCAACATGATACGTGGTTTTGCACCGCCGTTTTAGACACAAATTTAGGCTCGAAAATTATAGTTATTGGAAAATAAGCAATTATTGACCAATATCTTAGTGAAGTGAGATCGTGTTCACGACTATTACAGCATTATAAAGGCATGCTTTACATAGTGCAGAACATTACAGTAAATTAGATCTGGTCATAAGAACTAATAGGTAAGAACGTCTGCGTCACAAATAGACCCGTTTGATTTTATGAACGTTAGATTATAATAATATAGTCACAAAAATAGATGGCAGACTTATATACTAACATAGTCTAGTTCTATACGAAAGTCCCTCCACTTAGTATATTATTTCGGTCTATAAAATATCTAGTGAAATCGGCCTCGTTAGGGTTAGTTACAGGAATTGGATTTACTTTCGCCAATGTGACTTATTTATACCGTGAAGGTACTCATTTATACCGTGAAGGTTTGTGAGTGTTAATAATAGAATCGTGAAGTTTCACGATGGTTTTACTGATCTGTCAGATCCAGCGTGCTGTAAACTTACTCTACACGAGTTGTTCATGAGGCAAAAAGGGGGCTCTAGTGGTAAACCCATCTGGTAAAAATCACTGTCGCAATCTGGGAATAAGGTGCCTTTCCGGCAGCAGAGTCAAGCCCCATATAGCTGATCAGCTTTTCCGTTGAATCATATTATATAATGAGCTTGAATTTGAAAATTGAAACTGATCAAACAGTGTTAATAAATAAATACATTTGTTTATTATGAATTGAGTATGTTATTTCCATCAAAGGCATTGATTTGGTACTTCCTATTCGTAGGTACGAGCCGTTCAGTTAACGTTCTGAGTTAGCAGTGACTGACCTACTAGGTGCAGATCGAACCTTAGAGCGTAACATACAGCGCGCATATATTTATATTATGGACTATAGAGCCGCTTCTTTCAGCGCCAATGTCACTACAAACTCCGGTTCTTCAGTTTAGCATGTTATTTCAACTCATGTCTATTACTAGGCAATCCAGAATTGAAGGGTGTTGAAGTTTCAACCGAGATAGGTTGGCATTCCATCAATTCGAATAATCAAAGGCCCTCGCTGATATTGTGGATACGGATGGCGAGCATTTTATGTAGTGGTAAGACTATGTAAGTCTTGGTAAAAACTGTTGTGCCTTAGGAGGGCTTGATAATGAAGCGATTTCCGACTATCGGAAAAATAGCAAAAGTTATTTATCCTATTATACTTTGGATATCTTTGCGACTAGCTGTTCTCAACAAAGATAAAATATTTTCTTGAAGATCTTTGGATCTTTTTACGTAGGTATTGTTATATAATTAACTTATTATATTATCTATTAGCCTATTAGGAGAATAGGCAAGACTTTTTCGGTTGCATGACAACCGATCCTAAACGATTCCTAGATACTAAATGTTGATCTATGGTACCAAAATCGACTTATCAAAGTTCATTTGCCAACTCAAATGTTTAAAAATTATTGTGGCTTGCTAAATCTGATGTTTTAGGGGACAAGGTCCTTGCAGTTTAGTGGATAATCTGCCGTTATAGGTAACTGTGTAACACAATTCATCAGATGCCAAAAATGTTTGGTGTATATTTCGGCGAGGCCATGAATCCTTAGAGGAGGTAGTCTGGGATGGACCTCTTTATTCTACAATACTCGCCCGATGCAGAGGTTGCCATATAAAAAATTTCATGAATAAAAACTAAATATTTAGAATGATTAATATGTCATTAACGTAGAATAGATGAATATTTATTGATCACGTTGTGTTGAGGTAGGCACTTTGGAATATTGATGTAAATGTTAGGAGAACTGGAAATATATCATGATGCAAAGTAAAATGAATATTATTGAATAACCAATACCGTAGAATACACTTTCTCCTATATGTACGCCAAACGCAACCACAAGTAATTTACAGGACAACCTCTGTAAACTTCTCCAATGAAGTATTGATGTGCTTCGGTATTAATGGGTAGGTGGAAATGTACGTTGGATAAGTCTATTATGCATAATCAATCCAATGGTTGCAAACAGTTTACTACTATGTATCATTATGAGCTTGAGCTTGGACTTGTCAACAAACACCATAATTTAGGTTATTTAAAATATCTGTAACACCAAGCTGGGACTAAATCCCACGGTTTCTGAAAACCCTCTTTCTGTTAATTAGCCTGTATCCGTGGCCTTCGAGGTAGGCGTTTGAAGGAGGACAAAGCTAGGTACGGTTCGGCACAGTACTGTTAACCGTAGCTTGGCCAAAAATGGAACGCGAAAATTTTATATGAGTTTGTAGTTTCCAGTTTATGGTGCCTGTAGAAGTTGATATTATTCTACCAATTCTGTTAAATTGACCGCTTGAAAAGGCATGAACTTTTACTTATGTTTTGGTGCATTTCGGAGCCATAAAAATTCCTAGGGCCAGATCTTTGTCGAAAAGTTATTTGATGGGTGTTTGATCTTTTAACGGGGCGAGGGTAGTCGCGCCCGTGGTTCTTAAAATTTTATGCATCCCTGGCACCATGAAAAGGCGTTTTACTTATACAAATCTAAATGCGGATAATTATAATTTAATACGTAATACATACATATTTGTACTGTACTTAAAAAGCATGACCAGGCGTGACCTGAGTCTGCTGATAGCACTGTGCTTGCGCAGCAGTTATTTTGTATCGGCGCTCGGAGCGGCCAGAACTTTTTAGATATTTCATGGGGCGAGGGTAGTCGCGCCCGTGGTGCATGAATGCATTTCAGGCGCCTTGAAAAAGGTGGTTTACTTACGTAATCTAAACGAGGGTTATTATAATTCGATACATAATAGGTACATACATATTTGTACTGAACTTTAAAGCATGACTAGGCGTGACCTGAGTCTGCTGATAGCACTGTGCTTGCGCAGCAGTTTTATTTTGTGTCGGCGCTCGGAGCGGCCAGAAGTTTTTAATCACCAACTTCTATGAAAGAAGAAGATTCCAAGATTCTCGCTAGTGGGAGGAATCTTACATAAACTGACCTGCAGAAAATTATCCATAACTGCAAAATGTTATCGAGTTTGATGCTAATGCAGCAAATTAATAATTCGGCACTGGTACCCATAAGCTATAAAACATCATTAGCCTCATTTAACATTTATTGAGACTGTCAGTGCCTTTTATATTTTGACATTGTCGTAGCAATAATTAATTGACATTAATTATTTCGTTACATAATAATATTAATGAACTTTAACATATCAATCGGAAAATATTGCTAATTGTATTGTAATAAAATTCTTATTACTTAGTATTACCCTAACTTTATTTATTTTATTGTGACCTTATATACCTTCATGTCCACAGTAAATATTATGAGTTTGAGGTTGTTTTATTATTTATTAGAGCCACGTGTGACAATTTGCATGCCCAAAGAGGCGGAACGTAAGAAATAACGTTTGTGAACCACTTATATGATTGTACCATTTCTGGCAATAAATGATTATAATAATGACCATAATTTTTTCGAATTCACTGTTAGTAAATGTGCCCGATCTCTTTGAAAGACGTAAGGAGCCGCTTGTGCGGCTAGATTCTCTTGGTAATAGCGGCGAAACCCTACTCAATACCTAAATGTAAGTGAAGAGTATTTGTCATAGTATATGGTTTCATTTCAACCTTGATTCAGTAGGGCAAGATTAATTAGACTAACGGCAAAATTTGTCAATTTGACTAGGGCCGTCTGCACGTGTCCCTTTGGTGCTACATAGCACTACAGTAGATAAATAGGTTGAAATGCAACGCTACTATTAGCAATGTAATTAAGTATTGTAATAACCACATACCTGATACGCCAAAAAATGTACAGAGGTAAAGCAGTTTCTTACTGTACTTTCCTGAACGGAATTTTTCCTTTTCCGGCGCACGTGGCGGGTTGCCGCGGCAGTACTGGTAGGCGGTGCTCGGCCCAGCTGACGAACACGCTTGCTACTGATGACCGTCTCAACATTCCCAACGTTCCGAGAACTCGAGTCATAAGAGGAAGAATTCGTCACTCTTATTAAGAATAATTTTTAAATAAAATACGAACGATAAAATCGTTAAAATTCTTCAGTAATTCACTTCTAATTTTTAGAACCCTAGTAAGGTTAGGAATTACTTGGATGTCTCTTAAGACACGACCGACTGTTACGAAAAACAAATCGCCAATGAAGCAATGCGCCGAGTCTGGCCTCCTCGGGCACGCGGCGCCACCTGGTGTACAGCTGGAGAACTAAAATAGGCAAAATGGCGGGGGACGACCAATGAGAATTCGAGGATAAAACCGACGCGTTACCGGAAATCAAATACGCTACTCTCAAATAGTTTAATTAGGCTTCAAATAACGGTTCAAAGCTTAATAAGTACTGTCCTTGTACAACAAAAGTTAGTATTTGGTACTTTGATTAATAATTTCTTCCCAGATTTCAATATTTGAACTGAACGAAGAGAAGTGCCTGTGGGAAAAGGTGGAGGAACTGCACCACACAGAAACCGATACCGCTGAAGCGATGCTGCAGCTGAAGAGGGGAAGGAAAGATAGAATGTTAATGGGTAATAAAATGCTATGAAAAAATAGAATGCAAAGCACGAATGAAGCAACGATATAATTTGACTTTTAGAAAGTGTTTTGTTAAAAGCTATTTTGAATAAAACACTTAAAATCATTGAGATATTGTTCGAATTATTCGTATAATTTAAAAAGATCGTGTAAAATATTTTAATAATGAAGATCAATCAAAAATAGTAGATTTCGTAGTCATTGCAACTATTTGCACTCAAGAGCCATTTTCTCAAGGGAATTTTTGTGATTCTTACATTATTCCTAAAGTCCTCAACGTACATAATATTTATACATATTTTTCTGAAAATACCTTCCATTTGTTTACCAACTTTTCGGACTTAAAATTTGTGAATGCTCCCAAATCAATTGGCCAATATTATAGAGCTTTTGCCTCTCGTATTATAAGAGACTCAAGCCAAGAGAAGCGTCATTTATATATTGTAAAAATAATGACTGATCTTAACGTTTTGAATTCATACTACAATTTCCGTGTGTTACAAATTCATAATGTTTTTCTGTAAAATATTATCTTGCAGCAACGACTACATATAGTTTTGTTGTATGGGATTTCGATAATGTCATTCCGAGGGGAAACCACGAGAAAAACACTAAAAAAGGAGAAAAGGAAGAAAACAAGAAAGATGAAGATGAAGAGGTGAATGAAGTTTTTTAATATGTAATAGATATTTAAAATAAAGACGAAGTGACAGAAGATAAGACAGTATAACTTTTTACTGCTAACGGTAACAAAGTCATAGTCAATAGGTGGAAAAAACAATGATACAAGTATAAAAATACAATATAATGATACTTTTGTATTATACAAAACTCAAAGAAAGTAAGAAAAGAGAGATAATTATGCAAATTACATAAACTCTTCTCTGCATACATTTTCTTCAAAAGTTGTTGATGAACTGATTTTTGCACCGCGTACCTTTTAAAGTGATTAAATTTTTATTGCAGGAAGAAAAAGTTGATGAGCCAGAAAAAGATCTTCATCTGGAAGGAATAGTTCTAAAGCTGCCGCATACTATCAGGAACATCTCCACAAAGATGACTCTTTCCAACTCCTTCATGATCAGCAATAATAATACTTACGCTGTTGCTGGAGTCAGGTTAGACTTTTATGGTTAAGCTAGACGAAACCTTTCGATAGTTAGTACTGAAACTTCTGAACGAATAGAATTATAATATTAAATGGGTCCCTTTAAATTAAAATTAAGAAATAGACAAATTGTAATGGACAAAAATAAACGTGTTTCCTTTGTTTAATCTATGTTATTGTTACACTGGGTTTTTGTTTGTCCATTTCTATATTCCAAATCTTTTGATCATGGTATAAATTTGAATGTTAAAAATGCTAAAGTTTTCTCTAAATTTAATTTCAGGAAGAACCTCTACGTGTGGTCTTTGGAGACTACAAAGCTCATCAAGGTTTTAGATGCTCATTTCGGAAGGATTGTCCAGTTGGAGCCGCTGACAGTTGGATCTTGGAATAATGTGATCACCTCCTCCATAGACAGGACGGTCAAAATATGGAACATTGACAACATCTTCGAACAGGTCCACAAGATTGATCGTCAGGAGTTGCCGATTGATTCTATCAGGTATGCTTACATATTCAGGATTGCAATTGCAGCTGTAATTATACTTCCCCCTTCTGAAACAGGATAATTACTTTTTAACAAAAAAATAAACCAAGGAAAAAAACTGAAAAGCGAAAAATAAAATAAACCATTTAGTATTATAAATTATGATCCTAAATTAACAGTAAATAAATAATTTTGAGACAGTGCTAAACAGCTGAAAAAACGAACAATATAAAACAAACAAAAGTGATCCTACAGAGCCTATGCTACGGTTTGATTTCATAATATAGGTATAAATCTCAAGGATGACAATAGAGCGTTCTATTTCCCTTTTCTATTTCAAATATATTTTTACTCTACTGATTTACGTTAAATATACTTTTGAAGCTAGAGGTATTCATAAGGTACATGTATTGTATAAGGTACAGGTACGTGTGAGTTGTGGCTATTCTAAGTGTATACATATTCTAACCTTGAAACAGTTAAAGCTAAAACTATGTGTCCAAAAGTCAAAACTTCAATGAACTCCATGCTCCGTCACGTCCTCCATCAGCCTGGCTCGAGACAAGCAGCTAGCAGTAACAGTGACTCGAAGTTGCTGGGGTCTGTGGGACACCAGCACTGGACGACTGCTCCTCCAGCTAGCCGACGCTCCACTGGGGGCCATTGTGACCCACGCTGTCATCACTCCAACGGGTGATAACGTCGTCACCGCTGAGTCTGGTAACGTCGTCATTTGGGATATCGCTGATCAGCAGGTGCGTGTTATGTTTTGCTATTTTTAATGAAAATAGCTAATTGGCGGATGAGCCACCCGATAGTAAGATGTCACCGTCATTAAAGGCATTAACGATGCTTTGCTGGCCTAGAAGTGAGAAGAAAGAAAGAAAGCTGGCTCTCAAGCCAATAAATATTTTTGAATGATTTAGAGAAGTTATAATATTTAATTTAATTTTATTTTCTTCTCTTTCAAGTTTTTGATACAATAAAAACAATTTGGCTCGAACCAGTGTTTTTCTTATTTTGACTTTGAAAAATGTAATATTCTAAATAACATTTTCATGAATTTCTTTGTAAAATAGGCTGTATTCAAAGAAGAACAAAAAGGCGTGAAGCAGCTACTGTTACTAGAGGATGGCACGAAATTCATAACTATCTCCATGCAAAGCTCCACTGATAATGTTGAAAATGTGACTGTTGCCCATATTTTTGCAAGAACTATACCAGGTAAGGTTTGTCACATTGGTAGGTACATATAAAGTAGATGATATAGACTTCCATCATCAAGAGATTTGAGAGATCGTCTTCAGTCTTTTCTTAAGACTTCTTTTCTTAAGACTTCTTTTCTTAAGACTTCTCAGTAAAAGATTGTTAAAAAAAAGATTAAAAAGTAAAAGATTGACGACCAGTGTGGCGCAATGGTTACCATGCCGGATCGCCGCACCGAGGGTCCTGGGTTCGATTCCCAACGAGGCGGAAATTTGAATGATGAGTTTGAATTTCTGTTCTTGGTCTGGGTGTGAATGTCCTTGTCTATGTTGTGTGTTGTCCATGGCACCCACGACACAGGGAATCCTAGTGTGGGGCTATGAGTGTGAAGCGTTATTATTATTATTATTATTATTATTATTATTATTGTTCAGTTTCAGCGGATTGTTCGGGGTACCTAATATTGATTTTCACTAACTTTATCTGACTCAAAAAAATATCTTCTAACAGATACATATAACTAAATATGGTTAATATCGAGATCAATTTTGGTACGCACAATCCAATAAAATGGTGTTGTTGTGCAAATTTAATTATTTTAGTTTAATAATATATTTTTTATTACAAATACCTACTTCATTAATCTTATCTCTCTCTTTAGTCGTTCACTCTTGGCAGAGTGGTCGTGGTCTTATGACGATTTTTGAAGAGATGCGGCCCTCGCGATGCGTCTCCATCGGGTTCTGTTGTTGGCGTTGCGAGCACATTGAGCAATGGAATACCCCGTTACACTTTTAATGGTGTCCGTCCAGCGCGTGGGTGATCTGCCTCGTGATCTCTTTTCTTCGACCTGTCCCTGGACCACAAGACGCACCATTGAATTTTCGTTACGGGTTACGTGACCAAAATACTTAAGTATTCTTATCCGAACGGTTGACGATAATCTCTCTTGGATGTTCAGTTCACTGAGGACAGAAACGTTGGTGCGGCGCGCAGTCAATGGTATTCTGAGCAGCCGTCTCCAATACCACATCTCAAGGGCGTCAATTTTCCTTTGGCCTTGAAGTTTAATCGTCCCGGTTTCTGCGGCATACAGGAAAACAGGAAAAATAAGACTTCTCATTAACCGGACTTTCGTGTTCTTTGTGATATTCTTGTTTTTCCAAAATTTTTCGAGCCTACTCACGGCGGACCTTGTTATGGTGCATCTCCTACGTATTTCGCTTTCACATCCACCAGTGTTGGAGATAGTGGAACCGAGGTACACATAGTTTTCGACTACTTCGCAATTTGCAATTGATTATTATATATTGCATTAATCTTATAGATGGAGAAAGAATCTACACTGCAGACTTTGATGTCAGAGGCATGGGTTACAAAGCTGCCGTGGTCTCTGCAGATGAACATCATATCGTTACTCCCGGAGTGGACAAAAATTCTAGAGACTGTCTGTATGTTTTTCATGCACGAACTGGCGCTAAATTGCATAGGTAAATAATAAATCGTGTTCCCAGAAATATCTTATTTTTTTAAATGACAAGCTCACATTTTGGTAAATCTGTACAACTGTCTATACATAATACGCATCTTAACTCCAGTGTGAGCGACGCTTTGCAATCGAAATGTATTAGAATCATTTTTCGAAGGATTTGTTAAAACCTTTCATAATGTAATTTGCAGTTAAATTGTTGTAAAACTATTTCAAATTATAATAATTATGGATTTATGGGCGTACGTGTTTTGTACAATCATATTAGGTTTCTTTTTGTAATAGAATAATAGTAGGTTTTTCTTAAATCGATCCTTTGTGTCAGATGCATGAATTTTATCACTAATGCATGGGTTATAGTGATTGGTGAGCTCAAAATAAAACTATTAACTACATAAAATATTCATATTCATAAAATGCCTTTAGAAGATTTTAATATTATTATTCATGATGTAAGTTTAAAATTATATTTTTAGGATTCCCATCAAGAACAGCGGTATCAAAGACATGCAGTCCATCGTGGCGCTGCCCCACAAGCCACACTGGGTGGCCGTGGTCGGTAACGACAAGGCTGGTATCCTTGACATCAAGACTAAAAGACATGTCAGGTAGGTTTAGTTTTTCCCCAAAATCCATTATCACTTAAGAGATAATGGATGTTATCAAAATCAGTTCTTATGCAAACATGATCCAGTTTGGCAATAGAAAGAGAATGAACCTGAATAATTGCTAATGTTAGTTCTTGTTATTTTGTCTATCCATAATCCTTGAATCCGTTGCCCACCAATTCATAAAAAGTTGTAATGTCCTTACCTACTGACTTATCCGGATAGATATAATTATGTACATAATTATAGATGCTGATTTTGGCGTTACTAATACCTATCCATACGCGATGATGACCACTTACCACTAGGTGGCTTATCTACCTTGTTTTCGCCTCGTTACGAATTAAGATTCTAGTAATTTATCTATGGATTATACCATACACAACTTTCCAGATTCGTCCCCCGTTGGAACGGCGCTTGTACTAGAGACGGTAAGACCGGCCTCTGCGCTCCCTCGCGAGGAGGGCTGGACCTCATCGAGCTGAAGCGAGGGAACTCCGTCCAGCAGCTGATATCCCGAGCGGCAGAGGGCGTGTTCTCTATCATTACCATGTTCAGTTCCACTGATCAGTATGTGTTCTACTACCATAGCGGGAGGAAGACTTTAAGAGTTTTTAGGTATGGCTATTGATTTTTTATTTCATATCCCATCTAAAGGTAACGATGTCAGATTTTATGCCCCAAAGTGGGCTTTTCAAATGCCGTAGGTTTTATATGGAGGATATAACACATTTATTATCACAACATTCATTAACACATTTATTGTCATTTTAGATAATTGTTGATAACTGAGGCAGCTCGCTAGACTTTAGACTGTTATATTCCAGTACAATAATAATATAATCTATATCATTCGTTTGCTCTAAAGATGAGTTTGCTATCTTCAGAGCTAAGCATGTTTCTTAATCAATATCTACTAGCAATAATAATTAGTACCTATTTAATGTTCCACTGTCATTGCCATTTTTATCAACTATTCTAATTCAATAGCTATTTCAAAATCTCTCTTAATTTAAATTAATCATTATCATCATCGTAATAATTGTAAATCTTCAGGACATTGGACGGAAAGGCAATAGCAGAGTATCGAGCACCAGCAGAGGTGACGGATATAGCCAGCGCTCACGGTGGAAAGGCCGTGGTCATAGCTTCTCAGGACGGATGCCTCACTGTCCTCAATATTGTCGATCCTCATGAGTAAACTAAACCTGATCATTCTAAGGAAAGAATACGGGTTGTGATGGTAATAAGGAACATGGTGAAGAAATGTGTTTCTAGGCTGATGTTGTAACCAGTTCAATTGAATTGAATCTGTTTGTTCTGGTCTCAAAGCCAATATTAATTGGTAACTGAACTTTATAAGACGTACTATATAATCAATTGATAAGCTATTTTAAATTAATTATTATTCTACCCGATTAATAATTACTGGTTGAAAAATCGGCCCAAGATACAAGTATTGAACAGAAATTATACAATAATAAGAATAGTAATTTAACTAACTATGTTATTTATGTTGATGTTTTAAGCTTGATAGGAGTAAATTTTAATTTTTAAATGACCTACCTATCTTTCTGATGATTATAACATTTGTTTCAGTTAGAGTTAATACTATATTTGAATATTGATTTTTAACTTGCAAAGAATTAGACGCTAGCGTAGAAGTATTAGATGACACAGAAAATAGTGAGAAATTACAAATTATTAATTAGTAGCTACAAATAGTATATTAATTGTAGTAGACATTTTCAAGTATTTCAAATAATAATTAGTAGATCATTTGAAATTAATTAATTTAGAATAAATGTTGTAAGTTATTTCAAAATTAATAACAAAGTAGTACCTACACGATTTAATTAAGACGCTATGTTACATATTCCACGCCGTATTATAATACACTAGTAGTATTTTGACCATAGGTTTTTAGTGACATAATTTTAGTCAATTTAGTCCAAATATCACGTCTTTTTTATTCTATCTAGTCAGACCTTGTCCGAACTTTGCCGATACTCCGTTATATTTTGAGAATAAGCAAATTTTTTATATTAATAATGAATTTTATTAACATTGCTTGAACATTTCTAGAGCAAATTAGGTGGCACACATCCTTTGACACTACCTGTTGTGCAACTTTTAATGCAACTTCCTAATCCTTTTTTGATACTAGGTTTTAGATTTATTAGATTAGTACTAGATTTCGCCAATAGTCATAGTAGTGCAGTTTATTGTCTTAGTGTTTGTGCTTAGATAGTTATTAGTTGTTAATTATACATTGGAGAGAATCTTAAAAAATGGTACGGGGTTGAGAAGTTTCACCTGACGAATCCAAAAGTATTCGATATTCATCTACAAGTAATACATTCTCGAGTTGAAGAGTTAAAATCGTACAATGAGCGCTGATTTCGTAAAAAAATAAATAAGTTGATTAATAAAATAAAAAATTAAATGAGATGATTCATAAAATTTAATAATTAAAGTTTTTTACCAACTTAAAATAAGTAACACAATTTTTAATTTTAATTTGAAAAATTTTATGTGGTATTGTATCTAAAAACAAATCCAATTCTTTTTAGGACTAAGGAATATAAACACTTAAAGGTAAACGATTTTATTGAAATTACCTACTGATTGAAATATAAACTATTATTTTTATAGTATTATACCCATTCTGGCACTTTCAGATTTGAAATATGCATAAAAATTTTCCAAGTTAAAATTATTACAAAATAAATTATTATTGCACGAAAAATTGAAATGAAAATTTGAGTTGCTATTCTAAAGGAATCACTATTTTTTAAAGACTATTTCGTGCATATTATGTACAGACCTACAATTTTTCTACTCTTGTTAAAATGTTGAACTAACGAAAAGAGACAAAAATTCATCTCATCTACTGAATAAGTAATACATATTTTCTAACGATTGATTTTAATCGATTTACTTATGAGTATTTCAATGTCTTGATCTCCTGTATCCTTACCAGTTCTGATTTTTCTTTTTTTCTGAGGTAGCAAACATAAAAAAATACGGTCGAATTGAATACCTCCCCCTTTTTTGAAGTCGGTTAAACTTCAAAAAAGGAGGAGGTATTCAATTCGACTGTATTTTTTTATGTTTGCTACCTCAGAACTTTCGACTGAGTAAACCGATTTTGATGATTCTCTTTTTAATTGAAAGCTGGTGCTTGTCACGTAGTCCCACATAAATTTGAGCTAGATCTGACGAGTATTTTTCGAGTTATTCCTAATTTTGAAGTCGGTTATTTTTTGTCAATAATTATTTCAGTACAAGAAACCTGTAAATGTATTTTTAAACTAATGAAGTCTCATTAAGACCTTAAAGCAGTAGACGTATCGTGTAAAAACGGATAATTGTTCAGTGTCTTTGATCAGTCTTTGATCGTGATCATCCATTTCCACGTGGATGCTCAGGAACTCTACGACTCAAACAGATTTATTACCGGGTTCGTTTTGATCGTTTAATGACATGCAATCAAGATATAGTTGTATATAAACCCTTAGGTTTATACTGTATACACACAAGTATTTAGCGTGTCAGACACGCTATTGCGGATAATTTTGTGGTATTTTTAACCGACTTCAAAAAAGGAGGAGGTATTCAATTCGACTGTATTTTTTTTTATGTTTGTTACCTCAGAACTTTCGACTGGGTGAACCGATTTTGATGATTCTTTTTTTAATCGAAAGCTGGTGCTTGTCGTGTAGTCCCACTTTTTTTTTGAGTTATTTTGAAGTCGGTTATTTTTTTCTTGGTAATTACAAACATAATAAGTGTCAGATCTATTCTGTAACTCTCACATAAAATAGTAAGTAAAAACAGATTATTATGAAACTAATACAAAATATCTTTATTATGTTTGAGCTTACATTGAAATCGATTTAAAAATAAAAGTTTGTTGTAGCGCTTTTCGTTGGTTTAATTTTTATATAAAGTGCATTTAAAATGATTCGTATACCAGGAGAATTAATCGTGGTTGTTATTTTTACTGTGATAAGCTAAAGTTGTGATACGGGAAAGGGAGTTGGTTTGAAATGTTTACTTGTATCGGATGGAAGTTAGAAAATAAACTTGATATCAATCTATCGTGTTTTATTTACTGTGGCGACACAATATCGTAACGACCTGAATCAGGCGATCGATGTTTTCATCGCTTGCATACACCTTCTGAATATGAACAATAGTACTAATGATACATCCTCAGTTGGGGACCAATCAGACAGAAAAAATATTATTTGAAAACACGGACGTAAAAAAAGAACGGACGTAACCTTGTCTAATCGAGAGTGAAGCTGACAGCTGACAGCTCGCTTACCATGTGTGCGTAATTTTGTAATTTTTGATTCGCGATGGTGTCAATGTCGTAGCCGTATGGTGTCAATGTGCGGGTGTGTGTACTTGTACGAATACAGAGTTGGTATTCCTATGGGTGCTTCACTGAATTTGTTCTTAGGATTACGTCCGTCTTTTTTTTACGTCCGTGTTTGAAAAGTACTTTTAGGTAAAACCAAGATTTAAAGTTTTGTTTGTGCTGTTGGCGGCTGTAGCCATAATTTATTATTATTATTATTATTTATAAACATGCATTATCGTCGGAACCAAATCAGTTGTGAAATTTCAAATTCGTAGTACCTCGTAGGTACTACGAATTTGAAATTAGTTCTAAATAATAAATAGCAAGTAGTAGAAATAAAAAGTAGTTCTAATTCAGCTTGCAAAATTTTATCTATATTTGCAAAATTTAAAGCTTGTCAAAAGGTTTATGTTTGAAATAAAACTTCAATTTAAGTTATTTTGTTTATTGTATCTCAAAATAAATAATTAATTATTTAAACTATAAAGTTTGAATGTGATGATTGGTCTGTTTGCCCTTAACTTAAAATAGAAATAGACTAGTATATTCATAGTAAAGTATAAATCATAGACGTCATATTAATGTAATATAATTAAATTTGTATAAAAACAACTAAAAAAATTTAAACTGATAGCTTTTGTACTTAAGTACATCAGTAATAGGAAGACCAGCAAAAAGTAATACAGAATAAGACAGTTTGCAGGAGCCACGCCAAATGGTCTCACTAATAAGTCAGAAATAACCTTATCCTCATTCTTCGGAACGACGATTTCGATAAAAAGTTATTCGTCGCCAATGTGTTATATTTATCAATAAAGACATAGCTTTTTATGGACTTAAGTTCACGTTAATTGCATTATATTATTGGACGAATGGAGCAACAAAATGCTTTGTTTTTAAACATGATAATGGTAAATTTTATATTACTGTGTCATTTATATCACTTCCTACAGGTCTTTATTACTTTTGCCGCAAAACAGCAGTTTGCTTAAAACTCAATCCCAAGCGGCATAGTATCATATTCTAGAATTCGTATTCTGATACATATATGTACAACCTAGCTACAGCTATGCCACCGAATAAATCCTTATTGTATAGTTCCATTGACATTTCCAATTCTATGCTCTGTGGACCTTCTAATGGCTGAAGTAACGATGTCACTGCTTGGTTGTTAATTTGCTGTAATCTGAAATTATTAAATTGAGGGTTAATGAGAGAAACGCATCTAACTTAGACTATAAACTGTTGCTGTTAAGCAATTCAGAACATGATGTGTATTCGCTTGTTTTAAGTTTAAAACCTCCAGTAAAAGATTGTAGAAGGTTTATTATTATTTTTCCAAGAACATGCAGTAAAATAAACAAAATGTGTTTATTAGAATATTTCCATTTTTTTATTTATTTGCCGGCTACTGTTTCCTGGTGAAGGCAGAAATTGAAAAAAACCTTATCTTACACGCAAAACCATTGCCTCCGAAATGGTAGGCGCTGGTATGCATGTAGAAGTAGATAGTCTAGGTAACATGATAATATTAAGTGGAGTGACTAAAGATACAGAATAAATCAATGACGCTTTCACTTAATACGATTCAAATACAATAAAATTGTTTACGAGACTGTTAGTTGGAACTTAATTCAAAGTAACTTAGTGCGCATTACAAGTAGGTAACTATTTTAGTGGAAATAGCAGCAAATGAGCTGACGATCCACCCATTAATAAGTCGCTATCTATCGCCCATCGATATCAGTGATACCAAAAGCATCACTGAAGCGTTGCCCACCAAGAAAGAGAGAAGAAAAAGATAGTGTAACGAACTACTTACGAGAAGACACTGAAGTCCGCTTTAGCAACATGTGGCGGCGCGTTCACTTCCACCAGTTTCAGCTGGAAGTTCATCTTAGCATATGGCCACTTCGGTCCTACCATTGTGAATAGCTTCACCTGGAAATATGAAGGTTACTGGAAATTCTCAAACAAAATTAGGGGACCTTGGATTGCCAATGATACTGTCATACAACATTCAGAGTTGTAACGGCTGTTGGTGATGACAATAATTTAATGACGGAAGGTTTATAAAATAGTAAAAACTTTCGAACAGGAAGTAACGCAAGGTGAGGTGAGGTGGGGAGAGAATATGGGAGAAGAGGACTGAAGATGGGACTAGGATTTAGTATTTGTATTACAATGCCTATATGAAAAAACAACAAAATGTATTTCAATAATTCTGCAGTTGAAAAGTAATTAGACCCCAATGTGATCCTGATCCCACCAGGATTAAAACCATTCATCTTTAACTACTTCAGTCAGTAACAGTCACTTATTTTGATTGAGCAACTAGTAATTTAGAAATAGGTCATCGCCTCTTCTTTAAATAATGAGAGGTACTAACCGGTTGGGACTCTGGTATCTCCAAATTCGAAACAAATGTTATGAAGTTGTACGAAATCGTCGTGGGCTGGTGCGCGCATTCCCAGTCTGTGGGTGAACACACTGTCTCGATCTTTGTACAGCGGCTGAAAGAAGAACATTATTTTTATTCATGGAAAAACTAAATGGTAATAGAGTAAAGGCTTGAGGACACATCAATTTTATGAAAAATTAAATTAGAAAGTTTCAACTGCAAAGGCGTGAAAGTCAGAAAAATTCGCCATTTTTTAACATCACGCCAGTGTTCAGACTTTTCTTTTCCATAGCAGACTAAAGAACTCATGAACCGTTTAATCGTAAGCTGCCTTTTCTTTTTCTTCTTAGACATAATTCCTTTTTCTTACCAATACTAGAACATAGCAACGCGTATAATACATGTTTTACGTTAGATCTTACTGTTTGCTCTCCAAATGATACCCCGGTGGGCACGTGATGCGCTGACATCGGTAGCCACCACGCGTGTTCAGGCACACTTCGCTGGTGTCACCATACTGGCTGCCCTTGGCGCACGTTGCTTCTCCAGTTTCACATTCATCGATATCTGAAAATCGTCGTGATTATGAGAAGGTGAAAAGTTAAGTTATTAGTTGAGGTCTGGTAGCCTTTATCTACAGTTACCGACATGAATGACATATAGGCTTGTGTTTAATGGCGTAAATACGTTGGGTAAGTTAGGTATGTTTCGATAAATTTATAAAAAAAACACTGCTCCAAAAAATTTTGGTGAAAAACTTTTTAGAGATACAAAGATACATGAGTATCTTACATGATGCAGCAGATATTAATAGTCGTATTAATATACGCTTCTTCCTAGTAATGGTGATGATATGACGGTAATTGGTCTTTGCTCCCAAGGTATCAACCATGCGATTTTCATAGACAAGGAAGGTTTAATTAATTAGTGTTAAGATTTATCAGAGTTACAAATGAAAAGGATTCAAATAACATTACCAATACAACTCTTGTTGTCTACCGACAGCCTGTAGCCGGAAGGGCAACTGCACCGGTAGCTGCCGGGCTCATTGATACATCTTCCATTGCACAACTTGGCCTTGTGGATAGAAGCGCATTCATCGATGTCAGAACAGGTGCTGGAATGATAATTTTTGGACTTTATGAATTTAGGAAGTATTTACAGGTAAAGGTACATTTACCAGAATCTAAGCCAACCTTCCTGGTACTGTGACTGATCACCATAAGAAGCAACGCTGCCGCTATTTAATGTTTCGTGGATCTTTCTTGGTGAAAAATGCTGAGTTTTGTTCCATCTACTAAAATCTTGACGATAATCATGACTGACAAAGAATTATGTGTTCCTCACTGTTCTTCTCTGCATCTTTCTTTCATCTTTACCAGCATCATATGCAACTGCTTATTTCCTTCTTCTCTCTATCTCTATTAAGGTCTTTAAAATTAACTAAAAAGTATCAGTATGTGTAGGTATTACCTGTTGTCAGGATTGAGCCTGTAGCCCCGATGGCAGGAACATCGATACCCTCCCCACACGTTGTTACATCGCTGCTGGCACAGAGACCCTGGGCGGGAGTCTGAGCACTCATCCAGGTCCACGCACACCTGTGTCGGTAGTAATTTACTAATTTAATACTAAGTTATATTCTTGAATTCTATCCAAATGAGCATATCTATCTCTCCTTTCCAAAAGTGTATCAAGTTTAATATCCCTTCTAGAGAATAAATGGTTTTAATTACATTACTTAATCTAATTGATCTGTGTTTCTACATAATCGTGGGCGACGATGGCCACTTACCATCAGGTGGATCGTCAGCTCGTTTGCCGGCTATTTCCATAAAAAAATCTAAACAGAAATCATTGTACCTTATCATTTATAGGTGCAGACTTAAACCCTGAATGGCATCGACATTGATAAGATCCGATGGTATTCACGCAGTCAGCATTGTGGGAACAGGCAGGCTGGAAACATATTTTTTTAAAGAAATTCCAATTAAATATAATACTTATAATAAGTATAATAACATTAACATTAATAATTAATTATGAGTGGTATGCAAAATATGGTTCGAGATATAAATCCAAAGTCCAAACTGTGCTTTTATTTTCATTTTACATAAAGAACGTACCTAACCCCACGAGAGTTTACCTTTCAAAAAACAAATTGCGTCAGTATCACTATCACTTTTCTTTTAACTATACAATTTAAGAAACTTTAATCATTTCAGTATCGACACAACCGCTACAAATTAACTACAAATTACAAATCTAATTTCTATTAAGGTTCTTAAATTTTCAGCTTAAGTACCGAAAGTACATAAAGAACCTACAAAAAGTCTTAAAAGCGTGATTCAGGAACTGTTACTGCTACTGCTAATCATCAAGTTATAGTTACCACTCCACCAGCCGTCGCGCACTCATCAACATCTTCACACATGTGGTCCCCGACCAGCCGGTAGCCACTCGGACAGCTACACGTGTAGCCTCCGGGGAGGTTTGTGCATTGCTGGATGGGACCACACTTGGCCACGCCCGTAGAACATTCATCTATGTCTACGAAAAATAGGAATGATTGAACGAGGTGTTCAATTAGAAGATGTGCGCGATATGATAGTAACATTTCACAGACACACCGAGATGAAAATACTTTTATTTTTATTGTAAGAAAATTTTAAATTCTAGTTGTATATATTTAAAAAAAAACAGGTTTATTTGACTTATTGTATCCACACCGTTACTTATCATAATCATAATATTATATAATTGCAGTACAGTTATTAATTTAACTTAGAATAAACAAAAAAAATCAAACTAATAGAACTAACACTAACAAAAAATAAATTACTATAACCTACACTATAAAAAAAGATCTTAACTAAAGTAAGTACTATATTAAAAAAGTATATTTACAAGAGATTAATGTCATCCAAAATTCCCGAATTATTTATATTTATATTTATTTGACTAAATACATAGCTAATCTTAATCATGTCAGCCTTCACACAAAGTACCGCAACAAAATCTATCCATTCATTTAGGAGCTACGATGCAGACAGGCACACTGGTACACAAACACAGGCATATCAAATTACAACACCCCTCTTTTTGCTTCGGAGTTTCAAAGGGTTCTAAAATAGATATAAAACTTACCTTCACAAGTATTGTCTATTCCAAGTCTGTAGCCCCAAGGGCAGTTTGAAGTAGCATCGTGTTCTGGTGGAACATCAGGGCTAATGAACGCGCGTCCGTCTTTTCTTCCCTGGTCATATTGGTATGTTGGTTGATATGCTGCAATGTATAAATTATTAATGAAAAGTCTATAAACTTTTTTACCAAAGGCAAAATTTTTTAGATTCTACATGTTGGATCCGGTCAATTGAAGTGACACGGAAGGTACTACAAGTAGATATCGCAATCAGTTAGTTTTATTAAAAGGAAACGGAAGGCACTACGATAATGCCTACACAGTGTCCGGAAGTAGTCAATTCAAAAGAGCGCGGCTAGCAGACAGTCTTCATTCAGCATTCGATATGATAACATGAAACTCTCTCTACATTTTGTAGAATAAACTTATCTACGTACGCCGACACTAGTATCATAATCATCCTGCCCATTTTCCAATTTTTCCAATTTTATTTGGGATTGGCGTGATATGTTTTTGTCTTCCGTACTTCCCTATCAGCTGTAATTTCTACACTTACACTCATATCTGTCAAATCATCAACAACAGTATGTTTGTTGAATTTAAAGGCCAAGATCCTGTCTCTCCGACATACATAATAAATCTCCCAAGAATATTTCAACATTTTCAACTTACGACGTTCATTCTCGTATCCTGAAGGGAATCGCCTGTTATTAGAGACTGGTACGCAACGTTGTCCAGTGGAGCTCAGTTGCCAGTTGGGTGGACAGTCACACCTGTACCCTCCGTCAGTGTTCACGCATATTTCCTCTGAGGCACAATTGGCTTGTCCGTTCAAACACTCATTTACGTCTGAAAGATGAAAAATACAAGGTAAATAGAACAATAGCAGAAGGAAAATAGAACAGTGAAATAAAGAAAAAGTATTTTGAGGAGTTAAAGGCCTAATTTCTTAAATTCAAATATATCCTTGCCCATAAGTATCAAAAGAACAGAAAATGGTGCAGGATCCTTTAGTTGGAAGTTACCACGATTTGTTTCAACCAATCAACTTTTAAATTAATTGAAAAGATTGGAGAAAAAAAATCAGGTAAATTTTCACTTGAAGAGCTACAGTGTTCACCACTGTCTTCTTTGGCAGCAAAATTATACTTACCTTAGTAAGAGTAACCTCCTGGTTAACCAGTATTTGGAGTGGCTTACTTATTACTGAGAAGCCTAGTAGTTTGATAATTATCATCGGGTATCATCAAGAGGTCAATTTGTCGTAAAAGATAAAAGATCAGAATTACCATCACAATGTCCAGTTTTAAGATTCCGATAGAATCCAGCATCACAAGAGCTTCTTGGCTTAAATGTTCGATTAGATACTCTACGATCGACTGAATAATCCCAGTAGAGACCTGTTATAAACATAATTTTAAGGAATTGTGAAAATTAATTTAATTTCTTTAGTTCAAAACTTAAAGATTTATTTAAAACTCATAACTTACTTCTCACTGTAGACGAAGTAGATGGCACTGGTGTGGTTGGTGGCGTAGTAGAAGGAGGAGTTGTCGAACTAGGTGGTAAAGTAGGTGGAGGAGTAGGAGGTAAAGTAGGGGGAGTAGTAGAAGGTAAAGTAGAGGGAGGTGTAGTACTTGGAGAAGTCGAAATCGTAGTAGGAGGTGTAGTTCTTGGAGAAGTCGGTACTGATGTTGTACTAGTAGTCGTACTTGTGCTAGTACTTGTACTAGTACTAGTACTAGTACTGCTTTTTGATGTAATAGAACACACTCCAGTGTACAAGTCTCTACGGAATCCAATAGCGCAGTCACATACATAACCACCCATTGTATTGCGACAAACTTCTGATATCACTGAGCAGACATGACGATCAGTTGCACATTCGTCGATATCTATGAATGAAGAGTAATTAAAAATAATTATTATTGTAATAAAAAAAAATATGCTTACTCAATGCTCACATATCCTTGTAGTACAGTCAAAATAGATATTTAGGTTTACAATAATTCGCAAAGCCGAACATGCAGGCATCTCTTCAGAGATGAAGACTCTTTACGCTTTGTTCACACTGGTCTTTAGAAAATGTGTATAAATTTTCAGCTCTATGCGAATTATAGTGAACTCTCTCCTACTTTTTGAGCAAATTTGACTGGACTAAGCTATAAAGTCGTCAAAACGCAGCATGCAGTTATTTTCGTTCACGAAAAGAGATATTAAATTTCTAGTAGACTTGTTTTAAATGTTCATACACACCAAAGCATTCTCCAAAGGAACCGAGTTCAAAACCTGGTTCACATGCAGGTTTTTCAGAAATCTTTGTCCATTCATTCTTAGGTACGTTCTGTGTAATTACAGAACCATCTCGATCCTTTTCAACTCGAACAGTGGCGATTTCTTCTCCAACATTCACATTTACAAATTTTGGTGACGATGCAACAGTGTTGGATTCCGTCAGTGGACTGTACGTGGTTTCAGTAACACGCGGATATAGCTCAGGCCTCTGTTGGTAATAAGGTGGCGTTGGTTCATGGATTTGGATTGAATTTATTGATTGAGATGGAAAATTCTGTCTTGTTGGAGTAAGATTTCTCTCTGAAGGGAAAGCGGGTTCAGGTCTATTATAAGGGTTAATAATGTTATTATCTATGTCATCTGGTACAGGTACCGGTATTTCTTCTGTTATTCTGTCTGTTACTTTAGGTGCTGCTTCAGTAGGTTTGGTACTCGGAGTTGTTGCTTCGGTTATGGTTGTTGGGATAGGTGAACTTGTGGCAGGAGCCATTGTGGCTTTACTGGTATTTTGCGATATTGTCTCATTTTCTTCGATATCTTCTCTGAAACATTTTTTGTCATGCAGTGAATAGTTTTATTATTTATTGCATAGATATATTTTGGATTTTTTTTCACTAATTATTATTTAAATTAACTTCTACTAGCTGGACACACCAAAAAAATGATGATTAGGGTACAGAAGTACACAAATCTAGGATATTTGTAACATCATGTTCGAAATTTTGTGGTACAGCACTTTAAAATAATATTTTCCTTACAAAAAGTAAAAATTAATAAGCAAGCTTGACTGGAATTTAAAGTTTTGTTTATAACGTGTTTTTCCATTACGTATGTACTTATTTTTAATCCATAGAAAGAATTGTAAAGAACTTACTCAGAGTCATAATAATAGTAATCAGGGGGCAGTGTGGTTGTTTTCCGTTGACATCGAAATGAACCGGGAATATTAACACAATGATACTCCGGACCTGCTCGATCACAGTTGTGAGTGCCAATAGCACATTCATCCACATCTGTCAGTAATTGTGAAAGAAAAAAACTTTAAAATACAATACTATTGCCATTTTAGAATTGACCATGAAATATTTTAAAGCCACAGTTTTGGCGAGCCAGTTAATAACCAGTTTATCCGTTCTGTTTCTGGCTAGGAAAGCGTAGGTTACTGATATCCATAGATAGACGATGACCTTCACCATGAATATTAACCGTCTGATCGTGGGATTACATGGGAAGATCTCACACATATCGAGGAGGTTAATTTAGTTTTTTGCTAATACGTTTTTTTATTGATACGGCAGACCACCAATGTAATAGATTCTTAAGCGCCATGAGCTTTAATGCCTGTCAATCGAAAACTTTCCGAAGTTTCCATAGTAATGGGATTTTTTTAATAAACTTGCACACAATTTGCCATATCACGTAATTTTCCATTGCTACTTTCATTGCTATGCTAGCCGTTGCCGCACCGTCGCGTGGGCGGCTATACAAAGATGATAATAAAGCATTTACCTTCACAAGTGCTAGTAGAGTAGTGTAGAATATACCCAGTGCCGCAGGATATGAATCTGATGCAGAGGTAGGAACCGACCGTGTTGTCGCATCTCTGTGACTCCGCGATGCAGGTATTTTGGTCAGTTGCACATTCATTGATATCTAACAGAAAAAAATATTAAATAACTAGTTACTAGGATATTTATTCTCGTTTTTAGATAAAACATCACAGACATGTCTGTGTAAAACATAAATATTTCTCTGAAAAAAGAATTGTAATGATGTCAGGGACATAAGGCAGAATTCTGAGCAGATGTCAGTAGGCTGAGTTCACAAACCTAATACAACATTAATAAACAAATTTGTATTGGAATGCCGATTGCTTTGACTTTAAATAATATTGAATGTTTATCTAAATACATAACTTATTTGTACAACGTATTATCTGGTAAACATTTTCAGGTACACTTTTTTACCTAACTTTACGAGAATCCTATTCTGATCGACTATTTCACGGCTGTAGGGAATGTAGGGAGAAATTAAACCCGTCGTTGTTCCGAAGATATCGAATGGTCGACTGCCGGTTGGCCACCAACCCTTTGTATAAAAACAAAGCAAAGCAACAACCCATAATTGTCCCACTGCTGGGCTCGGGATCTCCTCTCACAATGTGAGGGGTACAGGCCATAGTCTACGACGCTGGCCAAGTGCGGATTGGTAGACTTCACACACCTTTGAGAACTTTATGCAGAACTCTCCGGTGTGCAGGTTTCCTCACGATGTTTTCCTTCACCGAAGCAAGTGATAATTAACTCCTTTGTATATTGACTAAAAATCCAATCTGTTAACAAAAATGGCGGTATCCTTAATTGGCGAAAATATTAAAACCAAATACCTATTAACTATGTATAAAGTAGAGATTTAACTAAATAAAATTATATGGTTGCATGGAACGCACGGATCGCCTACATTGGGTAATAATTAAATAAACAACTTACCCACACAAGCACCCGTGGTGGGATCCTGTTCGAAGCCAGACTTGCAGTGGCATTCGTGACTTCCGTTGGTGTTGAGACATTGCTGGTACTGGTCACAGAGGTGAGTGCCTTCGGCGCATTCATCGATATCTAGAAGTTACATATCGTCGTTGCGACTTTAAGGGCTTGTTTCACAATATTCAAGTAAGTCCGAAGTAAGCTATTCGTTGGTTAAGTTGACATTTCGTGTATGTAAAATGACACTTTAACGTCACTTTAACCGGCGAATAGCTTATTCAGGACTCTACTTGAAGATGGTGAAACAAGCCTTGACCTCTTATGTGTTATGTGTCACTTTTGGCAAAGTCATTTTTTACGTCAAACGATTCTACATTTTGAAGCACTATCGAGTTCAAAAATTATCATGTGTGTACTACGTTTTCATTGTAATTTATTCACTAACGGCCGGTCTCAATATTATACTGTCAGTGGAACTCTGGTACGTATCAGAGATAAAAAGTAAACATTGATCTCCCGCTAACTGCCGTCTCACAAATCAAAAGTAAGCAAAAAAAAGTAAGATCATCGGTAGATAATATTTCAGTGACATTTCTGCCTCTGGTTTTTAAGTCCCTCTGACCGCTCATTTACACGCGCGTGTCACGGACCGTCTCGTGGCGCGTCCGTAAGCCACGCCCCCTACGCGCGTGTGAACACCACGCGAGCGCTCGCGCGAGCCCCTTTGGCGCGCGCCTACAAAACCGCTTCCGACGCGAGCCCTGCGAGCGCGAGACGCGCCGCGGTCTGGTCCGCGAGCGCCCTGTTCACACGCGCGCGTATGCGCGCGTCTCGCAGATTGTCTCGTGGCTCGCGCGCGCGTGTAAATGGGGTATGAAAATTCCGTTTTCGCATAACAATATTTTTTTTTATACTTTTATACTTTTTTTATACTTTTTATCATAAAAAGGAACTCAGTGTTTTTGATTATAAACTTATTTCATTTTAATATTAAAATGATAATTTGTTCCAAATGTACTGTGAATTTCGCGGATGAAGTTAATAAAATAATGTTATGTGTAACCTGGAACAATGCTTCACTAGTAACAAAACGCAGCATTTGACGTTTATCACTCATGGGTATCCCGGACGACGATGACATGTTATTGTCATTTGACATTCGTTTATGTCGCTTGGTTGCCCAAAATATAAACAACGTGTATTTTCTCATAATTTTAGTACTTAATATTAATTAGTTTTATGAATAAACTAGGATTATATAATGAAACACATAGCTCAACAATTACCGTGAGTATAGACTTTATTTGTTAATAAAATAAAACATATTATTATGTTTAGTAAACAAAAAATTGTAGTAATTGTAAATTGTTGTAATTGTAGCAGTGATAGCCTAGCGGTTAGAACGTTGGTCTCCCGAACGAAGTGTTTATTCCCACATGTCCGGGGCCCGAGTTCAAATCCTGGCACGCTAATTTTCAAGTATTATGTGCGTATTAGAAGTTAAATATCACTAGCTTCGGTGAAGGAAAACAATGAACATCGCGAGGAAACCTGCGCACCGGAGAGTTCTCCATAAAATTCTTAAAGGTGTTTGAAGTCTACCAATCTGCACTTGGCCAGCGTGGTAGACTATGGCCTAATACCCCTCACATTGCGAGAGGTTTTTGCTTTTAAACAAAAAAATGTTGCCAAATGTACTAAAGGAAGTTTCTTTTCAGATGAAGTCCAGACCCTTCACAAAAGATGCAGTACCTCTTCATAAGGCCAAAATAGTAGCCAATAGCTATTGAGGTAGCAGGGATACACCATTATTTCTGAAAAGGCGAAATGTTTTTGTTATAATTTCAAAATAAATCTAACTTAAAAAACTTAGTGTTCTTGTTTTATTAAAATACCTACTTACCTAAAACTTTAAAGATAGGAATTGTTATCAATTCTTATTCACTGCCGTTTTTAACCGACTTCAAAAAAAAGGAGGAGATTCTCAATTCGACTGTATTTTTTATGTTTGTTACCTCAGAACTTTGGACTGGGCGAACCGATTTTGATGATTCTTTTTTTAATCGAAAGCTGGTGCTTGTCATGTGGTCCCACATAAAGAACGAGATTTGACAAGTAGTTTTTGAGTAATTTTGAAGTCGGTTATTTTTTGTTAGTAAAATTTAGATTATGGATTGTTTAATCTGAATCTAGGTAGTTATAAACAAAATTGGATTCACACAATTCAGTCATATATGTAGTCATATATTTTATACAAGGACAATTTCGGCGATCTTGGTATCGTATTAAAAAGGCGGAATCAAATAAACAGGCTTCACAAAATTCATTATCACTCATCACTGATTAATAAATCCATGATGTTTTGATAAATTTTCTTTACAATATGAGAAATCTACCAATTATCCGTCGAAATCGAGCGATGTGAAAATTTCCGATAGTTGGTAACTTTTATTACCGACAGTTAGCTGTCAAAGCGTTATTGAGACGCAAGTATTTATTTTTGTATGGACCAACATACCTACGGTATGACTTGGCCCTCCGAACGGTAGATCAATGTCAGCGATAGATATTTTCGATCCACTGAAGGTTATTGAGACGCAAAAATTGACAAATATGACAGTTGACGTATTAATGGTAGCCTTATCTACATTTTTATAACTGTTAGTACATTATTGAGACCGGCCGTAAATTGAAAATCACCTATGTACTTGCTAAACAAAAGCTTATCATTTTTTATCGATTTTCTCAAAAAGCTGATTTTTTACACATAAGAGGTCTTAAAGTCGCAACGACGATATTAAAATTCTGTCCTTCAAGCATCAATGGATATAGGCAGCTTTAAACGTGAAACCAATAACAAGAGTAAGGCTGGATGCAAATGAGGTTACGCATAAAAGTGCAAGGTTTTACCCAGCTTAGATAAATAGAATTTGAATTGTTTTACCTTTACAAACACCATTTTGGGGATCCTCCCTCATTCCATCAGGACACCGAGCCTTCCTTGATATTCTGAAATTGCAATACATTTTTAGTTATACACAAGTTTGACTATACAGTTAATTTATAACTAGCTGACCCGGCGAACTTCGTATCGTCTAACAAACTATTTTTTTTTCTAAAATAAAAGTAGCCTAAGTTACTCCTTGTTAAATCAGCTATCTATCAGTGACAGTCCCGTGAAAATCGGTCCAGCCATTTCAGAGATTAGCCGGAACAAACAGACAGACAGTCAGACAGACAGTTAAAAATGTTGTTTTGATATATGTATCGACGATATACATCCAAATGCACTTAGAAAAAGCGGTTATTTTAATATTACGAACAGACACTATTGTGGGACGTCTTATGGGGGATGGCCATAGAATAACTGGCTCTCAAGTAGAGTTGCTGATGTATGTAACATACCCCGATTCTAACGACTTGGGTTTGCAATCGTACTCTCCTGGGACGTTAACACATATCTGGTCTGGTGTACAAATGTTCTCTCCATCTTCACATTCATTTATATCTACAACAATAACAAAATTCTGTCTTTAAAAATCTGAATCACTGAGACAAATTAAATACTTGGGCCATATAAATTATCCAAGTGATTGTAGCTCAGCATAAAATAAGTAAAGAGAAAGATTTTATGAAGAAACCATTTTGGGCTATTGAAGGAATTATTAGTAGTAAATATATTTAATTAACTTAGAATATTACCTTCACATTTATTGGAAAAGGAATTGGTTTTGTAGCCAGGAGGGCAATGTTTAGAAGCTTTGTCCTGACAGTAGAAAGACCCACGAGTATTTATACAGAATTGAGACAATTTGTTGCAATCGTCCTTGTTGACCGCGCATTCGTCGATATCTATATGTATAAATAAAGTAAAAAGTACTATTATTAAGAAATGTCATTAAAAAGCTAAATACAAGAAGAAACATTTATTTTTATTTTAGGAAGTATTATTATTAGTTAATTCCTCGATTCATTATTAAAATAATTAACAAGCGATATTTTGCAGTCGGTGCCAAAAGTTTATCCCCTAATTTCATTATCACATGATTTGAAGGCATGAAATATGAATTACCTTCGCATTCTTCATCAAAAGTGCTTTTGAATCCTGGTGGACATCTATCTTCTACTGGTGGCAATTGCTTCTTTACCAAATTCGTGGGATCTCCTGCCACACCACCGCATTTATACCCTCCAATAGTATTCTCACAGAGGTATGCCGGACACGGCGGCTTTGGTAACTTGCATTCATTTACATCTACCAAAGACAGATGTAATAATCTAAATTTTACTAACAAAAAATAACCGACTTCAAAGTCTCAAAAAGTACTTTTTCAGATTTCATTCAAATTTACGTGGGACCACATGACAAGCACCTGCTTTCGATTAAAAAAAGAATCATCGAAATCGGTTGGCGTGATATTGAGTTATTCGTCAATTTGTCGCGCACATCTTAACACAAATTTACGACGTATGTGATTTTCTCATGGATGCCATTGTCAGATCTAAATAAAATTTATGTGGGATCACATCACAGCCACCAGCTTTCGATTAAAAAAACAATCATCAAAATCGGTTTGCCCAGTCCAAAGTTCTGAGGTAACAAACATAAAAAAAATACAGTCGAATTGAGAACCTCCTCCTTTTTTTGAAGTCGGTTAAAAACAAAAACTTTGATCAACAGTTGCCTAGTTATTTATAAGTTACATATGTAATTCAAATAAAAACTTCTGTAATGGTTACGTGGGTATTTTGGTTTGATATGGTGTTACCCACTTTACCCATTACCAAAATTTATAGCTGTTATTTTACGGCGAGTATGGAGATAAATGTTTTATTTATGGATAATTAAATGGTTTAATTAACAATAATTTACTCTACTATGGTTAACATAAACTTGTTATTAAATGGTTTACTTGATATAAGAATAAAATTATGAATGGTAAAATGGTTAATGAATACGCGGCGCTCGAGTGGCTGCTGGTTACATACTCAGAACAATCTCTATTTATAGTACTAACCGTCACACACATTATTCTTCAAGTTCCTGGAAAACCCAGGCGGGCATTGACCTTTCTCCACCGTAGTTGTTGGGTTTCTTTGTGGGATACATTTATAGGAGCCCTGGACATTAAGGCATTGTGTATTTGGCAAACATACCGGAGGGTCCATTAAACACTCGTCAATATCTGAAATCAAAAAGAAGATATCTCCCAGTTTCTATTCGCATAAAGAGAGGTCGAGCCACCTAGTGGTCAAGTCATACTCGCTAATGGAAATCTATGACACTAAAGGCATGTCCGTAATTAAAGTATTAGGGACCCAAAAGCTAACTTTTTACATGAGGGTAGTTAGCCACGCAAGAAACCAACTTTTCCAGGGTGTTCCAATAATATCGCGATTAAACTAAATTGTACAGGTTTTATAGACTTTCAACAAGATGAATTACTCGTAGATGAATTACTCGTACATGAGGGTAGTTAGCCACGCAAGAAACCAACTTTTCCAGTGTGTTCCAATAATATCGCGATTAAACTAAATTGTACAGGTTTTATAGACTTTCAACAAGATGAATTACTCGTAGAACATGAAGCTGGATCATGAGTAGGTCAGGTTGACTTGAGCTAGAGAATGGATAGAGCCAATTACACTCCATTCAGTCTCATTTCTAGTTAGAAAACACTGCTGGAAATTCAGTAACACTACTCACTCTCTACTTTCTTCTTCACCCTTCATGCATCAATGTTGCCTTTGGTTTAATGATTCTCATGGATGACTGTGAAGATTTACAGGTTTCAAAACAACTTTGAATCATGAACTCATTATTTTTACCTTCACAGGACTTTCCATCGGCCATCAGATGGTATCCTCGTCTACAGGAACATTTTACTTCCACGCCATTGTCGTTACATTTGTGTTGGCATGGATTGTGTGGCTTGCATCTATTTTTGGTTATCTGAAAATCAACAAATTTTGGAACGAAGTTCCGTAACGCGCGTTGCGAAAGGGGGCTAGGTGGAAAATTTGGTAACGAAAAGTTGTGACGACACTTTTTGCCGTCGTTAGTCGTTACAACTCGTGCGGCGTCGTTACATGTCGTGCGGCGTGCGCATGTTTCTCTGTCTGTCTCTCTCTCTCTCTCTCTCTTATAGAAAGCAAGCCAGATATTTTCGTTTCTTGCAGTAAGTACTAGGATAGCAAAAACATGCAAGCGAGTGTGCCAAAACAAATCTGGGGTATTAAATTTCTCATCGGCTTTGTTCACCTAGTAGCTTGCATGTTTTTGCTATCCTAGTACTTACTGCAAGGAACTTCGTTCCATTCGGATGTCCCTTGACACTTCTCAAGTTTTTTTTTATATCTATTTATCGCCATAAAATCAAAATAAATAGACGTCCCTGTAATTTAATAAGTCACCATACTTCCAGATTACTCTCCTGCCTACTTTACTTAAGGAAATAGAAACTCTTTTAAAAATTCTTATACATTAAAGTGTTCATTGTTATTTATTCAGCTATTATCTTCATCGGAGAATATGGATGGAATGTTGGAAATTAGTCACTTCTTACCTCCATGCAGTTTCTTTTGTCAGCCATAAGCCTGAATCCTGGATTGCACTCGCATTTATAAGAACCAGGGATGGGTATGCAGTGATGTGCACAAAGCTCGTTCGGTGCGAAATCCTCACATAGCGAATAAGGTTCTGAGACGAGGAAATTGTATTTATTTATTTAAAATTTATGTCACCTTATACAAAAGGATAAACAAAGGGCAAACTTAATGCCTAATGGCATTGTCCACCAGTCAACCCTGGGTGGATGTGGAAAGAACTGATGGCAGGTGTTAAAACTACTTAAGAGAAAAAAAAACATCTAAAAAGAAAGAAAAACAAATACTACTTAAACAATAAACTAACAATACGATAAATATCATAATAATACATATATAAATATAAATATATATATAAAAATGACAAAATCAGTCAGTCGAATTTAATAGATGTTCACGAAGACGTTTCTTAAAGGAGAACCTGCTGGGAGCCTTCCTCAACTCCACGGGCAAGGAGTTCCAGAGTAATGATGCCTGTACAGTGAATGAGTAATGGAAAAAACCGCTTCTATGTGGTGGAATATTGACACTGAGATTAGAACACGACCGAAGCGTCCTGTCATGAGTAGTGAATAGAAACTGGAAGTTATCCTTGAGGTACTGAGGAGAATTAGGATCGTTTAAGATAGAGTAAAGTAATAAAAGAATTCTAGAGTTTCGCCTCTGACGAATTGAGAGCCATTTTAGTTGGCGGCGAAATTGGGAAATGTGATCAAATTTTCTAAGGCCAAAGATGAAGCTTTTATTTTATTTACTTTTATTACATAGATTAAGTAATTGTTATGCGGGCAGAATAAAATGTGAGACTAAAAAGAAATTAATTTTGGTGACTCCGCTAACTGGGAAAATGTTTGAACAAACTTCCCTCTGAGGCATTCCCTGCGCGCTATGATATGGGGTTCTTTAAGAAGAGTGTATATCGTATCCTTCAAGGCCGGCAACGCACTTGCAGCTCTCTTGATGCTGCACGTGTCCATAGGCGACGGTGACCACTTACCATCAGGTGGGCCGTATGCCTGTTTGCCCGTCGTTAACATAAAAAAAAAATTGAATTTTAATATTTTGTAACTCACTACTTTCAGGCTTTCTAGACACCGTCACAGAATGGTCGGGTTGCGACGCTGGTTCGTTCCGTTTTTTGGCATCTCTTGCTGCAGTCTGAAAAAATACAACAACAAACACGATATTCTTTCTGGATACTGTATAATTATGTGATCCTGTTATACTATTACATGTAAGCTTACAATAAATAGTGTTTCAGCTGTAATGTTATCGAAGGCATGATGTATATTAGCTTTTACTTTATATTCATGGGCAGTATTGATCTCTTTAAGGTGACCATCGGTGAAGGTATCAGTATTTAGGTTTTCTTATGGCAAAAGCCGAAAAATGAGCTGATGATGCACCTGATCGGAAATAGCTATCGTTGCCCATGGACATCAGCGACATCAAATGAATTACTGATGTATTACCAGCCAAGAAAGCCGGAACATGACGAAGTTAATAACAATAGCTTCTTACTTTACAGCACTGCATGAACGCATCTCCTGCCAACAACTGTTCAGCGCTGTTTCCTTGTGGTGGCAGTTGGCATACTTCAGCTCCTCTAGTGCTACCCATCGCTCTGCCGCGAGAGCATTGGTCGCAGCATTTCTGGAATTTTTATCATCAGGTTGAACAGTGACAAAACGCAGACCAAAGGGACCCTAAAACAATGGACTAGAAAGTTCTATTTGTATCTAGAGCAGATATTTATGAGACAGTAAAAAATATCTTGCAATACACTATTCATATTGTGGAATAAATAAATAAATTTTTAAATAAAGATTTATTTATTTATTCCACAATTCATATTGTGGAATAAATAAATAAATCTTTTGACCTTTAAACATAGCATAAAATAACACTAAATCTTTCACCTAATATCTTTGTCTATCGGTTTCGTTACTTTCTTATGAATATACTTAGGTATAGATTGATTAAAAGCTAACAGTTCGTTAACGGAGCACGTAAACCTTCTGATTGATATGTTATCGTCAATCGAAGAAAGTACTTACCTCCTTATTTGTTGACGACTTGTTAAATTTAGACCAGTAGTTATCAAAAATTATCTGTATTGTGTTAATAATGAGAACACGCGTAAAACCAGTGATTGATAAATTGTTCGGAAATTAGTTTCCCGAGACATAATATTGTCACAGAGATAGTTTTATGCCGGAATCAGAAGGTAGCTGACTCCACTGTCCGACTATCAGTCCATATTTTCATCAGGAGGGACGCAGTTACTTAGTAAAAGCTATTACTCAACTCTTTTCTACTCGACTTAATTATTTTATAAGCAATCCTATCTCAGGAATGTTATCTCTAGTTAGCTAAATGATACGGATACCTAATTACCTACTTAGAGATATTTAGTTAGGTGATGCTGATTCAAGTTACAGGCTCTATTACAAGCGACAAGCTGTTAAACTATGTGGTATAGAGCTCCTATCATCCAATTGGAGGAAGCTAGTGAGGTTAACCTTGCCTTGGGCTCCGTCCACGTTGTACATAAGCTGCCCTTGGTGTACTCTGCTGAACAATGGACGAAATTATGGAAAACGGTCCTTTTTATGTAACAATCAGAATTTTTTCTGATTCTTTCTGACTGACATCTAATAAGTGGTCATCGTCGCCCATGGACATAATTAATGACAAAGGCATCGTTGATCCGTTGCCGACTATGGAAGAGAGAGAGAAAGGAAGAAGGAACTGGCTTTCTTGCTCCCAGCTGGTGGAGAGCTCTTTAGTATAATTCCGACGGTGTTTGCATAGTGGTAGGATATTTAAATAACTGTTTTTATGAAATAAGTCGACAAACGAGCTGAAGATACACCTGAAAAATGTGGAATCAAGAGTAAAGGGGAACAGACACCGGTTTTTTACACCTTTAATTATATAATACTATAATACTCATTGTTCTCCCACTGCCCTAAGGTTGACTGGGAGTGAATGCTTTTAGCATTAAGTCCACCTTTTGTATCCTTTATGATTTAGGTGCAATAAAGAATAAATAAATAAATAAATACTGAAAGTATTTAATTTACACACATAGTAACATAACACTCGTATATTGAACATACTTCGCGCGACTACAGTGCCTCCTGATCAAATTTACTGAAGTCTGAATTAAATTGTGTTAAAAAGGAAGTGTTATTTTACTTGTGATATATTTATTGGTGTTAAGCGATTGCAAAGCTTACAGTCATACAACTGCTTTAGATATGATGCGGAAAGGCGAAACCGCTACGCTGAATGTTATCTAAAAGTTACAACAGCAAGCATTGTTGTAACTCGTATGTGTAAATGAGGAACCCACACTGTCTGCAAAACAGAGCATACCTATGAGGAAAAAAGAAAATAATAAATCTATGAGCTTCTATTCTAGTACTAGACATATGAGTACTATAAGAAGATAATTAGCAGTTAAATTAGATAATAAAAGTTTGTAAGATTATGTATGTACGTATATTATAAAAATTTATATATTTGTCGCAGATAGGTGGTCCAGAAAATAATAAACTGTGGGCGTTTTCATCATTTTACTTAGAAACCCATTGAAACACATGTTTTACACTTGCTACTAATTTAGTAGGCAATTACTACTGATACACATGGCTCTGAACAGATTACTATGTCGCTCGAATAACATAACCAATCGCTAATGGAACGCGGTGAAGTCGGATTTACATCGCGGTGCGGCATTCCGGGTAACCAACCATAATTCACACGTCGCATTGCACACTCACAGCCATCCCGGCTCCACAACTTGCCCGCGCCTCTCGCGCTTATTAAAACCCGTGTGATAAATCCGCCAATCGCTGGCACTATGACCTATCTCATCAGAAGCGAACCATCACAGCCGCATGGGTGCTACTCTTCGCAAAGGGTATGACTGTGCATAGAAAACAGTCCACGTGCACTCCTCGCTGGCTCCGGCATAACGCGCTACTGACTGGTCAACACACGCAATACCTGCTCGATCGCAGTCCATCAGTACACACTGTACCCAGTTGTGCTCTCCATAAAGTAAACGTTGTGCAATGCTAATGCAAATTAAACTCGGCCATAATAACGACGTTCTACTTTATCGTCCGCTCAGCTCGGAGGCTGTCTAAAGAGTGCCCGCTGCCGGTTGGCAAGTCAATAGCTGTCCTCTGTGACCCCCGCCACCGTGTGTACTCAAATGACAGTAGACAATTTGCACGGTGCTGCCATCTTCAACTTCCGAATACACCCAAGCTAGTTCCAGCTTGACGTTCCATTTTATGATTTGAAATTACTGATTTCCGACATATTGATATTTCTATGTATATATGTATGTTTTAATGTATATTCTTATTTAGGTATTTTTATGTATGTATATAATTTACCTTATAAACCGTTACAAAAGTACCGTGATATTTTTGTATAATGTGGTCACTATAGGTTAAATAACTAAAATATTTAATAGTATAAGTAGACATTTGGTATAATAAGTGGGTAGGCACTTAGTTGTGTAAGTAGAAAATACAACGAATGCTATTGACTGATAGACAATGCACATACTAAGGCTTTGGAACTGAAACATGCAACGTACAAGAGTTATTTATAGTGTAAGGGAGCAGTTCATAAGTAGGTACATTTATTTTGTTGAAAATTAAATTTTTTAAATGAATTTAATAATCTAAATTTTACTAACAAAAAATAACCGACTTCAAAATTACTCAAAAACTACTTGTCAGATCTCGTTCAAATTTATGTGGGACTACATGACAAGCACCTGCTTTCGATTAAAAAAAGAATCATCGAAATCGGTTGGCGTGATATTGAGTTATTCGTCCATTTGTCGCGCACATATTTAATGCAAATTTAAGACTTATATGGTTTTCTCTTGGATGCCACTGTCAGATCTCAATAAAATTTAAGTGGGACTACATGACAAGCACCAGCTTTCGATTAAAAAAGGAATCATCATAATCAAAAAAAAACATACAGTCGAACTGAGAACCTCCTCCTTTTTTTGAAGTCGGTTAAAAAATAATTTCGTCCGATTTACTTTTCACAGTTTAGAATTATAGTTCAGAGATTTAATCTTCAGAGTTCTCCATTATAGTACAAAGTGCGTAAGAATTTTTAATCCGCACTTAACTAATGTACAATACGGCCGACGTATTTTGGCGTGTCTGAACTTCGCGCAGAAGGCTGCGCAATAATAACATAATTCGGCAATGCTTGATAAGCGGCGTATTATGTCTCAATCATACGTTAGCATGTTCGTGTCGCTATCTCTGTCTTACATGCGCTAATGTTCGCAGAGCCTATGTTCAGACGCGCCAAGATACGTCGGCCGTACTCTAACTGTATTGAAACCTGGAAATCCCTTGCTCACTACAAATTGAACTGCGTTGTTATAGCTCATTATAAACTTACCTTAGTGGCATTTTTAGTGTTCAGACAATTGTTAGTACTGGTCGCGATGTCTATGCCGCTCTCACAATCACGTTTCTTCCTAAAAAAACAAAAAGTATTATCTAAATGATTGTGAAGAAGTTAAAATTTCTGTCTTTTCTTTTTCTTGGCCGGGAACGCATCAGTGATGCCTTTGGTGTTGCTGATGTCCATGGTCGACGATAGCCACTTACCATCAGGTGGATCGTCAGCTCATTTGCCGGCTATTTAAAAAAAACACACACACATTATATTATATCCAAATTGTTACGATAATAAATAATAAATAATCATCATCACAACCCAATTGTTTTTTTTAATCCGCATTAAAATTATTGTAATTCTATCCACGTTATCTTGAATTGAAAGTAGCTGTTTTGTAATTGTTATTGAAGATTAATATAGAATTTACTAAGAAACATACTTTGAAGGTATTCTCATACCACCTATTTAAATTATAGGTCAATTCATAGTATTGTAATAACCTAATTATAAGTAGGTCAGCTACCATGCCTTTTCTCAAGAGAATGGATCACTTCTCGCAAGATACGATATTTCTACTTAAACGAAAGTAATAAAAAATCGGTTAAGAGATTATTAAATTTACACTCGAAAGTGAGTTTCAATGTGTATAATTTACAATGTGTATAATACAATATTAGTTGAGCCCTAAGTCTAGTAGGGACTGCTTGGAAAGCGAGAGATCCCGGGTTGGAGTTCCGGCAATGCATAAATGTATTAAAGATATTAAGTTTATTCTCGGTTTGTGGGGGTTTCTCTGATGGATCATTTGTATAATCTGCTGTCACTCATTTTATGTAAATCTAAAATTGATCACTTTGCGTAGGTAGAACCATCGTAGAAACCGGTCAAATTGTGATTCGTGATGCAACGCAAAGTGGTACCAACACACATGATTATCCATATTTTATGTCAATAACCGAATAAGCAAAGCCACCTGGTGGTAATCGGTCAAAGCCGAAACCCGAAGGTAACAGTGACACCTAAGATATTGTTCTTTAATCGTAGAGTGATACATGCCAACAAAACTTGCATTTCTAGCCAAGTCAAGCTGGTAAGGTATAAGTATTACTTATTTTGATTTGATTTGATTTGAGATATTTTTAAGAATTCGTTTGTTTGCCGCATTCGATCCTGGTTATCTTAGAAATGTCTTGCGAAAAGAACTGGATGCGGTTTTCACTAATGTAGTAGTCAGCTTGAATTCATGACAGTGTTTGTTTTGTAATTCACACCAAATAACTACGTTCCTTCGCTACGTTAGTTCAAAGAATCCTGTCGGTGCATTTGTACAATGGCAAAGCTTACCCAAAGCGATACAGAAGATTACCAGTTCTAACAATACAAATAAATAGCAGCGATGAACAAACATGATACTCACTCAAAATATTCTTTACAGCACTGATCCATAGCAAAGATGCAGAGGGTACCTAATCCTGGAGCCACGTCAGGGGGTACGGAAGACGAGCAATCCTCGGACGTGTGGTTTCTGCCGTAGTTTATCCCCTGGTTGCAGCAGAGCTGGGTTATCTCCGCCATTTGGTCAGCCAGGGAGCCTGGGTTAGAAAGAGTCGATAAGCTCAACACTTAATAGGATTCTAATAAGAAGTTAAGTTACAATTCATGTTTCAGGTATAAATATTTTGTCTGAACTGATTTTTACTGAACCGTGAACAGTTAAAAATATTCTAAACATACAATATCCTGTTTTCCTCCTTAAATTTCAAAAAATGACTATAGTCAAATTCCGCCGAGAAGCTACATATGGTATATGAAATCTTAATAATTCATGAGCTAAGCTTAAAAACGTTAGGAACTATGGAAATACCTAGTAGCTTCACATTATTTTGTTTTCCAATCTTAAGTCTAATCGGAAAATAACCTATGGTGTCTTTTCTTCGTCCCATAAACGTGTCAGCTCATAATTCTGGAGCTTATTAATTAATGACGCAGTCGCCATTATATTTACGAGGAAACAATATATCAGTGTCTTGGAAATGGGGGCAATGAATTAGGTCATGCATTTAAAGGAAAATTATTTATAATTAATTGATTAGAAAGAAACGCTTATTGACTAGCTTGTTGTGATCACCTGAGTACAGCAAGTGGATGGATGGATGGAAGACTAAGGCATTTATAGAATGTTTCCGTGCTTTAGAAGGCACGTTGAGCCCGATTCATTAGCTCTCTTATAGCAGTTCGTTAACCAATGTCAGATGCCCCAAGTCAGAGTCACTAACGGTTACTTTAATCGCTCCTTAGTACAGAATCACCATACAAATTCTGTACTGAGGAGCGTACTTTGTATGGTGATTCTGTACTAAGGAGCGATTAAAGTAACCGTTAGTGACTATTGAGTTGAGGCGAGAGACAGTTAAGTTAGAAGACTGATGAGCATGTGTCCGTTTATTCAGACCGGCACTTTCAAAGAAGTTATAATGTTTTTAAAGTTTATAAAGTTTTTAAAATTATAATGCTCTTATGCCGAAGTGAAATTAAAGAATCAACCTTATTCCGATGTCCCAAAACTCTTTTTCCTCTCTCTCTCGTCTCCAAGCCGGTCTGTATGAACGGACGCACTGTTCGTACTATAGCGCACTTTAATCCAGAAGGATGCGTAATTGCGTAGTCCGGGAGACCTACTACTATCTATATATCGACGGGTTCCGGGCTAATTGTATTAAGCGACACTTTGGGTGACATAGACTTTTATACATATTTGGAATCAGCGAATTTTTCTGCATCGTTTGAGCTGGGTTTGGTGACGATCGGAGCACTTTTTTGTCGCTTAAAACAACCGCATTTTTGGGCCCTATTTTGGACTATAATATATGAAGCGACACAAAATATTGACAAATTTAGGAACTGTGTACTTAAGCTCACTACCAAATACCAGACAGTCGTTTCAACCTTTTTTCCTGGAGCAACAATTTACAGGCAAAGTACGTTAAAGCATTTAGCCTGACCTTATAAATATATAGAAATGTCGTTTAATACAATTAGCCTTACCTTATAAATATACAAGAATGTCATTTAGCCTCTTTGTCAAATTCATACCCAGTGTCGGTCCAGTGTCGGTTAGCTCTGTACATGACATGTTAAATACTGCTGTTCCTAGGTGTTTGTCATTTTAAATAAAAAAAACTAATTCATAATTATTAACAAGATAGGTAGATACACTCTCTGTATGTACCTTTTAATTTATCAATATTTTAATCACCAATTTCTGCAAACTTCAATATTCAAGTATGATTACAGTTTATTAAAAAAAATCAGTCGCATAAAATATTTAGCCATACATTAATAAGTATAAGATATTGTATTAAAATCAATTAGCTTAGGTTTGAAATATGACCAACTCGTTGATTAAAGCACTTAGAAAGGTAAACAAAAAAAAGGATCAACAAAATCGGTTCACCCAGTCGCAAGTTCTGAGGTAACAAACATAAAAAGTGCAATACATAACAGTGCCTATGTACTATTGATTTAAATAACGTTTTAATTTAAGTTTCTTCGTGTACGTGAAATTTTAAACCAAATAAATAAATAAATAAAAAATACAATCGAATTGAATACCTCCTCTTTTTTAAAGTCGGTCAAAAAGAGCTTCCTCCTTTTTCTCAATTCGACTGTATTTTCTTATGTGTACTCATAACTTTTTACTGAGTGTACCGATTTTAATTATTCTTTTTTATTAAAAAATTTTTGATTGTCATGTAGTCTCATTTAAATGAGCGAGATCTGACGAGTAGTTTTTGAGTTATCCCTAATTTTAAGTTGTTTCTTTTTTGTCAACAATTATTTAACAGATTTTTTTTGTTTGATGCCCCGCATACCTAACACTTGCTGTCTGTACGATTCACTACTTCCGTTTTCTGATGAGAGTTGTAAGACAATCATAATTTTAAAGTGATTCGTCTTTGTCGATCCGAAGTGATTGATCGATCATCACTAGTGATTCCTGCTCTGCGAAATTCCACCTTAACTCATTTCGCTGCGTTACTTCTCTTTAGTACAATTATTAGAAATCGAATCTAATTAAAAAAAATCCGTACGAGGATTCTCCTAAACCTCAAAATTCAGCCTCATAATGAAGAAATTCATATATTTTTTTTTCAAGTTATACTTCTTTAGGCGCGCTATGAAATAAATATAAAAAATGATGAGAGTGAAATTTTTAAATTTGTACACGGAATATGACACAAAAACGACGGTCACGAAAAACGTGACGCGCGTTTTTAAAAACGCTTGTTTTGAAAAAAATATTATTATATTTTATTATATTGTTGTTTTTATTATATTGTTAGAATATTATTTGTTTTAATATTTAATTGTTTTAATAATTGTAACGGGAATTTTTGGAAAAACCAAAAATCCGGGATATTTGATAGACGATTTTTGACCAAAACAACCCCTCCTACTCGCCCCTCAACATTATATATAAAGTTTATCCTTGACCTCCTAGACCCCTGACCCTCTCACCCCCTGTACTCCCAAAGGCGGTACTAAGTTAGCGCACCAAAGGCGGCTTAAATTGAAGTCCCAGTATTTTTTGTAAATGTTTTTGTATTTGCTTTTGCGTCAATCTGTATTAAGTTTTGGACTCATTAATAATATATTTTGAATATTGTTTTTTTGAATATTTTTTGAATATAGCTTTTTAAATTGTTTTTTTTTATATAGTTTTTTATATTGTTTTTTTTAATATTGTTTGTATATTGTTTCTTTGATTTTTTTTATTTTTTTTTATTTATTTAATTATTTATTTATTTTATATTTCTTTTTGTATTTTTTTTATTTTCTTGATGCCAAAAAAGTATAACTTCTCACGCGCATACATAAGTACCTACACGTTTATGCTTTTTAGGGTTCCGTAGCCAAATGGCAAAAAACGGAACCCTTATAAATTCGTCATGTCTGTCTGTCTATCTGTCTGTCTGTCTGTCCGTCCGTATGTCACAGCTACTTTTCTCCGAAACTATAAGAATATACTGTTGAAACTTGGTCAGTAGATGTATACCGTAAACCGCGTTAAGATTTTCACACAAAAATTGAAAAAAAAAAAAAATTTTGGGGGTTCCCCATACAGAACTGAAACTCAAAAATTTTTTTTTCATCAAACCCATACGTGTGGGGTATCTATGGATAGGTCTTCAAAAATGATATTGAGGTTTCTAATATCATTTTTTTCTAAACTGAATAGTTTGTGCAAGAGACACTTCCAAAGTGGTAAAATGTGTGCCCCCCCCCCCTGTAACTTCTAAAATAAGAGAATGATAAAACTAAAAAAAAATATATATGATGTACTTTACCATGCAAACTTCCACTTAAAATTGGTTTGAACGAGATCTAGTAAGTAGTTTTTTTAATACGTCATAAATCGTAAACCGCAATTTACCTCGATCAAAGTTACAACGAACTACAAGAACTTTTATATTATGTTACTTGCTGCTACGGAACCCTTCATGGGCGAGTCCGACTCGCACTTGGCCACTTTTTTTATTTATTTTGTCCTTACCCTACTTTTGTATAAAAAAAATACTGTAAAAATATTTTTGGGAGGAAATTGGAAATCTAAAATTCAGGAAAATTCTTATATGAAATTACATTTAAAATCTGTGTCATATACAGTTTTTTGGACTTTAAATACACATAAAAATGTAACACTTAAAGGCACGCGACACATTAAATAATATCGTAATCGCAATTTATTTGTTTAACACTTCAGAGAACTGTTAATTCTAGAAACATCATGAACACGATCTATATGGATATTTCAGCTATAGATCGTATAAATTATAACAAAACATAATTTTAATTGTATTCAGGAAATTTTTTATTATAATTATATATTCGTAAATTTAGAGAAAAGTTTTTTCCCTAATTAAGTACCGTACGTACCCTAAATGTTTCATCCCATAATGTATATTATATTATATGTATTCTTAAAATTAAAATTAGTTTAATGTAAGAAGTCAGGTTAAAATTTAAAATAGAATAGATACTAACAAGAATTATGCGACACTACTATAAACTAAATGTCAATAACTAAGTTTTAACTTAAAATACTAACTTACAAACCAACCATACATACCTTGATCGAGTGAGTCTAAAAGACCAAACAATAAACAATAAACTCCTAAATAATATTAAACATGAACTATCTTTATGCATACCTTCAAATTTTTTTACCAATAAATTATAACTATAATCAGTCTAACAATAAGAACGTATTAAAACTACATAAATCTCACCAAACCAAGTCTTAAAGTAACTCACCATAACTAACTCGAACTAGGGCTAAGAGCCCTAAAGAATATAAAAACCACTTCATGATTACAATGAACAGTTCAAAAACACTTCAATCCATTTCAAGCACTATTAAGTTTTATGAATTAAGAACGATCTATCGATCCTTCATTCGGAGCGCGATGCGCAGGAGTGTATTGAGAGCGTACAAAACGCGTTCTATTTCGGTCATCGAAGTTGCAGCTGTCTCTATCATGGCAAAGATTATGTGGCAGAAGGTTCAAAACTTAAGGTCTGATTAAAATTCAAATTGAAATTACAATACTAATATAGTTATAGAAAGTGGTAGTCTAATTGGTTGATGGAGATATGACTCATATATCGGAAGATGGAAACTAATAAAGAATTATATTTTTCGAAATAATTTAGAATTTGATTAATATGAATGAAATACTATAAAGCAACTATAAAGTCGTAATTACATTTGATCCCTTGACATCTTGTCTGGCATATATATTTTTCCTTTAAATTTCATATAATTTCTTTTACTTTTCTGATAAAAGCATATTTCATCTTTCAGGTTACAAATGAATCTGAGCTGTTCCGTTCATCGAAAGTGCGATCTTACTGTTGAAACGTTTACTCTAGTTTTTTTTTATGGAAATAGCCGGCAAACGAGCTGACGATCTACCTGATGGGAAGTGGCTCTGTCGCCCATGGACATCAGCAACACCAAAGGCATCACCGGTTCGTTGCCGGTCAAGAAAGAGAGAAAAAAAAGAAAATAGAAATAATAAAAGGAGAAATAATAATAGTAATAATGGTATTAATTAAGAATAAAAATATTACCAATATAATCCCTCGAGGGACCCTACCATCAGTGGGCCCGATTTAGTCGCTTCTTACGACACTTATCCGGCGCGGCGTAGGATTGGGGTTATTATTTTTACCTAATGGTAGTTCTGTGAACATTATTCTATAGCCTTCCTCCCACACAAGATGTCTGCAGCGTCAGGATATCTCGAGTCCTGTGCGTTAAGCTCTACCCAAATACTACTATCTGTATCTCTACCTTCGCTAATGTAGTCAGCGGTTGCGATTTCGTTAAAATACTATGAAAATAATTATATTTTATACTTGTAAATGTCTATCAAACTATGTATTATAGCAATATTTTGAGGAAAAATTTAAAACTCTTCCTAGTAAAAAACAAAATTTCTATCAACATGACATGGGATACTTTCATAAACTACTGCAAACTGCAAATACTTTAAGCACTTTTAAAGATAAACGCCCCAACTCAGAGTCACTAACGGTTACTTAAATCGCTCCTTAGTACAGAATTTGTATGGTGATTCTTTACTAAGGAGCGATTAAATTAACAGTTAGTGACTCTGAGTTAAGACGAGTGTTTTATGAGAAAGATTCAAGTATAAATATAAATCATGAAAGTAGGTTCGTGGCCCACTACTGAGCACGGGTCTCTTCGTGAGGAGGCCTAGAGCCTCCCCCACACTGCTTCAGTTCATCGGTAGAGTACATTGTGGACTACAATAAATGGATTTTCTTAGTTTCCTAATCTTACTTAAAGTTCGGTATTTATTTTAGGGGCCATCCATAAATTACGTCACACGTTAGGGGGGAGGGGGGAGGTCGATATAGTGTGACATTGTGTGACAAGGGGTGGGAGGGGGTCCTAAATTTCGTGACGTCACATTTCAAAATCGAATAATTGGTATGTATAGGTAAATATTAAAAAAGTATGAATGGAAATAAAACTTATTTCGAAAATGATGTTTTAATTTAATAATTTCTAGGTGTAACATTTCATAACATGTGACGTCACACTAGGGGGGAGGTCTCACAAATGTGACCAGCTGTGATAAGGACGGGAGGAGGTGTCAAAAGTCATGGAATTAGTGTGACGTAATTTATGGATGGCCCCTTACATATATCGGTATTTATTTCCTGTTTCGGAAAAGTGCCTTATAAAAATGGAGAAACAGCGAAAGAAGAACCTAGTTCTTCCTTCTTTCTCTATCTATCTTGATCGGGAACGCATCGGTGATACCAATAGCGCTACTAATGTCGATGGGGCCGGTGACCACGTACTATCAAGTGGATCATCAGTTCGTTTGTCGACTTATTACGTAAATAATCTTAAATTTAAACTTAAAAACCCCCGACAGTTAAAACATAGCTAAGAACACTCTCGATTAAGACATCTTTCAAACAAAAAAACTAGATCAAAATTGGTTCATCCGTTTGGGAGCTACGATGCAACAGACAGACATTCTTTTTTCATCGGGGGTTAGAAAAGATTGTATTACAAGGAAAATAATTACAAAATATGGCAGTAACCGTGCCGTTCGAAGGGTCCTGGGTTCGCTTTCCAGCCAGGCAAAAATTTGAAGGTTGAATTTGAATTTCTGTTATCGATCTGGGTAAAGTCGTGGGCAGAGTACTAATGATTATTATTATTATTTAACTGACTTCAAAAAAGGAGGAGGTATTCAATTAGACTGTATTTTTGAAGTGAAAACTTCTTTAGCATCGTTGTCATTTGAAAATCGATGAAACGAAAAAATGGACAGTAAAAAGAGACAGACACATAAATTAATAAGATTTAGCGTGGGAAAAAATGAAATAGGAAGCATTGTATAGGGGGAGGGCGAGGGGGAAGGCGGAGGGGAGGGGAGGGGAAAGGACGGGAGGAGCAGGGGGAGAGGGAAGGGCAGGGGGAGGGGCAAGGGGAGAGGCAGCGGGAGGAAGAGGGAGAGGAAATTTAATGGTCTCAATTTTTTATTCAATTATTTGTTAGACCGACCAAAACTATACAAATTAAAAGTAACAACAAAGTACATGAATCACTGATTTTATTAGGCGATACGAAGTTCCAAAGAAGTATAACTTCTCACGCGCGTACATAAGTACATGTTTATGTTTAGTACAAAATAGTTTTTGAAAGATATCTAATTAAAACTGATACACGTTATTAAATTAATACCTTTATTTTTGAAGGTTTCACTTCTACCACGTGTGAATTGGACACATTTTAATTTTTGTATTTGTTACCTCAGAACTTTCGACTGGGTTTTGATAATTCTTTTTTTTAATCGAAAGCTGGTACTTGTCATGTAGTGCCACTTAAATTTTAATTTTGAATTTCTAATTTTTAAGTCGGTTATTTTTTGTCAAGAATTACTGTTTACAATTTCTGTCGCCAACCCTAAGCGCAGTCCTACACTAGACTTTGAAAGTAAATATTGACTCCAGCATATCAACACCTTATCATATATTTGCTTGCTCATTCGTAACTACTGCAACATTAATATACTAGATTACACTTTAGCTATAATTTTAACTACATAATGAACGCATGTCACACACATACCTTTTTAACCGACTTCAAAAAAGGAGGAGGTAGGTATTCAATTCGACTGTATTTTTTTGTGTTTGTTACCTCAGAACTTTTGACTGGGTGAACCGATTTTGATGATTTTTTTATTAATCGAAAGCTGTTGCGTGTCATGTAGTCCCACTTAAATTTGAGAAAGATCTGACGAGTAGTTTTTGAGTTATCCCTAATTTTGAAGTCGGTTATTTTTTGTCAAGAATTATAATTAGTATTGGATTTAGATGAATGTAGCTAGAATTTATTCAAATATTAATGTGTCCACACATAGTACATTATTACCTACATGTTTGTAATTATTTATTAAGTTTATATTTAACTAGCGTTCTACCTGTGGCTTTACCCACGTTTTCCGACATAATAAATACGTACAATACATTTAATAGTCCCATTTTTGGAGTTTAACTCCTTATCTAGCGATTTTCATATTTAAGCCCGCGGTATATAATTTTATGAGGAGTGAATTCAAACTTCCTCCGTTACGTTATGCGTTATGCTTGTAATTCATAGCACAGAATCAGAAGTTAAAATTTAATGCTACAAGTAATTACTGTTTACTATTAATTATTTTTTAATTTATATTTCAATGAAGAGTAATGCCAAGAATCAAGATTATTTACCGCATGAGACTCCTCTAAAAAACGGAGTACCTTTATAGGGTCAAAAAATTAAACAAAAATACCATTCTTAGGGTATTGTAAGTTTATAAGAAAAAGAAGATGTGTGTCAGCTCCAACGTACGACTGGAGTCTAACGCCATGGTGATGATGATGATAATGATGATGATGATCATGACGATGGTGATGTGAAACATAGTTACTGATCAGCCATCCAACGCCATCTAGATTCTGTGCTACGAATTACAAGCATAACGCATAACGTAACGGAAAAAATTGATTTTACTCCCCATAAAAGATCATACCGCGGACTTAATCGATAGATACGGAGTTTAACTCAAAAAAAAAAAACATTTTAAAATCAAGCATTTTTATTTAAGCGCTACAATGGCAAGCATTTGGAATATCTGGATACATCATCAATGAACACAATGACATCATTATATTGTAATGTCCTCGAAATTATACTTCAATTCCAAATTTGCTGCATAATGAAACACAGGCAACAGGCAAACGCGACGATGATAGCGTACGTATGATATGCGTCTATGTGGGCACTGGACAGAAAGCCTTAAATTATCTGTCACAATGTTGCAATCGGGAATTGATCGTGTGACCCTTTCTACCCGGTCTACCAACCAAACCAACATGCTACAGGTCGCTTTATGTTTATTGTTTCGCCAACCTTGTTGATTGAGGTTACGTATTTTAATCGTCTGTTTCGCATCCCGAGTAAACTTTACAAGGTTAACCTTCTTCGAACTGTCAAGGCAATATTTGTATATTAATTGGCAATATTTAATGCAAGCCCTTTTATTGAATGCGTTGCAATTTTATTGTTCATGATATTATACTTACGCCCCAACTCAGAGTCACTAACGGTTACTTAAATCGCTCCTTAGTAAAGAATCACCACACAAATTCTGTACTAAGGAGCAATTTAAGTAACTGTTAGTGACTCTGAGTTGGGGCGTTAGAATAGTATTTTCTCAGTAGCTACCAGTTCCAACAGGCTTACGACACTCATACCCCCGCAGTTGTTTTTTACTGTGTCGCGGGTGGCATGGACGACACATATAACACATCACAATAACACCCATGACCAGAGTACAAATATTTATCTGTCACATAAATATCAGCTGCCGGGAATCAAACCCGTGACCCCTCGCTTCGCAGGCAGGGTCGCTACCGACTAGGCTATAGGGTCGTCAGTTTTTTCTTTCTCTCTCTTCTTTCATGGTGGTTATGCCTTTGGTGTTACTGATCTCCATGGGAGACGGTGGTCACTTACCAGCAGGTGGATCGTTAACTCGTTTGTCTATTAGTTACATATATTATGATTCTTGACAAAAAATAACCGACATCAAAATTAGGATAACTCGTCAGATCTCGCTAAAATTTAAGTGGGACCACATGACAAACACCAGCTTTCGATTAAAAAAAGAATTATCACACGATTTATCGTACGATTATTACGAGTTCACCCAGTCGAAAGTTCTGAGGTAACAAACATAAAAAAATACAGTCGAATTGAATACCTCCTCCTTTTTTGAAGTCGGTTAAAAAGTAGCTGTAATTGGACCACATAATCATTATTGAAAAAAAATTAACAGCATTTACTTCTTCTCTTATACATTCCTTGTATATCTGAGCCCATATTATTCTTTCTATAATACTACTTATCATACAAAACAATTCAGTATTATTGTAAATAATTAAAAACAATTAAGTTAACAAAGAAAATATAATATTGATGTAACTGTAACCCAGCCACGCTTCTTTAAATTTTGATTTTTTGAATATAATAAAATTAAATATACAACTCAATATCGTATATTGTAGGAACGGGCCAACGCGCGATGAATATCGTGGCACTTAAATTGGGGTCCAATTGGACCAATGCTCAGTATATATTATTCAAAATGGCTACGCTGATCTCATTTTGCTTGTATGTCTTGTATGAAGGACATTTTTAACCGACTTCAAAAAAAGAGGAGACTTCGACTGTATTTTTTTATGTTTGTTACCTCAGAACTTTCGACTGGGTGAACCAATTTTTATGATTCTTTTTTTAATCGAAAGTAGGTGCTTGTCATGTGGTCCCACATAAGTTTGAGCGTGATCTGACTAGTACTTTTTGAGTAATTTTGAAGTCGGTTATTTTTTGTTAGTAAAATTTAGATTATTTCTCAAATGTTAAATAATACGAGCCTATCCAATCCTTTTAAATTCAATGATAAAATTTTAATGTGTTGTTTTATTTTATTACTCCTCTGATATTTGTTTAAACATAACGTTTGTGTGACAAAGTTGCGCTAGCTATAAGTGCCTTCTACTAAGACCTCGTTCAAATGATGATTTAAACGTTACTGAGCGATTTTGCTCGTTTCCAAGTCGGTTTGAATCTTTAAATGATTTTATTAATTTTTCTGGTTATATTTGATACTTAAGGCATTACTTATGTTTAAGATAATATTTTAAAGAAATATTATTTTTGGGTTCATAAAAACGTATTGATTACATACGTGAAACTTTCGACAACTAACATTCATCGTAAAATAATTAGTTTATTTTTAATTTCAACCCCCCACGAAAAAAGGGGGTGATTGACGTGTCTGTGTATGTCTATTTGTGGCATCCTAGATCCCAAACAGATGAACCGATTTTGATCTAGTTTTGTTGTATGAAAGGTGACTTAATCGCAAGTGTTCTTAGCTATGTTTGATGTAAATAAAACTGACGGGTTTTTTTATTTTAATTTAAAATTAACTTAACATATAAATACAGTAAAATTATATTTTACATTATGTGTTCAGGCCACTCTTAAGTTCAGGCCAACCCAAGAAACCCGAAACGAAGCAACGGACTATTATTACCACGAAAATAAGCTAATTAGGTCTTAATAAAAGACAATAGTATAGGAAACTTTCTCATTTTAGTAACTCACGCCTCATTGACCTCACCTCGCGAGAGCAGATATTTATGTGACAGATAATAAAATTATTTGTAATCGGGTCTTAAATTATTTTAAAAAGTATTAAAGGAGAGAGGGAGGAGAAAAATAATTAAAACTATAAAATAACAGAGAATTCTTTTTTTTAAAACTTCTAATTATTTTAAGTACTTACCTACCTGATAAAAAAAATATTTGTTTAAGTTTGCTTTTTACATCTAGCGGCATTCCGAGAAACAATACTTATTACACATTTTCAAATAAAATATTTACGCACGGATGCGAAGGTTCTCATTTAATTGAACGGTACGAAAAATCGTATGGGTTCCTCGATGCCATCAATTATTACTTGACCTCCAAGCACCTATCCAAAATCGCTTAACGCGCCTAAAGGAATTTCCCACTTTGTCTGATAAACCCGCTCATTTTTGACCAGTTCCTTAACCTCAAGTTAACCAGTGGGTGTTAACACTGATTTTAGACCTTTTAGTGAGGTATTGTTAATCAGTAATCGAATAGAATTTTATGTGTCATGATGTAATCGTCGCCCTTGACGTTGCATAATCTTGGAGACAACATTTTAATGTGAATAGCAGACAAACGAATAGACGAGCCAACGCCAGCCGAATTCTGTCGCCTTTTACGTAACCCTGGCTTACTGGTATGGGATTGGTATCAATATAGACCGCCGTTGTATATTGTGTCAATAGAAATAACACAAAGTTGGTTGTAAGTTCAAGAAATTGTAGTCAAAGACACATCTCTTATCTTATTAGACCCCTACGACGTTTACTTGGTAGTGTTGCCAGTCTCTTTTTACCTTTCATCTGAGACCCCATACTACAGGGTACGCGATGAATAAAAAAATCATCCTCACGTTACCTGTAGGGGAGGTACCCCGAAAAAAAATGTTTTTAAATATTTTATTCTACGATTCTAGAGTTTTAATAAATATATGTCTACTGTCATTTTGGACACGTGGTGGCGGAATAACCGAGGAAAGCGATGGACTTGCCAGCCACCAACGAACTTCTGAGACAGCCTTCGAGTTGAGCGAACGCCTAGAGAAGAACGTAGTTACTTTTAAGCGGAGCGCGACGTGTGAATTGTTCGATTGTGTCGGTGAGCCAGAATCAGATAAAAGATTAACCAGTAACAGAATCAGAATCAGAATCAGACCAGGGGTTATGCGAGGCTTGGGCTGGCGAATAAGGGGTGGTTGGAGGCCAGTAGGGGGGATTCAACCCTCATTCCTGACTATAATTGTGTAACGTGTGTAAAACCTGTGTTACGATGACTAAAGTGATGTAAACGCCCACTGTTGTTATTATTTCCCGAACCACCACCCAACCGATTTTCTCCGAAATATTATATCCATGCCAAATTACAGCATTCTAGCACTAAGGGTCTCGGCGATTTGCTTCGGACAGACGGACGGAAGGACAGACGGACATGACGAAAACACATTCCACAAAACACATTCTCAATAGACATCCCACAAAACACACCTTACAAAATACACCCCACAAAACACATCCCACAAAACACGTCCCATAAAACACAACCCCGAAACCACATTTAACAAAATACAAAACACACCCTACAAAACACATCCCACAAAGACATCGCATAAAACGATGCACCTGAAAATAAATCACACAAAACACACCCCTAATAACACATCCTACTAAACAATTCCCACAAAACACAAAACACACCCAACGAAAAATGTCCAACAAAACACAAATTACACCCCCATACAACATACCCCACACAACACACCCCTAAAAACATACCACAAAACACATCCTACACAATACACCCCTGAAAACATAAAACACACTCTTCAAAACACATCCCACAAAACACACCTCTGAAAACATATCCCACAAAACACAACTTACATACCACACCCCTGAAAACATAAAACACACCCTTCAAAACACATCCCACAAAACACACCTCTGAAAACATATCCCACAAAACACATCCTACATAACACACCCCTGAAAACATAAAACACACCCTTCAAAACACACCCCTGAAAACACATTTTCTTGGACATTTCTAGAACAAATATATTCTAGAACTTCGACAAGGTCGAGTGACAAAATTCGAGTGTTTAGCTACCTAAAACCTAAATACATAGAGCAAAGTTTAAAAAACGCAATGTTTCAATTCATATACGTAAGAATTTATAAGTAATAATATTACTTATATTTAACATTAATTTATTTTTATTTTATTAGTAGTAAAAAATAATAAAATCTTAAGTAGGTACGTATAATTATGAAGAGACTACAAATGTAACAATGCGTTTTAAAAACTTTGCGCTATACATTACACACAGACGGCCATATTAATAAACATAGACTAAAGCAAGAGTAACTTTAAAACTTGTCGTAAATAAGATTTAATTAAATTCAGTATTAATAAATATAGAGTAACGAAGAAGTAAGCTACTCCGAGTCTAATCTCAGAATCAAAGTTAGTCCATGTCGCTACATAGTTTAGCGACTGATTAGGCGTGGACTAGGCGTGCATTGACGACATTGACGTTGACTTGACGCATATCAAGAATACTTCGTTGTTCTAACTAAACGTCATTCACATTGATATTTTCTTTGACCTTTTCTTCTTCATCCCAGTTAACTGAGCGAGCACGTTTTTGGTTCATGTAAATCAATTTTAAATTTAACAAGTAACCATAGCATGAAACAAACTGCGAGGAGCGAAATTAGGCGCTTGAAATTGAAAGCTGATACGTCGTTTGAAGTTGTCAATCCCAAAATATTGTTGTCACTGTCATTTTAATGCATGAAGTCATTCACTGACTCACTCTTTTTACTTTTAAATTACAAAGGTTGCCATATTTTACTCGCTGAAACCGGACTAAGAAATGTATTGTTAGTTCGACGTTACTCCATATTTATTAATAACATTGCAATTACGAAGTTATTACTTAGTTAATCCAGAATTAACTAGTCCAAGTGTAGCTTCAAATGATGCTTGGATTAAGCGATTTTTATTAATAAGGGTGAGAGAATTTTAACTCCAGGCCGAAGGTAAGAGGGAGAATAAACAATGTTATCACATATTATTTATTATTACAACGTTGACATACATAAGTAAGAAAACGATAAAAAAATATTGTTTTAATTAACTTGTTAATCACTAACTAATCAGTCTGTGTTTGAATCGAGTGTAGTGTGATATTGTGTTCAGAAAAACACTCGAGCTATTTTGGAGTTTAGCTCAGTATATATTATTTATTAAGTCCACTAAAAGTGTGATTGCTAACAAAACAAATGCGATGTAATCGGTTACTATCCATAGAATACAGAATAAAAAACGTTATAGGTTTAAAAATTCGATAGCAATTTTTACTACGGATCGACAGTTGTTGTCGGCCCGGTGCTCGCGGTAGGCCTTTATGGCTTCACGGGGACAGAGGAGCAAGCTTGGAAAGGCTCAGCTGAGAAGACAATTCTGCGAAGAGAGAGTAATAGCTCTTCGAGAATTAGGGGTTACTCATTAACGAGTGCAGCCCCTGAAAAGTGTGCTCAAACCCGTTAAACGTAATGTGTTGACGCTGATAAAAAAGCAGTCTTACCTTTGGTGATTTCATTTGTGTGTGCAAAGAATAGTGTTTATCTAACTTATTGCGTCCGAGAAGTGTTGTTTTTCAAGGCGTGGTTTCGATGCTATGTGTGTGCATGAGCAACTGTCTACGCATATGCAGCGCACTATTCTGCGTGCGGGCAACATGCGCGCTGTAACCCCACGTATTCCTGCTACGTAAGTTTTTTTAACCCCCGACGAAAAAAGAGGGGTGTTATAAGTTTAACGTGTCTGTGTATCTGTGTGTCTGTGTATCTGTGTATCTGTATGTCTATCTGTGGCATCGTGGCTCCCAAATGGATGAACCGATTCTTCTTTTTATTCTTAGCTATGTTTAACTATCGTAATACTTCACGTATACTTATACGCTATGTTACTTTGCCCGCGGAAGAGTTTCACTTAACGGAATTACGTCCCAACCAGCCCAAGGATAACCGGGATAAAATCTATCCAATTTACTTGTCCTGGAGATAAACTATCAGTGTGCCAAGTTTCACCTTCATTCATACATCCATAAAAGACTAATTACAAGCATGTTCACAAACTTACACTTTTATATTATAAGTAGGATTTTCACCACTGTATTAATTGTTTGTTTGTTTGTTATAGTGTCAGATGTTTGTTGACAGCTGGATTCATCGTCTTCATCGTTCTAGAAGGAGCTGGTCAGTAATGGTTATACCTCTTTTATTTAGCTTATGCTAAATATTAGGTATTTGCATTAATTTGGAATAAATATGTGAGAACCTTAAAACTAAATTTAGTGATTGGGCAACTCCTGGTATATACAAAAGCAGAATTAAACTTTTTGAACTTTATGCAGATAAATCGACTTCCACAGACCCTGAATTTTTAAATCATGTTAAAATTTATTCAAAAACGTTTAAACTAGTCTGTGCGAAAGCTAAATCAATTTATATTGCTAATAAGATTAAGAATTCTGATAACAAAATCAAAACTACCTGGAACATTATTAATAAAGAAACAGGTAAAGAAAAATTTAAGGATCATGAGTATACTTTAAAGGTCAATGATAAAAATGTTACTACTGATAGCGCAGTTGCTTGCGCATTTGAGGATTTCTTCTCGAAAATACCACATGAAATAACAAAAAACTTAAACGCGAGCCCTCAGCTTGCTATGACTTTAATGGAAACATGTGTTGAAAAATGCCTGACTTCATTTAGCTTCAAATACATTAATTCTGATACAATTATAAAGACTTTTAAGTCTATAAAGATCAAGAAATCAGGTGATCTCTGGGGTTTTTCTACTATGATAATAAAACCAATAATTAATTCCATAGCGCCACATCTAAGTCACATTTTCAATAAATGTATTGACGATGGTAGCTTCCCCAATCTAATGAAACATGGTAAATTAATCCCTTTATTTAAATCTGGAGATAAAAGCGACCCCACTAATTTCAGACCCATCTCAATGTTACCAGTTCTTAGTAAAATCTTTGAAAAAGTTATTTATAACCAGCTGCTGTCTCATTTCTACTTAAACAATTTGTTTCATGTTAATCAGTTCGGTTTTTCGAGAGGTAAAAATACCACTGATGCAGGTATAGCACTCCTTAAGCAAATTTTTGATGCTTGGGAGTGTAAGCAGGATGCCATTGGTATATTTTGTGATCTCTCAAAGGCGTTCGATTGCGTTGATCACAATATACTGATAAATAAACTTAGGCATTATGGTGTCTCAACACAATCAGTTGGCCTTATAAAATCGTACCTATCCGACCGTATTCAAAAAGTAGTTATTAATGGCAAGGAGTCCCCAGGAGCACACATTACTATGGGAGTGCCCCAAGGATCAATATTAGGACCACTGTTATTTTTAATATATATCAATGATCTTCCTTATTTCACAAAGGACTTGTGTGAAACTGTATTATTTGCAGATGACACCTCATTACTTTTTAAAGTTGATAGGAGAAAAACATGTTTTGACGATGTAAATAATACTGTTTCCCAAGTGTTGCAATGGTTTACATGTAACAACCTTATGTTAAATGCTAGTAAAACGAAATGTATGAAATTCACTTTACCAAATGTAAAACAGGTACCAACTCAAATAGTTATAAATAAGGAAGTACTTGACCTTGTAAATTCAACGAAATTCCTTGGCATTACTATAGATTCACGGCTACAATGGAGTCCTCATATTGAAGCCTTGTCTGGGAGGCTGAGTTCAGCTGCTTACGCGGTTAAGAAAGTAAGGCTCTTAACTGACGTAGAAACAGCACGGTTAGTTTATTTTAGCTACTTTCATAGTGTCATGTCTTATGGTCTGTTGTTGTGGGGCTCAGCTGCAGATATTGAGTCTATATTTATTTTACAGAAAAGAGCAGTCCGTGCCATTTACAACCTCAGGCCTAGGGACTCGCTTAAGGATCTCTTTAAGGAAATTAATATTTTAACTGTGGTGTCACAATATATATTGGATAATATTTTGTATGTTAAGAAATATTACGATAGTTTTCTTAAGAAGAGTGACATCCACAATATTAATACGAGAAATAAGGCTAAACTGATTGTACCAAATTTTAGACTCTGTAAAACTGGTGGCTCGTTCATGGGTACATGTGTAAAGATTTATAATAAAATTCCATCGAAATTTACAGAAATGCCTTACCTTAAATTTAAAACTCATATTAAAAGCATTCTTATGACGAAAGGATATTACAAATTAGATGATTATTTTAAAGACAAGACTGCTTGGACATGAGTTTTATGAATATAGATTGTAGTAGATGATAAGTGCTATCTGTAACTGTGAGCAGGAAAAAAACAAACCCGGGAGTTTCTTGCTGCTTCTTCTCCCGGGTCCTCTCACAGTAGGGCCTTGCCTGAAGCATTGGCATAACTTGCATGACTTTCAAAAAGTGTTTGTAAACCAAACCAATTTTGAATAAAAACATTTGATTTTGATTTTGATTTTGATATATATCAGACAGCAAGTTATCAACCACGCTTTGCTTCGAAAAACCTATGTCCAAGACCATACTCTAAAAACGTAATCAAGAATACCAAGTCAGAATCCTTCTTATTTGTGAACCGATTTAACTAAAAGAAACATTGAATGTTAAAGCTTACATATAAAAATATCACAACAATTCTAAAAATCATTCTTATGGGATCTAATGCGTTGTTAAATCTATCTACTATAAGGATATTAGTCAGTTACAAAATAGCATTTTAAACTAAATAAGTAAGACTCGTCGAAAAAAATGCAGTATACGAAAACCGTTTTCCCATTTTCATGTTTTTAATATGATACGTTTTTTTTTGTTTTAGCTCACCCGACAATAACAGATGTTTCCAAAGATGGATGTTCTCATGGGCACATAACTGGAAAAACTAATACTTGCAATGGTAAAATAATGAAAAATTGTATACTTATTATAATATTTAAAAACATAATATCGGCAGATATTGACAAGTGTTCAACGGGCGAGGTGTGTGGCGTGGGAGAGCAATGTACTAACACGCCCGGAGGTTACAACTGTAGCTGTCAGGATGGATACCGACAGGTCGGTGAACACCAGTGCGAAGATATTAACGAGTGTTCAACGGGCGAGGTGTGTGGCGTGGGAGAGCAATGTACTAACACACCCGGAGGATACAACTGTAGCTGTCAGGATGGATACCGACAGGTCGGTGAACACCAGTGCGAAGATATTGACGAGTGTTCAACGGGCGAGGTGTGTGGCGTGGGAGAGCAATGTACTAACACACCCGGAGGATACAACTGTAGCTGTCAGGATGGATACCGACAGGTCGGTGGAAACCAGTGCGAAGATATTGACGAATGTTCTGAACTTAAGGTATGAATATCTGGTGATACTTAAGGTTTTATATAATTTAGATATATGCAAGGGGATCACTTGATGATATGTTTGTTATGATTTTAAATTATATTTTAGTTTCCATGCTCGGAGTTTGCTGACTGTATAAATGTCGCTGGTTCTTATGAATGTCGATGCCATCCTGGTTTAACACGCGGGCTCTACAAGGTAACTTATGTTTTCAATGTTCCATACATCCAATGAAAGAAAGGATCCCTTCTATTATAGATCATGTGTCTGTCCGTCTGAGAAACAGAATTTAAGTCAATTTATAATTCTATAGGGGTGGCTTAATTTACTTCAAACCCATGCTGAAATACTAGGATATCGTAAGAGGCAACAGAAGCCAGCCTGTTTGGTGGTAAGGCTTCACTTACATACAGGATACATTTATGTGCGTCATTTTTAACCTTTCTGAGAAGCTGGTAGATTAAAAAAATGACGTGCATAAGTGTATCAGTGATACCTAAATGAATAAAAGCTTTTGAATCTTTGAAGTTTCGCACAATGATTGTATTATCCATGTTATTATTAAGTCTTTCATAAATTATATGATTACTGGTTTTATTATCCTTCTTTGAAGCCTGCCTGGCTAGCAAGTTTAGTACCACCCCCTGGCTTGAGTCAGCCGTCAATCGACTCGCCACGTTCTGGCTAGGCTTGAGAGACAGTTGTTCCTTTCTTCCTCTTTTTTCTTTCTTGATCGTTGACACATTGATTATACCTTTGATATAACTGATTTCCATGGTCAACTATGGCCAATTATCGTCATTGGCATCTGCCCGTCTGACGACTATTATCGTTATGTTCACTAAGTAGGTATCTAATTGTATTGATCTGTATTATTATTACTTTCCAGACATGTATAGACTTGGATGAGTGCGCTGAACACATATGTGAACAGAAGTGCACCAACACGTGGGGAGGGTTTACGTGCGACTGCGATGAAGGTTACACGCTGAAATCAGACAACAGGTAAAGTGGTCGAATGAAATCCGCCATAGCTCATGTTTCATTCTCTATTCTTGCCTCTTTTATTACTTGTATTGTTATGCGTCATTTAATTTGTATCACTTAATTGTAATACTATATTGTATAATGTATATGTGTACGAGTATATCTTAAAATACCAACTTAGTCATAAATGTCCAGCCTGAACTCTTTGGCAAGTTGAAGGCTGAATCTTTTGATATAGTTTTTTAATAAGGATTACGAAATCTGTCAAATAATAGGTACAGCAGGCAGAGTTCGCCAATGAATTTAAACCAAAACTTTGACTGTTTTTTTTTACTTAAAATAAGTTGGTGCTTGAACACAATCCCACCCACCTATGGTAAGTGGAGATGTTGTCCAGGATGGTGAGCGCATTAACTTAGTTAAAGCCTATTCACCCTTTTGTTAATGACATTCACGTCATTGGTGGGCATGAATGCAGACGCAGACAAGCTATTTCAGTCCTTCGCGTTACGCATAATCAATGATGATGTCAACCGCGTCGTCCGTACCGGCGGGATATTCACGACGAAAAGATGGATACCCGCCGTGCGTCGTGTCGTTCGATGGAGGAACGGGGAAGGGGGAATTAATTCAAATAATTCCTGCGCACACTCACCAAAATGTACCCTATAGAAAACTTAGAGGCTGGCTACTCTGCGCCTGTGCTCGAGACCTTGCAGATTGGTCTTAACCAGATCTGGGTCACCAATGAGCCTCTTCGCACGCCTCTCCACCAATCCAAAGCAGAAAGGTGACATTTGGTTACACCTGCCCAAATGTGACAGTTGCTTCGGTGTAAAGTACCGCCGCACCTTAGCAAGGATGCATAGTTTCCTTGCACCAGCTTTAACTTTGGATTCGATGAACTGCCCAAAGATGAGCTTGGAGGATATCTCAACTACTAACAACTGAAGGCAGTCGGTATATTCCAAGGACACATTCTGAAAAGTACGAGCCAAAGTGAGCGGACTCCTTTTGGCGGTGAAGAGACACATCTGTGTTTTAGTGGCGTTGAATCTCACAAGATTGGCTTCGCTCCACTCAGACTCACAATCAGCTTGAAGTATCAGATTCACACGTTCCACCACGGCCTCTCTTTCCGACTAAATTTCGTGCCTACTGGCCCTGGAACTCGGTAAATATCCTCTCTACCACTGTGCTATCATCTGGGTACCCATAGATACCGGGCATGAGCAGGTCATTGATGTGCAACAAGAATAGAGTGGCGGAGAGAACGGACCCTGAGGAACTCCGGAATTTGTTTCTGATGAACTCTGATCGGTTACAATCAATCTAATATTAATTAACTGGTCAGTAAAATTTTATTTCAATATTATTAAAATTTTTGTTTTAATTTAATTTAAGTAATTTAATTTAAATAAAAACAATAATAAAGTAAATTAACTAAATAAATAGTTAAATTTAAATTTAAATTAATAATAGATTGATTACTTTATCTATTCATTCAAACTAGCAATATGGGTAAAAATTTGCTCGGATAACTGATAGCATCGGTTATCAGATGTAACAAATATTTCTTCAGTTTATTACTTTAAAAAATGTTTGTTCCAGAACATGTTCCGATGTAAACGAACACACAGATAAGAGCCTGTATGGTGGAGGTTGTAACGACGTGCCTAATGGAACACCCGGAGGATACAACTGTAGCTGTCAGGATGGATACCGACAGGTCGGTGAACACCAGTGCGAAGATATTGACGAGTGTTCAACGAGCGAGGTGTGTGGCGTGGGAGAGCAATGTACTAACACACCCGGAGGATACGACTGTAGCTGTCAGAATGGATACCGACGGGTCGGTGAACACCAGTGCGAAGATATTGACGAGTGTTCAACGGGCGAGGTGTGTGGCGTGGGAGAGCAGTGTACTAACACACCCGGAGGATACGACTGTAGCTGTCAGGATGGATACCGACAGGTCGGTGAACACCAGTGCGAAGATATTGACGAGTGTTCAACGGGCGAGGTGTGTGGCGTGGGAGAGCAATGTACTAACACACCCGGAGGATACGACTGTAGCTGTCAGGATGGATACCGACGGGTCGGTGAACACCAGTGCGAAGATATTGACGAGTGTTCAACGGGCGAGGTGTGTGGCGTGGGAGAGCAATGTACTAACACACCCGGAGGATACAACTGTAGCTGTCAGGATGGATACCGACGGGTCGGTGAACACCAGTGCGAAGATATTGACGAGTGCTCTGAACTTAAGGTATGAATTGGTAGGTGAAAGTTAAGGTGACATGAATCGCAATTCAAGCTTTTTAGTAAAGCCAATACACTGACTATTTAGATGTTATGTTAGGGAAGAAGGAAAGAACTGCCTCTTAAGACCCCAGCTCTTATAGTTATTATTACTTATGCGCGATCGCATCATATCGCAAAGACTCCTAGTGCTAGAAAATTTCGCATAGATTTCATACGACTCTGTAGCCTAGTTGGTAGCGACCCTGCCTGCGAAGCGAGGGGTTCCGGGTTAGATTCCCGGCCGGGGCAGATATTTATGTGACAGATAAATATTTGTGCTCGGGTCATGGGTGTGATTGTGATGTGTTATATGCGTCCATGCCACTCGCGACACAGGTAATAACCTACTGCGGGGGTGTGAGTGTGTTAGCGTTTAGCGTTTATAGATACACCGTTTTACATACGTGAACAAAGTGGTAGAATAAAATATACTGCATGTAAAATAAATTATTTATTTATTTTTTCTTGCTTTTTATTATAATTTTATTTTAATTATTGTACTGTATTGTATGGCAAAAAATGTGAGTTTTCAGTCTGCTCAGTGTCGCAACGCTACATGCGTGAATACAGTCGGTTCTTATCAATGCCAGTGCCATCCCGGGTTCAAGTCAGCACCTACTAACAATAAGGTAAGTTTTGAATTAAGCCTAATTCTTAACTAAGCTGCAGCCTAAGTGTGTGGCCGCAGTGTTATCCAGATAATTTAAGGACAGGCCATAAAATATTATATTTCTACACCATAATATTATAGTGGGAAGTAACAGTAACGACCAACTTTACCTGATGAAGAAGGTTGGCTTCAACCCGTTAATGGCCTTCTACAGGGCACAGGTATCTTCTCCGACTGAAGAGATCTAAAGCGTACTCTAGAATTGAGTTGCAGAGATTGCTTTTAACATTAGTCCTCTTTTTTTATATTTGTTACACTTAAAGAAATAAGTAAACCAGGTTACTCCAGTGCAAATTTGAGGGGTTTTCAAACAAGTTAATTTTCGTAAATTCCCTACTTATGCAGGTATGTGTGGATCTTGACGAGTGCACAGAGTCTCCCACGGGAGGTCCATGTGAGCAGCAATGCAATAACGACTGGGGAGGATACCACTGCTCCTGTCACGAAGGTTACACCCTGAACCCTGATAACAGGTAGTTGAAATCTGAGGCTCTAGACAAAACTCTTTTCTGTAATCGTTCACGCTAAACGCCGTCTTCTAAACATATGGGAATGACATTATGGGCTTGTTTCATCATCTTCAAGTAGAGTCCTGAATAAGCTATTCGCCGGTTAAAGTGACGTTAAAGTGTCATTTTACATACACGAAATGTCAACTTAACCAACGAATGGCTTACTTCGGACTTACTTGAAGATGGTGAAACAAGCCCTAAGTGCGGAAAATGAGCAAGCTACTTTTGGGAAATTACATTAAGTATGGGAAAGTGCACGCGGCTTTTCCGCACTTAATAACGTCCCTATACATTTTTAACTGACTTTAAAATGGAGGAAGTATTCAATTTGACTGTATTTTTTTTTATGTTTGTTACCTCAGAACTTTCGACTGGGTGAACCGATTTTGATGATTCTTTTTAATCGAAAGCTGGTGATTGTCATGTGGTCCCACTTAAATTTGAGCGAGACCTGACAAGTACTTTTTGAGTTATCCCTAATTTCGATGTCGGTTATTTTTTGTCAATATTTATGAAGGCAGCGTTGTTATCGCGGGCTGCAAAACAGAAAAATAAAAATTGGTATTAATTTCTTAGGTTTTCGCGATTATTAGAAAATAAAGTAACCCTAGATGGGCCAACTACATAAGCTTGGTGCATGGCGGGCCACACGTTGAGTATAGCTGGTCTAGAGCCTCTGTTATTGTATTCAAAGTCTGTATACTATATTATTATTAGTTAATCGTACCACAGAACACGTAATGGTACCTACATAATTGATCGTGCGAATATTTCTGAACACACTTTTTTTTGTTGCTTCTACCGTAGTTTCTAGATATTTTACTATTAAAGAGAATACACTGCGAAAGAAACTACTCAGCACAAGTTTTAAATTAATACACAATAAAATTGTAACTGATAAAATTTCAAACCTACGTTATTATATTATTATAATTTGTGGTTTCAGGACGTGTTTAAAAGAACCAATCCCCATCAAGGCGTGCCTAAATAGTACCATCGTGGTATGTTTGAAGAATAAAATTGAAAAGCTATGTCAGGAGATATTCTATCCATATGGGTATTACTCGTACTTAGACAGTGTGCGGTTAGTGTTAACAATCTATTGCATGTCACCATGTCACCTCATTTGCAAAAAAAGTAGTGTGAGCCCTGGACTCGAAGCGCATGGATTGGAATCAGCTTCCATTTCGGCAGTGAAGTATTACCAACAAAACAAAAAGATATAAACCGGCCAAGTGCGTGTTAGCCACGCGCAATGTAGGGTTTCATACTTCATCGACTATTAGGTATTTATTAACTAATACATATATTTAAGCAGTTTTTAATCTTCTATAGGTTGCTTTGCCGCGGCTTTACAGTCAAGTTAATAAATGATACATATTTTTTCAGCGCTTGTCACGAAACGAATAAATTATGTGCGCCCTCTGTTGACAAATGCCCGCTCGATCCCGATCTCAATAAGAGAACACTGGTAAGTCTCTTAATTTGTAAGTCTCTTGACTTACAAGGGTTTGTAGGATTTTTTATGTTTTTTCCTCAGAACTCAATTGTTTAATGAAGAAAGAAAGTGAATTGCTTCTGTTAACGATTCGGAGCAATTTTGTACCTCAAGTCAAAACAACAGAAGAATATTGATGTGATGAGGGTTGGTGAGGTGCAATAGTCTGAGCTAAGCAATAAGTTCAAAATGGTGAAAAAAGAGATACTGCTCTTAAAAAATACACGACGTGCGATAGCTCATTCTGTCCGGAAATATGTGTAGAAAAATGTTTCGGAAGCAAAAGTTATTAACAAATTAAGTTGCAAAAAAAAAGGTATTTCGTTTTTTCTTAATACCTCCGGAACTATTAATATTTAAGAAATTTTAAAGAAGATTAAAGATTCTTAACACGTTCACTGCGACACTATTTTTGATGGACTTTCAGCCAATGCGAATGAGGTCTTTTCGAGACAAGGTTGAACTTATTTACAGTGCGAATGAGAGCTTTTCGGCCTCACAAAATATTGTTTCTAAATAACACCTTACATATAGCTCAAAATTTAAAATATTTGCTTGAAACTTTACCATTATAAACTTAAATAGTTTTTCAAGTTAAATCTAGCTTCGCCCGCAGTTGTGACATTTCAGTATTGATTAAAGAAAAAAATATTTATGTCATCGGTTCTGCCTCACATCGCACTAAAAAGAAGTTAGATTTGTGTCTCTACTAGTGATGGGAATAAAAGAGAAATGCGGGTGCTATAACATCTATTTTTATAAAAGATCAATCAAAATGTTTTTCATTGAAACCAGGCAAAAAGTATGATTTGTTATACTGAACACAGAAAGTAACAATTTTTTTAGTTTTTTTTTTGCAGCTTGAGTAATGTTTAATGTAAGCCTTAATTTGTCGTACCAACCTACGCAGCGCTTGCGTTGACTGCCTTTTTGATGCGCATGCTTAGCGCATCTGCCTCTTTCTGCTTCGTTTACGGTTTGAAAGATTCATATTACACCAAAACAACTACTTACAATAACAATGCGTAAAATAAATAATAGTTAAAAAAAACACGCTTCTATAGAAAATCCAACAAAAAAATAGAAAATAAATTTGAGTTAAGAATCATGTAATTGTAAAAAAAGCGTGGGGTGCTTTTTATTAAGTTACCATCCCTTCTACTCATTGACACCATACACCCCACGCTTTTATTACAATTACACGATTCTTAATTCAACTTTATTTTATATTTTTAGTTGAATTTTCTATAAAAGCGTATTTTTTTTTACTATTATTTATTTTTTCATTTTTCAGTTTGATTTTTTGAAATAAAATATTTTTTTCTTTCTTTTTTTTTTAATATTGAATTGTCATTGGTCCTCGATAAGTCTACGAAGTTTGAAAGAAATCTGACTGTTTGAAGTGGGTTAAAATCAAGTCCAAAACAGTCCAAAGAGGTTACAAGTTACAAACAAACAAACATACAGGTGGAGCTAATATAAAGCGTGTAAAAATTGAGCAAGTCACGCGGACGAGAAGAGTGCTTCCGTATCGAAACTTGTCGCATCACTACGCTAGGATTCGCGGTGCCCGCGCCGCCCACGCTTCACTCCGTGCGTTTATGAGGCCTACAACTTTTGAGACAGATTAGACCTCACTTCGCACAGTAGCGTAATTAATTTCTATTCAGTGCGTATGAGTGCTCTTCGACCTCATATTTTATTAACTACGCCATTGGGCTTGACTTCGAAAGAGAAACAATTTTATGTATTTGTCTCTGTCATACTCAAAGAAATGTCAAAATAGTCGCCTCCCGCACAGAGTGAAAGAACGCGATTTTGACTGCCGCACCAGTGAGAAGTCATGCTTGTGACTTTTAGACCTCATAATGCCCTGAACGTGTTAAAGGGGAGGAAATGTCCAAAAAATAACTTTCAACTCCCGGAAATCTATCTACATTATTTATAATTTTAATTTAACGCTGAAAATGGGCCTCCACGCGGCATTTATAGGTTGCGCGCGCAGCGTCAAAACCGAGTACGTAACACTCAATAATTTTTGACGTGTCAACGTCTAAAAAATGGTTGTCTGTAAAGTCGGTTTACGGACGGTAGTTTAACGTGACAACGTCATGACAAAATATTAATGAAATGATTGCATACTTTTATAGATAAAATTGAATCATTTTAATTAAATTACCATTATTTTGTATAGGAAAAGGAGTGAAATGAAATCTATATTTTGATTCATAAATTAACTTGAGATACATGCGGCACGAACCGAGTGTTTCGGCCAATCGTAGCCGATCGTGCCTCTCTATCGCTTGTTCCGCGCTCTCGCTCGCGGAACGTGACATGACGTCACGGAACGTAACAGTGAGTCATGCTTTTTCGTGCGTGCACCCAGCGTTCATCGTTTTAATAGACGTTGTCACGTCATAAACGTGCGTGTGTACTTATTCACGCACGTAAGAAGATATACTTACCTCTTACTTATAAGTCGCTCTCGCTTGCACCCACGATCGGCGCTAGCAACCCAAACCAACTCCAGCGAATGCTGTGCGGTGACGTCACGCACCTTCATTTACTTTTATATTTTTTTCCAAATGCCCCTTAAGAAGTATAACTTCAATAATCTTATTCAATGACCCTACTGTCGAAGATCGCTGATCAGTACATTATTTATGAGTCCCTATTTGTTTCATTGCGTTTCCAACTCCTCGTCTCACCTCGTCTCGTTTCGCCTAACATCACCTCATCTTGCCTTTTTTTAACCTTCGTCTCATCCGGCCACGGGAAGCCGGACAGGTATGTGGGACTTGAACCCACTAAAACCACACGGTGTCGACGCCTACCGCATTGGTGCCGGGACTGTGTGCTATTCTCGCTCCACTGCCCCGGCGCTGCAGCCGCTACCACGGCGGCCTCGGCACAGCACGTTCTCTAGCCCCTCTCCTTGATGAGAGGGTTGGAGTGGCCAGTGGGATGGCCCGTCAGCCTACTATTTCCCGCTGGGGTAAAGGCGCGCTCGACACCGGCGCGCCTTTCAACCCGAGCCGTTACGCTGGACGACAAATTCCCGTATCCGTCACCCGACCGGCTGTTGTTATGGGGGTAGGAGGTGCAGGCCGTAAGCCCGCCTTCTGCGCCCTGTGCGCCGGCGGCGGATGGCGAGGTCTGTAGAGTCCTCGCGCTCTCTCTCTCCGCCGCCTCTTTGCGGAGCATGACGCACTCTGCAAAGGCCTGCACCGCGGTCCACGACGTCTCACTGTCAACCATGCATTTGACCACGGTCGGCAGCGAGAGGTCGTTCCCCACGACCGCACGTAACTGTGCGCGGTCTTCCGCCCAAGCTAGGCAGTCCTCCAAGGTGTGCTGATCGTCCTCGTCCTGACATCCGTCACAGTAGTTGCCTTGCCTCATCTCCACTTATCTCACATTCCTTTTCTCGTAACTCCGTCCTCCTCTAATGCTGCGGTTAACTGCTTGCCAAGTCTCGGCAAGCCTTGCTGCAGTTCGTTGCGACACCACATTTTATTGGTCACAAGTTTCGGCAACCTTACACAAGCCAAAGCCAACGTATAAAAAAACGGCTAATTAATGCTTGCCGCTTGTGATGGCTTGCCGAGGCTTGACAAGCATGTAACCCCGACATAATGTTTTACTTAAGGTACAAAATTCCTCCGTTACAATAATGATACTTTGTATTTAGCGCAAGTACGACGAGTTCTTCGCTGATTTGGAGGTCTTAGAGTTTGAAGGGACACATTTATGGCGACGTCATGATATTAAACATTTTTGGTAAGTAGGTAATAATATTTTCTCCTTTCTTGACGTAGCGTTGGATTTAGACTCATGTCCATGGATCATCCTACTAAATCTAAAACTCAAGAGAATTTTCTCCATGTTGGCCAAATGTGAGTTCTTGTGTTAAAAACATTTTTATTATGAATTTCAGGTCCAGTCGCAGATTGAACAACATTGCTGTATTACGATTTCAATCGACAAGACGACAAGAAAACACAAAAATGCATCTTTTATTTTGTACAAAATCGTACCCTGTCTATTCACTTGATCATATTTCATTACATGTTCATTACGTTTTGGCATTAAATAAAAAATATTAAAATGTAACTTTCATTTAAATAGTTTACAATTATTATTATAAGAAATAAGTAAAAAAATAAATTTAAATTACCTAAACTATTTTAACTCTATCACCTTTCAACTTTGCTTACCGAAAAAATGTGTATAAAATTAGGTAATTACCTAATACTTATAGTTAATAGTATCAGGCGTTACTTTGCGGAAATCCATTGTTATTAAGTTAGTATTAGTCTACTTTGCAACAATCCGCGGATAACATGTATGATGGTATATACTTCAAGACATGCGTGGCACCTCCCTCCCTCCCACAACGGAAACATGCACTACACTAATTAAAAGTATATACCAACATACATACCAGCACCAACACGTGTTTCGCCCCGAAACGGAGCATCATCAGGGTAAGTTGACTCTACGATGGTTAGTCGCAAAGTGAACATCGTTCACTGAGCGTGGCGTATTTATACCCTACTCGTCCACTGGTTATCTAATGACGTTGTTGATAATTAGTGATTCACGCCGGCAGAAACCGGGTCTGACGTAATCTGGTGATTATTACTGTCGAAAATCCTCAGTAAAGGCGAGTTGGATACATTAATTTGTTCATTCAGCAGTGTAAAACTTGGGTTATTATTGTGTTTTATTATTTCTAACTGCTCTAGTATATTTAATTTAAAACCCTTTTCCGATTTATGTAATATATTGTATGTATGGTTACTAGTTAAACTGTGACCTGATTCTATTAAATGTTTAGCGAAGTTAGACTTATCCGCGTGACCATTCCTATATGCGGCCATATGTTCCCGGTAACGTGTGTCAAAATTTCTACCAGTTTGACCCACGTACACGCCATTACAATCAGGACAAACAATCTTGTAGACACCTGATTGTTCATGTCTACCCCTTTTATCTTTACAGTTTGTTATAGATTGCAAAGAATTGTTTGTTCTGAATGCAACGAAGATGTTGTTACGACGGAGCGTTTTTGCGATTCGCTCTGAAATTGGACCGAGATAGGTTAAACTAGAACGATATTTATTGGGAGTTATATCTTTGGGAGCCGCATACAAGAGATCACGCACCATTAAGCCTCTCCTCTTACGGATGAGACCATCCACCATCTCCCTACCATACCCATTGGCAACAGCAATGTGATAGATGGTATTTAATTCTTTTTGGTAGTTCCGAGGTGATAATGGAACACACATTAATCTGTTAACATAGCAGTGGAATGCTGCCATTTTATGTTGCCATGGATGGCAGGAGGACGCCGGAATGACAGCATCCGTATATGTTGGTTTGCGGAAAATTTCAAAGTCATGTCTATTGTTTTTCCGAGTAATGGTGAGATCTAAAAAGTTCAAGGAATTATTAACTTCGACTTCAAGTTTGAATTTAATTTTGGGATGGATTTTATTTAATTTATTTACGAAAACGTCCAGTTGTCTGTCTGACCCTGTCCAGCACATAATTATGTCATCGACATATCTATAGTAATAAAAAATATGTTTATGGCCTATTATATTCTTATTTTCGTAGTGGTCCATAAAAATTTCTGCAATTAATGGGCTTAATGGAGACCCCATTGCGAGGCCTTCTTTTTGAGAAAAATATTGATTATTAAATCGGAAATAGTTTTGATCTAAACATAATGAAGTGAGCCTTAGGAGATCATCCTGTTCGCAGGGAAGTAATTTTGATTTTTCAAAAAGGTGAGATAGTATATTTAAGGATTCTGTTCGGGGAACATTAGTAAATAAACTGTCGACGTCAAGTGAAACTAGTTTTGATTTATGGGGTAATATTATATCCTGTATATTTTTGATTAAATGAAGGCTATTTTTTAAGCCAAAAGCGGGAGAAAAGGATGTTTTTGATTTTATGATGGTATTAAGTCGACGAGCCAAATTATATGCTGGAGCCCCCACATAAGAGACAACTGGACGTATTGGTATGTTATCTTTGTGAATTTTCGGCAAACCATACAGAAGAGGAACGCGAGGATTCATAGGGATCATTGAATTCGGTGGATTCGGAAAAATGTATGGGGTGTTTTTGACAGCTAACTTCAACTGAGCAGTATATTTATTGGTTGGATCTGTATTTAAACCTATGAAATCCTCACTAAGTATTATGTCGTTAACTTTATTATTATATGAGTCTCGATCCATTACCACAATGGTGTTACCTTTGTCGGCTTTTGTGACAACTAGATTATTATCAACCATACGTTGTTGAATAGATTTTAACACAGCAACCTCCTTGATGGCAATGGATCGAGATGTCTGTGCAGCAGTCTCAATCTGATGTGCAACCAAATATTTAGCCATGTTATTATTTCCCTTGTTAGTTAACACTGCCATCTCTGCATCCACTGCCAAACTCTCCAGTGATCTTTGCGAAAGACTTGGGGTCAGGTTATATTTCAAACCCTTACCCAGCAGTGACAACTCATCATCAGGTAACTGGACGTCAGTGAGGTTCTTGACTCGTGGATGAAAAGAAGGCAAGCTAATTTGGTTACTGTTGGAGGACATTGATTCACTATTAGAATGCTTTTCTCTTAAGTTTTTTAACTTTCTGGTTTGAATAATATATTTATTATGTGCTTCTAGAGAGGCTAATTCTCGGGCTTTGTAATCTAATAGATCAAATTCAACATTATGTAATTGGAAAGATAAGCTCATGTGAAGAATTTTTAAATGGGATTTGAGATTATCTCTAACAGTGAACCAATGTCGTGATTCCTCATTTAGCCAAATATATTTGGCCCTGTTAACAGCGATGTTAGCTGCCCGGCTATGGATACCTGTATTAATATTAATATAATTAGGGATGACATTGTAATGTTTACACTGCTGATTGAACCAAACATTTTGAACAGCTAAGCGATGTAATTTTGTTAATTTTATGTAGAGTTTAGCCTGTACAGCTGTGCTAGCTGATTTGATATAGTTAATAGTATCAGGCGTTACTTTGCGGAAATCCATTGTTATTAAGTTAGTATTAGTCTACTTTGCAACAATCCGCGGATAACATGTATGATGGTATATACTTCAAGACATGCGTGGCACCTCCCTCCCTCCCACAACGGAAACATGCACTACACTAATTAAAAGTATATACCAACATACATACCAGCACCAACACGTGTTTCGCCCCGAAACGGAGCATCATCAGGGTAAGTTGACTCTACGATGGTTAGTCGCAAAGTGAACATCGTTCACTGAGCGTGGCGTATTTATACCCTACTCGTCCACTGGTTATCTAATGACGTTGTTGATAATTAGTGATTCACGCCGGCAGAAACCGGGTCTGACGTAATCTGGTGATTATTACTGTCGAAAATCCTCAGTAAAGGCGAGTTGGATACATTAATTTGTTCATTCAGCAGTGTAAAACTTGGGTTATTATTGTGTTTTATTATTTCTAACTGCTCTAGTATATTTAATTTAAAACCCTTTTCCGATTTATGTAATATATTGTATGTATGGTTACTAGTTAAACTGTGACCTGATTCTATTAAATGTTTAGCGAAGTTAGACTTATCCGCGTGACCATTCCTATATGCGGCCATATGTTCCCGGTAACGTGTGTCAAAATTTCTACCAGTTTGACCCACGTACACGCCATTACAATCAGGACAAACAATCTTGTAGACACCTGATTGTTCATGTCTACCCCTTTTATCTTTACAGTTTGTTATAGATTGCAAAGAATTGTTTGTTCTGAATGCAACGAAGATGTTGTTACGACGGAGCGTTTTTGCGATTCGCTCTGAAATTGGACCGAGATAGGTTAAACTAGAACGATATTTATTGGGAGTTATATCTTTGGGAGCCGCATACAAGAGATCACGCACCATTAAGCCTCTCCTCTTACGGATGAGACCATCCACCATCTCCCTACCATACCCATTGGCAACAGCAATGTGATAGATGGTATTTAATTCTTTTTGGTAGTTCCGAGGTGATAATGGAACACACATTAATCTGTTAACATAGCAGTGGATTGCATAGCAGTTGTTATCCGCGGATTGTTGCAAAGTAGACTAATACTAACTTAATAACAATGGATTTCCGCAAAGTAACGCCTGATACTATTAACTATATCAAATCAGCTAGCACAGCTGTACAGGCTAAACTCTACATAAAATTAACAAAATTACATCGCTTAGCTGTTCAAAATGTTTGGTTCAATCAGCAGTGTAAACATTACAATGTCATCCCTAATTATATTAATATTAATACAGGTATCCATAGCCGGGCAGCTAACATCGCTGTTAACAGGGCCAAATATATTTGGCTAAATGAGGAATCACGACATTGGTTCACTGTTAGAGATAATCTCAAATCCCATTTAAAAATTCTTCACATGAGCTTATCTTTCCAATTACATAATGTTGAATTTGATCTATTAGATTACAAAGCCCGAGAATTAGCCTCTCTAGAAGCACATAATAAATATATTATTCAAACCAGAAAGTTAAAAAACTTAAGAGAAAAGCATTCTAATAGTGAATCAATGTCCTCCAACAGTAACCAAATTAGCTTGCCTTCTTTTCATCCACGAGTCAAGAACCTCACTGACGTCCAGTTACCTGATGATGAGTTGTCACTGCTGGGTAAGGGTTTGAAATATAACCTGACCCCAAGTCTTTCGCAAAGATCACTGGAGAGTTTGGCAGTGGATGCAGAGATGGCAGTGTTAACTAACAAGGGAAATAATAACATGGCTAAATATTTGGTTGCACATCAGATTGAGACTGCTGCACAGACATCTCGATCCATTGCCATCAAGGAGGTTGCTGTGTTAAAATCTATTCAACAACGTATGGTTGATAATAATCTAGTTGTCACAAAAGCCGACAAAGGTAACACCATTGTGGTAATGGATCGAGACTCATATAATAATAAAGTTAACGACATAATACTTAGTGAGGATTTCATAGGTTTAAATACAGATCCAACCAATAAATATACTGCTCAGTTGAAGTTAGCTGTCAAAAACACCCCATACATTTTTCCGAATCCACCGAATTCAATGATCCCTATGAATCCTCGCGTTCCTCTTCTGTATGGTTTGCCGAAAATTCACAAAGATAACATACCAATACGTCCAGTTGTCTCTTATGTGGGGGCTCCAGCATATAATTTGGCTCGTCGACTTAATACCATCATAAAATCAAAAACATCCTTTTCTCCCGCTTTTGGCTTAAAAAATAGCCTTCATTTAATCAAAAATATACAGGATATAATATTACCCCATAAATCAAAACTAGTTTCACTTGACGTCGACAGTTTATTTACTAATGTTCCCCGAACAGAATCCTTAAATATACTATCTCACCTTTTTGAAAAATCAAAATTACTTCCCTGCGAACAGGATGATCTCCTAAGGCTCACTTCATTATGTTTAGATCAAAACTATTTCCGATTTAATAATCAATATTTTTCTCAAAAAGAAGGCCTCGCAATGGGGTCTCCATTAAGCCCATTAATTGCAGAAATTTTTATGGACCACTACGAAAATAAGAATATAATAGGCCATAAACATATTTTTTATTACTATAGATATGTCGATGACATAATTATGTGCTGGACAGGGTCAGACAGACAACTGGACGTTTTCGTAAATAAATTAAATAAAATCCATCCCAAAATTAAATTCAAACTTGAAGTCGAAGTTAATAATTCCTTGAACTTTTTAGATCTCACCATTACTCGGAAAAACAATAGACATGACTTTGAAATTTTCCGCAAACCAACATATACGGATGCTGTCATTCCGGCGTCCTCCTGCCATCCATGGCAACATAAAATGGCAGCATTCCACTGCTATGTTAACAGATTAATGTGTGTTCCATTATCACCTCGGAACTACCAAAAAGAATTAAATACCATCTATCACATTGCTGTTGCCAATGGGTATGGTAGGGAGATGGTGGATGGTCTCATCCGTAAGAGGAGAGGCTTAATGGTGCGTGATCTCTTGTATGCGGCTCCCAAAGATATAACTCCCAATAAATATCGTTCTAGTTTAACCTATCTCGGTCCAATTTCAGAGCGAATCGCAAAAACGCTCCGTCGTAACAACATCTTCGTTGCATTCAGAACAAACAATTCTTTGCAATCTATAACAAACTGTAAAGATAAAAGGGGTAGACATGAACAATCAGGTGTCTACAAGATTGTTTGTCCTGATTGTAATGGCGTGTACGTGGGTCAAACTGGTAGAAATTTTGACACACGTTACCGGGAACATATGGCCGCATATAGGAATGGTCACGCGGATAAGTCTAACTTCGCTAAACATTTAATAGAATCAGGTCACAGTTTAACTAGTAACCATACATACAATATATTACATAAATCGGAAAAGGGTTTTAAATTAAATATACTAGAGCAGTTAGAAATAATAAAACACAATAATAACCCAAGTTTTACACTGCTGAATGAACAAATTAATGTATCCAACTCGCCTTTACTGAGGATTTTCGACAGTAATAATCACCAGATTACGTCAGACCCGGTTTCTGCCGGCGTGAATCACTAATTATCAACAACGTCATTAGATAACCAGTGGACGAGTAGGGTATAAATACGCCACGCTCAGTGAACGATGTTCACTTTGCGACTAACCATCGTAGAGTCAACTTACCCTGATGATACTCCGTTTCGGGGCGAAACACGTGTTGGTGCTGGTATGTATGTTGGTATATACTTTTAATTAGTGTAGTGCATGTTTCCGTTGTGGGAGGGAGGGAGGTGCCACGCATGTCTTGAAGTATATACCATCATACATGTTATCCGCGGATTGTTGCAAAGTAGACTAATACTAACTTAATAACAATGGATTTCCGCAAAGTAACGCCTGATACTATTAACTATATCAAATCAGCTAGCACAGCTGTACAGGCTAAACTCTACATAAAATTAACAAAATTACATCGCTTAGCTGTTCAAAATGTTTGGTTCAATCAGCAGTGTAAACATTACAATGTCATCCCTAATTATATTAATATTAATACAGGTATCCATAGCCGGGCAGCTAACATCGCTGTTAACAGGGCCAAATATATTTGGCTAAATGAGGAATCACGACATTGGTTCACTGTTAGAGATAATCTCAAATCCCATTTAAAAATTCTTCACATGAGCTTATCTTTCCAATTACATAATGTTGAATTTGATCTATTAGATTACAAAGCCCGAGAATTAGCCTCTCTAGAAGCACATAATAAATATATTATTCAAACCAGAAAGTTAAAAAACTTAAGAGAAAAGCATTCTAATAGTGAATCAATGTCCTCCAACAGTAACCAAATTAGCTTGCCTTCTTTTCATCCACGAGTCAAGAACCTCACTGACGTCCAGTTACCTGATGATGAGTTGTCACTGCTGGGTAAGGGTTTGAAATATAACCTGACCCCAAGTCTTTCGCAAAGATCACTGGAGAGTTTGGCAGTGGATGCAGAGATGGCAGTGTTAACTAACAAGGGAAATAATAACATGGCTAAATATTTGGTTGCACATCAGATTGAGACTGCTGCACAGACATCTCGATCCATTGCCATCAAGGAGGTTGCTGTGTTAAAATCTATTCAACAACGTATGGTTGATAATAATCTAGTTGTCACAAAAGCCGACAAAGGTAACACCATTGTGGTAATGGATCGAGACTCATATAATAATAAAGTTAACGACATAATACTTAGTGAGGATTTCATAGGTTTAAATACAGATCCAACCAATAAATATACTGCTCAGTTGAAGTTAGCTGTCAAAAACACCCCATACATTTTTCCGAATCCACCGAATTCAATGATCCCTATGAATCCTCGCGTTCCTCTTCTGTATGGTTTGCCGAAAATTCACAAAGATAACATACCAATACGTCCAGTTGTCTCTTATGTGGGGGCTCCAGCATATAATTTGGCTCGTCGACTTAATACCATCATAAAATCAAAAACATCCTTTTCTCCCGCTTTTGGCTTAAAAAATAGCCTTCATTTAATCAAAAATATACAGGATATAATATTACCCCATAAATCAAAACTAGTTTCACTTGACGTCGACAGTTTATTTACTAATGTTCCCCGAACAGAATCCTTAAATATACTATCTCACCTTTTTGAAAAATCAAAATTACTTCCCTGCGAACAGGATGATCTCCTAAGGCTCACTTCATTATGTTTAGATCAAAACTATTTCCGATTTAATAATCAATATTTTTCTCAAAAAGAAGGCCTCGCAATGGGGTCTCCATTAAGCCCATTAATTGCAGAAATTTTTATGGACCACTACGAAAATAAGAATATAATAGGCCATAAACATATTTTTTATTACTATAGATATGTCGATGACATAATTATGTGCTGGACAGGGTCAGACAGACAACTGGACGTTTTCGTAAATAAATTAAATAAAATCCATCCCAAAATTAAATTCAAACTTGAAGTCGAAGTTAATAATTCCTTGAACTTTTTAGATCTCACCATTACTCGGAAAAACAATAGACATGACTTTGAAATTTTCCGCAAACCAACATATACGGATGCTGTCATTCCGGCGTCCTCCTGCCATCCATGGCAACATAAAATGGCAGCATTCCACTGCTATGTTAACAGATTAATGTGTGTTCCATTATCACCTCGGAACTACCAAAAAGAATTAAATACCATCTATCACATTGCTGTTGCCAATGGGTATGGTAGGGAGATGGTGGATGGTCTCATCCGTAAGAGGAGAGGCTTAATGGTGCGTGATCTCTTGTATGCGGCTCCCAAAGATATAACTCCCAATAAATATCGTTCTAGTTTAACCTATCTCGGTCCAATTTCAGAGCGAATCGCAAAAACGCTCCGTCGTAACAACATCTTCGTTGCATTCAGAACAAACAATTCTTTGCAATCTATAACAAACTGTAAAGATAAAAGGGGTAGACATGAACAATCAGGTGTCTACAAGATTGTTTGTCCTGATTGTAATGGCGTGTACGTGGGTCAAACTGGTAGAAATTTTGACACACGTTACCGGGAACATATGGCCGCATATAGGAATGGTCACGCGGATAAGTCTAACTTCGCTAAACATTTAATAGAATCAGGTCACAGTTTAACTAGTAACCATACATACAATATATTACATAAATCGGAAAAGGGTTTTAAATTAAATATACTAGAGCAGTTAGAAATAATAAAACACAATAATAACCCAAGTTTTACACTGCTGAATGAACAAATTAATGTATCCAACTCGCCTTTACTGAGGATTTTCGACAGTAATAATCACCAGATTACGTCAGACCCGGTTTCTGCCGGCGTGAATCACTAATTATCAACAACGTCATTAGATAACCAGTGGACGAGTAGGGTATAAATACGCCACGCTCAGTGAACGATGTTCACTTTGCGACTAACCATCGTAGAGTCAACTTACCCTGATGATGCTCCGTTTCGGGGCGAAACACGTGTTGGTGCTGGTATGTATGTTGGTATATACTTTTAATTAGTGTAGTGCATGTTTCCGTTGTGGGAGGGAGGGAGGTGCCACGCATGTCTTGAAGTATATACCATCATACATGTTATCCGCGGATTGTTGCAAAGTAGACTAATACTAACTTAATACCTAATACTTTTTTTGACAGTTTTTTTGACAAAAGATAACAACCCTAGATTTTTTAACTATTATTTACAACTGGTTGAATCCAAACACAAATTTTATGATAAAGATTGAATTCCAATGTGGAATTTCGGCGTTTTTTCTTACTAATAGACAGAAATGTTTTTTTTTTATGGAAATAGCCGGCAAATGAGCTGACGATCCACCTGATGGTAAGTGGCTATCGTCGCCCATGGACATCAGCAACACCAAAGGCATCATCGATGCGTTGCCGGCCAAGAAAGAGAGAAGAAAAAGAAAGAAAGTTGTAGCAAAAACATCAACAAGATACATGTTTTGTGTCCTCCATTCTTAAAAAACTTAAAATGAAAGAATGACTTCCATCGACTGTTTATATTGCGTCGGATAAATCTGGATACTTGTAAAATTTTAATAAAAATTAGAAAGTCCGATAGGACAATATATCTAAAATAAGTAGGGTAAGTCGGGATGGTCGGGACAAAATGACACATAAGACAAATACAAATAATACTGCAAAGGAAGGTCATACACGATCAAGTTTACTTGATCAAGTCTGCAATTTGATTTGTCTTTGCAGTTTGACTTGACGCGTCATCCAGTGTGCATGAGATAGATATATGGCAGATAGCTATACCGTGCCCATACACGATCAAGTATACTGGATGCCGCGTCAAGTCCGCTTGACGCTTGATCAAGTACACTTGATCGTGTATGCCCTCCAAAATGTCATATTACATATTATGTCATAGTGTGCCCCGCTTACCCAATACCTATAATAACAGGTAAGAGTGTTGCTCTATCTCATTTTAATGAGTTTATTAAAATTTTATATGTCTTCACGTTTATCCAAAGGGGTCTCCTCTCATAATGTGAGACTTCACAAACTTTTAAGAACATTATGGAGAACTATCAGGTGTGCAGGTTTCCTCAAGATGTTTTCCTTCACAGAAGCAAGTGATAATTAACTTCTAATACGCAAATAATGTTTGAAAATTAGAGGTGCGTACCAGGATTTGAACTCGGGCCCCTGCGTTCGGAAGACCAACGTTCTAACCACTAGGCTATCAGTGCTATCACTGCTTCACTGCACTGCTATCACATTTACCCGACTATAAAATAGGACATTTCAGGACACAGACATAAAAAAGAACAGACGTAACCTTGTCTAATCGAGAGTGAAGCTGACAGCTGACAGCTCGCTTACCATGTGTGCGTAATTTTGTAATTTTTGATTGGCGATGGTGTCAATGTCGTAGCCGTATGGTGTCAATGTGTGGGTGTGTGTACTTGTACGAATACAGAGTTGGTATTCCTATGGGTGCTTCACTGAATTTGTTCTTGGGATTATGTCCGTCTTTTTTTTAGGTCCGTGTTTCAGGACAACAGAATTGGAATACAAATAAAGCATTGTATGTAAAACACAAGGCCTGACAAATTTTATTTCTACAATTTCTTACATTTATTTTGTGGAAATAGCCAGCAAATGAGCTGACGATCCACCTGATGGTAAGTGGCTATCGTCGCCCATGGACATCAGCGACACTAAAGGCATCACTGCAGCTGCGTTGCCGGCCAAGAAAAAGAGAAGAGAAAGAAAGAAAGAACTGGCTCTCAAGCCCAAGAGTTCGTTTGGCGGCTGACTCATGCTCAAATGTGGGTACATGATCAAAAAACCCTATTTACAAGTATCTTAGTAGGAAGGGTTAAAAATAAAACAACGCAATATAATTTCACTATTTAATCAAATAAATAAGTCGCTTACTTCTTATTTTATAGACATTAGTATAAATTAATTTAAAAAATAAAGTGTTTGGTTATATTAGTTCTTAGAACTGATATATTTTTATTCCCAGGTGAATTATTAATTTTCATTATTAATAATATGCAACAAATTATGTATTTTTATTTTCCTCTTGATATAATTTAACTTGTCATAATTATTAAGTATTATGAAACTCAAAAAATATTTTATGTAATATACAGAAAGAATAAACACAAGTCATAACATAACAAATATTATGATCAATACTGTCTAATAATAATTGAGATAATGCAAAAACCCAAACATAAAATGGTATGCTATTAAATTAATAAATAATCGTAAATTAGTTCTTAACTAGAAGTTGATAAGATGTTCATGATACGAGTATATTTTGTTTATAACTTAGTTATGTTACAAAATAACTTATGTAAATCTTATTATAAATTATTATGCTGATAATTTAATATTCGTACTTGCGTCGATTTATTCTGATAAAATTTAAATGAGACAGACATACATGTAATCATTGGCACATTTTATCTTAGGAATTGAACCATAATCCATAATAAGTTCACATATTAATTAAAATAAATAATTTAGTGTTGGAATAATCTATTTGAAATATTTTTATATCTTTCAAAATACACTATACAATGTCATAAGTTTATTTTTGAACAAGTTCCTACAAAGGTTTTAAAATTGTTAAACTATAATCAGACACAGATTAAATATTCCACTAAAACACGCTAAATTTACTACACTTATTAAGATAAAGATATTAGAAAATATGTTTTAATATATTCTACATAGATCGTTGAATAATTTGTGAAATATATTCTTACGAATTATATAAAGATATGTATATTTGAAAATGTAAATATACCTAACTTTTGTTCATTTTTTTAAATAACATAAATTTAATCTAAAAAGTTACGCCGAAGAGTGTAAGTTTAATCATTAATAGAATATTAAGATTTTTTTAACAGTTAATAATTTATTAGACATATTATTACAATTATTTGGTCTTTTCCGTAATACAGTGGGTAATACAATTTAGTTATAATCCGAGTCAGATGTTAAAAGGAATAATTAGAAATAGAAAATCATAACAAAGTAAGAATTCTTAATTGACCAGCTAACTAACGACAACTAATATAACTATTAAAAATGCACTGTAGGCCTAATTAATCGTAACATTATTAAAATATCTACGTTTAAATAAGTTCTATAAATTAGAAAATTTTCGTATATTACTTCTTTCAGATATTATTCTCAAAACACCATAAAGATTTAAAATCGTCCGCGTCCAAATGCGTTTTATTATATCTTATTAATTATTAATTTATAATCATGAATATAATTAATATTATATGAGCTAAGTATAATGTTCTAACTTAAAAATATATCGTTTACATTCACTCGTAATGTCATGTTTTATTTGAGATTAATTTGATTCCTTATAAGATCATATTAACCCTTATAAAAGAGAAATATAATTTTAGTAAATAAGCTACAAATATTTAAATATAAAGCATCTGCTACATGGAAGACGATAATAAAGATAGTTAACTTTTGTCATCAAGATCTTAAAACTTAAAATATAACTAAACTTAATAATAAAAACTAAATAATAATAAACATAGCGTATAATACAAACATACATGAACGCGTCGCGACGCACCCAAAAACGAGATGAAAGAAAAACGGCAAAAATTATATTATTAATTATAATATAATTAAAACGTTAATTAATGACACGTTTCATAATTATTTAAAAAAATGTATTATTATTTATACTACGATTTATTCGTTAAATTATTATAGCCGTTGATTACAAGAGATAAATATTATACTTCTAAACTACCACAACAATTTATAACTGGCACATAATATAAATTATTTTCAAATTGTGCGTTATTATTTAGACATACATTGTTCATTCTAATACATAATTTTATCAATATTAGGTTGAATAATAATAACCGAATAATTAATCACTGTTATAGTGAATATTTTAATAATGTAGAATTGCCATTTTTAAACCCACTGCAATAACATAATATGGTTTATTTTAAGTAACTTTTATTGATAGTGTTGCTAGCTGTCAAATTTCAATAATTATTTTGTGGTTTACTTGATAAATTATTGCAATTCATAGGATATAAGTTTTTCATGATATTTGAATTTTATCGCAAATTTTATCATCGCAGACTTCAACAGAGTCAACAAATAAATTATGAGTATTGAATGGCAACTCTCAATATTTTTTCTGTCATCTCGAATCTCAATCACTGCTCCCTGAGATCCATAGTTTAAGTATTCAGTTAAGCCTGACCGTGTTTCGCTTGTTCCTCTTGCTGCATCTTCGTGCGTAGAGCGGGAACATCCTCTGGGATTCGAACTATCGTGTGGAATTTCTGCAAATAACCAGAAAGTGGTTATGTAAGAGCTGATTCACACGGGACCCGTCGCTGATGAAAAAAAATGATACGTCATGAGTCATGACGGATCCAAGTTCACATTGCATTCAGAAAGGATTTTTTTCGCGATTCGTCAAAATATTCGAATAGATGTTCACACTTGATTTGTATCTTTTGGCGAACGTGATTTTTAAAAGACATTTTTCACGATTCGTGATTCGTGTGAACACGACCATTTAAAAACCATTACCGCGCCGTGAAAAAATATTACGAATCGTGAAATTTGATAATACGGCAAAAAACACGAATCGTCCTCGTGTGAATGAGCTGTGATAAATTATTTTAAACTTATATCATCGCGAACACTGAACATTTTAAATGCAACGGGTACTCACGATTAGTATTTTATAATACCGATATGTAACGCGAGTATGATCAACATTGTAGACTATGACAAAGAGTCGTTCACAAAGTAGTGAATATTATTTTAAAGACAAGACTACTTGGACTTCAGTTTCATAAGTAGTGATAAGTGCTATCTGTAATCTGTATCTGAGTAGGAAAAAAGTTAGGTAGTTTCTTACTGCTTCTTCTCCCGGGACCTCTCGTGGTAGGGATTTGATGAAACCATACCATAGTTTGACTTTCGAAAAGTGTTTGTACAAAACTATTTTGAATGAAACAAAATTGTTTAAGTGTATCACTTCTTGAGAACTAGCTATAGGTTGCTTTTCCAAAAGCCGATACGACCAAAATTGATGTGTTGCATCGCCTGATTGGCAACGGGCTCAAGATAATAAAGTATGCATGTTCAATGAAGATTATTTTAAACTAAACAGCTCGGTTCAAAGTTACACTAAATCCAGGATAACCAGAGTTAAGTAAGGTGTCTACATACACTTTTTAGATGAGCTCTAATTAGAAAACAATCTTATAAGTGTTTTTATCGTAATATTTAATTTAAAAATAAGGCTGAAAAATGAAAAAAAATTTAAGACGGGTAATAATTTCAGTGCTAAAACTAATTTCTGTTAACCATTAATTATTTTTAAAATAATTTAAGTTAATATTTCATTAAGAACTGTCAAAATTGTTTACCAAATAAATCTTGTCTAAAAAATGGACTATCCAATAGTTACCTCCATCCTGGTCCCAGGAGTAACACGCCACAAATAGATCATGTACCCCGGGATGCATAGCATCGAAGACAGCGCAGTGAACCAGCCGAAAGCGTGTGACCACCACGGGTATTCGTAGTTCATGTACTTGATTGGCTTCCACTGCACCAAGTTGAAGATGAACACGCTCTGGGAGGTAAAACAAACATTTTAAAGGTTAATCCAAAGCGTAGCAATGAGATCAAATCAAATCGTTTATTAGATCCTATTATGAATACAATACAAAACTAAGATACTGCTCAGACAGGGCTATCCTATGTCTCTGTTCAATCGTAACAAGAAGAAACTTCAATACAGATTGTCTAACTATGATCGCTGTAATAGCAAAAAAATTGAAGTATACGACTAAAAGTACATTTTATGCAAAAATATTAAAGTCATAAAAAAAAATCTAAAATAATGTTAATGTAAAAATTCTAAAATCAATTACTTAATTATTAATTAATTTAATAAAAATCCTCAAAATAATTCTTGATATAATAATTGAATTTAATAATCCGATTGATGTAATTAATAATTTAAATACTCACTATACAAATAGCAGGCGTAAAGCCGACCCAGCAAAACTTCCACCAGATAGTTGGGTAATACCCGATCATTTCCTTGATGCCGTCGTAGAAGCGGTTGACTCCGAACGCCCAAGAGATGGAAACACACTCGAAGAAGATCAGGAATAACAAACAGAACCCGGATACGGCGTAGGAATCCAGGATTTGGAATACGTACATACCACCCTGGGAATTATTAATGGTAATTATGAATCTCATTTCACCTTATTTTCTCAATCTTATTTCACAAAGCCTTAATAACCACACTGATTTTAATGTTACCAAGCTTATTATTAATCAGTGAAACCACAAATTTTTCAGATTATGTTTCATGTGCAGATACAGACATCGATCGGTAAAATTTTCATTAATGCAAACAAATCTTACCTCAGAAATGCAAGACAGCCCCACCAAGTATGATATGATGCAGGTGATGGCGATAAAGATCTCCTTCCTCCTTCTCAGGAGTTTGGGCCACTCGTCAATGACCGCGGTGATGAAGCCTTCCATGGTACAGAACTGGCTGTCCAAACCTATGAGGAGCAGCATGAAGAAGAATAGGCAAGACCAGAGTGGGGCGCCTGGCAGCTGGAGCACCGCTGATGGATAAGCGAGGAAAGCTAGACCCGGACCTGGAAATTTGATGAAGAATATTAAATTTATTTGAACATCAAACAAGTTTTCAGATATTAAATTAATTATTAATTAATTAACTATACTAAATTATTATTAATTACATTTAAATTTCTTACAGTTTTTTAAAAAGCTTTACATTTTTTATTTTTTATTTCTTTTTTACCCCCGATGAACGAAACGAAACCGAGGCGGTATATGCGTTTGGGGTTAGAGGTTGTTTGTTTCTATGTATGTCTGTTACCCTGCTGTTACCGTTTTTTATGAAAACTATTGGGCCGATTTCATTGCGAGTTTTTGTATTCAAAAAATATCATTCTAGAGCAGGTTCATAGATATTTTTATAGCGGTAAACAACCGGGGGGTGCTGCAGATCCTTTTTCTTTTTTTTTGTTTACATCCGGCGTGGGTTTTTTCAAAATTTTGTTTTTTCACAAAGTGTAATATCAATGTATTTGTACAATGTTGCTACAATATTATAGTTTTTAATGTACTAACAGCCCGCCCCAGCTTGGGGCACATATCTACTATATCTACTATAATGTCTACATTTTTTTCTGTCGTTTTGTGATATCAGCCTGTTACTTCAAGCAAGTCGGTTAGATTAAAATATAAGTGATGTTAATGTTACATCCTATATTTTGAGAATATTGGAGTTCATCTTTCATTTCAACATCTGTAGACTTTTGAATGATTACTTTACCTGATGCAGCCACTTCGGCCACTGGCCTCTGCTGTTCATGAGCCATGAAGCCGACTACAGAGAAGATTACGAAGCCAGCGAACATGGAAGTACTGGAGTTCACCGAGCAGACTATGAGAGCGTCCCTGCAAAAATGAGAGCATACCGTAATATAATATAAACATAAGCGGTCAGGTCTCCTCAAGAAGATGAAGAAGAAGTAAAACCCGTGCACTGAGCCCATAGTAGGCCATCGATGGGTTGAAACTCATCTATTCTGTTAACTTAGTACCAACAGGGATATCATAAATACCCCATGTGTTTATGAAATGATAAAGTCATTAATTAATTGCAATAAATAATACGTAAGGAATATTATATAAATAAATACTAATAATAATATAATATTACGTAAATAATATTGTAGTAAATTACTCAGTTTGGACTGTGGCCCAATGGCAAATGAACTTACTTGTAAACGTTGTTAGTAAATTTATTGTAGCTACCCAGAGCCACCAGGGTGCCAAGACCAAGTCCGTAGGAGAAGAAGATCTGAGTGACGGCGTCTATCCACACTTCAGACTCCAGAAGCTTCGACATGTTGGGCATGACGTAGAACTTGATACCTTCCATCGCTCCGGGAAGAGTTATACCTGAAGAATATTAAGGTATACATTTTTAAAGTAACCGTCCCAAAGCCTCACCACTAATATAAGAACGGTTAAAATAAGCCATTGAAGCCAACTGTGGACTTCAAAAATTATACAGAACTCTCGGGTATTGTAACTATGATTTCAAATAAAAAATAGGCTCCTTGAAAGTTTCTTTTCACTTCATAACGTCAAAATGCTTCATATAGAAAGCTAGGAACTTACCAGCTTAAGCAATGGCGTGGCTTTTGTTGCAATTTTTTCATACAAACTTATATTACCGTTTATGCAAATAGAAGTCACTTTATAAACTAGATTCGCTAATTGCACTCTTTGGCACAAAAGACTTTAAAACACGTAACGAACAGTAATTTTAGACGAAGAGTAAATTACAGTCCTGCACTACAAAGTCATACAATATCATGTCCACAAAAATAAAAATGATGAAAATTGAACAAGCTCACCTCTGATCAATAGCACAGTCAACAAGAAGTAAGGGAACAGTGCAGTGAAGTAGACGACTTTCCCAGTCCATCTGACTCCCTTCCAGATGCAGAAATAGCAGAGCACCCACACCAGCAGCAGGGTTCCTGCGAGTTCCCAGCGGATGTTGCCGATGTGTTCGATTCCACTCGAGATTTGAAGAGCACGGCGTCTGGTAATGAAGAAATAGGAATAGCAAATACTCTGTATATATCAGTAATAGGAATGGTAGTGACTCAGCTTCAGCAGTAATGAACTTCTTTAAACTTATCAATTCAGCTGATGACCTTTGCAAGTTATAGTTTAAGTATGAAAATTCTGGTATGATATTCATATTTTACTTAAGTTTTCCTTTTGTGTGTAGTAATCGTGATCTTATAAGATTAAAATATTAATTAATCAATCCCTCGATTCTCATGTTATCAGTATGTCGTATTCTCGCGCGTTATTTAAATTTTAACCTCCTTTAAATAGGTCACGTCACTCATATTATTATAGTTTATTACTCCGAAGGCTTTAACTCCAAATACAAATTTATTCACATCAGTGAAGGCGCCCTGTCAAACGAAATTATTAAGGCATTATAGATTCGAACCAGTTAAATGTAATTTAGGTAAATAACAGACAATAAAATTATGATGTTTTTTTGCTTTATTTATGTTTGTGCTTGACTATAATTCCAACTGATGGTAAGAAATTTTAATAAAGGCCGAAAAAGTAAAGCGCATAACATTAAGCACCTATTCAGCCTTCCTGACGCTATAATCGGATGGATACCTACCCAAACATAGGTACGCAATTCCAATCCTTCCTCATTATTTTAATCGAAATACATTATAATCCAGCGATATTTCATTAGCAGCTACATAAATAAAGACCAGTCAAGTACAACCTTTTATCTCTTTATTATTTGACCAAACGCCAATTGATAAACAAGTTTGTAATTATACATCAATTGTACTAAAAACTTACTCCCAAAACTCCTTAACTGGATCTGACAAAACTGCCTTGCTAATGTTCTTTCCATTGAGAGTGCAGAAAGTGGACATGTCGGGAGAAGACCAACACGTGAGGTTCTTTCTTTCGTAGGGATTCACGCAGGTGTCAGTATTCCAGTAGTTGTCACAGTTGCGCCAGGGGACTTCTATTGATGATGACAGGGGATTTCAGTTAGAAGATGCAGAAAGACAAAATTGTGCAGTTAAAAAACAAGACATAGCTCTATTGACTGTAGAAGCACTTAATATATTTAAAGAACTTACATTGAATTTGTCTTTAAATTTAATTGAATTAAAGGTAAATTAAATAAATTCTGTTTTATTCAGAATATTCATAATATCTAAAATTATACATAGCCGATAACATAGACACACATTTACATGTGATAATGTAGAAGAATACACCAGGCAAATAATTGAGCTTAATACCTGATCTCATGGACATGAAGAAATAGAAGATAGCCCATGCCAAGATAACAATGTAGTACACGTTCATCCAGCAGGACATCACTGCAGCCGCGTAACCGATACCTAAGAAAATAATACATTAAAAAGAACAATATATAAAAGATGGCTTATAAACTTGTTGCAATATTTACGTAATCAAGTCACAAACAAGAACAACCCAACAGAATCAAAAAAATATGAGAACCCAAAAACAATAATACTTGATACATTCAGTTCAAACCCACTCTATTGTAATAAGCACTAAAAGGTTTTTTGGCCTTTTTTTTCACTCGTCCAACTGCTGACCGCCCTCGAAATTATTAAACGTCGATTAGGTCGAGTGAAATCTTTTGCAAAGTAACTGAATCTCAGCCTTTTACCAGTCAAATTCATGACTTTAGTCGCAAAGTAAAAGCCTTTGCTGGAGAAACATTGAAAAGATTTTAGAGTGCAATTAGGTTCTTTGTGAAGATAACTTCCCCTCGTCTGTACCTGTAGGCTATTGTCAAATGCCGCAGCAAATATTTCAAACGTTTTTCTTTTTCCGAACTTTTATCCTTTCAAACCGCAAGTTATTGAAATCTTACACTGAATCCTTTCTCAATTTCCATTCTTTAATAAAACTAAGGATATTAAAATAAAATGCAACAGAGATGCTATTCATTTATAAAAATAATGATAAAAAATTAAATGTAAATGATATTTGCACTCTTGAATAAATAGATGTGGAAATGTGGAACTAGTACTCATCCCAAAATACACATAAAAAGTTACATACCTTTGAATATTGGGGCAATCTTGAAGACACCAAGGCCGCCAATGGTAAGCATCTGTCCCATGGCAAGCTCCATGAAAAACATGGGGATACCTGCGAGGAAGAGGGTAAGGAAGTAAGGAATGAGGAAGGCGCCACCACCATTCTTGTAGCAGAGGTAAGGGAATCGCCACACGTTGCCGAGACCGATAGCGAGGCCAACGACGGACAGGATGAAGTCGAGCTTGCTAGCCCAGGAGCCTCGCTCCGGGAGATCGGATTTCGTTGCCACTTTGCTGGATAGAGAAAAATATACAAATTATACAGTTAACGTCATAATAACAACTATAAATTTTGAAATTTAAAAATCCCCTGACTGTTTTGTTCCTACTAAGCATATCTAAAAACCATCTTACTAGTATATTATTTTGCCAAAAAAAAAATCATGTTAATGTAAAAAGTAAATAGGTATAAAGAAAGCAATTCAACCCAAAGATAAGACTATAACATCTCATGTTACTCTTTAGTTTTTTCTTCAAAATGAATAAATTCTACGACTTTTTAAGGTTCCGAAATATAATCGGAACCCTTATAGTTTTGTCATGTCCGTCCGTCCATCCGCCTGTCTGTCCGAATTGACATGGATATACATATATATTAAAACTCCAAAATCGTAGAATAAAATATTGAAAAAAAAATGTTTCTCTACAGGTAACGTGATGAATTTTTAATTCGTCGCTTACCCTATACTGTGGAGTATCGTTGAAAAGGTCATTCAAAAATGTTATGGGTCTTCTAAGACCATTTTTTGATTTAGGGGACCGTTTGCGAAATATTTGTTTTTAAAGAGCTAATTTTGGTTAGAGTCAAGTGTCCCCCCTCCTCCCCCAAAATTGTCAAAAATTATATGATGTTATATGATATTGATGAGGTTATATGATGAGTTTATAAAGAAAACTGTCAAGGCTATGTTAGCATAAGTATAGTTAATGAGTAATAGTCGATAAACTTACTACTTTGGAACCGTACATTGCGCGTGGCCTGACACGCACTTGCACGGTTTTTTATTATTTTACTTACCTTGGCTTATTACCTCCCTGAACGGTAAGTTCGATGTCGTCCGCATGCGTGTCGTTTTTTGTGTCCATTACTGTATCTGTGTCTTTTCTTTTCAAGTTATCTTTATCTTTGACTCTTTCTTCTTTTCTTTCGTTCTCAGGTACTCCTCGTGCCGTTACAAGGTTTGCGGTCAAGGAAACTGTATCAACATTTTGAATAAATACACCGACTAGATAAAATACTGCTTCTACTCCTATTTTATATCTGAAACAATAGAAATTTAATTTATTAAAAAATAAGTTTTTGGGCCTTATTATTAACAGACTTCAAAAAAAGTAGGAGGTTCTCAATTCGACTGTATTTTTTTATGTTTGTTACCTCAGAACTTTGGACTGGGTGGACCGATTTTGATGATTCTTTTTTTAATCGAAAGCAGGTGCTTGTCATATAGTCCCACATAAATTTGAGCGAGATCTGATAAATAGTTTTTGAGTAATTTTGAAGTCGGTTATTTTTAGTTAGTAAAATTTAGATTTTATTATTCCCATTTTTCTACTTCAGTAGGTATCAGTATTCAGTAGGTAAATGTGAAATTTTGTGAAGATGTTTGGATTTTGGTCTTTTCATCACGCGCTCACCGTTGTAAGTACGTATTAATATGAAACTTAGCACAGATATGTCCAGGACAAGAAAATAGGGTGGATTTCATCCTGGTTGTATGCTCCTCTGGGATGATTTTGACATTTGTCTTTGTGAAATCATCCCAATCATAAATCATCTCATCAAATAAACCAAGGGGAACGCAACTGAATAAAAATATATTCGGCAGGTTTTTTCCACACAAGTTTTTTTCTTAATTACTTATTTAAAATTAATTAATTTCAACACAATCTTAACACAGTCTTGGTCCCTTCTGTTGTGCTCTTGATCACACAGTTTAATACCGTCGGGGAACTGCCGTTGTGGACCTGTGGTAGAGTATTTACCCCAGCCACATGGGTAACTACCATTCTTCTAAAATGTACTAGTCGCAGTGCCAAAAAGAAATCCACTCCCTGCTTCTTTCTTAATCGACTCAAAATTATTAATTCGGTTGTATTTTTTATGTTTGTTACCCAATGATATTTAAAAAAATATAGATACGTTATGCCCTTACAAATCAACCAAAAATCTGTTCCGAAAAGAGCTACAACACGTTTTATCTTTTGTTTCACTACACCAATCACATTGGTATAATACACGAAGACATTTTAACGCTGTATGTCAAATGTCAAGCACTTCTGACAACAACAAAAGCGTGCGTATCGTCTTGTATTGACACAGCGACTACGAGCAGAACGGTCAACTGCCTGTTCTTACGCTCCTCATCGTCGGCGCGATAGTGACATATCTACCTCTTTTTACATTATAATATCATTGTTGTTACCTAATAACTCCATCAAAATATTATATGAACCGATTTTGATGATGGAATCCATTAGCAATTGAGGGAACTCCTTATAAATACTGCTCATTTGTATGATTTACGAGTACATAAAAGAAAGATCAAATGATTACATAAAGGTGTATGTAAATAAGATGCTACGCGTGCTGTGTATCTTGAACAATTTTCTTACTGAGAACAATAGCGCCTCTTCTATGTTCCTGTATTTATACATTCAAGGAACAATGGCCGTCTGTTTCAGACCCACATTTTTACGGTAAACGTCTTTTGAGACGTGTTTCAGAAAAATGTAAGTAAGTATATGGTTTTAAAAACCTTTAGGCACTTCGCAAACGTCGGTCATCCATAATTTTGTGGGTAAGAAAGTTTAAGTATTAAATAATAGTTTAAAAAAAGATAAAAAACACGTTTTTGTAGAAAATTCAACTAAAAAATAGAAAATTTATTAAAATATTATCCCTTCTACTCATTGACACCATGCACCTCACGCTTTTATTACAATTACACGATTCTTAATTCAAATTTATTTTCTATTTTTAGTTAGTTTCTATATAAGCGTGTTTTTTAGTTTTTTTAAACTATTATTTATTTTTTCATTTTTTTAGTTTGTTTTTTTGTAATAAAATTTAGGTTTTTTTTTTATTTGTTTCTTTTTTTCTTTAAATATTGAATTGTCATCGGTCCTCGATAAGTCTACGAAGTTTAAATGAAATCTGACCGTTTGAAGTTGGTCAAAATCAAGTCCAAAGGAGTCGGTTACAAACATACATACATATTAAGATAATATACTCGTAAAGCGTGTAAAAATGTAAGTATGGTTTTAAAAATTCTTAGACGCTTCACAAACTTGGGTCATCAATAATTTTATGAGTAAGAATGTTTAACTAAAAATTGACAAGGCGCTAGTTAGGTATCGGGTCCTAGCGCAAGGGTTTTTAAAAAGAAATAAAATACGACCGGTCAGGCCCGAGTGTTAGACAGAACTGAATATTTTAATTAATAAATGCATGAGGTGAGATTGTTGATATAAGTAATCTTAAACCTAATTACATGATTAAATCTTATGGCTAGGGTTGTTACACCAACATAACTCCTCCCCCCTTAAGACTAAAGCGTGCCGAAGAGGGCGGTTGCTGTTGCTGGTTTTCCAGCGGCTGCTGCTGCTCTTCTGCTGGTGACGCTGTTGTGCCTGCTGCTTGGATGCTGCGGTGTCTGCGGTACCATTTGATGCCAACTCCAACACCGATGATGATGAAGATGATGTACAGAATGATCGATGACCAGCTTGGTCGTGATGAAACTGCGGGTATATATATGGGTTCCTTGATTTCCCTTGTTTTTTGTAGGATATCTTCTAGGGAATCCAGTGAGACATCTTCTAATTTTATGTTTATTGTGAAATTATTCGGTATTTTATATGTTTTTGGTAAAGGGATGCTTTCTTGGATGTTGATGAACCTTCGATGCGTTCTTAAGGTTCTTTCACCAACTTTAACAGTGCATCTGTTATCCACGGAAACGAGGGATACTCCGCTACTACGTTGATATTGTATGTCGTTTCCACAGCTTGACTTGATGACTTCTTCCTTTTTTAGTATAATAATCCAGCTGTTTTCTTTGATTTGTTGAATTATATTATTATCATAGTTGACTTTTGCATATGTGCAATTATGAGGTTTTTCGTGTTGAATAAGTTGAGCTATGCAATCTTCGGACTTCTTGAAGGACTGCCATTCGACGTGACGACATATCGCTGCTGTCTCCGTGACGTGTAGGCATCGCTCGCGAGGATACGCATACTCTTTGCTTCCCAAGATAAGGTAAGGATTTTTAGGAATAAGTACGGTATTGTTTTCATTGGGAATGGAGTACAAATGGAGAAGGTCGTAAGGAATGTTAGTAACTAACGGCACTTCTAGTATAAAATTAAGTGATTCATTTGTACTATAAGCTTTGACCGTAATTGATTTAGTAATTTCGTGTATATATTTTAATGAAGGTGAGTACGGCATCTGCAAGTCGATTTCCTTTTGAACATTTATTAGTTCATTAATAAGGTAATTCGGGTCTACCACACTTGGATGCAGCTGACCTAGATTAGAAAAGGTGATGGCATTTTCTAAAGTAAGTAATCTATCGTAAAGTTGCTGAAGGCATGTCCCAATTTGATTATAAATTATTACTACTTGCATGTAGCTTTGCACTTTATTTACTTCGCTTATTGCTTCAGATAATTTATCCTGATTTTGCTTAATTTTAACTAACTTATCGTTATACTGAGTCATAAAATCTTTCATTAAACCTACTGTTTGCTTATTTTTATGCTCACTAGCTACTGCATAATTTCTAATTTCTTGTATCTGGGTTTCAAACCTCCTTGCATCTTCCTGATCTAAATTTCCTGTTATTGACTTGATTACTGATCCTAATCCATCAATTAATCCTCTTCTATTCCTATTCACTTCTGCTAATCCTAATCGTTTACATCCTAGGTATACTAACTTATTTTCTATACCTTCCATCAGATATTCTATCTGTTGCCTATTAATTAAACTATCTCTATAGCTAGATACATTTTGATTATGAAAATTGAATGAATAATAGTCTTTACTTACTTCTAAATAAATTTCACTTATTTTTGTTACATTATAAACTACGATTAAATGATAGGTATCTACTTGGTGACGCACTTTTGCTTCCTTAAGCACGAGTACACCATTATGGCTGTCTATTGGTTCTATGATTGCGGCGACTCCGGTGAGCCAGAGGGCTGCGACGCAGATGGTGATTCTCCTGAAACATTTACAGGACGCCTTAGCATGCGGAAATGCACTCGAATAGTTTTTGCATTTATGTGCTTTCCGACTATCTCCGCAATTTGTTCTGGGTGTATATGAACTATCGTGTATGGCCCTATATATTTCGGCTCTAATTTACTACTTCTGGCTGTTTTTGCAACTTGTTTATATACTTTATCACCAACTTTAAATGTAGCCTGCTCTGTATTTCTATTGTTTCTTTCTATTACCGCTTCTTTATCGCTAGCTAGTTTTGTTGAAACTAATTTATGGACGTTATCCATTATTTGCTTATGTTTGTTTACGTATTCTTGATAGAATTCTTTAGGAAAATGTAATTCTAATGGATTTCTACTACTAGTATGTCCGTATAATAATTCGAAAGGTGTAAATCCTGTCGCAGAGTGTATCGTATTATTGTAAGCGATAATTGCATACTTCATTAAGTTTGTTGTTTCTTCTCTATCTGTAATTCTTTGGATCCTAATCATCTCCGCTAATGTCGAATGTAATCTTTCGATAGGCGAATTAGAATTTGGGTTGTACGGGGTTGTGAAATGAATGTGTATTTTATGCATCGCACATATTTCCGTAATTACTTCGTTGTCGAACTTAGGATCTGAGTCCGTCGTTATTTTGTTCGGCAATCCTATTATCGAGAACAAAGAAAGCAATGCTTCTGCTATATGAATACTTGTTATAGCTAAAAGTGGAACAGCTTGTGCGTATTTGGAGAAATTATCTATGATGGTAAGAAATGTTACTCCTCCACTACTATACAAATCCATGAACATATGCTCCATCGGTTTATGAGGAGTGTCAGTAAGAGACATTGGTAACCTCAATGGATTACGTACGTATTTAGATTTCAAACACTTTTCGCATTGATTTATAAATTTCTGAACCGAAAGTAACATATTTGGCCAATGGTAATTTCTATGCAAATGTTTATAGGTTTCTTGAATACCTCTGTGAATTGTTTTTCCTTCATGATATTTTTTAATTAATTCGGTTTGTTCACTTCTATTTTCGATAAACGTTACTCTTGTCTTACATCTAATTAGTTTAGGACCACGATTATCAAATGTGGTTTTGAATATTTTACTAAATAACGAATATAGTTCCTCGTCGTGAAAGTAACAATGAAATATTCGATCTGCAATGGTATGTTCTTTAAGAAATTTAATTATTTGAGGCTCCGTTTCATTAATGGGTATAAAAACGTCTTTAATTATTATCTTTCCTCTTGATCTTTCCTCTACTCCATATTCATTACCAGGTGACTTTCTAATGTGAAATTGTTTTAGTTGTCTATCTATTGCGTCTTCAATTTCAGGAATTTTAACTAATTCGGTGTTTTCCTGTCTTTGAACTGGACTCTGAATTGGGCTAAAAAGGTCTGCTATCGGATCTATAACTCTATTTTCTACTGGGATAAATGATGTATCTAATAATGTTTCAATATCTATACCTTCAAGATCGTCAGCCAAATATTGTGACGTACTTGGTTGAGGTTGAGGGTTGTTTGTATTCTGATTATTTTGTTCTAATGATAAATCTAAAACATTATCTGCGTTTTGCTCTATCTCTACTTCATTAGTATAAAGTATTTTAACGCGAGACAAGGCATCTGCATTTGTATTAGTTTTTCCCTTTTTATGAATTATTTTAAAATCATATTCAGCAAGTTTTAAACGCCATCTAGTTAATTTCGAGTTGGGGTCTTTAAGAGACATGATCCAGGTAAGGGGTCTATGGTCTGTATATATAGTAAATTTCTTACCGTAAAGGTAAGGACGAAAGTATTTTATTGCCCAAACAATTCCTAACAGTTCTTTTTCTATTGTCGAATATTTTTCCTCGGTTGCTGATAAAGTTCGTGATGCGAAAGCTACCGGTCTATCTGAACCTACTATTCCTTGGGATAGAATTGCGCCTAGAGCTACATCTGAAGCGTCTGTTGTTAAAATAAAAGGTTCCTCAAAGTCGGGGTACCGTAATATTGGAGAATTTATTAATACTTCTTTACATTTTTCAAACGATTCTACGTATTCTTTTGATAATTCTATTTTCGCATTTTTCTTTAAACATTTTGTCATAGGCTTAGTCAACTTCGCAAAATCCTGTATAAATTTACGATAATAGCCTACCAATCCTAAAAATGATTTGATTTCTTTTTGTGTTTTGGGAATTGGGAATTTTTTTATAGCTACAATTTTATCGGAATTCGGCTTAAGGCCTTCACTAGTTAATGTATGACCTAAGAATTTAACTTCCTTTTGCAAGAATTCAGATTTATTTAATTGTATCTTTAAATTGTGATTTCGGAATCTTTCGAAAACTTGTTCGCACTTTTCTAAATGTTCTTGTAAACTAACCGAATAGATAATAACATCGTCAAGGTAAGTTAAAACGTTATCTATTCCTCGCAAAACCACGTCCATTAATCTTTGGAATGTACTCGGGGCATTCTTCAAACCAAAAGGCATTCTCAAAAATTCATAATGACCTCTATCTGTAGTAAACGCTGTTTTTTCAATATCATCCGGGCTCATTTCAACCTGGTGATAACCGGATGCTAAATCTATAGTTGTAAAGTATTGCGCTCTACCTAATTTGTCTAATATATCGTTGATGTTTGGTAACGGGTATTTATCTTCAATGGTTTTTTCGTTTAAGCGTCTATAATCGATAACTAATCTCCATTTTTTCTCATTTGATGCATCTAATTTCTTTTCGACTATATGAACGGGACACGACCACGGTGATATACTTTCTCGAATTATATTTTGCTGCAACAGGTTTTCAACTTGTTTTTGTATTTCCTGCTTTTGTTTCGGCGCCTGCCTATAATTGCGCACAAAAATGGGCGTATCGTCAGTTAACCTTAATTTATGTTTAACCTGGTGCGTAAATGTAAGCGGGATTTCATTGCAATAAAATAAATCTCTATAATTATAACATAGTTTCTTAATTTGTCGATTTTCTTCGTCATTCATGTGGTCAGTTCGCAGTCTGTTTAAATTCTGCTTTAATAATTTGTCTATATTTTTATTATTACGTATGTTGTTAATATACGCGGGGTCACTTTCTGAGTAATCTAAATCATCTACGTATGGTATTAACTTAATTGGATATCCTATTCTTAATTTAATCTTTCTATCCGTTTTATTTAAAACTGTGGTGTGAACAATTCCGTTTTTAACTACGACTAAAGTTGCAGGGAACACTAATCCGCGCTCGGTTTCCTGTTGTAAAACTTCATAATAACCTTCGCTATAATTACATGCTAACGCAACCTGTTGTTCGCAGTTAGGATGGATGGTGATGTACGATTTAATATCATCCTTGATGGGAATCTTACATGTTTCCGTTCTCAGGATCATATTCTTCATATCAATCTGTGAACCTAACACTCCTAGTAAGTCAACACCTAGTAAACCCATAAAGTCGTTGTCAAAATTAAACATTAAGAACTTGTGTGTAATATTACAGTTAAACATCCTGGGTAACTTAATATAAACAACTTCGTTATGCCTTGTAATCCCATGCGGAGTTTTAATGTAATGGGTTTCTGTCATTATCTGAGATGTGTTTATGTTAAGGTTTCGGACTACGTCCGGGCGTATTAATGATTGTGAGGCTCCGGTATCCAACAAGAACCTACCACCTAGCTCACTAATATAAACATACGGTAACTTATTATTTCTATGAATGTTAACATAAACTATGTTACGTCTATTACATCTGTGGGAATACAAAAATTTTCATCTTCGTTTACCTCTTCAGGTGGATATGATTCCTCCTGATCATACACGTTCTCCTCGGTTTCGGGTTCCTCCTGGAAATTTACTCTCTGAACCGCGGAACGGATATTGGAAGGACCGGGCTGAGATTGTATCGGCCTTGGTCTCGGTACATACTGATTTGGTTGGAACATAGGCCTAGGGCCTGTATTTACTGTAGCAAAAGTAGTATTTTGTGGCATTGGACGCCTAAAATTATTTTGGATCGGGAATCTACTTTGACTAACTATATTATTCGGCCTAGTAGGCGCGATTTGTTTCACCCTACTATCTACTTGTATTTTTGGAGATTTGTTTTTTAACTTTATCTCTTCTTGTTTTGCAGCGGTAATTGCCGCTTCCAACTCAACCGCACCTGTAAAGCGAATGCTTAACGCCACAATTGGATCGAGTTGATCTAGAAAAACATCTAAAGCCATCTTCGAATAGAGTTCTTTTTTATCTTTATCTATATTAATTAAAGCGTACGATAATTCCCTTACTCTTTCTCCGAATAATTCTGCACTTAAAATACCTTTAGAGAGGTGCATTAATTCGTTTATTATTTGCACTTCATTCCTAAACTCTCCGAACCTATTTCTAAGGACACTCTTTATATCCTGCCATATTTTACATTCACTATGTTGGGACAATGCCTCCATAGCTTTACCACTTAGCTTGTTGCGAATCAGGCAAGCGAGAGGAGCTGCCTGTATTTCGTCAATTAACGCTATCACATTTTCTACACTATTTATGTAAAATTCTAATGTCTTTTTGTTGCCGTCATAGCTTGGTAACAATATCGATAGAGTTTTATAATCGATGGTTGTAGCAAACTTTTGATCAACACTTTCTGTTGCCATTTTTAAAATAGTAATTTACGATTAATTTGATCACACAGTAAAATAGTATACGTAAGTATGAATCACAAAATTACACAAGAAGTACACGAAATGTTATTTGGAACACTTGGAACACTTGTACACAAAGGAATCTCGGGAGAAACAAAGAGAGATGCTTACCCCACGAGCATTGCCGATTGGAGGCGGTGAGTCTGTCAACTGCTGGGCTGCCGGGTCGCTGAGCGGCTGGACTGCTGGGCGCTGGATCTCTGGCTGGAACGCTGGCTGGATCGCTGGCTGGAACGTTGGCTGAACCCGATGATGATTCTTTCAGATTCGCGTCGCGGTAGTCCCGGTTTCGTTTTAACGCGTGTTTTATCGTTTGTCGAAACGCAGAATTTCCGTTAATTCATTCGCGAATCCTACCGACTGCGCCAGTTAGGTATCGGGTCCTAGCGCAAGGGTTTTTAAAAAGAAATAAAATACGACCGGTCAGGCCCGAGTGTTAGACAGAACTGAATATTTTAATTAATAAATGCATGAGGTGAGATTGTTGATATAAGTAATCTTAAACCTAATTACATGATTAAATCTTATGGCTAGGGTTGTTACACCAACATAACTCGCTTTCGCCACACTTTATTAACAAGTGATGTGCAGTTTGTAACAAAAAATATCGAAATTATAAACTGTCATGAAATTAAAATTAATTATTTTTAAAGTGAAAAATCGAAAAAAGAGAAGACCAACATTAAGGAGAAACTGAAACGGCGCTTTTAATCATGTGTGTTCATGTATTGCGTGTTACTAAATATTACAGACATTACATAACAAAGATTTTTTTTATGGAAATAGCCGGCAAACGAGCTGACGATCCAGGCGAACCCCATGGAGAAATAATAATAGTAATAATGGTATTAATTAACAATTGAAATCAATATTACCAATATACCTAATCCCTCAAGGAGCCCTACCACCAGCGGGTAGGATTTAGTCGCCTTTTACGACACCCATCTGGCGTGGGATTGGGGTTAGTACTCTAAGCCGCCCCAATACTGCAATCAATCAATTTATTTAATAGTAAAAGTTTATATTTTACTTTATTCCGTATTAGCTGTGCCCGCGACTTAGGTCGCGTGGGAGTTTTCCCTGCGTTATATGTATGTTGTCTTATATCCTCTTCTATCGTCCAGTGAAACTCCCATAAAAATCGGCATATGCACGTTATCATATAGATAAATACTAGCTGGTGCCTGCGACTTTATTTGCAGGATCATTACATTAATTAAATTAGGAAAAGTAAATTCCAAGTTTAGATACCGAAAGTAGATGAGATTGTATTTTTATACTCAAAGAAACTTAAATCCCTCACTATATTTTATGGAATTGATTTTATAAACTTCTATTGTTTTTATACACGTTAACATTGCTAGTAAATTAGTCTATCTTTTCGTGAAAACCGCATTAAAATCCGCGCATTACATTTTAATATTAACGTAATCAAATAGACAACGATTTGTTTATACTGTAGTAATGTTAGTAATTTTTTTTAACAATAATTTCATTTATTTATTTATTTAAAAATTTATGCACACCATATTATAATTTAATACAGAAAAAATATTAAACTTCAGAGACATTCGCTCATGGGTACTACTTATTTCAAAACGAAATCCCTTCCAGTAGTCCCGCAAAAGGAAAATGAATATATGAGAGGCAAACTCAGTGCACACATGAAAGTATACTACATACAAATATATCTACATATAAACAAATATAAAATATATACAAAATAAATATGTATAAAGTATATTATAATAATATATACGTACATACAATAGCAATTATTAAACATAGAATTAACAAAATACTAAATAAAAGAATAAGTGATATTTAAAAGGTTTAAGGCAATTATATCTAGACAGTGTAAATATCGTAATATGGTGTGTTCATCATAATATTATCTTCATAATATTGTAGAGGATTACCTAGTATAGTGTTCATTACATCCAATGTTGTTGTAATGACGTCCTCAGTGTCGCCTTCTCTTATCTTTACAAAGCTTTAAAAGTTTATTAAATCTGTATAACCTTGCATACTAGTTAAGTACACCTTTATTCCTATCTTTATAGCTTGTAAGGTAATAACCAAGTGATTTTACCCTACTATTATCTTACCTACATAATCATCCTCTTACAACGACTCTCAATACTTTTTAAATCTTGAACGTATTGAATGGAATTATACCTCTACTGATTCAATAGTTATTATTTATACATCATAGTTTATACATCATACTTTATAAGTTGCGTACCACATTTTGACTTCCAGAAGTAAAATAAAAACATAGAAATAAAATTACAGTTCATTTCAAATCGCTTGTGCTCCTAATAAGTAATTGCAGCCACAGTAGGAACAAATTAAGTTCCTGCGTTTGATTTCGGGATCAAATTTTTAACCAACCAACTTTTTAACCGACTTCAAAAAAAGGCAGAGCGCTAATATAAAATTATAAGTCCACGTTTAAGATACCCAGGGAAATAGATATTTTGGCGGGAAAGGAAAATTTTTTGTTTGAGATTTTGTTAGGGTGTACCTAAATACCAGGATAAAGTATGTATGTACTCTAGTAGAATAAAATAGAATAATAACGGATTTTTTAAAACGCCTGGCAAAAAATTGCGAGGAACAACTTTTTCGGGTACCTGCTAATAATTTGTAAAAGAAAGTTTCGTGCATCGAGATACATTTAAAATTGGATAAAAACGTTTTAAAAACTAGTTTTTAACACTTACTATAAAACCAAGAACAGCACCACACCGACACTGCAAATCAAGTACAACCACATCGCACTACACTATAACAATATTGGAATACAATTTAAATACTGTACATGTATCCGAACGTCTACGTCAGAGACAACAAAATGGCCGCCGACTTGACAGATGCGTGTTGTCGCGCCACATGCTTCGGACCGAATGTCGAGTTCGTATCGTACATGGTATCCACTACACTCACCACAGGATGGTGTACATGTGAACCATCCAACTGTCAACAGTTGAAAGAATTTATGGCCGTTTGCAGCTCACAATTTGGACCCTCCGGAAGGCAATGGGGTCCAACGGGTATTGTCGGCTGACATTGCGACTGGTTAAATTAGTTGAATTAAACGGCGGTTTTTGTCCCTCGTTGTAACATACATACCTCTTAGCACTTGGCTCGTTTAGTTGTTAGCGATCTAGTTGATTTGTGTAGTACATTTGCTGGCTATATTTAGCATTTATTAGAAACTAACCGCGAAAGAAACTTCTAAGTACCCACATTCGGCGTTAAATTGTTGGATGGGAATCCTTTTGACTTATGAAACTTGTTAATCTATACATCTATACAAATAAATAAAATTGGAGTGTCTGTTTGTAATTTCAAATAACCGAATTTACTAAGTGCATTTGGATGTATACACGGTACATATACCAAAACAACATTTTTTACAATTTTTGTCTGTCTGTCTGTTTGTTCCGGCTAATCTCTGAAATGGCTGCACCGATTTTGACGGGACTTTCACTGGCAGATAGCTGATATAACAAGGAGTAACCAAGGCTACTTTTATTTAAAAAAAATTGTTTATTAGGTGATACGAAGTTCGCCGGGTCAGCTAGTCGATTAATAAAAACAGATACTAAAAGTTACTCCTAATTAAAGACGTTTCTCAGATGTTCAGGAGCAAACTTACAGACAGACAAAAATTCAAATATCATCTCCAAACTACGGTGTTAACGAATAGCTCTCTGTTCCAGTTGGCTTCAACTTCAACCCATGGTCTTTCTCTTCATCTCTGTTTAGGAGGCTTAGGCATACTCCTCCACGGTGCTCCAATACGGAATGATGGAGAGCTTAGTACCCAACCCAAGTGCCAGTAGCTGTCATGCCGCCCGAAGGCCTCATGGCTTAACGACTATCGTACGATAACAACCGTGATCGGCTGCTTCATGTGCCCTCCGAAGCACGGAAGCTTAAGAAATGTTTTCCACTAACGGTCACCCATCCAACTACCGATTGCGTCCGCTGTTGCTTGGTTTATCACATGATTGACACAAGTCGCCGGGTTAAAACCCTGTTCTTTAGACAATACCATCCCTGGCCAAATTATTAGACGCACTATAATGTTCGGTTTACACGCATTAAGTAGTTAAGTAGTTAACTAAATTTTAAGTAAATTAATACGTGTAAACGGACAATTTAGTAGTTAAAATTTAGTAATCAAGTAGATAAGTAATTTAGAATTTTTTCTATTTTCTGTTAAGTAGGTGGGCGGGGCTTATCACTTGACACGTTTGGACTGGCACTTTTTAGATAAAATTTAGTAAAATGCTTAAGTAATTAGGTAGAACTGTATGAACTAAAGAGCTTTACTAAATTATTACGTGTGGACGCACACTAAAAATTATTCACTTAAAATTTATTTATCTACTTAACTATTTAATACGTCTAAACCGGACTTAAGAGTTTATGTAAAATGGTAATTTTATGGTGATACTATACAGATTTGGGGGCATCCATTAATTACGTGAGGCGTTTTTAACGATTTTCAGTCACCCTCCCTTAGTGAGATGTCGTAAGACTCGCGAGATTTGGCTCCACCCCCTCCCCATCTTCCTAATCTCACGTAATTTTTCAAGATATGTGTTTCTAGTGTCCACACTCGATAGACTTTGGCTTCTCGCTAATGGTATTTGACATTTTTGTGAAGGAACATGTTTTACTAAATTTAACACCACTTTCGGGCAATTTTTCTGATTCTTGCGAAAAAAATACGTGAGATTTGCCAAGACCCCCGCTCTCCTGAACGTAAGATGAGATAAGATTTCACTTGACCTCTTCCCTCCCCCCCCTAATGCCTCACGTAATTTATGGACGCCCTCTTTATTGTTTTTTACCTACAATGTATAAAAAATGTGCAAAAACAGTGCGTCTAATTTGGCCAGGGATTGTAGTTTCATAAGGTACTTGCATAGTAGGAAGTTTATCTGGCTAGCTGTAGCTCCCTCCTTCTGAAATTGACCGCAGAATTTTACGGTCGCAGTGTCAAAAATGATAATACGAGCCATTAGATATGCCAGTGATAATACGATGTCGCACGGACGGCAACGCGTTTCTGATGCCTTTCTTGTAAAATCTTGGAACTGCCTACTAATAGTCCTGCCACTACAATTCTTATAACTTACAAATCTTAACACGGCTTGATTCAAAATTAAATTAATAATATATAAAAAATATATAATTAAATATTAATATGATATTATTAAAAATTAATAATATATTTTTAATAATATTATATTATAATATGAATTTAATGTTCATAAAAATGAAATGGTTACTTCCGTTTTTATACTACCCTTACATTTTTTTATGTTTTAGATCAGGTTTAAATATACCTAGCTATGTTTATATATAAACAATGCCTACAATAAGATAGTATTTATACCACTCCATAAATAACTACATTCATAATCAAAAACAGTAGGTATATATGCAATATGCGGGCGCGGTGAGATATTAAGTCTCATAAGAAGTTATATTTCTAGACAATAGGTGCTTTCTTCGTTGTTGATAGTTATAAAGACATAAAGATACGATATTATTGGCTATTTGCAGTGACCTTTATTCTTATGGCGAGTACTGTTGTATTGCAACAGCTAAAAATAATAATAATATATAATAATAACGCTTCACACTCATAGATAGCCCCACACTAGGATTCCCTGTGTCGTGGGTGCCATGGACAACACACTAGACAAGGACATTCACACCCAGACCGAGAACAGAAATTCAAAGTCATCATTCAAATTTCCTTCTCGCTGGGAATCGAACCCAGGACCCTCGGTGGGGCGATCTGGCATGGTAACCATTGCGCCACACTGGTCGTCAAAATAGTCAACTAAATTACTACTCAATGCTACTTATTCAAAGACCGCGATTTTATTTATTACTATTCGCTAAGTTCTTCGTACTACAACTCATCTACAATATTGGTGTTAACCCGTATATCATTACAAGACACGCGTCTCTATTCTACTAGGCCTCTATCATGGCTTATGGCGTTGTTAATACAACAGAAGCCGAAGACTTTACGTGCCCTCCGAAGCACGCTTTTAGCTGTCACTATTCGCTGTCACAGTTCGCTATTCACTTGCTTAACTTAGTCAATCAGTTATGCCAACATAAGGGTTATTTATGAGCGCTTCGAGTTTATTTATACTTAACAAGCAAAGTTCTAGTGGTTGAAAGAAAAGTTACATTATAGACGACCTTGCCGTTAAATAGCAGTTTTTCTGGACCACGCGAATACATAAAACATAATTCTTGACAAAAAATAACCGACTTCAAAAACTGCATGTCAGATCTCGCTCAAATTTGAGTGAAACCACATGACAAGCACCAGCTTTCGATTAAAAAAAGAATCATCAAAATCGGTTCACCCAGTCAAAAGTTCTGAGGTAACAAACATAAAAAAAATATAGTCAAATTGAATACCTCCTCCTTTTTTGAAGTTGGTTAAAAATAAAAACAATAACACAAAATAAATAAAACTTTCTTGCCTCAAAGATAACTTAAGAATTCCAGACTGTAGAAATAAATAGAGAAATTGTAAAAATAGACACAGACTAATCAGGACAAAGTTGAATGCAACAAACGCTCAGACTACACCCACTGGGATTGTTTGCGAGTGGCGTAATATATGACACAAACACCTACGATCCGATATCAAACATTTACGACATTTATCTCTGCTGGCCGGAAATCGAACCCAAAATCCCCAGTACTGGAATGAAAGATCTTTGCGCATAGCGAAAATAATTAGGATTTCAAACAGAAATAACGAAAGATTAACTCAACAAAGGAATTTCAAGACGAGGAGAGCCAGAGCCCTACAAAATATAATTCCACACACTAATTCCACAATAAAGATGATTGATTGATTGATTGATTGGTTGATTGATTGATTGATACTGCATGCCACAAATGTTACGAACATCTTAACGTGAAATTGGGATTTTTTTCCATTTACGGTGCAACTTCCAATCCGGTTACTTATCAATTGATTAACAAATACCTAATCGTGACGATTACCTCAAAAGATCGGCTGTATCCTTTAGAGGTCCACTGCTGGGCATAGGCCTCCCCTAATATATGCCACTTTATCCGGTCATGAGCCTTCTGAATCCAGCAAACGCAAGACAGCGGGCTGTCTTGTTCAGGTCGCCGCCGCGGCGGTCCACCTGGTCGGAGGGCATGCTATCCTTTTTAGGGTTCCGTAGCCGAATGGCAAAAAACGGAACCCTTATGGATTCGTCATGTCTGTCTGTCTGTCTGTCTGTCTGTCTGTCTGTCTGTCTGTCCGTCCGTATGTCACAGCCACTTTTTTCCGAAACTATAAGAGCTATACCATTGAAACTTGGTAAGTAGATGTATTCTGTGAACCGCATTAAGATTTTCACACAAAAATAGAAAAAAAAAACAATAAATTTTGGGGGTTCCCCATACTTAGAACTGAAACTCAAAAATGTTTTTTTCATCAAACCCATACGTGTGGGATATCTATGGATAGGTCTTCAAAAATGATATTGAGGTTTCTAATATCATTTTTTTCTAAACTGAATATGTGGTAAAATGAGTGGTAAAATGTGTGTCCCCCCCCCCCCGTAACTTCTAAAATAAGAGAATGATAAAACTAAAAAAAATATATGATGTACATTACCATGCAAACTTCCAACGAAAATTGGTTTGAATGAGATCTAGTAAGTAGTTTTTTTTTAATACGTCATAAATCATAAACCGCAAAAAACATTGATCAAAGTTACAACGAACTACAAGAACTTTTATATTATGTTACTTGCTGCTACGGAACCCTTCATGGGCGAGTCCAACTCGCGCTTGGCCGCTTTTTTTACCGACACTATAAACGCCTAATATTTTTTATTTATTAACTCACATACTCACAGACTTTGTACTGTAAAATGCCAATTACATTGCGCGAAATAAAAATAAAAGAAGTATTAAGCGAACTTAACCTAAAAATGTTTAATAAGTTAACTTACATTTCCCGCCCAAATGGTCTGACGTTACAACGAATGCGGCCTCCGAGGGGAAGTTCTGAGAGGAGACAAAGGAGAAAGGATTATTCCATGGGATGCTGGCAAGTGACCACCGCGCATGCGCCAAGGTTCCTTCATCCTGAAGCCCTTACTAAAATATTTCGATTTCATTTATCTACGCGTTCTCTCAGTTGTCGAAATTCGACCTTAATCAAAATTGAATATTTCTGTTTATTTTTTGATGTGAAACATCTTTACGCGAGGGGTAAACCTGATTTTAGACTTGGCGATCGTGGCGACGCATTTCGATGTTTCACATCTGTCAGCCGTCCCATGACAGCTGTTCTTTTTTTTAATATATTTTTTCTACTTCTTAAAAATAAAGTAAATCGTTCTTATCTTTAGTTCGGTTATGGAGGAAAACATTTCAAAACACCATTTCTAAATGTTGGTAGAGTCAAAAACTGGGCAAATGAGTGTCAGGCTACACGCAATGTAGAGTTCCGAAGTAGTAAGTTTATCGACTGTTACTCATTAACTACTTATGCTAACATAGCCGTGGTAGTTTTCCTTGTAAATTCATCATATAACCTATTTTTGAGAATTTTTTACTTGTCCAACTCTACCGGTTAGCCAACAGGACACTTGACTCTAACCAAAATTAGCAATTTAAAGCCAAATATTTCGCAAAATAACCCTTAATTACAAAAATGGTCTTAGAAGACCCATAATATCTTTGAAAGATCTTTTCAACAATACCCCACACTATAAGGTACGCGACGAATAAAAATTCATCCTCACGTTACCTGTAGGAGAGGTAACCGTTAAAAAATGTTTTTCAATGTTTTTTTCTACGATTTTTGAGCCAAATTACAGCTTTCTTCTTTCTTTTCTTCCTTCTTTTTTCTAAGGGTGTCGTCGCTATGCTTCGGATAGCGACGATTATGATACGGACGGACGGACTGACATGATGAAACTATAAGGGTTATTTTACTTAGAAACCCTAAAAATTAGGTTTATATATATATATTGTATGTATGTATACTTATATTGTATGTTATAATATAACTGCTTATATTATAATTTTTAGGTACCTATCCTTTTAGAGATGAGGTTTATACAAAAGGCATTAATAGTCTCTAAAGTAAACAAACTTCAGTGCAAGAATTTCTCTAATTTGCAAACATAGTAGGGTATTTAGCGGTACAATTTAAAAAGGTCGTTAATACAATACAGCTTATTTAATCTGAACTTAAAGCCGACAGCAAAAAGTACTAATTTCGATTAACAATTCCACTTTCAGGTTTAACGACACTTTCATGTACAATGTTTATATCATAACAAGTAAACTTTATGCTCTGCTCATTCAATTTAGGGTTCATTTTTAAATGTAATGTTTATTCTAATTTCATAAGCGAAACTTTACGTGCAGAATTTATCGAACACCTGTCTATGTTGTGTTTGTTTATTTCATTGAATTTAATTCAGCATATAGGGATGAAGTTTGAGGGGTAGGAATTTACATGCATGTACTCAATATTCTCAATATTCTCTGAGAAGCAGACGGCAATGATGATATAAGTGGTCTACAATGCCCATTATTATCAGTAATACCAACCATAGTAAATTTTGGAAGGAAGTTGGAAGCCTTTGGCAAAACATCTAGGCGATACAAAGCCCAAAGTTGGGAATTTTTACAGGACCTTTAACAAGAGGAACTTGGCGCCGTAGACTTCTGTAATGAGAGAAAACCTGTATTTAAGGTTTTATTATACTGAAAATATAGATAGTATTACAAACTTAAAACATTACATTAATGAGCATTAGAATATTGACGAGTGACAATGTCATACTTTATTTTTCATAACATTCTTCCACGCTGAGTTATGAACGCACGTAATCTTGCAAGTAGCGAGGAGGTTGTCTCGCTCTTGCAGATCTCCGGGGTTCTGGAGAAGAGAGGGGCGAAGAGTATTCAGATGCTGGAGAATTTGACGTATTGTCTTCGTCTTCGTTTAGGTCTTCTATATCCTGACGGAGCCAAGGAGCGGTTTGACACCGTCATCTCTCGCCCATCGGAGAGTCTCACGCGGCTGTACGATGGATTAGATTCTAGCAAATCCACCTTTTCAACAAGAGGATCATATTTTGATCTCATAACTGGATTACGATGTAGGACTTTATTACCAGGACGTAGCCAGGAGGGTAAAGATTGTCCAGAAGACCTATGTCTTGCATGGTTAAACATCCTTTCATGTGGAGTTTCATTCGTTGCTGTACAAAGCAATGATCGTATACATTGCAAGGCTTCAGATAAGACGGACTTCCAATCTCACATTTTTTTGATGATAATGCTAAACGGATGGTTTGCCACAGAGTTCCATTGAGGCGTTCCACCTGCCCATTTCCTCTGGGATTATAAGGAGCAGAATGGCTGACCGCTATGCCTTTGTTGTTCAAAAATAGTCTTAATTCTGTAGATATAAAACCCTGTAGCTGCCTGACGCAGCTATCATTATACCTACCGAATACCTCCTATTAATACTTACGCAGTTACCAATACCTTCTCAATACCTACATATTTACCTTACCGAAACGTTACCTGGATACCAATAGGAAAAATAAATACAACAGCCTAACTTATATTTCAAGCTAAGTAAAACAAACACCTCAAGGGAAATATATTTATTTGCTTTGACGTTCTGTTAAGAAACGAATGACGTCTGTTTAAGAAACAAGATAAGCGCAGTCCGTCAGCATCTTCCTCGTTCCTCTTCATCAGTCTTCAAGCCACAAGATCTCATCTTCGAAGCACCCGGCACCCGGCAGTTATCTTCATAGGTATATATCTTCACGCCCGTGTCGTGTATTCGCGCTCGCAGCTCGCCGTTAAATGTACACCCATTTGAGCCTCGCGCAATATTTATAACATCGCCTCGCGCTTGCGAAGGAGAGCGGCGATGTTAGAACGAGATGGCAACACTTAGCGACAGACACAGCGTTATTGTTACAGGAGTGAACGAGACGGCATGCAAATAATCATTGTTAATTTTATTACCCTTTACACGTGTTTTATAATCCTATTTGTTATTGGTCTATCTTTTTACTGTAAATTAATGTAGCTATTTTTATTGGTCATTCTTCTCTACAATTTTTGTATATAAACCCGTTCATTTTTTACCAAAATATATTCCTCCGATAACCAGCAGAAGTATCATTACAAGCAACCTTCCTGATACAACATTAGTAGACCTTTAACAGAACAACCTCTACAACCCGTTCCCTGGTCCGTGTGTATATATGAGGGATATCCAAAAATTGAAAATAAGTCTGTTAGACAACTTATCACCGTTTTGCTGCTAACATTTTCACATGCAGAGGCAAATGGGAATCTTGAGAATTCGTCTATTATGGTTAGCAGATTAGTATTAGAAGGCAATGGACCTTTAAGATCATGTGCAAGTCTTTCGAAAGGTCTTGTTACTTTAATGAGTTTTCCAGAGGACTTCATGAATCTAGGTTTAATTTCAGAGCAAACCCGACATGATGATGTAATTTTTTTTTTATCTCATCCACAGAATAGGGTAAATTTTGACTTCGTATATAATGCGTAAATCTTGTTAGGCCTGGATGGCATAAAGAATTGTGTAATGCTATTAATTGATTATCTCTAATTGAAGCACATGTCTGTCGCGACAAAGCATCGGCCACCACATTTTCAGAACCAGTAGCTTGAGCACGAATATTTGCGAGAAAGTATTCGTATGGTTAACGTAAGCAATTTGTATGGAATTTTTTCAAAAGCGCCCCTATCGTGCGTAAATGGTACTAAATCGGCAGCACGAATATTTGCGTCAAACTTGCGTATCGCAAGCGTATCGCCGCGTAACGCTACGTAAGCATTTTGTATGGAAATCGGTAGCACGAGTATTTTTTTGACATACGGACGATAGCTGGCTAGCGTCATCTTACGAATGTTTTTTCACGGAGAAATGTTGCGTGAGAAAACTTTCGTATCACTTTTTAACAGCGAATTTCAGTGTTTACATTGATTTTTAAACTAAATTTAAGTAAAAATGCATGAAAAACGTATAATTGAACGTATCACAATTTATTATTACCTTGCTGCACGATTGATTGGAAGCAGCGGAGTGATGAAATATAGAATAGTTTCTAAAGAAAAAATAATTTGTTTAAATGAAAATAAGTTTAACATTGTGTGACTAATCCAATAACTAAAATAATAATAATAATAATATGATTGTCATAATTATGATGATTGTCTCATTTAATTTGTTTCCAGTGAAATAAATTGCAGAGTAGAATAATCTCTAATTTGCCAGGTGCAATGAAATAGTATTTAAAATTGATATCTTCTTAGCAATGCAGGTTTTAAAATCTAGTGCAATTAACTTCGTCGTCTTTAAAATCAAACTAAAGAATTATCCTCAAAGTCAAGGTTTTGTACCTACCTGCTACTTATGTGAAGTGATAAATAGGTTTATGTGAAATACAAATGCATTTCCTAATTAATTAATTCTTCCATTAGTATCACAAGATTAGTTTTCAGTTATTACGAGTAGAAGCGATTAGAATATACACCAACATCTATGTAATTAAATAACAAGTCACACTTGAGGCACCAAATAAAAGAAGATAATAAACAATAATATCTTTATTTCAAGCAACGAGGTCATATATAAATACCGTACAAAGTAACATACAATATTTCCATTGCACATCATTTATAACTAAATCACTAATTTTATCGACGTAGAAAGACGCGCATTCGGTGGCTGATGGTCGTCAGTCGTTCGGCCACAACTTCAGCATTGTAGACAAGAGCTCTATTGTAAAGCGCACAATAAATGGGTTGAAGTTCACTGCATTGCGCGAATCCAAGTTATGGTCAAGAATCAACCACTACTTCGTCTTCACCAACTACTCAACGACATCGGAGACCTTCGCAATGTAATGGAGATGAAGTCGAGAAACTTTGTATATCATATAGGTCATTGGGACGTTGTATCCTATATACAAATAAGTCTTTTAATGATGGGTACTTTTCCATTAACGCCGCAATCACTATTAAGTATTACATAGGTACCTATTTGTATTTTGAATTACTTTAACTAAGGTACATAATTAATTATAAAATTCACAAAATATTAGTTTGACAACAATAACAAACGTAGTACCGCAGACCGCTAAAGGCGCCAAACCACAGGCTAGATAGGGACACAGAGTACTTAAACGGTAGAGATTCAGCTTGACAATGTACGCGTTCGAATACCAAAGTTCAAGAGACACGGAAATATTTTTATTTGTGTAAAATATATCATTAACTTAATGTTTCTTAATGTAAACTGTATTTTTATTGAAAAGTTAATACAGCTTGATGTAAAAAGTGTGATTTCATAGAGTTTTAATGAAATTTCTTTACATAATTATTTTTTTTCAATTTACATGTAACTTTTGAACGCACCATTCATTCGTTCATTCATTCACTTGGTCCCCTTCTTATTTACGATAGGATGACGTCACTTGCGAGTTGACGCTAGCACGACGCAAGTAACTCGTGCTGCCAACTTACGTCTACGTAAATTACGTATCGTCAATTCGATACGGAGACGCTACGAATGTTTTAAAAACTCGTGCTCGCTGGGTCGATACATAATATCAAAATTATAATTAGACAGTTCTAGTCTCCATCTTTTAATTTTGTCATTTTTAATTTTACTAGCGTTATTTCGAAGCATAAACGCAACCGACTTTTGGTCTGTGATAAGATAGAAACGGCGTCCAAGCAAATAATGTCTCCATTTTTTAATGCTTTCGATAATAGCACAAGCTTCCTTTTCTATTGTAGGATATTTCTTTTCGCTATCATTCAGTGATCTAGAAAAAAATGCAACAGGTCTCCCATTCTGTGTAAGAGAGGCTGCAATCGAGAAGTCTGATGCATCAGTTTCAACCGTGAATGGTTCTTTGGGGTCAATAGCTGACAGTGCTGAGTGCGATATGATTTTCTTAAGTTCCTCAAAAACAGTTACCTGATTTCCTTCAAGTGGAAATTTTTCAACTGCAACAAGCGGATGTAATTTATTAGAGAAGTCTGGTACCCATTTTGAATAATGACCAAATAAGCCAATAGCACGTTTGAGAGAGGCAGAGTCTCGAGGGATTGGCATATTTAGAAGAGATTTAAGTCTTTCTGGGTCAGGTTTAATTATACCATCAGCAATATTATAGCCAAGAATATTAATAGTCGTCTTGGAAAATTCACTTTTATCTTTATTAATAGTTAATGAATAGGTTTCAACTGCATCCATGAACTTTTTGAGTTTTACATCATGGTCAGATTAATCTAAACCACATATAGTTATATCATCTAAGTAGTAAACCCCTTCTAATTTGGATTTGTTTATTAAATTACTGATAGCCCGCTGAAAACATGCTACTCCATTAGTTACTCCGAATGGAATACGACGAAATTGATATAGATTTCCGCAAGCTTCAAAGTCTGTTAATGGTTTATTACTTTTTAGTATAGGAATTTGATGGTAAGCTGATTTAAGATCAATTTTAGAAAATACTTTATTTCGATATCAATGACACAATTTCTTCCAAATTTGGTAGAGGGTAGGCATCAAGTTGTGTAAATTTGTTGACTGTCTGTGAGTAGTCTATACACATACGTTTCTTATGATGCTGATTAGAAGTCACAAGTACTTGAGCCCTCCATGGAGAATTACTTTCTTCTATAATTCCATCAAATAATAATTTTTGTACTTCCGATTGTATAAATTTAAAATCTTCTGGAGAATATTTCCGAGATTTAACAGCAATCGGTTTACAGTCAGATGTCAAATGAGGAAAAAGATTAACGGGTTCCATAATTGCTTCTTTTAGGACTGCGATGCGTATTGCAGATCTAGGCCCATTAAACTTGATCTCAACAGAGGAGCATTGTTCTAAAACATCATGACCTAATATAACATCTGAGCATAAATTTTTCATTACACGAAGAGGTGCTGAAAATGATTCATTGAACATTTTAATAGATGCCACGCATACTGATTTAATATCAAAGCGAAAAGATGAGTTCGCCATTGATACAGCTTGATTCCACGGTTGGAGAGGTAAATTATTCATCTGTACTATTCCTTCGTTGATAAAACTTGCCGTACTTCCCGTATAAGGGCGTTGAGAGGTAAGCCATTCACTACAATAGGTACAGGGTACAGTACATTTTTTAAGTCAACTGCAGCCGATATTAAGTAAGATGTCGTTTCTTTATTTACATCTACGCAAGCAACAGATTGCGTACTTTTGCAAACTTTAGAGAAATGACAACGTTTGCCACATGTTAGGCAAATACTTTCTGAAGCTGGACATAATCGGCGTGGATGTATGGAGTTACCGCAAAAATAACACTCAAGTGGCTTACAAGGTGCTTCACCTTTTCGTACTACTTTATTATTTTTTATAGCATTCATAGCAATAGGTATATGAGAGGAGAAGCTTTCAGATTGTACTTGAGCAGCTTCAATCGCACGAGCTTGAGTGTATGCTTCATCCAGAGTCAACGTTTTACTTTCTAGTAATCTTTGTCGGATATGCGATATAAATATAGATAAGCTATAAAAGCTCCGCGAATATTGTCATTCTCGTTTTCTTCTGCAGATACGGATTTAAAATTACATTCTTTAGTTAAAAGTTTAAGTGCTTGGATAAATTGGTCAATAGTTTCTCCCGTTTCCTGTCTTCGCGTATTAAGTTTATGTCTTGCATAAATCTCATTTACAGGTTTAACATAAATTTTCTCTAGTATACATAGCGCTGAATTATAAGTACTACAGTTTATTATATACTCGTAAACAGTAGGCGATATATGATTTATAAGGAGTCTTAACTTAACCTCATCTGTAAGTTTGTTTTCAGCTTCTAGAGAAGCTTCTGATTCCTGGAGAAAATTTTCAAAAGTTCTTTTCCAATACTTCCATTGACGTGAGTATTAAATTTTTATTTATTTATTTAAATAAAAATACGCTCTTCGCAGTAAACCATCTTTTATTACTGTACTCTCTATTATTACAGTGCTCTATACTTATCATATTTTAAAAAACGAAAACATTTATTTTTATTTGTTGCCAGACATTGCTAATACTTAGTTCTCAACACCCCCTCTCAATGTCTGCTCTCTAACATAACATAACACAAATGAAAATAAACTTAAACTTACATATTACAAACAAACAAACAAACTACAATAAACAATAAATAGGTCCTATAAAATTCTAACCATCCAGTATTAATTTTGTAAAATGAGAATGCTTTAAGGTATTTAATGATTTTGTAAAAATATCTGATATGTTTTCCTCGGTAGAAATATAATCAACATTAATATTATATTCTTTTATTGCATCCCTAATGAAATGGTATTTGATGTCAATGTGTTTCATCCTTTTACTATTTTCATTACAATTAATCATTCTGATCGCGCTCTGATTGTCTACAAGTAAGTATGTTTTTATTTCTAACGGATAAAAATGTGAAAGGATACCTTTTACATATATAATTTCAGCTACTGTAATGGCTGCTGCCACATACTCAGCTTCGGCTGATGATAATGATACTGTAGCTTGCTTCTTTGAGAACCATGAAATTAAATTATTACAAAAGAATATAGCACAACCACTTACGCTTTTCCTATCGTGTTTATCTGAGCCCCAATCCGCATCAGAATAAGCCGTGAGATTCATATCTTCGTCAGATTTTTTATATATGAGTGATTTATCCATAGTTTGCTTCAAATATCTTAAAATACGTTTGCCAGCCTGCCATAAACGCGTAGTAGGCCTGTCTAGAAATTTACTCAAATATACAGTTGCAAAAGTGATATCTGGTCTTGACGTAATTGATAAATAAGTGAGACTTCCTATTAATTCTCTATAAGGTACTCTAATTACTTCTTCATTTTCCATTGGATATGGTAACTCTTTTTCCATTGGAATATTTACGCCTTTACAATCTTCCATTCCAAACTTATTTAATATTTTCTTAATTAATTTTTCTTGCTTAATCTTTATTGAATTTTTTTCTCTATATATTTCCATTCCTAAGTATTCTTTTACTTCTCCTAAATATTTTGTATTAAACTCCTTCTTTAATTGTTCTATTATATTTTTTCCTGATCCTAATATTAGTATGTCATCTACGAATATCAATATCCACGTATCCTTATTGTAATAAAGACAGAAATCATATTTTGACTGTTTAAATTTATTTTTTATAAAGAAATTATGTATTTTTTCATTCCAGCATCTTGGTGCTTCTTTCAGTCCATATAAAGCCTTATTTAATTTCAAAACTTTACCATCTTGAGACATAACGCCTTCTGGATACTTTATATAAATCTCGCTATTTAGTTCTCCATTCAAAAATGCTGTTGGTACATCTAATTGTTTTAGCGGCTGATTAACTTGTACCGATATGCTTAGTAACAATCTTACTGTAGCAATTCGTGCTACTGGTGCATAAACATCATATACGTTTCCTTCTTTAAATCCTTTTGCTACAATTCTAGCCTTCTTTGTTCCATCAACCTTAGTTTTGAATATCCATTTAGTATCAATGGTTTTATTACCAATGGGTAACTCTGCAGGTTCCCACGTCTTTAATTGTTCAAGAGCTTTTAATTCGTTGTTTATGGCCTGTTTCCACTCTTCACTTTGTATAGCTTCATTATAGCTTAATGGATCTTGTCCATGTATCAAATTTAAACAATAAGCTATATTTGATTGAGCATCGTCAAATTCGTCCACATTATCTTTTAGATAAGTAGGTTTCTTTATGTTTCTTCGTGATCTTGTACTTGTGTTTTCTTTATCATTCACGTTTACTTCTACGTTTTCATCTTCGTTTTCTTTTTCATCTTCTACAGTTTTATTTACATTTTCTGCGTCTGTTTCTTCGTCTTTATCTATATATACATATCTGTATTCATTTTCATTCTCCTTGCATGGTATATATTTAATATTTGTTTCATCAAATCTTACATCACGTGATATAATAACCTCATTTGTCTTTGGATCCCATAAACGATAACCATTTGGAGAATATCCTACCATACGAGTTTCTCTGGATCGTTCATCAAATTTTCCTTTTCTAGGTAATATTACAGCCCAACCTTTTGAACCGAAACATTTTAATTTATTTAAATCTTTTCGACCTCTCAAAATTTCATGAGGTGTCTGAAAATTTAAACATGAAGATGGGCATCTATTTACTTGATAAGCAGAACACATAATAGCTTCACCCCAAAGATGTGCTGGAAGTTTCGTTTCTATCAATTGAGTTCGTGCTTTATCGTACAAGGTTCTGTTCATCCTTTCAGATACTCCATTACTTTGAGGAGAATATGTAGTTGTAAATTCCATTCTTATACCTTTTTCCTGACAAAATGATTCAAAATACCGATTTTTCAATTCCGTACCATTATCACATCTGATTCTTTTGACTTTAACATCCTTTTCTTTCTCTAACATCTTAATATATTGTATTAACTTATTCGCTGCTTCACTCTTACTTTTTAAAAGATTTACTACTACAAAATGAGAAAAATCATCTACAATTACCTGATAATACAATTCACCATGTATTCCTTCAGTTCTAGCCGGTCCCGAGATGTCTGTGTGCAACAGTTCACCAATTGCATGAGACCTAGGATAACTTACCCTTTTAAATTGCAATCTTGTAGCTTTACCCAGCATGCACGGTCCACAAATTTTCGGATCTACAGGAAGCTTCAATATGTTAAGACTACGCCTATTAGCATGACCTAACCTTCTATGCCACACCTTATCAGAGCTGTTATCAGAAATACTTTGTAATATTTTATTCGTTATAGATATTTCTGTAATTAATGTAAAAAGATTTCCTTTACGATTACCAATTACATAAGACCTCGAATTATTTTTACATATTTTAACAAAATCATTATTAAAATACATATAATTACTTTTTAAAATTTTTTGAACTGATAACAAATTGAAAGTTAACGATTTAACAATAAGAGCCTCTATTTCTATTTCTTTGCCACTACATAATACATTTACAGTTCCCTTTTCTTTTGTACTAATAAAATCCCCATTTGCAAAATATATTTTAATTTCTTTATTTAGTTCTACGATGTTGTTCATAAATTGCTTATAATCTTCTTTTATTAGATGATCAGTACACCCAGAATCAATAACCCATTCTATCTTAGAGTTATCATTAGTTAAATTGTTACATACCATACTGTACTCATCATTATTACCAGCATAGAAATTTAATCTACCATCCGATGTCGTAGCACCATTAAAGTTGTGTCTTGGTACACCATTGGCTGACCTCGGTGAATGATGTCCTCTCTTCCATCTTGTGGATTGAAACGATTGAAACCTTGGCTGAAAAGAATATTGACCGCGTCCTTGTCCATTGATTTTACAATTATTCGCTTTATGACCTTTCTGGTGACATTTGTAGCATGTTAAGAATGCTACTTCATTAAAATCACTTCCAATATTGTGTTTAGCATTTAGTTTCAATTCCTCATCCAGTAATCTTGCAGTAACATCTTCCAATTTTAAATCTTCTTTATTTAATGTTTCTATTGCCGTAATTACCGTTTCATACTTAGTTGGTAAACCAATCAATAGATAACAGATTTTATCTATGTGTGATAATTTTTCTTCATTATTTTCCAAATCTTCTATTATTTTATTAAATTTTTGCAAGTAATTTTCTAATTTATCATTTTCTCCACATTTTATGCTCAACAGTTGACGTCGTAAATAAATTTTGGATAACACCGATTTTCTTTGAAAATTTTGTTTCAGTTTATTGATCATATCATGACTCGTCGCACAGTCTTTAATTATGTTTAAATGAATATCATTTAAACAAGCAATTATTATTGCTTTTGCTTTTGCATCTTGCTTAGAGAAATCTTTTATAGAAGATTTTTCATCATCAATACAATTCAGAACTCCTTTATCGTCTAGTATTGACCGTACTCTGAATATCCAGTTATTAAAATTTTCTGCTTTCAATATTGGATAATTCTGTGTTGTAGACGCCATTATATTATTATTAATAGTTTGTACTCACGCATTCACATATATTATTATTTAGCTCTTCCGCTTTTTATATCGTCAATATCATAACCTGCTGGGCCCATAACCTATTAAATTTTTATTTATTTATTTAAATAAAAATACGCTCTTCGCAGTAAACCATCTTTTATTACTGTACTCTCTATTATTACAATGCTCTATACTTATCATATTTTAAAAAACGAAAACATTTATTTTTATTTGTTGCCAGACATTGCTAATACTTAGTTCTCAACAGTGAGGCATTTTGGGTTGTAGCCGGATCGAGATCAAATTTTTCTGGTTTTAGAAACCGATACATTATTTATCAGTATAATAAATTGTAATGAGAGAAAACCTGTATTTAAAGTTTTATTATACTGAAAATATAGATAGTATACAAACATAAAACATTACAATAATGAGCATTGGAATATTGACGAGTGACAATGTCATACTTTTATTTTTCATAACAACTCCGTTATTCAGCAAAGTGTACCAGATCAGGAGAGAAGCTTGGCTAATAGATGCTTGGAGCCTATCACACACTAAAAGCTAGTGATCATTGACCATGGAGGAATTGTAAGCACCACATGCCGCACAGGTCGCACCATTACATTGTCGAGCGAAGGAAAATTTCCTATTGAGCGCTTCATCTATACTTTGCCGAACAACGGAAAATTTTCTCTTGAGTAGTTTAATTTTCAACTTAGCTTTTTAATACTGAAACCATGGGAGTACTATTCTTTAGGACAACGTGTTTGACAAATTAGTTTTTTGTGAACAAGGAGAGTAAAATCAATTTTTGATCCAAGTGGCGGAGCAAATCCCTCTTATGATTTCATAAATTGATGGACGATAGTAGACACGTATAGGTAAGCACACAAGATCCAGGTAGGGCGGCTGTATTCTCACGTTAGTTTCACAGTTGTTTTGAGTACAGTTACGATTGATTTGGGTTTTATAATTTCCTTGGTACTTCGCGGTTGAGCTATGTCCGTTGTTCACCAGTGTACACCAAGTCCAGGACTGATCTGTGCGGACTGAAGGATGAAAGGAGCTCCCTACACTTTTAAGTAAAGAAGAAAATAATTCATAACTTACTGCTACTTGAAATAATTCCACATACTTTTTAACCGCCTTCAAAAAAGGAGGAGGTATTCAACTGAACTGTATTTTTTATGTTTGTTACCTCAGAACTTTCGACTGGGTGAACCGATTTTGATGATTCTTCTTTTAATCGAAAGCTGGTGCTTGTCATGTAGCTCCACTTAAATTTGAGTGAAATCTGACGAGTAGTTTTTGAGTTATCCGTTATTTTGAGGTCTATTATTTTTTGTAAAGAATTATAATTGATCTATGAACTGCGAAAGTTGCATTTCTGTAGGTAGTATCTTAATTACGTAGTACGTAGTTTTAATGAATCTAATAACGAAATTCTGTGGTTTAGTGGAACGCTTCATTCGTGTACATTCCTAACAACAAAAATATTTTCTAAAACTTCCACACGGTTATTTTACAGTTCATTTAAATAAACCCAGTAACTTTCCTCTGCGGACAAGGTTATCTCCTCATAACTAAAATGACTTTAAGCATACTCAAACCTGCTGCTCCATTACGGATTGATTAAGGTAAGGAATGCCTAGACAAAACTTTTGAAAGTTCTGACCTGTGAATCTGACCACAGAATTTAATTATATAATGTCTGTGGTTCTGACGGTAACTTAATGACTGCTCACTAAAGATAACAACTTTGCTTCAAAGCACAGAAGCGTCCAAGAAACTTCGCTACTAATGACTCTAGCGTTCCCAGATGGTCGGGATTCGTCTTGATTGTCCCGACATTTTACATAATGTCCAGAGTCCCGAAAAAATACAAGCTTTCCCGACAATTCATTCGATTCAACAGAACGCAATTGCCTATTTCCAAAAAAAAATTTTTAGTCCCGAGAAATCCCGACGTTTTGACACAAACTGCCAAGTTATTATTGCCTGATATATTTTAATACAGTACCCACTAAGTATCAAAATAAACGTAATGCAGTAACCAGTACTTAAATTTATTGGCCCGTATATCTTGCGAGCCGTCTGAGTATCTTCCAAGTATAAGAGATGACGGTTTGAGATGAATCATAAAAGAAACATTAACTAGGTATACAAATTTACATTGGGTCCTACTTGTCGTTAAGACTTTACTTGTACTCTATAGTACCTCTATTGGCTTCAACCCAATGGACCACTACTGAGCACGGTTCACTCTTGAGGAGGCCTAGAGCATACTCCACCACGCTGCTCCAGTGCGGATTGGTGGAGGGGTTAGTGGCCAACCCAAGTGCCGGATGTTTTCATGCCGCCCGAGGGCCTCCGACTTGGTATGTTATCTTACGATAACAACCGGGACCGATAACTTTACATGCCCTTCCAAGCACGGAAACGCCCAAAAAACATTGAAGTATAATGTCATAGAACAGACATCTCGAACAAAATGTGTGTCCCGATGAGAGGTTCTATTTTCAAAATTGAGCCCCTCCTTTCAAAATCAAACGAATCCATTGAAAATTGAAGCCGATCGGCGCCAATTAATTGGGACATGCATTGTATTCGCGGTGTCGGTTCTATATGCTACTTAGTAATAATGCTAGTAATACTTGAATGTCAAGAAATTATTTTTTTGCCACTTGCGGTCACCCATCCAACTACCGACCGCGCCCGCTGTTGCTTAACTTTGTCGAGCAATGAGAATTGCCGGGCTATGAGCTATGAGCGCTTCAGTACCTCTATTAATAAATAAAATTACAGAACTAAATAAAATAAACAAAAAAATCTTTATCCAAAGTTTTAAAATATTATTATCAACTCAAACTTGAGAGACACACGTCATCAGCTGAATGAACCTGCTTGCGAGTGTCGCAAGTTCAATTCTTGCCCGGGCCAAAAATTTATTGGACTGATAAAAGTTTGTTCCGAGTCGTAGGTGTTGGCTTCAACCCATTAATGTCCCACTACTGAGCATCAGTCTCTTGAAGAGGCCTAGAGCATACTGCACCACGCTGATCCAGTGCGAAGGGATGATCCTAGTGTTTTCGTACTCAGCAGAGTACCAATTCAGTAGATAAATGTACAGTCGACAAAAGAATTACGTATGCAGGGCATGATTCTAAAACCCTCCGAAATGTTTGGTACCTGTATGAATGATACCTGTATACGTAAGGTATAATTTAACATTGAAAATAATTAATAACACAAACAATCTGTAATATCAATAATTACAGGTTTTAGAATCATGCCCCTGCATGCCTAATTATTTTGCCAACTGTACCTATACAATTCAACGAAATATAAGTAGGTAAACTACTACTAAAGGTAAAGTAGGTAAGCTTTGCCAACGTTTACCGGGATAATAACTACCCTATAGCTCCGTTTTTTTTTTAGGTCTGTGACCTAAAAAAAAACGGACGTAAATTGTCTAATCGAGAGTGAAGCTGACAGCTGACAGCTCGCTTACCATGTGTGCGTAATTTTGTAATTTTTGATTCGCCATAGTGTCAATGTTGTAGCCGTATGGTGTCAATGTGTGGGTGTGTGTACTTGTACGAATACAGAGTTGGTATTCCTATGGGTGCTTCACTGAATTTGTTCTTGGGATTACGTCCGTCTTTTTTTTTACGTCCGTGCCTATAACCTATTCCGGATCTTGGCCTAACTTTACGCTAAATTTAATAAAAATCCATTCATCAATTAATGCGTAAAATAGTACAAACATCCTCACAAACATTCATATAAAATTTATAATATTAGTAGAACAATTATATTATAATGTAAAGAGGTCACTAGTGCGCCGACGATGAAGAGCGTAAGAACAGGCAATTGACCGTTCTGCTCGTAGTCGCTCTGTCAATACAAGACGATACGCACGCTTTTGTTGCTGTCAGAAGTGCTTGACATTTGACATACAGCGTTAAAATGCCTTCGTGTATTATACCAATGTGATTGGTGTAGTGAAACAAAAGATAAACGTGTGTGTGTTGTAGCTCTTTTCGGAACAGATTTTTTGGTTGATTTGTAAGGGTATAACGTATCTATAAATAGGAAGATGAGACATAATAAATATCAAGCACCGGAAAAACCCGCAGCCCAACCGGAGAACGTATCTAAAATCCTTACCGCACTATCAGCAAAGCAAAGCCAATAGATACTGTACTGTTCCAACATCAACACCGCATAATTTACATAGATCTCGCTCCCATAACATCCCTTATAGCCCTAATTCCATGGGAAACTAGGTCATGGGAACGATCGATACACGTCGAACTTGAAAATATACTTTCAGTTGCGTTGCTATAAATTATCCGACTCTCGAGGGTAGGTTAAGGGATTTGCAACTCGTAAAGGTGGTTCAAGAGATTGTACAGGCTAACTAACTTGTGTGTCCTCTAAATATACGGTAAAGATATAACTAGGTTGCTGTATATTGAAGATTTAATTGACAGCGGTTTTGTGAATTATCATAATATTACTAGCTGCCCCGACAGACTTCGTTCTGTCAAAAGTTTTTGGAACGAAGTTCCTTATCGCGCGTTGCGAAAGGGACACTTTTTGCCGTCGTTTATTAATAAAGCGAGTTACTAGGCGACCAGAAGTCTTCCAGGGTGCGACACTACAATCATAGTATGTGGCTGTCTTATTTACTCTTCGGTATTTAGCATAGGCACAACAGGGATGTCTATATTACGATCATGCACAAGTTATTATTGGTATTTCTCTTGTCATTCCAATTAATATGCGGAAGAGCGACAGGGATAGAATAAATCACTGCCACTCTGACAAGTGTCTTGTCAGAGCGACAGCGACGGGAGAAATGGCAATAATAGCTTAATGTGCATGATCGTGATAAGGACGTCCCTGTTGTGCCTATGCTAAATACTGAAGAGTGAATAAGACAGCCACATACTATGATTGTACTGTCGCACCCTCGAAGACTTCTGGTCGCTTAGTATTAATCGAAAGGAACTTCGTTCCATCCGGGTGTCCCTAGACACCTCTCATTTTTTTTGTATTATTATTTTTGTATGTTGTATCATAAAAAAATAAAAACAAAATTTTTTGTCCAAAAAATAAAAAATATTAGGGGTGGACCACCCTTAACATTTAGGGGGATGAAAAATAGATGTTGTCCGATTCTCCACCCTAGCCGATATGCACGCTAAGATTCACGAAAATCGGTCAAGCCGTTTCGGAGGAATTCAACTTCTAACACCGTGACACGAGAATTTTATATATACAGATATTCTCTAGTCGTTTTGCAGCCGTTACAAATGTAAACAAAAGATTAAAATAGTTTTCTAGGGTTTTCACCAACTGACATGAATTTGTACACCAAATGCGTTTTATTTAGACAAACTCTCATTAAGGTATTTGTGAATTTTTGAGTTATCCCTAATTTTGAAATCAGTTATTTTTTGTCAAGAATTATCTCTGTATCTTGCTAAGAAAAATATTAGTGATATTGAACTTAACTCATCGCGTACTAAACACATTTTACAAGTACTCACGATAATTTGTATTAGAGTTCAACCGTGACCACTATCCATGCAACTGGGTATTATAATAAAAAATCTTAGTGGTCACAGCAAAAAAATGTGAAAAAAATTTCAACTTCCAAAATCGCAATTCCTTGCAGAAAACTACAAATTTTTTCCTATCCTCTTCACCGTAAATCCATGAAGTGTATTCTTTGTACAGTAAACCAGTCAAGTTATATGGCCCAGTTGTCGGGTGGCTGGAGCCGCTGGAGGCAGGAACTACAGGAAGGACGGTAATCGCTTCCTCGCGCGAGGTGTCAACGCATACCCTACGTGTTCGTACACGAGAACACGCTGTAGACGATATGTCTTGAGATAAAGTCATTTTATTGAAGTTATACTTCTTATGCGATTTGCAAAACGTTAAACGTTTAACGTTGCCATGGAGGGGGTATGAAAGCACTGGATAGATAGCGCTAGCTTTAGTAGCTTTCATGTTTACCTCTTTTAAAATTTAATGTTATTACTTATAGTAAAATCTCACAGAGTCTCAACAGCGTGATTCAGCTTCATGAACTACGCCATCTAGTTTGTACTTGTGTAAACATAGGTAGCACACAAGTAATATTTGTTCAGATAATTTATTAATTATGTTTCTTGTTTTTATTTAATACAAAATAGCTTTTGAAAGATAATTAAAACTGATACACGTTATTAAATTAAATATTTATTTAATTATGTCAAAGAAGTATAACTTCTCACGCGCGTACAACACAAAAAATTACCGACTTCAAAATAACTCAAAAACTACTTGTCAGATCTCGCTCAAAATATGGGACCACATGACAAGCACCAGCTTTCAATTAAAAAAAGAATCATCAAAATCGGTTCACCCAGTCGAAAGTTCTGAGGTGACAAACATAAAAAATACAGTTGAATTGAATACCTCCTCCTTTTTTGAAGTCGGTAAAAAGTGTGTAGGTCCTGTAAGCTCCTGTACTATGTATTATCGACTAAGCATCCACGATCTAACGATCCACCTGATGGTAAGTGTAGTACGTTCGTCCATGGGCTGTAATACCAAAGGCATCACCGATGCGTTGGCGAACAAGAAAGAAGAGGGAGAAAGAATAAAAGAACTGGCTTCCAAGCCAGTCACAATAACACCCATGACGCGAATTCAAATACTTATAAATAGAGACCGGCTTATATGCATTTGCATATTTGCATATGCATTTGCATATTTAAGCCATTCTCAGCGGTAATTGCATATTTTACTTAAGATCTAGTTATGATGCATATTATCGTGTCAAATTGATAGTTTTAGAACTTTTGCCAGAAACTATAAGTACTAATACGGCACCAAAGTTCAAATTTGGCCCAGTCACCTCAGTGGAGCGATCTGGTCACGCGCAATGTAGGGTAGTCCAAAGTAGTTTTCTTTGTTTGGGTTCCTAAAAATTATCATTTAATTTTGCATATTTTACATATATACATACGTTTACAACGTCATAACAAAGCTCCGCTCCGCTCCGCCCCGCTCCGCTCCGCTCCACTCAACTACGATCGCCTACAGCTCGCCTACGGCATCGGCTACGATACGCCGATCGTAGCCGATCGTGCCTCTCTCTCACTTTTGCCGCTCTCTCGCTCGCGAAACGCTACATTTTTTCGTGCGTGCGCCTGGCGTTCATCGTTTTAATAGACGTTATCACGTCAAAAAAGGATCATCAAAATCGGTTTACCCAATCGAAAGTTTTGAGGTAACAAACATAAAAAAATACAGTCGAATTGAGAACCTCCTGCTTTTTTTGAAGTCGGTTAACAGATACAGCTGATACAACGCCCCTTCTAAAAAGTAATGTTGACGACTACGGATATCATCGGACGTGTCGTTGGGAGCGCTCGCTGATCGTCGGTGGCGACGTCCGGGCGGGAAGCGGCTCCCGTGGGAGCGCGTCGAGCCACGTATTGCGAACCGCGAAACTTGCTACGGGTCACATCTATAAACCGTGCTTAGGCCATTGAAGTATGATGTACTAAAGTACCAGAACAGATATCGCGAACAAAATTGTGTCGCGCTGGGAGATTCTATTTTCAAAATTGTTTCCCCGTTCTTGTTTCATAATTACTTTTTAACCAAAAATTAAACCAATGAAAAAACTGAAAAGCGAAAAATAAAATAAACTATTTATATTATAAATTAAGATCCTAAAATTAACAATAAATACATAATTTTACTACCTACCCACTGAGATTTCAAGCGTAGAGCCAGCTTCTCAAATCAATCTTTACTTTCATCGCAACCTGTCCAGTCTCATTGGGTCTTGTTACAAAAAGGATTTGAAGAGGACTTCCCACGTTTCAGGTGTGCAGGCAGGTTTCAAGATGTTTTCCTTCACCGATCAAATCTCTGGCGGAATCAGGGGAGTGGCCCAGAGGCTCAAACCCCCCGCACATAATCATCTGTCCACCCGTGACAAAATTTGAATAAGGTACACTTTCCTTTCCTGGTTGAAGCAAAAAATAGAAACAAAAAGTTGAAATGTTTTATGGAGCATGGAGCGGCTGGCTGGCTGGCTTCAACCCAATAATGACCGACTACTGAGCACGGGTCTCTTCTTCTTCTCTAAAGCATACCTACTACGCTGCTCCAGTGCGGATTAAGGGCCATCCATAAATTACATCACACGTAGGGGGAGGAGGGGTCGTGTGACAAGGGGTGGGAGGGGGTCCTAAATTTCGTGACATCACATTTCAAAATCTATGGTATGTATAGGTAAATATAAAAAAAATGGAAATCAAACTTATTTCGGAACTGCTGTTTTAACTTAATAGTTTCTAGGTGTAAAATTTCATAATATTGACGTCACACTGGGGTGAGGTCTCACAAATGTGACCAGCTGTGACAAAGACGGGGTGAGGGGTCAAAAAGTCATGAAATTAGTGTGACGTAATTTATGGATATCCCCTTATGGGGATGTTTATTGGGCGGCAAAAATCCAGGATGCCACTGACGCCAGGTCTCTCCAGTTAGAGGAGCCGCGTTACCACCTAGTTTATTACCGACGTTACTCGAAGTCTCGAACAAGGCTTTCAGGATTTTCTCCTTGTCGGCAGCGTCTACAACCAATCAGCAATAAAATTGTTTAGAAATCAACGGGGTCCGCTAAAGTCTGGAATAAGTTGCCCGCCTCGTATATCTGTTCGATTATAATGTTTGACGACCCGTGTGGCGCAATGGTTACCATGCCGGATCGCCGCACCAAGGGTCCTGGGTTCGATTCCCAGCGAGCTGGAAAGTTGAATGATGAGTTTGAATTTCTGTTCACGGTCTGGGTGCGAATGTCCTTGTCTAGTGTGTTGTCCATGGCACCCACGACACGGGGAATCCTAGTGTGGGGCTATGAATGTGAAGCGTTATTTATTTATTTAAATGTTGGTGTCTTCAACTCAACAATGAATAGACAGAAGGCTTCTACATAGTAAGTTCGTCTTACCACTTAAGACTACTATTATTTACCATCAGAATGGATGTTAGAGACAATCATTAACTTATACGGTCAATGTAGGTATTATAGCAAAATAAAATTGTGACTTTGCTGATAACAGTTAAGGAGTTTGAAAATCTGATTGTGGTATTAGGTCATGCTTAAAATTATTTAATTGCAGTATAATTAGAACTAAAATTTGTATTTCCATTCCTGATGATTAGAGGAAGTTGGTCTAATTAAGCATGCAAGATTTGTCCCACCAAACAAGGTAAGTTTAATATTATCGTCGTTGCGACTTCAAAACCTCTTGTGACGTAAAAAAGTGATTTTGGCACACCACTTTTGCCAAAATCACTTTTTTACGTCAAATGATTTCGATGATTCTTTTTTTATTCCAAAGCAGGTGCTTGTCATGTGGTCTCACATAAATTTGAACGAGATCTGACAAGTAGTTTTTGAGACTTTGAAGTCGGTTATTTTTTGTTAGTAAAATTTAGATTATTGTAATATTTACTTTTTCAGAGCGTGTAGCTCGAAAACGGTTGGGAATATGGAAAAACTGAACATAATCGGTGTTATAGAGAATTTTATAAGCTTTCATTTCATCATAGAACATTTTTCGCTACAACGCATCGTTTTTGAGATATTGGCGAAAAACCTAAAATTGAGACCTTTGCCCCCCCCCCCCCCTCCCTACGGCTCGCCTCCTAGACGTGGGGACTTTTAGCATGTTGCCTCCCTAAGCACCCTGAATAAGTTTCTGAAGAAATCGCTTAGGTTCCCGCTCACGCACTCTACAACTACTTTATTGACTGAACTATATGTGTTTGCTAAACAAAATTTTATCAATTTTTATCGATTCTCTCAAAAAGCAGATTTTTACACATAAGAGGTTTTGAAGTCGCAACGACGATATAAAAGCATCTTGAAATAGAGACAGTACATGTTCAGGATTGCCTGATGGTTGGGAAATCCGGGATTGTCCTGGAATTTTTAGTCTTATCTTTATCTAATTAAAATTAAACTTCCCTAAGCCGAATTCGGATTCTGCGTCAATAAAAGGGCGCTAGGGGCGGCTAGAAATTATTCTAACGGGCCCCACCTTGAGCCATATTGAAACAAAAATTCTGGATCCCACCAGTAGGTATATTGAGTTCTAGTAGAATTGTCTCGACATTGGACAACCCTGCAGCCTAGTTGGTAGCAATCCTGGCTGCGAAGCGAGGGGTCCGAGTTCCATTCCCGACTGGGGCAGATATTTATGTGACAGATAAATATTTGTGCTGTGTTTGTGATTGCAATGTGATATATGTGTGGTCCATGCCACCCGCGACACAGGTGAAAACTACTGCAGGGGTATGAGTGTGTAGCGTTATTTATTTATTTATTGAGTCTTGTTTCTGGCAACCACATGTTCGCTGCTTATTTCTAAGCCGACAACGCAGTGGTAATTCGTCCATGATTAACAGTGATCACTTACCATCAAGCACTGGATATGTGTTAAATATGAACACATAAGTTCAGTTACCCAGATCAATCAGTCATGAAGTTTTTTCTTATTTTAAGCTTTATTACCATGTGGGCCGGCTTGTCTTGCCTCTTTCGACAGTATGACGGCATGGGATTGGGGTCAGTATTGTAAGCCGCCCCAATACAGCTAAAATATAATTGAAGAGGGCGAAGAAGTTATTGTTTCTGTCTCGTACGAATTCCATAAAAATTCATCAATTCACAGAGCATAAAATAAAATTAGACATAGTAGGTATAGTATATAAATTAATACACAATAATTTTATGAATCCTTTATTACACACTTAAACTTACTCAATTTATTTACATTATTACATAATAAATACTTTAATAATACTAATATACATACCGTCGTTGCGACTTCAAAACCTCCTATGTGTTATGTGCCACTTTTGGCAAAATCACTTTTTTACGTCAAATGATTCTACATTTTAAAGCACTATCGAATTCAAAAACTCTCATGTGTGTACGACGTTTACATCGTAATTTATTCACCAAATTCAAAATCACCTATGTGCTTGCTAAACAAAATTTTATCGATTTTTATCGATTCCCTCAAAAAGCAGATTTTTTACACATATGAGGTTTTGAAGTCGCAACGACGATACATGTTGTATTATGTGCTTATTCGTACACCGTAAATAAGTACCTACTATAGCACGCAAGTATTTACCGATTAGTTCCTAACCTATCAATTCCTTACTGGGGATAAGAGATCATAATAATTATATAGCACAATAAGTTCATTTTTATGTTTCAGTAAATAATGAAATATAAAACAAAATATTTTAAAAGGTTCTTCATAACAATTAAAACAAAATATAATGGAAGTTAATAAAAAAGAACTGATTACGGTTAACACCGCAGTAAGGGATGAGGCATAGGAATTTGTCGTACGTAACTTCTGGTGGAGTTTCGATCTTAATTTATAATCGTTGTCAATAATAATACAGAACAGTTTAACGTGACAAATATTAACGCAAAATCAAGATTATGGCCAACATAATTTAGAAAGTGTTTACATGCTTTTAAGTCAATATATTGTTAAAATATCGTTTTGTCATTTAAATTATTTTCATACATTGTAGGTATAAAAATATTACCATCCCAAATAACTCATCAAGTACAAAATGTTATATCTCGCACCATATGTGTCAATTATCAGCAGGTTAAACACAACCATAAAAAAATCCAACCGCGTGCAACTCGCACGTAGACCACGAACTAATAACACCTAACCAATTCCAACTTCGTGCACCCCGCACCCCTCCCTACCTCCCCCCCGTCCCCCGCGGACCCCCGTCCCTCGCCAGCCGCAGATGCACCAGCCGCACGTGCGTCCCGAGCGCGGAGCTCTGCGCGAAACGCGCCGCGCAACGCACGCACGCGAACGGACGCTCGCCCGTGTGCGTGCGCACATGCGCTTTGAGAGTTTGGTTGCGCTGCGGAGTTTATATTTACATTAGTAATATCTTTATTTACAAAGCATAATTTGTTACAGACACAGTTATTACAGTAATAAGGACATTATAGTAAATAAGGATCTTCAGTTGCCTAAACTGGGTGGGAAACCTGTATTATAGGCAACCGAAACTCTCCCAACAATGAGCATATATTTACTTACTATAATCACAGAAGACATAATAGTACTTATCCATAAATTAAAACAATAGTGTGTGTGTGTGTGTGTTTGATTTTAAGTGGCTATATACGGGCTGAGTCATTTTGGACATGAAAGGAAGTCTTCAGTTTTGTCAATTCAAGGCGAAATTAAAAGACATAAAAGCGGTCAATTGGTAAACTTTTTGGTGGGTGTGCAACAGTTGATAAAATAACTATAATACTGAATAACATAAGTACTAACGATCATTTGACTTAATGCCACTTGATATACTTTTTTTTAGTATAACGATTAAAATGATATAATAATTTATTGATATAATATCATATTTCCTAATTTTATATGGTCTAATGAATATTTTTAAGTCATATTATACTATATGTTATTATACTATTACACACCCCTTTTTGGTATATAGTTTGTCCATAAATGATGATATAAAAGGTTTTTGCTTTAACACATTGACAATACATAGTTGGATTGAGGTTTAGCTCTTTTTAATGCTAACCGTACACATATATAGATAGATAGATAGATTTTATCGAAAACGGTTCTAATGCTAACTTGGTTAATAAGATTTTTTTATTAAATGACAAAAGAACAAACTATCATCAGTTACTCGTACGCGACGCATTGCGTTGCCACTGTACTAGTACTCGCACATTGTGTTTTGTGCATTGTCCTTGTGGCACGCACGTAGCTACATACCTTGGCGCACTAAGTCCGTAATATAATAATTATATAATATAATATAATATAATATAATATAATATAATATAATATAATATAATATAATATAATATAATATAATATAATATAATATAATATAATATAATATAATATAATATAATATAATATAATATAATATAATATAATATAATATAATATAATATAATATAATATAATATCTATATATATAAAATTGAAAAGCGACACACCGCTGATTAAACAAAAAATCTCAGAAACTGCCGAACCGATTAAGATGAAATTTGGCAGGGAGATAGTTTATGCTAAGGAGACGTCCACTAAGAACGGATTTTTGGAAATTCATCCCCTAAGGGGTACAAATAACGGTTAGAAGTCACTTTCATACAAACCAACTTTGTTAGTTTTAGATTTATAAATTTGAAATTTTTTATGTAGGTTTATAGTAATAAACAAAAGTTAACTTTAACACATTTCTTTAGAAAATTATCCCTTAAGGGGTTAATTTACTGATTGGAACTTACTAGGCAACTTCGTCATTTATGAAGTAAAAAACATGAAAATTTACATATTAGCTCCAAATTAAAAACGACATTTAGAAGAATTATGTTTTTTGGCAAATCAACCCCTAAAGGGTTGAATAAGGGTGTGCAAGATAGTATGGCAACTTCGTCAGTTTTGAAGTAAGAAGGGTGAAAATTTGTATTTAAGCTTATAGTTAGACACAAAAAATAACTGCATCACAGTTTTGTTCAAATTCATCCCCTAAAAATAGGGGTTGAAAGTCATTTACATAGAAATCAACTTCGGCAGTTTTGTATTAAAAAGGATGAAAATTTGTATATAAGCTTATAGTTAGACACAAAAACTAACTGTATCACGGTTTTCTCGAAATTCATCCCCATAAGAGGTAATAATACTAAGGGGTTGTAAATATTTAAGAAACTACGTACATTTTTAAACTCAGTAATGTGAAAATTTATATTATTATGTTAACTTATAATTATTTGAAACAAAAATTAATTGTAAGTAACAGGTTTTTTTGGAATTTCATCCCCTGAGAGGTAAATAAAGTGGTTGCGACTTTTTCCAGAATTTTGTCATTTTCAAACTCAGAAATATTAAAATTAATATGTAAGCTTATGGTGAGAAACAAAACATTTGTGTAGAGGACTTTACGGACGGGAGGGGGAGGGGAGAGGGATAGGAAGCGAGAGAGGGACCGGGAATGGGAGAGGGACAGGGAGTGGGAGAGGGAGAGAGAGAGAGAGGGACAGGAAGCGGGAGAGGGCCCGGGAGCGGGAGAGGGAGAGGGACAGGAAGCAGAAGAGGGACCGTGAACGGGCGAAGGAGAGGGACAGGGAGCGGGAGAGGGTAAGGAAGAGAGAGAGGGAGTTTGAGTGGGAAAGGGAGCGGGAGAGGGAGAGGGAGTGTAAGTGTCCGGATGGAAACGACAGAACCGTTTTTAAATCATGTTGACATCGTAAAATCAGTTCATAATTGATCCATTTAGGATCTGGTGGTGTTACTTGGTGACAAGATATGTAACTCCTGGATGGATGGAAATAACGAAAGGTTTTTGATGTTTTTTAATAAAACTCAAGCGCCAGTTTTTCTGTACACTACATATTTTTTCAAAATTTCGGTTAGGGACACCTCAATAACGTGTTAGAGCACCAAAAATTTTGTTTTCACGAGTAAAATTATTGTCTGTCTGTCTATCTGTTTGTCTGTCAGGGCATCACATGAAAACCCTTGAACTGATTTCGACGGAAATTAGTTGAGTTGTTCCTTAGATTTTGAACAATTTTGGATCGTTTTAAAATACTTTTTGTCCCGATAAAATGAAAAGTTTTCCCCGGAAATAAGATGAAACTTAGTATGGAATATTTTTAAAATATCAATGATTTGCTTTAAATTTGCAACAAACATTTCTCATTTAATTTATGGAATACATGTTTTCGAGTTTTTCAAAATTTTTCATGAAAAAAAAAAAACAAATTAATGTTAATGTTGTTTATTTTTCAAAATCCGTTCCCGGAGGAACGATTTGTGATTGTATCGTAGGTTTCAGTATATAAATTCCTAAATATAAGTATGTACTTCAATACCTGTTTGTAAATTTTCTTCTGCAAGGGGTATAAATATGATAAGCATAATTTCCGCATGCGAAGCTGCGGGTAACAGCTAGTATTATTATAAATCTGAAAGTTTGTGAAGATACTACTTAACCGATTTGGCTGAGGAATGGAGATAGCCTATACCCTGGATTAACACATAGGCTTTTTATCCCGGAAAAGTCCAGGGTTTCCGCGAGATTTATAAAAAATCGATATCCAGAAGCCACGGGCATATAAAAAATTAATTACTTTCGTTTCAAAACCACTTTACCGTGGGCGAAGCCGCGAGCAAAAGCTAGTAATATAATAATATTAAAATACTTTATTTGCTCTCACAACATGATCTTACAATTAGTTTACAGTAGACTTAAATTAGTTACAAAATAAAGAAGTTCTACCGAAAGATACTTTGTGAGAGCTTGGAGCCTGAAGTAGGTATCCGAAGAACCTGAGTGACAGGTCACCAATGCCCTCCCGCGGACAGATTTAAGGTAACAATGTCTTTTATTTCTATTAGACATACGCGTACAGTAGCGTGACTTAGCACTCATCCGACACCAATAAAACCCATGTTTTTTTTATGGAAATAGCCGGCAAACGAGCTGACGATCCACCTGATGGAAAGTGGCTATCATCGCCCATGGACATCAGCAAAGTCAAAGGCATCACTGATGCGTTGCTGGCCAAGAAAGAGAGAAGAAAGAGAAAGAAAGAACTGGCTTTCAAGCCCCCAGCTGGAACACGACGAGTTGTAGTTGTTGTTTGAAGTGGGTCAAAAATCAAGTCCAAAGGAGTCGGTTACAAGTTACAGACAAACAAACAAACAAAGAAACAGGTGAAGAAAGCGTGTAAAAAGAAATCCACTTACATCGAACACCTTATCGCACATGGAGCAGGGATACTTCAGAGGCCGCTTGTGTCCGTCGTGCACGAACCGCTTGTGCTCGTTCAGAGACCAGTTGTTGACGTAGGCCTGGGGAACAACAATGTTTATAAACTTGACATTTGCCTCGTTTCGCTGTTCAAGTCAACCTTATTCAAAATTACTATAGATATCAAATCAAATCAAATCAAACTCTTTTATTCATATAGGTATGAATTATAATGAATTATTACTTTGATTTTTCACTCCTACTCTATCTCCATCTCTACCCCACCCTCTCCATCTCCAACATCTCGTCTCTGTCTCTCTCTCTCTCCGTCTCTCTCTCTCTCTCTCTCCGTGTCTCTCACTCCCTCTCCGTCTCTCTCTCTCTCTCACTCCCTCTTCGTCTCTCTCTCTCTCACACACACACAGACACACACATATGCAGCTCAGTTAACCTACGAAATGTGTTGTTTGCTATGAAATTTAGTACCCAGGGAAACCGTGACCTAAAATAAGACATAGGGTATTTACTATCCCAGGTATTTTATATCCACTATAGTTACCCGGTCACACTTGTCGCACTGAAAGGGCCGTATGTTGAGATGCACGCGGTTCATGTGTCGCTCGAGGTCGCGTCGCATCGCGAACCGTTTGTCGCAGCGAGTGCACGGTAAGCTAGGAATACATTTATGATTCAAGTATAATAATGCGGAAAAAACTTTTTTTATGGAGTAGCTGACAAACGAGCTAACGATCCACATGATGGTAAGTGGCTATCGTTGCCCATGGACATCAGCAACACCAAAGGCATTACTGGCGCTGTCGGCTAATAAAGAGAGAAGAAAAAAGGAAGAAAAAGTTTTTTCTAAACCACGATCTGTTTAAGGCATAAAAAATCGATACAAATAAATAAAATTGGTGTAATATAATATGTAATATTAAAATAACCGCTTTTTACTAAGTGCATTTGGATGTATACACGGTACATATACCAAAACAACATTTTTCAAAATTTTTGTCTGTCTCTCTGTCTGTTTGTTCCGGCTAATTTCTGAAATGGCTGGACCGATTTTGACGGGACTTTCACGGGCAGATAGCTGATGTAACAAGGAGTAACTTAGGCTACATTTATTTTTTAAAAATAATAGTTTGTTAGGCGATACGAAGTTCGCCGGGCCAGCTAGTAATAAATAAATGTAAAAGTGTAGTAATAAAAACTTTACAAGAGGATGAAGTGTAAACGAAATTATTGCATAAATCATTTAGTTTGTATTTGTTTAAATGAATTTAGCTACATTTTTGAGGAAGGCTATAGGCTATAATATTATTACAATTGCTGACAAACAGGAGTTGCTTCAGGGGAACGGGTCACTAGTGAAATAAATGAATACATGTCGTAGTGAAATTAGTGGCGGATTTAGTCTTGGCCGCCCCGGGCCCCAGGTCATGTAGTTAGTACCAGAATCCCCTTTCTCAGCACATCAATTGGTAGTCTACAAAAGGAATCGCGAGCCTTTACATTATTTAGTGTCAGGGATTTATATTGTTGTATTAGTTCTGTTATTTGTAGAAGGTTTATATTAATTATCTGTTTTGGTATCAAGTGTTGTAATCTATGGCAACACTAGTTGTAGTGTGGTATTGCAATGGCGTCGCATGGGCCAGGTCTGCTTGAGGACCTAAAGTGTGTTATAGCAATAAAGAAACATTGAGTTATTAAGTCGAGTTGTTTTAATAAATGAAGCAACATTACATTTAGGTACAGTCGGCCGCAGAAGTAGCTTAACATTTTAGTACTTTGTAATAGTAACTGTTTTGACGGTTTCCTAACAACATCTATGACAAATTCAAGAAATGTAATGTGACAAGGTACTAAAATGTTAAGCTACTTCTGCGGCCGACTGTACCTAATTTTGAGTTATTTCGTGTTATCATAAGTGATTTTTTTGTGAAATATACATAAATATACTTACGGCAACTCCAAGTAATTGACGTGTGGCACGGCTATCTTCACGTGTCGTTTGAAAGCCGCTTCCGATTTGAAGCTTCTGAAGCAGAAACAGATGCATTAGGATTCCTTATGCCATGGATGCCATGGACAACACACAAAGACAAGGACACACCCAGACTGAGAACAGATATTCAAACTCATTATTAATTTTTTTGCCTAGCCGGGAATCGAACCCAGGCACGGGCGTAGCCACGGTGGGGTAGGGTGGAGCGCTTGCCGCACCCTGGCTCTGACCTGTAAGGTACCTAATTAAACTTAAAAAAACTTAATTATCTAGGTACTAACTACAATACTTAATATAATAAAAGACAGTTTACACTCGACAGTCGTCAGTCGACACAAAAAAATGCGATCAAAACAAAAATATAGTACCTATAGTTTGCGAGTTACATATTATTTTAGACTGCTGCCCCACCCTGAGCGCATGGCTGGCTACGCCCATCAACCCAGCACTTGGCACGGCGGACACAGTGTCATTAAAGCGTTTAACAAAACTCATATACCAATTAAGTCTTGCTCACTTGTCACATTCAACACAATAGTAGTCCCTGAGAACCGAGTGTTTGACGCTGTGGTTCCGCAGCTGCGAGGGCGCCTTGAACGCCATGCCGCACTCCTGGCACACGAACCGCTTGAGGGCTTCTCCCGCTGAGAGCTCCTGAGGGTGTCTCCTGGAACACATCGGTTTAGTGATTTTTGCTGCAACGGCTCGAAGGACCACAAATGTTTAGGCTCGAAGGACCAAAAAATATAATGTAGCAATATTGCAATCATCATCGATGGCTAATCTATAATATAACGTCGGATTATGCAGTTAGATGCACAGATTTAGAACTATAGTTTTGTTTAGCATGCTTGAAGGACCAAAAAATTTACCATACAATATTATCACTGGAAATAGCACCAATATATACAAAACAACTACTGCAATCATGATGGTAATTTAATAAATTTATTTATTTATTTAAATTAATTGTTCTAGTTACAATAACTAACTCACGCAATCATATGCGCCTTCAATACTGTCTTATTAGCGTATGTCTTCTGACAGTGTTGGCACTTGACGCGCACGTCACCGTTGTGGAGGTATGCTATGTGCTTGCGGAGCGACACCTGGCGGCTGGGAATGGAACAAGTTACATGTTGTAACTACCCTCGTTTTGAAATTTGATATTTTTATGTACAAATATGGTATAGTTAATAGTATCAGGCGTTACTTTGCGGAAATCCATTGATATTAAGTTAGTATTAGTCTACTTTGCGACCAACCATCGTAGTCAAGTTACCCTGATGATGTTCCGTTTCGGGGCGAAACACGTGTTGGTGCTGGTATGTATGTTGGTATATACTTTCAATTATTGTAGTGCATGTTTCCGTTGTGGGAGGGAGGGAGGTACCACGCATGTCTTAAAGTGTATACCATCATACATGTTAATCGCGGATTGGATTGCAAAGTAGACTAATACTAACTTAATACATATATGTATAAACATAGATATAAAATACATTAGCATTAAAAGCGCCCGACAGAATTTAATTGAATTTAGCATAGTTGTGTATCTTGAAAACAACAGATTTTTTTTTTCGCTAACTAAGAACCAAAATTACGTTATGCAATCTATGACGAACTGAGGAACTCCTTGATATTAACGTATACATATGACGGTTTCGATGTACATATTTTTCCAAGACAGTTTCTTTGAAGTCGGTAATTATTTTTGGTCAAATTTTGACTCGTTTTCAGCCTTATTAGGGCGGATAAGGCTTACACATACGAATTATACTATCAATATTATTATTAAATCACTAATAACTGGTACTATTGTGTTTCCGTGAAGCAAGTTTGAGTCAACCGCCAAAAGATTCCTCTTGATCCGGCTGGGGGATTTAGGAGCCAGTTCTTTCCTCTCCTTCTTTGCTCTTTCGTCTGTCAACTAGTTACATAAAAAAGATTAAAGTACTCACGTGAAAGACTTGGGGCAGTGCTGACATCTATACGAGAGTAGCTTGAGATGGAACGCGTTGTAGTGCTCTCGTATCGTCAACCGATTGATTCTGGTTAACCCGCAGTCCATGCATTTGTACCGGCTGTAATACAACGATCATTTTATTAACACTAGTGCTCTGTTCGCGACTTTGCCCGCATTTTCCGAGATAATAAGTACTATGTTATTACAGCGGGCCTATTCTGAACTTTTAAAAAACCATTCTTGTTCCAGACAATTCATTTATCGACCGCTTTGTTAATACAAATATTTTGACGTTTACACTGGTACATGACTGGAATTAAGAGTTCACAATAGGCCGCCAGACCATGATCTACCTGTGTGCTAAATTTCATCAAAATCGGTTCAGTAGTTTTTGCGTGAAAGAGTAACAAACATCCATACAAACTTTCACATTTATAATATTAGTGGGAAGAAAGTTCATTCTGTTTGTAGCAGATTTCAAAAAAAGGAGGTTAGTTTGCTGTTTGTTATTCAAAAAGTCGTCGTTAAATTGGAAAAATATACAGTTCTTCTAAAAATACAACACTTGTAAAAATAGACAACTTGTAAAAATTGTTGTGTTATTATTGTGGTGACTTTTAATGAAGTACAAAAAAAAATACTATGTCAAATAAGATTCGATTTGAAATTCTTTTGTCATTTGAAAGGATACTTCGAGAATGGTCCCATGTTTAAGAAAATTAAGTTCAGATGATAGGATCCATGAGGAATTGAATTCTAGCAGATTATACAATAGTACCTATTCGCAGTATCTCAATGCACTCGTTGACATATTGCGCGCTCACTCGCACTTAGGTCTAGCGAATACTATAGATGATTGTTTGAAGTCGATTATTTTTTTCTAAAAAGTGTATTTAAAGATGGAACGGAGCACTTACACCTCGTGACATTTCTTGTGACGCAACAGCTTCTCCTTCGAACCCATTCTCTGCTTACAAACGTCACATTCGTAGTCACCCATTGTCTGCAACCAAATATTACCTTCTATACATACCACGTGTGAGCTAAATAAATAACTGACATTTACAATTAAAATATGAGATACATTCATAAAACAGTTTAATAGTTTTAAAAGTAATGTAGAGTCAGCTCATTAAAACTGATGCATTTTCATCAGAGCTAAACTAAGTTTTTTTTTTAATATTCAAATTTCAACTCGTCAGGATAAAAGGAAGTACGTCTAATTAAACTTGCAAGATTTTACCATCACAAACAAGGTTAGGTTAGGTTAGGTTAGGTTAGATAAACTAGTATAAATTTAAAAATAAAAATAAAAACCCGCTTTCTGTCAAAAACACTATCATGATATATACCTTTTTGGAATCCTTTTGGTGAGCTTTTTAATTTGACACCCATATTACATTATTCAATTTATTTTTATTTTTTGATACTTCAAACAATGGCATCTCACACCACCATATTTGTATTTTTTTTTACTTATCTAAGAACACTTGAGTTATCAAGACGAATCTAACGATATCTTAATTATATAAATCAGTTCAGCGGTTTGGAAGATATGAGGTAATAAAGTATATTACACATATACAAACATACATACATACAAGATACGCGCGAAAAACATAACCCTTCCTTGGCAGTCGGGTAATAAAAGCATTAAAATATAAATCGACGCTTGAAAGGCAAAATTTACCAAGCGACATTTGGGCGATATTGAATTATAAACCTTATAGACATCACTAAATTATCACATATTATACACAAAAATACATAAAAACATATTATACACAAAAAATTGATCATAATAATATGATCATAATGATCAACCGACGCAGAATTTTTTGTTAATTTAGTGATGTTTATAAGGTTTATAATTCAATGTCGCCCAAATGTCGCTTGGTAAATTTTGCCTTTCAAGCGTCGAAATGATACCTCACTGTGGTTTTCCATATGCTTTTCATAACCCTCTTTGAAATAGAATCCCTTTATACAGTCCGGACATTTGTACGTGGCGTTCAGATACTTTCTATCGGCGGCCATTTTGACTCTCTCCTCCATACACTGTTCCCGCGTTATATAAATCATTTTGGTTTTATATAAATCTACAAAATAAATTATTTTTTTATTAATAACCGCTCTGTGTTACTTACTGGCTGTTATGTCTTATAACAGATCATGCTCTAACTGTGGTCTTAGTTCATGAAAATCAGTTCAGTAGTTTTTACGTAATAATTCTTGCAAAAAAATAACCGACTTCAAATTAGGGATAACTCAAAAACTACTCGTCAGATTTCGCTCAAATTTAAGCGGGACCACATGACAAGCACTAGCTTTCGATTAAAAAATGAAACTTCAAAATCGGTTTACCCAGTCGAAAGTTCTGAGGTAAAAAATACAGTCGAATTTAATACCTCCTCCTTTTTTGAAGTCGGTTAAAAAGCAACAAACATCCAAACAAACTTACACATTTATAATATTAGTAGAAAATTAGGACTAAATGTTATCTATTTTCATTTCCTGGACGTGAACAATCTGTGTTGGCACGTGATGAAAAATAATGTATAAAACATCCAAAATATCTTCACAGGCTTTCGCATTTATAATTTTAAAAGGATAACACTAAGAGCCTTTACACACGGTGCGTTTTTGAAGCGCATTCGACTAAAACGACGAGGCGGACAAGGCGTTTCCTCGTACGATCGCGTTTTCGGCGCCGTAAAAATACGCCCTAACTTGTGAGATATGGTTTCATTTTTTTTTTCATTACTAACACTGCAGCTTCTCCAACAAATTACCCATTTAATAAGAAAGGGATCCTGGACATGATTAAAACAATTACATTACATTAGATACAATTTACACTAAAATAATTAAAAACAAAAAATATTACCCTTCTTTCTTTCGAGATCTTTTGTCTTCTTTTGTCTAAAATCCTTTGTCTTCCTTATATTACTTTTATCAAAATCTATTTCTAACTCTTCTGCAACTAATTCCTCTTTCAGCAAATCATTTAATGGGTAATCTTCTTTAGAATAGTCCTTTTCATCACCTATTATTGAGACAACGAAATCTTTAATAACAACCATCATTAAGCTACAATGAACTAAAAATATTCATTGATACTAATACTTTCATTAAATCAATAAGGATTCGGATTTATTAAAGAATATTTAACACGAAAATATGCTAAAAGATTGACTCATTCAATACAAAGAGTTTAAAAATGTTTCACTTACCTCTTTTACTCCTAGAATGTTTTTTTCTCCTACCAATTTTCTTCTTCATTAGTCGTTTTTTCAAGGGCCGTTGTCTTAAATTGTTAGCTAGCAGTTTAATGCTAAATTCTTCTTTTAATAAGTCATTTAAAGAGGAATCATCTTTTACTACAGATTCTTGGAAATCTAAAAGATTATAATGAAAGTCTTATTCACCCAAATCTCTTGTTAATCAACATTAAAAAATATATATAAATTTTACCATAAAAATACCCAACTCTAAGGAAACAGTGATCGGACAAGTATTAAAATGAGAACATCACACATTATTAGGGATAACTCAAAAACTGCTCGTTACATCTCGCTCAAATTTAAATGGGACTACATGACAAGCACCAGCTTTCGATTAAAAAAGATTCATCAAAATCGGTTCACCCAGTCGAACGTTTTGAGGTAACAAACAATAAAAAAATATAGTCGAATTGAGAACCTCCTCCTTTTTTGAAGTTAGTTAAAAACTAGTATTTTCAACATAAGCTCTGAATATAAACGCATTGATTAAATGCTTAAAACAAGAAATATACCATTGTCATCATCGACAAATTCGTCGTCAGAGTACTTGGAAGACCCATTCTCATGTTTCACCTCGACTTTGATATCCACATCTTTACCCTTGCAGGTTCCTAGTTCTACCGGATCCAGTTTTGTACTTGTGAGACATAGTAACTGGGACTGGGTTCGAGCTGTTTCTAAGATGGAAGGTGTTATCTGTAAACATCACCTCCAAAATTAAATTATCCTAATTAGGTTTATCATATTTTAACATAAGATGTAAATTAATCAGAAAACTCAGCCTTTACTCTTTTAGTGGCATGGACAACACAAATAACATCACTATAACACCCTTGACTTGAGAAAAGATATTTATCTGTCACATAAATAACTGCACTGGCCGGGAATCGAACCTCGGCCCCTCACTTCTCAAGCAGGGTCCCTAACAACTAGGCTACAGGGTCATGCAACTTAGCTACAAATTACTACAATAACTTACATTATTATGTATATTTTCAAGTAATATTTGATTGCCTTGTATGTTTTGTATAAAGAGCTCCATCTTCTGTGCTAAATGTTTGCAAATGTAACACAGACATATTTCTTCTACCTGTAATTAAAAAACGAATTGTGTGCTGGAATGCCTGGGACACATAGTAGAAGTGAAACTGCAACTGATAAATGGGATTCGATAAAATTTTGTTTAAAAAAAATTCAATAAAAAATATTTAAAAAAAATTACTTAAAAAAAATATTTCAAAAAAAAATATTAAAAAAATATTTCAAAAAAATTATTCCAAAAAAAATCTCAAAAAAATATTAAAAAAATAAATATTTTAAATATTTAAACAAATGGCAAACTTATTTATATTTAATATTTATTTCAAATAATTCCACATAATATATTGTCTGCCCCCACGTGGGGTTAATGCTTTTTTGTGACAGACAAATCCTAACACCCCGTTATAGAAGTTTTACTTCAAAAAGCATATCATAAATTATTGCAACAGCTGCAGAATAATGTTATTAACCTGCTGCATATTGGGATACACTATCTTTAGATACCTTGCTGCTCTTTATGTGATTCCCATTCCAAATTCATACAAATTGCTTTTATATTTGCTTATTGGTCAATATTTCACACAGGGTACACTCAGGGTAGAGAATTGTTGAAGCAATGACATAACTGACTTTCAAAGTATTTTTATAAGACCAATTTTGAATAGAACTATTTGAGTTTCAGTTTTTAAAATAGAAGCCATTGGCTCCATACCAGTTTTGAGAGTGAGGATTAATTCTTTGAGGCAAACTGTCATCACCCCTTTTCCCTATTAGCTTTACAACTTAGAATACTAACCCCAGTCCCACGCCGGATGGGTGTTGTAAGAGGCGACTAAATTGCGAATAAATTCGGCTCGCTGATGGTAGGGCCCTTCGAGGGATTATATTGGTAATATTGATTTTAATTGCAAATGAATACCATTGTTACTATTATTACTTCTCCATGGGGTTTGGCTGATAGCTACCACCCTTGAGCATAAGTCAGCCGCCAAACGACTCGTCGTGTTCCGGCTAGGAGCTTGAGAGCCAGTTCTTTCTTTCTTTTTCTTCTCTCTTTCTTGGCCGGCAACGTATCAGTGATGCTTTTGCTGATGTCCATGGACGACGATAGCCACTTACCATCAGGTGGATCGTCAGCTTTACCGGCTATTTCCATAAAAAAGCCAGTTTCTATTGCAACCAACTCAATAATGCATTCAGAGGTACCAAGCCTCTGAGAGCTGCTGTAAGATGTACTAATACAGCAATAGTATATATATAGTTCATGTTTTACCTGAATGATTGACTTTAAAGTTCCGTTGCTTAACTTATAATCGTACAGGGAGCTATCGTTGTCAGTAGATAAACAGCCGAGACAACAAGCTAATTTCTCACTTTTTTCACCGGCTTCCATGATGTTATCAAGGAAAATAATATCCCAGTTATTTCAATATTTTCCTATGAAGCTTATTAATCATATTAAAATGTAAATTATTTAATTTTTAAATCAGATAAGCTGCCTGTTTCTCTGTTTCAACCATAGTGGTTTCAACTTGTTTTGATAATTTGACACTTTCACTTTGACATTGACATTTGACACTGATAGCGGGTCAACAAATCTCACAGACTACAAATAGTGCATTGCGCGAGAGTCCAAATTGAAGCAAAGTTCTATAATTAAAGCTAACCCCCGTATTCAAGAACAATACTTGTTTAAGTAAAGAAGCAATACTATGCGAAGTAAGGCATTTCTCAGTGCGTTTGTCATGGCAACCCTTATGTTTCACAGTCGACCCTTAAGTACTAAGTACAGCTCGGCAGCTACTTTACCGATTTTGACAAACGCACAGCGAAGGACTTCAATCAAGTATTGTTTACGAAATGATTTTAATGCTACTATGCACTCGCAAGCACTGTGAGACCTCACAGTGTTGTTCTTGAATACGGGGGTAAGCACTGGATTGGAACACTGTCTCGTCTCATTATTCTGTCAGCTCTCACAGTCCACGATCTATCCTCCATGTAGTTTCACTATCATTTCACGTTGACGTCAAACGAAATGAAAAACTACAGATAACAAAACAAAATATTTCAATATTATTTGTATTGTAACTGCGATTTTTAATTTTTATGACAGAAATGAGAGAACCAAAGCACGCTGGAATTTTTTGATGACACAGCCGCTTTCAGCGCTCGCCTTTCGCGGAATAAGCCTCATTCAGCTAATAGATTCTTTCTTTCTTTCTTTTTCTTCTCTCCTTCTTGGCCGGCAACGCATCGGTTAGGCCTTTGGTGTTGCTGATGTCCATGGGTGGCGATAGCCACTTGCACTCGCTTAGATCGTTGGTTCGTTTGCCGGCGGTTTCCATAAAAAAATTGATTTATCGTTGCAAGTTTATTAGGCTCAGTAAGGACTCCATTTCAAAATGCAACGGGATTAGTGGGACCTCAGAACAATGTTCTGTGCGTGGGACAGTCCCGCAATTTCGGGTGGAATATAATCTACATAATTATTATAATTTATAATATACTAATAGCATTCATGTAAAATATTCATAATATGAATAGGGACATTATTTTGAATTTAATAAAAACGCACATCAGTCTAATGTTTTTTTTTATAATATTGTACTTTATTATAAAATTTCATAGTATAAAATTTTAACTATACTACAACTAGGTTTTCTGTTCCACTGATTGCTGGTCTCCCGGATGATATCTGCAACACGGTACAAAATATTATTGCGAGGTCATCACAACCCTATAGTCGAATTATGGATTCTACTATAATTGGTCTTCAATCATGTTTGAAATTAAATGAAAACATTTTATTGCACTTAAAAAGGTACAACAAATGTTAGATTGCTAACACAGAATTTTCTTTCAACCAACAACGGTGATGATTAAATTTTAAATTGATTTCGTATTTATTTATATATCTTACCCGTAATATAAAACTCATCAAAATAAGATAGAAAGAATCAACAAATTGTATAACAGACACCTTAAATATAGATTTAATAGTGTACACCCAACCACAACCCTATTTAACCGGCGAGTAGAACGAGACCAAATGTTTTTATTTAAAATATTAAATAATTATGTTGATTCGCCCCTCCTGCTACGCCACATTAAATTCAGCTGCCCCCGTATACATTCACGCTGTAGATCTCTGTTTTATACCCCTCTTACAAAAAGAAATTATACAAGAAACACTTTTATACCACGGTCTTGCAAATTTTATAATAAATACCTTCAAAATATGGATCCATTTAACGCATCTTTAATTTCTTATAAAAGGGGTATACGACAAATCTTAGCTGATTTCGATTAGTCCTATTTTTGCACGTTTTTTTATGATTTTTCTTGTTGTATTAACTTCTCGGTTTATGAAGTCCACTAATGCTCCAAACTATTAATATGTTTCAGTGGAAACTGTTATGCTTTATGTTTTTTGTATCTGTATGGTGGAATCTGTAATACGAATGCTGTTTGTTTCCCAAATAAAATAAAATAAAAAAATAAAATAAAATCTTTGTGCATCTGTAAGGTTCATTTCATTTCCTCAGCTGGTTCAATACATTCAATATGTCAATTATTGTAATTATACTTTACATAATTATACTACCACATTATCCGTGGCAACCGTGACATATGCGCGACATAAACATCTGCCGTGGCCAGGAATCAAACTCGGAACCCTTCGCTTTTTGGGTAACTACCAAGTACAAACTAAGGAGTCACCAAAAAATATTGTAAGATTATCCTACTCATCTCTACTCATTTCTTTCTTTTTCTTTACCATTTCTTGGCCGGCAACGCGTCTGTGATACCTTTGGTGTTGCTGATGTCTATAGGCGACAATAGCCACTTACCATCAGGTGGATCGTCAGCTCGTTTGCCGGCTATTGCCATAAAAAATAATCATGCTCATATTCTATTAGTGTTCATAGCTTGTACCTTTTAATATGTCTCTGGAGGCTGCACCGCTGAGTGAAGGACTTGGGACAGCGGCCGCAGCTCAGCCGCTCGCCGGTGTGGATCTTCTCGTGCACTGTCTTGTGATCCTTCTTGTTGAATGTCTTTTTGCAGTATCTGTAACCATACAGTACATCTTTAACCCCCCTAAAAAAAGAGGGGTGTTATAAGTTTGACATATCTGTGTATCTATATGTCTGTCTGTGGCATCGTAGCTCCCATAGATATATACTCTAGCTGGATCGACGACTTTGTAGAGGTACCTGAAGTTCGATTTCGATAAAACGTCAACGATGACGTCATAACCTAAAGTCCATAAAGAACCAATCACAGGCCGGATTGAGGTTGTCCTTCATAATTATAGGGTATCCACACTTACATACTTAGAAAGATTGTCTTATTTTGATATGGTTCTTCAAAATGTTTTCTGTAGGTAATTTTTCTATAGGTAAAAATAATATTTTAATAATACGTTTTATTAAAATTTCTTCAAAATCACTGAATTTAAAATATTGCATTAAGAGCAAAATTGAGACGATTGCACATTCCAGCTTTTTATTAATGAAATGTAATAAGTAATATTAAATGTACAGTATTATTTCATTATTCTCCACTTTAAGTTGCTTTACGTGTTTTTAGATTTACGATAGCAAACCCACCGATCCTCTGCTGCCCATGACAATATTGATTACCTTTAAACAAGACTCGGGAAGGAACTGGGAATTATTCAGTTAGGACGACTATCACTGATTATCGACAACAGTACACCACATTTTATGCAACACAAACAAAAACGACGAGTACCTATGACGACCACAATCTTCACAAATCCCCGATGACCATAATCGCCACTCTGAAAAATTGCATTGATTTTTGGCGCAGTGTTGCAAACTACTACACAATTACGGTACTTATAATATTCATCTTAGATGTTTTATATCATTATAAAAAATCATAATCAAATGCATCGAATGATATGTCCTGGGACTATAGATAACATGGGCACAATTGAAAAATGAACTTTAGGGTATGACGTCATCGAACTTCAGGTACCTCTACAAAGTCGTCGATCTAGCTAGAGTATATATCTATGGTAGCTCCCAAACGGATCATGGAGGATAGAGTAGAAGGAGGGCCATCTCTATGTATGAAAAGTGTCTGTAAATTACGGGTGGCGCTGCGGTGCGGTCTACAACAGCTATGTTCGAATATCTATTTATCAGACACTAGCGCCATTCATTACGGGTGGCATAACTCAGCAAACTTCACTCCGTCTACAACAGCCATGGTCATATATCTATTTTTCACACACTAGCGCCATTCTGAAATGGCCATTATTGGAACTTCTATTTTCAGTAAACAGCTGGACACTTTTTCAACTTTCCCCTCGAGATGGCCCTCTTTCTACCATTCTATGCTCCATGAAACGGATGAACAGATTTTGATCTAGTTTGTTTTTTTGTATGAAAGGTGACTTAATTGAGTGTTCTTAGCTATGTTTAGTGTAAATAAAACTATGGGGGTTTCCACAACTCACCCGCAACTGTACTTCCTTCTAGCCTCATGGACGTTCTTATGAAGGCTTAGCTTCTGTGGATCGGGTAGAATCTGACCGCATACGTCACAAAGACAGTCCGTCTTCATTCCGTGCTTTTGCTGGAAGAAAGCTGATGCTTAAATAGACAGACAATAATTGAAAAATAAACGTTTATAATAATAATAATAAGTCTTTATTTTCAGGTATACACCCATAAATAAATAAATTGTGGTTACAGTACAGAATTACATTATTAAATTTTAAAAGGCACTTTTGAACAAAAATACATAGTAAATTATAAAAATACAATTACAATAGATTATAAAAAAAAAAAAAAAAAAAAAAACATAAAATTGTAAAAATATTAAAATTGTTAAATATTAATTAATAAAACTGGATTGGATTAAAATAGAAGCACTACACTATTTATGTGGATACATGATTTAATTTTCAATATTTCATGCATTGACAACCCACATGGTGCAATGGTTAAAATGCCGGATCGTCGCGAGATTCGAATGAGTTTGAATTTCTGTTCTCGGTCTGGTTGTGTGTGTGTTCTTGTCTGTGTGTATTGTCCATGCGTGTGAAGCGTATTATTATTATGGAAACACTAGAATTAAGTTACACTAGCTGACCCGGCGAATTTCGTATCGCCTAACAAACTATTTTTTTTAAATAAAAGTAGCCTAAGTTACTCCTTGTTACATCAGTTATCTCCCAGTGAAAGTTCCGTCAAAATCGGTCCAGCCATTTCAGAGATTAGCCGGAACAAACAGACAGACAGACAGACAAAAATTATAAAAATTGTTGTTTTGGTATATGTACCGTGTATACATCCAAATGCACTTAGTAAAAAGCGGTTATTTTAATATTACAAACAGACACTCCAATTTTATTTATTTGTATAGATGTATAGATGTATAGATGTATAGATTTGTATAGATGTATAGAGTATAGATTGTATAAATTTAACATACCAACTTCACAACGGGACCCATACCTTCATATGCATCACGAGGCTCTTCCTCGAGTCGCAAGGGAGGCCGCAGTGAACACACTTGTAACGTTTCACCCTCGACGACTGGGGGTGAACGTTAGCTCGGTGGGCTGTTAAGTACCTGAGGGTGAATAAATTACTGAAGAGGTTCCGGAGTTATTTTAACTAAGCAAAATTTATTTAACTAACAAAAATCTAAGCAAATTCAAAGAGTCTTCAAGAAACAACATTAACATAATTATATTAAAATCGCCATATTTATATAATCATTTGAACACTTCCCTCAATTCATCATGGATTCCATAATCAGAACTTAAATTTGTAAACTATGGTACCCACTTGAAAGTATTGACAGAACCAGTCTGAAAGAAATCCTTTAACCCTGGGCTGCATATTTTTTTTAATGGATGTAGCCGGCCAATGACCTGACGATCACTGATGCGTTGCCGGCCAAAAAAGAGAGAAGAAAAAAAGAAAATTTCCCCCAAATGTCCAAACGTACCTTGCCATGCTGAACGCTTGCCCACATATCTTGCACAGGAATGGGCGAACCTTGTCATGCACATTCTGATGCTGGTCGTACCATGTCTTCACTTGGAAACACTTGTCGCACTTATCACATTTGTACTGTAATGAAGGGATTAAAATTAAAAAGAGATGGGACATATTATTATTATGATACATAAAATAAAAACTTAAAAGGTGTCAAGGGACACCCGGATGGAACGAAGTTCCTTGCAGTAAGTACTAGGATAGCAAAAACATGCAGCAAGTGTGCCAAAACAAATCTGGGGTATTAAATTTCTCATCGGCTTTGTTCACCTAGTAGCACTAGGTGAACAGAGCGAAACGAAAATATCTGGCTTGCTTTCTATAAGAGAGAGAGAGAGAGAGAGACAGACAGAGAAACATGCGCACGCCGCACGATATGTAACGACGCCGCACGATATGTAATGACGCCGCACGAGTTGTAACGGGTGACTATCAGAAATCCCACGTAGCAACATGACGAAATCGCCTAAACGTCTTGAAATTAAAATGCCATAGTTACTAAATACTCATCAACGCTAAATGCCCTAGTAGTAAAACGTCTGGATCTTAAAATGTCGACTAACGACGGCAAAAAGTGTCGTTAAATCTTTTCGTTACCAAATTTTCCGCCTAGCCCCCTTTCGCAACGCGCGATAAGGAACTTCGTTCCAAAAATATTATAACTATAGATCTGCATTTAAAAAACCTAACTGAAACAATGTAGTATCTACACTTGAGAATCATGCAGTAATCGGATTTTCTTGTAAGGGGGAAAATATGGACTAATATGGGGGTAAAATAATTGTAATAATTTTCCTTTGTAGTAAGCTTCGGGGTAACATTGCGGGTTGGCTATAGATCTAAGGTACCTGAATTTGATATTGGTGTGAGTTGAGAGATGTAGCTAGGGTTTAGTGTGAACGTTTAAAACTATTTTTAGGTTCCGGAGATGCATTTTGAATTAATTACGACAAAAATAAGTTTAACAAAAATTGCGTATTATGAAAGACAATAATTCTTGTCAATTTGGTCTACAGTTAGAGGGTACTTCGTCAAAAACGAGTGAAATAGAAGGTAGCACAAAACTTATTGCACTGTCAATGTTGTGTTCAGTTATTCCGTTAATCTTCGTATTACGTGAATGTGCTTTCTTGTTTCTTTTGGATTTTCGACGATCTCTGCTGTGTTATTGGACTGATTTGATTTCTTCTCATACGTTACTTAGCTTACCCCTACTCCACGCAGTCTTGTTCCCCTTTACCCCCCCTCCCATCCCCCACTCCCCACCCCGAACGCAGGTACCTTAGATCTATAGTTTTACCAACATTGCATTGCATTCCATCTAACCATTATTTTGAGAGGCTACTAAAGAATAATGATGCAAGAACAAGATAAAGTAAAGCAAGGATGTATACAATTAAAAATTTAACTAATTACCTTAAACTCTTTCTTATGCCTCTTAACATGTTGTCTCAGCGCACCCAGATGTACTGTACTGTAGCCACATTCATACGAACAGACAAATTTATTGCCGTTGTGTACCACACCATGTCTCAGGATATCATCTACAGACTTGTAAGTCCGGCCTGGAAATATGATATTAATATTCTTTTTTTACATGAACAGTGAACATAATGTCAACTATGACATGGTGGAAACATAAATGAAATGCACAAGGTGCAAAAAATAAAAAAATATAGCTCAGCAGTTACCTCCTAAAAGAGAATCCATGGCTTTGGAGTTTAAGATACAAAAAAAAGAAAGAATATAAAAAAAATGAGAGGTGTCAAGGGACACCCGGATGGAACGAAGTTCCTTTCGATTAATACTAAGCGACCAGAAGTCCTCGAGGGTGCGACAATACAATCATAGTATGTGGCTGTCTTATTCACTCTTCGGTATTTAGCATAGGCAGAACAGGGACGTCCATATCACGATCATGCACATTAAGCTATTATTGCCATTTCTTTTTTCATGCCAATTAATATGCGGAAGAGCGACAGGGATAGAATAAATCTATCACTCTCGCTCTGACAAGCTTGTCTCTCGAAGACTTCTGGTCGCCTAGTAACTCGCTTTGATTAATAAACGACGGCAAAAAGTGTCGTTACAACTTTTCGTCCTAATTTTTTCCGCCTAGCCCCCTTTCGCAACGCGCGATAAGGAACTTCGTTACAATAAATTATGATAAGATTATAATATCTGTAAATCAAAAGAAATTACTTCTTAAAAGTATACGAGAAAGTTGTCATTTTCAATTGTCAAGTCTTTTTACCAGTGAAATAATTGCTTTTTTTCTTTCTAATGCTGTTTCATTTACCATCAACCATCAATCAACCATGCAATTGCAACAATACAATTTAGTTCAAAGAACTTATACCAACAACAATTAAAATTGAGCATGAGCAATTACCCTTGAGCAGCCGTCAAACAACTCGTCGTGTTCCGGCTGGGGGCTTGAGAGTTCTTAGCCGGTAACGCATCAGGAATGCCTTCGGTGTCGCTGATGTTCATGGACGACAATAGCCACTTACCATCAGGTGGATTGTCAGCTCGTTGCCGGCTATTTACATAAAAAAATTTACATGCAGTTTAATCTCCACTATCTAAAAGAGTTTACTAAAAGTTTTATCACACTTACCGCACAAATTACACTGGAATGGCCGTTCAACATTATGTACTTGTGAGTGCTTTATAATTGAAGCTTTACTCGTAGAAACTTTACTACAAACATCACATTTAAATCCAGTTTTATCACCATCATTATTTGATACTTTCACCATGTTTAAATCAGTATATTTTATAGACGTCTCCTTCATGGCTTTAGAAAGTTCCACAGTCTTGTAATGGATAGATAATTCTTTTTGAGATTCAAAAACCTTTAGACATGTAAGGCACATATATTTTTTGTCTATGTTAAATGCATAAAATTTATCTTCGTTTAGAATAACATCTGCATTTTCATTTTTGTTGATTACAGAGTCATTTTTACTATCAGCAAAATTAATAGTTAAATTATTCATATCTGTATTTTCTTTATCTGTTCTCAGAGTAGATTCATCTTTATCAGACTCAAATGTGGTTGGAAGCATAGATGATGGTTCATTTCCTTGTAAAGTGTCATTTTGTATAAAATTTTCACTTTCTATTTTAGTTGTTACTAGAATATTTAAATTCCTATTTTGCTGGTATCTAATTATTTCATTTAATTCATTAACTCTGTTGTTAATTTCATCTGTTTTAAAACTGTCCTGTTCTCTGTTGCCTTCAGTAAAATCTCTAAACATATTGTTTGATTCTATATTTTGTTCTTTTTCTTTATGTTTAGTATTTACTACTTCAGTTTCTAAAATTGTATCCTTAAATTGTTTTACAATTTGAGTTGTCACTTCTTTATTTACAGCCATATTGGATTCATTTGAGTCAGATTCATCATAAGCAATATCAATTTCATCCATATTGAATTCAACCATATTGTCATTTACTACATCAATATCAGATTCTTTTTGTGAATCTTTAGACATCTTTGCTGAATAGTTGCATTTATTTTCTCTTAATTTTTTCAGTAGTATATATTCATTTCTCATAATTTTTCTGCGATATTTGTATACATTTACCAGTTGGTCAGTGCATGCTTGACAAACTTTATTTGTTAGTTCTGGAGACAAGCAAATCTGGAAAAGATAATTTTAAAATATTTTAATATTATAATTAATTTTTATATGACTGGCTAAAGGATGGGAGAAGTCTATGTTCATCAGAGGATCTTAAATACCTTAGATAAGTCACAAAATACACCTATGGCATTTTGTGGCGCCTCCCATGCTTCAAATATATGCTTTAAAAGCCGAGCCCCTGCATTGGTTGTAATACGGCCTTTAGTGAAACCATATTGCTCAGGATGTAATAATTTATTATTGTTGAAGTGGGTAAGCATTTGATTAAGTATTATCTTTTCGAAAATCTTACTAAGAGTTGGTAAAACGTAAAACAGAAACTGTTCTATAGTGATTAAGATCGTAAGTACTTTGTATGTAGAATGTCTACAGCCCAAGGTATGGTTTGGACAAGGGCACATAATTTTTTTAATAACTACTTTTAATAGGTAATTTTTTTATGGAAATAACCGGCAAACGAGCTGACGATCCATCTGATGGTGAGTGCCTATTGTCGCCCATGGACATCAGCAACACCACTGATGCGTTGCCGGCTAAAAAAGAGACAAGAAAAAGTACGAAAGAAAGAACTGGCTCTCAAACCAACAAAAAGTAAATGAAAATAAAGTGACTTTAACTATGAAACCTGCTGAATCGATACAATCTTTAAAAAGTTTCGACTTTACTTCTCTTTTGAATAACTTCTTACATTGAGCTGTTGTTATGATGCTAGAGGTAATCACATTCCTAAAACACATAACGACTAAATAAGATATCGATTAAAGTATGGAAAACACTTACTTTCAGTGAAAGACATGTAGAAATAATACGAGATAAATGGTGAGTTAGTTCACCTAACCCCTCAGCACTAACAAGACACAGCCTACAAACGTCTAATTTTGACATTCTTTTAACTATAATTATTTGTTTCTACTTCATCAATACGAACATCAGTATTTCATGTTCTGTTAAATTAGAAAAATCTGTGAATTTTAATTAGAGACCGACCGAAGGTTCGGTTTCGGTTTCGGTTTCGGCCAGTTTCGGCCAAAAAATCTAGTTTCGGTTTCGGTTTCGGTTTCGGAAAAATTTGGCCGAAACTTTCGGCCAAACCGAAACTCTGTGTTCGTGAATTTTCGTGCGTCGTTCGGTTAAGTTCGTGGCTAACCCGTGGGCGCTGACTTTTCAAGTGAAGTCATTGATTTAACATGTTTATTATATTTGTTCATTAATCTGAAGAGTGTCTGACAGGGCACAGGGTGCTTTGGCGCTTGATTTTAGTCGTTTTTTGCTCGATATTAATAACGGCAACAGGTAGAAAAAAGGATATAATATAGTGTCTAATGCTGTATACATAATGATACGGAACTCATATCCAAGCATGGTATAGAAACTGTACCTGGAAGATATTTAAGTAAAACTTTTACTAGGGGTATTAATTAGACGTAATAGATTATATAAAAAGTAGTTTTCGTCTATTTATCTGTGCGTTTGTTCTGGCTACTCTCAGGAACGACATAACAGATTTACCTGCGGTTTTCACTCCCTTATAACTTACAATACATACGTATTGTAGTGAGCTTTGGTTAACATTTAGTGGTTGGTTTATTTCAAACGGTTTACAAATAAATAAATTACTTTATGTCAATTTCGCCCATACTTACATTTATTGAGTGAGGGCTTACAGAAAGGTTTACGGAAGCAAAGCGAGGGCATTCACTAGTAGTATTTTCGAAGTCTAAATCCCAAATCATCCATTACAATGAAACGGTAACTGATCGATATGTCTGTACACAAAAATCAACGCAAAAGAGACCATAGCAATTATTTTTAGAATTTTCGTCTCTTTGTATTTTATGTGCGTTTGTTCAGGGTAATTTCAAAATCGGCTAAATCAATTTGCATGCGGTTTTCACTGACGTATTTTAGTAAAATGGGGCTAAGATTTAAATGATCTATTTAAATGATCTTAAATTAAAATTTAAAAAACCCCCGACAGTTTGATATACACTAAACAGAGCTAATTACACACTCGATTAAGTCACCTTCATGCAAAAAATAACTAGATCAAAATCGGATCCTCCGTTTGGGAGCTACGATGCCACAGACAGACAAAGATACACAGACACGTCAAACTTATAACACCCCTCTTTTTTCGTCAGGGGTTAAAAACAGCGTTCATCCATAGGTACCCACATTTTTTCGAATTTTGTCGTTTACGTTAAGATAAGTTTACCGAACTGAAGGCAGTTAATACACATAAAAATGTACCTACAAATAAAAATGTGAAAAAAACACGCAAGATTTCAGTACCTATACAGGGTGTCCCGTAAGTAGTGGGTCAAACTTAGGGACAGATAGCTTGAAGGTTGACCTAAAAAATTCGGCTCCTTTAACCTACTTTTTTCTGTTGGGTCCACAAATGAGCAGCTCAAAAAATACCCTAATGGTGTAGCCATACGAGCGTATTTTTTGAGCTGTGCGTCGCGTAAAATAGCGTAAATCGTAAAATCGCGTAAAATACAAATTTCAAAGAATTGAATTAGATCTTTTGTATGAAACCAGCTCATTTCACGTGACTCACAGCACCAAAAATACGCTCGTTTGGCCTCACCCTAAGTTTCGGTTTCGGTTTCGGTTTCGGCCGAAACTGGACCTAAGGCCGAAGGTTCGGTTTCGGTTTCGGTTTCGGCTGAAAAACCAGTTTCGGTCGGACTCTAATTTTAATACACATTTATCAAATAAACAAACGAAACAAAAAGTACACAAACAAATCAATCTTGAAGTTTTGTCATGTTTGAATGGTTTTGACAGTTGACAAATGACATATGTCAAATTGACAACTACAAAAAATGGTTTAACTTGTCCTCTGACAACGTTCTTTCGGCCTAAGCATTCTTATTTTTGTTACAGAATTTAGGTAAGAGATGAAATATTTATTTAAAAGAAATGTAGTAACGCGTGGTAGTAGGGCTTCGTTTGAGGATAATTTATCTATACTAATATCACGGACCTAAAAAAAAGACGGACGTAATCCCGAGAACAAATTCAGTAAAGCACCCATAGGAATACCAACTCTGTATTCGTACAAGTACAAACACCCACACATTGACACCATCGCGAATCAAAAATTACAAAATTACGCACACATGGTAAGTTGTCAGCTGTCAGCTTCACTCTCGATTAGACAAGGTTACGTCCGTTCTTTTTTTATGTCCGTGACTAATATATAAAGAGGAAAGATTTGATTTTTTTGTTTGCATTGAATAGGCTCCAAAACTACTGAACCGATTTGAAAAATTCTTTCACTGTTGGAAAGCTACACTATCCCCGAGTAACATAGGCTATATTATAATAATATATTTTTTTTAAATTAGGGATCCTTAATAAAACTCCAATAATGTAACCCAAGATGTAAAAAAATAACAAAACCGAAGCAAAGCGAGGGCGGTTACTCGTATTATTATAAATTAGTTATGTATATTTTAAGTCATTAATCGTTAATATATTAAGCACGAATCACGCAAGCAGTAATGAACAAAATTGGTTTAGGTTTACACTTAAAGAATGTATTGCTAGAGATCTAACATAATAATGTGGCCTTTTTTGACGTAATACGTTGCTTAGAAACTGAAATATTTTTTTTCAAATGGGCATAAAGCAGTGAACGAATATACCTACTACAAAGCAGGTAGTTAAAAATATGTCAGTAACGTCATTGTTATCGTCAACTACATCTATAGGTACTAATACATAAAGAGGAAAGATTTGATTGTTTGTTTGCATTGAATAGGCTCCGAAACTACTGAACCGATTTCAAAAATTCTTTCACTGTTGGGAAGCTAAACTATCCCCGAGCAACATAGGCTATATTATATTTAAAAAAAATAGGAATCCTTAACAAAACTCCAATAATGTAAACCAAGGTGTAAAAAAATTAGAAAAACGAAGCAAAGCGAGGGCGGTTACTCGTACTTGATAAAGAAGCTTACGCCCAAACAATGATGGCAAATAGTGTAAAATTTCATCAAAATCTGTTCTTAATTTAATTTTTGCATGAAAGAGTACCTAACTAAAATCCATACATCCTTATAAACTTTCACATTTATAATATTAGTAGAATTTCTTTGCAGGCATCTGCTGCTTTTATTCTTTCAGGAGAATAACATCTAATTTCCGACTTCTGGGTTCTACAATTGACAGTTGAAGTTGACTCGAGTAAAAAGAGCGCTATTACTCTTAGGGCTTGTTTCACCACCTTCAAGTAGAGTCCTGAATAAGCTATTCGCTGGTTAAAGTGACATTAAAGTGTCATTTTACATACACGAAATGTCAACTTAACCAACAAATAGCTTACTTCGGACTTACTTGAAGATTGAACAAGCCCTTATCTTATTATTTACTTTCGAATCCCTTTTATGACAAATTCAGGAAATAAAAATAAGTTCAAATGAATCATTTGTAAAGTATGGATTTTACTAATCGCATTAGTTGAGATATTCGTCGAAATGCCACAAGCTGATAATATTCACTATACATATCGGGAAGACCGTTTCCTGTGATAGCTGCGTAGGCGCATCCCGTTGTGTCAAAGATTAATAATGGGTTTATGCTTTGAAACCCAGTCACTATTGGACCTACATTGGTTAAAAACAACTTTTTTGTTGTCGAACAAGGAAGAAACATAGTAATTTCCCATAAATATTGAGTAAATAGTGAATCCGTCTATTTGTTCTGAAAGTTAAAAACCGAGACAAAACAATATTAAAAATTTATGGTTTCATTGAAATGAGCTAAGAGTCGGTAAATAAGGTAGGTCATGGCCGTAGCTAGGGGGGGGCATTGTGGGGCAATGCCCTACCTTAAAATCACAATGCCCTACCTTAAAAATACCAAAAAATAAGATAAATTATTATAATTAAATTGTTTAATCATAGTTTGAGATAAAAAGAATTGTAGCGATAGGTATCAAAACTTTTCCGAACATACCACAGTTTGTAACATTCATTTCATATTATAATAATTCTTTGTTCTGTGACCTAGAGAGCAGATCAATTATGATTTTTTACTTCTGCCCTACCTGTAACCCATGCTGCCCTACCTCAAATTCGACTCAAGCTACAACCCTGAGGTAGGTAGACATAATTACCGCCGTAGGTACTTGGGTACCCATGTTGTAAAAATTAAAACGGGTGCCACGAAATAAGGCCGCCAAGACCAAGGTCATTGCATTGTACGTATACTACCTATTAGTTACACCACGCGGAGGGCAAGTTAGAAAAAGAGGCTTTAGACTCCCTTCTGTTGTTTTAATCGTATTTTAATACTTCACTTCACAATTTCCGAGACCATGATCTGGAATACATTATAGTTATTATTATCCCGAAAAACGCAGGCAAATCCGTAGACAGAGCGCTAATCCTAAATATTACTGCCGCAAATCAAAAACTTTCCAACGTTTTATGCCCAATTGCTCTTCTGCGACTTAACTTAATCTTTGTGTAAAAAGCAACAATAATATGACACACAATATATTTAAAAATGTTTGTCAGTAATTGCAGTGTAGTTTTGTAGTCCAAATGTGATGTTATAGGGTATTATAGCCATAAATTGGTTGGAAATCAAACAATTCTAAATTTAGCTTTTAATCAGTGCAACATGTTATTAAAAAGTGTTTTGTTATTGTTGGCTTTGGGATCCATAGATGCTTGTAAGTTTTTTTTTTATTTTAAAGAGGTTTTTTATTCATAAAAAAACATTTTGTTCACTAATTAGTTAATAAGTGTTTTTTGTAACCATGTAATGCCAATATCCTGAGGAGCTTCTTACCGCTTCTTCGACTTTCTGAGACTGTTAATTTTATTATAGGCTACAGTGACGCCGTAATTTTTCTATATGTAAACCTTACTTTTAAATTAATGGATTTCCATGTATGTGCGGCAAACTATTAACGTTCATTATTCTTCCATGGTGGTAATATGTGTACTTAGGTACATGCCTGGCTAGTTACCAGAGGTGTAGCTACCGCCGTATCAGCCGTATCAATTATACGGGCCCCCCAGAGTAAAGGGGCCCCCAATAACACTCCTAAAAAAAGCTCGCCAGCAGCCTACGACCGCTACAGATAGCACTCCTTTTATATTTGACAGCTGACGGCCCTACAACAAATATTGATATGGGGCCTCCACAGGGCTAGCTACGCCACTGCTAGTTACCGATTGAGTATCAGCCTTTAAGCGAAATTAATAATAAAAACTCACACTGTTGCACCAGATTTTCCTAATTGCACACAGCACACACAAATAGGGTGTATTTAACATTGAAGTATAATGTCATAGAACAGACATCTCGAAATGTGTCCCGCCGGGAGGTTCTATTTTTAAAATTGAGCCCCCGGTCTCCTTTCAAAATCGAACGAATCCATTGAAAATTGAAGCCATTGGCGCCAATTCATTGGGCCATACATTGTGTTTGCGGTGTCGGTTCTATATTCTAGTAATAATACTTCAATGGTATTTAATAAGACAATTGTCGGATCGGACGTAATTTCAGAGACACGTTGACCGCAAAATCTAAGGCGCATTTTCATAGGTGGTTTAAGCTCACATGCGGGGTGTGGAAAATTTGTGTTCACTTATGGAAAGAGTATCGATCGCACCTCAGTATTGTCATTTGTTATCTAACTAACTCTGGTGTCCCTCATAGTTGTTATTTGGGCCCATTCCTTTTTGTTATCAATGACAACGTTTAAAAATAACATTAAAAAACATTCCAGACTGTTTTAAAAACTCCAAATTGTTCCTTTTTACTGACGAAGAAGATGATATTATTTGAATATTTACCCAGGAGCGTTATCGCTATAGTACAGGGTTTCTCAAACTTTCGGCTCTACGAACCCCTGTTAAAGTTTCCAGGTGACAGCGAACCCCTTAAACCCCCCTCCCCCAAAGGAAATAATAAAATTGACAGTTGACGAAAATAAGGTTTTTATTTCAAAAAAGGTATGCTATGGCATGCACGTGTTTTGTTTCTAAGAAATACAAAATACCCTTAACTCGACACGTGTTCAGTAAGCATTAAACAATGTCGCCATAAACGGTTTTAACAGCTGTATAACTAAAACTTGAAAATTACATAAAGTGCCTGAACAATGTGAAACAATGGTCCGATAACCAAGTTTCGGTTCGCGGTTTTTGAGCGGTACGCTAATACAGACACTATCACTCCACCAAATACCCATTTTGAACGCAAACGGGTACTTAAGATTTTTTAATTTTATTCCGGTATTTCAACCCCGTGACTTGGATCATGATCATGTTCAAATACAGATAAGCTATTTTTAACCGACTTCAAAAAAAGGAGGAGATTCTCAATTCGACTGTATTTTTTTTATGTTTGTTGCATCAGAACTTTGGACTGGGTCAACCGATTTTGATGATTATTTTTTTTATCGAAAGCAGGTGCTTGTCATGTGGTCCCACATAAATTTGAGCGAGATCTGACAAGTAGGTACCTAGTTTTTGAGTAATTTTGAAGTCGGTTATTTTTTATTAGTAAAATTTAGATTTTCCGTCTCCATCGTTTTCCTTGCACGACACGCTACACTAACGAAATTTTTTCTTGACACAAACTAATCCCTGGTTAACCTGGTTTCCACGATGATCTATACTAATATATAAAGAGGAAAGATTTGATTTTTTGTTTGCATTGAATAGGCTCCGAAACTACTGAACCGATTTGAAACATTCTTTCACTGTTGGGAAGCTACACTATCCCCGAGTAACATAGGCTATATTATATTTTCAAAAAAAATAGGGATCCTTAATAAAACTCCAGTAATGTAACCCAAGGTGTAAAAAAATAAGAAAACCGAAGCAAAGCGAGGGCGGTTACTCGTATTTAATAAGTTTAAAGTCATACCAAACCAATAATGGTTGTTGACTCCTGGTACCGGTGATGATACCTCAGTCCTCAGCGGTCATCGAAGGTTCCTCCCACGTGCGTGGTACGGCGGAAGTCACACACGCGGTTAGGACCTCGCGTCCGGGCGCGCTGATAATGGTGTTATTTATTGATTGCTTTTTATAACATCTAACTTCCCACTGTACGAGGTTTCAGTCTTTTTTAATATGTGTTGTAAATAATTCTTGACAGAAAATAACCGACTTTAAAATTAGAAATAACTCAGAAACTACTCGTAAGATCTCGCTCAAATTTAGGTGGTATCATATGACAAGCATCAGCTTTCGATTAAAAAAAGAATCATTAAAATCGGTTCACCCAGTTGAAAGTTCTGAGGTAACAAACATAAAAAATACAGTCGAATTGAGAACCTCCTCCTTTTTTGAAGTCGGTTAAAAATGAAAAAATACCACTGCCTTGTAAAAAACAACTTTTGATAGGTAGAGGGTAATTGAAAAAAAAATGAAACTTAAAAGTACGTTAACTCAACTCCTTTGCTGTATTAACGTGTTTTTATTAACAAATCTTTATTAAACCACAGATAAAACGTGAAAGCGTGACTTGACAGGTTTTTGGCACGGTCAATGATGTACAGGGTGTACTCTACACATCTGTTTACCTCCTCAAAGCGTAGATACAGACATCTATACAAATAAATAAAATTGGAGTGTCTGTTTGTAATAGTAAAATAACCGCTTTTTACTAAGTGCATTTGGATGTATACACGGTACATATACCAAAACATTTTTTTTTATAATTTTTGTCTGTTTGTCTGTCTCTCTGTTTGTTTTGGCTAATCTCTGAAATGGCTGGAGCGATTTTGACGGGACTTGCACTGGCAGATAGCTGATGTAACAACGAGTAATTAGGTTACTTTTATAAATATTTTTAGAATAATCTAAATACTAACAAAAAATATCCAACTTCAAAATTACTCAAAAACTACTTGTCAGATCTCGTTCAAATTTATGTGGGACCACACAAAAGGTGCCTTTTGATTAAAAAAAGAATCATCAAAATTGGTTCGCCCAGTCCAAAGTTCTGAGGTAACACACATAAAAAAAATACAGTCGAATTGAGAATTTCCTCCTTTTTTGAAGTCGGTTAAAAAATAGGATCAATGAAAAATTTAATAATATTCGATTCAAATAGGGAAGTTGTAGTATATACACATTATATATTTTTTCTATACGTAAACTCTGCGAACTGAACAATAACTTTTTTTAGGGTTCCGTAGCCGAATGGCAAAAAACGGAACCCTTATGGATTCGTCATGTCTGTCTGTCTGTCTGTCTGTCTGTCTGTCTGTCTCTCCGTCCGTATGTCACAGCCACTTTTTTCCGAAACTATAAGAGCTATACCATTGAAACTTGGTAGGTAGATGTATTCTGTGAACCGCATTAAGATTTTCACAAAAAATTGAAAAAAAGCAATAAATTTTGAGGGTTCCCCATACTTAGAACTGAAACTCAAAAATGTTTTTTTCATCAAACCCATACGTGTGGGGTATCTATGGATAGGTCTTCAAAAATGATATTGAGGTTTCTAATATCATTTTTTTCTAAACTGAATAGTTTGCGCGAGAGACACTTCCAAAGTGGTAAAATGTGTGTCCCCCCCCCCTGTAACTTCTAAAATAAGGGAATGATAAAACTAAAAAAATTATATGATGTACATTACCAAGCAAACTTCCAACGAAAATTGGTTTGAATGAGATTTAGTAAGTAGTTTTTTTTAATACGTCATAAATCGTAAACCGCAAAAAACATTGATCAAAGTTACAACGAACTACAAGAACTTTTATATTATGGTACTTGCTGCTACGGAACCCTTCATGGGCGAGTCCGACTCGCACTTGGCCGCTTTTATTAAAAACCACGCGGACGAAGTCGCGGGTAACAGCTAGTGATATCTAATTAACAGTAAAAATGTCATAGTTTGTAAGGATGTTTGTTACTCTTTCACAAAAACTACTGAGCAGAATTTCATGAAATTTACCACATAGATAGATCGTGATCTGGAATAGGACATGGGGTACTTATTATCCCGGAAAACACGAGTAAAGCTGCAGGTAGAGTGCTAGTTATATAATCAAACTAGCTGACCCGGCGAACTTCACGTCGCTCAAAAAACTTTTTTTCTAATAAAAGTAGCCTAAGTTACTCCTTGTTACATCAGCCAGTGAAAGTCCCGTCAAAATCGGTCTATCCATTTCAGAGATTAGCCGGAACAAACAGACAGACAGACAGACTGACAGACAGACAGACAGACAGACAAAAATTGTAAAAAATGTTGTTTTGGTATATGTACCGTGTATACGTCCAAATGCACTTAGTAAAAAGCGGTTATTTTAATATTACAAACAGACACTTCAATTTTATATATTTGTATGTATATTTATTTATGTATATGTATAGAGTATAGACTATAAAAATTAGTCATTCGTTATTTTGTTTCAGCATACTTCGACACATCCGAGCCATGTGCGACACCCCGGATAGCCCACGGACGTATCCGATTGCGGCAGAGGTCCCGCCTGGTGAGGTTCACCTGTATGCCGCGCTACGAGCTGGTGGGGAACAAATACGCCACCTGCAGGAATGGCCAGTGGGATGTTCCACTGCCAGTTTGTGTCCGTAAGTAGCAATCAGGATTTGGTGAAAGGTGAAAGTCTAAATCCATTTTCAAATTTAGTTTGTGTAACAGTTGACTTTGGTCAGCTGAATTAGAGTTTCTATCGCCCCAACTCAGAGTCACTAAAAGGCACTAAAAGCAACAACCCATAATTGTGCCACTGCTGGGCTCGGGGTCTCCTCTCACAATGTGAGGGGTATTAGGCCATAGTCTACCACGCTGGCCAAGTGCGGATTGGTAGACTTCACACACCTTTGAGAACTTTTATGGAGAACTCTCCGGTGTGCAGGTTTCCTCACGATGTTTTCCTTTACCGAAGCAAGTGATAATTAACTTCTAATACGCACATAATATTTGAAAATTAGAGGTGCGTGCCAGGATTTGAACTCGGGCCCTTTCGTTCGGGAGACCAACGTTCTAACCGCTAGGATATCACTGCTTTACTGCTTTTCTGCTTCAGAGTCACTAACGGTTACTTAAATCACTCCTTAGTACAGAATTTGTATGGAGATTCTTTACTAAAGAGCGATTAAAGTAACCGTTAGTGACTCTGAGTTGGGGTATAAATCTTCTTTGTCACAAGAAAGGGGCTCATGAGTCCAAACCAACCTCCCTTCTCGTGCACTTTGTTAAATAACAGACGAAGTTATGGCACTCCTATAAAAGCTGGCTTGATTTTGTACCAGTGACTTATCACCCAAATTAATCCTGCCGATGCTCATATATGGTAAAATAGGTATACGAGTATAACACGCCTATTTATGTTTACACACATGTTTTACGTGTTCCGGTCGTACATCTGCAGATAAAATATCACGGGTTCTTTTGGGTTTTGGTTGGTATCAGTTCAGCATCAGTGATGCATTTGATGTTATATTAAGACATGTTTTGCGGGGAGCTCACAATCCTCGAGAAATAGGTGTTTCCGAACTTCCTAAGGGTCCCTAAGGGTATGGACTTCGATTTAGGACGTCGTCAGGTGGGTCCTCTACTAGGGACTAAACATAAAAGAAATACCATTCACAGGACCATCCTGTCGCGTACCGCAGCTCCAAAACGGTTTAAGAATGCTATCCCACGGCGGGGCGTGGGTGATCTTCTTCTGCTTTCCTAATTACGAGCTGGTCGGCTCCCCGGTCATCTACTGCGACGGATCCAAGTGGAACGCCACTGCTCCGAGATGTGTTGGTATGTTATCAAAATCAAAACTATTTTAATCTAAAACGGGGCCAAAAATCTGTAAATCTTCACTAAGCCCCTATATAAAATCAATTGCTGTCGTTTGTCTCGCTAAAACTCGAGAATGGCTGGGTCAATTTGGCTAATTTTGATCTTAAAATATTTGTGAAACTTCAGGGAAGGTTTAAACGGTGAGTAACATAAATAATAAGTAACAAAAAATACTAAGGGCTTGTTTCACAATCTTCAAGTAAGTCCGAAGTAAGCTATTCGTTGGTTAAGTTGACATTTCGTGTATGTAAAATGACACTTTAACGTCACTTTAACCGGCGAATAGCTTATTCAGGACTCTACTTGAAGATGGTGAAACAAGCTCTAAAAATGACAATTTAATTTTCCGATACAAAATGTTCCTAGCTGTGAAACATTTGATGTCTTTTGTAAAATTATCATACAAAAAATTAAGATCACATAAAATTAACATACATAATTACAATTATCAAATATTTATAGGTGCGTTCAGAAAGTCTGTTTTATAGGTTCGATCTCTTTGAAAACGTACAGTGAACCATGTTAACTTTCTAATGTAACCTTAGCAACATATCTAACTTTTTTATTTTAAAAAGACTCTCGAGGAAGAGGGAGAGGGAGTGGGTGAGAGAGAGGGGAAGGGAGAGGGAGAAAATGGGGGGAGTTGTTAGGCAGTACAAAGTTTGCCGGGTCAGCTAGTAAAAACTAAATATATTTTTAGAAATAATGTGCAGTCAAGTTTTGTTCTCATCTATCTACCCATCCGTGGGCATGATGTTCAATTAAGGATAACTATACTTATGATTTTTCTGTTCAAAGCAGAAAACGGACCTAAAAACAATTAAAATGGGCAAACATGAAAATAATTGCATCTCCTTACTATCGGTAATTCCAACTACGAATCCACCAAAATGTTTTCGTGAATTTTGCTAATCAAATCAAAACAAATTACAATTATAACTTATTTTTTTATTAAAATTAAATATTAGACATGTATTTTCAATTAATAATCATACAGTATTTTTTATGCTAATATTTATTAAATCTACATTTATTTTCCTTTCACAATTAGATAGCACAATCGCGCCCAAATTGAGCTGTGACTTCGAAGACCCCGATCTTTGCGGCTGGAATCAGGATGCTTTACACGACTTCGACTGGCAGCGAATCAACTCCAAGACTCCTAGCTCTATCTTCCTCACCGGTCCATCGTATGATCATACCCTTGGCATGGGGGAAAATGGTAAGACTCCAATCATATCATCTTCATCATTTATACATATCGACGCTTGAAAGGCAAAATTTACCAAGCGACATGTTGGGCGATATTTAATTATAATTATAAACCTTATAGACATCACTAAATTAACAAAAAATTCTGCGTCGGTTGATCATAATATGATCATATTATGATAATTTTTTTGTGTATAATATGTGTTTATGTATTTTTGTGTATAATTGTGTATAATATGTGATAATTCAGTGATGTTTATAAGGTTTATAATTCAATATCACCCAAAATGTCGCTTGGTAAATTTTGCCTTTTAAGCGTCGATATTACAAGTAGTACATTTTTTAATTTGTCGGCATGTGTGTGTGATTGTTTCGGATAATCTCAGAAACGGCCATAGCTTGCTGTGATGTGAAATCCTTTTAGTACTGATACAGAAAAAATCAAATCTTGACAGTTTTTATCCGACTTCAAAAAAGGAAGAGGTATTCAATTCGACTGTATTTTTTTTACGTTTGTTACCTCAGAACTTTCGACTGGTTGAACAGATTTTGATAATTTTTTTTTCATCGAAAGCTGGTGCTTGTTTTGTAGCCCCACTTAAATTTGAGCTAGATCTAACGAGTATTTTTTTAGTTATTTTGAAGTCGGTTATTTTTTCTTGGTAAAATTCAGATTACAAAACAATTAAATTGATAAATTTGCGTAACACAATGTATTCCAACTATTCTAACTCGATAAAACAACGCTTTCTTGCATTATTATTCAGATAGAACTTCACAAAGGTAAGTTCGTTTTATCTATAAATAATAAATATGACTCCCCAGGTCACTACATGTATATCGAGAGCACATCACAGGTGGAAAATGACACAGCTCGTCTGATATCGCCGATCTACGACTACTCTCTCACTCAGGATGGCTGCTTCTCGTTCTCCTACCACATGTTCGGCAAGTAGGTATCGATTTTACAAATAAACACTCTCATATAAACGTGCTAAGATTATTTGTGTCAAATCAAAATTTTTTATTCATATAGGTATCACTGATACACTTATGCACGTCATTTTTTTATCTACCAGCTTTTCGGAAGGGTGCTTTGTCATGGAGGAGAAGAAAAGCCGAAAGAAACTCCTCGCACATCTTTTAAAATCATGAAAAGTTACATAATATCTTCTAACCTACGCGGTACAAGCAAAAGAAATAAAATCAAACTTTATAAAAAAAACATCTTCAACGGTTTTTCGAAATGGTGTTAGAATAAAAAAAATACACAAATATGTATACAGTATACAGGATGATTATTGATTCATTATATAATATTGAATTTTGAACTAAATAGCGTTTTTCCAAAACGTTTATGCGCAAATTTTCAAAACTTGTGCTGATAACAGTCAGTCACTATAGACCGGTTTACACGTACTAAGTAGTTAAGTAGATAAGTAAATTTTAACTAAATTTTAAGTGAATAATTTTTAGTATCCGTCCACACGTAATAATTTAGTAAAGCTCTTTAGTTCATACAATTCTACTTAAATACTTAAGCATTTTACTAAATTTAACTAAATTTTAACTTAAAAGTGTCTGTCCAAACGTGTTAAGTGATAAGCCCCGCCCACCTACTTAACAGAAAATAGAAAAATTTCTAAATTACTTATCTACTTGATTACTTAACTACTAAATTACTACACTACCAAATTGTCTGTTTACACGTATTAATTTACTTAAAATTTAGTTAACTACTTAACTACTTAATACGTGTAAACCGAACATAAGTTTAACATTTCACTACAAATAAGCGAGACAGTGCTCTAGGAAAATTCTACTAATATGATTATTTATCTGCGTCATTTTCGTAGCCACGCGTAGCGTAGCGGCGTAGCGTAATTCTTCTGGATTTTTCCTCACACACCGCGCTTATTACGTCTTTCCTCGTGTATCTGTTGTGGTTTTTATGTGATAAGGATAGCAAACGAACTTGCAGTAAAAACAATACCACAAATATTACTCAGATACTTCCTACGCATTAGAAATATTGCGCAATTAACTACCTGATTACGAAATTAAATTATTGTTGTCAAAATTGGTTTTAACTATGATACAACACTAGTAGCTGGTTGTATCATTTAATTTAAAATATGCACCTTACCATCAGAACTGTGTTCGGTTTACACGTATTAAATAGTTAAGTAGATAACTAAATTTTAAGTAAATTAATACGTGTAAACGGACAATTTAGTAGTTAAAATTTAGTACGCAAGTAAACAAGTAATTTAGAAATTTTTCTGTTAAGTAGGTGAGCGGGGCTTATCATTTAACATGTTTGGACAGGAACTTTTTAGTTAAAATTTAGTAAAATGCTTAAGTTATTAAGTAGGTCGTGACGAATTGTATGAACTAAAGAGCTTTACTAAATTATTACGTTTGGACCCGCATTAAAATTATTCACTAAAAATTTAGTTATCTACTTAACTACTTAATACGTCTAAACCGGAATGTACGGCCAGGGTCTGCAGTGAGCAGTACCATCATTACCTGCCCATGGACGCCTATAATCAACCGATTAGGATTGTAGGAGGCTTAGGGCTTGTTTCACAATCTTCAAGTAGAGTCCTGAATAAGCTATTCGCCGGTTAAAGTGACGTTAAAGTGTCATTTTACATACACGAAATGTCAACTTAACCAACGAATAGCTTACTCCGGACTTACTTGAAGATTGTGAAACAAGCCCTTAGAGTGAATGATTGGAGACTTTAGTGTTAGGCCTTTTGTCCACGTACACATACTCGACGTCATGCGCATGTAAATTTTCGCTCGCTTGCATCTTGTAAAAGTACGAAAGCTGTCCACCTGTGTGCAAAATTTCATGAAAATCTGATCAGTAGTCTTCGCGTGACTAATCCATACACACGCAAACTCTCACATCTATGTATATTCTCTACTAATACTAGCTGCCCGGACAAATTAGATTATACAAATTGATACCTATATATTAAGGTGTTTTTTTGTAATGGATAAACTTAAAAAGTACTGGACTGATTTTAAAAATTCTTTCAGTAAAAAAAGCTCTCTTCTTTCAGAATAACAACGTAGACTATATTTTATTCAAAAAAAAAATAGAGGTTCTATCTGAAAATCGAAGCAAAGCGAGGGAGATTACTAGTTTATAATATTGGTAGCATTGGTAGCATCAAACAAGTATAACTAACACCCAACTCAGAGTCACTAAATGTTACTTGAATCGCTCCTTAGTAAAGAAGGACCCATCCATAAATTACGTCACACGTTAAGGGGGGGGAGGGGGTCGATGTAGTGTGACATTGTGTGACAATGGGTGGGAGGGGGTCCTAAATTTTGTGACGTCACATTTCAAAATCGAATAATTGGTATGTATAGATAAATATTAAAAAACAATTAATAGAAATTAAACTAATTTCGGAGCTGCTGTTTTAATTAAATAATTTGTAGGTATAAAATTTCATGATATGTGATGTCACACTAGGGGGGGAGGTCTCACCAATGTGACCAGCTGTGACATGGAGGGGGGAGGGGTCAAAAAGTCATGAAATTAGTGTGATAGCGATTTAACTAACCGTTACCTACTTTGACTTGGGGTGTTAGACATTCCGAGTTACTAACGATTAGCAGCTCAGTTTCTTCACAGTATGTATAGTGCGCGAACTTGGCGACCGGCCAAAATTCAACAAACCAAGTGTTCCAAGGCCAAGCTGCGACGTCACCAAGTACTTTTGTTGATTGAAAGCTTTTACTCATGTTATTGGGACCTAAGTAATTTTTATGGTGTAATTGTGATTGATTTTGATACAGATTTTTCAAAATGTTCAAATAAACGTGGTGATGGTAGACGCCATATTCATCATTTGTCACAGATACCACCTAAAACTCATCACAAACAACCAAGTTTTTTCAGAAACATTTATACACGTAAACGCCTCGGGAATTGAATCCAGGATCTTTGAACAAGCAGACGAGCCACATAATGTTAAGATTGACAAGCACCGCCGATGCATTTGCCCGCCTAAAAGAAGATAAAAGAAAGAAAGGCTACAGGTTCATCAACGACTGCTTCAATTATACTCGTAATAACCATTAAAGGCATTAAATAATTTGCCCTCAGAAGCATTTTGTCATCACTCATCCAAATTCCGTCTGCGTCCGAAGGTACTCATCTCACTTAATGACGATATATCTCTGTCCGACTGAAGATGTAAAAGTCAGGCCAATCAGCACCTGCCCATTTGAAAAAACTTGATGCATTCATGAAAGCAATAATAATTACACAGGTTCCTTTATTTCTGAATAAATGTAATAGCCGTCGCATAGGCTTTTTAAAACAAAGTAAGAATTTCAGATTTTATTCTAGACGAGTAACCGCCCTCGCTTTGCTTCGGTTCTCTTATTTTTTTTACACCTTGGGTTACATTGTTGGAGTTTTATTAAGGATCCCTATTTTTTTCAAAATATAATATAGCTTGTGTCATCTGGGGATAGTGTAGCTTCCCAACAGGGAAAGAATTTTTCAAATCGGTTCAGCAGTTTCGGAGCCTATTCAATGCAAACAAACAATCAAATCTTTCCTCTCTATAATATTAGTATAGATATGGGGCTATTTTACATCTTTCAAGACTACATAAAACAGATTGGTACTCTAAGGTTCCAAGGATAATAAATATTCATATAGTGAATAAATATATATTGAGCATTTTATTTCGCAATTTTTATTATCCAATATTGAAATGAAAGCTGTTCCATTGCTTCAACAAATATCTACCCTGAGTAATCACTCTGGCAGAATTAAAAAGTAACTACCAAGGAGATTATTTCCCACTCATTGCATTTTGCGCGCTATAGTTTAAATTCTAAGGCATACACATACATATCTTAGTGTATTTCCTGCCTGCCGGGAAGGAAATCGATTTCCACGGTCCCGACTGGAGCAGATATTTATGACAGATGAATTGTCTTTTTCTCCCTTCCTGGGTCTTAGCTGTACGTGATGTTTCCTCATTATATTGATAAATTATTTATTGCGATATCATGAGTTGCGATACAGAGAACCTTAGAGCATGAAGGTGAATGATAAATGGACAAATTGTCTGCAGTGCCTGCAACATACGTATAGTTACGTAGATATTTATGATGTGTACTTAAGGTAGGTACATATTACGAAAATATATTTCGTAAATATTGTTTATTTTTACAGATGTACAATAAAGTGTTATTTAATTGTAATGGCGGCAATTTAGCGCTTAAGAAAAAGCTGAGTTGTTAAATTTATTTAGCCTACTTCATCTTACTTTTACTTCTAGGATGTTGGATTACTTTATCTTACATGGTACATAGGAAGAAAGAAATAAAGTAACTGACTGACAAACCCCCAGCCGGAACACGAAGAGATCTTTCTTTCTTCTCTCTTAGTTTTTGACTGGCGATGCATTGGTACCTTTGATGCTATTGATAGGTATGGAAGACAGTGACCAGTGTCTAGTGGCTTGTCATGTCAGCTCGTTTTTCTACTATTTACATAAAAAAGTGTTAGTTCTGCTATAACCATCATATGGCTTGTGGTCTCCTTTGTCAGTTATTAACAAAACAAAACGCGTCATGATCTTGAAATCAATTGACGACCTTGTAGACTAGTTGGCAGCGACCCTGCCTGCGAAGCGAGGGGTCCCGGGTTCGATTCCCATGGGTTTTATTGTGATGTGGTATATTGTAGTCCATGCCACCCGCGCGGCCGCGACACTGGTAAATAACCTACTGCGGGGGTATGAGTGTGTTAGCGTTTATTTATTTATTCATTTATCATCACGCGTTATCCATTTCGTCGCTACAAAGTTCTAATTACTATTATTATTTCAGAACTTGTGGAGGTCTAAGAGTGTACCAGAAACCAGACAACATGACTCTTAAAGCAATACTCGACTTGCCCGAAGAAGAAAGACGAACATACATTCTCTTTGAAAAATGGGGGAATCTTGGAAACACATGGTTTAACGCTGTCAGCCCATTGGCAAACTTATCTATTGATTTTCAGGTAAGGTTTTATGGATTTTTTTAAAGTCTACATATTAATACCCTCTCACTAGGATTTTATTTTTATTCTTCTACTTATTCTTCAATCGTAAGTAGTCAATTGGATTAAGCCTTTGGTAGGACCAATCAGCAGGAGGTAATAGGACCGCGTGGTAAAAGATCTCATCAGCTCATTGGCAACTGACTCCAGCAGTCTGCACCGAAGCATTATGGCTCTCAGGGCATCCGACGAGGAGAACCCATTCTCACCCCAGACCTTGTCTATTTAATATAGCTGACAAAACTACCTATGCATGACATCGTTTGTTTTTTTCTAGATTGTTATAGAAGGCATTCGAGGCAGCAGTTACACCAGCGACATTGCGATCGATGACGTAGCCATCCTTCAGGGGGAGAACTGCTCAGCGGCCGCTAGATCCGCCACGACGCCATCATTGCCCACAACTACTGTCGCATGTGTGTATTTCTTAAGTCATATCTCACCTGTCAATGCGCCTCACGAGAGTCAAAACTGTCCAGAGATTTTTAACCGACTTCAAAAAAAGGAGGAGGTATTCAATTCGACTGTATTTTTTTGTTTGTTACCTCAGAACTTTCGACAGGGTAACCGATTTTGATGATTCTTTTTTCAATTGAAAGCTGGTGCTTGTCATGTGGTCTCACTTAAATTTGAGCGAGATCTGACTAGTAGTTTTTCAGTAATTTTGAAGTCGCTTGTTGTTTATTAGTAAAATTTAGATTATTTATTATTTCAGTTGTATTGTATTGCCATATTATTAGCCGGCTGAACCTTTTACTGAGCGACACTTTTGAATCTATTAATATATTAATATTAATAATCTATTAATATTAGATATTAATCTTCCACTTGTATGTAAAATAAGGGATACCAATAAGAGTTTTATGACCTACACATTCTGATAAAAGATTCAAGCCTATTTTACAGGCGTTTTGAACTACAAATAAATAAACGATATCTTACTGCTCCTCACTAGCTGATTCATGCGTTAACCGCTGCATCGAAGACTACGTCACTACGCCTCCAGGCAATTATCGTTGCTCCTGTAGTTACGCCTGTTTCGTTGAAGAAAACTGCTGCCCAGACTTCTTTGGAGTTTGTCTTTATGGAATGGGTGAGTCCATGTTCTTGTAAGGCATCAGTTACAATACATACACATTCACACCCATCCAGAGCTTACCCCTTCCACACGCAGCTCTGTTAGAGGGCTGCATGCGCATGCTCGTCTGCTTTATTTTTTCTTTATTTTATTTTATTTTATCTTTTTTCTACTGCTCGGACGTCGCGCTTTGCTTCGTCTTTTATTATACGTACCGCAAGGGACTGGAATAAATTGCCTGCGTGGGTGTTCCCCTCTGATTATAATGTGGGTGTCTTCAAGTCAAGAGTGAATAGGCTTCTACTAAGTTAGTGTGCTTTACCATCCAAGGCCTCATTACTGCTTACCATCAGGTGGTTTTGTGGTCAAGCACTAACTTATTCGGTATAAAAAAAAGTTAAGAGTATCAGGCGTTACTTTGCGGAAATCCACTGTTAATTTACTATGTGACGAGTTTATAACAACCCTTAATACGTTGTAAGTGAATTTCACATTTGTCGCGGACAAGGAAATCTCCACTTGCTCAGAAAACATTGGCATAACCGAGTTGCATAGAAAGCGGTAACGCTTATCAATTGGCTTTTATACTGTAAAGCATTCAATGGTTTACTAAATACCAGAAATAATTGATTATTTCTGAACTCTTTCTGATAATCTTATACCAGATATTCCCAAAATTGGGAAATTTCTGGCTGGCAAAGGGCATACAAGAAGAACGTTGCGATTAGTCTGGGTATTATAAAATTCAGACCTCCAATAATGAGATGACGTCAATGTCTGATTTGTTGTTGGGTGCAACGTTTTGACGAGCAAGAGTGGACAGAGTTTCTTCCACCTTCAAACTGAATGTACTGCCATCACTAACAACTAATTGAACTATTTCAGATACCACGGAAATGGATACAAACGCGAGCGTAACAGTAAAAAGCGTGAGCGAAGAAGCACCGCAGACTCTAAAACTAGTTGCAGTTACTACTGAATCAACCACTTCTACTACTAGAAGAACTACTACTTCAACTACTCCTGCACCAACTACTCCACGTCGGACAACTACAGCTAGACCCAAACCCACTACTACGCCCAAACTCAAACTGACTACTCCCAAACTCATTAAACAGACCACAACACTATCAACTTCTACATCCACTAAAACCTCAACCCGTAAACTAACTACTGCAAGAAGGCCATCAACTACAAACAAACCTACTACTCGTAAATCCACTACATCCAAACGCACTACTACAACGACAAAATCTGTGCCAGTTATTATTACAGTCAAACCATTAAGAACTACAGTACCAACAACTAAAAAAGTTGCAAGTACATCTAGTTATAAAGTTTCAAAGTCTCTTGATAACGATAATTACTTAGAATCTGCTGGGAAGGAGAGAGAGAAAGAAGTGATCGAAAACAGAGATAGTCATGAAAAACGTAAGGGTGTTCTTCATGAAGAAGTTAAAGGTAAGTTTGCAGCTGTACGTGTTTGTATAATTTAATTTTAATACTAGTTCGACGGTCGAACAAATCAGAAAAAAAATTCCCACTAGTTCGGCGATCGAACTAACGAATCAAACTAGTGGGAACAAAGCTATGCCGCAAAAATACGCAAGACCCAACTTTTTTACGTCCAAACTTTTATCAGTTAACTTATTGTTAGTTTAAAACTTAGTATCACTTAAAGTTTATTCAGTTCAGCGTAAAACAGTAAAATGCACATTTGTCACTCGCATTAATTAAACGAAACTAGAATTCAAGGATGGAACTATTATTAGTATCTACTTTTTTCCTCTTTCTATACTAATATTATAAAGAGGAAAGATTTGATTGTTTGTTTGCATTGAATGGCTTCAAAACTACTGGACCGATTTGAAAAATTCTTTCACTGTTGGGAAGCTACATTATCCCTGGATGACATAGGCTATAATTATATATTTTCAAAAAATTAGGAATCCTTAATAAAACTCCAATAATGTAACCCAAGGTGTACAAAAATAAGAAAACCGAAGCAAAGCGAGGGCGGTTACTCGTTTGATATAAAAAGAAATGTTATCTTTATTTTCAGTGTTACCCCAAACAAGAGTATCGTCTAGCACGAAGGTGATTGTAATAATACTAGTCCTAGCATCATTGGCAGCGATGGCCATGCTGGTCCACGCTGGTTTCCGGAGCACCCGCCTGCGGATAGCAGTGGCCAGGTTCCGCGGCCATCGCGCCAGGGATCCCGAAGTCAGATACCTGTCCAGTGATGTTGATGAATGATGAGGATTAAATTGTATTATGGTTTTTCTTTGTTTCATTGATTTTCAGGGGTTTTTATTTAGCGTACCCGCAGCGTATCCTATTTATTCGGTCAATCTTGCAAGCTTAACTAGACGTAATTTCTCATAAAGGAGTCGAAATTGTGAATACTGGCTTAATTCTGTTGAGAATTCATTTTTCTTATAAATGCGACCTGTTCATACCCGCAGCCCCGCAGGTTTGGCTCCAGACGAGAGAACTCCTTACTAGGGCTGACCCCACGGCTTCGCCCGTGTTTTCCGGGATAATAAGTACTCCGTATCTTCCAGATCATGGTCTATATGTGGGCTAAATTTTATAAAAATCCGTTCGGTATTTTGTGTGAGAGACCCACAAACATCCATACAAATTTTCACAAGGTAGCTCTTCTTTTTAACCGACTTCACAAAAGGAGGAATTAAATTTGACTGTTTTTTATATTTGTTAGCTCAGAACTTTCGACTGGGTGAACCGATTTTCATGATTCTTTTTTTAATCGAAAGCTGGTGCTTGTCATGTGGTCCCACTTAAATTTGAGTGAGATATGACTAGTAGTTTTTGAGTTATCCCTAATTTTGAGTTGGTTATTTTTTGTCAAGAGCCAAGAATTATACAGATCCAACACGAATAGATGAGCCATCATATGGTAAGTGCGCATTGTAACAGCTAAACTGATTAAATCATACGGAACCTTACGTCTGCGAGTCCTTCTTACACTTATCTCATTTTAAGTAAAATCATTAATAGTGTGTAAGCTGGCACTCCTAGTAGAAACTTAGTTGACTACTTCAACTTAGATTAATGAAGTAATCGGTTGCCAAGAAAGGAAATTTAATAACGATGGAGAAAACCGCAACAGGCCTGCCTTTTGAATGTCTAATGAGCCAAAAATAAAATTCTCTACTCTCTACCATATTCGTCAAATTGCATTGAACATGGGCCGGTGGCCAATTGATTTTTAAGGCCAAATCTCAAACTGTTACTTAGGTACACGCTAAAAAGTTTATGTTTAAGTTAAAAAAAAATATTATAGAAGATTTTAAACCTAACTCATCGTGGAGTGAACACATTTTACTATATACGAGTAATCACGATATTTCTTTTGTATTCCGATATTTCGACCCAGTTGCAGTTGCAGTTGCAATATCGGAATACAAAATAAATATCGTGAGTACTCGTATTATAGTAGAAAAATAAGAACTTTGAATTAGGATAGGCCATCAGGCATACATCCTCTCGGGTTGAAGTTTTAAATGAAAAGATAAAGAAAAATGCAAAAATAAAAGCAGAAAGATATAATATGAAGTGAAGTGTTTGAAAATAGAAAGAGAAGAGACAAAAGGATACCAATGTATTCATGTTCTATTGCGGGTGGGTGTATGGAAGACGATAAAAATTAAAATAAAATATTTGCGTAAACTGAAATAATATATTGTACTTGCACACTTTAAATTACTCCTAAATAAATTGTACAATAATAAACTGTCGCGAGTATAGCACAATGTGCTCCGAACGCAGAATTAGGACGACTGAATTGTGGAAGCAGGTAGGGGTTGTTAGAAAGCCCCAAACGCCACTTTACATATTTCAGTCGGCACCTAATAAATTACAATGACATGTCACCACAACGTTTTCTTTTAATATGAAGTAATTCAATTCTAACTTGTTCCTTCTCATACTTCGAGAAAGGTTTTTGTAGAAGGGAGTTTCTAAGGTGGAGTAATACAACACTATCAGAAGAGCCTAGAGCATAGAGAATGTATGAGAATAAAATGCAAGAAATAGAAGCATTTATTACAAAGAAAAATAAATCGCTTGAAATAACACATTACAGTAAAAGGAAAAATGTAAATATTTTTCTGCCTTCATTAAATTTCAAATGTATGCTCAATGAAAACCGCCGCAAGGCTTTATTAGCGTTGTTCGGTATTTTTTAAACTACAATACTAGAATATTCAACGCTGGCAACACTGAAACCGGAAGCGCGGGTAATACGAACGGGTGACCTCGATTCATCGTTACCCCGTTTCTACAATGTCACCTATCATGGTGGCACAGCCTTCAGTGCTTATCACGAGCCCGCTATCGACCCATGGCGCCATTTTGCTTGACGCATGCGCAGGAAATATGCGGACAGTCTGACGTTTTCACGGCACAGAGGCACCGCATTTCTCCCGCGATACTGTAAATAATTTGTAAATACGGGCCGAGCTACCGAACGTGTTTTAAAAGGATAAAATTCTATTTTTGAATTTTATTATTCGTCATGCAGCGTTGTGTGTAACCGCTTCCGTCCTGCCAGTGTTTTGAAGGTAAGTCATTTCTTTGCGCATTAATAATTAGATTAATCTATTTCGGTGGAAAATTAATTGTTTAAAAAAATAATAAATTTAAGTGTCGGAAACAGTTGCTGTATAATGTGAAGTTCTACTATTCTATTACTCGCTTAACTATAAGTTTAGGTACTTTTTGGATGCAGCTGTTTAAAATTAAGCAGGTACCTTTTTAACAAGATCTATTTTCTTATGACAATTGTATTGATTTTTATTATGAAAGACTTTAAAATACTTCTTGTTAAGTAATGTTCATTCAATCCAATTACGTCAGGATCTCACATATTTTGGCAACAATGAAATAAGCTCAGAGAATGACATTGCATAATCATGCCTATTCCAGCTTAATTGAATCGATGTTCATAGGTTTGGATAAGTTAAATAAATTTTGTGATTGGATAAGCTAATATTTTTTTTTTGATAAAACAACAAAATTACAAATTATAAAAAGGATTCTTTACTTAGTACGTATTTTACTAAATTATGTTTTCTGATTTTTTTTTAAACATTTTTCATTGAGAAAGCGTTTGCAATGTTTCCAACGCAAGGTTATCAAAATCATTTTAAATGATAGCAAGTTTATTTTTACAATAAAAAATTTCGTTAGGATAAAATACTTTTATATTCAGTAATGTTTCAAAATAAAATAGCTTTTTTCATAACAGAACTATGTTTACGCAGGACTTCATAATTATACAAGAATTAATTATTTTATTAGAGGTTTTGGCTATCGGCTTCAAAAGCTTTAAACACGAATAACAACGACAATGTTTTTTAATTTTCATAATATAACTTATAGAATATATATAATTTTCATAATATAACTTATAGAACAGAAATCTTTGTTGTTAATAAATAATACTTAAAAAAACTATAAGACACGCTTTTATAGAAAATCCAACTAAAAAATAGAAAATAAACTTGAATTAAGAATCGTGTAATTGTAGTAAAAGCGTGGGGTGCACGGTGTCAATGAGTAGAAGGATTATCATTTTGATAATATCTTAAAAAGCACCTTACGCTTTTAATACAATTACCTACACGATTTCTAATTCAATTTATTTTCTATTTTTTATTTGGATTTTCTATAAAAGCGTGTTTTTAAGTTTTTTTTTAACAATTATTAATTTTTTAATTTTTTAGTTTCATTTTTTCAAATGAAATTTAGGTTTTTTTTTTACTTTCTGTTTTTAATATTGAATTGTCATCGGTCCTCGATAAGACTATGAAGTTTAAATGAAATCTGACCATTTGAAGTGGGTCAAAATCAAATCCAAAAGAGTCGGTTACAAACAAACATACATACAGGTGAAATTAATATAAAGCGTGTAAAAATGACAGAAGGTAAAATCTTTTAATAGTCAGTCAAAACGAATTTATTTGTATGTATTGCAATCTTTTTATGCGAATAGATGTCGTATGATAATGATATCTTATTTAGGGACAATAAAGAGAATAAAGACTGGATGGCTCCTTGAGTCCAAGCCAACAAATATAAAAACTATAAAAACCAAGGACGCCTGCAAATAATAATGTCGGATCCAGTCGTAGGGTAGAATTTATTCTATTTTCTGCTGTATACCATACGAGTAGTATCTACTGATAAATATTCACACGGTTAAATGAATTTGAACCTCCCTTTCATTACGTGCCTATTTGGTACTTTCTATTCCTAGTTGACGAAATTAACCTTATTTTTTGTCACATCCTTTCGGTTCATTTTGCGTAGTATCTATCCATTTTTAGGCAACTGATAATCTTAGCACAATGTTCTATTGAAATATTAATTTAAATTACCTATTTTAAAAACAATTATTAGTAAACAGAAAGTAGTTTCCGTATAAAATGATTTAAAAAGGAAAGTAGTCTTTAAATTCCATTAATTTCTGTCAACTTTAATTTTAAATTTTAAATTACGATTACAGTATCTTCACTGTAAGATTGTTTACGAAATAGAACTCGTCTAATTAGTATAAATTTAACAATAAAAAGCCTGGTATGAAAAAAGCTATCACGATATACCTTTTTGAAATCCTTATGGTGAGCTCTTTAATTTGCTACCCATATTGCATTATTCGATTTACTTTTATTTTTGATACTTCAAAGTCTTCAAATAAGCATCTCAGAGCCACTCCACCAACACACGCTACTCTGACCTCTCCTGAGCCTTTTGAATCCAGCGGATACCCGCTGTCTTCTTCAGGTCGTCAGTCCACCTGGTCGTCGGGCCTCCTGTGCTTCTTTTTCCAAAGCGTTGTCTTCATTCGAGGACCTTTCTTTCCCAACGGTTATCGGTCCTTCGAACTATAATTATGGCCAGCCCATTGCCACTTCAGCCGATGTCGGTCAGCTTCGTTTGTCTACGGATTTCATCATTTCTCGATCGCGTAGAGAGAGCTACGACTAACAAGGTCTATTCTTCATGCTCGCTTTCAACGTTCAAAAGTTATCAGATGTCGTTAAAAGCCGAGCTCTTCCCTACAAGGTCTGAGTTCTGACTTCGTTCCAATGATATTATAATGTAAAAAAGAGGTAGATGTGTCACTAGCGCGCCGACGATGAAGAGCGTAAGAACAGGCAATTGATCGTTCTGCTCGTAGTCGCTCTGTCAATACAAGACGATACGCACGCTTTTGTTGTTGTCATAAGTGCTTGACATTTGATATACAGCGTTAAAATGCCTTCGTGTATTATACCAATGTGATTGGTGTAGTGAAACGATAAACGTGTGTGTTGTAGCTCTTTTCGGAACAGATTTTTTGGTTTATTTGTAAAGGTATAACGTGTCTGATCTATATTTTTCAAACATCATTGCTTCGCTCTCCTGTATTTACTGGCAAATCAGAAGGATCTTTTTCGGATCAACGTCCTAAAACCCATTCCATTAAAACATTATTTTTCCGCTATATTTTAACAGTTTTATTTTGTTTCATGCAAAGCCGTCTTTTGTCTTTTCCTGTCTCTCAATCACTCTTAACATTTAATTCCAGTCCTAGATCCCACAACATAATGTTTCATCTTTAAAAAAACGTTGCAGTCCTACTTAAATATTCGAGTATTATTCTGAGAATTTGAGTTTTTTAAAAATATATTGTATACATATCTAGATCAAAACTGCTGGGATTTAAAAAGGTAAAAATACCTATCAGTAGGGGCACAGTAGTGACACACAGTTTCAACCAAATAACTGTCGCAACGAAAATAAGTAAACATTTATGTATCAGCATTTATCACAATTACTTACTTAATTATTACTCAAAGGTATAATAAGGTCTGAAACTTTGTATGAAATGGGCAAAGAGTTCCTTTCATCTAAACTTGACAAATGCGAGTTAAACTCGCTTGGAGAGTGTTCCGTACGTTGATTATGTATTTACAGTTATTTTTGCCCTTTTTTAGGACCAGACTTCTTATAGGTTTTCCTGTAAGTAATATATTATAACTAAAAAGCTATTTCTGTATTTTTCTGAGGCTACTCGTCACAGGCTAACACAGACGCACGAGTGATCCTATAAGGGTTCCGTTTTTCGATTTTTCGTTCTGAACCCTAAAAGTGTATAACGTTGTTGGGACTTTAAGACCTCCTATGTGTAAAAAATCAGCTTTTTGAGGGACTCGATAAAAATCGATAAAGTTTTGTTTAGCAAGCACATAGGTGACTTTGAATTTGGTGAATAAATTAGGATGGAAATGTTGTACACACATGAGATGATGAGAGTTTTTGAATTCGATAGTGCTTCAAAATGTAGAATCATTTGACGTAAAAAAGTGATTTTGCCAAAAGTGGCACATAACACATAAGAGATCTTAAAGTCGCAACGACGATAAGCGAAATCGCAGATCAACGCTAGTCTAGTAAAAAAAGTGTCAACACAATGTTATTACAAAAGATGACGGTGTAGGTATACCATCTTTCAAAATATCCTTTTTCCGGCATCAAGTAGAAGCGTTCGATTTCAGACCTCCTTCAAATTTATTGCGTATTAAACCTTGGTGCGAGCGCTAATTAGCTGTTATCGCCAGCGACAAGTGTGGTAGCGTGAGCAACGCACCCGTGAACATTTGAGGCACTCGTGTTATAAGAGTACCTATCGACGCTTGAAAGGCAAAAATTACCAAGCGACATGTTGACAACTTTACACTAGAGCATTTTAAAGTTTTTTTATTTTATTTTACAAAAAAAAAATCGTAAAAATCGCTTTATTAAGCATTTAAACTGCATGTAAAATTCATTGGAATTAAGTAGCTATGACTAATAGGCGATTTTTTACGATTTCTTTTCTAAAATTTTAACACCCCTCTTTTTTTGTGAGGGGTTAAAAAGTCGTCTTTTATCGTTAACAAAATAACTACACACTAGTGAATGCGCTATATCTTTAATTAACCTAGAATTCCTAGAGACATACCGCTGGGAAACGCATAATTACTAAACCCATCCTTTAGGTGTCCATGGAACTTACGGAATAACCACTAAAGTAGTAAAACCCAGTGAAGTTACTAAGCCGATTAAACCCCAAGTTTAAATGGAGCAACACGAATTGTTACTTTGTGTTACGTGAGCGGTGAGAACCAGTTAAAGGGATGTTTAGCACGACAACTTGGGGTGAACTTTAACGATAACAGTTTAAATTAAATAATACAAAATTTTAACAAATTTTGGTTTCAATATAATGAGACGAATGTAAAATTTCGGGAAGATGATAATTGTAGGTTTTAGTAATGATCATAGTGATGCAAAATTAGAAAATAAAAATAAAACAGTGGTAATTAACGCCATCTCTTAACATAATATGAAGAGTAAAATGAGCAACTAGGCGCTAATTGCTTCTATCCAGCAATAAAACGAATATTCTATCTTGTTTCTCGCGCCATCTATGAATACAACTTAGCACTTTTTAAAGTAACACAAAGACAGCCACGAACATAAGAAACATTGTATAATGCTTCCTATCTCATTTTCTCCCACGTTAAATCTTATGAATTTATGTGTCTGTCTCTTTTTACTGTCGCTTTTTCGTTTCATCGACTTTCCAATGACAACGATGCTAAAGAAGTTTTCACTTCAAAAACGACTTCAATTAACTCAAAAGCTCTACTCGTCAGATCTCGCTCAAATTCGAAAATATTCGAATATTCAAATATAAAAAGAATCATTAAAAACGGTACACACAGTAAAAATTTATGAGGTAATACACATAAAAAATACAGCCGAAATTAGAGCCTCCTTTTTTGAAGTCGGTTAATGATTTAAACATAATATATCATCGCGGACACTCAACATTTTCGCCGTTAACACGATTCATGTAACTGGGTTGAAATATGGGAATTATGGAACGAATCATGAGTACCCGTTGCATTTAAAAGTAGCTCAAATGTTGAATGTTGAACGTTGAATTTTGAATTTAGTTAACTATCAGACCTTACTGCTGCACATAATTTTTACACAAATCGCTCCTTGGTACTAAGGAGTGTACTTCTTAGTACTCCTTAATTCAGATACAATTCTAAGGAGCGCTTAAGTAACTGTAAGGTGACTCTGAATGCGGCCGTAGTCTTACTATGCGTGATTTAAGGCGAAGTAACCGAACTCGTTTCGATTCGGGAGACTTTTATCTTAGTAGAATGGTAAAAAATGTTTCATCGAAATTTTTTAAGGGGACATAACAGGAATGTCTTTTATTTGCAATTTATATAAAACTTATACTAACGCCCCAACTCAGAGTCACTAAAGGTTACTTAAATCACTCCTTAATAAAGAATCACCATACAAATTCTGTACTAAGGAGCGATTTAAGTAATCATTAGTGACTCTGAGTTGGGGCGTAAATGATACACAGACCTTACTACTGTACATCACTGAATACCGCATTCGAATCGGTTGAGCCGTTTCTAATATTTAGCCGGAACAAAAGCACATTAAGCACATTAAGTACTGTTAACTTAGAATGTATGTTTTTATCAGGATATTAAAATGAAGTTTTCTCGAAGAAATGTGAGTGTGGATATTAGGTAACAGTACCCGGATGACTATATTTTTTTAGCAAACAACGCCATCTACTGAAGTACATAGCTTTATTGTTGCTACTCGCCAATAGATATCGGGAAGAGTCTATTATAGCTGTTGGCGCGGCAATTCAGCAATAGAATTGAACGCTTCCAAATGCGGTATTCCGTGTGTGCAGATATACTAGACCAGTCTAGACTTACCTTCAAGTTGGATGGTGATGCAGACGACTCTTCACGCGACTTACTTGTAACTTATTGGTTTGTCCAAACTGTATCCAATACACCACACACACGACCTTCGATAGTAGCGGAACTGAACTGTATTAAGCGGTATGGGAAAGGGTTTCCACGATGGTGGAAGATCAGCGGCGCGGTTGAGCTCAGAGAACAAGCGGTCAGCCCGATAGCCAAGTATGGACTACTCTAGAAGCGAACGCGTAGATCAACGCGTTAATACATGTGGTTGAGGGTGGATTAAGATTTCGCCTTACTGGCGCGAACATTGCCCCCGGCTTAAAAACCCTCGGTTTTTACAATATAAAGTGAAATAAGGTAGCGGGGACAATGCGAACTTCTCTATTGAGAAGGAAGCGGACAGAGACGTACGACAGGTCTCTTGTAGATCCCTGTCGACGTTCTCACAGAAGCAACTCTGCAGATGCCATCGCTACCAGGATAAGTGGCAACGACGACTCCGAGCGGCCACTGCAGCGGGGGAATGTTGTCAGTCACAATGACAACGACATTGCCTTTAGTTACAGGATTAGAAGGAGTGTTCCATTTTCCTCGACATTGCAATAAATTAAGATATTCTAATTTCCAGCGGTTAGCGAACGACTGAACCATTTGCTCTAGTAGCTCATAGCGGTGTAATAATGTACGCGGTTTTACATAGATTCCATCACCAGTTGACGCGGGCAAGTATTTTAGTGGCGTGGACATCAGAAAATGCGCCGGTGTCAACGCAGTGAGTTCAGACGGATCCTCACTGAGTAGCGTTAGCGGACGTGAGTTAATCACACACTCGATTTGTGTAACGACTGTCAACAGTTCCTCATAGGTGAGCAACTGCGAACCCACAACTCGGTGTAAATGCGTCTTAAATGCCTTTATATAAATTTCAAAATTCCCACCAAAATGCGCACTACGTGGCGGGTTGAATCTCCACGTTATCTTATTAGCAGCTAGTTCGTTACAAATCGAACGATTAAGTTCATCCGAAGTTAACAGATCGTATACTTGGGAAAGCGTAGTTTTAGCGGATACAAATGTTTTAGCATTGTCCGAGTACATAACTGAAACTGCTCCTCGGCGCGACAGGAACCGTTTGAAAGCGTTTAAGAAAGCAATCGTGGTTAAATCGGTGGTGAGCTCAGCATGAACTGCGCGCGTGACCATACACACAAAAACGCATAGGTAACATTTGTAGGAACGAACCCCACGCCTTCTGTAAGGAATGATAGACAAAGGACCAGCGAAGTCAACAGCGGTGTGTACAAATGCTTTCGTTTCGTTAACCCTGTAAGCGGGCAGGTCTCCCATAAGCGGTTGCGCTTGCTTAGGTTTAGCTCGAAAACAAAAATTACATTTATGAGTCACGTGACGCACTAATTTTCTGCATGATATTATCCAAAATCGTTGTCGTAGAATAGACATTAAAGTGAGCGGGCCAGTGTGGCAGTGTAAGCGGTGATAATATTCTACCATCATTAGTACTATGCGGTCCTTACTGGGCAGCAGCGCAGGGTGCTGTTGCTCGTAAGTCAAGTCAGCGTGGCGAAGACGACCGCCGACGCGAAGTATGCCGTCGTCGTCTAGGAACGGCGCGAGTTTACGTAAGGTGCGGGAACATAATTTGTTTTGCTTTAAAAGCTGAATGTCATCAGAGAAATAAGCGGATTGTAATGCCTTAATAACTTTCATTTCGGCGAATTCAAGATCGTTAGCGGAAAAGATATTTGAACGCGGTAGTTTACGTAAAAAGCGGTAAATATAAATAATTGTATGCAGTAAGACTAACCAGCGAGAGATTCGCTGCGACAGAGATAGGAGCGGGTGCGGTTCAATCGCACAAGCGACGGCGGAAAGTGCGGTTAACTTACATTCGGGCAATTCGACGGAATTTGTAGCGGAATTAATCGATTCAATGGGCCACTCTTGTACGTCGTTACGTAACCAAGACGGTCCCGAGAACCACAGAGGATGGCTCTGAATTTGAGCGGGCGTTAGACCACGTGACAAACAGTCACTAGGATTTTCAGTGCCAGGCACGTGATAAAAACATTCAGAGGGAATAGCGGATGTAATCTTTGTGATACGCGTCGCGACGAAAGTTTTGAATTTATGTGGAGATGAATTAACCCACGATAATGCCACCATGGAATCTGTGCAACAAAATATTTGATCTACGGAATGGCGAGTTTGATAAGAATCAATTACACGACGAACTAATTTCGACATGAGCAGAACGGCGCATAATTCGAGACGAGCCACCGTTATTGTTTTAAGCGGAGCGACTTTTGACTTAGCGCAGACCAAACGTATTGAAGCGGGAGCGGATGATTCATTTTTACTTCTCACATAAACAACACAGCCATACGCACGCTCACTGGCATCCGAGAAGGCTACAATAGATACCGATGAATTTTCAAATACATTCAAGTGTCGCGGAATGCGTAAATTTTCTAAAGAAGGAAGCTCGCGTAAATAGTTTAACCATAAACGTAAAACGTCGGAAGGTGGTGTACTATCCCAGTCGACTTTTAATGCAAATAATTTTTGTAAAATAAGTTTTGCGTATAAAATAACGGGCGCGATCAAGCCGAGCACGTCATACAAGCGTGCAATTACAGATAAAATGTTGCGTTTCGTTGGCGGACGATCGTCTAACTTGACTTTAAACATAAATTCATCGGACGCGGGATACCACTGTAAACCTAATACTTTTAAAGTTTGCGCGGGATCGTTAAAATCGATATGAGAATGATAGCGTAATATTTCGGGCAGCGAGTCTAGTAAATCTGGCGCATTGCTAGACCATTTGACGAGCTCAAAGCCCCCGGCTGTGCACAACTCGCGAAGATGGTCTCTGAGTTGTAAACCGTCTGTCAGGGTTGGCACAGAGAAACAAATATCATCCATGTAACAATAATTCTTAATAACGTCAGCAGCGAACGGGAATCGGTTTCGTTCATCGTCGCAGAGCTGCCGAAGCACGCGCATTGCTAAGAAAGGGCTGCTTCGAAGGCCGAAGCAGACGCGGTTAAACTGATAGGTGTCGAGCGGTTGAGCGGGGTCAAATCGATATAAAAACTTTTGAAATATGCGGTGAACGTCATGCGTTAAAATGCGTAAATACATTTGTTTAACGTCGGAGGTAAAAGCAAATTCATAAAAACGAAAATTAATTAAGATAATAAATAAATCATTTTGTAAATTTTGTCCCGTGTATAAAATGTCATTCAGTGCTACACCCGATGTGGTTTTAGCGCTTGCATCCATCACCATACGCCATTTAGTAGTGGTTTTATCAGGTCTTGCCACGGCGTGATGAGGAATGTAATAACCAGATGTACTGTCATCGTTAGTTATTTGTGAGATATAACCCTTATCTAGGTACTCGCGTATAATGGAGTCATATTCCAGACGTAACTCGGGATAGGAAATCAGTTTACGTTCTAATAACATAAAGCGTTTCTTAGCGTGTTCATATGAATCGCCCAAGAGTGTTGGGTCGCGACAGAAGGGTAATGCAACCGAATAGCGGCCTGATTGGTCACGGGTAAAATTATTAATAAAAATGTTTTCGCATTCACGATCAGCGGGACTTAAAGGTAGTTCACACGAAGGTACCTCTTCAAGTTGCCAAAATTTTTGTAAAATTAAATCGGTGCGGTAATCTACGGTCGAACAAAAAGACACGTTTGCGGAAGCGGGACTTAGCGATGGCGTATTTCCGATAACTATGTATCCAAAAATTGTTTCAAGAGCAGTAGGAGTACCATGCGGACCGCGGACGCGTCCCGATAACAGTATATCAGAGAATAAAGATGCTCCTATAACCATCTCAACCTCTCCCGGCGAGGCAAAGCTAGCGTCTGCGAGCGGTACATTATTTAAATAACAAAGCTTCGATACATCTACTTGAGTGGTCGGCAACTCATCCGTGATTCGGTCGAGTACGAAAGCGTCGATAGGTACCAGTACCTTATCATCAAAGCGAGATTGCAAAATTACGGAAGTGACACCCCTAATAGGACTAAGTGATGACCCTATTCCTTTAACAACGGCACGCTGAACTTTATTACAATTAATATTTAATTTTTTGCAACAAGATAACGTTATGAAATTGTTTTGAGATCCTGAATCGATAAGCGCTCGAATGCAATGCAAATTGTTATCTAATGAGTTCTTTATATAAACTTGAATAGTACCGAGTAGGCAAGTATTAATGACATTGTTGTCGCTTTGAGCGGCTAGCGATGTACTTTGAAATGACACATGCGGACGCTCCGCAGTCTTGTGGCTCAATGAGGTACAAGCGGTAGCGGTGGTGGCAGCGGGAGTTGTGACGTTGGAACCGGTCGCGGCTGCTTCGCGGACGGTATCACTATGCATCGATGGGACGGACGCGCCGTTTACTTCGTGGCGCGAGTGCCTCGAGCTGGCGTTCGAATCCGAACGTTGTGCATTTTGCTTTCTACATAGCAACGAGTGATGCTTACATTCACAAAACCGACATTTAGAAATTGACTTACAAGCGGAATAATTATGAGAAAGACTTAAACAATTAGTACAGCCATGGTGATCTTTAACGAGGTTAGATCTATTTTCAATTGAAAGATCATGAAATGCACGACATTTATATAATGGATGCCAATTATAGTTGCATAAGGAACACGAGGGCGTCCCTGTAAAGCGTTTGTTGAAAGAGGAAGATGTAACGAATGAATGAGTGGATCTTGGGTTTACTGAATGTTTATTTAATTTCAAAGCGGTTTCATTTATGCGTTTATTAGACGAACCACCAACACCGGTGGCTGTGCGGTCCAGTATTTTTGATTGTTCGCGAAGGAAAATAGTCAAATCGTTATAAGTAGGCAAAGCGGTATCTCTCTTTAACATTTCAAAGGAGCGAGCGGTTTCTGAATCTATCTTCTTTAAAGCCAAGTACAAGATAATTAAATCTGATAGATTATCGATTTTTAAAGAATTTAAACTAGATACAGCGGTACTAAATGAATCCAAAAACGAGTCGATATTTTTTGAATTAGCGGTCGTGAATGGTTTAAAATCAAACATTTGATCTAGATACGCCGTAGCGAGGCTCCGTTTGTCATTATAACGATCAACTAATGACGTCCAGATAGTTTGATAATTGTCACTGTTTGGCGTAATACCTACACACACGCTGAGGGCGCGACCAGACAGCTTGCCGATTAAATATTGGACTCGTTCATGGTCTGAAAGATCGGGGTTCTCGTGAATAGTGCGTTTAAAAGATTCATAAAATATTGGCCATTTAATTGGATCACCTGAAAAGGTGGCTAGTTCTAGTTCGGGCAACTTAATTGATTTTTTATTAGCGGAAGGCGGTGTAGTTCCCGAAGTAGATGAGGTTTTTAATTTTGATTCCACGTACTTACAGCGACAAAACAAATCTTCAAAAGCCGATTGACTTTGATAATTCACGTCAGCGTGAGGTTTAAGTTTTATTTGTGTTTCGATCAGCTGATTCGTTATATTATAGAACTCAGTACGTAAAGTATCTAAAGTTGCGGTACTACACATAAATAATTCTTCAGAAACTGTATTTTCAAAAGCATTTAAGGAACGATCATAAACGATCTGTAATCGAGCGAAGATTGCGTCACGTCTGCCTTCTAACACCTTTAAATTAATTTCTAAGATAGAAGTTTCGTCTTCTTCAGCAGACTCGTACGCATCTTTCTTTTCACAAACATCGCGTTTAGGAGGCATTGTGAAAGATGTTAATGTCCACGCAATTTACACTTCACAAGTAGCAAGCGGATGGAACGTTCGAGAACGGGCTAATCGGTAATAATATTCGCGTAATGCAAAACTACCGACACAAGTAAAATATTGTATGAACCGACTATGCGTAGAAAATGGAACACAAATGAATAATAATTTTGTTTTTTAGCGGAAAGTGAGAAAAGGGACTAAATAGGAGTCGAAAGAACAATTAAGGTTGTAAATTAAGGATTGTCTTGATGGGCCAAAAAATGAATGATGCGGCTCGATGGACCAAAAAACTAATGTTGGCGCGGCAATTCAGCAATAGAATTGAACGCTTCCAAATGCGGTATTCCGTGTGTGCAGATATACTAGACCAGTCTAGACTTACCTTCAAGTTGGATGGTGATGCAGACGACTCTTCACGCGACTTACTTGTAACTTATTGGTTTGTCCAAACTGTATCCAATACACCACACACACGACCTTCGATAGTAGCGGAACTGAACTGTATTAAGCGGTATGGGAAAGGGTTTCCACGATGGTGGAAGATCAGCGGCGCGGTTGAGCTCAGAGAACAAGCGGTCAGCCCGATAGCCAAGTATGGACTACTCTAGAAGCGAACGCGTAGATCAACGCGTTAATACATGTGGTTGAGGGTGGATTAAGATTTCGCCTTACTGGCGCGAACAATAGCAGTTTTTCATTGCTTGAAAACACGGATTCAACGACATTGTCTAAAAATGAATCCTAGCTAGATCGATATATCGCCCCTGAAACCCCTTGCATACAAAATTTCATGAAAATGGTTGGCGATGTTTCCGAGACTTATAAAATATATTATACAAGAATTGGTCGTTTAAAGGTATTATTAGATTTTTTATCTATAAATATAACTACGTAGGATGTTTCCGCGAAGCGAGGAATACTTGCAAACAAAATAAAGTCATGTATGAGCACACACGCTGTCCATATTTATCTTGTTCGCAACACGTTTTATCGGCAAAATGTATGAAGCGAAGAGAACTTCCTTTACTTTTTTTTTTAAACTGAAACGGTCATCAATTTACGATTTACGCCGACGGAACATTTCATAACGTGTTCGTGTTTACTTTTATCAACATGACATTGGATTTTTTTATGAAACAGCATGCAGTTGACCCGCGGTACAAGGTTCAGTTCTGAAGATGATATTTTTTTTGATATGTTTGATTTGATATGTGTTTTTCGAAACACTTTCTTTGAAGTTCTGTTTTGTGTTATTTTTTGTATTTTTATTTTATGAGTAAAATATTTGGTTGAGCAGCCAGACAAGGTCAAACAAACATTGAAAACTCCAACAATAACCGCTACACTTGTACGAACATTCATTCCGAAACAAAACAGCAAGAATTAAAACAAAAAAGTCAAAGGTAAAAGGTACTCATATCCAGCGTTTTTCTATTACACCTGGCAGCACTACAACTTCATGTTTTATTCAAGGCAGCGCGTCTGCTACCATGGATATAATAACTGAGCCTGGACTTTGTGTCGTCGACAACAATATCTTATATTGCAAACCGACTCATACAGAGTAGGGTATTATTACTTTATGTGCGTGAGTACGGTCAAATATTGCATATTTACTTTTATTGGCTTCAACCCATTAAACAGCCCACTACTGGGCACGGGTCTCTCCTCTTGAGGAGTCCTAGAGTATTCTCCACCACGCTGCTCCAGTGCGGATTGGAGGAGGGGTTAGTGGCCAACCCAAATGTCTGAAGTTTTCATGCCGCTCGAAGGCTGCTGACTTATGATAAAAAACGGAATCGACGGCTTTACGTGCCCTCTGAAGAACGGAAACGCTCAGGAATTTTTTGCTATGAGCAAACATTAAATTTAGTACACAGGTAGGCCATGTTCTATAATAAGATTTAGGGTATTTAATATTATTATCCCAGAGGACGCGACCAATGCCGCGGGCAGAACTAGTATTGCATTCAATTTATTATTTTTAAAGACATAAACATAGGAATTTGATGTTTTCTAGTTATTTTTATATTTTATAGATTTATGTGTATTGAAGATCACATTTAATAACCCATTTTTTATTGATAACATACATAAATATTTAAACGGTCTCTTTACGTGAGTAAGGTAGACTGAATCCTGTCCTGGTCTCCACTGAAAATCAGTGTACAAAGTGTTGGAGTCGGGAAAAGCATTTTTAGATGCAATCATGCATATTTTTTGTTTGATAGGTATAATTCTAAAGGCAGAAACTTTGTTTGGCAAAAGAAACACCTAAGTTAAGTTAAAAACAATAAATAAATAAACGCTCACAGTGTGTATGTGTCGTCCATGCCACTCGCGACACAGGTAATATCCTACTGCGGGGGTGTGAGTGCGTAAGCGTTTAAGCGTTTATAATTTGGAATAGCTTTTCTGTACTCTTATGACGAGAATGACTTATTTTTGGACAGCGGAAAATTTCCCCTCGAGACGTGTTTACCAGTGGCGTAGCGTGGGAGTGGCCGGTCCCGGCCCCGGGCGGCACATGAAGAGGGGGCGGCAAGCCACTTGATTAAAATATATATATATTAAAATTAATATTTTTTTATTTAAATTGTAAATTGTGCAATGAAAAAAAAAAACAAGAACTGCATTTTTAATTAATAAAAAAATATTTTTAAATAATACGGGGGCGGCAAAGATCATAGGGGAGCGGAAAATTTTCGGTCGGCGGCGGAAGCCCACGCTACACCACTGGTGTTTACTAAACTTGTTATTTATACGTGTAAGCGTTCATTTCAATTTATGTTATATCTTATCTAAGTATAGATTACATGTAGCTAAAGGGAATAACAATATTGTCATTTTGGAAGCTTTATTTTATAAGCCGACAAATATATAATATGTGTGTCTTTGTCTTCCATGGATCAGTAATACCTTAGACATCACCGATGCGTTGCCGACCAAGAGAGAAAAGAGACAGATTATTAATAAACAGCGCTCTGGCTGCGAGTTTACCCGCGATTTCCGGGATAATAAGTTCCCTACGTCGTATTCCAGATCATGGTCTATCTGTGTGCAAAGTTTCATGCAAATCTGTTCAGTAGTTTTTGTGTGAAAGAGTCATCATCCATACATCCTCACAAGCTTTTAGATGTAATATTAGTAGGGTTGTCTAATTCTAAATGGTTTTCAATAAAACATCCTTATTGTTGTAAGGTTTTTGTTTGCAATATTTTTCAGGGTAAGTCCCTTCCTTGCCTGGGGTAAATGATCCTACATTGAAATGAATAGTACTTAGTCATAACGTAACACAAAGAAAAGGTGTTTTTAAATAAATTAAAGTTTACACCGCAAGAAAAATGATTACATCAAGTGAACAGGCGCTATAGTCACGGAAGCAAGCTTGAAATAACGCAATAAATTGCGTTTTAATTACATTACTTACATTAAAATTTCAACATTTACTCCAAAATTAACATATTCAACTAAAACATCAAGTACAACACATTCCTTCACTTACTTTAAAATAAAATGTGGAAAAAGGTTTTTCCGCAAACGAATTACCTTTTCAACCTTAAAACCCTCTCGTGGGTAAAGGTAACAGTTTAATTAAAATTCTGAATAAGTATTTACCTTTGTTTCAAAATTTAGTGAGGAGGAAAAGCCTTTATTTCACGAGTTGCCTAAATGTTTCATGAAATACTCGGTCCAACGAAACTTAGAGCGAGTGTACGTTATTTGCGGAGATCATTTTGTATCCTTGTCAAGGGTCTTAAATTCATTTGAAGCTGACGCAACAGCTATGTGCCACTTTTCCAAAAAATAAACACAGCAACTAAAATTTTGATGTTATTTAAACCAACCTCATCGTGGACTGAATACATTTTACTATCTTATGGGTACTCCCGATATGTGTTTTGTTCGCCGATCTTTTGACCCAGTTTCATGGATAGTGGCTAAACTACCAGTAGTGCCTTTAGCCTACAAAATATCGGTGTTCAAAATATAAATCAAGGGTACCCAAAGTAGTAAAAATATCGAAATTGTAGATTTTTTATAAATACTACTATGTTGTACAAATTGGATGACTTCATATTTTAAGTCATAGGCGCAGGTATCTATACAAAATTTCCTTTATAAATTCGTCTGAAATGAACACAATAATTTCGAAAATTTTGCATCTTTCATGTGTCGTCATAAAGTATTTACCAATTCATGGGGTTGAAGTAAGACCATGGCTTAAAGTCAGAAGTAAACATAAAAAACACGCCTAACAAAACAAGCAATAAATAATAATTTCGCGTACAATTTGTCAGCATAACCATATTTGTCAGCGAAGCAATTTAGCTCGTAGATTTAAAAAGAAAGAGGGTCAAACATATCTCATCGAAACCTCAACAAAGGAGCCATAATAAAAATGTCAGATGTATTCGTGTCTCCCGCAAGTCGTTATGCAATACCGATCAATACCAACGTTATACTTCGACTTGATCAGGTCAAGTATCGTTCGATCTACAAGCATCTATTTGTAGAATGCGTGGTAAGCCAATCCATTACTCCGTAGCTGTCGTCCACCACGTTGAAAAGGGAAGTTTGGATGAATTTTTTTGCTTCTCTCTTTCTTGATCAGCAACGTACAGTACCTAATGCCTATGTTGTTGATGACGACCATGGGTGACGATTGCCACTTACCGTCAGGAGGATCTGACGATACCTAGTTTTTTTTTTAGTTTTTAAAAAATTATTCGATTTTAAAAAAATTGCGTTTTTAATCTTAATTATTGAAAATGGGAATGATAATGGGAAATCAATAGTAGACAAAATATTCAATTATATTAATTTCAATTTGGATATTAGAGTACGGAATACATAATTAATACAATCGTGTAGATGATAGACGCATATTAAAAACTAAGAGCAATATTTATTTAAATCATTGAATCTCTATTATTATTATTATTCTTACTTCAGAGCCGGCTGTAATGCGACATGCGATAGATGGACGAAAAATTTTGGGGCGATAGAATAAAAGTTTCACTTTAATAACTTCTCCTTTTTTTATGGAAATAGCCGGCAAACGAGCTGACGATCCTGATGGTAAGTGGCTATCGTCGCCCATGAACCTCAGCAACACCAAAGGCATCACTGATGCGTTGCCGGCCAAGAATGAGAGAAGAAAAAGAAAGAAAGAACTGGCTCTATGTTACTGATTTTTTTTTGACTCTATGTTACTGATGTCTGCGAGCAACTGTTACCACTTACCATCCAGTGGCTCCCCAGCTATTTTATCGGTATAATTTATTTGTAATGCTCACACAAAATTCGTCGCTTTGGTGGTAAAGAGAGCCAAGCCACAACTTTGTTCAAAATGAATTATGTACATTAGTAAAATCAAAACAATGTGTTTTTTAAGGTGGTGAATAGAGCTAACTGTTAAATAGTTTAGTTATAAAATAATTAAAAAGGTGAAAAGATGTTAATAGAACTACTATACATTACTTCATAGTATAAAAAGGAATATATAATATCTAATCCGCATAGCTTAGTTAACTTCTTGAAATAGGTACGCATTTGTAATCTAATTCGTAAATCTAACTTATGGTTTGGAAATTATAGAATAATAATATTTTTTTGTTTAAGCTCGCCACTATCTCAGAACTTGGTATGTGTGGGTTGACTCTCTTCACTACCAAAGCGACGAAATACGCAGTGCATGCAGGATCGAGTAGACCAAGACACATGGCCGCGACTAGAAAGAACTACTTATTTTTATTTTTATTTTTATTTTTTTTACTTATTTTTATTATTTTTATTTATTTTATTTAGTTATTTTTATTTTTGTGGCATAGATGTAGGTTGTATGAGAGGCGGCTGGTGGATCGTGGAAGTGGTGGTGCACTTTACCAACGTAGGTGGTTTTATAAATTAAATTGATACGTTGATGATTTACACAGCGAAATGTTCAATAAAATCTGGTATAATTGAATAAATTAAAATAATAATAATTAAAATTCTTGCACAATGTAAAAAAATACAAAAACAAAATAAACATGTGCCCAGTAACCGAACAGCAAGACTATTCTGTTTTGTAACTCGACAGCGGAATCCGCGATGAGTTTCAAAATTGAAGTTCGAGTTCGAGACTCACTTCACTTCGCAAGTGCGTACTAATTTAGTACGCGCAGTGATCATTTAGTACTACTAAATGATTAGAGAATGACATAATAATATATGTATTCGTAAGAATACCATACCGAGGCCATCTTTAGTCGTTTGAAGTTCGAGTTTGAGACTCACTTCACTTCGCAAGTGCGTACTAGATGATTAGAGAATGACATATCAAGATGATGAAAGTTCACTTTCGAGTCTCACTTGAGTGAGCTTCGATTTCGAGTTTGTATTTTAGAGAATAGCCCTCCTGGCCGGTGGCGCCGCGGCGTCGTGTCGGCAACAGCAAGTTTCGTCCACTCTCGGTAATCTTCGGTTCGCTCGTGCGCCAAGCGTTTTCGCTCGCATCTCATAGAAGTTGTATGAGCATTCGTCGTGCGCTCTGGTGTAGAGCACGGGGAATATTTTTACAGCGATTTTCCTTGTAAAAAATATTTTAACAAATAAGCTTTAAATCGTTTCGTCTAATTTTGCTTATATTGAATAGGTCGAATAGGTAGGTTGCAAAGTAGAAATACTAACTTAATAAGAATGGGTCGTTAATTAGATATTATTAAACATTTTGTTTTTTTTCTAAGCCTATCGCCCTTGGATTGTTTAAGTGTGTCAAAGTCCTATCGATTATAGCCGGTCCTATCTAAGAAAAATAAATTAAGTATTAAAAATTGGTTGATTCGTATCTTAAAAGCTCCAATTAATTTAAATTTATTGATATGTAGTTAAGTATTTACATCGAATTTAAAATTCTTAACAAAATATTTAATAGCTTATCGTTACTCAAATAAGAATTCAGTTAAAGTACAGACATGTATTCATGAAGCGTCAAAAAGGGTCTAAGTTATTTTGGTAGGAATTTCTAAAAGAGATGAGTAAGCGAAATAGTTAGGATCATAATTTATATGTAACAGCGATTAGACAAGGTCAGGCTAAGGTATTTTAGGGTAAACATTGTTGTAGACATCTTTAGGCTTTAGCTGAAGGCCAGACTACGAGTATATACGAGAATACTTGAGATTCTTACTGTCTCTGATTATGTAAATCTCTCTCTGTGTAAGTCTTTTTCGCAATTTACCGTAAACGAGCATTATATAACCGAAAATATATTTATTTTTATATGTATATCTATTTATGGTATCAGTTAAATTAAGTAAATAAGGGTAAAAAAAGCAAAAAAAGTATCCCGTTTGTTGTATGGGAGCCCCACTTAAATAATTATTTTTTTCTGTTTTTAGCATTCGTTGTTATAGCAGCAACAGAAATACATCATCTGTGAAAATTCCAACTGTCAACCTGTCACGGTTCATGAGATACATCCTGGTGACAGACAGACGGACAGTGAAATTTTAGTAATAGGGTCCCGTTTTTACCCTTTGGGCACGGAACCTTAAAAATAGCCAATTATGACTGACTATGACAATGTACTCGTCTAGGATTTTAGAAATTCTTAAACTATTCATTAGTTAACGCAATAGACCCCACAATATTGAATTTTAAAAGTTTCTTCTGTGCGTCTTTTCTTATAAATATTTCTTTAAATGTGGGAGCCTACTAGGTAAAGCATATGTGTATTTTAAGTGAAGCGAGGGCGGCTTACTCTTTGATACAAATGAAGTTAATTATTTGCACTCTGTTTTTAGAGTTCCGTACGAAAAAACGAAAAACGGAACCCTTAAAGGATCACTCGTACGTCTGGGTGACTGCAGTTCACAGCCAATTTACTCCAAAAGTACTAGACCAAATGAGTTGAAATTTGGTACTCATCTACTTTTTTGTGACTCAAAGACGAAGGTATAAAGTAAACAACTGAATTAAAAAAAAATCACGAAATCTAAATGAAACAAAAACTGTTTTGTAAACCGTATCGTGTGCCCTTTCATTTGACATACTCGTACATGCCAAATGAAAGGTCTTATTGTAAGTATCTCAAATAGTTGTAATAGTTCTAAAATGACAATTTTAAATTATTTAAGAAAGAACGAAAATAAAAGCCAAAAATTGCCCATCTCCGAAACTACTGACGCCAGAATTTTGAACAAAATACAGAGAATAGTTCTTTACATAAATATTACAGGAAAACCTATAAGATGTCTATGGTCTTAAAAAACTACAAAAATAAATAAAATAGAAAAGTAATTCAATACATAATCAACGTACGGAACCTTCTCCAAGCGAGTTTAACTTGCACTTTAAGTCTATATTAATGTGCAGTGGCCTTAAATAAAATGACCTTTATTAATTGTGTTACTATTCGAGTGTGTGATTTTATGTCATAGGTGTAGGTTTAGAATAACTATCACCTTAAGGGCCATCCATAAATTGCGTCACACTAATTTCATGACTTTTTGACCCCTCTTGTCCTCCTTGTCACAGCTGGTCACATTTGTGAAACCTCGCCCCTAGTGTGACGTCACATATTATGGAATTATACACCTAGAAATTATTAAATTAAAACAGTAGTTCTGAAATTAGTTTTGTTTCCATTAATTGTTTTTAATATTTACCTATAGGTATGTATGCCGTACTCTAATACGCAAATTGAAATTAAATTTTATAATTGAATATTTTGTCTACTATTGATTTCCCATTATCATTCCCATTTTTCAATAATTAAATTAAGATTAAAAAGGCAATTTTAATACCCTAAATAAAATAATTTTCTAAAAATTAAGTTAAATGCCTACAAACCGAAAAAAGTTTCACTTGCATCGTGGTCTCATAAAACCACGCTTTTATGTTTTTTTTTCTTCTTCTGTTTTTGTAGAAACAGGTGCTTTTTCAGTTTTCGTTCAACACTGAGTTAGAAAGGAACCGAATAACTGTTTATTGAAAAACTCCCATTCGCCAAAGACGAGATGAGTTTATTGGCCATAAATCTCACATAAAACAATCGTTGTCCCAAAAGGACTTATTTAAAAATAACATAACAACAAAAAAGAAAAAAGTTGGTGGGCTTTGTTCTCGCTGAGAGTATGAGAATTTATTTTCGAAATTATATTCGATTTAACAAACATATCAAGCGCGAGCGATAAATCTCACATAACCTAATAGAGTCCCTAAAGGGGTCAAGTAGCTACATGGTTTAAAATAACCCTTATAATAAATGAAAAAATGTTAATACGTAATTGGCTTTGTAATAGTTTGTAAAAAAACATCTATATTATTTCCCTCAAGAGCTGTAGATTTAATTAATAACAAATAAGTAAATAAAAACCTGTTAAGTTCCACTGCCATAATCACTTCCCTATGAATTAATTTTGTAAACATGACCTCCCTCTAACAACAGCAAGATCTAATCAATTTCAGCCTTTACATTCCAAAACCATTCAAAACACAAAAGAATTCGAACAGGCAGTAAACAAACAATTAATATTCGAATCGATTTTATTATTCCGCCCCAAATAATGCTTCAAGGCTTCGCTTCGCTAACGTTCATGAATTGCGAAAGCCATGTTCGGAAATCTCAATTTCATGAAGTTATGGAAAATATTGCTTGTTACGAACACGCAAAAGTGTTTCGTAATTAGCCACGAGGTGGAATTTTAGTCGACCATTACTATATGTGTATACATACAATCCCTCTTGACTGTTTGTTAATAAGTTAATATACAGGTGTCCCAGTTTAATACTAATTGTAAGTAAATGGGGCGTTTCTTGGTGGTCATACTATCATGTCATATTGATATGACCAACAAGAATAGTTTGTATCGGTGGTCATACTCCCCATAATGTTGCACATTACTGTAAATCCGATAAATGCGGATACCGAAACAGTAAAATATATGGTATTGTACTTATAAAAGAATTTTTTTAAAGAATTGCCAATCTACGTGTAAAAGGGGTTAATTCAAAGCAAAATTGAATGTGTTACTGCTTGAGAATAATCGATTTCAAAGTTTTGGGCTTAAATACAGGTTAATATGTAATAACTAGTGGATACCCGGAGCGTGACGCTAAAATAAAGAAATAAATTTCATTTCGGGAAAAAAATTGTGTGGGAATAGTAGAAAATCGACTTGATGAATGGACCGAATGTGCCTTGTTTTAGTGGTCTCAAACCACCTTCAGATTACTGCCTTTTAAATGAAACCATTTTGAGGCATATCGGTTGGATAGTTTCAGAGTCTGTAAAGGACATCCGTATAAATATATTTTTTAATATACTTAATATACTAAAGATTATTTTAACATAAGTATCACTTAAGAACAACACAAGCCGCCGAGCTGAGCGCTTAGTATAATAGTAAACTTCTGATTGTTGATGGCCGCAAAACTTAAAAAATAAACAAATGAAAGTTGCCTTTATTCTTTCTTTCTTATTACTAAAAACGTATTGTATAATGTGGTCGGAGTAAAGGAGATTAACTAATTTAATTTAATTAATAATATACACTTATATTTTATTTTACTTTTATGTATTTAGTTTTATATTATACAATGTAAATATATAGTTTTAAATGATTATAATATCAATACAATTGTTAATAAAAAAAAATAATTACAATGACTTCAACAATGCAACGCCTTATAATTAGTTTAAGAACCTCTGTTAATAGATCCTTTGGTATTGATCCGTCTGCAATCGTTCTCATAGCTAATGGTGCGTCCACACCGCAGTTACTTTTTATAGAGCAACATTACCCAACACGATAATATTTATTTGTATGACAATACTTTAGCTACTACTTGTAGCCATTAAAACAAATTAACAAAATACCTTCAAAAAAAGAGTGAATAGGCTTTTATTAAGTTTCTCCACACATTAAGTTTCTTCACATCTCCACTTACCAGCAGGTGGGATGGGATTGTGGTCAAGCATTAACTTATTGTAAGTAAAAAAAAACTTATAACAAATGTTTATCGATTGTTGTCACATGTTACGTAAAATCGAAGAATGTTACATATACGTACTTAAGTCAGCAATAGTCTTTATCTGCGTTTTCCTACCCTATATGTTAATCCATATAACTCCACATGAGGTTAAATATAGTCTGATGTTGGAGCGCATACAGAACAAATACCTTAGATACATGTACTTAAGGCTTTATGGAATGTATCCCTTCTACCCCTTGATGTATCCAACCTTGTTTATTTTAGGCATGGTTGGGTACAACAGGTTAGAAACAAGGAGATGTATGACATTAGCGTCCTATGTACTAAAAGTGTTCCGCGGTTACATAAGTAATCCGAGTGTGCTGCAGTGGATAAGTTTGAGTGTGCCCGATACACACAGTAACAGTAACGCCGCCCACGTCAGTCTTTTTGTGGGTCCGATAATCGGGCCGATTTTTTCTTCCATATTATTTCTGACCGACTTTTTGACCGACTATTGCTATCAGTACGTACTATTTTTCTCCTACAAAAAAGCGGTCACCGATTATCGGACGTGGGCGGGAAGCGTAACAGTGTGTGTTACGCACAGCGGCGACGCGACGTCGGCCGAGTTTGTTCGCGGTACCGCGCGGTACATCCAAATTACTACATAACACCCCCCTCACGCGCACAATACAACTCAACCTGGTAGCGGAAAAATTAGATTTATTCTCGTGTTCACTGAGCGAGTTTACAAGAGTAACACTATATGTAATATGTTACTTGGAAAACTAATTTTGTTGTTATTAAGCAAAATGTAACTACACTATCGCATTGGGAATTTCCTGTAATGGTAGTTGTATGTTGAATGTAATAAATAAATAAATAAATAAATAAATATAGTCTATCTGTGTGCTGAATTTCATAAACATCCGTTCAGTAGTTTTGCGTGAAAAAAAAAATATCCATACCTCCTCACAAACACATTTACAATATTAGTAGAAAGGACTAACAACAAATACATTTTTGTTATCAGATATTTTTCGCAGACATTTGGAAAGTTTCTCCAGAAAATATTAACTGTGGTGTGGACGCGTCATAAAATATTAAGCTATACTTCTGCCATAAGAACAAAAGCGGCCTTCTCGGCGGCTTCGTACAAATATATTACGATATTTTCTCTATTTTCTTGACGTCAACGACATTTGTTGTTCCAACCGTACATTTCTATTTAAGTCACTAGACTAGTAAAGCAATCGTTTGCATTGCTTCGGGATTTTACTTAGTAAATGACTCTCTTAAGCGAAGGTTTGAGACCCAACCCATGTCCTTTTAAAGTTTAAAAGGAATTAAATTACTTATCATTCATGGAACTGCTGAAGATACGAAGCTTGGTGCCTGGTACCTTCTATAGGTGGTCTTTGGTCATTAAAGTAAATCCGTAAAGTACAACTTACATCGCGGATCATGTTCTCCGCATTTCTCTCGATATGTTTTTTACTTTATTCTCTCTCTATAAGTCGGTTTCCTCATTGCTGAGGGTCGTGACCACCACTAAGCACTTTCCTTGTTATCTCTCTCCAATTGTTGCGGTATTCGGCGCCGTTTGAGCACTGTGGAGAGTGGTCCCAAGAGAATTTACTTTATTACTTAGATAAATAATCATTAATTTTATTAATTGTATAATCATTTGACATTTGTGTATGTAATTGACAGGGGACATAATTAGCGAATAGACTAACTTATTGACTTTTGATATTTTGCATCCCTGAAAAGGTGGAACATATTGGACCAATCATAAACAGAACTGTACTATCCATTTTTGCAACTCTGTTCTTGCGAATAAAGAATTATGAATTATCAGTATGAATTAGTAGGCTGAAGTGGCAATGGGCTGGCCACATAGTTCGAAGGACCGATAACCGTTGGGGAAGAAAGGTCCTCGAATGGAGACCACGCCTCGGTAAAAGGAGCATAGGACGCCCCCCGACCAGGTGGACTGACGACCTGAAGAAGACAGCGGGTATCCGCTGGATTCAGAAGGCTCAGGACCGGTCTGAGTGGCGTAAATTAGGGGAGGCCTATGTCCAGCAGTGGACCTCAAAGGGCTGATGGATGGAGTATTAATTATTATGATTTATGCAGCTTTCCCAGAAGAATTCCAGTGAAGGGCTACAAGTAGTGTTTTATATAGCGTTATAATTAGGCAACAACAATTAATGAACAGTACAATCCCAGCTATGTTAGTGTGGTAATTAATAAATGAGTCACGAAACGGACAATAGAAAAATACAAAAAGAAAACACGGGGAAACGAACGGAATTAGATCCTAACTAATCACATTCGGACAGAAGAAGAGCTTTCTACTCAATAAGATTAATGAGGTAACTAGTAAGAGTGATTTAGTACCACCGTCTATTATTTTTTTAAGGATATAGCCGGCAAACGAGCTGACGATCCACCTGATGGTAAGTGAGTATCGTCGCCCATGGACATCAGCAACACCAAAGGCATCACTGATGCGTTGCCGGCCAAGAAAGAGAGAAGAAAAAAAGAAAGAACTGGCTCTCAAGCCCCCAGCCACGACGAGTCGTTTGGCGGCTGACTCATGCTCAATTTTAATCGACCTGAAACAAGTTAATATTTTTAAAACTGTATTAATTCACGGTTTGATAAGTGTCATCGTACTAAAATAATTGTGTCTGTGCTTTAGAACGTTAAGGAGTTCCCATCTGGAGTCCAATCTGAGTTATGTCATGTTTATCACAGAAAATGTATAATATCAACTCCTTAAGATAAAAGGAAGTGGGTTTATTTAGGCTTGCATGATGTGACCCACACAATCTGAGCTAAATAAAAACGTGATTCTTGACAAAAAATAACCGACTTCAAAATTAGGGATAACTCAAAAACTGCTCGTCATATCCCGCTCAAATTCAACTGGGACCACATCAAAAGCACCAGCTTTCGATTAAAAAAGAATCATTAAAATCGGTTCACCCAGTCAAAAGTTCTGAGATAACAAACATAAAAAATACAGTCGAATTGAATACCTCTCCTCCTTTTTTGAAGTCGGTTAATACAAAACGAAAAGGTTCTCAATTCGGTTGTCCTTTTGAAAAGTTTTAACCATGTCTTGCGGGGAAATGGGAGAAATCTGAATAGGATCGACGGAAGTGTAAGTCGTTCATTACTTGTACCAAAATAAAAACCTTGTTAGGGTTAACAATGTTTCGTAGCACGCAACCTGCCATTTGATGTCGTTTTATCAAATGTTTTAAAGTAATTTGTTTGATGAAAAGAGGATGATTTGGAAAATCCTCAAGAATGACTCACAATTGCGTGACTCTAATGTTGTCCCAGTGTCCCTGCGGAGTCAGAAGTCCATGGTTCATTTCCCGGTCGAGATATTTACGTAACATTATTTATCTTTTTTATGCCTTAAGCAGGCAAACGAGCAGACGGGTCACTTGATGGTAAGTGATCACGGCCGCCCATGGACATTAGCAACACCGAGGCGTCAGCAATGCGTTGCTGGCCTAAAACTATAGATAAACGCAGACCCGCTTCTTGAAGGACCCCATGTCATAGCTTCGATGACCCTGTAGCCTAGTTGGTAGCGACCGGCGAAGCGAGGGGTCTCAGGTTCAATCCCGGCCGGGGCAGTTAGTAACGTGACAAATAAATATTTGTACTCGGGTCATGGGCGTTATTGTGATGTGTTATGTGTCGTCCATGGCACCCGCGACACAGGTAAAAACCTACTGCGGGGGTATGAGTGTGTGAGCGTTTGTTAATATTTTAGTGGGAACACCGATGCAGGAAAAAAAAAAGTTCCATAGATGAATTAATGTTCTCAGAATGTTATGTATGTATTTGTGTTGAAGGTATGACAGTGTGTGATGTTCTCCCAGTTTCCCACTGCGGATTTGTATGAATGAATGAAAGTCGAATGAGACGAATCGATATTGAAGATATTTATTTACGACTTGAGAGTGTGAATAATGTGTATATGGTCATAAGAATTTATGTGCCACTGAAAATATAAAAAACGGGGCAATTGCGTGTCGGGTAGGGTGCCTCAGATATAATCGACTATTACCTACTCTTTCAGTACTTTGGCGTACCTAGCTGTGATGATTTTCCTTTTAAAATCATTTTTGACCTTTTGACAACCCGTGTGACGCAATGCCAGATCGTCGTGCGAAGGGTTTTGGGTTCGATTCCCAGCGATCCGGGAAGAATGATGAGTTTGAATTTCTGTTCTCGGTTTGGTGTGTGTATTTTTGTCTTTGTGTGTTATCCATGGCACTCAGAAGGAATTCTAGTGTGGGGGATATAAGTATGTAGCATTATTATGTTAAATTCATTATTAAATAGGTAATAACCTTTTCAAATGGGAGTGAGCCCATAGCTAAGTATATTCCGTTTATTTGGAGAACATCTATTTCTATATTCTGTAACGTTCTAAAGCAGGTCGGCGGCTGAAAAGCAGGTCATTTAGGGAATGTCTTTTGAATGTGGCAGCGGTGCTCTCTTTGTAGATATTTCATGCGAATAAACTTTTTGAAACCTTGCGGAATAGCGGTTAGGTCTTTTAATAAAAAGGTAGGATTGTAGTAAAACACTATCTTATAAGTTATAATAGTATAAACATTAATAATCTGAATTTTACCTAGAAAAAAATAACCGACTTCAAAATAACTCAAATTTACTCATCAAATCTAGCTCAAATTAATGGGACCACATGACATGCATCAGCCTTCGATTAAAAAAAGAATGATCAAAATTGGTTCACCCAGTCGAAAGTTCTGAGGTAACAAACATAAAAAAAAATACACTCGAATTGAATACCTTCTCCTTTTTTGAAGTCGGTTAAAAAACAAAGTGGTGCCTACGTGGATAATATCTCTACGCCTAACGCCCTTTCAACAACATAGGTACTTCGCTACATTTCAAACATGGCGCCCTTTAAAAAATCGCATGCGTCCTTTGCCAATGACAACGGACACCTTAGCGTATATAAATCACATACTAAAATTTCCGGCCAGTGTGAAACCCAAAACTCATAGATTACTCTATGCCAAAACTTTACCGTTAAGATATTATCCAAACTAGAACAGTCTGACGGTAGTTTTAAAACTTTATTAAATTATTTAACGTTCCAAATTCAAATATATTACTTATCTACAGAGCCACCAACTTATCTGTGGAGGAGCGAAAATTGGAACTAATGCCGCCATGTTTAAAAGTCATTCATAAGTACTTTGTGGTCATCTGTCAGTTACTACCTCTCGAATTGCGTCCAATGATTGGTACAATGCGTCCGATAGCGCCTCCTTTCAATTCACAGATAAGTTGGTGGCACTGTAACTTGGTAGACAGTGGGCTGCAGGAGTTATAAGCCAATTAGACACATCTCTAACGCCTCTTGCGGAGGCTGAGTCTCTGTTGTTATAAATAGTATCTACCAACTTCTAGTAATTATAAGTAACTCGCTCGCTTAACTTCGAGATAGCTTTTAGCTTTAGCGGGATTCTTTAAATTGACTCAACTTTATGAAGTTTTTCTATTATATCTTCTGTGTTTATACTTCTTTTGGAAAAATTATGAGAGTAATTTTTTTACGATGCGCGCGCCGACAGCCAAAAAGCGACATGATGTTGATAAAATAACTTATTTAACTGGTGGAACAATTAAAATAAAACACTAAATATTAACCCAAGCTCACTACAATCAGTGAATACCACGTCCAAATTCATTAATGAAATAAACCGCATCAATGAATCCGTTAATCCGTTAATGAAAAAAGGGTCCGTATACTTTTGTACGCGCGTGAGAAGTTAGACTTCTTTGACATAATTAAATAAATATTTAATTTAATAACGTGTATCAGTTTTAATTATCTTTCAAAAACTATTTTTGTACTAAATAAAAATAAACAAGTACAAACTATGTAGATGGCGTTATTCATGAACCTGAATCACGCTGTTGAGACTCTGTAATTTATAAGTAATAACATTAAATTTTAAAAGAGGTAAAGATAATAAGAAGCTAGGGCCATCTATCCAGTGCTTTCATACCCCCTTGATGATAGCGCAAACGTTTAACGCAACCGTTTAACGCAACCTTTTTGCAAGTCGCATAAGAAGTATAAATTCAATAAATGAGAAATATGCAGAGACAAACAGACTAACAAAAGAAATACCTTTGAAAAACATTAAGAATGAAATAACAAGATATTTTGGATTGTTTCAGAGGCAGCAGGATGATCGACCCGAGCTCGTCTGAAGAAGACAGCGAGGATGAACATAAGAAACAGCCCTCCAAACTATCCGGTAAGGGTAAGCTGATTTATAACGCTACACACATAGGCTACACAATTACCCACAAAGACTACACACTCATAGCCCCATACTAGGATTCCCTGTGTCGTGGACAGCACATACCCAGACGCAGAGCCGGCGTTAGAGCCGCTGACGCCCCAGGCAAGAATATTGTGGCGCCCACATAAAAATATAAAAATCGAGCTTTTTTGCTCGAAAAATTTTTTAGTGAACCAATGGGAACGTTTGTTAAGAATTTAATTTTTCTTTTTTTTGCTCCTCACCCCGAATGTGGCGCCCCTCCAAATTTGGCGCCCTAGGCCGTCGCCACACCTCGCCCCCCCCCTCCCCTAACGCCAGCTCTGCCCAGACAGAGAACAAAAATTCAAACTCATCATTCATATTCAAACTCATCATTCAAAATCTTCATAAACGCATGTCTATAACTATACAAACTTAAATATATAATTAACGAGTAACCGCCCTCGCTTTGCTTCGGTTTTCTTATATTTTTACACCTTGGGTTACATTATTAGAGTTTTATTAAGGATCCCTAATTTTTTTGAAAATATAATATAGCCTATGTTACTCGGGGATAGTGTAGCTTCCCAAGAGTGAAAGAATTTTTGAAATCGGTTCAGTAGTTTCGGAGCCTATTCAATGCAAACAAAAAATCAAATCTTTCCTCTTTATATATTAGTATAGATGTAGACCTCAAATCAAAATGATATTTTATTTACCGACTACCACTATGTCTGTGGCTTTTTCCGCATTTTCTATAAGTATAAGGAAACGCCCTGCATCTGCCAAGAGTGCCAAGCAAAGGCGATGTGTTAAGGGCCACTTCCGCGACAGTTGCCGATGCGTCAAGCGAGCACTTCACGCGTGTCGAGTGCCATTAAACTTTTACATACAGATGTACAAAAACTATACAATAATAAAACGGTGGATTTGAATATTTTTCTATTAAATCTCTTACTATCCTACTAATATTATAAATGGGAAAGTTGCAATGGGAAACTGCAGCCACAGCGCTATAAAAACAATAGACGATGCAATATTAGGTAGATATTTTTGAGGTGACTGATTTCACTTCAGCGATAGTTACTACTGCGTCAAGGGACTTGCTAACACGGATTAGGTATTTGTGGATGTCGAAAATGTCAGTATACTGTACAAAACAATGGAATCTATGAGGGCATTATTATTTTCCGAGAACAAAATTTGCCTTCGCCCACAAATCCATCGATTGACATTTAAGCCTATCCCTTGCCTATCCAACCCAACCTCAGAGTTAATTTTAGATCATTTTTGTGCTCTGTTTGAGGGACTGATTTAAAGAGTGAATATGGAACAGTAGAATGATTTTTTTTATTTATTACAAAGTGAACCGAGATAAATAGGTGATCCATATCCGGGTCAAGAAAATAGGGTAGATTTTATCCCAGTTTTTTTTCCCCTACAATGGCCTGTGGCGATATTGGGCACTTAACATCGGGTTCATCGTAAGCGGCTAGTTAAAATAATGGATATGACAATGTCTCAGATTTTCTATGGCCATCGAGAAATGTGTGCTTTGATAAAACGGAGAAGAAACACATAAAAATCTCGTGTAACGCTATTTGTGGTTGCACTCCTCGGAAACGGCTCGATTCTCGATAGATTTTAATTATTTTTTTTGTGTATATTGATTAGATATGAGAATAAATCGTAAAGTATATTACATACCGCTAGGTAATTAGGGTGTCCCAATCCAGAAATTTTTCGGCAAAACAACGTTTGCTGAATCAGCTAGTATCCATATAAAAACATTTATGTACAAAGGTTTATTAGCAACAAAATTACTCGCTCTTAAATAAATAATCTGCTGCTGAAAGGTCTTCAAGAGGTCGAAGCTTTAATACTACCTTCAACTACCTTTTCTTACTGTAATCATTACCTATTTCAAAGACCTTTGTGAAAGTATAAACAAAGTGGTTAAGGTTACGGCCCACGCTTTTAGATTGTTATTTAATCTTGTACCTTTGAATATCTCATCTTCAATAAATAATGAAGCCGGTCAAGTGTGAGTGGAGTCATGTGAAAGAGAATTATTTTATTTTGTGCTCTGCGTTTATCGAGATTTAATGTGAGGCTGAGCGAAGATATTAAATTTTATGTTTCAAATGTGTTTTAAATCATAGATAATAATTTAATTTTTGATAGATATTTATTATAGATAGACCCAATATACCATGTATAATACAATTTTTAATCTGACTATGAGAATACAATATACTATGTATTTTATGAAGGCCATCATGTATACATATATGTTTTTTTTTCATATGTCTCATTTGAAAGGCAATAATGCCAAGATGGTTTGAGACTACTAAAACAATGCATCCATTCATGAAGTCAGTTTTCGACTTCTACCACACGGACGTAAAAAAAGAACCGACGTAACCTTGTCTAATCGAGAGTGAAGCATAGCAATGACAGCTCGCTTACCATGTGTGCGTAATTGTGTAATTTTTGATTCGCGATGGTGTCAATGTCATATCAAGATGGTGTCAATGTGTGAGTGTGTGTATTTGTACGAATACAGAGTTGGTATTACTATGGGTGCTTCACTGAATTTGTTTTTGGGATTACGTCCGTCTTTTTTTACGTCCGTGTTTTACCATACAAAAATTTTAGCATAATAGCACACGTCGGGTATCCACTAGTATACTCTAAATTAAATGAAACATTGGAAAGATATGATTGGACTTTATTTATTATATTCTTAAAGCAAACAAAATTCAAAATTGTGCAAAAGGAAGTGATTGGCTAGTCTTCCTTTTGCGATACGGTAATTATAAATTTTAATTACAGTTATACCCCCAGGGTCCGTGGCTGGGGGTCGGCCGTCAGTGCGGGGGAAACCGGAGCTCCCTAGGGGATCCACGGCAGGCCTTCCACCAGGTAAGTCTCACATTACACCTTATATTAGGTTCGTATTAAAATGAAGGGAAACAAAGAAAGTAAGTATTATTTCTTCGTTAAAATTAAGGAATATAAAAATTGTAAATAATGTAAACACAAAATTATTATGCCAACGAAAAAGGCTCACGCTTCAAAGCCTTTTACATAATACTTCTTTAAAAAAAGGCACTCCGGGAGTGCCGACAGAAGTGAAAACTTAAACAATTACGTGTGTAGTTTTTGAACCGTCAGGAAATATTTTATTGCGCAGGAAATACTTTTAGGTAAAGTTTTTTTTATTCATTACATTTTTAGTGAATGGCTGCCAACGCCTCGTAAAGTATATGTAAATTAAAATCTTGATTATACGAGCTGTAAATTAAGTAACTATAGTTCTGTACTTCTTTCAGAGATGGCGACACAGGTAGGTTTCGATTAAAATGATGACAGTGTCACGAACTGTATGGTTTTATCCCATTTCAAAAAATGCCCAACGTGCCTAAAGAAGTTTTTAGTTAAAAAAAATTGATAATAATAAAAAAGCAAAATGAATAAGGTAGGTTGGCAGATCCAGGATATTTTTCGGGTGGCGCCCCTAGCCCTTGAGCGTTCTTGTCAACAAACTTCAATAAGTTTCACTGCGGCGTCCCTTTTATTTCAGCACCAAGTAGAAAGTGTTTTTTATTTACATTGATCAAATAACTTCTCGAATGATGATTACACAGCCAATAATTATGATAGAATTTTTGATGCTGGTTTTGCGCTCTGTCATAGAAAATAAATCTGGGGGCACGGCAGTGCCCCCGCCAAGTCGAGCAAAAAAGCGGCACGGCCGTAGCATCCTTTTCTCGAAGCAATTCAGGCCATTTTCGACCCCCTATAACTTCGTTGTGGATAAAGCTAGAAGCCTGAATTTTTAGTAACCAAGCAGGCATTGTATAAACACGTTATATTTCAAATTTCATTCAATTTGAACCAGTAGTTTAAGAATTATAACTAGTCAAAGTTTCTTAATTTCGTCACTCACTGACTGACTGACCGATCATCAAAACTCTAAGGCACTTCTAGCAGACATAGAAGCTTCAAATTTGGAACACAATTAGTGTTTAGTGTATAGATCAAGTAAAAACTAAAACATTTTGCAATTTCGGTCTAATTTTCTAGATACATCAACTGCATAAATAACTTTGTAATCCCATATAAATATATAGGATTACAAAGTTACATTTGCAGTTAATGAATTACTGTACCTGTATAACAAAGTAACATTTGCAGTGAATGAATCAGTGTACCTGTATATAATATAATGATATAATAGGTGTAGATAGGTACCTAGATATAATTATGTTCAAAGGTAACTTGTAAAAGGAAAAAAAGTAGAACTATCTACAAAAAGAAATGAGATGCCATCAAAAACAAAACTTGTAAAAAAAACCAAGTCTCGCAACTCAGTTCTTCTACCGTAAAAAGTTGTGAGATCCATGTAATACCAAGTCGGTTAATTTATTCAGTTCCTACTTAAGGGTCCTTCTGTCTTAAGTTATCACGTAATTAGCTAACCTAACAAGTAACAACATCTTATAGTGACCATATTATCAATATAAAAAATCTTTTATGTTTTAAATAAATAGATTGACTTGGCAATCGCACTAAACAATCAAATTTAATATAATATGTAGGTATTACTTGTGAGATATGTTGTCTTTTCATGCGATGGCCAAGTCGATCTATTTATTTAAAACATAAAAGATTTTTAATATTGATAATATGGTCACTATAAGATGTTGTTACTTGTTAGGTTAGCTAATTACGTGATAACTTAAGACAGAAGGACCCTTAAGTAAGAACTGAATAAATTAACCGACTTGGTATTACATGGATCTCACAACTTTTTACGGTAGAAGAACTGAGTTGCGAGACTTGGTTTTTTTTACAAGTTTTGTTTTTGATGGCATAAATAAAACAAACGCTTACACACTCATACGCAGTAGGTTTCTACCTGTATCGCGGGTGGCATGGATGACACATATAACACATCACAGTAAAACCTATGACCCGAGTACAAATATTTATCTATCACATAAATATCTGCCCCGGTCGGGAATCGAACCTGGGACCCCTCGCTTCGCAGGCAGGGTCGCTAACTCGCTACCAACTGGGTTACAGGGTTGTCAAAATCCTTTCTAAGTTCCAAATTACCCAGAATATTCCGATGTGTCATCACACCACATCCCCTGAGAAAGGGAGGAGGGGGGAGGGGTGGCAATAAACGAAGTTAGGGCAGGATAATAAGACGGTTGGGACAAAATACACGATACATATTTTATTAGCTCTCCACATTTCTGTCAATACTTTAGTTTTATGTTAGCTGCTTTCGTATGCAAAGTGATTTTCTTTTTTAATGAATGTCAGATTTTTGTATTTTTTTTTTTTTTGTTTTTATTTAACGCGTCTATTCAAGTTTTGTTTTGCAAATGTAACTATTTTTGACTTGATTGTTTACATCATAAAATAATGATAATATAAAGATAATAAACTTTTTTTGTACTTAGTAAGTAATAATAATATGTTTTGACTTGTATGATATGGGCAAAAAGGATATAAATAATCTGATATATTTTACTACGCCTGGATATATTGAAAACACAAAAATCAAGGACACAAAATCTAATCTAAAACTAGTAAATAATGTGCCCACTCAAGATTAGTTCCGTAAATTGCTATTTTGTCCTCAGAATTAATGAGAAAACATCCTTTATTCATGAAATTCATTAAACCCCGAATTTCCGTTACAATGTTACAATTTAATTATTACTTAAAGACAAGGTTAACAAATAGGTACCTCAATAAGACACCCCGCGGGAATCCAATCTACGTAAATTGTGACATCAATTTATGACAGCTGTTAGTTTTCCCGCCACTAATTTACCAATAATAGCTGCTAACGACCCCGACGTACAACTTGAGAACACTCAGAAAGGGTCGTTAGATTGATATCTCTAGCTTAATGACGTTGTTGTTTAATGTTTTACTATTTTTAGATTAACCTCTGAATAAGGAAACTTTCCTTAATCAGAGAGATCAACGAGGTACACAGATAGTTCAGACATGTATCAAAGTACAATAAATACATGTATCAAGATCATGGAGTATAGAGGTGTAGGAGAACTGACTCATAAAAGGGGAAAGTTAAATGTCCAGCTATAAGCAGTAAATTGGCTCTAGCGTAGGCAAAGCGTATTGTATGAATGTTGCAGTTGTTGACTGTTGTTGACGGATTGAAGTTGAACAGTGACAGTTCTGTATACCGGCAAGCCGCGTTCCGTTCTACTCTTTATAAATTCGATCTTTCAAATTCTATATTATTTATTTTGCAATATTTTAAAATAACACGGAATAGTTACGTATAAAATCGATATACTTAGGTTGATATAATACATAATAGATATAATACATAGACATAAACATAAATAAAATGTTATTCGGCTGTGTTTAATTTCTTATAAATAATTTTATGCTCATGCATGGAATGAAATATCTGTATAATCTGTATTTCGAAAAATAATATGACCAAGTTGCAAAGCATGTAAGCACCATTATAGCTGTGAGGAAATGACTACATTTCTATTTATTGTCATAGGCGGCAGACCTTAAAACAATAATTTTTTGAAAATGTTTGAAGTCGCTTCACGTAATTAAGGATGTGGGATTGTGAGTTATTCAATAGTAAAAATTATTTTAATATGTTGGTTTTTACCTCTTTTTCTCTTAGTGTGTTGTTGTTATAGGTCGATAGTAAAATAATGAAGATGTTACAAACGTTATAATGATTATTTATTTCTATAACAGTTAATTTGTGTGCGAAATAGCGAAATACAAATCGGTTGGATAAAATCCTACAAAGGAATTTTAATGGTTTGTTTACATAGAGTCCAAACCGAATGTGCCCCGAGTATAGTTACGTATTGACTGTCAATGACACAGACGCACTGTGCGGTATCTTTACTCTGTGCTTGTTCCAGGCGGGAGCCCGGCCAGCGCGCCTGCCGCCCCCCCGCACCCCGCCACCCGTCAGCGCGAGACCGCTGCGCTCGCCCCGCCCCCCCACGCGTAAGTGTTGCCACCAACATTTGGACCAACTGAGCTGAACTGTTAAGCCGCTTATACTTGTTGCCCGAGACTGAACCAAGCGGTAAGTGCGTAATGGCGAATGATGAACCAACGTATGGCCGACAAGTCACCGCAAACAAATATTGTACACGTTGGTGCGTGCCATCACTCGGCAAGTGTTGGCAAACATGTATTGGCGGCTTTATACGCATTAATGTTATAATCGTATGTATTTGTTACTGAGTAGGGGTAGGTTACTAATGGTTGTTTTAAAAATAGGCTGGAAAAATAAATCATTCAAGTTCAAGGTTTGTGTTAAATGGAATTATTAATTTAATTGGATTATGGTTGGATAAGGTAAAGTGTTATTTTCGTAATACTTTTTTTAGATAATTTCTTACGGCACCCCGTTTCTCATGGGACTCTTAATTAAATTTAGTATTATATTTACAAAGTTGACATTATTTACTGTCAACAAAAACAAACTTACGTAATAAAATAGTATTTTTTTTGTCTTAATACTTATCGGTAATGGAAGCTAAGTGAGGGTCACTTACTACCAAGTGGTTTGGTCATTTGTCACTGTAATTCACATGTATTGTGAAAATTGCAGTCTTCCTGTTGGACAACAGTCCATCGCTAAATAAAACTCTGTAAATAATGTATTTACTCGGCTCAGTGAAAAATAAATACGATTTATAACATCAGGAATAAAACATAATTTTGTTTATTGTAAATTTATAATCCTACTAGCGAAAGAACATTGAAGTAGCGTTTTAAAGAAGGGTTTTACGACGGAAGCTTATGAGCTTTGAACTCTATGAAAGCTCTGTAATGCATGCTTTGAAGTTTTAATAGAACATCTCACGACCCATTTCATCTCATGAAACATCAGAGATGGCTAACTAGAATTGAAGTTTGCTAGGTACGTTAATTTTATTAGATATAGTATTTTATAGAAGCTAGTAGGATCTAAATAATTTATTATAATAATATAAGTACTTACTTCTTATAAATGGCTGTATTCATTTTAATTATTTATTATCAGAAGTACGCGTAGACCTTCTTAGAATTTAGTATCTATTGCTACGAGCGTAGCTTAAACGTAGAAAGCTCTACGACGAACCCGTAGTACACACACGCTACGTTTACGCTACGCAAACGTTTATAGAACGCCTGCGCTAAAAAAACGCTGGTGTGAAGGAGTCATTTTTAAAGTAGTAGTACGATTTTTAAAATGAGATTTCAATCAATGCGAAGGCAATTAAATTCAAACGTCTTTAAAAAAAAACATGTAATACTCGTTGCCAATATACGTCGTAACCAAAGTATAATTTGAAGAAAAAATAATAATATGGATTTCTTCAGACCTATATTTCAACTTGTTTCAGAAATAATTATCTTATTTCTTTAGACATAATATTACAATTCCTACATAAAATATACAAAACAAAAATTTGATTTGGCTTTAATATATTAGTTTTGACTATGATTAGAATAAGTAATAAATAGCTTGTAGATCATGAGTAACTCGGCAAAAAAATGAACTGTAGTTCAACTCACGGCTTACGTTAATGAGTTAGAGCTGTGAAATGACTCCTGGATCAGCTCAATTTGCACATTAATAAAACTGTATTATTAAAATTTTATAATCCTTTTTTTAAGTTTTATCTTATCTCACTAACGCCCCAACTCAGAGTCACTAACGGTTACTTAAATCGCTCCTTAGTACAGAATTTGTATGGTGATTCTGTAGTAAGGATCGGTTTAAGAAACCGTTAAAGACTCTGAGTTGGGGCGTAAATCTAACGTTGAACTCGAACCACAGCTCAACCGAACCGCTGAGTTATTCATCATTAGTAGCTTGTAGAACCATTACATCCATAAGTTTACACACACTGACCTCTACAATGACAAAATAAAGATGACCTCGCAGCAGCTGAAAGCAGGTCAGTACGGGTCTGTATGTGTGGACAGGTTTCACGCACATCAATGATTTAATACTCCTGGTCGTTTAGATCGTTCTTGCGCAGGACTTCTACTGGAAGCGCCAGCTCCGGGGAGGCCCCGGCACCTTCGCCCAGCCCTTCCGGGACCAGCCACTCGGACAAGGACCAAGATCCGCAGGTAATTCAAAACGTCCACAGTTAACAATAGTGAGATAAAGTGCGTCGGAAAAATGTAAGTACGCGTCAAATATTAGTAAACATAACAACAGCTTTTAAATGAAGTAGAGTAAGTCGGGGCAAAATATAACATAAGACAAATATAAATATCTGCTACTGCAAATATCATATTTAAACATAATTATTATGTCAAATAAAATTTTAATTCAACTTACGGCCGGTCTCAATAATGTACTAACAGATGGAAGACTGTGGATAGGGCTACCATTAGTATGTTATTTGTCATACTTGTCAATTTTTGCGTATGAAAAATTGACAAGTATGACATACTAATGGTAGCCCTATCCACAGTCTTCCATCTGTTAGTACATTATTGAGACCGGCCGTTAATCTATTGCGGATAAAAGTATCACCCTGTATGGTTTTGAAGATTATTAAAATTTGACATGACGTCTTCACATTTAAACCGACTTTAAAAAAGGAGAAGGTATTCAATTCGACTGTATTTTTTTTACGTTTGTTACTTCAGAACTTTCGACTGGGTGAATCGATTTTGATGATTCATTTTTTATTCGAAAGCGGATGCTTGTCATGTGGTCACACTTAAAGAGCTAGATCTGACGAGTAGTTTTTGAGTTATTTGAAGTCGGTTGATTTTTTCTTGGTAAAATTCTGATTATATTTATTTTTGCCCTTTTTTAAGAACATAGATTTGTTATAAGTTTTCCTGTACTATGTAACTAAAGAACTATTTTCTGTATTTTTCTCAAAATTCTAGCCTTATTAGTTACGGAGATAAGGGAGGGAAAGGTCTATTTTCGTTCTTTATTGAATAAGTAATGCGTTTGTATATAAGAGGGAAGATGAGATAAGGCCGCCTGTTGTGTTGTACTTATTTATTCACTTTGTATGTTAGTATATATACAATACGAGTAGATAAAAAATTAATCTATCTAAATATTTCTTACATTGAAAATGTATATGTCTCCAATGCACAAATAACATGACAAGATTCATTTGTTGTAAGTGACGGCTCGGGCTTTCTATTTTCGTTCGGGATTCCTCGCCACTGGCAATTTGTCACTTCCACAAAATAAATTGAAAACGGTTACAAATTCTCAGTTGAATGATTTCGCTTACCAACTTCTCCAATAATTTCTCATTGTGGTAACATCGTTCATGATTCAAACATAATTTTAATTAAAGATTTAACTTTAATTTCATCTTCGTAGACATCTTCTTTTGTTATTCTGTGTTGTTTGCTACAAAGATAATCTATACATGTATATGTACATCTATACAAATAAATAAAATTGGAGTGTGTGTTTGTAATATTAAAATAACCGCTTTTACTAAGTGCATTTGGATGTATACACGGTATATATACCAAACCATTTTTTTTTACAATTTTTGTCTGCCTGCCTATCTGTCTGTCTGTCTGTTTGTTTCGGCTAATCTGAAATGGCTGGACCGATTTTGACGGGACTTTGACTGGCAGATAGCTGATGTAACAAGGAGTAACATAGGCTAGTTTTATTTCAGAAAAAAAATGTTTTGTTAGGCGATACGAAGTTCGTATATAATAATAATGTATGGGATCTTATTGTAATAACAATTGTTATCGAAACATTAAAGGCACGTTTATAGCTTCGATAAAACTAATATTAACGGTTAGAATAACAATATCTCACGGTTATATTACCTAATTGTTATTCAACCAGTTTCTGCGATAAAGAGATATTAATTTTAGTAATGACAATAACATGACAAGAAGAGTACCTAATTGATTTTTTGGATTAGCAAGGTTCAGGGATAAAGATTTGAAGTTCAAGGACATGACTTTATTAAAGGCAATTAAATTGTACTACAGAATATAAACACAATGTAGTACATAGCAGACAAAATATTTTGTTCTCAGTGTCCCACAAATTTCGAGCACTTGCGTTGTCAGTTTGAGATTATAAATACTTACAAAAATAAAAAAATACATCATCATTCAACTCATCAGGCCCAATGCCTCTTAACTTTTGATGTCTGTACTAGGCGCACAGCATTCGCTGGAGTTGTTTTGGATTGCTAGCGCGCACCCGGATGTGGGTGTGAGCGAGAGGTACGTGGTTGGATTGCTAGCGCGCACCGGGACGTGGGTGTGAGCGAGAGGTACGTGGTTGGATTGCTAGCGCGCGCTGTGTCGTAGGTGCGAGCGAGAGGCAGATCTTTCCGTCTCCAGTTATTAAAAAAAACAATGTTTCCATACAGGAAAAGATCGAGAAGCTAGAAGAAGACAAGAAGCGTCGTCTCCAGCTGTACGTGTTCGTATCGCGATGTGTCGCGCACCCGTTCAACGCAAAGCAGCCCACCGACATGACGCGGCGACACACCAAGCTCACGCCGCATCAGCTGGAGACCATACAGGCGAGGTTCCAGGTAAGGTTACCAGATTGGTGGGAAAATTTGGGATTGCCTTGGAATTTTCCGTCTTGTCCCAGGAATAAGACGCCTGTGTCTAACAGCAAACACACATTTGCTACCACCCCGCCTCCGAAACAGCACTGGATCCACAAGTGCATCGAGGTATAGTAGAATTTTCCCGGGAATTTTAAGTCCGTATTTGGTAACCCTTTCCAGGGGACATATTATTATGTACCTGCTACTGCTCCGGATCAAGTTATCCTTAAGTAGCAGAAGGTTTTTAAGTCATATTGGAGTATCGGGTCCGAAACATCTATATCATCTTGTCGACACCATTATCGGAAAACATACTTTTAAAAATAACTAAATATTATAATAAAACTCTGGTGAATAAACCAAAATGTAATTTTAGTGGGTTAACACAAGTCTTTAGCGAGATGCAATTTCGCAAGAATAATTTAGAAGATTCTCTTGACTTCAATTTTAAATATTACCTACGTTAAAAATGTGTCCAACTATTTGTGCTGCATATTATTTTTATGAGAATATTTTTTATTTTTTTAAAAACACAAAAACAACGAGAGTAAAAGATGAATGCCTACTATCTAAAATAAAATCTGTCTTGTATAACCTTTCTTCTCAATATCTCGTAGATGTACGGGCTCGTAATTTTATTGCAATAAGATTTTTATTTCGAAAGTATCTAAATAAACTTGACTACATAGTTATTTTTTGTTTCTAAAAGTTTTATTACAGCTTACCATTTCTAAGATCTATCACTATAAGTACAGTACGGCCGACGTATCTTGGCGCGTCTGAACTTCGCGCAGAAGACTGCACAGTAACACAATCCGGCAATGCTCGGTACGCGGCGAATTATGTCTTAGTCACACGTTAGCATGATCGTGTCGCTATCTCTGTCTACATGCGCTAAAGTTCGCAGAGCCTATGTTCAGACGCGCCAAGATACGTCGGCCGTACTGTACTATTATTTCATTTACTCTTGTGGTACTACCGAGCCTGGCGCAGTCCGCACTTTTTTGGTACGATGTTAAAGTACGTGCCGTATTAGACGTGTCGTGCCAATTTCAGAAGGGCTGAATTACACTTTATTGTGTCGGAGCAGAAGTCGTTATTTATTTAAATGATTTTGCGGAGTGACTCTTCTGTACTACGGTACTATTAAGTATTCTGTAGTGCTAATATCAACAAAATTTTTAACTGACGTTCTAGCTAGGTGATACACGACACGAGTCTTACCTTATTGGCCGGCAACGCGTCAATGATGTCGGCAAATGCAAATGCAAGATATTGAAGAAAGAAAGAAAGAACTTATTAACTCCTTGTCATTTTGCTATCACTTCTACACCAGGCATTCCTCAAAGGCGAGACTCAGATCCTGGCAGACGAGGCCTTCCAGAACGCAGTCCAGTCCTACCACGATGTCTTCCTCAAGTCGGAGCGGGTCATGGAGATGGTCAAGTCAGGCGCCTGCTCGCATCATGACTTCCGGGAAGTTTTCAGGAATAACATCGAGAAGAGAGTCAGGTTTGGATTAAATGAACCATTAATATATTCTTCCATCAGTGTACATACAGACTTATTAACTCTGTTTCCAATTTCCATGTACTCTGCAAAGATGCGAGTTGTATTAAATTGCTTTGGGAACACATAAATAAATAAGACATTATTCAGACACATTTCAGTTAATGCGACGCGAATAAGCTATTGAATCCTTGTTATAAAAATAATTAAAGTAGTGTGCTTTGAACTTTAAAATAGTGAATTATACTTTTTAGGAAAAATATGTTTCTTGTGTATGTATATGCCAAAACTAGGATATGTTGGAGTTATTCTATGATCTGATTAAGTAAAAATTGTATAACTTTCAAATTATGAAATATATTTAGCAAACATAAAAAATATTTTACAACTAATAAAATCGTTTCAAAGCTGGAGCATTCAAATTCAAAGTTTATTAAATAAAATTCGTTCTATTTTAAATATTCTATGTATGTTATGAGTAGGTACGTTCTAAAGTTTAAGTCGAAATCGCCTACGGACAAATTATTCGAGTAGGTACTCTACTCCGACTAGGTAGTCGGGCAAGTTTGTACTACGCGTTCACTCTAAGTTTGCCCTTACCTCCCGTCCCGCTTCCTCATACCGCAGTTCATTTAGTACGGACAGCAACGCTAGTCGCGTATTTTTGAGGTCCCGTGCGGCGCCTGCGTTCTTGAGTTCGTTGTTGATTTTGATGTTACTTTCGTTAAATTATTTTTCTATCGATTTATTTTACGTTCGTTGATTTTTGTCGCTACAATGACTAAAATAGAAAATGTTTTACACAGTGGCAAACGTAATTTGTTATTTAAGTTAGTGAAATTATTTGATTACTTTTTTGTCTACAGTACCGCTAGCTGTTAAATCGTAACGGTCGACGAGGGCAAACTTAGAGTGAACGCGTAGTAGGCTGAAATATTTTACGGTAATACAAACTTTATTAACTTATTTCTTTTCAACCCTATAAACAAACAACCGACCAGGAAATTAAGTTCAGATAATATTCAAAATATTAATGCTAATTAATATTAACACACCCCGCGTTGTGGGACTTGTGGTTGACGACATTCCACGATAGACACTTTTCATCTCGTGGGATATTCAAATATTAGGTACTTATAAAAACCATCAAATCGTAAAAGATGTAAAGAGTAAAAAAACTGTGAACACTCGTAGGATTTTAAGAAACAAAAGTATGGACCTCTCCTCAATGTTCTAATCGTTATACGATAAATATAATAACGCTTCACACTCATAGCCCCACACTAGGATTCCCTGTGTCGTGGGTGCCATGGACAACACACTAGACAAGGACATTCACACCTAGACCGAGAACAGAAATTCAAATTCATTATTCAAATTTCCGCCTCGCTGGGAATCGAACCCAGGACCCTTGGTGCGGCGATTCGGCATGGTAACCATTGCGCCACACGGGTCGTCATATACACACACACACACACACATACACACACACACACACACACACACACACACACACACACACACACACACACACACACACACACACACACACACACACACACACACACACACACACACACACACACACACACACACACACACACACACACACACACACACACACCATGTCATAAGTAAAAAAGTCCCAGAAGTGGTATCCAATGCGTCGCCTAGTCATTGAGTTGGTTTCCAGATCATTACCAGACATAGACGGGCTGAGCAAGGAGACGGTTCTCACCACCTGGCTCGCGAAGCTGGACTGCATCATGAAGGGAACGGGTAAGTTCTAGTGCCTCTCGATGTTTTACGCTCGGTGTGGATGGGAACTACTGGCATGGGATATGATGACATTGTAAAATATTTTCGGTTTTTTTTCCGTAAATGTAAAGCTTAGAATCGATTTGACAATTTCTGAGAGTGGTCCCTGTGGAATGGGGGTCCGTCACAATTATATTACTATAGTAGGATCGATTTGCAGCCGATACAAATGTAAACAAACCATTAAAATCGTTTTCTAGGTTTTTCACCAACTTACATGAATTTGTACACCAAATGCGTTTTATATAGACAAATTACTCATTAAGACAAAATAGTACATTAAGTTAAAGGTTTCAAATCGCTTCTTGGGAATGAGATTTTCATTGCATAATGTTTGAATGATGACAGTGTTATTTAATTTTGTTTGTTTCCACATTTACTTGGAGTTTATAATTGTTATCGATCAGTATGTATTTATTGAAGAATTCACAAATACCTTAATGACTAATTTGTCTAAATAAAACACATTTGGTATACAAATTCATGTCAGTTGGTGAAAAACCCTAGAATACGATTATAATGGTTTATTTACATTTGTATCGGCTGCAAATCGACTCTACTATATAGAACGGGTATAAAACCCAAATATTGAACTTGTTTTATGACTTACAAAAGTTTTTTTGTAACTTAATATCAACTTATTGATAAATATTTACGTGTCTTATTTTCAGAAAAACAGTGTCAGATTATCCTTATTCTTGCCGGTAGTTCCCATGTGTTGTGTGTTTTAGAGAGTGACGTTGAATTATTAACGCATGTCGCTGTCTGTGTTCAGCATAATAATGTCAAGCTTGAATCTGCCTCTGGATGTTTGTGAACTCAGTGTGCCCATTGCTAGTTTCCTATAAATTATAATTCTCAGAAATAACAAATATAATAAATACCTTTCCTACCTAAAATCTGTTTCGATAATAAAAAGTGTTATTAATTTAGGTAAATTATATCTAAGTATGTTGCGTGTACTATCGCGTGATAAAAGGTGGTAGAAATCTTTAAACAGATTGCCTACCAAAATCGTTCTAAGTATCTGAATCCGATGTTACTAATGCTTTGAAATTGGTTATAGATGTCGACTGTGGCTACTCAGTAGGGCCTCAGAAACCAATATAACCTGACTCACAGATTACCCCTACTATTCATCATTTACGAATACGACGCGCCGCGAAAATTGACGACGTTACACGCGGACAGACCGCATCGTGGACATATTTTTTTAATAATTTGCTTTTAGACGACGACAATGCATGCGATGGGATTTTTGCGTCGCGACTACGTATCGCATTGCGATTCGATATCATTTTTGTGACGCGTAACGGAACAGTATTTTTTAATTCAATTGAAACAATAGTAAATAATAACTAGAGACACTAATCGATTGGTTCGATACGTCAGTAAAATAATTTTTTTGGCATGACAATTTTCGATTCCATTATCGCGGAGTAGCGTACGAAATGTCCTAATTTACTAGAAGATATTTTTCTGTTGTAGGCCATTAATGGTTTGACGACATGAAATGCATTATTATTTATTCTACACACGACAATCCATTAGTAATTTTACATTAATTACTTTTACATTAAAGAAACATTTCAATACTAAGAAGACGTACACGATTTATGACTGACAAATAACTTGAATGAAAAAATAGTTTGTATACCTAATAAATAAATAGTAAAGCGATTGAAAGGAAATATGTAATATGAATACTTAAACGTTATATTTTTAGTTAGACTTTAAAATAGAAGTTAATGATAAAATAAAAATGAATAATGATAATGATAATGATATTCTACAGGAAACCTTTAGAGTTTAGATGTTTGTGTTGCCTGAATGCTCTTTAGACACTGTGTGACTTGATATGTACTGATATAGAAAATGAAATTGTGACATTTATGTAACACGAGTAACCGCCCTCGCTTTGCTTCGGTTTCCTTATTTTTTTACATCTTGGGTTACATTATTGGAGTTTTATTAAGGATCCCTAATTTTTTTAATATATTATAGCCTATGCAACCCGGGGATAGTGTAGCTTCCCAACAGTGAAAGAATTTTTCAAATCGGTTCAGTAGTTTCGGAGCCTATTCAATGCAAACAAAAAATCAAATTTTTCCTCTTTATATATTAGTATAGATAACATTCTTGTTGCCGACCGCTATGGTACAATGATGGCGTAGTTACTTTATAGTTACTTATAATCTACATTATAAGTAATGCATTAATAGTAAAGTCACGAATTTTCGCACCGTGTAAAAATAGGCTACCTCCACACGGAAAATCGACGTTGCTAGAAATGCGCGTTTACTTCACAGTGTGTAATCAATTTACCTATCTTATATATAAAATTCTCGTGTCACGGTGTTAGAAGTTGAACTCCTCCGAAACGGCTTGACCGTTTTTCATGAATCTTTGCGTGCATATCGGTTAGGGTTGAGAATCGGACAACATCTATTTTTCATCCCCCTACCCCTAAAAATTGTTTGGCAGAACAACGTTTGCCCGGTCAGCTAGTCTTTTTATAACAATCATTTATTTTCAAACAAAACCCATTCATATTTCAAGGTGACGCCTCATTAATTTCTAATCAAGGTGCTCTTTGTTGGGAAAATAAAAATGCATCTGCAAGTTTGTAGCGCAGATAATAATTATCTCTAGTTTTGTAAAAGAAAGATTAGTAGAGACATTTGAATTATTGGTTTTAATCTCTATACATTTGGATATTTAAAATATTAATCTTCATCAAATTAATTCTAATCGCGTCGAATCTCTATATTTGAGCTATTAGTATGTTGAATTTAGGAAATAATATACATATATATAGTTTAATCGACAACAATTTGTTACCCGTGAATTTTCATGATAATGTCCCTGAGTCTTTGCTAATAGAGAGTTTATCTAATACAGTTTAGGTATACATTCATAATTTATCAACTATTTTTAGGAGAATAGAATTTAAATACGAAACGAACAATTAATTCGTACAACTAATCAAATCAATAGTTTTTTTTTCTTTAAAACACAAAATATCTTTTTAGTTGAAACAATCAAATACATTTTTCCGAGTAGGTAAGCTAAGCTAAATCCATGAACTTTTCGTATGAAATCTAAATGTTGCAATATCATTTTGAAATACTCTAATGATTATGACTCTTTATTTAATATAAATTAATTTAGGCCCCGAATTGTTAATTAAAATTACAACTTCTGTTCTACTAGAGTTAGTAATAAGTTTATTGTATAATTTAGCAATTTGAATAATAACATAATCATTAAAAGTAATAATGCTAACGTGTGTACCTTGTAGTAACGACGTTAAGCCGAGGCGAACGACAGACCCGAGCGATTTTTCCCACAAAACTCCTGTAATGCTGATGAAGGCAAAATTATACGGATCCATTTAGTAAAAGTGCTGACTTGGGCAGCTTATGGCTATATTAGAGATTCAGGCCAAATACATTACTTATATTAATTTTCCGAGAAGAAGCCCTCTTCTATTTATTTCAACCTGTATTTCAAATGAAGTTGAGCCCCGAAGCTAACTACTTAACTACTCCGAAGTACTTCTAAGTAGTTATGTTTATCAGGCATACAGATAACCAGTTTAATTTTAAATAAGTCACCCAGCTGATAATTGGCTGTCAATAAAGTACATGTAACTTAAGTCTGAGTGAAACTAATACAAGTCTCTTGGTTTTGTCGTTATCGCCTGTCAATGTGAGTAACTGTATTGTTTAACCTGAAATGTGTGTCGCCTGCATCTGTCTCACTCTCTGTGTTTCTCTCCCTCTCTCTCACGACATGTCTCTCACACACATCCCGAACAGGAATAACAGGTATCACTGAACAAACTGCTCATTGGATTTTCCTACTCTTCCCACATTGCTTTTGTCACGTGTGATTGCTTGTTTGATATCGTTGTTGTGTGCGCAGCTTACAGTTCATTAAATTTTTAAATATTTCAGTCTATAGCCTATAATCTATAGTATAATACGATGAAATATTATAATTATACTACTTAAACCACTACTGAGCTAAAATTTTGCATGTGTGCCTTGAAAAAGATTACTTCTGTAACTACCTAGTAGGTACCAACTAATAAACTGAAATGTTTAATTTAAATGAACTTCATTACGGCATTTGAATTTGGTTTGTTCACGTTTTAATTACTTCTAAGTAAGTATAATACACTTTAATAAACGTAGAATTTAATAATGAGTTCAAATTTCTAGCTAATGCAGGTAAGAATGTTACTTTAAACTCAACAGAAGCAATGTTTTGTGGATCAACTTTGAATGCTTTAGAGCTTTCTTCAGTGAAGTGTTCCAAAGTTATTTGTGTAATTACATTATGACACATGTTCGTGTTCATTATATTTTTACTTACTTCTACACCTTTAACTAACTTTACTTTCTTACACGCTCCTATTCGTAGGTATTATATTAACAAAATGTTATTTATATTGCCTTTCATGTCTTAATTTCTCACTTGTCTATCTACTAACAAAATTTAATTTTCACTTTTGTTTTTCATTTGAAAAATCTTCACGAAGCACTTGATATTTTCAAAATATTTTTATTACAAAACACTTTCTGAGAAAGTCAATTCAGATCAATTCAGAGTTCTAAGATTTATTGCTCTTTAAAGCGTTTTCTCCGTCCGTAAACTGCTATAACATTAACAGGTATACCAGGCGATGATGAGTCAAAGCGACCATCACGAGCACAGCAGCAGAGTTTGAACGCGGAGTGTATTTTAAGCAAAGAACAGCTTTACGACATGTTCCAGCAGATACTAGGGGTGAAGAAATTCGAACATCAGCTGTTGTTCAACGCGCTGCTGGTAAGTTTCTTAACAATCATACCTCACTGATACTGGAACCAAAATACATTTAATTCTCGTTTATGAAAATAGAATTAAATTAAATGTAAAAGAAGAATAAAATAAGGTCATTGATAACCGAACATAAAAAGTAAATATAAGAATTTCATAGGAATTAAGCACGATTGTGATATCGAAATTTAAAAGAGACACCGCATGCTCATTTCTTGGTTGACAGGGTTCAAACAACCAAACGCTTGAAGGCTCTTTGCATCCAAACTTAATAAAGTTAACACAATTAAAAAACTTGGCATGGAACTGTGAATAAAATGTTTATTTCTGTTCTCAAATTCCCTACTGAAAGCTTACTCCATTTTTAAAGAGTAGGATGATTTTCTTCTCGAATGTTCTAGTTTATTCCATTTGGCAACCTTCCCAGAGTTACAGTTAAATTGAGTATAGCCTATGCAAGCTCTTTCTTTTACAAACTGGCAATAAAACTTGCTTTTATAGCCAATTCCGGAGAAGTGATTTTTATTTTTCTTTGCCTTTGATTGTAAACATTTGCTTAAGCAAAGAATAAATATCTATGCGTTGACGTTATTTCTTTTTCTGAGATTTTGTATGAAAAGGAATCCTCTTAGATTCTAATGCGAAAACAATAAAACTATAAACTAATAAGTTACTACGAATACGAACTGAATATTGCTCAGAATTTTGATCAACAAATAATTAAAATGACTTTATGATGAAAACTTTCAAGGGTATTTACATTTTACTGTGTTTTTATACAGTTGGATTCTGCGGACGAGCAAGCAGCAGCCATAAGAAGAGAACTAGATGGTAGAATGCAGAAAGTCAATGAAATGGAAAGGGTTAGTTCAAAATCTCTATTTTTATTACCTAACTTAGTCCTAGCAGATGCAGATAAATAATGTTATAATGCGATTAGCATCGTAATTACGAGTAAGCTGGGTGGTACAGAACCAACGACCTCGAGGAGGAATCCCACGACTCTTGTTCGGTTGAGTATTCTACAAACACGAAATATTGTGCTTGAATCAAGTTCAAGTTCTAAACTTTCAGGCCCATTTCCAATTATTTGCTTACAAGAAATTTATTATCTAAAGCGTATTTGACGGAAAACATTGTGAGGAAACCTGCAGAGTCCTCCAATCAGCACTTGGCCAGCTCGGCGTACCATGGCCTGACACCTTCTTATTTTGTGAGGGGACTAGAACTCAGAAGTGGCACAGTCATGAGTTGTGATGATAATTTTGCTTTAAAATGTAATGTTTTCAGGGGGTTAAGCTATTTTTTTTTTTTTGAGGAAATCAGATTAACCTACATCTGAATTTAATGATAATATTTCAGAACCGCAAGCTGATGCCGAAGTTCGTGTTAAAGGAAATGGAATCCCTCTATATCGAAGAGTTGAAGTCCTCGATCAACCTCTTGATGGCCAATTTGGAATCTCTCCCCGTATCCAAGGGCGGGGCAGATTCTAAATATGGCCTGCATAAAATCAAGCGGTATAATCACAGGTCAGTATTTTTGAAGATTTTTTTTAATTTACCCAAACAAGTTTACTTTTTAAAAAATAATTAGAAATGAACTCGCACGATATACTAAAGTTTGTTAAATAACATGTTGAAGGTAACGATGCCGTTTTTGGGTTTTAAAGTAACCTGATTATAAAGATTATTTGAAGAATTAGAAATAAGAATTAGATCCTTAACGCACTAATTCTAAACGATGTTAACGATATACATTTAAATTCGATTTCTATAATATGATTTTCAAATAATCAAAAAAACATAGACGAAGAAAGATTGCCGAAATTAATAAATAGCATCAAGAATAACATCTGGTTTAAATTTAGATATAAGTTATTTGGTTAAGTGATAGATCTAAGTCTATACGTTTTTATTTTAACCCATATTCAAAATTATTTTATCAGCACTCCATAAGTTTTATTTCCTTTTGCAATTATTATCTTTAGTGACCAAAAACATTTCTGGCTATTAATTTTAAAATGATATAGCAGATGGATTGCATAGTCAAATTTAATACCTTATTTAAATTACTTGATAAAATAACATGTTGTTATTCATAATATGAAAAGCAAGAATCACAAGCAAACAATTAATTTGAATTGAATGAATTTGATAATTAAACATCTAATATAAATGATAGTGATCCTTAATAATATGAATCTTCAATATACTATACATTATATTATTTTCTACTTGTTCATTTCTCTTTTGATTTTTCTGTTCCTGGCACATTACCGGACGATATATATGAAGGAAGTACAAGTAATGAGTACATAAATGATAATTTTGAGCACGTGTCTTGTGTAGAAGAAACCTGACACCTACCCAGCCTGAACGACTAACTTTGATATTTGGAATCCTATTGTTGTCATTCTTAGAACAATGTAGACATAGACAGTAACATAGAGTAGCCTAGATCCAAACTCATGAAGATTCAATGTTAAATTGATATAAATTATCTTCAGCAACAAACTAATCGAAGCCGTGAAATAACTACTTCCCAAATATTTAGGGAAGTTAAAGACAAAATGGCTTCTATTCGACACTTGGATGTGTAGACCATTGGATAAAAACCTAGTGTTGTTTCTTCATCAGTTAATATTATTTTAACTAATTACTAATCGATACCAAGAAATCATTTATAGAGGTCGCTAAGGAAGCTAATATACCAGTCATAAGAATAATAGAAAAGACAATGACAACAAAGGGAAAAACGCTTCAACACCACACCACTGCGAAAAGTACAATAAGAGCTTGCCTGTAAACTTGAATACAGTAGAAGAGATTTTGACTTGTTAACTATGCTAGATAAATATCGATTATAGCTTAACTATAGTATTTCGATAGCAAAAGCCGTAGACTAAGACGCAATACCAACTTGTTGAACATATTAAACATTAAACATGAACATAGCAATATGTAATTACAAGCTTACAAAAATACAGAAGCTTTCCACTTTACTATTTTTCACTTCACTTACTTTATTTCATTTTTTCTTTCTTATACCTTTCACATATAATACTAACATATAAAATAGGATAAATACTAATTATAGTTGAGTGATGAATGCTTCGTGCTTGAGCAGGGCTTCGCTAGATATAAATGCATTACTAACGACCATTCCTCACCCTAAGTATCTTAGATTTAGTGTATATATACCATTGTCTATGTAACATTTTTCATTTGCTGTGCTTAATCATTCTTGGTATCGGTGATGGTTCCATGATGTATGCCACCTTTTTCTTCTCTGGGCTTGTGAATGTCTCCCGTTTCTACGTTTTAATGTTTGTCTTTGCTATTTGTCCCGTCATTTGTCCAATTTTAATAAATGTATTCACTTTCCTGTACTAATTTACTAACAACGTCTAATAACTTAACAATATTCTGCATCTTTACCAATATTATCTTCAAAATGTAACTTACCAAAAATTCCAACATTTAAATCATTAACAATTATATTTCAATGTCTTTAACGTCTCTTAAAATGAGTATCCTTTTTGAAATGGTGGACATGTTGATAATGAAGGTCGAATGCTGGTCCAGATCCGAGTCCAAGGTTGAGTAAGCAGCTATGTTTCAGATCGCAAGGATCTCTAGCCAACAAGCTGACCGGTGAAGCAGACGGCGGTGACGTCGACACTCAGCTTACCAAAATGGACGTAGTCCTCACTTTCCAGATTGAGGTATAAATTGGCAAAAAGAGAACACAATATTTATTTTAAAACATAAAAATATCACATTGATGAAAAATACGTTTTGTCATTAAATTATTTGGTATTTCAATTATAAATAAAACATTTGAGTAGTAAATAATACGATTGTATGCAATTATGCATCCCAATTTTTATATTTATGGATGTACTAAAATAGATGTTGAATTAAAATAAATTCTAGGTGGTTGTTATGGAAGTGAAAGGCTTGAAGTCTTTAGCACCGAATAGGATAGTATACTGTACCATGGAAGTCGAAGGTGGAGAGAAGCTGCAGACTGACCAAGCTGAGGCCTCGAAACCGATGTAAGTATACAGAGTAATTGAAGTACTAGACAATGACAAGGACATGATTACTGTTCACACTGATAAATCTGATTGGAAATTCCCAGCGTACATCCATACAGAATTTCTTGGTCAACGTGACTTAGATTACTTACCATGATCCATGAAATTTTCACCTAGCAAGCCATGGTCCGCCACGCTGGCTTAATAGGAATTGGCATACCTTTGAGAACTTTTGTCGTCATCTCAGAATTGCATGGTATGACATGGGAAATAGTGGTAAATTAATCCTTCAAGGTCAACAGCACATTTGCAGCAGCTATGTCATCAGGAGAACAGATGCCTGTTTTCCTTAAAGAAATGGTGAACGCAGAACAAGAATATCACTAGAAGACTATCACTGCTGCTTTGAAATAAGCGATTAACAAAATTATAATACAATACAATATTCTTTATTGTGCACACTAGAAGTACATGAAATATAACAATAAAAGTATGTAATATAGATACAATAGGCGGTCTTATCGCTGTAATAGCGATTTCTAACAGACAACCTAAGGGTAGAGGACACAGACGTTCAAGAAACGCGTAAGTAGGTAGAGGTGCAAACAGTAACGAGCTAATATTAAAAACAAAAGATCAGTTAATTAGTTGCTCTAACAAATTCGCCCATACCCATCACGCCTTTAATTACAGTAACGATCAACACGTCAACATTAATGACTAAACTGTAATACTATTAAAATAAAACAGGTGGGACACTCAAGGAGACTTCAGTACGACTCAACCCTTACCAGCCGTGAAGGTGAAGTTGTACACGGAGAACCCAGGGGTTTTGTCGTTGGAGGACAAGGAGCTAGGAAAGGTCGTCCTTAGACCAACGCCTCTCTCTAGTAAGGTAAATACTGAGTTTTTGGATGTAGCTGAAATTAAGCAGTTTCTCTATAGGTATAAAACTTTTTAATTAATAAATTAAAATTTTAATATTTTTTAAATAACTACCAGTATTAACAAAATACCTTGAAAAAACTGATTAATAAAATGATTGAATTAGAAATAAGAGCAACTACGATAATTTACAGTACAGAATTTAATTTATTACAGATTAAAGATATTCCATCCATTAGCAATCATAATCACATGGCAACAACAAAACCTAGACATTTTAAATTAAACACACTTTCAGGCTCCCGAATGGCACCGCATGACAGTTCCAAAGAACCTTCCCGACCAAGACTTAAGGATCAAAATCGCTTGTCGAATGGACAAACCGTTAAACATGAAACATTGCGGGTAAGCACACAAATCAGTAGGAATGCGGATGTGTAGTCATAGCATGATTCAGGAATATGTAGCGCCATCTTTTATCGGATTCCGAAAGCCGCAGATTGTAATTATCCTGACGCTTCCAGTTACATCCGCGTGATCGGTATAGCAGTGTGGAGGAAGGGGTAAGTAGGGGTAGTCCGCTTGTCGGGTTGTGTAGTATGTGTGTGGTCGGAAAGTAAAGCCCTCAGCAGATTGTCGGTAGGAACTGACTAAAAGCTATGTAGTGTTGATATTCATGTTTACATTGATATACATGTTATCATGTCACACAAAAATGAGGTGGGCAACATAGCACCGCAATACCATGCGTTGTCGATATCCACGATGCTGTGTGTGACGTCGTGCGTCGCGTTACGATGTGTCGTAACACGTAATACTGCACAATAAATTGTAGTCTCGTCCACTAATATTTCTGGTTAATTTAATTTAAGCTATAGGACATAAAACAGATTTTCTTTTAATCAATCGTAATTTTAATTAACACTATTATCATCATTAGTCAAGTAATAAAATATGCCACTTGGCATTAAGTCCGCCTATTGTCATTCAATTTAAAATTTTCGATAACATAAATGACCAATAATCGGATTTAAGGTACCCTCAAAAACCTTCCTACACCTAAAAGTCCAGCCACATCTGCAAAGGGCTTTATAACTCCCTGTCGAGTGCTAGACCTTAGAGAATGGCTAGAGTTCCAGCTCACCAAACAGCAATCTAACCCCTCACCCCTTCCAGCTACCTCCACGTGATCGGCAAAGCGGTGTGGCGCAAGTGGAAGCGGCGCTACATGGTGCTGGTGCAAGTCAGCCAGTACACCTTCGCGCTCTGCTCCTACAAGGACAAGAAGTCGGAGCCGGCTGAGATGATGCAGCTTGACGGATTCACTGTGGATTACATTGAGTTGGCTAGTGGTGAGATATTTGACTCTTGGGAATCTTGACCTATTTAATTTTCTGACTCTGGCGTGACCTGTTCTAGTTTTATTGCACACGTAACTTAGGTAAATCAATTTTCTAAAAATCAAAGTTCTAAAATACCACCTGGCATTCGTCTAAAAATCGATTTTAAAATCACCTGCTCTCAATGCTATCTTGAACGTCGTGTGTGTTTACTAAGACATGTGTGTCTAATGAACTTACTGTATCGTTGTTTTCTTAATTTACCTGAAAATATGATAAATTCCATTGGTATTCTCACGCCTATACCATAAACTTAAAGTTGACGATCCTTCTGATGACCCTCTGATGTGGCTCACGTCCATAGGCGACGGTGATTACTTTCCGGCCCGTCTCCTTTTACGTCTTAGAAACATCCAAAGTTTTTATAAAATTTACTAGTTGAAAAACTACCGTCACATAAATGTTAACTAATATCTTTCTTCTTTTACAGCTCAACTAATGGTCGGACAAGGTACGTTTCAGTTGAAAATTATTAAAATAACAACAATTAACTAACAATAATATGCAAAACAAAAAACTTAAGTCAAATTTAGGACAGGAGTAGAATTCAGGACTCTAACTCAAGAGTAGTAACCACAAGTTGGAATACAATATTCCTGCCATAATCTACAGTCTTCTCTTAAAAATCGCTGTGAGCTGTTTTTACACTTTGAGCGTTTTGTCTTTCAACGTAATACGTATCCCTTTACCCTCTAACATGGTAATACTTCCTCTCAACAGAGCTAGAAGGCGCGAAGTACTTCATGAACGCGGTACGCGACGGCGAGTCGATCCTACTGGGCGTGAGTGACGAGAACGAGTGCCACCTGTGGGTGATGGCGCTGTACCGCGCCACGGGACAGAGCCACAAGCCCACGCCGCCGACCACCTCCGACACGCATATCAAGATTATGGGGGGTGAGTACTGGGGTGCCGCATACCGTGTACTGCAGAGTGCAGACTGTACACACAACAAAAGAGATGTACAGGGCGTGATAAAAAACGTTCTGTCAAATAAAATATTGCGAAATGTTTGTGTTATTATCAATGTTAAATACTATCAATATTATCAATGTTAAATACTATCAATATTATCAATGTTAAATCGTAATGTACGTCTGTTTGTAATATTAAAATAACCACTTTTTACTAAGTGCATTTAGATGTATGCACGGTATATAGGTATACCAAAACATTTTTTGTGTTTTCTGTTTGTTTCGGCTAATCTCTGAAATGGCTGGACCGATTTTGACGGGATTCGGTAAGGGGTTCCATTCATCTTGAGTTCAAGGCAATTTTCTATTTTCTTCCGTGTTTCTTGGCTGGCAACGCAACCATGTTATATTATTAATATTCATAAGCGACGACCATTGATCATCAGAAGGATCGTCTGCTCGTATGTCAGCTATTCGCAAAATACGTATAAAGATGAAGCCCTTATTCCCAACGTCATAGAGTTCATTCTCCCTCAGACGCAGACAAGGCCCGCAAGCACGGCATGGAAGACTACATCCAAGCGGACCCGTGCCAGTTCGACCACCACCAGCTGTTTTCCACGCTGCAGTCGCTCACCCTCAAGTACCGGCTTCAGGACCCTTATTGCTCGCTGGTAATTCTTCAATAATAATAATAATAACACTTCACACTCATAGCCCCACACTAGAATTCCCGGTGTAGTGGGTGCCATGGACAACACACTAGACATTTACACCCAGACCGATAACAGAAATTCAAACTCATCATTCAAATTTTCGCCTCGCTGGGAGTCGAACCCAGGACCCTTGGTGTGGCGATCCGGCATGATAACCATTGCGCCACACGGGTCGTCGAATGGTCGTCGTCCTCAATGTGTTAAATTTTCAGGACATTGGTAACCAACCTCAATTTGCAGATTCCTCTTCTAGTATAATAAGTATAATGTCTTTTGTGTTAACGCCTTCCATCAGCTATTTCCACATCCACCCAGGGTTGACTGGAGGATAATGCCATTAGGCATCAAGTTTGTCCTTTGTTTATTCTGTTTGAGAGATGACATCTTGTAAATAATTAATAAATAACCTCTTAAGGCGTAGGAAGCAACGCATCAGTGATGCCTTTAGTGTTGCTGATATCCACGAGCGACGGTGACTTATGATCAGGTGGATCTTGCTCGTTTGTCGACTATTCACATAAAAAACACTTAACATTTCCTTTTTCTCTTTTGAGTTGATCAATATTTCTGTAGAATTTATCTAAATACCACTTACTAACAAATACTTCAATCATATCTCCTTTCAGGGTTGGTTCTCACCTGGCCAAGTGTTCGTGCTAGACGAGTACTGCGCCAGGTACGGCGTCCGAGGGTGCTTCCGCCATCTCTGCTACCTCTCCGACTTGCTGGATGTAGCTGAAAGCGGTCAACAGACAGTCGACCCCACCCTCATGCACTACTCCTTCGCTTTCTGCGCAAGCCACGTCCATGGAAACAGGTGAGTTATTACAACATTGTCCAAGTTATCCTGATCCACCTGGGTTCAGAGATTCTAATACTAATGACAAGAGAATGTTCTCCAACTGTAGTCAGGTCCAACTTTGTTGGGTTTAACAAGATAATGTTCTAGCTAGAAGAAACATCTGGTTAAGCTGTCTTCCGCTTCTGTTTTGATCAACACAGCATCCGCAAAGATGTTTGACGATTGCATTGTCCATAGACGACTGTGACCATTTACCATCAGATGGTTCATCTGCTCGTTTCAGCTGGAAAGGTAATTATAAACTCGTAAGAGATATACGGTGAATTTCAATTGAGCTAAGAAGAATGAACTTAGTTATACATGATATCTAGCAATGTATTTAGGATCACAAAAGCTCGTTTGTAGCTATTCCTACATCAGAAAAATGAAGCTCTTTTATACTTAGAGACTGATTGAGGTTCGTCATAGTTTTATGTGGACTGTAAACGTGAACTGTATCACATTTGAACTGGATTCCGCTTCCATAGAATATTAATAAAAGATTATCACCTAGTAAAACGTGTAGACCATCTAGTCAATTCCTCAATAAATACCTGTGTAAAATTTTGTGTTAGATTCGATATCAGATTAGCTGAAAATTGGTGTTTACAAGGACCTGTCTTTGAGTGCTTAAATTCATTTAATTATAGTCAATCAAATAATGATTGATTAATGTCTGTGATGAGTGATTTTATGAAAAGTAGACTTAAGATACCTATGTCAATTAAGTCAGGTGAATAAATTTGATGGCACCGAATTTAAGCAGTCATTCATTAGGTTAATTAAATCACAAGTCCACTCGCCGCACTTTAAACGTACCGTGGCTTTCGATGTATTTCTATTCTATATCAATATCTGCCTATATCCTGTATGATATGTATATCTTGTGCCTTGGTATTATCGATAAGAATTTAGAGGAACATACGGATCTCTATCTGATACTAACTTATTTATCTGTTTTAATATAAAAAAATTACCAAATTGCTTCAAAATTTAATTTTCTTCACTTCTTTCCATGATGAAAAGAAACTATACACAATATTCCAATTTCAAAATTGATTGCCAATCTGTAATTTTACGTTCATTTCTAATTTAAATGTCAATAAATAAAATCTTTTTTCAATTTAAGATCCTCTAAATTCATAATTGTTTCAACTGTGTGCTTGACTAACTGTAACCTATGCATACTAATATTTTCTATCTACGGATTGACGGAGTTCGCGGTGATACTTATAAAAACTGAATATTTATTCCAATATACGAAACTATAAAATATTGGAAAAATTATTTGAATAATTCTTATTATATGTAGAATTATTTTTATGTAACATAAATGAGTCATATAAATTGAAAATAAGCGAAATTAAATTCCTACAAATCATAATTTGCAGCAAAAGACGAAAAAAGTTTCAAAGATGAAGGCAAAAAATTTTATGAATTTCGAACATTAAGAATTTGCTTCAGACTTATAATGAAATTGACTGAAAATCTAATAAAAAAATATTTTCCAAAACAGGTAATAAATGACAGACCTTAACAATCAAAACGTTTAAAAATGTACAAACAAATTGAGAACCCCTTTTTAAATCGGTTAATGAGTCCGAATGAAGTCGACTCACAAGTCTCAAGAGTCAAAAGTCATAAAGCGTAATAACACCGCCAGCTCCACATCCGAGCCCTTCCCGCTTGTGCCCTACTAGAGTAAGCCCCAGTGGCGAGTGGTTCACAGTACGGCCACGTTGCCTGGCAGGCCCGACGGCGTGGGCAGCATCACCGTGCAAGAGAAGGAGAAGTTCGCAGAGATCAAGGATCGACTGAAGACCCTGCTGCAAAACCAGATCACCAATTTCCGATACGCGTTCCCGTTTGGACGGCCTGAAGGCGCTTTGAAGGTGAACGAATGTTTGTAGTATAGAATTGAGGTTGTGTTGAACTGTATTTTAAATTTCTTGTCGAATATATTATTTGTCAAGAAATAAAAACAGATGGGTAGACATATAATATCCTATTTATTTAAGGATTTCCTTCAAATCACTCGAATGATGAATTTGGGGCTTCGGTTAAATTTTTTGTTGTCTTTACAAAGTAACCCCGTCTCTACAACACCGATATAGAAAGAAGTTTCACTTTCCTTCATTCTTTATTTCTTCTCTTTCTTACGTGTTCGTAATGTCCATGGGTACCGGTGCCAACTTACCAATCAGTGTCTGCATTAGTTCCATTTCTGAATTAAACTGTGCCTAAAACGTACGTTACCCTCGGTTTCAGGCAACCCTGTCCCTCCTGGAGCGAGTACTGATGAAAGACGTGGTAACACCAGTGGCCCCAGAGGAGGTTCGCGCCCTCATCCAGAGCAGCTTGGAGCAAGCGGCACTCCTCAACTACACGCAGCTCAGTCAGAAGGCTAATATCGAAGGTAAGAGTTTCAGCAACCAAACTCGAAAGTGGAGAGGCGTGTAAATTACCAATCAGATATTGTTATTTCTACTTCGTCTCTTCTCTTGGGTGATGCTCATTAATTTAGCTCAAGTATCCAGATAAGGAGTCTTGTCGAAACACAGCAAATGATGGTAATGCCTCGGGAGAAGTAGGAATTGATCTCTGTAAAGGTAGATAAACAGTCAAATAAGAATCAAAAATATTATCACGATTTTTTCATGATATACCTTTATCAGTCAATGTGTGACATGGATCTTACATGAAAATACAATGACATGATGATGTTTTCATTATGAAGGATGATTCTGATGACAGAATCAGGATAGATCCTTTTGATACAGCAGATTTAACACAAAAAAGTTAAGCGAAAAGATGTTCAGCAATAAGCCTTTTCCCTACAGAGGATCTTCGTGGAGAAACAATGGTAACACCAGCGAAGAAGCTGGAAGACCTGATCCGTCTCGCAGAGCTCTGTGTAGACCTGCTGCAGCAGAACGAAGAGCACTACGCGGAGGTAAGCTTTAGCTACTTCTGGATTTCTTTTATGAGGAACATTGACCGAAGGCAAACAAATTTCAATGAGATAAGATCATAAATTCAAACATTATTCTCCCTAAAGTAAAAAGATTATCATGAAATATTTCATGGATTTGTAATTTGGTTAGAAGATATTTGAAATCTTTAAATTGGAATTTGATTGAAATTACTTTTAAGATTTAAGACTCCTGTATTGAAGTGCAACTTGAAGTGATTCTCACGGATTGTAGCTTATATTCGATTTTTATTTTTATAAATGTTGTTAAAAAAATTATGGTTGCACTTCAAAACGATATTTTGTAGCGTGTATGTTTAACGTAAGTGTTGTGGATTCTGTTTCGGCGAAATTTTTTAGACCTTTATTTAAAAATTAATTATGTATTATTATTAGAGTCAATTCTATTATAGCGTCAAGACACCCAAACACAAAAAGATTGTCAAACTAATTTTACTGAAAAAAATAAATTTTCAATACGTACGCACGTTTAAAGCTGTTGTAAATTATATTTATTTATTGATTGATTTTTTGAACTGTTAGTCTAAAATGCACTTATTTTTTATAAGAGATTGGAAATACTATTTTTTTAAGTTAACCTTTAAAGAATTTTACCGAAACAAGATGTCAGTGTTCACTGGATAGCACCCTACTCTCCTGTCGCTATTAGTGTGGGGAATGATGAGGCAATTTTTATTTTACTTTTATTTTTCCAAAACGGAGCTGAAATATTTTAAAAGGTATAAACATAATGAATTACACAATTAATTACATCGTTGATTTTATACTTGGCCTATTTAAGAGTTTTTTACAAGCCTTTTTATTACAAACTTTTTTAAAGTCGAGTAATAATTTGCCCGAGTAAAAGGAAGTATATTCAAAATTTATTATTTTCAGCTTTGTTATTTAGAACACAAGGAAAAATTTCTGTTCTCAATTTGTCAAAAAAAAACTCTTTGTAACGTACATCGGATAGCAACTGACAAGAGCATTTTTAATAGACTTTCTATCAAACATACAAATCCTGCTTCTTACATTAAATTTGCATAAAATAGAATTGATATCGTACACACCTGTTTCAATAAACTTAATTCACCTGGAATAAACCCAAATGAAAATGAAAAAATGAAGTTGACGACACTTAACTTTTGTAGATTAGTAAAAATTCAAAATTCAATATTATTTATTTATTTATTTATTTAAAGTATAAAATGAGATAGCTTGCGAAGTAAAAACTACAAATAGAATGCACAAGAAAAAAGTTGCAACCACTTAATTTTAATAGGATTTTATGAATAGATAAGTTATTTATATAGTTACGAAGAGAATGTAGAAAGTATGAAAATACGAGTAACTCACGACTTTAAATTGTTGGTCAGTTGCATCTTTTACGTTATTTAGAAAATAACAGATATTTTGTTTATGTGAATTATAAACTTGTATATTTTATGTGGCTTAGTCGGAAAATGAATTACGGATTATCCTTTAACCAAATAATCAATGAGATTCATTGATCATTTGACTAAAAAAATATTTTTCTCCTTTGAATAGTTATATTTTTCCGTTTTCATTCACCGACGTTAGATGTACGCAAGAGGTATAAGTTTTATATTCCACTTCTGTCTTATGTTTTATTTCTCCGCAGGTTTATAACACAAAACCGGACTCTAGCGGTCAACCAAATGTAACTACTTATTTTGATTGCTCGGCTGAACGAATCACTTGTCAGTTTGATCACATCTTGATCATTTCACTATTTGATCACAGATTAAGGAGGCGTAGACACGATACGTTTCTAATAGATCAGTCACGCTTGAGCAAGCTTAGTTATTTAGTGATTCGGTAATTGAGAGACATTGCATGAGTTTCGTTGAGAACGTAAATAGACGTCAAATCTATACTGGGACCTTTCATACTGATTTCAGATACTCGATGACATTTACCACTGTACTATTGATTGAGACTGTGATAATATTAGAAATTATTGTTGGCAATTTTTGATTCAAAAAATCATTTTAAAACTTTCCAATATACATAAGGAGAAAACAATTAAAACTGCTTATTTTATGAGAGATCAAGTATCAGTAAGTATCAGTAATGAATATATTTTTCATTACAAATATTTTGACTCTACCTAGATTACAGTCTCAATTTTTTTTTCATTTAAATATTTAAAAAAAAATCAGAGAAATAAATATCATTAGAAAAATATTTAATTTGAGAAAAAATGTAAAACATATTTTTAATTGAAAAAAAGTGGTAATTTAATACAATAAAATTAATTTCAATTGTGGGCCCAGACGTTCCAAATTCAAAATTTAAAAAAATCATGTTTTAAATTCGGCGTTATTGGCAGGATAACACGTCTAAAATAAAGTATTTTTTTCATAAGTAAAACAACCACATGTTTTTATGTAACAATTTATCACTCACAATTCAATCAAATAACATTACAATACATTTGAATAAACTCACAACTTTATGCTTTTGTAGAATGCTACTTCAAGTATTTAGTGTTTTCGAAATTCGCACATACCTACTCGAAAACCGATTTGACCGATACACAAACATCGACTCGTATTTCTCATAAGTTACATCACTATTTTACCTTTTTAACTTCACACTGTATAACAAGCTTTTAGACACCCTGTACATGTTTGTAGATCGCTTAGGTATTTTTAAAATCTCCTGCATGATTTAAAATGTAAAAATGTTTCAGTCATCTTATTCTTGTTTATCCAAATATTTTTATCTAATCTCTTCACTTATAAAATAAAAAATATTTTGATAAATAAAAACATTACGTTTAGACTAGAAATAGAATAAGTAGAATAGAAAAATAAATTATAGTTTACTTTTAAACGATACGATATTTAATACTATCGTCTTATTCAAATAAAATCATGAAAACAGACATCTCAATAAAATAATTATGGCTTTTATTAAGAAGTTCCCGCCAGCCTACGACGTGGATGTCTTCAAGAAAAGAGTGAATAGGCTATTTCTAAGTTAATGTGCTCATCATCTTGGACCACATCTACACTTACCATCAGGTGGGATTGTGGTCAAGCATTAACTTATTCGTGTAAGAAAAAAAAAAAAAAAAAAAAAAAACCTAAGTTATTGATATCGTCTATTCTGAACATTAGTTCAGTTGTATCTAAAATTACCATCTTAATAATTTCTAACCATAATAACAGTGTTAGGTACATAATTAAAAAACTGAGTATCAATACAGGTCTCAGGGTATTTAGGGGCCATTGCAATCCCTAGACATTTTACTAACCATGAACTGCCCATGCATTTTGTAATGGACCAAAACTTCGGTAACTTGTAATAACTAATTTATTACAAATTACAAACCGAAAATAAATTATAGTTACCTATTTATGAAGCTTACAAACTATTTATGTAGCTTCAAGTGAACTAATATGGACATTAGTAACCCAAAAGCATTCATTATTTCAACGCATTGAATTGGCGTTGCGTATTATATCTAGCTCTTCGGCATTGCAAAGTTCTTTAAAAATCATGGCCAATATTAGGGTGGTTTAAGGCTAATAACAAGACTGGAATAAAAACCACAATGGATTGATAGCTCTGGACGGGTTAAACCCTATGATTATCGTCAGGATAAAACTGGATAGTACAGAACTAACACCTGTAGTTACCGATTTATGAAGCTTACAAACTATTTATGTAGCTTCAAGTGAACTAATATGGACATTAGTAACCCAAAAGCATTCATTATTTCAACGCATTGAATTGGCGTTGCGTATTATATCTAGCTCTTCGGCATTGCGAAGTTCTTTAAAAATCATGGCCAATATAGGGTGGTTTAAGGTTAGTAACAAGACGAATAAAAACCACCATGGATTGATAGCTCTGGGCGGGTTAAACCCTATTAATATCGTCAGGATAAAACTGGATAGTACAGAACTAACAGCTGTAATAGAAGATATAACAGTAGATCTTTCACCTAAAATTGTACAATGAGTACCGTAGCATAAAACTGGATAGTACAGATCTATAACAGTAGAGAGTAGAGATAGTAGAAGAACTTTCACCTAAACTTCATTTATCCAGGCGTTCGCATGGTTCTCCGAGCTGCTGGTGGAACACGCTGAGATCTTCTGGGCACTGTTCGCGGTGGACATGGACCGGGTTCTCGCCGAGCAGCCCCCGGACACTTGGGACTCGTTCCCATTGTTCCAGATCTTGAATGATTACCTGAGGACTGACGGTGAGCGATGAAACTGTGTGTGTGAGTGTGTGTTATTGTAAAAATAATGTTGTCCTGAGCCTCTATGCAAAACTTCTGTTTGTAAGCGTTCACGCCAAACACTACCTTCAAAATGTAAGGGAACGACATTGACATTCGGGACAACGTACAAGTGACTTTTTTCATGGAAATGCCCGACAAACGAGCTGATGGTAAGTGGCCACCATCGTTCATGTAGATGAACATCAGTAACACCAAATCCATCACCAACGCGCTGCCGATCAAGAAAGAAGAAAGATGAAGAAATAAATAACTGGCTATCAAGCACGAAGAGTGGTTTGGCGGTTGACCTAAGCAGAGGGTCGTAGTTACGCAGACCTCACAGAAAGATTACACTTTAATATGACTTGTTACAGAGAACCTCAAAGGCGGTAGATTCCACGAACATCTCAGAGAGACGTTTGCGCCTCTCGTAGTGCGATACGTGGACCTCATGGAGTCATCCATCTCGCAGTCACTTCACAAGGGCTTTGAAAAGGAGAAATGGGAGATTAAGGGGTAATTTTAACTTCTACCTAACACATATGTATGTTTTGGCACTCTGTAATTACTTCTACTGCATCTGTTCTTACTGGTATCCAAATTTCAGTGTATACTTTGTTAAGGATGAAATAGTTTCATTTAATTTCAATTAGGTCATTAGCAATGTTCTTAAACTATCCTCAAGATTGTTCAACGATGTCAAAAAAGTTGCCTCTAACTCAACACTCTAATCTTTCAAAAACGTTATACTATACAATACTCATACATTTATATTATTCTGTGTTCCCTTTCTTCCTTCACCTCTTTTTTCTTTTAGAATTCTGCACCAAATGGAGCCAAGACTCCGCTACTCTTCATCCGTCCGACCGTCCATCCGTCAGTCCTCTGCTGTCCAACCATCCGTTCGACAAACCGTCCATCTATATATATTGTCATCGTCATCAGATACTATTGTAACATAACTCTCTCTCATCTCTTTCCCATTCATTTGCTTTTCTTCTCTTCTAATTATGTATCGTATTCATTTCAAACTTTCCTTCAAGAAACGGCTGCGCCACCAGCGAGGAGTTGTTCTGGAAGCTGGACGCGCTGCAGTGCTTCATCCGCGATCTGCACTGGCCCGAGCCGGAGTTCCGGCAGCAGCTGGAGCAGCGGCTGAAACTCATGGCCACTGACATGATGGAGACCTGCATCCAGAAGACTGAGTCCTCCTTCCAGGTGAGAATACATAGTTCAGTCATAAAATAGAGAGGTAACAAAGAATAAGTTCAGACAGAAAAAAGAGGCAACAGAATAGGTAGTATAGCTCCGGGAACACACACATTTGACAACGTTCATGAATAAGTATGATAAAATAAGCGCAAATAGCTTATTTGCCATTGCCAGCGTCATTCTTTAAAACAAATGTGTGCAATTGACCTTAGTAGGACACGAAATCGCATGAAAGTGTAGTGATATCATGTGAGTTTGTTTGCGAATAACCATTGACATGACGCTTGTTGCGATAACAGCTTCAAAAGGTGTATCCTTTTAAGGTCCGCGTCAAGCTGAAAAAACATAGACCAAGTGCGATTCGGACTCGCACACTAAGGGTTCTGTACAAATTTGTAGAACCGAACACTGTTCTTATATTACTAACTTCGTCGTTGGAAAACTGACAGACGGACAAACGAAGTGATCCTATAGAGTTTGGTTTTTCCTATTGAGGTATGAAAGTATAAAAACATACTAAAACAAAAATAAAAACCCCATTGTTTATTGGCAGTCGTGGCTGAAGAAGAGCGTGACATTCATGTCGACGGACTACATCCTGCCGGCGGAGACCTGCGCTATGGTCAACGTGGCGCTCGACGCCAAGAACCAAGCGCTCAAGCTGTGCACCGTCGATGGAGTTGATATTGTGAGTTTGTTGGGATATTCCCAGATGCCACCTAAATTAGGAGGAAAATAAGATATGAATCAATATTGTACCTTACTAATGTCTTGGGCTAATAAGAAAATTTTCAGAGTTTTAATGTATTTTGTAAATCCTCTGGTCCCTGAGGTAATTAAAACTGTGTTCTCCATAATGTTAATGTGAAACAGCTGAGGAAATGAAATGTGCCTTATTTAAATGTTATCGCGGGTAAACGTGGATATGATTTTAGAGGGAGCTTGAGCGCTCCAGCCCCCTCCCATTGTGAGAGCAGACCCGAGCCGATGATATTATAATGAATGTATCATAATAGTGGGTTGTGATGAAGAAGACAACTTATCCATTATTCAACACACGTGGATACCTAGCGTGTTCCACTACGCTAAAAAATATTCTAATGAGAATGACAGATCAGTGTTTTCGTTTTCGTGTTGACGTTATTGCGCCATCTTTACATATTATCTTCAAATTGTTGTATGGAAAAAGTGCAAAATCGACTTTATCAATGAACCGAATGTATCTAATGCATTGTTTTAGTAGTCTCAAACCACCTTCGGAATCAAATGAAAACATATTGAGGCTTATCGGTTGGATGATTTCAGAGTCTATATAAAGTCGAAGGATATCCGTACAAACATTTTTTGTGTTTTATAAATACAGATGACCGTCATTGGCTGTGTTTTGTGTCCCCAGTACAACACAAAGATGGAGTCGCATATCGACACGTGCCTGGTGGCGATGGCGACAGGCATGACCACGCGGCTGTCGGCCGTGCTGGAGGCCACGCTTGCCAAGATCGCCCGGTTCGATGAGGGCAGGTTGGTAGCTGGTATACTTGGACGGATAGGCCCTTCGGATCATTCAATTTTTTTTATAACGCTTCACACTCATAGCCCCACACTAGGATTCCCCAGTGCCATGGACAATACATAAAGACAAGAACACACACTCAGACTGAGAAGAGAAATTAAAATTCATTCAAATTACCGCCTCGCCGGGAATCGAAATCAAGATTCTTTGCACGACGGTGCGGCGTGGTAACCATTACTCTATACAGGTCTTCTACACAAATGTTGTTCATACAAACAAAAAGTGGCGCCATCTCTCTCACTCTCTTTTACGAACTGTAAGTTTATCGTTGCCATGTTGAAAGTACTGAGCATTGGTCAAGTTGGACCAATTAAAGTGCCACGTTGATACACGCATTGGCTCTGTCCTAAATATAAATAAATTTGGTGACTCCAGCACAGTTGGTAGCGACCTAATCGATAGACTGAGATATTTCCTACTAAGTAAAAAATAAAAGATAAATTTTATATTGTGGTTCCATTGTTAACATTATTCACAATACTTACAATAAAGTATGAAAATCGTTAAAAAAAAATTTTTTACCCTTTTAAGTTTCCAATATTCCTCGGTGTTTCAGCCTCATTGGTTCGATCCTGACGATCGCGAACGTGTCGGGCTCCGGCAAGGACATCGGCCAGGGCTACGTCAACTTCATGAGGAACTCCATGGACCAGATTAGGTCCAAGGTACTCCTGGATTCATTTTAAAGATGTACTGACTTAATGAGAAGTTTCTTCCGCCATTTCTTAAAGTTTCTATGGTTATGTGAAAAAAAAATGCTGGTTATGCTCCATTAGATAAGTTTTGTTGGTATAAAATCTTGTTATTAAAATGTAACAATCTTGGAAGTACTGTTATTAAATTAATTCTCAGCACACATTACACCTTAAATTTACCTCTTTGCACTAAACTTCTTCACCATGTACACTTCAACTATATCAAATCTAATATTCCTACGTGCGTGCATTGTTCTTAATACTAACAAAAAATAACCGACTTCAAAGTTACTCAAAAACTATCAGATCTCGTTCAAATTTATGTGGGACCACATGACAGGCACCAGCTTTCGATTAAAAAAAGAATCATTAAAATCGGTTCACCCAGTCCAAAGTTCTGAGGTAACACACATAAAAAAAATTAAGTCGAATTGAGAACCTCCTCCTTTTTTGAAGGCGGTTAAAAAGGGGTACGAAGGTTTTCTCTCACGTATTCATATTTATGACTAGTAAACGCCTTCGCTTTGCTTCGGTAAACCTTTTAGTAACCACACTCGAACATCGCCGGTATTTTTAAATAGACACAACTTTTTACACCCTTTATTTATTTGTGAACCGATTAAAATAAAACAAACACTGTTAATCCAAACTTACTTCAAAAAATGTTAATCCAAAATTACTTCAATATATCAATGAAGACCGTATCTTAAGCCGTTCTTGAGATTAGCCGGAACAAACGCAAGACAAACAGACAAAAATTACAGTTTTATTATGTATTGATGTGTTCCAGGTAACGGACGAGCTGTGGATCCTGCAGCTGTTCGAGCAGTGGTACAGCATCCAGGTGAACATGGTGAGCACGTGGCTGGGCGAGCGGCCCGCGCTGCACCCGCAGCAGGTCGCCTGCCTCTCCATCGTCATGAAGGTAATGGACGGTCAGCTGGAAGCCATGTCGTGAAACAACTACAGTATACGTAATATCTCACAGTGTGCTTAGTACGAGTTTTATTTGACATAACGCGGGCGTAAACGCACGTTTATTATGTATGGGACCGAAGCTTTTCTCTTCACTGCCGCTAGATGGCTCTACGTGCGTTTACTTTACGCCGCCGCGGCGTCGTTATCTATATATATAAAATTGAAAAGCGACACACCGCTGATTAAACAAGAAATCTCAGAAACTACCGAACCGATTAAGATGAAATTTGGCAGGTAGATAGTTTCTGCTAAGGAGACGTCCACTAAGAACGGATTTTTGGAAATTCATCCCCTAAGGGGTACAAATAGGGGTAAGAAGTCACTTTCATACAAACCAACTTCGTCAGTTTTAGAGTCATAAATACGAAATTTTTTATGTAAGTTTATAGTAATAAACAAAAGTTAACTTTAACACAGTTTTTTGAAAAATCATCCCTTAAAGGGTTAATTTAATGGATGGTACTTAGTAGGCAACTTCATCATTTTTGAAGTTAAAAACATGAAAATTTACATATTAGCTCCAGACTAGAAACAAAATTTGTAAGTATTATGTTTTTTTGGAAAATCATCCCCTAAAGGGTTGATTAAGACGGCGCAAATTAGTATGGCAACTTCGTCAGTTTTGAAGTAAGAAGGGTGAAAATTTGTATATAAGCTTATAGTTAGAGACAAAAAATAACTGTATCACTGTTTTCTCAAAATTCATCCCCTACAAATAGGGGTTGGAGGTCATTTTCATACAAACCAACTTCGTCAGTTATAGAGTTGTAAATATGAAATTTTTTATGTTAGTTTATAGTAATAAACAAAAATTAAGTTTAACACATTTTTTTGGAAAATCATCCCTTAAAGGTTTAATTTAATGGATGGTACTTAGTAGGCAACTTCGTCATTTTTGAAGTTAAAAACATGAAAATTTACATATTAGCTCCAGTTTAGAAACAAAATTTGTAAGTATTATGTTTTTTGGAAAATCATCCCCTAAAGGGTTAATTAAGACGGCGCAATTTAGTATGGCAACTTCGTTAGTTTTGAAGTAAGAAGGGTGAAAATTTGTATATAAGCTTATAATTAGACACAAAAAATAACTGTACCACTGTTTTCTCGAAATTTATCCCCTAAAAATAGGGGTTGAAAGTCATTTACATACAAATCAACTTCGTCAGTTTTAGAGTTATAAATGTGAAATTTTTTATGTTAGTTTATTGTGTTAACAAAAGATAAAATTTAGCTGAAAATCAAGATTCGAAAGAAAATTTAAAAGTTGTGTTTTTTTTGGAAAATCAACCCCTAAAGGGTTGAATAAGCTTATGCAAGTTAGTATGGCAACTTCGTCAGTTTTGAAGTAAGAAGGGTGAAAATTTGTATGTAAGCTTATAGTTAGACACAAAAAATAACTGTACCGTACCACTGTTTTCTCGAAATTCATCCCCATACGGGGTAATACTAAGGGGTTATAAATATTTAAGAAACTACGTTAATTGTAACAGGTTTTTTGGAATTTCATCCCCTAAGAGGTAAATAAAGGGGTTGAAAGTTTTTCCAGGACTTTGTCAATTTCTAACTCAGAAATATGAAAATTAATATGTAAGCTTATAGTGAGAAACAAAAAATTTGTGTAGAGGACTTTACGGACGGGAGCGGGAGGTGAGAGGGACAGGAAGCGAGAGAGGGACCGGGAATGGGAGAGGGAGAGGGACAGGGAGCGGGAGATTTAGAGGGAGAGGGAGAGAGAGAGGGACAGAAAGCTGGAGAGGGCCCGGGAGCGGGAGAGAGAGAAGGACAGGACGCGGGAGAGGGAGAGGGAGAGGGACAGGAAGCAGGATAGTTCGCGGGAGTGGGATAGGGAGAGGGAGAAGGAGAGGGACAGGGAGCGGGAGAGGGAGAGCAAAGGACAGGGGTATTATTGTCTGTTTGTCTGTCAATCATCACATGAAAACCCTAGAACTGATTTCGACGGAAATTAGTTAAGTTGTTCCTTATACTTTGGATCACGTTTTAAAAAACTTTTCGTCGCGATAAAATTAAATGTTTTCCCAGGAATCAAGATGAAACTTATTATGGAATATTTTTAAAATACCAACGTCTTGCTTTAAATTTGGAACAAACGTTCTTCATTTAATTGATGGAATAAATGTTTTCGAATTTTTCAAAATTTTTCATGAAGAAGAAAAAACCAAATTAATGTTAATATTGTTTATTTTTCAAAATCCGCTCCCGGAGGAATGATATGTGATTGTATCGTAGGTTTCAGTATATAAATTCCTAAATATAAATACTTCAATATAAATTAACCTGTTTTTAAATTTTCTTCTGCAAGGGGTACAAATATGATAAGCATAAATTCCGCATGCGAAGCTGCGGGCAACAGCTAGTGTCAAATAAAACTCATACTGAGCACCAGTGTTCTCGAACCTACCGATTTTTCGGTATTTCTACCGATTTGGGCTCTGTTCTACCGAAATACCGAAATGCAACGATTTTTCTACGATTTCAGAGAATACGTGGAAATTCTCCCGATTTTTCTACCGATTTTACATATTTTTAAGTTGGCAACCCTTCTCATTTATGTTTTACGTTATGAGGAATGGGGAATCCCTCACCATAGATTTAAAACCAGTAGATTCTCCCATACATTTGACAGAGCGAGATTGCCAGTTACAAAATCTACGTGAGAGACAGACAAAAATATTATTTTTTGTTCCCGTCACTGTGGCCGATTAAACATATATGTATATTGTTTATCACAAGTGCAAACAATGTGTAAGTGGTGACAAACAATGAAAAATGAGTTGGCTATTTGGATATTTAATGTTGTTTCAGTTTGTTTTTTAAGCAGAAAATCGTAGTAAGTTTAACGCCCCAACTCAGAGTCGCTAACGGTTACTTTAATCGCTCTTTAGTCTTTACTAAGGTCGTACCATTATACTTAAACTTATGCATTTACGCCCCAACTTAGAGTTACTAACGATTACTCAAATCGCTCTTTATTACAGAATTTGTATGGTGATTCTTTCTTTAATGATTCTTTCTCCAAGCACAGAGTGGCGCATTTTAAGGAATTGTGACCAAATTAAAACATTTCTTGATGATATACAACTATTTTGGGATCAAGTAAGTTTACTTAAGCGTGACGATGACACTCAAATGTTTCCTTTGTTGTCTAATTTAATTTTTAATATTTTATCACTGCCGCATTCATCCGCCAACGTAACAAAACAGCGAAATAGGCTGTCTACTGAGTCCATCGCCGGTCTATTACATGCAAAACGGCTTTTTAATGACGCTAATTGTTATGACTTTGAAATTAATTCAAAAATGACCGCGGCTATAGCCAAAGAAAATTGGTATGGTCCTAAGTCCTAAAGATCTTAAAAAAATATTATATATTGTCAAATATTTTTTCTGTATAGTATGTGTTTATCTAACCTGTTTATGTGTTTTGTAATTTTACCGATAGTTTAAATAGCTTTGAATCTTTTTCTGTTTGTTAATTAGGTGTATTTGATGTACAGAAATTTCTATATAAGTTTATTTTATGTTAATAAAACGAATTTGATTAAATATTGTATATTTTTTTGTCATCTACCGATTTTGGGTACAAATCTACCGATATTTTTGGGCAAGTCTACCGATTTTGGACTTTTTCGTTCGAGAACACTGCTGAGCACACTGCACTCGTTGACATATTGCGCGCCCGCTCGCACTTAGGTCTTAGGTCTAAGTGCGAATAAGCGCGCAATATGTCAACGAGTGGAGTGAGACACTGCGAATATTATAGTTGTGGAGTTGATACAGTTCTCATACTTTGAGCGTAGTCGAACGACTCATGTTGCAGGATATTTGTTCCTTAGTATCAGTGTTGCCAGGTCCCATTTAATTATAGTAGATTAGATCTACCATATTACTTTGGTACTACCGTATAAACATAATTTAATAGAAAAAACGAATGTATAGCGTCAAAAATGTACCTACCGTATTTCATAAGAATTAGAATAAGAAATATATAAGAATAAATTGAAAAGAGACCGTAATACAGTTTATGGACCTGACAACACTGCCTATAATAGAGAAAAAATATAAAAAGTTATTTTGCATCGATCAATAAAATACCCTTGCTCACATCTTCAACTTTTTTTCAATAAAATTACCTCTCCTTAATCTGTTTCGTTTCAGAAAATGTACAGCGACTTCGAGCTGCAAGGCGTGATCGACGACAAGCTCAACTCGAAGGTGTACCAGGCCGTGGCCTCCCGGATGCACACCGAGGAGGCCACGTGCAGCCTCATCCTCGCGCAGCAGGAGTCTGGGTACGTGTACGACTATCTTCACTAAACATGACAGCAAAGCAAGAAAAGCAACAACCCATAATTGTCCCACTGCTGGTCTCGGGGTCTCCTCTTACAATGAGAGGGGTACTAGGCCATAGTCTACCTCGCTGCTCAAGTGCGGATTGGTAGACTTCACACACCTTTGAGAACTTTATGGAGAACTCCGGTGTGCAGGTTTCCTCACGATGTTTTCCTTCACCGAAGCAAGTGATAATTAACTTCTAATACGCACGTAATATTTGAAAATTAGAGGTGCGTGCCAGGATTTGAACTCGGGCCCCTTCGTTCGGGAGACCAACGTTCTAACCGCTAGGCTATCACTGCTGTGTATGACAGATAAGGGGCCATCCATAAATTACGTCACACTAATTTCATGACTTTTTTACACCTCCCCCTCCTTGTCACAGCTGGTCACATTTGTGAGACCTTCCCCCCTAGTGTGACGTCACATATTATAAAATTTTACACCTAGAAATTATTAAAATAAAACACCAGTTCCGAAATAAGTTTCATTTCCATTAATTGTTTTTTTAATATTTACCTATACATACTTACCAATTATTCCATTTTGAAATGTGACGTCACGTAATTTAGGAGCCCTCCCACCCCTTGTCACACAATATCACACTACATCGACCCCCCCCCCTCCCTCTTAACGTGTAACGTAATTTATGGATGGCCCCTAAGAGAAATACAAATACTATCATATAAGATACCTATGTAATGTTTCTGTCACGAAAAAACGTTACCAAGGCGTGACGTAGACATAGTGGAAATATTTGAAATAAATACTAAATGTAAATACGTTGCTATTGATTTTAAGTATTTAAAATATTTATTTTTAAATTATTTTAATTTTTTTAATACTTTTTTGATTTTTTTTAATGTTTATTATAATAATATTAATTGTCTTCATATTTATCCGAGAAACTAACGTTATTGCTACAGAGGAGGAGACGAGGGCTCGGAGGAAGGCTCCAAGGGTGGCAAGTCCAAGTTGGAGTCTCTCACAGAAGACGCAAAGCTTGGCAACGTTGGCGCCGTCGTGGGAAAGGTAATAATAATATGTACTTATGCCTAGACACTATTGTGTCTCCTGATAATTCTGGCGGGCTATATTATGAACTTTTAATTCCAGCCAACAGTGTAAACGTCAAATCCGTAGTACCAAAGCGGTCACGTGACACTGTTTAGCCAATCATACGTTGTTCAAAACCCAATAATTTAATTTCCTGGAATATGAACGGTTTTTTAAAACTTCATAATAGGTCCGCTGTTGTTTTGATTGCCTTCTGAGGAGATACTTTCACCTGTGTCTACCTCGAGAAATATAGCCTATCCACACACAATTAGCACGATTAACTTAGCCATACTTGCGACTGCCTTCGAATAGCCAATACTTGTGACTGATGCTAGAGCCAGATATATCCCGGTATACTTATAATATTTTTTTGAGTTTCCAATAGAGCATCCCCCGTCCATATCCGTGTATATCCCGGGCTTTAGTCTTATATTATATAGTGTGGATAGACCTTTCTTTATATTACTCTTATTTTATTATTTATTTCTTTTTAACCGACTTCAAAAAAGGAGGAGGTATTCAATTTGACAGTTTTTTTTTAAGTTTGTTATCACTAAACTTTCGGCTGGGTGAACCGATTTTAATGATTATTTTTTTAATCAAAAGCTTGTGCTTGTCATGTGGTCCCTCTTAAATTTGAGCTAGATATGACTAGTAGTTTTTGAGTTATCCCTAATTTTGAAGTAGGTTATTTTTTGTGAAGAATTATTCTTCTCTCTTTCTTGGTCAGCTACGCATCAGTGATCTTTCTTTGGTGTTGCTGATGTACATGGGCGACGATAGCCACTTACCATCAGCTGGATCGTCAGCTCGTTTATCAGCTATTTCCATAAATGATGTCCAGGAGACTAATTTTTCTCCAATATGTATGTTTACTTTGTCCGTAGGTTGGCAACATCTTCGGTCGCGGTATTGGCGAGCTGTCGACAAAACTAGGAGGTGCTTCGTCTTGGTTTTAGCCTACATGTAGCATTCCAATTCTTCTATAATAAGTACCTCTTATATCTTTCATGCTATACCTACGTAATCAGTAAAGAGTTGAGATTATAATACGCTTTCGTTAACATCAAATAATAATCTTATATCGAAGCAGAAGTCTAAAAACGGGGTGCTTATGGTCTAAAATAATAAATTAGATCTTAAAATTTTAAATCCCTATTCTAAGTAACGTCTATTTACTTATTACTTCTGTGATGTCGATGAAATATTCGTTTGCGTTAAATTCTAAAATTAAAATAATTATGTCTATGTAGGTATAACTATGCCTTTACATTACAGTAATCAGCGTATAAGAAATAGGTAGGAGAAAGTAATGTCGACATAATGTTAGATGTGGCCGCCATTACGTGATACAGTAAACAAAATGGCGTCTTCGGCGTTTCGCCAGGGTTGCCAGTAGCTTAGTTTTAAACTAGTGTAAACGAGGGTAGATTTTATTTTATAAAAAGCTTTATGTACAGATAGATATTTTCGTTCGAGCATGTAACATGTGTTAGGTGTGAATAATAAGTCTTAATATTTGATAACACGGATGTAATATTAGAAATAAATATGAATATGGATGCATAATATTTAAACACAATGCTACAATAAGAAAACATATCGCTTTGGCAAGATATAATATTATATAATGGATGTGACGATTAATTTATTTAAATGGTTTATTAAAATGTATGACAAGGATGTATATTAATAATTTATTATCCGATTGGAAAACTAAACTAAAAAAATTATCAAAAATATTTCTAATCTTCTATGATTAGACTTTCCTAGAATATGTTAGAAAATCATTATTTTCTTCTTCTAGACCTAATATTTTTGATGGTTCGACGTGAATATCAATCTTTCTATCTATTATATTCGCTTTACAAAAGACATTGCTTAGAACCAATAGGTAATGCAGTTTAAAATGCAAGTTTTTCTATGATACCAAAAGCAATATTTTTCTAATAATAACGAATCCCTTTTTAGAAGCAGCTATTGATTCATAATAGTGATTTACCTCTATTTATAATTGAATGAAGTTACTATCCCTTTTCGTGAATCGATGTCATACAGCTGATGTAAAAAGTACAAAAATATGACACCGGCAAAAAATTGATTTCACGAAGATGGATAAACTATCTCTTTTTGGTGTAGTGAGATTTATTTCTTATATGTAGTTTGATTGCTCTCTGATAGATTTATATGAAATCTAGGGTTTAATATATCTACATTTTACCTTGATCTAGTCTGATTGCATGACATTAAAGTCTAATAAAGGTGTATTTGTCAAAAGTATTCTTCCACGCTACTAAAATATTTTAACTAGAGTAAAATTAAAAGTTATTAGGTACTTAAATATTAATTTGAACAGCAAATAACTGACGCTGACATGCCTTAATAATATCCTTTTGAGGAGGGCTCGGGGAATTGATTCTGAACATATTTCATCTTTATTTTTTCACATTCACAAAGTGTCACGTATATTTTTTACATTTCGCTAGATAATGCAATCTTCATATACACTGTAGTCTTAATGTATCTTATTGAATCATGGCACGTTTAAGACTAAAGAAAACAGTATCAGCTATGTAGTGCGATATAATAATCATATGACCAAGTAGGCGATTAATCGTAGGTATTGCTCAGAAGCTAGTTTTCTCATACTAATAAGTCTATTTTATTTGATAATTTGGCAGTTTCTTGAAGAGACAGAATGGCATACCAGGATGGAATTGACCTGGCACGGTTTAAGGATAATGATTTTTTTTTATAAATAAAAATATAGATACAAGATTACCACAAACTCATATTTAGCTAATAAACTCTTGTCTTTGAAATAAAATACTAATTAAAATCGCGGTTATTAAAACCTCAAATGAAATGATTTATTAGATAAAATGAGTTTAACAAATGAATTGAGTATATAAAAAATACCCGTCTATTTTTTAATTTATTTATAATAATGGCAACATTTTAATTGGTGACAATTTTATTAACTGACAGTTGTCCGCATTTATTTAATGTTTGTTTAATTTGAATATAAGAAATATGGAAATAAAACATTTTTAGAAATGATAGCGTAATTCTATCAGACACTGGCATTCATGGACTGTAATTTGTCGGAACAAAGAAAGAATGGTTGTCACTTCACTGGCTATAAAGGTTTAGAATGCACATACGTAATAGAATACCGTATTGGCTATACTCCACGCGATTTACAGCCGAAACAAATGTAAACAAACCATTAAAATCGTTTTATAGGATTTTTTACCAACTGACATGAATTTGTACACCAAATGCGTTTTATTTAGACAAACTACTCAATAAGGTATTTGTGAATTCTTAAATAAATACATATTGATTGATAACAATTATAAAATCCGAGTAAATGTGGAAACAAACAAAATCAAATAACATTGTCATCATTTAAACACTTTGCAATGAGAATCTTATTTCCAAGAAGCGATTTGAAACTTTTAACATAATGTACTGTTTTGTCTTAATGAGTAGTTTGTTAAATAAAAAGCATTTGGTGTACAAATTAAAGTCAGTTAGTGAAAACACTAGAAAACCATTTTAATGGTTTGTTTACATTTGTTTCGGCTGCAAATCGCGTGGAGTATAGATATATAAACGAAAGCATCTTAATCTTAATCTTAGAACATAGAATGAACCAGAAAATGTGGAATAAATCCAAAGCCACAATCAACGTTATTCTGGTTTGTTCTGTGCCTTAAGACTGTAACTAACGTGCCTATAATCTTTCTAATTATCGCCATAGTTTATTATAAATCATTGTAATACTTTAATTTGTTAATGTATCGGAAAGCCGATATGGCCGTCGCTTGGTATTGTCATGGAACACATTCCGAATGCAAGAGGATACAATAAATTATTTACAATAAAAATGTTTACTGTTCCTTTGTTCTTTTATTTTAATGACCTATACCATTTTTTGAGATGGTAACACCATTCCTAATACAGGAAAACTAACTTTAAATTGTGTTATATATTTACAGACATACTAAACTATAATAAAGATATTAAAATACTTCACGATTGATCTTAGAAGAAGCTACGAGTTATACTACCATGCATGTCTTCAGGAATACTTATCTAAGTACCCAAGTTGGTACATCACCCTGAAGTATTTTGAAAGAAAGTCTCAGTTGATATGACTTGACAACGCGTGTTGCGCAATGGTTACCTTACCGAATCGCCGTACCAAGGAACCTGGGTTCGATTCGCAGCGTGGCGGTTTGAATGACGAGTTCGAGTTTCTATTCTCGATCTAGGTGTGTGCCCTTATCTTCGTGTGTTATCCATGGCACCCCTGACATGACACAGAGTATCCTAGTAGCAAGGGCGGATCCAGCTTTAGCGCCAGTCAAATCACAAGAAGTTATAATTTAATGTTGATAATAATAGATACAAGTAAAAAATAGGTATTTTATTAATAAATATAAGTACTGCAACTAAAAAGATCTACCTATATTTAAATAACAAAATCAATTTTTATTTTACGTCTTCTCCCGAAACGCGTTGTCGATGCGTTCGTTGCCGAATACTGCGTTTGCCGCTAAACAAAGTATTATTATAATATTAAATTAATTAAATATTAAAAGTACTTATTGTTAAATAAAATCTATATTGTGACATACAATATATAGGAACATTATGTTTATCAATTTTAATTAGTGGTCCACCTATTTTGAAAATAGAACCTACCGGCGGGACACACATTTTGTTTGAGATGTCTGTTCTATAACATTATACTTCAATGACAAATTGTAACATTTTCGATATTTACCTACTTGTACAATATTTTTTATGAGCTCGATTTAAAACTCGTGTTACCAATTAAAATTTTCAGACATGAAAACTAATACGCAAAAACGTTTTTATCCGTTACATCGTTACATCAGAATTATTCATAAGCCGAAAGTTCAGTAAAAAAATGGTTGTCTGTAAAGTCGGTTTACGGACGGTAGTTTAACGTGACACAACGTCATGACAAAGCTCCGCTCCGCTCTGCCCCGCCCCGCTCCGCTCCACTCAACTACGATCGCCTACGGCTCGCCTACGGCATCGGCTACGATACGCCGATCATAGCCGGTCGTGCCTCTCTCTCTCGTTTTTGCCGCTCTCTCGCTCGTGGAACGGAACACTTTTTCGTGCATGCAGCCCGTGTTCATCGATTTATAAGACGTTATCACGTCAATAATCTAAATTACTCTGTGGACAAAGGAGTTGAATGGGTTAGGTTCAAAGTCAAAGTTACAGTGCCATCAAGTTATCTGTGAAATGGCGAAAATTGGAACTACAGTGCCACCAACTTATTTGTGAATTGACGGAGGGCGCTGTCGGACGCATTGGACCAATCATTGGACGCAATTCGAGACGTAGTACTGTATCTGTAGTATCAGGTACTTTAAAATATATAAAATTACATATGGCTTGACAAAGTAGCAACATTTTAACGGTAATTCCCCTGAAAACAAAAATAATGCGTTTCACATAAGTCTGAACTTTGCTATTATGTTGGTGGCATTGAAGTGTTTTTGTAATTTCAACATAATTAACAATAACTAGGTTGTTACGTTCATCAAAGGTAATAAGTTAATAACAATATAATTATATTGAGACAATAAAAACATTACTTACATTTTAAATAAGATTATTAATTTGGAAACACTTCAATGCTACCAATATAATAGTGAAGTGCTTTGACAACTCAAAAGTCAAAATGCACAAAAATGTTACCAGTGCATAGAAATTGCTGTTCTTATCGATTGAAAAGTCACTTTAATTTTATGACTTTTAATCAAGTTAAATCTTACTTTATATTACTTAGAATATCTTTATACTCTTTTTCCATTAAAAAACCTTAAACAATTTAACTATATTTATTTTAGTCAACGTCCAATTATAATATTGTGGAAGGTATTTTAATTATGTTAAAAGGACATAAACACGATTTTGACAACATAACTTATGTATGTTTGTTCACCGAGACAAAACGCTTTTTCATTGCTTTGTTGCTTGTTTAGTGGGTTGTGTGATGTGTCGTGTGTTAAAATAATTTGAAAAATTTAATACCTACAGAACTGTAACCGCTCATTTACACGCGCGTCCCGCGGATCGTCTCGTGGTGCGTCCGTAAGCCACGCCCCCTACGCGCGTGTGAACACCACGTGAGCGCTCGCGCGAGCCCCTTTGGCGCGCGCCTAAAAAACCGCTCCCGACGCGAGCCCTGCGAGCCACGAGACGCGCCGCGGTCTGGTCCGCGAGCGCCCTGTTCACATTATCTTGCTGCACTCGTTGACAAGACGAAGCATACTGAGCGCTCACTCGCACTCAGGTCTAAATGCATAAGTGTGAGTGAGCGCGCAATACATATGTTTCGCCCTGTCAACGAGTGCACCGAGATACTGCGACTACTATATACTATAATATTATAAGTGGCAATATTAATTCATTCAAATTACACGTCTCAAACAAAACTATCATTACCTACTTTTTCGTTCAAGTTCAAATATTTTGTTTAAAATGGGTTTGGTTTGGTTACAAACTCTTTTAGAAAATCATACAACCTATGCCAAAATGTTGTTCTGTATTGTTCAGGAACAAGTAGGCAGAATCGAAATTTATATCTGGCCACACTGCACCTCCCGTCAGCCACAGACTACGTAAAGTACTAGGTAATAATAACTCACTTCACGTCGCAAAACAAAACCAAACGCCAAACCAAACGCATTTTGCAGTGAAGTAGTGAAAGCAGTGAACGTGTGTGTTGTTTAAACGAATATTTATTTTTATGTAGTGATTTTAAGAAAATACTGTAAGTGATGACATAAACATTGTATATTTCTAACGTAGTTAGGTAATATTAACCATGGGTGATTGGGTTTCATTTATTTAAAGAACTAACTCTTTCTTTCCCGGAAATGCTTGTTATGTAGGGCTGAAAAAAAGAAATAAAAAACGTATGTGGCCGGTATCATCTGTTGCATTGCTTACATTCCGATGGTATTACGTGTTGTGCGGCTCAATGCACTCAGTATTGCACCAAGTTTTTGGCGCGATTTATTACTTTTGCAAATTTGTCCGCGCGTTCACGGATTCTTAAAATAGCTGGAAGATGAGCGAATGTGTAAATGATGACTAGAAATGTGTTAGTAGGTGAGGGTTAGCTAGGATACCTGAAATTAGAAATTGTTTTACCTTAGCCTACATACCGGCGAACAGTGATCCCGAAATTCCTCAATTACATAATGTGTTCATTCTTTTTTACTTTCTTTTGCTTTACGTACGATACTTTCGTTTTGTTGTTTTTTTTTTTAATTTATTGTTTCAAATAACGTTCCTGTATTGTTACTGTGTTCTTTTCTTGAATTTTTTTTTAGTAATAAAAAATTGAGTATCTATATAATACATATTAAATAAAAATCAATTGCTGTTCGTTTGTCTCGCTAAAACTCGAGAATGGCTGGACCGATTTGGCTAATTTTGATCTTGAAATATTGGTGGAACTTCAGGGAAGGTTTAAATGGTGTGAAACATAAATATTAAGTAACGTAAAATACTAAAAACAACAATTTAATTTTTCAATATAAAATGTTTCTAGCTGTGTGTGAAATATTTGATCTCAGATTATAGAACAAAAGATGTATTTTGTCAAATTTTCATTTGGTTGTCAACAGGGGCGTAGCTATCGCCGTATCAGCCGTATCAATTATACGGGGCCCCAGCGTATAGGGGCCCCCACTAACACTCCCAAAAAAAAGCTCGCCAGCGGCCTACGACCGCTACTATTTGGCACTCCTATTATATTTGATAGCTGTTGTTAAGGGGGCCCCACAACAAATATTGATATGGGGCCTCCTTAGGGCTAGCTACGCCACTGGTTGTCAAATACTTATAGGTGGGTTCAGAAATTTGTCTGTTTCATAGCTGTAGTATAAGGTCTGATCTCTTTGAAAACTTATCAACCATATTAACTTTCTAATGTAACCTTAGCAACACACCTAACTTTTTCATTTTATAACTGACAGTCGAGGGAGAGGGAGATAGGGGAGTTGTACAGTACGAAGTTTGCCAGGTCAGCTAGTTAATTATAATAATATAAGTACTTAAAAGGTGATTTTTAGGAAAATAAATCTATACCTAGAGTAGGTAGGTTTGAATTTTGTAATATAGGTAGAATTAGAGAGAGATATTCAATAATGCAGCTTCATTTATGAAATGAAAAAAAATATATATGAGAACCCTAATCATTGTCCTTGTGTAATATTCTTGTGCAAATCTTTAGTTTTAGTTCTTTCACAAATGAAAATAAATTTCAAAGATTATCTAAATTAAATCACTGACACTCTCTATTATAGTATACTGGATAGAAAACTAAAACTAACTATTTAGTTTAGATAGAATGTGCACTCTGTGGTATTTAAGTGGATAATTCCTCATTATCTGTGCCTTGGCTCAGTAACACAGATATAAAACTCATTAGGGCTACTGTAAGAACAGCATTCCTTAGAAGTCTTAACCTTCTACCCGTTAAGATAAAATATACTTACTAAGTAAGTTAAGTAATTTTTAACCGACGAAAAAAAAGGAGGAGGTTTTTTTTATGTATGATCACTCAGCAATCGGCACAGGGTGGTCCGATTTTGATGATTCTTTTTTTAATGGATAGGGTATATCTTGAAGTTGGTCCCATATTTTTTTGAAAATTTTATTAACACCCTAAAGGTACGAAAATAGGGGATGATTGATTATTCACCCATGGAATTTTTACCCGTTACCCCAATAACTTTGTACTGGATGATCCGATTTCGATAATTCTTTTTTATTGAATATTGTATACTTTGAAGTTACTCTTGTTAAAATTTGGAAAGAAAATTTTACCCCTAGAGGTACGAAAATAGGGGATGATTTATATTTCACCTACTACATTTTTACCTGGTAACTGAATATATCACCAATAACTTAATAATTTTCATAGCAACTAAAAATTAAAAAATAATTATTTTTTGACAAAAAATAAAACCAACGAAAAAAAACTGAAAAGGAAAAATAAAATAAACCATTTAGTACCTAAATTAACTGAAAATAAATAATTTTGAGGCGGTGCCAAACCAATGAAAAAACAATCGGTGAAAAGATGTGCGCCGCGCTGCTGCTGCCGTGTGCATCGCATGCCACTGCCCTTATAAAATGAACTTTATGTAATTAATTTTGTTTGTTTGGCACGGTCTCAAAATTATTTATTTTCAGTTAATTTAGGATCTTAATTTATAATACTAAATGGTTTATTTTATTTTTTGCCAAAAAATAATTATACTAGGTAATAGTTTACTAGTCTCAATCAGCGCGAATTACGTCACGCCTCAGTAAACAAACAAATATGACAATACTGAAAATGACATCTCGTCTATTACTTTAATGAGGCGTGACATCACAGGCGATGCCATGACACTTTGAAGTGTTTTGGACTTTTGGTGCGAATTTTAAACTTATAAATTGAAGTGTATTTTTTTTATATTAAACCTGGAAATATGATATATGTTGTAACTATACGAGTAATATATTTCCCAACAATATTAAACAGTATTTCAAAATCTGTCATCAAGCCTATTATAAATTCTCTTTCAATTTGCCTTCATCTCATACTGCATCGTCTGTATCTATACCACCAAATTGTTTTGTTAACACTGCCTGAGGGTTGACTTCTCCGAAAATGCTCTTAGCATTCTTGTCCTATTAGAATCCTATTAATACCCATTGAAACATTGAGGAAAGATTCTTAACAAATTAGCATTTCAATTACCTACTGCGCGAGCCTGGCATACTAACTTGGATTGGAATGTCCTTATTTTACTAATTAGTTGTTGGCATTTAATTATATAAGTACATTACAAGCTTTGTTTTGTACTTTAATTGGTATGGATGGGCTCCAATTTCCGCACTTAGCCGCTAAGTCGGGCCTTTGTGCGCAAATATGTGTGCCAGCTAGTTATCTAGCCAGCCTAGCTCCGTCCAGAAACGCAGGATCCTCCTGGTGTCTCCACAGGCTTCGCGGAACGACTTCGAGGTGCCGAGGATTTCAGCCCGTTGGGTAGCTACGCCCACGCATTCCAGGATTACGTGAGGGGCTGTTTCGTCGGCCGACAGGCATGCCCTGCATAGGGGGCTGTCGGTCATACCTAGAATATATAAATGTTTGTTAAGTGGGCAGTGTCCAGTGGTACTGGTAGTAAGATCCTAATTAAATTTTTGTTCCATATCTGAAATTTTACAAAATTATTAGCTGTACCTACGTATAAAATTACAAGGAAGTTTGTGAAGAGTTAGGATAATTTTCAAATAATTTGTAAGGATTAAGATGAAACTTGGGATATAAATAGTCCTTGTCCAGAACCATAAAATAGGGTAGGTTTTACCCCAATCAGAAAGACCACTCTTTGTTGGACGGACCCTAGTAATTTAAAAAATCCGAATTAGTCTACTTTTAGCAGTAATAAGCCTATAACTCTGACGATCAATTTAGCAATTGACACAAGGGCAAAATCACTTAACTACAATAATTTTTTTTTTTTTGGTAATTCTGACGATCAATTTAGCAATTGACACAAGGCGCAAAATCACTTAACTACAATTAATTTTTTTTTTGGTAATTTAAACAGCTAATAGTATGTAATAGGTTTCAGTCCTTTCAATAATCATTATTCTTTGATCACTATTTTGTAACCAGAACACTTGTTAATAAGTTGACCAACATAATATTGAATGGTGATGAAGTAATGTTGCTTGCCTATTGATATAAGTTGGTCCAACAATCCTTTCTATATCACTTATCAAATAATTGCTTGAGTCGAAAGTAAACAGCATTGATTGTACGTTAACAGTCCTAATTCAATCAGTCATACCAATCGAATCAATTGGCCGATGCGTTCATGAGCGTATATTTGAATAACTCGTATTATTCTTTAGGTCCTGATCAAAAAACCAATCCCACGGGATCCGAATCAGTCGTGTAATCGCACGATTACACCCGCAGACATACAATTACACCAGACGGTTTTTTTTTACAATTACACGATGCTTAATTAAAATTTATTTTCTATTTTTAATTGGATTTTCTATAAAAGTGTTTTTTTTAGTTTTTTTTTTTAATTTATTAGAATCTGTAAATATCTTATATATAAAATTCTCGTGTCACGGTGTTAGAAGTTGTACTAATCCGAAACGGCTCGACCGATTTTCGTGAATCTTTGCGTGCATATCGGCTAGGGTTGAGAATCGGACAACATCTATTATTCATCCCCCTACCCCTAAAAAATTTTTGGCAGAACAACGTTTGCCCGGTCAGCTAGTTAAAATATAAAAACTGGACAAGTTTACAAAAAAAACATAAGTATCTACCGCACCGTCTCCGCTCCCCTGCCAGTGTATAAACAACATAAATGGTTCCAAAAAATACAACAAAATTTAATTAGTCAGCGGAATTCATTCACCTCAGTGTCGTTAAACATTCCTTGCCATTCTGTTGAGTCAGATATTTTTTCCTTGAAATAATGGTTTCATAAAAGCAGTTCTGTTTTGTTTTCAAACGTAAGCAACGTAACGTAAAAGGATTTTTATCAAACCGACATCTTAATTCTTCATATTTTTATACTTAACACTTGGGTCTACATTACGAGGATTGACTAACGGTCAGTTTCAATAAAGCTATCCCTTACTGCGGTTAATGATCCGTTTCTTTTTAACCGACTTCAAAAAAGGAGGAGGTATTCAATTGTTTGTTACCTCATTCTTTTTTAATCGAAAGCTGGTGCTTGTCATGTGGTCCCACTTAAAGAGCGAGATATGACTAGTAATGTTTGAGTTATCCCTAATTTTGAAATCGATAATTTTTTGTCAAGAATGAATCCACCCTATTGTCGTCAGAAACGACAAGCGACTACTCGACAACGACAACGACTTGGACGCTTTTAGAACTTACTACTGAAGTTGAGTGACTTCAACGAGTAATAGCAAAGAACTTCGAGTACAGTACGGCCGCTGTATCTTGGCGCGTCTGAACATAGCCACATAGGCTTTGCGAACTTTAGCGCATGTAAGACAGAGATGGCAACACGAACATGCTAACGTATGACTGAGACACAATACACCGCGTATCGAGTATTGGCGAATTATGTTACTGCGCAGCCTTCTGCGCGAAGTTCAGACGCGCCAAGATACAGCGGCCGAATTGTACTCTACTAGACGTAAAGCGACACAGCACATACCACATAGCGTGTTAATGACAGTAATTATGTCCGGAAGTTCCACTGCACTTGGTAGTTAGCACATGCCGGATTCGATGGCACGATATGAGTGAAACGTTACGCCACTCGACTTGACGTGTCACCTTTTTGGTGCCACTAGGCGAGATTACAAAGATTTCATTTAGATAGCTTGATGTGTCAAACGGACAGGATATTATTATTATGTCTTTATCGGTGTCTATGCAATACTGTCGGTAAACGTCTATAAAAGAAATCTGATCCTTTAATTAAAACGTCTTTAATTAAGTAGTAGGTACTAATGACAAGTTAACTCTATTACTCCATCAATTCTCACTAAAACAGTGTGGCGGAGAAAGCTCTAGCTAGAATTTGGCCACCTCAAAAGGAGACAGATCTCTCTTTGGGCTCAGTATTGGTCTATTAAATTTTATTATTAAAATTTCCCATAATCCCCTTCCTTCGAACTTCGGAATTAAAGTAGAGACACTCTTATTAAAATTATTGATCTTTTTGAGTTGTGGCCACAATCATAGAAGAGTTGAAGTTTGATATAACATAAAATAAAAGAATGCTTTATTGCCACACAAAAAAAAACTTAAATCTAGCAACTTATATATCTACTTCGTTATTGTGGGCAAAGGAAGAGTCTCAGCTTCTGCTAGCGCCTAGCACGAGGAACCTCGTGCAATGCTGTTTTTCAGACTCTCCCTCTCACTTAGGCGTCGTTTGGGAGTTATAAGTCCGTTCCTAATACGGTATGCTGTACTGAACGTTTTGTATCGTCTTTTACTGTGTACCTATATACCTTATAGCCAGGAAGTGGCATAAACTATAGGGTATGTATAGCAAACCGACTATTATTAGTATGCATTCCTGTAAATCCTGTATCCAGCAGAATCTTCAAAACAATGTAAGAGTAATAATATATTATTAAAAACAATTCTTTCGAAAACACTCTCACCTTGGCTCAGTTAACTGGCTCTTCGCTTCGTCAGTCCATCTGGCTTCACGTTTCGTCACTAATGATCACCCTGACCTATTTCGAACCAGGGGAGGGATTTACGAACAAACAAGGCAAATTGGGAATTATTAAGTGTAACGGAGTTTTCCTTTCGTTTTTGTTATCCTGTTTACATAGAGGTTAAAGCACTTATGACTGTATGATAATTTATAACTCCCGTAAATATCTCAAGAAACACATGTGTTTTTTTTTTAATAAATAAAATGCTTTTTGGGGTGGCATTAACATGCCTGACAACTCAATATGAATATTATTATGTAAGTTTTGAAATAAACCTGGTGAGGACCGTCTTGCTGTTATAGTATAGATATAAACAATTTTTTGCACGCCTAGTAGGCGAGGATAGGAGATCTGGAATACCTTGTAAGAACTATGTAAAAATAACCTTATCCTGCAAATAAAGAATTTGATTGATTGATTGATTGAAAATGTATATCCGTAATTGGCTTTAAGATTTGCCTCACATGATCTGTAATTTATAACATTAAGAGCATTAAGAATTTTGTTAATAAATACATAAATGAAGACAAATGATAATCAAATACACGAATCCATGAATAGTACCCGGGACCTTTCCCTCGGCTTGGTATAATTCTGAAACTGAGGGATTGGCCATTATGTCTGCCCAGGCCGGAATATTGTCCGGGACCTTTCGCTCGGATTTGTATAGCTCTTCTGAAATTTAGGAGATTTTTCTTCACTCGTACATAAGTAATGCAAACGCTATCACTAACCCAAGTCAATATCATAAAAGGTACTTAATACTGTCCACTTTACTCAATGAAAACTTATTGAGTTTCATAATAATTGTTTATTCAGCACAATAACATTCGCTCATTGCATTTATTTAACACTGTACGAAGTTGTATAACACAGTGGAAGGTAAAAAGATTCAACATTAAAATTTTGCAGCAATAGGTACAAGTACGGCCGCTGTATCTTGGCGCGTCTGAACTTCGCGCAGAAGGCTGCGCAGTAACATAATTCGCCAATACTCGATACGCGGTGTATTGTGTTTCAGTCATACGTTAGCATGTTCGTGTTGCCATCTCTGTCTTACATGCGCTAAAGTTCGCAAAGCCTATGTTCAGACGCGCCAAGATACAGCGGCCGAACTGTACAAAGTAAAACAGCTGGAATTTGCAAAGAATGATGGAACATTGCAGATTAATACAAAACAGCTGGAATTTACAAAGATCAGGCAGGCAAAGCATTTAACAATAAAGCAAAACAGCTTGGATATTTTTTGCAGGCTAATACTAAGTACAACAGCCGGATTTTGCAAAGAACGGTAGACAATTTAAACTTCGCGGGCTTCTAGGAAGAATTGCTTAATGACTGGAAGCTTACCGAAGAAACTTAGGTCCATATGGAAAACCTGTCAGTTTTCCACGTTGTAAAAACGGGCCCTATCAGCTTGCGAAAGTGAGATAACTAAATCGAGTGCGATAGCTTTCAATCTTTACATGTGTGCAATGAAAGACGAGAATTAATGAAATGAAGTGGATAATATACTTACGTATACTCCGTTTTTTACTAGTTCTATTCAGTAAACAAAACACTGTATTTTTATCGTTATTTGTATGCCTTATGTGATAATAATTAAAGATGAATAAAAATTTAATTAATTTAAATAATTTGTGGTGTGCAAACAATAAAGAGTTATCTATCTGAATTAATATTTTTTTAAAAAGTAGCGCTAAGATTGTTTATCAAATAAGTCTCGTGTAAAAAAATAGAGTTTACTTACGACTTTGGATCACTAATTTATGGTTGCATCTGAACGAGTGCATTTTCCAATCACGCTTGTTTGAAAAATGTATTAATATTCGAATTACAAATGAAAAATATGTGTGTATTATTTATAAGAATTATTATAAATATGTATCTGTATGAATTAGTATTTATGAATCCGTTTAATGAAAGGTATAGATATATTTTGTATTTCTCAGTCAATTTAAATACCGCCATCGTCGTTTTATTTCTGCACGAAGGTTGACTGGCAGATCATCTGAAAAATGTAACAATAAGTACCTAAATAAATCATTTGTTTGCCACATAAGAGGTCAGCGTGGAGGAAGTCTGGGCAGTAATTGTCGAAACGGACAATAAAATCAGAATCATTATGTGGTCGGTACAGTCATAAATGGTTTACAAGGTTTGCCGTCCGGCTCGAAGGACCAATATCCACTGGCAAAGTGCTTTTAAGATAATGTTAGTTGGTAATCCCACATTCCATATATTCGTATTTTTGGTCTTCGTATTTTTGAAAGATATTCTTAACGATACCAAAAAATACCACTTCACCCCAGTAAAGAGATTAGAGATCGACTTGTTGAAGTTATCTTTAGGATGCCAAAGTTGAGTTACTATTACATCCTACTTGATCCTTGACTGTCCAAACTTGACATCATTGCCAAAAATTTTAGCATTGATAAAAACTTTTTCGAAATTTTTCTCTCATACACAGCTTAATTGCAAATTCGACTGTTTCTCAGTAACGAAAAATTACAATGCTAATCTGTTAAGAATCTGAAGCTATTACATACAGTAGACTTATGAATTCAATTAATTATTGCTGACGTTATCACTGGCAAGGTCAACGTAATACAGTAATTCGCCAATCCTAGTGCTGTAAAGTTGTAAACCTAATTTAAAAGAGTTGTCTTTAAAACTAATTGGACTGCAATTTGAAGATGCCAGGAGTAGTTGATTTCGGAATTTCAGATGCATCAAAATTGATCAACATAGTAATCGCCAATCGGATCTGATATAATATTCAATATTTATTGCATGGTATTTGTTGCATGGTAATGGTAAATTCGGTAGTTTTTAGAACACGTGACCTTGAAAGGATTGCTATAGAGTTAACGGCGCCGCGGCGGAGCTTTTGCCAAAGCTGACTCTCATCATGTCTATCTTGCAATTCTCACTTTCAGTCTTCACAACCAACAACTCCTCTCAAGATATGTGCTCCCGTACTCCGATACTAATTCCGTACGTTCGCTTCGCAATAAAATAAAAGTAATACGCGAGTCTTAGTTTAGATAGAGGTGTAAACGTTACTACTGGGCGATCATCCAAGAAACAAAGTTCAAACAGTTTTTTTTACTTCGATGCCATCAACAACTTTTTCAACTATTTTTCTTCATGTCATCTCGATTTGTGCATGTTTACGTATTACGCTTTCAGTAGGTTTGCCGATAAGTGCAATACCTTTTTACTGCGATAAATGATTTGCATAGAAAAAACATTATTTGAAAACCCAACTCGGATTCGTGATGACTGAAGAGGTAGCTAGGTACTTATGATTTTTTTTTCTGTATTGGAAAATAATTGTTATTTCTTCTGAGTCTAGTTCGGCCATATTAAACATTACACAACGAAATCTTCCAAAGATTTTCTCATATATATTATTCTATCTTCTTATGTCTCATATCTATATAAATCTTCTTATATTTATTTGCAAAAATCGCATATAAATACGTGTAGTAGATTATGAGATTTTAGCGCCCATATCCAGATTAACAGATAACTTTATTCATATTACATTTTATCTCCATGTCATTTTGGTTCATGTACCAAAGTCTGCAATAAATAACCTTCAAAATATAAATTACGACTATCTCAATTATATTTAGCAATGACTATGATCTCTATTTTTGCTATCGCTAATCTCGCCTCTTAAATGTCACTTATTGTTTCACCTTTTAAATCTAACTGTTAATGAAGAGTATTGAGTTGATTAGATTTAAATCGCAGTGCGCTATAGAAATCATGTTTTACTGAACAAGATTTCTCTACTCCCATTTATCATTCATTAGCTGTTAATGTCTTGTGACGATTGACTACCATCTCTAGTTCTGTTCAATATTTGTTACGTCTACGATCATGGAAGTGTTCCAAAAGGAAATTCGATGCACCGTATTCCAGGAAAATAAGATCGTTTCCAGTTTATTTTTGGCTTCATGTTGTTGGGTTAAATTCTTTCGGCGTAAATAGTAAAAATTGTAAGACAGTTAGAAAGGCTTCGTATTTTCCGTTCTATTAATTACAGGGTATTATTATTAAGCAGTGATAGCCTAGCGTTCTAAACGTTGGTCTCCCGAACGGAAGGGCCCGAGTTCAAATCCTGGCACGCACCTCTGATTTTCAAATATTATGTCCGTATTACAAGTTAATTATCACTTGCTTCGGTGAAGGAAAACATCGTGAAGAAACCTGCACACCGGAGAGTTCTCAATAAAGTTCTCAAAGGTGTGTGAAGTCTACCAATCCGCACTTGGCCAGCGTGGTACACAATGGCCTAATACCCCTCACATTGTGAGAGGAGAACCCCAGACCAGCAGTGGGACAATTATGGGTTGTTGCTTTGCTTTTTTTTTGCTTTGCTTAATTACAGGGACGTGTAATGTCAGTGTCTACCCATACAGAATTTCAGCTGTCCATTATGGATCCAATTTTGATATAGTGTTTCCAAAAACATTTGCAACAGAATTTCAGGTGAATCAATTGAAATCAAACTAGAGAAATAGCCTAGCGATAAACTGTATTTTGCGTTTTGTGAATAATAATAAAAAAGTAAATCTTAAAATAACTAACTCCTAAGTAGTTTTACCTTGAAAAACTATCAGATATGGTAAATTAAAGATGCAGAGATTCATTGTGCTTTGTAAGACGATGCAACAAAGCCTCGTACAAAACAATCCTTCATCCATGTGATCATGGCCTTAAGATAAGCCAGCAAATCATCCACATGAATCACGAATACGTGTGCCAACTCAAAATATACAGTAGGCAGAAGAGTATAACGCTAGTTACGTAGATACTAGATACACACGTGGGATTTTATGGACTCTTTACTAAATAGGTCTTTGAAATCTAATATCTGATGACTAGTTGACAAATGTAGGCGGCAAGTGTACGATACATCATAAAATTTCCTTCGTTCTTCAACAATCAAGTATGTAAATATATTACTATCTTTTTAATTTTGGCTTTCCTCAATGTCAAATAATAAGCGAGATTTTTGCAGCTGCTATATACCTACATGTCATAAATGTAAATATACCTACGACTGAGAGCGATTTAAAGGCTCCTCTTGACAAATTTTTGGAGTTTGCACTGGCCAGGGAACTTGACCTGAAGAAAAATAATCTGTGCATAACTACGTACCTAACTAGGATAAGCTGTGTAAGGTTAGGTTACGTTAAAGTTTCTGGGGTCGAATTTACCTTTTTTTAAGACGTTGACACTCATTATTATAGTATGTTATGTTGTATTGTACTTTGGGAAATAGTTTACTTGTTTTTTTTTTTATTTAGTATAACTTTCCCGCACAGTTCTCTCAGGTATGCAGAACGAATATCATTGAATCTTAATATTTTATGCCCTGAAGCGCTCATAGCCCGGCGGCTTGCGTCGATTCTAAGCGATCGACATAGTTAAGCAACAGCTGGCTCGGTCGGTAGTTGGATGGGTGACCGCTAGTGGCAAAAAATTCTTGAACGCTTCCGTGCTTCGGGCACGTAAAGCCGTCGGTCCCGGTTGTTATCGTAAGATAACAGTCGTTAAGCCATGTCGGAGGCCCTTGGGCGACATGAAAACTTCCGGCACTTGGGTTGGCCACTAACCCCTCCACCAATCCGCACTGGAACAGCGTGGTGGAGTATGCTCTAGGCCTCCTCACGAGGAGAGACCCGTGCCCATGGCCATTGATAGGTTGAAGCCATTTTATGCCCTTTCTGTCCTTGCAAAGACTGCTATGAAAGTTTGTCCGCGCAATGAGTATTATTGTGAACGACTTTCTACACTCATAATTTCTGCCTATTTCTGTCACATTTGTCACGGCACGTAATAAAGGTCGCCTCATGCTTTACAAGACACGTAATGTAGTCACGTTTAGGAAATAGCCATTACATTACATCAGCCATGCAGACGGAGAGAGCATTCCTGTAATTGTTCTAATCGACACATTAATGAGCGCAGGAATCCTAACAACTTCAGTCGTTTTAGTTATCATTTAAAGATACATAGTTATGACTCTGAGGTCTCTAACTTGCTCCATAGTCGAAATTCGTTCGTAATTCAAGTTGTCAGAGGATTACTTCCCATTGATACTTTTGAATGTAGGTAATATTTTTTTGTTATTAAATTAAAATCAAATCCATCCATATATTATAAAAGTAGCTTTCTGCACTTTTTCATCTTGTAAACTTCAACCAATCCAAATCTCAGAAAGTTCGTGCAATAGAAAGATTTTCTTTTCACGTATTAATATTAATAAAGTAATTAATATGTAATACATACTTACAGATACTGTAAAAATAACGTTTTCGTGTAATCTAAAGAGATCTTTGACTGCAACGCTTAAACATTTGATATTTTAAAATCATTTACTCAAGCATTTAACAGAATTGGAGTTGGCGTAATAATTGAAATTTACGACTGACAGTTTGGAAAGAAGCACTGAATAACTTTTTGTCTCAGGTTTTTGTCGCTGCGTCGGAATTAATTTGAGTTAAATTTTTGGTCGTATAATTATTTCATTGTTGGTATTTTTTCATAACTTCATAATATATTATAAAATGCACATTATTTTGAATATCAATAGAAGATGAAAAGTGATATAACTTGCGCCACTCTGACTGGTTCTGAGTGTTCTGAATCCAGCGGATGACCGCTGTTTTCTTCAGGTCATCAGTTCTTATGCTCCTTTTTCCGAGACGCGGTCTCCATTTTAGGACAAGATGGAAAAAAATAATCTTAGTGTGAAATTCAATGTGCGACTCAATTGACACTTGTGCCACTTTGGCCAAATTATATACCATCATATTCATGACTCTCACATGAACTCATTACCTTTAAACTGTGCTCGTGCCCCCTATATCCCTATCTACTGGTAGGTGCAGTTAGTTTTTGAGCTTGAGTAAGATAGCCGTGCAGAAATTTAGTTTTATACTGTGTTATGTTAGAATCAAAAAACATTTGGTTCGTTTTTAGGGTTCCGTAGCCAAATGGCACAAAACGGAACCCTTATAAATTCGTCATGTCTGTCTGTCTGTCTGTCTGTCCGTCCGTATGTCACAGCCACTTTTCTCCGGAACTATAAGAACTATACTGTTGAAACTTGGTAAGTAAATGTATTCTGTGAACCGCATTAAGATTGTCACACAAAAATAGAAAAAAACAATAAATTTTGGGCGTTCCCCATACATAGAACTGAAACTCAAAAAAAATTTTTTCATCAAACCCATACGTGTGGGGTATCTATGGATAGGTCTTCAAAAATGATATTGAGGTTTCTAATATCATTTTTTTCTAAATTGAATAGTTTGCGCGAGAGACACTTCCAAAGTGGTAAAATGTGTGTCCCCCCCCTGTAACTTCTAAAATAAGAGAATGATAAAACTAAAAAAAATATATTTTGTACATTACTATGCAAACTTTCAACGAAAATTGATTTGAACGAAATCTAGTACGTAGTTTTTTTTAATACGTCATAAAACGTAAAACGCAAAAAACATCGATTAAAGTTACAACGAACTACAAGAACTTTTATATTATGTTACTTGCTGCTACGGAACCCTTCATGGGCGAGTCCGACTCGCACTTGGCCGCTTTTTCTCATTAGCAATCACGTTTCATGCAAAATAGTTATCGTCAACGGACAACACTTGGTGGCATTCGACGTTTGAATTTGTAACTAATGAATGGAGTAAATATAATAAGCGCGATTCGTTACATTACACATTATTAAGAACTTGACCGTCATTTCATAATTACGACTGTAAGTATCGAAGTTACAAATCGCAATATGTATTATATTTATTGCTGCATTTAGCAATAAGACTGCAGATTGCTTTTTTCTTTGTATCTTCAAATTGGTCTGCAATCAACGCGTTGCTTTGTCGTCGTGTTCAATGCCATAAACGTTATTTTTATTGGTCTTAACAATTAAATAGGTAATAAGTTCGTCTAAAAAAAACCATTTTATTAGAAACTACGTATAGTATACGTATACGTCCACAAATCTTAGAGACTAAATTGACGTTTCATGGGTGACCAGTTTCGGGTGCAAATTAAATTGTGAAGACCATAAACCGGAAAGTAAATCTGAAAAATATTCGCAGCTTTTATGATGGATCGATTATTTATATTATTATTGAAGAGTCCCTAAAACTAGTATTAAAATAAGTTTTAGAAACCATTGCCATACATAATATCCATAATATATTTACCCTTATTAACTGAATTTAAAAGTTATTCTGCTTACAAGAACGAGTATTTGGTTTATGGTTACATTCGGTATGCAGTTAATTTATACTATTTAGCTGAATACTAAATGTCTAGGTAGATATGAGTATCGCTTCTAATATGTCGCTATTCTTACGACATAGTTTACGATTCAAAAAACCGGAACAGTAGATCGAACAAATTTAGCTGGTATCATTATTTCGAACTTTGACATTAGTGGTTGTCATTTGTCCAACTTCGAGAAACAAGTCACTCGTAGAATCCAATTCGGATGGGCTGCGTTCGGGAAACTGCGTCATATCTTGTCGTCCAAAACACTACCTCAGTGCCTGAAGTCGAAGGTGTTCGAGCAGTGTGTGTTGCCAGTGATGACATACGGATCCGAGACGTGGTGCTTTATTATTGGCCTGATCCACAAGCTCAGAGTTGCGCAGCGGGCTATGGAGGGGGCTATGCTCGGTATTTCTCTACGTGATCGCATCAGAAATGAGGAGATCCGTAGACGAACAAGGGTAACCGACATAGCTCAAAGAATTAGCCGGCTGAAGTGGCAATGGGCTGGCCACATAGTGCGAAGGATCGATAATCGTTGGGGAAGAAAGGTCCTCGAATGGCGCCCACGTCTCGGAAAAAGGAGCATAGGACGCCCCCCGACCAGGTGGACTGACGACCTGAAGAAGACAGCGGGCATCCGCTGGATTCAGAAGGCTCAGAACCGGTCAGAGTGGCGCAAGTTAGGGAAGGCCTATGTCCAGCAGTGGACCTCTAAGGGCTAATGGATGGATGGATGGATGGTTGTCATTTTAGTCTCTAAGATTTGTGGACAGGGTTTAAATTGTTGAGCATACTCTATTATGTTGCTCAGGACGAGGTAGTGCCTCTGTGGAGGGGCTATTATTATTATTTGTGATGTCAGGCTTGGGATAGCTATCCCAAGGGCCACTGTGACTAGGTTTGATCTATTGTAGCCGGTGCAGGGACTATCGAATGAACGCTGTCTAACGATAAATATAGGGATTACAAGCTAAACGTCCTCCGAAGCACCAAAACGCTTTGGAAATTGCCACTAGAGGTCACCCATCCAACACCCTACTGCCCCGTAGTTGCTCAACTCAATCGATCGTTTTGACAACCAGGCGGGCTACAAACGTTTATAATGAAGTTACTTAAAACATTGTTCGTAATCATCAGTATGAGTCACAAAGTGAGAAATAGTTATTTTGTTTCAACAGTGTTGTCATTATCGGCGGCATTGTGTGGCGCTCGTACCAAACTATAAATCTGTTTATAAATATCCCCCTAACAATCTATCCCTTATGTTCTTGGCAGTAGGATTGGAAATTCTGTCGTTCTTGTTACCAGGCCAGTGTACGAGGAAGACTTAAGGTGTGGAAGTACTCATGTTATGTTCGATTAGTAATTGACGGAGTATTGTTTGTACGTAATTTATTATGTTCAAGTACTTACATTTTTTCTAGTAATATATTTTTGGTCTAATTCTACATTGGATCGAAAATATAAATCATCAATGGATTCATAAAATATCATATAATCGTTTGAAGAATTTTACGATTTTGACTCGATTTTGATTAATACAGGATCATTATTATGTGGACATAATAATGATCCTGTATTAATCAAAATCGAGTCAAAATCGTAAAATTCTTCAAACGATTATTATATTAGGTATATAGTTTCTATTTTATTTCCAGCAGCTATCATCCAGCTCAAGTTAATATAAGTTTTCATAGTAGTTTTATTGCTATACTTTAGCAAATATCAGTGTTTGTTTTTGGTCATAAATCATAATGGACTGGGGTTTGTTTTTTTACAATTAATTGACTACAACGTTACACGATTGACGGTAAATGTAGATGGAGTAAAATAAGAAAACCTCTGACATTTATGATTTTAATTTCATTTTGAAAATAATTTCTCAAACAGAATTTCTTATTTATTCCTAATAGAGAAACTTCACGATGAATTAATTAACTACAACACCATAGTCATAGCTCAGTCCAGATAGAATTTAAATGTCATTCCAATAGGAAACATGTTTCATTCACCACAAACATTCCACGACCTAATGTGCGGTCTCAATCGCACGAAAATTATAGCCGCAGTACTTTTACCTGACAGATCATAAACCCTAAATAAAACAAGCCACCAGGAACCGTTCTAAATTCAAACGTATGTAAGCATTGTCTGTGACATAACCGCTCGTGCTAAAATTAACCAATCGCAGTGCGCATGCGCATCGTTGCAGGTGCGTTTGGTGTTGCCACACGCGAAAACACACCCCAAATTTCGGGTGTTGAACCCGAAATCGAATTATACGTTAGTTAATTTTACATGGGGCTACTTGCCAAGTACTCAGGTGCGAGTATTATCATTAATACATACCATTCCGGCAGATCATTGATTTAAATTGCCTATGATTCGCTTTGAAGTGTGCACCTTATGTCCCTGTCTTAAGGATGAATTAAGTTGTGCAGCCTATAGAATGTGGCATCGGATGAGATGGGAATGTTAGATTTATTCAACTTTCTCCTATATATGACAGTTTCAAATTCTTTTTACTGCGTCCAGGGATTACATATAAATCTTTTATGAAATTGTAGAGCATAGTCAACACTATGCTTTGCAAGACAACTCTGAATTCTTGTATCCTGCCCTGCATATTTACTAAATATATAAGGAAATTGTGACCTACAAATATGGAGTTATGTTATGAGTAATTAATCCAAAGTCACTGAAGCAATCGTAGCCTGTTGTTGAGATATCCATCAATCCTTGAGACTATTGAAGTTAGGCTACGTGGTAAAACATAGTTGAGTGTGGACGATGGACAAAACAAATCCGTTTGTAAACTGGAGTGTTCCTCAAGTGAATTGAATAGGTTCAATTAGGTTGAATTAGGATTCAAAAGCGCTCATAGCCCGGCGGCTTGCGTCTATTCTAAGCGATTGACAGCTAAGCAACAGCGAGCGCGGTCGGTAGTTGAATGGGTGACCGCTAGTAGCAAAAAATTCTTGAGCGCTTCCGTGTTTCGGAGGGCACGTAAAGCCGTCGGTCCCGGTTGTTATCGTAAGATAACAGTCGTTAAGCCATGTTGGAGACCCTCGGGCGGCATGAAAACTTCCGACACTTGGGTTGGCCACTAATCCCTCCACCAATCCGCACTGGAGCAGCGTGGTGGAGTATGCTCTAGGCCTCCTCCCTAGGAGAGACGCGTGCCCAGTAGTGGGCCATTAATGGGTTGAAGCCAAGGATTCAAAAGTACAAAACACACAGCAAAATACGACAAAAATGACTGTCCTTCTAGAATTAACTTTAAAGTCTGCATGGATTTTTAGGTAAAGTTAACACGTGTGACTTGAGATAATTCCAACTTGCACTAACAAGACTTAAGTTATATAAAAAGCTATCGTGTCGATGACTAATTTGGTATTCCTCCTCCTCATCCTCCTTCCGTCGTTTTCTTCATTACTGAGAGTCGTGATCCCCTAAAAGTGGAATTATTTTCTGCGTGACAGTTTTACACCATTTATCCCTGTCTTTGGCAGCATGTAGTGCGTCGTGTAGGTTGGTGTCCAGGCTGGAACGAATTTGTACAGTCCACCTAGTTGGACTGCGGCCTCTTGGTCGTTTACCGTCAACTTTGCCAGTAACCATAAGTTGCTCTAGGTTCTGGGCGGTGATGTGTCCGAAAAACTTAAGTATTCTGCGTAGACAGAGAGCGGAGAGCCAATTCTTAACTTTTAGTTCACGCAGAATACATGCGTTCGTGCGAAAGGCGGTCCAAGGAATTTGGAGCATTTTCCTCCAACACCACATTTCAAATGCATCAATGCGGTCGCGATCATCGCGTATTTCAGTGTCCAGGTCTCAGCCGTAGCTGAATATGGAGAATACCAAGGAGTGAACTAATTTGATTTTGGTATTATATGTCCACATTGTCCACAGACAATGCTACCCTATTATCATCAGGTTTTCTATTGTTCAGGCCTTCCAGATTATCAAGTATATTCATCGTATTATTAAATCGCTTCTGAACGTCACTAATTACCTATTTCAACTAAAATTGTGTTTGTAATGTTTTTGCCAAGATTTTCCTTTTCTTGCGACTCTCGACCTTCACTTTGAATGTATTTATATTGTTATGCAGTCTTAGTTTAATATGTATGTATATTTAATAAAATTCATGTGGTTTTTTTAGTACCATCTTCCAGATACCATTCTAAGGCAACTTTTACTAATCATTAGATTCTCTTTTGTTCTTTAGTCGTATGTTTTTCACTTTCTTCCTGCTTTTATTCAAAGTACCTAAGTTGTTTAAAAAAGATGACATAGTAAACTATATCAATATTTGGGTTGGCTATAGATCTAAGGTACCCGATTTTAATATTGGTGTGAGTTGAGAGATGTAGTCAGGGCTTAGTATGATCGTTTATAACCATTTTTAAATCAAGGTGACGCGTTTTGAATTAATTACGACAAAAATTAGTTCAACAAAAATTGCGTATTACTGAAGACAATTCTCGTCAATTTGGTCTAGAGTTACTGGGTACTTGTCAAAACGAGTGAAATGGAAGGTAACACAAAACTTAATTGCACTGTCAATTGTATTCAGTCATTCCGTTAATCTTGTTATTATGTGAATGTGCTCTCTTGTGTTTCTTTTGGATTTTTTAAATTTCCAGATGTAGGTCGAAATGGTTATAAAACCGACTTAATCAACTCTGACCCCTCGTGGTACTAGTCTGCCCTACCCCTAGAGTGAATGTAAACCCCGGAGGCGCGGAGGGAGAGCAGTCGTCGCCCGCTGTAACAAACTGCGGGCACCATGTGAGCCAAAGCTGCGTAGGCGAAGATGGAGTGCCTGCAGTTTGTTACGCAAGGGCGGAGGGGCTGCACTTTCCGCAGCACCGGAGACGTTCGGAAGCCTGTTTTTGGATCAAAAACCCCTAAATTCTCCCTAAAAGTGCATATAATGTAATTTTGTAATTATAATGATTTTTGTCTTTTTTTTTCTAAAATAATAGTATTAGTGGTGTAGTGTCTCTTCATACGGAGGTCGAAATTTTACTTCTTTCTCCACCACCTGACATTAGTTTAAGACAAATATTGAGTAGTTTTCACAAATTTAACCTCATAATAAAAATCTCAGAAACTATGTGTTTCCTCACTTAGTTCCTTTAAGGGGTGGTCTTACCCATCCCTCCCCCCCAACTCCACCCCCTCCCACTATTACTAAAGAAATACCCAAGGTTTTTCCCAATGTATTATGATTTTACAAAAAAAAAAACAACTCGAAAACTATACCTTTCCTGGACATAAAAATCGTAATTGGGGATCTTTGTTAGCCCCCCCCCCCTCCCACCCCCTCCCTCCCAACCCCGAACGCGGGTACCTTACAGATCTATAGTTTTACCTATCATTTAATGATTTTCAACAATGTACGTAATTCATTTGACTCTAAATGAAACTCTTGGCAGTGCATTTACACACAGTCGAGCAAAGTCGGAGATAAATGAGTTCTTACACTCGAAAAGCTAAACATGAAATTGGGAGCAATTTGGTGAAATTCCAATCAGTCGGAGCGACTCCCACTCGATCCAAATATACAAGTAAACAACTGAATTTATATTTTGAAACGTACACGCGTTGAGAAACAAGGGAATGTGCGATCCTTGGAGATATATCGGACGATACGTTTGTAGAGTTCCTGTGTTGGCTATTAAATGAAGGAAAGTAAGTCTAGGGATAGGGAACCTTGTTTTACTTTGTGTTTTTATAAGGGAAGGGTAAGAAAATCTCAAAACTTTTTGCCACAAATGTCAATTGTTTCCAACGGTTATAAAAAGAAAAATATTAGTTTGTATTTTGAGTATTGTTTTCACCAAAAATCAGCAGAATAATAATAAAGGTGATAAATTGTTTTCACTGATGAGATAATTAAATTCCCTCTCAAACACACGTAGGTACTAAAGCTGACGAAATAACATGACTCGCTAATTTGGCCTCTGTAATTTTTGACATGATAAAATGTGCTTTAGTCTCAAGTTCTCAACACAACTAAATTAAATACTTTTGGATAAGTAATGATATTACTACAGTTCTATCGTAGCTTGCAATGTTGCCATTATAATCGGAATAACGAAGTTTGGCGACACTACTTGGAATAAAGTCATATAATTAATTAATAAACCAGGTTTTTTTGGATTTATGATCATTTTTGATGTAGTTATTTATACATAGCTTCCGTACCTTTAATACTGCATTCTGTCAAACGAGCCACCTGACGATAAGTGGTTAATAAATACCATCGCCTATGGATCAGTAACCAAGTACTATTATTTCTTCTGTGGAGTAACACCAAATGTATATATTTTTTTTCATTATTTTCTATAGGTAGCTTTGGATCAAAAGCACTTCAAAGTTAGCTTTCAAAAAGACTGTTCATGCCACTTTAAACACTAAACTTCATTTACTTTCTTCGAATCTTTAACCGCTCATTTACACGCGCGTGTCGCGGACCGTCTCGTGGCGCGTCCGTAAGCCACGCCCCTTACGCGCGTGTGAACACCGCGCGAGCGCTCGCGCGAGCTCCTTTGGCGCGCGCCTACAAAACCGCTCCCGACGTGAGCCCGCGAGCCACGAGACGCACCGCGGTCTGGTCCGCGAGCGCCCTGTTCACACGCGCGCGTATGCGCGCGTCTCGCGGATTGTCTCGTGGCTCGCGCGCGCGTGTAAATGGGGTATAAGAGTTACTCTCGGCAACAGTTACGTCCGTACACGGTCATTATCATTTTTTGTGATGTGTTGTTCTTCAGCTGTTGTTCTTTTGTTTTTAATTAATGATGTGCCTCTTTTATAGTAGTGTTTTTCAAGCTGTATTGCTATGAAGTAGTTTAAAAATTTTCTCTGCTATTCTCGGATGTTATTCTCCACCATTTGCCTTTGTAGCAGCGTGGTGGAGTATACTTATTCTAGGCCTCCCTAAGTTATGAGAAGTGACCCATACCCTGTAGAAAAACTTGAAACATTCTTGGATGTATTCAAATTCCCTAGAAGGAGCATACTCTATCTTTGATACGTTTCATTAATAATAGGTCGGTTAATTATATTTTTGGTTAAAAAATTACGAAGAAGAATTAAGAAACAAAATTATCGAACCTCAAACTTTACTGGCAACAGTGCAGGACCGCAGGAGTTCCCCAAGGAGTTATAATGAGCCCGATATTCTTCTTTATTATTTCTATTAACAATAAACTATATTTATGACGACGTTGAAACAGCAGCTTGTCCATTTCAGACCACTATAAAACTCTATATTAATTTCGTGCCCCAAACGCTGTTGTCATGAGTAGTTTAGCTCTGAAAGCTCTAAAAAAGTTTTTATGCGAGCGTTACCACGCCACGGTTATTAACAGTGAATTATTCTGGTTGAAAATAGCGAAACCGATGTTTTGAACGTTATTTTTTCATTGACGTCTAATTTTGATCTTTATGGATTAAGTGATTGAGCCCGGAATGCCGTAAATATCGAGAACTATAAACTAAACGTTCGACGGTGATTGACACGAATCGTCGACCCAATTGTTTACAAACATCGAATTTCATATTCCAAGTTTAATTTAATGCTTCTAATTTGTTTTAAATTCTTAGTAACCAGTAATAAAATTATTTTAAAAAGCCAGCTTAGTCTGTGGCTTTGGCCGTGATCTCCGGGATAATTGTACCCTATGTCTAATTCCAGAACATGGTCTACTTCTGTGCTAAACATGTGGAAGTTTTGACGTAAAAGTTCACATTTATTAAGTAGGATTATAATATTAAAATAGGATATTAGGATTGTAACAATTTTCGTTATTTCTCCAGTTTGTCGGAGATGCATCGCATGGTCTTACGTTATGTTTTGCCGTGAATACCGATCAACTTGATGCATGAATTAGCATCAGTCATTTCACTTTCTATGATTGCTTGCGTTAGCAGTTTTATAGCTGAACTTGAATATTTGATACTTTATTTAAGATCTTAGATAAGTTTTACTAATGTAATATTGTGAAGAAATTCTTTCGAGACCGGGTCTTTAAAAATTTGTAAAGGTGATTCTGGAATATGAAATATTAGAACTCAAATAATATATCAATATAATAATATAGGTAACATATGTCTTGATTGCAATTGAAAACAAGTTACAAATTTTATAAGCTGAGTAAAATCCTATTTGGAGCCGACGACGAAATCATTTCGCATTGGAGGACATTCTAAAAATAATTATTGTTTTTTCTAATAACAGATTCAGAAACCAGAATTAAATTCCAACCCAGACCAATAGAGTAAAGCTTAAGATTTTTATTTTTTAATTATTTATTTAAGCTTTACTGACCACATTACGGTAGATAGGTAGGTACGTATCTACCTACAAATGGCGAGGTTAATGCTCAAAGCAATTCAGTGTTCTTGTCATTTATTACTTGAATAGATCTACAAGAAAGGCGAAAAGGAATGCAGTATTATGGAATTAGTACCAACATAATGGAAAAATATGGCATCTCATCCCCAACGTCAATGGATTACGCGAAGAAATGCAAAGAATTTAGTTCATTAGTCTCAAATTACCAATGCGGCACATGTGTAGGACAGTGATTCAGGTAGCGCATTTTATTCAAAACGTAATCGCGGTTATAAATAGCACGGTGAAAATGCGAACACTCGCGCCGGGACTGTCGTTTCAGTGGACTGCTTTTGAATGTTTAGATGAATCTCTCCGAGTAGATAATGTATTATAATAGCATTACAGGCAAATATATTTTACTACGGATATTATGTATGTTCAAACAACACGAGGTTCAGTTTTTGATTCGCTACGACATGTAGTAATAGTGTAACGTTACAATGATTTTGTTAAGTAGCAAATTCAAATTAGTATTAAACTATAAAAACCTTAGTTAAAATATGAGTCGAATATTGTTCCTACACACTTCTTTCCTACAGTTACACTTGTTATTGATTAGTCTATAAGCATTTTATGTTCCATGTCGTCCATGTCTGAAATCTAAATGAAATTACGACAAGTGGCTGAATTACACTGACTAAATTTCAGCTTTTTGTATTGTTCAAATTAAAATTATCAGAATTGGGATGCTAGCTCAGCTCCATCTATCAGCCCTCGTAGGTCAATAAAATTATCAGGATTGGGACGCTAGCTAAGCTCCATCCATCAGCCCTTGGAGGTCCACTGCTAGATATAGGTCTCCCATATCTTGCGTCACTTTGACCGGTGCTGAACCTTCTGAATCCAGCGGAAGCCCGTTGTCTTCTTCAAGTCGTCGGTCCTTTTTCCGTGATGTGAGCGCCATTCGACGACATTTCTTCCCCAACGGTTATCGTTCCTTCGAATGTAGCCAGCCAAATACCACTTCAACCTCCTTATTCGCTAAGCTATGTCGGTTATCCTTCTTCGTCTTCGGATTTCATCATTTGTGATGCGATCACGTAGAGAAATACCGAGCATAGTACCACTTCTACCTCATAATATTGGGATGTTGTTAAAAGCAACAGATGGGATATTCCAGCAGCGTCTTCCTGAGAATAAACTACATCGACTGCGATCACCAACATTTCTTAAAGCAATTATACATATTTTCAACAATTTCTGTTCAACTTCTAACAACATTTTCTATAAGAAAACTAGAAGAAACGAGCAAAATTAAACTCCGAATAACTAGACGCGACAGTGATTTTCAAACAACTAGGCTATTAGCGTTACATTGTTATAAAAAAAACTATAATAATCATGACTTGACGTAACGGCCGCTTAAGTTATTTTGGCGCGGGTTCATTGTGTTCGCCGACCAGTTAACAATGACCTCAAGTGAGGCGAGGTCAGTAAGCATCACGAAGACACGAAGCTTCTTGCTGTAGGCACGATGAACCATTATAATATTATAATTATTTAGGGTTTATAATAAGATAATTAATTGTACTGTTATTGTTCATAGTTCCACAGGTTTTACACTTACTTACACATTTTCAACGACGTCAAAGAAACACTTCGTAAAACTGGCACAATAGCCTATAAATACCTATAATATTTAAGGAGTTCCCTCAATACATGGACCCCATCATCGGAACTGTATTTTCATAAATACAGGACCAGACTGGACGAATCCCCTGTCAAACAAAAAATATTTTTCCAAATTGGTAGATAAATGATTCTATTTTATCTAGTGTCTAATAAAATAAATTTTATTTTTGATTAATATATTTATTGAACCAACTGTTTTTATCTTATGTTACAGCTGGAATATTTCATTTTCTTACAATCTTCAATTTATTCCAAGATTCAAGTAAAAAAGGTTATTTATTATTGTTTTTAGAGCATAAGTAATGGCGATGGTGTCGACGGCAGCGATGGAGTCCCAGACCCTCATCCAGTCGGAGACCAGGGTGACGAGGAATTACCAGGAGGTACAGGTCTCGGAGCAGCGCCAGGTCAAAAAGAAGACCAAGTCCAGCAGACGGCATAAAGATGAAGGATCTATTTCTGTGGTGAGTTGATCAAGACACTATTTTTTATTGCAATAATCATGCCTGTTAATTTTTTTTTGTAAAACATGCCAAGCTAAAACTGCGATAAAAAATAATTATGGTAGCCGTTAGAGCTGAGATAGATAAATTGTTCAAGTCAGGGTTAGATAAAGCCGGGGCGGGCCACTAGTTATTCGATAAAAGTTCTGAGTTATAGCAAAACTACCATTTTTACAAAATAAATGTGCGTTCTTCTATATAGTTTGTCTACTAAGAGAAAAGGAAAAGGTCACGACATATCTTTAAAAAAAATCTAAAATATATCCGACGAGGATGGGATTCGAACCCACGCGTGCAGAGCACATTGGATTAGCAGTCCAACGCCTTAACCTCTCGGCCACCTCGTCATGTTGGTGACGCGTCAAATATGACATGTCGAATATAACTGTGTAATTACTATAGTGACTATAGTTCGTTTTATAGGCGACTCTAATTCAATCTTAGTCTTTTTTTCGTAATTTGTAATTTAAAAATGAGGCATATAATATGAAAAAAACTGAAGATTAATCGTTTAATTCTAAAATTATTTCTGTTTTGTTCATATATTTTTTTTACTGCTATAAATTAGGATTTTAATAAAGAGTAGTGCTAAGATTATTTTACTAATAATACTCGTGTAAAAAACTGACTGTATGTGTTTGCACAGATGTTGCATCGTTGCTTATATAGTCTTTCTATTAGCTATGAGACGTGAAATAACATGAAACAAGATTTTATAAGTTCTCTTTTCTTCGTCGGTGAAAGTGTACAAGATTTTTTATTTGGTGGATTGTTTAACTTTAAAGTAGGTGGGTACATTAGAAGATAAGATAATATGTTGTGTTTACGGTAAACTATAAAATAATATCTAATTGTATTAAAAACTTCGAAATATCTATTCCTAGCATACATAATTTATTTATTACTTATGCACGCAAACAATTTTATATGACTTATTTTAATCAGGTTTATTTTATTTTTAATTAACATTAGTTTGCGATATTATAAACGCTTTAAAACGCTTTCTCTCATATCCTTGATATTGATTCTAAAGAGGGTTTTACACCCCAACTCAGAGTCACTAACGGTTACTTATCTCTCCTTAGTAAAAAATCTCCATACAAATTCTGTACTAAGGAGCGATATAAGTAAACTGTTAGTGACTCTAAGTTGGGGCATTAAACCACTAGGCCCTAGTAACCCTAGTGACTAGAATATGAGCTTATCACATCGCATTCTCCTACAGTAGATTATAATTAGGTAAACCAAGCTTATCAGCTAAAAATAGCCGACCAATGTAGTTTTACAAATATATTTATCTTTTAGGAAGGACTATATAACGACTTACTGATGTCACTTGACACTTTGTCAATAATCTTACTGGTATCAACTTGCCCGTGTAGAAAGAAGGTTCTTACTTAAACCTTCCTTAATAAATCGTTTATTAATAATTAAAATATAATAATGATAACTGTATAAAATTAACGAGTTATAGCCTTTTGGTCTGTTTAATTTAATTGAATACAAATATATTTTAATTAAGTTTATTAATTAACTTGCGGCTGTGGTTTAAACCCATTAACGACCCACTATGCCCACGGGTCTCTCCTTTTGAGGAGGTCTTAAGCATATTCCACCACGCTACACTTTCTCCCTCTTCCTCATTATATTAAATACCATTTCCATCTATTTGTTCCAGTCGAAAAGCTCAGAGAAGCTATACAAGAAGATGAAAGCCGAGAGCGAGAACCCGCAGTGCCAGAAGTGCGCACGCCCCGTGTACGCTATGGAGCGCGTGAAGGCGGAGCGGCGCGCGTGGCACAAGGAGTGCTTCCGCTGCGTGCAGTGCAACAAGCAGCTCACGTGAGTACCGCATTGTGAACTTGCACATGCATAGCGCATGTAAGACAGAGATAGAGACACGGACATGCTAACGTGTGACTGAGACATACGCCGCGTACCGAGCATTGCCGAATTGTGTTACTGCGCAGCCTTCCGCGCGGAGTTCAGACGCGCCAAGATCCATCGGCCGTACTGTACTGTACGCTATAGAGCGCGAGAAGGCGGGGTGGAGGTGTACTGTACTGTACTAACCACAGATTACATAGATACCGCATACAAGGCAACTGACGCGCGCCAACACGTACGTGTATTTGCATGTTCCCGACATTAGTGTCGACCAATATTGGCCCGTCAAGTCCAAGTATGAATTAGAAATAGCCAATCACAGCGCATTGTTTTGTCCCCCGCAAGCCGCGCCTTCCGCCAAATTTTGTGAGTTCAAACTCTAAGAAAATTTAACTTATGCGGTATCTATTGGAGGTAATCTGTGGCACCAACCGACGCAACGTCTGTATTACCAATTATATTGCTACTTATGACTACAAAATTTCACATTTTTGAACGAAAACTCTGATATCAACAATGGAGAACATAATGAAATGAAATAAATCTTTATTTGTAGAAATGTGGTAACAAATTTGGTCAAGTATTATGCAATCTATCTCACATTTGCCATATTATTGCGTCCAAATAGTTTTAGTATAATAAGTTAACATTATTTATTATTACATTTTAAATGAGAATATTATTAATGCCGACAAATTGGCTTACAGTTTGCCGGAATTTTAATCTGTTTCTTTTTTGTAAGTCTTCATTGGTTAATAAAAAAAATATTTGTTACATTTTAAACATTCAACAAAATTTGTTCAATTACTACCAAGCATGATGATGGTGAATGGTTTCCAGTGTGGAGACGTACCAGAGCGACCACACCACGCTGTACTGCAAGCCGCACTTCAAGCAGCTGTTCGAGCCCAAGCCGGTAGATGGCGATGATGAGACTGATGGTATGTGTACTAGTGCCCTGCCCGCTTGCCCACGTTTTCCGGTATATAATAATAATAATAATAATAATACAGTAGAACCTCGTTAAGTGGAACCTCGATAAGTTGAAAACCTCCAAATCTCGAAAAAATGTTTTGTTCCCTTCCCTTCATACACCAAAACCTCTATTACTCGAAATCTTAACCCTCTATTAGTCGAAATAATCAGTGAGTCCCTCCAAGCAATTTTGGTACATATTTTCCCTCCATAACTCGAAAAATTAAATTTTACTTCTGTATCTCGAATTACTTTATTTTACAACCTTTACAACTTGATTATTTGAGCTTTATTACCTCTATAGTTCAAAGAAAAATAAGTTACCGACTTTAGAATTCGCCGACAGTGTAAGTACACCATTGTTTTTTAGAAAGCAATTTAGGAGTATACAATGAATAGAATTACTACGAACTTATGACTCACGTTAACACGTGTTTGCTTGCTTGGTGTCAGATGTTTAATTGTATAATTTTTTATTTCATTTGAACTTTAGCGAAGCAAGTCGTTTGTCTCAACCTCTTTATGTCGAATCTAAATTCGCTTAACTCGAAATTCTCTATAAGTCGAAAACTCTTTATCTCGAATTTTTTGGCGTCTCCCTTCATTTTCGACTTAAAGAGGTTCTACTGTAATAATAAAACTTTATTTCAGGCAACGAGGCCCATATTATATTATAATAAGTACCCTGTGTCGTATTACATATCATGGTCTATCTGTGTGCTAAATTTCATGAAAATCCGTTCAGTAGTTTTGACGTGAAAAGAGTAACAAATATTCATACAAACTTTCACATTTATTATGCTTGTTACCTCAGAACTTTTGACAGGGTGAACCGATTTTAATGATTCCTTTTTAAATCGAAAGCTGGTGCTTGTCATGTGGTCCCAATTAAATTTGACCGAGATCTAACAAGTAGTTTTTGAGTTATCTCTAATTTTCAAGTCTGTTATTTTTTGTCAAGAATTATAAAAATGGTAGGTAGCTAGACTGGTAAAATATAACAGCATTTGAGTAACACATGTAAACTGTGGAACTAAAACTTCCTGTATCGGTGTTCCCTCCAAACTATGACATAGGTTCCTTCAAGAAGCGGGTCTATTGTTTTCTTCGAGGTCTATTGTTTTCTTCGAGATCTATTGTTTTCTTCGAGGTCTATTGTTTTCTTCGAGGTCTATTGTTTTCTTCGAGGTCTATTGTTTTCTTCGAGGTCTATTGTTTTCTTGACCCGTCTGCTCGTTTGCCAGCTTAAGGCATAAAAAAAAACCTTACTAGTATACTTTTCATACATTGGTTTTAACCCATTAATATCTCACTACTGAGCACGGGTCTCTTGAAAAAGCCTAGAGCGTACTCCACCACGTTGCTCCAGTGTTCCAGAGGACACACGTCATATATGATTTAATCAAAAATATCATTATGTATTAACGTAAAACATTATTCTTTGCAGCGACTCCAAAGAAACATCAAATGATAATTTGCGAAAGTAATCCAGTCGAATTGCCGCCAGATGTCGTTAGAGGTACGAAATATAATTTTTAAGTAAAACATTTAACAGTTTGGGCTATTAGCTAGACGTTATATTGTTTTTTTTTGTTTTCATTAAGTATATATTATTATTATTTGTATTAGATTTTTTTAGTCCATTGCTTTTTGATTGAGATCTATATAAAATATAAACCGCACTCACTTTTTGCAAAGACAAAAATCTACTGTCCTGTCCTGTACTGTCTGTGTACTAACGATAAGGTTTGTTTCTTGGCCAGCAACGCATCAGTGATGCCTTTGGTGTTGCTGATGTCCATGGGCGACGATAGCCACTTACCATCTGATGGATCGTCAGCTCGTTAAAAAAAGGTTAATTTTGGATGATTATTTTTGTTCGGATAATTTTAACTCTGAGCAAAGCCCGAGCACGGTTTATAGATCTCATCCTAACGACCCAACTCAGAGTCACTAACGGTTACTTAAACCGCTCTTTAGTACAGAATTTGTATGGTGATTCTTTACTAAGGCGCGATTTAAGTAACCGTTAGTGACTCTGCGTTGGGGCGTAAGACTTTCAGGTACCTAAGCGGTTACTAACGTCCATTTCTCCCCAGCATCAGACAAACCAGACCTGGGCCTCGAAGAGCTGGCGTCCCTGGACGTCAAGTCTCGCTTCGAGGTGTTCGAGAAGAAAGCAAGAGAACCAGAGGAGCCTGTGTCGCTGGAGCCGCGCGCGCCGCGGGAGAGGAGCACCGCGCTGCTCTCCAAGTTGGCCAAGTGAGTATACGGAGAGAAAAAGAGAGATTGGGAGAGAGAGAGAGAGAGAGGGAAGAAAGAGCAAGGAGAGAAATATGAATGTTAATGTAATTGGTAAATAAAAGTAGTATTAAAATTATTAAGATTACTGTTGTTGATTAAGAAGACTATTGTACACCCGTAATGGGTCCCTGTTGAGAATACTTCATCCCTGTATAACATCTTACGTGTACCAACAGAAACAATAAAGATTATCTCTATTTCAAAGAGATAAAAGTGCAGGCGACACTAGATGTCTTGTTTCAAGGTGTTCGAAGGAGTAGAAATCATGCATTGAATCAGTGATGCCTTTGGTGTCGCTGATGTCCATGGGCACGATAGCCACTTACCATCAGGTGGAACGTCAGCTCTTTAATAGCTTCATGGTCAGCTCGTTTGCTGGCTATTTCCATTAAAAGAGACGAAGAGAGAAAGTGGTGTTAATAATATAGGAAAAGATTATAATATACGATAGAAGGACCGTAAAAATATTAAGTACCTAATTCAATTCATTACAATAAGGTGTAGAATAACCTCAATTAATGTAGTTTTGTTAAAAAAGAACATTCCTATACAATAAAGAATAAAGCAAAAAAATTAAACAACTATCGTTCAAATAAAAAGTCATCGTGACGTCAAAACAAAATCTTTGACGTCAGCATTACTCTTCGCGTTATTCGTTTTTTGTGTCCACGATATAAATAACTACAGATATAAATAACACGGATTAATAAACCGTGTTATCTTTACACATACATTGTTTCGTGTATTTATATCTGAGATACTCACGTTTGCATTAAAAACGCAATGTACTTCGTACGTACAAAGATATCATTGTTACAACTAGAAAACTATTTTAGTATTTCCGGACATTACCACTTTGAAATATAAAGGCGGTTTTAAATATCCTTCATTAAACCGTCATACATTACTCGTTTTACTAAACATTATGTATTCATTATCTCACTAAAACCGCAATGTATTCTAAACACAGTTATGTTTTCTATATGTTCCGTTCTTGTAATCTTTTTTTGCCGCGCTTCAGTTATGGCGTTCCCGCCAACGCACCCACATTAATTCAAACATGAATACGTCAAGATGTTTAATTTTGGATCTAAATACAAAAGGCATAAGATTATTGTTTGTTTCATGGGATGTTATAGTAAAATTGTTGTTTTTAAAAAAAGAAAAGCTTAATCAAATCGATCAGACGTTCAAGTTTTTCATGTAGTGCCCAACCAGACTTTCATAGAGAGTAGTTGTTGTGTTACATTATCTGTATTCAACTGTTTAAAAAACATTATTTTTGTTTTTAAAACCGTGTTTAAATTAAGGTATGTTATATTTTATTTAAAGGAACTAATTGGTTGTATGTTCAATCTGAAATCTTTTTTAACAATAATATAAATGTTGAATTTTTACATTAATAATAAAAAAGGGTTTTAAAATGATTTCGCTGCTTTTATATTTATTTCAATAGCTATTAAACAAGTAGAGGGGTTACTGGATGGTAGTCGTTAATGTTCGGTTTACACGTATTAAGTAGGTAACTAAATTTTAAGTAAATTAATACGTGTAAACGGACAATTTAGTAGCTAAAATTTAGTAATCAAGTAGACAAGTAATTTAGAATTTTTTCTATTTTCTGTTAAGTAGGTGGGCGGGGCTTACCACTTAACACGTTTGGACAGGCACTTTTTACTTAGAATTTAGTAAAATGGTTAAGTAATTAAGTAGAATTGTATGAAATATGGTAAAAAGTCACTGTAAGGTTACCAAATAAGACTATTCTATAATAAAGCGTGTAAAAATGGAGTTTATGTGTCATTATATCGCTCACCTAGTAATATAATGGCACATCTGCAAAAATGCCAAATTGAGTTTATATTGTATACGTGTTTAAAAGTGCATAATTTACATAGTGGTAAATATGTATTAATGTCTATACTAGTAACCAAACCCATACAATCTGTAAAAAACGTAAAAGGAACCCATAAATTAATTTTAAACATCTTTATAAAATTTTTGATCCTCGTTTCTGTAAAATATGACAAACGTAGATGTGCCGTTGTATTACTGGGTGAGCGATATTATGTCCACAACGATGTCCATGTTATTGTCTATTGGATATAATGTCCATGTTGAAGGTGTTATTAAGAAGTGTAAGTTTTGTTTACCTGTTGGTAGCTTGGTTTTACATGTAGCATAGGATGTTGTTCTAATAATAAGTAGATTTATTCGTGTTATACATGTTTGTAAACATATTAAATAAACAAATCAATGTTTTCTTTCTAGGTTCAAAGCGAAGGGCATGGACGTGGGCGTGTCGGACGAGTACCTGAACGGAGTGCCCGTCGAGCCCAGCTCCAGCGAGCCTGAGGATGAAGAAGGTGACCTGCGTTATAAATAATACTACAGTTCTACCAAGTTATCTGTGAAATGGCAAAAATTGGAACTAATGCCGCCCCATTCATAAGTTCTTTGTGCTCATTCATTTGACATTTACTACGTCTCGAATTGCGTCCAGTGATTGGTCCAATGCGTTCGACAGCGCCCTCCTCCAATTCACAGATAAGTTGGAGGCACTGTAGATACAATTGACGACCCGTGTGGCGCCATGCCGTATGCCATGGTTACCATGCCGTGCCAAGGGTTCGATTCCCAGAGAGGCGATTTGAATGATGAGTTTAAATGTCTGTGTCTGATTAAAGATTTAAAGTTTAAAAATTTATTTAGAACAAAAACAATTTTACAAATTATATGTTCGTAAACACTGGTTATAGTATCAACTGTGTTGCCAACCTCGGAGCACAATGTTTCATATTACTGGCTTCAACCCATTAATGGCCCACTACTGGGCACAGGTCTCTCCTCGTGAGGAGGCCTAGAGCATACTCCACCACGCTGCTCCAGTGCGGATTGGTGGAGGGGTTAGTGGCCAACCCAAATGTCGGAAGTTTTCATGCCGCCCGAGGGCCTCCGACATGGCTTAACGACTGTTATCTTACGATAACAACCGGGACCTACGGCTTTACGTGCCCTCCGAAGCACGGAAACGCTCAAGAAATTTTTGCCACTAGCGGTCACCCATCCAATTTTTTTTTACACAAATAAGTTAATGCTTGACCACGATCCCACCTGATGGTATTATCCATTATTTTATTATAATGATCCATTCCTCTCCCATTTCCCCCCAGACGCAGACTCGGTCCTGAAGCAGTCGTACCGCGCGACGAACAGCCGCGAGCAGCAGTCCCTGTGCAACATGAGCGAGATCGTGACGCGGTTCGAGCGCGGCCCGCAGGCGCAGCACGCCGCCTCCGAGCGCCACCGGGAGCGCAAGCAGGAGATACAGAACATCCGCAGCCGGCTCTTTATGGTGAGGGAAGTTTGAGGTTTGTGTAACTGAAAAGGGATTTTTGTGTAACAGAACGGGATTTTTGGGTAAATTAACTGGAGTTTTGGGTAACTGAACGGGATCTTTGTGTAACTGAACGGGATTTTTGAGTAACTGAACGGGATTTTAGTGTAACTGAATGGGATTTTTGGGTTACTGAACGGTATTTTTGTGTAACTGAACTGGATTTTTATATAACTGATCTGGAGTTTTGGGTAAGTGAATGGGATTTTTGGGTGACTGAACTGGAGTTTAGAAAACTAAATTTGATTTTTGAGTAACTGAACGGGCTTTTAGTGTAGGTAACTGAATGGGATTTTTGGGTAACTGAACGGGATCTTTGTATAACTGAATGGGATTTTTGGGTTAAGTTAAGTGTTTAACGTCCCAACTCAGAGTCACTACCGGTCACTTTAATCGCTCCTTAGTAAATAATCACCATACAAATTCTGTACTAAGGAGCGATTTAAGTAACCGTTAGTGACTCTGAGTTGGGGCGTTAGTGAGTAATTTGAATTTTGGTTTAACTGTCAACACGAAATTATGGTTAACTTTGAAGTTCAGTGTAACTGTGAACACGATTTTTCAGTGGCCTCGGATAACTTTGAATATTCGTGTACATTTAAATATGATTAGGAAGGTAACCTGTAATAACTTTCAATATCTGTGTAACTTTGAAAACGGTGTTATGGAAACTATCAGTAAAATATCTGTCATTATTTAGAAATAAATTATTATTTTGCAGGGCAAACAAGCGAAAATCAAAGAGATGTATGAGCAGTCCGTCATGCAGAGTGAACAAGGTACAATAGTAAAAATGTTTCAAAATATCTTTATATCAAGAGATGGTTTGATTGAGTTCTTAGTTCCTGATATACAAAAGCAGTTCTACATCATTATTTATTTATTTAATTCCGTTCAATTAGTCAATTAGAATGACGTAGACAACTAAAGAATACAATTTTACAATGTCAAAACTAAATCAAATTAATTTAAATTATAAAATAAATAACAAGAAATAGTATAAAAAAATAAAGGAAAAACAAAGAATAATAATATTTTTAATCACAACAAAATAATAAAATATTTCAAATGAAAGGTCAATCAATCGCTAGCAATAAATCTATATCATTATAAATAAATAAAATTGGAGTGTCTGTTTATAATATTAAAATAAACGCTTTTTACTAAGTGAATTTGTATGTATACACGGTACATATACCAAAAGAACATTTTTTACAATTTTTGTCTGTCTGTTTGTTCCGGCTAATCTCTAAAATGGCTGGACCGATTTAAACGGGACTTTCACTGGCAGATAGCTGATGTAACAATGAGTAACTTAGGCTACTTTAATTTCAGAAAAAAAAAATGTTAGGCGATACGAACTTCGCCGGGTCAGCTAGTTACAAAATAAAATCGCATTTCATTTGCATCCTATTTCTAGCTATAACTTCAGCCGACAAAATCGCTAAAGAACTAGACCTGGACGCGGAGAAGGCAAGAGCCATCAAGGAGCGCTTCGAGACCGGGGAGGTGTTCAACGACGAGAACCAGCCGCCCAAGAACCGGGACATCGACGACAGGGCACTCTTCAACGAAGGTGAGCTGGACTTTGCAAATTGGTTCCCGGATGGGACCTGGTGAGCAATTTAACAGGGGGGTTGGGACGTTAGGAAGGGACTGAAGTTTTAGATAGTAAATGTGATTTTATAACGAGTGGCGGGTGTTCCTTAACGGAACCAACTGCTTAAGATCAGGGAAGTCAATGACAAGGTACTTTTTAACAACAAAAGTGAGCCGAGAAAGATTCAATTTAATTGGCTGTAGTAAGTAACAAGCAATAAGCAATTTGGCAGTAGTAATGGACGTCTAATGATTTTGAGTTTTATGCACTATCATTAAATAATTGTTAAGTGCTTTTTGAGTTGAGTTTTAAGTAACAAATTAGTTAATGAACCTGATAAGTAGCTCGATCGTCGCCCACGAACATCAGCGACACCAAGAAAGGGAGAATAATAAAGAAATAAGAACTGTGTACAATGTGGTGAACGTGGTTGATTCCAGCCGGCATCGCGAAGAAGTCCCGGTCGATATTCCTGGAGCTGGACGCTAACGCCAAGGGCATAGCCCCCAAGTCGCCGCCGCCGCAGGAGCCGCCCAAACGGAAGGAAATTGTGAGTCGTTGTGTCATACCGTTATCGAGTTATATATGGTCATATTTGAAGTTATACGAGACAATAGTAAATACTTCCAATATGAAATGCACAATAGTTATTTTTATGATAAAAATGACCTGATGATACTTTTAGGGTTGGCTCCAGACGAGGTTCCTTAACGGCTAACAGCATGGTCACAATTTTTTTTAGTTCCTACAATGGCACTATAAAAAAAAACCGTTTATTTAGTTTTTAATTAATAGGTTTGGGTGGAAATAAAATATTGTTTTTGATGATGGATATAAAATATATTTATTTTATTTAATGCTTTATTGTACACAGGTATTAAAGATGACACTAAGAAAGTTAGTACAAAGGCGAGCTTATCTCTAAAAGAGATCTCTTCCAGCCAACCCATTGGTTGTGAGAAAAATTAAATGTGGGAGGGATATGGAATGCGTAACTATAGTGGATTATAATAATAAATATATATTAATACAACATATATACATACATACATACATACATACATACATACATTATATCATTTTATATCCACTTGGAAGCAATTATACGTTTTTCTTACAAGATCCCGTGACGCGGTATGTGTAGAGTTAAACAGTTCAAACCTGTGTTACAATGGAGAACAAAGACTCCTTGTTAGGGGTATTAATTTATCTCTATACTAATATATAAAGAGGAAAGATTTGATTTTTTGTTTGCATTGAATAGGCTCCGAAACTACTGAACCGATTTGAAAAATTCTTTCACTGTTGGGAAGCTACACTATCCCCGAGTAACATAGGCTATATTGTATTTTCAAAAAAAAATTAGGGATTCTTAATAAAACTCCAATAATGTAACCCAAGGTGCAAAAAATAAGAAAACCTAAGCAAAGCGAGGGCGGTTACTCGTAAATATATAAATCCAACAACTATTAACTTGTTGTACTATTCAGAACATTTCATCTATGTATTTACATAATAATTATAACGAGTCCCTACCTCTTCCCCCATCAGCCATTCGTCCCCAAAGACGTGGTCCGCGCGGGCGACAAGGTGGAGGAGGTGAAGATAGAGACGGCGGACATCGGGGACCGCTTCCGGTTCTTCGAGACCTACCGCCCGCAGACCGAGCGCAAGGAGTTCCGCATGACGCCGCCCCGCCAGACACAGGTACGTGGGTTGAATATGTCGTCTGTTATGTTCGGTTTACACGTATTAAGTAGTTAAATCTATACAAATAAATAAAATTGGAGTGTCTGTTTGTAATATTAAAATTATTACTAAGTTCATTTGGATGTTTATGTACACGGTACATATACGAAAACAACATTTTATACAATTTTTGTGTCTGTCTGTTTGTTCCGGCTAATCTCTGAAATGGCTGGACCGATTTTGACGGGACTTTCACTAGCAGATAGCTGATGTAACAAGGAATAACTTAGGCTACTTTTATTTTAGAAAAAAATAGTTTGTTAGGCGATACGAAGTTCACCGGGTCAGCTAGTAGTTAACTAAATTTTAACTAAAAAGTTACTAAATTTTCTGTTTACACGTATTAATTTACTTAAAATTTAGTTATCTTCTTAACTACATACTTAATACGTGTAAACCGGACTTTAGAGATGCATGGGATGGCTTCAGAGATCTGGTGTAAATAAAATACAATTATTATGCCTTTGCTCTTTCATATTTTTCAACAAAACAATATATTACGATTTTTGTAGTTTCACAACAATAGTCAATTTTTTCCACATATCCGCAAGGAGCATATAACACTACTATACATTACAAATTAGTAACAATATCTTATTCACCAGATATCTGAATTTAATATGTATCAAAAACCTGGTACCCCTAGTTAAGTTTTTTTTTTTTTTAATCAAAGATTTGAAGATTTTTTCACATTTTGCTCATGGTTACATTTGGCTAAAATGTAACCTTCCTGCCTTGGATTCGATGTAGAGGCATACGAAGCCGCTCGTTGATGAGTCACCCACTAAATCCCTCAACAGTCACCTGATAAAGCCGTTTTTCGTGACGCACCACTAAAACTTACCTTACTTACTTACTCACGCCAACACAATATCATACGGTATTACTAACACCATCTATTTCCCCCAGCGCGCCAAATCCCCCTCCCCCGAGCTATACCACGAGCCGAGCGTGGTCCGCGGCGACCAGCCCGCCGGCGACACGGCGCTGGCCGCCGACCGCCACACCGCCTCGCGCATGATCAGCGTGTTCCGCCAGATGGAGGAGAGCCAGCACCGCCCTGAGGAGCCTACTGGTGAGGGACTTGGCAAGAGATATAGACAGACACTTGACAAGAGAGATATAGACAGACACTTGACAAGAGAGATATGGACAGACACGCAGTGAGATATAGACAAATATCAGGAGTAGTGAGATTTAGATGTAATGAGAAACAGATAGACACACAGTGAGATACAGACAGACAGACACAGTAAAATACTAGGGGGGAGGTCTCACAAATGTGACCAGCTGTGATAAGGAGGGGGGAGGGGTCAAAAGTCATGAAATTAGTGTGATGTAATTAATGGATGGCCCCTAAGAACACTTAGGGCAAATCAGTTTTTTTTGGTCCGTGTGGGCTGACTCAGAATCCCTGTTGACGAATAATAAATAAGAACTGTTATGGATATAAAAGTAGATGCGTACTGGCACAGCGTACTGGTAACCATACAAGTGATACTTCTTCAAAGCTTGCCGTCCAAATGTATATTAAGTTCTTGGGCGCGCCCTTCCATATAGTCCAGTCATCTTAGAAATTCACTGCGGAATGAGAGATACCCAGCTGATTTTTTTATATAAAGTTGTATTTTGGCATTCTAAAACTTGTATCAAAACCTGCTTATGGTAGGGTGACCGCGTCTATTAAAAATTTGAGGACAAAGGTCATAAAAATCGATTCTTTGCAAATATCTCATTTCCTATGGGTTTTTCGCTATTTGCATCTTCATCAATATTGTAGAGATTTAAACTCCCTACAACTTTTGTTTCAAAAATTTTTTTACACGTCGAATCGTTTTCGAGATAGAGGTCGGAGAGCGCGCGGTTAGAGCATAATGTAAGGTCAATCGATATAGTCCCGGTCAAAACACGCTATATAAAGTTTGTTAATTATTGATAAATAAATAATATAATTAATAATAATTTTCATATTTTATCAAATATTAATAATAGTACTATTATATAGTACATATGAAAATTATTATTAATTATATTATTAATAATAATTAATATATAATAACTACAGTATTAATAATAGTACTATTATTAATATTTGATAAAATATGAAAATTATTATTAATTATATTATTTATTTATCAATAATTAATAAACTTTATATAGCGTGTTTTGACCGGGACTATACCGATTGACCTTACATTATGCTCTAACCGCGCGCTCTCCGACCTCTATCTCGAAAACGATTCGACGTATAAAAAAATTTTTGAAACAAAAGTTGTAGGGAATTTAATTCTCTACAATATTGATGAAGATACAAATAGTGAAAGTCCCATAAGAAATGAGATATTTGCAAAGAATCGATTTTTATGACCTTTGTCCTCAAATTTTTAAAAGACACGGTCACCCTACCATATGCAGGTTTTGAGACAAGTTTTAGAATGCTAAAATACAACTTTATACAAAAAAATCAGCTGGGTATCTCTCATTCCGCAATTCTTACCTAATTTTGACTAAGATGACTGGACTAATAGTGTTGCCAGCGTATTCCTATATTATCAATATAAAAATAAAATATAAAGCACATACGCCCCAACTCTGAGTCCCAATTGCTATGCGACCAAGTTTGATCTATTGTAGCTTACAGCCGTGACTTATCTTAACGGTTCCTAACCCCCAGGTCCAAAGCCCCTCAAGCGCTTCACCCCCCCGCCGCCGGGCGAGGAGAATCGCCACGTGGACTCGTCGGACGAGTACAGCTCGGAGGAGGAAGAGGACAGTGAGGAGGAACGCAGGCGGCTGTACCTCGACGCGAGGCAGAGAGATGAGGCTTTGAAACAGGTGACTTGGGTGCTTAGTGGGAAATGGTTCGGGAGCATCGGCGTAGCTAGCCCTAAGGTGCCAACTGTAGCGGTCGTAGGCCGCTGGTGAGCTTTTTTTTTGGGAGTGTTAGTGGGGGCCCCCATACGCCGGGGCCCCGTATAATTGATACGGCTGATACGGCGGTAGCTACGCCCCTGTTCGGGAGTTAGGTGGGATGGTGACTTAGGAAAATTTAAGGTAGCTTTGTAAAGTTGCGTTTTAAAGGTAACTTTATTCATCACTATGGTTGGCTTCAACCCATTAATGGTGCACTACCTAGCACATTGAGGATTGGTGGTGGGGTTAGTGGGCAACACAAGCGTCGGAAGTTTCCATGCCGCCAGAAGGCGTTTGACATAGCTTAAACACTATCTTACGATAACATCCGGCACCAACGACTTTACGTGCCCTCCGAAGCACCGAAACGCTCAAGATTTTTTTTCCACAGGGGGTCACCAACTACCAACCGCGCCCGCTGTTGCTTAACTTTGTCGATCACTTAGGATCGACACAAGCTGCCGGGCTATGAGCGCTAACTCTGATAACCTAGTGGGCACTAGCGGTCACCAAAATGTCACCAGACCAACATCTAAACCTTGTATAATTCCCCAGGCGCAACAGCTAGCCCGCACGAAGAGCTTCCGCGACCGGTTCGAGCACTGGTCGGAGTCGGAGCCCGCTCGCTCCCCCTCCGCCGTCGTCATCCCGCGGGGGGAGAGGGAGGGGGAGGGGGACGACGAGGACGGGGAGTCGCAGCTCGAGACTGCTAAGAGGTTCGCGTTTACTACTGCACTTTTATAATATTTATAATTACTATCAATTTTGTTTCTTTTTAACTTCCGACGAAAAAAGAGCGATGTTATATAAGTTTGATGTATCTGTGGATCTGTATGTCTGTTGCATCGTAGCTCCCAAACGTATGAACCAATTTTGATCTGCTTTTTTGTCTGAAAGGTGACTTAATACCTGAGAATCGCGGCGGCGGCGGTACTTTTGAGTTCGAACGTGAATCCACGTTCCCGGTAATCGACGAGTTATTTGAGTGTTGGATATGTTTAGTGTGAATAAAACTGTTGGGGATTTTAAAAAAATTATGTAAGATTATAAATATATACTTACAATTGACGACCCGTGTGGCGCAATGGTTACAATGCCGGATCGCCGCACCAAGGGTCCTGGGTTCGATTCCCAGCGAGGCGGAAATTTGAATGATGAGTTTGAATTTCTGTTCTCGGTCTGGGTGTGAATGTCCTTGTCTGTGTGTGTTGTCCATGGCACCCACAACACAGGGAATCCTAGTGTGGGGCTATGAGTGTGTGGCGTTATTTATTATTATTAATTAGTTATACTCATGGGTGTTTTCTCGTGGTCCTACTAGTAAGACCACGAGGGATAGTATACCCATGTCATACATAAATATCCGTTCCGGCCGGGAATCGAATCCAGGATCCCTCGCTTCGCAGGCAATAGCTACCAATGGATCGCCGCACCAAGGGTCCTGGGTTCCATTCCCAGTGCAGAAATTTGAATGATGAGTTTGAATTTCTGTTCTCGGTCTGGGTGTGAATGTCCTTGTCTCTGTGTGTTGTCCATGGCACACACGACACGGGGAATCCTAGTGTGGGGCTATGAGTGTTTTATATTTATTTAAAAATAGCTAGCTGACTTGTCAAACGTTCTGCCAAAAAAAAATCCGGAAAGGGACACTTAGAACCTGGCGGTATGAAATACACTTTACGACCTAATCTCATATCTACCAAATATGCACAAATTCATAAAAATCGGTCGAGCCGTTTCAGAGGCAATCACACACGAGATTTTTATATTAGATGTATCTTTGACAACAGCTTCCATAACACGCTATTCCTGTGGGTCGTAAACTCGAAATGTAAAATGTGATGTTAAATTACGTAATTTTATTTTATTATTTAATAATTTTATTTTATTTTATTTTATTATTTTATTATTTAATATTCTTTCAGTTTACGTGAGAAATTTGAAAACATGAACGTGAAGACAAAGACGGTCTCCAAGGCGTTTGTCCCCAAAGTCAACAGATTTGTGGTGAGTTCATGACAATATACAAGCTATACAATAAATACAAAATATAAGCAGCTATACAATATGCTAGCAAGAACAACCTAGTCACGACTTACAACTATCCCACTGCTGGGCTCTGGTCACATTCACAATGTGAGGGGGTATTCCATAGCCCATCACTGGTCCTGTGTGGATTGTTTAAGAAAACTTCTGGTTTAAACATGAAAAGAATATGATGATGTTTTTCTTCACTTAAAAATTATAATTCTTGACAAAAAATAACTGACTTCAAAATTAGGGATAATTCAAAAACTACTCGTCAATTCTTGCCCAAATTTAAGTCGGACCACATGACAAGCACCAGCTTTCGAAAGAATCATCAAAATCAGTTCACCCAGTGGGCACCATAGATAAACATTAAAATGGGGTCATCAATAGTGGTCACCATAGATAAATATTAAAATGGATCAATAGTGGTCACCATAGATAAACATTAAAATGGATTAATAGTGGTCACCATAGATAAACATTAAAATGGATCAATAGTGGTCACCATAGATAAACATTAAAATGAATCAATAGTGGTCACCATAGATAAACATTAAAATGGATCAACAGTGGTCACCATAGATAAACATTAAAATGGATCAATAGTGGTCACCATAGATAAATATTAAAATGGATCAATAGTGGTCACCATAGATAAACTATAAAATGGGGTCATCAATAGTGGTCACCATAGATAAACTATAAAATGGGGTCATCAATAGTGGTCACCATAGATAAATATTCAAATGGATCAATAGTGGTCACCATAGGTAAACATTAAAATGGATCAATAGTGGTCACCATAGGTTGACCCATTTGCTTGTTTCTCAGAATATGACAAGTATTATGTATTATTATTTATTTATTATTAGTATGGCGTCTCTGGAACGCCCTTCCCTACTGTATTCGTAATGCAAGTACTTTAAATTCTTTTAAAAATCAAGTAAAAGCCCACTATCTCTCTAATTCACTTCGCATTCTTCCTTCCCTCTCTCTTCTTCCTATTCACTTATATTTGTGTTTTTATTATCTTAAATGACCTCCTTCTTATTTGTGCACTTTTACCCCATTTAATCTTACTCTATTCAGCTCTCCGCATCTTAAGGTTGTCTGGAAGAGATCGCTGTGTAGCGATAAGACCGCCTTTTGTACCTCCTGTCTACTTCACTTGCCTACTTCTTGAATGTGTTGTATTATTTTATTGGTGTACAATAAAGAGTTAAATAAATAAATAATATTAATTTGGTAATTATTTGTCTTCTGTTTCAGTGACCGAAGCGTCTCCCAGTCGCCTTTTGATTACCAAAGTGTTATTTAAACAACATTACTTCAATCACTTGCCACAATCGTTCTCGCTGATAGTCAAATTATTTGATACTTTCGAAATTAACAAGTATTTTAATTTAATACATATTATTTGTCTAAGTAAATAGGTTTGTTTAAGATAAAGTGATTTATTACTATTGAATATTTTATGGCTTTTATTTTATATTGATAGTCCATTTGTGTAAAACTGGACATTTTACGTAAGAGGTATATTTGTTGAAATTCTATTTGTGTTCAATAATCACTTTAAATTGTGACAACTAGTATGTATCTTATGACCGTTCAAAATTTTCTATCTGTCCATAATCTCTGCTTAGTAGGTAAAGTACCAAGAACAAAAAATTATTATTTTTGTGATCTTTTTATGACTGCTGACTGTTCTAGATTATGGGAAGATATATTGGAAATGGTTATAATGGGACATCGCATAATTGTTATACATACAACATAAATAACAACAATATCTTATTCAAGTTTGGCTGTCTTTTGAGGCTAAAACACAAATTGTAATACATAAATTGTATATATCTATGCTTTAAAATACCAGTTATAAATTATATCGCGACTTTTTATATAATGTATCAAAATATTATTCATTTATTCGCACAAATCTTATTGTGTTCATGACTGCCTTGTATTTTATTGAAATTGAATAACATTGTATTTACTGTTTTTATCTCAAAGTTGACCATGACAATATTTATTAGATTAGTAAGTGCTTCATCCTTTGCCACTGTCGCTAGGTCGATGTCTTCCATGTTCTGAAGATCTTTTTTTATAATCCTTTATAGATTCTAGAATATCATGACTCCTTTCATGACTTGACCCCTCCCCCAGTCATTATCACAGCTGGTCACATTTGTGGGACCTCCCCCCCTAGTGTGACGTCACATTATGAAATTTTACAGCTAGAAATTATTAAATTAAAACAGCAGTTCCGAAATAAGTAGCAATATTCGATTTTTAAATGTCACTTCACGACATAAAACCCCCTCCTACCCCCTTGTCACATTACATCGACCCCCTCCTCCCCCCTAACGTATGACGTAATTTATGGATGGCCCCTAAAAGGAGTATAAATATATTTTCCAGTGAAAAAAAAAAACCTTCTGAACAATCTAAAATATAGTTTTGATAAGCACAGTGGCTCTGTGGAGCAGTATTATAATGTAGATTAAAAACATATATTTATTTTAATTTGGCATAGGACTGATACTTGCATTTGAATCAAGTGCCTTATACGTGCAATCTCTCTAAGATCTGTGTACTTTGTATATTTAAAGAAATATTTAAATGATACACTCTATTAGTAATGTAAGTTGTATTCTTTGACTAATAAAATAATTCTAGTTGTGCCTTCAATTGGTTGTAAAACTAATATTTTTATTCAAGAATGTTACTTATTATTACGTTATTGCTTTATATTTCACTTATATTGTTATTACAACTTTTGAGAGGCAATCTTTACTAAGCAGTATTGCATCTATAGGGCAGAGACATATTGAAATATTTGGAAAAAATGAAAAACTCTGAACTACAAAAAACTATTTTTTGTTGCGTAGGCATTATTGCCTTTCAATTGTTTTTTCTGTTTCAGATAATTTAGAAGAAATATTATTTACTCATAATATTATGCAAATATGCCTTATTTTGAAATTAAATATCTTGCCAAGATTATTATAAAAAAATTAAAAAAATTAATGTAAAAAATATCAATTTGATTTATTTGTGTTATTAATATTCTTTTTAATAAATTTTGAATTTGGACTAATATAAAAATCTCCATTATGTGCCATTGTATTTGGATAGGCCTTAACTAATTGGATATAATTGTTAACACTTCTTCAGGACTATTGATTGGTTCTACATTTATTATTAGAAACTGATGCAAGTATTTTTTTATCAATTAACAAGTTTGTGGGATTGTTGTAAAAAAAAGACTTCTTTGTAGTAACAAAATAATTAAAAATCAGAATCCCTTAATTTGGTAGTTGATAAAATACAGTGTATTGATATTATTGCTGTAGGTATAGATAGATATCTTATATAATTTTCATATTTCATATACATATTTATTGTATCCATATTGATTGCATGATTGCTATAACCGTAATACTTGCAGTAAGTTTAATGTCCGACTGAAGCCATCCCTATGTATCTGTTTGTACTTAATTGAGGTTTGTCGGTGTTTTCTATTTTGTATTACATAATTATTTGGGAACTGCGATTATTATAAGCGATCTAATAAAACAAAACAAATTGTAGTTTTTGTTTTACTTTAAATAACCTAAGATGCTTCTCCACATAGTCCAATTTGATTAGGCTATTGTATAACAACATAATTAAACCTTTTTAATGCCCTTCTAGGCTCCTAGGTGATAAACACATTGAGCCCAGATTGTTCTTCGCAAACTGAATGTTATGATCTTAAAAATACAAGAGACCATCTATTTAATACATTTTTTCGTTTCACTAATTTAAATGTGTTGATCATGAATCCAGCAACTTACGGCCGGTCTCAATAATGTACTAACAGATGGAAGACTGTGGATAGGGCTACTATCTGTCATATTTGTCAATTTTTGCGTCTGAAAAATTAACAAATATGACATATAACATACTAATGGTAGCCCTATCCACAGTCTTCCATCTGTTAGTACATTATTGAGACCGGCCGTAGTAGGCACAGGGATTTGCATATTGGGTTTTTAATAAAACTAATGAATATCTTGTTGTCACTTTATTTATAACTATGTATAGTCCGGAATACTTTGTATCATCAAGGATACTTTAGTTTATTGGTCACTAAACCGTAACACAGGGACGCAATAAATAATTTAAGAAAGAATCACAAAAAAACAACTAATTCTAATCTTAACTAAACTATCAGAATATATCTTTTATCTTAGTGCAATTTTTAGAAATATGTGTGAATAGTTTTTATTTACTTTATTCGTCTTAAAATTTTATTTATTATATTTCGTCTTCGTTAAAACTTTTTCGAATCACATTCACGACGCAGTTTTAGATGCTATTAAAATTGAAAAGTATTCTGGCATCAAACATTTTAAAACTGGATAGTGTTAAAAATTAACCACTTAAATTGACATGTATGAAAATATTCATACAATTTATACATGAGGATTAATGACAAGAAAACTGGTATGCACACATTGAGGTTATGTTATTCTTTTGTTTCTAAAATTATTTCTGTTCATTAATTTGATATTAATTTCACAATAACTTGTGCCCTTTATAGATATTTATAAAGAGCATTTGATAATAAACTGAATTATAACATTTTACAGGCTTAATTATGTTCAGTCATCATTGTGTTATTATAATAATTCTAAAATAATAATTAATAATACCCTCAAGCTCAGCATAATTTGATATGCTGTATATTTGCCACAAAAACTTAATATTTTTCCCTTGACAAATTAAAATATTATCTTTTTGAAATAATCATTAAAATATTGTTTTTATACAAACAAAATTTAAATTTGGCAATAAAATTCAGCATATTCCTTAAAGAACCAATACTTAAAGAAATATATATAAAATACTTATAACATTAAGATAAAATAATATCCAATCATTTGTGTGCAATAAAGGTTTAATTTACCACAACTAATACATATTTCAATATAATTTAGTTTTTTTTTTACTATTTTAATAATAGATATTATGCCATTACGATGACATAAAAGCGATAAATCATAAATTTCAGTTCAAGAAATAAGTCTAAAATTGGTACCCTAAATATGTATATATGAAGTAGATTTTAGGTGAAAATCAATCTCAATCTCAAAAAAATTTACTGTATGAGTATAAATCAGTTGATAGCACATATTGTTGTGTCAATAAACTAAACCAAATAGTATTAAAAATGTGTGAAATACTTAAATGTAATTGAGTTTGCTGCTGTAGCTCTTACTATTTGAATTTCACACATACAAAACTTTATGAAAAAATGATTCATGATAATTACCAATTAGCATATAATAAATGCAAGTCTTTTGCTGAATGAATATATAAACAAAATTAAAATCACTGGTATCAAATGGGGTACGAAAAATCTAAAACTGCGTATCAGACATCAACTTTTCTTAGCCTCTAAGAGACACCCTTATCCTATAATATTTACAAAATACAAGATACGCATTTTGAGGTTCGTACGTTGTTACGAAAATTTTAAATTATGTGACCCACAGAATTGAGATCAAATTTTACCTATCATTCATCTCTCGAATCTTTTTGAAAACATACAAAAATACACTTTATCAAGACATCACATACGATTGTATGACAACTTAATTAATTGAAATGTTAAAATAATTTAAGTGCTATTTCAGTTTTGTACAAAACTTGTAAAAGTTTTTTTTACGTAAAACACAACATCAATATTATTTATTCGTATAAATATTTTTGATTTGCACTTACATCATTTTACCATTTCAATGACAGTTCAATACGGGGAGTTATTAAAAGGCCGTTAACATTATTATTCATCCCTGATATACTATCTACAATATACTAAGACTTACCAATGATTTGCAACATCACGGAAAGGCCACGTCCAATAAATAGATGTGTCACACACTTCACAACAAACAGAACCTCACTACACGCACTTGAATAGGTCACTGATCAACAATAACTCTTAATCTGGTGACCGATGCACTACATGCGGTAACTTTACACTATCCACCTTTGTGTCTTCTACATGTTTCTCCCTCTCTTTCTCTCTGTGCTTATGATCTGAACTTCTCCTTTCATCTGAACTCCTGTGCTCTTTCCTGTGATCCTTGTCCCTTCTGTCCTTGTAGTGTGATTTGTGCCTCGACGATGAATGTCGCCTATGATGGTCGTGCGACTTCTCTGACCTGCTTTCCGTTTTGTCTGATCTTGTGTCACTTTTTTCTGTTCTATGTTCTCTGTCTGATTTTTCTAATCCTCTCTCTGGCTTATCAGAGGCTTTGATGGATTTCCCCGAAGATCTTTCGGGTTTATCGTGTTTGTCATGTCTTTCTGGAGTTTTGTCCAATTTATCTGAAGATTTCTCAAGTTTAATTTCCACAGGTTTATCAATTTTTTCTGAAGTTTTGTCTAACTTGTCCACTGTTTTGACTATTCGTTCTGTAATTTGATCTGCTTTATCGGTAACTTTATCAATCTTATCAACTATTTTAATTTCATTCCTGTCTGTAATTTCCGGTGATCTTTCTGTCTTTTCAATTTTGTCAGATTTGGTTTCTGTCCTCTCTAGCTTAACATCTATTTTGTCGAACTTGCTATCAGTTTTATCTAACTTACTGTCACTTTTGTCCGATTTAGTATCTGTTTTCTCAGACCTGTTCTCAACTTTGTCACTCGACCTGACCTCCAATTTGTCTATCTGTCTACTTTCTTTATAATCTTGTTTGTCTGATCTGTGCTCCGTCTTCTCTGAGGATCTATGTTTGTCTGAATCCTTGTGTCTATGTGTATGTGTGCGCTCTTTTTCATTCTTTTCTGATCTGTCATGCTTTTTCTCTCTCTTCTCTTCTGGTTTATCCGTCTTTGTCTGCACTTCCACACTCTTGCGGCTCTCTGTTATCTTTAAAGCCGGTTTGTCCTTGTACTTAGCACTGAGCGCTCTCATCTCTATAACACCACTTTTGTGCTTTGTTGTTGACGACTTTTTGGTTTCTGAAAGATAAATTAAATATTTTTAGATTTATTACTGTTACGTGAAAGAGTATTGTGTAAAATGATAAAATCAGTACATTTTTTTTGGTGTTCTCTCTAGACTCTAGTGTAGTCCCGTTAGCATTAAACATAGGTATCCAAATACTTTGAATATATTGAGATGTAACCTTTTTATTACGATTTATAGTCTACACTTCCCTCTTGGCTGGCAACTATTACCAATTACCATCAGTTACTTCGCTTATCAATTACCTCGGCTACTCGCATAATGAGGTCACTTTTATTTTACATCTATTGTAAGTTTCTATGCATATCGATTTGATGTTTGCACGGAAACTGCAATTTTGTTAAACCAACACGCCCATTCAAGGCGAAAACTAGCAATACTAGGTAATTGAACATTCTAATTAATCTATATCTATACTATTATATAAAGAGGAAAGATTTGATTTTTTGTTTGCATTGAATAGGCTCCGAAACTACTGAACCGATTTCAAAAATTCTTTCACTGTTGGGAAGCTAAACTATCCCCGAGTAACATAGGCTATATTATATTTTCAAAAAAAAAATAGGGATCCTTAATAAAACTCAAATAATGTAACACAAGGTATAAAAAAATAAGAAAACCGAAGCAAAGCGAGGGTGGTTACTCGTCAGTAGTATACGTACACTCCCTCTAACATCGGTCCAAAGGTTGTATCGAAAAAATGTAACTAACAAATGTATTGTATGTATAATAAAGATTATTCTATCTATCTAAAAAAAATCTATATAAAAAAAAGTTTGTTAACCAGAAACCATTTACAAGTAATAATCCACTGAGGTTTAGTAGTACTGAGGTTTTGAGGTGCAGTAGAGTAGTTGGATGCCTGTCTGCGAGCCGCCATGGCTATTTAACACCATAAGGTAGCACGTCTACTTCTACATCTACATAAAAAATAAACATATTATTTTTATTCTTTACGTTATCTGTATCTAATAAGATTTTTAAAATTACAGCTTTGGATTTTATCTATACTAATATATATAGAGGAAAGATTTGATTTTTTGTTTGCATTGAATAGGCTCCGAAACTACTGAACCGATTTGAAAAATTCTTTCACTGTTGGGAAGCTACACTATCCCCGAGTAACATAGGCTATATTTTCAAAAAAATTAGGGATCCTTAATAAAACTCCAAAGGTGTAAAAAAATAAGAAAACCGAAGCAAAGCGAGGGCGGTTACTTGTTGCTTCTATAAAGAGTGAATGAATGAATGAAATAAGTTTTATTCGAAGTAGGTTTGTTACAAACGCTTTTCGAAAGGCTACACCATCGCTAAACTACCGTGAGTAGTCCCGGGAGAAGCGGCAAGAAACTACCGAAGTCATTTTTTTTCCTACTCACAGACACTACTTAAGGCAATATTTAATACAAAAAAACTCATGTCCAAGCAATCTTGTTATTTAAATACTCAATAAACTTCCATGATTCTTCATCTGCCTACTAACGCTCACTTTCCTCTCCTCAATGTAATGTGTAATACTGCACATTTTATAGCAATATAATGAGACACTTGCTAAGGCTCATATTAAAAATTTCAAACAGCAATAACTTACAACTCTTACAACGATGTACGATCATCGAACATCATACTACGATATACGTCTTACAACAATGAGCAATGATTTTACTGTCGTTTTGTAGATAATATCCTTGTGAACTAATGCACATGCAAAAAAAATACTTTAACATGCTAGGTTTTGAGGTATGTTATAAAAACTAAAAATACAGTTAAATTGACTTTACGGAGTATTAGAAAATTTTTACTGACATTTTGTAAGCCGAAGCTATTGAATCTTTCTGTCTATGAACTCGTTAGAATCCGCGTGGCGGCGGTACCTTTGAGTTCGAACGTGCATCCACGTTCCCGGTAACCGACGGGTGAATAGATAGTACTATTAACTTTCAAATAATATTATTTTCATATCTGAGGGACCTTAAGTCCAGAGAAATCGAAATCTTTCTGCAGTCACCTAACAAAATAAAAAAAAATATTTGATTGTAGCCCATTCCAGGAAGCCCATTCCACTCGGGAAGAAGGCTAGACCCTGTGGGTATTTTTGTCGTTTTATATCCCTAAATTATCGCTAGTTTGTGACACCTTGTATAATACCTATAGTATAGCCATGTATCTCACCGCTATGATTGTGTGTGTTGACGGGCTCGGCGGGCGGCTGCGGCGCGGGCTCGGGCGGCGGGCGCTCGTCCGGGGACGACGCCTCCGACGACGGGTAGTACTGCTTGAGGCGGAGGTGCCATGCTGTGGACACGTTAGGGTTGTTTAATGTTTTACTATACACTTTTACTATAGACTATCACAATTTTTTTGGGCAAAGGAGAAATATGAAATTGATGCCGCGACCATCAAATGGATTGCGGACTACTTTATACCTCGAACCACCGACTCAAATTGAAGGAAACCCTCAAAGATATACGGCGTTTTTTACGTAAGGGGGCCATCCATAAATTACGTCACACGTGGGGGGAGGGGGGGGGGGGTCGATGTAGTGTGAAATTGTGTGACAAGGGGTGGGAGGGGGTTCTAAATTTCGTGACGTCACATTTCAAAATCGAATAATGAGGATCCGTAACGTTTTTAGTTGAGAATGCAGATTTATAGAGCTAAGAAATCCTTAACATGCAGTGAAAAAATTTTTGTTCTACGACAAAAATTGACGAAGTTATGACCAAATTACTTACAAAGTTCACTGCGTGGCTGTGACGTCACGATATCGGTCGCCGCCAGTTAGCCGCTGGCAGCGATACGGCGCGCAATGTTTTGTTTGGATAATTGTGACTTTGAAACAAATTAAGTGTCCCATTTGTGCCTAATTCACCTTTTAACTATGTATCAGTATTGTATAGTGCTTAAACGTTCAAACACTTCTATGAAAACGCCAAAAAAAACTATTTTTTAACGTGTCGAAAAACTCAAAACTTCGTAGAAAATGGTATTCCGTTGTAAAAAGACAATATATGATTTATCTTCAATAGTAACTGAGCTGGGAACCATATCTTTAACTTATATAAATTTCGTAGTTGTATCTATATAGCCAGCTGTGGTTGGGCTCCGTAACATTTTTTTTCAGTGGCAGATGGCTCCTCGCTGCGTCTATGGAGCCACATCAAAAATGCTACGCTATGTTTGCAGCCTCCCTTTTGAGCAGCACAGTCATGGAAATCCACCTTCTCTACCGTTCAGCAGCAATACGCTTTACTTTTTAGGGTTCCGAAGTAAAATCGGAAGTATCGGAACCCTTGTAGTTTCGTCATGTCCGTCCGTCCGTCTGTAATTTTGCATGGATATACATATGTACACATTTATTAAAACTCCAGAATCGTGGAATAAAATACTGAAAAACTTTTGTTCAGGGTACCTCCCCTACAGGTGTGAGGATGAAATTTTTTATTCGTCGCGTACCCCGTAGTGTGGGATATCGTTGAAAAGGTCTTCGAAAAATATTAGGGGTCTTCTAGGACCATGTTTGGATTTAGGGGTGCGTTTGCGAAATATTTGCCTTTATAGTGCTAATTTTGGTCGAGCCCCTACTACTACTCAAAGGATGATTTGTAACGATGAGTGAGAGGGAAATAAAAGCGGCCAAGTGCGAGTCGGACTCGCCCATGAAGGGTTCCGTAGCAGCAAGTAACATAATGAAAGGTAATTTGCGGTTTACGATTTATGACGTATTAAAAAAACTACTTACTAGATCTCGTTCAAACCAATTTTCGGTAGAAGTTTGCATGGTAATGTACATCATACATTTTTTTAAAGTTTAGAAGTTACAGGGGGGACACACATTTTACCAATTTGGAAGTGTCCCTCACGCAAACTATTCAGTTTAGAAAAAAATTACTACTAGGGGCTCGACCAAAATTAGCACTATAAAGGCAAATATTTCGCAAACGCATCCCTAAATCCAAACATGGTCCTAGAAGACCCATAATATTTTTCGAAGACCTTTTCAACGATATCCCACACTACGGGGTACGCGACGAATAAAAAATTTCATCCTCACACCTGTAGGGGAGGTACCCTGAACAAAAGTTTTTCAGTATTTTATTCCACGATTCTGGAGTTTTAATAAATGTGTACATATGTATATCCATGCAAAATTACAGACGGACGGACGGACATGACGAAACTACAAGGGTTCCGATACTTCCGATTTTACTTCGGAACCCTAAAAAGTAAAGCGTATTGCTGCTGAACGGTAGAGAAGGTGGATTTCCATGACTGTGCTGCTCAAAAGGGAGGCTGCAAACATAGCGTAGCATTTTTGATGTGGCTCCATAGACGCAGCGAGGAGCCATCTGCCACTGAAAAAAAATGTTACGGAGCCCAACCACAGCTGGCTATATAGATACAGCTACGAAATTTATATAAGTTAAAGATATGGTTCCCAGCTCAGTTACTATTGAAGATAAATCATATATTGTCTTTTTACAACGGAATACCATTTTCTACGAAGTTTTGAGTTTTTCGGCACGTTAAAAAAAATTTTTTTTGGCGTTTTCATAGAAGTGTTTGAACGTTTAAGCACTATACAATACTGATACATAGGTAAAAGGTGAATTAGGCACAAATGGGACACTTAATTTGTTTCAAAGTCACAATTATCCAAACAAAACATTGCGCGCCGTATCGCTGCCAGCGGCTAACTGGCGGCGACCGATATCGTGACGTCACACGCGCCCGCGTAGTTTGAATTTTAGCGGCCGGAACGGTAATGTTTATTACTTAATATCTTCGTAAGTAATGGTCCGATTTGGATGATTCAAAAAGATATATCATTCATATGCCATAAAGAATCGCGTGGATACTAGTTCTATAGAATTTGCTATAACTTTACTGATCCTCATTGGTATTATAGGTAAGTATTAAAAAACGATAAATGAAAATAATTTACATAAAACTTATTTCGGAACTGCTGTTTTAATTTAATAATTTCTAGGTGTAAAATTTCATAATATTATACGTCACACTAGGGGGGAGGTCTCACAAATGTGACCAGCTGTGACAAGGAGGGGGGAGGGGTCAAAAAGCCATGAAATTAGTGTGACGTAATTTATGGATAGCCCGTAAGTAGCCCTCGAACGCTGTAATTCATATCAAACGGTTATTTTTTTTGGTAAAACCGGTTATTTTTTGGTAAAATCTCGACTACAGCGGTATAAAACACTCACCAACAGACGTAACAGCGGACACAGTCCTAAACTGATGTATGATGTTCCGCGGCAAGAAGTATATGTCGTCGTCGCACAGCGGCAGGCGCGAGTAGCGGACCCCCTCGCGCCGCAGCTGATTCAGTTTGGCCTCTTCCAACCTGGCGAGGGGAAATATAAAATAATATATAATGTACTTCATAAAACGCTGAGTAACATGACTGATGTACCGCATAGCCAGTACAGAGTAAAAACAAAATAAAGAGAAGGAAACCACATTAGAACAAAGTTCCTTCGCTATAGGTTTATTTTTAATCTAATAACAGGCACAAGGACATAAATTATTAACAAAAGTTTATAGAACTCCAAATTAGCACCCTCCGTTTAAAAAATTACTGACAAAGTATTGCATAAAATAAGTAGGTAATGTACGGGCGGAAAGATCAAATCTATTATCGTGAAATAAAAAAAAAATTAAGTAAATAATGCCATCAGTTTATTTCAATTTCAACTTTTGACAATATAAATTGTCAGTCATTTGTTATGTATTATTGTCATAGGACTATAGACCTATTTATAGCCAACATTGACAACATATTACTGTTTAGGCAAACCGCCTCATCACATATGAGTCATGATCTCCTAGTACTCGTAGTACAAATTCACTAAAAATTTTGCGTAAAAAAAATATTAAAACAGATTTTTACTTAACATAGACAGAAATCGCCTTTTCATTTGTTTGTAAAAATAAAAATAATTTGCTCGTTGAAGCCGGCCGCGTGGGACGTACAGTGCCACCAACTTATCTGTGAATTGAAGGAGGGCGCTGTCGGACGCATTGGACAAATCACTGGACGCAATTCGAGACGTAGTAAATGTCAACGAATGAACACAAAGAACTTATGAACGGGGCGGCATTAGTTCCAATTTTCGCCATTTCACAGATAACTTGGTGGCACTGTAATAGAGTGATACAAACCATAGATTACCCTCAATAGATACCGCATAAGTGACATTTTCTTAGAGTTTGAACTCACAAAATTTGGCGGAAGGCGCGGCTTGCGGCGGACAAAACAATGCGCTGTGATTGGCTATTTCTAATTCATACTTGGACTTGACGGGTCAGTATTGGTCGACACTAATGTCGTGAACTTGCAAATCGCGTTCCAAAAGTTGCGACTTTAAGACCTCTTATGTGTAAAAAATCAGCTTTTTGAGGGAATCGATAAAAATCGATATAGTTTTGTGTAGGAAGAACATAGGTGACTTTGAATTTGGTGAATAAATTACGATGGAAACGTCGTACACACATGAGAGTTTTTGAATTCGATAGTGCTTCAAAATGTAGAATCATTTGACGTAAAAAAGTGATTTTGCCAAAAGTGGCACATAACACATAAGAGATCTTAAAGTCGCAACGACGAAATGCACGTACGTATTGGCGCGTATCAGTTGCCTCGTATGCGGTATCTATTGGGGGTAATCTGTGGATACAAACAACGCAACGTACCACGTGACGCACTGCGATATGGGCGGCTCGTACAGGTCGAGCTGCAGCAACTGCACCAGCTTGTTGAAGTCTGCCGCGTGGAACGCCACCACGTCCTTCGTGATGCGGCCGCGGTCCGCCTCGCCGCCGGTGCCATGGATGGCCTTCAGGACGCCTGGGGGGGAGGACAGGATAATGTTACAAGACGACGCGTTGAGCATTAACACTTGGGTAGAATGTTATTTATATATTATATGAGGTTGGGGTCAAAATCGGACTCGTCAGAGTCGGTTCCGGAATCACGGAGCTAGTTGGTAGGTTGGAGTTGGAGTGTTGAAGTTCGAGTATTGAAGTTGAGTGCTGAAGTTGGAGTTGGAGTGTTGAAGTTGGAGTTTAAGTGTTTAAGTTGGACTGTTGAAGTTGGTGTTGAAATTGGAGTTGGGAGTGTTGAAGTTGGAGTTTGAGTGTTGAAGTTGGAGTGTTGTAGGTGGAGTTGGTGTTGAAGTGTTGGAGTTGGAGAGTTGAAGTTGGAGTTTGAGTGTTGAAGTTGGTGTTGAATTTGGTGTAGAAGTTAGAGTTGAAGTGTTGAAGTTGGAGTTGGAGTGTTGAAGTTGGAGTTTGAGTGTTGAAGTTGGAGTGTTGAAGTTGGAGTTTGAGTGTTGACGTTGGTGTTGAAGTTGGAGTGTTGAAGTTGGAGTTTGAGTGTTGAAGTTGGAGTGTTGCAAGTGGAGTTGGTGTTGAAGTGTTGGGGTTGGAGAGTTCAAGTTGGTGTTGAAGCTGGAGATGGCGTTGAAGTTGCAGTGTTGAAGTTGGAGTTTGAGTGTTGGAGTTGGTGTTGAAGTTGGTGTTGAAGTTGGAGTTGGAGTGTTGAAGTTGGAGTGTTGAAGTTGGAGTTTGAGTGTTGAAGTTGGTGTTGAAGTTGGAGTTTGAGTGTTGAAGTTGGAGTTTGAGTGTTGAAGTTGGAGTGTTGCAAGTGGAGTTTGTGTTGAAGTGTTGGAGTTGGAGAGTTGAAGCTGGAGTTGGCGTTGAAGTTGGAATGTTAAAGTTGGAGTTGGAGAGTTGAAGTTGCAGTTGGAATGTTGAAGTTGGAGTTGATGTGTTGAAGTTGGAGCTGGAGTGTTGGAGTAATGATTTGACCTACGCAAACAGGATAAGCTAAATAAAGACGTTAAAATCGTCTTCGTATCGCCTACATAGGGTGCAACGTTCTTTTATAGGGCTCAGTGTACAGTTTTACAATAAATTATTGAAGTCAGTCTGTAATTTGCCTCTTCAATGTTCCAGTGACAGTTCATAACAGCTCAACTTTTAAGCAAAGGATACCTATAATATAAATAAATATATAATATAAATCACAAGGATGCCTGGAAATTTATCCCGCATCTATTCTATAACTATTCATTAATATTGTACAAAATTTATCTTACTATGGCTCATAAACTGTATTTGTGTATTTATTTTAATAAAATAAAACAACTGCACTCACCAACAGCCGCAGTGGTGATCCGGTCCAGCCCATGCCCCACGTGGTCGGCGTGAGCTCGGGTTCGATCCTCGAAGAGAAACTCCCGCGCCTCGCTGTACCGCGGTAGGTATTGGAGATTGCGTAGCTCATTCATACCCGTTCTGGAACGATTAAATGGAGAAATAGAAGCATTAGTTATTTTATACAAATTATAATAAAATTATTATATTAATATAAAGTTATTTAAATTTTGTCAAACTTAATCATGCACTGTAGTGGAGAAAATTTGTAAAGAATGAAACGGGTTCACTACACCATACCAAATGCTATTATATCAAATGCTAATTGATCGGTGACAAATAACCGAAAACCTTTAAATAACCAATTGCCATTTGATGGAAAGCGCAGATAATTAATTGATAACTCAATAGCTCGGTATGTCAATGAGGATCCGTAACGTTTTTAGTTAAGAATGCAGATTTATAGAGCTAAGAAATCCTTAACATACAGTGAAAAAATTTTTGTTCTACGACAAAAATTGACGAAGTTATGACCAAATTACTTACAAAGTTCACTGCGTGGCTGTGACGTCACGATATCGGTCGCCGCCAGTTAGCCGCTGGCAGCGATACGACGCGCAATGTTTTGTTTGGATAATTGTGACTTTGAAACAAATTAAGTGTCCCATTTGTGCCTAATTCACCTTTTAACTATGTATCAGTATTGTATAGTGCTTAAACGTTCAAACACTTCTATGAAAACGCCAAAAAAAACTATTTTTTAACGTGCCGAAAAACTCAAAACTTCGTAGAAAATGGTATTCCGTTGTAAAAAGACAATATATGATTTATCTTCAATAGTAACTGAGCTGGGAACTATATCTTTAACTTATATAAATTTCGTAGTTGTATCTATATAGCCAGCTGTGGTTGGGCTCCGTAACATTTTTTTTCAGTGGCAGATGGCTCCTCGCTGCGTCTATGGAGCCACATCAAAAATGCTACGCTATGTTTGCAGCCTCCCTTTTGAGCAGCACAGTCATGGAAATCCACTTTCTCTACCGTTCAGCAGCAATACGCTTTACTTTTTAGGATTCCGAAGTAAAATCGGAAGTATCGGAACCCTTGTAGTTTCGTCATGTCCGTCCGTCCGTCTGTAATTTTGCATGGATATACATATGTACACATTTATTAAAACTCCAGAATCGTGGAATAAAATACTGAAAAACTTTTGTTCAGGGTACCTCCCCTACAGGTGTGAGGATGAAATTTTTTATTCGTCGCGTACCCCGTAGTGTGGGATATCGTTGAAAAGGTCTTCGAAAAATATTATAGGTCTTCTAGGACCATGTTTGGATTTAGGGGTGCGTTTGCGAAATATTTGCCTTTATAATGCTAATTTTGGTCGAGCCCCTACTACTACTCAAAGGATGATTTGTAACGATGAGTGAGAGGGAAATAAAAGCGGCCAAGTGCGAGTCGGACTCGCCCATGAAGGGTTCCGTAGCAGCAAGTAACATAATGAAAGGTAATTTGCGGTTTACGATTTATGACGTATTAAAAAACTACTTACTAGATCTCGTTCAAACCAATTTTCGGTAGAAGTTTGCATGGTAATGTACATCATACATTTTTTTAAAGTTTAGAAGTTACAGGGGGGACACACATTTTACCACTTTGGAAGTGTCTCTCACGCAAACTATTCAGTTTAGAAAAAAATGATATTAGAAATTATATGCTGAAATTATATATATATAAAATTATATGCTGTTTATTTATCTACATGTACGGTTATCATCAGAAGTAGCTTAACATTTTAGTACCTTGTTACATATTTCTTGAATTTGTCATAATGTTGTTCGGAAACCGTCGAAACAGTTACTATTATAAAGTACTATAATGTTAAGCTGTTTCTGAGGCTGACTGTTGGTAGGTAGGTACTTATTAGGAATCTTTAGGTCTAACTTCTAAGCTGTGTACATTGTACATATGTATATCCATGCAAAATTACAGACGGACGGACGGACATGACGAAACTACAAGGGTTCCGATACTTCCGATTTTACTTCGGAACCCTAAAAAGTAAAGCGTATTGCTGCTGAACGGTAGAGAAGGTGGATTTCCATGACTGTGCTGCTCAAAAGGGAGGCTGCAAACATAGCGTAGCATTTTTGATGTGGCTCCATAGACGCAGCGAGGAGCCATCTGCCACTGAAAAAAAATGTTACGGAGCCCAACCACAGCTGGCTATATGGGCCATTCTCAAATAGTGACTTCAAAGTATTAAAAAAAAAATTGTTTTTGATATGATTTAAAGTGGTCTCAAATGAAAGGTATCATATCCCATAACCTGTCCCAAATATGAGCCGAGCTATTTTCACAGTATTTTTCGCGAAAATAAGGAAAAAAGAAAACTCACCTCCATGGATGTGACACTGATGCATGGTAGTGACATATTAGTAGTATAGTATTGGGCATTCTGCCCCACTTGTTCGCTCAGGCGTCCGCCTTCGCGTCGTGGGGCAGAATGCCCAATAAGATTTCTGGTAACGTGGGACAGAATGCTTCATTAAAATTTCATAATTAGAAATGCAAAATAACTGTTTGTTGTTGTAAATAACGCGGGTTCAGCTGAGAAAGGAAACAAAACAATATGTAAAAATTATTTATTCATAGTTATAACATTAACGTTAATTACAGATTTCATTTGATATAAATGTAGGATGGTCCTCACACAGTTCATCCACCGAGTGCACCAAAGATTGAAGTTTTCGCCATTGCGGTGTATCGTCGTTAAAATTTATTCCCGTATCAAAATAATTAAAAGTGTATTAAAATTATTATTTAATATGTGTTATTAAATTATGTTCGTATCTTATTCCAGAGCACGTTACTTTGATGAGAGATTGAGAGATGCAATTGAAGATGTGAAGTTTTGAAGACCTACAGCAGTAATTGGTAATAAAGTCTGATATACTTAGCAGCTAACTCAATAACTATACACCAGCCGACTATTCCAACACGCGGAAACAGTAGAAAACGTAAGGCAAACAGTAAACTTGTGTTGCTAACGGTTATTGTTAAATTTGAACACTAACTATTGTTAATTTGTTCACTAACCTACAAGGAACTTACTCTAGATATTTAAAGGCGCAACTTTGTATTCACCTTTAAGAATGAATTTTCTTAGGCAAGCCGCGGATACAGTTAGTCATGCAGGTATTACTCAGGATAATGTAGTTAACGCAGTTGCGGAAACGATCGCTCAGCGACAACACGGGCACAACCCCTCTTCTATCGTCAACCAGGAAGGTCACATACAACAAGACCATACATCTTCATCGCAAGAAAAAGCAACTCCCACTATCCCTCATTACGATTGTGAACCGTTCCTTTGTTTTCTGAAAAAAAGCAAACCGCGTTATTTAGCTCCTCCTTCAAAGAGTACCCTTTATCGTGTTTCACAAGCAAGCACGAGCACGCAGGAAAACATAAATTTTTATTCCCTAACCTCTGCGACGCAAAGTAACGTAGCAGATGATAATTTACCTTATTTGCCATATTTATACATAGAATATTTAGATGCCAACTTTTTATTGGACACGAGTAGGGAAAAGTCATTTGTAAGCCGTAAATTAGCTGATAAATATTTCGCCAGTCATAAAATTTACGAACCTTTTAATAATGAAAACACTCTACAGGCAATAATATTACCAATGCATAGACTATTCCAAAGGAACATGTGTTATAAGTTTTATATAAAAGACATTGATGATTTTTACGACGGATTAATAGGAATTGACCTGTTAAAAAAACTTAATGCCGAATTTGACTTGACCCTCCATAAACTATGGACACCACCTAGTAGTTTCCCAATTTACTATAATTTATATTATATTATATATTATAAACCCAGTTTATAATAGTAAATAGTTATAATAATTGATTCAGGGTTTTTCGAAAATTCTATTCTGAAGCGGAATTCATAATGGACACGGATCGTGCGAATTACTAGAATGTATTATTTAATAGAGATGTTATCCATCGAAAAAATATCTTATTTAATTAAGCATGAAATATTTACACAAAGCGTGAATAAAATAGCACTATCAAGTAATGATGATAAACGTGCTATATCAAATTGCAATGTTGCAACCCGAGCGTGGGGGCATTCTTCAATTTTAAAAGGATCTTTCAATTCTAAATATTGATATTCGTAATTGGTTTTAATGGGCATATAAATATCATTTATTTTATATTACTATAATAATATGTAGAGATTATGTAAATGTTCTTAGTAAAATATGTACCTACTTAGGTAAATATAAAAAATAATAAAGTTAATAAACATTTCTGTAATTGATTTTGTAATAACTATAAGTAACCTATGATTTGTATTCATTCAGTGTCCAAGTTTCATTACAACTTAAAAATGTACGTAAATAAGATTGTAAATTATAGAAGTTATTAGTAAGTTTTTATGTAATATTATATACTTATAAATAAACAACCTTTGTTAAAAATAATCTTTGTTTTATTGATCTATTTAAACTAATAATATTATAGTTTTTTTTTTACCGAAGATTGCTTCTAACTACCTATGTCTTTAGAAGGATTTCCTTGATATTTTTTTGTATTTTCTTCTTAATACCTAAATATTTAACTTTTACAATTCCTGACAATAACATAAACTTGCGTAATAATAATAATAATAATAATGCTCCGGAATGGTAGGTATTATTGATACACGCAACATGTTATAACATGTTACAGTTCATCGCACTTTATGAGAAGGTAAGATATATTTATGCAGACTTGCAGTTTACAATTCATACTAAATTATTTTAATATATTGAACTATAAAACTATATCTGAAAGAGTGATTTTCAAACAACTAATCTATATCCTTGATTGAATGCTAAGTTAACAATTTTGGATTGATTTGAATATATAAAGTTGATAGTTAGTTTATTTTTTATTATTTACGGAATATTAATAGAATTGAGAAGTTGTTTTTACAGTATTATACCTAGTACTTGTGTTATTATAATAATTATGTGCACGGTAAGTAAAGTACCTATTTGAATCTGATATAATATTAGTGATTTTTGTGTGTGCACATCAGATTTGAAAATGGATAATTATTTTTGTTTCAGGTATCTGATTCAGAGATTGTGTTTAGCCAGTATGCTCAGGATCCTTACGAAGGATTTTCCGAGCTGAATCGCTGTGAACCCGAGCAATACAAACTAACGAAAGAGAAAAAGTCCAAGCAACGTCGCCGAGAAACTTTGAAAAAACATAATGCTACACAATCTTTGTAATGAGCCGATTACAACGACGAGGCATTAGAACTAATATTACTAAGAAGTAACATAAACTTGAATGCTGTGAAACTCAATACCGGTGAATTTGTAGAAGACGTTCAAATAAATAAAATTATTTGGCGTGTACCACACATTAAAATATCTGACAAAGAAAAGCTTAATTTTTTGAAACTGTTAGAAAGAGATAAACCGCTTCAAATGATATTTAGAAATTGGGATCTGTATGAATATCCAGCTTTACCTAAAACTACAAAACATACTTGGGCAATTAAAACTTCGTCACAAATAGAAAAACCAAGATATATTATTATTGGTCTACAAACAAATAGAAAAAATAATGCAAGTTCTGACATGTCTCATTTCGATCACTGTCTTCTTCGCAGTGTTAGAGTCTATCTCAATTCAACATACTTCCCTTATGAGAACCTAAATGTTAACTTCGCAAACAACAACATTGCCTTATTATACGAACAATATGTTAGATTTCAACAGTCATATTATGGTCGTCGTCCAGAGCCCTTGTTGAGTGAAAAACAATTTAAAGATTTAGCCCCGTTATTTGTTGTCGACTGCTCTAGACAAGTAGACAATTTGAAGACAGGTCCGGTTGTGGACGTTAGAGTGGAAATTGAAATTGATTCTGATATACCAGATCAAACCGACGCGTACTGTCTTATATTAAACGACTGTATAATTGAATATAAGCCACTGAGTAATACTGTAAAAAATTATCATGAAACAGGATACCATCATAGTGGATATTCAAGGATTAGCGTTCGCAACACGTGATTATACGCAATTATTCTTAATAAAACCCCCCATATTTATTCAAATATTTAACAACTGATGAAAAAAGACAAGTAAAGTGGCTGGAAAACAATAGAGGTATTCATTAGAACGAAGGACATATTGACTATAGAGAATTTCATCGTATAATCGTTCCCTATCTAGAAAACAAAAATATCTTAGTGAAAGGTTTGGAGAAGGTTATGTGGATAAAAAACATTTGCGAAAATTGTGAAGTGTCAGATCTTGATGAAGACCAGTGTCCTAACATGTTTGAATTACATAAAAAATTCTGTGATAACAATTTAAATTGTAATGTACACACAAATCATTGTGCTTTAAAAAATGTGTTATGTATAAAAAAGCATTTAGGGTGGCACTAAAATGTTTTGTTTTGGTTTTATAAATAAAAATAATTTCTTCAGTAAAAATGCATTTTTATTTTTAAACATAATAAAATAATAACTTACAATAACAATAGTATCTTTATTAAAAATCATTGTCTATTAAAGATTTCGATATTTTCTTAACTAGCGATTCTGTATCGTCCATAACACTATCCATGGCATCCTTAACAATGTACTGCGCACTTATCACGACGTTCTCACTTTCACTATCGCTGCAGCTTGTTTGAGAATTGTTGCTGCAGAGATCAATAACAGAAATTTTTATTAACCTAATGCCTCGTCGTTGTAATCGGCTCATTACAAAAGATTGTGTAGCGTTATGTTTTTTCAAAGTTTCTCGGCGACGTTGCTTGGACTTTTTCTCTTTCGTTAGTTTGTATTGCTCGGGTTCACAGCGATTCAGCTCGGAAAATCCTTCGTAAGGATCCTGAGCATACTGGCTAAACACAATCTCTGAATCAGATACCTGAAACAAAAATAATTATCCATTTTCAAATCTGATGTGCACACGCAAAAATCACTAATATTATATCAGATTCAAATAGGTACTTTACTTACCGTGCACATAATTATTATAATGACACAAGTACTAGGTATGATACTGTAAAAACAACTTCTCAATTCTATTAATATTCCGTAAATAATAAAAAATAAACTATCAACTTTATATATTCAAATCAATCCAAAATTGTTAACTTAGCATTCAATCAAGGATATAGATTAGTTGTTTGAAAATCACTCTTTCAGATATAGTTTTATAGTTCAATATATTAAAATAATTTAGTATGAATTGTAAACTGCAAGTCTGCATAAATATATCTTACCTTCTCATAAAGTGCGATGAACTGTAACATGTTATAACATGTTGCGTGTATCAATAATACCTACCATTCCGGAGCATTATTATTATTATTATTATTACGCAAGTTTATGTTATTGTCATGAATTGTAAAAGTTAAATATTTAGGTATTAAGAAGAAAATACAAAAAAATATCAAGGAAATCCTTCTAAAGACATAGGTAGTTAGAAGCCATCTTCGGTAAAAAAAAAAAAAAACTATAATATTATTAGTTTAAATAGATCAATAAAACAAAGATTATTTTTAACAAAGGCTGTTTATTTATAAGTATATAATATTACATAAAAACTTACTAATAACTTCTATAATTTACAATCTTATTTACGTACATTTTTAAGTTGTAATGAAACTTGGACACTGAATGAATACAAATCATAGGTTACTTATAGTTATTACAAAATCAATTACAGAAATGTTTATTAACTTTATTATTTTTTATATTTACCTAATTAGGTACATATTTTATAGAATAGAATTTTCGAAAAACCCTGAATCAATTATTATAACTATTTACTATTATAAACTGGGTTATAGTAAATTGGGAAACTACTAGGTGGTGTCCATAGTTTATGGAGGGTCAAGTCAAATTCGGCATTAAGTTTTTTTAACAGGTCAATTCCTATTAATCCGTCGTAAAAATCATCAATGTCTTTTATATAAAACTTATAACACATGTTCCTTTGGAATAGTCTATTCATTGGTAATATTATTGCCTGTAGAGTGTTTTCATTATTAAAAGGTTCGTAAATTTTATGACTGGCGAAATATTTATCAGCTAATTTACGGCTTACAAATGACTTTTCCTTACTCGTGTCCAGTAAAAAGTTGGCATCTAAATATTCTATGTATAAATATGGCAAATAAGGTAAATTATCATCTGCTACGTTACTTTGCGTCGCAGAGGTTAGGGGATAAAAATTTATGTTTCCCTGCGTGCTCGTGCTTGCTTGTGAAACACGATGAAGGGTACTCTTTGAAGGAGGAGCTAAATAACGCGGTTTGCTTTTTTTCAGAAAACAAAGGAACGGTTCACAATCGTAATGAGGGATAGTGGGAGTTGCTTTTTCTTGCAATGAAGATGTATGGTCTTGTTGTATGTGACCTTCCTGGTTGACGATAGAAGAGGGGTTGTGCCCGTGTTGTCGCTGAGCGATCGTTTCCGCAACTGCGTTAACTACATTATCCTGAGTAATACCTGCATGACTAACTGTATCCGCGGCTTGCCTAAGAAAATTCATTCTTAAAGGTGAATACAAAGTTGCGCCTTTAAATATCTAGAGTAAGTTCCTTGTAGGTTAGTGAACAAATTAACAATAGCTAGTGTTCAAATTTAACAATAACCGTTAGCAACACAAGTTTACTGTTTGCCTTACGTTTTCTACTGTTTCCGCGTGTTGGAATAGTCGGCTGGTGTATAGTTATTGAGTTAGCTGCTAAGTATATCAGACTTTATTACCAATTACTGCTGTAGGTCTTCAAAACTTCACATCTTCAATTGCATCTCTCAATCTCTCATCAAAGTAACGTGCTCTGGAATAAGATACGAACATAATTTAATAACATATATTAAATAATAATTTTAATACACTTTTAATTATTTTGATACGGGAATAAATTTTAACAACAGATACAAAAATAATCACTAAGACACATCTACAATTGATTTTGTAATAGAATAGATCTAAGAACATTAATATTATTTTAATGTGGAGATCGAACCAACAATTAATACTTAGCCCACGAGCAGGGCGAGGAGATAATTATATTAGAAGCCACTTTGTCATTCATCATAGAATGGATAATTTCTTTTAGGAAAAGCGAAAATACTCAATCAGATAAAAATAATGAAAACTATAACCGATAGGTATTTTAAATGGCACACTATCATAGTAATATGAATTAACAACTAAATACATACCCAATATTCACAATAAAATAATGTCGTTTCTGTTAATTATGTCCAAAGTATTATGTCCCTCGTTAAGTAGGTATTTCTATACCTGTAAATGTAGTCAACAAATGAAATATTTGCTTTAAACCAGCACCTCTGCTGCCTCACAATGGTCTGAAATAAAAAAAAAACACAAACTTATTATAATAATACTGATAATGACAACAAAAATTTAATGAAATATAATAGAATATAATATTTAACATAATAATTACCTTATAATAATTTTGCTATCGATTTTACCATTATTATAAATACCTATAACTTGTACTCAGTAATCGAATTAAATTTAAATTAAAATACACATTTTGCGTGCAAATAGTATGAATAGCTATTGTGTTTTGTCAAAACAAAAGTGTCGTGTTCCATCCGGTTGCAGTACTTAACAGTATTTTGCAAGATTTTTCATTTCGATCAGGGTTGACATCCAAATGCAAATAATTATGTATTATTATTACCTATTTACTGGAACAAAAATGTTGTATTTATTACTTAATTATTACATACAAAGTTATCTACGTTAAAAATAAGTATAGAATATTTATTTAAGAGTGCTAATGGTCTGTTAATATACCGGATTATTCAATATTTTCTCGATATGTAATTACCTAAACTAGAATACATAATTACTTTTTAACAAAAAATAAAACCAACGAAAAAAAAAACTGAAAAGCAAAAAATAAAATAAACCATTTAGTATTATAAATTAAGATCAAAAATTAACAGTAAATAAATAATTTTGAGACCGTGCCAAACAAACAACCAAAATTAATTACATATTATGAGGGCAGCGGCATGCGATGCACACGGCAGCAGCAGCGCGGCGCACATCTTTTCACCGTTTTTTTCATTGGTTTGGCACCGCCTCAAAATTATTTACTTACTGTTAATTTATAATACTAAATGGTTTATTTTATTTTTTGCTTTTCAGTTTTTTCGTTGGTTTTATTTTTGTTAAAAAGTAATTATTTTTTAATTTTTAGTTGCTATAATACTTTATAATTAATAATAAATAATTGGTGGTAGATTCAGTTACCAGGTAAAAATGTAGTAGGTGAAATATCAATCATCCCCTACTTTCGTACCTTTAGGGGTAAAATTTTGTTTTGAAATTCAAACAAGAGTTACTTTAAGGTATACACTATTGAATAAAAAAAGAATCATCGAAATCCAATCATCCAGTACAAAGTTATTGGGGTTAACGGGTAAAAACCCGTAAATTCCGTGGGTGAATAATCAATCATCCCCTATTTTTGTACCTTTAGGGTAGGAATAAAATTTTCAAAAAATATGGGACCAATTTCAAGACATACCCTATCCAATAAAAAAAGAATCGTTAAAATCGGACTACTCTGTGCCGATTGCTGCGTGATCATACATAAAAAAAAAAACGTGTCAAATTGAGAACCTCCTCCTTTTTTTTCGTCGGTTAAAAAGACCCAATGAAACGTAAATAACGAGTCCTTTTAATCATATATTTTTATTTTTATAATTTAAGTTGGAATGTTTTAAATTTATATCGTTTGTCAACCCTAACAAAAATATCATATTTTCAACACAATACTTGTGATTATTGCACACCTATTTAAAAGTGTTATTCAGCAATACGAATTTTTATTATTACGCAGCTAATTTGGTTATGGATGTCACTTCCACATATTTTAGTGTAAAAATGGGATCATCAGTCTATACATAGTAGGTACGTAACATGTATGACAATTATTTTGGTAGTCCTAAGTCTTTGTGTTGCGTTAGCAAATAATGATTCTAGAACATTCTTAGTTATCATTTTTTTACAAATGTAATACGTAAAAATAAGAAATGTCTAATTTGTGTATTATTTTTATTAAACACACTTACATTTCATTTACCAAATTTACATGTCTTTTCTGACTTATAAGCTAACATTTTCGGAGCTCGGTACATCAAATTCGAGCCTCGGATAGGAACAAAGTACTCCTACAACGACTACAGTGCAACCAGCGCCGAGTGCCTCCACTCTGCAGTTCAGTCCATCCAAACAGTGGTTGTATTGGTAATTATACTTCAAGTGGCTGCCATTTAAAATGTAAGTCTTTATTATTTTTATTAATTTTCATATTTTACCTCAACCAATTTATATTTCAGATACAACATGTAGCCAAATACTTTGACATTTTTCACTAACTTAATTTACTCATAATTGTTATAATCGTCAATACATTAATTCATTATCAGTGCGAGTTAATAGTTTTATTATTACTAGTTCATTCCAAGTAGATAAACATTAACTTAACATTTTATCCTTTTTCAGCATAGGTATTTCAAGTAATAATATTTAATTAAAATTTAACAATTTACAGGTCGGACTCTGAATGCGATCAACGCAGCAACTTCAGCAGAGAAAGGAAACAAAACAATATGTAAAAATTATTTATTCATAGTTATAACATTAACGTTAATTACAGATTTCATTTGATATAATCCGAAATATTCAAAATTTATTTTAACAGATAAATGTTTTTAAAGCGAGCTATCAATTAAAGATTTAACTTGATCATGAATATTTTTTAAGAAACATTCTGGGTAAATATTTGCTTCGGGTTTAGATGTAGTAATCCGATAACTTGTAATACGTCCTTTGAAACAGGAATGTATAATTTCAACGTTGTCATTGATACGAATAGTACTATAAAAATATCATATTTTTCAACACTATACTTGTGATTATTGCACACCTATTTAAAAGTGATAAACGATATAAATTTAAAACATTCCAAATCATATATTTTGATTTTTACAATTAAGGTTGCGATGTTTTAAATTTATATCGTTTGTCAACCCTAACAAAAATATCATATTTTTCAACACAATACTTGTGATTATTGCACACCTATTTAAAAGTGTTATTCAGCAATACGAATTTTTATTATTACGCTGCTAATTTGGTTATGGATGTCACTTCCACATATTTTAGTGTAAAAATGGGATCATCAGTCCATACATAGTACGTAGCATGTATGATAATTATTTTGGTAGCCCTAAGTCTTTGTGTTGCGTTAGCAAATAATGATTCTAGAAAATTCTTAGTTATAATTTTTTTACAAATGTAATACGTACAAATAAGAAATGTCTCAATTGTGTATTATTTTGATTAAACACACTTACATTTCATTTAACAAATTTACATGTCTTTTCTGACTTATAAGCTAACGTTTTCGGAGCTCGGTACATCAAATTCGAGCCTCGGCTAGGAACAAAGTACTCCTACAACGACTACAGTGCGACCAGCGCCGAGTGCCTCCACTCTGCAGTTCAGTCCATAGAACAGTGGTTGTACTGGTAATTATACTTCAAGTGGCTGCCATTTAAAATGTAAGTCTTTATCATTTTTATTAATTTTCATATTTTACTCCAACCAATTTATATTTCTGATACAACATGTAGCCAAATACTTTGACATTTTTTTCACTAACTTTATTTACTCATAATTATTATAATCGTCAATAGATTAATTACAAGTGCGAGTAAATAGTTTTATTATTACTAGTTCAGTCCAAGTAGATAAACATTAACTTAACATTTTATCCTTTTTCAGCATAATAATATTTCAAGTAATAATAATTAATTAAAATTTAACAATTTACAGGTCGGACTCTGAGTGCGATCAACGCAGCAACTCTACAGATGTTGAACACGGTGCCGAGCTCCGGCGAAAACATTCTACTCCTACAAGCAAGCGTAAATCTATGAAGAAATCGACTGCCATTATAAGGTAATCATACTAAATTTACATCTACTCGTTATATTTAAATTATAATATTTCAAATTATGTACTTACGTTCGATATATTTATGTGGCGTTGCGGTCAGTGGTTGATTTTTTATTATACATTCATTTTCGTGTCAGTGTTCGCATAATAATATGTAATCCATAGTAACACTACACTTTTATAACTTAATAATTTTTTACCAACTACTAAGAATTTATGTTGTCTATATAAAAATGTAAAGTTACAGGAGATAAAAAATACATTTTTACTGTTCAATGATACTCATACGGTTACTGAAATAGTTTATGATATATAAATATGGGAGATATTTTTTTATTTATTTTCAAATAACCAGTGCCTATGCGCTATTACTACAAATGTCGATCAAGTTTATGTTTATTCTTGTTCAGGATTTATTTTAATATCTAATCTTATGATTGCACAGAAAAAAATTCTTTCTTTCGCCTTCGGTAAACTTGACTTTTGAGGTAGATTAAATTGATTCTTAATATTATTTAATTGTTACTCTCACTTACAAGTAACAACAATGTATTTACATGACCATCACTACAATTTTTGTATTAATTTACATACTGCAATGAGCCTGTATGTATTCATTGTGTTATTTTTCGCAATGATTTTGAAAACCGACACCATGTAATATCAGTAAGTTATTGTATACTTATACGGATTATTTGTGTTTGTTACAGAAAAAAGGGGAAGACTGTGGACATATTCAATCTTAGTCGTGATGGCGGCAAATCCAAAGATCCTCCATCGCGCGTGCTGTCCACGTACTTCGTCAACAGGGTTGCAAACGGCAACGAACGTCGGGCGATTAACACAACGGGGGACTACCTTATCGATTTAAAAGTATATCAAACCAACGATGCGCGCAATACTGATGCACAAGAGCTCTGGAAGAAAGCGCTAGTACGAATAAAATTCCAGACACAAGACGATACACCGCAATGGCGAAAACTTCAATCTTTGGTGCACTCGGTGGATGAACTGTGTGAGGACCATCCTACATTTATATCAAATGAAATCTGTAATTAACGTTAATGTTATAACTATGAATAAATAATTTTTACATATTGTTTTGTTTCCTTTCTCAGCTGAACCCGCGTTATTTACAACAACAAACAGTTATTTTCTAATTATGAAATTTTAATGAAGCATTCTGTCCCACGTTACCAGAAATCTTATTGGGCATTCTGCCCCACGACGCGAAGGCGGATGCCTGAGCGAACAAGTGGGGCAGAATGCCCAATACTATACTACTCATATTTTTTTAATTTGACATATTGTAATGAGGCATTATTGAATAAATCTTTCTTTTTATTGAATATTTATATTTTTGTAATCATTCACTTTTTTTAAACTATGGTACACTACGTACCTAACACATCTTATTATGTAATATTTGTAATATTAACATTTTTTATATGAACTCAAATTATCTAATCAATTCTTAAACAGTCTTCTTCTCTCACATGATCACAACCGAGCTATTAAGAGCTGGAGGACCCTTCTAGTGGCGCTCCAAAAACTGTTCGATTACGTCATCAATACTGGAACTACCTCGGAAGCGTGGGGCAGAAGTGTGGTGACACTGTTCTTTAAAAAGGGCGATAAAGCCCTTTTGAAGAACTACAGGCTCATTGGACTTCTGAGGCACGTTTATCAGCTGTTTTCGAGGGTGCTCACAAATCGCATTGCACACAGTCTGGACGACTTCCAGCCTCCCGAACAAGCAGGATTCCGAAAAGGCTACAGCACCATAGACCATAATAATATACACGCACTGCGGCAAATTATACAAAAAGCCGAGGAGTATAATCTGCTGTTATGTGTTGCCTATGTGGACTATGAGAAAGCATTTGATTCTATCCAGACCTGGGCGGTACCAATTTCTCTCCAGCAGTGCTGGATCGACTACCAGTATATCGAGGTGTTAAGTGTTTATACTTATCTGCCACCATGTCCGTCAGAGTACACGACACAAAAACGAACCCCATCCAACTGCAAAGAGGTGTCGAGCAAGGGGATGTCATATCCCCAAAACTGTTCATCGCTGCGTTGGAAGACGTGTTTAAGCTGATGGAGTGGAAACGACGTGGCATTAACATCAATGGCGAATACATCACACACCTGCGATATGCCGCTGATATAGTCATCCTGGTGGGTTCCCTGGAAGAACTTGGTACAATGCTTGGGGACTTGAACAGTGTCTCACAACGGGTGGGTCTTAAGATGAACATGGACAAGACGAAAAACATGTCAAATGTCCATGTCACACCCATATCGGTTGTTGTTGACGGCGCTGCGCTCGGAGTTGTAGACGAATACATATCAATTACTTGGGACAAGTGATCCAGATGGGTAAGTCCAACTTCAAGAAAGAAGTCACTCGTAGAATCCAATTCGGATGGGCTGCGTTGGGGAAACTGCGTGAAACTTCAAGATATGAATCTAGTCGTCCAAAACACTACCTCAGTGCCTGAAGTTGAAGGTGATGGGGCAGTGTGTATTTCCAGTGATGACATACGGCTCGGAGACGTGGTGCTTTACTATTGGTTTAATCCACAAGCTCAAAGTCGCACAGCGAGCTATGGAGAGAGCTATGCTCGATATTTCTCCACGTGATCGCATCAGAAATGATGAAATCCATAGACGAACAAGGATAACCGACATAGCTCAACGAATAAGCTGCCTGAAGTGGCAATGGGCTGGACACATTGTTCGAAGTACTGATAACCGTTGGGGATGATAAGTCCTCGAATGGCGCCCACGTCTCGGAAAAAGGAGCATAAGACGCCCCCCAACTACGTGGCCCGACGACCTGAAGAAGACAGCGGGGATCCGCTGGATTTAGAAGGCTCAGGACCAGTCAAAGTGGTGCAAGTTAGGGGAGGCCTATGTCCAGCAGTGGACCTCCAAGGGCTTATGGATGGATGAATATATGGAGACGACTCAGCTGTGCAAACTGTGATAAAGATTGTTCTCATTATGGCATAGGAAAATATACTTATTCACGGAGAATATTCGACGTAGAATCTCTTCCTGGCTTCTTTTCGAGGGTGCCATAATATCAACCTGTGTCAAAAATATTCTCATCAAATTCATTCAACATCAAATCCAGTAAAAAAAACCATAGTACTTCCATGGACAATCTATCACCTCCGTGGATATTCGCAATCCACGTGGATGACGTCTATGGAGGTGACATTTTATACGTAAAAGCCGTTTTATTATAACCTCAATTACTGATTATAAAATACGATCACATACTTAGATAACGGTTACAATGGCTCAACATTTTAAAGTACCCGACAGTAATTAATTAAATAAACACTGCCCCATATGTAATCCACAAACGTGACCAAAATAGCGTGCCATATTTTGAAATATCTTACTTTAGAGGTCCGTGCTCCAAAATTATTATCCAGAAAATGTCAAACTGTCAAAAACTTTCAAGATGGCGTTGTGTTGATTGTCTACAGTCGTTCAGAAACTGTGTTCACAGTTTTAATGAATAATAGCTGCGTTCAAAAAGTTTCCCCATGGAGGTGATCATTCATCCATGCACAAATGTTATACACTACGTAAAATTCTACATTTTATATAAATTGTAATTATTTAATGTTTTCTATAAAGTTTATTTCATAGGGTATCGTGGAAGAATTTAAATCAGCTTATTTATATGAGAAAAATATATTTTATTCAGGTCTGTATCATCGTAAGTCGTCTTTGCACACGACATGGAGGTGACTTTTTCGTCACATTTTTGAGGATTATTTAAAAATATATTTATATATTATTATTTTTATTAAAAATCCTATCAGTATTAACTACTTTGATTAATTCTACAATAAGAAACATGCAAGTAATTCAATACTTATTTTTTAACACCAATGCACATCTTTTTTTCGCAAAAATGAGAATGAGCCATATAGATACAACTACGAAATTTATATAAGTTAAAGATATGGTTCCCAGCTCAGTTACTATTGAAGATAAATTATATATTGTCTTTTTACAACGGAATACCATTTTCTACGAAGTTTTGAGTTTTTCGGCACGTTAAAAAATAGTTTTTTTTGGCGTTTTCATAGAAGTGTTTGAACGTTTAAGCACTATACAATACTGATACATAGTTAAAAGGTGAATTAGGCACAAATGGGACACTTAATTTGTTTCAAAGTCACAATTATCCAAACAAAACATTGCGCGCCGTATCGCTGCCAGCGGCTAACTGGCGGCGACCGATATCGTGACGTCACACGCGCCCGCGTAGTTTGAATTTTAGCGGCCGGAACGGCAATGTTTATTACTTAATATCTTCGTAAGTAATGGTCCGATTTGGATGATTCAAAAAGATATATCATTCATATGCCATAAAGAATCGCGTGGATACTAGTTCTATAGAATTTGCTATAACTTTACTGATCCTCATAGATCAATTATATCCTGCTTTAAAAATAATAAATATCGAGTTTTCATCCTTTCGATTTCCGAATCGACAGAAAAGTTGGCGGAAAAATTTCTATTGTTTTACACTTTATTCCAGAATTATATTATGTCATGCTACCCACATTGCCCCAAGTTTCAACTACCCTCACACCCCAACATACCGTCTCTTCTTAATAGGACTCTTGCCAAGCTCAGCAGTGGGCACCAATTGCTCCCCGGGCCTGATCCACAGGATGGGCCCGTCGTTCGACTCCTGGGGCTCCATCTCCACCGCTGCCATCGGGCCCCATGGCATCGTCTGTCGATGGTGTTATAAGTTATGAGTATTTTATTATGGCATGCTTCATAACATTAAAATAAGTACATAGTCTGGGTATAAATTATAACTATTATCATTGTCTTTCACACGTTTGTGATCATTGTGGACAAATGAAAGCTTACCCTTTCTCTCAAATCGGTTGATAAATGACGGACTTCTGAAGTAACAAATATAAATCCGTCCATCCGTAAAAAATACAAAAAACAAACTTTTCCTGTGCTAAAAACCCCTCGGGCGGTATCAAAATTTCCGACACTTGGGTTGGCCACTAACCCCTCCGCCAATCCGCACGGGAGCAGCGTGGTGAAATATGATCTAGGCTTCTGTAAGAGGAGAGACCCGTGCTCTGTAGTGGGCCATTAATGGGTTGAAGCTACTGTCAATTAAGCAGGCACTCACCAGCCTGAGGAAGGGGCACTCGGCCAGCAGCCGCAGCAGCTCGGGGAAGTAGCCGCCCACCTCCTCGTGCACGGTGCCCACCAGCGAGATCTGGTGCAGCGGCCCGCAGCGGAACGTGCCCGCTGAGTACGTCTGTTGGACCTGCAATGCGAACGGCACTGCGTTGGTACGTGTAATGATTCTACGGGTACAACTGCGTTAACGTTAGGCCGCAGATGTGACCAAGAAGAACTTGTGCGTTAAAATCCTTTGATGTATCGAAAAAACTTTACCGCATTAATAATTCCATGCCCCTTTTGGCGCGCTAGACTCTCGAGTCATATGTCATATTGAATAGAGACCCAACACCACTCCGTCCTAACAACGGGGGTCCCGTTGACCTCACGTTCTGTTGATTGCTATACTGCGTGATCGTTATGTTCTCTATATCGCTGGCGCGAGTTAGCACGCCTGCTTTGACTGTGAGCTTGGACGCTCGGACAGATACTGCATATGCATTACACACTAACCTGATGGGTTAGTGTTAGTTATTCAACACATCACACCAACACACTCCGTCCCAACCACAGGGGTCCCCTCGACCTCACCTGTTGATAATACCGCGTGATCGTCGTAGTCTCGATATCACTGGCGCGAGCTAGCACGCCCGCCTTGACCGTCAGCGTAGGGTGTCGTTCGGACAGGTAGCGCAGGAGACACGGCAAGCGGCCGGCGGCGCCCCTCACCACGCCGCACACGAAGCGCGCCCAGCCGTCGCTGTCTTCAGAGAACACCAGCTGGGGGCAAGATACAGTGATTAATAAGTTGAATAATGAAACTGCATGTTTCGATTTTTTTTCTACTCTAATAAGTAAGTAATGTGACAGAAACGTGATTTTTCTGTCACTAGTAGCACGGTGAATGGTATATCAAATGACATGCCACGCTACGCGAACGGCCTCTTCTGGTGCTCATGAATGTCATACCGGCAACGACATCAATGGAGGCATATTTCTATGAAATTGTACTGTCGACATCTTATGTACGTATTGTGTAAACACGCACACATGGAAACTTTCTACATAATATAACTATCGTCACGACAGTGGGAGCCTTGCTGCCGACGATAACGATATTATCGTGTCGTAGTTGTCCAATAAGACAGCATGCAGTAGCAGGCTAACTGGCCAGAACACTTGTCACATCACATATATGAATTTGTTATTTATTTATTTAGATTTAATGTTGTTGACATTTGTATTTAATTTAATAATTTATATCGATTTTACATTCAATTATCCAATTTTGACATTGTATCCTTTAAAGTTAGTTAGGTACCATAGCTTAATTGTTAATGACTACAATAAATATGAACATGATATGTATAAATCGTAGGTTAAGTGCAATAAAAAAATAATCATAATAATGTTATAAGTCTGTAAAAGTGGAAATAATTAGATACAGTATGAAATAATATTTGTACGCCGTGCTAACGGCATAGTATAGTAGTAGCACCAATGGAACCTAAGACCTTATATACAATGTACCTATACTATTACAAATAAATGCATTCATTCATTCATTCATTCATTCATTGCTTGCGGTGGACACAGGGCCTTATACCTCAAGACCATGCACTCATACTTACATGTCAAAACAACTCAATAGCTTGACACTTACGGCCATATTAATAAACATAGACTAAAGCAAGAGTAACTTTAAAACTTGTCGTAAATAAGATTTAATTAAATTCAGTATTAATAAATATAGAGTAACGAAGAAGTAAGCTACTCCGAGTCTAATCTCAGAATCAAAGTTAGTCCATGTCGCTACATAGTTTAGCGACTGATTAGGCGTGGACTAGGCGTGCATTGACGACATTGACGTTGACTTGACGCATATCAAGAGTACTTCGTTGTTCTAACTAAACGTCATTCACATTGATATTTTCTTTGACCTTTTCTTCTTCATCCCAGTTAACTGAGCGAGCACGTTTTTGGTTCATGTAAATCAATTTTAAATTTAACAAGTAACCATAGCATGAAACAAACTGCGAGGAGCGAAATTAGGCGCTTGAAATTGAAAGCTGATCACGTCGTTTGAAGTTGTCAATCCCAAAATATTGTTGTCACTGTCATTTTAATGCATGAAGTCATTCACTGACTCACTCTTTTTACTTTTAAATTACAAAGGTTGCCATATTTTACTCGTTGAAACCGGACTAAGAAATGTATTGTTAGTTCGAGGTTACTCCATATTTATTAATAACATTGCAATTACGAAGTTATTACTTAGTTAATCCAGAATTAACTAGTCCAAGTGTAGCTTCAGATGATGCTTGGATTAAGCGATTTTTATTAATAAGGGTGTTAGCGTTTTATGTAGCACACAGATTCAGGTAACTGCACATACCTTAAGAAACTCCTTGGCAAGACTATCCTGTTGCGGCGGGCTGAGCATGTCTACGTCTTGTTGCTGTAGATATACCACGCTTGCGCCGCCGTTCGGGTGTGTCTCTACCCGCATTAATCTGTGGGGAAAATATTGAGTCATTAATAACAAATACAATTGAAGTACTCATAGCGGTGGCTAGTGTCAATACTCAGTGATCGACAAAGTATAGCAACAGCGGGAGCGGTCTGTAGTTGGATGGGTGACCGCTGGTGGCAAAATTTTATTCAGCGTTTCTGCTGTATACGCGCAAAATGTTAAATGAGCTTCCTCCCAGGGTTTTGCCGGATGGTGGTTTCAGAAAGGTGTAAAAAGAGTTCTTCAAAGTCTCTGGTTTCGCACCTGGCCATAGGAGACGGTGGTCGGCCTCTCTCGCTTTATAAATTATCCTATGTTGTGCCCTTTACATCTATTTTTATTATGGTGTACAAACAATAAATAATAATAATATTTTTGGTGACTTACCACCAGGTGAATCGTCAACTATACTCCAGTCACATTTGCTTTGGACTCTATGTAAAAAAACTGTTGCCTAGCAACCACAAACAAACAGGTGAAACTTTTTGTTGTAATAAAGTGCGTTTGAATTAAATCTGCAGTTCGGTATAATGTTGGTAGCATTGAAATATGACCACTCAGCAAGACCGGCAAAACCATCAAGCTGCGTTCGTTTCATTCTTTATAAATTCGATTTATCAAATCTATATTATTTACTTTGCAATAGTTTAAAGTTGCAAAGTATGTAAGCGCCATTATAGCTGTGAGGTTTTCATAGTCACTTATATTTATAGTCATAGGAAGGCAGACCTTAAAACAATAATTTTGTGAAAAGGTTTGAAGTGGTTTCAAGTATTTAAGGATGTGGGAGCGTGATATTCAATGATGAAAATTGTTTTAAGATGTTAGTTTTTACCTCAGTTTTCTCTTAGTGTGTTGTTGTGATAGGTCAATAGTAAAACAATGGAGATGACACAAACGTTATAATGATTATTTAGTTCTATAATAGTTATTTGGTGCGCGAAATACAAATCGGTTGTCGAAAACCCTACAGAGAATTTTAACCGCTCATTTACACGCGCGTGTCGCGGACCGTCTCGTGGCGCGTCCGTAAGCCACGCCCCCTACGCGCGTGTGAATACCACGCGAGCGCTCGCGCGAGCCCCTTTGGCGCGCGCCTAGAAAACCGCTCCCGACGCGAGCCCTGCGAGCGCGAGACGCGCCGCGGTCTGGTCCGCGAGCGCCCTGTTCACACGCGCGCGTCTCGCGGATTGGCGTGTAAATGGGGTATAATGGTTTGACATCAAGTCCAAACCAAATGTGACTGGAGTATAGTTACACAAGAAAATATTTCACATTTACAACATTAACGCCCCAACTTAGAGTCACTAACGGTTACTTAGTTCGGTTAGTTAGTATGGTTCCATAGTACAGAATTTGTATGGTGATTCTTTACCAAGGAGTGATTAAAGTAACCGTTAGTGACTCCGAGTTGGGGCGTAAGTACCTACCTGTAATACTTAAGCCCCTTGAGCGCCAGGCTATGCGAGAGCGGTCCGCAGTTGGCTGTGGCGCGCTCGCGCCGACACTGCACCCCGATAGAACAGCGCTTGATGCGCGCGCGCCGCCGGCACTGCTGGCACGAGTGGCGGGACGAGTGCGATGACCTGGGAATACACGTTTACTTTTCATTAACTAACTTCCAACTAAGGGGCCATCTGACGACCCGGGTGGCGCAATGGTTACCATGCCGGATCGCCGCACTGAGGGTCCTGGGTTCGATTCCCAGCGAGGCGGAAATTTGAATGAGTTTGAATTTCTGTTCTCGGTCTGGGTGTGAATGTCCTTGTCTAGTGTGTTGTCCATGGCACCCACGACACAGGGAATCCTAGTATGGGGTTATGAGTGTGAAGCGTTATTATTATTATTATCTATTATCTATAAATTACGTCCTTGTCACAGCTGGTCACATTTGTGAAACCTCCCCCCCTAGTGTGAAGTCACATATATATTATGAAATTTAACACCTAGAAATTATTAAATTAAAACAGCAGTTCTGAAATAAGTACCAATGGGTAAATATTTTATTAATATGGAGTGCAATAAAAAAAGGCCCCATTTTCTATATCTGATTATGTATGTATTAAACTGATAATAATTAATGTGACTAAATGAAACTCACCTATCCCTCTCTCGTTCCCGATCCCTCTCCTTCTCTCTCTCCCTCTCCTTGTCTTTCTCCCTCTCCCTCTCCTTCTCTCTTTCGACTTTGACCCTATCTCTTTCCACTTTCACTTTAACGTCATTTTGCATTTCAGTTTCACTTTTAACACTTAAAATCGCGGGGAACACCTGAGAAGTGCCTTTTTCCTGCTTCATTTTCAAGGGAAGCTCCAGGTTGCCATAGCAGGGGAGCTCCCTTCTAGGGGTAGCCTGAAACTTGATAGCTCGGAGTGCCAAGCTCACATGAGTTGCCGGTCGTCGGTTGTTAGAACTTTCTAGAAGAACATTCGACCTGGTCACCCTTGGGTATTTGTATCTGAACATGGACTTCTGAAAGTGGGCATTAATGATGCGTAGTTGGCGGGAGACGGAAGAAAATATTCTCTTGGTGATGTTATCCTGTGGTATTGTATTACTCATCTGTGTCTGCTTCCACGATGCATTGATCCCACCGAACCAATCAGTTTGGTTTGTGTCTCCGATGGTCAATAAGCTGTCTGTCCAAGTGTGAAAGAGCAAAGGATTTAGACCTGGAGGTGTCTTCTGGATGACGTGAAGAGTCAGCATGTTGGTGTCTCCATACCCTCCGGAGTCGAAAACTGGCCATATCTTGCTCAGCTTTGGCGGTCTCACATTCTCAGCGTATACACAGAGCTCCTGTTGGTTTTCACTGCGTTTACGTTTCTTGCCTGTAATGATAAACATTTTATATTGAATACAATCATGATTGAGATTTCCAGAATCAAAGGTTTTTTTAAGTTTAGGATACAGATTATGAGTCCGTAAATGAGGACATTGCTTGTTTGTGGAATGGTCATCCATTTTATGATACACATTGTAGCCCATCAGCTCATTTGCCAGCTGTTGGCATAGTTATTGCAGATATGTCTTGAGAGAAACCCAATCCTACTACGAGTAATTTTAGAAAAAAATTCTGCAAGAAGAGAATATTTCCCTACTTATAGTTTCAAAGTACAATATTTCTTATTTATGGTAATAATTTATCTCTTGCCCTTAAAAAACCATCTACAGGTAGTCCTCGACTTACGTCGTTTCGATTTACGTCGTTTCAAGTTACGTCCAACAATGTTTTGCCACTATTCCTCAAACATACGTCATTTGTTTCGATTTCCGGCATAGGAAAAATAACTAGCAATTTCACAAGTGCTTAAATAATTATTTTAAAAACTTACTTTTGATAATAAAGTATGTATATCCTTTGTTATAAATGCAGTTTTTTTTTTTAATTTCGAGTCCATGTGGATCCTAACCCTTGAGTTTTACATGTAAACATAATATGAAAAAATATGTCTCGACTTACGTCGTTTCGATTTACGTCGCGTATTTCGAGAACCTAACATGCCGTAAGTACGAGGACTGCCTGTATATAGTTATTATGTTTAGTTATTTTTTTAAAGTTGTTATGTGACGTGATAGATGAGGTTATTCAATAATAATTTAGTTATATATGTAAAATATTATATGAATATATGAAGTGTTCACTAGAGATTGATATCGTTTAACTATACGATGAATCTGCTTGACCAATTTCATTCTCATCAAACGCCATCTCGGCCTCGTTATCCTCATCATCATTTACTAACGACGAAGCTATGTCCACTAGACCCTCGAAGCCCCTTGGAACTGCGCGCAAGTTTTCGTGCGAGAACTTATAAGTACGGTTGGATCTCTGAAGGCTCTTTAATTGTTTTACTTTCACTGCATGTTCCAACAAATAAGCCATACAGTTTTGTAACCAAAATGAGCAATGTAATGTGTAGTATGTAGTACACACTCCATAAGTGTTTGTCATTGTCAAACATGGTAAAACCACAATAAACATTATATTAATTTATTTTAAATGGGTAGGAACACAATTTTATAATGTAATTACTTAGCGATGAAAGGAAATGTTTTCTTTATCTTTCCTAACTATATTTGTAGATTTCCTACAGTTCATAACATTAAAATCAGGCACTTTTCATTATTTCAGTTGACATCTACATATTGCCAATAGCAATAAAATGCTGACTAAATGACAAGGCGGCCATACAATTCCATATCCTTTTTGTCTCACATGAAATGTATGAACTTGCATGTGTTATCTTAAAACTATTAAGAGAAGCTTTGTTAATCATTTATGATATCCGGAAAAGCCTAGATAGTATACTAAATGCTTCGCTTTTTATATTACACGAGTAACCGCCCTCACTTTGCTTCGGTTTTCTTATTTTTTTTTACACCTTGGGTTACATTATTGGAGTTTTATTAAGGATCCCTAATTTTTTTGAAAATATAATATAGCCTATGTTACTCGGGGATAGTGTAGCTTATTAACAGTGAAAGAATTTTTCAAATCGGTTCAGTAGTTTCGGAGCCTATTCAATGCAAACAAAAAATCAAATCTTTCCTCTTTATATATTAGTATAGATTATTGTTCTATTATATTATAAACAGTAAATACAGATTTGAAAATACTTCCATACGTAAAAGACTGACAATAATATACATTTTTAACAGTACAGCTTCCCTGTGTGACTGAGGACCATAGTGGGTACAAAAAAAAATAGCTTTTGCTACCCCATATGTCATTTTTTCTCAGGAAAGTTATGAATCATCTAGTGGCAGTGGTTTCAATAGGTTTTACGTGATTCAAACTTACTATTAGGCCAACTAAAGTGTTTTACATTGTAAATGTTATAAAAGGAACACAAATGGAGAAGTAGATAAATAGAAAGTAGTAACAATCAGTAACAAGGTCAGAGTGATGCAATTTTTACAAAATAAGGTATAACATAAGTATAATAATGAGAAATATATTCTGGAGGCTTTATAAAGATAAATGAACTAATAATAATTGGTATGAAATTAATGAAATGTTTATAAACAGTTCTGACCTCCTTACTAGTGATGTAACTAATGTATGTTAGGTTAAGAATTTTCCCACCAAAACTGCATAAAAAGCGGCTTTATGGAAACAAAAGCAGAAATTGGCCAACAAAGGTGTTGAGAATAGAAAGTGATTTATGTATAGACGTAAGCAAACCTTTGAGATCACTGGAAGTGATTTGTTTCAGGTCATTCGACACAGTTGGACAATATCCCAATTTCGACAGTTTTCTGTAATCGTGGGCCAGTCTCGGCCGCTTAACAGCTTCACCGGCGTCCACATCGCTGGTTGAACCATAGTATTCGTCCACCATATCCCGGTTTTCACCAACTTTTACGTGGGTTTGTTGAGAATCGTTGGTCGCCATTGTCTCACGCCAAAAAGTGAAACGTAGACGAAATAACTTCTACTCGTCAATGAAACATCGACGATATCGGTAAAAATAACACTACGAACACAAAATACATCTAAAACTACACAGCAAGATTAGAAACACAGTGATATCGAATAAAAAACAACTAGAGACGCCATTTACTTTGCTGCCTCGCACTTTTTTTGTTGGCTTTTTTATTGCATTAAGTTTTATTGCTCTGCATTCGTGGCAAAGATTTGCAACTTAACAGCCAAACTACTCTATGTTGCATCGCAATATAAGTTTTGATACAATCAAATTATTGATGTGATAATATTATGTAAGTTATAAAATAATTATAAACATTTATATTAAAGAAATTTAAAATTCAAAGTCATAAAATATTTAATTAAAGAACTATGAAAAATACGACATACAGAGCACTCTGTTAACTTTTTTATGTACTATAATGACAGATAACTATACAGTTTTAATGTAGTTTAACAGTTACTTCATAGATGTCACTGTTACAACATAATTATAAATAATCCGTCTACCCAAGTATAAATACCCAAGCAAAAGACTGTCATTGTCATAGGTCATTGTGAGATCGATGACGAACTTGAGGGATGAATTCTTATGTCATCTCATTATTTTATAATAATACTAGCTGCACGGACAGACTTCTTCTGTCAAAAGTTTTTTATTTTATTTAAACCTTCCGTCTATCCTATTTTTCAAGTTACAATAGATCAAACTGCACACGGTGTGCAAATTTGATTAAAATCGGTTAAGTAGTTTAGGAGTCCATCGCGGACAAACAACGTGACACGTAATTTATATACTTACTATACTAAGCACGGACGTAAAAAAAGAACGGACGTAATCCCAACAACAAATTCAGTGAAGCACCCATAGTAATACCAACTCTCTATTCGTACAAGTACACAGACCCACACATTGACACCATACTGCTATGACATTGACAGTTGACACCATCGCGAATCAAAAATTACAAAATTACGCACACATGGTAAGCGAGCTGTCATTGCTATGCTTCACTCTCGATAAGACAAGGTTACGTCCGTTCTTTTTTTACGTCCGTGATATTAAGATTACTCTGAGCCTAATCATCGTATCTTACAGACCTTTTTGATTGGCAATAAGTTAGAGGCTGCACTAAAAATTGTACTTCGCTGCGCTGCTAACCAATGTTTATCTAAGTACCTACCAATACTAGACTCATTCTGTAACCAAAATGGAATTCCATACCTGCTAAATAACAAATAAGTAGGTATTACCTCTATCCAGATGAGGCGAACCACAGAGTAGGTACTTTGTTATAATATTATACTAGGCGAACACACGACGACATCAATTTTTCATCCCCTTACTTTAAAGGTGATCCCACCCCTAAATTTTTTATTTTATTTTATTAATCTTTTGACAGGACGAAGTCTCTCCGGTCAGCTAGTTATTAGTATAAAGTTATAAAGCATAAGTGTAAAGTCATAAAGTTCCATTTAATCCAAAGCCTTGTGAAGTGTCCCGGAACTCCCGGAGCTTTAAAGTTTAGAACCTAACGCCGCGCCACCTCACAGGAGTCACAGACAAGCTACCTTATACCTACTTATATCACGGCAATTACGTCAAATTACATAAGTCGTGCGTAATTTCAAAATCATTAGTAGTCGTAACGCTCGCGAAATCGCCTCTTGTCATTGGTATGCGTCCCGGTATTGTATTGGCCGTGAATCCGCGAAATAAATGCCACTTTAAGTTCAGCTTGCGAATTATCACGATAAAACACATTGTAGAAACCGTACTTCTTAGTTTTTAGTAAAGTTGGTGGATTATGCAAAGTCTCAGACATTTTTGCCATCAGACTATGCACCTTGATTTTGTCAAAGTCTAACAAAATTGCTGTTGTACGGCCGACGTATCTTGGCGCGTTTGAACTTCGCGCAGAAGGCTGCGCAGTAACATAATTCGGCAATGTTCGGTACGCGGCGTATCATGTCTCAGTCACACGTTAGCATGTTCGTGTCGCTATCTCTGTCTTACATGCTCTTAAGTTCGCAAAGCCTATGTTCAGACGCGCCAAGATACGTTGGCCGTACTTTAGGTTTTTAAGCAGGTCAAGTCATCTGCTTATGAACTCAACGTTTACCAACTTTAATACAAATTATTATATTCCACCGATGGTAAGTGGCTATCATCGCCCATGGACATCAGCAGCAAAAAAAGCATCACTGATGCATTACCGGCCAAGAAAGAGAGAAGAAAAAGAAATAAAGATTCTATTGGAAGTCGGGAACTATGCAGCAGAAACTAGCAAGCCCAGGGTTTGATAGCCATGTAGGCAATAGGCATGTATGGGCATGACAACCCCAAGATTGCAACAGAAATCTCACGGCCTCAAGGCCGACGTAAATCGCGGTCACGTAGCAGACAACAAAATGTACTAAAACACGCCCAAATAAACATTTCGCCAGTGGTATTGAGATCGACGATAAGATAAACAGACAAAAGATAAGCACCTAAATGGATATGGAAATCGCAATATAACTAGTTTGCTGTGGAGTGTATACTTTGCGTTTTCAGTAGCTCACTTGTGGGAAAAGCTGTCTTTTGAAACCTGGGAGATAATGGAAGAAACCTGGGAAGTCAGTGCTAATTGACCGCCAGCAGAAGCGATCTGGCATCATAGGCATCCCAGTGGCGTGCCCTGGACTGCTTGCCCTGGACAAGCCATGTATCAAAATTTGTTGATAATTTGATGATCAAGCCCCGCCCCCCCCCCAACAAGCCACTTAGAGCAACAGATTCGCTAAGAAGTGGCGCCCTATACCTTAATGGTTTCAGCTTGCCAATGTCGACGCAACGTCAGTTTTATCGCCTCTTTCCACCAGGACCTTCCAGTCACCGCATCAGCTCTGCAGGGCCTCTATAGCTCGGGGCACCGATTGAAACTTCTGATATCGATAGCTACGCCCCTGACTAATTCATTCAGCAGGGTTCAGGATTTGGCGTCAGCATATGTAGTCCCTTGATCGATCTTAATACAATTGATACAAGCGGTACCGCTGATCGCTTTTAAAGTAGGCAAATGTTCTTAGCCAAAGATTTGCCAAAGATTTCAAGATTTGAAATTGCTTCAAAGTGGTGTAGACCAAAAGAAAAAACGGTGCGTGTACTTACAAAAGTATACCTACGTACAAACGCGTGTGAGAAGTTATTACTTCTTTGACATAATTAAATAAATATTTAATTTAATAACGTGTATCACTTTTAATTATCTTTCAAAAACTATTTTTGTACTAAATAAAAATAAACAAGTACAAATTAGATGGCGTTGATCAGGAACCTGAATCACGCTGTTGAGACTCTGTGAGATTTGTATAAGTAACGAGCTGACCCGGCGAACTTCGTATCGCCTAACAAACCATTTTTTTTCTAAAATAAAAGTAACCTAAGTTACTCCTTGTTATATCAGCTATCAGCCAGTGAAAGTCCCGTCAAAATCGGTCCAGCCATTTCAGAGATTAGCCGGAACAGACAGACAGACAGACATACAAAATTGTAAAAAATGTTGTTTTGGTATATGTACCGTGTATACATCCAAATGCGTCTTAAGGAAAACGTGGTTATTTTAATATTACAATCAGACACTCCAATTTTATTTATTTGTATGTATAGAGTATAGATAACATTAAATTGTAATCTGTACTACCTACGTTTACACAAGTACAAACTAGATGGCATTGTTCAGGAACCTGAATCACGCTGTTGAGACTCTGTGAGATTTGTAAACTAGGGCCATCGGCCATGTATCCAGTGCTTTCATACCCCCTCCATGGTAGCGCAAACGTTTAACGCAACCTTTTTGCAAGTCGCATAGAAGTATAACTTCAAAAAAGCAGTTTGACATCTGACTACTGACCCCCTGGATCCGCTAACGTGGCGTCGCGGTCGTACACTTTGAGAAATACTGTTTTTAGGCACACCTATTATAGTACTGACTACTGAGTCTGACGTGATCTATGTACGAATATGTAATGAACTTAAAAGGACGTCTCCAACAATGCGATGCCACGCGGTGCTGAACAGCACGAAACTAATTATGCCTGGTCGCGTGGCCGTTACTCACACTGCGACCATCGGCTACCATCACCATGTGTTTAACCTCTAAAACTACTGTCACAATCATCACATCATTAACGATCATTTTAATCATTTAGGTGATTTAGGTACCTTGTGCGTAATGAGGACGGCAAACAAACTTGCAGTGCCTCCATCCCTTGCCATGGACATCTGTGATGCGCCTCGAATTGGACTGTAGCAGGGACTCCGCCTGGCGAGATTGGTACCTTGTCTTCAATTCTCTTCTCTCCTCTTAAGGAGGCCTAGAGCATACTCTAACAGCCTGCTCCAGTGCGGATTGTGGAGGGGTTAGTGGCTAAACCGAGTGTCGAAGTTTTCTAAGTCACGAAAGAAAATAGATCAATCGGTTTGGGAGATACAATGCTACAGACAGACATACAGACACACAGATACACAGACACGTCAAACTTATAACACTCCTCTTTTTTCGTCGGGGGTTAAAAATAACCGACTTCAACGAAATAGCGTCGATGAGGACATGTCGAGGTCCACTATATCAATTATCGCTAAACACAATAATTAATTAATAATTAGAATTATAGATAATACGAGTAACCACCCTCGCTTTGCTTCGGTTTTCTTATTTTTTTACACCTTGGGTTACATTATTGGAGTTTTATTAAGGATCCCTATTTTTTTTTGAAAATACAATATAGCCTATGTTACTCAGGGATAGTGTAGCTTCCCAACAGTGAAAGAATTTTTCAAATGGGTTCAGTAGTTTCGGAGCCTATTCAATGCAAACAAAAAATCAAATCTTTCCTCTTTTTATATTAGTATAGATAATTAATTGCATAATATACAGGTGGGATGGGGATATATGGGATTTTTTGGAAGTACCTATACCCTTTCAAGTAAGAAAAAATTCAATTCGAATCATGAATTACAGAGTTTTAAAACCTACGATGTGTAATTATTAATTATTATGCCTTCCTTTTATTTATTTCCTACTTTATTGTTACCGAATACTTTTATTAACTGTATAAAAATACGTTGTAAGTAATTGTATTTGTTTTTAGTCACAAATTAAAACTTAAAACGTTTTTTAACGTTTTATACTAAAAAAGTGGGTGATTCTTGAATTTTAAGCAAAAAATTGTCCAATATAATTTAACAGAAAATATACCTTGTATTTTTTTATAATAAAATTAAGAAGAGTATAATAAATATAACATTATGCCATCACATATGGTATCTAATAATAATATCTTTTATTAGTTCGCCATTTTGAAAAAAACTCGTTTACGTACGGAGTAAGTGATTACAATCAAAAATTATTCAGTTATGAAGTGTCGTAAATGATATACTTTCTGAGATATTTGAGTTCAAAAATAAAAATAATCTATATATATAAAAATGGATGTTGCTAAGCGCTAAACTCGAGAACGGCTCGACCGATTCGGCTAAAATTTTTTGTGTATGTTCCTTGGAGTCCACGGAAGGTTTTTATAATATTAAAAAAAAAAAAAAAAAAAACGCGCAGACAATATTAAAACAATACGGGAACGGGAATAATGGCTAACCGCTATATCGTCGCCGATCAACTGCAGATAAAAGAAGGTCAACAGTTGTAAAAGTAAATCAACAAAATATCGAAATTGATAATCGTTGCATTGTTCCTTCTTCACCAATCCTATCAAAGACTTTCAAGGCGCACATCAATGTTGAATCTTGCCATTCCGTAAAATCTATAAAATACATTTGCAAATATGTAACGAAAGGAAGTGATATGGCTGTGATTGGAGTTAGTGCTGAAATTTCTATTGATGAAGTTAACCAATACCAAATGGGCCGTTACGTTAGTATTAATGAAGCAATTTCGCGCATTTTTTCTCTTCCCATTATATATCAAATGCGCACTAGAAAAGGGAATATACATTAACAATACACAGAAGAAATTTACAACGAGGCATTGATAATAGTTAAGGACATGTGCTTGATGATGTCAAACAAAGTATCATCTCAATTAGGCATGACCGTGCCTAATCGCTCAATGCACGACGTTGCTTTAAGGGAATCAGAATAAATGTTCCGCTGTTGAACCAACAACAAAAATTTGTAAATGATGGAAATGAAGGAATTTACTATTTGGACGCTCCAGGTGGTACATCTTCATCTGGAATTGCAGCCACGTTATTGAAAGGCGGTCGAACAGCCGATTCAGTGCTAAAATTTCCATTGAATATTCAAAGCAATGAAACTTCGACCTCTAACATTTCGAACACAGCAATGGCAAAGGTTTTGCAGCAATGTAAGTTGATAGTGTGGGATGGATGCACGATAGCACATAAAAAGTATTTGGAGGCATTAGGTAGAACTATGGAAGATCTACGAAACAATCGAAACCGATTTGGTGGAGCGATGATTTTATTAGCAGGAGATTTCCGTCAAACATTTACCAGTGATTCCTCGGTAAACGCCAGCGGATGAACTCAATGCATATTCAAAGTCCTCCATTTTGTGGAAATACGTAAAGATACTAAATTGAAACAAGAATATCACGATAGCAAAATGATCAATCTGGACAAATATTTTCAAAGCAACTCATTGACCTTGGTAATGGCAAAATCCCTTTTAATGATTCGACTGGCTGCATTATATTTTTGTCAGTTTACTGAAACAACAATCGAGCTCATACAAAACGTGTTCCCAAACGTCTCTCAAAATTTCAAAGATCATTTGTGGCTGAGCGAACGTGCTATATTAGCTGCCAAAATTACGGATATAGATGAAATAAACTTCAAAATTCAAAATGAAATTGCCAGTGAATTAAAGACATACAAATTTCACATACAGTTGATTAGGCAACTAATCAAGATGATGTCGTCAACTATCCACCAGAATCGTTAAATTTTCCGGGATTGACACCTCATAATCTTCAATGGAAATTAGGATCGGTAGTCATAATGCTAAGAAATATTAAATATTAACTTATTTTTGTAAGTAATCGTCGTTTATTGTTGAGATATAAATAACGTGATCATTCGGAAAAATTTATTTAATTTCTACTATTAATTTTTGACAGAACGAAGTCTGTCCGGGCAGCTAGTTATTAATAAAATTTTTCAAAATGGCGTTACTTGTAGGTATGCCAATTAGGTTCAATGCCCTTTCGGTGTACCTACTAACGTATTAATATTTCTTTTAACAAATAGGTATAATTATATATTTCAATAAAAAATAATGCCAACATTGTTTACCAAAGAAGACTTGTTTAAAAAACGAGCTATACAGGTACATAATATAATTATTCATAGCTAGTAAAATACGACTTATTTTTTATAAATTAGTCATATATATTAGTATTAGTACATAGTCTTAGTTATATTTAGTCATATTGTCGCAATCTATGTATTTACAAAATATCTAATCTTGTATAAGGTAAATCTTATTAGCTAAGCTATTTCGTCTTTCTAAAGAACAACTGACATATTCACTACTAAGATTGCATATTAAGTTATCTTGTTCAGTACTTATTTTAGTTAAAAATCAAACAAAAATAATGTGAGTTTGTGAAGTTCAATGAGTACCGTGATAAATAATGACTGTAAATAATAGTTTCATATGCGAAACTTAAAAAACTGGGCAAGCGCGTGTCAGGCCACACGCAATGTAGGGTTCCGAAGTAGTAAGTTTATCGGCTATTACTCATTAACTACTTATGTTAACATAGCCGTTCATTCATAATATAACCTATTTTTGAGAATTTTTTCACTTGTCCAACTCCAACCGTTTAGCCGGCAAGTGCCCCCCGCACTTGACTCCAACTAAAATTAGCACTTTAAAACCAAATATTTCGCGAACGTACTCCTAATCTTAAAATGGTCTTAAAAAAACCATACTATTTTTGAAAGACCTTGTCATCGATACCCCACAGTATAGTACGCGACCAATAAAAAATTCATCCTCACGTTACGCGTGGGGGAGGTACCCTGAAAAAAATGTTTTTCAATATTTTATTCTACGATTCAGGAGTTTTAATAAATATGTATATGCATGCCGAATTACAGCTTTTTAGCACTAAGAGTCTCGGCGCTTTGCTTTGGACAGACAGACTAATGAACAGACGGACGGACGGACATGACGAAACTATAAGTGTTCCGATTTTTCTTCAAAACCCTAAAAAGATAAACTATTTTGGACCTATAGTTCTATTGAATTGTTGAACTATAAACTTAATTATGTTAACGAAGCACCAGTTGTGACCCGCCTAACAGTGGTAAAACTGGTATAAAAGTTACCGGTACAAAGGCATACTTGCCAAACTAATTATGGCTTCGTATAGAACGATTTCATAAACAGTTTTACTTCGAACAGAAAGTGTTCGCTAGCATACGTCCGTCTCGGCGCTCCACATTCGAAATAATAATTGTATTAAGGAAACATGAGCGCATGTGTTTGTTTGTTTGTTTACCCGCCGGTGACGTCATATGTTTATTCTCGCGAGGAGACTGGGGTCTGTTGGACTGTTCGTTGTTGGAGTTATATTTCTTTTGTATTGGTTGTATTCTGATTCGTGATGTAAAATGTATAGCAATAAATTACTCTATTAATGTTTACGATTAAACTAATTGTATAAAGCTTTTTTGTATCATTTCAAAGCCTAGTAATAGCTCTTTCAAACCATCTGACTAATAAATAAAATTATTGAATTAACAAAATTATAGTGTCATCTTCTTCATGAGCAGAAAATATAGTTTACGTTGATATTAAATTTAAGGCTTGAGATAGTAATCTTATGAATAATTATGTTATTATTCCATTTCTTAGAAATATCAAGTTTGTAATTTTTAGAGCATGCGGTTTTTAAAATATTATCTCAATAAAAAAACCTTTACAAGTGAACAAGCTAAAGTCTTGATATGTAAATAATTATCTAACTATTTATACGTAATGTATCTTATAATTGGATTTTCTTGTTGATGCAAATTAAAACTTTAAGTGCTGCTTCGAAGCAGTAAACAAGAGATGCAATGACAAAGACAATTAAAAAAAACTAAGTAATCGGTCGATGATTGTCGGAGAGTCATGCAAGCCGAGTCGCCCCTTGTTTACACACGCACACTACGGCCTGCACGCACACACAGCCGCACCCGCCGTGCCGCTTATTTAGGTATATTGTTGTTTATTTTATTCGGCGCTATGCTCTACCACGGGGCGAGCCTTTCGACTCAGTTTTAACGCGCACGTTTTATGAAACGACAACTATGCGTCGATGTTCGCTCGCAGCCGATAATTATTCATATCGGAACCGCTTCTAGCGACGAAAATAGCAACGCGGTAAACAAATTCGCGATTTTTTATTGGCGGGCCCTCTTTGACCATCACAATAATCGTTTTTATTAATATTTTTTTACGCGCCTCATTCGCATGTCGCTCGCCGGTGTCTCCGCGAATCTTAATAGCAGTTAATCATAGTTTATTTTTACCGCGCAACGAGTGTTAATAATTGTGTTGGGGCCTCGCCGTGTTTCTTTTATTTTGCACTAGTATTTAATTGAATCGCGCGATTTAAATTACGGAAGCATATTCGTTCGTAAAAAATTCGCGAATACGGACCACGGAATCGAGATCGTTCACCTACAGACCTAATGCCTGAGATAACGAGTGCCCTTAGCCTCGATTAAAAAAGAACGTTCCTCGTTCGAATAGTTCGCGCGCATTTTGAAAGTTTCGAAATTCAAATTTGGTTTTTGGCGGGAAGTTGGACGGAAGATGTCAGCCGAGGAGTTTGGACTGAACAGAAAGTTTTGAAAAGTGTTGAGCACACATCAGATGCCGCGAGTGTTTTTTCAACGCGTTTTCGAGGCTAAGCGCTAGTTGTTTGAACAAGTGTGTTTTCTAATGGATTTATTTTGAGGTGAGTTTAAATTTACTTATGTGTTGGTGTTTGTATTGTTTGCTCTTCGTGTTTTGTGTGCGTGTTCGCACCGGTGGCGGGAAACCGAATACCTAGCCGGTTTCTTTCGTGTGTGAGTGTACAAACAATGCGTCCGTGTGTGCGGACTTATTGTCACTTTGTATAAGAGGGGAGACAAGGAGGGAGTTACTTGTCATGTATTTAGGCGAAGACGAAACTTTGATGAGTTGACTTTTTAATTTATATCTTTATAGAGCGTTTGGGAAATGTGTGACAATACGTCACCAATGTTTGCTCACGTATCGGACTCTCCTAATTTATCTATATTGATTTTTGACATCACGCCACCAAATGTGTTATGTGAACGCGAAAAGTAATTAAACATTTTTTATCCGCGCACAGTTTATCAGCGTTTTTGCACTTATTTTCTTTACTGTAAAAAAAATACCTAAAAATTTATTTTCATGTTGGTATTATATCTACGTTGTTTCATGCCTTTTTGACATTGAATATTATTTGTATTACAATGTTACGGTCCAATTAGACTGCTTTATCAATGCAAATCAATTGCAGACATGATAAAAACTTTGAATTAATTTAAATACGGGTTTTAGTTATAATATATGAGAAAGTATCTTTTAATTAAACTAGCTAAGTATAAAATCTTTAATACTAATTTTCTCAGTTTTCTTCGCAGATAATTTTATTGAATTTATTATTCTACAAAATATTGTAGAATAACCCTTTTATAATTTTATTCATTTAAATTTCTGTTATAAAGAACAATGTGATTATTTTTCTTGGAATCTGAAACTGACCTATTTATTGAAATTCATTTCTCTGCTATAACCTTGAATTATAATGTAGATGAGTAGGTATATATATGAGTTATGTGAAATAGAACTCGGCTAAAAAAATGGACTATAATTATGTAATACTTTGAAATTCTGTTTAATTTTTCCTTAGCATTACTCTATTGTTCATTATACTTATTGTTAGTTTAAATCCTTTGTTTTATTTGCGAAACCTAAGTTTATTACGTTAGACATCTAATTTAAATATTTCGCGTAGTAGGATTTTGTTTGGTTTTATCACACCAGGTAGCAATTTAATTTATTTCATAAATATTTATTATATGCATAATACAAGTGTTTTCATTCATAATTTTGCGTTTTTCAGTTATCACCTATTATTAGGAATCGATTATAATTTACGACTACGCGAAAAATATTTAAAATGAGATATTATTGAAGAATTAATAATAAAAAAATATAAGTACTTAAATAAATAATTTTGTACTTACATCAGTTATTGTATATTAATCAAGAAATTACAATTTGCATTATTCTACCAAGGTAAAAAATATTTTTCATAATGGTAGAGTTTGAATGAGTACAAAAAAAATATCCATTGTAAAAATTTACATTTACTTTAAAAAAATTATGATACTGAAAAACATAAATCAATTTACAGATAAAATGTTATATAACCTTTTAACGATGCATTTAATAATATCTACTTTTCCCTTTTTAGGGTTCCGAAGTAAAGGCGGATTATTTTTTATTTCCATTAATTGCTTTTTTAATATTTATCTACATCCTAATTATTCGATTTTGAAATGTGACGTCACGAAATTTAGGACCCCTCACACTCCTTGTCGATCACACAAGCCGCTGACTTCTACGTATAGATACATAAACAACTAGTTATAAATTATAATAGTGTTATAGATATTTATTATGTATTTTAAAGGAGACACTAGTTGTGGTGGCAACCACTAACCGCATTCGTCTAAAAGCGAGGATTGAACTTTCCATTTCGAATGAAAATACTCAGTTCTAATTGCAATCGTAAAATTAGTCATGAAAGCATTGAAGTATAATGTCAGAAAAGACATCTCGAATAAAATATGTGTCCCGCCGGGAGGTTCTATTTTCAAAATTGAGCCCCCGTTCTCCTTTCAAAATCGAACGAATCCATTGAAAATTGAAGCGGATCGGCGCCAATTCATTGGGACATACATTGTGTCTGCGGTGTCGGTTCTATATGCTAGTAATAATACTTCAGTGCATGAAAGCCTGTATTTAACGATAAATCCGGAGATGGAGTTCGAATCCTGCTTATATTGATCAAATCACTTCATTTCCAATTATTATAGTATGGATTACCATCCATACATGTTAGAAGCCGTACACTGTTTTGTTATTAATCGACGATAGAATTCTTTTTAGCCCCCGACGAAAAAAGAGGGGTGTTTGACAGTCTATGTCGCACCCTCAGTGGAAAAAAGGTATAAGATGAAAATTGCAATTTTACAGGTGAGCAAAAAAAAAAGTTAAATATTTTAACATTTTAATACATACGTTAATACGTACGTAATACATATGTTATAACAGTTATCAAACGAATTTACATTACGTGATAAAATATTGATAAAAATAAAAAAAAATTGAGCATAATATTATGCAGCTTTTTCCCTCTTTCCAATCTTAATACATAATAACTAAAATTCTAAGTAACACGATAGCGTTTTTTCGCGTATCTGTGGATCTGTATTTCTGTGGCATCGTAGCTACCATACGGGTCATGGAAAATAGAGAGAAGTAATGCCATCTCTGTATATGAAAAGTGTCCGTAAAAACACGTAAAAATACGAGTGGCGCTGCGGTGCTGTTGGCGGACCTAGGCATAACTCAGCAAACTTCACTCCGTCTACAACAGCTACGTTCATGGTTCGCTATTTGTATCACACTAGCGCCATTCAGAAATGGCCATTATTGGAACCTCTATTTTCTGTAAACAGTTGGGCACTTTTTCAGCTTTCCCTTCATATGAGATGGCCCTCCTTCTATCTCACTGCTCCATGATACAGGTGAACCGATTTTGATCTAGTTTTTTGAAGTGTAAACTTCTTTATTGTGTAATAAAAAGGTGTGTCAGCTCCGACGCACGATTAGAGTTTAAAGCCATGGTGATGATGCTGCTGCTACTGCTGATAATGATGGTGATGATGGTGGTGGTGGTAATGATGATGATTTCATGTCCAATATCGCATTAAATAAAAATTGTAATATAATTTATGTAGTAGTAATTTATCATAATGAATAAAAAACACTTCATTTAAAAGTATTTCCAGCACAATTAAGCACTCATAGCCCGGCGGCTTGCGTCGATCCTATTAATATGGTGATCGACAAAGTTAAGCTACAGCAGGCGCGGTCGGTAGTTGGATGGGTGACCGCTGGTGGCAAAAATGTCTTGAGCGTTTCCGTGCTTCGGAGGGCACATATAAAGCCGTCAGTCCCGGTTGTTATCATAAGATAACAGTCGTTACGTCAAGCCATGTCGAAGGCCCTCGGGTGGTTTGAATACTTCCGACACTCAGGTTGGCCACTAACCCCTCCACCAATCCGCACTGGAGCAGCATGGTGGAGTGTGCTCTAGGCCTCCTCAAAAGGAGAGACCCGTGCCCAGTAGTAGACCATTAAAGGTTTGAAGCCAAAATATTTCCTGACGAATACAAACGTTCAAGTTTTCACTTCTGTCGGCACTTCCGGTTTTGTACTTTTTTATTTGAAAGAAACTTAATAGAGAGTTCTTAGCTTCGCTATGTTTGTTGTAAATACAGCTGTCGGGGATTTTTTAAATTAATTAATTAAATTAATCTTAAATTATATTTAAGATTATTTGGCTGACATTGCATCGGTGATGCCTTTGGTGTTGTTGATGTCCATGGGCGACGGTAAAAGTTATTTTTTTTTAATGGATTAGCCGATAAATGAGCTGATGATCCACTTGATCATCATCGATACTGGACAAGAAAATGAGAAAAAACAGAAAAAAAACGTTTCACACTCATAGCCCCACACTAGGATTCCCTGTGTCGTGGGTGCCATGGACAACACACAAAGACAACAACACACACACAGACCAAGAACAGAATTACAAACCGGGAATCGAACCCAGTACCCTTGGCGCGGCGATCCGGCATGGTAGCCATTGCGCCACACGGGTCGTCAAAGAAAAGAAAGAACTGGGTCTCAAGCCCCGGAACTCAACGAGTCATTTGAAGGTTGACTCAAGCAAGTGTGGTAGCTCTCCAGGTGGACCTTACGGAGAAACAATAAAACAATAAGTAACAAAACAAAGAAGAAAAAAGGAGAAAAAAGAAAAAAGAAAAGAATAAATAAATAAATAAACTGAAATTATTCATATTTAGATATGAATAATTGCACAAACTAGGTATGCCGAGCCATCGAATAATTTAATTTATTCCATAACTACTTTTACTCGATGTGTAGAGATACAAAATTAATACCTACATAGTATTAACTTAGGGCAAGTGCGTGTCAAGCGACGCGTAATGTAATGGTTCCGAATTAGTAAGTTTATCAACTACTAGCTGACCCGGCGAACTTCGTATCGCCTAACAAAATATTTTTTTTCTAAAATAAAAGTAGCCTAACTTACTCCTTGTTAAATCAGCTATCTGCCAGTGAAAGTCCCGTCAAAATCGGTCCAGCCATTTCAGAGATTAGCCGGAACAAACAGACAGACAGACATACAGACAAAAATTGTAAAAAATATTGTTTTGGTATATATGTACCTTGTATATGTTACCGGCAAAACCCGATTTCGGGTCAAACTAGTTTGGCCTAGGCCAAACTAGTTTATCCTACTCGTATCAGGACAAACTAGTTTGGCCTAGTCTAAACTAGTTGGGCCTAGGCCAGACTAGTTTGTCCCGACACGATTAGGCAAAACTAGTTTCTTGTCAGGCTAGTCGTTAGTTAGAGTAATATTCATTTAGTTGCATATTGTTTACCAAAATGATGTATTAAGTAAGGTTTCGGACCAAATTTATAAAGAAAACGACAAATCATTATAATTACAAAGTTGCTTTGTATGCACTTTTAGGGAGAATTCAGGGGTTTTTGATACACAAACAGGCTTCCAAACGTCTCCGGCGCTGCGGGAAATGCAGCCCCTCCGCCCTTGCGTAACTAACTGCAGGCACTCCATGCTCGCCTACGCAGCTTCGGCTTTTTGGTCGCCTGCGGCGACCAGCCTCAGCCGCTTCGGCTCACATGGTGCCTGCAGTTTGTTACAGCGGGCGGGGGCTGCTCTCCCTCCGCACCTCCGGGGTTTACATTCACTCTAGGGGTAGGGCAGACTAGTACCACGTGGGGTCGGGGTTGACTAAGTCGGTTCTGTCACCAATTTTGAAAAATTGATAAAACAATTAATAAAGGAAACCATTACAAACGAGGGGGAAATAGAAAATATATTAACAGGTGCCCCACCAGAACCCAAGAAAAAAAAGTACTTGGACAAAGAAGAAAGAAGAAAGAATCAACAGAACTCTTTTGAACACAAATCTTCATATTCAGAGGAAAAATTATTAATGTGTTAAGGTTTTTTTGTAATTCTTAAATAAAAATTGCATGTAAAAATTAGTTTTTTTTTTATCATTATAAATGTACGAATAGGGAACCGTTACACAGAGGAAACGTTATTATTCGTCTAAAAGTTGTCTGGCCTAGTGAAGGATTTGACAAATGATAAGTGCTCTGAACGTGTTGTGTCATCATAATAATCAGCTCCATTAATTCTAGCAAATGAAACGTTGTCATACAAAAATTTGACAATCGTTAGTTGTCAAAGTGAAAAATAGGCGAACCGTTGGTTGGCAAGTGATAATCGGCCAAACAATTTTCGGCGAGAAGGCAGGATCCCGTTTTAAGCACAAAGATTTGTCGAATAAATATAAATCCGTAACAATTCGGTTCTAATCAGTTTTAGACTGACGAGAAACTAGTTTTGCCTAATTGTATCGGGACAAATTAGTCTGGCCTAGGCCCAACTAGTTTAGACTAGGCCAAACTGGTTTGTCCTGACACGAGTAGGATAAACTAGTTTGGCCTAGGCCAAACTAGTTTAACCTGAAATCGGGTTTTGCCGGTAACATATACATTAAATTGCACTTAGCAAAAAGCGGTTATTTTAATATTACAAACAGACACTCCAATTTTATTTATTTGTATATGTATATAGATGTATATCTATACCAAATTACTAATGGTCTCGGCGCTTTGCTTGGGACAGATGGACAGACGGACAGACGGACAGACGGACAGACGGACAGACGGACAGACGGACAGACGGACAGACGGACAGACGGACAGACGGACATGACGAAACTATAAGGGTCCAATTTTACTTCGGAACCCTAAAAACTAACAATGAACCAAATTAGGCCTTGAATTTAAATACTTCAGAGTGCGGAAAACTGATTCATTCTTATTCATAAACCAATCAAATTAATATTTATATTATGTCATGTGATGTATTCTGATCGCGATTATTACGCAATGTTAAGAGAACTGGTTGTATTAATCTACGAATAAAAAACAAAATCTTTTTCCATGATTCTTTGTAGTAAAACATATCGGAACTTTACTTTGCATCTTATTCAAACCACCATGAACTTATACCTGTTTATTCAAGAGGGGTCTAAGGACAACTGGGGTCAGTGACGTCACTCGTGACGTGACTCAGGGTCCATAGTTCCCTTTTAACGTTTTTATTGGAAACTAGCTGATCCGGCGAACTTCGTATCGCCTAACTTTTTTTTCTCTAAAATAAAAGTAGCCTAAGTTACTTCTTGTTACATCAGCTATCTGTCAGTGAAGGTCCCGTCAAAATCGGTCCAGCCGTTTCAGAGATTAGCCGGAACAAACAGACAGACAAACAGACAAAAATTGTAAAAAATGTTGTTTTGGTATATGTACCGTGTATACATCCAAATGCACTTAGTAAAAAGCGGTTATTTTAATATTACAAACAGACACTGCAATTTTATTTATTTGTTTTGTAGATGTATAGATGTATAGATATTCTTGTTGCAGTAATTTTGTTAAGTTTAAGAAAGTTTAAGAAAACTGAAGTTTAACAAAGACCTAAGTAGACTTATAGAGGATCCGTGGCCCAGTTAGTATTATAGTGACATGCAAAGCGAGTGTCCCCAGGTTCGATTATATTACTTATCGAACGGTATGTACGATAAATGTTTTATCTCGAGTTCTTGATGTTTGTGTCTGTCTGTCTTTTTGTCTGTGGCATTGGCAACAAGTACTCTGTGATTGGCAACCATTGTCACCCGATAGGGAAACCAATCGCGGTGTTGTGTGAAACTTCTTATTCTTATTCTTCTTATTATTTAATCAATTTATTTTGAGTGGGCCGTAGGACATACGTGTTTAGGACGTATGGATGTTTTTTACTCTTACCAATGATATTATAATGTAAAAAGAGGTAGATATGTCACTAGCGCGCCGACAATGAAGAGGATAAGAACAGGCAATTGACCGTTCTGCTCAAGTCTCTCTGTCAATACAAGACGATACGCACGCTTTTGTTGTTGTCAGAAGTGCTTGACATTTGACATACAGCGTTAAAATGCCTTCGTGTATTATACCAGTTCCTGTTCCATAACAGGAACATAACCAAAGGCACGAAGATCCGGCTCGTACGAACATTGGTGTTCCCCATATTTCTATACGCTGCAGAGACGTGGACATTGCGACAAGTCGAGAAAAGGAAGATCGACGCTCTTGAGATGTGGTGCTGGAGACGCATGCTTGGAATCTCATGGACTGAATTCCGAACTAACGTCTCCATACTTCAAGAGCTTGGCATTAAACAACGTCTTTCGACATTAGTATTCAGTCGCATCTTAAAATTCTTTGGACACGTCTCCCGGAGAGGAAATACCTCCATCGAACGCCTTGTTGTCCAGGGAAAGGTTGAAGGCCCCAGACCGCGTGGGCGGTCACCCATGCGATGGACCGACCAAATCAAGTCTGCAGTGGGCGGTCCCTTGCATGAGTGTACAAGATTATCAGCAAACAGGGAGAAGTGGCGAATGCTCGTAAGGCAAATAACATCTGCTCCAAATACAACCTTCTGAAGACCACGACCGATACGACAAAGAAGAAGAAGAAGAAAAATTATACCAGTGTGATTGGTGTAGTGAAACAGAAGAACGTGTGTGTGTCGTAGCTTTTTTCGGAACAGATTTTTTGGTTGATTTGTAAGGGCATAACGTATCTATATTTTTTTTAAATATCATTATCTTTTACCCAAAACGGATTTTTATGAAATTAAACACACATGTAGGTAGACCATGATCTCGAATAATATAATATGGTACTTATTGTACCGGATAACTGATACTTATAAAAAATAACCGATTTCAAAATTAGGGATAACTCAAAAACAACTTGTCAGATCTCGCTCCAATTTAAGTGGACCACATGCCAAGCACCAGCTTTCGATTAAAAAATAATTATCAAAATCGTTTCACCCAGTCGTAAGTTCTGAGGTAACATAAAAAAACAGTCGAATTGAATACCTCCTCCTTTTTTGAAGTCGGTTAAAAACTTAGGTAAAGCCGAGGATAGAGCGAGAATTTTTACCCGACTACTATAATGAAAAGGTTATATTTTTCGCGCGTATCTTGTAGTATGTATGTATGTATGTATGTATGTATGTATGTATGTATGTATGTATGTATGTGTGTAATATTATTTATTACCTCGCATCTTCCAAACCGCTTGACCAGTTAGTATAATTATTAAGATATCGTTAGATTCGTCTTGATAACTTAAGTGTTCGATGACGTTAAAAAAAAATATGTTGGCTGTGAGATGCCATTGTTTGAAGTACTTATCAAAAATAAAAATAAATGGAATAATGCAATATGGGTATCAAATTAAAGAGCTCACCGTAAGTATTGAAAAAAGTATATCATGATAGTTTTTTTGATGGCAGGCGGATTTTTTTAAATTTTTAAATTTATTTTATTTATATACTGATAGCCGACAAACGAACAGACGACTGATGGTGATGACATCATCTTGCGTTGTCGGCCAAGAAAGAAAAAGTATTATTTATTTATTATTTATTTACATGTTTATGTCACCTCTTAAAAAGAAGAAACAAAGGGTAAACTTAATGCCTAATGGCATTGTCCACCAGTCAGCCCTGGGTGGATGTGGAAATAGCTGACGGCAGGTGTCAACACGAAATATATATATAATATATACCTACTCTAGAATAATTATTAAAATCTGCAGAATAAGTAAGTAAGTATCACGCAGATTTAAAACTACTAATTCAGGGGTCATCGGCAGAGGGTGCGTCGCTATCTACATCGAGACTGGGAAAGGTAAATAAAGGGGACGGATCAACAAAAACAAGGGACGTCCACACTGAGCCTTGCACCGGTTCTTGTGCTGTGTGCACTCAGCTCAGTTTGTGAACGGATGTTTTCTTAGTTCGCATTTGTATAAAAATATACTTCGGCCGCTGTATCTTGGCGCGTCTGAACTTCGCGCAGAAGGCTGCGCAGTAACATAATTCGCCAATACTCGATACGCGGTTATTGTGTCTCAGTCATACGTTAGCATGTTCGTGTTGCCATCTCTGTCTTACATGCGCTAAAGTTCGCAAAGCCTATGTTCAGACGCGCCAAGATACAGCGGCCGTACTGTACTAGCTATTACCCACGGCTTCGCCCGCGTGTTCAAAGGGAACTAACAATGAGTTGCTTAACATACATGACACATTCCTGGTGCAAGAATAATCAGTAACAAGTCTAAATTTTAAAATATACTAAGAGGAACCAACTGTAAAACCTATGACCCTCTTTAACCTTCCAACTATAAATAAATAGTTATATCAATTCATATTATAGTAAAATATATTTAAATACATACTATATAAAATTTATATCAATCCATAGCCTTAACCAAGTTATACAAGGACCAACACATTGTTACTTTTACATAGTATGGAGTGATTCTAATACTTAATGGATCTTCCCATGGGAATGAGATGTTTTACCGCTGTAAAAAGTAGCCTACGTTACTCTCCAGCCTCCTCACTATCTCCACACACTAAAATCATACCATAACATTGCTCCTTTATGACGTGAAAGAGGGACAAATAAACAAACAAACACACTTTCGCATATATAATATTAAATATGGAGTATGGATAGTATGGATAATTTTAGTATGGATATTTGCTACGCTTTAAAATTTAAAAGCTCGAGTGTTCGGGCCTACTCTTTCTGGTTTGGCTGTGTTAGTCCTATCTCAGAAAAGGCTCAATCGATTTGTGAAGTCTCCCTGGCTACTTAGTCCAGGCATGTTAAGGATATAAAATTTTGGATCAAGATACGGTAACGGTTTCTTTCTTTTTCTTGTCTCTTTCTTGGCCGGCAACGCATCAGTGATGCCTTTGGAGTTGCTGTCCGTGTGCGACGATAGCCACTTACTATAACGTGGATCGTCAGCTCGTTTGCCAGCTATTTCCATAAAAAAAAACCATTAGTTTCGGTTACGGTTACGGAGATCCTTAATATCCTTGCTTACAACCCTCTTGCTCGAATCAGCTGCCAAACGACTCGTTCTTTCTCTTTCTTTCTTCATCGGTGATGTCTTTGGTGTTGCTGTAGTCCATGGGAAATGGTATTTACCATCACGGGGCACCAAGGGTGGATCCAGCTTTGGCGCCAGGGGGGGGGGGGGTCGCATGGGGGGGGGGGTCAAATCACAAGAAGTTATACCTAATTTAAGTTTGATAATAATAGATACAAGTAAAAATAGGTATTTTATTAATAAATGTAAGTACTCAAAATCAAAAATCAAAAATCTTTATTCAGTCTAAAAGTTACATTTAAGTAATTCAGTTTTTGAAGCATCCTAGTAAGCATAAAATACTTTATGCTTGTGGCAGAATGCCCCGCTCCTCCTTAACACAAGCGTTACATAAATATAATAGACTAAAAACAAAGAAATATTCTAATGAAACAATGTACTATTATCAGTAAGTAAAACTAAAACTTATTACTTATGGTATGCGCCAATCTGTGTGTGTGTGTGTGTGTACGTGTGTGTGTGTGTGTGTGTACGTGTGTGTGTGTGTGTACGTGTGTGTGTGTGTGTGTGTGTGTGTGTGTGTGAAATACCTACAGGTGGTTTATGAGATTTTCAGTAGAAGTGTAATTTAATGACTGAAGCCAATTTGTGACAGTTTTTTTACATTCACGTGCGGTCATGGAATAAATAACAAGATTTTTATTAAGATGGTTGTATAGGTGTGCTGATTGAGATAAATATTGCCTTTTCGCAAAGTTGGTTTTTGTCTGAGGTGTAGAAATGACTCTATTTCTTCTCCTTGTATTAGTTGCTAGTACGTGGTTATAACCAATATTTCGGTGTCTGCGTAAGATTGTAGATAGTATATATAATTTGCGGATAGATAGTAAGTTTGATATATTGTATAGGTCCTCTGTGGGATATCTATATGGTTTACGATACATTACTTTAAGTAAACATCGCTGTCCACGTTCTAAGTCAAGAAATTTTGTTTTTGTAGCTCCCCCCCATGCAGTGATGCAGTAACTTATTACAGATTGTGCTAGTGCCAGATATATTTGGTTAAGTTGTTTTTTAGGAATTACATCTCTTAGAATCTTAAATATCCATGTTAATTTTCTTATCCTATCATTTATATGTGTAATATGTCGATGCCAAGATAGTCGCTGATCTAAAATGACCCCTAAATATTTAGTATGTTCTACTTTATCTAGTTCAGGACAATTACAAAGATTTGTGTCTATATACCTACATTGATGAATTTTAAGAGAAAGATAATTGTTTGGTTGAGTTTTATTATTAATAGTGAAGCAAATGTAGTTAGTTTTGGATGCATTTAAAGTTAACATATTTATTTTTAGCCAATTGGAAACATAATTTAAACCTGCTTGTGCTGTGTCAAAGACTGAGCCCCATTTTGGACCTTCGAACACTATAACAGTGTCGTCGGCATAACAAAATACGTTCCCTCCCACTATATTTAAATTTGCAAGTTCATTTATATATATGAGGAATAAGGTAGGTCCTAACACACTTCCTTGGGGAACGCCGTAGGAAATTTCTGAGGCCTCACTTACATGTTCACCAATTTTAACCTTTTGTACACGCCTAAACAAGTAATCTTCAAATAATTTCAAAGGTGTACCTCTAATTCCTATATTTTCCAGCTTTAAAAGAAGAGTGGGAAGGGAAACTGTATCAAACGCTTTTTTAAGGTCAAGGAATACTGCTAGGCATTTTTTATTATTATCTACAAGCTGGGTGATCAAGGAGGTTAAAGCTAAAACAGCATCCTCTGTTGATCTACCTTGTCGAAAGCCAAATTGCGCATCGGATAAAATTTTAAATTTATTAAGGTAATTTAGTAGTCTAGTGTTCATTAGTTTTTCTAAAATTTTTGATATGGCAGGCAAGACAGATATTGGTCTATAATTGTTAACGTCATCGGTCTTTCCACTCTTATAAACCGGTGTTACTAAAGATTGCTTGAAAACTGAAGGAAAGACCCCTTGATGAAAGCAAAGATTAGCCAGATGACTGATAACTGGAGCAACTATGTCACTAGCAAGCTTAAGAAATTTATTTGGAATTCTATCCCACCCAGGTGCACTATTTGGCTTAAGACTGCAAATGACATGCTTAACTTCGGTGGGGTCAGTATCAAGAAGAACAAAGGAGGAACTTTGATTAGTCATTGAGTTATGGTGGTTAATAGCATGTGGAGGGAAATTGTTAGGTATTATGGCCTCCGCAAGAGTTTTAACAACTTTAGAAAAAGCTTCATTTATAAAATTTACAGAGTCATAAGGCGATTGTTTCATATTTAATAAATTTTGGTTACAGTTATTTTTACTTTTAAAATTTGTTATATTATTTATTGTATTCCATAATGTTTTAGGATTTTTGTCTGATAATGCTAACTGTTCCCTATGGTATTTATTTTTCATTTTTTTGATTAGTTTATTGCAGAAGTTGCGGTATCTTTTATAAGTTATTTTAAGAACTTCATTATAAGGCTCAGACTTCAACTTCTGTTGCATTTTATTCCTATTATTAATACAACGTAAAATACCCGGTGTAATCCATGGTTTGATGCATCGTTTATTTTTAGGAAGATATTTAACAGTGGTACATTCATCGATAGACTCAATCAACTTCGAAATAAGATTACTAGATATATAATCAGGATCATCACTAAATAATAAGACATGAATATTTTTTTCCATTAGAAAATTTAAAGCTTTCTCAAAATTAACCACTGTAGTATACTTAGGGTAAATGTAGTCTTTTTTTATTTTTGATAGGCATAAGAGTATTGTAAGATGATCAGTCACTGTAGTATTAAGAACAGCAATGTTAGCTGACATTTTATGTTTACTAAATTTCAGCATGAAATGGTCCAGACAGTTTGATTCCCTCGTTGGTAACGAGTGTCCAGGGAGTATACCATGAGAAGCTAGCATGTTTAAATAATTAATTCTATTTAATCGTTCATTTAATTGTTCGGTAGATTTAGTTATTAAGTTTATGTTAATATCTCCTGTAATTATTAGGTTTTTACATGATTTAAGGTTACTTAAGTGGGCATTCAAAGAGTTTATAAACTCTGAAGCATTGTGAGTAGAAGGTGAACGATATATAGCTAATATGACACTGTTTAAGACATTAATTTGTATGCAAGTAGCATGCTGGAGTCGAATTTCATTCATAACTGGCTTTAAGTGACATTTCACATACGCAATTACACCATCACTTTGGTTCAAATTATAATGAGAATATATAGAAACATAATTTTTAATGTTAGTACTGTAAGTACTTAAATAAATCTACCTATATGTACCTATATTTGAACGCGTTTTCGATGCGTTCGTTCCCGAATACGGCGTTTGCCATCAAACAAAGTATTATATTAAACATTGAATGAAAGTACTTAAATATCTATATTGTGACAAAAAATATATATAAACATTATGTTTAACAATTTTAATTAGTGGTCCACCTAGGTCCTGGACCCAGCCCAGGGGGGGGTCATGACCCCCATGACCCCCCCTGGATCTGCCCTTGCGGGGCACACTGGTTTGTAGTCGGATATTCACTTAAAAAAATAAGACTTGTACAAGAGAATTAAATTCGATTTATACGTAACGTGGACGGGACTGGACGTTAACTTTTGGAAACATCGTTTCATAGAAAATGTGAACGATAGAGCATACGTCACGGAGGCACAACGGGACAGGAACGGGGCACGCACGTATATTTATGCCCCCTCCACGTCCCGTCCCCGTCCCGTCCACGTTACGTACGACCGATTAATTAACCGATATTAAGATCTCTGCGATCTGTTGTACTTAGATATCGGAGTCTAGGTATGTGCATGTATTTTTTGGAGTTTAATTAAGAATTAATCCTTAAGAATTGATTTTCATAATATGTATGAAAATTTAAAATTGGGAGTAAAATTAAACTTTCTCCGTTACGTTACGTTATGCGTTATATTCATGCGCAACTTATCTTGTTTATGTTTCCATGACTATGTAATGTATTTTGATGAATAATATAAGTAATGCTTAATTAATATAAATAAATGTATCAAGCATGCTTTCAGTAATACAAAAATGCGTTCATTTACCCTCATATACTAATATATATATTTTATAATGTTGCTCATGTCCATGGGCGGCGGTGATCACTTACCATCAGGTGACCCGTCTGCTCGTTTGCCTGCTTAAGGCATAAAAAAAAATAACCGTTCGTAAGGAGTAAACTCCAATCGTGCGTCGGAGCTGACACACGACAATTTTTAATTTATTTTATTACCTGGATGACAGGCAACGCCGTTCACAACTTTCATATCACTTTGTAAACAAGTTTCATGACTATTTCGACGATGACGCTACACTTTTCATATTTATCTAACGAACCACGTTTTACTATTTACTTACCTTACTTAAATACTGGGTTTTTGAAATTACTCACGCAGATTTTGTTGGGTTTGTTTACTGCTTCGTATCCGTGCATTATACGTGCACCTTAGAACTGATAGATTGGACCTGAAAAGGATATCGTAAACCCTACAGTCGCTACAGCCCTACATTCTACTACTATTCGTTGTCACTCTTTCACGCAAAAACTACTGAGCGAATTTTCATGAAACTTAGCACACAGATAGACCATGTTCTGGAATAGGACATAGGGTACTTATTATCCCGAAAAACACGGCCAAAGCCGCGGTAGAGCGCTAGTATAGCATTAATTATAATAAAACCGGGCAAGTGCGTGTCAGGCCACGTGCAATGTAGGGTTCCGAAGTAGTAAGTTTATCGACTATTACTCATTAACTACTTATGATACAACTGTGATAGTTTTCCTTGTAAATTCATCATATAAACTATTTTTGAGAATTTTTTCACTTGTCCAACTCCAACCTTTTAGCCAGCAGGGGGGAACCTTGACTCTTATACAAATTAGGACTTTAAAGCCAAATATTTCATGAACAAATCCCTAAATCTAAAAATGGTCTTAGGAGACCCATAATATTTTAAAAAGATCTTTTTAACGATACCCCACACTATAAGGTATGCAACGAAAAAAAATTAATCTTCACGTTACCTGTAGGTGACCTACAATTTTTTTTTCAATATATTATTCTACGATTTTAGATTTTTAATTTAGATTTTTAATAAATATGTACGAGTATATCCATGCCAAATTACAGCTTTCTAGCACTAAGGGTTTCGGCTCTATGCTTCGGATAGACGGACGGACGGACGGATGGACCGGACATGACGAAACAAATAAGGTTTCCGATTTTACTTCGGAACCCTAAAATATAGGTACACGTATTATCTCAGGAATGAGACAATAAACCTTCTAGTTTAATCTACTTATTCTTTTTTGTGACATGTGAAAGTGTTTATTTAAAGTTTGTCCTTCAATCACGCTCGCTCAATTTGACGGATTATAATTAAAGGCACGGACATAAAAAAAGAACAGACGTAACCTTGTCTAACCGGGAGTGAAGCTGACAGCTGACAGCTCGCTTACCATGTGTGCGTAATTTTGTAATTTTTGATTCGCGATGGTGTCAATGTCGTAGCCGTATGGTGTCAATGTGTGGGTGTGTGTACTTGTACGAATACAGAGTTGGTATTCCTATGGGTGCTTCACTGAATTTGTTCTTGGGATTATGTCCGTCTTTTTTTTAGGTCCGTGAATTAAAGGCTATTTATTTTACCGATTGTGTCGTGAAGTATACTACTATATAGAAGGTTTTAATAAACCTTATTTAGTATAAAATAAATGTGCTTATTTGGGATCTTTTTTTATGGAAAAAGCCAACAAACAAATAAATAAACGCTAACACACACCCCCGCAGTAGGTTATTACATGTGTCGCGGGTGACATGGACGACACATATAACACATCACAATCACACCCATGACCCGAGTACAAGTATTTATCTGTCACATAAATATCTGCATCGGCCGGGAAACGAACCCGGGACCTCTCGCTTCGCAGGCAGGGTCGCTACCAACTAGGCTACAGGGTCGTCATAAATAAGCTGACGATCCACTTTGTGGTAATTGGCCACCATCGCTTACGGACATCAGTAACACCAGAGGCATCATGGACTTCAAAGTTACTCTAAAAATACTAGGCAGATCTCGTTCAAATTTGTGTGGGATTACGTGACAAGCACCTGCTTTCGATTAAAAAAAGAATCATCGAAATCGGTTGGCGTGATATTGAGTTATTCGTCCATTTGTCGCGCTTACTTAATACAAATTTAAGACTTATATGGTTTTATCATGGATGCCATTGTCAGATCTCAATAAAATTTATATGGGACTACATGACAGCCACCAGCTTTCGATTAAAAAAAGAATCGTCAAAATCGGTTCGCCCAGTCCAAAGTTCTGAGGTAACAAACATAAAAAAAAATACAGTCGAATTGAGAACCTCCTCCTTTTTTTGAAGTCGGTTAAAAAAGCGTTAATTCAGGCCGTTCGACACTGAGATTGAAAAAATTAGTCGATTTTAGAGAAAGGGCAGCGAGCCAGTCGGAATAAACTCTATCACTAGGGTGAGGCCAAGCGAGCGTAGTTTTTAGAGCCGTCAGTCGCGAAAAATGAGTCACGTGCATTCAGCTTCATACTAAATTCCTGTTTGTACCAATGATATTATAATGTAAAAAGAGGTTATGTCACTAACGCGCCGACGATGAAGAGCGTAAGAACAGGCAATTGACCGTTCTGCTGGTAGTCGCTCTGTCAATACAAGACGATACGCACGCTTTTGTTGTTGTCAGAAGTGCTTGACATTTGACATACAGCGTTAAAATGCCTTCGTGTATTATACCAATGTGATTGGTGTAGTGAAACAAAAGATAAACGTGTGTGTGTTGTAGCTCTTTTTGGAACAGATTTTTCGGTTGATTTGTAAGGGTATAACGTATCTATATTTTTTTAAATATCATTGAATTACAGTCGATTTTAAAGAAAGGGCATCGAGCCAGTCGGACTAAACTCTATCACTATTAGGGTGGGGCCAAACCAGCGCGAAAAATGAGTCACGTCAACGTGCATTCGGTTTCATACTAAATTCCTGTTTGTATGTACAGTCACCTGCAGAGAAAAGGTAACTGCAGAGATAAGTAACCCATCTGTTTATAAATATACGAACAGCAACGTTTCCGTTGCCTGTTGCGTTGCGTTGGGTTACTTTTCTCTGCAGGTTACTGTACCAAACGACAACACAAAATGAGTTTGGAGTTTGGTAAGTATGAAACCGACTCATTCTACGCGTCGCACAGCTCAAAAAATGCGCTCGTTTGGCTTGGCTTTACCCTTAATATAAGTACCATTGCGGTTAAACTGGGTGGTACAGGATCCAGTCTCCATCATCAGGAGCCAGTCACAACTACCTCCTTCGTTCATCCGTAGCCCTTCCTACTACGAGTAATATGATAAATGCAAGTTTGTTTTGTTAGGATCTATGTATGTTTGTTGCTCTTTCACGCAAAAACTACTGAACGGATTTTTATGTAATTTATTATACAGATAGACCATGATCTGGAGTAACGTATAGGGTACTTATTATCCCAGAAAATGGGAAAAAAACCGCGGGAAGAACACTAGTTAGGAATACAGGCTCTAATTCCAAAAAAATATTTTTCTTATTACAATGGGTAATCTTGGAATGGTCAATTTGTAAATATAAACATAAACGTGTTATATTAATGTCCGGAAATAAAACAAGATTAAATTACAAAACTGATTGGCAATGCTTTTCAGCGATAAAGTGTAATGTTATGTCGTGGAAAATCTTTACACAAAACAAATCTGTGATTGTTGTATGTACATATAATAACAGTAATAAATTTGGTTTGTTAAAAATGTTTGTATGTTTGTTTCTCAATCACGCCACAACTACTTAATCGATTTGGCTGTTTAGAATGGAGATAGCCTATACCCTGGATTATTACATAGGCTACTTTTTATCCCGAAAAAGTTCAGGGTTCCCGCGGGATTTGTAAACAATCGATCTCTACCGCGGGCAAAAGCTAGTAAATCAACCTTATCCAAAGCCATTTTATATGATTTTTATTTTTTCGTATTAGCAAAGTGTTAGTCATCTAGATATCAAGTACATGTAGAAAGCCTGAGAAAAGTCAGTCTAAGTACGCTCATTCTTAGTTAATTCTGTATAAAAAAAAGCTACAGAATTTCGAAAAAAAAATTGACGATATCAAAAAGAAACAAAAACTGTTTTGCGAACCATATCGTGTGATAATATATGTCATATGAAAGGGCTTGTTATAAGGATCTCAAATATATTTTTGTTATGTTCTGCTATGGATAGTTTTAACATTATTCAAGAAAAAACGAAAATTAAAAATGAAAATTGACTATTCCCCCCTTATCCCCGAAACTACTAAGGCTAGAATTTTGAAAAAATACAGAGAATAGTTATTTACTTAAATATTACAAGCTATAAGAAGTCTATATGGTCTTAAAAAGAGTGGCAAAATTATATAAAATAAAAAAATACGGTAAAATCTACGAACGGAACCCTTCCCACGCGAGTTTAACTCGCACTTGTGCAGTTTATTTTATAAATATATTTTGTTTGCATGTTTGTGCAAAAGACGGTAAAATGATAAACCGATTTCGATGAATTGAATTTCTGTTGAACTTTAATAATCCTAGTATCCTACCATATCTTTTAGACAGTATATTGAGGTATAAGAAGGTAATAGTTGATTTTTAGCCACCCCTTCTTTTAGAATACGATCCCCAATCGTACCGTAAGAGGCGACTCAATTCGGCCCGCTGTTGATAAGGCTCCGCGGACGGAGTATATTGGAAATATTGGTTTTAAAAGTTCATTAATACCATTATTACTGTTATTATTTCTGCGTGGGGTAGACCATCATCGACTTGCTATAGTCAACCGCCAAACGACTCGTTGTGTTCCGGCTGGGGGCTTGAGAGCCAGTTCTATCTTTCTTTTTCTTCTCTCTTTCTTGGCCATGGTCCAAGCCATAGCCACTTACAGCTGGATCGTCAGCCTAAAAAATAATGGCACGCCTTAATCCAATACTTTCGGGCGCGTACGATTCGTAACAAAAAATTGGTGGTCACCCGAATACAAAACAAACACTATTAAAATTACAACATTAACATTATTCATTTATTTAAAAATAAATCTTCAAGGAACTGGAATTAATTATGTAAATCACGGAGTACTTACTTCAAGTTCGTGACGTCACTTGCTAAAGTTAATGTTGCCATTGGCAAAAAGCAAGAAGCTAGAAGTCTAGAGTATCGGGTAATGTTATACTCGAGATCATTTGTTTGTGTGCGTTTGGGCGCGTGTGTGCTTACGGACAAGTTATTTATACATATAAGTGCGTTGCGGATATTTGGGGGTCATATACAGGCTGATCTTAAGTATAGAAATCTGATTAGTCGGTGATTAAAGTCCATAAGTTTTTTGACAAAACTGAATTTACTAACATTAAATATAGTAAGTAATATTAGCAATATATTCCTATTAACCTTATCTGGCGTGCGAGCTGGTGTTGGTGCAAATATTTGTTTTATTCATACATACTTTTACCCTCGATTTCACTCCGTTAGGGAATGAATTTTCAAAAATTCTTCCTAAGCGCCTCTCCACACTATAAAGAAAGTCTATGCAAAGTTTCAAGATTGTAGTGCTTCTAGGCCATGCGTTGTATATTTCCGCCTGGCTGGAAATCAATTCAACATTCAAAATTCAAAAATCTTTATTCATTTACAATAATCGAACTCAGAACCCTTAGCATGGAGCGCGGAGGTCTAGCATGGTAACCATTACCACACAGGTCGTCTTAAACAGATCCTAGACTGGCTAACAATCTAAAATACTTTTTAAAATCTTTCCCTTTAACAATCGCCAAAAAAACATCACGCTATATCCGCTGCGTGGACACAATGCGCGTTATTCAAGCCTCTTTTTAGGCAACTTAGCAACAAACAATGTTATGTTCATAACTATGTTTTTTATTTGCATGTGTGTGTAGTGTGTTTATGTTAGCCGAGCGAGTAGGCGTGACGGCTCGCGATAGTGTTATCGGCCGAACCTTGCAAAAATACACAACAAACAGCGCAGTATTCGGTTAAACAGCAGATGCAGCTCAGGTGAATGAATGAATCAGTAGGAATGAGTAATTATTCATTCATTCATTCATTCATTCATTCATGAGACAGCGTTAAACATGTTTTGATACTTTTTGCCAGCCAAGGAATATTGAAGGAGGTATTATACCTCGTTACAACGTCACATTTCAAAATCGAATAATTGGTATGTATAGGTAAATATTAATAAACAATTAATGGAAATAAAACTAATTTGGGAACTGCTATTTTAATTTAATAATTTCTAGGTTTAAAATTTCATAATATGTGACGTAACATTTGGGGGGGAGGTCTCATAAGTGTGACCAGCTGTGACAAGGATGGGGGGAGGGGTCAAAAAGTCATGAAATTAGTGTGACGTAATTTATGGATGGCCCCTAAAGTAGTTGACAAACAAGTGACAATAAAGGTTAATCAATAACAGTGGCCGGTAAGGACTCAAATTTTTGGGCTGCGTTTACCATCCATGGTAGATACAAGCCCTGTGACCTTCTTGGGCCATAAAGATATTATCTTTCCCTCCTCCTGGCTAGCAATAACACAAGTAGGAAAGACTGGATTAACACCAATAAGATCATTAAAAGGGCACTCTCTTATTCCATAATGAAATATGCCAACCTCTAACCTTCACCGTCTCGGATGCACTAATAATAATTATATTCATTTATATTACTGTTGAATATGTAAAATACTAAGCTGAGACAGGAAACTATCAGGCATTATGTTATTTGTAATATATTATATTATTGGTATTTTTTTTTCTGTTAAATACTATTTAACCTAAAAATTTCTTAAATTCTGTACATAATTTTGGTTATTGAACTTATTGTAATAGATATCGTTCAAAGATTGGGAGAGGACTGCTGATACCCAATACTCATAGCTGATACCCGAAACACAGTTTCGAACTAACTCGGGGCTTTATACACTTTATTGTATAAAAAAATATATCAATAAAGTATTTTTATTATTATTAAGAAATTATTATCCAACGTCGAATATCAAACTCCTAATGTAGATAGGGCTGTCGTCTTATTTGCCCGGAATCCCACGGAATTAACTTAGATTGGATCTTGTCCAAATTGGGATATTAAAACGCACTCTAACAGCGACCGTGAAACGTTCGTGTTCCGGTCGCAGTATCTGAGCGCCATAAATGATGCAAATCACCCACTTATTTATGCTTTTTAGTGTTGCTAAAGTCCATATGGTCCATGAGAAGTAGTGGCCACTACTATTTTTCAGTTGGCTAGTCTGCACGTAGTCAAGCGGTAGCAAAAAATGAAACGTGAACAATGTTTTTAATTTTCAAGTTTAAGTTTCAAATCACTAATGATTTTTTGTGGGGCATCAGAAATTTAAATGGAGGCAGCCCTAAATACGATTAGGTATGTGTCAATCTTCTAAATGTTGTCACCAATAAATTTACAGAGTTGTTTGTAACTAAATGGCCATTCACACATGTTTACACTGGAACAAAATTAAATTCGACCACATTAGGTAAATTTTTATTCGATCGGCGATTCTGAGAATAGCAATTAAGATACTAATGCATATAAATTAGCCAATTTGAAATAAATACCTGAAATGTCAATTTATAAGTGAACTACTATAGGCATGGGTTTTATAAATACTATAGTTGTACTATTATTTCGCGTGTCTATTTATAAGTTGTTTAAATATGCTTATTTACATTTTTATCGGCATCAGACGGGTTTATGGGGAGACGCTAGACGAATTTAATTAGCAAATTGAATCATGTGTTCGTGTGTGTAATGAAGCTAACGGCTTGTGTCAGTCTTCAATCGTCGGAATAATCAACATATAGTCATATTGGTTTTACAATATGTGCTTCGTAAACCACGTTGATCCATCAGACCTTAATTTAATCACAGCGTCATGTTGAATGCCTTACGGTGGCATACCTAAGAACATTCAATACAAAAGTCACATGCCAGCCCTTTGAACTACTTGCACTAGCATGGTAGAACAAGTTTCATTAAACAGCTACATAAAAAAATATAATGCAGATATGCATATCATAATTTCCTTCTACTACCTTATTAGTTATTCCTAATTTCAACTTAAAGTAATTGATTAAAAAATGTTTTACTGTTGCATAAATTACATGATACCACGTGTTTCTTTTTCAGCAAACAATAAACTTTAATGAATTCCTTTGGGCGATGATACCAAAATTATTTTTATTTTTAAACATAATAATAATATTGGCATTGGAAACAAATGCCACGCCACACAAACGAGTAGCTTAACTAATCTATCGTTGACTGTTTTATCTGAGTATTTTGCGTATACGCGGTTTCAGTACGAAATTGCGCCTTGGTACTGATAAAACAAAACAACCTAAATAACACAGTGGCGGCCTCGAATTCTAAATAAATGGCTATCAACTACACTTCCGACCTCGATTTGTTTCCTAAACACTGTTGGCACGTGGCATCGGGAAAAAATTCACTAATTTTGTATGAAACATTGAAAAATTCATAATAATAACGCTTCACACTCATAGCCCCACACTAGGATTCCCTGTGTCGTGGGTGCCATGGACAACACACTAGACAAGGACATTCACACCCAGACCGAGAACAGAAATTCAAACTCATCGTTCAAATTTCCGCCTCGCTGGGAATCGAACCCAGGACCCTCGGTGCGGCGATCCGGCATGGTAACCATTGCGCCACACGGGTCGTCAAATTCATGTTCCCAGTGATCGAAATCCAGCCATAATTCAATTATTGATTGGGGAAAATCTTTAAACATACGATACGGTTCAGTCAGTATCTTTATGTAGTATCAATATTTTTATCGGTTTCAATAAAACTCGTCGAATTGAGGAGAAAAGAAGTGTTAGTATTCAGGTGCTCCTAATTTGAGTCCCAGATGATATAATTTCGAAATGATCTCACAATCATGTTTGAATCTATTTAAACAGATATTATTTTGACATACGAGTAATTAGATTAAGGGCTTGTTTCACGATCTTCAAGTAGAGTCCTGAATAAGCTATTCGCCGGTTAAAGTGACGTTAAAGTGTCATTTTCCATACACGAAATGTCAAATTAACCAACGAATAGCTTACTTCGGACTTACTTGAAGATTGTGAAACAAGCCCTAAGAGACGAAATAATAGTGCGGTTTGAATATTAATTGATCTATTTTTTTAATTACGTGCGTATTGAAAGTATTATTATACGTACTTCGGTGAAGGAAAATGTGACGAAAACCGCTGAGTTTTACAAAATAACTATCATAATAATTAAGTGTGGTGCCTATTAAGAACTGAAAAATATTAATAATTGAAAAATACGCTACACACTCATGACACCACACTAGGATTCCCTATGTTGTGTATTTAATATGTAGAATATTGATCTGTCCGTTTGTTTTCATGTGCATTACGAAAAGTTCTGGACGAAATTGGACGCGGTTTCTTAATTAATGCTGGTTTAACGTAAATACTGGTGCACGTTTCATCTCGATACGTCGCTTTAGAAGCCGAAATAATAAATAGGAATAAAATTGAATGATTTGAGGATTACAATACTAAGCCCAATCCTGGATATTACTCCATGGGGTCCGCCTGGATAGCTACTGTAGTGTATAAGCACAGCTGTCAGTCACGGACTGACTGCCAGTCAGTCAGGCAGCGAGGCTGCGTGCTAGGTGCGGTGTGGAGACGTTCGATTGCGTATACCTACATCACCTATTACAGAGTAAAATGTGTGTATTATTGACCCTCCAAACACTACAAGTGGCGACGACGGTAAAAATAATAAGGAATTACCAAAAAATGTTGGAAGAAAAAGAAGGAGTAATGCCGCCCTTGCTTGCATTCGTTCGGGCAGGCAAATTCGTAACGAATATGTTCTGTTATATTCGCATTTAAGTAAGTAAAGTGTATTATTACATTACAACCACATAATTTATATGTGGGTATACCTAATTGCGTGCACTTAAGTAACAATTATTTGAGTGTTGACGTTTTAATAACTCGGCAACTTAAAGTACAACTGCCATAATTGTACAAAAAATGGTTGTCTAAGCATCAAAAGTAATTAAATACTTCGAAGGCCATGCAAATCATTTTGTTCACAAAGGGCCATGCCTCAAGTAACTATTTCAAATAGACCATAAATTTCCTATGATATTGCTGTAGGAAATTGTAGTATGTGAAAGAGTAATTTATTTCGTTTCTTATTTCAAATAAAGCTACCGCATCACAATAACAATATCCTAAGTTTTGTTTGTATTTGGTGGGTATTTAATAAAAACGTGAAACTCCACGTTACCCTTACAATAACTTTGAAAGAAACGATTGAGAATCTACCCCATTTATTAATACAATGCTGTGGTTAATGTTTTTCATAATTCAAATACCGTTCTACCATGAATTAAAAAGATTATGATTATCTAAACAAGTTTTAGACGTAATTTTGCTAATTAATTAGCAGTTCAATATTATTATTATGGTCACGCCAATACAGTTCACTTAAAGATCATTGCCTATACAACCATATTAAGGAAGAACCTGTAAAGTAGCTACAAACAATGTGTTATGCATACGCACGTAATATGTAAAAAGTTTATTATACCTTTAAATCCGTATCACGTAACAATATTGAAGCATTATATATGTTAATATTTTTAACGCTAAAGCCAATATTAAATTAAATATATTGATAATTGTAGCTACGTCAAGGTTCACGCAGGTTGTACGGGTCTATCCCACTTGTCCCGTTACAAGTATTAAGTCCGGATTGGGCACGCAAATTGAAACAAGACTCGTAAGGACCTTGTTAATGTACCTTGAGTACAAAAAGGCCTGCAAGGGGCACGCAAATTGAAACAAGACTCGTAAGGAGCTTGTTACTGTACATTGAGTACAAAAAGGCCTGCAAGGGGCACACAAATTGAAACAAGACTCGTAAGGAGCTTGTTACTGTACATTGAGTACAAAAAGGCCTGCAAGGGGCACGCAAATTGAAACAAGACTCGTAAGGGGCTTGTTAATGTACCTTGAGTACAAAAAGGCCAACAAGAGGCACGCAAATTGAAACAAGACTCGTAAGGAGCTTGTTAATGTACCTTGAGTACAATAAGGCCTGCAAGGGGCACGCAAATTTAAACAAGACTCGTAAGGAGCTTTTTAATGTACCTTGAATACAAAAAAGCCTGTAAGGGGCACGCAAATTTAAACAAGACTCGTAAGGAGCTTGTTAATGTACCTCGAGTACAAAAAGGCCTGAAAGGGGCACGCAAATTTAAACAAGACTCGTAAGGAGAATGCTATACCTTGTGTACAAAAACGCATTTGCTCGAAAGAAGCACGTTATTATTGTAATATACTTATCTTCTTGTTTGTATAAATAAAAATGAACTTTAGTATTTCTTGATAGCTTAACCGATTTCACTGTTTCATTCAAAAATTTTCGTAATGGCTCAAGGATGGCTGTTTCGAGAAGAAAAATCAAAGTTCTGGGTAAAGTGACGTGGAACATTTTTATGTTCAGCCAAATTATAAAAGACATTAAAATATAGTGTTTGCGGAAGTTATTCAACATAATGAGTAATTTCCTAAAAGGTATATTAAAATTTAAGGATTGATGAGTATGTGGAATACTAAAGTTCAGTCTAAAATGACAGAGATATTGTAACGCTTTTATAGCTAAAAAAAAAAATGAAAAAAAAAAGTTTTCAATTCATTGGGTATTTACCATAATTATCATAAAATAAATTAAGGTATGGAGTAGGTACTTGACTTGGAATTCTGAGGAAGAAACCAAATTAATCGATGTATTGAATTACTGCTATGGCAAGTCATTCGAGATGATTGAGCATTATACTTTATACTGTAATGTATTCTGTATACAAGTGGTATATAATATACCGTAATATATACTGTCAATTATAAATCAATGTTTTAAGGCTACGCAGTCATGTTACTGTTACATTAGTAAAAAGCCATGCACACACGGTGCCCGCAAATATTATAAATCAATGTTTTAAGGCTACGCAGTCATGTTACTGTTACATTAGTAAAAAGCCATGCATACAAGGTGCCCGCAAAGATTATAAATCAATGTTTAAGGCTACGCAATCATGTTACACTTGTAATAACGTTACATTTGTAAAAATCCATGTATACACAGTGGCTGCAAATATTTACAAATTAATATTTTATGGATATGTCGTTATGAATATCATTGAAAGCCAAAGATGTCTGTTGGATATGATTCATAAGACACCCATTCGAGATGCCTGATGGAGATAATTCCCATCATAATCGGTCCCATTTCACTGATATTAAATCGTGGGATGAAATAACAAATTGCAGGTTTTCAGAAAGTTACCTCAATCAATATGAATTACAAATACCAAGTAAAGAGATGATGTGGCATCAGAATTCAAGTATTATGTAAGGAATAAAAGTAAGACAGTGATTATTGGTATGGTATATTTTATTCCATTCATGTGTTAACATTCCATAACTTCTTTTAAAGTAAATTTGAATCTGACCATGTATGAAATGTACAATGACATACTTCCGTCTTTGACGATTCATTATTTTATAATAATTCGTTACAGACGAGTATAATGTGTAATATGTGAACATATCACATATGTGAGCAGATTATGAGAAAATATGACAAAGGACAGCAGTTATGAGTCCATGGTAATGGACTCGGCTTTTATGATAATTATATTAAATTTTTGCAATTCTTATATAATATAATCCACAATAATTTATTGGATATATTATTATTATTGAAAAAATAAAGATTCATCCATGTGGCAATGAGCAATTACAGACTCAGAAGATCGTAGTATTTCCATCTAATATCTTTACTTGCAATATAAATATTAATCTTTTTGAGCTGTCGCAAATAAAGGTAAATATTATATGTCAAGGTTATGATTTTGTCTCCATAGTAAAGAGACAATGAGACACTGAGAAATAAAATTTCAGTATATTGAGGTAGTCCAATAAAACACGACGTTGTAATCAACTATTTTACGTAGATACAACATATTACTTATATTCAACCAACTTGAACTATCTGCAAAATGACAACACCTTAGGTGCTTCTCTGCGCTCTTTTCATGTAAAATTGACATAAATAGTTAACTAGCGTCATCAAGTGATGGCTAATGACCAAAAGGTTATTTTATCAGTTTCCATACTTTTCACGGCATTATACATAAACAATACCTATCAAGGGCAAGGTTCATACTGTAATTATTGAATATGCGTTAACAAAGTGGTTCGATTTAATTATGTCAGACTTAGCCAAAAGAAAAAGAAAACTTATGTCTAGTTGAATGACAGTGCTAAGTAGCAACTTTAGAGATTTATCTCTAAAGCAGTACAGTCCGAGGCTCGTCGTCGGTCTTATATTTCTGTATTACAGATCTATCAAGTTTAAAGTGACGTTGATGTTGTGGAAGCTGAAAGCACTAGATCTCCATCTAGAAGCTGGAGTGGCCACATTACTAAGCTGAATGTACATATGTGTAAATGGGTGTAACCGTGCACGCAGGACCACCATCTCACAAAGCATCCTTACCCAGAGTGCTTGTCAACGACTGAAACTCCCCTGGGAAGCAAACGTAAATTCCCAGAGAATCATAACTTAACTGACTAAACTGATAGTGAATCAAGAGTTAAGATAATGAAGAGAATACTCAAGTTCACACGATAATTAAAGAGACAATAAATTGGTCAGCTGTGATCGTAGTTTCACAAGCAACTATTTTTAAGATTATTAGAGATTCTACTGGTACTATTCTAAATACCCTTGTGACTTTAACAGTGTAAATACTGGTAGAGCAAAATAGCTTAGCATTAAATGAATGGGTTGCCAATCAATGGTTTGAATTCCTTACTGACAATAAATGAAAATAATAATGTCACATAGGAAAATTGTTTAAAGTTGACCCTTATAATGCGTGGAGTGAGTTTGAACTGTCGACAATTATACTGATATCATGAATTAAGTCTTGTTCAATGACTCAAATTCTCAAGATTTACCCCTTATTTTACCATGAAATGAAGTATCCTCAAAAATGTGTGTCTGTGACTTTCACAGTGTAAATGCTGGTGGTAGAATTATACTCACCGCCGGCAAATAGTTTGAATTCCTTAGTGACACGAGATGGAAATAACAATGTCACATAGGAAAATTGTTTAAAGTTGAGTTCTTATAATGCGCTGAGCGAGTTGTATGAACTGTAGATATTATATTGACATCATGAATTATGTCTAGTTGAATGACTCAAAATTCTTAAGATTAACGTTTGGAAATTTCAAATTACCTTCAAATTTTGTGACCTACCCTCAATATAAATGAAGTACCCTCAAGAAAAAATTGGAAAGTAATATCACGATAGGTCGAAATAGCAAAAGTTAATTCTATAAATAATTTAAGAGTTTTGTTCTCACCTAGTCTTAAAGAAAACAAGATAGCGTTAGGGAAATACCTTTAAGTCATGTACCAGTCGAGTACCTATAAATAGGTAATCATGATAAATCATGATACTGAACAATACGAGATCAGTTTCCATCTCGAGAAAGAAAGTTGTGAAGTTGAAGAAGTGAAGTTTGGGGTGTGTATGGGTGATGCATATTGCACACATATGATGCACACATATGACACTAAATGGATAATGTATGCATATCGGCTGGGTGAGCCTTAGTAATAGAGGGACTTACTCAAGATTTTTCAGAAGTTATGTTGTTACTTTTGATAATTGAAGGAGACGACTGTGGTAAATGGCTTGGGTTAATCTACTTTCAATGCTACATTTGACGTTTGTTAAAAATATAATTATGATCTACAAGAGTTGTATTTAGTGAAATGCGAGATGAGATCTCCAAATTGACTTATGCGAATAAGATCAAATTTTTTATGAAGCTTCCAGTAAAATACCTTTCACTCTAACAATGACAGTAATGTGAGAGACAGAAATTGACAGGTCTATAATTCAATTAAAGAAAAGAGGGAAACCATATTATGTGGATAGTACTAAGGGAGCTACAAGATTCTAAATTAGCTACAGAAAAATATATCGATGAATAATAAGTAACTGAGGCTAACAGATTGACACCAAACTTTAACCCTGCACTCACATAGTGGTGTGAGTTTCTGATTGTGAAAACGATGTACAGAAACGGGAAATACATGTTGTACAACAATAATACCGAAACCATATTATGTGGACAGTACTAAGGGAGCTACAAGATTCTAAATTAGCTACAGAAAAATATATCGATGAAATACATGTTGTACAACAATAATACCGAAACCATATTATGTGGACAGTACTAAGGGAGCTACAAGATTCTAAATTAGCTACAGAAAAATATATCGATGAATAATAAGTAACTGAGGCTAACAGATTGACATCAAACTTTAACCCTGCACTCACATAGTGGTCTGAGTTTCTGATGGTGAAAACGATGTACAGAAATGGGAAATACATGTTGTACAACAATAATGATAATAAATTACACAAAGAAAATAAAAGTTGGATATTGAATAAATTATTATTGTCAGATCTTATGTAAATGTTGCAATATATTATTTGCTAACGAACAGTTGTAATCAGTTATTATTTATTATAAAATAAAGAAGGGATGTAGTGTATAAGCACAGCTGTCAGTCACGGACTGACTGCCAGTCAGTCAGGCAGCGAGGCTGCGTGCTAGGTGCGGTGTGGAGACGTTCGATTGCGTATACCTACATCACCTATTACAGAGTAAAATGTGTGTATTATTGACCCTCCAAACACTACAGCTACCATCTTCTTCAGTCAGTCGCCAAACGACTAGTCGTGGTCCGGCTGGGGTTACTTTTTCTTCTCTCTTTCTTGGCCGGCAACGCATCAGTAATGCATTTGGTGTTGCTGATGTCGATGGCCACTTACCATCAAGTGGATCGTCCGCGTCACTATCGTCAGCTCGTTTGTTGGCTAGCTACATAAAAACCGGGCAAGTGCGTGTCAGGCCACGTGCAATGTAGGGTTCCGAAGTAGTAAATCTATCGACTGTTACTTAATTAACTACTTATGCTAACAAAGCCGTGATAGTTTTCCTTATAAATTCATCATTGAGCTATTTTTAAGAATTTTTTCACTCGTCCAACTCCAACCGTTTAGCCGGCAGGGGGGGACACTTGACTCTAACTTGACTCTAACTAGTCTTAGAAGACCCATAATATTTTTATAACACGGACGAACGAACGGAAGGACATGAAACTACATACATAATTATAAGGGTTCCGATTTTACTTCGGAACCTTAAAAAGTACGAGTATAATATAAATACTAATGAGAATGGAATTAAACCGTTTGGAAGCTCCAAGTCTTACTATTGATATTACCCAGTACCTATCTATTGAATTAGTGTAAATTACGGCACAATTGTTAACACAAGACGTACTGTAAGTGTAAGGCAGTGTTCATACTGGCATCGATTCATTAATTAGTACTACGTAACTAAGTACATAGTTGCATTGGAGAAGTTAAACGAAGAAAAAGCGAGATAAATTTTGGTTCGGGCTCGAGTGTTTTATTATTTTATAGTTATGAATTGAGTTCTTATTTATGAATAACTAAGTGGTATATTAAATGTAATCAGATAATAAAAAAAATCGAAACGTGTCCCTGGGACACAGTAGAAATGAAACTTCTACGGACAAGTGGAATTTCCAAAAAAAATAATTCAATAAAATTTTGTTTGAAAAAATATTTAAAAATAAATATTTCAAGAAAAATCATTCCAAAAAAATATTTAAAAAAAATCTCAAGAAAAATGTAAAAAAAAATCTATTCCAATATATATATAAATATTCTTTCCTTCCGCCGCTGCCGCCTCTCACCACGCGATATATCGTCTACCCCCTCCTCGCGGCCGTAACACTTTTTCGTGATAGAAAAATCCTAATACTGTTTATTTATTACTGCTTATTTGTGACTAATATACACCGTGTTCCTGAGGTTGTGCACGAACTTCGGCCTGTTATTCAGACCATTAAATTGGTCATCTTTCGTTATGGATTCATTATTGAAATTTTAATTTTTTTTATTTTTCATTTTCATCCAAACTAAATACTTGAACGTAAATTGCCTAATGTGTAATCTCTTTACGCAAGCTGGCAACGTCGCATTATGATTGATATGAAACTTTGACATTAGTAAACTTTTATTGACGTTAATAATTATTTCTCATCGATTTTGTTGTCTGTGCGACCAGTGACATTAACAAAACCAAATAGGTAATAATACTAGTTCGAAAAGTTTTACAATGTTTGTTTACTTTATGGCCCATTTAGACGGAGAGTTTCTAGTATCTATCGTACATTACTATCACTGGTAATAATCGCCATAACATTATCGTATCAAATGTTTACATACAGGAAAGAACTAAATTCTCACCTACGATTATCTCATATGACATTCGTAACTTATCGATCAAGGCGATAATTTCCTACGTCTATTTAGGTACACTTTGTACGTAAGATTACTTACGACAATCTCGACTTGTATTCGACTTACATTTTTCAAATTCATACGTGTATCATACAAGACGGTTCAAAACGTTTTGAGTGCGAAATTTGTCATTCGAGTTAAGTTTACAATTAAAAAGCAGTGATAGCCTAGCGGTTAGAACGTTGGTCTCTCGAACAGAGGGGCCCGAGTTCAAATCCTGGCACGCACCTCTAATTTTCAAATATTATGTGCGTATTAGAAGTTAATTATCACTTGCTTCGGTGAAGGAAAACATCGTGAGGAAACCTGCACACCGGAGAGTTCTCCATAAAGTTCTCAAAGGTGTGTGAAGTCTACCAATCCGCACTTGGCCAGCGTGGTAGACTATGGCCTGTACCCCTCACATTGTGGGAGGAGACCCCGAGCCCAGCAGTGGGACAATTATGGGTTGTTGCTTTGCTTTGCTTTTTTTTTACAATCAATATTCCATTGCGAGGAAATTGTCGTCAAATAGCGAGAGGTGTAAATGTAAGAAAGATTTTTTTATTAATTCGATCGTGGCTTCTTCGAGACGAGAAGTTCTCTGTCTAAATGGGCCTTTATTGACAAGTCAAGCCAATAATGACATGACATTTAAATTGAAACCAGTATAGTTTGAATGATTATGACCGTACTGAGCGGCAACATAGCACAAATAAAGACCCTTTTACAATGTACACCCATATTAAATGGAATTACCAATAACTTAAAAACTAAGCTTTATAATGCACTAGTACCTGTATAAGATATGTTTAGTAAATGCTATAGAATGATTTGGTAAAGTTTGTGCCCAACTTCAAAAACACCCGGTATAAGTAGAAGCAAAAATTGTATTCATAATATCTCAATGATTTTGTATTCGAATTAATTAAAACCTCCGCCTTATTTAAAGTCGATTAATAAAAGCGCGTTGAAAGAAGCCGTTTGTCGTACATTCGTTACTTTTACCGCACCAGTATGCACATGGCTTATGTTACGCAATTTTGTTTGCAAGGAAACATGGAAACAATAGTTGGGAAAACTGCTCGAGTTTCTTATGGCCTGCTGTTATGTGTGTGAGTGTGTATGTGTTGTGTGTGCATGTTTGCGTGTGCTAGTTTAAAACTGGATAGGAGCGTTGAGGTACGCTGATGGTTCCGTATCTCGCATCTCCAAACCCATTTCACCCATTCCATTCGAAATCCCTCTAACTCCTTTAATATTTTATCCATATTAGTAATTAACTAATTATATTTACCTACCTACTTGTCATTGAACAATGGCAAAAAAAATAATTAGATTTTTCGATTTTTGTAATTTTAACCGGTTTTCTAACCCTACGTTGATTGCTAACCGGTTTTAACCAAAATGTTATAAAATATTTGTTGTGGTTTATTCTGTGAGATTATAGAATCAACACTGTCTGCACCTCAAATAGGCGTTGAGTCAGACTTGTTAACTTATATTTACATCGGTAACTTATAAGCGCGCTATGAAGAATGATAGATGGAAGGTTCCGTAGTTATTCACGAAGATTAAAATAACAAAACCCATAAAAGTTTACTAAGTAGTTATACTTTGTATTTTCATCTCCTGTTGGATTCGAATCCTGCACGCACAGTTTTAAAAATTACTTATATGTATTAGAAATTATACTTAGAATTAGTCAGTTATTTCGATAAAGGAAAAATTTCAAAAAAGTTCTGTAAGAACTTCCAATGGACTGTGGTCAATTCTTCGCACGTCGTGAGAGACTCGGAATATACAGTTGAAAGTTTTAAATAATGAAGTTGAGCGAAGTTTCGTTTTCTTTTTTTTAAGTTTGTCAAAAAGAAAAAATAGAACAAGAAAACTTTGGAAAATTATAATTTTTATTTCAACTATTTTTCCGAACAAATAAGGTACGTAGGTACTAGTATAGTATGTTATTAGCGCCATCTGTTATTGTATTACAGAACTTAAAAAAAATGCATGAAAGAAGGACATCGTGACTTTCAAAAATGCATCCTTTTTGCTACTTTATTATTACTAAGGAACCCTTCTAAGCTTGGTGTTTGCGTGTGTGCGAAGTTTATCTGTTTGAACAGAAAGGCTCTAGACGGATGTTGGTTATAGTCGTATTTAGTTATTTTAGCTGCTTGTTACGTATGTGTGATAAATATAGGTAAAATACTAATGGAATCACCCGAAGTCTCCGTCTGTAGAACGCGATAGTCTCAAAAACGCGGCGGGCAAGCCTAGGGCACATATTATCCCACCTATCGATCAAAAATTTTCTAAATCGGGAAAATCTAAATTTTCTAAATTTTCTAAGGCGGACAAAGAATATGCTTAATATGAAGAAAGTTTAAGTATAATAATAGATAAATATACGTTTTATTTTAAGATCACTTCAACATGCTCCAAATATTTTTACATTCGCCCCCTTTAAGATCTTTAACACCCATAAAGGGGCGTTATCTCCCACTTTGAGAACCACTGTACTAGATTTGTCGCTAAAATATTAATTAACCCTAAATGGCCTCATGTTTAACGTCGCAAATCTCAATGAGGAACAAACGAACGACTTAGGCGTTCACTATAAAACCGGTATTTTGGCATTCGTCAAAAATTCGGCTAGATTTACTATCTAGGTCGCTGCGAACGGAATCACTATGTAGAGAATATAATGTCTCTGTTGGTATGTCTGATTCATGTGGTTTTTCACCCTATACTTGGTTTGAACACGAAAAAAATTATAATGATTTTTTGGGGCAGGTGGTAATCTTGATGCTTATTTTTCCAAATCTAAAATTATTCAAATTATTTGCTGTACATATTCTTCTTTGTGTAAAATGTGATAAGGATAGCAAACGAAATTGCAGTATCCCATTCCCATAGACATCAATGACAAACCTTGAATAAGACTGTAGAAGGACTGTTATAGTCAGTTTGCAAAGATTAGTTGTTAGAATGAATATATCGGTAGATATTTTGTTTAGAACGATAACTGTGGAAATTAGGACTGCTAGTGTAAGTTGATGATAAAAACAAGTTACAGTTTCTGGTGAGATTGACATAATCAGGGCGAGCGAAGCGACTCCTACATTATCCCACAATTTATGCATTTTTGTGTTACACTTTACTCAGAAACTATCACTCTTTCAGGTTTTGACTTTAACATAGTATTTTCTATTCATGTTCAGATGTGTTATCAATCATAAAAATATTCCACATTAAAAAAATAGAATTTATAACAATTTTCATTAATTAGATTTTTACTGTATTACTATCGCCATCTGTAAGAAAACTAAAAAATAACTTTGTAATAATAATATAAATGGAACATAATGTAATGAAAAAAATACGAATTTACTAACATCAATGTTACTGTTCAAAAAACTGCAAAACTACAAAATTTGGCGAGTCCTTCTAAAGCACCGCTTCTTTGCTAGTTATCCCAATGCCGAGTTCGGGTCTCCTTTCTCAATGAGTTTTAAGTTAAAACCGTAAACCCCCACAAATCCCACGACGGCCAATCTTTGAGACCATTACGAAGAACTCTCAAGTGTGCAGGCTCACAATATATTCCTTCCCCAAAGTAAGTAATAATTAATTGATTGTAAGCACATACGCCTTTTTGATAAAAAAAGTGCGGTGTGTGCAACATTAGAACTTCTGTCTCATTTTTTTGAGGAAGTAGCTGAAGAATGAGCTGACGTTCCATCTGGTGGTGGGTGGGTAAATGGGATCGTCACCCATGGACAACAGCAACACAAAAAGGATCACTGATGCGTTGCCCGCTAAGAAAGAGACAAGAAGAAAGAAAGAAGTGTCTCCTAAGCCACCAACCAGTATGTGACGAGTATTACAAACATTCCAACCGGCAATCAATGCTGGTATAAAATTCAATACATCCTTATAAGAGATAATATATTTAATGAACTTTTGATGATAAGTTAAATTTAAATTCCCTATTTTATGATCTTCGGATAGTTCTTCCTAAAACCTTTTATCTAAATAGATTAGTAGTATCCCATAGATCCAACAGGGAAGCTTCATCCGTTACGGCTTAAGCGTTGATTGATAAATGGACAACGATTTTTTTAATATTTGGGAAACTGGGAAAGAAATAATTATGCAGCCAGTATGTTGGTACTTAACTTGTTTTAATTCTAATTATTCCAATCAAAGATTTCAAAGAAAGCATCCTAAATAGACCTAACAATCTATAAAAGCATTCGTGGTATCTTGTAACCACATAAAATATCTCCACGGTTCAAAATGTTCAGACAGAAAATTTATTACCGACTCGAGTCGTGCAAACAACAACACTTTGTGTACAGTCCTCAACACACAACCGGCTGTGAAAACACGCACGCACACCAACGCACGGTACACACAAAACAAACCAGGAAACGTCTAGCGAAAAACAAACAGGGGTCTTTTGTGTTGTGTAAACAATTGGCTCGCCGTATGCAACAGGCGTGACGTTGGCTAAAAAAACAAAGCTACAGGTTACCTTCGTTAGATGGCACTGATAGCGATCGTAAGGTACTTATGAGGTAGTTTTGTGAGCTGATAATAGATGGCAGTATCTGCACTTAGAATGAATGGAAAATATTTTTTAAATCTTTGTGTCCTAGTTTTTGACCAGTATACTCACACAGTGTTATTTCTATACAATATAAATATTTAGTATAATAAAACCAACAAAATTCGCCAAAATTACATAAAGGTGAAATATTAATGTTTAAGTTGTAAAGAAACTTTTTTTACCGACTTTGAAAATAGAAAATTTAATACTACGTAAATACGTAATGCAACCCCAAAGTCCAAACCATGTATTGACAATTTCAAGTCACAATTCATGTTAAAAGTAGGTGGCAGATTGTACCTTGACTGCCTTGAGTTGATACCTGACTTCCTAAAATGCCTTAATAAGTACTAAACGTCGGTGCCCCTCTATCACTCTTTTAACCTCTTCTAGCATGTTAGTAGTAACATGGAAAGGGAGTTTTGCTGTTGTTAAATTAGATGGCGTTGTTTTGTAATTTGGAGTCAGTGAAGTGATTTAATCAAAAAAAGGAAAACAATAATTATTTTTTCCTAATATTATTGTTTCTTTAAGAATGTATTCGTTTACCATACTTACTTGCATTTTTGTATCTTATTATTTATTTCCTCTTCCTTTTAAATGGGATGTTAGTTAAGAATGTGATAATAAGTTTGAGAACCTGTGGCTGGGACTGGAATGCAAATAACACGAAATTAGTGTACAATATAAAAAGACGCCAATTTTATTATTGACGTTCCTAAGCTAAATATTATATCTAGTACCTACCTATCTAAACTAAATCAAATTCATCAGAGTCATCTATCTACAGACACAAAACACGAAAGCACAAATATTTATATTGAGTAATACCTACCGCAGTTCCTTATTGGCAAGTGAGTTACCCAATTTTAAGTAATTTCCAAATTAAAAGAAAAAAACTAAAAAACCAGCGCCCGATTATGTGACGTCTCATCATAGTCAGACTGCTAAATCAGCCCTCGGGATTCTTTTAACAGTTAGGTACAATTGCCTGTAGTGCCTATAATGTTATAGCTGAAGTTATAGGTAAGGAACTGTATCAAAGAGCTAGAATCTAGCCAGTCTAGCTAGCTAGCCACCTGCAGCTATCGAACAATAACAATAGGTATAAAGTTACGATTGTTTTGAGTGGCCACATTGGCCACTTGTTTGGCATAACTCAGCGTACGTTTTGGGCGATCGGGTGACAGCGACGCCAAAGGCCGTCTGCTTCAAAACATTGCTTCGTCGTGTTATTACTGGTATTTGGGATGGCTTCAATTGACAGTCCAATACTGAACACGACTCTCCTCTGAAGAGAGGCCTAGAGCATAATACCACACCGGAACGGATTGGTGGAGGGGTCAATGACCAACCCAACTTTCGGAAGTTTTCATGCCGCTCGATGGCCTTCGTCATGGCTTAACGACTTATTTTATAATAAAACTGGGACCGAAGGCCTTACATGCCCTCCGAAGCACGGAAACCATTTCTGTGTTCTATGACGGAAACGCTCAAGAAATATTTGCTACTAGCGGTCACTCATCCAATTAACGACCTCGCTCGATGTTGCTTAACTTTGTCGCATGAAGCGGTAAAGGCCGTTAAGGCAAACAGGAGTTGTCCATTGGAAAAATAAAAGTTATGATCCACTCGAGCCGGGCTATGAGCGCTTTTGATAACTTAGTTTCTTTTAAATAAACATTCCACTTTTTAAATAATCTTGAACTCTGAGTTTCAAATACACTTACGCCCATAGAATGCTTACGCCCCAACTCTTACGGCCGGTCTCAATAATGTACTAACAGATGGAAGACTGTGGATAGGGCTACCATTGGTATGTCTTCTGTCATATTTGTCAATTTTTCAGATGCAAAAATTGACAAATATGACAGAAGACATACCAATGGTAGCCCTATCTACAGTCTTCCATCTGTTAGTACATTATTGAGACCGGCCGTTAGTCATTAACGGTTACTTTAATCGCTTTTTAGTAAAGAACCTCCATACAAATTCTGTACTAAGAAGCGATTTAAGTAACCGTTAATGACTCTGAGTTGGGGCGTTAAGGCGCGGTGTGATCTCAATATTCACAAAACTGGGTTTCTTTGGTGCTCGAGTACGAGGAAACCCAATGAAAATATCGCACGCAAAAAATACAGGGCATAGAAAAAGGTCTAAAGAAAAATGTTAACCGAATAGAGTATTAAATAGTTGTTTAATATTTCCAATAAAAAAATCGTAATTTCCTATAGAAAAATAAATAATAATAGATAATTTTTGTTTTGAGAATATAATACGTATATGGTTTTATTAAAACTTAAACCGGACAGATATTGAATTTAATGTGTATATTCTGAATTATCTAAGGAAAACTTAAGTACATAATTATAATGCATAACTTTTGTTTTAGTTGCATAAAGCTTTGTCTAAAATAATTAATGATAAAGAATGTTTATTTTTTAATCACCTAATCATAACCGCACCGCAGGCAGTTAACAACCACGCAAAATCAACTTCTATTCTCTATAATATTGAGTCGATTTTCGTGAAGCATTCGACACCATTACATGTAGAATATCCCTTTAAGTAACGTACTTCAGCTTATGCTACTGGCTGTCGAGTTTATTATTGTTTTTCTGTTCTGTTACAGATTGTATTCAAAACATCAAGACTCATATATCGCTTCAGTCTTTTCAAGAACACGACGGTGTACCGCAGGGCGCTGTATAGGCCCCGGTCTTTATAAACATTCAATCGCTTGGTGTTGTGTATGAACTTGTGTATGAACTGATACATAATTTGTGATATCTGGATGTGTCTCCAACGGGATGAGGATGATCCTGATAAAATAGATGAAACGGTAAGTCTTAATACTTGTTTTGTTGTATATGTAAAGTATTACATATATTATGTCTCTACGGTAGTTGTTAGGTGCCTACATCGTTGCTTAATATCTTTCTTATAGTCATAATTTACCTTATTTTTTTAACGACTAAACGTCCTTGCTTCGTTTCAGAAATCTTGATCCTTTCGTTCACAAATAGTAAACGTCAGTTTCCGCTTTTTATCAAGCATTATATAATTTTTGCAAAATACGTAGCACAGTCATTAACTGTTCGATTTTAATTAGATAAATATCATGTGACGATCCTGTAGCCTAGTTGGTAGCGACCCTGCCTGCGACGCAAGGGGTCCGGGGTTCGATTCCCGGCCGGGGCAGATGTGTCGTCCATGTCACCCGCGACACAGGTAATAACCTACTGCGGGGTTATGAGTGTGTTAGCGTTTATTTTTTTTTATTTTTATTCACAACGCATTACTCGTAGAGTTTCTGTTCAATAAGATTTATTTTAGTAAATGTACAATTTTAATAATGAAGTTTATGATACCTGGTCACAGTTCTTAATAAATCAAGTTAAAACATCCGAGCTTTTAGTAAGCTTTAAAGTAGAACGAACAAAAAATATCTAATCTATTCATAACCCTTGTGAAAGAAAATATTGTACTTACTGAAGAACGGATGAATAAGCAAAATGTCATGGCGGGATAGCGTGATCTTGCGAAAATGTACGAAAATATTTTGTAATTTTATTATTATTACTGAACTGGCGCACCGTTTTATTTAGGCCTATTTAATGATAAGAAAGACTAGCGCTCTGCTCGCGGCTTTGCCCGCTTTTTCCGGGATAATAAGTATCCCATATTTTATTCCAGAGCATGGTCTATCTGTGTGCTAAATTCATCCAAATCCGTTCAGTAATTTTTACGTAAACAGTAACAAACATCCATACAAATCACATCTATAATATTAGTAGGATATTAGTAGGAATAGTATTGGGTATATAATATATAGGTAATAATATATATAGCTTATTGGTTATGCAATGGCACTCCTTTCATGGACATCATACTCATGGAGTATTAGAGTGATAATATGACTATCATCATCTCTAATTATACACAATAAAAATCATCAATTTTCAATCCAGCATTTAACACGCTGTTTTAAGCGCATTATCAAAACATTGCCAAATGCAGTGAACCAAATCATTCCTTGACCATTTTTACGTATCTCGTTGATAAAGATACATATTTAACGTGTTTTAATCTGTCTTTCAACGACTTTGACGTCGCAAGCATTAATTTGTTTACATTTAATACTAAAATATTTTGTTTTATAGTAATAAAGACAACGCACAAATACACTATATTTTATATGTCAACGGGTCAAAGTTATATAGTAAAGATAGCACTAGTATAGAATTGAAAAAACAAATTTGCCTTTCATTCACCGAGTCGTATTCTGTTGATAAAATAAAGTTACGTCAATGAGTTTTTTCTTTAAAAACCTACGTTTAACAAAAACAGGAAATCATTAACAGAGAAATTGTTGGAATTCCGTTGACTTTAACATCGATTTTTCACAAATAATAAATTAAATTTGTGCCGTTTTGGGGCGGTGCAGGATTTGCCATGCCATGCCCATGCGGATAGTATGTTGCAAACGGATTTCAGGATAGAAAAAGAGTATGTTTATAATATTTTCGAAAAATTATAATATTTTCAACGACACCTCATACTAAAGGATAGACAAGAAAAAAAACATCCCCACTACGGGTAGGGGAAGCACCCTAAATTTTTTTATAATTTTATTCTAACACTTTTGTTTATCTGCATGATAAATAAGTATGGACATCCATGACAATAAAATTATAGCTTTTTAGTACTAAGGATCTCTGACCTAAACTACGGAGGGACCATGCAGAAACTATAAGGGTTCCATTGTGTCTACAGATCCCTTACAAACAAAATCTGTTGACAATACTTTGGATAAAATAGGAATGCAAATTTCTTGGATTTTTCCTGATGGTGAAACTGTAGTCAAACTAGTTTGTCCATCAGAAATAAATTTTCTTGCTGGTCTAACTTCTCAACTAGGTGTTCCAAGTAGTTAGTCCAAGTGGAAGAAATATTATGGCGAGTTTTTATAATAAATAAATAAATAACGCTATACTTTACACTCATAGCCCACACACACCAGGATTCCCTGTGTAGTGGGTGCCATGGACAACACACTAGACAAGGACATTCACACCCACACTGAGAACAGATATATAAACTCATCTCGTTGGGAATCGAACCCACGACCATTGGCGTGGCGATCCGGCATGGTAACCATTGCGCCACACGGGTCGTCTGAGTCGTTTAGATATTCTGCCTATTATTTGTCTCGAAACGTAAGTTGTTTAGAAACTTAGTGCAGGGATGTGTCGGCAGTAGTGTTACAATAACAGGGTAATAAGTCGTAGCAACAGGTCAGCAAACATATCGCACCCTCAGTGGAAAAAAGGCATAAGATGAAAATTGCAATTTTACAGGAGAGCAAAAAAGCTGTTAAAATGTCAGTAAGTAGTCAAACGAATTTACATTACAAAGATAAAAAATTAAAAAAAATTGAGCATATGCAACTTTTGACCCTCTTTCCAATAATATTAATAACTAATATTTAAGATAACACGACTTATGACTTGTTTCCACTGAGGGTGCGATATAAGAAGTAAGTAGCGTTGCATGTTTGTCAACAGAAGATGCTATCTGCAGCAGCAGGCTCAGCTCGAGATTCAGATATGCACGGAAACAAACATTTAGAGTTGGTTTCCATTGTTCCTAGTTGTTGCCGGTTTCACTATCACCCAGGTCGCACATTGACACTTTAACTCACTCTCTTTACTGACTTTAAAAAAAGCGGCCAAGTGCGAGTCGGACTCGCCCATGAAGGGTTCCGTAGCAGCAAGTAACATAATATAAAAGTTCTTGTAGTTCGTTGTAACTTTGATCAATTTTTTTTGCGTTTTACGATTTATGACGTATTAAAAAAAACTACTTACTAGATCTCATTCAAACCAATTTTCGTTGGAAGTTTGCTTGGTAATGTACATCATATATTTTTTTTTAGTTTTATCATTCCCCTATTTTAGAAGTTACAGGGGGGGGGGGACACACATTTTACCACTTTGGAAGTGTCTCTCGCGCAAACCATTCAGTTTAGAAAAAAATGATATTAGAAAACTCAATATCATTTTTGAAGACCTATCCATTGATACCCCACACGTATGGGTTTGATGAAAAAAACATTTTTGAGTTTCAGTTCTAAGTATGGGGAACCCCCAAAATTTACTGTTTTTTTTTCTATTTTTGTGTGAAAATCTTAATGCGGTTCATAGAATACATCTACTTACCAAGTTTCAATGGTATAGTCCTTATAGTTTCGGAGAAAAGTGGCTGTGACATATGGACGGACAGACAGACAGACAGACAGACAGACAGACAGACATGACGAATCTATAAGGGTCCCGTTTTTAGGGTTCCGTAGCCAAATGGCAAAAAACGGAATCCTTATAGATTCGTCATGTCTGTCTGTCTGTCTGTCTGTCTGTCTGTCTGTCTGTCTGTCTGTCTGTCTGTCTGTCTGTCTGTCCGTCCGTATGTCACAGCCACTTTTTTCCGAAAGTATAAGAACTATACTGTTGAAACTTGGTAAGTAGATGTATTCTGTGAACCGCATTAAGATTTTCACATAAAAATAGAAAAAAAACAATAAATTATGGGGGCTCCCCATACTTAGAACTGAAACTCAATTTTTTTTTTCATCAAACCCATACGTGTGGGGTATCTATGGATAGGTCTTTAAAAATGATATTGAGGTTTCTAATATCACTTTTTTCTAAACTGAATAGTTTGCGCGGGAGACACTTCCAAAGTGTTAAAATGTGTGTCCCCCCCCTGTAACTTCTAAAATAAGAGAATGATAAAATTAAAAAAAATATATGATGTACTTTACCATGCAAACATCCACTTAAAATTGGTTTGAACGAGATCTAGTAAGTAGTTTTTTTTAATACGTCATAAATCGCAAACCGCAATTTACCTCGATCAAAGTTACAACGAACTACAAGAACTTTTATATTATGTTACTTGCTGCTACGGAACCCTTCATGGGCGAGTCCGACTCGCATTTGGCCGCTTTTTTTGCCATTCGGCTACGGAACCCTAAAAAGGAGAAGGTTCTCAATTCGACTGTATTTTTAGGGTTCCGTAGCCGAATGGCAAAAAACGGAACCCTTATGGATTCGTCATGTCTGTCTGTCTGTCTGTCTGTCCGTCCGTATGTCACAGCCACTTTTTTCCGAAACTATAAGAGCTATACTGTTGAAACTTGGTAAGTAGATGTATTCTGTGAACCGCATTAAGATTTTCACACAAAAATAGAAAAAAAACAATAAATTTTGGGGGTTCCCCATACTTAGAACTGAAACTCTAAAATGTTTTTTCGTCAAACCCATACGTGTGGGTAGGTCTTCAAAAATGATATTGAGGTTTCTAATATCATTTTTTTCTAAACTGAATAGTTTGCGCGAGAGACACTTCCAAAGTGGTAAAATGTGTGTCCCCCCACTGTAACTTCTAAAATAAGAGAATGATAAAACTAAAAAAAATATATGATGTACATTACCATGCAAACTTCCAACGAAAATTGGTTTGAATGAGATCTAGTAAGTAGTTTTTTTTAATACGTCATAAATCGTTAACAGCAAAAAACATTGATCAAAGTTACAACGAACTACAAGAACTGTTATATTATGTTACTTGCTGCTACGGAACCCTTCATGGGCGAGTCCGACTCGCACTTGACCGCTTTTTTAAGTTTGTTACCTCAGAACTTTTGACTGGTGAACTGATGATTCTTTTTTTAATCGAAAGCTGGTGCTTGTCATGTGGTCCCACTTAAATTTGAGCGAGATCTGACGAGTAGTTTTTGAGTTATCCGTAATTTTGAAGTCTGTTATTTTTTTACAAGAATTATCCTCTATTACAAGCACCCCGCATACGCGCCTAAAATCGATGATACAAATAATACTCGTATATAGAGGAATGTTACGAACGAGCGATTAGTCCTCCCGAAATTCCCCTGTGGACGTACGGCTGAATTGCTCTCATAATTTTATTAAATAATGCCGTCTTGCGTCGTTCCGACGTGTAAAAATGCAGCTGGTCTTAAAAAGAAAAAGGATGGGATCACATTTCATGTGTAATTGGCACAATAAAACATTGTCTTATTTAATTATCAAATATTTTATTCATACTGAAATTGTCAACCATATTTATGCCTCTATTTTGTCAGTGTTGCCAATATAACAGTTTTGATTTTCCCTACCGTAATGACTGCTAAACACTATGCCGCTGGCGTGACTGGCGAATTTTCAAGCCGCCGGCTTTGCAGCACAAATAAGCCGTATTCCTACTCGGCCCTGTCCTTGAAAAAATTGCCTACAACCGCGCAGTACTTTAAACGCGCGCGTCCACTGACAGTATTTTAATTTTATCAAACGATTTGAGTTTATTTGTAGTTTTGTAATTGTGAATATTATATCTTCTATTTTAAAAATGAAATTAGTTGTGAAGAAATAGGAAGTGTTGAATAAAATCCATGTTGTGTTTTTTTATAAGTAGGTACTGTGAAGGTGTTCTGTAAGTCTTTAGTATTGTAGCAGAGACAGACACTCTTAGAGCAGAGTTAGTTCTTCGTGTAGGTTAAGTTAAAAAAGGTACTTAAACCTTGCTGGACCCATCACTAACCCCCCACCAAAATTTTCATTTTTTTTGGAAAAACCGAAAATCCCGGATATCTCTGAAACGGTGCGTCCTAGACGATTTTTGACACGATTTCCAACCCCCCTTTAGAGCCCCCAGCCCCGATTACATAAACCTTGCTGGATCCACCCCTAACCCCCCACCCAAATTTTCAATTTTTTTTTGGAAAAACAAGAACCACGAACATAAACACTGTATAATGCTTCTTATCTCATTTTCTCCCACGTTAAATCTTTTGAATTTATGTGTCTGTCTCTTTTTACTGTCCCTTTTTCGTTTCATCGACTTTGAATTGATAACGATGCTAAAGATTTTACTTCAAAAAAATTTGAAAATTCGGTTGGGGAGTTAGGGGTGGCTTATGTAATAGGGACTGGGGGATCTCCGGGGGGTTGGAAACGTGTCAAAAATAGTCTGGGAAGCACCGTTTCCGAAATATCCCGGAAATTTTTTTTCAAAAAAAAAATTTTTTGAAAATTTGGGTGGGGGGTTAGCGGTGGGTCCAGGAAGTTTATGTAGTCGGGACTGGGGGTCTACGGGGGGGTTGGATATCGTGTCAAAAATCATCTAGGACGCACCGTTTCCGAGATATCCGGGATTTCCGGTTTTGTTTTTGTGTTACTAAAAAAAGTGCTAATTTGTATTCATAAATGGCGCGAGGAACGCGATAGAAGATTCGTTTTATTGCTGGATAGATGGCGCTAGCTGCTCATTTTACTCTTCTTATTATTATTTTCAATGTTTATTGAAAACATATGAGAAATAAGGTGTATTTAAACGACAATCTGCAATCTGATTGTATTTTCTTAGCAAATTAGCGACTTAATTATCTACCTGCGTATGATTTTTTGTATGTTAATTTAATAGATTTGCAAATAATATTAAAATAAATGAAATTAAGAATGCAAACATTGTTACAAATTACAGCTACTAAAAATGATGTGAATATGGAATGAAAACTTAAATAGTTACATCACTCAAGGTCACGTGATTGATACGTTGCAGGAGCGATTAATTATTATTATTTATTTATTATCTTCATCAAATGAATATAAAATAACAATATGCAAATATACATAGATAAAACATTTAAATTTGTTACACATTTAACTTTTTTTATTTAAAATATATAAAATATGTGCATAATTTAACATTGTCTTTATTTAATATGTTTTCATCTGAAATTAACAAACCACAAATATTTTATTACCTATTATAAAACTAATATTATGATAAAAATATTAACAATCAACATTGAAAGTAATAATAGTTCAATTACGATCAACAAGTTTTATTTAGGTTTAAAGAAACTTATTCTCATATTTAAGATACAGTCACTTACATGAGAAACATATTTTTAGAAACACAGTAATAATATGTTGCGATCAGATTCTGGTAGACCTAAGTATAATCGCCTTTTACTTTTTTCCCAACGTCCTGTCACAAACATTTCCCGAAATAATGCGACATGTTTTACGTTGCAACACTACGCGGGTGGGAAGAACGGCGGGGCCGGGCGGTTCTGGACACAACGCGCGACTAGCAATGACAGTTAGATGTGGCTTCTAGTTTATTATTATTCTAAGCTCTATTAGGTCCTCTATATCTATAGGTCCTGTTCAAAACTGGAAAGTGAAAATACTAGTAGATACTCTAATTAATTTATAGCACACTGTTACCTATACCTGCACTTATGTCCTTTTTACACGTTGCGGAAACGCGTGGCATTGAATTTCTTTAATAGTGCACAACTTAAGTCACAAATCTTCTTAGGTTACTTATAAGAGCGGGCTTACATCACACTGTGCTATAACAACAGAAATGTTTAATCGTGAGTGAGCCCCATGTGTCGTCACTGAGTTAAATATCGCCAAATTAAATAAGTCACATTTTTTAACCTACTTAACCGGATTGTAGCATGGTTATTAAAAATTCATTTCTGATGGTGGGATCCACTGCTCAAATATTATAAGAAGTCACATGGCTATTTTCATATTCACCTATTATTCACCTAATTATCTTTCGAATACTGTTTCTTTGAAGTCTGTTCTTTTGGTAAAATTTTAATTATGTCGTAAAGCATTTTCTAAAGTTCGTAGTTTCAACTGAAGTTAATTTTTATAAGCAGTTATAAAAAAACGCTTACACACTCATACCCCCGCAGTAGGTTTTTACCTGTGTCGCGGGTGGCATGGACTAAACATATATTATATCACATCACATCACAACAACACCCATGACCGGAGAACAAATATTTATCTGTTAAATAAATATCTGCCCTGGCCGGGAATAGAACCCTGGACTCCTCGCTTCGCAAGCAGGGTCGCTACCAACTAAGCTACAGGGTCGTCGATTATTTTAGTTCTTACAAAGGCAACGCAAAGAAGATAGAATACAGTTGGGAAACGTGTTTCAGGTTTCATACTACCATATTATGATCGACGTCAAATATGCCGTGACGTGAGACGTGAAGACGTGCCCATGGAAACAGTTATAGTTTAATGAAAATATAACTGGTTGGCTTGTTGGTAGTGCAAAACACTATCTGTGTTTTACTAGTTTATGATTTCACGCTATCTGCAAATATTGAATTATCATCATATTTACACAATAGGGGACTATCATTATCGCGTTCGAGATATAGTGCGCAAACAAAAACAACGTTCTACCTACATTCACGTATGACACGCATGTTAAATATGTTGTGTTAATTAGAAAGTATTCTATTAGGAAATAATATAAATTAAATATAAGTAATTTAATTAATACATATACGAGTAACCGCCCTCGCTTTGCTTCGGTTTTTTATTTTTTTACACCTTGGGTTGGGTTACATTATTGGAGTTTTAGGATCTCTAATTTTTTGAAAATATAATATAGCCTATGTCACCCTCGGATAGTGTAGCTTCCGAACAGTGAAAGAATTTTTCAAATCGGTTCAGTTGTTTCGGAGCCTATTCAATGCAAACAAACAATCAAATCTTTCATCTTTATAATATTTGTATAGATTAATTATCCCATTTCATTATCTTTATATTTTCTTTGCTTTTCAAAGGTTATCTGGAAAATTTGACAACGGTTTTAGTTTATTTTTTATGTTCAGTAAAATGTAAACATAAAATAAAATAAAGTATACGTTTTCTTACTCATCTTTTGTTACTTTTGCGTGAATGTTTATTTCGACTAGACCACTTATGGGTACCATCTAATATAAATCCAAATATTCAATGAAAAAACTTAACAGTCCGTTTTGTCACTCTATTTTGCCAACATCGAAGGGAGGTAAACTTGTCAAGGAGGGAGGCAAACCATCAGTAATGCCATGTAGCTTATGTCGATGATGGTGTTCAGGAGTTCAGGACCCGTTGCCACACCACACGTATCCTTCCTTTTATCATGAACTAGCTGACCCGGCGAACTTCGTATCGCCTAACAAACTTTTTTCTAAAATAAAAGTAGCCTAAGTTACTCCTTGTTACATTATCTATCTGCCAGTGAAAGTCCCTTCAAAATCGGTCCAGCCATTTCAGAGATTAGCCGGAACAAACAGACAGACAGACAGACAAAAATTGTGAAAAATGTTGTTTTGGTATGTGTACCGTGTATACGTCCAAATGCACTTAGTAAATAGTGGTTATTTTAATATTACAAACAGACACTCCAATTTTATTTATTTGTATAGATGTATAGATATCGCACCGGTTCGGACGATGCGGTTTGCTCGTCATTCATTATGCGCACCGGAAAGGACTGAAATAGCTTGCTTGCGTCCGCGTTCCCGCCCATCTATCACGTGGGAGTCTTCAAGAAAAGAGTGAATAGGCTATTACCACAGACCTATATATGTCTGTGGCTATTACCTATTACTACTTATTATAAGTACTATTATTTCTTTTGTGCTATTACTAAGTTAGTGCGCGTACCATCTTAGGCTGTATCTTCCCATCCGGTAGGATTTGTGGTCAGCTATTAACGTATATTACGAGTAAGTGGGTAAATTAAATATTACGCGCGTGAGAAGTTATACTTCTTTGGCATCAATAAATAAATATTTAACATTAATAATGTTTGGTATTAATAATTATATTAAATAATAATATTTTAATTTATCGCATCTTTTTGCGGGCAACTTTACAGTGATGCGCGCGCATCTTTTGCGGGCAACTTTACAGTGATGCACGCGCATCTTTTTGCGGGCAACTTTACAATGATGCGCGCGCATCTTTTTGCGGCCAACTTTACAGTGATGCGCGCGCATCTTTTTGCGGGCAACTTTACAATGATGCGCGCGCATCTTTTTGCGGGCAACTTCATCCTGTTACTTTTGTGTTACAAATCTTAAAATTTCACTCTTATAATTTTTTCATAACGCGCCTAAAGAAGTATCTGTAACTTCAAAAAAACGCCTGATTAAAATATGTGGCAGTTGCTTCATGTCGTGAAGTCTCATTCTATGGAGTTGCGAGATCGGTATTAGTGTAACATACATAAAGCTATGAGCGCTTTATAAAATACGACAAATAAAATAAGAAACGCTGCAATATTTTGCAATAGTATCGATAACTTCAGAAGGCGAGACGGCGGCGTGTCACGGCGTATTTATAAAATAATCGGTTTGTATCGCGCTCCACGCTTCCAATATTTGTTTTTAATCGATTTTCTTGTTTATAACATCGATGAAAACTCTCCACTCGGATTTGTTTGTATTCGTAATACTTATACCCGTACGATATGTAACGTTCTTCGCATTGTTATTTGAAAACATTTGTAATATAAAACGATTTATTTTTCGTTAACATTAAGGCTCTATTCATACGTGACAGCGATACGACAAATTGTCCTACAACCATGTGGACCCATGTTTTAAAGTTTGTCATAGCGAAAATATTGACACTTAAATCGTTTGGTAAACATTTGACATCTTTTGACATAACAACAACCTTTTATTAATCTGAGACAACAACTTACAAAAATTAAAAACAGTCCTACTAATATAGCGACCCTACCTGCAAAGCGAGAGTTCCCGGGTTTGATTTCTGGTTGGTGCAGATATTTATGTGACAGATAAATATTTGTACTTGGGTCATGGGTATTATTGTGATGCGTGTCGTCCATGCTACCCCCGACATAGGTGAAATCCTACTGCGGGGGTATGAGTGTGTTAGAGTTTATTTATTATTTATTTATTATTTTCACGCAAAAATTACTGAACAGTAGCTCGAGCACGAATATTTGCGAGAAAGTATTCGTATGGTTAACGTAAGCAATTTGTATGGCATTTTTTCAAAAGCGCCCCTATCGTACGTAAATGGTACTAAAATGCCATACAAATATGACAGATTGCTTACGTTAACCATACGAATACTTTCTCGCAAATATTCGTGCTCGAGCTACAGATTTTTATTTCATTTAGCATACTCGTACAAGTAGACCATGATCTGGAATAACTCTTGACAAAAAATAACCGACTTCAAAATTACGGATAACTCAAAAACTACTCGTCAGATCTCGCTCAAATTTAAGTCGGACTACATGACAAGCACCAGCTTTCGATTAAAAAAAGAATCATCAAAATCGATTCACTCAGTCGAAAGTTCTGAGGGAACAAACTTAAAAAAATGCAGTCGAATTGAACACCTCTTCCTTTTTTAAAGTCTGTTAAAAAGATAATAGATACTTATTTTCCTGGAAAATGTGAGTAAAGCCGCGGGAAGAATATTAGTAAAAAATAAAATCGCCAAGTTAGGAATATTTTTTTGGCGTTTCTCGTCCAAACAGAAAAGGCGCGGGAAAATGAAACAGAGTAAAAAATGTCACAAACATAAGTTATGTTTACTTATTCCTTTAAAATAATGTTCTTTTAATTTCTGTTACAGAGACCAATGGTGCAACTATCTCTACTGGTGAGTAAGTAAAGTAAATAGTAAGTAAATATATTATCTTTAACTTAATATACCAGATGCACGGACCTGAAAAAAAGTCGGACGTAACCTCGTCTAATCGAGAGTGAAGCATAGCAATGGCCGCCCGCTTACCATGTGTGCCTAATTTTTGATTTGCGATTGAAGCAGTGAAGTCAATGTGTGGGTGTGTGTACTTTTACGAATAGAGAGTTAGTATTACTATAGGTGCTTCACTGAATTTGTTGTTGGGATTACGTCCGTCTTTTTTTAGGTCCGTGACCATATGTTAACGACCTTAAGACAGCGGGTATCCGATGGATTCAGATAGCTCAGAACCGGTCATATTGATGTATGTTAAGGAAAGTCTATGTCCAGCATTGGACCTCTAAAGGCAGATGGATAGATGGATGGATAGACTACAGCAGCCACTATACAGTACAGGTCTCTCCTAGTAATTTAGGAGGTTTGAAACGTCCGCTTCACGCTGTGAAGGACGTTGTTAAATATTGCCCAAAAGGTGTCTGTGTATCTATACTAATATATAAAGAGGAAAGATTTGATTTTTTGTTTGCATTGAATAGGCTCCGAAACTACTGAACCGATTTCAAAAATTCTTTCACTGTTGGGAAGCTACACTATCCCCGAGTAACATAGGCTATATTATATTTAAAAAAAAATTAGGGATCCTTAATAAAACTCCAATAATGTAACCCAAGGTGTAAAAAAATAAGAAAACCGAAGCAAAGCGAGCGGTTACTCGTACTATATATATCCAATGCGCTTTCATTATCATTTTGCGTTTTCCTCAACCGCATGCCTGAAAAATGAGCATGTAATTTATCCATGCGCTGAAACGACTTTGACAGCGGCGCATGCCAATAGGTACGTTTGACGTAAGATGAACTGTAGGGCTATTCAGTTTTGAAACTTGACAGCGGATTCCGCGATGAGTGTCAAAATTGAAGTTCGAGTCCGTGATCTTGATATGTGATTCTCGAATCATTTGGTACGCACTTGCGAAGTGAAGGGAGTCTCGAACTCAAACGTCAAACGACTAAAGATGGCGATAGCTCTTGACTAACTTTTCGTTTGACAATTGGACACGAGCTTCGACGGTGACGTAATTCGATGATCGAGAATAATAAATATGTCATCCTCTAATCATCTAGTACGGCACTTGCGAAGTGAAGTGATCCTAGAACTCGAACGTCAATTTTGAAACTCCGCTGTCAAGTTACAAAAGAGAATAGCCTTCCTGAGAGGTAGAGACGGAAGCATGAAGGATAGAGTAGACGGAGGGCCATCTCATACAAGGGGAAACTTGAAAAAGTGTCCAGCTGTTTACTGAAGAGGTTCCAATAATGGCCATTCCAGAATGGCGCTAGTGTCTGAGAAATAGCGATGTGAACATAGCTGTTATAGACGGAGTGAAGTTTGCTGAGTTATGCCACCCGTAATGAATGGCGCTAGCGTCTAAGAAATAGCGTTATGAACATAAGCGCACTGCAGCGCCACCCGTAATTGGACGCGTTTTTACGGACACTTTTCATACGGGTCAATTTCAACAAACACGAATTTTGCCTAATTACAGTGGCGAATTTAAATTTGCTGTTCAGATAAAATTTTTTGGCTTAAATAATAGGTAAATATTAGTACTACTTAATCATATACTAGAGATCGAAAAATTTTTGTTAGTTCATGAGATATTTCCATTTGAAATTATCAAATGCCACCGAAATTATTAAAGGACCACCGGAATTAAAATCCAAGCCACCGAAATTGATTAAATTTAAACCTGCTGTTTCTAATACATTTTATTTTGCATAAATAATTTGTAAATAGTAGTAATAATTAGTCACATAGTAGAAATCGAAAAAAAAATTATTAGTTCCGGAGATATTTTGAAATTACATTATCAAATGCCACCAAAATTAGGACCACTGGAATTAGAATCTGATCCACCGAAATTGATTATGCCAATGAGAAATAATAAAGGCAAGATCATATTTTAATACTTTAAAGATACATTTTGAAGAGTAGGAGTCTAGATGAACGGACTCCTTTAAGCTGTGATTAGACACGCTTGTGTTTCTGTGGCCTATTAGACCAGTGCCGATAGCTTCAAAAACTATAAAAAGTGAAAAAAAAATATATAGTAGGATGAAACCCATTGCAAAAGGAAGAGGATATAACAAAAATTAAAGGAAAAATAATTTACGGGCGATCTGAGGTCGGGAGGGGGGAGGGGGGGTTTTAAGGGTAAAAAATGGTTTATCTCGATTTCCAGCAACACTACAAGTCCTATGGAAAAAGTTAAATGGCAAAGTCGTTGGTAATAAAAAGATCTACAACTTTTGTATTTACACTTTTTTACATAACCTCAAAATTTATGTGAAAAATTCAAAACTTGGTTAAAGTTTTTGGTACCTAATTTTCAATCGAAAATTCTCACGTCAAAATATCTACTTTTTTTAAAAATCGGTGAGATTTTTGTTCGTTGTAATCTCTACATTCTAATGGTATATAAAAAACTATAAACTACTAACTACTACTACTACTAACTATAAACTACTATGGTAAATGTTCTCCGAAAATGCAATGAAACGACAACTATTTTCGCATGTTTTTTGCAATCTTTATGTTTTATGGATTTGTAATTTTTTTGTCTAACAAAGTAACATGGAATCTTACGTTTTTCGATTAATTAAAGTGTAAATATTAATAAATAACTCAAAATTGTACACAATGATTGACAAAAAAAATTAAAAGCTCGAATCCGAATTTTTTTTGCGAAAATAGTTGTCATTTCATTTTCACCAAATTTCGTAAAAATTTTTTTTTTGTAAAAGATAAAAATAAAAACCAAAAACTTGGTTATTTGAATTTTTCACATTAATTTTGAGGTATTGATGTATAAAAAGGGTAAATAAAAAGTTGTAGATCTTTTTATTACTTACAACATTGCTATTTAACTTTTTTCTATAGGACTTGTAGTTTTGCCGGAAATTGAGATAAACTATTTTTTAACCTTGAACCCCCCCTCCCCCACTTCCCGACCTCAGATCGCCCGTAAATTATTTTTCCTTTAATTTTCGCTATATTCTCTTCCTTTTGCAATGGGTTTCATCCTACGATTATTTTTTTTCGTTTCAAAAATTATCGGCACTAGTCTATACACGTCCCTATGCGCTTTAGTTTGCCACCGGAGCCACCGAGATTAGGCCACCGGACTTAGAATTAGAGTCAAAACTTGAATTTTAAAGAACACCGTTACTCACAGGTTAACTTTTATTTCACAATTATGGCTGAAAACCTTTAATGGAAGCCTCCAAAAAATTTCTTGATAATCTGCTTTGTACTTTTACTAATATACATGACATCGGAATTGGATGATTTTGTATTCCTGCGCCACCGCAGTGAGTACTTACGTGTTTGACAGGAAAATTACGCAGCAAGTCGGTTATCCTAACACGCAGTTTGCAAGAGCACAACTGAATGGTGCGGGGAGAGCCAGTAAGTTGTCTTCCAAATCGTGTTGTAACAAGTTATGAAGTATACAAAATGCGCCACCGGTATTGCTTTTTTTTGTAGGACATTTTTAAGAGATGTTTTAAGAGCTGTTGTACTATCTTAAATTGCTCCGTAAATATATATTAGTTGTGTTATCTAATGTATTTCTAAAAAACATTCCTTTTCAATTAAATTTATTTACCAAAAAAAATTAAATTAATAAAATATGTAAATAAATGGAGTTCGGACAGTACACCGGAATTAGATTTTAGGTCTTAGATATTTTTTTATTAATAATCTACGTATTAAATACCTCTGAATACTTTACTATCGTGTAGATCACTATTTAAACTACCTATATAAAATTATGCATAATTGTAGTTTACCTCCACACATTAATTTTCAACCTCGCCGTCTCAAAAATGCACTTGGGAAATTCACCCATACACAGATATGTCCCTCTTTCTACCTTCTATACTCCATGGACGAAAGGTAAAGACCTCCAAAATAGCTTATCGAGATATATGTAAAAATTAATCCATCAGTAAAATGTGTTAGAAGACTCAGAAGTACAGCCTCAAGATAAGTTGGTCATCTATCCATGACCCAACTACTGTAATATTAACTTTTAAGATATATCAGGGATAGGTATTAGCTTTTATAAACAATAATTGCCCTCCGTTTCAGATACTTAATAACATTTTGAATTTAACTTTCAAACCCGGATACGCGATCTAAAACTGACTCTACCGTTCAGTTTTAAGGTTCTTTTTATATTAATTCTTCAGTATAAAAGGTCAGATTTATTAAGGAGTACTAAGCAGCTTAAAGCAGATTCGATCCCTTCCACAAATATGTAAACATGGAAGCAACTTCTTTGTATCTCAACGACAATATGATCAATATTGACGAAATATATCTGCAGATACTTATTGTTCCTAGCATTGTAAACTTTTTCTTTTCTTTACTTAGGTTTTACGGATATTTATTTTTCTTTTTAGTATGCTTTATGAGACGAAAGGGTGATTGATAAGTGAATTCGGTGGTTTCCAAAACGTAATTTCAAACATAATATAATCTCTTAATCATCAAGGGAACATACAACCAGGATAAAACTAACCTATCTTGTTGTCCCGGATTTGGTCTGTCTAGTGTCTGTGTGCCAAGTTCCATATTAAATTTATTTAGGTACAATAGTTAGCGTGTGATGCTATGTAATGGGACATTCAATGAAGTTTACCAAGAAAAAAAAATAACCGACTTCAATTAAAGTCAAAAACTATTCGTCATATCTAGCTCAATTTTAAGTGGGACCACATGACAAGCACCAGCTTTCGATTAAAAAAGAATCATCAAAATCGGTTCACCCAGTCAAAAATTCTGAGGTAACAAACATAAAAAAATACAGTCGAATTGAATGCCTCCTCCTTTTTTGAAGTCGGTCAAAAATCTTCACAAACTTACGCATTTATAATATTAATACCTAGGATTTTCAACAAAAAAAAGTAATCATAGTTTGGTGCACTTTGTGATTGTCAATCAAAAATGTTTTTTTTAGTTTAAAGTTTGCACTTAGCCATCATTGCACTTGGCCAACGTTGCATTTAGCTGAATTCGCACGTAGCCAATTTGCACTTGGTCATCTGCAGTCGAAAGAGCCTTACTTCAGAACGCCAAGTCGATATTCTCGGCTGTTCCAACCAAATATTTCGTATTGAATTGTATGGTGATTTACTTGGCGACGTTTTGGCCATGTATGTTTTAAACAGTCTTTAGGTAAACGTTACATTAACTTATTAGGCTAGTGATCTGTTATGTTACTGTATATAATTATAATGAATTAATTAAAATTATAAAAGGTCAAAAAAAACTATGGAGAGAAAACAGAACTATTTCCTATATCTCATATTTTATACATTATGTTGTATTGTGACGCGGTAAATCCTAAAGCGATGTGGATTTAGGAACAATTGTACTATTTCTCTTTTGAATTCAAACAATATTATAATAATGAATGGAAAATTATATAGAGTGTCCCGTAAGTGGTGGATCAACCTTAGGGGGTAGAAAGCTTGAGAGTTGGTCTACCAGCATAAAATGACCGAAGTAATTTAGTAAAAGTGTCACTGTACTACTTTATATATTTTGTGTTTCTTAATGTATGAAATCGAATTTATATTATACTAGCTGCCCGGACAGACTTTGTTCTGTCAAATGTTTTTTTTTTATTAAAACCTTCCGTCAATCCTATCTTACAAGTTGGATCAAACTGCACAGGGTGTGCAAATTTGATTAAAATCGGTTAAGTAGTATAGGAGTCCATCGCGGACAAACAACGTGACACGTAATTTATATATATTAAGTTAATGTATGAAATATTCTGTGAAAACCTTTATCCCACAATCGCAGGTTACGTAACTCAAGTCTCAACCCTTCGCTAATCTATGACCAATAAAACAAACTTTTGTTACCCACTAAATCTAAACGGGCTGACAAAAGGCCACCGGCAAAGCAGTTTTTTTATGAGTTCTGACTGAGGAAAACACGTTTATTGCCGTAGCTTTTGCTCTACGACGTTTGCTACTTGAGGTCTACGGATGTACCATAGAACAGCGCTTCTCAAATTGTGCCACGAGTATCGGTTTAAGGCGCGGAATGACTATGATTCTCTCACACAACCGCATATCTGCGCTAATCTAATGTTACATTTACGCGACGCAGAATAGGGTTCAAAATTACAAAGCATATTTTTGTTAACAATGTAACTAGACTACGATTTGAGGGTTACAGTTACGGATATACAGAATATACGCATTAAATTCAATATCTGTCTGGTTAAAATTTTAATAAAACCATACACTTGTTATATTCTCAAAAAAAAAATGTTGTTATCGCTGAAAATACAGAGAATTTCGACGCTAAAGTTTATTTTTGTAAAGCAAATTACGATTTTTTATTGGAAATATTAAACAAATATTTAATATTCTATTCGTTTAATATTTTTCTTTAGACCTTTTTCTATGCTTTGTATTTTTTGCGTGCGATATTTTCATTGGGTTTCCTCGTACTCAAGCACCAAAGAAACCCAGTTTTGTGAATATTGAGATCACACCGCGCCTTAAGGTCTACGGATGTATAATACCACAGAACAGCGCTTCTCAAATTGTGCCACGAGTATTGGTTTAATAGTAATCTAAACCTACTTGTATTAGATAGTGATAAATTACTTTTCAAATATAATAATAATAAATTATTATAATAATACTAGCTGACTCGGTAAACGTTGTTCTGCCAAAAAATTCTGGATTGGGATCACCTAGCGGTATGAAATATACTTTATGACCTATTCTCAAATGTACCAAATATACACAAAAAAATTATACAAATCGTTCGAGCCGTTCGGAGCAGTACGAGATATGAGATTTTTACATGTATATTAGATTATTATTTGAACACATTAATTGGGTATTTTTTTCATAAATACCAAATATATATGTGTAATAAATAGAGACCGGATTATATGCATTTGCATATTTGCATATGCATTTGCATATTTGCATATGCATTTGCATATTTAAGCCATCCTCAGCGGTAATTGCATATTTTACTTAAGATTTGGTTATGATGCATATTATCGTGTCTAATTGATAGTTTTAGAACTTTTGCCAGAAACTATAAGTACTAATACAGCACCAAAGTTCAAATTCTGCCCAGTCACCTCAGTGGATGTGGAGCGACCACGTAATTATATAAATATTTTTTGAATGTTCGAAGACACAATCTCACTACTGAATATTTGGAACAATATGTTTGCGTTTATAAAAATATTGAAAAAACGGGCAAGTGCGTGTCTGGTCACGCGCAATGTAGGGTTTCGAAGTAGTTTTCTTTGTTTGGGTTCCTAAAAATTGTCATTTAATTTTGCATATTTTACATATTTTCGTGCATATTTCAAGCATTTTTCATGCATATTTGCATGCACATAACAAGCTTTTTATGTTGCATATAATCCGGTCTCTAGTAATAAACATGTTCCCGCTCTAGGATTCACTGTTTAGGATGCGTGGTTGCAGACAAGAACATTTGGAGGTGTGTGGTAAATGTGATAAGATAAGATGATAAGAGATGATGAAAAGAGGAAAATAATTATGTTTAGGTAATCTCGAAACAAATTTTTTCCCCATTAGCATTTTGAATGTATGTATATTTAACTCGCTGGCTATTGAAACATCAAATGATTTTCCCGCAGATCTATCTGATAACAACTGGGATCGACGGATTTACATAATAGAAATAAATAATAATAATAAACTTCTTTAGGCGCGTTGGGTATTTTTGAGATGGGATAAAACCAATCAGCTCGTCACACCGTAATCATTTTAGTCGACACCTACCTGTAGCGCCATCTCTGAGAGAAGTACAGAACTATAATTACTCAATTTACAGGTCGTATTAATATCAAGATTGTAGTTTACACATACTTTAAAAGGCGTTGGCAGCTCCGTTCACTAAAAATGTAATGAATAAAAAAACACTTCATTTAAAAGTATTTCTTGCGCAATAAAATATTTCCTGACTATTCAAAAAATACACACGCAATGCTTCAAGTTTTCACTTCTGTCAGCACTCCCGGAGTGCATTTTTATTTTTATTTATTTGTTACCTCAGAACACCGTCTCTTATGAAGTGATTTGTATTTTTTTTTTTAAAGGATATTCTTTCAGATTGGTCCCACATTTATTAAAACTTAGTTCTGATGATGAATTCAGAAGAAAAGGGAACTTCTGTAACAATAGGTTAATACATAAACCTATTTTTTATTGGTTATAGGTTTTTGGAAGACTGTTTCTTTGAAGTCGATAATTTTTGGTAAAACTTTTGTGTCATGTAGTATGCTTTTACAAGATTTACTACTACCAATACTAGAATATTTTAATACAAGACCCTTATGCTTGGTGGTATAAAGTTAATAAATCTCTAAGACCCAGGGCGGCTGTCTCGCTAGGCTATCTAGATATCTAGACCTAGGTACGAATAGCTTTTATTGTGCCTAGACTAAAGTTATATTGCCCTCTCCCGCCATTAACAAGTATAGTCTAGGAGGAGACGACATTTTTGTTGTATGTACTTACAATTAGTTTAACTTGAATAAGTATTGTATGGTTTGTATTTGGACATTTTTTGAGAAGATTTTTTTTTTATTGTGGTCTTACTTTCATGCTACTTTGCAACCATATTTTTTTTGGAGAAAACCAGAATACACTAGTGGGAGGGAAGAGTTATAGCAATAAATCTATTTAAGCTATAATTGCACTGTTAAAGTATGTTTTATCTTTATTGTTTTTGCTAAGAGTGAAAGAAAGAGAACACTATTTGTATAACTGCTTGTCTTTAAGAATAAGGGGTTAGGTAAATCTTTGCCTCGGTTTCAAACTCATAAGTAGTCAATTAGAGGACACGTTTCCCAAAGTCCTCTGGTTCTCTGGTCATCAAGGAGGCCAGGAGCATACATCAGCATACTGTTAATAAGTCTTAAGTCTTCTACTTAAGTGCTGTTTGTATGTGTGAGTGGGAAAATATCCTTGGGAGTATCTAACCGCTTCATTCAGAATCACTCATGACTCATAGTTAAGGTTAACAGATGGCAAGACTGAAATATCTTAGATAATAGAAAACTTCAAAAAGTCGGGATTTGTTGTGTTGTGGGTTTGTGGGGTTCTGTTGAATCGAGTGAATTGAATGTAATTGTGTACAGTATGTTATCGATCTATAAATAAGTAATTGTCTGGACATTTGGTATTTTCTCGGGACTCTGGACATCATGTGAAATATCGGGACAATCCAGACGAATCCCAACCATCTGGCAACCCTACCCATGATGCATACCTATTTGTTGAAGAGATTTCGTATTATGACATATGATTCAAAACTTTGATTCAAAATTTTGTTGCAAAGCGCCTGCAGTTGCTAAACTTGGTCAATCATTTAATATCGATTAGTGCCGTCGCACTACCTTAAAACAAGGCTGGCAATCTAAACAACAGCTGAACCAGTTATCAGGTAATCTTGCGTATACAAAGCATTTGGCAGGAAAACATGACCGAGTTTTTTATCTATCTAGATCTCGAATCTAGACCGCTGCGTATTTTTAGTACTACTTGTTTATTTTTGTCTGAAAACACAATGCAAGGTAAATAGTTGTGGCGGCTTGATGAAAGCTATAAGCCATACTAGCGTGAAATTAAAAGATGTTGACTAACAGTGTAGACTTTTTGAGGCCCTGACTAACCTTTATTTATTTATTTATTAATATTCAACAAAATGAACACTGTGTTAATACAATAAAAATACAGGCAAACAAATGTATCTTAATGGTTAGTCACTTCAATTATATAGGTACATACTCAGGGTACATACAACAATGCAAGATAAAACGTAGGAAAAAATTATATAATAAAAGAAATTATGAAGATTGAAAAAAACATGTAGTTATAATAATTGACTAAAATCGTTTGAAGAAGAGTATAAATTAATATAAATTCAACATACTATACATATATGATATTATCACAGATGAGAAATTAATACCAATAAAATAATCAATAACCTTTGCAAGGTCCTGACTTTTAACCGACTTCAAAAAAGGAGGAGGTTCTCAATTCGACTGTATTTTTAAGTGTTACATCATAACTTTTTACGACGATTTTTTTATTCGAAAGCATGTGCTTGTCATGTAGTCCTGTTAAAATTTGAGCGACATCTGACGAGTAGTTTTTGAGTTGTCCCTAATAGTAGTCGAAGTCGTAGTTTAGAAGTCGGTTATTTTTTTTAAGGAATTATGTAGATAAGTATTGCAGAGGTGGCTTTGTTTTTGGAAGGCTATGCAAAGTTCAAAAATAAACTCTGATTTTTGCATTACGAATTTAGGATTCGTGTATGACCACGACTCCACATCGTGATCCAATTAACCTAGATTCCAGCTGATCTCTGTACTCTGAAGTCTCTGAACGAGGCAATGTAGTCAGATCTCTTTCTGTCTGAATTCAAAATCACTAGGTTTTGTACCTAAATTAAAAAAAAACTATAAAGATCTTTTACCATCTAGTTGCCCGTTAAGACGGGCAACAGTAAGTTGATCCTAGGTGACATACTTAATTTCTAATTCTGTCGTTTTGTCTAAAGATATGTTACAGTAGCAATGTAATAAAATTGCCAACACAATGTCCTCTAACTATGTATATTCAATGATTGTCCAGCTTCTATATTTCCGAAACACAATTAATTTTACTTTGCTTTTACTAATGACCCAATACGGAAAACAGAACCTTCCTCTTGAAGTGGCTTGGAGCTTAGTCCACCATGCTTCTCCAGTGCGGATTAGCTTAGAACTGGAGAGGTTAGTGGCTAACCCAAGTGTTGGAAGCTTTCAAGCTGTCGGGAACCTCCGACATGACAACGACTGTTATCTTATAATAACAACCAAGAACGATGGCTTTACGTGTCCTTTACAGCACGGAAGCACTCGTAAATTTTTTGCAACTAGTGATCACCTATCCAAATACTCGTTCACTTATGATCGGCATAAGTCACCAGGCTCTGAGTGCTTCAGTTTAATCTATACTAATATTATAAAGCTGAAGAGTTTGTTTGGTTGAACGCGCTAATTCAGGAATTACTCGTTCGAATTGGAAAATTCTTTTAGTGTCTGATATTCCATTTATCAAGCAAGGCTATAGGCTATATAACATCATATATTTAGTAGTTAGTTTTTTCCACAAATTACCGCGGGTGAAACCGCGGGAAACAACTAAACAACTAATGCACAATACTTATTTATTTATTTAAACTTTATTATACCTAATACAATTGGTATAAAAGGCGAGCTTAATGCTAAGAGCAGATAACCAGCCAACCTTTGGGCAAAGCAGAAAACAGCGATGGCGGTATTAAATACGAAGTACTCTACTACTTACTACTACTTAGTATAGATTATACTAACACTAGCGTTCTGCCTGCGGTATTGCCCGCATTTTCTGGGATAAAAAGTACCATATGTCTTATTTAAAATCATGGTCTACCTGTGTGTTAAATTTCATGAAAATCCGTTCAGTAGTTTTTGCTTCAAAGCGTTACAAACATCCTTACAGACTTTCACATTTATATTATTAGTACTTATATTAGTAGTTTCTAAACAGTTTTTGAAAGTCAAATTACAGCATTTCTTCAACCGTCTTGGTTTATTATAGTTTCCTAGCCATCTCCTAGCCTATTCAATACGTACAGAGGCGGACGCTTTTAAGCGTCGCTGGGCGTCGCTTAACAGTAGGCGGAACCCGCCCACTCGGGTAATACTCCAGTTCCTTATAATTAATATTTTCTGCTACCAACACTAATATTACTCGTTTTGTAACGGCCTGGGTTGAAACAGTTTTTGAATGATAAATGTTTAGTTTTAATGGTGGGCTGTGTAGTACTTTGATGTGTGGGTAAAATGTAGACTGTGTGTAGGTAGTACATACATACATTAGATTACAAGCTTGAAATAATAAAAATGCAAAAATCAGAAAAAAACACCGACTTGTAACTTGTTGTTTTTATAGATTTTTAGTAAATTTTGATGCTAAACGTAGTCTTAATAACAATTTCGTCCAACTACGAATATTATAATAATTATTTTGAGTTAAATAATATTTATTCTATAAAAACAATTTTGTATTATATTATTATTATTATCTCGTAGATGCACATCAACTTCGCTAGTTTTTTATAATTAAAGTTATAGCTATGTCGAATGAACTTAAATATTTATTAAATGTTACATAGGTTTCTATTTTGTTTTATTAAGAAATGGTGTTAATTGCAATAATGTTATTTTTTATTTTAACGCAATTACCATAATTTCTTATTAATAAATAATAAAATAATATAGACAATCGAAGATTATTATTTATCTACGTATTATTTATTAATGGTAATGTTACTTAAAATCAATGTCAAAAATAAAAAAAAAACAATTGGCACATTGTGTGCTTTGTCCAGATTAAAAATAAAAAAAGTTTGATACATTATGTCAGAAGAAAGTTCTAAATTCAAATCCTGCCGGATGAGTAGTAGCACGTAGTAGTCTCAATCGATAGGCGCTAAATCATCAACCAATAAAAATGTCAATGGCCTATCGGAGAACGCGGCGCATGTCACACCGTATTGTAACACGCGAATTTTAAAATACACGAACTTGCTTTTAGTATCACTTGTCTTGTTAGGCCACTGAGACCGTTATGGGAACATGTGCCTAGTATCATACACCTTCATCATGTCGCTTTTGCTATCGCATCGTAAAATTTGTACTGTCATATTTTTGCCGAATGCCATATTACAAGTATAATTTCAATAATTTTAAATTAATATTTAAAAAACTCTCGACAGTTTTATTTACACTAAACATAGCTAAGAACACTCGACTAAGTCACCTTTCAAATATAAAAAAAACAAGATTAAAATTGGTTTATCCGTTTGAGAACTGCGTTGCCACAGACAGACATAAAGATCCACAGATACACAGACACACATATGCACAGACACACAGATACACAGACACGTCAAACTTTTAACAACACCTCTCTTTTTTCGTCGGGTGTTAAAAACTACGTCCATGTGAACAAAATTGCTAAGTTTCTCTTTCATCTATACTAATATATAAAGAGGAAAGATTTGATTTTTTGTTTGCATTGAATAGGCTCCGAAACTACTGAACCGATTTTAAAAATTCTTTCACTGTTGGGAAGCTACACTATCCCCGAGTAACATAGGCTATATTATATTTTCAAAAAAATTAGGGATCCTTAATAAAACTCCAAAAAGGTGTAAAAAAATAAGAAAACCGAAGCAAAGCGAGGGCGGTTACTCGTATTAAATAAAGGTTACTAATGAGGAAGTTTATAATAAACTCATATTATGAATGAACATTCTTTAGTATACGATATATTCATTGACAATTCTAAGTCCACAACTTCCTTAGCCACAACACTTCAACTGCTACGCATAAAATCAATTATTTTTCCTTATATTACAACTGTACTCGTTATATGCTTCGTGTGTGTTTTAATGTTACATTTTTGAATTTGTATATATGAAATGTTTTTGTTGTTTTAAACATGATTTTAAAAATCAGAAATTCTATTAAAACCAGACATTCTATAAAAATCAAAGATTCTATTCATCTGGCTTGTTAAGTTATTTTGTAATTTTAATAGCTGATTTTACTTTAAGTTAAAAAAGTAATTTACTTGAGTTGAGTCGATTGATTTATCGATTCTTTGGCTGACTAATCTGTACTTTAATAAATTATCATTTAACATAAATAATAATCAGTGAAATTGAGACATTGTACTTACATCAATTAAGTTATTGGAAATTAAAAAATAACATCATTTCTGATTATTAAAACCCATGACATGATACGAGTTAAAAATGTGGAAAGTATCATCTAAATGTGTTCAGTGGTTTCCATCAGATACTCGTGCAGACAGAAAAATGTATAGCCAAAATTGAGTAAAAAGTCCTCCAACAATAAATTTATCAAAAAATATCCAGAGTGTAGATCTGACCCCATTACAGTTTTATTATTATATTAGTAGGTATATTTATTGATAACTTCGATAATATATATATTTTGTCCTCAACAAGTTGTTAAATAACGAGATATTCGGTTACATGCAATGTTTATCGCATGTGTTGTTATTAGCCTATTGCTAATTAAATACTGTTGTTATTTCCGTTTCGTTAAAATTTTGAAGCGACCGAAGGACGCGACCGAAACAACTGTCCTTTTTTTGGATACCAATTTGAAGTAAATAAAAATACTTTTAATATGAACCAACATCAACAAGTTATTTTGAATTCTTTCATTCTTATAGTATTTACTTTTAAAATAAACTTAAAATGTTTACAGGTGACATACGTATTTTTTTATTTACATTCAATCAAAATTTAAATATATTATAATTTAAATAGTTTTCGAGGGTACGTCGACAGTTTATTCAACTTATATCGGAATTATTTATGTGTTATATACGTAAATATAAATCGGTATATAGGTATTTTATTCAATGGTTGCTGTTATTTGCTGATATTTGTTTTGCAAACCGTTACGTGTTGCATGTCAAATAAAAAGGCTTATTGTAAGAATCTCAAATAAATTTTTGTTATAGTTCTATAATGTATAGTTTTAAAATAATTATAATTTAAGAACGAAAATTGACAATTCCCTCCTCCCTTCCCTTATCTCCGTATATATTGAGACTGGAATATTGAGAAAAATACAGGAAATAGTTACTTATATTACAGGAAAACCTACAAGTCTATGGTCTTAAAAAACGGCAAAAATGAGTGAAATAGAAAAATAATGGTAAATACATAATCAACGTACAGAACCCTCTCTAAGCAACTTAAACTCGCACTTTTCAAATTTATTTTGTATTCATACAATTACAATTTTGTATTATAAATATATGTAGTTAACATTACATATTTAGTTTATGTTGGACATGATAATTTTAATTAATGATTAAACATCCAGAATACTGTATGTATAAAGATTATCTATATAGTAAGTGCTATTATTTACCAATTTTGCGTTTTGTATTAGTTTTTCCTGTGTTGTGTTTGTTTGTCAATTTGCTAATATCGAAAATTTCCTCCAAATAATTATCGTTTTTTTAATACGATCAATAGTCCAGTTACTAAGAATTATACTAAAAAAAGAAAACCTTGCCAAAATAATCTTATATTTACCGAACCTGGTGACATACATTTTTTCTTATTTTTTCTAGAACATTTATAAGCTAGCCTATCGCCCCGTACCCGCTTGACGTTGAGTTTCGGAACACCATGTATATTATTAAATTATTAGAATAAATACTTTGAATCTAATATTATATAGTAAAGCAGTAAGAGGTTTGCCACATTAAAATATGTAAGAAATATACAAATTTTGTTGAGTTTTTTTAAACATTCTTAAAAAAAGGATTAAGTATTCACGTCGACTGTATTTTTTTGTTTGTTACCTCAGAACTTTCGACTGGGTGAACCGATTTTGATGATTCTTTTTGACGTGATAACGACTATTAAAACGATGAATGGCCGGGCGCACGCACGAAAAAATGTAGCGTTTCGCGAGCGAGAGAGCGCCAAAAGCGAGAGAGAGGCACGATCGGCTATGATCGGCGTATCGTAGCCGATGCCGTAGGCGAGCCGTAGGCGATCGTAGTTGAGTGGAGCGGAGCGGAGCTTTGTCATGACGTTGTCACGTTAAACTACCGTCCGTAAACCGACTTTACAGACAACCATTTTTTTAATCGAAATTTGGTGCGTGTCATGTAGTTTCACTTAAATGTTATTTATGTTATTTTGAAGACGGTTATTTTTCGTCAAGAATTATGTCTTAAATCTTGAATGATAAATTTTGTTCGCCGTGCTCATTGTATGGCTTCTAACATTTTTTGAATTTGTTCGCGGCATGGTGTGATTGCAGCCACGCGCATGCGTTGTCTTTTCGTATCGGATTATAATTGAAATAAATCCATCTGAAACTCCCCGTGGACTTTCAGAAAACTGATTCTTTCTTATCTCCGGTCTTCATTTATCATTATGGTATTATATGTTACGCCGAGTTACGTTACACCTATAACAATAGTTATTCATATCATAAGTTATGTGCATGACGATGCCATGCTGAAAAGTAAAGAAGTGTGAATTTTTAGTCCGTTCGAAATTTGAAAATGTTTGAAATTCAAAATGGCCGCCTATAGCACAGCGAGAGCTGCTGCGTCGGTGTTGCGCCAAAAAATAAATATTTTGCATCGTCAATAACATTTTTGCCATCGGCACTGCGCATGCGTAAGCATTCGGACCTCCGCGCTTTACGTCAGAAATATGCAAATTAATCTATAAAAAAGCGATTTAGGGAATCCACTACAAATCTTTAGTTTGGAAAATGTATCGTTGAGTATTTCTTGTGTCGTTAATCAACAGTTTTGCGGTGCGATGTCGCGTGTGAGCGATAGCGCCGTCCCTGTCTACGGTTACGGCGCATGCTCAGTTGTAATGTTTATATTATTTGTATTTGAGCTGTGTATCACGTAAACTATAACTACCACAGCCGTACCGCCAATACTGAGGGCCAGCTCCCGCCCCACCCCGCTCGGTACGGCACGGTAGTTAAATATTTCTTGCTTATTTCGCCCTAGCATTGTTGTGCCCGTCGTCGAAGGCTGTTGTGTATTGTTTAGACGCGCGATTTCGAACAAATAATTTTCTCTGAACGTCCACATCGCTCTCTTAACTTAATATACGTAGAAAGTGCACGGAATTGCGTTAAAAAAATATTTTACTCAAGATGCAGCCGGTTGCAATGGCGTAAATAATTTGCATCGAAAACTGCATTCGGTCAGAACTCATGAGTGGTAGTTTTCGTCGCTGTTCAGTGTTGAGGTTTTTATGTTATTTATTGTCGGTTGTTTTGATGTTTTTGTTTTGTTTAAAGTTGTTGTTTTAAACCGCGAATGAGGAGAGTTTTGATTTTCGGGCGGTTTCGAGCAAGACGTTCGGAGTTTGCGGTCAAATTTGATTTATCTACGAGTACATTTACTGAATTAATCTTTATATTTTCGTCGATTTTTGAGGTATTTTCGTTACTGGTGTTTTAACATGGATTTTTCGTAAGTAGAGCTGGAAGAACTTTAGCTTTTGCACAATATTTTTTGTGTTTTTTTTTTATTTCTTTATAGTCCAATTAAACTATTGCAATTCGAAACAAAATTTTTGTCGAATATTTGAAATATTTTGTGTTTCAGTTCAATTCAATTTATGAAAAAAATCTTTTGTAACATTATAATACCATAATTTACGTATTTTAACATCAATTAATTACCTTCAATTACGTATTTAATATTATTTTTGGCGCTTATAGCACAAAAACTTAATTACCACAATATGTCTCTGCGTAAAAAGTTTGGATTTCAAACTCGGAACTTATAAGCACGTGGGATATCGCTCATCTGTTCGGCGACCAATCCCAATCGTCGCTCATAAGCAACTCAGCCAATCCCTGTGTCGCTCTAGAGCGCTAACTTTGACAGCTTATAAGAGACGAAACGCGGGAAATTCTGCCTTCTGTTCAAAGTTTAATTGCTGAATTTTTCTTTTACTATTTTAAGTTTCTATTCTTTGCATTTACGAAATTTTATATTTTGTGGAATTAAAATTCATCTAGCCTCATATTTTGCTTAATTTCATTAAGTTTATGTTATAGATTTGGTTATAAAAGAATGTTTTATTTAATTGGTAGTACTATATTATTTGGTACATATAATATTTACTAACAATAATAATAAATTATTACACATCTAGTATTTAAAGGAACAATTTTTACTGTTAGCAGCATTTATAAATAAGACAAATAAATCGTTATTATTCAAATTTTGAATAATTGAATGCTACTAGATTGTCACGATACAATAGAATTACATTTTTGTTTCATATTACTTATCATGGCGCCCAACGTGGGACTAATATTTGTTAATAAAGTACTGTTATTTTAATCAAAACGATACAAGGAGTTATTTATACGTTCGTGAATTTGGTGGTTGCGCCGAGAATATACCATTCATCTTAAAAGATTAGATCTGACTGATCAATTTGGATCTGAGTTATTCGTCAAGAACATCGCGGATGTAAACGTCATTTTTTGTTTTAGTTTTTGAATACCTATTTTTATGACTCAGAAGTAAGTAAGTATGCTTAATGTAAGCATTGTTAAAATATCGAAGATAATTACTTGAATTCATAAACAAAAGTCGTTTACTTTATTCGTTATCTTGTTATTATTATTCTACGTGATTTTATCCAGATTCATTACAGTCATTCAGTCCTTTCATCACGTTCTTTATTCTGATGTAATTATAATAATGTTCAAGAAAAAGAAATGAAAATTAATTTGCAGATTAATAAATTTAAAATGCGTGATTTTTTGTTCGTAAAGCTAATATTATAGCTTTACGAACAAAAAATCACGCATTTTAAATTTATTAATCTGCAAATTAATTTTCATTTCTTTTTCTTGAACATTGACAGGCCTTGAAATTATTGGTTTAATTTATATGACTAACAAACATCATCTTATCATATCTTTATATCACATGCCATATTTAAATTATTCATAAAACATAAAAAAGGAATATACTTATTCATTAGAAATTAATTATGGCTACGCCGCAAATTAGTATTTGTTAGTAGGTATGTAGTATATTATTATGTATTATTACTATGTAGATTAGGTGCTATTAATACTATTAGGTGCTATTAAAATTTTATTACGATGTTTAATAAAGTATTTAATTAAAAAGACACGCAATTGAATAATAATTGTTTTTATTTTGTACATTATCGGCATTAATGTTAGGAAAGAAAAAAAAAATACAACGCTTCCATAGTCATATATATTTTTGTCTGCTAATTATTATTTCGCCATTCCTCATCTTCAATGGCAAAGCACCGCTGCACCGTTCCGAAATGGTGGTAGAATCAAACATCACGATTGAAACCCGGAACATGGTAAATTTACCTACTACAAATAAGTAAACATTATTTTCTTTATGATAGAACTTCAGTTACGGTTTTCCGACTTTTCCCTTCTCTCTTTCTTGCCCTGCAACTTTTATGTCGCCAATGTATGAACCAAGTCGCCCATGGGAACTTATAGAAATTAACCTTAATTAATTTTGTACGCCAATTATTGGCCGAATAAGCGAACTGTGTCTTAATGATATGTATCTTATGTTACGTATGTTATGTATGTTATGTTAATGTATCTTTATGTACCTTATTTCACAAATAAAATATTTAATCGATTGATTGATGGGGACGACGGATTATTAGCTGATGGGGATTTCAGGAAAAAACGTGTTATTCCTGAATAAGAATAACGAATTTTATTAATTTTTATTTCTTTGTTTTTTGTCTCGTCTCTCTAGACTAGGACAGAGAGAGAGCTCTCTCTCTATATCTCTAGGATGTCCTCAGGCTACCCTGACTACTTACTGTCAAGTGGTTCGTCTACTCGTTTTTCATCTTCCATAATCTAAGAACTGGCTGGATTGATGTAAAGATATTCTGCTTCCTTGTTATTTAGTGCTTGGGATAAATGCACGTGTGTTATAAACAAGGTCGTATTGAATTATGTAATTATTAATATTATATTTTCTAATTAGGTATTTTTACTGACTTAAAAAAGGAGGAGGTATTCAATTTGACACCTCACCTCTTGTTTGTTACCTCAGAACTTTCGACTGGGTGAACCGATTTTGATGATTCTTTTTTAATCAAAAGTTGGTGCTTGTCATGGTTCCACTCTTTGAAGTAGATCTGACGTTTTTGAGTTATTTTGAAGTCGGTTATTTTTTGTTAAGAATTATCTAAAATTAGATCATTAAGTCACCTTTGTAATGAACAGGAAAAAAGTTACTTATAAATGTAGGGATAAAAAATCCCCGAGTCGCTAACTTACAATTTCCTTATTTTATTTACTTAGTGCTATAGGTTTTTATTTAGATTTCCTTAACATTCTGTAGCTAATATATCATCAACATATTAAACTTTTCTGCAAATTGTTGAGTCTCTTCTTAGAATAAAATGACCTAAAGTTTATCACAGATAATTTGGAAACGATCTGAACATAATCCATTGGGTACAGTTCGTTGTAGTTATATTTTCCTAGAAAGCTTATGGAACCACAGCGCCTTCGTTTTGGGTAGCGCTACCTTAAGGTCCAGTCCGTGAATTTCGTTAACAACGCTAAGCAAAGTTTAGCGATCCTTGTGTGCCCTCTCGTTCTCATTCAATCAGTATATTTGTATCATCCACATAGCAGACTTACACTGAAGGGGAATTTGACACACAAGACCGCGTTACACGCGAGGTTCCACAGAAAAGGTTAAAGGCCCCAACATGGATCCCTGTGAAACCCCGCAGCAGACAGCCCTCTTATGTCATAATTCATTCCAACTAATATATTGGATAAACCTTCATAAAGGTACGCCCCGACTGTAACCCGCAGGGAGGAAGGCATTTTGAGATAGAGCAGTGCCTCTGATTATCTTCTAGGGCAAGGAGTTGAAGTCGTTAATGATGTCAAGTCTGTCCTTTCGTGATAGCAGCGTGAAGCAGTGATAGCCTAGCGGTTAGAACGTTGGTCTCCCGAACGAAAGGGCCCGAGTTCAAATCCTGGCACGCACCTCTAATTTTCAAATATTATGTGCGTATTAGAAGTAAATTATCACTTGCTTCGGTGAAGGAAAACATCGTGAGGAAACCTGCACACCGGAGAGTTCTCCATAAAGTTCTCAAAGGTGTGTGAAGTCTACCAATCCGCACTTGGCCAGCGTGGTAGACTACGGCCTAATACCCCTCACATTGTGAGAGGAGACCCCGAGCCCAGCAGTGGGACAATTATGGGTTGTTGCTTGCTGTCCTTTCGTACAGCCTGTTCCTATTGGTTGTTGGTTGGCCAAGGGCTATGCTATTGGTGTCCCTCCTAGCGGAAGTCAAATTGGCTTTTTAACAAGTCACCCGCGACTAGTGAATGCTAAGGTTAATGCCAATCACTCGTTCGAACAACTTGCCCACCTCGTCCAATGTTTGGGTCAGTACGGTGGGTGAGTCCGCGATCCTGACTACCTTCATGAGACCTAAGTCTTGCTTCCTTCCAGTTGGCCTTCTTGCCAGTTGGCTTGAGTCAGCCTCCAAACAACTCGTTATGTTCCAACTGGATGCTTGAGAGCCAGTTCTCTCTTTCTTTTTCTTCTCTATTTCTTGTCCGGCAACGCATCGGTGATGTTTTTGGTGTTGCTGCTGTGCATGGGCGACGATAGCCACTTACTATCAAGTGGATCGTCAGGTTGTTTACTGGCTATTCACATAAAAAATAATAATTAAAAAAACAAAAACCTGAAAAGACTGCGTAAAAGAACCAAAAAGAACAGACAGTTAATCCTTGTCTGGTGTAGGTAGTTGTTCAGTATTAATGTTTACAACATTCTGAACTACTGGGCTTCTTTTTTCTTTTTAGTTTTTTATGCAGTCGGGTTTTTTATTTTTTTTAGTAATTTTTTTATTTTACTCTTTTTAGTTAGGATTCATTCGCCCCAACTCAGAGTCAGTAACGATTATTTAAATCGCTCCTTAATACAGAATTTGTATGGTGATTTTTTACTAAGGATCGATTAAAGTAACCGTTAGTGACTCTGAGTTGGGACGATTGACTTCTTTATTAGGATTATAACACGGCATAATTCGCAACGATGTCATTTCATTAAGGAAGTTAGTAAATTAACGAGAATGGTTGTTTAACCAACTTTTAAAATCGTTATACATTTGTATCTCCTAAATTGTCACTTAAAATGTAAAATAATTAAAGAAACCTAAAAATAATTTTGAATACCTATTCAACGATACCCTACTTGACGTATCTCGTCAAAATTATTTTTTTCATTTAGACAATATGGCGTCTGGTTGTCCCTGTGGTGAATTTAAATTATTGTCATGTCTTTAGTGACACTCGCAAGGTTGAGACAAATTGATTGACGTAAGAATCATCAAAATCGGTCCACCCGTTTGGTCTCTACAACCCCACGTAGGTCACTACAACCACACAAACATACATACATAGACTGATACACACATTACCCTCCTTTGCGTTGCACAGTCGGCTAAAAAGCACACAAACATGGGTATTAATCTATGCTCAGGAATTCCACATGGGAGTGGTATTGCGGACTCCAAGACCCAAGCCTCCCAAGCCCCAGCCAAAGCCAGTTTGGTCTAGCTTTTCTCCGAATATGTGCAGCTCCAAAAACACACTGTATGATCTGGCGGAATAGATGAGGATGTATCGTGGATGGTTGGAAATCGGTTGTTTAGTATTTCCCCCGTTCACGGGGGACCCTGGACTCTGATTTCAATCAGAGTCCAGGGTTTCTGTCAAAGGAGGAACCAAGGTCTGAGCTTGTACCGAACCATTTTGTAGAGGTACATTTATATCTAATAATAAAATTCTCGTGTCACGGTGTTAGAAGTTGAACTCCTCCGAAACGGCTCGACCGATTTTCGTGATTCTTTGCGTGCATATCGGCTAGGGTAGAGAATCGGACAACATCTATTTTTCATCCCCCTACCCGTAAAATTTTTTTGGCAGAACAACGTTTGCCCGGTCAGCTAGTACTATTATATTTTCTGTGGTAGGGGCGCCTTCGTGAACCGTAAAGGTTAATTTCATGTTAAAAAAATACAAACTAGTTTCACTTGATTTAAGTTCAAAAGATATTTTTCCCCTTAGTAATCCTAGGTTTTTTAACAAACTTCAAAAAGGAGGAGATATTCACTTCGAATTTATTTTTTTATGTTTGTTACCTCAGAATTTTCGACTGGGAGAACCAGTTTTGATGATTCTTTTTTTAATCGAAAGCTGGTGCTCGTCATGTGGTTCCACTTAAATTTGAGCGAGATCTGACGATTAGTTTTTGAGTTATCCCTAATTTTGAAGTCTGTTAGTTTTGGTCAAGAATTACATATTTTATTTCTGTGTTTCCTACATATATTATATCACCTTTTAAGATACTATTTCTACACTCACCTATATCATCATATTCATCATCACAATTATTCAGCCTCTGTTTTGTCCAGGATTTTCTAGAATATAATACGAGTAAAAGACAGGCTATGAATGTTTAACCAACATGCGCCTACATCGCAGTCTCCTTTGTACAATGTCCTTCGCAGTAACAGAGTTAGCGCGTGAAGTCCCATTGTTATCTAAACGTTGATTGGGTTCCTCCATCACTTCTAGTTTGATTGGACACGGCTCAATCAAACTCGACAACGCTGTGATAAAAAATATATGATTGATGACGTCACTATCAATGTCCTTTTGGGTAATAGAAAGATTTTATTGTTTCTGTTTTTATTTTTGTTATTTTAAAATATGAATTATGCGTGGCTTCACGTGGTAATCCTCATCGAGAGGCCGTTATAATCTATATATATTATAAAACAGTAACTCGATGATGTCTGTACATTGAAGATATTTAAGAAAATTTGATATCAGGGGACTCAATAGGAGCAATAGATTGCAAATCTGTCATTTTTAAAAATCTTGTCTGTCTGTATGTTTGACACCGCATCACGCCAAAACTACTGGATGAAATTGAATGCGGTTTTCACAGTTGTGTTGCTGGTGGTCTAACTTAAAATCTGGTGTACGTTTTATTGTGATACGTTGCTTAAAAGCCGAGATATCAGTAAATAGGACTTTTTGATACGCCACATAACAGCAAGAAATTATGAAAGTTTCCAATAGAGGGATAGAAAAGACTGTTTAGTATCGGAAATATTCGTTATTTCTTAAAAAAATCAGTGTGTACATATTTTTTTTACATTTATGATTTTGCAGTGAATTAGTTCTGCTAATCAACAACAGATGTCAGTTTAGGTAACTAAGTAGGTCTGAGAACAAGACATAAAGCTATTATACCGTGAATAAATCTTTTATTGAAATTAATGTGTACCTATTTAAAATATTTAAAATAAATAAATAAATAAATAAAAAATAAATAAAAGCTTATACACTCATACCCTCCGCAGTAGGTTTTAATCTGTGTCGCAGGTGGCATGGACGACACGTAACACATCACAGTAACACCCATGACCCGAGTACAAATATTTATCTGCCACATAAATATCTGCCCCAGCCGGGAATTGAACCCGGGACCCCTTGCTTCGCAGGCAGGGTCGCTACCAACTAGGCTACAGGGTTGTCAAACATTAGGGTTTTAAGTAAATATAAATATCTGCCCCAGCCGGGAATCGAACCCGGGAACCCTTGCTTCGCAGGCAGGGTCGCTACCAACTAGGCTACAGGGTCGTCAAACATTGGGGTTTTAATTTTTACTTATTAGACATAACTAAGTTAGATTTTGCTATCGGATTAATATAGATTCACTGTATAATGGTGTGGATCAGAGTTAACGATAATATCTATTATGACACAATTTAGTAAATTTACCATATAATGTTTTTTTTTTGTAAATAAATAAAAATCTTAAATTCCGACAAAATATTATCTGTATAATTTAGATTTCCTTACTGTAATGTAGAAATAGGCACATAGGAGATAATAATAAAAATACAAATCCTTTACATATTTAATAATCAAAATGAGTAAGAAATTAAAATATTTGCGAATCTGTCTCCTACTTGTCAATGACTACCAAGACGACCGGCATAGGAAAATTTTATGACCGGACGTAAGTGCAATACAAATAACTAAAATACTTTTGAATTTGCGAATAACCACGTAAGAGCAGACGAGTCACCTGATTGTAAATGGTCACCGTTTTCCATAGAAGAATGAGTGCGTCGTCCGTGATCAGACTTAAAGGCATCATCCATGCGTTGTCATCCAAGAAAGAAAATAAAAGAAAGAAAAAAAAAATATCAAGATGATTGAATTTCCATTCTATAAAGTTTAGAAACAGTTGTTTACAATGTAGCAAAGCTTTTAAATTAAGATATATCGAGCTATATAAATAGTAGCAAAAATAAACTAATAAGACGCTGTCTTATCCACAAACTTTGAAGTAGTTAAAAACAATAAGTTTCTTTTGAAACGTTTTCCATGAATTATATACTTCTGGCATTTGGACCAGGTTCTTGGGCGAAAAGCTCGGCCTTACGTAAATGGAAGTTACACTTAAAAACCCCAGAGTTCTTTAGGAATAAATTCAGGAGAATAAAGTCTTCCGGTTGAGAGGCGGGCCCTGCTATTGCGTAGGGAATCCTTTCATTACCATAAATCTAGCTGGTGTCGCGGTTGCAAAACCCCCCAGATGATCGGGGGCCTTTGCTGACTTCTGAATTCCCACAGAAGCGTTTAACTCTCAGGCATTCAAGTGTAGAGGGGCGAGACGTCCCTGAGCGACTCCCGTGGCCCGTGGTCGGTGCGATCAAACATTGACCGAAAAACCTAATAATATGGTACATCTCAAGTACCTGCTAAACCACCCGATGTACGTGATCTGATGAACATAATGAGGACCGTCTTACAGAATTAGTACTTGGTTAGATAAAAACAAAAAAAAACATAATCTTAACACACATTAAGTCAAAAAAAAGGAAGAAGTAGTGCCAAGAAAAAACTTAAGTAATTCAAATGGAAGAATAATTCGTTTAGGTTAAATATGGCTGTTTATACTTACGTGGAAAACATTGTCGAGATCTATAAATAAATAGGAGCAGTCCAGTATTCCAGTACTTGGATTATTTTTTCCAATCCAACGATGTATATAACTCATTTTCGCCAAAATGGTGCTTTAGTATTATTACATTTCCAGTGACGATACTGACATTATAAAACCAGTACATCGTTGACCGATTCAGGGTGTAGTCGTGTATCTTAGAGATAGAATATTACTCCCAGAATGTTACGCAGAATGGGTGGGAATAACTTAACGTTTGTTGTTGGTAACGTTGACATTGCAAAACCAGCACAACGTTGACCAATTCAGGATCTAATGGTATACGTATATATAAAATCTCACTAATATTAAGCTTAAACTAAGATATTTTTTTAGGTAGAAAATTGGCTCCCAGTTATTTCATATCCCGCATTAAAAAACAGGTTGCATGTTCGTCGAGATCGGGTCGTTCGAGTTCGAGGCTTGGGGATGGATCTAATCCTTTAGGAAAAGGGGTATAATAATTAGTATGGAAGTTGTGTTTACAAGTTATAATTATTATTTTGACTGCTTTTATGTATGTGCTACCTACTACATAGAATTTTTGTATATTTTTTTAGGGTATTGTTCTTCAGAAGAAAAAACATATCCCTTATAGGATCATTTCGTTGTCTGTCTGTCTGTCAACCGTATTATCTTAGTAATGCGTGGAGACATAATTCCAAACAAACTTAAATAAGTTTAAGTTTTTGGTTAATTGATTGAATAATAGTATTTGGTTAATTGATCGCTATGTCCATGTATGGGAACGACAGTTTTCCAGCGGCAAAGTTAAGTTTGTTACTGAATGATTTAACATTGCTCTTATGTTCGGTGCCGTCGACTTTGCCTTCACCTGAATTAATTCACCTAGGTGTCTTAAGTTTACTTTTAGTAGACTTTATTCACCTATGCAGCCAGGTGATTCGGTTCTGTAAGTTTGGACAGAACCCTTAGTGCGCAACTTTAACTCGCATTTGGCCGGGATCTTTTTTGATTACTAATTTTTCTCAAGTCCACGCAGACGAAGTCGCGGGTAGAAGCTAGTATAAAGATAAAAGACGAGTAATCGTCCTCGCTTTGCTTCGGTTTCCTTATTTTTTTACACCTTAAGTTACTTTATTGAAGTTTTATTAAGGATTCCTATTTTTTTTTGAAAATATAATATATCCTATATCACCCGGGGATAGTGTAGCTTCCCGACAGTAAAATAATCTTTCAAATCGGTTCAGTAGTTTAGGAGTCTATTCAATGCAAACAAACAATCAAATCTTTACTCTATATAATATTAGTATAGATGGATAAAGGTAGTGACGAAACTTCCGACTCCTTTCGACAGTTTCCACAGATAGCAGATGTTTTTAATGTTTCGACTAATATTACAAAGGGACCCAATGCGAAAAATGTTTGGGCAGAACTCAAGACTCCGAATTTGAATTGGAAGTAAAACTTCTTTTGAGTAAGAACTCTCCAAGTTTATTAGTATTCAGTGACTAATTTTCCTTTTCAAAGTTTTTTCAAAATCGTTTATTTTCTGTATCTATTCAGGGATTAAAATTAACTAGGTATTAAGGTTTGCACGAAGTCATAAAATAATATCTTTGTTATTGTTTTAATTATAATGTCGATCTAAATATGTATCCCAAATTAAAACTAAATAAAAAAAACTATATTAAAATATAAAAAGTAAAACATGATTAAAGTTTTGCATATAAATAATTAAATAAAGGAAAGTATAGTAAACACAATATTAATAATATTGTGTATATATTTTATTGATAGTAGTTTTACCCATAAAATCTAAATACTTATAAGAAGTATGTAAACGTTTCTTTCTTTCTTTTCTACATTAATGTTAGTTAAACATTGACACGCTGATTAATTAAATAATAAAATTAATAACGAAACAGCGAATAGAGTTATAAAACGGAGTTATTGCAAGATTCATAATATTTATACAACCAAAACCAATCTCAAGTCCGAGAGCAAAATATATACAAAATTTCTCATCAAATCGCTACAAAACAATGGAACAAAAAACCAGCGAAGGTTCCATAAAGCTGGAATTATCCACGTCAAATCTACTAGTTCAATGTAAATTTTCATTAAGGAACTTGTATAGAAACTTGGTTGGGTGGGCGTAGCTCTTCAGCGGGTAGGCGTGGCACTTTTCAGCGGCGGTCCGTGATTGGTCGACGCTGTAAAGGGAGTATTTTCGCCGCTTTTCAGAACTAAGCTTGGCGTACTTGATTTTAAATTAATGTTCGTGGGTTTGTTGAACGATTTTCCTTTTAATTTCCTTTTTTTTTCGTCTGGTTTATTTTCGGCTCGGTATTGTTTGTTATGTCGATTGGATTTTCGTTGATGAATAGATAATTGTCTTGACAGTTTATTGTTATATTGATTTGTTTTAATTCGAATGATTTTATTCCAATTGATTGAGAGGTATAATTTTATTTTATGAAGATTAATCGACGACAAAAATTATGATTAATAAATAATTAATGCGTATAACATATAATTAATTATCTACTGCTTCAGTTTAAGGCGACATAATAATACGGAGTAATTATTACTAAATTATCAGACGCCTGATAATACCAGGTTTTAACGACCCGCGTGACCATACCAGACCGATTTCTGAAGGGTCCTGGATTCGATTACCAGCGAGGAAGATGTTTGAATGATGAATTCGAATTTCTGTCCGCGGTCTGGGCGTGTAAATTAGGTAACTGAAAAAAAGGTCGTTTTTATCTATTTTTTATTTTATTATGAAATGATTTTTTACCCGACTGCGCGATGCAAGGGAGGGTAATATGTTTTTATCAGTCTATGTATGTATGTTTGTTCCTATGTGGCGTTTTAGAGACCAAACGGGTTGACGGATTTTGATAATTCTTCCGTCAATCGATTTGTCAAATCAAAATTCATCACAGCGACAACCAGAAGTCATATTGTCAAAATGATAAAATAAAATATCGTCGAACTAAGTCAAAAATGATTTTTACGTTTCTTTCATTATTTTTTATTTTAAGTAAGAGTTTAGGTTAAGTAACGATTTAAAACTGTTAAATAAAACAACTATTCTCGCTAATTTATTAACTGCCTTTATGAAATGACAATATTGCGAATTTTACCGTCTTACAATCATAATAAAGAAGTTAATTAATCAACTAAAAAGTGTAAAATAAAAAAGTTGTTACAAAAAAAAACCCGACTGCGCAAATAAAACTAAAAAGAAAAAAAAAAACAAACCCAGTACTTTAGAATGTTTTTAAAAGTAATCCTGAACTACTGCACCATAAAATGATTAACATTCGGGACCCATTTAAATTTTACAGGACTGTTAGGAAAAAAACGAACAAGATTTGATTGGTTGAAGAATAAATAAATAAATAAATAAATAACGCTTCACACTCATAGCCCCACACTAGGATTCCCTGTGTCGTGGGTGCCATGGACAACACACTAGACATTCACACCCAGACCGAGAACAGAAATTCAAACTCATCATTTAAATTTCCGCCTCGCTGGGAATCGAACCCAGGACCCTCGGTGCGGCGATCCGGTATGGTAACCATTGCGCCACACTGGTCGTCAATGGGTTACTTCTATGGTGTAGTTGTTCAGTATTACTTTCAACAACATTTTAAACAACTGGACTTGTTTTTTTTTCTTTTAAGTTTTATTTACGCAGCCGGGTTTTTGTTTTTTTTATTTATTGTTCTTGTACAGTGTCCACGTTTAAAAATTAATACAAAAACAAAATAATATGTTAACATGAAAATATTATGTTTTCTATACTAATATATAAAGAGGAAAGATTTGATTTTTTGTTTGCATTGAATAGGCTCCGAAACTACTGAACCGATTTGAAAAATTCTTTCACTGTTAGGAAGCTACACTATCCCTGAGTAACATAGGCTATATTATATTTTCAAAAAAATTAGGGATCCTTAATAAAACTCCAATAATGTATAAAAAAAAATAAGAAAACCGAAGCAAAGCGAGAGCGGTTACTCGTATGAAATATTTTTAATAATTTTTTTACATAACAGTACCTCCTCTGAAACGAAGTTTACTATTGGAATTGGAACAAACACCAAGTTGCTCCAATATATGTTAAAAAATATAAAATTCACACACTGAACAGCGATTAAAACTTCCTTATAATACAAACCTAGATCCTTCAAGAAAAGTTGATGAAATGTCAGTTCATTAACGATGGGAAGTAGTTTAACAAAAATAGTAAACGTATTCGAAACTATGACTGATTTAGTGAATAAAACACCGCGTAATTAAATTAGTGTAAAGTTGACCGAGTAAAGCATAAAGTGAGGAAGTCCACTAACATATTTAGAGAAGTCAACCGCAGACAGAAGAATTGATAATGCTGTACGCTGTAAGACAGGTGAGTGTTTATATTTATATCGACGACCCTGTAGCCTAGTTGGTTGCGACCCTGCCTGCGGAACGAGGGGTCCTGGGTTCGATTCCCGGCCGGGGCAGATATTTATATGACAGATAAATATTTTTACTTGGGTCATGGTTGTGATTTGTCATATGTATGTGTCGTCCATGCCACCTGCGATACAGGTACCTTACTGCGAGGGTATAAGTTCATGCAAAAACTATCTTTCTGGTCTGTTAGGACTGATTCCTATATTGTACTGTAGCTCGAGCACGAATATTTGCGAGAAAGTATTCGTATGGTTATGGTTCGTATGGTCGTAGGGGCGCTTTTCAAAAAATGCCATACAAATTGCTTACGTTAACCACACGAATACTTTCTCGCAAATATTCGTGCTCGAGCTACTGATCTCTTATTGAACAAATATCAAAATCACCTTTTCCCAATAAGAGTTTCCGGCGTTCTAAAACAAAGACATTTAGAAAATCAGTCATTTTGGGAAAAGGTGATTTTGATAGAATTGATTTTGATGAAAAAATAGTGACTTTTTGATCCCTAAAAATTTTAAAAATATCTTTGTACTTTGTTTATCAATGACATCAGAATCGGTTTAACACGACACTATTTATTTTTCGTCAAAAACTGCTCACACTGTAAATGTCAATTTGGTCCGGTGGATTTTTCTTTTTTTTTATGGAAATAGCCGGCAAACGAGCTGACGATCCACCTGATGGTAAGTGGCTATCGTCGCCAACGGACATCAGCAACACCTAAGGCATCACTGATGCGTTGCCGGCCAAGAAAGAGAGAAGAAAAAGAATGAAAGAACTGGCTCTCAAGCCTCCAGCCGGAACACGACGAGTCGTTTGGCGGCTGACTCATGCTCAAGGGTGGTAGCTATCGAGGCGAACCCTATGGAGAAATAATAATAGTAATAATGGTATTAATTAATAATTAAAATCAATATTACCAATATAATCCCTCCGAGGGTCCTACCACCAGCGGACCGAATTTAGTCGCCTTTTACGACACCCATCCGGCGTGAGATTGGGGTTAGTATTCTAAGCCGCCCCAATACGGATTATTTATTCAATTATAAATATCATGAAAATCTGTTCAGTATACATTGAAATATAACGTCATAGAACAGACATCACGAACAAAATGTGTGTCCCGCCGGGAGGTTCTAGTTTCAAAATTGAGCCCCAGTTCTTTTAAAATCAAACGAATCCATTGAAAATTGAAGCTGATCCGCGCCAATTATTGGAACATAAATTGTGTTCGCGGTGTCGGTTCTATATGCTAGTAATAATTAATGGCTTAACCAAGCTTAATAAAAACTACTGAAGTAAAACCCTCATAGCAGGTGGCCACAGGTAATATTATTGTTAGCGGTCGGTGGTGGTATTAATTTATAATCAAGCCATGTTATTGTTTTCGGTTATCGTCTCATTGTTTTTCAAAATGCACAGTAACTCGATAGCGAAACATGTTACTCATAATCAGTCTACGAAGGTTTTGTTCGGTTTAAGCGTTCTTAGAAATCGATTTGTAACGGCTACTAGAAGTAGAAATGGGTAGCAGAACCTTATTTCGGCCTAAGAAGTTGCCTTATTACAAGGCTACATTGATTAGCAATAGGCATGATGACAGTAAGTAAAAATCACTAAAATTATGTATTTATTTAATGAATTAATGAATTAAATAAATTTTTATTATATTTATAATATTATTATTAATAATATATTATTAATATTAATTAATTAATTAATCAATAATTTAATTAATGAATTAATGGATTACAAAACACACATTTATTGTATTATTATGAGCGAGATTAACAATATTTTTGAATAAAATAAAACTACAAAATACGGCAAGCCGCCACGATATCTTAAACGACAATCAGTCTCAGTCAGCGCGAATTACGTCCCACTCATTTAAACAAACGAATATCACCATACTCATAATGACATCTTGTCTATTATTTTCCTGAAAAGTGACGTCACAAACGACGCCATGACACTTTGAAGCGTTTTGGTGCGAATTTTAAACTTATAAATTGAAATGTATTTATTTATACTAAACCTTATTGTTTTGCGGAAACATGATATACGTTGTGATTATAATATATTTCCCGACAATATAGAACAGTATTTCAAAATCTGTCATCATGCACATTGTGAAAGTAGATTAAAGTGCTCCCAGCCCTTTTCCTTGAGTCAGCTGCCAAATGACTCATCGTGTTCATGGATTTGAGAGCCAGTTCTTTCTTTCTTTTTCTACTTCCTTCTTCGCCGGCAACGTATCAGTGACATCTGGCGACGATAGCCACTCAGTATCAGGTGGATCGCCAGCTCGTTATTTAGCTGCTTCAATAAAAAAGCCCGGCTTTTTTTAAGTGATCGACCTAACGAATAACAGCGGGCGCGGTCGGGAATTGGATGGGTGACCATGAGTGGTTATTCTTAAGCGCTTCTGTGATAAAGAGAGCACGTAATTAATTAAAAAACCGGGCATGTGCGTGTCAGACCACGCGCTATGTAGGGTTTCGAAGTAGCAAGTTTATCGACTATTACTCATTAACATAGGCGTGATAGTTTTCCTTGTAAATTCATCATATAACCTATTTTTAACCGACTTCAAAAAAGGAGGAGGTTCTTAATTCGACTGTATTTTTTTATGTTTATTACCTCAGAACTTTCAACTGGGTGAACCGATTTTGATGATTGTTTTTTTAAACGAAAGCTGGCGCTTGTCATGTGGTCCCACTTAAATTTTATTGAGATCTGACAATGGAATCCATGAGAAAACCATATAAGTCTTAAATTTGCATTAAGTATGTGCGCGACAAATGAACGAATAACTCACGCCAACTGATTTCGATGATTCTTTTTTTAATCGAAAGCAGGTGTTTGTCATGTGATCCCATATAAATTTGAACGAGATCTGACAAGTAGTTTTTGAGTAATTTTAAAGTCGGTTAGTTTTTGTTAGTAAAATTTAGATTATTGAGATTTTTTTCACTTGTCCAACTGAAACCGTTTAGCCGGCAAGGGGGCGACACTTGACTGTAACCAAAATTAATAGCATTAAAGATATGGTTTAAATTACTTTTAAGGTAATTGAGGAGGAATTTTATCAGGTACTGACAGAAAATGTAATGTTCATACATAATGAACACCAATACATTGATCAAATGATAACGCTAGCACTCTGGCCGCCGCTTTTCCTGCGTTTAGTGACATAATACGGTAAATACCCTATTACTTATTCCAGAATCCAGACCATACCTGTGTGCATTTCATGAAATTCCGTACAAACATTCATACAAACAACTTGAGGTCAATTGGACCTTAATCAAAACTTTGATCGAAATACATACTCTACGAGAAAATTTCGTTCGACAGCTCTATACCACGGACGTAAAAAAAGAACGGACGTAACCTTGTCTAATCGAGAGTGAAGCTGACAGCTCGCTTACCATGTGTGCGTAATTTTGTAATTTTTGATTCGCGATGGTGTCAATTTCGTATCAGGATAGTGTCAATGTGTGGGTGTGTGTACTTGTACGAATACAGAGTTGGTATTACTATGGGTGCTTCACTGAATTTGTTCTTAGGATTACGTCCGTCTTTTTTTTACGTCCGTGCTCTATACATATAAAAATCTCAATTCTTTATCACATAAAATAAACAAACTATTTTGTTGACATTTATTGTATTCGTCGAAGCGTCCACAGGGACATTGTCACGTAAATACACGCCCGATATGCGGCAAGACGTGCTGTGAGCGCAAATAACTTAATGTTTATTAATTTGATCAAAACTCGTGCGTGTTAATCTACAGTTTATCTTGATCGCGATAAAGAGTTGTACTTCATTGTGTCAGATTTCTGTTAGTTAACTTATTGTTAATTAAGGATTGGTAAATTATTACTTAGTATGGAATGGACAAGGCATGCGCCCTACAGATTTAACCCGGGTCTATTGTGTAGGTTACGTAAATACGGTTAACCCCCGTTTTAGGGTACTCCTATATTTTCGTTTCTGCTAGAAAGAAATTTAATTTAAATGTAATTTGGCATGGATATACTGTATTTTTTTTTTGCATAAATATCAAAATCGTAGAATAAAGTTAAAAAAATCACAACAGTATTATGCATGATGAATTTATACGTAAAAGGAAAACTATCATGGCTAGAAAAGTTTAAGTCGTTATTGAGTTAGTCGATAAACTACGGAACCCTATTGCGCGTGTTATCACATGCACTTGGCCGGTTTTAGAAGACTATATTTTAGAAGCGGATATTTTTCGGTATTATGATTACATTACTACTTCGGATATCCGATAGTTTCTTTTACGGACGCTTCGCCACATCTCGACATCATCGACACAAAAGCCGATGGATGGCTTCAGGAAGCAGCAAGTCTACAAAAACATAGTCCATTGAAAAGGACCAAACCAGGATGTTATAAAAATAGTTTAAAATAGTGCCTAGATAGTTTACACAGAACACTCGTTGTGTTTATAATGGAGCGTATTATTTATCAAAACACATCTCGTACGTGGCTGGTGACCTCATAATGTAAACAAGTTTGCAACAGCGTAGGCACATGTGCGGATTTGTGCGAGTATGTCGATTACATGTGTGTTTAACGCGGCTTTAAATGCAGACCAATGATATTATAAAGTCAAAAAGAGGTAGATATGTCAAATGCGCGCCGACGATGAAAAGCGTAAGAACAGGCAATTGACCGTGCTGTATGCAGCCCTGTTTTCACTCTAGGCATTTGACAAAAGTAAAAGACAAAGTAACAGTACAAATAATCGATACTTTCTTTCTATTTTGAGAGAAGTTCAACTGACACTATGCGTCAATGATATTACAATGAAAGAAAAGCTAGATATGTCACTAGTAAGAACAGACAATTGACCGTTCTGCTCGTAGTCGCTCTGTCAATACGACACTCACGCTTTGGTTGTTGTCAGAAGTGCTTAACATTTGACATACAGCGTTAAAATGCCTTCGTGTATTATAACCAATCTGATTGGTGTAGAGATAAAACAAAAGATAAACGTATGTGTGTTGTAGCTCTTTTCGGAACAGATGCTTTGGTTGATTTGTAAGGGCATAACGTATCTATATTTTTTAAATATCATTGCTGCAGACCTGTAATATTGTCGAAGAGTCGTTTGGCGGTTGACTTAAACAAGAGGGCGGTACTTATTAATGTGTTAAAATAAATATTACAAATATCCCTCCGAGCCTCTACCACCAGTCGGCCGTATTTAGTCGCCACTTACATAGTCTAACGCCCCAACTCAGAGTCAGTAACGGGTAGTTAAATCGCTCCTTAGTACAGAATTTGTATGGTGATTCTTTACTAAGGAGCGATTTAAGTAACCGTTAGTGACTCTGAGTTGGGGCGTAAGTCAACAAGAGTCTTTTTGGTTAACTTTTTTCAGCAGTCTCGGAAAAATATGAACAAGGTGTCATTCGATTTGGAATGGCATGATGATGATTTCTTAAAAAATCACGGTCCGCTTGCAAAAATTGCAAAAGTTATAAACAATTAACTACAAATAACAAAGGGGTTTCCATCCATCCATCAGCCTTTGTAAGTCCACTGCTGGACATAGGCCTCCCCTAACTTGCGCCACTCTGACCGGTCCTGAGCCTGAATCCAGCGGATGCCCGCTATCTTCTTCAGGTCGTCAGTCCACCTGGTTGGCGTCCTATGCTCCTTTTTCCGAGACGTGGGCGCCATTCGAGGACCTTTCTTCCCCAACGGTTATCGGTCCTTCGCACTATGTGGCCAGCCCATTGCCACTTCAGCCGGCTAATTCTTTACGTAGCTACTGAAAAATGACAAAATGACAAAAACTGAAAAACTGACTGAAACAGATCGTAACCCTCCCGGTTGGTATCGTTAGATATCATATCGAAAGCTTTCGTTCGTATACATAGGCTTCTTACAATACGTCCTGGTTGTCAACCAATTAAAACAGCCGTGTGAGTTTGTATGACACTACTACAATTACCGGTTACCACTTGTCTTACCATCGTGATGGTGCCTCATCAGTTCGTTTGTCTATTTACATAGCAAAACCGTTTCAACAATGTCTCTAAATGTTATTAATCTGTTTTATTTAGCTCTACATGTTTTTTATGGGTCAAACGATCCTTTAGCCTAGTTGGTAGCGACCCTGCCTGCGAAGCGAGGGGACCCGGGTTCGATTCCCAGCCGGGGCAGTTGTTTATGTGACAGATAAATATTTGTACTCGGGTCATGGGTGTGACTGTGATGTGTTATATGTGTCGTCCATGCCACCCGCGACACAGGTAAAATAACCTACTGCGGGGGTATGAGTGTGTAAGCGTTTATTTTTATTAATATTAAATCTTGCAAGACTAATTAGTCAGACCTATTTCCTCTTAATATTATAATCAATCTCCGAAGGAGTTGAAATTTTACATATTGCTTTAATTCTGATCAAAATGCATTTATTTACTAAGCATGACCTGATCCTACGTACAGGTTTGGGCTTTGGCTCCAGGCGAGGAAACTCTTTAACGATTAACAGCACAATCACAATTTTTTTTTGCTATAGTAGCTACCTACATCTAATATATTAAATTTTCGTGTCACGGTGTTAGAAGTTGAACTCCTCCGAAACGGCTCGACCGATTTTCGTGAATCTTAGCGTGCATATCGGCTAGGGTGGAAAATCGGACAACATCTATTTTTCATCCCCCTAGATGTTAAGGGCGGTCCACTCCTACATTTTTTTTATTTTTACGCGTGCGAAGCTGCGGGCAACAGCTAGTTATTATATAAAATCGTGTATTTACATAGTTTTCAAACTATTCGCTTGTATTTATTTGTTTGACTCCACGACGCTGCCGACAGACGTCAACGCAATAAAAACAAATACCTAAAGTAGTTATTTACTCGCCGCTAACGGATACTTTTTGACGAATTTCTAGCGTCAGTTATATTATGCAAATGTAGGTTCAAGACTTTTCAATGACTATTGATAAGAAGCGTTTTTGAGAGCTGGATCGGTGACTAAAAGCTTGGAAGTGCATAATTATGCCATCGTCGGTCGTGTTTTATATAGGTACTTAGCTGTCGTTAAGCCTTGTCGTAGCGTGAGTTTGCTCTATGGCTCTAGGCCTCCTCAACACGAGAGACCCGTGTTTTATTGGGTCGTTAATGGTTTAAAGTTGAAACTACAGGCTAGAACCAAGCCTTATCGTAAGCTTTTTAAAGGTTTACTTAATTGTTACGGTCAAATTACAGAAACCGTTTTCCCAAAAGTTAATTTGATTTATGCGATCAATAAAGTTATCGTCATAATCATCCATAATCATCTATAGTCGTTATTATATCTTTGCAAATTGTAAGGGGTTAAGTCGGAGGGGGGGGAGTAGTAGTTAGCGTCCGTAGCACTCCTAGGAGTACTAGGGGTACAAGCAGGCAGTTTAAGTAGATATACCTCCTCTTCTCCGAAAACAATCAATCATTACGAATCAGTTGGAACCAGAAGTTTACTGTAAACCTGAGGATTATCTGACTTACTGTGTTATCGATATGCCAGCTGACGATATGATGTGTTGTAGGGTCCCGAGCCGGCACTGAACCCGAGCCCCGGAGGAGCCGCCAAGCCGCCGCTACTCAACTCCTTCGAGCTGGATCGCTGTTTGGACCGGTACGTTCAGGGTACACGTATTACTTAGACTTAGGTCTACTGTCCACGACGCTTCATTTGACCAGGGTACACGTATTACTTAGGTCCAGGACCCTTCATTTGACGACTGCATGCAAACTGCATATAGCAGTGATAGCCTAGCGGTTAGAACGTTGGTCTTTCGAACGGAGGGGCCCGAGTTCAAATCCTGGCACGCACTTCTGATTTTCAAATATTAGGTACGTATTAAAAGTTAATTATCACTTGCTTCGGTGAAGGAAAACATCGTGAGGAAACCTGCACACCGGAGAGTTCTCCATAAACTTCTCAAAGGTATGTGAAGTCTACCAATCCGCACTTGGCCAGCGTGGTAGACTATGGCCTGTACCCCTCACATTGTGAGAGGAGACCCCGAGCCCAGCATTGGGACAATTATGGGTTGTTGCTTTGCTTTGTAAACTGCATAATCAAACAACCAATAGGCAAACGCGACGATGCCGCTCAGAGGACAGCATCGCGTAGCTTTATATCTAGGGTTGCCATAATTAGGCTTATCTTTTCGAAACCATTCTACTGGCAGATTCAGATTTTGTTTGGGGTGCGCGAGTCCTTCTTTAATTTGGGGACCCTATTAACGACGTCGAAATCCAGAAAAAGAAGTTTAATTCCTGATATTAATTAAGAACAGGACAAGACGTGAAAGTCTGGGAGCATCCCGGATTTCCAGGCCATCTGGCAACCTAAACTCTGGACAGTTAGTCTTAATGACACCTGTCCAAACAGTCGATAACTGAAGTATGTTGTTCCAGGGAGGAGTCAGGCAGGTGGGCAGGGGACGCGGCGCGCCGCCGCCGGCGCAGCTCGCCCCCGCGCCGCGCTTCCCCCCCGAGAGACCATGAGCCGCTCGCGCTTGCCCGGGTAAGTGGACCAGTATGAACTAGTGTGAGCCACAGCGCCTCAGTCTCATCGGTTGAGACTCTGGTGTTATGACCAAAAGAACCACTTTGAACAAGGTAGTCCTTGTGGTTATTAAGGCTCAAGCCCCGATATCATTTGTTTTGTAAATATTTCTGGACTTTTTTATAATGTCCGGTTTTTTTTCATAAAATCGGACAGTTAATCCACCACGCTGTTCCAGTGCGGATTGGTGGAGGGGTTAGTGGCCAATCAAAGAGTCGAAAGTTTTCATGCCGCCCGAGGGCCTCCAACATGGTTTTAACGACTGTTATTTTACGATAACAACCGGGATCGACGGCTTTACGTGCCTTCCGAAGCACGGAAGCGCTCAAGAATTTTTGCCACAAGTCACCTCCAATTACCGACCGCGCCCACTGTTGCTTAACTTTGTCGTTCACTTAGGATCGATACACGCTGCCGGGTGGCCTATGAGTGCGTCATTTACGGATACATAATTATATTTCTAGATTAAACGAACTTACCTGTAAAGTTCTATCTCAATTGAGGCATTTATAAGTATAAATCTCTCTCTCTCCTCACCACCCAGGCCTCAGCCCCACCCTCTCCCACAAACAACTCGACCCAGTCCAGCCCGGCGCCGTCTCCGGCCAGCGCGGCGGGCGCGCGCTCCCCGCTGCCACTCGTGGCGCCCGACCTCCTGGCCATGCAGCTCCTGGACCAACACAACCAGCTGCAAGCCCTCATGAAGCAGCGGCTGTTTCATCAGCATCATATGCAGAAACAGGTGGGGGATGGAGAATGTTCTTTTTAATACAGAATTTTTTATGATGAAGGTGTCGGAAGTACCTACAAATGGTTCGTGCAACATAACACACGGGTGCTGCTTGCCGGTCTTCTTTTCTTAGCTTGAACTTGCTCTGACAAGTCCCCGCGATCTAGAACTAAAAGTTAATATTCTTGCGAATATAACACAGTTTTAGATTTTTTGTCTGTTCGTTTGAATGCGCTAATTTGAACAAATGCCAGTCGGAATTGAAAAAAATTTAAGGCAAAAAGAATTTTCAGTATTCGATAATCCCTATAGTAAATGGGGATGGGCCGTGATTATTGCAAGACAAATGCATATTGCGTGCAGGCACTTTTTTAAATTTTTTCTATCTTCAGCACATGACCTCGGAGGCAGCTAAGCGGCAGCTGGAGCAGTCCCGGCTGCAAGACCAGATCAACCTGAACCTGCTGTCGCAGCCTCATCTACCACCGCCTGACTCTTCGCCGGGTGAGTTTGAAAAAAGGAGAAGAACTGAGAATTAGCAATAGCACATCAAAAAAACCAAAAATATTAGGCAATATTTTTGGGTTACGTACTAAAAACTGTTAAAGTTTCGTCGTACAAAAAGCTGTAATTTTGCATGAGTGTACAATGTTCATGTACTCTCACTCCGATAAAGTGGTGGAAACAATCTTAGTTTTCCAATACCATAATCGTTGGCGCTGGTTAAACATACGCCCAGGCTATCATGAGCCAAGAACTACTCGCAGATATTATATAGTTGATGGTAATCTTCTGTCAGGATCCCTGCAGCAACAGCTGGGAGCTCAACAGCAGCAGTTGGTCCAACAGCTGCAAGCCGTGCAGCGCCAGTATCTGATGCATGCGCCGCTCTCTGTTCCACCGAACGCTCCACCAGGTAAGAGAATAACCAGAAAGTACCAGAAAGTATCAGAAGTACCAGAAAGTAGTCTTTACGGAAACATCAGAGAAAACTTTACAGGAAGATAAGATTACAATAAACCAATTTTTTCTTTCTCTTTCTCTGTCTCTTCCAATATTTATCAAAAATCAGTTTTGATGATGGGATCCATGAGAAAACTCTTGAAATATCATGGGTAGGTTACATACATACCTACATTCAGCGAATTTGATATAGGGTTTTCGAAGACTATTTTTGAACTCGTTTTTATTTTTGATAAAATTTAGTTCTCATCTCACAAGCTTACAGTATCTCCCATGATTTCACATCCCCAGGTCTGATGCTGTGGGGCAGCGAAATGGAAGAACACCCTCTGTTCGGTCGAGGGGTTTGCAAGTGGCCCGGGTGTGATGCCCTCGCTGATGATTACCAGGCCTTCCTCAAGTGAGTATCGATTTCTGTTAGGATGCACGTCTTCTGAATTTATTAACATTGTTTTTGGTATTGATACCAGGATGCAGTTGTACTCGTAAGTTGGAATGGATTGGATGAAATATTGCTAGCTAAATTTATATCTAAGACACTATCATATTTTTGAGTCGACTGCAAATAAGTTAGTTTAGTTTATCTTCGTACGCGTGGACTATTGAATATTGAATTACTGTTACTACTATCTTAGCTTCTAAAAGATGTATCAATATGAAACATACACCAGATTTAAAGATTTGAATGGACTTGAAGTGACTGTCATCCCCAGACATCTAGAAGCAGCCCATACGCTCGACGACCGTTCAGCAGCACAGGCGCGCGTCCAGATGCAAGTAGTAGCTCAGCTGGAGCTGCAGCTGCGGCGGGAGCGCGACCGCCTGGCCGCCATGATGCGGCACCTGCACCAGGCGAGGGACAGTCATCATGCCAAGTTGCCACATGGTAGGTTGCTAGTTGGCTGTTTGAGCACTTTATGGTCTAGTATTTTAGGTTGAGTAACGTAAGTCGTCTTGAGCTGATCAAGTTGGTAACTGGATAGTGAACATTGCAGACTATATTATGTGCCTAAAAGGCCTAAGCAACACTGCAACATGCGGATTCTGCGCCAGGCGAGGGACACAAACATCATGCCAAGTTGCAGCATGGTAGGTTGCTGTTTGTAGGTTCCTCAATACATGCCGGTAGACCAGGGTAAAAGACGACAAAAATAGATTGTATTGATGGTAAGGCTCAGTGTAAGAAGCGACAGAAGCCGGCCTCAAGGTAAAACAACAGAGAGGAAATTGGCATTGGTGAGGTGAATTGAGGAAACAAGATGATACGAGGAGGGAGTCTTACAAAAAGGTACTGGACGAAGAATCTAATAGTAAGTGTTCATTGTCACAAATTGGACATTAGTAACACTGACATTGCTACTGCGGGCCTTAAAAATACATTTCTTATTATTAAGAAAAATATAACCGATACTTAATAACAATAGACGAGATTTTTTAACACTTAGTTACATTAACAATTTTGGCCAAAAACAGCCCCTTGTGTGATGCCAAAGTGAATCATACTAACTTCCTAGCTATAGCAGTTTTTTTTTAAATGAAACATATTATTTTAGCTAGCTTCATTTTGGGGAAGTAATGTGTTTCCAATACTTTCATTTAATTTTTCCAGTTTTACTTCTCGGTTACCCTTGTTAATTTTGTTCGACTAAATTATCTTAAACGTCTCGGCAAAGTCTAAAAATAATAAATACAAAAATAGTTCAGTATTCTAGATCAGAATGATTAAGAATTAATTAATGTTAAATTGTTATTAAATTAATGTTAAATTGTTACTATGTTTTCAGGTCCAACAAGTGAAGGCGCCTCACCGGGCCCCGTTCGGCGGAGAGTCTCCGATAAGTCTGGTGTTGCTATTGCAGGAGGTAATAACATCCAGATTAATATAATTAATTTTGAAAAACACATGACTAACAAAATTCATTGAATGACAAAAAGTAGTAAAATCTTCACACATATTTAGATCCTCCAGGGAACTTTACAATACTATTTTATTCAATTGTGAAAAATAAGTTAAGAAAATCATATATAATTTAAAACTGATCAATTTATAATTCTTGATTAAATCAAAGTACTATTATTATTAGTATTATGTCTTCTGTGATTAAACCAAAAATTTCAGAAATGTGTTTTAAAATAATAAACTAAAAATATTTTTTCTTAAATTAACGACAAAATTGATTTCGTTTCAGATTTGATAGATTTATAATAAAAATAATGTAAAAATATGCTCCATAAAATATAATACCTAATATTAATAATTTATTTTTTCTACAAGGTCTTCCTTATATGCTCGAAAGAGCTGGATTAGATGTTCAACAAGGTAAAAAGGAAATATCAAATTTATCTCTAGATTCGTACATTCGGCGCATATTAGTGAAAATTTTAACATTTTTACCAATTTTTGGCATTTTTCGATTTTGGGACATAAAATATCGCACACATCTATCTACAATAAGAAGGCTAGATGCTCCATTTTTCGTAACTTAAGTAAAAACTGTATGTAAATCGAAAGTTGAAGAAGCGAAAGAGGCACACACCTATTCTATCAAAGTTTCTCTCTTTCTGTCTCATAGGATCGAAGATTTAATGCAGATTCCACCGTATATTCATAGGTTATCCTGAGATTAAAATGGCATATCAAATTGGCATAACCTTTGTTCGAATGTTATTATTGTAACGATGGTTGGCATCATTATAATCCGATAAAATCAAGTTATTTATTAATATCTTTAGTATCGCCTTATAAAGGTCGTATTCTATTTTTAGGTGGCCATGTTGTTTATTATTCATTTGTTTATTTACTTATAACAAAATTCAATTGTCAGCAAAGGATAGCTACTCTACTTTAATAATATTTAGTCGAATACGCCCTATATTGTAAACTATATCGCTGCATCGTGACTTGGGAAATTATTTTAATTTTTGTATGTTTTCAATTTACAGAGATTCAACGCAATCGTGAATTCTATAAATCAGCTGACGTGCGACCTCCGTTTACGTATGCCTCTCTGATCCGCCAGGCAAGTTTGTATAACATTATATAAACACGGACGTAAAAAAAGACGGACGTAATCCCAAGAACAAATTCAGTGAAGCACCCATAGTAATACCAACTCTGTATTCGTACAAGTACACAGACCCACACATTGACACCATACTGCTATGACATTGACACCATCGCGAATCAATAATTACAAAATTACGCACACATGGTATGCGAGCTGCTGTCATTGCTATGCTTCACTCTTGATTGGACAAGGTTACGTCCGTTCTTTTTTTACGTCCATGTATATAAAGTATAGCTTCAGAAAAATCTACTTTGAATTGCCTATCGTCGTACCATTTCTATTTACCAATGAATTTTAAATCGATCAGAAAAGAAATCAGAATATTACAATTTTCTAAAATAACCATATCAACCGTATCTAGTATCGACGTAGTATTAATTTTTTTTATGTTATCTTCTTTTGTATGTACTATCTCTCTGGCATACCAACTCTTCATAACTACTGTGATCTTTAACTATATCATATGTTTTAATCCGTTATGGTCTGAACAATATTCTTGCAAATTAGGTTCAGATACATCAAAGTCATCAAATCAAATCAAATTATTTTCATTATTCAATGTTGATTGCAGGCCATAATAGAATCTCCAGACAAACAGCTCACCCTCAACGAGATCTACAACTGGTTCCAGACTACCTTCTGTTATTTCCGACGCAACGCTGCTACGTGGAAGGTAAGCTTTAGTTCTCAAAAGTTAAGTTACAGTTAAAACAATAGTAACAATAATATTGAAATGTTTAAAGTAAGTTTTAAGTAATTGAATGTCTTTTGTATTAATGATTTAGACAATATCGATGTTACATGAATTTTAGAGCATATAATATTAATCCTATTTGTCAAATTTAATATAACACGTGAAGTAGATTGTATTGCTATAATTTATGTAATAGTATAATTATGAATCCTATTAATATTATATGTGAAAGTGTGTATGATTGGACGATTGTTACTCAATCACGCAAAAACGTTAGAACGGATTTGGATGTTTGGTGCCAACATGGTTTATACAATATGTAATATTTATTCCGGAAAATGGATCAGTTTAAGCGGGATAACAGGTATAATTAAAATTATTTCGTTGAAGTAATAAGTATCTAGTCTTTATGAAACAACTCTTTAGAATTGACAGTAATTTGGAATTGATTTATTGAAGTCGGAGCATCATTGTTAATAATATTTATGTATTCTTGGTAAAAAAATAATTAATTCACAACAACAACAACGACAGCAAAACTCTTTATTATATACCAATATACAGTAATAACTTAATTTAAGGTATAGCTAGAATGGTAGGTACAACAGGCGGCCTTATCTCTAAAGAAGCTATTTCTTCCAGGCAAACTTAGGGAAGAGGATCATTTAATATAAAGACAATGTAGTGGTGTACGAGTGCTTGCTTAATGAAAGAATACTGATATAATAGATAGTGTCAAAAGTAGAAAGAATGTAATAATAATTATAGCAAGTGAGCTGCAATGTTATGGCGAAAGAAAGTACGCTTTAATTAATCTTTTAAAAATATTTATTGATTGAGCACAGCACTTTAAATTCAAACATGAAATTGGTGACATTCGAGGTGAAAACTAGAGAAAAGTAAATTGAGTAGAAAATTCACTTGTTAAAATGATGAATGATAGAGACGTAAGAATGAACATGATAAACCATGAGAAATAGATATAGGTACTGATAAAATTAACCTTTCACCTATTTGGTTTAAAATAGATAACAACAATGAATGTGAGTAACTTAATACTAATTATTTATGTGAATTAAGATTTGTTAAGCAATTATTAAATTATAATAATTGATTAACTGATTCAGTTTCAAAAACAATGTATCTATTAAACAATTTATTATATGTAATGAATTTAAATGTGATTAATGTTGTTAGTGGGGTTTTAACAATAAAATGGAAAGATACGACTTAGGAATTAGAAGGTTCTTAGAATTACTGAATTTAAATTTTAATAACGCTTCTGGGTTCAGACAATTTTGAATTAACTAAGAAATTAGAAAGTTTTTAGAAAGAAAAACTGGGGACACTAAATCCATAAAGTGTCAAAAATAATGTTTTAATTAATATACGTAATGAATTTAAATGTTAATATAATACTGTTGGGGCTTAGACACTTAATTAGAAAACCTAGAAATTAGAAAGTTTTTAGAAATAAAAACTGAGGACAGTATAGTCATCGGTCTTGCCTGTGTCTGCGTTCGCGCCCACCTATGACGTGGATGTCTTCAAGAAAAGAGTGAATAGGCTTTTATTAAGTTAGTGCGCTCACCATCCTGGACCACATCTCCACTTACCATCAGGTGGGATTGTGGTCAAGCATTAACTTATTGTAAGTAAAAAAAAAGGTAGCCAATAGCCATATAAATGTGGTCGAAATAACAGAACGCGGTCCGTCACAACCTGTCTCTGCACAAATGCTTCATGCGAGTGGAGAACGTGAAGGGCGCAGTGTGGACGGTGGACGAGGTGGAGTTCTACAAGCGGCGCCCCCAGCGAGCCGCGCACGCGCCCCCGCCGCCCCTGCACGCTGGGTACGGCGCCCCGCCGTGCAGACCCTCTTTTACACTGCACACGTTGTACACTTTACAGTTACAGTCACATGTTATACTTTGCAGTTACATTGCATTTCTATACTTTACAATTACAATACATTTACAGTCACATGTTATACTTTACAGTTAGATTGCATTTCTATACTTTACAATTACAATACATTTTTATGCTTAACAGTTAGGTACTATCTCAAACTTTACAGTTACACTTTAAAGTTACATTACATGAATTCACGTTACCGACCGATTTACGTTCAAAGCACACTGTACAGTTACTGACACGCTCAAACAACACTTTATCCTTACACTTTACGGTAATACTTTAAAATAACTTTATTAATGTTATCATTCTTACATGACATGAATACACAATTTACACATACTGACTGATATATTCAAAGTACACTATACAATTACTGACACGTTTATATACAACTTTTTACACTCCACAGTTACTTCAAACTTTAATCACTTATGACAGTAATCATTTTACTTGACATGTTTACACAATTTACACATGACTGACTGATATATTCAAAGCACACTGTACTTACTGACACTCTTATACAAGTTTCACAGTTTTCAGTAACACTTCAAACTTGTATCACTTCATTACAGAAATAATTTTTACATAACATGGTAATACATCTCCGACCAATACGTTTTAAAGGACACTATACAATTACTCACAAACTTAAATAACATTTGACTTTTTATAGTATTACCTACTTAAACCTTGCGTCTTTCCAATACGTTTATCATTCTTACATTACATGGTACTAACTGTAATTATATTCTATAGACTATACAGTAATTGGCACGCACATTTAAACAACACTTTAATAACTGCACTGTTTTACTACTAACCGATATAAAATGATTAATTTAAGATTTTTCATACATCTCACAAGATCTTGTAATAGTGATTAACACATTAAGAGACAATTTAACAATTTTAAAATGCTGAACACTCTAACTACTCTACTCTACGTGCTCACTGTATTCTTTCAGAGTTACATAATAAATCTAAACGATATTGTACACTCAAATAAACCTCGATAGTACAATGTAAATACTGCACATATTACTGTTATTTATATTTCACAATTCCAACGCAAAACCATGGAACAGAATAAAGATCACTCGTTGAAATCAAAATCTAATGAATGTAATCTAATCAAAATCTTTTTTACAAAGGACACTTTACAAATAGCGCAAAATATGGGTTTAGTACCATTTTATTAACTTGTACAAAAAGTAAAGCATGCAACTTTTTAACTTTAATAACACAAATCCCCATTGTTAAAATAATTACACAAAACCCATTGTTACAATGCAAATTGTTTATAATAATTACACAAAACCCATCGTTACACTGCAAATTGTTTATAATAATTACACAAAACCCATTGTTACACTGCAAATTGTTTATAATAATTACACAAAACCCATTGTTACACTGCAATTTTTTTTATAATAATGACATAACATTATGATGCATTTCAAACTTTTGTTGAAACTTTAAACTTACATTATTCTGCAATTTTACACAAGTCAAACTTACGTTACCGATCTATGTCACAGCGAATCTACATGAAGTACCAAAACTCAATAACACGTCAAAATCTTCAACTTAAACCACAGAAGAAATAATAGTACTTATCTTAAACTTCAAACTGAATAAAATATCAGTAACATTAAAGGTCGCTGCATACGTAACGTGGACGGGAAGGGGACGGGACGTGGATGGGGCAATATATACGTGCGTGCCCCGTTCCCGTCCCGTCCGTGCCTCCGTGGCGTATACACTATCGTTTACATTTTCTGTGCAACGATGTTTCCAAAACTTCACGTCCCGTCCTGTCCTGTCCCGTCCCGTCCACGTTACGTATGCATCGACCTTTAATTTCTCAGAGTTAACTGAACACGTAACTGAACTAAATAAGAGTCACAATAAAAAAATAACAGAAATTAAATTAAATTCTTATTCGGTATAAAAAAAATCTTACTCAATACGAATACTACTACATAATGATAACACTAAACAAAACTTTTACACTCTTAAATATATTTTTCTCTCTAACCTAACTTAACTCATATACTAAGTATGTAAATACTTCAACAAAATCCAAACTAAATACACTAAATAAAAGTTAATAATACAATTACATTATCATACATTATTAACTGGGGTGTATCAATCCTTAATCGAGTCCAAGCCAAATCTCTTGCTTGTGGGGAATCTTACAGATGCTATTTTACAAGAAGTAAAAAAACCGAATAATACGTCAAAATCTTCAACTTAAACTTAAGACTGAATTAAAAAATCAGCTACATTTAACCTTCTCAGAGTTTGTAACTGAAATGAGTGAGAGCCAAAATTAAACAAATAACAGAATTCAATACAAATTCTACACTACACAATGATAACACTAAACATTATTTTTACTCTCTTAAATATTTTCTCTCTAACCTAGTTATGTACCTAACTCTTATCGTGTAAATAAACGTTTTTATCTCATTTCAGATTTTAAATTTGTAATTATTCGTGTAGTATGTTTTGAATTGAACTTGTGAGTGGTGTTGTAACTGTTGCTTCAATTGCATCTACAGTAACTAGATCTGTTAAACCAGTTACATCACCACAAAATGTGAGGTCTTGTCATTTTGGTATTTAGGTTTCGTTGTGTGTGTTCGTGGGTTTCAGCGCAACGGTGAATAACATTTTTCTCGCTTGCCTATTAACCTCGCTCCTATCATCGGATCCCGTCCTTTGGGGTCTCTCTTCTTGGGCCATTCCTGCATGACATTCAACACCTCCACGACGATCTGAGTGCGCTCCAATCGTTCTATTAAACTCAACTTTATTTTTATCGTTCCAAAATCCAAATTCTAAAGACGATTGAATCGCATTGGGTGTAATTAAGATAATAATGAAATGGAGTTTTACAGAGCTTTTATCGCCTCGGCGAGTTATTATGTGCTAAACGGGAATGAATTATAGAATGCGATCCGGACGAACCTGTCTCTGCACAAATGTTTCGTGCGCTACGAAGACGACTTCGGCTCGTTCTGGATGGTTGACGACGCGGAATTCGTGAAGAGACGGCATCTGAGTCGCGGGAGGCCTAGGAAATACGAACCGACACCGGGACCCAACGCTCCACCACAGTAAGGGCGAAGATAAGAAGCTGCGATCGTCCAACGAATAAGTTTCATGATGATCTTGATTCAGTATTGATTCAGTATATTAATAAAATATATTCGAAAAATGCTAGCAATGTTAAAAATAATTATCTTTCTAAATCCACGGATAAACACGCTCGGTAGACAGAATATTTGTAAAATTCAGAATTACCACTAATTTTAATGGGATCTGCATTGATTCAAGAACTTCATGAAACAATAGAAAAAAATTAAGTATCACGTATTAATGAAGAATTTTATAGAAGTGTTGAACATTTAGAAAGAACGTCATTCAATAGTTTAATATTATCCACATCTTTTAATTTTGTTAATTGTGAGAATCGTTGGACGATCGCGTCCATAGCTCATTCCCTTGTTTGTGAAATAATGGGAATAAACCTGAAATTATCACAAGATGATTTTCGGTTTTCATTAGATTGATGTTTCTGACCATTATGTAAAGTGTATCACTGTGTAAGCTTAGATAAATCAACATGTCATGTTAGAATGTTACTAGAAAGACGTGAATATAATATAGTAAGTAATACTGCGTGTGTTTAATTTTCATTTATAGTTTTGCCATCACTAGTAGCTCTCATTTCATTCACGAAGATTAAACAAGCAGCAGTACTATATTCTAGACTTTTAGAGTGCGAAGCTATAACCTAATTGTTTTGCCATAGATTTTAACATCACTATTTAATATGACTTGTCTAATAAATTAGCTTTAATCATAATATGTTGCTATTGTAACACGGATACATTTTTTGATTTAAATTTGACGAGGCGTGTTTATGTCGAGTTGAATGTGATCATGTTTATTTCAATAAATTTAATTATATGCATGTAAACTGCATTTAAGTTGTAAAGAAGGATCGTCGTTGGATACCCAAGTAAGATTGAAGAGGTTTTTTCCATTCTCTTCTTTTTTAATTTGCATGTTTAACATCCCTTTTTAAGGAACGAGGTGAGTGTTTGGCTTCTAACGCTTTTGCATGTGCATCTTTGTCGCATGATAGATTACTGTTTTTATACTTTTTATCAATTTTGTCTATACGCTTGCCTTTATATATTTTTTCTCTTTTATTCTATTTAATATCTTTTAACTTATTTCAAACACACTTTTCACTCTTACATGAATCACTTGTACAGACGAATTGGACTTTTTCATACCAAAATTCAACACTTAACAAATATGACACTTTTACAAACGACACATTTTTAAATGGTATTATACCATTACATCAGAAGAGGTCTGAAATGGCCGGGGTATGATTTTTTGTTTATTAAAGATTTTGTATAAATTTTAATATCTTTTAAAGATTTTTAAAGAAAAAATTTATGACTTCTTCTGTAACGAGTAAATTAAAGAAAAAAAACCATTTACTTATTTGCATTGACGAAAAGGAATTTAAAGCTTCAGTCACAGAAATTACAACAATTCATTGTTCCCACAGATTTATGGGAGCCCAGAGCCCACCAATGATGACAAGTCCCCATGGATACAGCGAGGCTCTTAAAAGAAACCTGCAGGTACTAATTAAATACAATGTCTTAATGGACAGATTAACAATTATACAACAGATCCAATAAACTAACGTTATTTTCAGGGCATGATGGAAGATTGCAACTTGTCCTACATTTCTGGAGAAGATCACATGATGCAGACTGAAGACTATCCCTCTTCTCATGAGGATTACAGGTAGGGACAATAAAAACCTGTAAGGATAATAATTAATTTTAAACTATTTGATAGACAGGGAAGCTTAGATGATATTGCAGTACCTATAATAGAATTCATAATTCGACGGACCACTTTGACAAATAGAGTGTTGCTATCTATTGCAGAAAATTAATGGTGAGGGGTAAGTGTCGATATTTCAGTGTCGACGCTTGATTCACTGAGAAAGTGAGCGTTGAAAAAACGTTTTATTTAAGCGTATAGAATATTTTGTTATAATAGAATATTTTGTTATAATGGACGACTCGTGTGGCGCAATGGTTACCATTCCGGATCGCCGCACCAATGGTCCTGGGTTCGATTCCCAGCGAGGCGGAAATTTGAATGATGAGCTTGAATTTCTGTTCTCGGTCTGGGTGTGAATGTCCTTGTTCCTTGTCTAGTGTGTTGTCCATGGCACCCACGACACAGGGAATCCTAGTGTGGGGCTATGAGTGTGAAGTTTTATTTATTTATTTATAATTCGGGCTTTAACAATATTCTGACTTTAAACGTTGAACCGTACGTTACACGTTTACGGAGTGTAAGTACTAAGTAGGTACATATTTGGAGAAAAGAACTCGCGCTGTTTATTGAATTAAAGACGTTATTTCGTAGACGCATTATTGAAATGCTTATTTGCAGGTTAATCTTAAGAGACTTACCATCTACATAATAGAGACTTCAAAAACAAAGTCACACCCTATCGTATTCGTTCCAGCCGACCTCCAATGATGAACGGGTACGGCAGCAGCAGTTCATCACATGACGTCAAAGCCGAGGACCTGAGCGCCAACGACACTCAAGATATCAAACCCAACATATACGCTCTCAAGAACGAAATGCAGGCTTCTGACTATTCCAATAAAGGTAACATTCAAGGCAAAAGAGATAATGAAAATGCAGTTATGAATTTAAAATAATTAGCTAGCAATAATTTGAAATAGTCTTGGGATAATAACGTTTTTTTAATGAATTTTATAATGAGTAAATTTAGGGATGTCAGTTTTTTAGGCAAAAAAATGAGACCTTAAACTCTATTATCGCTGGTGTTGTCTAAAAGTCAATCAATTTATTAAATACAACTGCCATTTGCAATATCCACGTTCAAACTGTATATTTTAATTTTATCGGTAATTTTTTACTCATTAATAAAACTTTATAAATTATCATTGCTCAGGAGCTGATTACTCAAACAATAAGGAGACTTCCAGCAATCGTTCTAGCGAGACAAGTCCTTACGACGATTACTCTCGCTCCGAAGAAAGATACCGCCCCTCTATATCCCACATTAAGGATGAGGCCGAGAACTTGTCGCTCAACGAGCAAAGATCTGATAAGTAAGAGAAGGCACCTTTATCTTAAGTTGAGATTGAGATGAATGAAAAGAGTTTGTAGCTGAAGAAAATCCATTAAAGAAAATCAAATCTCAACTCTTTAAGTATTAATATATAATCAGTTTCTTTTAATAATGACATTAAATACATAGTTGTTTCCGAAACTGAAAGCATAATTCCGATAAAGAAGACCAGCAAGAATTCATAATTAAGGATATTTCAGATGAGAAGAAGAAGAGGTTTCAGATGGCTCTCAATCTCGTATGATGATTAATGCAGAGAAGCCTGACGTTTAGCAGAAAGTGATTGTAGTGAAAAAAACGATTAGTAATAATCGAAAGTGGACTAGAATTGAATTTATAGCAATATAAAAGTGAATTTTCGCAGAATCAAGGACGAATTTCAGCATTTTTAGTGTTAGCGATATCACAGTATGTAATACGATTTATATCTACGGGTGTAGTTCTATTTCAGGTTATTAGTGAAGAAACGTTTTCAATTGTGTTCATTGTTGGATTAAATAAGCCGTGGAATCGGCACATATTTAGGAATAACCAAATATTATTTTTCAATTGGCCCGGTTTTAACGGGAATTTTTGAAGTATTATAGTTTTTATAATTTTTATAACGTCTAAGTTCATTGCTATTTTCGTTAGTAATTTAGTAGTTAAAAATATTTCGAATTGTTGGTTATTATTGATTAAGCGGTAGGGAAATTAGTTGAGAATGAGTATTGTGACAGTCTTGTAACCTTAAAAGGTCCATATCAATATTTAAAAAAATATTTAATCATTACGTGTAAACAAATAAGAACAATAAGTAGTTGTATCTGTTTGTCTAAGAGTACGGTATGTTATCACGCTAAGCGTTTTGGTTTATGCCAATAATGATTTTACAGGAGATTTCCTTGTTGATAGAAAATAAATAGGTGAAATTAACATTAAAAAATGTGGGTACCAAGTTATTATTGTTGAGAAAAATACCACTGAAGTAAACAAGCAACATTAAGAAGCAAGAGTACAATTAAAAATATTTAATGGAAAACTTGATAAGAATAAATAAATAAATAATAGAATCCGTCGAATTTATTGCCGTTTCAAGATAATGCTGCGAATAAAATATCATTTCAGATGTTTTATCTCAAGCTTGAATCTTGTACAATCCGGCAAAACATAAAAAAAAATCTTGTTTCGTTATAAGTTGTAATTTATTTTTGGTTAGCTTACATATTAAGTAATCAGGAGAAATTACTCTGATATTAAAATTTTGGTCGATGCCCTTAAGAAGATAGGCTCGGAGGAAGAAGTCCCTAGAAGCGAATCATGATCATTTTCCTAATATCAAATGTTATCATTAATACACCAACATAATTTTATATGGTTTAAAATCAGAAACCAAACCGTATTTTTTCTACCAACAAGGATAAAAATTAAAAGAATTTAAAAGATCTCAAAGGCATGTTTTATCGTTCAAAAGCTTGATAATTATTTTATTTCAGAGCCACGGAATTGATTTCATATTGTTATGACTGAATATGTTATTTCGCTTTTTGTAATGTCAATTTCATTTGTTTTTAGTGCCATACTTAAATGGTACCAACAATTTTGCTTTACCAATTCCGAAAGTTTATTCGATTTAGTTTTTATAAGCTTAGGGTGTAAATATTTATCATGAGCATCATGAAGTGTAAATTGTTTAAGGAACTATTTTAGAGTCATGTAAACGTTCTTATTGCAGTAAAATTATGCATATTAAATCGTTCATGTTGTAGAGAATTTAGAAATTTAGTAGTAAATTCACTATACGAATAATGATAGCCGTTTTTGAATAATCATGATTTGATAATTGCATTTCTTGGGACGTTGCATTTACAGTTTTCCATATGGGGTTAAAGGGTTGAAAATTGAAAATAATCATATCACAATAACGTATTGATAGTTATTAAATGTAGAACTGTTATGATGGATAAATTTCACTGTATCTATTCCAAATTGCGATTGTAATAGCTTAGAAGTACATTGCACATTGTCACATGTTTCCTATGTATTTTTTTATTGTATCTTTTAGTAAACCCATTATTATATGTTACGTTTTGTATACCTAGAAATACATTATATCACATTGATGTATACTTTAAAGCTTTATTTGATTTAGGATTTTACTTAAAATTTATGTTAAAATTATACCTATTTTGTTTGGTATACATGATATTTTTCGTACTATTTAGTTTTGAAAGTAACTTAATTAAGGTATGTTTTGATACAATCATATGAAGGATTTATTAGTATATTTTGTGATGACTATTGCTAATACATATGTTTCTATTTTAACTGCATACCTAAACACAGTGGCGTAGCGTGGGCTCTCGCCGCCCGGGGCCGACCGAAAATTTGCCCCCCCCCCAATGAACTTTGCCGCCCCCATATTATTTAAAACATTTTTTTAATAATTAAAAATGCACTTATCTTGTTTTTTTCATAACGCAATTTACATTAAAAAAATATAAAATAATTAATTTTAATACATAGTTTTTTTTTATTTAAAAATTGAGTGGCTTGCCGCCCTCTCTCCATGTGCCGCCCGGGGCCAGGGCCCCCCCGGCCCTCCCCACGCTACGCTACTGCCTAAACAGAGTACAATTTTATTGGATTCTGTGCCACCTGTTGAATCACTGGAATTGATTATGTTATTATATACATTAGTGTCGTTATTTAAATTATGTAATTGTAAAGGTTTTGCCAATGGAAATATTACTTTCACAAAATACACCTACAGTACAATTTTGTCTACAAAACCGAGAGCAGCTAGATTTTTATACAATTGTTTTACAATAATAAAGGTTTTTGGCAAAGTCTTTACACATTTCCTGTATTGCTTGTTAGGTGCGAATGAGGCAACTGCTTATCGCACTGTAGTTAGAAAGGGAGGTCCGATTTACAGTACTCTCTTAGTCCCAGCGTGGCGCCCAAGCAGGGCCGCACCATTTATTGATCATTGTAAATTATACTTAATTAGTGTTGTATTAAACCAAATCATTACAATTATTTATTTGTTTTATTTTCGTTGTTCGTTTGTTTGAAGGCTCTTTGAACAATTTGGAATGGTAAAACAATTCCAGATAAAAATATCATACCCTCAGTGGAAAAAAGGCATGAGATGAAAATTGTAATTTTACAGGAGAGCAAAAAAATGTTAAAATATCAGTAGGTAGTCAAAGGAATTTACATTACGATTTCTTTAACAAAACCGTCAAGATTAATGATAAAAATTTGAAAAAAATTGAGCATATGCAGCTTTTGTTTCTCTTTCCAATCATATCTAAAATTCAAAGTAACACGATTTATGCTTGTTTTCCACTGAGGGTGCGATATTACATAAATATTAGTCTTTTGAATCGATCTTTTGAACTTCGATGTTGAAGTATCTAATAGATGATATTATCATTCGAACTTGTTAGTTTAAGTAGCCTAAAATGAGGTAAAAATTTACCGCTATCCATCTTTCGGTGGCATCAACACCGTGTTGTTCAAAGTACCGATAACCGTTGGGGAAGAAAGATCCTTTACTGGCGCCCACGTCTCAGAAAAAGGACCAGTGGACTGACGACCTGAAGAAGACAGCGGGCATCCGCTGGATTCATAGCGCTCGGGACCAGTAAGAGTGGTGCAAGTTAGGGGAGGCCTATGTCCAGCAGTGGACCTCCAAGGGCTGATGAATGGATGGATGGAACAACACATGGTCAATGAGAAAGCTAGATCCGATTGTTATCTCTGATAATACTAATTTTTTTTTTGTATTTTATTTATTAGGGACTTTGTCGCAGAGCGAACACATCGTCCCATAAAATCCTCATACAATACAGTATTCAATCAATAAAATGATATACACATTACTTCTTTAAAACTAATTCCGCTAATTTAAGTAGCATTCTCGCATCCTCCGACATTGGAAAAGCCAGAATGCTATTCAAATAGCCAATTTCAAATGATCTATCACCTAAATGGTATGCTTCTGAAGGATTCATTTCATACAACACACTCCATCAAAATTATGTCACGTCTTCAACTACTCCACATTCTAACAAGAATGAATCTATAATTCTATACTTTAATAAAACTCAAAGGGCAAATTTTCTGTACATTGAATGTTTTAAAAAAAAATTTGATTAGGGGGCACTTCAATAACTTGTTAGAGCACAAAAATATTTTTTTTTAGAATTATTGTCTGTCTGTCTGTTTGTCTGTCCGGGCATCAAATGAAAACCCTTGAACGCATTTGGATGAAAATTGGTAAAGTTGTTATTATGAATAAAATTCAAAGTAAGCCTACGATGGAGCCGGTATAATTCTTGTAACTAGCCAGCCGACGAACGAGCCAACGGCCCACCTGACCGGTGGGTGAAGCCAGTGGGTGCACGGGTAACGGCCCACCTGATTTCTTGTGGTCCTAATTTACTTTGACGATCCGTGTGGCGCAATGGTTATAATGCCGGACCGCTGCAAGGGTCCAGGGGCCAAGGGATCGATTCACAGCGAGAATTTGAATGATGAGTTTGAATTTCTGTTCTGGCTCTGGTGTTGTCTTTGTCTGTTGTCCACGGCACCCACGACACAGGGAATCCTAGTGTGGGGCTATAAGGCATGTAGCGCTATTTATATATTATAGTCTACATACTCTATGTTATTTCTCGTTGTCCTAGTTCAAACATTTCTAACTTACCTGCATTTTATTTTATTTTATTTATTTATTTTTATTAATATATTAATAGTGATCATCTAACTTAAAAATGGTAAGTGGCCTTGGGCCTTTGGACACACCTAAGTAGATTTTTTCAAAGGAATCACCAATGCATTGCCGACCAAGAAAGAAGATAAAGAAAGGAAGAAAGAACTGGCGAACTGGAAGGAACAACCCACGTGACGTTATGTGATATTAATGTGGCCGGGACACGATCGTCGACCCAATTGTCGACCCAATTGTCGTAAGTTTTAACAGTGTGAACCACAGAAATGCTCAAGAATTTACTACTAGCGGACAACCATCTTGACTACCGAACGCTTATTTTGGTCGATCATTTACGATCGACAAAAATCTGTTTAATTTTTCGAAGTTTGTGTTATATTTTTAGCCGACTTAAAAAGGGGAGGTTGAGAAATTGGTAGTATTTTTGAAGTAAAACTTCTATATAGATGGGGTATTAGGAGATTTCTATCACGAAAAAGCGTTTATTACCGCGAAGTGACGTAGACGATATATAATATCGCGTGGAAAGTTTTACAGGCAGGTTTTCAAATTAGACAAGTACATTAACAATCTGCCCGTAAAACTTCAAGTTAAAATTTTGTTGCGATTCGTTTTCCCACTTGTCCGTTGCGATTCGTTTTTCCACTTATTCGTTACGATTCGTTTTTCCACTTATCCGTTGCGATTCGTTTTTCCACTTGTCCGTTGCGATTCGTTTTTCCACTTATTCGTTACGATTCGTTTTTCCACTTGTCCGTTGAAGTCACTTCTTCTATGTGTCCCAGCCACAGACATATATATATAGGTCTGTGGTCCCAGCACACATTTCAATTATATGGTTGTTACCTTAGGGCTGCTTCATGTGAATTTTTTTTAAATTACTTTTTACTTAATTAATTTTTAGTTCATCAAATAGATCGTTCGATAGCTCGTTTGCTGGTTATTTTCATAAAAAAAAATGGTTTAGTTTTTACTTGTTAGGTATTCTTTTTGGTGGAATTTTGACTATCAAATATAACATTAGGTATCGGGTTGTTCGTTTAATTGTATCTCAGCCAAAAGTAACAAGAAATAAAGAGCATGAGCATAAAAAGTGCAGTCCTATATAACCGATCATTTCAGTCTTATTAGTTTCATTTCAACTGTAGATATAATTAATTTGTAAGGAAGCGACGCATGCGCAACATGTGACGTTAACGTGAATCATTTGATCACGGCCCACATTTACCCGATTGTAGTCGAGTTTTGTTTTACCTAACTGATTTAAGTGATGTATTACGGCACTTACGGCTGAACAACTCGTTAGAAATTGTTACGGCTAATCATGATTTTTGTCGTTGGTAAAAATATTTATGAAAACGCTTATATGGTTAAGGTTTAAAAATTCTTAAGAATTAATGTTATTAAAAATTTTATAAAATTTATTGGAAACATGTTTTGTGCTTTAAGTCTATTTACAACTTTACACTCTCCAATCAACAAAGCTCTACGGGCACAGCGCGCAAATAATGGTTCATTTTTTAGACGAATCTATAATTTGATAAACGATCTGACAGTGCCTTTTTATTGTAATTTGTAATTTTAAAATAAGGCTGACACAAAACGAAGAGAATTTAAGGGCTTGTTTCACAATCTTCAAGTAGAGTCCTGAAGCTCGAGCACGAATATTTGCGAGAAAGTATTCGTATGGTTAACGTAAGCAATTTGTCAAATTTGTATGGCATTTTAGTACCATTTACGTACGATAGGGGCGCTTTTGAAAAAATGCCATACAAATTGCTTACGTTAACCATACGAATACTTTCTCGCAAATATTCGTGCTCGAGCTACTGAATAAGCTATTCGCCGGTTAAAGTGACGTTAAAGTGTCATTTTACATACACGAAATGTCAACTTAACCAACGAATAGCTTACTTCGGACTTACTTGAAGATTGTGAAACAAGCCCTAAGACAAATAACATCTACTAAAATGCCAAAACTAATTTCTTACTACTAATTTTTTTTATCGGTTTGGAAAGCCCATACTGATCATTTTAATATGTTCAGTTTACACGTATTAATTAGTTAAGTAGACAATTAAATTTTAACTAAAAATAACGAAATTGTTTACACGTATTCATTTACTTAAAATTTAGTTATCTACTTAAGGCGCGGTGTGATCTCAATATTCACAAAACTGGGTTTCTTTGGTGCTCGAGTATGAGGAAACCCAATGAAAATATCGCACGCAAAAAATACAGAGCATAGAAAAAGGTCTAAAGAAAAATGTTAACCGAATAGAATATTAAATAGTTCTTTAATATTTCCAATAAAAAATCGTAATTTGCTATACAAAAATAATCTTAATCGTCGACGTTCTCTGTATTTTCAGCGGTAACAACATATTTTTTTTGAGAATATAATACGTATTTGGTTTTATTAAAACTTAAACCGGACAGATATTGAATTTAATGTGTATATTCTGAATTATCTAAGGAAAACCCTAAAATTAAATGTTTATTCGCGATCTAGTTACATTGTTAGCAAAAATATGCTCTGCAATTTTGAACCCTATTCAGCGTCACGTAAATGTAACATTAGATTAACGCAGATATGCGGTTGTGTGAGTGAAATCAACGTTTTTAAATCGTAGTCATACCGCGCCTTAAGTACGAGTACTTAATATGTGTAATCCGGACTATAGTCTAGATCTTGAACTATAGATACCTAATGCTTATTCTATGCTCTAACAAACATTTATACTTACCAAATTGAAGACTTTAGCTAATACTTTATTTTACGTATTGATATGAATATTGACTTATTATTGCGTAAATAGGTAGGTACATGTTTCAAACGTGTCACTTAAATTGGTCCAATTTGACCCATGTTCAATACGTATTCGGTAAATCGCAACGATCTGAGCTGATCTCAAGTAGTTCGAAGGATAAATGATACAAATATTAGATATTTGTATGAAGAATGTGAAGTAAAATAGACAGAATGGGCCTGTCTTTCCCTTTGAAATTATAGCTCAGGTTTTGCAGATTTGTTAATTATTGTCATGGCCGCTTTATGGAAACTATATTCTGTACTAGCTGACCCGGCGAACTTCGTATCGCCTAATAAACGGTATTTTTTTTTCTAAAATAAAAGTAGCCTAAGTTACTCCTTGTTACATCAGCTATCGGCCAGTGAAAGTCCCGTCAAAATCGGTCCAGCCATTTCAGAGATTAGCTGGAACAAACAGACAGACAGACAGACAGACAAAAATTGTGAAAAATGTTGAATTGGTATAATATGTACCGTGTATACATCCAAATGCACTTAGTAAAGAGCGATTATTTTAATATTACAAACAGACACTCCAATTTTATTTATTTGTATAGATTTGTATAGATTCGAGCGTAGAGTTCTACATAGGTTAAATTTCCCAGAACAGAAATTTACGTTTTTATGAGTCACTAATCTCAATGTATTTAATCTTTCTTTCAAGGTAAGTAATCATCATCTAGCCTGATGAAAATGAGTGGGCATTTACATAAGGCCAATGTAACCCCATGAATAACACTCATTAAACCCCAAGAATTGCACAGTTACGAGTATATTTAGAACAAATAACATAAGACGGTAATGTACCAAATGTGTAAAGTTAACTCAGATAACGGGTAAATCAGTTATTGAATAAAAAAGCTTTATAAAGAAAACATTTTTTATTACAACGCACGGACGTCGATACGCGGTAGATTGATTTATATGGTGCGGCAAGTGCGCTAGGGTTGTGCCGTTGGGCGGGCTTTGGAAAATCGATAAATAAGTAGAAGTACCAGTAGTTTTCCGGGATAATAAGTACCCTATGACTTATTCCAGATGATGGTCTACATGTGTGCTAAATTTCATGAAAAACTGTTCAATTGTTTTTCCGTGAAAGAGTACAAATATTCATACAAACTCACATTTGTAATATTAATAGGATATATAGATAGACATGCGCATTCGAAGTATATTATTGTTACTAATTAGGTACTTTTGGTTATTATTACAAATAAGATGATTATTTTAAAGACAAAAGAATACTTGAATATAAGTTTTATGATATGACTTTCAAAAAGTGTTTTAAACCAAACCAATTTTGAATAAAATATTTGAATTAGAAAAAATTTCAATTTAATTTCATTATAATTCAAATATTGTATTCAAAATTAATTTGGTTTATAAACACTTTTTGAAAGTCATATCATAAAACTCATATCCAAGCAGTCTTTTGGCTTTAAAATAATCATATAAGTCAGTTAGTAGTAGAAATCGACACAAATATTAGTAATAAGAATGATAAATTAATGTGTTACTGTGTTAAGTACATAATGCTGTCTAGTCTCGTTCTGATGTCCTCCTTCAAGCGACGTGGGGTCTTATGCCAAGGTCCGAAACCCACAGGAGCCCATAGGATGTTTGCAACCCCTATTTCTCGAGCTAATTAATCCTCCCTTTTCGCAAAAATTCTACTAGGCTGTCTTTCCAGGCTCGCCCCTCTCACCTTCTGTGCATGTGAAGCTGTAAAGGCTCCTAGGGTTAATAGTAACTGTCTATTAGAAAACAATATACCTAGATCCTAGCAAGGGAGTATGAGTGTGTGCGGATTTATACAAGTTTAATTGATTTGTCAGTCCTTAACTTACACGTAGGATTGAAAGAAACGATATAATCTAGCTTTAAACATTTTAAAACATTTAAAACATATCGTGAGCACCAGTTAAAAACTTATTTTAATATTTGAAAAACAGTTTCTTATAAATAAGTCGATACCGATAAAACGTATCGATCCAGAACATCCCTAAATCACTCACTGACATGTGGTTCTTAATTATAACTTCACTGGCAACTACAAAACCACTGAACCGACAAAAAAACTTTAAAATAACTGTATTTATAATACCTATCTGGTTACTGAACTCGTCTGTCGGAAAAAAAAAATTTTTTCGGTGCACATGTCTAAGAATGGGTTAAGATTTTTTTTGTGAAAGTGTCATTTTGATTCGAAATGGAAATTTAGGGGTTATTTAGTATTTTTGACGTTGTTACGTTGGTTTTTTCCGCGTTTCAGAAAAGGATGAATAATGTTCGGACATGTGGCTGAGATTTGAAATTATGACATACGACACACGTGAGAATCGTTTTTGGTGTTATTTTGTGTTTATGGGGATTGAGTGTGTAAATGAAGCGATACTGACGTAAAAATTGTTGTTATAGTATTAATTTAAAGTATCGCTTCGTACAGGGAGTTCTGTTGATGGGTTTGGGTTTGATTTCCGAAAAAAAACTCAAGTGGCGCCGAGTGAACTTGCCACCATTTGGCAAAAAATATGTTTCTACGATAAAATACTATCAGAAAAAACTATGAAACAAATGCCGTAGCAGTATGATGTTTGAATGTTGGTCACTGGTTGGAAGATAGATACACGTAATGATCCTAAATTACGCACGTCTCCGAATTCTTAAAACTAGGATCTAAACCATTGCGAACTATCTATCTATCAGCCTTACGCTTCCCGCCCACGTCAGACTTTTTGTAGGACAGATAATCGGGCCGATTTTTCCTGCCATATTATTTCTGACCGACTTTTTGTAGGACGTGTGCGTTGCACTAATGCTATCAGTACGTTCTATTTTTCTCCTACAAAAAATCGGTCACCGATTATCAGACGTGGGCGGGAAGCGTTAGAGTCCGCTGCTGGACATAGGCCTGACGTAATTGGCGCCACTCTGACCCTCTGAATACAGCGGTTTCCTGCTGCGTTATATAAGTCGTCAGTCCAACTGGGAGAGGTGTGCTTTTACCAAAAGTGACTACCATTCAGGGACTGTACAATCCCACTGGTTATCTGCCCAATGCCACTTCAGCCAGCTATCTCCCAAACTACGAATACGTCTTGTCTTCGGCTTCGATTGTAGCGAAATATCTAACACAGCTCTTTCCATAGCGCGTTGTGATGCTTTGAGTCTCAGATTGAGAAACACGGTAAAACACTTATTACGTCTGGGACAACGTGTTAACGCTAGCAACACACATTGGTCGAATACTTCCGACTTTAGCCCCTTATGCGACGGTGGCTACTTGCCATCAGGTAAATCGTCAACTCGTTTATCGTTACGAAACGTATGTTCAAGTGCATTAGTCACAGTCATATTGTTATTGTCAATATTACTTGATTATTAAAACAGGAGCTCAGAGCATTATTTACGGAGGTGCGTAGACGTTCCGAAAGACCATTATTATCTATCGTTCAAAGAAAGTTTATTTATATATTTTTTTCCATATGCAGTAAGAGCCGTGGCTTGCTGGCTTGCTGGCGTGTGGCACAATTACTCGTCTCCATTATTGTATTTATTTCTGTTGGTCCACATGTGCGCGTGCTGTATTGATCTCAATGACAGGTAGTCAACTCGTGGGTCGCTTTTATAATTTTTTTTTAAATTTAAATCTCCATTTTTGTAATTGTAATTATGAATCATGCGTATAAGATAGACGAATAAATACTGGGTCTGTAAAACGTTGAGCAGTGTTAAAGCTAACTTGAATTAGTTCTGGTGTTTATTTTATTAAATAATACATTTTATTTACAAACATTTCTGTTACAGGGTACTATTCAGTATTTTAATTCTTAAGTACACTTTATTAGCTAACAGTAATATTTATGCTTTTTATGCTGAAATAGTGAAGATATTAAATGATCGCGATATTAGTTTAGTACTAATAATTTTACTGCCTTCCATAATTAAATATTTTGACAGTTTAAAAATATACAATACTTTAACAAATATTTTAGGACATTACAAAATAAAGTTTAAAAACGTAAAATAGGTAAATGTAAAAGTTAATGATAATATCGAGATATTCAATATTAAATATAATGTTAGAAAGCGGGCCGTAGTTGGTAAAATATGGTATGCACGAGTGTTAATTTGGTGTACCACCGCGACGATCATAGCTTCTCAAAGTGAGGATCTTCACTTAATTATTATTATCATTTAAATAGGAGCCAGTTAAGCTTGTCATTAGAATTTACTGCACAAATGAAAGAATTTTAAGATTTTCAAATAATAGTAATTAAAAATTACCATTTAAATAATTGTATAATAGTTATTAATTGAATTATTTATCTAAATGATAAAATGATGATTGTACTATTAGGGCATGATGGAATGGTCACTGCGGACCAAATAGTACCATTTTAATTTGTTGTTAATTTCTCTTGTTATCTCTTCTCATCGAGTTCTCTCCTCAGCTCTATCATTTTATCAATTATTGAAAATAGGTGTCTACATATTGTAAATTACAATATTCACTCCAAAATTAATTTATTTTTACCCACATATTTAAGTAGGTAAGGGCTTGTTTCACAATCTTCAAGTAAGTCCGAAGTAAGCTATTCGTTGGTTAAGTTGACATTTCGTGTATGTAAAATGACACTTTAACGTCACTTTAACCGCCGAATAGCTTATTCAGGACTCTACTTGAAGATGGTGAAACAAGCCCTAAGTAAAACATAATTTTATATTTAGTTTAAATTACTATTGTAGATGATGGCCAAAAGCCTTAAAAGTTTGACTGTCACTGGCACCGAGACAAGTGTAAGCATTTCTCGTGTGTCCTAGATAACGGAACGTAACAATAGCCCGAAACCATTAATCTTATGGAGCCTTGAGTCGTGGCTCTTGATAATTATAATTTTAGGCTCGTTCCAATCAAAAAATAATCATCTTGCTTTCAACTTCATATTCAAAACATTTTGCGTGTTGTGTACATTTTGCATTTTGTACATTTTGCGAATTGTACATTTTGCGACTTGTGTTCATTTTGCGTTTTGTCAATTATGCTCGAAAGGGATTTAAACATCATTACAGATTTCATGTTTCTTTGCGTACGATATGCGTACGATTTGTGTTCTATTCGATTTCTAAGCTAAAGCGAACTTGTTACCTTAAATGAGTTTAGTTTTCATTAATTTAACTAGCTGACCGGGCAAACGTTGTTCTGCTATATAAATTATATCTAGATCCCCCTAATCACCTAGAGGAGTTCGACCACAAACACCGTGACACGAGATTTTTGGAACGAAGTTCCTTATCGCGCGTTGCGAAAGGGGGCTAACCGGAAAAAATTAAGAGGAAAAGCTGTAACGACACTTTTTGCCGTCGTTTATTAATTAAAGCGAGTTACTAGGCGATCAGAAGTGTTCGAGGATGCGACATCAGTGATACTGTACAATCATAGTATGTGGCTGTCTTATTTACTCTTCGGTATTTAGCATAGGCACAACAGGGATATCTATATTACGATCATGCACATTAAGTTATTATTGCTATTTCTCTTGTCATGCCAATTAATATGCGGAAGAGCGACAGGGATAGAATAAATCCATCACTGCCACTCTGACAAGTTTTTATATATTAGAAATAAATCCTACTAATTTTCATCACGAATGAATGCTGGATTTAGATAAAATATGGCACACAGATAGGTCATAGATAGTCAAGAAAATAGGGTAGATTTTATCCCGGTTATCCCTGTGATGATAGGGACGTTTGTATTGTAATTTTATTTGAGAAACTTTTCGGAACTAGGTAGTAGGTACGTCACTGTTCTTAAGAAATAAACGAAAGCGAAGTTCTGTTAAGAAATTAATCAGTAATAATATAATAATTGTGAAAGTTGTGAGGCTGTATGGATGTTTGTTACTCTTTAACGCAAAAACTACTGAACGGATTTTCATGAAATTTAGCGCACAGGTAGACCACGACCTGGAATAAGACATGGGGTACTTTTGATCCTGGAAACCACGGAAAAGCAGGATAGAGCGGTAGTTTTCTATTAGGTACCCTATGATGCGAGGGTGCAGATCCTCCACAATGAATAGTAGGTGTAGGTAGGCTCTCAGGGCGGGGTAGGTTATGAAGTAACACACGGCACAACTCCAATTTTTAAAGTATTGTATTGATACACAGTAGCAGTATTCAAATTAACATATGAAATAGGCACTGTTAGTAAAAGTAAAACTAAAAAAGTATCAAAATAAAATAAAATATCGTATTTACATGATTCCCGATGGGAACCCAGCTGACAGATCCTCTGTGAAAAATCCACCTAATTGTCAATATTTAAAAATTTAGAATAAAAATGAATCTGCCAGCCAAGGAGTATTGAACGAGGTAATAGTATACCTCGTTACAATGATCCGAACGAGGCGGGACTTTCACCCATCTGTTTAAACTTTAATGGATGAAAAGTATTTTGTATCCAATTTAATATACCAAAAATATATCGCAAGTGGGTTGACTGAAAAGTTCCAATAAGAATCCGCTCAGTGTCGTTTGTAAACTAACATTTGAATGTACACTGAACACCATATTAATCTGATAAGTATTATTATCAATCGCTCCTCAGCTAGTGCATACGGGCCGCACGTGTCGACCGAATGTAATGCACATTCTTATTTGTAGACTGTAGACTTCACTTGTGCTTTACTCATCGTTTTTCGATAAATGTTTATGATTATGACGCTCGTAACCGTGCTCATTATTAGGGTTAAGTTACCGTGTGTGTACTTATTACATGTTGTTGGTCGCGTGGCTATGACTTAGCAGTTTTAAATTACACCATCGTCGTTCTATCGATGTTTCCGATACGCTCTCTGAAGTGCTCTTAGCTCGGAGGCTTGTGTCCGATCCCCTAAGCAACAACGGGTTAGTTGTTGGATGGTGGGTAGTTGGATGGCTGACAGCTAGTGGCAAAAATTTCTTGAAAAGCTATGTCGGAGGCTTTCGGGCGGCATGCAAACTTCCGACACTTGATTTGGCCACTAAACCCTCCATCAATCCGAACTGGAGCAGCGTGGTGGAATATGCACTAGGCCTCCTCAGAAGAGAGACCCGTGCTCAGGAGTGGGCCATTAATAGATTGAGGATATTCTATAGAATAGGATAGAATAGAATAGAATATTTTTGAAGTGAAAACTTCTTTAGGCACGTTGGACATTTTTGAGATGGGATAAAACCAATCAGCTCGCGACACCGTCATCATTTTAATCGACACCTACCTGTGGCGCCATCTCTGAGAGAAGTACAGAACTATAATTACTTAATTTACAGCTCGTATAATCAAGATTGTAATTTACATACTTTACGAGGCGTTGGCTCTATTCACTAAAAATGTAATGAATAAAAAAAAGCTTCATATAAAAGTATTTCCTGCGCAATAAAATATTTCCTGACGATTCAAAAATTACACACGTAATTGTTCAAATTTTCACTTCTGTTGGAACTCCCAGAGTGCATTCTTTATTTCCTCAGCCATTCGTACACACGACACAATTAAAACAACACAATTAACTAGTAGGTATAAATTTGAAAATTAAAATGAGAGGTGTCAAGGGACACCCGGATGGAACGAAGTTCCTTTCGATTAATACTAAGCGACCAGAAGTCTTCGAGGGTGCGACAGTACAATCATAGTATGTGGCTGTCTTATTCACTCTTCGGTATTTAGCATAGGCACAACAGGGACGTCCATATCACGATCATGCACATTAAGCTATTATTACCATTTCTCCCGTCATGCCAATTAATATGCGGAAGAGCGACAGTGATAGAACAAATCCATCACTGTCGCTCTGACAAGACACTTGTCTTGATTGTACAGTATCACTGATGTCGCACCCTCGAACACTTCTGGTCGCCTAGTACTCGCTTTAATTAATAAACGACGGCAAAAAGTGTCATTACAACTTTTCCTCTTAATTTTTTCCGTCTAGCCCTCTTTCGCAACGCGCGATAAGGAACTTCATTCCAAAAAAAACCCGCCTGCTATTAAAAAGCTGTCGTTATACTTATTGAAATCTTTACGGTGAACTCTTTAATTTGATACCCATATTGCATTATTCGATTTATTTTCATTTTTTAATACTTCAAGCAACGGCATCTCACAAACACCAATTTTTTATTATTTTACTTATCTAAGAACACCTAGGTTATGAAGAAGAATCTAACGATATCTTAATTACATAAATCCGTTCAGTGATTTCGAAGATATCAGGTAATAAAGAATATTACACACATTCATACATACAAGATACACGCGAAAAATATAACCCTGGCAGCAGGTTAATAAAAAGAATACAATTAAAAACTAAAAACAACAAAATAAAACATATAGATTACAAAATGATTGCTGTATTATGTTCGCATGTGTCCTGTGGCCCTGTGTGTGTTCGCATGTGTGTGTAACTCAGGATAATGCCATAGTGTCGGCTACGACGCTGATTTTCAGTGAGACCAATCAGTAAGTGACGGAGACGATAGAATTTGTTACTTTATTTACATACGTATTTTAAATGCAGATTTTATATACAAAGGGCCATCCATAAATTACGTCACACTAATTTCATGACTTTTGACCCTTCCTTGTCACAGCTGGTCACATTTGTGAGACCTCCCCCACCCGTAGTGTGATGTCACATATTATGGAATTTTACATGTAGAAATTATTAAATTAAAACAGCAGTTGCAAAATATAAGCAGTAAATAATAAGCAGTTTTATTTCCATTAAATTGTTTTTTAATATTTACCTATACATATCTACCAATTATTCGATTTTGAAATGTGACGTCACGAAATTTAGGACTCCCTCCCACCCCTTGTCACACAATGTCACACTACATCGACCCCCCCTCCTCCCCCCAACGTGTGACATAATTTATGGATGGCCCCAAATTATATGGTTTGACGCATCATGGCGCATACGAAATGGCTGCTATGAATTCGCGCTGAGATGTAAAAGGGGAGGAAACAGGGGGAGGGGTATGGCGATGTTATACACATGTAATCACTAATTGTTAATAAACAAGTAATAACTCGGCTATTCCCCTGACCGAGATAGCAATAATGTTGAGTCTCGATCCAGGGTTAACGGATGACCATTGACGTTACAAATTAACTATTAATCTTTTGATAGCAATATGTTAATGAAATGGGTCTAATGTCTATCTAGAGTCTAGTACACGCGTAGGTAGAATGAAAGTTTATTGCCTGACTGCCAAGGAAAGGTTATGTTTTTCACGCGTATCTTGTATGACTGTGAGATGCCATTCTTTGAAGTATCAAAAAAACAAAAATAAATCGAATAATGCAATATCAGTATTAATTTAAAAAGGTAAATATTATTATGATAGCTTTTTTAATATCAGGCGGGTTTTTTTTTTTTTTTTATACTAGCACATAATACGATTATCCTAATTGATTGACAAAGTTAAGCAACAGCGGGCGCGGTTGGTAGTTGGATGAGTGACCGCTGCTGGTAAAAACTTGAGCGTTTCCGTACTTGGAAGAGCATGTGAAAAGCCGTCGGTCCTGGTGGTTATATTAAGATAACAGTAGTTAAGCCATGTCGGAGGCCTTCGGACGGCATGAAAACTTCCGACACTTTTGTTAGCCACTAACCTCTCCACCAATCCGCACTGAAGCAGCGTGGTGTAGTATGCTCTAGGCCTCCTCAAACCCGAGAGAGACCCGTGCTCATTAATAGTTTGAAGCTAGTATATATTACAGTCAAATCAAACTCCGCTTCGGGACCACTTGAAAAGGCCAAACTAGCCTGCTAGAAGTTGGGAGGACTCAATAAAGTCAAGCGGTTACTCCATGCCACTTCATACATTCACAATGGACATAATACATTGGTGACGCTTTTAATGTGTCTGGTATCAATGAACGGCAGTGATCATTTATCATGAGATGGATCACCTTTTAAAACTATCTATACTATTCACTGTTAAGTCACCCTTTACTTCATTGACGACCCTGTAGCCTAGTTGGTAGCGACCTTGCCTGCAAAGCGTGAGGTCCCGGGTTCGATTCCCGGCCGGGGCAGATATTTATGTGACAGAAAAATATTTGTACTCGGGTCATGTTTGTTATTGTGATGTGTTATTATGTGTAGTCCATGCCACTCGTGACACAGGTAACCTAACAGCGGGGGTATGAGTGTGTTAGCGTTTATTTATTGAATTACGGTCGAATTTTGACAGCAGAGCGGGTCTCTACATAAAAAAGTGTCTTAAACTACGAACATCTACAGATAATACAAAACAATGTAGATAATAATATTATGTACCTAATTTAAAAAATGTTATCCACACCATCCCCAAATAATAGTAAAAACCATTAACACAGTTATAAAACACAAATAACCATAGATCATTAATAAAAAGTGTTTTCTTAATTATTGCCATAAACTCTCATCAACATTAATGTACCACATAAGTTCTTACAAATGTGAAAACCATGTGTCAATACGAAAAGGGTCATAACCTGAAAAACGAGTTTTTTACAGCGCCGTTGACGTCGTTATGTCTTAGCCTGTTAAGTTTTTATTACGTTCCCTCTGTTAACTGGACCTACATGTTAGTAAATAAAATCCTATTGGATTCCGAATATATTCAGTGTATCGTATGCCAGTCTCTCGGTTTTCTACAGGGCACATTTCGGAGAGTGTGCACAGGAATTGTTTGAAATAATTCCCCCATCTCCGTTTCTCCATCGAACGACACGACGCACGGCGGGTATCCATCCTTTTGTCGTGAACATCCCGCCGGTACGGACGACGCGGTTTGCCTCGTCATTCGTTATACGCACCGCGAAGGACTGAAATAACTTGCCTGCGTCGGTGTTCCCGCCAACCTATGACGTGGATGTCTTCAAGAAAAGAGTGAATAGGCTTTTACTAAGTTAATGTGCTCACCATCTTGGACCACATCTCCACTTACCATCAGGTGGGATTGTGGTCAAGCATTAACTTATTAGTGTAAAAAAAAATACCATTTAGGGGCCATCCATAAATTACGTCACACGTTAGGGGGGAGGGGGGTCGATGTAGTGTAACATTGTGTAACAAGGGGGTCCTAAATTTCGTGACGTCACATTTCAAAATCGAATAATTGGTATGTATAGGTAAATATTAAAAAAAAAAACAAGTAATGGAAATAACACTTATTTCGGATCTGCTGTTTTAATTTAATAATTTCTAGGTGTAAAATTTCATAATATGTGACGTCACACTAGGGGGGAGGTCTCACAAATGTGACCAGCTGTGACAAGGAGGGGGGGGGGGGGGGGGTCAAAAAGTCATGAAATTAGTGTGACGTAATTTATGGATGGCCCCTTATAGGTGGTAGAACCTATATATTATTCGCCCGGGGCGGTACCAACGCCACACATATTTTTGCCGAGCAGTTTTATTGTTCGGATCGGAAAAGTTAAGGTTGCCGGTTAGAGGTCACCGTCAGTCCTCAGTGGTAGCAATACATCTGTGTCCATCTTCGAGTGGGATAAAGAAATATTAACGATTAGTAACTGGGCAATTACTGATACGTATTTACTAACAGGACTACAAGGACGATGACGGCGACATCCTAAGCAGAGATTCGAAGCCCTCTGGGGTTGAGCTTATGATGCTTTCAACCAATAGGGGTTAAAGTCTTAGGGAGGGTTAACTAGTAATCGATTATCCAGTAATTAGTAGGGTCTAATTGGAGGTTACCAATAGACCTATTTCTTACAAACTTTTATTACGCGATGATTTTCTTTTTTTTCCGCGATGGTTACCATGCCGGATTGCTGAGCCAAGAGTTCGATTCCCTTTGAATGATGAATTTGAATTCCCCGGAAATTTGAATGATGAGTTTGAATTTCTGTTCTCGGTCTGCGTGTGGTGTTTTTGTCTCTATGTGTTGCCATGACACCCACGACACAAGGAATCCTGATGTGGGGCTATGAGTGTGAAGCGTTATTGAATTTGCGTTATTGAATTTAATTAATTATTATTAAATTATTTAACTTGCAAGTAAACTGAACTACTTCCTTGTATCTTACGAAGTTAAAATTTTACTTACGCTTTAGTTCCGATGAGAATGTATTTTTATGATAAGTGCAACTCATGGCCTCATGAAATGAACATTTTTATACGCATTTAATTATGATAGCTCATTCATTATTTCTTTTGCCAACATACTAGGTACACTTTAAGATCATGCTTTCAGCTTTTTCATTTTTTATTTTTTTATTTATTTATTTTATTATTAAAGCTACTATAGTCGCCGCGAACTAAGAAGCCCAATTTGTCGTTTGCCATCACAGTGACATAAGAGATGTATAAAAAAATCGGTTCACGAAAGAAACCAATTTTTACAACAAATCGATTCAAAATTATAAGACCTTCTAATCGATTCGATAATTAAATTTTAAACTAAAAACCGTGATATTTAGGTACCTAGTTACCTACCTACTACCTCGATTGAGCTATCTCGTACCGCGTATTCTTAATATGTACATATTTACGAGTTCAATAAAATATTCTTTTATCCATTCGCCCATGAACATCAACAACACCAAAAGCATCACTGGTGCGTTGCCGGCCAAGAAAGAAAAGAAAATGAAAGAAAGATTTTTGTTGATTACCATATAATGTAGTACAAACTAGATGACGTTGTCCATGAACCTGAATCACGCTGTAAAGAAAGATAGATCATGATAGAATGAATGTCCCGCTCAGTTTCATAATAATATTTTGACATAATATTATATTATGAGCGTCAGGAAAAAACTACAGTGAATAAATTCTTGCTTGTTTCGTAAGACACATTCATGTTTACGTAATTATTATTTTGTTGAAAAAAAAAAATGTTTACCGCAACCTTAAATACATCTTTACATATAACATATTATCTGCAGTTACTATCAATGGATGGCGAAGTGCCCATACATAATGGAAAATGTCCTTTGTTAGCATCCAATTCGTCGTGGTATTATTGGGTACCTAATTTTAAATTCAAATGCTAGCAAATCATTTTTAACAATGTAATTAAATTAATCAATTTTCATTTTTAAATTTCGATTATAGCAATGTATCGATTATGACTGGTTTTATAAACGGTTTTAAGCCGTCACATCACCCTACGTCAGATTAGATTTAAGCTTCTTCATAAAAGATTGTTTCGACGTCATATATTTTTATTAAATTTTGCATAAATTATGATGTGATGGGATTTTTACTAGATTTTAACGTATAATATGATTTATAATCAACGCCAATGAAAATGAGTAGGGATTTTTAACAAATTTTGGCAAAATCCTTTGTCCGTAAGTATTCAACTGTTCATGTCAAGTAAATTAATATTCCATTTCGCTCAAAGACACCCATACAAGGTTAGTTCATATTAATATATAGCAGCTATCATTATGGGCATCTTAGATAATTTTGACTATAATTTTTTATATAAAAATTCACGCTTTGTGCGATAGTTGTCTACTAATATCAAAGTTGTCATAATGTAAAATAAAACCAATCAGTCAATTAAAAAACCTCAAAAAAATTTTAAACGTAACTTATGGCGCCAAATGATGGTACTATTTAAAACTGAAGTTTTCTGTTAAAAATCGTAATTTCAAAGGACTTTCAACTTAAAATTAACTAGTACAGAGTTTATCGTTTCAACCTACGATGTTTCATGGACACGTGCAAACATTGTTTTCATAAAACAACATCTGTCTCAGTTTCAGTAGCTTTTTTGCTATCCCGACAGCTCCCGTGTTATTCCTGATTGGAACCCGTTTCGGCACGGTTGTGGCTAAGTGAGGACAGATAATAAAGTGTCAAATTGACAGCCAAATGAAAGTGACGTTTAGGTTAGTGAGTTTTGCGGGCTTTTTGAAACTAGGTGAGTCGTTTATTTAGTTTTATATTTTAATTTTATATTTACTCAATTCGATTTTTTATGTGTAATAAGTACTTACCTATTTAAACAGAAAATACCAATTCTTTTTTAATATGTTATTTTAGCAGAATATTTTTATTAAACTTTATACTTATGTCAATGTTACGTGAAAAAATCAAAAGGAAGCTATTTGAAGATTTTTTATCAAAATTTTATTATATTTCTACTACAGAAATAAATATGACATAGTTTTTACTGGTTCAATCACACGTGTAATGTCTAGGTACTTACTTACGGCCGGTCTCAATAATGTACTAACAGATGGAAGACTGTGGATTGGGCTACCATTAGTATGTTATCCGTCATATTTGGCAATTTTTGCGTCTGAAAAATTGACAAATATGACAGATAACATACTAATGGTAGCTCTATCCACAGTCTTCCAGCTGTTAGTACATTATTGAGACCGGCCGTAAATATGGTACAATAAAAAAAAAAAACATTTTTATCATGGATTTATTTTAAAGTGATATATTTCAAAGACAGATTTTTTATTTTTTTCGTCACTAATTTAATATTTTTATACAGCCATACTAAAGGTTATTCTCTAAATATTTTGTAAAATCAAATATTAGATTCTCTTGCAAAACTAAAATTTAAAAGTGTTTTTCTAATTACATTTTAATATAATTTTTCAGTGATAATGTAGGTATTCATGGATAGTTATGCTTAATATCCGCTTTTTAATGCCAAATTATTAATAATAAAATAAAAAAAGAGGGAGTAGGTATTAGTTTTATTTTTTTTTTCTTTAGGAGAATTATAAATTTTATGAATTAATTTAAAAATTGTTCCGCTTTTTCTTCTGCTGTAAGTAAAATTGTGACAATTTAATAATTTACATTCTGTAATTGCTATAACTTATACATAGTGGGTTTTAAAGTAATGAGAAGATAAACCGTCAAAACCACGGAACACAGACACAAGGTCAAAACCATTGAGTTATAAGTATACATAGAGAAGACATCTCAAACAAAATGTGTGTCCCCGCCGGGAGGTTCTATTTTCAAAATTAAGCCTCAGTTCTCCTTTCAAAATCGAACGAATCCATTGGACATTGAAGCCGCGCGGCGTCAATTCATTGGAACATACATTGTGTTCGCGGTGTCTGTTCTATACGCTAGTAATAATACTTCAATGGTCAAAACACATTTTTTTTTAAACACTTCATAGCAGTGGAAAATTTTGATGAAGTTCCGAGATTTTCATGAATTTAGGCCTTTTTGTAGAAGAAACATTTAGCATGTAGATGATTTTAATATTTTATCGTTGACTTTAAAAATTTTAGGAAGGTAGGTAGGTAGGTAGTGAGTAGGTACCTCTCGAGTTTTGGATATTATTTTAAAATATCGACCTAATTATACGAACGGTCAGATGTTCAACCCATCAATGGCCCACTACTGGGCACGGGTCTCTCCTCGTGAGAAGGCCTAGAGCATACTCCACCACGCTGCTCCAGTACGGATTAGTCAACGGTCAGATAGTCATTGCAATACTCCAAAATATCTCCAAGAAAATTATGACTATGCGTTACAGATAAAATGAATAATTTTTTGAATAAGTGTGACATGCACTCTTTTTTATTCCTTCACTGATTTCTTTCTCTTACTCTGTCTCTATTTCTTTCTCTTAAACTCCTATTACTCCAAAATATTCAAACGGTTTCTTGAAACCTAAAAATGATGATATACGGAAACTGGGTTCTCATACATTTTAACAATTCGTTGACTAGCTTAGCTAAAGACAATAGTAAACAAATTTTAAGGTCTTTAAAATAAGCTTTAATTTAGTAAATGTAATAATACGTCGTTGCGACTTTAAGACCTCTTATGTGTAAATAATCAGCTTTTTGAGGGAATCAATAAAAATCGATAGTTTTGTTTTGCAAGCACATAGGTGATTTTGAATTTGGTGAATAAATTACGATGGAAACATCTCATAAACTACGGTGAAAACTCTCATGTGTGTACATGAGAGTTTTTGAATTCGATAGTGCTTCAAAATGTAGAATCATTTGACGTAAAAAAGTTATTTTGCCAAAAGTGGCACATAACACATAAGTCGCAACGACGAATATACGTATCTAATAAACACGTAGGTCATAGATATTGTAAAATAAGGACCGTTAACCGCACTTCCTCGGCCATAAACAAGGTGGCTCCACACGTGTTACGAAACTATTAACAATTGTAATTAACATAATACATAATTCGCAGATGCCGAGCCGCGCAAGACACGACGCGGAGAAAGTTTATTTTTATAATAATAGCAAAACCATATGCGGACGCAAAGACCACATGTTAATACAACCACTACATAAAACTCACTGAACTGTAGGTAAACGAACTTAGCATCATGGCTGAATATGATATCATACCTTACGAGGACGATGAGCTGTTTCAAGAAAAAAACGATAATGTAACAGACCTACACGCATATTACATGTCTCAGTTTAATCTAGAAGTAGAAAATGGCAAGGCAAAAAACAAAATTGATATCAAAAATGATAATTTTAAATACGGAACCGAAGAAAGCTTTGATTTTGAAGTACTTGATTGGAATCATGGTACTGAAGATAGAAAAACGAACGAATTCGAAATAATAGACGAAGTTATAGATAATAATATAAACGAACAGAATATGAAAGAAGTTCTCCTAGACTTAGATAGCATAGATTTTGATGACAGTAGTTTCAAATCTGATTCCGATAATAAAAGCAAAGAAATGGAAACAAATTCATATGAGATCAATAACGATTATATTGACGATGAGTCATTAATAGATGAGCTGTGTAGAGAAGACGGAGAATCTTGTCACCTGTCTCCAGATGTTTTCAATGAAGAGTACTTTACGTCTGTAACGAACGACAATCTTCTACCACCTATCGAAACAGCCTTTTCAAAACGTTATTGTAATTACAGTAATAATACGGGAGAATATAATCAGCACAATGTACATAATACTGTTGTTGAAATTCCCAACAATCAAACGCAAGTTGTTAGTAGTTTGGAACATTACAGCTACCCTAATAATATTTTACTGAATCTAGATCAAGAAAAGAACTACATCTTACCCGACACTCCTACCAGTTGTACAGAATTCAATTTTGAAAGAAATGCTCGAAAGATTTCGATATCGGATTCTATAGAAAGTGATGTACAAAGTTCGTGTTATTATGATGAAAACTCGGAAAATTGTGATGAAGATGAACTTTTTATTAATTTGGATGACTTTGGCTTAACATTTGAGAAAGATGGTGAAATTATTGATGAAAATAATGTTAGATCAATACAAAATGAAAGAAAGAGCGAGAAGGATAAAACTCAAGGTAAAAAATAAAAATTTCTTAAGATATTACTTTGTCTTTTGATTAGTAATAGCTTGCAATGGACGTAGTTGATTTTCAATTTTTTATATTTATAATTGGCTCATTGTCCATCTGTTAGTTTGTCAGTAGCCAGATATTCATAATATTTAACCAAATGATTTAAAAATAATTTAAGCTAGTAAATATTTAGTAGCACCTTGGCAAGATGTTAACTCGCAAACCTGAAGCATTTTATTGCATCGATATGAAATCATAGCAAAGCACAAAAAGCAAAGCACCAACGGAGCTCGGGGTCTCCTCTCACAATGTGAGGGGTACAGGCCATAGTCTACCACGCTGGCCAAGTGCGGATTGGTAGACTTCACACACCTTTGAGAACTTTATGGAGAACTCTCCGGTGTGCAGGTTTCCTTACGATGTTTTCCTTCACCGAAGCAATTGATAATTAACTTCTAATACGCACATAATATTTGAAAATCAGAGGTGCGTGCCAGGATTTGAACTCGGGCCCCTCCGTTCGGGAGACCAACGTTCTAACCGCTGGGCTATCACTGCTTAAATGAAATCATAGAGTTATCCCGTATTTATTGAATTTTCCCCTTATAAGAAAACGTAAACGTCGAGACTCATTGAAATACCTCTCTAATTTGCTTTTTTATTTTCAGGAGAAAGAGTATGTTTATGGGAAAATTGTTTTGAAAGATATCCTAACCAGAATACTCTTGTGGAACACATTGAACGGGCTCATGTGAATACGTATAAAGGTAGGATGACAATTTTTTATTTACTCTTTTCTAATTGTGGTTTCATACAAGCCGTCAGCTTTAGTGCGAGCAATAGATGTAAGTTTTATTTGACTTGATAAAATTATATCGAAGGCTTGCTTACGGACTAAACCTAAGCTTAGTCATGTTTGTCCTAATGACTTTGAATGTCTAAGTATAAATTCTCATGTGGATGTGACGCAAATTATAAAATAAGATTTAAATAGAACAGCGAAGGAAATGGCAATATGTCTGTGCCATGATTCACAATGCTCAGGAATTTGGAGTCATTTGTGTTTCGTCAATGACGGTTTAATTTTAGAACCTTGATTCAAATCATCTCTGTTGCCTACAGATTTTTTTCTTAAGAAATACTTTACATTAGTAAAATACCACTGTATATATAAATGTAAATGTTACGAATTTCTTGACATATCTGATTTTTTTTCTACCATTTTGTGTCTAAAATAAAGGATAGTTTAAATTTAAAACTAAATAAGTGCCAGTGTACTTTTTTGATAAGCATTCTAAGTAATAATGTTGAATAATTGTCAACAGGTGATGAGTTTAGCTGTCTGTGGAGAGACTGCGCACGCGCACGACGGCCGTTCAACGCGCGCTACAAGCTTCTTATACACATGCGTGTCCACTCTGGACATAAGCCTAATAGATGCCTTGTAAGTAATATTTAATCGTCGTGTTTTTGATGACAAATTATTTAAATTACAAAATATTTTACGAAAAAAAAACTTTGGTCCTCGTATATACCAGCGCTATCAAAATGACCCTAAAATGAGCATCTTAAGTTAATTTCACACCTGTAACTTTATTAATCTAGCCACTTTCAATGATCCTCCCGGAAAAATACGTATATGTCTGAAACATTGCCCATTAAAGTCAATCGTTACCCCTCTTCCAGCACCCAGGCTGTGGCAAAGCTTTCTCCCGACTCGAAAACCTGAAGATCCACGTCCGCTCGCACACAGGAGAGCGTCCATACGCCTGTCCAGCGCCTCACTGCAGGAAGGCTTTCTCCAACTCCTCAGACCGGGCGAAACATCAGCGGACACATTTTAATGCTGTAACTTGCCTTGCTTATTCACGAAATTTATTAGGTCTAACAAATTCCGGCACTGGAGTTGGGTTGCAAGGTTGGGAAGCAAGCGAGTCAGTTGGTTCGATAATTCGAGCTAAATTTGCATGATGGTCGTGTAATCGTCTATTTTACTAGAAGGATTCACAGCATCTTTTGTATAACTTATAATTGATAATCCATGTTTATCTTCGTACACCTTAGAGAGATTCTCCCGATACAAAATACCAATTTACAGTTCGCCCATAAAGGTTGTCCCTTCTATTCCTTTCTTGTGTTTTGGCTTTAATTCGGAGTTTTCTGCAAAATCTTCAATCCATTTCCCATATTAGTTGCATATATTTGTCATGACATCTTTAAAAAATTTCAGAGACCATACGCCTGTGGAGCTATAGGCTGCGGAAAACGGTACACAGACCCCTCATCTCTTCGGAAGCATGTCAAATCCCACCCTCACATCACGAACGTTCCACGCGCCTGCGTCGCCCCCACCAGGCCTGTACGAAGACCAGACCATGAGCAAATGGTACCGAGTTCCCCGGCGAAGCTCACTACATTGCGATGCATCAGGGATAAACTGACGGTACCAAGGTTACAGAAATTGTAGATTTTTACTTCTGGTCGGTCTTTTCGGAAACTATGCAGTCAATTACGTAATATATTCGGTTAGGCTTGAACCATTAATGGCCCACTACAGGGTCTCTTCTTATAATTGAGAAGACCTGGATAATTCTCCACGAAGCTGCTCTTATTAAGATTTCGGAAATCAGATTTTATAATAAGAAATAAGTTTAAAATCTCAGTAGATTCGTTCTCCATTATGATAAATTTAACTGCACAAACATAGGTTATTTGCTAGTGGAAGTTGTGACTCTGTGTCTATTAAGCATTTTTTAGAAAATAAGGAATGTATAATAATGAATAAGTGAAAAGAATACTTTGCAGAAAATAATGCACGAAATTGTAAGTCTGAGATTTGGCATAGTTTCCATGGAGAAGCTGTGCAAAAAGCAAAATTTTGGATATCTATTTAAAAAGACAAAAGCGATTGACTGATGAATCAACGCAAAGGCCAAACTAGGGCTAGAAACTTAAAATTTCGCACAGGTAGGTATTCCTCTTACGACGTAGGCATCCATTAAGGAAATATTTTTCAAAATTCAACCCCCAAGGGGATGAAATAGCTGCTGCAGGCAACAGCTAGTGTAATATAAAACATGACAAAAAATTAAAACATGTATTTCACTTGTGTCTAAGTAAAGTAATCTCTTCACTAAATGAATTTCGGTCGAATTTTGACCTGAAAGCGAGAAACTATACTACAATTTACAAGTAATTATGTATAAACAGGAGTGTAAGTTATTTACCTAGACTTATTTATAATAAGCTCAAATGAAGACTGTTTTGAAAGAAATGGCTCAAACATTGTACAATATTGTTTAGTTTTAAGATCTTCTTTGTGTTTTAAACACAATAATTAAGAATTAGGTTTTGGGACCAAATAAGTATGTCATAGGTAATTGTTGTGCCTTGTGTACATTTTAAAGGTACGTTTAGTTTAAGTATGGTTAAAGAAGGTGTAAAAAAGTTTTTTTTTGTAAAAATATAAGTTTGTTCCACTTGAACTGAAAGATATAATAGATTAAAAATTTCTACACAAAGATTTGGTAATTCAAAGTTATAGATTTTGATACTAGCAATATCTAATATCCACCAAAATATTATTATGTAAAAAGATAAACTTTTTTGTACATACATAACAAAATTATTATGCTTATTTCAGACACAGTAAATTACAATTTTAATAACTAAACACCGATCTCCCAGTTAAATTGTGGAGAATATGTGCGGTATAAACAAGAGAATATTTTTTACGTCTTTAGGTTGCAATTGACATTCGATTTCTTATTTTCCAGCCAGTACTTACATTTTTTTTTCTATTTTTACTAATTAATTCATTTATCGTTTTATAGTAGGTATATAGGTAACTATATTATGCAGTAGATACTTAAATTCTCAGTATTTCTTTCTCAAATTATTTTGTGTCTAACACAAAGGGTTCAATGTATTTTAATAAATTAAGAAATGGAAATACATTTTTATTTGTACATCGATTTAATTTTTGCAATATTTTGTAATGTAAATTAAATATATTATTATTAATTTTTGGATTGTTTAAATATGATTATATTTTAATAATAGTTTTAAATGTTGCACCTATGATTGCTCAATTTTTTTAGACCTAAGTTCGGTATCGAAATATAGTTATTTCTCGATACATAATGGTATTAGGTGTTGAGAATGTACATATCAGGTTCTACGTAGGTACCTACTAAATAAAACGCGGAAATTTCAGGAATTGATTAGTAGTAAACTAAAAATAAATTCAATACATCAAACATTGCAAAATATATTAAATATACGGTTGATTTCATTGCTAGTTATTTCATGTATTTTGCATATTATCATTATCATTTCGTAAATAGTAAGCAGTCTATTTATTTCGTAATTAGTTTATGGCAATTTAATACACAAAGATTAAAACTATTTTACACAAAAGTAAACATTTTATGAATTTTAAATACAGTCGAAAACAACTATTATTTTAAAAAACAATAGCTATTTTATCTAATAATTTCAATCAGGCAATTCTTGTATATAAATATGTATATATATTCTCGGAATCTCGGAAACGGCGCCTACGATTTTCATGAAATTTAGTATGCAGGGAGTTTCGGGGGCAATAAATCGATCTAGCTAGGATTCATTTTTAGAAAATGTCGTTATATCCGTGTTTTTGGGCAATGAAAAACTGCTACAATATCATTAACTGGTCCTGGCATCTATTGGTGTGTAATAATACTATTATTATTGGGAGCAACTAACTGCTTTAACGACACAGAGCTACTTCAGTAGATGGCGTTGTTAAGCAATATTAAAATACCGAGCAAAGCTCGGTCATCCAGATATTAATGATAATAGTAGATAATATATAAATATAATAAAGAATTTATATAATATATAAATTCTTCGAGGCCGGCAACGCATTGGTGACGCCTCTAATGTTACTAATGTCTATGGGCGGCGGTGATCACTTACCATCAGGTGACCCGTCTGCTCGTTTGCCTGCTTAAGGCATAAAAAATGCTCGATTCTGTATTCCTTTCATTTGTTACATAGATAAGTTATAGTTAGTTTTTAGAAATGTACAAATTGCATGCTTTCCAAGGAATCTCTCTTTATATTTTATAAGATTTTTTCCATTTTAAGATCTCCTATTTGCTCATTTATTTTACAAAATGTGTTAGCATATGGTTAGCATAGCACGTAATTGAAATGACAGATGCTGTCAGTTTAAGGCTCAATTTTGAAATAAATGTTTGCAATGTTCGCTGCTTTTTATTTTATTAGAGTTTTATACACCAAAAGGAAAAACACTTTGTTGTCCATCTGTCTGTCTATCAATTCTCTTTATCGCGTTTTCCAAGCGTGGAAATATCAAGTTGAAATTAATATCTACTACTCAGATCGAAAATCGAAAATTTTTACTTACTACACAAAAAAGGAAGTTATGCCGATGTACAGAGACGACAGTTTTCCAACGGCAAAGCTAAGTTTGTTACTCAATTCAGTTCATATTATGAACAATTTTCGGTTCTACAAGTTTGTACGAGATCCACTCGCACTTGGCCGGTTTTTTTCCTATCTACGATTTGTATTTTTGTAATTACAAACGTAACGTAACGAATAAACTCAAGAATTAGTAGACCGATTTCAAAAATAAATTTTGATACAAAAGCAAAGCAAAGTAACAACCCATAATTGTCCCACTGCTGGGCTCGGGGTCTCCTCTTACAATGTGAGGGGTACTATACTATATACTATACTATACTAAAAGATCGCCAGCTGATCTGCCGTGGCGGAAACCGTATTGACGGTCACTAATCAGCTGGCTATCTTCTAAATAGATACCGGAACAGTTGGGTGTTTATTATACGCTCCATTAGTTTGAAGAGTAGAGAGATTATGGCGATTGGTCTGTAGTTGGATGGATTTGACCTATCTCCCTTTTTGGGATTAGGGTGAACCAAAGCTACCTTCCATGAAGACGAGACAATGCCGGCAGAATAGGAGAGTTGGAATAGGCGCGTTAAAACCGGGGTCAACTCCAAAGCGCACGTTTTTAGCACAACAGCAGGTATACCTGGCCCATTCGACTTGTTGATGTCAAGGGAAAAAAGAGCTTGACGCACGGCATTCTGTGTGAAATGCACGTCAGGCATCAGCTCACCACACTGCGGGATGGTGGGCGGTGTGTTACCCTCGTCATCAACAGTCGAGTTCGACGCAGAGGGTGCCCAGTAATTCGGCTTTCTCTTTTGCGGTGTGGGCCAGGGTATTGTTAAACATCATCATTAAACAATATGCGTTATTATGTGTTCTTGAACGGTGGGGTTTTTCAAAAATGACATCTACTTGTCTCACTTGCTCGCAGCCGACTAGAATGCGTTTGCACTATTTGGTCTCAACGTAGGTGTTAAGATTTTAGTACAGTAAGGCTATTCTGTTTTATAACTCGACAGCGGAATCCGCGATGAGTGTCAAAATCCTATCTTTAGTCGTTTGAAATTTGACACTCATCGCGGATTCCGCTGTCGAGTTACAAAGCAGAATAGCCTTGCTGAACAGCCTGTCTAGTATAGTATATACATATAGGTTTATGAAAGCAAATAAATAAACTACAATCACACAAAAACACAAAAAAGCGGCCAAGTGCGAGTTGGACTCGCCCATGAAGGGTTCCGTAGCAGCAAGTAACATAATAAAAAAGTTCTTGTAGTTCGTTGTAACTTTGATCAATGTTTTTTGCGGTTTGCGATTTATGACGTATTAAAAAAAAACTACTTACTAGATCTCATTCAAACCAATTTTCGTTGGAAGTTTGCATGGTAATGTACATCATATATTTTTTTTAGTTTTATCATTCTCTTATTTTAGAAGTTACAGGGGGGGGGACACAAATTTTACCACTTTGGAAGTGTCTCTCGCGCAAACTATTCAGTTTAGAAAAAAATGATATTAGAAACCTCAATATCATTTTTGAAGACCTATCCATAGATACCCCACACGTATGGGTTTGATGAAAAAAACATTTTTGAGTTTCAGTTCTAAGTATGGGGAACCCCCAAAATTTATTGTTATTTTCTATTTTTGTGTGAAAATCTTAATGCGGTTCACAGAATACATCTACTTACCAAGTTTCAGCAGTATAGCTCTTATAGTTTCGGAAAAAAGTGGCTGTGACATACGGACGGACAGACAGACAGACAGACAGACATGACGAATCTATAAGGGTTCCGTTTTTTGCCATTCGGCTACGGAACCCTAAAAACACATAACATGATTATGTGTTAGAGTTTAAAGCTACATAGCATACGCTACATTGCGTCGTAAAGATTTCTGATGACTATACGTTGATCTTTGTTACTCGAGGATTGAACTAAGGAAATAAACTACCAATGTTATCGATCCGCGATGTTCAGGATCTCTTATCTGTTGTGTACAATGTTGCAATCTGGACGGTCAGGGGTCAGAAGGCACACGTGTAATTGAGTATATAACTTAGTATTCAAACCCAGGGAAATCAGAAGTGAACTTCTCGCAGCTTGAACATCGTCAGCTACTGGGAAAGGCGCGAACGATATGAAGTTTCTGGTCCTAGCGGCCATTGTCGGTAAGTTTTTTTTATGTTTTAAAATTCGAAGCTATTGGAACGAAGTTCCTTATCGCGCGTTGCGAAAGGGGGCTAGGCGGAAAATTTGGTAACGACACTTTTTGCCGGTAACGACACTTTTTGTCGTCGTAGTTTTTTTTACATAGAAAGCAAGCCAGAGTACTAGGATAGCAAAAACATGCAAGCGAGTGCGAAATTTAATATCTTAGATTTGTTTTGGCACACTTGCTGCATGTTTTTGCTATCCTAGTACTGACTGCACACACGATAAGATAAATATCGATAAGATCAGATAAATATCTGCCAAAACTACTTTCAGCGGTGTGGGAAGAAGCCTTTAAAGATTTTCAAAATTTTAAAATCAAACAATGACTCAAATACTCGAGCGCGTCAGATTAAGATAAGGGGGGTTAATAACAAGCTAAAAAGTGTCAATTTTGATAATCTGACGATTTGAGCGTAACCTAGGGGAGGGGGAGGGTAACAAAGTTTTCAAAATAAAAACCATGTCTTGACTTACTCGAGCGCGGTTGTTTTTGTTTATTTTAAAGGTAATAATACCAGAATAATAATAATTAAAAAATTTAATCTGACGATTTCCGCAAGCCCAAAGTTATAAAAATCGTCAATCAAGGTTCCTCTAAGCGTACTCCCCCTATATTAAAGGCTCATACTGGCTGGAGGTCCCTTAAATTAATCTGCCGCGGTCGAGTAAATCCAAAAATCCCCTCTAGGGCTCCCCTACTATTAATATATCTGGATTAGTCCGTAAAGGTTTAAATAAATTATATTTTTTAAGCATGCCAATCCATAACAAATATAATTTTCCTTGGTGATTCCGAATTGTTTTTTCAGTAATGAACAACTAGTTAACCAATTTTTAAGCAAAATTATTGAGTTGTCAAGCTGATTTTAGCTAAATTAAAAAAAAAAAATTATCTGTAACGTTTAGCAGTAACTGAACTTCATATTTAAAAAGAAATATAGAAATTCAACTACCAAGTTTACTTATGATTTACAACATATAAAATTTAATAATTACAGTGGCTGCCGCGGCAGGCCGTCATAGCACCAAGAAAGAAGACTACAGTGAGATTCAGTCGCCATGGCAAGTCGGTAAGTTATACCGCTACGATGTCGAAGCCCACACTCTGGCCCGCTTACACGAAGGTTCCAGCTCTGGAGCAGCTTTTAAAGCTCGCTTTACCATCCGTGTCAAGGAGACAGGCCAGCTACAAGCTAAGCTAGAGAACCCGGAGCACGCAAAAGTCCACGAGCAACTGTCAAGGGAAAGGGACGAAGATCTCCCCAAAGATATGAAATATGAACCCGTGCAGGGTCTCGACAAACCTTTCGAGATCTCCTTTGAAGGAGGGCGCGTACGGTCACTCAGTCTCCCGCCATCCTTGCCCCTTGCACACGAGAACTTGCTCAAGGGTCTCATCAGTGTTCTTCAAGTCGACCTCTCCACTTACCGCAACGTACGCAGCCATCATGACACCTACGACAAAAATATGCACCAAGGTCAGTTCAGGAAGATGGAAACTGACGTGACCGGCGATTGTGAGACTCTTTACACCGTGTCTCCAGTAGCATCGGAATGGCGCCGTGAACTTCCTAAATTCGCGGAACATGATGAGCCTATTGAAATTACCAAGAGCAAGAATTATGGACATTGCCACCACAGAGTCGACTACCACTTTGGTGTACCGAATGGTGCTGAATGGACCGGAACCGCACGCCACACCAAGGAAGATCAATTCATTAAGCGTGCTACCGTTTCTCGCATACTGGCCGCTAAACAGGGACCTATTTACAAGGCAGAGACCACTTCTATAATCAAAGTTCACCCTCACATGTATGGTAAGAAGGAAGCTGAAGTAGAAAGTAGGGTAACTATGCGCTTGGTGTCTCACGAAGACGACAAGGAAGCCGAATGGGAAAAGCCCGAAGGAAACAGAGAAATTCAAAACCTCTTGTACTCATTGACTTCGAAACAATTAGCTAAAGAAGACAAGTCATCCTCGTCGTCATCATCTTCTTCGTCCTCTTCTTCATCTTCTTCATCGGAATCCCGAGAGCACCGTAGGTCCGAGGAGCCATACGAAAGAGCACGCCGTTCTGCAAGGCCTAAAATTGTATCCATAAACAAGGTTATCATGAAGCGAAGCAAAGAGAGCTCTAGTTCGTCTAGTTCTTCGTCATCCAGTTCCAGTGACTCATCATCTTCTTATGTTAATGATGAAATACCCAAATACAACGAGCCTGCTTATGCTGCCATTTATATGAACCCACAACCTCACAGCGACAAGAAGCAGAATCCAATGAACGCTCAAAAGCTTGTTCAAGAAATCGCTCAACAGCTGCAAAACCCGAACAACATGCCGAAAGCGGATTTCCTTTCTAAATTCAATATCCTTGTCCGCATCATCGCCTCCATGAGCTCTGGTCAACTTAGCCAGACTAGTCGCAGCATTGAAATCGCAAAGTCATCTAACAATCACGTGAAATCTGACATGTGGATGATTTACCGCGATGCTGTCGTTCAAGCCGGAACCCAGCCTGCCTTCCAACAAATTAAGACATGGATCGAGAATAAGAAAATCGAGACCGTCGAAGCCGCCATGGTTGTTTCCAGCTTAGTGCGTGTACTTCGGTACCCAACAAAGGAGATGATGACTGAATTCTTCAATCTGGCCACAAGTGACAAAGTTAAGGACCAGCGTTTCCTGAACCATACTGCTTTGCTTGCCGCTACCAAATTCATAAATATGGGTCAAGTAAACAATTACACTGCTCACTCTTACTACCCTACTCACATGTATGGACGACTTTCACGCAAACACGACCGTTTTGTTGTGGATGAAATTGTACCTCGTCTTCGCCAAGAATTGGACAAGGCTATTAAAGACGGTGACAGTCACAAGTCACAAGTTTACATTAAAGCTCTCGGTAACTTGGGTCATCGCGCTATCTTAGATGTATACACTCCGTACCTAGAAGGCAAGATTGAAGTATCTAAGTTCTTGAGAACTGAGATGGTTAAAAGCTTGGTGGTCGTGGCTGCACAGAAAGATGATTATGTGCGTGCAGTGCTGTACAGCATTATAAGGAACACTGCTGAGCCTTATGAAGTGCGAGTAGCTGCCATTCACATCATATTCATGGCCCACCCTACTGGTCCAATGATGCAAGCTATGGCTCAAATGACCCACGATGATCCCAGTATGCAAGTCCGAGCAGCTCTTAAAACTAGCATAAAAACAGCCTCTGAGCTGAAGAATCCGCGCTACTTTGAACTGTAAGTATTTGTTTACAACGTTTTTAGGGTTCCGAAGTGGAATCGGAACTCTTACAGTTTCGTCATGTCCGTCCGTCCGACCGTCTGTCCGTCCGTCTGTCCATCTGTCCGAAGCAAAACGCCGAGACAATAAGTGCTAGAAAGCTGTAATTTGGCATGGCTTCAACCCATTAATGACCCACTACTGAGCACGGGTCTCTCCTCTTGAGGAGGCCTGGAGCATACTCCACCACGCTGCTCCAGTACGAATTGGTGGAGGGGTTAGTGGCCAACCCAATTGTCGGAAGTTTTCATGCCGCCCGAGGGCCTCCGAAATGGCTTAACGACTGTTATCTTACGGTAAAAACCGGGATCGCTTAGGATCGACGCAAGCCGCCGGGCTATGAGCGCTTCGCATGATATACATATTTATTAAAACTCCAGAATCGTAGAATAAAATATTGAAAAACATTTTTTTAAGGGTATCTCCCCTACAGGCAACGTAAGGATGAATTTATTATTCGTCGCGTACCCTTTAGTGTGGAGTGTTGTTGAAAAGGTCTTTCAAAAATGTTATGGGTTTTTTAAGACAATTTTTGGAACTAGGGGTCCGTTTGCAAAATATTTGGCTTTAACGTGCTTATTTTGGTTAGAGTCAAGTGCCCCCCCCCTGCCGGCTAAACGGTAGGAGTTGGACAAATGAAAAAATTCTCAAAAATAGTTTATAATATCATGATTTCACAAGGAAAACTATCACGGCTATGTTAGCATAAGTTATCGTTAACGGAACTCTAATAACATTGCGCGTGGCCTGACACGCACTCTCCCGGTTTTCTATATTACCTAACGAATTGTTGTTTTAATGACATTTATGATTTTAGCGCCAGAACAGCGAAATCAGCTAAAGGAATGCTCACCCGTGAAAAGTTAGGTTATTCCTACTCTTCCAAGAATTTCTTTGACGGTTTTGACAATGACGAGGACGATGGCATCCTGGGAATATTATCTAAAATCGGAAGTGACGATAGCTTTATCCCTAAGTCTACAACATTTGCGTGGAAAACCAAAACCGGTGGCTGGAACGCGGAAAATAAGGTAATTAGACAACTTCACTCTTATAATGTTTACCTTCTCATATAAGTATTGAGCACATTTTTTATTACTTTATTGTTATTGTTCATAGATTTCTGGATCATTCTCGAGTATCGAGCGATTCGTACATTTCTTCAAGAAATACTTCATTGAAGAGAACCAGAGACCTGAATCCGAATCCAAAAACAAGTACTCCGCACATAAAATTTCTGAGATGCTTAACATCAGACGAGATGACAAGGATGAGCTTGAAGCTTCTTTCAACATTAGGTTTATGGGCCAGGAAGCATTGTTGTCTTTTGGCGAGAGTGACCTTATACAGCTCGTCCAAGATATCAAAGACTATCTTGTTCAGTTCAGAAATGGAGTAAGCCAACACTACACGAAAGTTTCATACGACCACCAAGTCTCCATTATGTTCCCTGTTGCTATGGGTATGCCATTCATCTATAAGTACAAGGAACCAAGCGTTCTTCATGTCCGAAGCAGTGCTAAGGGATTCATCAACTTCCCAACTGACAAGGATGAGTTCTCTGCAAATATGGAAAAGGAAGTGCAATTAACTTATGCTAAGAACTATGATGGAAGTGTTGGATTCTTTGATACTCTTGGAAATCAATACGCAAGCGCGGGTATTGTCAAGAAGATGCAACTTAATATGCCCCACAAATTGGCGATAGAAATGAAGGATGGTGAAATTAAAATCCATGTTAAGCCTTTTGAACCCGAGCAGGACAACACTGTGGTTCACTACAGCGTGTGGCCTTACACTGCCAACCAGAAGAAGGACACGCTTGTTACTGTAAGCCAGGATCCTACGACTAAGCTAGTCAGCCGAAGCCAAAAGGTTGCATCCGTTGACACCAAGTTCGGACAGATGATTGGAGCCCAATTCCAGTTCCAAGGATACTCATATTCCAAGGACTTCAAAGGCATTGACAGTGCAAGCCCTCGTGATCTATATGCTCTATTTTCTAAAGTAATGGACAACAATGATATGGCACTGACGCACTTCAACCTCAAATACCTCGGCAAGCAGTCCAAGAACAAAGGTGTAACTCTGCATGCATTTTATGGTGAGTATTCTCTTATTTTAAATGATTATAACACGTTTATAACTCTCAAATACAAATATGTGTTAAAATATTTATCTTATTTTTAGATACTTACTACAACCAAAAGAGGGAAGGAGAAATGTCGCTTACTGCTTCTGAAGTAAATGATAAGTCACCAGACAGCAAAGAACGTCGTGAAGAGCTCGTGAAGCGTGTTGCATCAGGAATCAAGACAGCCCGAGTGCGTGTCTTCGATGTCAGCGCCAAGTTTGATGTGCCACACAAGCTTGAATACGTATTTACATACGCAATGGCCTCAAGCCCTGTTGACGAAAAGAGCCAACACGCTTTCTTTGCAGGCAGAAACTCTGAACAGTATGGCAACAACCACATCAATGGAGTTGTTGCTGTAAAGAAACCTGCTTCTATTTCCAACCTTGATGCCCTGGAAGCTCTCAAAAAGGATCTGAAGATGACTTTGGAAGCTGATATCCGATATGGCCAGAATAACAAAGAAAATATTCGCATTGAAGCTAACGCTGAACGTAGCAAGGAGTACGCTGAAGAACTAGAAAAAGATCCACGTGGAAAGCAGTGTGCGCGAGAAATCTCTGAAGGCAACAAATACCAGTACGCTTGCCACAATCTCATTGTCATGGCACACGCCTACGACAACTTGAAGGTTTCTATCAACTACAAAGACATCAACCTGGCAGCTAAGAACATGTTCTACCAAGTTTACAAAATCGCTGAGAACTACGGTTTCTGGGATACTGAAGTTAATGTGCAGAGAGTTGCTCCTGAAGGCAAACTGGAAATAACAGCTGATGCGTCATATCTGACCAACACCTTAGACTTGACAGTGAACTCTCGTTACGGAGAATTCCGTAGCAAGGGCCTGGAGATCCCGAAAGTAGCTTCAAGAATGCTTTCTGCCTACTGGCCTCTGCGAGCTGACGAACGAGTAATTAACTACTACACCAAAGACCAATACAAACGTAAGAACGCTTCCAATAATCAATTATTTTATTATAATCGTATCCTGATGAATCTAATCAAAATATTTTATTTACAGCTTTCTGCACCGTTGACGGAAACAGAATTAAAACCTTCAGCAACCGCAGCTACGAATATCCCCTGTCGCGCTCATGGCATGTTGTGATGCACGACTTCAAGAAAGATGGGCTGAAAGACGACGAGCTCGTCATTTTAGCTAGAAGATGGAGCGAGAAGAAACAGGAGGTCTACATCTCATACCGGTAACTATCGCAATCTATCTAAAATGATATGAATGGGGAGTTTAACAATTTTTATCATCCTTGACACTAAATTTCTCTTGGTTGCGCACCCTGGTGAGCAACAGACGGATTATGAACCTTGTTGGCAGCTTTGTTAGTTAGCCACCTATTTCTTTTAGAATCAACCATGATCCTTTTATGTATTTCGGGTACAGTCTCAAAGATCCTGTGGTGTTTGTGTGCTGTTTGTGATGCGGTTACTAACACATTTCTCTAGAAGTATAAACTTCCATGAAAACTGTATAAAATTATTAAATAAAGGAAAAGTCTTATTTTACTATTTAACATTAACAGGTCAAAGAGTGGAAAAGACTTGGAGATCGAAGTCAGACCAGCGCCTGAAGGCTCCAAACACCACGAAGTGAAAGTCAAGACCGATGCTAAGAAGGTTTCCGAAGGCGAATTATTTACTTACTGGGACGATGAGGAGGAGCAGCCAATTTTGGAGTACCACATTCAACCCGATGGTGTTCTAGTGATGGACATCAGCGAGGACCGTCTCCGAGCCATGTATGACGGTGAGAGATTAGTCGTACTAACCGACGAGAAGCGCAAATGGAACCGAGGCATCTGTGGGCGTATGACCAGCGACCCTCGCGACGACTATCTGACTCCCGATGGCTTAGTAGACAGGCCTGAACACTACGGTGCTTCCTATGCCCTGAAAGACGAGAACAGCGAACCTAAGACCGAGGAACTCCAAGCCCAGGCCAAGAAATACGCCTACAAACCCGAGCATCACTACACAAGGATCCTTCGTTCTGACGACGACTGGAAGAACGCTATGGACTCTTCGTCTTCCTCGGAAGAGACCTGGGGGAAGAACGTTTACAGGTCGAGATCGTACAAAAAGGAGCGTGGTTCTTGCCAGTTGGAAAGCCAGGTCCAGTATTATGAGAACCACGGTGAGATCTGCATTACCACCATGCCAATGCCCGCTTGCCAGTCCAGGTGCAAGGGTCAGGAGTACAAGGAACAGGGTGCTCAAGTAGTATGCAGACCGAAGCTGGACCAACAGTTCAGAGCCTACAGGGATCAGATCAGACGGGGTGAGAACCCTGAGGTCAAGGGAGTACCACAGACCAGGCAATACAGAGTACCAACCTCTTGTCAAGCTTAAGCTTATGTTTAGTTTGATTAAAAGCAACCAGGCTAAAAATGGATAATGAATATTAAAATATCTAATATTTTGTATATATGTATGTATTTTTGTATAATCTATTATAATATGTCAATTTGGCGTTAAAGTATGTATGTATCGAAATTCATATGTCATAATGTATCTTTATGTATATATTTATTATGTATGTATATATTTGTATATGTATTGACTTATAGTATTACTAATCATTATTTATACAAATTAGAATAGTAATATGAAGCATACGTAAAAAAATAAAAAAATAAATCATATTGAATATAACTCCTGCCTTTATTTATTTATCTCCTTGTAAATGTATAACTAAATTACAAACTATGAAGCACATTCATACTTAACATACATCCCTACATGCACAAATACGAACACACTAATTTTAGGTACCTACCTAGCCTGTGAATCACACTAAGCAGGCACCCTAATCGCTTCACTCAAGGAAAGCATCTAATAATATTAGATGCTTTATATATTAGACTAATATAATCATCTACAGACTCTACAGTTACATTATAAATGATAAAGACTTCTATTTTGACTAAATCATGGAAGATAGAGAGAAGGAAGGCCATCTCTTTATATGAAAAGTGTCCGTAAAAACGCGTCCAATTAAAGGTATCAAATATCTATTTTTTGGACACTAGCGCCATTCATTACGAGTGACGCTGCGGATGCACTAGGCTAACTCAGTAAACTTCACTCCGTCTACAACAGCTATGTTCATATCGTAGTCATTAATTTAAAAAATTCACACTACTAAAAATCACTTTTTCTCACAGCAGTATTTTGGTTACATTATATTTACTAAAAAATTGTAAGTTTATCATTACATTTGACTACCGTACGTAAATAGTAGAGGTTTTGTATATGTACTGGCATTTTGGAGCGTACCATGAAATTTTTCAATTATTTGAACTCGACAAACTTCACTACGTCTACAACACCTACGTTTAAGGTTCATATCGCTATTTGTCACACACTAGCGACATTCAGAAATGGCCATTATCGGAACCTCTATTTTCTGTAAACAGCTGGACACTTTTTCATCTTTCCCTTCATACGAGATGGCCCTTCTATCTTATACCTTCTAACTCAATACTCCATCATCAAACATGCACCGATCGATAGACATAAATAGGTAATACAAGTAGGAAAATGTTTACTGAAGAGTTTTATCATCGAGGAGAAGAAATCACGCTTTCGTCATTTCCTCGTTAAAACACCTTTTTGAACGTAACTATAAGTTTGTTACGGAATTTTTCGTGATCTGATTGAAACGTACACGTAATGAAGACAATTTTTCGTTTTCCAATTAATCTAAGTGAAGAGATAGGTAGGTACCTATTTCTGAGTCCTGCTATGGCTAGGGTTGCCAACCTCAAATTTAAAAAACCAGGATTTGAAGTTGGAGAAACCAGGACAACTCAGTTTAAAAACAGGACGCACTAATAGAGTTGCAATTAGGACCTGTGATATTGGATTTGTTTTTTTTTTAACGTCACCTATCTCAGAACACTTCGGTTATCAAGACCAATCTAACGATATCTTCTATATATATATTTTATATATATATATATATATATATATATATATATATTTACTATAATAAAAGTCAAAGGGCAAATTTTCTGTACATTGAATATTTTTTAAAAATTACGATTAGGGGGCACTTTAATAACGTGTTAGAGCACAAAAAAATTTTTTTTTAGAATTATTGTCTGTCTGTCTGTCTGTTTGTCTGTCCGGGCATCAAATGAAAACCCTTGAATGGATTTCGATGAAAATTGGTAAAGTTGTTACTAATACTCCGGGTCATATTTTAGGATACTTTTTATCACGGGAAATTAAAAGGTTTCCCCGGGAAACGTGATGAAATTTTGTATGCAAACTTGCGACAAATGTTCCTTGAATAAATTAATGGAACATGTATTTTTCAGTTTTTCATAATTTTGCAAATAAAAGGAAAAAAAAATGTGAATATTGCTTATTTTTCAAAACCCGCTCCTGGAGGAATCCTTTGTGATTTTATCGTTTATTTCAGTACATAAATTACTAAATATAAGTAATTCAATATAAATTCATCGTTTTTTAAATTTTCATCTGCAAGAGTTACAAATAAGGTAAAACATAATTTCCGTATGCGAAGCTGCGGGCAACAGCTAGTAATTATAATAAGCGGTTTGGAAAATATGAGGTAATAAAGAATATTACATGCATACATACATACAAACATACATACATACAAGATACGCGCGAAAAACATATCCCCTTGGCAGCCGGGTAAAAAATTGTTGAGCATGAAATAAATGGTTTGAAAGTATATTTTATGAACTTTTAATTATTTTATAAAAATTAAGATAAAGTGAGTACTAAAATCTTAGTTTTTATACAGACAACTTAGTTTTTTGTAAGAAACTGCGTCATATCTTGTCGTCCAAAACATTACCTCAGTGCCTGAAGTCGAAGGTATTCGAGCAGTGTGTGTTGCCAGTGATGACATACGGCTCCCGAGACGTAGTGCTTTACTGTCGTCCGAATCCACAAGTATGCTATGGAGAGGGCTATGCTCGGTATTTTTAAAGAACAAAATCGGTTGAATTGTCAATGGTCTGGCCACATAGCTCAAAGGGCCGATAACCGTTGGGGAAGAAAGGTCCTTGAATGGCACCCACGTCTCGGAAAATGAAGTATAGGACGCCTCCCGACCAGATGGACTAACGGCCTGAAGAACAGTGGGCATCCGCTGGACTCAGAAGGTTCAGGATCGGTCATAGTGGCGCAAGGTAGAGGGGGCCTATGTCCAGCAGTTAACCTCTAAAGGTGAGGGTGGATGGACGGATGGATGCATAATAAAATAAATTATTTGATTAAAGTTTCATCAGATATGTTCATCATAGCATATTTTTTAATATTTACGGATTACAACTAAATCTTTCTGAAACAAATGCTGATTTTGAACACGACAAAAACATTAATTTCATACAAATATTACAATTTCTTAGTCAGCTTATCTATAAAGGTAATAATGGTGGCGCGAGGGGTACACAAGAGATAGAGAGAATTGGATAATTGGGTTCGTGGGTGCGTTCAGAAATAAATAAACACTCGAGATATAATTTTTTTCTTTTGTAACAATGAATACCGGAGTTACGGTAGTGAAACACTCAGTTCTGGGAATTGAAAAATTGCCCGAGATTCCGGAATTGCGAAATCTTGGAATTCCGGTATCCATGCCCTACTTGCGAGCCGTGAGGCCACCCGTAAAGTAAAAATTTTTACAAGAGGTGCGCCAATTTTAAAATTTAAAAACCCAGGACGCTGCTTAAAAACTATCCAGGACGTCCCAGGACACTACAAAAACCAGGACGTGTCCTGGGAAAACAGGACGGATGGCCACCCTAGCTATGGCTACTACGAGTACTCGTTGGAGCAAGCTGTCTTCTTTCTTCTTCAACTACGTGGAAAAAAAAGCATATTGTAGTCAAATATTATTTTCATCGCTTTTTTTATTACCTACTTTACATGTTTTTTTTTTTATTATTTGTTTCAATTTGACATTTTGAATAGCGCTATGAAATTAAATTATTAACTAACCACTGACTCCTGCCTAAGTATAATAACTACTCGTATCCGAACGCCGGCATTTTTGTACGTACCTACCGCTTCGAAGTCGAACCGAAGGAGAATCAGCTGTTCATTTCATTACGTCGATGTCGAAGTGTTTCTCTTGACGTTTTGTCGTGTATATCATAATGGCTAGCATCCATTGCTAGCATCCTAGCATCGTAGGAGTTGATAAAAAGAAAATAAGATGTTTTGATAGATAATTATTTCCCGAGTTTACTTGGGATACGTAACGTCTTTCATTTATTTTCATTTTATTTCATTCCATTCCATTCCATTATCACTTTCGTGTAACCTGTCAACGAAGTGCAAGTTTGTGTTAAAAGTGTAAACCAATCAAATCATGTGTTCTATAGTGTTTGTAATTATTGGCAGAGTGCTGAAAAATCTGTGTACTGTGTAAAAAAAACATTTTAAATTTCGAATTTCCGAGGAAACCGAGTAAGTCATTATTTTTTCACTACATCATGTTAATCTTGTTTGTTTCCTAGCTATGTTTATTTCAATTAAATCCGAAAGATTAATTCAATAAACTGTGTTATTAATTAAGTCTAATACTCATAATTAAGTAGGCAGTAATTAATTACCTTTTTCTAAACTTTACATCTAAAATATATCCCAAAAAGCTCAGATCAATTTGATCCGAGCCTAAAAGTTAACAAACATGTGGTATTGATTAGGTTTATGAAGACAAAAGAAGTGGCTCTAAATAGTGGATTTTGAAGCTTTTACATGGTGCTACTAGTTTTTACATGGTGTTAGGATTATAGCTTTGGGTAAGGATTATAGTTTAGTAATTATTAATGTTGTTAAATTTTTATTTAGAAATTAATAAAAAAAAGTCTGCAAAGCCTGCCTGGCTCGGTACCACTCATTTGCTTGAGTCAGCTGCCAAAAACCTGGTCAAGTTTGAGCTGGGGGCTTGAGAGCTATTGGTGTTGCTGGTCTGGGCACAATTGCCACACAATATAAGATGATTGCTCTCCTTGTTTGATGGCTTTACTGCCAAATAGTCAGCGGTCAAAGTCCAATTCTTTTAATCAGTTGAGGGCATTGGGCCAAACTTTAGGTAATGACCAAAATTCTTCAGCAATGAAGTTTCTCTATGGTTCATAAGGTATTCTTATCACTAAGATGTCGATTGGGTATGTCTAACTTCTAGTGTCCTATGCACTTATTTAACCTTTCTCAATAAGTAAAAAATAAATAAATTCAATATTGTATATTGATAAGGTTTATCAAACCACAAGTCATAAAATTATATGGTTCATCAGAGTGATGGACAAGTGTTTCAAAACATTATTACTATCAATAATAAAGAAACAATACAATAGGTCACTTGATAGATGCTTTCTGTCTGTGTGAAGCTCTAAATAAATAAATAAATGCTAACACACTCATACCCCCGCAGTAGGTTATTTACCTGTGTCGCGGGTGGCATGGACGACACATATAACACATCACAATAACACCCATGATCAGAGTACAAATATTTATCTGTCACATAAATATGTGCCCCATCCGGGAATTGAGCCCGGGACACCTCTCTTCGCAGGCAGGGTCACTACCAACTAAGTTACTCGGTCGTAATACACGCTGAGAACACAATCCTCGTCCGTAATAGAAATTTGAAAATTCCATGGGGTGTAAGTATCCATCCAACCTTGAATCTCATCAAACCAATTTTTTTGAACAAGGGATCGAGGTCTTTAAGCTCTAGGCTCTATACCCAGTTTAAGTCCTGATGGTACTTGTATAGTGGTAGGATATTTTTAACCGACTTCAAAAAAAGGAGGAGGTTCTCAATTCAACTGTATGTTTTTGTGAAATTTTAATGAATCTTTTTATATTTGTAAGCTGGTACTTGTCATGTGGTCTGATCAGAGATCTTAGAAGTACTTTTTGAGTTATCCCTAAGGGGCCATCCATAAATTACGTCACACTAATTTCATGACTTTTTGACTCCTCCCCCGTCCTTGTCACAGCTGGTCACATTTGTGAGACCTCCCCCCTAGTGTGACGTCACATATTATGAAATTTTACACCTAGAAATTATAAAATTAAAACAGCAGTTCCGAAATAAGTTTTATTTCCATTAACTGTTTTTAATATTTACCTACACATACCAATTATTCGATTTTGAAATGTGACGTCACGAAATTTAGGACCCCTCCCACCCCAAGGGGACAAGTCACACTATGTCACACTGCATCGAAAACGTGTGACGTAATTTATGGATAAATTAAAGAAGAGTTATTGTTACTTAAAATCAACTGTAAAATGTTTTTAACATGACGTGTGTTAGTTGCAGTGTCAGTATTAATTGATTTTCTTAAAAAAAAATATTGGTTTATTTTCATGTATTTGGACTAACAAACGGTTAACAATAATCTGTTAGACATCTAATTTATGACTCAAAATGGATTTAATTTTTTTTTCATTAAAATGTTTGATTTTTATGAAAATTAGAAGATTTACAAACCATAATTTAGATGTTAAGGTTTACTCAAGTGTTTTCAATGTAGAGTGCCTGATACTGTTATCTTAGCAATATTACATTGAATGAAAGTATTGTGGCTATGATACAATTAGTAGGATATTTCTATTGCATTTGTTTCATATCTTATCAACCGCTTTATGTTAATATTATAACAAATTTATTGTTTTTTACACTACTTTAACATATATGTTTAATATATTGTAATGCCATTATTGTGAAAATATTAAAAAATCTGTACTGAATACTGAAGCAGCGTGGAGGTGGATTATGCTCTAGGTCTCCTTAAGAGGAGAGATTCCTGCTTGATAATGGGCCATTAGTAGCTCTTGAAGCCAAGATGCTTTCGAGTGTGAGTCAGGTGTTGGTGGTAAAAATGGTTGTTTAAGCCAGTCTCTTCAGCCCCTACTAAATACTGAAGATGAGGCAATGGCACTAAGATATCCTTGTGCTTTGGTAAAGTTAATTATATTAATTTAAAAATTCAAAGTAATTTATTCATATAGGTACCACTGATACACTTATACGCGTCATTTTTTTTATCTACCGGCTTTTCGGAAAGGTGCTTCGTCATGAAGCATAAGAAAAGTCGTAAAGAAACTTCTCAGCACATCTTTTAAAAATATAAATTAAAAACATTATTATATTTATTAGAAAAAAATATCAACTTCTTAATTACATAATATGGTTTTTTTCATAAACTTGAACTTTTCGGTTTATTTCGCTCGCGTTTAGTTTTGCTTTTTAAATGTATGCGTGTTCTTTTACCTCGTATCTTCCAAACCGCTGAACAGATTTATATTAACATACCATCAAAAAATAAAAATTAATCGATGGGTATCAAATTAAAGAACTCATAATAAGGATTTCAAAAAAGTATATCATGATAGCTTTTTTGATAGCAGCTGGGTTTTTTTTTTTAATTTTTTTTGTATTAGTTGACTTTAGGACTTTAGACTTTGTCTTTGACTTTGGTTTACAGGTAGGTAGATGTAAAGCTCGTTTTTTTCATGTTTTTTATAGTAACATTCATGTTAATTCAATAATTCATGTTTTACAGACAAGTCTTATTCGGTAAATGTACATTGATTTAAAAAAAATATTAATACTAAATAGATTTTTTTTAGATTTAAATGATAATTTATTCTTAAATTCTTCTCATTTAATGCCCGCCTTATTTTAAAATTACGCTAACAAGACCCTATCGTTTCAGGTTTACCGTCGTGTTGACAAAAAAAAAAATCTTCCCCTTCAATATACATAGAATTCGGGTCTTTCGTTTCCTTGGCTGAGTTGGCTGGTAACACCATCACGTAGTACGATGTAAACGTGTAGGTACTTTAAACTTCTGCAGTAACAAAAAATTATTTTGGCGTCCGCTTGTCTGCTATTCTGACTGATGTTTTTAATTTTAAAAATTAGCTTTGGCTCTAGTATTTCAATACAATTTGAGCCAATATCAAACAATTTATCATCCTGACTCAGGAATTATAAACGAGGTCATTGTATAAGTATGTACTATACGAAAAAAAATACGATTCACATAAAAATCTTTCTATGGTGCTCTATATTGCTATGGTGCCGCGGGCCACAAGAAAAAAAAGGGTAAAAATCCTAGGTTTTCGCAATTGATACACATTGATTTAAACAACGCGTTCATCGCCTACATAATTATATTTTAACAGTTTTTGTCATTTCCTGACGTGAAACACGTTGCAGTGTCACGGACACGTCACACAACACAAGATTAGGACCACCTTTAGGACCACAATATTGAATTCGCGAAATGTTGTTTTCCAAAATGAATACATACGTAAAAAGTTGTTTTTTGAATTGAGTATAGCTGATATAGACTATTAAATTTATTATATCTGTTCCCCATGGGCGAAAAAATACATATTGATTGTCCTTTCCTTCCCTGGGCCAGAAGTTGAGTACACCCATGTTTGTTTCTGTTTGTAGCATTGTACTGACTTTTGTACTGTTTTTAGCAGAAAAAAAGCTCAAGAAAATCTGTTCGTTTGTTTGAAAATCATCAGCCCCTTTCTAGGTGTTAGAGATATGGTTACTTATACTAGTCTGATCGATTCAAAATGTAAGTACCTATTCTGTGACTTCTTTAGCTTAATGCTGCATATCATCTGGTATGAGCAGGATTATCTACTCCTTACCGATTTCTTACAGCAGACATATCGTATTTGTGCTCAATGGGGATAGCTATTCGATTCTCACGATCTTTTTTGCCACGCACTTGCAAGCTGTGGAATGAGCTTCCTTCTGAGGTATTCCCGGAACGCTATGACATGGGGTTCTTCAAAAAAGGTGTAAAAAGAGTTCTCCTTTAGGGCCGGCGATGCATTGGTGATTCCTCTGGTATTGCTTATGTCAATAGGCGGTGACCACATACCATCAGGTGGTATACTTAGTATACTTACTGATTCCTCTGGTGTCTCTCATATTCTCTTTCCAGTAGCTTGTGTCCGCCAGAAAACGAATGAAAAGGGGCAACAACAGAATTACCGGAAACTAATATCCTCAGGCATTTAGAGCCAATTTCAGCCAATTAGCCAGACTTGGGTACAGGCAATGTCGCTAGCCGGAACGAAGCTATGGATCACTTACTGCAGGATCTGTCTAAATGCGCTCTTCATAACTTTTGCTTCTTCGGTGTTCTGTACTAAATAGTGAATTTGGATCTAGTGTTTTTAAAACCATATTATGAGCAGACGAGTCACCTGATGGTAATAGGTCATCGTCTTCCACGGACGTCAATAACAGGCGGAACACCATTTGGCAGCTGACTCAAAGTAGGTAGATGTTATTAGGCTGGTAGCTTACCCGATAGGTTTCACGTTATGATAATAATAAACGGGTAATGGTGAAGGTAAAATGACCAAGGAGTGTTGAAGATAGGTGCCAATTACTTCCTTTTCAGCTACGACAACATATTCGAAACAGAGTTATTTGTAGCGTTACCCATGGTCTTCCTGTGCTAAATTTCATAAAAATCTGTTGTGTAGTTTTTGCTCGAAATACATTTTACTATAATAGAGTACTCACGATATTTATTTTGTATATCGTGAGTACTCGTATTATAGTAAAATGTGTTCAGTCCACGAAGTTTAAAATCTTTGCGTGAAATAGTTAATGAACATCGATACGATCACAGTTACAAACTTTCTCATTTATAATATTAAGTAGGACAGGATGATAGGAAGGTACTTCGTATAATCTATATTTATACTTACCCGTGATTTTGTAGAGAGTAACGACACACAGGTCGACATTCAATGTCATGACTAATTCCGTTAAATTCGGAACGGCTTTGAACTCTTTTTCTTGTCTGATTTCATTGCCAAGTGAAATTATATTCGCTGCCAATTCATGGTTTTTGATGTCTTGTCAATGGAAATCGTTAAGAAGTACCTAATGAAAACCGGAAGCCCTCTCTCTCTCTCTCTCACTCGCAGAGTAAATGCTTGTTGGATTAACGGCATGGCTATGCTATCATGTGAACTAATAACTTTTCCGTTTTCAACTAATGATGTTTAAAAAATGTAGATACGTTATGCCTTTACAAATCAACCAAAGAATAGCTACAACAACCAAAAAGAGCTGCAATACAGATACACACGCGTTTATCTTTTGTTTCAGTACATCAATCACATTGGTATAATACACGAAGGCATTTTAACGCCGTATATTAAATGTCAAGCACTTCTGACAACAACAAAAGCGTGCGTATCGTCTTGTATTGACAGAGTGACTACGAGTAGAACGGTCAATTGTCTGTTATTACACTTTTAATGGTCAGCGCGGTAGTGACATATCTACCTTGTTTTTGCATTATAATATCATTGTTTTCAACTCTGAAACGTTTTTTGAATCTTGGCAACCTTACCTGAAATATTTTTAGTTGGCTAGCTTTTTACGTTCCCATTCCACATTAGTAAGTATTTTATGTCATTGCAGTTTTTTCAAACCGGAGGTTGGCACCATGACACCTCGCTGTTTATTAATTGTTTTATAATTTTTGTAAATAATAACACGCAAATTAATTTGCGTCACACTCTTTTACGTCACATTTACAAACCTAACATCAGCAATAATCCAAAAAACTTAGTCCTAAACCCAAACCAAACATAATTTTTCCTGCTCAAATGCCTCATCATGTTGCAAAGTTAGCCGTGTATTGCGTAAGCCGTGCGTCAGCGCCGCGCCTCTGCATTCTCGCTTCCTATTGGTCGGCTTACGTGACCTCTATCATGCATAGAGAGTTTTAAATGTCAGCCGGTTTGAATTTGTATTTCGAATTCGAATGCAGTCATTGTCGCGTGATTTTACGTTGTCTATAACCTAAGTACGTTTGTTTTTTGCCAATATCTGGTTGGTCAAAAACTTCAAAATTACATTATGTTATATTCTGCACCATTTTTTTGAGCAAATAGTGCGCTGTTATTGCACTATTTTATAACGTTTATGTTTTATAGGATTATATTAAAGTTCATTTTTGGACTTTACATATCCTGGAACTGCGTATTTTAGCTTGCTCCTTTTTTAATGTTTCCAATTATGTCATTACGATCACACACATATGCAGGCTGAAAAATATATGAAAATCTTTTGTCTCGTGACACTTTTCTTAGGTAGGAAGTTTCGTTAATACCGATTAATAAGCGGTTTCTAAACATATAGGTACGACGCGCGTTTGCTTAGCACATGCAGACAGAATACACTCGGAACATTGAATTCTATGCGCATCTAGTAAAAAAAAGGAAAATCCGTGAGAAAGTGGCTCTCATTAGCTTTATCAGATTTTTTTTCTATATTAAGTACACAAAATATCCTCTAGTACCGATTGTGAAGACTTCACGTCGTTGATATAATTAGGCCTGTCCTTCAGTCGAAATTCGACCGTCATTCAACATGTGAAAGACTGACTTCTCATTGTAATTTTTTATTGCTCTATTTTTATAAATAAATGTGATTTTAACACAAATTATCCACAAAATTTACCTTTCTGCATTTCTTCTTAATAAAAATTTTTGCTTTACCAATAATCAGACTTCTTAAAAACAGGTGCAAAGGATTTCCCTTCACGTATTAACATATTATATATTTCTTTTCAGATTCTATGTATCACGCGGCAGAAATGTCACATTCACAATTTTACAGATTCATAATTTGGCTACTAATTAATAAAAGTTCTTGTTTTTGCTCTGTAGTGTTTGCTTTTGTGACAAGATTGTTGATTACATATCTTTAAGGATAATTGAGATCCTTTTAACAGTGACTCCCCAAGTTTTTATGCCGTGCATTACTGTTCCTGTTAATGTTTTGCTGACTAACGTCCCAGAACTCAAAGTTATTAAGACACCCGACAATATCTGGTTGCGAGTTGGGGGTCCTTGTACTTTTACTTCTGTGATTTCTACTATTACTTTTTCAGTCTTCTTTATTGGTGTTCTTTTCAAGACATGAACGCCCGACTCCGATATTTTAAGCCGGAAAAAGTTGCTTGCAGTCGTCTTGGGTCATGCATATTCGCGATTGTGAATGGACACGTCATACGCGGTACATGTCATATTAGCTCGGGCTTTGGGGGTGTGATCATTTGGATGTTTTCCCCACCAAAACAATTTAGCACCTCTCATCAATTAATAGTCGCCTCATTGTATCACGTCAATCATGACAGCACTATTACGAATTTCACCTCTAAGCTGCTTGGAATAAGGAAGTAGGGAGCTGCAGCCAATTGTGCGCTTCAAGCGTAAAAACAAAATTGTTTCAAATGAATCTCAAGGTTGCTATTGACGTACTTATCCTGATGGGGTATACTTATTGCGCATTTTTATTGCAGTGTGGCCAAGAGATGCAATAAGCTATTATTTACTGTCTATCGATATATTTTTTCTTTTCCTCTTGGTTTTTTCTGACTCTCTTCTGCGTTTGAACTCAATGACGAAAATGGCGATTGTCAGCTCAACGCTAGTTCCACATTATTAAAAATGTTAATCAATTATTTTTTCTAAACCATCTTGAGGTTGAGGATAAAAGACTCTAAACTTCATGATTTGATTTACATTCCGTCTTAAGACATACCTATTTCATGTTTCTTATCGAGTCATATTTTCATTGTCAACATCGCGAACCACCTTGTGAACATAAAGTCCACATGTAGTGATCGTTCTATACACAACGGTACTTTCCGATAGTGCGTAAACATCTTGATTAATAGGTTTTTTACCACCTAAATATTGACTGTTGTGAGCGAATGACATAACGTTAACAGCAACCAAGGTGTCATGTTGATGGATGCATTTTCTTTTATACAGTGTATCATCAAGAATTACTGATAACAATATGTTGGGATCTTTAGTTTTGTTTGTCTATAAACCACCATTTCTAAATTTTCCGTGATCCAAGTCACCGTGTTTCTTTGACTTTTTCGGGACTAGTTACGCTTATGTTTTTATAATGTAATTAAGATGACAGATTTCAATTATGTTAATTTTTCATGACTCAGTTTCTATGTCAATTTAACATCGGGTGGAGATTCACTATATTATGTCTGTGGTAAAGATATTGTCCGTTGCTTTACTCGATCACGCCCGAGATTTCAGTTTGCTTGGAACCTAACATACCTAGGTGAAAGAGTTATTTTTCTTTTTGGAACAGTCATTATTAAAATCTTACTGACTCTCACAAATTATACGGTTTGGTATGGAAATTGAAATAGGATGTAATATTGCAATGCCTAAAATTGTTAATTCACGTAAACCAAATCTAACTTTGATCAGCCGAATCTAATTTTGAAAAAGACCTGCAGACTTAATGTCCAGAACTGGCGAGAAGTAGCTCAAGACAGAAAGAAATTCTTGTGTCGGAGGCCAAGACTCTCTTTGGATCGCTGAGCTAGGATTAGTAAGTAAGTAAGTACTTATTATTCCGGAAAACGTGAATCTGCGGACAAAGCGCTAGTATCCCATACGTATTACATAGTTGAATAAAATTAAACACAAGATTGTTAATAAAGTGGTTTACTTTAAGTGATAATCTTTACAAAATATGAAATAACTCTTTGTTTTCTTACAGACATTTCTTAGAAACAGTTGGCATCGATTTGAAATCCAAGCTGTTTTAGTAGCTGATAACGCCGAGAATCGTTGTGTAAAATTGCATTTTAACGACAAGGTTGAGTTCGGCTTTACACTATTAGATGATGCTTTTTTATAGTCTAAAGCTGAATACGTAATACTCCATAATCAAAACATTTTGATTTAAGTTTTGGTAATACACGCGTTTCTATACGGTTTCTATACGGTACCTACTTCACCTGTAATGTAAAACAATAATACAACTCGAGCGTCCAATCAATACTCAGATACGCCCAACCCTTAACCGAACTAAAATATGACCTTGTAATGTTAAAAAGATCTTGCGGCTGTTTTTGTTCATTCTAGGTCAATAAATTAATCCACGGAACCATTCTGTAACAAGAATCGCGTTACTAAGATAGAACTGAACCATATCAAGGTCTACTACTTTCTAAAATACATGAAACATGTTGTTGAGGCGGTAGCGATTCTTAGATAATGTCATCCTTGCCACAGTTGCAAAAAGGGCAAAAAAGGGACCCGCTCGTGACGAGTCATAAGAAAAAACGACCAAATCCTGTAACAAATATCCTCTTCAACCAATGATATTATAACAGGAGATGCCGTGTTTGTCGTGGAAAATTGAATTGGTCATCAGCTGAAACCACTTCCCACTTAGATTATCGAAACAATGACAACTTAATTAAATAAAGACAGTCATTATTATGCTCTACTTCATTCTTCTAATTTCTATACAAATTTCTTGATAAGGGAAAACGTATTTTTGTGAACTATTCTACCTTCCCACACATGCCATCCGATCAATTGTTAAATGAAATAGTCATTCTGCTAATTTTCATTCCATAACTGTTTACATAGTCTGTGGTTTATGTGCGCGCGCCGATGACGTCACGGAGGCACGTTGAGCTTGACCAATCAGAGCGCGGGATACGCGGAGGCTCGCCGATCGCCGCAATGGCGGCGGTGGAAGGGCACGCGGTAGTGCAGTGCAGTTGTACCTTCAACGATATTGGTGGGAATTTCCATACGATTGACTGATTACTGTTCTCAAGACTAATTAATGATGATTGTCTAGCGTTGATTTGATTCTCTGAGTTTGTTCTTGTTGCTAGCAATTAAGTTTGATCTGGGCTTTATAAGACTTTATTGTTCAGACGAGAATTATAAAAGGCTATTGAATAGTTATGTAGGTACATGCTTATATGCATAAAAGTGCAAAGTCTAGTTAGCTTACTAATTATGAGCAATTTGTTTAAAGTTCAATATGTACTGCTTCCTGCCAGTGTCTTGATTTGATTCTGTAATTATTTATGAAATTGTAGTTGCAAAATTAATTATTTACACACAGAAGAATTACAGTACATAATTTGAAAAAAAAATCAGACCTGGAAAAATAGGAATTAGGATCTAACCTCGACCTTTGAAGTTGTTTAATCAAATAATTATTATAAATTATACAAATGCTTTAATAAAAGCAAAAAAAAACATGCAAAAATCAAGTGACCTTTATATTGATAGTTGAAAATCTTGTTTTCATTATAATGTCAAAATTGTTATAAACCTGTTTTGCAAATCACAGAATGTGTTAGACAAGCATTGAAGTATAATATCATAGAACAGACATCTCGAACAAAATGTGTGTCCCGCCGGGAGGTTCTATTTTCAAAATTGAGCCCTTCTTTCAAAATCGAACGATTCCATTGAAAATTTAAGCCGGTCGGCGCCAATTCATTGGGACATACATTGCGTTTGCGGGGTCGGTTCTATATGCTAGTAGACAAGGATTTTTATTGTAATAGCTAAAACGTGGACCTTATAAAGAAAAGACCGAACCCTATGATGGCAGTTACCGCAATCGGTAACCGCCGTTGGTAAAACATTGGTAGCAATGCTGGAACCCCTCTTCTTTTTTTACGCAACGTATCATTGACGCCTTTGGTTTAACTGATGCTAATGGGCGAAGATACTTCGGGGCTATCCATAAATTACGTCACACAAATTTTATGATTTTTTGACCTCTCCCCCCTCCTTGTGACAGCTGGTCACATTTGTGAGACCTCCCCCCCTAGTGTGACGTCACATATTATGAAATCTTACACCTAGAAATTATTAAATAAAAACAGCAGTTTTATTCCCATTAATTGTTTTTAATATTTAGCTATAAATACTAATTATTCGATTTTGAAATGTGACGTCACGAAATTTAAAATCCCCTCCCACCCCTGGTCACACAATGTCACACTTCATAGACCCCCACCCCCCTCCCCCCTAACGTGTGACGTAATTTATGGATGGCCCCTTACTATTAGTAAATTCGTCAGCACATTTGTGGGTAATATAAGTAGACCTACATAAAACCATGAAAAAATCTTACCATATTTCGAAGGAAGGTTGGAGTTCCTTTTTCCCACTGTGTACACTTCTGTTTACAATCGTAATAACTAGTTGTAAATTGAGGTGTAACGCACATTGCTCCACATTTCGTCATGCGTACCATGAAGGACTGGAATAGTTCACCCGTGTCGGTGTTCCCGTTCGATAATGTAGCCGGATCTTTTAGTACTTATAGTCCAAAGTGTAATGTTTTTACTGTTTTTTTTAATGGAAATAGCCGGCAAATGTGCTGACGATCCGCCTGATGGTAAGTGGCTATCGTCGCCCATGGACATCAGCAACACCAAAGGCATACTAATGCGTTGCCGGACAAGAAAGAGAGAAGAAAAAGAAAGAAAGAACTGGCTCTCAAGCCCCCCAGTCACGACGACACATGACGAGTCGTTTGGCGGCTGACTCATGCTCAAGGGTGGTAGGCGTGGTAGCTATCCAGGCGAACCCCATAGAGAAATAATAATAGTAATAATGGTATTCATTAACAAATTAAAATAAACATTACTAATTTAATCCCTCGAGGGACCCTATCACCAGCGGACCGGATTTAGTCGCCTCTTACGACACCCATCCGGCGTGGGATTGGGGTTAGTGCTCTTACGGCCGGTCTCAATAATGTACTAACAGTTACAAAAATGTAGATAAGGCTACCATTAATACGTCATCTGTCATATTTGTCAATTTTTGCGTCTCAATAACCTTCAGTGGATCGAAAATATCTATCGATGACATTGATCTACCGTTCGGAGGGCCAAGTCATACCGTAGGTATGTTGGTCCATACAAAAATAAATACTTGCGTCTCAATAACGCTTTGACAGCTAACTGTCGGTAATAGAAATTACCAACTATCGGAAATTTTCACATCGCTCGATCTCGACGGATAATTGGTAGATTTCTCATATTGTAAAGAAAATTTATCAAAACATCATGGATTTATTAATCAGTGATGAGTGATAATGAATTTTGTGAAGCCTGTTTATTTCATTCCGCCTTTTTAATACGATACCAAGATCGCCGAAATTGTCCTCGTATAAAATATATGACTACATATATGACTGAATTGTGTGAATCCAATTTTGTTTATAACTACCTAGATTCAGATTAAACATAATCCATAATCTAAATTTTACTAACAAAAAATAACCGACTTCAAAGGTACTCAAAAACTATTTGTCAGATCTCGTTAAAATTTATGTGGAACCACATGACAAGCCCCAGCTTTCGATTAAAAAAAGAATCATCAAAATCGGTTCGCCCAGTCCAAAGTTCTGAGGTAACAAACATAAAAAAATACAGTCGAATTGAGAATCTCCTCCTTTTTTGAAGTCGGTTAAAAACGGCAGTGAATGAGAATTACGCTTCCCACCCACGTCCGATAATCGGTGACCGCTTTTTTGTAGGAGACAAATAGAACGTACTGATAGCAATAGTCGGTCAAAAAGTCGGTCAGAAATAATATGGAAGAAAAAATCGGCCCGATTATCGGTCCTACAAAAAGACTGACGTGGGCTGGAAGTGTAAATAACAATTCATATCTTTAAAGTTTTAGATAAGTAGTTAGGTATTTTAATAAAACAAGAACACTAAGCTTTTTAAGTTAGATTTATTTTGAAATTATAACAAAAACATTTCGCCTTTTCAGAAATAATGGTGTATGTAGTAATGTAGCAGGGAACATCAATAGCTATTGGCTACTATTTTGGCCTTATGAAGAAAGGTACTTCATCTTTTGTGAAGGGTCTGGACTTCATCTGAAAAGAAACTTCTTTTAGTACATTTGGCAACAATTTTTTGTTTAAAAGCAAAAAGAAGCAACAACCCATAATTGCTGGGCTCGGGGTCTCCTCTCGCAATGTGAGGGCCATATCTACCACCAGGCCATAGTCTACCACGCTGGCCAAGTGCAGATTGGTAGACTTCAAACACCTTTAAGAACTTTATGGAGAACTCTTCGGTGTGCAGGTTTCCTCGCGATGTTCATTGTTTTCCTTCACCGAAGCTAGTGATAATTAACTTCTAATACGCACATAATATTTGAAAATTAGCGTGCCAGGATTTGAACTCGGGCCCCGGACAAGTGGGAATAAACACTTCGTTTGGGAGACCAACATTCTAACCGCTAGGCTATCACTGCTACAATTACAACAATTTACAATTACTACAATTTTCTGTTTACTAAACATAATAATATATTTTATTTTATTAACAAATACAGTCTATACTCACGGTAATTGTTGAGCTATGTGTTTCATTATATAATCCTAGTTAATTCATAAAACTAATTAATATTAAGTACTAAAATTATGAGAAAATACACGTTGTTTATATTTTGGGTAATCAAGCGACATAAACGAATGTCAAATGACAATAACATGTCATCGTCGTCCGGGATACCCATGAGTGATAAACGTCAAATGCTGCGTTTTGTTACTAGTGAAGCATTGTTCCAGGTTACACATAACATTATTTTATTAACTTCATCCGCGAAATTCACAGTACATTTGGAACAAATTATCATTTTAATGTTAAAATGAAATAAGTTTATAATCAAAAACACTGAGTTCCTTTTTATGATAAAAAGTATAAAAAAAAGTATAAAAATATAAAAAAAATATTGTTATGCGAAAACGAAATTTTCAGAGGGACTTAAAAACCAGAGGCAGAAATGTCACTGAAATATTATCTACCGATGATCTTACTTTTTTTTGCTTACTTTTGATTTGTGAGACGGCAGTTAGCGGGAGATCAATGTTTACTTTTTATCTCTGATACGTACCAGAGTTCCACTGACAGTATAATATTGAGACCGGCCGTTAGGGAACCGCGGCTACATTGTCACTTACATTGAGGTTGAACGAGCGGAAAAATGATTATCGGTAGGTATATATAGGTACTACGAGTATAGGATCGGTAGGTGTATATCATTCATTATTATTTTTATACCTTAGCAGGATTTATTTCGGGATCCTTATCTAATAAGTGACATAAGTCCTAATGGGCATGACAGTGTAATTAATCTTATCTCATAAGTTCTGAAAACATGTTAATAGAGTGGTGTGGCATGATAAGGTTATAATTCAATGATGTCACTTGGAAATTACTCAAATTTGCTATATTTTACTGATTAGTTATTATAAACTATCATTTATTTCATTTGCTTAATTCAAATATTTTAGTAACTTTAGTTCGCTCAACTAAGCCAGTGTTTGCTCCATCAATCCATCCATCAGCCTCCATCAGTCAATCTTCATCAATCTTCAAGTATCAATTTAATATTATAGTCTTAATATCACAATCAAAAATCATAAATGCAAATATTTTTCATCAAACCTTCGCCAGAAAAATAGGAATCAGTTTATACGAACGTTTAAAAGGTTGACATGACATGCTTATATCCCTATTTATACTGCTACAGCTGTTACTATTTCCTATAATCAATCAATGAGGAAAAACAAGTGCGTACTAAATATCCTGCAATATTACCACAGGCCTAATCAAACGCTTCCGTCATCTGACAGTGTTATTGATGGCGAACAAATTGCATATTATTAACACAAATTGGCCGAATTATGACTTTAATTTTAGGCTATGAAGTCATCCAAAGACTATGCAAGTGGATGTGTGTTCGTTGCTTCACTTTACGTGTCTTGTTCTTCAAATGTTCTTAATTAAAAACTGCTGTTTTATTTTATCACCTTTTTGCAAATTTGTTCCATTCACATATCTGAGATCAAAAAGGAAATACAATTCGTAGCTAAATGATAATTGGGACTTTTAGAGAATGAACCTCTTTATTCGATATTTGAGAATCTATGATTTAAGTTTTCATTTACTCGTATATTCAGATTTCACATTCTTGTACCGCCTTCGCTGGTTATACCAAAGGCGATCACTAATGTTCTGTTATTAGTGATCGAAGTATTAACTCCACCTTTTGTACTACTTAGCTTTAAGGGTATAATAAAGTGTAAATTTAATAAATAAATAAATCAGCTGTTGGGTTGTTCGTGGATGAAACACCCAGATCATAGAGGTCTTATATCATTTAAACTTCTCACAATAAAAATTGTTGTTTTTAAAGTTGGTTTTTAAATTCGGTTTTATAGTCACGGCGATTTTTTGAGACAGAGTTCTCGATGGCTTAAAAAAATCGTATTTTATTTTTATTTTTTCGTAACATTACAATCGGTCCACTGCTGCACTGTGTTACTCAATGTTTTACACGATCGGAGTAGTTATGCGGCCCCGTGTTGACACACGTGTGTGTGAAACTGTCAAACAACTCGATGCACAGTATGTCTTTGTGCATGGAACAAGCTATAGCGTTTGATACAAACCCGCATTCACAAATCGCTTTATTTATAAGTATTGCTTATGGCTATATAATAATGTATTGCACAGATTTATTGCATTTGCTTCTAACATTTTATTGATTTATTAATGTGGATGTAACAGATATTAGAAATAGTAGTAAAACTGTTTGGAGTATTCCAGGTAGCTGCTTCCGCACCACTACTTTTTATCTTGAACTACATTGAGAGATTATTTTAATTAGTATTGCATAAATTGAAATTGTTAGTAATAAGCTATTATTAATATACATACCTAAGAAAATAGATCGTTTGTATGAAATGTCACTTGGACCACACCTAAAGAGGATGGAGTATAAAATGGGAGCATTAACTGCAAGCGACCACATCCATTATTCTCTTCTGACAGTCCAGGTGAAACTGAATGTTATGCTTGTTCGGATAAAGTTTAAATTCGTTTGTGTTCACTGTGCAGTGTTCGCGAATCTACTTGAAGCTACCATGACGTTCGAACAAACGTCGGCTTGATACGCGTTCGTTCGGTAAGAGGGAAATGTTTGATATTGCTATGATGATTGGCAGATTGAGTGCCATTAAATGATGAGTACTGTGCGAAGTGGTTAACAACGGCGACGATTTTTTTCTATAAAGATTAAATGGATCTTGCAGTGGACTTTTCCTACGGCGAAAAATTAAATAAAAAATACATGTTTCAAATGATTGATTGGTGTGATTTCGATACTGGTGGCAAATGAAGGAACCTATAGTTTGGAGTTCATCCTAAAAAATCTTAAGAAAGGCTAAAAACAACATAACATTCCAACACAAAATTCCTGTATTGGGCTACTAACGAACCATTAACGAACTTAATACTTAATTCTTATGATAAATGTGGTGTAAATGTTATAGATTCACTTAGATGTCGTTGGTCATAAAGTATATTTCAGGTTGGGTAGTAGAGTAGGTACGCAGGAGTTGTGCTTGGAAGAGGGATAGATAACCTTGTGAACGAAACATATCAATATTATATTTCTAATACAATGTAAAAGATCTCTCAGCTAGTTTATATTTTATTACACAAGAGCATAGATACAAATTCAGATTGATAGCCGCCCATCAGTCAGGTCATTATAGTTGCGTATCAAAGAAACTTGACTTTGTAACGGCCTTTGATTGATACGTAAACAATCGTAATTATTAGTTGAATGTTTGTTTTGATGTTTGTAGTTTCTCATGTCCAATGTACTTGAATGGCGGAGTTTCAATTAATGGAGCACAGGTCGCCCCCGATAAATGGACTAACGTTCTAAAGACAGCAGGAAACCGCTGGATTCCAAGGGTAGGACACCGGGCACAGTGGCGTCAATTAAGAGAAACCTATGTCCAGCAGTAGACTTTAAAAACCTGATAGGTATACAGGTTTTCGCATATTGTCACAATCCCACAAGCTTATAATACATTCTTGTCACTGGGGTTTCGGAATAAGGTTGCTATTTTTGAAGTTATACTTTTTTAGGCGCGTTATGAAATAAATGGAAAAAATGATGAGAGTGAAATTTTAAGATTTGTAACACGGAGAGTGAAATTTTAAGATTTGTAACACGGACGGTGACACAAAAACGACACGCGCGTTTGTAAAAACGGATATGAGGGAGGGGGAGGGGTAGAGGGAGAGGGAGCGGGAGGGAGAGGGAGAGGGAATTTAATGGTCTCTGGTTTGTTAAACTATAAAAGTTAAAAGTAACAACAAAGTACATTCACTGATTATTAGGCGATACGAAGTTTGCCAAGACAGCTAGTGTTAAATATTTATTTAATGATGCCAAAGAAGTATAACTTCTCATGCGCGTACATAAGTACACGTTTATGTTTTTTATACATTTGGCTTACTCCCAGAAACACTATTTGCACTAATTAATTTCCATTTTCTTGCGTTGAATTCTTATAATAAAAATGAATCTCGTCAATTTTATTCGAAAATCAAAATGAACATAATAATATGATCAAGTACACAAAGTTGTTTATTTTTAAAGGTGGGTGGACCTAAAAGATTTTTCTTTTAGAGTTGTACCAAGACGTCACAGATTACCCTCAATAGATACCGCATACAAGGCAATGACGCGCGCCAACACATGTGCATTTGCATGTTCACGACATTAGTGTCGACCAATACTGACCCGTGAAGTCCAAGTATGAATTAGAATTAGCCAATCACAGCGCATTTTTTGTCCCCCGCAAGCCGCGCCTTCCGCCAAATTTTGTGAGTTCAAACTCTAAGAAAATTTCATTTATGCGGTATCTATTGAGGGTAATCTGTGCAAGACGTCCAAGACTCTTCTTTCTAACTCTTTTAGTGTGAATAGCTGGGATCAAGGTCATCGTGATCGGCCAGACACTTAAAATAATAAAATTAATAATAATATCTTATCGTAATACTTGAACGAAGTTAGCAATTCCATTTTAGCAACCGCTCCACGGTGTATTTTTGGAGTACTGCCAATTTGAATGAGTTCAGATAAAATTGGAATCTTTGTAAACTTGATCTTCTGAAGGTAAGCCCTTGGATTGTCCCTAATAACCCTTGCATTGACCTTAACCAGGCGATTTGAGGATGTGTGGTCCTAATATGGTTTTCAAATAGGACTGACTGTTTTTAATGTATACCTACTTTAAAAGAACTACGACCGACACAAAAAAAATCATTTCTTTTTCACTTATTTTATACCTAATATAATATTGAAGACATGATTTCTTACGCAATTTGTTTGTGCCTTAGTTACAAAACAATCGGCATAGCTTAGCTTTCTTGAGTATCGTTTTCAACAAAACCGCAAGAAATAAATGATTTCATTACATCTTGTTTTGTTTCGCTAGCTTAATAATAACTACGATAACAGGTGCTCAATTGTTGTTTTTTTAATAATAAGTATATGCTTTAATAGGTAGGTATTTTAGGTAGGTATTATTATTATTATTGGTATTCCCACTGCCCAAAGGTTGATTGGCAGAGCAATCTTTAAACAATCTGAATCCAAAGGCCAAAGAAAATGATTAGCAAGATCTTGGTTTAGGGTTTTATGTGGTGGTTCAGAGTCCAATGACCAGGCGGAGCCGTTCAACGATTCAACCTTCAAAATGAAGGACTTAGCCTTAGTTCCTACTTCACCTTCCTTGCAGCAATTTATGCTCTAAAACGCGGCTTGCGGCTTCTTTAGGTGCAGCGCAGACGACGCTCTTTTTGTGCGATCGAGTGTGCGGACGCACAAATGTTTATATGGCGCGCAGCCGCACTTTTTTGCGCGTCGTATGCGTTACTGCATATAATTGCAAAGGTTCTATTTTCACAGACTTAAAAGTGCGTCACGGACAGTGTGCCGTCTGCGCTGCACCTTATGTGAGTATTCCTACAGTCACACGCGGCTAAACCGGTACAGGTCTTTGGGCCTTCAGGTAGAAACCACATCGTACGATCGACGGACACGACAACGACCAATCAGAACTAAGAACGCGGGCGCACCCACACGAATCAATGTCATAATGCATAATACTTATACACTTTTCTTCGATAACGTTGCCGCGTTGCCGCGTTGCCTGTTAAAGCGTTTACACACCCGTAATGATAGTTTTAGGTAAAATACGTGAGTACCGGACTACCGGTCGATACGCTTTAACCACAGTAAAGGAATAAGAGTTCATCGAATGACAACATTTAGTAGAATGACAGTGCATCGAGTGACAATTCATCGAATCGCAATTCGCCGAATTGAATGATATAATTTTTATATGATCATCTAATAATATATATAAAATTGAAAAGCGACACGCCGCTGATTAAGCAACAAATCTCACAAACTACCGAACCCATTGGCAGGGTGATAGTTTATTCTAAGGAGACGTCAGCTGAGAATGGATTTATGAAAATTCATCCCTAAGGGGTAAAAATAGGGGGTGGAAGTCAGTTTCATACAAACCAACATCGTCAGTTTTAGAGTTATAAATATGACCTTTTCTATGTAACTTTATAGTAATAAACAAAAATTAACCTTTACACATTTTTTTGGAAAATCATCCCTTAAAGGGTTAATTTAGGGGATGGAACTTAGTACGCAACTGCGTCACCTTGAAGATAAAAACACGAAAATTTACATATTAGCTCAAGATTAGAAACAAAATTTAAGTGTTTTTTTTTGGAAAATCATAAATAATCAAAAATAGCTTATAGTAAGACCAAAATAACTGTAACACGGTTTTCTTGAAATTCATCCCCTAAGGGGTAAAACTAAGGCCTTGTAAGTTTGTACGCAAATACGCATTTTTGAATTCAGAAACGTTAAAATTTATTTTTAAGTAATAATTAGAAGCAAAAATTTATTGTAACAGGTTTTTTGGAAATTCACCCCCAAGGGATAACAAAACCAGGGGATGTAAATTTGTACGAAATTTCATCAACATCGAATTTAAAAAATGTGAAAAATAATCGAAAATTAACTGTAACAGGTTTTTTTGGAATATCATCCCCTAAGAGGTAAATAAAAGGGTTGCAAGTTTTGTCCAGAACTTCGTCATATTCAAACTCAAAAATATGAAAATTAATATAATGTAAGCTTATAGTGAGAAACAAAAATTTAGTGTAGATGAGTTTACAGACGGGAGGGGGAGGGGAGAGGGACAGAAAGTGAGAGAGGGACCGGGAGCAGGAGAGGGACTGGGTGCGAGCGAGGGATTGTGAGCGGGAATAGGAGAGGGAGACAGACAGGAAGCGAGAGAGGGACAGGGAGTGGGAGAATTAGAGGGAGTGGGACAGGGAGAGGGAGATGGACGGAGCGGTAGGGGGAGAGAGGGAGAGGAAGATGGAGAGTCCGTCCGTCTGTCCTAAGCAAAATGCGGAGACCTTTAGTGCTAGAAAGCTGTAATTTAGAATGGGTATACATATTTGTTAAAACTCCAGAAACGTACATAAATGCGTCGCGTGAAAGGAGTCGATTTTACACTAAAATCCAGTGAGTTTGCGTTGCCGTGTTGTACAACAGGACTTTCAGTATGAAGCACCGGACTCATTTTTCGCGACTGACAGCTCAAAAATATTGTACGCTCGTTTGGCCTCACCCACAGCCCACAGGCAAATGTGTGTTCGGTCGTATGAGGCCTCGAAATTGCACTGCAAACTATAATGATGTAATTTATTTTGTATGCGAATTAACATTGAAATTTACGTGAAGTTTTTAGGGTAATAAAAGCACAGTAAAAAAGTTTTTAGCGGTCCGTGTTTTTGGACACTCCTTATCTATCGATAAGGATTATCTGTAGATCGATTATTTATCTATCGATTTTCGTATTTAAGCCCACCGTTTGAAATTTTATAGGGAGTAAAATCAAACCTTCTCCGTTACGGTATGAGTTATGTTTGTAATTCGTAATACAGAATCTAGATGGCGTTGGATGGCTGATCAGTAACAACGCCATCTAATGATCTAATGTAATCTTAAGACATCCTATTCTGGTTATGTGAAACATCATCATCACCATCATCATTCATCATCATCATCATCATCATCCATTGTTACTGATTGAAGATTACAAACTAGATGGCGTTAAACTCAAGTCGAGCAGTCGTGCGTCGGAGCTGTTGTTGCTAAGCCACGTTTGATTTTGCTTTGAACCTTGCGTCTCGTGGCCTTCGGGCTAGTGTTATCAATGAAAACATTTTTGATAGGTTCCATTATAATATGATTAGTGATGGGCCGACTATGGGTTTAGCCGATCAGCCGACTAGCCGACTAAACGGTAAGAAAATTGCTGACTAATCAATAATAATAATAATCGTTTATTGCCACACACAAAATAGACAAAAGAAATAACAATAAACCAAAAAAACGATGATATAATAATTACAAAAGAAAAAATACAATGCGATACCAAACAATTAAATTAATCAAAAACTTAAAAAAAATATTACTTATTGTGTGGGCAAAGGAAGTGGGCTCAGCTTTTGCTAACCCAAGACTATGGCCTTGCGGAGCGCTGTTTTTCAGCCACTACCTGATCCCTCAGGTCACAGGTGTTCTGCGGGAAACATTGCGGGAAATAAAAATGCTCCCCGTTCCGAGCCGCACAAAAAAAAACCGTAGAAACAATCTTTCATGCCTGCATCAACAAGGTAAATTAGATTATTGTTTATTATAACTTAAACATATTGTACTATTCTAATAATTATAATAATAATTATTAAATTAAATTTATTATTAACTACTGAACTATTTTGTACTTTCATAGAAAAGAGTATTTATGGTCTTAGAGATAAAATTAACGTATGGAGAAAATTTTTCCAAACTTGTCCAAATCACACCAAAAAAACAAGTTTGAATATAACAAGACTTACTCAAAAAAAATGGTTGTAAAGTCGGTTTACGAACGGTAGTTTAACGTGACAACGTCATGACAAAGCTCCGTTCCGCTCCGCTCCGGCCAGCTCTGCTCCGCCCCGCCCCGCCCCGCCCTCTCCGCTCCACTCAACTACGATCGCCTACGGCATCGGCTACGATACGCCGATCGTAGCCGATTGTGCCTCTCTCTCGCTTTTGCCGCTCTCTCTCTCGCGGAACGCTAACATTTTTTCGTGCGTGCGCCCGGCGTTCATCATTTTAATAGACGTTATCACGTCAATATCAGTATTGAACATTTAGGGGAGACGGGGAGAATGAGAGCCAGTGTCCTGATGATGTCCATATGATGAATCAATACTGCTATATTCATTCACTATGTCGCGTGTTATCTTCATTGGTATTGGCAAACACGCTAAGCTATCAGTCCCGCTTGACTTGCTGTAAATGGTTGTCAAAGGTTTTGTGTGTGTGATCTAAAAATTGACTTTGACCGATATGGCGAACCGATATATCTAGGTACTATAAAAAATATTACTTTGATGAGGTTGCATAGTAAAGTAGATAATCTTCTAAATATATCTGTAAGAAAAAGTCTAAAGTCGTGCGAAATGTTCTTCAGCCAATTAGTGAGTTCTTTCGTAATTTTTTGTTTCTATTTCCTTCTAATTTTTTTCGAAGAAAAAACAATTCGTATGGATGAATCCACGTTTAATATTTTTGTACCTTTTTCACAATTATCCTCTTTGAACACTTCATAAACAAAAGATTTTTTCATAAACAAAGCGTTACGTGCATAGACAAGGTAATACTAAAATATGATTTGTAGATTGTATTTAAATTAAGAATAATTAAAATAAAATGAAAGACACTATAAAATAACGTAAGTAACTGTTTATTTTACTTATGTTCACATAATGTGCATATTATGTTCACATAGTTTTCATTTCAAATACAATTAATTTATTAAATACTAATTTATTCGCATAATATTTATATGTGATGTTTTGCCTTACGTATGCTTATATTACTTATCACATAAAGGTTACATTTATGGTGAATACATTACGTAATTTTCTAGTTACCGTTAGTAGAGAGATTGAAGCGGAATGAGTAGCGCACGAAGTGTTTGCAAAACGCGGCCTTGCCGTCGTCGACGTCTTTTCAAAACTGCTTTAATTCGACAATCAGCGGACGCAAAGACGCAATCCACCATGCGTCATTATCGTTTACCGGCACACACTCAACCAATTGTATGATCACGTCACTTTCATCCGACGTTTGACGGATGTGTGAGTGTCTACCGCGCGATGTGAAACAATTTACAATCGTTTTTCAGTCAGTTGATACCGGATCGTTGCGCGGGACGTACGTGTCGGTGTTTGCGTTTTAATATCTTTCGTAAATTACAGTACAGTGTGTGCTAGGATTACTCGATCGTGTTTCTCGGTGAGTATCTCTACCTTGATGTCGCAAGTTTTCGCATTGATCTTGCTGTGTTCCGGTCTTGCCGTGTCTAGAAATAAACTTTTTGGCACAACTCGCTACTACCTACCCTTGACTAAAGCATTGACATTGCTCCATTCAACATGCATGTGTCATTTTACATGTGGAAAATTGTATTATTAAGTAACGATAACTGAAAATTACCCAAAAAAATATTGATTTTCATTACATGCTCTAGATGCATTTATCAGTGTCCTTAAGTTATTCTGGTCTGCACTTTGATGTTTATAAGGACAAATAGTGTCTAAGTTGTAATGCTTCTTATTGCATAATACATACGTGTCATTCCGTTGATACAGGAAGGCACTTCTGTTCTTTTATCATTTGCGCTGGAGCAATTTTATTCACATTTAAACCACGATTGGTTGTCGTTTCTTCAACCATTGAATTCTCTGTTTATGGTGAATTAACGAACAATGGTTTTAACGTCACAATTTTCTAGTCATTACTCTTTTGTAACAAGTATCGTTATGACCTGAAAATTATTGGTTTTGTCGTATAAATAACAATTGGCAAATACCTGCGTACTGATCAAGAGCCAAGTCTCGTATTATCTTGTAATCTCAGCCTTCCAGTTCAGAATGTTTAATTAACCTTCATTGAGATAGACAATTGCAGTTCTTTGCAGATTCGTACGACGAGCCAGGTAATCTTTACGAGATATTTACGAATAAATTGTAAACGAATAAAGAAGAAGAAGAGAAATAGCATCGTGAATCTAAAAATGTTAAGCAAAAATAAACCGTGTGGTAGATATAAAGTAGCTTTTAAATTTTGGTACATTGTGCAAAATATACCCGTGCCAAATTTGCACATTATTTTTATGCGTCTACATTCTTACTCTTGAACTGCCGCATTATTAAAGCGAATGAAACAGGTGCAATTTACTGGCATAAAAGTTATGACATTCACTTTTTATTCTAGCTAGAATTACCTACTTACGAAATTTTGGATGTAGGTATATTAATTAAGATCCGGTAAATGTCAAGGTGTCAAAAGAATCATTTAACATTTTCAACTAGTCCACTGGCTAGTTGTTTATTGTCTTTTCAAGAGAATTTTACAGATGTTGACCGATTGACAGATACTGTAAACGTAGGTGTCTGTGTCTTAATATTGTATACTGTGTGTAACTATACATAATTCCATTAAGTTGATGTTGATTAGGATCATATTTGCAGTATGTATACCGTGTGTAACTAACTATACATGATTCTATTAAGTTGATGTTGATTAAGATCATACTCGTATTTGCAGAATATGAAAAAGTTTAGTTTAATTTCTAAACCAGTACACATTCCTGCTTAATGTTTAAACTTCTTATCCATAACAGTAACATTGGCAAGCCGCCATGATATCTTGAACGCCAATCAGTCTCAATCAGCGCGAATTAAGTCACGCCTCAGTAAATAAACGAATATAAGAATACTGAAAATGACATTTTGTCTATTACTTTACATAGGCGTGACGTCACAAGCGACGCCCGCGCCATGACACTTTGAAGTGTTTTGGTGCGAATTTTAAACTTTTAAATTGCAGTGTATTTATTTTATACTAAACCTTATTTTTGTGCGGAAATATGATATACGTTATAATTATAATATATTTCCGAAAAATATTGAACAGTATTTCAAAATCTGTCTTCATACCTATTATCAAACTTTGGACCAAACATTTCTTGTCTTAACATGGCGTTTCTTCCTTCTTTCTTAAGAACCACATATATGGCTATTATGACCGAGATAAAAATTTCACTGCAGGAAGACTCCTTGAGTTATTACGTTATTTGAATTTGTCTTATGATGACTATTGCCGTGCTTTAAGCATGTCACCTAATTAAATAAGCGTCACGCAAAATATAAGTGATATCTGATGAGTAATGCCTATGTTACATATCTGTGTTAGGTAATCCTTCAGAAACCTGAACAATACACATACGTTGCGTCTGCAATAGTTTGCATAAATCATGAAACACATGATCAGCTGATTTTTATTGCTAAGTAAATGAAACCTGTTCAGTGCAATGTTATTAGGTACGTCTATAAATATAAGTGTAGTCATGTGCGTGCTCACGAATCTCTCGAGGATGATTATCACGTATGTGAGAGCTGTCACATGCTTAAATCCTAAAATTTTTCTTTCAATAATTTTTATGCTGTAAATTTTATGTTTTAGACGCTAAAATATTGTCGTAAGAATAGACCACAAACTCAACAATAGAAAATACTTAATGCAGAAAAACCAATGGACGTAGATTTTGGCTTCGAAAAATCGCGAGGCAATATAATTTCAAGTCCCGCAAATCTCTAATTTTGTGCCTTGTGAGATCCCAAATTTACTTATTTTCAAATCAAGTCACAAAATGATGACCTTGAACCTGGCAATTTGTTATAACTTGCAATGTGTTGTAATTGGAAAAACAATGCGTGTCAAAGCTGACTAGTCTTGTAAGACCATCTCTAGTTGAGCTCAATTAAAGATTTGATCTACAGAGGAATTTACCGATGTTATTCCGTATCCTATCGTGTCTTCACTTATCACGTGACGTTTGCACTACGAGTACAGAGCCAGCCGCAAATATTCCTATCATTTTATTATCATCATCTTCTACAATGGTCAAATTTTCCTACCGGACGTGACTTTATTATCGCAAATCTTCCATTTGGAGACGTGTGTTGCATAACTCTTATCGATTTTAAGACTAATCAGTTCCGTAGTTCTGTTGCAATTAAAGGAGATAAGGTTATGAATTTGCTGCATAAATAGTTCCGGTTTGCGAATTTTATTGGCAGTTGATGTCTGACCTTTAAGTTGTTAAGTGACTTGGATAGCAGTTCTGTGAGTTTTTTTGCTGTTTGAAACGGGTATGTTGGATTTGCATATTTTATTTGGGAAACCAGTCAATTTATGTAAATTTTGTTTCTTTTTTATCGATTTTATGTTCTGATCACGATCTACAAACATAATTGTATTTTTATTTTAACACTAAATTATTGGTATTATTTTTATTATATATTTTTTCTACTTCAATAATTAAGACTTTTGTGGATTAAAATTAAAACTTGAAACTTTTTATGTTAAACTAAGTTCAACTTTTGTTAAGAAGATAATATATGTTTGCATCTCATATGACTACTAAAAACATGTGTATTCATAATCAAATTGTGTTGAAGTTAAACTTAATCAAAATCATGTTATAGTTAACAAGCCGTCTTAGGTTACATGAGAATTAAAGCAACTCGCACATTTACCTAATGCTAAAAAATTCAATGTTAAACCAAGAAAAGCAATGCCCACGATTATTATGTTTTTTCATAACTACTTACCTGAATTCTATCATATTACATAGTTCACAAAACAAATAATTACACAAATGCGCATCGAAATCACTAATAGATGTAAGTTTAAAGCACAAACTATCTTCTACAACTAGATGTATCCGGTAACACACATCGCGATGAAGATCAAGGCAATTTCGATAAATCTGTTGCTACATCAACCTTGAACCATTGTGTCTTGTCTCTCGTCCGCTTTACCTATCTATTCTTCTATTTCTTTCATCTTGAAAATATCTTCATTTATTTCTCTATTTTCATTCTTGGTCAATGTATCGATGATATCTTTCGTGTTACTGATATCCATGGGCGTTGGCCACTTACCATCAGGTGGATCGTCAGCTTTGTCGAGTAGTTACATAAAAATATCACGCATCATTGTTACATTCATATAATGTATTGCGAATAATGATATTGCAATTTACTAGAATTTACTTAAATACTGTACCTAGGTACATTGTTTAGATTTATTGTGATGTGCTTGTAAATAAACAAATTTTATAAGAATAAAATAACAAATCATACTTTTAATTGGATGACTATTTTAAAGGCAAATAAATCCGTAATTTTGTCCAAAGATAAACTACATATATAGAACGTGTGGCTGTTGGGAAGTAACTATATCGCGTTGCCGTGTGAGTTGTGACGCCTTTATACTACTTAGCAATTTATGGCAATTCCGTACAGAGTACAGACAGCATAATAATGCTTTCTATGTAAGTTCAAAAAAATATTTTTTTAGGAGATTTATCATGTTGTCTCTGCACTATTGTAGAGATTTGTTGGGTGATGTGTCTTGATTTTGGAATTTTTATTCTTCATAAGTCTTTTCATTGTAGAAAGTCCTTATCGTCATTAGTACCTTCATGAGAACATCCTCGAATCCCTTGATATGTTCGGAAGTCGTAACTGTTTCGCTGAATACAAATGTCCGTTCTACATTGGTACAATACATTTTATTATGTACACGTTGCAAATTGCTCTAATTCGATCTAATTTTCCTGTTATTGTCGCCCACGTAAGTCTCCACAGCTTATTCAGACAAATTGGTACAGACTATATATAGTGCAGTCTTGATTATGACCTCTTGGTATGTGGTCAAGTTAATGTCAGCAATTTGTGAAGTAATTCAATAGAAGAATCTCTATTGATGTCGTAGATGATAGTCGTAGTGTAGGCATGTAGAACTTCATTCGAATCTCTAGTAAATGAAATAAGAAAGAAGTGAAGAGATAACTATTTTAACATGATTTTAACACGATGGCGGAGAGCGTAATTTGCAAAATTGACACAATTCTACGTATTTCACAATTAAATGACAATAAGCCATCATTGGCCAACAAATGCGCGATTGACAGTAACAACATGCATACTTGTGGAATATGACGTGTGTGAACGCAATTCTCCTATACCTTATTAGCTACATGATTTAATTTAAAAGAGTATTCGTCAATATGTTGATTCATCTGTCAGTGCTCGTTTAATTTCATCAGAATTTTCTAACTAAATATTGAGCTAAAACTGGAGAACGCTCTGTAGTCCAAATAATTTACATTACCACAATTGAATGTTATTGATTCTTTAACATTTTAAAGATGTTACGTAGTTTTGTTGAGTACCTTAAATATTTATATCTTGTACGTCTATAAAATTTAGTTTTCTGTCCTTATATTAATTTTGAGACATAGTATAAATCATTTATCGATTCTAACGCTGTCTTTTCAAGCGACCCTTCACAATAATCTCTCCAGGAAAATTACTTTTACTTCAAGTTAATAATCTTTTTTCCGAACGATATACTCTTATACAGTTAATTTTGCTTCTAAGAATGTCTAAGTACGTATTTGTTTCTATATTATTTTCAATTAAGATAAAAATAATGCGACAATTTTTATGTAAACAAACTGAGTCTGTACGTGATGTTTACAAATATTCTTAATGTATTTCTATATACTTATTTATTATCATTTTCTTACAGTATACCTATAATTGATTTCTAAATAGATGTTTCATCAAACTAAATAATACAATGTGTTTTTAAAAGTGTGCTGCGGGGATTTTTCCTTCTGTCTTCTCCTCAGTTACGAAGCACCTTTCCTAAACGGTTGTATAACCCGATTGTCATCTCAATATTTTGATTGTTCTACATTTTATCGATGGTGAAATAGTGATTCATGGTGTCATTGAACCAACGGAATTGTTTAATCCAATGACATGCGAAGCGTCACGTATCGCAATCGGTAACGCATGTGGAACATTGTGGATTGCATCGCATGGGCACGTATGCCGCTGACCACTTACCAACAGGTCATGAGATGTCCACGATTTTGTTCCACTGAGGTCTGAGATGTTCCAAATATGTTAACAATTGTGTTCTACTGATGTTGTCAATTGTTCCACTGGTGTTAATAATTGTTCCATTAATCTTAACAACTGTTCCATTGGTGTTAAAAATTGTTAAATAATGTGGCATGCTTATTTTAATGATTGTATCCTATTTATGTCCTTTATTAATTGATAATTAATTACTTCCCATCGGTGTGGATGATAATAGTTTATAACTAGCTGACCCGGCGAACTTCGTATCGCCTAACAAACTACTTTTTTTCTAAAATAAAAGTAGCCTAAGTTACTCCTTGTTACATCAGCTATCTGCCAGTATTTCAGAGATTAGCCGGAACAAACAGACAGACAGACAAAAATAGTAAAAAATGTTGTTTTGGTATATGTACCACATGTATGTCATGTATGTATGACACTCCAATTTTATTTATTTGTATAGATAAATTAGTAACGACTGAACTTGTTATTGCAATAACTTTGAATATTTTTTTTTTTCATTTCAAAACAATAAAAAATATGTAATACAAATTATGTACGAAACAATGGTAACATCTATAATAGAATAAAATTTAAAGACAATAAAAAAACAATAATACTGTCGCTAAGTACTTATGTGGCGAGACATAATAGTAAATAAGTCGAGATTTACAACACGAGCAGATTTCATTGCACTAGTTATATGAAATGTAATTGTAAGTCACGTGTGTAAACACCTGTTTACAGAGAATTGTAAGTATCTGACAGAAAATATTAGACTTATGCGGGGTCATAAGTGATATGAAAATAAGATAATTTTGCTACAAAGGTTGTACTACCTATAAAATTTTGAGGATTTTTTGCGGATAAAGGGATTAAAAAATAAGGTTTATGGAACGCGTGATAAAAAGCGGGCATCCGCTGGATTCAGAAGGCTCAGGTGGAACAAGTCAGAGTGGAACAAGTTAGGGGAGGCCTATATCCAGCAGTCACTCCAAGGGCTGATGAATGGATGAATGGTGATAAAAAGAAAGACCATTGTTCCGGGTGCAGTTATTTTTTGTTTGTGCACCTTCTCGCTTCGAATTTCTACAGATACTTGCTTTAGATTACATCTCAAAATGTAAATTTTCGACAAAATTGGACTTTACTCTTGAGAAGTAAGATGGAAGTTCTGCTCTTTTTCAACTTATTCGTGTCTCGTTTTTACATTACTTTTTATGCACAGGTGTTTTAATATCTTACCTACCGGTTTAGTATCTTTAAATTCTTATAATATCATTGACCTTGAGGTGACTTTTCTCAAGGTTGCAGCTCGAAGCAACCATCAGGTCACAGTCCTCTATGATAATATTTAAATGTATTCCGTCACCGAGAGCATTCGCCTGTAACTAACCCAAGATTCGAGATAGCATTAAATTATGGCTTGTTCCTACATACATCCGTCATTGACTATCCGTTGTAATACTTAGACCGATTAATGAACTTAACTCTAAGTAAAATTCAATCTTAATTGTACAGAGCTCATTGTTCTGATGGAGACTCCCATCTCTCCCTACAATTCATAGGAATTTCCCAAAATATAGGGTTGTTTCATGACTCTTTAAACTAGTGACATTTGTATGAGTATTGACAGGTACGTTACCACAGATATTTTTTTAAAGCTTCGAATATGTCATAGTCTGGCTGCAGTTGGAGGTAGATTCCAGAACAAGAAGTCTCGTCGTGTTCCGGCTGGGAACTTGAGAGCCAGTTCTTTCTTTCTTTATTTTCTTCTCTCTTTCTCGGCCGGCAACGCCTCAGTGATGCCTTTGGTGTTGCTGATATCCATGGGCGAAGATAGCACTTACCATCAGCTGGATCGTCAGCTCGTTTGCCGGCAATTTCCATAAAAAAGGACGATTCGGTAAAGACGTATTGCTTCCTCTTCACTCTACTTGTAATATGCTTATTGCGCATGCTCGTCTGCTATAAATTAGCATGTGTATCGCAGGCATTAATTTTTATAAAAACAATTCAAGTATTGATTACAAGTATTTCCATTTTCAATGTAATATTCTCTTTTGCCAAGAAACGTGTAATAGTCAAATGAAATAGAAATATTACAACGTATATTCGCAGTTCTATTAAAAGCCGTTAACATAAGGACACACCCACAGCTAGGGTTGCCAGTTGGAAAGACTGAAATATCTGAACAAAACTTCAAAAACTAGGGATTTGTCGGGACAAAAAATTTTGTAATTGAATTGTCGGGACATTTTGTATTTTGTTGGGACATGCATTTGTATTTTATCGGGACTTGTTTGGACATCATGTGAAATGCCGGGACGATCCAGACGAATCCCGACCATCTGGCTACCCTACCAACAGCCCACTCTATAGCGCGACACGATGACAGACGGACATGAAAATGACAAATGTTTGTGGATTCTTAACATTACATAACATGTCGCGTGTGTAACATACGACTTTGACTATATTTAGCATATTGCATTAATAACGTTAGATATTTTTTATTAACTCGTTAGGATCCGCGTGATCGCGGTACCTTTGAGTTCGAACGTGCTGGAACGTTCCCGGTAACTAGGGCATGCAATTATCCGTTCATTTTAGTATCCGGAGAATTCGAATAGTTCCTGAATATTATCCGGATAATATCCGGATATCCGGATAATATTTGGAAGGCTAAATTCAAATAATTTATGAATTAAATCAATATTTTTAATACAAATACTTATTCAGAATTAAGTTCAAAACTTCGGTAGATGTATCAGCGCGCTGCTAAGCTTCATAAGTTTCACCCTAATATCGCATTTGGTCATAAACTCATGAGCAATGTTCTTAACCTAACCTAACCTAACTCATACCAATATTTCTGATCTTGTTGTTAGCATCACTGTTTTTTTTGGCCGACGAAAAAGCAGACGGGCCACCTGATGGTAAATGGTCATCGTCGCCTATGGACATGAGCAATACCAGAGGAATCGCCAATGTTTCCGGGCCCTGAAGGAGAACTCTTTTTACACCTTTTTTGAAGAACCCCATGTTATAGCGCTCCGGAAAGAAGGAAGCTCATTCGACAGTTTGCACGTCCGTGGCAAAAAAGATCGTGAAAATCGGACCATAAAGGTTCTCCACGAGTCCAATCGGTGTGGATGAAACTCACCGAGCACTCACCGTTGTAAAGTCGCCAGAACACGCAGAGAGAACCGATATTTATTCTGAAACTCGGGTGTTCTAACCTGTGAGTGACTCGTGGATCGTTGACAATTCGGACCACGCGTTTCTGTACAGCGTCAAATGTATTAAGCTATTATTGTGGCTACCTTGCCCAGAGGTGGGAACACATTTGAGGCCTGATCTGAGCTTTGTAAAGCATGAGTAGGTACCTTGCAGTAAAGTACTGCTTAGCTCGTTTCAGGACACAAAGTTTCTTGGAGATCAGCTTGGCCTTGCCTTCTGAATGACCTAAAACTTTTACTCACGGTGAGCGCGGTATCTTGGAATTGAGGCGTTATAACAAATGGGGTTTTCTTAGCGTTAAGCGCGCAAACTTGTGTCTTCACAGTCCCTTGGAGAACGCCGACATTTTTATAGGTTTCATACCCGAGCAACAACCGTCTACTATGATCTTGATGTGTCGCTCAGAAAACTAGCTACCTAACTGCATATTAACTTCTCAAAGAAACCATAAGATGGTAACTTCGTGAGAAGGTCCCAGTGCCAGACCCGGTTAGCGATATCTAGGTTGACTGTCAGAGCTTTCCCTTTGCGATCAAGAGCCAGCTGAACGACCGTGGCGAAAAACCGTATTGTCGATCATTGATCAGCTGATATCTTCCAGATATCTTAAGAGCTGCGTGTTCTATACTAGTATTCTGAAGCAGGGAGGTTATCGCTATAGGCCTATAGTTAGCCGGATCACTAAGATCGCTTTTTTTGGCCCTCTGGTCCACTCGACTTCTTGGTAAACTGTATACTGTCACCGAAGGCAAATCAAGAAGGAATCCTTGTTCCGGGAACACAACTATGCACGGATGTGTCCTTTAAAAGTCCAGTTGTCAGTAATGTTGACAAATAGAACAATTTTTGACTTCGTACTCTGTCACTCATTTTTTTCAATATCTATGGGGAGTATATCATTCCAAAAACCTTTTTCGTAGCTTAAAGATCATTAACCTGAGTCACAGATGAAACCAATGTTTTTGCATCAAAGGAGACGGAGCTTGCTCACCTTTTCCGCAGAGCAGAGCGAGAGAGTGAACTTATCGGACTCATTCTCAACAAAAGGAAAACCAAAATAATGCTTATCGACAGAACTGATCAAGTCTCTAGGACTAGAGAACTCGCGTACGTTGAATTGGTCAACGAGTTTGTGGTACACAGAAGCGGTACTTATCAAGAAGAATGTGGGAAGTAAATCGAGTTAAACGCAAGAAACATGGCTGAAAATGCTATAATGCAAATTAATGAAATATGGCAAGATCTAAAGATCTCTAATGTTACCAAGACCAGTTCAAGACATTAGTTTTGAGATGTTATGTTCGATTAGGAAGCGTTGAATACCACAGTCTGTCATGATTGCCAATATTGGCTCAAAGCGGCAACGTAGCTTCAATACTAGACTTATGAAGATGTTATCAGGAAATCCTTGTGTGTTTTGGTGGCATTTACTGCCAACATTCACTAGTTTCTCCGTTGCAACGGTTGAGAAGGTTGGTCAACAGGAAAAGTGAAGGGAGTTGATAAAAGCAGTGAAGGATTTTCATCAAGGGTACGACCCTCAGTAATAAAGAATGCGACACAGAAGTATCAATTTCAATTGTAAAGCGATAGTAGCTTTGCCTTTTATTTCTCCCTCCAGCAATTCCCAACACTGCTTGATTTCTGTAGTCAATTGCTATACAACTGCTCGACTTCTGGGCTCAGTTTTTGAGCTGTACTTTATAGTAAGCTAGGAGTAAGGCATGTATTGTATATTCCCTACAACCAGGTTTCTTCTCGAAGGAACACCGTGAGCGTGCTTAACCAACCAGATGTTGCCTTTATTATACATATTATGTATTGATTACGTTGTCTTTTCTGTGTTACTATCATTGAAATTGCGATCATTAATAGGACATGACTTGGACACTTGCATTTATTGTGAAGAAATATCCGGTTGCCATTTCTTCTTTGGAATTAAGTTGTATTTTATGCGAATATAGTATCTATATTACATTAATACAGTTTAAAATATTATATCTCGGTGCTTTTAATATATTTCAATTGAAAAAACGTAAAAAATAATAAAATTAATTACTATTCGAATTATCCGGATTATCCGGATAGTAAAAAGCCCAATATTCGGATATTAAATTCGGCGGATATCCGGATAATTCGAATATCCGAATATCCGGATAGTAAGCCCTACCGGTAACCGACGGGTTAATTGAAGATAACAAATCGAGTGTAGAATTTTTGAATTACGTTTAAAAGCTTAAAATTAAATCTCGATTATAATCAATACATATAATAAGACTGTACCTGATCAGTGTCTGTGCATGGAAAATATTTGAGAAAAGCTTTTACTAGGGGTCATTTTTAGAATTTTTGTCTGTTTGTCTGTGCGTTTGTTCCGGCTAATCTCAGAAACGGCTTAATAGATTTAGATGCGGTTTTCACTGATGTATTGTAGTTAACTTGGGTTAACGTTTACTTTTGTATTATTTAAATTGGGTCACAAATAAAAAAGTTATTTAAATTTAAAGAATACCGTCCATATTTTTATTAGATTGTGGGATTACCGAATAGTTCATCGAAGCAAAGCGAGGGCATTTACTTGTACCCATCGAGCAGGATATGTGCTCGATGTTTGTACCTAATACGTATGTTTAAATCACGGACGTAAAAAAAAGACGGACGTAATCCCAACAACAAATTCAGTGAAGCACCCATAGTAATACCAACTCTGTATTCGTACAAGTACACACACCCACACATTGACACTATACGGCTATGACATTGACACCATCGCGAATCAAAAATTACAAAATTTCGCAGCGAGCTGTCATTGCCTCATTGCTATACTTCACTCTCGATTAGACAAGGTTACGTTCTTTTTTTACGTCCGTGGTTTAAATGTTGATTATTAAGGAAATTAATTATCTCTTACGTCGAATTATGATAAATTGGTAGTTTAGAAGTCCTGCGGGAACAGATCAACATACATATAGGTACGTGTTGAACATAAATCGTAACCCTCCTTAGCTTCGTCGTCGTCGAGTCGATACGAGATCTGGTTATAATATAATTAAGTAATATTACTCTTCGCTACCCGATTATCTCTTGCCCGATATTCCCTTATTTGCAAATTTTTCACTAATTTATTAGCATTAAAGTAACCTAACCAGGTGGAATGACGACCTGAAGAAGGCAGCAGCGGGCATCTGCTGGATTCAGAAGGCACAGTGCCGGTCAGAGTGGCCTATGTCCAGTAGTAGATCACCAAGGGTTGATGGATAAATAAATAAACGCTTACACACCTCATACCCCCGCAGTAGGGTATTTACCTGTGCGTATGGCATAGATGACACATATAACACATCACAATAACACCCATGACCCGAGTACAAATATTTATCTGTCACATAAGTATCTGCCCCGGCCGGGAATCGAACCCGGGACCCCTCGCTTCGCAGGCATGGTCGCTAACAACTAGGCTACAGGGTCGTCGAAATGGATGAATAGATGAATTAAATTAACTAATTACTGTTTACATTGTTGCATTTATTTGTCGTCAAAACGTATTTATAACTTCATAAGGGTTGACAAATTCCACCGTTCGAATCATAACACACATTGTATGGTAATTTGCCAAGTTCTAAAACAAATTATTAATAGTTAATCACACGATAACATTCGGACAAACATCTGATGATGCAGGTCATGACGCGAGTGGAGGTGTGACCATCTTGGATGGTAGCCTGACCACGTGCCACACTGACACACACTAAGGACAGTTTTCGTGTCCGTGATGTGTCCATGTGTGCGTCGCTGTGTATGGAGTCACAGAGTACTTTATTGCATGGAGTTACACTTCCACGCCCACAGTTAAGAGGCTATCCATAAATTACGTCACACTAATTTCATGACTTTTTGACCCCTCCCACGTCCTTGTCACAGCTGGTCACATTTATGAGACCTCCCCCCTAGTGTGACGTCACATATTATGAAATTTTACACTTAGAAATTATTAAATTAAAACAGCAGTTCCGAAATAAGTTTTATTTCCATTAACTGTTTTTAATATTTACCTATACATACCAGTTATTCGATAACTAGTGACGTCACATATTACGAAATTTTACACTTAGAAATTATTAAATTAAAACAGTAGTTCCGAAATAAGTACCAGTGTTCGACGGAGACGGAGACGGAGAGCGGGAATTTAATGGCCTCTGATTTGTTAAACCTACCAAAACTACAAAAGTTAAAAGTAACAACAAAGTACATTCACTGATTATTAGACGATACGAAGTTCGCCAAGACAGCTAGTGTTTATTTAATGATGCCAAAGAAGTATAACTTCTCACGCGCGTACATATGTACACGTTTATGTTTTATTTCTATGGACTTCTTTTTTATAGATTATTCGAGATTTGTCGAATTCGATAAATTATCTACGGCCTTTGAATTGAGCACCTGCGCTCGCACTAGTTTGCGCACGTGCTATTGTGCACGCGCACCATTGCAGGCCACAGAATGTGAAATGCATAGAGAAATAATTGACACCTTTAATCTTTAAGATATCTTAGATATCGTCTAACCGTAACGTAATATTCGATACTTTGGATACGCGTAAAAGGTAAAAGTACAGATACTACGGATTAAGCTGAAACTTGGCACACAAACCATGTTCTGGTTGTTCATCCCTGTTGTATGTTCATAAAGAAATAAATTGTGGGTCACAAAATTTCGATTAAACAAACCAGCATTTTATTTATTTATTTACACTTTATTATACCCTTAAAGCTGAGTGGTAGAAAAGGTGGACTTAATGGTATAAGCATTCTCTGCCAGTCGACCTTTGGTTTAAATAGAACAGCGAAGTATTATTTCTGAAAGTTTCATGTTCTTATTTTGTGAGATACAAAACTTTTATCCCACTTGTGAAGACGTAGGTAAAATTAAATAAGTGCTAATCAATATAATGTTTAAATGATAAGATATTAATATTTATGTTATAACTTAAAGCCACAATTTTTATATTTTTATATTATACCAAATTTTGTACGGAACGGACCGATTTTACTGCCAACATTTTATGTAAAGTAAACAATAGTGATTACGTGTGTCACACCCACATAGGCCACATGCCTTGTCTACGTGACAATTAGTCTATGGTAGAGGTGGGATGGCCGACTCACGTGACTCGTTGCATTCAAATTTCGAAGACGTCATGTCACGCCTTCCGGACTAAAATAAACAAGTGAACATCTACATCTCTGTTCTTTTGTTATTCGTTTCAAAAGGACATTCGAGACATGATCCTTTGGTCACACTAACTGCATCCGAATTGTTGTAATTATCATGCGGCTTTTATTTTTTAAGCGGCTCCAAAATAGGAGGAGGTGTGCAATTCGGTTCTATTTTTATGTTTGTTACCTCAGAACTGTCATATATTAACGATTTGGAAAATTCTTTTTTTTTTGTTTTAAAGTTTACATTTGAAAATGTAGATTTAGATTTCAATTTGAAAGATTTTACTTTTAGATTGGTCTCGTATTCACCAATGAATTGAGGGAACTTATTAAAAATACTAGGCTGTTGCCCGCGGCTTCGCCCGCGGTAGAGATCGATTTTTTCCAATCCCGCGGGAACCCTGAATTTTTCCGGGATAAAAAGTAGCCTGTTTTAATCCAGGGTATAAGCTATCTCCATTCCAAATTTCAGCCAGATCGGTTAAGTAGTTTTCGCGTGAAAGCGTAACAAACAATCTTACATTCACATTTATAATATTAGTATGATGAAACGTATTCGTACAAACTCGTCCTTTTTCTTTTTTGCTATAAATGAATTCAAATACTTACATATCACTTTCCTCTGTCCGCGTGAAGCCTTAATTATTGTGATTATTATTATTCTATCTGACATATATTATTGTTCTTATTTTAATAAATTTCGATTCACTAGGTATAATAATTGACAAATTCTCATAAGCATGTAAAACATTCAATTTAAAATGTATAAAATCTAACCTTTTACAAATTGTATGCCCGATAAGGGTAGACTGTTAATACTTATCCATGTGATTTTAACACCAACATGTATAATCTAAATTTTACTAACAAAAAATAACCGACTTCAAAGTCTCAAAAACTACTTTTCAGATCTCGTTCAAATTTATGTGTGACCACATGACAAGCACCTGCTTTCGATTAAAAAAAGAATCATCAAAATCGGTTGGCGTGATATTGAGTTATTCGTCAATTTGTCGCGCACATCTTAACACAAATTTACGACTTATGTGGTTTTCTCATGGATGCCATTGTCAGATCTCAATAAAATTTATGTGGGACCACATGACAGCCACCAGCTTTCGATTAAAAAAACAATCATCAAAATCGGTTCGCCCAGTCCAAAGTTCTGAGGTAACAAACATACAAAAAAAAAATACAGTCGAATTGAGAACCTCCTCCTTTTTTTGAAGTCGGTTAAAAATGTAAACAGTCTCACAATAAATGTTTAAATAAATAAATAAAAAAATAAAAAGCTAGGGCCACGAGGGCCATCTACACAGAAAACTAGGCTGTTATTTGTAGCACCAGTTCCCAAGGTTGGCGAAGGTAATGGTAATCTTCCAATTGATACGGCAATTGGCTGACGGGTTGACGCAACGGAAGGGGACACTTGTGCCGTGTTGAAGCTTCAGAATTAACGTTTCCACGGCTACGTCTTGCTTTTGGAGAAAAAATTACACATAGGGGGCCATCCATAAATTACGTCACACGTTAGGGGGGAGGGGGGGGTCGATGAAGTGTGACATTGTGTGACAAGGGGTGGGAGGGGGTCCTAAATTTTGTGACGTCACATTTCAAAATCGAATAATTGGTATGTATAAGTAAATATTAAAAACAATTAATGGAAATAAAACTTATTTCGGAACTGCTGTTTTAATTTAATAATTTCTAGGTATAAAATTTCATAATATGTGACGTCAGACTAGGGGGGGAGGTCTCACAAATGTGACCAGGTGTGACAAGGGGGGGAGGGGTCAAAAAGTCATGAAATTAGTGTGACGTAATTTATGGATGGCCCCTAGTTTCAAAGTAATCATTTTTAACCAAGAAGACATACAGTTGTCGCAGCGCTTACTTCAAAATTGGCGGATTTTCAAACAAAATCTCGACCCCTATTCAACTTTTTTACGAGCGGTAATCGGTGTGGTTTCATGTTTCTAACTTCAGTTAGAGTTCTGCCGACAGTACCAGATAGCATGATTAAAGTTTTCCTTAGCAACATGCAATATCCTTCCTTACCTTTAATTGAATTTGACGACCCGTGTGGCGCAATGTCATGATCCATGCCGGATCGCCGCACCAAGGGCCCTGGGTTCGATCCCAGCGAGGCGGAAATTTGAATGATGAGTTTGAATTTCTATTTTTGGTTTGGGTGTGAATGTCTTTGTCTAGTGTGTCCATGGCACCCACGACACAGTAAATCTTAGTGTGCGGCTATGAGTGTGAAGTGTTATTTATTATTATTAATTACTAGATGCAAGAATGAAACATTGTGTGTTCATAATCGATTTTAAAAATTTTAAAAATAGAACCTCCCGGCGCGGTACAAATTTTGTTCGCGATGTCTGTGCTGGTACTTTAGTACATTATACTTCAATGATCTACACGATTTTATTTAGAAAAAAATATTTTAGTGTCTTATATATACATAAGTAGCTCCATCGATCAAATTGTATACCTGCTCAGTTAACTTTTCTATCTTACCCTGTTATTCTATGGCCTAGTTACTAAAATGACAGTGATTTATAATCAAATTTATTTATAGATTTCTTTTGTCTTTGCCTGTTAGCAGTTAGGTGTCAACTGTCGGTGTTTTGTTTCCTGTATGGTCAGATGACCATACATTCAGTACTCAGATAATGCTCATGCAGTTTTGTACTGAACGGTTGCCTAGCAGGCTTTGTACCTATTGTTAGCAATTTTATTTATAGCACGTGTAGTTAGTAGTGTGCACATTTAGGCTTTCAGATAATTAATAAAATGAAATAAACGTTTACTTATGTACGCGCGTGAGAAGTTATACTTCTTTGGCATCAAAAAAATTGTCAAAAAACACCATCTAAAAAAAAACATTAGAAAAAAATAAAATAAAAAAAAAAATAAAAAAAAAAATATTGAAAAAACAATATTAAAAAACAATATTCAAAAAACAACATTTAAAAAAAAAAACAATATAATAAACATATAAAAATAATAATCATTCTTCATAACGCGCTAAAAACGCGCGTTAAAAAATCACCTCTGACGTTTTTTGTCACCTTTTGTGTCAGCGTCACCGTGTCATAAATCTTAAAATTCCATTCTCATAATTTTTTCCATTTATTTCATAACGCGCCTATGCCTATGCATATTTTATGCATAATGGGTGTGATTAAAATTAATTATAGTCTTATTTTTTTAATGCTGTAAACGATAACTGAGGTATTAAGTTGGGTTAGTATGTAATGAATGATTAGTATAAAATATCGTCATAAAAATACAATAAATCTTCCGATCATTAACTTATAATTTGAAATGAACTTTACGTCCTGCAGTTAAGGTTTATTTTAAAACGCTTATGACCTCTATCCTATGAAACTTAAATATCACTATTCAAAGAATCAATAAAGTTAAGGGGATTGCCTTGCCCGATGACCTTGAAGATTTGGTCCCTCTACTAGTATTTTTTAACTAAGCGCCATCTACCGACCAACGACTATACTACAATAAAATGAACTGAAGATAAAGCAAGAAAACATGTGGCACAGAGTTGTCACCGTTTTTGCCTATTTATATTCGCTCTCTGAGAGATCTTCGAATACATTTTGTTCCTATAGTTTTTGTAGTCTTGTACGAGTACCTGCCTACATGATAATAATTTATTTATTTTGAACTACACTATGCATTATGACTGCTGACATATTATGTAGCTTTCATTCTACTAAAATGATACATTCTGAAGTCTGATGATGACCAGGTAAGTACTGATCAGTTTTCAGTAACGGGAATAGTTAGGATGACCTAGCTTTCAACATTTATCTAACTGAGCACGGGTGCTACTACATGAAACATTCTGAAGGTCTGATGATGACCAGGTAAATGCTTATAGGTTCTCAGTAACGGAAGTACTTAGGATGACCTAGATTTCAACATTTATCTAATTGAGCACGGGTGCTACTACATGAAACATTCTGAAGGTCTGATGATGACCAGGTAAGTGCTTATAGGTTCTCAGTAACGGAAGTACTTAGGATGACCTAGCTTTCAACATTTATCTAATTGAGCACGGGTGCTACTACATGAAACATTCTAAAGGTCTGATTATGACCAGGTAAGTGCTTATAGGTTCTCAGTAACGGAAGTAGGGGAGACTGGGGCTGATCGTGACATTTTTTTTATAAAGTGCTGCAATTTTTTGTTTCTTTGATTGTTTCACTGGAATGTAGGTTTATTTGATTAAGTAACTATTCGGGTTATCAGTTTAAAAACAATTTTAGATACCAGACTATTAGAAGTGACATAAATGAATGAATTTCGAGGAAAAAAGGTGTGTAACTTTTAGCCCCGCACCAGGGGCTGGTTGTTACACTATACGGGGCAAAATGTTACAACAAAAACCAAACGAAATATAACACTTTTTATTAGGAACAATAACAGTTTAATAACAAAATATTCCCTATATTGCATTCGTGAGAAGATATACATGGTATCGAGTTTCCCACTGCATTTGCTGCTACGCAGAGAGTGACAAGTGTTCCTCTCTCCGCTGATGTAATGAAATCAACTTGCTTGGACCCTTTTGGAACCAAAATTTTACTAGTTTTCTACCCCGTTATCACGCTAATCCGTAGTAAATATGACTGCTTTTAATCAAGGAACTCATCAAAATACCCTCTTGTTTATCGTTGAAAACTTGTCTATTCTTCTGGTAGCTAACTGTGGGAGATTCTGTAAGTGTGCACTTCTCTTTTGCTTCTTTTTGTTTCTTCAGATATCTTGTTAGAAAGATAATTATGACATAATCTAAGATCTTTTGAGATGCCACGAATTTTTTTTTCAAGTGAAAACTTCTTTAGCATCATTGTGATTTGAAAGTCGATGAAACGAAAAAGCGACAGTTAAAAAAAATAGACACATAAATTCATAAGATTTAACGTGGGAAAAAATGAAATAGGAAGCATTATACAGTGTTTCTTATGTTCGTGGTTCTCTTTGTGTTACTTTAAGAAGTGCTAAGTTGTATTCATCGATGGCGCGAGGAACTAGGTAGTAACAAGTAACAACTTGCCCCGAGAAAATGTCACTTTTAGCCCCAACGCCAAAACTGACCTTTCAAGGTTAATAAGTAAAAACGTAAATAAGTACAACTGTATAAACGTAGATTCGTTGCAAAAAGAAAGGATTAGGCCACAAATATCACAACATATATATATCTGGTTTAAAGGAAATGAGGTTGTAGACCAATATTATGAAAAAACGAAAATGTTACTAACATGCGGTTTTGAGGGCAACATGTACGGGCTCCTCTCACAAAAGCGCTGGCGCCACAGGCTCGCGCGGCGTGCAAGCCGGTGGTGGCGTGATCATTTGTCTCTTTCTCACGTCAATATAGCGTTCTCTGTTTAGCCACCGTTGGCGCTGTAACTACCTACCTCTGTCACGACCAGCCCCAGTCTCCCCTACTTAGGATGATCTAGCTTTCAACATTTATCTAATTGAGCACGGGTGCTGCTACATGAAACATTCTAAAGGTCTGATGATGACCAGGTAAGTGCTTATAGGTTCTCAGTAACGGAAGTACTTAGGATGACCTAGCTTTCAACATTTATCTAATTGAGCACGGGTGCTACTACATGAAACATTCTGAAGGTCTGATGAAGACCAGGAAAGTGCTTATAGGTTCTCAGTAACGGAAGTACTTAGGATGACCTAGCTTTCAACATTTAACTAACTGAGCACGGGTGCTACTACATGAAACATTCTAAAGGTCTGATGATGACCAGGTAAGTGCTTATAGGTTCTCAGTAACGGAAGTACTTAGGATGACCTAGATTTCAACATTTATCTAATTGAGCACGGGTGCTACTACATGAAACATTCTGAAGTCTGATGATGACAAGGTAAGTGCTTATAGGTTCTCAGTAACGGAAGTACTTAGGATGACCTAGTTGATGACCTTGTTTTAATGTTGCCACTGAGGGCCATCCATAAATTACGTCACACTAATTTCATAACTTTCTGACCCCTCCCGCTCTCTTTGTCACAGCTGGTCACATTTGTGAGACCTCCCCCCCCTAGTGTGATGTCACATATTATGAATTAAGTTCCAAAATAAGTTTTATTTCCATTAATTGTTTTTTAATATTCACCTATAAATATACATATATATATACCAAATATTAGATTTTGGAATGTGACGTCACAAAATTTAGGATCCCCTCCCACCCCTTGTCACACAATGCCACGCTACATCGAACCCCCCTCCCCCCTAACGTGTGACGTAATTTATGGATGGCCCTTTGTGATTGTTCCTAAATTACAATAATTATTTAATTCTATACGAAATACGGAGTAATCAAGGTCTTTGGTCCTGCCGAAGGAGATCAGTGTATTTTAATAAAAAAATTGGAAATAAGGTTATGGGGGCGTCAAGAAATCTGTAGAGTTTAAAATTTTCAAATATCACCTAGCCTCACCTATTATATCTAGCAGGTACGCGCGGTAGCGTGTCCAGCCAAGTTCAAGCTAACAGAACTGGCGAGCAGTACCGCGTGTAAAATTACACGAACGATTTGGAGCCACTTTTGACCCCCTCATAACTCAAAAAGTATTCGACATAAGCCTGTAAAATTGCTCATTGCTTGAGACTTGCGAAATACATATTTGCTCCAGATTTCATAAACACACCTCAAACGGCTATTAAGATAACGTCAAAAAATCATCATTTTTATCACTGAATGACCTATAGATCAAAACTCTAAACTAGTGCCAGATGACCTAGAAAGTTAAAATTTGGCTTCCAGATAGGTAGTTGAGTATACAAATACAAATACAAAGGAATAAATCAGAAACTAGCAAATTTTTATAATTTTATTATAATGTGTAATATTATACGAATCATTTCGAGTTACTTTTGACCCGTTCATAACTCGAGACCTATTTCACCTAAATACATGAAATTTGGCACATTTATTAAAACCCCTTAGCTTACTTAAAATTTCATAGATGTGGCTAAAACTGTTTTTGATACATTAACGTTTAAAAATCCTCATTTTGGTGACTGAGTCACTGATATAGGATCAAAATTCAAAAACATAACCTACTTCCAGATGGCCTAGGAACTAGATATTTTGCATCAAGGTAGACAATCAGGCGTATCTAAAGGAAAAAAGCTAAAAACTGAAAGTTATTGATAATTAGTGAAACAAGTGAATTAGCGGTTCCACTGTGTAGAGTAATTTTACAAATAACAATATGTTTCTTTCTATTATTTCTAGACAAAAAGTAATGATATATTATCAAAAACATAAATGTGAAATGCGAGTCAAGTTAAAAAAAGGATTGAGACCTAAATGGGTTCCAAGTTCAATGTAAAAAAGACTAAAATTTTAGTCACAGGTACATGCAATTCAAACTTTCAAAGCACCATGGCCGCCTATTTCTTATATTTTGGAAAAAAGTAAGTTAGATCTATAACTCGTCTTCCAGATATATTTTTTGTTTCTGCTTGTGATTCTTCTTCAATAATCAAATATTGTAAATCTTCTTCATCTTGTTCAACCTAAAACAAACAAACAATGCAGTGTCAAATTAAATTAGCTAGGGAAACTATCTAGTATCTAACAAATACCACAGTGTAAGCAAACAGAATAAGTTACCGGCAAAATTTGCTCTGCCCCCTCATCAACTTCCATCCCAGACAGATCGTATGTTTCTGGTAACGGCTTAAGTTCCTGATTTTGTAATTCTGAGTTTTGCTGGTTCCTGAACTGCCTGAAACATAATAACTTAAATGAGCGAAGGTAATGTTTTTGCTGCTACAGTCAGTAATAAGCCATACACAAAAATTCAAATGAGTCCAATCACGATAGTTCTGCTTAGTGCCGTCACTGAGATCCTTTACCCACCTTCGGAGTCCACCATCAGGTAGGTGAAATCATCAGTCACCAAGGTCTCCATGAGACCTTTCAAATGAGTCTAAGCACGATGCTTCTACGTAGTGACGTCACTGAGATCCTTTACCCACCTTAAGAGTCCACCATCAAGTAGGTGACATCATCAGTCACCAAGGTCTCAATGATACCTTTTAAATGAGTTCAAACACGATGGTTCTATGTAGTGACGTCACTGAGATCCTTTACCAACCTTCGGAGTCCGCCATTAGGTAGGTGACATCATCAGTCACCAAGGTCTCCAAAAGCCTTTTCAAATGAGTCCAAACATGATAGTTGTAGGTAGTGCCTTCAATGAGATCCTTTACCCACCTTCGGAGTCCACCATCAGGTAGGTGACATCATAAGTCACCAAGGTCTTAATGAGACCTTTCAAATGAGTCCAAACACGATGGTTCTATGTAGTGCCTTCACACAGATCCTTTACCCACCTTCGGAGTCCACCATCAGGTAGGTGACATCATAAGTCACCAAGGTCTTAATGAGACCTTTCAAATGAGTCCAAACACGATGGTTCTATGTAGTGCCGTCACACAGATCCTTTACCCACCTTCGGAGTCCACCATCAGGTAGGTGACATCATCAGTTATCAAGGTCTTAATGAGAGCTTTCAAATGAGTCCAAACACGATGGTTCTACGTAGTGCCGTCACTGAGATCCTTTACCCACCTTCGGAGTCCACCATCAGGTAGGTGACATCATTAGTCACCAAGGTCTCTATGAGACCTTTCAAATGAATCCAAACACGATGGTTATACGTAGTGCCGTCAATGAGATCCTTTACCCACCTTCGGAGTCCATCATCAGGTAGGTGACATCATCAGTCACCAAGGTCTCCATGAGACCTTTCAAATGAGTCTAAGCACGATGCTTCTACGTAGTGATGTCACTGAGATCCTTTACCCACCTTAAGAGTCCACCATCAAGTAGGTGACATCATCAGTCACCAAGGTCTCAATGATACCTTTTAAATGAGTTCAAACACGATGGTTCTATGTAGTGACGTCACTTAGATCCTTTACCAACCTTCGGAGTCCGCCATTAGGTAGGTGACATCATCAGTCACCAAGGTCTCCAAAAGCCTTTACAAATGAGTCCAAACATGATAGTTGTACGTAGTGCCTTCAATGAGATCCTTTACCCACCTTCGGAGTCCACCATCAGGTAGGTGACATCATAAGTCACCAAGGTCTTAATGAGACCTTTCAAATGAGTCCAAACACGATGGTTCTACGTAGTGCCGTCACTGAGATCCTTTACCCACCTTCGGAGTCCACCATCAGGTAGGTGACATCATTAGTCACCAAGGTCTCTATGAGACCTTTCAAATGAATCCAAACACGATGGTTATACGTAGTGCCGTCAATGAGATCCTTTACCCACCTTCGGAGTCCATCATCAGGTAGGTGACATCATCAGTCACCAAGGTCTCCATGAGACCTTTCAAATGAGTCTAAGCACGATGCTTCTACGTAGTGATGTCACTGAGATCCTTTACCCACCTTAAGAGTCCACCATCAAGTAGGTGACATCATCAGTCACCAAGGTCTCAATGATACCTTTTAAATGAGTTCAAACACGATGGTTCTATGTAGTGACGTCACTGAGATCCTTTACCAACCTTCGGAGTCCGCCATTAGGTAGGTGACATCATCAGTCACCAAGGTCTCCAAAAGCCTTTACAAATGAGTCCAAACATGATAGTTGTACGTAGTGCCTTCAATGAGATCCTTTACCCACCTTCGGAGTCCACCATCAGGTAGGTGACATCATAAGTCACCAAGGTCTTAATGAGACCTTTCAAATGAGTCCAAACACGATGGTTCTATGTAGTGCTATGTAGTCTATGTTCTATGTAGTATATGTATAGTTCTATGTAGTCTATGTAGTGCCGTCACACAGATCCTTTACCCACCTTCGGAGTCCACCATCAGGTAGGTGACATCATCAGTTATCAAGGTCTTAATGAGAGCTTTCAAATGAATCCAAACACGATGGTTATACGTAGTGCCGTCAATGAGATCCTTTACCCACCTTCGGAGTCCACCATCAGGTAGGTGACATCATCAGTCACCAAGGTCTTAATGAGAGCTTTCAAATGAGTCCAAACACGATGGTTATACGTAGTGCCGTCAATGAGATCCTTTACCCACCTTCGGAGTCCACCATCAGGTAGGTGACATCATTAGTCACCAAGGTCTCCATGAGACCTTTCAAATGAATCCAAACACGATGGTTATACGTAGTGCCGTCAATGAGATCCTTTACCCACCTTCGGAGTCCACCATCAGGTAAGTGACATCATCAGTCACCAAGGTCTTAATGAGAGCTTTCAAATGAGTCCAAACACGATGGTTCTACGTAGTGCCGTCACTGAGATCCTTTAGCCGCCTTCGGAGTCCACCATCAGGTAGGTGACATCATTAGTCACCAAGGTCTCCCTGAGACCTTTCAAATGAATCCAAACACGATGGTTATACGTAGTGCCGTCAATGAGATGCTAATACCCACCTTCGGAGTCCATCATCATTTAGGTCTCCATCCGCCGTCAAACGAAATTCTCACCGCTCATTTACACGCGCGTGTCGCGGACCGTCTCGTGGCGCGTCCGTAAGCCACGCCCCCTACGCGCGTGTGAACACCACGCGAGCGCTCGCGCGAGCCCCTTTGGCGCGTGCCTATAAAACCGCTCCAGACGCGAGCCCTACGAGCGCGAGACGCGCCGCGGTCTGGTCCGCGAGCGCCCTGTTTACACGCGCGCGTATGCGCGCGTCTCGCGGATTGTCTCGTGGATCGCGCGCGCGTGTAAATGGGGTATCAAGATAGCTAAAACGTTAAAAAAATAAACACACAAGAAATAATGTACTCAATAGGGTAGGTACTTACCAATAGTTTTGGAGAGCTCGGTCACGTTTCACTTTACATTTATTCATATATTTAGCCACAGTCAGTCTTACTCTATGATAGGGTCAATAAACTAAACGAAATTATAATCTACTTTACATCTATTTACAAACTTAATTTCTATTGTTCTTTTACGAAATATTTATATTTGTACTATTTACAATATGACTTCATTCAAAAATTGTTCAAAACGTGAGGTTTTAGTTTTTATTTGGAAAAAATAACGCGCGTACAATCCACCCGTCACAAGAGTCATCGAGACACTGATGTATCGCGTTGCGAGACTCCCGAGCACGCGACGCAGGGCTTAGCGGGGGCGCTCCAGCGGGGTACTGGTGAAGTTTTGGGTTTTTATTCATTTTTTCAAAATATTAAAATAATTAAGAAAAAAAAAACCATACAAATTGTGAAACACGTCATTACATATTTTTTAGTACAATATTCATGCCGAACTATTTAACCGTTACAGAGAACATTTACAATTTAGGTTGAAGAAGGACCTATTTAACAAATTTTTTTCCCAATATTTGGGAGAGGTTATTAAAATTTTAAATAATAGAATATCATTGTGATGACCTTCAGTATACCATATATTTTTTATATGGAAATCGCACAAAAGGATTCATCTGCAATCTTCTTCAAACTTACAGTATTTTTGAGATTTGAGCGAGCTAAAAATGTTAAAATAAAAGATAGAATATACTAAACTTGTTACAAGTACAATGTTAAGACTAACCCTTACTTTTTCTTTGTTCCAGAAAAGGCACGTACCGTGCTGTCTCCTGACGCCATTTCACCGTAGCCATATCACCCAAAATGACCAGCCAGCTATTCAGGAGGAAGCCGTTTAAAATTCTCAGCACATACCTCAACACGTAGATTCTAACCCAAGGACATAAAAGCCAAATTGCCAAGACAAACCAAACTTTTAAAGTGATATAGATTAAGTAGTGAATCTAGTTCCTCTGTTTATTTATTATATTCAATTGAGTGATATTAGTGTGTAAGTTTAGTGAGGTGCCATTAGGACATATTTGGAACAATGAAGATGTTGTGTTTTAGTGCAATTTTTGCTGCAATTATCGCGCTGGGCGTTGCTGATCGCAGCCATTTACCCCCCACATGTGACAGGTGAGTTTGTTGTACTGTTTTTCACTGGAATTTCAGACTATAAACAAATTATTTTAAAATTATTTTTTTATCTGTAGGATATACCTACGAGTACCTTTAGGTTGTTCCCATATTTAATACAATCGATGAGTAAATTATAAAATATGTGAGTTTGCATCGAGGTTTGTTACTCAGGCAAAACCTACTGAAAGAATTTTCATGAAATTTAGCACACAGTCCATAACCCTGATAACGCGGGCACAGCACTAGTCTATACTCTATACCTATTACCTACATACTAATACTAATAAATAAAATTAGAGTGTCTGTTTGTAATATTAAAATAACCGTTTTTTACTAAGTGCATTTGGATGTATACACGGTACATATACCAAAACAACATTTTTTACAATTTTTGTCTGTCTGTCTGTTTGTTCCGGCTAATCTCTGAAATGGCTGGACCGATTTTGACGGATTAGATAGCTGATATAACAAGGAGTAACTTAGGCTACTTTTATTTTAGAAAAAAATAGTTTTTTTAGGCGATACGAAGTTCCCGGGTCAGCTAGTAGGTAATATAATAAACGATAATTTTTGTGGTCCATATTCGAGCACTATTTTTTTTTAATCGGCTAATGTTGTTGGTAAAATAATCTAATTATTTAGTAATTATGTTCATATTATGAGACCTGAGCCAAGTAGAGTGACAGTTCTATTACCTATATAATATGTAGATTCTTTGTCCATTTCTGTCCAGCGCAATATTTAGTCATGTCATAAAGAACTCAACTTGACATTTTATATTGATGTTTTATTGCAGTCATCAAAAATAAAACATCAATAAAATGTTATAGAAATAAATAAGTTACTGTTAGGAAGACTACACGGTTGAACCATATAGTTTTAATTGATAAAATAATAGATATTATTATTTGCTGCGATAAAATTCAAAATTCAAAATTCAAAATTCAAAATCATTTATTCATATAGGTATCATTAATACACTTATGCACGTCATTTTTTTTAATCTACCAGCTTTTCGCAAAGGTGCTTTGTCATGGAGGAGAAGAAAAGCCGTAAAGAAACTCCTCAGCACATCTTTTAAAAATAAAAATACATTGATATATTTATTACAAAAATATATATTACTAGCTTGTACGGAACTGGTTGCAGAGCAGGTCATTTCCATGCGTCTTTGTCACTTAAGTACTCATCTACAGTATAATAACCTTTGCCTAAAAGTTGAGATTTTACATGTTTCTTAAACAATTCTACTGGCAAATCACGTATTAACTTCGGGATTTTATTATAGAACTGTACACCAAGCCCCATAAAAGATCGCTGCACTTTAGAAAGACGGTAAAATGGCGTTACTAATTGGTGCATTCTTCTGGTTTGGCGATTATTTATTTCACAATTTTGTTTATACGCGCTTATATTATTCCGTATAAAAACCACATTACTATAAATATACTGTGAAGCTACTGTAAGTATACCTATTTCTTTGAACTTTTCACGCAAAGTTTCTCGAGACCTAAGTTTATAGATAGCCCTAATAGCTCTTTTTTGCAGTATGAAAATTTGTTCTATACAATAAAACATTATGTCCTTGGGCACCTCGTGTTGGCAACTGGTAAAATAAATTAGTTTTGGTAATGAGGTAATGCTGTCTCGCTCAAATACTCGTGATAAGTTATCCTATCTCTTGTTTAATTATACTTCTGTATAAGATGAAAAATTCAATGAAAAATCCCAACGTTCCTAACGCGATTCAATTGTACCTATGTTAATGTTTCAATCCGAGGTTTAACAAAAAAATTACAAAGAAACTTTTTAAATTTCTTCGGTATTGTTATGAGTTGAAATCAATATTTAAAAAATATAGATACGTTATACCCTTACAAATCAACCAAAAAATCTGTTCCGAAAAGAGCTACAACACACACACGTTTATCTTTTGTTTCACTACACCAGTCACATTGGTATAATACACGAAGGTATGTTAACGCTGTATGTCAAATGTCAAGCACTTCTGACAACAACAAAAGCGTGCGTATCGTCTTGTATTGACAGAGCGACTACGAGCAGAACGGTCAATTGCCTGTTCCTACGCTCTTCATCGTCGGCGCGCTAGTGACATATCTACCTCTATTACATTATAATATCATTGGTTGAAATAATATTTTTTCACAAATTTAAAACACGACTCTAAAAGATATTTAAACTAAAAGACTGACAGACATGACGAAGCTGTAAAGGTTTATTTCGACTACGGAACCCTAAAGATGGCTAAAAATTCTTTCCATTGCGGGTAATAAATAAATACATCCGTGGGTAACGTACAACATTAGGCTTATGATGAGCACACGCAACAAAGCTCAGTCTCGTGCAAAGAAAACGAATCTAGATTCACATTTCGCTTACTACAAAGAATTAAAGCACGATGTGATAGCTGCGTTGCATGCCGAAAAAATTGCGTATTTTAAATACTATATTACGGCAAATATATCCAAACCTACGGTTATGTGGAAGCATCTTAAGGGCCATATTAGTGTAAATTCTAAAAATCTCATCCCACTCCCCCCTGGCCTTGGAAACGTTGAGGAAATCAATGACCATTTTTTAAATGTTCCTGGTAGCTCTATCACTTCTCTCTCGAATTTAACTTTTTATGAATACCATAGATTTTGCTCAACATCTTTTGATTTTCAAGAAGTGACAGAATCGCAAGTAGCCAAGGTTATTAAATCTTTGCAGTCGAAAGCTGTAGGAGTTGATGGTTTATCTCTGGATATGCTTTTATTAACGCTGCCGAACACAATTGACGTCATAACATCACTTATAAATACTTCCTTTAAGACTAGCACATTTCCAGATCTGTGGAAGCAGGCATTAGTTAAGCCCATCCCAAAAAACAGTAATCCGACTACGCTCCAGGATCTTAGGCCTATAAGTATATTGCCAAATACCTCCAAGATTTTGGAAAAACTTGCCTGTGACCAATTAAAATTATATTTGGAGGCTAATGACATACTGCCCTTAACCCAATCTGGTTTCAGGCAAAAAAGGAGCACAGTTACGGCTTTGTCAGATGTCGTGGACGATTTACTCACCGCGCAGGACTCGGGGATGGGGACTATCTTGGTGTTGCTTGACTTTTCACGTGCGTTTGATTGTGTGAATATTCCTCTGCTACTATCGAAGCTTTCTTACTACGGCTTAAGCAACGCGGCAGTGATGTGGTTTGACTCTTACTTTAGGAATCGGTCACAGCAAGTCGTGATTGAGCGGGTAGGCAGTAGTGCGCGATGTTCATCTAACAAACCTATTGGTAGAGGAATTGCCCAAGGCTCTATAATAGGGCCACTACTGTTCGTCTTGTATAGTGCAGATGTGATTGGACATATTAAATACTGTAAGTATCATATTTATGCAGACGACTTACAATTATACATCTCATTCAAGCCATCAGAAACTAAAGCTGCGTTAAAAAAAACTTAATGACGATCTACAGAGTATTTGTAATTGGTCAGATAAAAACACCCTAGTATTGAATCCGCGTAAATCTAAATACTTAATAATTGGTACCAAGAAGCAAATTGATATGGTGGCAGCTGAACACCCTGAAGTAATTGTTAATGGTGAACCAATAGAAAGAGTAATCGAGGCGCGTAATCTGGGTGTCCTTATGGACCAGTCACTTCGATTTGAAAACCACATAAATAATATCGTTCGTAATTGTTTTTACCGTCTAAAGGTTCTCTATAGAATTCGCAATTACATTGATTGTAATCTTCGTCTGCAACTTTGTGAAGCTATGGTACTATCGAAGCTTAATTATGCCGACACTGTTGTGGGCCCAAGGTTATTAGCTCGATCACAGAGCCTCGTGCAGCGGGTTCAAAATGCCTGTATGAGGTATTGTTTCGATATCCCTCCTCGCGCGCATGTGACTCCCTACATCAATGGTGCCAAACTACTTAAAATGAAACAGCGTAGAGAATTGCACTTTGCGACTTTGCTTTTCAATGTAGTCAAGTATAAATGCCCACCATACCTTTATAATAAATTAAAATGGTCTAAAGACGTTAACACTACTCACAACACCAGAGCATCACATTACAAATTAATATATCCTACATATAGCACCGCGGCGTTCCGTGGAAGCTTTAAGTACTGTGCCACCAAGTGCTGGAATAATCTTCCCCCACCTTTACGTTCATTAAAAAATACATACAATTTTAAAATTAAGTACAAGGCATACTTATTAAATATACAATTATAATCAAACACAAAGACACACACAGAAACACACACACACAAGCACGCACGCACTCACACACACACACACACACACACACACACACACACACACACACACACACACACACACACACACACACACATACACACACATACACACACACACACACACACACACACACACACACACCAGCACAGGTGGTGGCACTTAGGCTTTCTAATTTAATATTGTGACTGCATTTTATTTTATTTTTTTATTTAATACTTTATATACACTTATTTATCTACACATACTTATATGCACATATATACATGTTTTATTACTTTGGAATTACTAGCACAGCGTTTTATTTTTATTTTTTATTTATTAATTATAATTTATAGATAATTTCTTTCCTTCTAAGGTATTAGAGCTATTTGTATTGTGTTTTTAGTATAGATTTTAGCTATATTATATTATTATAGAATTAAAATACAGTATAGTGGCACGAACTGCACTCCAGTGGTTCGCACAGAATATCAGTGCTGTGGTTTCGCCATAGCAATCACTGAGTGTGAACCATTTCTTTTGTGCTTACTACGGAAAATTGTATGTAGTTGTAATTTAGTTATAATGTTGTTTTTAATTATTATTATTAATATTCCAATTATCTGTAGTAAGTAACTTTTGAATAAAGCATTTCTTTCTTTCTTTCTTTCTTTTAAATACAGTTCGGCCGCTGTATTTTGGCGCGTCTGAACATAGGCTTTGCGAACTTTAGCGCATGTAAGACAGAGATGGCAACACGAACATGCTAACGTATGACTGAGACACAATACAACGCGTATCGAGTATTGGCGAATTATGTTACTGCGCAGACTTCTGCGCGAAGTTCAGACGCGCCAAGATACAGCGGCCGTACTGTACTTTACTAATTCATTAAAAATTCACATTTATGAACACCTACGATGGACGAAGTACACTGCTTTATCTATGGCTACCATACTACGAGTACATCACTAGTGACGGAAAACCGGAAATGCGGTAGTGACCTTGGCTACTGCGCCAGTGGACATAGCAGAACAAGGATTTGCTCGCCGTTTTTGTTGCCTATCTAATATATAAAATTCTTGTGTCACGGTGTTAGAAGTTGATCTCCTCGGAAACGGCTCGACCGATTTTCGTGAATCTTAGCGTGCATATTGGCTAGGGTGGAAAATCGGACATCTATTTTTCATCCCCCTAAATGTTAAGGGTGGTCCACCCCTAATTTTTTTTTTTTTACTTTTGACAGAACGAAGTCTGTCGGGGCAGCTAGTTTTAAAATAAATTTTAGGCACAAAGGTGTAAAAAAATTAAAAAAAGCGGTGATAAAATTGTTTAAACAATGTTTTCAATTTTTTTTCTTATTTTTCTTGCTGTTTAAAATTTTCATCGCATATAATTAGAAAGTAGGTTTGAGTTCCGTAGTTGCAAAAGTGGGTTTGTGAAGAACGCGAAATATCAAGCTTATATACAGTGCCACCAAGTTATCTGTGAAATGGCGAAAATTGGAACTAATGCCGCCCCATTCATAAGTTCTTTGTGTTCATTCACTGACATTTACTACGTCTCGAATTGCGTCCAATGATTGGTCCCACGCGTCCGAAAGCGCCCTCCGTCAATTCACAAATAAGTTGGTGGCACTGTAAGTGCTAATTTAATCAAAAAAGTCAAGTGTGTCTCCGCCCCCTGCCAGGAAAATATTTTTTTGTAAAGTTTTAGTTTTATTCGGTTACAGACTGCGGAAACAATAATAAATGAATTCGAAGATGATAAAGATTATTTTCTTGAAGACTTCAAACCCACATGAAAATCCTTGAAGTTTGATATCAATTCTAATTCTTTTCACTTTGTGTCAGCAGTTTTAAATTACAAATTACTATAAAAACACACTGTAAAATTGTTTACCAAATAGCGCTCCTCTGAAAAAATGGAGTATAGACAGACATACATACAGTTGTGTAGTACATTCTAGCGATTCACCTTAGAGCAACGGCTACTTATATAGTAGCAAAAAGCGGTAATGCGGTGTACTCTCGTTTCAACCGCAAGACAAACGCGTTAAGCGACTGCATCCTTTTAATATACGTATTGTATATTTATAATACGTATTGTATACCCTAATGTACGTATTGTGTACTGCTCCTTTTACTGTACATGTTTATTGTACACATTCTACAACTTGCAATTACGTTATTATCGAATCGATTCCTCGAATCGATTATCGTTTGTCTAAGTTTACGTGAAATTATTAATAGATTAAGATCTTACGGAAATAAATTGTGATGTAGGTAGGTATATTGATTGATATTTTAATATGATTTATTATATTTTGTTCCTGTGATTGGTTCTAATGACACATAAGAAGCATAGAACCAAGAGAGTTGATTTGTTATTGTTTAAAAGTAAAATGTTGTTTTTTTTTTTAATTTATAAAAGGATGTTTTTTATTATCATATTAAGGTGATCTTTAAATCCAGATTTCATGGTACCTAACGTGACATTTTAGGTACCTATACCATATTGCTAACATTTTTAGACCTCAGAACTTTCGACTGGGTGAACTGATTTTGATGATTCTTTTTTTAATCGAAAGCTGGTGCTTGTCATGTAGTCCCACTTAAATTTGAGCTAGATCTGACTAGTAGTTTTTGAGCTATTTTGAAGTCGATTATTTTTTTCTTGGTAAAATTCAGATTACCTATTGTTTGTTTATCTTACTTACCTCTACCCACTAATCTACCAGTTTTAAGCACCAGAATTTTATTATGAAAATAAAAACAAAATGGCGGGAAAGCATATGCCAGGGTTCTCTTCCCTTGGGAATTCATTCTTTTAACATTCATAACCTAGGCAATAAGAACCGCTTTAAACCGGTTCTTGATGTTACTTTACTAATTACAATGTCAGCGATGATTTTATAATACAATTTGCAGATTAACGTCACAAATGCAAATATAAACATGCATACCTACTATTTACCTACCAAGGCTGATTGTTATGCAATTTTATTGTTGCACGTGGATGCATTAAAGTCGTATGTACGAATTATTGTGTTAGTCTTATTTGAAATTAAACTCGTAGAAATTGTAGTGTCTTTATTTGAAATTTATAAAATATATATAAAAAAGGTAAAATGATGTGCAAATCAAATGATTGCTGTTATAAAAGAACCTAACTATAAAATTAATAATATTTTTGTATTTCGTTTATTTTTGAGCTTTAGTCTTAGCTTCTTTGTTCAAAAAATAACCGACTTCAAAATAACTCAAAAACTAATTGTAAGATCACGCTCAAATTTAAGTGGGACCGCTTGACAAGCACCAGCTTTCGATTAAAAAATAATCATCAAAATCGGTTCACCCAGTCGAAAGTTCTGAGGTAACAAACATAAAAAACAAAAATTACAGTCGAATTGAATACCTCCTCATTTTTTGAAGTCGGTTAAAAAATAAAACGGTGGGTTTTTATATTAATTATATTATCTACCCGTAAAGTAAATATCAGAATTATAGTCTTAGGGCTTGTTTCACAATATTCAAGTAGAGTCCTGAATAAGCTATTCGCCGGTTAAAGTGACGTTAAAGTGTCATTTTACATGCACCAAATGTCAACTTAACCAACGAATAACTTACTTCGGACTTACTTGAAGATTGTGAAACAAGCCCCTATAGAAATATAAATAAAATTAAAAATACAAAGTAAACAAATGAAATAAAAACTTAAAATTGACCACCTTAAAAATGCTATTCTGTTTTGTAACTTGACAGCGGAATCCGCGATGACTTTTAAAATTGAAGTTTGAGTTCGAGACTCACTTCACTTCGCAAGTGCGTACTAGATGATTAGAGAATGACATAATACCGAGACCATCTTTAGTCGTTTGACGTTCGAGTTCGAGACTCACTTCACTTTGCAAGTGCTTACTAGATGATTAGAGAATGACATATCAAGATCTCGAACTCGAACTTCAATTACGAAACGAGATTCCGCTGTCGAGTTAGAAAACAGAATAGCCTTGCATGTATAATTATAGAGTACGGAAATAATTTTCTAGATGAGAACTGTTAACTTCTAATCTATTTATCATGAGCGTATCGGCGCGTGGGAATCTATCATGATGACGGATATGAATTTTTAACCGACGAAATACGTATATATTTTTTTATTCTCTACTAGTGCTCTGCCCGTGGTTTCATTCGCGTTTTCCGTGTTAATAAGTAGACCTACCCTATATCCAGTGCCGGCGTTAGAGCTACTGACGCCCTTGGCTAGAATATTGTGGCGCCCACAGAAGAATATAAAAATTGCGCTAGCGAGCGAGATTTTTTACTGAACCAATGGGAACGTTTATTAAGAATTTTATTTTTCCTTTTTTTGCTCCTCACCCCAATTGTGGCGCCCCTCCAAATTGGCGCCTTGGGCCGTCGCCCCACCTCGCCCTCCCCCCCTAACGTTGGCTCTGCCTATATCATATTCCAGATCATGATTTATCTGTGCGCTAAATTTCATGAAAATCCGTCCAGTAGTTTTTGCGTGAACTCAGTGTGTTTTAGGTATTATCATAACTTGATCATAATTAACTTACGCCCCAACTCAGAGTCACTAATGGTTACTTAAATAGCTCCTTAGTAAAGAATTTGTATTGTGATTCTGTTCTAAAGAGCGATTTAAGTAACTATTAGTGACTCTGAGTTGGGGCGTTAGTAACTATCGACCTGACTCTCCATCCCTTCTCATTCCAGCTTGATCTACTGCCATGGACCGCTGCTGGACACGGTCCAGATGGCAGGCCTCTACAATGACTCCAAGACATTCGTGGACATGAAGATCAAGATCTCCCCTCAAATCACCATGGAACACTTCTACGAGATGATGAACAGGTAGCCATTTCGATTCACTCATTACGCCGAGTTTTCTATGAAAACACGGACCTAAAAAAAAGACGGACGTAATCCCAACAACAAATTCAGTGAAGCACCTTAATACCAACTCTCTATTCGTACAAGTACACACACCCACACATTGACACCATAATCGCTTATCAAAAATTACGCACACATGGTAAGCGGGTGGCCATTGCTATGCTTCACTCTCGATTAGACGAGGTTACGTCCGTCTTTTTTTCAGGTCCGTGTATGAAAAGTGGTTTTTGAGGATTTATTCCCACTTTTTGTGTTATTACTTATGTTATGTCGTCTACTTAATTTATTAATCCTTTCGAATTCGTACTTGATTCTACATAATTGTGAACTTAAAACTCTTGCGAGTTCTTTATCAGGTACGAGTAACCGCCCTCGCTTTGCTTCGGTTTTCTTATTATTTTACACCTAAGGTTATATTATTGGAGTTTTATTAAGGATCCCTAATTTTTTTTTGAAAATATAATATAGCCTATGTCACATAGTGTGTCATAGTGTAGCTTTCCAACAGTGAAAGAATTTTTCAAATCGGTTCAGTATTTTCGGAGCCTATTCAATGCAAACAAACAATCAAATCTTTCCTCTTTATAATATTAGTATAGATCAACATCTAGCTTTATAAAGATTTTCCTCCCTTTAAAGTTAAGGCATGTTTGAAGAAGCGGTACTTTAGCTTGTAACTTTATCTCCACACAAGAGTACCTTCGACATTGCACTTAAGTCTGTGAACATCAATACAAAATATTATGTTACTGCTTCGATTGTTGAACAGTTAAGACTGTCGTGGTTTCGGTTACACTATGTTTCATCCTACCCTGACCCTTCCTGATTTTACACGAAAATTAATAAGGGATAAAAAGGGTGCGTGTACTTTTGTACGCGCGTGAGAAGTTATACCAACTTCTTTGACATAATTAAATAAATATTTAATTTAATAACGTGTATCAGTTTTAATTATCTTTCAAAAACTATTTTTGTATTGAATAAAAACAAGATAATGTTTCTTGTTTGTTCTTCATAAATTATCTGAACATAATTATTACTTTTGTACTACCTATGTTTACACAAGTACAAACTAGATGGCGTTGTTCATGAAGCTGAATCACGCTGTTGAGACTCTGTGATATTTCAAATCAAATCAAATCAATTTATTTGCTCGAATATGGGTTAGTTACATTAAGGTGTTTGTATAAGTAATAACATTAAATTTTAAAAGATTTAAAGATAATAAAAGCTAGCGCTATCTATCCAGTGCTTTCATACCCCCTCCATGGCAGCGTTAAGTTAAACGCTTAACGTTTAACGTTTTGCAAGTCGCATGGCGATGCTTTCTTTCCGCACGAAACAATTACTGTTTATTATACAATACTGTTTTTATTCAGGACAGGTCACCACCCGACGAAAGCTGACATCAAGGAGTTCGTGAATCAGAATTTTGACCCCGAGGGTTCAGAGTTTGAGGATTGGACGCCGACGGACTGGAAAGCTAATCCCAGTAAGAATTCTATGATATCCAACTAACACATGAGCTCAATTCCTGTTAGTGTCTGTTGTAATAAAGGGGCCATCCATAAATTACGTCACTTTAGGGGGGAGGGGGTCGATGTAGTGTGGCATTGTGTGACAAGGGGTGGGAGGGGGTCCTAAATTTCGCGATGTCACATTTCAAAATCGAATAATTGGTATAGGTAAATATTAAAAAAACAATTAATGGAAATAACACTTATTTCGGAACTGCTGTTTTAATTAAATAATTTGTAGGTGTAAAATTTCATAATATCTGACGTCACACTAGGGGGGGGGAGGTCTCACAAATGTGACCAGCTGTGACAAGGACGGGGGGATGGGTCAAAAAGTCATGAAATTAGTGTGACGTAATTTATGGATGGCCCCTAATGGCAAACGAGGACAAGGGTTACCTTTGGCTATCTGTAACATCAACAGCAGGATAGATTTTGCCAAGCAAGACGGGCGCAGGTAAAGTTAAGTTGCTCCTCAAGTTTGCAATTGAAATAAGCTTAAGACTTTTATGTCATTTCTGATGAAATATAACTCTTCAGGCACGTAATAAATATTTTAATGCTAGTATTAGAGAATAGAGATTTAGATGACACTGATCTATAGCAGCAGGGATCTGGCGTCATTGCCTCATGATTAGCAAAGATTTCCCAAAAGCATTACTAGCTTGGACGTAAGGAATAATGCAGCTACTTACATCATAAGTAAATGCCCAGATCAGGTAGAAAATTCTCGTTAATCCTGCTAAGTTATAGCAAGAATAACGAACTTAGGATTATCGGAAGTCAAATGTTGTCAAAGGAATTTTAAGGGCACGGCTTGCAACAACAACGTAGCTTAATACCTTACTGCAGTACTTAAATAAAATATTTTTGTTCCACAGCTTTCCTTCAGAGAATCAAAGATCCCCAGTTGTATCAATGGGCTGAAGAACTGAACCGACTATGGCTGAAACTGGGCCGAAAGATGACCGAGGATGTGAAGAATAACCAGGATTTGTACTCCATTATATACGTGGACAATCCTGTCATCGTGCCAGGTGAGGAGTTTCTTCTGTAGCTCTGGAAGTCAAAAAGGACAGACGGTCAAATTCATCATTATGGTGTAATTACTGTCTTAACTGCTCAAGTCTCCAGTTACAACATCAGGGCTGTAGTCTTAAGTTTAATGCATACGTAACGGGGTTTTTTCTCGCACGAGACGGGACGTGAAGTTTTGGAAACATCGTTTCATAGAAAATGTATACGATAGTGCATACGCAGCGGAATCCCGTACGAAACGTGGCCCGTACGGGACGGGAAAAAGCCCGTCAATGCATTGGACTTTACAATCCATCGCGCAAGCCAAGTACGAGTACAAATTGGCATAACTAGATAGGTACGTGCAGTTTTTACTGATATATTGATTTCCCAAAACGAAAAAACGGTTGTTTTAAAGTGTATTTTCACTAACAAGATCTTCATTAGCTGACGCCACATCGAATCAGTTATTCAGGTGCCTTAGTTATTACCATAACAAGATTTTATGCGGGTCTGTTGTACTAAATAACAAAATTATATCTTATTCTACTGTACTTAAGTTTATAAAAAGGATAGGTTACTCCGAAATGCACAGAAACTTAAGTCGCTTGCGTCACGGGATATTTTACTATCTATGACCCGTGTGGCGGGTTATATTCCCAGCGTTCCCCTGGGTTCGATTCCCAGCGAGGCGGAAATTTGAATGATGAGTTTGAATTTCTGTTCTCGGTCTGGGTGTGAATGTCCTTATCTAGTGTATTGTCCATGGCACCCACGACACAGGGAATCCTAGTGTGGGGCTATGAGTGTAAAAGCGTTATTTATTTATTTATTTTTGAATCACTACTTATTATAAAATGAACCCCCTGCGTCTGCCTGTCAATTCGCAATTAACTCAAAGACTTCTGAACTGATTTTCATACCGTTTTAACCATTAGATGAAGTGAGTTAAGAGGAAGGTTTTAGTGTATAATTGATTGAGTTTTGTGTAAATTGGCAGTTTAACGATGATTGTTGAATAGGTCGAAAAAATTACGACTGCTTTCGCAAGACTGATACGACATTACAACAGAAAAAATATAACATTTCCTTAAAGTCGAAGCGGGTTACTTATCTTAATATACAATATAAATTACGTGTCACGTTGTTTGTCCGCGATGGACTCCTAAACTACTTAACCGATTTTAATCAAAGCACACCGTGTGCAGTTTGATCCAACTTGAAAGATAGGATAGCTTGCATCTCCCTTAAGGCACACGGAAGGTTTTAATAAAAAAAATTGACAGAACGAAGTCTGTCCGGGCAGCTAGTAAGTACATAGAGTTGTCAAAAATTTGGTGTCAAATATCTAGGTACATAACATCTTATGCCACCTGCTAAATTACTGGACTTTACAGTGCCATGTTTTCCTAATCCAAGACCCAATCCTTCGCTTATACATAGAGCCACCACTAACGCATTAACATTTTACACAATATTATAATTTTATAGAGTAAATGTTTTTTTTACTTACTCTCATCCTGTACACTGGTTTTCCAGGCGGCCGTTTCCGAGAGTTCTACTACTGGGATTCCTACTGGATCATCAAGGGTCTGCTGCTGTCGGAGATGCGGTCCACGGCTCGCGGGATGGTCTCCAACTTCCTGAACATTGTGGACAGGATCGGCTTCATACCGAATGGTGGTCGGATATATTATGTTATGAGGTAAGTCCCTTTCGTCGTTGCATGGACGACGCGCTTTGCTTCGTCATTTAGTATCCATCGGTGGTTTCGTTCGACTATAATGTGTGTCTTCAAGGCAAGAGTGAATAAGCTTTTACTAAGTTAGTGCGTCTTTACCACCAAAGACAGGGTAACATAATCTAAATTTTACTAACAAAAAATAACCGACTTCAATATTACTCAAAAAGTACTTATCAGATCTCGTTCAAATTTATATGGGACCACATGACAAGTACTTGCTTTCGATTAAAAAAAGAATCATCAAAATCGGTTAACCCAGTCTAAAGTTCTGAGGTAACAAACATAAAAAAAATACACTCGAATTGAGAACCTCCTCCTTTTTTTGAAGTCGGTTAAAAATAGTTAGGTTTTGTTACAACTCAAGGCAAAAAGTTGGCTCTAGCGTTATTATTATTAAACTTATCCAGAGACGAGTAATCGCCCTCGCTTTGCTTCGGTTTTCTTATTTTTTTACACCTTGGGTTACATTATTGGAGTTTTATTAAGGATCCCTAATTTTTTTGAAAATATAATATAGCCTATGTTACTCGGGGATAGTGTAGCTTCCCAACAGTGAAAGAATTTCTCAAATCGGTTCAGTAGTTTCGGAGCCTATTCAATGCAAACAAAAAATCAAATCTTTCCTCTTTATATATTAGTATAGATTAGTATAGATAATGGCAAGACAAAGACGACCGTTTTTCTCAGCCAAGCATTGAATCAAAGATTCTTTGCTCGGTACACTTACGTACCTATTTATATTTTTTTATTGATTTCCAGATCGCAGCCTCCGCTTCTGATTCCAATGGTGAAGTTGATAATGGACGACACTTACGATTTAGACTTCCTGAGACAACACATCCACACTATGGACAGGGAATTTGACTTTTGGATGACAAATCACACTGTAGAAATAGATTACGATGGACACAAGTGAGTTTACCATTGATTAATATACTTTAACTAGCTGCCCGGACAGACTTCGTTCTGTCAAAAGTTATTTTTTATTAAAACCTTCCGTGTGCCTTAAGGGAGATGTAAGCTATCATATCTTTCAAGATGGATCAAACTGCACACGGTGTGCAAATTTGATTAAAATCGGTTAAGTAGTTTAGGAGTCCATCGCGGACAAAGAACGTGACACGTAATTTATATATTATATTAATATTTATCAATAAACGTTTACAAACTCACTCGGCATTAGGGTTCCCTGTATCATTGGCATAGACAGGCTCAAGACATTATCCGTGATCCGTGAATAACATTTACCTGTCACATAAATGTTAGCCCTGGCCGAGAATCAAACCCATTGCCCTCACTTCGCCTCGTATAGTGACCCCAACTGGATTATACAGTCCTCTTATATACATACATAGATCATACGTAAAAAATATTTTTTTTTATGTACATATATAACTATTTATATGTTATATGTTTCAGATACACCCTAGCAAGATACAACGACATGTCTTCTGGACCGAGGCCCGAGAGTTACAAAGAAGATATTGACTGCGCCAGGTTAGTATCTTCTATATTATTATTTAATAAGCACGGAGTAACTTAGGCTGCTTTTAAATTAAAGAAAAAAAATTTGTTTGTTAGGCGATACGGAGTTCGCCGGGTCAGCTAGTTATTTATATAATTATGTATTAATAGATCGATATAAATCGATGTTTAAGGTGCTTCACTATAAAGACATTGTCAAATAAGGCCATCCAATGGCATTGTTTTCTATAACTTGCTCTGAGAAGAGATATATGATATTTTATTGCAAATTAACCACAAGCACTCAATGATATTTAAAAAAATATAGATACGTTACACCCTTACAAATCAACCTAAAAATTTGTTCCGAAAAGAGTTACAACACACACACATTTATCTTTGTTTCACTACACCAATCACATTGGTATAATACACGAAGGTATTTTAACGCTGTATGTCAAATGTCAGGCACTTCTGACAACAACAAAAGCGCGCGTATCGTCTTGTATTAACAAAGCGACTACGAGCGGAACGGTTAATTGCCTGTTCTTACATTCTTCATCGTCGGCGCGCTAGTGATATCTACCTCTATTTACATTATAATATTATTGGTTGAAATAATATTTTTTTACAAATTTAAAACACAACTCTAAAAGATATGTCAACTAAAAGACTGACAGACATGACGAAGCTGTATAGGTTTTCTTCGACCACGGAACCTTTTAAAATTAATTAAGATTATAAAAAAATTAAGAACTTTTTAAATTATAACATCATTGCAGGCACTTCGATACAATGGACAAGAAAGAAGAAATGTACGCAGAGCTTAAAGCGGCCGCCGAGTCGGGTTGGGACTTCTCGTCTCGGTGGTTCATTCTCAATGGGACCAATAAAGGTAAAGGAGACTTCTTGAGACAAAGCACTTTTCCGAAATGATTGCAGCCTCAAAAATTTACCTGCATAAGATTATCAGTAAATAGAAAATAAATAAATAACGCTACAAACTCATAGCCGCACACTAGTACAAGATAGTATGTTAATAGAAGTTAGTTTCGGCAATAACATTGGATGAATATATGCGCCCACAGATTACCTCCAATAAGCCGAAGTTATACCCCGATACCCTACGAGTCATCAATCAATGGCCTATGATTGGTCGAAGTATCATCCAATGACACGTTATCCGTTTTCATATACCTCTTTGAAGCTTGCCATCCACATCTGGATACTTCCCAGAATTTGATCCTTGTAAGCGACACTATCGAATAGTGTAAAAATAATAATAATAATAATAACTATGCAACATCAGCTTGCGAGGGGGCAGATCCTCGACAGTAGTAATTGTAGGTAGCTCAGGGCGGGGTAAGAGATTATTCAATTAGGAACAACTCAGATTCTTCAAGGTATAATTATTTTGCAAGGTATAAATATCCTATACAATCACTATCAAAATATTTACATAATTAGGCACTATACAAAATTTATGAAAGTGATAAAAATATCCAAAATAAAATATTTACATGATTCCCGATGGGAACCCAGCTGACAGATGATTTTTATTTTCAAGCCAAAAAAATTTAAAAGTAAAATGCATCTGCCAGCCAAGGAGTATTGAACGAGGTATTAGTACTTACACCTCGTTACAAGCTCTCATGCTTGGCTAAGGCCCGCATGAAAGTGTAGAATTTATTTACCCTTAACAATATGTATTTCACAAAATAATAATAATAATAATACAGGATGTGATTTTTTTCAAAGTCAACGGGTTCGATTCCTGGCTAAGAATATTGATTTTTCAAAAATATTAAGCTGCAGTTTTAGTTTTCATTAAAATTAGCCCCGAGACTCCTTTCAGCATTTTTCGCTATTCCTCATAGTTTCGGATTTGGCCATGCCCGCCAACTTGAAAAATTAACCCTGTATATAAATTTCTTTATTATTTTTTATTACAACACACGCTATCCCCAGGCAACCTAACAAACCTGAAGACCCGCTCCATCATCCCGGTGGACCTGAACGCCATCATATGCTGGAACGCGCTGCTGATGGCCAAGTTCCACGCCAGCTTGGACAACGTCGCCAAGTCGCAGTACTACACCGATGTACATGCGCGGTTTATGGAGGCGATTGAGAAGGTAAGGAATTAAAAGGTCCTACGGCCACAATAAACTAGTTCTGTAAAGCTATTCTGTTTTGTAACTCGACAGCGGAATCCGCGATGAGTGTCAAACTTCAAACGACTAAAGATAGGATTTTGACACTCATCGCGGATTCCGCTTTCGAGTTACAAAACAGAATAGCCTTGCTGTTCAAGTTAGAGAATATCCATCCATACATCCATCTATCAGCCTTTGGAGGTCCACCGCTAGACATAGGCCTCCCCTAACTTTAACCACTTTTACCGGTCCTGAGTCTTCTGAATCCAGCGTATACCCGCTGTCTTCTTCAGGTCATCAGTCCACCTGGTCGGGGGGCATCCTATGCTCCTTTTTCCGAGAGGAGACAGGTTAGAGAATATGGTTCAAGTTAAAGATGTGCTAAGGAGTTTCTTTCACCTTTTCTTTTTCTCCATGATAGAACTCCTTATCCTTAAGACGAAAGACACATGCTCGGTAGTGGGCATTTAAAGGTGTAAAGGGCCTTCCATAAATTACGTCACACTAATTTCATGACTTTTTGATCCCTCCCCCCTCCTTGTCACAGCTGGTCACATTTGTGTCTGATGACATCACTGATGCCTTTGTTGTTGCTGTTGTCTATGAGTACTCGTTTTAATTTCAGTAAAAATGAAAATACAACCATTCATTTAAACTATCCAACACCACATCTATACATCTATACAAATAAATAAATATGGAGTGTCTGTTTGTAATATTAAAACAACCGCTTTTTATTAAGTGCATTTGGATGTATACACGGTACATATACCAAACAACATTTTTTTGAATTTTTGTCTGTCTGTCTGTCTGTTCCGGCTAATCTCTGAAATGGCTAGACCGATTTTGACGGGACTTTCACTGGCAGATAGCTGATATAACAAGGAGTAACTTAGGCTACTTTTATTTTAGAAAAAAAAATAGTTTGTTAGGCGATACGAAGTTCGCCGGGTCTGCTAGTATAGCCTATATCTTTCATGCATACAGGCAAATATACATTGGTAAATATAACATTTTATCACAACATGGGTGACGATAGCCACTTACCATCAGGTGGATCTTCGGCTCATTTTCATATCGGTCTACAGTACGACCGACGTATCTTGGTGCGTCTGAACTTCGCGCAGAAAGCTGCGCAGTAACACAATTCGGCAATGCTCGGTACGCGGCGTATTATGTCTCAGTCACACTTTAGCATGTTCGTGTCGCTATCTCTGTCTACATGCGCTAAAGTTCGCAAAGCCTATGTTCAGACGCGGCAATACGTCCGCCGTATCGTAATCTCAACAATTTTTTTTTGAAATATTACAATGTATTTAATTTCAGTTAGCATTAAGTTACATTACAAAATTAACTCTATTTCTTCAATTACTCGTATTTAATTTCAGTAAGCATTTACATTAAGTTACATTAATTTACATTAAGTTACATTACAAAATTAACTCTATTTCTTCAATTACTCGTATTTAATTTCAGTTAGCATGTACATTAAGTTACATTAATTTACATTAAGTTACATTACAAAATTAACTCTATTTCTTCAATTACTCCCCAGGTCCTATGGCACGAAGACGTGGGGGCGTGGCTGGACTACAGTCTGGAGTCGAACCGGCGCCGGGACTACTTCTATCCGTCCAATATCTCTCCGCTGTGGACCGGGTGCTATGACAAGGGCAGGAAGGATTACTATGTTAACCGGATACTCAATTATTTGGATAAGAGTAAGGTGAGGATTCGGTTTTATCGGGGATGATGAGGTATTGAATAGGAAAGGGTTCATTCGTATTTTAATTATGAATGGACAGTCAACTTTGTGGAATTAAAATTTAATAAACATCTATACATCTATACAAATAAATAAAATTGGAGTGTCTGTTTGTAACATTAAAATAACCGCTTTTTACTAAGTGCATTTGGATGTATACACAGTACATATACCAAAACAGCATTTTTTACAATTTTTGTCTGTCTGTTTGTTCCGGCTAATCTCTGAAATGGCTGGACCGATTTTGACGGGACTTTCACTGGCAGATAGCTGATGTAAGAAGGAGAAACTTAAGCTACTTTTATTTTAGAAAAAAAATAGTTTTTAGGCGATACGAAGTTCGCCGGATCAGCTAGTCTTTTATAAACAGGCTACGAGAAAGTACCTTATTTTCTCGTCTGTTGTCAAAAATCTTTTTATGTATTTCCCTTGGTAGCTATTGATGAGCTGAAGTGATATCAGAAAAATTTGGCCGCAAAATAAAAAAAAATATTTCAATTTTTTTTTTAATTTTCAATATTGATTAATGATTATGCTCGAATTTCGACCATGACCATAATTTCTGGTGTACAAAAAAGAGTTTAAATGAAATATTTTTATTCAAAATTGGTTTGGTTTACAAACACTTTGAAAATCAAACCAAACAATAAAAATAAAGTACTTCTATTTATCAAGTTTATGTCAGTATCAGTTACCAATGTCACCAGGTGGACATATTCGAAGGTGGTATCCCCACGACGTTCGAGCACAGTGGCGAGCAATGGGACTACCCCAACGCCTGGCCTCCCCTCCAGTACATCGTGGTGATGGGACTCGCTGACACCGAGTTGCCCGCGGCTGTGAGACTTGCGTCCGAACTGAGTACGAAGTGGGTTAGATCGAATTATGAGGTTTGGAGGCAGAAGATGGCTATGTTGGAAAAGGTAAAAACTATTTTTTTTTTCATTAGAGTGTCAATAATAAATTATAAGAGTAGTATTAAAATACTATATACATATAGGTCTATGGTATTAAATGACTAACGCCCCAACTCAGAATCACTAATGATTACTTTCATCGCTGATTAGTAAAGAATCACCATACAAATTCTGTACTAAGGACCGATTTAAGTAACCATTAGTGACTCTGAGTTGGGGCGTTATTGACCCAGAAATTTTAAATTTAAGTTTCGAAGATTTTATTTTTAAAAGTTTAAATTTCTGTTTGCTGTCCTAGCGAGTGTTATATTTGTGTGTTGTCCATGGCACCCACGACTGAGGATATCCTACTGTGGGGCTTTGAATATATGCCTAGTTTTATTTATTTAAATGACACATTACTAAAATTAATGAAATAAGTTTAAAAGATAATTAGCTGTAGAGGCAAAATATGGCTATGTTTGAAAAGGTAAAGGACCATTCAAAACATCAGAATAAATAAATAAATTCTTTATTAGCCTCTAATTTACAATGGATGTCTTCAAGAAAAGAGTGAAAAGGCTTTTACTAAGTTAATGTGCTCACCACCTTGAACCACTTCTCCAATTACCATCAGTGGATTATGGTCAAGCAATAACTCATCTTTTTGTTAGTTGAAGCAATCTATACTCTTTCTATTAAATGTTGCTTTATTTCAGAGAAACTTAAATTATGTACTATGACAAAATTTTCTATATCAGGGGAAAAGACAAAAGTGCAAAAAGTGACAAGGAATAGAACCTGTTACTTTAAATTATGGGCATAGATTACAGAGAATGATCAGTATGATCACAAAGATTACAAAAAATATGATTATAAAATTTATCACTTAACTTTAAATTATTTATTACTGATCAATGCCATGTAATGATAATAATAATCTTGTTACTGATTTCATAATCGCAAACTAGATGGCGTTGTTACTGATTTGACGATCGCAAATTAAATGGCGTTGTTACTGATTTGATGACTGCAAACTAGATGGCGTTAAACTTCAGTCGTGCGTCGGAGCTGACACACACAATTTTATTTGTGTTCATCAGTATCTATATAACAAGTTATTCTCCACCACAGTACGACGCGACAATCTTCGGCGGGTTCGGCGGCGGTGGAGAATACGTGTTGCAAACCGGCTTCGGTTGGTCCAATGGCGTTGTCATGGCTCTGCTAAATAAATATGGAGGTAAGTTTCTACCTTATGACGTAGGAAATAGAGTTCGTTTTTGAATATACTTTGAATAAGATTTGGGTCTTAGTTACTGGTAATTTCTGGCCAGGTTTTACTTAAAAAAGAGTAAGTACCATAAGAAGGCAATAGTTTATTAATGACAATAGTGAATATTATGGAGAACTCAACGGGAAATCTCTCTGATGTTTTTGTGAATTTAGAGGTAATTTTTAAATGTTAATTTTCACATGAATTCACTATTTGAGTTTTCGCTTATTTCAATAGTGTAATATATTACAATGCTTTACATCATTGAAACAAGTAATAACATGTAAATTTCCAATATTTATAAATCCATAAGTATTGCCTAATATTTCATTTTTATATAGAACATTTTGTTTTGTAATCACATCATGAGTCAATCGCTAAAATCAAATTATTTCATTAAATATTCACGTTTTTTGTAATATAAAAATATTCTTACAAAATCAATCGTAAATTCATTATTTTTTCTCTTCTTCTGATAATTGCTACAATAAAACGTCTTAAGTTTTACTCTATAATTGATTAAATTTGTTTTTCACTCATTCTTTCACCATGGAAGTACTGAATGGTATGTCGTTCACTCATTATTATTATTTATAATGTACATGCTTTATATAAAAATTGGGGTCCAAGGTTCTATATATTTATCATTCAATTTATATAAAATTATTTATATTTTGTATCTTTTTATTTAATTAACATATCACTTTTATTATAATTAAAATAATTACTAACATTAAGTACATTAATTCTAAATAAGTAATTTATACATATTTAATATCCTAAGCACGGACCTAAAAAAAGACGGACGTAATCCCAAGCACAAATTCAGTGAAGCACCCATAGTAATACCAACTCTATTCGTACAAGTACACACACCCACACATTGACACTTCACTGCTTCAATCGCGAATCAAAAATTACGCACACATGGTAAGCGGGCGGCCATTGCTATGCTTCACTCTCGATTAGACGAGGTTACGTCCGTCTTTTTTTCAGGTCCGTGATCCTAAGTAACATTTTTATCTTTCGATTTTAATCACTAAATGTTTTGCGGTCATTCATAAATGTAGCCGACAAAATCTTAACATTGGATTGCCACAAACACTTCATATTTTGTTCTGAATTATTTAATTTTTTCTTTCTTTCAGCTCTTCTTTTATTGTTTATGTTTTATTGTTTTTTTTTCTACACTGCATGTATTCGGTGGGCGATCTAGACTAACTTGGGCTCGGTAGTTAGGCTACCTATTTATTAAAGATATTTAATATTATGTATATTATTATGTATAATAACTTTTTTATTAATCGGCACTATAATACTTAAACAGCACTGTAGATATTAATTTTATTAAGGCACATAATTATTATAATATACCTTAGATTTATTTATTCACAAATTAACTATATAAATAGACTATACAATTAAAAGACAAATATAATAGACGAATACACCATTAAAATTGTCTAATTTTATTTATGTAATATTATATTTCTTAATCACATAATGAAGCATAAAAAAAACAAAAGTTTCATTTACAAGAAAAGGTTAGGTATTTTTAAGTATAATAATATTCCATTTGTAGTTTTATAACCTTTAATTGAAGATAATCACAAGTCATAAACCAAGAATTATAGACTGCTAATTAATGACGATTAGCAATTAAAGATACTGAATACAGAATAATCCAAACTTGAATACAATTGCACAATCTTTTAATGAAACTTGTTTATCTATGGTTATACGGGCTCTGTGGTAAATATTTAGTTTAATGGCGGCATTATTATGTATGCAAATTGTCAAGCGTTATCAAGTTTTGTTTGCTTAGACAAGGCACTGTAATAATATTGTAACTGACGGGTTTTTTTTTATAAGATTAAGTACATAATGATATCAAATTATCATTGAAAGATTGAAGTCTAAAGATCAGTGGATTATTAAACAAGGAAAAGGTTTAACAAGAAAATGATCGGACAAGGAAAAGATATGATTAGGATGTTGAGATCGTGAAATACTTTTTAAAATATAATAGTAATAACGATTAGATTCAAAATTTAAACAATATACTTTGTATTACTGTTATTAGTCGGTTACCCAATACGTTAATTAAAAATTATTGTTTGAACTAATGTATTAGATATAGTAAAATGTTTATATAGAATTAACAAAACATTAAAAAAAAAACTTTTTTAAATATTAATACTCCTAAATGGACATACTTAAAAAAATATACCAACCTATTTTTGTTCCTGTTTAATTTAACGTCAAAAAATTTAACAAGATTGTAAAGCCATAACTTCAGTAGTAGCAAAAAGAAATATATAAATAGAAAAAAAACAAGAAAACAAATTATATCGGTTACAAAACAGAATTCAACACTGTATTTATAATTAAACAAACAAAAAACATTCTTTTATGTAAAGTTACTGGAGCTATAAAAAATTCCATACCAAATGCAACAGATTACAAAAAAAACCAAAGACCCAAAGCCTATGTCTAGAAGCGCCCACCGGCCGCGCTCAGCGCTAACCGGTGATCGCTGTTGACAGATACGTTATCTGCAGCGGACGCGTTCGGCACCGGCGCGGACTCGGGGGCCGTGTACGCCGCGCACGTGAGCGCGGGGGGCGTGGCTACTGCGTTCTTGGTTGTTCTGGCGTCGCTAGCCGCTGGAGCGTTAGGGTGAGGTGAGTGGAGACAACTTTTATTTTATATACACTACCTATGTACTTTTGTACCAATTTTTCTACCCATTAACATGAGACGACCTGCAGCCTCGTTAGTACCCTGCCAGCGAAGCGAGTGGTCCCGGTTTCAATTCTCGACCGGGGCAATACAAAATTATTAGTATGCATTGAAGTATAAAGTCATAGAACAGACATCTCGAACAAAATGTGTGTCCCGCCGGGAGGTTCTATTTTCAAAATTGAGACCCCGTTCTCCTTTCAAAATCGAACGAATCCATTGAAAATTAAAGCCGATCGGCGCCAATTCATTGGGACATACATTGTGTTCGCGGTGTCGGTTCTATATGTTAGTAATAATACTTCAATGTTAGTATGAGTATTTTTATTTATGAGACAAAAAAAATATTGGTGCTTGGGTCATGGGTGTCATCCCCGATTGTTTTTTGCCCGGAAACGCATCAGGGATTCCTTTGATGATGTTGATGATAACATCTGATGGCTCGTCTTCTTGTTTTCGGTCATTTACAAAAAAAAAAGTTAGTACACTTAGTACCACGACTTCAAGGAGGGATGAAAAATTTCCATGTTTCTATGTCTTTGAAATTCCGTTTTCAAGATATGAGATTACTTTCCCTCACAAGATTCTTTCTGTTACTTTCGAATTGATTGCAAGATTGGAAAATTTATTTTATGTATTTTTTTCTTTTTGTTCCAGATATTTTCATATATTCAAATTATGGAAAAATGTGATTCGAGTTACACGAGGCCCTGCAAAAGTAAGATCTTTCCATGTTTTATTTACTTATACATATTTGCTTTTCCAGGCATTATTTTATGAAAAAATACTTGAATGCGTAAATGAATTTTAAGTGAGGTTAGGTTATTTTTATTGTCTAAGTTTTACCAGTGAGTTATTTACACACAGTATTTTAGACGCCATTTCCACAGTATAGTAGTGATAATAATATAATCTTAATATTATGTATTTTTGACTATGCTTTTAGTAAGACGTGTTTTACATAGAATAACTATAGTATGAGTATTCTTACTTCTAGATGCTTCTAGTTACTACGAGTATATCTCAGTTTTTATAATCGAGCTTTCAGTCGTGACCTGTTTGATTTTTTGTAAATTCCGATTTAAATTCCGTTATAAAAATCTAGTAAAATAAAGTACAATTTAGTTGTCAGTTTCTGATATTTTTTTATGTAATAGTATTATTACTTCGAAATATAATATTTGAAAGATATTAATATCAGTAGGCAGTACATAATAAGTTGATCGCTTTTTATCTAGGTTCTGTCAAATTTGACAGACTGTGATATTGAAGAAACTACGGTTGTATTATTTATACTTATATCATAAAGATAAGGCTAATTGTATACATATAAAAATATAATATTGTATAATTTATTTTATTGTAAAATTATTGTTTATTTTTCACATTCCTCTTTAAACTACTTGTAATATTTGACATTAATAGTAATTTATTATTAAATGTTAATAACTATTTTATATTATCATTATTATTATTTATTGTAGAATTTCACATTTGTACCATAACTCGTTATTCAATAACAGGGTCTATATTTAAATAGATACTTAATTATATTAGGATATTAAATATTAATAAAAGTTAAATTGCATGTTGCTATCTGTATAGTTTCCTTTCTACAGACAATTCTACAGACAATTTTATTTTCTTCCTATTTTTATTTTCTGAATACCACTCTTTCTCTTTTTATTTAATTTTTATACTTACCTTATTTATTGACTGTAGTTGAGACAGGTTTATTTAAAATAAGTTTTCATATTCCAAGAACGGAATAATGCCTTGGATGGATGGATAGCAATAGGAACAACATCTTAGTGTGATATAAGACTTCTTTATGGTCGTAGCACACATATCAACTCGTAAACGGAACGTAAACGTATCAACTCTTGCATTTCAGTATTCTTTGTATGAAACTCCCTACTGTAAAGCACACTTATCGAAATCGTAACGTAATCGCCTCGCCTGGAGACAAGCTCACGAACCGGGGTACGGTGCGTGGACGACTTGCCGTACCCGCGCTTACGTCTCACCGTATGCTATCCTTCGACTATCCATACGGATAGTCGAGGATACCCTCGTGCACGCCCCGCGCCGCGGCTACCGCTGCATCTGTGTTTTATTAAATTTGCAACCCGCCTAGCCGTCAACCAGCGGCCGGCGAGCCGTAAGCACGGCGTCGCCTAGCCGTAGCCGAGTCGACTCGGAGCTGCTGGTCGGTTGGTAACGCGCTTACGTTAGGTTGATGCTTGGTTGACGGCGAGGCGATCCGGTGACGATCCCTTTCCGAGTTGATATGTGTGCTACGACCATTATTGTGACATGTGACGCTGGTTGAATGTGTCGCTTATCCAATTCAGTGCCACCTTTATGTTATAATTAAGAACAAACTTGCATCATTCTGATAAAAACAGAATTTCTGTTCTCTCCGTTTCGTATTCACTGATATGCAAGGGACATTTTCTGCGTATTAATTTTCAATTTTAATAAATATTGCAAGGATAGTACATAAAACAAACATAGCAACGTAAAACCTTTTTTGTTTTAATTTTTATTCAACGTTTTAATACAACTAAGTTCAATTAAAATTTTCGTCACTCAACATTTCATTGAATAATATGATATGAGAATAAAATAAAACAATACAATGTGATTACTAAAGTATTTATTTAAATAAACTTATGTAAGTACTTTACTTTACGATTAGATAACAGCAATACGTACAGATCCACGTAAGACAATAACTTATATATATAAAATGAAACGAATGTACCTTAATATAATATAATTAATAACTTTACATTAATTTGTCTTCACATAGTTAATAAATAATCATTCGTTTTGATAGTAACTAAAAAACAGTGGCGTACCTAGCCCTAAGGAGGCCTCATATCAATATTTGTTGTGGGGCCCCCTCAACGTCAGCTGTCAAATATAAAAGGAGCGCCAACTGTAGCGGTCGTAGGCCGCTGGCGAGCTTTTTTTGGGAGTGTTGGTAGGGGCCCCTATACGCTGGGGGCCCCGTTTAATTAATACGGCTGATACGGCGGTAGCTACGCCCTTGTTAAAAAATCTCTTCGTATAGCAAGGAGTAAAATGTATTCACTGGGTACACATAAAACATTATTTTTCTGTTAAGTCGTACGCGATAAATTCCTGCTAGGAAGTACTCTTTGAATCTTATTATATTGGGAAATAATTTATTGTTTCCTTGTTTAATTTTTTTACGGAATTAGCCGGCAAACGAGCTGATGATCCACCTGATGGTAAGTAGCTATCGTCGCCCATGAACATCAGCAACACCAAAGGCATCACTGATGCGTTGCCGGCCAAGAAAGAGAGAATAAAAAGAAAGAAAGAACTGGCTCTCAAGCCCCCAGTCGGAAACGACGAGTCGTTTGGCGGCTGACTCATGCTCAAGGGTGGTAGCTATCCAGGCGAACCTCATAGAGAAATAATAATAATAATAATGTTATTAATTAGCAATTAAAATCAATATTACCAATATAATCCCTCGAGGGGCCCTACCACCATCGGGCCGGATTTAGTCGCCTCTAACGACACCCATCCAAATAATAAAAATTGTAGTATTTTACATTCCCCTTAAACCTAATTTTCCTCATAGACAATCATAGATCAAGGAATCATCTGGAAGTGTCTTGTTAAGGATTTCTAACTCCATAATAACTTTAACTACTTCAATCCAGTTACACTATTTGTGCGTCACACCTATTATCTTCTCCAATCTTGTACTTAAGACAAAGATAGATAGCTATGTAATAATGGCTACTTACAGAGACTTGGACATCACCCCGAATAGAAACTTAAATGACCCCCTTCCCGGACTAGAAAGCCTTTCATTTGTTTTTACAGATAAGAATTATAAAACCTAGCAATTCTGAAACTGCAAATCTTTTAGTTCTTTCTTCCTTTTTCTTCTTACTTGGCTGGCAACGCATCAGTGATGTCTTTGGTAAAAGTACTCAAATCTCAGTAAAGACTTTTGTAACAACTTATTCATTTTTTACACGCTTTATAATTATTAACTTCACCTGTATGTTTGTTTGTTTGTTTGTTCGTAACTTGTAACCGACTCCTTTGGACTTGATTTTGACCCACTTCAAACGGTCAGATTTCTTTCAAACTTCGTGGACTTATTTGTAAGACAAAGTCAACGTGCAAAATCCGATTCATAATATAACAGTGTCGTGCAAACCTAATGCGATTAGTCCGGTCTCCTCAATTAGTGTTACCTTGCCTCGGTATTAGATTTATGAGCGGAAGTCTATTTTTACTGCATTTCCTGGTCTATTGTGATTGTACCGACCTTAGCTGCAGCCGGAAATGCAGTCGTTCAGAGTATACCGTGCAGTTCTTTGCGTGACTGTGTCATGATTGTAGTTGATTCATCTTATCCCACTGCTAGGAACCACGGTGTCCGCTATATCCATTCTATCTACTTATCTCATATCTATTGTTGGGTCTTTCTGCACTTACGTTTACTGTAATCCATGATCTATGAAACAAATCTATTGATTGTCATTTAAAGTTTTAGTTTGTTGTATTTATACTGGTATCGCTACTGAACCATGTAGGTAGGTAAATGATTAGAAAAGTCGGCATGAAATCGGCAACCTACCCATTGCTTTAAAAAGTTACACAATGTCAGGCCTTTGACGATGAGATAAAGTTCACAAGTGAACATAGAGAATATCTACTGAGTACTGACACATTTTTCTTAATTTCTAATATGGAAAAAACCAACGTTACCTCTACAGGTAACAGTAGACAGGGGAGGGTACCCTGAATAAAAATGGTTTTCAATATTTTATTCTACGATTCTGGAGTTTTAATAAATGTGTACATACTCGTATATCCATGCCAAATTACAGCTTTCTAGCACTAAAGGTCTTGGCGTTTTGCTTCGGACGGACGGACGGACTATAAGGGTTCTGATTTTACTTCGGAACCCTAAAAATTAAGGTGCAGGACTCACATTGAATCTGGACACTAGGTTCTTACTAATCGCTGTCAAAGGTAATAATGAATTCTGTAGAAGATTCACGTTTGTTGGACAAGCTGTTATATAAAATCTTTGGACTTATAGTATTAACTTTACATAATCGTTTTAGACAATAGTGTCCCGTAACGGAGATAAGTGTAAACTAGGTATTTGTGTAGCGATACGTAAAACCCATGTAAGCCTTATTGATCTAGGTGTAAATACTTTACCACATTTGTAAGGTCTCTTTAAATTATGTAAAATGAGAAGAATCTATATAAATGCTAATTTAAATTAAGAAAATTACAAAGCTTAGTAATAGGAGAAACTTACTCAAGAGGTGAGACCTGTATCCTGTAGTGGGCCAGTATTGGGTTGGAGCCAATCTACCTTGACCAGAAACATAATCAGAGCTAACTTAGCTTCATAGCTTGATCACTTTGGATAATCTCTTAGTTCCAAACGTATAGGTACAAACCTTCAGAAATAGTGAAATTACCACACCCGAAACAAGTATTATTATTAGTATTATGAGGGGTGTAATACCTAAAGTTTTCATACTTACCAGATCCCAGCACAAATCATGTGACTCTCTATATTTTGTAAAATTAATTTAAGTAATTCGTGCATTACTTTTTGCGCCCACGCGACGCTCAGACAAATAAATAATCATTGAATTCGTTTCGGTAATTTAGTACATAGTAATTCTTTACTGACGTAAATGAAGTAATACGTAATGACGTATAAGTCCTTATGTACACAAATAATCAGTTCCATTGTAAAGGTAATTATATTATATGCAATTATCGCGCGTATGTCGCTGCATCAAGGTCGAATATAATCGAGCACATCCCGCATTGTCACATTAGAGCTGGTGATAAATTGAGGCTTGCTTTGTAATTTGTATTTCGTTTGACGCACACAGGTACATGCACTCATACACATCTACACGTATTTCGCTAATAAAAAAAAACTTAAATACCTACAAATAACAAACGAATTGTAGCGTTTTTCAAAAATGTTTTTGCCCAGAAGTAATGTTGAGAAAATAAAATCCAAAAAAAAAAAATAAAAAAAAATTGGTGTTATAATGTACATGTATATTATGTATACTGTACTGTAAAATATTCATTTTTGTTTAAAAAATTTTTTACATGTATATTTTTTATTTATTTATTTTGATCTATGTTCGTGTACCTAATGGGCACAGAAATAAACATTTTTCTTTCTTTCTTTCTTTCTTTCTTTCTTTCTTTCTTTCTTTCTTTCTTTCTTTCTTTCTTTCTTTCTTTCTTTCTTTCTTTCTTTCTTTCTTTCTTTCTTTCTTTCTTTCTTTCTGTCTTTCTTTCTAAATAGATTCTATGAATTTTGGAATTCGTATTTGTATAGGTAATTTTTTCACGTACTGTACTAAAGTACAATTAGATATCTGTAATCAGAAACGTGTGATTTAGTCTGACAATACAATGTAATATCCGGTATACCGACATAATAACATGTTTTTCACATATTTTTCTTTTGAAAACCAATTACACCAACTCGTCACTAACCACATACATTAGTCTAAATACATCACTAAAGTGGAAATTTGATCTTTACAGTATATTGCACTAGAGTCTAATATCAAATGTTATTGCTACATCAGTAACCTTGTTGGCTCCCATTTATCGGTACCTGTGAGGCTTTGAAATAAGTTCTATTGTCGAACTCTCAATTATTGTGTCACGTCTGATGTCATTAGGGTTGCCACAGATACTGTAATTGTTTTTTTTTTTGTTTTTTTTTCGGTCTAATTTAGTCTGTTATATTTTCCGAAATCAGGTTTGACACAAGGTTGCAGCAAAAATGAAAACCGTCACTGAATAGTTTATTACATAGCCCATGTTCGTGAAAAAATAATGTTATTTATCATGATAAAATGCATTTTTGCTACGTGAAAGTTGAAATTAAATGTCTCCTGGTTTTAGATACTTCATTGTATAAAAACTACGGAAATCCTGTAGTAAAAAAATCCAGGAAAACTCTTGACTACCAGCCCTTATGTTGCGGTATATATTTGCAATTGAGAGTAGTGGATTTCCTTCGTTTTCATTTAACGTTTTTTATGCAATATTGACTTGTGAAATGTATTTGTCTGAGTTTTTATTGACCATAGATCTATTGGTTTACTCAGGAATATGAAAGTTATGTCTAAAATTAACTTAAACCAGTTACATTAACTATTAGGTTTTACAATAATTTTATTAAGGTAAATATATTAATGTATAGTTTTGGAGGCCATACCTACACGATCAAGTGTACTTGATCAAGCGTCAAGCGGACTTGACGCGGGATCCAGTATGCTTGATCGTGTATGGCTACGGTATAGCTATCTAGCCATACTATATCTGTCTCATGCACACTGGATGGCGCGTCAAGACAAACTGCAAATTTGACAAGTCAAACTGCAAATTTGACAAGTCAAACTGCAGACTTGATCAAGTACACTTGATCGTGTATGGCCTCCATTATATGTTAATATGGCTGCTGCTAAACACACTAAATAAATATTTGACAATTATAACATGATAATTCCTTGTGACGAAGTCACTCACTTGTGCAAATATTTTTGCCAGAAACTTTTTCAGTTCTTAGAACATTCTTTAGTACATATGACCAAATGTATGTCTGGTTCAATAGGATGATCTTAAAATGTATATGAAAGGTACGAATAGATTGATAGATTTATGATACAGAATTAAATGTAAACATGTATCGCTTCACAACAACGAAACATTTGTTTCGGGTGCAGTTGATGTTTTTTTGACTGAATAACAAAATTCATATTTACCTATCTTATAATATCTATAATATATCTTATAATATTTATAAAACCACTTAAATAACTGGTACCTATGTTAAAACAATATAATTAAATATAGCTTAATTAACTTTTCAGCTGGTATTCTAAAAAAATATATAATATAATTATGTATTGTTAGGTTTAGTAATTTCTAGTGTCTCCATAAAGTTGGGAATACGAAATTTGATTTCTTAATAAATGAAAGACAAAAAAAGGAAAAACTTTATTATACAAATTATTTCATATTTAGCTTGTTGTTGACTGTAAATCAATAACAATAGTATTTCAATATAATCTATTACACAATAAAATGTATTTTATGGTTCGTTGTTAAATAAAAAGCATGTAAGAAAATTATTTATTTCAATCTCACAAATTATAAGGAATTTAAGTTTTTTACGAGTAGGTAACAAGGTTTTTCGGCATTACACCACAAACCTACAACCATATTATCTTAATTACGTAGTCTAACATTTTTAGTATTTTTAAATATATGTAGGTAGGTACCTTATATATTTAGCTATCTGTGTTTTTTTAAGTACCATACATCGTTAAATTAACACATTTAATACGATACCAGATTCTTCACATCTTCAACTATGATTTTGATCCTGAAATAGTAACAGAAAACCTATTAAACACAATGTTTTCAATATGTTCCTGGTGAACAATAATATGATGCAAAATAATACTAAATTAAATCGAACACTTCTAGTCAAATAATGTTTGGTATAGAGTGTCGTGTAAATTCTGGGTTGGCGGTAACAAAACTCTACACTTAATTATCGTTAATTTTTAATTATAAATTTAACTGCAAGTGGAAACGTGTAATCAATCACAAAGAAATAATGCTTGGAAACTAAATGATGACTAAATTTTTATATACCAAAAAAATATTTAGTAGGCATAATATTTATTTTGTAATAAGTTGGTAATTCGAATGAAAGAGATTTAAAAAAAAAATAATTTAAGTATAATCAATAAACAAATTGTCATCGTTTTCAAAAATCACTTGTTATTTGATGTGTTAAAAAAGTTACCAAAATGATTCTCACAATATAAAAGCATTATTATAATTGCTCGCGTAACTTTCAAACTTTATTCTTATTTACAAAACACATCCTTTACTTGTATTTAAATCTATTTTTTACACGAGTAGTTACTATTTGGTAAAAAATCCTGTAGGGTATTTTAATAGTAATTTGTAATTTAAAAATAAGTTTGACACAAAATGAACTTAAAAAATTGATAAATGACATTTAATGCCAGAAGTAAATTCGTTTTATTATTCACTATTTTTAAACTAATTTAAATTAATATTTCAATAAAAAGTAGTGCCAAGATGGTTTACCAAATAAGACTTGGTCAAATGGACTAACTTTACGTGGGTTCAGCGAAATATAAAAATAATAAATACCTGCGCACCGATTACCTGTCTGAGGACGACAGGCCATCATCCGGTCCCTCAGGCGACTGAAGTTAACTGAAACCGATCACTGTGATCTCGCTGAGCTAGCCGTGACTGCGTCTGCGCATAATGACGACGTTACACACACCTCTGTGTACAGGTTGATGTTTTTTCGTCATTATCTTAATATATATAAATTACGTGTCACGTTGTTTGTCCGCGATGGACTTCTAAACTACTTAACCGATTTTTATCAAATTTGCCTACCGTATGCAGTTTGATCCAACTTGAAAGATAGGATAGCTTACATCTCAAAATAAAAAAAACCTTTTGACAGAACGAAGTCTGTCCGGGCAGCTAGTTTTTGATAATTTTTTATTTAATTTGCTATAAATATAATAATAAAACAAAATATTGTTATAAGTATTAAGTAAAATAAATAAAAAAATCTTGGAAAAAAAGTCAGGTAAGTATAGGTATTAAAATTTATTATAAAATTAAACGAATATAATTATTATTATCTGCGTAATAATGGAAAAGACAATGACGCATGAACAATATAAAATTTTAGTTATATTATGTTAAAAGCTATATATTATATATTTCCTTAAAAATCATGTTTGTCGTTTCATTGACCAAACTGATATTGGGACCAGTGCTGGATTTAGGCCTAGGCCCGTGAGGCCCGGGCCTACGGGCGCCATGATTTTGGGGGCGCCAAAATTTTCAGAACCCCAAAAACTTAGGAGTGGTAAAATGTCAGAATTGTTTTTATCTAAAATATTTTTATATATTTTCGCTTCAAATTAATAAAAAAATATAAAATATTTTAAACGTTTACCTTTTAATTTGTCGGTGCAATATGAATTTTTTTGATGTACATTACTTTGAAAACAATAATTTTCTGATTTTTCGCAAATTCTTAATTTTTATAGCGGATAGTTAAAGATTATATACTATTTCTCAATAGCCTTTATGAATAAATTATAATTAAATTAAAAGTTTTCAACCTAACTTGTAAATTTAAATTATTTTCGGAAATGTTGAAGCAAGAATTCTTGTTATTTCAAAATTCTATTTATCATTCAACTGAGTGTGTTTTTCGAAATATTGTGTTCCGAATGTCAGAAGGGCGTATATTTTTTGCCAATCGCTTTGCAAAAAATTTTTAAGTAAAAAAATGAAAAAAAAAATCCAAAGCGAAAAATTATGTCTCAAAGTATCCACATATCAAATAAAGTTTGCGATCACTAGCAAAAGATGGATTTTTTTAATTTTACTTTTTTAAAAGAATATTGCTTACGTAACATCTTTTTATGAAAAAGATACACTTGTTGAAATAAAAAAGTTAAATTATTTTTTATTTTTTATTAACTAGAATTGAATTTAAAAGTACTAGTGCAATTTTGACTAATAAATAATTGAAAGATAAAGAGGATTTAACAAACAATAAATATTATCAACATTTATTATCAAATTGCGTTTCTTTAGTTTATGATAACTCCTCCCCTGGCTCGAACACATGCTGCAATCCTTCTTGGCATGCTGAGAATTAAGTTATCCAGTTATTCTTGCGGTAACCTGTCCCATTCTTGAATAACGGCTTCCCTGATCCCTGGCACTGTCTGGGGAAGTGGTTGACGGTTCCAAATAGTTCGCTTGATAGCATCCCACGCGTGTTCTATCGGGTTTAAGTCAGGCGAGCCGGCAGGCCAGTCTAACCTGGTAATATTCACGCAGAGCAGCGTTGATTCGTTGAGCTCGATGTGCGGGTGCATTATCGTCAACCAATACGAATCGAGGGCCATGGTTTATTCTAAATGACCTGACAATTCCATCAATAGCAATGGTTTGGTACAAAGCTGCAGTCATCCAGCCACGATACGGGATCAACGACGTTCTAGCACCAATCATTATACCGCCCCAAAAGGATACCGATTTCCCGCCTTGTTGAACGGTTCCGGTGGCAGTTTTTTGTCTTTCAGCGTTCCCATGTCTTCTCCAGACACGGAAACGTTGGTTGTCCAGATGAGTGCTAATTCTGGACTCGTCAACGAAGAGACAATTCCGCCAAATGTTTTCCTCGTCGTCTTCTTCATTTTGGCGGAGTCTAGCCCACTGCAATCTGCGTCGCTGTCGTTGCTGTGAGTTCAGGGGTGCTCGCTAGGATCACCTCGCTCGTAATCCAACCTGGTGTGAGCAATTCCTGATGGTCTGAGTGCTAATTTCTAGTCCAGTAGCAGCTCGCAACTTAACTCTTATTTTGGTGGCATTGATTGTTGGGTCTCGTGCAGTCAGCAATCTGATGTAACGCTTCTGAGCAGCAGTAAGAACAGTTAGCCGACCACTGCGAGGTTGATCAGCAAAGTTATCCACGGCGATACCTCCGTAACGTGTTCACGACACAGGATTGGGCTACAGCCACTCTGCGTGCTATTTCTCTCGTAGAATGTCCTTCTTCCCCCAAAGTAACAATTCTTGCTCGTAAAACTTCTGATAATCCCCTCGGCATCTTTTTGAATGAACTCCTTTTTCGAAAAGTCAGAAAAAACGCTTGAATCAAGTTGGTCAGATTTCTGATGAACGTAAACAAGGATTTAATCTCTTTTTATACCGATAAACAATTGATATTTTAAATTATTTTGTTATTAAAAGATTTGATTTTAAATGAAGAATCTTAGAAGAAAAAGAAAAAAACGTTTTATTCTAACGTCACAAAAAAGATTTCGTATTTTCAAGTAAGTGATCTCAAACTTTATGTGATGTGTGTACGCCCTTTTGGTTGAAGAAATAAAAAAAATGTGCTAAAGCTAAAAGGACATTAATTTTTTTTCCTAATCGCCTGTCAAACATATTGACTGTTTTAGACATGTTTTAGCATTTATGAGAATAAATTCCAGCAACAAATCTTTCTGGAGAAAGATCTTTTTCTACCCTAAAAAGGGTGAAAAATTATTTACGTGCAAGTATGGGCCAAGGCCCAAGACAGGCTTAATGCCTTTGCGTTATTATCTATTAAAGCTCAATTAGTACAAAAAGTAGATTATAATATAATATATAGTGTAGAACCAAAGCCTGAAAGAAGAAAATGTAATAAATGATAATTTAAAAAAGTTATTTATTTATCTCCGAGACTGTATACTCAGGTATATAATAAAAAAACTATACACGATAATTATATATTAACTAATAAAACGTTGTATTTAAATTAATAAAGTTTGATATGTATTTTTTTTTAATTGCTCATTTAATTTCGATATTCACCTCCATATAGAACAAAAAGGGCGGCATATCCTTTGGGGCCTAGGGCGACATCAAACATAAATCCGCCACTGATTGGGACTTCACTATGACTTGCGTAATTCTTCCACAAAGGAACCTGATGGGTTTCTCCTACATTGGTAGATGATGAAGAAAAAATTAGACTTCATTCCCGCTTATCATCAGGTGGTTTTGTGCTCAAGCACTAACTTATTCTGCATAAAAAAAGATGATTTTAAATTATTTAAAATTATCTATATCCATGACAATATTTATGTATAATATAACAAAGTTCATTTAATTTCCTCAGCTGGCTATATATTGTTTTATAATTTTTATAAATAAAGGACTTAACATTGAAATAATATGATTAATTTTATCGTTAACTTAATAAATTGTTTTGTAAACTCGTTGTATGTAAATGTTTATACGATGATATGAAAAGTGATTGTGAAGGTTGAAATCTGAATAATAATAGCTTAAGTTAAGGTAAAATACTCTATTAACGGCACTAGTATAATTTATAACCACCTTGATAAACATAAATAAGCTTCGATGTTTATTTTAAAATATGGTTAAATATGATATTCATATTTTTTAATCTAAGTAATTCATTTTAAATGAAGATTAATTAATATGTACCTATCTACTTTACGGTCATAAAATAAAATGAAAACAGAAAATTTTGGTATATAGATTTAATAATTAATAATATGATGATATTACCCAAATATGAAGTTAACCTGTATGAATACAAAATTACATTAATTTTCTTGAAATTAAATGTAATTTTATGTAATAATTAGTTATTAAGAACTGCTTACCGTATCGCATTATTTATTAAATTCAATTTGTTAATTAACTTATGTGTTAAGCCGCAAAATTCTTCAAATTTCAGCAATAGGGCCGATTACCCTACGTTGGTTATTTCCATTGTAAAGGTTGCTTTTAAAGTTTATAATTGTAGTATTAAACTCCTTTTAAAATAAGAACAATGTCATGGTCAAGGTTGGTTAGGTGTTGGTTGAATCACAATAATTTTTTTTTCTTCTGCCGTTCTGCCCAGTAAAGCCCAATGCATACGTAACGGGTTTTTTCCCCGTACGGGACGGGGACGGGGCATAAATATACGTGCGTGCCCCTTTCCCGCCCCGCACGGGATTCCGCTGCGTATGCACTATCGTATACATTTTATATGAAACGATGTTTCCAAAACTTCACGTCCCGTCCCGTATGGGAAAAAACCCCGTTACGTATGCATTAGGCTTAATAGTGAGCGCATTATATGTCCGCACCGTCGGCATATGTCATCGCATCGGGCTCTCATATGATTTCATACAAATGCGGCGCGTCCGGCGCGAACGGTGCGGACTAATATGTTCAGCATAATATTCAACAGAGCATGTCTTATTCTCTTTTAATCTTTTCGTCATCATAACGTCTTCTAATATGTAGTTGTCCTTTACTCTCATAGTGGCAGTACAAAGTTATAGTCTCAATGTCCACTCACCACTGGTTGGGTGGATCATTGGCAGACTTCCCAGTATGTATGTTGAAGTATACAGATATTCTACTTTTCACATATTTGATTTCTAAAACGCACCTGCGTTTGTAAAATTAAGTTCAGTCCTAAACGAACCTGCGTCATTGTGCAAAAGAAACTTTTTGTTGACTTTATGGGAATAAAATAGTAGATGATGGTAAATATGGTAATCCGTCAGGTACCATGATTGACTAAGAGTAGGTTATCGACAAAGGAATTAGTAGGATAGTAGAGTTCTCTCCGATGGATGGGGATAGCAAATCCAGATCCATTTCTCAGGTACCTACACAATCCTATAAAAGTCTTCCGTATCTTTTTATAAATATATTTTCAATTCGAATAACAAAGCATTATCCATCCCGTCATTGACTGAACTGAAAGTAACACCTCCGTTCGTCACGTTCAGTTAACGGTTTTAATGGGAAGATCGTGAGTAAACGTACTTGGGCTGGTAAACAGGTGACATTTGCACGGCATATGTGTAAATAAATGTAAATGTTTGTTTGATTTACTTTTTTATGACTAGCGTTCTCTCTGCTGTTTTGCCGACGCGACGTTTTCCGGGATAATAAGTACCTTGTTATTCCAGGTCATGATGTATTTGTGTGCAAAATTTCATAAAATCCATACTGACATTCATATCTATACTAATATATAAAGAGGAAAGATTTGATTTTTTGTTTGCATTGAATAGGCTCCGAAACTACTGAACCGATTTGAATAATTCTTTCACTGTTGGGAAGCAACACTATCCCCGAGTAACATAGGCTATATTATATTTTCAAAAAAATTAGGGATCCTTAATAAAACTCAAATAATGTAAGCCAAGGTATAAAAAAATAAGAAAACCGAAGCAAAGCGAGGGCGGTTACTTGTTTTTAATATTTCGTCGTTGCGACTTTAAGACCTTTTATGTGTTATGTGCCACTTTTGGCAATATCATTTTTTTACGTCAAATGATTCTATATTTTGAAGCACAATCGAATTCAAAAACTCTCATGTGTGTACGACGTTTCCATCGTAATTTATTCAACCAAAATCAAAATCGCATATGCTTGCTAAACAAAACTATCGAGTTTTACCTATTCCCTCAAAAAGCTGATTTTTTACATATAAGAGGTCTTAAAGTCGCAACGACGATTTGTAGGATTTTTTTATTTACTTTTTTCTATTTGTAAGTCTGATTACATTTTTAAAAACAATTCATTACTATCAAATCACATGATGACACTAAGTCTGGTTTACACGTATTAAGTAGTTAAGTAGGTAACTTTAATTTGAAGTAAATTAATACGTGTAAACAGACAATTTACTAACTTTTTAGTTAAAATTTAGTATATCTATTTAATTACTTAATATGTGTAAACCGAGCATCAAAGCTCGTCAGTTATGTAGGAGTTTTTAAGCCTATTTAATTTATCAGTTTTAGATCAACCTATTACTTTTTTGTCATGAGACCATTTCTGACCCAGTTACCTATTTGGTATTCTTCGTGTGAAGGAATTATTTGAATTTTTTGGGGTAATTAACTTGCTTTTGGTATAGTTTTGTAGGTTTATATGGACGACAATAAAATTAATTTTGTTATGGTTACGTTGTAGGTACCTACTGTGAATTTGGAAATGGCGTGTGAAATTATTATTACTGTGTGAAAATTTACTTTATCTATGCATCTATACATCTATACGAATAAATAAAATTGGATTGTCTGTTTGTAATATTAAAATAACCGCTTTCTACAAAGTGCATTTGGATGTAAGTACGCCGGGTCAGCTAGTTTTAAATATATATATTTAAAACTAGCTGACCCGGCGTTGTTGTGTTAAATTTTTGAGCCTCATGAAACAATGGTTATCATGAAACTTAGAAGGTAACCTTTCAGGGTCCAATCCCCGACCAGCGGGCCTATTATGAACTTTTATAAAACCATTCATGTTCCAGGCAATTCATTTATCGAGCTTGGAACGACGTATGATTGGCTAAACAGTGTCACGTGACTACTTTGGTAATACGAATTTGACGTTTACACTGGAACATGGCAGGAATAAATGCCCCAACTCAGAGTCACTAACAGTTACTTAAATCGCTCATTAGTAAAGAATCTCCATACAACGGGTTGGATTTAGAATCCGGTAGCAGGAGTTCGTACATGAGAATGGTTGAAGCTTATAGAGGTTCATCAGCCGATTACAACGGTACCAATCGCAACTCTCGGCAACGCACCGTTTTCGAGAAAATTGAAAAAAACTTTCATAACCTTAGTACCAAAATACGACACTTAACACGATTTAGAACGCCAGAAATGTCTTTTTGACAATTCAGAGCTGTCAAATAAGTCCCAAATAAGTCAATAATTTATGCTTAAACTGTCAAATCGATGCCAAATGTTTTCCGAGCTATGAAATAAGTCCTATGCATAAACTGTCAAATCGGTCCCAAATGTAAGTACTCTATGTATAAACATTGGCGAAGAAAGAGGAACGGCGGAAGGCATCACGGGGGGCTCGGGGGGGCGAAGCCCCCCGCAATGAAAAAAGCAATAGGAACCCAAAACAGAATGGGTTAGGTTAGGTTAGGTTCGTATAATTTTTTTTTACGCGGAAATAGGGACCCCGCGAAGCGGGGTCCCGTCGACATTTATGACCAAGTGTAGTTTTGTGACATAATTGAATAATTAAAATATTGTTGTGCAAGAAAACACATCATGAAGTTTGTATGATTATTATTTTACAATTTTGAGGTTAGGTTAGTTTTTCTCAATTTTCTCGGAAACGGTGCGTCGCCGAGAGTTTCAGGTGGTACCGTTGTAATCAGCAATCACCCCTCCCTCCTCTTCCGCCCCCCTTTCCTCCCCCCTCCTGCTACCGGATTTTAAATTTTGGTACTAAGGTTATGAAAGTTTTTTTCAATTTTCTCGGAAACGGTGCGTCGCCGAGAGTTGCGAGTGGTACCGTTGTAATCAGTAATCCCCCCTCTCTCCCCACCCCCCTCCCCTCCCCACCCTCCTGCTACCGGATTCTAAATTTTAACCAAATTCTGTACTAAGGCGCGATTTAAGTAACCATTAGTGACTCTGTGTTGGGGCGTAAGAGTTCATAATAGACCGTCAGGATAGACATTTGGATAAACGTTATCGAATCATGTTTAAGATCTTCTTTTGTTTATCATTGTCATTAAATAATGTACTTAACGCTATATTTTAACTTTACAGCGTCGTGGTATACAGAAAACGCCAAGGGTACATGCAGTTATCTTCAGCTGAGGACGTCAAGTTGTTACCTCGAAAGCCTTTCACCGAACTACGAAGCCTCAACGGGGCATCGAAGCAGCGACTCCGGTGAACCAAACTACCTCCTCCTGGCCTACGTGAGTTACGATCGAGGAGGAAATGAGTATTAGTAGTATAATGTAGATTGGTTATTCAAAATTTGTGAGGTCGGAAATACCTATACTTGACTCATTACTACGAGGAAATAGCATTCATTAAAAAAATCCTACTCAAATATTGATACTTAAGGTAAAATAACTCAATCTAAATAAAAATGTTGCAGTTACTACAAGCATATACTAAAATGTATTCCCACTAACTAGATTTTTAGTCTGATGATTAGAGGGCTTGATTAGAGTTATTCTTTATAAAAAAAAAACTTTTGCATTCAAATCTCAACGAAATTATCGATGGTAGTTAGTACCCATTTGAGCGACTGTTCAAATGTTTGTGTCGATTTAAAGTGCTAATTCTTAGCTATAATGTATCTCATTTTATCAGTCTCACAGTAACTGTAGCTTTGGTACTATCCAAATCAATGGATTCGAAAATGCAATCAAAAGTATTGAATATTCTTTGAAATAAATTTGAGAGAGCTAAGATCATATGAAATGGATTATTGTATGTAAAGTAGATTAAAATGATTGCAGTAGATATAATTTTATTCTATTATCTCGTAGAAGTGAGTAGTATTTTATTATCTACGTATTTACATAAAACTATTGTGAAGCTTCGAGAAACTATTTGCCATTACAATTCTCGCTTCCAAAGTTACGCTATGCAATTTATGTAAAGCTCAACTCACAAATATATCACAACTTTCATAATTGGACTATAACACAATTCGTTCGCGTTTTGTATGACAATGATTCGCGAATTAAAATAAATGGTGGTCATTTAAAACTTGATTTTATTATCAACACTTTTGGATAGAAATTTTGATTTGCATTTTATGAGATAAAGCTGTATTTTTTCTGCACATTTTTTTATCTTAAAAATACAGTACAATAATATTATAATATATATTAAAAATACAGTTGATTTTTATCGCTTCTATTTAGTTTTATCTGTCCGGGTGGCTAAACAATGATATTATAAAAATAGAGGTAGATATGTCACTAGCGCGCCGAAGATGAAGAGCGTAACTTGGGCTAATTAGCCCAACTGCTCGCAGTCGCTCTGTCAATACTCTGTCGATACGCACGCTTTTATTGTTGCCAGAAATCCTTGAGATTTGACATACAGCGTTAAAATGCCCTCGTGTATTATGCGTAAATGCACTAATTACACAAGTAAAAGAATTAAAATTCATGGAGTAACATACCGCACGTCAGTTATCATGATTTATTGCATTTTATATAATTTCAATATTTCTCTAACAAAGTAAATATGGCGGCATGACAACGCCGGCCGAACATAGCATATGTCCAGTTTTTGTGCAAATTGACTTTAGACCATATCCGTAACTAAATAAGGTCTTAAATCAATTTGCCCAAAAACTGGACCTATTGCACTCTTCGTTAGGACGGCAGATAGGGCGGACATAGATTAACATATACAGAAGTGAGGATATATCGATGCTGTCCCCATTTGTATGTTTATTGTTAAGTACAGAGATAATTTTCTCACGAGTACACGTATTGTAATAAAACCGTACCGTATTAGTATCGAGTATTGTAATAGAGCCTAACATAAAGAAATTCATGAATAATCTATACTAATATATATAGAGAAAAGATTTTTTGTTTGCATTGAATAGGCTCCGAAACTACTGAACCGATTTGAAAAATTCTTTCATTGTTGGGAAGCTACACTATTCCCGAGTAACATAGGCTATATTATATTTTCAAAAAAATTTGGGATTCTTAATAAAACTCCAATAATGTAACCCAAGGTGTAAAAAAATAAGAAAACCGAAGCTACTCGTATAATATAAATTAAAAAGTATATAATACTTAAAACTTTTTTGTATCCGTCGATAAGCAAATAGAAAAATTTAACCCTTATTGTAAAAATATTCGTATAATATATATATATATATATATATAGTAACCCTTAGTGTAAATATATATTAGATGTGAAGTATGTATTGATGAGTTGTTTACATGCAATAAATTGTGGTTTCATAAATTAATCGTATTCGTATTAAGTACGTCTTTCACCATACGCGATTACGGTTCAACCACAATAAAGGAATCTAATATATTTAAAGTGTAGTTCAACTGCGTTGCCAACATAATAAATTAATGTTTTAAAGAAATGCGTTTTATTATCTACCTACAGAATAAATAAGATGCTATGTAATAAGTTATTTAATGAATAACACGCCATACCTACTGCTTAGGCTGACATATAGGTACATGAAAAAGGTCGTGGTCCCTATATGTAAGCGTATTTACTTTATTCGTAAATGTGTCACCATATTTAATATTTCATCACCGAAATCCCAAAATGTTGCTTAAAATAGTTTTGAAATTACAACTTCCTTCCTTAAGTTTATTTTTAGGTACTTTCAATCTACTGACTGTACTGATAACTGAATTTGTTAGTCTTTGCCGAAGCCAACCAATCAAATCATCTGCACGATAATCTCTACAATATTGTGGAAATGGGCAGAGTTGCCAACTCTAATTTTTTTTCGATATCTTCACAGTTTTTAGTTTAGACCACCAAAATTAAATCTAGTTTAAACTGAAAATCAAGAGGATGTGCAGATTGAAAACAAGTCAGTTTTAGTAGAAATTGTTAAGATTTAAAGTTGATTTACGAATATAAGTATAATTTTCTTAACGTAATATTAAGTTGTTTTGCACAATTTCATTTGTTGGCAACACTGGTCAATGTTTGATGACGCGAACAACAAACACTAGCTGTCTTTTTCACTATTATGGTTTTAGTAAAGCTATCCCTTTTACATAATTTACCAATGTAGTGATTGCCTGATTGGTGTAGGGAAACAAAAGATAAACGTGTGTGTGTTTCGGAACAAATTTTTCGGCTGATTTGTAAGGGCATAACGTATCTATACTAAGACATCATTGTGGCTAAATAAATCTTTGAGTTATATTTGATATCTCCCGGTTTTAAGTAAATTGGAAACTTGGCTTGACACGCCACCGCGTGTCTTAGATGACAGTGCAATTACAGATCTTATTTTAAAATTATAAAATACAACATAAATAATTATTTTATTTATTTATTTAATTTCATGTACACGTATAAACTTAAATCAAATCGAAATTTGAAACAATAGTACATAGGCACTGCTTATTTCAAAATGAAATTATGATTGTAAAATGCAAATTAAAATTACCATACCGTACCATAATGAATTACTCGTACAAATATCAGTTGTTAGTAATAAATTAGTGTAATTATAATAAAAATTGACAATTGGAAATGAATACTCTTAGGCCATTTACACACGTTGCAACTTTTAATAATTAAAATAATTACCAATTACCTAATAATTAGTATTGTAGATAGATCGATTTCAAAAATTATATCTTAGTATCCATAATTATATCTTAGTTGCGCCGTGTATAAACGGCCTTATTGTGGGACGGAAATTAAGATAATTCGTCGACAAAGCCAATTAAATTAAAATTTCTTTTTGATATTTACAAATTGGAATTGTATTCTTTTATATCTGAAAGACATCGCCGCCTAAATACATCTTACATTAGTTACATCTTATAGATAATAACATTTTATAAATTTAAAAAGCAATAAACGTTTATACACTACTGTTCTTTGTGTCGCGAATGGTTTGGACATACCCAACTATGACTTCAATCAAATGTCTGCCCCGGGAATAGAACCCGGAACTTTACTCTGCAGAGTCATTACCAGCTAAGCTTTAGGTCGTCTTATAAACTAGATTTAGTAATAACTATTAGTTGACATATAACTAGTAGTATTATTAATAATAGTGTGTATTTATGAGTATTATAATTAGGAAATGTAATCTTTTTACAGTCATGACTTCCATTTTGATCTACATAATAGAAAAAGGAAATTTTAATTTGGCGGGATTTTCGATGGATTTTCCTAGGAGTTTGTGTACTAGTAAACTAGTACTGCAAAGTGCTGTGAATGTAAGCTCTATGTGTAAATAGATTAAGGTTATTTTGGTTTGTAGAGTACAGATATTCAGATGTAGTGAGTTATTTGACTTATTAGTCAGTTAATGTGTTATTTCTGAACTTTCAATTGTATTGAGTTGTCACATTGTTCTGAAGGTATATTAGAATTAAAAATTTGTTGTTTGAACGTGACTTGAAAAAAAAATACAGACTTGTGTGCAGAATAATCACAGCTTTTATATAATTGAAATGGTACAGGAATTATATATATTGACTGATGAATAAACTATTCAACATATAGTTAATGTCCTTTAAATAAAACAAAGCTCAATATACATATGTTTGAGAATGGCGATTAGAAATCACATTTTTTGGACTATTTTCGATGTTTTTTGCTGTTAGTTTGAAATAGATATTGTTTTTTATAGTTTGACTTAATATAATAAAATATAAAAACACTAATAGCCTTATCTTATCTACCTATGTAGAAAATGTATGTTATTTATTAAGTTTGTTAAAACCAAAGACTTGACAAAATGACATATTTTATAGGATCTTTTTTTTTACTGCAAATTGAGAATTCGAATGGGCTTCCAAGTGCCTTAGAATAATATGATCCACTTTGTATTTGGTTATTCTAGGAGTTTGCAATTTTTTAAATAGAAAATCTATATTCGGTTTTGTACAAATAAATTTACACTACTTAATTTATTGTATACATGTCATGCAGGATAGGAAAGAATTCTAGGTTTGCAATGAATTTTCAGATAGTGTAAAAAAACCAACAACGCCTAAAGTCTACCATAATATTTTTTATTATTATTATCGTTAAAAAATGCGATAATTTTAAACTGTTTTTACAGAGAAACTTTTGTCCAATTTTAGGATCTAAATTAGCGAAATATGATTATAAAATTGAATTCTTTATGTGTTGACTTGTTATGGACCTGTTACAAGGTTTCGTTTAAATTATACAATTATATGTCATAGACCTATATGTATATACTATACTAAACAGGCTGTTCAGTACTAAAAATTAGGACATCTTTAATGACACCAAATGTGCCAATGTATTTTAGTCGGCTGCGAGCAAACGAGACAAGTAGATGTCATTTTTGAAAAACCCCGACCGTTCCAGAACACATAATAACGTATATTGTTTATTGTGAACAGTTAGAACGTTTTCATTGTATACGTTTGAACTTTATTTGATTTATTTAAATAAATATGTTACTTTATTAAATAAAATTATAATTGGTAAATAACTATTATGTTTACTCACATTTTTTTAAATTATTTAGTGCAAAATACTTGATACCGCCACCGAATTTGACCGAACGAAGCGCTGTCACAGAGTATAAAAAATGTGACACAGAACAGCCCGTCTATATATTTAAGTCTATGTTATATGACCCTACTTATGTTATAATATATAAACTAACATAACATCTTCAAAAGTACTGGACATTTTTACACTCGATGATTAACCTGACGAACCAAAGTCCTCATTAAAACTTATTTTAAGTATTTTATTTATATGTGATATACTTTATTGTAAAAATAAGTTCCTGTAAAGTAATTTCTTGCTAACAAAGTAATTAACATAATTTTATTTTAATACTAATATCTTTAAATGAGGTGAACTTGCGATAATTTTATTTTACAGTGGACTAAGTATAACTGTAAATATGTCCTTCGAGATTCTAGAATTTACTTATCAAATGACAATTGCAGAATACAAATAATTCAATCAATGGAATTGTACAAAAGTATTTATTGTTGATTTACAAATATTACTTTTCTGCGCAATGCTTTACAGATAAAATATTGAAACAATGCATGACATTTTTAACAGACTTCAAAAAAGGAGGAGGTATTCAATTCGGCTGTATTTTTTTATGTTTATTACCTCAGAACTTTCGACTGGGTGAAGCGATTTTGATGATTCTTTTTTTAATCGAAAGCTGGTGCTTGTCATGTGGTCCCCTTAAATAATAACGAGATCTGACGAGTAGTTTTTGAGTTATCCCTAATTTTGAAGTCGGTTATTTTAATTTAGGACAAAGTCATCAGTCAAAGTGACTGTTAATATAATTAGGTATTAACAATGAGTATTATTAGATATTAATTGTTAATAATAGTTTTAAGTAGACAAATTTGTTTTTATTCCGTTTTGTAAATAGTTTGATTGTGTACTATTGCTTGCATTTACTGTGAAAATGTGATTTCTTTTACGCCATGCTTATAGCACAATGACCACTAACTAATATAATTATGTATGTATGTATGTACAGATACAGCTTTTTCACATTGATATGCAATATGGTAAGTAAAATGTATGAAATTTGCTTACATATCTGATATAAATATGTACACCCTACATTTCACTTACTAGATGGAATTATTTAATGTCAAATTGCTGGTACAATCAATGTAGATCTAAAATGAAATATCTCAATATTTTTTAAATATTTATATTATGAATGGAATAAAAGTTGTTAAAAATCTATCTTTTGTTTTTGTTTATTTATGTTTTCAACGTCTATTTTTAGCCCTTTCATACCCGTTTAGTTCCTCTACTCATTTCGTAAACCGTTAAGATACGACAGCTATATAATATAATATCTAGCCTGTACCTAATCCATCCATCATCTAACGCAGTGATGCATATCTCTCATACTCCTATTGTCTCTTATATTTTATTAGTACACCAACAATGTGAAAAATAAAATTTCAATAGTTATTTTAGCACATTAATAATATTAATTTACTTACTTATTAAAATATGAAGTTATTTTAGAAACCTTTTAAAAATTTATTGATGCAAACAAAATTTCAAAATGGCAGTTGGCATCCACGTATAGATAGGGATGGAACGATGCCACTGAGGTATCGATACTTTTATCCGATACAGTATCGGTCGTAAAATATCGATACATAGTCGGTATCGAATAAAAGTATCGATATTTATTCTTATCGAGATTTTTTTTTTGTAAAATTTTGAATAAAGTAAATAAAAACCTTGACCAGTATCAATATTATTTATTGTCATAAAAATAACTCTATGTAAAAAGTCTCTGTAGCTTTTGTAGTGCTCCCCAAAACTAGTTTTTCTAAGTGTTTGACTGTTAGATGGTTTCTAAATGCAGGACCAAGAAGAACCTATTTAGAATAGTTTTTTATTGTATGTACTTAAACTTCATTTTTATTACTTCGATAAGACAGGGCCAACGCGCGCTCGAAACGTAGTGCTAAATTGATCGAATTGGGCCAATACTCAGTGCATATTCAAATATTCAACATGGTCTCGCTTTTCTCAAGAGAGAGGGAGATCGAATTTTGTACTTTTTGCTTGTATTAAGAGAATTCGTGTGAAATATTGCGATCCTTTATCAATTTGTTTATAAATCAGAAAGGTATAGGTACTATTGTTGTATAGGTACGAGTATGTTCTTTAGGCAAAATCAAACCTATTTGTGCACCTAAACAGTTGCCTTCTTGGGTCGAACGTGACTGATATAATAATATAATGTAAATACATAATAATAAAATAATTGCAAATGCTGATTGTGCTCTCTGCTCAGGAAGCAACTTCATGATCAGCGATTAAAGATTTATTAATCAGTAATATTATTGATCATACAGTCCGCAATGAATATGTTTATAATATTGATATTGTTAAAGGCTTTCTTAGTGCATTCGTTTCACACAAATAAAACGACCAAAACTGAAAGTACTTCGAACAAATACATTCAAATAAATAATGATTTGAGAAACATTAGGTGTGTGAATTTAAATGACGATATAAAATTAGATAGATTAGCAAAGAATCCTCTTAATTTTTTTGAGAATGGTAATCTTGGTGAATATTCTAATTATAAAAATGTAAGTGATTGTCATCGAAGTGCAAGTGATACAGTTGAGCGCAGATCAAACAACATTTTTGGTGATATTTTACTACAAGATGATGTTTCTACGTGGCATTGGGATGAATATAAAGTAAGATTATTCAATAACTAAACAACATTTATATTAATAATAATAATAATAATAATAATAATAATAATATTTTTATTTCAAGTAACAAAGACTCATATTTGTTAGTATTACAAAACCTATAACCTATGTTAGTACTTAACCTAGATATTAAAATACAATAAAAATAAAATTAATTTTTGTGAGTCACCGCTGTGCCATTCCATTGGAAACAGCACAGCAGTGTCTCACATATATGCAGTCTAACCTGCTAGCGATCATATTCAGGATGCCGTTGGAGCTGTCCCGCAACCGGCGCACCAGGGAGCCACATCTTTTGCGCATAGTGGCATAAAAACAGTCGACACGTGAGATCGCGAACATACCTGATGCACTACAGAAACGGGGCAGCCCCATAAGCACCCTGAACGCGTTATTGTATTGAACACATTAAGTACATTAATATCAACATTTACCAAACTAATGTTATAAAGTGCTATTTATATTTATGTTTATAAAAAAATCGAGTTACCGATTAAGTTCAGCCCTTAAGTTATAGTTTTATTTCATGTACCTACATACCTGTTCCTCAATAGGTAATCATAATCAAAGACATTTTTTAGTTGTATCAGGCATCTAGAATATTTGGCATCTACCTGTCCCTTCGATAAAGCCGACTAAATTTAACTTTATATTTGAGCTGATGTAAATCCCCTAGGCTCCCTTCATATCCTCGCTCATTCAGAACGCATACCAACATACTATGACATCAAACATAATTATTAGTGTAATACCCAACAAAAGCATCCCCCCCAAATCCCCGACAAATCTCATCATCATTTCAACAAACGCAGTCCACCTACGACAAAGTGTACCGTTCTTGGACCCACGAGCTATCAGCGATGAGAGCTTGGCTGGACAACGTTAAGCGAGTGGCAGACCACAATCGAGAGTACCTGGCCGGCAGACAGAGCTACAGCTTGCATCTCAACTTGTTTGGGGATTGGGTACGTTACATTTCTACGTTTATTTACTTTTACTATACATACCATGTGTCTGTGTTCCGTGATACATACCTATTTAGGGGCCATCCGTAAATTACGTCACACTAATTTCATGACTTTTTGACCCCTCCTTGTCACAGCTGGTCACATTTGTGAGACCTCCCCCCTAGTGTGACGTGTTTATTTTTGTATTTATATTAATCTTATTTCGCTGAAATATCGATATCTGTAAATACAGCTTATACCTATAATAAAATAGATACCTACTATCTAAACAAATATTATTTAGTTAACTAATGTATACCCGGCTAGTGCTATATAATACCTAAAAAAATGTAGGTATGGCAAAAGTCGAAAATCCAAAAGGTCTCATGCATTATTTTAGTGGTCTCAAACCATCTTCGCATTATTGCCTTTCAAATGAAACCAGTTTGGGGCACATCGGTAGGATTAGACTACTGGCCCATGCACAAAAATCATGGGTCATATGAACCACCAGGTGACGTATATAGGACGATATAAGAGCATAAAATAATAAGATGCACTCAGTTGGACAGCTTACAAGTGACGGCATAGTGCTGAATCTTATTATTTTATGCTCTTATATCGTCCTATATACGTCACCTGGTGGTTCATATGACCCATGATTTTTGTGCATGGGCCAGTAGTCTAGATGGTTTCAAAGTCTATATCTAAAGGACATTGCCACAAACTATTACCACAAAGGTTTATGTAATTAGGTATTAAATATTAATTTATAAGTTAAATTTATTTTAGGTATCTACTTTCTTTTAGAGCTTCAAAATTAAATATTATGTTACATTTTTATAATTACGTTTTTACAATGACGATTATGACGATAATAGGTGACTGTCGTCATGAAAAAAGTATTAGATAATGTGATACCACCACAGTATCAGATACGCTACCTACCTAATATATTACTTTGACTTACTTAAATTTTTGTATCTTTTATTTCAGCCCATATCAACATACATAACCCGGTTGCTGAAATTGATCAAAACAGTGCCACTATTCGACCCCGCTCACGACCCCAGTAGGACCGCCTACAAAGCCAAGATGCATCATCGGGTTCCAAGAACTGTGAGTGATTACTTGTTATCATTCAGGTATATTTTACGGAGTTTACAGGGGCGTAGCTACCGCCGTATCCGCCGTATCAATTATACGGGGGCCCCAGCGTATAGGGGCCCCCACTAACACTCCCAAAAAAAAAAACTCGCCAGTGGCCTACGACCGCTACATTCCTTTTATATTTGACAGCTGACATTGAGGTGGCCCCATGACAAATATTGATATGGGGCCTCCTTAGGGCCTAGCTACGCCACTGGGAGTTTAATTAATTATTGAGATAATATCCACCTGATGGTAAGTGGCTATCGTATCACTAAAAAAACCTGGCTCTGAATTACATGAATAAAATGATTTTGAATTTTATAAAGCGTGAGTACTTAGGCTTTGCTCAGACTTAAAATTATCTGAACAAAAAATTTTTCAATCAACCCTAAGTACAGTAATCTCCAAACTTATTGGCCGGGCTGAAGTTGGCGCGAGTTGATGCGCAGAACGTAAAATAAGGTGTTAGCGGAGGAGCGCGGGCGAACGGGGCATCGACTACGATTAACCGCGCGCTCCCTCGCGCAGTGCCGCCAACTTCAGCCCGGTCAATACGTTTGGTGATGGCGTTTTGTATAGTGTTAATTTTCTCCTAAAAACAAAGTGGCAATCATCAACGTTTTCTGAGCAAAGTCAAAGAGTCTAAGTACGGTATATAGATGGATGTCTTCAAGAAAAGAGTGAATAAGATTTTACTAAGTTAATGTGCTTACCTTCTGGACCACATCTTCATTAGCATCAGGTGGGATTGTGGTCAAGCGTTAACTTATTTGTGTAAAAAACCCTAAATGCTACCTGATTACTAAAAAAATAAAATATTTCTCTCCAGGTAGACTGGAGGTCCAAGGGCTTCAAACCTCGACGGGAGGAACAATGGCAATGCGGTGCATGCTACGCCTTCGCAGTGGCCCATGCTTTGCAAGGTCAGCTGTATAAACGACACAAGCGGTGGGGTGAACTAAGGTAGGCAAAGTCCATAAGCGACGGTGACGTTAAACAAAGACTCTTTCTATAAAGAGGCTGGTCTGTTCCTTTGCCGACTATGAGAAAGCCTACCTAAAACAAAGCTTTAGATTTTTATTTTGAAAAATTAACGTGACTGCCCACTTTGTGTGCGGCTTTTGGGTATCTGGAACTTTATCCAGTTTATCCTTCTTCTTTTCAGTCCTCAGCAAATAGTGGACTGTAGCGCTGGAGACGGTAACTTCGGGTGTGATGGAGGATCCTTGCAGGGCGCGTTGCGGTATGCTGCTAGAGCTGGGCTGATCAGGGAGACGGAATATCCTTATAAGGGAAAGGTATTCCATCATATTGACTCTAAAAAGAGATAATTTCAGAGAATTTTCAAAATTATTCCCTAGTATTTGACAAAATCTAAGACAGAAAAACCGACAAATACTTTTTATAACTTTAAAAACAGAAGATATTCGTATTGGAGCACCCAAGGATACTGCCCAACCACAAGTGGGTCATTGGTAAAATCGGTAAATTTAGAATAGTATATCTTCGTAGAGATTTTTTTAAACGTGTGGGTAAATTCTTGCAAGTCTAAATAGAACTTATTTTTAACCTAGAGTTGGAATTTTACATGTTGTTTTAGTTCTGATGACAATGCATTTTTGTGATAATCATGACCTGGTACTACACACAGGTTTGGCTCCAGCCGAGAGAACTCTTTAACGGTTAACAGCAGAGTCAAAATTTTAATATCTACAACACTATGAAACTGTTATTTAATCTTAAAAATAATAACTTATTTCTTTTAGAAAGGTTTTTGCCGATACAACAGTTTCTTCGTATCAGCAAAGCCTCGGCGTTGGGCCACGTTGCCGTCGGGTGACGAAGAGGCTATAGAACGGGCTGTGGCCTTGATTGGCCCTCTAGCTGTTGCCGTCAACGCTGCCCCGTTTACCTTCCAGCTCTACAGGTATGATCACACTTACCTCCTTCCTTACTATCCTCAACCTTCTATCCTCACTGGGCTAAGTTCATTTAGCTAGTGGGGATTTCTGGAAAAAATTTAATAGAAGACATTTAGAGAGAAGGCTTCTTGGTGGGATTTTTAGGGATAAAATGTATAAACTAACTTCTATTAACTGTTGTTTGGTAACTGTCAACTTCTGTCTGGTAACTGTCAACAGTCTCCACAACCTAAAATTTATATCGAAATTATATCAAAAGAGAAATGAGCTGTATGTGTATCATTAAAATAATGTGTTAAAAATTTCGAATCCAGTACTGAAGATACATACTAAACTGTACACTAAATTATATCTATTATTCCTCAAGAACAGATCCGTGTTCCGGGATGACAGGTATCAAGTATTTAAATCTAGGATATAAACTATCCGTTTGACACAATATCATCCAAATCCAACTTCAGGCATTTTGTTGCAACTGAGTAACAAACATACAAACTTTCATGCACAGCCGGCGTTAGTGGGGATGGGGGGGGGGGCAACGGCCTAGGACGCCAAATTTGGGGTGAGGAGCAAAAAAAAGGGAAAATAAAATTCTTAATATACGTTCCCATTGGTTCAGTAAAAAATTTTTCGAGCAAAAAAGCTCGATTTTTATTTTCTTATGTAGGCGCCACAATATACTCGCACTTGCCTAGGTCGTCAGTGGCTCTAACGCCGGCACTGTTTTCATATAATATTTGTAGATTACATTATTACATAATCCCGATTTTGCCAGGAGTGGAATATACGACGATCCATTTTGCACCCCCTGGGAGTTGAACCATGCGATGTTGCTAGTGGGATACACCCAGGACTACTGGATCCTTCTGAACTGGTGGGGGCGGCAGTGGGGAGAAGACGGCTATATACGGTAAGGACATGTAAGGTGGTTTGAAGGTCAGCTTCTTTCTTCTATCCTCTTTCTTGGGTAACGCATCAGCGATGCCTTGAGCCTTGATGAAGTCCATGGGTGAAAACCTCTTACCATCGGGTTTCATACTCGACGTAAGTCTTAATGTATCTAGGTATAAAAAAATCAAACAAAAATAATCTTGGTTTTGGTTTAGTTATCGTCAATTGTGGGTAAACTCACTACATATTAATATTAAGTAACTACTTATTTTGACGACCCGTGTGGCGCAATGGTTACCATGCCGGATCGCCGCACCAAGGGTCCTGGGTTCGATTCCCAGCGAGCCGGAAAGTTGAATGATGAGTTTGAATTTCTGTTCACGGTCTGGGTGCGAATGTCCTTGTCTAGTGTGTTGTCCATGGCACCCACGACACAGGGAATCCTAGTGTGGGGCTATGAGTGTAAAGCTTTATTTATTTATTTATTTATTTTAATTTCATAAAGGCCTGCACGCACAATTAATGATTACTTGCATCAGTAAAGAACAATAGCTTTGTGTGTGTGTGTGTGTCTGTCAACCGTACATGGGTTCTCCATTATGTTCTCAGGGGTGTAGTCTGATAATAACGGGTCCAGTTTCTATAGTCCACTTTGACAAGAGCGTTTTCTTATCTCTTTCTCTCTTATTTCTTTCAGGATTCGTAGAGGCTTTAATAGGTGCGGCGTAGCAAATATGGCGACTTATGTGGAATTATAAACAAAATATTTATTTTATAATATAGTTTTATTATTTACTCTTCACGTATAATGTATATTACCTTACTACATAGTGATCTGTATTAACATACAAATTTTATCTTATACAAGATTTTTAATCTTACCCCTTTGGTATTGCATTTTAACGTTATTTTTTATAAATATTACTTTACGCGGATTTTTCACCTTTTTATTACAAAAAAATATGACTATATATTTTTACCGAATAAGTACATTTCAATTAAAATCCTGCGAATGACAGCAAATTCAAATCGACACTGCTTATCTCGTCAAAAATCCATTGAATACTCTGAATTCAGACTCACCCTAAAATACAAATTTACACATTCCTACCTAATGTCATTGGAACATTTACTTTGGTCTTAAAAACTTAACTATCCATTTTTAACATTTATATTTATAACTTTATTATTATGTTAAAATTATTTTTAACATTTATTTATATTTGGACCCATGTATTTGAATTTTGTGGATATATTTTTGTATCGAAACAAAATGATATTTTCTTATTCTAGAAGTAATTCATTCTTTAGCTTAACACCTTTAATTTCATTCTCAATTTCTTGCATTGTTCTATCTTTAGTTTCAATTACTATAAAATATAATATAATAAAAGATATTAATGAAATGATTCCATAAATTCCATATGTGCCAACTACGCCAAATAAATCAAGCATCATTGGAGTACATTTTAGTACAAACCCATAGATCAAAGTAAAAGCTACGCCTATAACACATGTCCCTATTCCTCTATGTTCCAAAGGAAATATTTCTGCAGTAATTGTAAAACAAAGAGGAATAACTCCTAAATTTGTTATAAAACTATTAATGATAATAAGACAAGGGGGCAACCAAACAAAATAGCCTCCTATGGAATAACAATCATTCAAAAATACTGTAAGGCTTACATTAAACAAAAGTGCAACAGAGCCAAAACCACATGTGAATAAAATGGCTCTTCGATTGAACCTTGTAACTAAAATACCTGAGCATAGTAATGCAACTAACGCCATTAAATCACTACCTAACGAAAAATACCTACTAATTGAATCCTCTTTTACAATACTAGTCATTATTTGAACTATGTAAGCAAAATTATAATACCTTCCGACCGATTCTACAACAACGGTTAATAACGTCGCAGCTATGAATGGTTTAACAAAATCTTGTTTAGTAATTTTCTTCCAAACATTTCCAATAAGATTTCCTTCTATCTTTGCCTTTTGTTCTTCAGTTTGTGCTGAAATTAACTCTTCTAATTCTTTTCTACTTTGAGGCGAATTTCCATTTAACCATGTGTGAGATTTGTCACACTTTTCAAATTGTCCTTTCATAGCCAAGAAAGCTGGACTTTCTGGCCAAAACAAAGTCAAAATTATTGATAGAAAATTAGGCATAGCACCAATTAAAGCAACCTGTCTCCAGGTACAAAAAGCCGATAACCAATGGCATAAGAGAGATCCAAATGCTACAAAACTTTTCTTTATGGAAGTAAAATATCCTCGTCGTTTTGGAGACGAGTATTCCGCCAGAATTATAGACGTAATGTATACTCCACTCAAAGCTAGACCTTGAATGAGCCGAGCAACGTATAAGCACGTGATGTTTGTGGCAAAGAAGAAGATGATAAAACCGCCTAAGACAGCAGAGTTTATTCCGTAGTGAGCGACTTTTCTTCCAAATGCTTGCATAAGCATTGGCATAACCAAGAAGCCTATTAAGCCACCAATTCCTTGGCTTCCAGCTGAAAACAAAATAGTATCCTTATATTTTGGTTTTGTTGTGAAACATCAATTTATATTGGAACTTACAGATGAGTTGATAGAGATAATTATTTCCGAGCTTTTTAAATAAACGCTAAGCTATTTTTGTAGGTTACATTTCTTGCTTTTCATGTCTTTTGTGGCGGCATTTTTAACCAATTTCAGTTAAAGGAAAGGTAGCATCCATCCTTTCAGACATCATTCTTATAATAAGATGTTTAGTCATGAAAGCATTTCGCTGTGATTTTTAGAAGTATAGCAATTGTCTTCGACCTTAAGGACAGGTTCTAGCGAGAATATTTAATAATAGGTACCTACCGATCCAAGAGGCCTGATCAGGTGTAGTCTTTAGGTCAGTGGAATTAGGAGACAGAATGGCTGAGTTGAGAACAGCAGGATATGCCAGATAGAACCCAGCGCCAGTACAGTAAAGACAATCAGCCCAAAGAACCAAACTCTGAAAACAGATAGTTTTGAACATGTGTTAAGTTCTTAAAAATTTAAAAGATAAACTTAGTTTCTCATAGGTACGTATAGAAAATGTAAAGATTAAAAACGAAATTTAAAATGAAACAGATGATTTGAACAGTTATTTCCAATTATACTTTATACAAAGAAAGATACATAATTTTTGTTAACGTTTCTTTGAATAAAATTAAATTCCTTTTTTAGGGATTTTCATGTAATATCAAAGATTTAATTTGAAGAAGATTAATTGATTTCCTAAGTGGGTGATTTTACTGGGCCCGTAAATACCCCATTGAGCCATTTTACTATATATTTTGAACTATTTTTATATTTTATTGATTATTAATTTTCGTATTTCCATTTAAAATTGGTAAGCTCTTCAATGTTTATATTATATCTTTAATTATGTCCTGATATTTAATTAAAATGTTATCAACGTATATTATTATGTAAATAACAGGTTTAACCAGTTAACTGAATAATTTTTGTGAAGGTTATTTGGAAATTTTATTTTTCACGGTTCTGTAATCAAAACAGAACACTACATAATTCCGTCATTGGTAATTTCGTCTGTCCGTCCACAGACTAGCACAGAGACTGTACTAATTAATACTAAAAAGTTGTATATTAGCATGGATGTATATTCGTTATTTGTGATGCCTACAAAGAATGGTGGAATAAAATGTCATCAAAAACATAAATATGAAATGAAAGCCAAGTCCAAAAAAAGAATTGAGACTTAAATGGGTGCCAAGCTCTGTGTAGAAAATCTTAAAATGTTTGTCACAACAACTTGGCTAGTTTTCATTAGGTTAGTTGGATTTTCTATTAATGCGTGTTTTTTTAAACTATTATAAGTATATTTTTTTTCATTTTTTAGTTTGATTTTTTGAAATGAAATTTAGGTTTTTTTCTTTCTTTTTTTTTAAATATGGAATTGTCATCGGTCCTCGATAAGTCTACGAAGTTTAAATGAAATGTGACCGTTTGAAGTGGCTCAAAATCAAGTCCAAAGGAGTCGGTTATAAACATACAAGTGAAGCTAATATAAAGCTTGTGAAAATACAGTCGAATTGAATACCTCCTCCTTTTTTGAAGTTTGTTAAAAGTAAAAATAATTTTGTGCAATAACTATAGATATTAATATATACTTACTTATATTCTTGGTATAATTCCATTTTATTTGTAAGTTTTACTACCTTGTACACATAAAAATTAATTAATAAGATTCTATACTCGTGTAAGACGAAATCTTATTTTTATTAAACAGTGACATTCAGTTACAGCTTTCATAATTTTTATAAATACAATGTGAAGGATGATAAATATAAATAGTTACTAGTTTTATAACATAAAAAGTATTGTTGCACTGGTTTTTTATTAATTTAGGGACTTCAAAAATAGAGGAGCTTTTAATTTCTATTGTATTTTTTAAATTTTTGTAATTTTAAGGTTTTTCCAGATTTTTCTCATATTATTTCCATATTTTTCTGATGATGTAGTCCTTGGGGAATTTAAGGAACTCCTAAAATATTATAGGTATATATAGCGATTTAGAAATACATATGTTTTCCGAAGACTTGGAAGTCGATTATTTATTGGTAAAATTTATATTAAACTAAATTACCTGTCTCCAAAAATAAACGTCAGAACACAGTGCCATTTCTTCGATGATAAGACCCAAAACGTAAAATTAAGCTAATTAATTTCAAATAAAACTACACTAATCGCCATCGAGCTCGAAAACACTATAAATTGGATAACTTATCTGTGTACTTTAACATTTATTTGCACAAGTGTATGTGTTGATATTTACATGAATAATTTATTTTATTCTACAATAATATTATTATGTGATACTTTCATAGTAGCATCTCATTTATTTATTAAGTAACCATACTCAATTATAGTTCTCAATGCCAAATTTCCACGAAGATATTTCATGTAAAATAGGTTGCCAAGATTAACTAATCATACCGCTCTCACTGTTAAGAACATACCTAACATCTAATGAAAAACAATGCTCCTGCTGCACCACGCCTGACTTTACAAGCCTTAACTCTAAAAGTCCTACATCTTGTTCAAAAAGTATAACTTTGCCTATTGATTTATGCATTAGGTACTTGTTCCCGCTCGCTGCTTCACCCACGGAAAAGTGGGTTACACAAAATAAAACATATTAAAGCATATTAAAATTCCAAATGTTCCTTGAGGAATATTGAGCTTTCGGGTTTGGAAAAGCTAACCCACGGGCCCCTGCGACCAGATTTGATCTATTGTAACTGAGGAACATGCAATCCGGATAAAATTACACTATTTTCATGTGTGCTAAGTTTCATCTTAGTCTGTTAACGCGTCAAACTTTCTCATTTAAAATATTGACAAGTTAGAAACTCTAACAATAAAAGCGCTAACCTTGTGTGAGTCTTGGCAACCTATTTTACATTGTTCCACAGCAGAGCAGAATTCACTATAAAATAAAATTTCAAAAAATAGATTAATAATTTCACGAGCGATTCGAAATTATCAGAATCAGATCTACTCGTGCCAAGAGGAGCGGAAATTAAATGGTAATGAAAATATCTTCCTGTCATACGTTAATGGATATTTGATTCATATCAAATACAATTTCACCACCTTATTTATGAATCTTTCATTGTAAAAAAAAAATTGTAAATTATAGTTACATTCAGTTACATTCATGACAATATTTTATATCAAAAATATTCTATACGCGCCGTGTTTCGGCTGTGGGTATATGAGCTAATTAGGGGCCATCCATAAATTACGTCACACGTTAGGGGGAGGTGGGGGGCGTCGATGTAGTGTGACAAGGGGTGGGAGGGGGTCCGAAATTTCGTAAAGTTACATTTCAAAATCGAATAATTGGTATGTTTAGGTAAATATTAAAAAACAATTGATGGAAATAAAACTTATTTCGGAACTGCTGCTTTCATTTAATAATTTTCTAGGTGTAAAATTTCATAATATGTGACGTCACATTAGGGGGGGAGGTCTCACAAATGAGACCAACCACCTTGTCACACAAGGAGGGAGGAGGGGTCAAAAGTCATGAAATTAGTGTGACGTAATTTATGGATGGCCCCTTATTTATTTCTTTCTTCTTTTTTCTCCCTTCTCTCAGGTCGGTGTTGCCTTGAGTAGGTAATGATGTGAATAGGCGACTATGACCACATAGATCACCTACTACGGGTTGACAAAAAAAGCATCAATCTACCATATCATAATGCAGCAACAGTAAGTAATTATATTGTGATTTATCTTTATCACTTCGTATAGAACATTGATTTTAATGCTGTATCGAGTAATGCTGAACTGTATCTTACACCTATTATATCCAGGTAAAACTTGAAGACGAGGAAGCTCATTTTATGATGTCCTAAAAAGAACTTTGCAGAAACTATTTCATCAGTTTTTTTAGCTATAAATTTTGTTTGTTTTTATTTGCTTCAAAAGCCGCGAAACTAAGACAGATTATTATCTATGCAGATTCTTCCTTACAATTTTGAATGTTACCCACCAATCCAAGAAGCCTCATTAGATGATGCCTGCAAACCAGTAGAATTAGGAGCCAAAATAGCTGGGTTGAGAATAGCAGGAAACGATAGAAAGAAGCTATCTCCAAAACAGTGTAGGTAATCAGAGAAGAGGATAAAACTCTAAAAATAGAATAATTCTGTTTTTAGAGTATTTTTAGACAAAATCCGTAATTATTACGGATTTTGTTTTATGGCTAATGAGTTCAGTAAGGAGTGTCCAAACCGACAAACGAGCTGACGATCCACCTTATGTAAAGTAGCTATCGTCGCCCTTCGACATCAGCGACATCAAAGGCATCTAATTCAATTCATTTATTTGCTTTAAGTACATGGAGGCACTTAGCCTGTATTAAGCATACAAATATTTAGTTTTAGGTAAATACAGTGACATACATAATTGCATTATAAAACATTTTTAAGAATTAGATAATAAACACATTAAAATTCATTTTCCTTTTTTGATTTTTTTTAGATTAAAATAGAAATAAAATCGCACAATATAATTAACTAGTGATTAAAAAAATATTTTATGTCATAATAATAATTACTTATTAAATGTTATGATTTATCTGTTAATTTTCCAAAACATTATGAATAAACCGTTTTTTGAAAACGTAACTAGCTGTTATAAGGCAGTAAAATCTTAAACGATAGCAACATTAACGTTTGCAGATGTTTCTGTGTCTAGAATAACATACATTTGGAAATAAACAAATAAATTGACTTCATAACAATCTTTATTTTGAATTAACATCCATCAGCTCGACTTCAGAGTTTTTTCTAACTATCCCTTTTATTTCATCTTCAATGGCTTGTAATGTTTTGTCTTTTGTTTCTGGTAATACAATTTGCAACAATAATAAAAATATAACTAGACATGTACCGTATATAGAATAAGTTCCTTCAACGCCCGTATTTTCTATCATTGTGGGCGTTACTTTCAAAACGACATTAAAGAAAAATAAAAATACAAAACCTGACGCAATTGCTCCCAAACACCTATGATCCAAAGTAAATACTTCTCCAGTTAAAGCGAATGCTATAGGAACCACTCCTATATTTGTAACAAAATTATGAACCAATACGGCAGTAGGAATTAACCATTTCATATCTTGAAATAAACTAAAATTATTTCTTAAAATAATCGTCAAACTGACCAGAAACATACAGAATGCAGAACAAAATCCTAATCTAAACAAAAGTGTTCGCCTATTGAAATATTTTACTAAAACACATGAAACACATAAAGCAGATATTAAAATACCATCAGAGACGACAGACATGTACATTGATAAAGTTTTGTTGCTTGTGACTTCTAATAAAATTTGAGTAATATAAGCCATTAAGATAATTCTTCCACATGAATCAATACACAGTGTAGCTAGTGTCAAGATGTAGAATGATTTCAAAAATTCTTTCGTCAGTAGCTTGTCTTTCGTTTTCTTGAAACTGCTGATACTCTTCGTTCTTTGCTTCAATCGAAAATTCTCCGTTTGCGCTACAATAAACTCTTTTAGTTCTTTATTCGCACTAAGTGAATCACCCCGATACCATTTGAAGGCTTTTTCACATTTTTCAAATTCTCCGCGCTTTGCGAAATAGGCAGGACTTTCGGCAGCTATTATAAGTAAAGTTATTGATAGGCAATTCAGAAATCCTGCATAAACAGCAATTTGTCTCCAATCCAAAACTAATCCTAGAGTGTGACAAACTAGAGAGCCCACACCAATCGAAATCTTATTGATTACCATGAAGTATCCTCTCCGTTTTGGAGGAACGCATTCACAAAGTGTCATAATACAAGTGAATCCTGCGCCGTAAGATAATCCCTGAGTAAATCTTGCGAGTGCCAGGATATACACGTCATTTGCTACATAGAATATGAAGCTGCCAAGAATCATAAAGAAATTTGAGGTAAGGTTGGCCATTTTTCTGCCGTACACATCGAAGATTACAGGTAAAAAGCAATAGCTGATAACACCGCCAATGCCGAGGCTAGCCGCTGAAAATGACAGAAATAACAATATCAGTAGGTATCAATCATTGTCTGAATTCATTCAAAACTAAATTAAACCACTTACACCAACAAGGATTCAATTTTTTCCTGAGGTTCATAAAATAAATCGATGTCTGATGTCGTATGTCTTAAGTGATCTACATGAAAGCATTATTATTATGACTACACTTTACAGTTTTTTAACATGAGTGTCTATTGTTTATCTCATCATCATCATCATTACAATCTAGTCAACCTAGTGTGGGGCTATGAGTCTGAAGCGTTAAAAAAATCCACAACTTTCCCACTTTTGTGCTCGAATCTCCTTCACAATGTGAGGTCCTATAGTTCACCACGCTGATTATGAGTGGATTGCCAGACTTCATATACCTATAAGAACATTATGAAGAACTCTTGGGTGTACAGATTTCTTCACAAAATTTTCCATCACCGAAGCTAGCGATAATTGACTTTCAACACCTTTTTGAAAATTAGTGATGTATGCAGATCATTAACTCAGTTCAAGAACAGACGTTTAAGCCGCTAGGCTATAACTTCTATTGATTATCTGTTATCTAATAATTCAGATCATTTAGATAATGTATTTTAAAACTTACCAATCCATGACGCTTCTTCAGACGTAGCTTTCACTGCAGCATCAGGTGCAAGGATTGCCGAATTCAATACTGACGGGAAAGCTATTTGAATTCCTGATGCTAACGATAACGCTAGAATTGCAGTAAGAATCAGGAACTGTAAATAAATTAGAAAAATATACGTTCATCATTGGACATAATATTGGTCAATTCTGTGACCACACGTAGAAATTAATTGTCAGAACCATAACCCTTATTAGAAAAATCCAATAGTGACATTAATCCGGATAGAAATAGGCGATGTATTATAGTTATAAATACAAATGCATAAATTAGCTTAAGCCATATACCTATTCGTCCATTAATTTGGAATAATTTTGTACATCTTGAGAGTATCCACTAGTTAAATATTTTATATTCCTATTTCTGTTTTATTTTTGTTTTATTCTGAACAATAAATGTTTAATTTCCTTAATTATTATTATTATTATTTTTATACCGAAAAGCCTTACCTTACCTTACCCTAATTAATTTATTTGTAACACATTCTATAGACACAATTTAGTTTTCTGCACTTCTGCATGTAAACTTAGTAACCAAATCTAGGGAATGTGCAGAATTTTTTCTTAGGCATCACCGATGTGTTTCTGGCCAATAAAGGAAAGAGAAGAAGAAAGAAAAATCTTGCTCTCAGTCCCCCAGTCTGAACACGGCAAAACTAATAACCGTCCGTTATTCCGTTTACTATCATCAACGTAAAAACACAGAAGACATAATAGCACATGTAAGTCACTAGTATTCTTAAAGAAAAGCAACGCTTTGACAATTAAACAACAATTTAATTAATCACAATTTTATTGCAATAGTTAATTTGACTTACCTGCCTCACTACGCACACGTTCATGTTAAAACCCATAAGGACGCACAATGTTCTAAATTACATAATGTTGTAATGATAGGAGCTATAACAAAAACAAATGTGTGTGCGTTTTGTTCGCCTACGAAGAGATATGTTATGGTACTTGCTGATTCACCTGTGTGAATTTATTTTCGCAACATGTGTAACCAGAAGGTCAATCTTTATACATAACTAGCTTCTACCCGCGACTTCGTCTGCGTGGACTTGAGAATTAGTAATTAAAAAGATCCCGGGAAATCTCATTTTTTTGGCACCGAGGGTTATGTACAAATTTACTGAACCGAACATAAGACCAATATTAAATGATTTAGTAACAAACTTAACTTTTCCACTGTAAAACTGTCGTTCCCATACATGTACATAGCGATTAATTAACCAAATACAAAAAAGTTTTAGTTTTTTTTGGAATGATACCTCCACGTACTCCTGAGAAAATAGTTAGGTCGACAGACAGACATATAGATAACGAAGTGATCCTATAAGTGTTATGTTTTTTCTTTTGAAGAACAAAACCCTAAAAAAATTATACAAAAATTCTATGTAGTAGGACATACATAAAAGCAGCCCATACAATAATTATTCTAACCTGTAAACCCAACTTCCAAACTAAATTATACCCTTGACCTGAAGAAACAGATCCATCTCCGACCCTCGAATGACCTGATCCCGACAAACATGCACCCTGTTCTTTGATGCGGGATATAAATTATCTGTGAGCCAAATTTCATCTAAATCCATTTAGCCGCTTTAGCGAGGTTAAAAAAATTATCTTAAAACGCTTAAGAAATATTAGTGGGATTTTATATACGTACACCATCAGATCCTGAATTGGTCAATGTTGTACTGGTTTTGCTATGTCAACGTTAAGAACAACAAATATTTTGAAAACTGTTACTCCCACCCATTCTGGAATTATTATACATATTCTGTCTCTAAGGTACACCACCTTGAATTGACCCCGAATTGGTCAATAATGAACTGGTTTCATAATGTCGACTTTATCAACAGCAAATATCTTTAAAAACGGTTACGTTATTTCCGTCCGTTCAGGATTTACATATTATTTGTTCTTCAAAACACACCATCAGACCCAATTACATGATCATCTTGATTATTAATTTTACCTTATACCCTGGACCGAATAATAAAAAAAATGTCTTCCGCATTTTCACACATTCTGGGATTAAAACTCCAACATTATGAAACATTTCAGTCTTCTTATCCATTGAATACAGTATTTGGCGCCAAATTTGAGGAGCGCCACATTTGGGGTGAGGAGCAAAAAAAAGGAAAAATCGATTTTTATATTCTTATGTGGGCACCACAATATTCTTGCCTAGGGCGTCAGTGGCTCTAACGCCGGCACTGGTGGAGCACCTAAAATCAATGACCAAAAATAATAAAAAATATGAAGAACATTTAATTTTTCATTCCATCAAGGTTAGAGACAACGTTATTTATTCTATCTAGTAGAACTAACAATTAAGATATACTGAGATAAAATATAAACACAACTGAAAAAAAGCAAACAGTTTTACTTCGACTACACCAGGAATAGGAGTTGGAGATTATAAATGACAGTTTAATTCAGACTACTGGAATACTGGACTCCTCCTATTTATTCATAGACGTTGACAAATTTTTCCACGTAAGTATAAACAGCCAAACCTAACCTAATCGAATTCTTCTTCCATTGAATTACTTAGTGTTTTCTTGGCACTACTTCTTCCTTTTTTTCGACTTATTGTATGATTTTATCTGACCAAGTAATAATGTCTGTAAGACTGTCCCCATGCTGCTCACCAGATGACGCAAACTGCTGACGCCGCTCTGTCTCCGTGATCGGATTGGGTGGTTTAGCAGGTACCTGAGGTGTACCATGTCATATTTCTCGGTCAATATTTGATCGCGCAGACCACGGGCTATATAATGCTATATATATCGCTCAGGGACGTCCTGCCTCTCCACAGTTGACTGCCTGAAAGCTAAACGCTTCTGCTTGAAGAGTCAAAAGAGCCCTCCCGACTATCTGGGGAGTTTCACAACCGCGGCATCAGCTAGATTTACGGTTATGAAAGGATCACCTACCCGACAGCAGGGCCCGCCTCTCAACCGGGAGACTCTAGTTCTCCTGAGTTTATTCCTGAATGACTTTGGGATTTTTAAGTGTAATTTCCAACTACGCAAGGCCGAGCTTTTCGTCCAAGAACTTGGCCCAAATGCCACATGCATATATTATACCTATAAAAAGTTTCAGAAAAAACTCATAGTTTAAACTGCTTCGCCGTTTGTGGATTAAACAGCGTGCCTGCATTACCATAAGATTAGTTTGTTTTTACTGCTATTTATATACCTCAATATCATCTTAATTCTAAGTTCTGCTAGATCATTAACAACTCTCTCTGAACTTGATAGAATGGAAATGTAATCGTCTTCTTAATTTATTATTTTTTCATTTATGTTTTTTTTTCTTGGATGACAACACATGAGTGATGCCTTTAGTCTGATCACGGACGACGCTTTTATTCATCCATGGAGGACGATGACAATTTAGCATCAGGTGGCTCGTCTGCATTTACGTGGCTATTCACAAATTCAAAAGTATTTTAGTTATTTGTATTGCACTTATGTACGATTTGCGGAAAAATCATCGAAAACATTTCATCGAATTACATTTCATCGAACACATTTCATCGAATTACAATTAATCGAATCGACATTTCATCGAAATCACAATTAATCGAATGATCATTTCATCGAAAACACATTTAATCGAATTAACATTTCATCGAAAACAATTAATCGAATGTCATTTCATCGAATGACAGTTCATCGAATGACAATATATCGAATTACAATATATCGAATGACAATATGTCGAATGATAATATATCGAATGACAATATATCGAATGACAATATATCGAATCACAATTGGCCGAATCGAATGATATAATTTTCATATGATCATTAATAAATATTTTTTTACTATTTCAAACGTCACACATCCTTGAAAGGCAGCACTAAGACATAAGCAGCATGCAACATGCAACAAGCACAGTTTCTGTCACGGCTCCGGCGCTGCGGGGCTCCGGCGGTCCCACGCGAGCTTATCGTCGCAGATGCTTTTAATGCTCACCACCGCAGCTTCGGCTTGCTGGCCGGCTGCGCCGGCCAGCCTCAGCTGCTGCGGCGAGCATTATAACCACCTGCTCCTTAGCTCGCGGGCCGCCTCGCCCCTCCGCGCCTACGCGGGTTTACATTACACTCTAGGGGTAGGGCAAACAAGACTACGTGGAGTCGGTTTTGCAGCGATTCGTTTCTGTCACTAACGTAAACGTTTTGAAAAAAATGACTCAAGGAAGAAAGTAAAACTAAAATTTTTATGTACATAACAAATGTTAAATTGTTATTGGTCAAAAAATAAAAAATACAAAAAAGTTATAAAAAGCATTAAATTGTTTCTGTTTATAATAAAATCTTTAAATCTTTTAAACAAGAAAAATTGCAATTCGAGGAATTGTCATTCGATGAAATGACATTCGATGAAATGACATTCGATGAAATGATATTCGATGAAATGACATTCGATGAAATGACATTCGACGAAATGTAATTCGGTTAATTGCCATGCGATTAAATGGTTGTTCTACGTAATGCTATTCGAGGAAATGTCAATCGATGACTTGGTTGTTCTACGTTTTGTTATTCGACGAAATGTTTTTTCGATGTATTGTGTTCGGCGAATTGTAATTCGATGAAATGTTTTCGATGATTTTTCCGCAGACGCTTATGTACGTCCCGTCATCATTAGCCTATGCGGGGCCGGCTTGGTACGTATTGACCAGTAGGTGACAGCAGTGATTATTAAATATGTAAAGGATTTGTATTTTTATTATTATCTACTTTCTGTGTGCCTATTCATACATTACAATAAGGAAATCTAAATTGTAATACTTTGTTAAAATTTAAGATTTTTATTTATCTACAAAAAAAACATTACTTGATAATTTTCCTAAATTGTTTAATATTATTATCGCTAACTCTGACGCACATCGTCATACAGCGAATTGAATATAGGAATCTTATAGAACAATCTAACATAGTTATGTGTTATTGATTGAGTAGGGTAACTAATTTGCTTAAAACCTCAATGTATTAAATATTATAGATATTATAGGTACACACTAATTTCAATAAAAGATTTATTGACTCGTTCTCAGACCTACTTACATTTTTAATTATGACTTCTAGTGACCTAAACTGACATCTGTTGTTGATTAGCGGAACTAATTCACCACAAAATCATAAATTAAAAAAAATTGGCACACAGATTTTTTTTGAAGAAATAACGTATATATTTCCGATACTAAATAGTCTCTTATGTCCCTCTATCGGGCACTTTCAGTATTTCTTACTGTTATGTTGCGTATCAAAAAGTCCTATTTATTGATATCTCGGCTTGTACGCGACGTATTACGATAAAACATATACCAGATTTTAAGTTAGACCACCAGTAATACAACTGTGAAAACCGCATTCAATTTCATCCAGTGGTTTTGGCGTGATGCGGTGTCAAACATACAGAGAGACAAGATTTTTAAAAATGACAGATTTGCAATCTATTGCTCCTATATAGTCCCCTGATACCAAATTTTCTTAAATATCTTCAATGTACAGACATTATCGAGTTACAGTTTTATAATATATAATATAGAATATAGATAATATAGATAATCTTAATATGAAAGCAGACAATTGCAGTATAATCATTATAAAAACGTATACAGTGGCTCAAAAGTTTGAGTCAAAAGTTTCGTGGTTAACCGAAACTAAGATAAGGAATCGATGTAATCAAATCAAATCAAGGGTAAAGGAATCTATAGGGATGAAATAGTAAATATTATATCCGTGCATAAAATAAACACCTATATTATAATTAAGTGTTGGTGTGTAAGAGTGTCGGTGTTTTCCAAGCTTAAAGATTTAATCTTAAAAAATTGTTATAGCTGTTTTTGGGTGGCCTAGTATATTGGCCCCGTCTCATTCCGTGAAGCCTGTTCAGCTAGCTACCACCATCAATGCTTGAGTCATCGCTAATCGACTTGTCGTGTTCTCTCTTCTGTATTGGCCGGAGATGGTAATAGTATTGGTATGTGGCGAATTTGTACTATTTTGTAACATTTTCTCGTCATCTGGGTCTTAACATTGAATATATCGTAATAGGTTTTAACTATAGCAATTTATTTATAATTAATTTATTGCAAAAATTACCGATTGCAATAATAATCACACAAAAAATCAGAAAAAAAGAATTGTGCGGTTTTATGAAACGATGCAAGTGAAACTTTTTTCGGTTTATACCTGCATTTAACTAAAAAATTTTTAGAAAATTTTTCGATTTAGGGTATTAAAATTGTGTTTTGAATCTTAACTTCATTATTGAATAAATAATAGTAAAAAAAAAAAACTAAAAAACACGTTTTTATACAAAATCCAACTAAAAAATAGAAAACAAATTTGAATTAAGAATTGTGAATTAAAAGCGTGGGGTGTTTTTAAGATATTATCCCTTCTACTCGTTGACACTATGCACCCCACGCTTTTAATTCACGATTCTTAATTCAAATTTATTTTCTATTTTTAGTTGGATTTTGTATAAAAGCGTGTTTTTTTAGTTAATAAATAAATTAAATAAATAACGCTTCACACTCACAGCCCCACACTAGGATTCCGTGGTCTGTCGTGGTGGTCTTGTGTCGTGGGTGCCATGGACAACACACTAGACAAGGACATTCACACCCAGACAGAGAACAGAAATTCAAACTCGTCATTCAAAGGAGAACCCCATTTTCCATAGAGACACCGGCCTAGATTAGACAAGAATGAAAATTGGTGGTCAATTAGATCATTGTAAAAGCTTTAATTTCTCCAATTTTCACGGCAGTTAGCAATGGCCAAGTAATGAAATCCTATAATTTCCACCTTAATTATAGGTTATGATTATGTCACACTCATGTCCAGTGCTATTATATATTATGCGTGTTAATAGGCACTTACTACCTCAAACTAAATACCTAATCTAATATTGACAGCATTAGGAATAATCATGATCATAAGACGCAAATACCATAATCGCAATATTTGTTTAAAAAACAAATCCAGAAATTGTAGCTAAAACACATTCACCATTCAACATTCACCAAAACACTAGTAAGAAAGCGAATGCAATAGAAAATTAAAATAACTGTGTGCGTTTCGATAAGTTTCAATAGTAAATAGGACTCCAAATACGATGGTAATATTAATTTAATACTAAAAATACACAAAAGCGTACACAGTTGAAAGATGCAAGTTGAATGACAATGGTGTTATTTATAAATAATCAAACTGACAGTAACCAAAATGACATTAGATAGGGATTACACCAGAGATCTTTGTTGACAATCGATTCAAATGTCTCGAAATCGATGTCAAAATACTCGAAATGTCTTTTAATTAGCGTAACGATTTAATGGTAATTATAAATGTATTACATAGTTTAGCTATACAGTGAATAAGAAAACATGTATAAAAGGAATTAATATTGTACTTACAAGTAATAATAATTAGTAAAATATATTACTAAGTTCCCTAAACTATCGATTTATTCGATTATAAAATAGTTTGTAATGAGGTAAATATGTACTATGAAAACTTTTTTGTATTATTTTGTTCATTTGGCCGATGCAGATGAGGCTAAGATTTAAATATGTTTATTTAGTAAATAAAACGATTTTTTTGGTATATAATTTACTCTTGTCTAGTATTATGTTCTAGCACAGAGTATATATGGTTCGTGGCCGAAAATCGGGTATCTCCTTTCCGCCTCGCTGGGACTCGAACCCAGGACCCTCGGTGCGGCGATCCAGTATGGTAACCATTGCGCCACATGGGTCATCGTTATTTATTTTCTCATATTTTAGTTTGATTTTTTGAAATGAAATTTAGGTTTTTTTACTTCTTTCTTTCTTTTTTCTTTAAATATTGAACTGTCATCGGTCTTCGATAAGTCTACGAAGTTTGAAAGAAATCTGACCGTTTAAAGTGGGTCAAAATCAAGTCCAAAGGAGTCGGTTACAAGTTACAAGTTACAAACAAACAAAAATACATACAGGTGAAGCTAATATAAAGCGTGTAAAAATGGGAATGATAATGAGAAATCAGTAGTAGACAAAATATTCAATTATAAAATTTAATTTCAATTTCCGTATTAGAGTACGGAATACATAATTAATACAATCATTTAGATGATAGACGCATATTAAAAACTAAGAGCAATATTTATTTCAATCATTGAGTCTCCATTATTATTCTTATTCAGGGCCGGCTGTAATACGACAGGCGATAAATGGACGAATAATTTTGGGGCGATAGAATAAAAGCTTCACTTTTACAAAAAAACCTTAAAGACAATGAAGATAAGAAGCAAAAAATTATCAAAAATATCTCTGAAAATACAATGATACTTCATACGAATAAAAATTCGGATGCTTGGCTAAGTTGGGATAAAGGAGAAGAAAATACTAATATATAAAATGATGATTACTATAACACCAATGCTATTGATGGTATTGGAGAAGTCAATCCAAACTTTATGAGATGCAGATTCTACACTTAATGTTTCCCATCTTGCCCAGATCAGACACTTCATTGGGCTTTTGGAAACAAACTCATTCACGGCAACAACCCACTGCTGTGGAGTATTCTTTTTTCTCAATAAAGAACCTAATATAGAATTTAAAGCCACAATAACAGAACTGAAAACCAGAGACGTAATAGTGAAACGTAAAATTGAAGGCGTTTGAGAACCATAGTTGGGGACATTTTCATTGACGAAACTGTTAATAAAGAAATGACCTATTAAACTCAAAAGTGCAACACCTGTACGTATATCGTTATTTTCAACAAGAAAACTAGTAACAGTGAGAAATGATGACACTAGTGTTGGGATGTTTGTTATAGTTTCAATATTAGCTCCTTTTCGTTTTAAATCAAAGGTCACAATAAATTGTGTCTCAGAGGTTACATTTTCTATTTGATTGAAGGCAATTAAATTCCAGCCTGGACCATTTTTTAAATTATTGTCCAGAACAAAAAATGTTCTATAAGCTCTATATTTCGGAATAATTTTATTCGTATTATTGTAAACACCAAACTTTAGTGAGCATGACTTCGTATCGTAAGGCCATTTGGTAAGATCAGCACTACACACTGTTTGAAATGTAAAACGTGGTGTACAATATACAAGTCCATTTTTGAAAATTTGGCAAGGCGAAGTATTGGATTGTTCAAATTTTTCATCTAATAACACGTGCTTATATATTGTTAATCTTGGCCTCCAGATTTTTCGAGCTAAAATATACGTTTCGGCTATTTCACCGTAATCCTTTGGTTCCCATTTTAGTCTCTCGTCTTCCCAATTCAATATTAGGTAACCGCACACAGTGATGATCTCGCCATTGTCGTCTAAAGTGAAATATTTAGGCACATAAGATACTTCTACTGTAGTAGTGTTGGGAGGTGGTTGAGAACGATCATAGTTTCTCAGTAAATCTCTACCCAATTTTATATCTTTATTCGATTCTTGCGATGCATTGTTACCACTATTTTCACATAAAATAAGTTTCACACTCAATAGTAAGATACTTGCGTTTACTATCATGACTGTTGTTGGATTAACTCAGTTGTTGGCAAGAAACGTGATACCACATACGCCCCCTTTCGAATCTAAATCCAGAGTTTGTAAATAATATTCTCGTATCATTGGCTTAGTGATTTAAATGGTCTCTTACACAAGAACGTTACTGGAAACTGCTTATTTGAGTTTGATTCATATTCAAATCTTTTTAGGGTTCCGTAGCCAAATGGCAAAAAACGGAACCCTTATAAATTCGTCATGTCTGTCTGTCTGTCTGTCCGTCCGTATGTCACAGCCACTTTTCTCCGAAACTATAAGAACTATACTGTTGAAACTTGGTAAGTAGATGTATTAACAAAAATAGAAAAAATACAGTAAATTTTGGGGGCTCCCCATACATAGAACTGAAACTCAAATATTTTTTTTCATCAAACCCATACGTGTGGGGTATCTATGGATAGGTCTTCAAAAATGATATTGAGGTTTCTAGTATCATTTTTTTTCTAAATTTAATAGTTTGCACGAGAGACACTTCCAAAGTGGTAAAATGTGTGTCCCCCCCCCTGTAACTTCTAAAATAAGAGAATGATAAAACTAAAAAAAATATATGATGTACATTACCATGCAAACTTCCAACGAAAATTGATTTCAACGAGATCTAGTAAGTAGTTTTTTTTTAATACGTCATAAATCGTAAACTGCAAAAAACATCGATCAAAATTACAATGAACTACAAGAACTTTTATATTATGTTACTTGCTGCTACGGAACCCTTCATGGGCGAGTCCGACTCGCATTTGGCCGCTTTTTTATGTAAATTGTCAAAAAGTTTTTAATTGTCAAAAGAATTGTCACGATAGCGCTACTTGACCAACCACGCAGCAAGCCTACGAACTCTAAATACTGAAATACGCGGACCTCATACTGCCTCAACCAATTTTAGTAGCACTGTTTTATGTAGATAAGTACAAGCACAATAAACGAACGATTGTTACGTAGTAAATTGTTATTTGAATTATATTTATTGTAATAATGTATAGCGTACTTATTATCCCGGAAAACGCAGGCAAACCAGCAGGCAGAGCGCTAGTATACCTTATAATAACAGTTGTTATTATTTATTTACTTAGTATCGAGAAGAAAAAACAAGATTGCAAAAAATAATAGACGTTTACAGATTTTTCTGTGTCTAAAATAGAATATCATCAGTTGTCATAAAATATAAAAACAAATTAAGGGAATTAAATTTTAACGTAATTTTTAATATCCTCTTTATTTCATCTTCAATGGTTTCAATGTCTTGTCTTTTGTTTCTAGTAGTAAATTTCGCAACAATAATAAAAATATAACTAGAGATGTACCGTATATAGAATGCGTATACGTAATACGTAACGTCTGGTCACGGTCGTTCAGACGTAATTACGTACTGGTTTTGTATTTTTATTTTTCTTTATTGTCGTAATGAAAGTAACGCCCACAATGATAGAAAATACCGGCGTTGAAAGTACTTATTCTATTTCCTTTTCATCGTTGCACCACTCGCCGAAGATTTAAGTTCCATCCACACTGATTGGACCGATTGGATATTTTTTGCCACGCACGTGCATACAGTGGAATCAGCTTACTTTTGGTCTATTCCCGGAGTGCTACGACATGTGGTTCTTCAAAAAAGTTGTAAAAAGAGAGTTCTCCTTCAGGGCCGGAGTTGCATTGGCGATTCCTCTGGTATTGCTCATGTCCATTGGCAAGTAACCGTCTGCTTTTTCGTCAACCCTTTCAGGCAATAAAAAATATATGTAAATGTCGGAGATCATAAAATGGAACGCCGAGTCGGACCATGTCTGGGTGTATTTGGATTTTGAAGATGGTAAACTATGCAAATTGTCTACTGTCATTTGGACACGCGGTGGAGGAATCGAGAGAACCGAGAATCGAGAGATCAGTAACCGAGAGAAGGTAGCACCGTCGCGATGAAATCGATACTCGGGTAACTTCGTGCTACAACAGAGCCGAGCTAGTAGAGGGGCGCTGGATGGAGCCTCACTTACCATTTGGCCGTCGTAGAGATTGGTTCCTTCACTCTGGAAAATGTTATTCGTTTCGCTTGCCCGGTGTGAAAACAATATTCAGAATCAGGAGATTGACTAGAAACTGAATCAGACCAGGGGTTATGCGAGGTTTGGGGTGGCTATAAGTGGAGGTTGTAGGCCACTGGGGGGGTTCAACCCTCATTCCTGACTATAATATTGTGTAAAGTGTGACTGTGATAGTGCTGAACAGTAATAAAACGCGATTATTGTGTGTTCCCTTTTTCTCTTTGCTCTTTGGACACTGGGCCATCGGCCCTTAGTCGGTTGTTGCTCGGATAATTGACGACGATCAGTTTTTATCGCGTATTAAATTGTGTGTAAAACCTTAAGATGAGTTTCTGACTAAAGTGATGTAAACGCCCACTGTTGTTATTATTTCCCGAACCAACCACCCCACCCATATACTATACCCAGAAATACCTATACATGTAATTATTATAAATGGAAACTTGGAGACTTGCAACGTGCCATCCATAATAGTAAAAATATTTTGTAGTTTTACGTTACTTTTATGCTGAAGTCCAATTCAACAACCCTATGGTCCAATTATTCGAACTGGTTGGGTAATTTGGACCTAAGACACCATCTCACACTTTGTTGAATTTTAAGAAATATATAAATGACAAGTTGAATATTATTCAATAAATATAAAACCTATTAAATTTAGTTTAATTCCATGAAAAAACATTCTTTAAAATACTTAAAAATATGTGCAATATCTGCAGTTGAAAAAAAGTGGTCTAAATTAACCGATCTTCCCCTATGTATAGCAAACGAGCCATGTCTTTATAATGATTATACTGCAATTGTTTGCTTTTAAATTATGGTTATTATGTATGAAGTTTGACCTTCTGGTTACACATGTTGCGAAAATAAATTAACACAGGTGAATCTGCAAGTAACATATCTCTTTGTAGACGAATAAAACGCACACACATTTGTTTTTGTTATAGCTCCTATCATTACAACATTATTTAATTTAGAACATTGTACGTCCTTATGTGTTATAACATGAACGTGAGCGTAGTGAGGCAGGTAAGTCAAATTAACTGTTGCGATTAAATTGTCATTAATTAAATTGTTGTTTGATTGTCAAAGCGTTGTTTGATTGTCAAATTTAAGAATACTAGTGACTTTACGTGTCTTATTATGTCTTCTGTGCTTTTACGTTGATGATAGTAAACGAAATAACGGAGGGTTATTAGTTATGCCGTGTTCAGACTGGGGGATTGACAGCAAGTTTTTTCTTCTCTTTCCTTTATTGGCCAGAAACTCATCAGTGATGCCTAAGAAAAAATCCTGCACATTCCCTAGATTTGGTTAGTAAGTTTACACGCAGAAGTACAGAAAACGAATATATACTCAGAATGTGTTACAAATAAATCAATTAAGGAAATTAAACATTCATTGCTCAGAAACAAAAATATGCATCTAAAATATTTAACTAGTATTGACAAATGTATCTATGGCTTAAGCTAATTTATATATTTGTATTTATAGCTATGCGGAAAACGAAATGGTGTATAAAGAATGTGTTACAAATAAATTAATTAAGGAAATTAAACATTCATTGCTCAGAATAAAAAAAAAATATGCATCTAAAATATTTAACTAGTATTGACAAATGTATCTATGGCTTAAGCTAATTTATATATTTGTATTTATAGCTATGCGTAAAACGAAATGGTGTATAAAGAATGTGTTACAAATAAATTAATTAAGGAAATTAAAATCTACAGACAGCAAGGTGAGTACAGTTTTTATGCACCTTTTGCACCTCATATTTCAAAATAGGCCCACGGCGTAAGCTAGCGCTCACGCAAGGACGTGAGTACAATACATTTTAGAGGAAATACCGCGAAAAAATTGAGTTTGATTTCATACTCGAATCTGTTTTTATGTACTTTGTCAAGAAGTTCACGTCAGCGCCACTTGATCTGCCACCCTGCTTTGGACACTGAATATACACTCGTACTGCCCCAAGCTACTTCGTGATATCTGATACTACCGCAACCTTTTTTACCCGACTGCTAAGAAGGGTTATGTATTCGCTCGAATCTTGTATGTATGTACAAGACATAACACAAGAGCGTGGTGCTTGAAACTCTTGCACAGATGAAAATGATGATGATAATAATAAATTAAATAAATAAACGCTAACACACTCATACCCCCGCAGTAGGTATTTATTACCTGTGTCGCGGGTGGCATGGACGACACATATCCAGGGGCGTAGCTACCGCCGTATCAGCCGTATCAATTATACGGGGCCCCGGGGCTGAGGGGGCCCCCAATGTGCCTTAAAAAAATTCGTGAAATGATCCGGAAATTAATTATTATGATTCGAAAAATGTTCCGGAAAGCATCGATAGGTACTTCATTGAAAAGTTAAATCAACAATAAAATTACTTTCTGGACCATCTTTCATCGTAATAATGCATTAATTACTTCAGCATCATGCAATTTATCTTTAAGAGGCCATGGTTCTAAATCTGGAAACTCGACGAATTGAAGACAAACGGATAGTACAGATAATATAAGAAAAACTTCTAATCAGTTATTTAAATGCACTAATCAAAATTTAAACAAAATATTTAATGTACAAAAAATTACGTTCTACACGACTCATGATGCTCTCCGGAACTGAGTGCTGCGCGGACATGCTGGCGGTAACCCCATGACACAGCGCTCCGGGAATACCTCAGGAGGAAGCTCATTCTACACGTAGCACAGCTCATTCTACAGTTAGCACGTGCGTGGTAAAAATGATCGGGAGAATCGGACCGTAGAAGTTCTCCATGAGTCTCATCAGTGTGGATAAAACTTCAATTCGGCCATGAGCTTTGTAAAGCATGAGCAGGTGCCTCACTCGCAGTGAAGTACTCCTTAGCCCGGTTTAGAACATCAAGCTTTTTGGAAGCCAACTTAGCATTGGCTTCCAAATGACGCTGATACTACACATCACTCGAGATGTCAACTCCCAGAATCATACTCTTACAACACTTTTAGAGACGAGCGCGGTACACTGGAATTGAGGCACTATGAAAAAAGGGGTTTTCTTAGTGGTAAACGCGCTAATTTGTGTCTTCGGGGGATTGAACTCGACTAAATTAAGTCAACCCTATTCCGAGACTTGCTCCAGATGGTTCTCGACTTCAGACACAATTTTAAGCCTGCTATCCGCCACTTGCAAGTTTTGCAACTGAGAGGAATTAAGGGGGGCTGTGTAGTAGGCATCCCATGTGCTGTCATCTGCATAGCAACAGTTGCCACTCATGCCATGTCATTGATATGCAGAATGAACACCGTAGGAGATACCACAGACCCTTGAGGAACACCAGCATTTTATAGGTTTCATATCTGAGCAAGAACCATCTACTACATCCTTGATATATCACTCAGATAGAAAGCTGACTACTCAACTGCATAACCTCTCACAGCGACCGTAAGATGTTAACTTCGTGAGACCTCCCTGTGCCAGTCCTGGTCACAGGCTTTAGCGAAACCTAGGCTGACTGCCAGTGCTTCCCCGTTGCGATCAATAGCCTAACGATGTCTACAGGTGTGTAAGATAAACTTGATAGTGATAAAGATAAGATAAAAAAAGTCACAAATAAATAATGGTTGGCATTTTTCGTGAATGAGACAATAAGAAATCTTTTTTAATAAATTTATTTTTTCTCCCAACCAGGCTTCCGTATGCTAGGCGCTTTGTGCAGCATGTTAACACCACTGCGTGAATACCGTCTGGTCCTCTCAACTTCTTGGTATCAAGCTCTCACAGGTTTTTAGGCGGAGGCGATCCCTCAGAATCCCTCTATCATCAAGAGTTGAGTTGGCGGCAAAAAGGATGCCAAGAATTTCGGCATTCCCCTTTGCCGTATGGACCATGGAGTCGTCCGATTTACGCAGTTGTGGAAGAGACGACCGACAGAAGTTACTTTCAGCAGCTTGAGCTAGCGACCAGAATTCTCGACTACCAGAGGGGTAATCGTCCATTCGCTAGCCAGTTCTGCCGATGAAATTTAAATTGCCATCCTTTTATTCATTTGCTTCTTTGCTGACCAGGAGGCAGCGTTAACCTTTGTATTAAGCCCTGAGGTTGATAGATCTATAAGCGTGCACGCGGATAACCATGTCGTTGACAATGACCATGATGCCCTGTCGTATCACATCGGCTACTAAGTCTGCGCTCGCGTTCGGATCTCCCGAAACGAAACAGAGCTGCCCCCAAATTAAAATTTTAGAGTATTGAATGTATGTGGTTTATTAATTGATGTTAGTATATTTGTTTTAATTCACGCTAAAACGCTTTTTAAATAACGCTTTTTATTTCTTTTGAGAAAGATCTTTACCCTCGAGTCGAGAGGGGGCCCCCGGCAAAATTTTGATACGGGGCCCCGGGAGGGCTAGCTACGCCACTGCACATATCACATCACAATCACACCCATGACCCAAGTACAAATATTTATCTGTCACATAAATATCTGCCCCGGCCGGGAATCGAACCCGGGACCCCTCGCTTCGCAGGCAGGGTCGCTACCAACTAGGCTACAGGGTCGTCAAGATATAGATCAGATATAGATAAGATGATATTATAACTGTAGGTTTGAGTGTTCTTGAATGCAAGATACTTATTATGTCAATATTCCGTTAGCTGTTGAATCGTGAGTTTGATTTTAAAAATGAGTGCTGCTTAGGCATCTCGTTTTGAAGCGGTTTTTTATTGTAAACTCCCGAGAGGTCCAAAAGCGGCAAAATACATGCGTCACGGCAGTTCGTACAGAAATGGATACAGCGTTATGCAGAATCAAAAATGATTTGCCAATGAAATAGGGGTTCAACCCGCACAAAACGTCAAGACGAGGCTATCATTAGTTTGTTTGAAGAAAATCCGGACATAACCTTAAAAGAGGGCTAGAAGAATCTAGCCAAAAGAAAGATTATTGTTAGTATAAAGACCATCAGACGACGCCTACTGGAGCATGGTATTTCATAGCGCAGTACTCGCAAGAAATCTTTACTTAGTGAAAACCATATTAAAAACGACATGAATGGGCGGAGGACAATCCAGACTGACACTGGAGTGACGTTATAGAGGAGGCAGCCCCAGCCCCAAAATGAGCTGGGTTCCGCGAAGAAAAACATGGTCCAAGAGAGGTATTCCTGTGCTCCAACGTTCCGTAAAACACCCTGTAAAGATCCATGCTTGGGGTTGTTTTAACGCTCGAGGTTTTGGTTGGTACTCTGTATTTGTTTACGAAATCCTGGACAGCACAAGACATGATAGAAATCTACCAACAATGCTTGTTAAAATCTGCACACATTTAGTCCAGTAGTCATTTAGTTTCGTAATAAATTGGTTGTGAACGGTGGTCGCCCAGACATACGAGTGATCATATATGGGTTCCGTTTTTCGTTTTCTCGTACGGAACCCTAAAAATTATATCAAATTCCGATGTTTTGTATACTAACCCATCATAGTATACTAACCCTTGCTTTTGATCATCAAAACTCTATTTCAAAAGTCACATTGTATAGCATATTATGTAAAATTGAAATTAAATGAGTAAAAAAAACTATTAATTCCAGTTCTTCAACTAATTTGCAGATAAATAAACACATTTGATAAATTAAATTTTCCTGACTTAGCCAGTTTCTGTCGTGGATAAGACCCTTATAAAATACTGTTAATCAGTAGGTATATGTCACGAATCGCAATGTAAACGTGTTTTTGTACGGCAGGTATTTAGATATGCACTTTTATATTTTTCTTCATTAGTTTTAGGCTATGAGCTAAGCTGTCTATTTTAGGGTATGACTATGGATTTCTTTATTTAATATACGATTTGAACGATTTCTGTGATCAATGTTCATGTTTATGAGTGTCTGGCAGAAGGTTTCACCCTTCTTCTTGCGTGCTAAATGTCTGGAAAATTTATAACGTCATACATTTCTAATATTATTCTGAAGAAAATATCAAAAATTGAGCATTATACTTGAAGGAATTTTAACTAATGTTGAAAAACTCAACAAATCTCTTAAACTAAATTATGAAGCATTGAATATGGAGGAATCCACCGTCTTTTTAGGGGCGATCTTAGATAATAAACTTCAATGGGGCCCACATACGAATATAACAAATCTCGCGACTAAACTTGGTAGGGCTGCTTATGCTGTTAGGAAAATAAGGCAGTATACTGATGTCGAAACTGCTAAGATAGTTTTGTTTATTTTGCATTTTCCACAGTATTTTGTCTTATGCCCCACAGCAAGACACAACACACAACAAGACATAACAAATATGCTTACTACAAAAAGCGGTCAAGTGCGAGTCGGACTCGCCCATGAAGGGTTCCGTAGCAGCAAGTAACATAATATAAAAGTTCTTGTAGTTCGTTGTAACTTTGATCAATGTTTTTTGCGGTTTACGATTTATGACGTATTAAGAAAAACTACTTACTAGATCTCATTCAAACCAATTTTCGTTGGAAGTTTGCTTGGTAATGTATATCATATATTTTTTTTAGTTTTATCATTCCCTTATTTTAGAAGTTACAGGGGGGGGGGGGACACACATTTTACCACTTTGGAAGTGTCTCTCGCGCAAACTATTCAGTTAAGAAAAAAATGATATTAAAAACCTCAATATCATTTTTGAAGACCTATTAATAGATACCCCCCCACACGTATGGGTTTGATGAAAAAAACATTTTTGAGTTTCAGTTCTAAGTATGGGGAACCCCCAAAATTTATTGTTTTTTTTTTCTATTTTTGTGTGAAAATCTTAATGCGGTTCACAGAATACATCTACTTACCAAGTTTCAACAGTATAGCTCTTATAGTTTCGGAAAAAAATGGCTGTGACATACGGACGGACAGACAGACAGACAGACAGACATGACGAATCTATAAGGGTTCCGTTTTTTGCCATTCGGCTACGGAACCCTAAAAAAGAGCTATTAGGGCTATTTATAAATTTAGGTCTCGGGAAAGTTCAAAGAAATAGGTATACTAGATTTTAAACTTAACTCATCGTGGACTGAACACATTTTACTATAATACGAGTACTCACGATATTTATTTTGTATTCCGATATTTCGACCCAGTTGCATGGATCGTGGTCACGGATGAACTGCGGTGGCGCGGAGAAACTTTTGACAGGATGACAGGTGACATTTGACACTAGTACATAAGTCTATCAACTTTCCGTCTAGTTCGTTTTTGCGTTTTGTTGACACTATTACGACACACTACACTCACCACATCTTGCCGCAGCACACTTTGCACTTTCTGATTTTGGGATTTGCATAGACTAACCACTGGATTCCATGTTTGCGCTAATTTAAATCCATCCTCCCTATTAAAGTTTTTGGGGTGTTTTTTAATCTCGATGGCCTCTCGTACTAGCCGTGGGATGTAATGGCGTTCCGTGGAGATTACCTGCGGGCTATGTAGCTCAATCCAGTGATTAGTCCCCGATTCAAGCAGATGTTCTGCTACGGCTGATTTCTTCCTTTCATCCTTCTTGACCGCTGTAATATGTTCTTTTATGCGCTGCGATATTGACCGTTTTGTTTGCCCAATGTAACAACTACCGCAGCTGCAGTCGACTTTGTATACCCCTGGGCACTGATAGGGTATCCTGTCTTTGGGTGAGCGTAAAAAGGCTGCAACTTTCTTACATGGCGTGAAAAAGGTTTTTATTCTGTATTTTCTATTTAATATCCTACCAATTTTATCAGTCACGCCCTTAATGTAGGGAAGAAATGCTGATTGCCGTTCAACCGTGCTTATAGTGGTGAGCCTCTTGTGTGTATGTCTTCGTGTTTTCGATGTGTGGCCGTTGCGACGCAGTACTTGATGTACGTGGTCTAATTCCTGCGCTAGGTGTTCATCATCACATAAAGCATAGGCTCGGTTCGTAAGCGATGTCGCGACCGATGCTAGATGTTTTGGATGATGATGCGACGTGCCGTGTAAGTACCTATCCGTGTGAGTCGGCTTCCTGTATACTTTATGGCTTAATGTACCGTCCGGGCGTCTACCTACTGAGATATCCAAGAATGCTAAGCTATTATTACTCTCTGTTTCGCATGTGAATTTGATGTTGATGTGTACGGAGTTTAAATGTGTCAAATATGTATCTATTTCCTCTCGTCCTCCCTTCAATATGGCAAAAACATCATCGACGTATCTTCTCCAAACTATTACATTCTGTGGACCGCTCGCCATGGCCTTCTCCTCAACGTATTCCATCCAGATGTTAGCTACTACTGGCGCGACGGGACTACCCATTGCGACCCCGTCAGTTTGGAGAAAATATTGACCATTGTATATGAAGTAGCTAGACCGGAGGCAATGTTCTAACAATTTGACATAAGCCGCAGGGATGTTATTAACCTGAAGAATCTTGACAACTACGTTTAGACATTCAGTTATTGGAACCTTAGTAAACAATGACTCAACATCAAAACTAACCATTGTTTCATCACCCTCAAGTTTAATATCTCTCAACATGCGTACGAAATGTCGGGAATCCTTCACGTAGGACGCTGTTTTACCTACCAATGGCTGCAGTACTCCTGCTACATGCTTGGCGAGTTCGTACGTCGGCGAGTCAATTTGACTTACAATAGGCCTTAACGGAACGCCCTTTTTATGAAATATCGTGAGTACTCGTATTATAGTAAAAATAGGTATACTAACAGTAGCTTCACAGTAAATTTAATCGTATAGTAATGTAGTTTTTATACGGAATAATATAAGCGCGTATAAACAAAATTGTGATATTCGTAATCGACAAATATGAAGAATGTACCAATTAGTAACGTCACCTTACCGTCTTTGTTAAGTGCAGCGATATTTTATGGGGCTTGGTGTACAATTCTATTTTTTCTTATGCCAATTTGCTATGGGGCAAAGCAGTCAGTATAAAATAAATTTTCATACAACAAAAAAGAGTTATTAGGGCTATTTATAAACTTAGGTCTCTGGAAACTGCGTGAAAAGTTCAAAGAAATAGGTATAGGTACATATTTACAGTAGCTTCTGTAGCTTCACAGTATATTATACTCGTAAATGTAGTTTTTATACGGAAACAAATTATTCTGATATTCATAATCGCCAAAGAAGAAGAATGTACCAATTAGTTACGTCATCTAGCGTCTTTGTAAAGTGCAGCGATCTTTTATGGGGCTTGGTGTACAATTCTATAATAAAATCCCGAAGTTAATACGTGACTTGCCAGTGGAATTGTTTTACGAAACATATAAAATCTCAACTTTTAGGCAAAGGTTACTGTATCTACCTACTGTAGATGAGTACTTAAATGACAAAGACACGGCTTGGAAATGACCAGCTCTGCAACCAGTTCCGTTCAAGTTAGTGATATTATTTTGTAATGAATATACCATTGTATTTTTATTTTTAAAAGATGTGTTGAGGCGTTTCTTTGCGGTTTTTCTTCTCTTTCATGACAAAGCACCTTTCCGAAAAGCTGGTAGCTTAAAAAAATTTCGTGCATAAGGGCTTGTTTCACCATCTTCAATTAGAGTCCTGAATAAGCTATTCGCCGGTTAAAGTGACGTTAAAGTGTCATTTTACATACACCAAATGTCAACTTAACCAACGAATAGCTTACTTCGGACTTACTTGAAGATTGTGAAACAAGCCCTAAGTGTATCAGTGATAGGTACCTATATGAATAAACTAGCTTCTACCCGCCACTTCGTCTGCGTGGACTTCGGAATTGGGTCCTTAGAGGAAGTGTGATTAATAAAAAAAATGATACAAAAATTCTCTGCTAGCTGGACCTGTAAACAAAATTTCCATAATATTTAAATGTAGCACCCTATCCTATTATTGCGGGATATTAAATATCTGTGAGCCAAATTTCGACTGAATCCGTTTAGCAGTTAAGAAACATCAAGTTAATATCATTTTAAAAATGGTTTAAAAAACGACAACAAATATCTTTGAAATCAATTCTGTTATTTCCGTTCGTTCAGGAGTTACATAATTGTTTGGTCTTCAAGATACACCATCGGGCCTGATAATTTTGGTCAATAACATGCTAGTTTTGCAATGTCAAGTACCACCAACTAATATTATGTATTTTAAAAAAGTGTTATTGCCACCCGATCAGGAGTAACAACACATATTTTTTTGCCTCCAAGTTCACTATCAGGCGCTAATTTGGTCAATAGTGTACTGGTTTTCCAATGTGAATGTTACCAACAACAACAAACATCCATTCAGCAGTTATTACGGAGCGTATATTGAGCACGCGCCTCATGGTATACCTAGAATACAATGATGTCCTTAGCGACCGATAGTACCTACGGGTCCCGCCGAAACCGGTCGACGGGAGATCTTCTAGCGTATGCCAGTCATATCTGGAGCGAGGCCCTCGAGAAAAAATTTTGGTCTGGCTGCCAACCTTGTGAGATTCAACGTCACAAAAACTCAAGCGTGTCAATTCACGGGCAAAAGAAGCACTTTCATCTTGGCTCCTATTTTTCAGAATATATACTTGGAATACACTGACCACCTACAGTTATTGGGAATTGAAATATTCTCAAATATTAATTTGTTCAACTGCTGTCACGTCATTGAATTCAATGAAGACAATGAATTGTGCGCAGGAATTAGATGAACCCCCCCCCCCCCCCTCCACCACTGAACATCCCGATGCCCGGCGGGTATACATATCTTCCTTTCGTCTTCAACATCCAATCGGTACGGACGACGCTCTTTTCTTCATCTTTCATCTTTTATTATTCAAATCAATAGAGAATAGGCTTTTACGAAGCTAGTGCGCTTTACCCATCAGGTAGCTTTTTAGCCAAGCATTAGCTTATTTTGCATTAAAGTTACATATTTTGTGTATGCAAGATATTATACCATCCATCAGGTCCTATGTTGCTCAATGATGTATACTGGTTTTGAAATGTCAACGTTACGAACAAAAAACATTTTTTAATCCTGTTCAGTTATTCCCATCCGTTCAGTATTTACATATTTTGCCTATAAGGTACGTACTTGGTTTAGGCACTTGGTTTAGGCCCGTGGACAACCAACTGCCAGCTTTGGCCTAGAAGGTTTAATCCTCAACGAAACAATAATAATAATGGTTTGAATGAACTTTGAAAATTAGTATTACCAATATAATCTCTTCGAGGGGCCTTTCCACCAGTGGGCTGGATTTAGTCGCCTTTTACGACACCCATCAGGCGTGTAATTGGGTTTAGTATATCTAAGTCACCACAATATGGCATAAAATTAATTGACTGAATAATTTAAAGAAAATTTTATATACATTTTTTTACATTACAGCTGCCTGTATCAGCATTTCTAGAATGGTTGGCTACGTTATTTTGACTTCAATATTCGAGATCTTCGGCAGAAAGGCTGCAAATATGACGACGAATTTTGCGATCCTCATCGGTTGCATAACTTACTACGTATCAAATAATATATATGCTCTAGCATTTGCGAGGAGACAGATTGCAATAGTTAGTGCATTACTATTATGTATATCTATGATTATTATTATGTTATCTGCTGAGAGTCCCTAATTTTATACCTTATCACTAAAACAGACTGATCCCGATAACTTATATAGGGCCCTCTTCGATACTATAAATAATGAATTTAATAAAATCTTTAAATATAAGCAGGTTCAACTAAATAAAAATTTGAATTTTAGTGATTGGGCAACAAGAGGTATTTTTAAAAGTAGGGATAGATTATTTGAGCTATATGGAGAAAAACAATATAACCATTCCCCATCTTTCCTTGAACATGTAAAAAGTTATTCAAAAATTTTTAAAGCCGTGTGTATTATGGCTAAGTCTATGCATATCAAGGAAAAAATTGTCAAATCAAGCAATAAGATAAAAACCACTTGGAGTATTATTGGAAACGAGATTGGTAGTAATAATTTACGCGATTCTAAATATGAATTATTAGTTAATGAAAATAAAATAACCTCTGATAAAGAGGTGGCTAATGCATTTGAAAATTTCTTTCAAAATATTCCGGTTAGGTTGACTAAATCGCTGACTTCATCCCCGGCAGCAGCACATTCTATTTTAAAAGATACCGTTGATGAATGTAGTGTTTCGTTTCAATTTAAATATACTTCCTCATTGGAAATAGTTCGAACTTTTCGAGCATTGCACATTAAAAATACGGGTGATTTGTGGGGAATGTCTGTCAAAGTTATAAATAATATAATAGATGTGATAGCCCCTTATTTAGCTAGGTTATTCAATAAATGTGTAGATTTAGGTACTTTCCCAAATCTTATGAAGTATAGTAAGATTATACCGATTTTTAAATCTGGGGATAAAATAGACGTTAATAATTTCAGACCTATTTCTATTTTACCAACTCTCAGTAAAGTATTCGAAAAAATTATATTAAATCAAATGCTGATGCACTTCAACACTTGTAATTTACTCCACCCTGATCAATACGGCTTTACCAAAGGCCGTAGTACAACAGATGCTGGTGCTAGGCTTCTCAAACACATCTTTGAGGCCTGGGAGAATTCACAAAATGCCATAGGGGTATTCTGTGACCTGTCTAAAGCATTTGACTGTGTTGAACACGAAACACTTCTACTTAAGCTCAGCCACTACGGTATCAAGAATAACTCACTTAACTTGATTGCGTCGTACTTAAAGGGTAGAATCCAATGTGTTAGCATAAATGATACCAAGTCATCGGGATCTCAATCTGTTATGGGTGTACCTCAGGGCTCGATTTTGGGCCCCTTCCTTTTTCTAGTATACATAAATGATCTGCCGTATTATATTAAGAAACACGCAGAGATTGTCCTGTTTGCTGATGACACTTCCCTTATATTTAAGACGAATAGAAATAAAATGAATTTTGACGACGTAAACAGTGCTCTATCTCGTTTATCACACTGGTTTACAACAAACAATTTGCTACTTAATGCTAAAAAAACTAAGTGTGTTGAATTTACACTATCTAATGTACGGAATATTAGTAAAAGCCTGAAATTAAATAATGAAATTCTAACTATGGAAACATCCACAGTTTTCTTGGGTGTCACCTTAGATTCTAAACTACAATGGGGCACCCATATAACGGCTCTCGCGAGTAAGCTAAGTAGGTCAGTTTATGCGATTAGAAAGATAAGACAGTTTACCGATGTAGAAACTGCGAAACTTGTTTATTTTGCATACTTTCATAGCCTCATGTCCTATGGTATATTGATGTGGGGTTCAGCGGCTAACATTGGTTCTATATTTGTTTTGCAGAAAAGGGCAATCAGAGCCATTTATAAATTGAAATCACGTGATTCTCTGCGTGAGAAATTTAAAGATATAGGCATATTAACAGTAGCCTCTCAATTTATTTACAGCAATATTATATTTGTAAAAAACAACTTAGGTATGTTCAAGCAGAATAGTGATACGCATAATCATCTAACTAGAAACAGACATAATTTGGTGACGTCATCTTTTCGCTTAAGTAGGGTACAACGCTCTTATATGGGGCTCGGTGTACGTTTTTTCAATAAATTACCCAAGTCAATACGTGATTTACCTATCCAAATGTTTAAGAGATATGTGAAATCTCAGCTACTAGGCAAAGGATACTATAGCATAAATGAATATATTAATGACAAAGACGCCTGGAAGTTAGTGCCGCATCCAGTTCCGCGTAGGTTAGAAGATATTATGTAACTTTTCATGATTTTAAAAGATGTGCGAGGAGTTTCTTTCGGTTTTTCTTCTCCTCTATGACAAAGCACCTTTCCGAAAAGCTGGTAGATTAAAAAATGACGTGCATAAGTGTATCAGTGATACCTATATGAATAAAAGATTTTGATTTGATTTGATTTGATTTGATTTATGCAATGAAAGGACTATTTGATAAATGCAGCAAATCCTTCAAATGGTACAAAGGTGATTCATTGGAATCACAGAAAGAGTTGAAAGAGTTGGTTGTAGCCCAAACAGAGATTTAAAGAATGAAACAGAAAGAGAAACATATCAACTTTTTCAAGAAAACGAGAAACATGATAATGACAAAAGCTTTCAGGAAGTCTTTCTATATAGTGACTCTGGCAAAATTATGTTTGGATTTTTGTGGGAGATACTTCATTTTTATATATATTACCCAAATTTTAATAGAAGTGATAAACAGTCAATCATTGGCCATGTATTTATCTGTCGTATCTGATTTTATGGCTATTTTCGCGTTAAGTATCTCATATTTCTTAGTGAAACGTTTTAGTAGAAGAGTATTATTGTTTAAGTTTGGTTTCTGTTCTGTGTTTCTTATGTTCTTGGTTAGTTTGACACTAATTGTAGGCAATAGATTAAATTTATTGCACTATGTAAAATGGTTAACACCAACTGTTATAATAGCTCAATTCATAGGAATCAAGCCTATATTTATTACATTGTGTTTCTGAGTTTTTGCACATTAATATTAAAATATACACTATTTTTAGGGTTCCGTAGCCGAATGGCAAAAAACGGAACCCTTATAGATTCGTCATGTCTGTCTGTCTGTCTGTCTGTCCGTCCGTATGTCACAGCCACTTTTCTCCGAAACTATAAGAGCTATACTGTTGAAACTTGGTGAGAAGATGTATTCTGTGAACCGCATTAAGATTTTCATACAAAAATAGAAAAAAAACAATAAATTTTGGGGGTTCCCCATACTTAGAACTGAAACTCAAAAATGTTTTTTTCATCAAACCCATACGTGTGGGGTATCTATGGATAGGTCTTCAAAAATGATATTGAGGTTTCTAGTATCATTTTTTTCTAAACTGAATAGTTTGCGCGAGAGACACTTCCAAAGTGTTAAAATGTGTGTCCCCCCCCCTGTAACTTCTAAAATAAGAGAATGATAAAACTAAAAAAAATATATGATGTACATTACCATGAAAACTTCCAACGAAAATTGGTTTGAATAAGATTTGATAAGAAGTTTTTTTTTAATACGTCATAAATCGTAAACCGCAAAAAACATCGATCAAAGTTACAACGAACTACAAGAACTTTTATATTATGTTACTTGCTGCTACGGAACCCTTCATGGGTGAGTCCGACTCGCACTTGGCCGCTTTTTTTGATACATAACACAGGTGTTGAAGGGGTTTATTCTATCTATGGTTCGGTCCTTTTAATTTTGTTGATTTTATTGAGATGTATACTGATTGAAACTAAGGATAAAACATTACAACAAATTGAAGATGAATTAAAAGAGAAAGTCGAAATACAGTCAGAAACAGAGTTGCTGAACCCTAAAGTCAATAATTGTTAAGCAATGTTTATTATTTATGATTTAATTAAGCTGATAAGTAGAAGACCATTTGTACATTTTAACTTTAATATGATTTTTTTTGTGTTTTTTTTTTATGCTTTTAGCAGGCAAACGAGCAGACGGGTCACCTGATAGTAAGTGAACACCGCCGCCCATGGACATTAGCAACACTGGCGGCGTCACCAATGTGTTGCCGGCCAAGAAAATGACTTGAATTTTATTGATACATTTTATAATCCTTAGTAGTAGTATATTATAAATATCTATCTTTTTTTATTTTTTATTTTTATTTTTATATAATATAAAAATTTTAATATAAAAATTATATAAAATCCCGATGTTTTGTATACTAAGCCATACTAAGCCTTACTTTTGAGCTTCAAAAGTCATGTTCAAAAGTCACATTGAATAGCATAGATAAAATTGAAATTAAATGAGTAAAAAAACAATTAATTCCAGTTCTTCGACTAATTTGCAGATAAATAAACACATTTGATAAATTCAATTTAATTGACTTGGCTTATAAAATATTGTCAATCAGTATGTGCCGCGATGTAAACGTGTTTTTTGTACGGCAGGTATTTATACAACGTATTCCTGAGGTTTTGCAGTAACTTTACCAAATGATTCTATAGCTTTTACTAAACATATCTTATACAGGAACTAGTGCATTAAAAAGCTTAGATTTTAAGTTATTGGTAATGCTATTTTATATGGGTGTACATTGTAAAAGGGTCTTGTGCTATGTTGCTGTTCAGTACGGTCATAATCATTCAAACTATACTTGTTTCCTTTTAAATATCATGTCATTATTGGCTTGACTTGCCAATAAAGGCCTATTTAGACGGAGAGTTTCTCGTCTCGAAGAAGCCACTATCGAAATAATAAAAAAAATCTATCTTACATTTACACTTCTCGCTCTTTGACGACAATTGCCTCGCAAAGGAATATTGATTGTAAACTTAACTCCAATGACAAATCTCGCACTCAAAACGTTTTCAACCGTCTTGTACGATACACGTATGAATTTGAAAAAATGCAAATCGAATACGAGTCGAGATTGTCGTAAGTAATCTTACGTACAAAGTGTACCTAAATACAAGTGGGAAATTATCGCCTTGATAAGTTACAAATTAATGTCATATGAGATAATCGTAGGTGAGAATTTAGTTCTTTCATGTATGTAAACATTTGATACGCTAATCTTATGGTGATTATTACTAGTGATAGTAGTGTACGATAGATACTAGAAACTCTCCGTGTAAATGGGCCTTAAAGTAAACAAACATCGTAAAACTTTTCGAACTAGTATTATTACCTATTTGGTTTTGTTAATGTCACTGGTCGCACAGACAGCAAAATCGATGAGAAATAATTGTTAACGTCAATAAAAGTTTACTAATGTCAAAGTTTCTTATCAATCATAATGCGACGTTGCCAGCTTGCGTAAAGAGATTACACATTAGGAAATTTACGTTCAAGTATTTAGTTGGTATAAAAAAAAAAAAAAATTCAATAATGAATCCATAACGAAAAATGACCAATTTAATGGTCTGAATAACAGACCGAAGTTCCTGCACAACCTCAGGAACACGTTGTATATGCATTTTTATAATTTTCTTCGTTAGTTTTAGGCTATGAGCTAAGCTGAAACCGTGCTAAATGTCTGGAAAATTTATAATTATAATACAAATAAATAATTCATAAAATATATGTATTAAATAATTCATCAGTGCGCGTGAGGGTGTTTTTGGCGACGGACGCACCACTCTGCACACTAACGAATATTTTTATTCGCAATTTTGCGCGGCGTATGCCGCTACACGGTAAAATGGCTATGAGTTTCGAACAGCTCATAGCCCATGATGTGTTGGCGTTTCTTCAACCATGGACGAGATCAGCCAGATCTCCAAGTCCAACTTCACGTGTGAAGATATCGGAGAAGCCAAGAAGCCCCTATTTCAGTTGCTCGGGAAGAGCGAGCGGATGCCATCACGCAGGCAAGATAAAAGGGGGGAGAAAAAGTCTGCAGGACATTATCAATCTCCTCAAGGAGACCGATCCCGACAACGTGCCGTCATTCGTGGCAAAGAACCTTATCAAGTTACCGCCATTCACGTTCGACCACGTCAATGTCACCAGGCTTCTCAAGGATATACAAATCTGAAGACAGCCAGTTTTGCAACCAGTTCCATTCAAATTACTGATATTTTTTTGTAATAATGTATTTTTATTTTTAAAAGATGTGCTGAGGAGTTTCCTTACGCATTACGAAAGTAATGTGTGTCAAATATTATTTTTATTTACAGTTTTCGCTGCTATTTGCGCTGAATTTAACTACTTTTACGCTGGGACTAATGATTGCGTTTCCATCTATACTAAATCCAGTCATACTTGCTCCTGATAGTGAAATCAAGGCCACACCTGATCAGGCATCATGGATAAGTAAGTTTTAATAATTTAGATTGTTTATTATTTTTTTTAATTTGTTTTTTATAGAAATAGCAAACGAGCTGATGGTAAGTGGCTATCCACCTGATGTTATAGGCTATCTTCCCCATGGATATCAGTGACACCAAAGGCAATCACTAATGCGTTGCCTGCCAAGAAAGGAAAAGAAAAAGAAAGGAAGAACTGGCGGCTGACTCAAGCCAGAGGGTGGTACCTACCCAGGCAAACCCCATGGAATAATAATAACACCACTAGTCACTACTTCGATAGAGCTATACTGACAGACAAAACCATCCATTTCAATAGACCTGATATAATATTAACAGATATTTTTTTTTTTAACACAAATAAGTTAATGCTTGACCACAATCCCACCTGATGGTAAGTGTAGATGTGGTCCAAGATGGTGAGCACATTAACTCAGAAAAAGCCTATTCACTCTTTTCTTGAAGACATCCACGTCATAGGCTGGCGGGAACGCCGACGCAGGCAAGTTATTCCAGTCCTTTGCGGTGCGTATAACGAATGACGAGGCAAACCGCGCCGTCCGTACCGGCGGGATGTTCACGACAAAAGGATGGATACCCGCCGTGCGTCGTGTCGTTCGATGGAGAAACGGAGATGGGGGAATTATCTCAAACAATTCCTGCGCACACTCTCCGAAATGTGCCCTGTAGAAAACCGAGAGGCTGGCTACTCTGCGCCTGTGCTCGAGGCTTTGAAGATTGGTCTCAACCAAATCTGGGTCACCAATGAGCCTCTTCGCACGCCTCTCCATCGAGTCCAAAGCAGAAAGGTGACATTTGGCTGCACCTGCCCAAATGTGCGAACAGTACTCCACACACGGCCGAACCTGAGCTTTGTACAAGCTTAAGAGTTGCCTGGGTGTGAAGTACCGTCGCACCCTTGCAAGGACACCAAGTTTCCTTGCAGCAGCCTTAGCTTTGGTCTCGATGAACCGCCCAAAGTTGAGTTTCGAGGATATCTCTACTCCTAACAACTGAAGGCAGTCGGTATAATCCAAGGACACATTCCGAAAAGTAGGAGCCAAGGTGAACAGGCTCTTCTTGGCGGTGAATAGACACGTCTGCGTTTTAGTGGCGTTGAATCTCACAAGATTGGCTTCGCCCCACTCGGACACAGCCCGAAGTGTGAGATTCACACGAACCACCATGGCCTCTCTTTCAGACTGAATTTCGTCCCGACTGGCCCTGGAACTTGGTAGGTATCTCTCTACCACTGTGCTATCGTCTGCGTACCCATAGATACCGGGCATAAGCAGGTCATTTATATGTAGCAGAAATAAAGTGGCAGAGAGAACGGACCCCTGAGGAACTCCGGCATTTGTAGCCATCGTCTTCGATGAACAGCCATCGACTACAACGCGGAAAGACCGGTCGCTCAGGAAATCTTTTACCCAGTCGATAAGGCCAGGGGATATGCCGTAAGCTGGAAGCTTGCTTAGAAGGCTAGCGTGCCAGACCTTATCAAAGGCCTTCGAGACGTCAAGGGAGACAGCAAGTGCCTCCCCATTTTTCTCGAGGGCCTCGCCCCATATATGTGTGGCATACGCTAGAAGATCTCCTGTTGATCGGTTTCGGCGGAACCCGTTCTGCCGATCGCTAAGGAGATCATTCTGTTCTAGGTATGCCATGAGGCGCCTATTCAATATACGCTCCATAATCTTGCAGAGTATGGAGGTAATTGAGATAGGCCGATAGTTGGCGGGGTCAGCACGGCTACCTTTCTTGGGCACGGGCTGCACGTTGGCAAGCTTCCAGGATTGAGGCACTGATCCAGTCTCAATTGAGAGGCGGAACAGACGTGTCAATATAGGAGACAACTCGGGTGCACATTTCTTGATTACTATCGCTAGAATACCATCCGGTCCGCTGGCTTTATTCACTTCTAGACACCGCAAGGTTTTAAGGACTTCTTTGTTTGTAATACGGATCTCCGGCATAGAGATACCGCAATGAGTCAACTGGGGTGGTACGTTATTGCTGACATCCAGACGCGAATTCTCAGCAAAAAGAGATGCGAATAAGTTCGCTTTAAATAGGACAGCACATCTGATCAACATCGCAGTGCCTAACACGTTACATCGAAATCACAATAGCCGAGAAGTTAAATCTTATAACGTATATAAATTAGAAGAAGAAGAAGAACAAGAAGAAACATTAATTCGCCGAAATAAACATGGTACAATGTTATAACCAAAAGGTACTAACAATAATATGTAACCTATATGATAGCGTGACAAAACAACAAACAAAATATGTGTATGTGGGTACGTGTCACGTTGTTTGTCTGCGATGGACTCTTAAACTACTTAACCGATTTTAGTCAAATTTACACACCGTGTGCAGCTTGATCCAACTTGAAAGATAGGATAGCTTACATCTCTTAATAAAAAAAAATTGACAGAATGAAGTCTGTCCGGGCAGCTAGTAAGTATTAGATTTAAAAGATGATATTACACGTATTTGGAATCTTCTTAAAGTAACCGTAGTCCCAATAGTCATAACTGCTATAGGCCCATCTTGATGCTATAGGTTGCTATATAGGAATTAAAATTGCATAGTTTTTTATACACTGAATTAAAAAAGCAGCTATCTTAAATACATGCCGTATCACAAGAAAATTTACATATAAACTACCTACACCAATGGTTTCCACTTGGCTTAGGCCCATGGATAACCAATTGCCAGTTTTAGCCGAGAAGGTTTAATCCTCAACGAAACAATAATAATAATGGTTTGAATGAACTATTAAAACCAGTATTACCAATATAATCTCTTCGAGGGGCCCTTCCACTAGTGGGATTTAGTCGCGTTTTACGACACCCATCATGCGTGTAATTGGGTTTAGTATTTCTAAGCCACCCCAATATGGCATAAAATTAATTGAGTGAATAATTTAAAGAAAATTTAATATATTTTTTTTACATTACAGCTGCCTGTATCAGCATTTCTGGAATGGTCGGCTACGTTATTTTGCCTTCAATCTTCGAGATCTTCGGTAGAAAGGCTGCAAATATGACGACGAATTTTGCGATCCTCATCGGTTGCATAACTTACTACGTATCAAATGATATATATGCTCTAGCATTTGCGAGACTAATGCAAGGATTATCACTTCCTGGATCGTACACTTTTCTTGTTTCGCTCAGTGAAAGCATTTCTCCAAAACGAAGAGGATATTTCATGGTCCTTAATAAGATTTCGTTAGCACTAGGGGCTTTAGCTTGCCATTCTTTGTGTTTTGTTCTTAATTGGAGACAGATTGCAATAGTTAGCGCATTACCATTATGTATATCTATGATTATTATTATGTTATCTGCTGAAAGTCCCTCATTTTATGCAAGGAAAGGACAATTTGACAAATGCAGCAAATCCTTTAAATGGTACAGAGGTGATTCATTGGAATCACAGAAAGAGTTGAAAGAGTTGGTTGCAGCCCAAACAGAGATTTATAGAATGAAACAGAAAGAGAAACATATCAACTTTTTCAAAAAAACGAGAAACATGATAATGACAAAAGTTTTCAGGAAGTCCTTCTATATAGTGACTCTGGCAAAATTATGTTTAGATTTTTGTGGGAGATACTTCATTTTAGCATATATTACTCAAATTTTAAAAGAAGTGACAAACAGTAGATCATTGTCCATGTACTTATCTGTCGTATCTGATTTTGTTGCTATTGTCGCGTTAAGTATTTCATATTTCTTAGTTAAACGTTTTAGTAGAAGAGTATTATTGTTTAACTTTGGTTTCTGTGCTGTATTCCTTATGTTCTTGGTTAGTTTGACACTGATTGTAGGTAATAGATTAAATTTATTGCAATATGTAAAATGGTTAACACCAACTGTCATAATAGCACATATGTTTGTAATAAATATAGGCTTGATTCCTTTAGTCTTCACACTAACTGGTGAAGTGTTTTCCTTAGAACATAGAGGTGTAGGCTTATTTACCTCTGGTATTGTGTTTCTGAGTTTTTATACATTAGTGTTAAAATATACACCATTTTTGATAGATAACACAGGTGTTGAAGGGGTTTATTCTATCTATGGTTCGGTCCTTTTAATTTTGTTGATTTTATTGAGATGTATACTGATTGAAACTAAGGATAAAACATTACAACAAATTGAAGATGAATTAAAAGGGAAAGTCGAAATACAGTCAGAAACAGAGTTGCTGAACCCTAAAATCAATAATTGTTAATCATTGTCGATAATTATTGTCAATTCATCAATAATAATAATTGTTACATATTAAGTTAATCATTTATGATTTAATTAAGTAAGTATATGACAATTTGTAGATTTTAACCTTGATATATTAGAATTAAATAAAATTGTGTTTTTTCCTTGTGATAATTCATTGATACAATTTATAGTCCTTCATTAATGAAATTACAAAAAAATGTCAATCTATACCTACAATAATTTTAAAAAACAAATAAAAAATTCATATTATCATGAATCAATATAATTATGAAGTATACAAATCTGTGTCTTACAATTTTGCTCCTTAATTACCAATTAGATGATTTTTTATTTTGCTATCAGCATCATTACGCGATATTATCAAAAGCCTCTTTGGCTTATTTTTACAAATAACTGTCCTGAAAAAATAGTTATTTTTTACGCTATCAATTCACTCACGCACGTAAATTAGTGCGGAAATGCGGAACGAGATGTGATGCTAGATGGCCCTGTGTTTCGTTGCTGTGATGTGGATGTCTTCAAGAAAAGAGTGAATAGGCTTTTATTAAGTCAGTGCACTTACCATCATGAACACATCCCCATTTACCACCAGGTGGGATTGGGGTCAATCATTAACTTTTAACTTCGTATGGTTATGGATGTGGAAGTGCGAGACCTGTTCGGGGAGCTATCATGAAACTTTCCTTCGAAGAAGGTCAAAGGCGTATATCGAGCTCTGTAGGTAGCCATGTATGTAGTTTTTGCGTAGAAAGGGTACTCATAGGCTGACAATGTACGCCGAATGATTAAGATTTTATGAATGACAGAGGATGGAAGAAAAGGGCAAAAATCCTACCACCACGCACACATACCTACCGCCGAAATTCAGTTGGGTGCAAAGCCTAGCAATCTTCATCAGAAGGTCCCGTTCCCCACACCCTCATCCGTTATTATGTAGGTTGCATCATGAGTTCCATGGACCAAGACATATATTCTGTCAGTATATTATTTTCCGTAACCAAATTTTTGTACTTAGGTATCTTCCATTAGCAAAATGAAACAACTAAAATATTTTAAGTTGGTTTAATCACAAAAAATATAAACATTTGTTATTTATTTCCAGCTTCTCTTATTTTCGAATGCGTGACACTGAAGTGACTTAAGATGAATCTTACGTATATTAATTTCGGAGAGTTAGGTACTATAGTATCTGCTAAAATACAACATAAGCCGCCAGAGCAAGTGCAGTAAAATAATAATGATGAACTGTGACGATACTGTTCTACGTAAATTACTGATAATATTAATTAATATTGTAATATTATATTATTCATATCTCTTAACTGAGAAACAATATTAATATTGTTTCTCAGTTAAGAAAAATAAGATTCAGAAGGAATTGTAATCGATAGGTATTTGCTTTGGTATAAAAGTTAAGAACATACTAATATACACAATTATTAGTATTAAAATGCTAGTGCTATTGATGATATTTGCAAAATCCATCCACACTACAACAGGACTTTTATTCTCGCTTAAGGCAGATTCTATTTCCTTTGCTTCCCATCTTGGCCAAATCAGAAATCTTATAGAGCTTTTGAAAACAAATTCATTTACGGTAACAATCCATTGCTGTGGAGGATCTTTTCTTCTTAACAAAATACTTAAAGCAACCGTTAAAAGTATAGAAACTGTTGTAATAGCAACAGAAGTTATAATAAGATGCAAAATTGAAGGCGCAGTAGAGCTTGATAAAGGAATAGTAAAACTGACAAATTCTTGAATATAGAAATGGCCCAGTAAGCTCAAAGTCGCTATACCCCCTCGGGTATTGCCAACATCAAGAAACAGGCTTGAAACAGTTAATATTGATAGTACGGTTGAGGTAAAGATTGTAATACTTCCAATGCTTTCTGCTTGTCTCTCAAGAACAAAAGTCAAATAGAATTGTGTGTCTGAGGTCGCATTCTCGCCTTTTTCAAAGTCTATAATGTTCCAGCCCGGTCCATATTCTGCACCAAACATGCTTATGCCTCTGGATGAATTAAAAGTAAAAACTGAATTGTCCTTATGAAGGGTATGTACGCCAAATCTGAAAGTGCACTTTTGTGTATCGTATGGCCAGTGGACAAGATCAGTGTTACATTCAGTGTGGGATAACACTTGCAATGCGCAAAACACGCGTCCAGTAGCTGAACTTTGACACATCGTGTTCAATATCTGATCAAAATCGTCATATAATATATTAGAGTGATGTTTTAATTCAGGCATCCATATCTGATAGATCGTGAACTGTGTTTCGTGAATCCCGGCGTAGTTCTTTGGATCCCATTTCAACCTGTCATCAGACCAGACGAGAAATAGCCAGCTGTACATGGTGAAGATCTCTTCGTTTGCATCAAAATTGAAATATTTTAGTATAAAACGCACTGACACGGTTGTAGTTTTATTAGGCGCTTCGAAAACGTCGTAATTACTCAGCAAATCTCTGTGCAGCTTTCTCTCCGTGTTTACATCCCGGGTGTCTTCGTCGGGTTCGTTATAGTTATCACAAATAACGCAACGAATACACAATAAACAAATGATGATGGCTAATCTCATCGTGGTTGCTTCTAAACTGATGAAATCATTTTTGTCATATATTGAGAATTTGATACTGTTGACGCCCCTTTAACCTAGACCATGTTTTTAATCATTATTCATAGTAGGTAGTCTTTATCATAGTAGGTACATAATTATGTCTGCTATATTTACAATAAATCGATCATGGGGTCTAATCCCACTAATCTACATCCTACTTAATGTTCTCACATTAAATAGTAGGTAAATAAGTTATTTATGTTGCACCTGGGATATTATCTCCCTAAATTGCGCTCAGGAGACGGGCGCGCAGTGAAAATCTTAACTTTAAGATGTTTTAAAACAAATACCCTAAAATCTAGATCATATTCTTTAACCAGTCTTGAAAGATAAGTTATTTTCAACAATGCTTGTAACTGTTGAAAATTAATATTTAATTTTGATAAATCATCTGGTAGGTACTTAAAACTAATAAAGCTTAAACTTACTTTACTTAGCGAAAACCATATTAAAAACGACATGAATGGGCGGAGGACAATCTAAACCGAGACTGGAGTGACGTCATATTCACAGACGAGGAAGCCTCAGCCTCAAAATGAGCTGGGTTCCGCCAAGAAAAGCATGGTCCAAGAGAGGTATTCCTGTGCTCCAACGTTCCGTAAAACACCCATTAGAGATCCGTGCTTGGGGTTGTTTTAACGCTCGAGGTTTTAGTACTCTGTACCTATTTGTTTACGAAATCCTTAACAGCACAAGGCATGATAGAAATCTACCAAAATTGCTTGTTAACATATGCAAGCAAGTGGTTTGGTTAAAATAATTATTCTTGGATATTACAAGAAGATAATAATCCAAAGCCCTGTAGTCGCCTATGTGAGGATTGGTAAGCTGAAAATGGCATCCGGCGTTTACCTTATCTCAATCTCTCGATGCAAACCTTATGGAAAATGTATGGGCGTTCATAGAGGCACAGGCTTCAGGGAAAGTGTGTCCTTACCACAGAACATCTAATAATTAGTTAGAAAGGGCATAGCGCGTAATTTGTACGAGAACCGCTGTCGCCGTTTCGATCCCCTCCATTTGCTTACTACTACGAAAATGAACAAATACGCACGAGGGTCGTTATGTGTGCGTGAGAGGCGCGGCATTGTAGCTAAGGATTGACTGACGATAAACTTTTATCGGTATTTATTTTCGTAAGGTCGACAGATGTGTAAAATAAAGGTTTACCTTAAATCCATAAAAAATTACATTTAGTAGGAATCCAGTCAGGTTTGCCTGTTGCAGCGATCCACTGAGCTCGTATAACTGAATCTTTCGGGAAACTAAAATTCATTAAATTCTATTAGAATAAAACATGAAAATGTGGATTCCAAAAATTTTACAGATATGGAATTTGAACTTAGGACCCCTAGTGTAACGTGGCGCTGCACTAACAATTTGAACTACCGTGTGATCAAACCAACTGCCGATTTTCAAAATGGCGGTACTCATAGGCATGCCACCTAGGTTCAATGACGGTACTCATGAACGCTAGATTAGATATAGATTTTAACAAAATAATAAACAAGAAGTAACTGCTTCAAACAACAATATCCTGCCAAAAATCTAACTGAAAAATATAATATAAACCAGTGTTACTATGTGTAAAATACGTCAATGTTCTTTCAAACTATATTTCAATGCATAAAATATTAAATTTATCTGGCCACATTCACAAGACACACAAAAGAAACGCTTCCTTTGTTTATGTTAAGTACTTGGCTTCGTGCACGGCAAGTAATTACCGCACATGAAGGCATTTTCACGTAATTTAGTCGCAGTGTTTCGCAGTACTTTTCTCCGTTGGAGGTCGCGAGTCACTAAACAGCGCGATCGCGTGTTTTTGTGAAATATGCACGTTTGCTCATAGTCTTGGCGCGCCTTGCCCCGCCCACAACTCCTTTCTAACTAATTATTAGATGTTCTGTGGTCCTTACATTAAAGCAACTCTCTCAGCGGATAAGAAAAATATGGCGCTCGCTTCCTCAATCATGCAGAAAATCTTGTAGCAAGCATACCTCATCGGTGTCAAGCCATACTTGGTAATAATGATGACTGGACTGTGTATTAAATACCTACAAAGCATCCTTCCTCACATGAGTGAGGACGATAAAACGAATATGAATTCGTTTTATCGTATTTCACATCATTATTTATTTTTCCTCGAGTTACGTTTTCTAAGATATTCACGCCACACTCTTGTAATAGGTATATGTGCGTAAACTTAAATATGTATATGTATATGCGTGTATATGTATGTATGTAATATGTATATGAGTGTGCTTTAATATTCTTTGTTACCTCATATCTTGCAAACCGTTGAACAGATTTATTTAATTACAATATTGTTAGATTCGTCTTAATAAACAAAGTGTTCATAGATAAGTGAAATTAAAAAAAAACAAATATGGTGGCTGTGAGATGCCAATTTTTGAAGTATCCAACAATAAAAATAAATAAAATAATGCAATATGGGTATCAAATCAAAGAGCTCATCATAATGATTTCAGAAAAGTATTATCATGATAGCTTTTTTGATAACAGGCGGGTTTTTTTAATTAATTTCTAATACTAGTTTATCGTGTGCTGCAAAATCTTTATTTTTATTATCTACGAGTTTCCTTCGGTTTTCTTATTCTTTTACACCTTGGGTTACATTATTGGAGTTTTATTAAGGATTCCTATTTTTTTTAAATATCATATAGCCTATGTTTCTCGGGGACAGTGTAGCTTCCCTACAGTGAAAGAATTTTTCAAATTGGTTCAGTAGTTTCGGAGCCTATTCAATGCAAACAAAAAATCAAATCTTTCCTCTATAAATACTAGTATAGATTTAACTACTGGCACAATAAGGCTAAGAACTCACGGAGCGATTTTCACCCGCGCCCGCTGCGGTGGCGGAAATCTTAAAAAGTTTCAAAACTCACGAGACCGAAGTTTTGTGCGGTAGCGCAGCTGCCGCGGTTGCGATTACCGCCCGCAAACCTGGCGGGCGAATATCGCAAGACGGGCGGTATTTACGATCTGTAAAGGCCCACCGCGGTCGCCCGCCAACCGACCGCAGAGTGTGCGGGAGCAACCCGCCGAGGCTGCGGCTGACCGCGACCCGCGCGGTTCTACAAGTTGCCCGCCGGTGCAGCGGGCGCCGCGAGTAAACCGCGCCCGCCGCGGGCGTAAACCGCGTCGTGAAATATGCCGCTCGGTTTTACATACATATCTGCATTCTACATGAGCTGCGGGCCCGCTACCGCGGCGGGCGCGGGTAAAAAATTGCTCAGTGAGTTCTTAGCCTAAACATACGATTGTTACGTAGTAAATTGTGATTTCTCATGAATTTATTGTGTGTATATCCCCTCCATGTTCTTTCCTGATTTCACTGTTTTTTGTGGGTATAATAAGTAGTAAGTATTGTATATATCTATCTATACAATCTAATCCTGGGATCGAAAAGCCGATCTACTCTGCGTAGTAGCCATCGGCCGCTTTCGGCAAATTTCAGTGATTAGACGCGACCACAGTGATATATTATTTCATAAAAAACTTGACAAGTTTGCGAGTTAAACTCGCTTGGAGAGGGTTCCGTACGTTGATTATGTATTCACCGTTATTTTTCTATTTTATTTATTTCTGCGGTTTTTTAAGATTAAGACTAGACTTCTTATAGGTTTTCCTGTAATATTTAAGCAAAGAACTATTCTCTGTATTTTTTTCAAAATTATAGCGTCAGTAATTTCGGAGAAAAGAAGGGGAACGGTAAATTTTTGGCTTTAATTTTCGTTCTTTCTTAAATAATGTTAAAACTATCCATTTTAGAACTATAACAAAAATATGTTTGAGATCCTTACAACAAGTCCTTTCATTTGACATTCCACGTGATACAGTTTGCAAAAAAATTTTTGTTTAATTTTGATTTTGTTAAATTATTTTCATAATTCATTTGTTTACTTTATACTTACGTCTTTGGGTCACTAAAAAATATATAAGTACCAAATTTCAGCTCATTTATTCCAGTAGTTTCGTAGTAAATTGGCTGTGAACGGTGGTCGCCCAGACGCACGAGTGATCCTATAAAGGTCCCGTTTTTCGTTTTTTCGTATGGAACCCTAAAAATTATATAAAATTCCTATGTTTTGTATACTAACCTATACTAAGCCTTACTTTTGAGATCAAAAGTATTTTTCAAAAGTCACTGAATAGAATATATACATATAACATTGAAATTCAATGAGTAAAAAACTACTGGAATTAATCCAGTTCTTCAACTAATTTGCAGATAAATAAACACATTTGATAAATTCAATTTACCAGACTTGGCCAATTCCTGTCGTGGATAAGTCCCATATAAAATATTGTCAATCAGTATGTGCCGTGATGTAAACGTGTTTTTTGTACGGCAGGTATTTATTATAGATACGCACTTTTATAATTTTCTTCGTTAGTTTTAGGCTATGAGCTAAGCGGTCTATTTTAGGTTATGAATATGGATTTTTTTATTTAATATTTTTTTTGTTTTAGAACTTTTGAAATGACTCTTGCATTATACTGCACTATTATACTATCTATTCCCACTACTCTTAGTAATACCTATATGCTAGTTATTATTAACTGTATTGTGCAACGCTTTATTGGTCCTTGGAAATAAAAATAAATAAATAAATAATAAATAAATATACGATTTGAACGATTTCTCCAATTAATGTTTATAATTAATGTTTAAAATTTATAATGTCATTTCTAATTTTATTCTGAACAAAATATCAAAAACTGAGCATTATACTTGAATTTTAGATTCAAATTCCAATTTCATACACATTTCTTACTTGGTAGCTGCTAAAGAAACCATTATCCAAATTTTATAGTACCGAAACGTTCCTACCGGTGATTATACCTAACTACGTTATAGAGTTTGTACTGCCTAATGTTAAAAAAGTCAACTAATCTTCTAAACTAAGTTATGAAACATTAAATATGGAGAAATCCACCGTCTTTTTGTGACCTTAGACAATAAACTTCAATGAGGCCCAAATATACAAATCTCGCGACTAAACTCGAAACTCTCGGAAGGGCCGCTTATGCTGTTAGAAAAATAAGGCAGCATACTGACGTCGAAACTGCTGGGATAGTTCTGTTTATTTTGCATATTTCCACAGTATTTTGTCTTATGCCCCACAGCAAGGGGCAAAGCAGCCAGTATATAACAAATTTTCATACTATAAAAAAGAGCTATTAGAGCTATTTATAAACTTAGGTCTCGGGAAACTTTGCGTGAGAAGTTCAAAGAAATAGGTATACTTACAGTAGCTTCACAGTATATTTACTCGTATAGTAATGTAGTTTTTATACGGAATAATATAAGCGCTTATAAACAAAATTGTGATATTCGTAATCGCCAAACAAGAAGAATGTAACAATTAGTAACGTCATTTTACCGTCTTTGTTAAGTGCAGTGATCTTTTATGGGGCTTGATGTACAATTCTATAATAAATTCCCGAAGTCAATACGTGACTTGCCAGTGGAATTGTGAAACATACAAAATCTCAACTTCTAGGCAAAGTAGATACATACATAATACCTACTGTAGATGAGTAGTTAAATGACAGAGACGCATGGAAATGACCAGCTCTGCAACCAGTTCCTTTCAAGTTAGTGATATTTTTTTGTAATAAATATACCAATGTATTTTTATTTTAAAAGATGTGCTGAGGAGTTGCTTTGGGGCTTTTCTTCTCCTCCATGACAAAGCACCTTTCCGAAAAGCTGGTAGATTAAAAAAATGAGGTGCACAATTGTATCAGTGATAGGTACATAAATGAATAAATTATTTTGAATTTCGACGCTCTACTCTAGGCGTCAGCTCAACTCGGAGGCTGTCTAAACAGTGCCCGTTGTTGGCTGGAAAGTCAATAGCTGTCCTGTGAATCCTGTGATATCCCCACTACCGCGTGTACTCAAAGCCAAGCTAGTTCCGGCTTGTCGTCCCATTTTATGATTTTTCATGTTTTATTATGAGTAATATTGTCTTCTGTGGTTTTATACCGTAATATATGTAAAAATTTATTAATTTTATTTACAGTTTTCGCTGCTATGTGGGCTGAATTTAACAACTTTTACGCTAGGATTAATGACTGCGTTTACATCGATACTAAATCCAGCCATACTTGCCCCTGATAGTGAAATCAAGGCCACACCTGACCAGGCATCATGGATAAGTAAGTTTTAATAATGTAGATTGTTTATTATTATTTTTAATAATTTTTTTATAGAAATAGCCGGCAAATGAGCTGATGGTAAGTGGCAATCGTCTCCCATGCATATCAGCGACACCAAAAGCAATCATTAATGCGTTGCCTGCCAAGAAAGGAGAGGAAAAAGGAAGGAAGAACTGGCTCTCAAATTCCCGCCAACGAGTTACTTGGCGGCTGACTCAAGCGAGAGGGTGGTATCAAGGCAAACCCCATGGAATAATAATAACACCAGTCACAAATTGTACTTCGATAGAGTTATACCGACAGTCAAAACCATCCATTTCAATAGACCTGATATAATACTAATAGATAATAGGACAGCAAATAAAGCACAAAATATCTTATCGACATTGCAATGGCTAACACGCATAACCTCCAAATCACCAATAGCCGAGAAGTTAAATAAGTATATAGATATAAAAGATGATAATATTCCACATATTTGGAATCTTCTTAAAATAACCATAGTCCCAATAGTCATAACTGCTACAGGCCCATCAAGCTATTAGGGAATTCAAATTGCCTAGCTTTTTATAAATTAAATTAAAAAAGCAGCTATCTTAATACATATCGTATCACAAGAAAAATTCTGCAATAACAAAATATATACACTACCTACACTAATGGTTTCCACTTGGCTTAGGGCCGTGGATAACCAACTACCGGTTTTAGCCGAGAAGGTTTAATCCTCAACGAAACAATAAATAAATTGAATGAACTATTAAAACCAGGTTTACCAATATAATCTCTTCGAGAGGCCCTACCACCTGCGGGCTGGATTTAGCCGCCATTTACGACACCCATCGGGCGTGGGAATGGGGTTTAATATTTCTAAGCCACCCCAACATGGCATAAAATTAATTGAGTGAATAATTTAAAGAATGTTATGTAATATTTTTTTTCATTACAGCTGCCTGTCTCAGCATTTCAGGAATGGTCGGCTACGTTATTTTGCCTTCAATCTTCGAGAATTTCGGTAGAAAGGCTGCAAATATGATGACGAATTTTGTGATCCTCATTGGTTGCATAACTTACTACATATCAAATGATATATATGCTCTAGCTGTTGCGAGACTAATGCAAGGATTAGCAATTCCTGGATTGTACACTTTTCTTATTTCACTCAGTGAAAGCATTTCTCCAAAACGAAGAGGTTATTTCATGGTGCTTAATAAGATTTCGTTAGCACTAGGGGCTTTAGCTTGCCATTCTTTGGGTTTTGTTCTAAATTGGAGACAGATTGCAATAGTTAGTGCATTACCATTATGCATATCTATGATTATTATTATGTTATCTGCTGAGAGTCCCTCATTTTATGCAATGAAAGGACAATTTGATAAATGCAGCAAATCCTTTAAATGGTACAGAGGTGATTCATTGGAATCACAGAAAGAGTTGAAAGAATTGGTTGCAGCCCAAACAGAGATTTACAGAATGAAACAGAAAGAGAAACATATCAACTTTTTCAAGAAAACGAGAAACATGATAATGACAAAAGCTTTCAGGAAGTCTTTCTATATAGTGACTCTGGCAAAATTATGTTTAGATTTTTGTGGGAGATACTACATTCTAGCATATATTACTCAAATTTTAATAGAAGTGACAAACAGTAGATCATTGGCCATGTATTTATCTGTCGTATCTGATTTTATTGCTATTGTCGCGTTAAGTATTTCATATTTCTTAGTAAAACGTTTTAGTAGAAGAGTATTATTGTTTAACTTTGGTTTCTGTGCTGTATTCCTTATGTTCTTGGTTAGTTTGACACCTATTGTAGGTAATAGATTAAATTTATTGCAATATGTAAAATGGTTAACACCAACGGTCATAATAACACATATGTTTGTAATAAATATAGGCCTGATTCCTTTAGTCTTCACAATAACTGGTGAAGTATTTTCCTTAGAACATAGAGGTGTAGGCTCATTTACTTCTGGTATTGTGTTTCTTAGTTTTTTCACATTAGTATTAAAATATACACCATTTTTTATAGAAAAGACAGGTGTTGAAGGGGTTTATTCTATCTACGGTTCGGTTCTTTTAATTTTGTTGATTATATTGAGATGTATACTAATTGAAACTAAGGATAAAACATTACAACAAATTGAAGATGAAATAAAAGGGAAAGTCGAAATACAGTCAGAAACAGAGTTGCTGAACCCTAAAGTCAATAATTGTTAATCAATATCGATAATTGTCAGTTCATCAATACAAAGAATTTTACTTGTTAAGTTTATCATTGATGATTTAATTAAGATAAGTATATGACCATTTGTAAATTTTAACTTTGATATGATATTATTATTTAATATTTTTTGTGTTTTTTTCGTTGTGATAATTCATTGACACATTTTATAGTCCTTCGTTAATGAAATTACAAAAAAAATGTCAATCTATACCTACAATAATGTAAAAAAATAAATAAACAATTCATATTATCATGAATCAATAGGTATATGAATGATATAAATCTTCGTCTTAAAATTTTGTTCCTTAACTACCAATTAGAAGATAATATGTATTTTATTTTGCTATCAGCATCATTACGCGATATTACCAAAAGCCTCTTCGGTTTATTTTTACAAATAACTGTCCTTAAAAAATAGTAATTTTTTACGCAGTCGACTTACATTTACAACCCCGCTGACGCACGTAAATCAGTGGGAAAATGCGAAACGAGATGTGATGCTAGATGGCCCTGTGTTTCGTTGCTGACGTGAATGTCTTCAAGAAAACAGTTTGATAGGCTTTTATTAAGTCAGTGCCCTCACCATCACGAATCACATCTCCACTTACCATCAGGTGGGATTGGGGTCAAGCATTCACTTTTAACTAAAAAAAAACAGAAATATAAAACATTACAGGGTATGGGTATGGATGTGGAAGTGCGAGACCTGTTCGGGGAGCATGAAACTTCCCTTCCAAGAAGGTCAAAGAAGTAATATCGAGCTCTATAGGTCATGTATCTAGTAGAAAGCGCGCGTAGTCGTAGCCTGACAATGTACGCCGAATGATTAAGATTTTATGAATGACAGAGGATGGAAGAAAAGGGCAAAAAATCCTACCACCACGCACACATACCTACCGGCGAAATTCAGTTGGGTGCAAATGCTAGCAATCTTCATCAGAAGGTCCCGTTCCCCATACCCTCATCCGTTATTATGTAGGTTTTTTTTATGAAGACGTTTTAACTGTGCACAATTAACAATATGCGTTATTATGTGTTCTGGAACGGTCGGGGTTTTTCAAAAATGACATCTACTTGTCTCGCTTGCTCGCAGCCGACTAAAATACGTTGGCACCATCTGGTGTCAACGGTCTGAACAGCAGTACTGAACAGCCTGTCTAGCATAGTATGTACATATAGGTCTTTGTTTTTATTATCTATTTAAGTACTGGCACAATAAACGTACGACGTCATTGTTACGTAGTAAATAGTGATTTCTCATGAATTTATTGTGTGTACATCCCCTCCATGTTCTTTCATGATTTCACTGTTTATTGTGGGTATAATAAGTAGTATTGTATTATAAATATCTATCTATACAATCTAATCCTAGGATCTAATTACACAAATCCGAAAGCGTACAGACAGACCAATTGGCTTGCTTCCAGTCTTGGGGAAAATCCTTGAAAAATTATTCATAAACCGACTCCTATGGCATCTGGAAGCGAAGGGACATCTGAACACGAGACAGTATGGCTTTATGCCTCAGCATGGTACAGAAGAGGCTTAGTTCTAGCAGAACTACTCAGACACGAGAGAAATGTAAAAAAGAAAATTGTTTCTCTTGTTTCGCTTAATATAGAGGGTGCCTTTGACCATGCTTGGTGGCCAGCAATGAAGAGTCAACTGTTAAATAAATAATAGTTAAAAAAACTACAAAACATGCTTTTATAGAAAATTCAACTAAAAAAAATAGAAAATAAAAAATTAAGAATCGTGTAATTGTAATAAAAGCGTGGAGTGCTTTTAAAGATATTATCCCTTCTACTCATTGACACCAAGCACCCCACGCTTTTATTACAATTACACGATTCTTAATTCTTTATTTTCTATTTTTTTTAGTTGGATTTTCTATAAAAGCGTGTTTTTTAGTTTTTTTTTTAACTATTATTTATTTTTTCATTTTTAGTTTGATTTTTTGAAATGAAATTTAGTTTTTTTTCTTTCTTTCTTTCTTTTTTCTTTAAATATTGAATTGTCATCGATCCTCAATAAGTGCTAATATAAAGCGAGTAATTATTTTTCTTTCTTTCTTTTTTTCTTTAAATACTGAATTGTCATCAGTACTTAATAGGTATGGCAAATTTCAAGTTAATCCGACGTTTTGAAGGGGGTCAAAATTATGTTCAAAGATTACTTTACATACATCTGAAGCTAATAAAAGCGTATCAAAAAGAACTGCCCCACAGATATATATGATTTGGTAGATAGCTGTTTATGTGACAGAACAATCACCTTAAGCTACGCCGGTGCCACGGTAAGTAAAACTACTAACCGAGGCTGTGTTCAGGGGAGTACAAGTGGACCACTGATGTGGAACGTTGTTCTTGACTCGCTTCTTGACTTGTTGGAAGGCTCACCGGTGCCGCGGTGCACGTCTAGGCCTTTGCTGATGATGTTGTATTACTAGCCTCAGCTGATACAGTTAAGGAGCTTGATTTAATGATCAGACCGGTTCTTGACGCCATAGCTGAATGGGGTGTGGAAAATAAACTCAGGTTCTCTCCTCAGAAGACTGCACACATGATGCTAACGAGGAAGAGAAACTCTCCCGTGCTCCAATTAACTATGGCAGGTGTGTCATTACCGCCTGCAGATAAAGTCAAGATCCTCGGTCCTCCGGTCGGATCCTGATTATCGACAAGAACTTAACGTTCAAAGACCACATTCAGTCGTTTGCTTAAAAGCCGCCAATATATACAAGGGTCTGGCCTGAGCGGCTAAAGCCTCTTGGGGTCTCAATCTCAATATAATCAGACACTTGTACATATATAGGGGCGATTGAATCGATTCTCCTTTACGCCGCCAGCACCTGGGCAGACAGCACATCCAGGAGATACGCAGTGAAGCGTCTGAGGTCAACGCAACGCTTATTTGCGATAAAAATCGCGAAAGCCTACCGCACCGTCTGTTTTAACTTGGCTGTGACTATAGCGCAACTATTGCCAATCGATCTGCGGGCTCGCGAGGTGGCTGAACTCTACGCTGTAAAACGTGGAAAGCCTCTTCAAATCACAAAAAGTTATAATTTAATTTTGATAATAATAGATACAACTAAAAAATAGGTATCTATATATATAAAATTGAAAAGCGACACACCGCTGATTAAACAAAAAATCTCAGAAACTGCCGAACCGATTAAGATGAAATTTGGTAGGTAGATAGTTCCTGCTAAGGAGACGTCCACTAAGAACGGATTTTTGAAAATTCATCCCCTAAGGGGTACAAATAAGGGTTAGAAGTCACTTTCATACAAACCAACTTCGTCAGTTTTAGAGTTATAAATATGAAATTTTTTATGTTAGTTTATAGTAATAAACAAAAGTTAACTTTAACACATTTTTTTGGAAAATCATCCCTTAAAGGGTTAATTTCTTCAATTTAACTTAGTACGCAACTTTGTCATTTTTGAAGTTAAAAACATGAAAATTTATATATTAGTTCAAAATTAGAAACAAAATTTAAGGATTATGTGTTTTTTTTGGAAAATCAACCCCTAAAGGGTCGAATAAGGTTGTTCAAGTTTGTATGGGAACTTCGTCAGTTTTGAAGTTAGAAGGGTGAAAATTTATATATAAGCTTATAGTTAGACACAAAAAATAACTGTATCACTGTTTTCTGGAAATTCATCCCCTAAAAATAGGGGTTGGAAGTCTTTTACATATAAATCAGCTTCGTCAGTTTTAGAGTTATAAGTATGATTTTTTTTATGTATGTTTATAGTAATAAACAAAAGTTAACTTCAACACATTTTTTTGGAAAATCATCCCTTAAAGGGTTAATTTCTTCAATTTAACTGAGTACGCAACTTCGTCATTTTTGAAGTTAAAAATATGAAAATTTATATATTATTTCAAAATTAGAAACAAAATTTAAGGGTTATGTGTTTTTTTGGAAAATCAACCCCTAAAGGGTTGAATAAGGTTGTGCAAGTAGTATGACAACTTCGTCAGTTTTAAAGTAAGAAGGGTGAAAATTTGTATATAAGTTTATAGTTGGACACAAAAAATAACTGTATCACTGTTTTCTCGAAATTCATCCCCTAAAAATAGGGGTTGGAAGTCTTTTACATATAAATCAGCTTTGTCAGTCTTAGAGTTATAAATAGGAAATTTTTATGTATGTTTATAGTAATAAACAAAAGTTAACTTCAACACATTTTTTTGGAAAATCATCCCTTAAAGGGTTAATTTCTTGGATGGAACTTAGTAGGTAACTTCGTCATTTTTGAAGTTAAAAACATGAAAATTTATATATTAGTTCAAAATTAGAAACAAAATTTAATGGTTATGTGTTTTTTGGAAAATTAACCCCTAAAGGGTTGAATAAGGTTGTTCAAGTTTGTATCGGAACTTCGTCAGTTTTGAAGTAAGAAGGGTGAAAATTTGTATATAAGCTTATAGTTAGACACAAAAAATAACTGTTTCACTGTTTTCTCGAAATTCATCCCCTAAAAAAAGGGGTTAGAAGTCTTTTACATATAAATCAGCTTCGTCAGTTTTAGAGTTATAAATATGAAATTTTTTATGTATGTTTAAAGTAATAAACAAAAGTTAACTTCAACACATTTTTTTGGAAAATCATCCCTTAAAGGGTTAATTTCTTGGATGGAACTTAGTACGCAACTTCGTCATTTTTGAAGTTAAAAACATGAAAATTTATATATTAGTTCAAAATTAGAAGCAAAATTTAAAGGTTATGTGTTCTTTGAGAAAATCAACCCCTAAAGGGTTGAATAAGGTTGTGGAAGTTAGTATGGCAACTTCGTCAGTTTTGAAGTAAAAAGGATGAAAATTTGTTTATAAGCATATAGTTAGACACAAAAACTAACTGTATCACAGTTTTCTCGAAATTCATCCCCATAAATAGTAATACTAAGGGGTTGTAAATATCTATTTAAGAAACTATGTCATTTTAAACTCAGTAATGTGAAAATGTATATGTTAACTTATAATTAGAAACAAAAATTAATTGTAACAGTTTTTTTTTGGAAATTCATCCACTAAGGGGTAAAAGGGGATGTAAATTTGTACGAAACTTCGTCAATATCGAACTCAGAAATGTGAAAATAAATCAAAAATTAACTGTAACAGGTTTTTTGGAATTTCATCCCCTAAGAGGTAAATAAAGAGGTTGCAAGTTTTTCCAGAACTTTGTCATTTTCGAACTCAGAAATATGAAAATGAATATGTAAGCTTATAGTGAGAAACAAAAAAATTGTGTAGAGGACTTTACGGACGGTAGGGGGAGGAGAGAGGGACAGGAAGCGAGAGGGACCGGGAACGGGAGAGGAACAGGGAGCGGGAGAGGGCCGGGGAGCGGAAGAGGGAGAGGGACAGGAAACGGGAGAGGACCCGGGAGCGGGAGAAGGAGAGGGGAGGGACAGAGAGCGGGAGAGGAATGAGAGGGACAGGGGCAGGAAGCGGGAGAGGGAGCGGGACAGAAAGCGGGAGAGGGACCGAGTGCGAGAGAGGAACTGGAAGTGGGAGAGGGACAGGAAGCGAGAGAGGGACCGTAAACGGGCGAAGGAAAGGGACAGGGAGCGGGATAGGGAGTGGGAGAGAGAGAGAGAGAGTTTGAGTGGGAGAAGGAGTGGGAGCGGAAGAGGGAGTGGGAGCGGGAGAGGGAGAAGGAGTGTCCAGATGGAAACAACAGAACCGTTTTTAAAAATATTTGTACTGTTCATGTTGACATCGTAAAACCAGTTCATCATTGATCCATTTAGGATCTGGTGGTGTTACTTCGAGACAAGATATGTAACTCTTGGATGGATGGAAATAACGGGACCTTTTTGTTTTTTTTCTAATGAAACTCAAGAGCCAGTTTTTCTGTACATATAATATTTTTCAAAATTTCGGTTAGGGGCACATCAATAACGTGTTAGAACACCAAAAATTTTGTTTTAAAAATTATTCTCTGTTTGTCTGTTTGTATGTTCGGGCATTACATGAAAACCCTTGAACTGATTTCGACGGAAATTAGTTATGTTGTTCCTCATACTTTGGATCACGTTTTAAAAAACTTTTCGTCCCGATAAAATTAAAATTTTTCACCGGAAACAAGATGAAACTTAGTGTGGAATATTTTGAAATATCAACGATTTGCTTTAAATTTGCAACAAAAATTCCTCATTTAATTGATGAAATACATGTTTTCGAGTTTTTCAAATTTTTTCATGAAAAAGAAAAACTAATATTAACTAATGTTGTTTATTTTTTAAAATTCGTTCCCGGAGGAATGATTTGTGATTATATCGTACATTTCAGTATATAAATTCCTAAATATAAGTACTTCCATATAAATTAACCTGTTTTTAATTTTTTTTCTGCAAGGGGTACAAATATGATAAGCATAATTTCCGCATGCGAAGCTGCGGGCAACAGCTAGTTTTATTAATAAATGTAAGTACTGTACTTAAGTAAATCTACCTAAGTATATTTAAATAACAAAATCAATTTTTCTTTTATGTCTTCTCCCGAAACGCGTTTTCGATGCGTTCGTTCCCGAATACTACGTTTGCCGTCAAACAAAGTATTATGTTAATTAAATATTGAAAGTACTTAAATAAAATCAGTATTGTGACAAAAAATATATAAAAACATTGTTTAACAATTATAATAATAATTAGTGGTCCACCTAGGTCCTGGACCCAGCCCAGGGGGGGGTCATGACCCCCATGACCCCTCCTCCCTGGATCCGCCCTTGCGCGCAGATGAGCTAGCTAAGCAGGCTGCCCTGCACAGGAGGACGACTGCTGATTATGACAGATTCCCCGTGTCATATGCCAGGCGTATGATCATCTCAATCTGAGTACTCAGGGACCCGGGAAGATAGAATCACAAAGATGTTCTTCCCGGATATTCGCCAGGCGTATCGAATTATCGAGAGACTTGGCGTATCATACTGGAAATCTCAGGTGTGGACAGGACATGGCGGTTCATCGATTTAAGCTTCGCGATGACCCCGGATGCTTGTTTCCTTGACACTGAACAAACAGTCGAGCATGTCCTGAATGAATGCCCGCGCTTTAGTGCCCGAAGGATGCAGCTCGAACTCGAGGTCAATATGCGTATATATCGAGACCTCGAGCTGGAACTCCCTTCTGGCTGGGGAACGTTCAGGACCAAAGTTCGTCGACTACTGTATCGGAATCATGAAAGCTGTAGCACAGCAAAATAAATAGAAATATTAATTATGGTTTAATAATACAATTTATCTAGTAAGTATATTATATTTTTATGATTTATAATAAATAAATAAAAAAAATAATAATCAAGGTCTCTGAAAAATAAAATCAGGGGGATAAAATAAATTAAAAAAAAACCTAGGATCGAAATGCCGATCTACTCTGCGTAGTAGCCATCGGCCGCTTTTGGCAAATTTCGGTAATTAGACGCGACCACAGTGAAATATTATTTCATAAAAAACTTGACAAGTTTGCGAGTTAAACTCGCTTGGAGTGGGTTCCGTACGTTGATTATGTATTTACCGTTATTTTTCTATATTTTTTTTTGCCGTTTTTTTAATACTAAGACTAGACTTCTTATAGGTTTTCCTGTAATATTTAAGTAAAGAACTATTCTCTGTATTTTTTTCAAAATTCTAACGTCAGTAGTTTCGGAGTTAAAAAGGGGAATGGTCAATTTTTGGCTTTAATTTTCGTTCTTTCTTAAATAATTTTAAAACTATCCATTGTAGAACTATGATAAAAATATATTTGAGATCTTTACAACAAGCCTTTTAATTTGACATTGATACGGTTTGCAAAACAGTTTTTGTTTAATTTTTATTTTGTTAAATTATTTTCAAAATTCAGTTGTTTACTTTATACTTCCGTCTTTGGGTCACAAAAAATATATGAGTACCGAATTTCAGCTCATTTAGTTCAGTAGGTTCGTAGTAAATTGGCTGTGAACGGTGGTCCAGACGCACGAGTGATCCTATAAGGGTTTCGTTTTTCGTTTTTTCGTATGGAACCCTAAAAATTATATAAAATTCCGATGTTTTGTACACTAATCCATACTAAGTCTTACTTTTGAGCATCAAAAATATTTTTCAAAAGTCATACTGAATAGAATATATATAACATAAAAATTAAATTAGTCATCCATCCATCCATCCATCAGCCCTTAGAGGTCCCACTGCTGGACATAGGTCTCCCCTAACTTGCGCCATTCTGACCGGTCCTGAGCCTTCTGAATCCAGCGGATGCCCGCTGTCTTCTTCAGGTCATCAGTCCACCTGGTCAGGGGGCGTCCTATGCTCCTTTTTCCGAGACGTGGACGCCATTCGAGGACCTTTCTTCCCCAACGGTTTTCGGTCCTTCGCACTATGTGGCCAGCCCATTGCCACTTCAGCCGGCTAATTCTTTGAGCTATGTCGGTTACCCTTGTTCGTCTACGGATCTCCTCATTTCTGATGCGATCACGTAGAGAAATACCGAGCATAGCCCTCTCCATAGCCCGCTGCGCAACTCTGAGCTTGTGGATCAGGCCAATAGTAAAGCACCATGTCTCGGATCCGTATATCATCACTGGCAACACACACTGCTCGAACACCTTCGACTTCAGGCACTGAGGTAGTGTTTTGGACGACAAGATATAATTCCAGTGTAAATGACGGAATCGAACAGTTTTTGGAGCGCCACTAGAAGGGGTTTCCCTCCAGCTCTTAGAAGCTCGGTTGTAATTCCGTCATCTCCCGGTGCCTTGTTGTTTTTAAGCTGTTTGAGAGCCACTCTAATCTCATACAGGCTGACGTCCGGGATATCTTCTGTGTAGTGTCGGGTCAGTTTAGCTCTCTTATCGCTCTCCTCGCTAGGAGGTGGAGCTTGAGAGGAAACATACAACCGTCCGTAGTATCTCTCAGTCTTTCTCAGAACTTCCGGTTTCGACGAAACCATGGTGCCGGACTCGGTCTTCAACCTCGTAAGCTGACTTTGCCCAATAGACAGATCCCTGGCGAACACTTTGGAGCCTTGGTTTCGCTCAATTGTATTTTTTACACGATTTGCGTTGTGTTTTCGCAAATCGCGTCGCCTGCACTTGGAGATCTGCTCATTGAGCCGTCGGTATTCCCTCATAGAGGTTGGAGACTGCACACATAGTTCTCGTCGATCCCTCATAAGACCGAGAGTTTGTTCTGAGAGAACCTGAGATCTACCACTAGGGTGGGTCCCTGGTGTTAAACTCGTCCACTGACGTGCGCAATTCTAGGCACGCAAAACGGTTTTGCAGCTCCAGTTGAAAGTTTTCGGATCCCTGGATTTGGACGGATGTTGGGCGGAGCGTAGACTTCATCAGGCGTGACCGGTCCAGCTTCAGATCGACATTTAATGTGCCTCTCACAAGTCGGTGTGTAAGGATGTGCTTAGGCGATGAGTGAAAGATACGAGTGCTGAGTAAATACTGTCTTTATTAGTGAAAATGTAGGCCATTATATATGGTTGGTAACATAACATAATAATAATATATAGTCTATCTACTACACCTCCCTTTCCATAAAAAATAAAAAACAACATAAGCTTGTTTTTTTTTCTTAACTTAATATGCGAACATAATTCTTAACATAAAAAATGTATAATATGTATAAAGGTAAAGTAAAAGTATAAAAATTATGAGTTAGATACAGGTAAAACATGTAAAAAAATCACCTTATTGCTAAACATATTGCATACATTAAGAAGAATTTGGCACTTTATACAGTTTTGTGCGATTCTTGTGTATAATTTTTTCTTTACCCTTTTTAATGATTTTAACATTACAATTAAGGTCTTCAACTACTAAATAAGGACCTTGATAAATACTCTCCATCTTGTCACCTGAAGGATTTTTAACAAGGAGATAATCACCTTTTTTGTAATATACAGGGTTTATTTTACGGTCATACATTTCCTTTCTTTTAAATTTACTATTAATAAGATTATTTCTAGCATCTTTTTGTGCTATTTGAAGTCTATATTTTAACTCTAAGGGGTAACTATCGTGATTATATAAGGGTTCTACAATGCCACTATTCAGATTACTGGGTATTACGCAGCGTTTACCGAAAACAGGTTCATGTGGCGTATACTTCGTTTCTGTGTGCACACTATTATTATAAGAAAAGCACCAATAGGGCACATAACTGCTCCAATAGCCTGACCTATTTTCAGAACTTACCCTTAAAAATGCCCCTAACGCCTTGTGAGAGTTCTCCAACGCTCCTATGCTCTCGTGATGGTATGCCGTTGACGTCAGCTGAGTAATATTAAGAAGTCGACATACCTCTTTCATGGTGTTGGAGATGAACTCTGCTCCACGGTCTGTGGCTATTTCTCGCGGTATCCCATACCTAAGAACAAAATTATTTACAAATGATCGAGCTACGCTAACTGCATCCTTGCTAGGCAAGGGGTACGCTTCTACGTACTTTGTCAATTCGCACTGCAATGTGAGAATATAAACCTGCCCCAAAGCGTCCTTCGGGAGCGGTCCTACGACGTCCAAGTACACTTTCTCAAAAGCACAGTTAGCCGTACTCGTGATCACCATTGGCTGTTTAGTACCCACAGAGTATTTTTGTTTCTGACATTGTTCACACTTGGTAACATAGTCGTATATATCTTTGTCCATGCTGGGCCAAAAATAATATCTTTTAATATTATTAGACATTCGCCTGATACCCGCGTGGCCACTGGAGGGCAACAGGTGAAAGTCGTTTAAAATTACCTTTCTGTTATCTATATTATTTATTCTTTGTACCTTATTTAAAATAAATATCCGCGGACCGGTCCATTTATCAAATTTATTTATTATATCTATTATTCCCTTAATAAATTCTTTATTCATCTCATCTCTTAGGATGCATAACTCATTAATATTTAATTTTTTGCACATGACTGCCAAATCTCTCACCAATCCGTCTCGCGTAATCGGTGATCGAGGTTTAGACATTGTACATAAATAAATAGTAGATCTACTTGGTACATAAGAAAAATTCTTGTAAATGTCCGTAACTAATCCATTTGATTCCATTTTCCTTAATTTCCTACAGTCAATTAACGAAAGTTCAGTATAGAAATTTGGTTTTTTAATTATTTCCACGACTCTACGTTGATCAGACTTCGAGCTTGTGGCAATATTATCCGCCAAATCGCTAGTACTAAGCTTTTCATTATTTTTTAATTTTTGATACTGCGCTCTTGTCATAACACATGAAATTTGATCGTTCATTGTTTTTAAATCTTCTGAAGATATATTAATTCGTGATAATGCATCGGCTACAGAATTGGATTGCCCTTTCAAATACTCGACAGTGAAATTATATTCTTCTAATTGTAACCTAAATTTTAGTAACCTGCTGGACGGGTCGCGCATGCTGAAAAGATACACAAGTGGTTTGTGATCAGTTTGAATTTTAAAACGTCTTCCGTATAAATAAGGTCGAAAATATTTTACGCTCCATACTATTGACAACAGCTCCTTCTCAATAGTAGGATAATTCAGTTCCGCCTTATTTAAACTTCGACTTGCATAAGCAACCGGTCGTCCATCCATGTTACATAATACGGAGCCTATTGCTTTTCCCGATGCGTCTGTCTGTAATAAGAATTCATTTTCTGGTGAAAAATTTGGATATTGGAGAACAGGCGGTTTTGTTAATGCCATCTTCAATATTTGAAACGATTGCTCACACTCCTCTGACCAAAGAAATGATAAATTTTTTCGACAAGCTTTATTTAACGGAAGTGCAATTTCTGAAAAATTTGGAATGAATTTTCTATAATAGTTAGCAAAGGCGACAAAGCGCTTTATTTCATCTGCGCTTTGCGGCCTAGGGTAATTTTCTAAAATTTTGGTTTTCTCGGGATCTGGTAAAATTCCTTTATCTGATACAACATGACCTAGATATAAAATTTGCTTTTGTAAAAAGATGCATTTGACGGGATTCAATTTTAAATTAATTTTTCTTAGCCTACTAAATACGTCCATTAAATTCTGATTGTGACTGTGTAAATTTCGACCAAAAACCACAAGATCGTCCTGATAGATTAAACATTTGTCGTGGTTTAACCCCGACATCGCTAAAGTCATCATTCTACTGAACCCGTTAGGACTAGACTTTATTCCCATGGGCATACGGGTCATTTGAAATTGATTTTTTCCCGTAGTGAATGCCGTATATGGTCTGGAGTCTTTATCTAGGTTGACTTGGTAAAATCCCTGGTATAAATCAAGGTGTGAAGAATACACAGCTCCTGATAGAGAATCCAATATTTCCGAGATATTTGGTAATGGAAACTTGTCGTCTTGAATTTGGTTATTTAATTTCCTATAGTCGATAACAACTCTCCATTTCTTTTGACCTGTGGAATCGTGTTTTTTCGGAACTAACAATAATGGACTGGACCACGCACTCCTAGCCTCTTCTATTATACCGTTTTCCAACATATCCTGAACCTGCCTGTCAATTTCCTGTTTTTGTGAATGTGGTAACCGATATGGTTTTGTATAAGTTGGGTTACTATTAGGTATTAAATCAATTTTTTGTTTGTAAAATGAAGTTGTGGTCAATTTATCACCTGGCAAATGGAAAATGTCCGGATATTTAGCACATATGTTCTCAATCGATATTTGTTCTTCGAGATTTAAACCTTTTAAATTCAACAAAGAAAAAAGTTTTTTCACACGGTCCGCATTAATACGGCTTTGATTAAACTGACATATAAAATAATCACTTAATTTTTGCTTATGAATTGGAAAGTAATTTAATTTGACATCTTTATCTCTGCTATTTAAAATGCGTATCGGGATTTTTCCATTTTCCGGTTTTACTATAGTGTTAGCTATAAATACCCCTTAACAAAGTTCTTGAGAAAATACTACGCAGTCGTCCGTAAAACTTGTAGTAATGAAATGTGTAGATTCGCTACGAGCTGGTACTGTCAAGTAGGAATGTGACTTCGGCGTTATGTAGTCGAAATGTAAAGTAACGCTTTTCCCGCTTTCCGTTACTATCTGGAATGTATTAAGTTCAAAATTTAAAATAGCATTAAATTTTTTGAGAAAATCCTGTCCTAAGATTCCATTTGTTTTACATGGCAGTTCTCTAAAGACGTAAAATTTATGATGAAATTTTTCTCCGTTATGATTTAAAGTTAAGTAAACAAAGCCATCCGAGATCACATTTCCACCTATACCCGTAACGCTAAGTCGCTCAGTATGGAAAGGTAAATGTAAACTTTGAACGCAAGCGAATTTGATCGCAGATATTGATGCGCCTGTGTCGATGAGCCAATCATGTTTACATTTATTGACTATAAAGGAAACTTTGCTTAAACTGTTACACGAGTAAATATATTCAGGCACGAAAAAACTGGGTCAGAGTTTCATCATCTGTTTCATATTTGGTATTGTTTCCTTCTGTCCCTATAACATTCATCTTATGAGTTGAATGTCCCTTACTACGATAATTCCGATGATTACCTCTCGCACGAAATCCATCACCTCGACGATTGCTTTGAGAACCATATTCACGTCGATGGTGTGTTGCAGCTGTCCGCGCTGGACCAGGCTGGTGATAGCCTCCTGTAAACTTACTTCTAAAACTATGATACCCTCTATTATAAGTACCTCTTTGCAATCTCCTTTGTCTGTTAAAATGATTAGGATAAGTATTGTTGTAAGGATGTTTATACATACCCATGAACTCCGATGAAGTGGAGGGGGTCGAGAGCTCCTCAGCCATCGCTGATTGTACCGCATCAGACAGCGCGCTAAAGTCACGTGCCGCAATGATTGTACTGATACGACGATTTCGCAGTCCGTCGGCAAACTTTTTGATCGCGAGTTTTTCATTAAGCGGACGTAATACGTCATAATTTTTCGTATTTCCATCGGCTTGCGAAATTGTTAGATCTACGAATAACTCCGATAATTCTCGACCAAAATCTGAAATGGACTTGTCATTTTGCCTACATTGTTGTAACTTGGCATGCAACGCTGTGTAACTTTTTCGTGGCAGTAAATTTTTTCGCATATCCCTTATAAGGTCATCAATAGTACCATAATTAGACAATAACTTAAGCTTTGCCTTCTGAGAGAGACGACTCTTTAAAACAAATTGAATAAGCTTATTTTTACACGTCTCGTTACTCAACACCGAGCTATAATATTCGATACCTTCTATTAATTGCTTTGTAGTATCATCCTCGTCATTCATTACAGGCAATAGGCTTAATGCTATTTTTAGATCAAAACTTTCGCTAGACATGTTGGCACTTTGTTGCAAGGACACACTTTCAGTACATAAATCTATAATTTCTAAATATAAACGTTGTATTTCAAGACTGATTTTATCTACTAGTGATTTTAAATCTTTACTCAATTTTTGACTATTTAAAATATCAACAAAAGTGTTATATTCCTTATACAATTTATTTGATTCCTCCTCTTTTACTATTAAGATATTACCCGTTCTGCGGGCAGGACCAATTTTTATAAGATACGTCCGTATTGTCTTTAAATCATTCGCTATGCGATTTAATTCCTCTGCCATAGCACATCGAATTAACCATCCTTAGTAATCATAATATTAACTATTATATATTATATCGTATAAGAGGAGAAAGCAAAATTAGAGATGACTTTTGCTTATTAACATTACATACCTAACTATAAATGCGATTACATAACTCACTCACCAGTCAGCTGGATAAGTAGGTATCTACCTATTGTTATATTACTTAGTGTCCCTATACGTCACCATACCGATTAATTATATCGACCGACCGACCGACTTTCACTCACACACAACACAACACTCATCACAACACTGGGAGATGTAGCAGTACTCTGGATCCGGGACCGAGATCAGGTGCTAGTCATACGCTCTTCTCGGCGGCGAAGAAGACTCCCGAGGGTAACGAGGTTCGGGAAACCCGTTAACATGTTGGTGGCCACTTCCTGCTGCACCATCTCACCATGCCATCGTCTGTACCACCGCAACAGCACTATTGCATCTCCATTTAATAAAATTCGCTTCCACATGGTATTTTAGATGCTACTCTCTTTACATGATACTCTCTTCTTTTATTGACTCATACAGATTCTATCGCGCCATAATTAGTACATACACACGCGCTAAGTTCGTTAACACTTAGTACTGCACACGCGCCACGGCTCCTCTTTCCACTGGCAGGGTCGCCATGTAAGGATGTGCTTAGGCGATGAGTGAAAGATACGAGTGCTGAGTAAATACTGTCTTTATTAGTGAAAATGTAGGCCATTATATATGGTTGGTAACATAACATAATAATAATATATAGTCTATCTACTACAGGTGATCGCTTCCGGTTTTGAACCTGCTGATCATCGAGACATCATTAAATATGTGCCTTTTGTCTGCCAGAATGAAGTCTATCTCGCTTTTCGTGGAACCATCAGGGTTTATCCAAGTCCACTTGCGTTGTGGCTTCTTTCTGAAGAAGGAGTTCATCATGAAGAGATCTTCCTTCTCCAAAAAGTTGGCCAGCAAGTGTCCTCGGTGGTTCTGTCGTCCAATTCCGTAGGGACCCACTTTCATCTCGGCGCCGCTTTGCGTGCCCAGCTTCGCGTTGAAGTCCTCCATCACAACATTGAAGTGAGCTTTAGAGGTATGTATGGCTCTACTTATGTCCTCATACATAACCTCAACCTCATCGTCGGGATGTGTCGAAGTCGGCGCATATACCTGTACAACCTTCAACGAATACCGTTTGGATATTCTGAGTGTAAGGTACGCTACCCTGGCCGACACGCTCCCAACTTGCACAATGTTGTTGACGAGGGACTTGTGAACGAGAAACCCGACATCACCTTGGGACAGATGTTCGCCCTCCCGGTGATAGAAAAGTTTCCGGATTTGAGTATTGTCCTCCTCCTGTCTTCGGACTTCAGATAAACCCACAATACTCCAGCTTAACTTGTCTATCTCTTCTTCCAGCTCTTTTACCTTGTCGTCGGTCCTCAGTGTCCTGGTGTTGTATGTTGCCAGGTGCAGAAGTCGTCGTTTGGATTGGTAGCCCGATCTCTGCCGGCGATTCTTAGCACCCCCTGCCCCGCCGTTACCATAGCCGCTACCGTAACTAGGAATAGCGAAGCTGCCGGGGACTGGGGGCCGAGGCTCATTCGTGACTATCATGCGGGGGTTTAAGCCGATAATCACCACGCTTGGCTAGTGCGTGTTGGTGACCGCAGGTGACCTGACTGGTATTCGTCACACACAGGAAGATGCTGCTGCCCACCTTCCTGGATTTGTCCTATTAGTCGCCTTTTAAGACATCCCAGGAAGAACGGGAGTGGTGCTATTCTACAAAGTGAACCCGGACACCACACGGGGAATTAAATTAGTACAATAAGCTATTAATTGCAGTTCTTCAACTAATTTTCAGATAAATAAACACATTTGATAAATTAAATTTACCTGAATTGGCCTGTTTCTGTCGTAGATAAGTCCCTCATAAAATATTGTCAGTCAGTATGTGCCGCGATGTAAACGTGTTTCTTGTACGGCAGGTATTTAGATAAGCACTTTTATAATTATTATTTTCTTCGTTAGTTTTAGGCTATGAGCTAAGCGGTCTATTTTAGGGTATGACTATGGATTTGTTTATTTAATATACGACTTGAACGATTTCTCTAATCAATGTTTACAAGTATCTAGTAGGAGACGGAAACCGTGCTAAATGTCTGAAAAATTTATAACGTCACTAGCTTCTACCCGCGACTTCGTCCGCGAGAATTCGGAATTGGATCCAGATCCTACTAAGATTTAGATGTTAGGTTAAGATGTTTGGATGTTTCTGAATTAAACTTACAGCATCCTGCTTTTCATCCCAAAGAATGAATACCATTGATGTGTACAACATGCTTATTATTTCGCTTCTAAAAAAATCATAGACCATATCGTGAGGATTAAGTTCAGAATCAGTGTTTTATGTACTCCACATAGTGGCAAGAGCGAGATTGCCCCATGCATATCTTTTAATAGCTAAAATTATATAGCGTCCTAGCCACATCGATATAATATCGATAAAAAATTACACTACACCGTAGTCAAAAATATGATTCATGGGTCTTAAGGTGAATGTGTCATCTTTCAAATTATTCATTTCTTATTTACGCAGATGAAGTTACAGTTTTTTATATCGTTAAACTATGATTTAAAATTTAAAGTATTCCAAATTAAGTCTTTTCCTCGCAATTATCGCGGGTCATCGCGAAACATCATCATTATCATATTTAAACTATGAAAGGTATGAAAATATTTATGTATGAAATAGATCCCATAATAAAAAAGACTACATTGCTACTTACCATCAGGTGGGATTGTAGTCAAGTATCTTATAATTAATAAAAAAGCTCTTAACTGTGCATCTGATTTTACAGTGTTAACACAGATAAGCCTGAAACATTTTTTTCTGGTAATCTGTACATAAATTGTTTTTTTTAAGTTATCCATAAAATCAATTAGAAAAAATAAAGAAAAGAATGTTGGCTTGAAGGCTTCTAAGGAAATACCTGTCCTATACATAGGATAGTAGGATAATATGGGAAATATTTTTTAAAATTGTTTTGTCATTTCAGTTGTTCCGTTGAGGAGTCATATTTCGTCTCTAAAACACACCACCATACCTTGCAATGTCAACTACTGATAATGATAACGATATGGTCGATGTCAACGATAACAACAGCTAATAATTATTTAAGCACGGTTCAGTTATTCCCTACAATTGAGAAGCTCTCTCTTTATCTCCAGAATCCATCATCTCAGTATATTGAAGTAGGACCAACTTGAGCAAATTCCCAATAGGTACAATAAAAAAATGATGAAAATCGCTTTTTAAGCAACGAATCTATTCCTATCTAAAACCATTGTATACTGATGATCTTGTTCATTAAAAACTTATTGAAGGTTTGTATTGTTCGGCCAAAAGCACTGGCTGTATACGCATGCACAGCAATAGAAAAATAAAGAAATATTGACATAAGGCCGATCTTGACATAAGGCCGAACCACACTAGGATTTTATAAGCGTACGTGTTCATTCGACACACTTGAATAATGATTTGCTAAATAGGTTTACAAAATTAATATATATTTCTATAAAGTAAATAAAAAATATAGGTAGACATTTTTGAATGCTAAAAACTAAGTTTAATGATAAAAATTCTTTCATCTGAGAAAAATATAAATTTGTTATTTATTTCAGCTTCTCTTATTTTCGAATGAGTGCCACTCAAGTGACTTAAAATGAAACTTACGCATATTAATTTCGGAGAGTTAGGTACTATAGTATCTGCTAAATTACAAAATCAGCCGCCAAAGCAAACGCCGTAAATTAATAACGATGAACTTTAATGATACTGTTCTATGTAAATTATTGAAAAAAATTAATGTTGCTTCTCAGTTAAGAAAATAAGACCAACAATTAAAGATGGTCGTATTTTTATTGTTATAATGAAATGTTTTAAAAAAGTGGTACAAACATGATTTAAAACTGGTTCCATTGGCACTATAATTAACATATCCAGTTTAAAGTCACTGTATGAAAAATTAATAGAAAAAGAAAAGTGTTTGGTGTCTACCAACATACAAACTAAGCCAAGATCACTTAGAGATATTTTTTGGATGTGTCAGGATGCAAGGGGGACATAACGACAATCCTAGTATTAAGCAGTTTAAGGGCATATATCGTAAATTGTTAACACATCTAGAGTTGCGGAGCCTGGAAAGTGGAAATTGTGTTCCACTAGAGAATATTGCCATACTGACATGTACTTCCGCTACCCAAATAATTAATTCAACAACTTCTTCATACCGAAATCAAGACGACACCGAAGAAAATAATAATAATAATAGTCCTTCTTTTAGTTTTTTTACATGACAATATTTAGATATTCCAATTTTTAACGATATGAAAAAAAAATTGTCGGTTATTTTTCAGGATGTATCGTAATACACGTCAAAAAACAAATAAAGTGTGAACCTTGCTTGACGTATTTAGTGTCAACGGAAAGACAAGATTTTCACAAATTAATTACTGGGATAAAGGAGGTCTTATTTTCCTTCCGTAGACACTTATAAAGTTTGTGTTGCTGCCGAACTCAGATGAAATCTGAGCTGCCGAAATAGTTATATGAAAAATTATAAAAGAAAATGTTTTAATTACAACTAAAAATGATCACAGTAAAGTAATGATCACCTGTAAATAAAGAAAAAACTCCAGGAGGAAAATTTTACGTAGGACCAATACAATATCATTGCGTAGGACATAGTTGTAAATATACAACATTTTGTAGAATTTAGTGACAATAAAAAAAATCTTGACAAGTTGTCATACAATAAAAAATATTTTTAATGTTGGTTGCCAACATGTTGCGGGCAACAAAAAAAAATTAAACCAAAAACATTAAATTGCGAGTACAAATAAAAAATTTAACATATCTATTTATCACAATAAAAATAAATGGAATAATGCAATATGAGTAACTAAAGAGCTCACCATTAGAATTTCAAAAAGGTATATCATGATAGTTTTTTTATAGCAGGGTTTTTTTTAATTTTTTTTTTCATATATGCTAGTTGAAATTATAGAAAAAGTAACTTCAGTGCGTTGGTAGCATTGTACCATTGGTTGGTAATAGCGGAGGGCAAACTTATGTGAAATGCACTCTATCAACAAGGCTTCTGCTTCATTATATCATTAGCGCAGATACATATTAATACATACTTATTCCTGTTTTCATAACACTGTGCTGGTAATAAATTAGAATAATTAATAGCTCAATCGTAAGGATGAGAATCTACAAATCATGCGAGTGAGCGAGACGGTGTACGAAAAAAACCTAAGAATATGATAACTTCATATTCGTTGCTGAAAAGTTTTTTAATATTTAGATCCTAGAAAATAATTAGCTTAGCAAATAAATAAAAATTCCATTGCCATCCATATTTATTATTTATTTATATATTATATAAAACACAAAAAATATTTGTACAGATGTCCTTTATAGACATTGAAACCGTCCAACTGAACGGTTTAATTTAAAAGGAAACTAAACCATTTCACTGAAACAATGTATTAATTAGGCACCTATTTCGATCTTTCTTTTGCCATACAATTTTTTTGCGTAGTAGCCCACGCCAGGTATCCACTAGTTAATTAAATAATGAAAAGACATTGACATAGTAAATCATATAGAGAAAAAATAAACGCAATAAAATTTTACGTACATAACGGTAGCCTCGCGTAATGAATGGAGCCTAGGTGTTTATTTCTTCTATACCTAAGTGATTTACTTTCTTAATGTCTTTTCATTCTTTAATTAATCTCTGACATATTATTTGGTAGATTCTTACCTTAAATCCAGTCACACTTTGTCCTTGACAAACGTGTTTCGTTAGGACCCTAATGAATCCACGTCTAGACAAATGAATCTTATTTCTCTCCTTCTTCATATTCGTGTCTTCATGTCAGGCTCAGTGGGCGATCAAGTCGGGTCGAAATGGTGTGCCAATGAGAACCTTGAAATAAATTAAAATAAAGAGTGAACGAAGCATACGGAACCTAGAATAAAATGTGCAATAAAGTGAACAGACATACTTTGATGCAGGTTAGTTTAACTTTTACTCAGATAACCTACTTTAATCTGAGAACTTTTATTGGAATTATATAAATTTGCATGCTCACGTAAACTGTCAAATAATTAAGTCAAAGAAGATTGCCGAAATTGGGCCAGCTTCATGATTGTTCATTACAGAAACCATAATACTTCCAAAAAAAACTTGATTTTTGCCCAATTAAATATATCATAGAATCGTATTAAGATTCAATGGGATTGTATTTAAAAGGTTAAAAATTAGTTTATTCCAATGAACAATTTCAACAATTGATTTTTACTACAAAACTGTCGACTTTATGAAAAAGGATTCAATGAAAAATCTAAATATTTTACCATCCGTCGTCACTTTCATAATATATTTATTATATCGTTATGATAAGCAAACGGGGAACTATCAAATAGCAGGAATAGTTAATAATTAGCAATTATCGATGTACTATATGACGTGCGAATGGTACTCTAAAATAATAGTTATTTAATAATTTTCTTATTTAGTTAGATTAAGAATTAAATAAAATTACAAGATTTTAATGATATTAATAAAAAAGAAGAAAACAAATTAATGTTAATGTTCTTTATATTAACCTGTTTTTAAATTTTCTTAAGCGGTACAAATTTGATAAGCATAATTTCCGCATGCGAAGCTTCGGGCAACAGCTAGTGCTTTATAAAGCTCAAATTAGTCCCCACATGGAGTACTGCTCCCACCTCTGGGCAGGGGCGCCACAATATCAACTTAACCCATTTGACGCCATACAGAAGCGCGTGGTCCGAGTTGTCAACAACCCACGAGTCACTTACAGTTTAGAACACCTGAGATTCAGAAGAGACATCGGTTCTCACTGCATGTTGTACCGACTTTACAACAGTGAGTGCTCCGAGGATTTTTCGATTTGATGCCTACGTTTCCTTTTTATCATTGCACCGTTCGCGGAAGATTGAAGTTCCATCCACACCGATTGGACTCGTGGAGAACCTCTATGCTCCAATTCTCACAAACTTTTTTGTCACGTACACGCAAACTGTGAATCGAACTTCCTTCTGAGGTATTCCCGTAGCTGTATGACATGGGGTTCTTCAAAAAAGGTGTAAAAAGAGTTCTCCTTCAGGGCCAGCGTTGCATTGGCGATTCCTCGGGTATTGCTCATGTCCATAGGCAACGGTAACCACTTACCATCAGGTGACCCGTATGCTTTTTCGTCTGCCTTTCAGGCTATAAAAAACAGCTTCGTCAACGAAAATATCCCTAAGTATGGTTCCTAAACGCCTTCAATTCTACTTTTCATTATTTCGTTTCTGATCTTTACTTGTGTTATAGTGGCTTTAAATGTATATTAGGTTCTTTAAAGAAAAAAGAGTAAGAGAAAAAAGAATACTCCACAGCAGTGGGTTGTTGCCGTGATTGAGTTTGTTTTATATTAGTATTTTCTTCTCATTTATCCCAACTTAACCAAGCATCCGAACTTTTCTCCCTATGAAATATCATTGTATTTTCAGAGATATTTTTGACAGTTTTTTACTTTTTATTTTCATTGTATTTAAGGTTTTTTTATTTTCTGACTTTTTGTGTCTTGCCCTGTGATGATTTATTGCGAACGGTATTTTTTGCAATAACTTAATAATAAATAAATTGTTAAAGTTAAAACGTATTGCGATATATTCAATGTTTAGTTCCAGGTGACGAGAAAATTTTCAAAGATTTTTCAGACTAGACTCGCTTATTACCATCACCGGCCAATACAGAAGAGAGAACATGAGTCGATAAGCGATGACTAAAGCATTGATGGTGGTAGCTAGCTGAACAGGCTTCAGGGGATGGAGCCAATATTCTGGGCCGCCCTTAAACAACTATAACATTTCTTTAAGGTTATATCTTCAAACTTGGAAGGTTTAATTACCTTGAAATGTGTTAAAAACTCGAAATAGAAACACCGACACTTTTACACACCAACACTTAATTACAATATATTTTATGCACGGATATAATATTTACTATTTCATACATAGAGATTCCTTTACGCTTGATTTGATTTGATTACATCATTTCCTTCTCTTAGTTTCGCTTATCTACGAATCTTTTGACTAAAAGAAATACCTATATGTATAGCAAACGAGTCACTGTCTTTATAATTATTATACTGCAATTGTCTGCTTTTATAATAATATTATAATGTGTTATGGTAATATGTATAAAGTTTGACCTTCTGGTTACACATGTTGTATCTCTTTGAAGACGCATAAAACGTACACATTTATTTTTGTTATAACATTATTAACATTGTACGTCCTTATGTGTTATAACATGAACGTGTGCGTAGTGAGGCAGGTAAGTGAAATTAACTGTTGCGATTAAATTGTCATTAATTAAATTGTTGTTTGATTGTCAAAGCGTTGTTAAACTGTCAAATTTAAGAATACTAGTGACTTTTACATGTGTTATTACGTCTTCTGTGCTTTTACGTTGATGATAGTAAACGGTTTAACGGAGGGTTATTAGTTATGCCGTGTTCAGACTGGGGGATTGAGAACAAGTTTTTTCTTTCTTTCTTCTCTTTCCAAAATATTTTATTCATATAGGTATCACTGATACACTTATGCACGTCATAATTTTTTTATCTATCAGCTTTTCGGAAAGGTGCTTCCTCATGGAGGAGAAAAAAGCCGTAAAGAAACTCCTCAGCACATCTTTAAAAAAAATTACAAAAAAAGAAAATATTACAAAAATATTTACTAATCTGAGCGGAACTGGTTGCAGAACTGGTCATTTCCAAGCATCTTTGTGATTTAAATACTCGTCTACACTATAATATCCCTTGCCTAACAATTGTTTTTACACGTTTTTTGAAAGATTCTATTGGCAAGTCACGTATTGATTTTGGAATTTTATTATAGAAATGTACACCAAGCCCTATAAAAGATCGCTGCACTTTACTTAGGTGGAACGAAGGCGTAACTAATCGGTGCATTGTTCTTCTTTGGCGATTATGAATATCACAATTTTGTTTATACGTGTTTATATTCTACTGTATAAAAACTACATTACTAAAGATATACTGGGAAGCTACTGTAAGTATGCCTATTTCCTTGAACTTTTTACGCAAAGATTCCCGGGACTTAAGTTTATAAATAGCCCTAATAGCCCTTTTTTGGAGTATGAAAATTTGTTATATACTAGCTGCTTTGCCCCACAGCAAAATGGCATAAGACTGTGGAAATAAGAAAAATAAACTATCCTAGCAGTTTCAACGTCAGTATACTGCCTTATTTTCCTAACAACATAAGCAGCCCTACCGAGTTTAGTCGGGAGATTTGTTATATGTGGGCCCCACTGAAGTTTTAGTAAACTTCAGGAGGAGGAGAGGTAGGGGAGGTTACCCCTAAAAAGACCGTGGATTCCTCCATATGTAATGTTTCATTATTCAGTTTGAGAGATTTGGTGACTTTTTAAACAGTAGGTAGAACTCTATACATTTAGTTTTTTTTTGCATTTAGAAGTAAATTATTGATAGTGAACCAACACATGCGAAAGAGCACTATTTACGTCGTCGAAATTTACTTTATTCCTTTCACACTTAAATATTCATGATGTATCATCAGTAAATAGTACAATATCCGCTTCGTTCTTTACATAATGTGGGAAATCGTTAATGTATAGATACCAAAAACAGAAACGGACCCAAGATCGAGCTCTGCGGTACACCCAACACAGCCAGTGACCCCGACGACTTAATATCATTTATGCTAACTTTTTGTTTCCTATTACTCAAATTAGACGTGATCAAACTAAGGGCCTTGTTTTTATACCATAGTGGCCAAGTTTAAACAGCAATGTTTCGTGCTCAACACAATCAAATGTCTTAGATAAGTCACAAAATACACATATGGCATTTTGTGATGATTCCCGTGCTTTAAATATATGCTTTAAAAGCCTAGCCCTGCATCGGTTGTACTACGGCATTTAGTGAAACAGTATTGCTCAGGATGCAATAAATTATTATTGTTGAAATGGGTTACCATTTGATACAATATTATCTTTTCAAAAATCTTACTAAGAGTTGATAAAAAAAAACTGGTTTATAGATATTAAGATTTTTTTTTCGCCTGTTTTAAAAGTGGTATAATTTTACTGCATTTCATAAGATCTGGAGAGATACCTAGATCTATACATTTACTAGCTTCTACCCGCGACTTCGTCTGCGTGGACTTGAGAATTAGTAATCAAAAAAGATCCCGGCCAAATGCGAGTTAGAGTTGCGCACCGAGGTTTCTGTTCAAACTTACAGAACCGAATCACCTGTCAATCTACTAATGGGTGATTTAACTCTGGTGAAGGCAAAGTCGACGGCACCGAACATAATAGCAATGTTAAATCATTCAGTAACAAACTTAACTTTGCCGCTGGAAAACTGTCGTTCCCCTACATGGGCATAGCGATCAATTTACCAAATACTATTATCCAATCAATTAACCAAAAACTTAAACTTATTTAAGTTTGTTTGGAATTATGCCTCCGCGCATTACTAAGATAATAGGGTTGAAAGACAGACAGACGGACAACGAAGGGATCCTAATAAGGGTTATATTTTTTCATTTGAAGAACAATAACCTAAAAAAATATTCAAAAATTCTATGTAGTAGGTAGCACATACATAAAAGAAGTCAAAATAATAATTATAACCTATAAACACAACTTCCATACTAAATAATTATTATACCCATTTTCCTAAAGGAGTAGATCCTGCAAGGAGCAATCCTGACGAACATGCACCCTATTTTTAATGCGGGATATGAAATAACTGGGAGCCAAACTACCCAAAAAATATCTAAATATAATTTAAGAAATATTAGTGGGTTTTATATATATGTACGTACACCATCAGTAGCTCGAGCACGAATATTTGCGAGAAAGTATTCGTATGGTTAACGTAAGCAATTTGTCAAATTTGTATGGCATGTCTGTCTGTCTGTCTGTCTGTCTGTCTGTCTGTCCGTCCGTATGTCACAGCCACTTTTTTCCGAAAGTATAAGAACTATACTGTTGAAACTTGGTAAGTAGATGTATTCTGTGAACCGCATTAAGATTTTCACATAAAAATAGAAAAAAAAACAATAAATTTTGGGGGCTCCCCATACTTAGAACTGAAACTCAAAAATTTTTTTCATCAAACCTATACGTGTGGGGTATTTATGGATAGGTCTTCAAAAATGATATTGAGGTTTCTAATATCATTTTTTTCTAAACTGAATAGTTTGCGCGAGAGACACTTCCAAAGTGGTAAAATGTGTGTCCCCCCCCCTGTAACTTCTATAATAAGAGAATGATAAAACTAAAAAAAATATATGATGTACTTTACCATGCAAAATTCCACTTAAAATTGGTTTGAACGAGATCTAGTAAGTAGTTTTTTTTAATACGTCATAAATCGTAAACCGCAATTTACCTCGATCAAAGTTACAACGAACTACAAGAACTTTTATATTATGTTACTTGCTGTTACGAAACCCTTCATGGGCGAGTCCGACTCGCACTGGCCGCTTTTTTGGGGGGCGCTTCGCCCCCCGAACCCCTCCTTCCCCCTTAGGTTCCGCGCCCCACTCCCCCTGTCACGGGGGTTCAGATACACACGTAATTAGTCCGTATGCGTAATGGCGCTGTACATTATGGAACAAAATATACTTCTACGTTACTACGAAGTATACGCGAGTATTTGCGTACTGCTCTTGTATGGATTAGAAGAACTTGGTGAAAAAGTTATTTCCAATCTATACGTGGTTAGTTTCATACCTACGACGCGGCCACGTGAGTCGCTCAGGCACGTCTCGCCCCTTCACACTTGACTGCGTGAGAGTTAAACGCTTCTGTAGGAATTCAGAAGTCAGAAGAGGCCCTCGATCATCTGGGGGGTTTCGCAACCGCGACACCAGCTAGATTTATGGTAATGAAAGGATCCCCTACGCAGTAGTAGGGCCTGCCTCTCAATTGGAAGACTCTATTCTCTTGAATTTATTCTTGAATAACTCTGGGGTTTTTAAGTGTTACTTCCAACTACGTAAGGCCGAGCTTTTCGCTCAAGAACCTGGTCCAAATGCCAGGAGTATATATTATATTACCTTAAAAACGTTTCAAAAGAAACTTATTGTTTTTAACTGCTTCGAAGTTTGTGGATTAAACAGCGTGTTATTATTTTATTTTTACTACTATTTATAAAGCTCGATATATTTGAATATATATCGAATTGAATTATAATTGAAAGCGTTGCTAGATCATAAACAACTGTCTCTAAACAGTTACAACAAGTTTCTTGAATGACAACGCATGCATGTACGCTGATCACGGACAACGCACTCAGTCGTCCATGGAAAATGGTGATCATTTACAATCAGGTGGCTTGTCTGCTCTTACGTGGCTATTAGCAAATTCAAAAGTATTTTATTTATTTGTATTGCACTTACGTGCGGTCATAAATTTTGCCTATGCCGGCTTGGTACACATGGACCAGTGACCAGGTGACAGCAGTAGATGATTATTCGCAAATATTTTAATTTCTTACTCATTTTGATTATTAAATACGTAAAGGATTTGTATTTTTATTATTATCTCCTATGAGCCTATTTCTACATAACAATAAGAAAATCTAAATTATAATACTTTGTCAGAATTTAAGATTTTTATTTATTAGAAAAAAAAACAATACTTGGGAAATTTACTAAATTGTGTCATAATATTATCGCTAACTCTGATCCACACCATCATACAGTCAATATTTATTATTCCGATAGCAAATTCCGATAGCAAAATCTAACTTAGTTATGTGTTATTAACTGAGCAGGGAAACTAATTGACTTAAAACCCCAATGTTTTTTTTATATTTTATAAGTTAATGCTTGACGACCCTGATTGTGTAAGCGTTTATTTATTTTAAATATCTATAGGTACACATTAATTTCAACAAAAGATTTATTCACGGTATAATAGCTTTATGTCTTGTTCTCAGTCCTAATCAGTTACCTAAACTGACATCTGTTGTTGATTAGCAGAACTAATTCACTGCAAAATCTTATATTAAAAAAAAATATGCACACACTGATTAAAAAAAAATAACGAATATTTCCGATACTAAACAGTCTTTTCTATCCCTCTATCGGTTACTTTCACAATTTTTTGCTGTTATGTGGCGTATCCAAAAGTCCTATTTATTGATATCTCGGCTTATAAGCGACATATCGCAATAAAACGTACACCAGATTTTAAGTTAGACCACCAGCAACACAACTGTGAAAACCCCATTCAATTTCATCCAGTGGTTTTGGCGTGATGCGGTGTCAAACATACAGACAGACAAGATTTTTAAAAATGACAGATTTGCAATCTATTGCTCCTACTGAGTCCCCTGATATCAAATTTTCTTAAATATCTTCAATGTACAGACATTATCGAGTTACTGTTTTATAAGAAAAAGATTTATTCACGGTATAATAGCTTTATGTCTTGTTTTCAGTCCTAATCAGTTACCTAAACTGACATCTGTTGTTGATTAGCAGAACTAATTCACTGCAAAATCTTATATTAAAAAAAATATGTACACACTGATTAAAAAAAAATAACGAATATTTCCGATACTAAACAGTCTTTTCTATCCCTCTATCGGTTACTTTCACAATTTTTTGCTGTTATGTGGCGTATCCAAAAGTCCTATTTATTGATATCTCGGCTTATAAGCGACATATCGCAATAAAACGTACACCAGATTTTAAGTTAGACCACCAGCAACACAACTGTGAAAACCCCATTCAATTTCATCCAGTGGTTTTGGCGTGATGCGGTGTCAAACATACAGACAGACAAGATTTTTAAAAATGACAGATTTGCAATCTATTGCTCCTATTGAGTCCCCTGATATCAAATTTTCTTAAATATCTTCAATGTACAGACATTATCGAGTTACTGTTTTATAATATATATAGATTAAACTATGACCAAATTTGGAGCTATAATACATTAATATTGCTATGTTTAGTAATTAATTCTAATACTAAGTCAACTTTTAGGCAAAGATTACTATACTGTAGATGAGTACTTAAATGACAAAGACGCATAGAAATGACCAGCTCTGCAACCAGTTCCGTTCAAGTTAGTGATATTTTTTTTGTAATAAATATACCAATGTATTTCTATTTTTAAAAGATGTGCTGAGGAGTTTCTTTACGCCTTTTCTTCTCCTCCATGACAATGCAGCTTTCCGAAAAGGTGGTAGATTAGAAAAATGACGTGCATAAATTAAGTGTATCAGTAATACCTATATGAATAACTTATTTTTAAAAGACTATTAGGATTATACATAGACACAAATTTAAATTGGAAAGCACATATTCAAACTATATCAACCAAACTAGCTAGATTCACATATGCTCTCTGTCTTCGATGACATAACGTGCCACAATATTTGAAAAAAAAACACTTCAAATTACTTGAACTCGTATAATTTCGGGAAGAACTCAAAAATTTAGTGGTCTACACACCATACAAGCTTAGTACAAGAATTTTTTTTTCACACATAATATGAGGGTAACAACAATGTAATGCACTTAAATAACGCCTACTGCATTCACTTGGTCTATACGTAAATAATACTATTGACCTCTCACAGGCACTAAACACTCTCTATGAACTTAAAAAGTTCACTGACTTAAAAGCAGCTAACAGCGCTTACTATTACTATGCTCACGCATGGCTACAGTATGGAATATTGCTATGGGGAAATAGCGTAGATAGCGGAAAACTTTTTACATTCCAAAAGAAATGCATCCGAACACTCGTAAACATTGACTCAAGGGAAACCTGTAGAAAACACTTCCAAGATCTAAATATCTTAACCCTAACATCTATGTATATATTGGAGACAAGCTTTGTAAATCAACATGACCATCTATTTACAATCTCACAAAACGTTAACAAATATAGCAGCCGCCGCCCAAACAAACTCGTTCTACCAAAATTTAACATGGCGTTATACACATATAGATGTGGACCATATTCAATGCGTATAATTTTTTTAATAAACTTCCAGAAGATATAAAATCTGAAAATTCATTACCAGCATTTGTGAATAAATTAAAAACACATCTTATAACTAAATGCTAATACTCCCTGCAGGAATATTTCAAATGAATGAATGAATTTATGTATTATTTGATAAACCATTTTTTAAGTTCTTTAATTTAATAATATTTATTGACATTTATTAAAAAGAATAATTAACAACTGAATAATTAGAAAAAAATATATACCTGCCGAATATATTGTAAATATTTCTACGCCCTAACAGGATTCATGCTCAGACCATATATTATATTGTATATACTTTAAAATCTCATTGTATGTAAGCATGATGCAATAAAATGATTATGATTTTGACGCTCTACCCTACGCGTCAACTCAACTCGGGGGCTGTCTAAATAGTGCCCGTTGTTGGCTGGAAAGTCAATAGCTGCTGTCCTCTGATATCCTCAATATGACACGTGTACTGACGCGTGTACTCAAAATGACAGTAAACAATTTGCATGTATACTACTGCCATCTTCAACTTCCGAATACACCCAAGCTAGTTCCGGCTTGACGCTCCATTTTATGATTTTTTATATTTTTATATTTTATACCGTAATGTACGTAAAAAATATTATTTTTATTTACAGTTTTCGCTACTACTTGCGGTGAATTTAACAACTTTTACGCTAGGATTAATGACTGCGTTTCCATCGGTACTAAATCCAGCCATACTTGCCCCTGATAGTGAAATCAAGGCCACACCTGATCAGGCGTCATGGATAAGTAAGTTTATAAATTTACATTGTTTATTATTATGTTTAATTAAATTTTTATAGAAATAGCCGGCAAATGAGCTGATGGTAAGTGGCTATCGTCGCCCATGGATATCAGCGACACCAAAGCAGTCATTAATGCGTTGCCTGCCAAGAAAGGAGAAGAAAAAGGAAGGAAGAACTGGCTCTCCAGCCCCCGCCGAGGTGTCACTTGGCGGCTGACTCAAGCAAGAGGGTGGTATCCAGGCAAACCCCATGGAATAATAATAACACCACACAAATTGTACTTCGATAGAGCTATACTAACAGATAAAACCATCCATTTCAATAGACCTGATATAATACTAATAGATAAATTAAATAGGACAGCACATCTGATCGACATCGCAGTGCCTAACACGCATAGCTTCCAAATCACAATAGCCGAGAAGTTAAATAAGTATATAGATTTAAAAGATGATATTAAACGTATTTGAAATCTTCTTAAAGTAACCATAGTCCCAATAGGCATAACTGCTACAGGCCCATCAAGCTATTAGGGATTTAATATTAGGGAATTCAAATTGCCTAGCCTTTTTTACATTGAATTAAAAAAGCAGCTATCTTAATACATACCGTATCACAAGAAAAATTATGCAATAACAAAATATATAAACTACCTACACTAATGGTTTCCACTTGGCTTAGGGCTGTAGATAACCAACTGCCAGTTTTAGCCAAAAAAGTTTAATCCCCAACGAAACAATAATAATAATGGTTTGAATGAACTATTAAAATCAGTATTAGCAATATAATCTCTTCGAGGGGCCCTAACACCGGTGGGCTGGATTTAGTCGCTTTTTACGACACCCATCAGGCGTGTAATTGGACTTAGTATTTCTAAGCCACACCAATATGGCATAAAATAAATTTAGTGAATAGTTAAAAAAAAATTAATATATTTTTTTTACATTACAGCTGCCTGTATCAGCATTTCAGGAATGGCCGGCTACGTTATTTTACCTTTAATCTTCGAGATCTTCGGCAGAAAGGCTGCAAATATGACGACGAATTTTGTGATCCTCATCGGTTGCATAACTTACTACCTATCAAATAATATATATGCTCTAGCAGTTGCGAGACTAATGCAAGGATTATCACTTCCTGGATTGTTAACTTTTCTCATTTCGCTCAGTGAAAGCATTTCTCCAAAACGAAGAGGATATTTCATGGTGCTTAATAAGATTTCGTTAGCACTAGGGGCTTTAGCTTGTCATTCTTTGGGTTTTGTTCTAAATTGGAGACAGATTGCAATAGTTAGCGCATTACCATTATGCATATCTATGATTATTATTATGTTATCTGCTGAAAGTCCCTCATTTTATGCAAGGAAAGGACAATTCGACAAATGCAGCAAATCCTTTAAATGGTACAGAGGTGATTCATTGGAATCACAGAAAGAGTTGAAAGAGTTGGTTGCAGCCCAAACAGAGATATATAGAATGAAACAGAAAGAGAAACATATCAACTTTTTCAAAACAACGAGAAACATGATAATGACAAAAGTTTTCAGGAAGTCCTTCTATATAGTGACTCTGGCAAAATTATGTTTAGATTTTTGTGGAAGATACTTCATTTTTATATATATTACCCAAATTTTAATAGAAGTAACAAACAGTCGATCATTGGCCATGTATTTATCTGTCGTATCTGATTTTATCGCTATTTTCGCGTTGAGTATCTCATATTTCTTAGTAAAACGTTTTAATAGAAGAGTATTATTGTTTAAGTTTGGTTTCTGTGCTGTATTCCTTATGTTCTTGGTTAGTTTGACACTGATTGTAGGTAATAGATTAAATTTATTGCAATATGTAAAATGGTTAACACCAACTATCATAATAGCACATATGTTTGTAATAAATATAGGCTTGATTCCTTTAGTCTTCACACTAACTAGTGAAGTGTTTTCCTTAGAACATAGAGGTGTAGGCTTATTTTCCTCTGGTATTGTGTTTCTGAGTTTTTGCACATTAATATTAAAATATACACCATTTTTGATAGATAAGGCAGGTGTTGAAGGAGTTTATTCTATCTATGGTTCGGTTCTTTTAATTTTGTTGATTTTATTGAGATGTATACTAATTGAAACTAAGGATAAAACATTACAACAAATTGAAGATGAATTAAAAGGGAAAGTCGAAATACAGTCAGAAACAGAGTTCCTGAACCCTAAAGTCAATAATTGTTAATTGTCGATAATTATCAATTCATCAATAATAATATTTTTTACTTATTAAGTTAATTTACGATTTAATTAAGATAAGTATATGACAATTTGTGCATTTTAACTTTGATATGATATTAGTATTTAATAATAAAAATTGTGTTTTTTTGGTTGTGATAAAAACAATTATAAACAATATATAAACCTGTGTCTTACAATTTTGCTCCTTAACTACCAATTAAAGGATTTTTTATTTTGCTATCAGCATCATTATGCGATATTACCAAAAGCCTCTTCGGCTTATTTTTACAAATAAGTGTCCTAAAAAATAGTGATTTTTTTACGCAATCGACTCACACTCAACCCCGCTGACGCACGTAAATCAGTGCGGAACTGCGGAATGAGATGTGATGCTAGATGATCCTGTGTTTCGTTGCAGTGATGTTTTCAAGAAAAGAGTGAATAGGCATTTACTAAGTCAGTGCGCTCACCATCATGAACCACATCCCCACTTACCATCAGGTGGGATTGGGGTCAAGCATTAAGTTTTAACTAAAAAAAAAAACAGAAATACATACATTACAGGGTAATGTGGAAGTGCGGGACTTGTTCGGGGAGCAATCATGAAACTTACCTTCCAAGAAGGTCAAAGGAGTATATCGTCGTTGCGACTTGAAGACCTCATAAGTGTTATGTCCCACTTTTGACAGAATCACTTTTTGACGTTTTTTTTTTTTTTTTTTTTTTTATACCGAATAAGTTAGTGCTTGACCACAAAACCACCTGATGGTAAGCAGTAATGAAGCCTTGGATGGTAAAGCACACTAACTTAGTAGAAGCCTATTCACTCTTGACTTGAAGACACCCACATTATAATCAGAGGGGAACACCCACGCAGGCAATTTATTCCAGTCCCTTGCGGTACGTATAATAAAAGACGAAGCAAAGCGCGACGTCCGCACCGGGGGGATGTTGACGACAAAGGGATGAATACCTGCCGTGCGTCTGGATGTTCGATAGTAAAAAGTAGAGGGGGGAATTAAGTCATATAATTCCTGCGCACACTCTCCAAAATGTATCCTGTAGAATACTGAGAGGCTGGCAACTCTGCGCCTATGCTCGAGGCTTTGTAGACTAGACTCTATCAGCTTTGGGTCACCAATAAGCCTCTTAGCACGCCTCTCCATTGAATCCAATGCTGAAAGATGACATTTAGCTGCACCAGCCCAAATGTGACTGCAGTACTCCACACAAGGCCGAACCTGAGCTTTGTACAGGGTCAAAAGCTGTTGTGGTGTGAAGTACCGGCGTACCTTAGCTAAGACGCTTAGCTTCCTAGCAGTAGTCTTAGCTCTGGATTCAATGAACCGCCCAAAGTTAAGGTTTGATGATATCTCAACTCCTAATAACTGAAGGCGGTTAGTGTATTCCAAGGATACATTCTGGAAAGTAGGAGCCAGGGTGAAAGGGCTCCTTTTGGCGGTGAATTGACACGCTTGTGTTTTAGTGGCGTTGAATCTCACAAGGTTGGCAACGCCCCATTCGGAGACAGCCTGAAGTGTGAGATTCACACGGCCCACCATGGTCTCTCGTTCAGATTGTATTTGGTCTTTACTGGCCTGAACATTTGCCAGATATCTCTCCACAACTGTGCTGTCATCCGCGTACCCATATATACCGGGCATGAGCAGATCATTGATATGCAGCAGGAATAGAGTTGCGGAGAGAACAGATCCCTGAGGAACTCCGGCATTGGTCGTCAATGCTTGAGATGAGCAACCATCGACAACGACTCGGAATGAACGTTCACTCAGAAAGTCTTTAACCCAGCTGATCAGGCCAGGGGATAAGCCATACGCGGGAAGCTTGCTCAATAGGCTAGCATGCCAGACCCTATCGAAGGCCTTCGAGATATCAAGGGACACGGCAAGCGCCTCCCCGTTTTTCTCGAGGGCCTCGCCCCAGATGTGAGTGGCATACGCTAGAAGATCTCCCGTCGAACGGTTTCGGCGGAACCCGTACTGCCGGTCGCTAAGGAGATCATTGTGTTCTAGGTATGCCATGAGGCGCCTGTTCAATATACGCTCCATAACATACGCTCCATGACGTCAAATGATTCTGCATTTTGAAGCACTATCGAATTCAAAAATTATCATGTGTGTACGACGTTTCCATCGTAATATATTCACCAAATTCAAAATTACCTATGTGCTTGCTAAATAAAACTTTATCGATTTTTATCGATTCCCTCTAAAGAGGTCTTAAAGTCGCAACGACGATATCAAGCTCTATAGGCCATGTATCTAGTGTTTGTGTAGAAAACGCAGGTACTCGTAGCCTGACAATGTACGCCGAATGATTAAGATTTTATGACAGAGGATGGAAGAAAAGGGCAAAAAATCCTGCCACCACACACATATACCTAGCTACCGCTGAAATTCAGTTGGGTGCAAAGCCTAGCAATCTTCATCAGTAGATCGTTATTATGTAGGTTAGTATGTAGGTTGCATCATGAATTTCATGTGCTAAGACATATATTCTGTCAGTATATTATTTTTCGTAACCTAATTTTTGTATTTAGGTACCTTCTTTTAGCAAAATAAAACAACTAAAATATTTTAAGTTCGTTTAATTAATAAAAATATAAACATTTGTAATTTATTTTCAGCTTCTCTTATTTTCGAGTGAGTGCCACTAAAGTGACTTAAGATGAAACTGCGTAAGTTTCATCTTAAGTAATTAATTTCGGAGAGTTAGGTACTATAGTATCTGCTAAAATACAAAATCAGCCGCCAAAGCAAACGCAGTAAAATAATAATGATGAACTTTGATGAGACTGTTCTATATGTATAAATTACTGACAATATGAATATTCTTTCTGAGTTAAGAAAAATAAGATTCACAAGGAATTTTAATCGATAGGTATTTGCTTTGGTATAAAAATTAAGAACATACTTATATACACAATGATCAGTATTAAAATCCTAATGCTATTGATGATATTTGCAAAATCTATCCACACTACAACAGGACTTTTAGTGTCGCTGAAGGCAGATTCCATTTTCTTTGCTTCCCATCTTGGCCAAATTAGAAACGTTATAGAGCTTTTGAAAACAAATTCATTTATGGTAACAATCCATTGCTGTGGAGTATCTTTTACTCTTAACAAAATACTTAAAGCAACCGTTAAAACTTACTTAAAGAACATTATCTTCTTTCTTAACCTGTCATATTTCTTTCTTTTTTCCCTTTTCTTGTCTTTCATTAACTCTCATTCACTGCTCTTATTATTGGTATGTTTGTCATTGGAAAATACTTTTATTTTATATCTTTGTTTTACCTTAGGTAGGTACGCCTGTACCCAATTTATTTTCTTGCTGTTTTCTTTCTGTTACTGGGTTGCCTGGAAGAAATCGCTTTAAAGCGATAAGGTCGCCCATTGTTTTGTATTCTTTTCTTGTGCTCTTATGTATATTATTTTATGGTGTACAAACAATAAAGTGTTAAATAAATAATAAAATAAATAAATAAAAGTATAGAAACTGTTGTAATAGCAATAGAAGTTATAATAAGATGCAAAATTAAAGGCGCAGTAGAGCTTGATAAAGGAATAGTAAAACTGACAAATTCTTGAATATAAAAATGACCCAGTAAGCTCAAAGTTGCTATACCCCCTCGGGTATTGCCAACATCAAGAAACATGCTTGAAACAGTTAATATTGATAGTACAGTTGAAGGAAAGATTGTAATACTTCCAATGCTTTCTGCTTGTCTCTCAAGAACAAAATTCAAATAGAATTGTGTGTCTGAGGTCGCATTCTCACCATTTTCGAAGTCTATAATGTTCCAGCCCGGTCCATATTCTGCACCAAACATGCTAATGCCTCTGGATGAATTAAAAGTAAAAACTGAATTGTCCTTATGAAGGGTATGTACCTACGCCAAATCTGAAAGTGCACTTTTGTGTATCGTATGGTCAGTACACAAGATCAGTGCTACATTCAGTGTGGGATAATACTTGCAATGCGCAAAACACGCGTCCAGTGGATGAACTCTGACACATCGTGTTCAATAGCTGATCAAAATCGTCATATAATATACGAGTAACCGCCCTTGCTTTGCTTCGGTTTTCTTATTTTTTTACACTTTGGGTTACACTATCGGAGTTTTATTAAGGATCCCAATTTTTTTTGAAAATATAATATAGGCTATTGTTAAAGCATGGCAATGTAATTATTATAAGTTTTATTAAGTTTTTGATGTTGGTAACACTTCTTCCTACAACTAACCTCTGTGTGCTTAGTGCGAGTTGCATCGAAAAGTTCACCTACCTCGATAACGTCAACACATGACTAACGAGAAGTTGCGAGTGCCAGTTCCAAAACGTGACTCTTATCGATCCACGTTTGTTCATTGAAAATATCTATTATTATGTTGGCAGCAAAACCGTCGTTAAATCTCGTTAAAACATCGTGAAAGAACCCAACCAAATTGAAAATAATACATTTATTTAGTTGGAGCAATAGTATCAAGCTACAATTAAAATAGTGGTGTTATACTGTAGTTTACTTGCTATCGTGTTAAAGATTAGTGTTTTGGTTGTTTGTTTCATACTGAGGTTTCATATTAAATATTATTTTTTTCAGTACTTACTTCTCAATCATATTATATTGTGGAATTTTAAGCGAGAAAACAGGCAATATTAATTAATGGAACATAGCTACAGTGATACATTTGATATGGAAAAGTTTTTGTGTGGTGAGGTTATGTGAATGAAATTTATTATTTATTTAACAAGCTCAGATCAATAATTAACAAGTTCACGATTGGTGTAATATTTATTTAATAGGATTTATATGTTTAGGCACAGTGATCTTTGGCTGTAAATACTTATTCACTACAAACAACAACAAATCATGTCTATTTTGAAAAATGAAAGTTTTTATGATACCTAACATATTACAATATGAAGAAGTGTACAAAGTAAGAAATGTTATGTTCCTAGTATTTATTTATATCTTTATATTTAAGGTACAAATCAAGATAGATGGCAGAGTATCAAACTTGTCTCAACAGCACTAGCGGAGACTACTACTTCCAACAAAACAACAGCAATGCAACATTTTCCTCATTGTTATTTAAGAGTAAACGAGTAAACAAATACGTATATAAAGTAAAAGTATAAACACAGCAACATGGATTTGAGAATTGAGAAGATATGTCAAAATAAGGCCGCTACAAATATAATCATTAATTTATATTACAGTGTATGAAATGTGAAGTCTGTGACCATTGTAATTTACTCATTGGTTTTCTATTGAGATTGGAATTGAAGGTATAACATTATGTGGGAGAAATAAAACTTTAAAATACAGATTGTGGTTTTCTTGATAATTTTATTTTAGGAGGCATATTATGTTGAATATGAAATTATTAAGGCATTACAGCATAATTATTATTATGTAATTTTGGTTTAAAGAGTGGAAATAAAACGTTGAACGGTAAATAATTTTTAATATAATATTTTTGTAATTCTTCTCCGGACAACAGTATTCAGCTGGATGTCAATAGTCTTAGTTGTAATTCAATCTTCCCCTTTTGTTATTGTATTCTTTATAATTGCTCTTCAACACCTTTCCTTTAATAAAAATATTATATGACAATTTTATTGTGTTCAGCAGTATATTAAAATCTTTTAAAACAAAGGCTAAATATATAATTGTAAAATATAATACATAAATATATTAAATTAAACATTTTAATATATTATGCCTTATTAAATTATTCTCTATCTATTTTAAAACAAAGCAGGCCCTTATTATCATTTTGGCACATTACAATGGCATGGCATAATTATCGTGAAGTACTATCAATAAATATTCTTGCTGGGTATATTGGCTTGGCAAGAAATCTAAAACATTAAGAACATAGATATAATTTAGGATCTCAAAAGTGTAGGTGCTGATACGTCATAATGATAATATAGTCCCAAGTAGATAATATATTGAATGTTAATTGCATTTCTAGTATCTAGTTACCGCTTGCCTCGCAGCTGGGTATTCAGTTTATGGGTTTATCAAATATGTCATTATTAAATAAATATTTTCCTTGATCCTTGAGAGCTCCTATGCAAACGATATTGTCACCTTTGGCAATATTAAGTTGCATAATAAAATAATTCATTGAGTTCATACTTGTAGACAATTTTAAATAAACTTATTTAAATCTTAATTGTGTAGGTAATGTAAGTACCTTTTATTTCCAAGAGTCCAAGTCAAGACACAATAATAATAGGTTTATCGAGTTCCTTGCAAGTAGTTTAAAAGTTATCTTCTTTAAAAATATCTCCATAAACTTTTTAAAAACTTGGTGACATTCGCCATTGGATTAGTGTTTATGTTTAAGTACTCTGTGACTGTGATTGCGTAGTGTTTAAGTACTCTGTGATTGGATTACCGGAAATTCTTTCTTGCATGAACAATACAAATACTACTTATCAATAATTTTATTCACTTTAAGATTTAGTGGCCGCAAACATGCTTCGAGCAATTATAAATATCCAGCCATAATTTTCAAGAAACAGAAGAAAAGTTTAATTAAAATAATAAACCATCTTTTTATGATTTCACTAGTAAATTTCGCGTGAAAACTTTTCGGTCACGTGGTCCCATAGTTTTCGCAAGCTACGTATTGGAACTGTCAAATAAAGCCACTCGCACTCGCGCAATGTTCGAGAAACAATACAATAACCACTGACAGATAACTTCACTGTGAACTTCACTTTCGTGAACGTGAGCGCATGAAACTCGCACTCGCGCATTTTTTTCTTCACTTTCCCGCTAGATGGCTCTGCTTCGATCCCATACAAATTTGCATTTACGTAGCGAGCCCGTTATGTCAAGGAAAACTCGCACTAAGCACACTGCTATCTAAATGTCATGTGTAAAAACTAAAAACTGTGAGCAAATTACTGAAGTAAAATACATTTCGAATCCGTATAAAACTGTCTGTTTTAATTTAATTACAACAGGTTATGGGCCCAGGCACATAATCACGTAAAATAATTACATAAATCAGGCAGGAAGTTCATAATCCGCGTTGGAAAGTTCCACTAAGGAAAAACGAAAGACAACGTGGCGTCGCCGTGCCGGTGAAAATTTCTTGTTCCATTGAGTGAGCAAGGCAGGACGAAATGGAAGTAAACTTAAATTCAGGCTCCGGCTTAATGAAGCTGGAAGGTGCAAGTAACTGGAACGTTTGGAAATTTCAAACCACAGTATTGTTACGAGGTCAAAAGTGGTTAGACATTGTCGAGGGAAAGAGTCTGAAGCCTAAAGATGAGATTGAAAAAGCTGTTTGGGAGACTAAGGACGCAAAAGCTCAAACGCTATTAGTCACACGGATGACGGAAAATGTCATGCTTCATATTATTTCATGTTCAACGGCAGCTGAAATGTGGAGGAAATTGCTCAGTATTTATGAGCAAAAGGGTGACACTAATATTCATATAATACAACAACGCTTCTTCCAATACAAATATGAAAAGGGCACTGACATGTCAACATTCCTTTCCAAAATTCAGGAAATGCAAAATCAACTCAAACAAGCAGGGGAAGAGATCTCCGACAAGTTGATAATAACTAAGGTATTAATGTCACTGCCAGAAGACTACAGACACTTCGTGTCGGCTTGGGAGTCGGCCCCAGATAACAAACAAACAATCGACAACTTAACTGCAAGATTGTTAGTGGAAGAAGAAAGAATAAAAGAAAAGTGTGAAATTGAAAAACATACTCCGAGTACCTCTGCCTTTGTTGTCAAAAATAAAAAGAATATAAAATGCTTCAAATGTAACAAACTTGGCCATCTTATTAGTGAGTGTAAAAGTAACAATAACAGCCGTAAAGGTGAAGGACAGAATAAGTGTTTTTATTGTGGCAAGATTGGACATAACAAAGCACAGTGTTGGTTCAAGAAAGAAAAAGAACATAAGAAAAGTAATGCTTTTGTGGTATCAAGTTCACTCAAAGGATATCGTCAGTCTCATTTTCTAGTGGACACAGGAGCTAGTGAACATATGTGCTGTGATCGCTCTCTATTCATATCATTTACTAGCACTATGCAAGAATCTGTGATTGTTGGCAATGGAGCACAAATCAGTGTGCTAGGCCATGGGAAGATGGTAGTAGAAGTGCATAATGGGAGTCAATGGATTGAAACCACAATAGACAAGGTTTTGTTTGTGCCAGATTTGAAAACAAATCTTTTCTCTGTTAACTGTGCGTCTGACAAAGGTTATGTCATGTTAACAGATGACACTTCATGTAAATTCTATAAAAACAACAATGTATGTGCCATTGCAAAACGTGTTGGAAGTTCATATTACTTGGAGTTTCGATTTAAAAACAAAACGGCGAGTGTTGCTAAAACAGTGAATAATACACTGGAAGAGTGGCATGAAAGATTAGCGCATCAGAACTTTGATCACGTAAGAAAGTTCTTGATGAGAAATAATATTGAGGTAAAACAGACATTGGTTCCGAAATGTGAAAGTTGTTTAGAAGGAAAAATGCATCGTCTTCCGTTTAGTAACAGCCAGAGTGTGAGCACTAGAACGTGTGAGCTAGTCCATGCAGATACGTGCAGTCCTATGGAGGTGACTTCAGTGGGCGGTGCCAAGTATTATGTGATAATTAAAGACGACTTCTCCAAATACAGGTCAGTTTACTTTGTTAAGAATAAATATGAGATAAAACATTGCATACAAGATTTTATAAACAAAGCCGAAAATGTAACTGGTAACAAAGTAAAAGTGTTCCGAACGGATAATGGACTAGAATTTGTCAATAAGGAGGTGAAAGAAATATTCTCTAACCGTGGCATAGAGCATCAGACCAGTGTTCCATATACTCCAGAGAGCAATGGGAAAGCAGAAAGAGAGAATCGTACCTTGGTTGAAGCTGCTAGGACAATGTTAAATGCTTGCAAAAGCCTGCCAAAATCTTTGTGGGCTGAGGCAGTTAATACAGCAGCATTTGTCTTGAATAGGACCGGGAAAAGCAGAGATGGAGAAAAGTCACCATATGAAGTATGGTCTGGCAAAAGTTTTGACATTCATAAGTTAAGACCATTCGGTACCCCAGTGTTTGCGCACATCCCAAAAGAGAAGAGAAGAAAGTGGGACAGCAAAGGAGAACGGGGCGTCTTGGTTGGCTACGGTGAGACTGTGAAGGGGTATAGAATATATTTCCCAGATAAGAATAATATTGAGATTAAAAGGGATGTAGTATTCTTAGGAAGAGAACACCCAATCTTAGAACCCAGTGTAGAGCTTACCATACCCAGTGATGATGATAAAGATAATAAAGATGATGAAAATGAATCAAAGAACATGTCAGCAAATGAAACTGCACTGACACAAAATGAGCCTGAAGAGTCCAGAAGTGAGTATGACCCATACAGTGATGAAAATGATGATAGCTCATTGGAGTCTATTGATATGTCTAACATACCTCAAAGGGAAGCCAGCAAGCGTGTGAGGAAACCAGTTATCTTCTATAATTGTCAGAATGTTACACACAAAATATGTAACGTTGAAGAAAATGAACCTACCACGTACAAAGAGGCCATGACGAGAACAGATGCCAGTAAGTGGAGTGAAGCCATAGACAGAGAGATCCAAACATTAAAAGAAAACCATACCTGGGAAATATGTGATGTACCAGAAAATGAAAAAGTTGTAAGTAGTAGGTGGGTTTTTAAAATTAAAAGGGGTACTAATGGTGTGTCACAGTACAAAGCTAGGTTAGTGGCGAGAGGGTTTGAACAGGGTGATAGTTTTAACCTAAATGACATTTATGCCCCAGTCGCAAAATTGTCAACTGTAAGACTATTTGTTGCGGTTGCAACTAGACTTGGATTGGCTATTTGGCAAATGGATGTCATGGGGGCATTTTTAGGGTTCCGTAGCCAAATGGCAAAAAACGGAACCCTTATAGATTCGTCATGTCTGTCTGTCTGTCTGTCTGTCTGTCTGTCCGTCCGTATGTCACAGCCACTTTTTTCCGAAACTATAAGAGCTATACTGTTGAAACTTGGTAAGTAGATGTATTCTGTGAACCGCATTAAGATTTTCACACAAAAACAGAAAGAAAACAATAAATTTTGGGGGTTCCCCATACTTAGAACTGAAACTCAAAAATGTTTTTTTCATCAAACCCATACGTGTGGGGTATCTATGGATAGGTCTTCAAAAATGATATTGAGGTTTCTGATATAATTTTTTTCTAAACTGAATAGTTTGCGCGAGAGACACTTCCAAAGTGGTAAAATGTGTTTCCCCCCCCCTGTAACTTCTAAAATAAGAGAATGATAAAACTAAAAAAAATATATGATGTACATTACCATGCAAACTTCCAACGAAAATTGGTTTGAACGAGATCTAGTAAGTAGTTTTTTTTTAATACGTCATAAATCGTAAACCACAAAAAACATCGATCAAAGTTACAACGAACTAAAAGAACTTTTATATTATGTTACTTGCTGCTACGGAACCCTTCATGGGCGAGTCCGACTCGCACTTGGCCGCTTTTGTATGGGGAAATTGATGGAAATATTTATGTAAGGTTGCCAGAAGGGGCTTATTCAGATAATGATAGTGTTGTAAAATTAAATAAGTCACTTTATGGGCTTAAAAGTTCACCTAAATGCTGGAGTAACAAATTTAATCATGTGATGCTTAAAGAGGGCTTTATTAGGTCAACCTGTGATTCTTGTCTCTATACTAAATGGAATGATAATGACCAAATCTATGTCTTGCTGTATGTTGATGATCTTTTGATCTTTGGAACAAATAATAATTTAGTAATGCAACTAAAGGATGTATTAAACCATGAATTTAAAATGAAGGACCTGGGATTAGTATCAATTTTTTTGGGCATAAGAATAAACCAAAATATAGAGACAGGTGTTACTGAACTTAGCCAAAGAGATTACTTGGAAAATGTGCTTAAAAGATTTAAGATGGAAAACTGTAAGCCTATGCAAACACCAATAGATCAAAATTTTAATAGGAAAATAATTGAAAACAATAATAATGTTGTAGATAAAGATATTGTTAACTTATGTCAACAAATTATAGGGTGTCTCATGTATGCCGCATCAGGCACTAGACCTGATTTGTGTTTCGCTGTCTCATTGTTAAGTAGGTACCAAAAATGTGCAAATGAGATGTTACTAGCAGCATTAAAAAGGGTGTTGCGGTATGTTAAATATACAATTGATTATAAATTAGTATATAAGTGTAAAGATAATGTTTTAGAGGGCTATTGTGATGCAGATTGGGCCGGTGACCTTACAGACCGAAAATCAACCACAGGTTATTTTTTCAAATTTGCAAATTGCTTAATTTCGTGGAGTTCAAAGAAACAAATGTCTGTAAGCTTATCGTCAACAGAATCTGAGTATATTGCAATTAGTACAGCAGCTAGTGAAGCTTGTTGGTTGATAAATCTACTAGATGATTTCAAAATTAATAACATATGCCCAGTGTGTATTTATTGTGATAACCAGTCTGCCATATCAGTTGCCTGCACTGATACTGTAAAACGCCTGAAACATGTTGATATTCGGCATCATTTCATTAAGGAGCTTATTAAAAATAAAAAATTGTGTTTGAAATATGTTAAGACCGGTGACCAACCAGCAGACATGTTAACTAAGAGTCTTAGTAGAGAATTGTTAATTCGTTTTTTAAGGATGTGTGCTGTTGGTTACTCTGAAAGGGTTTAATGTTTATGTTTCAGTCTTATGTTTTTTTGGTTTTGAGTAAAATTACATTGAGCGGGGGTGTTAAAGTATGGCAATGTAATTATTATAAGTTTTATTAAGTTTTTGATGTTGGTAACACTTCTTCCTACAACTAACCTCTGCTATCTAAATGTCATGTGTAAAAACTAAAAACTGTGAGCAAATTACTGAAGTAAAATACATTTCGAATCCGTATAAAACTGTCTGTTTTAATTTAATTACAACAGCTATGTTACTTGGGGATAGTGTAGCTCCCTAACATTGAAAGAATTTTTCAAATCGGTTCAGTAGTTTCGGAGCCTATTCAATGCAAACAAAAAATCAAATCTTTCCTTTTTATATATTAGTAAAGATTAGTGTGATGCTTTAATTCAGGCATCCATATCTGATAGATCGTGAACTGTGTTTCGTGAATCCCGGCATAGTTTTTTGGATTCCATTTCAACCTGTCATCTAACCAGACGAGAAATAGCCAGTTGTAAATGGTGAAGATCTTCTTCGTTTGACGGATACACAATAAACAAATGACGATGGCTATTCTCATCGTAGTTGCTGCTAAACTGATGAAATCATTTTTATCATTTATTGAGAATTTGATACCTTTAACCTAGACCATGTTTTTTAATCATTTTCATAGTAGGTAGTCTTTATCATGTATGTACCTAACATACATTTTATTATGTCTGTTACACTTACAATAAATCGATCATGCTAATCCCACTAATCTACATCGTATTGAATGTTCTCAGATTAAAGTTAATATGAAAAATGTGACAGCTTGTGAGTTTGGATGTTTGTCACGCAATCACACGAAAACGGCTGATCAGATATAGATGAAATTTGGCACACCTATAGTCTAATACTTAGAATAATAAAGTATAGGATACTTTTTATCCCGAGATACTGATATGTTTCCGAGGGAGAAAGAGTAAAATTTATAGTAATAGGCAAACAGTTTTGACGTATGTCATCACAGTGACACTAGGAAACTAAAAACAGCTGGCTGAATACCTAAATTAAAATATGGTTCACTATTTTTAATAACTTTACTAACTAACTTATACAAATTTTATGGTGAGGCACATTGTGATAATTTTTATAATATAATGGAAGCTTTAGTAGCCATCGATCTTGTATAAAATAAAATAAACCAACACAGCATTTTTTATGCAAAATTAAGGCTGCTTTCACACTAGCTATGTCAAGCGTTCCTCGCGCCCAATGCTTGTTCGATGAACCAAATCTGGAGGGGCGCCAAATTTGGAGGAGGGGCGAAAAAAAGGAAAGATAAAATTCCTAATATAAATACATTCACATTGGTTCAGCAAAAAATTAACACTAGATTTTGATTTTGTTAAAGGCGCCACAATATTCTTGCGTCAGTGGCTCTAACGCCGACACTGTACTGCTTAGTATATTAACTTAAATTATATTATAAGAGTCCCAATTGTTCGGACGCTAAAATACCCACATCTAAATTTAAGTAGGTCAGTTAAAACAATGATTGTTATTACTACGTTTTTAATGGAGCGTTTATCTTCACACAGCTGAATTGTACAAAATAATGGAGGTTCATTAATTACAACCTTCGCGAGGAAAAACATCGTTCCAGGTGAAAATATTGTCGGTAATAGATAAGGGTAACGTAGCATCATGGTTGTACGAAAACATCTTTTATCTATTTGCTGGTAAAATATCGGGAGAGAAACCCTAAAAAGGGTCATGTTGTAATATTGGAATGTAATGTACCTGTCCTATGCACAACAGTTTTTATATTAGTACCTACTATCGGATAATCGGTATGTGCTACTGCTACGCAAAAAAAATATGGAAAAAATCGAAAATGTGCCTAATGCATTGCTTTAGTGGTCTCAAACCATCTTCGCATTATTGCCTTCCAAATGAAACTTGGGGAAACAAAAAATGAAGTTTGGGGCACATGGGTTTGATGGTTTCAAAGTCGATAAAAGACATCCGTACAAACACTGTTTGTGTTTTATTTATAAAGATTATCCTATTAATATTATAAATGTGGAGGTTTGTGAGGATGTATGTTTGTTACTCTTTCACACAAAAATTACTTAACAGATTTTCATGAAATTTAGCACACAGGTAGACCAGGATGTGTAATAACATTATACGGTACACATTATCCCGGAAAACGCAGGCAAATCTCGAGCAGAGCGCTAGTATATTAATATTTGAAAATGCTATTCTTAAAAAGTAGGTAAATAAGTTAAGTATGTTGTAGTTGAGATAATATTATCTCAGTAAATTGCGCTCAAGGGAAAGGGCGCACAGACTGTAAATCTTAACTTAAAGATGTTATAAAACAAAAACCCTAAAATCTAGGTCATATTCTTTAACCAGTCTTGAAAGATAAGTTATTTTCAACAATGCTTGTAACTGTTGAAAAATTAATTTTTAGTTTTGATAAATCATGTGGTACTTAAGACTAATAAAACTTAAACGGGATCAAAATTCCAAATATTCCAGATAAATTAAAGAGGTAAAGAGATGGAACGTCACAAATTAATCTTTTCAGGCGGTTTAATGTGACTTTTACGGTTAAAGACATTTATTTTCTCAAAAGAATTAACAAATTCACTTATAGAGAAAATACAAAATTTGGTTAGTTAAACATTAAAAAGTGTCATCAACACGCAGGCCAGACACGTATGACAAAACTTATGGTCTAAGTTACAAATACGATTAACTTAAGCCCCCTTATTACAAGACGAGGTCTAAAGTTTAGGTTTAAACCATGACTAAATAGTCCAGGCTTGGTACGATACTGACTTTAGTAACATACTTTAAACCAAAGTTTATTACAAAACGCAAAATACTCGTTGACTTGTTAGTACTATTGGTTTCAAGTTTAGACCTTGGCTGAATAATTGACACGGGTTTGACACGAAACTGATTCAAAACGTCAGTATTTATTCGATTACGACGTTCCATTATACTACGATGCTGTTTATTGTTTTTGACATATTTAATGGAACACGTCTATTATGAATATTAAGAGCGTAAATATTATTGCAAATAAATAATTATACAGTTTTCAATCAATTCTATTGATTGTTGTTGTCTTGGATTTTATTACATGTTAAAACAAATTCGAAATAAACATGACAACAACCTCAAAACTGACTTTGACATTTGTGAAATAGTCCAACGTTAAACTAGGAGGCTCGCAGGTTTAGCTTTAGTCTCATGTTAGTCTCAGATGAAAGAAATAAAGGGTAGTTATAACATTCGCAAAGAAATGTAACGACTGACGTGAAGTCGCTTTTTTACTATGTGTGCATAACAACCATAATGACAAGTAGCAGCGGCATCGTATGGACACGTATTTCTTCGTGTGTGTAAGGTGTCAGACGTAAAGTCACAATCTCTCTTAGGCCATGGCTTAGCTTTAAACCGCGTCTTGTAATAACAATTTTGTTTAGTCCAAGCTTCAAATGAGGTTTAGTACCAGGACTAACGATAGACCTCGTTCTGTAATAAGACCGAAGATGTTAAAACTATTGGCAATATTCTATTAACCAAGTGCTATTATTTTTAAATACAAATAACTAAGTTTTAGCACAGTATAATTTATACTGTGGTTTTAGTCTACTTGAGGGTAGTTAACAAAACACTAAGCAATTCAAGTATAACACAAGGCGCGTAAAGCAAAAATGTTTGCTAAGACTGATACCATAGTGAGTAATAGTATGTTCGAGTAAAATAAAATTAATTTATTTATTATCCTTTATTTATTATTTTTCTTATTCCTTTTAGCTGAACTTTATTTACATTTCATGTAGGTTTTTGTGTAGGTAATTTTATTATAGTAACAATTTTGCATATTGTATGAGTGTGTAGTGGATCTTCAGTTGAATGTCTACTAATGTTGTATCAGGAAGGTTGCTTCAAGTAATACTTCTGCTGGGTATCGGAGGAATATATTTTTGGTAAAAATGAACTGGTTTATATACAGAAATTGTAAAGAAGAATATCCAATAGAAATAGCTACATTAATTTACAGTAAAAAGAAAGACCAATAAGAATGAGGATTATAAAACACGTGTAAAGGGTAATAAAATTAACAATGATTATTTGCATGCCGTCTCGTTCACTCCTGTAACAATAACGCTATATCTGTCGCTAAGTATTGCCATCTCGTTCTAACATCGCCGCTCTCCTTCGCAAGCGCGAGGCGATGTTATAAATATTGCGCGAGGCCAAGTATAAGTTACTCTATGGTGTACATTTCACGGTTTGCATTCGACCGGTAATGCTATATGCTGCCCCCGTCTTCGCACATGCGGCTCCCAACGTCATGGACATGATACAAGTTGTCCAAAACTTGTTCTGTCGCAGGGCAACCGACGCGCACTGGTGTGTTCGGAACGCCGATCTGCATCGAGACTTAGAGCTCCCCACTATTCAGCAAATCGCCAAAACATTCTCTGAGAGATTCTTCAAATCCTCAGAAACACACTCCAATCCACTCATTAAGTTTTCAGCGGACTATACCGCCCCAGTCCTGACCGCCAACGGCCACCAGATCCGGAGGCCGAGGAACGTCCTGACGGACGCGCCAAACAAGCTCTCGTCTGACTTGGAACGCCTCTTGGCCTCCTCCAAGGACACAGGCGAACAGATCCCAGATGGTGCTCATCTCCATGATGGCACAAGTTAACCTTCGACAACACACAGTGTAGTCACCCAGCGGACGCTCCCTAGGGAGCGCCGCTAGCGCCCCGCCCCTCCAAGCGGGGTCGCATCCGATGAAGGCTTAGAGGTCGTAGGACCAAAGCCATCTTCGTCAGGCTGAGTTTAGTGGGTGCGAGTCCCACATAACCAACACAGACGGCTGTGTTGGTATGCATTACGCATTCTCAGCCTCCCTCCCGTGGAGGGGAAAAAAAAAAAAAAAAAACCATTTCACGGCGAGCTGCGAGCGGGAACACACGACACGGGCGTGAAGATATATACCTACGAAGATAACTGCCGGGTGCCGGGTGCTTTGAAGATGAGATCTTGTGGCATGAAGATTGATGAAGAGGAACGAGGAAGATGCTGACGGACTGCGCTTATCTTGTTTCTTAAACAGACGTCATTCGTTTCTTAACAGAACGTCAAAGCAAATAAATATATTTCCCTTGAGGTGTTTGTTTTACTTAGCTTGAAATATAAGTTAGGCTGTTGTATTATTCTTTCCTATTGGTATTTGGTATCCAGGTAACGTTTCGGTAAGGTAAATATGTAGGTATTGAGAAGGTATTGGTAACTGCGTAAGTATTAATAGGAGGTACTCGGTAGGTATAATGATAGCTGCGTCAGGTAGCTACAAGTGTATATTTTTTTATAGGTAGATGAGTATGTATGTATGCATGATGTATGAGTTTGTGTATACCATATTGAAAAGGTAAGTATTTAAGTATATAATATATAACATATATATCTATTAAAAATATTTATATTATATTGCTTTTTTTACACTTATATTTTAACGTAATTATTTCACAGTGTTGAGAAATTCTGTAAGATATGTGCTTTTAATAGTTTTTTAAAAGTAATAAATGTTTTAGCTTCCTTAATATTTTTCGGTAGTTCATTATAAAGTTTAGCTCCTTCGTACATTATATTTTTCTTTCCATAACCACTTCTCGGAGATAAAAAGATAATATTCTATGATCTATGATCGTTTCGAGACTTGTAATTTTTTTGTAAATATTATTTGAGAGTGTATATTTTTAGACAATATTTTCTTTACTAATATGCATGTATTATATTTATATATTTGGGATACATTCATAAGGTTAGTTTCTTTAAAAAATTTAGTAGTTGGTGTTAAATAATTGTATCTAAATAATGATTTAATAATTTTGTTTTGCGATATTTGTAGCATTTTCAGGTTTGTTTTAGCCGCAGAACCCCAAACTTCAACGAGATATTCTAAATGTGTTTTAATTAAGGAATTATAAATGGTATATCTAACCTGTCTTGGGAGACATCGCACCATGCCACGAAGTGCACCAGATAAGGACGTTAGTTTGGATCGGATATTTTCAATATGTGGCCTCCAGGTTAACCGACTGTCTATAATCAAGCCAAGATATTTCTCTTTATTGACTCTCTTAATTTCTTTACCATTTATTGTTAGTGGACAGAAAGACCCAATTTTCTTATTTTTAGCAGCAAATATCATAAAATGAGTTTTAGATATATTTATTGTGAGTAAGTTACACTGCAGCCACGTATGTAAATTATCTAAATCATGTTGAGCTTCTTCTATTATTGTGTCAATTGAATGGCCAGAATAGAATAGACTGTTGTCATCGGCATAGAGAGTTATGTCTCCTTTTAAGCCAATCTCATGGATATTATTAATATAAGCTAAAAATAGCAATGGCCTCAAAATCGAGCCTTGTGGAACACCGTAAGTTATTAGCTGAGGCAAACTTTGTTGATCATTAATTTTAACGATTTGGTATGTGTTAGAAAGGTACGATTATGAATGTGACTTTTAATTGTAAAACCTGAAATTTTCAGATCTAATTAGCTGCGCAAATGTGTTTTTTTTTATGGAAATAGCCGGCAAACGAGCTGACGATCCACCTGATGTTAAGTGGCTCTCGTCGCCCATGGACATCAGCAACACCAAAGGCATCACTGATGCGTTGCCGGCCAAGAAAAAGAGAAGAAAATGAGAGAAAGAACTGGCTCTCAAGCCCCCAGCCGGAACACGACGAGTCGTTTGGCGGCTGACTCATGCTCGAGGGTGGTAGCTATCCAGGCGAACCCCATGGAGAAATAATAATAGTAATAATGGTATTAATTAAGAATTAAAATCAATATTACCAATATAATCCCTCGAAGGGCCCTACCACCAGCGGGCCGGATTTAGTTGCCTTTTACGACACCCATCCGACGTGGGATTGGGGTTAGTATTGTAAGCCGCCCCAATATGGCTAAAATTTTGTGTGTATTGCTGTATACCTACTTTTGAAATTGTCAAGAGTTAGCAGCTGTAAAAGTGAACCGTGAAGTACCTAACTCGTGACCGTCGACTTTTGTAGCCATCGGCTTTGCAGCACAATTATGCCCTTGAAAACCACACCCGTACGGTACGTAAAAGTGCGCCAGGGATTTTCATTTTAAATAACGTTTTGATGGCAAATTAGACGCAAATAATCATGTACTCAAATTCAAATTACAATTATTACAAATTACATTATTAGGTACTGTAGTGTATGTGCGATAGCATACACATCGTGTGTCTCTGTATTAAATGGCAAATGTCACTGTCACTTACGTAGTGGTTACGTACTCAGAGTTGTGCGCTGGTGTCGCTAGATGACGCCTCGCTTGATGATCGAATGGACGAGTCCATTCGATCATCTATTCGATTATTGTATTATTTGATTACTCGATAACATGACCCAACTCGGTACAAGAGGGCAATCTCTGCGAAAATCCCGGAGTGGACGGATGTGTCCCTATAGTGACAGTGACGTGCCATAGTAAAATACGTAGACATACATAGACTAGAGCCAGTGAACAGTGATTATATTAATACACATCGGATCTCCTACAAATGGCGACGACGGTAAAGGTAAGAAAAATGTTATTTAAATCTTGAAAAAAAGAGGGCCAGTATATAGAATATCTAATATATAAAGTTCTCGTGTCACGGTGTTGGAAGTTGAACTCCCCCGAAGCGGCTCGACTGATTTTCGTGAATCTTAGCGTGCATGTGCTAGTAACCTCTAAGTCCTACAGGAAGAAAATGAAAATAGTAACAGTAGTAATGTTTTTATAATACTCCGTGAACTAATGATGGACATGAAATTGCAACTCTAAGTCGGATACAACATGTATTAAACATTTGTTGACCTTAGTACAGCTTCTTTGGTGAGTAGGTACATGGGAAAAGACAATTTGATATTCAATATACTAGAACTCAAACATAGGTTAAATTCAATATTGGTTATTCAAATAATGGAGTTAGATAAGGCACATGCCCACACCCGCTTCACATCAATATTCTTATTTTCATCACTACTTTTAATTTTGAGATAAATACATTGTCTAAAATAATAATTATAGGTACCTATCGAAATATTTGATTGACATGCTTAAATGGCTGTCATAAATATTTTGGTCCGTAGATAGACTTCATCTTATTTTTGGAAGTAACTGAAAAAAAATATTACGTATATAGGTACATAATTGTTTTCAACACTCTTTGGCTGACCCGTGTTTAGGTACCTATGTAATGAAGTGTGTCAGCGTGGTTTTCGCCAATTGTGGGGCGTCTGTTCCTCAGATTAAAGAACAAAGGTTGAAAGCGCGGAGGTCGGGAGCCGGCAGGAGGCTCGACAATCTTGGCATTGGCAGCGGGGTGGCAGTTCATGTATAAATTAACAGGACTGAGATGTAATGGTTCTCCCAATCTATACGTTTATGTGACATCGTTATTAATATGTGACATCATTGTTTGTTGTTATTATACCAACCGAGACTTGGATGGCGTGTTACTGATTCGACGATAACGTCAATGGATGACGTTTACCAGGTTTGTGAATGCCCTAGCGACTGTTTGTGTGGTTCCAGTAAGCAGTTTTGTCAATTTTTCGCGTCGTAACTTCAGCTGTATGCTGGTAGCGTTATCTGCCAGAAACGAAGGGGACACTCGCTGTACTTATTGGCCAATTGACGTAATTAATAATGGTCACGGGAATCATTTCCTAAAAAAGGTGGAGAAGCGAAGCGGGATTGAATCTACTATGAAAGTGGAATTACTGAATCACCTGTGGGTTAAGAGGAAATACCACTGCCGAAACATTTCGAAAGCCATTAAAAATCGAAACTATTGCCGTCGCGCTGTAGGGTGTACCCCGCGGGGCAGAGCTATTATGTGTGGGTGAGCGAGCTATGCGTGTGTGCGTATTGCAGATCGCCTGACTCGGGGGACGCGGGGAGAGCGGGAAGCCTGAATGGCTCGTTCGTCGTTATAGTATTTTTCTGTTTTGCACCACAACCAACCATTCTGTTTGACCCTGGCTTTCGTTACTGGACTGGATTTAGCGTTTTCGATTTGGTTTATCTGTTGGTTTGGTGAATTCTTGTACCAATTGTACCTAAGTACTAAATACCTACCTTATTATTTTTGTAGCTACAGTGTATTTCATTTATTACGACCTTAGATATAAGGACCTTAGATATAGCGACCATTTTGATATAGCAAAGTTAAATCTTAGTCCATTCGACCATAGTCCATAGCGACTTCGGATGTAACGGCGACTTCGGTGTAACGACTGATTTGTAAAAAAATCCTAGAAATCCCATGCAGATATTATACGACCGGAGTTGGCTGCCAGAGATAGGTACAAAGAGCTTTTTTATCTTTTGTTAAATCCACACAGCAACTGTGGTAACCTTTTCCTTTCATTGATACAAAGTGAAATAAAATTGTGGGTGTTTTGTTTAGTAAATTTTTTAATTATGGTTCCTAGACGCCCATTCGATGATCGATATTCTTGGAAGAAAATGGTGAAACCTTGTGGTGAAAACAATGCTGATTTGTGCAAAACACACAGATTCCAATTAAAAAATACCTACGATGTGGAAAAACCGTGATAAAATATTAGAATGATTTGAATCAAAATCCTTGAAAATTAAGAAAAAACCTAAAACAATGCATCTCTTTACCTTTGCTTATTACGACTTCCGGATATAACGACTATTGACAGTGGTCCCGTCATCGTCGGTCGCTATATGTATCCTAAATCTAGTGTAATAATCTATACTAATATATAAAGAGGAAAGATTTGATTTTTGTTTGCATTAAATAGGTTCCGAAACTACTGAACCGATTTCAAAAATTTTTTCACTTTTAGGAAGCTACACTATACCCGAGTAACATAGGCTAATTATATTTTCAAAAAAATTAGGGATCCTTAATAAAACTCCAATAATGTAAACCAAGGTGTAAAAAAATAAGAAAACCGAAGCAAAGCGAGGGCGGTTACTCGTAAAATATAAACCGGGCAAGTGCGTGTCAGGCCACGCGCAATGTTAGGGTTCCGAAGTAGTAAGTTTATCGACTATTACCACAGACCTGTATACCTAGAGTAGATGAAGTATGTACTTACCTCGAATTGTATGAAAACCAAGCGTGTCACTTTTTTTGACACAATGTTATGTCACTAGAAAATTTGAGTGATTGATATACCTCATCTTAGCAATACCAATACGAAACCGATTGCTTACCGATTCTCGATATCGATAACCGATTATAATCAGTCTGGTTGATTGTTATTGTATGCGTATAGGTTAAAGTGCTGAATAAAACCAAATAAATTATTTTGTTTTGTTAATGTTTTCTTACTAAACATATATCATTGGGGTAAGTTTGATTTAACTTGATTATTTATTTATTATAAACACAAATTATAAAATTTATTAAATTTTTATTAATATTAAAATTATAAACACGTTTCAAAAATATAAATAAATAGATCAATATCATATTTATTTACTTATAAATTTTACGTAAAATAAATTAAAGAGAATTAAATCAAAATATAATCATTTATTTATTGAAATCAAAACCTTTATAATTTAATAATCAAAATAACAAAAATATACCACCATTAATTTAGAAAGTAATAGGAATGTTGAATAATTTTATGATCCAGTTTTATTTTATATTCTATAATTTTACAAAGAGGGAAGTTTCGATTTTTTTTAATGGATAAACCGAAAAACTACTGGACCGATTTCAAAAATTCTTTCGATTGATGAAAAACAACTGGTCGAGAGCTTGTAAGGCCATGCGCAATGTAGGGTTCCATATTTGATTGATTATTACTCGTTAACCTGTAGCCGTGATAGTTTTCCTTGAAAATTCACTGTTTATCCTATTATTGTGAATTTTTTGTCGAACTCCACCTTTTTAGAGCTGGCAGGGGAGACGGAAACTTGACTGTAACCAAAATTATCACTTTTTTTAGTTTTTTTTTTAGAAAATTAGCATTTTATAATTTTAGCTTATTTTTCTTATTACACTTATTAGTGAAAATGAAATTATTTCACTTATTAGTGAAATTGTTGTATTCTTATGACAGTAATGTTCTATAAATCGAACCCATAATATTTTTATAATATCTTTACAACGATACCCTACACTATTGGGTAGGCGAGAAAAAAAAACCATCCCCATTTGAACTGTGATAAATGAATATTTTTAATATTTTATTCTACGACTTTGTAGTTTTAATAAATATCAATGCCAAATTACACTCAGTAAGTTGCAAATGGACGGACGGACGGACGGACGGGCGAACAGACATGACGAAACTATAAAAAAAATACAGTTAGTTACCTTTGGAATAAAATTTGTGTTACAACATATATATGTATCTATGAGAATATATTTATTCGACGATTCTCAAAATCGATTAAAATCGAGACAAGACTGGATAAATGAAAAACACTATATACTATATTTGAGCGAAAAACTACAATATTGACAGTACCACGAAGTAAAGCGTTACTTAGCAACGGTTGATAGTAACGATTGTTGTATTTTCATTGCGTGTTCCAACAGAGAAGCCCTACAATTTTGAAACCAGAATGGGCAATGTATTGTATAGTATGTAGTACATATACTCAGTAAGTGCTTGTCATTGTAAAACGTGGTAAAAGCACAATAAACATTAAATTAATTTATTTTAAATAGATAGGAACACAATTTTATAACGAAATTAATTAGCGATGAAAGAAAATGTTTTCTTTATCTTTCCTAACTATATTTGTAGATTTTCTGCAGTTCATAACATTAAAATCAGGCATTTTTCGTTATTTCAGTTGACATCTGTTGCCAATAGCAATGAAAGGCCGACTAAATGACACGGCGCCTAATTAGGATTTCAAATCCTAGTTGTCCCACGTGAAATGTATGAACTTACCGCATCTACTCTAGGTATATGTCTGTGACTATTACTCATTTACTACATATGCTGACAGACGGACAGATGGACAGACGGACAGATGGACGGACGGACAGATGGACGGACGGACATGACGAGACTATAAGGGTTCCAATTTTACTTCGGAACCTTAAAAAGTAATTGAAGATTCGATGACCCGTGTGGTGCAATGGTTACCATGCCGGATCGCCGCACCGAGGGTCCTGGGTTCGATTCCCAGCGAGGCGAAAATTTTAATGATGAGTTCGAATTTCTGTTTTCGGTTGATTGATCGGTCTGTGGCGACAGCGCACACGCGTCACACGGTGACGTCACGCCAACCTGAATCACGCTATCGAAGTTTTCTGCATCGGTTGCATATTATAGAAACGCTCCGACAAGGTCAGTTGGGGCTCGGCCGCCTACCAGGCAACACACCGCGCCTGGCGGGAGATCTCCCTTTGCCAAAGGTCGTTTGAGATAAATTACTAAAAAATCTCACAAATATAATTATTTTAATGGTTGGCATTTTTCGTGAATGGGATATTAAGAACCCTTTAATAAAGTTCAAGTTACAAACGAATAACTTATTAGATAATAAAGTTATCTTTATTATCTACTAGCTGACCCGGCGAACTTCGTATCGCCTTGCAAACTATTTTTTTTTCTAAAATAAAAGTAGCCTAAGTTCAGGGGCGTAGCTACCGCCGTATCAGCCGTATCAATTATACGGGGCCCCCACTAATACTCCCAAAAAAAAGCTCGCCAGCGGCCTACGACAGTTGGCACTCCTTTTATATTTGACAGCTTACGTTGAGGAGGCCCCACAACAAATATTGATATGAGGCCTTGTTACATCAGCTATCTGCCAGTGAAAGTCCCGTCAAAATCAGTCCAGCCATTTCAGAGATTAGCCAGAACAAACAGACAGACAGATAGACAGACAAAAATTGTAAAAATGTTGTTTTGGTATATACTGTGTGTTTTGGTAGGTACTGTGTATACATCCAAATGCACTTAGTAAAAAGCGGTTATTTTAATATTACAAACAGACACTCCAATTTTATTTATTTATTTGTACAGATGTACAGATGTGATTACCTAATAAGTTATTCGTTTGTTTACTATATTATTATGATTTTGGCGCTGCTTGAAACTGCCGCCCTAACGAGCTGACTATCCACCTGATGGTAAGTGACTATCGTCGCCCATGGACATCAGCAACACCAAAGGCATCACTGATGCGTTGCCGGCCAAGCAAGACAGAAGAAAAAGAAAGAAAGAACTGGCTCTCAAGCCCCCAGCCGGAACACGACGAGTCGTTTGGCGGCTCACTCATGCTCAAGGGTGGTAGCTATCCAAGCGAACCCCATGGAGAAATAATAATAGTAATAATGGTATTAAATTAACAATTAAAATCAATATTATCAATATAATCCCTCGAGGGGCCCTACCACCAGCGGGCCGGATTTAGTCGCCTTTTACGACACCCATCCGGCGTGGGATTGGTGTTAGTATTCTAAGCCGCCCCAATACGGCTAAAACTTACTACATTAAAATATTATTATTAAATACTTAATTATTAAATACTTCGTGACTGACTTTTATTTAAACTGCCCAAACGTGAAACATCGTATCCGAATTAGAAGCGTCCTTCATCCATCTTACCGCATAAAAAGTACTTTTTATCAAATAATATGTAAAGAAAAGTATCGCGAACCTCAGACCTAAGTGCGAGTGAGCGAGCAATATGCGTGTACGTATTAGTTGACCCTTCCGTCTCACCCCTTATAACGTGAGCGGGACAACTGCAGCTAGGACTGATAATACCTCCATAAAATTGATGAAATCGGCATTACGCATTATACTGTTTCCTCCACGAAATCTGAACGGATTTTGTAAATTTTTTCTCGACAATATAAATAAAGATCTTGACTATGTCGGCATGTTTTAATTTTTCTCTTAATTTGCGTTTTATTTGGTTTAATCGACGTCTGAAAACGACCATTTTTATCGGTAAATTTTGTCGTTTTTGAAGCTTCGTAACTTCTATAGTAATTAATTTATTTAAAAAAACGAAACATACCGACATGGCAGACGTAGAGATGTTATTTTTTCCAAAAAATATTTGCTCTAATGTTAATATCCAGGGAGGAAACAGAAAAATACGTTTGTATGGGCCGAACGGTACTCCGATATCCTCTTAATATGTACCTATCAACCAGTGGCGTAGCGTGGGTTCCCGACCGAAAATTTGCGGAACCCCCAATGAACTTTAATAACGTTTAAAAAACTTTTAAAACATCATGTAATGAATAAAATAGTTTAACCCTAAACAAAACCATTAAAAAAAAAAACACACACACACACAAACACACACACACACACACACACACACACACATACACACACACACACACTTACCTAATGCACCCCCACACGCACCATTTATATATAAACTTCTGACTTTTATTGTACCATACAAAACTCAAATAAAATTTGCCCCTTATGCTATAACTTATAAAGGAAGGAATTTAAATTCTATTTATTTGTACATATACATATGTACCTATTTATAGAAATGAAAAAAATAAAATAAAAAGGTTTAATTAAAATTTCAAATTTTCATCAAACCATAACTTATCTAACATTAAATGCCACTTCTAGTAACCATCTCGTACGGATGTATATCTTTGGTAAAAATCTGCGACATCTATGCCTGAGCCGGATTGTGCATTATAGTATGTGGGTAAATGCAAAAATTAATGCATTGTCTTAAATTGTACGTTTCCTCCGTAAGTTATCTTTGTATACAGCTATATTTTAATGTTCTCATGTTAAGTGAATTTGTAAATTCTTAATGAGAATAAATATCTAAAACCCCCAACTTTGCCACCCCTATATTATTTAAAATATTTGTTTATTAATTAAAATGCACTTTTCTTGTTTTTTTTCTTAACACTATTTACATTAAAAATATAAAAAAATAATTTTAATACATTTTTTTTATTTAAAAATCGAGTGGCTTGCCGCCCTCTCTTCATGTGCCGCCTGGGACCAGGGACCCCCCCAGCCCCCCCCCACGCTACGCTACTGCTATCAACCTATGTTAAAATGCCTTTTTTATCCCAATAATCCTTACTATCTTACGTTTATAAGATCCCAGCGATAGATATTTATGCATTGGCTGTATTTCCTGATTTTTAGGTTTATATAAATACAACTATTTACTTTTAAAATTATTTTTTTTGACATAAATTTATAAATCGATCAGTGTTTAAGTAGCCCATGCGTATGTCACCTAATTTAGGGTAACCGATTTGCATATCAAACTGGTACACAAATGAATATTTGTCGAGGTTTTATGTTCCGAGCGGACCGCAAAAATATTATTATAAAAATAAATAATAAAATAATGAACAGTTTGGTGTAAAAAGATATCCCATCTTGTCTTTAATTTTGAGAACGACTTTTGCAGTGTTCAAAAATGCAAGACTACATTTTATTATTTAATAAATTTTGACAATTTATTGTGACGTACAAGTTATTTGACGCTTTCTCTAATACTGACTCGAGATTATATTTGGTGTTTTAGTTTGTATTTGCTGTGGTAGGTTTACATTTTACATTGTATTCGGATTTCGGGTGACTCTATCTGATTTTGTTCTTTAATCTGAGGCTTAGACCTCAGATTAAAGAACAGAGGCAGATAGAACTTTCGCAAAGAAATGCAACGAATGACGTGAAGTCGGTTTTTCACTATGTGTGCATGACAACCATATTGACAATTAGCAGTGGCATCGTAGGGACACATGCAATATTTTTTAAACAATTTTCTCTTTGTCTTTGGTAGTTTTTAGTCTTATATAAAGGTGTTTAATTGCAAACTAGTTGTTGATGTTAGCGGTGAAGAGAAAACTCGATCCAGGAGATTAATTAAGTTTATTATTTTACTTAGGACCAATGATACTGTATGTATATAGAGGTAGATACGCCAAGAGGGCTCTGAAATTAAGTCAGTGGAATCTAGTCAAGTGTAGCGATTTCATTGTAGACAGTTGATAGCTGCCTTAGAGTGAGGCTGCTATAGTTGTCATATAAATGCCGAGTTGTGTTTTGAGATTTTGCAAAAATAATTTCTTCAAATTGAATAAGAATGATAGAGTTACATACCATAGGTAAATACATAAAACGTTATGTAAAATTTTGTTACTAATATAGAATATTTCTTTTAAAATTGATTAAAATAAAAATTTTTATATGGCACATGCTATTCGTCATAGACTAATATTGCAGAAGTGAAATTGGGCTATAAGTTGTTGGGTAAGCATAGTTCAAAAATTTCACAGTGAAGCCAACTGGATGCCTACGCTATAAGAGTTATTTTATCAGCAATAAGTGTACACATATTCTTTTCCTGCAATTTAATCTTTTTTAAATCTTATAAAGCATGTTGGTTAAATCCTGGATAACTAGAACTATTTTCATGCCACTTCCTTATTACACGAGGGTTGGAGAAAGGATTCAAAATAAAAATAAATCTAACACATGTATTTTTCAATTCAATTTTTAAATTATTTTAAAATAAACCTTACATTATTGTAAACACACTGTGACCTAAATGCGCACTAAGGTCACGCTTTTCAGCGCGTACAGTATCCATTTGTTTGACGTTCGGAAGTCTGTTTGTGAATCAAAAACCGTTAAATTCTCCCCCCTAAAAGTGCAATTAATGTAACTTTGTAATTTTTTCGAAAGTTTATCCCGAATAACTCGTAAAATGTACTGAATGTTCTAAACAAAGCCCAAATCGCGATTTTTTTATTCTTATAAAAGTGTCTTTTGCGGGCCAAATTTGTGTAATTCACGCTAAAATAAAGGCGCCAGAGATATCGTAATCGCGCCATTTTTAATTATTATATAATTACATACTTTAAGTTATTTGTTTTTGCAATATAATTTCAAAATGTTAAAACACAATAATAATATTATGCCTAATCGGTACTATTTCTTTTATTCCCTTCTGCCTGACTATTCTATGTTATGCTTTGACAATTATGACATGTCATCGCGGATCGAAAACTAAACCTTGAAATGTATGGACATAACATATCTATGGTAAAATATATTAGGACACAGTTTTAATACTTAACATTTTATAGAATTTAGTGACATGAAGAAAAATCTTGATAAGTTGTCATACAATAATTATAATTATAAACAATATTTTTAGTGTTAGTTGCCAACATGTTGCGGGCAACAAAAAAAAACATTAAATTACGAGTAGAAATAAAAAAAATAACATAATTATCTATATAACACAATAAAAATAAATCGAATAATGTAATATGGGTAATTATAGAGCTCACCATTAGGATTTCAAAAAGGTATATCATAATTTTCGATAAAATTAAAGAGTAAGCTACGCAGAATGTCTACCTAATTCAAACAACATTTCTACCTAATTCGCGGAACAACAAAAATTTTAAAAGACCTAACCTAACCTAACGAAACAACCTAAACGAACAATATATCGTAATATTCCGAGTTAGAAAGCATAATTATTTTTGCAAAAAATGTTGGATAAAAAACTCAAAACAATTGTAGGATATCGATTAGAAGATTTGAAATTGACAAAATATTTTTTTTTCCAACTTGACATTTTTTGAAGCCAATACTTGAGTATAATGACATCCTTGTATTGAGGTCGCAAACATTTATGAATGAAAAATAGAAAAAAACTATTAAAGTAGACAATAAAATTATTAGGTAAAATAGGTACGTAGGCCTTTCTGTTAAATAATCTGGTTTCCTGACAAGACTATGAGCTTACTAGGGTTGAGAAAATTTTTGGCTTTGATAATTAATTATATTTTTACGGGGTATTTTGTAACACGTTGTATATATAATTATATTATTATATTATTATATAATATATTATTCGCTAATGATATAATGAAGCAGAAGCCTTGTTGATAGAGTGCATTTTTCACTAGTTTGCAATTCGCTATAACCAACCAAATAATATAGAATAATTTTAACATATATAAATTACGTGTCACGTTGTTTGTTCGCGATGGACTCCTAAACTACTTAACCGATTTTAATCTTTGCACACCGTGTACAGCTTGATCCAACTTGAAAGATAGGATAGCTTACATCTCAAAACAAAAAAAACTTTTGACAGAACGAAGTCTGTCCAGGCAGCTAGTATATTATTCGCTAATGATATAATGAAGCAGGAGCCTTATTGATAGAGTGCGTTTAACATAAGTTGAAAACAGGATTATCAGATACATACATTTAAACATCATTTCATAACACTGTGCGGGTAATAAATTATAATAATTAATATCTCAATCGTAAGGCTGAGAATCCACAAGTCATGCGAGTGAGCGAGGCGGTGTACGAAAAAACCTAAGAATATGATAACTTCATATTCTTCACCTTGCCATCCATATCTATCTTATTTATTTATCTATACTAATATATAAAGAGGAAAGATTTGATTTTTTGTTTGCATTGAATAGGCTCCGAAACTACTGAACCGATTTCAAAAATTCTTTCACTGTTGGGAAGCTACACTACCCCCGAGTAACATAGGCTATATTATATTTTCAAAAAAATTAGGGATCCTTAATAAAACTCCAAAAAGGTGTAAAAAAATAAGAAAACCGAAGCAAAGCGAGGGCGGTTAGTCGTATAATATATAAACACAAAAAATGTTTGTACGGATGTCCTTTATAGACTTTGAAACCGTTCAACCGATATGTCTCAAAATGGTTTAATTGAAAAGGCAGTATAATAATAATAACGCGAAAATGGTTTGAGACAACTAAAACAATCCATTAGGTATATTTTCGATCTTTCTTTTACCATAAAATTTTTTTGCGTAGTAGAACACGCCAGGTATCCACTAGTTAATTAAATAATGAAAAGACACTGACATAGTAAATCACATAAAGAAAAAATAAACACAATAAAACTTTACGTACATAACGGTAGCCTTGCGTAATGTAGGTAGCCTATTTATTTATTCTATACCTAAGTGATTTACTTTGTTAATGTATTTTGTTAATGAAAGTGGATTTCGGTCCCAGCTTCGCTATCTCTGACATATCTGGTGAATTCTCACCTTAAATCCAGTCACACTTTGCCTTGGCAAACTGTATTTCGTTAGGACGCTACAGAGTCCAAGTCTAGATACACGAATCTCAGTTTTCTCTCCGTCGTGTATTTATGTCAAAATCAGTGGACGATCCAGTCGGGTCGAAATGGCGTGCCAATGAGAACATTGAAATAAATTAAATTAAAGAGTGAACAAAGCATACGGAACCTAGAATAAAATGTGCAATAAAGTGAACAGACATACTTTGATGCAGGTTAGTGAAATTTTATTGGAATTTTATAAAGTGTGCTCAGGTAAACTGTTAAATCATTAAGTCAAAGGAGATTGCCAAAACTGGGCCAGCTTCATGATTGTTCAGTACAGAAACCATAATACCTCCGTAATAAACTTGATTTTTGCTCAATTAAATATATCATAGAATTATATTAAGTTTCAATGGGATTGTATTTGAAATTTAAAAATTAATTTATTCGAATGAACAATTTCAATAATCCATATACATATATACTACAAAACTATCGACTTTACGAAAAAGGATTGAATGAAAAATCTAAATATATTACCGTCCGTCATCACTTCATAATTATTATGTTATTATGGTAAGCAAACGGGGAACTGTCAAATAACAGGAATAGTTAATAATTAGCAATTATTGATGTACTTATATGACATGCGAATGGTGCTCTAAAATAATAGTAATTTAATAATTTCTATTTACCTAGATTAAAAATTAAATAAAATTACAAGAATTTTGTTATTAATGTAACTTTTTAATATAACTAAATGTAAAATTATTTAAATTATATTTTAATGTTTATTAACATTTCATGTTTTGACTAAACAAACTAAGTAACAAATTACTAGGTATTTAGTTAGAGCACTTTAATGTTAATTAATTTGAATTTTAAACTGATCAAGGATAGTTCACTGTTCTTTAGTTTTGTAATAATTTTAATATTAGAAGTGTTGTCTCTGTGGTTGAAATTCGGCCATAATAATCATTGCGTTACGGGGCTTACAAAATCCCGTGCAGAACAATCGTTTTGTGCGGCCTAAAAATCGTATTCTTTCACTCTGTGCGGGGAGGCTATAACGTCTAAAGTTCTATGTGTATGATAAAGACATAATTGCTCCTCACTTAAACTTTGATTCAATGGTGTAATAAAATATATTAGGGGTCGACGAGGTCCCTAAGTTCCCTAACGCACTGAAGTAAAAATATATTCACTCCTTCCGTTTGGGGATTTGTTAATACCCGTGAATCGTTAACCACGTAACCGCAAGGATGGGAGATTGGGAGACGTGAATGCTTCGTTTCATTACACGCTTGATATTAGCTTCACCTGTATGTATGTATATATGTATGTATGTATGTATGTTTGTTTGTTTGTAACTTGTAACCGACTCCTTTGGACTTGATTTTGAACCACTTCAAACGGTCAGATTTCTTTCAAACTTCGTAGACTTATCGAGGACCGATGACACCTCTATATTAAAAGAAAAAAGAAAGAAAGAAAGAAAAAAGCTAAACTTCATTTCAAAAAATGAAACTAAAAAATAAAAAAAATAAATAATAGTTTAAAAAAAAAAACTAAAAAACACTCTTTATACAAAATCCAACTAAAAAAATAGAAAATAAATTTACATTAAGAATCGTGAATTAAGAGCGTGGGGTGCTTAGTGTCAATGAGTAGAAGGGATAATATCTTAAAAAACACCCCACGCTTTTTATTCACGATTCTTAAGTAAACTTAATTTTCTATTTTTTAGTTGGATTTTGTATAAAAGCGTGTGTTTAAAGTTTTTTTTACTATTATTTATTTTAGTGCTGTTTATGCATCGATCATGACGGCCTTTGATATCAAACTACTACGCTTGTAAATACAGTTTTATTATAGAAATAAAGAGTACGAAAACAATGAGTTAGTTATTTTAAAAGAAAAAAGTGCAAAAAGTCAGTAATAAATACAAAAATAATTATACATTACATATTAAAAATAAAATAAAATAAAATAAAAATAAAATATATAATTACATATAAAATTAACAGTTTCATGTGTTTACCGTGTTTTAACAAAAAACACTTTTCTTGAGATATTCATGTACACACCAATTTTTTTTAATAAAACTTTTTACCTATCGAAAACTGGGATTTTATTTTATTCCCATAATTAGTAGATACATCATTAATACACATATTGAACTATCGTCTATTGCGTAACGGGATACCATAGATGCCTAAGTAATAGCGGTTTACCCTAATGTAAATACCGCGAGCGAACCTTTAAAAATATATAGTCATAGCCTATTTTCCCAAATAAAAAAGATATGCCAATTTAAAAATAAGGTTATTTCAACTATAAGGTATGTGTTCCTATAAAAAAATTACGTTCATTGGGGAAAAATATAAATAAAACTAAAGCGGCAAGAAATAGGTAATTTTTTTTTGGTGTTTTTTCTACGGTGTATCTACTTAATATTTTGGTTTCCGAGGTTTTAACCAAACGAGATTACATGATTTTAAACTTAACTCATCATGGACTGAACACTTTTTTTTCGATCCATGCAAGTGGTACGAGATTACAATATTACAATCTATATTTGGAAAAACATGAAATACGTGTTTCGAACATGTCAAATTTGTTCGCTCTGTGCTTAAAAATCCAAAGTTGTGAGTCAAAATTTTTACAAGGAAATGTCAATAGTTAGGTTACCACTGCCTCAATTAAAAGCGCCTAATGCACAAGTTGAAAAAATGTTTCATTCATTAACAAATTTAAAATTTATGGATTATAAAATAAATTACGATGCTAATCGTACAGTAATAAATTAACTAAAACTTGATACTCTGACCTTTAACGCCTGATCTTCTTTACTGATAAGCCTGTATCTAGCAACCCTATATGGCGGTGAAGTCTCACAAGCTGAAGCCATTACTTACAGGCAAATCCATCGAGACCACTAGTGATGAACTCATTCGAATAATTTTGAAATAAAATATCGAACTTAACGAATTTGATTAAAACGATGTAGCGTCAAATTCAGTTATATTAAGGGAAGAAGAATAAAATAGGATTAATTTATTTATATATCCGAGGCTCCTTCCATTGCTTATAAAGCTCGTTTGTTAAAGCCTCTGAGCTTCATAAAATGACAATTGTGTAACAAAATACTGTGCTTCTTCTTTACAGTTAGGAAAAAAGAAATATTTCTGTTTCAGTTCTTAGTTCTGACAGCAGGATGTCTTTCCAGTATCTCTTCTGGTATAATGCTGTCATTTCCCTCTGTCCTCAATCCGTCCATCATGTCTCCGAATAGCACTTTCCATGCCACATCTAATCAAGCTTCGTGGATTGGTAAGTCTGCGTTTATATTATTTTAAACATATATAATTTTTTCCGTGAAAATACGGAGAAAACGAATATGAGACCTAGTTAAGTCGATCTTCCACCCCGTAAATATTGCGATCTCCATCCAAATAATTTGGGTAGTTTTCGAGAACGTGTTTACAAATATACAAATTTTCTTTCAATAGTATAGGAACAATAATGTTAGCACTTCTTCTCTGTGTAAAACATTCAGTAGTGTCAAAATAAATGAAGATCCAATGTCTGTTGTACGATTTGTATGTTTCTTGTAAATAGAAACCTTCTTTTCTATATGTTCGAATAAAATTATTCTACTTAACATTATCAAAAGATGAAATATTTTAATTCAAAAATTTATTATTACAGCTGCAAGCCATGGAATTTCAGGAATGGTGGGATTTTTCATTTTCTCACCTTTGTTCCAAACAGCTGGACGAAAGTATGTTAACTTTGCCATGAACTGTATTCAGCTAGCTGGATGGATCATTGTCATCTTTGCCGATTCTATTACTCATCTAGTTTCTGCTAGATTAACGCAAGGCCTCATCGCAGGAAGCTATTTAATCTCAGCCATAACGATTGCAGAATTTTGTGACCCAAAAAGGAGAGGATACTTCATGAGCATGAAGAAGATAGCGATAGCAGTAGGATCATTGACATGCCACTCTTTGGCTTTTTGGTTGAACTGGAGACAAATAGCGTTGTTTTCATGCGGACCCATCATATTATCAAATATCATGATATTATTCTGTCCAGAAAGTCCAGCCTTTTTGGCGATGAAAGGGAGATTTGATGAGTGTAAGATATCATTCATGTGGGCTAATGGGAATTCGGCCCGAGCACAGAAACAGCTGAACGAATTAATAAACGCCCAGTCGCAAAGACTGAATAAGAAGAAAAACTCACCAACAAAATTATTTCTACCAAAAGAATTGCTAAAAAAAATGGTCAGGAAAGACTTTTTAAAGCCGTTGCTTATTTCATCCATTTTGGCGCTAACAATAGATGCTAGCGGGCGCTTTTTCCTACTTACTTACATAACTCAAATATTTGAGGAAATAACTGGGAACCATTCTGTTGCAATGTATTGTGCTGTTGGATCAGATTTATTGTTGATATGTGCCCTATCTACGTCATGTTTTCTTATATATATATTTAAAAGACGTACTATTTTGTTTTCACTTGGAATTTTTGAAGTGGGTTTGATGTTTTTAATCAGCTTAGCATTAGTCTTTAAAACCCATTTTAATATAGGCACAGATGTACGTTGGTTGATTCCTAGTATTATATTGATGCATGCTTTTGTATCTCATATTGGAGTAGTTCCTGTATCATTTGCAATAATTTCTGAAGTTTTTCCTTTAGAACATAAGGGATTAGGATGTTTTACATCTGGCATAATTTTTACAGCTTTATATACTTTAACTACGAAAGTGACTCCACAAATGATTGAACACACAGGTGTAGCAGGAACGTATGCAATATATGGATTGTGTGTTATAGTATGTTTAATATTATTATACTTTATATTGCCAGAAACAAAAGATAGGACTTTACAACAAATTGAAGATAATATTAAAGGTGTCAGTACAGCGCATGAAAATGTTGTTTTGATAGATAATCCAAATGATTTACATAATATTAATGATAAACATAGATAAATATTTAATAATTATTCAGATAATAATTATCATAATAAAACATAAGCAAAAAAATATAAATAGTATTACTTGACTTCGATCCGCCCTACTCTAGATACATTTATGGAGGTGATTAAGCGTGTGGTGGAGTGTAGCGGAGATGCGTGAGCAATAAAGTTAACTCCGAAATAAAGTTAATCGTTTATTACACGAAGCACAATAGAATAGTACAGCTACACAGATAGCATAACACAAGAGAAACATCCATATAAAAAAGAAGGAGAAAGAGTGATAGTAGAAGGAACAATAGCACAGGCGACACTCACAGCAGGTTAGGACACTTCGAGAGGCCTAGGTAAACGAGATGTAGCCGAGTAATCCAGCGATACAGGTTAGCGCGAAATGTGTGGAAAGCCGATTGGCGGTTGCTGGGTGTCCACTGTCCTGGGTGAGATCTGGCGGCGTGCGCGCAGCCCGTGAAGCGGAGCGCGGGAGACGAGGTGCCGGCAAGCAGTTCGGAGCGCCGCTCTTCTCAATATTTTCGGCGCGTGTAGGACGCTCCGAACCAAAGCGCACCAGCAGGGCTATTCAGTTTTGTAACTTGACAGCGGATTCCGCGATGAGTGTCAAAATTGAAGTTCGAGTCCGAGATCTTGATATGTGATTCTCGAATCATTTGGTACGCACTTGCGAAGTGAAGGGAGTCTCGAACTCAAACGTCAAACGACTAAAACGCCTCGCCTCGGTATGAATAAACGAATCGGTAAAATTAAATAAATAATTGAACACAAATAAACGAGCCATGGTATTTATTAGTACCTAATAACTAAAATATAACAAAAATAACTTATTTTTATTTCAAAAATCTTTAGTTTACTCGAGAACGCGATAGCTCTTGACTAACTTTTCGTTTGACAATTGGACACGAGCTTCGACGGTGACGTAATTCGATGATCGAGAATAATAAATATGTCATCCTCTAATCATCTAGTACGGCACTTGCGAAGTGAAGTGATCCTAGAACTCGAACGTCAATTTTGAAACTCCGCTGTCAAGTTACAAAAGAGAATAGCCTTTCAGATTCGAACCCGCGGTGTGGCATTTGTGCCTGTGTGTGTGTGTGTGTGTGTGTGTGTGTGTGTGTGTGTGTGTGTGTGTGTGTGTGCCCATATGTGAATTTATGTGTGATGTATATGTGTATAATTATGTATGTAGTTAATAAAATAAACATAATTAACTAAGTCTGTGTATGTTTATGTGTAAGAAATATACATATGTCAGAAATAAATTATTTCAAATCATAAAATGGAACGTCAAGCCGGAACTAGCTTGGGTGTATTCGAAGTTGAAGATGGCAGCACCGTGCAAATTGTCTACTGCCATTTGAGAACACGCGGTGGCGGAGATAACGGAGGACAGATTGACTTGCCAGCCGTCAACGGACACTCTCTAGACAGCCTCCGAGCTGAGCGGACGCTAGAGTAGAACGTCGTTATTATGATGGCAGATTTTAATTTGCATTAGCATTGCACAACGTTCACTTTATGGAGAGCACAAATGGGTACTGTGTATACTGATGGACTGCGATCGAGCAGGTATTGCGTGTGTGACCTCTGTTTCAATGGGTTTCTGAATAAAATGATGTAAACGCCCACAGTCTATTATTTTCTGGACCACCTATTCCCGACATAATATAATAAACAAACGTCATCTAATGAACTAACGTCATATAATGAACTAATCCAAAAGATGGGCAGCAGCATCTTCCTGTGTGTGATGTATACCGGTCAGGTCACCTGCGGTCACCAACACGCACCAAGCGTGGTGATTACCGGCTAAAACCCCCGCACGATAGCCACAAATAAGCCTCGGCCCCCAGTCCGGGCAACCCCGGTATTCCTAGTTACGGTGTTTTGATATGATATGAAGTACTGAGGATCACTAATATAAAATCTCGACGCTAGATTGATCCAACTGATATACTGAGTTTGAAATCAAAGTCCGAATGTGATGAGTCGTGTTTACTATTTCACTTTGTCAGTTATGTACAAGAGAAGGTACCGGTATAATTTAGTAATAATTTAGACACGGGTTAATTAAACGGGTGTTAGGAGGCGACTGAAGAGACGTGTGACTTGCTTTACGATTTCATCTTATCAGCAAATAGGTCAATTAACAATCATCCCCTTCTTGAAAAAAATTTTTATATCTAATACAAAGTTATAATTTTTTTACAAATTGAAGCACGAAGGCACACAGGAATGTGCTGAACTGCAAAGATAGTCGGTTACATGATACTAGTACGGATGGTACAAACAAGTATCTCACATTACATTTTCTTTATATACGTGGTAAAATATCTTTGTATACGAGTAATAAAAAGTTGATACTGTAAAATTATATTTTTACCAGTGGCGTAGCTAGCCCTAAGGAGGCCCCATATCAATATTTGTTGTGGGGCCCCCTCAGCGTCAACTGTCAAATATAAAAGGAGTGCCAACTCTAGCGGTCTTAGGCCGCTGGCGAGCTTTTTTTGGAAGTGTTAGTGGGGGCCCCGTATAATTGATACGGCTGATAGGGCAGTAGCCACGCCCCTGATTATTACTGAATGACTTTACAAAATAAATATAATTTTTTTAGTTCGAAGAATTAGGAACATAACATAATTTAGTACTTAATATAAAAATGTAAAATTTGTTGTGAAATGTAGGTACACAAAATATATTAAAAATTACATTTTAGTTCAGACACTGTTTCTTATTATAATGGTAATCACCGTTTCTTATTAATTTCACACGAAGTCTAACACTGATTTTCGTAACACATTTGAACTGGCGATGTGGCTGGCTGCATGGTAGCTTAGACTGCCGCTCTTGCAGGCCACACTGATGCTGATTCCTTTCTTATCCCTTTCTTAGTACGAGCACAACGTTTTCCACAAAGACACACGAACAAAAATGCGAGTGCTATGGCCACAATGATAACCACGGTCCCAAAAACTTCAATTTTTTATGTCTCCTATTTGCTTTGTGTTAAGAGGGGCCATCCATAAATTACGTCACACGTTGGGGGGGGGCTCGATGAAGTGTGACATTGTGTGACAAGAGGTGGGAGGGGGTTCCAAATTTTGTGACGTCACATTTCAAAATCGAATAATTGGTATGTATCTATAGGTAAATATTAAAAAAAATGGAAATAAAACTTATTTTTGAACTGCTGTTTTAATTTATAATTTCTAGGTGTAAAATTTCATAACATGTGACGTCACACTGGGGGAGGGGAGGTCTCACAAATGTGACCAGCTGTGACAGGGGGGAGGGGTCAAAAAGTCATGACATTAGTGTGACGTAATTTATGGATGGCCAGGCCCGTAAGCGCCTTGTTGCACGATAATAACTTCTTCATTTTTCGAATTGTAACTGCCCATTGTAATTTTCGGCATAAAATATAATTTTTGACAAAAAATAACTGACTTCAAAATTAGTGATAACTCAAAAAGTACTTGTCAGATTCTGCTCAAATTTAAGTGAGACCATGTGAGAAGCACGAGCTTTCGATTAAAAAAGAATCATTTAAATCGGTTCACCCAGTCAAAAGTTCTGAGGTAACAAACATAAAAAAAACAGTTGAATGGAATACCTCCTCCTTTTTTGAAGTCGGTTAAAAATTGACTGAAACTGATAACTGATTTCACTACTGAACTAATGAAATGAAACGAATATAATGGAAAACAGTAATTTCATGTTATTTATACATTACAATTTCATAATGTGTTATTTTAAAATATTATAAATTAAGTACTTTCTGAAAAGCACGGGTGGCTTACTGGCCGACCACTGCGCATAGTCTGCGTTACAAGCGAGGGCGATTTTGTTTCATATTCTGTGTTACTTGATAAATTAATATTATTGCTATGAAAAAAAAAATATTATTTAAAGAAGTATTATTTACATATTAGACTTACATATCTTGCCTCCAAGCCAACCACCAGATCCTAAATGGATCAATGATGAACTGGTTTTACGATGTCAACGTGAAAACAGTAAACAATATCTTTAAAAACGGTTGTGTTGTTTCCATCCGTTCAGGAGTTACATACTCTCGCTGTCCCTCCCCTTCCCTCTCCCTCCCCCTCCTCCCCCCTCTCCCTCTCCTTCTCCCTCTCCCGCTCCCTGCTCCCCTCCCTCTTCCGCTCCCTCTCCCTCTCCTGCTCCCTACCCCCGTCCCTCAAATTCAAATTCATTTATTCGAAAGTGCGGTAAGTCCTCTACACAAAATTTTTGTTTCTCACTATAAACTTATGTCGACGAGACCACGAATCTCCAGTAAAGGTCCAGGAACGGACCTCTTTATTCTGTAACGCTTGTCCGATGCAGAGGCTGGCACATAAGTAAGTCATGTCATATATAGGTTAAGGAATTGTCAATAAGGGAGAACAGATGATTATTGATCACGAACTGTTAAATTACTTTGGAATATTGATGTGAACGTTAGAAGAACTGGAAATATATAATGGTGCAAATATACAATTTTGTATAATAATACCTATCGATTACAATTCCTTATTAATCTTATTTTTCTTAACTGAGAAACAATATTCATATTGTCAGTAATCAACATAGAACAGTACATTTTTGCCGTATTGGGGCGCCTTAGAATATTAACCCTAATCCCACACCGGATGGGTGTCGTAAGAGGCGACTAAATCCGGCCCGCTGGTAGGGCCCTCGGAGGGATTATATTGGTAATATTGATTTTAATTGCTAATTAATACCATTATTACTATTATTATTTCTCCATGGGGTTCGCCTGGATAGCCACCCTTGAGCATGAGGCAGCCGCCAAATGACTCGTGTTCCGGCTGGGGGCCTGAGAGCCAGTTCTTTCCTTCTTTTTCTTCTCTCTTTCTTGGCCGGCAATGCATAAGTGATGCCTTTGGTGTTGCTGATGTTTATAGGCGACGATAGTCACTTACCATCAGGTGGATCGTCAACTCGTTTGCCGGCTATTTCCATTAAAAAAAAAACAGTATCATCAAAGTTCATCATTAGGTATTATTTTACTGGGTTTGCTATGGCGGCTGATTTTGTATTTTCACAGATACTATAGTACTAACCTAACTTTCCGAAATTAATATGCGTAAGTTTCATCTTAAGTCACTTCAGTGGCACTCATTCGAAAATAAGAGAAGCTGAAAATAAATAACACATATTTATTATCATTGATTAAACGAACTTGAAACATTTAAGTTGTTTTATTTTGCTAAAGGAAGGAACTTAAGTACAAAAATTAAGTTACGGAAATAATATACTGGCAGAATATTGTCTTGGTCCATGGAACTCATGATGCAACCTACATAATAACGGATGAGGGTATGGGGAACGGGACCTACTAATGAAGATTGCTAGGCTTTGCACCCAACTGAATTTCGGCGGTAGGTATGTGTGCGTGGTGCTCTGTCATTCATAAATTCTTAATCATTCGACGTACGTTGTCAGGCTACGAGTACTCGCGCTTTCCCTTGAGCATGAGTCAGCCGCCAAACGACTCGTCATGTACCGCTGGGGGCTTGAGAGCCAGTTCTTTCTTTCTTTTTCTTCTCTCTTGGCCGGCAACGTATCGATGATGCCTTTAGTGTTGCTGATGTCCATGGGCGACAATAGCCACTTACCATCAGGTGGATCGTCAGCTCGTTTGCCGGCTAATTCCATAAAAAAAATACCCGCGCTTTCTAAGAAACATTAGATACATGGCCTATAAAGCTTGATAATAATATACGCCTTTGACTTTCTTCGAAGGTGGTGTAACAAATGATTTGCTGGTTAAAATCTACAACCATAAACACGGTTTGCGGGTTTTGCGTTTTTATAATTTCCTTCGATAGTAACCCAGGTCGAGTAGGGGAACCGTAATACTTCAAGAGAATATGTTGAGCCTCTGTACCACTTGCTTGTATCTAAGCTATAATTGGGTGAAATCAAAGAGATAAAGGAAAACGATGGAAAGGAAGGCGCACTTACTTGTAATTTCCCGGTGGCAGCCTCGTGGCACGTGGCAGGTTCGTCTTCACTCCAGTTTCGTAATTTTACCATACAGTTCAAGTAAATTACAGCGGTTTAGATTCACAGATCACTTGATAAGTTTTTAAGCGGTTATTAAATATATTTTTTGAAGTTGCAAACGTATCTACAGCAAAAACTGCGCGTGCGGTGATGCGGTGCGGAGTCCTTACGACGGTCAAACAGGAACTAAACTCCACATTCGCTATAGCGAAAAACGCGGTAGTTTGCGAGTGCGCCTGGGAGGAAAGGAATGGATATGGAAGCTAGATACAAGTGTGGCACATTGCATAAATAAAAAAAATATCCTGTTCTAGAATATCCAACAGAAGGGAAGTTTCATGATAGCTCCCCGAACAGCTCATATGCGGGACATATGAATTGTTTGTTTTTTTAAATTATTGTATAGATTGACATTTTCTTGTAATTTAATTAACGAAGGATTATAAAATGTATCAATGAATTATCACCGAAAAAAAAACAAAAAATATAAAATAATATCTTAACAAATTTAAAAATTAAAAATTGTCATATACTTATCTTAATTAAATCATAAATAATAACCTTAACAAGTAACAATTATTATTATTATTATTTAATGACAATTATTGAAATTGATTAACAATTTTATTACTCACTTTAAAATTCAACAGCTCTGTTTCCGACTGTATTTTGACTTTCCCTTTTAATTCATCTTCAATTTGTTGTAATGTTTTATCCTTAGTTTCAATTAGTATACATCTCAATAAAATCAACAAAATTAAAAGAACCGAACCATAGATAGAATAAACTCCTTCAACACCTGTCTTATCTATCAAAAATGGTGTATATTTTAATACTAATGTGCAAAAACTCAGAAACACAATACCAGAGGAAAATAAGCCTACACCTCTGTGTTCTAAGGAAAATACTTCACTAGTTAGTGTGAAGACTAAAGGAATCAAGCCTATATTTATTACAAACATATGTGCTATTATGATAGTTGGTGTTAACCATTTTACATATTGCAATAAATTTAATCTATTACCTACAATCAGTGTCAAACTGACCAAGAACATAAGGAATACAGCACAGAAACCAAACTTAAACAATAATACTCTTCTATTAAAACGTTTTACTAAGAAATATGAGATACTTAACGCGAAAATAGCGATAAAATCAGATACGACAGATAAATACATGGCCAATGATCGACTGTTTGTCACTTCTATTAAAATTTGGGTAATATATATAAAAATGAAGTATCTCCCACAAAAATCCAAACATAATTTTGCCAGAGTCACTATATAGAAAGACTTCCTGAAAGCTTTTGTCATTGTCATGTTTCTCGTTTTCTTGAAAAAGTTGATATGTTTCTCTTTCTGTTTCATTCTATAAATCTCTGTTTGGGCTTCTACCAACTCATTTAACTCTTTCTGTGATTCCAATGAATCACCTCTGTACCATTTAAAGGATTTGCTGCATTTGTCAAATTGTCCTTTCATTGCATAAAATGAGGGACTTTCAGCAAATAACATAATAATAATCATAGATATGCATAATGGTAATGCGCTAACTATTGCAATCTGTCTCCAATTTAGAACAAAACCCAAAGAATGGCAAGCTAAAGCCCCTAGTGCTACCGAAATCTTATTAAGCACCATGAAATATCCTCTTCGTTTTGGAGAAATGCTTTCACTGAGCGAAATAAGAAAAGTTAACAATCCAGGAAGTGATAATCCTTGCATTAGTCTCGCAACTGCTATAGCATATATATCATTTGATACGTAGTAAGTTATGCAACCGATGAGGATCGCAAAATTCGTCGTCATATTTGCAGCCTTTCTGCCGAAGATCTCGAAGATTGAAGGCAAAATAAAGTAGCCGACCATTCCTGAAATGCTGATACAGGCAGCTGTAATGTAAAAAAAATATATAAATTTTTTTCTCTAAATTATTCACACTCACATATTGGGGTTGCTTAGAAATACTAAACCCAATTCCACGCCTGATGGGTGTCGTAAAAGGCGACTAAATCCAGCCCGCTGGTGGTAGGGTCCCTCGAAGAAATTATGTATATTGGTAATACTGATTTTAATAGTTCATTCAAACCAGTATTATTATTGTTTCGTTGAGGATTCAACCTTCTCGGCTAAAACTGGCAGTTGGTTATCCACGGGCCTAAGTCAAGTGGAAACCATAATCGTAATTTTTATTGTAGTAATAACATACATAACCATTAGTTTAGGTAGTTTATATATGTATTTTGTAATTGTAGAAATTTTCTTGTGGTACAGTATATATTTAAGATAGCTGCTTTTTTAATTCAATGTGTAAAAACCTAGGCAATTTTAATTCCCTGATAGCTTGATGGGGCTGTAGCAGTTATGCCTATTGGGACTATGGTTACTTTAAGAAGACTCCAAATACATGTAATATCATCTTTTAAATCTATTTACTTATTTAACTTCTCGGCTATTGTGATTTGGAGGCTATGCGTGTTAGGCACTGCGATGTCGATCAAATGTTCTGTCCTATTTAATTTATCTATTAGTATTATATCAGGTCTATTGAAATGACTGGTTTTATCTGTTAGTATAGCTCTATCGAAGTACAATTTGTGAGTGGTGTTATTATTATTCCATGGGGTTTGCCTGGATACCATCCTCTTGCTTGAGTCAGCCGCCAAGCGACACCTCGGCGTGGGCTGGAGAGCCAGTTCTTCCATTCTTTTTCCTCTCCTTTCTTGGCAGGCAATGCATTAATGATTGCTTTGGTGTCGCTGATATCCATAGGCGACAATAGCCACTTACTATCAGGTGGATAGTCACTTACCATCAGCTCATTTTGCGGCTGTTTCTATAAAAAAAATATTAAAAAATAATAATAATAATAAACAATCTACAATATTAAAACTTACTTATCCATGACGCCTGATCAGGTGTGGCCTTGATTTCACTATCAGGGGCAAGTATGGCTGGATTTAGTACCGATGGAAACGCAGTCATTAATCCTAGCGTAAAAGTTGTTAAATTTACCGCAAGTAGCAGCGAAAACTGTAAATAAAAATTATGTTTTTTTTTTTATATACATTTTGGTATAAAATATAAAAATATGACAAATCGTAAAATGGAACGACAAGCCGGAACTAGCTTGGGTGTATTCGGAAGTTGAAGATGGCAGTAGTATACATGCAAATTGTTTACTGTCATTTTGAGTACACAGTATGATTCAATGCTACCAATCATATAGGAACCATATAGGAAGGTTGCTTGGGACGAGTAACCTTCGACAACGACTTTGAATGAAAGTTCACTCAGAAAGTCTTTAACCCAGCTAGCTAATCAGGCCAGGGAATAGGACATACGCAGGAAGCATGATCAATAGGCTAGTATGCTAAACCGTATCGAAGGCCTTCGAGATGTCAAGGGAAAAGTCAAGCGCCTCTCCATTATTTTCAAGGTCCTCGCCGCAGATACGAATGGCATAGATAGAACGCAGTAGAGTGGTATGCGCTATAGCGCAAGGGTCGTTAAGGAGATCATTGTGTTCTAGGTATGTAATGAGGCACATGTTCAATATACGCTCCATAATCTTCCTGAGTTTGTAGGTAATTGAAATAGGCTGATAATTAGCAGGGTCAGCACGATTGTCATTCTTGGACATGGGCTGCACATTGGCAAGCTTCCACAATTAAGGCACTAAGCTAGTTTTAATTGAACGACGAATGAAGCGTGGCAAAGCAGTAGATACTGGAGAGAGCTGGAATACCATCTGGTCCACTGGCTTTGATCACGTCTAGACATCGTAAGGTTTTAAGGACCTCCTTTTTGTAGTATGGTTGTTGACAGTTAGACGAAAATTCTCAGCAACTAGAGATTCGTACAGATTCTCTTTCTCTGATTTGACAGATTTTTTACAGATCTACAGAAGATGATGAAAAGATTATGTAACGTATACCGAGATTACGGGGATAAATTAAGTTTGGGATAGATTTTTTTCGTATCGCATTATTTTTGTAGTAGATTAAGCAGGTTTACAACACAACAGGAACAACGGTTAAAGATATGAACTCTACCGCACTACACAGCTAAAATATATTATTTGCTCAATTTTATGACCTCAAGGCCTGTATACCTTAAAAATCGTATCATAAAATCGTTTTGTTTAAACTGAAACTAAAAATTTTACTGATTCGGATATTACGATATCGGATCACTCAGTATCGGAATTGTAATATCGGATTTCACGTTCCGAGATTCCGATATTACGAGATTCCGAGCCCTACTAGTATTCTTAAATTTGACAGTCAAACAACGCTCTGACAATGAAACAACAATTTATTTAATCACAATTTAATCGCAACAGTAAAGACTTACCTGCCTCACTACGCACACGTTCATGTTATAACACATAAGGACGTACAATAATAATAATAATAACTTACACAATGTTGCATTGATAAGAGCTATAACAAAAACAAATGTGTGTGCGTTTTATTCCTCTACAAACAGATATGTTATCAGTGGCGTAGCTAGCCCTCGTTGGGCCCTATATCAATTTTTGGTCAGGGGCCCTCTCGCTCGATTAACATCTTCTGGTAAAGATCTTTCTCAAAAGAAATAAAAAAGCTAGCTTAAAATAAAACAAATATAAAATACCTGTATCGTTAATTACCATGCAACTTATGCTCTAACGGCCATATTAATAAACATAGACTAAAGCATGAGTAACTTTAAAACTTGTCGTAAATAAGATTTAATTAAATTCAGTATTAATAAACATAGAGTAACGAAGAAGTAAGCTACTCCGAGTCTAATCTCAGAATCAAAGTTAGTCCATGTCGCTACATAGTTTAGCGACCGATTAGGCGTGGACTAGGCATTGACGACATTGACGTTGACTTGACGCATATCAAGAGTATTTCGTTGTTCTAATTAAACGTCATTCACATTGATATTTTCTTTGACCTTTTCTTCTTCATCCCAGTTAACTGAGCGAGCACGTTTTTGGTTCATGTAAATCAATTTTAAATTTAACAAGTAACCATAGCATGAAACAAACTGCGAGGAGCGAAGTTAGGCACTTGAAATTGAAAGCTGATCACGTCGTTTGAAGTTGTCAATCCCAAAATATGTGTTGTCACTGTCATTTTAATGCATAAAGTCATTCACTGACTCACTCTTTTTACTTTTAAATTTTAAAGGTTGCCATATTTTACTCGTTGAAACCGGACTAAGAAATGTATTGTTAGTTCGAGGTTACTCCATATTTATTAATAACATTGCAATTACGAAGTTATTACTTAGTTAATCGAGAATTAACTAGTCCAAGTGTAGCTTCAGATGATGCTTGGATTAAGCGATTTTTATTAATAGGGGTGTAAGAATTTTATTATAGTCGAATCCATAATTCGACATACCACTTTGACAGATAGTTGCTATCTATTGCAGAAAATTAAATAATCAAAGGGTAAGTTTGATACTACAACTAATTCAATGCTAGCTAAAGTCGATAAAAATAACCTTTATTGAATTTAAACAAAATACAGCTCCATTTTTACTAAGAAAATGCATTACGAATTACGATAGAGTTAACTTGATTTTAAAATGACACTGCGACAAGTCGAGAAAAAGAAGATCGATGCTCTTGAGATGTGGTGCTGAAGAGACATGCTTGAAAAGTCATGGACTGAATTCCGAAATAACATCTCCATACTTCAAGAACACGTCATTAAAATACATCTTTCGCCGTTAGTGTCCAGTCGTATTTTAAAATTCTTTAGACGGGTCTCCCGGAGAGGAAATTCAACCATCAAACGCCGTGTTCTTCAAGGAAAGGTTGAAGGCACTAGACCCCGTGGGTGGGTCCCATGCGATGGACCAACCTAATCAAGTCTGCACTGCAGTTGGTGGTCCCTTGCATGAGTGCACCAGACTAAGCACAAATCTCGACCTTGGCACGACTTGACGACTCTTGGCAGAGCGATACGATGAAGAAGAATATCCTGGCAACATTTGTGGTACGTCGAATTATGGATTCGACAACAATTAATCAATTCTAATATATACTTTTCTTGCTTTCAATTCGCTTTATAAAAGCATATTTCTGTAACAATATTTTTACTAACCGCGGTATGAAGTAAATTGGACGAAATTCCTGAATATAAACCCTTATACCTCAGGTATAAGGGTGGAATAAACAACAGTGATTTCATAAGGCAATACAGGGTTGAACTTTAAACTTGATTTTCTGAAAATGTAATGTTTTAAAAAAAGTTGTTATGGCTGCTAGTATACTATGTCGCCGGTATGTCTGTGTGGCCTCTCGGATAAATTGCATGATGCTAAATTAATAAATTATTACATTACTTATACGATGCAAGATGGACCAGAGAATAATTTAAATGTTGATTTACCTTTTCAATGAAGAATCTATGCACTCCGGAACATTTTACGAATCACAATTGATTTTCAGAACATACTCATTAAATACTTTTTCTAAGATGCATTGGGGGCCCCCTTAGGCCGGGGGTCCCGTATAATTGATACGGCTGATATGGCGGTAGTTACGCCCCTGGGTTCAATATAGTAGCATATAATGCCAAGAATACATTGTTACTGCACATGAACTCTCTGACGATTATTACAAATTGATAGCCTCTATTAAATGATAGCCTTTGGGCGTGGTAGTAGCAAAAGTAGTGGCCACTAACAACTGTATAAACATACTATACAGGAGACGATATTAGCACCTACGCCGGAGTGGCCATTACAATCCCCAAACAATCGCCTAAAGCGGTATCGAGTCGAAAGTCTATAGCTTGAAATAGTAAACCAAATGGCTTTTATGAACCAACTATCAGCCGTCAGCGACATATGGAAATCAAGAGCATTAGGTAATGGCCCTGACTTACTCTGGTAATGTGCAAAAGAGCACATAAAAGAAACTACACGCTCGACACAACCTACTCGAACTAAAGGTAAACATCAACATTGGATGTTAGATGTCACCTGGCGCCTCGTAGAGCGCCGTCGTAAAATGAAAGACAAGGGTGCTCCAATTCAGGATTTGAATTTGGTGAGTGCTCAAATCCAAGCATCTTCTCGAAGAGATCGTAATAGCCACCTCAAAAACATCTGCTTAGACTTTGAAAGAAGATTCGTTGCATAACTCGTCAATTCAAACCCAAAACTTGGGCTATTGAGGATACATGTGAAGTGACTGTAATGAAAATCAAGGATATTGTAAAAGTGTGGAAGGGATATTACGAGAACTTTTTACCGATAGCAGTATAACACCATCCTATTCGTGTAACACTAATACACTTACAGAATCTGCTAATAATGTCATGGAACCATCTATACTGAAGAGTGAAGTTCGAGCCGCAATGGATCACCTAAACAGGAACAAAGCTGTAGGAGTGACATCCCAATAGAGATATTTAAAGCTATGGGTGAGTACTGAGTTGAAATGCTACAGGCCGTCTGCAGTCGCATTTGAAAGACAGAAAAATGGAACCAGGACTGGGCACACTCTGTATTTTGCTTGCACAAGAAGGCATCAACAAGGAAATGTAGCAACTACAGGCTTGATTTCACATGCCAGTAAAGTGCTCCTTCACATCATTAACACCAGAGTCAACAACAACAGCGGACGCGGTTGGTAGTTAGATGAGTGATATTTACGCACTAACTACCAAACGGATTTTCATTAAATTCAGCATTCATTAAATTTAGATCTCAAGTAGATTATGACCTGGCATAGGGTACTTATAATCCCGGAAAACGCTGGCAAAGGTAGATGCCTGCCGGCAGTTGTTGGTCCGCGGGCAGTTGCCTCGTGTACATAAATTAATAAACAAGTTCCATTCTTTCTTAAAATTAATATTTTGTTCTTACATAAAAAACTCACGTGACAGGTACTTTGCCAAATACTATAAATCTTAATGTGTTTTTTGTTGTAATAAAAATCGTGACTTAGTACTAACCTTTATCAGTTTTTTATCGTTACAAAATTTACAAGTCACGTGTTTAAAGAAATCCTACACGGACCTTTAATTTTTAAAGGGCATTGAACCACAGACATATATACTAGAGTAGACTGCATATGTAGCTCGAATTGTATGAAAACCAAGCGTGTCACTTTTTTTGACACAATGTTTTGTCACAAGAATATTTTAGTGATTGATATACCTCATCCTAGCAATATCGATACGAAACCGATTTCTTACCGATTCTCGATATTGATAACGGATTATAATCAGTCTGGTTGGTTGTTATTGTATAGGATAGTGCTGAATAAAACCAAATAAATAATTTTATTTTGTTAATGTTTTCATATATCATTGGGGTAATGCACCAATTAGTTACGCCGTTTTACCGTCTTTCTAAAGTGCAGCGATTTTTATGGGGCTTGGTGTATAGTTCTATAATAAAATCCCGAAGTTAATACCTGATTTGCCAGTGGAATTGTTTAAGAAACATGTAGAATCTCAACTTTTAGGCAAAGATTACTATACTGTAGATGAGTACTTAAATGACAAAGACGTATGGAAATGACCAGCTCTGCAACCAGTTCCGTACAAGCTAGTGATATTTTTTGTAATAAATATACCAATGTATTTTTATTTTTAAAAGATGTGCTGAGGAGTTTCTTTACGGTTTTTCTTCTCCTCCATGACAAAGCACCTTTGCGAAAAGCTGGTTGATTAAAAAAAATGACGTGCATAAGTGTATCAATGATACCTTTATGAATAAATGATTTTGAATTTGAATATTAAATCATTATTAATATTAAAATTATAAACACGTTTCAAAAATATAAACAAACAGATCAATTTTTATTCTACGACTTTGTAGTTTTAATAAATATGTACATCCATGCCAAATTACACCTTTCTAGCTCTTACGTTCTCAGCACTATGTTGCGAGTGGACGTACGGACGGGCGAACAGACATGACGAAACTATAAAAAAATTACACTTACCTTTGGAATAAAATTTTTGTTATAAATATTATATCTATGAGAATATAATTATTCGTCGGTTCTCAAAATCGATTAGAATCGAGACAAGATTGGGCAAATGAAAAACACTATAAACTATATTTGACCGAAAAACGACAATATTGACAGTACTACGAAGTAAAGCGTTGCTTAGCAACGATTGATAGTAACGATTGTTGTACTTTCATTGCGTGTTCCAACAAAGAAGCCCTACAATTTTGTGGCCAAAATGAGCAATGTATTGTGTAATATGTAGTGCATACTCAGTAATTGCTCGTCATTGTAAAACATGGTAAAAGCACAAGAAACATTAAATTAATTTATTTTAAATAGATAGGAACACAATTTTATAACGAAATAACTTAGCAAATGAATGAAAATGTTTTATTTATCTTTCCTTACTATATTTGTAGATTTTCTACAGTTCATAACATTAAAATCAGGCATTTTTCGTTATTTCAGTTGACATCTGTTGCCAATAGCAATGAAAGGCCGACTAAATGACACGGCGCCTAATTAGGATTTCAAATCCTAGTTGTCCCACGTGAAATGTATGAACTTGCCCCATCTACTCTAGGTATATAGGTCTGTGCATTGAACCGAGTTAGCATATTATTGCCTCAGATGAAGGAAATAAAAGGCAGATGGAACATTCGCAAAGAAATGTAACGAATGACGTGAAGTCACTTTTTCGCTATGTGTGCGTGACAACCTTAATGTCAACTAGCAGTGGCACCGTATGGACACGTAATTCTTTGTGTGTGTGAGGATGCCAAATGAAAAGTCACAAACTCCCGCAATTTTGTAAATGTTGTTTGACATAATAATATTTCCAACTTAACACATTATGCACAATTAAATTGGCAAATTATTTATTACTAGTCTAGTGAACGCCCTTGCTTTGCTTCGGTAAGCCCACAGTCGATAAAAGTAGGGATGGTATTCTTTAAATTGTCGTGATTTTTTTTTATTTGTAAACCGATTCAAATAAAACAAACACTAAATGTTAACCCAAACTCATTACAATACGTCAGTGAAAACCGAATCTTTTACTAAGCCGTTCCTGAGATAGGAGGAACAAATGCATAGAAAACCAGACAAAAATTTACGTTGTAATAAATTAATGTGATAATCATAATTGATTTTAATTTCATCACTAGTTATCAAAAAGTACACTTATCAAAATATATGTAAATGTTATTTTATTAGCCTATGGGCTTTTTTATGCAGAATAAGTTAGTGTTTGACCACAGAACCACCTGAGATGGTAAGCGGTAATGAAGTCGTGGATGGTAAATCACACTTGACTTGAAGACACCCACATTATAATCTGACGGGAACACCCACGTGGACAATTAATTCCAGTCCTTTGTGGTACGCATAATAAAAGACGAGGCAAAGTGCATTTTTTTTCTCTTGTAATAGCAGCTGTCGGCAATCTGCAAAATTATAATTGAAATCATTTTAGTGAGTAGGCTAAACTAAAAACAGAAACTAAAATATAATATAATATTTTCTTTCAATCATGCATTTTATCGTGGGCAAACGTGACATTTTCAATTAACCCGGTTATAATATCCCAGCGATAGGTGTTTATGCATTGGCTGTATTTCTTGATTTTTAAGGTTTAAATAAATACAAATATTTACTTTTTAAATATATTTATTTCGACATACATTTATAAATCGACCAGTGCTCAAATAGCTCATGCATATTTCCCCAAATTTAGGGTAACCGATTTTCACATAGAGCTGGTATACAAATGAATAATTGTCGAGGTTTTGTGTTCCGAGCAAACCGCAAAAATATTATTATAAATAAATAATAAAATAATGAACAGGTACCTGTGAAAAGATATTCCATCTTCTTTTCTTTGATTTTGCGAACTACTTTTAAATTGTTTAAAAATGCAAGACGGCATTATTACTGATAAAATTATTTAATAAATTTTGACAATTGCGATGTTCATGCAATTTGACGCTTTCTTTAGTAGTGACACGAGATTGTATTAGTTTTTTATTTTGTATTATTCTTGGTAGGCTTACGTCATATTCGAACGACGTTATCTGCCTTTCATTCCTTCATCTAAGATTATTGCTTATTTTATTCACTGTTTGAATCAGTCTTTTCTGGAAAAGAAAGATCCAGATTAAAAAGAAAACCTGATCAATTTGAAAGCAGATATCACGTATTTGACAGATTTGTTCAAAAATAATTAATGACATTAACTTACAATTGCAAAAGGACAGTCTCAATTTATTAAAAACAAAGGGTGTAGTTTCAGCTTTTCTTGGAAAATTGAAATATATGAAGCAGAATATTAGGCGGCGCGAATTTTCCCAGTTTTCAAACTTGTCACAGGTAGAATTCCTTGATGAGGATATTCAGACATACGTTCAACGTTTAATTGCCCTGCATGATGACTTCAAAATCGGATTTGAAGATATTCTGACGATGGATATACCACCATGGATCATAAATCCATTTGATGAAACGGAAGTGGAGAATGTGATGTTACAAGAGGAGCTACTCGAGCTTACCACTAATCAGGAGCTGAAGGTGAAATTTAAAAGAGGGTATCAAACATATTGGCTGCAGGCAGAAAAACCCGAAAAATATCCTAGACTGTGGGGAATTGCGAGAAAGCTTTTGATAGCATTTCCCTCGTCATACCTTGTCGAAAAAAGTTTTGACACTAAAACTTGTTGCAAACCTTTAACCAAAAAAAAGAGCAGATCGAATATCACGGAACGGGGAGATTTGCAGTTATTCCTAACAAAACTGAAGCCAAGTATTGATAATTTTCTGTCAATCCTTCAAGTACATACCTCCCATTAAAATTATGATTAACTATTTTGTGATGGTTGATCACTCCCACCTCGCAAATGTGTCTTCTCGGCTGAGTCTCTCCAGGCTCGCCCATCACGCGTGAAGCCGTAAAGGCCACTAGGGCCAACTGCAACTATACATTCGAAAAGAACGAATTAAGGGTTGCGTCTACCTATGCGTTGCGTGTTAAAAGCGTTGATAATCTAAATTTTACTAACAAAAAATAACCGACTTCAAAGTCTCAAAAACTACTTTTAAATCTCGTTCAAATTTATGTGGAACCACATGACAAGCACCTGCTTTCGATGAAAAAAAGAATCATTGAAATCGGTTGGCGTGATATTGAGTTATTCATCAATTTGTCGCGCAAATCTTAACACAAATTTACGACTTATGTGGTTTTCTCATGGATGCCATTGTCAGATCTCAATAAAATTTATGTGGGACCACATGACAGCCACCAGCTTACGATTAAAAAAAACAATCATCAAAATCAGTTCGCCCAGTCCAAAGTTCTGAGGTAACAAACATTAAAAAAAAACAGTCGAATTGAGAACCTCCTCCTTTTTTTGAAGTCGGTTAAAAATGGTTCAACTAGTTCTGAGATATAAGAAAAACGCACAGATAAAGCAGATCATAGAATCCAGAATTATAGAATTTTGTAGACTTTGAATGCTTTTTTTAAACATTGCAATAGTTTCCACCAGGATCCAAGTCTTCCCACTTTAACACAGCAGGTAGGTAAAGTATAATTGTAGTCGAATCACTCATCCACTGAACCTATTTGATATTAAAAGTGTCAAAGTTTTTGACGAAAAATAAATAGGGTAAAAACCGAAAAACTGATTCTGATGTGGATCAGTGGTACATTATGATTTCACAAAGTAACATTATTTTTTGTCAAATTGGTCTAGTGGATTAGTGATTCGACTATAGGTAGGTACATATTTACTGACTGTAATTAATCATTAATTCTTATTTCAAAACTGGTCACAACAACATTAGGCAGGAAAAGACCTTGTTCCGACATTGCATTTTGTAAGTCAACATTGAAAAGGATTAAATGTTAAATAAAACAAAAAGTATAAGTACATCGCGTTACCACATACATTCGTCATAGGTGATTTGTTATTATTTAGAGATCATCTACTTTAAACAAATTAGTAGTGTGAAAACTAATAATTTTCTTCTAAAAAAATAATCGTCTTCAAAATTAGGGATAACTCAAAAAACACATAAGACTTTCACCAGCTCTCGAATATAAAAAAAAATCATCAATTGGTACCCTCAGTAAAAAGTTATGATAACACACATAAATCAAAAAAAAAAAAGGAAAAAGGCACTTGGGGCCGACAGAAGTGAAAACTTGAACAATTACGTGTGTATTTTTTGAATCGTTAGGAAATAATTTTATTGCGCAGGAAATAATTCAAATGAAGTGTATTTTATTCATTACATTTTCAGTGAATGGCAACGCTTCGTAAAGTATTAAGTAACTATAGTTCTGTACTTCTCTCAGAGATGGCGCCACAAGTAGGTGTCGATTAAAATTATTACGGTGTCATGCACGCAAATATGCTCAACTCGCCTAATAGTCCAGTGCCGATAGCTCTAAAAACGGTAAAAAGTGGAAGAAAATTATAGTAGAATGAAACCTATTGCAAAAGGAAGAAAATATAACGAAGATTATAGAAAAAATAAATTACGGGCGATCTGAGGTCGGGAAGGGGGGGGGGGGAGAGGGGGGGTTTAAGGGAAAAAAATGGTTTATCTCGATTTCCGGAAAAACTACAAGTCCTATTGAAAAAAGTTGAATAGCAAAGTTGTAGGTAATAAAAAGATCTACAATTTTGTATTTACACTTTTTTACATAACCTCAAAATTTATGTGAAAAATTCAAAAAACCACGTTTTTGGTTTTTTATTTTTAACTTTTACAAAAAAAAATTTTGTTTCACAAAATTTGGTGAAAACTTACCTTTGTATGTCCTTGACATACTGTAATTTTTTTGATTCAAAAATATATTTTTTTTCACCTTATTTTGACCTTCTATCGAAAAAGCACCCTTATTTTCAGTCGAAAAATCTCACGTCAAAAAATCTGATTTTTTTTAAAATTCGGTGGTTTCTTTGTTCGTTGGAATCTCTACTTTCTAATGGTATATAAAAACTATACACTACTATGGTAAATGTTCTTAGAAAATGCAATGAAACGACAACTATTTTCGCAAAAAAAATTCGGAAAAGTAGAGATTCTAATGAACAAAAAAACTACCGAATTTTTAAAAAAATCAGATTTTTTGACGTGAGATTTTTCGACTGAAAATAAGGGTACTTTTTCGATATAAGGTCAAAATAAGGTGAAAAAAAAATATATTTTTGAAACAAAAAAATTACAGTATGTCAAGGACATACAAAGGTAAGTTTTTACAAAATTTTGTGAAACAAAAATTTTTTTTTTGTAAAAGTTAAAAATAAAAAACCAAAAACGTGGTTTTTTGAATTTTTCACATAAATTTTGAGGTTATGTAAAAAAGTGTAAATATAAAAGTTGTAGATCTTTTTATTACCTACAACTTTGCCATTCAACTTTTGTCAATAGGACTTGTAGTTTTTTCGGAAATCGAGATAAACCATATTTACCAATAAACCCCCCCTCTCCCCCCCTTCCCGACCTCAGATCGCCCGTAATTTATTTTTCCTATAATCTTCGTTATATTTTCTTCCTTTTGCAATAGGTTTCATTCTACTATAATTTTTTTTTGTTTCAAAAATTATCGGCACTAGACTATAAGGAAGTTTTCACTTCATAAATACCATCGAATTGAGAACCTCCTACTTTTTTGAAGTCGTTCAAATACACGGTTTATGGTGACAGTACTTTATAGATGGGTACTGATGCAAAAAAAAAGTGTGAATGTGCTGTGAACCGTTAAAAAATTCCGTCGTCTGGAGCCCGACCTGAGTGTATTATCAGATCATGCTTACCAGAACAATACATTGTCATCAGAACAAAATCATTACGTATATTTTCAATTTCAAGTCCTTAAGGGGACATCCATAAATTACGTCACACTAAGTGACATGACTTTTTGACCCCTCCCCCTTCTTGTCACAGCTGGTCACATTTGTGAAACCTCCCCCCCTAGTGTGACGTCACATATTATGAAATGTTTTATTTCCATTATTTTTTTTAATATTTACCTATAGATACATACCAATTATTTGATTTTGAAATGTGATGTCACGAAATTTAGGACCCCCTCCCACCCCTTGTCACAGAATGTCACGCTATATCGACCCCCCCTCCCCCCTAACGTGTGACGTATTTTATGGATGGCCCCTAAGATAAAAGGAATTAAGAAAGAACTGGCGTGTTCCTGTCTGTGAAGTATCGGACAATATGCTTGAGTGCGTCATGCAGTTTTAGGTGTTTAAGCGACTGTTGAGCATACTGTCCGATATCTTCACAATAAATAATAAATAAACGCTTACACGCTCTCATACCCCGCAGTAAGTTATTTACCTATGTCACGGGTGGACGACACATATAACACATAACCATAACACTCATGACCCGAGTAATAATATTTATCTGTCACATAAATATCTGCCCCGGCCGGGAATCAAACCCGGGACCTGTCGCTTCGCAGGCAGGATCGCTACCAACTAGGCTACAGGGACGTCTAAATGATGGTGGCCAACGATATGGGTCTATAATTTCTTTTATCAAAGATCCCTGTACGGTTTTTTACAATAGGTACCACCTGAGTCCGCAAGCAGTATAAAACAACGCCAGCACCCTAGTAGACACATGGTCACCCGGGCGATTTTTTGAAAATAAAGAAATTGAGCGGCAATTAGAAAATATCATACTTCTTTATTGTTATAGATTATGACAAGGTGCTTTTTACAAACACCGAACCGTATTTTACTTGGCGCAGTAGATGTTATACAAAAATAATTAGTCCAAATAGCGCAAATTGTGATGAAATAATCCAAAATCTAATTACCATTGGTGTCCCTTTTCCCCGATTTCAACAAATGATGCTGTATAAAAAAAATATACAACTGAAGAACGAAGTTTTCTTCAACGATTTCGATAATAGACTAGTATATGCATGCCTTACATTAAAATCATGATGCAAAGAACATATTTTCGTTATATAAAATCATTTTGAATTTTGTCCCTGCATTGTTATATAATTACCATTCATTAGGATGGTCACTTCAATTTTGTTGCTTATTTTGTACTGTACAGCGCTCCTTTAGGTATAAACATTCGACCACCAATCTTGGCTCCCTCTTCGAACAAACGGAAGTGTCAAAACATGCTTCAGCACGACGTAATATAAAATTATTCCACTGCACGAGTGCTTTGTTTCAAAATATTTCTCAATGCCGTTAAATTTTCTGAAGGTAAGTAGATATGTTTTTCTGCCATAATGTAAGTCTTAGGTTCTTGCATAGACAACTATTTTACATAGATAAATAATAAAAATCATAACAGTCACTAAATACAGAGAAATTCAAGAAAATGTGTGATTGTCTAATCACCGTTTATCTAATTACCGGACTTTACCATTCTTTTTTAATAAAACGGTAATGAGCTTGTTTGGATGGTAATTAGATGAATGAGAAATTTCTAAAGGGAGTCCTTATTATATAATCAATATGACCTTTAGTTTATGACAACACTATATTACATGTTGTTGACGACCCTGTAGCCTAGTTGGTAGCGACCCTGCCTGCGAAGCGAGGGGTCCCGGGTTCGATTCCCGGCCGGGGCAGATATTTATGTGACAGATAAATATTTGTACTCGGGTCATGGGTGTTATTGTGATGTGTTTGTTATATGTGTAGTCCATGCCACCCGCGACACAGGTAAATAACCTACTGCGGGGGTATGAGTGTGTAAGCGTTTATTTATTTATTTACATGTTGTAAAGGTATATCTTCTGTATAATTTAAACAATTTTGTACGGATGTCCTTTATAAACTTTAAAACCATCCTACCGATGTGCCCCAAAATGGTTACATTTGAAAGGCAATAATGCGAAGATGGTTTGAGACCACTAAAATAGATCAATTGAGAGCAGGAGAGAAGCATTGACTGTAAGTTTGGATGTTGCAAAGGCCTTCGATAGGGTGTGGCATAAGGCATTACTCTCTAAGCTGCCTTCCTACGGAGTATCCGAGAATTTGTGCAAATGGATTGCTAATTTTTTATCCGAGCGGAGCATCAAGGTCGTTCTTGACGAAGTATGCTCGGACACGAAGCCCATAAATGCTGGCGTCCCTCAAGGCCCTGTGCTCTCACCTACACTGTTCATCATGCATATCAATTATATGCTTGACATCAGGAATATCCATTGCTATGCTGATGATATTACGGGTGATGCTCGTTATACAGGCCGAACAAATCTTACTCGGATGCAGATTGAGGAGAAGAGGATGAAACTTGTATCTGAAGTCGAGACATCTCTGGAGCGGGTCTCGGAATGGGGCAGGCTAAATTTAGTCCAGTTTAACCCTGAGAAGACACAAGTTTGCGCGTTAACCGCTAAGAAAACCCATGTCGTCATGGCACCTCAATTTCAGAACACTCCACTTAACATCTCCAAAAGCATTGAGATCCGTGGTGTCGACATTTCGAATGAAGTGCAATTTCGGTACCACTTGGTTAGTAAGGCCAAACTGCAAAGAAATTAGGAATGCTCAATAGAGCTAAGCAGTACTTTACGCAGACGATAAACAAAATGAAAAAATTACATCTAACGTTATAATCAAGACACCATTTGCAGATAATGAGTAAGTAACACTTCTTTCAGCTGTAACTCCTGATAATAAACTACATTTGCAAACTGATGTTAATATCGATGACAAGGTGTATAATATTAGTACTGTCAACATTTTATCACTGAATTCTTTTTGATCGTAATCACATAATGTAATCTTATCAATTTTTTTTACCGAAGACCTTTTTTTGCTTTATATTTCAACGGTTTATATTATTTTATTTTCATCACTGAATAATTTTTCATTATAATCACTTACTCCGTTAATTGACACATGTTTCATCACTGGCCGCCGAAACGAAGTTTTTTCAAAATGGGATTTTTTTCCAAAAATAATTGTAGGTATATCAACTACGTTCAATGCCCAAATGTAGTACTACTAATAGTATTAATTATGATTACATTATTGATTTTATTTGTAACTGCTATGTTACTATCCACTATTTTACTATAATTATTTACTTTTAACTATAATTATATCGATATCTCTAAAAAGAAGACTGAATCATTAAAATTGTTATTTCAAGTATTATAAAAATGATTATTTTATTATGAAAAAATGATTGAATGATTTTGGAAGTTACTTCATTTCTAATTGCCATTTTAAATTTTCTAATTACCAGTTATCTATACTAATATATAAAGAGGAAAGATTTGATTTTTTGTTTGCATTGAATAGGGTCCGAAACTACTGAACCGATTTGAAAAATTCTTTCACTGTTAGAAAGCTACACTATTCCCGAGTAACATAGGCTATATTATATTTTCAAAAAAATTTGGGATCCTTAATAAAACTCGAATAATGTAACCCAAGATGTAAAAAAATAAGAAAACCGAAGCAAAGCGAGGGCGGTTACTCGTTAATAATAATTACCATTCGTCTTAAATATCATTACCGTTTTCAAAAAATCTTCTTTTGTCTATAACTTTTACATTATTATTTTTATCATTGTCCCTTTCACATATATAACAATGTAATATAATAAACTATATAAAAAATCTATAAAGAACAATTTTGGTAACAATCTTTGATGCGTTCTTTGAAACAAGCGAATATGCTTATTTTCAAATATTCACCCACCCGCATACTGTACTCGTAGCATATAGAACCAAAATCGCGAACACAATATATGTTCCAATGAATTGGCGCCAATCGGCTTCAATTTTCAATATAATCTTATATCTAAGAAAGAATAAGGTAAAAGCCTCAATTTGCTGTATTGGGTATAATTTGCAATACATATATAGGGTGTTTTACAACCACGCCCTACGTTTAAAAATAGCAATGTTATTAAGGTATTAAGTTAGTATTAACACAAGTAGCAATAGGGTATGGTAAATACTCTAAGATATGCGTGGCACCTCCCTCCCTCCCACAACGGAAACATGCACTACAATAATTAAAAATATAAACCAAAATACATACCAGCACCAACATGTGTTTCACCCCGAAACGGAGCATCATCAGGGTAACTTGACTAAATAGTCAAACGGATTTCCGCAAAGTAACGCCTGATACTATTATATTATATAATCCTAGACTTATTAACTATATAAATAGCAATGTCTATAGCAATAGCAATATTAGGTATTGACTATTGAGTATGGGTAGGAAATCTTTTTTCACTTTTAACATTACTTTGTCGAGACAATGCTTTTGCAAGCTTTCGTTTGCAGTATTGTTATCTATAATACTAATATTATAAAACCCTACTAATATTATAAACCTAATAATATTATATCCTACTAATATTATAAAGGGGAAAGATTTGATTGTTTGTTTGCATTGAATAGGCTCCGAAACTACTGAACCGATTTGAAAAATTCTTTCACTGTTGAGAAGCTACACTATCTCCGAGTGACATACGTTATATTAAATTTTCAAAAAATTAGGGATTCTTAATAAAACTCCAATAATGTAACCCAAGGTGTAAAAAAATAAGAAAACCGAAGCAAAGCGAAGGCGGTTACTCGTAAGAAATAATAACAATAATACCGTTTATTGTTAATCAAAAGTAAACAGAGCTGATAGAAGACGGAATACCTAATTCCAGCCAGAGACGGATAGCAGTAACAGCAATGATAAATGTAAAAAGAGGTAGATATATTACTAGGGCGCCGACGACGAAGAGCGTTAAGAACAGGCAATTGACCGTTCTGCTCGTAGTCGCTCTGTCAATACAAGACGATACGCACGCTTTTGTCTGATTTTGTCAGAAGTGCTTGACATTTGACATACAGCGTTAAAATGCCTTCGTGTATTATACCAATGTGATTGGTGTAGTGAAACAAAAAATAAGTGTGTGTGTGATGTAGCTCTTTTCGAACAGATTTTTTGGTTGATTTGTAAGGGTATATCGTATCTATATTTTTTAAATATCATTGAGTAACAGAAAAGGATTTTGCATATAAGCAGGTAACAAATATTTCGAAGAGTGCTAAGGGCGAGGTAAAAGTGTAAGAAAGTTGATTAAATGGAAAACTTGATACACGACTTTACACAACAAACTTGCTCCAAGTAAAGCAAAGTGCCGCAATAGAAAATCTCAGTAGTCGTTTAGGCGCTAAACAAATTCGTCAGTTTTTGCGTTTAAAGCGTCTGACAATCCCTCTGGTCCATGAAAAGTGTCTGACGCTTTATGATACTAGTTTAGAATAATATTCTACAAAATATATATAAAAATAAGCCATGTAAATTTAAGTAAAGTTACTCTTATTTTTAGTTACCTTTCTCACCTGGTACTTGCCCAGGTGTCACAGGGCAAGCTTCACAAATACGCAAGGTATTCAAAGTACACTAGACGCTACTGAGTAGTTATGATTTCATCCATGTGAAAATAAGTCATGTCTGATCGCTCTGGGCTCTTGGTCTAGTTTACTTATATAAATGCAACAAAAATGTAGTCTATGACCAAATTCATCTAAACTCTACGATTGCATAATATGCCATATATCACGGTATTTAAGACGAACATTTGCTGTACCTACAGTTAAGATTTTAACGTCACTTATCTTTTATAGTTGTTGACAATTAGGGCAGATGTATAAACAGATAAAACAAAATTGTTGAAATTTTATCTTATGAATTTTATTGATCTATGTATATTTGATCACTCAGTTACTGTACAATTAAGTGTATTGTTTAAAATGTATCTTTCTGGGCACCGTGTGGATTTCTTGTTTCCCTGACAGATGTGGGTCAATTTCAACAAACACGAATATTGCCTAATTACAGTGGCGAATTTAAATTTGCTGTTTCTGATAAATTTTTTTTTGCCTAAATAATAGGTAGGTAAATAGTAGGGCTTTGAAATTATTAAAGGACCACCGGAATTAAAATACGAGCCACCGAAATTGATTGAATTTAAACTACCTGTTTTTAATACATTTTATATCTTGCAGTCGGCGCGCAGCAGCAGCAGCAGCAGCAGCAGCATACTGATACTGATACTGATACGGATACGGATATGGCTATGGCTACGGCTACGAATACGGCTGCTGCTACGGCTAGGGATACGGCTGCTGCTGCCGCTGCCGCTGCGGATGCGGTTGCGGATGCGGATGCGGATGCAGATGCGGATGCGGATGCGGATAGGGATACGGATACGATTACGGATACGATACGATATGATAATGATAGACGAACGTCCCCCGAAAAACTTCCCGCGAATAAAAATGACACGATGTATACTACGAGTACTTAGAACTTACTAAGCTTCCCACATGTATAAGCTTTAGTATAAACAAAGTTTATTTTAGATTTCACAACCTTAAAATGTAAATTATAATATCTAGGCCTTTTGCATTCAGGGCAATTAGGTAATATATACATTAACCACTCTGTTCTAAGAGTTCTAAGAGTCTTTTCACACGAAAGCGCACTGCATCGCAACTTTCTCAGATAAAATGTCTTTTTGTAACATTTCGGTAAACAATAAACATGTCTACGTGATATAATAATTATCGTTAACCAATTAATTTGAGTTATCCTTGTTTATTTAGTTTACTTTATTTAGGGGGACATGCTCCTGCCCTGCCAGCTAAATGACAGGTGAACTACAATAGACATGACTGTAAAAAACAGTGGCTCTCCGGGAGTGTCGACTAGGGATGAGGCGTATATACTGGTACAGGTATAAAGACCCGGTATGACATTGACAGTACCCAGACCGGGTACGACGGCAGATACCCGGTCCGTACCCGATTGGTATGGGCGCCGGTCGGCACTCGGCACTGTCGTATGACTAACGCGTACGGGTCAACAGGTATGACGAATGTCTTTGTCTTCTCACTATACAGGCGCTATAGTCAGAAAGAGACAAATATATCAGTTGCTTTTGTTTAGATTATTTTGCACGATTGCACGACAGTAAACGAATGAAATGAATGAAACTCATCGCAAAATATTATAGAACAAAAATTTCATAGAGTCGCTTTGTTGTTTTTTTAATATATATTTAAATATGTTTAGTTTGAATTTGATTTTTAGTACAATAAAATATATTTATTCTAAATTTCCTCGAGACCCAATATGTTGTTCAGCATGGAGTAGTAGGTATTATTGCTACATCGCGAGGGCAAGAATGTTTTATACCGAATGCAACCCACGTTGTATGCTCAGATCATTTTAAAGAAGATGACATGTACATAACTGGCAAAGGCATAAGAATAAAAAATACAGCTGGGCCAACATTGCTGGTAAATACCTCTTGGTTTATACCTTACTCTTCACCTTATTTTTGTATGTAACAATAATTCATAAAAAAAATCACCTTTATGATATGGGCGAAAAGAAAAAACAGATGTTTCATACATTTTATCGAGTATTGTAGATTTATATGTACAAGGAATACGCGATTTTCGCGAGATCAGGATTATATAATTTTATATCACGGTTATAATTTTATAGTTAACCGATGATGTCAATAGAGCGACTGTCAACATGCAATATAGTAAAATAACTGACCTTTCACATGAAACTGAATGAAAAGATTTAAAAAAATCACAACGTCATAATATAATAAATTAAATTTATTACAAGGAAATTGAAATAATATTATCTTAATAATATATACAACGTATAACATAATTTACTCACTTTGAGAAAGTATCTTGCTCAAAATCGGCAACTGAATTGATTCCACGTATTTTTAATTGTGTTTTATAGCTTAATAATTTTTTATTTAAGAAATTAGTTATACTCATTTCGAACGAAAAGTGTGAACATTCTACCCAGCGGCGCACGCACACATGAGAGCGAACGAGCGCTACGTATACAAGGTCGGTGCGCGCGTGTGTGCGGTACACCCCGACGTCCCGACCAAAACAGCTGATATTAGCGATCGAGCGATCATTACATAAAATATGTATGTAGTAAGTAATGGTAAGAAGATTAAATACTAAACAAATTATGATTCTCTCTTTCCATTACATTTTTCAGGCTTTGTACTGTAGACTGTGAATAATTTTGAACTCATTGATTAAACCTCACATTAAAGAACAAAAAAATTAATCAATGTCAGTAATAAGTTTAAGTTTATTTAATACCTACTACAGTCTCACTTTCACTACATTAAATGCATAAATGACGTACACCCCTAAACACCCCAATTAGAATACCTATTCAGTTTTAATCATAATACATACACTGAAATATTTTTTATTAGCTTAATAATTGTTTATTCAAGGAATTAGTTGTTCTCGTAGAGGGATAAGAATGTTCATAATATTCTAAGCAAGCATACAGACTCACGCACACACGAGAGTGAGACCCACGTCACAGGCCACAACGCGGGCCGCGGGGGCCGGCGCGCGCGCGGCTATAACAGCTGATAGACGAAAACGAATTAGACATTGTACATTAGATATTGTTAAACACAACATGTTTGTTACCTGACTACTCATTTCATTTAATTGGTAGGTGTGTTATACTCGTATCACTTACTGAACTCATCCAATTAGGTAACGATTCAAAGATTTTATTGAACATAAACATTATTACCTACATATGCCTAAAATAGTAGCTGAGCCCTGTTTCAATCACTTTTTACAGGTTTTGGACTGTCGACTTTGAATCATTTTAATTAATACAATGTTAATCGTTTTGGCATTAAAATGATAAGATACCTATTTATTGAAATATTGATTGTTTAGAAGTAGATATGTAGATAACTAAATTTTAAGTAAACTAATAGGTGTAAACGGACAATTTAGTACTTAAAATTTTGTACGCAAGTAAACAAGTGATTATGAAATTTTTCTATGGGCGGGGCTTATCACTTAACACGTTTGCGCAGGCATTTTTTAATTAAAATTTAGTAAAATGCATAAGTTTGTAATGTATGTGTAATAATACAACAAAATAAAAAAGACTGCATGTTTAAAAGCTGTGAATTATAAAAATATTTACAAATATTAAACAACCAATTAAATTTAGTTAGTGTAGGTAACTTACAGGTCTGATAATAATTGGTTTCTTCCCTCATCCTCATCCTCGTCGTATTTTAATGACATTTTCAAAATGTCCACCACCTTGTTTGATACACATTAATGCACGTTTTGGTAATTGTCGTTTATGTTTATTTAATACTAGTGTCACTTTTCACTACGTCAAATCTAATGGAATGTTTGAAATAAACACGTCCCCACAGAAAAAAGTCTAGTTGGGTCAAATCAGCTGACCTAGGAAACCTAATTTATCCAATCACTTATACGGCCGGCGCGTGCGGTGTGACTGACTTTTTAATTTACTAAATCGTAGATCACAAAAGCCGCCGGCTGGGAATGACACCGTCGTTACGTCTCGCTTCCTCCCGACTGTTTTTAAATATGCGGAAGAGAGAAAACGTATGGAAGTGTGCGAACTTTCTTTATAATATTTTTTTGATCTATTGCGTTTGTAGTGAATTTCTTTTACGTCGTACAACTACGTACGTTTGGCAGTGTGCGTTTGTGGCTGTGGCTCAGTATAATAATGCTTGAAAGGACCCTATTGCATTGACTTAAGTTTCATTTTTGTTTGTTTCGACTGTTTAAAGAATTGGGTGACATCATTTACTTAATTTTAATTTCTTTTAGGGAAAAAAAAATACCTACATTAAAAATACGTGGAATCGATTCAGCTGCCGATTTTGAGCCATGTACTTTCTTATGTTACATATATATATGTGACAGATTGTATAAATTACGTGTCACGTTGTTTGTCTGCGATGGACTCCTAAACTACTTAACCGATTTTAATCTTTGCACACCGTGTGCAGTTTGATCCAACTTGAAAGATAGGATAGCTTAAGTCTCAAAATAAAAATAAAAACTTTTGACAGAACGAAGTCTGTCCGGACAGCTAGTAATGTATATAATGTCCCTACATCTACCTGGTGATGTTTCATATACGAAGCGGGCGAGGGTCCATATATGACTTCTATTTATCTCTGTCTCTCTCTTATAGTTATCTCTTCTTCATTACTCTTTTTCGTTTCATAAAATCCAATTAATCATAAAGTTCCGAAAAAAATTCACTTTAAAAATTACAAGGTACAATTTTATTTACGTGTAATAAAAATCAATAAAAATAATGTACTATTTTAAATAAAGACTACTCTATTACTTTTATTGTCGCTTTTTATTTCACTAGAAGCTGCATAATGGTGTGTAGTGTAATCGAAGCTCCAAGTCCATAAGGTGTTTATTTGTTGCAATCGAAATTGAACCGTGACATTATGAATTTAGTGCTTAATACCTGAGAATCGCGGCGGCGGCGGTACAGTGCGCCCAACTTATCTGTGAAATGGCGAAAATTGGAACTAATGCTGCCCCATGCTTAAGTTCTTTGTGTTAATGTCAATGAATGACATTGACATTTACTACGTCTCGAATTGCGTCTCAGTGATTGGTCCAATGCGTTCGACAGCGCCCTCCCTCAGTTCACAGATAAGTTGGTCGCACTGTACTTTTGAGTTCGAACGTGAATCCACGTTCCCGGTAATCGACGAGATAAGTACTAGCTGCCCGGACACACTTCGTTGTGTCAAAAGTTTTTTTTTTAATGTAAGCTATCCTATCTTTCAAGTTGGATGAAACTGCACACGGTGTGCAAATTTGATTAAAATCGGTTAAGTAGTTTTTAGGAGTCCATCGCGGACAAACAACGTGACAAGTAATTTATATATATTAAGATTAAGATTAAAACTTGTCACCTAGTCACAGAACCATGTTATGGAAAAAATCTCATAAACCTCACAAAAACATGGACAAATGCAGACCAAATTCTCATACCGAGTTATGAAAGGCTATGAGATCTAGGATAATTTGGTCTGCATTTGTCCATGTTTTTGTAAGGTTTATGAGATTTTTTACATTAATTATGGCGCCGAATTCTATCGATTTTACATTGCACTATAAACTTTCCACGGATAGATGACGATTTATAAATTAATATTATCAATACATTTATTACTCATGCCTTACGCCATCAACCATACTAAAATCTAGACAAAAAAAAATGTATAAGTATAGATTTTATTGGAAACATACATAAAAAATATAAAATACCCATGACTTGAGCGGGAATGGATGCGTTTGCAAACCCGCGACACATTAAAGGAATATTTATACTGTGCCCGCGATCTCTAGGCTGGGACCTGTGTGAACGTACACGCTGTGATATGTACCCGTTACCTTATCAACTGAACCAACAAGTCGTCATCTATGAAATACCTATAAGTATTTTAATACCTGACTACTGAGTACACCCGCTACGTTATCAACTGATCCAATCAGTCTTCATTTATGAAATACCTATAGGTATTTTGATACCGGGTTTTAGTACCGGGTATATGGCGATACCCGTACCTGTGAGGCCGGGTATTGAATTTTGCAGGTATGTCTCATGCCTAGTGTCGACAGAAGTAGAAACTTTAAAACTTAATTACGTGTGCATTTTTTGAATCGTCAGGAAATATTTTATTGTACAGGAAATACTTTTAAATGAAGTGTTTTTTTACTAATTATTATAAACTACAACTACAAAAATTATATTACAATTTTTGAAGTTTTACTTCTTATGCGACTTGCAAAGCGTTAAACGTTAAACGTTTAACATTTAAAATTTAATGTTATACTTATACAAATCTCACAGAGTCTCAACAGCGTGATTCAGCTTCATGAACAACGCCATCTAGTTATTTATATGTACATACTTATATTCAGAGGTGTCGGTTACGGTAACAGTGTCACGAGTTCAATGGTTTTTTCTTATCTCAAAAATGCCCAACGCGCCTAAAGAAGTTTTCACTTCAAAAATTCATTACACTAGTTAATGTGAAGAATTTAAAAGGAAAACAATTACAGCTAGGGTACCTTAAGTAGTTAATGAGTAATAGTCGATCAACTTATAACTACAGAACCCTACATTGTGCGTAGCCTGACACGCACTTGTTTCTCTTTTTCACCCTCCAGTGCTGCAAATCTGAGGGAGGCCATACACGGTCAAGTGTACTTGATCAAGTCTGCAGTTTCACTTGTCTTTGCAGTTTGACTTGACGCGCCATCCAGTGTGCATGAAATAGATATGGCCGGATAGCTGTACCGTGGCCATACACGATCAAGTATACTGGATGCCGCGTCAAGTCCGCTTGACGCTTGATCAAGTACACTTGATCGTGAATGGCCTCCATTACGTATGTACTTAGGTATAGCAGGGTTAATATCTGTTGTTGATTAGTGGCTGCCTTTTAGTTAGTATCATCCACACTCTGGGCACAGACATAAAAAAAGAACAGACGTAACCTTGTCTAATCGAGAGTGAAGCTGACAGCTGACAGCTCGCTTACCATGTGTGCGTCATTTTGTAATTTTTGATTGGCGATGGTGTCAATGTCGTAGAAGTATGGTGTCAATGTGTGGGTGTGTGTACTTGTACGAATACAGAGTTGGTATTCCTATGGGTGCTTCACTGAATTTGTTCTTGGGATTATGTCCGTCTTTTTTTTAGGTCCGTGACTCTGGGCAACAAAATGTGGTCCACATTTTATAAACAAATATTTTTTTTTCAAATAAATCAGTCTTATAAATAGTGATGTAAACTATTTAATAAATATCTATCGTTATGGTCGTCTCTTTTTGTCTCTATTCCTTTGTAAATGTTAATTTATTTTTAATATACATATTTCGTATTCGTACGTGTGAAGAGACTTCATTTATGCTGCGTTTACCTTACCAATTGATATCTGTTAAAGTTAGTGAAAAGAAGTTAGCTAGTGTTCGCTATACGATAAGAGATGGCGTTAATTTATTATTAAATCACGCGATAGAAGTTTCAATGCATATTATAACACGTCCGGACCCCATGTATGACCATTTAATTTTATTTTTAAATAGCTGAAAAAATTGCTGTTAGTGACGAATTAATCTGTATTAAAAAGCAGAATATAATAGGTAATCTAAATTTAAAATAATGTTTAATTCCGAATAATAACTTCAACTTATTTGTATAATTTCACCTATTTTTATAAAACTAAAAACTTTAAGTGTAACATAATATAATGTAATTTTTATTTTTATTATTTTTCTTCTGTCTTCTGTCATTATCTTCGTTCTGGTTTCTTTATTGGGTGATTTGTATTTTTACTAATGATAATAATATCCACATTATTATTGTATCGGCCCGATGATTTAACGTGGTCACGGTCATAGAGTACTTAAACACTACTATTACGTTATTGGTCGCGAATATATTTATTTAGGCTCAAACACTTTGCATGATTTGGTACTTTAAACTAACACATAATAATTTAGATAGGTACCAAAAGTTTTATAATAAATCGAGTTTAATTTCGAAATAAGTCAATTTCACTTACCTATTCCAATGTTTTGACTAAAAAAGAGAAACAAAACAACTATAATATTAATGAACTTTTTACTCGCGAACTTTCTCGGTACCTCTCTTATTTCACATTTCAGCCAAATATTAGTGAAGGGTAAAATAAATTAGCTTTATTTTAATAATCTATTTATTGAAAGACGGATCATAAAGGGGTCCGGATTTCTAGCAAGCGTAGTATAATTTAGTGCGTAGTAATAACTAGAGACCGGATTATAAGCAACATAAAAAGCTTGTTATATGCATGCAAATATGCATGAAAAATGCTTGAAATATGCACGAAAATATGTAAAATATGCAAAATTAAATGATAATTTTTAGGAACCAAAACAACCAAAACTACTTCTAAACCCTACATTGCGCGTGACCAGACACACACTTGCCCGTTTTTTTTTAATATTTTTATAAACGCAAAGGGGCCATCCATAAATTACGTCACACTAATTTCATGACTTTTTGACCCCTCCCCCCCCTTGTCACAGCTGGTCACATTTGTGAGACCTCCCCCCCCCTAGTGTGACGTCACATATGAAATTTTACACCTAAAAATTATTAAATTAAAACAGCAGTTCCGAAATAAGTTTTATTTCTATTAATTGTTTTTTTTAATATTTATCTATACATACCAATTATTCGAGTTTGAAATGTGACGTCACGAAATTTAGGACCCCCTCCCACCCCTTGTCACACAATGTCACACTTCATCGACCCCCTCCCTCCCCCCTAACGTGTGACGTAATTTATGGATGGCCCCAAACGTATTGTTCCAAATGTTCAGTAGTGAGATTGTGTCTTCGATCATTCAAAAAATATTTATACGTGGTCGCTCCACATCCACTGAGGTGACTGGGCAGAATTTGAACTTTGGTGCTGTATTAGTACTTATAGTTTCTGGCAAAAGTTCTAAAACTATCAATTTGACACGATAATAATAATATGCATCATAACTAGAACTTAAGTAAAATATGCAATTACCGCTGAGGATGGCTTAAATATGCAAATGCTTATGCAAATATGCAAATGCATATAATCCGGTCTCTAGTAATAACTATACTGACAATTCGTGAATTAGTGACTAACACAGTGTAAATATGGCACCAATAATCAAGCTAGTGGTAACATTATTTGTACAGGTTTAAAGTAAAAAATCCGGTCTGTCCATGAGACTAGTATTCATAATAAGATGTGTACTGAAGGTGGAAGGTATACTTTTAGACAGGTTAGTGCTTGGTTAATTAACAGTAAATTTTTTTCTTGGTTATTTTTATTTTCTTAGTTTTTTTCGAATCAAAAACAAACATTAAATCATTGTGTATGTTAATGGAAATTGTGTGTGTAACTTTATTCATCAAGTAATTTTGTTTATCTTATTTAGTTACCTAATAAAATTATCAAATCTAATATTAATTTAGTGCAACATATCCTTCTTTCTTTAAAATTTTCTTTACATTCTTAACTTTCTTATCAAGCTTTGCATTGTGTTTATAATAAGACGTGAAGAAAAATTTACGCTAAAGTGATCTTTTGACATAACGAATTATGTACGGTCGAATATTGAACGCAACCACCTGCTAGAATTAAATAAATACTTTGCAGTATTTTTTTATGAATTTGATGATGATTTTGATAAATGATCGTTTCGTATACCATAGGTAACATCATTTATTTATTTAAGGTTCACCAACACAGGGTAGACAATAGGTATTTAGCTAATATAATATCTCATCGAAAACATAAATGTGATATGAGAGCCAATTAAAAAAAAAACTAATGAAAACTAGCCAAGTCAAATATAAAGCTTGAATTACATACATGTTCTTGTGACTAAATTTTTAGGCTTTTCTACACAGAACTTGGCAGCCATTTAGATCTCAATTCTTTTTTTTTTAATTGGCTCTCATTTCACATTTATGTTTTTGACGAGATATCATTACTTTTTGTCTCGAAATTATAAGTGTTTATAAATAATATACCTATTGCTATTTATAAAATTACTCTATACAGAGGAACCGCTAATTCACTAGTTTCACTAATTATCAAAAAAAAAAATAGTTTTTAGATTTTTTCGTTTACATACGCCTAATAGTCTACCTTGATGCCAAATATCAAGTTTCTAGGTCACCTAGAACTGGGTTAGACTTTTGATCTATAGGTCAGTCAGTGATAAAAATGACGATTTTTTGACGTTAATATTTAAATCACCGTTTGAGGCGTGTTTATGAAATTTGCAGCACATAAGTATAGATTTCGTAAGTCTCAATAAATAAGCCAAATTTGAGAGGTTTATGTGGAATACTTTTTAGTTGTGAGTTAAGAGGGGGTCAAAAGTAGCTCCAAATGTTTAGTGTAACAAACGGTGCCGCTCACCAGTTCTGTTAGCTGAAATTGGCCTGACACGCTACCGCATGTCTAGATCTAAAATTAAATTAAATTATTATAATTCATATTATTTTGTTATATTACCACTTACGTCTTCAAATATGTATCATAATATCTAAATTTCCTTATTATTATTATGTCATAGGTGCTATGTTAATTAAAGTAAATAAACAAATGTAAACAATATGTCGATTATTTACAAAGATTGTAAAGCGCTACCTAACTTGCATTGAATGGAACATTATTATAATTTGGATCACCAATTTTCTTTTATAATAATGTAAGACTTATATTCAGGGTTTTTCTTCCACAAAATTACTTATGTACAGCACATCCAATGAGATACATAAACAAAAACAAAGTGTAGGGTCCGAGATTTTTTTTTTAAATATCAAAATTATCTTACCAGTATTATAAATATAGAAGTTTAAAAGGATGTAACAACTCTTTCACGCAAAAACTATTGAACGGAGTTTCATGAAATACAGCTCACAGGTGGACTATGATCTGGAATAGGACAAGTATTATCCCGTAAAAATTATTATCCCGGAAAACGTATTATCCTGGAAAACTTATTATCCCGGAAAACGCGGGCAAAGCCACGGGCAAAGCGGTAGTTTAAAATAAAATTAATCATCAGCATCTTGACTTTATAAAAAAGATACTTCACATTATAATTAATTTGATATTTTTATAATAAAACTGCCAAGTATCATTTTTGTGTAGTTAACTTAGCAATACAAAATTTTTGACTTTGAAAACGCGATTTATTTAATTTCGCCTTTTACCAGCCAATGCATTTTTAATATCATGCATAATACCTATAACATTTTTATAAAAAACAATTGTTAAAATAACAGAAAACACGACTTCTTAAAAAAAAACTAAAAACAAAAAGTAATCCCAGTAGTTTAGACTTTTAGAAAGTTGTTAAAAGTAATACTGAACAACTACACCATAGAAGGATTAACAGTCGCCAGGTATCCAGTATCCACTAGTATATTATGCAACGTAAAAGGACAAGTCTACTAATGTAACTAAATGTAAAGTACTAATGTACTACTTATCGTAAGTATCTGAACACATGCCAGTTTTATCTCGTTTTTTGGAAGTACTAAAGTTTAAATTTTATGCGTTACTAGATACATATAATATCATTGATTATCTGTTAGTAAACTGCGCTCACTTCAGTTCGGGAAACCTGTCTAAGTAGGTACAGTAGAGAAAATTGTTAATTCTTGAAATTAATATAATTTACATTTTTTATTTCTACCCCGATTGAAATGAAACAAATACTAAATGGTAACCCAATCTTACTACAACACTTCAGTGAAAACCGCATTCAAATCAGTTAAGTCGTTTTTTAGATTAGCCGCAACAAACGCAGAGACAAACGGACATATAGACAAATATTAAAAAAAAAATTACGGGAAAAGTAAGAGTTCTCAAATATCTTCCGTGTACCTACAGACATCGATTAATTACAGATTTATTATAATATTATGTTTTATGCGTTAATATAGAAACACTTAGTCAAATCGGAATAAAATGTTAACTCTTGTTAAACAAGCTTTTTAAACTTGTTTGATTTGACCTTGAAGACCTTGATATAAAGTTTATATCATAAACGCATAAGCAAGGCGAACTGTTTTAATGTACCTACCTATTTAAATCAATGTATTTAAATTAGCTAATACATCGATATAATAAATCATTACATATTTATATAACACGTAGGTATACAACATTTGTTAAAATTTTACTAAAAACTAGCTGACCTGGCGAACTTCGTATCGCCTAAAAAACTATTTTTTTTTTCTAAAATAAAAGTAGCCTAAGTTACTCCTTGTTACATCAGCTATCTGCCAGTGAAAGTCCCGTCAAAATTGGTCCAGCCATTTCAGAGATTAGCCAGACAAACAAGCCAACAAACAGACAGACAGACAGACAAAAATTGTAAAAAATATTGTTTTGGTGTATGTACCGTGTGTACGTCCAAATGCACTTAGAAAAAGCGGTTATTTTAATATTACAAACAGACACTCCAATTTTATTTATTTGTATAGATGAATAGATAATCAACTTCAAATAGAATTAGAACATCATCAACGTAGTCGAAGCAATTAACTACGTATTATTAGTGATAACTCAAAAACTACTCGACAGCGAGGTCTGACGAGTACTTTTTGAGTAATTTTTGTAGACGCATGATCTACATTAGACTCTACCTTTTTTACGTATAAGAAGGTAAATAGGCAAAAAACAAACAGACGGTACCTGATGGTATTATAACTGTTGCTTATGCTTTCAACCCATTATTAGCCTACTACTGAGCACGGGTCACTTCTCTTGAGGAGGCCTAGAGCATGCTCCTCCACGCTGCTCCAGTGCGGATTAGTGGAGCGAACTGTTGCTTATGGCCAACAATCAAAGGGACCATCGATGTGTTGTGAATCAAAAAAAAAGCAGCAGTATAATCTCTCCAATACTCAAACCAAAACAAAAACCTGAAAAACTTTTCGTGGATGACTTTAGGATGGTAGCCAGCTATGCGGATAAAACACCTAACACCATGCGTCAACTAGTACAAAATCCAGACACCTTCAAAAGCAAGTACCTGGTGCCATAACTCCGATTGATCAGCAAATTGCACCATGAGTAAGGTTAGCTTTGATGAAGCTGGATGAAGCCCTACGCTCTAATATAACGAGGCCTATCGACATATTTTTTGGCAATCAGAACAGATTCAGATCAGTAACTTAAGATTCACAAAAATGTCTTCCTATTAAATTTCAGGTCTTCATATTGAGCTCAGGATGTCTTCTGTCACTGGCTTCTGGGATTATGCTGTCATTTCCTGCTGTCCTGAACCCATCGATCCTGGCTCCAAACAGCACAATCCACGCTACGTCTAATCAGGCTTCGTGGATCGGTATGTCTTCAAAGTATATTTCATCTACCGTCAAACTTTTGATATTATTTCATGACTATCAATAATATTGATAGTTCCGTATGTGAAACGTTGCCACCAAACGTGCCGACATCTGTCACTTCTTATGACACCCTGGTGTGCCGGCATGGGATTGGGGTCAGTATTTTAAGACATACCAATACGACTGTAAGACCTATTTGATTTTTTGGGATTAAGGATTATGGAATCCTAGCCTATAGGCTATTATTTGCAAGAAAAAGGAAAAAAAGCTATAGAAAGGGGAGCGTGTATTTTTTTCCATTGTGTTAAATGTATAATGTACGTATTTCTCAAATATTTAATGCCACAATTAAATTGTTTCAGCTGCAAGCAATGGATTTTCCGGAATATTGGGATTTTTTATACTTTCGCCGTTATTCCAAGTTGTTGGGCGAAAGTACGTAAATTTCGGCGTGTCAATAATTATGTTGATTGGATGGGTAATTTTATTTTGCGCCAAGAGTATCTTCGATCTGTTAGCTGCCAGGATTGTGCAAGGAATCGTTGTCGGGTCCTATTTTATCGGCGCCATTACTCTCTCTGAATACTGTGACCCAACAAGAAGAGGTTACTTTATGAGCATGAAGAAAATAACACAAGCATGTGGATCATTAGTTTGTCACTCATTAGTGTTAATTACGGATTGGAGAAACATAGCGACTTTTGCAACAGCACCTGTCGTTATATCTTCAATCATGATATTATTCTGGCCTGAAAGTCCAGCGTTTTTGGCCATGAAAGGTAAATTTAGTGAGTGTGAAAAATCGTTCATTTGGCTCCATGGAAGCTCAGTAGAAAAGCTGAAAGAATTAAAAGATTTAATCCACGCTCAGACAGAAAGATTGGAAAAGGAGAAACACACACCCTCACAGTTATTTTTTATAACTCAGTTATTTAAAAGGTTTTGCAGAAAAGATTTTCTTAAACCATTTTTTATAGTAACATTATTGACTCTGGCTATAGATGCTTGCGGCAGATATTTTTTGTTAGCGTATCTTACGCAGATTATGGTTGAAATAACTGGAAACAAGTCTATAGCTATGTATTGTGCTGTAGCGTCTGATTGCTTGTTAATATGTGCCTTATCTACATCGTGTTTTCTTATTAGATTATTTAAAAGACGTACAATATTGTTCACACTTGGTACATTTGCTGCTGTTTTGATGTTCTTGATTAGCTTTGCACTTGTTCTTAAAACTCATTTTGATTTAGGTACAGACATTCGATGGTTGATTCCAAGTATTATATTGATGCACAGTTTTGTGTCTCACGTGGGGTTAGTACCAACAGCTTTTGCCATATCTGCTGAAGTATTTCCTTTAGAACACAAGGGTTTAGGGTCATTTACATCAGGCGTAGTATTTACTTCCTTTTATGCCTTATCCCTCAAAGTAACACCTTTAATGATTGAAGGCACGGGTGTAGCAGGCACCTACGCGATATACGGTATCTGTGTATCGATATGTTTAGCACTATTATACGTAATATTGCCAGAAACAAAAGATAAAACGTTACAAGAAATTGAAGATGAAATTAGAGGTGTTAAAAGAACCCTTGATAGTGATGTATTAATTCAGAATGCTAGTAAGTGTGCATTAAATCAAACATAAAAACAAAGGGCAAGGGCAGGATTTGGAAACTGATTAAGAGTGTGTGTGTCAGTTTTGCTGTGTTGCTATTTAAAACTGAAAACGGAATTTGAGTTTCTTGAAAAGTAACTTGCTTTGACAACGGCCAATTAAATATAAGAAAAATTACGAGATGGTAAGAGGCATTATTAAGCCTTTCATCATAAGGGGCCGTCCATAAATTACGTCACACTAATATCTTTTTGACCCCTCCCTCCTCCTTGTCACAGCTGGTCACATTTGTGAGACCTCCCCCTAGTGTGACGTCACATATTATGAAATTTTACACCTAGAAATTATTAATATTAAAACAGTAGTTTCGATATAAGTTTTATTTCCATTAATTGTTTTTTTTTTTAATATTATATTATACAGGGTGTCCCAGGGCCAAGTGACCGCCCGGCGTCTATTGATTATTTGGACAAAACTATTAATAAAATTCCAATAAAGTACAGGTCTAATCGGTTTGGTTTCTTTTTTATTAGCTTTTTATTTTTTTTTGGAAAAAAACCTGAGTTGCTGTACTATTTTCGACATATTTTTTTTGTTTTTACATTTATTTTCATTCTATTTTTTTATTTACCAGTTGTTATCATAGTTTATCTATTCGAGGTATAAAATCTACCCAAAATTAAATAGAATATATTTTTTAAAGACATTAACTGAATTTTTTTGAAAAAAATTACCCTTTTTTATTTAATTTCGCTAAAAAGTTGGAAAAATGCCCCATAAATATTATTATTTTATCAATTATTATTAAATTACATGATATTACCTACAAAATCTCAATAACATGTTTGTAGTTATCTAAAACATTTACCGAACTACAAACTCTTGAAATATGGACCCTATTTTCGATAATAAGAAGAGTAGACTTTTAAAACCAGGCTAGTGGAACATTTAAGTGTCTTACTATGTCTTACTATCAAAAATACCTTTTGCCCGTTGATAGAATAATTTTAAATGTAAGGAGACAATAAAAACAAGTGCAAAATTAAATCATCTATTTAAAAAAAATAGTAATTAATTCATAAAATTTTCGAAATGACCGCCATTGGCGTTAATACAGGCTAACGCTCTGTGAAATCCTTTGACTCGTTATTTGCACTTCGAAAAGTTCGCTCCTATTTCTGTAGCAGCAGCATCAATCCTCTGTTTCAATTATTCTCTCGTAGCTATTGGCACAGCGCACACTTTTTGTTTCATGTAGCCCCAAAAATAATAATCAAGAGGCGTTAAATCAGGAGACCAAGAGAGAGGTGGTCCAGTAGCATGGTCCTCCAAGGTATCAAACGAAACAGAGGATTGATGCTGCTACTACAGAAATAGGAGCGAACCTTTCGAAGTACAAATAACGAGTCAAAGGATGTCATTTAGAGCTTTAGCCTGTATTAACGCCAATGGCGGTCATTTCGAAAATGTTATGAATTAATTATTGTTTTTTTTAATAGATGATTTAATTTTGCACTTGTTTTTATTGTCTCCTTACATTTAAAATTATTCTATCAACGGGCAAAAGGTATTTTTGATAGTAAGATACTTAAATGTTCCACTAGCCTGGTTTTAAAAGTCTACTCTTCTTTATCGAAAATAGGGTCCATATTTCAAGAGTTTGTAGTTCGGTAAATGTTTTAGATAACTACAAACATGTTATTGAGATTTTGTAGGTAATATCGTGTAATTTAATAATAATTAATAAAATAATAATATTCATAGGGCATTTTGCCAACTTTTTAGCGAAATTAAATAAAAAAGGGTAATTTTTTTCAAAAAAAATCAGTTAATGTCCTTAAAAAATATATTCCATTTAATTTTGGGTATATTTTATACCTCGAATAGATAAACTATGATAACAACTGGTAAATAAAAAAAATACAATGAAAATAAATGTAAAAACAAAAAAAAAAAAGTCGAAAATAGTACAGCATCTCAGGTTTTTTTCCAAAAAAAATTAAAAAGCTAATAAAAAAGAAACCAAACCGATTAGACCTGTACTTTATTGGAATTTTATTAATGGTTTTGTCCAAATAATCAATAGACGCCGGGCGGTCACTTGGCCCTGGGACACCCTGTATAATCCTAGATTTACTTATAAATACCAATTATTCGGTTTTGAAATGTGACATCACGAAATTTAGTCCCCCCTCCCACCCCTTGTCACACAATGTCACACTACATCGACCCCCCCCCCCCCCCCCGCTTCCCGCCTAACGTGTGACGTAATTAATGGATGGCCCCTAATCACATCACATCAGAAAATTTACCGCATTGCACATGCACCTAAAGCTAGTTCATATTTTCTATCAACCATGTAAAAAACTTCATGATTACGACATTTAAGTTTTAAGTCTTGTTTTTTCTATGATCGATGCAATGTTGTATGAATCGAGTCATATTAAATTATTGCAAAAACTACAAAAAACACAGACAACACTGTTCACTGCCCTCTCAATGGAATATTCCTTCTCGTATAACATTTTCCGGTTTTGTACATGTTTAAAATTTAATGCCTGACACTGTTTAGTTATTCGACGAATTTAATGGCGATGTAAAAGATAAAGTTGACGATATTGTTTTAATTATAGATTAGTTATAACAGAAGTTAAAGCGATAACATTTTAGCATATATATATAAGTCTTGTTTCTTTTCCAATCTTGTTTAGTTAATACAAGCGTGTTTAAACTATTCTGATCTCCAAAGAAATTAAGTCGCTTCACATTACAAAATATATTTAATTTAAAATAATATTAGGTAATTGACTCTCTTTCATTGCGTTTCCATTCGTAGGTCTGCTGGAAGAGATTTATTTTAGAAATAAGCAGAATGTACAATGCAGGAAGTATTGTACATGTTGTTTCTTTCAATGTACACTGTGATAGTGTTCATAAACAATAAAATAAATAAACAAACGTAAGCAATGTTGATCATTTAATCCTCTAAAGGCGTCTACGAGCAAGGGAGGGTGACATAGAATATATACCAAAAAATCTTTACACTCTTGACATTCAACTCAAAGGTACTCTAGGAATTCAATAGGTACTGCTTAATTTTAGTTGTAAATATACTATACATATTTGAACTTTAATATTAATATGAATATTGAATATTTTTAAGAAATAAATTTAATAAATCGTATTATGTTGATTTAATTTATCATATAAATTCGACCAAGGATATTATAGAAGACTAGCTGCCCCGACAGACTTCGTTCTGTCCATTTATTTTATATTATTATTTTTGTATGCTCTATCATAAAAAAATTAAAACAAAAAATTTTGTCAAAAAATAAAAAAAAATTAGGGGTGGACACTCTTAACATTTAGAGGGATGAAAAATTGATGTTGTCCGATTCTCCACCCTAGCCGATATGCACGCTAAGATTCACGAAAATCGGTCGAGCCGTTTCGGAGGAGTTCAACTTCCAACACCGTGACACGAGAATTTTACATATTAGATATAACTAAAGTACACGCAAATTCGACAAGATTTTCTAGATCTAGACGTAGGGTGTAAAGTAATACGTAGTTGAATAACTCAATAGGTACTGCTTAATTTTAGTTATAAATATACTATACATAATTGAACTGTTTATTTTTAAATAATTAAGAAATACATTTAATAAATCGTAATATTATGTTGATTTAATTTATCATAATTATAAATTCGACCCAGGATATTATAGAATATATACTTAACTAAAGTGCGCGCAAATTCGACAAGATTACTTCTAGATCTAAATGTAGGGTGTAAGGTAATACCACAATATAGGAATCTAACAGTAGTCGCTCTTCATACAAACGGCCGAAACGCGCGTTATACCTACGCACATCCGAATACGCGTGCGATATGTAGGCAACTGCGGCCGCCGCGTGGCGATTGCCGACAGGCGAACGAGCGGAGCTTGTACCACGGTCCGGTCGGTACAAATGACAAACTTTTTTAATTTTCTACTCTGGTTGAGCTGTAGGGTCGTGTGCGGCTGTAGATTTAGAAAATAGATTTAGAAATATTTAAGATGGCAGAAGAAAAAGGCAACAGAAATAGACAATATTGTGCTGTTTTTGGGTGCTTTAATTCGACATTAAGTCACCCAGGAATATCATTTTTTACGTTACCTGGAGACTCCGAAAGGTAAGACACTAATTTTATATACCTACCTACAAGTACGTATTATATAGTATATATGTTACCGGATATCTGTATAATTCAGCATTCTATACAATACCTAGGCAATGTATAGAATATCTAAAACGTTCAGGTAACGTTTTGAATATTATTTATTTCATACTTAGCCCAGGCATTCTATACAATACTCCATGCGTAGTTGGTAATGTGTGTAAAAGACGGTTCTCTAAGCTGCCTTTTCACCGAAAATTGTTTGGCCGATTATCACTTGCCAACTTACGTTTCGCAGAATTTTATTTCGCAGAATAATCATTTGCCAACTTATCACATATTTTTTTTTATTTCCCAACCTAACAGTTGCCAACTGTACGTTTGGTCTGCCTTTTATAATGACACTTTTCAAAAGGCCAACTTTCAGGTAGCGAATGTTTCAGTTAGAGTAATATTCATTTAGTTGTATATTGTTTATAAACCTAGGTTTGTAAATTTGCGGTTCTTGTTATCTTCCGGTGACATATGCACTTTTAGGGAGAATTTAGGGGTTTTTGATACACAAAAAGGCTTCCAAACATCTCCGGCGCTACGGGAAGTGCAGCCCCTCCGCCCTTGCGTAACAAACTGCAGGCACTCCATGCTCGCCTACGCAGCTTCGGCTCACATGGTGCCTGCAGTTAGTTACAGCGGGCGGGGGCTGCTCTCCCTCCGCGCCTCCGGGGTTTACATTCACTCTAGGGGTAGGGCAGACTAGTACCACGTGGGGTCAGGGTTGACTAAGTCGGTTCTGTCACCAATTTTGAAAAATCCGAAGCTGCGTAGGTGAGCATTGTAGTGTAGGAGCCATTAGACTGCATCTCTCCTTACCATCAAGTGTGATTTCGGTCAAGCATTAATTTAAAATGTATAAAAAAATATCTATTCATGCAGGTTACAATTTGTTTTGAGTGTGTTTTTAAGTAAATTCTTAATTCCAACCTCCATCCAAGTTGACTACACATACCCAAATCTAACTTTATTAATTGCCGGTGGACCTGCAGGTATTCTGTACAGTAGTTGGGAAACGTATACATTACCTAGGCAAACTATGTAATGGTGATAATATTCATATAATTTAATACATTGCCAAAACGACCCAGGTATTATACACATTTCCTAGGAATTGTGTTGAATACCTGCATTATACAGATATCCGGTAACATATATAATACTATATAATATTATATATAATAATATATAATACGTACTTGTAGGTACGTATATATATTATTGTAGGTAACTTCGGTAGTAGGTATTGTATAATTATTGCGTTATTGATTAATATTAACTTTATTATTGTATTGTAATTATTAATAAGAAATCAAATTATTGTATTCAAGGTCTTCGGTCCTGCCGAAGGAGATCAGTGCATGTAGGATAAATAAAAAATAAATAAAAACAAGTACGTATTGCAATAAGTAGGTAAATAAATTGTTTATTTATCATAAGTCCACCGAGTAAAATACCTAGATTTATAAATAAGGGGCTAAAAAAATCAAATGGTTTATTATTATTATTTTTGCCGTATTGGGGTGGCTTAGAATACTAACCCCAATCCAATAGTATGGACGAATATAATATGAATGACGTGTTATAGAATATAATGATGAATCTATGTATCTCGTCTGGAAATAATTGTACCTAATATTGTAATTTGTAATAATTGTAATTTGAATATTTGCGTCTAATTTTGTCATTAAAACGTTATTGCTACTTGCTACTGTAACTTTGATTTCAATGTTATGTATAAATTAATTTAGCAAAAGGTATAAAGTTTATAGAATCGGACAGTTGTACCTTTTTTATTTACCTTAACCTACAAGAAGAACTTACCCTGCCCTAAGAGTCTCTGTCTCTAATACAATACTGAAGGCTTACGAACCTTCACAGTACTAATAAAAACACAACATATATTGTTGTATGTATAAATGAATTGCATTTATTAAAATAGAAAATATAACATTTATAAATACAAAACTACAAAGAAACTCAAGTCGTTTGATAAAATTAAAATACTGTCGGCGGACAGCCCTAGCGCGCGGCTACAGGTAGGCAAGTTTTTCGAGAATCGGCCCGAGTCACGTTACTGTTAGATTCCTATATTGTGGTAATACGTAGTTGAATAAACAGGTCAAGATCCTTCCATAACCAGTACTATTTGGCTAAATCGAATAAATTTAAATTTATAATGGATGTAAGTGATTCACCCAACCGCCCAGATTGTGAAATCGTTGAAGATACATGATATTAAACTTAACTCATCGTGGACTGAACACATTTTTACTATGATACGGGTACTCACGATATATATTCTATACGCCGATATTTCGACCCAGTTGCAGGGACCACGGTCACGGCTAGACTGCGGTGGCGCGGAGAAACTCTTGACAACAATTTTTACGCCTTATAAGAAAGTCGCCGCCATTTTACGTTCCCCCAAGGATAGAATTCCTTATCAGTGTCCAGGGGTGTATAAAATTGACTGCAGCTGCGGAAACAGCTACATTGGACAAACAAAACGATCGATATCGCAGCGCATAAAAGAACACATCGCAGCAGTCAAAAAGAACGACGGGAATAAATCAGCTGTTGCAGAACATCTTCTCGAATCGGGTACTAACCATTGGATCGAGCTTCACAATCCTCAGGTGATTGCCACGGAACGCCACCACATACCACGACTAGTGCGTGAAGCCATCGAAATCAAAAAACACCTCAAAAATTTTAATAGGGAGGACGGTTTTAAGTTAGCACCGACCTTGCACCGACGTGGAATCCAGTAGTTAGTTTATGCAAATCCCGAAAAGTGTCTAGTGTGGTGCGGCAAGATGTGGTCAGTGTTGTGTGTCGTGATAGGGTTCACAAAGCTCAAAAACGATCGAGACGTAAGGTAGATAGACTGATGTATTAGTGTCAAACGTCATCTGACATCTAACATCCGGTTTCTGACATACGTCATCCGTCATAGACTAATTAATCAACGTCGTCTGTCAACCTGTCAAGAGTTTCTCCGCGCCACCGCAGTCTAGCCGTGACCATGATCCCTGCAACTGGGTCGAAATATCGGCGTATAGAATATATATCGTGAGTACCCGTATCATAGTAAAAATCGTTGAAGATGTTCAGCACATGTTGACGTAACGAGAGACTAAGGCAAGAGTTACAGATTCCAGTTAGGCAAGCTAGGAGGAAGCAGTTAGGAAGCTGTAACAGCATCTTGGCGTCGCCGTCATCAGACGCTGCACGCTGCTAAAAAGCATCCATTGAGGTATATACATAGAGAAGACATCTCAAACAAAATGTGTGTCCCCGCCAGGAGGTTCTATTTTCAAAATTGAGCCCCTGTTCTCCTTTCAAAATCGAACGAATCCATTGGACATTGAAGCCGCGCGGCGCCTTTTCATTGGAACATACATTGTGTTCGCGGTGTCTGTTTTATACGGTAGTAATAATACTTCAATGGTCACATCTATATTTTTATCTTGTATAGTTTACGCATATTACTATAGCTGTTTTAAAATGTAATTATATATATACCATATGGGCCATATGGGGGTGACATAGTCATTGCGTGACAAAACCCCTTTATAATAAGGATTAAAAAAAATTTGGCGACCTCAAACCGAATTGGTACGAGTAATATCCTTACCAGTAAAACTAAATCCTGGGACATCTTTACATACTTAGTATAATATGAAGTCGCTTCCCGTGTCTGTACACTTAGATCTCTAAAACTGAGCAACGGATGCGGTTTTCATCCAATACATGAGGAAGATAAATGATATTAAATCCGGGGTCACCGGCGGTGATGGTTGTACAACTTGTACCACAGGGCTCGATCTTGGGTCCCTTTATTTTCCTGGTATACACCGTAACATGAATGATTTACCTTTATGTACGTTCTATCTACCATCCAATGACTATGTCCTTCTCACAGGGCTGCTGGAAGAGATTTCTTAAAGAAATAAGCAGTTGCTTTGTGCAAATTGTATCATCACTGTTTTTATTGTGTAAATGTGTGTAAGATTTTCCTTCGTGTACAAAAATTAAAAAATAAACTGGTGGATATTGTACTTGTTTTGTATTGTGTTGTGGTTCCGTTCAAGTTAGTGATATTTTTTGTAATATATCCACGTATTTTTATTTTTTAAAGATGTGCTGAGGAGTTTCTTTATGGCTTTTTTTCTGCTCTAGACCTCCTCAAGAGGAGAGACCCGTGCCCAGTAGTGGGCCATTAATGGGTTGAAGCCAGCCATATTAATACATTTCTTTGCCAAATAACATAATGTTACGTTACTTTACTACATGGAATTTAAATCAAAGTATTTATGGGAATAGGAAGCTATTAAGCCTTTTGCGAATCTGTGATAGAGACAATGATAAGTTGTGAAAAAAAAACTTTATATGTGTGTTACAGGCAAATCCCGAAAACTAGTTCGGCCTACGACAATGTAGTTAGTACTGACCTTGACCGCTAATGTTTGAGAATCGACACAAGTTATGAGTGGTGGTATGGTAATAAATTATTGCTAAAAAAAGGGAACATCATATTGCAACAATAAATAAATAACAGGTTAATTTATATTAAAGTACTTATATTTAGGAATTTATAATTGAAACGTACGATATATAAATAAATGAATAAAATAACGCTTCACACTCATAGCCCCACACTAGGATTCCCTGTGTCGTGGGTGCCATGGACAACACACTAGACAAGGACATTCACACCCAGACCGTGAAGAGAAATTCAAACTCATCATTAGGAGAACATCGGATTTGGGCTTGGGCGAACAGCTTGTTCAATACATTCGAAAAATCTTGCATATTTTAATATCTCCATTTCATATTTCATTTTTTTGCTACACCGTGTTGGGATCAGATTTAGTAGAAAAACATTAAACACAATTTGATTTTCTACCATTTATTTCCGACATATTAAACAGTGTTGCCGTAACAAAATAAAATATTTTTACATGATATTGATTGTGTGTTTTCATTGTTAATTCATTACTTATGTAGGCTAATGTTTTTATAAAACCTTTATGATACCAAATATGTTACTGAATCACTCTTGTTTATAAATAAAAGTGTCCAAAAACTTAAAAGTGAAAGGATATTTATTTATTATAGCAACACTACAAAGTGCTGTTTACCGTGTTTATCCGTTTATACACCACAGACTACGAATCGAATCGTATCGTAAAGTATTGCGGCTAATTGTATCGATACACGATATTACTATGTCATATTGTATCGAAAATATCATATTATCTATCTATTCTTATGATCATATCGTTCATTAACTACATTAAAACTGTAATGTCACATGTACCTACATGTGTATGTATATAGAAAACTACCTATTTCACATGCAGTTGTTTAATAAAGAAAAGAAAACTAAAATACCTAGGTTACTGTTAACTGTAATAATTAATATAACTACACAGACACTAACGGTGAGGCTTTTTATAGCTGCAATTGTTTAAAAACTTAACTTTTGAGTAATAAGTATATATATATTTTCTGTAAGCGTGTTTTGTTATATTATAAACTATATTATTAATTATAAATATTATCATTTGAAGTAGGTGGTACAATCCCATATTTTTGACTCGATATCCCGGCGAAATGTTACGATATATTCTAATATCGCATGTGTACATCGACATCGCATTCCATTGTATCGATACATAAAACATCGATACGTATTGGGTATCGCTGTGTTGCCAAGTAACACATATTTACGATAGATACGGGAGATATTACGGTATTCAGCTTCGATCTACCTTAACGATTTTTAGTGTTTTAGTACATTTTACTGTATTTTCTACCACACAAAAATCTGATTTCAGTAGGAGAAAACCTCAAATCTCATACAATCTACCGTTTTTTATAAGAATCTACGGTATTTCATGAAAGTAATCCGTAATCCAGTTTTTTGACCTGGCAACACTGTCGCTAACTGTCATTGTTGAAGCAAGTTTGATTTTCATTCCGTTGCGAATGCTCTTGGAATGTGTATTAGTGTTATTGTATGCTGTGATAAATTCTTACTGACGACCCGTGGTTGTGCATTTGGATTGCCGATTTTGCCTACGATTGCGGATAGTGGATGAAAGATGCATGGCCCACTACTAAAAATACTACATGTTATGTTGGCATTAGCATCTTGATGCAGTTGCTAAATCGCCGACCGCAGCGACTATCTATAAAGTATCATGTGTTCGCGGGGAGTATTTCATAATTTCATAATTAGTGGCTATATTTCATAATTCCCATCCTTTTCCACGAAAAAATATATATGCAGATAATGTATATAATATCCTCAATCGAAAGTGCTATGTCTCCTGCATGTTTATTCCGGCCCAGAGTTCTTAAGAAAGTTGCTGATCTCCTTTCCGCCTCGCTGGGAATCGAACCCAGGACCCCTGGTGCGGCGATCCGGCATGATAACCATTGCGCCACACGGGTCGTCAACAAACAATGGTAATAACTAATAAGTAATTAAATTACATAATTTTCATTAATTTTACTATAATTTCCATCTTCACTAATATTTTTATATGTTTTAGTGATGTTTTAGTGATAGCATTTTAATCATTTTTATAGATGGCTCAAATGTTGTACAATCATTATTAAGGTCTGATAATTACACCTTGATATACCTGATATTAATATACTATATTCTCCAAGCTTTGATGTAAACTAAGTTTTGCAGAAAAATGTCATAATATGCAAAATTTTACGATAATGCTAAACATCCTACTGTAGCTTAAATTTTACTCTTAAAAATGTTAAAATAGCAGGATCCTGCTAAAAATGGCAACCCTGATGCTAACAGACTCACCGTAGTAGGTTATTACCTGTGTAGCGGGTGGCATGAACGACAGACAATAACACATCACAATAACACCCATGACCCGAGTACAAATATTTATCTGTCACATAAATATCTGCCCCGAGCATGAACTAAGCTACAGGGTAGTCAAAACTTCGAAGAGGAACAGTTTCAATCAATCATTGGTCTGGCTTCAACCCATTAATGGCCCACTACTGGGAACGGGTCTCCTCTTGAGGAGGCCTAGAGCATACTAACCACGCTGCTCCAGTGCGGATTGGTGGAGGGGTTAGTGGCCAACCCGAGTGTCGGAAGTTTTCAAACCGCCCGAGGGCCTCCGACATAGCTTAACGACTGTTATCCTATGATAACAACCGGGACCGACGCTTTAAGTGCCCTCCGAAGCACGGAAACGCTCAAGAAATTTTGCCACTAGCGGTCACCCAACCAACTCCCGACCGCGCCCGCTGTTGCTTAACTTTGTCGATCGCTTAGGATCGACGCAAGCCGCCGGGCTATGAGCGTTTCAATTCATTGGCCTGCCTGGTCTTAAAACTCCACTGGTGTCTGTGTGTACATTTTACCTAGGGTACAGGTCCAATGTCACGAAATCCGTCCTCAGGTACCTCTTGAAAGCTTGCCCTCCAGATGTAGGACATAAATTTCTTACTTGTAAATTATAGAAGCGCCTGGACTTGTTGCAATGTTGATTAATATTTGAGGTGTTTGCTAATTCTTGTTTGTTAATTCCACGTGTTACCTTTACCGCACTTTTCAGAAAGTGTGTCTGTGTCAGGGGCGTAGCTACCGCCGTATCAGCTGTATCAATTATACGGGTGCCCCAGCGTATAGGGGCCCCCACTAACACTCCCAAAGAAAAGCTAGGCTGCGGCCTAAGACCGCTACATTGGCACTCCTTTTATATTTGACAGCTGACGTTGAGGGGGCCCCACAACAAATATTGATATGGGGCCTCCATAGGGCTAGCTACGCCACTGGTGTGTGTGTGTCGAGTATAAAATATCACTCTATGTATGCTTTTCAGCCGAGAGAGGAATTTAAACTAAAAAAAAAATATTAATGAATGCAATAATCTCGTTGGTTTTTACGAATCACGTATTCATTAGTAGTAATATATATTCATTAGTAGTAGTAGGCGTAGCGTGGGCTCCCGCCTCACGGGGCCGACCGAAAATTTGCGCCCCCCCCCCCCCCCCAATGAATTTTGCCGCTCCCATATTATTTAAAATATTTTTTAATTAAAAATGCACTTTACTGTTTTTTTCATAATACAATTTTATTTACATTAAAAAAATATAAAATATTTAATTAATACATATTTTTTTTTAATTTAAAAATCGAGTGGCTTGTCGCCCTGTCTCACACATGAAGCATGACATGAAGAAATTATAAGGGTGATAATATACTTATTATTATAGTAGGAACAACGCTAAACTGATTGTACCAAATTTTAGACTATGTAAAACTGGTGGCTCGTTCATGGGTACCTACATGTGTAAAGATTTATGTATAATAAAATTCCATCGAAATTTACAGAAATGCCTTACCATAAATTAAAACTCATATTAAAAGCATTCTTATGACGAAAAGATATTACAAATTAGATGACTATTTTAAAGACAAGATTGCTTGGACTTGAGTTTTATGAATATAGATTGTAGTAGATAAGTGCTATCTGTAACTGTGGGCAGGAAAAAACAACGCCGGTAGTTTCTTGCTGCTTCTTCTCCCGGACCCTCTCACAGTAGGGCCTTGTTGAATTGGCGTAGCTTGTATGACTTTCAAAAAGTGTTTGTGAACCAAACCAATTTTGAATAAAAACATTTTATTTGATTTGATTTGAGCAATTTCATTATATCTCCTGATAATCTGCTGCTATGCTACGTTTGTGCCTTAAACTATATTTTTGTTCCTTCTGTATACGGCCGCGCTCTACCCTGTCCTTTCAGAAATAAATTTGATTATTCCAGTCAATGGTTGCCGGGAAAAGATCGTTGATTTAGAGAAAAGCGTAGTACGAACTACATATGTACGTACCATAGATATTCGGATTTAGAATTATACCATTCTATTAACAGTAAGTAGTCACACAACGGTATCGGGGTGGCTTAGATACTAACCCCAATCCCACGCCGGATGGGTGTCGTAAGAAGCGACTAAATCCGACCCGCTGGTAGTAGGGTCACTCGAGGGATTATATTGGTAATATTTATTGATTTTAATTAATTAATACCATTATTATTATTTATCTATGGGGACCGCCTGGATAGCTACCACACTCTTGCAAGAGTCAGCCGCTAAACGACTCGTCGTGTTCCGGCTGGGGGCTTGAGAGCCAGTTCTTTCTTTTTCTTCTTCTCTGTTTCTTGGCCGGCAACGCATCAGTGATGCCTCTTACGTTGCTGATGTCAATGGACATCGATAGCCACTTACCATCAGGTAAATCGTCCGTTCCTTTGCCGGCTATTTCCATAAAAATAAAAAAATAAAAACTGGTTATTGCATGATCAATAATTGACGACAGGTATCTTAGTAGGCGTTTCCTGATCTTGCAAATGTAACATACAGTACGTGAGCGATATGCAAAGTGTTTATAAAATGCGATTTCCACCTTTCGATCGTAGTCCGATTTATAGTGCGCCAGATAAAATGTAAATAGGTACATGTCATAATACATTTTAAAAGATCAGATAAGGCAACACTCATACCTAACCGAAGCACAACGAAGTAAGGTAAAGTAAATATAAGGGTAAAGGTTGATGAATACGAAAAAAATTAAAATGTGTGCAATTCACACGTGGTAGAAGTGAAACCTTCAAAATTTTTGTTTTCAATGTAGTTGAGACGAATGTAAAATTTCGGGAAGATGATAATTGTAGGTTTTAGTAATGATCATAGGGATGCAAAGTTAGATAATTATTTTACATTTTATTCGTATGTATATCACATATATTTATTCACACTCAGAGCTTAAACCTTTTATACACGGTCCATCTTGCTGTACAGTACGGCCGCTGTATCTTGGCGCGTCTGAACATAGGCTTTGCGAACTTTAGCGCATGTAAGACAGAGATGGCAACACGAACATGCTAACGTGTGACTGAGACACAATACACCGTGTATCGAGTATTGGCGAATTATGTTACTGCGCAGCCTTCTACGCGAAGTTCAGACGCGCCAAGATACAGCGGCCGAACTGTACGTCTCTCCAAGGCCATGCACGATGCACGATGCATAAGTACCATGAATAGGCTTGACGTACGTCTATAATTATTATTAATTGTTTGCAACTCAACTCAACTCGGCTCGGCTCGGCTCAACTCAACTCTTTTTTTTTTAACGATGGGAAATGCCTTTACGTACGAAGTGTGGGACTCGCCGGCCTACTGCCGAAATACCCACTAAAACCCATCGGGCGCCATTCTCAGCGCTACGGAGGGCTCCGGGATATCTGTGTAGAACGCACCGGTGTCCTCCAGCGCGGTGCCTGGGCAGGCTCGTCACGGGAGTCAAGACTCACCCGGCGCGGGACGTTGTTGACATCTGCCGCGGCGGCTCCTCCTCCGAGCGGGATCCGAGCGTTCTCGGCTTCGCCCGGCGTCCTCCTTCGCGAGCATTACTGCCTCGCAGGAGGTGACGCTTCGCCACGCTTCCCCGCTCCGGAGCATCGCCGCGACCACGGCTGCCGGGGAAAGATCTTGCCCTATTGTGTCCGTGAGGATCCGCCGCTCTGACTCCCATGCAGGGCAGTTCTCGAGCGTGTGCTGCACGGAATCCTCCAAGTGCCCGCAGTGGTGGCACTGCGCAGGTAGTAGGTAAATACGTACAGTTGTTACTTACGGTAATTGTCCTTATTCCAATTAAGTAAATGTTTTATCATGTGGTGTGAATCGAACGTGTTTGCTGTGAGACAGGTATGTGAATTTAACTCGATTAATATTAAAATAATTTTAAGCGTTCAAACAATTAAATGAGACTTAATGTAAGATATCCTGTTATTGACGTGTCTGTGTATCTGTGTGTCTGTGTATCTGCATGTTTCATCGCAGCTCCTAAACGAATGGACCGATTATGATGCGGTTTTTTTTTGTTTGAAATCTGACGTGATCCAGATGGCTCTGAGCTATATTTGCAACTAGCTGACCCAGAAGACGTTGCTCTGCAACATGTTTTATATTTATATAACATAAATAAAAAAAACCGTCTTAGAAAAAAATTTAATGTGTGCTGGGACACATAGAAGTGAAACTTCAACGGATAAGTAGAAAAACGAATGGCAACGGACAAATGGAAAAACGAATCGCAACGAACAAGTGGAAAAAGGAATGGCAACGGACAAATGGAAAAACGAATCGCAACGAACAAGGTGAAAAAGGAATGGCAACGGATAAGTGGAAAAACGTATCGCAACGGACAAGTGGCAAAACGAATCGTAACAAAATTTTAACTTGAAGTTATACAGGCAGACTGTTAATCTACTTGTCTAATTTGAAAACCTTTAATTGTGAGAGTGACACTGGGTATAACTAAATTGAAAAAAAAAGTAAAATGGCCGATTTTTGGCATATTATTATCTTCCAAATTTTTTTTTGTCAAAACCTATCGAGTGGGGTATCGTTGAATAGGTATTCAAAAATGATTTTTAGGTTCCTTGCATCATTTTTCATTTTAAGTACCTAACAGTTTAGGATATATTTTAACGATTTAATGTTGTTTAAATAACCATTCTCGCTAATTTATTGAGTTTCATAATAAAATGAAAACATTGCGATTTTTTTTACCTAATAAAGAAATGAATAAATCCTAACTAAAAAGAGTAAAATAAAAAAAATACTTAAAAAAAACCCGACTGCGTTAAAAAAAAACTAAAAAGAAAAAAATAAGCCCATTATTTAGAATGTTGTTAAAAGTAATACTGAACAACTAAACCATAGAAGGATTTACAGTCGGGACCCATTAAAATATTACAGGGCTGCTTGGGAAAAAACAAACAAGATTTGATTGGTTGAAGAATTCTCTAAACATGACGAAGCCTATCGACGTATTTTTAGGCATCAAACAGGTTCTCCCTTTGTACGTACTACGTATGTATCATTAAAATTTCTTTCCAGTATCATAAAGAAATGACTGTAGTTTTAAGTTACCACATTACAGGATCATCAGTAACTTAAGATTAACAAAAATGTCTTTCTATTAAACAGATGTTCATATTGAGCGCAGGATGTCTTCAGTCATTCGCCGCTGCGATTATGCTGTCATTTCCTGCTGTCCTCAATCCTTCGATCCTGGCTCCAAACAGCACAATCCACGCTACGTCTGATCAGGCATCATGGATCGGTATGTCTTCAAAGTATATTTCATTTTCTTCCGTTAAACTTTTGATATTATTTCATGACTTCATAATAATATTGATAAATAAAAATTAAACCTTACCACCAAGTGCACCGACATTCTTATGACACCCTGGTGAGCTGACATGGTATTGGGGCCAGTGTTTTAAGCGACACCAATACGACTGTAAAACTGTTCAATACTATTTGATTTGCTTGGATTAAGGAGTCCATCATAGCTTGCTAGAGCCTTTTGCGGAGCGTGTGTTTAGTCTATTATGTTAAATGTGTTATGTATGTATATGTCAAATATTTCAAGCCGCAATTAAATTGTTTCAGCTGCAAGCAATGGATTTTCCGGAATATTGGGATTTTTTATCCTATCGCCGTTATTCCAAGTTGTTGGGCGAAAATACGTAAATTTTGGCGTGTCAGTAATTATGTTGATTGGATGGATAATTTTATTCTGCGCCAAGAGTATTTTCGATCTGTTAACTGCCAGGATCGTGCAAGGATTCGCTATCGGGTCCTATTATATTACCGCCATTACTCTTTCTGAATACTCTGACCCAACAAGAAGAGGTTACTTTATGAGCATGAAGAAAATATCACTAGCACTTGGATCATTAGTTTGTCACTCATTAGTGTTAATTACTGACTGGAGAAACATAGCGGCCTTTGCAACAGCACCTGTCATTATATCTTTAATTATGATATTATTCTGGCCTGAAAGTCCCGCGTTTTTGGCCATGAAAAGTAGATTTAGTGAGTGTGAAAAATCGTTCATTTGGCTCCATGGAAGCTCAGTCGAAAAGCTGAAAGAATTAAAAGATTTAATCCACGCTCAGACAGAAAGACTGGAGAATGAGAAACACACACCCTCTAAGTTATTTTTTACAACATTATTTAGAAGTTTTTGCAGAAAAAATTTTCTTAAACCATTTTTAATAGTGACGTTATTGACTCTGGCTATAGATGCTTGTGGCAGATATTTTTTGTTAGCGTATCTTACGCAGATTATGGTTGAAATAACTGGAAACAAGTCTATAGCTATGTATTGTGCTGTAGCGTCTGATTGCTTGTTAATATGTGCCTTATTTACATCGTGTTTTCTTATTAGATTATTTAAAAGACGCACAATATTGTTCACGCTTGGTTCATTTGCTGCTATTTTGATGTTCACGATTAGCTTTGCACTTGTACTTAAAACTCATTTTGATTTAGGTACAGACATCCGATGGTTGATTCCAAGTATTATATTGATGCACAGTTTTGTGTCTCACGTAGGGTTAGTACCAACAGCTTTTGCGATATCTGCTGAAGTGTTTCCTTTAGAATACAAGGGTTTAGGCTCATTTACATCAGGCGTAGTATTTACTTCCTTTTATGCCTTATCCCTTAAAGTAACACCCTTGATGATTGAAGGCACGGGTATAGCAGGAACTTACGCGATATACGGTATCTGTGTATCTATATGTCTAGCAATATTATACATAATATTGCCAGAAACAAAAGATAAAACGTTACAAGAAATTGAAGATGAAATTAGAGGTGTTAAAAGAACACTTGAAAGTGATATATTAATTCAGCATGCCAATGATGCGAGTAAAACTGGTTTTGGAAACTGATTAAGACTGTATGTGTCAGTTTTGTTGTGTTGCTATTTATAATTGAGAATGGAATTTGCGTTACTTGAAAAGTAATTATGACAATGACCAACTGAAAATAATGTAAAAGGCATTGTTAAATGTTAAAGGCATTGTTAAAAATCATAATCACACATTAGAAAATTTATGCCATTATAGAGGCACCAAAAGCTAGTTCATATTTTATATCAATGTTTACGTCATTTAATTTAAGGTGTTGTTTTTTCTATAATCAATATGATGTTAACTAAATGAATGAAAACAATAAATTATTGCAATTTGAACTACAAAAAACAAGAGTTATTCCTACTCCTATTACATTTTCTGGTTTTTTACCTGCATAGATATATTTAGTACACTATTACTATTTAATTTTTCGACAATTGGAATTGAATGGCGACATAAAATGAAGTTATCGATATTGTTTTGAATAAAGATTAATTATGACGGAATTTAAAACTATAACATTTTAACGTAAACATAAGTATAAGCATCAATCTTGTTTTTTTCGTATAAAGGTGTTTAACTTATTACACCATAATATTATTGACACCATCCAGCGGAAATTACGGTAGATAACTACAGTAATACAGTTGATAAACGACGGAGTTCTCGTGTAACAAACATTAAAAAACACCGAAATGAGAACCTCATTATTTTATGGAAATAGCCGGCAAACGAGCTGACGATCCACCTGATGGTAAGTGGCTATCGTCGCCCATGGACATCAGCAACACCAAAGGCATCGCTGATGCGTTGGTGGACAAGAAAGAAGAAAAAGAAAGAAAGAACTGGCTCTCAAGCCCCCTGCCGGAACACGACGAGTCGTTTGGCGGCTGACTCATGCTCAAGCTATCCCGTCTACGGAAAAACATTTCATCGAATTACAATTCGCCGAACACAATATATCGAAAAAACATTTCGTCGAATAACAAAACGTAGAACAACCAAGTCATCGATTGACATTTCTTCGAATATCATTACGTAGAACAACCATTTAATCGCATGACAATTAATCGAATTACATTTCGTTTAATGTCATTTCATCGAATGGCAAATCATCGAATGGCGATTCATCAAAATGGACTGCCATTCGATGAACTGTCATCGAATTCCTCGAATTGCAATTTTTCTAGGTTAAAAGATTTAAAGATTTTATTATAAACAGAAACAATTTAATGCTTTTTATAACTTTTTTGTATGTCTTATTTTTTGATCAATAACAATTTAACATTTTTCCGTACATAAAAATTTTAGGTTTACTTTCTTCCTTGAATCATTTTTATTTCAAAACGTTTACGTTAGTGACAGAAACGAATCGCTGCAAAACCGACTCCACGTAGTCTTGTTTGCCCTACCCCTAGAGTGTAATGTAAACCCGCAGCGCCGGAGCCGTGACAGAAACTGTGCTTGCTGCATGTTGCATGCTGCTTACGTCTTAATGCTGCCTTTCAAGGATGAGTGACATTTGAAATAATAAAAAAATATTTATTAATGATCATATGAAAATTATATCATTCGATTCGGTCAATTGTGATTCGATATATTGTCATTCGATATTTTGTAATTCGATATATTGTCATTCGATGAAACGTCATTCGATGAACTGTAATTCGATATATTGTTTTCGATGAAATGTTAATTCGATTAATTCGATTAATTGATTTTACCGCAAATCAGCTATCCAGGCGAACCCCATGGAGAAATAATAATAGTAATAATGGTATTAATTAACAATTAAAACAAATATTACCAATATAATCCCTTGAGGGGCCCTAACACCAGCGGGCCGGATTCAGTCGCCTCTTACGACACCCATCTGGCGTGGGATTGGGGTTATTATTCTAAGCCGCCCCAATACGGCTAAAAACTACATACTTTTTTGGAAGTCTTCTAAAAAAATCTCAACCGCTTCCATGGTTCAGAGGGCACATGAAATGGTCACGTTGGTCCCATTCGCTATGTCGTTATATAGGAGGCCTTCAGACGGCATAAAAATTCCGACTTGATCAATCCTTATCTTCATCAAATAAATTGTGCAATTAATTTTTATAATAATGATTAAAATAATCCATATAGACTATGACATGGATACGCGGGACGACAGATAAGTATTTGTACTCGGGTCATGGGTGTTATTGTGATGTGGTACAGGTAAAAACCTACTGCGGTTACATGAGTGTGTAACCGTTTATTTATTTATTTTATTCGGAATGTGTGGATTGCATATGATGCAATGTGTGATATGATTTAAAAAGATCTTGCAATATGAAAGTAAGAAAGAAAAAAAAAAACATTTATTTCGCTCACAGGGCACTGCAACACATACAACAATATGATTAAATCTAAATTCTATGATTAAAAATTAAATGCAGTGCCATGCCGATGGAACGGAAAAAGGTCATTCAGCGAGGTCCGCTGTTTATATGTATTTATATATGAATTAATATGCAACCATAATTTAATTATAGTTATATATGTATATGTAGTTATATATGAACTGTTTTCCTCTCGAACTATCTATAGTAAAAAATAATAATGACACGTTAGCATGGGATTTGGATATTATGTTTGTGAAACCAGTACCACTCTTCCGCGAGGATCCGCGGGCGGAATCTAGTACTTATATGTGTTTTCAAGTCGCGTGTGTGTGATTTAGGAATGGCACATTTCACTTATCACTGGATATATCACTTGTTACAATATACTTCATTTGTCACACCAGTGACATGCATCGAAACCGTCCGTTACATTTATCGCGAGAGTGATTTCATCACAGTATTTTTTTTACTGTGACTTAACGCCGGCAACCGACCAAGCCAAGCTACATAATAATTCACAGAATTCCATCTTGCGAAAGAGAGAAAGCAACATTTGTGACTTGAGCCGTGCGTGAGCGAGAGCGACACAGTGCCACCAGCTAGAAGAGAGAATTTGTTTAAGTGAAATTGCATCTTATTCTCAACGTCATTAGACTTTAGTTTGTCTGAATTTTTTTCAACTTGCTTAAGTAAATAACGCTACGTTACAAAAACTTCAAATGAAAATAAGTCTTATTGCAAACAGGGTAAGGTTTTGATTGAACTATGTAGGTACTTGAAATTCACTGCGACATGTAACAGACGGAATAAAATGCACCCACTGTGACAATATCATCACAGATAAAATATAACGGTCGTGATTTATCACGGGTGATATAACAGTGACAAAAATAAATAAATTCACGGACATGATAGTGAAATAAAAGTAGCGATATTTTCCACTGTGATTTCACATTTATTTGTGTGTATGTGTATGCTATTTCACGTATTCTATTCGTACAAGTGTTTTGAGGTTAAATATAGCATTAAATATAGGTAACGTCAATCTATTATTAGTAAATAATACGATCCATGTACATTGGACAGAGAAACAAATTAAAAACACCTTGGACTAAGTACCACCGTCACGATTGAGAAATTTTACTGTTGTTTTTCCATAAATATTTGTCGACATGTGCGAGTCGACACTACTGTTTATATGGCTCCACAGAAAACCAGCGTTACAGGCGATCAGTTGTAGGAAGGAACATTTTTTTATGGAAATAGCCGGCAAACAAGCTGACGATCCACCTGATGGTAAGTGGCTATCGTCGCCCATGGACATCAGCAACACCAAAGGCATCACCGATGCGTTGCCGGCAAGAAAGAGAGAAGACAAAGAAAGAAAGAACTGGCTCTCAAGCCCCCAGCCGGAACACGACGAGTCGTTTGGCAGCTGACTCATGCTCAAGGGTGGTAGCACTAAACAGTGGTAGGTGCCAAAGGGTGATAGGTACATACTAAAGAGTGGTGGAACTAAAGTCGAATCCATAATTCGATGGACTAAATTGCATCATTATTTTGTGCATTTTGTCTTTCGAATTATGGATTTTACTACACAAGTATACACAGATTAATCTATGACTATAAAATATAAGCGGAGCTGAGCGTGATTCTATTTTGGAGTAATATCACTAATATCTAAGCCTTATATCATTGTCTGTACTGTACCGTAATATGTTTAAGAAAATATACTCTATTTCTTGCTTTCTTCTTCTTTCGTCTTCCTTCTTTCTTCATCCTCCTTTTTTGGATTTAAATATTATGTGCATAGCCGGCAAAAGAGTAAGTACTTACCAACACCTAATGGTCAGTAATCGGTCATCGTCGCTAATGGTCATCAGCAACGCCAAAAGCCTGGCCTAAAGCATCGCCAATGTTATTGGCCACAAAAAAGAGAGACGAAAAAAATTGCAGTACAGCGAATCAAAGAAAAAATTAACTATAAATATTTGTGCAGGTTGCGATTTTAATGAATTCATTGTACTCGTAACTGCGTAAATTACGCACAGTTCTAACTATACGATTAGATACGTATTCCAATAACGTAAATTGCTTTATCATGTGGTGTGAATCGAACGTGTTTACTGTGAGACAGGTATGTATGTAGATTTAACTCGATAATTCGCACCCTTAAAATGAAAGTGACCTAACTCAAAATTTCTGTTTTTGCTATAAACTTACCTTAAAATGCGTACCCTAAAACCCTGTGATGAAAAAGAGCTCGAATTATGAGTAAGAAAAGGACATCCTAATAATCGGTCACTTTCATTGATCGCTCTATTCATCGATATATACTTTTTTGAAAACTTTCTTGCTCATTTCCCACAAATTCCAATTTTTGAGTTAGGTCACTCTCATTCTAAGGGTGCGAATTGTAAGCGTTGAAACAAATAAAACCTTATCCTTTATATACATTTTTAAGAATAATACACGCACGCAGAAGTCTGAGATTTGGTATAGCTAAAGTTAACCGTTTATCATGACAGGACCAACACAGTACTGATCAGTACAAGGATAGTATGCTCAAAGGTTGGTGAATTGGACCAATGTTAATAGCATAATAACTAAACAATTTCACGAAGTTCGTACCTGTAAGTGGAAATATTTATTCCAATTTATTTAATACAGTTGAAATGTTTATTTATTTTTATTTCTTAAAAAAATATTCCTAAATATTATGACTTAGGTACACGATATAATCTAAATTTTACTAACAAAAAATAACCGACTTCAAAGTTAATCAAAAACTACTACTACTACTACTAAAGCACCTGCTTTAGATTAAATAAAGAATCATCGAAATCGGTTGGCGTGATATTGAGTTATTCATCAATTTGTCGCGCACATACTTAATACAAATTTAAGACATAATTATGGTTTTCTCATGGATGCCATTGTCAGATCTCAATAAAATTTATGTGGTACCACATGACAGGCATCAGCTTTCGATTAAAAAAAGAATCATCAAAATCGGTTCGCCCAATCCAACGTTCTGAGGTAACAAACATAACGACATAAAACATAAAGACATAAAAATACAGTCGAATTGTGAACTTCCTCCATTTTTTGAAGTCGGTTAAAAACAATAATAAATAACACGCCTCCACTTTCATTTTACAGTTATTATTAAATAATTTTATTTATTTCAATTAATAACGCCGTACACTATAATGCCGTGTCGTGGGTGCCATGGACAATACACAGAGACAAGAACACACACACATCCAGGCCAAGAACAGAATTTTGAACTCATCTTTCTTGGCCTTGCCTTGACCTCAGTAATGCCTTTGGTGTTGCTGATTTCCATGGGCGACGATAGCCACTTACCATCAGGTGGATCGTCAGCTCGTCTGCCGGCTAGTTCCATAAAAAAATACAAACCTCCTCGCTGGGAATCGAAACCAAGACCCTTTGTTCGGCGGTCTGGCATGGTAACTAACTATTACGCCTCACGCGTCGTCATAAGTAGAGTAGACGTACGCCCCAACTCAGAGTCACTAACGGTTACTTAAATCGCTCCTTAGTGCAGTTTGTATGGTGATTGTTTACTAAGTAGCGATTAAAGTAACCGTTAGTGACTGTGAGTTAGGGCGCCTACATAGAATAATGATACGATCTCTACAAATGATTTAAAAAATTTAAATCATTAGAGAAATAGATGAATGTATCTACAATATAGTTAATGGTAAAGTAATAATAATAATAATAATAATAATAATAATAATAAACGCTAACACACTCATACCCCCGCAGTAGGTTATTACCTGTGTCGCGGGTGGCATGGACTACACATAACACATCACAGTAACACCCATGACCCGAGTACAAATATTTATCTGCCACATAAATATCTGCCCCGGCCGGGAATCGAACCCGGGACCCCTCGCTTCGCAAGCAGGGTCGCTACCAACTAGGCTACAGGGTCGTCATGGTAGGGTCTTGACACGACTCAGTTATATTTTGTTGTTATTACCTATAATTTTATGTAAAAGTCACGCTTCCAACAAAATACATGGTTGAAGAAGCTTATCGTCGCATAATGGTTACGAATTAGGTAGGTACCTAACCTACCTATCATAATATTGTCGACTACTACAATACAATAATGTTAAGGATATTTTACCTACCAAACAAATAGATCATGTTCTAGAAAAACATATTATAGGGTACTTATAATAAAACGCGGGCATTGCTAGCAATCCATATTTTCCTAAAGTATCTGCAGGTAGTAAGGTAACTATATTAACAATTGATCAACAATCGTTTCTCTGTGTGTGCATCGTAGGTCCTAAACGAATGGACCGATTATGATGCGGTTTTTTGTTTGAAAGCTGACGTCATGGAGGTGGTTAATTTTTTTATTAAATAATTTCAGTAATTTTTATTAGTCGATTTATTTATTTACAGCTACGCCTTCAGATAGCGGTATGTATAATATCGTTCACGTTGGGAATAGCTGTTGCATTTCCATCGATACTCAATCCAGCTATACTTGCACCCGACGCTGATATTAAGGTCACAGGAGATCAGGCTTCATGGATCGGTAAGGTTTAATCTGCGTTAGTATTTTCATTAGTTTAGACAAACTCATATCTAAAACATACAAAGAACAGGACAATTATAGTCACCGCGAACTAAGAAGCCCAATTTGTCGTTTGCCATCACAGTGACATTAGAGATGTACAAAAAAATCGGTTCACGAAAGAAACCAATTTTTACAACAAATCGATTCAAAATTATAAGACCTTCTAATCGATTCGATAATTAAATTTTAAACTAAAAATCGTAATATTTAGGTACCTAGTTGCCTACCTACTACCTCGATTGAGCTATCTCATACCGCGTATTCTTAATATGTACCTATTTACGACTTCAATAAAATATTATTTTATCCATTCGCCCATGAACATCAACAACAACAAAAGCATCACTGGTGCGTTGCCGGCCAAGAAAGAGAAGAAAAAGAAAGAAATATAGATCATAATAGAATGAAAGTCCCGCTCAGTTCCATAATAATATTTTGACATAATATTATATTATGAGCGTCAGGAAAAAACTACAGTGAATAAATTCTTGCTTATTTCGTAAGACACATATGTATATGTACATAATTATTATTTTGTTGAAAAAAAAAATGTTTACCGCAACCTTAAATACATAATTACATATAACATATTATCTGCAGTTACTGTCCATGGATGGCGAAGTGCCCATACATAATAGAAAATGCCCTTTGTTAGCATCCAATTCATCGTGGTATTATTGGGTACCTAATTTTAAATTCAAATGCAAGCAAATCATTTTTAACAATGTAATTAAGTTAATCAATTTTCATTTTTAAATTTCGATTATAGTAATGTATCGATTATGACTGGTTTTATAAACGGTTTCAAGCCGTCACATCACCCTACGTCAGATTAGATTTAGGCTTCTTCATATAAGATTGTTTCGACGTCATATATTTTTATTAAATTTTGCATAAATTATGATGTGATGGGATTTTTACTAGATTTTAACGTATAATATGATGTATTATCAACGCCAATGAAAATGAGTAGGGATTTTTAACAAATTTTGGCAAAATCCTTTGTCCGTAAGTATTCAACTGTTCATGTCAAGTAAATGAATATTCCATTTCGCTCAAAGACACCCACACAAGGTTAGTTCATATTAATAAATAGCATCTATCATAATGGGCATCTTAGATAATTTTGACTATAGTACCCGTTAGTTAGTGACTCCGTCAGGGTCCCGGAATCGATTTCTGGCAAACATTTCTGTTTGATAAATATTTGTTGTAAAATTCAATATTATAAAAAGATAATGTTTCTTCTTCGTTATTTGGTAATTAATTGTGCGTATGTTAGCATATGGATATGCAACACAATAAATCAAGCCTAATTGTATGTAGTTATGTGCGTGTTTATTGTGCCTTGCTTATTAGAGGGTAGTTACAGATTTCGGCATTATTGCCCATTCAGACATGTTGCATCGATCACAATCTAAGCATAATCGTAAGCACAGTAAAGAAATATAATCCTATATTGTGTCGTAAGCATTGGCTTACTATTGCGCAGAAGGTTTAAAAGTTCTCTAAAATTATTACAAACTCTATAAGTCTGCGAAAATTTGCGAACCCATGACTGTAGTGATGAAGAGAAACATCTGTGGATATTAAAATTTATTATATTTGAATCTGTGTTCGTAACATTTATTTTCTGTTACAGCCACATGTTTGGGATTCGGAGGCTTACTTGGATTTGCCATCATACCAATTGTGTTCGAGATATTCGGCAGAAAAATGGCCAACATCGTGACAAATCTGTTTCTCCTTATTGGAAGTCTTATGTTATATGTCGCAAGTGACGTCTATTCGCTAGCATTTGCAAGAATCACTCAAGGTATGGCTATCGGTGGAACGTTTGTGAGCGCTGTAGCACTTTGTGAATGCATTTCTCCAAAACGAAGAGGATACTTCATGGTTTTCAATAAGGTTTCCTTAGGTTTAGGCTCTCTAGCTTGTCATTCTTTAATATTCATTTTAAATTGGAGACAAATTGCCATGGCTAGTGCTGTAATGAACCTAATATCTATATGTTTGAATTTAATGTCAGCTGAAAGTCCAGCATTCTTAGCCATGCGAGGACAATTTGATAAATGTACAGAAAATTTTGTATGGTATCGAGGTAATTCCTTCAATACCAAAAGAGAGTTAAAAGAATTTATCTCAGCACAAATGGAGAACTTAAGAAGAAAGGAAAGAAGTAATAGTATCAGTACCTTCAAAAAAGCTAAAGATATGTTAATGACGAAAGAATTCCGGAAATCATTATTTATACTTACTTTGACATCACTGTGTTTAGATACATGTGGAAGATATTATTCACTTGCTTACATAACGCAAATATTAATAGAATTGACAAATAACATAAATTTAGCTTTATATATGTCTGTTGCTACTGATCTGGTTTTAGTATTTACATTAGGAATTTCAACTCTTTTAGTAAAACATTTTGAAAGACGGTCATTATTGTTTAAGTCAGGTTTTTGTTCTGTATTCTTGATGTTCACGATAAGTTTTTCAGTTATTTTAAGAAATAAATATAACGTTTTTGAAGATATTAATTGGTTGACACCAGCCATAATATTGTTGCATACTTTTGTTACAAATATAGGTTTAGTACCTATAACATTCGTTTTAACTGGGGAAGTATTTTCTTTACATCAGAAAGGTTTGGGTTCAATTTTAACAGGATTCATGTTTTTGACTTTTTTCAATATAATAATGAAATTAACACCTATTATGATAGATAAAACTGGTGTTGAAGGAACTTACTCTATTTATGGACTCCTCCTACTCATATTTTTAGTATTATTGGAGAAAATACTTCCAGAAACTAAGGACAAAACATTGCAACAAATTGAAGATGAAATGAAAGGGATAGAAAGAAAGGAAGGCACCTCAAAAATTGAGTTAATCAAATATTCTGCAATTATCAGTTGTTGAAATTAAATTGGGTTGCGTAGAATGGTGGTTATCATCCTAAAAACCGAATGTCTAGAGTGGTAGTACTGGGTAATAAATGTCTTCCTTTTTATCTTTGTTCAGGGATCCCCAGGATCGGGATCATCAGGGGGGATCAGGTTGACACTTAACCGTAAAAATATTTTTTTTCTGATGATCTTAAAAGTATGAAACCAGTCACAAATACCATAGACACAAAATGCCTTCAGAATGACATTTTTGTTGTTTTTCAAAGTTGAAGTATCCTGATTTGTAATGAATAACTTAAATGAAATTAAATGAAATAATCTTTTATTCTTGGATATGCTCTTATTAACGCTGCCGAACACACTTGATGTCATAACATCACTCATAAACACTTCCTTTAAGGCCAGCACATTTCCAGATCTGTGGAAGCAAGCATTAGTTAAACCCATCCCGAAGAACAATAATTCGGCTGAACTCCAGGATCTCAAACCTATAAGTACATATATTGCCAAATTTAAATTATTTACTCACTAGATAGGTTTCTCAGTGTGTGTGAACAGGGTGTGAAATTAACACCTATTATGATAGATAAAACTGGTGTTGAAGGAACTTACTCTATTTATGGACTCCTCCTACTCATATTTTTAGTATTATTGGAGAAAATACTTCCAGAAACTAAGGACAAAACATTGCAACAAATTGAAGATGAAATGAAAGGGATAGAAAGAAAGGAAGGCACCTCAAAAATTGAGTTAATCAAATATTCTGCAATTATCAGTTGTTGAAATTAAATTGGGTTGCGTAGAATGGTGGTTATCATCCTAAAAACCGAATGTCTAGAGTGGTAGTACTGGGTAATAAATGTCTTCCTTTTTATCTTTGTTCAGGGATCCCCAGGATCGGGATCATCAGGGGGGATCAGGTTGACACTTAACCGTAAAAATATTTTTTTTCTGATGATCTTAAAAGTATGAAACCAGACACAAATACCATAGACACAAAATGCCTTCAGAATGACATTTTTGTTGTTTTTCAAAGTTGAAGTATCCTGATTTGTAATGAATAACTTAAATGAAATTAAATGAAATAATCTTTTATTCTTGGATATGCTCTTATTAACGCTGCCGAACACACTTGATGTCATAACATCACTCATAAACACTTCCTTTAAGGCCAGCACATTTCCAGATCTGTGGAAGCAAGCATTAGTTAAACCCATCCCGAAGAACAATAATTCAGCTGAACTCCAGGATCTCAAACCTATAAGTACATTATATTGCCAAATTTAAATTATTTACTCACTAGATAGTATTCATGTTGTTCATTGCGCGATAGGTTTCTCAGTGTGTGTGAACAGGGTTGTCCGTTTCCTGACATAAGTATTCCGTCTCCCAATTGATTCGGAAGATCGGTTAAGCGTCTGTAGTTGTTTTAAGTAAAAAAGTTTTTACTAAACGAATTTAATTATTTATTTTATTACGATTGAATAATATAACTAATGTTGTGATTAGATAAATAATCAAAGCATTTACTCGCATGAACATTTTGTATTTCGACATTTAGTAGTAATTGTAGCATTATTGAAACAAGGATTTTTTCAACAAATTTAAACAAAATAAAAGATAAAAAGAAAATAAAAACAAACTAAACGTTAAGTTACGCACATTAATTGCATCACCACAGATTAAAAGAAATAATAAAGTATGTAGGACATATTTACATATCGGGCTTTAGTTCAGTGTTGCCAGGTACCGCATTAATACGGTAAATCTACCGTGTTCAGCTTCGGCTTACCTAATGTTTTGAAATAAAGTAACCAATTTTAGGACCTGGCAACATTGCTTTACTTAAACGCTGTAATCATGAGTTATTTAACATGTTTGTGGAAAGACTGGTATGGTAATTTTAATAGATATGACGCGGTAACATAGCAATGCCTTTATATCGATACCGGTTTCAATTGTCGTCAAGGATAAAACAAGACTTTTCAGGTGACCCAAAAAAACGAAAAAAAAGTTTTGTCTCATTTCTTTTTTAAACAAATTATTTAAAAATCATGACGTTTAAAGAAATCCCAAATATTTTTTCGTGTTCAATCCGTATAAATTAACAAAATAAACTAAACTTAATTATTGATATAAGAGTCCTTTACAGCCTACAAAAATTTTACTGAAGTATTTCACGGCCACGAAAATTGGTTATGATAAAATCAGCCGTGTAGCACAGGACTAATATTAATCATCAATGGGTTTAAGTCAATATCTAAATCAGAGACTGAGGGGGTAAAAGGAACAAAAAACTAATCTGGTTATGAAGTACTTAAAGTAGGTAGATAGTAAAACTAAGTTAAATAAAAGGTTTTTTACAATTTTTTATTTATTAATCAAAATATTTAGTAAAAAAGTGACAAAAATATAATTCTAACAGGAACTCAAAATTTAAACAAAATCCCCCTTATTACAAGACGAGGTCTAAAGTTTAGGTTTAAACCATGACTAAATAGTCCAGGCTTGGTACGATACTGACTTTAGTAAAATACTATAAACCAAAGCTTATTACAAAACGCAAAATACTCGTTGACTTGTTAGTACTATTGGTTTAGAGTTTAGACCTTGGCTTAAAATGCTGAAATAACTGACACGGGTTTGACACGAAACAGATTCAATCCGTCAGTATTTATTCGATTACGACGTTCCATTATACTACGATGCTGTTTATTGTTTTTGACATTCAATGGAATACGTCTATTATTAATATTAAGAGCGAAAATATTATTGTAAATAAATAAATATACAGTTTTCAATCAATTCTACTGATTGTTGTTGTCGTGGATTTTGTTACATGTTAAAACATGTATTTTTTAAGAATTAATGTACGCGTGTGTAAAGGAATGGATTTCTCGCACGTAATAAGAATCCATAATTTTGCGTAAACAAAACAAATCTTAAATAAAATAAAATCCAGTTGGCTTCGAAATTTATTACAATGTTGTGGTCTTTGGTTCATAAGTGCTAAGAGCAAGTGTACCTTATGCAGCGGAGTGTATTGTAAATAATAAATATTGTGACTCATCGCATCACAAAATGAATAAAAATCTACAAATTACTAAAATATAGCAAAATTTTATTAATATTAGTACACTTACACTAGGTTAAAAATACATATAAGTTCTTGTCGTAATCTAAGTATTAATTATTCATTTTTCAGGTACTAACAGATTCCTTCATAAGATTGATAAAATTGATTTGAAAAAATATTAGAATGCAATATAAAATAAATTATTATTATCCAAAAGTGCTGTAGTATAAATTGCCTTCTCCTTATATTGTCACAAACTGTAGTGACAAAAGGTATGGAGGTTCCACTTCCTTATCATCTGTTTTTGTTCATCAAAGGCTGCAGGATTTTTCTGAATCTATGGGACAATTTTGCAATTGCTCCGACTCCCTTTAGTATATGGCTCAGCAACTCTGCAAATCAACTGCAACATTTTGAATCTAAAATACCAAAAACAAAACAATGTTATTATCATTGGAATAAATAGGTAATAATAGCACAGTAAGGGTACTGCCAAGGTTTGAGTGAGGAAGAGAAATAATCACCAACATAACTTTATATCTAGTGTGAAGCAACATGATAATATTTGTGTTCGTTTTGGAATTAGTTTGATAAATGTTTATGCATTTCTCACAACCCATAATAGGAGTAGCAACAGAATATACGACAAACCTTAGAAAGAAGTATTTACTTAACATCAGGTGGACAGAATTCTCACTTGCTAGTTCACTTTCATAAAATAATGCTACAGCTACGTTACAATTGCAATGGTACTGTATGTAAACAACATTATTATAGATACTTACTTCGTGACGAGTCCAGCATCGTATTGCACAAATTACTGGAATTTCAGAGGACAAATGGATTTCCACGATGGTCATGGAGTCCAATCTTCTCGCACCAAATCCACAAATTTCATTGCAAACCTCGTAGTAAAACTATATTTACATTTAATATCTTCATCACTCAGTTTGGCGAACGGATCCATAACAACACGATTTATATGCCTATTGGTCTGTCCGGTGATAGTGAATATTAAAATATCTTCAGTATGTACAAGATACATTGAATGAAACATTCAACAATTTCGAAATAAACACGACAACAATCTCGAAACTGACTTTGACATTTGTGAAATAGTCCAACGTAAAACTAGGGGCCTCGCAGGTTTAGCTTTAGTCTCATGTTAGTCTCAGATGAAAGAAATAAAGGGTAGTTATAACATTCGCAAAAAAATGTAACGAATGACGTGAAGTCGCTTTTTTACTATGTGTGCATAACAACCATAATGACAACTAGCAGCGGCATCGTATGGACACGTATTTCTTCGTGTGTGTAAGGTGTCAGACGTAAAGTCACAATCTCTCTTAGGCCATGGCTTAGCATTAAACCGCGTCTTGTAATAACAATTTTGTTTAGTCCAAGCTTCAAAGGAGGTTTAGTACCAGGACTAACGATAGACCTCGTTCTGTAATAAGACCGATTGTGTTTTTTTTTAATCGCAAATATTTTTTTATGCCTTGAGTAGGCAAACGAGTAGATGGGTCACTTGATGGTAAGTGATCACTGCCGCCCATGGACATGGGCATGGCAACACTGGGCACGTCACCAATGCGTTGCTGGCCTCAAAGAAAACAATAGACTTGCTTCTTGAAGGACCCCATGTCATAGCTTAACGGGAACACCGATGGAGGAACTTCGTTCCACAGGTAATAAATAAAGTTGCTGTAGTACAATATTAGGCTCTCTGGCTAGCCATGCTTTGATATTAAAATTTGTTCTAAATTGGAGACAAATTGCCCTACTTTGGAGTATTAGCGAACGTTACAGCAAGATTAATTTATTTGTATTATTTCTGTTGAAAGTCCCTCACACTTAGCCATATCTACTTATTTATAAGAATTGGTTTCAATGTCAAATTAAATAAATTTTGGCAAATATTTCATACTCGTATGTACAAGTAATTTATAGATCTTTGTAATAATTAAACAATGTTGTCCACAAGGACAACATACAATGGATATACAATGACATATATGTACCACATGCGCAAACAATTTCTAATACAAATACGCATGTCATTGATATCGGTAAAATGAAGTTTACGCGTTTACACACTCATACCCCCGCAGTAGGTTTTTACCTGTGTCGCGGGTGGCATGGACGACACATATAACACATCACAATCACACCCATGACCTGAGTACAAATATTTATCTGTCACATAAATATCTGCCCCGGCCGGGAATCGAACCCGGGACCGCTCGCTTCGCAGGCAGGGTCGCTAGCAACTAGGCTACAGGGTCATCTTCATAATTAAATTAGAGATACGATTTTGTTATTTTTAAAAGACAATGTGATTGAAAAACGAGATTTAAAGTAGAATCACCAATCCAGCTGACTCATTTGACAGAAAATAATGTCACTTTGTGAACTATTTTGGCCGTAGTAATAGTAATAGTACAGAAGAAATAATAGTACTTTTAATAGTACAGAAGACGCACTTCACAAAATCATTTGAATAAATAGCGTCTCTTGCTCCAACGCAATAAAGTGTAATGTAGGTCGCACAGCGCTAATCAAAAACGCATAATGAGTTGCCTTCCTTTCTAACGCTATACAGGCAGTCCTCGTACTTACGGCATGTTAGGTTCTCGAAATACGCGACGTAAATCGAAACGACGTAAGTTTATTTATTTATTTATTTATTTAATTATAGGACACCCAACACAGATAACACAGGAATCAAGCTATAAGTACAATTGCTAATTGATCTTAAAATAAGTGTTCCCATAATTATAGGGTGCCACAGCGTGCACAATTTTGCAGCTAGACAACGTGATAACTAAATGTATGTATGTATATGTACATATTACAATATTAATGACAAACTTATTGCTATGTTTTATGAGATGAACTAGTAACTAGGTAAGTAATATTACTATAAAATATTTATTAGAATTATTAATAGAATTACTTAAGATTATTAGTATTGCTTAACAGAGAAGTAACATCTTTTTTTAATTTATTAAGTGGATCCGTTATATCTAAATCGCTACTTTTTGAAAGAATGTTATAATGCTTGCAGAGCCTAGGCAAAACAGAGTGTTGACCAAGGTTTGATTTACAATACGGTAATAGAAACAGGTTGAAAGTTTTTTTGCGAGGAAGACGAGATGGACAAGATATTTGTAATTTCTGAAAGAGTTCTGTGCAGTCAATAGTTCCATTGAAAAGTTTGTGTAAAAAAGTCTGATCTATTAATTTTCTACGGGTAGCCAAATCTGTCATCTTGAAATGAGTTAATCGGTGTTTATATGATGGTAAGTTTTTAGCTATTGCGTCACTATAACATAAATAATTAATAAATCTTTTTTGAATGTTTTCAATACGCTTAATATATATTTCGTACTGAGGATTCCAAATTATGGAGCAATATTCCATAATTGGTCGAATTAATGTTGTAAATAGTTTGATTTTGGTTGTAGGTTTCTTAAAATATCTGCTATTGCGTGCAATGAAACCAAGTAGTTTGTAACATTTAGAGACGGTTTTTAGAATATGTGTATCAAATTTAAGTTTTGTATCTATTATTATGCCTAAATCTCTCACCTGGTCTATGGTTGAAATTCTTTCTCCGTGTATGAAATAATTATTATGTTGAGTGTAAATATTGCGACTAAAATGAATATGGTGGCATTTTTTAGTATTAAGAACCATGTTATTGCGAGTGCACCAAGATGTAAAACGATTTAAGTCTTCCTGTAGCAAATCAACGTCACGAGGTGAAGATATGGGTCGCATCATCTTCAGATCGTCAGCAAAAAGGTAGACTTTCGAGTATTTAAAGCAATCTGGGATATCGTTGATGAAAACATTAAAAAGAATTGAACCCAAATGTGAACCTTGTGGGACACCGGAGCTAGCTGTGAAGGGGCTGGAAAGATGACCACTTACTGACACTATTGATTTTCGATTTATGAGGTACGATGAAATCCATTTTAAAAGATTGCCAGAAATGCCTAAGTGCGAAAGCTTCTGTACGAGTATAGAATGATCAACTTTATCAAATGCTTTGCAAAAATCCGTGTATACAGCATCAACAGGGATTCGGTTATCCAAAGAGGCTATTAAGTCCGAAGTATAACAAGCCAAGTTCGTGACAGTAGAGCGAGATTTCATAAATCCATGCTGATGGATGCTAATATGTTGCTTAAGGAACCAAGTTATACGCTCTGCAATTAGTTTCTCAAATACCTTTCCGAAGGTATCAAGAATCGAGATGGGTCGGTAGTTAGTAATGTCATTTTTATCTCCAGATTTATGTATTGGTATGATTAACGCTTTTTTCCAGGGGTTGGGAAATATACCTACCTTCTTCTACAGATTTATTAAATATTAACTGAAGTGGTTCAGCTAAGTACTTAGCGCATTTTTTAATGAAAAACGGTGGAAATCCATCGATTCCAGCGCCTTTGTTAGTGTCTAAAGATTTTAACGTTTTAAGTATCTCACCAGACTGAAAAGATACATTATGCAGTGATGATGACATGGAATTTTCGGAATAATTTAGTGATATATTAGTTTGATTTAGTGGGGAGTTATGACAATTAGCAAAATTTTCTGCAAATAAGTTCGTTATATCATTTGCGTTGCTTGCTAACTTATCTGCCAAGTGCATTTGTGCAGGGTAGCTTCCACCTCCTTTACGAACATTTTTTACAAAAGACCAAAATACTTTGGGATTGCTTTTAATGGAATTCTCTATAATACGAATATAACTATTATAACACGATTTTTGTAATTTACTGCACTTATCTCGTAGTTCTTCGAATTTAACCAAGTCCAATGGATTTTTATATTTTTTAAGTTTGTTATGTAGCTTTTATTTATCTTTGAACATAGCTATTAGCACTCGAGAGTACCAACAAGGATATGAGTTTGTGTGTTTTTTATGAAATGGCACACGTTTCTTAATGACAGATTGGAGAGTGCTATAAAAAACTTCAGTCATTGCGTTAACCGACTTGCAGTCGACAAATGTATCTTTCCAGTTTAATGATTTAAGGTCATTTATTATGTTTAAATAGTCAGCTTTATAAAAATTGGGTTTAATGATTGTCTTAGCAGGGAGCAGTTTAGACACAAATGTGGGTACAGTAAATTCAAGTGATGGATGATGTTTGTCTTCAGCTGTTAAACTGAACTTACTATGTGTCAGATTTGCCACTGGCTTGTTACTTAAAATTAAATCTAATACTTTGCCATTTGTATTGGTAATATTGTTAAATTGAGTTAAATTGTTCAAGGCAGTAAATTCTAAAAAGTTTATATTTATTTCAGACGTTGTAGTAGTTGATATAGATGACGTTATAATATTATCTGTATTTATATTCCATCTCAGTTCACTTAAATTGAAATCACCCAATAAAAGTACGTGATTGTTTGAATTTAACGCAGATTGAGCTCGTTCAACAAAAGAATCTAGGACATTAACACACAGAGGTGGAGGGAGGTATACAGCGCATAAATGCAAAGAGTGTTTGTCGTTTGGTTTTCTGTCAATCTTAATCCAAAGATCCTCACACTCGCTTTCAAATTTAGGTAACCTACTTGAATGGAACCGTTTGGAGACTGCAATTAGTACTCCACCGCCGTCTTTCCTTTTATTATACATACTAGTCTCACGATCTCGTCTGTAAACGTGATAACGGTCGTCAAATAATTCTGTGTTAAGTACTCCATTGTTAAGCCAAGTCTCCACAAGCACAATGACATCGAAATTTTGCACAAGTAAATTTTGATAAAATTCTACGGTCTTAGTTTTTAATCCTCTTGTGTTTTGGTAATATATGTTGAGGCTTGAGCTAAACATTGTTTAGTAACTATTACAATCTAAAAATTTAAAATATATTTGTGTAGAAAGGAATACAGAACAAACTTAGACAATAGTTAAATTAATTTGCTTAAAGTATCAATACAATCTATGAGAATGCAATCTGTATCTTCAGATTTTCTCATAAAGATGCGTCCGTTACGGGTCCAAACAAATTTGAAACCTAATTCTTTAGCCCGAATACGTGCTCCCGCGTGGAGGTGTTTAATATCCGCCGATAGGTGCTCAGTGATGTATATTTGTTGTGCTTCCCTTGCGGACGTTCCTAAGTGAGATGTGTTGAGCCGGTTGGTAGGATGACTTTTGTTGTACTTTATCGCTGCGGCTAAGAAGGTATCGCGGAGACGTGGAGTGGTAAACTTTACTAAAATAGATCTGGGTCGTTTACTATTTTGGTCTTTCTTAGCAATTCGTGTGCAATGTGATATATCGGAATCCTTGATATCAGTGTTTATAGTTTTACTTAATTGCAATACAGTTTTTACAAGATTCTCGGACTTGTCTTCTGGAACGCACTGTAATTCTACATTACTGGCCCTTGCGTGTTCTTCAGTGTTGTTTACTCGCTTGTTAAGGTTTTGTACAGATAACTGGAGTGTACTATTTTCTTGTTCAAGCACAGAGATTCTTGCCTCTTTTTCATTCAATGTAGTTTTCAATTCCTCGTACTTGTTAGAAAAAACGGCTATTGTTTGCTGATAGCTATCAACTAGTTCTTTGAGAGTTGATTGCTCCGTTAATATTGAATTAAGTTTACTGGTTACTTCTTGATTTATAATTGCACGAAGCGCCTTGTCTGTTAGAGGAATGTCATCATCCTCTTCCATATCAAGAACATCGGAGAGAAGAGTCTTGCGTTGTTTGTTACGAATCGTTACGTTAAGGTGATCTATTTCCGGTGAAACTTGCTGGTTATTGGTATTATTGCACGAATGGTTATGAAGTGGAAGTTGTTCAGAATGAGGGGAGTTTGTGCTGATATCAACCTTAGATTGTTTATTACGGCACCTAAGACACTTCCAGGAGTTCTTTGTGGCGCTATTCACGGATCGAAAAGTTTTAGCTGATACTTTAGCACAGATTAGGTCATACCATTGGTGACATATAAAGCAGTTAACACTTTCTCTTGTATTAATAGTATTCATGCAACTAGTACAACGTTTTGAAGACATACTTAAAATTAATACCCACAGTCCAAAAAATAAAAATAAAAATCAAAACACACATTCATTTAAGTTCGTTATAGCGTTGAAATAGGTATTATTATTATTTTAAGCGAGCAAGCGATCCAAATTATTCATTCCTGAAGCTCCGCGCCCAAAAGGTCGAAAGCGCCATGCATACCGTGTCACTTACGCGTATTTCACAAACTTGTTAGCACAACGAGCAAAATATTGTTATTTATTATTGAAATTTTTATGTATTTATACAAAATGAAGTATTTAGTTAGTTTCCACACACAAAAACTGTCAAGTTATACTTTAAAAACTATTCAAATCATGCACTATTGTTTTTGAAGCGTATATGAACTTTAAACTATCGCAAATAAAAAATAATTACGGAGCGTAAAAACACTGATGTTGTCTAGTTGCCGCCATTTTGGTAAGTTGAGACATATTTTTTCATATTATGTTTACATGTAAAACTCAAGGGTTAGGATCCACACGGACTCGAAATTAAAAAAAAACTGCATTTATAACAAAGGATATACATAATTTATTATCAAAAGTAAGTTCTTAAAATAATTATATATGCACTTATGAAATTGCTAGTTATTTTTCCTATGCCGGAAATCGAAACAAATGACGTTTGTCGTTTGATGTTTGAGGAATAGTATCAAAAAATTGTTGGACGTAACTTGAAACGACGTAAATCGAAACGACGTAAGTCGAGGACTGCCTGTATTGTCTTTTTTGAAAGAATAAAATTAATCTGAAAGTTTAATTACCAGTTATATGCCCATGCTATTCTTATAGTCCAGTGCCGATAATTTTTGAAACGAAAAAAAATTATAGTAGAATGAAACTTATTGCAAAAGGAAGAGAATATAACAAAGATTATAGGAAAAATAAATTACGGGCGATCTGAGGTCGGGAAGGGGGGGGAGGGGGGGGTTTAATGGAAAAAAATGGTTTATCTCGATTTCCGGAAAAATTACAAGTCCTATTGAAAAAAGTTGAATAACAAAGTTGTAGATAATAAAAAGATCTACAACTTTTGTATTTACACTTTTTTACATAACCTCAAAATTTATGTGAAAAATTCAAAAAACCACGTTTTTGGTTTTTTATTTTTATCTTATACAAAAAAAAAATTTTGTTTCACAAAATTTGGTGAAAACTTACCTTTGTATGTCCTTGACATACTGTAATTTTTTTGATTCAAAAATATATATTTTTTCACCTTAATTTGACCTTATATCGAAAAAGCACCCTTATTTTCAGTCGAAAAATCTCACGTCAAAAAATCTGATTTTTTAAAAATTCGGTAGTCTTTTTATTCGTTAGAATCTCTACTTTCTAATGGTATATAAAAAACTATACACTACCATGGTAAATGTTCTCAGAAAATGCAATGAAACGACAACTATTTTCGCATATTTTTTGCAATCTCATGCAATCAATGGAATCCGATTTATTTTTGCGATAGTCCGGTGTAAAAAAAAAAGATATTTTTTACTGTAGTAATGAAATTAACAGTTTATTAGAGGTACTATCCATAAACAATCGATTATTCTACTCAGAATCAGAGAAAATCGAAATTTTAAATTCAATTTTAAATTTCGCGCCATTGTTTTTGTGAAATGGCGATGATGAATGGCGTGACTAAATAGGGGATATGATAGAAGATACCTAAACTTGGCGTAGAAGGCACTTATTCCATATATGCCTTTTGTCTTTGCATTTTATTAATGTTATTAAGTTTAATACTTCCAGAAATTAAAGATAAAACGTTGCAAGAAATTGAAAACGAAATTAAAGGTATTGTACAGTTTACAATAGAGTTAACAGAATATTTAAAAAATTGTGGCTTCAACCCATTAATGGGTCACTTCTGGGCACGGGTGAGGAGGCCTAGACTCTAGTCTAGAGCATACTCCACCACGCTGCTCCAGTGCGGATTGGTGGAGAAAAAATTTGTAATAATTGTTAAATAGTACATAATAATAATAATATAGTAATAGTTGTAATATAGTAATAATATAGTCATAATTGTTAAATAATTATTACTAATAATTGTTAAATAGAAAAGTTATGATTTCTAAGATATTTTACTATTAATTAGTTGTTTACTAGTAATATTTTTGCATTTGTACACTAAAGCATATTATTATGTAACTATTAAATAAGTATTACTAATTTAAAGAAATCTTGATGTAGTTGATGCAAGGCCTAATCGGAAAAAACATGTCTATAACAATGTATGGAAAATGATCGGTCTCTATTCGTTTTCTTTGTATAATGTGTTGCTATAAGTCACATAAGTTCAATAGGACGATCAAAAGAAAAATGCTGACGTACAAGTTTACTTCAAAAACAGTTCAGAGACTCAGTTCATAGTTCTCAGTATACCTACAGGCTGAATTTATCAAGTGGGCGTGGATGGCCCAATTCGAAATTGAGGAATTACGAAAAGTGATCAAAGAAGTCTCAGAGCCGATTTTAATGAAACAAAACTCCATGATTTAATTTTCGAAAAATCAATATTCCTGGCCAGGAATCGAACCCGGCAAACTTAAGGAAAGATTTTGGGTAAAGACAAAGACCTTCTACTTACTTTTTCTTTGTTAAAATTTTGTAAGTAGATGAATGTGTAATTTTATCTTGATAACGCTTTACCATAAATTACACGTGTGATGAAAATACATACATATATAGTAATAAATATTAATACAATAACAATAATACATGTTTTCCACTGTGTATATTAATTTTTATTTATTTATTTATTTATTTATTTTTGTACACGAGGAAATCTTACACAAAACAACAATTATGACACAATTTGCACAAAGGAACTGCTTATTTCTTTAAGAAATCTCTTCCAGCAGCCCTGTGAGAAGGAGATAGTCATTGGATGGTAGACAGAATGTGTACTTACCAAAAAATCATTGAAAAGTGAGCTAGAATACATATCTTTATAATATATACAATATATATGTATATACATATTAATAGATATTTTATAATATATACACTAACAATATAACATAAATATTATATTTACAATCTATGAGTCAATGGATTGTGTTAATGAGCGTAATATAATAATTATACAGCTAAGGAAAGATAGTGTTCTTTGACACGTTTCTTGAATATGGAGATACTTTGTGAATCACGTATCCGTGGCGGGAGCGAATTCCACAACCGAACTGCCTGAACGGAAAAGGAACCTGAATACAAGGAGGTTTTGTGGGGTGGAAATTTCAGCAGTGTTTTAAGATGGGTTCTACAAGGTGCATAAGAGGGACGAGCATAGGAAAAACGTTCCCGGAGATAGGATGGATAAGTAGGATTATGAAGGATATTATATAGCAAGCACAATATCCTAGTATCTCTGCGAAAACGAATTGGGAGCCACTTGAGATCCTTGCGAAGGTGAGAAACGTGATCAAATTTTCGAATTCCGAAAATAAACCGAATACACAAATTTTGCAAGCGCTCAAGTTTGTTAAGTAGCTCCTCTGTGGCATCCAAGTAGCAGGCATCTGCATAGTCCATGATAGGTAGAATCAATGTTTGGACAAGAGATATTTTCGTTTGTAAGGGCAAGAACCTTAATATAAAATATATAAACCTTAATATAAAATATATAAATTAATATAAAATATATTTTGTTAATGTGTGTGTTATTAAAATGATCTGGGGGCACGGCAGTGCCCCCGCCAAGTCGAGCAAAAAAGCGGCACGGCCGTACCATCCTTTTCTCGAAGCAATTCAGGCCATTTTCGACCCCCTATAACTTCGTTGTGGATAAAGCTAGAAGCCTGAATTTTTAGTAACCAAGCAGGCATTGTATAAACACGTTATATTTCAAATTTCATTCGATTTGAACCAGTAGTTTAAGAATTATAACTAGTCAAAGTTTCTTAATTTCGTCACTCACTGACTGACTGACCGATCATCAAAACTCTAAGGCACTTCTAGCAGACATAGAAGCTTCAAATTTGGAACACAATTAGTGTTTAGTGTATAGATCAAGGAAAAACTAAAACATTTTGCAATTTCGGTCTAGTTTTCTAGATACATCAACTGCATAAATAACTTTGTAATCCCATATAAATATATAGGATTACAAAGTTACATTTGCAGTTAATGAATTACTGTACCTGTATAACAAAGTATCATCTGCAGTGAATTAATCAGTGTACCTGTATATAATATAATGAAATAATAGGTGTAGATAGGTACCTAGATATAATTATGTTCAAAGGTAACTTGTAAAAGGAAAAAAAGTAGAACTATCTACAAAAAGAAATGAGATGCCATCAAAAACAAAACTTGTAAAAAAAACCAAGTCTCGCAACTCAATTCTTCTACCGTAAAAAGTTGTGAGATCCATGTAATACCAAGTCAGTTAATTTATTCAGTTCCTACTTAAGGGTCCTTCTGTCTTAAGTTATCACGTAATTAGCTAACCTAACAAGTAACAACATCTTATAGTGACCATATTATCAATATTAAAAACTTTTATGTTTTAAATAAATAGATTGACTTGGCAATCGCACTAAACAATCAAATTTAATATAATATGTAGGTATTACTTGTGAGATATATTGTGTTTTCATGCGATGGCCAAGTCGATCTATTTATTTAAAACATAAAAGTTTTTAATATTGATAATATGGTCACTATAAGATGTTGTTACTTGTTAGGTTAGCTAATTACGTGATAACTTAAGACAGAAGGACCCTTAAGTAGGAACTGAATAAATTAACTGACTTGGTATTACATGGATCTCACAACTTTTTACGGTAGAAGAATTGAGTTGCGAGACTTGGTTTTTTTTACAAGTTTTGTTTTTGATGGCATTGTAATTTTCTTGTATTCCACAACTGAACAAGTAGGTATATCTATACTAATATATATATCTATACTAATATATATATACTATATACTAATATATAAAGAGGAAAGATTTGATTTTTTGTTTGCATTGAATAGGCTCCGAAACTACTGAACCGATTTCAATAATTCTTTCACTGTTGGAAAGCTACACTATTCCCGAGTAACATAGGCTATATTATATTTAAAAAAAAATTAGGGATCCCTAATAAAACTCCAATAATGTAACCCAAGGTGTAAAAAAATAAGAAAACCGAAGGCGGTTCCTCGTCTAATATAATCTGATAAATGGTTCATTTTCGACGATATTTTATATTCATTGCGGCAAGCCTCAAATTGCAAGTGGGATTCGGGACACGAAACAATTTTTTCGCAAATAATAATTATGATTGTAGGTACTTCCTTGCAAAATGCAATATATAACCATTGAAATATAATGTCATAGAACAGACATCTCGAACAAAATGTGTGTCCCGCCGGGAGTTTCTATTTCAAAGCCCCCGTCCCTTTCAAAATCGAACGAATCCATTGAAAATTGAAGCCGATCGGCGCCAATTCATTGGGACATACATCGTTTATATCATTTATATGCTAATAATAATACTTCAATGTATATAACAACATAAAAATGAAAAATTGAAAAACCGCCGACAGTTTGATTTACACTAAACATAGCTAAGAACATTCTCGATTAAGTCACCTTTCAAAAAAAAAGTAGATCAAAATTGGTTCATCCGTTCGGGAGCTACGATGCCACAGACAGGCATACAGATCCACAGAGACACAGACACATAGATACACAGACACACAGACACGTCAAACTTACCCCTCTTTTTTCGTCGGGGGTTAATGACCTTGTATAAAAAAAATGGGATCTTGTTTTCATTTTGACCAGTAATGTATAGTATGCGTGGAAATTTTATCCACTTTTTATTTTCCTATTCGACAAATGAGCTGATGATCCACCTGATGGTAAGCAGTGCCGGCGTTAGAGCTACTGATGCCCCAGGCAAGAACATTGTGGCGCCCACATAAGAAAATAAAAATCGAGCTTTTTTGCTCGAAAAATTTTTTACTCAACCAATAGGAACGTTTAAGAAGAATTTTTTTTTGCTCCTCACCCCAAATGTGGGGCACCACCATTGAAGTATAATGTCATAGAACAGACATCTCCAACAAAATGTGTCCCGCCGGGAGGTTCTATTTTCAAAATTGAGCTCCCGTTCTCCTTTCAAAATCGAACGAATCCATTGAAAATTGCAGCCGACCGGCGCCAATTCATTGGAACATAGGTAGGTAGGTACATTGTGTTCGCGGTGTCGCTTCTATATGCAAGTAATAATACTTCAATGGGCGCCACAAAGAATTTGCTCTTAAGCCAATACTTGTTAAATTACTTAGATCTTTCGCCAAACATTACAGGAATAATTTGTCAAAATACTTATTTTTACACAAATATTTTTTGTTTATATCTATCTACCTATGAAGCGGTGAATCCATCTCGAGTTGTCCACAATAGCTAAGCCGCTCGCTTTTACCGCTGATAAATGGGCGTCTAGAGAAAAAGAACCATTATTTATGTCAATGTCTCGTGTGGTCCACCCTGATGTATTTATGTTAGCGAATTACAGGTGAGGCGATGTGTTTTCTGTATCGCAGTTTGGTCGTACAATTGAATCATTTAATAATTGGCGGTATTAAGTTAGTATTAGTCTACTTTGCAACAATCCGCGGATAACATGTATGATGGTATATACTTTAAGATATGCGTGGCACCTCCCTCCCACAACTGAAACATGCACTACAATAATTAAAAGTATATACCAACATACATACCAGCACCAACACGTGTTTCGCCCCGAAACGGAGCATCATCAGGGTAAGTTGACTCTACGATGGTTAGTCGCAAAGTAAATTGGCAAAGTAAGTAAATTGGCGGTATAATTCGGCACTAAGTAGGTGTAGTCCTTTTTAGGGTTCCGTAGCCGAATGGCAAAAAACGGAACCCTTATAGATTCGTCATGTCTGTCTGTCTGTCTGTCTGTCTGTCTGTCTGTCTGTCTGTCTGTCTGTCTGTCTGTCTGTCCGTCCGTATGTGATAGCCACTTTTTTCCGAAACTATAAGAGCTATACTATTGAAACTTGGTAAGTAGATAGATGTATTCTGTGAACCGCATTAAGATTTTCACACAAAAATAGAAAAAAAAAACAATAAATTTTGGGGGTTCCCCATACTTTGAACTGAAACTCAAAAATGTTTTTTCATCAAACCCATACGTATGGGGTATCTATGGATAGGTCTTCAAAAATGATATTGAGGTTTCTAATATCATTTTTTTTAAACTGAATAGTTTGCGCGAGAGACACCTCCAAAGTGGTAAAATGTGTGTCCCCCCCCCCCCCCCCCTAATTGTAACTTCTAAAATAAGGGAATGTTAAAACTAAAAAAAATATATGATGTGCATTACCAAGCAAACTTCCAACGAAAATTGGTTTGAATGAGATCTAGTAAGTAGTTTTTTTTAATACGTCATAAATCGTAAACCGCAAAAAACATTGATCAAAGTTACAACGAACTACAAGAACTTTTATATTATGTTACTTGCTGCTACGGAACCCTTCATGGGCGAGACCGACTCGCACTTGGCCGCTTTTTTAGACGATTGATTGTAAACAATTTAATTTTTTTATAGTAAACAGAAATTGGTTTTGGCATTAAATTTTATTATTATCTTTAAATTCTTTTATTTTTCGTCAGCCTCATTAAATAACAAATTAAGTACGTACGATAAACAGTCAGTGTAAGTTTGTTTATCAAGTAGAAATTGTCTAAAAATATTTATAAAAAGGCACCCCGGGAGTACCAACAGAAGTGAAAACTTGAACAATTACGTGCGTATTTTTTTAATCGTTACGAAATATTTTATTGTGCAGGAAATACTTTTAGATTAAGGTTTTTTTATTCATTACATTTTTAGTGAATAAATAAATAAATAAAATAAATAAATAACGCTTCACACTCATAGTCCCACACTAGGATTCCCTGTGTCGTGGGTGCCATGGACAACACACTAGACAAGGACATTCACACCCAGACCTAGAACAGAAATTCAAACTCATCATTCAAATTTCCGCCTCGCTGGGAATCGAACCCGGCGATCCGGCATGGTAACCATTGCGCCACACGGGTCATCAATGGCTGCCAACGCCTCGTAAAGTATATGTAAACTACAATCTTGATATTAATACGAGCCGTAAATTAAGTAACTATAGTTCTGTACTTCTCTCAGAGATAGCGCTACAGGTAGGTGTCGAAAAATGATTACAGTGTCGCGAGCTAATTGGTTTTACTTTTATCCCATCTCACAAATGCCCAACGCGTCCAAAGAAAGTTTCACTTCAAAAATCTACAGTAAAATTACTACCTTAGTGGCAGGGTTGGATTTTGTACCATAATTGAGTTGTTCATTTAAAAAAAAATATTTTTTTTTAAATGTATTTTAAATCTTTAACACAAATTATATTAATTGGCATTGTTAAAAACGCTTAAAAAATATTTTTAATATTAATAATAATGAATTCAAAATTGATAAAAGTTCAAAAAGAATCACGTGACTACAAACGCGCCAGATTTGGTCGCCATGTTAGTGACGTCATTTTGTTAAAGCAATTACACAGTGTTAGAAGCTTCTACGTGAATTGAGTAAAAATATCCGGAATTTAGTGCAAAAAGATATTCATAACACGTAATTTTATTGTAAATTTAAATGTTAAATGATTTATTCTTCATTAAATATTATACTAAAACTCTCTACTGATTGTACACACTAAATAAATTTAGATACCTAAGGTTACACTGTTTACTGGTAAATCGTGTCTGGGAGAAATCAGGGCAGGGTGTTAAGGGTATAAATCAGGGTTGTATGATAAAATTATATTTAATTTATCATACAACTAGCTTCTACCCGCGACTTCGTCTACCTAAATTTCACATAATAATATGGATCCTGAGAGAAGTGAAGAATGTGATTAATAAAAAAATGCACAATGCAATACTACAGATATTCTATGCTAGTAGTAGGTACATACATATGATGACCCTATAGCCTAGTCGATAGCGATTCGATCCAGCCTGCGAAGTGAGGGTCCCAGGTTCAATTCCCGGCCATATCTAATAAAATGTGACAAATAATTATTTGTACTCGGGTCTTGGGTGTTATAGTGACGTGTTATTTGTGTTGACCATGAAGCTATTATAGAGAGGAGACGGCCTAAGCAACTGTGCACTGTGACTCAACTGGGTCCTGACGTCATCACAGTAGGCGTGGCCTTAAGTCAGTCTACTGTCGGCGCCCGTCCTGTGCACAGCTTCACATTTTCAAAGAAAAGGATGAAGTGCTGTGTTTTATCGTGTAAAAACTACTCGGATAGACGTTCTGATGCTATGGATGGCATTTCATTTCATTTTTAAGTAATTTGATTCATAATTTATAAGAATAGGCAGAATAGTTCTAGAAAAATCACTAACGCCGATCTCTCCAAATAAAATTCTACTCGACATTAGATGGCGACACTTTGTGTCAAGAGAACTAAAAATGTATAGGTGAGTAGAGCTAAGTATTAGTATTATATTGATAATCATACGTACTGAAATTTGTCCTACATTCATTCCTATAGAGTTTTTCACCGCCAAAATATTATTTTTCTAGTTTTTATAATCATTTTGTAAACAGGCCGCCATCTATCGTCAACTATTTACAACAAATAAACATAACAAAAACACAGGGCCGTAATTAGAATCCAATTATTTTACCGAGTGTCCCATTGAATTGAAGTACTGCCTATACTCTGTTCATTATAGCTTGATTCTTTTTGTCTTGTGATGGGAAATGGGCATAGTATCTATATAAGGCAAGGTACAAAAGGTTTAATTTTATATAATCTAAATTTTACTAACAAAAAATAACCGACTTCAAAGTCTCAAAAAGTACTTTTCAGATCTCTTTCAAATTTATGTGGGACCACATGACAAACACCTGCTTTCGATTAAAAAAAGAATCATCGAAATCGGTTGGCGTGATATTGAGTTATTCGTCAATTTGTCGCGCACATCTTAACACAAATTTACGACTTATGTGGTTTTCTCATGGATGCCATTGTCAGATCTCAATAAAATATATGTGGGACCACATGACAGCCACCAGCTTTCGATTAAAAAAACAATCATCAAAATCGGTTCGCCCAGTCCAAAGTTCTGAGGTAACAAACATAAAAAAAACAGTCGAATTGAGAACCTCCTCCTTTTTTTGAAGTCTGTTAAAAAATTTATTATAATCACAAAATTGATACATTTGGTTACGATGACGTTAGATATCATTATTGATTGCTACAACCAATAAAGTATACTATTGACGTGCGTGCATTTCTATGTAAAAAAAATATGAAACTTTATGCCCGTGATCTCGATGACCGCTGTCAAAAGAATAATGCCATAATGAACAGAGTATAATTTATTTAATTACGTGAACGGGAGTAGGTAAAATCAGTTTTTTTTAAGTTTAACATTGTATACAATCTTTATAAGTCTTACACTTCCCGCCCACGTCCGACTTTTTGTAGGACCGATAATCGGGCCGATTTTTCCTCAGATTCTTATGACCGATTTTGTGGCCGACTCGCTATTCGACCACGACCGATATCGGTGACCGATTTTTTTTGTAGGAGAAATAGAGCGTACTGGTCACTATAAAGTGAGATATTATTATTTAAATGATGGTCCTACTACATACCACATTGTTTTAAAAAAAACCTTAAGAAGCTTTTTCAATATTTATTTATACAATATTTTGAATAAAATTAAATGTGATATAAAATTTAATCTAAAACGATTGATCTTAAGATTGGCTTAATGATCTATCTTTATTTAGAGACCCACTGAATTAAGCTTGTCGATAGTTTATATAACCATATTAAAAATATTTTATTTGATTCTGGATCGATACGAAACATCATATTAAACTATACGGTATATCTACATAAAATTACATCTTTTATTTATTACCATACTAGCTTTTGCCCGCAGCTTCGCCCGCGGTAGAGATCAATTTTTTACAAATCCTAATTACTTTTACTTAGTTTGATTTAGTTGCCTATGACTTAAGTAAACATGTATCATTTGATAGCGTGATTCAGAACTTGCAAATGAATTTCACTAACGCCATATATTAACAACGTCTGGAACAAAATATCTAGCAACTAACAAAACGTCGATCTTCCCATGGCCTGGGGATGTTTTACCGCGATAAAAAGTAGCCTACGTTACTCTCCATCCGTATCGATACAAGGCACCTAGATTGAACATCCCTATGTCGGTGAGTCGGTGAGAACCGAACGTTCCATTTTTCACCGATATCGGTCGGAATGCACCGATTTTATTTCTGACCGACTTGTTGAAGGACGTGTGCGTTGCACTATTGCTATCAGTACGTTCTATTTTTCACCTACAAAAAGCGGTCACCGATTATCGGACGTGGGCGGGAAGCCTAAAAACAAACTAACGCCCCAACTCAGAGTCAGTAACGGTTACTTAAATCGCTCCTTAGTACATAATTTGTGTGGTGATTCTATACTAAGGAGCGATAAGTAAGTGACTCTGAGTTGGGACGTAAGCCATTTAAAAATAAGAAAACCGGGCAGGTGCGTGTCAGGCCACGCCCAATGTAGGGTTCCAAAGTAGTAAGTTCATCGACTATTGCTCATTAACTACTTATGCTAACATACTCGTAGCCATGATAGTTTTCCTTGTAATTTCATCATATTATAACCTATTTTTGAGAATTTTTTCACTTGTCTAAATTATGTCCAATGAGGTGGTATGAATATTCTGAGTACGTCCCTGTTACATCCTACATTTATTGACATCTAGTGTGAGATAGTTAAACTACGTAATAAAATCGATATAGAACGAAGCGAGTAGTTTTGCTATTGATCGATAGATGGAAAATAAAGAAGTGGGCGGGATTTGGTGGGTTGGAGGGGGTGCCCTCGCCCCGCAAAGTGTCACGCGTTCTTACATAAGAAAATCTACATACAACGTCTCCTCTCTATAATAGCTTCATGGTGTTGACCATGCCACCCGCGAAACAGGGAAACCTACTGCGGTGGTATGGGTCTGTACGGGCTTTGTACATTAAACTGGTACAATATATAATTTTTTTTGTCTCCGAAATACGCCAAGTTGGTCAATGATCACGACTCGTGTGGCGAATCGTTACGACTCCAGATCGCTAAGTCAAGGGTCCTGGGTTCGATTCGATGCGAGGTGGATGCTGCGAGATGGTTTGAATGATTCGTTTGTATTTCTGTTCTTGGTCTGAGTGTGTGTCCTTGTGTTGTCTATGGCACCCACGACACTGGGTATCCTAGTATGGGGCTATGAGTGTGAAGCGTTTATTTATTTATTTATGTACCGTACCTACTGATTTTACAATGTTAACGATAATAATAACTAATATCTTCAAACACGGTTCCGTTTTACTCTACCATTGTTCTACCACGTGTTCCACTTTGTAGCCCCAGGACCCATCATCAAATCCTCATTGAATTTGAGCAGGATCAACGTTGCAAAATTCCTAACCTAATAAAATAAAACCATGAGTTGTTTCATAAAAAAACGGACATGTGCGTGTCAGGCCACGGGCAATGTAAGGTTCCGAAGTAAATAGTAAGTTTATCGACTATGACTCATACTTATGTTATACATAGCCGTGATAGTTTTCCTTGTAAATTCATCATATACCCTATTTTTGAGAATTTTTTCACTTGTCTAACTCCAACCGTTTAGTCAACAGTTGGGGGGGACACTTGACTGTAACCAAAATTAGCACTTTAAAGCCAAACATTTTGCAAACGGACCCCTAATTCCAAAAATGGTCCATGCCAAATTACAGCTTTCTAGCACTAAGGGTCTGGGCGCTTTGCTTCGGACAGACGGACAGACGGACAGACGGACGGACAGACGGACATGACGAAACTATAAGGATTCCGATTTTACTTCGGAACCCTAAAAACGAATCTATGAACGAAAACTAAAATTTTACCTCTTACTCCTCGGGAAAACCAAAAAGGTCACAGGTAGGTACACATTTAACACTATCTTTGGGGTGTTTTTTTGTAGTATTCACACGTAATTGTACAAAACAAGCACGATAACTTTTAAGGTTTAGCATTTTTGATATATTTATCAATATATTGACGATAATATCAAGATTTTATCAGTTAAAAGTCAAATCACAGTATCAGCTGTATGCTGCAATGAATAGCAATTAACAAAGTGACGTCACACGCGCGCTCGGGTCTATTCGGGAATTGTCGGCGTGTTTTCGGTACTGGATTCAAAAACGTATTTTTGATTTGATGTAACTTTTAAATTATAGCGAATAAAAAAAAACTAAAATAACTTTGTTATAAAACTTATATATGAACTTTCCATTTAAAACAAAAAAAAAATTAGGAAACAACTCAATTATAGTATTTATACTATAATTTCGCCCTTTACAGGTACTATGTACTATCCATATAGTACGCTAAAATACTATAATTTAAAGTTTCCTCCCGAATGCTTAGTTTTACGTCATATTTTTTTAATTTTGCTTTTTTTGAACTAGTATTGATTTAAATTCTATTATGTTGCATTAAAAATACTAAAAGTGTAGATGTCATATGTACCAAAGTAAAAGTATTTTTTCATTTTAACAAATGCGGGGGAGGGGGGGTGCTAAAGCAGTAGATCTACCGATTTTTTGCTATCTACCTACCTACTACTTTTCCAAAACTTGAAACACTGAGTGGTGTACTATAATTTTTTATAAATACTATCCTTTTCAGTTTTTTGTACTATCTTTTTCAACGTACCTAAATCCAACCCTGCTCAGTGGCAGCAGGGTTCGTAAAGCTCAAACACAATGGAAATTTGATACTTAATATCTATTAAACATGTCTCCTTTGCTTTACCTGACGTTCAGGAAGCTAGGAACAGGGCAATGAACGAGACTGCATAGAAACCTTTGATACAAGGTACGACGACAATCAATAAACAGACAGACTATAGCGAGCGGAAGTACCGGAAATTAGCTCGACATCCTTCCGCAAACAAACGTCTGCCTACTAAATGAAGGCAAAGCACCAGGTACGGTCGGTAAAAAAGAGGCATGGCATTATACAAAAACCTTTCATAATGTTTAAAACTACAGAATTTTTGTGCTAGTATCAATGTCAAATGCTACCCTTAAATGCCCCAACTCAGAGTCACTAACGGTTACTTTAATCGCTCCTTAGTAAAGAATCACCGTAAAAATCCTGTACTAAGGAGCAATTTAAATAACCGTTAGTGACTCTGAGTTGGGGCGTTAGTCTACGTGCACACTGTCACTGATTAGTATAAAATAAAAAAACCGCCTGCTATTAAAAAAACTATAATAATATAACTTTTTTAAATCCTTATGCTGAGCTATTTAATTTAATACCTATATTGCATCATTCGATTTATTTTTATTTTTTGATACCTACATCAAACAATGGTATCTCAAAGCCACCATATTTGTTTTTTTTCTAATTTCACTTATCTAAGAACACTTGGGCTATCAAGTCGTATCTAACGATATCTTAATTATATAAATTGGTCCAGCGATTTTAAAGATACGCGTGAAAAACATAACCTTTCCTTGGCAGTCGGGTAAAAACAAACATTTCAGAACGTATCATTCTTCACACCTAACTTTTTTGCAGACTGTACGTGAGATGAATTGAAATAAAATTTATTCGTAGTTAGCTCGAAATAACAAAGTTCTCAAAAGTCGAAATACGCTATCACTTCACTCGAAATCCAATGAGTAGCCAGAAGAAGGGGTAAAATCAAGGAATATTTTTCTACAGTTAAAAAGCTTTCTAGAAGCCGTATAAATATTGTTTTTAACTCAAGATTGGCTCTCTCGGCTCGCCTCTCTGTCCGAGTATAAAGTCCGAGTGTAAAGACTATGGTCAACAGCAACTACAGTGCCACCAACTTATCTGTGAATTGAGGGAGGGCGCTGTCGGACCATTTGGACCAGTCATCGGACGCAATTCGAGACGTAGTAAATGTCAAATGAATGAACACAAAGAACTTACGAATGGCGCGGCATTAGTTCCAATTTTCGCCATTTCACCGATAACTTGGTAGCACTGTATAACTTCGTAAAAAAGATTTGGTCACAGGGCAAGGCAGGGTGAATTTGTGTGTGCTCTCCGAAGCACGGAAACGCCAGAATGCTTGCCACTAGCTGTCACCCATCCATCTACTATCCGCACCTACTGTTGCTTAACTCGGTCGACCAGTTTTGAAAAAAATCTGAATTTTACCAAGAAAAAGCAACTGACTTCAAAATAACTCAAAAACTACTCATCGGATCTACGTCAATTTGTAGGACCACATGATAAGCACCAGCTTTCGAATAAAAAAAGAATCATCAAAATCGGTTCACCCAGTCGAAAGTTCTGAGCAGGGCCTGATTAACCCTTAGGCTAATTAGGCTGCAGCCTAGGGCGCGAGGATCGGGGGGGCGCGCTAAAATCGTGTCTTCGCATGCACTAATCTAGCATCACTGCATCTACCCTACACATTTCAACTAGACCGAGACAGTCTAGTCCCTAGAGACGAGTCCCTGATTTTAACAATAAATTTTGAAATTTTAAAAAGCGCGCATAAAACAAACACTGACTTGTTACTCGAATCGATCGGTGGTCGAGCGAGTGGGTGAGCTGGCAACGGAGCAGTGTTGCCAACCCAAATTTTAGAAAATTAGTAGATTATGTGCCAAATGTTGGTAGAAGTTGGTAGAATGTAAAGTGCAAAATTGGTAGATCTACCACCTCAATTTAGAAGATTCTTTAAGATTAAAAATGCATGAACTGTTCTTAAAATCTTCCACCAGCACACTTAAGATCACACCTACATGATTTGCAATAAAAATATCCTTCACCCTTGGTACTTTCTTGAAGCCAACCTGCAAATTCTTTGTCTTTCTCCCATAATTTCGAATATTTTTGGTCATAGTGCCTTTTTCTAGCTTTTCGTGGCGGAGTTCCTAACCTAGAACTCTGTGCATCGCTTTCGCTGCTGTCAGAATCCATTATATAAATAAATGCACGTGATACAGAACAAAAATAGCACCGTTAGTGTGTAGTTACTAGCTGACCCGGCGAACTTCGTATCACCTAACAAACTATTTTTATTCTAAAATAAAAGCAGCCTAAATTACTCCTTGTTACATCAGCTATCTGCCAGTGAAAGTCCCGTCAAAATCTGTCCAGCCATTTCAGAGATTAGCCGGAACAATCAGACAGACAGACAGACAAAAATTGTAAAAAATGTTGTTTTGGAATATGTACCGTTTTTACATCCAAATGCACTTAGTAAAAAGCTGTTATTTTAATATTACAAACAGACACTACAATTTTATTTATTTGTATAGATATATAGATATAGATTTAGTTTTAACAACAAAACAACACAAAAGAGGAACAAAGATTCACCATTGATTCCGCAAAAAAACCGGGAATGGGCCACAGAACTGTATAATAATGTCTATGGGCGCGAAATGGCGCGAACGGCGAACTGCTGCTGACGTTTTTTTTTTGTGGTTTATAGCCTGGACTCTATGCATGCTTGACGCATCGTCGCATGGCTCACGCAACACATCGCAACGTCGCTCGTCGATATAAAAATAATTCAAAGTGATAATATGTCAAACTAATTAAAAAATAGGTAGTTTTTAGGTCTAGGGTGGTAGATAGGTAGACTGAAGTGAAAATTGGTAGATCTACCAAAAAGTTGGTAGATATGACATCACTGCAACGGAGTGCCACTTGCCAGGCACTCAGTGCCTAGTGCGCGTTTTGATTAATCCGCCTCGTAATAATGTTCGGTTTATATGTACTAAGTAGTTAACTAAATTTTAAGTAAATTAATATGTGTAAAGTTGTAAACGAACAATTTAGTAGTTGACATTTAGAAATCAAGTAGACAAGTAATTTAGATTTTTTTCTATTTTCTGTTAAGTAGGTGGGCGGGGTTTATCACTTAACACGTTTGAACCATTGAACTAATATTACTAGCGTATAGAATAGACACCGCGAACATCGGGTTCGGGGGTGTGCATTGCACTTATCATCGGTAAGAAAACAAAATATTAACTTAAATCAACTAAAACTAATTTAATTAAATTATTGTGCAATGTTCCCACCATTTTTTAATGAAAAAACCATAAGGAACGTTTGAACTTGGCAAGCCACTAGCGTGTTAATGGACTAAATAAGCTTGCTTACGCGCTGGCCTACGTGGGCGAATCAACGCGAACGCGAAGCGAACGCGATCAGTTAGTTTGATATTTTCGCGCGAACTTCAGCGGCGCGGCGTATGTCGGTGGCTGTGAAGTGACAATTCGCGCGCACGTAGGACAGAGTCGCTGCTTCAGACACCTGGGTGAATTAACTCAGGTGAATAAAGTCGACGTCACCGCTTCGCTCCGCCGCACCGCAACGCCCCCTACGTGCTTTTGGTCACGTAGGACACTTCAATACATCTCGAGTGTTTGTCATTTTTGCTTCGCGCCGTGTCGCTTCGCGTTCGCGTTGATTCGCCCACGTAGGACAGCGCGTTAGTGTTTCCGTGTTTTTTTAATGAGGTACTTTGCCTTTATGTACGATCAGCTTAAAAATGGTTTGCCACCCTAAGGTTGAATGTCATGCAGATTAAAGGACAACGTTCGTTTCGCTTGCAGATCGATCTGAAAACTTTTATAAACCATCTTAAAATTTTCACACTACTACTCTACTCACTACTTTTTTGGCGGGGGCGCGTCCTCATAATTAGCCTAGGGCGGTCAGATCTCTTGATCAGTCGCTGGTTCTGAGAATAAACATAAAAAATACAATCGAATTGAATACCTCCTCCTTTTTTGAAGTCGGTTAAAAAATTAAGTTTCTCTTATTTTTTCAACAATGATTGTAATTGAATTTTGACCACAGAGAGAACACTGTTTTGCACACACACACACACACACATAATTAATTGCTTTTGCTATGAGTAGTTTTCGTGTAAAGTGACTACATACATATTAGTATAGTATAGGTAATTATATAAGAAAAAACCTGGAATTATACGCACAAACTTCCCAGACATTCCGACAGCAGTGCATTTCAATGTATGGACAGTTCGCCATTATTTCGCATAGAAAACTTCAGCTTCAGAACTCCGAAAGGCTAACCAGACAGCTGCGATGCGCTGCAAAATTATTTAATTGAAGCGCCAGACACAACTTATTATTAAATACGTTTTGTATACGAATTTCCCGAGACCCGCGTCCGTTATAATTATAACCCGTAAATGGTTTAGCTACGGGAATTAATTCCACGCGTGTCCAGTCCAATTTTAAATGGAATTATGAAGTTAATTTTGAAATATTGGAGGACAGAGACAGGACTTACAGACAGACAGAAATATCTTCGAACTTACACAAAGTCGTTTATTCCCACTTGTCCTGTTGAGTAGTCCTGTTAGTTGTAAGACTGTGCTTGACACCCGATTTTATTGTCACAGGACCTGTCATGTGGAATAGTCAGTGAACGAATATACTACAGTTCTGTTAACAGAACTAGTGGGAAAAAAATCCCACTAGTTTCGTTCTGTAATTTGGAAGACTATGCTTGACAACCGATTTTATTACCTTTATTTAATTATTCAATTTTATTGTTACCTTTACCGAAGCATTTTTTTAACAGAGCATGTTGTAGGGTTAGATCAGAGAACATCTAATAATTAGTTAGATGTTCTGTGGGTTAGATCCTAGGTCTCAAGGAAATCTTTAAACGAAGTGTCCATCGCTTTTGCATTGATGTGGTTTTGAACCTTCAATTACTATTATCGTAGTTCTCATCCGACTGGAGCACTACATATATCTATACTTCTGTACTAATATTATAAAGGGGAAAGATTTGATTGTTTGTTTGCATTGAATAGACTCCGAACTACTGAACCGATTTGAAAAATTCTTTCACAGTTGGAAAACTACACTATCCCCGGGTAACATAGGCTATATTATATTTTCAAAAAAATTAGGGTTCCTCAATAAAACTCCAATAATGTAACCCAAGGTGTAAAAAATAAGAAAACCCAAGCAAAGCGAGGGTGGTTACTGGTTTAGTAAATAAGTTTGTTGTGCAATACCCTTAGGTTTAAATTGTTCACCGATGCACTGGTCATAACTTGGGAATTAACTCAGAGTCATAAAAGTAAGGAATAGGCGACGGGAATAGACCATTAAAGTTACTTGTGGAGCAACTTCGTGGTTTATTTCTTTCGCTTACAACTTCAGCTAAGTTAACCGCTTAATAATGATTTACGACTTTAATACCAAAAATGTAATTTCTCACAATTATTTTACGGTTTTGCTATCTTTTTTGTCTAGGCGTTAGGACGAAGTACGTGGATTCCAAAAAGTTTTATTTAAATTTAAGGTGTATTTTAAGATGTATCTTAAGATGGCTCACGTGACATTGGATGAATAGCTTCGTATTGGTCGAAGTTACACACCGAAAGCCTACGAGTGGCTACGAGTCTTAAGGTCAACGCTAATCAGGCTTATGATTGATTGAAATTGTTTTTCCAATATCCCGTGATCTATCTTCAGGTACCTCTTCGAAGCTTGCATTCCAGATGTGTAAGTAAAGTTCTTGGTGGTTATACCTACATTATTTAACATTTCTCAAAACAGCGTTATTGCCATTTCTTTATCACAGGCGTAAAATAAATACATGAACATAACCAAAACTATAATTAAGTATATGCACACTTAATAATGATTTATTTTGCATTGATTTAATTTAACTGCGCCGAAATATATTGAATATGTATACATAATGAAATCAAATCAAATCAAATGTTTTTATTCAAAATTGGTTTGGTTTACAAACACTTTTTGAAAGTCCTGCAAGCTACGCCAATGCTTCAGACAAGGCCCTGCTGTGAGAGGGCCCGGGAGAAGACGCAGCAAGAAACTACCGGGGTTGTTTTTTTCTTGCTCACAATTACAATCATACCTATTAATAAGTGACAATGTACTTATAATAAATTAATAAGTATGACTTAAGAAAACGTATATAGTCGCGCCATTAAAGAAACGAATCTAAAATGGCGTTTAGTACTTGTCATGATAGTTAGGACCGTCAGCAAAACAGAATTGTTAGATAGGTAATATTTTGTTATTTGAAAATAAATATTAGCAAAATATTTTAAAGCCCAAAATTTAATTTCAGACCCTATACTATCCTACCCTAATTAAAATTTATGTCCGACACGTCCATGTATTTTTAGAATAAATTAATATAGGCTTAACATAGAAAAAACAGCGCTAAAACGGCCGTGTGGCGTTCTTTGCGGGAAGCCTGTATTACATCCGTCAGTGGGTGTCTTATGGCTGAAATCATGATGATGATGATGAAGGTAAAAATATTGGCAGGGGGGAGTGGCATTATTTAGTTTTTGCCCGCCTCGAAAAATTCAAGATCTGGGGCTGAGTGTAACTGACACTTGGCCAGTTTTTAGTAGGTATATTATTGTAATTATTATTACTCCACAGGAATATCATTACAATTTATAAATAAAACAAGAAACTAACAGAACTAGTATATCGAAACTTTATTGTTTAGACGTCCCTTCACCAGGGTCAATTTTTTTTGCGTGCTGTACCTACCGACGTGTGTGACTAAAGACAGGAATAACATGCGACTGAGAGGGAATGATAGGTTCCGCCATTTTAGATTCGTTTCTTTAATGGCGCGGCTAACACATAAGTACTCATATCATAGTAGGTATAAAAACTTTATAAATTTTTACAAGGTATTGTTAAGTAGGTCTCTGTAGGTACAACGTTACAAAAAAAAAGACATGAAACTCTGTTCTGCAAAGAACAATCTGCAATTACTCTTTTCTGCTAATTCCCTTACTTTAACCGTTTAATGTTAGTTTTCTGTAAGTAACTGCGAGCGCAGGGTGGCCCGGTGGGTCGCACGGGTTATTTATGTTACTTAGTTACTACAACCAGAGCCTCGTCTGTAAAGATATTAATGTAGTGTGAAATACAGATAAGGCTGCCCGGAATGAGTCGCTAAGTATTCCGGTACGAAGAATGTTTTGAAAACGACTTACGTATGACAGAAACACACGTTGTATTTTTTTTAAAACGCTAACACTCATACCCCCGCAGTAGATACTACCTGTGTCGCGGGAGGCATCACAATCACACCCATGACCCGAGCACAAATATTTATCTGTTACATAAATATCTACCCGGGCCGGGAATCGAACCCGGGACCCCTCGCTTCGCAGGCAGGGTCCCTACCAACTAGGCTACAGGGTCGTTATTGCATGTAGGTTGTTTTGAATACCAGACAAACTAGCAGATAAGCCAGCTGATGGTAAGAAGTCGCCGTCGCCATGGAAACCAGCAACACCAATGGTTGCACTGTACCACCGATGCATTATCGAAGGAAGAAATAACTGGCTTCCGAGCCCCCAGTCGACACACGACACGACATTGTTTCATCGATTGCCCATAATGATATAATAACCCATTGATGTATAAGTATCAATTCAAATTATTTTTATCCGACTTCAAAAAAAGGTTTCTTATGTTTTTTTTTTATGTGTTATTCTTCTTATATTCGATTTGAAAGCTGGTGCTTGTAATGTGGTCCCTTTTAAATTTGAGCAAGATCTGACGAGTAGGTAGTTTTTGAGTTAACCCTAATTTTGAAGTCGGCTATTTTTTGATGAATCATTTTCGTGATACTACAAGTACAATAGAACCATAGGTAGGTTATAAATCTATTTACTCAAATGATCAATTTTAACATTAAATACCTACCAGACAACCCATGCAAAAATGCCATGACTTACGCAAAATTTCCCAAAAATCCTTTTAAAACGCGAAACTAAAACAACTTTCAACAGAACACAGTATACAAATCATAGAATTGAAAAATAAATTTCCATCTCACGGATCTGATCCACAATCTATTTTGGGTTCACAATCGTTCGGACAGTTTTCATAGCAAAACGCACCGGATCGGAAAAAGAAAACGAGGAAAGCTGTGGTAACAGTTTGCAAACAATAGCGAATGAAATCTGAGCGATTATATTTGAATTTTGAAATTGTTAGAATGTACAGATGGATGGATAAAAATTATATATTACTAGCGCGCTGCCCGCGGCTTTGCTCACGTTTTCCGGGATAATAAGTATCCTATATCCAGTTCCAGATCATGGTCTACCCGTGTGCTAAATTTCATGAAAATCCGTTCAGTGGTTGTTGCGTGAAAGAGAAACAAACATCCTCAAAAACTTTCACTTTTATTTTAATAGGATAATATAACTATATAGATAAGCTATGGGGGCCATGACAGGAGACAGTCCAGGGTGGAGGGGGCTAGGGAACTATAACGTACTCCTGTGACAATACTATTAAGATAAGTACATCATTTCCTCAGCTGGTTAAAGACGGGGGGGTCTTTACTCCCTACCAAAACTCCACTTCTAAGGGGGGTTTGTTGCCCGTGTTACTACTAGTAGTAATATATATACAGGGTGTCCCAGCGCCAAGTGACCGCCCGGCGTCTATTGATTATTTGGACAAAACTATAAACAAAATTCCAATAAAGTATAGGTCTAATCGGTTTAGTTTTTTTTTTATTAGCTTTTTAATTTTTTTGGAAAAAAACCTGACTTGCTGCACTATTTTCGACATATTTTTTTTGTTTTTACATTTATTTTCATTCTGTTTTTTTTATTTACCAGTTGTTATCATAGTTTATCTATTCGAGGTATAAAATCTACCCAAAATTAAATGGAATATATTTTTTAAAGACATTAACTGAATTTTTTTTGAAAAAAATTACCCTTTTTTATTTAATTTCGCTAAAAAGTTGGAAAAATGCCCCATGAATATTATTATTTTATCAATTATTATTAAATTACATGATATTACCTACAAAATCTCAATAACATGTTTGTAGTTATCTAAATCATTTACCGAACTACAAACTCTTGAAATATGCACCCTATTTTCGATAATAAGAAGAGTAGACTTTTAAAACCAGGCTAGTAGAACATTTAAGTGTCTTACTATCAAAAATACCTTTTGCCTGTTGATAGAATAATTTTAAATGAAAGGAGATAATAAAAACAAGTGCAAAATTAAATCATCTATTAAAAAAAAACAGTAATTAATTCATAAAATTTTCGAAATGACCACCATTGGCATTAATACAGGCTAAGGCTCTAAATGACATCCTTTCAGTCGTTCTTTGCATTTCCGAAAGGTTTTGCTCCTATTTCTGTAGCAACAGCATCAATCCTCTGTTTCAATTGTTCTCTCGTAGCTATTGGCACAGCATACACTTTTTGTTTCATGTAGCCCCAAAAATAATAATCAAGAGGCGATAAATCAGGAGACCGAGAGAGAGGTGGTCCAGTAGCATGGTCCTCCAAGGTCTCAATTGAAACAGAGGATTGATGCTGCTGCTACAGAAATAGGAGCGAAGCTTTTGAAGTGCAAATAACGAGTCAAAGGATGTCATTTAGAGCCTTAGCCTGTATTAATGCCAATGGTGGTCATTTCGAAAATTTTATGAATTAATTACTGTTTTTTTTAATAAATGATTTAATTTTGCACTTGTTTTTATTATCTCCTTTCATTTAAAATTATTCTATCAACAGGCAAAAGGTATTTTTGATAGTAAGACACTTAAATGTTCCACTAGCCTGGTTTTAAAAGTCTACTCTTCTTATTATCGAAAATAGGGTGCATATTTCAAGAGTTTGTAGTTCGGTAAATGATTTAGATAACTACAAACATGTTATTGAGATTTTGTAGGTAATATCATGTAATTTAATAATAATTGATAAAATAATAATATTCATGGGGCATTTTTCCAACTTTTTAGCGAAATTAAATAAAAAAGGGTAATTTTAAAAAAAAAAATTCAGTTAATGTCTTTAAAAAATATATTCCATTTAATTTTGGGTAGATTTTATACCTCGAATAGATTAACTATGATAACAACTGGTAAATAAAAAAAACAGAATGAAAATAAATGTAAAAACAAAAAAAATATGTCGAAAATAGTGCAGCAAGTCAGGTTTTTTTCCAAAAAAATTAAAAAGCTAATAAAAAAAAAACTAAACCGATTAGACCTGTACTTTATTGGAATTTTGTTTATAGTTTTGTCCAAATAATCAATAGACGCCGGGCGGTCACTTAGCGCTGGGACACCCTGTATAATAAAGCAGTTGTAAGAAGGGTAATAAACGCTAAACGCTAAACGCTAACACACTCATACCCCCGCAGTAGGTAATTACCTGTGTATACTTTCTACGTTAATAATTTCTAGCTGTAAAATTTCATATGTGACGTCACACTAGGGGGGGAGGTCTCACAAATGTGACCAGCTGTGACAAGGGGGGGAGGGGTCAAAAAGTCATGAAATTAGTGTGACGTAATTTATGGATGGCCCATAATGAACTTTTTAATATCCCTCTTTTTTCGTCAGTGGTTAAAAACGGTCGTTATAATCACGTCATAGATTTAAATGATTAATTATCAATATTCATAGATGTTTCTAGTCAAATGAGTAAGTTTCAATTCAGTAAATAATCTACTTAAAGTCCAGTTCATCGCGAGCAACTCAGCAGATAAATCACGTTTGCGCCTCTAACCACTCCCTCCTCAGTATTGCTGTACAGTTGTACACTCGATTAGATTAGACATTAAAGGCGTAAGCTATAGACTTTAGCGGGTTACTATAACAGCGCATGATTGGGGACATTTATGCTGTCCAATATTAATAAAATTGTTATCATGACAACAATCAAGCAAAGGATAATTTTGTTATGATAAGACCCTGTTTAAGAAAAATCAATATCAATTATATTAATACACGAGTAACCGCCCTCGCTTTGCTTCGGTTTTCTTATTTTTTTACACCTTGGGTTACTTTATTGGAGTTTTATTAAGGATCCCTAATTTTTTGAAAATATAATATAGAGCCTATGTTACTCGGGGATAGTGTAGCTTCCCAACATGTTCCCAACAGTGAAAGAATTTTTGAAATCGCTTCAGTAGTTTCGGAGCCTATTCAATGCAAACAAAAAATCAAATCTTTCCTCTTTATATATTAGTGTAGATAATTATTAATTGATAATAATTAAAGCTTTGCCTAGGGGTATTATACCTAATGCAATAGATCGCATAGCAATATTTTGTAGAATTTTTGTCTGCTTGTAATGTGTTTGTTCCGGCTAATCTCAGAAACAGCTTAACAGATTTAGATGTGGTTTTCACTGATGTATTCTAGTAAGCTTTGGTTAACATTTAGTGTTTGTTTTATTTCAATCTGTTCACAAATAAAAATGTTATGTAAAGAATACAGTCCATACAAGTGTGGGCTTACCGAAGCGAAGCGAGATCATGTACTAGTAAATAAATAAAATTAGCTTCTTCAATAAATAAATAAAATAAGGTTCTTCAATAGCTACCTACTGTCTTAGAATAAGCTATATTCTTATCCCCAAAATTAAAAATATTAATAATTAAACTTTAATGGGCACTCATGATTATCCCCATCATAATAATTAATATAAAATCAAAATAATGGTATAAAATATAAGGCATAAAAGCATACAGGACCTTCACAGGAACTCAAACTCTCTAAAAACCTTTTACTCGGACCATTCTCTAAGCTGCGATGAACATGAGAAAATAGTTTCCATTTAATGTGACCGTGGACGAATGGAGAAAAGTGGTCTAACCAAATTAAGTATTTAACTTGTTTTGACCACTGTAGTTACATGAATTAGTAGATCTATGTTTTACAGTGAATGCAGAAAACTAAATTTTAATACTCAGTGAACTCGAAGTTAGAATTGGATTCATTTAACTATAAACTTTTTTGTACTATTCATTGCTGAATTTAAGAGAGTAAATAAACAAATAAAATGTATGTTTTATATTTTTAAATTAAATATATTTTTAATAGAATGTAAATAGAAATCAAGCAGTTGTTCAAAGATAATTCATTCATAAAATTGTTTAATTTTGTACCTACTTTAGCCACTGTAAATGTTAAATAATGAGGACTCATCTAAAAAAACTAGCTAAGTGCGAGTGAGTCCTGCAATTTTTTAATTGAATTATATCAGTTTAAATTTAGATAAAAAACAACAAGCACAATTTAGATTGTGCTTATTTTTTATATTTTTATATTTGATTGTGTTATTAGTAATATGATCTAAAATATAATATCCATATAGTGTGGTTAGAAGCGGTCATCTTAAGTGATGAGCTCATTTCGGAAAGAGAATAGTGTTGGTATTTTAATTTAATTTTATTTATTTATGGATAACCAACAAGGTAAACCTTAAGTAAACACTAATACATCAAATATTTTAAGAATTAAATGTTGCCTTAATAACAGGTTACCTCGGCATGCATCGTGGACGAAGAAATATAACATAAAAACTATTTCTAAAGATTATAATAGGTACTTAATCAATTAAGGTAGATGCATACATAACGTGGGCAGGATGGGGAAGGGGCATAAATATATGTGCGTTCCCCGTTCCCGTCCCATCCGTGCCTGTGGGGTATGTGCTATCGTTTACATTTTGTATGAAACAATGTTTACTAAACTTCACGTCCTACCATCCCTGTCTAGTCTACGTTACGTATGCATCAACCTTTAAACAACTTAATTTAAAATTGAGTATACAAAATTAATTTTAATGCTGACTATTGCTTAGAGACTTCTTTACACAGTTTTCAAAAGTGAAAATTTTGTTGCTAAATATGTCAGTTTCTATAGTTTGGCCAGAGAGTTGTACTGCCGCTGTCTTCCGTTAAGGGCAGAGTGATGACCAAGATTACTTGTGGCTGCGCCAAACACAAACGGTCGCAGATGTTTTAACTGTCTTGCTGTTTTGAACAGCACGTTTAGTTTTTTTTTTTTTTATAATGTCGCATGTCGGGGCAGTCAATTTCGCCATTCATTATCTGTAAATTTATAAATTTTGATTGTAACATTTCCATTGTTAGAGGGCAGAAAGAGTTACCTATTATCATAATACCGTGTTGATACCAATTTAATAACAAGGGATTTGTAAAGTTTAATATTAACAGAATGTAACTAACTTTCCTTACCTTTTGCAATGTTAATTTTCTATGAGCATGCCTCATACAAATTACACATGATTCGCATGTTCAGAACTTCTTTTTTAATTATCGTATGTAATATAAAAGATTCAGTCTGACAAACATACAACATGAAATAACAAGTCAGCGAAACTGTAATAAAGAAAAAGAAACCCCAAGCCCCAAAAACACTAGGATGAGGAAATTATTCTATCTTTAATAACTAAAATAAGGTTAAAAATTTGTACTTCAACTTAAATTATTAGCTTGCACACAGAACTTATTAATATAATATGAATTTGCAAGAGCTCAACGAAATTTTTACAAATTTTACTTTCAACAATAAATAAATTCAGACTGACAGTAGTGACAGTACAACAGTCAAGTGTCAGTGTCAATTGTTCCTCACCAAGACATCACCATGGATATATTACTCTATCTGGATCGTAGACTTTGTAGAGGTATCTGATGTAATTTGATGACGTTATATCGGAATGATCATTCGACCAATCACAAGCCAGATTGAGGTTGTCCCTCATATTTGTAGGGTGTCCACACTTACTTAGAAAGATTAGGTCCTGTTTTGATATGGTTTTTCAAACTGTTTTTGTAGGAAACTTTTCTAGAGGTTAAAATTATAACATTGAAAAAATAGATTTTATTAAAATTTCTTCAAAATCACCGAATTTAAATTATTGCATTAAGAGTAAATTGAACATTAAGGTGCACAATTACAGTACATCTTTATTATATTTATACAATTATATTAATTATCTTAGATGTTTTTATACCTTTATAAAAAAATTACAATCGACTGATATATCCTGGAACTATAGATAACATGAACACAATACAAAAATGGTCATTCCGTTATGGTGTCATCGATCTTCAGGTACCACTAGGAAATTACATATCCAGTTAAAGTAATATATCCATGGATGTCATCAAGAGTTCCCAGACTTTATTCCAGTATTGCCATCATGCAATGTATTAAAAAAATTATTCTCATGCATTGAACTAGTATTACTAGCGTATAGAACAGACACCGCGAACATTGGGTTCGGGGGTGTGCATTGCAGCCGGCCGGCTGCATTTCATTCTGTCACTCGGCTGTCACTCATGGCGGCCGCATGCCAAAATTGTTTATGAAAAAACTGAAAAAATGCCGTCGTGCGTAATAAGAACGTATAACAATTGCACGACAAAAAACAAAAAAGATAATGGTATCACTTTATCATCGGTAAGAAAACAAAATATTAAGTTAAATCAACTAAAACGAATTTAATTAAATTATTGTGCAATGTTCCCGCCATTTTGGAATGAAAAAATCATAAGAAGCGTTTGAACTTGGCAAGCCACTAGCGTGTTAATGGAATATATAAACTTGCTTAGGTTGCCGTCTTGGTTCGGCAAGTGTCATATACAAAGTTACTCTATGGCAAGTGTGCAAACGAGGCTTCTAATTTGAAAAGAGAACGGAGGGCAAGCCGGCGGTGGAACACACATTTTGTTTGAGATGTCTCCTCTATGTATGTATCTCAATGTTCTCATGGGATAAAGAATATTTTTTTCGTAAGTGTCGCGAATCACCAAAATAAATCTTAATAACATTTTAATTTGTTTAATTTTTAGTGCTAAGAATTAATTTTGGCAAAATTTATTCCGTATGGGTTGCCGGTTGCTCTATGCTACAAAAGTATTTAATTTTCAAGATAAACACGATTAAAATTAAAACCGCTCATTTACACGCGCGTGTCACGGACCGTCTCGTGGCGCGTCCGTAAGCCACGCCCCCTACGCGCGTGTGAACACCACGCGAGCGCTCGCGCGAGCCCCTTTGGCGCGCGCATACAAAACCGCTCCCGACGCGAGCCCTGCGAGCGCGAGACGCGCCGCGGTCTGGTCCGCGAGCGCCCTGTTCACACGCGCGCGTATGCGCGCGTCTCGCGGATTGTCTCGTGGCTCGCGCGCGCGTCTAAATGGGGTAAAAGAAATTCAACATTTGCATTTAATAAATAACTTGGTGGTACTCAATATTAATCATCTTTAAAAAACATTGAACATTATTCTGGGAAATATTTTGAAAATTGTTGTCAGTATCACAACGTTCTATAAAGTAGACACTTGAATTAAAGCTCCCTCTAGTGAAAAAAGCTTCAAACCCCGCGTTGGCGGAAGATGGCCGTCGCGTGCCGATTGTAGCTCCGATTGTTTACGACGGTTTTTTAAGTTTTCAGCCGATAAATAATTTTCTTTAATTACTAATTTCGTGTCAAAGTTAAAGATAATAGTGTACTAGTGATGTTCAGTGAGTTTTATAAGTGTTTTAAAAAGTTTTTCACTCAAAAATAACAGAACTATAGTGTGAGTAAAGCTACTCGTTTGGGAAGTGTAGCTTTATACCGGAATGTTGTGATAAAATTCAAGTGGATTGTGTCTTGAAAGGGATATATCGAGTTGATCGGCGTAGACACATCATTAAAAGGTGAGTTTAATAATGTTTTTATGAAGTTTATTACGTTTAACTTGTTCAAAGTTTGAGTTTGTTTACTTCGCAACTTATTCGCGCATGTTCAGTTGGTTATAAACTTTTCGAAGTAAATTTTCGAAGCTATGACTTTATTTCAAGTTTTGTTTGTACCTTGTTAAATAAATTAACAAAGTTGGAGGTAGTTAATAAAGTAATCGGAAGTTTTAATATTGTATTTATGTACCGTAATCAATTAGTAACGGGATACTTAGAAATAATATGAAGACAGTTTAAATAGTCAGTATTATTGTTTCTATGGTATTCATGAAAGTGATAACTTAAAAGTAATTTTTTCCGGAATTTTAAGTTCGTTGCATAATAAGTTTTACATTACATTTACAGGAGAAGTTTTGGATGCATGCATGAATTCCGCTTCCATCTTTCACGGTCATTGAACCAATTGGAGTCACGATTAGTCCTACAGGGTACATACAGCCTTCGACCGCTTTCTTGCTCAGTGTTTACAGATTGCCTTAAGGTTTTGTGTGAAGTTTATCTTGCATTTACGTCACAAAACTAAAGAAAATAATGATAATAAAGATAGTAGGTAATTTGTTTATTTACAAGTCATTACTTAAAGTTGTTTATCCTTGTTTTTATCAGATTATCATCATTATTGGAATTTCATGATTTATTGTTAATCATCATTAATTTCATGGTTTATCATAATAAAAGGTAAAGGTGTTTTTACTTACTTTTATTTGTATATTAAACTTATTAAAGCACATTCATATTTCCGTTAAAGCAGAGTCCTTTGTAGAGAAAACATTGCAAAATGTACACATAATACTACCTTTCACATACATACAACATAACATTTAATTTCCCATAAACATCACTAGATAAATTATATTTACTAAATAAATATAAACAGTTCAGTTTTGTTTTAGTACCTACATTAGTTAATAAATCATTTGTGTTCTAAAGAAGATTATGATAACGAAAAACAAAGAGTTATACACTAAAGAAGGCTCAATAAATTGCAAGTAAAACTTAGTTATTTTTACTCATGATATAAACATTTAATGATCTAATCATAGTGACGAAACACTAAGCTATGGCTTAATCAAGTAGAAACTACCAAAATTCTTTTTTTAATCTATGAATTACAGAATATTTATAACAGTTAATTTCAATAATAATGATTCATCTAAATTACCTTAAATAACTATACCTTTAACCAATTGATTCATTCTAATTATTCACACAGAAAATCTGTGGCACATGCGATACTCAGTCCATATACCATGGTGGCCAACATTGGCCCCAAGATCAGAGACCTTTACTGAGCAGAGTATTTAGATAGACTATTTGATCCTTAATAACTTTATAAACTTAAATTCTTTATTTCACAGTTGGTGATTATGTTACGTAGTCTGTGCTATACAATTTTTTGTATAAATCTTACAATTACAAATTAATATTCAATATTAATTTCATTTTTGATTGCCTTGCGAATTTGATTGGACTAATAGCTGTGATATGCCAGTCTATATACCATTAGATCTTTAATCAGTATTTTAGACAAGTTTTTGTTTAGTAAACAATGTTAGTCATTTTATTTAAAAAGTTAAAAATTAAGCAGACCAAAAATGACTATCATTTAACACGTAATAAATATTTTAATGCTGCTTCGATCATGTGTCTTCGATACTGCTGTCTAATTATGTTTTTGCTAATATATCTACCTATGTGTTTGCTGTGACAACTTATCATAATGTGTATGTGTTTGCTGATATAAATAAAATAATAATTTATTAATTTATTTAAAATTTAATAATCACTATGGCAAAACCAGTTACACTAATTCCAAATACAAAATTAACATTATAATAAAATATGTCCAAATTTGAATTCACAAGTTCCTCTTACAGTACTTCAAGCATCCTGACAAAATCTTGACAAAGTCTGTATATCCACAAAAAGATTGATATCTTTAATAATGCATTAATCCGTACATACTGTAAGGTCTGTAAGCATTACTAAAGGGCATCTCAAAAAAAAAATCGCATTTTTTTATTGTTACAAAATTCACTCCATGAAACAAATTGTTTTATAAACATACATGAGAATGTAGGATGTATTATAGTTTTATTTTAAAACTTCACCTTTTAGTGAATATCTTATTTATATTCTATCAGTCGTGACTACACATTTTTTCCCCCTTAATTAAGTCTACAACTCAAATAGGTCATTGCATCATGTTTCAATTACTTCCAATTTGTTTTTTATCACAAGCTGTCTCTGTGATTTACAATTATGTGCCAGTAGTGATGTTAATGTTATACCAATTGAAAATATTATTTACTGTCTATAGATAAATTGAGATGATAAGAATTAAATTACCAGACCTATTTCTGACGTCTATTCCAGTTGTATTTTAATTGGAAGGGCTTGGATGGCAAGCAAGGCATTGAATCAATCATATGTTACAGTAGTTATAATAAAGACCTTTTCTTCCGGATTTGCTACAACTTTGGCAATACATGTTTTTGAGTTCTTTTTATCGCAGAAGGTCTCGCAATTCGGCGTGCCTCTTGGCATAGGCCTCCTCCAGCTCTTTCCACTGAGCTCTATCTTCTGCTACTCTGGTTCAGTATGTATGTTACAGTAATTAGGGCTTCGCAAATATGAAAAAAGTTACCCCTATGAAATTGTCTTTTTGTCAGTCAGTAGCGAATTTACTAGGTAAGTAGAAGAAGCTGATATTTTATACACATTTAATTTGATCTGATTCTGGGTTTTCTTTTAGGAAGTAACTACCAAAATACTATTTTTTTTTCATATTCGTAATTTCATAATTTTAGAAGGTTTTTAGACGAAAACATTTTTTTGTTGTTCGTTTATAAATTCATGTATCTACTTTAACCGGACAAATAATTAAAAAAAATTATAGGTAGGTACGTAATTTTGATTTTCTCTTGACAGCTAATTAAATTGACATGAAGTCAAAAAGGGCGGTAAAGGGCGCCAAAATAGTGCCCTAGGACGGCAAGCGAGCTTGTTTTAGAGGGCGCCACGTTTAAAATAATTATAGCGAAATATGTCGATATATGGGCGCTGGTTGCTAGACGGGCGGCGTTGTTTACTTAGGGAGGCGCGTTGCTGTAATCCACTTCAGCCCCGGAGGTAGTGTCCGGCTTCTTCTCGGACCCTTTTAAAAACGTCAACAGGACACTCCCCGGACGCAGGGGCGTAGCTACCGCCGTATCAGCCGTATCAATTATACGGGGCCCCGGGGCTGAGGGGGCCCCCAATGCGCTTTAGAAAAATTCGTGAAATGATCCGGAAATTAATTATTATGATTCGGAAAATGTTTCGGAAAGCATCGATACTTCATTGAAAAGTGAAATCAACAATAAAATAACTTTCTTGACCATCTTTGATCGTATTAATACATTAATTACTTTAGCATCATGCAATTTATCTTTAAGAGGCCATTATTCTAAATCTGGAAACTCGACGAATTGAAGACAAACTGATAGTATAGATAATAATAAGAAAAACTTCTAATCAGTTATTTAAATGCCCTAATCAAAATTTAAACAAAATATTTAATGTACAAAAAAATTATGTTCTACACGACTCATGATGCTCTCCGGAACTGAGTGCTGCGCGGACATGCCGGCGGCAACCCCATGACACAGCACTACGGGAATACCTCAGGAGGAAGCTCATTCTACACGTAGCAAAGCTCATTCTACAGTTAGCACGTGCGTGGTAAAAATGATCGGGAGAATCGGGCCGTAGAAGTTCTCCACGAGTCTCATCGGTGTGTATAAAACTTCAATTCGGCCATGAGCTTTGTAAAGCATGAGCAGGTGTCTCGCTCGCAGTGAAGTATCTACTCCTTAGCCCGGTTTAGAACATAAAGCTTTTTCAAGGGTTTTCTTAGTGGTAAACGCGCCAACTTGTGTCTTCGTGGGGTTGAACTCGACTAAATTAAGTCAACCCTGTTCCGAGACTTGCTCCAGAGAGTTCTCGACTTCAGACACAATTTTAAGCCATCCGCCATTTGCAAGTTTTGCAACTGAGAGGAATTAAGGGGGGCTGTGTAGTAGGCATCCCCTGTGCTGTCATCTGCATAGCAACAGTTGCCACTCATGCCATGTCATTGATATGCAGAATGAACAGCGTAGGAGATACCACAGACCCTTGGGGAACACCAGCATTTTATAGGTTTCATATATAGCTCAGATAGAAAGCTGACTACCCAACTGCATAACCTCTCACAGCGACCGTAAGATGTTAACTTCGTGAGACCTCCCTGTGCCAGTCCTGATCACAGGCTTTAGCGAAATCTAGGCTGACTACCAGTGCTTCCCCGTTACAATCAATAGCCTGACGATGCCTATAGGTGCGTAAGATAAATTTGATGATCACCAGCTGAACGACCGTCGCAAAAACCGTATTGTCGATCACAGATCAGCTGATGATCTTCCAGATATCCCAGGAGCTGCATGTTAATCTCGCGCTCCCAAGCAGGGAGGCTATAGGCTTATCGCTATAGGCCTGTAGTTAGCCAGGTCACTGAGATCGCCCATTATTTGGATGGAATGAAAAAGGGTAACCTTCCACGAAGACGTATCATGTGGCATGAGATAGAATAAGAATAAGCACGTTAAGACGGGGAATCAACCAGCCCCGGATCTACAATTTTTTCGAACAGGGGCAGAAACTTGAAAGTGATAGAGATAAGAAAAAAAAACTCATAAATAAATAATAGTTGGCATTTTTCGTGAATGGGATAATAAGAACTCTTTTTTAAAACATTTTTTTAGTCTCCCAACCAGGCTTCCGTATGCTATGCGCTTTGTGCAGCAAGTTTTTATTTTTATTTTTAATCATACTATATTATGATTTTTGCGCCCCCTGAATTGCCGCCCGGGGCGGGTGCCCCGGTTTGCCCATCCCCCCCTAGATCCGGGGCTGGAATCAACTCGGGAGCACACATCTTTAACACCATTGCGTGAATACCGTCTGGTTCTCTCAACTTCTTGGTATCAAGCTCTCACAGGTTTTTAGGCGGAGGCGATCCCTCTATCATCAAGAGTTGAGTTGGCGGCAAAAAGGATGCCAAGAAGTTCGGCATTCGCCTTTGCCGTATGGACCACGGAGTCGTCCGGCCGACAGAAGTTACCCTCAGTAGCTTGAGTTAGCGTTAGAGGGGTAATCGTCCATTCGCTAGCCAGTTCTGCTGATGAACTTTAAATTGCCTTCCTTTTAGTCATTTGCTTCTTTGCTGACTAGGAGGCAGCGTTAAACTTTGTATTAAGCCCTGAGGTGGATAGATCTATAAGCGTGCACGCGGATGACCATGTAGTTGACAATGACCATGATGCCCTGTCGTATTACATCGGCTACTGAGTCTGCGCTTGAGTTCGGATCTTCCGAAATGAAACAGAGCTGCCTCCAGATTAAAATTTTAGAGTATTGATTACATGTGGTTTATTAATCGATGTTAGTATATTTGTTTTATTTCACGCTAGCTTTTTTATTTCTTTTGAGAAAGATCTGTACCCTGGAGTCGAGAGGGGGCCCCCGGCAAATTTTTGATACGGGGCCCCGCAAGGGCTAGCTACGCCACTGCCCGGACGCCTCCTAAACTAGAACAAATCCGGGGAAACCCGGACAGATGACATTCCTAAAAATGTGCACAAATACACACTGTATATTTTACAAGGAAAAACGAGGCAGGCTTGTTAACCATTCCAATATGCACCAGATACATTCAAGATTAAGCCACGGTAATTATAATCTTTACCGTGATTAAGCCATCAACAACAAACTGTAGTACTGTACTACTATCTCGTCAGTTGATCAGTAAGATTCACACAGGAAGGAGGTGTCCTTAAAAAAGCTTTCTACGAGTGTGGAGTTCGAAAATCAGATACCGACCGAGTTAAATTATGTAGGTATACTTAATTATTGCTTAGGATAACACTACATAAATTTTTTAACAAAACCCCATTGCAAGAAACATCTATTATTCTAAAAAGCACAACTAAAATAGCTATTATGCTATTACATATTACAAGCATACTTACCTAGTTAAAGTAGGTATTTGAGAAGGTCCCTAAAATCTTTATGAATCCCAATGAGAACTTCATTTTAATTTTGGAATCCAAATATAAGTATCATTTCACACTAAAAATTTTCAAAACATCAGAATCTAGAAACTCCTTTTTTGAAATCATCCAAATAAATAATAAATAAGATGTTTGGTGTTAGTAACTTAGTATTAACATAAATGTTTAACGGTAAGATAACTAGGGTAAAAACCACAATTCCGGCCACATTGCTGATACAGACACGTTATTATTGAAACCGAAATTCTCTTCATCAATATCACATCTCATCAGCTTTGCGTTTATTCAGTTCGCGAATCGTATGATAATGATGAATGTTGCTATGATAATGATGAATTGTACGGCAATGATTGGGCATGCTTCATTAAATTTTTTGAATGCCGAATCATTGAGTGAAATTCGCTGCCCAATTTAATTTTAGCTTTGAATACTTAGTTTTATCTTAATTATGGAATTATGGGTAGTTCTGGCCGTGTGTTGGATTTTCTTGTGTATAGCGTATACGCGTGTGATATGATAACACGCCCTTTGAAACACACAACCTTAAGATATTTTTTTGATTCAAATAGCCTAGAATCGAGATGATAGTTACTTATTTGCCTTATGGTAAGATGTCACCGTCATATAAAAACATTAGTAACATAAAAAAATAAACGAATTCAAAATAACACAAAACTCCTCATCAGATCTCGTTAAAACAGTGGGACCACATGACAAGCACCAGCTTTCGATTAAAAAAGAATCATCAAAACCAGTTCACCCAGTCGAAAGTTCTGAGGTAACAAACAAAAAAAATAGAGTCGAATTGAATACCTCCTCCTTTTTTGATGTCGGTTAAAACAAAGCAGGAGAATTGTCCTTTCTTTAGCACCGTGCCAGAAGCAGGTTAGGTTGCCTTGGAATCAAGGATGGATGGAGCAAAGATGCTTACAATCGTCAGTCGTGTGGCTATAAGATCTATTATATACACCACTAGTACAGTATATTATTATAAAATCTCACTACCCCGCAGTGCTGCGTCCATATTTCATAAATAATTGACGCTACTATGATTGGATAATTTTTATGCAGCTCGTTCGACCCATAATAATTGTTTTGTATCAGAAAAGCGCTTGCAAGTGCGCAGAATTTTAAGTTCCTCGTTAAACTCGTATCGCTTAATAGAGCACTTTGAGCGACCAGATCTGTTTTTATGGCGATTTTCGCATGAATAATCCGATATGAAATGTATCACCTTGTCACCATCACTAGTTTTGTCCGTATTTAAATGAGGTGCGCGCGTGGAATGAAATATAGATTAGCTATTATTGTGTCTCGAGTTTGAAATTCGAAATTTAAATAAGATCAGACGTGTCCATTATGGCTAACAATGAGTACAATGAGTATAAAGTTGTTTTTAATGTTTTGCATAATTATGCAGATTTTAAATAATGCCATCGTAAATTTTTTGCATTATTTTTGTGGCAAGTAATAGACAGTGTGAACGTGTCTTTATCTATAAGTATTATATTTATAAATAAAGTTGGCGAAAGCTGGATTTAATAGTGGATGCTTATATACTTTTAAACTATCTAAGTATCTACCAATGTGGTAAATAATCCCAAAATATTTTCTATTGATCAATTCAGAGAATCTCCTGTCGGTAACTGCAAGTAGGATAATCTAAATTTTACTAACAAAAAATAAACGACTTCAAAGTCTCAAAAACTACTTTTCAGATCTCGTTCAAATTTATGTGGGACCACATGACAAGCACCTGCTTTCGATTAAAAAAAGAATCATCGAAATCGGTTGGCGTGATATTGAGTTATTCGTCAATTTGTCGCACACATCTTAACATAAATTTACGACTTATGTGGTTTTCTCATGGATGCCATTGTCAGATCTCAATAAAATTTATGTGGGACCACATGACAGCCACCAGCTTTCTATTAAAAAAACAATCATCAAAATCGGTTCGCCCAGTCCAAAGTTCTGAGGTAACAAACATGAAAAAAAATACAGTCGAATTGAGAACCTCCTCCTTTTTTAGGGTTCCGTAGCCGAATGGCAAAAAACGGAACCCTTATGGATTCGTCATGTCTGTCTGTCTGTCTGTCTGTCCGTCCGTATGTCACAGCCACTTTTTTCCGAAACTATAAGAGCTTTACCATTGAAACTTGGTAAGTAGATGTATTCTGTGAACCGCATTAAGATTTTCACACAAAAATAGAAAAAAAGCAATAAATTTTGAGGGTTCCATGGGGAACGTATAAGTACGGACTTAGAACTGAAACTCAAAAATTTTTTTTCATCAAACCCATACGTGTGGGGTATCTATGGATAGGTCTTCAAAAATGATATTGAGATTTCTTATATCATTTTTTTCTAAACTGAATAGTTTGCGCGAGAGACACTTCCAAAGTGGTAAAATGTGTGTCCCCCCCCTGTAACTTCTAAAATAAGGAAATGATAAAACTAAAAAAAATATATGATGTACATTACCAAGCAAACTTCCAACGAAAATTGGTTTGAATGAGATCTAGTAAGTAGTTTTTTTTAATACGTCATAAATCGTAAACCGCAAAAAACATTGATCAAAGTTACAACGAACTACAAGAACTTTTATATATGTTACTTGCTGCTACGGAACCCTTCATGGGCGAGTTCGACTCGCACTTGGCCGCTTTTTGAAGTCTGTTAAAAATCTAATGAGGTTTCTTGCCACTTTGGTCAAAGTCAAACACGGAGAAAATCAAAATATAATTTCATTTCTAAAATGGTTTCAAATCAATCACGGACATTCACGGGTTAACAGTTGAATTAAATTAGAGACACGTGAGAACAACATTCCCACTGCTCGCTTTACTAATTGTCTAATTGCCGGTTAATCACGATTCGTAACGTGCCGTGATCGAACTACCGACAGTTAATGAAAAAACTTTTGAGTCCACGTCCGAAAACTTTCCGTCGTATTTTTGAACGTTCGATGAAGTTTAAATTTCGAGTGGTCTATACGTTCAAAAAACTGTCGAATGGTTTGATTGGTGGACAATAAACAAATACTTAACGCTATAGTGTACCAACGAGATTAAAATAGCGTCCTCTCTTTCGCACTTTTGTATAGGTACCTAGTATGAAAAGGATGGACCATTAAATTTATTAATAAGAATTTTTAAACTTAAAAATATCTGTTTTCTCCTAATCATTTACCAAAACTATCCTGCTAATCTAATACCTAATACGACGTCGTATCTTTAGTTGGAGTCTATAAATAAAATCTCTGTTGTTGCGACAAGGATCTAATAAAAAGCTTACTTCACAAAAAGCTTTATGCCTGAGACGTCATTGTTCTGTAATAGACATCGAAACATCGTTTCGATATAGCCTTTATAAGTTAGATTAAATCTATCTTTGTAGGTATATCTATGTATAATGAAACTAAACCAGTTTTTTGTCCCTTTGTGCACGCTATCTCAGCAAGTAATATGTTTTTCTACGTGTTTCGATAGAAGTGTCTAAATCTAGGGATAAAGCGGGTATTTCGTTTTTAACCGACTTCAAAAAAGGAGGAGGTTCTCAATTCGACTGTATTTTTTTTTATGTTTGTTACCTCAGAACTTTAGACTGGGCCAACCGATTTTGATGATTCTTTTTTTAATCGAAAGCTGGTGGCTGTCATGTGGTCCCATATAAATTTTATTGAGATCTGACAATGGCACCCATGATAAAACCATATAAGTCTTAAATTTGTATTAAATAAGCGCGACAAATGGACGAATAACTCAATATCACGCCAACCGATTTCGATGATTCTTTTTTTAATCGAAAGCAGGTGCTTGTCACGTAATCCCATATAAATTTGAACGAGATCTGACAAGTAGTTTTAGAGTAACTTTGAAGTCGGTTATTTTTTGTTAGTAAAATTTAGATTATTTCGTCCAACAACGCATTGCTGATACACACACCGACTTGAATCACGCTATCGAAATTTTCTGCAGACGCTAGCATACGTACGCATACAACGTTCTATCTTGGCCCAATCTTGGCACTGTTTATTAATAAAAAACGCTTACACACTCATACCCCCGCAGTAGGTTACCTGTGTCGCAGGTGGCATGGACGACACATAGTATAACACATCACAGTAACATCCATGACCCGTGTACGAATATTTATCTGTCACATAAATATCTGCCCCGGCCGGGAACTGAACCCAGGATCCCTCGCTTCGCAGGCAAGGTCGCTACTAACTAGGCTACAGAATCGTCATTGAAATATTAGTTAAAAAAATAATTAATAGAAAACAAATTACTTACATAGTTTTAGCATTAAACTAGCTTCTACCCGCGACTTTGTCTGCGTGGACTTGAGGAGAATTAGTAATCAAAAAAGATCCCGGCCACATGCGAGTTAGAGTTGCGCACCGAGGGTTCTATCCAAACTTACAGAACCGAATCACCTGGCTGCATAGGTGAATAAAGTCTACTAAGAGTAAACTTAAGACACCTGGGTGAATTAACTCAGGTGAAGGCAAAGTCGATGGCACCGAACATAAGAGCAATGTTAAATCATTCAGTAACAAACTTAACTTTGCCGCTGGAAAACTGTCGTTCCCATACATGGACATAGCGATCAACGAACTAAATACTATTATTCAATCAATTAACTAAAAACTTAAACTTATTTAAGTTTGTTTGGAATTATGCCTCCACGCATTACTAAGATAATAAGGTTGACAAACAGACAGACAGACAACGAAATGATCCTATAAGGGGTATGTTTTTTTCTTTTGAAGAACAATACCCTAAAAAATATACAAAAATTCTATGTAGTAGGTAGCACATACATAAAAGCAGTCAAAATAATAATTATAACCTGTAAACACAACTTCCTTACTAAATTATTATACCCCTTTTCCTAAAGGAGTAGATCCATCCCCGAGCCTCAAACTCGAACGACCCGATCCCGACGAACATGCAACCTATTTTTTAATGCGGGATATGAAATAACTGGGAACCAAATTTCTACCTAAAAATTATCTTAATTTAAAAAATATTAGTGAGATTTTATATAAACGTACACCATTAGATCCTGAATTGGTCAACGTTGTACTGGTTTTGCAATGTCAACGTTACCAACAACAAATATTCTTAAAAACGTTAAGTTATTCCCACCCATATTAGAGTAACATTCTGGGAGTAATATTCTATCTCTAAGATACACTACTACACCCTGAATCGGTCAACGATGTACTGATTTTATAATGTCAGTATCGTCACTGGAAAGGAAATAATAGCGAAAATGAGTTATATACATCGTTGGATTGGAAAAAATAATCCAAGTACTGGAATACTGGACTGCTCCTATTTATTCATAGATGTCGACAATGTTTTCCACGTAAGTATAAACAGCCAAATCTAACCTAGTTAATCGAATTCTTCTTCCCTTTGAATTACTTAAGTGTTTTCTTGGCACTACTTCTTCCTTCTTTTTGACTTAATGTGTGTTAAGATTATGTTTTTTTTTTGTTTTTATCTGACCAAGTAATAATGTCTGTAAGTCGGTCCCCATTCTGTTCACCGGATCACCTATATCGGGTGGTTTAGCAGGTACCTGAGATGTACCATATTATTAGGTTTTTCGGTCAATGTTTGATCGCACCGACCACGGGCCACGGGAGTCGCTCAGGGACGTCTCGCCCCTCTACTCTTGAATGCCTGAGAGTTAAACGCTTCTGAGTGAATTCAGAAGTTGGAAGAGGCCCCCGATCATCTGAGGGGTTTCACCACCGCGACACCAGCTAGATTTATGGTAATGAAACCCCTACGCAATAGCAGGGCCCGCCTCTCAACCGGAAGACTATTCTCGTGAATTTATTCCTGAATAACTCTGGGGTTTTTAAGTGTAACTTCCAACTACGTAAGGCCGAGCTTTTCGTCCAAGAACCTGGTCCAAATGCCAGAAGTATATATATTATTCCTGGAAAACGTTTCAAAAGAAACTTATTGTTTTTAACTACTTCAAAGTTAGTGGATAAGACAGCGTGTTATTAGTTTCTTTTTACTACTATTTATATAGCACGATATATCTTAACTAAAAGCTTTGCTAAGTACATCATAAACAACTGTCTCTAAACTTTATAGAATGGAAATTCAATTATCTTGATAATTTATTATTTTTTCTTTCTTTTATTTTCTTTCTTGGATGACAACGCATGGATGATGCCTTTAAGTCTGATCGCGGACGACGCACTCATTCTTCTATGGAAAACGGTGACCATTTACAATCAGGTGACTCGTCTGCTCTTACGTGGCTATTCACAAATTCAAAAGTATTTCATTTATTTGTATCGCATTTACGTCCGGTCATAAAATTTGCCTATGTCGGCCGTCTTAGTAGTCACTGACCAGTAGGTGACAGCAGTAGATGTTTATTCGCAAATATTTTAATTTCTTACTCATTTTGATTATTAAACATATAAAGGATTTGTATTTTTATTATTATCTCCTATGTACCTATTTCTACATTACAGTAAGAAAATCTAAATTATACAGATAATATTTTGTCGGAATTTAAGATTTTTATTTATTTACAAAAAACATTATATTATTATGGTAAATTTACTAAATTGCATCATATTAGATATTATCGTTAACTCTGATCCACACCATCATACAGTGAATCTATATTAATCCGATAACAAAATCTAACTTAGTTATGTCTAATAAGTAAATTTAATTAAAACCCCAATGTTTGACGACCCTGTAGCCTAGTTGGTAGCGACCCTGCCTGCGAAGCAAGGGGTCCCGGGATCGATTCCTGGCTGGGGCAGATATTTATATTTACTTAAAACCCCAATGTTTGACGACCCTGTAGCCTAGTTGGTAGCGACCCTGCCTGCGAAGCAAGGGGTCCCAGGTTCGATTCCCGGCTGGGGCAGATATTTATGTGACAGATAAATATTTGTACTCGGGTCATGGGTGTTACTGTGATGTGTTACGTGTCGTCCACGCCACCTGCGACACAGATTAAAACCTACTGCGGGGGTGTAAGCGTTTATTTATTTTTTATTTATTTATTTTTTTTAAATATTTTAAATAGGTACACATCAATTTCAATAAAAGATTTATTCACGGTATAATAGCTTTATGTCTTGTTCTCAGACCTACTTAGTTACCTAAACTGACATCTGTTGTTGATTAGCAGAACTAATTCACTGCAAAATCATAAATTAAAGAAAATATGTAGATACTGATTTTTTTAAGAAATAACGAATATTTCCGATACTAAACAGTCTTTTCTATCCCGCTATCGGGTACTTTCACAATTTCTTGCTGTTATGTGGCGTATCAAAAAATCCTATTTATTGATATCTCGGCTTTTAAGCAACGTATCACAATAAAACGTACACCAGATTTTAAGTTAGACCACCAGCAACACAACTGTGAAAACCGCATTCAATTTCATCCAGTAGCTTTGGCGTGATGCGGTGTCAAACATACAGACAGACAAGATTTTTAAAAATGACAGATTTGCAATCTATTGCTCCTATTGAGTCCCCTGATATCAAATTTTCTTAAATATCTTCAATGTACAGACATTATCGAGTTACTGTTTTATAATATATATAGATGACAGTTGTCTTCCAAATCTTGTTCTTAAATTACTAACTACGATAAAAATCCCCTGCAGGTCTGTTTAAATGCGACTCTTTTAAAAAATGGACTAAAGATCAGTCACACATAATAACACTTGCGTTTGTAAGGTTCTTTGACCACACCAATGAAATCTTGAAAGAATCCCTCGTCCAAACATTTAAAACCCAAATTGAATCTTGATCGTAAGTTTGAAACACCTGTGTTGTTGACACTTGTTGACAATTGTTGACAATGCATCTTCAGCGACATCTAGTTATGTTTGTTGATCTTGAGTTTATTTTGTTTACGTAACTACCGGTGAGGGCGGCAGAGTGTTTGCCTTATTTTCTCAAATCAACGCCCGAGGGTCTTCTTTGTTGAATTATGTGGCGTTTGAACGCCCAAGTTTTGTAGTGTGTGATTTACTGTAATTGGAAATGGTGTGGTAAGTGAAAACTTGAAGTCATGAGATCTCTATTAGTAAATTTGGTTATTGGATTTGATGATTCTCAGTATTTTACTTAAAACACTGACATAAAATCTTTGCAGTGTTTTACAAAATGCAACGACTGCTAGAAAATATAATTGAAATAAAAGGGAAGCTTCTGCCTTGAATAACAAATATATGGCAAAAAAATATATTGTATTTAAGTATTTAATAATAATAATAAACGCTTACACACTCATACCCCCACATTAGGTTTTTATCTGTGTCGCGGGCGACACATAACTTAATTTTATAAAATCATGACCCGAGTAAAAATATTTATCTGTAACATAAATATCTGCCCCGGCCGGAAATCGAACCCAGGAGCCCTCGCTTCGCAGGCAGGTTCGCTAGCAACTAGGTTACAGGATTAGCTTATTACTCTTTACTGTATTTACTCATAGCTGTATGTTTTGGAACTCGCTATAACAAACTGAATTATTTAATTTAAATTTTAAGGGTTGATAAAGTAAACATAGACAGAAATATATTGCTTCTTTGCTCCTTTCATCATTGAAGTTGAGTCTGTCTACTGTATATGTATCTACTTGTAAACAACGAAATGTTTAGACAAGCATGCCAAGTTTAGGCAGCGTGGCAGTGAGTGGCAACTGGCAACCAATATGAGAGTTCGGAAATGAAACCGAACAAATGTGAGCCGTTATCCCGACAGTTATTAGATCGTTGCAACCGAGTCGCGGAACACATGTGTTCGGTACGCAAACTACGAAATGCCGGCTAATATTCTGTTGTGATCTTGGTGTTTTTTACTCCAGTAGCCAAAAGGTTTATGATTTCAAACGGTATTGTACCTCAATTTATGTTTCTGTTTCCGCAGAATTTAAAGAAAAAGAAAAAAGCATTTTTATCGTAATTTTTTTCGTCCTTTTTCCAAAAAGAATTCTAATTCCTACCGCATCCGGAGAGCAAGGCATTTTTGTCACCCCACGTTCAACAGGAGCGAAGCCATAGGTAACCCCAGAAGATCTACCACACGTGTTCCAGCCACAAATCACGCGGACCAAACTGGGTTGTAAAATCCGTAAAACCACCAACAGAACGGACCTATCATCATCCGTTGTTTGTCAATAAATTTAATTAATATTAATCATAATTCCAGGATTCGATTCGGCACTGGCGCGCGTTTGGTTACATTTTTTATACTATTTATTTAAAACTTGACTTCAATTCCACCTGATGGTAAGTGGAGATGCAGTCTTGGATGGTGAACGCAGTGACGTGGTAAAGTCTAATACACTCTTCGGGTCTTCTATGTTTGTTTGTGATGTCTACGCAACGTCACAGCATTTTAATGGATTAGCTTGCGGGAGTCTAAGAATTTATTTATAATAGTAGAACGCTGTTTCTGACCTAATTTAAGTTGATACCCGACCGTAACATCTGTTTAGTGTCGTGGTCGGGTCGGGATTTGTAACCGGAACCAGAACTTTAAATCCGGAAAGTCAAACAGACGAATCCTTGTCTGGTTTTGGTTAAATAGTTCTAAATAGTACTGGGATTGGCTTTGAAAGGAACTGGTTTAAAATATGTGTACAAAGTAACTTTAGTCCGTGAATTCTGTGTTCATTGATGCACTTGTTTATTTTTACCCTGTGGTAATACGAAGTAATTTTTAAATAGGAGGCAGAACCGAAGACATTTGAAGACAGAGCGGAACTGACCGGTGTTATTGTCAACTGGTTGATTGAACCCATTAATAGCCCACTATAGGACAGGTTACTCATTACTCAGAGTCAAGCAGGTCTAGAACTCTGATCCACCACGGTGCTCCGTGTTTGTTAGAAGGGTTAGTAACCAGCCAAAGTTTTTATGCCGCCTGTAGGCCTCCGATAAGACATAACAATGGCTGTCTAAGGAGCCATCCATAAATTACGTCACACGTTAGGGGGGAGGGGGGTTGATGTAGTGTGACCACGTGACATTGTGTGATAAGGGTGGGAGGGGGTTCTAAATTTCGTGACGTCACATTTTTAAATCAAATAATTGGTATGTATAGGTAAATATTAAAAAACAATTTTAATGGAAATAAAAGTTATTTCGGAACTGCTGTTTTAATTTAATAATTTCTAGGTGTAAAATTTCATAATATGTGACGACACACTGGGGGGGTCTCACAAATGTTACCAACTGTGACAAGGAGGGGGGGAGGGGTCAAAAAGTCATGAAATAGTGTGACGTAATTTATGGATGGCCCCTAATGCCTCTGCTGATTTATTTGCTAAGGATGATATTATAGCTACATGTGTGACTATTGGCACTCAACAGTTGAAAGGCACCTGGCTTTGATAACGCCATTACACATTCAGCGATAACTTGTGTGGCGGTTTCTTCACACAAGAAAGGATTTTAATTCTGTTGGCTACATCTGTGGCCCTAACGCGCTAAGTAAGACGCATTTCGGCGCGTCTAACTTTAACGCAGATGTAACAGGGGTACAACTAAAACAACAGGGACCAAAGACTTTACGTGACCTACGAAGCACGGAAGCGCTCCAGCAATTTTTGACAACTGGCTACGAGCGTAGATTATGAAAGAATATCGTTTGGAAGTGGTAGTGATAACAAAATGTATTGATTGTTGTGAAGCTTAGGTTTTGTTTAACATCTTATTTTCCTGAGCGTTGCAGTTATTATTTTTTTAACATTTGAATGAAACGATCGATAGTTCCTCTTCTTACTATTGGAAGTATTAGAACTGATACTGAAATTGTAAGATTCATTGATGTAATCACTTTGAGGACCTAACATCGTCTGTTTCGAACAAAGTGTTCATTGATGAACGATGACATAGTTAAGTGCTTTCAATAACATTTAATGGTGTCTATTTGTAAAAAGATTGACTGCGATCTGTCTGTATAGTGCGTACTGCGTTTCACATAAGTCTGCACTTCGGTATTATGAAGATACTAGCATTGAAGTGAGTGTTTTTAAAATTAAAATAAACTTTATTGCTAATAATAAACTACGGGGATAATATAGTTTTTGTTCTCGGGTCATGGGTGTTTAAGATATAATTATTGTGTCCGTCCCATGTCTCCAAAATCTCGAGTCTAAGGGAAACTAAGGCCTTCGGTTCACGTTGACGCAGTATACGCCCGCTATCGTGAATTGTAGTAAAAAAATCGAGCCCTGTCCCAATGATATTATAATGTAAAAAATAGGTAGATATGTCACTAACGCGCCGACGATGAAGAGCGTAAGATCAGGCAATTGACCGTTCTGCTCGTAGTCGCTCTGTCAATACAAGACGATACGCACGCTTTTGTTGTTGTCAGAAGTGCTTGACATTTGACATACAGCGTTAATTGTGTTAATTGATTGGTGTAGTGAAACAAAAGATAAAGGTGTGTGTGTTGCAGCTCTTTTCGGAACAGATTTTTTGGTTTATTTGTAAGGGCATAACGTATCTATATTTTTTAAATATCATTGCCCTGTCCACGGAGCGGCATCGTCGTGTTTGCCTATGTTTCATTAAACAATACATGCAATCGTCAAATTAAACGCCGTGGACATTGGACATTGGTCCTGGACAAGCGTTTATTACCTTAAAAATAATTCCCAAGTCTTCAAAGGAATATTGCGTAAATTAATACAGGCGGAACATCAGCGCAACAGATTATGTAACAGAGTTAGCGAAGTTTAATAGTATATTGTAATACAAGTCTCAAAGTTCAACGGAGCCAAATAGGGATTTCAGATAGGCTTTAATTCTCGATTTTTTTTTTGTAAATTAAAAAAAAAAATTAGCAGGTACCTCCATCCATCCATCCATCAGCCTTTAGAGGTCCACTGCTGGACATAGGCCTCACCTAACTTGCGCCACTCTGACCGGTCCTGAGGCTGAATCCAGCGGATGCCCGCTGTCTTCTTCAGTTCATCAGTTCATCTGGTCGCGGGGCCTAATTAGAAAAAATTGTAAAGGTTTCTTAACGTTGACTTTAAGTTACTCGTTTAGGCTCGTTTGACTTTGAATTACTGATTCTTGACAGTGCACAAAATTCCAGAACATTCCCGGATTTTTGGGTAATGTGACAACCCTAACAAAACACGGTGAGGTGATTCTTGCCGCAAACTTAGTGTTTTCACGCCTTTTTATGAGTGAAATTAGTTGATAGTGGTAATTACCACCGGTTTCTACTAGATGAAGTTCAACGTGTAACCTTATCTGAAGTAGGTATCTAAGTTATCTGAAGTAGGTAACTAGGTAGGTACCTACATATTTATTTAAAACTTTATGCCTCATACATAAATACAGATGTCAAAGGCGGACTTACTACTTTTAGTTTTGAGAAGAACTTTGCGACATTGTCTTCTAAAGAGTTTACAATCTTGTTTTAAATATTTTCTCAATAATCCAAATTGGTTAGACAGTTTCTGAGTTAAAGGGACGAACGAACAAAGAAATAAACAAACAGACAAACAGAAAAATATTTAAAATCATCATCAATCAGACAGATTTATGTTATATTTTTACTACTATTATATTATGTAGTTACTAGCTGACCGGGCAAACTTTGTTCTGCCAAAAATTTAGGGGTGGAGGGGGATGAAAAATAGATGTCTCATTTTCCACCCTAGACGATATGCACGCAAAGATTCACGAAAATCGGTCGAGCCGTTTCGGAGGGGTTCAACTTCTAACACCGAGACTCGAGAATTTTATATATGTATTAGATGAACCTTTTGAAATGAGTCAGAATTCGTAATAAGTATCATCTGTGATCCCTGAAATAAAGGTACGGGATTGTGAGCAATGACTAGCTTAGTCAGTACTAGCACTTTGGCGCGGCTTTATCCGCGTTTTTCGGGATAATAAGTACCCTATAGCTACTCGTATATGTTATTCTAGATCACGGCCTACCTGTATGCTAGATTTCATGAAAATTCGTTCAGTGGTCCTTGCGTGAAAGAGCAACAAACATCCGTACTCATTTTACTTTTCACTTTATGACATTAGCAAGTAGGATAGGTTAAGTGCATAGAGATTAATATTGTATGTTAACGCCCCAACTCAGAGTCAGTAAGTGCGGTAACTCAACGGGACGCCAAGGCGACGTCGCCGGCCACGTATCCAAACAGTTTATATTGAAATGTATGGCGGCTACCTCACTTGGCGACGGTGCGGCAACGTAGCCAATAGCCACAATTCAATACAAACTGTTTGGATACGTGGCCGGCGACGTCGCCTTGGCGTCCCGTTGAGGTACCGCACTAACTGTTACGTAAATCGCTCCTTAGCACAGAATTTGTATGGTGATTCTTTACTAAGGAGCGATTAAAGTAACCGTTAGTGACTCTGAGTTGGGGCGTAAGTTGACAATGTTAGTTTAAACACGCTCCACGCTTATCGGGCACTTTGCACGAGGTAAGTGAGGTAACTGTAACAGTGCAACCTGTTGATACAGTTCGTGTTTCGTGCGAACCTTCGGCTCCAAAAGTTATTTTATTACTACTTACTACTGTGCTTTTTTTTGATTTTTGGGTGTGTTAATGTATATAAATTACATGTCACGTTGTTTGTCCGCGATGGACTCCTAAACTACTTAGCCAATTTTAATTTTTGCACCCCGTGTGCAGTTTGATCCAACTTGAAAGATAGGATAGCTTACATCTCAAAATAAATAAAAAAACTTGACAGAACGAAGTCTGTCCGGGCAGCTAGTATCATAATAAAATTATTATGTCAAACTCAATATTAAGTACACTTAAGGTACAAAAAAGACCTTTTAAAAACCGACTATCTATACGAAACCTCATTTGTCGAATTATTGTGATTATTTTTCCGACCCAAATATCGACCAATAGAATTGCACCATTCGACGTCACGTGGTACAACCTACATGGTATTATACTGATAATTTTTTGAAAATTTTCTCTGGTAGTTGCTATATATAAAAAACAAAACATGATCCAGTCAAATTAACCACACGTCAAACTGACAGGTTGAATTCAATTGTGAAAATTGGAGATTTTGCATGAAAATGAGTCAAAACTGTACATTTCGTCTCATGGTGCAATTCTATTGGCCGACATTTGGGACGGAAAAATAATCCCCCGAATACCACACGAGCTTCAAAATTATCTGGCATTTCCCTCAAGGTTCCCTGCAAACAAATAAAATCGTCAAGTTTTTCAGGAAAAATCACTCGCGCTTCGCGTTCGTGATTTTTTAACCTGAAAAACTTGACTCCTTCATTTGTTTGCAACGAATCTATCGGGAAATACCCGATAATTTTGAAGCTCTTGTGGTATTATAAGTGAATATCTAGATTAGGAGGTTTTTGGAAACAAGTGAATACATAGTAGATACCTACTTACATAGAAATGAAAACCAGTTGTCGACTGTCGTGTGTCTAAAAGTACTTTTTCATCACTATTATACGTATATTGTTATGTTGCTTGTGTACAATAACAGTAATACTTATCGTCGTTGAGACTTTAAAACCTCTTATGAGTAAAAAAATCTGCTTTTTGAGGGAATCGATAAAAATCGATAAAGTTTTGTTTAGCAAGCACATAGGTGATTTTGAATTTTGTGAATAAATTACGATGGAAACGTCGTATATACATGAGAGTTTTTGAATTCGATAGTGCTTCAAAATGTAGAATCATTTGACGTAAAAAATGATTTTGCCAAAAGTGGCACATAACACATAAGAGGTCTTAAAGTCGCAACGCGTATGTTGTTTTCACAATAGTATAAATGTGTTACATAAAAGTTTTAGTGTAGAAGGATTATGAGTGCCAAACTTTGCCATATGAATTCAAGTGCATTATTCACAAAGCAAAATGAAACATACCAAGTTCTTTTGCCGTCATCGCATGCATAACTCACCGAAGTTGAGGCAACAAGTAGCGAAGTTGGACAATGAGTAGCGAAGCTTTACAATGCGAAGCGAAGTTGGGACCCGCCATCAATAATGCGCCGTGTCGATAAGATTTTTGTAGAACGTATGTAGTCAAACTTTGCTATGTTATTCGAGTATTGTTGAAACTGTTGAGTCTTTCATAGGATTGAGTTGAGAGAAATATACTTACCTAGGGTATTTTTAATCGAGTTTTTCTAACCATACCTACCTTAAAACCTATTACTTATCAGTAGGTAGTTAATTAAATTAGTTTTTCGTTTTTTATTCTCACATACGAATTTAGTTTGAAGAAATAATATATTATTTTAATCGCGTTTTTAACCATACCTTTGTCCCTAAAACTTTGTTTTAATTTTTTTATTCTAACATAACAATTTAACAGTAATAAACCCAAAGATATAAATAATAAACCCATGAACATTTCATAAAATATATGGAGAAAACACCATCCTCACACATTGCACGAGAAGATTTGGATCTGAGGTCCCGGGTTCAAGTCAGCGAGGCATTCTAAACGAGTTGCTTGTTCGAGATCACAATAGTGTTGATAAACTCCTGTTTGTTTCGCCTACGTAAATAGAGCCGGGTTTCGCTTTAGGTTTAAGGGTTCCTTAGGAATACATATAACATAGTCCTCACTACAGTCCATTCATTTCTGCGTAGGTTAATTCTGTAAACGTAGATAGATATGTTTAAATGTGCTACACAGTTTATTTTGTTATCTTCTCGATGACAAAGCAGCTTTACGAAATGGCGTTAGAAGCAATGTATGAAGGTAAATAAAGGGAATAAAATCGGGTTTCAAGCATAGTCTTACAAATCACAGAATTCGTGGGATTTTTTTTCCCATTAGTACAGACATCAGGTCAAGTGGCTAGTTTGTTGACTACTGACGTGAGGTATGTTATACTATCTCTCTCACAACACAACATAAATTTAATAAGAATAAAGAAGATAATGAATAAAACTTACTTTACTTGGCTTTGCTAGATTCGTTAAATGACTTTATCGCCACTTACCTGCTGGGATTGTAGTCAATAAACTTGTCACGTATAAAATAACATTAAAGTTTTTAAATTTAAACATCTCCCAACACTTCTCATCAAAAAAAAAGCTGATGACCTTGAAACGCCTGAACAGATTTTCATAAACTGTAGCAAAGAACCATCTCAATCGAATAAAAAAAACATTATTAATCGGTCCATTCCTTTAGAAGCTATGATGCCACAGACAGACACAGATACATCAAACTTATAACACCCCTCTTTTTGCGTCGGGGGTGAAAAACTGTTCGGTAAATCGATAAGGATTAACAATTGGGTGAATGTTAAGTATTCAATAAAATAGCTTCTATATTACCACATACAGAACAGTAGCTACAAGGTTCGTATTCACCTCTAAACAACCATTGAAGCTACAGTTACTGAGATACCCGAGTTATTTGGGTAAATGCAACCGAATGCAACCATACAATTTGAGCTCGTGTATGTGGCCTGATAGCTTTGTAGATCCGTTTGCAGCTTGCAGCGAGTCAAGGCGAGTAGACATTATGTAAGCATCTCTTGGGATTAAATGGTTTCGGACTTCGGTTCTAGATCATTATTCGGTTATCGGCATGTTTGTACTTGGGTGTGAGCAACACGAATTTCTATCTACTGAACCGCTATTAATTATTAATCTAGAATATCTAGAACTAGAACCCGCTGAGACACGCTCTGCGGTCAAATTTCGACCGTAAGTGTTAGAGGGTTACTTCACAGACATTTGTGGGTATATTATGCGTGTGTGTGTTTGTGTCACCTGAATCAAATCAAATCACATCAAATGTTTTCATTCAAAATTGGTTCGGTTCACAAACACTTTTTGAAAGTCATACAAGCTACGCCAATTCAACAAGGCCCTACTGTGAGAGGGTCCGGGAGAAGAAGCAGCAAGAAACTACCGGGTTGTTTTTTTCCTGCTCACAGTTACAGATAGCACTTATCATCTACTACAATCTATGTTCATAAAACTCATGTCCAAGCAGTCTTGTCTTTAAAATAATTATCTAATTTGTAATATCCTTTCGTCATAAGAATACTTTTAATGGTAGTGCGTGTAATGTTTATTTTAATTAATCGTATGAGTTTTTAATTTTATGTTTCTGGTCTATGCGAATTACCATTCACAAACTATTAAACAGATATGAATGTCGCTGTCGATATTGAAAGCAGGTGTCCTTTTTTCTTTCTTTCTTGTACATTTCACCCTCAAACAAATAAACCAAGAATAGCTGCGATATAATTCTATTCGGTTCGTTTATTAAAATAATAAAAGCTTGCTTTAATTTATCGCCGCAAATATATTTAGCATCTGCAACTGCATTTTCATAATCTTCTATCCCAAATGTAGGAGTGCAATAAATATTGCATGCGTTGGGGTAGAACATGTTATTTGATACAACCCTCTGCTGGTAGGGGCACCAAGCTGAGATTTGTTTGGACTTGTCCGATATTATAAAGTTGGCGACGAGGATATTTTGAATTTTTTCGATTATAAATGCGATAGTTTGTTTGTGCGGATAGATGTTTGTTCCTCTTTTACGCAATAGATAAGAATAGTAATATAACTTGGAAAAACATTTTCGCACGAAATACCTAAAAAAACTTGAGAGGTGTCAAGGGACACCCGGATGGAACAAAGTTCCTTGCAGTCAGTACTAGGATAGCAAAAACATGCAGCAAGTGTGCCCAAACAAATCTAAGGTATTAAATTTGCTACTAGGTAAACAAAGCCGATGAGAAATTTAATACCTTGCTAGCAATTAGCAATTGCTAGGTGAACAAAGCCGATGAGAAATTTAATACCCCAGATTTGTTGTGACACACTCGCTTGCATGTTTTTGCTATCCTAGTACTGACTGCAAGAAACGAAAATATCTGGCTTGCTTTCTATGTAAAAAAAACTACGACGGCAAAAAGTGTCGTTACAACTTTTCGTTACAAAATTTTTCGCCTAGCCCCCTTTCGCAACGCGCGATAAGGAACTTTGTTCCAAAAATTTCGAGTAAGGAATAGATTTCCTGAAGCTAAAGGAAATCGGTTTCTAGTAATTGATGCATTTTAAAACTACCTTGATAAACATCTGTTACGGTTTAGTAATACATTCAATAAATCTAAATTTACCTTTTCATGGCTACCCTACCGTTAGCCCAAAGAGGGGTTGTATCGTTTCTATTCATAATATTCTCAAAAATTGCTCATTCATCATCCATTTAACAAAACATTTTATAACCCAAGATATAAGGTCGAAATTCGTTTCTAAACAACTTTTCACCCCGGATTTATGTTGCTTATTACATTTTACACGCATGAAATGAACACACATGATAAATACGATTCTCGACTCTATTATCAAGGCCGTAAAAAGGCAACTTTTTTATTCCGCGAACAGCGAACCCCTTTTCGTTAAGATCGTAAATTATCTACTTAGGTTTGCATTTGGCGATAAATTGGTTTTCGCTTTTTGTTCAAGCGTAAAATGCCGTGTCAACAGACCTGTAATATTTTGTAACAATTGTTACGAGGATGAATCTGTACATTAATTTATATCGTCTGGGTGTGTGTGTTCTTGTCTCTGTGTGTTATCCATGGCACTTACGACACAGAATCCTAATGTGCTGATCCTGGGCCGTACGGCAATGAACGAGTGAGCGTAATTTTTTTTTAAGAACGAAGTTTATTTTTTTAACGTATTTCCGATTTTGTGTGTGCGTAACGGACTGTTGGTTTTTGCAGTGATCACAGTTTCGGCTAAAATAAAGCTGAGTTCGACGAAATAAAATTGCTTTGTTGAATAAACAATTTGTTTTTTTGTGCCTACGCATAGCTTTATCGTATTGAGCTTTGAATTAACTGAAATAGCTTAAATATTTTATTCGTTTTTGCAGTGATTTTTTATTGTTTTTGATGGAATATTTGCAGTTGATTGCTTTTAATTGTCTGAGTGAGTGAATAAGCATTTTATCAGCAATCCTTACCATATGTGTTATTCTAAATCATGATCTGCGTGCTATATTTCATAAAAATCCATTCAGTAGTTTTTGCGTGAACTTTCACATTTATAATATTAGTAGGAAGTAGGAAGGAGAAGATAATATCCATGACATAATCATAATAATTTATCTATACTAATATTATAAAGAGGAAAGATTTGGTTGTTTGCATTGAATAGGCTCCAAAACTACTGAACCGATTTGAAAAAATATTTCACTGTTAGGAAGCTACACTATCCCCGGGTGACATAGGCTATATTATATTTTCAAAAAAAATTTGGGATCCATAATAAAACTCCAATAATGTAACCCAAGGTGTAAAAAAAATAAGAAGACCGAAGCAAAGCGAGCATACGAGTGTTTGCTATAAATGTACAATGGTGGTATTTTAATACAATATAGTTTTCACACATTTAGCTTGTCCAAGCATGCAAATATTTAAAGTCTTATAATATTATTGTAACTTACTAACATAGGCTTCATTAATGATTTTCTTCAAATAATAATTTAAATAAAATTTTAATTAATGTCAATAGGCGTAATAAATGTCAAATTACATATCTTGCCAGATATACTGTTACAGCCTTGTTTAATTTAAGTACCAAATACTAGCGAGAAATGTTTCGATTGATTACGAATGAGGAAATTTTGCACTATCTTAAAATAAAGAAATAATTGATATTGTGTCATTTAATAAAAAATGAGTGGACGTTAAAATAAGACACACACGTTATTAAGTTGCACCGCTACAGCTATGCAGCTTGAGGTTTTTAAATTGCTGAAAATTTTAAAAATAACACATGGTTTTTTTTTATCGTACTATCAAATGATTCCCTGAAGTTTCAAGCTTCGAAAACCGTAGAAGAAGCGCCCAACCTTGCACGGTTAGAACGCCAGCGATCACCAAAGAGGTACAGGCGCGAATTAAACGAATTCCCGTCCGGAAGCAAAAAATTTTTGCTCTTCAGGTAGGGTTAAGAAAAACTACCATCAAATGAATGTTAAATGAAGTCCTTGTACCCAGAGCTTATCGACGACACACAGGGAATTTCCGTAATGAACCTCCAAAAAAATTAAGACTCGAGAGATGACCAGCTTTGTTAAGAAGGTACGCGAGAAAAAAAACCGCCAAATTCTTATTTCAAACGAAAAATTTTTTGGCATTGAAGAAAGTTACAAAAAACAAAGTGATAAAATATTATGCCCACGTGAACAAAGAAGCAACCAGGCGTATGCCAATAATCCAGCGTGGGCATTATCCTGCGTCAATCATGGTTTGACTTGGAGTCTCATATTCGGGCTCATCTGTGATATTTCTCTGTGAAAAAGAAGTGAAGTCCAGTATTTTTGAGTATCAAAATACTGTCTTTGCAAAGATTGTGGAACATCTTCTTCAAAAAATTATCGAAAATTCACAATAAGTATTCCAATAAGATTCAGCGCCAGATCATCAGAAAGCAGGATACAAAATTGGCTGATTGGTCATAAAATTTACTTTATAGGGCACAACGAGGGGCCCTCTGAAAAAGCACAGGCTTACATCCGTTGGAAACAAAATATGGCAACAATGGAAGCAGAAAGCATGCGCTAAATCTCACCAAAATTTTAAGTTTCTGAAAGCATCCATGATTAAAGCAGTGGCTGATATAGATACGAACCTTGTATATGCTACGATTGACGACTGGCCTAAGAGGTTGAGGCCCTACATTCAAAATCAGGGAGGGTATTTTGAATAACCGAAACAAAACTTTAATTAACATTTAACTACCTTTGTTTTTATATAATTAATTTACAGATATCTTAATTACAAAAAAATATATTTAGTGAAGTGTTTGTAACAGTATTTATGGCTAGACTAGGTATTAATCCATTAAATAGTGTCGATGTCAATTTGTAAATAATAGAAAATGTTAAAATAATAATAATACGTATTACAAATTGAATAAAATCACTGTCCTCTGATTCATATGTTACGAAAATATCTCCAATGTGCAATTAACATTAAGTTTGAACGAGTTCATTGACAGAATAGAAACATTTATCAAGTAGCCATGTGCTTAATGCTTTCTTAAATTTTATATAAGATTTATCTTTTAATTCATTAGGTAATTTGTTATAAATTTTAACTGCCATGCAATAACAATTCTTACTGTATTTGGCAGTTTTTGCTGATGGTAATACAAGTTTATTCGGAAATCTACCTCTATGATAGAGTATTACCTTTTTTGCACCAAAAATCTGTTGATGGGAGTGAACAAAGTTACTAATTTGGTATATATATAATATACTAGCTGAGCAATATATAATATACTAGCTGAACAAACTATTTTTTTTTTCTAAAATAAAAGTAGCCTAAGTTACTCCTGTTACATCAACTATCTATCTGCCAGTGAAAGCCCCGTCAAAACCGATCCAGCCATTTCAGAGATTAGTCGGAACAAACAGACAGACAGACAAAAATTGTAAAAAATGTTGTTTTGGTATATGTACCGTGTATACATCCAAATGCACTTAGTAAAAAGCGGTTATTTTAATATTACAAACAGACACTCCAATTTTATTTATTTGTATTTAGCATGGTAGTGGTAGTAATTTTAACTTTTTAAACAGAGGTTTACAGCTAATACGAGTAGTACTTGGCATATTACAGATGCCATCAAAAACAAAACTTGTAAAAAAAGCCAAGTCTCGCAACTCAGTTCTCCTACCGTAAAAAGTTGTGAGATCCATGTAATACCAAGTCGGTTAATTTTTTCAGTTCCTACTTAAGGGTCCTTCTGTCTTAAGTTATTACGTAATTAGCTAACCTAACAAGTAACAACATCTTATAGTGACCATATTATCAATATTAAAAATCTTTTATGTTTTAAATAAATAGATTGACTAGATTGAGGTTTTTTTTTACAAGTTTTGTTTTTGATGGCATCTCATTTCTTTTTGTAGATAGTTCTACTTTTTTTCCTTTTACAAATTACCTTTGAACATAATTTTAAAACTGATTCATTCACTGCAAATGTTACTTTGTTATACAGGTACAGTGATTCCTTAACTGCAAATGTAACTTTGTAATCCTATATATTTATATGGGATTACAAAGTTATTTATGCAGTTGATGTATCTAGAATACTGGACCGAAATTGCAAAATATTTTAGTTTTTCCTTGATCTATACACTAAACACTAATTGTGTTCCAAAGGGCAATGTCCATTTTCGGCTATTCGTGGACAGGATGCTCAAAAATAAATAATTACACGAAAAAATATATTTTGTTTTTTAACTTATACACGCGAATTATTTTTGTATCAATTTACTTTTTTAAAATAATATATTTAATATAACATTCTACTGATAAGACACTTCCTGTTGTCACATACACAGAGTACTCACGTCAGTAGAATTGCAACATTATTCCGATAACGATAATAAAACGATATATCGATGTTATTTCGAAGTTTTAATTCTCACGACAAAAAGTTAAGTTTGGTAAGATACACGTATAAGAAGCAATAAACTATAAATAAGGTATTATTTTTACTAGAATAACATATTATTTTATGTACGTTGCTTTTATAATAATTCACGATAATGAACAATTATATCGATGTTTTGCAAACACGCTCGAATCGATGCATTGTTTGCATCCCCAACTGTCAATCGTTCGTTGGACATAGTAATCTCAACTGTCAATCGTTATTCGTTGGATCATAGTAATCTACGTTCAACTTTCAAGTCACATTCGCTTTGTTTTTCGCATCGTGTTTCGTCTGTGTTTTTCATCATTAATATTATTACGACCTTTGGCTTACGAAAATGGATTTAGACCCTGCTTCCCACGTTGACCTTGGCACACTACGGACCCTGAAACTAATCCTATGGTCAATGATATTGTATATATAACTATGGTTGACCCTTGGTTTGTATGGTTGCTCATGTAATGACTGTTGTTTGGTTTCTGAGCTGGGCAAGGTACAGAGATGACATAAATGCACCAGCCCCGTTCTTGGACAATATATTAATAACATACCTACGAGGGCTACGAGTCAGATTAATAAAAAAAATGTCAAGGAAATTGGGCGTTTTCTTTAAAATACCTACAAAATATTTATTCAAATAACCAGTATAATAAACATCTGGTTACAAAACAATTATTATTTTCGTTTTTAAACTGAGTAAAGGTATTAAGCCTATATAATATTTATGTTGAAATGTGGTGTTCACTGATAGCCAAATGTCCATACAAAGTGGACATTGTCCTTTGAAGCTTCTATGTCTGCTAGAAGTGCCTTAGAGTTTTGATGATCGGTCAGTCAGTCAGTGAGTGACGAAATTAAGAAACTTTGACTAGTTATAATTCTTAAACTACTGGTTCAAATTGAATAAAATTTGAAATATACCGTGTTTATACAATGCCTGCTTGGTTACTAAAAATTCAGGCTTCTAGCTTTATCCACAACAAAGTTATAGGGGGTCGAAAATGGCCAGAATTGCTTCGAGAAAAGGATGGTACGGCGTGCCGCTTTTTTGCTCGACTTGGCGGGGGCACTGCCGTGCCCCCAGATTTCACGTTGAGAGGAGAGACCCGTGCGCAGATTGAGATAATTGAGACTTATAATGATGGTAATGATCATGAAATAGATAAATTCTAGTGATAGTTAAATTCGGCTGCAAAGCCTTTTTTCGTCACTATAGGTACCTATAACGGTACAGCATCATGTCTGGACATGTAGAGATTGTGGCAACGATTTCCTTGGAAGCTGACACGCTTATCTCAGCTATCTAATGTACGGATGCCATTCGAACAGTACCCGCCTAAAAGTTTAAGGGCATTGTACTACCGTGGAAGGTTAGCGTGAAGCTATGAGGACTGTTGTCAGTAATACGAGATAGGACAGAGTACTGCTGGGCTATATTCTATTAACCCTACTAATATTATTAATGTGAAAGTTTTCAGTACGTTTGTGTTACTCTTTCACGTAATAGAAATATGCTAAGTGAGCTTTTTCTAGGCCATTGGACACATGCGAGCATAATATAGGAATAACTTTGTAACCAGTTGTTACGGTATATTTTATTTTTTGTTTTGTTTTTACTTTTTAATTCTGTTTTTTGTTTAATTGTGTTCTTTTTTTAAGTGTGTTTTATTATAAACGTGTTCGTGGTCTTAGAAATGAAAAAAATTGATTCTATTCTATTATATTCTAATATTATTAATGTGAATGTTTTAAGTAGGTACGTTTGTTACTCTTTCACTCAAAATCTATTGAACGGATTTTCATGAAATTTAGCACACAGGTAGACCGTGATATGGAATAGGATATATGGTACTTGTTATCTCGGAAAACGCGGGCAAAGCCGCGGGCAGAGTGCTAGTTTATCAATAAATGTTATATGTGATGCCTTTGGTGTTGAACCGTGACCACTTACCGTCAGGTGGTTCGTCCGCTCATTCGGTTATTATCGCTTACAACTTGCGGCAAGACAAGTCTCTACAGCTGATATCTCGGGGTCATAGGTTAGAAGATACCGTAAGTTCTACGCCAGGCGAGTTCAAGTCATTATCAATTTAAATCGCTTAACATAAGGTAAGTTTTAGCCTGCAGTGTTGCTGTGAGATCGGCATTGCACTTAACTGATCTACATTTCGTATTAAAGAACCCTTTATGTGGATATCGACATATTTCCAACGCGGATAGCCCAGGGTCATTTATTTTGTAAGTGTTTATAAAATCTTAAAAATACTTTAATATAACGCGTAATTTTATGAGTAGAAAATATAATTATAATGTTAAATCTTGCTGCGAGTATTCCGATTTGGCTTCAACCCATTAATGGCCCACTACTGGGCACGGGTCTCTCCTCTTGAGGAGGGCTAGAGTATACTCCACCACGCTGCTCCAGTGCGGATTGGTGGAGGGGTTAGTGGCCAACCCGAGTGTCGGAAGTTTTCAAACCGCCCGAGGGCCTCCGACACGGCTTAACGACTCTTATCTTATGATAACAACCGGGACCGACGGCTTTACGTTCCCTCCGAAGCACGGAAACGTTCAAGAAATTGTAGCCATTAGCGGTCAGTTCCAACTACCGACCGCGCCCGCTGTTGCTTAACTTTTTCGATCATATAGGATCGACGCAAGCCGCCGGGCTATGAGACTTCCTATTTGCTTCATAATTACTACTATTCATAATTGAGGAGGCCTTGATACTTCACCACGCTGCTCCAGTGCGGATTGGTGCCGGCTTAGCGTCTACCACGTCGTAGTAGAACTAGACGAGACTCGTGCTCGCTAGTGGTCCATTAATGTGAGAAAGTTGAAACCAATGCACAAAGGTAGACCATTTCTAGAATAGAATATCTGGATTATCTCGGAAAATGCAGGCAAATCCACGGGCAGAGCGATATCTATACAAATAAATAAAATTGGAGTGTCTGTTTGTAATATCTGGGGGCACGGCAGTGCCCCCGCCAAGTCGAGCAAAAAAGCGACACGGCCGTACTATCCTTTTCTCGAAGCAATTCAGGCCATTTTCAACCCCCTATAACTTCGTTGTGGATAAAGCTAGAAGCCTGAATTTTTAGTAACCAAGCAGGCATTGTATAAACACGGTATATTTCAAATTTCAGTAGTTTAAGAATTATAACTAGTCAAAGTTTCTTAATTTCGTCACTCACTGACTGACTGACCGATCATCAAAACTCTAAGGCACTTCTAGCAGACATAGAAGCTTCAAATTTGGAACACAATTAGTGTTTAGTGTATAGATCAAGGGAAAACTAAAATATTTTGCAATTTCGGTCCAGTTTTCTAGATACATCAATTGCATGAATAACTTTGTAATCCCATATAAATATATAGGATTACAAAGTTACATTTGCAGTTAATGAATTACTGTACCTGTATAACAAAGTAACATTTGCAGTGAATGAATCAGTGTACCTGTATATAATATAATGGAATATTAGGTGTAGATAGGTACCTAGATATAATTATGTTCAAAGGTAACTTGTAAAAGGAAAAAAAGTAGAACTATCTACAAAAAGAAATGAGATTTATTTAAAACATAAAAGATTTTTAATATTGATAATATGGTCACTATAAGATGTTGTTACTTGTTAGGTTAGCTAATTACGTAACAACTTAAGACAGAAGGACCATTAAGTAGGAACTGAATAAATTAACCGACTTGGTATTACATGGATCTCACAACTTTTTACGGTAGAAGAACTGAGTTGCGAGACTTGGTTTTTTTTACAAGTTTTGTTTTTGATGGCATTAAAATAACCGCTTTTTACTAAGTGCATTTGGATGTATACACGGTACATATACCAAAACAAAATTTTTCACAATTTTTGTCTGTCTGTCTGTTTGTTGTGGCTATAATCTCTGAAATGGCTGGATCGATTTTGACGGGACTTTCCCTGGCAGATAGCTGATGTAACAAGGAGTAACTTAGGCTACTTTTATTTTAGAAAAAACATAGTTTGTTAGGCGATACGAAGTTCGCCGGGTCAGCTAGGTAGTTATTAAATAACAAAGTCCGCAATTTTCAATCTAAATTAAATCTCAAGAATAATTACCTATTAAGTTTATTTACGAATACAATCACAATTCAAAGCTTTGTTAAGAAATAATTTGAGCATGAACTGAAATCAAATATTCGATAATAGAATTGTTCTTTGAATACCGATGAATGAAGAACATAGCTTTTTATCCGGTTTTTATTCCGGGTCGTATTACGTTTTCTTACTTAACATTTTCCGGTCCTTCTATCCGGTTGTCCAAACAATTAGTCAGGATTGCTAACTGTAGGTACGTTTGACTGGGAGTGGAGAAATTTAAGCGATGGATAAAGTGGTATAATTATATTTCCCTAAATTCAGAGACTACGAGTAATTCGTTATACAATGCTGTGTTACCTAAAAAAAGATTAGGTTGTTTTCTTGTTTATACAGTAATGTACAACGAATTCGTCTCTTAGGTAATTTAGGAAAATATAATAAGTCCTCATAAGTAGCACTAATACTATTATTATGTTTAATTCTTTGGCAAATATTTTCTATTAAAATTTAAAAAAATGCTGTAGATTTTGTAATTATACTGTAGCTCAAACGACCAGGCGAGCCACCTCATCATCAGTAACCTCACAGGCTTCACCGATGTGTCTCCGACCAAAAAGCGTAGTCCATACATTGAAGTATTATTACTAGCATATAGAACCGACACCGCGAACACAATGTATGTCCTATGAATTGGCGCCGATTTTCAATTAATTATCAATGGATTCGTTCGATTTTGAAAGGAGAACGGGGGCTCAATTTTGAAAATAGAACCTCCCGGCGGGACACATTTTGTTCGAGATGTCTGTGTTATGACATTATACTTCAATGAGTCCATATTTAATATCTTCGCCTACGGTGAAACAACCATTCGCCCTGCTCTTTTATTTCCTTTTGCAATACAATAAAATTCTGGGACATGCCTTAATTTTTGTTACAGCAAATATTGTTTTAGGGCATTAAGATGAAATTAAAAAAGAAACTTCCTTTTCTTGGCCTTGCAGGAATCTTGTATACTTGATATTTTTACGCAGAAATATACATTTCCGTCTGTGTTCACGTCACGTCACGGTTTACTATACATCTATACTTTATACAAATAAATAAAATTGGAGTGTCTGTTTTTAATATTAAAATAACCGCTTTTTACTAAGTGCATTTGTATGTATACACGGTACAAAAAGTATACCAAAACAACAGTTTTTACAATTTTTGTCTGTTTGTCTGTCTATTTGTTCCGGCTAATCTCTGGGCTGGCCACATAGTACGAAGGACCGATAACCGTTGGGAAAGAAAGGTCCTCGAATGGCGCCCACGTCTCGGAAAAAGGAGCATAGGACGCCCCCCGACCAGGTGGACTGACGACCTGAAGAAGACAGCGGGCATCCGCTGGATTCAGAAGGCTCATGACCGGTCAGAGTGGCGCAAGTTAGGGGAGGCCTATTTCCAGCAGTGGACCTCTAAGGGCTGATGGATGGATGGATGGATGGATGGATGGAATCTCTGAAATGGCTGGACCTATTTTGACGGGACTTTCACTGGTAGATAGCTGATGTGACAAGGAGTAACTTAAGCTACTTTTATTTTAGAAAAAAAAAACAATTTGTCAGGCGATACGAAGTTCGCCGGGTCAGCTATTCTTTTATAAAATTGTACTTACAATTTTATTAAGGTTATCAATATAAACAGACAGCGGATTTACAAATCAGATAAAAAATACGTTCTTGGAAGACGTACAATACTGAAGTATGGGGCTTTCGTCCCGTCAGGCGGAAAATGGACATTGGACACAAACAGCATTACGTCTTCGTTCAACTCCGACTTACCGGAGGGTGTTTTAAAATTAAAAATGTATTTCTAGACACTGTTACGACACAATCGAGATGGAGAATTTAAGTTTAAACGGTTAGGTAACGAAAGTGTTTAATATTTTGTACTTTATTAAATTGAGTTGATTTAATCTCCTTGTTTTGAAGGCATTTTGTTTGTAGTATGTATGTACCTTTTAATATTTTAGGGTATTAAGTTTCAACTATTTAAAAAAATTCTACCTGCTTAAATTATTTTTATATAGAATTCCAAAAGAGCAGATTTAGAAGCTATTATCTGAGATTCTTAATGGTGTTAATTAAAAAAAAAATAACATAACATCGTTATTCGTTAATAAATAATAATGTATTAAGTAATGTATTGTAAATAATAATTCAACTTTAAATTTGTGTATTTATACTTTATTAACCACAATATAAAGTTACGTATAATATTACGGTCTGTATGCGTATCTTCGCTATAATCCACAGAACATAATTATAATAGTACACAATAAACTATAAAACTACTGAGAGAATTTTAGTGCAGTGTTCACTTATGTAGACTAATGGAGTGATTCATGAGGAATTTAAGTATAAAATAAAACACGTGTAAATTGGCTGAAATATAATCATGATGATAACCTTTAATTTAGAATAATTATGCTGGTTCTTTACACTATTTGTACGAAAATGTGATTTATGAATTATTGCAGAATAAAAACTTACTACAAAATAATGGTAGCAGTATTTCAATAAAATTTAAAAAGTTGTGCCAAGATTGTAAACCAAATACCTACATAAAGATTCGTCTAAAAGATTATAATTATTATTATTAAAAAACCTGAAGGTTTTAAAGTTATATTTTTTATATATGGTTTTAATAATAAAAAAGCACACGGGACGTATACCTTAAGGAATAAGTATACAAAAAAATTAGCCGTATTGGTCGAGCCATTCTCGAGTTTTGCGCTTAGCAACATACATTTTTATTTATATAGAAGATAAAAAAGAAGAAGAATTATAAGAATTATATTGAGAAGTTTACAATGTCGCTATTATATAGATCAAATGATTTTAACACATTACGAGAGCGCCATTTTAATATCACTTCTGTTCGGTGTTTTGTTTTATGTCGCCTGATAGATTGTGTTTTGTTTCCCAGCGAATTGAAATCCCACCGGGATTTGTAGAATCCCGCGGACTTTTTTTTACATAAATACGAGCTATTTGAGGGTTTGAGTTTTTGTAAATGTCGACAATATTTGCATACGTATTGGTGAATGTTTTGAAATTGATTTGAATATTTAAATTGAATTGAATTAGCGTTTTGATTCGTTAAAACTGTGGTTTATTGAATCGAAAACAGTCTATACTAAGCTTTTGCTTTTTTATGCTCGTTAATCTGGTATTTTCATAAAAAAAGTTTTTTTACGATATAAAATATAAAAAAAATAGCCTGAAGATATTGGGTTCCTCAGGTAGAACATTAGTTCCTGCGTCTCAGCCCTTTTGAGGGAGTTGTGAATATTCATCATAAGCAAGAATATGCGTAAATTCCTACCTACTTTCTTGTTACAGTAATTCTTGATCCTTTTGTAAATTGTAACACTAACTCTAGTTATCAGTGAGCTAAATATATTTTCTATTTAAGTTTACACAGACAACAGACGCAATGCCATATCATGATATCTTTATGTCTTTATGAGTCACTATGACAACGTGGTCGGGAAACAAACTTGCAGAGGTATTCTAGATAACAGACTATCTTGTTTACTCAGTAGTATTAACTCTCCGGTGAACTAATAACCTTTTATTGATGTTTGGACGACAAGCTGCGATACAGTTTGGGGGTCTTTGGGAAGGGTTTCTTTGAGGGATTAAATAATCGTTTTTTGGCCGGCAACGCATCAGTGATGCCTTTGGTGTTGCTGATGTTCATAGGCAACGATAGCCACTTACCATCAGGCGGATCGTCAGCTCGTTTGCCGACTACATTCATAAAAAAATGTAAGGAGTTCCATTTAAACATTATTTTTAATGCGTTCTCGCATCTAATTGTAAGTAGTAACTGTCTTGAACCAAAGCGCTGGTGGTTATTAGTCTTTCATAATTTTTTATACCACCGGGAATCGAACCCAGGATCCTTCGTAAACTTCGCAGGAACTGTATTTAAATGACCATCAAATGTGTGTTGTTCCAAATTGTTCCATTAAACTTAGAGCTAGAGATTTATTATGGTATATTTCATATGGTCCAACTCCTTCCACTCACACTTGACCGCCTGATTTATCTTTATGCCAACATAACACACCCACGTACTTCGAACCAAATAATACTTTCAGAATTCTTATGTTTTAGCTTAGGAATATCTTAAAGTCTCACTATTAGCGTGTAAATAACAAAATATCTATCAGTAAAAGCCTTGCTGCAGTTTAATCAAATGTTAATCAGTAATTAGAGAAATTCTTCATTGCAGTTCTCTTACTACTTTTACAATCGGCGGATTTTTATACGAACAAAAAATATTATTTATTTCATAAAAAAATATACCTGTGTAAAAATCAATCGCGCAGAGCTATAGAAGATTATCTATCTTACAATTATAGACGTATAAATAATTATAGCTTTTTAAATTTTTAAGGGTTCTATGCCTCATGCCTTGAACAGCATCATAAATTATGACTTGGACTGAAAATGTTACAGTACAAAGCACAAAATCTTCCTTCTTTATTCGCTTCTCGCTCGCAGTAAGGCAAGTCCTGACGTAGAAAGTAACATACATTTATCTTTACGAGGTGTTAAAACTTGTCATGTAACAGTTATTCTTTCGTTTAGACAACAAAGTGCGTTTAAAACCTATTCAGTGGGCTTTATCGGTTTACGAGGTCTTCTATCGTATTTAACTATTTTGGCTTTGCTCTAATACTCTATTCTTAGATTTTATTACTTATGTAATATTAAAATGTAGGCTATGAAAGCCTGGTGATTTGGTATCGACCAAATTCTTTCGATCCATTTCTGTTTTCACGATGGCTATGTACCTAGTTGATCTATGACTTGATATAATAATCACCTAGGCCTAGGGGTATGAAAAGTACTTTAAAACCTATTCTCATAACTACCAAATATACACAAAAAAGGGTGCGTGTACTTTTGTACGCGCGATAGAAGTTATACTTCTTCAATATTCAAGTCACTAATATAATAAAATATTACTTGTGTACTACCTGTGTTTACACAAGTACAAACTAGATGGCGTTGTTCATGAACCTGAATCACGCTGTTGAGACTCTGTGAGATTACCTACACATACAATAAAAGCGGCCAAGTGCGAGTCGGACTCGCCCATGAAGGGTTCCGTAGCAGCAAGTAACATAATATAAAAGATCTTGTAGTTCGTTGTAACTTTGATCAATGTTTTTTGCGGTTTACGATTTATGACGTATTAAAAAAAAACTACTTACTAGATCTCATTCAAACCAATTTTCGTTGGAAGTTTTCATGGTAATGTACATCATATATTTTTTTTAGTTTTATCATTCTCTTATTTTAGAAGTTACAGGGGGGGGACACACATTTTACCACTTTGGAAGTGTCTCTCGCGCAAACTATTCAGTTTAGAAAAAAATGATATTAGAAACCTAAAAATCATTTTTGAAGACCTATCCATAGATGACGAATGGGTTTGATGAAAAAAACATTTTTGAGTTTCAGTTCTAAGTATGGGGAACCCCCAAAATTTATTGTTTTTTTTTTCTATTTTTGTATGAAAATCTTAATGCGGTTTACAGAATACATCTACTCACCAAGTTTCATCAGTATAGCTCTTATAGTTTCGGAGAAAAGTGGCTGTGACATACGGACGGACAGACAGACAGACATGACGAATCTATAAGGGTTCCGTTGTTTGCCATTCGGCTACGGAACCCTAATAAACGTGCGCACTTGCAATACGCGTATTTTTGTCGTGGCACATCAATGCCAGAGCTTTGATACGTAAGGCCCTTGAGGTTTATCTGGTGTCCTAGGTTGGTGCAATACTCTGTACTGTAAGTGTATGAGGAGGCGAGTAAAACACACGAAGGTTGTTACTAGACTGATTTATTAAGTAAGAATTCTATATATCTATACTCTATACAAATAAATAAAATTGGAGTGTCTGTAATATTAAAATAACCGCTTTTTTCTAAGTGCATTTGGATGTATACACGGCACACATACCAAAACAACATTTTTTACAATTTTTGTCTGTCTGTCTGTCTGTTTGTTCCGGGTAAACTCTAAAATGGCTGGACCGATTTTGACTTTCACTGGCAAATAGCTCATGTAACTAAGGCTACTTTTATTTTAGAAAAAAAAAACAGTTTGTTAGGCGATATGAAGTTCGCCGGTTCAGCTAGTAATTCAGTATATTCAATGGATGAAGACAATACATAAGACATTAGGCATACCACTACAACTCGTTGAGATGGGAAAATATTATATTATAATGATAGTATGTATGATATGTATCCACTGTGAGGCTTAAGTTGTCTATTTAGCATAGATAAAGCGCTCTGCCTGCGTTTTCCAGTATACCTACATATGTTATTTCAGGTCATGATCTACCTACCTGTGTGTATTTCATCATTAGTTTCTAACCGACTTCAAAAAAAAGGAGGAGGTTCTCAATTCGACTGTATGTTTTTATGTTTGTTACCTCAGAACTTTGGATTGGGTGAACCGATTTTGGTAATTCTTTTTTTAATCGAAAGCAGGTGCTTGTCTTGTGGTCCCACATAAATTTGACCGAGATCTGACAAGTAGTTTTTGAGTAATTTTGAAATCGTTATTTTTTGTTTGTAAAATTTAGATTATTGCGTCAATAACTAAAATTCATACGTCCTCACTACTTTCACGTTAATATTATTTCAGGTTTAAGAATCTTTATTTCTCATAAGAATACACTATTCACTTACATGACAAACAAAACAAATAAAGGGCATTAAGTACGTACTAGTAAAAATTACATAATCTAAACTTTACCAAGTAAAAAATTACCGACTTCCTACCGAACTACCGACCTCTTTAACTGAGACCACATGACAAGCACCAGCTTTCGATTAAAAAAAGAATCATCAAAATCCGTTCACCCAGTCGAAAGTTCTGAGGTAACAAACATAAAAAAATACAGTCGAATTGAATACCTCCTCCTTTTTTGAAGTCGGTTAAAAACTTGAGTGTAATACAAAAATATTGCGTTTAACTTTGAGATAACAGTGATGTAAAGAGTATACGAAACTGGATGTGGCTTTGAGCTAAACGTCTTAATTTGTTGTGTCATGTCATGTCAATGAATTAAAGGAAATGAACAAATTTAAACTGTTTCATGAAGAAAAACAATCTGAGCAATAAGCTGGTTTTTCGCTTTAATGGCCGACAATGCTTCGACTTCACCTGTATTGTTAATGATGTGAGTGGGCTTTGGTGACCACTTCTCAAAATAACTCTTTTCTAAATTCCATTCTACCTACCTCTAACGATCTGAAATATTAAGTAATACGCGCAAACCCTTAAAACAAATATATTAAAAAAAAAATAACCCGACTGCATAAAAAAACATGAAATATACCTTTTAGAAATCTTTATGATGAACTCTTTAATTAAACATCCAACCCATATTGCAGTACAGTCGAACCTGGATAAGCGAGAATCCAAGGGACCCGAATGTTATTCTCGCTCATAGAGGTTTCTCACTAAAGCAGTTTGTCACTTACGAAGGTTTGGGAGTAGTTATTCTATTATATTTGTTATATTTATAGAGGTTAACAAAAGTCGAGAAACATGGTGCTAGAGCATTACGAAATAATAAGTACACATTTTATTTAAAAAAAATACATATTTTATTTATTCAAATACTGAGTTCAAATAAATCAGTTATTTTTTTTCTGAGTGTCCTTCTTACAATAAAATTATGAATCTGTTTTTCAATTTCATAAAGTTTATCAAAAATTGAGAGATACATTTCACAATACTCAAAAAACTATGGAGTGTTTCTATTGCGCTTAAGGCGTCTTTTCTTGGAATAGGCTGTTTTTTTAAATCTATGTCCCCGTTTTTTAAGTTTATCACTCAACGAAATCACTTTTAATTTTTCGTTTTAACATTTTGAGGAACAACGTCAAGCGTGTACAAACAAGGATGGTTTGGCTTTAAGTACCTAGAGTTGCGAATTTTGAGATGTCTATTGAAATATTATTTTAATAAATAAATAGTCTCGCTTACAGAGGTCTTAAGTAAAAAACTGTCACTTACAGAGGTCTAGATGTGAAAAAATGACTCTCTCTAAAAGAGGTTCCTACACTGTCACTCATAGAGGTATTTGGGATAAAAATGACGGGACCTGACCATTATTGTCGCTTATAGAGTTTTCTCACTTATCCAGTTTTCGCTTATCCAGGTTCGACTGTATTAGATTTATGTCATCTCACAGCCACCATATTTGTTTCTTTTTTCTAATTTCAATTATCTAAGAACACTTGGGCGGTCAAGACACATCTAATGTTTATATTAAATTTAATTATTTAAATTGGTCCAGTACTTTGGAAGATATGATAATATTACATGCATACATGATAAGTAAGTACGCGCGAAAAATATAACCTCTCCATAAGTCGGATAAAAATGTCGCTGGGTAAAAACGAATCATAACCAAGAATGCAATGAAAATACCGCAATAAAGTAACCATTTCAATAAGTGCAAAAGCAAATCCACGACGCCATAGAAATAGTGCGCGACCGTAGAAGTTAAGCAATTTATTTACCGTTTCAAACGTCGCTCACAAGTTTTAAGTAATAAGCGGGGCTTATGTTTTATTAGTTTCTCGGCTCCTACTTTATGAATACGAATTCACTGGGAACTTATTCGGAATTCAACGGCTGTGTGAGACGTACGGGGTGGTTTTCGCCCGCGCACGCGTGTTCAAACATAAGGTGTATCGGTAAGCGTTTAGTAGTATAGTATCTTATTTATCTGCACAATTGCGTGATAAAGTGATATAAACAATTGATAACAAAAACCAATAAGTTCAAAAACAATTCTTGTAATTAAGATAAGTAAAAAAATATCAGTCATTTTTTCAAATTTGCCTCTATTAGCAGTTGAATCTAATGTTTTGATTTACCATATTATGCGTTATCACTTGCTTTTCTAAGTAAAAACATCTTCTCTACAAATAAATTATCTGCATTCAGTCAGGGTAGTGGAGCAATAATTATGCTTACACAGCTTATTAAACAATAGTGAAAACGCGTTGTTATTTTGTGGGGCTGTAATTTGTCGAATATCGATAAGATAAGAATTTTTTGAAGAACAAAAATCCATTATAAATTTAATTTGAACTTATACGTAATATCATCGTGTAATATAAACTATTTAAAATTGCTTGTAGTATTTAGGTGTAACATTTTTATGTTATTAATGTAAAGCGCGAGTCAGGCACGGTCCGCTATGCGCCCGTATGTTTCCATCTAAGTATCCCCGTGTGTCAAGTCAAGTTGCACTCAGCCGTTGTTATTACCCACTTAGCCCTCTTATTTTCACCAACTTCCTTCTGGGAAACACCAATAGTGGTAAACTTCGACATAATAATTGCTGGAATAAAGTAAAATGTGTAACTTGTATGAAGACTATATTGTTTTGGTAGATAATCCTGGTTTAGTGACCATGTTTTTTTTATGGAAATAGCCGGCAAACGAGCTGACGATCCACCTGATGGTAAGTGGCTATTGTCGCCCATGGACATCAGCAACACCAAAGGCATCTGATGCGTTGCCGGCCATGAAAGAGAGAAAAAAAAGAAAGAAAGAACTGGCTTGTATTAATTAACAATTAAAGTCAATATTACCAATATAATCCCTCGGGGGGTCCTACCACCAGCGGGCCGGATTTAGTCGCCTACGACACGGGTAGAGTGTTAGTAGGGAATATGTAGTGTAAACAAATTAAGAAAGGATTAGGTTGGTAAAGTAAAACGAAAACCAAACTTCCACGCGCGTGTCACGTTATCACTTACGACGTCACGTGACGTCACGTAGGACGAGCGTGACGCAATGAGTGCCATGACACTAGCAATGGAACTTGCAAATACAGCGGAGTTTTAGCGGAGATATATCTCGTTTCGCTATGAGTGATGATTGCTTTTAAAGATCAGCGCACACCATACCAACCACGGACCTAAAAAAACGACGGACATAACCCCAAGAATAAATTCAGTGAAGCACCCATAGTAATACCAACTCTCTATTAGTACAAGAACACACACCCACACATTGACACTTCACTGCTTCAATCGCGAATCAAAAATTACGCACACATGGTAAGCGGGCGGCCATTGCTATGCTTCACTCTCGATTAGACGAGGTTACGTCCGTCTTTTTTTCAGGTCCGTGATACCAACGTATTTTTTAAATAACTATGTCTATCTCATAGTCTATAGCTATACATATATCATCTATCTAACAGCCTGTCCACTGCTGGACATATGCCTCCCCTAATTGGCGCCACTCCGACATTATCATCTGTCATCAGTCGAGGCTTTGGTCAACTCATCCCGCTTAAAATTTATCCCGCGGGATAAGTTGTCCACATTAATATTTTTATTATTTTTCCCACCTGGTCAGGGAAAGGAGCACGACGTTTTTCGAGACTTGGCCGCCATTCGAGGACTTTTAAAGTATAGAAATACCTAAAAACTAGTTACGCCGTGGCTTCGCTTCGGGAAACTAAATCTTACGCCCCAACTTAAGAGTCACTAATGGTCACTTAAGTCTCTTTAGCACAGAATTTGTATTGTGATTCTGTACTAAGGAGCGATTTAAGTAAGCGCTAGTGACTCTGAGTTGGGGCGTTAGTTACATAAAATGTACATACACGACTTTACTACAATATCCGGTGAAAATCGCATCCAAATCGATTAAGCCATTGCTGAGATGAGAAAACAGATAGATATTAGGACAAACATACAGATAATATAATACAAAATATCTATAAATATTTGTTGTAGTGTCTGGTTATTCTCATAATTAAGTCAGAATTCGTTTATCTATACTAATATTATAAAGAGGAAAGATTTGATTTTTTGTTTGCATTGAATAGGCTCCGAAACTACTGAAACGATTTGAAAAATTCTTTCACTGTTGAGAAGCTACACTATCCCCGGGTGACATAGGCTATACGAGTATTATATTTTCAAAAAAAAATTAGAGATCCTTAATAAAACTAATGTAACCCAAGGTGTAAAAAATAAGAAAACCGAAGCAAAGCGAGGGCGGTTACTCGTTTACAATGAAAATGTTCAATATTATCAGTTTATCACCAAATCCTATCGCCCAGTTGACTCAAGAGTGACTGTCTAGACTCTAGAGGAACGGATAAATATACACAGAGTGAGCCGATAACACCTGTTACAAAGTTTACACCAAAAATGTACTGAACCCTGCGACTGAACCTTAAAAATAACAATTCAAAAATCCCTTTCCCTGTAATTTCTCAAAGATCTATAGAGACCGATAAACCCACCCTATCATTAGCCATGGAATCCCTTGTAATTTGCCCCCCGATACGTCATTACTGGATCATTTTACGCCTTTACACCGCCATTGATGTAGTATAAAGGCTTTTATGGGCCGTTCCCACATGAAGCATGGCTTTGTGGCCTCATGTCTCGAGTTAAAGGTGTTATTTTTGTATTTAACCCATTATTATCCGGTTATCCCACTTCTGATGTGTCTCTCCGTACCAATTATTTCTGTCTAATTAGGTAATTTGTCTTAAGTATTGTTAAAGATTGAAAATAATAAGTGTGGCGTAATGGTTACCATAATGGATCCGTGTCAAGGTCCTGGGTTCGATTCCCAGCGAGGCGGAAAGAATGATGAGATTTCTGTTCTCGGTCTGGGTGTATGTTCTTGTCTTTATGTGTTGTCCATGGCGCCCACGACACAGGGAATCCTAGCGGTGGGGACCACTTACTCTAAGTAGGTTACATCTATACTCTATAGTCAATACATACATATGTATACATACAAATAAATAAAAGTGGAGTGTCTGTTTATAATATTACTAGCTGACCCGACGAACTTCGTATCGCCTAAGAATGTAAAATCGGTACAGCCGTTCTTAGCCGTTACAGTTTCTGTGTGCTCCTCCCTCTCCCTCTCCGTCTCCCTCTCCCTCTCCGTCTCCCTCTCCCTCTCCCTCTCCCTCTCCCTCTCCCTCTCTCGCTCCCGCTCTCGCTCCCGCTCCCGTTGCCGCTAATAGCTATCTATCAACTACATATAACAAAAATTTACCTTATCCCGCAGGAACAGGTCTATTTTCCGGGATAAAAAGTATCCTATATCCATCCCCGAGCTTTATTTGATATCTGTATAAATGACCCGGCGAACTTCGTATCGCCTAAGAATGTAAAATCGGTACAGCCGTTCTTAGCCGTCACAGTTTCTGTGTGCTCCTCCCTCTCCCTCTCCCTCTCCCTCTCCCTCTCCCTCTCCCTCTCCCTCTCCCTCTCACGCTCCCGCTCCCGTTCCCGCTAATAGCTATCTATCAACTACACATAACAAAATTTTACCTTATCCCGCAGGAACAGGTCTATTTTCCGGGATAAAAAGTATCCTATATCCATCCCCGAGCTTTATTTGATATCTGTATAAATAACTAATCAACTACATATAACAAAAATTTACCTTATCCCACAGGAACAGGTCTATTTTCCGGGATAAAAAGTATCCTATGTTCGTCTCCTGATTCTAAGCTAACTCCCCACCAATTTTCAGCCAAATCGGTTCAGCCGTTCTTGAGTTATAAATAGTGTAACAAACACGACTTTCTTTTATATATATAGACTAGCTTCTACCCGCGACTTTGTCTGCGTGGACTTGAGGAGAATTAGTAATCAAAAAAGATCCCGGCCACATGCGAGTTAGAGTTGCGCACCGAGGGTTCTATCCAAACTTACAGAACCGAATCACCTGGCTGCATAGGTGAATAAAGTCTACTAAGAGTAAACTTAAGACACCTGGGTGAATTAACTCAGGTGAAGGCAAAGTCGATGGCACCGAACATAAGAGCAATGTTAAATCATTCAGTAACAAACTTAACTTTGCCGCTGGAAAACTGTCGTTCCCATACATGGACATAGCGATCAACGAACTAAATACTATTATTCAATCAATTAACTAAAAACTTAAACTTATTTAAGTTTGTTTGGAATTATGCCTCCACGCATTACTAAGATAATAAGGTTGACAAACAGACAGACAGACAACGAAATGATCCTATAAGGGGTATGTTTTTTTCTTTTGAAGAACAATACCCTAAAAAATATACAAAAATTCTATGTAGTAGGTAGCACATACATAAAAGCAGTCAAAATAATAATTATAACCTGTAAACACAACTTCCTTACTAAATTATTATACCCCTTTTCCTAAAGGAGTAGATCCATCCCCGAGCCTCAAACTCGAACGACCCGATCCCGACGAACATGCAACCTATTTTTTAATGCGGGATATGAAATAACTGGGAACCAAATTTCTACCTAAAAATTATCTTAATTTAAAAAATATTAGTGAGATTTTATATAAACGTACACCATTAGATCCTGAATTGGTCAACGTTGTACTGGTTTTGCAATGTCAACGTTACCAACAACAAATATTCTTAAAAACGTTAAGTTATTCCCACCCATATTAGAGTAACATTCTGGGAGTAATATTCTATCTCTAAGATACACTACTACACCCTGAATCGGTCAACGATGTACTGATTTTATAATGTCAGTATCGTCACTGGAAAGGAAATAATAGCGAAAATGAGTTATATACATCGTTGGATTGGAAAAAATAATCCAAGTACTGGAATACTGGACTGCTCCTATTTATTCATAGATGTCGACAATGTTTTCCACGTAAGTATAAACAGCCAAATCTAACCTAGTTAATCGAATTCTTCTTCCCTTTGAATTACTTAAGTGTTTTCTTGGCACTACTTCTTCCTTCTTTTTGACTTAATGTGTGTTAAGATTATGTTTTTTTTTTGTTTTTATCTGACCAAGTAATAATGTCTGTAAGTCGGTCCCCATTCTGTTCACCGGATCACCTATATCGGGTGGTTTAGCAGGTACCTGAGATGTACCATATTATTAGGTTTTTCGGTCAATGTTTGATCGCACCGACCACGGGCCACGGGAGTCGCTCAGGGACGTCTCGCCCCTCTACTCTTGAATGCCTGAGAGTTAAACGCTTCTGAGTGAATTCAGAAGTTGGAAGAGGCCCCCGATCATCTGAGGGGTTTCACCACCGCGACACCAGCTAGATTTATGGTAATGAAACCCCTACGCAATAGCAGGGCCCGCCTCTCAACCGGAAGACTATTCTCGTGAATTTATTCCTGAATAACTCTGGGGTTTTTAAGTGTAACTTCCAACTACGTAAGGCCGAGCTTTTCGTCCAAGAACCTGGTCCAAATGCCAGAAGTATATATATTATTCCTGGAAAACGTTTCAAAAGAAACTTATTGTTTTTAACTACTTCAAAGTTAGTGGATAAGACAGCGTGTTATTAGTTTCTTTTTACTACTATTTATATAGCACGATATATCTTAACTAAAAGCTTTGCTAAGTACATCATAAACAACTGTCTCTAAACTTTATAGAATGGAAATTCAATTATCTTGATAATTTATTATTTTTTCTTTCTTTTATTTTCTTTCTTGGATGACAACGCATGGATGATGCCTTTAAGTCTGATCGCGGACGACGCACTCATTCTTCTATGGAAAACGGTGACCATTTACAATCAGGTGACTCGTCTGCTCTTACGTGGCTATTCACAAATTCAAAAGTATTTCATTTATTTGTATCGCATTTACGTCCGGTCATAAAATTTGCCTATGTCGGCCGTCTTAGTAGTCACTGACCAGTAGGTGACAGCAGTAGATGTTTATTCGCAAATATTTTAATTTCTTACTCATTTTGATTATTAAACATATAAAGGATTTGTATTTTTATTATTATCTCCTATGTACCTATTTCTACATTACAGTAAGAAAATCTAAATTATACAGATAATATTTTGTCGGAATTTAAGATTTTTATTTATTTACAAAAAACATTATATTATTATGGTAAATTTACTAAATTGCATCATATTAGATATTATCGTTAACTCTGATCCACACCATCATACAGTGAATCTATATTAATCCGATAACAAAATCTAACTTAGTTATGTCTAATAAGTAAATTTAATTAAAACCCCAATGTTTGACGACCCTGTAGCCTAGTTGGTAGCGACCCTGCCTGCGAAGCAAGGGGTCCCGGGATCGATTCCTGGCTGGGGCAGATATTTATATTTACTTAAAACCCCAATGTTTGACGACCCTGTAGCCTAGTTGGTAGCGACCCTGCCTGCGAAGCAAGGGGTCCCAGGTTCGATTCCCGGCTGGGGCAGATATTTATGTGACAGATAAATATTTGTACTCGGGTCATGGGTGTTACTGTGATGTGTTACGTGTCGTCCACGCCACCTGCGACACAGATTAAAACCTACTGCGGGGGTGTAAGCGTTTATTTATTTTTTATTTATTTATTTTTTTTAAATATTTTAAATAGGTACACATCAATTTCAATAAAAGATTTATTCACGGTATAATAGCTTTATGTCTTGTTCTCAGACCTACTTAGTTACCTAAACTGACATCTGTTGTTGATTAGCAGAACTAATTCACTGCAAAATCATAAATTAAAGAAAATATGTAGATACTGATTTTTTTAAGAAATAACGAATATTTCCGATACTAAACAGTCTTTTCTATCCCGCTATCGGGTACTTTCACAATTTCTTGCTGTTATGTGGCGTATCAAAAAATCCTATTTATTGATATCTCGGCTTTTAAGCAACGTATCACAATAAAACGTACACCAGATTTTAAGTTAGACCACCAGCAACACAACTGTGAAAACCGCATTCAATTTCATCCAGTAGCTTTGGCGTGATGCGGTGTCAAACATACAGACAGACAAGATTTTTAAAAATGACAGATTTGCAATCTATTGCTCCTATTGAGTCCCCTGATATCAAATTTTCTTAAATATCTTCAATGTACAGACATTATCGAGTTACTGTTTTATAATATATATAGATAATATAATAACCGCTTTTTACTAAGTTCATTTGGATGTAAACACGGTGCATATACCAAAACAACATTTTTTTACAATTTTTGTCTGTCTGTCTGTTTGTTCCGGCTGATCTCTGAGATGGCTGGACTAATTTTGACGGGACTTTCACTGGCAGATAGCTGATGTAACAAGGAATAATTTAGGCTGCTTTTATTTTAGAAAAAAAAAAATAGGTGATACGAAGTTCGCCGGGTCGGCTAGTTAAAAATAAAAATGCTTGTAAAACGCTATCAAAATCATCAAAGTTTAGGCAATCATTGCACGAAAAGGCTTCGTATTTCCCTACAGTAGGTACTTCAATATCAAACCGCTCCAGTTTTACTTTAAACATTAAAGGAATGTACAAAAGTTTAGTAGAAGAATAAAATATAAGATTAAAGTTACTTTAAACAGCGCTTGGTAATATTCAAAGTAAAGCGTTTCAAAGCAAACCTTTCAAAGCTGGCTGGGCCAATATTTTCGCTAGAATAAATGCTCTTTTATATATTGCAAATGCATTTATAAAGTATAGAAATAGAAACTTAGTGTTTGGGAAGAGTACGAAACGTTTTTGAACGAAGGGTTTAGATTACAACTGAATTAATAAATACTTTTTAATTTGGAAGTGGAACCAGTACGAATTTTTAACGACTAAACTGAATTTTGCACGTAATTTTTACTTCCTAGGCTTACGTATGACTAATGCCCCAACTCGGAAGCACTAACGGTTAGTTAAATCGCTCCTTAGTACAGAATTTGTATGGTTCTTCTTTACTACGGAGCGATTAAAGTAACCGTTAGTGACTGAGCTGAGGCGTAATACAACCTTACCGTATCATTTATTTTTCATAGTAATTAGTAAAAAGTCATTTTTTTTTACTTCGTATTCATAAAAAATGTTTTTTTTTTTTAATTAAATATCACAATATTTTTTTAACCATTAAATAAATTACTATTTGTTAACAACCCAATTAATTTAGTACAAGCATATTTACGTATCCAGTTTGATTTGTATTTGTGTAACACAATCTTAATAAAAATAAATTACGTGTCACGTTGTTTGTCCGCGATGGACTCCCGATTTTAATCAAATTTGCACACCGTGTACAGTTTGATCCAACTTGAAAAATAGGATAGCTTACATCTCAATTAAATAAAAAAAAACTTTTGATAGAACGAAGTCTGTCCGGGCTGCTAGTTATTCTTTATGGTTACATTTCTAGTGACTTTGTAACTTAACATTCTAATGATTTAAGCCTCTGATTTGTGAGTTTAGACTGTTGAGAGTTACCGTTGTTTCAAAACTTATCGTAACTTCAACACCAATATAGGAAGGAATACTTGACGAACTTGTTAAATAACGGAATGAGTACGGAGAGGCTGTTTGTCTTGACGTCGTTCGTGGTACATTATCTCTTACTAAGTTTGAGGAACATTCGCGGAACTGTAGAATTGTAGATGCGTTTGAATCATTATATTTATGCTTAACTAGCTGACCCGGCGAACTTCGTATCGCCTAACAAACTATTTTTTTCTAAAATAAAAGTAGCCTAAGTTACTCCTTGTTACATCAGCTATCTGCCAGTGAAAGTTCCGTCAAAATCGGACCAGCCATTTCAGAGATTAGCCGGAACAAACAGATAGACGGACGACAAAAATTGTGAAAAATGTTGTTTTGGTATATGTACCGTGTATACATCGAAATGCACTTAGTAAAAGGCAGTTATTTTAATATTACAAACAGACACTCCAATTTTATTTATTTGTATAGACTAGTGGATACCCGGCGTGTTCCACTACGCTAAAAGTGTTGTGAGAAAAGTCGAAAATCGAAAATGTGCCTAATGCATTGTTTTAGTGGTCTCAAACTATCTTCGCATAATTGCCTTTCAAATTAAACCAGTTTGGAAAGCAGATTGGATGGTTTCAGAGTCTATAAAGGACATCCGTACAAACATTTTTTGTATTTTATGTAGGTAATTATATTACATCTATACTAATATTATAAAGAGGAAAGATTTGATTGTTTGTTTGCTTTGAATAGCCTCCGAAACCACTGAACCGATTTGAAAATTTCTTTCATTGTTGGGAAGCTACACTATCCCCGGGTGACATAGGCTATATTATATTTTCAAAAAATTAGGGATCCTTAATAAAACTCCAAAAATCTAACCCAAGGTATAAAAAAACAAGAAAACCGAAGCAAACCGAGGGCGGTTATACTCGTTTTTTATACTTTAGTTTTTTTTTGTTTAAGTAAACTGAATTCTATTCCAACATGTCACAGAAGTATCTTTGCTGAAGTCTCGGGTTCCAAGTATCAGCCCAGTTAGCGTCAAGTTAACACAAGCTTCCATTACAGAAATTATTCAACAAATATTCTCGAGAGATTCTCAGTTGCGAAGTTTAATCAAAATGTCAAGACGCAACGCTTTTGCTTTGCTATATCTACGAGTGTATTAATACAACTGTAACCAGATCTGATCTGTTTATTATTACTTTTTAAAAGGGTCTGGACATTATTTTGATTGTCATATTAACCGAACTTTAAGAAAAAATTGTATTTTTTCCGAGAATGGGATTATTCCCATCAATAGCAGTTTCATATATCATATATCAATAGCAGTTAAACCTATGATTCTGAGTTTAAACTGTCATTGTTGGTTCAACAAAGACAGTTTAAACTCAGAATCATAGATTAAACTGCTATTGATATTACGGGCCTTAATCTTTAATTTGATTCTCGAAGGATGGAAAGTGCCTAATAATTCAAGAAAGTTGGAGATTAGCGAATTAAGTCCAACATGTAAATACTAACGTTGCTAATTAAGGAAGCAAATAAATCTTGCTCTGTAAACATCAGACCATTTAGCGCGAGCAAATCTTAACAGAAGCGCTTCCATTATGGAAACACAGCAAATATTCCCCCGAGATAGTGGGAGTAAATGTAATGTAAATCACAATGTCACGATGAAGATACATGTTCTTGGAGATATGTTCTCAGGACGACGCGGTCTGCCTAGAATACTTAAATAAGGGTTAGGCTGCCCTTGCTCCTTTGTAATTGGTAACGCGTGGGATTGTGCGAAATCTCGATGGTTAAAGTTCTGATGCTAAAATCGAAACGACTCGTCGCGTCGTTTTTCTGGGGGCTTGAGAGCATATTAATTTATTTCTTTGATGTTCGGCAACCCATCGGTAATGCCTTCGATTTTGCTTATATCCTAAGACGAAGGAACCTTAGCACTTACCTTCAGGTGGATCGTCGGCTCATTTGCTAACTCATATCATTACTTGATTTAAATAAACATAAACAACGCTACACACTCATAGACCCAAACCAGGATTGCCTATGTCACGGGCACCATGGACAACACATGCATTCAACCGACAAAAGAATTTCAAACTCATCATTCAAATTTCCACCTGGGAATCGAACCCAGGACTCATGTCATGGCGGTCCAGCATGGTAACCATTACACCAGACCGGTCGTAAATTTAAATATCTTAAAAAATTATGCTTAGAACAACTATGCTACAGCTGTTCTTTGAAACGCTCCAAGCGGCTTCTTCACAAAATAAAACACAATGCAAGCGACACATTTTAGTGCACTTAGCACTAAATGTGTCAAGTTGTATCGACACACATCGACGTAATTGACGCTCAGTGGCCCACTATCGTTGAGACGGAGCCCGGAGGAACTTTAATGGGTTTTGTTTTAGAAGAGTTTGTTTATTAATTTTTTGTTATTGTTTGCTTTGTGCTCATATCTGCATAGTAAAAAGATTTAATGGGATACTTGGTTGGGGTGGCAGGCATACATTTTTTTATGGAAATAGCCGGCAAAGGAGCTGACGATCCACCTGATGGCTAAGTAGCTATCGTCGCCCATGGACATCAGCAACACCAAAGGCATCACTGTTGAGTTGCCGGCCAAGAAAGAGAGAAGAAAAAGAAGGAAAGAACTGGCTCTCAAGCCCCCAGCCGGAACACAATGAGTCGTTTGGCGGCTGACTCATGCTCATACATAACTAGATATGATGATGAGTGTGTTCAACGCTGATTCAGTAGGAATTCATGTAAAGATGGAGGTAACCCGAAGTGAATGAAGTTCTGGGTAGTTACAACACAACGCTTCTAAATCTCTAACTCGCAAATTCTCAAGATGATAGACGAATTTAGGAAACTCCGCAGATATATTAATAATATTATAGATAAAGGTACATACTCGTACATGGTGATTTTGCGGTATTTATTGAATTGGTTGCAGTTTAGGAGACAATTTCCTTGAACACATTTTACTATAATACGAGTACTCACGATATTTATGTATTCCGACATTTCGACCCAGTTTCATGGATCGTGGTCACGGATAAACTGCAGTACTCGTATTACAGTAAAATGTGTTCAGTCCACGATGAGTTAAGTTTAAAAAAAATCCTTGAAATCTTAAATTTTTCTCTTGTAAAATTTAGTTTCTCATGAGTCTTTCTGTATACAGACTTGAAGGCGTAGAATCTTGAAAATAAAATGTTTTCTCTACTACAGAGAACGCTAAAATAATTTTTATTTGTAGAAGAGCCATTAAAGACTATAAGATCTAAATTTACGTTTACAGTTCCCATTTATGGTTTACGCTACGTTACACTTGGTTATGATATTAAAGATTAATGATATTGTACCTAATGTTTATTATGAAAATAGCTGACCCGGCGAACTTCGTATCGCCTAACAAACTATTTTTTTCTAAAATAAACGTAGCCTAAGTTACTCCTTGTTACATCAGCTATCTGCCAGTGAAAGTCCCGTCAAAATCGGTCCAGCCATTTCAGAGATAAGCCGGAACAAACAGACAGTCAGACAGACAAAAATTGTAAAAAATGTTGTTTTGGTATATGTTATACCGTGTATACATCCAAATGCACTTAGTAAAAAGCGGTTATTTTAATATTACAAACAGACACTCCAATTTTATTTATTTGTATAGATAAGTAGGTAGTTTACACATGTATCTTGCTCATGGGTTCCCTACATGCAAAGTAGAAGACTAAATCTATACTTGAGTCAAACTCGTATCAGAATACTTGTCAATAAATCGTAAAAATTCCTTTATAGGGTTTTCACAAACTGATTTGTATTTCGCACACCAAATAACTATTAAAGAACGAAATAACAATTACAACGTTTGTGACAACTTCATTATTTTACTATTGACCTATAACAACAACACACTAAGAGAAAACGACGTAAAAACCAACATCTTAAAACAATTTTCGTCATGAATAACTCACGCTCGCACATCCTTAATTTCGTGAAGCGACTTCAAACCTTTGTAGAAACGTATTGTTTTGAGGCCGGCCTACCTATGACTATAAATAGAAATGACTACGAAAACCTCACAGCTATAATGGCGCTTACATGCTTTGCAACTTGGTCGTATTATATTTCGAAATACAGTGAAATCAACTTATCTGTGACTATAAGGAGGGCGCTGCCGGACGCATTGGACCAATCATAGTGCGCATTGTAGTAATTTATGAATGGGATGGCATTAGTTCCAATTTTCGCCACGTCACAAATAAGTTCTTGAGAGATGGCACTGTACAGATTATACAGATATTTCATTCCACTCAATATGCATGAGCATAAAATTATTTATAAGTTAAATTTCATTAAACAAAGCCGAATAACATTTTATATTTATGTTTATGTATTTTAAAACAGTCTATATCGATTTTATACGTAACTATTCCGTGTTATTTTAAACTTTTGCAAAATAAATATTATGTTTAAAAATAAAATAAAATTACAAAGAGTGGAACGGAACGCGACTTGCGAACTCCAGATTTAGTTCAAACGTACTTTAAACGACCAAAAGTTTCATGCACCTGTTTGTTTGTGGTTGCTAGGCAACACAGTGCTTATATAAATTCTGATTCGAATGTGAATATAGTGTAAATGCAAATATCGCACCCTCAGTGGAAAAAAGTATGTCGTGTTACTTTGAATTTTAGTTATTTATATGATTGGAAAGAGGGACAAAAGCTGCATATGCTCAATTTCTTTCAAGTTTTTATCATTAATCTAATGACGGTTTTGTGCAAGAAATTGTAATGTAAATTCGTTCGTGTGTATTCTTACTGAATATTTTAGCAGTTTTTTTGCTCTCCTGTAAAATTGCAATTTTCATCTTATGCCGTTTTTCCACGGAGGGTGCGGTATTTGTAATACTTTTTCCGTCATAATTTACCTATGATAAAAGATAAGGCGTAAAACATGTATTTATTTACCTAGAAAGCAGAAAGTATGTACCTATTTATAATTTATTTTCTTCCTCCCCCTCCCCATCACTCAAGTCTGGTATTAAGACATGACACACAAATAAAAGTATTTCCTGTGATATTACTTTGTCATGCAAATTTTTCTACAGATTTGATAACGCTAGAAATGGCAAGTGACAAAACCTTTTTTTTACTAAAAAACTTACTTTACTTTCTACTAAAAGTGATTTATATATTCGTCTATTCTATAATATCCTTTTCCCCAAAGCTTTACTCATTCGAACCTCGGATCGTATTTAACACTCAAGCATTTCTATGCCATGATAACTCTATACTCTTTGCGTTCAAATTCAATATGGCGTTACGTTTTCATTCTAGCTGGAAGGCATTTGTTTTCGTGTACGAAAAAATCACGCGCCAAATTGTAGCTTGCTTCTATACTGTTTGTTTTGAGGTTTTGTATTAGATACGTGGCGGTAAACGTTTGTAGTAATAACCTTATGATAATTCTGTGACAAGCTGACAAGGTTGAACGTGTAAGGTTTTTTATGGTAGCTGACATACGAAATAGAATAGATAAACTTATTTTATCTGTCTCTGTTATGTAGTAAATAAACATAGGAGTAAATAAACATTAGCCATAAATAGATTTTTAGTAAGTGTCATCTACCGTCAAGACTGCATCGCAACTTGCCATCAGGTGAGATTGTAGTCAAGCAATAACTTATAATAGGTAGTTATTAATGTTTTTTTAATTTTCGAATTATGAAAAGAGACAAAAGCTCGATGCATACGTAACGTGGATGAGACGGGGACGGGACAGGACGTGAAGTTTAGGAAACATCGTTACATAGAAAATGTTAACGATAACGCATACGCCACGGAGGCACGGACGGGACAGGAACGGGCCACGCAAGTATTTTATGCCCCATCCCCGTCCCGTCCACGTTACATATGCAGCGACCTTAACTCCCGATTTCACCCTTTAGGGGACAATTTACTGAAAATCCGGTCTTAGCGCTCTCTGAAAAAACTAAGGAGCCTGTGTGCAGTTTCATGCCTTTAGATCCACTGGTTCACGGTGTGCTTGTCAGTCAGGGAATAACAGACTCTTTGATCGTAATTAACTTTCCTTCTCTTTCTTTCTTATTCTTCTCTCTTTCTAGCCGGCAACGATCAGTAATGCCTTTGGTGTTGCTGATGTCCATGGGCGACGATAGCCACTTACCATCATTTGGATTGGATCATCAGCTCGTTTGTCAGCTATTTTATAAAAAAAGTAAATGTAAAAAATAAATGCATAAAAATTCTTCGCTATTTTTTTTCGAATAAAAATATCAAGTTAAATGGTGTCAGGTGTATAAAAACAATGAAATAAGAGTAAAGGTTGATCCGTCGACACCCATAAGAAACTTAAATGTAGGTTAACAATTGTGACCCTCCAGTTGATAGGAGAGGCTGGTCAGGTCACGCTGGCACCAGGTCACTGGGTGAAGGACCGGAAACAGGAACTCTAACTATGGAATGTTTTTAATTGTGGTCTGATATTTTATTTTATAACTAGAGAGCTGTTCTGCAGGTGAAATTCGACTGTGATGCAATGTAATCAAGGGTTATTTTATAGTGACATTTTTGATGTTAGATTTTCTTTAATGTATTTGTAACATGTATAAAAAAATTAAACTCCTACGGTTGTGCATTTTTCTTAAAAATTGGTGCATTTTTTTAAAAGGTTTTCACGTATTAGTGCGTTATTGAAATAAGAAAATAATTAGAAATGTCTATTGAAACATAATATGCAAATGCAAAACATAATTTAAATGCAGCCCTAGGTCCCATACTAGGATCCCTGTGTTATGGAGTCTAGCCTTTTCTATTAGATAACCTTAGTTTTACATCTTTTTTGTTGCTATGTCAGATTTTATTAGTTATGTTTGGTTGGTCTCTCGCACGAAGTATAGCGATTTCGGACAAAACTTGACAGTTGACATAACATTTATACTTTTGACAGATTATAATATGTCAATAGTACTCAATAGGTTGATAAATTGTCATCCTACGGTCTTGTTTCGCTCGACCTGCAGTATCTAAAATCTAGTTTGATTTTATTAAGTACCTACCGTAAACCATCATGACACACTGTATATTTTTCTGAGTAATCATCAGCACTTCAATTGATAAACCTTATCATTAGCTTGCACTATATTGTCTAATATATCCAAAAAATCTCCTAAAAAACAACCAATTGATAACCTCCTTTTGGAAGTCGGTTAAAAACTAATTTAGTATCAGGTCAAGACCAATCTCTTGAGAAACAGCTTCGTAAACTGGTTTCTTCTTGAGCGCCTCTGTCGCTTCTCCACTTCTTCAGTATTCTCCAGTATTCTCCAAGTCTCCAGTGTTCACGCTAACGCGTCCTTGTCGCTCTGTGTATAACTGGAGAGTCTTGACGTAGCGTTGTCATCTTGTCAGCGTTTAGCCTACTTTGTTAGGCTATCTGGCCAAATAAACGTTTGAAACTGTAGCTCAGATGATATTCGGATAAGACTTCTATTAGTGCAGTTCAGTAAGAGCAGTGATAGCCTAGCGGTTAGAACGTTGGTCTCTCGAACGAAGGGGCCCGAGTTCAAATCCTAGCACGCACCTCTAATTTTCAAATATTATGTGCGTATTAGAAGTTAATTATCACTTGCTTCGGTGAAGGAAAACATCGTGAGGAAACCTGCACACCGGAGAGTTCTCCATAAAGTTCTCAAAGGTGTGTGAAGTCTACCAATCCGCACTTGGCCAGTGTGGTAGACTATGGCCTAATACCCCTCACATTGTGAGAGGAGACCCCGAGCCCAGCGGTGGGACAATTATGGGTTGTTGCTTTAGTGCAGTTCACTGTTCAACTTTGGCACAAGATTTTTTTGAAGTGAAACTTCTATATCGAGGTTGCTCAGAGGGGAGTCAATTAAAAATATGAAACGTTTTTAGTGAAACGTTTAGTGTGCCAGCTGTAAGCCCGAAAATTATGTGTAAATCAAACTTCATCAACATTTAACTTTTATTTATTTATATATTTGTATAAGTTACATCAACAAAGTACGCACTGTGACAAGAATAGTATAATACAGAATACAATAACAATATTAGTGATACTTCAGTTACAGGTGTAAACGTCTTGGTAATACTGCAACAATAACAGTCTTCTAATAGTTAAAAATAAAAGTTAAATCAATTAAATTACAGGAATAAATATTAAAATTAAAGAAAAACGAATCATACAATAATAAAATAGATTATTAAAAAAATTATGCGATTGAGATTAAATATGTACAAAGATTGAATTAAAATTAATAGATTTTAATTCAGATTATATATTTTAATTGATAGAATTTTTTCAAATTCAAAAGTAAGTAGGTAGTACCTAGAGGATAGAGATAGAACCTACAAGAAATCTCAACATCGTGATTCAGAATCCTGAATTATTTTTGGTTCCCTGACTGGCTGATTCATGTTAAAACATTTCATGGTCAATTTTAGATGGAAGGTGATAGCTAGCCAACCTATACATAATATGTATTTCAACGCTTTCATATGTAAATAAATAAATAAACGCTAACACACTCACACCCTCGCAGTAGGTTATTACCTGTGTCGCAGGTGGCATGGACGACACATATAACACATTACAATCACACCCATGACCCGAGCACAAATATATATCTGTCACATAAATATCTGCCCCGGCCGGGAATCGAACCCGGGATATGTAAATCGAACTTTTGTTTTCAAAAACTTACTTTAAGTAAATGCTTGACGACAATACCTGATTGTAAGAGAAGTAGTCTTAGATGACGAGCGAGCCATTCTAGTTTTTTGCGGTACGCATAACGAAGGACGACGTAAACAGTGTTGTTCAAGGAATATTCTTTTGTAAGTGGAGAAAAAGTATAAGATGACGAGCAAGCCTTTCCAGTATTTTACGGTACGAATATCGAAGGAAGGCGCAATCCATGTCGGTGAGCGGAATTGACGTCGAATCTATAATGTGAGAAGCGTTTATCAATCCATCTAAGTCGTCACAGCCAAGTCTGCAGTAATCAGGACACTCAGTAGTACTACTGCTGACATCTTGATATCAAGTGAGTGAGATGTTTGTTTGATAACGTTACAAGGGAATTGCATTTCGGGAGGCTATGTTGACTGTTTGACAAGGTTTGCGTTGTGGTACCATTGATGCAGGGTGCTGGATGCTCGTATGCTCAATAAGAAATGGATCCTACCATATAAATAATAGTAAAAAAAAAAAAACTAAAAAACACGCTTTTATACGAGTAGAAAATCCAACTAAAAAAAAAGAAAATAAATTTGAATTAAAAATCGTGTAATTGTAAAAAAAGCGTGGGGTGCTTTTAAAGATAATATTATCCCTTCTACTCATTGACACCATGCACCCCACGCTTTTATTACAATTACACGATTTTTAATTCAAATGTATTTTCTATTTTTTTAGTTGGATTTTCTGTAAAATCGTGTTTTTTAGTTTTTTTAACTATTATTTATTTTTTCATTTTTTAGTTACATTTTTTGAAATGAAATTTAGTTTTTTTTCTTTCATTCTTTCTTTGTTTTTTCTTTAAATATTGAATTGTCATCGATCCTCGATAAGTTTACGAAGTTTGAAAGAAATCTGACCGTTTAAAGCTAATTAAAGCGTGTAATTAGGTTTTCTTTCTTTCTTTCTTTTTTATTTTAAATATTGAATTTTCATCAGTCCTCAATAAGTCCACGAAGTTTGAAAGAAATCTGACTGGTTAAAGTGGGTCAAAATCATATCCAAAGGAGTCGGTTACAAGTTACGAACAAACAAACAAACATACAGGTGAATAATAACAGAAAGTATGGATGTTAGTCTTTATTAGTTACGTTAGAGTTTACGTTAGAGTTAGTTAAAGTTTACGTTAGATTATAGCCATGGTCTGCAATAAGACATAGGGTACTTATTATCCCCAAAAACGCGAGCAACGTCGCGGGCAGAGCGCTAGTAAAAATAGGTTTTGAAAAAACTGTGGTGGCTTACTTAACATTGCCAAAGAAGTCTGAAATGTACAAATAATAAACCCATTTTGTATAATGCTTTCAATTGCATTACCAGGCTACCTTGATTGCTATTCAATTATTCACGAATAACAGTGAAATATGGTTAAAATCGATTTACTCGTAGGTCCGTTGCTAACATTCGAAATCAGGCGTCAGGTACGATTTCAAGCTTCAAATTCTGTTAATGCCAAAAATCTCACGGACTATTGACGCGCCATTCCGACATGGAAATGAGTTCGGGTTTGAGTACCACTGTCACATGTCACGAGAAAAGCTATACTTCCGAAGCACCATGTATAGATCTATTACAGTCGTGATGTTTTCATGATTAATTATCTAATTGAAAATAACATGACGATTTTTGTTATCATTGATCGGTGTTGCTAAAATGTAATGTAATGTGAAGTTTTATAAAAAACTAGCTTTAGTTTCAATAGTGAATTTCGGTCAATTTACATAAAACCGTAATGAAATATACACCTGAACTTTGAATAAACTGAGAAATGCCTTAATTCGCGTAGTATTGCTTCTTTACTTATACAAGTACATATTGTTCTTTAATACGGGTGTAAAAATCTCCCCCAGATACATTTTGTTAGAAGTCTACTGACGATGTTGATCACTTTAGTCTGGTAGCGTGTGTACTTTCTTGTCGTATATTGACATAAACTCTTTTCTATCTATAATTATTTGATTAGCCTTCTTTTTATTTACCTCTGCTTATGTTTGTGTGCTTATAATTTATTTATCTTTTGTTCCAGGTACTGAGGCCAAATATTTTTGGCTTAGGCCGTCGCTTCTCCGCTGAGGCTTTTCAAGCTTGGCTCTCTATCCCCGTGAAGCTGTAAGAGCCTCTAGGGCCAACAGCAACTTTCCATCCGAAAAAAAAACAAAAAAAAACAAAAACCCAAAGAAAGCGTGGTGTTGGTAACTTTTTACCGCCAAGGCCAATCGTATTAAAGATTATACCACCTATCATATAATTATGTTATCGTTTCTAAGTCCTCGCTTATAGTACAACAGTTGCCTAAACCACTCAATTCTGTTGTTATTTGACAATTAGGCGCAGATTTACATAAATCCAGTGATGTGGTAACAAGGATTTTGGGTTTAGCATATGTTTTAATGACATGCGCATTATTATTAGGCAGAACGGAATCAGGAAATTATTGTTTGAATTGTCAGTTATATATATTATTCATTTCATTATTTAACTAAAGACTTTTTATTTTTATTTTACTTCCTCTGCTATGGTGCATTCGAGCACATTAGGTAGATGAAGCAAGGACGGCAATCGTTTGTAGATTTCTGAATGGCTTCAAAATAGAAATAGTCCATAGAAAAGTCCCGAGATACCTACTACTGTATAATACGAATACTAATACTATGGATTAAATCATTCCTTTGTCAGTTATAAAAAAATCATGCTATGTAAGCTACAAAAGCAGATTCAAAGGTAATTTCGATTTTCTTACTTCCTATCCTCTCTGCATTGCCAATTCATACCAGCAATTACGAATTAGAAATGAAGCATTGTAAAATTACGCGACGTGGCGGCCATTATGCTAAATCCAGTCTTAACCGGATTATAACCATTGCGCTTAAAATGTGTTCACGCGTAATTCCATTGTTTTATTGCGCGCCAATTGAATTGTTTACAACTTGTGCTTGTCAATTAAGGTATTTTTAGAAATATAAAGAAAGTATTAAATTATATAATTTAATTTTATTATAAGCTGAAAACACCAAAAGTATAAGAATGAAACACGCGCTCAACACACTTGGCTTGAACATCACTTTCAAATCACAGCCAAATTGACCTCTGTTAAGGGTTCGTTTTTAAAACAGTTATTTTTCTTAACAATATATTAGGGGCCATCCATAAATTACGTCACACGTTAGGGGGAGGGGGGGTCGATGTAGTGTGACAAGGGGTGGGAGGGGTCCTAAATTTCGTGACGGCACATTTCAAAATCGAGTAATTGGTATGTACTTATAGGTAAACTTGAAACTGCTGTTTTAATTTAATAATTTCTAAAAATAATATAATATAAATTTCATAATATGTGACGTCACACGGGGGGGGGGGGGGATATGTGACGTCACACAGAGAAGCAATTTCAACAAAAATCCTTTTGCTTACCTTACACATAGGAAAGAGAAATATCTATTAATTTCGTATACCTACAGATAAAACTTAGACGCATTATGCAAACTAGTTCGAGCCAAAATTATTTGCCTTCGACACGTAATCCAATCATTTTATTGCCCCCTAATTGAATTAAAAGCTTGCGACATTATTTCAGGGATAAGTTCAGTAATTTATTGTTTTTACACGCTTTATATTAGCTTCACCTGTATGTTTGTTTGTTTGTTTGTCTGTTTGTTTGTTTGTTTGTTTATTTGTTTGTAACTTCTCTTTGAACTTGATTTTGACCCACTTCAACCGGTCAGATTTCTTTCAAACTTGCATGTTGCAAGGAAATGTTGCAAGGGACAATCCATGCGAGATGCCACCACCTTCAGGATACTGTTTGAGCTCTCGTACAACCTACGGAGTATAGAGGCGGCCTTCTTCCGTCTTACTAATACTATTACTACTATTAATACTAATACTACTTAATAATATTAACAACTTAATAAAATAGGTAGATTATAATCCTAACTTTTGCCTGTTAACATTAGCAACATGTTAACCTGCCATTTCTATTCATTACTAATTCCCCACTCGTATGAGAATTAACCGCGATAACGCATACAGGTTGTCACAGTGCGAGACACGCCATCTTGTTCTAAATAATGTAATATAACGTGTTACAATGTGACATTACGTCACGGGCGTCACGTCTTACGTCGCGTTAATAAACTGCGATTCGCGACGTTAATCTTGGGTGAGATGTAGTTGGGGATGTCTTTGAAAATTTCATCGGGTCGTAAATGACTGTAGATGACTTAGGGAGCGCTGGGAAGGGCTTAAAATGTTTGAGTGTTTTTAATCGACTTAAAAAAAGGAGGTATTCAATTCGACTGTTTTTTTTTATGTTTGTTACCTCAGAACTTTCGACTGCGTGAACTGATTTTGATGATTCTTTTTTAAATCGAGAGCTGGTGCTTGTTATGTGGTCCCACCTTAATTTAAGCTAGATCTCACGAGTAGTTTTTGAGTTATTTTGAAGTATGTTATTTTTTTCTTGGTAAAATTCAGATTATAAAGCTTATAATTGAGCTTACCCCGTTTGTGTAGGTCCTCTTTTCTCAGGAGTGAAATTTTACTTATTGCCTATACAAAGCAAATTCTAATGATAGTACATTTAACAGACTCCTACAACACAGGTTTACTTAGTGTAGGGTCTGTGCATCACTTAGATATGTAATATCCGCCGCACTATTTAAATTGTTATGTCAACTTACTGCATACACATATCGCTCACCTAGTAATATGGTTATATGGTATACGTGTTTAAAAGTGCATAATCTACATAGTGCTATATTAGTAACCAAACCCATACAATCTGTAAAAAACGTAAAAAGAACCCATAAATTAATTTTAAACATTTTATATAATTTTTGAAATTCGCTTCTGTAAAATATGACAAATGTAGATGTGCCGTTGTATTACTAGGTGAGCGATATGTATAAAATGTAATACTTATGTATTGAGTTATGTGGTAAGCATAACCTGATACTACACACAGGTTTAGTATTACCTTATTCTTCAAAAAACAATTCTAGTTACCTTTCCCTAGTGATGTATGATAAGTCGTACCTACCTAACCTGTGAGGGACTCACAAGAATGCGCCTTTTTACTTGACGCTTGGCTTGGCCACTAACTTCTCCATCGATCCGCGTTAGAGTTTGCTTTAGGCCTCATCACGGACCTAAGAAAAAAACGGACGTAATCCCAAGAACAAATTCAGTGAAGCACCCATAGTAATACCAACTCTCTATTCGTACCAGTACACACACCCACACATTGACACTTCACTGATTCAATCGCGAATCAAAAATTACGCACACATGGTAAGCGAGCGGTCATTGCTATGCTTCAGTCTCGATTAGACGAGGTTACGTCCGTCTTTTTTTCAGGTCCGTGGGCCTCATTAACAACAGACCCGTACTCAGCAGTAAGTCATTTATAAATGTTGTTAAGAAAAAAATAATGAAACTGTCAGTGTGAAGTGAACCTTTGACAATTTGAATTAGCGTCGTATTTCGAATGTAGAGAGGGAATAACAAGGAGTAACTACTTCAGTGAATATTAAATCGTGACATTGCTACCGTTAATCCTGTTTTACAATAGATGACGATGTATTTACGATGCTATTAATTATTTACACCTGTTTTGATTAGTTTATGTTAAACAACGCTCGCTGTGTCGCGACTGTCACTGTCAACTTTAATAAGTTATGTAATGTGTATTGTGTATGTCTTAACTTGAAAATGAACTTGTTTTTAGGGTTCCGTAGCCAAATGGCAAAAAACGGAACCCTTATAAATTCGTCATGTCTGTCTGTCTGTCTGTCTGTCTGTCCGTCCGTATGTCACAGCCACTTTTCTCCGAAACTATAAGAACTATACTTTTGGAACTTGGTAAGTAGATGTATTCTGTAAACCGCGTTAAGATTGTCACACAAAAATAGAAAAAAAAAACAATAAATTTTGGGGGTTCCCCATACATAGAACTAAAACTCAAAAAAATTTTTTTCATCAAACCCATACGTGTGGGGTATCTATGGATAGGTCTTCAAAAATGATATTGAGGTTTCTCATATCATTTTTTTCTCTATTGAATAGTTTGCGCCAGAGACACTTCCAAAGTGGTAAAATGTGTGTCCCCCCCCCTGTAACTTCTAAAATAAGAGAATGATAAAACTAAAAAAAAATATATGATATACATTACCATGCAAACTTCCAACGAAAATTGATTTGAACGAAATCTAGTTAGTAGTTTTTTTTTAATACGTCATAAATCGTAAAACGCAAAAAACATCGATCAAAGTTACAACGAACTACAAGAACTTTTATATTATGTTACTTGCTGCCACGGAACCCTTCATGGGTGAGTCCGACTCGCACTTGGCCGCTTTTTTTTATTTATGTAAAAGCTGTTTCGTTATTAATAGGTAATGTATGTAATACGTTATTAAATGTACCTACTGTAATTTACATAATCTGTAAAACAATTGTATAAGTTCATTGTAAGTAAAAGCGTGAAAAACGTGATATTGGATCAATATACACGCTAATATTTAATTAGGAATCTTACACACATATTCGCATCGGCGGCTATAAAATGGCTTAGCGAAATTTTTATTACCAGTTTGTGTTTTATTTTAAAAGATGTGCTTTGGAGTTTCTTTCGCCATTCTTTTCCATGACAAAGCATTTTTACGAACTGAGAAACCGCTAACATACTCGTAAATTAGCATATGGAAAATTTGCATCTGAATTTAAAGGCTTAAACGCTTTGGGTGCAGTTCACTGATGTTTGATAGTAAGTTATGGATTTTATGTCAATAGGGTCATATAATATTATATAGAAGTTATATAAAATAATTCGGTGTATATATCATAGAATAGGCATATCGAAGCGAAGGCAGCCCACTAGTTAAAATATAGGATCCCTCAAAAACTGCCTAAAACACCCCAAGCAATAATAACATCGTTCCTAACCTCATCGGTTAGAACCCGATGTTTGCGCAATGAACTGTAGTCAATCGGCTACAGTTTTCAGTGGAGTCAGTCGATTTTGAAAAGAGAACGGGGACTAGATTTTGAAAATAGAACCTCCCCAGCACGACACTTTCCCCCGTATTCAAGAACAACACTGTGATATCTCACAGTGTTTGCGAGTGCAGTGGCATTAAAACCATTTCCTAAACAATACTTGATTGAAGTCCTTCGCTGTGCGTTTGTCAAAATCGATAAAGTAGCTGCCGAGCTACTTTACCGAACGCATAGTGTTGGTTTGACTTCTATCAAAACAGAAAGAAAGGATCGATTGTTTGTATTGTTATCTTTGTCTTTGGCCCGTGTCAAATGACTAGAGTGAAGTTTGCCGCATCAAATGGACCAATAAGAGGCCTGTATACAGCTCTGTGCGTCCGCACAGCCAAGTGATACTTAAGGGTCGACTGTGAAAGAGAAGGCTTGCCATGACGAATGCACTGAGAAATGCCTTATTTCGCATAGTATTGCTTCTTTACTTAAACAAGTATTGTTCTTGAATACGGGCGTTTGTTCGCGATGTCTGTTCTGGTACTTTAGTACATTATACCACAGAATACATAATAGTACCTATTAGTACAGAAGAGTCACTCCGCAAAATCATTTAAATATATAAAGATGCTTGCTCTTACACAATAAAGTGTAATTCAGGTCGCACAGCGCTAATCGTCAATAAACGTTGACATCTAGACGTTGCCTCTCTTTCTAACCATAACTCTGGTCCTCTCTGACAACGTCAGGGTTTTTTTTGTGTGATGACATGTGTGATAGATTACGAATGTAGGTATGACTCGGCCGGCGCGTGGCAGCCCTTCTGAAATTGGCCCGACACGTCGAACGCGGCACGTACTTATAACATCATACCAAAAGTGCGGAGTGCACAAGGCCCGATTTTCAATGTTCCTATCACATAACTCGTTCTTCGAACAGTGAAGATTTAACCGAAATCTGTAATGGCAGTTTAATACCTGGAACAGTTAACGACTTAGCGACTTGTCGAGGACAGGAATAATTTATATCGTAGTCAACTTACTATTATACCTATTACTTAATTGTTTTTGGTTAAGGAAAGAAACGTTTTGTGTAAATTACTACTTCAGTACTTCACTGCCTTTGCGAGTGACTGAATCACAATGCAGTGCTTAAAATTCCGATGCAATAGATAATACTACGTTTGTCCAGTAGGTTCCTTTATGGCCTAGGCAAGGACTTTAGAAAATTGCACTTCCAAATGGTCTACAACATTTTGTAGACCTTTTAGATTGTTATAAGTGATAGAGAGTGAGAGAAGTCATAAAAAATTGTGTGTGTCAGATGTGATGATGAATGATGATGATGATGAATGATAGTGATGGTGTTTCACATTATCAGAATAGGATGTACCACGATTATTATTATCATTAGATGGCGTTGTTACTGATCAGCCTTCCAATCCAACGCCATCTAGATTCTGTGTTACGAATTACAAACATAACGCATAACGCTACGGAGAAAGTTTGATTTTACTCCCTATAAAATTTCATACCGCGCGGGCTTTAATATGAAAATAATGAGTTAAACTCCAAATTTGAATGTTTTGCTATTAATTAAACAAGAACTGTTTTCTTAAGGATATTAGCATCGTTATATTTTTTAACTTAGGCTGCTTTAACTTGAACTTTGTCGATCAAAAGAAGCAATCATTGACATAAAATAGAAAACACACGGACGTAAAAAAAAGACGGACGTAATCCCAACAATAAATTCAGTGAAGCACCCATAGTAATACCAACTCTCTATTCGTACAAGTCTCACACCCACACATTGACACCATACTGCTTTGACATTGACACCATCGCGAATCAAAAATTACAAAATTACGCACACATGGTAAGCGAACTGTCATTGCTATGCTTCACTCTCGATTAGACAAGGTTACGTCCGTTCTTTTTTTACGTCCGTGAGAAAACATTAGAAAATCAGTCACAGTGGTCCATAGTTTTTCGGTGGCGAACCTTAAAAATGAAAAAAATAACATCTCAGTAATCTAATTCCTTGATCCACGAGAGGGAATTAATTCCCTGTTACAGTATTCCATTCATGCTTTCTCCAAGTCGTGTTACTTTTAAAAGCTCTTTTCAAGTGCCGAATTCGGTTGGGCTAATAAACAGCTAAATTTACCGCCAAGAAACAAAGTTGTGATATAAATCTTAACACCACTGCACAAAGTTAAATTTACGTTGCAGTTTGGAATCAATTAGGGCGTTTTCAATTGTGCTTGTTTTTGGAAATGGATGTTATTTTAATCAAGATTTTAGGGTAGAAAAATATAGTTCTGCGACGAAAATTGTACAAATGTGCGGTAGAAAGTGGAATTAGGATAAGGAATTTCAGGGTTTGATGCCAATTTACCAAGTGAACAGAACTGAAGACGAAGTATGAAGTTTCGTTGTAGATGAGGGATTTTATCTATTTAAGGTATCGAGCATTGCTTGTAGCACTTTATTCAACTATGTATGAGGCAAAAGGCCTTCAAAGTAAAGGAATACGCAGAGTTTCAGAGAGATTCTCACATTCTTATAATATTTTCAAGGGTTTCAAATCGCACATGACCAACGTGATAAAGCATTTTTATGCATATATAGGTGACAAACTAGAATGGTCACCTGATAGGAAGAAATTACGAGCGCCCATGAACATTGGTTTACCGGCCGAGTAAAAAGAGAAGGATTTGAATTATGAAATCGGTAGTGAAATATCCCTTGCTGAATTGTAAACAATGACCACTGAATAGATACCAAAGCAATAACTTTGTTCACAAATCTGCATAGGGAGCACGGGAGCACAATATAATCTCGTTGGAATTTAACAATTTCTAATTAATCCGCGAATATTTGGTCATCGCTGACCCGCTTATTGAGGCTCAAGAATGCGTGCTCTGAATTCATGACGTCACTACGCATGCCATGCGAGTTTGGGAATAGCTCGAAGAGAGGTTTTGGTAATTCTAAACACGGTTTGGGCACAAATATTCGGCCTACGAGGAACTAACCACAGCGTTTGTATGCGTGACATAATTGCGGGTAGGAATGAAAAGTGTTAGACGTTTCTGAATTCAATAGAATTTTGGATTAATAAGGTGATATTTGGGTTAAAAAGGTCTCCCATATTTGAGCTCTACCAACTTCTTGATTTTAGCCCAGATGCTAGATGGCTGGAATTTTATGTCTTGTCTCTAAATTAATTTGTGTCCAGTAATTGGAGTGCACTGACACAAAAAGGTCGTCCCACAAATATTCTGGAGTACGAGTATGACTCATGAATAAGAACCCCATGGTGTACTCTGATAAACAATGGATGGAGGCTATGGCGGAGGGTGCTTAATAAATATATTTCCTTTTTTTCTTTCTTCTCCTGTTGGAGGTCGATAGATCATGTACCATCATGTTAAATCCAGAAGGGACTCAATAACTCATGCACGGCGGTGAGGTTTTAACCTTTCAATTAACTTTAATATCCCTATAAAGAAACGGCTATAGTGACCTTTTCGTACATAACATTAATTATATTTATAGGGAATAAATCTCTACTAAGATCGTCTTTCGATATTTTTCGACAACCATTCCGGGTAAACAAGTCTCTTAAAGGTTGACAATTTTCGATAAAAAATTCTTAAAATAAAGAGGGAAATGACTAGATCCTACGACATCAAAAAAGATGAAACAAATGTTTTAAAAGGGTAAATAGGGATTGTGTCATAAATCAGAAAGAAGTTTTCACGGGAAATTTTAAGGCTTTTGTGTAACGAATAATGAATTTATGTTATGATTAAGGAATAGCCTTTTGATTGACTGCCTTTGTGAATAAGAATTTGGCCTTTTATAAATTCAACAATGAGAGTAGAATTGGGAGTCCGAAAGTAATTGACCGAGTTTAAGAATCCGGAAGGAAATTGACGACCCTGTTAGTTTTGAACCGGCCAGGGAAGTCCCAGGTTCAAAATTTTGTGAGTTACAAAGTTTGTATATATATATAATACGAGTAACCGCCTTCGCTTTGCTTCGGGTTTCTCATTTTTTTACACCTTGGGTTACATTATTGGAGTTTTATTAAGGATCCCTAATTTTTTGAAAATATAATATAGCTTATGTCACCCGGAGATGTGTAGCTTCCCAACAGTGAAAGAATTTTTGAAATCGGTTCAGTAGTTTCGGATCCTATTCAATGCAAACAAACAATCAAATCTTTCCTCTTTATATATTAGTATAGATAGATTAGTATTTAATATATTTCCCAATGATATAGAACAGTATTTCAAAATTTATCATCATGCCCATTATCCCCGAAAACGCGGGCAGACAGCGCGCTACTATAGTTCTCTTGAACTAAATCTGCACTTGAGCGTAATGTTGGTAGCATTGGAATAGGAATATAAAATCTTTTTTATAATATCTCGTAATATATATCGTCATTACCTTTGATGAACCTTAATACAACGCTATTATTATGTCCATAAAATGGTTTTTGAAATACATAAGACATTTATTTCAATGCTACCAACATTACGCCCAAGTGCAGATTTAGTTGAAGAGCACTATACTAGGCACTAAAGTTGGCACTTGGCAGTGGCACAGGTTTCTTCATTACTAAGTAGGCCTATCACCTAGATCCAATGCGTATTGTACTGCACCAATCGTTCCAGAAATCCTGAACGGAAATCTTCATCCCAATTTAATTTCTCATTAGGTACTTCACGGACATCCAAGAGTTGGGAGTAGCCCTGAATCGAGCCTAATATCCAGCGACAGACGTCAAAAAACCGGCGAACAAGGGTCGGGGAGAAAATTTAATTTGCGAAAGGTTGAAACCATTAGCTTCAAGATTTAATCAGAGGATAATGAGAGACTATGGCCGTCCAATTTCCTATAAATTGGTATGTGGAAGTGAATTAGCGTATTTTATGCAAATATAAAAGCGCTCATAGCCCGGCAGCTTGCGTCGATCCAATGTGCTCGACAAAGTTAAGCAACAGCGGGCGCGGCTGGTAGTTGGATGGGTGACCGCTAGTGGCAAAAAAATTCTTGAGTGTTTCCGTGCTTCGGAGGGCATGTGAAGCGTCGGTCCCGGTTGTTATCATAGGATAACAGTCGTTAAGCCTAGTCGGAGGCCCTCGGGCGGTTTGAAAACTTCCGACACTCGGGTTGGCCACTAACCCCTCCACCAATCCGTACTGGAGCAGCGTGGTGGAGTATGCTCTTGGCCGCCTCAAGTGGAGAGACCTGTGCCCAGTAGTGGGCCATTAATAGGTTGAAGCCATGCAAATATTTGGCGGCGATTTCAGGGTTTTAAAGGTTACTTACCAGTCCAAAGATGAGGTTCTGTATGGATTGTCGGAAAAACGCTACACACTCATAGCCCCAAAATAGGATTTCTTGTGTCGCACACAAAGACAAGAACTCACACTCAGACTGAGAACAAAAAATCAAACTCATCATACTAATTTTCGCCTCGCTGGGAATCGAACCCAGGATCCTCGGCACGGCAAAACGGCACAGTAACCTTTACGCTACGCGGTTCATAGAACATATCTGTTTTAAACTATTAACCGATTGAATAAAACACTTAATATTATCATAAGCTGACCACAATATATCAGTAAAAACGGCATAAATCGGTTTAACCATTTCTGAGATTAGCGAGCACAAACTCAATACGTAGTTGGTTACGCATTCAGCGATTTAGCAATACCGGCGAATATAGCACAAAAATCTAAAACCAATTTATTTGTATCAAACATGATACACCAAAATCTAAAACCAGTTTATCTGTACCAAACATGATACATAAAACAATGTAAAGATTCAATATCCCAACAAGATTTATTAAATTATTCGACGTTAAAAGCCTTTCTTTTATATATTTTCAGGGCGGGAACGCAAATCGTTTAACGTTGTAGGGAATGAATCCTCATGAAATATGTTTCGCTCATGTATTACCTGTACTCCATTTTTACACGAGTCTTAAATGGTAAACAATCTTGGCGCTACTTTATATTGCAATATTAATTTAAATTAGTCTAAAAAGATAATTGTACTACTCATACCCTGTCAATAAGCAACTTATGTCGATTCTGAGTTTTTTTTTATGGAAACAGCCGGCAAACGAGCTGACGATCCACCTGATGGTAAGTCATAAGTGGCTATCGTCGCCCATGAACATCAGCAACACCAAAGGCATCTATATGATGCGTTGCCGGCCAAGAAAGAGAGAAGAAAAAGAAAGAACTGGCTCTCAAGCCCCCAGCCGGAACACGACGAGTTGTTTGGCGGCTGACTCATGCTCAAGGGTGGCAGCTATCCAGGCGAACTCCATGGAGAAATAATAATAGTAGTAATGGTATTAATTAGCAATCATGAAAGTTAAGCAACAGCGAGCGCGGTCGATAATCGAATAGGTGACCGCTAGTGGCTTTCTTGAGCGCTTCCGTACTTAGGAGGTCACGTGAAGCGGTCCAAAAGACCTGACATCAAGCAGTGTATGGAAAGAAAGGAAACATGGTAAAAGTACATGTCCATGTCATGATATATGAGCAATCTTCACGATTATATAGCTACGAGTTCATACTTGCATGTCCTATATCCATGCCATGATATATGAGCAGTCTTCACATTTATACCTACGAGTTCATACTTTTCATACGATAATTCAACCGCAATCAGTGTGAGTGGTCCTAAATAAATTTATATAACGGCCATAAAAGGACATTAGGTAAATAAACCTCGATAGCCCAGTAAACAGGTTATAACCTGGAGTGTAATCTGTGCAACACTTTGCTTCGGTAGAATTGGGTCGTCATGAGGTTTACGACTTCAAGTCCGCACGAGCCACGGACAATTTTCTACGCCAGTCAGCGAATTTAAGTGCCTATATCGCGTTTGCACCGATACAGCGCTCCAATCCCTTCAGCGATCAACAGCATCAACACTACATTTTATATAAGTGCTTATAAACTGATTGCTTTCTTACAACTGGGTATTTCTTTATGTAAATAGCCCAGAAATTAGCAGACTAGGCACCCATGGACATCAGTAGCTTTAAGCCTCATCGATGCGTTGCCAGCCAAGAAAGAAAAGTGAAGAAAGAAAGAACTTGCTCTCAAATCCCCTGGATATCAGTAACTTTAGGCTTCATCGATGCGTTGCCGGCCAAGAAAGAAAGAACTTCCTCTGAAGTCCCCAGCCAGAAAACCAGTAGTTTGGCGGCTGACTCAAGCAATTTGTGTATGTCTACGCCACAGATTTGTTTTCGATATGTGTGGCTGTTTATTTATTTATGCAGCCAGCCAACTCGTCTATTGCAGACGAATGAGCATCTTATTGTTCAGCTAATAGTGTTACCGCAGTAAATCCGATTGTATATTCAAATTCTGAGACGAGGTTACGTAGCTACGAAACGGTATTACTGCTACGCTCTCACATATGGAGATATTTATCGAAATCTCATTGAGTCACACCGAGACGGAGTCAGCGAGTAAGCGAATTCTAAATGCATTTTTATTTTTAAATTAACACTATCACCCTCCTTTTTATATTCGACTGTGAAACTGAAATCTTTTTACCCTGTTTCGGTCGTAGTGTCGGAGAGCCAGTAATAATAATAATGTTTTCACTCTCTTCTTTTTAAAGTGCTTATGCAACAGTGATGCTTCGATTGGTTAATTGACATCAAATAGCTAGTTTGATCGTTTGTCGACTTACATATAGAGCATATTATAGGCTTAGCCAACTGGTTACACTTATCACCATTCACGATCACGATACAGTGAGTTATCGGAAACCGAAAACCTGTAAACTCAATGTAAAAAGACTAAAAAAAAAGAGAGAAAGAAATGCGCTAACGACTGCTAGACGCAATTGGACTTTAATTTGGAAAGCAATTTTATAATCGTGACACATACATCGCTTCAAGCATCGCTTCTCGCTCCTCGTCGACAATGAAACGAGTCAATTGTTGTTCCCGAACTTTATGTAAATCTCCCATTTTACGATAGGGTCACCAGCCATCTACGTTGGTTCTATTTTTATTCTCTTTAAAATGGCAGAATTATACCACCCATATCTATTTTCAGAATTGTAATTCGGTCAACGTTTCGGTTGAAGCGTCAGCAGTTTGGTACCACCCTCTATGCACCCCTAAATAAATTGTTACTATTATTGTTAACTTCAAGATCGTTTCTGTCAATTCGTCTGTGTTTTTGCGTATTTTGTATTCGAAGGGATTCCGATACGGTTGGGCTGTTTGCGATCTGTAGGATATTGCGTGTACGAAGATTTTCTTTAACTTGACTAGCGTAGGCATAGTCCATTTTATATAATTCTTGACAAATAATAACCGACTTCAAAATAACTAAAAAATTACTTTTCAGATCTGGCTCAAAAAGTGGTACCACATGACAAGCATCAGCTTTCGATTAAAAAAAGCATCATCAAAATCGGTTCACCCAGTCGAAAGTTCTGAGGTAACAAACATAGAAAATACAGTCAAATTGAATACCTCCTCCTTTTTTGAAGTCACTTAAAAAGAGGCTTATTTAGTTAGCAATCAGTGTCTTCTTTTCGTAATTTAAAAATAAGACAGGCACAAAATGAATAGAATTGAATGCTAAAATATTATGCTAATACTAATTTCCCTTTTCTTGTCTTTCATTGTCTTGAAAGTAATATAAATAGTAGGGCTAATATCTTTTATCGAATAAGCTTCGTCAAAAAATCGGTATTATAAGTACGATTAAAATAATAGTTTGGAAAGGTTGTTTAGCAATTTCTTAATTTTATAAAATTTTCTGTCTTTTATTTTGTTGAACGTTCATTTGACTTTGAAATATCTTTGCCTGTTTTTCAAACCTTTCAACATATTTTTCAACTGATCTCTTTATCCTCTTAAAACTATTCTGGGAATAATGTTGTCCTAAAAGACTAGTAAGGTAACTAGTTGTTTATATATTTTTTCTTTTTTTTCTGTCTTAATTTTTTTCTTTTTTGTCTTATTTTTTTTGGTTGTACCACACAAGAAATAATAGTACTTGTAATAAGGTTGTACATTAAAAACAAAAACCGGGTAATTGCGTATCAGGCCACGCGCAATGTTAGGTTTCCGAAGTAGTAAGTTTATCGACTACTCAATAACTATGTCACCGCGAACTAAGAAGCCCAATTTGTCGTTTGCCATCACAGTGACATTAGAGATGTACAAAAGAATCGGTTCACGAAAGAAACCAATTTTTACAACAAATCGATTCAAAATTATAAGACCTTCTAATCGATTCGATAATAAAATTTTAAACTAAAAACCGTAATATTTAGGTACCTAATTACCTACCTACTACCTCGATTGAGCTATCTCGTACCGCGTATTCTTAATATGTACCTATTTACGACTTCAATAAAATATTTTTTTATCCATTCGCCCATGAACATCAACAACACCAAAAGCATCACTGGTGCGTTGCCGGCCAAGAAAGAGAAGAAAAAGAAAGAAAGATAGATCATGATAGAATGAAATTCCCGCTCAGTTTTATAATAATATTTTGACATAATGATGAGCGTCAGGAAAAAACTACAGTGAATAAATTCTTGCTTATTTCGTAAGACACATTAATGTATACATAATTATTATTTTATTGAAAAAAAAAATGTTTACCGCAACCTTAAATACATATAACATTTTATCTGCAGTTACTGCCCATGGATGGCGAAGTGCCCATACATAAATGGAAAATGTCCTTTGTTAGCATCCAATTCATCGTGGTATTATTGGGTACCTAATTTTAAATTCAAATGCAAGCAAATAATTTTTAACAATGTAATTAAATTAATCAATTTTAATTTTTAAATTTCGATTATAGTAATGTATCGATTATGACTGGTTTTATAAACGGTTTCAAGACGTCACATCACCCTACGTCAGATTAGATTTAGGCTTCTTCATATAAGATTGTTTCGACGTCATATATTTTTATTAAATTTTTCATAAATTATGATGTGATGGGATTTTTGCTACATTTTAACGTATAATATGATTTATAATTAACGCCAATGAAAATGAGTAAGGGATTTTTAACAAATTTTGGCAAAATCCTTTGTCCGTTAGTATTCAACTATTCATGTCAAGTAAATGAATATTCCATTTCGCTCAAAGACACCCATACAAGGTTAGTTCATATTAATAAATAGCAGCTATCATTATGGGCATCTTAGATAATTTTGACTATACTTATGCCAACATAGCCTTGATAATTTTGTTTTTAAATTCATCATATAACCTATTTTTGACTCTAAGTTCTAACCAAAGTTAGGACTTTAAAGACAAATATTTCGCAAACGGACCCCTAATTCCAATAATGGTCTTACAAGACCAATATTTTTGAAAGACCGTTTCAACGATACCCCTTACTACAGGGTACGCAACAAATAAAAAATTCATCCTCACGTTACCTGTACCCCTACAGGTAACGTGATGAATTTTTTACCTCCCCAGGCACCCTAAAAAAAATGGTTTTCAATATTTTATAGGTACTACGATTCTGGAGTTTTAATAAATTTAATATTCATCGAAATTACAGCTTTCTAGCACTAAGAGTCTCGGCGCTTTGCTTCAGACAAACGGACGGACATGACGAAACTATGTATAAGGGTTCCGGTTTTACTTCGGAACCCTAATAAAAAGAGCGTAATATTGTTTTTATTCTGTTTCAGGTAAACCGTCATATATAATGGAAGATGTAAAAGAAAGAAGCGTTAAGGTTATTATGGGTAAATTAAAATACCTGATGATAATACCATTTGTTTCAGGTGCATTCACATTCTACTTCCTACTGCTTCAACCCATTAATGGCCCACTACTGGACACGGGTCTCTCCTCGTGAGGAGGCCTAGAGAATACTCCACCACGCTGCTCCAGTGCGGATTGGTGGAGGGGTTAGTGGCCAACCCAAGTGCCGGAAGTTTTCATGCCGCCCGGGGCCTCCGACATGGCTTAACGACTGTTATCCTACGATAACAACCGGGACCGACGGCTTTACGTGCCCTTCGAAGCACGGGAGCGCTCAAGAATTTTTAGCCACTAGCGGTCACCCATCCAACTACCGACCGCGCCCGCTGTTGCTTAACTTTGTCGATCGCTTAGAATCGACGCAAGCCGCCGGGCTATGAGCGCTTCAACTTCTTACTACTCCTACTAATAACATATATATCATAAATGTGATAGTTAGCAAGGATGTATAGATGTTATTTACTCTGTCACGTAAAAATCACAGAAGTATTTTCATGAAATTTTGCACACATGACATGGTAAACTGCGGACTGAGTGCTAGTAAAATATTAATGCACAAAACTGATCTCCCAAGCCTATTTCCCAAAATTAATGAAACTTAAGATCTTAATAATAATTGTTATTATATCCTGAATCAAACATCGAATCATAACTACTAGCCAGAATTCTGTAATGAGTTTTGAATGATCCAAAAAAACACCTCATTTATAGCAATGCTCACAATACAATTTTTTTTGTATGACTCATGTAACAAAAAATGCTATAACGCTAGCAAAAATAATATAATATTTTAGGGTTCCGTCCCGTATTTGATGAAATAATGAAATTTGTAATATGTAGTTATCTTTTTTATCGAAATAGCCGGCAAACGAGCTGACGTTCCACCTGCAACACCAAAGGCATCACAGATACGTTGCCGGCCAAGAAAGAGAGACAAAAAAGCAAGAAAGAGTTTATTACAAGAGTCGTTTCTGCATTGAGGGAGAAAGAAAAGAAAGAATCTAATAGTACATTATATTTGAAAATTTGAGGTGCGTGCCAGGATTTGAACTGGGGCTCCTGCGTTCGGAAGACCAGCGTTCAAACCGCTGTGGCTATCACATCCACAGACATGTATACTACATGTATACTAGACACACATCACAGACATGTATACTACATGTCTGTGATCACGTCTGTACAATATACTGGCCATCATTTTTATGTAATTTTAAAATGCATTAGATTGCATTGCATTACTAGTATATAAAATACGAGTAACCACCCTCGCTTTGCTTCGGTTTTCTTATTTTTTTACACCTTGGGTTACATTATTGGAGTTTTATTAAGAAGCCCTAATTTTTTTGAAAATATAATATAGCCTATGTTACTCGGGGTTAGTGTAGCTTCCCAACAGTGAAAGAATTTTTGAAATCGGTTCAGTAGTTTCGGAGCCTATTCAATGCAAACAAAAAATGAAATCTTTCCTTTTTATATATTAGTATAGATATTTGAATTTAATGGAACTCTATTCACATAAATCCTGTTCCACTTGACCGTTTTTTTTCCTTGGATCACCCTTTGTCTCAAAAGCGAAATAAAGTTAATTACACAGTGGAAGCTATAAAAATCATTAGCGTCCAAATTACGAGCCAGTCTTTAGAAAAACAATGAGTGCGTTATAAAGCATTAAAGTGATATGTCACTGTCGTGCGTTGTGTATGTCTACACTGGCTGCGATATGCGGTAAGCGATACATTATATGAATAGAGACAAGTTCTAATTATCTCTCGGTTTTTGCACTGTACGCTTAATATATGTTGCTTGTTTTGTTTTAATAAGTTTTTTGTTGCATCACATATCACTTTATTGTTTGTATTTTTTTTAATGTCTCGGTCTGGCTTTGTATTGATGTTAAAATTACTAAGGTCTTACACAAAAACACGATACTAGGTCGCATCGTGCTACGGCATGGCACCTTTTAACGATGCTATGCGACATCGTATCGTGGCAATTTACGACGAGCAATGTAAAAATTCACAAGACATCGCAAAGCGTCACGACGCACACCACAATGTCTTCGATATAGTGACGCAGTTCATCTCGCAAAAACAACTGGCTGGTAGACATTAAATGGTATTTTTTATTGGGGAGACAGAATATTTTATTTTATTATTACAAAACATTCACATTTGATTTTAGAATAGCTGAACAGCAAAGGTAAAAATCTTATGATCATTTAGAATGGCTGGCATCTAACTGAATGGTAGGTTTACTTGTTAGCTTAGAATGGAAAAGGTTCCGCTTAAATATTTGTTATTGTGACTCGGTGGTTTGTGATACGCTACAGTAAATCTGACTACAGGAGCGCTATAATCGCTTCTCGCCCGCGATAGAACATGACCTCGTGTGACGGATATTATATATTCTGTTATTAGAACTACGCGTCACACAAAATTGAGTTCTATAATTTCAAGCGCAGAGTTCAAAACGAGTGGTATGTTAATTTTAACGTTGTACCTGAACAAATTGCAGCAAATTGTGAGAAACATGAGGTGTCCCAATAATTACGGAGTTGTGTGGTTTAACAAATAAGTTATTTTGTGACGGCTACCGTGAAAAATGCATAACTACGGTAGGGACGGGTTTATGCGAGAAATGCTCAGCTCGGAAATGTTCGCCAACTTTATGGTGATTCCGACGTTGTTTTAATGAGACTTGTTGCTGAATAAATAAATTTATAAATTATACATGCATAAGCTCTCTGTTTTTAGGAATCCGTCAAGGTAAACCGAACCTTATTTTTGTGTTGCAAAACTCAATTTCTAAAGAGGGTTTTTAGGGTTCCGTAGCCAAATGGCAAAAAACGGAACCCTTATAAATTTGTCATGTCTGTCTGTCTGTCTGTCTGTCTGTCTGTCTGTCTGTCCGTCCGTCCGTCCGTCCGTCCCTCCGTCCGTCCGTCCGTCCGTCCGTCCGTCCGTCCGTCCGTATGTCTGTCTGTCTGTCTGTTCGTCCGTATGTCACAGCCACTTTTCTCCGAAACTATAAGAACTATACTGTTGAAACTTGGTAAGGAGATGTATTCTGTAAACCGCATTAAGATTTTGACACAAAAATAGAAAAAAAATTAATAAATTTTGGGGTCCCCATACACAGAACTGAAACTCAAATATTTTTTTTTCATCAAACCCATACGTGTGGGGTATCTATGGATAGGTCTTTAAAAATGATATTGAAGTTTCTAATATCATTTTTTTCTAAACTGAATAGTTTGCGCGAGAGACACTTCCAAAGTGGTCAAATGTGTGTCCCCCCCCCTGTAACTTCTAAAATAAGAGAATGATAAAACTAAAAAAAATATATGATGTACATTACCATGCAAACTTCCAATGAAAATTGATTTGAACGAGATCTAATAAGTAGTTTTTTTTAATACGTCATAAATTGTAAACCGCAAAAAACATCGATCAAAGTTACAACGAACTACAAGAACTTTTATATTATGTTACTTGCTGCTACGGAACCCTTCATGGGCGAGTCCGACTCGCACTTGGCCGCTTTTTTAATGTTTGTTTTAAACAGTGTCGTTGGCTTTTAATATGTTATGTCGTGTCGATATTCATAGAAAAATATGTGTGACTTTTATACGTATATGTTTCTTATCAGATGTTGTTATTAAAGTAGTCTTGTTTAGTGCTCTGGATAAAATTATTGTTTAAAAAATTCATGTCTTTTAATATCACACGACTTTCCTCATTGGTTGCGCAAAGTACTTTTTATTTGATAGAAATTAAAATTCATAATAAAGTTATTATGAAACGGGTTATTAAAGTTTAGAATTAATAAATTTAAATGGCATTTTTTGAAACTAAATTTTAGTGACAGACTGAAATACTTCCCGTCTATCTCGAAATAGTTCCAAACGAATTTCGGAAATACAAGACTGTCTTGAAATCGCAGCTGTGGTCTATCCGCCTGTGCCTAATACCTGATTCAGAAGGCTTTGATGCTTTCCTTATGGTAATCAAATTAGAAGTGACATAAGTAAAAAAAAACACTTTAAATAACTTACACAATAAAAACAGCAAAGCGGCATAATAATACAAAATTGGAAGTACATTAACGTAATCGTTTAAATATTACACGAATCAAGTCGTGACAACATTATTATAAATACATTATATATGGCAACTGAGACAGCTGGTGATACAGAGAATGTTTTCAAAAGCTTTTATCCTGTCGTTTAAAATTTGACGCGTGATATGCGACATTAAAATTAATGAGTTCTATTTAGGTACGGATTCGCCGATAAGTTATTTGCATACAATTATGGTCCAGTTGGACTGGCTGTCAATGTCTGGTCTAATTTAGTGCGGACTGCCGTTCCTCTGACAGGGTACTGAAGATTGTACTCTGCGTGTATTCTTGGATCGCTCGTTCCTCGATATAAAGCATCGGGAAATTGTTTTACAGGGAGAGGTTAACGAATTAACGATAGGTGAGTAAATATTAAACAGGCATTAGTTGTAACCGGGGAACCAGCTGGATTTGAGGGCTCAAGACAGGCCGGAGTCGCGCCAATTGGGGGAGGCCTTTGTTCAGGAGTGGATTTTGATAGATAAATAGATTAGTTGGAGCAACAATACACTTGACTTGCAATGGACTGTAATGATAAAGGGCCATCCATAAATTACGTCACACTAACTTCATGACTTTTTGACCCCTCCCCCGTCCTTGTCACAGCTGTTCACATTTGTGAGACCTCCCCCCTAGTGTGACGTCACATATTATGAAATTTTACATGTAGGAATTATTAAATTTAGCAGTTCCGAAATAAGTTTTATTTCCATTAATTGTTTTTTTTTATATTTACCTATACATATCAATTTATTCGATATTCAAATTTGACGTCACGAAATTTAGGACCCCCTTCCACCCCTTATCACACAATGTCACACTTCAACGTGTGGCGTAATTTATGGATGGCCCCTAACCGAATGTTATGATAATTGGATGTTTTTTCCGCCTGGAGGTATTGCTCGAATCACGTACACATTTCTAAATTTCATAGTATATGAATATAAGAAGTTAGATTTTCTCTGCCTACGCTAAAGGTCAAACAAAAACATTGTATAGAAAAGCATATCTAAGAATATAAAGTCACTACAAAGTGAGAGTTTGTTACTAACTGTACGTAAAAACTTCGTCAATTAGTGACTACAGGCAGCTTTCAAATAAGTTTAAAATATCGTATAATTGCTACAGTAATGATAAAATAGGTGACAATGAAACCAAGTTGACAAAGGATGGCTATTTTAGATGGTCTTCTAAACAATTATCCATTTAATGAAGATTGAGGCACCGGCTCGGCCATTTCTCGTTCAATCCGTTCGAATACAGTCTGTTAAATCGTATCCAGATTTAAATTCCAACTGCGGTTATTTAAAAAATATCAAATATTTGTTTCATAATTCTGCCTGTATCCATACATCTATATCTATACAAATAAATAAAATTGAATTGTCTGTTTGTAATATTAAAATAACCGCTTATTACTAAGTGCATTTGGATGTATACACGGTACATATACCAAAACAACATTTTTACAATTTTTGTCTGTCTGTCTGTCTATCTATCTGTTTGTTCCGGTTAATCTCTAAAATGGCTGGACCGATTTTGACGGGACTTTCACTGGCAGATAGCTGATGTAACGAGTAGTAACTTAGGCTACTTTAGTTTAGAAAAAAAAACAGTTTGTTAGGCGACACGAAGTTCGCCGGGTCAGCTAGTTTATTTATAAAGGGATAAGAAGACAACGCAAATAACAATTGTTGTTTAAGTTGTTGCTGTTTTCAACCTATAATGCTACAAATTTCCTTTCTTTTTTCTTCTCATTTCTTGGCTGGCATCTTTGCCGGCTAATTTCATAACTCAGTTTCATAAAAAAAAAAAACGTTATGCCATCGTATGTCATCGTTACTGTTTTGTGCTTCATGGGTTTTGTTAAATTTTTATTTAATATGAAGCACAGACATAAAAAAAGAACAGACGTAACCTTGTCTAATCGAGAGTGAAGCTGACAGCTGACAGCTCGCTTACCATGTGTGCGTAATTTTGTAATTTTTGATTGGCGATGGTGTCAATGTCGTAACCGTATGGTGTCAATGTGTGGGTGTGTGTACTTGTACGAATACAGAGTTGGTATTCCTATGGGTGCTTCACTGAATTTGTTCTTGGGATTATGTCCGTCTTTTTTTTAGGTCCGTGATATGAAGTTGCTTTGCAATTTGTCTGAAAATATTTTATGAATAGATTTGTTTCCGTTTCAATTTATTTCTTACTAGCTGACCTGGCGAACTTCGTATCGCCTAACAAACTATTTTTTTCAAATAAAAGTAAGCTTAGTTAATTTAATTTACTTAATTACTTAATTTAAGTACAAATAAAAGTAGCTTAAGTTACTCCTTATTACATCAGCTATCTGCCAATGAAAGTCCCGTCAAAATCGGTCCAGCCATTTCAGAGATTAGCCGGAACAAACAGACAGATAGACAAAAATTATAAAAAATGTTGTTTTGGTATATGTACTTACCGTGTACCCAAATGCACTTAGTAAAAAGCGGTTATTTTAATATTACAAACAGACACTCCAATTTTATATATTTGTATAGATACTTTTCTTGACTACATCTTGTATGAAGCCGTTAAAATAATGACCTATGCCAAGGACCCAGCTTTACACACATTTATTGTGTCCGCGACTAATTCTGACTGCGCTACCATCATTAGTACGCGATGGTTTTTAGGGTAACCACCCTATTATTATTTACATAATATACAGCATATGGCTTCTTCACTCACTGGAAGACGGCAACGCGTTGATGATGTGTTAAATTACGGATTTCCACGGTAGCCAATTACCATAACGCATTCGTGTGTAGGTATACCTACATTAACATAAAGTAAATTGTGTTAAAAAAATAAATGGTAAAGACATAGTCATGCGGCGAACTTCGTATCGCCTAACAAACTATTTTTTTAACTAAAATAAAAGTAGCCTAAGTTACTCCTTGTTACATCAGGTATCTGCCAAATTGCCAAAGTCCCGTCAAAATCGGTCCATCCATTTCAAAAATTAGCCGGAACAAACAGATATGTGTATACATACAAATGCACTTAGTAAAAAGTTTTTTTACTCTTTACTAAGTGCATTTGTATGTATACACATATCTTTTCTCTAATTGCATTGTTCATAAATAAATAAACATCAAAAAGTACATGAGTACCAAATTTTAATTAATTTGGTCCAGTAGTTTCGGAGTAAATTGGCTGTGAAGGGCGGTCGCCCAGACACACGAGTGATCCTATAAGGGTTCCATTTTTTGTTTTTTCGTACGGAACCCTTAAAAATAACATCAAAATCAATCATACAAAAAAATGTAAAAACCTCGTTTTCCTTAAAAAAACTTACTTTAAACATAAATTTCAATTATTATGCAATCTGTGCAATAAAACAATTTGAAACGAAATGAATGGATGGCTTTTACAATTTATACAGGCGAATGCGCCGTCGACCGCGCGTCCGCAAAACGTTCGAATAAATTTAATAAAAACCACGGTTTAAATTCCAGTTTAATAGTTCTACTGTAAATACTGTAATCAGTGTATAAACAACTGGCATTGACCGCGGCTTTGCCCACGTTTTCCGTTATAGTAAGTACCCTATGTCCTATTCTAGATCATGGACTACCTTTGTGCTAAATTTCATGAAAATCCGTTCAGTAGTTTTCACGTGAAAGAGTAAGTTTCATACAAACTTTCTCTTCAATAATATTAGTAGGATGGAATAAAACAGGGTTTCATTAAAACGTTTTATTTTAGGGTCATATCTTACTATCTTCAACCCATTATTGGCCCACTATTGGGCACGAACTTGTCCTCTTGAGGAGGCCTAGAGCATACTCCACCACGCTGTTTCAGTGCAAATTTGTTAGGGAACGAAAAATCAAAAATATTTTCGTGATTTAATCGAATTATCACCAAATCTAACTATAGGTAAGTAACTGATCGATGTCTTTACTTGTAAAATAATCTTAAATGAAAATTTAAAAAACTCCCGGCAATTTAATTTACATTAAACATAGCTAAGAACACTCTCGATTAAGTCACCTTTCGCACAAAAAATAACTAGATCAAAATCGGTTCATCCATTTGGGAGCTACGATATCACAGGCAGACATACAGATACATGGAAGCCAAGAATGAATAAAAAGTCTTTTTCTAAATTAATGCGCTTACCACCCAAGACTACCATAACCATTAACCAAAACAAAATTACATGAATTACCATTATAATGAAATTGTGAAAAGTCCCCATCGATCCCATTGTGTGCAAAAAATTTTATTGAAGGTCTAAGTTCGCAAAAATGGGTTTTTTGGATTTTTTAGCGAAACGGTTAGTTTTATGATAAAAATAGCTCAGATAAAAATTGTAGATCATGCAATTGTCTACAAAGATTGTTCTAACCCTTTTTCCCTTAAGATTCACTATTTCTGAGAAAAGCTATTCTAAAATATACCAGTGGACACGCGGCGTGTACGCAAAAAAAATTGTATGGAAAAAGCATTGGGAAAAAGTCGAAAATCGAAAATGTGCCAACCTAATGCACAATGCGTCAGTGGTCTCAAACCATCTTTGCATTATTGCCTTTCAAAAGAAAACAGTTTGCGGCACAACGGTTGGATGGTTTCAGTCTTTAAAGAACTTCCGTACAATTTTTTTTGTGTTTTATATGTACATACCTATAAATTAAAAAAAAAGTAGAAAATTGAATTATAAGTTTGTCGATTTCTTTGTCTGTCTTTGTGTTTCATCATCGTCATCGTTTCTGTTTTGGTTAACGTACCACTGATTCAGTATTCTCAGCACAAAATGGCTGAAGATCGCTAGATTTCCGCCACGCATACTGACTCATCGAGAAACCGACTCAGTATCTCCAAAAATGATCTTTTCCTTAATAAGCTTACTCCATCATAATCTATATATAATGGGTTCACATGTCTCGGCAGTAATTACCAGCGGTTACAGTTTTCGACCATATTTTATGGAACGGTGATTCGATACGGTCGATGTTGGAGGCGCGAGCGATTTTAACATTCGAAGTACAACTACGTGGTTATCGTTATTTAAATCTTGAGGATGTAACATCTCATATAATTCCGGTTGAAATTCACTTACAGGTAAGTTCTTTCAACCATTATACTTACTCGTATATTCATAAAAACAAGCAAAGTTAAAGAAGGCTTATAACGTGTTTTATTGATTTCACTCATACGAAAACCTTAAATTAAAAAAAAAAATTAAATGACACATTAAAACATCATCATGGAAAATATTGAATAAAATTATATCTAAGCATTGAAGTATGTCTTAGAACAGACATCTCGAACAAAATGTGTCCCGCCGGGAGGTTCGATTTTCAAAGTTGAGGACCCGTTCTCCTTTCAAAAATTGAAGCCAGTTTGCGCCAATTCATTGGGACATAGGTAGGTACATTGTGTTTGCGGTGTCGGTTCTATATGCTAGCAATAATACTTCAATGTATCTAAGCCAGTTTATTAGTGTCAGCATAGTGGCTAGAACGATTGTCTTTTTACTCTTCCTCAGAGGGTTTTCAAATCCGAATTTGTTTTCAAAATCGTATTCGCTTATAACTTACACCGCTAATATTATGTAGGCGGAGCTTTACGCGCCATAGCCGTTAGAGGGCGTGGATCTTAATACCGGCTTTGATTAGATTTTAGTTTCCTTTTTTTACAATCCATTGTTGCTTTTACATTTCGGTTTTTATGGTAGCGCTGGAATTCGTTCGATACCGCTATTAACAGGTCTTGATTGAATTCGAATTTATTACAGACTATGCAAGACCAAGACGCCATCTTTTTTTATTTTTGTACATCTGTTATATTGCTTGCCTTGAGTTCCGGCGTTTTTGTCTCGTTTATAAATTGGTTGAAATAATTTCTAACTATAGAAGTATGGATGGTATTGGTTGTAATAATTAGGTATTATATATAATTATAAAAGTATAGACAGTTTCTTTTGAAACTTCTAAGCGAATAAGAAACTTCTATCTTTGAAACTTCTGCAAACATGCGATGCTGTAAAAGTAGCGGTTACTGATTTTAAGAATTTTTTGTACCATCAGAAGGCCTTCGACGTGGCTTAACGAATTATTCACATTGGGATCGATGATAATCGGTTTTGAAACGCTCATAGCCCGGCGGCTTGCGTCGATCCTAAGTGATCGACAAAGTAAAGCAACAGCGGGCGCGGTCGTGAGTTGGATGAGTGACCGCTAGTGGCAAAAAATTCTTGAGCGTTTGTTTCCGTGCTTCGGAGGGCATGTAAAGCGTCGGTCACGGCTGTTATTGCAAGATAACAGTCGTTAAGCCATGATGGAAGCCCTCGGGTGGCATGAAAACTTCCGACGCTTGAGTTGGCCACTAACCCCTCCATCAATCCGTACTGGAGCAACGGGTCTCAAGAGGAGAGACCCGTGCTCATTAGTGGCCCAATAATAGGTTGAAGCCACAAGAATAATAATCTTAAATTAAAATATAAAAAAAAACCGACAGTTTAATTTACACTAGCTAAGAGCACTCTCGATTAAGTCACCTTTAAACAAAAAAACTGGATCAAAATCGGTTTATCCGTTTGGGAGCTGCGATGCCACATACAGACATACAGATACATAGATTGTTCCCAACTCAATTTATCATGACAAAATTGTTGTTACAGCAAAAGGTAATAGATTAAATATATTCTCTTACATTAGAACACCATTATTTTGTTCGTGTAGTATGTTCAAAAGTACCTAGTATAAATAAGTAAGGATTATAATGAGGTAAATGAACCAATTAACGGACCATTGATCGTAAGTCCTGAATATCGGAACGTACATCAAAATAAAACGTAATTTAACTATTTTATGTCAAAAATATAAAATCTACTTACAATGTATTGATTTCGTCATGGTCATATTATTTCAAAATTAGTTTTCATAAGGTGTTGTACTAGAGCGTACATTGAAAAGCATAAATAATATCTCCAGCATTTAAGACTCTACTAACATACAAGACGGCAGGGCTTTCAACGTAAAATTCAGTCTACCCAAAAAATTATACTATATCCTTAATATGCCTTCCCATATGCAAATGATGTTTGCACATCCCTACGATAAATAATGCTAGCCCTCCATTAGGCTTTAAATATTTATTACGTTAAGAACATTAGGGTTCCATTACTGGTCATGTGAAGTCAGCGAAGTGAAGGAGGGTCCCGTAATTGATGCGACAGTAAGGTGGAGGACCCTATTGTCGGCCGACAGTTCTTCCTTGATTGCTTTCGAGTGTCCAACGCGTTATGAAGAAAGTTTGGGTATTTGGAGTGTGGTTCAAGTTGATTGAGTTCTTTTATTTATAATTTTTTTTTTTTGGAACGTTTTTTTGTGTAAATTATTAAGTGAGTGTTAGATTCATTTCTCATTCGCTCGTTCCTCTATCGCTCCCTGTAAAACCCATCGGAAAACCATCCTTCATTTCCCTCCCTCATAAAAATTGCACCTATTTCAATTCCTTCACTGTTCATGCAGTTAGATTATGGAATTCCCTTCCGCCTAACATACGAGACTCGAAAACAGGTTCAACCTTCAAGAAAAGAGTCAGAGAATATTATTTATCCTTTACAATGTAATAGACATTATTTATGTAGGTATATATTTATATTTTGTACTGTATGTGTATATATTAATTATATGTATGTATTTAGTAGTATTATATAGATATTTGTATCAATTTTATCTATTTACAACATAATTTATGTATTCTGCTTTTTCTATGTGTGTGCACGCTGAATCTACCTGTCGAAATTATTTCTCCAGTCGCAGGTCTGCTGGTAGAAATTTCTTTAGAAATAAGCAGTGCCTTTGTACATAATCCCCCATAAGTTTTGTCTTTATTGTATATTCCGATGTGTGTACATAAACAAATAAATAAAATACCTACGAATTATGTCGACATCTTGCCATAGTTTCTTACTTTATTAGATAAGCAAGACAATTTCGACCAAGTTCTCTGTGTTCATTTCGGAGTTATATACTACAAAATTGTGATTGTATTTTAAAACCAAGAAGGTATTTTTGGAAATCTCACATGTTGGAAGGAAACAGGTTTTATGTAAAATTTAAATTTGTAAGATTTTATTAAAAACAAAAACTTTTAAAACTTCATTTTGAAGGCTGAGTTTGAAGATTTTTCCATATCAATACTTACATAAAAATAAAGATACTTCAGGCATAGTTTAATTTAATACGTTGATCTCTCATCCCTTGATCCACAAACCAACCCTTATCTAGATGGCAGAGGCGTGGTTGCGTTGTGGTCGTCGGGTGTTCGGTTATTGGTGCCGACACCCTGTTACAGAACCCGCAATAAGCTTTGTTTTTCATCTTTAATGGAAATGAAATGTGGATGTATTTAATAATTTCATTATAAGTATTTTAGTGTATGTATTCTGATATTTCTGATAACTTATTTGTTTGAAATTCATTTTAACACTCCAGTAGGGGGCTCAGGTTCGATTGCTGACTGGGACAATTACATAATAATTCAAAATCAAATATGCCAAAGGCGCTCCTAATCCGCTTTTAAGTTACAAACAATATGTCAGTAATTTTAATTACATTATAGTATAATAAAATTATAGATTATATACCATGTTATTTATGAAAGTACTTATTTAAACCCTTAAAAATACTTATTTTACTCCTTAACTCCTTAAAAATCTTAAACAAATGCGTTTAATGTTTTCACTGTACCAAAATTCATAACGAATTATACAAAGTCTAATTAATCAAGTCGGCGGTACCCCGCTCTGTTGGGCTCCCAATTGATGTCTTCGTTAACCTAAAAAAACCCGATTTTTCAAAATCTACGACAATTAATATGATCATTTAATTTTCATATTAATTTCAGTGGCCAAAACTCGTTTCGTAAACATTAAAATCGTACCTTTTATAAATACAACACGAAATAATTAACTATTTACCTCAACGTAATTAGAGAATCGTTACAAAGTAAAGCCTGCTAGGCTGGAAGTGACATGCATGTTTAATTAAATTAAAGGATAATCCTTTATGTCGCCTTAACTCCTATTGAAGCCCACGGACAACAGACTTACACTTGTGCGCACCAGTGTGCACAAACGCACCCATCCTTGTATCCTACTAGGATAAAGTAATAATTCGACGCTTGAAAGGCAAAAATTACCAAGCGACATGTTGACAACTTTACACTAGAGCATTTTAAAGTTTTAATTTTAGAAAAAAAATCGTAAAAAATCGCTTTATTAAATATTTAAACTGCATTTAAAATTCATTGGAATTAAGTATCTATGATATGACTAATAGGCGATTCTTTACGATTTTTTTTCTAAAATTAACAACTTTAAAATGCTCTAGTGTAAAGTTGTCAACATGTCGCTTGGTAATTTTTGCCTTTCAAGCGTCGAATTAATAATATCGTTCGTAATTAATGAATGGCCTCTTAGTAATATGACTCTTTTTATCAGTACTTCGTTAAAGAAAATATAGATACAGTGAGAAAATATTTGTTAGAGAATTCTACGAAGAACGACGACGTTTAGATGACCCTGTAGCCTAGTTGGTCCGCCACAAGGCATTCCCGCGTGAGCGGCCATCCTGCCCCGATGACCTCCAACAGGCGACGTCCTCAGCCGAGAACCGAACCCCACAGGGGCCCTTAGGACGTCGCATGCCCCTACTTCTTGAGGTGGAGGTATCACTCCCACCTCGCAAATACGAGTATGTCTTCTCGGCTGAGCCTCTCCAGACTCGACCGAAAAAAAGCCTAGTTAGTAGCGACCTTGCCTGCGAAGCGAGGGATCCCGGATTCGATTCCCGGGCCAGATATTTATGTGACAAATAATTATTTATACTCGGGTTCTGAGTATTATTGTGATGTGTTATGTGTCATCCATGCCACCCGCGACACAAGTAAATACCTACTGCGGGGTATAGGGTAAGCGTTTATAAAACAATGGAAGTTAGAATGTGTTAAAATAATAAAGAATAGTTAGAATGCATAATTATGTGTAAGTAAACGGCATTGTAGGTGTTAGAAGAAGGCTTCATGTAAATTTTTATGTTTTTTAAATGCCTGAAAATCTAATTGTTTTGTGTAATTTTCTTGTATAAAACTTGTTTCCAACATACATGTTTCTAACCAAGAGAAAACACGTAAAAACTAAACTTGCATGCAAAAGTGTAATAAATCTAAATTTAAATATTCTTAGCCGCATTTTAACGCCCGAAACGAATCAAAATAGCATTCGGAAACAATTCGGGCGCGCGCTGTTGTGTAAACGACACTCGACACTATCACGTCACGTTAAACTATTTGGTATTTGGTGAATTATTTTAAAAGATTTGAATATAGAACGCATCATTTTGTACTGCGTTCTTTATACTCGTTTGGTTATTTTAAATTATATTTGAATTTAGAATGCGTTATGCGATGAAGAAGTCGATGAATGGTGAATTATTTAACGACGATTTTGAAATGAGAACTTAAGTTTGGTTTAGACGTATTAAGTAGTTATGTAGATAACTAAATTTAAACTAAATTTTCAGTGAATATTTTTTAATGCGCGTCCACACGTAATAAGATAGTAAAGCTCTTTAGTTCATACAATTCTCCTTAATTACTTAAGCATTTTACTAAATTTTAACTAAAAAGTGCCTGTCCAAACGTGTTAAGTTATAATACTTGACAGAAAAAAGAACATTTTCTTAATTACTTGTCTACTTGATAACTAAATTGTCCGTTTACACGTATTAATTTACTTAAAATTTAGTTAACTATTAACTACTTAATAGATACGTGTAAACCAAACATTAGGGTTCAGTTTTCCCTTGCTATTTACCTAAATTAATATTACACAGTCGATAGTTGGTGAATTATTGTTTAATGATTCGGTAATGAGTGATTTAAGTTACAAATTTAGTTATCTACTTAACTACGTTTGAATCAAACATTGCAGTGATGTCTTATTTGTGTTGTTGCATTATTTTGTTATTTTAATTGGTAACATATTTCAAAATTTAACTAGGGATAAATTTTTAACTCAAACCTAAGTTAATTGCCCTCTAATCCTTTACTGAGTAGAGTATTATCAAATAAGAACATCGAAAATCTACACAACACAAATAAAATCAAAATTAATCTCAATTAACTATACCTACTCATTGTTAAGTTCTGAATGTGAAACTAATTAGAATTTGAAATCAGCATCCGTCTGCTATTTAATGTTATTCAGCAAAATACAAGGCAATACAACTCGGCAAGGTTTCATAATATAAATATATTAAATACGAGTAACCGCCCTCGCTTTGCTTCGGTTTTCTTATTTTTTTTACAACTTATTGGAGTTTTATTAAGGATCCCTAATTTTTTTGAAAATATAATATAGCCTATGTTACTCGGGGATAGTGTAGCTTCCCAACAGTGAAAGAATTTTTGAAATCGGTTCAGTAGTTTCGGAGCCTATTCAATGCAAACAAAAAATCAAATCTTTCCTCTTTATATATTAGTATAGATATTTCATAATATTTTATTTAAGTTTTATCGTAGATACCGACTGTTCGATTTAATAAAATATTAATTTATGAATGCTCCAAACATGTTTTCGGGATAGATGTTCAAAAATGTTGTCGTAAATTTTCAGTATTATGGATTGTCAAAAATATTGAATTTGAATACTGTTGAGATATTATAATCAGTAGGCAAAAAAGTTTTTGTGAAAATAATGCCTCGCTTACATGATGATAAGTCAGCGACTTGCGACCAGTTGTTTTATATCGTCTCTTTAAACGCTTACATACGTTATTTACTTTTCTTCACATGTAATTAAGTACTTACATAAGTCTTAATATTTGTCTCCCTTGCACTCAGAAGGTAACTCAGAAAGTAACTCGGCTCATGCATTGCTATTTGCTATTTGTAAAAATGAGAGCTTCTCGACAATTTAGTCACATACTAAAGACTCGAAGAACAATGAAAGATAACGGATCTTAAAGTATTCTGGGTTCTGTACCACCTTGCAAAACGATCTTTGTGAATGGGCTTAAGTTTTCTACCTGCTTGGCTATCGTTCCTCTATTAAAAGAAACATTTCACCACTTGAAACATTTTTAACCTAATTATCGGTTACAATTTTTAGCTCACAGCTCCCCCTTTTTAACCGACTTCAAAAAAGGTTTTCAATTCGGTTTCAGGTGATTATTTTTATAACTTTTTAGGGTTTCGAAGTATAATCGGAACCCTTATAGTTTCGTCATGTCTTATATATTGTTATTATCACACAATACAGCTAACTTAACTATCCATGTTCGCTACTTGCCACTCTGTCTACGCGTTATGTAAAGCAGCCATTTCATAAGATATTGAAAATAAAATATTACTTGGAAATATTATTACGCGAGCTCCATTGTGTTACCATTGTTTCGTTGTGCATTCTTTGCCTTTTCATTGAAATTTATTTATTTATTTATTTATCAGGTTACACCAACAAAGTGGACACTATCACACTCAAAATACAACAAAGATAAAAAAAAACATTCTCTAGTGTCACCTCAATTACAGGTGTAAACAGCATGCACAATCAAATATAATCAACAGAATTCACAAATTATATCCATTCATAACTCATAATAAAACTCATAATAATATTCATAATAAGATTACATAAAAACAAATTAGGGAAAGTATTTTAAAAATTACATCTTAAATATCATTTATACAATAAAAATTATAATAAAATTAATTAATAAAAATTCAACAAGTTACATTATTAAAATTAAAATTATTAAAAATTAAACAAATTTCATTTAATAAAATAAGGGGTAAATTAATTTTAATATTAATAATGTGCATGAAATAAAACGGAAGTAAAAAGTAGGTAACAATTAAACATGACATATCTCAAATAAATTTCATAAATTATTATTGTTATTTGATAAAAATATTATTATTAAATTATTATTATTGTATATTAATTATTATTATTTGTTAAGATTAAGAACAAAATGTTTGAATTTATAGTGACTATTTGAAAAAATATCTAATAATGGTAGTGCTTCCTTAAAATCATTGTTCGTCCTTTTGTCATGGTTACGAGGAAGGTAAGGATGGGCTATATTTACACATATATTGTGAACGGCATTATATTGTCTCATAGCCCTGTTTAGAGGGCTATAGTGACCCAGATTTGTCCGCGAAGGTCTTTCGACAAACGGTTTATATTTTAGCGTTCTTGGTATCCTTCTAGGTACACAAATATTCACTTTCGCTAAGAGATTACTTCCATCAGTATAACCATTAATAAGTTTGAACAGAAACATAAGGTCAAGCATTCTTCTGCGGTCTGAGAGAGAACTGAGTTTAAAATATTGCAATCTATCTTTATAACTCGGTAGTGATTTAGCTAATTTGAAGCGATATGCCAAGTGCCAAAGGAATCTTTTTTGCACGCTTTCGAGGCGTTTAATATGAATGTCATAGTGTGGGTTCCATACTACACTGCAGTACTCCAGGCAACTACGAACAATTGCAGAGTATATCGATATTATAGTGCTATGTTTTTTAAAATCTCTACAAGTGCGTAAAATAAAACCCAATGCCTTAAATCCTTTCTTAACAATGTTGTCAAAATGTAAATGAAACCTAAGTTTACTGTCGAGAGTAATGCCTAGATCGCGAACATGGTCTACTACGTTTAACTGAATGCCCTTTATGTTATAAATATGAGACAAGGATGCATATTTTCTAGTGAAACGAATTACTAAACATTTCTTAATATTTAAACTCATCCCATTATCATCACACCACTTCACTAGATTATCCAAATCATGTTGCAGTAATAAGCCCTCTGTAAGTGAATTGACTTGCCTGTATATTTTTAAATCATCTGCAAACATATGGAATTCAGAGTTTGAAAAGCATTTTCCTATGTCATTGATAAAGCAGGTGAATAGCAAGGGGCCGAGATGGGAACCCTGAGGGACGCCAGAATGAGCCTTGAAGGGACTTGATCTATGACCACTAACCACTACAACTGATTGCCTGTTTGACAAATATGACCTGCACCAATCTAAGAAGGTTCCCGCTATTCCGAATGAAGATAGTTTGTTTATTAAAATTTCATGATTAACTTTATCAAAGGCCTTACTAAAATCAGTGTAGATAGCATCGAATGAATGCCCACAATCAAGGCCCTCAGCCAGGTTCTCCACGAAAGATGTCAAATTAGTAGTAGTAGAACGGGACTTAATAAAACCATGTTGCTCTGGGATAATATTTTGTTTTATATGCCATGATAACCTAGAACATATTAAGCTTTCAAAAACCTTTGCGAAAACGTTAATAATAGATATAGGCCTATAGTTCAATACCGATGCAGAATCACCATTTTTAAACAAAGGTATAATGAGAGCATCTTTCCACGCCGAAGGAAAGATACCTGAGCTAAGTGATTTGGTAATAATCATGTATAATGGCAAAGCTAATGCCTTGGCACATTTTACAATAAAAACAGCTGGTATACCGTCAGCCCCAGCTCCCTTTCTAGGATCAAGTCTTTTTAGCACTCTGTATACTTGAGCTTTTGTGATAGATATAGACGTTAGTGTTTGAGTAGAAATGGACTTGTTAGAATTATTAATAACAGGTGCAGAATTATTAAAGGTGCTATAAACCGAAGAGAATTGTTTCGCAAATAGATCACATATATCAGAACCTGTAGATGCCACTGTATTCCCCAAGGACATCTTAGCAGGGTAAGTACTACTACCGCCTCTTTTATGTTTTACAAAGGACCAAATTAACTTTGGATTAGATACTAATGATGATTCCAGCCGCTCTAAGTATTTTTTGTAATCGGAGTCATATATTTTTACCGCTCTCTCACGAAGTAGTTGGAAAGAAAGCAAATCCCTAGGGTTTCCGTATTTGCGGTGTTTAATTCTATATTTATGCTTTTCTTTTAGCACTCTTATCAAAGAAGCCGTACACCAAATTGGGTATTTGTTGTAGTTGCGGGGTTTTGATCTAGGCACGTACTTTATAATCGTCAATTTAAGCTGTCTATAGAAGACAGAGACCATATCTTCTACAGAAGCACAATTCGCAAATTCGACTAACCAAGAAATACTATTTAAATGGGTCATGATTTTTTCATAATCTGCTTTATAAAAGAGAAGTTTTGAGTCAAGTTTTGTTGGCAGGCTATGAGTGTGATTTAATTCAATAAAAAACTGCAGCGGAGGATGCAGGGGGTCAATCAATGATAAAGGATTCAAACATACATCTAATTGTGAAATAGAAATTGTACTTAATATTAAATCTAAAATTTTATTTTTATTATTCAAATTAGAATTATATTGGGATAAATTAAACAGGGACATAAAATCAATTAAAATATTATTTAATAAACTATTAGAAGTGTTAGGAATTAAGGATTGTTCAGTTGTTTTGGTCCAAAGTAAACTACTTAGATTGAAGTCGCCAAGAACAATAACATCGCCATTGTGCTTTTCTAAAATATGATTGGAATTTATAATAAAGTGCTCTAATATATGTTTTTGAACGGGTGGAGGTATATAAACACCACATAAATACAGGTCATTCACCATATCAGTATTGTCGGAAAACTCCAATTTAACCCATAAATCTTCACATTTAGACTCGTATTCAAACAAACGGTATGATTTTATATGCCTAGATATAGCCATTAGAACGCCACCCCCCTCTTTAGTGTAGTGGAACCCACTGCTTTGACGATCACGTCTATAAACCACATACCTGTCATCAAATAACTCGTTGTCGGAAATGCTATCGTTCAACCATGTTTCTGTTAAAACTATTACATCGAAATAATTACAAACAACATTTTTAAATAGCTCGGTGGTTTTTGTTCTTAATCCCCTTACATTCTGATAATAAAAACTCAAATTGCTTAAAGTGCCCTTAAGTAAAAAAAAAAAAAAATGTAAGCAAACCTAGCGCAGTTTATGACAAACGATTTAATAAGTCCAAGTTTTTAACATGTATAAAATTAGTATTTTCAGTTTTCCGCATATATATTCTTCCATTTCGAACCCATACAAAATTATAATTTAACTCTTTTGCTTTCCTACGAGCAGCAGCATGCAGTTCCTTGTTTTCTGTTGATAGGTGCTCAACGACGTAGATGGGGTTCTTCTTATTCCCGCCGATACCAAGATGACTAGTATTAAGTTTGTCGTCCTGATTACTCTTGTTAAACCTGCTCGTAGCAGCGAGGAATTCATCACGCATTCGTGGACTGCTAAATTTAACCAATATAGACCGTGGTCGAGGACTAGTATTGTTCATTTTGGCCAGCCTAGAGCAGTAGTGGATATTGGCTTCATTGATAGGGTACTTTATTACTTTGCTTAGTTGCTGTACTGTATTTATTAGATTTTCTTGTTTGTTTTCAGGCACGCATTGAATCTCAATATTAGTGGAGCGCGAATTTTGGTCTAATTGTGCCAGTCGTGATGAAAGTGATTGAGTCATAGCTCTGAGTGACTCGTTTTCCGTTACAACAGATTCTAATTTGGTAGACTGCTCTGCATGTGAGGCTTTGATCTTCTCTAATTCTTCATTATAGAAGGACATGGATGATTCAATTGCTGATATGGCGGCCCCAAGTTGTAAAAGTTGAGGTTCAAATTGATTTTTAAAGGTATTCTGAAGCTCTTCGCGAATAATATCGCGTATGTTATTTGCGGATAGGCATGTACAGCTTGCAGTGCTACGTTGGCGTTGTTTCGTTCGGTCGGTGACAAACTCATAATCAAGTTGAGGAGCGCGGACGGGCGTTTTAGAGTTATCGCCACCTTTACGTTCTTGGCTGCGACATAATACACAGACCCAACTATTTTTAAGCTCACTAGGCATATTATTGTAGTCCTTTTGTGAAATGTTCAAACAGTGATGGTGATATTTAGCTGTACAACGCGAACAATGCATTGTGGGTACATCATCTAATACGTTGAGGCAGCCGGCACATTCACTTGTATTAGCCATTTTAAAATTAAAACGTTATCGGTGTAAAGATGAGACGTAGCACAGTATAAAACTCGCGTCGAAAAGGTCATAAGCGCCGTGCACAATGCGTTACTTACGCGTTTAACTGAATTTCTTCGTTTTGATCACACTCACGATAGAATGTTATGATTTTATTTTGTGAAATTTATGATATTTTAACAAAGCACTAATTATGCACTAATATTAATAGTTTATCTAGATTACAGAACAATAATTTTGACTATAACACTGTTTTTGTACACAAAAAACAACTGTTTAGGGAGTTATGAGAATATTTTAAGAAAGACAACTCGTATCTTGCGCACGTTCACACGACCTTTCAAATTCAATGAAAAAAATAATACTCTTCAAAACAGCATACAGATTTTAATTCATCTCTGTGAAACAATTGAAAGCAGTGCATAATAAAGTCATTGTACCTACGATTATAAGATTGTGTATAAGATTTGACGACCCTGTGGACTAGTTGGTAGCGACCGCCTGCGAAGCGAGGGGTCTCGGGTTCGATATTTCTAGACAGTTAGGTAATTATTTGTACTCGAGTCATGGGTGTGATTGTAATGTGTTATATGTGTAGTCCATGCTACCCGCGACACAGGTAACTTAATGCGGGGGTATGAGTGTGTTAGCGTTTATTTCTATATTTATAAACTCTGTTAGCTTATTGGTAGTTTGAGTATGACTCTTTTGATTTGCGTCTGGGTTCGAAACGTGTCTGTGTTTTCGAACCGACTGAAAAAAGGAAGAGGTATGACGTTACCTTCGTTAATTTTATGGAAAAATCCGACAAACCACCTAACGATCCACCTAATGGTAAGTGGCTAACGTCACCCATGGACATCAGCAACCCCAAAGGCCTGATGCGTTGCCGGGTAGGTAAGAGAGAGGAAAGAAAGAAAAGAAAATATGGCTTTCAAGCCCCCAGTCGGAACACGAGACGTTTAACGGCTAATTCAACCAAGAGGGTGGTAACCAAGAGGCTAACGATAGTAAGAAACCAACAGCGTATTGACAGACTTCACACAGGTTAACGTGAAGAACTTTCACGTGGGGTTTTCACGATGTTTTTCTCCTCCGAAGTGGTGAATTAATATGGATTTGTACTTGCCTCATCGGTAGAGCGAAGTTCTAACCTGTACACTGTCACACGTTCAAAGAAAAACGTACTTAAGATATTAAAAAGAATTTAAAGGAAAATCTCAACCCGGTGTGATACGGACGGACAAAAGGAAATATTGTAAAAAGGAGAGCCGCCGCGGCGAATACAAATCGAAGTATTGGATTTATTTTTCTTCCTCGACCGCTAGAACAAGATCTTTTTCGTTTTCAGTCGGAAATTTTCACCTACAAGTAAATTTCTAAGTAAATAAAGTCACCAACAGATTTGTTTTTCTGCAGACTTCTGCCGTAGCAAAAGTCGTGCACTAATTTGCGGTCGATTTAGGTAAATAATGCCTTTAAAATCTACGATATTTTTGTTATATTTTGTGTTATTACGTTTATTATATTTTGTGTTTCAATTCAATTATAATTACAGGGTTCTGAAGTAAAGAAGATAGCTAACAAGGAAAAATATAGCGATCTATCTGATGTCCCGTTAGATGATAAGATCTTGTATTATTAATCAATATGTATAATCAATATAATCTAATTTTAGTAATCTCTATTAACCTATTTCATTTATTGATTACATTACTAATAACAAATCTTGTAATGTAAAATATAAAGATATACTTAATATAATATAATTATAGAGAGGAAAAATATGTATGTTTCTAACGAACACACTCAAAATCTACTGGACCGATTTCAAAAATTCTTTAACCAATAGAATGCTACATTATTCCCGAGTGATATAGGCTATTTTTGATTGTAATTAATTATATATTTTAATTCATCACATCACAAGTAAAAATGTTTTACGCCCAACGAAGTGGGTACGAGAAATCATACTAGATAAATATTAGAATGGAATCTTAATAATTGGTTTTATTAATTAATTGAAGATCATGCTTTTTACTTCAAAATTAATTAAGCCATCTTTTCAACTTCAATGATGATAGGTATTGTGATGTGTCTTCACGTAAATTAATATAAACCTAAGGGCTTGTTTCACCATCTTCAAGTAGAGTCCTGAATAAGCTATTCGCCGGTTAAAAAGTGACGTTAAAGTGTCATTTTACATACACGAAATGTCAACTTAACCAACGAATAGCTTACTTCGGACTTACTTGAAGATTGTGAAACAAGCCCTAAGACTTCTAATTACAAATCTCCAAAATATACCGGTATGTATTTATTTTGCTTATGAAATATCTTTGTAATAAACTTTTAGCAAATAGATTTTCACTGTGCACAACACACTATTGTTGTTTTGCAATTTTCCATTATTTTGCAGCAAAATCACAGGAAATAATAATATTATCTAGATAGTTTTGTTGAAGTCGATCTTAATAGTTCTAGTAAAGAGCTAGTCTGGAAGATATAGCATTCTAAAATCCACTATCTGTCATTTAAAACTCCTCAAACGATTTGCAATAAAGTGAATTGAATAAGGCTTACAAACATTACGGTTGCAAACTATCCTATTATTTACTCTTACAGTCTTCTTTCAAGAGAAAAAGAGAGAAACTGCACCTTATTCTCCAAGTCCTTGTCAAAGAATTGTGCGAGAAATTATTCCTGCTTTCTTAGTGACACCATGATATTTTAAAAATCGGGATTTTTTGGAACTAAGTTCGTTAACATAGCTTGCAGCAGCAGTGAAATGGGAGAAATTGTCTGTAGCGGAAGTGTGATGTAATGAAAGCTAAGAAATGCTTTTTTTAGAAATATAAAAGAAAGTTAAACTTTGTTACTGTTTCTTTATTGAGTTGTGCTTTGGTTAAAGCGTAAGAATATTTTTGTGTGTTTGGTGGTCCAAAAATCCAAACATGTTTACAAAATTTCGCATTTATAATATTAGTAGGATTGGATAAGCTGGAGTAGTTGAAGAAAGATTATAATCAGATGTGTACCGATTGACCAAAAATTTTAATCTATACAAAGGTACCTACTAAATAATAAAAATAATTAATAAATCATCGTTGCGACTTCAAAACCTCTTATGTGTAAAAAATCTGCTTTTTGAGAGAATCGATAAAATTTTGTTTAGCAAGCACATAGGTGATTTTGAATTTGGTGAATAAATTACGATGGAAACGTAGTACACAAATGAGAGTTTTTGAATTCGATAGTGCTACAAAATGTAGAATCATTTGACGTAAAAAAGTGATTTTGCCAAAAGTGGCACATAACACATAAGAGGTTTTGAAGTCGCAACGATGAAATTTTGGGGCCCAATATTTTTTGTAGAATTATTTGTAGATAATCATCAAAGCCATTTCATATTTATTTTATTTTTTTGCCTGGCTACCAGGACATTTCCAATGATAACAAGACGTTTAATATTCAAGAAAATCTTCATAAATCCCGCAGTGTGGTCACTCTATCCGGTGTTCTGTTAAAGCTGATATTTGAAATTCTGCGATAGAGTTTGTCTCTCAATACTAAATCGGGACATCTGTCGATGGCTGGTATAAGATTTGTGTTTCAGTTAGATCTTTTTATTTCTTTTCTTCAATTCGATTTGATGAAGATATTGCTTGCGTTGTTTTTAAGTCCAGTCTAGATGATAATCTGGCCCTAAATGGTCTTTGTCTGTTTAAGTCTACGGTTCATGGGTATCTTAAGATTCTTTTAAAGTTATAGGACCCGTGTGGCGCAATAGTTACCATACTGGACCGCTGTTTTACAGGTCCTGGGTTCGAATCCCAGTGAAGCAGAAATTTAAATGATGAATTTTAATTCTGTTCATGGTTTGAAAACAATTTCTTTTAGATTTTCTTCATTTGTAGTTTTAATAAATATGTATTGGTAGGTACCTATGTATGCCTTACAGCTTTCTAATAATAATATCCTTGCGCTATGCTGCGGACGGACGAACAGATATGAACAAACTAAAAGGGTTCCCTTTTGACTACAGAACCCCAGAAAGGATATTGAGAAGACCGTAGAGCTTCTTCGCAAGTCCAATTGACGTGGAACTTCAATCTTCGGCGACTAGCGTAACGATGGAAAGGCCAGTGAGGTTATAGCATAAGTTTGTCATATCCTAAACCTCAGTCGTAACGGATACGTTTACCGTAAGCCAACTGAATTCCGGAGTGTATCCGTCACTGATTCAAATTCACGTTGCGCCTTCGATAAGAGGGCATGTCGGACGTGCGCTCCACTCGGGTGACTCGGGTGATCTCAAGTAATACTTTTAAGTGTAGCTTTTTATACTGAAATTCGTAGATACTTCTCTTTTTATTTCTGTCATCTGTGTCAGTACCTCTCTATCTATTTATAGATACTAAAAAGAGCAAAATTCCGTTTATTCCCACTTGTCGTGTTGAGTAGTCCTGTTGACAGGACTAGTGGGAATTTTTTTCCCACTAGTCCCGTGACTTGTAAGACTATGCTTGACACCCGATTTTATCGTTTACTCCCACTTGTCCTGTTGAGTAGTCCTGTGAGTTGTAAGACTATGCTTGACACCCGATTTTATTCCCACCTGTCACGTGGAATAGTTCTGTTAACAGTACTAGTGGGAAAAAATTCCCACTAGTTCTGTTCTGTAATTTGGAAGACTATGCTTGACACCCGATTTAATTATCTTTATTTAATTATTCCTTTAGCCTTATTGGGTGGCTTAGAATTCGATCGTAATTGTCAAATTCAACTCGAATTGAGATTGACAATGACAGTTCACATTGACATTTGAATAATAAACAATAAACGCTAACACAGTCATACCCCCGCAGTAGGTTATTAGTTATTACCTGTGTCGCGGGTGGCACGGACGAAACATATAACATCCATGACCCGAGAACAAATATTTATCTGTCATATAAATATCTGCCCCGGTAACAATCGAACCCGGGACCCTCGCTTCGCAGCCAGAGTCGCTACCAACTAGGCTACAGGGTCGTCATTAAATCAGTTACTCTGCACGCTGGTCTCTTTGTAACATCTATCCAAATCGAATTACTCTCGGGAAGCGCTTGGGGCTTCCTTGTGGTCTTCGTGTGCCAGGAGTTATAAGAGGTGGAAGGTTGATATCTCTTATTCCTTATTGCTTGGAAATTGCTTGGAAAGAGCCAGTTCTTTCTTTCTCTTTCCTTCTTTTTCTCTTTCTCTCTCTTCGCCGGCAACGCATCAGTGATGCCTTTGGTGTTGCTGATGTTCATAGGCGACGATAGCCACTTACTATCAGGTAGATCGTCAGCTCGTTTGCCGGCTATTTCCATAAAAAAAGTTGTTATATCCTACTAATATTATTAATTTAAAAGTTTATATGTTTGTTACTCTTTCGCACAAAAACTACTGAGCGAATTATGAAGAAACTTAGCACATACGTAGACCGTAATCTGGAATAAGATATAGGGTGCTTATTGTCCTGTAAAACGCGGGCGAAGCCGCGGCCAGCGCTAGTTACGTATGAAGTAGTTTTTGCGTGCGAACAAACATAATGATACACACATTTACAATATTACGAATTTTTTTAACCAATTTATTTTATAAATAAATTTGTTCATATACAAAGCAAAGCAACAACCCATAATTATTGTCCCACTGCTGGGCTCGGGGTCTCCTCGCAAAATGGAAGGGGTACAGGCCATAGTTTACCACAGTGGCCAAGTGCGGATTGGTAGACTTCACACACCTTTGAGGACTTTGTGAAGAACTCTCCGGTGTGCAGGTTTCCTCACGATGCTTTTCTTCACCGAAGCAAGTGATAATTAATACGCACATAATATGTGAAAATTAGAGGTGCATGCCAGGATTTGAACTCGGGCCTCTATGTTCGGGAGACCAACGTTCTATCCAGGCTATCACTACTCTCCATATACGCTATATCTTATCCTTTTACACCACACCCATGTTTATCCTAACACTTGTAACTTTATTTTCATTATGTACTTGGCCGAACGTTTGCAAATTTCCCTGTTGTTACTTTAAGTATACCACCAAAACTTAGCGCTTAGTACTTTGTAAGTTATTTTAACTGTAGTTATATCTACTTGACTTAACACTTTAATTTCATTTAATTCATTGAAATTTTACTCTTTAAGAGACTTTAAACCCTTTCTTTAATTGCAAAACTTTTTCTAATACTTGCGCCTTAATTTAAGGGTTAGTGACATTATCTGGGATATGGTGAAGTTTTTCATCTAACAGCTGCTGCATCTATCCATCCAACTGCTGACCACGCACAGTTGCTTAAATTTGATCGATCCTAACCCCCGTATTCAAGAACAATACTTGTCTAAGTAAAGAAGCAATACTATGCGAAGTAAGGCATTTCTCAGTGCGTTGGTCATGGCAAGCCTTCAGTTTCACAGTCGACCCTTAAGTATCACTTGGCTATGCGGACGCACAGAGCTGTATACAGCCCTCTTATTGGTCCATTTGATGCGGCTAACTTCACTCTAGTCATTTGACATAGGCAAAAGACAAAGATAACAATACAAATAATCGATCCTTTCTTTCTATTTTGATAGAAGTCAAACCAACACTATGCGTTCGGTAAAGTAGCTCGGCAGCTACTTTATCGATTTTGACAAACGCACAGCGAAGGACTTCAATCAAGTATTGTTTACGAAATGGTTTGAATCACCCTATGCGTCCGTGAGCACTGTGAGACCTCATAGTATTGTTCTTGAATACGGGGGTAAGAGCTGCAAGGTAACGTTAACACAAAATTACATGAATTGGTTAGCGAAAACAGGAAGTTACATTTTAATTTATCGGAACTTCAAAGCAGTCTCACTAACGATCCCGCAGCTGTTAAGCGAAATTGATTTGACGACGAAGTCAGTTGATAATTGGGTGTCTTTGAACCTCATAGTAATTGGTTCATGTTTTCCAAAGTATCTCCTCTTGAAGGTGTGAAAAAGGAGGGCTATTTAAATTGAATTGTTGTAAACATCAACTGTTCATCTACCCTATAATGTTATTCCAGATCATGATATACCTGTGTGCTTTTCATGAAAATCTGTTCAATAGTTTGTACGTGAAAGAGTAACAACATGGAAACAAAGTTCCATTAATCCTCACTCACAAACTTTTAAGTTTTTTATTCCGTCGTTGCGACTTTAAGACCTCTTATGTATAAAAAACCAGCATTTTGAGAAAATCGATAAAAATCAATAAAGTTTTGTTTAGGAAGCACATAGGGGATTTTGAATTTGGTGAATAAATTACGATGGAAACGTCTTACACACAATGTACACACATGAGAGTTTTTGAATTCGATAGTGCTTCAAAATGTAGAATCGTTGGACGTAAAAAAGTGATTTTGGCAAAATTTACACATAACACATAAGAGGTCTTAACGTCGCAACGACGAATTTTGTAATATTAGTAGGATGTTAATGAATTGTTTTGTTGATATAAGATGGATTTCTTAATGGGAACCTCATCCTTCGTACTTCGAGTCAAGTTTCTTTGCTTTTATGTTTCCATTCTTACGTTGGGGAAGTCCTCACAGATACATGTCTATTGTGGGAGTAATTAAATGATGCTTATGGCCTAATTCCATCGATACGAGAAATTGATAATATTATGTTCACGTGTTATATCTATACAAATAAATAAAATTGGAGTGTCTGTTTGTAATATTAAAATAACCGCTTTTTACTAAGTGCATTTGGATTTATAAACGGGTATATGTACGATAAAGTTATAACTTCGTAGGAGATACAAAAATACACAACTAGACACTCGGAGAATCATTTTTTTAAATTCCGGTAACTTACTGCGAGACCACAATTCTACCAGATAATAATTGCTGATGAAGAGCAGGATGGTAACAAGTAATGATCTTAACTTTGATATGACAGACAGACCACCAGATAGCGATTGGTCTTATAAGAATTCGTCACTGATCACAAAACCTTAAAAATGAAAACGCCAACGAAAGTGCGTACCCATAAACAATGTTTGCCAAACTTGGCCAATCAATCGGCTATTTGCAAGAAAATCTCCCAACTATTTGAGTCTTCAAAAACAAGTTTGGTATAACGACAGAACGATGGATCCTGTAATATGACTGGAGGGAATGTCACTTTGATTGTATTTGCGGAGAACACTCGAGTGCCCTGAAGAACACTGTCGCAAAGTGGGTCAGAAGTGTAGTTACGAATGGACCCGCGTTTTATGCGTGGGAAGAATGCCTAACAAAATGGAGAAGAAATGCCGGGCATCCGACACAATGGTTAATAATGGCCAGCTATGTTTTTTCTTGTGGAATTTTTCGGAAGTCCGAAAAATATTTTCATATCACGATAAGTTTTGTCATGAATATTTCAGGGTTGTCGTGACAGGAACAGTCGTGACAGAAGCAGTTTTTGGAAGGGAATATGTAATTTATACTTTTGCAGTGTTTAGAGATGACACTGCACAGCCTGCTGAGCGAATAGTCCCAGGTTTGATTTTCGACTCACATCCTGGTAGTAGCGATAGTGTATGTGACTTAGAAAAATACGGTCCATTAACTAAGTTGTTATTATTATGGGTTCGGTTTCGGTTTAAAGAATCTTTATTTCTCATAAGATTTACATCACTTAAAATGAGAAACTTAAGTACTAAACAAAGTAAAGGTTTGTGTCCGGTATGCAATCGTGTGTGTGTGTGTGTGTGTGTGTGTGTGTGTGTGTGTGTGTGTGTGTGTGTGTGTGTGTGTGTGTGTGTGTGTTGTCTGTGGCGTGTGTGTGTTTGCTTGTGTCTGTGCGTGTGTGTGCTTTGTCACTGTGTGAATCTTTATAAATTTAGTTACTAGATAGTTTTTAGTGTGCAAGTCCTAGATAGTTTAGTTTATATTTATATACATAGATAGTTTGTTATATAGTAATACGAATTTCATTTTTTTATTATTTTTTTTTATTATTATTATTTTGATTGTAAATGATTAAACTCTCCGAGGAGGTGAAATTTGCACGGGCCGAAGCCAAGTGCTTATTGAGGGTGCTAATCCAAAGATAGAAATTTCCTCACTATTCGGCAGGTGTTTAATATTGTAGCTTTTTGCATCATTGTGATTATGGATGAATGAATATCTAATGTGTTGAGGCTAGTGTGTAGAAGTTTAGGTATAATGCCAGTCGTAGAAATAATAATTGGGACAGTTTTAACAGTTTTGACCCCCCATTGGGTCTTTAATTCTATTTGGAGATCCATGTATTTAGCCAACTTTTCGGTATGTGTGTTGAGAAGGTTGTGTGTATTACAAACTGCAATATCTATAAGAAATGCTATTTTATTATTTTTATCTAATATAGTTATATCTGGTCTGTTAAAGTGTATAGTTTTGTCAGTTATTATAGTTCTATCCCAGTATACTTTACAGTTCCTATTTTCTAATATTGTTTCGGGTGTGTACTTATAATACGGTACCTTTTGGTCTATAAGTTTATACTTAAACGCGAGATGCTGATGAATTATTGCAGCCACTTGATCATGACGATGTTTATAGTCAGTCTGCGCAATTGCCTTGCAGGCTCCTGTTATGTGCTGGATGGTTTCAGAGGCACTATGGCAACGTCGGCAGGTGTCTGTTGGCATGTTAGTTATGTGACAGATAAATTTTTGGTAGTTGCGCGTTTCGATTACTTGATCTTGGATTGCTATCATAAATCCCTCCGTTTCAGGGAAAAGTTCACCATATCGCAGCCAAGCGTTCGAAGTTTTTTTGTCGACATGAGGCTGCAGAAGATCGTGACGATGTCTTCCGTGAAGGGATTTATGTTCCCAGGCTGCAATTTTTTCTTTCTCACTTATAACCTGCTCATTTTTCTGTGTATTATTATTATGTAGATTAAGAGGAGTCAGTCGATTGTCCATGTTTACAGTTGTTTTGTGTAGTAAAGATTTTTCAGCTCGTTTGTAGAAATAAAACCTAATTGAAGTGATCTGCTTATTATGTAAATTATTTATATCTATGATTCCCCGACCTCCTTCATCACGGGGTAGACTTAATCTTTGTACGCAAGAACGAGGGTGATGTTTACGTTGTTCAGTCATAGATGTGTTAACTATTCGTTGCACGGCTTTTAATTCCGATTGTGACCAAGATATAATACTGAAAGAATAAGTAAGGATAGGGATTGCGTATGTATTTATTGCCTTTATCATGTTACGTGAGTTTAATTGTGTTCGGAGTATAGTATTGAGACGATGTCTGAATTTCTTTTTAAGATCTATCTTGGTTTGCTTCTGGTTAATTTGCCCAGTTTGCTGAAACCCTAAATACTTGTATGAACTCATGTGATCAAGTGATTCGATTTGGTTTCCAGTAGCTAATGTATAGTTATTTTTGATTATGGTGCCATTCTTGACCGTGAAAGTTTTGCATTTGTCAATGCCAAATTGCATCTGAATGTCCTTAGAAAATGTGTGTGTGATGTCGGCAAGATTGTGAAGTGATTGGGTGTTATTACTATATAATTTAATGTCGTCCATGTACATAAGATGTGTTAATGAAGTGACTGTATGTTTGTGTTTAAGTGTGAGTCCTTGGTCAGAGAGGTTTAGCATGTTAGACAAAGGGTTGAGAGCGAGGCAGAACCATAATGGACTGAGCGCATCTCCTTGGAAGATCCCTCTTCGTATGTTAATTTCATCCGATTCAGCAGTAACTGAGCTCATTAATTTGAGTTTCGTCCGCCAGTGTTGCATGGCGTATTCTAAAAATGTAATTAGTGATGGGTGAATCTTGTAATGGTGTAATATATATATAAGCCAGCTATGTGGAACGGAATCAAAAGCTTTCTGATAATCAATATACATAGTGGAGATATCTGCTCTTCTCTTGAGGGCCTGCTTAATTGCCACAGAATCTATAATGAGTTGTTCTTTACAACCTTTGCTCATTTTACGACATCCTTTTTGTTCTTCTGCTAATATATTGTTACGTGTAATATGTTGATCTATATGTACGGCTATGCAAGATGTGAGAATCTTGTAAAATGTTTGAAGGCAAGTGATTGGTCGGTAATTAGCAGGATTTTGGGAGTCACTATTCTTTGGTATCATAAATGTTCTTCCCTGTGTAACAAAATGTGGCATCGTATTAGGTGTTTTAATAAAATTATTAATATGGCAGTGCAACATTGGGTGGATGGTCGTGAGTTTCTTATACCAGAAATTATGTATATTGTCATTCCCGGGGGCTTTCCAATTATGGATCTTTGTAAGTACTTTAATAAGTGTGTCCATCTTTACATTGTCGAATTCCATTTCAGGTACAGAAAAATACTTTTCAAAATCTTTCTGTATCCAATCAGCGTCACTAGTGTGGTGTACAGGGTACGCCCATATGTTTTCCCAGAATTGATGCAGTGTACTGGGAGGTGGGGCCGTGTTTGGAGTAACCTGGATGTTTTGGGAATTTTTAGTCAGGGATCTATAAAATTGCCGTTCGTTATTTTTAAATTGCGCGTTTTGTTTTTTTCTAATGGAACAGTTCAAATATCTTTTGATTCTACTTGAGGCAGTGTTTAATTTTTGTTTGAGAGTATCTAGAAATTGGTTATCTGTCATATTTGGTTCTTCATGTTTTGAGTGAATTTTATGTGTACTTTTTATTTGGTTTATGTGTTGCTTGAGTCTTATACTATTGTTACCGCGGATGTAGTGATACATTCTTGCAATATCTCTCCTAAGGTTTGCAACTTTATGTTGCAATCTCTTTTGCCAGGCTGGGATACGATATCTGCGAGTGTGCGGTGATGAGTTAAGTCTTGTAAGTTTTGCTCCATTACAGATAGCTGCAGTGTACGCAGCACAATAAATCAGTGTGTGTGTAACTTCAAAACTGTCATCTTTTGTGGCACGTTTCCTTAGTATATTTGAATTTATGTAATCCACTATGCGAGAAAATTTCCTGGAAGTTTTTTGTTTCGGTATGTAAGGTCGGGTTGTTGGGTCTGAGTTGAAAAATAAGTTCCAGGATTCTTGAAACTCTTTTTCAATTTTTTGGGTATCTAGGAATGGCATGCTATTTAAGGACTTATTATGTCGTGTATCGTGTTTAGTATGTGTTTCATTAGATTCGTTTTGTGGTGTGAGAGGAATGCATATACTTGGTGAATTATTGCTATTATCTAGTGTGTCGCTATTAGAACCTTGACAACTCATCTCTTTTCCAGTTATATTAATTTCTAATGCTACTTCTTCTTGTATGGTCTTAAGCCTATCGCTACTAATAAATTTGTTTTGAATGATAACCCTTCTTTGATCAGCAATTCTTTGTTCTGATAGGTGTGCTAGACTTGGATGTTTGTTTATAAATTCTGCATGCAAATTTTTTCTGTAGGCTGTTAAATGTGTTTCAATTTCTGTGACCTTGTAGTAACATCTCATTACGGACTCATTTAGTTCGGTCGTCCAAGACATTTTCTGATTTACTGCCTTTACGTGTGGTCTGGTTGAATGTGTCATTGAGTTTTGTGTGTTGTTATGTATATTTTGTATTTCTGCTCGAACTTCTGTGTATATTCTGTCTATTTCTTCCTGTGGTAATAACTTTTTGTTAACAATTGCTCTTCTTTGATCGCCTATCCGTTGTCTACTTACATTTTGTCGTTCAGGGAATTTTTCTATGAATTTAAGATGGAGTGATGGTAGATATGACTTTAGGTCAGTTTCCATTAAAGTTAAGTGCAGATAAGTACGAAGAATGAATTTGTTCATTTCTAAACTCCATTTATTTCTCGTACGTGAACTGCTAGAAGTGGGCACGGAATTAGAGACTAAGTTCTCTTCCTGTGCAACATCTTCATGCAGTATACTACTTATCGTTGACGCATTAGAATCGGGTCGGTTGAATGAGTTTGATGATGGGAGCGATGGAAATAGGCTCTGGATGGATGATGAAGATGGTGATGTCTGGTTTTGTGTTTTCTGCAAAACCTTGCCGCTGGTGGACCGCGGTCTTAATCCGTAAGATTTTGGCGCTACGTTGCTCCCCCCAGAATACGTGGAGCTGCCTAAGCCTGTGGACTTAGGGCGGGATTCTCCCTCACATTCTGCGCTGGTACCCGCCTGGGGTACTTTTCTCTTTCGTGTCGCTTCCATCATGTCGTGATACCTTAGCCTTGTTAGCCGCGTAAGTGTCGATTGTTCGCGTTGTCCGCCCCCCACGTGGTCTGGTGTTCGACTCGGACGTAAGGAAGGATTTTAGGGGGCTTATTATTATTATTATTTTTTTTTTTTTACTGACCATAATTATGTATTTTATGTAACGTAGAAAGTTGTTGAATTGATTATAGTTAAATTACCTATATTTAATGTTTTTTTTTTACTATGATTTATACATGCATGGTTTTTTCCTATTTATTTATGTTTTTAGAAATCATGTTATTGGTACATTTTTTTTGAGATGATAATATGATCTTTTAGTAATTTTTTAAACTTAGTGATATTTTTCGTCTTAGTTACGGATTCAGGTAAGTCATTGTACATTTTAGCTCCTTCGTATTTAATGTTCCTTTTGCCATATGACGTTCTCGGTGTTTGTAGTTTAAGTAGATTTGTGTTTTTACGTCTCTTAGTAAACTTACTTGGTACTCTGACCTGAAATTGTAATTGTGTGTGTATTGTTCTATCGAGAATTTTTCCAACTAGTATGCATGTATTGTATATATAAGTTTGGTGGATATTTAAAAGTTTCGTAATTTTATATAGATCTCTTGTAGGTGTTAAGTAATCCAATTTGAATAGAACTTTAACTAATTTGTTCTGTGCTCTTTGTAGTGGTAATAAATTTGTTTTAGCAGCACAACCCCATATTTCAATCAAATATTCCAGGTGTGGTTTTACTAATGCGTTATATATTAATAGACGTGTTTCTGGTGGTATGCATTTGGAGAGGTTTCTTACACAATACAAAAGAGATAATAGTTTGTTTCGAATTTTAGTAATTTGTGGTTTCCAAGTAAGTTTACTGTCCAGTATTATACCTAGATATTTTTCTTCATTTGACTTTCGCAGCGTGGCATTATTAATAACTAGTGGAACTAATGTGTCAATCTTTTTATTCTTTGCGGCAAATATCATGTAAGATGTCTTATTGGTGTTTATAGTTAAGAGGTTTTGCGTGAACCATTCATTTATGGTGCTAAGGTCTTTTTGAGCGTTTGTAAAAATTTCTTGAACATTACTACCATAATAGAATAAGCAAGTATCATCTGCATATAGCGTGATATTGCCCAAAAGGTCTAGTTTACCTATATCATTAATATGGATGAGAAACAACAACGGACCGAGAATCGATCCTTGCGGTACACCAAATGTAAGCTCAGCAAGTTGACTCTGACAGTCCCCTATTTTGACAAGTTGAAATCGATTATGAAGGTAAGATTGTAAAATGTTGAATGCTTTATCAGAAAACAGCTGTTTTAGTTTGCTAAGAAGTAGTTTATGAGATACCGTATCAAAAGCTTTTTTAAGATCAATAAATATACCAAGTGCTATTTGTTTATTGTCAATGGTTTCTTTGATTTTAGTGATTAAGTCTATGGCTGCTGATAGGGTACTTGATTTTGGTCTAAATCCGTATTGTGTGGTACATAAATAGTCAATGTTGCTTAGATGTTCATACATACGCGTGTAAATAACCTTTTCAAAAATTTTTGACATCACTGGTAGAACGGAGATAGGTCTGTAATTGCCTGGGTCTGTGTTAGAGCCTGATTTGTATATAGGACTAACCTTAGCAATTTTGAGACTGTTTGGAAATACGCCGTCCTCCAGACATTTATTTACGCAAGATACTAAGTTATTACATATTAGATCTTTTATACATTTAAGCGATTTCGTGTTGATTTCGTCTATGCCTGAACTAGTGTTAGTGTCAAGATTATCTATTATTTTATTTATTTCATTTAATGTGCATGGTTTAAATTGACTAAGTTTATGGTATGTTTTGGTGTTATGTGTTAGTGTGTTATGGTCTGTGTTATTGTTTATTGTAGTAGATTGTGGCTGTACAGTAGTTTTGTTAGCTAAAAGTAAACCAATAGACGAAAAGAAGTTGTTAAAGGTTTCACAAATTTCAGTACAATCAGTTATAGCTACGGAGTTAACAATTAATTTTGAAGGTAAGTAATTTTTCTCAATTTTGTTATTTGCTAAGCTAAAAATTAGACTCCACATTTTCTTCGGTTTCTTTTTGCAATTCAAAAAAGCATTATGAAAGTATTTTTTTCTTAATTCCTTAATCATTTCTTTTACGCTATTTTTCTCGTCTGTAAATTGTTCTAGGAGGTTTTCGTTATTCGGATTTTTTTTATAATTCTTCCATACTTCATTTCTGCTATTAATTTTCCTGATAACTTCTTGATTAATCCAGTCTTCTTGCGGTTCATTTTGAGTCTTAAATTTAATTATTTTATTTTGTTTTAGTTTATCCTGAATGAATTTTTCTAATAAAATGTAGTCATGTTCTTCATTACAGTATTTCGCTTGTGAAATACTTTTGTGTAAAGCAACGTAATTTATAGATTGGTATTGTTTATTTATCTTTGGTGTTCTTATTCGCTTTTTTATTTCAAAATAAATTTGCTTGTGATCCGACATACTGGAATCAATTAGACTAAAATGGAACGAGTGCGTTTGTATGTTACAGGAAACCTGGTCTAAAATTGTTTTTGTAGTACTTGTTTCTCGTGTGCAGTGCTCTTCATTACATTTGTTTAATAATTTATATCCAGACTCCTTTAAACAGTTTAGATACTCTTTAGATCGACTGTCCTTACATAATATATTTATGTTGAAATCGCCAAATACAACACATCGTTTTCTTTGTTCTATAAATGCAGAAAATACTTCTAGGAATCTATTCACATTCGTATCTGGAGGTTTGTATATCAACCCTATGTTTAATGCTAATTTATTTATGTATATCCAGAGGTAGTTGTTCCGGTCACTATAAACAGTATCTGTTATTTCAAAACTAAATGAGTTGAGAATAAATATAGACACACCGCCTCCCGTACTATCAGTCCGAAGACTATAGACATGTGTATAGTTCGGTAACTGTACAGATTGTGCTTCATTTTCCGTTGACAACCATGTTTCCGTTAACAATATTATATGGATGGTGGCAGGAATACATTTTAATATGCAGAGGAGTTCTTCACGCTTGCCCGATGTCTGTATGCTTCGAACGTTCGCATAAAAACATTTAAGAGATGAAGTGCTAATATGTATATCTTGATAATTTTTAGCTAATTGGTAGGTAACAATATCATCATATATTAAATTATTCGATTGTGTACTTAATTTTGAGAGTTTTTTGAATTGCATTTTATAATTTTCGGTATCCCCTTAATATACTTAATTTTTAAATAACATTCCCCATTTTCTTCACGTGTACTTAATTCTTTACGAAGGTCATCGATATGTTGTTTTTGTAATAGTGTTCGGTCGGCGTAAATACGAAAATTTGCATGCTTTAATTTTGATTTGTTTCGAAACAGGTATTTCACTGTGGTATCGGATTCAAAACACACTTTAAGAGGTCTAGTTTTGTCTGTTTGCCGTTTACCCAGTCGGTACATCTTTAGCGGTAATGGACATTCCGAATAAATAGTACGAATAATATTCATCACTTCATGTTCGTCGTGTTCTTGAGTTTTTGTTATGTCCGCAGAAAAAGATTCCGGGATACCCACAATCACAATATTCTTCGATCTAAGGGTGCGGTCATGGAGTTCGGCGGCAAGATTTTCAAATGATCGTGCAGGTAATGTTTGCTGCGTACTAGGTTCGATGGTCGTTAGGCTTTGAAGTTTACTTTCGAAAGTCTGAATTTTCTGTTCAAGTTCTTTATTTTGTGTCTTTACAGTTTTCAATTCCGCCTTGATGTTAATGTTTTCCTGTATTATTGATTCCGACATGCTTTTAATACTGGCCAGTTCAGCTTTAATTTCGATAAATTCGGTGCATAGCTTTTCAATATTTTGATTAAGCGTTTGAGAAAATTCTTTAAAACAGGTACGCATCTCTTTTCGAAAATTTAACACATCTTGGTGAAGAGTGGCGTCAAACTCAGGTTGCTTCTTTTTTCTTCGTGACAAACTTCGTGGTTTCAAACGATATACCTAAAACATTCCGAAATCCATTGCTCACCATCAAATAAAGTCAATCTGCCACTGGAGAAGTTCACCACGGTGATGAAGAACTCTTTTGTAAATTGCTAAGGTGCTCGATATGGAAGAGGCTCCCTCCATGTTTGAGTCCAAGGGCTTGAGTTGACACAGCTGAACAAGGGATGAGGTTGGAATCTCTATGGCTTTGCTTACTTACAATAAAAGTAGAGATGACCCTTAATCATTAGGTGGTTTGACTCTTCGTGCCAATGGGCCAATTGTTAAAGCGGACGCAATAAGGCACTCTCACCAGTGTTAAAATAAGCCAACTTAGCCCATTTTAATCCCTTAGCAAATTCTTTCCACAAAAGCATTGTGATTCAAAAGCAAATGTAGAAAGAACAGCAGGGAGATATCATGTAGTTTTATAGGAGCATGTAAAAGAAAACAGCGCAGGGGCAGTAAATTCTATTTGGATGGAAGTTAGCGACAAAGGGTGTGTGGCGCAAGGTAAATGTTCAGAAATATTTTTCCGCTGATTTTTTTAAAGATTAGGCGGAGATTGTGAACTGAAAATTGTTGGTATGGAAGTTAAAAACAACGCCTGAAGAAATAGGCCACAAAGAGTAGCGTCATCATGATTCATCGTCGCTTGGTAGCTTTTTAACCAAAAAACCAAGTTGTGTGATCTTTTTTGTTTATCAGCAGAATAATGTGTAATGCTAAAACATAGGGGCAAAGCCTTTAAGCTCATGTTCCCCCCGGCTCGTTGTAAATCCTTCTTAATGGCAATGACATAAGGTCCTACTTGCTGAAATTGATTGACTTCATTTCACAACAAACATCACCTTAAGGATCGTTAACTACCTGGATTCCAACCAGCTTCAAAGTCGACCATTAAACAATTGTTATATTTTTGGTTTATCATAGCAATTGTCTTAATATAACAAAAATACATTATCAAATCGCTCAACGCTTCCGCCGCTGCCTTGACCCTCTCGAAACCGGTTAACACCAGATAGAAGTGGTGATTTAACTCTTAGCACATGCCTTGAAGGTTTTTGTTTGTCGGCGCGGCGGTACTAGTTCGCGTTTATCCGTTACAGTTGAATGTTTAAGACCATTGTTGGGAACTGAGGCAGCAATCTCGCGTTTATTTTAAAGATTCTTGCAATGCCTAGGTCTTTGTTATGCTAGGGTTTGAGTGTAAGTGTTGGACGATAAGATCTTAAAACATAGTTCATTTTTTTTAAATCAGATGAAGGATGGAATCCTTTGCAACATGAAGCGAATTGATTAAATTATTGAAAGCATAAGTTCTCGAAGATGTAAGTTGTTCAAAGAACTTTGAACGAAGTGGCTTCTGTCTTGCTGAAAATATTATTTTCAGACTAAAGTTTACTAAATAAATAAATAAATGCTAACACACTCATACCCCCTTAGTAGGTTATTACTTGTGTCACGGGTGGACACATCGAACACATCACAATCACACCCATGACCAGAGTACAAATATTTATCTGTCACATTAATATCTGCCCCGGCCGGGAATCGAACCCGGGACTCCTCGCTTCGCAGGCAGGATCGCTACCAACTACTACAGGGCTACAGGGTCGTCGTGTTGACACTACTCTACTATCTTGTTGATCTACTACGAGTATATGGTAGTTTTGCACAAACCTTATTTTGAAGTTCCCACGAAATGGAACAAGAATAATATATTATACCCAAAAGAATAATGTACCTTTTTTATGTCTAGCTTAATTAGCAAATCTTACTGTAGTTTGATATTAGACCCCTTTATATTTAAATTTGGTATTTGTATAATATTAGGTTACGTCTGTACCTACTTTTAAAATATATAGTAGTTTATTATAGCCTATCTCGTAACGCTCGGGAGCCGACAAGACCATAAGAAAGCAAGTTTGCTCGTGCTTTAATAACTTTTGCGAGTAAATCTCTTTTACAGTAGCTGAAGATAAGAAAGTTTTTTTTATCTTTTCTAGTTACTACTAGAGAAGGAACAGATAGATTAAAATGTGGCTTTATGCAAGACTAGTAATCAAACTGCACTTCTCTCTTTAAATTTTATTATTACCCTGATAAGTTTGAGGCCTAATAAAAAATGTATTACGAGTAAACCTAATTTATATATTTAATTTCCTCCCTGAATAGGGACAAAGACATCGTGAAAATTTTCTAAAATGTGGAGAAAATTTTATTTATAAAAGTGATCGAATTTAATTGACTTTCTGCGACCAAGGGACCCTTGACCCGGGTTTGGTTCCTGCCCAGGGCATACAATTATGGCTTCAGCCCATTAATGACCCACTACTGGGCACGGGTCTCTCCGCTTGAGGAGACCTAGAGCATACTCCACCACGCTGCTCCAGTGCGGATTGGTGGAGGGGTTAGTGGCCAACCCGAGTGTCGGAAGTTTTCAAACTCTCTCTCCGAGGGCCTCTGACATGGCTTAACGACTGTTATCTTATGATAACAACCGGGACCGACGGCTTTACGTGCCCTCAGAAGAACGGAAACGCTCAAGAATTTTTTGCCAGTAGCGGTCACCCATCCAACTACCGACCGTGCCTTGTTGCTTAACTTTGTCGATCATATATCAACGCAAGCTGCCGGGATATGAGCGCTTCATACAATTATGACAGATTTTTGGACAGATGTAAGGACATACTTAAAAAAACGTTGGAGGCCGTCGGATGAAAGTTTCGTATGGTTCCTGTGAGTATTTATACTCTCTGTTAACACAGAAGAAATAATAGTACTTATATATAAGTACTATTAACCTAAATTATGATGAATCCCTAATAACTTGGAAGGATGTTAACATTAATTTCTTTATATTTGTTTTTGGTTGTAAAAAAAAGTATAAAATCCGTCTATAAAACCTTTTGACATCCCACTCGCAGGCAGATGGCCTAACCCTTCAATAACGACGGGTCAGAATTGACACTTCAAAATAAATTTCGCTAATCCCCGCTCCGTAAAACATCTGCGATGCTTTACATATTCATTCATTATTAATATCCTACACTTGAGACGGGATTTCATTTAAATGCAATATCCCTCAATGGATGTTTGACCCAATGGTATTGAAAAGTTCACCAGTTTAAAGAGACATATGTTTATATAAAAATCAACTTTACGTCTATAGAAATAACGTATGTGTGATGTCTCAGTAAAATTGTGCTCGTGTTAAGCAAATAGACAATGCTCTCGTGTCAATCAAATCACTGTCATGTGTCTATTGGGATAAGGGTGGATGTTTAGATTGAATACATTTGCTCTCGGATGCGTTTACCATCTGCCGTGTGTTACATAATGTCGGATTTTTACCGTACAAAACATATTAGGTCAGTATTGAGGCCTTTAAGCGTTTTGTTTGTACCTACTTACATAGATTTTAAGATATATTTTGTCAAAAGTAAATTAATGTAGTTATGAAGCCAAAAAGATTTGACCGTTTTTATTACCTACATTTCACTGTATAACGTAAAATATTGATTATATTTATTTAATAATTTTAAAGTTGAACTTTAATCAATCCAAAGCGTGAATCAAAAGTCAATAAATAATAACTATTTTAGATAATATTCCTCAGACGCTTTATTAATGCTTTATTGTTTACAAGAAGATTGTGGGAGTTATTTATCACGCAACAAAATGTTGATATATTTTATGATAACAGCTCACAAATGAGCAGATATACGTATAATGATTGATGTGATTGTAAATAGCCATCACCGACTATACATTTCTACGAGATAGAGATGGCACCGACAAACACTTCCAACCACATCTTAATGTCTATTTTCAAAAGGGATATAGCACGGCTGGTTAGGATCTCTATGCAAGAATATCTTAAGATGAAAGGTGTTTAGATAAGCGGCAAAAGTACTGCAACCTTCAAAATACTCGCACCTTTTCTTCGTCAGTTCAGAAATTGTTTTTTAGTCTAAGGGCTTAAAAAAACCTTCAATTAAACTTAAAATTATTTTACATACAAAACATTTGAATGCCATTCTCCAGCTATAAATGTACTTCAATTTAACCTATATTTCTCAAAATGACTCCACAGCGAATAACGGAAACATAAATTAACTTTGAAAGTAGCAATTGTGTTCTCCAACCTTTGACCCAATAAAATATAATAGGTACTTAATTATGTATGCGCCATAGCCTCACTTCCAAATCTAGGGTATTAATATTTAAATCTCAAAAACTCATTAAAAATAACACTTGAAAGTTATAATCGTTAGAAGTCGACCGCGGGTCGGATAGGCCCGGCAACTTTAGATTAAACTTGTCGTGGCAGTGGCGGGTTTCTTTGGAACTTCCGAGAAAAATTGCGTTAGGCAGAATTCTGTATATACGTCTTAATTTAAAGTGCCGAGATTTTCGACTTACATAATTCAAAATGTTACTTAGGGGACGCGTAATTTCGGTGCAATATTTACTGAGAATGGTCATTTTCTTAAACTGGTTTTGTCTATAAAAACTTAGTGTCAAAGCCGTTTCTTGTTTATTTCACGATATTAAATACCTCCGTTAGTAAGCATTAGTTAGTAAATATGGAATCGACAAGTATATTATAGTCGGTAATTGGGTAGGTCTGTTGTCTATATGTTTTTTTTTTTATGGAAATAGCCGGCAAACGAGCTGACGATTCACCTGATGGTAACTGACTATCGTCCCCCATGGACATCAGCAACACTGATGCGTTGCCAGGCAAGAAAGAGGGGAGAAAAAGAAAGAAAGACTGGCTCTCAAGCCCCGAGCCGCAACACGACGAGTCGTTTGGCGGCTGACTCATGCTCAAGGGTGGTAGCTCCAGGCGAACCCGATGGAGAAATAATAAATTTAATTAACAATTAAAATCTATACTACCAATATAATCCCTCGAGGAGCCCTACCACCAGCGGGTCGAATTTAGTCGCCTCTTACGACACCCATCCGGCATGGGATTGGGGTTAGTATTCTAAGCCGCCCCAATACGGCAAAAAGATGTTTTGTTTGGTTTAAGGTTTTGGATTTTCTAAACGATACATCAACGGAAAACAATTCCTTTCGGATTCCGAAGACCTTCGACATGTCATAACGACTGTATCTGTCGATAACAGATGATATATTTTGAAAAATCACAAAAAAAAATTTTCAAGTGTACATTTTTTTATTCCATTAAAATACTTTATTGGACTTTATAATTGATACAAATTGACTTTTGATTGATATTCTCTAGGGTCCTGTGATGTCGTTTTATTAGCGTTCGTTCGTTTCTGCTTTTGAGTGCTGTCAACTGGTATGAGTTTATTTATTGGTATTCCATTTTTATAGCTATAAAATTTTCAGTCATTTATGCGATTAATTTTAACAGTTTGATATTATATTATGTATAATATAATTAAGGCTTGTTACATCAGTTGTCCAGTTAACGAGAACGTTGGTCTCTCGAACGAAGGGGCCCGAGTTCAAATCCTGGCACGCACCTCTGATTTTCAAATATTATGTGCGTATTAAAAGTTAATTTATCACTTGCTTCTGTGAAGGAAAACATCGTGACGAAACCTGCACACCGGAGAGTTCTCCATGAAGTTCTCAAAGTTGTGTGAAGTCTACCAATCCGCACTTGCCAGCGTGGTAGACTATGGCCTGTACCCCTCACATTGTGAGAGGAGACCCTGAGCCCAGCAGTGAGACAATTATGGGTTGTTGCTTTGCTTTGCTTTTATACATATATTTTTGTAACATTTAAAAATGTCTGATCTCAGGTATATAACGAACAAGAGTAGAATAAAATGGAATCATGAAAATCTTATTTTATTCTTTCTTTCTTTCTGCTTTTTTTAAAAGCAATAATAACGATGACTGGGAGAACAGAGGTATGAATAAGTTTGTGCGTAAAAATTAAAATGTCTGAACAATTAATTAATAATTGGGTAACGAAGAACAGAAACGGTGAATGTTCCTTTAATTATAAATTTAATATCTTTTCTTGTACTGGAATTATTAATGACACCGCATGGACACCATACTTTTACCTCTGGACCGATATAATTGGTCAATTAAATTAAAATTCAATAATTGTCCCGAAGATACCTGAGGATATTAATTAACGAGGAGTTACATTAAAGTAATTATAGCAATTTACTTTTATCGTTTTCGGAGGGCTTTCGCATTGTCTTTGTAAGGAATTAATGAAAAATGTACGACGTGAATAAAGGACGAACACATTCTATGATTAGGGGTGTGATGAACGTGTTTCGGATACGGATACCTGAATTATATTTTACCAATTTCGGGTATGAAATTATTTCGGGTTATCCGTCTGATTTGAATAATTTTAGTTACGGATGTTTAGAAATTATTTAAGGAATTGTTTAAATACAAGTAATTACATAGTAACAATTTAATTCGATTTCTAGGAAAAATTATAATAATTTGACTGTTAAATATGTACAATCACCAAAATTAATAATGAGTATTGAAAATAATTATTAGATATGCTTACCTTATTTTAGCATATGTACCAAAATAAGTATGCAGAAATAAAATTATAATAAACAAAACATTTTATTGGACTTGGTAACGGTTTCACATAGATTTTTTCCGGTATCCGATAAATTTGGTAACGGATACAGAGTCGAAAACTTCCCTTATGATATAGGACAGTTCAAATTTAATCAGTTTATTAGGGTTAGTCGTATTAAGGGACTAAGCCTAAAATATAAACCGTGAATATAATTATATTTTATTTATAAAGGTACATGACAAGACAAACGGACCCAAGTTTTATGGTTATGGGGATCATAAACGTGACGTAAAACATCCCTATACCTTTTTTAAATTCAATAATGTATTTACATAATTTTGGGATACATCATAATTTTACAACCTCTCAAAATTTCATACTAGAAACAAACTATTTAGAAGCTAATCCGAAGTTGTAAAAATGATCTGTCAAAGTTTTCGACATTTTATAAATTGTCAGAAAGGTCGTTTTCAATAACCTATCTATCCACGATCTCTGGATAAGTAAGTAAGGAAAGATTAGAACAATTAACAGCTGTGCTCAATACGCTATCTTTACATAATCCTTTAGTTAGTTTTATGTTATTTTTAGTAACTGTAAAAAATCACATTAGTTATATTAATTACGAGTAACCGCCCTCGCTTTGCTTCGGTTTTCTTATTTTTTTACACCTTGGGTTACGTTATTGGAGTTTTATTAAGGATTCCTAATTTTTTGAAAATATAATATAGCCTATGTTACTCGGGGATAGTGTAGCTTCCCAACAGTGAAAGAATTTTTGAAATCGGTTCAGTAGTTTCGGAGCCTATTCAATGCAAACAAAAAATCAAATCTTTCCTCTTTATATATTAGTATAGATTAGATACCTTCACCGAAACCCATTGCTTGTAAACTGCAAGTCAGCCATTTAGCTATTCGCTGCATTGACAATAACATTAATAACTTCACCAAATATTATATTTCCCATACAACTGTATATCGCTTATCGCTTACTGCCTTTTGTATGACGTTTACATCAGGTCGGATATAATGTGATGCTCTGTATGCGAAGTTTTAGATCGGTAGGTACATAGTATACTACATAATATAATTGTGAATTTTGGCAGGCTTTTTTAAGACAAACTGTTGAAAAATGTCTCTTGTTTAAGGAGAATGTGTAAATGTGTTCTTATAGTTGTTAATTGTGTTTTAGAGGGCACGTCAATATAGTTTTTATTATTATCAGATAATATTTGTTAGGCAAAACCTTCCCTAAAATTTTTTTACTACTTTGTAGGTTGGCGTCCTAGTCTTTGATAAAGCGTATTTTTAACCGACGTTAAAAAAGCGGCCAAGTGCGAGTCGGACTCGCTCATGAAGGGTTCCGTAGCAGCAAGTAACATAATATAAAAGTTCTTGTAGTTCGTTGTAACTTTGATCAATGTTTTTTGCGGTTTACGATTTATGACGTATTAAAAAAAAACTACTTACTAAATATCATTCAAACCAATTTTCGTTGGAAGTTTTCATGGTAATGTACATCATATATTTTTTTTAGTTTTATCATTCTCTTATTTTAGAAGTTACAGGGGGGGGGACACACATTTTACCACTTTGGAAGTGTCTCTCGCGCAAACTATTCAGTTTAGAAAAAAATGATATTAGAAACCTCAATATCATTTTTGAAGACCTATCCATAGATACCCCACACGTATGGGTTTGATGAAAAAAACATTTTTGAGTTTCAGTTCTAAGTATGGGGAACCCCCAAAATTTAGTGTTTTTTTTCTATTTTTGTGTGAAAATCTTAATGCGGTTCACAGAATACATCTACTCACCAAGTTTTAACAGTATAGCTCTTATAGTTTCGGAAAAAAGTGGCTGTGACATACGGACGGACAGACAGACAGACAGACAGACAGACAGACATGACGAATCTATAAGGGTTCCGTTTTTTGCCATTCGGCTACGGAACCCTAAAAAGGAGGTATTCAATTCGACTGTATTTTTAAATTTGTTACTTCAGAACTTTCGACTGGGTGTACCGATTTTGATGATTCCTTTTTTAAACAAAAGCTGCTGCTTGTCATGTGGTCCCACTTAATTTGAGCGAGATTTGACGAGTAGTTTTTGAGATATCCCTAATTTTGAACTCTGTTATTTTATGTCAAGAATTATTATTTTTTTAACTACATAATTGATTAACTATCTTCTTTCTGTTTTTTCCAGGTACTCAGAAGGTTACTCAGAAGTATGGGTTGTGGACTATCGCCATTATTAAGTCCATTTAATAACACAAAAGTGATTTCGATAATTCGCTGTACTAGAGGTAATAAGGGATAAATAGCCTTCATGTGAAATTCCAATTTCACTTAGATCTTTTAAGGTATTTTTGTCATATACCTGAACCATTAATTCCCCTAACGCCAACCTAATAAAAACAATGTTATGGTTGTTATAATATGACAGGATTATATTATCACTGTCTATAGCGCAAAGTTATACAAGATTACTCCAATCACCGCTTCTCTTGAACCTTTATCACCTTGTAAAGTCTAACAATATTCTGCCAAATTGCCCTGTGTTACTCACATAAAATTCCATAATAGGTACTCGAAACATCCCTTGTGCGTAGGGTTGCCAGATAGAAGGGAAATCAGGGGACGTCCCTGATCTTGAGTGTCCCATAATTCGATTTTTCTGTCCCGGTTTATGAGAACTTACTTGTTATTTTACTTATACGTTGATTTCCTAGTGTCTAGTCTACCTACCTTACAATAGTTTCAATGGACTCTTAAGATACTAAATTTTCGCAAAGAATACGTTAATGTATATAATCCTATTTTATTATTATAAATGTGAGAATTTGTGAAGATATTTGGATGTTTGTATGTTTGTTCCTCAATCACGCCAAAACTATTAAACCGATTTGGCTGAAATTTGGAATGGAGATAGCCCATACCCTGGATTAACACATAGGCTACTTTTATCCCGGAAAAGTGCAGGGTTCCCGTGATATTTGTAAAAAATCGATCTCTACCGCGGGCGAAACCGCGGGCAAAAGCTAGTATAATTATATTGCAGAGCTAATTTTTTATACATATTATAATAAGAGTGAAATGAAATAAGAATAGCTTGATTTTTCCTTCAAAAAATGCAACAAATTAAAACATTGAGGCCTAGTTAGATACTGCATTACTTATTTTCGTGCTTATTGTTACAACTGATATTATCCTAGTACTAATAGACTTGTCCCTGAAATAATAATGTATGTAGCATGGCAACCCTACCTCCACGCCTTATCGCTCTCATCTCCAGATTCTCTTAACATTGCGTTATTTTCTATTAATGACTTATTTTCTTTCACCGATGGCTACTGTTTAAAGTTTAGCGCAATTTCGTTTCTAATGCCAAAGCGTAAAAGCGAAAATCGTCTGACGTGGTCACCCTAGTTGGACTGTCCCCTATCAAATTGGAAGTCGTTTGCCGTTTTGATGACTGTTTGTCCGTTTGTACAGTTGATAGATAAGGAACTCAATAGTTGTCCAATGTTATCGGATAGTGATGTATCGTTTATTGATATTTTCCACTTTGTTACTTACAATTGGTTAGCTTTTATGAGGGACGAGGACAGCGATATTTTTATACGGTTTATTTTACTTTTATTTAACAAGCGCGTTACTATTGTGAAATATTTATTTTAACAAATTATATCAAAATTATCTGTATTACAAAACGATTGTATTAGATCTTATTACCATATATTTTTAATTGACTTCAAAAAAAGGAGGAGGTTCTCAATTCGTCTTTTTTTTATGTTTGTTACCTCAGAACTTTCGACTGGGTGAACCAATTTTGATGATTCTCTTTTTAATCGAAACCTGGTGCTTGTCATGTGTTCCCACTTAAATTTGAGCGACATCTGACGAATAGTTTTAGTTATCCCTAATTTTGTAGTCGGTTATTTTTTGTCAAGAATTTTTTTTTTAGTTTGTCTGACTGTCTTTGTGTTCACCTAATAATACATTAGATACATACATTTAAATCAATCATTTAAACCTATCCTTTTCCTTCATTTGCTCCTTAGATATTTAATGGCCCAGTACAGAGCATGGGTCTCCGCTCTTGAGGAGGCCTACAGTATACTCCACCACGCTGTTTCAATGTTTATTGGTGGGTAGTAGGGTCAGTGGCCAACCCAAGTATCTTGGCTTCAACCCATTAATGGCCTACTACTGGGCACAGGTCTCTCCTCCTCTTGGGGAGGCCTAGAGCATACTCCACCTCGCTGCTCCAGTGCGGATTGGTGGAGGGGTTAGTGGCCAACCCGAGTGTCGGAAGTGTTCAAACCGCCCGAGGGCCTCCGACATGGCTTAACGACTGTTATCTAATGATAACAACCGGGACCGACGGCTTTACGTGCCCTCCGAAGCACGGAAACTCTCAAGAAATTTTTGCCACTAGCGGTCACCCATCCAACTACCGACCGCGCCCGCTGTTGCTTAACTTTGTCGATCGCTTAAGATCGACGCAAGCCGCCGGGCTATGAGCGCTTCATGATACCCAAGTATCTTACGAGTATGTTATCATGCTAGGATTCAACATGGTTAAGCCAGATATTTATGCAAGTCGTCAGGAAGAGATCCGTCTGATGTACCTTTTTATCTTGAAATTAATGTTTCTGATAAAAATTTAGTATTTTTATAGTAAGTAGGTATTGTATTGTATTACTAGCTGACCCGGGGAACTTCGTATCGCCTAAAAAAAACTATATTTTTTTTTCTAAAATAAGAGTAACCTAAGTTATTCCTTGTTACATCAGCTATCTGCCAGTGAAAGTCCCCTCAAAATCGGTCCAGACCTTTCAGAGATTAGCCGGAATAAACAGACAGACAGACAGACAAAAATTGTGAAAAATTTTGTTTTGGCATATGTACCGTCCAAATGTATTTAGTAAAAAGCGGTTATTTTAATATTACAAACAGACACTCCACTTTTATTTATTTGTATAGATTTTGGATTAATCTAAACCAAAACAAAATCCAAATGGAACTCACAAATCACGTTTAATACGCTATTGTGTGTGTAGCTCATTTTCATATCAAAGTAGCTCATGGAAGACGCTACTGTATTTGACGTCAGAAAATGAATCCCTGTGCAGGGTACTAACGATTTCAAAGAGAACTTGGTAATTTGCTACTGAGACACATGGCTTTGAAGAATGGGCAACGAAGTTGTTGGAGGGTAGGTGGGTTTAAATCACTGAAAGTTGTGTTTATTTGCGTTTATTAAAATCATCGAATACGAAACAATCGCATTCGATTATTAATTTTAAAAATAACTCAATTAAGTTTATCCGTTTTCTTATAATATCAATTTCTTAGTTGCATTTCCCAGATACCTACTTTAAAATAATCATCATAGCTTGGATACAGTTACAGAATTAAAAACAACGATGATCCTAAATCGATTTTTTTTCTCTTTTTATCACCTGCTGCAATCAAACCTTTCGTCCAGCAAGCGGAATCATCACCAACTTAGCTACTTAATGGTTAATTTTATTCTCATAATCCGAATCCAAACCATTTTATTTATTTAACCAAATTTATGCTGATGGTTCCTAGTAATAAAATTAGTACGTTTGCTGTAAATATTTAGTTGCCCATTCTTCAAATCCGTGAGTCACCAACAGAAGCCGAACCTACACAAAATGCGTTCACTGAATTATGTATCAAAGAGATCTTAAAAGGTTTAATCTTCGATAAGATTAAATGTATTCGTCCTGCCATTGGGGATTCAGGCTTCAACCCTCTAATAATGATCTAAAGGGTTGTACAACGCATCCACTTTATTAATATATCTCGCAAACTAAAGGGAACAATAATAATAACAATGAATGGAGTATGAAATTTGGCTCAGTTAGAGTTTATATGGTCGAGTGATAAAGATTTAAATAAAAATTGCACTTACTTTAGACGGCAGAACTGATTAGGATAAGAGGAAGTAGGTGTAGATAAGAATAGGTCTTATTTGGGTTGCATATTACACAAACAGGGTGAGCTAATTAATAGCTTACACAATACAAAAACAGGGTGAGCTAAATAAAACAGTTTAAAAATAATTGGAATTCTTATCTTTCAAAAATATGGTTAACGGAAATGAAGTCAAAACTAAAATGTAGGTAATGAAAGTATCTCATTAATAAATACACCCTCCATGCGCGTGGCAATTTGTTCAGGCGGGTGTAAATGGATATGTTGGAGAAGAGATTAGATTACTGAGCATTTTAATTACTTAATTTTATTACATTTTAAATATATTTTTTTAAGTTGATATGATAACGTTCCATTTTCAAATAGCTTACATATAATTATGTGAACCAGATCAGCATTTTTAAAAAGTTTTTGAATGTGGCTGTGTTTAAATAGATAAGCTATTAAAAAAATATTATTTACATATTTAATTTAATGTAGTAAGCATTTTAGTTGTAATTTAATAAATCTTTTATTTTCAAAATCCGTGTTTGAAACCGGTCATTGGTTTTAAAGTTAAATTGGAAATGAACTTGAGACACAAATACGAATTAACATTTATGACATAAATTTATAATTGGGGATCGAACCTGGGAATTCGGCACTCGCTTGGCAGGTAACTATCTACTGAGCTATCAGGGCCTTATTGCATTATAGGTATACTATTTACCCAAGGTTAATTTATCTATACTAATATTATAAAGAGGAAAGATTTGATTGTTTGTTTGCACTGAATAGGCTCCGAAACTACTGAGAAAAATTATTTCACTATCGGGAAGCTACACTATCCTCGGGTGACATATAGGTTATATTATATTTTCCAAAAAACTAGGGATCCTTAATAAAACTCCAATAATGTAACCCAATGTGTAAAAAAATAAGAAAACCGAAGCAAAGCGAGGGCGGTTACTCGTGAGTAATAAACTAATAACTCGCACTAAAAGTAATATTTGCAAGCTCTAACAAAAACTTAAATTAAATGCACCCTCCAGGGGTGCAGTTTAATTTATGCGCCAGTAGCTTATAAGGTGTTAGGGGTGGTTTGGCTGAGGCACTCCCGTATACGTCGTTAGGGGTAGTTTATTGGTATTTGGAGTTTATTGAAATGGCATATTGCTTTCCAGTTGTGTAGATTCCGGTTATACGTTTACAGCGATTCTATACTTTTAATGCGTTTGTGCTTACTAATTACTGTATGTTTCTGGTAACGATGCAATTACAAATTGTTTGTAGCAGCGAATATCTGAGGAGGGATAAATAGAAGGAAGGAAGGAACACAAAAAGGAATTAAAATGTATGCAATTCACACGTGGTAGAAGTGAAACCTTCAAAAATAAAGATATTAATTTAATAACGTGTATCAGTCTTAATTATCTTTCAAAAACTATTTTGTACTAAATAAAACAGTGGTAACTAACGCCATCTCTTAACATAATTTGAAGAGTAATATGAGCAGTTAGCGCCATCTATCCAGCAATAAAACGAATCTATCTTGTTCCTCGCGCCATCTATGAATACAACGTAGCACATTTTTAAAGTAACCCAAAGAGAGCCACGAACATAAAAAACACTGTACAATGCTTCCTATCTCATTTTCTCCCACGTTAAATTAAATGAATTTATGTGTCTGTCTCTTTTTACTGTCTTTTTTTCGTTTCATCGACTTTCAAATGACAACGGTGCTAAAGAAGTTTTCAATTAAAAAAAAAGGAAAGTTCCTCTTGATGGAAGACGTTTTTAGTCTTTGATGATGATGATTGATGATGATCGATGATGATGATGATGATGATGATTGATGATAGCTTGATGGTAGTCTTTGGCTGGTTTAGTAGTTATGATTTTAATCCTAAAGTTTTGAAACATTATTAACGGGAACGAGTAACATACGGGCTGAAATAATACCTAAACATCCTTTGCCGCATAGGTAAAAAATTACTATTAACATTTAACATCTACGATATCACATTTAGTAGTCATTTCTTAGGTTACTCCTTCATTCCATACATACTACGTTAAAATCCTTACTACCTTCTAAATATCATTTTACATCACAAACTACATTCATAAACACTTTATGGCCAATATCGATGGCTTAACTATAAAACGTTAAAATAGAAAACGGCCTTGCTTCCTTGAGTGTTTCTAGCAGGGTCTCACACCATTTAATATCACTAAATCGGATGGTTGCACATAAACTAAAAGTCCTGAAACTAAATTCTTAGTACTTTGTTTAACGCAAGAATATGTTTTGTTAAAATAAATTAATGTTGTTAGTTTTTGATTAAATGAAGAGATGTAGACCTTGTTTGGCGTAATTTATCGAAGTTTAATTTTTAGAATTCTTCATATCGGCATTCCCACCGACTGAGCTATCCCCCGATGTCCTCCAGCGACCATCCTAAGTCGAGGTCCGAACCCCCCTAAGGGTATCCCTAAGGGTATCCCCTTAGAACCCCTAGTTCGCAACCCCTAGTTCTCTCTCACACCCTCTTCGCAATTGTTTTCTTCTCTTTAAAGAGGCCAACCACAACTGTCTATTAAAACATGTTATGTATTCGGCAATATAACTAATACCCCTTTAGGAGGTTAAAACATTTAGATCTGATCAAAACTTGATGTACGAAAATAATGATGACTCGTGAGTTCGCGACACAGAATCCTAGTAAGGAGGCGTGGACGCGTTGGCTGTTTATTTAATTATGAGTATTATATAATAAAGTAGTTGTAGAGTATAATAGAGAGTTTAAGTATTATAAAAAAACTTGAGAGGTGTCAAGGGACACCCGGATGGAACGAAGTTCCTTGCAGTAAGTACTAGGATAGCTAAAACATGCAAGCGAGTGTGCCAAAACAAATCTGGGGTATTAAATTTCTCATCGGCTTTGTTCACCTAGTAGCAAGCTACTAGTACTTACTGCAAGAAACGAAAATATCTGGCTTGCTTTCTATAAGAGAGAGAGAGACAGACAGAGAAACATGCGCACGCCGCACGACATGTAACGACGCCGCACGAGTTGTAACGACTAACGACAGCAAAAAGTGTCGTTACAACTTTTTGTTACCAAATTTTCCGCCTAGCCCCCTTTCGCAACGCTTGATGATTTATAATCTTCATTTTTTAACGATATGAAGTACAATTATCTAAACCTGGCTCGTCTACTTGTTTTATTGGTTACATAAAAAACTAACATGAAATCGAACGCAAGTAAACGGACGTACCATCCGAATTGAACCAACGAGTGAGGATCCTCCCTTTACGGAACGAAAGTAAATACTCCGATAGAATTGATTTTATATCTGTTCGTGGTATATTGTTTCCTTATTGTTCTCTAGGGGGTTCTTCTTTATAGAAATAGTAGGATTGTTAAGATTTTTCGAGATTGTTCGATGTTAGACTTGTTTGTCGTTGTTTCTTATGAATTGTTACGGTTGTTTCTTCTGATTTTAATTGGTTTTGCCCAAGTTTATTTATACATATTATATGACATAACTAACCGAAAAACGGTTTTATGTCTATTCGCCGCGTATTCGCCTGTGAAACATCAAAGAAATTAAAAGTAATCCAATGAATAGATCTGATTGCAAAAAGTATTGTAATATTCTTATGCGGAATCCATCATTGAAATGACATGGTTTCAGAGTTATGATTATGGGATTTGGGGCGGAAAATTCAGCAGTTTCTATGTTACGGTTTGTATGGGATGGAAGAAAACTGAAAACTTTTTGATATATTGAAGTAAGCTCGGGTTAACATTTAATGTTTGTTTTATTTCAATTGGTTCACAAATAAAAAAGTGGTGTGAGTTCGTTCATACATTTATTCAAGTGTGGAATTACCGAAAGGTTTACTTTTAATAAATAAATATCGCTACACACTCATACCCCAGGGAATCCCTGTGTCGTGGGTTCCATGGACAACACACAAAGACAAGGACATACTGTCCTCAGACCGAGAAACAAAAATTCAAACTCATCATTCCAACCGCCTCGCTGGGAATCGAACCCAGGACCCTTAGCACTGTGATCCAGCATGAAAACCATTGCGCCACACGGTTCGTCAGTATCGTCATTAATGTTGCAGCTATTATAAACATGTATAATATGTAGTGTACATAGTGCAGTGTCATTAGTGCTGTGAGCTCCGGACGTGTCAATGAGTGCATTAGGCGCTAGTAGTTAGTACATCAATTAATGTAACGTCTAAATTAACTACAATGAGAGCTGCGACAGTTGTAGACAAGATAATTTTAATTAGAACTTGCTTGTTCATGTCACATGTACCAACCAATATAGTTATTATAATTGGTAAAAAGAGCAATGGCCTGTTGTTTTTCACCGACTTCAAAAAAAGAAGGTATTCAATTCGACTGTTATTTTATGTTTGTTACCTCAGAACTTTCGACTGGATAAACCGAATTTGATGATTCTTTTTTAATCGATAGCTGGTGCTTATCATGTGGTCTCACTTTAATTTGAGCGAGATCTGATAAGTAGTTTTTGAGTTATTTTGAAGTTAGTTATTTTTTGTTCAGAATTATGGTGGAATTTTTTAAACACTACAAAATTAACGCCTGTACATCTATATATATAAAATTGAAAAGCGACACACCGCTGATTAAACAAGAAATCTCAGAAACTGCCGAACCGATTAAAATGAAATTAGGCAGGGAGATAGTTTATGCTAAGGAGACGTCCACTAAGAACGGATTTTTGGAAATTCATCCCCTAAGGGGTACAAATAAGGGTTAGAAGTCACTTTCATACAAACCAACTTTGTTAGTTTTAGATTTAAAAATTTGAAATTTTTTATGTAGGTTTATAGTAATGAACAAAAGTTAACTTTAACACATTTTTTTGGAAAATCATCCCTTAAAGGGTTAATTTCTTGGATCGACCTTAGTACGCAACTTCGTCATTTCTGAAGTTAAAAACATGAAAGTGTATATATTAGTTCAAGATTAGAAGCAGAATTTAAAGGTTATATGTTTTTTTGGAAAATCAACCCCTAAAGGGTTAATTAAGACGGTCCAAATTAGTATGGCAACTTCGTCAGTTTTGAAATAAGAAGGGTGAAAATTTGTATATAAGCTTATAGTTAGACACAAAAAATATCTGTATCACTGTTTTCTCGAAATTCATCCCCTACAAATAGGGGTTGGAGGTCATTTTCATACAAACCAACTTCGTCAGTTTTAGAGTTGTAAATATGATTTTTTTATGTAAGTTTATAGTAATAAACAAAAATTAAGTTTAACACATTTTTTTGGAAAATCATCCCTTAAAGGGTTAATTTAATGGATGGTACTTAGTAGGCAACTTCGTCATTTTTTAAGTTAAAAACATGAAAATTTACATATTAGCTACAGTTTAGAAACAAAGTTTGTAAGTATGTTTTTTGGAAAATCATCCCCTAAAGGGTTAATTAAGACGGCGCAATTAAGTATGGTAACTTCGTCAATTTTGAAGTAATGAAGGGTGAAAATTTGTATATAAGCTTATAATTAGACACAAAAAATAACTGTACCATTGTTTTCTCGAAATTCATCCCCTAAAAATAGGGGGTGGAAGTCATTTACATACAAATCAACTTCGTCAGTTTTAGAGTTATTTATATGAAAATTTTTATGTAAGTTTATTGCTATTAACAAAAGTTAAAATTTAGCTGAAAATCATCCCGTAAAGGGCTAATTTAGGGGATGGAACTTACTACGCAACTTCGTCATTTTTGAAGTTAAAAACATAAAAAATTATATATTAGCTCAAGATTAGAAAGAATCAGTAATGTGTTTTTTTGGAAAATCCTTCCCTGAAGGGTTAATTAATTAGGGAGTGCAAGTTAGTATGGCAACTTCGTCAGTTTTGAAGTAAAAAATTTGAAAATTTATATATTAGTTCAAGATTAGAAAAGAAGAAAATCAACCCCCAAAGGGTTGAATAAGCTTATGCAAGTTAGTATGGCAACTTCGTCAGTTTTGAAGTAAGAAGGGCGAAAAATTGTATATAAGCTTATAGTTAGAAACAAGCGTAATACTAAGGGGTTATAAATATTTAAGAAACTACGTTAATTGTAACAGATTTTTTGGAATTTCATCCCCTAAGAGGTAAATAAAGAGGTTGCAAGTTTTTCCAGGACTTTGTCAATTTCAAACTCAGAAATATGAAAATTAATATGTAAGCTTATAGTGAGAAACAAAAAAATTGTGTAGAGGACTTTACGGACGGGAGCGGGAGGTGAGAGGGACAGGAAGCGAGAGAGGGACCGGGAATGGGAGAGGGAGAGGGACAGGGAGCGGGAGACAGAGAGGGAGAGAGAGGGAGAGGGAGAGGGACAGAAAGCGGGAGAGGGCCCGAGAGCGGGAGAGAGAGAGGGACAGGACGCGGGAGAGGGAGAGGGACAGGAAGCGGGATAGGGCCCGGGAGCGGGATAGGGAGAGGGAGAGGGACAGGGAGCGGGAGAGGGAGAGAAAAGGACAGGGGTATTATTGTCTGTTTGTCTGTCCGGGCATCACATGAAAACCCTTGAACTGATTTCGACGGAAATTAGTTAAGTTGTTCCTTATACTTTGGATCACGTTTTAAAAAACTTTTCGCCGCGATGAAATTTACTAGGACTTTAGGAATATTTTTAAAATACCAACGTCTTGCTTTAAATTTGAAACAAACGTTCTTCATTTAATTGATGGAATACATATTGTTTTCCAGTTTTTCAAAATTTTTCATGAAAAAGAAAAAAATAAATTAATGTTAATGTTGTTTATTTTTCAAAATCCGTTCCCGGAGGAATGGTTTGTGATTGTATCGTAGGTTTCAGTATATAAATTCCTAAATATAAGTACTTCAATATAAATTAACCTGTTTTTAAATTTTTATCTGCAAGGGGTACAAATATGATAAGCATAAATTCCGCATGCGAAGCTGCGGGCAACAGCTAGTATAATATATTTAAGAAAACTGGTGTATTTATTAATAAAATAGATCCCGTTATAATGACTTTCAAAACTTTTCCTATGCAATTATATCTGCTAATCTATAATTCGTTGGACTAACTATCAAATATAAGAATCTCTAGATTGTATGTGATATAATAGATGTTATTCTCATGGTAACAGCAACATTTATGGAGATTTTCCAAACAGGCGCTAACGGTCCCGGTTTGGGTGCCAAATATTTAATCTGTGTCCGAAGGCCGTGAGCCAAATGTGCCCGTAAAATTATCGAATGACAGTGCGATACATGACGTGTTTTATGTGTGTTTGACGGAATACGAGCAAATTTTATTATATTGGGTACTTAATCGTGAAATTTATATGCGTTTGGAAATTGCGTTAGTATACGTGCCCAATTAAATAGATTTTTTTACTCAGGTTCATGCTGATTTTGTTACATTTCCGAAACGAAGCTTGACTACTACTGTTACTAAGTACTGTTTAAATATACATTATTTCACATTATGTTTGAATCTCAGATTTGACAGTAAGTGAGCATTTGTAGCGACTTAAAAAAGGATGGCTTATGCGCAGAATGACCATTCGCCCTGGGTAAATGTCCAATCCAATTTTTAGAAAGTCAAATTAATATTTTATATTGATTATTATAAACAAATGCGAGAGTTCAATAAATTATAACCCAAAACATTATAAATAATACTTTTTCCTTCTCTTGACTTACTCCAACCAACTTAACATAAGATAAGACCTCCATAATTCCATAGATCATAAAGAGTATTACCATATAAAAGCTTAACGTGGAAATTTACTCCGAAACAGCGAGCTCATAAAGCTAGGATCCCAATCAACGCGTTAAATAAAAACTTCACACCAGAGGATCATAAAACGTACTCGTAAAAACACCTAAACTGCACTAGATAAACTTTCAAAGGAGTACATACGAAAATTACATCAAATAAAATAAATCTTCATTTAGTTTTAAGGTCGATGCATCCGTTACGTGGTCGGGACGGGGACGGGACGGGACGTGAAGTTTTGGAAATATGGTCTCATGGAAAATGTAAACGATAGCGCATACGTCACGGAGGCACGGACGGGACGGGACTTGGCAGGCACGTATATTAATGTCCCGTCCACGTCCCGTCCCCGTCCCGTCCACGTCTCGTCCCCGTCCCAACCACGTTACGTATGCAGCGATCTTTAATCTGTGCTACGGTATATGCTATGGTACGGTTATGTATGTTGAACTAGCGATTTGCCCGCGGCTCTACCCGCGTTTTCCTGAATACTCTATGTTATTCCAGGTCATGGTCTAACCTGTATACTAAATTACATGAAATTCCGATTAGAAAATTTCGCATGAAAAAGTAACAAATCACTGGCAGATAGCTGATGTAGTAATTTAGGCTACTTTTGTTTCAGAAAAAAAAAATTGTTTGTTAGGCGATACGAAGTTCGCCGGGTCAGCTGGTTTGGAATAAAAAAAATAATGCTCTCAAAGGTGTGTGAAGTTTGCCTGTACTCCTCATTTATTGTGAGGAAACCCGAACCCAGAAAACGAACAGTTATGGGTTACTGTGACGCTTTGGGTCTTTCACTCAGTTTGCTTAGTCACAGTCTAAGCCACTCAAAGTCCCATAAAATATAAAATGTCGATGCACTCAACATGGTCTCGACGAGCCACTAAATCGCTAAGTGCAACCCAAACTATTAAGTGGAGTACTTTACGAGCTCTCGGTCTAACAAACAATGTTCTTTTTAGCTTCGTATGAATATTATAATTTTTAAAGTTATGCTATTTTGTTACATAGCCGTAATCGAGACTCCGCCTGTCCCGGGTTTGAATCTCGGCTGAAGCAGATATTTATGTTATGATATTTTCAATGCTTTTAAACACTCAAATGAGACAGATATCCTAGACTACCATTAACATATACGAATTATACATATATATGAATATCTAACAATTGTCCAACCGGGGATTGAATACGGGAACCTTCGCTCGGTACACAAGGTAACAAGGTTCACACGGCAGTAATAAGAGAATTTCTCAGATCTATGGATATTTCCACAGCAACAACTCTTACATCTCTTACAACTCTTTCCTCGCAACATTTATGTCCTATTAATATTTAAATGGGAAAGTTTTCATGGATGTTTCTTACTCATTCACGCGAAAACTGCTGAACGGATTCTCATGAAATTTAGCACATCGGTAGGCCATGACCTGGAATAAGATTTGGGGTACTTATTATCCTGGACAACGCAGGCAAAATGTAACCATGTCGAAACATTGGTTTAGAACTCAAAATACATCTGCCAACCAGGGATACTCCAATGATATTATGTACGGGGAGGAATCGGAGATAGTTAAACAACAGCGTCTGGATACATACTGTCTTTATTAAGTATAATGTCTGAATATATAATGTTATAAAATGTAGGTTACACGTGTAAATGGTATGATTAATACATGCACTTATTACTACCCTTACATCTTCCCCTCGATAGAAAAGAAAAAATTACATTATTATGTTATTTTTTTTTATTTTTTTTTCACAAACACATTATTTCAATATTTACGATACGTCTATTTTTTTTTTAAGAACAATATAATTTAGTTCTATTCATATGAATTACATCTAATTTTCCGTTTTTTATGATTTCTATATTTGGTGGTGCAACTTTAACTACCTTATAAGGACCTAAGTATAATGGTTCAAATTTATTTGTAGTTTCATTCTTTACTAACACTAAATCATTTACGTTATATTTTACAGGATTTATATACTTGTCATAGTTTGATTTTCTTATAGTTTTTGTCTTAAGTAAATTGTCTCTAGCCTCTTTTTGTGAAACTTGCAATCGATATTTTAACTCATAGGGATAACTTTCATAATTGTAAATCGGTTCTATTACTTTACACAAGTTACTAGGTAAAATACACTTCTTTCCAAACACTAACTCGAAAGGCGTAAACTGTGTTTCTGAGTGTACTGAAGTATTATATGCAAAGCACCAATATGGTAGCCATTGGCTCCATGTTTCAGGGTGGTTATCTGTATGAATCCTAAGAAAAGAATTTAAGTTTTTGTGAGATACCTCTAATGCACCTATACTTTGATGGTGATAAGCAGTTGAATTTAATTGATTAATTTTTAATAATTTGCACACTTCCTGGAAAGTAGATGATAAAAATTCCTTACCTCTATCTGTTGCTATCTCCTTAGGTACACCATATCTAAGGATAAAATTATTAACAAAACTTTTCGCCACTTCTTCTGTTTTCTTGGAAATTAAAGGGTAAGCTTCAACATATTTACTTAACTCGCATTGCAAAGTAAGTATATAAGAGTAATTTTCGTTATCCGTTTCTAACGGTCCTACCAGATCTAAAAATATTTTTTCGAACGCCGAATTTGCGGTTGTAGTTATAACCATGGGTTCTTTAGTCGGTCTAGAATATTTTTGTCGCTGACATTTATCACATCGTTTCACAAATTCTCTAATGTCCTTATCTAACCCAGTCCAATAATAATATTTTTTAATATTATTTGACATCCTTCTCACACCAGCATGGCCACTACTAGGTAAGAGATGGAAGTCATTTAAAATTACTCGCTTATCGTCTTTATCGTCTATTCTTTCTACATCTTTTAACACACATATTCGCGGTCCGGACCTGTCCTTAGTTTTCCTTATCTCTTCTAATAATTTTCCTATAAAATCTTCATTTTCTTTATTTTTAATTATACATATTTCTTCTATATTTAGCATTGTGCACAATGTATCTAATTCTCTCACAAATTCAGCTCGTGATATTCGCGATTGAGAATGTAGATATTTAATGTAAATTGTCTTTTTACTTGCGACATAACACAATACTTCACTTTCAAAACTTATAAGCTTAAGTTTTTTCATTTTTCTATAATTTTTTACATCGATAAACATTAGTAATACAGAATCTTTCGGTTTAATATTAGTTCCTACGATTTTTGGTTGATCAGGCCAATCATCTGCAGGTACAATATCCACCGATTTATTACTTGTAGTATCGCTTAACCTTTTTGCCTGTGCACGCGTCATAACATTTACTACACTTTCGTGCATCTCTTTCAATTCGTTCAGAGAAATTCGAGACAACGCATCAGCTGCTGCATTGTTCGAACCTTTTATATATTCAACGTCAAAGCTATATTCCTCTAAGGCTAATCTAAATTTCATTAATCGACTAGACGGATCTTTCATATTAAAAAGATAAATCAAAGGTCTGTGGTCTGTTTGAATTTTAAAATATTTGCCATATAAATAGGGACGAAAATATTTTACTGCCCATACTATCGCCAAAAGTTCCTTTTCTATAACAGGATAATTTTTCTCAGCCTTATTAAGAGATCTACTAGCATAAGCAATGGGTCGGCCGTCTTTATTTGATAAAACTGCGCCGATAGCATAATTTGATGCATCTGATTGTAAAATAAAATGATTTTGTTCGGAAAAATCTGGGTATTGTAACACCGGCGGTGATGTGATTTTTTGTTTAAGTGTTTCAAATGAATCTTGACATTGTTGATCCCAAATAAAAGGTACATTTTTCTTAGTAAGATAATTTAACGGATGAGCAATTTCCGCAAAATTTCTAATAAATTTCCTGTAGTAGCTTACGAATGCAACAAACCTTTTTAATTCGTCGCTATTATTTGGTTGTGGATAATTTTTCACTGTGTTTATTTTGTTTGGATCAGGTAAAATACCGTTATTAGATATCACGTGTCCTAAGTATAATATTTCCTTCTTCAAAAAATCACATTTTTCCGGGTTGAGTTTTAAATTTACTTTTCTTAACCTTTCAAACACGTCCTGTAAATTTTTATTATGAATATCCAGCCGGGACCCGTATATAATCAAATCGTCCAAATAAATAAGGCATTTCTCATAATTTAGACCTGATAATGCAATGTTCATCATGCGAGAGAATGAACTAGGGCTTGTTTTTAATCCCATAGGCATTCTCGTCATCTGGTACTGTCCTGAACAAAATGCAGTAAATTTTCTACTATTTTCGTCTAATTTCACATTGTAATACCCTTGATATAAATCTAAATGGCTGAAGTAAATACTACCTGATAATGATTCTAGAATTTCAGTCATGTCCGGTAAGGGGAATTTATCATTTTCAATACAATTATTCAATTTTCGGTAATCTACTACCAATCGCCATTTCTTTTTACCTATAGAATCTACTTTTTTTGGTACTAATAATACAGGGCTTGACCATTCGCTTTTACTTGGTTCTATTATACCTTCTTTTATCATTTTATCTATCTGATGCTGAACTTCCGATTTTTGAGAATGTGGCAATCTATAGGGTTTCGAAAAAATTGGAGTCGTGCCCGGTTTCAAAGATATAGAGTGTGTATAAACATCGGTAGTACTTAATTTATCTCCCGGTAAATAAAAAATATCGGCATATTTGGCACATAAATTTTCTATAGATTTTTGTTCCTCCTCATTCATGTGGGAAAAATTCATTACAGAAAATAGTTGTTTTACCCGATCGGCATTATTTTTATTTTTACCGAAAGAGCAAATATTGTACTCGTCGAGCTTATGGATTTGTATACTAAAGGTTGGTAATGATAAATCTTTTTCCGTTGTGTTCATAATTTTTATAGGTATAACACCGTCAATGGGCTTTACTATAGTATTTGCTAGAAAAACTCCATCTTGAATTTGGTCTGAGCATATTAAACACTCTTCCTGAAAATCAGTTTGAATAAAATGAATTGACTCGCATCGCGCTGGTATTTCCAATAAAACATTACATTTATTTGAAATTGGTAAAGTCACTGACGTATTAAAATCATCTCGCAAAATCATAGTACTTTCCTCAAAATTTAATATTGACCTATATCTTCTCAAAAAGTCACGTCCTATTATACCGTTCGACAAAATCGGCAATGATTTAAAAACATAAAACTTATGATTCATAATGAAATCATTGACCTGTAATTGTAGGTACGCGTATCCAATTGCTTGGACTTTGCCACCTAATCCATTTATAGTTGTGCTCTCTCTATGGATCGGAATATTTTGCTCTAACACTAATTTTTCTTTAATAGCGCACAAAGAAGCACCGGAATCTATCAAAAATGAAAATAATTTTCCGTTTAGTAAAAATGATGTAAAAAAATCACTATCGCATGACATAATAGTCGGTTCCCGTTTAGTCACGAAAAAATGTTTGGTTTGTATCATTTGATTTCGTTAAAGAACTTTGTTCAACATTTTGAGACACTTGTTGAGATTCATTTATAAAATGAACATTAGGATGATGCTGTACCCTTTGATTTCGCCAATAACCTCTATAGTTATTACCTCTAAAGCCTCTGTACTGCCCTCTAAAATGTTGACCTCGCACCGAATTACCTGGTGAACTCATCTGCTGGTTCCTCCCATGCTGTTGCTGACCTCCATGAAAACCTCGTCCTTGGGGCTTAGGTGAAAAATAACGAGTACTGTATTGTCCTCGAGCGCCTCTGAAATTGGTCCGCCTTCCTCTATAATATGAATTGAAATTATTATATTTGGACATACCCAAAATCTCGCCTGAATTTGATGAGCTGGTCACGTCTTCGTCCTGCGCTGCCTGGACCGCGTCCTTCAGGGAGCTAAAATTCCTGGCTGCTATTATTGTGCTCAGCCTACGATTTCTCAAGCCGTCCGCGAATTTTTTAATTGCAATTTTTTCATTTAATGGTTTCAAAATTTCGTATTTTTTGGAATTACCCTCGGCTTGGGATATCGTAAGGTCCACGAAAAGTTCTGTTAACTGCCTACCAAAATCAGATATAGACAAATTGTTTTGCTTTATTTGTTCTAATTTAGTAGAAATCGCAGTTGAAGCCTTTCTCGGTAAGAGTTCATTTTTCATATCCTTAATTAAATCTTTTACATTTGAATAGCTTGTATTTAACCTCAATTTAGCCGCTTGGGACAATCTACTCTTTAAGACGAAATTAATTAAATTCTGTTTACACTGTTCACTCTGCAGTAAGGAGTCATAGTATTCTATATTGTCAATCAATTGCTTTGTATTGGCCTCTGTATCAGTCATACAGGGCAATAAATTTAGAGCAGTTCTTAATTCAAAAGTCGACATGGTTATACTTGATTCATTGAAGTCGGTTTTAATACTTGATTCACTTGTCGACATCTCACTTTGACACAAATCTACAATTTCTTGGTAAACGGCAAAAATATGTTTACAACAATTTAATAACTCAGTATCATTTCCTTTATATTCACTTAACCAATTGTTATACTTGTCGTAAACTTTACTAGCTGCTTCTAATTTATTTATCAAAATATTTCCTTGCCTTCTCTTTGGACCTATCTTAATTAAATAAGTACGTATCTCTTTTAATTCGTTATATAAAGATTGTAAAACAATTGCCATAATCTACCACCATAATGTAGTTTAAATAATTATAATATGTACTTATACTGAGTACATGTAGTTGATTAATATTTAAATAGTAATTATAGCACTAAGAGTAAATAATCTTAATTAGTATTTAAAGTCCATATTAACTCGCTTGCGTCGTTGCTTGCCGTATGTTTAAGAGAACGAGAAAAATTATTTATTATTGGGGAATCGCGCACATTTTTTTTTTCACTTTTCACACAACACTAATACACTTTTCACACAACACTAGGGGGGTTCTTATTGGAATGTCGGTACGCACAACAGGGATCACTAGCCGATTCTGAAGTCGGGGCCCGCCGAAAAATGGAGTTCCTCAATGCCGTCGCTCTGTCGATATGTTGCGAAATCCAGTTAGAATGGCAATTTTTGTAAAACTTGTAGGATAGGTATAGTATGCCCATTAAGATAATCAATAGGATGCACGTTAGGATGACATTGGTCCTGGTTATATGATACTCCAAATCCACCGTTGATGCGTCGTTAGACCCTCCTGCAGCATTCTGTGCAATAATCACTTCTCCTTTAGATTTGCTGCTGCCCATGATGAAACAGTATAAACTTTTACACTTGTTATAACTGAGAAAAACTTGCAATAATCGTCCGACTTGGTAACGAAATTATTTATGACTAATCTATCCATTGTTCACTTCGATAAATCTCACTAAATGTTAAAAAGTTCCACTCCGTAATTAGTACTAGGCGCGTCGAATTACCGCGCTCGCGAAACCGAGGCGCCCTGGCAGGGTCGCCATGTACGGGGAGGAATCGGAGATAGTTAAACAACAGCGTCTGGATACATACTGTCTTTATTAAGTATAATGTCTGAATATATAATGTTATAAAATGTAGGTTACACGTGTAAATGGTATGATTAATACATGCACTTATTACTACCCTTACAATTATAATGTAAAAGAGGTAGATATGTCACTACCACGCCGACGATGAAGAGCGTAAGAACAGGCAATTGACCGTTCTGCTCGTAGTCGCTGTGTCAATACAAGACGATACGCGCGCTTTAGTTGTTGTCAGAAGTGCTTGACATTTGACATAGTGTTTTTTGCCTTCGTGTATTATACCAATGTGATTGGTGTAGTGAAACAAAAGATAAACGTGTGTGTTGTAGCTCTTTTCGGAACAGATTTTTTGGTTGATTTGTAAGGGTATAACGTATCTATATTTTTTAAAATCATTGGGATACCCTCGGTATTATACCTTACAATACCCACGACAATAAAAACAGAGTTTGAATACTTAAATAAACAAGAAAATTCTCAGGTACCTTCCATACCATTTGTAATTTAGTTTCTGGCTCTGCTGCGTTTCCCAGTACCGAGATACATAATGGAGCTAGGGTTGCCAGATGTGTTGGAAAACACCGGACAGGTTTTTAATAAAAATCATTATTATTGATTTTCTTGGAAAACGGATATAACCTATAGTCAAATCAAAATCAAAGCTAAATTAACAGTTTATCTACTTTTTTGTATATTTAGTTTATTCATACGTAGAAATCAAGGTGTAAGTTTTGACTAATTAGATTAACTAGTCTACTTTCCCTATATTTGTCGATCGGTATCGGTTCAAGTACTACATATACTTTATTAGATGAGTTTTCAGAAAAACTGGACAGTCTTTAGTCCGTTTTTCCAGGATTTTCTTGGCCGGACAGACGTGATGAAAACCATACTGTCCGGTCGAAAACCGGACAACTGGCAACTCTAAATGGAGCTCAAAACGCTCAAATATATACGCTGCAGTTACTGTAAAACTCATTGACTGTGTTTGCTGAAATTTATTTTACTACAGCCAACTGATTTCATATCATTTTGAGCGAAATTCAACGCTTATATTATGTACTATGATATGAGTGTGTAAATGACTGATCTGGCAGAAATTGGTCTATGGCATTGCATATATGTAAATAGACGACCAGTTTGGCGCATTGGTTACCATGCTGAATCGCCGTGCCAAGTCCCGGGTTCGATTCCCAGCCTGGCGGAAATTTTAATTATGAGTTTGAATATCTGTTCTCGGTCTAGGTGTGCGTGTTCTTGTCTGTGTGTGTGTCCATGGCACCCATGGCGTGGCACAGGGAATCCTACTGGGGGGCTATGAGTATGTAACATTATTTATTTATTCAACTATTAAAGGTTTCAAGGCCTATGTCCAACAGTGGACCTACAAAGGCTGATGGATGGATGGATGAAGAGTTTCAAGTTAAGAAGATAAATAAATGAAACTACAAAATAACGATGAAAAACAAATTAAAGAACGAATGAAAAGACAATAACTTGAACGTTCTTGAATTATTCAGACGAAGCAGAGCGCTTGTAGCTCAGAACTGAAACAAACTAACAGAACTACCTAGTCTTACCAACAGCGAGTAACTATATCTATACTAATATTATAAAGAGGAAAGATTCGATTATTTGTTTGCATTGAATAGGCTCGGAAACTACTGAACCGATTTCAAAAATTCTTTCATTGTTGGGAAGCTGCACTATCCCCAGGTGACATAGGCTATATTATATTTTCAAAAAAATTAGGGATCCTTATTAAAACTCCAATAATGTAACCCAAGGTGTAAAAAAATTACACGGCGGTTACTCGTAATTAGGGGCCATCCATAAATTACGTCACACTAATTACATGACTTTTTGACCCCTCCCCCCCTTGTCACAGCTGGTCACATTTGTGAGACCTCCCCCCCTAGTGTGACGTCACATATTATGAAATTTTACACCTAAAAAATATTAAATTAAGACAGCAGTTCCGAAATAACTTTTATTTCCATTAATTGTTTTTTAATATTTATCTATACATACCAATTATTCGAGTTTGAAATGTGACGTCACGAAATTTAGGACCCCTCCCACCCCTTGTCACACAATGTCACACTACATCGACCCCCTCCCTCCCCCCTAACGTGTGACGTAATTAATGGATGGCCCCTTAATAGATTGTCAAAACTCACACACTTGCATCCCTGTACTGTGGTATTTTTCGATGCACATACACAAATGACACATCACATATAACCACTACGTATCTGTAAACTGTGTGATTATGTGCCTTGGAGTATACATAATTATACAGTGGCTGAACCACCTAAGCATGGCAGCGTTACAATTTCCAACATGTATTTAGCCGTAAGCTGAATGACGCTCCAAGCCCTTCAGGCCCTCAAAGGGTTTATGCCACGGACCTGAAAAAAGACGGACGTAACCTTGTCTAATCGAGAGTGAAGCATAGCAATGGCCGCCCGCTTACCATGTGTGCGTAATTTTTGATTCGCGATTGACACAGTATGGTGACAATGTATGGATGTGTGTACTTGTACGAATAGAGAGTTGGTATTACTATAGGTGCTTCACTGAATTTGTTGTTGGGATTACGTCCGTGTTTTTTTTAGGTCCGCGGTTTATGCTTATAGTTATAATGGAGGTACCAGAAGAAGACCTTCGAAGAGATACCTGAAGACGGTTCACGTGACATTGGATAAACAATTTCTACCAGTCATTGGCCTAATTGCCTTAAGACTCGTAGCCACTCGGTAAGTAGCGATGTATAACTTCGACCAATGTCACGTGATCCGTTGATCTGATAATAAATTATTTTGAAATATTATATTCCCTACAAAAATTCAGTCGCTTAACACTCTTTAGTGAAGCAAGTATGTAAAAGTAGGTCGGATGGAGGCGATTTATTCTTATTAAAAAACTTGTCCCGTTAAGCGTCATGTCATTATAATATCGAGCTAGATTTTACAGCTTCACTTGCATTGGATACAGCCTTTTATTATAACAAGTTATCCGACCTGACTTCACTTCGTAGTTCTTTCTTGAACTCGACCGATCCTGAAACCATTTTACTTTTATTTGGGCCTTTTATAAACTTCATATTTTGCTGATTTTGTAATTTTACAATTTTTCATTTATATATGGTAGGTATTTAATTAATAAATTGATACATGACATTATTCATTTATGTTAATAAACGAAACATAGGGTCCGTTGGCCTTACATTAACCTTCTATTAATTAAAGTGAATTATTAAGCTTAATAAAATAATTTTAAATTTTACGCACGTCATAAAACATTTAACTAACTAAACTTTAAAATACATTTACGAACACGAACTCCAAAATTAAGACTAATAAAGCGATTTACTTTAAAATATTATAGTTATAAATACGATTATATTTGACTTTAATGTCTCCGTGACCGTGCTACCTAATGTCACTAAAGGGTCATAGATCACACTAGATGGCGTTGACACTAAAAACAAACAAATCACCCGCCATTCGGTCACCGACCTGCGTCGACCGCGGACGTTATTTATGTGTTTGCGTTATTTCGGTTTGGAATTAAAATGTCACGTTTGTGTCGGAGACACAAGCTTAGAGGTTAGAACATAAATTGTGAATGATTTAAGATACAAAGAACAGAAATGGTTCTTTTATACTTAATAATTATAGACCTGACTATGTTTCGGTATGAGCTTCATTTAAGTTGTTTAAAATGTTTTTCTTTGTTTTGAAATCTACTGTTTAATTAAGTACCTAACATGACATTGTAGTTCTATAAGTTTCTTCATTTCATTCATATACTATATGTATGTAACATGTTATGAGTAAGGATAATAGTATGAAAATGTAGAGCTTTTAATTTTTAACTCTTAAAGTAATATATTTAAGCTATTTGATTATATTTTTAAGGAATATAAAACTAAAATTACAAATTATTAAAACTTGATTACTTTTATTGACACTATACTAGTAATTTTCATTGACTTTCCTTAATATTCTCGTAGTATTAATTAATTTCTGTGCAAGGACTCAGTAATTAATAATGCCTAACCTAGCTTACATCAGAGTTAGTTACAGAACACAATTTTAATTACATTTATTACGTTCTGAGCTCGCGACTCAGAAAAACCTATACTTTAGTCCTGGGTAAATCTTTAATAATATTTTAACCTTTAATCTTTAGACAAAGTTTTTTAATTGATTTATGTGAAGCATATTTTGGTAGGTACAAAATTTTACCGTGTTATTTAAATAAGTCAGTAAAAACCGCATTCTTTTTTAAATTGGAACAAACGCGTAAAAACAACAATCATACATTCAAACGCTGATTGCCCTCGGCAAAGAAAGAGAAGGGTGAAGATAGAAAAGGATGGAAAGTTGAAACGTTATATAACTTTTATAATCTGTATAAAGAACATCGCAGTATAAATCCTATCTCATTAAGGTAACAGCAGCGAAATGAAATATTTTATTCGGCGTACGTTTAATGGATGAACTCAATGATCCGTGAACTTTTATTAGCGATATAATAAAATGTAACGGTGTTGTTTATCCTATGCGCGTTTCCATTGATCCGGCACGGCACGGCATTGCACTGGGGATGGCAGTATTGGGTAACAAATAATATACCTAATACCGCTACAAACTCATAGCCCCACACTAGGATTCCCTGTGTCGTGGGTGCCATGGACAACACACAAAGACAAGGACACACACACCGAGAACAGATATTTAAACTTATAATTTAAACCGCCTCGCTGGGAATCGAACCCAGGATCCTTGGCACGGCGATCCGGTACGGTAACCATTGCGCCACACGGGTCGTCATACATATTTAATCAATCATAACCTACCATCGATGTATGGATACATCAATTTTATTCCTTTTATCATCATATAAGTTAATGCTACATGCTGATATGATGCAATATCTCACATAAGATTAAATTTATATCGTGATGTAATTATTGAATTTAAAACACATGTAATAAGGTTTCATATAGAATAGCATTATATAAGGTCACATTGCATCCACAAAAGTCCCTGTTCAACCAGTGTATTCGAAAAGTACGATCCAATCAATATTCCTATCATATTATTATGTTCGATACATGCGAACAGTGGCCACAAAACTTTCAATTTTTTTAATTATACGACCCATGTGGACCAATGGTTTTAGCCGGATCGCCGTGCGAAGGCCTGAATTCGATTCCCATCGAGGCGGAAAGAATAATGAGTTTGAATTTCTGTTCTCGGTCTGAGTGTCAAGTGTGTCCATGGCACCCACGACACAGGGAATCCTTTTGTGAGTGTGTAGCATTATTATTAACCGACTTTAAAAAAGGAGGAGGTATTCGACTGTATTGTTTTATGTTTGTTACTTCAGAACTTTCGACTGGGTGAAACGATGTTGATGATTCTATTTTTAATCGAAAGCTGGTGCTTGTCATTTGGTTCCACTTAAATTTGAGCGAGGTCTGACAAGTAGTTTTTGAGTTATTTTGAAGTCTGTTATTTTTTGAATTATTTATTTTGAAGAGTTTAAAATATTTTTCTTTTCTAATTGAGAAATAAACTTTAAGAAATCTTTAAATTTCCTCCTGAAGTCCGTTAAAAATTGGTATGAACGCATCCCTACAGTTAAATGAGAAGTAAAAGATTGGGTATATCTACAAATTGAACCCCCTATAAATCTTTCCAAAGTCATGCAGTGCGGAATCTTGGAGGGACGCTCGGTCCCTTCTAACTAAGTTACTGCCAACTACCAAGTGCGGGAATGTGAAATTAGTAATTTACCAAAGTGAAAAGTGTACTAGAAGGGTCTCGCCTCACTTTTACACTTTGAATCGTGAGAGGTTTAGTTTTATATTGTTGATAGAAAGTAAACAGATAAGAAAGAAAGTATTATTCGTAGTCATTAAGTATTAGATGATAGAAATTTTAAATTCAGTTTTAATTAATAACAAACACTAGCAATCAGTGATATTTCAATAAATTGAAAAAAAAAAATAGTTTAAAACTTAAGCGCACACAATTCTATAATAATTCTGTTCGTGTCTACATATTATGTTTATACATTATACATGATAAAAATTCGACTGACTAAAAAATCGAACACCATGACACCCTCATTCATAAAATTACAGAAACCAGAAAAACTTAACAGAACTATGCAAACTTAACTCATTGACATTTGAAAGGACAAGACAAGACATGGAATTTCGATTGCAGTGACCTACAGCAATCAATGTGTTAACGAGAATCTATCGGAATCGAATCATTGCGGAATTAACGATGAACTTCTGATAGCCTCGGGCCTAATAGGGTGTAATCGGGCCGATAAAATTATGAGTATAGTAAAATATTTTTATTTTTTATTTAACGGTTGTTCTGATGGAAAAGACATTAAAATTCCGGTCTGGCAAAATCGAATTAATGCAAGCCATCCATATAATAAATATATGATTATTATCTATACTTATATGTATATAAAGAGGAAAGATTTGATTTTTTGTTTGCATTGAATAGGCTCCGAAACTACTGAACCGATTTGAAAAATTCTTTCACTGTTGGGAAGCTACACTATCCCCGAGTAACATAGGCTATATTATATTTTCAAAAAAAATAGGGATCCCTAAAAAAACTCCAATAATGTAACCCAAGGTGTAAAAAATAAGAAAACCGAAGCAAAACGAGGGCGGTTACTCGTATTATATAATACCAATTACTGCACTACCTTCGCTTTGAGAAACCGATATCTTAATACCCACACGGTCAATATTCCAAAAAATGTTTAGACGAAATTATTTAAAAAATTAACTTTACATTTATAAAATTTCAAAAAAAAAAAATGTTACTCCAAGTTTACTAAAATAATTCAGTGAAAACAGCATGATTATAATGATATTAAGAGCTTTCCTTCCTACTTAATATGTACCTACTATATTTCTTCCTTCTTACTTCCTAAAATATTATTATACTCATATTATAAATGTGTTTGTTTAACGCAAATACTACTGAATGAATTTTCATGAAAGTTAGCACACAGATGGACCGGAATAAGGTCGCCCATTGTTTTGTGTTCCTCACTTGTTCTCTTTATGTATATTGTTTTGGTGTACAAACAATAAAGTGTTAAATAAATAAATAAATAATAAGGATATACGGTATATTATACATGTTATCTCGTAAAACGCGGACAAAGTCGCTAGAAGGAAGCTAGTAGATATCCTATACATCTGTCTTAGATTCAAATTACCAAGTCTTTACCTCGCCTTCCACCTTACCTTACATAACTTACCACGAAATGTATTCATAGAATAAGTGTTACAAGTATATTTTATGAACAATTATTACTAATCTTCCTCTGTAACCCGTGTGGCGCAATGGTTACCATGCCGGATCACCGTGCCAAGGGTCCTGGGTTCGATTCCCAGTGAGACGGAAAGAATGATAATGCTCTGTGTGTTATCCATGGCATCCGCGACATAGGGAAGCCTAGTGTGGGGCTATGAGTGTGAAGCGTTTTAAAAAAAAACTGTCATTGTAACAGATATTTGATTTCTGTACCTTTCACGACTCAGTCGGCCGAATCCCACGCCAAGTATTTCAAATGACTCGCCAAGTGAAAAACGCCTTCCATAATTCTCTACGCTTGGGTAATCTTTCGAACGGACGGAATTTGAAATTGAATAGGCGACAGAACCGACCGCGGGATTAGCTAACCTTAATCTAGATTATAAACGAACATCAATGTCGAGTTTAAAACTGGGAATTTTATTAATGATTCTAGGTAATTGTCGGATTACTGGTGACCTGTACCACAGGTTTTTATTATAAATACCTATTTCAGGCACCAGGCTCTCACAATATAGGTTTAAGAATACTATGTAATCCACTAAACCACAATTTGTTAAAACTTTTTGTGAGAGCAAATAAATAAAGTATTATTATTATTATTGTTTTACCCGTTATCGGTCCACTACAGGGCCATACAGGGTATACATTAAAATACATTATAATTTATAGTTGAAAACACTTACCTATAATTTAAACACTTTATTGCTTACCAATTTTGAAATTTACAAGTCAAATGAAATTATAGTTCATATTCATATACCCATTGATCCAGGAAATGCCTCAAATATGGCTTAATATTGCTAATGACTTTAGAAGGCTGATCGTGCACTTCATTGCACGGAAACCCTTATTTTTTTGTATTTAGCGCTCGTTTATCTACCGTTTATGCTAAAATTGCCTTTACTCAGTTGACCAGTTATAATTAACACAACCCTTCAGATTATAATCCCTTCATAATGGTATTAATCTAACATTATTAAATGTTGCCTTTATATTCAATTTTAGAATTTAACTTTTTATGACTGGGAATTAAATAAATGATTCCGTGCGAAATGGAAACGTGTTTTTATGGGAATTTTAAGGCCCTCGATGTAAGTTCAAATTAGGTGAGACCGACCATTAATTAAACTCGGAATTATTATTTTCCTGGTATACTCCGAAGTACTGCTACTTAAGATTAACATTTTAGGAATTTTCATCGCAATAGACTCGAGGTGATGGTTGAAGCATTCATCGGAATTAAAATGGTTGTAATATCATTGATGTTTATGATAACGATCTAATAGACGTTATTAGATTTATTGAGACAATTGAGACAATAAATATAAACATTCATAGCAAAAATATCAAGCAAGAGGTAGCAAGAGGTAATCCTCTTGAGTAAATTTTCAGAATTACATTATAACAATTAGGTACATTCAGTTCTTTACATAGAGACGTATTAGAGGCGTTTTTGCACACATCTGCTTATAGTCTAAGAGCTAAGGAACCATCTGAGTAACCCGTTTCCCACAGCACTAGATTTTTTTTTAATGATGTTTAGTAGTATCAGTCAAATAAGAACCCATTTATATTCCACTCTGTATATAGCCTTGAACACATTTTCTAGGCAACCCATTCGCAATACTTTTCTTTACGTATGATATTTGATATAAAACATTTTTTTCCGGTAAGCAGATGGGTGCAGAAACGCCTCTATTTATTTTTCATTTTTAGTTTGATTTTTTGAAATGAAATTTAGTTTTTTTTATTTATTTATTTCTTTTTTTTCTTAAAATATTGAATTGTCATCGGTCCTCAATAAGTCCACGAAGTTTGAAAGATATCTGACCGGTTGAAGTGGGTCAAAATCAAGTTCAAAGAGAAGTTACAAACAAACAAACATTCATACAGGTGAAGCTAATATAAAGCGTGTAAAAAGACCGTTTTGTTATTGGTACTCTGCATATCTCTACGTTTATTCGCGGGCCAGACACGACGTGCAAACTATCATTCAAACTTCTACTCGATAACTATTAAGTGCGGCAATTTTTCATTAACATATTAACTCTTGTTCCAGGTAAATACATTATCAGTGATTCCTCCGGGGAGTTTTTAATGAGACCTGTCCCCGGAATATTCGAGGGAAAGTTTAATGAGATCCCGGATTGAAAATATCTCATTAGTGTTGTGAGTTTATAATGGAATTTCTAATCGATGCAGCGGAATCGAATTGAAATCAGATGATACTTTTCCAATTCGCGTTCGTGTTATTCCATTTTTAAATTGGATTCAATTATACTTTTTTTATATATTTTTTTACTCGCAATTGAACCTACTTTTACCAAAACTTGTACATGTTGGTAGGTATGGAACACGATTTTTTAATAATAATTGTAAATTGATTGTTTTCTTTTTAAATTTTGACACATAATTATGTACATGCCAGTGATGCTCAATAAAATTATTGAATAGCAAACATAGACAAAAGAATGCATACTTTTGTTTTCTTGATTTTTAGATTTTTTTACTGTTTGTTTGTGCGTTTTATTTCGGCTAATCTCAGAAAAAGCTTAACAAATTTAGATGCGACTTTCATTTATATATTGTAGTGGACTTGGGTTAATATTGGTGTTTGTTTAATTTCCATCGGTTCAAAAACAAAAAAGTTAAGTCAATTTAAATAATATTGTCCATACATTTATTCGAGTGTGGGCTTACCGTAGCAAGCGCAGGCATTTACTAACTAGTAATTAAATATTAGTAGATTAAATGCAATTGAATATTTACCCGTAAATCTCCAATAACGCGTAAAATCCTTTTGTTTCGCGACAATGGAACTAACTACATGAGCCATTTAATGCTGGGCCTACATTGGAATGTTATTTAATTAAAGCAGCAGGTATTATTTTATCATTGTACAGCATTGCCCTCATACATTAACAAACAGAAATATTATTATTATGTTACCACTTGTTTTTGCCTGCAGCGTCGTCCGCGGAAATAGAATAGAATAGAATATTTATTCACTTTCACAAATGAGTACAAAATATGGCTCACAGATAGTACACATACTATAATAGTGCTTTGTGAAAGCTTAGATTTTTTAACCGACTTCAAAAAAAGGAGGAGGTTCTCAATTCGACTGTATTTTTTTTTATGTTTGTTACCTCAGAACATTGGACTGGGCGAACCGATTTTGATGATTGTTTTTTTAATCGAAAGCTGGTGGCTGTCATGTGGTCCCACATAAATTTTATTGAGATCTGACAATGGCATCCATGAGAAAACCACATAAGTCGTAAATTTGTGTTAAGATGTGCGCGACAAATTGACGAATAACTCAATATCACGCCAACCGATTTCGATGATTCTTTTTTTAATCGAAAGCAGGTGCTTGTCATGTGGTCCCACATAAATTTGAACGAGATCTGAAAAGTAGTTTTTGAGACTTTGAAGTCGGTTATTTTTTGTTAGTAAAATTTAGATTATTATTGTCCTCATTTAATCGAAAATCTTCTAAGGTTTATAAAACAGTGTCAGGGTGTATGTGGTCGCACTCCTCCGAAACGGCTTGACTGGTATTTATGATTTTTTTTTGTATATTTGGTAGATATAAGAAAAAGTTGTAAAGTATATTTCATACCGGTAGGTGATTAGGGTGTCCAATGTCCATATTCAGAATTTTTTGCTGAACAACGTTTGCCGATTCAGCTAGTATTCTATGATTCCTTATCTATCGGTATAATTAAATTTCAAATATGTATAATAGATATGGAGCTACAACACCAAACGTTTTTATTATCGACTTTTTATCACATTAAATTTTTTTTTTATCACATTTTAATCTTTTTTTTATCACATTAAAATCTATATTTATTTCGACTACGCAAAGCTCTTTTATAATAATAATGACATCATTACGTAAAGATTCAAAACGGATAACGAGATAGAATGGCATATGACAAGAGCTTTATGCCATCATATTTTAGACTTAAATGAAAAATTATACATTGCTCTTTGAGAGTAGCTCATTTTAACCAATTCAGAAACACAAAGACGTTATTTCTACTTAATTAGCTGAAGTTATGATACTCTTTAATATCGCTCTTGTTTTATGCTAAATGGTTTCTATACGTTTTAACCGACTTCAAAAAAGGAGGAGGTTCTTGATTCGACTGTTTTTTATTTTTATGTATGTATGTATGTATGTATGTATGTATGTATGTGTATGTATGTATTGTGTTACCTCATTACTTTTTGCTGGGTGTACCAATTTTGATGATCCTTTTTATATTCGAAACCTGATGCATGGAAATGTCATGTGGTCCCATTTAAATTTGAGCGAAATCTCATGAGTAGTTTTTTCAAATTTCCGCCTTGCTGGGAATCAAACCCAGGACCCTTGGTACGGTGCGGCGCGGCGTTCCGGCATGGTAACCATGTGGGTCATAAAAGTATGAAACTAAGAAAAAAATATCAAATGTTGCGATTTTGTGTTCAAAAATGCGTTTCCCTTACGTTTCTATAGAGGGTGAAAGGCACCAGTATAATTACAAGTCTTTGTTGAGCCCTCGCGACTAACTTAAGGGCCCTAATCGGAACTTGTGCCTGAGGTTTCGACCCTTAGAACTTTTTACCCCTTCTTATGGTTAGTAACTACCAATGCTCATATTACTACTAGTAATCTTGCTATTCATAATATATGTAACTTATATTAAGGTTTTCGTAAGGGTTCCGTACGAAAAAAACGAAAAACGTAACCCTAGGATTCCGTACGAAAAAACGAAAAACGGAACCCTTATTCATCATAATCGAAAATAAAATGCCTTTGAAATTAGTTTCATTTGGATTTTTCAGATTGGTCTCGTAATTCAAAACATCTGATTCCGATCTGATGAACAACAAGTCATAATTTTATTATACCAACACATAAAAGGTATAAAGATTTAGTGGTGCATTTGAGCGTCATTTATTTGTCATGTTATTAAAATGATTTTACGAGAGCTCCGAAGAGAAAGAGAGAAAGAGCACAGGTATCTACCACAGAACAAAAATTTTTACGAACATAAGTATATACTACAGAGCAATATAAATGGATATACATATGATATTTGTGGACAGGATATTTTAAATAATAAACCCTGTGTCGTGGATGCCATGGACAACACACTAGACAAGGACATTTACACCCAGACCGAGAACCGAAATTCAAACTCATCATTCAAATTTCCGCCTCGCTGGGAATCGAACCCAGGACCTTTGGTGCGGCGATCCGGCATGGTAACCATTGCGCCACACGGGTCGTCGAATTTTAAATAAGGACTGCATTCAAAACGCTACAAAACATTTAGTTGGAAACATCCCAAGTTTTTAGTGTTTAAACAAAACAATTTCTCTGAGAATCGTCACTTAGGGATTGTTTGAGTTTAAATAAGTTTACGGGGACTCCTTTCGCGACGAGACGCAAGTTTCTTGAGGGTCTTGAATACGTCGAAATTTTGATTTTCTTGCATTTTCTACGGTCGTTATAGTATAAATTGCGAGAAATATCAATAGTAACTAAAATTAAATCACATTAAGTTTGACTAAAATTAATTTACTTAGTTTTTAAGCTGCTCCAAAATTCAGTAGGTTTTGTAGATTTTATAGTTCCTTATTAAATTTCTTGACGATTCCGTGATTCAGAGGGCACGGAACGGCTAATTTCCACTGGGATTATTCTCCGAGTCGTGATTATACTTACACATAACTAGCTGACCCGGCGAACTTCGTATCGCCTAACAAACTATTTTTTTTTCTAAAATAAAAGTAGCCTTAGTTACTCCTTGTTATATCAGCTATCTGCCAGTGAAAGTCCCGTCAAAATCGGTCCATCCATTTCAGAGATTAGCCTGAACAAACAGACAGACAGACAAAAATTGTAAAAAAAATTGTTTTGGTATATGTACCGTGTATACATCCAAATGCACTTAGTAAAAGGCGGTTATTTTAATATTACAAACAGACACTCCAATTTTATTTATTTGTATAGAGTATAGATATAGATTATACGAAGCCCTACCAACAGGCTAACCGGTTTCTGTCGCCTCTTACGAATAATCCTGTTCTACTGGAATTGAGATCATTATTCTAGGCTCCCCAATGCAACCAAATAATTTATCCTAATATCCCACTAACCCTATTTCCTACTTCCTACTAATATGTATTATAAATGTGACAGTTTGTGAGAATGTATAGATGTTTGTAACTTTTTCACGCAACAACCACTGAACCGATTTTCATGAAATTTATCACACAGGTAGACCATGATCTAGAATTAGAAATTCTGTATTTATTATCCCGGAAAATGTAGGTAAAGTCGCGGGCAGAGAGCTAGTAGTTGACGACCCTATAGCCTAGTTGGTAGCGTCCCGGGTTCGATTCCCGGCCGGGGCAGATGTTTATGTGACAGATAAATATTTGTACTCGGGTCATGGGTGGTGTTGTGATGTGTTACATGTGTCGTCTATGCCACCCGCGACTCAGGTCAGGGGCCATCCATAAATTACGTCACACTAATTTCATGACTTTTTGACCCCTCCCCCTTCCTTGTCACAGCTGGTCACATTTGTGAGACGTCCCCCCTAGTGTGACGTCACATATTATGAAATTTTACACCTAGAAATTATTAAACTAAAACAGCAGTTCCGAAATAAGTTTTATTTCCATTAATTATTTTTTAATATTTACCTATACATACCAATTATTAGATTTTCAAATGTGACGTCACCAAATTTAGGACCCCCTCCCACCCTTGTCACACAATGTCACACTACATCGTGTACATACACACACTACATACCCCCCCCCCTAACGTGTGACGTAATTTATGGATGGCCCCCTCTAGTATATATGTCTGTGATGGCCCCTAATGTAATATCTTATTCACGGTAAGTTTGCTAATGCTATTTATCCTCTGATAATTCGAAAGCGTCTTCACAACAGATTGCCGTCTCGGACGATGAATTAATGATAACAATCTGCTCCGATCCTAACTTATCAAGGTGCTCAAATTGTTTCCAATGAACTGAATATAAAGTTGTTGAAACAATGTCTCCTGAGGGGAATAACTTACCAGGCAATGTCTAATATTTCTCCCTTGCTGGTGTTGTTGATCAATCCCTTAATAATAATTATAGTATTATTATTAGTATTATTATTATTATTAGTAATATTGATTTTAATTCTTAATTAATACCATTATTACTATTATTATTTCTCCATGGGGTTCGCCTGGATAGCTACCACCCTTGAGCATGAGTCAACCGCCAAACGACTCGTCGTGTTCCGGCTGGGGGCTTGAGAGCCAGTTCTTTCTTTTTCTTTCTTCACTCTTTCTTGGCCGGCAACGCATCGGTGATGCCTTTGGTGTTGCTGATGTTCATGGGCGACGATAGCCACTTACCATCAGGTGGATCGTCGGCTCGTTTGCCGGCTATTTCCATAAAAAAAAAGGTTTTCTTGCCTCGGAGGGGGTGATTGAAACCTTTACGTACGGTTTGATGTGGATAATGCGGGGCGGGTCAAATAACTGTCCCGGCCGTGAATGGAACCTGGGACCCGTAGCTTTGGTAGCAGAGTCACCAGATAGATTATAGGGCCAGAAATACAACCCCTCGCGATAGGTCATAGTCTACCCTGCTGGCCAAGTATGGATTGGCAGATTTCATACATCTATATGTCGGCGCAGTCTCAAATAAGTTCGTATAATCTATGAAATTAAGAAATAAAAGAACTGACATTAGGATAGTCAGATTGACAGTATCGCGGAATCAAAGTAAAACTAAATAACAATGAATTGATGAAATCTGGTGTTATCAGGCAATAAACGTAGTGTATCCTTGTGCCTGTCAAATTGTGTGTTTTATTTAGCATCCTGGCAGTCCTGACATATAACTACGCCCACAGAGAGAGATCTGTGTTCATAGTACTGAAGTGCTCTTTGATACATGGTTTACAGAGATGATCTGAATATACGAAAGCATACACTCCAGCCTTCTACGATATATAGATTCTTCATTTTGGAGAACTCTACCGAAGCCAGTGAAAACTAATTTCTAATAAGCACATCTTTAAAAATTTCATTCGCTGCATCGAGTCCAACCCCTTTGTGCAACCCAGCCCTAAAACCACAAGGTTATGTTATGACTAAACTTATAATTTACAAGCTGTAAGCTATCACTAAATTTTCTTAAGTAAATACGTTTATAAATAAACAAATACTGTAATATAAAACCCTTCGCAAAGCGAACGAGCCCGCAAAGACCCAGGAATAACATTATCAAGATGCAAAAGCTTTAATATTCAAGCTAGGATCAACAGCAATGTCGCCCAAAGAGCTCGCGTGAGGCACTTGTACTACCGTGAGCGAGGTGCGAGGAGTTGTAAGATAAGTTTATTTATCTCTCTTTTAACCAAATTCAAAAATGGAGGAGGTATTAAATTCGACTGTTTTTATGTTATCTGTTACCTCAGAACTTTTGACTGGGTGAACCGATTTTAATGATTTTTTTTTCGAAAGCTGATGCTTGTCATGTGGTCCCATGACACAAGTAGTTTTTGAGTTATCCCTAATTTTGAAGTCGGTTATTTTTTGTCAAGAATTATTTCTTGGTCGGCAACTCATCAGCGATGCCTGAGTTGTTACTGAAGTCCGTGAGCGATGGTGGCCACTTACCATTAGGTGGATTGCCAACTTGTTTGTGGAGTAGTTACATAAAAAACTAAGGCATTTTAAATGCTTGGCTACGTATCATCCTTTAGAAAAATGACGTAACGTTTCGTAGGTACATGTTGGGTTATTAAACGTAGAGAATGTAGAGAAATAGTATTCTGTGAAACTAAATTAATAAACGGCTCAGACGCAATAAAATTCAATTTAGTTCACATAGCAACGTATCATTTATAATCGGCATGCTAGTAGCACGCGTGGATGCCCATATATGACAATACGTATTATATATGACACTCATTAGGATGAGATCTATAAAATGTATTTAGACTTTGACTTTGCTTAGACAACAGTCAAATGTACATACTAGATGACTGACACTTTGTTAATACGAAAAATTAAAAAGTCATATAAAATGGCTACTGTTATGCTAAAATTGATTTAGGATCATTATGTGTGTTCGAATAAGTTTAAGTCTGAGCAAAACCTAAGTAGTACCTACCTATATTATTTTTGATTTATTTTGATTTTTTATCTTTAGCATTATTTTATTTATTAAATTAAACGAATTTTATTTTCATAAATAACAAATTGTACTAATAATAAAAGTTTCTAACGTCGATAAACAGTGAAAATTAAAATCAATCATCCATTGTTGCGTGCTTATGGATTGAAATGTATCGTTAATCGTCTATCGCTGACGATGAAACACGGAAGTAATACTCAGCGAGCTCGTTTAAGCCTGCTTTTGAAACTGCTGAAAGTGCTAGAACAATAAATATAGCTATGTTTAGGAAACTACATTTCGCACATTCATTGAATGCACAAGCTGGGTGTATTTAGGGGGATATATTATACTAAGTGGTGTATTGAAACAATCTAGTGATCTCTTTTGAGTACACATGTCAATAAAATTTGAACGAGATTCAAATAAATCGGCCGAGAACCCAAAAACTAAAATCCTGATATCATCATACTAATCCTACTTAATATTATAAACTAGCTGACCCGGCGAACTTCGTATCGCCTAACAAACTATTTTTTTTTCTAAAATAAAAGTAGCTTAAGTTACTCCTTGTTACATCAGCTATCTGCCAGTGAAAGTCCCGTCAAAATCGGTACAGCCAATTCAGAGATTAGCCGGAACAAACAGACAGACAGACAAAAATTGTAAAAAATGTTGTTTTGGTATATGTACCAAATACATCCAAATGCACTTAGTGAAACGCGATGATTTTAATTGTATTACAAACAGACACTCCAGTTATATTTATTTGTATAGATGTATAGATTTTTTGCGAGGATCCATGGATTTTTGTTCCTCTTTCACGCAAAAAACTATTGAATGGATTTTCATGAAATTTACACAGGTGACCATTATCTGGAATAGGGTGTCTTGTTATCTATTATCCGTTATTATGTAAAATATTGTTAAGTCAGTTGTTAAAACAATTAAAGATACTCCTCCAAACATCTCAGAAATTGCATAATATCCAAAAAAAAAAAGATAATTGGTTACGCACGCAGAATTGAATGTGGGACTGTTATATCTAAGGCTAGGTTCATATGTACGCGCGGTACCGCCCGGACATCTCACCGCGCGGTTGAAGACCAAATAAAAGGCCCCGTTCATATGACCGCGCGGTACCGTCATATGAAACTAGCCTGAGTGTCCTAGTCTTTAAAATAAAACTATATGTAATATCATTTAATGTCTGCACTTATCTCTTGTCAGTAGAGTATAATTTTCATATTTAAAATAATTTACACAAGTGTCTTGTCAGAGCGACAGTGATAGATTTATTATATCCCTGTCGCTCTTCCGCATATTAATTGGCATGACAAGAAAAATAGCAATAATAACTTAATGTGCATGATCGTAATATAGATATATCCCTGTTGTGCCTATGCTAAATACCGAAGAGTAAATAAGACAGCCACATACAATGATTGTACTGTATCACCCTCGAACACTTCTGGTCGCCTAGTTACTCGCTTTAAATAATAAACGACGGCAAAAAGTGTCGTTACAACTTTTCGTCTTAATTTTTTCCGTCTAGCCCCCTTTCGCACCGCGCGATAAGGAACTTCGTTCCAATAAAGATATTACATATTATAATTATTATTTCGTACTTCACATAAAATAAGGCATAACACGAAGATATTTTATTCATTAACGTGATGTAGACACAATACTCGCTTCAGGGTTTAAGCAGGTCTAATTAGACCGGGAATATTCCGGGCGCTGGGAATTTGGAAAAGGGAATAAATAACGAATGTAATTAATCAAAACTCTGTGGATAGATTACAATAATTCCCAACGGAGAATCCTTTTCGTATGATGTATTAACTTTAAGTTTAAATGTTTTTTGTTTTATAGTTGTTATTCGGCGTTATTTATTTATTAAATGTGATGTGTTGTTTGACTTGTATTGTTAATTTGGAGTATGAGTATTATGTTGCGGGAATTTGTTTACAGAAACTAGAGATATTTCAGATCCGCATACGGAAATAAATATCAGATATTAGGTATATCAGTTTCGTACATATTAAATCAGCTTCGGATACTGTACGCTGATTCCTCAATCAAGGACGTATCAAGATGAAACATGTAGCAGATTTTATACTAGACCTCAAGCTAAACAATCGTAAAAACCGCATCCAATTTCGTTCAATAGTTCTTAAATGATTCGCGATCACCATACAAATGACGACTCTGTAGCCTAGTTGGTAGCGACCCTGCCTGCAAAGCGGTCCCGGGTTCAATTCCCGGTCGGGGCAGATATTTATGTGACAGATAAATATTTGTACTCGGGTCATGGATGTTGTTGTGATGTGTTATATGTGTCGTCCATGCCACCCGCGACACAGGTGAAAACCTACTGCGGGGGTATGAGTGTGTAAGCGTTTATTATTAAACAGTCAAAAATTCAAAAATTAATTGCCATAAATAATACCTCTGCTTATTTTTCCCTAAATATCTATTATATAGAGACATTGATAAGTTATAATTTTATTATATATCTATTTTATAAGATGTAAATAGACTTCTGAGTCTCATCGTTCTTCACAACATTAAGCCGTAAACACATTCACGCCAACTGGGAAACTTGAGCTAACTTTTAATATTCTCAAATAAAAATCCTGATAAATTGTTACAGAAGTGCGCGAAACTTATCGCTTCTCGACACAATGAAAAACTCTGAACCATTGGAGCCGAAGTAAAGTTTAATAAGTTCACGACTCACGTGCTCGAATCAGATAGCGAGTTAACAAACACGCTTCTAAGTTGTGCGTATTAAAAAACTTAACTGTAAGGTTCAGTGCACATAGTTGACGATGGCATTGTTGATTGATTTGATTTGCAAATTGTGATTTCGACGAAATATTAATAAATAAGATTCTCTAAAATTGTCGCTAAACATACTTCCAAAAATCGCCTTATTTGAGGATTATATTTGAGGAGAAAAAAAAAAACAAAAAAAACGAATTAAAAATCGCCTCATTTATTTATGTAAGTCAGTTAAAAACGGGGTACCGTTTTGTTTTTTGAATAACTGTCAAGTTATTTTATCGTAAGTGGTCATCTATGAACGTTAGGTATGTGCGTCAGTAACACGAAAAGACATAATTGAAACAGCGGTCCAAGCCGTGGGGACTACGAAAACTTCTTTTTAGGGTTCCGTAGCCAAATGGCAAAAAACGGAACCCTTACAAGAACTTTTATATTATGTTACTTGCTGCTACGGAACCCTCCATGGGCGAGTCCGACTCGCACTTGGCCGCTTTTTTTCGATTCCGCTTAAGAACATGTAGTCAAATACGTAGTATGTAGTCAATACTACGTCAATACGTCTCGTGATGAAAGTCTTAAACGTGTCAATCATCTGTCCGTTTTCATCAATCGTGACGAAATTGAATTATCAAACCGGATCATCAATGATGTATGTAATATGTATCTATGTATACAAGCCGTAAATCGCAAAACCCGATCGTGTTCATTACCCCCCCCCCCCCAACTTTACAATAGATGGGCAAAAAAATTCCAAACAAATGTCGCTTACGAGGTTTGGACTCCTGCGAGCAATGTTAAACAACTTGAAACACGTAAATTAGCTCGGGTGCGCCATAATAAATTAGTTGGGGCTTTTCTTTAATAAAAACACGGAGCAGAGACGTTTCGTTTTGGGGCTGTAAGTTATGGAGCGATCGGCGGAGGGAGCTTACTTTATAATTTTGGGGCAAAACCGTCCGAGCGTGAAGGTCGATGACACCCGGAAGTTAAGAACAATGCCATATTTATTTAATTTAATAAGAATGGGAAGCTTTATAATTAAACTTCGTCCTTGACTCTGTTATCAAAGCCCAGTCAAAATGATATCAAAAAGACACAAATTAAAACATTTAATTTGTAGTCACTACACATGATTCATATTCGGCTGAGACTGGCAAATATTATTTTGAAAAGAGTGGGCGTGTTAGTAGAATATGCTTTACATAAATTATAGTTTATTTTCGTATTGAACAAAATTAGTTAAACCTGTTTTTTTACTGCATTTGACCCCGGGTCCTTTATCCATTGACTTGAAAGCACACATCCATCGCTGACCGTTCAAGACAACCATTGCCAAGAAAAATTGAATTAAGCTGAACAGAAAATGATTCGCTTCTTTAGCACTATTGTAACCCTCCAGCTGCCGCACTTGTTTATAGAAGTGGACAAAATTAACTACATAATGGGTGCACGCGGCGTCTTTCGTCGTCTCGCGCTATCTTTCCACGCAAATGCCTCTAATTGAGGTAATTTGCGAGTGCTGTGTTTCTTGCCGGTTTGGTGTAAGCGACAAGAAAGGGCCGATTATAAACGGTTTTATTAAACTCTTTTGTGTGGGTCAATCTTGCAAGCCTTATTAGATTTACTTGCTATTATCCTAAGGAGTTGAAATTTTACATATTGCTTTAGTTCTGAAGACAATGCATTATTGTGGTAAGCGTGACTTGATAGTACACATAGGTTTGGCTTCAGGCGAAAGAACTCCTTGACGGTTTACAGCAGAGTTAAAATTTTTAGTACCTTCAACTATATTATAACCGTGTATTTAGTTTTTAAACTATTAACTGGTTTCGAGTATGTTATTGTAATCAAAATCTTTCCATGTACAATTGCCGTGGTGTTTCAATGATTTGTTGAAATTGTGATCTTATATATCATACAGTTACAAATAAAATTACAGTACAATTTGACAATATCTCACAGTGAAAGATATCACAAAAGCAAAAAAAGCAAAGCAACAACCCATAATTGTCCCACTGCTGGGCTCGGGGTCTCCTCCCACAATGTGAGGGGTACAGGCCATAGTCTACCACGCTGGCCAAGTGCGGATTGGTAGACTTCACACACCTTTGAGAACTTTATGGAGAACTCTCCGGTGTGCAGGTTTCCTCACGATGTTTTCCTTCACCGAAGCAAGTGATAATTAACTTCTAATACGCACATAATATTTGAAAATTAGAGGTCCGTGCCAGGATTTGAACTCGGACCCCTCTGTTCGAGAGACCAACGTTCTAACCGCTAGGCTATCACAGCTATTTTAGAAAGATATCACAATACTTAACAACTTCACAATCACTCTTTCGACTGGATGAACCGATTTTGATGATTATTTTTTTAATAGAAAGCTGGTGCTTGTCATGTAGTCCAACTTAAATTTAAGCGACATTTGACGGGTAGTTTTTGAGTTATTCCTAATTTTGAAATCGGTTATTTTTTTCAAGAATTATTTAAGGACACACAATGTCAACAGCGATTTTAATTTTTCTATCCACATTCAATTTTATCTATTTTAATCGTTATTGCCAACATCAAAAATATTATAATAATTCATCATTGCTAACAATAGCTTTGCGAAATGTATGTGAATACAAGTATCCACTTCCTTTACTTCGCATTTTCGTCTTCGTTAAGACGGGATGAACTGATCTAATACATTTGTATAGTACAAAAAAGTCCAAAATCTTAGTAGAATATATCAGTGAAAACTGCATCCAACTTGATTTAGCCGTTACTTAGGTATTCAAATAATCATCGTTATGGCTTCTTATGCGGCTTATGGCGTTAATAAATACACCCCACTAATCTTAATAATTATGTGTATATGAATTATGTGTCACGTTGTTTGTCCGCGATAGACTCCTAAACTACTTAACCGATTTTAATCAAATTTGCACACCGTGTGCAGTTTGATCCATCTTGAAAGATATGATAGCTTACATCTCCCTTAAGGCACACGGAAGGTTTAAAAAAAGTTTTTAACAGAACGAAGTCTGTCCGGGCAGCTAGTAGTTTATATAATGTGCTGTAGTCATAATTAAAACTGGTTTTACTAGTAAAATACCACATAATCTACAACTTTTTGTTCTACTTAAGCTTCACTGACACTCCTTTCACAGTACCTACCTACTCGTATGAGATCAGCAATTCCGGTGAAATCAGAGTATAAGCTAACACGAAGTTCTATTTGAAGTTATTCAATGCAAAGGTGTTGTGAAGTGGTCATTGAAGCCTCCCCCGTGAGCTCTTTGGACCCTCCAGAGTCAACAATGAGGATCCGTAACGTTTTTAGTTGAGAATGCAGATTTATAGAGCTAAGAAATCCTTAACATACAGTGAAAAAATTTTTGTTCTACGACAAAAATTGACGAAGTTATGACCAAATTACTTACAAAGTTCACTGCGTGGCTGTGACGTCACGATATCGGTCGCCGCCAGTTAGCCGCTGGCAGCGATACGGCGCGCAATGTTTTGTTTGGATAATTGTGACTTTGAAACAAATTAAGTGTCCCATTTGTGCCTAATTCACCTTTTAACTATGTATCAGTATTGTATAGTGCTTAAAAGTTCAAACACTTCTATGAAAACGCCAAAAAAAACTATTTTTTAACGTGCCGAAAAACTCAAAACTTCGTAGAAAATGGTATTCCGTTGTAAAAAGACAATATATGATTTATCTTCAATAGTAACTGAGCTGGGAACTATATCTTTAACTTATATAAATTTCGTAGTTGTATCTATATAGCCAGCTGTGGTTGGGCTCCGTAACATTTTTTTTCAGTGGCAGATGGCTCCTCGCTGCGTCTATGGAGCCACATCAAAAATGCTACGCTATGTTTGCAGCCTCCCTTTTGAGCAGCACAGTCATGGAAATCCACTTTCTCTACCGTTCAGCAGCAATACGCTTTACTTTTTTGGGTTCCGAAGTAAAATCGGAAGTATCGGAACCCTTGTAGTTTCGTCACGTCCGTCCGTCCGTCTGTAATTTTGCATGGATATACATATGTACACATTTATTAAAACTCCAGAATCGTGGAATAAAATACTGAAAAACTTTTGTTCAGGGTACCTCCCCTACAGGTGTGAGGATGAAATTTTTTATTCGTCGCGTACCCCGTAGTGTGGGATATCGTTGAAAAGGTCTTCGAAAAATATTACGGGTCTTCTAGGACCATGTTTGGATTTAGGGGTGCGTTTGCGAAATATTTGCCTTTATAATGCTAATTTTGGTCGAGCCCCTACTACTACTCAAAGGATGATTTGTAACGATGAGTGAGAGGGAAATAAAAGCGGCCAAGTGCGAGTCGGACTCGCCCATGAAGGGGTCCGTAGCAGCAAGTAACATAATGAAAGGTAATTTGCGGTTTACGATTTATGACGTATTAAAAAAAACTACTTACTAGATCTCGTTCAAACCAATTTTCGGTAGAAGTTTGCATGGTAATGTACATCATACATTTTTTTAAAGTTTAGAAGTTACAGGGGGGACACACATTTTACCACTTTGGAAGTGTCTCTCACGCAAACTATTCAGTTTAGAAAAAAATGATATTAGAAATTATATGCTGAAATTATATATATATAAAATTATATGCTGTTTATTTATCTACATGTACGGTTATCATCAGAAGTAGCTTAACATTTTAGTACCTTGTTACATATTTCTTGAATTTGTCATAATGTTGTTCGGAAACCGTCGAAACAGTTACTATTATAAAGTACTATAATGTTAAGCTGTTTCTGAGGCTGACTGTTGGTAGGTAGGTACTTATTAGGAATCTTTAGGTCTAACTTCTAAGCTGTGTACATGTGTACATATGTATATCCATGCAAAATTACAGACGGACGGACGGACATGACGAAACTACAAGGGTTCCGATACTTCCGATTTTACTTCGGAACCCTAAAAAGTAAAGCGTATTGCTGCTGAACGGTAGAGAAGGTGGATTTCCATGACTGTGCTGCTCAAAAGGGAGGCTGCAAACATAGCGTAGCATTTTTGATGTGGCTCCATAGACGCAGCGAGGAGCCATCTGCCACTGAAAAAAAATGTTACGGAGCCCAACCACAGCTGGCTATATAGATACAACTACGAAATTTATATAAGTTAAAGATATGGTTCCCAGCTCAGTTACTATTGAAGATAAATCATATATTGTCTTTTTACAACGGAATACCATTTTCTACGAAGTTTTGAGTTTTTCGGCACGTTAAAAAATAGTTTTTTTTGGCGTTTTCATAGAAGTGTTTGAACGTTTAAGCACTATACAATACTGATACATAGTTAAAAGGTGAATTAGGCACAAATGGGACACTTAATTTGTTTCAAAGTCACAATTATCCAAACAAAACATTGCGCGCCGTATCGCTGCCAGCGGCTAACTGGCGGCGACCGATATCGTGACGTCACACGCGCCCGCGTAGTTTGAATTTTAGCGGCCGGAACGGCAATGTTTATTACTTAATATCTTCGTAAGTAATGGTCCGATTTGGATGATTCAAAAAGATATATCATTCATATGCCATAAAGAATCGCGTGGATACTAGTTCTATAGATTTTGCTATAACTTTACTGATCCTCATTCATCGTGTAGGTACTGCCTACATATGTAAGTAGGTGAATGTGTAGAAACAGTATAAAATGATTTCTGTTAAGTTCATTAGAGGGTGTATTAGTTAGGTAATTATTATTGAGAGCTTAGGGGCCATCCATAAATTACGTTACACTAATTTCATGACTTTTTTTGTGGAGTGGGTGCATGGTGTCAATGAGTAGAAAGGATAATATCTTTAAAAGCACCCCACGCTTTTTTTACAATTACTCAATTTTTAATTCAAATTTTTTTTTTATTTTTTTTAGTTGGATTTTTTATAAAAGCGTGTTTTTTAGTTTTTTTTTTTTAACTATTATATACAAATGATAATAGTAATGTTACATCGTCATAATTATAAAGCCACTCGTCGTCTCTGAAATATTCGATAGATGATGCTTTCTCACTTCAAATATCGATTAGCGTTTGCTTGAACAAGTACTAATTATCGGCATTCATGGTATGTACGATTAAAATTAAAATACGTACTCGCTTAAATATTACCACTTACACCACACGTGAAAGCAACGCTGACGTGACGTAACAATAATAAATAATTGTTCCAAAGCACAAGTTCTGCGGAAAAACATAGAAATTGTTCATGTACTGCTTCAAACTAGTTTCAACCGGTATTGTTTATTAGTTTGAACCGGTTAGTACACAGACTATAATCTGGAATAGGATATAATGTCGCAACCAATTATTGTCCCACTGCTGGGCTCGGGGATCCCATAATGTGAGGGGTTGCCGGATGGTCAGGATTCGTCTGAATTGTCCCGACATTTCACATGATGTCCAGACAAGTCCCGACAAAATACAAGTCCCAACAAAATACAAAATGTCCCGACAATTCCAATACAAAATTTTTTGTCCCGACAGATCCCAACTTTTTACAGCTTTGTCCAGATATTTCAATCTTGCCATCTGGAAACTATAGGTACAGGCCATAGTCTACCACGCTGGCCAAGTGCGGATTGGTAGACTTCACACCTTTCAGAATATTATGGAGAATTCAAGTTTCCTCACGATGTTTTCCTTCACCAAAGTGAGTTGAAAATTAGAGGTGTGTGCTAGGATTCGTACTCGGGCGTTCGGGAGACCAACCAATTCTTAAATGTTATAAGGGTTTTATCTGAGTCGAACCCAAGATAGCTTGACAGGCAGGGTATTTGTAATACGTCAAAAGTAATTAAATTACAAATTGATGAATATGCCAATGCTAATAGTTAACTGGCATCTCTGTCAGCGCCATATGTCCATATTGTAAGTGTTTAGAATAGATAAATTATAGGGTTTCAAATAAGTTGATTCTCCTTAATTATATCATTAAATCACTACAAGTATCTTCTGAATTAATCTTATGAGCTTACTCATTCATACTATATAATTACTATAGTCCATACATTTCGCCTAATTGATAGCTCTTGCTAATTGATATAAATTGGTTTTGGACTGATTGATGCGAAGATGTCACAGACTAAGATATATTTAGAGGTGTCCTTTACATTCAATTCAAATACATCTTTTTCCACAGCACTATTTATAATATAAATTTTACCAAAGAATAACCGACTTCAAAGAAAATTGTCTTCGAAAAAGGACCACTAAAACTATAGCTACTCATGCATCAAAATTGTTTTTTTTTTGTTTAAGCAAAAAAAAAACCTTATTGTGTCTTTTACCAGACAATTGTTATCATTCCAGACTGTCGTTCCAAAGGTCATGGGTTCGTTTCCAGCGAGGCGGAAATTAGAATGATGAGTTTGAATTTCTGTTCTCGGTCTGTGTGTAATTTATGTATGTATTATGTTCTTGCATTTGTATGTCCATGACACAGGGAATCCTAGGATGAAGCTTTGAGTGTGTAGCGTTATTTATATTTATTTATATATTTCTAGCAACAGTAAACAGAAACAAGTTTCAAAAAATTTCGGAAAAATTTCTCAATATCCAACGTAACATTTAAATGACTCAGCTCTTTCAATTTAATTTTTTGGCGTACAAATAGGTCAAAGCTAGTGTTAGGCCGCTCCCTGCCAGCAATATCAACTAAGTGGCATATCCATTCGCATGTACGAAGTAGTCAGCCATATTGCTTTTAGTGGAAACCGTTTTATCGCAAACGGGAAAACATTCTGGGATCATTGATTTTGTGCAAAAAAACTTTAATACAATATCCAATGTGAATTTTTGTAATGAACATCATTTTGTTGAGTCCAAGCTTATCTCTTCTGGTGTACTTTGCTGAACGATGGATGAGGCTATGGTGCCAGGTCTCGTTGGAGATCACAGGAATCATCATATGGACTACCTAGGTAGGAAGTACTATCAGTAATGCCTTTAGTGTCTCTGGTGTCCAAGGTCAACGATATCCACTCATGATCATGGCTTGTTTACTTGATTGTTGGTTATTAACAGAAACAAATTTTATTAAAATTCTACGTGAATAGCGATGTTAGCACCATCATCTGTAAGGTTTGACCGTTTGACCACAATGACATGTGATGGTGATGATGATGAAGTATCCAATAACAATATCGTTTATTTTACAATTATTGTTTAACCACGAGACCACGAATGTCCGTAAAGTTCCGATAAAAGCCATTGTCTGGTTCATTTCGCAGCGATGCTGTGGTGGGTAAATTATTTGCTCGCGAGTGTATTGAACAGAAATTAACTTTAAACTACCTTCCTGCTTGTTGATAAGAATTTGTAATTTGTCTATGCAGTAAATTTCTGAAACATATTCATGGCGTGCACTTCATTTAGGAGGCATCTGGGAGATGTGTTGTTCAGCTACTCAGAACACTTTCTTTATTCTTTCTTTATTTTCTTCCTTGACCGGCAATGCATCGATAACGGTGGTGCCTATGGTGTTGGCGACGCTGACAATCAGGTAGATTTTCTGCTCGTTTGTTGGTTATTTGCATAAAAAATCTTTGGTTTCCAGCCAACCTTCTGCTATCTTACAACCGAATAAACATACTATGAATGATGGTTTAGTTGACTATAATAATCCTTTCACCTAAATAACAACGTCACATTATTAAAGACAAAATGATCGTGGAAACCATTTAATGAGCAGGTAAGTCTTTAAAAGTAATAAAATAAAATATCCAATTACAAGCAACATTCACAAATGAGGATAAATAAGAATTAACCGGCCGTTGCGGGTTTCAAAAGAATAAATTTGTGTTAATGAACTCGTAAAATGAAATATAAAGTAAGAATTGTTGAATTTATTTTGTTTTTTAAGTTCCCTGTCCAATTGGTTTAAACGTAGCCCTTAGAGGACGAATGAATTTTCCTGTATCTTCTCCAAGTCTCTATTCGCACTACTAAATTTCATTTTAGTAGTTTTAAAATCCAAGCGTTTCTAAGGGTGAAATCAATTAAGTTGTTATGTAAATCATTTAAGTTGCACAGAATTTAAATTATTCGAAAAAAATTGTCCTAAATCAAAAACGTTAGATTAAATCTTAAATCGCTTAATCGTTGTCTTAAATCGCTCCTTAGTACAGAATTTGTAGGGTGATTCTTTACTAAGGAGCTATTAAAGTAACCGTTAGTGACTCTGAGTTTGGGCGATAGTATATGACTTTATTTTTGTTTTCTATTAACAAAGTATCAGTTACCTAGTACATTCACAGACTACATACCCTACTGATCTGGACTTGTGAGTACATTCGACTGTTGTAATAATAATAACTTACCATCAAGTAATCCGTCCTGTGTTAGCTATTAACATAAAGAAATCGTTGATCGTCTCTTAAATTACAGTTAATGTCTTGTTCTTCACGCTGTCCGTAGTATATTTACATTAGACATCTGGGCTAGGTCTAATCTAGAAAAGCGTGGCGTGATATGTCGGCATTAAGAACTAAACACTAAATTAATGAATCCATCAGGTATAATAGAATTAGTTAGAAATAATTACGTTTGCCAGTCTAGGTCTATAAGCTAGGTATTTAAGCTCTGAAGAAATTATATTCATACACCAAGGCTAAATAGTAAAAGTTTTGTTCCACCCGTCTCGGCATGTGAACAAATTAAATTTAATGCCATTTCCTATGTACGATTGGGCCTGAAATTTATTGATGACTAGCTGTGCCCGCGACTTCGTTTGCGTGGCAGTTTTTTCCGGGTAAAAATTCTGTATGTTGCCTTTTAACCTCCTTTCCTCTATATTTCACTGAGTCTTATTAAAATCAGTTAATTAGCCGTTCTGGAGATTAGCCTAGACAAACAGAAAGACAGACAGACAAAAATTAAAGAAAGTTTATTTAGTATGATGTAAATAACTTTAAGCACTTGAGAAAACACAGGCACTTCAATGTTATTTACATATATGTATGGAATTCGTTCGCAAATATGCAGGCACGCTACCTACTAGGTAGCCTCGGTAAAAGAAGAGTCAGTTTTTTCTCCTTCTATAATGGTCGTTTTAAATTTTTAATGCACTCAGGTTTTAATATGCAGTATTGATAGTACGAATGTTTCATACACCCACACACATGCTCGCTAAATGCCACTCTGATAGGTAAATGAGTTTGATCAATTTAAAAACCGATCAGCTTTGACTGGACTCGTGGAACAGGGTTCCGTAGATATTGTCAATGGTTACTTTTTTCAACTTGCAATGTTCTTTGATTGTTTGTGTAGTGTATCGATATCGAGTAGGATATCGATATCATTTTGTAGTTTTGCAATCTAGTTGACAGATGTCACTTTTCTGTCGTCTCGGTCACGCATCACGCGGAGCGCACATTGGGTCAGTCACGAACTGTCGGGCGCGGAGTGTAGACGTGGTGTTTGCAGCGAGCCGATATTTATCTATATATATTTATTATGTAATTAAGTAATAATTAATCATTGGCGTAACCGCGTTTCCTAGTCTATTACATCGAACCAGTGAATATACAGAATTAGTGGTACAACGGAACACTACATATTTTGGCGACGAGCGTGAAAAGACAATGTCGGTAAGTACTAATAATTTGATTTTGCTTTATTACGTAAAAAGGAAGGATGCGTTGGAATGCGTGCAGATATTATGTCTATTTTGTAAACGGGATACGAACAAATAATCGTAAGTCGTTCGTTTTGTTATCCTCTCAACAGTTGACGCCATTTTATGTAATATGGATCGTTGAATATTTAATATAAAATCAGTACCGGATTTTGATTTCGGAATAATATAGTATAGGAGTTTATAGATTTACTATTATTAATAGAGAGATAAATTATTCTTGCGTGTTCTAGTACGGGTGTCTGGAGGACTATATAATTATAAGATGTATTTAGATAAATTGGAGTGAAATATTGTATTTTCACAGTAAGCAGCTTACTCCTAAATACATTGTATAATGGTAAGCCATCGCGAGTATGGCACAGTGTGCTCCGAGCGCGGAATTGGGACGACTGACTTGTGAGAGCAGGTAGGGGTTGTTGGCGGGCCCCAAACGCCACTTCACATATTTCGGTCGTCACCTAATGAATTGAAGTGGCATGTCACCACAATAGTATATATCTTGCAGGAAGACTTAATGCCTACGAGCGTGTCCTATATACGATGTAGGGTAAAATTATTAAAATAAAATATGTTTATAACCCGGGAAATACTGCCGTAGATTCCTGCCATAAATAATTATATTGTGCTACCAACGAATTCTATTACTTTTATATTTAAAATTATTATTGGCTTATTATTTTAATTATTTGAAATTCAATGTTATGTAGCAATTTTGATGACACTGGAGTCCTTAGAATGTTAAGTTTTATTGCCGCCTGTGACAAAGAAATTTACGAATCAGCCCATGAGTTGGAAATTAAGAGGTTCGCGGAGCATTTGCCTCAGCACTTTTGTCTACAATTGTACCTGCGCAGATGATAGCCATTTTGGTTCAACTATGTGCCGCGGTTTATAATAATGATTCTTTATTTCAGGCTCAGTTCAGGCCAGTACTTGTTGGTAAAACATCTTATTCTTAGTTAGTTTAGTAAAAGTTAGGTTAGTAAATACAGACATACAAATTAGTTACTACTTACTATAAACTACTTAAACTGGGGACAGGAAATGGGGGTTTCCACGCACGGGCGCGGTCTGTATTGCATCACTTGCGTGCGGACTTGCCCAGTGCTTGAGTAATGGAGGGACCCATCTGTCCGCTATCGTGCCTGGAATGCTGTTGGTGCTGTCGCGCTGGCGATTCCAGATTGTACACGCAGTGCGTTGTACGCCCTCTGCGTGTGGCTGACCCGCAGGCTGCTCGTGTAAAAGGACTGGCGGTACGCTTTGAGAAGGCGTCGCCTTTACAGCTTTTGCTTGCAGCTGCTGTGTTTTGGCCCGTTCTATCACACGGACCTCGGACGCTCTTCTTTCTCTCTCGCACTTATCAAATTCTGGGACTATATAGCTTGGCAACATTGAAATATTATTACTAGCGTATAGAACAGATACAGCGAACATCGGGTTCCGTTATAGGTTCGTATTAGGACGTATTAGGTTCATATGGAACGTTGGAAATGTTCCTGCAATTTTTGAATGAAAGATCATAAGGAGCGTTTGAACTTGGCAAGCCACTGGCGTGTTAATGGACTAAATAAGCTTGCTTAGGCTTGCCGTCTTGGTTCGGTAAGTGTCATGTACAGGGTTACTCTATGGCAAGTGTGCAAACGAGGCTTCTGGTTTGGAAAGAGAACGGAGGGCAGGCCGGCGGTGGAACACACATTTTGTTCGAGATGTCTTCTCTATGTATATAACTCAATGCTTGGCAATAATATTTTATGAACGATTTTTGCAGGCAAGCCTATATGATTGGGTTTGTAATTAAAATTTCTTACCTATGATATTAATTTCGATTGGTTAACAGATCGATGTAGTTACCTATACTGACTTACCTATTCACATCTATTTGCCAGGTAGCCATGCACAGAAATAAGTAGGCAAGCCTACCTAGGCACATTCGGTGTGTTAAAAACTATCAATTGAGATAAAACTCATCCGGTTATCACAAGTGGTGAAGCACTGCTTCAATTTATTAAAGTAGGTTTTTTGGTAAAATTCTAATGGCATGATCAGCTTTAAGTTCACTGGTTCGCTCATTAGAGTGCTTCCTGGCGCCGCTAGATGGCGTTAGGAGTCCTATTTGAATAGCCGCGCGCGGCGCTGCGTTCGCGCCGAATGATGACAGGAAAAAATCTGTCGTCCGCCTTCTTCCTACGAGTTACGAGGTGCACCCTTCAATTACATATACAGTAAAGTGCGTGATGTGGTGAACTAACACAAATTTCGACGGATTATCTAACTATCACCACGCCGGCCGGCTTCAACGTCACCACCTCATCAGCTACGTTGGACTGCGTGGGATTCATACCAGGACAGAGCAGGGTGAGTGGATTCAGTTGCGCTTTGGCTGATCTTATGCCATTATCAATAGGTTTGACAAAATAATTTCAGTTGTACGCAAGTACGCGGTAGTGTAGCTATTTACACGCTACGCACCACCAACAAGAGTGAAGGTGATGGAAAAATGATTAAATTAAATTAAATTAAAAATAGCTGTGAACACTTTTCGATAGTAAGTACTACTAGTTCTTATTAAATTTTATGGATGAGTGATCGAATCATCATGTCGAATGATGGTGATATGCATTAAATTACGGTTTTGCATTAAATTGCGATGATCTAAATCAATGATGGTGAGAGTCGCATTAAATTGCGAGGTGCATTAAATTCCGAGGTGCATTAAATTGCGAGGTGCATTAAATTACGGGTTTGCATTAAATTGCGATGATCTAAATCAATGATGGTGAGAGTCGCATTAAATTGCGAGGTGCATTAAATTCCGAGGTGCATTAAATTGCGAGGTGCATTAAATTCCGAGGTGCATTAAATTGCGAGGTGCATTAAATTGCGAGGTGCATTAAATTGCGGTTTTGCATTAAATTGCGATGATCTAAATCAAGGACGACCCGTGGGGCGCAATGGTTGCCGTGCCGGATCGCCGTGCCGAGGGTCCTGGGTTCGATTCTCGGCGAGGTGGTGGTTCTCGGTCTGGGTGTGAACGTCTTTGCCTGGTGTGTTCCCCATGGCGCCCGCGACACAGGGAGTCCTAGTGAAGGTTCGACATAATATTCGAAGTGAATCTACGAAGAAAACTGAAGACGCATCCAAATCGAATTGAATTGAAATCGAATCGAAAGGCGCCACAATGCCGCCGAAGAAAGGTGGAAAAGAAAGTGAAGATGAAGACGTTGATATGCAGATTTCCTTTAAAGACTTAGAGAAGTCCATGACCATATTTCGGGGAGTACCTGTCTCTACAGTAAGGCAGTTTGACGGAGCCGCTCTAACTCCGTCACATCTGTGCCAGCGTGTGTTGATCTCCGGTTGACGCGTCGCGTGGTGTGGGAAAAATTTGTTGTCTGGACCATATTTACTGGAGGCGACACTTACCCTGTTGAGACATTTCTCGATGAATTCGAAGATACTGCCCTGCTTATAAAGTGGACTAAAATTGAGAAATTGATCTATGCCAAACGACTTTAGACGGAACTGCAAAACTTTTTAAAATATGTGATTGATGGCATACGTGATCTTGAGCCCAACAAATCCATTCTGTATGGTGCGTCGGATATTAAAGATTTCCGGGAAAAGCTGGACATCCACAGTGACTTTAGAAAGAAGGTGCCAGGCAAACCCGCCCAAACTGGCCATTCAACTGTACATCAGTCAAACTGCAAGGTGCCTCACGTGAAGAGATGCTCTAACTGTGGTGACCTAGATCACCAATCACCAGCCTGTCCGAAGGGAGTCAAATGTTTAAATGCAACGGATTTGGCCATAAATCTACTGAATGTACTAATAGTCGATAAAAGAAGACGTTGAACATCCAAAAATAAAGAGGAAGAAAAACAAATAAACTTAAACATTGAAGCTGAGAAAGTCCCCTACAAGAAGGTTAAACTTAACGGAAGTGACTTTACATCTCTGATAGATACCGGAAGCAACGTTAACCTTATTACAAAATCAGAATTTCAGGAGATTAAACACAGTGTTAAAGATTACAGAATAAAACCAATATGTTTAACCGGAAAAGCAGAAAACAAAGTTGATACCGAAGGAATATTTACAGCAAAGGAACAGATTGACCAGTATTACATGTGAATGTTCACCGAGACAGCCTCCGAGCTGAGCGGACGCTAAAGTAGAACGTCGTTATTATGGCTGAGTTTAATTTGCATTAGCATTGCACAACGTTTACTTTATGGAGAGCACAACTGGGTACAGTGTGTACTGATGGACTGCGATCGAGCAGGTATTGCGTGTGTTGACCAGTCAGTAGCGCGTTATGCCGGAGCCAGCGAGAAGTGCACGTGGACTGTTTTCTATGCACAGTCATACCCTTTGCGAAGAGTAGCACCCATGCGGCTGTGATGGTTCGCTTCTGATGAGATAGGTCATGGTGCCAGCGATTGGCGGATTTATCACGCGGGTTTTAGTAAGCGCGGGAGGCGCGAGCAAGTTGTGGAGCCGGGATGGCTGTGAGTGTGCAATGCGACGTGTGAATTATTGTTGGTTACCCTGAATCCCGCACCGCGATGTAAATCCGACTTCACCGCGTTCCATTAGCGATTGGTTATGTTATTCCAGCGACATAGTAATCTCTTCAGAGCCATGTGTGTTGTTAGCAATCGCGTACTAAATTAGTAGCAAGTGTAAAACACGTGTTTCAATGGGTTTCTAAGTAATTCTGATGAAAACTGTTAACAACCTTCAACCTTTAACAAACTTTCAAAGAACTCAAGAAGGAACTGTGGAGCACACCTGTACTTAGAATTTACAATCCTGATCTGCATACTGAATTATACACAGACGCCAGCACTGATGGATATGGAGCCGTACTCTGACAGGAAAGCCGAATGGTGACAAACTTCACTCAATCCATAATATGAGCAAAAAACTACCCCGACTCAGGGAAATTACCATAGTTACCACTTGGAGGTACTAGCTATCGTGGAAGCTATCAAGAAATTTAGAATTTACCTACAAGGGATACATTTTAAAATAGTAACAGATTGCTCGGCATTAACGAGGACCTTACAGAAGAAGGATTTACCACCAAGAGATTTACCACCCCGCTGGGCTCTGCTACTAGAGGAATATGATTACGAGATCGAGCATAGACCTGGATCAAGGATGAAACACGCTAATGCTTTAAGTAGATATCCAATTTGTTTAATGATTGCGGAAAGTACAGCATATATCAAAAAAGCCCAAGATGAGGACGATCACATAAAAGAGTTGAAGAAAATTTTAAAGAAAGAGCCTTATCAAGATTATATTTTACAAAAAAGACATACTCTACAAAGTGAAAAATGGAACTAGATTGATTGTTGTACCTAAGAAGATGCAATTTGAAATAATCAGAAGGAACCATGAAAAAGGACACTTTGGAGTTACTAGGACTGAAGAATTAATAAATAGAGAATACCACATAGAAAAGTTACAAGACAAAATTAGAAGGATAATAATCAACAATTGTGTTGAATGTATCCTGATAGCAAACAAGAAAGGAAAGAGAGAAGGCTTCTTACATCCGATAGGGAACGCCGAGAGGAAATGGCCGAGAGGAAATTATCATCGTTGTGTTGAGTAAACTCAGTGCGGATGACCCTACCAAAGATCGGTACTAAAGGTATCGCAGAGTACCTAACGTCCAACGCGGTATAAATGGAACTCACCAACGAAGCATTGGAATGACTCCGTTTGAATTATTATTTGGAGTTAAAATTAGAAAGAAGATGAAGAATTACTGAAACTAGAAAGTACAAAAAAAAATTAAAATAAGGAAGGGATGTAGTGTATCGATATCGAGTAGGATATCGATATCATTTTGTAGTTTTGCAATCTAGTTGACAGATGTCACTTTTCTGTCGTCTCGGTCACGCATCACGCGGAGCGCACATTGGGTCAGTCACGAACTGTCGGGCGCGGAGTGTAGACGTGGTGTTTGCAGCGAGCCGATATTTATCTATATATATTTATTATGTAATTAAGTAATAATTAATCATTGGCGTAACCGCGTTTCCTAGTCTATTACATCGAACCAGTGAATATACAGAATTAGTGGTACAACGGAACACTACAGTTTGGATTAAATCTTGCAAGTTGAAATCGAATTAATTTTTCGTACTTTATACATTTTAAGAAATTTACACAATTTTTTATTGATTTGTTGTTTAGACCTTTTATTAAGTTTTTTTTATAATTATTTGTTTTTTTACTTCTTTTATTGATATGTTTTTCTGTAAACTCAGTTTACATCCTACTGCATTTTTTATCTTAGGCTTAATAACTTGGAGAAAAATGTAGGGCAAATTGACTTTAAAATAATATCTTTATTAAAATTGTTTAAAAAACACATTACTTCGTCCTATCTACCACAAAACCGAATCAAGAATATTTTTCGATTTACCCGAAATATTTCATAGCACGGTTCATAGCACGGAACCCCATAAAAACCTCGTTCGGACCAGACGAATTCCGCACTAAAACTGCTATTAAAAGCTTATATGGCGAGAGCCTATCATACTTTTGTTTCAACGCTGTTTATTTCAAGCCGCTTTCAACGTGGATTACCGCTTATACATTTATATGTATAAATACCAGCTCTAGTGATGATACGTATTAATTAATTAACGGATATTTAATGTATTAATTTCACTATTAATTTTATTGTCTGATCGTTGTTGTCAATTTTGTTTTTACCGCCATACTTTACTATTATGTTTTTACAATGTAGAAAATTAGCTTTCTGCTCGTTTTTACGAAATAACAAGTACACTATGTTATTCCAGATTATAATTATTAATCTTCCTCGGATCGAACCACGGATAATGTTTATCGCTTGTGAAATAAACGAGTGACAATTATTTTGAGTGAGATAATTGAATAAAAAATGATTGCCCACTACTCAACCACTCTATTCTTTCGAAGGCTTGAAGCATACTCCATGACACTGCTGCAGTGCGGATTAATGGAGGAGTTACGAGTATATGTAGTAGCCAACGCAAATGCTGGAAGCTTTCTTGACATCAGTCGGAATGAGTACATTTTAAATATTTTAACGAGGAACAGAGGAGGTGTTGGAGGGCAAGTCTGGTGCCAGCAGCCGCGGTAATTCCAGCTCCAATAGCGTATACTCTAATTGTTGCGGTTAAAAAGCTCGTAGTTGCATTTGTGCGCTGCACTATCGGTGCAACGCATCCGCGGTGATACTGACACGTTTGCATATCGTCGGTGAGCCGTCGGTAAAACGCCGGTTCAATATCAAAATCCCATGGCGGTGCACTTCACTAGTGTGTCGAGATGGGCCAATTTTACTTTGGACAAATTAGAGTGCTCAAAGCGAGCTCAAAATGCTGCTTGAATATTTTGTGCATGGAATAATAGAATATGATCTCGGTCTATTTTGTTTGTTTTCATAACTCCAAGGTAATTATTAATAGGGATAATTTTATTGGGGGCATTCGTATTGCGACGTTAGAGGTGAAATTTTTGGATCATCACCTGTGAATATAATTAACATATTTCCTGAAACATGTTTTAATATATTTTTGTGTTCGCAGTAACCGGCGACACGGCGATGTAAATTCATGTTTTCCTCAAATTTTCAAATATGATAAATTTCGAGTACTGTCTATAAATATAATTTTTGTGTTTTCTGTGTTAGGATTCGCTGTGCTTCAGTGTAGGTGCTTATAATGTAAATTTCCAAATAAACTGACAGTATTTCCTACCAATCCTTCATGAAAACAAATGATTCTTAAATCCAACATACATATCGAGTCAAAGAACCGAAATGCTACTGAATAAATAACCGAATCCGGTACATCACTACTCATAACTGTTTAGTGGGTTTAGTAAAAGCCGTCTGAACAGGTAAATCCTAGATTTATACCGTTTCAACTTTCAACAGTCTGAAGTTTTTGAAGCGTAGTTAAACGCTATCTGAGAACCGTTAAATGTGCATTGTTCGATAGTTTGTAGTTCTGATCTATGTGGTTTAAAATAAAACAACGCTTCCGGTGACAAGTAATAAACTAACTGTATAATATATTTTTTTAAACACATTACTATCACTATTACAGATGGCGACCCTGTGACATTGGTAGATATAAATTCAACACTCTTACTATAACTAACAATATCAACAAACAATACTGAAAAGTTGTTTAACATAGTTAAATTCAGTTTTTTTTTTAAATCTTCCTACTTTATGTTTAAAAAAAATATTTTGAACGGTTCAGATAAATATATTTTTATAATTTTTTTTAAGTTTTTTTTTGTAAGGATGTTATGGATGTTACTCTTTCAAACTGGATGGAATCTCATTATATTTTGCACTCAGATGGACCATGATCTGATGATAAAATATAGGGCACTTAATATCCCGGAAAAACAGAGCGAAGTCGCGGGTAGAGCCCTAGTTTTATAATAAAACTGTAAGTGACCTATGTTTGTACATGGATGTATTGGATAAAGATTGTATGTGTGAGGGTTTCAATAAACGCAACATATCCCACAAGAATGACCAACATTTATTAATAGATTTCTGTGTTCTTATTAACTACCGATTTCAATTACATCACAGTTAAAGAAAAAATTAAAACCGCAAAGTAAAACAAAAAAGGAAAAGCACAAACCACGATTTACAATAAAAATAGTAGTTGACAATTACTAAATTCATTTCACCTTGCCGTTCTTATATTTTGTTAAAACATAATTCCATGCAATAACGTATGCATTCAGCCATTTCGCTGGCGCCCAACGCGGGACCGTTTAATTGTAGTTTTTGCTCGTGGTTTATGAAATTGTTAATTCACTAAGTGGAATCCGTTTGTATATTCACCGCACATTTAACTGCCTGTTAGAGAATATTATATTTGAAGTAACGCGTTGTTTGCATATTTTAGTAAAATTAGAATAATTCTGTGTAACTCATGTTATTATGTGATGTGACTTATTAAATTAGGTGATATTTAACTTGAGGTCCATGATGAACCTTGGTGAGTGTGATACAAAAGTAAAATATATCCTTAATTAAGCCTTAATTCTTCTGCCAACATGCATTTCACATCGATTACTTTTGTAAGTAGTGTATTTAATTTGTTGAACGATCAGTCATTCAGTTTTTCTTTTATATTATATAAACAGATAACCTATATATTATATAATCTATACCAGTTATCGTTATTAAATCTTAATTATTTTTAACATTTATTTTATTTTATTAATAACCTTCATAAAAGATTCAGTCACTTATCATAAATAGAAAAAAATTTACTCGAATGAGGACTTTAATGACTTTGTGAGTGAATTTGACGTTTTATTATTATTTATTGTATATTCTAAACTTGTATTGTTCTTGGCTTCCACCCATTAACGGCCCACTTCTGAGCACGGGTCTCTACTCTTGAGACGTCCTAGAGCATACTCCACCACGCTGCTCCAGTGCGGATTGGTGGTATTGTTCTTATCTAGTACATATTTACGTTAAACCCGTCGTTGGCTCATAATTAGTTTAATAGAACATAAGATTTAAAAATTTATTCGCATGAATATACTTAATTAACAATTTCTCTTCCATTACCAGTGAATACCAATCAGCTTTCAGCTGATGAAAAAATATTTCATAACTGGACACGATACAACAAAAAGGCCTAAAAAAAGTTCATTTAACGTGTAAAAGTATTTCGCGAGTGGCGCCCAAACCGGGACTTTAATTGCAGTTCGCTAAACTGTGCTTTATGAAATGGTTAACGTGTTAAGTAGAGTTTATTTACGTTTGTTCAATGTTTATCGTGCACACAGCCGCATACCACAGGCTCTCAAATATTTAACCAGTCTCATGAATGTTACATAAGTATTAAATTAACCGTGTTTTAAACGGGTGCTCAAGATTATTATAGTGAAAACCGTTGTTAAATCTGATAGAAAGTGTTTACGCCATGGACATCAGCATCAGTAAAAGTATAACGCGTTTCCGGGGCCAAAGGAATCGCAGGACTGATTATTTCTAATTTTCCGACACGACGATAAACTGCTTTTTAACTGACGCGACGTTTAAGAAGTACATTTCGTGCTCAATTCGGTTGTGTTTTTTGATGTTTGTTACCACAGAATTTAGTTGTTATTATTTCTCCATCTTTATTATCGTTTCTCCAAATGACTCATCGTGTTCCGGCTGGGGGCTTGAGAGCCTTTCTTTTTTGTTTCTTTCTTTTTCTTCTTTCTTTCTTGGCCGGCAACGCCGCAGTGATACCTTTGGTATTGCTTATGTTCATGGGCGACGATAACCACTTTCTATCAGGTGGATCGTCAGCTCATTTGCCGGCTATTTCCAAAAAAAAATATCTATTAATTTCGATATTTTTTTATGTATTACAAAGGGTATACTTGCATATAGGTCCTGTATATATCAAAACTTTGATTTGATCATAGGATTCATGATTGCGGGAATTTTTTATTTTAAATATAAGGGGTGTTTATGAAAATGTTTAGCTATAATTTCAGTGGTCTTCATCCAGCACTTTTTAGGGTTCCGTAGCCAAATGGCAAAAAACGGAACCCTTATAAATTCGTCATGTCTGTCTGTCTGTCTGTCTGTCTGTCTGTCCGTCCGTCCGTATGTCACAGCCACTTTTCTCCGAAACTATAAGAACTATACTGTTGAAACTTGGTCAGTAGATGTATACCGTAAACCGCGTTAAGATTTTCATACAAAAATTAAAATAAAACAATAAATTTTGGGGGTTCCCCATACATAGAACTGAAACTCAAAAACTTTTTTTTCATCAAACCCATACGTGTGGGGTATCTATGGATAGGTCTTCAAAAATGATATTGAGGTTTCTAATATCATTTTTTTCTAAATTGTATAGTTTGCGCGAGAGACACTTCCAAAGTGGTAAAATGTGTGTCCACCCCTTGTAACTTCTAAAATAAGAGAATGATAAAACTAAAAAAAATATATGATGTACATTACCGTGCAAACTTCCAACGAAAATTAATTTGAACGAGATCTAGTAAGTAGTTTTTTTTTAATACGTCATAAATCGTAAACCGCAAAAAATATCGATCAAAGTTACAATGAAGTGCAAGAACTTTTATATTATGTTATTTGCTGCTATGGAACCCTTCATGGGCGAGTCCGACTCGCACTTGGCCGCTTTTTTTGTAAAACGATTGTTATTCCTTTAGTAAATCTTCCCAGCTCTTTCTGAATAATAATAAATAATGTATATTGTATAGCCATAAAACTATTAAGCGAGTAATGTATTGCAATATCATTAGACTATGAAACCAATGTAATAACTAGATAACGACGAAAATGATTCATAGACAATAAATCCGGTTCTTTATGTGTTATGAAGGTGTCGTAAAATTTCATATTGTTATGGCATATTTGTGGCACATTTACATTAGGTCGATTTGGTCGTATTCGACAAACCTAAAAAGAACAATAACTTTTTTGTTACACACCACGCGGACGAAGTCGCGGGTAGTGTAACAAAAAGCGGCCAAGTGCGAGTCGGTCTCGCCCATGAAGGGTTCCGTAGCAGCAAGTAACATAATATAAAAGTTCTTGTAGTTCGTTGTAACTTTGATCAGTGTTTTTGCGGTTTACGATTTATGACGTATTAAAAAAAACTACTTACTAGATCTCATTCAAACCAGAAAATATTGTTGTGATATATATACCGTGTATTGTGCACTTATTAAATAACGGTTATTTTAATATTACAAACAGACACTCCAAATTTTATTTATGTGTATAGATGTGAAAGTTTTTTTGTAAGGATGTATGGATGCTTATAACTCTGACGCAAATACTACTGAACGGATTTTCCTGAAATTCACATACACATGTAACCATGATTTGGAATAACATAATTAGCGTCATTATTATCCCGAAAATCGTGAGCTAACCCGCGGGCATACCGATAGTATATCATCAGTTATATCCATCCAATTACTGTCCCTATTATTTGTATATTATGTTTGTAATATACTTCTACGCAAAACAGATCATTGTTTGGAATATGTAATTTTTCTTCCAAATAATCTATTACTATAATAAAACTCAAAGGGCAAATTTTCTGTACATTGATAATATATATATGGTTAAATTTTCTGTACATTGAATATTTTTTTAAAATTTCGATTAGGGGGCACTTCAATAACGTGTTAGAGCACAAAAATATTTTTTTTTTAGAATTATTGTCTGTCTGTCTGTCTGTTTGTCTGTCCGGGAATCACATGAAAAAACTCTTGGACGGATTTCAATGAAAATTGGTACAGTTGTTACTAATACTCCGGGTCATATTTTAGAATACTTTTTATCCCGGAAAATTAAAAGGTTTCCCCGAGAAACGGGATGAAAGTTTGTATTCAATATTTTTAAAACATCAACCGATTTGCTTCAAATTTTCAACAAATGTTCCTTTCCTAAATTGATGGAACATATATTTTTCAGTTTTTCAAAATTTTGCAAAAACAAAAAAAAATACAAATTAATGTGAATATTGCTTATTTTTCAAAATGCGCTTCTGGGAGAATCCTTTGTGATTTTATCGTGGGCTTCAGTATATAAATTACTAAATATGAGTACTTCAATATAAATTCAGCGTTTTTTAAATTTTCTTCTGCAAGAGGTATAAATAAAATAAAACATAATTTCCGTATGCGAAGCTGCGGGTAACAGCTAGTATTCAATAGCAAAGTAACGAATATAATGTACTCATGTTCTGTATGGTTTTCGTTATATTCTTATTTCGTACATTATAATGACGTATCAAATATGATAAGCACAGAAACACACTTGTGAAAAATCATTATAATTAATGATAAACGAACTTACCTGTAAGTGAAGATCTATCATAATCTATACGTCTATACTCTATACAAATAAATAAAATTGGAGTGTCTGTTTGTAATATTAAAATAACCGCTTTTTACTAAGTGCATGTGGATGTATACACGGCACATATACCAAAACAACATTTTTTACAATTTTTGTCTGTCTGTCTGTCTGTCTGTCTGTCTGTCTGTCTGTTTGTTCCAACTAATCTCTGAAATGGCTGGACCGATTTTGACAGGACTGTCATTGGCAGATAGCTGATGTAACAAGGAGTAACTTAGGCTACTTTTATTTTAGAAAAAAAAAATAGTTTGTCAGGCGATACGAAGTTCGCCAGGTCAGCTAGTTATGTCCTAAAGACCAACGTAAGAACACTCATCATCCCACTTGATTATATTTCAAGCGTGTAACACTTGATTTTATAATGGACAACAAATATAATGCAATAATGAAACTAGTTTGATAATATTCTGTAACAATGATTCGTAAAACGCTACCTCGGAGTAATCAGACTACAGCTATTGTATGTAAATGTGTTATTTCCCATTTATTAATACAAGCATTGAAATTAACTAGAGATTGTTGTTAGCGTGAAGAGAGGGGTTATACGAGTTGATGTTGTTATGAGAATAACTAAATATTTGATACAAGTTTATTTTTAAAATGGACTTTGACTGAATATTTGATACAAGACGAGTTTATTTTTGAACGGACTTCAAAAAGCAGATTTTTTTTTAATTTCTAATTTTTTTATTTAGTTTGTAGTCTTATTTATCGAAATTAGGTTCTTGGGTGACTAATTATTTGAAGTCGGTATTTTTTTTATAATAAGACCTATAGTTTGATTTTAAACTTAACTCATTGTGGCCTGGACACATTTTACTGTACTACGGGTATTAACGATATTTTGTGTTCCGATATTACGACCCAGTTGCATGGATCGTGGTCACGGTCGAACTGTTCATGTCCAAAATAAATATCGTGAATTATCGTGAGTACCCTTAGTGCAGTAAAAACTATAGTTTGATTGTTTTATCGATACACAAGCTTGAATCCAGTTGATCGTGATCGAAATAATTGAACTATAAGTCCTGCGTTCGATATCTGACGAGTCAGAAATCCATTCTCAGTTCTCAATATTCTCCATATTATATCTATCCACAATCTTTGTATGGATAGATAGATTAAAGGAAATGGCTATCTTATGATAACACCCGGAGTAAGGAAGTTCTCAAATAAAAATTTCACTAGCGGTCACCTTTCAAATAAATAGGTATACATATAGTTTTATATCTAATACATGAAATTCTCGTGTCACGGTGTTAGAAGTTGAACTCCTCCGAAACAGCTCGACCGATTTTCGTGAATCTTTCCGTGCATATCGACTAGGGTTGAGAATCGGTCAACATCTATTTTTCATCCCCCTACCCCTAAAATTTTTTGGCAGAACGAGGTTTGCCCGGTCAGCTAGTAAACTATATAATAGATAATAGTTTCCAAAACATACATTTCAGAAACATAACGAGTATTTCTATAGATAACGTTTTTGTTAACAACAAAATTATGAACAAAGAGCAAGCAGACAATACGTTCGTAACAAAGCTAAGGACCTTGGAACTTTGTGCTTATATTTATGTACTAGCTGTTACCCGCGACTTCGTCCGCGTGGTATTTAACAATAATCTAAATTTTACTAACAAAAAATAACCGACTTCAAAATTACTCAAAAACTACTTGTCAGATCTCGTTCAAATTTATGTGAGACCACATGACAAGCACCTGCTTTCGATTAAAAAAAGAATCATCGAAATCGGTTGGGGTGATATTGAGTTATTCGTCCATTTGTCGCGCACATACTTAATTCAAAGGACAATGTCCACTTTGTATGGACATTTGGCTATCAGTGAACACCACATTTCAACATAAATATTATATAGGCTTAATACCTTTACTCAGTTTAAAAACGAAAATAATAATTGTTTTGTAGCCAGATGTTTATTATACTGGTTATTTGAATAAATATTTTGTAGGTATTTTAAAGAAAACGCACAATCTCCTTGACATTTTTGTTTATTAATCTGACTCGTATGTTATTAATATATTGTCCAAGAACTGGGCTGGTGCATTTATATCATCTCTGTACCTTGCCCAGCTTAGAAACCAAATAACAGTCATTACATGAGCACACCTATGACCAACCTACTGTTCTGCGGCCCACAATGCAGTTGCAACAATATTGTTTTATAGCATCTCTGCCATGTATCTCATTTTCATACAATATATTATAAATAATACACCAAGGTTCAAATCCATTTTCGTAAGCCAAAGGTCGTAATAATATTAATGATGAAAAACACAGACGAAAGTATCCACTATGCAAAAAACAAAGCGAACGCGACTTGAAAGTTCTACGTTGATTATTTTGATTACTATGTGATATGTCCAACGATTGACAATTGCCAACTGTCAGTTGGGGATGCAAAACATCGATATATTGTTCACTATCGTGAATTATTATAAAAGCAACGTACATAAAATAATATGTTATACTAGTAAAAATAATACCTTATTTATAGTTTATTGCTTTTTATACGTGTACCTTACCAAACTTAACTTTTTGTCGTGAGAATTAAAACTTCGAAATAACATCGATATATCGTTTTTATTATCGTTATAGGAATAATGTTGCTAACTACTCTGTGTATGTGACAATAGGAAGAGTTAAATCAGTAGAATGATCAATTAAACATATTATTTTAAAAAAGTAAATTGATACAAAAATAAATCGGGTGTATAAGTTAAAAAACAAAATATATTTTTTCGTGTAATTATTTATTTTTGAGCATGCTGTCCACGAATAGCCGAAAATGGACATTGCCCTTTAAGACTTAAATGATTTTCTCATGGATGCCATTGTCAGATCTCAATAAAATTTAAGTGGGACCACATGACAAGCACCAGCTTTCGTTTAAAAAAACAATCATCAAAATCGTCTCTTTTCTAAAACTTTTTTTCTAAAATAAAAGTAGCCTAAGTTACTCCTTGTTACATCAGCTATCTGCCAGTGAAAGTCCCGTCAAAATCGGTCCAGCCACTTCAGAGATTAGCCGGAACAAACAGGCAGACAGACAAAAATTGTAAAAAATGTTGTTTTGTACCGAGTATAAATACACCCAAATGCACTTGGTAAAAAGCTCATTATTGAAATCTTGGGAAACATGTGAATTTAAATGTTTTAAATTTTCAGCCCATACTATACCTACTTACTTATTTTTCATGTCATATAGACACATTTCAGCCTTAACGTTTATAAATAAAAACAATATATGGTTAGTAATTGGCGCTTAGAGATCCATGAAATACATTTTTGTCTGACAATTTTCTTCGATCGGAATTCCTGATATTGTAATATTCTGAAAGTGGCTGATATTTATCTATATGTTACCGGATATCTGTATAATTTAGCATTCTATACAATTCCTAGGCAATTTATAGAATATCTTAAACGTTCAGGTAACGTTTTGAATATTATTTATTTCATACTTAGCCCAGGCATTCTATACAATACTCCATGCGTAGTTGGTAATGTGTGTAAAAGACGGTTCTCTGCCTTTTCGCCGAAAATTGTTTGGACGATTATCACTTGCCAACTAACGTTTCGCAGAATTTTATTTCGCCGAATAATCATTTGCCAACTTATCACATTTTTTTTTTATTTCCCAACCTAACAGTTGCCAACTGTACGTTTGGTCTGCCTTTTATAATGACACTTTTCAAAAGGCCAACTTTCAAGTAGCGAATGTTTCAGTTAGAGTAATATTCATTTAGTTGTATATTGTTTATAAACCTAGGTTTGTAAATTTGCGGTTCTTGTTATCTTCCGGTGACATATGCACTTTTAGGGAGAATTTAGGGGTTTTTGATACACAAAAAGGCTTCCAAACGTCTCCGGCGCTGCGGGAAGTGCAGCCCCTCCGCCCTTGTGTAACAAACTGCAGGCACTCCATGCTCGCCTACTCAGCTTCGGCTTTTTGGTCGCCTGCGGCGACCAGCCTCTGCCGCTTCGGCTCGCATGGTGCCTGCAGTTGGTTACAGCGGGCGGGGGCTGCTCTCCCTCCGCGCCTCCGGGGTTTACATTCACTCTAGGGGTAGGGCAGACTAGTACCACTTGGGGTCGGGGTTGACTAAGTCGGTTCTGTCACCAATTTTGAAAAATCCGAAGCTGCGTAGGCGAGCAGTGTAGTGTAGGAGCCATTAGACTGCATCTCTCCTTACCATCAAGTGTGATTTCGGTCAAGCATTAATTTAAAATGTATAAAAAAAATATCTATTCATGCAGGTTACAATTTGTTTTGAGTGTGTTTTTAAGTAAATTCTTTTCTTAATTCCAACCTCCATCCAAGTTGACTACACATACCCAAATCTTAACTTTATTCATTGCCGGTGGACCTGCAGGTATTCTGTACAGTAGTTGGGAAACGTATACATTACCTAGGCAAACTATGTAATGGTGATAATATTCATATAATTTAATACATTGCCAAAACGACCCAGGTATTATACACATTTCCTAGGAATTGTGTTGAATACCTGCATTATACAGATATCCGGTAACATATACATCTATACTCTATACAAATAAATTAAAATTGGAGTGTCTGTTTGTAATATTAAAATAACCGCTTTTTGCTAAGTGCATTTGGATGTTTACACGGTACATATACCAAAACAACATTTTTTACAATTTTTGTCTGTCTGCCTGTCTGTCTGTCTGTCTGTTTGTTCCGGCTAATCTCTCAAATGGCTGGACCGATTTTGACGGGACTTTCACTGGCAGATAGCTGATGTAACAAGGAGTAACTTAGGCTACTTTTAGTTTAGAAAAAAATAGTTTGTTTGGCGATACGAAGTTCGCCGGGTCAGCTAGTCAAAAATAAACTTTACTCGTTTGCCCGTCGTTGGCAGTGCATCAGTGACGCATTTAGCGCTCCTGATGTCCATGGGAGACGACCACATATAATCAGATAACTCGTTTACTCATTTCTCGGCTATCTACAGTTTGAGAACCACTGGCCTAGATACAATTTTATAACAGTTGATAGGTATTTCACGCTTGATATATTGGACACGTTGAACAGAACAAACCCTTTGTTTAATAAAATTATGATGTTACTCCCGTCGATATCCCACGGGAGAGACAGTTTCGGTGACAATGTGCCCGGTGAATTATGATCTCGAATATTGCCTATTTACTTGTATATTCATGCTGCCACAGTTAAGGCAAATGCCTCGTGCCTCCACCTTGACTGCCTATTTACAAGACTAATACATAATCGTCACCTCAAATTAGAGGCCATCCGTAAATTACGTCACATTAATTTCATGACTTTTTGACCTCTCCCCCCTGCTTGTCACAGCTGGTCACATTTGTGAGACCTCCCCCCTAGTGTGACGTCACGTATTATAAAATTTTAAACTTAGTAATTAATAAATTAAAAGAGCAGTTCCGAAATAAGTTTTATTTCCATTAATTGTTTTTTAATATTTACCTATATATACCAATTATTCGATTTTGAAATGTGACGTCACGAAATTTAGGACCCCTTCCCACCCCTTGTCACACAATGTCACACTTCATCGACCCCCCTCCCCTCCCCCCTAACGTGTGACGTAATTTATGGATGGCCCCTTAGTATTATTTTTTATGTCATGTTTAGGGAGCAGTATCTATCATTTTTTAGTACTTTCTATCATTTTTTCTCTGCTCTCTTATTTCTTGGCCGTAACACTTTGGCAATGACTTTGGTAAGACTCTAATTGTCCATAAGCGACGGTGATTACTTACCATCAGGTTTTTTTTTACATATTGTCAGATATATTTTACTCCCAGATGGTAAGTGACTTGTAAAAACCTATTCACTATTTTCTTGAAGACTCCCACGTCATAGGCAGACGAAAACGCAGACGCAACGTACGCACAATGAATTACGAAGCAAACCGCGTCGTCCGTGCCAGCGCGATGTCTACAACAAAAGGATACCTGCAGTGCGTTTCGTTACTCAGTACAGAAATCTGGTTTTCCCCCTTTAAAAAATTAAGCCAGTATTGTGAATATTACAAATTCATGGGTTTCCCCACACAGACCCACGGAATCAATCACCAAGCGCCCCATTTAGTGCATGCTTGGCGTAATTAATGCACGTCAATATCGTCATTACCGGGAACGCGCTAAAAGCTATTTCAAACCGCTGATTTAGTGATGAAAGGAGCGATTAGCGGGAGCGTTTTTTCAATAATCATGAGAACAAGAGATAACTAGTGGTGACATTATAAAAATACGTTTATGATTGTAGTGTTATTACGAATAGCACAAAATTTCGACATGTACCTAATAAGAATTCATTACATAGTTAAATACAGACCCTTGGTTTATTCAAGCACCGCTAGGGTATGTGGTTCCAAGCCTCATATATCGGTTAAGATATTAAAAAAGATGCGTACCCTGTAGTGGGTCCATAGTGGGTCATTAAAGGATTCTAGTGTAGTCAGGTTAAAAACGTAATCTAACCACTTTTCAGTGCTGAGAAGTAAATGGGCTTTTTTTATGTAGCTAGCCAACAAACGAGCTGATGATCCTCCTGGTGGTAGCCTTTGACCATGGACCTCAGCATTACCAAAGGCGTCACCGATGCGTTGCTAACAAAAAAGGAAGAAAAGATAAAACTAGCCCAAGTCCTGTCTAGTCGTTTGGCAACTCAAGCAAAAGGGTAGCAGCCAGCCAGGCAGGCTTCATGGAAAGATAATAATGCCAGTAATAATATTAATGACTAGCTGACCCAGCGAACTTCGTATCGTCTAACAAACTATTTTTTTTTTCTAAAATAAAAGTAGCCTAAGTTACTCCTTGTTACATCAGCTATCTGCCAGTGAAAGTTCCGTCTAAATCGGTCCAGCCATTTCTGAGATTAGCCGGAACAAACAGACAGACAAAAATTGTGAAAAATGTTGTTTTGTGTTTGTTTATATGTACCGTGTATACATCCAAATGCACTTAGTAAAAAGCGGTTATTTTAATATTACAAACAGACACTCCAATTTTATTTATTTGAATATAGACTAAATAATAGTATTATTAAAATTTTATTCTTACGAACTTTTTTGCCACGCACGTGCAAGCTGTGAAACGGATTTCCTTCTGAAGTATACCCGGAGCGCTATGACATGGGGTTCTTCAAAAAATGTGTAAAAAGAGTTCTCCTTCAGGGCCGGCGATGCATTGGCGATTCCTCTGGTATTGCTCATGTCAATAGGCGGTGACCACTTACCATCAAGTGGCCCGTATGCTTTTTCGTCTGCCCTTCAGACTATAAAAAAATCGATAATTTTATACTTATGTAAAACCTTACCACCCAGCGGGCTGGCTTCTTACGACACCCTATCCCACACATAGGATTGGGGTCAACATTCTAAGTCGCCCCTATATGACAACGGCTTAAAACAACCAATAGAACGCTCACAATAAATTCCGCTTCCGCTTATCACTAAGCTACCGGCGCACTAAACCCCACGCGTGGGCGATAAATAATCCACTCCGCGCCCATTACACGCGACTGGGTAATTTATACGGGACTTTATGCTGTTACTGTACATCCCGGGTATAGCTGCCATAAGAGTGAGAGATTATGGGATTAACTAGCTACCGATTGTCTGTTAAATTGGGATAAAAATTAAACGTTCTAGTTTAATTTCTCATTTCCTTTGAAAGATTTTGATTAGATTATTTCTTCTGAGTTCTGAAATAGAAAGAAAGAAAGAAAGAGAACTTTATTCAAAGGAGCAAAGCACAAATAAACACTAAAATCTGAGAGTCTCACACCCTAATTCATAAAAACAAGCAACGTTATTATGTTAAAGGCTTGTAAAGTGTTAAGTCTTATATAAAACAATAAAAATAGAGGCTAATTATTATATTTCGCATTCACTTTCTTTCAAAAGGTGGCACTTAAATTGGTCTGATTGGACCAATATACCGCTGTTCACACGTAGTTTGTAAGAGGGAGATAGATGACGTTGAGCTTTTTGGTTGTGTGAAGAAAATTCATGTGAAATTCTGTGTTATCCACTGTGTATCCTTCATTTCAAACTAGTGCTTTGCCCGCGGATTTTCCTCATTTTCCAGGATAATAAGTACCCTATATCCAATTCCAGATCATTCGCTAAATTCCATGGAAATCATTTCAGTAGTAAGAGGAATAAACATCCTCAAAATTTTCTTTGACATTTATTATGTTAGTAGGATATTAGTAGGATCATTGCCATTGGCTCAGCGCTAGTAAAAAATATATTTTTAATAAAGTTTAGCGGTACTTTGTATGTATGTATTTAAGTTTAATTTGATTACATTATTTCAACGCAGCAGCAACGGCAAAAATAATCAAAATGATAATTGTAATACATGACCCCATATCGCTCTGTTTATGGGGTCACGAGTTAGGAGCCAGACTAATCCTCCATTAGCAATGACATTGACTCACTCACGACCCCATGCCATCGACCGTGGAGCACAATTTATTTAAATCCAATGATATTATAATGTAAAAAAGAGGTAGATATGTCACAAGCGCGCCGACGATGAAGAGCGTGAGAACAGGTAATTGACCATTCTGCTCGTAGTCGCTCTGTCAATACAAGACAATACGCACGCTTTTGTTGTTGTAAGAAGTGCTTGACATTTGACAAAAAGCGTTAAAATGCCTTCGTGTATTATACCAATGTGATTGGTGTAGTGAAACAAAAGATAAACGTATGTGTGTTGTAGCTCTTTTCGGAACAGATTTTTTGGTCGATTTGTAAGAGCATAACGTATCTATATTTTTTAAATATCATTGTTAAATCCTAAAAATATTATAAATTTGAAAGTTTGTGAGGATGAACGGAAATTTGTTACTCTTTCAAAAACTACTGAACTGATTTTCATGAAAAGCGCACAGATATGTGATCTGGATATGGAATACTTACTATCCCGGAAAATGTAGACAAAGCCGCGGGGCAAAGGGCTTGTATTAAATAAAAAAAATATCAAATTATATACAATTAATAAAATACAATGGTCCAGAGGCGGAGACAAAGGATCGTGACAAAAACTTCTTAATTATTTTGTTTTTGCTCCACATTGGAAACAAGTATCACGAGGATTGGTATAATGTAAATCAGAGTTCCCCAAACTTTTTTGTGTCGTAGACCCCTTGCCATGTTTTTCCGTGTTGGGTAGACCCCCTACTTAGGGGGCGTTCATAAATTATGTGAGATGTTTAAGGGGGGAGGGGGTCGAGTCAAATCTCATCTAATCTTACGTTGGAGAGAGGGGGGGTTTCGGCAAATATCACGCAATTTTTTTTCTGATTGAAACAAAAAAAATATATACTATTTTGGTCCATTTAATCCAGATTGTACATGCTTAAGTTAAATTTTTATTACACTTCTAATTAAACTCTCAACAATATTGATTACTAGTCTTAACTAGTCGTAAATAAAAGCACGAAGCAATATTTTTTTTCTTTTTACAATAACAATCCAACGCGTTTAGGTAAGAAACCCACATTTTGAAAAATCTCACGTGAGATTGGGGGATGGGGGAGGGGGTTGAATAAAATCTCACAACATCTCACCAGAGGGGGAGGGAGGGACAGAAAATTTGAAAAAACCCCTCACGTAATTTATGGACGCCCCCTTACCTGATATTGATTTCCTGTAAATTTCTAACTGTAGTGAAGTTTAGTGTTAAAAACTTAAAGTAAAAACACATGTTAATTTATACATTTATTAATTGAATTTAAATTAAAACTACTCAAAATAAAATTTTGTATCTGTTATGTAAAATATACGTAGCATTAAATAAACATTTTTACAAGTTCAAAATGTATTGCGACCACAAAGCGAATACCAACATCCTACAACTTACACAATTTTATAAACATATATAATTTTTTTTTTTACATCATAGGTACTTTTATAAATAATGTATATGTTTTGATATTATAAAATAGTATGATGTAAGTAAATAGGTACTATCAGTGTATGTGTTGAGATCCACTATCGTGGACCCCCATTTTCATTTCATGGACCCCCAAATTTTTTTTCGCTGACATAAACCCCTTGCAGGTTGTCATAGACCCCTAGGGGTCGATATAGACACACTTTGGGAATCACTGATGTAAATTAATGTTAATTAAATAAATATTTAAATGTATAAAATATGCTCGCCTGCATAATTTAAAATGTAGAATGTTTTTGACGATACAAGTATGATTAATTAAAATTACAATACTCGAATTTGTGGTTTTTTTTTTCTAGATTTGTATTTATAATAACAAGGTGTGATGAGAAAATAATAGTAAAAACTAGTCAATGACCTTGCTTTGTTTCGGAGATTTGAGCCTATAAAGTAGTTATATTAAAGGATAACATGAAAATGTTCGAGAGGGCATTTTTTAATAAACATTTTTTTAAATTTTATAACCGATTGAAATGAAACAAAAAATCTACATTAAAAAGTGAAAACCGCATTCAAATAGGAGTACCTATCATCATCATCATCATCATCATCATCATCATCCTTCCCCCATCCCAATTTTATTTGGGGTCGGCGCAATATGTTTTTCCTCTTCCACACTTCCCTGTCAGCCGTCATCTTTACACTAACTCTCTTATCTTTCATATCATCTATCACACAATCCATCCATCTTTTCTTTGGTCGTCCTCGTCCCCTTCGTCTATCCATCACATTCATATCCAAATTCATATAAAATAGGAGTACCTATCCGTTTCTAAAATTAGCAGGAACGTATATACAAACAAACTGTCAAAAATTCTAAAAATCATTGATGTAGGATATATGACAGCAATCTTCCGTGTATAGTCACCGATTACAATAATTGTATGTATATGAATATTACTTATGATGATGATGGCAGCTTACTCGAGTCAAGTTAATATACTTGTTCAGAACAAAAGACCAATCAAGATATGTACTCGTACATTAATAAAAACAGCTCTATTTTTATAAATTCTTACATCTAATAATATAACAATAAACATCTCGCTCACAGACAGACGTACAATGAATCTTAATAATACCAATCACTGATAAGCTACAACATTCATTAAAATCAAATATAATAAGACCAATAGCACTGACATTCCTACTCGGTAATTATATCGATATAGAAAAGTCTTACGTTGGAAAATATGTCTTAAGTCAATCGAGATAAGATCTATCCTTCCCGATCGACCAAAAAGATCGAATCGGAGAAGTTAACTGCAGTCTTAACACTATTATGAGCATTGTAATAAGGTCGATAATGCTGCAATGAACTGTGGAACGTTGTACATCGAGTTGTTAGTATGACATGCATCGGATAAGATGAACTCCTGAGCTGCAATGGATCTGACATGACAGTCGGTATCGCTACTGTGACACGAAGATGATCGATGCGGTCGCTACTTGAATTTTAAAAGGAAATTTCATTTCTTTTAAAGTGATGTGAATGTCTATCTGATAACGCTGACGTGAATGGAGCTTTAGTTTATATCCGATGGACTGAGTTGCTACAGCTGGTAGCATGGTGGACGTCTGTTCGCAAGGGGGACAGGGTTCGAAGTTCTGAAGGGATTTCTGATTTTTCTGAGTTACTTTATTGTCACCTATAGTATACGTACCTATAGACATTCAAGAAGCTTCGAATCTTGGGTACATATGCCGTACCGTAGATCTAGAATCATGAAATAAGGCACTCATGAATCAATATCTTATAACCAGCAAAGTTAAAGGGACAAATCCTAAAATGTTTCTTCTTCTTCTCTCTTTCTTACCCGGCAAAGCTGCAGTGATGGCTTTGGTGTCGCTGATGTCAGGGTGACGATAGCCACTTACCAGCAGGTGGAACGTCAGGTCGTTTTTCGGTTATTTCCATAAAACTAAAACGCTAATTTAAAGTTACATCACAAAAAATGAGGCAACAATTGATGCGCGAGTTCGACTCGCATTTGGCTGGAATTTTGCTCTTAGAAAGAGAAGGAAGGAAGGTATTATTACTCATTTTTTAATATACGTATAAGTGTAGGTGTATAGTTATACATATATAATACCACGAACATCATATTTGCTTTCAAATTAACTGGTACTGTTAACGAATGATATGGTGAATCCTACAATAAAACGGTACCATAGATGAAAAGGGAGCAAAGATCACCACGGGCACGGATCCCGTTATCCCGGCGCTATAAATCCCGCGGGCGTGATGATTATCATCTACTAGAGTTACTAGACCGACCTCAGCTATTTTAACTGCACAAAGTACCTACCTTACTTTTCCTTCACTTGTCGTTACTTGAGTTAGTTTGCGGAAATCCGTTGTTTTGAGATAAAATAAGAAGTGGTTTTGCCGGAAATTGAGATAAACAGTTTACCTTAAAACCCCCCTCCCCCCAGTTCCCGACTCAGATCGCCCGTAAATTATTTTTCTTTCATTTTTGTTATATTCTCTTCCAATGGGTTTCATCCTACTATTATTTCTTTCACTTTTTACCGTTTTCAAAGGCTTCGGCACTGGTCTTATATAATGATAATAGTCTACGAAGATTAGACTCTTACCCTGATGACGCTCCGTTTCTGGGCAAAACACGTTGTGTTACTGTCTATCCAGTACTCTATATTCATTGAATCGAACCCAAAAAAATTCTAAAATACAAGCGTTTTCTTTTTAGTTTTTAAACTATGATTATTTTGGTTTTAACCCTTTGGTTTTGACGATCCTGTAGCCTAGTTGGTAGCGACCTTGCCTGCGAAGCGAGGGGTCCCGGGTTCGATTCCCGGCCGGGGCAGATATTTATGTGACAGATAAATATTTGTACTCGGGTCATGGGTGTTATTGTGACGTGTTATATGTGTCGTCCATGCCACCCGCGACACAGGTGAAAACCTACTGCGGGGGTATGAGTGTGAACTCATGGTGAGGACGACGAACTTATAAGGACTTAAGATTTCACTTGCGCATACCTGTCACATACCGACACTGAAACGCCGTTAAAGATTGTATCTTTAAAATGCCTGTACCGTAGATTTTTAGATTCCAATTCGTTTCAAGGTTGTCGACCTTCATATAATAAATGGGAGGTAATTATACAGAACATCACCAGAAAATAGCATTGAAATAGTTAACCGTTTGACTAATACTGAACCACAAAATAGATACACAAAGAAGTATATTTATTTTATGTACCTTCTTTTTACATAATGTTATTTTATCTTTTGTTTCTAATATTAGCTCGCAAAATTCTTAATATTTGCACCTCTACCTACGCGTTTCTTGAATGTCTGTGTCCTCTACCCTTAGGTTGTCTGGTAGAAATCGCTATTACAGCGATAAGACTGCCTATTGTGTTACTACTACATACTTGCATTGTAATATTTTATGTACTTCTAGTGTGCACAATAAAGAATATTGTATTGTATTGTATATTATAACTCGACACGAAAAATAAGCAGGAATAGGCATGGTATTGAGATCACTCTCATTCTAAAACCGACTTCAAAAAAGGTTTTCAGTTCGGTTTTTAACGTCAAAACAACTTCATTTTCAAACCGTAAGAAAAACCTATTTCAACCAAAAATCTGAAAAGGGTATAATTATGTAATTCCAGATCGGTGCAAATATTTATAAAAGTTAGTTGTGATGTTGGGATGGAATGGTTTTTCATTATCCTGTCTATAAACCGTGTGTGTGCGTTTCTCGACCATGCTTGAGTTATCCTTCTGGATGTATGTATTTCGTGGATTGACTAATACAGGGCATTCTGTGGCGCGCTGTACAAATATCTCACGCGGGTTTATCTAAAGGCTGCGCGGGCGCCGTGTCACTGACTCCATTTGGGTGTGCTTACGTTGCTTGAGCGGCAGCGGGAGCGGGTAGCGAGTTCAGAGACGGGGTTCGAGCTTGTGCAAATTTTGAATTTATATACCTACTTATTTTGGTGTAAATAACATTGCTGCAGTGTAAAATGTTTTACATTCAATACTACGCCAGTTAACTGATAAAAATAGTACCTATTACACGAAGTCTAATATCATAAGTATCACAAGAGGTTCAGCAGACGGTAGAACAGCGAAGCTTAAGTACCAATGAACTATAGTATATTCGTTCACTGTTAAGTACCAATTACTAATCTTAATATTACTAACACTATCTCGCTGGCATTTTTTGGATACAGAAACCAAAAAGTCAAATAAATGAGTGCTATCAACACGCGGGGTTGCAGGTTTCAATAACGCGCGAGTTTGTCTTGAAGCTACGCAAGTCCAATGTCACTGACTTTATTTGGATGACATTTTATTGGATAAGTTTTGTACCTATTGCAGCAGATAATAATTTATTTGCCCAAAATCGATATTACCTTGAACATTATTATTGCCTTATTTTTCTGTTTTGTATAGACATCTTAAAATAAAAACAATTAAAATTCTAGCAGTCAAAATTATGGATTTTTTAAATTATAAATAACGTTAATTTTACGTAATTTTATTCTAATTTATATTAACTAATAACGACTGGAATGGTGGAGTAAGCATTGGCGGAATGAAAGTGACCAATCTCCGCTACGCTGATGATACGACGCTAGTCCTGCAAATGAGGAAGAAATGCAATTGCTTCTGCAAAGAATGGAGATAGCTAGTGTGGGCCTGGGACTGTCCATCAACAAGTCGAAGACAAAACTTATGGTGGTGGTCTTCGTGGATTGCTTGACCTACAAATCGTAGAGAACTCTGTGTACCTTGGCTCTAACATCAGCAACAACGGGTCTTGTGAAGGAGAAATACGCCGTCGCATTGGTGTGGCCAAAAACGCAATGTCACAGCTTCAAAGAATTTGGAAGGACAGGACAATATCAATTAAAACCAAGATGGAATTGATACGGACACTGATATTCTCTATTTTCTTGTATGGAGCTGAGATATGGACCATAAAATCATCAGATCGAAACCGCATAGATGCCTTCGAAATGTGGTGTTGGAGGAAAATGCTGCAAATACCGTGGACAGCACATAGGACCAACGTATCAATACTTAAACAACTAGGCATACAAACGAGGCTCTCTACCACCTGTCTCAAAAAAATCCTTGAGTACTTCGGTCATATCGCGAGGAAAAATGACGACAATCTGGAAAAGCTTATGATTACCGGTAAGATCGAAGGAAAGAGGCCTAGAGGACGAAGCCCAATACGTTGGTCCGATCAAATCCAGACATCTCTTCATACTACTCTCCACAATGCTTAAAAGGCGCCGAAAACCGCAACAATTGGAGAGAGATAACAAGGAAAGTGCTTAGTGGTGGTCACGACCCTCAGCAATGAGGAAACCTGTGAATAGACTTGCTAAGTGTTTATTAGAAAATCAAAATAGAGTGCATTGTTACTCTAATTAAATTGGATAAAAATGTGATCAAATCAAACATTTGCGAACACAGTTGGTACCTAATAAAGTTGACTGACGCCCCAACCCAGAGTCACTAACGGTTACTTAAAACGCTCCTTAGTACAGAATTTATATGGTGATTCTTTAAAAAGGAGCGATTAAAGTAATCGTAAGTGACTCTGAGTTGGGCGTAAGAGCGGAATTAGTCCTTTTTAACAGACTTCAAAAAAAGGAGGAGGTTTTCAATTCGGCTGTATTTTTTTATGTTTGTTACCTCAGAACTTTGGACTGGGCGAACCGATTTTGATGATTCTTCTTCTTTTTTTAATCGAAAGCTGGTAGCTGTCATGTGGTCCCATATAAATTTTATTGAGATCTGGTAATGGCATCCATGATAAAACTATATAAGTCTTAAATTTGTATTAAGTAAGCGCGACAAATGGACGAATAACTCAATATCACGCCAACCGATTTCGATGATTCTTTTTTAATCGAAAGCAGGTGCTTGTCACGTAATCCCACATAAATTTGAACGAGATCTGACTAGTAGTTTTAGAGTAACTTTGAAGTATATTATTTTTTGTTGGTAAAATTTAGATTACATCACTACGTCCTCACCCTTAATCCGAGCAGACGTTGCTATCGAGCTTCAGAGCCTAACCGGTTACCAAGCAACACTTATTGTGCGCTGCATTAGTGTGCGTGTACATGTACACTTGAATGTGTGCGTTTTGATTTATGTTAATACGATAGTTGATTTTCGTGGGCTGTGGGTGTGACCTATCATTTTAATTGTATGAAATTATTACTGATCTGTTCGTGTGTTATTAGTTGTTACTTATTATTAATTATGCCAATGTACGTGACATAATTTGGTCTATGGCATAGGCCATAGACTATGCGAATACAGTTAGTATTTTAATTAATATAGAACTGATTCTGAGTTATAGAGCAGATGGCATAGCATCAGATAAGTTTGTAGAATTTAAGTTAGTATTAGGGCTTGTTTCACCATCTTCAAGTAGAGTCCTGAATAAGCTATTCGCCGGTTAAAGTGACGTTAAAGTGTCATTTTACATACACGAAATGTCAACTTAACCAACGAATAGCTTACTTCGGACTTACTTGAAGATTGTGAAACAAGCCCTTAGTCTACTTTGCAACAATCCGCGGATAACATATGTGATGGTACAGGCAGTCCTCGACTTACGTCGTTTCGATTTACGTCGTTTCAAGTTACGTCCAACAATGTTTTGACACTATTCCTCAAACATACGTCATTTGTTTCGATTTCCGGCATAGGGAAAATAACTAGCAATTTCATAAGTGCTTATATAATTATTTTAAGAACTTACTTTTGATAATAAAGTATGTATATCCTTTGTTATAAATGCAGTTTTTTTTTTAATTTCGAGTCCGTGTAGATCCTAACCCTCGAGTTTTACATGTAAACATAATATGAAAAAATATGTCTCGACTTACGTCGTTTCGATTTACGTCGCGTATTTCGAGAACCTAACATGCCGTAAGTACGAGGACTGCCTGTATATACTTTAAAACATACGTGCCACCTCCCTCCTTAATGACCTTAATGACATGGCATGTTTTAAAGTATATACCATCATACATGTTACCCGCGGATTGTTGCAAAGTAGACTAATACTAACTTAATAACAATGGATTTCCGCAAAGTAACGCCTGATACTATTAACTATTTGTAGAATTTAATAAGAATCTATTACGCCTTGAAATCGAACCAAAAGAACTCATTTCGTAATGAGCAACAAAACAGTATAAATGATTTACTGCAGTTTTTTTTAGATGTTTTCTTATTAAGCTTGGATAATAATTATTAGTAATTTATCCCAATTGAAATATCAATAAAATAGTTATCAATTTTGTGAAACACATCTAAACATTTTTTCGTTAAAAGTGTTAAACCTAAAGACCTAACCTAAACGTAGGTTTCCCGGGGCAATTCGAGAGCGGTTACTAGGTAATCGTACTAATGTTATAAATGCGAAAGTTTGTCTGTGAGGATGCATGGATGTAATATAGGGCACTTAATATAACGGAAAACGCGAACAAAGCCACTAGCAGAGCGCTAGTTTAAAATTATCTTAATTTTTACTTCATAACGCTTCCCGCCCACGTCAGACTTTTCGTAGGACAGATGATCGGGGCGATTTTTCGTGCCATATTATTTCTGACCGACTTTTTGTAGGACGTGTGCGTTGCACTATTGCTATCAGTACGTTCTATTTTTCTCCTACAAAAAATCGGTCACCGATTATCGGACGTGGGCGGGAAGCGTAATGATTATTAAGTTCAGCTGTGTTTGTTTCCATTGAATACATTTTTGAAATAACTTTAATTTTTGTGTCGGTAACCCTATAAGTAAGCCTGGTCGATTCGGTATTTTATAAGCGGCTTCGCTTACAGTTTTATGACTTACAAGTTTTGTTGATTGTATCCGTAGTTTAGATTACATCCGATAAGCTTTTATTGCACTGCTCAGCGTAACTTTCAACTGGGCTTAATTTAATTAATATAAATGTAATAAAATAACTGTATTCGGATGTTTTTATTGAACTTTAGTTAAATGTGGGTTCGTAATTGTAAAATTGCTATTGTAAAAAAGAAATCATTATTTCATTGATTGTAATTAATCATTTCATTTGCAGATATCACTAATGTCTGTCATACATTTTTCACTAATAAAATTGATTTAATTTATTTTTTAATTGTCTCTCTCATTTCTTTTATTCATTAGTTTTAATACTTACATCTATTTCTTGTTTTTGTTATTTTCATTACACAAATAATTTAATTTAGATTTTAAAAATTATAAATAACGCCACACACTCGTAGCCCAACACTAGGATTCCCTGTGTCGTGAGTGCCATGGACAACACACATAGACAAGGACATTCACAACCAGACCGAGAACAGAAATTCCTTTTCATTCATTTCATTCAATATTTTAAAAATTATATCTTTTATTATTTATTTTACAGTCTTTAGTCTTACACACTTTAACACATAGATATCCCTACTACGGATATACCCGTAAGTCCGTAAACTCAACTCAAACGTACCCAGGGTCAAAATGCCGGATATCCCTTGTCCGGGGTCCGGGACGCCATTACTCAGTGTCGTCGTGTTGCCAGACTAGTGTGGAAATAATAAAACAGGCTTAGCTCCGAGATGCCCGGGATGTCATCACGGACAGCGTGATATACAAATGTTGCTAGTTTAAGAGGTGAGATGATAAATAGATCTTTTGGAGTGACGAAAAAGCGGCTGAGTTGTGACGTTAAGTGAGTAAGGTCAATTGGCGTCATATAAATAAAAGTTTATGTTACTATTAGAAAAAAGGGTGCATGTACTTTTGTACGCGCGTGAGAAGTTATACTTCTTTGACATAATTAAATAAATATTTAATTTAATAACGTCTATATCACTTTTAATTATCTTTCAAAAACTATTTTTGTACTAATTAAAAATAAACAAGTACAAACTAGATGGCGTTGTTCACGAACCTGAATGACGCTGTTGAGACTCTGTGAGATTTGTATAAGTAATAACATTAAATTTTAAAAGAGTAAAGATAATAAGAAGCTAGGGCCATCTATCCAGTGCTTTCATACCCCCTCCATGGTAGCGCAAACGTTTAACGCAACCTTTTTGCAAGTTTTTTTTTTTTTTTTTTTTTTTTTTTTTTTTTTTTTTTTTTTTTTTTTTTTTTTAAAAAAAAAAATACTTTTATTTCTCACAAATCTTTTACATGAATATTTGTACACAGTGGGGGACATCCTTTTAAGTAAATATATACCTGTGTCAGGATGCCCCGCTCTTTCTTATTACTAGATTACATTACGTAGACAAGTGAACTAAGATTAAGATCTAGAACAAGAAGAAATTATGCCTTACAGGATCTAGAAAACAAGACGTAAGTATTTTATAATAAATATCGACTTTAGTTACTAATAATTTTATTAAGGGTGTATAGTGTGAGTGTGTGTGTGTAAATATGTGTGTGTGAGTGTGTGTATATATATATGTGTGTGTGTGTGTGTGTGTGTGTGTGTGTGTGTGTGTGTGTGTGTGTGTGTATGTATGTGTGTGTGTGTGTATGTGTGTGTGTGGGTGTGTGTGAATGCCTTAGATAATTTGTTTGATATTTGAAATGTTTATGTATATGTATATCATTTTAGTTTCTAATATTTCATAATATTTTTTTTTTTTTTTTTTGTATATTTATCTTTGATTTTAAATTAGCTTGTTGTTTCCAACAGGGCCTCAGCCTCTATATAACTCAATTTCTGTAGCCAAATACTAAGTTCTTGTTTCAGGTTATAGGGATGCTTCCTAACGATGTTAAACATTCTATTTACTTTAGTATATACATGTGCTGATTGTCTTATATACTGATGTTTAGCAAAGAATGAATTGGCACCCGCTATTTCAATTCTTACTCTTCGTTTTGAGAACATATTTGTATCTTTATTTAAGTTTTTATGTTTGCTTAACAATAAGTGTAAAATATACAGCTTTCTCACACTTAGTACATTAGACATAGAATAAAGTTTATCAGTAGGAAATCTGTGATGTTTTTTATAGATAACTTTTAAAAGAATTCGTTGACTGCGTTCTAACCCCAAAAATTTAGTTTTAGTTGCCCCACCCCAGACTGGAATGCAATATGTTAGAATTGACTGAGCCAGTGCCGTGTATACTTGATTTAACAGTTTATTTGAGGCTACATGTCGTAAGGACTTGAATAACCATATCAATTTTCTGACTCTGCCTGATAATATCTCAATATGAGCATGCCAACTTAATCGCTGATCAAGTAATATACCTAAGTATTTTACTGTGTCAACTTTCTGAATTTTAGGACAAGTGCAGTTTATTTGATCGGTGTCACAGTGGTGAATTGTAAGACTGATGTTTTTCGGCTGGGTTCTTTTATTAATGGTAAAACAAACATAGTTAGTCTTTGCCGTGTTAAGAGATAAGGAATTTAAGTTAAGCCATGTAGATATTTTCTTTAAGTTTCTTTCAGCTGCGCTAATTACTTCATCCCAAGTCTGGCCATAAAACACTATTGCTGTATCATCTGCATAAGAATAAATTTGTCCGTTCTTTATATTTAGGTTACATAAGTCGTTAATATATATTAAAAACAGAGTAGGTCCTAGAACACTACCCTGTGGTACACCAAACGTGATTTGGAGGTCATAGCTAGTATAGTCTCCTATTTTAACGCGCTGAGTCCGTCCAGTCAAATAGTCCTTGAATAAGTCAAGCTGTTTACCTCTAATTCCTATTTTTTCTAGCTTTCCAAGCAACATAGATATGGATACGGTATCAAACGCTTTTCTTAAATCCAAGAAGACTGTTAAACATTTATTTCTTTTGTCTAGTTGGTCAACAATACATGCCGTTAGATCTATGATGGCATCCTGAGTACATTTACCTTGTCTAAAACCATACTGTGATTCTGATATTATTTTGTATTTCTTAAGATAGCTTAGTAATCGGTTATTGATTAGTTTCTCTAAAATCTTCGATAATCCCGTCAAGACTGATATTGGTCTATAGTTATTTACTTGTGTTCTTTCTCCGCCCTTGTAAACTGGAGTAATAATAGCCTGTTTGAGGAGAGTAGGAAAGGTTCCTTTAGAAAAACAAAGGTTAGCTAAGTGACATAGTATAGGAACTATTAAATCGCTAGCCATTTTAAGAAACTTGATGGGTATATTATCAATTCCAGGTGCACTGTCAGATTTTAGATTAAGAAGTATTGATTTGATTTCTTGGCAATCAGTATTAAGTAACGCAAAAGATGTTGCTTGAACTTCATTAGATGGTAGAGACGTTGTGTTAAGTAACATTTGCTTATTTTTTAGGATATCGTCAGCAAGATTTCTGCCAACGTTGGCGAAAAAGCTGTTAACAGCGTTCACTGATTTTACGGGGCATGGTTCAATGTCTAGCAGCTCAGCGTTTGTTAATCTTGTTTGTTTTGTGTTAGTTATAGTTTTAATATTGTCCCATAGTACTTTAGGATTTTTTGTCAATAGTTGTTGTCTATCATAGATACGTTTTAATTTTTTAATCAGATTATTACAATAGTTCCGGTATCGTCTATACGTTATTTTTAATATATCGTCATCAGGTTTAGTTTTTAATTCTTTCTGCATCTTGTTTCTATTTCTAATACATCTTAAAACACCAAAAGTTTCTTATGAAGTATAACTTCAATAACATATAAGTAACGTAAAAGTAGTATACAAGTAAAAGACTTTTCAAAAGACGCTCAATTTCCGAGGATGTAAACGATGCAGTGAACTAGCGATACATTATTAAAAGCACATAGATTTTATTGAATAAGCTGACAAAAAAACAGACGGTGAGTGGGTACTGTTGCCCATTGACTTTAATGAAGGCTTATTATGGTTTAATGAAGAGAGACAGCCAGCTGTCAAGATCGCGAACATAATTATTAAAACAAGGACTTGACTAGACACGGTCAATACAAATTACAAATTAGACTATAACATCAAATTGAGACAGCATTCGACTGATTTAACAAAGCAACAATACGAGCCATGTTACAGTACACAAGTCCCCTCGTTTAGCAAGACGTTGAATCATATCTGTGTCTTCCTTTCCACTGCGCTATCGAATAATAACATCAGCTCCAAATGTTAGAACATCTATTATGAAGCCATTTGTATGTTTGTGCCGCGTTGTATTAAGTTTCAGCGTAAAATCACCGTTTATTAATGCAGTGTTGTGGATTGTTGTGTTGCGGCTGGGGGCTTGAGAACCAGTTCTTTCTTTCTTTTCTTCTCTCTTTCTTGGCCGGCAACGCATTTAATCGTTAGTTTTGATTGCAATCATCTATCCAGATTAATTACTTTTGAAAAGACATTAAAAACATCTTAAAAACATTATATTAAAGTTAACATTTAAAATATGAAACTTAAAATTCACATTAAAAGTGTCCAAAAACTCATAGTGAGTTTTTGGACACTTGTTTACTAATGGCCGGTTTCTGAAGTCTCCAGTTAAATGATCAACAGCTATTGAATCAATAAAGTTAAACTTAAGTTATGTATTCGATAACTGTCACTGGGTTTCTGAACACGCGAGCGGCCTTTCAATAACTATGAATTCAATAACGAGTACCTAAAACTGCCACTAGATGGCTCTCTTCAAAATAACAAGTTTCAAAGGGATATATAATCATTTTCATATTCATTTTTATTATATCTAGCCCGTTATATTGACGATTCCCTTCAGCTACAGCCAGCCCAGCCAAGCCGACGCAGCCAGATGGTGAAGGGAATACATCAATTGTATTATAGTGTAGCCTTTGCCATAACAATACTTTTTGGATAGAAGTACCTAAAGAATAAATTGTGAGATTGACGGTCGGGTTGTCATGGATACATTCTTATTGATGAATGTCAATGGCAAAAAGTAAAAATTGTTGCATTTATTTCATTAATTTTATAAGTATTTAGTTTAACACGTTGCTTTGGCGATTCCTCTGGTATTGCTCATGTCCACAGGCGACCGTAACCACTTAATATCAGGTGGCCCGTATGCTTTTTCATCTCCCAAATGTTAAAATGAAACGTCAAATAAAGTTATGGAACCCATAAACGGCCATCTTGGGTTAGATAAGTTGATCTTAGTTTAAGCTGAGTTTATGTATTATCGCAGTGCTCAGAAACGCTTTTTCGGAAGTTATCGACCCGTTAGCGTTATTGAATAGATAAACTCCCGTCAAAAGGACCTCAGAAACCGGCCATAAGTAAGGCTTATCTAATATCAGACTATACATATTTTCTATTACAATAAACAGAACGATCCAAGATAATAATAATTGTTTTTTTTTTTCAGGTAATGCAATACACTTATAGCGTTACCCGCTCACCGTTATGGGCATAACAGAGGCAGTTAGGTAAGAAAAAAGAAATATGGAAAATACTTTTGAAATGAAGCTTTTACGTGTTTGTGCTGTTTGCCGCGGAGAAGTTCCACTCAGATCACCTGTATCATAAAAATTCATTGTCATCGGAATCAAATCAATATGTGTATTTTCAGCTCCGTAGGATGAGAGGAAGTAGTTTTCATTGAGCTTGCAAGATTTAACTCATACATATTACAATGTAATAAACTAATGAACAAATCAAGGTAATTAAAAGCTTGTAAAAAGGCAAATTCTTTACTCTTACGCCCCAACACAGAGTCACTAATGGTTACTTAAATCTATCCTTAGTACAGAATTTGTATGGAGATTCTGTACTAAGGGGCGATTTAAGTAACCGTTAGTGACTTTGAGTTGGGCCGTTAGATTATTTTATATTATAAAGATAAATTACACGTTATGTAATCCATCTAGATTCACATGAGCTGATCATAAACGTATCACGTTGTATACGAAGTTACTACTAGAATGTCGATATTATGTAGAACAGAGCCACGATACTCTACAACACAACTAAGCCATTTATCTCTAGACTCAGAAGTAGTTACAATTGACTTTAACTTTTAATAATAATCTGAATTTTACTAAAAAAAAAATAACCGACTTCAAAATAACTCAACAAGTCAGATCTAGCTCAAATTTAAGTGGGACCACATGACAAGCACCAGTTTTCGATTAAAAAAAGAATTATCAAAATCGGTTTACCCAGTCGAAAGTTCTGAGGTAACAAACATAAAAAAACAGTAGAATTGAATACCTGCTTTTTTGAAATCGGTTAAAAAGAACACAAATACGATGGGTTTGTCATAATTTATTTCTGAAAACCCCACTGCTGAAGAAGAAGTCTCCACTGCTGAGATTGTGTAGTTGAGGTCCTAGAATTTTTTAGTAATTTATTATTAATTGAACGCCGTTTTCAATATCTATCCATAATCTTCGGATAAAGTTAATAGATAGTATTTTGGCAACTAACTTGAGGAGGAATATGTATTGATAGAATACTGATATTGATAGAATGTAAATCAGTATCGATGAATTCGATAGCAATTCCGCTGCCTGCATTATGACAAGTGTGTATTTTAAATTGGAGCGATTGCACATGAGAGGCATACCAGTTAATTGGCAATACGTTAATTGGTTCTTTGAAATATTTTCAACATACATAATTAAATTTAAACAAAATTTTACTTAACATTTAAATATTTCGCCCGTTCTGATTTAATCTCGTGGAATGAGTGCAATCCTTGTGGAACCGAGAAAATTATTTATTGATGTGAAACATCTTTACGCGAGGGGTAAACCTGATTTTAGACTTGGCGATCGTGGCGACGCATTTCGATGTTTCACATCTGTCAGCCGTCCCATGACAGCTGTTCTTTTTTGAAAATCTTTTTTTCTGTCTACTGTAAAAAAATATTGTATTCATTAAGTTATAGCTCGGTTGTGTCATTGCATGGTAAAGTAATGTATTCCGTGGTCAATTATGGTAAGAGTGACCGCTTAGTTTCAGAGGGCATGTTCTAGTGGCGCACGCTTTGAAGTTAGCTTATCTAACATCCAGCTTAAATCTAACAATATTTCAGGATGGTAACGGAGTTTCATGCCTTTAACCACCCTGCAGAATCAGAGCCAGAATTGCGTTCCTTCACTAACGCATTGGCAATGTCCATAGATGCTTCACTATCAGAGATCTCGTCTGCTAGTATATCCCAAAAATTGCCGTACTTTTTTAATCATATGACAGGTTGCTTGAGTCGGCCGTCAAACGATTTCTTGTGTTCTGGCTAGGTGTTTGCGAGCCAGTTCTTTCTTTCATCCGCCTTCTTTCTTTTGGTGTTACTGATGTCTATGGATGTGACTTGCCATCAGGAGTTTCAGTTTGTTTGTCGACTATTCAGATAAAAAAATTTCCTTCTTCATTCAAAGTTCATTCTCATTCAGCCATTCATTCTTCCTTCATCTATTTCATTCATTTAACCTTCTTGCATTCAGCCGTCCTTAAACAGCAGTCGGATCCTGAATAGATATTCATAATTTGTAGCTAAGAACTATCTTGATCACGTCAGCTTACAAACAAAAAAAACGCATCACAATCGGTGCTCTTCTTTTTGCGTTGGGGTTAAAATAGTTATTACTTCTTGCATACAGCGGACCTTCAGAAGTCGCCTAAGCCACGTTCGCCGACAGTACGGGATTATTGTACCAGACATTGATCCGACGACCTTAGGGTTCTCTGATTTATGTCTTTTTATTGTTTATGTCTTTATCATGCGCTTCGGAATGTCCTGTTGGGACTCATTGTTTCTTTACATGGACATTTAGGAAGTTATGACGATGATATTACGCATGGACATTCGTAACTGTGGACATTCGCCTCATGAACCGTACACGTCCGTTTGGTAGTGAACCTGCCAGCAATTCCCGAGGTCCTGGATTCGATTCCCGGCCATGGCAAATATATTTATATGATTATTTTTGGGTTATTGCATTCAAAGCTATTCCTCTATGCAAACCGAAACATATTGAGCTGCTATGCGGGAGTAAATGTCATTAAGAGATAAAGAAATGTTTATTATAAAACTTTCACCTTTTTAAGTCTAGCTTTCTCTCTCAGTGTAGATTTTGAGTGAGATTCCCTAAACACTAATTAAAAGCAATTGGTCTTTTATGACGTGATGTCTTCATGAAGAAACAAGTTTAAGTATAGTTGTAAATTTGTGATGCATGTTCACAAGACTTGTTCAGCGAAGTTCCAACATGTTCGAGCATGTTCAAACAGCGCGAATCAACAGCTGACGAGTACAAAGACGGTGTTAGCTGCAGATTGTACGTCAAAGCCTTCAAAGGAATACGCTGTCGGCTGTACATATTTATACCAATAGTACCCTGCTGCTTAGGAGAACGTGATACTTATACGGTTACAATCAGTTAAAAGCACTAAAAGGATTGTTTATTATTCGTTCTAAAAGGCGTTTTATAGTTTACATCATATTTTTATAACTTTGTTCTTCGGTCTATGTGTCTATTGGTGAAAATCACATGAAAAACCGTGCAGTAGTTTTTTGTGCTTACGATTTAAATGAAGAAACAGGCATAAAAAAAACTTTAAGTCGAATTACTAAAGTCGAATATATACATATATGTATAAGTGTGTACTGGAGGTATCGTATATTATGATAGGCTGCCTTCGGTAAATTAAAACCAACATGTTTATCGATAGACATGTATGAAGCCCTTTGCGTAATGTACTCGTAACGTATGGTTTAAGTTACAAGTGATTTTCATGCGTCTTATAAACGAGTCTCTTGAACTGAAACTTCTATATTGACGGGGTATTAGAATTTTCTGTCACAAAACAGCGTTACGACCGCGGGGAGGGGGTAGATGATATATCGCATGGTGAGAGGCGGCAGCGGCGGAGGGAGAGAAAAAATATACTCGTATACTTATATACCTTACATATATATATATATATATTATTTTTTGAAATATTTTTTTGGAATGTTTTTTATTGAAATAATTTTGTTAAATAAAATTTTATTGAATAATTTTTTTTTGGAATTCCACATATCCGTTGAAGTTTCACTTCTACTATGTGTCCCAACACATTTCGATTTTTTTTATGGAAATAGCCGACAAACGAGCTGACGATCCAGCTGTTGGTATGTGGCTATCTTCGCTTATGGACATCAGCAACACCATAGCATCTCTGACTCGTTTCGGCACTACATTTATACAGATTAAGCCCAATAGAATAAAATAACTGTCCCAGTCCTAGGCTTGTGTCTGACCTTCTCTTACAATGTGAGGGGGTATCGTACAAGCCATAGTTAACCACGGTGGCCAAGTGCGGATTGGCTCACTTCACACACCTTCGGAAACATTTTGGAGCACTATGGTGCGCAGGTTTCTTTACGATGTTTTTCTTCACCACAGCAAGTAATGTCTAATACGCTATGTGCGTATAAGAGTGCGTGCAGAATTCAGAGGTCGAACTGAAGCCCCCGCGTTGAGGAGACCAATGTTAAAATAATAGTTAAATAAAAAAAAAAAAAACAAAAAAAAAACACGCTTTTATAGAAAATCCAACTAAAATTAATTAAAAATCGTGTAATTATAATAAAAGTGTGGGGTGCATGGTGTCAATGAATAAAAGGCATAATACATTTAAAAGCACCCCACGCTTTTTTTACAATTACACGATTTTTAATCCAAATTTATTTTCTATTTTTTTTTAGTTGGATTTTCTATAAAAGCGTGTTTTTTTGTCTTTTTTTATTTAACTATTATTTATTTTTTCATTTATAAGTTTGATTTTTTGAAATGAAATTGAGTTTTTTTTTCTTTCTTTTTTCTTTAAATATTGAATTGTCATCGGTCCTCAATAAGTGGGTCAAGATCAAGTTCAAAGAGAAGTTACAAACATACAGGTGAGCCTAATATAAAGCGTGTAAAAAAAAATTGATGAATCGCTTCCGCCTATAACTTATACCACACATCAGCGAAGCGTATCTTAACATTGTTTTCGGACATGACGTCTCTATGAATTTCGTTTGACAGAACTCAGTATTAGGGTGTTTCCGGGCCGCACTGATTGCACCCCCAGGGTTAAGTTAAGTGGCCAAGCGAAACTCGACCGTAAGCCCTTGCCATAAGACAAACGTTCTATAGGGGATCGTTTTAAATAACTTATTAGTGTTATTAGATTTAGACTGATGAAGCCTGTTTGTCTCGAAATGAGAACCCCTGGTTTAGATAATTTGTAGGGAATACTTGTTCCGCCTCTAGTTGTTTATACGTGTTATTTGTTATTAAATCTACCGTGGAATGCTTTTCGTTGGAATGTGAGGATAGAAGAGGAAAGGAGAAGATAAGAGAGGATTGGAGAGACAGTTTACAAACGAGATCGCTTCCTTGGCTTGCAATGACTAGTATTAGGAAAAGTTTATGGACAGCCGGAAAAAAAAATATTTTGAGAGACGCGACCAATTCGAAAATTATAGTTTTTGTCACTGAACGAATACTAGCGTATAGAAGCGACACCAAGAACCCGATGTTTGCGCAATGAATTGTAGCCAATTGGCAACTGTTTTCAGTGGATTCAGTCGATTTTGAAAAAAGAACGGGAGCTCGATTTTAAAAATAGAATCTCCCGGCGCGACACTAATTTCGCGATGTCTGTTCTAGTTTTATTTCAATGGTTTTTTTGTCAATGTTACTGAGTTATTTCAATTTTTGTTATTCTTCGATGCAATACGTCGCCATCAAATTGAGTTGTTTTCGAAGCATCTTACCGTTGTGACGTATTCGATGCACGAGTTTCCAGAATTTCCATATAGAAATTCGTAGCAATTTATTTTTCCGATGATTCAAGACTTTGTTATGATTTGAATATATTGTTTTATAGCTACATGTTTTACTGTGTGCCAATTCGACTAAAACTTTAACGTTAACCTCATTGAAGTATTATTACTAGTATATAGAACCGACACCGCGAACACAATGTGTGTCCCAATGAATTGGTGCAGATCGGCTTCAATTTTCAATGGATTCGTTCGATTTTGAAAGGAGAACAGGGGCTCAATTTTGAAAATAGAACCTCCCGGCGGGACACACATTTTGTTCGAGATGTCTGTTCTATGACATTAAACTTCAATGGTTAACCTTGATTTTTTTGACGTGGGATCGATAGGGACTTTTCACATCTAAATAATGGTGTTCCCAATATTTGTACACATTTAGTTCTATGAGAATCAGTGTACGCTTGAATATATTTTTTGACTGGACTATACAAATATTATATTATTGTGTTTTTATACAACAAGTCTTTCAAGTGTGTTACGAATACTTCTATTAGTAAATACAGTGTATAAATAATATATCATAGGTATTATGTCATAAGCAGTGATAGCCTAGCGGTTAGAACGTTGGTCTCTCGAACAGAGGGGCCCGAGTTCAAATCCTGGCACGCACCTCTAATTTTCAAATATTATGTGCGTATTAGAAGTTAATTATCACTTGCTTCGGTGAAGGAAAACATCGTGAGGAAACCTGCACACCGGAGAGTTCTCCATAAAGTTCTCAAAGGTGTGTGAAGTCTACCAATCCGCACTTGGCCAGCGTGGTAGACTATGGCCTGTTACCCCTCACATTGTGAGAGGAGACCCCGAGCCCAGCAGTGGGACAATTATGGGTTGTTGCTTTGCTTTGCTTTTATTATGTCATGATTGGTCAGTGTGACTTTGTTAAATGTTGTAGAATACCATCCAACTATCAAAACAAAATGTCTCTCATGTACTTGTACAATCGAATCCGGGATTATTTTAACATATTGCTATTCCTTGCACATTTGTTCCAACTAAATTCGAGTGTGGCGCAAGGGAAGAAAAATAGCGAGTACAGAATAATAATTTAGATGTAATACAATATACATAGATCTTTAATCACCTTTTAAGCGAGTAAATTCAATGGAGACGAAGACGAGAGAAAAGACGGATTAAAATTAAAGTTTTTTTTAACCGACTTCAAAAAAAGGAGGAGGTTCTCAATTCCACTGTATTTTTTATGTTTGTTACCTCAGAACTGTCGACTGCGTGAACCCATTTTGATGATTCTTTTTTAATCGCAAGCAGGTGCTTGTCATGTGGTCCCACATAAACTTGAGCGAGATCCGACTAGTAGTTTTTGAGTAATTTTGAAGTCGGTTATTTTTTGTTAGTAAAATTTAGATTATTTATATAACTACCCAACAATTTAGCACATGAGCCACCTGATGTTAAGTCCCCGTCGCCCAAGGGTCATTAACGATAAGGGACTCACCGATGTGTTGTAGTGCTGGCTCTCAAGCCCCCAGCTGGTATATCACGAGTTCTTTGGGGGTTGATTCAAGCAAGGTATCTAGCTGCCTAGGCCTTCAGAACAAGGCAAGCCCAGGTGTGTCGCACAACCAGATATGCTGCTGAGTGATGATAGTAAAGCAATGATAGTAAGCTGGGCTTTTCGGCTTGTATGGTTGTACCGCCACTGCGAGCCATGAAGGCTTCACGGAAAGACACCAGTAGGTACTATTTAACAACCATTGCATCTTTTATCTAGTAAGGTAAATTAGAAGGTGAAGTTGCCGTAGGTTTTTAAAACCCTAACTTCTTCCTTGGATGCCTAATATTCTGGGATTCAGAAACGGCTCTAAGTTATTTTTTTGGAAATATCTGACAAACGAGTAGACGACTTGGTAAGTGGCTATCATCGCCCATGGACATCAGCGACACCAAAGGCATCACGCCAAAAAAGAGAGCAGAAAAAGAAAGAAAGTTGTTGCTATAGCTATCCAAAAATGGACGTCTTCGACTACGGAAAGCAAGAAAACTTTTGTGAACCAAAGTGCAATGTCTTGTCTAAAGCCCTGTTTCCCCTGACGTATACACTAAACTTGTACTGCTTCTAAACATATCCTGTTCAGGACCACACCAAAGTAGTTTAGTCAAATGGCCAATGCATTTTAAAGTAAAGGACTTTACAACTCACGACGTCGTGTCCATCAATGGACTTTCGACCTTAAACCCGTAACATAAAACACACCTGTAAGGCCTTACTGAAATACATGTTAGTTTGTGTATGATACAGTTGAGGACAGTGTTTCCTGAGGAAATTGCACCTTAGTTCAAGCAAGCAAGGTTTATTTTATTAATCTTTGTTTGTTCATCCGTAGCAAGGTGCAAAATCGAATGCTTTACACGTGTGAAACATTATGTTATCGTCTCGTACGTTAAGAGAATACTGAACAGATCTTGATATGACTCTTAAGTCTCAAAACACAGATATAATGCTTTGAAGTCAGATATTACACGCTTTATGCGTATTAAGTCTGCGGAGGAAACGATCTTTAAAATTGTATATGTTTCAACTGTAACTTTTCGAGTTTGTATCACAAACAATTTCAGACATACTTTGGAAAGAAATATCTGTAGAAAAAAGTTCGTGATAGTAGTCAAGTGCAGTGGTTGATAACAATGCAATTTGTATACGATATTGTCGACAATATTAAAATTTAGATTTTCGTATTTTTTAAAGACATGACATGTATTATATGGATGCAATGACAGAACAGGCATAACTTTAGGTGTATGATTACTTAAATACCTATGGAGCGTAGTTAAAGATGAAAATCCCATCAAATTTAATTTCCTGAGTTAATAGAGGAAATGATGGGAACCAGTTTGACATAGAGGGAATGTTGGACATAGAAAAACATACGGCGACGTGATGGGTCTAAATAGGTATAAGATTCCCGAGATGCCAGACCTACAGGCTTGAATCATGTGTAATAAATTTAGTTACATCTTTTACTAGTAATTACTAGGAACTCGCCTTATTTTTATATGTATTATATATCCAATTAAGGAGCAGACGCATTAGAATGGGAATACTGTAATCTTATGTCGATCCTAAGTTAAGTGACAGCAGGCGCGGTCAGTATTTGGATAGGTGATCGCTAGGGAAAAATATTCATGAGCGCTTCCGGGCTCGGGAGGGCACACAAACAGGCGCACGTTAACGGACCCACAATAAGAAAGGGTTTCTCGTCTCCACGCTGCTAGAGTGCGAATTGGTGACCAACCCAAGCTTAGGAAGTATTCGGCACTCGAAGGCCTCCAACAAGCTTAATGACTACTATCTTAATAAAAACCGCGACCGATATTGTGCCCTCCAAAATACGAAAGCGCTCAAGATTTTTTTTCACTTTTTGTCTAGTATATTTTACGTTTACATTACGTTTACTTGTAAGAAAATGTTCAAAGCATCATGTCAGTTATCAAATAGTTTAATTACAGGGGTATAGTGATCTTCTCATATCAGTCAGGTTAGGTTAGGTTAGTTAATCAAAGTATTATTAACAATACTGATTTGTCCTAGCCAGTAAAAATATTTAAATTTTGATCGAAAAGAGTTTTGACTGCAACGTAACTAAACACACGTATTAGGTATCTGCTCAATTCTTCAAACTTAAAAGCACTTTCTCTTGAAAAATGGAGATAGGGTTTCGAATTTTAAAGTCGCAAGGTTAAAATAAACCGAGTTTAAGTAATATTGTTTGAGCGTTTTCTCAGAAGCGCTATAGGATCGGATTAGTTTGGAAGTCGACTTGACGTTATGAATTTTAATACAGTTCAGTGACTTGCGTTATGTTGTCGTTTGAGGGTCTTTATGTGCTGCGACGGCGACACCATCACGATCGTAATCGTGTCGCAGTCACATAAACTAGTCAGATAAGTCGTTCTCACAAGGCAAGGCAAGTAAGTTTGTTAGACATTAAAACTATTTATTAGACATAGAAATGGGAACTTGTAAAACGATATTATTACTTACGTTCAAATGCTGTCTCTTCTAATTAGTGTATGCTATAGTTCTTAAAATAAATTCTAAGTAATTGAACATCATAACAAGCATATATTTTTAAACAAAACAACCGTAACATGATTTTTATATCTGTTACAATTATCCGCTGCAGCTGGAAAAACGATTGAACAAGTAAGATCCACCAATCTACAAAGGCTATAACATCACAGTCGTATCGTAACAAAGTCGTGTCGTGACCGTCGTTACTAAAACATGATTTTTATAATGGTTGTCTAGGTCTTATGAGTTACGCCCGGAGGATGGTCGTTTGAATTTTTATTATTCATAAGTACCATCCTATTGTGAAGCCACGTGGTTCGCGAAATATATGCCTGCATTTAAAATGGAATTTGTTACGATCTGCAGGCTTGAATACACCGTCGTTTTTGTGGGAATTTAAATTTTATTTGAAGATTTTGGAGAGAGTTGAAAGTTATGGTTTTCAGTCTATGAACTCGTGGAAAGTGCTGAAAAGACTTAGATGATAATTAGGATATTTTCAACTTGTGGCGTCTAGAATATTTTTCATGTTATCATTTCAGGGATTTGTCCGGATAAATCGGTATATATTAGGTCAAGTAACATTATTTTTTGTATTTAGCCGTAACTTTCCTGTAATAATAAATAAATAAAAAAGTAAATAAATAAATATAATAAAACTGTAATTGTTGGATATCTGAACATGAAAGATATTTGAGAAACACTATTCTTAGGTGTAAGTATATCTTAACACAATAGATTTCATTAGAATGGTTATTAGAATTTATGTTCTTTTTTTACTGTTCGTTTGTTCCTTCCTAAAAATAGCAGGTTACGCGTTTAAGGCAAATCGCAAAAAGGCATTTCTTTAACCTATATTAAATTTAGGTCAGACCAAACTTCACACAGCCCGATTAATGCATGCAATTAATAATCTTCGTTATGATATTTTATTTTTCAAAGCGTTAAAACTGCTGGGGTCCAATTCTAGCGCTATAAAAATTATCTCATATACCTACGACACATTTCGAAGAAAATGGCGAATGTATAGAAAATATTTTTTATGTAAAATTATGGAGAATTCTGCGGTATACCTAGATCGTAATATCTTTGTTCATCAAAGGAAATGTATTAGTTAAATTCGATTGAAATTTTGACATAATATAATTATTGTGTGTGACAGAAACGATTATCGATTACAATTCCAACTTTAATTACTAAACCTTAAAGATTTCCTCCTCAATATTGTAATATACAAGTATATATATATACAAGTATAATATACAAAGGCAAAAAGTTACGCAGACCTAAACTCGCAGTCCAATAAAAAAACGCCAAGCGATTGGACGTTCAATAGAGTAGAATCGTTGATATATCTATAATTCAGTACATCTGTAATTTATATACGGTAGAAATGCATCCGCTGCAATAAATGCATTAAACCGATCCAGCTCTTAACTCTTTGTATTGTCTTGCCGATATTTATGTTCGACGATTGCAAATCTTTGCTTATAATACAGGGCCGGACTCGGGCGTTGTTGAATAAACAATTGACCAGATGCATTATTACTTAAATGTGCTCCACGGGTGGAAATAGAGCCTAGAAAACTGTAGTGAGGTGATTAACAAAGCTGTTATGAAGTAAAATTTAACTATTTTTCATGTTAATAGCTGACAAACTAATAAATAAGCCATTTGACAGTCGACCGAAAATGAAACTGGGACATTCTTGATTCAGTAACACTGGGGTTGTACTTTGATAATATCGAAAATCGTACGGTACAGTTCTTACAAATTTCATTTTTGTTTTCCTTTTTTTACATATAATAAGCTCTCATGATATTTAAGTGGCGTTGAAGTCCAAGATGGTGAGTGCACTCACTTAGTAAAAGCCAATTCACTCTTCTCTTGAGGACACCTAGGTACATTGTAGGTAGAAAGAAACAACCACGCAGGTAAGCTATTCCAGTTTAGCGCGATTTTTCTATTTGTAGTTCGTACTTTATTTGAGGTTTCCTGAGTAAAAACGTCTTTACAGTTAAATATCATATTAAATCTGAAACATTCAATTTCTTAAGTAGAGTCTGCCCCTGTGCAAAATTCAATTTATATAATATTATTGTGTGCAATCTTTATATGCACGTATCAATGGCTTTGTACATATACATATGTATCTTATTATTTATAATATTATAATCTTTAGGGTTATGTTTTTCGAGTGTATGTATGTATATTTCTTTGGCACGATCTGTAGCGTAAACGGCTTGATCGATTTCAGTTTGAGAGATGCCGTTAGATTCGTCTTAATCTTGAGAGTAATAATGGGTGTATCAAAATTGAAAAAAATGGCCGATTTTTGGCGCCATATTGTCTTCAAAAAAAAATTTTTTTTTCAACAAAATGGGCGCCAAAGAATGGGGTATCAAAATACATTTTTAGGTTCCTTTCAACATTTTTTAATGAATCCTAACGAAAAAGTGTAAAATAAAAGAAATAATAAAAGAAACCCGACTGCGTATAAAACTAAAAAGAAAAAAAAATAAGCCCAGTAGTTTAGAATGTTGTTAAAAGTAATACTGAACAACTACACCATAGAAGGATTAACAGTCGGGACCCATTCTTCAATCAATCAAATCTTGTTTGTTTTTTCCTAAGCACCCCCGTAAAATTTTAATGGGTCCTCCCGACTGTTAATCTTACTATGGTGTAGTTGTTTAGTATTACTTTTAATAACATTCTAAACTATTGGGATTGCTTTTTTTCTTTTTAGTTTTATACGCAGTTGGGTTTTTTTTCATTAATTTTTTCGCAATAGTAATTATGGCCTCTGGTTTTGTTTTGTCCATTTTTCATAACAAAGAAGTATTCCATATTTCATACCATAAATTATTATGTACGTTAACAATACACCATCACCCATATTCATTTCATAAGTTAATTAAATTTTAATCTTAGTAGGCATAATAATAGCAGCTATGTATGAAATCTTAAGATCAACCATTCATATAGTAATTCGACTCGCCCAAGGCGAAATAACTTTAGCCAGATGTAGGATTCCAAAGATTAAATAAAAACAGTAGAAGAACTCGAATGTAGTACAGAAATAATAAAAAGCGGCCAAGTGCGAGTCGGACTCGCTCATGAAGGGTTCCGTAGCAGCAAGTAACACAATATAAAAGTTCTTGTAGTTCGTTGTAACTTTGTTCAATGTTTTTTGCGGTTTACGATTTATGACGTATTAAAAAAAAACTACTCACTAAATATCATTCAAACCAATTTTCGTTGGAAGTTTTCATGGTAATGTACATCATATATTTTTTTTAGTTTTATCATTCTCTTATTTTAGAAGTTACAGGGGGGGGGACACACATTTTACCACTTTGGAAGTGTCTCTCGCGCAAACTATTCAGTTTAGAAAAAAATGATATTAAAAACCTCAATATCATTTTTGAAGACCTATCCATAGATACCCCACACGTAAGGGTTTGATGAAAAAAACATTTTTGAGTTTCAGTTCTAAGTATGGGGAACCCCCAAAATTTAGTGTTTTTTTCTATTTTTGTGTTAAAATCTTAATGCGGTTCACAGAATACATCTACTCACCAAGTTTCAATAGTATAGCTCTTATAGTTTCGGAAAAAAGTGGCTGTGACATACGGACGGACAGACAGACAGACAGACAGACAGACAGACAGACAGACAGACAGACAGACAGACAGACAGACAGACATGACGAATCTATAAGGGTTCCGTTTTTTGCCATTCGGCTACGGAACCCTAAAAAGTGCCTCAGGAAAGGTCGGTAAATTATTTTTGGGGAATTTTAATATACGTAGGCTTGGTCATAGATGAAAATGCTTACCATGTTTTTTTTTTTTGGAATTTTTTACCGAGCGTTTCCCGTGCGACCTTTTTACTGAAATTATACTTTTGTCGAGATTATGGTTCATAGTTTTTCTGGGGTCCAATAGGTGGCGTTTTAATTGTAAGTGGATAAATTATTAGGAAACCTAATATGCATACCTAGTATGCATTTAAGGCAATCATGATATTACAATAACAGAAATGTATAGCGACATAAAATGGCTATTATCTTTGTCTATTTAAATTAATTTCACTTGTCATAAAGTAAATTAAAAAAACGAATGAAATGAATGATTCAAATCGATTAATAAATCACAGAGTTCTAAGGTAGGAATTGTGAACCTCCATTTTTTTAAGGAGTCTATTAATTCAACCTCCCAAAAATTGAACCATCTGGTATCAATATAGACCCTTAGATGAAGGAATGAAAGGCAGATAACGTCGTTCGAATATGACGTAAGCCTACCAAGAATAATACAAAATAAAAAACTAATACAATCTCGTGTCACTACTAAAGAAAGCGTCAAATTGCATGAACATCGCAATTGTCAAAATTTATTAAATAATTTTATCAGTTATAATGCCATCTTGCATTTTTAAACAATTTAAAAGTAGTTCGCAAAATCAAAGAAAAGAAGATGGAATATCTTTTCACAGATATCTGTTCATTATTTTATTATTTATTTATAATAATATTTTTGCGGTTTGCTCGGAACACAAAACCTCGACAATTATTCATTTGTATATTGTTTGTATACCAGCTTTATGTGAAAATCGGTTACCCTAAATTTGGGGAAATATGCATGAGCTATTTGAGCACTGATCGATTTATAAATGTATGTCGAAATAAATATATTTAAAAAGTAAATATTTGAAATATTTGTATTTATTTAAACCTTAAAAATCAAGAAATACAGCCAATGCATAAACACCTATCGCTGGGATATTATAACCGGGTTAATTGAAAATGTCACGTTTGCCCACGATAAAATGCATGATTGAAAGAAAATATTATATTATATTTTAGTTTCTGTTTTTAGTTTAGCCTACTCACTAAAATGATTTCAATTATAATTTTGCAGATTGCCGACAGCTGCTATTACAAGAGAAAAAAAAATGCAAAAAATGCTTTGCCTCGTCTTTTATTATGCGTACCACAAAGGACTGGAATTAATTGTCCGCGTGGGTGTTCCCGTCAGATTATAATGTGGGTGTCTTCAAGTCAAGAGTGAATAGGCTTCTACTAAGTTAGTGTGATTTACCATCCACGACTTCATTACCGCTTACCATCTCAGGTGGTTCTGTGGTCAAACACTAACTTATTCTGCATAAAAAAGTCCATAGGTTAATTAAGACAATTAAATATATTTAAGTATTATTTTATATTAAAAGAACATTTACATATATTTTGATAAGTGTACTTTTTGATAACTAGTGATGAAATTAAAATCAATTATGATTATCACATTAATTTATTACAACGTAAATTTTTGTCTGGTTTTCTATGCATTTGTTCCTCCTATCTCAGGAACGGCTTAATAAAAGATTCGGTTTTCACTGACGTATTGTAATGAGTTTGGGTTAACATTTAGTGTTTGTTTTATTTGAATCGGTTTACAAATAAAAAAATCACGACAATTTAAAGAATACCATCCCTACTTTTATCGACTGTGGGCTTACCGAAGCGAAGCAAGGGCGTTCACTAGACTAGTAATAAATAATTTGCCAATTTAATTGTGCATAATGTGTTAAGTTGGAAATATGTCAAACAACATTTACAAAATTGCGGGAGTTTGTGACTTTTCATTTGGCATCCTCACACACACAAAGAATTACGTGTCCATACGGTGCCACTGCTAGCTGACATTAAGGTTGTCACGCACACATAGGGAAAAAGTGACTTCACGTCATTCGTTACATTTCTTTGCGAATGTTCCATCTGCCTTTTATTTCCTTCATCTGAGTATAGACCGTGCCGATTATTTTCCTCCATCATGTGTCCTCTTCTTCGGAGGTAGAATATCATAGAACTTTTCCGCATTGAACACTGTCCGTTCTGCGTGTTTCGCTATCACTTGATAAGAGTTCATGAGTTGATAATGCCAACATGTATACAATTATGTTTCTGATGTGAATTGTACGCTGTGCCGTCAGACCTCGGTACTGTAGATACGCAAGTTGGATTTCATAATTAGCTTAGCAAAGATACTTGACTTTGAAGTTAATTATAATAATTATTAAATGTGCGTAGTTAAGGCAGAAAGGCATGAAATAATTTTGAAATTTAAAGGGCTCCGTATATTCTTGATACTCATACGGGAGACATATAATTTTATACAGACATGTTGTGTTCCTACATCACATGGTTTAGTTTTTTATTCGCTACGACATGTCATAATTATTGTCTATGACTAGTTTCGGCCCGCAGGTTCACCCGCGTGGATTTCGGTCAATTTACACAAAACCATAATGAATTATGCACTTGAACCTTCCGAAGGAATCACACTATCTATTGGTGAAAACCGTACAAAAATCTGTTCGGTAGTTTTTGAGTTTTTTGCGTTCTTACAGACAAACGCGGCCGGGGGACTTCATTTTATATTATGTAAAGATATAATATCATTGACCACGAACAATGGATATCTACTTGGATCCGAGCATGAACAGAATTCCATACACATTACAAGTAATGAAAAAAAAAGCTTCTATTTCTGTTTTGATCGGATTAACTGTGCGATCTTATATAATGTTCTGAGAAAGTTTCTAAAATGTCTCCGTCTTTCAAGTTTTTCCTCGACGTGACAAGGGCGACAGGTTCACAAAGCTGTCTGTCCGTTCTCGCAACTTTTTATGTACGTAGTAAATTTGTTTGGCGGAAAATTCACATGACAAAGTGACAAGGTCGGTGTGAAAGAAACCAGGAAATTAAATTAGGTCGCAAAGTATGTTCTGAATTTTTACAACGAAGGAATTTATGTTTTTGAACGGATATTGTTTTATGCTTTGTACAGTGTATGTAACTGTGTCTGTGTTTAAGGCTAGGTTCATATGACCGCGTGGTACCGCTCAGGACGAGTCACATATGTCATATGAACCTAGCCTTATTTGAGACTAATAACCGCCCTCGCTTTGCTTCGGTTTTCGTATAGAATCCCATTTTTTTTAAATAGGATGTAACCTATGTTACTCACACATAAAAAAGCATTCTATTCGTGAAAGAATTTTTGAAATCGGTCCAGTAGTTTTTGAATCCATTACAAGCAAACAAATAAAAAATAAAAAAAATTACTCGTTATAATATAAGTTTAGATCATGACACTTTTACGCCTTTTGAAGACTCTACAGAAGTCAAGTGATCGTGAGTTGTTTCGTCCATCACACACAGCCATTCCACGTGTAATTAAGACAAGCATCAATCCAAAACGCATATGGCATGAATCTTGATCCAGTCTGGTTGCGATGCAAATTGCGGACCCTCCCAAACGCAGAACAGATTCAATCTGCCAAATTGACGAACTATCTCGTTTCGTCATCGAATCATAATTGCGATAATAATTCACTGCAAGGAAATCTTGAATTATTGCTAATTATGGTGCTACGATCCGGTTCATTGGGTTCGAATCCATCGACTCTTTTTTGTAAAATTTTGACAAATTTTGAAGTTATCTATTTTTGGGTTTATTCGTGAAAAATGGAAGTATGTATATACATTGAAAGTTTGTAATTCTGGTACAGACGATACCTACCTATAGGATACCTACAGACTATAGGATTTTAAGCAGATATTTCAATGCAGTACGACAAACATTTCATTTCATAATATTTAATTAGAATTTAAAAAAAAATGCCGACAGCTTTATTAACACTAAACATAGCTAAGAACACTGACGATTAAGTCACCTTTCAAACAAAAAAAAAACTAGATCAAAAGCGGTTCATCCGTTTGGGAGCTACGATGCCACAGACAGACATACAGATACACAGACACGTCAAACTTATAACACCCCTCTGTTTGCGCCGGGGGTTACTAAAAGAGCTTAAATAATAACAAAAATATTGTTGTCTCACTTGTGCACAAACATGACGCATCAGTTGCTCTCTTTCACAAATGAAACGTAATACAAACGTCTACAGTATTCCCAGGCTACGTCGAAGCTTAGTTCATGGTTCTGACAGCTCCCAAAACGTATTCATGGAGTGGGAAACTAAGCTACAGTATAACAGCCAGTGGGCTTTTACATCAGACGACACGATAACGATATTTTATGTGTACTAGCTGTTACCCACGACTTCATCTGTGTGGTATTTAATATTATTAAATTTTTCATTGATCCTATATTTTTTTCTAAAACATTTTTTTTTTCTAAAATAAAAGTAGCCTAAGTTACTCCTTTGTTACATCAGCTATCTGCCAGTGAAAGTCCCGACAAAATCGGTTCAGTCATTTCGGAGATTAGCTAAAACAAAGACAGACAGACAAAAATTGTAAAAAAAAAATTGTTTTGGTAGGTTTATGTATCGTGTATACATCCAAATGCACTTAGTAAAAAGCCGTTATTTTAATTTTACGAACAGACACTCCAATTTTATTTATATGTCTGTCTATCTGTCTGTCTGTCTATCGACAAACAAACAGACATGTTTGTTCCGGCTAATCTCTGGAATGGCTGGACCGACTTTGACGGGACTTTCACTGGCAGATAGCTGATGTAACAAGGAGTAACTTAGGCTACTTTCGTAGTTCGCCGTGTCAGCTAGTATTTTATAAATCACTTGATATATGAAGCTGTTTTGGAGAGTCGTAGTCATGTCGCCCGATGTAAAAGCGGCCGTTGAACTCATCGATAATTTCTTCAAATCTGGTGGCGGTTCCCATTTTGAATTTTGATGCTCCAGTATCGGCGATCTGAAATGATCATAATTGAAGTTCACAATTTCATGCCCACTTATTCTGAGTCTGTTATGGCGAAAATTAACCTGGATGGGGCGAGATGGTATCTTACCTCGTCGTCTTTTGTAGAGGCTTGTAATTACTCGTATATTTTTTATATTGCGGTCTGACTTGCGATTTTTTTCCATTACTGTAAAGTTTAACCCTGAAACACTTTAGGATGAAGATATGAAATAAATAAATAAAATAGATAAATAAATAAACGCTTACACACTCATACCCCGGCAGTAGGTTTTAAACTGTGTCGCGGGTGGCATGGACGACACATATAACATATCACAATAACACCCATGACCCGAGTACAAATATTTATCTGTCACATAAATATCTGCCCCGTCCGGGAATCGAACCCGGGATCTCTTGCTTCGCAGGCAGGGTCGCTACCAACTAGGCTACAGGGTCGTAATAAATAAAATTAACCTAGAACGAAAATATCAGAAATCAACTACAAAATGTCAACATAGGTTCGTACATCAAGAGTTCAAACACTTGAAATCGAACATTCATTCGAAAACTGAAAATAATATTAAATCAGAAAAATAATTTCGAAATCCGTCATTTGTCGTTTAAATTTAATCGTCGAAGTCGTAATATTCGACGTAATATTCCCCATAACGGCACCAGATAACCGATTGGGTAGTTAATAGGTAATTTACGTATTCACGAATTTCTGTCGAAAACTCCACGATAAATTTCGCTTCGCGTGCAAAATTCAGTCGTTTAATTTCCGAACCGAATGTATACGTTTAAAAATCGAACTGGTACGTTCAAAAATGGCATCAACCAGGACGAATACATTCGAATGATAAGGAATTCGTTGGACCGGTAGATTGAAGTGATAAACTAAGTTGCACTATTTGAAATAATATACATCAATGTAAGTACTTTTGTTTGTCTCAAAATTCTCTTTTTTAATTATTGTTGATTCAAATGCAAAAGACAATGTTTTTACTTAAGAAAACCAATTGACAAATTTTGACATTTCATTCAAATGTTAAAGAAGTATTAGTACATTTTTTGGTTCTTAAAATATCCATAATATTGTCTCGAGTCATTCATGTATAATCTCATATCATCATATCTGTCCTGTGAATGCTGGCATCGAATGGGAGTCGAATCTAGAACCCTTGGACAGGATTACTTAAAACCGGCTTAGTCATCTCATTTACTTATTCAACATCTGTTCTAATACCAAGACGTATTCGCGATTTTCTTATGATTAGCTCGCTTGTCCATCACTCGCTTGCCGTGCAACAGTCTTTATTTTCCGTCGAAAGACTCGTCAACAGCTAAATTCCCGATTTAACTTGAATCAACTGGCAATTGTTTTCAATTTGTGTCTCTTTGTTTTATTTAAACGTTTGTTCTACGCTTTGAATGACTGAATGATTGATATGTGGAACGATTTGAATAAATTACGTGATTGTTATTTATTGTGAGCAATATAACTTTATTTTTTTAAGTCAGTTATTCTTAAAGGCGCAGATGGGCTGACTTGATGATAATAATTAATTAGTCACCATTTTTGGACGTCTGTTGCCATCACTGATGGTCGGCGGTATATAAAGTGGAATCGAGGGTAGGAGAAATATATGTATATGAAAGGGTATTCTATGATATTGGTTATTCAGTAATATTCCTTTTACTTTGCTCCATGATTATATTTCTAGTTCTCCTAACGTTCACATCAATAACAATCTATTCTACTCCGTGATCACTATTCGAATCCCATAGAATGTCCCACACGTGTTATTCTCAATATATTGACATATTACTTATTCTAAATATTTAGTTTTTCTTCATGACTTCTTGTATGACAGCTTCTGCATCGGCCGATCATTGTAGAACCAAAGAGGCCGCTTGCCGTCATAATATATTTAGCGTGCGATGAAAAAAAATACTATTTTTTTTAAGTCATAAATCGTTTTCTAGTTGCGCACTTTGTTCATTCTACTTATTTCCATGCTATTCAAATTGACCAAACATCACCAAACATCAATTATAAATACTTATAAATACCAAATGTCATTATACCTTGTTACTTTAGAGCTAAAATTATACTATCAAACGAACATCTTATGACCTGGCAATAATCTGCATAGAAATAGGATATGTCAATAACCCATACCTATCACAATTCCAAAAGCAAGCTACGTGACTGTACACTTACCCTGCCAATTACGAGAAGAGTAGGTGCGTTTACCTTACACGTGACATATTTACGACATTCTTCAAAGGGGACGGGTGAATGAGCTGTTTTGTTGACAAACATTATTTTATTTCATGTAGGTACATATTTGTCATCAATATTTATATGTATTTTGTAGATGTTATTTTAGTCAAATATCCTGTAGCGATACTGGCCCATGTACCCTGTAGCTCTTAAATAACACAATTCCCCGGATATGTGGGTTCGGGCATTCCCCGGTGTTTCTGACAAGACATAATTAATGAGACATCAGAAATCATGATTCAAAAACACACCCGACGACAAGAAAATCCTGACCCCAATCCCATGCCTGTTGGGTGGTAAGGCTTTACGTAAGGATAATATTATCAACATTATTAATATTTTAAATGGCTCCAACCCACTAATGGCCTACTACTGAATACGGCTCTCTTCTGTTGAGGAGGCCTAGAGCATACTCCACCACGCTGCTCCAGTGCGGATTGGTGGAGAGGTTAGAGGCTAACCCACGTGTCGGAAGTATTCATGCCGCCTGAGGTCCTCCGACATGGCTTAACGACTGTTATCTTACGATAACAACGGCCGACGGCTTTACGTGCCCTCCGAAGCACGGAAGCGCTCAAGAAATTTTTTGCCACTAGCGGTCACCCATCCAACTACCGACCGCGCCCGCTGACGCAAGCCACCGGGCTATGAGCGTTTCTAATAATATTTTAACTGATATTATTAAATTATCTTTCAGTGAATTCTGCATGGCTACCACCTCTTGCTTAGGTAAGGCAGCTCCCAAACGACTTGTGTTTTGGCTGAGGACTTGAGAGCCAGTTCTTTCTTTCTTTCTTTCCACTTCTTTCCTTTTTGGCTGGCAACACATCAATGATGCTTTCTTTGGTATCGGCGATGTCCATGATTGACGTTAGCCACCACCATTAGGAAGATCGTGGATAAAATTATATTTTATAGCGTTTATTTATAGCCTTTATTTTATAACGATAAATTCATTTGTTGAACTATTTTAAGTAATTTATATAAACAGATGAATTTACAAGCTGATATCATAACATAACCCTCCTTTGGCTTACCCTGTCGGGTAAAACTCAACGAAACCTTACCTTAGGGTAACAAAAAATGGTAATACGAGCATTATCGGATCATTGGTAAACCCGCATAAACTGTTATCGTGTTTATGACCCATGGAGGGGATTATTGTGTATTTTTTCTATCGACAGATGGAAGGTTGTCGGCTCAAGCGATCGAGTATATCGACTTGAATTTCATAGCGTCATCACTTATTCATTGATCTAGTATAGTCCGCTTTTTTCGATGATATAGTCAGTTTTTTTAGATGACTGACGAGTTTTTGGTTAACAATCGTATTTATTTACTAGCTGTTACGCGTGACTTCGTCCGCGTGGTATGTAACAAAAAGTTATTGTTCTTTTTTCTAAAACTATTTTTTTTTTCTAAAATAAAATTAGCCTAAGTTACTCCTTGTTACATCAGCTATCTGCTCTCAGAGTCACTAACGGTTACTTTATTCGCTCCTTAGTAAAAAATCACCATACAAACTGTACTTAAGGAGCGATTTAAGTAACCGTTAGTGACTCTGAGTTGGGGCGTAAGTTCCTCCACCATTCCGCACTGGAGCAGCATCGTGGATGCTCTGGTCCTCCCTCCTGAAGAGAGATCCGCACGTAATGGGCAATCACTGTGTTGAAGCCAAATAAAACATAATATCGCACCCTCAGTGGAAAAAAGGCTTAAGATGAAAATTGCAATTTTACAGGAGAGCAAAAAACTGTTAAAATACCAGTAATAAGTCAAAGGAATACATTACGATTTCTTGCACAAAACCGTCAAGATTAATGATAAAAGTTTGAAAAAATATGCAGCTTTTGTCCCTCTTTCCAATCATATTAATAACTAAAATTCAAAGTAATACGACTTAGGTATGTTTTTTTTCCACTGAAGGTGCGATATTTTAACATTCACGAAAATGTAAACTGTTACGTACGTTGGGTGTAAACCTGAACCTAGACACAGGAATAATAGCTTTGAGCTGTAGGTGTAAACCTAAACCCAACCTGTAACGGGAATCCTTCAAAGCATATCGAATGTTTCCCGGAACCAATGGGATACAAAATACAAAGATAGGTTTATAAAAGACTATTCAGTGTCTATTGAAAGCTGCAAAGCTCTAAAAGCTCGTCAAAAGCTCTTGTATCTGAGACTTGTCAGAATCGAGTTACTTTCTGAAAGCTTATAGAATTAAACTAGCTGACCCGGTGAACTTAGTGTCGCCTGAATATTTTTTTTTCTAAAATAAAAGTAGCCTACGTTACTCCTTGTTACATCAGCTATCTGCCAGTCAAAGTTCTGTCAAAATCGGTCCAGCCATTTCAGAGATTAGCCGGAACAAACAGACAGACAGACAAAAATTGTAAAAAATGTGGTTTTGGTATATGTACCGTGTATAAATCCTAATGCACTTAGTAAAAAGCGGTTATTTTAAATTTTTAATATTACAAACAGACACTCTGATTTTATTTATTTGTATAGAAGATGTATAGATAAGCCCCAATTTCTAGATGAGGAATCTACCGTAGTTTTGCTGTAAAGTCGTTTATCACCATCCACCCATCCATTAACACCATTATTATTATTATTATTATTTCTCCATGGAGTCCGCCTGGATAGCTACTCATACCTAAAGTGACCATTTTTCTGAGCACTGAATGCGGGATGGGCACTAAGAAAAGGTCATCGGGCGCCTTCGTCTCAAAGCGGGACGCCTACGGAATTTTGTATACAATAATAATAATAATAATAATAACTCTATATTGCCTTAAACATTGTTTTACAATAGTAAGTGGCCAGCAGTGTTGCCAATGAAAAATTTTGGTAGGCCGTGCACATTAGATAAAAAAAGCCGTATTTCTATGGAAAAAGATCAACTGTGGGCCGTGTCCACAGCTGCCAATATATTATGCTATCCAATTATGCCAATATATACCACGCTCGGACGCTCGGACTAAAAAAAAAAAGGTCGTTGGCGGTGAATTTGATGTCCATAAAACAAGGAACACTTTTCATATTAGCCTATTAGCGCTGTTTTAAGGGTTTTAACGTTCGTTAAATGTCTGCAAAAATAATAAATAACAAAAAGATTGTAGAATTTGCGAAAAGCCGTAGATTGTGCTACGGCCCTGGGGTTCGGGCCGTAGACCGTAGATTTTGTGATTTTTTGGCCTGAAAGCCGTAGAACACGGTAATTGCCGTAGCATTGGCAACACTGGTGGCCAGAGTCTCCTTTTGAGCACAAGAGTGCCTGTATTAGGAGCCTCTGCTCTTCCGATGGCTATAATTATCTAAGCTTAAATAAAAATTATTTTAGCTTCAAAATGAAACAATATCCTAAGTATACATTTTTTTGCTATGTTGTATGTGTGCTGTGTTTACTAATTACTATTGATAGCTAAAAAATAAGGTCATCGGGCATAAATCTCGTAGTTTTCTGTTAGTATAAAGCGGGACAAATCGGGACTTTTTTATGGTCTCGTGGGGGACAGCGAGACAGACAGCCTCAAAGCGGGACTATCCCACCAAAAACGGGACTTATGGTCACCTTACTCATACCCTCTTCTTGCCCAGTCCTTGCCTGCCTTTCTTGCCCTGATAGCCAATTATTTCTTTCTTTGTCTTTCTTTCTTGTCCGGTAACGCATCAGTGATGCCTTTAGTGTTGCTGATATCCATGTGCGACGATAGCCATACCATCAGATGGAACCTCAGTCATTTTCATAAAAAATAACCCATCAACTTTAGGGGTCCACTGATGGTCAATGGCCTCACAGCTTTTACCGGTCTTAAACCTTGTAAATCCAGTGGATGCCCGCTGTCTTCTTCGTCGTCAGTCCACCTAGTCGGAAGACATCTTATGGTATTTTTAAACCCCGACGAAAAAAGAGGGGTGTTATAAGTTTTACGTGCCTGTGTGTCTGTCTTGTCTTTTGATCTAGTTTTTTTTTCTGAAAGGTGACTAATGGCCGGTTTCTGAAGTCTCCAGTTAAATGATCAACAGCTATTGAATGAATAAAGTTAAACTTAAGTTATGTATTCGATAACTGTCATTGGGTTTCTGAACACGCGAGCGGCCTTTCAATAACTATGAATTCAACAACGAGTACCTAAAACTGCCACTAGATGGCTCTTTTCAAAATAACAAGTTTCAAAGAGATATTATCATTTTCATATTCATTTTTATTATATCAAGCCCGTTATATTGACGATTCCCTTCAGCTACAGCCACGCCAGCCAAGCCGACGCAGCCAGATGGTGAAGGGAATACATCAATCGTATTATAGTGTAGCCTTTGCCATAACAATACTTTTTGGATAGAAGTACCTAAAGAATAAATTGTGAGATTGACGGTCGGGTTGTCATGGATATATTATTGTTGATGAATGTCAATGGCAAAAACACGGACGTCAAAAAAGAACGGACATAACCTTGTCTAATCGAGAGTGAAGCATAGTAATGGCCGATCGCTTACTACGTGTGCGTAATTTTGGGGTTACCACAATATGAGCATTTCCCCATTTTTTTTATGTAATAAATGTATTACTTACTGAATAGTTATTCCGTAATGTACGGTTTACACGTATTAATTAGTTAAGTAGATAACTAAATTTTAAGTAAATTAATAAGGTAAACGAACAATTTAGTAGTTAAAATTTAGTACGCAAGTAAACAAAAAAAAAGATTGAAATTTTTCTGTTAAGTAGATGGGCGGGGCTTATCACTTAAAACGTTCGGACAGACACTTTTTAGTTAAAATTTAGTAAAAATGCATAAGTAATTAAGTAGGTTGTGAATAATTGTATGAACTAAAGAGCTTTACAAAATTATTACGTTTGGACGTACACTAAAAATTCTTCATTTAAAATTTAGTTATCTACTTAAATACTTAATGCATGTAAATCGAATATAACACATTCCACATTCAATAAATGCAAATTGTTATATTTGATGAGATTAATGAATTTTATTAATTGACAACAGATTAAATACACTGGTTTACCCACTTTACTTATAGGGGAGGTACCTAAAAATTTTTTTTTAAATTTTGTTCTACCATTATCTTAACGTAATTAATATACCTTAATCTATACCAAATTTCAGCTTTTTAATATTGTTAGTTTGTAAGCAATACCACGGACAGACGGACAGACATGGCAAACATATAGGTAAGGGTTCCTTGTTATTTAGTACGGAACCCCAAAAATATATACTTTTAAACTAAAATAAGAAACTCGAGTATTATATATGCTATAATTTTCCTACACATTCTGGGTATTAGCATATGCAATATTGTTGGCAGCACTGGCTGATTTTGTGGTTACAATTTTTCTAGTTTTATTTTGTTAATAACTTTAGGAAAAATAAAAGAAATCAGTGATTAAATTACAAGCTTACTTGTGAAAGGTGATCCCTTTATGTTTTTTAACTGAATTAATATTGTTCTTGCAACTTTTAACAGCACACAAAGGTATTTTTATTATTCTTTATCAACTCCCGTTGTCCGTATGACTCGAGTGCGGTCCGGCGCCGGAATGGCGGCCGATAGTGTCAATGTGTGCGTGTTTACTTGTACGAATAGAGAGTTTGTATTCCGATGGGTGCTTCACTGAATTTGTTCTTGAGATTACGTCCGTATTTCTTTAAGGTCCGTGGGCAAAAAGTAAAAATTGTTGCATTTATTTCATTAATTTTATAAGTATTTAATTTAACACGTTGCATTGGCGATTCCTTTGGTATTGCTCATGTCCACAGGCGACCGTAACCACTTACTATCAGGTGGCCCGTATGCTTTTTCATCTCCCAAATGTTAAAATGAAACGTGAAATAAAGTTATGAAACCTATAAACGGCCATCTTGGGTTAGATAAGTTGATCTTAGTTTAAGCTGAGTTTATGTATTATCGCAGTGCTCAGAAACGCTTTTTCGGAAGTTATCGACCCGTTAGCGTTATTGAATAGATAAACTCCCGTCAAAAGGATCTCAGAAACCGGCCATTAATCGAAAGTGTTCTTAGCTAAGTTAAGTGTGAATGAAACTGTCGGGGGTTTCTTAAATTTTAATTTAAGTTTATCTATGTAACTAGCCGACTAGTTAGGCTTAAACTAGCGTAAATTTTGTATACAAAACACATTGCGTAATGTTGATATAAAAATTATGTTATCCACGTCTACATAATTCACGCAGATATATCCGGTATAAGCTGATTATACCGTATCAAGTAGTATTACATCATAATCTCGTTCTCTTTGTATAACGCAAATATTGTTGTGGGGATTTTCTCTGTATTCGGGTTTTACTCGTACATTAATAAGCGTAAAAATACCTTCTTCCTGGTTTTCTTACGTATATCTTTCGTATATCGTGTATTTAACACGCTTGATATCAGGTGTAGTTGTGTACATACACAGTTTTTGGCTATGTGCGAGTTTAGGTACTAGGATTTTCTGTGTCGCTCTCGTGGGTGCCATAGACAACACATAAAGATATGGACATGAAGTACTAGGATTTCCTGTGTCGTAGGTGCCATAGACAACACAAAGATAAGAATACACACCCAGTAGAAGTGAAGTTGAAGAGAAATTTAATTTCGTCATTCAGTTTTCTGCCTCGATGGGAATCGAACCTAGGAATTCGAACGGTGGCGGTCTGGCATGTTAACAGTTGCACCACATGGGTCTTCAATCGCTTCGAGAAGTCACATCACTCAACTTACATACTTTTTTATGAATCAGTTGAAATAAAGCAATAAAAGTTTAGGATAACCTAAACTAGACTTCATCAGTGAAAACCATATTCCAATCGTTTCAGTTGTCTGAGACTAGTGTGATTAGACTAACCAACAGAGTAAAAAAAACACTTTAAAAGTATCCCCTTCCCGAGGTAGATATGCCAAGAGGGTGCTGAAATTGGACTGTCGAATTTAGTCAGGTGTAGCGATTTCATTATGGCATTTGACAGCTTTCTTTAAGTGATTGAGTCTAACATCAAAAACTGAACCTCGCAATGTACGAACATAACATATCTATAGTAAAATATCTTTGCCCGTCCCCCAATTACAGATATTGTTAAATACTTTTCATATAAAGATAAAAAAAGAGAGATAATAATCTCAGATAATAATTAGTTGGATGAGCGAATGAAATAGGTAATTTATTAGTATTTTTCCGTTTCTATTTCTTATGTTTTATTAGTAGTGTTTGTCACATAATTATAAACGTAATTATACTAACGAACTACTATTACTACGTAATTAAAATATAAAAAATAATAGATACCGTTACTTTTATTACAAGTATAGATGTCACTAATTATCCTCGAAAGCGGTTTGATAAATTTATTTGTCAATAAAGTGAATTTCAAAACATATTTTTCTTCCCAAGCTCATTGGTAATTAATTCATGTTCAGTTGTTGGTAATGCAACTAATAAATTATTGTCTCTGATTTTACGAAATCTGATTTAAGATGTGTTCGCATCCTCAGCGACAGGCGATGAGCTTTAGATTCCGTTTATGCATAGTAGATAAGAGCCTCATTTTTTAATCTATACTAATATATAAAGAGGAAAGATTTGATTTTTTGTTTGCATTGAATAGGCTCCGAAACTACTGAACCGATTTCAAAAATTCTTTCACTGTCGGGAAGCTACACTGTCCCCGAGTAACATAGGCAATATTATATTAAAAAAAAATTAGGGATCCTTAATAAAACTCCAATAAGTTGTAAAAAAATAAGAAAACCGAAGCAAAGCGAGGGCGGTTACTCGTCTATATATATAAAAGAAAGTTGTGTTAGTTACACTATTTATAACTCAAGAACGGCTGAACCGATTTGGCTGAAAATTGGTGAGGAGGTAGCTTAGAATCAGAAGACGGACATAGGATACTTTTTATCCCGGAAAATAGACCTGTTCCTGTGGGATAAGGTAAAATTTTGTTATATGTAGTTGATAGATTAGTTATTTATACAGATATAAAATAAAGCTCGGGGATTGATATAGGATACTTTATATCCCGGGAGTGGGAGCGGGAGCGGGAGCAGGAGCGGGAGTGGGAGCGTGAGAGGGAGAGGGAGAGGCAGAGCGAGAGGAAGAGGGAGGAGCACACAGAAACTGTAACGTCTAAGAACGGCTGTACCGATTTTAATGATTTCTGATTTGTTACATTCTTAGGCGATATGAAGTTCGGTCAGCTAGTATCTTATAATTTAATGCTTGATCACAATCGAATCTGATGGAAAGTGGCGATGTAGTTATTAATGGTAAAATGCACTAACTTATAATTATAATAATATATTTATTTATTTATTTATATATTTTATTTATATAATTATTATAATAATACTTAAAGTCATATAATTCTTGCACGCAAAAACTACTGAACGGATAGATGTTCTCGAAATTTAGCACATAGGTAGACCGTGATCTGGAATACTATTACTTATTATTATGGTAAATAAAAAAAATGACGTGCATAAGTGTATCAGTGATACCTACATGAATAAAAGATTATTTCATTTCATTTCATACCCCGGAAAATGGGGACAAAGTCGCGGTCGGAGGCCCGCGAGCCTCCACCAGTTCGTATTGGAGCATCGTGGTGAAGTATGCTCTAGGCCTCGTCAAGAGGAGAGACCCGTGCTTATTAATGGGTTGAAGGCAAATGTTTCGTGGAGCAAATATTGTTAAGTCAAAGGCTTCATCAAGTAGTTTATCGCTATCGATCAGACAACAGCCTTTACTCCGATCATTACTTACACCGACGTGTAACTTGACACCGGACGGTTAGCGCGCATTCGAAATAATAAAACTGGATTTTTATTTCTTTCTTCTCTCTAAAATTGGAATGTTATTTTGTACGCGACTGTACTTCGGTTTTATTTTTTCCGTGAAATTAATGTGTGGCTTCGAATGCATTTTCGGTTTTGGCTCTTAATTTGAAAGTGTCATTTATCTCCTCGAATTCTGAGAACGTGTCCTATCGTTTGAACTTCAAAGTATTGGCATTGTAGTAATGTTTCGTATATCGATAATAGATGGCGTTACTTGTATTTTAGTTTTTAATAACAAGATTCATTTTAAATCCTTATTTTGTTTATAGATGGCGTTACTTGTATTTGTTTTAATAATAAAATAATTTTAAGTCTTTGGTTTGCATTGTATTTTAAGCCCCTGTTAAGCGATTGTAAACTAATATAGGAAAATTATATGTTATGAACGGAGAAAACAGATCCTTGTTTTTAGGGTTCCGTAGCCAAATGGCAAAAAACGGAACCCTTATAGATTCGTCATGTCTGTCTGTCTGTCTGTCTGTCTGTCTGTCTGTCTGTCTGTCCGTCCGTATGTCACAGCCACTTTTGTCCGAAACTATAAGAGCTATACTGTTGAAACTTGGTGAGTAGATGTATTTTGTGAACCGCATTAAGATTTTCATACAAAAATAGAAAAAAACACTAAATTTTGGGGGTTCCCCATACTTATAACTGAAACTCAAAAATGTTTTTTTCATCAAACCCATACGTGTTGGGTATCTATGGATAGGTCTTCAAAAATGATATTGAGGTTTCTAATATCATTTTTTTCTAAACTGAATAGTTTGCGCGAGAGACACTTCCAAAGTGGTAAAATGTGGTCCCCCCCCTGTAACTTCTAAAATAAGAGAATGATAAAACTAAAAAAAATATATGATGTACATTACCATGAAAACTTCCAACGAAAATTGGTTTGAATGATATTTAGTAAGTAGTTTTTTTTTAATACGTCATAAATCGTAAACCGCAAAAAACATTGATCAAAGTTACAACGAACTACAAGAACTTTTATATTATGTTACTTGCTGCTACGGAACCCTTCATGAGTGAGTCCGACTCGCACTTGGCCGCTTTTTTTTATTTGACCAGGTAGCTATTACTTAGCTTTAATCATCCTCATTATCAAATTTGAATTTTACAAATTTTCTGCCAGATATTTCAGACTACTGTTGATAGATTTCTCCTTAAAAACTTCTTCAATTAATTCCTTAAAGCATACTGATATTTTTCGCCCATCTTCGTCTATCTGTCCGTCTCTCACGGCTTATTTCTTCTGCAACCATTTCAGAGGAGACCTGAGCCCAAAGAAGCAGTTACGGTTAACTTATTGGTTGGATCATGAATAAATTTGTGATACTATGGAACTGTTAATACCAATATGAATTTAACCTAACGTCCTTTTTTAAGTATATTGGTAATAGCTTTGCATTCAAAGGAAAAGCAGCGAGTGAAGACGCCTTATTAGCCTACAAACGCACATTTGCAAGTAAAATGTCAATGGCTCTTTGTACCAGGTTTATACTACCAAAACAGGGGTTCCGTGTTCGATTCCAGCATATTTTTGTGTGACTCTTTCCCAGGAATGCTTAACGTTTCATTGTTTGCGCGAAATTGCCTAGGAATGATTGCAGGGTGGGGATAGATGGTATCGAATATTATGGTTGGTAATGTGGCCATTTGACTGAGTATAATACTTATTAAGGCCTTAACATAAAGCTAAGTAGCAAGCTACATAGTATTAAGTTCTTCGAATAATACATCAACTCATAGTTAACTCCACTATGATTTAAAATCAAATAAAAAAAACATTCAAATATTAGTTAGGTATATCATGTCTGTTTGTTATTGTCTTTCCAGAAAAAATATCTACTTCATTCTAAATTATTTCAAGTTGCTACAAAACTTATTTAGCAAGTAGGTATTAACTTATCAGAATATGACTGTGAAGCATTTTACTTCAAGTAACTGTAAAAAAAATATGTGAGAATCTTTACCTTAGTAGCAGTTGTTATACCCGTGAAGCAACTTGTAATATCAGTAAAATCCAATTATTATTGAGACTATCTCATTTAGATACTGATTAATTATAATAGACTTCACTCAGGTCACTTTGTTTTTTTTTTACTATGTATACTGGAGCAGTAAGAAATAATAAAACATATTTTTTATGTTACTACCAATGATATTTAAATATAGATACGTTATGCCGTTACAAATCAACCAAAAATCTGTTCCGAAAAGAGCTACAACACACACACGTTTATCTTTTGTTTCACTACACCAATCACATTGGTATAATACACGAAGGCATTTTAACACTGTATGTCAAATGTCAAGTACCTACAACAAAAGCGTGCGTATCATCTTGTATTGACAGAGCGACTACGAGCAGAACGGTCAATTGCCTGTTCTTACGCTCTTCATCGTCGGCGCGCTAGTGACATAATATCTTTACCTCTTTTTTACATTATGATCATTGGTTACTTGGCTAACAAACGACCTGACGATCCACTCATGGACATCAGCGACACTAACAGCATCATTGATGCGTTGTTGTTGTTGTTATTGTGTCAATAAGCAGCCATGACTTCATAACGGTTGGTTTATTCCAAACACTAGCAAAAAATGGTCCTTCGAGCCGGATGTTTTTATTTACAGTCTCGTTGGTTCATTTCGATATTGCTACGTAATTTATAGGTATATTGTTTTCCTTGCGGAGTAAGGAAGCAATCTCACTTGCAAATGCTGTCTACAGACAGTACAATAGCGATAAGGCGCTTTGCACACTAAGTATGTTAACGCTATTTTATATTGTTTTTATATACAAGTAAAAATATACTATCGCTATTTCTGCTTCGCCCAAGGTTGCTAAAGGTTGGCTGGTAGAGAATACTCTTTGTATCATCCATTTTAGGTTTAATTAAGAATAAAAAAATAAAAAATAAACATTTTGAACAGTAAAACTTATGCATTGTTATCTTATTGTTAATAACGATACTAGAACCATCATTTCATTACACAAAAACAATTTTTGCTTGATATCTTGATCTTTCTTTCTTTTTCTTAGTAAATTAACCTTATTACGACAATCATTGAAACATTGAGTTCAATTAGATCGGACAGTTCGATCGCCTAGTGAGTTCGTGGCCTAACCTGCTCGATTAGGGCCCACGCGTGCCTTGATTGCGAATGTTTTGGTCTAGACTTCTGAGTCTAGATTTTCCTGACGAGCGAAACGGATTCATATTATTCTTAACTGGTAATTGCTTGCGATTTGCTTGGGAAAGCTTTGTTTTAATAATAATATTTGGTACAGTAAAAATGTATAGTGCACAGAGCTAATTGTTAGTATTTTAAAATATATTAATTAAAGAAAAATAACGTTGAATAGTGTCAATGTGAAATAACCCTTTACCTGATTGAATTACAGTCGAATTTTGAGAGGCCGAGTCTCAAGTATGTCTTAATACTTGTGATGTGACTAACATGTTCTATCCCTGTACGTTATTCACGTCACGTGTATGACGTATCGTGATACGTGGAACGTCACCGCGATGTAAATGTCTTATCTTTGTAAATTTACAACCAGCTGAGCATGTGGTTGACAATAGTAAAGCAAGCGGATTTTAGTGTACGATTTTGCAAGAGAGAGATTAAGCGAAAACTCAATCAAAACTGCTACTAACCGTGTGAATTTTGATGAATATTAATTTTATGTGGGAATAGAAAAAACTACAAAAATAGTTTATTTAATTTAGATTTTTTTTAATTAGATTATTATTGAGTGGCTGACGCAGTAACAGGGGTATTATAAATTCTGACGGGTCTGTTTAAAAGCTGATGTAATTGAAATGGTTCACAGCTGTGTTTAGTGTACTGTAAATACGTTATACCCTTACAAATCAACAAAAAAATCTGTTCCGAAAAGAGCTACTACACACACGTTTATCTTTTGTTTCACTACACCAATCACATAGCTATAATACACGAAGAAATTTTAACGCTGTATGTCAAATTTCAAGCACTTCTGACAACAACAAAAGCGTGCTTATTGTCTTGTATTGACAGAGCGACTACGAGCAGAACTGTCAATTGCCTGATCTTACGCTCTTCATCGTCGGCGCTTGTGACATATCTACCTCTTTTTACATTATAATATCATTACAGTATACAATACATTAGGACACGTACGAGTATAGCTTGAGTCAAATCTAAATTTAAATGCGAACACAACATATTTTCTTCCATTATTAAAATGTCTACCCCAAATAAGCCCCAAATATAGGATGCAATTACACAGTACCTACATACTGTTTTTATTCTTCCTTTCAATGTAGTTTGTTCCTATAGAAATATCCAAAAGGGTCGGCCCCCAAAACTATTGAATGTCATATTTTTATGATGAGTTTTTGGGGCTTTGATTAATCATTGTACTTTTCTATGGGGGCTTCGAGCCACGTTGATGACACGAGGAATCTGACAATTTTGAACCTTATGCTACTGAACATAAGTGTCAAGACAAACTCTAATAACTAAGACGTCTTCAATGTAAATGTACCGTGCTCAAACAATTCATATCGGTGTACTGAAGTTTTAAGACCGATTTCATTGTATATTTCTTTAACTGTTTAAAATCAAATATTGTGTTCAATTTTAAACCTTATTTTTAAAGGAATAAGAGTTCCTGTATCTAATGTTCCGTTGTGTTAATGGAGCATTCAATTTTGATCCATACTTATGTATTGGGATCGATTTTTTATACGTTTTTTTTTTAGAAATATGATCTTTGCGTTTGTTTAAAGGCTTATTCTGGATCTAAATACCCATTATTAATTGCGGTACATTTGACAATGGGGAGCGTATAGGATGGGGAGTTAACGATGTTAGTATGTCCCTTACATTTGAGGGTAGTTCTATGTTAAGAGATATAAAACAGCAACGAGGATGGACGTCATCTCGCGTCTTTTATTGAAATCATCGTCAATCAATCAATCCAGATGCACACCAGTAATTATCAGATGTCACTCTCGTGGTCATTAGAATTATGCATATATAAAGAAAGAAAGAAAAAATGACTATTTATTTCAAAGACAATCGTTACAATAGCCTTTACAGTTTACACACATTATTTAGATTAAAATTAAAGTTAATATCCATCGTCTATCCATTATGTGCATATCAGAATGGATTTACCATTGCTTCAGTGAATAGTGAGGAAACCTCATGTGATACTTTTCCATAAAATATGCGAAGGTATCTGCCTAGGTACACGGTGTGTTGTGATTTTGTGAAATGGTATTTGAGTCCAGTTGTGGGATAGTTCATAGTTGTCAGATAATGATAATGTACTCAATCGAATCATACAATATGTGTAGGTATGTATGTATATGCTCCACTTCTAGTAAAATAAATATAAAAACATATGCAAGGTTGATCTGTTATTCCACAAGGAAAACGATAAACTCATACATTTTATAGTACCCTTGGAATGAAGGAGTGTGAGAGTAACTCAAAGAACCGTTTTTTTTGTTGGCGGGAAATGTTCTCAATCCAATTCAGTTTTTGAACTTATACTTCTATAAGGCGCGTTATGAAACTGTCACGAAAAACCGCACGCGCGTTTTTAAAACGCTTGTTTTGAAGAAAATCTTATTATTAAATTTATTTATTGTATTATTTTTTTTAATATTGTTAGAATATGGTTTTTTTAGTATTGTTTTTTTTATATATTTGTTTGTATATAAGTTAAACAGGGGAAGGGAGGGGGGGGAAGTATAACATCTCACGCGCGTACAAAAGTACACGCACCCTTTTTTATAGGAAAACACACAGAGGCTACATAAAATAAAATAAACCCCACTAAATTAAATTAAATGGCTGAGCGCGAGTTTGGTAATTAAACACTTCACATCATGGCCGTTTCCCGTAGCTTTAATACTAAGAATAGTAAAAAATAAAATAGTATTTACTTCCAGCTTTGCAAGTTAACTGGCCCTAGTTAATTTAATTGGAGCTGCATTGAACCCTGTAAATCCGAATCGGAATAACGATTTAATGAACCGGCATTCGAACTGTTGATAAATCGATGGTGATGGCGCCTCGTTGATTCGATTGTGGTCGCGAAATGCATTTCAATGTAATGCAATTGACTGGTTTAGTGTTTATACTGATAAAATTGATTCTAATTTGTTCTAGTTCGAAATCTGTTCTAGCTTCAACTATTAATGGCTCATGACGGCCAAGGTCTCTTCTCATAAATGAGGAGAGCTAGAGACTATATATGTCTAAGTTGCTCCATGACAGAATATATATTGGCTTCAACCCATTAATGGCCCACTACTGGGCACGGGTCTCTCCTCTTGAGGAGGCCTAGAGCATACTCCACCACGCTGCTCCAGTGCGGATTGGTGGAGGGGTTAGTGACCAACCCGAGTGTCGGAAGTTTTCATACCGCCCGAGGGCCTCCGACATGGCTTAACGACTGTTATCTAATGATAACAACTGGGACCGACGGCTTTACGTGCCCTCCGAAGCACGGAAACGATCAAGAAATTTTTGCCACTAGCGGTCACCCATCCAACTACCGACCGCGCCCGCTGTTGCTTAACTTTGTCGATCGCTTAGGATCGACGCAAGCCGCCGGGCTATGAGCGCTTCAATATTTTGTTCAATATTTTTCTAGATTAACTTATGGTTATTTTTGGGTAATAATATTACATCAGTCGACTTTGTTAATGACATAGGAGCCAAAATATATTACTTGCAATTTTTCCGTATGTCTGTGTAAGAATCACAAACTACCGAACAGGTAGTACTTCTCGTAGGTACCTTATATCACGAATCAAGGTTCCGAGAATACGAAAAAAGTCTTGAAATCGAACCTAGGTCCACACCCGCCTTTAAAATCATTAAGAACTTGTATTGTCAATATAAAAACTGTGCTAAATGTTTAAGAGCACTCTAACTTTTACTCTGACACTCGACTTCGCCAGAATGCTCATAAGACTTGGACATTTCGCCAGTTTCGGCGGCATAAAGATATTTTCTCTTTGTAGACTCACAATTTTTCTCGCTAATAAAACAACGAACTTGAGCGAGCCTCTTAAAACCTAAAGAAGTCGTGCTGTGAGTCAGACTCATAAAAACTGGCTGACAAAAGACTTCGGGAAGACAAAAACGCTGTGAATTATAATATAATTGGAAGTTAATTCACGTTGAGAATGGCATATTTCAACCATTACTCGCTACAAGATATGAGCGAGTTCTGAGATATGTAATGTTATAATGGATTTCGCTTGTAATTAAGTACAATAATTTTATATTTTATTGCACTAATCGATATCTTACAAGGAAGATGTTTGAGAAAAACTGAGGCAATTATTACTGTTTGTTATATTTTAATCCTTTTAGTATTAAAAAAGATATGTCAAAATTATAAATAACCCTTTTTAAACAGTTTTCGAGTGTGTTTTTGTATTTAATATCTTAACAGAGCCATTAATTTCCCGAAACAAAGCGATGACTGTACTTACTTAGTAAAAAATAATATTATTTAGCATTTATTAAACCAAAAATCGCTCTGGCATCATAATGCTGTGACGTCACCGCATTGTTTTCCGATCTTTTATAGACTAGCACTCTCCCCGCAGCTTTGTCCGCCTTTTCCGGGATAATAAGTACCACATATCCTATTCCAGATCATGGCCTGTGTGCTAAACATGAAATTCCAATCAGCAAGGCTATTCTGTTTTGTAACTCGACAGCGGAATCCGCGATGAGTTTCAAAACTGAAGTTCGAGTTCGAGGTCTTGATATGTCATTCTCTAATCATCTAGTACTCACTTGCGAAGTGAAGTGAGTCTCGAACTCGAACGTCAAACGACTAAAGATGGCCTCGGTATGGTATTCTTACCGAATACATACATATTTGTCATTCTCTAATCATCTAGTAGGTACGCACTTGCGAAGTGAAGTGATTCTCGAACTCGAACTTCAATTTTGATACTCCCCGCAGATTCCGCTGTCAAGTAACAACACAGAATAGCCTTGCAGTACTTTTTGCGTGAATGAGCAACTGATATCCATACAACCTTTCACATTTATAATATTACTAGCTTACCCGGCGATCTTCGTATCGCCTAACAAACTGTTTTTTTTTCTAAAATAAAAGTAGCCTAAGTTACCCCTTGTTACATCAGCTATCTGTTAGTGAAAGTCCCGTCAAAATCGGTCCAGCCATTTCAGAGATTAGCCGGGAAAAACAGACAGACAGACAAAAATGGTAAAAAATGTTTTTCTGGTCTAAGTACCGTGTATACATCCAAATGCACTTAGTAAAAAGCGGTTATTTTAATATTACAAACAGACACTCCAATTTTATTGATTTGTATAGAAGTAGAATTTTTACACCGTGTATTCAAAAGAATTCAGAGATTTAGTCATCGACAAATTGCATTACAAGAACTGCTGACCACGATGACACATCCTGCATTCATTACTATATATCAGAAGCGTCCATTCAATTCTACATCATTACTAAACTGTTTTGTTGAAATCAAGGAATTTCCGGCGGTTTTTTGATGAAGGATGATGAAGCTTTCCATGCATTTATGTGTAATGTTTAATTTATTATGATGACCAAATTTCCTAGTAGTTTTATAAGTATCAATCAATTATTATTAAGCAGTGACAGCCAAGCGAATAGATCGTTCTCTCCTGAGTTCGAATCCTGGCATGCACCTCTAATTATCAAATATTATGAGCATATTATAGAAGTTAATTATCACTCGCTTTGGTGAAGGAAAACATCGTGAGGAAACCTGCCTGAGAGTTCTCCATAATGTTCTCAAAGGCGTGACCAATCCGCACTTGGCCAGCGTGGTAGACTATGGCCTGTAGCCTTCCCATTATGAGAGGTGACCCCGAGCCCAGCAGTGGGACAATTATGGGTTTTGACTTTTGACTTACTTTTATAAGTACATAACCGACAAACAAGTATTTAAAATTTAATTTTCCAGTCATAATTAAGTTGGTTTAAATCCGGAACACACAGAGTCGGGTCCTGAAGTCACTTAATGTTGATACATTACTCTTTCAAGCAAAAACTACTGAACGGATTTTCATGAAATTTAGCATACAGGTAGACCATGATCTAAACTAGGACATAGGATACTTATTATCCCGGAAAACATGGGCAAAGTCGCAGCAGAGCACTAGTCTAATATATAAAATTCTCGTGTCACGGTGTTAGAAGTTGAACTCCTCCGAAACGGCTCGACCGATTTTCGTGAATCTTAGCGTGCATATCGGCTAGGGTGGAGAATCGGACAACATCTATTTTTCATCTCCCTAAATGTTAAGGGTGGTCCACCCCTAATTATTTTTTTATTTTTTGGACAAAATTTTTTGTTTTTATTTTTTTATGATACAGCATACAAAAATAATACTATAAAAAAAACTTTTGACTGAACGAAGTCTGTCAGGGCAGCTAGTTATGTATAAAGATAGGATGGGATGCAGATGGGTTTGTATGTGCACACGAAATCCAGTGTACGATTTATAAATAGAACCGTCTGTCCGTACGCGTTAGTCAAACACGGAGGCGCGAATATGCAAATTGTTCAACATTTGATGCAAACCCGTGCTAACTATTCTCGAGTTACACCGACGCGTAACGTTAATTTATAGACGATTACTATGGCTAGTTTCAACTTGCAATGGCATTGGTAATGATAATTATACTGCACGGTACACATTTCTCAATTACCAATTACATATATTGTCATACAATGCAATAAAATAATTAAAATATACCTACTGTTTAATTGTAAGTTTATTATAATTATGTCGTTAGCGTTTTGTTAATTTTGACTTTGGTAAGTGAGCCTATGATGAAAAAATAATTTGATTTTAATTTTCGTTCTTGGTAATTAAGGAGATAGGATATATTGTATTCCACCATATTTTTTACGGTGAGCTGCAGAGCAAACACTTGTCTTCTTTCCTTGTAATAAGGGAGGTATATCGTACTTCACCATATCATTACGATGAGTTGGTTGTGATAGAGTAAGCAGAGAGAGTGTTGGAGGCCGACCAAGATCTATCTAACAGTAACAACCCAATCGATAATTAAACGTACTTTCTGAAGCACGGAAGCTTTCAAAAACTAACCAACAACTGCACTGGAGGTGAGAAACTCTGTTCTTTACATTGACACAAGTTGTGAAGCTATGAGTGAAAAATCGTAAGTCAACCTAATACAGCTAATTTAAGTTCGTGTTATTTTGCATCTTTACTAATATTATAAAGAGGAAAGATTTGATTATTTGTTTGCATTGAATAGGCTCCGAAACTACTGAACCGATTTGAAAAATTCTTTCACTGTTGGGAAGCTACACTATCCCCGGGTGACAAAAGCTATATTATATTTTCAAAAATTGGGGATCCTTAATAAAACTCCAATAATGTAACCCAAGGTGTAAAAAAAACTCGTATGTAATAAAATAGCAACTCTACGATAATTTTGTTAGTTCGGTTTTGTGGTTTCGTGGTCGTAAACAATCTTAGGACTAATCCTAAGTAATATCAGGATTAAAGTACCTACAGGAGTTAATTAAATTTTAGGTCTAGATCCGATATAATACATGTAGTTGCTATCTTTTGTAAAGGTGTTACACACTGAGCTTGATTGGTTATAAATCAAAAACCTTCGCCCCAAAAAATTCGATAATGTATAAAAACCCTTATTTTTTTATTATATTTTATTTTATTCAGGATAACAAAAAAAAATAAGGGTTTTATACATTATCGAATTTTTTGGGGCGAAGGTTTTTGATTTATAACCAATCAAGCTCAGCGTGTAATACACCTTTACAAAAGACAGCAACTACATGTATTATGTTATAATGTTCTAGTGTTACGATTCGGTGTGAGTAGCGGCCGTATTCCGGTTAAATATTCATGTGCGCGATTATCCCTACAAGCAGAACCCGAACTATGTTCTCGTATACGTATAAAATAGGTTTAATTGTCGGAGTAAAATGATTTATTGTATTCATTTTCATGTTCGTAGATTCATACGTAAACGCCTTCGCTTACTTCGAAAAACCTTAAAGACGACCTGTTAAGATTCAGACTGACATGTCTTTTATTTGTAAATCGATTGAAATAAAACAAATTCTGAATGTTAAACACAGAGTACTAGAAAACATAAGTGAAAACCGCATCCAAATGAGTTAAGCCTTTTCTAACAGCGGAAACTAAAGCACAGAAAAAGTGACAATAAATCGAAAAAATAGTTTTCTTAGAAGTTAATTATCACTTGCTTCCGTGAAGGAAAACATTGTGAGGAAACTGCACACCGGAGAGTTCTCCATTATGTTCTCAAAGGTGTGTGAAGTCTACCCGCACTAGGCCAGCGTGGTAGACTATGGCCTGTACCCCTCACATTATGAGAGGAGACTCCGAGCCCAGCAGTGGGACAATTATGAATTTTTACTTTGACTTGACTTCCATTGTTCTGTTTTGAATTTTGTGATGAAATTTTTTTTTATTAACATTTTTATTATCTTCCATGTAGAGACATTGATCAGTTACAATATTACTATAATAATATGCAGATTTTATTTTGTTACAGGTAAATTAACAACAAGTAGGTACATACTTCACATGCATTGCTGACCAAAAAAGAAGAAAAGAGAACTGTAGCAAAAGAGTTCTACCTAGCCAGTTATAAAATAGTTCCTAAAAGTTATACCTATTTGTCTTTTCATCACACGCTATCCTTTTAACGGATAAAGATGAAACTTGGCCATTCGCACAAATATAGTTCAAATCTAGGACAAGAAAAGAGTAATTTTTCCTCGTTGTAACTATGTTTCCCTGGGACGATTGGGGCGATTCTGTTTACGATTTATTTTATGAAACTAGTTATGGTACTTAATAAATGTATACATACAAATAAATACAATTGGAGTGTCTGTTTGTAATATTAAAATAACCGATTTTTACTAAGTGCATTTGGATGTCTACACGGTACATATACCAAAACAACATTTTTTACAATTTTTGTCTGTGTGTCTGATTGTTTGTTCCGGCTAATCTCTGAAATGGCTGGACCGATTTTGACGGGACTTTAAATGGCAGATAACTGATGTAACAAGGAGTACCTTAGGCTACTTTTATTTTAGACAGGTAGAAAAATTGTTTGATAGGCGATACGAAGTTCGCCAGGTCAGCTAGTTGATAATATCCTTACGGAACCCTACCACCAGGCTAGGGCCCGACTTCTGTAGCCTCTTATAACATTCTGGTCTGCCAGTAGGGTAGGGTAAGTAGTAGGTATTCTAGACTGCCTCAATACGGCTAGATCGGTCAGACGTGCACGATTTGACCACCCTAGGGCGCAATGGTTACCGGAACGCCATTCAATGGATCCTGGGTTCGATTCTCAGCGAGGCTGAAATTAGAATGATGAGTTTAAATTACTGTTCTCGGTCTGGGTGCGTGTTTGTCTATGTGTTGTCATGGCAACCACGCCATAGGCTATCCTAGTTTGTGGCTATGAGTGTGTAGCGTAAAAAAAAGATTATTGTCGATAGAATTCAATTGTTTTACTTTTAGTCCCTTTTTGATTTTTTTCAAATATCAAAAAGTGACTAACATTTAGAAGTATAATAATGAATATTAAATTAAAGGTACATTTTCATCAATCAACAACTAAGTTTCACTCAAGGTTAATTGGTTTAAGTCAACCGTGAAATTGAAATTAAGTTTTAAATATCGCGGTGATTTCCTTTGGGATAACATTTTTGGCCGTCCGATGAGGACGTTACAAAGTTACAGAAATAACATCTTGAATTCGATTTATTCTACTTTGTATTATATTATTATTATGAATGCTTGATTCAGAGGGCTCTGAGCCGTTCAGAGTAGCGCAAGTTAAGTGCACTTTAGGCCGAATGGATGGATTGGATGAATTGATTTATTTTTTTAAAGTTCAGTGCTCATAATGAAATACAGGATAAAAAAAGGTGAACTTAGTGCTAAAAGCCAAAACTGTGCAATACAATACAAAACACTTTATTGTACATCACAAATATTTTAGCTATATTATCTATCTATCTATATATGTATATATAAAAGGCAAAAGTGATTGACTGATGTATCAACGCACAGGCCAAACCCTTAGGGCTAAAAACTTAAAATTTCGCACACGTATTCCTCTTATGATGTAAGTATCCACTAAAGAAGGATTTTCAAAGTTCAACCCCCAAGGGGATGAAAATCCCAAGGGGGTGATAAGCATAATTTCCGCGTGCGAAGCTGCGGGCAACAGCTAGTAGTGTAATATAATAGCTGTGAATAATCCAGCTATAGTTCAGTCTTGCAAGGCTACGTTGTAAACGCTAAATATAAAACGGAGCAAGGCCCCTGACCACCTGTTGCGTTCCTGTTTTTAATGTACGTCAGACTTGGTAATAGGGTTGTTGCTATCACGTCGTTTATAGATTTTTATCGATAAATTGACAAATAAATGACTTCAGGATTTAATTCAATAGTTAGATTTTATTTCATGTTTGATGTTTTGAAGAAATTTAGATTTTTTTTTTAATATAACATACTTATATATCTATAGGTAGTAAATAGATGGACAAATATATATTTTCTAGCAATTGAAGATGACTGTATTTGTGGAGGGGTTTGGGGCCATCCAAAGTAATGAATGTTTTTAGGTTACATAAATATTTTTACATAATTAGTTTTAAATAACATAATTATGCTTATATCGTGAAAAAATTTTTTTGTTTCCTACGTTTTATAACATTACCTATGGATATTAAGTAAGACTTAGGTGCGCTAAAGCTAATACCTAATAGCATCAAAAATAATTCCGCTTCAACCTTTAACCTAAATAAAACTATATTCCAACCAAATATCGATACTGTACACGCACATCACTAAAAACCACATCAGGCGTGTGTACGACGACGGTGACAGCTTACCGTTCAAGAATCTTCAGCACGCCTTTGTCTCTGCCTGATCGATAATTTATCATGCACCTCACGTTTAGAAACTACAGAGGATAGGTAAATTGTTTTCAGGTTTAATCTAGCTATTGTTAATTAAACTATAACATGACTTAGACTCCAACTCGGAGTCACTAACTATTACTTAAATCGCTCCTTAGTACAGAATTTGTATGGTGATTCTTTACTAAGGAACGATTAAAGTAACCGTTAGTGATTCTGAGTTGGGGCGTTAGACAAGCCTTGCTCAATTTAGTGAGTAAATTAATTTCTTGTGTAAATACTGTGTTTATCTGTTTGCATTGTATTACATTTGACAGCAATTTTATTAGTTACAGTACCTGATGGAGTTGTGGATAGGCAGGAATGATGGTCTTTTCTTTCTTTTTCTTCTTCTTTCATGGCCGGCAATGCAGTGGCTACGCTTTTGCTACTATACCCATGACGGAATAAATGTTTCTTTTTCTTTTTTGGTGTTGCTGATCTGGTCTCCAAAGGCTATAATATATACTTGTATGTACTTTCCATGAGATAGCTCGCCTGCACCTTTGTCGGCTATTTACACTAAAAGTGCTGTAAATTACCTACTACATTGAATAGAGAGATCATTGTTATTTAATTTCGGAAGCTTATTCAATGCAATTTACAAGTTAATTCCAATTGATTAAATGTTATAATGTTTATGTTTCAATAGTTTATACTGTAATAAATGTTCGAACAGAATATATAATTTAATTAAAATATTCGTTTACGAGACGTAATTACAATATCCATTCATTTTCTTTGTTAGTTACCTTAGTAGTATAGCGAACCAATTTCACATTTCTTAAAAATTGGTTTGGTCGTCCACTTCCAGACCTTGTAAAAGTTTTGGAAGCGTTTTTTATCGACATGTTTCTAATCAAAATATTCTTTCTTTGTTTTTGATATAGCTAAATACAAGCGGAATATAAGAAAGAATTGATTTAAAACTGATCGTTGTTTATAATAGAGCTAGTTTTGCTGTCAATTGTTACTCCAAAAAGCGTTCACATGAAGAATTCAAAACGATAATCTTCATCAACAATCTTCCCTTTATTAAGCACAGTTACATAACTAGCTGCATATGTTCAAACGACATGACATTAACGCTACATAAAACGTGTTCAGTGCTCGATAAGAATCAACGTCAGCAAGACATCGACATCGATAATGTCACATCACTAAGCGCGTGTTACTGACAGGCGCCGGTCTGGCTATTATGCGACTACACTCATTAGGGTACCGACATAAATGTTTTGTTTTTCTTACCTGTACACTGTACAGAGTATTTCGATAAAGATAGGATTTTCTGGCTTATTTGTTTGTGTCTAATAGGCATGATGACAGATTTTGAAATACTGTTCTATATTGTTGGGAAATAAATTATAATTACAACGTACCTATATCATATTTCCGTAAAAAAATAAGGTTTAGTATTAAATAAATATATTTTAGCTCAACTTCAGAACGACTCGTGTTGTAGAATAAAAGCACTTGGGTAACTTCAATCATTTATTTCTTTTGTACTTAAATCGCCATTTCGCAAAGGTGTCTCATTTAAGAGGAGAAGAAATGGCGAAAGAAACTCCTCTACACATCTTTTAAAATATTTTACAATAAATTCTTACTCAATCAATTCTACACTTAAAAATTACTTCTACAATTTAGAATTATTACAAAACACCCGTATTACTGTTTTCCCAGTCTAAGACCGAATGCCCTCTCGACATCTTTCGACCGACCAACATGATCCCAAGCCTTTCCTGTAACTCACATATTTCAATTAATTCGGCGGATGAAAATAATGTCTCGTTGTTGAAAATAAAGAGAGCATTGTTCGCTATTAATTTAAAACCCTAACATATATTTCAATTTATAAGTTTAAAATTCGCACCAAAACACCTCAAAGTGTCATGGCGTCGCTTGTGACGTCACGCCTCAGGAAAATAGTAGACAAGATGTCATTATCAGTATAGTCATATTCGTTTGTTTAAAGAAGCGTGACGTAATTCGCGCTGATTGACTGATTGGCGTTCAAGATATCATGGCGGCTTGCCGTATTTTGTAGTTTTATTTTATCAAAAATATTGTTAATCTCGCTCATAATAACACGATAAATGCGTGTTTTGTAAACCATTAATAGGGTTTCATTAAATAAATACATAATTTTAGTGATTTTTACTTACTATCAACAGGCCTATTAATGGTTATTTGAAGTTTTTGAGGTAACTATTATGTTTAAAAGATGTGCTGAGTTTGCAAGAGTGTGAAGGTCGCTGATTTTTAGCTTAGCATTTATACCATCTATTTGAGGTGTAATAGAGTAAATATAGTCTTCTACGCCGTCTTTCAGTACATTTTAATAGTACACATTTTCAAATGAAAAAGATCGCTATGTTACATCACTACTGGCCTAATTTCCGAACATAACTTTCAACTAGTGTTCCAGACAGATCTGGTACGTAAATATTTACATCGGCGTTTGCGGGTTAATACGTCAACGGGTTACGACTCGGCTTTCTTTCTCACTCGCACTACGTTAGAGAGGGATGGAACGAACGAGTTTTATAGGTTAAGTTACAATGATGATTTACTGTCGGTCTGAGTAAACATTGGTCTTGGGTTTTTGAAGGTAACAGCAATGATTAGAAACTTGTGGTTAGTTAATTGGTTTATTAGTTGGTTTAGTTGGGTTCGCCTGCGTAAGAACGATTCTATGAAATGAAATCATAAATATATTCCTACTAATATTATAATGTGAAATTTTATGACGATGTTTTTACTCTTTCACGCAAAACATATACGTACTGAACGCAAAAAGCCGCGGGCACAGCACTATTATTATATAAAAAAAACGCTTACACACTCATACCCCCGCAGTAGGTTTTCACCTGTGTCGCGGGTGGCATGGACATATAGCACATCACAACAACACCCATGACCCGAGTACAAATATTTATCTGTCACATAAACGTCTGCCCCGGCTGGGAATCGAACCCGGGACCCCTCGCATTGCAGGCAGGGTCGCTACCAACTAGACTACGGGTTCGTCCACCTGTGGGAAAGTTGTAAGGACGTTTGTTACTTCACCCAAAAACTGCTGAAAGGATTTTTATGAAATTTAGCACACTGGTATACCAAGATCTGAAAAAAGACAGGGAACTTATTATTTACTGGCAAAGCCAATTGTCCAAAAATATTAATGGCTCCCAAAAGACTCTGACAAGGCTTAACGCTATTATCCAGTAACAACCGGGACCGACGGCTTTACGTGCCCTCCGAAGCACAAAGCTCAAGAATAAATAATAACGCTTCACACTCATAGCCCCGCACTAGGATTCCCTGTGTCGTGGGTGCCATGGACAACACACTAGACAAGGACATTCAGACCGAGAACAGAAATTCAAACTCATCATTCAAATTTCCGCCTCGCTGGGAATCGAACCCAGGACCCTCGGTGCGGCAATCCGACATGGTAACCATTGCGCCACACAGGTCGTCAAAGTTTGCCACCAGCTGTCACCCAACCAACTACCGACCGCGCCTGCTGTTGACTCAGCCGATTATAGGATGGACACAAGCCGCCAACCTATGGTCGCTATTTTCTCTAATAATAGACTTAAATATATAGACCGGCTGTTCCAAACTAAATTTGTGTCATAATTTTCTAAGCATTTTTCATACTCTGTGACAGCGCTTCGCTCGGTCAAGTTCGGTTCAAGATGGCGGATATCAAATATTTTGCACAATTTTTTTTAATGTAAGTAAAATATAGTTATTTACCAATTATAAATTAAATAAACTCGAATAAAGTTCAAACATAAATAATGAAAACGTTTTAACTGTGCACAATAAACAATATGCGTTATTATGTATCCTTGAACGGTCGGGGTTTTTCAAAACTGACATCTACTTGTCTCGCTTGCTCGCAGCCGACTAAAATGCGTTGGCACCATATGGTGTCAACTTTTAGTACCTTTTAGTACCCAGTGTCCAAACTTTTAGTACTGAACAGCCTGTCTAGTATAGTATATACATATAGGTCTATGAATAAACTATATTATCCGTAGTAACACGGTTACAAAATATGCCTCGGCCTATTGAATCTGGTGACAGATTTATGTGAAAGACATATGGTACATGTAATAACGATGTGGTAATTTACTTAAAGCTTTGCCACGGACCTTTATTCTATCAAATTGAAACTTAACAACGCAATAATAAGTCGTTTTGAGAAAGACAATCCGACTTAAAACTGAGTACATCTTAATCAATAAAACCGTATCAAAATTGGTTAAGCTATTTAAGAGAAACATAGATTTTATCTTTGCAGTTTAGGAATTATAGTTTGTTTATTAAAGAACATTATTTCCATTTTTATAGGAGAATATTTTGTAACATTATTATTTATTTGTAAAACTAATTAAAGGACGTTCTGGATTGACGGTAAAAATAAATGATCACGATACCCTATTAGTGTTATGTTCAATCGATTGTAAACTCTATTTCTTTAGTAATAAGGGTGACGTGAACACAAATCTCATTCTATCGGAGATTGAACGTGAAATCAAGATACGTATGATACCATCTTAATGGTGGAAGATGATGGATATTCTTGACAAGGTTCGTTTAATGTTAGCTGTTAATTTAGTTAGAAAGTGGTTGAAGGGAGCTTTTGAAGGCCAAATGTACCTACTGTATCTAATATGTAATGTACGGTTGATTAACAAGTTGCGATAGCTCGTAGTTTGAGATAATCAGTCGGCCCAGGTTCGAATCGGTAATTATATCATCTATGTTATAGATTAAACTAATTCACCTGTATGTGAAGTATTTTTAAGGAAATAGCTGACAATGAGCTAACGATTTACCATGGTAACCATGGTAACCAGAACATTTTTAACCAACTTCACAAAAGGAGGAAGTTCTCGATTGGACTGTTTTTTTATGTATGTTACCTCATAAATTTTTACTGGGTGCACCGATTTTGATGATTCTTTTTATATTCGAAAGCTGATGCTTTTCATGTGGTCCCATTTAAATTTGAGCGAGATTTGACGAGTAGTTTTTGAGTTATTGCTAATTTTCAAGTCGATTATTTTTGTAGAAAAAATATTTTATTCTAAATAAGATAATCACCTGCTGCTAGCCAAGAAAGAAAGAAAGAAAGAAAGAACTGGCTCAAGCCCCCAGCTCCTAAGAAGCTCTGCGGTAACAGACATCGAAAAAACAATTGAATTGAGAACTTCCTCCTTTACTTAAACTCTGATTTAAATCCAACCTCCCAGGAAATGGGAATGACGTTCTAAACATATTTAAATACTAGTAGCTACAGATCTATCTATCCCGGTCGTAACTTTTAAATTATACTGGCAAGGCTATAAAATGTTCATTAAGGGGCCACACGCACAAACCCCGCGGGTTCAACACATCATGTTGAAGGGCTATTTTATTCGACGACACGACTAAGATACGACAACGACTCAGCTTTATACAAGCAGTGCTGCCAAACTACTTGTTTTAAATTTTCACTGTAAAATTAATTGGCGTTGCAGCACTTTAACTCCAAGCTTGCACACATGGAAACTTGTGTTTGTAAGTGTACCTACTACATACCTACATACATAAAAAAGGGTGCGTGTACTTTTGTACGCGCGTGATAAGTTATACCAACTTCTTTGACATAATTAAATAAATATTTAATTTAATAACGTGTATCAGTTTTAATTATCTTTCAAAAACTATTTTGTATTAATTAAAAACAAGAAACATGAATAATAAATTATCTGAACAAATATTACTTGTGTAATACCTATGTTTACACAAGTACAAACTAGATGGCGTTGTTCATGAAGCTGAATCACGCTGTTGAGACTCTGAGATTTATATAAGTAATGACATTAAATTTTAAAAGAGGTAAAGATAAAAGTTAGCGCTATCTATCCAGTGCTTTCATTTCTTACCCCCTCCATGGCAGCGTTAAACGTTTTACGTTTAACGTTTTGCAAATCGCAGAAGTATAACTTCAATAAAATAAACGCTTGCACACTCATGACATCCCGGCTCTACGACTCCCTGTGTCGTGATTCGCTGTATCGCGGACTACACAAATAAGACATCATTATAACATCCATGAGCCGAGTACAAATAAAATACCTAGCCCGGACGGGAATTGAACCCAGGACCCCTTGCTTCACAGGCAGGGTCACTTGCGCTTGTTGTACTCAATACATATGTTACCGGATATCTGTATAATGCTGGTATTCAACACAATTCCTAGGAAATGTGTATAATACCTGGGTCGTTTTGGCAATGTATTAAATTATATGAATATTATCACCATTACATAGTTTGCCTAGGTAATGTATACGTTTCCCAACTACTGTACAGAATACCTGCAGGTCCACCGGCAATGAATAAAGTTAGATTTGGGTATGTATAGTCAACTTGGATGGAGGTTGGAATTAAGAATTTACTTAAAAACACACTCAAAACAAATTATAACCTGCATGAATAGATATTTTTTTATACATTTTAAATTAATGCTTGACCGAAATCACACTTGATGGTAAGGAGAGATGCAGTCTAATGGCTCCTACACTACACTGCTCGCCTACGCAGCTTCGGATTTTTCAAAATTGGTGACAGAACCGACTTAGTCAACCCCGACCCCACGTGGTACTAGTCTGCCCTACCCCTAGAGTGAATGTAAACCCCGGAGGCGCGGAGGGAGAGCAGCCCCCGCCCGCTGTAACAAACTGCAGGCACCATGTGAGCCGAAGCTGCGCAGGCGAGCATGGAGTGCCTGCAGTTTGTTACGCAAGGGCGGAGGTGCTGCACTTCCCGCAGCGCCGAAGATGTTTGGAAGCCTTTTTATGTATCAAAAACCCCTAAATTCTCCCTAAAAGTGCATATGTCACCGGAAGATGACTATTTGCAAAGCATGCTGTGGTTACCTGTAATTGTAGGAACAGTAAGATTTAATATGATAAGTAACAACTTGTATTGCAAATGATGAAATTGTATCTTATGTTGATAATCCTATAATAAATAAATAAATAAATAAATAAATAAATAAATAAATAAAAATAACAAGAACCGCAAATTTACAAACCTAGGTTTATAAACAATATACAACCAAATGAATATTACTCTAACTGAAACATTCGCTACTTGAAAGTTGGCCTTTTGAAAAGTGTCATTAAAAAGGAAATTAAAAAAAAATGTGATAAGTTGGCAAATGATTATTCGGCGAAATAAAATTCTGCGAAACGTTACTTGGCAAGTGATAATCGGCCAAACAATTTTCGGCGAAAAGGCAGAGAACCGTCTTTTACACACATTACCAACTACGCATGGAGTATTGTATAGAATGCCTGGGCTAAGTATGAAATAAATAATATTCAAAACGTTACCTGAACGTTTTAGATATTCTATAAATTGCCTAGGTATTGTATAGAATGCTGAATTATACAGATATCCGGTAACACATACACAGATATCGTTGTCGTGTGTAAAGAAGCGGCGCCAGTAACGTGTTTACATCAGTTTTTGATTCACGATTTTGTAGTGCACCCGTGTTTATGCTAGCCTGGTACTCGTGGTAACTTTGAATGTGGTTTGAGGGTTTCGCGTGGTTTTGAGAGAACTTTTTCGTAATGCGCGTTTGGGCTAAAATTGTATGTAACCTAACATTTTATTACATGATTGAATCAGGTCAATGTATGCAAAATCTACATACTTTGTAATAACTACAAAATAATTTAAAGATGTATCGTTTGAAATACATACGAAATATAAAAAAAAAAACTATTTTATTTGATTATAATTTTCAAAATTAATTGCTAAGCAATTTTTTTTACACGCTTTATATTACCTGTATGTATGTTTGTTTGTTTGTAACTTGTAACCGACTCCTTTGGACTTGATTTTAAACCACTTTAAACAGTCAGATTTCTTTCAAACTTCATAGACTTTTCGAGGAACGATGACAATTCAATATTGAAAGAAAAAAAAGAAAGAAAGAAAAAGAATCTAAATTTCATTTAAAAAATCAAAATAAAAATGAAAAAATAAATAATAGTTAAAAAAAAACTATTTTTAATCTAGAAACTGTAAAAGCATCATGCTATTTTCAGTTCTAAATTATATTTTTATGCCTAATATTTGGTAAATTTAGTAAAGTAAATCTTTATGTATAACGAAGATTTGCTTCTTTCAAAGTAGGCTTGAACATGTTATTAATTGGGAAGCTTCCCTTACAAGATGGGGAGACGAAAACGATGTTTGCAACCCGATATGACTCTCTAACAACCCCTGTCAAATTACCAAAGTTAAATCAAACCAATACCTATTGGTATTAGACAAATATATTTTATTAATGTATTTAACTTATTAACAAATACACCTGATGTAAATTAATATGTAATGCATCGGATAAAATGTAAATATCTGTCTATTAATAAACTTTAAAGTATCAGATAGGGTAACACTTAAATCTGTAATATGACAACATTATTCTTGACAAAAAATTAGGGATAGGTCAAAAACTACTCGTCAGATCTCGCTCAAATGGGACCACATGACAAGCACCAGCTTTCGATAAAAAAAAATCATCAAAATCGGTTCACCCAGTCGAAAGTTCTGAGGTAACAAACATAAAAAAATACAATCCAATTGAATACCTCCTCCTTTTTTGAAGTCGGTTAAAAAGACAGAAAGAGCGCGCAGTACACGAAAGTGAAGCCAGCAAAACAAATACAAATATTATTTACGATTTAGAAATTTTTATACATTTGAGAGAAATAGCAATTATAGTTGCCAAGCTTATAAAATGTATTTGTATTTGCTTTGGTGGCTCCACTTGTATTGCGCGCTCTTTGTATAACAGCTAAGATATTATGTACTTGCCAGTTGCATTGCTCATGCGAGATATATACCACTACAAATGTCATATAACATAGGTACTTAAGTCTCGTCTTGCCCCGTCTTACTTTACTTCAGATAAAAACTTTGCCGTATCCGATTTCATTTATATTTTTTGTTTATTAAATAAGAAAAAAATAACCGACTTCAAAAAACTACTTGTCAGATCTAGCTCAAATTTTAGTGGGACCACATGACAAGCACCAGCTTTTGATTAAAAAAAGAATCATCAAAATCGGTTCACCCAGTCCAAAGTTCTGAGGTAACAAACATAAAAAAATGAAGAACAGTGCTGGTAATCAAAAGGAGCAGACGCGTATTTGGTTGTTTCTTTAAATTACGTTAACCGTGCCATCCAACAATAGTTTCTAAACTGTTATTAAAAAGTTCTTAATTTCAACTAGTGTGTAAAGTGCATCTGGGACTTTTTTAAAACGGGTCTACAAGAAAGAAGCCGGCTACGCAACCGCAGTGGCCCCGCTCACCCCCTCGGGTAACAAGGACCTCCTCTTATTTTTTATCCCGCTTGCAATCCAACGCTGTGTGTACGCGCAAGTGACGACACTTTTGGCGTGTGGTACAAATCATGAGCGCGAGGCGTTGTACTGGTAATTGTGCCAAAGAATTCCAAGATTTTCGCAAAGATATTATGGAAATGTTCAAACAATTTACAAGTAACCAGGAAGCTACAATGAATTTCGTGCGCGAAAATATAGCGGAGATGAAAACCCAGCTAAACGATATTAAGGTGGCTACTGACCGCCTAAGCAAGGAGCAGATGTCTATGAAAAGTCAAATAACAAATCTCACTAATAAGGCTACTAATGCGGACGATAAAATTCAAACATTAGAATCAGAAATCATTGCAGTGAAAGCAAACATAGCCACGAGCGTACCGATGCCTTGCTCTAATGAAAATATTTTGGGTGAACTGCAGGAACGAATGCACAGAGAAAGAAATATAATAATATTGGGCATACCAGAGTGCAAAACGACTAACACGGATGAAAGCCGCTCATATGATACGAGTGAAGTAGCTAACATAATTAACAACCTTATCGAAGATTGCCCAAAGCCCAGTAAAATATTTCGACTCGGAAAGTACAATCCTACAAAAGACCGCAATGTAAAAGTTTGTTTTGAATCTTCACACACTGTAAAAATGCTTCTTCGTAATAAAGGTAAGCTACCAAGTGGTATTAAGATATTCTCGGATCAAACACCGGCACAACAAAATTACATGAAAAATCTGAAGAAGGAGCTGGCACAGAGAATCGAAAACGGAGAGAACGATATAACAATAAAGTATGTAAAAGGAACACCAAAAATCACTACAATCACTCGCCCAAAAAACTAATAAATCCAAACTTTGTCTCAACCACCAATGCAATCCTTAACAAACAAGAAAAAACTACCTACCAATCACTAAATAATTACCAGAACATACTTACTAGTAAGTCAAGCCTTAATTTTTTCTACGCAAATGTAAGAAGTATATGTAAACCAGGTAAATTCGACGAACTAATCTGTATACTCCACTCCTTCAAAAAACGTATACACGTTGTCTTATTAACTGAGACATGGATAAAATCAGATGACCAGGCTCAGCAGTTTTATATACAAAATTATACTCACCACTATAATATCAGACCAGATGGAGTTGGTGGAGGTGTATCCATTTACGTTTATAACGATTTAAAACACGAACTTACGACTGGATACTATATCAGTGGGAACAACTATTTGGGTATATATCTCCACAAGTACTCACTAAATATAGGGGTTGTATACAAGCCTGGACACTCGAATCTAACTGACTTTCTATGCAATTTTGAAGAACAACTCCTACAAAATAAGAGAACTATCGTTTTTGGAGACACAAATATTAACCTATTAAACTCTGAAAGCACAACTAGGCGTTACACCGAAATGATCACTGAATCCGGATACAAAATAATCAATAAAATTAAACCTGAATACTGCACCCGTGAGACGGCAACTACAAAAACTATTATAGATCATGTTTCCACTAATCTAAAAAATAACAATTTTCATATGGCTATAATTGAGTCATCCTTATCTGATCACAAGAACATTTACCTAGAGTTAAAACGAACACCACCTCCTCAGAAACAAAGAGTACAGTACGAAGCGACAGACTTCAAGATATTGTATAAAATGGTTGAATCGTCTAATATAGAAAATATTATACACGATTACAAGAGTCTTGAAGAATTTATTAAGAAAGTCATCACTGAAACCAAGATAAAAAGGTATAAAACAATAAACGAACCACAAAAAGAATGGATAAATAGACAAATAATAACAGGAATTAACGAAAGGAATGAACTATGGAGTAAATTAAAACAGGACCCGACCAATAATCAATTAGAAATAGATTTTAAGGCTAAAAGAGACAAGCTAGCAACACTAATTAAGAGCACAAAAGACACATATTTCTACGGAGAATTCACGAAATGCGCAAGCAAACCCAAGAAAATGTGGAAACTTATCAATACTCTCTCTAATAACAAAATTTTCAATAATTGTGCTCCCCCAAATCTGATATCGGAAAATGGAGTAGTGGTTAGAGATCCGGTAGATATATGTGAAATGTTTAATAATTTTTTTGCAAATATAGGGACACAATTAGCAAACCAAATACCATCTCAGTTTCATCATAACAACAAATACACATTACCTCAACTACACCACAACACTGAATCCTCCGAACTATCATGCTTTTCTCCGTGTACCGTCCAAGAGGTATCAAAAATCATAGATAACTTGGATCCCAACACGAGTACAGGCATTGATGGTGTCAGTACTAAAGCTTTAAAATGTATTAAAAATCTAATTATTCTCAAACTGACCGACTGCATGAATCAACTATTAACTGAAGGATTATTTCCAGAAAGTTTAAAAATAGCCAAAGTTACTCCAATTTATAAGACTGGTGTTAAATCAAACCCGGGAAACTACCGACCAGTTTCAGTTCTACCAATGCTATCCAAAATTTTGGAAAAAATCGTATACAAAAGACTAGACGACTACCTTACAGAAATTAATTTTATATATGATCAACAATACGGTTTTCGGCCCAAATCAAACACCCTTGGGGCATCTATTGACTTGGTAAGCACTATAAAAACAAAGATCGACCAAAAACAAGTAGCCCTGGGAGTCTTTATCGATCTTAAAAAGGCTTTCGATACAATAAGCCACTCTCTGCTACTGAGAAAATTGGAGAGCATTGGCATAACTGGAACTGTATACAAAATGGTAAAGTCATATTTAAGTGATCGATATCAGGTTGTAAAAATGGGTTCCCACCAGAGTAGCCCCCAGCTGCTAACCTGTGGCGTACCACAAGGCTCCATTCTAGGACCATTGTTGTTCTTAGTGTACGTAAACAACATACACCAAGCTGGATTGCAGGGTCACCTCACACTTTATGCCGACGATACATGTTTATTTTATTTTGGCCATAATATAAATGAACTTATGAAAAATGCTCAAGATGACTTAAATATACTACAGAAATGGTTTCAATACAATCTTTTAACGGTAAATACATCCAAAACTTCATACACTGTGTTTTGTGCTAAAAATAAAAAAATACATATTAATAATAATCTAAGTATAAACGAAAAGGTGTTACAAAGAAATAATCATGAAAAATACCTTGGACTAATACTAGACAGCAATCTAACTTGGAATGCACACCTACAACATGTTAAAAGCAAACTATTTTCTCTGGTGGGCTCATTGAACAAAATAGTTCGTTGTATTCCAAGAAAAACGCGGCTTCTAATATACAATTCCCTGGTGAAGCCTCATTTACTATATCTCCTAGAAATATGGGGTAATGCTAGTAAAACTAGTTTAAAACCAGTCCAAATCCTTCAAAATAAAATAATAAAAATTTTACACCATTACGACTACCTGACACCAACAACAACAATCTACAAAGAAACAAAACTCCTTAATATTAAGCAACTGTACATATATAACACATGCATACTTATATACAAAATAATTCACAAACAGATTCATTCACAGATAACATTCGAAACAAAAATTAAAACAAATAAATACGCAACACGTCGAGCCAGTCACCTTGCATTGCCTAGCACGAGAACAAATTATGGAAAAAATAATTTAACATTTAGGGGAGCACAGTTATATAATAAACTACCAAAATCTGTAAAGGAGGCGGATTCTCTGAATATTTTCAAAAAAAAATTATTTACGCATATTTATAATAACGAGCCACTATACTAAGAAAAGAAAAAAAAAAAAAAAAAACATACAAGATACGTGCGAAAAAACATAACCCTTCTTTGGCAGTTGAGTAAAAATACGAACCCTCTCTTGACTTGGACCACCGCCTTATATATAACAAGTACGCGTGCAGAGAATTCGCTTCTTAGAGTTAACTACCAATAAAATATTTATCTTCTACCCGCACTAGATATATTTATTACTCAATATGCTTAATGTTCTCATGTAAGTGACATTGTCTTAATGAGAAATAAAGTTCTTTAAACCGAAAAAATACAGTCGAATTGAGAACCTCCTCCTTTTTTGAAGTCGGTTAACAATTACATGTCTTCATATTTATCCGACAAGCTATAGCTATTTTGAGACCTGAGTTTTTTATATTCAATGTTGCCATTAGTATTAAGTGGTCTGTAACTGTGAGTAGGAAAAAATAATCGGTAGTTTCTTGCCGCTTCTTCTCTCAGGATTACTCACGAGATTACTAGGGATTTGTTGAAGCGATGGCATTGAGTGACTTTTGAAAAGCGTTTGTAACAAACCTTCTTCTAGTAAAACTTACTTGATTTTTTTAAATAGGACTGCAGTCTTCAGTCTAATTTGAAGTCTTTCTTCCTTCTTTTCCTAATTCCAAATTCCTGTGCATGTCTAGAAAATGAACAGAACATGTATATTAAATTCGTCGTTATTTGATTTGTGTACAGCATATTTTTAAATTTAAAATCTACGTTCCAGTATTAAGGTTGACGTTTGCTTGACAAAAATGCCAAAGACCTTATGATTATGATAACGCTTGAAATATGAAGTGCTACTGATAATGTCAGAGCGAAGCAAATTACTTAATGTAATTTAAGGATGGAAAAGTATCTGAATAGACTCGTATAAATTTTAATTTATTTATCTAATATTTCTTATGTTATTTACGTAAAAAAGATAAACATATTATATGGTTACATTGACATGTAGGTATGTGTTCAATTATGTCAGTACCAAGAAGTTTATACAATATACGTAAGCCTATATTAAACTAGCTGACCCGGCGAACTTCGTATCGTCTAAGAAACTTTTTTCTAAAATAAAAGTAGCCTAAGTTACTCCTTGTTACATCAGCTATCTGCCAGTGAAAGTCCGTTCAAAATCGGTCCAGCCATTTCAGAGATTAGCCGGAACAAACAGACAGACAAACAGACAAAAATTGTGAAAAATTTTGTTTTGGTATATGTACCGTGTATACATCCAAATGCACTTAGCAAAAAGCGGTTATTTTAATTACAAACAGACACTCCAATTTTATTTATTTGTATAGATGTACCTGAAGATGGATTACGTGACATTGGATTTAAATGACTAATTAAATTTTGGATAATGATCCGAAAAATCACCGTGAACTTAGGATAAAATCAACAAGCTCGCCATCAAACACGAAAAATCTCCTCCATTACACAAAATCAGTAAAACATCAAGTCTTCCATACGTTAATCGTTTCCAATATCTTTAACCCACGCGCTGCAGGGAGTTGACACGCCAAAAAGAAGACTTCGACCGCCTTCGGGTTAAAACAAACAATCGATTTGCATATGTCTGCCCTCGCATTGAAACTGCTTGCGTGCAACGAAATAATAATTCAAAGGGTTAATTGACAAGGCTGTCCGTCTGTCCGTCTGCCTGTCCAGGGTTGACGGCTCGTGTAGTTTCGTAGCGAAGCGAACCTTTAAGGAATGTTATCTGCATACTAGTTTTGGTATGAAAGGCCTTTATGGATTTTTTCTTTTTGTGAGCATTTATCCTTAGTGCGGTACCTCACCGGGACGCCAAGGCGACGTCGCCGGCCACGTATCCAAACAGTTTATATTGAACTGGCTACTGGCTACGTTGCCACACCGTCGCCAAGTGAGGTAGCCGCCATACATTTCGATATAAACTGTTTGGATACGTGGCAGGCGACCTCGCCTTGGCGTCTCGGTGAGGTACCGCACTTATTGTAAACACAAGAAACTAAGGAGTGATTTAAGTAACCCTTAAGTGACTCTGAGTACATGAAACACTGTATCCTAACGAGTTTTACGGTTCATTTAAGGCCCATATTAAACCCAGTCCATAAATAGTAGCGCAAATTCAATTTTGAAGCGTCATAGCTGTACCAGTTTTTATTACCACGTCATGCAGACAGACAGACGGACAACATAGGGATCCTTTATGGGTTCCGGATTTTTCTTACCTTAATTGAACTCTACAAAGCGAACAATACTACTGTTCCATCATCACAGCCTAAAGCTTAGCTTGCTTTGGTTTCGTATTCCTAAACGTTTTTCTTGCTTTCTTTCTTTCTTTCTTTCTATTACAATGGATCAAGCTGTCCAAATGTTTGGAAAACTAACCACAACTTTGAGAACCTTATGCAGAACGTGAAGATGGTTATGTTATTTTTCTACCATCAATAAATGCTATTCGAAAAAACTAACTCGAAACAACAAATCTCTTGTTTTTAAATTAATTTCGCACACTCATATCCGAGTGAAAGATTCAATACATCAAACGCAAGATAAATAACTTAACCGCGGGTTTAATTGGACATATTAGTTACTGCGCGGATCTCCACTCAAGTACTTCAATATAAAATGATTACTTCTAGCGAATATACACCTTATTGCTGTACAGATAGAGTTCATTTTAGCAACGATAAGTCGGTAACGAACTCGGTCCCAAGCCGCTCTTACGAGATTTCACTTAACCCATTTGTTACTATCGTTTGTTATACGGATCAATGAGGATTAAAAATTATTTTAGGAAATGAGTTTAGTTACACAAATAATTGTTAATTTCTTGTGATAGCTGAATGATTCCTCTGTAATTATAAGAGATTAGTGCTCGTGTTGTTTAAATATAGTAAATTCTATAAGCATCTATAAATTGTGCATTTTCGACATGAATGTTTCAAGGTGAGTAAATAATATAAATTGAATGTAATCAAAAATTTCCTTGTGATAATATGATAGATTAGAATGTTCTCATTATTCGCTAGTCATTTGTTTATGGATTTTATTTCATTACCTTTCATAATATTTACGATAAAAATCGTGATCCGTATATCAAACGATAGTAATATGTACTACCGTGTTTTGTCATTTCAGGCCAAAAAGTAAAATATTGACTGAATGAAATTCTTGAAGCGTTAGAAAGCAACGAACATGAACCAGTGCCAGATTCTATTACAATCCCCCTCCCCCCCTCAAAAAAATGCACCGATGAAAATATAGTGTCATTGCAAAACCTGCCGGACTCTCATTTGAGGGCCGAAGCCATGGCTACCGGTTGCGATACATCAGACGATAGCGATAGCGATGATGAGGAAGGTCTTATACCCATAATTCAGGTACCTAAGCGAGCAAGATTAGGTATGCCTATGCCTTCCAGCAGCTCAGTTAGTATTACTTCACCTCTTTCACAAAGAACTGCAAAGAGGGTAGAAAAGAACAAACCTTATACTTAGCGTTCTAGAGATATTCGACCAGTAAAAAAAAATGGGTTGATATGCAGGGTGTAAAAAACAAACAAACGCAAGTATTTTTTTATCTCTCTATTCTATGATGCAGTAATACAGATCTTGGTTGATTACACAAATCTGTATGTTACTCAAAAGAACAACGTGACTGTAACTGAATTTCTCTGCAGCGGATATGTTGTGTTACCTAGAAGATGTATTGGGAAAATTCTCTGACTGTGGTATGCCAATAGATTCCAATGCATAGTCGAGAGACAGATTTACGTGGATAATGTCTCATTTACATAGTTTCGACAATTCCGATTTGAACAAAATTGATAAATTCGTAAAAATACGCCCATTTTTTGTTATCTTTGATATAGTTATAACATAGATTTAAGGTGATTGATAAATTAATATGATGAAAAATTGATAAATATATGACATACAAAAATAAACATTATAAATAAACTGTCTATGTTGTACATTATTGAATAAAATGAAACTAAAACTCACTATGAATAAATGCCGACAAACATGCAACTTACGGTAGTACATATTACTAGCGTTCCGTATATCAAACGCCATTTTCCAGGCTTTCCAGAAAAGTTAGAATTTTTTTACTATTTTTTTCTTCTTATGTCCATCTTTACTACACATATTACAAAAAATCAGCAATTTCTGTCGAAAAAAGTGATATCCGTAACAAGTGGGTTAATTTCAAAAACAAATTATAACTACACAAAGAAACGGGTCCCGAAATGAATTCTTCACGTTTCGAATATTTTTCGTAATGAAATATTAGCGTTATCAAAGTTGTTTGCTCAAGCCTTTGAAGCCAAAGAAAAAATTGTACCTTTTGATTTTTTTGTTTTACATTAAATACGTCTTGATTTTTTTGTTTGCTTTTTGTTTATATCGATTTTGGGTACCTTTTTAGGTTTCCGTAAATGATTAAAATACTGATCCTATTAATATTGAAATGAATAAATGTGAAATTTTGTATGGATGTTTGTCACTCTTTCACGCAAAAACTACTGAACCGATGTTCATGAAATTTAGATCACAGGTAGACCATGATCTGGACTAACTTATAGGGTACTTATTATCTTAGAAATTAAGAAAAATACTAAATGAATTACTCGTTTAAATGTAATTTATTTGATTGTTTATATAAATGTTTGTTTATATATATGTATCAAATTTTAGTCAACATTTTTTCCTTTGTATAATTACCATATTTTATGACATATTATTTTTTGAACTCAAATTAATTATTTTAATTAATTGTTACTAATGATGCTATTCATGGAAATAATATTAATAATGAGTATTTAATTGAAATTCATAATTTTTTCTTTGATTTCATATATTTTATGCCATCAAAAACAAAACTTGTAAAAAAACCAAGTCTCGCAACTCAGTTCTTCTACTGTAAAAAGTTGTGAGATCCATGTAATACCAAGTCGGTTAATTTATTCAGTTCCTACTTAAGGGTCCTTCTGTCTTAAGTTATTACGTAATTAGCTAACCTAACAAGTAACAACATCTTATAGTGACCATATTATCAATATTAAAAATCTTTTATGTTTTAAATAAATAGATCGACTTGACCATCGCATGAAAACACAATGTACCTCACAAGTAATACCTACATATTATATTAAATTTGATTGTTTAGTGCGATTGCCAAGTCAATCTATTTATTTAAAACAAAAGATTTTTAATATTGATAATATCGCTGCTTAAATTCAAAAGTACCACAAATAAGAAAATTGCAAAAATGTTTTTATTCCAAAAATACAACCGTAATCCTTCATATTTTTATATTTAAAAAAGACACCCATTGATTTCACATTTAAAGTTACAAAAACAACGCAACCGTTACTTTTGAATTTTCGTTTTGAACGCGCGAAATATGGTCTAAACCGCCATATTTTGAGTTATGTGTCGACAACCTAATTGAAAGCACGTTTCTTTTGTGCAAAAGTGTCATATCTCGAAATGTATCCTGTGTTATTCATTAATTTTATACAGAAGACGACCATATTTCGGAATACTTTAGTTTTTGAATGGAGGATTCAAGTAAGTAAGACACTATTTTTAAATCAAAAGAACCATATTTCAAAACGGGTTGTTTTGCGCAAAAAATATGCCTAAATTAACATAATTTATTTTGATCAAAATAAACTTATGAGGCATTGTGTTCGTTTTGCATTTAAGTTATTTAATATGAAGTACGGTATTTAAAAATAGTTTATTTTGAATTTAAAAAACTACTTTCTATTATTATCATTTAAAAATTAAAAGGACCTTGTTCAGGAATACACTAGTTTTGCTTTTATTTAAACGGAGTTGTTTTAATACATAGGTTAATTGGTAAGGTCAAATTTTTTGAGATACGTTAATTTAGCATTTTTTGTGCAAAGCATTGTAATCATTGTAATTATAAAATTGTAGGGATGTTTCTATATTGTAGGTATGTTGCGATGAAAGGTGGTCATTATGTGGATTCCAAGGTGATATATTATAACGAGTGGAATACCACCGTGATTTTTTCTTAATCGAAACATATCAGTTTTAGTAATTTGTGAAGCTTTCAACGGGGGGAAGATGTTCAGTGTCCCAAGTACCTGTGGGAAAGTGCATAGCACGTACGTATTATTTACGTGCAGATTAGTGATTCGTTAGTAGACGTTATTTCCAGTGTATTACGTTGTTTCATTTTTAATGTGTGAAAAATTATTTTTCTCTAATCTTACACGGCGTGTACATAACAAAATTATACCAATTTCAAGTGATTCGAAGTATTGTTTCAAAATATATTGTGGCACGTTATGTCATCGAACACAAACTACTTATCTATATCTATGTTACCGGATATCTGTATAATTCAGCATTCTATACAATACCTAGGCAATGTATAGAATATCTAAAACGTTCAGGTAACGTTTTGAATATTATTTATTTCATACTTAGCCCAGGCATTCTATACAATACTCCATGCGTAGTTGGTAATGTGTGTAAAAGACGGTTCTCTAAGCTGCCTTTTCGCCGAAAATTGTTTGGCCGATTATCACTTGCCAACTAACTTTTCGCAGAATTTTATTTCGCCGAATAATCATTTGCCAACTTATCACAATTTTTGTTTTATTTCCCAATCTAACAGTTGCCAACTGTACGTTTGGTCTGCCTTTTATAATGACACTTTTCAAAAGGCCAACTTTCAAGTAGCGAATGTTTCAGTTAGAGTAATATTCATTTAGTTGTATATTGTTTATAAGCCTAGGTTTGTAAATTTGCGGTTCTTGTTACCTTCCGGTGACATATGCACTTTTAGGGAGAATTTAGGGGTTTTTGATACACAAAAAGGCTTCCAAACATCTCCGGCGCTGCGGGAAGTGCAGCCCCTCCGCCCTTGCGTAACTAACTGCAGGCACTCCATGCTCGCCTACGCAGCTTCGGCTTTTTGGTCGCCTGCGGCGACCAGCCTCAGCCGCTTCGGCTCACATGGTGCCTGCAGTTAGTTACAGCGGGCGGGGGCTGCTCTCCCTCCGCGCCTCCGGGGCTTACATTCACTCTAGGGGTAGGGCAGACTAGTACCACGTGGGGTCGGGGTTGACTAAGTCGGTTCTGTCACCAATTTTGAAAAATCCGAAGCTGCGTAGGCGAGCAGTGTAGTGTAGGAGCCATTAGACTGCATCTCTCCTTACCATCAAGTGTGATTTCGGTCAAGCATTAATTTAAAATGTATAAAAAAAAATATCTATTCATGCAGGTTCCAAGTTGACTACACATACCCAAATCTAACTTTATTCATTGCCGGTGGACCTGCAGGTATTCTGTACAGTAGTTGAGAAACGTATACATTACCTAGGCAAACTATGTAATGGTGATAATATTCACATAATTTAATACATTGCCAAAACGACCCAGGTATTATACACATTTCCTAGGAATTGTGTTGAATACCAGCATTATACAGATATCCGGTAACATCTATACTAATATATAAAGAGGAAAGATTTGATTTTTTGTTTGCATTGAATAGGCTCCGAAACTACTGAACCGATTTCAAAAATTCTTTCACTGTTGGGAAGCTACACTATCCCCGAGTAACATAGGCTATATTTTCAAAAAAATTATCCAATAATGTAACCCAAAGCGTAAAAAAATAAGAAAACCGAAGCAAAGCGAGGGCGGTTACTCGTAACTAATAAGAGTTTAGTCGACTATCGTATTTATTATTATTACGATATTATAACTGGAATTTAGTATTAATTATTATTTCAATATTTAGCGGACATCGATAGTGGAAGATCATTACTTATAAATAATGAAATAATAGGTATTTCGGACCACGGCGCACTAACGACAGATTTAGTTAAAGAGCACTATAGCAGTTCATGTATAAGGTAACAAAATTAATCAGTAACGTTATGAATAAGTACCTGCTAATAATTTCTGTGCAAAAAGTAATGATATCCCATCAAAAACATTAATGTAAAGTGAAGGCCAATTTAAAAAAAAAAGAATTGAGATCTAAATGGGTGCCAAGTTCTGTGTAGAAAACCCTAAAATTTTAGTCACAAGAACATGTAATTCAAGCTCCACATTTGACTTCTTGATTCTGACTTCTTGAAGGACCCCATGTCATAGCTTAGAGGGAACACTGATGCAGGAAGTTCCACAGTTTACACGTACGAGGTAGAAAATTACTTGAGAACCGAACTGTGGACGAATGCCAGGTATCCAGGTGATGTTGGTGGAACCTGGTACACCGTGATGTGCGGTGACGAAAACCAACTGCAGGTATTAAGCCAAACAGTTCTTTAGAACATTCCCCATTGTACAGACGGTAGAATCCGCAGAGAGAGCCTACATCTCTCCTCAACTCGAGTGATCCTCGTCCGTCTGTAAGCTTGGGATCGTCGACAAGACGAATAGCTCGCCGTTGAATTCGATTGAGCGGATCCACTTGGCTAACTGGGGCTCCAGCCCAAAGGTGGGAGCAGTACTCCATGTGTGGTCGAATTTGCGATTTATAGAGCATCAACCTGTGCTTAGGCGTGAAGTACTGCTTAGCTCTATTGAGCACTCCCAATTCCTTTGCAGCTAGTTTGGACTTACTAACCAAGTGGTCCCGAATTTTGTTATTTTATTTTCATGTTTTCATTGTTTGAGTAGAATTTAAAAAATAATTGATGATTATTTTGCAACAGTTTTCAAGATTTCTATTTGTTATTTTGAGGGAAACTTTGATTTGTATTATGTTTTAGATAGCATTTTAGTTATTTTATTAAACTGCATGGCGATTTTTATTGAGTTCCTAAAAGTTTTATGATCAAACATGATTAATACAATTATTTTATTGACGTATGGTTGTTTAATCCCATATTTAGAATATTTCATAAACTTTTTTTATATTCAAAAGTAACTTATATACTTATATCTCCTCTAGCATTCGGTTTATTATAAAACTACTTAAAACATTTAATGCTGTTTAAAAATATGCTTCTAATAATATATAATTTGCATATATTTGATATAAAATAAGAAAGCATAAGACAAAAAATAGTTTTTTTTTCTTTGTTTATCTCTCCTGCAAAAAAGATTAATTTTGATTTGTGGTAGTTATGAATTGAAGCAGCGTATGGTCACTATAAGATGTTGTTACTTGTTAGGTTAGCTAATTACGTAATAAATTAAGACAGAAGGACCCTTAAGTAGGAACTGAATAAATTAACCGACTTGGTATTACATGGATCTCACAACTTTTTACAGTAGAAGAACTGAGTTGCGAGACTTGGTTTTTTTTACAAGTTTTGTTTTTGATGGCATCTCATTTCTTTTTGTAGATAGTTCTACTTTTTTCCTTTTACAAGTTACCTTTGAACATAATTATATCTAGGTACCTATCTACACCTATTATTCCATTATATTATATACAGGTACACTGATTCATTCACTGCAAATGTTACTTTGTTATACAGGTACAGTAATTCATTAACTGCAAATGTAACTTTGTAATCCTATATATTTATATGGGATTACAAAGTTATTTATGCAGTTGATGTATCTAGAAAACTGGACCGAAATTGCAAAATATTTTAGTTTTTTCTTGATCTTCACACTTGTTATGTATGCATGTGTGCGTGTGTGTGAGCGTGTGTGCGTGCGAGCTGCGTCTCGCGAATGGTTTAAGTGCAGGTAATTGAGGCAATTAAATCAGTGTGCATCAAGCTACCGCGTCGTTTGAATGTCACCCCGCGTCCCTTATTACACGGCTATCTAACACGTGGCGACGTCGGGACTCACAATTTACAGTTGAAAAATGTCTTCGGGGACGACTTTTGGGGTTCTGTGTACCTTCGATCATCTAACCAATGATTGGGTTAGCTTTAAGTCGCGGTTGACGCAGTGGTTCATTGCGAACGATATAACGGACACGACGGATAAAAGCAAGATCAAGCGGCGGGCAATAATATTGAGTGCACTCAGTGAGTCGACTTTCAAGTTGGCTAACGATTTGGCGCTGCCAAAGAAGATCGAAGACGTGGAGTATGACCAAATTCTAAAACTCCTAGATGATCACTGCACCCCGAAAAGGTTCGGGTTCGCAGAGAAGGCGGCATTTTACTCCGCGGTGCAGCGGCCGGGCGAGAGCCCCACGGAGTGGGCAGCCAGAATCAGAGGTCTGGCGGGACACTGTGGTTTCAAGTGTCTAGATGAGGCCCTGGTGGATAAATTCATAATGGGCATGGCACCGGGCCACGAGCGAGATAAGCTGTTCGCGCAGGACCAGCGGGAGTTAACGTTGGCGAAGGCGGTCGACATGGCGGAGAGCGTGCGCTGCGCACGCCGGGCGGCCGCGGGCGCAGGCCCGCCGTCCGCCGGCGACGTCACGTCTACGGCCATCGGCGCGGGCGACCCGGTGTTCGCGGTTGCGAAGTTAAAGTGTAGTGTTTGTGGTTATTCGAACCATAAGGCTAATCAGTGTCGGTTTAAAAATTATAAGTGCAAAAAGTGTAACAGGAAGGGGCATCTCCGCAAGATGTGTCCCAATAACGAGTGTACGGTTAAACTTGTTGAGGACGAGGGTGAGGGAGACGATGGTGAGTGTGTTTATAATATTCGTTGCGACCGGGGCAGGCCGATGACGGAACGTGTTTGTGTCGGGGGTGTGTTTTTGGAGTTCCAAGTCGATAGCGGTTCGGCAGTAAGTCTGATTTCTAATGAAATATATAAACAGCACTTGAATGAATTACCATTGTCACCCACAATTAAAAAGTTGTATAGTTACACTCGTGATATTATTACTACTTCTGGGGTGTTAAAAACCACCGTTACTTATAGAGGGAAAACACATTCCATGGAATTATTCGTAGTGATGAATAACAATACATCTCTTTTAGGTAGAGATTTTATTTATCTTTTTAATCTGCAGCTAGCACCTTTCGTTAACGCTATAAATTCGGAAGATAAGTCGATAATCGACAGCTTAACCTCCCAATTTCCTAGTGTGTTCTCAGGGAAATTAGGCAAATTTAATAAATATGCGGTTGACCTTCGGCTGAAGCCTGACTCTAAGCCAATTTTTTTTAAAGCCAGGACCGTACCATTCGCTTTACGGGAAAAAATCGATAGGGAGTTAGATCGTTTGATTGAATTAGGTATTCTAAGGGCAACAGAACACTCCGATTATGCTTCCCCTGTGGTACCGGTGTTGAAGAAAGATGGCGGCTTGAGACTCTGTGCCGATTACTCCGTAACAATCAATAAACAGCTAATCGTGGACAAGTATCCCTTACCAACGGTAAACGAAATTTTTTCAAAGCTAAATGGGGGAGTACAGTTTAGTAAGATAGATCTTTCGATGGCCTATAATCAATTTCCATTAAGTGAAGACTCCCAAGCTCTCACTACTATAAATACTCACAGAGGTTTGCTGATGTTTACTAGATTAGTTTTCGGCTTATCATCAGCTCCATCTATTTTCCAGCGTGCTATGGAGTGTGTGTTGGCTGGCCTAGAAGGAGTAGTGTTTTTCCTAGACGATATTCTAGTGACGGGAAGGAATAAAGACGAACATAAGCAGCGCTTGATTGAAGTATTGGGGCGGCTAAAAGGTGCCGGATTAACCGTACAAATTAATAAGTGTGAGTTTTTTAAAGATGAGATATGCTACTTGGGGCACATAATTGATAAACACGGCATTAGGAAGTCACCTGATAAAGTTAAAGCTGTGTTATGTGCGCCCAAGCCGCAGAACGTTTCGCAACTACAGTCATTTCTCGGGTTAACTAACTACTACCGTAATTTTGTCCCAGATGCATCGTCCGTATTAAGTCCTCTGTACAACCTGTTGCATAAAAATGTAAAATGGGAGTGGACAAAGAACCATGACGATGCATTTCTAAAAATAAAAAAAATTATGGCTTCGAATGATGTGTTAACCCATTTCGACTGTGAAGCCAAATTGGTATTGACGGTGGATGCGTCGCCGACAGGGTTAGCAGCGATATTGTCGCAAGTAGGTAGGGACGGACGCGAGAGACCGGTTTCATACGCGTCGCGCGTGCTCTCGCCCGCAGAGAGAAGGTACGCGCAGATACAACGAGAAGCTACGGCTATCGTGTTCGGAGTTAGGCGTTTCCATCAGTACCTATACGGTCGATCGACACCTTTCGTGTTACGCACGGACCATAAACCGTTGTTGACCATCTTTGGTCCCCACCGGGGCATACCCGAAGTATCTGCGAATAGGCTCCAACGCTACGCGATATTCTTGTCAGCGTATAATTACACTATTGAATATATACGTAGCAAAGATAACACCGCAGATTTTCTGTCGCGCGCGTCGTTACCTACGAGCGAGGCGGTTGGATCGGGGGGGCGTGAAGAGGCGCGGGGCGAGGAGTGCAGCGATGACGAACGGGCGGCGTACGTCAACTTTGTGCTGCAAGGAGACTTGCCTGTGACGTCACAGCGGCTCCGTGGCGAGACCGACCGCGATCCGCTGCTAGCAAAGGTCAAACGCTATGTTATGAACGGATGGCCACGGAAGGTGGTAGATGAAAATTTAAAACCTTACCATAGTTGCCGGTTGCAGTTGTCGCTCGAGAACGGTCTGTTAATGCGCGGGCATAAGGTAGTGGTCCCTGAGGGTTTAAGGGAAGCCATATGCAACGAATTACACAGTTCTCACTTCGGAATTGTGAAAATGAAAGCCGAAGCGCGGAGATTGTTGTGGTTTCCCGGCATCGACGCGACGCTGGAGCGGCTGGCGGCGCGCTGCGACGTGTGCGCAGCGCTGCGGCCGGCGCCGCCGCGCGCGCCCCTCGCGCCGTGGCCGCATCCACCGCATGCCTTTTATAGGGTGCATGTGGATTTTTTAGGCCCGCTGAATAACCAAATGTTTTTGATTATAGTCGACGCGTTCAGTAAGTGGGTTGAATGCTATCCGATGGCGGCGACGTACGGTTCCAAGGCGGTGATCGGTAAGTTGTGCGACTTCATGTCTAGGGTAGGGGTTCCTAATACATTAGTGAGTGACAATGGTACTTCCTTCACTTCCGGCGAATTTCAGAACTTTTGTAAAATAAATGGTATTAAACATATTTTTTCACCAGCTTACCATCCGGCTAGTAATGGTCAAGCGGAAAGTATGGTAAAAGTAGTTAAAAATGGCATCAAGGCAATCATATTAGATAACAAAAATAAAAAACTTTTACACGAACAAATATCGAAATTCTTGTTTGACTTTAGGAACTCCAAAAACAGCACAACGGAAAAGTCACCCGCAGAAATCGTTTACGGTAGACCGTTGCGCTCACGTTTGGATTTGTTAAAACCATCATCGTCTCCACCTTCAACCTCGGACCTCTCATGCACCGTGGAACGTAACCAGTCCTCGCAGGCTAGACATCACCGGGGTAGAGAAAGAGATTTTAAAATTAATGATGCAGTATGGATCATAAAAAATTTCATAAACAAGAAATGCAAATGGCTGGAGGGGGTAATTATGAAGAAAATTGGCAGAGTACTTTATAAAGTATATATCCCCAGTTTGAATATAGAAGTGCAAAGGCACATAGATCAGATACGACCGAGGATTCCTACAAGGGCAGACCGCAGACAGGGTGCATGTGAGTATGGCGATGCTGTTCCGGACCTCCCGTGTCACAGCGACCCCGTCGAACTTGCCAGCAACGGGAGCGAAAACACCACCAGCGCGCTCAGCGACGATCGCAATTCACGCGAGCAGTCTCCACCTCCGTCGCACCGGGAGGAGGAAGGGGAGAGTGACGGCGAGGCCTGCTTCGCGACCCCGCCGGCAGAGCCCTGTAACCCTAGGCGGCGTGAGATATCACCCACGTTCGAAGTGTCCGAGGACGAGGATGAGTCGACTTACACCCTCACTGATTCACCATAAAGTTTATCCCTACATGTTAATATTAGTAATATATTAGGTTATTTTTTATTGTTAATTTTAATGCATACTTCATAGCTATAGAGGGGAGGGATTGTTATGTATGCATGTGTGCGTGTGTGTGAGCGTGTGTGCGTGCGAGCTGCGTCTCGCGAATGGTTTAAGTGCAGGTAATTGAGGCAATTAAATCAGTGTGCATCAAGCTACCGCGTCGTTTGAATGTCACCCCGCGTCCCTTATTACACGGCTATCTAACAACACTAAACACTAATTGTGTTCCAAATTTGAAGCTTCTATGTCTGCTAGAAGTGCCTTAGAGTTTTGATGATCGGTCAGTCAGTCAGTGAGTGACGAAATTAAGAAACTTTGACTAGTTATAATTCTTAAACTACTGGTTCAAATTGAATGAAATTTGAAATATACCGTGTTTATACAATGTCTGCTTGGTTACTAAAAATTCAGGCTTCTAGCTTTATCGACAACGAAGTTATAGGGGGTCGAAAATGGCCTGAATTGCTTCGAGAAAAGGATGGTATACGGCCGTGCCGCTTTTTTGCTCGACTTGGCGGGGGCACTGCCGTGCCCCCAGATAACATTCGAAATTGTGTATCTTACAGGAATAAAAAGGCTTTTTATTTTATTTATTATTATCTTAGAAAACGTGAGCAGAGCCGCGTGCAAAGAGCGTGGAAAATATAAAACCTTCTTTTTCTTTTATCTGTAAACTAGTGACAAGACTTAATTATTACTGTCTAATATTTGGATATAAGCCGCCGACCACTTGAAAATTGATGAAATCTATAAACCGTATTTAGGATTTCCTTACGCCCCAACTCAAAGTCACTAACGGTTGCTTAAATCCCTCCTTAGTAAAGAATCACCATACAAATTCTGTACTAAGGAGCGATTTAAGTAACCGTTAGTAACTCTGACTTGGGGCGTTTTAAACTTAAAATTATCGAAACAAACTTTAGCCGTTATATATGACTTTTTAATTTTTTAATGACTTCAAAAAAAATGAGAAGGGTTCTCAATTCGACTTTTTTATGTGTACCTCATAACTTTTTACTGCATGTACCGATTTTGATGATTGATATTCGAAAGCTAGTGCTTATCATGTGGTCCCGTTTAAAGAGCGAGATCTGACGAGTAGTTTTTGAGTTATCCCTAATTTTGTAGTCGGTTATTTTGACTTCGACTTAGACTTCATATTATTTCATATCAGCAAAGTGTCACACATCTAATACATTTGAATGTTGTCTGATCAAAGTCCAAGTCCAAGTCTAAGTTCGCGTTATAGATCTCACCCTTGGGATCAGTTAAATCAGCCAATCTACTCATGTTCATAAAACAACTGCAGAATAACGACGTTGCGACTTTAAGACCTCTTATGTGTTGTGCCACTTTTTGCAAAATCACTTTTTTGCATCAAATGACATTTGAAGCACTATAGAATTCGAAAACTCTCATGTGTGTACGATGTTCCCGTCATAATTTATTCACTAAATCAAAATCACCTATGTGCTCACTAAACAAAACTTTATCGATTTTTATCGATACCTCAAAAAGTTGACATTTTACACATAAGAGGTCTTAAAGTCGCAACGACGATAAGTCTTGTTGCAAACACAAATTACCAATATTACGTTTTCGCCATGTTACCAAACATACGTCCGAAGCCAATACGAAACACATAACTATCTATTTGTAAACAGTAATTTGGTTATACGAGTAGATACCAAGCGCTTGGCATGCTTCCAACTCGGCCAGCTTGGAGCCTTGGTCAAATCGCGGCTGAGGGTCTAACTATTGAAATGGATTTCTATTCGATGCCAATTCATATTCGATCGTTTATCTTTATAAGCGATATTAGATTCAAGTCTGCCTGTCTTTTTGACTGAAAATCAGGAATAAAAAGGAAATGGTAATCGCTAACATGTGCCTATTAAAGCATGGAATTGAAATTTGTGAAGAGTTTGTTAAGCTAGTTAAGTATTTAGACTAATTTGGGAGCAAATTAGAAAATTCAGTTGGAATACTTATTTTGAGAGATCACAGTTTTATGTAAGCAAGCAACGACGAGTTTGTCATGATTAGGTTAGATTGACTTAGTTCTTGAAAACCAAGAATTTGTATTTCTTATCTATACATCTATACAAATAAATAAAATTGGAGTGTCTGTTTGTAATATTAAAATAATCGCTTTTTACTAAGTGAATTTGGATGTATACACGATACATATATACCAAAACAACATTTTTTACAATTTTTGTCTGTCTGTCTGTGTGTTCCGGGTAAACTCTGAAATGGCTGGACCGATTTTGACGGGACTTTCACTGGCAGATAGCTGATGTAACAAGGAGTAACTTAGGCTACTTTTATTTTAGAGTAAAAAAAATAGTGTGTTAGGCGATACGAAGTTCGCCATTCAGCTAGTTTATATCATAAAGGTCCTCAATCCTACAAATATTATAATATGAAAAATTCTGAAGATATTTGGATGTTTTTATTTTAATCACGCGCTAGATCCCGGTAGGTAGAATTTATCCATTGCATGTTCTCCTGGGATGATTGGGAAATTTATCAATTTTCTGATTTCGCTTTGTCCACTCGCGGGCGGAAACTAACAACTTATAAATCTAAAAATTTTTTTTTCGTTAAATATGGATGCCAAATAAGTTGGCTCGGAGCCAACTCGCTGAGGGCGCCCGGGCGGTCGGAGCTTGAAGGCTGTTGAGCAAACCTAATAACTGGGCAATAATCATTTTCGTGTAGACATGTTCGAAGTTATGGACAATCGTTTGGAACATGTTTGGACCTGTTCGAAGTCTGATTTGATGCCAAATTTCAATATTGGCTGGAATGATTGTCATTAAGTCATTCAAATAAGTGTAAGATTAAAAATGCAGAGTATTAACGTACTTTAAAATAAACAGAGTAAGTTTTGTACAAAATATAATTAAGGGCAGCACAGTGTGAATGCACCCTTTTCGAATGACCATCCGACTATGTTGTCAATTTTTCATTAATGGCATTAACTTTTTTTCTATATTTTTAATTCCCGACGTACCTAAATATTTACTCAGAATATATCACAAAACTATCTTTCAATCCAATTCCATACATCTTTCGTTTCGGCAACTGCAGGGGAGAACTGATGATAAATGTGCCTCTAGACACCATGACTAGTTCCATGCGGTCGAAACATACACAAAAACCGTGAGTACCACCATTAAAATCTAACATATCATGTCGGACAATAGATAATTTTCGCCTACGATGACTATGAACGTCCATCAGGCCTCTATCAAGCCCATCAAGGCTCCCCCACAACATAATCCCACAATAACAGTTGGCGAGTCGCCAGTCCCGGCTCGTCCCGGCTCGTCTCGTCTCGTCTCGTCTCGTCTCGTCTCGTGATCGTCTCTCGGGCTATTTAGATTTTATCGTTCCGTTACCGGAATTAAATTCAGCGACGAAGGAAATCAGGAGATTAACGTCTGCAATTTACATAGCTATGTTTACTGTTAACTGGGGTACGAACTGGTTGCATCTTAGACTGGTATATCGTATCAAAAATTAAAACTCATCACAAAATTTTCTGTCTCCATGGGAATAGAACTCAGATTCTTTGAACGGCAATTCGAAACAAAAAGACAAGAGGTACCCACTAAGAAACAAACATAAAGATGTATCTATATTTGGCGAATGCGCCGCGAACGCGTTGCACGCGAGACGCTCGCAGCTTATGCGCGGGCAGCGCATGGGAAGCACGCGCGCAGTCCCGTTGCGCTCGAACGGCGCAGGGTCTGCGCGTGAACAAGAAAGCAACGCACGCGGATTGCGAGCGGCTCGCGTGCAGTGCGTGCCGCAACCTCTTTCTTAAGAAGGTATATAACTATAAATCTTAAAATTTAAAAGCCCCCGACTGTTCTATTTACACAAACATAGCTATGTTTACTATACACTACTATCTCGATCACGTCAGCTTTCAAACAAAAAAAAAACGCATCATAATCGGTCATTCGTTTATGAGCTACGATGCCGCAGACAGACAGACAAACACACAGACACGTCAAACTTATAACACCTCTCTTTTTCGTCGGAAATCAAAGCTAAAGGTTTTGAAAAACAGCGTTGTTATCGATCGTTATCGCTTATTCGCTGAACATGAAACAAGCGGTTCAACTCGCAGTGTGAGCTAACATAAATAAGTCAGTCGGATGTAAGTTTAATTTTTATCCCGAACGAGTGTAGGAAGTAATGGGTTGTCCCGAGGAAGTACTAACTTTAGAAATGTGGAAAACGACAAAATGGCGCAAAAATATATTTTTAAATCAGGTAATGGTTACAGGAAATTCTTGGTTGGTTTACAGGCGAGTGAAATAAAGATTGTTTTTAATGTCGAATATTTGAAGAGAATAACAATCCATCTCTATAGTCTCTTATTCATTCATTCGTTCCTTCGATCATTCATTAGCATTTCGACGCTTGAAAGACAAAAATTACCAAGCGACATGTTGACAACTTTACACTACAGCATTTGAGTTTTTAATTTTAGAAAAAAAAACGTAAAAAATCGCCTATTAGTCATAGCTACTTCATACCAATGAATTTTAAATGCAGTTTAAATGCTTAATAAAGCGATTTTTTATGATTCTTTTTCTAAAATTAAAAACTAAAATTCTCTAGTGTAAAGTTGTCAACATGTCGCTTGGTAATTTTTGCCTTTCAAGCGTCGATTTGAAATAGAGCTCTGCCTAGCTACCATTCGAAAATGAATGGCGTAACGTTCTTACATATTTAACTTAGTCACCCTTTCCGAAAACCGCTTCGAAGCTTCATCGTTTTAATTTTGGCATAGAACTTGAGACCTGGCTCTCAGATCACGATAATGATAATAGTATGATAATAGTATTCCGTGACGCCTGCTTGGCTCTCTCTTACTCGATTCGGTCGCCAGTCCGGCTGAGGAACTAAGAGAGTTAGTTATTTTATTCTCACTTCGGTTTTGGCCTGCAATGCATCAGGAATACCTTTGGTAATAGAGAACGGTGACCAGGGGACCAGTTACCATCTTGCCTACAAAAACTAGCTGACCGGGCAAACGTTGTTCTGCCAAAAAACTTTTAGGGGAAGGGGGATGAAAAGTAGATGTTGTCCGATTATCCACCCTGGCCGATATGCATGCAAAGATTCGAGGAGGATTTCCGAGGAGTTGAACTTCAAAAAAACGTGACACGAGAATTTTATATATTAGATGTACCTATTTGACTATATGCTCTCTTTAGCGATTTGGCGACGCCCTACCAGGGCATCACATTGCTAATATAAAATGTAATATGTGTTATGTCAGGCCTCGCGCACTCCGCACTTTTGGTATGACGTTACAAGTACGTGTCGCGTTCGCGCGCGTGTGTGGCGCATTCTCCACTTTCGGTATGAAGTTTTGTAGCAAAAGGCAGTGTTGCCAGATTATTTTTTCTCCAATAGCCTTGCCGGAGCGCGCGTGTAGCCCCGAGAGATAGCCCCATCTAGGGTTCGAAGTATAGGAGCTAAAAAAAGGTCATCGGCAGTTAATTTCATATCACTTTGTTGAGAAAGCCAAGCCTTTTTTTTTAGTCCGAGCGCTGAACCGATACTAAATATATTGTCAGCACTGGACACGGGCCACAGTACACCACACTGAATATAGCCAATCGGCTACATGTAGCCAACGGATAAAATATTATCGCCGCTCGGTAACGGAGATAGCATTGGCGCTAAATAGCCCCATCTGGCTACACTGGCAAAAGGTACTATTATGTCTTTTGTGGTGTCGGGCTAATTTCAGAAGGGCTGCCACGCGCCGCCGCGCCGCGCCCGTCGTGTCATACATTCGCAATCTATCACACATGTCATCACAAAAAACTAGGTAAGTGCGTGTGAGGCCACGCGCAATGTAGTTCCGAAGTAGTAAGTTTATCGACTATTACTACCTACTTATGCTAACATAGCCGTGATAATTTTCCTTGTAAATTAATGAATGAATTAATTAAACCGATTTTTATTTTTTTTCACTTTTCCAACTCCCAACAGTTTTAGCAACACTCCAAGCAAAATGAGCAGTTTAATGCCAAATATTTCGCAAACGAACCCCTAAATCCAAAAATTGTCTTAGAAGATTCATAATATTTTTGGAAGATCTTTTCAACGGTACACCACACTATAGGGTACGCGACGAATAAAAAATTCGTCCTCACGTTACCTGTAGGGGTACCTTGAAAAAAAATGTTTTCAATATTTAATTCTACGATTCTGAAGTTTTAATAAATATTTATATCCATGCCAAATTACAGCTTTCTAGTACTAAGGGTCTCGGCGCTTTGCTTCGGACAGACGGACGGACATGACGAAACTATAAGGGTTCCGATTTTACTTCGGAACCCTAAAAAAGAAGACAACCCTGACGTTGTCAGAAAGGATAAGAGTTACGATTAGAAAGAGAGGCAACGTCTAGATGCCAACTTTTGTTGACGATTAGCGCTGAGCAACCTGAATTACACTTTATTGTGTTGGAGCCAAGAGTCGCTATTTATTTAAACAATGATTTTATTTAAGTGACTCTTCTGTACCAATAGGTATTGTTAAGTATTCTGTGGCATTAGGCACATTTTCGATTTTCGACTTTTTTGCGTAGACAAAAAATTTTTGCGTTGTAGCATGCCGGGTGTTAAATACAAATTCACCCAAGAGGAACATATGTAATATTGTATTATCTTGTGATAAACTCATGACGGAGTGGTCGTGAGAGTAACCCTGACGTTGATCGATCGGGACTCGAACCGGGAACACGGTAAAAATAAACGTTTATTTGATTAACTTGTGGCGTTATCAAATTAACAAATACAATGCATTTAAAATAAACTTTTTGTAAACACCGAAAATAATTACGATTAAATGATGAATTCACCTCGATTTAGGAAACTACAATTATATCTACGAATATTTCCTTTTTCATCAGTCATCAGGCGTTTTATTAATTAAATAATTGTTATCATAAAAAGCACAAGCTAGTTCTTAACGTCATTTTTCAAGACTTTATAGCGTTATGACTCATAATTATCATGACTTAAAGGAACTGTTTTATATTAAATATGTAGTAATATTTAACTTCCGACGCAAAAAAGCTGTTGTTATTTTGACGGAACTGTGTGCAATTTGTGTGTTTATGTCTGTCTGTGGTATCATATAATAATGGACCGAATTTGATGAGTTTTTTTTGTTTAAAATCTGACGTATCTAGATGGCCGTTATTTGTTTGGTTAAAATAAACTGTCAGTTTATAAATAATAATATTTATTAAACTTTTAAAATATTTGACACTCTTTATTCTTGTTATGACTGTAATAAAAAGGAAAAACTGGTATTTATCCATGGTAAGTGGTTTATGCAGTCCATGGAAATGAATCCTGAAGACGCGTTGCCGCCCAACGCCTGGCGACTTATTTCAGGGACATCAATACTTATTCACGAGTCGATAGTCAATAAATCTTGATACTTGAGTAGTGATAGCAATTTGCCCTTCAACCTTTTGAATATTTATGAGGTCGTCACGATTGGCGCCCAACGTGGGGCCAATCGTAAAAAAAAACCTGAAAAACGTAAACGCAAAAAAGACTATTATTATTTAAGGCGCGGTATGACTACGATTTAAAAACGTTGATTTCACTCACACAGCCGCATATCTGCGCTAATCTAATGTTACATTTACGTGACGCTGAATAGGGTTCAAAATTGCAAAGCATATTTTTGCTAACAATGTAACTAGATTGCGAATAAACATTTAATTTGAGGGTTTTCCTTAGGTTATTCAAAATATACACATTAAATTCAATATCTGTCCGGTTTAAGTTTTGATAAAACCATATACGTATTATATTCTCAAAAAAAATATGTTGTTACCGCTGAAAATACAGAGAACTTCGACGATTAAGTTTATTTTTGTATAGCAAATTACGATTTTTTATTGGGAATATCAAACAACTATTTAATATTCTATTCGGTTAACATTTTTCTTTAGACCTTTTTCTATGCTCTGTATTTTTTGCGTGCGATATTTTCATTGGGTTTCCTCGTACTCAAGCACCAAAGAAACCCAGTTTTGTGAATATTGAGATCAAACCGCGCCTTAATCTATTAATGTAACGTATGAGAAAATATCTAAAATAATACTGTATAGGTTTTTCTTTTTTTTTTTAAATTGCCAACAAAGTTGATGGAGTCGCTCCTCGCTGAAGAGTTTATTCCCGATTGTCTTAATCGGTTCAATTCTCGGTTTATTATATTTTTTGTTATTTTTGTTGCTCGGGGTATTTAATTTCAATACGAGATTCGCAACAGAACATTTCAAATGATTTGTTGTTCTTATTTAAACAAAATATATTGCACAATCCGGGGAGAGATGTTATTAGCATACAACACCGGTATTCGATTAGAGTTTTAAGTAATTGTCGTGATGCAAATGAGCTGGGATGTGCATTATGGATTATGCTAATGAATTCCCTGAGTTTAATGTTGGTACGTGATATGGCTTGTACCAATAGTAAGTAATCGACTTAGGCCCCAACTCAGAGTCACTAACGGTTACTTTAGTCGCTCCTTAGTAAAGAATAACCATAGAAATCTATACTAAGGAGCTGCATCGGCATTCCCGCCTGCCTGTGACGTGGATGTCTTCAAAAAAAGAGTGAATAGGCTTTTACTAAGTTCATGTGCTCACCACCTTGGACCACATCTCCACTTACCATCAGGTGGGATTGAGGTCAAGAATTAACTTATTTGTGTCAAAAAAGTGACTGAGTTGGGGTGTAAAACGTCCTAAATCATTATTATAATTAATTCATAAATGAATTCATTTTAACAATTATTTAATTTTTATTTTAACTGTTTAAATATTATGCTGAACTTTATGTTGTTATTGTTTTAATGTAATTTTAATTAATTGTTTTATTATTATTTATTGTAAAATTTTGTTATATATAAATATGATCGACATGTTAGTGTAAGTGAATTATAAATTCATTCTAATTAACAATAAATAAATAAATGAATAAATTATTTCATCATTATTTTGTTGGGATAAAAGTGAGCAAAACCGCGTACAGCTCTCACCCTACGAGATGTTGTCTTGTAACCCTCCCTAAACCGAAATCCACCATTTACATATCAAATCCAGTACAGGACAGCGACACCCGTCACATTCAATCGTCACAACCAGCTGTGACCAGTCCTCGATAAATATTCACGAAGCGGACGACGGAATTCTGATTCGCGATCCCTGTTTTAATTATATCAGAATTTGTTTACATGTGAACACGTTTGTTGTAAGCGCCAATTGTGCGGAATAGGGAAAGTGACGTTTCTTTTTTTTGTTCTCTCTTTCTTGGCCGGTAACGCATCAGTGATGCCTTTGGTGTTGCCGATGTCCATGGGCGACGATAGCACTTACCATCAGGTGGATCGTCAGCTCGTTTGCCGGCTACTTCCATAAAGAAAGTGAAGTTTTTTTGGTTCACAATAAAATTAATAGTAAATACTTGCACACTCATACGCCTGCATTTCTTGTGTTGAGAAAGGTATGGAAAATGCAAATAAGTCATCCTTATGATAGCCATGTCCCGAATACAATTCTTTTTATTTAAATAACGCTACACACTTATAGCCGCACACTAGGATTCCCTGTGTCGTGGGTGCTATGGACAACACACAGAGAATCACAACACACAGAATCACAACACACAGAGAATCACAACACACCCAGACCGAGAACAGAAATTCAAATTCAAGAATCGAACCCAGAACCCTTGGCGCGGCGATCCGGCATGGTAACCGTTGCGCCATACGGGCCGTCATTTGTTTTATATTTTTAATGGAAATAGACGACAAATCTGCTGGTGATCGACCTGATCTGAGTGTCGTCCATGGACAGTAGCAACATCAAAGGCATCATCAATGTGGTCCTGAACAAGAAAGAAAAGAGAAAATGCCTTAGTTCTACGTTCCCAACTGGAATAAAACAAGTCATCTGGCGGTTGCCTTAATCAAGAGGGTGGTAGCCAGAGGCAGGCTTCACGGAAAGATATAATATTACCACATAAATGTCTACTCTTTATCTTTTGAAGTTATTGAATTTATACTTCTTATGCGACTTGCAAAAAGGTTGCGTTAAACGTTTGCGCTACCATGGAGGGGGTATGAAAGCACTGGATAGTTGGCCCTAGCTTCTTATTATCTTTACCTCTTTTAAAATTTAATGTTATTACTTATATAAATCTCACAGAGTCTCAACAGCGTGATTCAGGTTTGTGAACAACGCCATCTAGTTTGTACTTGTGTAAACATAGGTAGTACACAAGTAATATTTTATTATATAAGGGACTTGATTTTCACATGCAAACAGTGATGTACGAGGCAAAGGGTATGAACGAAAACAGTGATGTACGAGTAACAAAAGAGTTATTCCATTTTTACCTTTCCTAACGATGCCAATAGGACATACAATATTAGTATAGGTAAAGTCTTCACATAAAACATGTCATTAGTTCACGTACAGTACCTACATATGTACACGCCGAAGTTAGTAATTAATCTCCCGAAGAAGCACGATTCATTAAGCTTTAACGAACACGACGAAACCACAAATCGACTCCAATACTCTCTTGCCTTGAAGCATGAGCTTAATTTGTCGTTTAAAGTTTAACCGAGGCTTCCAACAGTCAACATGAGTTAAGTCTACATGTTAGTGTGTTATAGGATTTCAGGCGCTGTAATGTTGGGTAAGGTAACGTCAGTCTATAGGTGGTGTGGTTTATAAACTTATGAATTTTATTAATGATTAACTCGTATACAATAGAAAATAGTATATTAACAGTACACTGAGGAGGGTGGAGAGTAACGTAGGCTACTTTTTACCGCGGTAAAACATCCCCATGGGAAGATCGATATTTTGTTAGTTGCTAGATATTTAGTTCCGGATGTTGTTAATAGATGGCGTTAGTAAAATTCATTTGCATTTCACGCTATCAAATGATACATGTAAATTACTTGTTTATTTTTTATGTTTGTTACCGTAGAATTCATTCTATATTTTTAGGGTTCCGTGGTCAAAACGAAACCATAATGGTTTCGTCCGTTGTTACTGATCTGACGATTGCAAGCTAGATGGCGTTAAATTCCAGTCGTGCGTCGAAGCTGACACCCATTTTTTTCTCCTTTACCCCATAGTGTGGGGTATGGGTAAAACGGGAATGTTCTTGGCAGATAATTTTCTGTATAAGCAAGAAGGAACATCCAAAAACACCTTGAAGAGTTTCCGTATATAAACATAATGAAGGAAAACATTTGCCAGGCGAGCTAGTTGGCTAGGCGAGCTATAATAATGACATTACAGTCCCACAGTTCCAAGTATTTTAAAAGTACAGCAGCACAATTGTAATTACGCTCTTCGTAGAACAACATGTGTTCTATTGTTCCACAAGAGGCGACAACTTCAAAACTTAATCTGTTGGAAAATTGTTCTCAAAAATTGTACACAAATTACGAGTACATGTTATTGTATTCTCTAAAATTTTAAACTATACGTTTTACTTTTTGATGTTTGTATTGACACTATGCCTATTCTTATAAAAAAAATGTTTTTTAGGGTTACGTCCGTATTATGATGATAGCAAAGTGTTAAAATAAAATCTTAAAAAAAGCGGCCAAGTGCGAGTCGGACTCGCCCATGAAGGGTTCCGTAGCAGCAAGTAACATAATATAAAAGTTCTTGTAGTTCGTTGTAACTTTGATCGATGTTTTTTGCGGTTTACGATTTATGACGTATTAAAAAAAAACTACTTATTAGATCTCGTTCAAATCAATTTTCGTTGGAAGTTTGCATGGTAATGTACATTATATATTTTTTTTAGTTTTATCATTCTCTTATTTTAGAAGTTACAGGGGGGGGGACACACATTTTACCACTTTGGAAGTGTTTCTCGCGCAAACTATTCAGTTTAGAAAAAAATGATATGAGAAACCTCAATATCATGAAGACATTGAAGACCTATCCATAGATACCCCACACTTATGGGTTTGATGAAAAAAAAATTTTTGAGTTTCAGTTCTATGTATGGGGACCCCAAAATTTATTGATTTTTTTTCTATTTTTGTGTAAAAATCTTAACGCGGTTTACAGAATACAACTACTTACCAAGTTTCAACAGTATAGTTCTTATAGTTTCGGAGAAAAGTGGCTGTGACATACGGACGGACAGACAGACAGACAGACAGACAGACAGACATGACGAATTTATAAGGGTTTCGTTTTTTGCCATTTGGCTACGGAACCCTAAAAAATATTCAGCCTCTCTCCTACTGATAAAGTGGAGATGACTTTTCTTTCTCCTCTACCCCAGTATTCTTCGATTCAGGTGAAGAGTTTTAGAAAAAAATATTGTTGTAATTATAATTTTATGTCGTTACTACGTTAGAAGTTACCAAACTGATCTATATGCCATCTATGTGTTGTCTATTTTTTTAAGGTAAACAGTTTTAAACGACATGCAGAACCCAGAACATTCTCCCTGTAACACATGTAACAATATATTGTTGCGTCGGTGTTTGTCGTGATCAAACAACTCTTTCTTTGCTAAGCGTCTAAGCGACAACTCAGTATGTTTGAACGCCACTCCATACGGCAACTTTAAACCCTGCTCGGTACAAAAGGGTAGTTGTAAGGACGTGAATCATTGAGCGAATGGATTCCATCTTGGATTCAACAAACGATACAAAAAGTTAGAAATAAAGTGAATTGGTGTAAAGATCCAATGCTTGGAAGGAAAAATGTCGTTTATCTATACATCTATATCTATACAAATAAATGAAATTGGAGTGTCTGTTTGTAATATTAAAATAACCGCTTCTTACTAAGTGAATTTGGATGTATACACGGTACATATACCAAAACAATTTTTTTTAATTTTTATCTGTCTGTCTGTCTGTTTGTTCCGGCTAATCTCTGAAATGGCTGGACCGATTTTGACGGGACTTTCACTGGCCGATAGCTGAGGTAACAAGGAGTACTTAGGCTACTTTTATTTTAGAAAAAAAATTTTAAAAAATTGGATCAATGAAAAATTTAATAATATTAAATACCACGCAGACGAAGTCGCGGGCAACAGGTAGTTCATTATAACGAGATTTGTGTTATTTTGTGTGGAACTTTGACCAAGAATTACACACTAACTAGGTTTTCGTTTATTAATATTGGCAAAGACGTTTAAATTGATCACTAGTCACTTAATTGATTACATGCATAAAAAACCGTTCATTATTAACGATTTGCGATTTGAATGAGGGGTTCAGACAGAAACCCTTTGTTTTATTATATGTGTTACGTAGCAAATTAGAAATTTCCAGTTCACTAACTACAATTTAGCTAAGTTAACTAAACGGGGATCGCCAATATAGCCACACCCGCGGGAACATATCGCTTTAAAATGTCTATTATAAATATAATTTAGCGTGTCATGGGTTAACTTTAATAGGACGCTAACTTTAAAACGAGTTAGGCAGTTTATCTTTCGTTCATAGACAATGAAAATTTTATAACTATTTGTGTTAACCCAATTATACGTTAACTGTGTGTCTATTAGGATTGAACATACATAATTAAAAAAAGTAACAAACACGCTTATATAGAAAATCCAACTAAAAAATAGAAAATAGGTTTTAATAAATTTGAATTAAGAATCGTGTAATTGTATTAAAAGCGTGGCCGTGGGGTGCATGGTGTCAATGAGTAAAAGGATTATCATTTTGATAATATCTTAAAAATTCTTAATTAAAATTTATTTTCTATTTTTAGGGTTCCGTAGCCGAATGGCAAAAAACGGAACCCTTATGGATTCGTCATGTCTGTCTGTCTGTCCGTCCGTATGTCACAGCCACTTTTTTCGGAAACTATAAGAGCTTATACCATTGAAACTTGGTAAATAGATGCATTCTGTGAACCGCATTAAGATTTTCACACAAAAATAGAAAATTTTGGGGGTTCCCCATACTTAAAACTGAAACTCAAAAATGTTTTTTTCATCAAACCCATACGTGTGGGGTATCTATGGATAGGTCTTTAAAAATGTTATTGAGGTTTCTTATATAATTTTTTCTAAACTGAATAGTTTGCGCGAGAGACACTTCCAAAGTGGTAAAATGTGTGTCCCCCCCCCCTGTAACTTCTAAAATAAGGGAATGATAAAACTAAAAAAAATATATGATGTACATTACCAAGCAAACTTCCAATGAAAGTTGGTTTGAATGAGATCAAGTAACTAGTTTTTTTTAATACGTCATAAATCGTAAACCGCAAAAAACATTGATCAAAGTTACAACGAACTACAAGAACTTTTGTATTATGTTACTTGCTGCTACGGAACCCTTCATGGGCGAGTCCGACTCGCACTTGGCCGCTTTTTTAGTTGGATTTTGTATAAAAGCGTGTTTTTTAGTTTTTTTAACAACTCTATATTCTATTCCAGATTATGGTTAGGTACCTGGGTTTTCATGATTTGTTCAAAAACTAACATCCTCACAAAATTATTCGCTGAATCACCAACTAATAATGAAATGTTTTAAATAATATACCAGTTAGATACTGGAACCCATAACTCGCAACTGAATTGCAGAATTCTGACACTTTATATGCAATTATGCAACGAGGATTTCAAGTTCCTTGTACTCGAATTATAATGTGATTTCTGGAATTTATACGGCAGCAGAGTTCTATTATGAAATTGTGTTAATAATATCACCTAAAAATCTTTGTAATGTTGGATTAAAATGCTTCGTATAATTCGGTGTGGTTGATTAGCGGATACAATTATATACGTACTATTCAATATACAATTTTCTGGTAATACTCGTTGGTAGTTCACCAAGCTTTGTGAATTTCAAAATTCTAACTATTACAACACATCTATATCTATACAAATAAATAAAATTGGAGTGTCTGTTTGTAATATTAAAATAACCGCTTTTTACTAAGTGCATTTGGATGTATACACGGTACATATGTTACCGGATATCTGTGTAATGCAGGTATTCAACACAATTCCTAGGAAATGTGTATAATACCTGGGTCGTTTTGGCAATGTATTAAATTATATAAATATTATTCACCATTACATAGTTTGCCTAGGTAATGTATACGTTTCCCAACCACTGTACAGAATACCTGCAGGTCCACCGGCAATTAATAAAGTTAGATTTGGGTATGTGTAGTCAACTTGGATGGAGGTTGGAATTAAGAATTTACTTAAAAACACACTCAAAACAAATTGTAACCTGCATGAATAGATATTTTTTATACATTTTAATTTAATGCTTGACAGAAATCACACTTGATAGTAAGGAGAGATGCAGTCTAATGGCTCCTACACTACACTGCTCGCCTACGCAGCTTCGGATTTTTCAAAATTGGTGACAGAACCGACTTAGTCAACCCCGACCGCACGTGGTACTAGTCTGCCCTACCCCTAGAGTGAATGTAAACCCCGGAGGCGCGGAGGGAGAGCAGCCCCCGCCCGCTGTAACTAACTGCAGGCACCATGTGAGCCGAAGCTGCGTAGGCGAGCATGGAGTGTGCCTGCAGTTTGTTACGCAAGGGCGGAGGGGCTGCACTTCCCGCATCGCCGGAGATATTTGGAAGCCTTTTTGTGTATCAAAAACCCCTAAATTCTCCCTAAAAGTGCATATATATGTCACCGGAAGATAACAAGAACCGCAAATTTACAAACCTAGGTTTATAAACAATGTACAACCAAATGAATATTACTCTAACTGAAACATTCTCTACTTGAAAGTTGTCCTTTTGAAAAGTGTCATTATAAAAGGCAGGCCAAACGTACAGTTGGCAACTGTTAGGTTGGGAAATAAAAAAAATATGTGATAAGTTGGCAAATGATTATTCGGCGAAATAAAATTCTGCGAAACGTTAGTTGGCAAGTGATAATCGGCCATACAATTTTCGGTGAAAAGGCAGAGAACCGTCTTTTACACACATTACCAACTACGCATGGAGTATTGTATAGAATGCCTGGGCTAAGTATGAAATAAATAATATTCAAAACGTTACCTGAACGTTTTAGATATTCTATACATTGTCTAGGTATTGTATAGAATGCTGAATTATACAGATATCCGGTAACACATATACAAAACAACATTTTTCACATTTTTTGTCTGCCTGTCTGTCTGTTTGTTCCGGCTAATCTCTGAAATGGCTGGACCAATTTCGACGGGACTTTCACTGGCAGATAGCTGATGTAACAAGGAGTAACTTAGGCTACTTTTATTTTAGAAAAAAAAATAGGTGATACGAAGTTCGCCCGGTCAGCTAGTGACAAATAAAATCAATCTTTCAGCTTTATTTCATGAAAAATAACCTACATGAAATGGAATTTATTACTACCATCTCAACGTAATTGATTCTAGGCACGCGAAACGATTTTTCATTTGATGTTGAAAGTTCTTGGAACCCTGGATTTGAACTGGTGATCATCCAGCTTCACGTCGATATTAAGTGCCCCTCACAAGGCAGTGATCGCTTCCGATTTGTTCGCCTTCCCGGTGATAGAAGTTTAGTGGACTTAAGACACCTGGGTGAATTAACTCAGGTGAATAAAGTCGACGTCACCTCCGAATTTGAGTATTATCGTGTCCTCCCCCCTGTCTTTGGGCTCCAGATAAACCCACAATATTGCAGGTCTATCTCTTCTACCAGCTCTTTCACCTTGTCGTAGGTCCTCATTGTCATGGTGTTATATGTTGCCAAGTGCAGAAATCGTTTTGGTTTGTAGCCCGATTTCTGCCGGCGATTCTTAGCACCCTCTTCCCCGCCGTTACCATGACCGCTTCTTTAGCCAGGAATAGCAGAGCTGCCGGGGACTGGGGGATAAGACTTATTTTTAACTGGGGGGTTATCTATGGGGGTTTAGCCGAAAAGCTAGTGCGTGTTGGTGACCGCAGTACATGCTAATACTACTCAGGAAGACGCTGCTGCCGTCTCCTGGAATATCGTATTAGTCGCTTTTTACGACATCTTAGGAAGAAGTTGGATTGCAGCTATTCTACATAATGTTTATTGCCCGTGGACCAACTGGTTGATCTACGGGCAAAAAAGTGCCCGTGGACCAACTAGTAGCTGCAGGGTAATTTATAGTGTTTGTAAGTGGACCGAAAAAAAATATTTTAAAAACTTGAATGTTTATGCTTTCAAATGTTTTCTTCGCAATATCAGAGAACCAGTAATAATAGAGGTAGAGGTCCTTTTTAACCGACTTCAAAAAAAGGAGGAGGTTCTCAATTCGACTGTATTTTTTTTTTCGTTTTTATGTTTGTTACCTCAGAACTTTGGACTGGGCGAACCGATTTTGATGATTGTTTTTTTAATCGAAAGCTGGTGGCTGTCATGTGGTCCCACATAAATTTTATTGAGATCTGACAATGGCATCCATGAGAAAACCACATAAGTCGTAAATTTGTGTTAAGATGTGCGCGACAAATTGACGAATAACTCAATATTACGCCAACCGATTTCGATGATTCTTTTTTTAATCGAAAGCAGGTGCTTGTCATGTGGTCCCACATAAATTTGAACGAGATCTAAAAAGTAGTTTTTGAGATTTTGAAGTCGGTTACTTTTTGTTAGTAAAATTTAGATTATTCTTTCAGCTCTTATCATTAAAATACGTATTATGTAGTTTATATATAAAACTTTGCTTTGCGACTCCATATCAAAATGTAGTGGTAAACCTCGGTACCATTCTAAATACCTTCAGTAAGGAATATCTCGTTCTGGGAAACTAAATTGTATCGAATATCGATAATAGGGAGCTTATGTCCGTTTATAGGTATAAAAAATAAAATAATTCTTGAACAAACTATTATTAATATTATCAATTACTACTTCCTTTCTTTATTTAACTCAAACCGCAAAAATTTGTTCATTGTTCACATCGATCTATAATCTGTGCACCGCTTATAGGAAAGGTTGGTTCAAGTAATGTATAGGGAACTTGTTGAAGTGAAAACTTCTTTAGGCGCGTAAGGATTTTTTTGAGATGGGATGAAACCATACAGTTCGCGACACCGTCGCGTCGTCGTTTTAATCGACACCTACTTGTGGCACCATCTCTGAGAGAATTACAGAACTATAGGCGTTGGCAGCTATTCACTAAAATGTAATGAATAAAAAAACACTTAATTTAAAAGTATTTACTGCACAATAAAATATTTCCTGTCGATTCAAAAATACACACGTAATTGTTCAAGTTTTCACTTCTGTCGGCACTCCCGGAATGTTTTTTTTTTTCAATATATTCGTGTTAAAGGTACCTACACGATACGACAACTGATACTCGAACATATACGAAGACAACCTGTAACCTAATTGCTATTGACCCTGCTGGCGAACCGAGGGGTACCAGGTTCGATTCCCGGACAGACATTTATGTGACAAATAAGCGTTTTTACGCATGTCATAGGTGCTTTAGTGATGGGTCTTCTTTGTGTTGTCAATGCATTCATACAAATAATCCTAGTGCGAAAGTATTAGTGTGCAAGCGTTTATAAAAAAAAAACACATTTTCTATACAACACGACCACATTTAGGTACACGTACTGTATATAAAAATTCCGTAAGAATCTTTCAATAATACCGATGATTAATATCGGCAACTGTATAACCGCCCCCTATTCTGGATTACTTCGCTAAATGCATTTTAGAAATGGCAATGCGTTTGGTGTCGTGTGCTGCTTTAATTTCACTATTGGAACCTCTATTTCTATTCAATAACCTATCTTATGCCATTGCATTACGGTCTAACAGTTTGACGATAATGTTACAATGTGGAAAAAAGGGACAAGACTCAGGTAGAAAATGAATACAAAAGACTGCGTTCCCGTTTGACAAACTTACTTTACCTGCAACGTTTGTATTATCAGTCTGTATTTCGTGAGTAATAAGGTCGGGATTTGATTAGCAATCTATTCCGGGATTTTATTATTGGTGGAATGGTTTGTGAGTCCAAGTTCCTCTGGCATTGGCGGTCAAATTTTTATAGAGCTCGATGCATTGAGAAATTTTTAGGTTAGTTAGTTTAGTTTGTCTACTCCGTATGTGTTGTTCACGCGGGTGTCGTGTTTGTTTTTAATGTTTTCTGTTTTAAATGTACAGTTTTATTGTGTGTTAAAGTGTTTATAAATGTTGTTTAGTGTTACGTGGATGATTTCATTGTTTTTGGTGATTGATTGTGTTAGGGTGTGGATTGCAGTGATGATTGTATGTTTGTTACTTGGATTGCATCTGTTTTAGTTATGGTATGTATGTATGGTTCTAAAGCTATGGAAATGTTTCTAAGTGCTCAATTTTTATGGGAGGATATTAATAAAAGCAGTCGTTGTGTTAGTGAGTCCATGAAGTTACATATACGGAACTCTCATTGCGTAGTATGACCTGACCTTAGATGGAATAAAAGGACCTGACATACTGACATGCACTTGAGCGGTTTTTTAAACCAGTTAAAAAGGTTTTCCTCGAGAGTAGCTACGGTATTATGATAGTTACTTGGGTCTTTTTGGTGTAGGTTTCAAAATTCCTGTTAATTAAGAATTTTGTTGCAATACCCAAATAGGTAGCTAGGTAAATACATTACGAGTACTTACAGGTATAACTATTTACTTATTACCAATAAAGTACCCTACCTGCGTTGTAGGCATTTTTGTTGGAACCGGTATTGTAAAAATGTTGGGCACCTGTTGAGATTTGACTTCAAAGGTGTGCCTACTTCCTTATTTAATAATACTAAGTACTACCTGATAATAATCTAATAACTTTAAAGGAGCAATTTTTTATATATTTTCTGAATCTCGGAAACTGCGCCAATGATTTTCATGAAATTTAGTATGCAGGGGATTTCGGGGCAATAAATCGAACTAGCTAAGATACATTTTTAGAAAATGTCGTTTTATTCGTGTTTTCAGGCAATGAAAAACTGCTAGAACATTATTGACTCTTCCTGACATCTATTGGCGTGTAATAATATTACCTACTATTATTATTGGGAGCAACTAACTGCTTTGATGACAGACATTGACGAACAGATGTTGAGACTGTGGTACGAACTGCTCCAAACTATGACATGGGGTCCTTCAAGAAGCGGGTCTATTGATTTCTTCGAGGCCGGCAACGCATTGGTGACGCCCCCGGTGTTGCTAATGTCCATGGGCGGCGGTGGTCACTTACCATCAGGTGACACGTCTGCTCGTTTACCTGCTAAAAGCATTTAAAAAAATGAATCCTTACTATTTGAGTCAGAACTGTGACAAAGAATCACTTTACACCCTTGCCTCCGTTTACCGAGTGCCCTAACCTTTCCTGGATGTTAATAAACTTCCTATAGGAGTCGACGGAGGCCGTATAATGGTGGGGAAGCCATAACATTTATGGAATCTATACCAAAATTCCCGTGACATATTAGATCGTAAAAGTTACATGTTTAATTGTTACATTAAAATACGTAAATATACCTATTTGTGTTTTATAATATGTAGGTATAAGTGGAATGTAAAGGTTGTAGATTCGTTGGTTGGTATAAAGAGGCCATTCATAAATTACGTCACACTAATTTCATGACTTTTTGACCCATCCCCCCTTCTTATCACAGCTGGTCACGTTTGTGAGACCTCCCCCCCAGTGTGACGTCACATATTATGAAATTTTACATCTAGAAATTATGAAATTAAAACAGCAGTTCCGAAATTAGTTTTATTTCAATTAATTGTTTTTTAATACTTACCTATACACATACCAATTATTCGATTTTGAAATGTGACGTCACGAAATTTAGGACCTTCTACCCCTTGTCACACAATGTCACACTACATCGACCCCCCCCCCTCCCCTCCCCCCAACGTGTGGCGTAGTTTATAGATGGCCTCAAAGGGATGAAAAAATATTTCAAAGTTGCCTTGAATCTGTCGCCAACTCATTCTTAATGTTTGGGCTAGGAACTTAGAGTCAATTCGTTCTTTTTCGTTTTTCGTGGTTTGCACCTACGTGGTAATCGTCACTGTTAAATAATGACACTACCACTATGTGAATAAGACCTCAAAAGTTGTACAACACGGACCTAAAAAAAGGACGGACGTAACCGAAGAACAAATTCAGTGAAGCACCCATAGTAATACCAACTCTCTATTCGTACAAGTACACACATCCACATATTGACACTTCACTGCTTCAATCGCGAATCAAAAATTACGCACACGTGGTAAGCGGGCGGCCATTGCTATGTTTTACTCTCGATTAGATGAGGTTACGTCCGTCTTTTTTTCAGGTCCGTGTTGTACAATAATAAATATGTTTTAAAAACACAAATATGGATGAATACGAAAAAAGAGTTTACATAAAAAGTAGACTACTATAAAGTCGGGGTAACTTTAATGCAGTGACTTTGGTTGCAGTTATCCAAACTCAGCTATCGGATAAAAGACACTATCACACACTTACTCACTTAAAACTCTCTAACTTTTTACGCCAACTAACTTTTCATTTTTCTTTTCAGATGTCAAGCATCATTAAAATGTAGAAGTGAACCGCGACTTTAAAATGGCTGTGAAAGTTTGGCCAATGTTTGATCAAATGGGCAAGCAAGATTCAAGTTGGCGCAGAGTGAGAAGTGCTAGTGTAGTGCGTTGTTTGGTGTTGGTGATAGTGTTGGGCCAGTGTGTTGGTGGGAAGCAGATGAGTGAGACGTTGCAGAGGGCGCTCTCGGCGGTCCGAGGGCCGAGTCCTGGAGCCAAGAAGCTGCTTAATATCCCCGAGGATGGAGGTAAGTCTGACATAAGCTATTCTTTGATGTAAACTTTTATGTAAGCTGTTCTTTGATGTTTGACGCGGTTTGCCTCGTCATTCGTTATACGCACTGCGAAGGACTGGAGTAACTTGCCTGCGTCGGCGTTCCCGCCTGCCTATGACGTGGATGTCTTCAAGAAAAGAGTGAATAGGCTTTTACTAATGTGCTCACCGCCTTGGACCACATCTCCACTTACCATCAGGTGGGATCGTGGTCAAGCATTAACTTATTTGTGTAAAAAAAAAAGTTGCTAAATGTGCTAAAGGAGGCTGGATTTATGTGTAAAACTTATGCTTCTAAAATTTATCGAATCTAGTGCATCGGGGAAATGCAATATGTCTATAAACTTTTTATCACATATAGCTTTACAATATAAATGAACTTTAAAATAGGGCAACGCTTTCATCTGTAATGGGGTAAGGTATATATTATATATAACTAATTATATATTACAGTACAATGTCTATGTATTATCGCGAGTATATTACGTGTATTAGCATATAGGTATATAATGGTGAAGCACACTTCAGGACTTCTCCGTCACAAGGAGAGCCAAAGCCAAGCCAAATAAATCTCGTCAGATTTTTTGTCAGTCTTTCTATCTAGCACTCCTAAAGATTGACAATGCAAACATTTGAATGGTTCCGTGATAAATGAACCCGTTTTTACCCTCTCCCCGGACATCCATAACCCAGGCTTTTTACGTGCTGTCCCTTCTAATCTCCAAGATTGAAATCCGGCAATCCGTCAGGACTCAGAACAAAGTCGGGAAGTGCCGTCGCTTCTAAAGGGCATCGCTTAATTACTCAAAAACTTTGCTCAGTTATAAAGCAGCGGAAGAAATCGTTGGTAGTTTGTGCCCACTGTCTAACACGTTACGTCTCGTTAAAAACTGTTATTCTAAAAATTCTAAAATATTAATACGAGAAGAGAAAAATAGTTTAGCATTGAATAGAAATTAATTTTAAAAGTAAGCTTATAAAATTTTGCGTTTGTGCATTGAAGTATAATGTCATAAAACATACATCTCGAACAAAAGGTGTCCCCGCCAGGAGGTACTATTTTCAAAATCGAACGAATCCATTGAAAATTGAAGCCGATCGGCGCCAATTCATTAGGACATACACTGTGTTCGCGGTGTCAGTTCTATATGCTAGTATATAATACTTCAATGCGTTTGTACTATTTGCCGCTGAGGAGTTCCTTCGCCTAGAGTCAAAACTGAGCGTAGAATCAGGTCATCATTATCATTAAAAAATGCATTGTCATCGGAACCAACCTGTGAAATTTCAACTCCGTAGGATGAGAGGAAGTAGTCCAAATTCAGCTCGCAAAATCTGACCGACGCAACAAAAGCAAGTTAAATAAAAGCTAGTAAAAATAATCAATTGTTTGTATTGTGAGAAGTTTGCCGCATCAAATGGACCAATCACAAGGCAAGCACAGCGCTATGGGTCGTCAGAGTAAATTAATGCGAAGTGATGGCTTGACAAGATGAGCGCACTGAGAAATGTCATCAATCTTTGCATTACGTTGCTTGATTGTATGGTTCTTAAATGCAGGAGTAAGATGGCGAGAGCACTAACTTAGTAAAATCATATTTACAGTGGAAACAAACACAAGTAAAGCTCGGCGCTGACTTGCCCTTTATTAATTAACGCTGAAAGTTATTGTCAACTTCAGGTGAAGTTTGCGACCTCTGGTATTCAAGTGTGCTGCTTGCTTTGTAACTGTGTGGCAGTACTCCGGTACAGTTTGCTGTGCTTTGAATAATTTCAATTAGTCGTTAGGTGAAAATACTAATGATGAAACTCATAGCTCGACGTAATATGTTAATGGTTAGCAATTGAGTTTGCGACCTCGACGAGACGCAATCAGGTTGAAATGTACCTACTAGGTACTATGAAAGATGCCATACAGGAGAAGAGAAGGGATGATGGTGAAAAAATTCTTCGGTTCATCTTTAAAAAAGGTACTGAGTTACAGAACAGTATTTTTAACCTTTATAACCTTAAGTTCAGTTTCGGGACCACTTGGTTAGAAAGACCAAACTAGCTACAAAGAAATTGGGAGTGCTCAATAGAGCTAAGCAGTACTTCATGCCTAAGCACAGGTTGATGCTCTGTAAGGCGCAAATTCGACCACAACTCCATGTGTGGTCAAATTTGCGCCTTATAGAGCATCAACTGCTCCCACCTTTGGGCCGGAGCCCCAGCTAACCAAGTGGATCCGTTCAATCGAATTCAATGGCGAGCTATTCGTCTTGTCGACGATTCCAAGCGTACAGACGGACTAGAATCACTCGAGTTGAGGAGAGATGTAGGCTCTCTCTGCGTATTCTACCGTCTGTACAATGGGGAATGTTCTGAAGAACTGTTTGGTTTAATACCTGCACTTGGTTTTCGTCACCGCACATCACGGTGTACCAGGTTCCACCAACATCACCTGGATACCTGGCATTCGTCCACAGCTCGGTTCTCACGTAATTTTCTACCTCGTACGTGTAAACTGTGGAATAAACTTCCTGCATCGGTGTTCCCTCTAAGCTATGACATGGGGTCCTTCAAGAAGCGGGTTTATCGTCATCTTCTTGGTCGGCAACGCGTGTTGCTAATGTCCATGGGCGGCAGTGATTACTTATAAAATATGTATATGTCGCAGATAGGTGGTCCAGAAAACAATAAACTGTGGGCGTTTTCATCATTTTACTTAGAAACCCATTGAAAAACATGTTTTACACTTGCTACTAATTTAGTAGGCAATTACTACTGATACACATGGCTCTGAACAGATTACTATGTCGCTCGGATAACATAACTTACATAACCAATCGCTAATGGAACGCGGTGAAGTCGGATTTACATCGCGGTGCGGCATTCCGGGTAACCAACCATAATTCACACGTCGCATTGCACACTCACAGCCATCCCGGCTCCACAACTTGCCCGCGCCTCTCGCGCTTATTAAAACCCGTGTGATAAATCCGCCAATCCCTGGCACTATGACCTATCTCATCAGAAGCGAACCATCACAGTCGCATGGGTGCTACTCTTCGCAAAGGGTATGACTGTGCATAGAAAACAGTCCACGTGCACTTCTCGCTGGCTCCGGCATAACGCGCTACTGACTGGTCAACACACGCAATACCTGCTCGATCGCAGTCCATCAGTACACACTACACACTGTACCCAGTTGTGCTCTCCATAAAGTAAACGTTGTGCAATGCTAATGCAAATTAAACTCGGCCATAATAACGACGTTCTACTTTATCGTCCGCTCAGCTCGGAGGCTGTCTAAAGAGCCCGCTGCCGGTTGGCAAGTCAATAGCTGTCCTCTGTGACCCCCGCCACCGCGTGTACTCAAATGACAGTAGACAATTTGCACGGTGCTGCCATCTTCAACTTCCGAATACACCCAAGCTAGTTCCAGCTTGACGTTCCATTTTATGATTTGAAATTACTGATTTCCGACACGGCTATCATGACAGGCCCCACGTCCTCGTGGGTGCTTTGTGATCCCATACTCGCGATGGTGTATAAACCATCGAACAAGCTTGTGAGCTCTTGAATCGGAACGCTGTATACATCATAGAGTAAATTCACTATCATGGTTAATCTGTAACAAGAAAACAAACAAAAGTATCTCTTTAGCTCGGCCTTTCCTGATCTATTGGAAAGCTACTTGATCATTGAGGCATTAAATTTCTATAGCCATATCTAAATTGTTGAGGGTCAGCGTTGACCCTGGTCCCTGATCAGAGTAGAACGTAATGGTCTTTTAGCATCTATTGGTCGACGCATCCACTGAATGTGCGCTCGTAAAAAAAAAAAAAGAATCGTCAGCATCGAATCACACTAGGGCTGTACAGTTATCGTCTTAAGCCAACTAGGTGGTAGCTAGTGGTAGCTAAGCCCATGCATCGAGGTTATTGCGTAAATATTTCGAGTACTTCACAAGTACTAAAATAGCTCATAATAAATGAGTTAATTCGTAAAATTGAAATATTCTACCAAAAATGTCTGACTCAATAATTTGTGATGTCAATATAATGTGTGATTTTCAAACAATTCGTTCCACGCATCATTAAAAACCAACAGAAAACAATGTCACTCTGTCAAGTTATTTTCACCTTGTATGACTAAATTGACTAAGGTATTTGAATTTCACCAGAAATTATTTCAACATTGAACGAATATTCAACCAAAATTTACACTTAACGTAGTTACTTCATAGTCGTGGTCAAAGAACGACTAAGTAAGCTGATAATTTCAAAAATAAAAAAAATAATGGTGTAATTCCCCCAGAAAACGTCTCTGGTTTCCTCCAAAATCAGACTTCTATCAAAGTTGACTGCGTACCGCGTTCCCCAGGACAATAAATAATTTCCGCAACAAAAAAAATAGGTAGCTTGCTCTTTGCATTACCATTGAATGCTTACATTGGATAAAATTCAACAAAGCAACAATTAATTTCAATAAGATTCATTCAAATAGTTACTCTATGAATTTTAGAACTCAATACCGATTGATTACTATTACTGTGACCTCTCACTATATGGTAAACCAACAAATCAATTGTCGAAGAAAGTGAAAGGCATCTCCAGGATACAACCAACAAATTATTATTTTCCAATTTGGTTTGTACACTGAAATTGACTACATAATAAAATAAAATAAAAACTAGATATTACGCGACCAATATACGTGTACATTCACCACCCTTACGAGTGTTTACTCGAAATTATTATTTTTTTAAGAAAATTACGTAGTTAGCCCGTTTAAGCGTAACACTGCGGCAAAAGAGTACCTACCTGCTGAAGTAAAACGTTATTACTGTGAAATGCAGATCACCTGTTTCAAACAGTCTTTCTGAACTAGCTGAGAAGGTAGTGACAGTTATTATGACGTTCCCCATGATAATATGTGATACGACCACAATAATATTCCCTTGCCAAAGAACCAGCTTACTGCAGCATAGCTGTTAATGAATTTTCTAAGTCACCTTAATTGAGTTACTTTGCGATGGGTACATTTTATATCACGTCAATCAGTTGACTGTTTAATCTGCGAGCAATTACAGGTTTCAGTAGCAGTGAAGATTGAGAAAAGGGTTTTCTTTATTTAATTCCTTATCTATCATAAAGTACATACTATAATTTGATATTGTCACTAAGAAAAGATGTGTTAATTTTAGTAATATTTAAGCACTTTAACTTTTACCTAATATAATTATCACACACAAAGATCATGGTGCATCTGACGGAACTGGCAACTAGCCATGGTACGTTTCTACTTTGACGAGGTTAGGTATCTTAAGCAATATTTTGAAATAAAAAAAAAAATAAAAAACTGCACCTATTAAATTTTCTCACTATGTCATCCTGTCTGTTTTAAAGATAATTCAAAAACAGCACAACTCTTTAGTAAAGTGATAATTGTCTTTAGATGTTTCTTGTAAGTAACAAAACGTCTATTCTTCACTCATTTGGTGCCAGTTACTCAATGTTGGGTGAGCAAAGACCAGTGACCTACTGATCCTTTGTTACCAGAAATCGTCAAGTATTCAACCCAGGTAACTATCAAATATCAATTGTGAAATCGCATAATTATCACAAACTCGACAAGGAATAATTATTGTTTAATTAAGCCACAAAGAAAAGAAACAATACAGATCACCTGTTATATTATCATGTCTTCGTTTGCAAGCCATAGTGCAAGAAGCTGGATGCGCTCCCAACAGTATCACTATGAACAAACGCTACCTGAATTGATGCCCGGTATCATTACGTTGCAATCGCAATGATGACCCTCTTTATTATTTCCAAGCTTGCATATCCATACAACAATCACTGTCACTTAGTTTATCTGAAACACACAAAAAAAGCAACAACAAAACACACGAAATTTCTAAATGTTATTATTCTGAACTGAGGGTAGACGATAAATTCAATAATAACAAGATTTTAGAAAATAGTTATCTCATTTACAGAACGCTTTTGGTGTCACAAAACAATATACTTGCACTGATTTTGAATAACTCAGTTGGCACAAGTTAATAATAAGTGCGATGAAAGATCCTGTGCAAAGACTTTATATCACTTCGTTGAATTAAGCACAAATAAAGCGAAACGATTTGTTGTTTACGCAAACCTCCACTTTAAACACTTTCACCTCCACTTTAAACACTTTCACCTCCACTTTAAATTCTTTCCGATCAGTCTTATTTTCAGGAAAACCTAGATGCTACAAGAAGCACAATATTTTTATTAAAAATCAAATTCACGAGACCTTAACTTTGAACATTCTGTCAAGTGTTTTTACAGTTCAAGATGACGGCACCATTTACACTGGAAGTCAAGATATTACACAAAAATACTATCGGATATTCTGCTTAGTGATACCTTTTATTATTTTGTCGCTTGCAGTCATCGAATAGAAATTAAAATAAAATGTAATTCAGTAAGGGTAATTAAATTAAACAAATGATAACAAAAATGTCATCCATGTGGGGGATTACACTATCGCCATAGCTTCATACCTCTTTCACCTAAGGTTACTATTTTTTTTTTTTTAAGTGTGCGCTGTTTAGAAAATAACTTTTCTTTTAATATACCCGGTTACTCGGTAACTCGCCACCATACTCAGCAAAAGAAGCGTATGATCCTGGTGTTATGTAACGCGCCACAAAGACACCACGGATACGACAACCAGGCGTTGCCTGGACACTGAGACCAGTGTTGGCCAGGAGTTCAAGCAGATAATAAGGAAAGCTGTTGCCAACGCGTCAGTCAACGAGGTTGTTCATCAAGCATCTGTCCGTGATAAATAAAGAACTCTAGCTCTGTTCGCTACGAGGTAACATGCTGGCTGCAGGAGCTTACCAATAATAATAATAATAATGAAATAAAAATGCCATACCGAATCGTTGTCTTACTTTCCTTACGTTTATAACCTCAAACGAATCCTTGTTTGGTATGTTCGCCGTCCACTGTTTGTAATATCATATCAAGATAGCCATCTGAAAAACCTGAAATTCGGATTCATTATCCCACGATCTGATGTCGCAGATAGGTGGTCCAGAAAACAATAAACTGTGGGCGTTTTCATCATTTTACTTAGAAACCCATTGAAAAACATGTTTTACACTTGCTACTAATTTAGTAGGCAATTACTACTGATACACATGGCTCTGAACAGATTACTATGTCGCTCGGATAACATAACTTACATAACCAATCGCTAATGGAACGCGGTGAAGTCGGATTTACATCGCGGTGCGGCATTCCGGGTAACCAACCATAATTCACACGTCGCATTGCACACTCACAGCCATCCCGGCTCCACAACTTGCCCGCGCCTCTCGCGCTTATTAAAACCCGTGTGATAAATCCGCCAATCCCTGGCACTATGACCTATCTCATCAGAAGCGAACCATCACAGCCGCATGGGTGCTACTCTTCGCAAAGGGTATGACTGTGCATAGAAAACAGTCCACGTGCACTTCTCGCTGGCTCCGGCATAACGCGCTACTGACTGGTCAACACACGCAATACCTGCTCGATCGCAGTCCATCAGTACACACTACACACTGTACCCAGTTGTGCTCTCCATAAAGTAAACGTTGTGCAATGCTAATGCAAATTAAACTCGGCCATAATAACGACGTTCTACTTTATCGTCCGCTCAGCTCGGAGGCTGTCTAAAGAGTGCCCGCTGCCGGTTGGCAAGTCAATAGCTGTCCTCTGTGACCCCCGCCACCGCGTGTACTCAAATGACAGTAGACAATTTGCACGGTGCTGCCATCTTCAACTTCCGAATACACCCAAGCTAGTTCCAGCTTGACGTTCCATTTTATGATTTGAAATTACTGATTTCCGACATATATATATATTAAAGCATAAAAAAAACCTATACGGGACTGGAAGCGGTAAAGCTACCCTTTAATCTACCCTTTAACTGTACCTGCAAGGCGTGTTTTCACATGCCGCTTGAGCGTTTCAGTTTGGCAAATCACGTGTTCAGTAATACAGGAACGTAGAAGAATAAGTGCCCGCTGGTAGCAATTCTTTACTGCCTTCATACTTTAAAGGACACTTTCTTCGATATCCGACAACTATGTATCTTGCCTTTGTGTTTTTATGTATCTGCAAATCCAATGATATTGTAATGTAAAAAAGAGGTAGATATGTCACTAGTGCGCCGACGATGAAGGGCGTAAGAACAGGCAATTGACCGTTCTGCTCGTAGTCGCTCTGTCAATACAAGACGATACGCATGCTTTTGTGGTTGTCAGAAGTGCTTGTCATTTGACATACAGCGTTAAAATTCCTTCATGTATTATACCAATGTAGTAGTAGTACTCACGATATTTCTCCGCGCCACCGCAGTTCATCCGTGGCCACGATCCATGCAACTGGGTTGAAATATCGGAATACAAAATAAATATCGTGAGTACTCGTATTATAGTAAAAATAATGTAAAAATAACGTATCTATATTTTTTTAAATATCATTGTACAAATCATGACTATTTATCGTACAAACATCTTCGGTTCAACTATTTTACCAAATTGAAACATCTGAGCGCTGCCCGCTTTCCAGAGGCGAAGCGTTTAAAACTAGTTTGAACAGATTCAGTACATAAAACTACTTCTACTTAGTTTCAAGTGAACAATTTCACCTTTGTACAAAACAGATTAACAGACGGATGCACTTAGGTGCAAAACTTGAACTCACCGTGAAATTTGAACTGGGAATAACTTTTGGCTCAAAGTGCAGAGAGAAACAATGCGTGCGTGAGTAGGGTTGGCACTTACGGGTAGGAAAAAATTTAGTACTAACTGTTCGACCTACAATCGCCTGTTAGCTGGTTGTAAATAGCGCCACCTTTTAGTGACAGTGAATAACTGTTTTGTTCATTATTTAAAATGATAATTTTATTGATTGACAGTTTTTAGTTGGCATATATACAAAATAATGTATTAGAAAATATGTAGAGGGCAGTATTAAAATGAGGAAGTAAAAGCTGAATCACGGTGACGAATGTAACTCGTAGTTTGTATAAGAGCCGTGGTTCAGGAGTACAAAAAAGAGAACAGTGAAGAGAACATTAGGGAAGATTATAAGTAACTCAATATGTGGTGTCAATAAAGTGAAAGTGAAAGTACCGAGTTTTTATTTTTGTGGAAGTGACCACCCCTGAGCCATACATACCTCTAAAGCTCACTTCAATGTTGTGATGGGGGACTTCAACGCGAAGCTGGGCACGCAAAGCGGCGCCGAGAGGAAAGTGGGTCCCTACGGAATTGGACGACGGAACCACCGAGGACACTTGCTGGCCAACTTTTTGGAGAAGGAAGATCTCTTCATGATGAACTCCTTCTTCAGAAAGAAGCCACAACGCAAGTGGACTTGGATAAGTCCTGATGGTTCCACGAAAAGCGAGATAGACTTCATTCTGGCAGACAAACGGCACATATTTAATGATGTCTCTGTGATCAGCAGGTTCAAAACCGGAAGCGATCACCGTCTTGTGAGAGGCACATTAAATATCGACCTGAAGCTGGAACGGTCACGCCTGATGAAGTCTACGCTTCGCCCAACGTCCGTCCAAATCCAGGGATCCGAGAACTTTCAACTTGAGCTGAAAAACCGTTTTGCGTGCCTAGAATCGTGCACGTCAGTGGACGAGTTTAACACCAGGATGGTAACAACTGTCCACGAGGTAGGGTCGAAGTACTTCAAGACCCACCCTAGTGGTAGATCTCAGCTTCTCTCAGAACAAACTCTCGGTCTTATGAGGGATCGACGAGAACTATGTGTGCAGTCTCCAACCTCCATGAGGGAATACCGACGGCTCAATGAGCAGATCTCCAAGTGCAGGCGACGCGATTTGCGAAAACACAACGCAAATCGTGTAAAAAACACAATTGAGCGAAACCAGGGCTCCAAAGTGTTCGCCAGAGATCTGTCTATTGGGCAAAGTCAGCTTACGAGGTTGAAGACCGAGTCCGGCACCATGGTTTCGTCGAAACCGGAAGTTCTGAGAGAGACTGAGAGATACTACGGACGGTTGTATGCCTCCTCTCAAGCTCCACCTCCTAGCGAGGAGAGCGATAAGAGAGCTAAACTGACCCGACACTACACAGAGGATATCCCGGACGTCAGCCTGTATGAGATTAGAGAGGCTCTCAAACAGCTTAAAAACAACAAGGCACCGGGAGATGACGGAATCACAACCGAGCTTCTAAGAGCTGGAGGAAAACCCCTTCTAGTGGCGCTCCAAAAACTGTTCGATTCCGTCATTAACACTGGAACTACCCCGGAAGCGTGGGGCAGAAGTGTGGTGACGCTGTTCTTCAAGAAGGGTGATAAAGCCCTTTTGAAGAACTACAGGCCCATCGCACTTCTGAGCCACGTTTATAAGCTGTTTTCGAGGGTGCTCACAAATCGCATTGCACGCAGGCTTGACGACTTCCAGCCTCCCGAACAAGCAGGATTCCGAAAAGGCTACAGCACCATAGACCATATACACACACTGCGGCAGATTATACAAAAGACCGAGGAGTATAATCTGCCATTGTGTGTTGCCTATGTGGACTATGAGAAAGCCTTTGATTCTATCGAGACCTGGGCGGTACTAAATTCTCTCCAGCGGTGCCGGATCGACTACCGGTATATCGAGGTGTTGAAGTGTTTGTACTCATCAGCCACCATGTCCGTCAGAGTACACGACACAGCAACGAACCCCATCCAACTGCAGAGAGGTGTCAGGCAAGGGGATGTCATATCCCCAAAACTGTTCACCGCTGCGTTGGAAGACGTGTTCAAGCTGATGGAGTGGAAACGACGCGGCATTAACATCAATGGCGAATACATCACACACCTGCGATATGCCGATGATATAGTCATCCTGGCGGGTTCCCTGGAAGAACTTGGTACAATGCTCGGGGACTTGAACAGCGCTTCAAAACAGGTGGGTCTTAAGATGAACATGGACAAGACGAAAATCATGTCAAATGTCCATGTCACACCCGTACCGGTTGTGGTTGACGGCGCTGCTCTTGAAGTTGTAGACGAATACAATTACCTGGGACAAGTGATCCAGATGGGTAAGTCCAACTTCGAGAAAGAAGTCACTCGTAGAATCCAACTCGGATGGGCTGCGTTCGGGAAACTGCGTCATATCTTGTCGTCCAAAACACTACCTCAGTGCCTGAAGTCGAAGGTGTTCGAGCAGTGTGTGTTGCCAGTGATGACATACGGATCCGAGACGTGGTGCTTTACTATTGGCCTGATCCACAAGCTCAGAGTTGCGCAGCGGGCTATGGAGAGGGCTATGCTCGGTATTTCTCTACGTGATCGCATCAGAAATGAGGAGATCCGTAGACGAACAAGGGTAACCGACATAGCTCAAAGAATTAGCCGGCTGAAGTGGCAATGGGCTGGCCACATAGTTCGAAGGACCGATAACCGTTGGGGAAGAAAGGTCCTCGAATGGCGCCCACGTCTCGGAAAAAGGAGCATAGGACGCCCCCCGACCAGGTGGACTGACGACCTGAAGAAGACAGCGGGCATCCGCTGGATTCAGAAGGCTCAGGACCGGTCAGAGTGGCGCAAGTTAGGGGAGGCCTATGTCCAGCAGTGGACCTCTAAGGGCTGATGGATGGATGGATGGACCACCCCTGGTGTTCCGGGTTCCAACACTAACCATACATTGTGCATAATAATGTAGAACTTGTTACACAAATAATTTTGCATGCCAAAGACCATGTGTACAAAATGAAGTGCTTTTATTAATTGTCAGACTATTTTTTATTCTTATTACATACATAGACAGTAAAGAAAATAACATATTATAGGGCGTAAACGTAAACTCTTTTGAGTTTTACCGTACGGACAGACGGAGGGACGGACATGACGAAACTATAAGGGTTCCGATTTTACTTCGGAACCCTAAAAAATCCAAGCAAGCTACACATTTTATAAGCACCATGAGGGTAGATCACAAAATCAAGTTATTTTGATTCAAAGTTTTATATAAAAATATTAAAATATTAAAATTAATAATACATCTTTGAATTTCTAATGTAGGTATTAGGCATGTTAATATGAAAAATGTTAATATACTCGTACGTACCAAACATTTTTTTCTGTGATTATTCTTAAGGGTGCATTTAGGGAAATGCAAAATCTTTCCATATACCTACGTATCTTCTTAGTATCATTTTTCACACAGATAATGAATAATAAAGTAAACTTTGAGTATCATATCATATCATATCGGCTGAATGTTTGTGTTATCGCGCTTAACTAAGGATAACTTAAAAAAATATTGTTTTGATTTCTGAAAGTGGCAACCCTATCGCAACGCGGTACGTACTGGCGAGCAGTACGGCCGAGTGGAATAATTTGCGAGTTATTCAAATGCGCGACGTTAACTATGCCGGTAGAGGGCGCTTTGTCGCTGAGATTTTCTCGAGACACATAACCGGGTAGTTTGGCGAGCAATTCGTATGTGAATCTATAGCATTGATATCTACGGGGTTATCTCAATCGATAAAGTCCTTAAAAGTCATGAAAATCCCTCGTAATACCTCATTTTTTATTTATTACTAGCTGACCCGGCGAACTTTGTATCGCCTAACAAACTATATATTTTTTCTAAAATAAAAGTAGCCTAAGTTACTCCTTGTTACATCAGCTATTTGCCAGTGAAAGTCCCGTCAAAATCGGTCCAGCCATTTATGTTGTTTTGGTATATCTACCGTGTACACATCCAAATGTTCTTAGTAAAAAGCGGTTATTTTAATATTACAAACAGACACTCCAATTTTATTTATTTGTATGTATAGATAATCTGATAATTCTTAAATTAATAATTAAATGTTATTTTATGAATATCTGCGCCATATCTGCATCAAAGTTACACACCGACACTACGAATGGCTACGAGTCTTAGGGCTTGTTTCACAATGTTCAAGTAAGTCCGAAGTAAGCTATTCGTTGGTTAAGTTGACATTTCGTGTATGTAAAATGACACTTTAACGTCACTTTAACCGGCGAATAGCTTATTCAGGACTCTACTTGAAGATGGTGAAACAAGCCCTTAAGGTCAACTTGCAACAGGCATATGATTCGAATTTGTTCATCCAATGTCACGTGATCCATCTTCAGCTACCTCTTCGAACCTTGCCAAATGTATTGTAAAGTTCTTGGCTGGAACCCGCGCTCACGTTCCAACCTGACGTATGTCACGAAACTAACAAATACCTGAGATTCATACCGTAAATTTAAATAGATTATTAACCACTGCCGCGCTCCGTAGAAGAGTATTAGCGTTGTAACGATACAAACCGCCATTGTAACTCGAATGGTTACCGTTAATTTATATGTAAAACTGTTTAAAGTGGGGGAGTAGTGCCGAGCTATGCAGATTTGAAACGATCATGTAAATGAAGTCAATTTTCGTCGTTTGCGAAGAAGTATGCGGTAGTTAGGGCTTAAGGAATGAGGATAAGGGTCATAGCTCATTGGGACGCTATGATGTAATTGCCAGCTCTTTTAGCCAAAGGGGATATATAGGAACGGAGACTAAATGGCAATAGCTCCGCCATTATTTTTCAACTAGCACTCTTCCCGCGGGTTCGACCGCGTTTTCCAGGATTAAGTACCCTATACCCTATTTTAGATCATGGTCTACCTGTATGCGAAATTTCATGAAAATTTGTTCAGTACTTTTTGTATGTAAGAGTACCAAACATCCGTATCATCGTCACTAATATTCACATTTCAAATACTACTAGGAGTACTGTAGGTAAGAAGTAGCGGCATAGAAAGAAACTTAAGTAGAGGACAAGAGGACATACAAACAAAAAATATTAACAACTAGTTGACCCGGCGAACTTCGTAGCGCCTAACAAACTATTTTTTTCTAAAATAAAAGTAGCGTAAGTTACTCCTTGTTACATCAGCTATCTGCCAGTGAAAGTCCCGTCAAAATTGGTCCAGCCATTTCAGAGATTAGCCGGAACAAACAGACAGACAGTAGACACAAAAATTGTAAAAAATGTTGTTTTGGTATATGTACCGTGTATACATTAATATGCACTTAGTAAAAAGCTGTTCTTTTAATATTACAAACAGACACTCCAATTTTATTTATTTGCATAGATATCATGTTATCAAGATATTTGAAAGTAAAGATAGCTAAATTATGAGAAAAAGAGTACCAACGGGACCCTAGCCATAAGGGTTTTAATTGTGTGACTTATTCTGAATTACACATTTTTCCAATCTCATATACTTACACCAATTAATCGGTTCAGAAATAATTATCACCAGTGAAAAACGATATTTTCAAACGGTACTGGATACTGCGATCCAAATACCACACGATTCGAATTACATATAAATTTTCTCCATACAAATAAGGGACCCCATGTATTAATAAAATACCTAAAGCAATTCAATGCTCGGGAAATTTATTGAAATAATTTTCAAAAGAACAATTTCCTGAATGGTCGATGGGTAGGTAATACGATTATATTTTTAGAAGGCCTGTGTTCGAATTCTGAATCTATTATGATATCATATGATCATACATATAAATACATATAATAAAACCGTTACTAATCGATGACTGTACATGGAAAAAAAATGAGAAAACTACTACTTAGAAGTATTTATTAACGCAATAGATCCCATAACTTCCCTTCCATTTTGATAATTGCTAGCAGTTGACTTGAGAGTAAAGATAGTGTATCGAAAACATCCGAATATCGGTAACAAATCTTACCTGTTTGTTTGAATTAGAGTCGCCCTGAAAATCAGCGGTCGCGGCTTGCTGCGGCCAGTGCTGAGTGTGGCCCCATTTCGTCAAGATCTTACTGCTACATATTCAACATGTTTTTTATAAGTATAGTGTAAGAATATTGCCTATTTGTAGTGCAGTGTTAGCTTGAAGAAATAAATTCTATTCTATTCTGTTTAAATTATCAAAAATTGAGTTTTATAGCAAGCAAGCAACAACTCATCATTGTCCCACTGCTAGGCTCGGGGTCTCCTCTCACAATGTGAAGGGTACAGGCCATAGTCTACCACGTTGGCCAAGTGCGGATTGGTAGACTTCACACACCTTTGAGAACTTTATGGAGAATTCTCCGGTGTGCAGGTTTCCTCACGATGTTTTCCTTCACCGAAGCAAGTGATAATTAACTTCTAATACGCACATAATATTTGAAAATCAGAAGTGCTTGCCAGGATTTGAACTCGGGCCCCTCCGTTCGAGAGACCAACGTTCTAACCGCTAGGCTGTCACTGCTTTTTAATAGTGAGTTTTATAAAAGTACCTATTTATTACTAGATGTTGCATCATTTTTCTTCTAGTCCATAATGCTCCCTCACTCCGTAATCACTCCGCGGAGTCCGGAGCTGCTCGCATCAATCCCGCTATCTCCCTTCCCGTAACGATCCCGAGGAAAAAACTTTACTGACTAATTCCGGCAATCTTTCTTAGCAGATAAAAAGTTTAAGTTAAATATATATCGCCTAGGTCCTGGATGTATTTTTGTTTTTAACCGACTTCAAAGAAAGGAGGAGGTTCTCAATTCGACTGTATTTTTTTTATGTGTGTTACCTCAGAACTTTGGAATGGGTGAACCGATTTTGATGATTCTTTTTTTTATCGAAAGCAGGTGCTTGTCATGTGGTCCCACATAAATTTGAACGAGATCTGATAAGTACTTTTTGAGTAATATTGAAGTCGGTTATTTTTTGTTAGTAAAATTTAGATTATATTCTATATATATTGAATACAAAAAATGTTTGTACGGATGTCCTTTATATTTATACACTCTGAAACCATCCAACGGATGTGCCTCAAAATGGTTTAATTTGAAAGGCAATAATCCGAAGGTGGTTTGAGACCACTAAAACAGTGAATTAGGTACATTCGGTCCATTGATAAAGTCGATTTTCCACTTTTCCCATACAAACAATTTCCCGAAATGCAATTAATTTCTTTATTTTACAACGCCGGGTATTCACTAGCACAAACACACATGCCGTACATAGAATAACTATAAGGTAATTATAACCCAAAAACAACAAAAACAAATATATAATTGTCAATTAAATATCCACCCCCAAAAAAATTATAATAATAATAATAATAATAATAATAATACTTTATTTATTTGCTCTCACAAAAGGTTGTAACAAAATTGTGCCTTAATATATTACATAGTAGTCTTAAACCTATACTGTGAGAGCCTGGTGCCTGAAATAGGTATTTTATAATAAAAACCTGTAGTACAGGTCACCAGTGCCCCCCCCCCCCCCCGCAGAAGTTTTTGGAACAACTATATAAATTTAGAAAGTACGAATACAATATTAATAAAGATTAAACTAATTGTAAGTACAACGATATAAGGATAGTAAAGATAGGTAAGAATTAACTGCAGATATAATTTTAGTAGGTATATAAAAATAATATTTTTCTTAGGAATTGTATCCAAAAACCTGTATCTTACATCTCTTAAGTTTCAATGTACATACAATCGATTCATGTACATGTACAATATGACAAAAATATTTACCTACATATATAATATATATGTATAGATGTGTATATGGTGTGTATTCCTTGATCTTTTCTACGATTCTTTATAAGCTTAGGTTGCCTGGAAGAAATCGCTATGAAGCGATAAGGTTGCCCTTTGTGTCGTGTCCCCTTTGCTATACTGTATGATGCTTATATTTCGGTATATGAACAAGAAAGAGAATAAATAAAATGGAATAAAATAAAAGTAACAACTAGCGTAAAAGTGTCGATAGCCCCTCTCTGCATAGGTACAATAAAGGAAATTGAATGAAACTTTTTGGCTACTTCCAGTCTAAATCAATTGTAATATTGTCAGTAAAAGTGAAAAAAACTAGTCCGTTGTTTCACCTGGTCTCTCCGTCACGGATTTTCAAGTGTCATTGAGGAAATGACACGGTAATAAAACGCTTCGTTGTCGTTACGGTGTCGGTGCAATTAAAGGGAGTTTATACGTTTACCAGCTGGGAATCGGACAAACATCTTAGGAGTTTTGGAAAATTTTGGGAAAAGATATGCGGATAATGATATAGTATACTATTATACCTTCAATATGTTTGTTTAAAATCCATTCATCTGGACTCAAAGCCAATTTCTCGTGCTTGTGGTTCCTTCCTATTTTATGCTTAACGGTTATGTTTATTACCCGCACATTAGCCGTCTGACTACTTTCCTCCTAAAATCAACCATACCGGCAATAATGCTTTTTGAACTATTACGGTCGCATTGTCTAGTACCTATAAATAATGCTGATCTTTCGGTTTAGTGTCAGTTATGTCCATGGGCATCAAAGTCAACTTACTTTTATTTTATTTTATTTATTTAGAACACCAACATAATGTACACCAGATATTTGAAATACAGATATAGCATAAGTTGATAGGTTAGTGTCATTATACTTAAAGGTGTAGACTGCATGCATAAAAAAGAGAGCGAGTGACAATAAAAATGTAACATAAGTGGTAATATCTAATTACCACCAAATGCCTCGCTTGTTTGCATGCTATTTACATGAAGAGTAGTCGATTTATACGTATAGGTGTAGGTACACCCCGACTTGGGGCAATGCTAACAAATAGGTGGTAGAATGAATGTTTTCATTCAATTTTCAATCGTGGGAACTCGTTCTGACCAGCTGCATTCATTTATCATCTGAAATGGACCTTGTTACGTCCGTGTAAGATTCACATTTCATTGGGGGGTAAAGAAAATAGCATGTATTCGTGTTTTAGGCACTTTCTCTAGCATTGTCTCGAGTTTGTACCGATTTGATGAATTGTTGAGCGTTTCTGAACATCGTGTTTAGTGAGAATGCGTTTTGTTGCCAAATAATATTTCATGTCATATAATTTGACTTATCTTTCCTGTACGAATCAACAAGCTCCGCGAATCGTTTTTAACTAAACATTTTTTTTTTAAATAATTTGTTATAGTTTTTAGCTAGCATAAATATTATAGTCCTTTTGTAAGGACGAGACTTATTTTAAAGAATGGCACTGCTTTTATTGAAATATTCATTTAAATTAAATAGTTTAAAAGTAATTAACGGTATAGGTACTGAAATTAGTTTTGGCATTAAATTACTCGTTACTATCCTATTTAAACAAAGATCTATTAATACAGGAAATGAATGATGTCATTCATCATCATCCATCCATAGTCTTTGGAAATTACCTAATATGTAATAAATATAATACATATATTATTACTAATGTAATGTCGTACATATTTCATGACACAATATTTCACGATTTATAATTAAATCTACCAGATCAACAACTTCCTTTTTGTGTAAGGTGTGACTTATTTATTTTATGGGGACCACTTGGGATGCCTTCAATGTTACCGCCCTCGCTTTGCTTCGGTTTTCTTATTTTTTTACACCTTGGGTTACTTTATTGGAGTTTTATTAAGGATCCCTAATTTTTTTAAATATAATATAGCCCATGTCACCCGGGGATAGTGTAGCTCCCCAACAGTGAAAGAATTTTTCAAATCAGTTCAGTAGTTTCGGAGCCTATGCAATGCAAACAAAGAAACAAATCTTTCCTCTTTATAATATTAGTGTAGATAATCTTACATCAGAATTCGAGGCTCCATTGTCAACCATTTCCAAAAAACTAAAAAAAATCCTCGCTCAGAAAGTGGGGCAAAACATCCGGGTCTTAATTGCGGGTCTTTTCATCACCAATCAGAGGAACGGGCGAAACGTGTCGGGGCTCCAAATAAAGTAACCCATACGTTGCTGTCCAGAGTTAATCGAACTACATATGACGGGACCGAGTTTCTTTTCAATCCAATACTGTGGTATTACGTGTTGAAGGGAATATTATTTCTATGAATAGTTTTTTTCGACATTCGGAAACAATTTGTACGTTTCAGACATGTTTAAAGTGGAAAAGGTTCTATTGATAGGTCTAAGTGGACATCACCTTTTTTACACTAATAATAAATTTTACTAACAAAAAATAAACGACTTCAAAGTTACTCTAAAACTACTTGTCAGATCTCGTTAAAATTTACGTGGGATTATGTGACAAATACCTGCTTTCGATTAAAAAAAGAATCATCGAAATCGGTTGGCGTGATATTGAGTTATTCGTCTATTTGTCGCGCTTACTTAATACAAATTTAAGACTTATATGGTTTTATCATGGATGCCATTGTCAGATCTCAATAAAATTTATATGGGACCACATGACAGCCACCAGTTTTCGATTAAAAAAAGAATCATCAAAATCGGTTCGCCCAGTCCAAAGTTCTGAGGTAACGAACATTAAAAAAAACTTGAGAGATGTCAAGGGACACCCGGATGGAACGAAGTTCCTTGCAGTAAGTACTAGGAGTAGGAGTAGGAGTAGTAATAGTAGGAGTAAGTAGCAAGCTACTAGGTGAACAAAGCCGATGAGAAATTTAATACCTCAGATTTGTTTTGGCACACTTGCTGCATGTTTTTGCTACCCTAGTACTTACTGCAAGAAACGAAAATATCTGGCTTGCGCACGCCGCACGACATGTAACGACGCCGCACGAGTTGTAACGACTGACGACGGCAAAAAGTTTCGTTACAACTTTTCGTTACCAAATTTTCCGCCTAGCTCCCTTTCGCAACGCGCGATAAGGAACTTCGTTCCAAAAAAAATACAGTCGAATTGAGAACCTCCTCCTTTTTTTGAAGTCGGTTAAAAAAATATAGCATCATGTAATGATAATAATTAAATATGTAATTATAAAACGAAGTATTTTACTAATATTATAAATATGAAAGTTTGTGAGGAATGAGAATGTATGGATGTTTGTTACTCTTTCACACAAAAACTACTAAACTGATTTTCATGAAAAGCATACAGGTAGACAATGACCTGGAATAAGATGCAGGGTACTTAAAATCCTTAATAAATACATTATACATTAATACTTAATAAATACATTAATAATAACAATAAAATCTTTTTTAATAACTGAACATAAGACATGACATAAGCTTGACATACAGAGAAGAAATAGTGATGTTAAAGCTTATACATACATGCAAATACATGTTATCCTTAAATTTCCAATAACAAAAATGATCAAACTCTGCCCACTGGGACACCCGCATACATTAATTATTCGAGTAACGTTAATTTGTATATTTTAATTAAAAACATTTATTTTATTATAAAGCGCAAACTTTTAATTAAACTTTTGTTAAGAATGTTCGTCTGGGGATAAGATAAAACTTTAAGTTACTTTGTTATGTACTCTTGGTTAGCCAATATTGTCTCGTGAAGTCGTTTGCTGGAAGAATCACTGTTGGGAGCCGAGATTAATACCGAATGGATTAGACGTTCATATAATTTGAAAGTACCATTTGTATTTTAGTCCAATGATGTTTAAAAAAATATTTATGCCCTTACAAATCACCAAAAAATCTGTCCCGAAAACAGCTACAACACACACATGTTTATCTTTTGTCTCACTACTCCAAGCACATTGGTATAAAACACGAAGGCATTTTAACGCTGTATGTCAAATGTCAAGCACTTCTGACAGCAAAAAAAGCGTGCGTATCGTCTTGTATTGACAGAGCGACTACGAGCAGAACGGTCAATTGCCTGTCCTTACGCTCTTCATCTACAAAAAAAGAGTTCAATTTTATTATGCATGTATGACCGAGCGAAAAGTCCACTTTACAGTACTTATTCAGAGATTGGTATAGACACATAAATGCCATCAAAAACAAAACTTGTAAAAAAAAACATGTCTCGCAACTCAGTTCTTCTACCGTAAAAAGTTGTGAGATCCATGTAATACCAAGTCGGTTAATTTATTCAGTTCCTACTTAAGGGTCCTTCTGTCTTAAGTTATCACGTAATTAGCTAACCTAACAAGTAACAACATCTTATAGTGACCATATTATCAATATTAAAAATCTTTTATGTTTTAAATAAATAGATCGACTTGGCCATCGCATGAAAACACAATATATCTTACAAGTAATACCTACATATTATATTAAATTTGATTGTTTAGTGCGATTGCCAAGTCAATCTATTTATTTAAAACATAAAAGTTTTTAATATTGATAATATGGTCACTATAAGATGTTGTTACTTGTTAGGTTAGCTAATTACGTGATAACTTAAGACAGAAGGACCCTTAAGTAGGAACTGAATAAATTAACCGACATGGATCTCACAACTTTTTACGGTAGAAGAACTGAGTTGCGAGACTTGGTTTTTTTTACAAGTTTTGTTTTTGATGGCATCTCATTTCTTTTTGTAGATAGTTCTACTTTTTTTCCTTTTACAAGTTACCTTTGAACATAATTATATCTAGATACCTATCTACACCTATTATTCCATTATATTATATACAGGTACACTGATTCATTCACTGCAGATGTTACTTTGTTATACAGGTACAGTAATTCATTAACTGCAAATGTAACTTTGTAATCCTATATATTTATATGGGATTACAAAGTTATTTATGCAGTTGATGTATCTAGAAAACTAGACCGAAATTGCAAAATGTTTTAGTTTTTCCTTGATCTATACACAAAACACTAATTGTGTTCCAAATTTGAAGCTTCTATGTCTGCTAGAAGTGCCTTAGAGTTTTGATGATCGGTCAGTCAGTCAGTGAGTGACGAAATTAAGAAACTTTGACTAGTTATAATTCTTAAACTACTGGTTCAAATCGAATGAAATTTGAAATATAACGTGTTTATACAATGCCTGCTTGGTTACAAAAAATTCAGGCTTCTAGCTTTATCCACAACGAAGTTATAGGGGGTCGAAAATGGCCTGAATTGCTTCGAGAAAAGGATGGTACGGCCGTGCCGCTTTTTTGCTCGACTTGGCGGGGGCACTGCCGTGCCCCCAGATATAAAATCATATGACCATGTAGCCTAGTTGTTAGCGACCCTGCCTGCGAAGCGAGGGGTCCCGGGTTTGATTCCCGGCTGCGGCACATATTTATGTGTCAGATTACTCGGTGTACTCGAGTCATGGCCGCATGGGTGTTGTTGTGATGTATTATTATATGTGTAGTCCATGCCACCCGCAACACAGGTAATAACCTACTGCGGGGGTATGAATGTGTAAGCGTTTATTTTTATTTTTTATATGTCATTTCCTATCACGATACCTATTACAATCCTGACCTTTATCCACGTGACGTGATACATGCTCGCGATTAATACTCATACAAAAACGATTCTGCGTGGGGACTAGCTGAATATTTAATATATTTGATCGAAAATGTTTAAATTATATCTGATATTTGTGACGTAGAAATGACAAAAAGGATTTCTCGTGGAATATTATATCGGTTATCGAAATATCGCTGTAAATACAAAATAATGCGTACCTGCGTTACTTGGTTTAGTGCTGATTTCGAAGCCGGAAGTCATCACAATTTACTTCAATAACATATTATTATGTAAATCGAGGAAAAAAATTGTGTAATTGGGGCTTTTTGATTTAAGATCCAGTATTTGAAATTCCCGGTCTATCCCAGTGATCCATACCTTCGTTTGTTAGTTGAAGATGACAAAAATTAGCTTGGTAAAGAACGTATTTATATACATAATCGACTTTTTCTTCAAATTCCCCGATGTTTTGTTTATTTAGCTGAGATTATTCCAAAAAATCAGTACACTTATAAATGAGCAAGCGTTTTTAAAATGCCATTAAAAAAATTAACAAGAAGTTAGAATAATCAAGCACGTTGAAGTTACAATTTGTCTTTATCATTGATAAAATGTGTCACAATAACAAATTATTAAGCAAAATAAAACCTTCATTAATCTACGTTTACAGAGCCATTATAAAATAACCCTTGGTGTTAATTATTACGGTCGAATTTTGTACTGCCCATTAGCTAATAAAACAACCTCAAAATAAACTTCAAACGTTTTACACCAAGTAGATAATATTTCACCGTCGATTCAGCAGGTGGTGACAAATGATGTGAGTATCTGATGTGACACCAACTTGTGTGAAAGAGACAAATGATCCGAGCTTCCCTAGGTGGAAGGAGTATTCATGCTTAGTCACTGTTTATAAATATTTTTTATGTCGGTAGTTGAAACACGAGCTAAAATGCCTGAGCTAATCTTATAAATATTATAAACCAGCTGACCCGGCAAACTTCGTATCGCCTAAACTAGCGTAAGTTACTCATTGTTACATCAGCTATCTGCCAGTGAAAGTCTCGTCAAAATCGGTCCAGCCATTTCAGAGATTAGCCGGAACAAACAGACAGAGAGACAGACAAAAATTGTAATAAATATTGTTTAGCTAGTAAAAAGTGGTTATTTTAAATACAATCAGACACTTCAGTTTTATTTATTTGTATAGATGTGAAAGTTTGTGAGGATTTTACTTTCACTCAAAACTACTGAACGAATTTTCATGAAACTTAGCACACAGGTAGACCATGATTTGGAATAACATATTATAATATTAGGCACTTGATGTGTCACTTCGACCAATGATGGGCACAAACATTCATCCAATATCACGTGATCCGTCTTTCGAAGAGGTATCTCCTCTTCGAAGCTTAGTCCGTAATGTTCGGTTTACACGTATTAAGTAGTTAACTAAATTTTAACTTTTTAAGTGAACAATTTTTGGTGCGCGTCCAAACGTAATAATTTAGTAAAGGTCTTTATTTAGTTAATACAATTCTTCACAATCTACTTAATTACTTAAGCATTTTACTAAATTTTAACTAAAAAAGTGATAAGCCCCGCCCATCTGCTTAACAGAAAATAGAAAAATTTCTAAATTACTTGTTTATTTGTGTACTAAAAAACTACTAAATTGTCCGTTTACACGTATTAATTTACTTAAAATTTAGTTAACTACTTAATACGTGTAAACCGGGCTGTAACGACCCAAACCCAAGTTGAAATCTAAATGTCGAACTACCTTCATATAGATCTTTTCCTATACCCACCGCGTATATAAATGTACTCGCGAAGCCGACCGCCATTTGTCTTACTCAAACTGTAGTTTGTGGCGTCTACGACACTACTTCGAGGGCATTTTTCACGGAGTTTTCTGAACGGCCCGCCGAATAAACGAATAACTGTTGAAATGATGTACCTAACGATTTAGAAAAAAATATATTTTTCGGTAAGTTCAGGTTATGTAGTTTTAGGTACTTAACGGTTTGTCTAAGGAATCATGTTAAGATATTTGAATCTGCCCCAAATATAAATAAACACTCAAATCGTTTATTTCCAAAAAAAAAAATATTTACTTGCGGATTGCGGACTTCTAATATTTTGCACCAACTACCTACTTATGATAGGGGAAAGATGCGATAAAATACCGGGTAGACACATCTTATTCCGGTTTGAGAGCCAGTATTTTTAACCAACTTCAAAAAAGAAGGAGGTATTCAATTCAACTGTATACATTTTTTTGTTTGTTACCTCAGAACTTGCAACTGGATGAACCAATTTTGATGATTGTTTTTTTATCAAAAGCTGGTGCTTGTCGTGTGGTCCCACTTAAATTTGAGCGAGATCTGACAAGTAGTTTTAGAGTTATTTTGAAGTCAGTTATTTTTTATCAAAAATTATTCTATTTTTATCTATCTCCAAGCGTCCTTATCAATAAATGCCGTTAGATATGACATTACTCCTTAACTCTGCGTATCATAGGAGACTAACGCCCCAACTCAGAGTCACTAACGGTTACTTTAATCGCTCCTTAGTAAACAATCTCCATACAAATTCTGTGCTAAGGAGTGATTTAAGTAACCTTTAGTGACTCTGAGTTGGGGCATAAGAGACCAGTACCTATTATGTAATTTATTGTGATGTACAAACGACGAGGGTCACATTCAGCCGCTACCACTCGAGTGGTTAGTCTCAGAGGGCTGTCTGTAAACTGTTTGTCGGTTTCAATGTTAAGTTCGGTTTACATGTCACTCACGAATAACAACGAGCGAGTTTTTATGCAATTCCTTTTCACGGCTTTATACTGCAGTATCCCCTTTTTTAAAATAGTTTAGAATTAATTATTGTAATGTTTCTTTTTTTTTGGTGTTTGAATTTATTTACACTGTGTTTTGTTGATTTGTTTGGGTTGTTTATGTTATTGTTTTTTGATACTGTGCAGTGAAAAGCCGTGAATAAAGATTTTTCATTCATTCATTCAATTAATTCCACAAATTATTGTAAATCAGTAAAGAGGTTGAAACATAAAAATTCGTTCCTCTTTTGGGGATTTATACGGGAAGATCGTATTTATAAATACCTAGCGTTCTGCCCGCAGCTTTGCTCGCGTTTTCGGGATAACCCCTTTATCTAATTACCTGGAATAAGATTATCTACATGTATGCAAAATTATATGTAAATCCGTTAAGTAGTTTTTGCGTCAATAAACTATTGTTCCTTCCTATAAAGATCCCAGAATTAAATTGGATGGTGCCAATTTAAATTTAAACTAAATGAAAGAAAAAGAAACATCAATCAAGAAACATACTTTCCTCATTTATCACTCTCAATACGGTATAAAAATCCGTTTCGTAGTTTTTGATTCCATCGCGCGGACTTTGTTTATTAAGTAGTGATACTATACTGACGACATTTCGATGACATGTAAACCGTCGCTGCCTATCACTCGTCATTCCACTATGTTTACATCTGGCGTGACTCGGACCACAGATGCCTTTGTTTGAACTAAGCACTTTCACGCGTTTGATAAACAATGTCAGGAGGTGAGAGATTGTTTGATAACACGATGGTTCTGGGTTTCGTCAATTTCAGTTTCGATTGTGACTAATAAGGAGGTGAAATGATCATTCATGACTAAGGAATGACTAAGGAATTTAGGTTTTTGTTTAGTTCACGGGGAATATAGTCTATTTTAAATGCAACGTGTACTCACCATTCGTATTTTATATACCTATATATATATTTCGACGATCCGTGTAACTGGGTCGATATATAGGTATTATAAAATACAAATCATCAGTAGTCCATTGCATTTTTAAAATATACACTCCGATATGGTGGTAGTTTTGACAACAAAATATAATGTTTGTGTACTACGTAATTTTTATGCGGTATCAGTTTAAGATAAATGCTTTAAAATTATTATTTTCGAAATCCTTAGTAAACCATTGAAACTTTGTTATCAAATTAATGTCACTTATGTTTCTTAATTGACCAGAAATGTAGTTAATTGATAAAACGCCCAAATCATAATTCGAGCCTTATGATAAGAAACACACTTGACCAATTCTAGCAAAAAGCTGAATAGACCACTAGACTTTTCAAAAGTAGTATAAGTTAAGAATGTTTAAACACTAGTAAGTATTAAGAATGACTCTAAAGACAATGCTTATTCTCTTAAAAGTAATACTTAATCCTTTATAGGACTTCGTATAATATGAAAGTGTAATCCAGCATGTAAGATTAAATTTATAAAGCTTCATTACGATTTCAGTGTAACCACGAAAGCTGTGAAACTGAGCTCATTTTACAATTAGCAATCAAAACGTGAACAATAAGAACAAGTCGTAAACACAGTTTTACTGCGCCGGTCCTATTCTACAAGCGAGCGATAAAACTTGTTACCGATACTAGGTAAACTGCTCTATAATATATATGCTTATAGTCGTTGAATCGACGATGTTTGTATTTGATCGAAAATAATTTAATTTGATAAAACGTCTTTGAGCTTTCGTTTCTCTTGTTTCCCTAGTTCCAGCTGTCTCTCCTTTTCTCTATATCTGTGTGTTAATTCGAAGGACAGATAACCGATGGGGTCGCAAGTTCTCGAATGGCGGCCACGTCTCGGTAAAAGAAGCACAGGTAGACTGATGACCTAATGAAGACAGCGGGAAGAGGGCCCAGGACCGGTCAGAGTGGCGCCAATTAGGGGAGGCCTATGTCCAGCAGTGGACTTTAAAGGCCTGCTAGATAGATAGTGTGTTAATTACTTTTATAATGTATCCATAAAAAGGTCTAGAATCGCACTGTGAATTAAAAAATAATAAATTATTAGATTTTGGTTGAGAATCGCACTGTGAATTAAAAAATAATAAATAGATTATTAGATTTTGGTTGTAGACGTCAATGGATTGCTGTCCATAACGTTTGATACATACATATTATATGTACATCAAACATTAATGTAAATAGTACTAAGAATAAGCGAAAATTCATAAGCAATATTAATTCTAAAAAGTAATACATTGTCTCATCATAATGTAACAATAGTAATTAACTAGGAGTTTCATTGTGAATCAGTCGAGAGTATTTAATTTAATTTGCAGAGAAACCCCAAAGTATAATTAAGATTTGATTGCAAGTGTTTACTGCGCAGAATTATAGTGGAGCAATAAATCCGGCTCGAAGGACCAATAAAGCGGTCGTGAGAAATGCAAGGCGATATTAAAGCACAAAACACGCACAGTCGAATGAATGGAATAGGATCCGGCCTTTTTTCTATCCGAAATTTATTTCTAAAATAGAGCTTTAGTAATAGAGGAATGAATTTAGTCTCTTAAAAACTCCTCATTTTTCGATGTAGATTTAAAAATATTAATGTATTATTAATTAAAAAACGGTCAAGCGAGTCAGGAACGAAAGGCACACGCAACACGCAATTTTACGTCAAAAAGACATGTTTCTTTATTAGGGACTCCCTTTATTTTATTTACACCACGGACCTAAAAAAAAGACGGACGTAATCCCACCAATAAAATCAGTGAAGCACCCATATTAATACCAACTCTTTATTCGTACAAGTACACACACCCACACATTGAAACCATACTGCTTCAATCGCGAATCAAAAATTACGCACACATGGTAAGCGGGAGGCCATTGCTATGCTTCACTCTCGATTAGACGAGGTTACGTCCGTCTTTTTTTCAGGTCCGTGATTTACACCTACTATTTTTTTTTATTACGCTAGTAACAAACATTTTGTAAAACATTCAAGTTTTAACACTAGACCATCTCTTTCAAACGTGCGAAAAAAAGCGAGTCAACCGAATCACGAGCCAAGATTTCAAGCCAAGATTTCCGATAATAATTAATTACTTAAAGTTTCCGCGAGCATTCGCCCAGAGAGTTTCATTTCATACGTAACCATTTCACAGCCCATCGCACTCGGTCCGCAGTTATGTTCCAGAACTTCCAGCTGATTCCAGATTCCATTATAAAAAAAATATCTCTGAAGGCTACGTAAGCAGAGGAAACTTAGGTGTAAAAAACATTATGTCTTTTGCTTCAACAAACTGTGGCGCGGACACAAAAACTTTTATTTGTAACTAGCAGACCCGGCGAACTTCGATTCGCCTATAAAACTATTTTTTTTTTCTAAAATAAAAATAGCCCAATTTACTCCTTGTTATATCAGCTATCTGCCAGCGAAAGTCCCGTCAAAATCGGTCCAGCCATTTCAGAGATTAGCCGGAACAAACAGACAAACAGACAAAAATTGTGAAAATTGTTGTTTCGGTATATGTACCGAGTATACATCCAAATGCACTTATTAAAAAGCGGTTATTTTAATATTACAAACAGACACTCTTATTTTATTTATTTGTATAGATATAGAAGATGTATAGATGGCATTTTAGCATGACTTAGGTCAAGCCATATTAGGAAGGCCTAGAATACTGACAATAAGTACGATTTCATGCCAGCGAAACAGAGTCTTAAAACGCCACAGAAGCTGACCAAGACGGTGGGCTAAGTAGCGCTAGGGCTTCCCGGAAGGATTGTTTTCAGTATAATAATTATTAAGTCATTAATAATATTTTTTTCGTGAATCCTTCCCGAATAGCTACCGCATACACCAGCCACCAAACGACGCTTTGCAGTTCCGGCTGGAGATAAGAGCCAGTTTTTCTTCCTTCTCTCTTTTTCTTGCTAGCAACTTAGATATTATAAGACACGACAAATTAAAAAATAAACCGTAATATTTTGACAATAACAATAATACTATGACTATGACAGTAATATACATTTCATTTAAATTTTACGATAAAACTCCAAAATACGAACTACATAATGTCTGCCTCTCCTATCAAATTGCTACACCTTATCAAAGTATTTACATGTGTTCACTGTGACCGTAATATAAAGTAGATGTATAATATGTGTGTCTATTATTATTATAATTACGTATGTATTTTGTGCTATTGTGACATGTGTTTGCAATGAATAAAAAACATCTCTACATTCTCCACGTACCATCAGGTGGGATTGTGGTCAAGCATTAACTTATTGTTAGTAAAAAAAAAGAATAAAGAATATCACTGATGTCCATGGTCGATGGTGTAAATACAATCCAAATGTGTCCAAATGTGTGGCCAAATGGCCACCAGTGCATGTAACGTTACTTAGGGGCCATCCATAAATTACGTCACACGTTAGGGGGGAGGGAGGGGGTCGATGAAGTGTGACATTGTGTGACAAGGGGTGGGAGAGGGTCCTAAATTTCGTGACGTCACATTTCAAACTCGAATAATTGGTATGTATAGATAAATATTAAAAAACAATTAACGGAAATAAAACTTATTTCGGAACTGCTGTTTTAATTTAATAATTTTTAGGTGTAAAATTTCATAATATGTGACGTCACACTAGGGGGGGAGGTCTCACTAATGTGACCAGCTGTGACAAGGGGGGGGGAGGGGTCAAAAAGTCATGAAAGTAGTGTGACGTAATTTATGGATGGCCCCTTAGTTACACACACACATATGTAACTTCTTCGTTTCATCTAGTAACGTCTTAGGGATTACTAGGGAATACATTTCACTAAAACGTTTTACAAAAATCATTTCTTACTTTTCGCTTCTTACCCGTTCGGAAGGTTGAAATAGAAGTTTTGCTTTAAAAAGTTGCATTTTAAAAAGAAGTTTAACATAATTCGAATTTCGTGTCATTTAACGTGCAATAGATCGTTCAGTTGTTGCATTCTTGGTTCGGATCGCGTTACGTCGCACGACTTCAGGATTTATGATTCAGTTTCAATTTCAAACAATTTCACACTCGAATGGATCTGATTCCTCTGCTTATACAATTGTATCAGATATCTCGTCTAGTTTTAAAAAGATATAACTTTAACACCTATTGTTATAATAAATACTAATATAAAAAATGCGAAAGTTTGTAGAGAATTTGGGATGTTTGGGGATGCATCACGCCCTAATCGTTGTACGTATTAAGATGAAACGTGACACAAAGACAGATCCAGACTTAAAAAAAAATGTTTGTGTCAGCTCCGATGCACAACTGGGGTTTAACGCCATCTAGTTTGTAATCGTCAAATCATTAACAATAAATGATAATGATGTATTATTATTATCCCTAGATAGCGTTGTTACTGATCAGCCATCCAACGCCATCTAGATTTTGTGCTACGAATTACTAACATGACGCATTACGTAACGGAGAAAGTCTGTTTTTACTCGCTATAAAATTTTATACATAAATACAGGCTTACATATTATGAAAATCGATAGATAACCCCAATAGGTTTTTATAATTTTATCTCGTATGCGTTCCCATTAGATGATTTGGACGTTTATATGTTTCTCTAACCTCTCTTCCACGGCCAAAGCAGCGGTTGGAATCTTGTAATGATATAATGGCTTGGATGTAATGGCGAAATCTTGTACATCCTCGAAATATACTTAGAGTTTGAATGCAAGTTTCAATAAAGGTTGTGAAACAACTATAGTTTTATACGAATGCAGGCATAGGTAAGTATTTTTTATGTAATATAAACATTTTTTAAATAAAATTTTAATACACTGTTTAGCATTATTTTATCATATTTTATAAATATATTTTTTATACTATTTTATCATTCAACATAATCTGGTTGATAATATTTTGTGTCCTACTACAAAATTGTCACTTAAAATTGTATACAAAAATAAGTGGTAAAAATATCAAGATTTTTAGGGTTCCGTAGCCGAATGGCAAAAAACGAAACCCTTATGGATTCGTCATGTCTGTCTATCTGTCTGTCTGTCTGTCTGTCTGTCCGTCCGTATGTCACAGCCACTTTTTTCCGAAACTAAAAGAGCTATACTGTTGAAACTTGGTAAGTAGATGTATTCTGTGAACCGCATTAAGATTTTCACACAAAAATAGAAAGAAAACAATAAATTTTGGGGGTTCCCCATACTTAGAACTGAAACTCAAAAATGTTTTTTTCATCAAACCCATACGTGGGATAGGTCTTCAAAAATGATATTGAGGTTTCTAATATCATTTTTTTCTAAACTGAATAGTTTGCGCGAGAGACACTTCCAAAGTGGTAAAATGTGTGTCCCCCCCATTGAACTAGTATTACTAGCGTATAGAACAGACACCGCGAACATTGGGTTCGGGGGTGTGCATTGCAGCCGGCCGGCTTCATTTCATTCTGTCACTCGGCTGCGCTCATGGCGGCCGCATGCCAAAATAGTTTATGAAAAAACTGAAAAAATTCCGTGGTGCGTAATAAGAACGTGTCACAATTGCACGACAAAAAACAAAAAAGATAATGGTATCACATAATATCATCAGTAAGAAAACAAAATATTAACTTAAATCAACTAAAACGAATTTAATTAAATTATTGTGCAATGTTCCCGCCATTCTGGAATGAAAAAATCATAAGGAGCGTTTGAACTTGGCAAGCCACTAGCGTATTAATGGAATCTATAAGCTTGCCTAAGTTGCCGTCTTGGTTCGGCAAGTGTCATATACAAAGTTACTCTATGGCAAGTGTTCAAACGAGGCTTCTAGTTTGAAAAGAGAACGGAGGGCAGGCCGGCGGTGGAACACATATTTTGTTTGAGATGTCTCCTCTATGTATGTATCTCAATGGTCCCCCCCCCCTGTATCTTCTAAAATAAGAGAATGATTAAACAAAAAAAAATATATGATGTACATTACCATGCAAACTTCCAACGAAAATTGGTTTGAACGAGATCTAGTAAGTAGTTTTTTTTTATACGTCATAAATCGTAAACCGCAAAAAACATTGATCAAAGTTAGAACAAACTACAAGAACTTTTATATTATGTTACTTGCTGCTGCGGAACCCTTCATGGGCGAGTCAGACTCCCACTTGGCCGCTTTTTTGGACTAAGCTGAGGGAACAGCCAATTATATTTAAAAGTGTACAAGTTTAGCAAAGTCCGTTCGTTGCAAACGGGCCAAGTTGCGACACATCTGTTCGTCTGATTCAGGAAACTCTAACTCGACAAGTTCAGTTGGCAACAGCGTGTTACAAGATAACACTTCTTGTAGCCAATAGTTTGCTACCAGTAATGGATAGTAGGGACCGAATTTAATAAGAAATGTCTAGACGGGTTTTCAAACTTATTGCTTTGCGCGTTATATGCTTAGAAAGAAAAAGAGAAAGATTAAATTAATCATAACATTTATTAAAGAAATTTTGGAAGTAGGTAACCTAGATATTTTCTGTACCTAGAATTAAGGTAGATTTTCGCATGGAAATAGCCGGAGCTGACGATCTTACCTGATGGTAAGTGGCTATCGTTGCCCATAGACATCAGCAACACCAAAGGCATCACTGATGCGTTGCTGGCCAAGAAAAAGAGAAGAAAAGAAGATACAGATCGAATGGTAAAATAACATATATAATGCAATACCTTCGGATTAGGTTGGTCGAAGTCTCCTCTGTGACTCTCAATAAGAAAGGGCTTGTGCTTTTTGCTGTAGTCAGCAAAGTGTACAAGTAAAGAAGGCACTATTGTATACAATGATGAAAAACAAAAATACTTGCAACCTTTCTTCCTTCTGTCATCCATCTTGGTCAGCAATGCGTCGGTGATTCCTTCGGTGACATCAGGTTCCATCTGCAGCTTTCTACTTATTTTATTTATACTTGAAATACACCCAAAATTTATTTTCCTAAGGCTACGTCCGCACAGACAGGCGGCTTGCTTAGCGCCTAGAGCCTAGTGGTTTGCATTCTGGCTACTTGCTAGGAAACACGGTGGCCGCACTGAGAGGTGGTTTGCGTGGTGGGTCACTAGGTGCCTTGGTCATTTTGCTTGTCGGCACGTTGACGAAATGTCACTCTCAAAAATATCTTACAAAATTAATGAAATAAATGCAACAATTTCTCGTTTCAGCTTTTAGTTTTTGCCATTGACATTCATCAATAACATTATATCCATGACAACCCGACTGTCAATCTCATTTTTGCTTCAAAAATGCCTAGCGCCTAGTGATAAAAAACCAACACGTTTGTTTACTTGGATACAAACTAAGCGCGTTGCTAGGCACCAAGCACGCAGTGCGGCCAGTCACGAAAACTATAGAACGTTCGTTTTACTAAGGTGACTAGTTAGGCTCTAGGCGCTAAGCAAGCCACCTGTCTGTGCGGACGTAGCCTATTGTATCATTTTTATATTTAATATTTTTATTTTACAGGTAATTAATACTTTAATTAAAGATTGAACATCTCAGTAGAAGCACCTGTATTTCTCATTAAACCTGTCTATACCAATCATTCGTCTATGGTCACCCTATATTAAAGTTTCAAAAAGTTGCGACCCTATTCAAATATTCGCCTGTCACATTCACAGAGGCGTCGGGTAGGGTGCCTTGGGCGTCATTGGAACGCGCGGAGTTTTTTGATCCATGGAATTTCATAAATTCCCGATAACTCAAGTCCCTTAAATAGACTAAATTAAGTCGCTATTTGTGCCTGTGAAGATAAACTAGTTCGTACAGCGTAAAATATTTTTATATGGTTTTTATGTTACATTTTTTTAAATATTTACATGGATATTTAAAGTCAGTAGTATAGATTACAGCGCCTCGGTACAAAAAATATTTTTAATAACTATTGTGAGAAAATGAAACAAACGCAAATAAGCTGCTGTGTATAACAATCATAAATTAATTTCATAACGAAGTGTAGAGCTGTAGAATAGAAACATCATAAATAAGAACTCTGTCTATACAATGCGAAAACAGCTTACACACTGAAAAACGCTCTCACTCTTTGCATGTTGACGTAGAAATTCCCACATTATTAAAAACTTTTAAGCGCACAAAAAGCATAACGCTAATAAATCACATTTAACTCTGTTATAAAAGTTTTCGGGAATTCACATAGCGCTGTAGGAATACTACGAGCGAGGGAGCCATTTTTAATAAGCAATTAAAATTCCCGCGAACCGAATTTGAACCGGCAACGGGCAAACGGGGTGTAATGTAAACAGGACTTTTGTCAACAATGTCATGCGGATCCGGTTAACCGGGTATGATTTGTGACATACAGACAGAAGGAATGTGATGGTGTTTAGTATACAATTTCAATCTTAGTCTGCTCTTAGTTTTAAAAACAAATCATTACACGAGTAAAACCAGAGTGCAAAATTTTTGGAGAGATTTTTTAATAAATTTATTTTCAACTGCTCATGTTATTATTTTAATGGGTTTATTACAAAAGAAATTAAGCCCGCTTTTGATAAAATACCGTCAGATTAGTATACAAAAATACATAAGTGGCTATATAACACAAAATTAATTCGCTACTCTGGAAGATTAAGATTAAGAACTATTAAACCATCTTTAAACCTATCCCAAGTTATATCTTTAATTTTTGCTAGCCGTGTGTCACGCGATTAAAGTACCATCCGGCAAATTAACGATTTCGAACAGAACAAATGCCTAACAGCAGGATTAGCTGTTCCGAATTAATTAATCATCCAATTATAAATTCCCTGAAAATCCGCAACGTAATGTTCCGGAAGAAAAGGAAGCTTCCCGTACGCATCGGATTTTCTACATTCTATTAATACGATTATGGGTTTACAACATTCTACATATTGAAAATTCATATTAAGGTTATGAAAGATAATATTGTACAACGACCCTATAAGAATTCGGGAATTTTTGTGTAACCAATTCTTTTTCATGTTTCATCGGAAGTTACGAATTCCGGCCCTTGGATGAGTCCGGAACTAATAGGATAAATTTCCCGGAAATACGTGTGTATGAGATCGCAAACATCAATAAAAGTAAAATATTTATTATTCCATGTATTTCTAAGATATATGAAACCAAATATCACGAACCAAGACGTTTCAAAAGAATCAACTACTTTTTAACTGCGTCAACACATCATAGAATTTTATATTTTATCTTCAAGTTTAACTAGTTTTTTGCCTCTTATAGACCCAACAGTTCTTTTATACAGTTTGTAGTAGATAGTATATCGATTTCGGTATAATTATGTAACCTATTCTTAACGCGTTAAACATTCTCAAGTTTACGCATCATATTCATTGGTCACCGCTACCGTGGACATCAGTAACACCAAGACATCACCGATGTATTGCCGGCCGAAAAGAAAGCGGAGAACTCGTATATTATTATTGATTCTTTGACGCTACGATCATAGCACGTAGCTATTTTAATAGTATTCACCGTATTTTTGTTTTTACGCCGATTTCAGAAGAAGATTGGTAACTAGCCTAGCTGATAAAATGCCCTACCATCATGCAAATACCGTCAGGATCATACTGACTAGTAAAGTGTTCATATATGTACCTGCAGTATGACAGGTTTTTTTCAGGGTGCAACTCCAGCAGAGGAAGACTTGGGCTCTAAATGGATAGAGTATTTTACACTCAAAAATGAATACCTAAACAGCATGCAATTTTAGCGCCCATCTCTCCTTAATACTTTGATGCAAGAATATTTTTCTTTCCTCACGTCACATTGCATTTAACTTGCTTTTCGTTAAAATAATTACACATCTCTTCAGGACTAACAAGGACATGTCTCGGCATAATTCCCGAAATTCCCGCATGCGCCGGCATAATTCCCGAAATTCCCAGCGTCTCGGGAAACACTTATTGTTCACTAGCATTTGTACAGCAACTGTACAGTTTTAATGAGAAACATAACGTATATTTATGTTTTAAGCTTTCTGGATAGCTTGAATTTCATTTATGAAGATGGAGAGAATGAGGAATTTGAAGAGGATGCAAATATCTTGTTACAAACAGCGCGTTACTGTAAGAAAACGTATCAGGTTCGCCCAGAGCGGCTGCGGGACCACCACCCCACCTATTCTGAAAATAATAATACAAGTGCATGAATATGATGACCGTAATGATTACCATACCGGACCGCCCTTGGAAGGGTCCTGGGTTGAATTCCCAGCGAAGCGGAAATTTCAAAGATGAGTTTGAATTCCTGTTCTCGATCTGTGTTTGTGTGTTCTTGTCTTTGTGTGTTGTCCATGGCACCCGCGACAGGAAATCCTTGTGTGTGTTACGTATGCCTAACAAGATCAATATATAATACATACATACAATATATACATACAAGATCCACCGAGAAATAATTAATTAATAAAGCAGACATCGCCGCATCCATCACTTGTATAGTCAAGATATCACATGACGGTTCGCGGAAACGAGCTTGGGAACCTAACCACCTGAGCTTGCGGATCATTCCGGTACAAACATCGACCGTCATCACCCTAGTTTTAAGTATTTTAAAAATGTAATTTCTAATATTGAAATTAAAATAATTAATTAGTTAAATTACTAGTTTTCGTTCGCACCCTGCTGCACCTATTCATAATTTGTGGGCTTATGAGTGCAGAGCGTTTATTTATAACAAATTAATAGTTTAAAAAGCAAATACACGGTTTAAGGAATTCCTTCGCCTGAGACCAAACCTGTGTGTTGTGTCAGGTTATGTTTATTACAAAAATGTTTTATCATCAGAACTAAAGCAATATGCAAAATTTCTGAAAAGTATTAGGATAATAGAATAATTATTTAAGATAAGAGGAAGTAGCGTAAAGTAACTTTGCACTTTAACTTCTCGGCTGGGTCCCTTCCAGGATCCGCACCACAGTCACCGTGAAGATGTAAAGGCCAGTAGGGCCAACAGTCATTCGAAATTAAGGTATTAATTTAATAACGTGTATCAGTTACTATTATTTTTCAAATACTACATATTTTGTATTAAATAAAAATAAAACAGTGGTAACTAATGCCGTCTCTTAACATAATATGAAGAGTAAAATGAGCAGCTAGCGCCATCTATCCAGCAATAAAACGAATCTTCTACCTTGTTCCTCGCGCCATCTATGAATACAACTTAGCACTTCTTAAAGTAACACGAACATAAGAAACACTGTATAATGCTTCCTATCTCATTTTCTCCCACGTTAAATCTTATGAATTTATGTGTCTGTCTCTTTTTACTCTCTCTTTCTCGTTTCATCGACTTTCAAATGACAACGATGCTAAAGAAGTTTTCACTTCAAAAAAATGCTTCACTGACATTCAAGATAAAAGAAAGAAAGAAAGAAAGAAACATTTATTCCATCATAAGGATAGCAACAACGTTAAATAGTACAATTGTAACTGGTGTAAATTGTAGGTGGTGAGTTATCTACCTTTATTTATATAAAACACCATTAATTAGTTCTTATCACTGTTTTCATACATGACAACTAATCCGTAAATACCCGCTAATAAATGTTATTGTCATAGTTTTAACTTTTAAGTAATATTTCATGTTTTCTCCCCGATCCGAGAAATACTCGTAACTTACTATTCACGAGTAGTGTAGCGGCTATACAATTTACATGAGGAGTCTAGTTCCAGACACTGCTAGCTTGTACAATGGCGCATATATCTCTGCTGGTTAATTTATTCTGAAGGATCTTAGATCATTGCCACATTTTACTCCATTAATGAATATCCAACTCGCCTTTACTGAGGATTTAATTAAACATCACCAGATTACGTCAGAACCGGTTTCTGCAGGCATGAATCACTAATTATCAACAACCTCATTAGATAACCAGTGGGCGAGTAGGGTATAAATACGCCACGCTCAGTGAACGATGTTCACTTTGCGACTAATCATCGTAGAGTCAACTTACCTTGATGATGCTCCATTGCGGGGCGAAACACGTGATGGTGCTGGTATGTATGTTGGTTTATATTTTAATTTTTGTAGTGCATGTTTCCGTTGTGGGAGGGAGGGAGGTGCCACGCATGTCTTTAAGTAGCCGTATTGGAGCGGCTTAGAATACTAACCCCAATCCCATGCTGGATTGGTGTCGTAAGAGGCGACTAAATCCGGCCAGCTAGTGGTAGGGCTCCTCGAGGGATTATATTGGTAATATTGATTTTGATTGTTTATTAATACCATTATTACTATTATTATTTCTCCATGGGGTTCGCCTGGATAGCTACCACCCTTGAGCATGAGTCAGCCGCCAAACGACTCGTCGTGTTCCGGCTGGACGCTTGAGAGCCAGTTCTTTCCTTCTCTTTCTTCTCTCTTTCTTGGTCGGCAATGCATCAGTGATGCCTTTGGTGTTGCTGATGTCTATGGGCGACGATAGCCACTTACCATCAGGTGGATCGTCAGCACGTTTGCCGACTATTTCCATAAAAAAAAGTATATACCATCATACATGTTACCCGCGGATTGTTGCAAAGTAGACTAATACTAACTTAATAACATTTTACTCCTTTGATAATGTAGCTATAGTATTCGCAGTATCTCGGTGCACTTTTTGACATTTGCGCGCTCACTCGCACTTAGACCTAAGATATAAGTGCGAGTGAGCGCGCAGTGAAATACTGCGAATGAATACTATAGCCACATTGTTAAAGGAGTCAGTGTGAAAACTATGATCTGTTGTACGAAAGAATTGACTACGAAAACATTGTAGTTTGTTTTTAAAACGAGAGGGTTGCAGGGTACAATAATGAACATAGTTTTTTTTTTATATTCACAAGTATTGTAATCTGAATAAATAAATAATAAAAAAACGTGTTTACGTTTATATAAGACCTCTGTTCTAATATACGGTATGGCGTAAAACTTTTTAATTCAGGGGCCCGTTTGCGAAATATTCGGCTTTAAAGTGCCAATTTTGCATAGAGTCAAATGTCCCCCCCTGCCAGCTAAACGGTTTGAGATGGACCAGTGAAGAAGTTAAGAAAAATAGGTTGTATGATGAATTTATAAGGAAAACTATCACGGCTAGATTAGCTTCAGTACTTAATGAGTAATAGTCGATAAACTTACAACTTCGGAACCCTACATTGCGCGTGGCCTGACACGCACTTGGCCGGTTTTTCATTGGATATTTAAGCTTATTAAATAAATAAAGAAAGAAAGAAACACTTTTATTTCTGTGCCACACATGAACATACATACATAGATCAAAATATATACAGGTAAAAAACATTAATATTAAATATTGGATATTAAAAAAAATATTAAAACTAGAACACGCCAAATGCGTCGCGACCCTAACCCTGGATAACCTCTGTTATCTCCGTTGTAATTTTATCCCGCTGTTCGGGAGATAGGGAAATAATCTGTTTATTTCTGCACTAACCTTACCGCGGCTTGGTTACATCGTCTCATTGTTTTGGTTACACCGTTTTGTTCAACGTGTGAACGTGAACAAACGAAACTTAAACGCAACGTTAAACGGGATTTTACGTCTTGTATGGATGGAAATAGTTAAGGTACGTTGTAATTCTTCTAAAAAACAGATAATAATATTGTAGTTGTTAATGTCGTAGTAATGACTCAAGTTCTAATTCTGCTGTCCTTTTATCCTGATGGTCACGTAGCATGACATCAAAGGAGAAAGAAAGAAGCTCTCAAGCTATCAAGCTATCGAACAATTCATTTGGCGGCAAACTCAAGCATGAGGTTGGTAGCTAATCAGGCGGACTTCAAGGAAAGTTACCAGTGGCTTCAATCCATTATGGTCCACGTTTGAGCACGGATCTCATCTCTTGAGAAACATAAATGTAAAAAAGGAGAGCCAAGTTCAATACAAAAATTATGCTTAGCTGTGGGCTTCGCCGCAAAAAGAATGGAGATCTAAATGAGTGCCAAGTTCTATGCAAAATCGAAATATGTATTTATAGGAACAAAATAACATTATGAACAAGTATTAAACTCTATTTCTTTGCTATAATTGATACCTATAACAATTGCTGTTATTTAAAAATGTGAGATCTTGAGAGGGGTCAAAAGTGGCACCAAGTGGTTCGTGTAATATTACACTCGGCGCTGGCTAGCCAGTTCCTTTGCTTGAACTTGGCTTGACACGCTGCCGCGTGTCTAGATTAATGACTCATAATAATATTGATTACCTATATAATCCTTAAGACGTACCGCACCAAGGGCCGGCTTGTGTCGTCGCTCACGACACCCTATTCTGTCAACACGACATTTATGTCAGTATTGTAAGTCGTATCATTACGGCCAAAAAAGCCCCAATCCTATGGAATAAAAATACTGATTCGATTAATTTAGTCAAAAAAATCCTTAACAGTTTACTTAGCCCACAAAGTGACTAAAATAATAATAAGACTTAAAAGCAATATAACGGACAGTCGTAAAAGCGATGCCTTGAAACATCAGTTTTATACCTCACGATACGATGTTTACATACAATAAATGCTTTAAATACACTCATACCCCCACAGTAGGTATTTACCCGTGTCGCGGGTGGCATGGACTACACATATAACACATCACAATAACACCCATGACCCGAGTACAAATATTTATCTGTCACATAAATATCTGAGCTGGCCGGGAATCAAACCCGGGACCCCTCGCTTTGCAGGCAGGGTCGCTACCAACTAGGCTACAGGGTCGTCAAACAATAGGTAGGTACAATAGGTAGATTTACATTTCTTGATGTGTTTATTAAGTAATCTGTACGATGTTTTCACTTAATTAGGGTTCCGAGTTTTTAAATTAAAATTAATTATGTTATTGAGAAATGCTTGGCTGCAATAATTTTTATTAATATTCAGTTTGAATTGTGTTGTATTTTTAATAAGCACTTTAATCAAACTATTATACAGTACAGATATAAAAAATTAAGGATTTGAACGCAGTGAAAATTTTGTAATTTTCAAGATAATTAAATAAGTGTAACTTTGACTTATGTTTGTTTAAATTACAACATCGCGAAATGTCGTGATCAGCATTGACATCGTCTGTAATAAAAGCCCAAAAGCATTTTAAGCAGCTCCCAAGTGCCCCTGTTACCTTCAATAAATACGATGAAAGGGCCGAAATAGAAATTATTTTCGATGATAGAATTTTCTCACATCGAAAAGAAGGCGTGAAGGGATTCATAGCCAGTGGTTTTTGTGAAAAAGCAACTCAACGGACGCCATTCAGCGGGACGAGACACGCTTGACCGCGCTTCCACTATGGACTGTGGGACATACAGACGTTTCGGACTGAAAATAGAAGATTTTGTATAGATAATTGAATAGAAACGATTTCTGTATTCTCTTTTTCTTGGCCGGTATCCCATCAGTGATGCCTTAGGCGTCGTTGATGTCCATGGGCAACGATAGCCACTTCCCTTTAGAAGGATCGTCAGCTCTTTTTGACGACCCTGTAGCCTAGTTGGTAGCGACCCTGCCTGCGAAGCGAGGGGTCCCGTGTTCGATTCCCGGCCGGCGCAGATATTTATGTGACAGATAAATATTTGTGATCGGGTCATGGGTGTGATTGTGATGTGTTATATGTTTCGTCCATGCCACCCGCGACACAGGTAATTACCTACTGCGGGGGTGTGAGTGTGTTAGCGTTTATTTATTTATTTTATCGGCTATTTTTATAAACAAAATATCAATGACTGATGACCATGGGTGATCACTTATCATCAGTGGTATTAGGTGATAAGTCACTGTTTACGCGGGCTCAAATTATCGTCTATTTACATCAAAAAAACAAACATCCATGATCCAAGATCAAATACTTTTTCACATTATTGTCGATGCCGGGAATCGAATCTGTGAGTCATCTGTCGCAGGTAAGCTCAACTGAGCAATATGGTATGTAGACAGAGTTTATAGCACGCTAATAGACTTTTATTTTAACCATCCATCCATCCATCCATCAGCCCTTAGAGGTCCACTGCTGGACATAGGCCTCCCCTAACTTGCGCCACTCTGACCGGTCCTGAGCCTTCTGAATCCAGCGGATGCCCGCTGTCTTCTTCAGATCGTCAGTCCACCTGGTCGGGGGGCGTCCTATGCTCCTTTTTCCGAGACGTGGGCGCCATTCGAGGACCTTTCTTCCCCAACGGTTATCGGTCCTTCGCACTATGTGGCCAGCCCATTGCCACTTCAGCCGGCTAATTCTTTGAGCACAAAGATTCTTTTAACACAAAGTTGCAAATCTTGCGGGAAGCTTTTATATCATTTATTAAATTGTGTAATACATGTACTAAATTTTTGCACTAAAGTTTGATTTAATTTAAAGTTTATTTTCTTCTTTTTAGGGCAATTAACTAAAAGCTTGTTTTGAAAAGTTTTTTTACCATTCATTTTTCGATTATAATTAAATTTCGAGTAGGTATCTCAAACAGTATCGGGTGACCCATTTATAAATTATTTATAAAGTTGATAAAAATAAACACAGTTCTATTACCACCACAATTTTCATTCATCACGCGTCCACGACGCGATACCACGACACGACATCGTGATAACGACACGACGTGACGACGTGAGCCCACAAGCCACTGATTACGTATGCCGTGCCTCCATTGTAGTCTGACAAGCCATTGTCGGCAACTCGTGGCAATTATTATGATAATTAGTTTTGTAAGTGGCTTCGGTTATTTTTATATCTAGAGGATGACGGTGGAATATTATGTTATATCGTGGGCGTTTAAATAACGGGAGAAATTGTGCTTCCGCCTTGATAAGCATTGTGTGTTAAAATTGTAGCAACTGTGTTTTTAAGTTCGCTTCAAGACCTATGCCTTATCTGTACCTACTAATATTATAATACTGAAGAGTTTGTTTGTTTGAACGCGCTAATCTCAGGAACTACTGGTTCGAATTGAAAAAATATTGTTGTGTTTTATAGTCCATTTATCGAGGAAGGCTGGCTATATAGCATCATATGTTTTAGTTATTAGTTTTTTCTTCTAATTAACGCGGGTGAAACCGCGGGGCGCACTGCTAGTAACTTAATTGTGAGTAGGTATATATAATACGAGTAACCGCCCTCGCTTTGCTTCGGTTTTTCTTATTTTTTTACACCTTGGGTTACATTATTGGAGTTTTATTAAGGATCCCTAATTTTTTTGAAAATATAATATAGCCTATGTTACTCGGGGATAGTGTAGCTTCCCAACAGTGAAAGAATTTTTCAAATCGGTTCAGTAGTTTCGGAGCCTATTCAATGCAAACAAAAAATCAAATCTTTCCTCTTTATATAAATTAGTATAGATAAACCACACTCGAAAAATTGTTATAATAAGTTTGAATTCTTAAAATTTAGGTTCATTAAATTCGTGGAATAATTAAAATTAAACAAACTCTTTATGTTACCTCAAACTCTAACATTCTGTAAACCGATCCTAAGATTAGCACGCATGGACTGACAAACAAACAAACAGACAAAAATCTGAACGCATCAAAATTATACCCTTATTTATAGATTTTCTCAAATATCCTTCACGTATCTACAGTTTTATTATCTAACTTCGTAAAAATCCACTTCATAAACATTAATTATTCTTATTCACAAGTTTTTCATTCGCGTCACCCGTATGTACGATATTCGGTTTAAGATATCCTTTTTTGTGAAATTAGATTGCACCCTTTCCTATACGGAGCCCTTTGCCTTTATTCCCTCGGGAATCCCTATTTATTCCCGAGTCCCTTCACTACCGAATAGTGTTGTGCCGGACACTGCCATTGTACGTATAATTAAGTTTGCCATTTCGAGTTATGGGTGTGACATATGGAATGAAATACTTGATTTATTTACATGGAGATTCAGTTGACAATACACCTGTTTGAAAGGGTTTTGTGTTAGCCTTAACGATACGATAATTTATATTATATGTTATTTATTAACTAACAGGTCTCACCTACTGTAGCAATCCTTATTTCCACAGTCCCCTTAGGGGCCATCCATCCGTCACACGTTAGGGGGGAGGGGGGGTCGATGTAGTGTGACATTGTGTGACAAGGGGTGGGAGAGGATTCTAAATTTCGTGACGTCACATTTCAGAATCGAATAATAGGTATGTATAGGTAAATATAAAAAAAATGGAAATAAAACTATTTCGGAACTGCTGTTTTAATTGAATAATTTGTAGGTGTAAAATTTCATAATATGTGACGTCACACTAAGAGGGGAGGTCTCACAAATGTGACCAGCTGTGACAAGGAGGGGGGAGGGGTCAAAAAGTCATGAAATTAGTGTGATGTAATTTATGGATGGCCCCTTAAGAATAATAACTACTACTAATATCTCATTAACACTTCACACTAAGAGGATCTACTAATTAACTAGAGTCTCTCCTTTTTTTAGGGTTCCGTAGCCGAATGGCAAAAAACGGAACCCTTATAGATTCATCATGTCTGTCTGTCTGTCTGTCTGTCTGTCTGTCGGTCTGTCCGTCCGTATGTCACAGCCACTTTTTTCCGAAACTATAAGAGCTATACTGTTGAAACTTGGTAAGTAGATGTATTCTGTGAACCGCATTAAGATTTTCACACAAAAATAGAAAAAAAAAACAATAAATTTTGGGGGTTCCCCATACTTAGAACTGACTTAAAATGTTTTTTTCATCAAACCCATACGTGTGGGGTATCTATGGATAGGTCTTCAAAAATGATATTGAGGTTTCTAATATCATTTTTTTCTAAACTGAATAGTTTGCGCGAGAGACACTTCCAAAGTGGTAAAATGTGTGTCCCCCCCTCTGTAACTTCTAAAATAAGAGAATGATAAAACTAAAAAAAATATATGATGTACATTACCATGCAATCTTCCAACGAAAATTGGTTTGAATGAGATCTAGTAAGCAGTTTTTTTTTTAATACGTCATAAATCGTAAACCACAAAAAACATTGATCACAGTTACAACAAACTACAAGAACTTTTATATTATATTACTTGCTGCTACGGGACCCTTCATGGGCGAGTCCAACTCGCACTTGGCCGCTTTTTATGGAAATAGTACAAACGAGCCAACGATCCACCTGATGGTAAGTGGCTATCGTCGCCAATCGGCGTATTGGAAAAATAAACTCTCGTTTTTAGTATTTTCCGTTACTTATTATTTATGTTTCTCATCGTTTAACCTTAACTGAAGTTCCACAAATATTTTAAGATCAAGATTTGCCAAATCGGTCCAACTATTCTCGAGTTTTAACGAGACAAACGAACAGCAACAGGTATATATATATATAGATTACGAAAACTAGGTAGATACTTGTTAAAAAATCGTTTCAAAACAAAACACAAAAATTATGTGTTTTTAAAATCCCAGGAAGAAATAAATACGTTCGTTTTGTATCTTTATTTTCATGAGTTACACCCAGACACCTCTTAATTTCTTTAAAGTTGTAATATGTGGTGACAAACACGTGTACTTTCGCTTCGGATACCCAATCAATTCGGACACATTCCCACATCCGTGTTTCCGATACTTGTTTCACTGTGGCTCGGAGTCCACGACCTAAATTGATTAACCAGATGTTCAGTGACCTGGCTTTAGATTCACTCGATATACTGACTCTAGTAGTCTAGTGGAATCAACCTTCTTGTTAAAGAACTAGCTAACTAGTTTGAAGCGAGTTTAGGTGGCAGTCGTATATGATTAAAAAGGTGATGGGAGACTGATAAATATATTATTGGCATTACATAGGCTAACGCTTAGATATGTACAAAAAGAAGTAGATAATTATGCCAAGTGCGCACATATATTGAGTAATTTCATTTTGACATGACATGATACATAAAATGCTTTGTAGAATAAATCAATCTGAAGTGATACTGCAGGTAAAATATACAACTCAAATTTTAGTTTTAGCACATAAGAAATAAGAGTACTTATAATAAGTAGTTTTAGTATAGGAGACAATTATTATGACATGTAGCGAATCAAAAAGCTGCCAAGTGCGAGTCGGACTCGCCCATGAAGGGTTCCGTAGCAGCAAGTAACATAATATAAAAGTTCTTGTAGTTCGTTGTAACTTTGATCAATGTTTTTTGCGGTTTACGATTTATGACGTATTAAAAAAAACTACTTACTAGATCTCATTCAAACCAATTTTCGTTGGAAGATTGCATGGTAATGTACATAACATATTTTTTTTTAGTTTTATCATACTCTTATTTTAGAAGTTACAGGGGGGGGGACACACATTTTACCACTTTGGAAGTGTCTCTCGCGCAAACTATTCAGTTTAGAAAAAAATGATATTAGAAACCTCAATATCATTTTTGAAGACCTATCCATAGATACCCCACACGTATGGGTTTGATGAAAAAAACATTTTTGAGTTTCAGTTAAGTATGGGGAACCCCCAAAATTTATTGTTTTTTTTTCTATTTTTGTATAAAAATCTTAATGCGGTTCACAGAATACATCTACTCACCAAGTTTCAATGGTATAGCTCTTATAGTTTCGGAAAAAAGTGGCTGTGACATACGGACGGACAGACAGACAGACAGACAGACAGACAGACATGACGAATCCATAAGGGTTCCGTTTTTTGCCATTCGGCTACGGAACCCTAAAAACTGAACTAGTGAACGTAATAAAATTATCTGTAGTAAAATATGTTTTTATATTAATTACTAAGCTCTACCATAGTTGAAAAGTCGTCTTCCAGTTATATCTCGACCTGTTCCTCTTTGACGAACCGGTGTTCCGACGTACAGGGATGAAGAGGTGTGGCACTCGTCACAAAGGGTGAGGGGATGCCATTTGAAGGAACAGGTCGACGTAATGCAGCCGACAATGGCGTACGATCAGCGACGTAGAACCATTATTCGGTGTGAGCTGTTTGGTGAATATTAAAATTCAGTTCGAAAATGAATATCTTAAAACGTTCAACCTGAAAGGCTGTAACGGGGTATACTCTCCTATACTAAACATTATAATTGAAGTGAAAGTTTGTTTGGCTGTTTGTTACTCTTTTACGCAAAAACTACTGAACCGATTTTCATGAAATTTTGCACACAGGTAGACTATGATCCAGACTATGATACAGCGTATTTCCTTTCACGTATTCAGCAGGAGGCAGTATTGCTTAACAACAGTGTAAAACCTATTTGTTGTTATTATATTACGAACCTATCCAATGATTATGGATGGATAGTTTATTTAAAAAGGGCCGTGATAATCTGTCTCGGCCTAGAATTGAACCTGAACACCCTAACTCACAAGTATATCAGTTGCAATATAGTTTAAAATTATTATACTATAAATAATCTTGATATTGACGTGTAACTTGACTCGCCCTCCGTACATTACTAATGAAGGCAGAACGACAGACGGTTCTAGCAAGTATTTGTTAAACTCTCGAAAATTGTACCGAAATTGCGATTTAAAGCATTTTGTTCTTTTAACGTACTTGGAGTTCAGTACAGTGCGCTTTGGACAAGGTGTTTAATTACGAAGAGAGAAAAAATAAATTGGTTTTCTATTATCAGTCTAAACAGGTCCTGTAACTCTCTGTCGCTACTTCCAAGGGTTTAAATATATAAGATTACCGAAACTGGCCACTTATAATCTAAATTTTACCAACAAAAAATAACCGACTTCAAAGTTACTCTAAAACTACTTGTCAGATCTCATCAAAAACTTCTTGTCAGATCTCGTTCAAATTTATGTAGGACTACATGGTCTACATGATAAGCACCTGCTTTCGATTAAAAAAGAATCATCGAAATCGGTTGGCATGATATTGAGTTATTCGCCCATTTGTCGCGCACATACTTAATACAAATTTAAGACTTATGTGGTTTTCTCATAGATGCCATTATCATATCTCAATAAAATTTAAGTGGGACTACATGACAAGCACCAGCTTTCGATTAACAGAAGAATAAATAAATAAATAAATAATAAATAAATAACGCCACACACTCATAGCCCCACACTAGGATTCCCTGTGTCGTGGGTGCCATGGACAACACACTAGACAAGGACATTCATACCCAGACCGAGAACAGAAATTCAAATTCATCATTCAAATTTCCGCCTCGCTGGGAATCGAACCCAGGACCCTTGGTGCGGCGATCCGGCATGGTAACCATTGCGCCACACGGGTCGTCAATCATCAAAATCGGTTCACCCAGTCGAAAGTTCTGAGGTAACAAACATAAAAATAAAAAAAATACAGTCGAATTGAGAACCTCCTCCTTTTTTAAGTCTGTTAAAAATACATGAATAGCACACACACTCACATCCTATCTGTATGTAAGTATTAGTCATAAAATATTTCTTGGATTGCCATACATAATAAGGCCATACCTTAGTGTTATTGATGTGTCTGGTTGACGGTCACCACATGAGGCATGCCTATTTATCGACTATTTACAAGAAACTCTGAAAACTAGGTGTAAGGAGTTAGTATAGACCCGTCGTATATATTTCGAAATCACCAAATAGGATATACCATAGAAGAATAGATAGATCCAATAGACAATACTTAGGTTTATTCAAAGCTACAGTTAGCACAAGCCCTCAGACTATAAATAAGAAAAATTTAAATATCGCCGGTGTGATACGGCTGAAACTACTTGAGATTCCGAACTTCCCCAAAGATTGCCGAAGCCCTAAATTCAACCCATTGACAGTTTCAATTGAACCCTGATACAGTATCGTTGCCAGCCAACTTTGTTGACCCCTCGCTTTCAACATGTCTTCCTAGCTCTTTGAGGGTTATTGAGATTGGTGAATCGTTATATTCTTCTCGTTATTGTTGCTTAGTGAGGTGACGGCAATGCGACAATGCGACAATGAAAAGACAAAATGACGCACGTGTGAAAAGTGTTGCGACAAAGCTGCGTCAAATTGTCGTATAAAATGCGTTATTTGGCGAATTAAAGGTCATATCTCATTTCTATACCCTTGTTTCAATGTTGTCATGGTATTGGCGATGACGACCCGTGAACAAATTCTAACATAAATTTCGGCCCCGGGAATCGAACCCGGGATTCTTAGCTTATCAAAGCTGCAAGACTTGTTCGCTATTAGGCCTATTGTAAACATAGATAGATATTCACTGTCCGAAATAACTGTCTCCATTTGAAACGTTAGTAAAAACATTTGGACGCCGAAAATGTTACTAAAAATCGTTTTTGGACACCGAAATTGAATTCTTTATTAACGATTCTCCATACAAACCGCGTGTGTAGGATGAACCGTAATATGTTTGTAAAAAACCGTGTAACCAAATGTTTGGTTCAGTTCTCTGCTTTATTTTATTTTCCACTGCGGCTTTTAACAAATAACTGTGGAGCTACACACGTAGTGTGAAGATTAAAAAAGTGTTGCTTTTCTGGGGTTCCGTAGTAAAAACGAAAACCTTGTAGTTCCATGTCCGTCAGCGCAGAGACCTTTTAGTGATAGAAAGCTGTAATTCGGCAAGGATTATGTATTAAAACTACAAAGTGGTAAAATAAAACCTTAGAAAGAATTTTTGTTCAGTGTACCTACAGGTAAATGATTTTCTTTTCTCGTCTTCTCCATGGTGTAGGATGTCATTAAAAAGTTTTTCAAAAATATTATGGGTTTGCAAATACATATTTCGATTCGGGGGTCCATTTGTGTAATATTCGCAGTGGAGTCAAATGCCCCCCCCCCCCACTCTATCAATTGAATAATAGGTGATGAACAAGTGAAACAATTCACGGCAGTAGTATATAATTATGATGAATTTAAAATGAAAACTATCACAGCTAGGGTAGCTTAAGTAGCAAATGAATAATAGTCTATGAACTACGAAACTTTACACTGTGCGGGACCTGACACGAACTTGGCCAATTTTTTCTGGTTCTGTAGTTTCCCTAATAGATGATTTTGTTAGTGGGTTTTGAATATTCTCTGGCTATAGGTATACTATCTAGCCATAATCCTCAGTAACCTACCTTGCAACTGTCATAGCCATATATATTTCAATGCCAGTTTTTTTAAACTTATCCGGAGGAAAAAATGTTAGTTGCCTTTTTTCAAATAATTAATTTTTACAGGAAAATAAACTTTTATATAATTATGTATTTGGTACATTTTATATAATTATTATATTATTATTATGAATACATGAAAATCTACTTAAATAATGGTATAAATCCTACTAATATTATAAATGTGAATGTTTGGATGTTTGGATGTTTGTTTTGCAGTCACGCAAAAACGGCTGATCGGATATAGATGAAATTTGGTACACAGATATTTTAATACCAGAATAAAATATAGGATACTTTTTATCCCGAGATATTGATCTGTTCCCGAGGGAGAATAAGTAAAATTTATAGTACTAGGAAAACAGTTTTGACGTTTGTCTTCACAGTGACATTAGAAAACTCAAAACAGCTGATTGTAAATTTGAATAATTATTATCGTTCATTATTTTAATATGTTTATTAACAAACATATAAAAATTTTACGGTGATGCACATTGTGATAATTTTTGTCATACAATGAAAGCTTTTGTAGCCATCGATCTCGTATAAAATTAAATAAAGCCAACACAGCATTTTTTAAGGCTGCTAACACATCAGTGTTTGTCGAGCGTTCCTCGCGCAACGCTTGATTAATGAGCTATAAAAATAATAATTTTACGTAGAAGTAAAAATAATAATTTTACGTAGAAGAAATACTGTAGCTTATCAAGGGTTTTCCTAGCTCTCAGTATGAGGTGCGATTGAAATTTTATAATATGTACCGTATCAGGTTTAATGAATTGCATAAAATCATCAAATTTAGTTTTTAACGTTCGTAAATATCTACCTATATTTTTTTTATTTACGTTATAGAAATAAATATTAATTTTGTTAACCTATTTAGCAAATTATTATTCAAGTATGTCGGATGAACGCGTACGCTTATAAAATCCTAGTGTGGTGTCGGCCTTAAGTCAAGATCGGCCTTATGTCAAGATTTCTTTATTTTTCTATTAATGTGCATGCATATATTACCAGTGTTTTTTTACAGAAAACTACAAACCTTCAATAAGTTTTTAATGAACAAGGAATAGATTCGTTGTTTATAAAGCGATTTTCATGATGTTTTTTTATTGTATGGGGAATATACTCAAGTTGTACTTCAATTTAGTGAGATGATGGATTGTGGAGATAATGAGTGAGCTTCTCAATCGTAGGGAATAACTGAACCGTGTTTAAATATATTAGCTGTTGTTATTATTGAAACCGCCCATGTTGTTATCATTATCAATCGTTGACATCGCCAGGTATGGTGGTGTGTCTTAGAGACGAAATATGACTCCTCAACGGAACAATTGAAATAACTAAACAATTTTTAAAAATATTTGTTGTTCATAATATTGTCTTCAATCCATTAATGGCCTACTACTGGGCACGGGTCTCTCCTCTTCAGGAGGCCTGGAGCATAGTCCACCACGCTGCTCCAATGCGGATTGGTGGAGAGGTTAGTGACCAACCCGAGTGTCGGAAATTTTCAAACCGTCCGAGGGCCTCCGATATGGCTTAACGACTGTTATGATAACAGTCGGGATCGACGGCTTTACGTGCCCTCCAAATCACGGAAACTCTCAAGAAATTTTTGCCATTAGCGGTCACCCATCCAACTACCGACCGCGCCCGCTGTTGCTTAACTTTGTCGATTTCATAGGATCGACGAAAGCCGCCGGGAAGTTCGTAATATTAACACTGCAAAACCAGACGCACAGACAAATAGACATTTTTTTTAAATAATAAGTTAATGCTTGACTACAATTCCACCTAATGGTAAGTAGCGATGTAATCTTGGTTTATTATGGGATCTATTTAGTACATTAATATTTTCATACCTTTCATACTTTAAGTACGATGATGATGATGTTTCGCGATGACCTGCGATGATTGCCAGGAAATTACTTAATTTAGCTAGCATACTTTTAATTTTAAATCATAGTTTAAAGATATAACAAACTGCAACTTCATCTGCGTAAATAAGGTCCACGGACAAATGAATAATTTGAGAGATGACACATTCACCTTATGGACCATGAATCATATTTTTGTGTAATTTTATCGATATAGTCGATGTGGTTAGGACGCTCTATAATTTTTAGCTAACTACTAAAAGATATGCATGTGGCAACCTCGCTCTTGCCACTCTATGGAGTACATAAAACACTGAGTCTCTTCATTTCGTTTCATTTCAATGCCCTTAAAGTGTCGTATGGAAGCATCCATTAAATGCTGCGTGCTGACCCCACCAACTATCGGCCTATCTCAATTACCTCCATACTCTGTAAGATTATGGAGTGTTTATTGAATACGCGCCTCATGGCATACCTAGAACGGAACGATCTCCTTTGTGATCGACGGTACGGATTTCACCGAAATCGATCGACTGGAGATCTAGCGTATGCCACACACATATGGGGCGAGGCCCTTGAGAAAAACGGGGAGGCACTTGCTGTTTTCTCGATGTCTTGAAGGCCTTCGATAGGGTCTGGCACGCAAGCCTTTTAAGCAAGCTTTCAGGTTATGGCATATCCCCTGGCCTTATCGGTTGGGTTAAAGACTTTCTGAGTGAACGATTTCTCCGTATTGTTGTCGATGGTAGTTCATCGCAATCGAAGGCTACGAACGCTGGAGTTCCCCAGGGGTCCGTTCTCTCCGCCATTCTATTCCTGCTGCACATTAATGATCTACTTATGCCCGGTATTTATGGGTATGCAGATGACAGCACAGTAGTGGAGAGATACCTGCCCAGTGCTCGAGCCAGTAGGGAAGAAAAACAGTCTGAAAGAGAGGCTATGTTGGATCGTGTGAATCTCGCGCTCCGGGCAGTGTCCGATTGGGGCGATGCCAATCTTGTGAGATTCAATGCCACTAAAACGCAGATGTGCCTGTTGACCGCAAAATGGAGCCTGTTCACCTTGGCTCCCACTTTCCGGAATGTATCCCTGGAATGCACCGACCGCCTACAGTTATTGGGAGTCGAAATTTCCTCTAACCTCAACTATGGACGGTTCATCGAATCCAAAGCTAAAGTGGCTGCAAGAAAATCGGGGTCCTTGCAAGGGTGCGGCAGTACTTCATACAGAGGCAGATTTTAACACTGTATAAAGCTCAGGTTCGCCCTTGTGTAGAGTACTGCTGTCACATTTGGGCCGGTGCCGCAAAATGTCACCTTTCAGTCTTGGATTCGATGGAGAGGCGTACAATGAAGCTCATTGACGACCCAGACTTGGTGGTAAACAAACCGCAAAGCCTCGCACACAGGCGCACAGTAGCCAGCCTCTCGGCATTCTACAGGATGCATTTTGGAGAGTGTGCTCAGGAATTGCACGAACTAATTCCCCCATCCCCGTTCCTCCATCGAACAACCTGTCATATGGCAAGCATCCATCCATATGTCGTGAATATCCCACCGCTGCGAACGACGCGATTCGCTTCATCTTTCATAGTGCGTGCTGCGAAGGACTGGAATAGCTTGCCTGCGTGGTGTTCCCGTTCACCTACAATGTCGGTGTCTTCAAGAGAAGAGTGAATAGACATTTATTAAGTCAGTGCGTTCACCATCTTGGACTCCATTAGCACTTACCATCTGTCATTCTGTTTCATGAGACTCATGAGCATGTTGCTAACGTCGTTTACCTGTCTGTTACCTGCATGTTGCTGGTGTCGATGATGTGCCTGTTTAGGCATATCTTAAGGTAGCCTGCCGCTGAACTTATTCCTCACGACATGCCCTATGATTTTTTTTTCAATCCTTAGCAACTTGCTAGAACGTGAAATAATAAGCATGGTGTCGACATCAATGATATCCATTCTTTGGGATAAAAAGCAGGATACTGTAAGTTTAATTCACAAACATCCAAACATCTATACCTAACATCTAAAACGTCTAAATTTTAGTAGGATCAGGATCCAATTCTAAATTCTCGCGGACGAAGTCGCGGGTAGAAGCTAGTTAAAAATAAATTAAGTAAGTACTTAAAAGTAAAATTAATTAAAATAAATTGTACATTACATTTTAGCTGTAACATTTGAGTTGATGAGCGGGTTCAAGATATAAGCGCACTAACTTAACTTATTTAGTTTAGAAATTTACTGAACGCCAAATGAAACTAAAAACAATGTTATCAAATTAAACCTGTCAACATGCCTATAATTTTCAAACAAAAGGCCTAAAATCGACTTTCACAGTTTTAAACAGATAGCAAAACGAGCCAGGTAAAACTTGAAAATAAAGGAAATCGCCTTTACGGCAACGGAACCCAATACGGGAATGAATGAGCAAGTTTTTTGCCGCAATCCCTTTCCATGCGCGTTCGCTACTTATTTCGGGCTGGAACGCCAAAAGGATTTTGGATTCATACAGTATTATTAAAGTTCTTTGTTGAAACAACCATTTTTTAATAAAAGAAAAAAAAATCGCGGTTGATTTTAAAGTAGCTGAGGAACTATACGCGAGTGAAAGAAACTTTATGTTTGCCGACGAAAGACCACTAAGTCGGCTTCCGTCGCCACTTACGACACCCTAGCTTTACGGAGTCAAATTAGTTTTCATCACTTTCTCACCCCGCCCTATTTTCCTGATACTAATATTAATGTGAAAGGATATGTTTAGTACTCAGACACACATGTCTAGGATTTGGACAAAGGATAGATTTTGTCCCAATCGTATACCCTACTATGTTCTCTTTCCCTTGAGATGATGGAGGTTTATTTTTATTAATTCATTTTAACATAGCCTCAGGCAAAACCGCGGGACGATACAATACCAAGTGTACAATACCAAGCAAGACTGCTTTGTATTGTACACTTCGTATTGTACACATGCTTTGTAGCGCCTTTTGCATGGCTCTGTTGATATAATAATAAAGTACCAAGAAATATAAGATGTATTTCAGATTATAATGTTTTTAAAAATAAAGTAAAAGAATTATTGCTTACTAAGAGCTGCTACTCAATCAATTAATTTTTAACCGACTTCAAAAAAAGGAGGAGGTTCTCAATTCGACTGTATTTTTTTTTATGTTTGTTACCTCAGAACATTGGACTGGGCGAACCGATTTTGATGATTGTTTTTTTAATCGAAAGCTGGTGGCTGTCATGTGGTCCCACATAAATTTTATTGAGATCTGACAATGGCATCCATGAGAAAACCACATAAGTCGTAAATTTGTGTTAAGATGTGCGCGACAAATTGATGAATAACTCAATATCACGCCAACCGATTTCGATGATTCTTTTTTTAATCGAAAGCAGGTGCTTGTCATGTAGTCCCACATAAATTTGAACGAGATCTGAAAAGTAGTTTTTGAGACTTTGAAGTCGGTTATTTTTTGTTAGTAAAATTTAGATTATTAAATGACAAAGAGTTACAATCTCAGTGCTAAATAAACTGTAAATTGACTGCGATAGGAACCGAGTTATTATAGTTCGTTGTGATTTAAATTTTAATAGTACCTATTATTAATTACAATGAAGAGTTATATTTTTTTATTTAATTTTTATTTGTATTTAATTTTAGTTTAATTAATTTCATTTTAACAATTATTTAATTTTTATTTTAACTGTTTAAATATTTTGCTGACGTTTATGTTCTTATTGTTTTTAATGTAATTTTAACTGTTTGTTTTATTATTATTTATTGGAAATTTTTGTTAGACATAAATATGATCAACATGTTAATTAGTGTAAGTGAATTATAAATTCGTTCTAATTAACAATAAATAAGTAAATAAATAATTGACTTAGGACAATTCTTTGAGTTAAAAAATTGTTAGAATATTCTTTTAATATTGTATACCTGTCTCAGGTAACACCTAAGGACCTGCATTGCATTTGTATCAACCATTATGTATATTGTCCACAATAAAGTATCTTTGAGTTTGAGTTTGAATCTAGTTTCCATATACAAATATGTCTGTCAAACGCGTCATAAAGTCGCTTTAAAAAACACTTAACAAAACCGTCTATAAAATTCCGTTTCACGAGTATTTCTGCGACCGACGCTTTATTAAAATGTTGCGTTTGAATAAATATTTACGGTTTGTCTGTGTTTATCTTTGTCCGTGGTACCGATAGGAAGCTAAGTTAAGGGCTCTTTCAGACGCTTCTTTGTTACTACTGCTAGGATAAAGGCTTTCATTCCGTTAGGTGTAAAGTATTTTAATAAACTGGTATCGGAAAACTCAAGTACGAATATTTGTCGTTGGGTCCTATACTACAACAAGGGCGATTACTACGTTTTAATGTACCTAATTAATGCCCCAACTCAGAGATACTAACGGTTACTTAAATCGCTCCTTAGTACAGAATTTGTATGGTGATCCTTTACTAAGGAGCGATTAAAGTAACCGTTAGTGACTCTGAGTTGGGGCGTAAGACTAGTAACCGCACTTGTTTTGGAAAGTCTGTGCATAAGCATATATACATGAAAAATTTTAGATCTATATGTACATTGATTCTTCGCTATAAATTGTAATTTTTTAACCGACTTCAAAAAAAGGAGGAGGTTCTCAATTTGACTGTATTTTTTTATGTTTGTTACCTCAGAACTTTCGACTGGGTGAACCGATTTTGATGATTGTTTTTTTAAACGAAAGCTGGTGCTTGTCATGTGGTCCCACTTAAATTTGATTGAGATCTGACAATGGCATCCATATGAAAACCATACAAGTCTTAAATTTGCATTAAGTATGTGCGCGACAAATGGACGAATAACTCAATATCACGCCAAGCGATTTCGATGATTCTTTTTTTAATCCAAAGCAGGTGCTTGTCATGTAGTCCCACATAAATTTGAACGAGATCTGACGAGTAAATTTTGAGTAATTTTGAAGTCGGTTATTTTTTGTTAGTAAAATTTAGATTATTAAATTTGTCAACATTATTTTATTATTATTTGAGATCTGGCTAAGGTTAAAAGGTAACTAGAATATATAAAGAAAACCGCATCCAAATCGGTTCAGTCATGTCTGTTATAAGCGGGAACTGACATCCATAAAAAAATGCGTCGAGTAGATGTTACATGCTGTGTTATAAATTTAATAATAATCTATAAAGAAAAAATATAATATTAGACGGCAAAGTAATGTATATTAGTAAGTATTAATTACTGCTGTACAATATAATGTTAACTCACGGACTTAAAAAAAGACGGACGTAATCCCAACAACAAATTCAGTGAAGCACCCATAGTAATACCAACTCTCTATTCGTACAAGTACACACACCCACACATTGACACCATAATGCTTCAATCGCGAATCAAAAATTACGCACACATGGTAAGCGGGCAGCCATTGCTATGCTTCACTCTCGATTAGTCGAGGTTACGTCCGTCTTTTTTTCAGGTCCGTGTGTTAACTATTATTTTCCATTATTACCTAAACGTCTAAAAATACTTATGCAAATATTTGTCAAATGTTGTACCAATATTCCTGATAATCATCCGTATGTGTCAACCCTAATGGCGTCAACCATTTTGGTTATCAATAACTCGTATCATTCTGTTTGAACAAACCTGAGTTCTACGAAGTCATGTTTTATATACCCACAAATTGTAGCTAGAGCTAACTTTAGGGTTCTCTGTTTTAAATGGTTATAATATTGAGAGAAATTCAACTTATTATAACTTAAACTAAACCTCATACCTAGTTCAGTAAGTAGAGAAGTAAGTTAAGTTTCCCGAATTTGATTCCCGTTGCGGGCATTTATTTTTAAGGTATTATTTGCATGAAGAAATTGAAAAACTCTTTATGTCGATATCAAATGACTCGAAATTACTATTTCCGTATTACGAGTATGTACTATGTAGTATAAGTGGAAATAAGGTCATTTAGTACATGTATCAATCTGTCAGGATTTTAAAGTCTACTGCTGGATATAGGTATCCGGTAATACACCATTTTTCTCTAATTTGTACTGCAATAGCGTGGACCGCGCTCCAGGCCTCCTTAATCATAATAAGGCCTCATAACAAGCCCGTAATAATATTGGCCCATGCATGGGAACCTATAAAAGCTACGGAACCAATATTGATTTTTCTTCTTTGTTTTCTTTCTTTACAAATTGCTGTTGTAGGTTATTCGTTATTGATGGTTATCAAAGATTCTAAGAAATGAAAAGCTATTAAATAGTTATTAGTGCTTAGACTTTTCGCTGAACGTAAGATCCTTTTTCTTTAGCTTTATTTCAGAAACAAACATTCAGATTTAGTTTCTTTATTTCTTTCTTTTTACTTTTTTCTTGCCTGGCAATCGATACGTAGTCCTTATTATAGTATAATAAGTAAGAATTTTGCGTTCTTTTATGGGACTCGGTGTAAAATTCTATAATAAAGTCCCAAAGCCAATTCGTGACTTGCCGGTGGAATCTTTTAAGAAACGTGTAAAAATTCAACTAGTAGGCAAGGGTTATTATAACATAGATGATTATTTAAATGATAAAGATGCTTGGAAATGACCAGCTAGGCAACCAGTTCTGCTCAGGTTAGAGAATACCTATTTTTGTAATAAATATAAGTTTTATTTTTAAAAGATGTGCTGAGGAGTTTCTTTACGGCTTTTCTTCTCCTCCATGACAAAGCACCTTTGCGAAAAGCTGGTAAATTAAAAAAAATGACGTGCATAAGTGTATCAGTGATACCTACATGAATAAAAGATTTTTTTTTTTTTAAATGGGTTTGTTCAGAAACATACACATAATTCAAAACCTTTCAATTTTGCAATTACAGTGCCTTTTGATTCAGGAAACCGAAAAAGGATACAATTTTCATGTAAGATTAATCTTCTATGCGATGCAAACACGTCCTTTCACGCGCGCTCGGCGCGGGGAGATCGGGGTTGGTGTAAGCTATAAGATATAAACTTTTATAGTTCAATTAATAAAGCCATTCATTTAAAAACAATATCAATAAACACTAATTCAGAAACACTATGTTTTTAAGTAAAAATGCAATAGATTGTCTAGGAAACCGTATTTTAATCCCAATCTCAAATTATTTTCATTAATTCATCACCTTTTCTGCAATTGACAACATGACAGACTGGTGCCAACCAGTCGACCGCGCGTCAGCTGCCCTCTCACGGCGTACGGAACTACTACTCGCCGTAACAATGTACAATGTACATGTTTCACGAAACATGGGGTTCGCCTGGATAACTACCACCCTTGACCATGAGTCAGCCGCCAAATGACTCGTCGTGTTCCGGCTGGGGGCTTGAGGGCCAGTTCTTTCTTTATTTTTTAACCGACTTCAAAAAAAGGAGGAGGTTCTCAATTCGACTGTATTTTTTTTTATGTTTGTTACCTCAGAACTTTGGACTGGGCGAACCGATTTTGATGATTGTTTTTTTAATAGAAAGCTGGTGGCTATCATGTGGTCCCACATAAATTTTATTGAGATCTGACAATGGCATCCATGAGAAAATCACATAAGTCGTAAATTGGTGTTAAGATGTGCGCGACAAATTGACTAATAACTCAATATCACGCCAACCGATTTCGATGATTCTTTTTTTAATCGAAAGCAGGTGCTTGTCATGTGGTCCCACATAAATTTGAACTAGATCTGAAAAGTAGTTTTTGAGACTTTGAAGTCGGTTATTTTTTGTTAGTAAAATTTAGATTATCTTCTGTCTTTCTTGGCCGGCAACGTATCAGTGATGCCTTTGGTGTTGCTAATGTCCATGGGTGACGATACCCACTTGCCATCAGGTGGATTATGAGCTCGTTTGCCGGATATTTCCTTTTTGAGATTGTGCGATTCACACCAGTAAGTACGTTGATTTTTGTTTCTGAAATAGTGTTTATCAACTATTGTTTGCCAATGGAGACATGGCTTTATGGCAATAATACTTACTTGGTGATATCTTCCGTTTTCTTCTTTGCCGGCAACGCATCTTTGACATCATCATCATTATTGACGACCCGTGTGACGCAATGGTTACCATGCCGGATCGCCGCACCAATGGTCCTGGGTTCGATTCCCAGCGAGGCGGAAATTTGAATGATGAGTTTGCTATTCTGCTCTTGGTCTGGGTGTGAATGTCGTTGTCAAGTGTGTTGTCCATGGCACCCACGACACAGGGAATCCTAGTGTGGAGCTATTAGTGTGAACCTTTATTTTATTTATTAATTATTTTATCTGTAAAAATTTGGTGTTATTGATGTCCAAGGGCTATATGGAATACCGCTCCTACTTATCGCTATATCTCTTGTCTTGGGCCACATCTCGAATCGCATAGGTCGTTTAAGTATTCATCTATCTTCCACCTGGAAGTGACTCCGTTAGGGCGTGAGGGCTCATTGTAGGAGCCAGACAGACGACTTATGTATGTATAGTATGGATAAAATTCGACAGGGGAGGGTGACTTCGATAGCGTAACTATCTATGTTTATTATGTGACATGGCATTGAATTGGCTGTTTTTTAAATATAGATTTCTTTTATGGAAATAGCCGGCAAACGAGCTGACGATCCACCTGATGGTAAGTGGCTATTGTCGCCCATGGACATCAGCAACACCAAAGGCATCACTGATGCGTTGCCGGCCAAGAAAGAGAAGAAAAAGAAAGAAATCTCAAGAAGGCAACATCGTATCTATATTATTACAGTACTGTAAAATACGATAGAAATATTATTTACTGTTCACCAAATTTAACAAAATAAAAAGACATTAAAATAAGAAAATAATCGGCGATCTTATTTCTACACAGCAATTTCTTTCAGACAACCTACGTACAATAAATTACAGAGGACACAGATATATTAGATGGAGGGTAAAATTCATTGAATGTATTAATGAATTTTACCAAGAAAAATAAAAAATAACTGAAAAACTTCTGGTCAGATCTAGCTCAAATTTAAGTGAGGCCACATGACAAGCACCAGCTTTCGATTAAAAAAAGACTCGTCAAAATCGGTTCAAGCAGTCGAAGGTATAGGTAACAAACATAAAATACAGTCGAATTGAATACCTCCTCCTTTTTTGAAGTCGGCTAAAAATATCAAAGCGACAGCGGTATATTTTGGTCTATCTATCTGAAGAAGAATGACGCCTTTTTCTCTATTTTTTCACCCCTTGAGTATTTTTTGTATTCGTAGCGAATGGCATTGGCAAACACAATTAAAATAGATGACCGGAGGACTCAAGTTTATTTGTCTGTCTTGAAAAATCGAACCCAGTACCCTCGGTAAACAAGGTATGTAACTAAAGACCAACTGAAGACGCGATTTGATTTAGCTCAGTGGTGGCCACTGCGCCCTAAGTGTAGCCCTAAGGTAACTGATTTCTTTTTCATTTAAGAGGGTTTGTGAAATTCATTTTTAACCGACTTCAAAAATGGAGGAGGTATTCAATTCGACTGTTTTTTTATGTTTGTTACCTCAACCTTCGACTCTGTGAACCGATTTTGATGAGTCTTTTTTTAATCGAAAGCTGGTGCTTGTCATGTTGTCTCATTTAAATTTGAGCGAGATCTGACAAGTAGTTTTTAGGGTTCCGTAGCCAAATGGCAAAAAACGGAACCCTTATAAATTCGTCATGTCTGTCTGTCTGTCTGTCTGTCTGTCTGTCCGTCCGTATGTCACAGCCACTTTTCTCCGAAACTATAAGAACTGTACAGTTGAAACTTGGTAAGGAGATGTATTCTGTAAACCGCATTAAGATTTTTACACAAAAATAGGAAAAAAATCAATAAATTTTGGGGTCCCCATACATTGAACTGAAACTCAAAAATTTTTTTTTCATCAAACCCATACGTGTGGGGTATCTATGGATAGGTCTTCAAAAATGATATTGAGGTTTCTTATATCATTTTTTTCTAAACTGAATAGTTTGCGCGAGAGACACTTCCAAAGTGATAAAATGTGTGTCCCCCCCCCCCTGTAACTTCTAAAATAAGAGAATGATAAAACTAAAAAAAATATATGATGTACATTACTATGCAAACTTTCAACGAAAATTGATTTGAACGAGATCTAATAAGTAGTTTTTTTTAATACGTTATAAATCGTAAACCGCAAAAAACATCGATCAAAGTTACAACGAACTACAAGAACTTTTATATTATGTTACTTGTTGCTACGGAACCCTTCATGGGCGAGTCCGACTCGCACTTGGCCGCTTTTTTGAGTTATCCCTAATTTGGAAGTTGGTTATTTTTTGTCAAGAATTATAAAAACGTAGCTTTCTTTCTTCGATTTTCTTTACTGATCTTATGTGGTCACAGATGTCCATTGCCGACGGTGTTCACTGACTTAACCATAATTTCTTGTTATAAAAAATAGAATCGCTTATCGATATCGGTGTTGTTATTTAAACCTATACAATCTATACATCTTATATATACAAACGATACATACAAATAAATAAAATTGGAGTGTCTGTTTGTAATATTAAAATAACCTCTTTTTACTAAGTGCATTTGGATGTATACACGGTACATTGTATATATGTTACCGGCAAAACCCGATTTCAGGTCAAACTAGTTTGGCCTAGGCCAAACTAGTTTATCCTACTTGTGTCAGGTCCAACTAGTTTGGCCTAGTCCAAACTAGTTGGCCCTAGGCCAGACTAGTTTGGCTCGACACGATTAGGCAAAACTAGTTTCTCGTCAGTCTAAAACTGATTAGAACCGAATTGTTACGGATTTATATTTATTCGACAAATCTTTGTGCTTAAAACCTCATAGCCCGGTGGCTTGTGTCGATTCTATTCTAAAATCGGCCAGTTAAGTTAAAGATGAAACTTATTGAGCTTTTCCGTGCTTCGGAGTGCCCATACAGCCGTCCAACCCGTGCTCAGTAGTGGCCCATTGATGGGTTGGAGCCAGATTATTGAGCTCTTTACCTCTATGCATCTATGAGAGTCAGAGAGGACGCTGCAATTGTTAATTTTTTTGTTAAGTTAGGTTCGTAGTCGGAGTCTAGTTCGTAGTAGGAGTGTAATTCGTAGTCGGAGTCTAGTTCGTAGTCGGAGTTTAATTCGTAGTCGGAGTCTAGTTTGTAGTCGGAGTGTAGTTCGTAATCGGAGTGTAGTTCGTAGTCGGAGTCTAGTTCGTAGTCAGAATCTAGTTCGTAGTCGGAGTGTGGTTCGTAGTCGGAGTGTGGTTCGTAGTCAGAGTGTGGTTCGTAGTCGGAGTTAAGTTTGTAGTCGGAGTCTAGTTCGTAGTCGGAGTGTAATTCGCAGTCGGAGTCTAGTTCGAAGTCGGAGTGTAGTTCGTAGTTGGAGTGCAGTTCGTAGTCGGAGTGTGGTTCGTAGTCGGAGTGTGGTTCGTATTTTTACTATGATACGGGTACTCACGATATATATTCCATACGCCGATATTTCGACCCAGTTGCATGGATCATGGTCACGGCTAGACTGTGGTGGCGCGGAGAAACTCACAGTCTAGCCGTGACCATGATCCATGCAACTGGGTCGAAATATCGGCGTATGGAATATATATCGTGAGTACCCGTATCATAGTAAAAATGTGTTCAGTCCACGATGAGTTAAGTTTAAAATCATGTGTGGTTCGTAGTCGGAGTGTGGTTCGTAGTCGGAGTGTGGTTCTTAGTCGGAGTGAAATTCGTAGTCAGAGTGTGGTTCGTAATCGGAATGTGGTTCGTAGTCGGAGTGTGGTTCGTAGTACTACGAACTAACGAACTAGACTCCGACTACGGACTAGACTCCGACTACAAACCACACTCCAACTACGAACTAGAATCCGACTAAGAAACACACTCCGACTACGAACCACACTCCGACTACGAACTAGACATCGACTACGAACCACACTCCAACTACGAACTAGACTCCGACTACGAATTAGGCTCCGACTACAAACCACACTCTGACTACGAACCACACTCCGACTACGAACCACACTCCGACTACGATCCACATTCCGACTACGAACTACACACCGACTACGAACTAGACACCGACTACGAATTACACTCCGACTATGAACCATACTCCGACTACAAACTAGACTCCGACTTCGAATTACACTCCGACTACGAACCACACTCCGACTACGAACTACACTCCGACTACGAACTAGACTCCGACGTGAATTACACTCCGACTACGAACTAGACTCTGACTACGAATTACACTCAAACTACGAACTAGACTCCGACTACGAATTACACTCCCACTACAAACTAGACTCCGACTACGAACTGAACTTAACAAAAAAATTAACAATTGCAGCGTCCCCTCTGACTGTCATAGATGCATAGAGGTAAAGAGCTCAACTATCTGGCTCCAACCCATCAATGGGCCACTACTGAGCACGGGTCGGACGGCTGTATGGGCACTCCGAAGCACGGAAAAGCTCAATAAGTGTCACCTTTAACTTAACTGGCCGTTCTTAGAATAGAATCGAAACAAACCACCGGGCTATGAGGTTTTAAGCACAAAGATTTGTCGAATAAATATAAATCCGTAATAATTCGGTTCTAATCAGTTTTAGACTGACGAGAAACTAGTTTTGCCTAATCGTGTCGAGCCAAACTAGTTTGGCCTAGGCCTAACTAGTTTGGACTAGGCCAAACTAGTTGGACCTGACACGAGTAGGATAAACTAGTTTGGCCTAGGCCAAACTAGTTTGACCTGAAATCGGGTTTTGCCGGTAACATATATACCAAAACAACATTTTTTACAATTTTTGTCTGTCTGTCTGTTTGTTCCGGCTAATCTCTGAAATGGCTGGACCGATTTTGACGGGACTTTCACTGGCAGATAGCTAATGTAACAAGGAGTTACTTAGACTACTTTTATTTTAGAAAAAAAAATTGTTAGGCGATACGAAGTTCGCCGGGTCAGCTAGTCCGAAATAAAAATATGAGTCAAACGACACCAGAATCTAATTCTCATAAAATACAACAAAGAGTATAATCAGAACAGGTTCTTTAATGAACTTAGTTTATTATCACAGAACTTAATTAAACTTGTGTAGTTTAGGAGACATTTTCATTAAAATTATGAACAATTACTCGAGCGTAGAAAATGAGAAATCATCTTTTGTTTATTGTAGAATTGAAAATTAATAACTTGTTAGTTTAGTTCGTAGTCACAGGTCACAAGGACATCTGACACAAATGTTTCTTATTACCTACTAATGATCTGCCCGCGACCACGGACCTATAAAAAAGACGGACGTAATCCCAAGAACAAATTCAGTGAAGCACCCATAGTAATACCAACTCTATATTAGTACAAGTACACACACCCACACATTGACACTTCACTGTTTCAATCGCGAATCAAAAATTACGCACACATGGAAAGCGGGCGGCCATTGCTATGCTTCACTCTCGATTAGACGAGGTTACGTCCGTCTTTTTTTCAGTTTTTCGTATTTTTTTTATAAATACTCTATCTCTTATTCCAGATCACGGTATATTATACCTACCTGTGTACAGTTTATGAATATCCGTTCAGTAGATTTAACCCCCCCAACGAAAAAAGAGGGGTGTTATAAGTTTGACGTGTCTATGTGTCTGTGTATCTGTATGTCTGTCTGTGGCATCGTAGCTCCCAAACGGATGAACCGCTTTTGATCTAGTTTTTTTGAAAGGTAACTTAATCGAAAGTGTTCTTAGCTAAAGTGTAAATAAAACTGTCGTTTTTTTATATTTAATTTAAGTTTATTGCGTGAAAGAGTAATAAACATATAAAACTTTCACATTTAATTAAAATACGATATATTATTACGTAAGGTCAAGGCTAACACGCTCAAAACGTGGCACGTAAATTGATCCAATTAGACCAATTCTTACTTAGTTCGTAAGAGAGAGAAAGGGAGAGAAATGGTGATAGTTCTCGCTTGTAAGAAGAACATCTCTAACTTTTGTACTAATTGAAAATAGTACTCTTGTACTTCGATCGATCTATCGAAGTTCGATCGAACGTCGACAAGTGACAAGCGAACGGGAATCAATTCGAATTTCGCTTAGTTGGCCAACAGCCAACGTCCAGTTCTAATTGTGTTTACCCAATCGCCCCAACCATTGTTTGTTTTCGGCCTTTCAATTCCGAAATTTTTGATGACTAAACCGATGCTTTTGCTTACTTTTTAACCGGCTTCAAAAAAAGGAGGAGGTTCTCAATTCGACTGTATTTTTTTTATGTTTGTTACCTCAGAACTTTGGACTGGGCAATGGGCTGTCATGTGGTCCCATATAAATTTTATTGAGATCTGACAATGGCATCCATGATAAAACCATATAAGTCTTAAATTTGTATTAAGTAAGCGCGACAAATGGACGAATAACTCAATATCACGCCAACCGATTTCGATGATTCTTCTTTTAATCGAAAGCAGGTGCTTGTCGCGTAATCTCACATAAATTTGAACGAGATCTGACAAGTAGTTTTAGAGTAACTTTGAAGTCGGTTATTTTTTGTTAGTAAAATTTAGATTATTTGTTACTAATGCTGACATGACGGTTCTAACTTCGAATATATTTCATAACTAGTTTCCGTATGTGGGTTTGTGTGGAGAAATTTAATTAATCAAACACACACATAATTATAAATGTCTAAATCATCTCAGAGGAATACGTAACTCTAACTGGATAAAATCTATCCAATGTCCTTATCCTGTCTACAGTCGGATTGTATGCGGTAAATAAATAAATAAATAAATAAAATAAAATAAAATAAAATAAAATAAAATAAAATAAAATAAAATAAAGTAAATCAAGCCCCGCACTAAGATTCCCTGTGTCGTGGGTGCTATGGACAACACACCTGACCAGGACATTCACACCCAGACCGAGAACAGAAATTCAAACTCATCATTCAAATTTCCACCTCGCTGGGAATCGAACCCAGGGCCCTTGGTGCGGCGATCCGGTATGGTAACCATTACGCCACACGGATCGTCAAGTGTATGCCAACTTGAAATGAATATGTCAAGTCTTTATATCTTAAGTATTAAAATTATCAGGAAATATAATGAATACTGATATTAATTACATTTTGATATTTACACGTGTGTCATTCATTTATCGGTAAACAACATTATTATATCCAACCATGTTACGTTTGCCAATGAAAAGACATATTCACAAAACATTTTCGCACAGTGATTCTCAAACTATTCGCCTCGCCCGGCTGCCGGTATCGAAAGGATTGTCATAAATTCGTGTAATATAATATAGACGACCGGACATATCCGGTTACAATTACCGGGCACTGTAAACGGCTTCCGGAAACGGTTATGGTTTTCCGACGGCGTCACTTAAATTTACGATCGGGCGGTACGGTTAAAAACTGGCAGTTAACTTCAAACGGTGTTTTCAATCAAGTTCAGAGATCTAAGGGTTTATTTCTAAAGTACTTAAATTATTACTTTATTATAAAGTAATAAAAAATTTAGTTAAGTGTCGGTAGGACATCGCGATGAATGCTTTTTGTCATGGGATCTATTCCATTAGTAAAATAATCAAAATTTATTTATATTATTTATTAAAGATCTTCTATGTACAGACAACGATCTGTTACAATTTAATAATATAAATAAATAAATAAATAACGCTTCACACTCATAGCCCCACACTAGGATTCCCTGTGTCGTGGGTGCCATGGACAACACACTAGACAAGGACATTCACACCCAGACCGAGAACAGAAATTCAAACTCATCATTCAAACCGCCTCGCTAGGAATCGAACCCAGGACACAGGTCGTCATAAATATATCGATTTTGAATACAAAAGAAAAAGGATTATTATTTTAAAATTATCTAGGAGTTGCATGAACGCAAAATATTTCTTGAAGCGAATCGAAGGGTCGCCAATAAAAATAGTTCCCAATAAAAATATAAGCGAATCCTTGACCTTTAACCGTTTTATTTTCTTATAAAACATATAAGATCTATTTCCCGGCATACATTTCATTGGCATTGGGCAGCGAAGCGTTCAGCGAAGCGCGAAGCATGCCGGACACTAAATCATTCGATGTGAGCTCGACCGCTAAATTAGATCCTAGAATGAAAAGATTGTCTCTCGTTCAAAAATGCAATGAATCGCACTGCCAACGTTTTACGAGTGAAGTTTTTATGCTGAGTGAACGAAATAGTAAGTTATGACGATTGTGGAAACGTTTTTCGTTTACGGGTTTTTATTTCAATGCATTCGACTGAATCTTGTTATATCAGAGTTACGATTTTGAACAGTTGATGGACTGATAAAAACTTATAAACTAAAAATAAAATTGATGTTTATGAAAAACAGCTTTAAAAAACTTTATCTACTTGGACTGTATTTTGTGGTATTGTACTAATGTCAGTGTTAAAAAATCTATAATACGTATTTTATTTAAGCAGTTCAGGAGACCTTATATCAAGTTCGTAAACCGGACCTCCACCAATCCGCACTGGAGCAGCGTGGTGGAGTATGCTCTAGGCCTCCTCAAGAGGTGAGACCCGTGCTCAGTAGTGGGCCATTAATGGGTTGAAGCCAAACCGGACGAGAGTTATTTCTACAGTTACGCACCTACTTTTGAAATATTTTCTAGTTACCTACTATAAATCTTGCTAATGAATGTGAATTAAATATCAAAATAAATAAATAACCCAATTAGTGTTAGTGTTGAAAATTCATGCTAACGCTTTGACATTACGTAATAATATTAATATCGACGCTTGAAAGGCAACAATTACCAAGCGACATGTTGACAACTTTACACTAGAACATTTTAGTCAAGTTAGTTAAAAAATCGTAAAAAATCGCCTACAAGTCATAGCTACTTCATACAAATGAATTTTAAATGCAGTTTAAATGCTTAATAAAGCGATTTTTTACGATTTTTTTTCTAAAATTAAAAACTAAAATGCTCTAGTGTAAACTTGTCAACATGTCGCTTGGTAATTTTTCAAGCGTCGATGTAGATTGGAACGTTAATCATGGGAGGTCAACATAACCCAAATAACACAAATCTCCTTTAGCAAAGATGATTTTACCATAAATTTATCTCAAAATCCCCGATAACAGTGTCTGTATCCGACATATTGTATTGATAAAATTAACGCGATATGTGATATGAGTGGTGGGAATGACCACGTCGTGATAAATAACCCTTTACTGCATGGCGCTTGGCACAAATAGCTAGGGAACAGAACGGTCGCTTGCGTGCGTTTGTACCTGGTCTACATGCGTAGAAGGTAGGAGTGGACAATGTTGGTTATTTTAAATCAAGTGAATAGGCTTTAACTAAGTGCCTTACTACAATTAACGCTGATTAACACGACACATAATATTTGAAAATTAGAGGTGCGTGCCAGGATTTGAACTCGGGCCCCTCTGTTCGAGAGACCAACGTTCTAACCGCTAGGCTATCACTGCTTTTTCTAGGCTATCACTGCTTAACACGACACCGAAGCGCTCATAGCCCGGCGGCTTGCGTCGATCCTATGTGATCGACAAAATTAAGCAACAGCGGGCGCGGTCGGGAGTTGGATAGGTGACCGCTAGTGGTTAAAATTTCTTGAGCGTTGCCGTGCTTCGGAGGGCACGTAAAGCCGGCGGTCCCGGTTGTTATCATAAGATAACAGTTGTTAAGCCATGTCGGAGGCTTTGAAAACTTCCGACACTCGGGTTGGCCACTAACCCCTCCAATCCGCACTGAAGCAGCGTGGTGGAGTATGCTCTAGGCCTCCTCAAGAAGAGAGACCTGTGCCCAGTAGTGGGCCATTAATGGGTTGAAGCCAACACGACACCACCAGGTACGATTGTAGTAGTATTATTCACTTGTATATATGTGTAAGTATAAAACTCGAAACGCATTAAGTGTCGTGACAAGTTTATTTATTTTGGAACTTAAAAAATTTCTCCATCCGTACTAAATGTAAATGCAGTGAAGCATATAAGACTTTAGAAAGAATTTAGGCCTAATAATGGTATACCTCCCTATTATATTATTATTACTAGCGCTTTGCTCGCTGGTTTGCTCGCGTTTTCCGGGATAATAAGTACCCAATATATTATCCCGGATCATGATTAACCTGTGTGCTAAATTTCATGAAAATCCATTCATTCTTTTTGTATGAAAAAGCAAGAAACATCCATATTCACAAATTTTCACTTTTTAACCGACTTCAGAAAAGGAGGAGGTATTCTGTTCGACTGTATTTTTTTATGTTTGTTACCTCAGAACTTTCGGTTCACCCAGTCGGTGAACCGATTTTGAAGATTCTTTTTTTAATCGAAAGCTGGTGCTTGTCACACATGACAAGCCTGATGAAGCCATGACCCCAGTCCCACTTAAAGAGTGAGATCTGACGAGTAGTTTTCGAGTTATCCCTAATTAGGGTTCCATAGCCGAATGGCAAAAAACGGAACCCTTATGGATTCGTCATGTCTGTCTGTCTGTCTGTCTGTCTGTCTGTCTGTCCGTCCGTATGTCACAGCCACTTTTTTCCGAAACTATAAGAGCTATACCATTGAAACTTGGTAGGTAGATGTATTCTGTGAACCGCATTAAGATTTTCACACAAAAATAGAAAAAAAGCAATAAACTTTGGGGGTTCCCCATACTTAGAACTGAAACTCAAAAATGTTTTTTTCATCAAATGTACATTACCAAGCAAACTTCTAATGAAAATTGGTTTGAATGAGATCTAGTAAGTAGTTTTTTTAATACATCATAAATCGTAAACCGCAAAAAACATTGATCAAAGTTACAACGAACTACAAGAACTTTTATATTATGTTACTTGCTGCTACGGAACCCTTCATGGGCGAGTCCGACTCGCACTTGGCCGCTTTTTTTTTTGTAGTTGGTTTTTTTGTCAAGAATTATGTATAATATTAGTAGGATTTTTAAAGGCTGTTGCAACGATAGTTTTTGAAATAAATGTTGTTTTCTTTCTTTCTTCTATCTATTATGGAATGGCCCTTCTGTCTATTTGTAAGTTCTTGCGTTGAACGATGGCACATAGTGATAGCACGCCGCTGCAGAATTGGCGATATTTTAAAATTATTACCACATACTCTGAACCGTTGACAGTAATTTCGGTTAGTTATTTTTAACGTGAAATATCGTTTTTGTGTTATTTTAATGGATAGTAAAGGATGCGGATTGCGAATGGTTTTGAAGGATTTTATTTATATCGTTTTATTTATTTAATGACAGCCACGGACGTAAAATAAAGACGGACGTAATCCCAAGAACAAATTCAGTGTAGCACCCATAGGAATACCAACTCTGTATTCGTACAAGTACACACACCCACACATTGACACCATACGGCTACGACATTGACACGATCGCGAATCAAAAATTACAAAATTACGCACACATGGTAAGCGAGCTGTCAGCTGTCAGCTTCACTCTCGATTAGACAAGGTTACGTCCGTTCTTTTTTTATGTTCGTGATGACAGCCTAGTAATTTAAATATGGGTCGCGCATGGATTCAGTTCGATTCCTACATAAATCCTTTAAATTTTAGAGTTACATATATTACGTTTATTACTATTAAATAAACAAGAAACTCTGAAGACTTATTAAGTAAAAAAATATTTTAGGTTCAATTTCAGTTCAATTCAGTGATATAAAATGATGCTGAGTTACACAATACGTAATGTTCAACTAAAGCCCAATGCATACGTAACGGGGTTTTTCCCGTACGGGACGGGACGTGAAGTTTTGGAAACATCATTTCATAGAAAATGTATACGATACTGCATACGCAGCGGAATCCCGTACGGAACGTGGCCCGTACGGGACGGGAAAAAACCCGTTACGTATGCATTGGGCTTAAGAGTACCTATAGAAACAAAAATTTTTGAAGCATATTTGCTTATGTTGTATTTACTCTACTGAACACATTGAGATATCGGGAAGATATATTTCATTACGCAAAATGAATGTTTTCCCAAAGAACAGAATAAACAAGTCGACTTGAAAAGTTTATTAAACGGAAACTAAATAATGTAATCGAACGAATGAACTCATTTATTTTTTTACCGAAAACGAATCCCTAATTCCAAATTAAACAATAAGATTCTTGTCTTTGAAAGTCAGCGACAACAGCAGGTGGAAAACGCTTCGAGCTTGAGCGAAATAAGTTTTGCGATAACTTTCAGTAACTTTCGGCAACTTTCGGCATTCATAAATTACAATATGCCAACTGCGTGCTTGTTCGCCGTGTCGTAATTCACCAAAACCAAGCAATTGTCAAGATCAGCGATAACATTTACATGCGCCAATAAAAGGTACTAAAAAAACAAAAAAAATCAGTACTGGTACCTTAACTGGCAGTCGTAAATCCTACATCGGCACGCGAGGGTTAAAACGAGTAAACACTGCCAATAAACCTAATTATAAAAGTATTTAACCCGTAACACTGCAATAACGATTAAAAAACCGCCCGTTACACCGTCGCGTGACCGATTTACAGCGCGAATTAAAAGTTAAATAAAATCTCGCTTGCTACTGTAGCAAGCTTTGCCCCGAAATTGTCTGGGTCTCACCTCATCTGGCATTTACAATCTGTTTAGAAGCGTAATCTGTTCACGCGTATAATCACATCCAATCCTAACGAAATGACAGAATTGTGAATTCTAAAGTATACTTGAAGTTGTGGAAGCTACAAAACATTGAATCAACATCAAAATCAAAATGGTGAATTAATAGAAAATACTCGCTAACACATACTAGCTTTCTACATATTGCTAATTGCATAGGCAAATAAGATGTCACTAGTTGAGACCCGAAACATAGAACGAATACATATTTGACAAATATATTTCTTTCCCGACCGGGATCATAGAAGGCATAATTGCGAGGCTATTTAATTTTCTTTATGCTTGCCTGTGATCTAAATAAAACTAGCTTGAGAGCATGAGAGTCAACACAATTTTTGTTAATTGTTATTCGGTTATAAATGAGTAGAGACCCTTACCCAAAATCTTACGCTCAACAAAATGTTTAAATGTTTTCTTATTCGCTTTAATTGACTACGTGTTGCGTGATTAATTCTTGACATGAGTTAGTGTGCCGAACGTGCGTTTGTTTCGATGATAAATAATTGTTATCGCGCTCTTTGAGGTGTAAGGGGCGGCTGTTTTTTTTTTTTTGTATTATTCAATAATTTAAAATGTAATTAAAGCTGTTTTTATCATTATGGAAGTATCATCAATTCAGTCCACCTGGTTTAAAGTGTAAAATTCAGATTAATAAATGTTATGTTTAATTGGATCGGTTTAAATCATGTCTTACATAATTATTGTACTTTACTAGCGCTCTACCTGCGGTTTTACCTACGTTTTATGGGATATTAAGTGCCCTATGTCCTATTCCAGACTGTGTGCCAATTTCATGGAAATCCGTTCAGTAGTTTTTACGTCAAAAATTAACAAACATACTTACAAACTTTCACTATTATAATATTAGTAAGATTTTATCTGTGACATCAGTTGTGTTGAATATAAATAAATAAATAAACAACGCTTCACACTCATAGCCCCACACTAAGATTCCTTGTGTCGTGAGCCCCATTGGCAACACACAAAGACGGAGCACTTCACACCCAGACCGAGAACAGAATTTCAAACTCATCATTTAAATTTCCGCCTCGCTGGGAATCGAACCCAGGACCCTAGGCGTGGCGATCCGACATGGTAACCATTGCGCCACACGGGTCGTCAATGCTATACAATCGTATACGCTGTTCAATCATTATTGCACGTTCTAGTTAGATTGTCTCGAAGTTCAACTTTGCAACAAGATCGCTTCTTGTTTTCTTATTTCTATATCTTTATATTTTATCAAAATTATTTCATAACATGGAGTATTGGTATTGCATTTTATTGGAATTTTTCTTACTACGTCTAGATGACTATTAGGTCATGACTTACGCCTCAACTCTGAGTCACTAACGGTTACTTAAATCGGTCCTTAGTACAGAATTTGTATGGTAATTCTTTACTAAGGAGCAATTAAAGTAAGCGTTAGTTACTCTGAGTTGGGGCGTTAGACGCTTTTTTTATGGAAATAGCCGGCAAACGAGCTGACGATCCACCTGATGGTAAGTGGCTATCGTCGCCCATGAACATCAGCGACACCAAAGGCATCACTGATGCGTTGTTGGCCAAGAAAGAGAGAAGAGAAATAAAGAAAGCTTTTTTAGATTGTCAGGATTTTGTAATGTACGTAGGAATGATAGTGCTCAAAAGTCTAATGTGATAACCGTTTTTTTAATAAAAATTCTCTATTTCAGTACAATAATCTTAGTACCTACTTATATTATTATTTTTAAGTTTCAACGTTCTATACCCTATAATATACGTACTAATGATACAATTTTCTCTCATTCGAAATTCCAATCACTTGTATAATCATATTCTCGTCTATTTTTGAGGCATAAAGTATTTCCAAATTGTATCATTATAAGATTAGCGGCAGAACGAATTGGCTATCAGCGCAGTATCGGCTGGCGGGTTTCATCTGCGCGAATGTTGTATCAAATTTTCGCTTACACATAATAAAACGCGTTACTTGGCTGCTGTTTACAATGTTGTGTAACATTTTTTCTATTGTTAAGAAAAATAAGGTAATTCCCTCGGTGCGTTCACGCAAACAATTACTTTTACAAAATACCCTCTCCTCAGCAAGCAAATGCTTTTATCCATTTTAATATTTTGTTATACGCACTATGTTAGACTACTTTTGAGTTCTGTCTAAGTGTAAAGGCCGGCCAACAGGAATTGTCCATTAGATAGAAAAAAAATCATTTTTGAGTTGTGAACTAGAAGACTTACTTTAAACTACTTACTTACTTTAAGTTATTTACGAATTAATTTCTATTAAATAATTTAACCTTTATACATAAACTTGTTTTTTTTTTAATTGAACAATAAAAACAGATATTTAAATTTTGAACACGCAATAAAAAATTAACCTAAAACCATAAATTTTAGTGTAACGTTACACGACGGTGTGAGTGTCGGCTGCGAGGCAATCTCTCCTCAATTTTACACGCATTTGCACCTAACACGATCAGGCTCGGATCGGTAAAGAAACTTGATTCCGTACGCGCAGACGAGGTGTCTTTTCGACTTACAGCTTACCTAAAGCGTCTCATCTACTGTAGATCAAGAGACTTAGCATTCCTTTTGGATAAGTACTTACATACGATTTTATACGTGTCTATTTGTGACAGATTGCTCTGCGGTTGAACTTCGATTGTAATTTATTTTGGCAAGGGTTCCTTCACTTTGATGTTAATTAATGTATTTGTAACATAGGTTACGTTTAAAAACTATCTGTACCTACTTTTTAAACTACAACTATACCACAAAACTTGTAAGGTGCGTGCGTTATAAAGAGGTTAAAAGTTTCTTTTCGTGTATTAAATACATACCTAGATGAACTATCGTCACCCGTGGCGAAGAAAAACAGAAGAAAAAGAAAGAAATGGCTATCTTTTTATATCTATCTATAATAATCTATCTTTCTAATTCTATTATTTTATTGTCATTTGAGAAAGTTCTTTAATCTGAATCTAAAACCTACTATTTTTATAACGTAGTTCTGTACAAATAATCCAATATTCATTTGTCTCCGCACTTCAAAGGAGCAAACGGGCAATTTTATCTCGAAGTAAATAAAAAAAAACACGAATCACACACGAAACTAGTTCGATACTGGACTCTGATAGCCAATTTAGTTTTCAATTCCTTTCGTTCGGTTCACGTTAATCTAATAACGCTTTATAAGCACCCTGTAGGTATCCTATCTGGCTCGAAGGACCATGTTCAACCAACGGCGATTAAAGAGTAAGGAGGTGAATAGAATTCTTATTTTACGTATAATGTTCATCTGTGAATAAAATATAAATATTATTGTGAATAAAGCACATTTTCGCAGCTAAATTTTAAAGGTTTGAATACTTTGAATGTCGTTATCCCGCACCCGTGAATTTACTTCGGATCGCGAGGAAACCTCTCTCCGGTACATATATGACCCGAGCCCAGCAGTGGGACTATTTTTTTGCTATAAACTAGTGGGACGCAGCATAAGAAGCAGATTTCTCTCTTTATCCCCGTGCCTTAGGAATACAATGCTTTTTGAGTTTATGAATACCTGTCCTCTAAAAGAACGGTATGATGGAAGAACCATACTGTCTTTTCCTCTCTCGACCATTTACATTGAAAGAACAATTTTTTATTTACATAAATATACCAATGTAATTTATTTTTAAAAGATGTGCTGAGGAGTTTATTTACGGCTTTTCTCCTCCATGACAAAGCACCTTTCCGAAAAGCGTAGATTAAAAAAATTACGTGCATAAATGTATTAGTGATACCTATATGAATAAATTATTTTGAAATATGAATTTATTTAGTTATTTAATAGTTGCTCCAAACGAGGAAACACCTTAACAATTAACAGTACAGTAACAAAATCTTTTTGTACGTAGACACTATAAAACCGTGTATTTAGTTTGTAACTATTAACTTGTCTATACTAATACTATAAAGAGGAAAGATTTGACTGTTTGCACTGAATAGGCTCCGAAACTATTGAACCGATTTGAAAAATTCTTTCACTGCTGGAAAGCTACACTATCCCCGGGTGACATAGGCTATATTATATGTTCAAAAAAATTAGGGATCCTTAATAAAATTCCAATAATGTAACCCGGGGTGTAAAAAAATAAGAAAACCGAAGCAAAGCGAGGGCGGTTACTCGTTACTTATAAAGTTACGATTATCGTTCATCGCTCAATCTCTGTAGTGAGACAGATTACAGAAGTTTGTAACGAAAAATTGATTCTAGTTATCTAGATTGCCGTTTGAATGTCCATTGCATCTGTCTGGCTGCGAGATTAGTGCTTGAGATCTTGTTATGGCTGGAATTATTTTTATTTAAAAGTAGCTGAGCCAGCGAACTTCGTATCGCCTATTTTTTGTTCTAAAATAAAAGTAGCCTATGTTACTCCTTGTTACTATCTGCTAGTGAAAGTCCCGTCAAAATCGGTCCAGTCATTTCAGAGATTAGCCGCAACAAAGAGACAGACAAAAATTGTGAAAAATGTTGTTTTGGTATATGTACCGTGTATGCATACAAATGCGCTCTGCCCGCGGGTTTGCCTGCCTTTTGAGGGATAATTAGTACTTTATGTGTAAAATTTTATTTTTAAAACTTTCTTAGCAAGAATTTCTTTCATATTAGTTTTTAGTTAATTACTATGTTAATTGATTCAGCTGTTAAATTTTTAAATGTTATGTTCTTTTTCAGGTACGTAATTATATGTTCAAATGTCTCAAGAGTCAACGTAATGGGTATGTACCTATTAAACTATGTATCATGTACTATATTTAATTTTTTTTAAAAGTAATAAACGCATTCATATTTTTTTAATAATCTTTGCCATTTCATTGGAAAGCAATCCATTAGTTTGTTATGAAACCATGTATTTGGACAACATACACAAATTGGTTGTATCGTTTGATTTTCCAATATTGAGTTTCCAATGTTTCGTTCGTTATTAATTTGCTGTTGTACCGGACATACGTCAGGTTGTATGTAAACATAATTAACATGGTTAACATATATTGGAATAGCTATTGGAATTATCTGACTGGTAGGTCATGACTTACTCCAAATATGGGAAAGGTGTAAATATTAAAACCAAAAAGTCAAATTTAGAAATTCGAGATATGTACAGATTGAAACGTCGAGCATTGAAAATGTCAAGAAACAAATTATTAAAAGTTCTAAATTGTAAACAATTTCAACTATTTTACGTTTTTGTTCGACCTTATACCCTAAGATCCGAACTAGGCCCGACCTTCACCGATCTGTTTATTAGATGAAAAGTGTTGTATATGCATTAAATTGCATCGCGATTTGTATAAGTAATAACATTAAATTTTAAAAGAGGTAAAGACAATAAGAAATTAAAGCCATCTATCTAGTGCTTTTATACCCCCTCCATGGCAGCGCAAACGTTTAACGCAACCTTTTTGCAAGTCGCATAAGAAGTATAACTTCAAAAAAATATTACTTAATGTTCTTTGTCTAGACGGCCTAGGCCTATGTCCTATGTCCAGCAGTGGACTTCCAAAGCCTGATGGATGGATGGATGGTTCTTTGTCTGCATATGGAACAAACTTCTTGCAAAGAGATGACGTAAGGTTTCCTGGAAAAATACTCAAAGGTGCTGATGTAGGTTTTAAATAACATAATAAAATGGTGTTCAGTTCATAAAAAGTTAAATGCAAAAGAGCCGCCATCACATAACAGCTCAATTATATCAATCAATCGATGACGGCGCCTAATTCGAATGTCATTGTAGTAAATTGAGACCGGATTGAGCCTGCATTCCTGTGTGAGTCTCATGAGTGACTCATTCCGTATTTGGGAATTATTAAATGGTTCGAAATTCGAAACCGCTACAAGTTTGAAATTCTGGTAATTATTCATTCAGTGTTTAAATTTTTGGTACTTGAATTAATAAACTACAAAGGAAATTTAAACCTTTTAAAGTGTTACACCTACATTAAACCAACCTGGGTTTAATATATAGAATTATAAATTGAAAATCGATGCTCAGTTAAAAGTTTTTTGGCCCAGTCGTGCATGGGATTAATGTAGCAATGTCGCCATTCTAGACCCGTATTAATAAACCAATCTAAATAGCTCTGCGATCTCAAGATTCGGTATGAGATGCTGAAATAATATGTCACATGTCGTATGTAAAAATGACATTTTTTAAGATCTGAGATCGCGCTCTTGAGCTAAGATGAGTTTATTAGTATGCGGCTAAGACTTCTGAAGTCTCAGTATATCCTGAAAAACTTAATGCATTATCTAGCCATAATTTAAACATGGTGTACTAAATAAATGCTCTTCACACCATAGGTAACGGATAAATAAAAGCGGCCAAGTGCGAGTCGGACTCGCCCATGAAGGGTTCCGTAGCAGCAAGTAACATAATATAAAAGTTCTTGTAGTTCGTTGTAACTTTGATCGATGTTTTTTGCGGTTATGATTTATGACGTATTAAAAAAAAACTTCTTATCAAATCTTATTCAAACCAATTTTCGTTGGAAGTTTTCATGGTAATGTACATCATATATTTTTTTTAGTTTTATCATTCTCTTATTTTAGAAGTTACAGGGGGGGGGGGACACACATTTTACCACTTTGGAAGTGTCTCTCGCGCAAACTATTCAGTTTAGAAAAAAATGATATCAGAAACCTCAATATCATTTTTGAAGACCTATCCATAGATACCCCACACGTATGGGTTTGATGAAAAAAACATTTTGAGTTTGAGTTCTAAGTATGGGGAACCCCCAAAATTTATTGTTTTTTTTCTATTTTTGTATGAAAATCTTAATGCGGTTCACAGAATACATCTACTCACCAAGTTTCAACAGTATAGCTCTTATAGTTTCGGAGAAAAGTGGCTGTGACATACGGACGGACAGACAGACAGACAGACAGACAGACAGACAGACAGACAGACAGACAGACAGACATGACGAATCTATAAGGGTTCCGTTTTTTGCCATTCGGCTACGGAACCCTAAAAACCCCAGAAACCATTGTTTCGGTACAAGATAATCGCATTAGCCGTGGCCGAGCTTGCTTTGGGGCAATTAATCTCCATCTGGGTGGACTTGGCTGGTTAATTTATAAGCGATAAGCGATTTAAAGCGCTTTACATTCCTCTTCAGTTTAAGTGTTCAAAGTCAAAGTAAGTCATCTGAAAATTAGTGTTTTTACGGTTGAATCCGAGGTTCGCTTTGATCATACTTTGATGGGAAGAAAGTTACTCTTATTGTAAGCTTATTACCGCCCCAACTCAGAGTCACTAACAGTTACTTTAATCGCTCCTTAGTAAAGAATCACCATACAAATTCTGTCCTAAAGAACGATTTAAGTAACCGTTAGTGACGCTGAGTTGGAGCGTATGTGCTCGAGAAAATTAAGTAACGCTTAGTGTGATCAGTTTAACATGGATAGCTTACTAGTAATATTCTGTACTTGGCATAATTGTATTATAAGTCATACAAACTTTTTTATTTACATATAATATTAGTAGGATTTGTTATCTATGTTTTTTGAGTGTACTCCTTACTGTACTGGGGAAGAATAACTGGCCAGTTACTAACAAGCTTCAATTCCAATATGCATTTGAAAAAGAAAACCGAACGAGCACGAAAACTTCTCTTTTATTCTAAAAGCGTCCCTCCTATGCCTAGGGACACGCATCAAAAATTTACAATCACAGGACAAATGATGACATGCAATATGTACGCGAATAAGGCCCTGAAAAATATTAGCCTCCGTTAACGATTAGGGTGTCATGCTGAGAAATATAGCCTGCGGAGACCTGAGGGAAATGGCTGGCGTGAAAATATGTGCTGATAATTATAGTTCTTGAACCTTGAACTTGAACGGACCTGAATGAAAAACTAATAATTCTTCTGAAAATGTAACCTCAAAATTAAACTCAAAAACCACTCGTCAGATCTTGCTTTTTAAATGGGCTTTAAATGGGCTCTTTTGACAGCGATGGGGTAACATGTCCGTTACCCACAATGTGAACTTATTTAGGTACCTATTTACGTCCAGAAGGTTCACGTTTCGTTCAGAATTACTAACGGTTACTTTAATCGCTCCTTAGTAAAGAATCACCATAAAATTCTGTGCTAAGGAGCGATTTAAGTAACCATTAGTGACTCTGAGTTGGGGCGTTAATGCTTCATGTTTTCATGAAGTTTGCAGTATCTTGAAATAGTACCTATAAATTAAGAGTGATGTGTAAGATTAATTAAGAAACTCGCGTATCTATACGAGTATACCTATGACAGCGTTAAATTTCCGTTCCCATGAATTCTGTAACTAGGTGATATCAATAAAACAATACTTAGTAGCTTCACTATTGGACGAAGACGTTGTCGACACAAATTGAACGATCATTTGTCCTTATATATCTAAATGTTTAATGTTCTCAAGAATAGCTCCCGACCAGTTATTTCCTGTTGTCTCCTTTGCAATCCTAGGAAGACTTGGCTTGACAGACTAGCTATGATTTGCTGTAATGCTGTCTTAAGTTGAAAGTAGACCTTCAACTCATAGATAGCCCACTACTGGGCCCGGGTCTCTCCTCTTGAGGAGGCCCTGGAGGCCAAGTGCCGACTCCACCACGTTGCTCCAGTGTGGATTGGTGGAGGGATTAATGGCCAACTCAAGTGTCGGAAGTTTACATGCCGCCCGAGGGCCTCCGACATGGCTTTACGACTGTTATCTTACACTAACAACCGGGACCGACGGCTATACGTGCCCTTCGAAGCACGGAAACGCTCAAGAAACTACTACTACCGGTCACTCATCCAGCTACCGAAAGCGCCCTCTATTGCATAACTTTGTCCATCACATATCGATACAAGCCGCCATGCTATAGCTTATGAGCGCTTCAAGTACAGGAGCTACCTGATGGCAATTCGTTGCTTACTAATGTTGGTGATTACTTTTGTTTTTTTCTTTATGGAAATAGCCGGCAAACGAGCTGACGATCCGCTTGATGGTAAGTGGCTATCGTCGCCCATGGACATCAGCAACACCAAGGCATCACTGATGCGTTGCCGGCCAAGAAAGAGAGAAGAAAAAGAAAGAAAGAACTGGCTCTCAAGCCCCCAGCCGGAACACGACGAGTCGTTTGGCGACTGACTCATGCTCAAGGGTGGTAGCTATCCAGGCGAACCCCATGGAGAAATAATAATGGTATTACTTAACAATTAAAATCAATATTACAAATATAATCCCTCGAGGGGCCCTACCACCAGCGTGCCGTATTTAGTCGCCTCTTACGACACCCATCCGGCGTGGGATTGGGGTTAGCATTCTAAGCCGCCCTAATACGGCTATTACTTACAATCAGATCAAGGCTTGTCTACACGTTTTTAGCTACTTATGAAAGACTCAACCTATCACTATTCAGGTCATTTGAGACCACTAATCCTTTTGTTTCTTTTTACACATATCTAAAAAATAACAGCTTTTATAAAACCGAATAAACTCGCTCTAGTGTAAGGTCACGTACACATAACGCGTTTTTTCCCACCCCGTTTGCTAATTAAACGCGGGCGTGTTACGTGCCTTATCTCGGTGGATAAATTTGTATATGGAGGGGAATAGGTCATAACTTGTTCTATGAATATCGTATGTGGTTTACTTAGGGTGTTTAAGTAAAGGGTGCAGCTCGGTAGATACAAATTGTCTACTTTATTTTATATTTTTCAAAAATATAAAGACTAGCTTTCCTTCAGGAAACTTATTTCTAAGAGCTTTTCCTCGAAACAGTAGTTGATAACTTTATGCGTTTTACCCACTATCGAAATTGATTCAATAGTTTTGCAAGTAATTCTGCGTAAACAATAAAACAGGAAAACTGTTAAATAACAATAATTAACTAAGTTATTTAACAAGTTATTTTCAACAAGGTTCGAATACAAACTTTTAAATTATAATAACAATAAACTCTTACATACTCATACCCCCGCAGTAGGTTATTTACCTGTGTCGCGGGTGGCATGGACTACACATATAACACATCACAATAACACCCATGACCCGAGTACAAATATTTATCTGTCACATAAATATCTTCCCCGGCCGGGAATCGAACCCGGGACCCCTCGCTTCGCAGGCAGGTTCGCTACCAACTAGGCTATAGAGTCGTTAACTCATTATGTATCAGCTGTTGGTAAATGAGAGTCCACAGATGTAATATTTTTAGCTATTTGTTTAAATAAAAAGAAAAGTGATTCACTGACTGAGTCATCAACGCCCAGCCCAATCCCTAGAAACCTGAAATTTTTCACACAAGTTTATTTTATAACTAGCTGACCCGGCGAACTTCGTATCGCGTAACATTTTTTTTTTCTAAAATAAAAGTAGCCTAAGTTACTCTTTGTAACATCATCTATCTGGCAGTGAAAGTCCCGTCAAAATCGGTCCAGCCATTTCAGAGATTAGCCGGAACAAACAGACAGACAGACAAAAATTATAAAAAATGTTGTTTTGGTATATGTACCGTGTATACATGCAAATGCACTTTGTAAAAAGCGGTTATTTTGATATTACAATCAGACACTCCAGTTTTATTTATTTGTAAAGAGTATACATGTATACTAGATTGTATAGAAGATGTAAAGATGTATAGATGTAGACAGGTACGTGTATGCGGCATATTTTTAGAAACTCCCATGTTTTTAAGCTGCTTTATTTTTGATTAACGCTCTGCCTTCTTTCCTCGTGTTTTTTGTGATAGCAAGTTTATCTTATTCCAAATCGTGATTTACCTGTGTTCTAAATTTCATGAAAGTTCGTTCAGTAGTTTTTGCGTAAAAGAGGAACAAATATCTAAACATGCTCACAAATTTTCACATTCATGATATTACTAGCTGACGCAGCAAACGTTGTTCTGCCAAAAAATTACTAAATAGGGACATCCTAATGATCTAGCGGTATAAAGTATACCTTACGACATAATCTAATGTGTAACAAATGAACACAAACACCGTGATACGAGTTTTTTTATATATTACGAGTAACCGCCCTCGCTTTGCTTCGGTTTTCTTATTTTTTTACACCTTGGATTACATTATTGGAGTTTTATTAAGGATCCCTAATTTTTTTGAAAATGTAATATACCCTATGTTACTCGGGGATAGTGTAGCTTCCCAACGGTGAAAGAATTTTTCAAATCGGTTCAGTAGTTTCGGATCCTATTCAATGCAAACAAAAAATCAAATCTTTCCTCTTTATATATTAGTATAGATAAGTAGTAGGATTTTATAATATTATTCTGCTAATCTCTACTTAATTGATATCCATGGACATAACATAGTCAAGTGGTCTTCTCAACAACATATAACACAAGTAACGTACCTAAACTAATGGGTTCTTCAGACTCAACTCATTAATCTTTCAGATCTGTTTTTGTTGAAACACCTTTATGATTTATTGCCGATGACAAAAACAATTCTTTGCAGTGTTTCAACACGTAATGTACGAATTCATAAAACTTAGTTCAGACTTATTTACACGAGGTGTTTTTAGTTGGCTCCGGTTTTAAACCGGAGTACGGAATTCATTTATCGTAAGTTACAGGTTCCTCAATTCGCGTTAAACCAGCGTGGTGTATATTCTAGGCTCATGAGGAGAGGACCCGTGCTCAGTAGTGGGCTGTTAATGGTTTTTTTTACACAAATAAGTTAATGCTTGACCACAATCCCACCTGATGGTCAGTGGAGATGTGGTCCAAGGTGATGAGCACATTAACTTAGTAAAAGCCTAAAACTTGGTAGAAGCCAAGTTATAAGTTGTGTCGCAAAATTGTGTAGGTAGCAGGTTTTTAGAAGTTTATACACTCATATAATACACTAGAATTCCTGGTGATGCGGACGACAATATACAAATAAGACACTATAATTATCCGCAATCCATGTCTGTCTGTCTTATCTGTCCCTTGTCTGCCCCGATCCGAAATCGATTCTGGAATCCTCCGCTTAGCATGCTGGATCAGTAATGACTAGGCGACAGGATGTTATTGTTTAATAATACTAATATCAGTTTTATGTTATTTACCAATTATATGTAATTTAATAATATGTAGGTACCACTTTATTATTGTTACTTATTTTAGTTATAAAGATAATACTGTACTTTGAAGTAATCTACTTTGAAGTAAACGAGAACTACTGCCAACAAATTGGCTCTCATTTTGGCAGACTGTAAAATATTGTAATAGTACCTACATAATATGATTATATACATAAATAAAAAAAAATCCCAAAAACTTCCAACTTACTACCAACTGCCAACTCACATGATTTAAATCTCTAATACTTTACTATAATACTTTACCTAATATATGTTCTCCAAGGTTTATTAAGTTCACCTCACTTAAACACCTCATTTCAACATCATTATCTTAACTTGCTTTACATTATTACAATCTAATTTAACATTATGGATGTATATAAAAACCTATGCAAAAATTGCACCATTCACTCCATCCTATTCACAATAGCAGTAAAATCTATTTAACACCGCGAAGTCTTTATAAATGTGAAATATCGGATACTTAAAACTATAAAATCGCCTAGTGTGAACCACCTCACACTTCAACTCGTGACTAAGGAGAACTGTCCTAACGTTCACATACGTTCACATATGTCCGTTAATTTCCTATTTAGCACTTCACGAGCTTTTGTTTCTAGAGCTTTACTAACGAGGAAGCTTACCTACCTAGGTACGAAACTTTTATGCCTAGGTTTGAAGCTGTTTACATATTATATCAAAGAAAAATGCTTATTTCGGTGAGGTGGTTTGTGATGACGACCCTGTAGCCTAGTTGGTAGCGACCCTGCCTGGGAAGCGAGGGGTCCCGGGTTCGATTCAGTCAAATAAATATTTGTACTCGGGTGATGGATGTTATTGTGATGTGTTTTATGTGTCGTCCATGCCACACGCGACACAGGTAATATTACGTCCGTGGTAATAACCTACTGCGGGGGTATGAGTGTGTTAGCGTTTACTTTGATCACGCCGTAAGATGAAAACATTTTGAACGTCGTCGTAAATAGCTTGAAATTACTTGAAACCTGGTTTTTCACTTTAAAAAAGCTGACAGGATTTTTTAACTCTTTGTTAATAACTTTAGTTCTGATGCCACTCTGCCCCCATAGTTAAATGGGCTGACTATTAAAAGTTTAATGAAGGCACCAAAGTAAATTAATCTTACTGTATTCGCTTTTCTTGTATATTTAAAAATGTTCAAATTCAAATTCAAAATCATTGATTCACATAGGTATAATTGATACACTTATGCATTTTTCTATTAAACCACTTAGTGCTTGTTTCACAATCTTCAAGTAGAGTCCTGATTAAGCTATTCGCCGGTTAAAGTGACGTTAAAGTGCCATTTTACATACACGAAATGTCAACTTAACCAACGAATAGCTTACTTCGGACTTACTTGAAGATTGTGAATATAATAATATCGTTAGATACTCGTAGGAACCGTTAAGCCCTGTTGAAGGCCTTTAGATATGAAATGTCTTTGAATACCATTGAGTTATAAGTATACATAGAGAAGACATCTCAAACAAAATGTTCCCTGTTCTCCTTTCAAAATCGAACGAATCCATTGGACATTGAAGCCGCGCGGCGTCAATTCATTGGAACATACATTGTGTTCGCGGTGTCTGTTCTATACGCTAGTAATAATACTTCAATGTTGAATACCGTCTGCCACAACTGACTTATGCAGCAGTACACAAAAAACCTACAAAATTACAAGACCCTACATAGTGAGCGACAGGGATGAATACATTTTATATACATATCACACAATATGCTCATAATACAACTCATATGCTCGCCAGTGATAAATTAGAAAAATCCTTATGCTGAATGGTTTTTGTTTTATCGTTTTTATTCTGACATTTTGAGCGCTAAGCCACAGATTAAATGCTGCATATAGAGTAATGAGCTGTTTTTTTATAAAAAAAATAATATGTCCGCTTGAATCCTTTTGTTTTATATTGTGTTTTTAGATGACTACTGCACAGAAATAATGATTATTTTCTGAAATGCAGAGTGTTTTTTTGTTCCAGTTCATTCAATGTCCCGTTTAATGACATTTTATTTTGATTGTATGTGTGTAAAATTCGATATATTAAAATTAATTATTGATTTACATAAGTGATGATATTATGTAACCGCATCCTTTTTAGACTTCCGTAGTCAAAAATGAACCCTTATAGATTCGTCATCATAGAAAACTATCACGGCTAGTTTAGCTTAAGTAGTTAATGAGTTATAGTCGAGGAACTACGGAACCCTACATAGCGCGTGGCCTGACACGCACCTGTCCGTTTTTTATACCAGTCATGCATTGTGAACTGTAATTTTCCTTGTACACTCAAATTTGCCTCTGACTGTTTTACATGACTCATCCCAGTAATCAGAAAGGCTATAGAAATTTTACCGACAAATAGTGACTGAGAAACGCATGTTGAATGCATAACCGAGAAAGTTAAAGTAGGTTATTTTGAGTGTACCTGCTAACCGCATTAGTATTTATTTAGTGATACATACGTTCATAGCGTCATTGTTTTATTTGTCATCGCATGTCTAGTATAAAATCGACACTAGTCTATATCTATACATCTGTACATACATACATATACATACAAATAAATAAAATTGGAGTGTCTGTTTGTTATAATAAAATAACCGCTTTTTACTAAGTGTATTTGGATGTACACACGGTACATATACCAAAACAACATTTTTCACAATTTTTGTATGTCTGTCTGTCTGTTTGTTCCGGCTAGTCTCTGAAATGGCTGGACCGATTTTGACGGGACTTTCACTGCCAGATAGCTGATGTAATTTAGGCTACTTTTATTTTAGAAAAAAAATGTTACGCGATAAGAAGTTCGCCGGGTCAGATAGTTATATATATGTTTTATAGCCTGAGGGGCTGACGAAAAGCAAACAGGCCACCTGATGGTAAGTGATCACCGTCGCCTATGGACATGGGCAATACCAGAGGAATCGCCAATGCAACGTCGGACAGAAGGAGAACTCTTTTTACACCTGTTTTGAAGAACCCCATGTCATAGCGCTCCGGGAACACCTCAGAATGAAGCTCATTCCACAGCTTGCAAGTACGTGGCAAAGAAAATCGTGAGAATCGGACCGTAGAGGTTCTCCACGAATCCAATCTGTGCGAATGAAACTTCAATCTTCGGCGAATGTTGCAATGATGGAAAGGTATACCGAACTAGCGCTGTATCCGCGGATTTGCTCATATTTTCCTGAATAATAAGTACGCTATATCATATTCTAAATCATGGTCTACCTGTGTGCTAAACTTCATGAAAATTTGTTCAGTAATTTTTGCGTGAAAGAGCGACAAACATCCATAGCAACTTTCACATTACAATATTGTATCACACATGTTATATTGAGCAGAGTTTCAAAACTTTTACACCTGAAAAAAATCTAAACATTCAAAAACAATACTGAAATAAAGTTTCGATTGAAAAAACACCGGCTTTCCATCGGTTCCTGGAGGTTTAAGATTCACTACGTGTCTCGAATACCTCTCGCTTGGTTGGTTGTAAAATCTGGCTGCCTCCTCTGGCAAGTTAAGTGCGGTTAACGTTTTTATTTTCACCTGGCGAAATGTTTTCCAAAAGTTTACGTGAGTTCAACTACGTAAATATAGGATGATCTAAAAATAAACAATGTTTTAATTTAGAATTATTTGTATTTTCAAATATTGTAATTTTCACTTGAAATAGGGTTATTTATTTTCCTAGTAATATCACAGTATAAGGAATAATATTTACTGTGGTAATATTATTCCTATCTTACTTCATTCTATTATCTATACTAATATTTAAAGAGGAAAGATTTGATTGCTTGTTTGCATTGAATAGGCTCCGAAACTACTGAACCGATTTGAAAAATTCTTTCACTGTTGGGAAGCTACACTATCCCCGGGTGACATAGGCTATATTATATTTTTAAAACATTAGGGATCCTTAATAAAACTCCAATAATGTAACCCAAGATTTAAAAAAATAAGAAAACCGTCGCAAAGCAAGGCCGGTTACTTCTTTATTATAAACGAGTAACCGCCCTCGCTTTGCTTCGGTTTTCTTATTTTTTTACACCTTGGGTTGTAACCCTTAATAAATCCTTAATAAAACTCCAATTATACATTATTGGAGTTTTATTAAGGATTTCTAATTTTTTTGAAAATGTAATATAGCCTATGTTACTCGCGGATAGTGTAGCTTCCCAACAGTGAAAGAATTTTTCAAATCGGTTCAGTAGTTTCAAAGCCTATTCAGTGCAAACAAAAAATCAAATCTTTCCTCTTTATATATTAGTATAGATGTGAAATTTTTGTGAGAATTTATGGATATGGATGGTTGTTACTCTTTCATACAAAAACTATTGAACGGATTTTCATGAAATTTAGCACACAGGTAGACCATAATCTGGTTTGGATTATAGGTCCAAACCAGATTACATATATATTGTCACGGAAAACGCAATGATATTTAAAAAATATAGATTATGATCTGTTCCGAAAAGACCTACAACACACACTCGTTTATCTTTTGTTTCACTACACTAATCACATTGGTATAATACACGAAGGCATTTTAACGCTGCATGTCAAATGTGAAGCACTTCTGACACAACAAAAGCGTGCGTACCGTATTGTATTGACAGAGCGACTACGAGCAGAACGGTCAATTGCCTGTTCTTACGCTCTTCATCGTCGGCGTGCTAGTGATATATCTATCTCTTTTTTACATATCATTAGGATAACGCGGGAAAAAATGCGGGCAGAGCTAGTAGCAAATAATGTTTGTTTCCTTTGTAATGGCGTCAGATATGGCGTCCACAATGGAGCATAATCGAGCATTAATTATGCTCGACCAGGCTAATGAAGAGTGAAAATTAGTGCCTCTGTAGTGTAGTATACAGGTGCTATAGCATGTACATATATGATATATCAATTTGTATGCGTATAAGATGCGGGGAAATTAGACAAAGGCTATTTGCAAAAGAAATTTTGTCGTTGGAGAAAGCATTTAAACTGGGTTTACTTATTGAAGAAGCTGAGTAGCAGTAGTGAGATCTTATAAAATTAGCAAGGAGTTTAAAGCAACGCCTTGACATTCAGTCAAAATACAAAATAAAGAGGAAATTTAAATTACCTACAGACAGAGTCATTGTCAAAGGCAAAACCAAAACGATAGTATAAAACCTCCTTATTACATGACAGTATATGTTAGCGAGTAAATGCTATGATGTAGATTTAATTGTCGATATATTTTAATATTATATTATGAATCTTATGTTATATATATCATTGACATTGAACTTGAGGTATTTACGATATATTAGATAATTGAAAAATGACTTTGAATCTAATTGATAATGACTGATAGAATAGGTACTATTTAACGATTAATAACTTGACATTTATCACACTATGAATATTAATAAAAAAAAATATTTAAATTATTATTTGGCGAAAATAATTAGGGCTATGCTTGTTCTTCAAATATTTGCATGCTTAGTCAAGCTAAATGTATGAAAACTATATTGTATTAAAATTACACCATTGTACTACCACATTTATAGCAAATAAATGATTATGTTATGCATGAGTTAGATATTTGTAGGCCTGTCCAGTGAGTGATGTAGCCTACTGTATGTGTACATGTTACTACACCACAGTTTCAACGTCTCTATTTTTGATTAACCTGGACTATCAGTAGCTTTTTTCTTATCGTTGGCAACACTTTACCACACAAATGGCAGTAGCTATGTTTAAATCTTGTGTAATTTTCGGAACATCCTATATTTGTTGCACGTTGTGGAATATTGGACATTTTGAGTTTAAAATCACTTGATTTGGGGTAAGCGCAACTTGGTTAGATGCATTTTAGATGTAACTTATTCACTTGTGAATTAAATACCAACGATGTTATTAAAACACCAAACTCTATTTCTTTCTTTCTTTTTCTTCTTTGTTTTTTGGCTGGCAACGCATTACTGTGACATTAGGGCAATGTCTTTGGAGTCGCTTATGTTCATGGACGATGATAATCACTTATCATCAGGTGGATCATTAGCACGTTTGTCGGCAGTTTCCATAAAAAAAGATTCTCATGAAAGTGATGTAACATGACGTAACGTCTCTATCCAGACAGTGAGGATTTTGATAAAATATTCTGCACATTTTCCTACTTTCTATTAATAAAATTATTTCTCTTTTTACAGACTTCAAAGAAGGAGAAAATCGGCTGTATTCTTTTATGTTTGTTACCTCAGAACTTTCGATTGCGTGAACCGATTTTGATGATTCTTTTTTTAATCGAAAGCTGGTGCTTGTCATGTGGTCCCACTTAAATTTGCGTGAGATCTGAAGAGTCGTTTTTGAGTCATCCCTAATTTTTAAGTCGGTTGTTTTTTGTCAAGAATAATTAAATCATTTACGTTGTGGTAAGTGGAAAATTGTAATAAATATAATACTGTAGAAATAAAGCTTGTAAACAAAAAAATAAATACGGTACTAATACATTTCGTTGAGGAAAAAGACTAAGGGCTTGTTTCACCATCTTCAAGTAGTCTTGAATAAGCTATTCGCCGGTTAAAGTGACGTAAAAGTGTCATTTTACATACACGAAATGTCAACTTAACCAACGAATAGCTTACTTCGGACTTACTTGAAGATTGTGAAACAAGCCGTAACGTACCTATAATTTTATTGACCTATATTTGAATCATACGCATACTTCCGATTAGTATATTGTTGTGACCTTCTTAAATACATAGACAAACTGAACGTCTGTGCGTCGATGATATTAAGCGCTATTGTTCTACGATTGTTTCGAAATCTAGTCCGAATGCTTGGGACTTGTATTACATTTTATTATTACATACTAGCTGCCCGGACAGACTTTGTTTTGTCAGTAGTTTTTTTTTTTATTTTGACATGTAAGCTATCCTATCTTTCAAGTTGGATCAAACTGTACACGGTGTGCAAATTTGATTAAAATCGGTTAAGTAGTTTAGGAGTCCATCGCGGACCAACAACGTGACACGTAATTTATATATATTAAGACTAGTAACCGCCTTCATTCTGCTTGGGAAAATATATAAAGCAGAAGAGGTATTCTACGGTGTTGGTTATTCAATAATATTCCTTTGACTTTGCTCCATGATATATTTCCAGTTCTCCTAACGTTCACATAATAAACAATCTATACTATTTCTGTTCCGAAAACAGCTACAACACACACACATTTATCTTTTGTTTCACTACACCAATCACATTGGTATTATACCATAGATTACCCCCAATAGATACCGCATAAGTGAAATTTTCTTAGAGTTTGAACTCACAAAATTTGGCGGAAGGCGCGGCTTGCGGGGGACAAAACAATGCACTGTGATTGTCTATTTCTTATTCATACTTGGACTTGATGGGTCAGTATTGGTCGACACTATGGTCGTCGACTTGCAAATGCACGTATGTGTTGGCGCGCGTCAGTTGCCTTGTATGCGATATCTATTGGAGGTAATCTATGTATTATACCAAGGCATTTTCACTTCTGACAACAAAAAAGCGTGCGTATCGTCTTGTATTGACAGAGCGACTACGACCAAAACGGTCAATTGCCTGCTCTTACGCTCTTCATTGTCGGCGCGCTAGCGACATATCTACTTTTTTTTACATTATAATATCATTGGCTGTTCACACAAAAAATGCTGTAAAAGATCCCAAGTCCGAAGTTTAAGTGCCCAACCACTAATGCAGTTGACCTTTTCGTAATAAAATTCGTCGAGTGATCACTGTATCGAGTTATCGAGGCCGTTGGACCGATAGGCTCGAACAAAGAACCATTGATGCATTTAGCTTAATATATCGAGATTATCAAACTTGGAACGATCATTAGCTGGGATGATATTAACGATATCGTAAAGAATGGATTATGCTGTCAGATTTAAGGTGAGTATGCTTCGGCTTAAAGATTGAGATTATCAAGTGGGATTGTAATTCGGTATATAATTTATTTATTTATGCTTTATTGACCTTTAAGTGGTGATAAATGCGTGAATGCTAAGTAGCAAAACTATCTATTCTGTTTTCAAAAGTCTGGTGTAAAGTTACGAGTTATTGAATTTCGATCGTTGGAGAGAGTTTTATGATAATACTAGCTGACACGTCGAACTTCGTATTGCCTAATAAACTTTTTTTTTTCTAAAATAAAAGTGTACTAAGTTACTCCTTGTTACATCAGCTATCTGCCAGTGAAAGTCCCGTCAAAATCGATTCAGCCATTTCAGAGATTGCACAGAACAAACAGACAGACAAAAATTGTAAAAAATGTTGTTCTGGTATATGTACCGTGTATACATCCAAATGCACTTAGTAAAAAGCGGTTATTTTAATATTACAAACAGACACTCCAATTTTATTTATTTGTATAGATGTATAGATGATTGAACCAATTCACTCGTGAGCAGGCATTGAAAGTATACCCCAGTCTTCCTTACACCCGAACCTTATAGTTATAAAAGTAGAGTAGTTAATTCTACTGCTGGACTCGGGTCTTCTATTATGATTGACGGATATGATTACAGACCACCACTTTGATCGAGTAATAGGCCGACCCTGCAGCCTAGTTGGTAGCGACCCTGCCTGTGAAGCGAGGGGTCCCGGGTTCGATTCCCGGCCGGAACAGTTATTTATGTGACACAAAAATTTGTAATCTGCTCATGGGTGTATGTGTTATGTGTCGTCCATGCCACCCGCGACACAGGTGAAAACCTACTGCGGGGTATGAGTGTGTTAGCGTTTATTTATTAGGTGTGCCTATAAGTTGCTGAAAGCTGAAATAATGGACAAGACTCATCTATCCAGGTTTCTTCATGATGTCTTCTGCCATCACATTTGAGTATTAGTGTGGTGCAATGGTTACTTTATAGGATAACCGTACGGCAGAAAATTTAATGAGTTTGAATTTCTGTTCTCGGACTGGGTGTGTCCAATTGTCCATGTCTTTGTGTGTTCTCCATGGCGTCCACGACATGGAGTCCTAGTGTGCGGCTATGAGTGTGTAGCTTTTTTTAACCGACTTCAAAAAAAGGAGGAGGTTCTCAATTCGACTGTATTTTTTTATGTTCGTTACCTCAGAACTTTGGACTGGGCGAACCGATTTTGATGACTCTTTTTTTAATCGAAAGCTGGTGGCTGTCATGTGGTCCCATATAAATTTTATTGAGATCTGACAATGGCATCCATGATAAAACCATATAAGTCTTAAATTTGTATTAAGTAAGCGCGACAAATAGACGAATAACTCAATATCACGCCAACCGATTTCGATGATTCTTTTTTTAATCGAAAGCAGGTGCTTGTCACGTAATCCCACATAAATTTGAACGAGATCTGACCTACTGGTCAGAAACTACTGTTTTAGAGTAACTTTGAAGTCGGTTATTTTTTGTTAGTAAAATTTAGATTATTACTTTTCAATATATCTGTCATCAAACGGCCGTTTCTTGGTGGTCATACTATCATGTCATATTGATATGACCATTAAGAATCATTTGTATCGGTGGTCATATTATTTGAATGAACACCATATCCATCCATCATCCATCCATTCATTAGTCTTTTGAGTTCCACTGCTGGACATAGGCCTCCCCTAATCTACGCCACTCTGACCGGTCCTGAGCCTTCTGAATCCAGCGGATACCCGCTGTCTTCTTCAGGTCGTCAGTCCACCTGGTCGGGGGGCGTCCTGTGCTCCTTTTACCGAGGCGTGGTCTCGTTACCATACCATATAGGTATAAGTATTCAAGTTTCCGAAATAAAATACCCTGGAACCTCCCTAATACCAATCACCGCATTAGATACTAACTCAGCGGATTATCGTGTAATCTCCACAATCCTGTGTCCTGCATAATGAAATTCACATCCAGAATTGCATCATACAAACTGTATTAATAACCATTTAACGACACTCTAACTTCAGGCGGTTAGGACCCCTACAGCATGAGGAAAACGGTCGCAAATCCCGTGCACATCGGCTCAGATAAGCGGTTTTGGTCCGAACTTATTTGCAATATAGGTCTTAAAGCCTAATGAAGTGCGAGAGTATCATAGAATAAGCATCGGTACATTATTCTGAATGGTCGTTTTATACAAAGCCTGTACGAAAATTTTCCTGGGAGCCATGGATACCATATAATATAAGTAAAATGTCTCTAAATTTATTTTAAGGTAACGTCTTTTTTGTACAAAATTTTGTTTGTGCTTCCCTTAAAACAAAGAGGTTAGGGGTAGGTACTTTATTCGTAACTTATTGTTGATATTTTGTTCTACGACGAGCTGAGTTGGTAGTGATATTCACTGCGTAGCTAAGGGTGACAAGTTCGATTCTTGGCTGAGGTAAGGTCTTTCTTATTTGTGTTGTTCATGCTGCCTGCGACACAGGGAATCACGAGTGCTTACCAGTGAACGAATATACTACTCATTGGTGCTTACGGTCAACTATTGTCTGTATAATTATGACCCTGTTACATATAATATCATTGGCTATGAAAATAATTAGATGACATAATTATAGTGTTATCCATGGAATAAAAAACAGACAAAGTATAGCAAAAAAGGAAAGATGCCTTTCAAAGAAAGAAGATCAGTTTACGATACAAATAGAAGGAACGATTTAGATGAAGCTTTTTTACGAGACTATCTGATGTGATAGATGGTTTGTGATGTGATAGAGTAAAAAGGGTGCGTGTACTTTTGTACGCGCGTGAGAAGTTATACTTCCCCTCCCCTTCCCCTCCCTTCCCCTGTTTAACTTATATACAAACAAATATACATATATAAAAAAATACTCAAAAAAAAACAAACATTAAAAAAACGATATTCTGACAATATAAAAAAAAAACAAATGTGTCAACACGGACGTGTTACAAATCTTAAATTTTCACCCTTACCATTCTTTCCATTTATTTTATAACGCGCCTAAAGAAGTATAACTTCAAAAACAAAGAGAAATAATAGCTATGTGTAATTTTGTATATTTTGTAATATGGCAAACAAAATTAAAGCCATTTTATGATTCCGTATTTATTGCGGCGCTTTCCCAAGCCACGAATAACAAAATTACAATCTTACTTTACGCAGTATTTTTACACGACTCCATAAAAGGTCGCACGGTATAATACGGTCGTGCTGGTGTCATAGACAAAGGTTAGACGCGTACGTGAGAGGTGAATACGCCTCTTTGTATGCGACGCTTGTACTGAGATGTTTCTTATGTAGTTTTAAGATGTACCTTGCCACACAGTGCGTCTTTATAACTTAGATTGGTGTGATTTTTAGACTCGACGGCTACGTGACGACATAAAAATGGTATTCGACATCAAGGGGATAAAAAATGAAACGATGAATATTTTTATGTATCAACATAAGTTGCATCAGTATAAAGTAACAAAATATAACAAAACACATTTAGCACAAAACAACAACGACGGTATTTCTGGAAGTTCTGGAACAAAATATGTTAACGTAACGAATGTTACCAAATGACTGTTAATCCGAATTCTACAACTAACTCAGTAACAATTACCAATAAATATTTTTAAAGTGAAACTTTTATTCTATCGCCCTAAAATTTTTCGTCCATCTATCGCATTACAGCCGGCCCTGGAGTAAGAATAATAATGAAGATTCAATGATTTAAATAAATATTGCTCTTAGTTTTTAATATGCGTCTATCATCTAAATGATTGTATTATGTATTCTGTACTCTTGATACGCAAACTGAAAATAAATTTTAAAATTGAATATTTTGTCTACTATTGATTTCCAATTATCATTCTCATTCTTCAATAATTAAGTTAAGATTAAAAACGCAATTATAATACCCTAAATCGAATAATTTTCTAAAAGTTTTTGTTAAATGTCTACAAACCGAAAAAAGTTTCACTTGCATCGTGGTTTCATAAAACCACACTTTTATGTTTTTTGTTATCAGATTTTTCTCGCAGATTATTAATCATTATTTCACTGCAATTTGTATGTACCATGGGTACGATACTCTGTGCTTTTCTCTTTGCTATTAAATTACCAGTATCATAATTTGACAATATTTTAGCATTAGTTTAAAATTCGTTTTTCCCACAGCCACTCAGAGCTGACTGGGGGACAGTGCAAATAACCATTGAGTTTGCCCTTTGAATTTTTTTAAGAGGTGTAATTTTATAAATAAATAAATAAATACATTTTCATTGGAAGTGTACACCAAACGTTTATTCAGTCGCCAATTATTCTGACATGACTTGTACAGCGACTTGTGAAGCGTTTGTCACACGCTCGCGTCAAAGCGTATCCGTTGCGGATATTAAATTTCTTGTTAATAGCTCCTGTTGTATGCACTCGCTTAACAAAAATATGCTTTGTACCCTCTCCGCTAGAGAAAATGTCAATTTTGAGAACGGTGTGTCCTGGCCTGAATATTTTGGTAACGCGATCGCTTTGAACTGGTTATAACAGGTTGAAACAAAAGTTACGGGAATTACTAAAATTAAATTTTTGGAAATTAACTTGTGATCTGCCCTTTTGATTTTTATGTTCACAAAAAACCACAACAGAAAAAAGTTACTAAAAACGACGTTAAAAAAACAAAAAACGGAACCCTTATTGGATCACTCATGTTCTGTCCGCCTTTTACAGCCAATTTACTCTGAGACTACTGAACCATATAAGTTGAAATTTGGTACTTATGTGCTTTTTGTGACCCAAAGACGAAGGTATAGTGTAAACAACTGAATTTTGAAAAAAAAATGAAATAAAAATTAAAAAATAAATGCAAAATCCAAATGCATATACATAAAAAGCGGCTATTATAATATTACAAACGGATACTCCAATTTTATTTATTTGTATAGACTATACTTACAAAAACATTCAATTATACCCTAACTCTATAAAAGTTCCTCATACTAATATGTCTCTTATTCGTGCGTTTGTCGGACATCTTGATACATACAAACAGTATTTAACATAAGCTATTCAAAATTAGAAACCGCATTAAAATCGGTTCAACAGATGCCGCTACAAATTGTTTTATCTTAAACGAACCCAATGCATACCCATTGTTTATTTTTAATTATCTACACAATACACAGATATATTTCGACAGTTTAGATAGAAAACAAGGCAAGGCGGCGCAATCATATTGTTATCTTATGTCCTATTACGTTTGTCCAAACATTGGTTCTATTCGATTGTAATTTGATTGCGCATCGACAAATCGCCAGTATCCATTGCGCAATCGATTCTAGTTTTCGATTGTGGTTTCTTTCACAACTTTGAGCGGTCAGAGGTTAGCTATTACAAGAATTTAACAGGTCGAAAGGTAAATTTAATTTGTTCACGAGTAAAAGGTAATTATGTAAATCTATAAGTTTTACGACACAGAAAAAGTATTCAACATTATATATTAATGGTACCTACTTATTTGACATTTTATCTAAATACTGTTCTTCTCCTGAAGTTCTTTTTAGGGTTCCGTAGCCGAATGGCAAAAAACGGAACCCTTATAGATTCGTCATGTCTGTCTGTCTGTCTGTCTGTCTGTCTGTCTGTCTGTCTGTCTGTCTGTCTGTCTGTCTGTCTGTCTGTCTGTCCGTCCGTATGTCACAGCCACTTTTTTCCGAAACTATAAGAGCTATACTGTTGAAACTTGGTGAGTAGATGTATTCTGTGAACCGCACTAAGATTTTCACACAAAAAAAGAAAAAAAACACTAAATTTTGGGGGCTCCCCATACTTAGAACTGAAACTCAAAAATGTTTTTTTCATCAAACCCATACGTGTGGGGTATCTATGGATAAGTCTTCAAAAATGATATTGAGGTTTCTAATATCATTTTTTTCTAAACTGAATAGTTTGCGCGAGAGACACTTCCAAAGTGGTAAAATGTGTGTCCCCCCCCCTGTAACTTCTGAAATAAGGGAATGATAAAACTAAAAAAAATATATGATGTACATTACCAAGCAAACTTCCAACGAAAATTGGTTTGAATGAGATCTAGTAAGTAGTTTTTTTTTAATACGTCATAAATCGTAAACCGCAAAAAACATTGATCAAAGTTAAAAAGAACTACAAGAACTTTTATATTATGTTACTTGCTGCTACGGAACCCTTCATGGGCGAGTCCGACTCGCACTTGACCGCTTTTTTATATTATGTTACTTGCTGCTACGGAACCCTTCATGAGCGAGCCCGACTCGCACTTGGCCGCTTTTTTTTAAATTTCGTGCATCTCAAAACTTATTGAGTAAGTAAAGTAAGAAAGAAAGGCGCCGCGGGGTTACTCATTCGGCAGATAAAGGTTCTTCTTTGGTCGTGGGTGTCTATGACGCCTCAATTTTTCATGTCCATGCCACGTGGGGATGTTAGTGTTTGAGCGGTTATGTTTTTAACCCCGTCACAAAAAGAGGGGTGTTATAAATTTGACATGTCCGTGTGTCTGTCGCATCGTAACTCCTAAACGAATGGACCGATTATGATGCGTTTTTTTTTGTTTAAAAGCTGGTTTGATCGATATGGTTCCTGACGTATTCGATATGGTTCTTTGCTGTATTGTCAATAAAACTGCCGGAGGTTTAAGAATTTTTAAATTTGTAGTTACAAACACCATTAAAGAAATACTTCAGCGCTACTGTCGTGTCGGATAAACTACAGAAGACATAATAGCACTTATAACAAACTTAAGTATTATTATCTATACTAATATATAAAGAGGAAAGATTTGATTGTTTGTTTGCATTGAATGGCTCCGAAACTACGGAACCGATTTCAAAAATTCTTTCACTATTGGAAAGCTACACTATCCCCGAGTAACATAGGCTATATTATATTTTCCAAAAAAATTGGGATCCTTAATAAAACTCCAATAATGTAACCCAAGGTGTAAAAAAATAAGAAAACCGAAGCAAAGCGAGGGTGGTTACTCGTTGTGAATAAGATACCAATAATCAAGTCACTAACTGTCAGTGACTGACAGACGTAACAAATATTACCTATAAAGATTTACATGTAAACAAAATATAAAACGTTACTTATAAGGTCATTCTTCATAATATTACTGATGGTGAACAACTTCGTGAATCACGAACAATGGGATATAATGGTGTGAAGGGCAAATAATGATTCATTATAGAAGCGTTAAATAATTATCATTGCATTCTAATTTGCTACATCATAACTGAGTACATACTACGGAGTAGTACCTACACACATGGTATCTGTGTGGCATTCTCATGTGGTAGAAACACTTGGACCACATCTACACTTACCATCAGGTGGGATTGTGGTCAAGCATTAACTTATTCGTGTAAAAAAAAATACACAAAAAATACAAACATACGTATTCAAAAAACTTGAATATTTATGATTATGATATTGAATATTTATGTTTATGATATTGAATATTTATGATTATGATATTAGCAGGATTTATTACCTGCTAGTGTCAGGTAAGTTTGCATACTTTACGCGTTGATCAAAAACCTTTTAATTACTGACATAAGGCTATCCCTGCATCTGTCGATTGGCAACGCGTTGGTGACGAATTTACTTATGTCCTTGACTCACTCACTAGGAGACTTGTGTTTGTTTATCGAAACAACTCTAGTCTATCAAACTTAATCAAACATTTTATAAAATCGTGGTTTAAAACATGTAAATCAGAATTGAACCTGCGACCGCTCAATCAAAATTACGATCGAGCTTGTCTGTATTTAAATACTACATGTGATTGTGCAACAGACTTGCGAAAGTGAGAGGCGGGTTCGAACCCTGACCCTGCGACCTCGCAGTCACTCAGTACTCGGCGCTCGTTATGTCATCCGAGGTGTGATTACAGAAATACAGACAGAATGGTCAGGTTAATAGTTTCTTTATGAGCACTGAGAGATGATCTATTGGTTAACAATTATTATATCATTCATCTGAATGATACTTCCTAATATCGCTAATAATATTTTAAATGTGAAAGTTAGCGAGGGGTATTAGTTACTAGATCTTGACCCAAGCCAAGGATGGATTATTTTATTATTTACTAGCTGACCCGGCGAACTTCGTATCGCCTAACAAACTATATTTTTTTTCTGAAATAAATGTAGCCTAAGTTACTCCTTGTTACATCAGCTATCTGCCAGTGAAAGTCCCGTCAAAATCGGTCCAGTCATTTCAGAGATTAGCCGGAACAAACAGACAGACAAAAATTGTAAAAAATGTTGTTTTGGTATATGTACCGTGTATATATCCAAATGCACTTAGTAAAAAGCGGTTATTTTAATATTACAAACAGACACTCTTTTTATTTATTTGTATAGATGTATAGATTTATAGATGTGAAAGTTAGCGAGGGGTATTAGTTACATACCCACTAGATCTTGGCTCAAGCCAAGGATGGATGGAATATACACTATTGATCCATAAACATTGTTATTTATTTCTATTTCTGTAGCAATAATCTATCTTGTATCTGATAAGCCGATTTCCAACATACAATTTGGATAACATGTAATATCTCCATATTCACTGCCTGAATATTATTACTGGGACTAATTGAGTCATTAACCTAATTATTAGTCAGACCGAATAATTTATGCATGCCTGGTACCTTGCTTATAGGCTGCGATAAATATTGGTACATTGGCTGGTGTTGGCGCACCTATTGGTAACTGATTTAAAGGTGCATTGGTGTGATTTAGCGTGTTAGTGGCCCAACAAGGCCGTGATTGTTAAGAAACATAAGACGTGAAATACATTAAACATAATATGACGGAAATGCAGACCATCCCGGGTTCGATTTGAAAACGAAATTTTGTGTGACTGATAAATGTTCACAGAAAAAATAACGCTGCTTATTCATGGTCCCACTAGGATTCATTGTATCGACTTTGAAATGTGACGTCACGAAATTTAGGACCCCCTCCCACCCCTTGTCACACAATATCACACTATATATGTATGTTAATTGTTGCCATGGACAACACACAAACATACATCCTCCAGACTGAAAAAAGAAATTCAAACTCATCATTCTTTGTGCCTCGCTGCCTCGCCATCGAACCCCCGACTCTTCGAATGGTGGCCCAGCATGCTAACCATTACACCATGCGGGTCGTCATATTCAATAGGGTTCACTTCGAATGCACGTTGGCTTACAAGATTTTAAACTTAACTCATCGTGGACTGAACATATTTTACTATAATACGAGTACTGCAGTTCATCCGTGACCACGATCCATGCAACTGGGTCGAAATATCGGAATACAAAATAAATATCGTGAGTAATGAGAATACGAGTAGTATTATAGTAAAATACGTTGGCTTAAACTGGCAAACTTACACCACTTTGAAGGAACTCCAAAAGAAAATCGTAAATACAGTACTAAAGGAAAAAACTCGAATAACTTGAAGATAAGGCCCTAATGTTACGCCTTTACAATAGTAGGTAATTTTTCGAGCCATTTGCTTCGTCCATTGTCGTTGGAAAAGGGGACTTAACGGGTCTTGATCGCGTATTAATAACTGGCCAGGGGTTGAAGGGATTTGGGGATTTACTTCAATATGTTTACTTCGTGTCCTCCTCACTTCACTTCTTACCTCAGAAATTTGGATTGGGTGAACCGATTTTGATGATTCTTTTTTTAATCGAAAGGTGGTACTTGTCGTGTGGACCCTTTTAAATTTGAGCTAGATCTGACGAGTAGTTTTTGAGTTATTTTGAATCCTTTATTTTTTCTTGGTGATTATTGATATGGTCGTAAACGCCCAAGCAAACTGTTTTTTCGAAGCGTTATCAAATTTTACAAAAAAAAACCTTGTATTATTTGATTAGTTTCATCAGTTGTTTTGGATTCCATCGTCAAAAGTGAGGCGTAATGATCGCCGAATCGTCCAAATGGACCTGGGTTCGATTCCTAGCAAGGCAGAAATTACAATGACGAGTAGATAATTATCGGTTCTCGGTCTAGATATGTGTGATTTTATCTTTGTGCTGTTCATGCTATCAACGACACAGGAAATCCTAGTGTGGTGCTATGAACACTCATAAGGGGCCATCCATAAATTACGTCACACGTTAGGGGGGACGGCGGAGGGGGTAGGTCGATGTAGTGTGACATTGTGTGACAAGGGCGGGAGGGGTCCTAAATTTCGTGACCTCACATTTCAAAGTCAAATAATTGGTATGTATAGATAGGTACATATTAAAAGACAAATGGAAATAAAACTTATTTCGGAACTGCTTTTTTAATTTAATAATTTCTAAGTGTAAAATTTTATAATATGTGACGTCACATTAGGGGGGGAGGTCTCACAAATGTGACCAGCTGTGACAAGGTGGGGGGAGGGGTCAAAAAGTATGAAATTAGTGTGGCGTAATTTATGGATGGCCCCTAAGGAGTAGCCTTTTTTTATAAATACAGTGCCATTTTTACTATTATTATTTCTCCGTGATGACCGCCTGGATAGCTACCACCCTCTTTCACCGCCACACGACTCGTCGTGTTCTGGCTGGGGGCTTGAGAGCCAGTTCTTTCTTTCTATTTCTTCTTCTTCTTCCTTTATTCTTAAGAAAGACTTCTTAGCCGGCAACGCATCAGTGATGCCTTTACTGTCGGTGATATCCATGGGCGACGATAGCCACTTACCATCAGGTAGATCGTCAGCTCGTTTGCCGGCTATTTCCTTAAAAAAATTACCTGGAGGTTTATCATCAAGGATGGTTAAAACCCTGTATAAAAATACACTAAATACTTCTTACCCAGCAACCTGATTCGAACGACAAACTTCTTCAGAGCGCAAGGTATTGTGCACTTTCCCGATACTATAAATAACTACCCGCGTGGAGCACAAAATTTATTTAGACAAATATTGCCTTTGAGAATGAATCGTTCGGTCCGAACATTCCTATGAATAAAGATTGACCCCATATCTCATTCGGTTAAGGCGTTTTACTTATGGCGGTAGTTGTAAATTTTCTTTATATGACTGCTATTGGCGATGGATTTTCAATTTTATTTCGTTGAGTTATGGTTGACAATGGTTTGGAGTTTAAATTTTGTGTCAAAAGAGAAAAATATTTAAGGAATTCTTTGGAATGGTATTGTGTTTTGGCACTTAGATCTATAAATGAATATATCTTGTAAATGTAGGGGAAACTGAGAAATGACATATAAATAATTAATTCTCTTCTCTTACTACTAAGTGACTCCTAATAGGATGTAAGGGTTGGTCATTAGCAATGCTGCTGCTATCTATCTATAATCTCTATAATCTGTTGCTATCTATCTTTAAATCCAAGCTGACTTCTCCTGTCCATGGTGTATTAGGAAAACCAGACGAGGTAAACATATCTTCTGCTTTCTTCTGGGTCACTGGCTACGCATCGGTGATGTTTTAAGATATACTAATCTGTGAAAGTCTATGGAAGACTGTGCCCACTTACCATCAGGTAGGGCGGCTATAGTTATAATAATTAAAATTCGTCATTACAAAAAAAAACAGACAAAAATGGATAATCATTTTAATATTAGTTCTATAAATTACGATAGAAAAGTATTCATTTTAATACAAAGATATACTGGATTTTTAATGATAATAGGGACTCCCACTATTTCTTCAATAGAGAAATACAAAGTAACAACGAAGTGAATCCATTCATCCATCCATCCATCAGCCTTAGAGATCCACTCCTTAATCTACGCCCCTCAGACCGGTCCTGAGCCTTCTGAATCCAGCGGTACCCGCTGTCTTCTTCAGGTCGTCGGTCCACCTGGTCGGGGGGCGTCCTATGCTCCTTTTACCGAGGCGTGGTCACCATTCGAGGACCTTTTTTCCCCAACGGTTATCGGTCCTCGAACTATGTGGCCAGCCCATTGCTACTTCAGCCGGCTAAATGTGTGTGACTTAACTATTAACCTCAAAATCACTCAGTTGAAACAACTATTATCTACTGTAACTAATCAGTTACAAATTCAAATCGGATACACATTAATGGCGGATAGGGGTTGATTACGATCCGGAAATGGGCGGGGCCAGTTCCCCTTTAAACGATGATGACCTGAAGCTGATAGGGTAATTGTACTGGAAATAACCTGCAAGTCGCTTATCGCAATGTTTTAGATTTAGTAATAGCAGTAGTTAACTAGTTATTATCTACTAGTTAATAATTGCATAGGTATTTGTTGTTAAATATGCACTGCTTTTGACTATGATTCGGGTTCGATTCTTGGTCGAGGCGTATTAAATTACGAGTACGTAGAGGATATTTATGTTTTCACGTGGGTTTGCTAGTAATATTTTGCTTTAGTTTTACAAACAGACGAACGAAAATGTTAAATTTCTGTTACGGTGCATTATGTCAAAATGGTTACAATATCTTAGAATATAATTCTTTTCTTATAGAGACGGTAATATATACTAATAATAACATTATACTTATTATGTTATTAGTACATTCTACCTACCTACCTACCTAGTAGATAATTTATTCCTTTCGGTCAATTGTAACACCTCTAATTCCGTTAAACATTTTAACAAAAGAAATATTTTACATTATGCCATATATTAACGAAAAGAAACAACATATTTTCAAGTTAGTATTGTAAGAAGTTTTGAAGGGGAAGTTGGGAAATTATTCTGTTTCGGAAAACTTCTTCCGCGAATGTTTTCTTTGCTGAAAGCCTAAGGGTATCGACATCATAATAATATCGGCAAGTTATCTTCTTGAAACATAGATTCTGCTGTTAAACTTAGTAATTATATGACGGTGATGAATGGATGGTCCGTTATTGATATCAATGTAGGTTATGTAAAATATCAATGATGTTAAAAAGTAAATATAAATAAATAAACGCTAACACACTCATACCCCCGCAGTAGGTTTTTTTTACCTGTGTCGCGGGTGGCATGGACGACACATATAACACATCACAGTAACACCCATGACCCGAGTACAAATATTTATCTGTCACATATCAAATATCTGCCCCGGCCGGGAATCGAACCCGGGACCCCTCGCTTCGCAGGCAGGGTCGCTACCAACTAGGCTACAGGGTCGTCAAAAAAAACAAATGTAATGTAATGTAATATGTTTTTATAGTGTCAATCTAGGCGATCTATCTACTATAAATGTAATGTAAAGTTATTCATTTATAACCGACTTCAAAATTACTCAAAAATTACTCAACAGATCTAGCTCAAATTTAAGTGGGACCACATGACAAGCACCAGCTTTCGATTAAAAAAAGAATCATCAAAATCAGTTCACCCAGTCGAAAGTTCTGAGGTAACAAACGTAAAAAAAATACAGTCGAATTGAATATCTCCTCCTTTTTTGAAGTTGGTTCTGGGCTGTTAACCGTTCAAAAATTCCTCACCTGGAGCCACCCTATGTGGTAGTATCAGTTCATGTCCTCAATTAAAAAAAATACTGCTGAAAAGGTAAGTAAATTTTTCACTTGTATGTTCGAAAGTACAAGCGAATACCAACTTGAGAGCTGAAAGTGACAAACATACATTTACGCTAAAAGCTGTATAAATATGTAAACTCGGATTCCTTTATACGGATGCCCGCACGAAGTTACGAATTATGGAGAACGTTCAGATACGTTTATTCTGTACCTCTTTGATTGCTTAAATAAATATTATACAAGTTTATAATATGTGGTTTAAAATCTAAATATCCGGTTTTATAGTGTCAATGTAGGTAAAAACGCTACTTAGTGAGAAAGTGAGAAGTTATACTTCTTTGGCATCGTTAAATAAATATTTAACATTAATATTTAATAATATGTAGTATAAATTATATTAAATAATAATATTTGAATTTATATTATTAAATAATACCTACATGACTAATACAGATTTTATTTCTATTTTTAACCGACTTCAAAAAAAGGAGGAGGTTCTCAATTCGAATGTATTTTTTTTATGTTCGTTACCTCAGAACTTTGGACTGGGCAACCGATTTTGATGATTCTTTTTTTAATCGAAAGCTGGTGGCTGTCATGTGGTCCCATATAAATTTTATTGAGATCTGACAATGGCATCCATGATAAAACCATATAAGTCTTAAATTTGTATTAAGTAAGCGCGACAAATGGACGAATAACTCAATATCACGCCAACTGATTTCGATGATTCTTTTTTTAATCGAAAGCAGGTGCTTGTCACGTAATCCCACATAAATTTGAACGAGATCTGACAAGTAGTTTTAGAGTAACTTTGAAGTCGGTTATTTTTTGTTAGTAAAATTTGTGTTGGTAGCTTTTTGCGGGCAACTTCATCCTGTTTATTTTTATATTACAAATCTTAAAATCTCACTCTCATCATTTTTTTTATAACGCGCCTAAAGAAGCATAACTTTAAATGTGTCTGCTGTTAACATAGCTGGTTGTTCGTTGTATAGGTACATTATTTAGTCAATTCTTTACGTGTAGAAAGTTTCATGTTTTACTATCATTATACATTCTGACTGAAAAAGAAATTACAGTAGTAGTCAGTGCTAAAATAACAAATGTAATACCATCTTTAATACGGTCCATTTGAAGCATCATACTTCACGGCTTAACGCTGTTATAATCTCACCCCAGACTACTCATAAAAAGGGTCAACGGTCTTTAAAACTAATTAAATAATCCAAGTACAGACAAATTTAATCAAGTATTTCGTAGTCACGTCTAGTTTAACTTATAACTGCGTTTATGAATACATTACTGATTTGTTATTATGAATATTGTGATGATAAGTTCATTGGTGTCTTACATTAAAAATTGCAAAGCTCTGAATCAGTGCCGTAGCTAGTCCTAAGGAGGCCCCATACCAATGTTTATTGGCCCCCTCAACGTCAGCTATCAAATATAAAAGGAGTGCCAACTGTAGCGATCTTAGGCCGCTGGCGAGCCTTTTGGGAGTGTTAGTGGGGGCCCCTATACGCTGGGGGGCCCGTATAATTGATACGGCTGATACGGCGGTAGCTACGCCCCTGCTCTGAATTAAAGTCTGTGAACTTAATGCTAAAAGTTTAAATCTAAATAATAGAGAAGAAATATCCATTAATCATAATACCTACAATGCTATTATTTACTGAAAATAGCGCTCCGCCGGAAAATCTGTTCAGTAGTTGTGTGAAAGAGTTTAAAAAATCCATACATCCTAACAAACACCTAACTTATAATATAAAAAATTTAAACAAAATTGTCTATAATATAATTAGAATTTTACCAAAAAAAAAAACGACTTCAAATAACTCAATAACTACTCGTCAGATCCAGCTCAAATTTAAGTGGGACCACATGACAAGCACCAGCTTTCGATCAAAAAAGAATCATCGAAACGGTTCACCCAGTCGAAAGTTCTGAGTTAACAAACATAAGAAAATACAGTGGAATTGAATAGTACGTATTTATGCTATTCCTCCTATGGCAGTTTCTTTTGAAATGATCTAAAAAGTCATTTACGCCTCACTACCGACTAAAATAGCTGAAACACGGAGACGCACAAGATGCAGGGAGTATAGAGCTAAGGAGGAATAACTCATATTATGTATATGGGGAAAGAAGAAAAAAGGGTGCGTGTACTTTTGTACGCGCGTGAGAAGTTATACCAACTTCTTTGACATAATTAAATGAATATTTAATTTAATAACGTGTATCGTACGTGTGAGATTTGTATAAGTAATAACATTAAATTTTAAAAGAGGTAAAGATAAAAGCGCTATCTATCCAGTGCTTCTTTCATACTCGCTCCATGGCAGCGTTAAACATTTAACGTTTAACGTTTTAAAAGTCGCATAAGAAGTATGACTTCAAAAACGATGATTATATCAGTTGTTGACAGATTGAAGTTAGACACTGACAGTCCTGAATACCAAACTTCAACGGTTTACATAGCCCAAATTCTCCTGTCTGCTACCATGGCGCCATCTTATTTAACAGAGTTTGAAAACTTTTTTTCACAATACAGATATTCCTCCTTACCTCTATGCTCCATGACCTGAAATGCCTTGTAACAGATCCCTAACGTACATGTCTAATCCACAAACGTGTACATTTTACTAATAATAGCACATATCACTTCGTATTTGCGCACTTTCATCACTAAAGACTCAGGGGAGACTAGGGCTCGTTGTGATATTTTTTAATAAATGGTTATGATTATTTTCGTAGTAAAATTGGTTTAAATATTTTACTATGTAACTATTCAAGTTTGTTAATATTATTTCAGATACCAACCATGCAACCATGTGTCTTTGTGAAACCTTCCAGACATACGTAACGAGTTTGATTGGTTTGGGATAAACACAAACCAATTCAATTATTTGGATGGAAAGTGCTTTGCTATATTTTAATAGAATTCTTTATTGTTTTTATTAAATAATAATTATAGCAGTCTTAAGCCTTATCAAAACAAGACGGTAATACTAAAAACTTAAAACATTACAAACATATCATTTTAATTATATTTTAACTCTCACGCAAATACTAACCTAAGTTTTAAGTAATAAGCAAAGATGACATTCTTTTGTCTCGTTTCAGTTTGTTGAGGCTCTCTGTCCCAACTAGCCCAAATCTCCCCATCCTAGGCGGAGAGAAAAAAAATCACTCCAATACCTGACAGATCCTCCATATTACATATCAGAACCAATACCTAAGACGCGCAAACTTAATCAAACATTAAGTTATACAAATTTGAACCTTATTACATTACGTTAAAGCATAGGATTATTTCCACTGAAGTCACAAGTCATCAGAATCTTCTGACGTTTATAATTTGAACTCTATTTCATTTGCAATAAGAGTTATGTCATTCGCATTGATTTGTTTGTAATATGAAGTGAAAAGGGTTGTCAATTGTAAGACATGTTTCCGATTCTTGGAAAAGTTTATTTATAATGGATATTTAATCCGTTGCTTATGGCACTTTTATAGGCAATTTAAAGCTCTCTAGGCAATGTAAGGTGTTGTTGGGTGTTTGTCCGAGATGGACTCCTAAACTACTTAACCGATTTTAATCAAATTTGCACACCGTGTGCAGTTTGATTCAACTCGAAAGATAGGATAGCTTACATCTCAAAATAAAAAAAACTTTTGACAGAACGAAGTCTGTCCGCTCAGCTAGTAGATACATATAAATAAAATTGAAGTGTCTATCTGTGATTTCAAAATTACTGTGTTTTCTAAGTAACTTTAGTTATTTACACAATACAAAAACACAAACTATTGTAATTTTTTGTGTGATGCTTTCTTATACTATAAAAATAATCTACATCTTTTTGGTTTCAAAACAAAGCTTATTATGTTTATTTTAGAAAGTCTTTTACTTTTGGTACTTTTATAAATGATCAAACGAAGAAACCGTATTTATTTAAACAATGTGGAAATCGTGTTTTTACGTTCAGTTACTGGAACGATATGTTAGCCTTATGTTTTTCTATGGCTGCCGTAAAAAAATGTTTTCTGAATTGCGGTAAAGCATAAAAAGAAAGCAGGTATTATAAAACACAGATTGTATAATTATGTTCCGCAGATAGAAAATAATAAGACAACTAGTCGTATACTCCAACTCAGAGTCACTAACGGTTACTTTAATCACTCCTTAGGGGCCATCCATAAATTACGTCACACTAATTTTATGACTTTTTAACCCCTCCCCCCTCCTTGTCACAGCTGGTAACATTTGTGAGACCCCCCCCCCCCCCCTAGTGTGACGTCACATATTATGAAATTTTACACCTAGAAATTATTATATTAAAACAGCAGTTCCGGAATAAGTTTCCATCCATCCATCCATCCATCAGCCCTTTGAGGTCCACTGCTGGACATAGGCCTCCCCTAATCTACGCCACTCAGACCGGTCCTGAGCCTTCTGAATCCAGCGGATACCCGCTGTCTCCGTCAGGTCGCCCGGAATAAGTTTAATTTCCATTAATTGTTTTTTAGGAGCAATTTAAGTAACTGTTAATGACTCTGAGTTGGGGCGATGATATATTGATAGTAAGACTAGTGTCATTGGCAATACACAATAAGATTTTTGCTTAGTCGGGGGGTCGGCTTCTGTCACAGCTTATGACACCTTATTTGCCGGCATGAGATTGTCGATTTGGGTCTACATTCTTAGCCGCCCAAATACGGCCAAAATAAACTTAATTCGTTAGATTCTTAGAAAGCCACAAAGGCTATATTTACTGTAGTGAACTGTAAATTAATAATAAGGTGGTGAATAGAAAGAAAAGAAAAGAATCGACCACATTACAGTCTTAATTTTACATGTTTCTTATTATTATTATGCTCTAATTTCACGGCCATAAAATGTTACTATATTTGCAGAAAATATTTTATGCACAAAGTATTCTTTTTAAGACGGATTTTATAAATTTCTTTGTTCAATGTTACAAAAGAAAGAAAACTTTATTTAAAACCGGGCAAGTGCGTGTCAGGCCACGCGCAATGGAGGGTTCCGAAGTAGTAAGTTTATCGACTGTTATTCATTAACTACTTATGTTAACATAGCCGTGATAATTTTCCTTGTAAATTCATCATATAACATATTTTTGAGAATTTTTTCTCTTGTCCAACTCCAACCATTTAGTTAGCCGATAGGGACATTTGACTCTAACCCATCATCATATAAAAAATCATTTTAAAGCCAAATATTTCGCAAACGGACCCCTAATTGCAAAAATGGTCTTAAAAGACCCATAATATTTTTGGAAGACCTTTTCAACGATATCCCACACTATAGAGTACGCGACGAATAAAAAAATTATCCTCACGTTACCTGTAGGGGTATTTTATTCTACGATTCTGGAGTTTTAATAAATGTGTATATCGATGCCAAATTACAGCTTTTTAGCACTAAAGGTCTCGGTGCTTTGCTTCGGACGGACGGACGGACATGATGAAACTATAAGGGTTCCGATTTTACTTCGGAACCCTAAAAACGTGGAAAGTGAAGAAAAAAGTTAGTTTTATCTGGAAGAAAATTTAAATTACAAGATAAAATAAGAAGAAAGCTTTATATTTTATGTCAACTATGCGAGATGGACAGATAAACAGATGTACAGTCATATTTTACGAGGCTGCAATTTTATAATTACATACGAAGCCATTTAATTTTCTAGTATTAGTGCATAAGACATAATAGTTCTTATAATAGTAGGGGAATGTGGGGGGAAACCGGACAGGGGGTGAAAACAGATAGTTGCTATTTTACTAGTAGGCATATAGCTATCTCGTTCTAAATAGTCAAACGTTATTTGGGAACACTCGGGCAGTTTGCTTGCAAAAGGCGGACAGGATAGAATTTCATCACGTGCTTGTACTCCACAAAATAGAAAAAATTGGTAAGTTATCTAATATTTTGTAATTTTTGGCGTATTCTCATTTGTTTTGGCCATGTACAATCATAATGTAACATTCTTTTCATAATATCTTGGTTATTTAAGTTAAAAAAACAGCATTAATTGTTGCTGTTAGTCTAAGAATAAAAATTTTGCAAGTAGTATTTTAAAAGTGGCACCTGTGGGGTACGACCGGACGGGGTGATATCGGGTATCCGGTGTCACCCCCAATCATTGAATAGGTTATGTCTGCTTATTTACTTAAAATCTTAAACCTTTACTTTATTTATTTTTCATAAGTAAGTTTACAGGACCTCAGTATCACTTGAGTTGAAGAGAGACGTAGGCTCCCCATGCGTATTCTACAGTCTGTACAACGGGGAATATTCTGAAGAACTGTTCGGTTTAATACCTGCGATTGATTTCCGTCACCATGCATCACGATGTATCAGGTTCCATCAACACCACCTTAATACTTGGCGTTCGTCCACAGTTCGCTTTTCATGTAATTTCCTACCACGCACGTGTAAACTGTGGAACGAACTTCCTGCATCGGTGTTCCCACTAAGCTTTGACATGGAGTCCTTCAAGAAGCAGGTCTATTGTTATTCTTCGAAGCCGGCAACGCATTGGTGACGCCCCCGGTATTACTAATGTCCATGAACGACTGTAATCACTTACAATCAGATAACCCGTCAGCTCGTTTGCTTGCTTAAGGCATAAAAAAAATATCCGTATTCACCCCGTTGACTAAAACCGCGTATCCGGTTTTACCCATAGGTATGGGGTGAATCCGGATTTATGTTTTTTATTAAAATAAATTTCTACTTCTTTTTATCTTTATTGATTTCGGATATTTTTTGCCAAAGTAATGTCTTACATTATGTTCTTTGAGAAGTGTTGTTGATTTTTTAAATATATAACATTATAACGAATTTATGGTGTTTTTTTCTTAACTATCCGGTGTCACCCCACATTCCCCTAGTATTAGCAGTCCTCATGTAGTCAAAAATAGTGTCTAGTCTAGATCATGTAGGTACCCTGCGATTTATAGATGTCTTTGATACTTAATTTTTTTGTTTTAAGTAAATTACAATTTAACCCCGAGAATGTACTAATAAAAACAACCGGTTTTGAATCTAAATCATACCACGAAGCCGTCTCCAAAACATGTTACTAATATCAAAAGATATAAATTCCCCGCCTCAGTTAACCCGGGTAATTATTCACGGTTCACAAGTCCAAAGACCAAAAACATTACCTTACAAAGGCATTTAAGAGAAATAACCCTTAAAATAATACAGAGGGTCGAAAAACCCTTGAGTCAAAGCACTTCCCATCAACACTGAACAAGTTCCTCTGGCAGTTTCTACTTTCCCTAATTAATACCGAGTTCTCTATTAAAACATAATTGAATGTATCTGAGCGAGGTCTGCGCTGACCTTTAGGGACTTCACTATCCGAATGAAAGTCACGGATACAGTAAAATATCCGTAAGTTCCCGCGTCTAGTCACGGACCTAAAAAAAAGACGGACATAATCCCTACAACAAATTCAGTGAAGCACTCATAGTAATACCAACTCTCTATTCGTACAAGTACACACACCTACACATTGACACTTCACTGCTTCAATCGCGAATCAAAATTACGCACACATGGTGGGCGGGCGGCAATTGCTATACTTCACTCTCGATTAGACGAGGTTACGTCCGTCTTTTTTTCAGGTCCGTGCGTCTAGTGTAATCAGAGTAGTTCTTTATGAACCAACATTTTGAGTTTTTCTGTTTTTTTTTTTTTTTTTTTTTTTTTTTTTTTTTTTTTTTTTTTTTTATGTTAATAATAGACAAACGAACAGACGAACAACGTAATGGTAAATACTTAAATAGTCATTCATGGATATTAATAACACTTACGACATTTTGCGGCTATAAAGCATAGTCATTCATGGATATCGGTAACACTAGAGACATCACTGATGCATTTTGCGGCCATAAATGATACGGAGTTCCCCCATTATTTCTAACTCTTCAACACTGAGATCGAAGCACGTGAAAAATATTTTATTGTTAAAGCAAATCAAAATCATTGATGTGTATTATGTACTAGCTGCCCGGACAGACTTCGTTCAGTCAAAAGATTTTTTTTATTATTAAAACTTTGTGTGCCTTAAGGAACATACAAAAAATTGCCGAATTGGTCGAGCCATTCCCGAATTTTGTGCTTAGGAACATTAATTTTTATTTATATAGATTTTTTTATTCTACCGCCATTTCGGAAAGTTGCTTTATAGTACCTGCGAAACGTAAAATCATATGAAATAAATTAATTTAAGTATGGTTAATGTAAACCAAAGACATTCTCATTGAAAATATTAAAAGAGAGAAAAACACTTGAAACTTTTGAAGCTCACAACATTTTCTATACGAGTGATTAGTGTGACTACGTCATATATTAAAATAAAAAATTCAACAGAACTTTAAGTTCTTAGGTCTTAGGTAAATAATTCTATTAAAATATAGGTAATAAAATTATGTCAAGTAACTTTAATGAACCATTAGTGGAGACGGCGAGATCAAATTAGGGTTGCCCCCCGTACTTTATTATATGTATAGTATCGTGCTATATTTCAGTCAGTTGTACTATATGTTATAGAAAAATAATATAGTACGAATAATACTATATTTTCATCGGTAATTCAGTTGTCGAGTTTTTTTTTACTGTGGAATGCACCCGCAACGCAGAATTGGGAATTTCAGAACGAAACGCATTCACGTCGTTCGTTGCTCACACGTCACGGCAAATAAACGTCAACTTCAAATTGACCGTTCTTGTACATTATTTACTATCTATTATTTTAAAAATAATAAGACTTTGTTAACCAAAGCTAAGGCTAATAACAAATACACATGGAAAAATAAATAAATACTAAAAATAAATGTGTACTATTTTTTTTCCTTGAATTTCCCAATAATTCTATATTTTTGCAATGTTTTGAAAAAAATACTATTTTACCTTCAAAAAAGGTGGCAACCCTAGATCAAATAACAGCCACAGTCTTATTTATCGACGCCTCCTATAGCTCAGTTGGTTAACGGAGACGGCAGCGGCGGAGGGAGAGAAAAAAAATATATTTATATATTTTGGAATATTTTTTTAAACAATTTTTTATTTTATTTTTTTGAAATTTTTTTTAATTATTTTTATTGAATTATTTTTTTTGGCAATTCCACTTGTCCGCTGAAGTTTCACTTGTACTATGTGTCCCAGCACACATTTAGATTTTTATTTCTCACTTATTTATTCATTTCTTTATGTGGATTGTTTTTCGCATGTCATTGGGGTGGCCTAGTACTGACTCTAATTTCACGCAGTATAATCAGGGTATCGTAAGAGGCAACAGAAGTCGGCCGGTGTTCTAGTAGGGTTTTGAATAGAAATAAAAATAACGTAATAATTTATATATTTTTTCCTATATAAACCCAGAAAATTACTTAAAACAAATGAGTAAGCCCTTTGACAGTGGCCGGCTTAAAAAAACGGAAGAAATCCTTGGCAGACGCTTTAGAAAATTCTAGGCTTAACCCTGCGGGTTCATTAACAAAAAGATCATGGATCACTTTGAAATATGATGAGAGCGATTAATTAAAACTTGGGAGGCACTACAATTAACTAAGTTGGATCGTAACGCGCGAAATTACAAATTTCGCGTCGGAATTTTAACTGGAGTAATGATGGGGCCAGACGACCCGGGTTGCGCAATGGATACCATGCCAGATCGCCGCGCCAAGGGTCCTGGGTTCGATTCCCAGCGAGGAGGTTTGAATGATGAGTTTGAATTTCTGTTGTCGGTCTGGGTGTGAATGTCCTTGTCTAGTGTGTTGTCCATGGCACCCACGACACAGGGAATCCTAGTGTGGGGCTATGAGTGTGAACCGTTATCTAATATATAAAATTCTCGTGTCACGGTGTTAGAAGTTGAACTCCTCCGAAACGGCTCGTCCGATTTTCATGAATCTTAGCGTGCATATCGGTTAGGGTAGAGAATCGGACAACATCTATTTTTCATCCCCCTAAATGTTAATGGTGGTCCCACCCCTAATTTTTTTTCATTTTTTTGACAAATTTTTTTGTTTCTATTTTTTTATGATACAGCATACAAAAATAACAACAAAAAAACTTCAGTCGGGGCAGCTAGATATTATTATATTGAAATGTTGAGAAGGATAAGTGCATTTCTAATTTTTTATCTATCAGTTCTTATTCAGCCCTTACCTCTGGCGTTGATGGAGCGTTGGGCAAGAACATTTTCATTTTTCCGAATGCAGTGAAGTTGTTTGTTTTACCGACTTTGAATTGCAGACCTCTCGATTCGACTATATATTTTATTTGTCTGTTACTGAGGATTGTTACTGTTCTATTCCCGTAATTAGTATGAAAGATTTACGCTGTTTTTTGACTCAAGTAATTTTTATACATGTTGCTGTTTTGCTAGCCGAATGAAATTTTCAGGAATTATTCTACATGAATTGTAGTAGTTTTTAAGATAGTTTGTAGAAAAAATTACCAGTGAATTTTTTTTACAGCCTCTAAGAGTTAATGTTAAGCTTGAGTGGTGGTGGTGGACATTAGCTTGAGAGTTAATCCTCCTGTGCTCCTTTTACCGAGGCGTGGTCTCCATTCGAGGACCTTTCTTCCCCAACGGTTATCGGTCCTTCGAACTATGTGGCCAGCCCATTGCCACTTCAGCCGGCTAATTCTCTGAGCTATGTCGGTCACCCTCGTTCATCTACGGATTTCATCATTTCTGATTCGATCACCTTTTAAATTATTATTACTTCAATATAGTATTTTACTCTAATTTAATTAAAACTTTCTGTTTATTATATTCATTTGTCATTCCATAAATTTATGACAATTTACATTCCCCTGGCCCGTTGAGTTCATGAGACCCGTGTAACGACGCCCATACATCACCCGAGGTATTCTGTTGCTAACCTTGACACAAGCCTCCCTCACATCAACGTAATTACGGCAGATGTGAACTCCTTATGTATGCGTTTTGTTAATTATGTTATGGGCGTTGTGAGTTGTGACTCACTTTCATAATGTCGTTTTAGTATGGTTCGTGTACTTACTATCCTAATAAGATTATAAATGTGAAAGTTTTTTTGTGAGGATATAAGGATGTTTTTTGCTCTTCCACACAAAAACTACTGATTTTCGTGACTACGGATTCTCGTGAAATTTTGAAAACGTAGGCCATGATCTGCAATCAATAAATTTAATCTATATTCTAAACAAATAAATAAAATTGGAGTGTCTGTTTGTAATATTAAAATAACCGCATTTTACAAGGTACATATACCAAAACAACATTTTTTACAGTTTTTGTGTCTGTCTCTCTGTCTGTCTGTCTGTTTGTTCCAGCTTATCTCTGAAATGGACAATTTTGACAGGACTTTCACTGGCAGATAGCTAATGTAACAAGAAGTAACTTAGGCTAATTTTATTTTAGAAAAAAAAATAGTTTGATAGGCGATACGAAGTTCGCCGGGTCAGCTAGTAAACAATACACGCTTACACACTCATACCACCGCAGTAGGTTTCCCTACATGGACAACATAAAAGACATCACTATAAAACCCATGACCCAAGTACAAATATTTATCTGTCACATAAACATCTGCCCCGGCCGGGAATCGAACCCGGGACCCGTCGCTTCGCAGGCAGGGTCGCTACCAACTAGGCTACAGGGTCGTCTAATAACATAATAGGGTACGATTATCCGGGAAAACGCGAGCAGTACCGCGGTCAGAGCGATAGCGGTATGATATTGTATCATTCTAATACATATCTACATAGCAATAAACAGAATGTGAACTGCAAGGCTATTCTGTTCTGCTACTCGACAGCGGAATCCGCGATGAGTTTCAAAATTGAAGTTCGTGTTCAAGACTCACCTAACTTCGCAAGTGCGTACTAACTAGATGATTAGAGAACGACATATATGTATTCGGTAAGAATACCATACCGAGGCCATCTTTAGTCGTTTGAAGTTCGAGTTCGAGACTCACTGCACTTCGCAATTGAGTACTAGATGGTTAGAGAATGAAATATCAAGATGATGCAAGTTCGCTTTCGAGTCTCACTTGAGTGAGCTTCGATTTTGAGTTGTATTTTAGAGAATAGCCCTCCAGGTCTTCGGATTTGTCTCTTATCTACTTGTGGTAGAAGACCTTAATCTAGCCATAGATTTTTTATCTACGAGTATCAAAATGTATTGCACGTACATTGTACGTACAAACAAATCAATTATAGTTATTATGGATAAATAATGGTGCTTGAGGTACTCGGTTCCCAAATCAATACAGAGTATCAAGTGTAGGCACTTGTCTAAAAAAACCTGTGTGTGTACTTAAGTACGCACTTAAGAATTTATACTTACATCTTATTTATAACTGCCTCTCGCTCGCACTCACGAACCGGCGCGCGCTGCAATCCAACCACGTACCTCTCGCCCGCACCCACGACCTGGCGCGCGCTAGCAATCCAAAGCAACTCCTAGCGAGTGTTGTGCGCCTAGTATCACGCACCTTCATCATGTCGCTTTTTGGCTGTCAAAAATCTTCAGTCCAAACTTTCTCAACTGACCTAAATCAACTAGCTCATTAAACTCAGACCCGTGCCCGAACAATCGGTACTTAACACAGCAGTATAAACGTGCTAAAATGCAAGAAAGAAATCTCGCATTACATTGCAAAGAACGATTTATTCCCAATAGCCGTATACAAATGAATTATGAAACCATTCATAGCAACACACGTCACTAAACACAATTTAAGGGGAAGTAGGGCCAATATGGGACACAGCGCTCACTCGAGCAAAGCAATAAATCAATAACGCGATATTAAATAAAATTCCCTTCCATATATCAAACTGGGGCGTTCGTATTGTGAAGAAAAACGCCCAATTTACCCTGACCTTCCACGTCCTCCCTAGTAGCAGACAACGTCGTGACAGGAGAGAGATAAGTGCGTGAATTGGAGGTCCATTTACGTTTGCTTTGTATGGTGAAGTCGACTAATGCGTTATTGCCCAAGCACTTTTGTACTCGTTGATTTTTTACATTTTAAACGATTATGTCTTTGTATTATGTCATTTTCCTGTGTCCGATTTTCATATTTTTTCATATTAAACGTTTTATTACTTTTTGTAAGATATAAAGATGGAAAGCGTTCATATTTGAACTTGAAATAAAATTGATTACATAACAAGGTTGTGAAGGGATAGATTCCTTGGATAGGTATTAGATTAGATAGATGATACTATATGAGTAAATGTATAAAATATCTTTGGATTAGATATTCTCAGGGCTACCTGCCCTGAGAGAGTTTTCTTGTAAATAATCTGGCACAACTCACTGATTCAGCAAAATGTATATAAAATGATATGAATTATTAATATTGAATATCACGTAAGTAGTTTGTTTCTGGTCCTAGGAAAGTAGTAGTTATTAAATCTTTTAAAATCAATGAATTTTAGTGAGCTTACTTAGCTCATGGCAATGGACTCCAAGCCGCTAGTTATGAGAAAGCCTCGTAATGAAATGATTATAAAAATATGATTCATATAAAAAATAATATATAAATTATTAAAAAAATGTTATTATTGTTCATTTCCACTGAAACATTTTTCGAAACATAATTAAAATCAGCTCAACTTGATGTAATTTACAATAATGAAACATTGAATATTACTGAAGTAATTGTTTCGTCTGTTTATTTGTTTATCTTTCATTTAGAATTTACAAAATTAATTAGGGCGGACTTAATGTCAAGTGGCGTTTTCTTCTAGCCTGTTTTACGCTTTTCGCTGTTTACTTACACCAGTCGACCAAAATAACAAAGTTTAATTGAATAATTTTGGCTCCATTTCGAAATGAAATAATAAAGTTTGGTACTTCGAATAGTATATTGTTTCAGTTTCACAGACGTTTTTACTCCTTAAATATAATTAAATGTGTACAGTCTTAAATTTTAGTCATCTACACTTAAATTTTAGTCATCTACACTAATATTATAAAGAGGAAAGATTTGTATGTTTGTAACGAATATACTCAAAAACTACGGAACTGATTTCAAAAATTCTTTCACCAATAAAAAGCTACATTATTCCTGAGTTACATAGGCTATATTTGATTGTGATTAATACTATTTGTTACTCCATTACAAGTAAATGTGTTCGACGCCCAGTAAAGTGGATATGGTCAGATAGTACTTATGTAATAAGATAGTACCACGAACCCCTACCAACCAAAGGAATCTTATACTCTGCCGACCAAGAAAAAAAACAAGTATCGACTGGCTATCAAAACCTCAGCCTGAACTTGAATAGTTATTTGGCGGCTGACTGATTTTTTTTATGAAAATAGCTGACAAACGAGCTAACGATCCACCTGATGGTAAGTGGCTATCATTGTCTATGGACATAGGCAACACCAAAGGCATCACTGATGCGTTGCTGGTCAAGAAAGAGAGAAGAAAAAGAAAGAAAGAACTGGCTCTCAAGCCCCCAGCCGGAACACGAAGAGTCGTTTGGCGGCTGACTCACGCTCAAGGGTGTTAGCTATCCTTGGGAACCCCATGGAGAAATAATAATATTGTAGTAATAATGGTATTAATTAACAATTAAAATCAATATTACCAATGTAATCCCTAAAGGGGCCCCACCACCAGTGGGCCGGATTTAGTCGCCTTTTACTACACCCATCCAACGTGGGATTGGGGTTAGTATTCTAAGCCGCCCCAATAAGGCCAAATTACGTGATTATAACTTTATCAGCATTCTGTCTCGTATGTCTTAGCTTAATAAAATGCTCTGACCCAAACTGCGACTAAGTAATATGCCAATGTGAAATATATTCCCTGGAACCTCGATTGGGAATAGAAACGCAGGTGAGAAAATTTACCCCCATTGTGGCGCTCGTCCTAATACGGCGACAAAAGGTCGATTTTGTAACCCAATATTCCCGTAACAGCGTCCTATTTATCAAGCGTGACGTTTTTTCCCCTGTCTCCTCACTATCTTTTCTTTGTGAGTTGATTCGCGATTTTCAATACACTTTCTGATTTGAGTTTGTTGTTAGTTTTTGTGATGATGTCGCTTTGTTCAATATTGCTGTTATTGTTTGATGACATACTTACATATTCGCTTGTTAGTATTTATTTTGTTGATTGGCTCAACCCTTAAATGGTTTTTTTGGGTTTAGGTTTCTTCGTTAGTTAGAAGGCCTAGCTAGAGTCACTAAATCCGCTTCTCTGAGGATTGATAGAGATGTTATGCAAGTATACTTGTCAAGTTTGCAGCATACTTGATGCGGCATCCAGTAAACTTGACGATCCATGGCTATCTGGCTATAGCTATCTCATGCAAACTGGATGCCGCATCAAGTCAAACTGCAAACTTGACTGGTAAACTTGATCGTGTATGGCCGTCTTTAGTGAGAGAAACTTATATCAGCTATCTTATCTTATATACATATCTACCCCGGGAATCGAACTCGGGATCTCTCGCTTTGCTCAGGGTCATTAGTAACGGCAAGTAAACGGCTTCAAACGCCATAGTTTTTCTGAATAGCAGAAGGCATTGAAGAATTAGAAACTATTTAATATTGTTCGCGCGAACCGAGTCGCGCGGGCTATCGCTGCGGCTGCCCGGGCGCGGGCAGCCATCGTCACTCCACCTACGGCGGCCACCGAGGCAGCACACCAACCGCGCCTATACGATTGTACTCGCGCTCTGAATCTAGTAAATTCTTCTTATATCTACAGTCCGCTAGTATCATTTAAGTCCTAGACCACCTTAGGGCACTAACAAATATTTTATATCATAATTAATCTCAGATCAAAGGCAGGACTAACACAATAAAAACCAATTGATTGCTAAGTTAATTGTTTTTGTTAGAGTTGTTCTTGTGATGTTATTTGGTCTTGTATTTAATTATATCGGTGTGAAAATATTTAACTAAAAGCCGTTTAATTTTTAAGTTTTAAATTCTCCTTCTGTCCTTGACCGTACCTGCCAGGTTTTATCGGTAACACGCTGATATCTAACGGCCTTATTCATAAACGCTTAACAAACTTAAAATAATTTTTAAAATATTTTTTATCTTTATCGTTTTTCGTAAGAGTGAAAGAAACAAAACACTTCAAAAGCCTTCTAAATAAATTGTGAATATTGCTACGCCCTAACAGGGTTCATGCTAAGACTATAATATTGTATATACTTTAAGATCTCATTGTATGTAAGCATGATGCAATAAAATGATTATGATTATGATTAAATATTTGCTTGTTTTATGAATAAGGGGGGAATTTTTTGTTGTGTTATATGTAGAGAGAAACATGCTTTAGAAACAAGGAAATAAATTTTTCTTTCTTATACGTTATACAGAAATGTATAATGATACTAAGCGCTCTGCCCGCGGCTTTGTTCGAGTTTTCTGGGATAATAAGTACCGTATATCTTATCCCAGACCAGCAAGACTATTCTGTAAGGATGTTTTTGTAACTCGACAGCGGAATCCGCGATGAGTTTCAGAATTCCTATTCTATAAAACTCGACAATACAGGTGGCGCCGCAGTGTAAAATGCGGCGGTGAGAAAAACTACTTGCTCAGGCTAATTTGACATGTTTGGTATTCGGTGAGGGATTTGTTTGCCTCAATCATCGAATTACCTCACCTTTGAAGCTCGTGTCCAATTGTCAAATCTAGATTGATCTTTGGAAGTGAGCTTCGATTTCGAGTTGGTATTTTAGAGAATTGTCCTCCAGGTTTCTGTGTTCAATATTTCATGAAAATCCGTCCAGTGCATTTTGCGTGAGCAACTTATTTATTTAATTTAGTAAAAAAATGTAATAAGTCCTTAAAAGATATCCATGATAGGCGATGGCCACCTCACAAATGATCAACCCTTATAGTAAAAATCCGATAGGGCTCTTTACGTCACGTCACCAGGAAATACCCCACAATATTAACCCCTGAAAGCTTTCACGAATCACGATTCTTATTGTGTGATCAAAGAAATTTAATTTTGTACTACTCTGGCCTGCTTCCATTGAAGGAAGTATTTGCCCATTCATTCAGTCGTACGTTCTTTCGTTCGATCGCTCACGATTTTTAAATTTCTCTGAAAAATTAAATTTCACTTTATGTTAACGGTTAACCGTCATGCAGTTGTAGATAACTTATGTTCGGAAAATGATTTAGGGCTTCTTTCACCATCGTCAAGTAAAGTCATAAGTAGTTACTTGCTAAATAACGTTAATCGGCAAGTAAAAGTCACAATTAACTTATATCAGTTTCACAATATAAAATGTAGTTCCGAGTAACAACTTGGCGGTTAGTTGAATGATTTGTCATAATGCGTCCCAGCATTCGGTTAGTTTGTGTTTGCCAGATGTCAAACACGTGTCAAATCGGTTAAGTGCCAGACCGTCCGTCATTACTACAAAGGTTTTATATAAGTTTAATTATTATTAAAATTTGCAGGTACTTTTTGATGTTTTTGTTTAGACCGATATTAAATTAGTAAAACATGGATATAATTAAGAGAGAAAGAAGTGCTAACTTTACTCTGTAACAAAGATATATTTTAATATCAATTGTTTAAAAAAAACATAAGTAATGAACAAGCGGAATCTAACAAAAAAATCATTTTCATCAAAATCGGTAAAACAATCGACACGGATATTAAATAGCCTAATTCTTGGTGTTTTTCGTGCAAGTTTTTCGAAATCGTCTATTATCGATAAATGAAATAAGTAAATGTTCAATAATTTATTGTCAAATAAATATACTTATAAGGTTAACTATAATAGTTTTTTTACTTCACTGCACGTACCGTTACTCGACTTACTCGTCAATTAGACAAACTAATCGGCAGATGATGTTAGAAGTAAGTTACTGGCCACTTTATTTGACGGGTAGCGCTATTCATTGATTGTGAAATGCGTATGCATAGTTACTCGTCGCTTTAATCGGCAATTAGCCTACTCGGGACTTTACTTGATAGTGGTGAAAGAGGCCCTTAATATTAAAAAAGTAAGAAATACACAGTTTTTGAATTCAGTTTTGACAAACAGCATTATTGACCATAGAGTAAAATTGGTCAAAGAGGTCTTTATGCTTCGCTTTAACATGTAAATGAAAAATAGTAAAAAAATATGAATAGGTCCTGAAGGTGTCACTGAAGTTTATTATTTTAAAAAATCAAGCGATAGTTTTTTAACAAGTAAACATTGTAACTACCTATCCCTCCACCAATACGCACTGGAGCATCGTGGTGGAGTATGCTCTAGGCCTCCTCAAGAGGAGAGACCCGTGTAGAGAGACCCAGTAGTGGGCCATTAATGGGTTGAAGCCAATAACTACCGAAACTAAAATATTAAAATAATTTTTTGTTTGTTTCAGGTAAGTAAATTGCAGTTTTCGTTAACGTTTCGAGCAGGTAAAGGTATTTAAACGGAGAAAATGACTGAGGATTCAATATATTTTGAGTAAGTGCGCATTGTTTGTTGAAGAATTAAACATAAATATTTGTATATTAGGTAGGTGCATGTGTCATTTGACGATCCGTGTGGCGCAATTGTTACCATACCAAATCGCCGTGCCAAGGGTCCTGGGTTCGATTCGAGGTGCGAGGTAGAAATTTGAATGATGATTTTAATATTCTGTTCTCGGTTTGGGTAAGTTCTTGTCGGTGTGTGTTTTCCATAGCTCCCACGACGCATGAAATCCTAGTGTGGGGCTATGAGTGTTTAACGTTATACTATAGTATAGTTACATTTATGTAAATAGTTATTCTATTCTAAATTATAATGATACATTTATTATAATTTCAGCTCAACCAAATACTTACCTACGTGGTCTCGGGGCAATTATTTGACCTATAAATAATGTTTGCTGTTCAAAGTGTACGCCTACGCCGATAGAAAGATAACATTTTAGGCGAGGTGGAGTTGATGTTTAGTAAATTAAGTAATTTATTATTGTATACTGTATAGTACCTATTACTAACCGCCCTCGTTTCGCACCAATGCCATACACTCGGAAAAATGTTTAGATACGGACTCTTTAAGGTGATATATTTTTTAATTATTTGAAGCGATTGAAATAAAACCCTAAATACCATACTTACTACAATACATCAATGAAAACCGCATCTAATCTTTTAAGACGCTTCTGAGATTAGCAGGGAAAAACTTATACAGGTTGAAGAATAGCGAAAATGGTGTAATAAAGAAGGTAGTTTTTTTCAAAATCAACGGGTTCGATTCCTGGCTAGGTATACTGATTTTCAAAAATGTAATGATGCAGTTTTAGTTTTCACCAAAATCTTTCAGCATTTTTCGCTATTCCTCATAGTTTCGGATTTGGCCATCCACGCACATTTAGAAAATACGTCCGTCGATATCAAAAACACCAGTGGTATCACTGATGCGTTCTCGGCGAAATAGAAAACGAAGGTACTTATTTTAGAGTGTAAGTATTTATGTAGTAAGGTAACATTGGTATGTAAATTATGTAATAGATAAGTATGTATTACTTTTTTGTACTACAAGCCCCACGAAACTACGATCGCCTGACCACTTAAACCGAATTATAGTCATAAATTTCGTAACATATTTCGATATAATAAAACATTTACTCCTACATGTGTGGTAGCGCGTAATAATTTAAAGAGACGCCCGAAGACCGGTATTGGCAGGGATTGCGGTTTGGACAAGATTTGGATTTTGTGCCAAACTTTTATATGGGTTCCGTATGAAGCACGAAGTAATGGAGTGCTAACAGATTTTATGGTAATTAGGTTCTTACTTTTGTATGTCGGACATACCACCATGCTTTGCCTGGCAATTGGCATGGTGACAAACAGCTTGACCACATTTAACTCTATTATGTTCGGTTTACAAGTATTAAGTAGTTAATTAAATTTGAACTAAACTTTAACTAAATTAATACGTGTAAACGGACAATTTAGTAGTTAAAATTTAGTAAACAAGTAATTTAGAATTTTTTCTATTTTCTGTTAAGTAGGTGGGCGGGGCTTAACATGTTTGGAAAGGCACTTTTTAGTTAAAATTTAGTAAAGTTCTTAAGTAATTAAGTAGATAGTGAAGAATTGTATGAACTAAAGAGCTTTACTAAATTATTACGTTTGAACGCGTACTAAAAATTTCACTTAAAATTTGGTTAAAATTTAGTTATCTACTTAACTACTTAATACGTTTGAACCGGACTTTAAGTACTGATAAAGTTAAAAGATATCAAGCAAGCACAGACGACTATCCCTCAGTTATATGACACGACTAACGCTTTGTCTTTGTTAACGGCTTTTTCCGCGTTTTGCGGGATAATAAGAACCCTATGTCGTATTCCATATCATCTACCTATGTGCTAAATTTCATGAAAATTCGTTCTACAGCTTTTGCGTGAAAGAGTATAGTCTGCACGCAAGTGGTGCAGTACAGATCGGGCTTGGGAGTGGAATCCCCCATTTCCTGTCCCTAGTTTAATTAGTTTTTAGAGTAAATAGTTTAAGTAGTAATTAAATTTGTATTTAATAACCCCTAGATCTAAGAATAAAATGTTACTAACAAATATTGGCTACACCTGAAATAAAGAATTATTATTATTATAAAATCCATAAAAATTTTCACATTTGTAACATTAGTAGGTAGGATATAACGTAGAATAACGTAAGTGTTTTAGTTTAAGGGATTTCATCACGCGCCAAACGAACCACACAATATATACCGGAGACCCCACTCGAAGAGTCGTCCATTTTAATTAATCGCCAATAACAATAATTGGTGGGCAACAGATTTGTTTCATGCAAATCGATTCTTTTATTAGCATAGTGACCGCTCGGTCGTCCAAGTGATGGCTTATCGATTATCGATAAAAAATTACTTTAACGTGAGCATATTAATTGTTTAATAGTAATTTACGACGTTGTTTCTTTTGTTTCTTTATTTTATTTTAATAATATTCTCTGAATGAGGAGTACGGAAAAGTAAAATAAAACTTGTAACCTTCCCAACTTTTCTAACTTTCACCTAATAATTATCACCATACAGATTCCATCTTTCTGCTATTGGTCAGAGTTGTGGTGGTTGATGGCTTTTAATCTTCTCATGATGAGATGATGTGCTAGCAATCAGGCTTGTGCCTATAGACACAGATCTGCCGAGTAAGGAGGTGTTTTAGACCCCCTATCTACAATGTGTCATATAATGTGAATGACTCATTAACCGAATTCAAAAAAAAAGGAGGAGGTTCTCAATTCGACTGTATTTTTTTATGTTTGTTATCTCAGAACTTTGGACTGGGTGAAGCGATTTTGATGATTCTTTTTTTAATCGAAAGCAGGTGCTTGTCATGTGGTCCCACATAAATTTGAGCGAGATCTGGCAAGCACTTTTTGAGTAATATTGAAGTCGGTTATTTTTTGTTAGTAAAATTTAGATTATTTTTACATCCATGTCAATGCCATTGAATCCTAGTGCAAGTTTGTTTACTAGTGATAATTTGTCATAAAGCCCACACACTCAGTCAATTACCACAAATGTCATGTACGTTACTCACCGTTGTTTTTCCACTCAATCTCTGCTGTTTCCTCCAAACACCCATCGTCAATCGTTTATACGTCAACAAGCCATTTATCGATGATGTATTGAGGTCGGCATTAATAAAAGAAGACGTATTCCCTAATATTTATTAACCTATCATATTATATTATCGCTTTTATCGATAGTTTGGTCGCAATATCATGTCGATATTGTTTTAAAAGACTTATCGTTAGATATTTGCGGTGCTTTAGCAGTTTAAGCACAGAAGACATAATAGTACTTGTTTAATAGATTTATTTGCTAGAAAACAAATATTTACGTCTTTTCAATAAATAAATTTCCTTGTCAAATTGTGTAGTCATTTAATTTGTAAATAAAAATATTTAAACCAAATATGTGTACCTACGTTTACAATTTTTATTTAATTAAAGCCTATGAAGTATGAATTCATTGAATTAGCCCAAAAGTCTACAAAGACTTAATTAAAACAAAAACCATAAACAACGTAAGTATAGACAATATTTCATCAAGAAACTTAAGGATTAGCAGTCATAAAATAAAATGATGAGACAAAACAGTCAAATGAGGGTAATAAGAACTTTCCAGAACTTTCCAGAAATTAAAAACAACAATGAACATCAATAACCCAATTCTCTCGTGGATAATTCCAAAACTTTTCCAGCGAGTAACAACTTTTTACGCCACTTGCGAATGAGAATGATATAAATGAACGAATGAGTGAATGGCTGAGTAATTGTTTCGCGGGCATGTGACATCCCATTTCAATTTGAATTCCAAATTCGCAGCATTATTTCGGAACCACTCTCGAAATCTGCATATTTTTTAGCATGAACATGTCATATTTTATTTTAGGATTCAGAAAATATGAAATCACTATGTGAGCTGAGCGTATTGTAGATTAACCCAAATTGACTTTTTGAGCGGTTAGGATTTCAAAATTTTAGTACGGCTCTGCTGTGGACAGCGGCTTGCTTTCTGTTCAAAGAATTTGTGTTCAGTTAAATTCGCACTCATATTAAATAGTAGAAGTATCTGCGTATTAGAAGTTGATCGATACTTACTCTTGTGAAGAACAGCTTGTAGAGAAGAGCTAGAAAATAGTAAATATTTTTTAGGTAAGTTATTGAATTGCAATACATTTGGAGATATACCTATTTAATCTTATTATTTCATTTATTTATTACTGCATTTTAATCAAACAGACTTCATAGGTACAGGAGTTTTGTTTTTAAATGCAGAATTTAAGCCAGTAACCACTTAATGCCAATCGTAAGTTAATTGATGCGATTTTCGAGTACCAATTGTATATTTGACTCTAGTAATATAGATGGCAGCACAAATTAAACTGGTAGTAAGCTTATAACTATTCAGTTTCTTCTAACATAATAATATAAGTTAATAGCTAACATTCAAAGTGCTTCCAAGCGGTTAATATTAATTTAAACCAGTTCCAGCCGACCTGGGTCGGGGTGCTTAGCCAGCACTAATAACACGCAACTAATGTTGCAGCAATGCTCAAGTGTTGCCAGTTTGCTAAACAACTTATGAACTTCCAAGTGTTCGTGTATGAAAACTTGGCGCTCGGCGTTTGTTTTGGTTATACCAAGGTAAACGCTGTTTTGACATTGTCTCCATGTTTAGGTTTATATACTTTTAAATTTATGATCTGTGGTATGTAGAGGTCAGGAAAATAAAAAAGCGGCCAAGTGCGAGTCGGACTCGCCCATGAAGGGTTCCGTAGTAGCAAGTAACATAATATAAAAGTTCTTGTAGTTCGTTGTAACGTTGATCAATGTTTTTTGCGGTTTAAGATTTATGACGTATTAAAAAAAACTACTTACTAGATCTCATTCAAACCAATTTTCGTTGGAAGTTTGCATGGTAATGTACATTATATATTTTTTTTAGTTTTATCATTCTCTTATTTTAGAAGTCACAGGGACGACGACACACATTTTAGCACTTTGGAAGTGTCTCTCGCGCAAACTATTCAGTTTAGAAAAAAATTATATTAGAAACATCAATATCATTTTTGAAGACCTATCCATAGATACCCCACACGTATGGGTTTGATGAAAAAAACATTTTTGAGTTTCAGTTCTAAGTATGGGGAACCACCAAAATTTATTGTTTTCTTTCTATTTTTGTGTGAAAATCTTAATGCGGACGGACGGACGGACGGACGGACGGACGGACGGACGGACGGACGGACGGACGGATGGACGGACGGACGGACGGACGGACAGACAGACAGACAGACAGACAGACAGACAGACAGACAGACAGACAGACAGACATGACGAATCCATAAGGGTTCCGTTTTTTGCCATTCGGCTACGGAACCCTAAAAATCTGTACTTATAATTTATTTTTGAATTTTTCTCACTTGGTTTCAAGTCCTACTTCACCAGCACCGCATAATTATGTGGGTAACCATTTGTCGTAAGGCAGGCTTTATCTCAATAGCAAAATACTGAGTATATTAATATCGTCATGGGCGATAAAGATCGTTTTAATGATCTATTATGACGTATCTACTTTACCTATTATATTATGGTTTACCTTGAGCTTGGCTGACAACACAGAAAGGACAAAAAGTCCTTTATAAACAACCATTTTATTCAAAGCTCCCTAGAAGATACTTATACGTCTTCTACATTAAATGAAGCTTTAATATGCATTTAAAAATTGGAGCCACGAATATGCATAATACAGAGTTAATTTTATGCATAAAATATGATCTTTGAAAAGTTTAGCGAAATGATAAATTCATTCATTGTGAACTTTCCCCGCTGTTTCCATATTTAATAATCAAACGAGATTTTATCTTCTGACTTCTCGTTGTGTTTTTGAATGTCAATCATTAAGTTCTCGGCATGAAGATATTTTATGCAAGGATTTCGTGGAATCTCTTCTTCTTAAGAATTTTAAATTTTTTGACATAGTAATTAAATGCATTTAAATTTTGTAATTAATTATTAAGACGTATTTAATTTTATACTAAAGACGTATATTTCCGAATATATTTTTTTTTTTCAATTTTACTGAATGAAATTAACATAATTATTATCGACCACAAGTTCACATCACTAATTTAACTTTAATTCGAAAAGTATTGCAACTGTTTTTTGTAATTTAAAGTCCCGTTTTATTACAAGGATTCTCCATTCCGAGCAGTGAGAATAATCTAAATTGGAATGCGTATTATATGTTAATGGAATATTTTAAAAGATACCGCGATTGTTAATTTAGCTTTATTCGAGGATAGTTTATATCGCGATAAGATAAAGTAATCCTTTGCGAGTGTAAATTAATCACTCAAGTGAATAAATATTATACTGTTAAAATTTCCATGGGAAACAGAATAATATTGTAACTTGTAGTAACATAGCATACCAAAAAAAAACAATTTAAGCAGTTTCCAAATAACTCTTGATCAAGAAAGAAACAAAATACTTCTCCATCTCCTTCTTACTCAAGCCATAATTTAAGCATTGACAAATATTCACTTAGCAATATAAAGTCGATATTGGCCCAAAAACAAAAAAAAAACAATCATCGTTTATCTTAAATAAATGATGTTTACGTTCGGGTAATGATATGTAATTATAGTTGGGATATTTGTTATTAATTTCTGGCTTTATTTACGAGATGTGTAAAGATGAGCGAAGATATAGAATTGAGACTCGAAGTGACTTAATTTTTAGTTTTTTTTTTTTACGAATTAACAGTTACTATTGCTTTCGGGGGCTTAAGAAGTTTTTACTTGTAGTCTGTGGACCAGACCTTTGTCGAGTATCAATTTGCTTTGGTCTCAGATTCAATCCCTGGTTGAGGCAAACTAATAAAGTTTTACCACTTAAAAATACATCTATACTTACCATAAAGTGGGATTGTAGTCAAGCATTAACTTATGATTACGTAGTTATTTCTGGTGTGTTATTTTTGTTTTGTTTGACGACCCTGTAGCCTAGTTGGTAGCGACCCTGCCTGCGAAGCGAGGGGACCCCGGGTTCGATTCCCGGCCGGGGCAGATATTTACTATCAGATAAATATTTGTACTCGGGTCATGGGTGTGATTGTGATGTGTTATTGGTGTCGTCCATGCCACCCGCGACACAGGTAAAATAACCTACTGCGGGGGTATGAGTGTGTATAAGCGTTTATTGTTTATTTATTATTTACGAGTAACCGCCCTCGCTTTGCTTCGGTTTTCTTATTTTTTTACACCTTGGGTTACATTATTGGAGTTTTATTAAGGATCCCTAATTTTTTTTGAAAATATGATATAGCCTATGTTACTCGGGGATAGTGTAGCTTCCCAACAGTGAAAGAATTTTTCAAATCGGTTCAGTAGTTTCGGAGCCTATTCAATGCAAACAAAAAATCAAATCTTTCCTCTTTATATATTAGTATAGATTATTAAATAGCACAATCAGCTCATAATACCTGCTTGTCATTTCTATTATTATCAGTTCTGTACATATAAATCCAACGGCTTTCTAACGAGTGGGCGGGACTGAGAGTCGAGATCGAATGGTCGTGAAGACACTAAATATAATGAACTAGCTTTTACCCGCAGCTTCGCCCGCGGTAGAGATCGATTTTTTACAAATCCTACTTACTTACTTTTACTTAGTTAGACTTAGTTGCCTATGACTTAAGTAATTTGCATGTATCATTTGATAGCGTGAAATGCAAATGAATTTTACTAACGCCATCTATTAACAACATCCGAAACTAAATATCTAGCAACTAACAAAATATCTAAATATCTATCTATATAAATATCTTCCCATGGGGATGTTTTACCGCGGTAAAAAGTAGCCTACATTACTCTCCACCCTCCTCCTTATCTCCACGCACAAAAACCATACCATATAACAGCTTCGTTGCGACGTGAAAGACGGATAAACAAACATACTTTCACATTTATAATATTAGTATGGATAGTATGGATTATTTTAATGTATTCCGTGTCTGTATGTCCAGGTATTTAGGGTAATTATTTTTCTATCAGCAAAGTATAGTGTTGTCATCACTTGATGATTTATTTTTTACTAATTAACAACCGGATTTCACTTGGAAATATATGTTTAAAACCTACTAAGATTCTACAAATTGTTTAAAATTAGTTTTTTTTTGCGAACCGATATAAGATACTTCGTAAATGTTACCAATGTATCAGTTAAAGCAGCTTCCAAATAAATTAAGCCGTGGGATTATGGATTATTGAAGGGATAGGACAAATAGACGAAAATTCTAATAATAATTATGTAATGATGGTAGTTACTATTAATAGTATAATAATTCTACTATTAATAGTATAAGGGCTTGTTTCACAATCTTCAAGTAAGTCCGAAGTAAGCTATTCGTTGGTTAAGTTGACATTTCGTGTATGTAAAATGACACTTTAACGTCACTTTAACCGGCGAATAGCTTATTCAGGACTCTACTTGAAGATTGTGAAACAAGCCCTAATACTATGGGCTTTTTTCACAATCTTCAAGTAAGTCCGAAGTAAGCTATTCGTTGGTTAAGTTGACATTTCGTGTATGTAAAATGACACTTTAACATCATTTTAACCGGCGAATAGCTTATTCAGGACTCTACTTGAAGATTGTGAAAGAAGCCCTATATTATTTATAGTTTTTAAAATTTCTTCTCTGTAAAGAAATCCATTAGTTATTGTTTTACTATAGTAAAGACTAGCGTTCTGCTTTGCCCGCGATATACGGAATAATAAATTTTATAATTAATATTATTCCAGATCATAAATATGGTCTACCTGCGTACAAAATTTCGTCAAAATTCGTTTAATAGTTTTTGCGTGAAAGAGTGACAAACATTCTTAATATCCTACTTTTACATTAACAATATTAAGAAAGATAGTAGGATTTTAATATATGTATGCAGTGTGACTATTTGTCCGAACATTAATGTGAATATATTTAACAATAAGGTACCTATCGCCTGTCACCACCTGATGTTTTATTAACAAGAAAAGTAGAAGGTTATCAACTCGGTTGTTTTATTTGTTGGAATCTCAGAAATCCGTAATTTTTCAATCGATTTGTAAAATTCTTTTTTGTTTTAAAAGATGTGCTTCCAGATTGGTGAAGGTATTTATTTTTCACAGAGCAGTAAAGTCTTCACAATAATTTCTTGGTCTACCATTGTTAAGACTTAAGGCATTAATATTATTACTGGTATTAATTTTATCCATCTGTGAAGCCAGAGGCGTAGCTAGGTGAACAAAGGCCCTGGTGCAAAAAAGAAACGGGGGCCCTAACTGAACTGTTTAGGTTCCATCAATTCAAAATATAAATACTGTGATTAAAACTATTCATTCCACTAATTCATCATCAGCTCTTTATCGTGCACTGCATTGCACAGCTACTAACGATGGTTTATCGGATAAATATGAACATCTTTGATCTCCTGTAAGCTTCAATGTGAAATGCAAAAAAAATCAAAAATTTCAGTACCTATTAACTGGTTCTCTGTACTTTAAAAAAATATAAAATCAAATTTCTTATCATAATCTACTTAGATATGCAAAATTTTAGAGAATTTTAAATTTAAACGGTAAATCTCTGACCGGTAATAAAGTGTTGTTGCAACCTATTTTATTTATATTCTAAATGTGGGAGAGTTTTTTGGTTTAGGTTTGCTGTTCCGGGGGCCCTTTGAGCTTGGGGGCCCTGGGGAATTACACCGCCTGGTAAAGTCGCAAAATGATTCGTCGTGTTCCAGGCTCACTCTTCTTTCTTTGCCGGCAACATATTGGTGATGCTTGGTGTAAAACAGAAATAGTTCGTGACATAGTTCTTGTAAGACATTAATTAATTATTAGTCTATCCAACCATAACGCGATCCCGAACTATCTTAATAATTATAATGTCTTCAAGGTCTGTTATATTCTTCTGTAAATAATTTATGAATAGGCCAACGCCAAGTGATAAGAGGGCAATGACCCCGTCTAGTGGCCAGTTCCGGGCGCTGCGCGCGTGTGGCACTTGCGGAAACAGTGGTGCTCAAAGTTTTGGAAATTATTGTCGAAGTTACGAGTACCAGGAATTCTAATGGTAAAAAGAAATTTCTAATACGGTTGACCTTAATTTTCATGTAATACTAGATTATGGAAATACTACTTCCTCCTTAATATTATAAATGTGAAAGTTTGTTTGTGAGAATGTATGAATGTTTGTCACTCTTTCACGCAAAAATTACTGAACGGATTTTCATGAAATTTAGCACACAGGTAGTCCATGATCTGGAATAACATATAGGGTACTTCTTATCCCGGAAAACGCGCACAAAGCCGCGGCTAGAGCACTAGTGTATAATAGTTCTATAAGGTTGAATAAAATGTTTAAATTATACATTTTCGCTGTATTTGGATTACCTATGTTGCTCGTATTACATACATAAGTGAGATATCACTAACGTGCAAGCCTTTAATAACGTCATATATAATATGTCTGTCTCAGGCGGGTATCGAAACTTTAGTCATGCAAGATAATAACATAGCCCATGCCCAAAAGTTTGATTCACTAGATCAAGACTTCAAGAGTGAAAAATAATACTTAATTCTGCTATAAATAAATTATTTTACTAGTTTCCTTTACTAGAGAAACATAATCAAGTGCAATCTGTGATATTAATGTCAAGCCAATTTAGTTATTAAATTCTCAGTCAATAAGTGTGTTAATCCTGTATTGGACTTATTCGTAAGGTTTCTCGGCTTCTTTCGTTCAGTGATGACGTATTACTGGTTCTAGTTCGTGTTATCTTGATAGTCTTGATACACAGCAATTTTTAGTTATTCTTCTTCCTTATCCGTACTTCGGAGGGCATGTAAGCCGTTGTTATCGTAAGATAACAATCGTTAAGCCATATCGGAGGCCATCAGGTGGCATGAAAACTTCGACATTTGGGTTGGCTACTAAGTCACTAACCTAGCAGCTTAATGAAGTATGCTCTAGGACTCCTCAAGAGGAGAAGCCAACTGTTTCTTCTGACCAGCAAAACGTCGGTGAAGTTTTTGGTGTTGCTGATGTTCATGAGACTTTAAATGTTTGTGTACATCGGACATCTTTATGACAACCACCTTCTTGCTTTATCATCAGACTCCATGATTGTTATTATACTGCATTGTTATCAAACTGAAACAAAATTTAAGTTCAATCGAACACCAACGGCTCAAATTAAACTTGCAAAATTTGATCAACCTTCTAAAAATTGCTTTAAAAAAACTGGAACACGAAAGTTATTCTACCAACATTAATATAAATTATATATCTATAAAGAATAAAAAGGACAGCCCGGGACGGCATTTGTCTCCATACATCACTTCAATGGACGATTATTTTATTCATACAGCGTTCGTCTTCCTTGTTCAGTCTCAACGGGATTTTGGTTCGCGGCTGGGATTTTGAAATAGGACTGCGAATCTTAGAGATTTTGGGAGGTTTTTGGGAAGTATTTTCGTTTTATTCATTAATGGAGAAGTTTACCATTTTTTGTATTCCATTGATTATAAAAATTAAGATGAAAAAAAAACATGCAAGTGAAAGAAACATTTAAATATATTTAGAAATTTAAAAAGTTATAGGGCTTTGAGTTGCGATTTTCTAGATTAATTTATGATTAAGAATAAGAGTAATTTGTCTCAGTAATCTAGACAAGTTAACACTTTATATTATATGAGGCTCTAGAAAATATGGCTTATGGAAATAATACGTGCGACGATCTCGGATAGGAGCGTCACGTACAAGCCAAAAAATACGTAAATTTTAATCGTTTATATTTCAGCTATTAATTTATTGATGGATATCCAATTTATTTTCGGTAATTTATTACTTTTGGTTTATATTTTAATTTAACTACGTAGTATAGTATTTTCAACATTACGAAACTTGTCAATATGTTAGGATGAAGTTATTACTGTGTGTTCAGTTAGGTATGTAGTTAGTTAGTTAGCTAGTTGGCTGCGCTGCCTGCAAAGCGAAGGTCCAAGTCTGATGTCCAAGGGCATACTTTTATGTTACACAAATATTTATTATGATATCGTGATGTTAGAGACGTCTTATTTGTGTTGTCCAACAAAAGATTACAAACTTAAACCCCTCATTTCTTTTGTTTATGGAAATAGCCGGCAAACGAGCTGACGATCCACCTGATGCTAAGTGGCTATCATCGCCCATAGACATCAGCAACACCAAAGGTATCTCTGATGCGTTGCCGGCCAAGAAAGAGAGAAGAAAAAGAAAGAAAAAACTGGCTCTCAAGCCCCCAGCCGGAACACGACGAGTCGTTTGGCGGCTGACTCATGCCCAAGGGTGATAGCTATCCAGGCGAACCCCATGGAGAAATAATATTAGTAATAATGGTATTAATTGACAATTAAAATCAATATTACCAATATAATCCCTTGAGGGGCCCTACTGCCAGCGGGCCGGATTTAGTCGCCTCTTACGACTTGGGGTTAATATTCTAAGCCGCCCCAATAAGGCTCAAAATTCCAGACGATATTACGAAAACAAGATTAATAATTCCATTCATAAAATATAACGATGATGTTAAATTTAAATCCCAATACTCATACCGTGTAAGCAATAAAACACAGAGGGTTAAGACTGGGCGGAAGTGTGTTAAGTAATTAAGCCCGTAAACTGGCGGAGCCCCGAGTTTTCCGTAACATTAAGATGGCTACTTTTTGTTGTAGAGTCTATTAACGCTTATCGTTCTTCCGAATCGTTCTCCAGTTTTAAATGCGCTGGATATTTTTATTTTCGAATCGCTCCTCATTACTTCCACGTCGCTTGTTATCTTTTAATGCTTCTGTAGTAATATTCACCGAGTTTAGCATTTTGTTTCTCATTTTCATAGCTGCAAATCAGATGACTGGTTTCGTGGATGGATGTATTGGAGCCAAGTTTAACAGCAAAGCATTATCAGTCTATGATGTACTTGAAGGTGTTTTAGGTAACCTTTGAAGTTTTCAACAACTAAGATGATTTTTAAAGGAAGGTGTTTTCTAAGTCTGTTGATATATATATATATATATATATCGTACAAGGATGTGTGTGAGTGTATGCTTTCCTATGCTCATATCATCTCTGTAAACCATGTATCAAAGAGCACTTCAGTACTATGAACACATATCTCTCTCTGTGGGCGTAGTTATATGTCAGGACTGCCAGGATACTAAATAAAACACACAATTCGACAGGCACAAGGATACACTACGTTTATTGCCTGATAACACCCGGTTTCATCAATTCAACGTTATTTAGTTTTTACTTCGATTCCGCGATCCTACCAATCTGTCTACCGTAATAGCAAAGCAAAAAAAAGACGACCAAATTTTATTGCTTTGTCCGTTGTTAGTTATTATCAAAGGGAAGGTTAAAATTTAAACATAAACTAACAAGATTGTACTGCCTTTAACTATTCTCTGTACATCCTGAAGGTTGATTGTTAGAGAATGCTATTTAGCATTAAGTCCGCCAATTGTAGGTACCACTGTTTCGGTTTCAATAAAGATTAAATAAATAAATAAGGTTAACTTGTGCTCCGTTCCCTGACTTATAGCACGTATCAATGAAACTTTGAAAACCATCGCCTAAGGACGTCCAATTGACTTTACGAGCATTCTTCGCTTGACAATTGTCACTCGTCGCATCGGCCGTCGATTGATACGTGATTTATTTAACGATCGCTCTCGTTCACATCAAGGTTTTGTTTTGTTAGTTAGTGGCGAACTTTGGGGATATAAATTTTGGTTGATTGGTTTGTGGATCGGGTTTCATGGTTTGATTTAGGAATACTGAGTTTCCATTATTTACGGGTTGTTCATCCTATTGAATGAGGCAATCATTATTTGTCCCTCTCTTTCTTTCTCTCTTTCTCATGTTATAAAGCACAGTTGTGTCTTATTCCATTCCCGCTGACTTTGCACTTTAACTTCTCGGCTGAGCCCCTTCCAAGATCCGCCCCATAGTCCGCGTGAAGGCCAGTAGGGCCAACAGCAACTGATCATTCGAAACAAAAAGTTGTGTCTCAAAACTAACAAGACATGATTTCGAGACGAGGAATTCCCTCTTCCAATCATATGCTTTTGTATATGATCTGTATATGATCTGGTTTATCCAAATTTCATTTGCATTGTCGATTTTTTAGGGTGCTCAATAGGATTTTCTATACTTAAATTCATATTTGCTTGAGGAAGCAAGTTACATGAAATTATACCATCAAACACTTATCTCATTTTTTCCATAACTACATAGGTTGAATCCACTTCAACCATCGAAATCTTTAACCCAGGCACGCACTACGGTTCCTGGCCGATGCAGCCAAACGCCACAGGTTTTGTAACACTGTTAGAATTGCATGGCTGCACCTTGCGGCGAAAAAAACACATTTTTTATTACTGAGTTGCAACAGTTTGCCGTAGTGACATTTCACCGTGGCGGCAAAACGCCGTAGTATTCGCCTGGGCTAATAACATCGTAACTTAAAATGAGTTACGCCTAAAATTAAAATTTATGCGAATGATATGCTGGAGCGTCAGTTAATTAGGCTTAAATAACAAGTCGAAGTTGTCGCCGTTGCGTCATAAAACAAGCGAAGTTTTTAGGCCTAGTTTACAGAACTGGGTCAAAGGAGTCAAGTTAAGGACTGCTTAGCAAAGTTAGAGGACAATTTACGAGTCTTCCGGTTCGTCTGATAAATTGGATTATTGTCTGCTCGATGTCAAATGTCGCTTTTAATGTGTGGTGCAAATGATGACGATGCTAGTCGTGCCAAGGGTCCTAGGTTTGATTTCCAGCGAGGCGAAAGTTTGAATAATGAGTCTGAAATTCGGTTTTCGGTCTGGGTGTATGTATTCTTGTCTTTGTGTCTAGTCTTGTGCTAGTGTGGAACGTTATTCAAAAAAAAAGATTACTTCCTATCGTGGTAGCAATGTAGAGGACATTGGTACTTGGCTCCCAGTTTATATTCTCTTGCGCAAATGATCTCCTGCTATCAATAGTAAGTTGTTCCTTTACTTAGCCTTCTAGTCAGGTTAATCTCCTTGCGTGTTGTTCCTTTTACGGAACGGTACAGTACAGTAGTGTTTACACTAAAATAAACAACAGATGTGTCTAGGTCCTTGTTAGAGATTACTGGGCACTGTAGTGGCTAAATCTGAAGGTCCAGGTTATTTATCACCCTTCTAAAGTACCCTTCTCCTAAATTAAGCCGTAAATTGTTTTAACGTTTTTCGGTTACAATGTATGAGCCAATTACCAAGTGAATTTGCCGTTCCGTTCTTGACTGATGTAAATGTAAGAGATTTATTTAACTCTTCTCTATTAAGACGAATAGTAAATAAGTTAATCTTACTAATCTCAATCTCAAAAATCCAAGGTGTTGTAAGATGTGTCAGAAGTACAGGCTATGGTGAGGCTCCGGGATCTCTGGTGAACACACCGGTGCATCTCCTGGGTACTCAGTAGTGGTAGCAAGACCTGCCTTAAGTATTGCTGGTATTCGTTGACGACATTTACCTCTTACCATCAGGTGACCCGTCTCCTCATTTGACAGTCACTTACTTAAATACTTATACACCCTAACTTAGAGTCCCTAATGGTTAGTTTAATCGCTCCTTAGTAAAGAATTACCATACAAATTCTGTACTAAGGAGAGATTTAAGTAACCGTTAGTAACTCTAAGTTGGGGCGGAAGGTAATGTAAATGCAATTTTAATTTGACGACCCTGTAGCCTAGTTGGTAGCGAACCTGCCTGCGAAGCGAGGTGTCACGGGTTCGATTCCCGGCCGGGGTAAATATTTATGTAATTTATAAATATTTGTACTCCGGTCATGGGTGTTATTGTGATGTGTTATATGAGTAGTCCATGCCACGCACGATACAGTTCAATAATCTACTGGTGGGGGGACATGAGTGTGTTAGCGTTTATTTATTAATTTTTTAACCACAAAATTATAGGAACCAAATATAACTTTTGACCAATATAATTATAATGTGACTATCATATTCCACATCCTTAAACAATGCCATTAGGCATTAAGTTTGCCCTTTGTTCTTCTTATTTAGTAACAGGTGACATAAATTTGTAAATAAATAATTCTACCGATCATGTTTTATGTATGAAGAAATCAGACGCAACAACGCTTAAGTAAATAAAATCCATTTAACAATAATAAGACTTGTGAAGGAAAATCCGTTACGTCACCATTACCGCTCATCACTTAAACCACGGGATGCGAATTTGATCCTTGCAAATTAATCTTAACGACATGATTCTAATTCCTCAAGTATTACCTCGTTATGGACCATTGAGCGCTTGTTGTTAGGCCCCAATTATTTAGCTTGTATATAAATATTATAAATATAGAAAGTGGGCATTTTGTGTTAGATTCTACAAGTAGATAGCTTGAAATGAAATGAAATGAAATAATCTTTTATTCATGTAGGTATCACTGATACACTTAACCACGTCATTTTTTTAATGTAATAGCTTTTCGGAAAGGTGCTTTGTCATGGAGAAGAAAAGCCGTAAAGAAACTCCGCAGCACATCTTTTAAAAATAAAACTTATATTTATTACAAAAATAGGTATTCTCTAACCTGAGCAGAACTGGTTTCCCAGCTGGTTATAGCCTAGCTTGATTTTGGATTCTTTGTTTATTTCACTCCAAATTGTGTTTGTCTTACTTTTTCATCGTTGCAATAGATTCTCTTTTTATTTTTTATACCATAAATACTTTCAATTAATAAGTAAGATATTAATTAAGACCTTAGAACAAAAATTCTTGAGCCCCAAATTTTTGGCCGGGATGGAACCCGGGCCTCATCATTCAACAAAGTCAACTTTATTCTTTTTTGATTTTTCCACATCTTCATGCCAATCAAAATGTACTTAATCGATATTCTTTATTTAATTAATTCAACGCACACCCTTTCAATTAGACCGACGAGCAAAAGGAATGAAGATAAAAAATATATAAAAACGCAATTCATTCTCCCTTAATTCATTTACATGTTTCCCGAGTAATTAGATTAAGTGAATGAACGACGCGAAGGAAGCGCGGTGTCATTCATTCATTCGTTTAATTTTGTTCACGCCGAAAAATTTAACTGTGTTATATGATGACGTGTTTTAAATTGGCGTATCTTTAATGATATTCGGCTTTGGACAGTGTTTTTTTAGGGTTGCGTAGTAAAACGGAATCCATAGTTTCGTCATGTCCATCCATCCGTCCGATACCCTTAGTATTTGCATCCCTGTCTTGTAGAAAGCTATAATTTGGCAGAGACATACATTTTATTATTACGTTAACTACAAGTAGTAGAGTAAAATATTAAGAAGCATATTTTTTTTCAGTGTATGTTTCCCCATCAAGGCCACTTAGCTGACAAAATAACATAGAAAGCTTCCTGAGTGAAGACGACAGTGGGTATTTGCAGCATTCAAAAAACTTAGGAAGATCTGAGCTGAAATCTGAATCTAGTTCAAATTTAAATGTTACCAGTATTACTTCAACATCAACTAAAAACACTCATCCGACAGAAAAACGATCGTAAAATTGACTTACAAATCGCCAAAATAAAGTTATGATAATGACTTTATACTAAGCCCTTGATACGAAAAGTTCGACCAAATATTTGAGAATAACAAGAGCTAACTTTCTAAACAAAATTTACATAGAATTAAATGGTATTTTGACGGATACTCTTTGAACACGATTTGGAATATTCTGTCGAATACATTATTTTGTTTATGGCATGAAAAATGTATTGGAAATCAAATGCCATTCAGGTTAACTAATAACAGACTATTCACCATGTTGATGAAATGGATACTGATGGAGGGTTTATATATCTTCCTAAGGATTTTAGGTCCTAACCCCTCGGGTGAGCCCCTCGAACTTGTCCATTTAATATTAACCTTTCAACTTCCGACTATACTCTCCACAGACAAGTTAGTAGTAACGCTATCTGTTACGTAATCTCATACAAATGACAAAAACAAAAAAGTCAGTGCGCGTTAGCCATTTTGAGAACGCGTACACACTGCGCTCTATTAATTTATACTAGTATTCTTCCCACAGGTACACTTGCCTTTCTAAGTGAAAAAATAGGGTCGTAGAAGTTCCTAAAACACAAACATTTAAAAGTTAGGGGTTCATTAAATTAGCAATAATACAATATTTAGGGGCCATGGTTAAGGGGGGAGGTCGATGTAGTGTGACATTTTGTGAGAAGGGGTGGGAGGGGGTCCTAAATTTCGTGACGTCATATTTAAAAATCGAATATTGGATACTTATTTCGGAACTGCTGTTTTAATTTAATAATTTCTAGGTGTAAAATTTAATAATATGTGACGTCACACTAGGGAGGGGAAGTCTCACAAATGTGACCAGCTGTGACAAGGACAGGGAGAGGGGTCAAAAAGTCATGAATTTAATATGACGTAATTTATGGATGGCCCCTTACAATAATTAACTTGTCTCCGCGGATAGACTATAGCCAGCTTATATTGCTTGTATTAGACAAGCATTGTTCATCGCAGACAGCCGCTACTCTGGTCATATCTCGTTACATACTAGATCTCGTTTCAGACTATTAACTTTTATTGTTTTTGTAATAATTGTAATATACTTCTCTTTCATGATAATCAATGGAATCGTAAGAAAATGTTTGTCACTAACAGCATTGACTGTTAGACCATTGGTTAGTGGAGTACCAGTCCATCGTGCCAGCAGCTTACTAATTTCATTACTTATAATTAAATATCAAATTCATGTCCCAATGCCAAGGTATTAAAACGCAATGTCATTTTCTGATCCAGAGTTGTTATTTAGTTGATGGCCCTAATCACATCGAGGGCCATTAGAAGTATACTGCCCATCATACAGAGATACCGACTCATCAATTTTCACCCATATCCGAATCAAGGTCGGCTATTTCGACGCTAATCAAATTGAAAGTACGTTTATTATTGGTACTTATGTTTCTGAAGTTCTCGTGAAGTACGTAGAACATATAAATGACGTACTAGAGTCTTGCTCTGTAGCTGAAATTCAACTGTATTCAAATTTCCCAATGAGTCACCTTACATTGAAGCTATTTAAAATTAAATTTATGTAAATAAATGTATTTATAACACATATTATACATAAAATTCAACTTTCTGTAAATCATCACCGAGTAAAACTTTAGGCTATACCATTTGGTGTAGCTATCAGGTATCAGACTGCTACGTGCATGAATTATTTTTAAATAGCGATTTAAAGATTTTCATTTAACTTATCCATATGTAAGTAATTGTTAGTTACCTCAATTTTAAATGCCTTGCTTAATCTAGGATCTAAAACCTAAGATCTAAATGTTGAAGAACAGTTTTAAAGATGATAAGTACTGTTTCCAGCCATATGCAGGTTTAAAGCCACAATAGACCAAAAATGTTGCAGCGTCTTTGGAACCAATCCATGATACGCCATACCATACAAAATCATTCACAATTCCTAATTCTCTTTATGATACCGCATCGAATATAGAGCATTGATTCATTTCAGAATTGAGGTCGACACTTAATCAAATTTAGCGTACATTACGGTTTGAGTATTATGACGGAATATTAGAACTGGCATGAATCATTCACAGGCTGCGCTGCATGCTTTTGAATGGGAAATCTTTCAAGTTGAGGCACTTTATGGATGCATCCTAGTTTGTTGGCTGTTTAGTCCCTAACGTTTAGACAAAACTGTATTTTACAAGGCAAAGAGAAGTTTCTGACATGTGGCTAAAACGAGAAAAAGAAAAAAAGAAAAGAAAATTCTTCTCGTTTGTTGATGAGAATAGCAAAGAGAGAATGGACTGCAGGTATACATATAAAGAGAATGGACATGAATATCCTATTCATGAATATGATAGTCACATTGATTGGACGAGGATTGGATTGTATTCTAGGTTAATAATTTCAAAACGATGGATAGGCCCGATGGATGATTATTTTATGTCTGAGCAGTCGAAGCAGTAATTCTCAATTCTAACATTGTATTATACAAACCTTGTAAAAGCTTATACCGTCCATAACATTGTATTATATAAGCCTGTAAAAGCTTATGCACTCATCATAAAAACTATGACTACCCTCCATATCTATACAAATAAATAAAATTGGAGTGTCTGTTTGTAATATTAAAATAATATGTAATTTACAATTTTTGTCTGTCTGTCTGTCTGTTTGTTCAGGCTAATCTCTGAAATGGCTGGACTGATTTTGACGGGACTTTCACGGGCAAATAGCTGATGTAACAAGGAGTAATTAGGCTTTTAATTTAGAAAAAAAATTGTATTAGAAAAAAAGAAGAATATTATTTTTGTTAAATACCACGCAGTCGAAGTCGCGCATAACAGCTAGTCAAAAATAAACTTCTAATGTACGGTAACCATACATAATAAACCGAGCTAAAACACTTCAACATTAAAACCGATAGCATTAATTTAGCTTAGCTCGGAGCTTGCAAACAAGTTGCACAACTTACCTTGCCCTATACAACTAATCTCGCTGAACAATTTGTGAAGTTGCTACTAATTTGGTAACGCGCAGGTAATCTTGTAACTTCTGCAGAACCATTGAGCGGTTAGCGATGCATTTAATGGTAATATAATTGTACTTTAATCACTAAAACTTTGAAGAGCTGATAGCCCTACTGTATGAAGCGCCAGTAGCCCTAAACTTTGAGCAACGTATTACAGCTTCTGTGAAATGCTTACGGTTTGAAGTGCATTTGACTTATATTGAGCTGTCATAGCTTTAGTGTGAAGCTATCAAAACCCTACAGTTATAAAAATTTGTATGAGTTGTATCCACGTACAGCATGTATGAAATTCTTGTGGTTTAGGCTTGTTAAAGTGAACGACGGTACATAGCTTCTACGAGTATGTACCTCGTAGCCTTATCAATGTCAGTGTTTTCTAACGCTTTAACACGCAAAATTAAATGGCATCAAGTTGAAACCTTACTGTAAATTGGTGTACAGTCAGCAAAAGAGGTAGGCATGGTACGAAAACGTAATATTGAAATATTAAATATTAAAGAATGTTTATTTTTTTATGTTCATGTTAAATCATGTCTTACGTTTAAAGGTATCACTTAACATTGATAATAACACAAAAATTCTGCAGTATTAAACATTATGGAAGTTTTTGTATGTAAAAATCACATTTAAAGCAATTTATCAAGGTTTTTCTTACCAAAAAATAAAGAAGTAAAATTCAGCGCAAAAGGCACCTTACCTATATACGCTTGAGAACTTTAAGAAGATTTGAAAATACATTTTGGAATGTTACATCATCCGAGACGAGAAATGAGGTTCATATATGCAAATATATTTCTGCAATTACACCCTCAAGTTAAAACCTCCCAGCGAATTTTCGTTAACAACTTCGGCGGCACATAAAAGTTTATTTTAAAACATCGTAAAAAGTCCCATGTAAATTCTTATTTAGTTGTATGATAATACTGACGGTTAAATTGGGTTCGTTATGCGGTAGTTTTTTGTTGCGTCGTTCGTTTGAGGTATCTAATTCTGTATATAATGTTCAGGTATATCGTTAACTTTAATTACCACGAAAAAAAAATACCGACTTCAAAATAACTCAAAAACTAGTTGTCAGATCTCGCTCAAAAAGTGAGACCATATGGTAAGCACCAGCTTTCAATTCAAAAAAGAATCATCAAAATAGGTTCACCCAGTCGAAAGTTCTGAGGTAACAAACATAAAAAAATACAGTAGAATTGAATATCTCCTCCTTTTTTGAAGTCGGTTAAAAATGAAAGTGCAATTATTATTATTACAGCCTGTAAGTGAAAATATTTATTTATAAGCGTAGGTAGTAGACAGCAACCATTCGACTAAACTTATCGTTATAAAGTTGGCAGATAAGGAATCTCTGAATTCTTTGATTGACAGGAACCTCTAAGAGCTGACAGGAACCTCCTAGAGCTGACAGGAACCTCTAACTGGCTTATTATTATATATTTTTCAAGGCTTACGCCCCAACTCAGTCACTAATGGTTACTTAAATCGCTTCGTAGTACAGAATTTGTATGGTGATTCTTTACTAGCCGCTTTAAAACCGCCAAAACATCAAAAATTTGGCAATATTAGGTATTATTTATACTATTTCATGTAGTAAATCATGTAAAGAAATAGCTTTGTCATTACCAGAGAATACTATAGAAATAGACATGGCAAGTTTAGTTATCATCACCTGATATTAGGGGTGCCACATGTTTGGCTCGGCACATTCGGTTAGGCAGTATTTGTTGAACAACACATCCGACCCAAAGCAATCACTACATATTCGGCTCGAGCCGATTGACATATTCACAGACATTTGAGTCAAGTCGGCAAAATCGGCTTCCGTGTGGCTTGATGTTCGGTTAAGTCGAGCGGCCTTTTGTTGAACATACACCCATGCATATTCGAATATGCCGCCCGGCATTAGTGAGCCAAATAATTATAATTATGTGTAGCAAGCCTAGCGGAAAACCGCTCGTCGCCTAGAATTATTACTACTAGGTATTAGTAGTACTAGGAGTGTCACCGATGTGTTACTGACCAAATTGAAGTTACCCTGTGCAACATTACTACCTGTATTGTGGACATTCGCGAAATATATTATGAACATAATTATGTAATTAAATTGCTGGAAATTAACAAAGCACAGCACAAAGCAAATCGATTCGATTTGTTTTAATATCATCAATATCTCTTGTATGGATAATAATTTTAAATTAAAATAATCCTATCCTACTAATATTATAAATGTGAAAGTTTGGATGTTTGGATGTTTGGATGTTTGGATGTTTGGATGTTTGGATGTTTGGATGTTTGTGACTCAATCACGCAAAAACGGCTGAACGGATATAGATAAAATTAGGCACACGGATAGCTTTCAACCTAACTTACCAGATAGGCTACTTTTTATCCCGGAAAATATACCTGTTCCTGAGGGATAAGAGGTACAATTTAGTCATAGAAAAGCAGTTTGTCGTTTTTCGTCACACTGACATGACAGATGATCGAAATAAAACATGGCCGAACTTCAATCAGCTGATTGAGTGATTAAGTTGTAATTTGTAATATGGTTAATTGTTTTTAATAACTAACATTATACCAATTGTGCGGAGATGCATATTGTGATAATTTTTATCATACAATGCGAGGTTTAGTAGCCATCGATCTTGTATAAAATCAAATATAACAACAAAGCAATTTTTGCGGAAAACTAAGGCTGCTTACATACTAACTTTACAAACGTAAAGCGCTTCATGCACCCAATGAGCAATCAATGAGTTATAAAAAATAATAATTTTACGATAAAGAAAATTACTGGTAGCTTATCTTTGAAGTATAATGTACTAAAGTACCAGAACAGACAGCACGAACAAAATTTGTGTCGCATCGGTAGATTCTGTTTTTTTAATCGAACGAATCCATTGAAAATTGAAACCCACTGCAGCCAATTCATTAGGACAAACATAGTATTCGCTGTATCGGTTCTATACGCCAGTAATAATACTTCAATGTAGCTTATCAAGCTTTTCCTACCTTTCAATAAGAAGTGCTATCGAAGTATTATAAGATATCGTATCAGGTTTAATTGATTGCAAAAGATCATCAAATTTGGTTATTAACATTCGTAAATGTCTTTCTATTTTCTATATTTACTTTATAGTAAAAAATGTTAATTTTCCTTATCCGATTGAGCAAGTCATTATTAAAATGTCGGATGAGCACGTACGTCTTTAAAATCCTAGTGCGGTCTTAGCCTAATGTCAAAATTGCTTTATTTTTCTATAGCTGAGCATGCGTCTAGGCCAGTAATTTTTTGAATCACTGATTTTAGTCATGGATATATTACTCTAACCGGATACATAACTTCGTAGTTGTACCTGAAGATCGACGAAGGCATAAAAGAATGACCATTTTTGTATTGTGTCCATGTTATCTATAGTCCCAGGATATATCGTTCGATTGTATTTTTTTCTAATAGTTTAATAACATCTAAGATAAAATTATATTAAAGATGTACCGTAATTGTGTACCTTAATTTTCAATTTACTCTTAATGCAATTATTTAAATCAGGTAATTTTGAAGAAATTGTTATAAAATGTATATTATTTCAATATTATAATTTTTACCATCAGAACAATTACATGTAGAAAACATTTTGAAGAACCATATCAAAATAGGACATAATTTTTCTAAGTGTGTACACTGTACACCCTACAATTATGAAGGACAACCTCAATCCGGCTTTTGATTGGTCGAATGGTCATTCCGATATGACGTCATTGATCTTCAGGTACCTCTACAGAGTCTATGATGCAGATAGAGCAACATATCCATGATTTTAGTTATTACAAGTAGATTCTTTGTTTAAGAAGCAATTTGGATTATGCTTTTTTGTATAACATTGGGTATTTTGTCAAGTAATTCCTATTGAAATTCAGTGAGGAGCTGATGATGGAGATAAAGAGTGTAACTCCTCAATGGTAGAAAAAAGTAGAACGGTGCTTAAAGATATTTTGTTTTCGTTATCGTTGAAATTGTAAAATCATTGTAAAATCAATGCATTGACCAACTAAGGACTATAACTATAACTATCTCATGACGTGTCTTGGAGAACCAATAGGTAACTCCTGAACGGGTGCAAATTACTTAACAGGAATAAAAAATATTTGTTTTTAGTAACGTTGACATTGCAAAACCAGTACATTAATTACCATCTTAAGGCCTGCTGGTGTACTTATCTTGAAGGCTAAATATGTAAATCTCGAACGGATGGGAATAACTGAACAAGATTTAAAAAATATTTTTGTTAGTAACGTTGAAATTGCAAAGCCTATATACATCATTGAGCAACTTGAGCCTGATGGTGTATCTTCGGTACACAAAATAATTATGCCATGCCACTAAAACGCAGACATGTCTGTTCACCGCAAAACGGAGCCTGTTCACCTTGGCTCCCACTTTCCGGAATGTATCCCTGGAATGCACCGACCGCTTACAGTTATTGGAAGTCGAAGTTTTCTCGAACCTCAACTATGAAAGGTTCATCGAATCCAAAGCTAAAGTGGCTGCAAGAAAACTCGGGGTCCTTGCAAGGGTGCGCCAGTACTTCACACCGAGGCAGATTTTAACACTGTATAAAGCTCAGGTTCGCCCATGTGTGGAGTACTGCTGTCACATTTGGGCCGGTGCCGCAAAATGTCACCTTTAAGCCTTAGATTCGATGGAGAGGCGTGCAATGAGGCTCATTAACGACCCAAACTTGGTGGTAACCAACCTGCATAACCTCGCACACAGGCGCAGAGTAGCCAGCCTCTCGGCATTCTACAGGAAGCATTTTGGAGAGTGTGCTCAGGAATTGCACGAACTAATTCCCTCATCCCTGTTCCTCCACCAAACAACCCATCGTACGGCAAGCATCCATCCATATGTCGTGAATATCCCACCGCTGCGAACGGTGCGATACACGTCTTCTTTCATACTGCGTGTCGCGAAGGACTGGAATAGCTTGCCTGCGTGGGTGTTCCCGTCCAACTACAATGTAGGTGTCTTCAAGAAAAGAGTGAATAAGCATTTATTAAGTTAGTGCATTCACCATTTTGGACTCCGTCGCCACTTACCGTCAGGTGGGATTGTTGTCAAGCACTTATTTTATGTAAAAAAAAATGGAACTTTTATGTGAAATAAGCTAATGCTTGACTAAAAAGCCACCTGATGGTAAGCGGGAATGAAGTATGGGTGGTAAAGCGCACTAACTTACTAAAAGCCTATTCTCTCTTCACTTGAAGACACCCGTATTATAAGAGTAAGGTAAGGTAAAGGGCTTCTTTTGCCGGTGAATTGACACGCTTAAGTTTTTGTGACGTTGAATCTCACAAAGTTGGTATGCCAGACCCAATCGTAGGCCTTCGAGATGTCAAGAAAAACTGCTAGCTCTTCCCTATTTTTCTCGAGGGCCTCGTCACAGATGTGAGTGGCATACGCTAGAAGATCTCCAGTCGACCGGTTTCGGCGGAACCCGTACTGCCTGTCGCTAAGAACATCATTGTATTCTAGATATACCATGAGGCGCGTGCTAAATATACATAATAACAGCAGTTATTACATGGGTGACTGTTGTTGTTGGTAACATTCACATTGCAAAACCAGTTCATCATTGACTTAGGGCCAGATAGTGATCTTAGAGATAAAATAATATGTAATTCCTGATTGGGTGGCAATAACGGAAACACTTTTTTTAAAATATTACATAGCTGGTTGTACTTTGACATTGGAAAACTAGCATGCTCGACTTGGCGGGGGAGATATTATTGACCAAACTTAGGGCCTGGTGGTGTATCTTGAAGACCAAATAATTATGTAACACCTGAATTCGTTCAGAACGTTCGGAAATAACGAAATTAATTTCAAAGATATTTGTTGTTGTTTTTAAACCATTTTTAAAATGAAATTATGTGAATGTTTCTTATTCACTAACGCTTAAACTGCTAAACGAATTTAGTTTCAGTTTGGCTCCCAGATATTTAATATCCCGCATTAAAGGATAGGGTACTTTTTATATCGGGGATAGATTTTACTATAATACGAGTACTTATGATATTTATTTTGTATTCCGATATTTCGACCCAGTTGCATAGATCGTGTTCCATGGTGGTAAAGTTTAAAACTGGTGAGTCAAGATAAGTGGTATAATTAAAAATGGCTAGCATATATTTTTTTTATCATTTCTTTTATTGATCATACTCTTCAATCTTCTAAAGATCTAATTCTGAAGTCCACGCAGACGAAGTCGCGGGTAGAAGCTAGTTATACATAAAATTCAACTTTCTGTACTTCATCACCGAGTAAAACTTTAGGCTATACCATTTGGTGTAGCTATCAGTAGCTCGAGCACGAATATTTGCGAGAAAGTATTCGTATGGTTAACGTAAGCAATTTGTCAAATTTGTATGGCATTTTACGTACGATAGGGGCGCTTTTGAAAAAATGCCATACAAATTGCTTACGTTAACCATACGAATACTTTCTCGCAAATATTCGTGCTCGAGCTACAGGTATCAGACTGCTACGTGCATGAATTATTTTTAAATAGCGATTTAAAGATTTTCATTTAAGTTATCCATATGTAAGTAATTGTTAGTTACCTCAATTTTAAATGCATTGCTTAATCTAGGATCTAAAACCTAAGATCCAAATGTTGAGGAACAGTTTTAAAGATGATAAGTACTGTTTCCAGCCATATGCAGGTTTAAAGCCACAATAGACCAAAAATGTTGCAGCGTCTTTGGAACCAATCCATGATACGCCATCTATCTATCTATCTAACAGCCTTTTAAAGTCCACTGCTGGACATAGGCCTCCCCTAATTGGCGCCACTCCGACCGGTCCTGGGCCCTTTGAATCCAGCGGCTTCCCGCCGTCTTCTTCAGGTCATCAGTCCACCTGGTCGGGGGGCGACCAGTGCTCCTTTTACCGAGACGTGGCCGCCATTCGAGGACTTTGCGACCCCATCGGTTATCTGTCCTTCGAACGATGTGGCCTGCCCATTGCCACTTCAGCCAGCTAACTCTACGAGCTATGTCGGTAACTTTTGTTCGCCTACGGACTTCATCGTTACGAATCTTATCTCGTAGTGAAATACCTAACATAGCTCGTTCCATAGCGCGCTGTGTAACTTTGAGCCTTCGAATGAGGCCAACAGTAAAAGACCACGTCTCGGATCCATATGTTAACACTGGCAACACACATTGCTCGAACAGTTTCGACTTCAGGCACTGAGGAATTTTGGATGATAAGATGTGTCGTAATTTCCCGAACGCTGCCCAGCCGAGTTGGATTCTTCGAGTGACCTCTTTCTCGAAGTTGGACTTACCCATGTGGATCATTTGTCCCAGGTAAATGTACTCGTCGACAACTTCGAGAGCAGTGCCGTCAACAACTACCGGTACGGGTGTAACATGGACATTAGACATGATTTTTGTCTTGTCCATGTTCATCTTAAGACCCACCCGTTGTGAGGCACTGTTCAGGTCCCCTAGCATAGTACTGAGGTCCTCCAGCGATTCCGCCACGATCACTATATCGTCGGCAAATCGAAGGTGTGTGAGGTGTTCACCATTGATGTTAATGCCGAGCCCTTTCCACTCCATTAGCTTAAACACATCCTCCAAAGCAGCGGTGAACAGCTTCGGGGAAATAACGTCCCCTTGTCTGACACCCCTCTGCAATTGGATGGGGTTCGTGCTTCTGTCGTGTAATCGAACTGACATGGTGGCCGATTTGTATACACACTTCAACACCTCGATATACCTATAGTCTATCTGGCACCGCTGGAGAGACTCCAGCACCGTCCAGGTCTCGATAGAATCGAAGGCTTTCTCATAGTCCACATAGGCTACACATAGGGGCAGATTATACTCTTCGGACTTCTGTATTACCTGCCTGAGTGTATGTATGTGGTCCATGGTGCTATAGCCTTTTCGGAATCCGGCTTGTTCGGGAGGCTGGAAGTCGTCAAGTCTGCGTGCTATGCGATTAGTGAGTACCCTTGAAAACAGCTTGTACACGTGGCTCAAAAGTGCAATGGGCCTATAGTTCTTCAATAGGGTTTTATCACCCTTCTTGAAGAACAGCGTCACCACACTTCTGCTCCACGCTTCCGGGGTAGTTCCGCTACTGATAACGGAATCAAACAACTTCTGGAGCACTAGCAATATAGGCTTTCCTCCAGCTTTTAACAGCTCAGTTGTGATTCCGTCATCGCCCGGTGCCTTGTTGTTCTTTAGCTGCTTCAGGGCCACCCTAATTTCATACAGACTGACGTCCGGGATATCTTCGGTATAGTGTCGGGTCAACTTAGCTCGCTTGTCATTCGCCTGTCTGGGGACAGGAGCGCCTGAGGAGGTAAACAAACGTCTGTAGTAGGTCTCAACTTCTCCCAGAACTTCGGGTTTTGACGAAACTACGGTGCCGGACTCGGTCTTCAACTCGTCAGTTGGCTTTGTCCAATCCGCAGATCTTTGGCGAACACTTTAGAGCCCCGATTTTTTTCTATTGTGTTTTTTACACGCCTTGTGTTATGAGAACGCAAGTCGCGTCGCCTTTCCTGCGAGATCTGCTTATTGAGCCGCCTATACTCTGCCATGGAGGCTGGAGACTGCACACATAGTTCTCGTCTATCCCTCATAAGACCGAGAGTATGTTCTGAGAAAATTTGAGACCCACCACGGGGGCGGGTTTTAAAGAACTTTAACCCTACCTCGCGGACTGTTGCTACCATCCTGTTGTTGTACTCGTCCACTGTATCACAAGAATCTAAGCACGCGAAACGATTCTGCAACTCCAACTGAAAGCTCTCGGAGCCTTGGATCTGGACAGGTGTTGGGCGGAGAGTAGATTTCATTAGACGGGACCGCTCGAGCTTAACGTTGATATTTAATGTGCCTCGTACCATTCGGTGATCGCTCCCGGTTTTAAACCTGCTAATCACAGAGACATCATTAAATATGTGCCGTTTGTCAGCCAGAATGAAATCTATCTCACTCTTTGTGGAACCGCCAGGGCTAATCCAAGTCCACTTGCGCTGAGGCTTCTTCCTGAAAAAGGAGTTCATCATATAGAGGTTCTCCTTTTCCAGAAAGTTAGCCAGCACGTGGCCTCGTTGGTTCCGACATCCAATGCCAAAAGGCCCCACTCTCTCTTCGTCGCCATTTCGTGTGCCTAGTCTTGCGTTGAAGTCCCCCATCACAACTGTGAAATGAGATTTAGAGGTATGTATGGCTTTACTGATCTCCTCATACATAACCTCCACCTCTTCGTCGGGATGTGTCGAAGTCGGCGCATATACCTGTACGACCTTCAACGAATACCGTTTGGATATTCTGAGTGTAAGGTACGCTACCCTGGCCGACACGCTCCCAACTTGCACTACATTGTTGACGAGGGACTTGTGGACGAGAAACCCGACACCACCTTGGGACAGCTGTTCGCCCTCCCGGTGATAGAACAGGTTGCCGGATTTGAGTATTATCGTGTCCTCCCCCTGTCTTCGGACTTCAGATAATCCCAAAATGCTCCAGTTCAACCTGTTCATCTCAGCTTCCAGCTCGTATATCTTATCATCGGTCCTCAGTGTCCTGGTATTGAATGTTGCCAGGTGCAGAGGTCGTTGATTCTGGTGATGGTAGCCGAATCTCTTCCGGCGATTCTTCGCACCCCCTGCCCCACCGTTACCGTGACCGCTACCGTAGTCAGGAATAGTGGGACTGCCGGGGACTGGGGGCCGTGGTTTTTCCGTGTCTGCCATGGGGGTAATAGCCATAGTCACCGCGCTTGGCTATTGCGAGTTGGTGACCGCAGGTGACATGACCGGTATTCGTCAACACAGAAAGATGCTGCTGCCCATCTTCTGGATTTGTCCTATTAGTCGCCTTTTACGACATCCCAGGAAGAACGGGAGTGGTGCTATTCTACAAAGTGAACCCGGACACCACGCGGGGAGGTTTTGTATGGTATGATACGCCATACCATACAAAATCATTCACAATTATTCCTAATTCTCTTTATGATACCGCATCGAATATAGAGCATTGATTCATTTCAGAATTGAGGTCGACACTTAATCAAATTTAGCGTACATTACGGTTTGAGTATTATGACGGAATATTGGAACTGGCATGAATCATTCTCAGGCTGTGCTGCATGCTTTTGAATGGGAAATCTTTCGAGTTGAGGCACTTTATGGATGCATCCTAGTTTGTTGGCTGTTTAGTCCCTAACGTTTAGACAAAACTGTATTTTACAAGGCAAAGAGAAGTTTCTGACATGTGGCTAAAACGAGAAAAAGAAAAGAAAATTCTTCTCGTTTGTTGATGAGAATAGCAAAGAGAGAATGGAGTGCAGGTATACATATAAAGAGAATGGACATGAATATCCTATTCATGAATATGATAGTCACATTGATTGGACGAGGATTGGATTGTATTGTAGGTTAATGATTTCAAAACGATGGATAGGCCCGATGGATGATTATTTTATGTCTGAGCAGTCGAAGCAGTAATTCTCAATTCTAACATTGTATTATACAAACCTTGTAAAAGCTTATACCGTCCATAACATTGTATTATATAAGCCTGTAAAAGCTTATGCACTCATCATAAAAACTATGACTACCCTCCATATGTATACAAATAAATAAAATTGGAGTGTCTGTTTGTAATATTAAAATAACCGCTTTTTAGTAAGTGCATTTGGACGTATTCACGGTACATGTACCAAAACAACATTTTTTACAATTTTTGTCTGTCTGTCTGTCTGTCTGTTTGTTCAGGCTAATCTCTGAAATGGCTGGACCAATTTTGACGGGACTTTCACGGGCAGATAGCTGATGTAACAAGGAGTAATTAGGCTTTTATTTTAGAAAAAAAAAATTGTATTAGAAAAAAAGAACAATATTATTTTTGTTAAATACCACGCAGTCGAAGTCGCGCATAACAGCTAGTCAAAAATAAACTTCTAATGTACGGTAACCATACATAATAAACCGAGCTAAAACACTTCAACACTAAAACCGATAGCATTAATTTAGCTTAGCTCGGAGCTTGCAAACAAGTTGCACAACTTTCGTGGCCCTATACAACTAATCTCGCTCAACAATTTGTGAAGTTGCTACTAATTTGGTAACGCGCAGGTAATCTTGTAACTTCTGCAGAACCATTGAGCGGTTAGCGATGCATTTAATGGTAATATAATTGTACTTTAATCACTAAAACTTTGAAGAGCTGATAGCCCTACTGATGAAGCGCCAGTAGCCCTAAACTTTGAGCAACGTATTACAGCTTCTGTGAAATGCTTACGGTTTGAAGTGCATTTGACTTATATTGAGCTGTCATAGCTTTAGTGTGAAGCTATCAAAACCCTACAGTTATAATAATTTGTATGAGTTGTATCCACGTACAGCATGTATGAAATTCTTGTGGTTAAGGCTTGTTAAAGTGAACGACGGTACATAGCTTCTACGAGTATGTACCTCGTAGCCTTATCAATGTCAGTGTTTTCTAACGCTTTAACACGCAAAATTAAATGGCATCAAGTTGAAACCTTACTGTAAATTGGTGTACAGTCAGCAAAAGAGGTAGGCATGGTACAAAAACGTAATATTGAAATATTAAATATTACAGAATATTTATGTTTCTTTATGTCCATGTTAAATCACGTCTTACGTTTAAAGGTATCACTTAACATTGATAATAACACAAAAATTCTGCAGTATTAAACATTATGGAAGTTTTTGTATGTAAAAATCACATTTAAAGCAATTTATCAAGGTTTTTCTTACCAAAAAATAAGGAAGTAAAATTCAGCGCAAAAGGCACCTTACCTATATACGCTTGAGAACTTTAAGAAGATTTGAAAATACATTTTGGAATGTTACATCATCCGAGACGAGAAATGAGGTTCATATATGCAAATATATTTCTGCAATTACACCCTCAAGTTAAAACCTCCCAGCGAATTTTCGTTAACAACTTCGGCGGCACATAAAAGTTTATTTTAAAACATCGTAAAGTCCCATGTAAATTCTTATTTAGTTGTATGATAATACTGACGGTTAAATTGGGTTCGTTATGCGGTAGTTTTTATGTTGCGTCGTTCGTTTGAGGTATCTAATTCTGTATAATACAATGTTCAGGTAGATCGTTTACTTTAATTACCACGAAAATAATAACCGACTTCAAAATAACTCAAAAAGTAGTCGTCAGATCTCGCTCAAATTTAAGTGTGACCACATGGTAAGCACCAGCTTTCGATTATAAAAAGAATCACCAAAAGATCATCAAATTTGGTTATTAACATTCGTAAATGTCTTTCTATTTTCTATATTTACTTTATAGTAAAAAATGTTAATTTTCCTTATCCGATTGAGCAAGTCATTATTAAAATGTCGGATGAGCACGTACGTCTTTAAAATCCTAGTGCGGTCTTAGCCTAATGTCAAAATTGCTTTATTTTTCTATAGCTGAGCATGCGTCTAGGCCAGTAATTTTTTGAATCACTGATTTTAGTCATGGATATATTACTCTAACCGGATACATAACTTCGTAGTTGTACCTGAAGATCGACGAAGGCATAAAAGAATGACCATTTTTGTATTGTGTCCATGTTATCTATAGTCCCAGGATATATCGTTCGATTGTATTTTTTTCTAATAGTTTAATAACATCTAAGATAAAATTATATTAAAGATGTACCGTAATTGTGTACCTTAATTTTCAATTTACTCTTAATGCAATTATTTAAATCAGGTAATTTTGAAGAAATTGTTATAAAATGTATATTATTTCAATATTATAATTTTTACCATCAGAACAATTACATGTAGAAAACATTTTGAAGAACCATATCAAAATAGGACATAATTTTTCTAAGTGTGTACACTGTACACCCTACAATTATGAAGGACAACCTCAATCCGGCTTTTGATTGGTCGAATGGTCATTCCGATATGACGTCATTGATCTTCAGGTACCTCTACAGAGTCTATGATGCAGATAGAGCAACATATCCATGATTTTAGTTATTACAAGTAGATTCTTTGTTTAAGAAGCAATTTGGATTATGCTTTTTTGTATAACATTGGGTATTTTGTCAAGTAATTCCTATTGAAATTCAGTGAGGAGCTGATGATGGAGATAAAGAGTGTAACTCCTCAATGGTAGAAAAAAGTAGAACGGTGCTTAAAGATATTTTGTTTTCGTTATCGTTGAAATTGTAAAATCATTGTAAAATCAATGCATTGACCAACTAAGGACTATAACTATAACTATCTCATGACGTGTCTTGGAGAACCAATAGGTAACTCCTGAACGGGTGCAAATTACTTAACAGGAATAAAAAATATTTGTTTTTAGTAACGTTGACATTGCAAAACCAGTACATTAATTACCATCTTAAGGCCTGCTGGTGTACTTATCTTGAAGGCTAAATATGTAAATCTCGAACGGATGGGAATAACTGAACAAGATTTAAAAAATATTTTTGTTAGTAACGTTGAAATTGCAAAGCCTATATACATCATTGAGCAACTTGAGCCTGATGGTGTATCTTCGGTACACAAAATAATTATGCCATGCCACTAAAACGCAGACATGTCTGTTCACCGCAAAACGGAGCCTGTTCACCTTGGCTCCCACTTTCCGGAATGTATCCCTGGAATGCACCGACCGCTTACAGTTATTGGAAGTCGAAGTTTTCTCGAACCTCAACTATGAAAGGTTCATCGAATCCAAAGCTAAAGTGGCTGCAAGAAAACTCGGGGTCCTTGCAAGGGTGCGCCAGTACTTCACACCGAGGCAGATTTTAACACTGTATAAAGCTCAGGTTCGCCCATGTGTGGAGTACTGCTGTCACATTTGGGCCGGTGCCGCAAAATGTCACCTTTAAGCCTTAGATTCGATGGAGAGGCGTGCAATGAGGCTCATTAACGACCCAAACTTGGTGGTAACCAACCTGCATAACCTCGCACACAGGCGCAGAGTAGCCAGCCTCTCGGCATTCTACAGGAAGCATTTTGGAGAGTGTGCTCAGGAATTGCACGAACTAATTCCCTCATCCCTGTTCCTCCACCAAACAACCCATCGTACGGCAAGCATCCATCCATATGTCGTGAATATCCCACCGCTGCGAACGGTGCGATACACGTCTTCTTTCATACTGCGTGTCGCGAAGGACTGGAATAGCTTGCCTGCGTGGGTGTTCCCGTCCAACTACAATGTAGGTGTCTTCAAGAAAAGAGTGAATAAGCATTTATTAAGTTAGTGCATTCACCATTTTGGACTCCGTCGCCACTTACCGTCAGGTGGGATTGTTGTCAAGCACTTATTTTATGTAAAAAAAAATGGAACTTTTATGTGAAATAAGCTAATGCTTGACTAAAAAGCCACCTGATGGTAAGCGGGAATGAAGTATGGGTGGTAAAGCGCACTAACTTACTAAAAGCCTATTCTCTCTTCACTTGAAGACACCCGTATTATAAGAGTAAGGTAAGGTAAAGGGCTTCTTTTGCCGGTGAATTGACACGCTTAAGTTTTTGTGACGTTGAATCTCACAAAGTTGGTATGCCAGACCCAATCGTAGGCCTTCGAGATGTCAAGAAAAACTGCTAGCTCTTCCCTATTTTTCTCGAGGGCCTCGTCACAGATGTGAGTGGCATACGCTAGAAGATCTCCAGTCGACCGGTTTCGGCGGAACCCGTACTGCCTGTCGCTAAGAACATCATTGTATTCTAGATATACCATGAGGCGCGTGCTAAATATACATAATAACAGCAGTTATTACATGGGTGACTGTTGTTGTTGGTAACATTCACATTGCAAAACCAGTTCATCATTGACTTAGGGCCAAATAGTGATCTTAGAGATAAAATAATATGTAATTCCTGATTGGGTGGCAATAACGGAAACACTTTTTTTAAAATATTACATAGCTGGTTGTACTTTGACATTGGAAAACTAGCATGCTCGACTTGGCGGGGGCACTGCCGTGCCCCCAGATATTATTGACCAAACTTAGGGCCTGGTGGTGTATCTTGAAGACCAAATAATTATGTAACACCTGAATTCGTTCAGAACGTTCGGAAATAACGAAATTAATTTCAAAGATATTTGTTGTTGTTTTTAAACCATTTTTAAAATGAAATTATGTGAATGTTTCTTATTCACTAACGCTTAAACTGCTAAACGAATTTAGTTTCAGTTTGGCTCCCAGATATTTAATATCCCGCATTAAAGGATAGGGTACTTTTTATATCGGGGATAGATTTTACTATAATACGAGTACTTATGATATTTATTTTGTATTCCGATATTTCGACCCAGTTGCATAGATCGTGTTCCATGGTGGTAAAGTTTAAAACTGGTGAGTCAAGATAAGTGGTATAATTAAAAATGGCTAGCATATATTTTTTTTATCATTTCTTTTATTGATCATACTCTTCAATCTTCTAAAGATCTAATTCTGAAGTCCACGCAGACGAAGTCGCGGGTAGAAGCTAGTTATACATAAAATTCAACTTTCTGTACTTCATCACCGAGTAAAACTTTAGGCTATACCATTTGGTGTAGCTATCAGTAGCTCGAGCACGAATATTTGCGAGAAAGTATTCGTATGGTTAACGTAAGCAATTTGTCAAATTTGTATGGCATTTTACGTACGATAGGGGCGCTTTTGAAAAAATGCCATACAAATTGCTTACGTTAACCATACGAATACTTTCTCGCAAATATTCGTGCTCGAGCTACAGGTATCAGACTGCTACGTGCATGAATTATTTTTAAATAGCGATTTAAAGATTTTCATTTAAGTTATCCATATGTAAGTAATTGTTAGTTACCTCAATTTTAAATGCATTGCTTAATCTAGGATCTAAAACCTAAGATCCAAATGTTGAGGAACAGTTTTAAAGATGATAAGTACTGTTTCCAGCCATATGCAGGTTTAAAGCCACAATAGACCAAAAATGTTGCAGCGTCTTTGGAACCAATCCATGATACGCCATCTATCTATCTATCTAACAGCCTTTTAAAGTCCACTGCTGGACATAGGCCTCCCCTAATTGGCGCCACTCCGACCGGTCCTGGGCCCTTTGAATCCAGCGGCTTCCCGCCGTCTTCTTCAGGTCATCAGTCCACCTGGTCGGGGGGCGACCAGTGCTCCTTTTACCGAGACGTGGCCGCCATTCGAGGACTTTGCGACCCCATCGGTTATCTGTCCTTCGAACGATGTGGCCTGCCCATTGCCACTTCAGCCAGCTAACTCTACGAGCTATGTCGGTAACTTTTGTTCGCCTACGGACTTCATCGTTACGAATCTTATCTCGTAGTGAAATACCTAACATAGCTCGTTCCATAGCGCGCTGTGTAACTTTGAGCCTTCGAATGAGGCCAACAGTAAAAGACCACGTCTCGGATCCATATGTTAACACTGGCAACACACATTGCTCGAACAGTTTCGACTTCAGGCACTGAGGAATTTTGGATGATAAGATGTGTCGTAATTTCCCGAACGCTGCCCAGCCGAGTTGGATTCTTCGAGTGACCTCTTTCTCGAAGTTGGACTTACCCATGTGGATCATTTGTCCCAGGTAAATGTACTCGTCGACAACTTCGAGAGCAGTGCCGTCAACAACTACCGGTACGGGTGTAACATGGACATTAGACATGATTTTTGTCTTGTCCATGTTCATCTTAAGACCCACCCGTTGTGAGGCACTGTTCAGGTCCCCTAGCATAGTACTGAGGTCCTCCAGCGATTCCGCCACGATCACTATATCGTCGGCAAATCGAAGGTGTGTGAGGTGTTCACCATTGATGTTAATGCCGAGCCCTTTCCACTCCATTAGCTTAAACACATCCTCCAAAGCAGCGGTGAACAGCTTCGGGGAAATAACGTCCCCTTGTCTGACACCCCTCTGCAATTGGATGGGGTTCGTGCTTCTGTCGTGTAATCGAACTGACATGGTGGCCGATTTGTATACACACTTCAACACCTCGATATACCTATAGTCTATCTGGCACCGCTGGAGAGACTCCAGCACCGCCCAGGTCTCGATAGAATCGAAGGCTTTCTCATAGTCCACATAGGCTACACATAGGGGCAGATTATACTCTTCGGACTTCTGTATTACCTGCCTGAGTGTATGTATGTGGTCCATGGTGCTATAGCCTTTTCGGAATCCGGCTTGTTCGGGAGGCTGGAAGTCGTCAAGTCTGCGTGCTATGCGATTAGTGAGTACCCTTGAAAACAGCTTGTACACGTGGCTCAAAAGTGCAATGGGCCTATAGTTCTTCAATAGGGTTTTATCACCCTTCTTGAAGAACAGCGTCACCACACTTCTGCTCCACGCTTCCGGGGTAGTTCCGCTACTGATAACGGAATCAAACAACTTCTGGAGCACTAGCAATATAGGCTTTCCTCCAGCTTTTAACAGCTCAGTTGTGATTCCGTCATCGCCCGGTGCCTTGTTGTTCTTTAGCTGCTTCAGGGCCACCCTAATTTCATACAGACTGACGTCCGGGATATCTTCGGTATAGTGTCGGGTCAACTTAGCTCGCTTGTCATTCGCCTGTCTGGGGACAGGAGCGCCTGAGGAGGTAAACAAACGTCTGTAGTAGGTCTCAACTTCTCCCAGAACTTCGGGTTTTGACGAAACTACGGTGCCGGACTCGGTCTTCAACTCGTCAGTTGGCTTTGTCCAATCCGCAGATCTTTGGCGAACACTTTAGAGCCCCGATTTTTTTCTATTGTGTTTTTTACACGCCTTGTGTTATGAGAACGCAAGTCGCGTCGCCTTTCCTGCGAGATCTGCTTATTGAGCCGCCTATACTCTGCCATGGAGGCTGGAGACTGCACACATAGTTCTCGTCTATCCCTCATAAGACCGAGAGTATGTTCTGAGAAAATTTGAGACCCACCACGGGGGCGGGTTTTAAAGAACTTTAACCCTACCTCGCGGACTGTTGCTACCATCCTGTTGTTGTACTCGTCCACTGTATCACAAGAATCTAAGCACGCGAAACGATTCTGCAACTCCAACTGAAAGCTCTCGGAGCCTTGGATCTGGACAGGTGTTGGGCGGAGAGTAGATTTCATTAGACGGGACCGCTCGAGCTTAACGTTGATATTTAATGTGCCTCGTACCATTCGGTGATCGCTCCCGGTTTTAAACCTGCTAATCACAGAGACATCATTAAATATGTGCCGTTTGTCAGCCAGAATGAAATCTATCTCACTCTTTGTGGAACCGCCAGGGCTAATCCAAGTCCACTTGCGCTGAGGCTTCTTCCTGAAAAAGGAGTTCATCATATAGAGGTTCTCCTTTTCCAGAAAGTTAGCCAGCACGTGGCCTCGTTGGTTCCGACATCCAATGCCAAAAGGCCCCACTCTCTCTTCGTCGCCATTTCGTGTGCCTAGTCTTGCGTTGAAGTCCCCCATCACAACTGTGAAATGAGATTTAGAGGTATGTATGGCTTTACTGATCTCCTCATACATAACCTCCACCTCTTCGTCGGGATGTGTCGAAGTCGGCGCATATACCTGTACGACCTTCAACGAATACCGTTTGGATATTCTGAGTGTAAGGTACGCTACCCTGGCCGACACGCTCCCAACTTGCACTACATTGTTGACGAGGGACTTGTGGACGAGAAACCCGACACCACCTTGGGACAGCTGTTCGCCCTCCCGGTGATAGAACAGGTTGCCGGATTTGAGTATTATCGTGTCCTCCCCCTGTCTTCGGACTTCAGATAATCCCAAAATGCTCCAGTTCAACCTGTTCATCTCAGCTTCCAGCTCGTATATCTTATCATCGGTCCTCAGTGTCCTGGTATTGAATGTTGCCAGGTGCAGAGGTCGTTGATTCTGGTGATGGTAGCCGAATCTCTTCCGGCGATTCTTCGCACCCCCTGCCCCACCGTTACCGTGACCGCTACCGTAGTCAGGAATAGTGGGACTGCCGGGGACTGGGGGCCGTGGTTTTTCCGTGTCTGCCATGGGGGTAATAGCCATAGTCACCGCGCTTGGCTATTGCGAGTTGGTGACCGCAGGTGACATGACCGGTATTCGTCAACACAGAAAGATGCTGCTGCCCATCTTCTGGATTTGTCCTATTAGTCGCCTTTTACGACATCCCAGGAAGAACGGGAGTGGTGCTATTCTACAAAGTGAACCCGGACACCACGCGGGGAGGTTTTGTATGGTATGATACGCCATACCATACAAAATCATTCACAATTATTCCTAATTCTCTTTATGATACCGCATCGAATATAGAGCATTGATTCATTTCAGAATTGAGGTCGACACTTAATCAAATTTAGCGTACATTACGGTTTGAGTATTATGACGGAATATTGGAACTGGCATGAATCATTCTCAGGCTGTGCTGCATGCTTTTGAATGGGAAATCTTTCGAGTTGAGGCACTTTATGGATGCATCCTAGTTTGTTGGCTGTTTAGTCCCTAACGTTTAGACAAAACTGTATTTTACAAGGCAAAGAGAAGTTTCTGACATGTGGCTAAAACGAGAAAAAGAAAAGAAAATTCTTCTCGTTTGTTGATGAGAATAGCAAAGAGAGAATGGAGTGCAGGTATACATATAAAGAGAATGGACATGAATATCCTATTCATGAATATGATAGTCACATTGATTGGACGAGGATTGGATTGTATTGTAGGTTAATGATTTCAAAACGATGGATAGGCCCGATGGATGATTATTTTATGTCTGAGCAGTCGAAGCAGTAATTCTCAATTCTAACATTGTATTATACAAACCTTGTAAAAGCTTATACCGTCCATAACATTGTATTATATAAGCCTGTAAAAGCTTATGCACTCATCATAAAAACTATGACTACCCTCCATATGTATACAAATAAATAAAATTGGAGTGTCTGTTTGTAATATTAAAATAACCGCTTTTTAGTAAGTGCATTTGGACGTATTCACGGTACATGTACCAAAACAACATTTTTTACAATTTTTGTCTGTCTGTCTGTCTGTCTGTTTGTTCAGGCTAATCTCTGAAATGGCTGGACCAATTTTGACGGGACTTTCACGGGCAGATAGCTGATGTAACAAGGAGTAATTAGGCTTTTATTTTAGAAAAAAAAAATTGTATTAGAAAAAAAGAACAATATTATTTTTGTTAAATACCACGCAGTCGAAGTCGCGCATAACAGCTAGTCAAAAGTAAACTTCTAATGTACGGTAACCATACATAATAAACCGAGCTAAAACACTTCAACACTAAAACCGATAGCATTAATTTAGCTTAGCTCGGAGCTTGCAAACAAGTTGCACAACTTTCGTGGCCCTATACAACTAATCTCGCTCAACAATTTGTGAAGTTGCTACTAATTTGGTAACGCGCAGGTAATCTTGTAACTTCTGCAGAACCATTGAGCGGTTAGCGATGCATTTAATGGTAATATAATTGTACTTTAATCACTAAAACTTTGAAGAGCTGATAGCCCTACTGATGAAGCGCCAGTAGCCCTAAACTTTGAGCAACGTATTACAGCTTCTGTGAAATGCTTACGGTTTGAAGTGCATTTGACTTATATTGAGCTGTCATAGCTTTAGTGTGAAGCTATCAAAACCCTACAGTTATAATAATTTGTATGAGTTGTATCCACGTACAGCATGTATGAAATTCTTGTGGTTAAGGCTTGTTAAAGTGAACGACGGTACATAGCTTCTACGAGTATGTACCTCGTAGCCTTATCAATGTCAGTGTTTTCTAACGCTTTAACACGCAAAATTAAATGGCATCAAGTTGAAACCTTACTGTAAATTGGTGTACAGTCAGCAAAAGAGGTAGGCATGGTACAAAAACGTAATATTGAAATATTAAATATTACAGAATATTTATGTTTCTTTATGTCCATGTTAAATCACGTCTTACGTTTAAAGGTATCACTTAACATTGATAATAACACAAAAATTCTGCAGTATTAAACATTATGGAAGTTTTTGTATGTAAAAATCACATTTAAAGCAATTTATCAAGGTTTTTCTTACCAAAAAATAAGGAAGTAAAATTCAGCGCAAAAGGCACCTTACCTATATACGCTTGAGAACTTTAAGAAGATTTGAAAATACATTTTGGAATGTTACATCATCCGAGACGAGAAATGAGGTTCATATATGCAAATATATTTCTGCAATTACACCCTCAAGTTAAAACCTCCCAGCGAATTTTCGTTAACAACTTCGGCGGCACATAAAAGTTTATTTTAAAACATCGTAAAGTCCCATGTAAATTCTTATTTAGTTGTATGATAATACTGACGGTTAAATTGGGTTCGTTATGCGGTAGTTTTTATGTTGCGTCGTTCGTTTGAGGTATCTAATTCTGTATAATACAATGTTCAGGTAGATCGTTTACTTTAATTACCACGAAAATAATAACCGACTTCAAAATAACTCAAAAAGTAGTCGTCAGATCTCGCTCAAATTTAAGTGTGACCACATGGTAAGCACCAGCTTTCGATTATAAAAAGAATCACCAAAATAGGTTCACCCAGTCGAAAGTTCTGAGGTAACAAACATAAAAAATACAGTAGAATTGAATATCTCCTCCTTTTTTGAAGTCGGTTAAAAATGAAAGTGCAATTATTATTACAGCCTGTAAGTGAAAATATTTATTTATAAGCGTAGGTAGTAGACAGCAACCATTCGACTAAACTTATCGTTATAAAGTTGGCAGATAAGGAATCTCTGAATTCTTTGATTGACAGGAACCTCTAAGAGCTGACAGGAACCTCTAACTGGCTTATTATTATTTATGTTTCAAGGCTTACGCCCCAACTCAGTCACTAATGGTTACTTAAATCGCTTCTTAGTACAGAATTTGTATGGTGATTCTTTACTGGCCGCTTTAAAACCGCCAAAACATCAAAAATTTGGCAATATTAGGTATTATTTATACTATTTCATGTAGTAAATCATGTAAAGAAATAGCTTTGTCATTACCAGAGAATACTGTAGAAATATACATGGCAAGTTTAGTTATCATCACCTGATATTAGGGGTGCTACATGTTCGGCTCGGCACATTCGGTTAGGCAGTATTTGTTGAACAACACATCCGACCCAAAGCAATCACTACATATTCGGCTCGAGCCGATTGACATATTCACAGACATTTGAGTCAAGTCGGCAAAATCGGCTTCCGTGTGGCTTGATGTTCGGTTAAGTCGAGCGGCCTTTTGTTGAACATACACCCATGCATATTCGAATATGCCGCCCGGCATTAGCGAGCCAAATAATTATATGTGTAGCAAGCCTTAGCGGAAAACCGCTCGTCGCCTAGAATTATTACTACTAGGTATTAGTAGTACTAGGAGTGTCACCGATGTGTTACTGACCAAATTGAACTTACCCTGTGCAACATTACTACCTATATTGTGCACATTCGCGAAATACATTATGAACATATGTAATTAAATTGCTGGAAATTAACAAAGCACAGCACAAAGCAAATCGATTCGATTTGTTTTAATATCATCAATATCTCTTGTATGGATAACAATTTTAAATTAAAATAATATGTTATAAATACAAAATAAGAACCGTGAGTTGGTATTGTTTTCGTATACAAAACATTTCAACGAAGTGTTGAAGCGTGAATGGACCATCCACTTATCACTATCAGAATTTATATTTAGAAAGAAAGAAAGAAAGAAAGAAATGCTTTATTTCAATCAATATTTCATTTTATTAAATGATATCAAAATATTATCAACAACATTCTACCTGAATAGTTTTACTTCAGATTAATTTTGTATATTAATGAATTTAGAAAAATCTATTCTAAAAATTATTGGTTCTATGGTCATACGGTATCCCATTCAAAAAGGTCTACATGTCTAATATGTCATTAGATCCAGTCAAAGGCTAAGGAGCAACCCTCAGCCCTCTTCAATATCCCTTAAATAACTAATTGGGTAATCGAAAAGCTAACTAAGTGATACTGCTTCCAGTAAGAAGACTTACCAGAGTTACTATGTTATTATGAGATAATATTTTGAATGCGGATTTACGCTTCCCGCCCACGTCCGATATTCGGTGACCGATTTTTTGTAGGAGAAAAATAGAACGTACTGATAGCAATTATAGTGCAACGCACACGTCCTACAAAAAGTCGGTCAGAAATAATATTTATTTATTTATTTATTTATATAAGTTAATTAATATGGAAGAAAAAATCGGCCCGATTATCTGTCCTACAAAAAGTCAGATGTGGGCGGGAAGCGTTAATGGAAAAATAGAAGCCTCGGGTGGTATATGTAAATAAGCTTCTATGTTCATCACAAGGTCCCAACCTTTCTTCACCTATACCTAAATATAGATATTAAATTACTGTAATTGGTCGATGTACGAAGAAGCTTTTTGAAAAAAAACCTTAGTAGAAGTGTTTACACAATACACACAATTACACAATATTATTTATAATTTTTGTTTGTGTGTCTGCACGTTTGTTCTTACTTATCTCAGTAACGGATTAACAGATTTGGATGTGGTTTCCATTTTTTTTTAAATAACGCTTCACACTCATAGCCCCACATTAGGATTCCCTGTGTCGTGGGTGCCATGGACAACACACAACATAGACAAGGACATTCACATCCAGACCGAGAACAGAAATTCAAACTCATCATTCAAATTTCTGCCTCGCTGGGAATCGAACCAAGGACCCTTGGTGCGGCGATCCGGCATGGTAACCATTGCGCTACACGGGTCGTCAAAACGGGTTCCATTGATGTGTTGTAGTAAACTTGGGGTAACATTTCGTATTCTTTTAATTTCAGTTGCTCACAAAAAAGTGTTAACAGCCCGCCTAAACATAGGTTTCCCGAGGCAAATGAGAAGCAGTTACCAATTTCTAACAATTAGATTTATCACTTGGAAAAATTAATCAGATGAAGATTAAAACCCGAGTCCTTTTCATCATAGCTGAAATTCTCACCGCTCACTTACTACTCCTTAAATTAAAATATGACTCCTCAGTGACTTGACGTTTATCCTGGCGAAATGAACGCTGAAAAATGTGAAAAAATAACATGAAAATTTCGCCTTCGCATTACCATAAGGCAAGCTTGCAAAACTTCGTGACAATTCAATCTGGGCATGCAAATTTTTTTAGCAAATTTACCATTTTGTAGAATAATTTTAAAAATTCCCTGGATTATGTTACTGTACCTTCGCTCATGTCGTTGGAATGAGGAAATTAGTAATATAAATCAGTGATATTTGTAGGGAAAATTTCGGTAAAACGTAAAGTGAAAGATAGCCAATAACTTATTTTAACCGACTAATAAAAAATATTGTAAAACCTGAAACACATTTCGTATTGACACTAATATTTTATTATCTGCAAAAAAATTTGGTACACAACAAATTACAATCAAAAAGTTTCTGCACTTACGCGCTGTCCTACGTGGGATCAACGCGAACGTAAGCGACGCGGCACGACGCGAAAATAACAAACAGTCGAGATGTATTGAAGTGTCCTACGTGACCAAAAGCACGTAGTGTGCGTTGCGGCGCGGTGCGATTTGAAGCGAACGCGATCAGTTGGTTTGATATTTTCGCGCAAACTTCAGCGGCGCGGCGTATGTCAGTGGTGGTGAGGTAAGACAATTCGCGGGCACGTAGGACAGAGTCGCCACATCGCACCGCATTGCACCGCATCGCACTGAATTCGCATCGGATCGCTTCGCGATCGCGTTTGCGATGAGTCGCCCAGGTAGGACACGGTGTTAACAGTGTAAACTCTAACTTAACCAAATCTCACACTTACTTGTGTAAATTATTAAAAAAAATATCCAATAGCTTTCTCCTTACCTCTTCATCCTTAACTATTCATTTAGGTACAATATATGTAGGCGGCAAAAAGCTCATAGCGCGAGCAGTCTAGGGTTAACGTTTAGGTTGATTTACTAGTCTACAATTTAAAACTGGTTGATTTAACTTTGAAACGAAAAACAAAAACATTTGACGGTAGGTCGCTTACTATGTGTATATTTCAAAATTACGAACCATTTGAAATGTACGAATAAGTGTACAGTCGCGCTTAGTCGCAGTTCAAGCGTGTGTTTGACAGTTCTGGCTGTGAAGTTTTCGACACGATTGTACCGTTTTTCACTGTGGTATTTAAAGCAAAAAATCTGTTATGAAATGTTTAGTTATCTATAGTAATATCTATGCATATACAGGGTGGAAATTAAAAGACCCAAAAAGAAAGTTTGAGGAAAAGTACCCTGAATATTGATGAACATTCCTTTATTTTCGAAATTTATTAACACTGCATTCGATTTTTGTAAATTCACCTGCTTTCGATTAAAGAAAGAATCTTTAAAATCGGTTCAGCCAGTCAAAAGTTCTGAGGTAACAAACATAAAAAATATTAAAAATACAGTCTAATTGAATACCTCCTCCTTTTTTGAAGTCGGTTAATTAGTCTTATAGTCTTAAATCGAAGATGTATAAATTCTGCGCTGTTAATTTTATTTATTAGTATAGAATATGTAATAGTTGTTGTACTTACGTGCTCACGTAATATTTGGATATAGTGATATGGTTGACTTGTATTAGCTCGTTACGACACCAGCAGGTAGGGAAACACGTCTGCTCTCGTCTACGGCTGTCTCGTGACTGACCCAGTGTTGCCCCACTACCCGTGCTCCCGAGATAACGTGATTACTGCTATAACTATAATAGCAGTACAAACACTACATCCCTTCCTTATTAAAATCTTTATTTAATCTGGAGCCCGATCCACAGTCGACTCTGCAGTTGATCGCAACTCAAGCCTTCAAAGGCCACTCCACGTCTACACCATTCAATATTCCAGTTACTTAGACAAACTCATTTGTAACACGCACTATATATATGAAGCAGGCTACGGTTTGTAAACTGTAGCCTTCTGGGTGCCTTCACTAGCCTCAACAAACTCAAATTGTCATATGCATGCTTCGTATAGAATTACTTATGTAGATTATACCTTCACTGCAAATTATTTTAAACATTGAAACAACACCTGAGACCTCTTCCAGCATTTTTTCGTCTTACACATTTCCCATTCTCACCCATTCTCCTTCTATCTTTATTAAATAATAATTATTTGCATCACCTCTTAGCTTTTCATACTTCCCTCTTTCTTCTCTCTTTGATCAAGATTGCCAAGTTATTAGGTTTCATACCAACATACAAACGAACCTCGTCATTTCTGTCCTTAAATAGACAACTTACTGGTAAAACAAACACAGGAAATATGAGAAACTCGATTAAAATTTATATTATTACTAAAAGTGGTTTACTGTCAACAACAAATTATGTACAGCTTACCACCTGCTTTCGTTTTTAAAGACTAAAGTTTTACTTGCGAGACAATCCTCTTATATACGTAATATAAACTAGGTCCCACCGACGACCATAACACGCCAAACATGGCTAGACTCGCAACAGGAATTTCCTTTATTTAGGCGTCCTTTCTGAATGGGCCCAACGGACCCGACGGTGTCACATATGAGTCAGACACTGCAGATACCAATCATTCACACACCAGTCATTTATTGAAATACCTCGTCTATTCATTATCTTTATTCTACATCTCGACTCCATCACGCCAAATAACTAATATATTCACAAAATCACTACATTTTGTATGGTTTTCAAAGTTATGAGGGCCCATACTGCCGTCTAGTCAGTAATGATTTCAATTTCAAGAGGTCCATACACACTTTAGTTACTATGATTTCAAATCATGGGACCCATACTGCCGTCTAGTCAAGTAATGTATGTATGATTCTAAATTTCATGAGGTCACTACTTCCATCAAGTCAATGTATCAATCTCAATTTCATGGGGGCTCATACTGCCGACAACTCAGTAACGTATGATTTTCAATTTCATGAGGGCTCATATTGCCGACAGCTCAGTAATGTATGATTTTCCATTTCATGAGGGCTCATATTGCCGACAGCTTAGTAATGTATGATTTTCCATTTCATGAGGGCTCATACTGCCGACAACTCAGTAACGTATGATTTTCAATTTCATGAGGGCTCATATTGCCGACAGCTCAGTAATGTATGATTTTCCATTTCATGAGGGCTCATATTGCCGACAGCTCAGTAATGTATGATTTTCCATTTCATGAGGGCTCATATTGCCGACAACTCAGTAACGTATGATTTTCAATTTCATGAGGGCTCATATTGCCGACAGCTCACTAATGTATGATTTTCCATTTCATGAGGGCTCATATTGCCGACAACTCAGTAACGTATGATTTTCAATTTCATGAGGGCTCATATTGCCGACAGCTCAGTAATGTATGATTTTCAATTTCATGAGGGCTCATACTGCCGACAACTCACTTCAACTCAGTAACGTATGATTTTCAATTTCATGAGGGCTCATACTGCCGACAACTGAGTTACGTATGTTTATGTTAAGTAAAACTAAACTTCATTATAATTACCTTTGGTTGATCTTACTCTGATTTCTCTGACTCTTCGAGTTAGAGTGCCTTTTAAATTTTACTTTCATTGTAACATTAGCTTGAATACTATTTTTTCCTTTAACTCTGAATTTAACTAAAACCCCAGAAGAAATAATAGTATTTTTAAATGTGTACAGGTGCACTAAGAAATATTCCGAAAAATCATTTAAATAAATAGTGACTCTGGCTCCAACGCAATAAAGTGTAATTCAGGTCGCACAGCGCTAATCAAAAGGCGTAATGAGTTTCCTTTCTTTCTAACACTGTCGCTTATCCTCTCTGGCAATGTCAGGGTTGCCTTTTTTTGAAAGAATAAAATTAATCTGAAAGTTTAGTGACATGTGTGATGACCTGAAGGAAACTAACATTTATAAAAGTTAATTCATTTTGTATTTTTTCTGAAAGTTTATTTTTATGTGTTACACATGTATTATTATATATGTGTAAACGATAATTAAATATATATCAGTTCGGACTTGATTATTTAACATCTTACTGAAGAACACGCATCAACATATAGACAATCACCAAAATTTTTACTATGTGTGATAGATTACGAACGTGTGACTGCTATTATGAATTTTCAGAATTAGTAGGACATGTCAAACGTGGCATGTACCTACTTGTAACGTTATGGTAAAATGCGGAGTGCGCCAAGCCTGATAAAACTTCAACTCGGACTATAGCTTAAACATTCACTAAACTTTATCTTTACCCTTTTCACTTGAACTCAACATTACCTTGACCTCACTTTTTTTTATGAACTTTTCTAGGTATTGTGACGGGTCATCTTATTGAAATGAAATTCCAAGTGGTTTACAACATTTAGCTGTAAATCGATACAAAAGTACAATCGGTTTGCCTGCAAAACTATCCTAAAACTCTCTCGTATCATAAACATCCAGCTGAATTTTTTTTTTTTTTTTTTGGACGTCAGGAGAGTTTCTCCTCCACGATTTTTGTGGCCAAGCCTCGGCTTCTCCAGGGGTATGAATTTCCGTGACACAAGTTAGTTTAATCACAGTAACAACACAAGAACGCGTCTAGCTCGCAAGCGCTTATTTTGACCCTCACTGCCTCAATAGATTCTATAAAATTCAACACAAAAACTAAATTAGAAAAATAAAATTGTCTCATCGTGAAGATTTGAACTCCGGTATCGCGGCTTGTATAATGGTTCCTAATAGGAACGATGATAGGAACTTCCTATCATCTCCCAATACGCAATGATATTCAAAAATATAGATACGTTATGCCCTTACAAACCAACCAAGAACTCCGTTCTGAAAAGAGCCACAACACACACACGCCCATCCTTTGCTCCACTACACCAATCACATTGGTACAATACACGAGGGCATTCTAACACTGTATGTCAAATGTCAAGCACTTCTGACTACAACAAAAGCGTCATGTGTTAACAGAGCGACCACGACCATAATGGTCAATTACCCGCTCCTGCGCTCCTCGTCGTCGGCGCGCCAGTGACACATCCACCATAGAACCCTAACGTTGTTGCTATTCTTATGACGGAATAAATGTTTCTTTCTTTCTTACGCTACCGCCCATCAAACCAACTTTATTTATGATTACTCACATTATGTTATTATATTTTCAGCCGTGTAGTACAGCCGTGATGGTCAAATACCAAAAGGAAAGACTGCTAAAGAATCACACAGAACTTACAAGCTGAAATAGGGACCCGACGCCGCAACGTTAAATTACGTTAACCGTATTACAACAGCTTGTGATACCTAGTTTATGTATATTATTTTCAAAAGAAATACAAGTGCATGGCTGCATGTATACCAAGGCGGCTAGGCATGTATGTATGTTTGATACTGCCAATGCAATACTTTCATAACAGAACATAATTTTTCATCAAACAACTTCAGTTCCGTTTTTTATCAGAATTCATATCAAAACGACTGCAATTATTTCAGTTTATTATACCTACACATGTACTTTGTATTTAAAGCAAAACTACGTTTGAATGAAACCCAGGATCTGCGTAGAATATAACTAATAGTCATAACAACAGCTAATTTTATTGACAATCACCCTTACTGTTATAGTTTTATGGCAGCGAAGAAGCAAACTCACTCTCAACAATTAAACTTAACTTACATGTGCTGCCATCTATAATGGTAATAAAATCTATACTTTATAAAGTCGAAGAGTCCGCCCGGTCGAACTCGCCAATCCCAGGAACCACCGGTTCGAACCGAAAAACTCCGTCCGACAATCCATTCACCGAGGAAGGCCACAGGCCATACAGCATCGTACCTCCAGCAGCCAACGTTCGTCTCTCCACAAACCAACGCGGGCGAAACGGCGTGGCACAGCTAGTCCTAAATAAATTTCACTAATTTAGGGAACCTTTCTCCTTTTATTCTTGAATATTTTAAAGTCCCTACTCCTTTATTTAAGTTCATAATTTGTATAATGTTATCTCCTTTTTAGTACTAAGTGTTGTTGTGCAACACACACACGCAAGAATGGATGCCGGACACAATTCGCACATTTAAAACAAAATGGTGCTTTACAAAAATAGTAGTTTTTCAGTATAGCCATTCAAAGTTTTCAACTCAACATTGCGATCAATATCTATAAAGAAAACTGAAATATATCGTTGCAATTAGCCTCTCTCGTCGGTTCGCCCAACCTACTTTTAGTTAGGCACTAAAAACATGCTAGTAAATAAGTAGTTATTCAAAAAATATATTCGGAAAAAGTTCCGCATAATGCCACTTTTTCTCATTGGCACACATACGCAACTTTAACCAAACACGCGGCACCACACGCAATACGCCATTTATGTAGCAATCCCTCCAACAGATCGATACTGTGTATTATATTTAAAACGACACAGCTAAACACTAAATATCACTTCTTATTTCAAAACAAAACCTGTCTCGCTATCACTTTCAGCTAAATAAGTGACACTATATCCAAAATGTCATTTATGTTATTATTACTTCAGTAGCGTGAATTACGCTTATAACACAAAATGCCACTTTTTTACTCACGCACAGTTGTTTTTACAATGTCAATCAATGCCATTTACCGAAAACAAAGGGAATTGTGTAGGTAGCGGTAATGGCGGCAATTTTTATACCTAATTAGAGAGAGAACTTCGATAATTATGATGATGTTGCTCAATACGTTCTTTAAAGTTACAGCACACATAAACAAATTCTCGAGATAACTATTCGGCACTAATATTAACATTCGTCTGTTGATTATTTCTTGCATCGACGTTTTATTTTCCTTCCAACTCTTCCTTTATCAACACAAAATAAAAATATTTACTGCACTGACCTTTTGACCTCGTCGCCATTATGTAATAGTTGTTGTACTTACGTGCTCACGTAATATTTGGATATAGTGATATGGTTGACTTGTATTAGCTCGTTACGACACCAGCAGGTAGGGAAACACGTCTGCTCTCGTCTACGGCTGTCTCGTGACTGACCCAGTGTTGCCCCACTACCCGTGCTCCCGAGATAACGTGATTACTGCTATAACTATAATAGCAGTACAAACACTACAGAATAGATTACAAAAATACAGATATAGTTACTATTTGAAACAATTTGAAAGTTTAACGCAAAGGACTTTTATATCAGAAGTTGAAATCGACCCCCAAATCCAATTGAACCCATACGTCGAAATAACAGTTTTTTTATGTGGTGTAATGAAATCGGAATCGCTGGAGTTAACCCACAAACTGCTCGCTAATTCCGACATCAGGTGGCATAAAAACACTAGTTTGTGCCGCGTTTGAATCACCCGAACGGGAGGGTTAACTGCCCATTAGGGTTTTAGGGTGGTGGTACAACTGGAACAATATGAATTACAGTTTAACATAGTACTTTGCTTTAGCTCTTCTATGTGATGTACATAATAATAATATATTATTGAACATTAGCTAGTATTGTATTTTATTTTGCATTTGATGAATTTTTGGATTTTTTGATGTGAAACATCTTTACGCGAGGGGTAAACCTGATTTTAGACTTGGTGATCGTGGCGACGCATTTCGATGTTTCACATCTGCCAGCCGTGACAGCCATGACAGCTGTTCTTTTTTTAAATATGTGTTTGTTTTATTCTTTTGAAAGTCCCTATTATATTTATTACTTTTTCCATCACATCAGTGTTTAAAAGCACCTTAAAAATGTGCGTTAAACACAAAAATGGCAAATTAAAGATTCTTTTACATTCGTAAGAGAAGGAATACTAATAAAATTTAAAAACGTTCAATATGCAGCAAACCAATCGTTCCATTACATTTTATTTTGATTTAGGTACACATATGGGGCTATGGTAATTGAGAAAAAATTACTGCTAAATTAAACCTGTGCTCGGTATGCCACAATCTTAACCCGAAAGAGCCCACAGCTCAAGATGGCGGTCAATTCGACCGATCGGCATCCGATCAGACCGCTACATTACGGGTTACTATACGATACGAAATGTTACGATATGTTACGATAAGGTTACTAGAACTCTATATTACAATTCCGATTGATTTTGAATTGGACAGTTGTAAAGACAAAGTATGAGAAAAGGTACAAGTAAATCTGGGCCCTAGTGCGAGAGTATGAGAGTAAGAATTTATTTAATTAATGTTAATAAAATCTCTATTTGCTTACAAAGTAGCAAGAAGGCTTAAACATCTAAAATACTAATTAATATCAAACTTAATTAGCCTAAGAAATTTTCCTTATTTTGTTCGTAGAATAATTATGTTTACTTTGCTGAATTAATTCTTAGGTATTTCAGTGAATTATTAATAGTTGTAAGAGTTTATTCAAGAAGATTTTGTTCTAATTTAAAAACTGTTAAAATGCTTTACTTTACTTACATTTCTTTTCTTTTTGTTTTAGGTAAGTGATATGTTGGCGACTTTTGGACCATTGTCACTTCAATATGGTATGTGCTAGATATAATGCGGTTGCCACGCATCCTTTTGGCAGACAACGCCAATCGGTGATGTCTTTGGTTTAGCCGATGTGTAACTGATATTGACGGTGACTACTTATCAACAGATGGCTTGTCTGCTCGATTACACAGGCTAATATTATTTAATTAAATTAAAAAAAACCGTCTGCTATCAAAAAACCTATCATGATATACCTTTTAGAAATCCTTATGGTGAGCTCTTTAATTTGATACCCATATTGCATTATTTGATTTTTTTTATTTTTTTATACTTCAAACAATGGCATCTCAGCCACCATATTCTTTTTATTTATTTCACTTATCTAAGAACACTTGGGTTATCAAGACGAATCTAATGATATCTTAATTATATAAATCGTTCAGCGGTTTGGAAGATACGAGGTAATAAAGAATATTACATGCATACATACATGGCACATACATGATAGGCGCGAGAAACATAACCCTTCCTGGCAGTCGAGTAAAAAGGTAATGGATAAATAAGGTAACGGGTATTTTACCTTACGATTTACAAACAGACATATGTAGAACATCCTAATGTGAACATTGCCGTCGTTCTAAACACTTGATGTACAATATGGTGGGAGGGGCCGGAGTTCACGTAGGCCTCTTGAACGTATTGACGCTCAGGAATATGTTCCGTGAAGAGGGTGGGATTTAGGGATGAGGGTTCATCTATACTCTGTACATCTATACATCTATACATCTATATCTTCTATACATACAAATAAATAAAATTGGAGTGTCTGTTTGTAATATTAAAATAACCGCTTTTTACTAAGTGCATTTGGATGTATACACGGTACATATACCAAATAAACAACATTTTTTACCATTTTTGTCTGTCTGTCTGTCTGTCTGTCTGTCTGTTTGTTCCGGCTAATCTCTGAAATGGCTGGGCCGATTTTGACGGGACTTTCACTGGCAGATAGCTGATGTAACAAGGAGTAACTTAGGCTACTTTTATTTTATGAAGCATAGGAAGCCCCCCGACCAGTTGGACTAAATTAAATACCTGAAGAAGACAGCGGCTATCCTGGCAGCAATTGACTTCCAAAGGCTGATGGATGGATAGATTAATCGATGTCTGATTAAGAAAGCAGAGAGCTCATATCGTACCCCTAATTCAAAAATAACTTTAAAAATAAGCGCCGCCCTCTCCTAAGTCTTGAATATTTCATTAATTAACATCAATATTTAAGACTATTAATAACAATTTAGACTATAATGCTGTTCATTTGAGTCATCTTTGATACGTCGACTTTATGTCATATTATTATGTCATATTATTATGTCACATTATTTACCTACTGGTGCTTTTACAAGACCTCCGCTCGCGTTTATGTTGAATCTTTTTAGCAGCATATTTTGATTTTATGAACCGTATTTTTACTTGACTTTAGCTAAGAGGAAGAGTTAATGTTTGTATATGTTACCGGAAAAACCCGATATCAGGTTAAACTAGTCTGGCCTAGGCCAGACTAGTTTAACCTGAACATTAACTGTACATGAACTTTGAAAGTATCAAATTACAACCGAATCACTGAAAGCTCTGCCATACAATTGGGTGGGTATATTTCTTCTCATATTCTAATCTAAGTCTAAATAAAGTAAAGTCTAAAGTCTAAATGTTTCGGTAGGAAATGTGTAATTTATTTACCTACTGGTGCTTTTACAAGACCTCCGCTCGCGTTTATGTTGAATCTTTTTAGCAGCATATTTTGATTTTATGAACCGTATTTTTACTTGACTTTAGCTAAGAGGAAGAGTTAATGTTCGTATATGTTACCGGAAAAACCCGATATCAGGTTAAACTAGTCTGGCCTAAGCCAGACTAGTTTGGCGCGACACGATTAGGCAAAACTAGTTTCTCGTCAGTCTAAAACTGATTAGAACCGAATTGTTACGGATTTATATTTATTCGACAAATCTTTGTGCTTTAAACCTCTTAAATTACAGCTATTTTAGTCACGACTGCACTTCAAATTGTATTCGAACACCAAATGTAGTAAATGATCACCAAATTAACTGCTCGCGTCTATATTGTTTCTTTTGGATTCTTTTAATTTCCAGATGTAGGTCGAAATGGTTACAAAACCGACTTAGTCAACCCCCACCCCAAGTGGTACTAGTCTGCCCTACCCCTAGAGTGAATGTAAACCCCGGAGGCGCGGAGGGAGAGCAGCCCCCGCCCGCTGTAACCAACTGCAGGCACCATGTGAGCCGAAGCGGCTGAGGCTGGTCGCCGCAGGCGACCAAAAAGTCGAAGCTGCGTAGGCGAGCATGGAGTGCCTGCAGTTTGTTACGCAAGGGCGGAGGGGCTGCACTTCCCGCAGCGCCGGAGACGTTCGGAAGCCTGTTTGTGAATCAAAAAATGAATTACCATCTTTGGTTATAATTTTACATTAAAATGCTGTTTTAATTTTGGTGATCATTTACTATTTTTGGGTTAACAATGATTTATTTGGTGGTAAGTTAAACATAAGCCAAACTTACTGACGAGAAACTAGTTTTGCCTAATCGTGTCGCGCCAAACTAGTTTAACCTGAAATCGGGTTTTGCCGGTAACATATACATATACAAACATACAAAAACAGTAAGTCCATGGAAGCGTGTCAACTGCTGAGCCGATTTTGATGAACAACTATTGTGTAGATGACGTAGGCCATCTGACGTCACTAAATTCATTATAGCGCCCCTCTTGACTATTTAAAGACTTATGACTTTAGAAAGAAAATTTGTAAGTGTACATTTTTGTTATGAAATAAAAATGAATATTTCACATATATTACTACGTAATTTTCACGGCGCAATTTTTAGGGTATTGTATTCGGGTTTTACATATAAATTTTATCTTGTTTCATTATTTCATCATCACTCTCTCTTTTTAACCGACTTCAAAAAAAGGAGGAGGTTCTCAATTCGACTGGATTTTTTTTATGTTTGTTACCTCGGAACTTTCGACTGGGTGAACCGATTTTGATGATTGTTTTTTTAAACGAAAGCTGGTGCTTGTAATGTGGTCCCACTTAAATTTTATTGAGATCTTACAATGGCATCCATGAGAAAACCATAGAAGTCTTAAATTTGCATTAAGTATGAGCATTGAGCGCGACAAATGGACGAATAACTCAATATCACGCCAACCGATTTCGATGATTCTTTTTTTAATCGAAAACAGGTGCTTGTCATGTGGTCCCACATAAATTTGATCGAGATCTGACAAGTAGTTTTTGAGTAATTTTGAAGTCAGTTATTTTTTGTTAGTAAAATTTAGATTATTATCACAAACATGACGTAAACTCAGTTATTTTAATGAGGATTTTCGTAAGCCTAATGTAGCTACATCGTTTCATTAATCGGTGTTGTGAATTTAATCCTTTGAGCTGAAGCCTCTTAGACATAGTCCTGAGAGTACACTAAAGGATTACCGTTGTGCATTCACTGTTAGTTGATTGGACTTTGACCACATTATATACTATAGATGTTCAATTCTCAGCAGATAATCGGTCAATGGACGAAACAGAAAGCGCCTTGCCTTGGTACATTAGGGCGGTTTCTACCGATGTGGAGAATAACGGAGTATTGGAGAATTCACACATAATACACATTAGAAAAAGACGTGGATTTTTTATTAATGATGTAGTGTAGTTACGTAAGTGCGGTTTTAGAGCGGTTTTAGTGCGGTTTTAGTATAAGAGCAAAACGCTAGAATTCCCTGTGTCGTGGGTGCCATGGACAACTCACAACACACACACCCAGACTAAGAACAGAAATTAAAACACATCATTCATTTTTCTGCCTCGCTGGCAATCGAACCCAGGACTCGTTGTACGGCGATTAGATATGGTAACCATTGCACCGCATGAGTCGTCAAAAAGAAAAAACATTAAGAGAATTATATTATTTTAGCTAACGTTATAAACTTATTACGAGTAAACGTTAGTTAATCTATACTAATATTATAAAGAGGAAGGATTTGATTGTTTGTTTGCATTGAATAGGCTCCGAAACTACTGAACCGATTTGAAAAATTCTTTCACTGTTGGGAAGTTACACTATCCCCGGGTAACATAGGCTATAATATTATATTTTCAAAAAAATAGGGGTCCTTAATAAAACTCCAATAATATAACCCAAGGTGTAAAAAGAAGACCGAAGCAAAGCGACGGCGGTTACTCGTTTTAGATAACAAAGCTTAACCAATCTCATTGATCCTGCAAGCATTGTGCACTAAATAAATACATTACAATGCATTAAGGATCAAAGGATGCAAAAAGACACGCAAATGGCCATTAGAACAAGCGATACACGGGTGATGTATTGCTTCTAGCACGCCTCTCGGTAAATAGATGACGTTCGAACATGCCGCTGTCGGAAATGATAGCGGTCGAATATGCCGCTGTAGAAATCGGTAGGCTGTGGACTATTTATTTTATTTATTTAATCTTTATTGACCACAATAAAAATATTACGGTACAAATGGCGAGCTTAATGCTTAATGCATTCTCTACCAGCTAACCATTGGACAAAAAGAGAAAAGCACGAAAGGCGGTTAATAAAGTAAATTATATACATACATACATACATACAAATACCTACATAAAATATACATACCATAAATACACATAAATACATTTACAAAATAAACCTACATAGATACATATATAGGCTTAAATAAAAAATCTAAGATGTAAACTTCTAAGCTGTCAATGACGATCAAGGAAAAGAGTCCTGAAGTCCTTTTTGAATGATGCTTTACTTGCAGGTCTTCTGATCCCTTCAGGGAGCGCGTTCCAGAGGCGGACTGCCTGAACGGTGAAAGAATTGGAGATATACTATAATAGTTCCTTTGTTTTTTATCGACTTCAAAAGGAGGTTCTTAATGCGGTTGTATGTTTTTGTTTGTTAGAACACCGTCATTTATCAACAGTTTTGGTTTTTTTTTATTTGACTAAAACTGCATTACTGTATTTTAGAAAAATCTGTATTTCTAGCCAAGCATCGAACTCGTGGATTTAAAAAAACAGTATGTATTATTCCATCCAATTCACGAGGATTTGACTATCGTGATTATAATATTATACTCAGCAATAATTTTTAATGGAAGTCGCTTAGTTTAAAAAATAAATAAAAAAAAAACCTAAATTTCATTTCAAAAAATCAAAATAAAAAATGAAAAAAAATAATAGTTAAAAAAAAAACTAAAAAACACGCTTTTATAGAAAATCCAACTAATAAAATAGAAAATAAATTTGAATTAAGAATCGTGTAATAGTAATAAAAGCGTGTTTTTTAAGTACTATTTTTTTTTGTTATTTAGTAGGTATTCTTAAAATAAAAATTAATTTCGAACTAGCGGTGTGAGTCAGTTATAAGTAACGGCTGGTTCAACTCTCATTTGTGGTAAACTCTGTAATGTTAGTAATTTTACCTATTTATCTTTTGAATAAACAAACCTTTTGTACTTTGTGATAAGGAAGTTAATATTTGACGTGTAATTCACGTGATTTCCAGCAACATAAAGCCGGATTTACGTCAGTTTTCCAGAGACAATGGGCAGGATACAGAGTACAGTCTCCATTGAAATCAGGGCGAATCTATAGGGTATAGAATGTAGTTGAAAAGCTTATGCTTGGATGGTTCCATTAACGCCCTATCAAGTTACCTCCGCTTGTTAGCTTATATTCACCTTAAAATGTATTAACCACTTGCTGATGATATCCCATTTTTTACGGTAAGTAAGCCTTAACAGGTAAGGGATGTGGTTTTAAAAGCAGTATGATTTTAATCTATACTAAATATTATGAAACCGAAGAGTTTGTTTGTTTGTTTGGTTGAACGCGCTAATCTCAGGAACTACTGGTTTGAATTGAAATATTATTTGTGTGTTGGATAGTTCATTTATCGAGGAAGGCTTTAGGCTTCATAACATCACGCTGCGACCAATAGGAGCGAAGCTTCAATGGAAAATGTTCATTCCTTTTTGAGAGCTTCCGTTCCGTGCGCTGCGTAAACGGTTTAAGTTACGCAAAAATCAGGTATGTTGGAATTGTTCCGGAGAAGGAGAGGGAGAGGGGAGAGAGAGAGGGGGAGAGGGAGGGGAGGGAGAGGAAAAGGAATTTTATGGTCTCTGATCTGTTAAACCTACCAAAACTATAAAAGTTAAAAGTAAAAACAAAGTACATTCAATGATTGTTAGGCCCCCACAATATTATAAGTTACGCTTTTGCAAAGCCCATGCTAACCGTTTCTTAAGGTTAGTTACCCGTTTCATTTAAATAAAATAAGGATACCATGTAGAAACTACTCAAAAGATTATGATGATACTTGACTTTATCACTTATTGTTATTTATGTCTAAGTCTGGCTTTGTTTTCTTGCTAAATGGATCTGTTTTCGCGAGACAGAGTTAATGTTGAAGTTCTGTAGGAGTATAGTAAATAACGTTATGATAGCATTCGCAGCTACATAAACTTGTGTTTCTAGGTGTAATAAATAAAATGTTTCTGACCTATACAAGGAAAATAACCTCTAAGGTTATACATAATAGTGGAGCCTAATTGGTTTGGTTCCGTCAACCTCGGAGTCCAATTATTTTGAATGTATTATGATTTTTCTATCTTGATTATAAACAAAATACTAAAATAATTATCCAATTTCGCCCACTTTTGTATATTTTTCCGTAACATAATATCCTTTATTGATTAATTTAATTTTTTGGGATACAATACCTAGTGTCTTACAATTATGTCTATCTAACACTTAAAAACTTTGAATATACATATTTGACGACCCTGTAGCCTAGTTGGTAGCGACCCTGCCTGCGAAGCGAGAGTTTCGGGTTCGATTCCTCCGAGGCAGATATTAATGTGACAGATAAATATTTGGTCTCGGGTGCAGGGTGTTATTGTGATGTGTTATATGTGTGGTCCATGCCACCCGCGACACGGGTGATGACCTAGTGCGGTGGGAGTGTGTAAGCGTTTATATATTTATTTATCTTTTTTATTTGTGAACCGACTGATGTAAAACAAACACTAGAAAAATATTACCCAAACCTAACTGTAACAGTAAAAACCGCATCCAAATTGGCTAAGCTATTTCTGAAATCGTAGAGAACAAATGCACATATGTTTCGTACATTCTAAAAATAATATAATATGTGGGATTATTAGCAATATCTTATTTCGGGTGAAGTATCTGTTCTATTTGTATACCTAATACACCATAATCTAAATTTTACTAACAAAAAATAACCGACTTCAAAATTACTCAAAAACTACTTGTCAGATCTCGCTAAAATTTATGTGGGACCACATGACAAGCACCTGCTTTCGATTAAAAAAGAATCATCAAAATCGGTTGACCCAGTCCAAAGTTCTGAGGTAACAAACATAAAAAAAATACAGTCGAATTGAGAACCTCCTTTTTTTGAAGTCGGTTAAAAAATATTTTAATACACATGAGCATGTATGAAGCGTCTTACGCCATTATCAGCGACTTACACATACGATCTCGTTTATCAGCTATTAACATATGAAATAATCCTTTAAGCTATCATAATAACATTCCCACGTTGAATCAACAGTCAAACCGATGGCCGAATTAGCCAATACTAAATCGTGATTGTATCGGCCTAATGCTCAGAGCTCGTAGTAATTGCTCAACGTTTACAATGAGTATTTCGATAAACGCTTTTAATTCAAGCTTATCTTGCGAGATCACTATCGGAAAGGTTAAGCGTGTCATTGAAGACCTACTTTGTTTTAATATAAAAATGGTTTCGTCTATAGCTCCATACATTTGCATTTTTTTTTAATCTATAGATAATAATAATAACAATTACACACTCATACCCCCGCAGTAGGTTGTTATCTGTGTCGCGGGTGGCATGGACGACACATTACACATCACAATAACACCCATGACCCGAGTACAAAAATATTTACCGATCACATAATATCTACCCTGGCCGGGAATCGAACCCGGGACCCCTCGCTTCGCAGGCAGGGTCGCTACCAACTAGGCTACAGGGTCGTCAATTATGTATCTACCTATGTATTTTTCTTCCTTGATTGCGTTCAAGGCTTAGTTTCAGTTTTAAATTGTAGCTGGTGAATTAAGTCTACAACACCAGTTGTGCGATTATTTGATACACGACAAAACGTATGTTTGTTTGCTCTTATTAAGTCTAAAGCGTTATTATGTCTAAGATCATAACCCAGCGGTTTGGGATCGAGTAAAGTTTAGTAATAGCAATAGCGGGCGTGGTCGAAAGTATAATGGGTGACCGCTAGTGGCAAATAAAGCTACCGTGCTTCGGAGGGCACGTAAAACCGTCGGTCCCGGTCATTATCTTATAATTACAGTCGTTAGCCATGTCGGAGACCCTCGGATGGTATGAAAACTTTCCACACTTGGGTTGGCCACTAACCAATCCGCATCGAAGCAGCGTGGTGGAGTATGCTCTAAGGCTTAAGGAGAGAGACCCGTGCCCAGTAGTGGTCAATCAATGGGTTGAAGCCAGCCAAGCTATGTCTAAAGCCGCTAGACTTATTAGTTTTATTGGTATTGTGACTAGATTAGACTAAGAAAGACTGTGAATACGCTGTTGATATAAATTGTATATATATATATATATATATATATATATATATATATGTAAGTGCACTGTATATATGTATAATATATGTATATATTTTGTATATGTATGTATGTATTTAAGTATGTATGCAATTAGATATTTATTTAGTGAAAATAATTTTTATAAATGTAAATTAAATATTAATTCTAATGTAGCACCTACTGCAACTTTTAGCCTATCGCCCAGGGTTGACTGGTGGAGAATGCCATCAGGCAATAAGTCCGCCCATTGTGATCTAGTTTATAGGTTTACAATAAAGAGTAAATAAATAAATAAAAATATATCTGTCACGTAGATACTTATCAGAAGGTAATTATCAGTCATATCTAACGTAGACTCAGTAAACTAGTTTTAGTAATATACCATTATTGCCTTTACAATAAAAAGCATGCATGCAACATTAGAGTTGTTATCGAACTAGGGTAAACACAAAACATTGGCAACTGGGACAACAAACTAGTTAGCGAGTCAATCTCCACCGCCGGCGTCCTGTGTATTGGCGGAGATGACACGGTGCGGGGTCGGGTCACCATGTCGCTGTATACCGTGAGACTGAACTTCAATAAAGATGTGCGTAAAGACCAGGAAGTTTATTTAAACATCTGCCAATCGTGATATCTTCACTGTATTCGTGAGACTTTCAAACTTCAATAGTGTCTGCGTAAAGACCAGGAAGTTTATTTAAACATCTGTCAATCAATGTCTTTGGTTAATTAGGTGATGACTGATGATCATCATCCGATGATGATGACCAGGAACGATCGGCTATTTAATTGTCTTGAAAAACCTTTTTTTTTGTTTACATAATTATGCATCGTATAGTAAGTGTGTTAAAGATTGATTATAAGGTGAGTGTCCTTTGAGTTTTAAGGACTTGTTACCTTTTGGGGTTTTGTAGACAAAACGTCATGTGTGTGTTCGTCGATAAGTCGACCTAGCTATGTTTATCGTAGTCACGGCAAAGCACATTTCGTGAGTTCTTATAATAGTACAAGGCACACAGATACATAAACCATCCCATGGGAGCGTATAACCGGGATAAAATCAAGCCAGTCTTTTTAAGCCTAGACATGGTCTGTCTAATGGTAACCCAAACAACCATGAGTGTGATAAAAATAAAAATAATAATAATCATTTTTTCATAACGCGCTAAAAACGCGCGTTAAAAATCACCTGTGACGTTAAACTCTCATCATTTTTTCCATTTATTTCATAACGCGCCTAAAGAAGTATAACTTCAAAAATTGTCCGTAAATGAACTAGTAAAAATGGTCACCCCACGGTACAGTCACGCGCGCGGTTGCGGCGTGGCTGCATTATTTCAGTTATTTCCAATCAAAACTAGAAGCAATGACCAGGTATATTGTTCTCTAACTGTACTCCGCTACGTACGGCGCTGCGTTGGATAACTCGCGGTGTCTAACTGTACTTTGCCTTAGATGAGTTCCGTATTTTTTAACCGACTTCAAAAAAGGAGGAGGTATTTAATTCGATTGTTTTTTTATGTTTGAAATTGTTTTTTTTTTCATTTTGTTTCACCTCAGAACTTTCGACTGGGTGATCGATTTTGATGATTCTTTTTTTATTCGAAAGCTGGTGCTTGTCCTATTTATTAGTAACTATTTTTCAAACGAACTGACTCCACCTGATGGTAGTGCGTAAAGGCGGAACACGACAAATCCTTTGGCAGCTAACTAAATAATTGCTAATTAATACCATTGTTATTGTTATTATTTCTCAATGGGGTTCGCCTGGATAGCTACCACCCTCGAGCATGAGTCAGTCGCCAAACGACTCGTCGTGTTCCGGCTGGGGGCTTGAGAGCCAGTTCTTTCTTTTTCTTCCCTCTTTCTTGGCCGGCAAAGCATCAGTGATACCTTTGGTGTTGCTGATGTTCATGGGCGACGATAGCCACTTATCATCAGGTGGATCGTGAAAAAAATTACTACATTTATATTCATATTAATACTATAATTATGTGAAGTATTACGTATTAGTAAGCGGGTATGACTTACAATTTTGCATAACTTCACGTTCATTCTTTACTACTTCACCTACAACAGAAGCTTCCTATGTGTGGTAATCTTCTACTTTGATCAGTTAAACCAAGTATTTTCGCTTATAAATACTTGACTTTTAACCTGTACTTCGATTAATTCTTACAAATGCGTAAGCTTATGCACACCTCTCGGAATTGCATTGCATCATGAATACACCTGATGTTAATTTGTTATGCAACGCTGATAAAATAATAATATATTTTACAACGAATAACTTGACCAGGAGTATAAACTCCTTGATTGCTTCAACTTCTTAAACGTGGAATTATTAGTGGTGTGTATGGGATTTGTATCTTATACATAATATGTATATTGTATTATTATACATATGTTATGTTTTTTGGGTATGCATATTTTTTTATATTATGTTATTATGTATAGATCCCAAAATATGTATGTTATAAGTGCACCCTACCAACATTTCTTGATTTTACCTTTGTCAGCTCCTTGAAGATTATCCGGAAGAATTATAGCGATAAGATCGTCAATTTATATTATAGCTTTTCTATGTAAATATGGTGAGCTACCACCACCCTTGAGCATGAGTCAGCCTCCAAACGACTCGTCGTGTTCCGGCTGGGGGCTTGAGAGCCAGTTCTTTTTTTTTCTTCTCTCTTTCTTGGCCGGCAACGCATCAGTGATGCCTTTGGTGTTGCTAATGTTCATGGGCGACGATAGCACTTACCATCAGGTGGATCATCAGCTCGTTTGCCGGAACTTCCAAAAAAAATAAAGTTCAGTAAATAAAATTAAAATTGGGATTGTTTTTCCTCTTACAATATTTTTTATGTAATTACGATTGCAAACAAGTTTGCAGTTCCACCAGCCTCTACCGCCAATGAACATCTATGACAAACCTTGAATAGGATTATAGGAAGGACTGTGGTCGGAGCTACTAGGTCCTTTTAGTGTTAGGTGTTGTTGATTATTATCCACAATGGCTAATACTACACTAAAATATCGACACTAACTGAAGACGCAATAATAACCACATTTCAAAGTGTCTTGGATTCGATTCCCAGTAAGATAGTTTAGACCTTACATAACAACAAATCCAAGTTAACGTAACCGTCTTTACTAGCAAAGCGTCGAATATACAAATCGTCGAATCATCTTCACATTTTTTCGAATGTATTAGATACCCCGTAGCGAAGGCGGTATTTAGATCTGCTCATTGCATCATGCATTGAGAACACCTGATGCCAATTCGTAATGCAATTAATGCAGGAGATAACACATTCAACAATTTAAATCTTATTATGCAACGAGTCAAAGGTCCAGTCGCCGTTCGAACGTATGGCATCACATGTTGCCACTGCCATTCAAATAACAACTTTACATCCTGACTATAAGATCCTTAATACATTGCCGGTAACTATCGGACTTAACTGACAATGGTAAATTAAAATCGACTGTAATGTTCAGGTGTAAAGTTGTTTTTCCTGTGACGTTTGAAAGACAGCTGACCTTTAAGGCTCTATAGGCATTCTAAGCGAAGATAAAGACTTAAGTAATGTCTGTAGTTGAAACATAATTATGTGTTTTAGACTAATAATAACATATTTTAACTATTACAGCCATAATACTTTACTGGATTCTATTTTAACGTAATGGCAGGTGGATAAAAGTTGAATCAAAGGAGCCATCCATAAATTACCTCACACTAATTTCATGACTTTTTGACCCCTCCCCCCGTCGTTGTCACAGCTGGTCACATTTGTGAGACCTCCCCCCTAGTGTGACGTCACATATGAAATTTTACACCTAGAAATTATTAAATGCCATCAAAAACAAAACTTGTAAAAAAAACCAAGTCTCGCAACTCAGTTTTTCTACCATAAAAAGTTGTGAGATCCATGTAATACCAAGTCGGTTAATTTATTCAGTTCCTACTTAAGGGTCCTTCTGTCTTAAGTTATTACGTAATTAGCTAAGCTAACAAGTAACAACATCTTATAGTGACCATATTATCAATATTAAAAATCTTTTATGGTTTAAATAAATAGGTCGACTTGACCATCGCATGAAAACACAATGTACCTGTAAATTTGATTGTTTAGTGCGATTGCCAAGTCAATCTATTTATTTAGAACATAAAAGATTTTTAATATTGATAATATGGTCACTATAAGATGTTGTTACTTGTTAGTTTAGCTAATTACGTAATAACTTAAGACAGAAGGACCCTTAAGTAGGAACTGAATAAATTAACCGACTTGGTATTACATGGATCTCACAACTTTTTATGGTAGAAAAACTGAGTTGCGAGACTTGGTTTTTTTTACAAGTTTTGTTTTTGATGGCATCTCATTTCTTTTTGTAGATAGTTCTACTTTTTTTCCTCTTACAAGTTACCTTTGAACATAATTATATCTAGGTACCTATCTACACCTATTATTCCATTATATTATATACAGGTACACTGACTCATTCACTGCAAATGTTACTTTGTTACACAGGTACAGTAATTCATTAACTGCAAATGTAACTTTGTAATCCTATATATTTATATGGGATTACAAAGTTATTTATGCAGTTGATATATCTAGAAAACTGGACCGAAATTGCAAAATATTTTAGTTTTTCCTTGATCTATACAATAAACACTAATTGTGTTCCAAATTTGAAGCTTCTATGTCTGCTAGAAGTGCCTTAGAGTTTTCATGATCGGTCAGTCAGTCAGTGAGTGACGAAATTAAGAAACTTTGACTAGTTATAATTCTTAAACTATTGGTTCAAATTGAATGAAATTTTAAATATACCGTGTTTATACAATGCCTGCTTGGTTATTAAAAATTCAGGCTTCTAGGTTTATCCACAACGAAGTTATAGGGGGTCGAAAATGGCCCGAATTGCTTCGAGAAAAGGATGGTACGGCCGTGCCGCTGTTTTGCTCGACTTGGCGGGGGCACTGCCGTGCCCCCAGATTAAAACAGCAGTTCCGAAATAAGTTTTATTTCCATTAATTGTTTTTTAATATTTACCTATACATATCAATTATTCGATTTTGAAATGGGACGCCACGAAATTTTGGACCACCTCCCACCCCTTGGACCACCTACCACCACACAATGTCATACTACATCGACCCCCCCCACCCCAAACGTGTGATCATTTTTATTGTACCACAAATGAGCAGACAAGGTACAGTAATAGTTTTCCTTCACAGATCTAGTAGCTAGCAAAACATATCTGAAACCGCAAATGGCCTGTTTTCTAAAAATATCAGTACATAATCATAACAAAAGAATCTTAAAAAGGGAAAGTGTAGGAAACATCAAATTAGTCACGATCATCGCATTGAGCAAACTGTCTTCGGACATTAGCCACGGCGCCGCGGCGTTACGATATCTTCACACGTTGATTATGATCAGGTAGCATCGCGAGCGATGAACGAGAAACGAGTAAAATAACTATGTCAATAAACATAATCTAAATTTTACTAAAAAAAATTACCGACTTCAAAGTCTCAAAAACTACTTTTCAGATCTCGTTCAAATTTATGTGGGACCACATGACAAGCACCTGCTTTCGATTAAAAAAAGAATAATCGAAATCGGTTGGCGTGATATTGAGTTATTCGTCAATTTTTCGCGCACATCTTAACACAAATTTACGATTTATGTGGTTTTCTCATAGATGTCATTGTCAGATCTCAATAAAATTTATGTGAGACCACATGACAGCCACCAGCTTTCGATTAAAAAAACAATCATCAAAATCGGTTCGCCCAGTCCAAAGTTCTGAGGTAATAAACATAAAAAAAAATACAGTCGAATTGAGAACCTCCTCCTGAGAGTTAGTGTAAAGATGACGGCTGATAGGGAAGTGTGAAAAAGAAAAACATATTGCGCCGACCCCAAATAAAATTGGGAAATGGGCAGGATTATGATGATGATGATGTAACATATTATCTGCAGTTACTGTCCATGGATGGCGAAGTGCCCATACATAATGGAAAATGTCCTTTATTAGCATCCAATTCGTCGTGGTATTATTGGGTACCTAAATTTAAATTCAAATGCAAGCAAATCATTTTTACCAATGTAATTAAATTAATCAATTTTCATTTTTAAATTTCGATTATAGTAATGTATCGATTATAATTGGTATTATAAACGGTTTCAAGCCGTCACATCACCCTACGTCAGATTAGATTTAGGCTTCTTCATATAAGATTGTTTCGACGTCATATATTTTTATTAAATTTTGCATAAATTATGATGTGATGGGATTTTTACTAGATTTTAACGTATAATATGATTTATAATCAACGCTAATGAAAATGAGTAGGGATTTTTAACAAATTTTGGCAAAATCCTTTGTCCGTAAGTATTCAACTATTCATGTCAAGTAAATAAATATTCCATTTCGCTCAAAGACACCCATACAAGGTTAGTTCATATTAATAAATAGCAGCTATCATTATGGGCATCTTAGATAATTTTGACTATAATAATTTAATTTCATATAATAATATTTGAGAATCGATGGCACATCGATTTCTCAGGGATTGCTTCCTCACTTAATAAATGAAGTAGTCCTAAACTAACATATATTAAAAAATATACGACCGACTGAAAAAATCCTACGTTCATCAGACAACCCTGTAGCCTAGTTGGCAGCGACCTTGTCTGCGAAGCGAGGGGTCCCAGATTCGATTCCCGACCGGCCGGGGCAGATATTAATGTAACTGATAAATATTTGTACTTGGGTCATGGGTGTGAGTGTGATGTTATATATGTCGTCCATGCCACCCGCGACACAGGTAAAAACCTACTGCGGGGGTATGAGTGTGTAAACGTTTATTCATATATTTATTTATTACAGAGGAGAAACTAGACGAAGTCCTGAGGTAACAAACATTAAAGATTAAAAAGGGCTATGTGCTATGGGCTAAATGGCCTGAATAAAAAAATATTATTATTATTAAAAGGTTTTTCCTAAGTTAGTAAGCTTTACCATCTATGACTTCACAGCCGCTTATCGTTAGATGGTTTTGTGGTCAATAAGTAGCTTATTTAGTACTAGCTGACCCGGCGAACTTCGTATCGCCTAACAAACTATTTTTTTCTAAAATAAAAGTAGCCTAAGTCTGTCAGTGAAAGTCCTGTCAAATTCGGTCCAGCCATTTCAGAGATTAGCCTGAACAAACAGACAGACAGACAGACAGACAAAAATTGTAAAAAATGTTGTTTTGGTATATGTACCGCGTATACATCCAAATGCATAAAGCGGTTATTTTAATATTACAAACAGACACTCCAATTTTATTTATTTGTATATGTATAGGTGTATAGATATAGACTATAGATGTATAGATAAAAAATTATATCAGGTAATACTGAGACACATACCGTTACTACATTCACGGCGAGATCAATAAGAAACACGTTGTCAGCACGTCCATCAGTCATTTCGCAAGCTTTGAGCACCGTAAAGGTTGGAATTAGTCAATGCGGTGCCCGGACACGAGCAAGTGTCAAAGTTTTCAAAGTATTATTTAAGCCAATACCATAATGTTACTGACTAATGGTGTCATATTAAAATTATGCATTTCGTCAGAAATAATGGATTGGCCGTCCAAGGAAGTCGATTAAATATTTCTTCATGTTCATAGTAATGGCTAGTGGATTCAGCTGCAGCCGAGAGTCGAACCGGTATCGCTTCGCAGACAGAGTAACTGCCAAATGACTGAATGAATGGTATATTACATAATCTAAATTTTACTAACAAAAAATAACTAACTTCAAAGTTACTCAAAAACTACTTGTCAGATCTCGTTCAAATTTATGTCGGACTACATGACAAGCACCTGCTTTTGACTAAAAAAAGAATCATTGAAATCGGTTGGCGGGATATTGAGTTATTCGTCCATTTGTCACGCACTTACTTAATGCAAATTTAAGATATATGGTTTTCTCATGGATGCCGTTGTCAGATCTCAATAAAATTTAAGTGGGACCATATGACAAGCACCAGCTTTCGTTTAAAAAAACAATCATCAAAATCGGTTCACCCAGTCAAAAGTTCTGAGGTAACAAACATAAAAAAAATACAGTCGAATTGAGAACCTCCTCATTTTTGAAGTCGGTTAAAAAAGTTTCCACTAATTTTAGCGTCAATAACCTTCGATCAATTCAGAACAATACTTACAATCAAATTAAGTGTATTCTTAACTATTAGTATAAAAATGCTTTTACAAATAAGTTTCATCAAAGTTATTCATTAAGAAAATTGATTCAGTAAATTGTATTTCGTCGCAAAAAGGAACCTTCTAAGAAAGAGATAATTTAAGCGGTCAAACACATGAACCATTTCACTGGCAAGACCGTTTTAATTATGATAATTACTCCGAAAGAAAACCCACTTGGGCCTGCTCGAATTACGATCAAATTTATGAGGCAACAGTGAATTTATTTTAGGCTTTGAAGAATAAATACGTATCCAAAAAATCTTACTTTTTTATGAAATTTCAAATGAAATTACGATGCACCTGATGGTCAGTGGCTATTGTCGCCCATGGACATCAGCGGCTTCAAATGCGTTGTGATTGCATTCATGAAAACTATGTCCTTGATATACGTACCATAAATATGGCTATCTGTGCATAGAATAGTCTAAATTTTACTAACAAAAAATAACCGACTTCAATATTACTCAAAAAGTACGTATCAGATGTCGTTTAAATTTATGTGGGACCACATGACAAGCACCTGCTTTCGATTAAAAAAGAATCATCAAAATCGGTTCACCCAGTCCAAAGTTCTGAGGTAACACACATAAAAAAAATACAGTCGAATTGAGAACCTCCTCCTTTTTTTGAAGTCAGTTAAAAATAACAATTAATCTAGTTTTGAAATTACTTAGATTGAAAAAGTATTTCTTCAGTATAACCGTATAACGTAACAAAGTCGAACGAACATCGGTTCCGATACATCCAATAGTTCTTGAAACTGATTTTATAAGAACCTTCCGTCCCCCATTTACTATCCATCCATATAATGAAAACATTGTTTATATTTATTTATTTATTTATTTATCATTTATGTACACACAAGAGTTCACAGGACAGTTAGAGAAGGAATACAATGTACAAAGGTACTGCTTATCTCTAGTGAAATTTCTTCCAGCAGACCTGCGACTGGAGAGGTGATAGAAAGGTAGACAGTGCGTGTTCATAAGCGATCAATAGGTACAATAGGTTTATACCTATATTTTGTCGCTGCACTCATAAACCTGTTAAGTATTTCTAACGAAAACTTAAAGCACCAATAATTTGAGTTGAAAACACAAGCAAAAGTTTGCCTTCGATAAGTAGAATTTAGTGCTCGGGTATTTTGAGTGGCCAGTGTGCGGTGGTACGATTATGGACGACGTCACCGGCATACCCGTCTGAGGTTATTTCTCAGTATTTTGCAATTTGGCTGTAAATTTTAAAAAATACGATGCTTACTTTGGCAAATTTTCATTATTGGTGGTGTTTTCATCTAAAATTAAGTATTTTCTTTGTTGATGTTTTAATTAAACAGCTATTTATTATTTAACTTGACTTTGTATTGCCTGTCGAGCGTCTCAGGTTCGATACGACAGGGGTTGACTTTTATATGGCAGATAAATGGGTATTGGTTGTCGGTAAGTTAATTACGAGGCATGCGAAGCGAGGACGGGCAACTAGTAATTAAGTGAATGATTACAATACAATTAACTAATAAATTCAATAATACATAAGAAAATATGACGTACATAATTAATTAAATATAATAAATGTGAAAGTTTTTGAGGATTTATTTATATTTGTTACTCTTACGCAAAAATTACTCAACGGATTTTCATGAAATTTAGCGCACAGGTAGACCATGGTCTGGAATAAGATATACGGTACTTATTATCCTGGAAATTGCGGGCAAAGCTGCGGGCAGAGCGCTAGTAATTAATGAACTAGACCCGGCTCGAAGGACCAAAAATATCGGCTTATAATATTAACGGCATAAAATCCCGTTACCTCGTAGTCATCCTTCATACGTAACTATTAAACAATATTTCTCGAACACATGTTCTGGGCGGAGATTGGGGGGAGATAAGTTATCGTCTCCGCCCCCTGTCAAGTGTGCTTGTACCGATGGTCCTTCGAGCCGGATCATATTTATACTTCCTTTTTAGACGCCAGTATTAATTCCCTGGGAATTAACTGTAGTATTTCGAATAGAAATTTTGAGGAAAAACTCTTTGTCTTAATAAAGTCTTTAAGTATTTTCGCATATAACACAATAACAATTGCATTCGCAGAAAATTTAAGCTCCATCCACAGTATTCATGGAGAATTCCTATGGTCCGATTCACACGAACTTTTTTGCCACGTACGTGCCAATTGTAGAATGAGCTTCCTACTAAGGTATTTCCGCTATGACATGGGGTTGTACAAAAAACTAAAATAATTTTTCCTCTCGGCCAGGGTTGAACGCAAATTCAAATGTATTTATTTTCCAACTCTACAAGAACAGTATTACAGTACGATACTAGTATACGCGCCACGGTATTCCTAATAAGGAAGATAATGTTGTATTCCTTACTGTACTTATTGGTGACTAGCTGACACGGCGAACTTCGTATCGCCTAACAAACTATTTTTTTTCTAAAATAAAAGTAGCCTAAGTTACTCCTTGTTACATCAGCTACCTGACAGTGAAAGTCCCGTCAAAATCGGTCCAGCAATTTCAGAGATTAGCAGGAATAAACAGACAGACAAAAATTGTAAAAAATGTTGTTTTGGTATATGTACCGTGTATAAATCCAAATGCACTTAGTAAAAAGCGGGTATTTTAATATTACAAACAGACACTTCAATTTTATTTATTTGTATGTACTTATAGACTATAGATGTATAGACTAAGACGGTAGAGGCACTTACTACCAGCTCGTTTGCTTTTCGTCAGCACTTGAAACTATAAAGATATAAGTTTTTGTTAATTGTAGTCCTGACTTTTCCTCATATTATAATTGTTACGTTCAGTCGATAGTTCGATTCATTCGTTTGTTATCACTCAAGCGTTATTGTTCCGTTAATTATTATTTTCACAATCATTCGTTCATACATTAATTATGATTTCATTCATTTACTCATTCGTTCATTCGTTCGTTCTCCGAATTCGTACTGGTCTTTACGTTGTATGTTAAAACCGAAAGCATTAAGCTGTTGAGCCTTTGCCAAACATGTTACACCATAAACCATTATCAAAATCATGACTTCGACTAACGATGAGTTGCAAGCGTGTCCAGTTCATGATTAATGATACCGGGAGCACATAAATAAATGATAGTCCAGCGGTTTGAACAAGTCCCCTGGGAGGGCATGAGTTTGATCTGGCAACACTAAGTTTCAAAGTTAGCGTATTAGAAATTTTACTAACTGACTTCAAAAAGAGGTGGAGATTCTCATTTTGGTTGTATTTTTGAAGTGAAACTTCTTTAGGCGCGTTGGGCATTTTTGAGACACTTTATATGACACTTGGGGATGTCTTTGCAGTTTTGGTCATACGATCTTTAAGCCTTCACTTGCTCGTTCACTAATTATCAACTGTCTGCGTCATTTTCTTATGCAAAAAGTCTTAAGTCAGTAAGTTTAAGTCAGTCTGGGTAGCAATTCAGAAATGGGTACTAATAATAATAATAAATGTTACTGTGGTGTACACCGTTAAAGAGTTTTCCTTAGGATAAGAGGTAATAGCAGACCTATTACCTCTTATTATGCTTGAAACTCGCAAGACTTGACCCACACAAATACGGTAAGCTAAATAAAGCCGTTAGAAAACAATTTGAATGTTAATTAACCGACTTCAAAAAAACCGGGCAGGTGCGTGTCGAGCCACGCGCAATGTTAGGGTTCCGAAGCAGTAAGTTTATCGACTATTACTGATTAACTACTTATGCTAACATAGCCCTAATAGTTTGCCTTGTAAATTCAGCATAATATAACCTATTTTTGAGAATTTTTTCGCTAGTCCGACTACAACTCCAGCCGGAAGGGATGTACTCGTGACTAACCAAAATTAGCACTTTAAAGCCATATATTTCGCAAACGGACCCCTTATTGTAAAAATGGTCTTAGAAGACCCATAATATTTTTAAAAGACCTCTTCAATGATAGCCCACACTATAGGGTACCCTGAAAAATAATGTTTTTCAATGTTTTATTCCACGATTCTGGAGTTTCAATAAATATGTATATCCATACCAAATTACATATTTCTAACACTATGGGTCTCGGCGCTTGCTTCGGACAGACGGACGGACATGACGAAACTATAAGGGTTCCGATTTTACGTCAGAACCCTAAAAAGGAGGACGTACTATGTTCCACTGTAAATTATATTTTTATGTATGTTCACCGATTTCTCTGCCTACTGTGGACCGATTTCAAATATCTTTCTTTTGTTCACCGTCTTACAATATTTAAATAGATAGCGTTATAATAAGTAAAGGAATAAGTAGGAAGTTCAGTTTTCCATTAAAATATTTTTCACTTTTTCAAGTTTGAAGGCGGTTCGACTTTTTATTTAAAAGTTTTTATTTTGTTATTGTCCTTCCTAAATATCCATATTTCACGATCCCCGGTCTGTTGTTGCAACAACAAAGTGCAATATCCTGTGAAACTTGACGACATTTGTCAAGCGTTAGAACATTTTTCATTACCGAACTTCTATCGTCCGTTATTGCGAAAGTGTTGGAAGATATTACGTGATAACTGTTAGGAATGAGGGACCTCGCGAGTTAGTTGTTTTCGCAGTTTCGCTCCTATAAGTTAAGATCGTATTAAATATAAGTTCGATGCAATTTGTGGATATTAAAGGCAATTGACGCGATGTATGATGTAAGATCGCGAATGTAGTCTACGATCGCATCTTACGAAGTGAACTCTTTGGAATTTAAAATGGAATCTTTAGACTCTTAATCCGTCACATATTTTACATATATTGGAAACTAGCGATATGCCCGCGGCTTTGGCCGCGTTTTACGGGATAATAAATATCCTATATGTTATTCTACATCTATGTGCTAAATATCATAATAAAAAACTTCAAAAATCTTAAAGAAAAGCAGCATTAGATCCTATTATACTACTAATGCTATAAATGTGAAAGTTTGTTTGTAAGTATGGATGTTTGTTCCTCTTTCACGCTAAAACAACTGAACGGATTTTCATGAAATTTAATATAAATAATAATAATACATAGGATACTTATTATCCCTCAAAACGCGCACAAAGCCGCGTGCAGAACGCTAGTCTCTTATAAATTCACGCCCGAAATAACTTCCAAATCTTAACATAGCCAAGCTACATAAAAATATTGTTTCACTAAGTGAAAGTGTCAACGCTATCTACCTGCCTTCGTTGCGAGTCCATTGACCGTTAGATATCGATCAGATGTTACAGACATGTCACACGGTCTGCTATGTGTGTTGTTCATTAAGATTGTATCGGGTTCGTGGTTAGCTCGGGAGAAGACCTTTGTACTTCAACGGGATACATTCACCTGATGTTCCCTAAAAGGAAATGCATCGAACGAGTGATTTGGTGGGTTGTGTGAATTATTTTATCCCTGAACAACAATCCAATAGCCTAGTTGGTAGCGACCCGGCCTGCGAAGCGAGAGGTCCCGGGTTCGATTCCCAGCAGGGGCAAATATTTGTACTAGGCCCATGGGTGTCATTGTGATGTTATATGGACGACATATACATATGTGTCGTCCATGCCACCCGCGACACAGGTAAAAACCTACTGCGGGGTATAAGTATGTAAGCGTTTATTTATTTATTAGGCGTGCTACACACATGTTCGATTCGATACATTCGATTCGGCAATATTTATCGAACGACACTTCCGAATCGAAGGAGAATTCGAAATCTCACTACATTACATTCGACCCGTTCGGCATTCTTATAAATATGTAAGTCAGTTCGACACAATTCGGCTTCCGTTCGGGTTGACTTATGCGTTCGACTTAAGTCAAGCAGGGTTTTCGTCCTACATCCACACATATTCGAATTTGTCTGCAGTACCCTACATTGATTTCACTCATTAGTTCTAATCAAAATGTACCTGGTCTACTTTTGTATTAAAACAGTTTTTTTATGGAAATAGCCGGCAAACGAGCTGACTATCCACCTGACGGTAAGTAGCTATCGTCGCCCATGAACATCAGCAACACCAAAGGCATCACCGATGCGTTGCCGGCCAAGAAAGAGAGAAGAAAAGAAAGAAAGAACTGGCTCTCAAGCCTCCAGCCGGAACACGACGAGTCGTTTGGCGGCTGACTCTTGATCAAGGGTGATTAGTGCTCATATGAACTTCTCAGGTTACAATTAGGTATTGCCATGGAAACGAATAAAGGCTCCTTCAATTCAATTTATTTATTTGCTTGAATATGGGTTAGTAACATTAAGGTGTTAGTATTACAATTTTTGGTACGCCATATTCCGCCTTTTATGGCATGCAAAATTTATACAAAATGACAAAAAAAAAAAATTAAAAAAAAATGTGTAATCTAATTACAAAATCTATTAACTATTAATATTATACATGTCATTTAAAGAAATAAATTATACATTAACACAATTATAAAAAAAACAACAACAAAAAAACAGGTTAATGTATAGAAGGTATTGTAGTGTGTGAATATATTATAAGTTGCATACATCATCGATTAGAACAGTCTAATTAAAGTCATCCTTAAAGCAACACGCCTTTCAATACGAACCTAATTTCATACGTCACTACATGGCGACCCTGCCAGGATGTGTATAGGTCTGCAGTTACTAGTAACTTAATTTGAAATGTTATCAACTGCAATTTTAACCGAGTGTTTTCGTTTTTACCCGACTGCCAGGAAGGGTTGTTTTTCGCGCGTATCTTTTATGTATGTGTGTAATATTCTTTATTATCTCCAAACCGCTGATTTATATAATTAAGATATCGTTAGATTCGTATTAATAGCCCAAGTGTTCTTAGATAAGTGAAATTAAAAAAAACAATCATGGTTGGCTGTGAGACGCCATTCTTTGAAGTAGGTACCAAAAAATAAAAATAAATTGAATAATGCAATATGGGTGTCAAATTAAAAAGCTCACCATAAGGATTCTAAAAAGGTATATCATGATAGATTTTATAACAGCAAGCCATTGAAGTATAATGTCATAGAACAGACATCTCGAACAAAATGTGTGTCCCGCCGGGAGGTTCTAGTAGCCCTATTTTCAATATTGAGCCCCCGTTCTGTTTTCAAAATCGAACGAATCCATTGAAAATTGAAGCGGATCGGCGCCAATTCATTGGGACATACATTGTGTTCGGGGTGTCGGTTCTATATGCTACTAATAATACTTCAATGCAGCAAGCGGTTTTTTTTTATTTTTAAATTTATACTAGTTCATGCAAGTCTCGAGTTCAATATAGAACATTACGGATCGCCCTGCTCTTGCTGACTGTACCTACCTCACATGGAGCTTGAAACTTTCTTCCCCGCTAGCCAACCCAAGAACACTGCAACTGCACTTTGTAACACGGGATTAGCTGCAGCGGCTCCCCTGACAAATTACTGGGAATTTTAGTAAGACGAATGTTGGGAATTTTAGCAAGACGTATCACTGGGAATTTCGCGAGACGGATGAATGGGACAAAATTGCAGTTTCGCACGAATATTCAACAAATGAAAGTTTTTGTTTGAATTTTGGAACGTTTTTGGGTTAGTGCCATTAGAGAATTCTAACTTAATTGGAAAATTGAAAATTATTATATTAAGCTATTATCGTCACCTAAGTATAGCATTATTTATCATTTCATTAGATGAAGAAGATAGACTTCATTCAAAAGTGATTGACTGATATATCAACGCACAGGCCAAACCCTTAGAGCTAGAAACTTAAAATTTTGCACATAATAGATTAGTATAAATGATTACGATTAATATATCTTATAAAATTAGGATGTTTATGAGAATGAGGCGACTGATGCTTTATGTATTGCAATTATTCTGAAAGGAAGTTGAATTGTTTATACTTGGACCATTGAAATATTAATATATTATTAGCTGTTATTTCAGACTTATAAACTATTGTAAATTAACGTAAAATTATGTTTATCCAGTATGATAAATTATTTGTTATTTCATTAATATAAATTACATATGGCAATACTCAACGAGTAATCGATCAGGTGACTTAGTTTATGATGAGGGTGGAACTATAAAAAGAAGCTACGTTGTACGGTCAGTTCTCAATTCTGTGCCGGTAGGATACCGATTAAGAAGTTACGTTAATACATTGCTATTATATTGTTATAATAATGGTTTAATGGTTTAAATAATGGTTTGGTAATTGTGCTAAGTTACGTGGTGAATAATTAAGTCGGTGACGACTGTGGAACAAGGAATTAGTCCTGCCGAAGTTAAGTACCTACCTACCTTACTTTCAGTATTATGTTTTACTGTTGTAATTTTATTGTAATGCTGTGAAGCATAATGTGTCTCTGCCAGTTTATATAATTATTTCTGTATCTCAGTTCTATATGGCCATACTAGTATAGTAAGGTGATAATTGTAGTACTGCCAGTTTATTAATTATAATATATAAATGATTGATTAAAATATGATATATGGAATGATATAATATTGATGCGGTAATTCTGTGCTGTTATGGAGTTTCTTCCTTAGTTCTTCTCCATAACTAAAGCACATTGCGAACTAAGGGCTTCAATAAATTAATTAAGTACCGCAAATATGTGTATTACTTATTTACCTACCTCCATGATAAAATGAAAAAGGTTACTTAATTAGAGTTATTAATCAAGTAATAAAACTATACACCTTATGTGTTTCTTTTGGTGGTTCACTTATATTAATACCAATATAGATTACATACAATTCATTATTTCATCGATCCTTCCTATAAGACAAAAGACACATACTTTTGTAATATTATAATTAACGTATTTTAAATTATGCCTACTCTACACCTTTCAAATCTATTACACACGTATTTCTCTTAAGACGTAGGCATCCACTAAGGAAGGATTTTTCAAAATTCAACCCCCAAGGGGGTGAAATAGGGGATAAATATGTTAAGCACACATAATTTCCGCGTGCGAAGCTGCGGGCAACAGCTAATATTATGATGAGATGTTACCTAGGCTATTGATTACTTGTAGACAAACTATTAAAGTTCCCTATCATTACCGCATTTATTATAATTATTAGCGATTTTTATCTAGACTTCATCATAGAATTTTCAAAGTACTGAGCTTTCTTCGTGTGTTTTTGTTATAATTAATTTGTTAATTTTACTTGTTTCAGGTAATGGTCAAGCTGAATTGCAGGGGACATACAACACACACAACGAAAATGGACTTAACATAAGTGTTTATTTGTTACACATCATAAATCATAACAAAAAGGCTCAGAGTACCTATACCATAGTGACTTCATGAAACTCCACAGAGTAAAAACTTATGCAAAGATAATTTAAACTTAAGTCCACAGATAAATAAATTTCATACAGATGAAATTTATCACGTTACATTTGGCAAGCGATAGGCAATACTATTAATATTTTAACACATACAGTTGGCTGTTTTTATGGTTCGAACAATTCCTGGTTAGCCAGGCGGGATTCACGGAAAAATAATAATACCATGAATAACATTAATGACCTAATGATATATCATGATATAATCTTTACGTGAAAGCCTTACCACCAACTGGGCTGGCTATTGCCTCTTACGACAGCCTTATTTTATGCCGGCAAAGAGTTGGGGTCAGTATTCTAAGTCCTGATACGGCTTTAACTCACAGTGACTACCGTCCACATTACGTAATAGTTTACTACCAGCTTCCGTTCTTGACCAGGGAATAGAATATACAACCCGTCCGGCGTATTGATTACCATTCCGGACCACCATGCCGAGGGTCCTGGCTTCGATTCCCTGCGGGGCGGAAATTTGAACGATGAGTCTGGGTGTGTGTCCTTGTCTTTCTGTGTTGTCCATGGCACCCATGGCACAGGGAATCCTAATTGAATATGTAGCGTTATCTATTTATTTATACATCCCAAGCATCCTACGATGGACATTAAATCGTCTTTTATAATAGCGATCGCCTAAACACCCCTATGAACATTAAATTAGGGCGTTTACCCCTATCGGAACCCCTATCGATACCACAATAACTTATTTGACACAAACCAAATCGATTCCGGAATGCTTTCAACGTGTATTAACCCCAACCCTTTATTGTCATCGCTAATTAAATACATGGGACTTTCATAATCATGTTTTGGGTGTCCGACCATGCGAGGGTGAGCTATAAGAGTTAACTCTTTTAGGTACCTTGTTTTTACCTCGAAAGTGTCATAATGATTTGAAGAACGCCCCATCCAATCCTAAAAGTTTCAGTTAATTTTTTTTGTGAATACAATAAAGGGCCAGTCCATTCATGTAATGATAAGTGGTCTGGGAATACCCGTAATCACAAAGGTGTCATAGACACTTGCGCGCCAAGAAAAAGGTTGAGAGCTCGCTTATTTCTGACTGTTTAGCACTACATATATCTGCTACTATCCGACGATATCTGAATAAACTTTATCTATCACATTTGTGTGCTTTGAAAATGAAACCCAGGTCCCCTCACTTAGCAGGCTGCGTCCCTACGAATTGGACAATTAAACTCGTATCATCGCTTATCTTTACTGGACTTTTAAGAAACAATTACCTTAGAGCCTATTTACTTACTATATACCCTCTGTACTACCAATTAAAGTCCAAAATTCTTTGACAATGGAGTTATTGGCAGCATTAATGTATATGACAGGTACAAGATTTTGACCTTCTGGGTTTGATGTCTTAATAAGACCCTTCGAATACTATCTGGGGTCCCAAGTACCCCTTAAGGAGATTTGCAATCGGTCCGTCGATCACATTTACATTCGGGCTAGTTAATTTCATAGTAAAATGATCCTAAAGGTTTATGTGTAGATAATTAAATTATTATTATTAAATACTGGCGTGGTCATAAAGGTTGTATTGTAGTGCATTTAGTGTTTGGGGACTTAGGTATGATAGATTGCAGTTTCGCATTAAGTTTCGTATTAAACTTTTCTAGATAAAAGAAACCCTTATTCATAATAATAGGTATAAAGTTTCAGCCCCTACTTTACAACCTTAAGTGATAAATTTTGATCCTTTTATACGTCTCTTTTGTTAAAATATACATTACATACACATAAGATTATTAAAAATAAACTACCCACAATACCGTGCACTTTACACATGTGTACACGTATAATATGCACAAAAATGTAAATGTGAAGTATCCCTTTGACATTTGCAGACGAATTTTGACCGCAGAGGTGTCTCTCTCGTTTATATTATTGGGTAAAATAACGTTATAATAATAATATGATGTAACATGCATACCTTTAGATATATAAACATTTATCTAAATCCACAATTGTCTCAAGTAAAGTGATACCTAAATAAAATAAGTCGACTCCAAAAAAGTAAGGGTCGAAACATAAAGGAAAAGATTTGATAATCTCAAATTAAGAACGATTTAGATAGAACCCGCATTTACAGATCAAAAGAGGTTTCTTAACCGAAAAATTAAGCGTTTTATTATATAAAAAGCGGTGGTTATATTGTAAGGGACTTGTCTCTGGCAGATATTATCTTAGGAGACAATGATAAGAATTTTCATTGAACTGTTTATTTGTGCTTGGGAGGAATAAGAAAGGAAGTCGCCGCCGCGTTTACACGGAAGTGTAATTTTTGTTTTTAAAATAATGTTTCGAATTCATGACATTAGTACTAGTACAGACTAATAATACCAAATAGAATAGCTAGAAGTACCAATTTTTTTTTTTATTTATATTAGCACTGATAGCCTAATGGTTTGAAATTGGACTCCCGATCGCGGGGCCTGCTTACTTCATGTGATTTCGAATGCTGAATCTCTGGTTTTCTAAAAGTCATGTGCTTATTAGAATTGTAGATAATAGAATTTGCTTAGATAAAGGAAAACATCGTGAGGAAACCTGAACATTTAAGAGTTTACCTATCCACATTTGGCCTGGGTTGGGTTAAGAGAATAATTATAAGAAACTGCCCACAAGGAAACAAAATTCAAGGATTATTTCAAGCTCCGTAAAATTTATCAAATTACAGAACGGTGTGACAAGTGGCACGAAACGAAACAAGAATAAGCCACGAATGAAAAAGAGGAAAACACTTTGTTTTTCCAAGCCGAGTGCTTACTATCCTCTATGCTATACTGCTATAGGCCTATTTTTCAAGCATTTGCGTATTCCTCATCTGGGTGAAGGCCAGGCCTCGTTCTAGACTGGAGGTCACCTAGTGAGTACAGTGGAGAATTAATTAAAGCATTTAAGTAAAAGTATAAAAAGAGAAGAGCAGTAGGTACTCCTATTAGACCGTAGCAAATTTTTCTATGCCTTTGTTTCTCAAACATAGAAATAGGTAGCGATTTAAATAAAGTAAAATAATAAACTGTTGAAGAAATTATACATGTTTAGACTATAATAAATGAAATAAAATACAATTTACACTCGTAACTCAATGACAGGAACAATTTAGAACAATAATAGGAACAAATGAGAACAACAAAAGGGGTTAGAACACCTGATATCGTAACGTGGAGAATTGGGAGCTTAATAAAAAAAAGATTAATTTTAGGGGTCTCAAAGACCCATAGGCGTTGTCCCGTGAAATTCGGAATGCGGATTCGCCCTTCGAGTTAATACTGGAGGCAGCTGATTGAAAATTTTTTCTACAATTTTTTGAAGCATTTTATTTGAGTCAATTTTAAAATGCCGATACAATGTTTTGCATACTTTTTAATATTTTTTAAAATTGCGAGACATCTGTCAGAAAAACAGTCATCCTTATTTGGATGGAAACTTTTTAGGCGCTCCACCCACTGCACCGCGCACCGCGACGGGGCGCGGGATGGCAGATTTTACCATTGTATGCAAATATCTCAATTTATATAGAAATCACGCCTAGCACAACACACTGCCGACGCGGAGACGCGCGGGAAGGCGGCCCCGCGCGCAGTTTCTGCCGATCTGCGCGGGAGCGCGGGGCGTACCGCGGGATATGACAGATCGCGCGGTGAACATATGAGTTTATGCCGTCGTAATCTGCATCACCGCGCGGGGGAGCAGATTACACCGCTAGGTTAGGCAGATCTGCGCCTCCGTCGCCGCGCGCGTTATCTGTCGCTCCGCGCACCGCGGCGGGACGCGTCTTCAGTGGGTGGAGCGCCTAAGAAGAATATTTATATTATTTAATGAATTACGTTGCTTGAACGTGTTGATATAAGGCTGGTGGACATGTTTATAAATAACTTAAGTCTAATAATTAATAGTTGAAAACTCGTAGTATAAATCAATCCTTTTTACCCGACTTCCTGAAAATGTTATGTTTTTCGCGCGTATCGTGTATGTATGTATGTATGTATGTATGTATGTATGTATGTATGTATGCATGTATTATTCATTATTACCTCGTATCTTCCAAACCGCTGAACGGATTTCTATAATTATGATATCGTTAGATTCGTCTTGGTAACCCAAGTGTCCTTAGATAATTGAAATTATAAAAAAAAATACGGTGGCTGTGAGATGCTATTGTTTGAATTATCAAAAAATTAATCGAATACTGCACTATGGGTATCAAATCAAAAAGCTCACCATAAGGATTTCAAAAAGGTATCATGATAGCTTTTTTGATGGCAGGCATTTTTTTTAATTTTTAAATTTATACAAGTTAATATTCAGAACACTGCTATAAGTAGGGTAGTTTAAATTGCAAGAATACAAAAAGTAGACTTATAACAATAGTAAACTGGGAGAAGATTTGCGTTTTAACAAAGTCGAAATTCCAAATTTATTATTAGTAAAAAGTCCCAATTGTTAAAATTTCCAAGCCAGCTCTCGGAATTCTCGAAGCAAAGCGATATTTTGTATTTTTGAATACAAAGTGAGCAAAAACCCAACGTTTGTCTGACTCAAAGCGAGCCAGCGGGAAATTTTGAATATTTCTTTTTATTTCGTTTCTATCTACTATAAGTTTTCGAATAGAATATTTGCAAAAGATTCTGATGTAAAATTTTCGTAGTAAATATAAGCACATTTTATTTCGACCCTATTGGATGGATTATGTCTCACTTAAAACTAATTAGTCTATCACTGGTTCTTTACAAAAATCTATCTATTCAAAATCTCTGGATAAGTTAGCTACTTCTGTATAACGGTCTTTTTAAAAAGTTTACCAAAAAAATCAAATTCAAAGAAAAATCCTTCAAAAACATAATTATAGCAAAATCGCCATATTTCTACCTATATTTGAGGAGTTCTCTCAATTCTTCAAGAATTCCATGAACTGAACTGGAAGGCTATTCTCTTTTGTAACTTGACAGCGGAATCCGCGATGAGTTTCAAAATTGAAGTTTGAGTTCGAGAGTCACTTCACTTCGCAAGTGCGTACCAGATGATTAGAGAATCACATATCAAGATCTCGGACTCGAACTTCAATTTTGAAACTCATCGCGGATTCCGCTGTCAAGTTACAAAAGAGAATAGCCTTCCTGAACTATTCGTGTTCGAGTTTCATTCGACATCACCTTAGTAACGCTTGATAACAATCAGTCCATAGTCCCTTGTTTCTCTATTTCGATCTCCTTAATACCGACTTTTGTTCGCTTATACTACTAATTACCTTACTTTGCATGATAAAGCGCATTGTTCTTGTGTCAATTTGGAGGAAAAACCCAAATTTGCATATATATTTGCATCCTCTTGTGTATTCTGTAGTAGCTAAACAACTTCTAGTATTCGTACGTTGTAGAAGAGCTTTGATCCTTGTTATAAAGCCAACTACACACTGACGCTCAAGGTAAGTGACCGCTTGGAATATTCTGAATGGTTTTGAAAAGTTACTGAAATAAAACCTGAAAAGGGAGTGAGACTTCTCTTGCAGTAGCGAAGTCACATACATACACAGACAGAAACCCCATTATAAAACTTCATTATCGCATGTTTTGTGCTTTTTCGTATTCAACTCTTACCCCGAAATCACTGTATCCAATAGTCGAAACCGTATTAAAAATCGATGCAGAAATTCGAACGCGCTTGTTCTAACAGACAATTTCACGCAATTATAATTCACAGTTGTCACAAGACAAAACTATGATCGCTTCATATACATGACGAATCGACCCAGTATTGTCGAGTTCATTCGCTCCGCCATTTAGTTTAGCACTATTGTCCACAGCTTTTACATCGGACGACACGACAAACGAATTATATATTTTACATCTACGACGTATGTTTTATCTTTATGTATACACACACACACACACACACACACACACACACACAAAAACTACCATGTGCGCAAGTAGTGTGAAGCTGAGAGGTGCTGCCACACAAATCAATGTTTTAAAAAAAATTTTAACTGCATTGTGGCAATCACTAGAAATAAAATAATTTTATTTTTATATCTTTTGTTCAACTAACAATGTCAGATTTATTTATACGAGTAGGTAATAGGGCTTAGGTACCCTGTGTTCTCCTCCAGATAAATTTAGCACACAAGTAGGCTAAATTTCATGGAAACCCGTACTTCATATTTACATATAGTATTAGTACTTACGCTCCAACTCAGAGTCACTAACGGTTACTTAAATCGCTCCTTAGTACAGAATTTGTATGGTGATGCTTTACTAAGGATCGATTTAAGTAACCGATAGAGACTTTGAGTTGGGGCGTTAGTACACAGCTGTATCCAGCTGTGTCGTGGTCGTGTCGTCTAATAAAAAGGCGACCGTTGTATCACACGCAGAATTATTACAGCCGGACTAATCTGTCGCTAATAAATCGCTTTGCGGCTCCAATATTATTCATTATAGCGTAGTGAAGTTGTTAATGAAGCAAAAAGCAATCACGGAACCCATTTATAGGGTAATGTTATCTGGGTATTGCAGTTCATCTGATGGGTTTGTCGCTGTTGGTCTATGTTTTGATATCATAGTGATAGATAATGTTCGTGGTGAATGTGTTAGTGTCATTATCATAAGCATCAATTTGTGAACTTTAAATATAGTGCGTTTCACATAACTTTGACTTTCGTTATTATGTTGGTAGCATTTAGGTAAGCGTTTTTTAATTTAAAAAGAAAGAAAGAAAGAAAGAAAAATATTTATACTAAACTACATAATTATGAATTAAGAAATGAGCGTGTGTTGTAGTGCCAGAGAATGATACCTACTCAGCGTTATGTCATCATTACCTATAACTCGGGAGATAATAGGTAATAGCGTAATTGTTACGGTCGTCAAAGATTATAACAATGTTTACTATATAGAGTTAACATAATAACAAAGTAATTTAGAAACAGTATTTTAAATATTAAAAGGATAATTCATAGGCTCAGGACTGATGTGAGTGGCGTATGTTAGGGGAGACCTATATCCAGCAGTGGCCTTTAAATGTTGATGGATTAAATGCTGATCGATGGATGGATGGATGGATGGAGGCTCTTGGATATGTCTAGTGTGTGTATTTGCTAATAGGGAAATCTTATTATAATTGTGTAGTAAAATTTTCGTATCGTAGAATGAAGTGGAAACATCAGAGACGCCTCCAAGCAGTGTTACTTTGTGCGTACCCGGAATCTAACCCAGGACATCGGCAAGTCGAACACCAAAGCTAAAGCTTTTAAAGATTGTCTAAGACGCATAAAAATACTCATTAAACTTGGCATTAAAACGCTAAAATTCCCATGATATTTACGGTTTAATTTTCAGCCATGTTCCGTTCCGGAGTTGCTCATTCCGCAAAAAGCAATAACAGTTACCGGAAGTGTCCGGTCGTCCGGTTTCCAGTTTCCATTACACTCTTGATAATGTTTCCGTGTTTCGAATGTTCGAATGTCGAGTTTGGTCCGAAGTTAATTTCGAAGTTATAAGCATTAACATTCGTCCTTAAAAATATAACCTGACAGTTGGGTAAAAAGAAACGACAGAATTTAGAATTATTGCAACGTCTGACCATCTCCATATCCTCCAAGAACCATCTCGACACATAAAGTTTTCGATAAAAATACTTATGTACGTGCGTGAGAAGTTATACTTCTTTGGCATGAAAAAAAAAACAACATTCAAAAAACAATATTAAAAAAAACATTATCGAAAAAACTATTCAAAAAATAAAAATAAGAAACAATATTAAAAAAACAATATTGAACAACAATATTTTAACAATATTTAAAAAAAAAACAATACAATAATAATAATTTTCTCATAACGCGCATTTTCAAAAACGCGCGTGACGTTTCTCGTCATCGTCGTTTTTGTGTCACCGTCACCGGTCACAAACCTTAAAATTTCACTCTCATCATTTTTTTCATTTATTTCATAATGCGCCTAAAGAAGTATAACTTCAAAAACACACTGCACTCAAATCGGTTCATCCGTGTGTGAACTATGATGTCACAAACAGCTATATCTATATGTCTGTGTCAAACACATAAATAAACAGATGCACTGGTAAAACTTCTAATATCTCTTACCTATGTCTTGTTTTACGTCACTGGTTAAAAATATAATTAAGTTTTAATCGATTTTCCAATGTTCGAAATAACTCGATTTTTGTTCGAATTATCTTGCTTGATCTGTTTAATTTCGAATGCCGGTTAAGGCGGTTTGACATTCGTATTTAGAAATAGAATTCAGTTCGGTTGTTTTATAGAAAGTTCTCAATTAAAATTGTTATTCGATAACTGTTCTATGTGTCAGTTCTAATTGTCGAGTTTAGTTCGAAATTTTGTATATTCGAAATAAACTCGATAAAAGGCTTATTTATAAATAGACTTTGTTTCTAGTTGATTTATTGGGGAAAATCCGATGCCCGTAGAAAACTATTCCATGTTCTTAGGGTTCCGTAGCCGAATGGCAAAAAACGGAACCCTTATGGATTCGAACTTAAATTTTTTTTTCATCAAACCTATACGTGTGGGGTATCTATGGATAGGTCTTCAAAAATGATATTGAGGTTTCTAATATCATTTTTTTCTAAACTGAATAGTTTGCGCGAGAGACACTTCCAAAGTGGTAAAATGTGTGTCCCCCCCCCTGTAACTTCTAAAATAAGGGAATGATAAAACTAAAAAAATATATATGATGTCCATTACCAAGCAAACTTCCAACGAAAATTGGTTTGAATGAGATCTAGTAAGTAGTTTTTTTTTAATACGTCATAAATCGTAAACCGCAAAAAACATTAATCAAAGTTACAACGAACTACAAGAATTTTTATATTATGTTACTTGCTGCTACGGAACCCTTCATGGGCGAATCCGACTCGCACTTGGCCGCTTTTTTTACTCGACTGCGCGACGCAAGGGAGGTATTAATGTGTTTATCAGTCTATTTATGTTTGTTCCTATGTGGCGTTGTAGAGACAAAACGCGTTGACGGATTTTGATGAATCTTACGTCAATCGTTAATCCTTTATATTATCGTTTAGTCCCAACTGTTAAGCCTTCTGTGGTTTAGTTGTTCAGTATTGCTTGTAACAACATTCTAAACTACTGGGCTTATTTTTTTCTTTTTAGTTTTTTTTACGCAGTCGAGTTTTAAGTTTTTTTAATTAATGTTTAATATATCACTTTGATTATTTGGGAATAGAATCCAATTTTGATTAAATCTAATTGACCGGTAGGGCATTGATGATGTTTTAGGTGTTACTGACGTCAGTGGACGACGGTATTATCTTAACATCAGGTTTTATGGCGTTTGGGGTGGCTTAGAATACTAACCCCAATCCCACGCCGGATGGGTGTCGTAAAAGGCGACTAAATCCGGCCCGCTGGTGGTAATATTGATTTTAATTGTTAATTAATACCATTATTACTAATATTATTTCTCCATGGGGTTCGCCTGGATAGTTACCATTACCACCCATGAGTCAGCCGCCAAACGACTCGTGTTCCGGCTGGGGGCTTGAAAGCCCGTTTTTTCTTTCTTTTTCTTCTTTCTTTCTTGTCCAGCAACGCATCATTGATTGGGTGTTGCTGATGTCCATGGGCGACGATAGCCACTTACCATCAGGTGGATCATCAGCTCGTTTGCCGGATATTTCTATAAAAAAGCACCCCACGCTTTTTTTACAATTACACGAGTCTTAATTCAAATTTATTCTCTATTTTTTAAGTTGGATTTTCTATAAAAGCATGTTTTTTAGTTTTTTTTTTTTCAATTATTATTTATTTTAATCTATCATGTGTAATATGTAATCATTACTATTATATCATTACTTATTACATTTTCCTAAATTCATAGACTAATTTGGACTAATTCGTTATACATTGCTATATTATAATAGAACGTTATTATTTGAAAATAACTTTCGTTTTAAACACTAATGTATGACGAACTATTTTCTTAAGTTAGGAAAATGTAATAGGCCCTTAACCGTTGTAACGGACGACAAATGCATCCCCGACACGTTGCTAACCAAGTGAGAAAAGAAAGAAACTAAAGCTCTCAAACAATTTTATTTTATTCAAACGTTCTATTCACACCGTACCTTCACTACGAAATTAACTAAGCTATACCTGTTGCTCTAGTTTTGCTTTGAATAGCCTTTTTCCGTTTTTCAGTAGCCTTGTTTATCCGATAGAATTTTTAACGGCTGCAGTTTTATGAGACACGTCAGGTATGTGAGAAGTATGTCGCTAGTACACGTAATAAAAGTTAAATGCTAGTTATTCGTTTTTAATAGTTTATTTTTGACAACCCTGTAGCATAATGAAGAGACATAGTGACAGTACACGAAATGAAAATTAAGTGCTATCAATCGGTACCTGCTTTCGGTCCCAAGTTCGATTTCCAAGTATATAAATGTGTTTTATTTCTTTGTGGTTATTTGCAATAATTTCTTTGTGTTATCCATGCCATAGGTGCGTTATTCCTATTAGTATAAAAAATTGTATTTTATTTAATTGATTTATTTATTTATTTCATTGATCCACTGATATCATAAAAGGTGTTAACCATTATAGTAAACGTAGGATTTAGTATAATGGTTAACATACATACATAAATAAATAGTAATAAACAAAAACTCCCTCAAAACACTTCCATTTCTAAAACATGCCGAGTATTAATCATGATCATTCAAAAAAAAAACACCAAAAAAATTCAAAACAATGGAACCTCGTATAGTATTTCTTTTACAAGGCGACAAATTGGAAAATGTAGTGGGTGCAAAAAAGGAATAGTCTTTCACTCCCGCACCTAGATAATGAAAACAAAACCAGTTCGTAGCTGCGACATCTCAATAACTCAGTAACGACAGCAAAATAAGTGCAAAAAGCCGTTAGCAACTGGATTTATGTCCACTGTCGGCCATTTTGTTTTGCTGACCGTCTCGCTAGTTATGGTTGAGGATAAAATTTAATGGTGATCGCGCTCATTGCAAACTGGATGCGTTAGTGGCGAAATTTAATGAAATTTGTTAGCAAATAGTTGTTGGGATTACACTGGAGCTGAACTCCTGTTACTCGTTTGATGAAAACAGCAAAATAAAGGTCGCTGCATACGTAACGTGTACGGGACGTGGACGGGGCATAAATATACGTGTGTGCTCCGTTCCCGTCCCATCCGTGCCTCCGTGGCGTATGCGCTATCGTTTACATTTTCTATGAAACGATGCTTCCTAAACTTCACGTCCCGTCCCGTCCCCGTCCCGTCCACGTTACGTATGCATTCGACCTTAACGCTCAATCGCTCAGACTTACACACTAGGGTTCATTTCATGTGTCGGAGATTTTACAGACCCATAAAACAAAATCTCATGTCACGTTGTTTGTGGTCGAACTCCTCAGAAACGGCTTGATTTGAGGGTTTTTTATGTGTATAGTTATTATATATGAGAATAGGTCGTAAAATATAGGTTTCATACCGCTAGGTGTTAAGGGTGTCCCTATCCAAAAAAGTTTGTCAGCACAACGTTTGCCAAGTAGCTGTGTAGTAAAAACAGATATATAAACCGATCTTAAGATCTCTGCGATCTCAGAATTCGTTAAGATACTAAAATAATGAAAAAAAAAATTAACCGACTTCAAAAAAAGGAGGAGCTTCTCAATTCGACTGTATTTTTTTATGTTTGTTACCTCAGAACTTTGGACTGGGTGAACTGATTTTGATGATTCATTTTTTAATCGAAAGTGGTGCTTGTCATGTGGTTCCACATAAATTTGAGCGAGATTTGACAAGTAGTTTTTGAGTAATTTTGAAGTCGGTTATTTTTTGTTAGTAAAATTTAGATTATTAAGACCTGAGATCTCTTGAGCCGAGATCGGTGTATTAATACGAGTTAGTGCCCTGTATGAGGCGCGAGGATAAAATAGGTCTATGACAGACTCATACAGAGGTCATGTTTAATATTAGACACGTGTTTACAAGGTTTAAGGTGTTAATAATATAATAATAATAATAATAACGCTAACACACTCATACCCCCGCAGTAGGTTATTACCTGTGTCGCGGGTGGCATGGACGACACATATAACAATCACAATCACACCCATGACCCGAGCACAAATATTTATCTGTCACATAAATATCTGCCCCGGCCGGGAATCGAACCCGGGACCCCTCGCTTCGCAGGCAGGGTCGCTACCAACTAGGCTACAGGGTCGTTAATGACTCGGTTATAGCCCTTCAGCGTCTATAGGTAGGTAATTGACCGGATCAACCGTGTCCGAGGGTGAGATATACGAGTATTAATAAAGCGCACTTAGACTTGCGACTTTGCTCTGACAACAATCAAATGTGATTGACACTTTGTTAATACGAAAGAGTAAAAAGTCATGTATACAATGTAAGTTGTAAGTATAAATTTAAAAATTAAAAAAATGACCCGCCTGCTATCAAAAAAACTATCATGATATACCTTTTTGAAATCCTTATGATGAGCTCTTTAATTTGATACCCATATTGCATTATTCCATTTTTTTGATACTTCAAACAATGGCATCTCACAGGAACCATATTTGTATTTTTTTCATTTCACTTATCTAAGAACACTCAGGTTATCAAGTCGAATTTAACGAAACATTAATTATGTAAATCCCTTCATTGGTTTGGGAGATACGAGGTAATAAATAATATTACACGCATACATACATACATACGTACATACATACATACATACATACATACATACATACATACATACATACATACATACATACATACATACATACATACATACATACATACATACATACATACATACATACAAAATACGTGCGAAAAACATAACCCTTCCTTGGCAGTCAGGTAAAAAGACTTGTATTAAAGTTGATTTAGGATTATTGTTTTTGGTCGGGTAATTTTTAGTCTGAGCAAAGCCTGAGCACGGTTTATGAACCCTGAAAGATTGTATCTTAACCCTCGCGTGTCTTGCCTGTAGAATATACAATGTAGATCATCCGTGATTCCCATACTAAATTGGTAGGTATAAAATCGAGTTTGCTCATCCTACTATCCCATACTATGTAATATGATCCAAGGTTGGTCGAAATAAATATGTATATTTTTTTATGAAAATAGCCGGCAAACAAGCTGACGATCCATCTGATGGCAAGTGGCTATCGTCGCCCATGGACATCAGCAACACCAAAGACACTGACACGTTGCCGGCCAAAAAAGAGAGAAGAAAATGAAATAAAGAAAAAATTTTATAGTAATATTTGCCACGAAAATTCCCCTCTACAAAAAACTATGCAAATGAAATTCTAACTAATAACACTCAGATCTTTGCTCAATGTTCCCAATAACTATTTTTTAATTTTTATATTTGCATGGAAGCGCGGATTAAAATTCGTTATCCTAAGTTTAGATGGGTGATCCCTGGTAAATACCAAAAATCCCTAAATACCACAAGAAATATTTGATGACAGCAAAACCTAAGTTATTCTTGATTGATCACTCAGATACTCACCACGAAAGGATTTTGAGAAATTCAAACTCTAGGTCTTAAATACCTAGTACCTAGTTGAAAAATTTTTGTGAAGGCTAAAATATTTATTTGATGTTAAATAATCTGAATTTTACCAAGAAAAAAATAACCGACTTCAAAATTACTCAAAAACTACTTGTCAGATCTCGTTCAAATTTATGTGGGACCACATGACAAGTGCCTGCTTTTGATTAAAAAAAGAATAATCGAAATCGGTTGGCGTGATATTGACTTATTCGTCCATTTGTCGCGCACATACTTAATGCAAATTTAAGACTTATATGGTTTTCTCATGTATGCCACTGTCAGATCTCAATAAAATTTAAGTGGGACCACGTGACATGCACCAGCTTTCGATTAAAAAAAGAATCATCAAAATCGGTTCACCCAGTCGAAAGTTCTGAGGTAACAAACATAAAAAAAAGAAAAAAATACAGGCGAATTGAGAACCTCCTCCTTTTTTTGAAGTCGGTTAAAAACATTGTCTCTTGAAACTTTGTACTTAGACTCTTTAATTATTAACAATCAAGATAACTGCTATTTTGAAGACTATTTATATTCACACAGGATAGCGAATAGAAATATTCGCTTTGAAGTTGCCATGATTTTATAAACAATTCCTAGTAAGTCGTAAAATACCAAATTTTTATAGCCATTTCCGTAGTCGACAAGATATTCCTCGTTGAATTTCAAAGCGGCTGGTTTATCCGTTTGTTTTTGACGGGCCATCGCTTTTTGCTGCTTTTTACTCTTTGATTTTTGGCATTCCATTAGATTTCAGGTTTTCAGTTTGGCTTTAGTTCACTTGATTTTTAGGCTTTTATTAGTAACAAGTAACCGCCGTCGCTTTGCTTCGGTTTTCTTATTTTTTTACACCTTATTGGAGTTTTATTAAGGATCCCTATTTTTTTTGAAAATATAATATATCCTATGTTACTCGGGAATAGTGTAGCTTCCCAACAGTGAAAGAATTTTTCAAATCGGTTCAGTAGTTTCGGAGCCTATTCAATGCAAACAAACAATCAAATCTTTCCTCTTTATATATTAGTATAGATAAATGAGGAATGAAGTTAGTAGTGATAGGATAGTGGTTTGAATATCTCTCGCATAGAATCCTGCACTTCAAACCACCGTCAAAGACCCGCTTGGCGGAATGGCAGATATTCGGATGTAGTTTGAATTTCTGTTCTCGGTCTGGGTTTGAGTTCTTGTCTTATGTGTTAACCTTATTAATATAAATTAATAATATCAGTAATAATTTATTTCGGATAAATTCCTTATTTAGGGTTAGTAAAAATTGACCTTACCTGGTACTTACATACATAATGGGTATTCAATATTGACAATAATTGCTATTAAAAATTCCAGTTTCACTCTTTCATCCCTCATTATTTGACGACCCTGTAGCCTAGTTGGTGTGGCCCCTGCCTGCGAAGCGAGGGGTGCCGGGTTCGATTCCCGGCTGGAGATTTATTATTATTATGGCACCCACGAGTCCCACGACACAGTGAATCCTAATTTGGGGATATTAGTGTGTAACGAGGAAATACCACAGAAAGGTAAATAAATGATGGCTACCCATGGCCCGATGGCCCGTGAGTCCCGTGACACATTGACGGCTAAGAAACAAGAACCTAAGTCTAAGGAGAAACAACCAAAATTTTACTAATAAAAAATAACCGACTTCAAAATTACTCAAAAACTACTTTTCAGATCTCAATAAAATTTGATTGGGACCACATGACAAGCACCAGCTTTCATTTAAAAAAACAATCATCAAAATCGGTTCACCCAGTCGAAAGTTCTGAGGTAACAAACTTAAAAAAAATACAGTCGAATTGAGAACCTCCTCCTTTTTTTGAAGTCGGTTAAAAACACGTTAAAAACTGATAAGAATAAGAAAGAGAGTCGTAGTCGGGCATATAAAAACCCTCACTGAGCTACCTTAGCCCTTAATACCGACCGACATATTCTAAGATATTCTAAGCCGGTAAGCTTGGCTTGTGTCTTACAACTCCTCGATACACGATCGGGATTCATTTATTGGGCACACCTCTTGGGAAATTGTTCTATTGTCTCTTTATTGTATCGTACCCTGTCTTGAGGTAAAAATATTTACTTATTTATTTAATCTTCATTGACCACAATAAAAATATTTTGGTGCAAATGCTCAATACATTCTCTACCAGTTAACCATTGGATAAAAGAGAAAAGCGCGACAGGTGGTTTATAAAGTAAAACATACAAATAGCTACATAGAATATACATATTGTATAATATATACTAAATATGCCTACATAAATATAGGACTTACATATATAGTATGTACATGATGTCTAATATGAAAACTACTATGATGTCAATGATGATCCAGAAAATAAGCTGGAGCGTACTTCTCCATCCTGGGTCATTGACTGAAAGCTCGTTTCAACAGACTTCAAGAAATTAATTTCTCAATTAGATTTTGTTTTTATATGTTCGTTGCTTCAGAACTCCGTCATGTATTACGACGATTTGGAAGATTTTTTTATTAGAAAGGGTTTGCTTTCAGACTGTTATAAAATTAGCTGAAAAATATTTGCAATATTCGAGAAATAAATAGCTGGCATTATTTAACTATTTTATCTGTATAATTAAATCGTATACAACTAAATTCTGTAAAATCTGCAACAAAATGTATCGCTTACAATAATAAAGAAACGGTTCTTATGTATTACAAGCTTCCGCCCGCAGATTCGCCCGCGTGGATTTCGGTCAATTTACATAGAATCATAATTAATTATACATCTAAACTTTCGTCAGGAATCACATTATGTACTGGTGAAAATCGTACAAAAATCCGTTCAGTAGTTTTTGAGTTTATAGATAACTTAAATTTGATTGTTTCCTCCAAAACAAAAGGCCAATATGATCTATTTTTCATATGAGTCTTATCCACAAAACACTGGGGATATCCATTTCAAACTAGCTTGGAATATCGTGTCGAAGTTCGTTGTACAAGCCCAGGGGACCTCGGGGTCGCAAGCTCTTTTATTCCCTCCCCGATCTATCCTTGCTTCCCCTGTTTCCCCAAACAAAGACTTTGTTCAAACCTAGTTTATACCTTGTTCCTCGGGCGACTTCATAACTATAAGTTGGCTATTGTTATGAGTTGTTTATGGCCAAAACATAAATAAGTCATAGTAGGGTTTATGGGGTAGATAGCTGAGCTATTGTCTATCGAAGGATTAAAGTAACATATTGTCTTTGTCAAGGCGTTAATCGGTATTTTGATTGGCGCTATAATTTGTCTTGTATTGAACCAAGTCTGTCCGGGCAGCTAGTAGTTGTGTAAATTCATGCGACATTAGAGACAAACCCAGCAGTACAATATAGTATGTAGGATTCTATAGCTCTAATCGTCTTTTGTTCACATCTCGAATTACTTGTCAGTTCATTAGGCTTTTACGGTTCGATGACTTAGGACAATTTTATTACATGTGCTAATAAATTAGTGACTTTAAAATGGGGCACCATTCCTATTGATTTTACTCCTCTTTTATATCGAGAGAGCTTATTGGGTATAATAATAGATATCTTATGTCAATTAATATCGTAGATCACGGTGAGAAAATAGGAATTAGTACTTGGGGAATATTTCAAAGAATTTCTACTACAGGCAAACTATTGTTGAAAAAAAGTTTCGTCACTATCTTTATATTTATACCCTATCCAGGAGTTGCATCGAAAGCCACTTTCAAAAAAGGAGGAGGTTCTCAATTCACTGTATTTTTTTTTATGTTCGTTACCTCAGAACTTTGGACTGGACGAAGTGATTTTGATGATTCTTTTTTAATCGAAAGCTGGTGGCTGTCATGTGGTTCCATATAAATTTTATTGAGATCTGACAATGGCATCCATGATAAAATCATATAAGTCTTAAATTTGTATTAAGTAAGCGCGACAAATGGACGAATAACTCAATATCACGCCAACCGATTTCGATGATTCTTTTTTTAATCGAAAGCAGGTGCTTGTCACGTAATCCCACATAAATTTGAACGAGATCTGACAAGTAGTTTTAGAGTAACTTTGAAGTCGGTTATTTTTTGTTAGTAAAATTTAGATTATAATTCACTCAGGTTTAGTTTACGTGTCACACAAATACCTCACTCGGGAAGAACCTGTTTCTACTACTAGAGAAGATCTGGGAGCTATAGAAGCTCTTAAAGAACATTTTTTGTCGTTTTTTTTCAGCGCATTGATTTGACGTCATCGACCATCTCTCTCAAGTCCATTCTGTAGTGATGTTATTATTGGTCGTACGTATAGTGCGTACTAATCGTCACTATAATAACGTAGCGTCATTCCTTTGCCAATTTCACGTTTCACGAGTCACGAATTAACTTCGGTTTTCTATAGCAATTTATGGATTTAAGTTTAAGTACACATTAAGTTGTTTTGTATCCGATTTACTTTAACGTTATGTCCCTGTTTCGTCATGTTAAGTTTCAGTGGGTGCGTTTATATATACTAATCCTATTAATGTTATAAAAGTGGAAGTTTTTATGGATGTTTTTTACTCTTTGACGCTAACGCTACTGAATATCATTTCATGAAATTAAGCATGCAGGTAGATTATGATCTGGAATAGGAGATATCATCCCTGAAAACGCGAACAAAGTCGCGGGCGTAGCGCTAGTTTCTAATATACATAATTTTAAATTATAGAGGATCATTATGAACTTAATAATTATAAATAAATAAAAAAAATCGCTTCTCTATAAACGTACCCATGTGCTTAACCAAGGATCTTCTCTCAAGGCACTTAAAACGGGAATAAAACCTTAATATTTTATTCGCAGCCGCGACTTTATTGAGAATAATGGATACTCTTTACCGTATGAAGGTTCCGGGATCCAATTTTGGGGATACTGATTTGTGATTGACCCAATTCGATTGATCGAATAATTTATTTGAAATATTATTACCTTAATACTGGAGAATACTGTTGCGCTCATAGCCTGTCGGCAGAACCGACTTGGGAGGGCGAGGTGGGACAACGGCCTAGGGCGCCAAATTTGGAGGGGCGCCACATTTGGGGTGAGGAGCAAAAAAAAAAGGAAAAATAAAATTCTTAATAAAATTTACTATAGGTTCAGTAAAAAGTTTCTCGAGCAAAAAAACCTCGATTCTGATGGGCGTCACAATATTCTTGCCTAGGGCGTCAGTGGTTCTGACGCCGGCACTGGCTGTCGGCTTGAGTTGATCCTAAGAGATCGACCAAGTGAAGCAACAACAGGCGCGGTCGGTAGTTACATGGGTGACCGCGAGTGGCAAAAATTCTTGAGCGTTTCCGTGCTTAGGAGGGCACGCAAAGACGTCGATCTCGGTAAGGACACTTGGATTGGATAATTTATTTATCTAATATATCGAAACATCGTATCACGGTATTCGAAACGTCGTCTCCGAAACGGTTAGACCAATTTTTATGATTTTTTTGTGTAGGTATGTTCGGTACATATGAGAATAGGTCGTAAAATATATTTCATACCACTAGGGTGTCACTATCCAAAAAAAATTTGGCAGAACAACGTTTGCCGAGTCAGCTAGTTAAATAATAAAATTTGATTCATTATCTCTGTGTGAATGCACCCTTACAGTGCTCCATCTATTTAAATCCATCTCTATCAAGACAACCGATCACGTGTCATAAAAATGTCAATATGTCACAAAAGTGTCCCGATAACGAGTGTCACTGTCACGAATGTCACGGCGGGGCGCTTCATAGGAAATACATCTCCCATGCCCTTGATCGCTTTTACATCGGACGGCACGACACTGACATGTATGTATTGTCTAATCAATTAGAAGTGTAAAGGGCGATGCATACGTATCGTACGGACGAGGACGGGACGGGACGTGAAGTTTAAGAAACATCGTTTCATAGAAAATGTAAACGATAGGGTATACGTCACGGTGGCATGCACGGGACGGGAACGGGGCACGCACGTATATTTTATGCCCCGGCCCCGTCCCGTCCACGTTACGTATGCAGCGACTTGAATTGCAGGAACACTATTCAATATCCCGCTTTTTCCGGAATGTATCCTATTCCAGATCATGATCTGAAGAAATCCGTTTAGTACTTTTTGCGTGAAAGAGTAATAAATATTCTCACAAACATTCACATTATTAAATTAATAGAGAAATTCAGTTTTGATTAAGGAATCCATAAATAACTGACGAAACTTCTCAAATATTATAAGTATACAATATACATATTATAGCAATTTTGGTATACAGTGGAAACTTAATTATCCGGACTATAAACGCTGATCAAATAAGTCACGTCAAATGACGTTATTTACCAAGTACTTTAACTCTTAAGGTTGCAGTATTTAGTAATTGTCCTGTTTTTTTAATATGTTATTACTAAAGATTGATTTTTGATAAAAGTTTAATTTATTTTTGTTGTTCGTAATAACTACCTAACGTTATGTATTATGCTATGATCTGTCGTGTACAGAAACCGCTTTCATACATACGATTATCTGGATTTTCGATTATCCGAATGTCTAATGACAACAATTAGTCCGGTTAATCGAGTTTCTACTATAGGTACCTATGTATGTAGGTTTTCGAAGACTTTCAAGTCGGTTATTTTTTTTTGGTAATATTCAATTATGTATTTGCAGTGTGACCACCTTTAAGAAGCAGTGTAATTCTCTAATATTAAATTATAATGTATTTACAAAGCCACTATCGTTGTCGTGTCGTCCGATGAAAAAGCGCGCAATGAGCAAATCACTCTCCATGGGTGTTCTGTCACTGTTATGGGAAAATATACTCTATTAATAGAACATTAAGATTACTTCTTCATTCGTGTCAAAAGGCTATGATTAAGTGGTTCGTATGGAAATAGGTAATTTGTGTATCAAGCCTCATTCGTCGAACAGAGAAGCAGCATTGTCAAGGAAACCATAGACACCTGTCTCCTCTTAAGTCCATCATCAGCTCATTGCAAGACACAAACTCTTAATAGAAAGAAAGAAAGAAAACATTTATTTCTGGCTAACACACACAACATAAACACATCATAATAAACTACATAATTTTGAATTAAGAAATTAACTATACAATAATATTTGATTAGGCGTGAGTCCACCACACTTCAGTGATAATAGGCATGATGACAGTAAGTAAAAATCACTAAAATTATCTATTTATTTAATGAAACCCTATTAATGGATTACGGAATACGCATTTATCGAATTATTATGAGCGAGATTAACAATATTTTTGATAAAATAAAACTACAAAATACGTCAAGCCGCCATGATATCTTGAACGCCAATCAGTCTCAATCAGCGCGAATTACGTCACGCCTCTTTAAACAAACGAAAATGACTATTCTGACAATCACATCTTGTCTATTATTTTCCTGAGGCGTGACGTCACAAGCGACGCCATGACACTTTGAAGTGTTTTGGTGCGAATTTTAAACTTATAAATTGAAGTCTATTTACTTTATACTAAACCTTATTTTTTGCGGAAATATGATATACGTCGTAATTATAATATAAGTCCCAATAATAGGTATAGAACAGTATTTCAAAATTTGTCATCATGCCCATTGGCAGAAGGTGAAAGCAAAGTGGAGGTTGTAATTGCCCAAAGATCTCAAGTCATGAAATCGACAAATTAACCTGAGTACTTAACGATCATTGTTTTTCGACGACCCTGTAACCTAGTTGGTAGCGACCCTGCCAAGCGAGGGGTCCCGGGCTCGATTCCTGGCCGGGGCAGATATTTATGTGACAGATAAATATCTGTACTCCTGTCATGGGTGTTATTGTGATGTGTGTCGTCCATGCCACCCGCGACACAGGTAATAATCTACTGCGGGGGTATGAGTGTGTTAGCGTTTATTTATTTATTTATTTTATTTATTTATTATTGTTTTACATGCCTTTCCATACCGGTCTCTGTGTGTTGTCCATGGCGTCCACGACACAGCGTATCCTTGTGTGGGCTATGAGTGTGTGATGATGATGTCTTCCGACTGATTTCGGCCATGGCGACCGCTTCGACTCCAAATACTCGTACTATGTTTGGTTTTTCAGCACTCGTGCGCTCGAATGAAGCTGATGCTTGACTATATAGCGTTTATGTAGAGTTTGTTCGTTTGTGTAACTCACTATAAGGTGACTCATCTGCTTGTTTACCTGCCTTATAAAACTCCACCACCAGGGGACTGTAGCCTGCAAGTGTTTCCCCGGTCGACAGGGGACGGTGTTCCCGCAACTCGCAAGTATTCCCGCCGGCATGCGCTACTAACAAAGTTACTGACGATAATGCCAGCCGAGCAACTCGTATGAATAGGCCTTCTAACTAGGTTACTGTGTCAGGGGATGGTAACATTTTTTAAACGCATTCATATGTGAGTTAAATTCAAATCAATTGATAGTAGGTACTCCAATATTTTCAAAGTCAAAGCCAAATTATTAATTTCGTCATAGTAACGTCACTTAAAGAAAAACAAAGCTCTAACCAAATATTATTACCATTTACCCATTTATTAGTAATAGTTCACTGTTTTGTAAAAGATCTTCTCTCCTAATAACATGTGTTTTGATGACCTATGAATCTTTCACCACGGCTTACAAAGTATTTTAACTTGATGACCCGCGTAGGGTTTTGGTTACGATTCCGGTGCACCGCCGCCGCGCCGCGCTGTTCGAATTGTCCTATGTTTGATTCCCAGCGAGGCAGACATTTGAGTAATGAATTTCAATTTCTGTTCTCGGTCTGAGTGTGTGTTGTCTTTGTGTATTGTCGATGGCACCCACGATACTGGAAATCCTAGTATGGGACTATGAGTGTGTAGCAATTACTATTCATTTTTATTTTGTCTTATATAATAAATATTTTGGCATAGGTTATCTACCCCTGAACTAAATTATGAGATAGTTCGAAACTGTGTCATGAATCGCTATTTTTTTAATCCATGTATCCTAGCCATATCGAGTGAACTAGACATATAACTCGTTCATTCAGCCACATTTTCCATCCAAAAATAATATTTTTCGGCGTGGATTTTCTTAAATTCCAGCGAGATAAAAATTTCAGACGGTATTTTTATCACAAAATCACGATTTTCATTCGAATACCTCTGCACCTATTTGTTATCTACAGAAAAACGTTTTAAGCGGGAAAAATTCGTGAATTCTCCGTTAAAACCAACACCAGATGCGCTGGGATACCAGGCGTTCATAAACACAAGGGGTCTTGTACATAAAATATATATACATACACGAATCCTGGTACATTCGAGTTGGATAACCGCCAACTATCAGTACGGAATATTTTCTTAAATATTTTTCGATTAAGTTTATCATAGACAATGATATGGCTTTGTTTATTGCTTCGTTCTCCGGATTCAGGTTTCAAATAAAAAGAGGAGTTTTTGCTGACGTTTAAACTACATTTTTGCTTTTACGTAATCGAAAAACAAATAAAACTGCTGTTGATGTTTTTTTTATGGAAATAGCCGGCAAACGAGCTGACGGTCCACCTGATGTAAGTGGCTATCATCGCCCATGGACATCAGCAACTTCAAAGGCATCACCAATGCGTTGCCGGCCAAGAAAGAGAGAAGAAAAATAAAGAAAGAACTGGCTCTCAAGCCCCCAGCCGGAACACGACGAGTCGTTTGGCGGCTGACTCATGCTCAAGGGTGGTAGCTATCCAGGTGAACCCCATGGAGAAATAATAATAGTAATGGTATTAATGAACAGTTGAAATCAATATTACCAATATAATCCCTCGAGGAACCCTACCACCAGGTGGCCGGATTTAGTCGCCTCTTACGACACCCATCCGGCGTGGGATTGGGGTTAGTATTCTAAGCCGCCCCAATACGGCTAATAAACTGCGAGTTGTTTTTGGCTTATGTAAAGATAACTTACGGTATTAATTACGTGTTTATTCATAAAATTGTCAAGGCATTATAAGTATTACGCCCCAACTCAGAGTCACTAACGGTTACTTTAATCGCTCCTTAGTAAAGAATCACCATAAAAATTCTGTACCAAGGAGCGATTTAAGTGACCGTTAGTGACTCTGAGTTGAGGCGTTAGTCTAAAGTCTAAAATATCAGTCTAATAAAAAGGGAAACTAACATTCAACTGAAAGATTAGCTGAAGACCTTATTATATCATAACGCTCTTCACCTATGAAGTATTTTTTTATTTTTAAATATCAACTTATTAACAGTGAAAATAATAATACTAATACCTATGGACAAAGCTTAATATTTACTACTAAAAAGTAAATTTCATTCACTAGAGTTTTGATAGATATGTGAAGTTTACAAAACAAGAACCGCAGATAAAGATACTCAATTGAGAGTTAAAATTCAAACTATCGCTTTCTACATAGTAAGGGGCCATCCATAAATTACGTCACACTAATTTCATGACTTTTTGACCCCTCCCCGCCTCCATCACAGCTGGTCACATTTGTGAGACCTCCCCCCCTAGCGTGACGTCTCATATTATGAAATTTTACACCTAGAAATTATTTAATGAAAACAGCAGTTCCGAAACCAGTTTTATTTCCATTTATTGTTTTTGATATTTATCTATACACACCAATTATTCGATTTCGAAATGTGACGTCACGAAATTTAGGACCCCCTCCCACCCCTTGTCACACAATGTCACACTTCATCGGACCCCTCCTCCCCCCTAACGTGTGACGTAATTTATGTATGGCCCCTAATTGTGATAAACAAAATTAGTCAAATGCGGCAATGCCAAGCATCCGTACTCGATTGAGTTGGCTTGCCGCCAACCTTTAGAAATACTATCACGAAATATTTTCTCCAAATTTTAATACAACCTTTGGAAAACAAAATAGGACTCATAAATAAAGTGAATGTCCTACTGCGAGTTTATAGACCGAAATATTAGAGAATGTCCGGATTATTTTGCGTTATTTATTTATACGAGTTCAAACTTGCATTTTGAATTCACTATAAAGTGAAATCATTGATTCTTTGATTACTTAAGTCATTAATTTCATCATTAATTAATTTATTTATTAAATCGATGGTTCTTCAATTTTATATGTAGTGAATAAACACGCGTTTGAATTTGAAATCATTCGTTCTTCCATCAAATAATTATTTAAATCATACACTCATTAACTAAAATATCATTATTTTATGCATGTAGTTCTCATCATTAAGTATTTTTTATGCATTTTTATCGTTAATTACTTGGTGCATATGTATAGCTATTAATTTAAATCTTAATTTATTCGTTCCCATTCGGTATTAGTATTGGTTTCAGCTGTAACAAGACGTTTTTTGAAGCATAAAGATAAATGTTAGTTTTCTGGAAATAAAAACTGAAGAGCGACAATTCTAAAGGCTATTGGTCGTATTTCATAGATTGGCGGGATGCCAAGTGACTGGTCCCGGTTTGATGCTCGGTCGTAGCTGGTGTGTCTGGATTGTGTACATTGTATTTTAGAAGTATTGTATTTTTTAAACGCGTGGAGAGAGAAATACTTATTTTTTCTATTTTTTTTTTACTTTTTATGCAACGAACCTGATGGCAAGTGTCCACCGTCGCCCATGAACATTATGAAGACTGATTATGACGTTATGTCATAATAACTTACCTAATGGTAAGTAAATATAACACTTAGGTAATAGGTTTAAATGATAGGCATAAGACCATATTATAGACATAAAACATTTTATAGTGTCGCTCTTGAATGAATGAATTAATTAATTAATGGATGGATGAATGAATGAATGAATGAATGAATGAATGAAAAATACTTTATTGCACTCGCAAATTGATAAATTGATTTATTGTGCAATGATAAGCCTTTTTGACTTATTAGCACTCTGCCCGCAGCTTTAAGCGTTTTCTGGGATAATAAGTACACTGTGTTCTATTCCAGATCATGGTCTACCTATGTGCTAAGTTTCATGAAAATCCGTTCAGTAATTTTTGCGTGAAAGAGGAACAAACATCCATACAAACTTTCACACACAACCTATAATAAACCTTGTATCTTGTGTGTACCAGGGACTATAATATTCATTATAATAAAATTTTATAATCTCATTTGCCTACGTTTAACCTAATCTACTGGTGGAAAACAATGATATTATAATGTAAAATAAAAAAGAAGGTAGATATGTCACTAGCGCGCCGACGATGAAGAGCGTAAGAACAGGCAATTGACCGTTCTGCTCGTAGTCGCTCTGTCAATACAAGACGATACGCACGCTTTTGTTGTTGTCAGAAGTGCTTGACATTTGACATACAGCGTTAAAATGCCTTCGTGTATTATACTAATACGATTGGTGTAGTGAAACAAAAGATAAACGTGTGTGTGTTGCTCTTTTAGCAATAGATTTTTTGGCTGATTTGTAAGGGAATAACGTATCTATATTTAAATATTATTGGTAGAAAATGGAAAACTCTGAAATCTGTTGCCTCTTTTATATACCTATTCGTTTGTTGTGTAGTAGGTCATTAAAAATATAGTGACGAATTTATTTTATGAAATTCACTGAATTTATTCACAATTCACAATTAAATATGCATATTTAAAATTCAAACGAAACAAACATCCAAAATAAACTAGCAAATAAACTGCACATTAACAGTACAGTACAATTAACGTAATTTTTTAATTAATAATATTTCCAAAAATGGTTTGGATCGACCAACAATCGGTCATTTAATATTTAAAACGAAAACGCAAATAAATGGAGTTGGAGTAATATGAGTTATGGCCGAAACCGGTCAACCCTGCAACTGCTGCTGACATGTTTATGGACAGCTTGTCAGTTTACAATGTTCGGTTTAACCCGCCGCTGCACATGAAATATCTTAATACGTGAGAAAAAATGTATATTTGTTATTGTTAATTGTATTGGGAACATTTTTATAACCAAAGAAGAATATAATTATATGTTTAACGAATGATTTATTTTATACTACTGGGTACCCGGGTAGTGTTCTACTACGCAAAAAAATTGTATGGAAAAAGTAGAAAATCGAAAATTGCCTAATACATTGTTTTAGTGACCTAAACCATCTTCGCATTATTGCCTTTCAAATTAAACCATTTTGGGGCATATCGGTTGGATGGTTTCAAAGTCTACAAAAGACATCCGTACTGCATTTCGCCCGTTATTATTTGTAGTCATAAAAAAACAGCAACAATTATATCGGTATGATAAATTAACTTGGGCCAAGTATATGTTAATTTCTTGCAGGACAAAGAATTAACTGATATTTATACATATCCCATGTATAAATTATGTTACCCACCAGCGGTGGAGCCAGCATGGGAAGTTTTAAATATTGCGCCACAAAATGTTGGAGTAATCTGCCTCCCCCAATTAGGTCGCTTCAATCCATAAATGGATTCAGAATTAAATATACCTAAAATACATTTATTAACAAAACAGAAAAAAATCTTAAATTCCAATACTGTACCTACCTTAAATACATTATATATGTATTATATTCAAATTCAGTATCTTGGTAATATTTAAATACATTAAGTCTACAATATCGTTAATAATCGTCACTAATCGATGTGTGTACAAATGTACACGAAAGATTTGATAAAAACTATAAGTAAATATTAACTCAGTAAATCCCGCGACAACTACTTTTTTACTTTTGTATGTTTGTCTGTCTTTTTGTTGCGTCTAATAAGAAACAGCTTTTAATTTACTGTTTCACATACATCAGTTTACATTTAATAAAGATTTATCAATTTTATTATAAAGATCCTGTCTAAACATTTATTGTGTATGGATACCTAATAAGGCATAGGTTTCCAGTACGGTTACTCTAGTACCTACGAATATCATCACCACAAGCCATAAATGTACATGAGCCATAACTGAGTTCAGGTCACCTATCGAATTAAGAGGCTTAAGACCATTGTTCACTACGCTGTCTAAATCCAAATTGGTAGACTACACGTCCCAGAAACATTTGAGAGCAATTTCAGGTATCCGAATTAACTCACGATGTACGCTTTTGCTGAATCATTTGATACAATTTATTAATTTCAAATAAATACACGAAATAATTTTAGATGCAGTACCTACAATGAATAGTCAAAATGTCACACGAAAATTTTAACAATTTGGTGATCGCTGCACAATGAACTAATAAATGATGGAACTTACATGGTTGTTCTTAACACAATATTATACAGTTCGAAACAAAAAAATATGTGTACTTCGCAGCATACTTCACCAGCAGAAATAAGCCACAAATATAAAATTAAAATACTATACTTAAATAAAATATAACGATTACACAATGTCAACAACGATAATATGATAGTAATGAAGGATTTTGGCAAAAACAAATTAAACAGATCAGATTATAAGGAATTTTATTATATCACATATATTTTGCATGAAGCAGTGATAGCCTAGCGGTTAGAACGTTGGTCTCTCGAACGGAAGGGCCCGAGTTCAAATCCTGGCACGCACCTCTAATTTTCAAATATTATGTGCGTATTAGAAGTTAATTATCACTTGCTTCGGTGAAGGAAAACACCGTGAGGAAACCTGCACACCGGAGAGTTCTCCATAAAGTTCTTAAAGGTGTGTGAAGTCTACCAATCCGCATTTGGCCAGCGTGGTAGACTATGGCCTGTACCCCTCACATTGTGAGAGGAGACCCCGAGCCCAGCAGTGGGACAATTATGGGTTGTTGCTTGCATGAAGACATCAAGCAAAAAACAGATGACAGCGAATCCTATTTTAAATTTAAAAAAAAAAATATTTTCCATAACAGTCAAGTGTGAGCCTTCTGGAAAACACTACAGTTGCAATTCTATTTTTTTATAGATTAATAATAACGCCAACAAGTAATAGACGTCGAAATACTCCTTTCTATAGTTACTATAGTTCGCTAGAGAGTAGAGCTACACATTGAGTAAAAGAGCACCAAAGCGAACGAACCTCTTTTAAATCAACAAGCTGCAATCGATACATGGAGGTGATTTTTTCGCTCGCTCCCGTCTGTGTTTGACATGTCGGGCGCTGCCTCGCTGACCCATTTACAGCAGCGGCAGCGGTGGGGTTATTGGATTTATTAAAACGCTTTTAGATTAATATTTCTTATATTGATTACGATTGTGAGTAAATTGAGCGTAAAGCGTGTCTGCAAACTTTTAGGCAGTGGTGGGTTAAGTCACTTTAGGGTTTCCTTCTATCGGAAATATTTCATCATAGTGGTTCTATGAATGAAATGAATGAATGAATGATGAATGAACTATGAATCTCAATCAGCTACAATCCGATGTTCAAATCACTAGATTATTAAAAACACGTGGAAGATTTACCTTGCGAAATAAAAGTTTTTCTTCTTCTCCTACTTGTTACTTAAATAATTAGGTACTTTGTTAATACTTATATTTCCATTTAATAAAACGATAAAATTTAACAAGATTCATAGGTTGCACATCTAAACTTGTAAATAAAAGTAACATAAATAAATGTATAAAAAAATTGTAATAACACCCACACATACACACACTCAAAAGAGAACGATACAAAATATACCGTCAATTCCTCCCTGTATCCTTAAAAGTGTTCAAATCCCTCCCTGTGCGACCATGACCCGCATTCATCTCTGAGGACCATTGCGAACAGATTTGCGCTGCATATTTTTTTTAATTCACTGCCAGCGAGTGCTTTGCGAGGCTGTAGCACTCGAGAACACTTCTCGTCCGCTAGAGGGCAGTTTATAGAAATTGTAAAGAGGCGTGTTTGAGTGGCGATTTTAGCGAATTGCTATGGAAGCCCGATACAATTCTTTAAATGTTGCCGTTTTCTGATTATGCCATTTATATTTTTTAAAGTTTGGCACGCGCGGATTTTTGCGTTCTTTTTTTGAATTCCTGCCGATAATTTTCGTTTTTGCTTTTATTTTTTAGCGTTATCTTTTTTTTTTGTTTCTTTTTTTTTACACTAATAAGTTAATGCTTGACCACAATCCCACCTGATGGTAAGTGGGGATGTGGTCCAAGATGGTGAGCACAGTAACTTAGTAAAAGCCTATTCACTCTTTTCTTGAAGACATCCACGTCATAGGTTGGCGGGAACGCCGACGCAGGCAAGTTATTCCAGTCCTTCGCGGTGCGTATAACGAATGACGAGGCAAACCGCGTCGTTCGTACCGGCGGGATGTTCACGACAAAAGGATGGATACCCGCCGTGCGTCGTGTCGTTCGATGGAGAAACGGAGATGGGGGAATTATCTCAAACAATTCCTGCGCACACTCTCCGAAATGTGCCCTGTAGAAAACCGAGAGACTGGCTACTCTGCGCCTGTGCTCGAGGCTTTGAAGATTGGTCTCAACCAAAACTGGGTCACCAATGAGCCTCTTCGCACGCCTCTCCATCGAGTCCAAAGCAGAAAGGTGACATTTGGCTGCGCCTGCCCAAATGTGCGAACAGTAACCTTATATACAGTTCTACTATTTTTGCACGTTTTATACTAATTACTGCGTATGTATTGAACGTTGCTTTTTTACTTAGTATTTTGCTACGTACCTATGATTTTTTCGTTACTGAAATTATTTTTATTACTGTAAAAATATTGGCTTGTACTTACCATAAAGAACGTCTAAAGCAATTCAGTAAACGCCAATTAAGGTCAAACCGAAAACTAATATCCTAATTTAAACTCCAGAATTCAGACATCCAATTAATTAATTAGGCCGTCATAAAACGTACCAAGCTCTACTCTGGAAAACCCAAAAAATCAGAGAAAAAGCGATGTGCCTATTAACCATCAACTCCACTCCTACGATTAGTAGAAATTAGTTTTAGCAGGTCCGTTGGGATTTTGGTACAGAAAGGAACAGAAGCGGGAATCTAGTCTTTGTTGGTTAAAATAATTCTTGACAAAAAATAACTGACTTCAAAATTAATAATAACTCAAAAACTACTCGTCAGATCTCACTCTTTAAGTGGGATGACAAGCACCAGCTTTCGATTAAAAAAAGAATCATCAAAATCTGTTCACCCAGTCGAAAGTTCTGAGGTAATAAACCTAAAGAAATAGAGTTGAATTGAATACCTGCTCCTTTTTTTGAAGTCGGCTAAAAATATTTAGTAAATGTGAAAATGCGTTGGAAAAATTATATATATGTAAATACCTATCAAAATCAAATTTTATCAAAATCAAACTTCACTAAAGACAAATTAATAATAATCGGAAAATCCGTATCCATTTTGCACCGAGTGGTAACACCAGTCTTAAAAATGGGAATAGCCTAAGCAAATCAAAACAGCTGGTTACCCTACACAACCGGAATATTACGTTCCCTTTTTCATTTCTCACCTGTTCCCGCCGCGCCACAGAATACGTGTTCCGAATAGTTTATTACGAATCATGGTGCTCACATTACTATACGGTTTAAAAGTCCTAAGCTGATATAATATGGTAGTAGTGTGGGTATTTATTCGTACTTTCACACATAATTCGTTGGTCACAGAAATTGTAGAATGACAAATTGAAATTTTGAGGTATAATCAATAAAAAAATGACTAAAGGATTTTAATCTAATGATTTTAAGCTACGACTATCTTGTTTCGTTAAGGATCCACTCAAAGCTTTCAAAATTTTGAAACCGATTATGTATGATATGGTTCGGTGTAATAAAAAAAATGGAAACATAAGATCACCGCAGATATATTTGAGATTGAATTTTTCATATGGCAACACATCAGCAATGTTTGAATGAGTCTGTTTGAACAGATATAATCCCGATTATAAAAACAAACAAAAAATATACCTATCATTGCAAACTAAAACCCTTTCAACAAAATTAAGCCAAAAACAAACTATAATTAACCGTATCAACATAACAATGTAATTGGTCGTCTTATTACCAATGATAGTAAAAAATAAATGGAAGCATTTTTCCTTTCAAACTATACGTACCTCAGAGAGCACACACCGTGACATAATTAAACCTCTGTAATAATGTGTGTTCCCACACGATGTCGCAACAAACATAAAATAAGGGTCGAGTCACGCTGTTTTTTCATCGTGTCTGTTATACAGCATGTCTTAAAACGTAAAGCCAATAGCCTAGGTACCCAAAACATCGCCATGTACCTATTTGCTTATTTTTTCATGTATGGCAAATGAACAGTCTAACCACCTGATGGTAAGTGGCTATCGTCGCCCATAGACATCAGCGACACCAAAGGCATGTCTAATGTTTTGCCGGCCAAGAAATAGAGAAGCAAAAGGAAGGAAGAACCGGCTCTCCATACCCCAGCCGGAACACGACAATTCGTTTGGCGGCTGATTCAAGCATCTGTTAGCTGTCCAGACGGACCCCACGGAGTACCTAATAATAATAGTAATAATAGTATTAATGAACTATTAAAATCAATATTGCCAACATTAATATTTCGTGTAACCTTTTAATTGGCCATTGTTTCCCATTTAATTATTTTTATGTACCTGTCAGTTTTCCGAAAAAAAAACTGGGGGTCTCTCACCAGCTTTGCTGTATTCTATGATAATAAAGAAGAGTAAACTTTCGTTAAAATTGCATCACAAAATTTAAGTGCAATACAACCTGTATAAGCCAAACAAAAGTTTCACCGTTGTAGATAAAGCCTATTACAAAACGAAACTTGGCGCAAAATTAAACAAATGAAAGGAAAGTGCTGTAACAAAAGTGAAGCAATTCTAACAATAATTAAGGTTACAATACTTATCTGAGGCGCGGACCAAATTGCTTTCTTTGGATGCTACGCCTTATTAATTTGTTTACATGGTGATAGTTACTTGCACAAGTTGCTTGAACTCTACTCACACTAAGCATACGTTAATTGATTTTTAAATTGCAATAAATTAAATAATTATAAATAAAGACATCTTTACCTTTAAATTATAATCAAAAAAACTAGTTATAGTATTAAAGAGTTGTCAAAGAAATTGGTTATTTTATCAAATCTATAATTAACATTAAATTGTCTCCAAGTGCACTTTTGTGTATCCAGTAAGTACTAATAATAGAGTCAAAAATCCTTACACTTATAAAACAATATTGAGGTTTCTCTTAATACTCAACCACTTGCCCAAAATAGCACAAAAGGGTACACGAATCACGATAGCTTAATAACTGACCAGTAACTCGAGCGAGCACTAAACGCATTCTCAATACAAAGGGGCGTACACACGGACCGTTGTCTACGAAAATTACACTGTAATGCTCCGTTCACCCTTTGCCGTTAACGTACGATAAATGTAGGTGCAGTCTTGGGATTAGTAAAACTCAAAATAGAATAGAAATAACAAGCTGTAACAATATTTTATAATGTGCTGCATAATCTCGTAGGAGTTTAACGAGATGAGGAGCTTTATAACCATGCAGGATGGGTAATATATTCATTGGTATATTCGATGCGTTTAAGTGCAGTTTAAGTTTTAACTTGAACATGTTTTACGATTCAAGTCTGAAAAATAATTTTATTATTTTGGTTTAAAACATTATTCTGAAGTCTTTCAAAAACGTTACCTAGTATACAAAAGAGAAGGATATATCAATGACAAGGATACAGAAATTATTTCCTAATCTGCTAATGTATTTTGTTTTAACAATAAATATAATTTATGACTTTCCTAGTCCCTCACAGTCCGCCATTGTGTATTATGGTGGCCATACACGATCAAGTGTACTTGATCAAGCGTCAAGCGGACTTGACGCGGCATTCAGTATACTTTATCGTGTATGGCCACGGTATAGCTATCTGGCCATATATCTATCGCACACTGGATGGTGCGTCAAGTCAAACTGCAGACTTGATCAAGTACACTTGACCGTTATGGCCTCCATTAGGTCTTTAAAAGCTTATGTGCAAACCATATTTGGAAAAAGTAAAATAAAATACGCAGCACATTTTTTTTTTGAAATTGCTGATGATCCACCTGATGGTAACTGGCTATCGTCGCCCATGGACATCAGCAGCACCGAAGGCATCACTGATGCGTTGCTTGCCAAGGAAGAGAGACGAAAAAGAAAGAAAGAATTGCACCCACAACAGTCGTGCGATATGAACGATGTTATTCTGTCCATAATTGTCCGTATGCCTCTATTGCGTAGCTTCACCGGCCGCGACGCGCCATCGTAAATGAGAATCACTTTTGATTTATATTTAAAGTTATTTTTGTTTACCTGATCACTTGCTTTGTTAAGAGCTTAATGGGAAAAGCATACTCACATATACGACAGGTATTTCAGGTGGCTTGGAAATAGGTAACACCAAGTTGTTAGAAATTCTCAAATTGATGTTTGATCAATTAATATAATCGATTTTATTTTTAACCAACTTCAAAAACGAGGAGGTATTCAATTCGACTGTTTTTTTTTCATGTTTGTCACCTCAGAAATTTCGACTGTGTGAACCGATTTTGATGATTCTTTTTTAATCGAAAGCTGGTGCTTGTCATGTGGTCCTACTTAATTTGACTTGATACATTTGAGCTAGATCTGACGAGAAGTTTTTGAGTTGTTTTGAAGTCGTTTTTTTTTCTTGGTAAAATTCAGTTTTTAAACTGTTTATTTAATTGATTTTTTTTAGTATCTTTCGAAGTCCACTGCTAAACATAAGCATACCCTAATTAGCGCCGCTCCGACCGGTCCTAAACCCTCTGAATCCAGCGGTTTCCCGCTGTTTTCTTTAATCTTCAGTATCTTATACTTTTTCTTTTTACTTTCTTTTTAGCGATGCGTGGTCTTCACTTGACCTACAACTGTACCACTACATAGAAAAGTGTTTTAATATTGTAGCGAAGCATTAACTTGGGATATAATTACCAAGAAAAAAAACCGACTTCAAAATAACTCAGAAACTACTCTCTAGATCAAATTTATGTGGGACTACATTACAAGCACCAGCTTTTGATTAAAAAAAGAATCATCAAAATCGGTCGAAAGTTCTGAGGTAAGAAACAAAAAAATACAGTCGAATTGAATACCTCCTCCTTTTTTGAAGTCGGTTAAAAAGTAATATATGAGTAAGCGTATGTAATGTATACAAGATAGTGTCTATTTAATCTCTGTTCTGCTTCATATTACTCAGTATAATACTGAAGTCATCTGGGAAATTAGTGGAACACGAATAACGGTAAGCGTATGAAAATTTGATCGCTTCCAACGTTACCTTAGTTAGATGAAGTCTTTGAAACAATTTATACGTAATATCTTATTTACTTTACGTTTTGGGCTTTAACTAACGATATTTAAAAAAGCGGCCAAGTGCGAGTCGGACTCGCCCATGAAGGGTTCCGTAGCAGCAAGTAACATAATATAAAAGTTCTTGTAGTTCGTTGTAACTTTGATCGAGGTAAATTGCGGTTTACGATTTATGACGTATTAAAAAAAAACTACTTACTAGATCTCGTTCAAACCAATTTTAAGTGAAAGTTTGCATGGTAAAGTACATCATATATTTTTTTTTAGGTTTTATCATTCTCTTATTTTAGAAGTTACAGGGGGGGACACACATTTTACCACTTTGGAAGTGTCTCTCGCGCAAACTATTCAGTTTAGAAAAAAATTATATTAAAAACCTCAATATCATTTTTGAAGACCTATCCATAGATACCCCAGACGTATGGGTTTAATGAAAAAAAAATTTTTGAGTTTCAGTTCTAAGTATGGGGAGCCCCCAAAATTTATTGTTTTTTTTTCTATTTTTATGTGAAAATCTTAATGCGGTTCACAGAATACATCTACTTACCAAGTTTCAACAGTATAGTTCTTATACTTTCGGAAAAAAGTGGCTGTGACATACGGACGGACAGACAGACAGACATGACGAATCTATAAGGGTTCCGTTTTTTGCCATTAGGCTACGGAGCCCTAAATATTGATGTGTTATACCCTTGCAAATCAACCAAAAAATCTGTTCCAAAAAGAGCTACCTACAACACACACACGATTATCTTTTGTTTCACTACACCAATCACATTGGTATAATACACGAAGGCATTTTAACGCCGTATGTCAAATGTCACTTCTGACAACAACAGAAGCGTGCGTATCGTCTTGTATTGACAGAGCGACTACGAGCAGAACGGTCAATTGCCTGTTCTTACGCTCTTCATCGTCGGCGCGTCAATGACAATAATGACTTATCTACTCTTTTTATATTATAATATCATTGGCTTTAACTTTTTACGTGATCATCACAAATAATAATCTATGTCTCCTTTCGCTGGTGAAGCTATTGTTTAAATCAAGTTGACATGACGATAAAATAATTGATGAATATTACCTATATTATTGTTATTATTGTTATTATTGATCACAAACCGTTACTATCCATTTTTGGTCCTTATAAAGGAATACCTGAGTTGTCAGCAAATAGGTTGCAAAGGTACGCTTTATTCCTAAGCAGCTACAACTACACCATTGAGTACATACGTAGCGCCGATAATAGTGCCGATTATTTGTCTCGTGCGAGTTTACCTGCCGTCGCGGTTTCCGACGCCGAGTGCGCGTGTACCGAACAGTGCCGGTGCGAAGTACCGAGTGACCGAGCGACATATGTGTGTTTCATGGTCGACGGCAGTATGCCGGTAACGTTAAATCAGTTACGCGAAGAAACTCAGAAGGATAAAATTCTCAAACGGGTAACGGATTTAATATTGGCAGGGTGGTCGCGAAATTGTAATGACGCGCAGTTAAAACCATATCACTTATGTAGATCTCAGTTATCCTATGAGAGTGGCTGCGTCATGCATGGGGACACAAGGTAGTTATTCCAGAGAGTTTACAAGAACTAGTTTTAAAAGAGCTACATTCGTCACATTTAGGCATTGTCAAAACTAAAGCTGAAGCTCGGTCCCGTTTTTGGTTTCCTGGTAAAGACCAGGCGCTGGAGCGAATGATAGGGTCATGCGAAGTCTGTATACAGCTACGGCCCTCGCCCGCACGTGCTCCGCCCGCTCCTTGGGAATATCCATCTCATTCTTTCCATCGAATTCACATCGATTTCTTAGGTCCGATTTTAGGTTGTGTATATTTAGTAGTGGTCGATGCACATACCAAATGGGTTGAAGTCTATGCAATGAATAACAATACGACATCAGCTGCGGTAATTGCAAAGTTATGTGATTTTATGTCCAGGTTTGGGGTTCCAAAAACAATTGTAAGCGATAATGGCACAGCTTTTTGTTCGCAGGAGTTCGAAACTTTTTGTGCGACCAACAGTTGTTCCCACCTCACTTCACCAGTTTACCATCCGCCTAGCAACGGCCAAGCCGAGAGTTTTGTTAAAGTAGTTAAAAAGGGAATAAAGTCATGCCTTATATCGTGTCACACTATACGAGATGCATCAATAAAATTACTTAAATATCTAATGGACTATAGGAACTCCATTCATACCACCACCGGGTTGTCTCCGGCTGAAATGGTTTTCGGTCATAAACTGAGGTCGCGATTAGACTTGATCGATCCGCGATCATCGTCACCGTCGTCGCCGACGGTATCTGATCGTGTGCATGATCAACAGTGTATGCAGTCTGAACACCAAGGGAACAAAACTACGAGATCCTTTAAAAATAATGATATTGTTCTTTATAAAATATATTGTAGTAAAAATAATAGTAAATGGAATAAGGGAGTAATTATAAAGAGAATAGGGAAAGTTTTATGTTTAGTAAAAGACATTGTCACTTCGGAACAACTTAAAAGGCACATAAACCAAATAATGTTATACAAAGGTAATTGTGAAAATGTACATAACAGCACCAGAGACGTGTTGGTGACTGAGTCGGTGTTACCGTCAACGATACAGACGTCGTCGCCGCCACCTCCACCGCCATCGCCGCCGCTGCCGTGCACCGCACCGAACGAGGTCGAATCTCCACCGGTTATGACATCACATCGTGTGGCCCGGGGGAGGAGACAAGAATTGTATGAACCGGGCTCAGACCCGGAGGATACAAATGAGTATCACAGTGAGCAACCAGTTGCTACAAGGGGCTCACTCGAGTTGGACATCACAACTGAGGAAGTTAGCGAGGTTTCCGATGACGAGTTTCACGCGGCTGAGGAACATACACAGGATTCTACCTAGCTGATTAATGTTGAGCGTACTTGTATTTTAGAATGTTGTAATAATTTAGTTTAAAGTATTATACTAGGGGGAGGAGTGTTATGTATATTATATATACGTGTACATATATGTCTGTGGCTGCGACCACGATCTTGTCTTTTCCTTGACAACGAATAAACAGTGCGTTGGTAACCGGCTTGCGTTTCACTGTTTTCCAAATCCATCTGCATATTTAACAATTATTATGCACTAGCTTCCGCCCGCAGCTTCGCCCGCGTGGACTTCGGTCGTATGAAACCATAATGAATTTATACACCTAAACCTTCCTCATGAATCACGTTGGTAGTTTTTTAGTTTATCGCGTTCAAACAGACAGACAGACACGGCCCGGGTAGATACTCGTCATGTTATAGTGTGTACCTACATTGACCACCCTGTAGCCTAGTTGGTGGCGACCCTGCCTGCGAAGCGAGGGGTCCCGGGTTCGATTCCCGGCCGGCAGATATTCATGTCACAGATAAATATTTGTAGTCGGGTCCTGGGTATTACTGTGATGTGTCATATGTGTCATCCATGCCACCCGCGACACAGGTATAAACCTACTGCGGGGGTGTGTAAGCATTTATTATTCAGATATAAAATTATATAAGTAGGTATGCTAGATAAGTACGTAAAACAAAACACATTCAAAACTTTGTTTATCACTTGGAAAACCCATTTAAAAGCTATTTCCACCCCCCAACTTCCCTTGTTTGCCTAATAGTTTCATCAAAACAAATTCATCATTCTTTCCCTATTTTCCCATTAAAGGAAAAATCCCACCTCGCTTGATTAATCGAAGAACATTACGCAATCATCTGAATGTAATTAATATAAATGGCTCGTATATTTCGGTATTTGACGACATTAGTATTGAATGTATCGATATGTTCGTTCTTCGCACTTACGGAGCAATATTATCAGAATTATATAACTTGTAATATAATAATTCGATATCAATTGTTACAACTATTGACACCAGGCACCCTACGCTTTTTTACAATAAAATACATTTCCTAATTCAAAGTTATTAAAATTTGTTTTCTATTTTTTAGTTGGATTTTCTATAAAAGCGTATTTTTTAGTTTTTTAACTATTATTTATTTTTCATTTTGAATTGAAAACTTGTTTAGCATCGTTGTGATTTGAAAGTTGATGAAACGAAAAAGCGACAGTAAAAAATAAATTCATAAAGATTTAACGTGGGAGAAAATGAGATAGGAAGCATTATACAGTGTTTCTTATGTTAGTGGTTCTCTTTGTGTTACTTTAAAAAGTACTAAGTTGTATTCATAGATGGCGCAAGGAACAAGATAGAAGATTCGTTTTATTGCTGGATAGATGGCGCTAGCTGCTCATTTTACTCTTCATATATTAATTTAAGAGATGGCGTTAGTTACCACTGTTTTATTTTTATTTTCTAACTGCATCACTATGATCATTACTAAAACCTACAATATACCTATCATCTTCCCGAAATTTGACATTCGTCTCATTATCTTGAAACTTGAAGCCGTATTGGGGCGGCTTTAGCCGTATTGGGGCGGCTTAGAATACTAACCCCAATCCCACGCCGGATGGGTGTCGTAGAAGGCGACTAAATCCGGCACGCTGGTGGTAGGGCCCCTCGAGGGATTGTATTGGTAATATTGATTTTAATTGTTAATTAATACCATTATTGCTATTATTATTTCTCCATGGGGTTCGCCTGGATAGCTACCACCCTCCTTCTAGAGTCAGCCGTGAAATGTTCTCTAACGTGTTTCGGTTGTAGTGTCGGAGAGCCAGTCTTCTTCTCTTCTTTCTCCCCCATCTTTTATACATTTTCCCTCCCATTCTTCGTCTGTCACCCGTCCTGGAGAGGTGTACTTCTGTTGGTGTCTTCCGAGTCCGGTATTGTCATTGGCAACTGATCTCGTGCGGTTGGGCATGATGGACTGGCTCGGCGGCCAGGGAGAGCCGATGAAACGTTACCGCTGGCGCCCGTTGGTTGTAGGGGACCCGAACCCAGGTGATCCCGCCCTGGGAGGCTGTCCCGCCGCCAATGTCAAAAGCCCGTCGATTAATTTTCTTGCCGGTTAGGGAGCCGGATGTGGACGAGGACTTTAATCGCGGGTCGGATCGGGGGTCCTTCCGTCCGCCGAGCCAGTGACTCAGACTACCCACCTTTCCGAGATAGTTTTTTGTGACTACTCTTTGACTCGGGTAGTGCTGACGATGCACTACTCCTATTCTTTCAACTCTTCCCCGCAAGCAAAAATGAGAAAGTCGAAAAAAGGAAAAAAGTTAAAACCAGCGGCACCCCCTTCCACATTTCTTGTGGACTTTTGTAATATTAGGGGCTTACATTCAAACCTCAACGCCGTTCACCACCATCTTGAAACGTCGAGGCCGGCCTTATTCTTTCTGACGGAGACACAAATGTCAGCTCGAGAAGAAACTTCCTATCTCCATTATCCGGGGTATAAATTTGAACACAAATTTATACCACACGCCGGTGTCTGTTTGTTTTCTCGAGATGATATTTGTTGTCAACGTCTCGACTTTCTTGAAGGAAGAGACCTGTCCACCATCTGTGTACGCGTGGACCATGGTGGTCAGACACGTGTCTACATCGGTTTGTACAGGTCTCATAGCGGCAATACCGAAGTTGATCGACTCTACGAGCACGTTCAAGGGGCGATCGACTATGTGCAAGAGCAGATCCCTCGTGCCGAAGTGGTGGTCCTGGGTGACTTCAACGCCCATCATGTTGAGTGGCTAGGATCACGTACAACGGATTACGCAGGGAAATCTGCTCAGAGCTTTGCCTTGGCTAATGGCTTCAGTCAGTTGGTGTCCAGCCCAACTCGGATCCCTGACATTGACGGCCATGCTGCTTCCACCTTGGACCTCATGCTAACCTCCCACCCTAACGATTATGCTGTATCCGTCGAGGCGCCGCTTGGTTCGTCTGATCACTGCCTCGTACGATCTTGGGTACGATTGGCACAACCCGTTGACAGACGACCTTGCGCGTCTCGTCGGGTCTGGCATTTTGGATCGGCGGACTGGGATGGTTTGCGGGAATTTTATTCATCGTACCCGTGGAGGCGCATTTGTTTCTCTTCAGCTGATCCCGATGCTTGTGCGCTTTCCATAGCCGATGTGGTACTCCAGGGCATGGAATGTTACATTCCAAACTCTGTGGTACCCGTTGGTGGTAAAACCCAAGCCTGGTTTGACAGAAACTGCTTTAAGGCAATAAGCCTGAAGCAATCTGCTTTTCAGGATTGGGTTGTGGCGCGTGAGCTCGGAGACGCATCTGTGAGTCGGCTGAAAAAGAAATTTAATGCTGCCTCGTGGTCCTCAAAAAAGCAAATAGCCAAGGCAAAATTCAAGCACATTAACAGAACCGGCAAGAGACTGCTGAGCTATCCGTGTGGTAGCCGAGCGTTCTGGTCTCTGGCCAAAGCCATTCAAGGCAATTTCTGTGTATCGTCCCTTCCTCCTTTGCGCAGAGCAGATAATACCCTGGCCCACACCGCAAAAGAGAAAGCCGAAATACTGGGTACCCTCTTTGCGTCGAATTCGACTGTTGATGATGGGGGTAACACACCGCCAACCATCCCGCAGTGTGGTGAGCTGATGCCTGACGTGCATTTCACACAGAATGCCGTGCGTCAAGCTCTTTTTTCCCTTGACATCAACAAGTCGAATGGGCCAGATGGTATACCTGCTATTGTGCTAAAAACGTGCGCTCCGGAGTTGACCCCGGTTTTAACGCGCCTATTCCAACTCTCTTATTCTGCCGGCATTGTCCCGTCTCCATGGAAGGTAGCTCTGGTCCACCCTATTCCCAAAAAGGGAGACAGGTCAAATCCATCCAACTACAGACCAATCGCCATAACCTCTCTGCTCTCCAAACTAATGGAGCGTATAATAAACACTCAACTGCTCCGGTATCTAGAAGATCGCCAGCTGATTAGTGACCGTCAATACGGTTTCCGCCACGGCAGGTCAGCTGGCGATCTTTTAGTATACCTTACTCATTGCTGGGCAGAAGCAATCGAGAGCAAGGGAGAAGCATTGGCTGTAAGTTTGGATGTTGCAAAGGCCTTCGATAGGGTGTGGCATAAGGCATTATTGTCTAAACTTCCTTCCTACGGAGTACCCGAGAAAATGTGCAAATGGATTGCCAGTTTTTTATCGGAGCGGAGCATCAAGGTCGTCGTTGACGGAACATGCTCAGATACGAAGCCCATAAATGCTGGCGTCCCACAAGGCTCTGTGCTTTCACCTACACTGTTCATCATGCATATCAATGATATGCTGGACATCGAGAATATTCATTGCTATGCTGATGACAGCACGGGTGACGCCCGTTATACAGGCCGAGCAAACCTTTCTCGGGTGCAGATTGAGGAGAAGCGGATGAAACTTGTGTCTGAAGTCGAGACATCTCTGGAGCGGGTCTCAGAATGGGGCAGACTAAATTTAGTCCAGTTCAACCCCGAGAAGACACAAGTTTGCGCGTTAACCGCTAAAAAAACCCCATTTGTCATAGCACCACAGTTCCAGAACATTCCTCTTAACATCTCTAAAAGCATTGGGATCCTTGGTGTCGACATCTCGAATGAAGTTCAGTTTCGAGACCACTTGGTTGGTAAGGCCAAACTAGCCGCAAAGAAATTGGGAGTGCTCAACAGAGCTAAGCAGTACTTCACGCCTAAGCACAGGTTGATGCTCTATAAGGCGCAAATTCGACCACACATGGAGTACTGCTCCCACCTTTGGGCTGGAGCCCCAGCTAGCCAAGTGGATCCGTTCAATCGAATTCAACGGCGAGCTATTCGTCTTGTCGACGATCCCATGCTTACAGACGGACTAGAATCACTCGAATTGAGGAGAGATGTAGGTTCTCTCTGCGTATTCTACCGTCTGTACAATGGGGAATGTTCTGAAGAACTATTTGGCTTAATACCTGCAGTTGGTTTTCGACACCGCACATCACGGGGTTCCAGGTTCCACCAACATCACCTGGATACCTGGCATTCGTCCACAGTTCGGTTCTCACGTAATTTTCTACCTCGTACGTGTAAACTATGGAACAAACTTCCTGCATCGGTGTTCCCTCTAAGCTATGACATGGGGTCCTTCGAAAAGCGGGTCTATCGTCATTTTCTTGGCCGGCAACGCGTTGGTGACGCCCCCAGTGTTGCTAATGTCCATGGGCGGCGGTGATCACTTACCATCAGGTGACCCGTCTGCTCGTTTGCCTGCTAAAAGCATAAAAAAAAAAAAAAAAAAAATCTTGAAACCAAAATTTTTGAATGTTTCGCTTCTATCGCGTGTGAATTGCACACATTTTAATGCTTTTTTACTTTGATTTTCTATAAAAGGGTGTTTTTTTTATTTTTTCTATTTTTTTTTTAATATTGAATTGTCATCGATCCTTGATAAGTATGCCAAATTTCGATTTAATCCGACGTTGTGAAGGACGTTAAAATCATGTTCAAAGTTTCCATTACATAGATAAGAATATAAGATACGAAAGAAGCTAATAAAAGCGTGTTAAAAAGCAGCCCGAAATCTGCTTATAATGTTTAAGTCACTAAAGCCAATTAATCGAAGCATACGCTACGTACCTAATTCTATTAAGTTAGCTACTATCGGTTTCTGGTAATCCAAGAGCTTAAACCTATATTGAAGCATTTAAAAGGATAATCCTATCCTGGAATTCGATGCGACCGCACAACCGCAGTCTTTACTTCTAATCAGTAGGGGTTTGAGGCTTATCCGTGTCAAAAATATCTCTTTCATGCGTATATGCTTATCGAGTTATATGAAACACCTTAATACAAAGCATCTTTAAACAAAATGATCGATATAACAATCTTGTTTACGATTTCTTCATCAATACATCTTCCGATGCCATATTCAAATTTTGTTTCATGCATGTCGAAATAGCGAACAAAATAGTGCAATTATTGTAATAAATGATTTTACCTGCCAAGAAAAAATATTATACATAACACACAAATAACTGTTATATCTGGATTTGGGATCTTTTTTATTCTTTATTTATTTATGACAATGCATATAGTTGTAGAAAATTAAAAAGCACAAAACTCACGCACCTTTAAGTATATATTAAATATATAATCTTTTTTAAACAACAACAACTCCCGCCATTACAACGCACATTTCCAACGAGGTCATACAGTAAAACATACGGTCACGTTTTGAATTATTCATTTAGTGATCCGGAGCGATGACAAAAAAACTATAATAAAGCCTTATTGTAAGTCGGAGCGACCTTGAAAGCCTTCGGAATGAGGAGTCGCAGAGAAAATGAATTCAATACTTTCATCGATTTATTACTCGTGGCTTGTGGTGAATACAAACTGGTCGATTATGGTGGGTAAGTTATAACGTTGAAATGAACGTTCAGTGGTAATCCGTAATGATTCTCTGTCGCGGGTGGCTTATATACAATATACGCTCTGCTGCGACTTTGCCCTTGTTTTTCGGGATAAGAAGTACCCCATGTCTTACTCCAGATCATGGTCTGCCTCTGTGCTAAATTTTATGAAAATCCGTCCAGCAGTTTTTGCGTGAAAAACCCACAAATCAGACAAGAAACAGACCATGAAAGACTAAAATCCTACTTCAACGGAACTAAATTAAACGAAGAAATTTTTTAAGAACTATTTTAGTGACGGTCCTCAAATTTTCGGATGACCATGGGTTGCATAGCACCACTAATATCTCCGACTAGGAATCGAACACCCTTCCCTACCTCTGACCTATAAAATCTTTAAATTTAATCTTTCTTTCTAAATAAATTTACTTGGAATTCAAAGAGTGTAGATGACGTCTTTTATGTCGGAGTAGAAACAGGGCACCCTTTCTTGCTTAAAGAGTTAATTGGGTATATTAACTCACTACACAAAAGGCTTTAGAGGGCTCCAAACAATACCAAATTATTACCTTTAAGTCCTTTAACAAAGACTTATAAATAAATATGGCCGTCTTGGGTAAATTGAGCAAAATATGCCGCTACCCGAAATGGGAACGCGCCCCGAAAGGGAAGTTTCCCTCTCTGTCATGAAGAGATATTAAAAAGGGTGTTGGGATCACGAAACTAAGAATAGTAGACACGGCATATTTTATTTTGAGTATAAGTGAAACATCTAGGTATACATACAAATAAATAAAATTGGAGTGTCTGTTTGTAATATTAAAATAACTGCTTTTTACTAAGTGCATTCGAATGTATACACGGTATACATACCAAAACAACATTTTTTACAATTTTTGTCTGTCTGTCTGTCTGTTTGTTCCGGCTAATCTCTGAAATGGCTGGACTGATTTTGACGGGACTTTCAGTGGCAGATAGCTGATGAAACAAGGAGTAACTTAGGCTACTTTTATTTTAGAAAAAAAAATAGTTTGTTAGGCGATACGAAGTTCGCCGGGTCAGCTAGTAATAAATAAAAACCACCAGGCCACGCGAAATGTATGAGTAGGGTTACAAAATTGTAAGTTTATCCACGTTGACTCATTATAGTTCTTAAGTTAACCTAGCCGTGGTGGTTTTCTTATTCTTATCATCATATGGTAATTCCGTGAATTGTTCACATGTCTGACACTAACCATTTAGCTAGCACAGGAGTGGTGGGGAAACTTGACTCTAACCAAATAATTTTACCAAAATAAGCACTTCAAAGCTTAAAACATTTCTCAAACGGATCTGAGCAGCCAAGTTTCATTCATTTCATTTCAGCATAAGAATAATCTTCTCTATAATAAAATTGATAATCTAAATTTTACTAACAAAAAACAACCGACTTCAAAGTCTCAAAAACTACGTATCAGATCTCGTTCAAATTTGTGTGAGACCACATGACAGGCACCTGCTTTCGATTAAAAAAAGAATCATCGAAATCGGTTGGCGTGATATTGAGTTATTCGTCAATTTGTCGCGCACATCTTAACACAAATTTACGACTTATGTGGTTTTCTCATGGATGCCATTGTCAGATCTCAATAAAATTTATGTGGGACCACATGACAGCCACCAGCTTTTTCGATTTAAAAAAAATCGGTTCGCCCAGTCCAAAGTTCTGAGGTAAAAAACATAAAAAAAAATACAGTCGAATTGAGAACCTCCTCCTTTTTTTGAAGTCGATTAAAAAAGTTGTCACAAAATTTCAAACATAGTCAAAGTAAAAAATCGTTTAAAACCTTATCCGCGAAAAATGCTTTCCACATCCATGCTAGGCGACACACGTCGTTCCGCCGCTAGTAATAAACCGTTTTCGCGACGTCCTGTACCATCTTTTGTTTTTCTATGTCGAAGAAAATTAGAAAATCCTGCAGGTTCCAAAAAGAATTTTTATTTTGCTAGTGCAAGTTTAAATTTTGCCGAGGTGAAAAGAAATGTTCATTTATCTGTAAGGGGCGAACTTTAAAAAGACAGGTGTATTTTACAGGCACGTGCCTTAACGGGAAAAGTAGGATTAAATTTAAAAAACAATCTAATAAGAAAGCAATTTTAATAAATCGCTTACAGACTAAAAATATGTGGCCAATTTAAAATTACACGTATCATGGTGGGACCCACAGCACAACACATAAAAATTTAAAATCATATTAAATCGTAACTATATTTTTTTGCCGTTTAAGTCGCCTGACATAAAAAAATCATATATTTTTATTTTTGAGATGTTTACCAGCTAAATAAGCACAGGTAGCAGGATGCTTGAAAACATGCCGATAGTAAGGAACACGCATTAGTAGCTATATTTCATCTGCTATAGAGAGAGATAATTCTTCTGTACTCATCCCTGACTACGACACGAATAATTTTTCGAATTGTCAATGGCAAAATGACAAAGGTTTTACAATACAAAGCTTTGAATTTACCCTCCAACGGACCCCTAAAATTTCATAACGAAATTGGATTTAGGTTTTTGTAAAAATTTAATAACCTGCCGGTATATGAAGCTATAATTAGTTTTTCCCCGTACAAAGGATTATAATAAAATACATTATTGGATTGAGTACCTTTTTGGTTTTATTACGAAATGGCTAGGCTACCTTTATAAAAACTTAATTGAAACCACGTTCGTCTACCTTGCTCAATGAAATGCATGGGTATTATGGATTCATGGAGGAATATCTATATTACAAAATAATAGGATATACCCAGCGTGTTCTATTACGTAAAAAAAATTGTATGGAAAAAGTTGAAAATTAAAATGTGTCAAAGCATGTTCGTATTAATTATTGCCTTTCAAATGAACCCATTTTGGGGCATTTCGGTTGGATGGTATCAAAATCTACGTAGGATATTCCCACAAACATTTTATGTGTTTTATATACATATATTATATTATGTAGATCAGGCGTTACTTTACGCAAATCTGTTGTTATTTAGTGTTATTTTCCTTTGTTACTCCACGGGCTTAATTTATGATGATAGACGGTGGTTTATTATCCATTTTTAAGCCAACTTGTCCTGATGACGCACTGTTTGGGAGGAAACTAGTTTATATATTATACTTTCTCTCTCTAACTCGTTCTTTCTCTCTCTTTCTCTCTATTTACCGTTTGTTCCGTTTTTTTAGACGAGACCTTTTGGCAAACATTCTTAGCATTCCTTTCTTATGAAATTATAGATTTAGATAATGAAATAAAAATAATGGTAAACAGAAATTAGTTTTGGAATTCAATGATTTTATTTATCATTAAATAATTTTCGATTTGTTTCAGCCATATTGTTAAATTACAAATGACGATCAAAAGACTGCACTGTCTTTTGGTTACTACATCAGTTGGATTACTACATCAGACTCCAAAAAGCGGCCAAGTGCGAGTCGGACTCGCCCATGAAGGGTTCCGTAGCAGCAAGTAACAAAATATAAAAGTTCTTGTAGTTCGTTGTAACTTTGATCGATGTTTTTTACGGTTTACGATTTATGACGTATTAAAAAAAACTACATACATACATACATTTGTATACAGCTATATAGGAGCCCCAACAACCACGGATCAACACATACTACGACCCTGTGGGACACTTTGAACTTCGAGCCCCCAATAATTCGATCTGAGGTTGTAGCTGCTTTGGATTCTATCAAACCCAGAAAAGCCCCTGGACCAGACCAGCTTACGGCGGAGATCCTGAAGGCAATGGGTCCATCTGCAATAGATGCTTTTCACAAAATATGCAATGACATCTGGCATACAGGGAAATGGCCTAACGATTGGACGAAGTCTGTAATTCTCCCACTTCATAAAAAAGGCGCCACCACGAAATGTGACAATTGTAGAACCCTGGCTTTAATATCCCACGCCAGCAAAATTTTATTACATATTATAAATAACAGGATTCGTCACTTCCTGGACTGGCAAATCCCGCAGGAACAAGCAGGCTTCGTCAAAGGCAAGGGAACTCGTGAACAAATTCTTAATGTTCGCCAGCTGATAGAAAAGTCATACGAGTTCAACACGCCGCTTATCTTGTGCTTCATCGATTATAACAAAGCCTTTGACTGTGTCGTTTGGTCGAACCTCTGGAAAATTTTGAAAGAACTAGGAGTTCCAGAACATTTGGTGGCGCTTATTGAAAATTTGTATCTGAGTAACCAGGGTGTCGTGAAAGTTGATAGAGTAACTTCGGAATCTTTCAGTTTTGGAAAAGGTGTTAGACAAGGCTGTATCCTCTCACCCATTCTTTTTAATGCCTATGGAGAGTATATCATCAGGCGTGCGTGCGAGAACTGGAATGGTGGAGTCACTATAGGTGGCAAACAAATCTCTAACCTCCGTTACGCAGATGATACTACGCTCCTAGCCACCAGCGAAGCTGAAATGGTTGAAATCTTGGGAAGAATGGAGAAAATTAGCTTAGAAATGGGTCTAAAAATCAACCACAGTAAAACTAAACTTATGATAGTTGATCGTGGTAACAAACTACAGCTCACAGGCTCACTCGCGCTTGAAACGGTTGAGGATTTCATCTACCTCGGAGCCAATATCAGCAATACTGGTTCGTGTGAAAAAGAAGTGAGAAGGCGCATAGGAATGGCCAAAACTGCAATGACCCAACTACAGCGAATATGGAGGGATAGAAACATCTCACGTAAAACCAAAATCAAATTAGTTCACTCCTTGGTATTCTCCATATTCAGCTACGGGGCTGAGACCTGGACACTGAAAAAAGCTGATCGCGACCGTATTGATGCATTTGAAATGTGGTGTTGGAGGAAAATGCTCCAAATTCCTTGGACCGCCTTTCGCACGAACGCATCTATTCTGCGTGAACTAAAAGTTAAGAATCGGCTCTCCGCTCTCTGTTTACGCAGAATACTTGAGTTTTTCGGACACATCGCCAGAAAAGACGGCCAGAACCTAGAACAACTTATGGTTACTGGCAAAGTTGACGGCAAACGACCAAGAGGCCGCAGTCCAACTAGGTGGACTGACCAAATCCGTTCCAGTCTGGACACCAACCTACACGACGCACTACATGCTGCCAAAGACAGAGATAAATGGCGTAAAATTGTCAGGCAGAAAATAATTCCACTCTTAGGGGATCACGACCCTCAGTAATGAGGAAAACGACGCGAGGAGGAGGAAAAAAAACTACTTATTATATCTCGTTCAAATCAATTTTCGTTGGAAGTTTGCATGGTAATGTACATCATATTTTTTTTTAGTTTTATCATTCTCTTATTTTAGAAGTTACAGGGGGGGGACACATTTTACCACTTTGGAAGTGTCTCTCGCGCAAACTATTCAGTTTAGAAAAAAATTATATTAGAAACCTCAATATCATTTTTGAAGACCTATCCATAGATACCCCACATGTATGGGTTTGATAAAAAAAAAATTGAGTTTCAGTTCTATGTATGGGGAACCCAAAATTCATTGTTTTTTTTTCTATTTTTGTATAAAAATCTTAACGCGGTTTACAGAATACATCTACTTACCAAGTTTCAACAGTATAGTTCTTATAGTTTCGGAGAAAAGTGGCTTTGACATACGGACGGACAGACAGACAGACAGACATGACGAATTTATAAGGGTTCCGTTTTTTGCCATTTGGCTACGGAACCCTAAAAACGGAGTATACATTAAGTGTATATTTGACGACCCTGTAGCCTAGTTGGTAGCGACCCTGCCTGTAAAGCGAGGAGTCCCGGGTTCGATTCCCAGCCGGGGCAGATATTTATGTAACAGATAAAATATTTGTACTCGGTTCATGGGTGTTACTGTGATGTGTTATACATGTCGTCCATGCCACCCGCGACACAGGTGAAAACCTACTGCGGGGGTATAAGTGTGTTAGCTTTTTTCTTAGCGTTTATATTGCAGATTGTTGCACAGTGCTGATTAATTTATTAATTAAAAAATATCACTATTATATTCGAACTGACTTGTACATAGGTATTTATTTATCCTTGACTGCAAGCTTAAAGCCGAAATAAAGTCCTGTTTTTATTACAGCAGCGTGGCCTTTTGACTAGTAAATTTATAAGATATACATGACCTCATACTCATTCATCCGCTTTTATACCGTAAGCAAACCAAATTTCATAGCATCCTCCGTCAAAGAACTAAATTTCTAAGTGACCCTCTCGTTCCTTCGTTGACATTTCGTTAGGATGCGTCTAGACAGTTCCCAAGTTAAAGTTTCAAGGCAACTAATGGCCGCTCTGTCTACTGCCTAGTAGTGTTACGCATTTGTAACTAGCTGACCCGGCGAACTTCGTATCGTCTATTTTTTAACCGACTTCAAAAAAAGGAGGAGGTTCTCAATTCGACTGTATTATTTTTTATGTTTGTTACCTCAGAACTTTGGACTGGGCGAACCGATTTTGATGATTATTTTTTTTAATCGAAAGCTGGTGGCTGTCATGTGGTCCCACATAAATTTTATTGAGATCTGACAATGGCATGAGAAAACCACATAAGCCGTAAATTTGTGTTAAGATGTGCGCGACAAATTGACGAATAACTCAATATCACGCCAACCGATTTCGATGATTCTTTTTTTAATCGAAAGCAGGTGCTTGTCCTGTGGTCCCACATAAATTTGAACGAGATCTGAAAAGTAGTTTTTTTAGACTTTGAAGTCGGTTATTTTTTGTTAGTAAAATTTAGATTATTTCTAAAATAAAAGTAGCCATAGTTACTCCTTGTTACATCAGCTATCTGCCAGTGAAAGTCCCGTCAAAATCGGTCCAGTATTCTCAGAGATTAGCCGGAACAAACACAGACAAAAATTGAAAAAAATGTTGTTTTGGTATATGTACCGTGTAAACATCCAAATGCACTTAGTAAGAAGCGGTTATTTTAATATTGCAAACAGACACTCCAATTTTATTTATTTGTATAGACTAGCGCTCGGCATGCGGCATGTTCTGGCATATAAGCATTTGTCTTGGCATTATAAGTATCATAGGGTACTTGAGGATGTTTGTTACTCTTGACGCAAAAACTACTGAACGGATTTTCATGAATCTTAGCACACAGGCAGACCATGAACTGGAATAGGATATATCCTATACTTTCACATCACATATGTACACTACACATCACATACACTACACATACACAAATACTTCCACATCTATACAAATAAATAAAATTGGAGTGTCGGTTTGTAATGTTAAAATAACCGCTTTTTACTAAGTGCATTTGGATGTTTACACGGTACATATACCTACCAAAACAATATTTTTTTCAATTTTTGTCTGTATGTCTGTTTGTTCCGGCTAATCTCTGAAATGGCTGGACCGATTTTGACAGGACTTTCACTGGCCAATAGCTGATGTAACAAGGAATAACTTAGGCTACTTTTATTTTAGAAAAAAATAGGCGATACGAAGTTCGCCGGGTCAGCTAGTTTATAATATCAGTAGAATCATTCTGTAATACATAAATGAGGATAGAAGTTTCTATTTGGCAGATTGTCTGACTCTCAGGTCAATGACCCTTCCAAAATTGACGAAAAAAGCACTGATTTTGCAAAATAAAGATCTACTCACAATAAAATTATATAGCATATATTGTGAAAGATTTGTGTTACGCCTTCAGACTAAGTAATTACCCAGTGGACTCAAAATGTTGCATACATTTTGTCAAAAGCAAAGAAAAGAACATGTAATTGAATGTACCTTTTATCCAGAAAAATTTCAATGTGAAAAATTGCATTTTTACTATCTCAACTCCCAAGTTTTACCGATCCATTCATTCGACAACTTATCTCTGGTTTTCCGTCTGTTCATGGGCAGGGGTAGTTACCATCAGGTAGCCTTATTTCTCTTTGGCATAACAACACATGCTGCCAAAATCTGAAACCTCTATAGCAGATCGTAATGGCAAACCATTCTTCAGGCTCAAACGCGATTTCGATAGAAAAACAAGCATTTGAAATACGCTAGAAGAGCTAAACTTTTTCCCACAATTACATTATAACGACATCAGTTCGCGGTCCGTTTGTCCGTCTGTCCATTAGTCGATAGTTTTTGTGACAAGACCGACTGACAAGATCTGAAGCCTTAGAGAAATCGTTGATAGTTGATTCTTGATCTTCAGCAGTTTTTCAATAGTTGGAAAGATTGACTTTTTATTAATGGACGTAAATCGAACATGTTAATTTTTATCAGTATCATCATCGTCTTGATGAACTATAACTGAACCACTGTTAGGTTTTCTTTGTTATTAAACATATTTTTTTTTTGCCCTCCACGGGAGGGAGGCTGAGAATGCTAATGCATACCAGCACAGCCGTCTGTGCTAATTATGTGGGACTCACACCCACTAAACTCAGCTAGAAGATGGCTTTGGTCATGCGACTTCTAAGCCTTCATTGGATGGGATCCCGCTTGGAAAGGTTGGGCGCTAGCGGCGCTCCCTTTGAAGCGTCCGCTGGGTAACTACACTGAGTATTGTCGAAGGGGGGCTTGTGCCATCATTAGGATGTGCACCATCTGGGATCAATTCGTCTGTGTCTTTGGAGGCGGCCAAGAGGCGTTACAAGTAAGACGAGAACTTGTTTGGAGGGTCCGTGAGGACATTCCTCGGCCTTCTTTTCACGCTGAAAGATTTCAGATATTTGTATAGTCAGATTTAAAAATAATCAAAACAAAAATTCTGGATTTATAGGCATCCAGCTGATGCCAGTCGAATATATTCAAGTTTATTATTAACTCAAAGTGCACGCACTCATAATACTTCATATTGAATAAATTTCTTATAATCTTAACTCATTTTTATTTAGACGATCATCATAATAATAATATTTCACTCTCACAGCAAGGTCCTATAAATTTTATTTGTCTCAGATGAAAATCCAATGCAAATGATTGTAAAGGGCTTCCAACATTTTTGTATGGAGCCTGGCATACCTACAGTCCGCCATTTTGAAAAAACCTCGATTCGGCGGCCAGTGATGAAACATGTGTCAATCGATAGACTAAATGATTATGATCAAAAAGTATTCAGTGATGAAATGTCGTAAGTGGTATACTTTCTGAGATATTTGAGTTCAAAACCATAGAAAAATAAAGTAAAAAACTTTGTTTCGGCGGATATTGATAAAACAAGTGTTAATCGATAGACTAAGTGATTACGATCAAAAAGTACTCAGTGATAAAATATCGTAAGTGATATGATTTCAGGGATATTTGAGTTCAAACCCGTATAAAAATAAAACATTTATAGTTAATTATTTTTTATTTTTATTATACATATTATATTATATATTAAGTAAATAAATAATTCGTCCAAAACATTAACTCAGTGCCTGAAGTCGAAGGTGTTCGAGCAGTGTGTTGCCAGTGATGACATACGGATCCGAGACGTGAGACGCTTTACTATTGGCCTGATCCACAAGCTCAGAGTTGCGCAGCGGGCTATGGAGAGGGCTATGCTCGGTATTTCTCTACGTAATCCCATCAGAAATGAGGAGCTCCGTAGACGAACAAGGGTAACCGACATAGCTCAAAGAATTAGCCGGCTGAAGTGGCAATGGGCTGGCCACATAGTACGAAGGACCGATAACCGTTGGGGAAGAAAGGTCCTCGAATGGCGCCCACGTCTCGGAAAAAGGAGCATAGGACGCCCCCCGATCAGGTGGACTGACGACCTGAAGAAGACAGCGGGCATCCGCTGGATTCAGAAGGCTCAGGACCGGTCAGAGTGGCGCAAGTTAGAGGAGGCCTATGTCCAGCAGTGGACCTCTAAGGGCTGATGGATGATGGATGATATAACATCTGGTTGAAGACCACGGGCGACAACATTCTAATTGCTTCAGGTAGTGCTGCCGGACTTCTTGAAGGAGCTTTTGGTAGTCTATGATTTTTTGATGTCTACAAGCAAGGAGTTCCAGAACAGTATGAACTGTATTGTGAAGGAATTCCCGAAATGCAGTGATATGGGTTTCCTTTAAATAAACAGGAGAAGACACATTATTCAAAATAGCATAAAATGTTGAGAGAATTCTGAAGTTTCGCCTGTATCGAATGGGTAGCCATTTAAGTTAGGAATGGAACTGGGAAATGTGGTCATACTTACGTAAGCCGAAGATATATCTAATACTATATATATTATATAATTAAGATATATATACTATAATAATTAAGAAGGCGCTCCAATGTATTCAGAAGTACTTCTGACAAATCTGTACAACACATAGCATAATCAAGGTGAGGGATGACCAGTGTTTATGGCGTATTTATGGTTAAGTGTTTATGGCGATACAGCAATTGAAGTATACCGGTCACTTTTTTCCTTACCTCAGTTACGTTATGTATTATAAAAATTAAACAAATTCGTCAAACAAACAACTTAAGGGTAGAGATAAAATTGCGGGATGGTACTGCTCATGCATAGTGGGAAAAAGAACCTTGTCCTGTTGTTCCCATATAATGTGTGTTATATGGTTCTTGGCATGGGCTCGACATCAGGAAACATTGCCTTTATCACCAGCGGAATTTTTAGATTCAGTGATTGTCAGACATGATATAGAAAACTAAGCCAATAATGAATTTTAACTTTTGGTTTAGAGTAATTGCCAAAGCTGTAGCCGCTGGTGGCAAAAAAATTATTTATAAAACAACCTAGTAGTTTGCTTTTGCTCTGCTTCTTTTTTAAATTCAAACCTACCCGTTATTAATAGATCAAGTACCTATGCAGCACATACACATATGGCATAATATACTTATTTTTCATTATTGACCCAATAAATTCAAAATAAGTAAATGATCATTTTTAATGCATTATTTTTGTATGGTTTTGAACTCAAATATCTCAGGAAGTATATCACTTACAACATTTCATCACTGAATACTTTTTAATCGTAATCATTTAGCCTATCGATTGACATATGTTTCATCAATGTCCGCCGTGGCGAAGTTTTTTTGCTTTATATTTCTACGGTTTTGAACTCAAATATCTCAGAAATTGTATCACTTACAACATTTCATCACTGAATACTTTTTAATCGTAATTATTTAGCCTATCGAATGACATATGATTTATTAATGTCCGCTGAAACGAAGTTTTTTGCTTTATTTTTCTACAGTTTTGAACTCACTTATCTCAGAAAGTATATCACTTACGACATTTCATCACTGAATACTTTTTGATCATAATCATTTAGTCTATCGATTGACACATGTTTCATCACTGGCCGCCGAATCGAGGTTTTTTCAAAATGGCGGACTTGTAGGTGTGCCAATTAGGTTCGATGCCCTTTATCCAAGATTCTCAAAGTTCGATGGAACTATCTAGAAGCTTTATATTAGATAGAAAAATAAATCATCATTCTATATTTCAATCAGCTCTACAAGAATTTCAATTTGACTAAAGTCTTAATACTTATGAAGATTGAAATCAATCGAGGGCCATAGATTAAGGATGAGAGGAGATGCATCTTATTTTTACTAGTATTTCAAAGAAATTGAAAAAAGATTTTATATTTCTTTTATAAAAACAGCCGACCAAAAAACAAACGGGCCACGTGTTTGTTAGTGGTCATTGCCATCTACACAGTAAGTCATCAAGGGCATCACTACATTGCCGTCCATAAAAAAAATGGTAAACTCTAATTCGCGGTTCCTTTTTAGGATAGTTACTAACTAGTTGCTAGGTAGCAATACATGAATAACCCGTATGGAAGTTATAAACTATAGAGTCCAGTGCACCCCTAATTAGGTACCTAACACGTCACCTGTTATTCTGCAATGTACCCTGAGCAGGAGAAATAAGGTTAGACTCCCAAGACATGATTGTAAAACTTGTTATTAGATACTTACGTCTCATTAAACATTTTTCGATGCACCATCTCATCGCCTCATGAATCTAAAGATATGAACAATATATTTAATAAATTTAAGAATAAAGACAACTCAAGTTTATTCCCATTTGCTCTGATCCAAGTTCAAAAAACAATTCAGTGGGTGTTTTGTTTTTCACAGAAATTTAATTCGAATGTAATAATACGAAACCCTAATACTAGTATTTATTGCTTGGAACAAGAATCTAAACTTTGCGAAATGTGCTAACATAAAAATATTTGACCTTTTTTTAAATTTATCTCCCTCTGTACCAACTTCAACACTGAATCCCTCTTAAAAAATTTCGCATATAAATGACTTGTTGGAAACAAAAGCTGAAAAGAGAAATGATTTATTTTATTTTTTTATTCGTCGCGTGACAATGTTATCTTAAGGGGCAATGCAACCTGCTTCTTAAGGGAACCTGATTACCATGATCAATTGCAGCAGCAATTGCTTGTCAGGAGCAGGTGCGCCACTGGACAAGACTGAATGTCGACCTGCATCGGAAGTGGACATCCACTGCTGAACTTTTGTCTACGGGAAGCTGTAAAGGCCTCAAGTGCCAACAGCAACTGTCCATTTGAAGAAAAAAAACTCTGCTGAACTTGGCCACTGGTACCACGTAAATCAAACTGGTGCACGTTAAAAACAAATATTATGACATGTCGTAGATTCTATGAGAGGAAATCTAGCACCGTCTCGTCCGTTTAGATTGGAGCCATACTATCAGGTCTGACTTGGACTTGGCTAGAACTTAGGGATGAATTGAGCATCTTACCCTCCAAAACTTCCACTCTTTCTTTTAATACTTCTCAAGTCCCCAAGGGGTTACACTTAGCTTAAGTTACCTCTTCTTGTCTAGTTTATCTGAACAGTTTCTCAATTTTCCAAAGACCTATCCCGAAATACCATGGTATTCTACCTAAAAGATTTCCAACTGTTCATCTCAATGATGAGTTTACCACACTACCTAAACTACGTAAGTTACTCGACTTGCGATTCAATATTTTCAACGAATAGCGAATCTATTACGAGCCATTGATATAGATGCGAGCAATCCGCAGCATCCGAAATATATCACACCCAGCCTACGGGTCCCATTTCGGCTATAAACTGGGCGGGTAGGTTTTCTTTTCAATTTACGATTTTGTCGATTTAGACGCCTCTTCTATTGAAGACGAATAACTGCACAGGACATTGGCAGTATTGGTACTATTAGCAGACGACAGAAAAGAATTTCTTAGAATCATGGATTGGCTTCAACCCATTAATGGCCTACTACTGGGCACGGGTCTCTCCTCTTGAGGAGGCCTAGAGCATACTCCATCACGCTGATCCAGTGCGGATTGGTGGAGCCATCATGGAGAATCATGGATGCCATTGATGAAAGAGTATGAAAATCCCAAAAATAAGTAATAAAAATTTTAACTTAATATTCCAACCTATCACAAAACAAGGTAGTAAATACACTAACGCCTATTTACTCTTCTTCTTTCTTCTTAGTTAGAATTGTATTTGAGTGTAATCTTCTCATATTTTTCGCAGTGTGACGGGAAGTGTGACAAATACCTAAGGTTCGGCTCTTGTGGCCCGAAATTCTTTAATTAATGACCTCCATTATTTACCCTTTGTAAGTGGTCTGAGTCTTCAGGGCTATTAGAGGGCCCGGGAAAAAACTATCAAGGGGAAAAGAATCATTGTATCACATTTTTGCCGGGGAGGCCATTCTTTATCCCGGCAACAATTTCACACGTAGGTCCTAAATTTCGCTGGATCGTTGTGACCAAATAAATAATAGCGTCGTATTAAGAGAAAGTGATATTCAATGGAATTAAAAGTAGTAGAAAAATAGCGAAATAGTGTAAATAGAAACGGCATAAATGGTCATTGATTACACTTAAAGTAGTTAAACTAATCCGTTACAGCCCTGGTCCGGATAAACACGAGGATTTATTTGGCTTTTGATTCTATAAAAAATATTGAATAACTGTGACGGTAATGTGAGTACTTTCTTTAAACTTTTCTCTTCTTTCACTTCTTCTGCCTCTTCTGCTCGCTTGTTCTTTATCTCTTTCTTTCATGCTCGAATAATACTGAACAATTTCTCTACACACAACAGATTGGCCAGAATGTTATACTAAGCAATGCGCGCAATCAACAATCGTTATCTGAATTTGCAAAATGTCTCACATAACTACAAATACATGGAACAATCTACCAAAAGTTTCGTATTCCGCATGCATACACACAACCTGTTTTACATCATAAATTTATAGCGGCACCAAATTGCCAAACGTCGAATCGCAACGCCATTACCGAAGGACCTGCACAGTAATTAGATCACTGATCAAGTCATCCCCGTTGTTAGTGGGAATAAATTTTTGATGGTTCGGCATTAACCTTCCTTTACCACTATATTTCCTGTCACAACCTTGTAATACTTATCCTTGAGCAGCTTACATTGCTGGTTTAGTTAACAATGTCTCTAGCAGCTGATTGCTAAGTTTGCAGTGGATTCTGTTTGGCGAAAGTCCCGTAGGTGGCGAACTGACCAAGTCATTGGATCTCTCGTAGCGAAGCACGGGACATGAATAAATCATTTTATATGAGCATAAGCGGTTAATGCAGGCCAAATTAGGGAAGGTACTCTAGAGCCATCGTTAGGAGCCGGAAGGTGGGTGAGAATTTCACACCGAGCTATTATGGCAATAAGACGGCATGCAGTTTCGTGATAACAGTTGCAGATGTTAATGTATCCAGCTATTGACATTTAGAGAATACTTTGCTTCGTATAAATAAAATAAAATACTAATTGTGTGTAAAACTTTATTTTATTCATAAAGTTTCTATTAATTAGCTCATTCATTGTATGACTTTCATTCGATTTTTTCTCATTTTTGTGGGTTGGCAAAGAATCATCCGATAATACCTTTGGTGTTATTGATGTGCATAGACAACCTTGACTATAAGTAGTCACCATCAGGTGACTTATCTGTCGACTATTTACATTTGAGATTTACATTAAAAAAAACTTATAATCTATACTAATATATAAAGAGGAAAGATTTGATTTTTTGTTTGCATTGAATAGGCTACGAAACTACTGAACCGATTTGAAAAATTCTTTCACTGTTGGGAAGCTACACTATCCCCGAGTAACAGAGGCTATATTATATTTTCAAAAAAATTAGGGATCTTTAATAAAACTCCAATATAAGTAACCCAAGTTGTAAAAAAATAAGAAAACTGAAGCAAAGCGAGGGCGGTTACTCGTTATTTATAAGTTTCTGTAACGGCTATTGAAAAAAACACTTCCCTAAATAATTTATCACGTAGATCATCCCCAGAAATCGAACCCACGAATATATAGTCATACCTACTCTACAAGCAGAGGAACTACCAGGGTTGTCAAAACTGATATTCTATTTATAGTAGTAAACCACAACAACGTCATATTATGCTATTTCACAGCTACGGTTTCTTTGTTTTGGCCATTAATAACCAGAAATAGAGTTCAGAGCATCCAAACCCTTACGAAGAACACATGTCATATAAATGTTTACCCCGTATGTATGTATGTATATCGTCACGCAATCTCCAAACACGCATGCCATATATTGCGTCGTTATGTTCTGTTAGGGGTGTGTTTAAAAATAATTTCCCTGGTGGAGAGGAAAGGATAGGGTTGTCACTTTTCAGAAAAGGGTTACTCAGAAAAACAAGAAAAATAAAAAAATGTCCCAAGTATCGAGTCATGTTCGGATAATGACAAGCCCTGTCTATTCTTTAAAGTAATTTTACTGAGTACTTATGGAAAATTATATAAGTGAAAACGCACAATTTATCAGCTCGATGTTTTTTATACTTACCACAATGATTTTAACTATTAATGTACCTTTAAAAGATACTTGCACACATAGGTAATATTTTGTAATGAAAGTGGGTTTAGCGGTATCGAAAGCGAAATCCATATAAATTATCTTTTCTATAAAATATTTCACAATTGCCTTCTAAATCTAGAATCTAGTCGGGTATCAGTCAGACTGACAGTCAGACTGACAGTCTGACAAACGACAAGTTGTAAGAGTTTTAATTTTTTCAACAACTTAACGTAACCCAAAGCATAGCTGTTTATAAACAACTAGCTGACCCGGCAAACTTCGTATCGCCTAAGAATGTAAAATCGGTACAGCCGTTCTTAGCCGTTACAGTTTCTGTGTGCTCCTCCCTCTCCCTCTCCCTCTCCCTCTCCCGCTCCCGCTCCCGTTCCCGCTAATAGCTATCTATCAACTACACATAACAAAATTTTACCTTATCCCGCAGGAACAGGTCTATTTTCCGAGATAAAAAGTATCCTATATCCATCCCCGAGCTTTATTTGATATCTGTATAAATAACTAATCTATCAACTACATATAACAAAAATTTACCTTATCCCACAGGAACAGGTCTATTTTCCGGGATAAAAAGTATCCTATGTTAGTCTCCTGATTCCCCACCAATTTTCAGCCAAATCGGTTCAGCCGTTCTTGAGTTATAAATAATGTAACAAACACGACTTTCTTTTATATATATAGATAATTTTTATCCTGTGCCAACCCTATTTAGATATAATATAGGAAGTCGTATATCATCGAAGCGTTCCATACTATGCTCGGTTAGTTAGTGAGTTCGTTTGATTTTGTTTGTGTAGAAAATGTTGACTAAGATAAGACTCCTTGGGATCTTTAGTAAGTTATCAATTTATTTTTAATTATCTCCACTCAATATTTACCTAATAATCTTCGTTAGGTAATGATAGCTTATTTTTGTTAGTAACATTATTCTTAAAAACCAGGGGTTTAGTAAAATAGTCTTTAATTAAAATGTAAAAAAAACCCCAACAGTTTTATTTACACTAAAGATATCTAAGAACACTCTCGATTATGTCACCTTTCATACAAAAAAAAAAACTAGATCAAAATCGGTTCATCCGTTTGGGAGCTACGATACCACAGACAGACATACAGATGCACGGACATGTCTAACTTCTAACAACCCTCTTTTTTCGTCGGAGATTAATAAAAACTAACCTACTTACTACTAAAATTATACTAGGGACAAAGCAACTGTTTCCGCCCCTAGGACACAACTATTACTGCTCCTGTCACGTCCACGTTTATTTAATGTCTAATGTTCGGTTTACACGTATTAAGTAGTTAACTAAATTTTAACTAACATTTTAAGTAAATTAATACGTGTAAACGGACAATTTAGTAATTAAAATTTAGTAATCAAGTAGACAAGTAATTTAGATTTTTTTTATTTTCTGTTAAGTAGGTGGGCGGGGCATATCACTTAACACGTTTGGACAGGTACTTTTTAGTTAAAATTTAGTAAAATGCAAAAGTAATTAAGTAGAATTGTATGAACTAAAGAGCTTTACTAAATTATTACGTGTGGACGCACACTAAAAATTATTAACTTAAAATTTAGTTAAAATTTAGTTATCTACTTAACTACTTAATACGTCTAAACCGGACTTAACCGCCCTCGTCGTATTCAGAAACGACGCTTGCCTCAGTAAGGAAGCAACGCTATGCAAAGAACGTTATTTCTCAGAGCGTTCGTTACATCAGGCCTTCTGTTTCGCAGTTATCACTTGGCTCAGCGAATGTGTCTTATGTTGATAGACACAGAAATTAACCATCTTTTTAAGCTTTTTGATTCCTTGTTAGTACAAGGTTTTTTGTCTGAACAATTTTTGTCTGATCAAAGTGTTTTTGTAAAAATGTTTGCGCAAACTTTTGATTTGTTATACAATGTATTACTAAATGTTGTAAATTTTATCTATGTATTTATTTGATATGCCTTTAGTAAATAAATGAATAAATCAAAGCCCAGCCGTGGGATAGCAATGGGCTTAAAAAATTAATATCATACAACATCGTTTACATATCGCCTGATGTAGTCTGTACGTACATTTACAGACATGTGAATCTTGTAATACATTAAAGCAAATTGAACTCCATTTCTAAAATTACTTTTTCTTTGCAGGTAAGGCAACATCAACGTCATTACTATTCATGGGATTGTGCTACAATTAAATTTCACCGCGTCGGTGAGTGGAATCTTTTTGAAACTTTTTCTGTTGCCTTAGGTGCTTGTCATGTAAAGAAAACATTTCTACTTCAATATCTTATTTATATACTAGCTGACCCGGCGAACTTCGCATCGCCTAACAAACTATTTTTTTTTCTAAAATAAAAATAGCCTTAGTTACTCCATGTTATCTGCCAGTGAAAGTCCCGTCAAAATCGGTCCAGCCATTTCAGAGATTAGACGGAACAGACAGACAGACAGACAGACAGACAGACAGACAGACAGACAGACAGACAGACAGACAGACAGACAGACAGACAGACAGACAGACAGACAGACAGACAGACAGACAGACAGACAAAAATTGTAAAAAATGTTGTTTCGGTATATGTACCGTATATACATCCAAATGCACTTATTAAAAAGCGGCTATTTTAATATTACAAACGGACACTCCAATTTTATTTATTTGTATAGATTTTTATTCTTCATTGCAACTTAAATATAAAGAATATACTAAAGGCGGAGTTGTAACAGATATAATAAATTAAATTTATTCTCAGTAAATTAAAACTATACCAAATATCAGATTATATGTACGTTTCCTCAAATGGCTACAGAGGCTATCCTTTCAGATTTATAAACCAACACCGTTAATAATTTCACCGAGCAAATTAAAAATTATATCTCTGGCCAATTTATTTATAATCAGACCGTTCATCAAAGTATGAAGATTATAGGGGACGGATGGTAAATCATTAATTACGAATGTAAAATGTTTATGTTGAATATAATTCCCGTTGGGCCGTTGGTTAAACATTTGCTGAGCCCAGAATGATAAACATTGTTATCGCGGAAAACAAAACAGGTGATGTATAGAATCACGCCCTTTGTCTTACCATGTACAATTGTCGTACACTTGAGGCCGGATTAAATGTACGTTGTTCTTTTAATTAAAATTGAATTATGTTGTGTATTATTGTAATTAAATTTTATTTGTGCACATAACGATTTTTTTTCTGTGTTTCTTGTAGTGCCTAAAATATAGCAAATTAGCAGATTGTGCTCCTTCTGAACTTCTACAACTAAGTGATGCTTCATAATTTATAGATAGTTAAAATAGATACCTACCTACTGATTTTTTAGTTTTTGAAGTTTTCATTGAAATTATAGAATTATATAATAAAATTTTAGAATAATATTATAAAAAGAATAGGCACCTTTATTATCTGTTGAAAATTATCGTTTTGTACCGTGAAGTGTTAAGCCATTAGACAGTATATAAATAAAAGGCATGTAAATTTTGCAAAAAAAAATTCGGATTCCATTGATTGCATATGAGATTGCAAAAAATATGCGAAAATAGTTGTCGTTTCATTGCATTTTCTGAGAACATTTACCATGGTAGTGTATAGTTTTTTATATACCATTAGAAAGTAGAGATTCCAACGAACAAAAAGACTACCGAATTTAAAAGAAATCAGATTTTTTGACGTGAGATTTATCGACTGAAAATAAGGGTGCTTTTTCGATATAAAGTCAAAATAAGGTGAAAAAATATATATTTTTGAATAAAAAAAATTACAGTATGTCAAGGACATACAAAGGTAAGTTTTCACCAAATTTTGTGAAACAAAAAAGTTTTTTGTAAAAGATAAAAATAAAAAACCAATTTTTGAAATTTTCACATAAATTTTGAGGTTATGTAAAAAAGTGTAAATACAAAAGTTGTAGATTTTTTTATTACCTACAACTTTGCCATTCAACTTTTTTTAATAGGACTTGTAGTTTTTCCGGAAATCGAGATAAACCATTTTTTTCCATTAACCCCCCCCCCCCCTCCCCCCCCCTTCCCGACCTCAGATCGCCCGTAATTTATTTTTCCTATAATCTTCGTTATATTCTCTTCCTTTTGCAATAGGTTTCATTCTACTATTATTTTTTTTTCGTTTCAAAAATTATCGGCACTGGACTATTATTAATATTCGAGTACGAGTAATACCGTACGAGTAATACGTTTTTACAAAATGTGAATATTGCTGTACATTTATTATTTAAAAAGTAAATTTGTTAATATTCATGATTCATTTTCGCTTTAAACTAAGTAAAATTTGTTCATATTTTACAGTTTTTTCAATTTATAGCGACTGTATTTCAATAATATCCTTCATGCCCAACTGTGGAGTATATGAAAGAATCTATTATTCCATCCCCTCTAAGCAATGTTAATACGCATACATAATACGCACTTCAACAAACAAGTTTATACTACACGTTAATAATGGTTAATTAAATAAAAAATAAAATGAAATCAGTTAAAAAAACTTCACACTCAGCCCATGACATGGAAATAACAAAACCATGGGTACTGTTGGGTCTTAACTAATGATAATACCTACTCAGCTCTACTCTACATCATGATTATAAACTCATCGCCGATTGGTAGACTGAAATGTGAAATGTCATGGCATAATCCACCGCCATTTTTGAAAAGCTTTTGCTTCGCCATGACAAGGATCTATGTAACAGAATCAAAATAGTTTAGGATTATAATTTATTATATAATATAATAAGTACCATTTTTTCTTAGCTCAAAATAAAAACAATTCCTTATCCGACTCAAATCTGCACGACAATTTTTTCGGCCTCGAGTGTAATACCACATCTGTACACCGAAATTTACAATCAAAGATATGGTGTCGGGATTTTATTTGAATAATTTAAGAGCATCGCGAGGTTGGCTCGAGGCGAGATCTTATCTGGTAAATTGCACACACCCCTATACGACCGAGGGGTGAAGTAGTGTTGACTGGATGCGGCATTTTAATAAAAACCCTGTAGAACATGAGCCGATTGAGGGGACTCATTATTTTGTTTTTTCCGTCAACGTATCGGTGATGTTGAAATGTCCTTTTAAATGTACTTAAAGCTATGTATGATGACTAATCCTAAAAATAATATAAATATTATGAAAGTTTGTTTGTGAGGATTTATGGATGTTTGTTACTCTTTCACTTAAAAACTATTCAGCGGATTATCATGAAATTTAGCACACATGTAGATCATGATCTGGAATAAGACATAGGGTACTTATTTTCCCGGAAAATACGGGCAAAGCCAGCGGCAGAGCGCAAGTATTGGATTAACAGTGAAACTGTCATGAACATTGCAGAACAATTAATAATTCAAATAAAAATCCGGCTGACTGAAGCGACTACAACGACCACTCACTTTACTTTGAAAAGCTTTACGTATGCATTAATTAAAACAATTGTTTTGGCATTAGCGGGGTAAAAAGGATCAACAAATACCGTTGATTAATGGACGAGTAAGATTTTACCTTAATCACGTTGTTGCCTCTTTTTAAGGGATATTTTTTATAAATTATTGTAAACCACGCAAAAACTTAAAATACAAATTCAGCACGGACGATTACGTAATATGTAATTTACTGTTAATGTTATGATAGTGTACGAGTAGACTGTAGAGCCTAAATTACATTAAGTTTTTTACTTGCGACGGCATATCCATTTTTCGCACCTCCACGCTCAATGTTGCCATTCCAATAAAAATTCTCGCAAGGTGTTGAAGTGAATGTGAGTATTTAACTCTGGCAATCTCAAGCTGGGGAATGTTTAACGAAATGATGATGATATACACTTATACAGCTAAAGTCTGATAAGACATTTATACAAAAAGATTTTTATAATTCCCTGCTCATATTCTGTGATTGAAATGGAAAATTTCATGTTCTGTGATTGAAATGAAAAACTTCGTCTAATTTCTTAGTGAGATACTACGCTGTTGTGAAGTTGTTCTAATATAAATAACGGATAATAGAGCAAAGGGGCAGCATGATAGTAAGGGGGTCTCATCATCTATGGACAGCAACATCAAAGGTAACTAGAAGAAAAATTAATAAAGAAAGATTAAAAGATGTAAAAAAAGCTATCAAGTCTCCAGCCAGAATTGCGTCATATCTTGTCGTCCAAAACACTACCTCAGTGCCTGAAGTCGAACTTGTTCGAGCAGTGTGTGTTGCCAGCGATGACATACGGTTCCGAGACGTGGTGCTTTACTATTGGCGTAATTCACAAGCTTACGTAAAAGTAGTTTAGCAGGTGATTCAAGCATGATGATCGCCTAGCCAGTTAGGCTTCTAATCAATAATTGGCCGTATCTTAAGAAACGGACCAGTACGTTAATAAATTAATAAAAATTAATTTACTTACTATAAACTAATGCTCCGCTAAGAGGCCATCCATAAACTACGTCACACGTTAGGGGGAGAGGGCGTCAATTTCGTTACGTCACGTTTCAAAATCGAATAATTGGTATGTATAGGTAAATATTTAAAAAAAAAACAATTAATGAAAATAAAACTTATTTGGGAACAACTGTTTTAATTTAATAATTACTAGGTGTAAAATTTCATAACATGTGACGTCACTAGGGGGGAGGTCTCATAGATGTGACCAGGAGGGGGGACGGTTCAAAAAGTCATGAAATTAGTGTGACGTACATAATTTATGGATGGCCCCTAAACAGCTATTGGGTAAACCATGGTTCAACACAACGAACAGACATCGATGTATTTGAGAAGATGCTGTAATCTCCAGTCAGTTCCACGTAAATAAATAAGTTGTCACGTCTGCAGAGCAATATATTTAGCTCTCTTTCAATGGTAATGCGAAAGACACACCTGACTTAAAATTAAACTTTGATGCACTAAGCCAACGTCGACTACATCATTTATTTGCTAAACGAGAGTTGTTTCTGAATAATGTATACAACTAAACAGCTTTCCTCCCTGATCCGTACATACTAAATTTACATTTCGTGGAATTTAAAAAGATCCCCGCAAAAAAGATACATGCAATTTTCAAAAGGAGCATGCATATTTAAAAATACATTACAATTTACATTCTGTTCTGATCACCTGAATTTAGCTGTTTTAGATCCGTTGGGTTTTTAATTGGATTAATAATTCATTAAACTTAAACTAGGAGTTAGTTGAAGCATAGAAAATAATAATTTCACAGTTTGCTTTTAACCCACTGCTGTTTTTTTGCTGAAAAAAAAAACAAAATTTGAATACAAAGTTTCATCCCGTTTCCCGGGGAAACCTTTTAATTTTCCGGGATAAAAAGTATTCTAAAATATGACTCGGTGTATTAGTAACAAATTTACCAATTTTCATCGAAATCCGTTCAAGGGTTTTCATTTGATGCCCGGACAGACAAACAGACAGACCGACAGACAGACAGACAGACAGACAATAATTGTAAAAAAAATATTTTTGTGCTCTAACACGTTATTGAAGTGCCCCCTAATCGAAATTTAAAAAATATATTCAATGTACAGACAATTTTTCCTTATTTTTTATTTTATTGTATTATAGTATAGTTTTATTGTAGTATAGATAACTGAATAAGAATACATTTCAGCTAAGTAACGCCTGATACTAAGATGCTATTAACTAAATACAAAATATAACTTCTGAACGGATGGCTATCTATCAGTTTTGTAAACAATGATGAAGAAGAAGCTATTGAAAATCCAAAGATAGAAAATTAATCCCTCAATTTAACAACATTCAAGGTAACAATTAGTATTCGTAATGTTATTACATCCTTACATCACGATTCGGGTTAGCGCAATCCCCAAATAATTACAGTAACACTGTAAACGTAGTTATAGTTAGTACGTTAAGTTCGGGACACGTTAGTAGTTAAGATCAAGTCCCATCTGGTCGTTGAGTAATTAAGTTAACAAATTAGGAGCGAGTTCTCCCGTGTGTATTGTGCGGTGTACCATGAGTTCGGTGGAGGCGAGGTGAGATGCTGATTCGTGGGAAATTTTCTAGACGTTTATCAAGGACTAGCTGGCCCGGCGAAGTTTGTATCGCTTAACAAACTATTTTTTTTTCTAAAATATAAGTAGCCTTAGTTATTTCTTGTTACATCAGCTATTTGCTAGGGAAGTCCCGTCAAAATCGGTCCAGCCATTTCAGAGATTAGCCGGAACAAACAGACAGACAGACAAAAATTGTAAAAAATGTTGTTTTGGTATATGTACCGTGTAGACATCCAAATGCACTTAGTAAAAGCGGTTATTTTAATATTACAAACAGACCGACAACAGATAATAAGTATATCGAGAAACTTACTAAAGTCACCTAGTAATGTACACATAATGTGATATGACATTTCAATATGTATAAGACGTTATGAATAAACATATTCCCTGATGACATCCGATTTCGTTAGATATGTAATACCCATGAGAAATATAGTTGACTCGACTTTGGTAAAGTATATCTAGTATTCATGATAGGTTTACAATGTTAATGAATTTTGACGTCATTTTATGTAAGCTGGAGACCCACCCTGTGGTCATTTGACCGTAAGTGTCAAATGGTTACTTTGCGCACCATCTTGGACTTCATCGCCATATATCGTCTGGTGTACTTGCTGTACCGTATTACCTTATTTATAACTGACTTAAAAAAAGGAGGAGGTATTCAATTCGACTGTATTTATTTTTTAATTTTTTTATGTTTGTTACCTCAGTATTTTCGACTGGGTTTTTTTTATGGAAATAGCCGGCAAACGAGCTGACGATCCACCTGATGTTAAGTGGCTATCGTCGCCCATGGACATCAGCAACACCAAAGGCATCACTGATGCGTTGCTGGCCAAGAAATAGAGAAGAAAAAGAAAGAAAGAACTGGCTCTCAAGCCCCCAGCCGGAACACGACGAGTGAGTGAACCGATTTTAATGATTCTTTTTTAATCGAAGGCTCTTGCTTATCATGTTGTCCCACTTAAATTTGAGCGAGATCTGACGAGTAGTTTTTGAGTTATCTGAAATGTTTTTATGTGTATTCTAAAGAACTAATTTTAAAAGAATGTCAGTCAGTACCGAGACACTTCAGATAGTTCTAACTCTTCACCGTTACCCTCATTCGAGTGTCGAGCATCGAACCGACTTCCCGCACTTATTATAACGACTTCCTAGCATCTGCAACCCTTCAGGCCCTTGAATAGACTTGAAAAGGGTTTTGTTGGGTGCCTGAAAACACTGAGCACCAAAAGGGGTGATTAGGGGCGCTTTTGAAAAACATGTCAAAGTAACGAATTGTGCGTGTGGGAGGTCTGATTAAATTTTCAGAAGGTTGTAGGTATAATCTCGTGCATTTTTAACTGAATTTGACTGAAACTTAAAAAAGAAGTGGTAGACTTTTTCTATGGTTGTATTTTTTTTGTACTTGAACTCTGATTTCAACATTTGGTCCCATATTTTTCAAAAATCCCTCAAATATTGTGGGTGATTTAATATATTCGAAGACTGTTTTTTTGAAGTCTATGTTTTTTGTAAAATTTTCAGTTTTTACACGCTTTATATTATAGCTTCATCTGTATGTCTGTTTGTTTGTTTGTAACTTGTAACTTGTAACCGACTCCTTTGGACTTGATTTTGATCCACTTCAAACGGTCAGATTTCTTTCGAACTTCGTAGACTTATCGAGGACCGATAATAATTCAGTATTAAAAGAAAAAAGAAACAAAGAAAAAACCTAAATTTCATTTCAAAAAATCAACCTAAAAAATGAAAAATAAATAATACTTAAAAAAAAAACTAAAGTACACGCGTTTATAGAAAATCCAACTAAAAAATAGAAAATAAATTTGAATTAAGAATCCTGTAATTGTAATGGAAGCGTGTGTTGCATGGTGTCAATGAGTAGAAGGCATAATATTATCTTAAAAAGATTTTACTAAAACTTATTACTACAATCCCATCTAATGATAATGGGCGATGCAAATATGCAGTCTTGGATGTTATGCACTAACAATCTAAAAGCCTCTAAAAGCCTGGAAGGACTCACATCGTATTAATATGCTTAGAAGATAAATTAATTATTTCTTTATTTATTTCAAACTATTGTTTATAAGCCAGCTATAGAGACTTACTTTCCAGAGCTTGGCTTGGTCACCGAACTTAAATAACAGAAATTCCAATATTCTTTCAACGTGCTAGATACATAGTTACACGAAATAAAGGATCTTTTCAGACGACCCTTCCAAAGGGAGACTGATCTGTCTGAAAAGGTATTACATGGGAAAAAGGGTGGCTTAAACTTTTTTAACGCACATCAGGCTCAACACAAGCATGTTATGAGTGTAATGAGGATGTTGACACCATGGATTTTATATACATCATGGACTAGGGGAAGTCTTCGTCTCTTTGAAATTGTATAGTGAAATAAAAACCTAATATGAGTTTACAAGTACACAAAGCAGTATAGTGCTCTTGACATTGAGGTGTTGAGCAACGGATCGCGGGTTCGATTCCCGGCTGAAGAAACAGTTGAAAACCATAAATAAACGCACAAGAGCGCACAAGAACGACTCGAATTATCTTTCTTGCTCTATCACTTACGATCGCCTCATAAGGCATGAGCACTTAAAACAATATTTTACTCAAAATGGAGCAAGTCCGCAGTCTAAATTTTCTGCCAAAACATAAAATAATTACAGTAGCTTCCTTGCCGCGTAATGTGCCACTTGGCCTCTCCGAGCCATTTCCTGTTCACGTAAGTACTTCCAGCTTCCGCAACCCTGAAGGGTGCCAGATTCAGAAAAAAGAAAGAGGGTTGCGGACGTATTTACGTTAGGGGCAGGGCGCATACGTGAAAATTCGACACAGGTAACTATGGAATGTATTTTTTTGTTGTCTTATTTTGTTTCTTTTTTTATAAAACGATTATTAAAAATACGAAGTTTTTTTTTAGGAAAACAGTACTTTTTATGTCCATATTTCAAGCAGAAACTGCTCTAAACATGATGTATGTTGCATGTAACTTTTAATACACACTTAACAATGTTTTAATGTGAGAACCTCCGAAGATAAGTTAAAAGAATTCTCCATATTACGTAATATTGTATAAGGACTTACGGAGCCTGCCAACTCGCACTTGGCTATTAAACTGTGATAGTATAAGGAACCTAAATGTTGGGTGGCGATTCGGTACCGATACACAAAAATACAAATTAACTAGTAATAAAAATTCCTGGTTATTTTTTTCATCCTACGCAGTGATATTATAATGAAAAAAATTTTTTTTTAATATCATTATTCCTACGCGGTTTTTAAATCATCATCAAATAACTGATTGATATACATATTGTATGGCATAGCGTTTTATGTTTGTTTTATTTCAATATTTTCAATTGGTTTTTTCTTCACGTCATTTTTATAATCTATTGAATTTATTTTACATACGATATAGGTAGTCGATATAAGTATCAAACAACTTTTAAATGGCCATGACGCGTAAAACTCCCATTATATTCGATTTGGGCACGATATATAATCCGACAAAAATATCAAATATTTTTTCTCATATTCAAATATGTGAACAATAAAATGTTTTTTCTTTATATTGTATTGTATCCTTATTCAACGAAACGCGTTATCACAAAACCCTTTACGGCAGACAATGACACTAAAACAGTTTTATTTTTAACCACAAACCAAGGTTCTAATTAACCGCGCCACGAACCCCTTAGTTAACATTTAATCGATGGAATACGTCGAAACGGGCTCGACTCGGGAATCGAACTGATATACCATCGGACGCTAATTAAAAACCTTAGTGAAACTCGACATTAGATGATACGATCTTTGACGGGCGATTATGAGTCTTATTAGAATGGGTTTAAGTTGAAATTAGTAGTTAAGAAGGACTAAACGGTAATGACTCTTGAACACCTTTCCTTAGTTTCGAATAAAGGCTTTCGTCTTAGTTACATTTTTGCTATTTCGTTTGCTGTTGATATAATCTAAATTTTACTAACAAAAAACAACCGACTTGAAAATTACTCAAAAACTACTTGTCAGATCTCAATAAAATTTAAGTGGGACCACATGACAAGCACCAGCTTTCGTTTAAAAAAACAATCATCAAAATCGGTTCACCCAGTCCAAAGTTCTGAGGTAACAAACATAAATAAAATACAGTCGAATTGAGAACCTCCTCCTTTTTTGAAGTCGGTTAAAAACTTGACACTAAGCGCTTATGGCGCAGTGGTTCATATGGACCGTTACTTATGTGTTGTAGGTACCTACTATTTCTCGTAGATATCTTTATTTATACTATTTCTACTAATTATACGTAGAATCCTCGCTAGACGCCAGTCAAACTAATCAACAAATAAATACCTACCTACTTAAGTACTTAATACTTACAGTCAATGGAATTGACTTCAAATAGATCGTTGTTTTAGTGATAAGTCCGCCAATTATACGTGCATGTTCAATTGTATATTTTCATTTGTAATTTTATGTGTACAATAAAGACAATTTGTATTTATTTGTGGTTAGGATAGCAGCTAGTTATGAGTTACGCCATAACTCAAAGTCACTAACAGTTACTTAAGTCGCTCGACTCCTTAGTACAGAATTTGTATGGCGTTTCTTTACTAAGGAGCGATTAAAGTAACCGCTAAAGACTCTGAGTTGGATCGTTTGCTATCAACATAAATAAATTAATCATTAATTTCATTGACAAAAAAGTAAAGCATATTATAATCTTTTTATAATCTAGATTATTCGGGATTAATCGGGATAAATCAAAGCGAACAATCAACAACCATGAAACGTGTTTCTAACCGGCCACTGATAAGCGTCAAAGCGGCAACAGCGCGTATGTGTTCTGTCTCTTTCCCGCGCAAACAACATCGCATCAGCCGCCTCGCTCGTTCACATTCAGAATGCGTAAGCAGCCACGAGAGTCAGACGCGACGCGACGCTAGGCCGCCGCTTCATCGTTTGGCTGTCGGGTACGTTTTTTGCCATTTATTTACTAGACTCTAAGCTATGTTAATGGATTGCAAAACTACATCTGTTTTAAGTTTGCCGTTTTGTCGCGCTTCCTGTATAAATACGATATAGATCTATGTATTACCTACCTATTATAAGAACTATTATTTCTTCTGTGGTATTACTTACAGGCGCCTGTGGTCGTTTACGACAATTACGGCGCCATTTTTGTGTTTATTCAAAGACGCACATAGTTTGCTAGGGTTGCTAATGTTAGGTAGTATTCTATATTTAAGAAATACCTAGGTACAATAAGTAAATATACAACATTTCAGTAAGATGATTCGGGTGTGTGTTTATGAATAGAAATAATTATTAAGAACGTGCAAAAAACTATATTTTAGTGTTTTCTATTTTGCACTTTCCTTAAAATATTATACTTATTCTTTAAAGTATACTAATTGTAAAAATATAATTTAATTTTATAGATTATATTAAAAAAAAATGCAGAAAAATAATAGACTTCAAGAAACTTTAGAAAGAAATTTTAGAAAAAATAAAATATTTTAAATTGGTTAATGAATGACAAAAAATACACTCGAATTCAAAACCTCCTACTTTTTTGTCCCAAGATTTCATATTATTTTATCTTACGTGAATATTTTTATAGTGACATTTATTTTTATAATACCTAGTTACTAAATTAATGTAATTTATTATTTATTATTAGGTACTAAATTAATATCATTTATTATTATTTATAACTTACATCCGTATTATCTATATCTTTTTTTTAGGTGTCGATAATCATTAATTAATTATAATGTTTCATTGATTCAGATTGCTGTTTTTTCTTACTAATGGACAAACAAACTGGGAGAAGAAACTGATTTCTATGATTACAGGCCTTATTACTGTGAATATTAAATACGCCAATGAATTATTGATTCATACGGTATCATACTACGAAATTGGTCAACAAACAAAGACTACATTGTCATAGTTGTGATAATGATGGACCAACCCACTACAAGTAAACCGAAGGCAGACAATAAACAGATAAAACCAGAGAATCTTGGTCCTCTTACCACCAAAACTTTAAAGAGATTGATTTGGAAACTAAAACTAGATCAAACGTCAAATTACAAAATTATTCCACTTCCACTCAATGAACTCAGTGACCCTGTATCCCGTACTGCAAGATATACAGGAATGCACCGATTAAACATAGAAAAGTTACTCGCTTTCGGAGAAATTTTTAATTATGAACCCTTAGAAATTGATCGCCAGATTATACACGCAAATCTAATACAGATGTATACACTCAGGAATCACATACCTACAGTCACGGAGTTATTTAATTCCCTTTATGAATTACTTCCAATGTACGTCGATTTAGATTTGTTTACAAAAATTCTTATCCGAATGGGTTATGTTTTCTACAAATTTCCTGGATCAAAGGCTTTACGAGTCATGGAAAAAAAGTCAGTTATGTTTGAGAGATATAGATACCTAAAAAGTATTCAGGAGTACCGGAAAGATAAACTTCCTATCGTTTATGTAGGATTTGCCTCACTTAACAAAAAAATGAATTTATTGAATTTGGAAAGGACTCTTCAAACAGACCCGAAAAATATTGTTAACCATGTCCTTTTTACGGCAACTGTAGAAGAAATCGGAAACATTAAAATAATCCCTTCATCCCCATACGAAGCATTACCCGATATTATAAAAAAATGGTTATTACCAACGTGTACTTCGCTAATCCTGCCGCCTGGAAGCATATGTGTCTTGGAAGATTCAAAGATATTCCGTGAGACTTTAATAGACGTTCCGACATGGAAAAGTGTCAAAGCCGACATGGTTGAATGGTTAGAAGAACATAATATTTCTTGCAATGTTGATATGCCTAAAGCAGATCTGTTGCAACTAATAGAAACTTGTACAGATTCAAACAAAAACACATTTGTAATAGATAATTTACTTAAACCATATAACTACTCTTTATTGAGATTACCGCATTGTATAAACGGTTTATCTATTGTACCTTTGGTTATAAAAACCTTGAATGACAAAGAATGTTTTAAAAATTCATTAGGCGTAGACCTCGTCAAAATATTTGAAAGCGTATCCTCAACGGATTTAAAACTTTTTTCAAGTATGATAGTGCAACAAGAAAAAAATCAGTTGCATGAAGATATTAAAATAGATGACATATTGGATGACCTAGTCAGAGAAATTAAAACATTAGATGACGAAGGCAACGAAGATGACGTGATTCTACCCTATAGTGATTCTGAATAAACTATAGACTAAAATTTTTAAATTTCACGATAAAAAAAATTTGCTTTCACAGATCTCATTTTGGTTTGGCATAATTTAGTATTTTTGCACTGGTGTCGCTACGTTGATTTTGTTAATAGATATAACTTACTGTACGAAACGTATAATAATAATTGTGTTTAAAAGGTGATAAACAAATTTCATCCAACCTTCATGTGACAAATAAATATTTTGTTCTCGATCATGATTTTCTTTTGCCTCAATAGTATATTGCCCATGCTACGCCGTGGCACAGAATATGTAATTGTGAGATGTGAATGTATAAACGTTTAATTTTATTATAATAAGCATATGCAGTTTATAAGTTACATAACTGGTTATATTAAATTATATACAATACAATAAATTAGTGCTTGAAAACAATCACACCAGATGGTAAGTGACGGTTAAGTTCAAGATGGTGAGCGCACTAATATAGTAAAAGCCTATTCACTATCCTCTTGAAGACACCCTTATTACCTAAGTGTGTGGGAACACCGACATCGGCAAACTTTTCAAATATTTAATTAGCTTATCGTCGTTGCGACTTTAAGAAGCCAAATGTCACCTTTCTGCTTTGGATTCGATGGAGAGGCGTGCGAAGAGGCTCATTGGTGACCCAGATCTGGTTAAGACCAATCTGCAAAGCCTCGAGCACAGGCGCAGAGTAGCCAGCGTCTCGGTTTTCTATAGGGCACATTTTGGAGAGTGTGCGCAGGAATTATTTGAATTAATTCCCCCTTCCCCATTTCTCCATCGAACGACACGACGCACGGCGGGTATCCACCCTTTCGTGGTGAACATCCCACCGGTACGGACAACGCGGTTTGCGTCATCATTCATTATTGGATCATACGAAGGATTGGAATAGCTTACCTGCGTCTGCGTTCCCGCCCACCTATGACGTGGATGTATTCAAGAATAGAGTGAATAGCTTTTATTAAGTTAGTGCGCTCACCATCCTAGACCACATCTCCACTTACCATCAGGTGGGATTGTGGTCAAGCATAGCTTATTGTAAGTAAAATATATATATTGTTCCGGTTGGGAACATAAAAACAATGCTAGTTGACTGATAAAACAGTTTATTGATAAAAACTTAAGCTATGATGATAAAATGATTGATTGATGATATCTAATTTGAATGCACCCGATCGCGGCGGTAATTGATTATGCACTAATTTTATGAATTACTTCAAATGCTCGCGATGCGATCGGTGGCACGTCATAGTGACGTCAATACCTATAGGTACGGTGTTCGGTTACATGCATGCAATGCACCGAACATATTCCGGGCCGGCCTAAGATGCCGTGATAAAGATGATGCTGTTAGTAAGTATGATTACAAGAGTGTTTACAAAATCAACTTAGTGCTATGGTTAGTATGATAGTTATAAAAATTACATACAAAATTGAATCACGTAAATAAAAAAATATGAAAGAAAAAAAAATTGAGTTACTCTGTTTGAGTTTGAGATAACTCTGTATTTAAATTGATGTCTTTTTGTTATGTATAGGCGATGTTGCCTTGTCCTTCTTACGCGCACTCAATTGTAATTTTGGTAAACGATCAAACACTCGCGCACTGACACTCGCGTACGCGTGATTTAATTCACTTCGATCACATTCACGCACATCACTCTCACTACACTGATAAGCCACATTTGGCACATTACACACACTACCACTAGACACAACACTGATGGTGGGCGGCAGCGGGCGGTCTCCGCTCAAGCGCCCCGCGCTCGAGCGGGCCGCACCGCGGACATCCTGCTCCCGTGGGCTCCGTGGCCGTGCGTCCTGCTGCCAGCATCGTCTTCCCCGGCGTTTATACAGCCAGACCACGATAATACCGACTGCTATAGCTACAGCTATGTAACTGATGGCGTACTGATGAACGTCGTGATATGATAAAGTGTCTATGTCTATCTGCTCGCTATTTGATTTTAGGTTTTTTACTTGTTGTTCAACTTTGGTGATAGTCTGTTTTAAAAAGCTATCCGTGGCGTTCTCTTCTCTAATTTCCGTAACAGTCAAATGAATAAAATGATTAATTTGGTCTAGTTTTGGAGTGTCAATGTTAGGCGAAATTATAAGTTTACTACTATGATATTGGAGTGGTTGTAAAGTGAACTGTTTTCCCTTTACAATACAATTCTCTTTAAAGTTAATAATGCCAGCGCCACTCAGCTGTTGTACAGAAACTTGATCCTCGCATACGACCTTTACGGAGTAAATATCACAACAAAAATAAAAATACTGTGACGGCGAGTTCAATGGCATCCATTGATTATTACATATTTTCTTTTCAGCTAAACATTTTGATGATAGACTCTCCTTGGCTCTCACACACAAATTTTCGTCATTTTCTAAATGTTCTATTGGTTGTTTCAGTAGGCAGACGTGAAAATCTTCCATGTAGGAACATGCTTGTAGATCGTTATTATCCATAATTAAATAAGAGTCTCGCTGTAAATTAAATGCTACATACTTTGATATAGGTGTAATAGTAATCATATTTTTGTTATGTTGGCGGGGAACTGGAATCAACATATACATCTGATAATTGTCTCGGCTTACAAGAGGAATTGATATTTCAAATATTATGTATTCCTTAGTTACTCTTGTCTTTACATGAAGTAATCGGTACATTTCTTGTATATTAAGTAATATGTTATTGATAGGTAACGTGAGATCTTTAGACATCTGACTACCTATTACTTGTAATTCGGTTTTTAGTTGCGTGGGAGTAAGCAGGTGAATACTAATATGGCCATGATAGATATCTGTGATAGTATTCAATAAAGTATCTTGTAGTTGCTTTAAGGTTTGTAGAAGGTTGTTTCCCGATAAAGCCGTTAAAGTGAAGTCTTGAATTACACTAAGGTTTGCTATTTCACTTTTCAACGCGTTAGTTATAGTTTCTAAATTATGCAGTTGTTTATGAATTATTTTATGTTGTTTTTCTATGGTATCTTCTATTCTTTTTATCAAATTAAACTCGGCTTCCACGACTGATGTTTGATTTTGCCAAAGCTTATTCAAATACTTTTCATTGTTCTTTATTTGATTGATGTCCCGAGCGTACTTTTCAGCGAATTTACTATCAAGTACACCGAACAGGCTGTTTGCTATGTTTCCGACACCGTCGATGAGCCCTCGGCGCCGACGCCGTCTGGCAGGCTCGTAAAAATGCTGGCTTAGCAAAAGCTTATTATAGTATTGTAATTCTTGATACGAGTGTTTCATCTGTAATAAAATCATGTTGCAATTGACTTGTTTTTGAAGAGCGTTGCAGGTGTTATCTAAATAGGTTGATAGTTTTGCATATGCTTCTAAACCTGTCCAATATGGCTCCATATTATAATAGACTACTAGGTTCCATTGATCACGAATTATTTTGATTTTTGTAACAGGATCAAAGAACAAAGATTGATTATTTGGAAGCTTAGAAATAGTTGGCTGGGCTGCTGACGTTGTTATCAATGTCATAAAAAACATTATTGCGGCGACAATAGCCGAAAATGAATATTTCTTGTTATTTTTCTGTTTATGTTGTTGCTGTTGTGTAATTTGATCTTCATCGCTTTCTTGGCTCAATGGTAAAACGGATAGTTTCACTACGGGTCGTTTGATAATGCCATTTTTGGTTTTAAGGGTAACTACTCTGACGAGATTGTCCTTTCCAGGATGAAGTTCTATTACTCTCCCCATTGCCCACTTACCAGGGGGGAGGTTTTCGTCTTGAATTGTTACTAGGCTTCCAATCTTAATGTTTGCTTTTGAATTTGTCCATTTAGATCTTGCTGATAATTGTGATAAATATTCTGTGTTCCAACGCTTCCATAAATCTTGCTTTAATTTTGATAAAAGATGCCACCGGGTCCGGGCATCATGTTCATTTTCAATAATAGTCAAATCTGAACAGCTTATTAGAAAATGTGCGGGGGTTAAAATACTAAGATCTTCCGGGTCTTCTGACAGCGCGCATAAAGGTCTTGTATTTAGGCAAGCTTCGACCTGGCAGAGGAAGGTAGAATATTCCTCAAAAGTTAATCTTTGCTCACCTACGACACGTTTAAGATGAAATTTTAAGCTGCGCACTGCTCGCTCCCATAAGCCGCCCGCACTGGGCCATGATGGTGCATTAAAATGCCACTGTATGTTCATCTCTGTCACTTCGGCCAAAAAGCTATCATTGAATATTTGCTGATGTTCTTCATAGTTTTCTTGTAAAAGCCTATTTGCTCCAACGAAATTGGTTCCCTGATCTGAGTATATATGATGTGGCATGCCCCTTCGTGCCACCATTCGACGAAGGGCTGCTAAAAAGGCTGAGCTGCTCATATCAGACACTATTTCCAAATGTACTGCTTTAGTAGCTAAGCAGACGAATACTGCTATATAGCCCTTTGTTGTTTTGGTACCGCGCCCTTTGCTGAAATTGATATACACATGTCCTGTGTAGTCGACGCCAGTATGATAAAATGGCCGTTCAGGGTTACTTCTAGGGGTTGGCAGATCCCCCATCAGTTGCTGCTGCATATCAGGGTTATGCTTTTTACACGTAACACAATTTTTTATGTGCTTTTTTACAGCTCTTATGCCTCCGGTGATCCAGTACTGCCTTCTTAGGTTGGCTAGTGTCAGCCTGGGCCCTCCATGAAAGGTAAGTTGATGTGTTTGCTCAATCAGGAGAGTAGTCAATCTGCTTTGATGAGGAATGATTGCTGGGTGCTTCATATTTTCGTGAAGATTCGAATTTGCTAATCTACCCCCTACTCTTAAAATTCCTTCCTGATCTATGAATGGATTTAAATTCTTTAAAATACTTTTTGATGGTAATTGTTTATTTTCTTTTAATTGGTGTATGTCTGTGCTAAAATGATCCATTTGTACTGTTTTAATAATAATGCTTTTTGCTTGTCGCAGTTCAGGTAACGTGATATAGTTGGGCATCGCTTTACGTTGGCGCGTAGGTATAAACGCTCGCCTTATCCATGCTATAATATGAGTCACGGTTCGAAATGAACTGTGATTACTTAATAACTTATTTACAATGCTTAGTTCAGGGTCTGATTTTTGGATGATATTGACATTCCTTATTTTACTTTCTTCAACCGTTGTGTACTTCATTTTCTCCTGATGATCTTGATCTTGAAAAGTTTCGAGCCACTGCGGTCCCTTCCACCATAAATCATGATTTTTCAATTGCGTTACTGATAGTCCGCGACTAGCGGCGTCCGCGGGGTTATCGTCCGTGCTTACGTAATCCCAGCTGTTTGGAGGCACGTTTTCGCTAACGCTACGAACTCGATTAGCTACAAAGGGTTTCCAGCGGGATGGGTCTCCTTGTAACCACCCTAAAACTATTTTAGAGTCACACCAACAGTACAATTTAATATTTTTGTATGGATCTAGGCATTTTAATATTTTTCTGATTAATTTAGCGAGCAAGTGGGCGGCGCTTAATTCGAGTTTTGGCAAGGATAATGATTTCTTTTGTGGTACTAATTTTGCTTTCCCCGCTACTAATGTGATACTTGCTTTCTCTTCACCTTTAATTTTTGCATATACCACGCACCCGTAAGCTTTTTGGGACGCATCTGAGAATCCGTGCAATTCCATCACACCGTTTTCTTGAAATCCAATCCATCTCGGAATTTCAAATTGATTTATTTGATCTAATTCTGATTTTAACTTTAGCCATTCGTTGTTTATACTTTGTGGTACCATTTCGTCCCATTTTAAATCAGCTAACCATACTCGTTGAAATAATATCTTGAGCATAGTAGTTAGAGGTGCTAGCCACCCCAGAGGGTCAAATATTTTTGATATTTCACCGAGAAGTTTTCTTTTTGTTATAGTGTTATTTGATTTATCGGAGACGCTGCTATGAAATGTAAATATATCTTGCTTTGGCAACCATCGTAGGCCCAGTGTTTTTGATATGTCATCCGTTTTAAAATTAAAATGATTATTTTGCTCACTTAGTTGTTGATTTAAATTTTCTAAAAGTGAGGGGTTGTTCGAATTCCATTTTCGTAACAAAAATCCTCCCGACTTTAATAACAAATACATATCGGTGATTAACTTTTGACCCCTTTCTATATCATGCGATCCACATATCCAGTCATCCATATAATATGAACCTTGTAATTTTTTAGATGCTAATGGGTAATTTTTAGATTCGTCTGATGCTAACTTTTGCAGGGTCATCATGGCCAGGAAGGGCGCCGCTTTCATTCCATACGTGACCGTGCTCAATTGATAAATTTTGATAGGTTGATTAGGGCTGTCGCGCCATATTATTTTTTGATAAGCTTGATCTTGCTCTTGAACCATGATTTGCCGATACATTTTTTCTATATCGGCGGTCCAGGCATACTTATAGATTCTCCAGTTTAGTATGAGCGACTGTAGGTCTTGTTGCAGGTTTGGTCCCGGGTACATACAGTCGTTCAAGCTCACTCCAGATGATGACTTTGCTGATGCGTTAAAAACCACGCGAAGTTTGGTTGTTACCGCCTCCGCGCGTTGAACGGCGTGATGAGGAAGATAATACTCCATGATCGAATTACGGTTGCTGGGTTTCATGTGATTTAATGCTATATATTCATCAATGAATGCCTTATAATTGTTAGCAAACTGAGGGTTTTTGTTCATTTTATATTCTAAATTATGAAACTGAGCTAATGCCATTGATTTTGATTGACCTAACTGATGAATAAGGTCAAATTTGATAGGTAAACGTACTTTGTACCTGCCGTCAGCTGTTCTTGTGGTTGTGTCATGATAAAATTGAACACAGTTTTGATCTTCACTTGACAATGATGCATCCTCGCAGATGTCCTCCATCTCCCAAAATTTTCGAATTTCATCCACATTATTCAAGATTACGTTGCACTGATACGTTTTCATCATGCTGCCGCACAGAACCCACCCTAACTGGGTCTGTTGAGCGATAGGCTGCTCAGTATTATTTCCTTTCAAAATTCCTCCCATCATGATTATTGAATAGATATCTGCCCCCAGAAGCATGTCTACCGGCCTACTTACATTGAAGTCAGGGTCTGCTAATTTAAGATTTTCAATATAACTCCAAGACGGTTTTGAGAATGAACAATTTGGTAAATTTTTAATAAGTGAATTCATAATAATTACGTTAGCGGTAAAAGTGAAGTCGTTGTATATGGACGTACAGTTGATAGTTAGCTTTCCCTTGCTATTATTTTGCTGTTCACCGACCCCAAAGATTACACCTTTACAATATTGCCTTTTCAAACCTAGTTGTTGTGCTGCGCTTTCCTTAATGATAGATATCTGCGACCCTTGATCTATAAGGGCTCGCAATACATGCTGGGTGCCGTCTGCTCCTGTAACCTTTACCAAGGCTGTTGATAAAAGTATTTCTGAAAGATCATCCAGCGACACGTGCGAGGTCGTTGTCGCGTTGTCGTTAGATTTTTGCTGTTGGCTCGTGTTTCTTCCGGTCACCTGTTGTTTTCGCTTAATAAAGGCATCATGTAACAATGTATTATGATTACCGGAACAATTGCGACACCGCTTGGTTGAAAAACAGGCCTTGCCCTTGTGATCGAATAAGCAATTTACGCAATAGCGATGTTTATTAACTGTATTTAATTTTTCGTCGCATTGCATTTCTTTGAACTTTGCACAATAAAATATGGCATGATCCATGTTGCAAAGTGGGCAATTATATTTTGTGCTTGAAGTCGACGTGTGAAATGATTTTAGATAATTTGAATGCTTATGATTTTGACCTGAATAATTTGAAGGGGAGAATTTCTTTGGTTGAATAATACCTTGATACTGTTGATTGTTTTGTTTTTGTACATTTTGTTCAATTCTTTTCCGAGATGATTCCAGAATAGTAAATTTACTCTCCAAAAAACCTATAAATTCTTGCAAAACTGGCAACTCCCGAGGGTTTTTTATTGATTCGATATATTCTCCATAAGAATCGCTATCAAGCTTTTGAGATAAAATATGTACCAGCATCGGATCCCACGTGCTGGTATCTATGCCTAAGTTTTGAATAGCGTGCAGACTCTCCTTTGTGACGTCATGCAAACGCTTGATCTGACCCAATGATTGTTGTTGCATAATTGGAAGATTTAAAAGAGTATTTAAGTGGGATGTAAATATTAGTCTTTTATTATTGAATCGATGATTTAATAATTCCCAGCAAACAACATAGTTATCAGAACTTATTTGCAAATGATGTATGATACGCTCAGCTTCGCCCGTAAGTTTGCTTTTCAAAAACTGCATTTTCTGAGCATTCGACAAGGATGGATTATTATGTATTGCTTCATTAAATAGGTCCTTAAAAGAGACCCACTGCTGGTAGCTTCCACTGAAGGAAGGAATGTCCATTTGGGGAGTGGACTTCTCCCGATGAGATACGGACCATAATTTTGTATTTATTTCTTTCTTGATAGAATTGAATTGATTTTCATGCCTGTTATACTCCCTTTCGTACTCTATTTCCTCACCATCTACCTCTCCTGCTATTTCCCAATGTAGATTATCTATAGCTGTCCACCTGCTTTGCAACATTTTCAACGCATCTTCGAACTCCCATTTATTTTGAAATAACTCAACATTAATATTATTTACGCACCTCTGAAACGCCTTGAAATTAATGCCTTGCTTTTTTAACATATCATCCAACTTGCTGTATGTTCCTCTCGAAGTTATGCGACGGTAACTAGCGTCCCTGCCTTCTTCTTCGAGCTGATCTTGCTGACGACCCCTTACCTTCTTAGCTTGCCGCGTTGCTTCTTCTGCTTGTCTGCTAGGCCCAGCCTTTGGCTGTTCTGCTTCTGCTTTTTTGCTTGCTGCTTGTTCTACCTGCTGTTCCTCCCGCAACTGTTGTTCCTTCTTTACCAGTTCCACGTAAGTTTGCTGTAATACCTCTTTCGCCGTGTTGTATAACTCCCTCATCTGGTCGTACTCATTACGCTCAAAATAAGGATCGCTCGTCACTCCAACACGTTCTAATTTTTGATGATTTAATTTGAACTTACTCCACAATCCTTCTAGCCGCTCTAAGCGCTGCTGACAATATTCAATGGTTTTTCGCTCTGCTCCATCCTTTTTAACGTTGACCAATAGTTTAGACACAGAATCATATAGCTCTGCCTGGTTGTCGTACAAACCTTCCATCTTGTTGATTTAGAATGTTAACGATGATTATTAAGTAAGAAAAAAGGAAAGATCTTACTTGTGGTGCTGCTCAGATTGCTGGCGAGTACCTCCGGCTGCTGCTGCTCTGATGATGCGAAAATGATATCCCTCCTTTGCTTATGTCTCGCAAAGGAAAACTCCAAAGGCACTGCAATCCTAGTGTACTGCTACAATAAGTCACTGATTTAACCTCACTGATTTTACACACGCGAGGTCCTTTTTTAAGCTCGAAGGACCATTTATGTTCCGGTTGGGAACATAAAAACAATGCTAGTTGACTGATAAAACAGTTTATTGATAAAAACTTAAGCTATGATGATAAAATGATTGATTGATGATATCTAATTTGAATGCACCCGATCGCGGCGGTAATTGATTATGCACTAATTTTATGAATTACTTCAAATGCTCGCGATGCGATCGGTGGCACGTCATAGTGACGTCAATACCTATAGGTACGGTGTTCGGTTACATGCATGCAATGCACCGAACATATATATATATATATACACACCAATTATTCAATTTTGAAATGTGATGTCACGAAATTTAGGACCCCCTCCCACCCCTTGTCACACTACATCGACCCCTCCCCCCCTCCACCCTAACGTGTGACGTGATTTATAGATGGCCCCTTAAGCGCACAGGTCTCACGATGTTTTCTAATAGACACACAATTTTTGAAAATATTGGTGCGGTGAGTGCCATGAACATTTCGGACTCATGACCCCGCATTAGGGAGACCACTACATTCTTACTACTACACTACATTGTTAATAAAAGATTATTAACCTGTATGTACATAGTTTAAATATTACATCACAAACATTTAACGCTTCTTACTTTATAAAATTCAATTAAAATTTTTCCTTCTTGTTACTGAAATTAATATAGGAGCCTTTTTACACGGCGTATTTTTGAACGCAACGCGCGGAATCCGCGCGTTTACTCGTTCGATCGCTTTTTCGGCGCCGTAATAATACGCCGTGTGCAGAGGCTGTAAGATTTACAATTCATAGATTGAAAAATGTGCAAATTAAACTTTAAAACACCCCACACGTATGGGTTTGATGAAAAAAACATTTTTGAGTTTCAGTTCTAAGTATGGGGAACCCCCAAAATTTATTGCTTTTTTTCTATTTTTGTGTAAAAATCTTAATGCGGTTCACAGAATACATCTACCTACCAAGTTTCAACAGTATAGCTCTTATAGTTTCGGAAAAAAGTGGCTGTGACATACGGACGGACAGACAGACAGACAGACATGACGAATCCATAAGGGTTCCGTTTTTTGCCATTCGGCTACGGAACCCTAAAAATGAAAGGAATTTATTTATTAGAAACTATTTATTATGTTCAGTAATTTATGATTTTCATATAAAAATCAGCTCTTTGAATACCCTGGAAAGCAGTTGAATATATCGTTGCTGCGTCTCCGCTGCCTATCTTGCATATTATAAGTCGTGTGTAAGAGGGATGTTAGAGTCCTTTATGCCTTCCACGCCGTAGCAACAACACATCATCAACAATTGCATGTATGTGATAAATCAACAACACGTCTGTTCCAAACTAACATAATATAATCATAAAGAAATTTTATTCCTAAAATCGTAATCCAAGGAATGAAAGCAGTGCAAAACTTTTTACCATAATACGGGTACTCACGATATTTATTTTGTATAATAATTTAATTTATCAATTATTATAATGTAAAAAAGAGGTAGATATGTCACTAGCGCGCCGACGATCAAGAGCGTAAGAACAGGCAATTGACCGTTCTGCTGCTCGTAGTCGCTCTGTCAGTACAAGACGATACGCACGGTTTTGTTGTTGTCAGAAGTGCTTGACATTGGACATACTGTCATTGGTGTAGTGAAACAAAAGATAAACGTGTGTGTGTGTTGTAACTCTTTTCGGAACTTTTTTTGGTTGATTTGTAAGGGCATAACGTATCTATATTTAAATATCATTATTTTGTACACCGATATTTCAACCCAGTTGCATGTATCGTGGTATTCGTGGTCACGGCTGAACTGGGTCGAAATATCGGTGAACAAAATAAATATCCTGAGTAGCCGTATTGAAGTAAAATGTATTCAGTTCGCGATTAGTTAAGTTTAAAATCACGTAGTGCTAAACTTATTCAAAAATCATCACATATACTATAACGTTTCACTGATGTAACTCCCTTTAGTGATTGTTAAACATGTTTTGAGTGTGTACTTGTACGTTCAAATTTTTTAATCTCGGAAAGATATACTCTTTCTCGTTTTTCCAACTCCTCTGGAGAAAATGAGTTTTTGACTTCCAAAAGGTATTCTTCCTGAACTAAACTATCGAGTTGTTCGTCACACTCATCATTTGCCCATTTGGTGACATCAGTGTTTTTGGCCATGGTCAAAATCTTGTCTGTTATGATTTCCACTTGCATGTCTTCAGTAAACACTAATTTTTCATTTTGTATTAATGTATCTTCCAGATTTTGCCAATATACTGGATTCTTACTTGCAATAAATTGTGTGACGTCTTCCTCTAAAGGCATCTTATCCCATAAAGGTTTGTAGTAGTTTATATAATCAGTTCTTGTTGGCCGACGAAGTATTTCGTGACCATGAGAGTAAAGAACCCAATCAAATTTATGCAAATCAAGTTTGTTCTTACATTTTTGTATTAATTCATAAAGCTCACTTCGGTGAATACTTTTTTCGTGTGGGATACTATTAATTTCTAACCATTTGATCATTTCAGATTTTTCACTTTCGATTGTGGGCACAGGCAAACTTTTCGTGTAATAAGGCTTGTCTTCTAAAATGATGACTGACGGTTCAGTTAGAATAGGTATCACATTTTTGAGTATGTGGCTCTCGATCATTTCCTGGCACTTAAAAATGGTTTGGCTGAGTAATATTTTTCCATTTAGATATTTTATATATCTTGTATTATTATTACCTACAGCATTTAATACCACAACATAATTAACTGATTCGGTTAAGCACTTTTCAAAACTGCAGATTTCTTTATCAGCCCTAGTCAAAACTCTAGCCTCTATGTAAACTAAACTTCGATTTTCCTTTCTATAGCTCATTATTTTCTGTAAGTAGTCGTGTTTTTGTATGAGTCGTTTAGGGTGTTCAACGATAATCGCTTTACTTGTGTTAGGTAGACGACGCCAAATATAACCACTTCGTTTTAACTGCTCAGGTAATTGATAACAGAAATAATGGTCTTTAACAATATTACTCAGAAACTCAGACTTAGGTATTTTTAAATTTCTAACGTAATATTTTCCTAACTCTTTTCTTAATATCATATCTTTGTCTGGTGTCTCTAACAAACTCTCTTCTAGTATAACATTTTCTCTCATTTTCAGTATGACCTCGGCAAACAATGAATGCGGCAATTTAGTTAGGTAAGCCATTCTGTTAAACAAGTGATCAATGGAATAGTATACATTTGCTCTCTTTTCTTCAATACATGCCTTCAAAATATTATAGACAATGGCCATTTTATTTCCTATGTCATTCATAACGGGTTCCTGTTCATCATCAGTCTCCACGATGTTTTGATCCGTTTCTTCATCTTCCTTCAACATGACCTCTGCAATATTTTGATTTGTTTCTTCCTCTGCTTCCTTCAAGGGAATCTGAAAAAGCGTAATTATTTTAGTTTTGTAACATTTATTGCTAATTAAGTTGGTACTGCAATCTATGATCCATGACTACAGTACAGTACAATACAGAGTAGAAAGTGCTGGTATTTGGGCTTGCCGTAAAATTACAAGATATTCAATAACTAATACATAACGGGAAAGTTGAATATTATTGGGAAATATATTTGAGGCCTTGAGAGATAGCTTTTTTATGTGAATAGCTGACAAACAAGCAAATGATCGCCTGGGGAAAAAGAGGAAAGATCTATCTTCCCTCTTCCTTCTTGGCAACTTATTGACGATGCCTTTGATTTGCTGATGTTCATTGGCGACGGTAACCACTAACCATTAGCTCCACTGTTATGCAGATACCGACAGCAAAATGTATAAAAAATATGTAATTTAATCACATTTTGTACTATTAACCTAATCTTAGAGTGAAAAAGAATTTAATTTAACTTTGTCTCCAACGTCTCCTTCGCTCATGGAAATAACTAACTTCGAAACGCCGACGCGATGCCGTCAAAAATTAAAACATACCACAAAATAAATGCTTTCCATAATGTATCTTCTTCGTGAAAACTAATTTCTTTGTTGCCTCATAATAAATATTGTTGTCCGAATATAAATAATCGGATAAAAAAAAAATTTTACACAGTAAAATAATTACAACGTAAAAATTAATATGTATAAAAGTGCGAAGGAATCAATGCTGCGAACGGTACTAATAAGAACTATTAAAGCAAACGCAGTAACTGAGGCGGTAAATATGACGATAAACTAAATTAAATCGTATTTTGGTGTAATGTGAACTACATATTTACGCATTATAATTACGAAGCGCGCGCGCCATAGTTGCAGTAGCCGACAACCCTAACGGGCGTAGGTAGGTTGTGAACAAATTAAGATGGTGTTTGTCGAATTCGACTATTACAACGTTGCGTTGACTATTCGTCAAGATGAATGGAGTGTACGTAGTGGACTAATATTTATTCTGTGGTACATAAAACAAAAATATTATTAATATCTCACCGTTTCGTCTTCCATGCTTGCTTTCTGGAATATTATTTGGAGTCTGTGGAGTATATCGGACGCCTATTAACTGAGTTTTTGATGTAAAAACGGTGAATATTAGTTATCCAAAGTGACGTGGTCTCGCTTCTGAGTACAACGGGCGACTGCGGAGGCGCGCGGTGCCGCGACGCGGGGCGGGATCTCGAATAGCGTCGGCCGTTTCGTTTCGCTCTCTTCGTCCCCCCCGCGCTTTCCCCCGCAGCGACCGGTACAGAACTACAACCACAGACATGTACCTATACCTTACAACAGAGTGCAAGCGCGGGGCATGAGTCGCAAAATATCTTTTGTTATTAACACCTTATGCACACTGCGGTTTTTAGACAAGTCTTATTTGATAAAAGAATTTGGCACTTTTTATTGAAATATTAATTTAAATTACAATAAAAAATAAAAGAAAAAGCTCGCAATAATCTTTTAAGTTATAGGTTATACGCAACACAACACGACAAATAAACAATAAAGTCACAAAAATTAGCCCTAGCCCAAATTCAACCTTGGACCGTAGTGAATAAAATTAATGAAGGAACCGTTTTCAAACCACTAGCTAGGCCTTAGGTGTTTTTAATATTCATCAACTATAACAGCCATTGTTTTCTAACTAAGCCCTCTTTAATTGGAAAACGTGCTATGTAAGATGTTTCCATTCAAACTTAAATATTTTTGAAATAAATAACAGTTTTCAAAGAGTTCAATAAGATTTGTATCTTAGTTTACATTTTAAATTATTTATTTATTTATAGCTAGCCGATTAATGCAACTAGAAGTCCTGTCACTTTTATAGCATGTGTTTGAACAGATTACAAAAAAATCGACCCACCCATTTTTTTGTTCAATAATGATCGACTGACACAGATAAGCTGTTTCACATGTTTGTTTATAAAACTGCAGGTGAGCTGATTTTTTTGATGACCAGTAGGTATAGTATAAATTTAAAAATTAAAAAAAAAACCGCTATCAAACAAGCTATTATTAGGTGTTTAATACCTACCAACTTTTTTGAATTTTTTGAAAAGTAGTTTGACGCAAATGTTCGTATACTTGTAAGATTATTGTTGTTAGATTTTAAAACATTCAAGATTTCTAGCATGGCAAACTGGTTTGAATCAAAGTTACGTATTTTAATCAAAATTTCAATTGAGGCGATGCACCCTAGTCACAAAAATTAACCTCGTTAAACTGTTTTGGTAAAACCTGTTTCAATACCGTGTTTAACGAGTTAATTTGAAAGAATCCTCTCGCTTTCGTGACGTCAGTAATTTTGGAGTCTGCTTTGAAGCGAATTATAAGAGCTGATGTTACCCCCAAAAGCTTATGAGGCACAAATGAGAAAATATGGATTCAGGGCGAGAACTGTGTCAAATGCAAATGTTGAGCGTGTGAGGCGACAACCAACGTGGTTAGGGTGATAGCATAGTGGGAAGAGCGGTTTTTGTGTAAAGCTGAAAACGGACGAGTCATTTCTTCCGTACTATCGAGATTCACAGTTTTTGTCCATAGTGAGTTAAAAATTGACTTAGAATCAGGAAGTTGGAATTATCGTCATCAAAAACACAGAAAGTCCAATCCATATTCCATATTATACTTTGTTACCACGTTAAAAGAAATACAAATCTGTTTTACTGTTGACTACTATACAATTGTTCAAATATTCTTGTCTTCTTTACAAAGGGTTGCCACTAAAATATCACTTCTTAGCGGTGACGCCGTATTTTTTATATAGTTTCATAATTCATATCATAATACATGTTAGTCTGTTGAACCAAAACGGTTCCAACCCGCTTCCCGCTCCGCTTACCACCCAACCCGGACTCGGATAGCGTTTGAACTTTGAATGCATTCAATGAGATCAGATCTAAATTTCAAAGGGCGGAGCAAGGGCCACGCTGCGAATGTGAACTTCACACATTTTTGAGTCCCAAATGGTTTCTATGACGTGAACTAGCTAACTTTATTTTTATTATAGGAAACCTGCTTCATGAGTTCAATAAGAACAAAAGAAGTAGACGTAAGGCATAAATTTCGCAAGGAAATAAATAAATTTATATATATATAAAAAAAAGCTGTATTAGTTACACTATTTATAACTCAAGAACGGCTGAACCGATTTGGCTAAAAATTGGTGAGGAGGTAGCTTAGAATCAGGAGACGGACATAGGATACTTTTTACACCGGAAAATAGACCTGTTCCTGTGGGATAAGGTAAAATTTTGTTATATGTAGTTGATAGATTAGTTATTTATACAGATATAAAATAAAGCTCGGGGATGGATATAGGATACTTTTTATCCCGGGAGCGGGAGCGGGAGCTGGAGTGGGAGCGGGAGCGGGACTGTAACGGCTAAAAACGGCTGTGCCGATTTTAATGATTTCTGATTTGTTACATTCTTAGGCGATACGAAGTTAGCCGGGTCAGCTAGTAAAAAATAAATACTAGTTTTAAGTTTCACTTTGCTAGTATATTTTTGGGGTTTCCTTAGTCAAAACGTCTGTCCTGTCCATGATGTGAGCCTTAATAGATTTATTTAAATATTTTCATGCGCAATTAAAAGTTAATCCAAGTATCCACACAATTAAGTATATTTCAGTTAAATTGAAGTTTGAAGCAGAAATTATTCCATGACATCTCGGAGGTATTTAAGACTGACAAGGGTGGGACGTATTGAGGCCCGAAATGGGCTTGGAATTGAATTTTGGGCCTTATTACCTTCCGGATAAGGGCCTCACTCGAAAGGACCCGACTCAATTCAATCCCACATCCCTTGAGGATGTCTGTGACGTAGTTAAGTGTAGTAATAGTTTTGGAGTGCGAATTAATGTGCGCGCAATGCTAGGAGATAATGGGTGGAATCACGCGAGCAGAATAAGAGAATCTCTTCTTTATATCGACGCTTGAAAGGCAAAAATTACCAAGCGACATGTTGACAACTTTACACTAGAGCATTTTAAAGTAAAAATAAAAAAAAAGTCGTAAAAAATCGCCTATTAGTCATAGCTACTTAATTCCAACGAATTTTACATGCAGTTTAAATGCTTAATAAAGCGATTTTAACGATTTTTTTTTCTAAAATTAAAAACTTTAAAATGCTCTAGTGTAAAGTTGTCAACATGTCGCTTGGTAATTTTTGCCTTTCAAACGTCGATATGTGTAGTATGCCAACAACTGCTTCTAAATTTTACTAGGCTATGGTTTTCAGCATACCTGTCGGCAAAGGTTTATAATGGCGGAATAATCCAAAATTCAATTCGTAGTTATTAAATAACTAAAAATAAGTACCTACAGATAAACCCCGGGTTTATAATTTATTTAGGACTTACAACGTTAGAGATACAATTTTCCAAACTTATTTTTTATTGGTTGATTGGGACAATAAAGAAATCTACTGTTCCTACCTTTCTTTGTCAAAAATTATCTTGACAAGAATCGAACCCGGTAATTTCATACTGCCTATTTACAACCGTAACAAACTCTCAGGTATTATTAAAAAACAAAAGCAAATTGCTCTTAGCCTCCGCAATGCACGCTCCATTTAATAATAAAGAAGAGAAAAACTCAAAAGCATGGTAAAAGAATTAATACCTCAAAGGAGGTACTTAGGTCTTACTCCTTTGTTCAAAGTAAATCAGAAACACGGGAATTAAAAGGAAATTGAAAATTAAGGAAATTGCTAGTCTTAAAGTAATTAATTTGTGTAGTACTGCAGATATATTGTTATTATTATAAACTAGTAACATCCCTTGCTTCAGGAAAACCAAAGCCTTCGTGACTAACCGAAAAAAAAATGCTTGTACGGGTTCTTTATTTTTTTGTTTTTTTACTGTGTAGGCTTACTTATCAATATAAAAGCCAAATATTTGTAAACTTTATGTTATAATGTTCCCACGATAAATTATGTATCTTAGTAGAAATATTTGGTTTAACTCATGTTCACTAACAAAAAAACATAAACGTGTACTTTTGTACGCGCGTGAGAAGTTATACTTCTTTGGCATCAAAAAAAAAAAACATTTTTTTTTATAAAAATCATTTAAAAAAACAATATTAAAAAAAAACAATATTAAAAAAACAATATTCAAAAAACAATATTCAAAAAACAATATTAAAAAAAACAATATAAAAATCGACGTTTTTCGTCACCTTTTGTGACACAAATCTTAAAATTTCACTCTCATCATTTTTTCCATTTATTTCATAACGCGCCTAAAGAAGTATAACTTCAAAAATTATGCGTGCACAATGAAATGGCCTAATATTTCTTAAAGTAGCTCAAATGAAGAAGGTTGCAGTTTAGCCGCATGTGTCTATTCAGTAGGCAGTGATATACAATAAGATATTTTTCATACCAATTTAAAGCTGTTTAAACTTAAATTATCACGAAGTGGAGAAGACGAGAATAGTAAAATGAATAAGTAAATAATTCCCTTCAACTTTGAACTATTCTCTTTAACAATGTAACAAAAATCAATGGCTGAAAATGAAATGAGTAATAAAAATATAAAACGGGATATCGCGGGATACATAATGAATGGGGTTGAATCCCGGGGTGCAAATGTATTCTTTTGATATTTAAATCATTGACTAATGAAAGGTGGGAGATGTTCCGTTTGAAAGGTTTTTAATATTGATTCAGAAAGGGTTAAAAGGAAGGGCTTATAAAGATTAATTCATGTCTTAAAACTCTTAAAGTTCATTCGGATAATCCGCAGCAACAGAAGATTGCAGCGACAAAAATTTGATTAGAAGTTGCAACGTGTGAAAGGTGCAAGTGCAAGAATTTATTTGACAAGGGGTCCTTCAAGATGCGAATCCATAGTTTCCTAGCCGGCAATGATTACCCTGGTGTTGCTAATGTCCGTGTCCGGTGATCTCTTACCATCAGGTATTCCGTCTGTTTGTTTGTCGGCTTAGGACGTAAAAATCCCTGTACACACAATCCCGAACGCCTCAAGCAAAAGATCTGGTACCAATTTCATAAGTTACCTAAATTTTTCACCAAACCAGCATCTTCTAAACAAATTTACCGACTAATCGAACTCTCAGAGACCACAAGAAAAATGTTCTAGACCCTTTTAAAAACCGTCAATCCGCCCATCATTTCCTTTCACTCATCAAAGCTCGCCATTAAAGGGTGACTTCGCGGAATCCGCGACGCAACGCCAAATGAAGTGGAAATTCTGAAGGTGGACGAATTTGGGTGATGATAGCCGAATTCTGTAGGAATATTTAGGTTCTGAAACTAAGGTTTTACGACATTAGATCGGTTTATTAATACGGGCCTTGGACACGTTAATTGAATGAATTAATTAATTACGTTTATAAAGAAGTCTGGTGTGTATTTTATCGTTCCAGTCAAGATAGATGACACTGGTGTGACGACGACTCTCTAACCGATTTTCGAGGTGTTAGTGATTCACCCATCTTGAATCCAGTCCAACCCCCCAGCTTATAGTGCACTATGGTTAACGGATGAGACTCTGATGCTAGGCTCTTCTGTTGGAGGTTGCTGGGTTCTGTACAACCCAGTTGAATCCCAATGGCATGGGTGCATGCATGGTGGGGTAATAATTCTTTCCTCACCTTGCTATTGGCTATAGATACATCAAATATTAGTGAATTTTAAGAAGTGGGTGAACACATATTCTGCCATCTATTTTTAATACATATGGAATATGACCTGTATTTGAGCATGAAAAAAATGAAACTCTCATTTTTATTCTCTTAATAATAAGAGATTTTCATGGTGAAACTAACTATCGGATGATATGCCCCGTTCCGTGGGGTCCAAACTAACATGTCTTGGTACATGGTATATACACTACGTGCTAAGATTAAATGGGCGATTTAGGAGATGAGGTGGATTGGGAAACATACGGGGCATTAAAACGTACAGAACTACAACGTTCCGTGGATTTTATTTACGTCAATCCATTCAGTTCCACTCATGATTGTTCGGTTGGGTCTATCTCCTGTTACAATTTGAGCAATAAATCCATAGTTGACGACTTTGTTCAACTACGAATTGCCTAATTTCATTCACCAACATTATGTAGAACTTTTGAGTTTGAATGTTTCTGGATGAAAACATCCAGAAACTCACCACATCTACGAGTGAAATTTTAAAGGCTTATGATGTTGCACGAGTAATTTAACCAACATAACAAGAATTTGTACCTACAAATTTCCTTTGAAATACTATATAAAATGTATTTTTAGATGTATGTTGAGTTGGTAATCAAATAAAATACTTATTTATTATACCTCTGATAGACATAATTTGAAATAACCCAAGTTAATCCTTAAATTATATTGTTTACTAGCTGACCCGATGAACATCGTATCGCCTAAATTTTTTTTTTCTCAAATAAAAGTAGCCTAAGTTACTCCTTGTTACATCAGCTATCTGCCAGTGAAAGTTCCGTCAAAATCGGTCCAGCCATTTCAGAGATTAGCTGGAACAAACAGACGGACAGACAGACAGACAGACAAAAATAGTAAAAAATGTGGTTTTGGTATATGTACCGTGTATAATACATCCAAATGCACTTAGTAAAAAGCCGTTATTTTAATAATACAATTACGAACAGACACTCCGATTTTATTTATTTGTATAGATTATTATCTACTTATTCAGTGTTATACAAAGAAACAACATGTGCTGTATCATATCAAAATCTGCTTAATCGTTACCGCATCAAACCTGCTCCTTACAACCCGTCGTATGTCCCCATTTTTCTCATCTAACCGCGCCTCCATTTTACGTAGACCTCCGACATTAGTCTCAGGCCCCCTGTTTCCTTAGCCGCTCCGGCTCTGATGGGTCCTTCTTCGCTGGTCAGCTATTTTCTCTCAGAGATATTACCTGGATGCTGGGACATCCCTAATGTTCCTCTAATGTGAGATGAACAGGCAGAAGGTACTATACGTTATGTTTTACGTTCGTGAATATGTCGTATCTGTATTCTGGAATGGAGGTTCATATCGGTTTATTATTCCTAAGTAGGTTCTTTATGGCTGACTCAATACTGATGTAGTTTATTGAGTAGCAATGTTAGTAGTGGATGGTTGATTCTGTCTGATGTGGAGACTGTGCCACGTTCGAATCTAAGAATATGTTTACTTGGCAGGGTTTAAATTTATGTGTCGTGTTTGATTAATCGCAAGTTTAATTCTCGTAAGATGTTTTAGATGTTTACAATGGCCCTGAATCTGTATAGAATCTTAAACTACATATTTAAGCTTGAATTCAGATTAATTTATTCTTATAGGTATCAATAATACCCTAATGTAAAATATTCTCCTAAAATACCTTGTTTAGCAAAAGCTATTTATACAGAGTAGAATTTTCCTTAAACCGTTTGTTTTGCAAAATATTACATTACCCTACAAACTCTCTCGTATGGAAGATTGTTGCCTAAAGAGTAACCCATTCGGCTCATTCATACAAATTAACTCAATACCGAAAATTGGCCGACATTCGCTGCCCACAAAATAACCTCTCATAGATTGGATAGAAACGAGGATATAGGGAAAACTAGAACTGTTCAACATGCGCACACATCTTACTTACAACTACGCTCTAAAGTTCATTTGTGGTATAAACATAATATACAATCACATCACAAGTTACACCCAAGAACAATTCTGTCTAAACTTAGGCAATAATCGCATTACAGTGCGATACAATACGAATATGTTAATTACTTAATACACATACACATAAAGTAGACAGTTGATTATTTCGAAGCGTGGCGTCCATTACATGCATACAGCAATACAGCAATATTTAATAAAACTTTTCAGATTCTAGAAGGTTAAAACAACCAATATTACAACACAAATATGTGGAATACACTATCAGTAGATGTAGAATTGGGTCATTGGTACCTTAAAGAGCCTTGCCCCAAAAGATTGCCTCAATAAAGTCCCCTACGAAGCACGGAAGCGCTCCAGCAGTTTTTGCTACTAACGGTCACTATAGTTATAGTTATAGTTATATACCGCCCCTATAGTTTCTTAACTCTATCGATCACTTAGGATAGACCGTAGAATGGGCCGTGGCCTTCTAAATCTAAAGTCTGCTAATAAGTTTGTTTAAAAATATTATTTGTACTGAAATCCTTTTCGTGTAAACGCGACGAAATTATCTGCCTGAGTTTTCTGTCACTATATATTTCGTGGTGAGACTCTTAAGGAGAATGAATCACTCGTTCGCAAATTTATTGTAACCGCAATGATAAATTGACTATGATAACGCCATTTTCTTTTGTCCCGCCGTTTGTAGGCCACGTATTATTCGCCCCACGAAATTAGTTTCAAGATATAATGCTCCTTAAATTATAGTAACTGGCAAATTTATATTACAATACATCATTGCCAAGCTGCGTGTATGGCTTAAAGAAATTGCAAATTGATCAGCATTTGCAGAATGCCTTTTTTCAAACTCTTCGTAATTATCTTTACGTACATACAAAAATAACTAAAATATCATCTATATTAATATTAGTATAGAACGTATGAAATTTATATATATAAATTTATATATATAAACTCTTTATTTATATAATTTATATATATAAAGAGGAAAGATTTGATTTTTTGTTTTCATTGAATAGGCTCCGAAACTACTGAACCGATTTAAAAAAAATTTTCACTGTTCGGAAGCTACACTATCCCCGGGTGACATAGGCTATATTATATTTTCAAAAAAATAGGGTTCCTTAATAAAACTCCAATAATGTAACCAAAGGTGTAAAAAAATAAGAAAACCGAAGCAAAGCGAGGGCGGTTACTCGTATTATATAAATACATAGGCCTTTCTTCCTCTCACATAGACTTTCTCTGCCCATGCACAGAAGTGCAGAAGGCCGATGCATTCGCATATGACCTGGACAAATACTACTTAAGTTTTACTTCACTTTTACTTAACTGTTTACTTAACTTGACAGGTTGTTAACCTCCTGGTGGTAGTACTCAGTGCCCAGCTTAATAATGAGCGTGGTAATACCACTAAGTTCTTATTTTTGGAGATCACTAACCTATTCTTCAGCTCTCAATTACAGACTAATGTGTGGGTGTCAACGAGTTGCTAAAGATTCTGGTGTTACTTAGAAGGGTCTCGTCTGCTTATTTGCCAGCTATTGGCATAAACTACAAATTCTTGATATACCTCTATAATACAATTTAGTTCTTTGGCTTTAAATATGGAAATTCACCGTCTATCATAGCATGTCTCTTCCAGAGTAAAATAGTGCATGGAATCGGAGTTTGTTATTAAAAAAGACTGGAACAATCAGCTCGCGCTCGGACGCTTCGACCCTGTGTCCAATTACGAAGCGCCGCGGCTCTCATCTTGGTATTGCTCGCACTTGATGTGCGAGGACGGTATCATATTATTATGATAGTTTTGTTCTCCACGTCATTGGCGTTTGGATTTTATTTTATTGCAAACGAGCTAGAGATCCTTATTATGTTTAGAGGCGAAAACTGTTCATGTACCATGGGCATTACAAATAATTGTAATCAACCTCAAAACCACGTCGGTGTTACAGTTCGATTATAATGTAGCTAAGAGCGAATAGGTATTTACTAAGTAACTTTTTAGTCTAATTACTATTTATCAGCACGTGAAATAGTAGTCAAGCATTCACTAATAAATTCATTATGTTAGTATTAAGTCTACTTTGTAACAGTCCGCGGTTAACATGTATGATAGTATATACTTTAAGACCGTTACGTGATGGTATTATATATCTTAAGCGCGGATTGTTGCAGTTTGCAGTTGCAGTAGACTAATACTAAGTTAATAACAATGGATTTCCGCAAAGTAACGCCTGGTAATATGAGTATAACATAAAATTGAAAATAATATTTGTCATTGGCTAAGTGCCGACTGAGGCTAGGGCCCTCATAATGCAAATACCCAGGTTAATGGTTAAGCGTTTTAACATGGCTGCATCTTACACCATTGCGTAACTTGTGAAGCAACTTTAAAATTCCTGCAATGTGGCAAAAATAAATACTAAAAAACTTCTACATTGTCAATCAAATTGCATTTTAATGTTAAAGCCAAAATGTTATCTTAAAATGCCGTAACATAAGTGAGTGCAGTCCTGTTTTTACGAATAAATTTCAGTGCAAATTTTGTGAATGATAAAGCTAAAAAAAATATTTTGCTAATTTTAAAAAAATCTTGTCAAGAAGTTAGTTTTTTACTAATGAATAATTTGAATTTGAATTGAATAATTCGTAGTTATTAAATAACTAAAAATAAGTACCTACAGATAAACCCCGGGTTTATAATTTATTTAGGACTTACAACGTTAGAGATACAATTTTCCAAACTTATTTTTTATTGGTTGATTGGGACAATAAAGAAATCTACTGTTCCTACCTTTCTTTGTCAAAAATTATCTTGACAAGAATCGAACCCGGTAATTTCATACTGCCTATTTACAACCGTAACAAACTCTCAGGTATTATTAAAAAACAAAAGCAAATTGCTCTTAGCCTCCGCAATGCACGCTCCATTTAATAATAAAGAAGAGAAAAACTCAAAAGCATGGTAAAAGAATTAATACCTCAAAGGAGGTACTTAGGTCTTACTCCTTTGTTCAAAGTAAATCAGAAACACGGGAATTAAAAGGAAATTGAAAATTAAGGAAATTGCTAGTCTTAAAGTAATTAATTTGTGTAGTACTGCAGATATATTGTTATTATTATAAACTAGTAACATCCCTTGCTTCAGGAAAACCAAAGCCTTCGTGACTAACCGAAAAAAAAATGCTTGTACGGGTTCTTTATTTTTTTGTTTTTTTACTGTGTAGGCTTACTTATCAATATAAAAGCCAAATATTTGTAAACTTTATGTTATAATGTTCCCACGATAAATTATGTATCTTAGTAGAAATATTTGGTTTAACTCATGTTCACTAACAAAAAAACATAAACGTGTACTTTTGTACGCGCGTGAGAAGTTATACTTCTTTGGCATCAAAAAAAAAAAACATTTTTTTTTATAAAAATCATTTAAAAAAACAATATTAAAAAAAAACAATATTAAAAAAACAATATTCAAAAAACAATATTCAAAAAACAATATTAAAAAAAACAATATAAAAATCGACGTTTTTCGTCACCTTTTGTGACACAAATCTTAAAATTTCACTCTCATCATTTTTTCCATTTATTTCATAACGCGCCTAAAGAAGTATAACTTCAAAAATTATGCGTGCACAATGAAATGGCCTAATATTTCTTAAAGTAGCTCAAATGAAGAAGGTTGCAGTTTAGCCGCATGTGTCTATTCAGTAGGCAGTGATATACAATAAGATATTTTTCATACCAATTTAAAGCTGTTTAAACTTAAATTATCACGAAGTGGAGAAGACGAGAATAGTAAAATGAATAAGTAAATAATTCCCTTCAACTTTGAACTATTCTCTTTAACAATGTAACAAAAATCAATGGCTGAAAATGAAATGAGTAATAAAAATATAAAACGGGATATCGCGGGATACATAATGAATGGGGTTGAATCCCGGGGTGCAAATGTATTCTTTTGATATTTAAATCATTGACTAATGAAAGGTGGGAGATGTTCCGTTTGAAAGGTTTTTAATATTGATTCAGAAAGGGTTAAAAGGAAGGGCTTATAAAGATTAATTCATGTCTTAAAACTCTTAAAGTTCATTCGGATAATCCGCAGCAACAGAAGATTGCAGCGACAAAAATTTGATTAGAAGTTGCAACGTGTGAAAGGTGCAAGTGCAAGAATTTATTTGACAAGGGGTCCTTCAAGATGCGAATCCATAGTTTCCTAGCCGGCAATGATTACCCTGGTGTTGCTAATGTCCGTGTCCGGTGATCTCTTACCATCAGGTATTCCGTCTGTTTGTTTGTCGGCTTAGGACGTAAAAATCCCTGTACACACAATCCCGAACGCCTCAAGCAAAAGATCTGGTACCAATTTCATAAGTTACCTAAATTTTTCACCAAACCAGCATCTTCTAAACAAATTTACCGACTAATCGAACTCTCAGAGACCACAAGAAAAATGTTCTAGACCCTTTTAAAAACCGTCAATCCGCCCATCATTTCCTTTCACTCATCAAAGCTCGCCATTAAAGGGTGACTTCGCGGAATCCGCGACGCAACGCCAAATGAAGTGGAAATTCTGAAGGTGGACGAATTTGGGTGATGATAGCCGAATTCTGTAGGAATATTTAGGTTCTGAAACTAAGGTTTTACGACATTAGATCGGTTTATTAATACGGGCCTTGGACACGTTAATTGAATGAATTAATTAATTACGTTTATAAAGAAGTCTGGTGTGTATTTTATCGTTCCAGTCAAGATAGATGACACTGGTGTGACGACGACTCTCTAACCGATTTTCGAGGTGTTAGTGATTCACCCATCTTGAATCCAGTCCAACCCCCCAGCTTATAGTGCACTATGGTTAACGGATGAGACTCTGATGCTAGGCTCTTCTGTTGGAGGTTGCTGGGTTCTGTACAACCCAGTTGAATCCCAATGGCATGGGTGCATGCATGGTGGGGTAATAATTCTTTCCTCACCTTGCTATTGGCTATAGATACATCAAATATTAGTGAATTTTAAGAAGTGGGTGAACACATATTCTGCCATCTATTTTTAATACATATGGAATATGACCTGTATTTGAGCATGAAAAAAATGAAACTCTCATTTTTATTCTCTTAATAATAAGAGATTTTCATGGTGAAACTAACTATCGGATGATATGCCCCGTTCCGTGGGGTCCAAACTAACATGTCTTGGTACATGGTATATACACTACGTGCTAAGATTAAATGGGCGATTTAGGAGATGAGGTGGATTGGGAAACATACGGGGCATTAAAACGTACAGAACTACAACGTTCCGTGGATTTTATTTACGTCAATCCATTCAGTTCCACTCATGATTGTTCGGTTGGGTCTATCTCCTGTTACAATTTGAGCAATAAATCCATAGTTGACGACTTTGTTCAACTACGAATTGCCTAATTTCATTCACCAACATTATGTAGAACTTTTGAGTTTGAATGTTTCTGGATGAAAACATCCAGAAACTCACCACATCTACGAGTGAAATTTTAAAGGCTTATGATGTTGCACGAGTAATTTAACCAACATAACAAGAATTTGTACCTACAAATTTCCTTTGAAATACTATATAAAATGTATTTTTAGATGTATGTTGAGTTGGTAATCAAATAAAATACTTATTTATTATACCTCTGATAGACATAATTTGAAATAACCCAAGTTAATCCTTAAATTATATTGTTTACTAGCTGACCCGATGAACATCGTATCGCCTAAATTTTTTTTTTCTCAAATAAAAGTAGCCTAAGTTACTCCTTGTTACATCAGCTATCTGCCAGTGAAAGTTCCGTCAAAATCGGTCCAGCCATTTCAGAGATTAGCTGGAACAAACAGACGGACAGACAGACAGACAGACAAAAATAGTAAAAAATGTGGTTTTGGTATATGTACCGTGTATAATACATCCAAATGCACTTAGTAAAAAGCCGTTATTTTAATAATACAATTACGAACAGACACTCCGATTTTATTTATTTGTATAGATTATTATCTACTTATTCAGTGTTATACAAAGAAACAACATGTGCTGTATCATATCAAAATCTGCTTAATCGTTACCGCATCAAACCTGCTCCTTACAACCCGTCGTATGTCCCCATTTTTCTCATCTAACCGCGCCTCCATTTTACGTAGACCTCCGACATTAGTCTCAGGCCCCCTGTTTCCTTAGCCGCTCCGGCTCTGATGGGTCCTTCTTCGCTGGTCAGCTATTTTCTCTCAGAGATATTACCTGGATGCTGGGACATCCCTAATGTTCCTCTAATGTGAGATGAACAGGCAGAAGGTACTATACGTTATGTTTTACGTTCGTGAATATGTCGTATCTGTATTCTGGAATGGAGGTTCATATCGGTTTATTATTCCTAAGTAGGTTCTTTATGGCTGACTCAATACTGATGTAGTTTATTGAGTAGCAATGTTAGTAGTGGATGGTTGATTCTGTCTGATGTGGAGACTGTGCCACGTTCGAATCTAAGAATATGTTTACTTGGCAGGGTTTAAATTTATGTGTCGTGTTTGATTAATCGCAAGTTTAATTCTCGTAAGATGTTTTAGATGTTTACAATGGCCCTGAATCTGTATAGAATCTTAAACTACATATTTAAGCTTGAATTCAGATTAATTTATTCTTATAGGTATCAATAATACCCTAATGTAAAATATTCTCCTAAAATACCTTGTTTAGCAAAAGCTATTTATACAGAGTAGAATTTTCCTTAAACCGTTTGTTTTGCAAAATATTACATTACCCTACAAACTCTCTCGTATGGAAGATTGTTGCCTAAAGAGTAACCCATTCGGCTCATTCATACAAATTAACTCAATACCGAAAATTGGCCGACATTCGCTGCCCACAAAATAACCTCTCATAGATTGGATAGAAACGAGGATATAGGGAAAACTAGAACTGTTCAACATGCGCACACATCTTACTTACAACTACGCTCTAAAGTTCATTTGTGGTATAAACATAATATACAATCACATCACAAGTTACACCCAAGAACAATTCTGTCTAAACTTAGGCAATAATCGCATTACAGTGCGATACAATACGAATATGTTAATTACTTAATACACATACACATAAAGTAGACAGTTGATTATTTCGAAGCGTGGCGTCCATTACATGCATACAGCAATACAGCAATATTTAATAAAACTTTTCAGATTCTAGAAGGTTAAAACAACCAATATTACAACACAAATATGTGGAATACACTATCAGTAGATGTAGAATTGGGTCATTGGTACCTTAAAGAGCCTTGCCCCAAAAGATTGCCTCAATAAAGTCCCCTACGAAGCACGGAAGCGCTCCAGCAGTTTTTGCTACTAACGGTCACTATAGTTATAGTTATAGTTATATACCGCCCCTATAGTTTCTTAACTCTATCGATCACTTAGGATAGACCCAGACCCTAGTCAATGGGCCGTGGCCTTCTAAATCTAAAGTCTGCTAATAAGTTTGTTTAAAAATATTATTTGTACTGAAATCCTTTTCGTGTAAACGCGACGAAATTATCTGCCTGAGTTTTCTGTCACTATATATTTCGTGGTGAGACTCTTAAGGAGAATGAATCACTCGTTCGCAAATTTATTGTAACCGCAATGATAAATTGACTATGATAACGCCATTTTCTTTTGTCCCGCCGTTTGTAGGCCACGTATTATTCGCCCCACGAAATTAGTTTCAAGATATAATGCTCCTTAAATTATAGTAACTGGCAAATTTATATTACAATACATCATTGCCAAGCTGCGTGTATGGCTTAAAGAAATTGCAAATTGATCAGCATTTGCAGAATGCCTTTTTTCAAACTCTTCGTAATTATCTTTACGTACATACAAAAATAACTAAAATATCATCTATATTAATATTAGTATAGAACGTATGAAATTTATATATATAAATTTATATATATAAACTCTTTATTTATATAATTTATATATATAAAGAGGAAAGATTTGATTTTTTGTTTTCATTGAATAGGCTCCGAAACTACTGAACCGATTTAAAAAAAATTTTCACTGTTCGGAAGCTACACTATCCCCGGGTGACATAGGCTATATTATATTTTCAAAAAAATAGGGTTCCTTAATAAAACTCCAATAATGTAACCAAAGGTGTAAAAAAATAAGAAAACCGAAGCAAAGCGAGGGCGGTTACTCGTATTATATAAATACATAGGCCTTTCTTCCTCTCACATAGACTTTCTCTGCCCATGCACAGAAGTGCAGAAGGCCGATGCATTCGCATATGACCTGGACAAATACTACTTAAGTTTTACTTCACTTTTACTTAACTGTTTACTTAACTTGACAGGTTGTTAACCTCCTGGTGGTAGTACTCAGTGCCCAGCTTAATAATGAGCGTGGTAATACCACTAAGTTCTTATTTTTGGAGATCACTAACCTATTCTTCAGCTCTCAATTACAGACTAATGTGTGGGTGTCAACGAGTTGCTAAAGATTCTGGTGTTACTTAGAAGGGTCTCGTCTGCTTATTTGCCAGCTATTGGCATAAACTACAAATTCTTGATATACCTCTATAATACAATTTAGTTCTTTGGCTTTAAATATGGAAATTCACCGTCTATCATAGCATGTCTCTTCCAGAGTAAAATAGTGCATGGAATCGGAGTTTGTTATTAAAAAAGACTGGAACAATCAGCTCGCGCTCGGACGCTTCGACCCTGTGTCCAATTACGAAGCGCCGCGGCTCTCATCTTGGTATTGCTCGCACTTGATGTGCGAGGACGGTATCATATTATTATGATAGTTTTGTTCTCCACGTCATTGGCGTTTGGATTTTATTTTATTGCAAACGAGCTAGAGATCCTTATTATGTTTAGAGGCGAAAACTGTTCATGTACCATGGGCATTACAAATAATTGTAATCAACCTCAAAACCACGTCGGTGTTACAGTTCGATTATAATGTAGCTAAGAGCGAATAGGTATTTACTAAGTAACTTTTTAGTCTAATTACTATTTATCAGCACGTGAAATAGTAGTCAAGCATTCACTAATAAATTCATTATGTTAGTATTAAGTCTACTTTGTAACAGTCCGCGGTTAACATGTATGATAGTATATACTTTAAGACCGTTACGTGATGGTATTATATATCTTAAGCGCGGATTGTTGCAGTTTGCAGTTGCAGTAGACTAATACTAAGTTAATAACAATGGATTTCCGCAAAGTAACGCCTGGTAATATGAGTATAACATAAAATTGAAAATAATATTTGTCATTGGCTAAGTGCCGACTGAGGCTAGGGCCCTCATAATGCAAATACCCAGGTTAATGGTTAAGCGTTTTAACATGGCTGCATCTTACACCATTGCGTAACTTGTGAAGCAACTTTAAAATTCCTGCAATGTGGCAAAAATAAATACTAAAAAACTTCTACATTGTCAATCAAATTGCATTTTAATGTTAAAGCCAAAATGTTATCTTAAAATGCCGTAACATAAGTGAGTGCAGTCCTGTTTTTACGAATAAATTTCAGTGCAAATTTTGTGAATGATAAAGCTAAAAAAAATATTTTGCTAATTTTAAAAAAATCTTGTCAAGAAGTTAGTTTTTTACTAATGAATAATTTAGCAATCACAAACAACGATGACTATCTTAATCTTATTTTACTTAAGATTTACTAACTTTAGTTAATGTTACATTAATATTATTGCTGTTAAATATACCAATAAAATATAAAAACTATAACGATGTAAAGGGTTCCATGTGTCTTTGAATTAAATAAACGCTTACACACTTATACCCCCGCAGTAGGTTTTTACCTGTGTCGCGGATGGCATGGACGACACATATAAAGCCCAATGCATACGTAACGGGTTTTTTCCCCGTACGGGACGGGGACGGGACGGGGCATTCCTTACTACTTTTTCTCCGTCGTGAACGGGGTGACTGTTTATACGCAGCGGAAGTGAAACCCCGTCCCGTACGGAACGTGGCACTGACGGGGTTTTGAAAACATCGTCGGCGACGATGTTTTTGAAAACCCCGTCCCGCACGGGCCACGTTCCGTACGGGACGGGGTTTCGCTTCCGCTGCGTATGCACTATCGCATACATTTTGTATGAAACGATGTTTCCAAAACCTCACGCCCCGTCGGCGACGATGTTTTGCCTTTAGAGTAAACATAAGCAAGCTATAGAGCGCGCCTACCCCGTCCCCGTCCCGTACGGGGAAAAAACCCGTTACGTATGCATTGGGCTTAACACACCACCGTCACATCCTTGACCCGAGTACAAATATTTATCTGTCACATAAATATATACCCCGACCGGGAATCGAACCCGGGACCCCTCGCTTCGCAGGCAGGGTCACTATCAAGGCTACAGGGTCGCCCCAATTGAACCCAACCTCCCCAGTTTATGGAACAACTTAACTTGCTGTTCTTTTGTTAACATAATTAAATTACACGTCGGTGTAACAACATCTCTACACCATTTCCCATAGTGTTTTATTCTGTGTCTATTAAAATGGTTGTAATGACTGCCCGATAGCCTTTCCCGGCTATTATCATGTGCGGTGCGCTTGCTAGATTGATTTTTAATGGCTTACAACGGGTTTTTGGTACCCAGGTCGGCTAGGTCACTTGATGTGGGTGCTACTTTATTACAACCTGTAATTATTTTACTGGAGAGAGATAGGAGCGATATATGAGAAAGCGATATAGGAGAGAGAGATTATACGTACTTCAAAAAAGGAGTTTTTAGGGTTCCTTACGAAAATACGAAAAATGGAACCCTTAAAAGATCACTCGTGCGTCTGGGCGACCGCCGTTCACAGCCAATTTACTACGTAACTACTGGACCAAATGAGTTGAAATTTGGTACTCATTGAGTCCTTTTTTGTGACTCAAAGACGAAGGTATAATGTAAAAACAACTGAATTTGGAAAAAAAATACAAAATAAAAATTAAACAAAAACTGTTTTGCAAACCGTATCATGTGGTATGTCAAATTAAAGGGCTTGTTGTAAGGATCTCAAATATGTTTTGTTATAGTTCTACAGTAGAAAGTTTTAAAATTATTCAAGAAAGAACGAAAACTAAAGCCAAAAATTGATCATTCCCCCCCTCGTCTCCGAAACTGCTAATGCTATAATTTTGAAAAAATGCAGACAATAGTTCTTACTTAACTTAAATATTACAGGAAAACTTATCAATGGTCTTAAAAAACTGCAAAAATAAAAAAAATAACGGAAAATACGGAACCCTCACCAAGCGAGTTTAACTCGCACCTAGAATATGAAGTAACACTTTTGGACCGACTTTAATAATTGAGCATGCTACTTTCGTTGCGATGACAATTATAGCTACGACAGGTTTAGTAAGGTAAAATTAAAATACGCAGGATTCCTTTCTTAATATAGTTTATTTTATAAGCGTATGACTCAATACCCGGCAAAGGTCATCTTGGCCATTCAGCGTATATAGCCAGTAACATTGTTAACAAATTGGAAACGTTTATAAACCGAAGGATTGCGATAAGAAATGTAAAATTAATGTAAAGAAATAACATCGCTTCTTTGTGATGCCGATTTTAAATGCATTTGCGTTTTATGTAAATTGTATGGTAATATTGGCAACTTATTGCAACCCCACAGCTGGGCTCGGCTGTCCTCTCACAATATGAGGGGTACAGGTCCACCACGCTGGCCAAGTATGGATCGGCAGACTTCACACACCTTTGAGAACATTTGGTAAACGTTTTATTTGGACAGAGAATCAGGGAAATGGCGTTGCCACTAAAAACCTTCGATAAATATAGTTAAGAAGGTACACGGTACAAGTGATAGAAACCTATAATGCCAGGGAATCCGATTTTTATGGAAATAATCGACAAAGAAACTGACAATCCACGATGGTAAGTAGCTATCGTCACCCATGATCATCAGCAAAACCAAAGGTATCACTGATGCGGTGCCTATATCGCCTATATCTATTTAAACAAGATTATAAAAGAGCGTGGAAGCGTTTTTATTTATTTTACGCCAAGACATGACAAATTTTAACTTAATATCTGAAACTTAAAGCAAGGTTATTACGCGATTAAAAATGTTCTTCTCAAACAAACAAACAAATAAACAAGGCGAAGTTATAGCACGGCAACTTCGAACGTACTCAGCTTACTGCTCAGTTAATAAACTTATATTTTAACTGAAATCCAAGCCGCGTTTCGTCTGGGTGCTTTGAGAAATTTATTTAATAAATAGTTTAACAAAATTATAGCAGTGATAGCCTAGCGGTTAGAACATTGGTCTCTCGAACGGAGGGGCCCGAGTTCAAATCCTGGCACGCACCTCTAATTTTCAAATATTATGTGCGTATTAAAAGTTAATTATCACTTGCTTCGGTGAAGGAAAACATCGTGAGGAAACCTGTACACCGGAGAGTTCTCCATAAAGTTCTCAAAGGTGTGTGAAGTCTACCAATCCGCACTTGGCCAGCGTGGTAGACTATGGCCTGTACCCCTCACATTGCGAGAGGAGACCCCGAGCCCAGCAGTGGGACGATTATGGGTTGTTGCTTTTAACAAAATCGCTATTTCTGTATTTGTCTATCAGATTCTTCTGCTGTTTAAAATATCTATCTATAGATATAATAAAATTACAACTGATGGATGCCTGTATGGAAGATATTTTCAATTTTCATACTGGAAATACTAGACGCGGTTTTCACTTATGTTTGAGTAAGCTTAGTCTGTAACAATTATAGCTTGTTTAATTGCAAATTAATATGACACTTGGTAGATTTTATACCAGTTGTATTTTCCCCAGGAATGATTCGGATACCTTATTCATATGTCAATTTCATTTTGTAAAACCACTTTTCCTCGAAGCCGCAGGCGAAAGTTAGTCGTTTTATAATTACGTTCAAAGACACGCCTTCTTACAAAACGACAACTTTAAGCACTCAAACAACGGGGTAATTTCACCAGTTAAAGACAATAGTGGTAACAAACGGTTCGCGGATACGTCGAGATAATATCAGGAGACAATACCAACCTTCAGTAATTTATTGTAGGTATCGCTGGCAAAAACGTCGGGACTCTGCGGTGGTGGGACTGAAAATACGGGATTGGTGTTTGGTCAACTACAGTGCCAACATACCCACAGTCTAGTTGAGTGTGTTTGAGTCTGAGTGTCTGCGAAGCGTATCCTGCCGTGATTGGTTAATGGAACACACGTTTGACAGTTCATTGTTTGTTCTAGGGTCGTGAATGTTTCTGATGTTTTATTTGTATTGCTCAGGCCATCTGAGAATCTCAGTGGGATGGGTGTGTAAGCGTTTATTGATATTTATAAAATAAACTAAGTACCTTTTCGTTGCAGAGGTATTTAAGTAAATGAGGCATGTGTTAGTTATCTTGCGGAGACTCGTAATGTATCGGCATTCAAGTAGTACGAGTATGTAAATTGTTATGATACAGGCGACTACGACCTCTATCCAGCAGGGTTAAAATTTAAATTAAAAATATGCTTAAATATTATAATACATATTCAAAATGTATGATAAATTAAGTTTAGAATCATTAAAACCTTATAATACCAGGATTTGTGCCCAACTCGAACAAAGTGTTGCACGTCGTCCTGAGCCGTGTGTCACGGAGTAACTAAGTGACTTGGGCCCTCGTCACGCGTCAAGAGTACACCGCATGGGTCAGGGGTCCCCAAAAATTGGTTTTCGGCCCTCTCGCCCCTCACCACCAGATTAATTTGTTTATATTACGTTGAAGGTTGTGGATTACGTCGTACTTAAGTATGTGAAGGGATATTGTAATGTATTTTAATATTCAATGTGCGTAGATTATATCGTAATGCTGTTAGCCGGAGTCCTTTGGGATTTTTTGGGAGTGGTCTAAGAGGTTACGGCGTTGAACAAAATCATAATTAATTTAGTGTTAGGTACTAAGCTAAGGTAAGCTTTTAGGAGAGTGAGCAGAACATGGTTATTCGTAAGAAATCTATTTACCCACGTAAACAAATTTTGTTATTTTTTAAAATATTATTTGTGCGGATTTTTAACTACAATTTATTTACAAAGTGGAAGTGATAGTTTTTGTTATGTTATCGCTCACAACACATAAATAAAAATAATACAAAATTTACAGAAATTCTGCTTCATAAACGTGTGAAACGTACATTTTCAGTTAACTTCATTTGCTTTTAAAGCTGCTGTAAGCATTAAAGAATCCCAGGTTCTCTTTGGAAGCCCAACGAACGCCTCTTTCCAGGCTATTTTGGGAGACCAAAACACTTGTCACTTTTTCTTTTACTAGTTGATACAGATCTCTACGAACTCCATGGTAATATATCTTTAGAGCGATGACGTCACGGACTGCAAGTAACGGTACTAAGTCCTTTCGTCATCTGCGACCACTCAGAGCTTGGAGTGCGGCCAGGACACGAGTATTGCGTTTAAACTGGACTTTCTAGAGTGCGATTGACGATTTTATAGAATTTAAATGTTATTGAAGATGTCATTTTTGTTAAGGAATGGTGATGACAATGTGATATTCCAACTTACTAAGTTAATAGGTTTCCAAATTGTTTAGTGCAATGTTTGTGTTTTGACTTTCGAAAGTTTGTATTTAGCTTTATAATTGGTTCTTGATTTTGAGTGCATTATAGTGGAACTTTTGAACGAATTAAGGAGAATTTACACGTTCAGTTATTTATATATTACATGTATGTATTATTTGTTGCATCTGGATGTTGGATAAAGTATACCTACCTATGAAACGATCTTAAACAAATTTAAATTTAATAAAATCAAAATACAAATTTAAATTACATTTAAATTACAATTAGAAATGAATCTGTACAAAAGTTGTGTATTTATGGGGCAAAAACTGAATATGTTACAATAAAAGTCTGTTATAAATTAATGCTTGGTTACATTCCCACCTGATGGTAGGTGGCGATGGTTTTGGATGTAAGACGAACTAAGGCTCGGGTTATGGTTACAAGTTTATTTTAAGAATTGGTAATAATAATTGTAGTTGTGATTTAATGTAGTGTTTTTCCAATATTAATCAAAAATAGTTGTAAGCTCGCAGAACAAGGCCAGTTATTTTCTGTAATGAAATTAATTGAGTAACCTAGATAGCACAATTAAAATAAATTGTGTCTAAATTTGTATCGATAGTTTTGATTAAAAGTACCTACATCAATAATTTCAGTTGACTAATTGTTATTTTAGGTCAAACAATATTCATTGTCAGTAAACTATATTTTATTAACAATTGGCAAATGAAGCCATGAATAAATTTACGTACTCAATTATTTTCAGTACCTAGGTACAACATGTTTATATTGAAGGTAATCTAGATTTTTGCATTTAGTTATTTCGTTTATCGGATGTTTTATTAACATTGTTGACATAACAAATTCGCCAGTTAAATAGTTTACAAGCTCAAATATATTGATAAAAATTAGTTCACTGAATTCTAGATTTGTTTAATATCGAGTTAAAATAATAACAGTTCATAAATTAACAACATTAATGATTTTTGTATAATGAGGTTTGCATAGATTGGTTCGATCACACCTGCTATTTCGTGAAATAATTTATTCCAAAGTGTTTTGAATTAAAAGGTGTTCAGGTTTGTGGTGAGGTGATCCATTTTATTTTATTACTAACTGTTGCCCTTAGCTTCGCATACGGAAATTATGTTTTACCTTATTTGTACCTCTGGTAGAACAAAATTTGAAAAACGGTGAATTCATATTGAAGTACTTATATTTAGTAATTTATATACTGAAACTCACGCTAAAATCACAAAAGATTCCTCCAGCAGCGAGCGGGTTTTAAAAAATAAGCATATCCACATTAATTTGTGTTTTTTTCTTTTGTTTTGCAAAATTTTGAAAAACTGAAAAATATATGTTCCATTAATTTAAGCAAGGAACATTTGTTGAAAATTTGAAGCAAATCGGTTGATGTTTTAAAAATATTCCATACAAACTTTCATCCCGTTTCCCCGGGAAACCTTTTAACTTTCTGGGATAAAAAGTGTCCTTAAATATGACCCAAAGTATTAGTAACAACTGTGAAAATAACACCTATTTTCACAGCACTCTTTCTGTACTCCAACAACTATTACAACTTTCATTTCACACGCTCATCTTTCATCTCCTCACCCCTTCTACGATATTGGTGCATTACCCAAAGATATTACGAAACTGAACGATCACATTTTATAAACTCCTCCCAAAGGCAAACTATTCCAACAACTAATATACTACGGCGGCAACATGAAAGTTTAAACGGAATGTGTGAACAACGTTCAACTTTGAACAACTTGAGCGAATGTTGGTAATTCGATTCGATTCGTATGGGAAGTATGATTGGTAATATTCGTTTGAGTTTTACATTGTTGCTTCGAATTATGTGAAACGTTAATTATCACTTAAAATTTGTGAATATCTTGCGTTAAATACATACGCATACAACGAAAACGAGTGGTGTTATGAATAACCGATGCCTTTTCAATAGCCAGAAAATGCCTTACAATTTATGTCTTATTTTTATATTTGTCCGACATTATCTGAATATTTTAACATGAATTATTTTGGTTTAACAGTATAACGTTGGTAACAGTATATCATTACTAAACGTTTTTCAGTAGGTAACTCGATTCTTTTAGTAATAACAAGCATACTAATAGTACTGGCAGACGCAATAAAAATTATGTTTGTACCTATACAGTACATGTATCTAAAATGTATTTTTTACTAATAACAATCTCTTTTAAACATTCAAATCAATCACAATTTTAATAATTAAGACGGTGAAGCGAAACAGGTGCGCTGCGCGTCGAACGGGTCCTTGTTACCTCGTTTCTTAGAAAATATTATTATGCCCGTTTAGGTAACGCCTGCCCCACTTGTTTTTAACGATACTACGATACTTCCAATAAATTTAAATGCAAATACATGACAATATAAACATATATATTCATTTTCTGAAATAAAAAAAAATATATCTCTGTATATCTATCATTGTATGTGTGTAAGAGAAGTAGCTCTATTAAATTTATTTTTGAAGGCATTTTATTATTTTAATAAGATGTAACTATATCTATTAACTCTGAAATAAAAAAAACCCTATCTTTTTTTGTCTGCTTCAACATGAAGTAGATTTATTAGATCTCGTTTTAAAGGCATTTTACTCAATGATCTTTGATTTTACCAGTTCAAACCGATCAGTTCGACACTTCACATCTTGCCAAACTCGTCAATTTCGTGTAAAAAATTTAACGTAAACCCCTACGATAAATACGCGTTGGCGACGCACCAAACCGCGCTAACAATTAATTAATCGTCGAGTCGGCTTAAAGAAATTGCACCTTAAAAAGTGTCAACATGTAATGGATACATTTAGCAGGGAGTTGCAATTTATGCAAGAGTCCTAGCATAAATTTTGTCGCAAGCTACTAAATTCGGATCCGAGTTGAAGTTATTTTTCATATTTTAAAACCAAAATTTTTGGTTTTACGTTCTAAATGCATGCGCGCCTTAGGTTGTTCGAACACATTTCATTTTCAAGTACACTTTTAAACAATTCCACTTTACATTTGAACTTGAAATTTCAAGTGAAAAATTCGGAAATTCCTTTGCCATAAAAACTTAGGCAAGACTCAATGATAGCACCGCACACTTTTCTCTTTTCTTTCTCGATCAGCAACGCATCGGTGATGCTTTTGTCTACGACGGTGACCATTTGCTATCAGATCGTTCATCTATTTTTGTCGGTGTTATAACTGATATAAAAATGATAAGTTTATCAGAGCGAACTATTCAAATTGCAAGAGAAATTTATATCTGAAGCGAGATATCGCAGGGATGGAAAAATAAACGCTAAGGCGAATATCTGCAAGATCTTTCCGCCTGTTAGGTCTTCGCCGTTCAATTTTCCCTCCCGCTACTCCGATATCATAATTTACAATTATTTCTCACGACGGTATTGAAATTAGATACCTACTTGTTTCTGCTTCTTCGAGCGTTAACTTAAATTTACTGCGATAAGTAGGTTAAATAATATTTTTTTATAAATCTATACTAATATTATAAAGCTTGTAAGCAGTGATAGCCTAGCGGTTATAACGTTGGTCTCCCGAACACAGGGGCCCGAGTTTAAATCCTGGCACGCACCTCTAATTTTCAAATATTATGTGCGTATTAGAAGTTAATTATCACTTGCTTCGGTGAAGGAAAACATCGTGAGGAAACCTGCACACCGGAGAGTTCTCCATAAAGTTTTCAAAGGTGTGTGAAGTCTACCAATCCGCACTTGGCCAGCGTGGTAGACTATGGCCTATGCCCCTCACATTGTGAGAGGAGACCCCGAGCCCAGCAGTGGGACAATTATGGGTTGTTGCTTTGCTTTGCTTTGATTATAAAGCTGAAGAGTTTGTTTGTTTGGTTGAACGCGGTAATCTCAGGAAGTACTGGTTCGTAAGATTTTGTAAAGGTTTAAAATTAATTTATTGGTTATTTTTGCCTTTTTCATCAGATTTTATGGGTTTGGTTACTACATAGTATAGACGTTAATACATCTTTACCACTATTTAGATTATGCACTTTTAAACACGTATACCATATAAACTCAATTTCGCATTTTTAGCAGATGTGCCAATATATTACTGGTGAGCGATATGGTGTTTGTGTTATTTTATTTATATATTTCAAAACAAAGAGTTCTAGCCATATTGGGGCGGCTTAGAATACTAACCCTGATCTCATGCCGGATGGGTGTCGTAAAAGGTGACTAAATAAGGCCGTTGGTGGTAACGCCCCTAAAAGAGATTATATTTGACGACCAGTGTGGCGCAATGGTTACCATGCCGGATCGCCGCACCGAGGGTCCTGGGTTCGATTCCCAGCGAGGTGGAAATTTGAATGATGAGTTTGAATTTCTGTTCTCGGTCTAGGTGTGAATGTCCTTGTCTAGTGTGTTATCCATGGCACCCACGACACAGGGAATCCTAGTGTGGGGCTATGTGTGTGAAGCCTTATTTATATATTTATTTATATTTATATTTATAATACTGATTTTAATAGTTCATTAAACCCATTACTATTATTATTTCTCCGTGGGGTCCATAACTAACTCCCTCTTGCTTGATTCTTCTCTCTTTCTTAGTCGGCAACGCATCAGTGATGTCATTCATACACCCATAGTAAGATGCTTTGTTACAACTGACAGAATGACTTGATTATTCAATAAAATAACAAATACCAATCAATTAAATATCCGCTACAGGAATCGAGCCCCGAACCCATTCCTCTACAGGTCACTGCTGGCCTACTTTACCACTGATCAAAAGCAATACCAAGTCTTGTTCCATAAAGAGCGGCCAAGTGCGAGTCGGACTCGCCCATGAAGGGTTCCGTAGCAGCAAGTAACATTATATAAAAGTTCTTGTACTTCATTGTAACTTTGATCGATGTTTTTTGCGGTTTACGATTTATGACGTAGTAAAAAAAAAACTACTTACTAGATCTCGTTCAAATCAATTTTCGTTAGAAGTTTGCACGGTAATGTACATCATATATTTTTTTTAGATTTATCATTCTCATATTTTAGAAGTTACAGGGGGGGGGGGGGGACACACATTTTACCACTTTGGAAGTGTCTCTCGCGCAAACTATTCAATTTAGAAAAAAATGATATTAGAAACCTCAATATCATTTTTGAAGACCTATCCATAGATACCCCACACGTATGGGTTTGAAGAAAAAAAATTTTTGAGTTTCAGTTCTATGTATGGGGAACCCCCAAAATTTATTGTTTTTTTTTTTTAATTTTGTGTGAAAATCTTAATGCGGTTTACGGTAAACATCTACTGACCAAGTTTCAACAGTATAGTTCTTATAGTTTCGGAGAAAAGTGGCTGTGACATACGGACGGACAGACAGACAGACAGACAGACATGACGAATTTATAAGGGCTCCGTTTTTTGCCATTGGCTACGGAACCCTAAAAAGCACATAAAATCGCCAGTCCTTTGAAAACAAACGCGTATTGAGAACGCCATCTCAATAATTACAACCTTTAGTATCGGGGCTCTGGGAAGGAACAATGGGGCTCACGATATTCTTTTTTTTTGTTCCCGGTTGTATACGACTGTATAAATGGTCTCATGTTTCAGATTCACAGGTAAAAATTTCGAGATCACAGAGTCAGGAAGAACGATCGATGCACTCTATTTTGATAAGTTTGGGTGCTAGCGTAGGTTGGATAAGTTGGGTTCTTGGGGTGATTGGGAGTACTGCCCCCTAATCAATTGTTTTAGCAATATCATTGCGGTTTATTTCTCGCGCGGATGGATAGAATTTGGAATCCTATACGTGCGTACAATTTGGATGTACCAGATTTTTATTGGCAGTTTCTTTAAAAAGTCCAACCAACTGGATACACATTTTCTTGGGGCAGAAATTTTCGTGATCAACGTATTTATTTTTAGGTCTCGAGTGTTTATGATATTGATGATTCATTCGATTCCCTGCCACCTGGAACATTTTTCTTGTTGAAAATAATAAATAATAATAACAAATAAACGCTTTCACACTCACACCCCCGCAGTAGGTTTTCACCTGTGTCGCGGGTGGCATGGACGACACATATGTATAACACGTCACAATAACACCCATGATCCGAGTACAAATATTTATCTGTCACATAAAAATATCTGCCCCGGCCGGGAATCGAACCCGGGACCCCTCGCTTCGCAGGCAGGGTTGCTACCAACTAGGCTACAGGGTCGTCGGCAATAATAGTTCATTCTTGTCTTTTACAGCGCACACTGGGAGTTTGTAGTACCGTAACTGTCGTGAATGAAATGAGGCTGCTGATTGATTGCGGCTAGTTATATCCACAAAGTAGTTTATGCTCTTACAAACTATTACATCTTACGATTTTTTAAAGTGCTCCGTCTATTTGACGACCCGTGTGGCGCAATGGTTACCGGATCGCCGCACCAAGGGTCCTTGTTCGATTCCTAACGAGGCGGAAATTTGAATGATGAGTTTGAATTTCTGTTCTCGGTCTGGGTGTGAATGTCCTTGTCTAGAGTGTTGTCCATGACACCCACGACACAGGGAATCCTAGCGTGGGGCTATGAGTGTGAAGCGTTATTTTGATTGCATGAACTTTAGAGCCGGAATGAAAGACACGTGTACTAAGACTAGTTTCTACACGTAAAAGCATAATCCATTATACAAGACATCGTAATTCATCAATGCTTACACTTTTATGAATAAAATCCGCAGTCTTGCAGTTTGCACATTACTTGTTGCGAATGGACCAACTTGGATCTATTATAACTACTACAATGAGAGCGATTTAAAAAGATCACAGGTTGTATTTAAACCGCTCTAAAGCCTTTAAAAAAGCGAATTCTTAAGATATTTTAAAAGCTCAAGTGAGTTTCAAAAGCATTACTTAGTATGTTCAAAGAAATATGGAATTACTTCGCATAAAAGTGGGCTTTGAAAACCAGTTTGAGGCGCGTGTTTGATTGTTGGAGAGAAGCGAGTTTATAGTTTCAATTTGCGGATTACTTTCGGGCACAGGTCTTTTTAACCCATGACACAAAATAGGGGTGTTATAAGTTGGACGTGTCTGTGTGTCTGTCTATGGCATCGTAGCTCCTAAACGAATGAAGCTGACGGGATTGACATGGTTTTCAGTTAAGTTTGGTGAAAATATAATTTAAAATTTACAGTTATACGTTAGTCGGGAGGCCTGGTGAACTCCATGATAAGCATATATGCGACTCAATGGACGGGTTGACAACCTTAGTTTTGAAAGATGTTTTTTTAAGCCCTCTAGCGTAGCATTGCATTTTTTATGATAAGAAGACAAAGGACTTGACCTCAGATTGAAAGACAATAAAACGGAAACTCGTATGCGTCCTCTTGCTTCAGTCAGCCGACAAATGACTCGTCGTGTTCCGGCTGTGGGCTTGAGAGCCAAATCTTTCCTCGCCGGTAACGCATCACTCAAGCCTTTGGTGCCGCTGATGTCCATGGGCGACGATAGCCACTTAAAGGGTGGATCGTTAGCTCGTTTGCCTTCTGTCTCCATAAAAAATGTTTCCTTGGCTTTACTGTTAGTAACTGGTGTGTTATAAATGAGTTTCCAGCTTATTATCTCTCATTTGACCGGACTAGACAGTACATCGTTGTATTGGGTGCGGTCAGACACATGGCTTATTTTGTAGCTAGTCTTTTCAAAGCACAGGGTAGTTAACCTACGACTTGAGAAGAATAGTAAGAAACCCTTTATACTCTGACAAAGAATGTTATGTACTCTGATGTCCATGTTTGCTGAAATTAAGTATTTCGAATGGTTGGAAAATGTGTTGGTAAGAAAAAAACATTGTCTTTTCTTAGATCCATTGTATTCTTCTGTTGTAGAATTTTAAGCTGTTTTAAGCTTTTATAAGTATTTATTTAATGGAAATTTTTAGTATTGTGAATGACTTTAATAGGACTGCAGTCTTATTCGGAGGCACTGAAGTGGAATTGTTGTTGAAAAGCTGTCTCATGGTTATGTTATTTTTAAAATTATAGGAGTTGTAACAATGACCACAAAAAAGCTGGGTTTCTGTCAGTTAATAAAAATAATCAAGTAGTTTTGGTTTAGTCTTCTAAAGATTTACCTCTCAATATTCTAATTTGCTAATGTGGCAAGTACCCGGCAAACTTTTTATTTGCATAAAAATAATTCTTCTGAAAAAATAACTGACTTCAAAATTAGGGATCACCCGGATAACTCAAGAACTAGTCGTCAGATCTCGCTCTTTGATCATAATTGGGACCACAATTCGACAAATGGAACCATATGACAAGCACCACCTTTCGAATATTAAAAAAAAATCACCTAAAACAGTCAAATTGAGAACCACTTCTTTTTTTTGAGTCGATTAAAAATCAACGCAATTGTTATTAAAATTCAAATTAAATTTATCATTAAAATTCCGAAATTAATCACTAAACTAATTAACGCATTAGATAAAGAGATAATGATAGTAAATAATGATAACAACGAAGTATATTGAGATCGCGTGCTCATAAAGTGATTCATTATTCGTCTTGCAATGAACTGCCCACGCCGCGCTGTTATTTATGAACTGGCTAGTGGTCGGATCGCTTCTTGAGGCACTGGGGTTGAATGTTGTGGGTTGTATTTTGTATGTCAGGGTTTTAACTGGATAGTTGGATGTACAGGGTTGTAGGTTGAACACGTCTTTAATGACAATAACTAAAGCCGGTATTAGCATGTGAAATATAGACAGATATTGTACTGAGCTGCAAGGTTTTTAGCCGTATTGGAGCGGCTTAGAATACTAACTCCAATCCCACGCCGGATGGATGTCGCAAAAGGCGACTAATTCCGGCCCGCTGGTGGTAGGGAACCTGGGGGGATTATTTTGGTAATATTGATTTTAATGTTAATTAATACCATTATTATTACTATTATTATTTCTCCATGGAGTTCGCCTGGATAGCTACCACCCATAGCATGAGTCAGCCGCCAAACGACTCGTCGTGTTCCGGCCGAACTGGCTCTGACTGGGGGCTTGCCCCCAGCTTCAGAGCCAGTTCTTTCTTTCTTATCTTCTCTCGTTCTTGGCCGGTAACGAATCGGTGCCTTTGGTGTTGCTGATGTCCATGCGCGACGATAGCCACTTACCATCAGGTGGATCGTTAGCTCGTTTGCCGGCTATTTCCATAAAAAAAGGTTTAAACTGTCGACATTTTTCACTTTAATTTATAAGGCACAGTTTTTTTACGATTCTAAAAATAGAGCATTACTATGCACTACGTTTTATATTTTATAGCACAGTGTGACCTAAGCCCTCACTTAAAAGTAGGTACCCGTTTTTTTGACCTCATTAGTCCTTTTTTCACCTTGCAAAGAGTGACTTAAGTTGTCTATTATTGCACGCTGCCGTGCATGTAGGTATAGGGTCGCTCAGTCATGCGTTTTCGCAGAACAAAAAAAGGCTAAATATAAAAAGACTACTTACTTTCCGTGACGTAAGAACTAATTCACAGAGTGCCATAAAATTACATTTTTAAATAACCTTAAGTATAGAGTAAAACCGCAAGGAACGAAAACGTTTATGATACAATCATTATAATCTTCTTCACTTAGTTATTTTTTTCCCTCGATGCAATGGAAAATGGAGCACTTTATTGCTGCTCGGAAGAAAAGGAGCGGGAATTACGGCAGGTGTTAAATAAATTTAAAAATTATCTCGAGTTTCTTTCCCGCTGATGTTTTAAGCTGGTGTTCACTAATGAGTTAATTCACCAATTAGTTATTGGAGGTTAAATTCATTTGCCTATTAATCAGATATGTTTGATGTCTGGTAAAAGTTTGTATTCGGTTGGTGTTTGGGATGTTTCATAGTGTAAAAACAAAAAAAAAACTTATGTAATCGTAAGTGTGTAAGTGGTTTTATTTAACGTAGGAAGAATAATCTAATAACAGTTTTGCATAAAAATATGTTTACTTTACTTTAGAATTTAAATTCATTAAATTTTTCACACAATGTACACACAATCAATACACTTATGAACGTGTATTTTCTTTACTCTACCAGCATTTCGAAAAGGTGCTTTGTGATAGAGAAGAAATGGCAACAGAAACTCCTCAGCATTACTTTTAAAATTAGTACAAAATATAAAAGTATAAACTTCTGACCTACGCAAGACTGGATGCGGTACAATTATCAATACATGTGTATGAAATATATTTTTTCAGTTAAAAAAAACACTGACACTTTTTCAAAAATTTATACTACTTCCTCCTCAAATCACACTAAATTAATTCTTTAGTTAGTAATATATTTATCAGTCAGTGAGTCCCACCCTTTGCTTGCGATTCAAAGCGTTTTGTGGTAGAATACTTGAAGGAAAACTTTTTGCGGTTTGCAAAGATGCGTCTCAGCTCAAATGTAGCTGTAGAACGAAACATATTAAATTTCCCCATATTTCTCCGCAATTTCTCCATATTTCTCCACAATTTCTCCAAGTTGCTTCAAGTGCTCAGTAATTAGTTTCGTTTGTGTTTAGCTTTACGAGTCTTTTTATTTTAATACTGAAGTTAGTCGAGATTATTATGAAAGGAGGTTAACTTTGTTTAGAAATTAGCTGTGCATAAAATAAATTGTTAGTGTACTAGTAACCCGCTCTTGCTTTTCTTCAGAAAACTTGTTGGTTTCAACGAAATAATGTGCTTAATGGCCCACTTTTGAGTACCAAGCTTTTCCAGGGTCAGTTGGTTGAGGAAAAACTACTTATAGCTGATACCTGTTTAAATTTTTATTAACCCCCGACTAAAAAAGAGGGGTGTTATAAGATTGACGTGTCTGTATCTGTGGATCTGTATGTCTGTCTGTGGTATCGTAACTCCCAAACGGATGAACCGATTTTGATATAGTTTTTTTTGAAAGGTGACTTAATCAAGAGTGTTCTTAGATATGTTTAGTGTAAATGAAACTGTTAGGATTTTTTTTATTTATTTTAAGATTATTAGCCATTCGATAAAAAAATCTAAGAATCGGTTTTTCTAGTTCAGTGAGTTAGAATCATATTCATTTACCGTAACCGCCCCTACTTAACTCATAGATAGACAACCAGACAAATATACAAACAGCTCAAATGTTTTCAAAATTATTATGTTATGATCCGTTACGTTATTTGAATTTAATTAAATTTGATTATTTTTCTCAAAAATCTTCTATGTACAGATGTCGATCATACTTTTTTATAATTATTTATGTATGCATGTTATTGATTGATTAGTACAAGTTTTTAATACAATATTTCTTTGTTTCAGGTAATTATTCGATTAAAAGGACATCGGAAGCAGTTTGGGAAATATCCATTATTATTATGTATTGATGGATAAATCGACGCTAAAGTACACAATCATATAGTATTTTATTATTATATTTTTTTTATTCTACTTAATATTGTAAATGTAAAAGTTTGAATGGATGTTTGTTACTCTTTCACGCAAAAATCACTGAACGGATTTTCATGAAATTTACCACACGGGTAGACCATGAACTGGAATAAGACATAGGGTACTTATTATCCCAGAAAACGCGGGTAAAGCTGCGGGTAAAGAGCTAGGTATACAACTGCGTAAAACTTGGACTCATCGACAACAAACATACAATTTATAAGTTTACAAATGCACATAAACATCGAATTCAACTGCATTGCCACTTGACATTTTCTGTGGCATTGTTCTTTTGCCTAGTCTTATTAAATCTGATTCTCGTACCTATATCGCCGTAACTTTTATATCCACACGTGTAACTAACAACTTCTAACAACTTAGACATCCATTACTGTGTGGCTTTAAACATTGATAGCAATGTTACGAATGTACCCAGCAATGGATAGGTCGTATCGTGTTTCTCCGCCCGGGTGGTAAAAGGAAGGAAGTTGTAGTGCCGGGGCCTCTTTCCGAAGTTGATTGTGTTTGACCAGCACAGTCAATAGTACTTAATTTTCTGCAGGAATGTCTATTTTCACTCTGTGCAGAGTTCTTGGATTTCATTGTCAACTGCTAACGTTTGCTCGGTTTCGTTCTGTTTGCTTCTTTATTTCAATAATCGGCAAACTGATGGATCAGCTAGTGTTTTTCGCCACCCAATACACGGTATCGCTAAAATTATCACTTCAGTTTAATGTACTTTTCAAGCGTTAAGCTAAAGATATTTGTTAGATAAACTATAATGGATTGAGGACTGTCTCTTGACATTAAATCCACACAACTATGAAAACTTTGCCATAAGCTTCCTACATACATTAATGGGTAATATTTTAATGTAATTTAAGTCGTTTTACCATTACTGCGTTGAAGAGACTGTTTTATTCGTAGGACGGGATATTAAATTTTTTCAGCCGTGTTGTGACTGCCTAGAATACTATTCGACAAGTTAATGCCAGCAAACCAGGGTGTCGTAAGAGGCGACAGAAGCTGGCCGGCTTGGTGGTTGACTCTCGCTAATATTATTACTGATATAATAATCTTCTGCTAAATTACTAGACGTGTTCCAGCTGGGGCTTGACAGTCAGTTATTTCTTTTTCTTCTCTTTTCTTTCGTGGCCGGACTGATGTCGATCGATGACCACTGACCATCAGGTGACTCGTCTCCTTGGATGAGGAGGGGGAAAATTTGAAATCTAACCCTGTTTGGTCGCAGAGCAGAGCCAGAAATATAGCGGGTCTCCGCTTCCTTTGAGGTCGGCAATGAATCGGCAATGCCTTTGGTATTGCTGATCGTGGGTGATGATGACCATCGCCCTATTTTATCTACTCGCCTGCTCCTTCAAAAATCCCATTTCATTTTAAATCACGACTTTCTCACACCATTCATACGTAAGAGGTTTTTAAAGTTCACAAAACATTTCCGCACCTGGGGAAAGATTTGTTTCTGAGAACAACAGCTAGAAGACATCTAACAAGATTCCACTTTATTATTTTAAAAGAATAATCACTAGGGACTTAGTCAATGGCAACATTCCACTTGTAGCGGAAAATTGAAAGCACAGCAGTTCACATTTCTCAATGAATCCGACACAAAATCTCTAGACGCATCGTCTGTCCCCCTCTCTCGCACTAGTATTCCAACTTTCCGTCCCGCTTCTTCTTCAAGACTGTGCAATATTTATCCATTGTAAGCAACGCCGGCCAATGAATCAACCTTAGTCTAAACACTTGATGTATTTATTGTCGAATGGAACCAATTGGTGCCGCTCGCAAGGAGCTTCGTCGGGGCAAATCCGGGCACACGTCTTAGTCTTGCGTCCAACTTACCCTGATCCCTCATATGCAGCTTATGCCCCCGAATCATCTGTAATGTTCTTCTAAAAGAGGAGCGTGGAAGGTCACTTTAAAATTGCTGTATCGCAGGATGCGTTCCAACAACATGGAAAGGTAATTGTGATCATGAATCAATCGTATCTCGATATCCAAAGAGACCGTATTGAATCAGTTCGTGCTTGCAACTTTTCGTAACGTACATTGCTATTTATATTAGAATAGTTTCGGCACTTTGGGCATAGTTTACGCAATGGATGCTTTTGTCAAGTTAAAGTCAGTGGAATATTCGAATCGGGGAATGATAATATTTTAGGGGCAAATTGGACTATAAGAAATTCCGGGACGGCGTATTTCTTCATAGGCCTGCGAATGGCAATCAGAATGATTCTCATTTTGTGATTTATTGGTCGCTGATTGCTTGGTCTGGTGATTTGTGAATGTTATTATTAAGCCTTTATTGGTCTTATTCACTGGGATGAGTGGGTTTGAATAGGAATAGTACACAATGGTGAAGGTTTTCTCGTCGTTAATATGGTTTGATATTAAATAGAATTATAATTGAAATACCAAAATAATATTTAATTAAGCTCATTGTTTACATCCTTAGCACAGAATTTGTATCGTATATCTGTACTAAGGAGTGATTTAAGTTACCGTTAAGCGACTCTGAGTGCGGCCGTAAATGACAGATTCTAGGCAATTTGTAAGTTAAAGTAAATTTCAAATTCAGAATGTAATTTTTAACGACCTATTATTTAAAATTAAAAATAGACTTTCTGCTCCGAGAATCGAATTCGGGACCCCTTCGGCAGGGTCTCTCACAACTGTGCTAGGGACAAAGAAATACGCAGGTACTGTAAAGACATAATAACAATATGTTTGTGAGAACTTAAAGCCCATAAAAACGTCTACAGAAGTTTAGCGGTAAATTATACGTTTTATTGGCATTTTAAGTGTTTGTTTTAAGTTTTTATGGCATAAAAGTTGCATGAAAGTACTTAAGGAAGATTATTTTTATGATTGCATAGCTTAATACGGTAGTTAAGAACTGTATTAACTTTTGACTATACAGTTTGACATTTCGTCCACCACATTTTTAACCGACTTCGAAAAAGGAGGCGGTATTCAATTCGACTGTATTTTTTTTTAATTTGGTACCTCAGAACTTTTGACTGGATGAACCGATTTTGATGATTCTTTTTTAATCGAAAGCTGGTGCTCGTCATGTGGTCCCACTTAAAGATCTAGATCTGACGAAGCGTTTTTGAGTAATTTTGAAGTCGGCTATTTTTTTCTTGGTAAAATTCAGATTATATTCTTATATCTCCATACTATTACATATATAGCCATTATAAACAAATTTGGCTATTGTTAGCCGCCTGTAGCAGTCTATCCCTCATTCTGCGATTCGAAAAATTTCAAAAGAAAAAGCTCAAAGCAAAACGGCACCGAAAATGCTCCTAGAATTCTTGAACGAAACTAAATTTGAATTGTACAGTTCCGGAACGAACCGTTCGATTTATTTATTTTTTCCGCTATGCCCCGGTAATGCAATAGTCTTGCGCCGCGCGGAAAGAGTCGCTAGTGTTGTACCTAGTGAGTTCAAACACCGACTATTCGTTCAGTCGTTCGTTAGTACAACTCGTCCGACCAAATTCAATTTGACCAACGCCCGCGCAATGTGTTTTATTTGTTTTAGCCCAAAGTTGTTATGCAGTGTGTGCAGGGAATTTAGATCTTTACTGAGACTCGTCTTGTACGGCAATTGAAATTTCAAAGTGTTTACGGTATGGTACCTTATTTTTCGATTGGAACGCCAATATGTATAAGTGTGTTAGCAGTTATTGAGTCAGTTTTGCTTTCGAGTTTGCGATTTTATTTTGATTTAACGTACAAAGCAGTCGTATAAACAATAATAATGTTATATTTTATTTTGATTTTCGCTATTTGGCATGGCTACAGCGGTAATATTACATTTTATTTTCAATTAGTTTTATAATTTTACATCAGCAGTTCTTTTCTACGCGGGTCTCCTCGTAAAGAGGGGTATACCTCATCAGAGTGACCCGAAGTCCTGACGTTGTCTAACGATAGCAATCGGAAACACACGGCTTCACATTCGTGCTCTCCGAAACACGGAAGTGCTCAAGTATTTTTCTCCAACTTCAAAAAAGGTTCTTAATTTGGGTGAATTTTTTATGATTGTTACCTCGGAACCCTGTGATTTAACAAGTAAATTTGGAAGATTCCATTTTTTATTTGAAACATGGAGTTACCTCTATACTCCATGATTTGAAAAGGATGGAGTATAGAAGGTAGAAGGAGAGCCATATCTGTGTACGAACAGTGTCCGTAAAAACGCGTCCAATGGCGCTGCGATGCGCTTTGTTCATATCGCTATTTCTCAGACACTAGCGCCATTCATTACGGGTGGTGTTGCGGTGCGCTAATCACTAGGCATAACTCAGCAAACTTCACTCCGCGCTATTTTTCAGACACTAGCGCCATTTTGGAATTGCCTTTTATTGGAACTTCTATTTTCAGTAAACAGCTGGACACTTTTTCAATTTTCTTCTCATAGGAGATGGCCCCCCTTCTACTCTATCCTCCATGTTGAAAAGATACTTCCACACAGAGCATTTATTTTGGTTTACATAGTGATTTTGATGAACTTATCTACAGCGAGAATTTAAGTGTTCCTTTTTCGTAATTCATCGTAATTAAAGACGCCTTCTTTGAAGTCGGTAATTTTTGTACAAAATGTTTATTTCATTGCTAACAGCTGTCTTCTATCTCACTCTTATTCACTTTCGACCCCGGTTGACATTAAACACGATGATCGATTGCCATCAATATAATCGGCCTATAAACTTAATCGGTCATTAGAGAATTTATTCATAATGTAAATAGTGTTTCCATTGACCGGTTCCCATACTAATTAAATTCAATAAAACCTTTACTACATAGGTATATTCAGGTGCGAGTTAATTGGAAAACTCCAACTATTAATGACTTTGGAATCATTTAGATACGGAAAGTCGAAATCAATATTACGAGCGCACAACTAATGGGTTTTAGACAAGCGAATCGCGTTTATACCGTTTAGTAACACTATTATAATTAACGTTTAAAGTGAGACCTAATGATAGAATTTGATTAATAGATTGCACTAGGAGTCTTAGCAAGCAATTTCCTAACTTTTTTGAAGTTATACTTTTTATGCGACTTGCAAAAAGGTTGCGTTTAACGTTTGCGCTACTATGGAGGGGATATGAAAGCACTGGATAGATGGCCCTAGCTTCTTATTATCTTTACCTCTTTTAAAATTTAATGTTATTACTTATACAAATCTCACAGAGTCTCAAAAGCGTGATTCAGGTTCCTGAACAACGCCATCTAGTTTGTACTTGTGTAAACATAGGTAGTACACAAGTAATATTTTATTATATTAGTAACTTGAATATTGAAGAAGTATAACTTCTCACGCGCGTACAAAAGTACACGCACCCTTTTTTTCGAATGAATAGTTGTTTGTTGTGGACCTGTTTATTCGACCGGGCCGCTAATTTTTCGTTACGTTAGGAAATTAAAAAGATTAGAAAAATATTAATTGGCATAAATACAACCATTAATGGCGTAATACAGGGCATGAGTCTGCTCATAATTATGGAGGCCTAGAGCATACTTAACCACGCTGCTCCAGTGCGGATTAGCGGATGGGTTAGCGGCCAGCGTTTGTCGTATTGGATTGCTGTTTGACACCCATGACTGACAACTTAATGTGCCCTCAAGGACACAAGATATTTCGTCACTAGCAGCTACACCTATCCGACTAATATTCGATTGACAGATCGATAGTCTATCACTTAGGATAGACCCGATGGACTCAAGCCAGGGCTATGAGAGCGTCCGAATGAATGAAACCTTACTTCATAATTTTATTATATTATGTACCAAAAATACTACTATTGATTAAAATATTGTCGTACTGGGGCGACTTACAATACTAACCCCAATCCCACGCCGGATGGGTGTCGTAAGAGGCGACTAAATCCGGCCCGCTGGTGGTAAGGCCCCTCGAGGGATTGTATTGGTAATATTGATTTTAATTATTAATTAATACCATTATTACTATTATTATTTCTCCATGGGGTTCGCCTGAGATGGGGGCTTGAGATCCAGTTCTTTCTTTCTTCTTCTCGCTTTCCTGGCCGGCAACGCATCAGTGATACATTTGGTGCTGCTATGTCCATGGCGACGATAGCCACTTACCATCAGGTGAATCGTCAGCTCGTTTGCCGGCTATTTCCATAAAAAAAGAAAAGTATTTTTTTAATCTATAGACAAAAACATCCCTCTGTAAAACTGTCTGTTTAAAACGCGTAAGTTACATAACGGTGTGATAGAAAGCCGCACCCTCATCAGGAGAGGAATTTATTAAGCATTTGGCTTGCATTTGGGCAAATCAAATAGATTGCAAATAACCTGACTGTAGCTTAGTAATTAGTGGTATTAGATCGACCGGCTGCGGTTATCGGCTTTGTGCGAACCTATTACAATGAAAGGGTTCAGGTCTAAAGTACGAATAAAATACTATCCTACTAATATTGATGTAATATTGACGACCCTGTAGCCTAGTTGGTAGCGACCATGCCTGCAAAGCCGGGGTTCGATTCCCGGCCGGGGCAGATATTTATGTGACAGATAAATATTTGTACTCGGGTCATGGGTGTTATTGTGATGTGTTTTATATGTGTCGTCCACCCGTGACACAGGTAAATAACCTACTGCGCGGGGGGGCGGGGGTATGAGTATGTAAGCGGCGACACAACATGAGTTTGAACTTAATATGAAACCGACTCATTTCACGCGACGCACAAAAATACGCCCGTACGTTTGGCCTCACCCCTAACTTATAACACAGCGAATCGGTGCAAGGTTCAATTAGAAAATAATTAGGATAGATTTTATCCCACTTCTTGGATCATATTTCATTGGTTTTATGTAACTGAATGAATCATTCATTGCACATTATAGCCGAAACTTAAAAATAAAAACACTCAAGTTGAGATGTACCTACGAAATATATCTTCAACGAATTATTACCACTTGTTTACTACTCATGAAACTAGTAAATATTTATAATATTTCAAACTAGTTCAAAACTTCGTTTACCGTACCGCAAATGTGATTTAGAATTTGGGACACGCTCCGAGTGCAAATGTGTCAACAGGAGTTTCGAGGTTTCTGATGACGTCACCCAATTTTCTTGAAGTTTCTTACATCCTAACGACCTATAAGTACCATTAAGTACTTTTTGTCTTCTTCCTACTTTTTCAGCATCGTGTCAGTTGTCGGTCGTCAAAGAGGTTGCTGATAACCATAATATTTCTGGTGTTTAGTGAAAAAACGCTTAGACTGAAAAAAATATAGATATATTGTTAAATAAACTGACGTCCCCGTAGCCTAATTCGTAGTGACACTGCCTGCGAAGTGAAGAGGTCCCGGGTTCATTCCCGGCTGGGGAAGATATTTATATGACAGATAAATATTTTTTCTCGTGTTTGTAATGTGTAAATTGTCCATGTTCCATCTGCGATAAAAGGAATCCTAGCGCCTTGGGGAGTAAACATAAAATTTTTATAAATCAATTCTCAGTTATTACTTTACTACCTACTAGAGAATTTGCATCGAAAGATTTTAAAAACATGACGTAAAATTAGAACAACCCAACATAACCTGATATAGTTCTCCCCACAATTTATCTCTGAACCTAGCTCAGCATACATTGGCTAGACCACCGCTAGTGCTATTGGTTTTGGAATCGAAACGCCCACAGCAAATACTGTGAGCAAACGCTGATATAGACTAGTTTCGATGAGTGAGCATCGTATGTTTGAGGAATATTCGAAGAGTAGGTTAAAATCTAAGAACTAGTGTTCAAAGAAAGGCAATTTTTGCTGAAACCTTACTATTTTTAGAACTAGAATGTCTACGATTTCGTTTGCAGACTTACCTAGTATATTTTTTTGCATTTATATTTTCGCGATAAAATGTATATTTTTAGGGTTCTGTACGAAGAAACGAAAAACGGAACCCTTATAGGATCACTCGTGCGTCTGGGCGACCGCCGTTTACAGCCAAATTACTCCTGGTGCTCACGTACTTATTTGTAACCCCAAGACGAAGGTATAAAATAAACAAGTGAATTTTGAAAAAAAAATTTTTTAACGAAATCAATATTAAACAAAAACTGTTTTGCAAACTGTATCGTGTGTATGTCAAATGAAAGGGCGTGTTGTAAAGATCTCAAATATATTTTTGTTATAGTTCTACAATGGATAGTTTTTAAATTATTCAAGAAAGAACGAAAATTAAAGCCAAAAATAGATCATTCCCCCCTTATCTCCGAAACTACTGACGCTAGAATTTTGAAAAAATACAGAGAATAGTTATTTACTTATAAGATGTCTATATACTTATAAAACCTATAAGATGTCTATGGTCTTAAGAAAACGGCAAAAATTAATAAAATAGAAAATAACGGTAAATACGTAACCTACGGGACACTCCAAGCGAGTTTAACTTGCACTTGTCAAGTTTATTTATTTATTTAACACTTTATTATTTGTACACCATAACAAAATAAATATAAAGAGCACTAGGAAGAAACACCAAACAATGGGCGACCTTATCGCTTTAAAGCGATTTCTTCCAGGCAACCCAGCAATAAATTGAAATCAGCAAGAACAGATAATGGGTATAAGCGGTACATGAAGAAAAATAAAGATATTATGAAATTAATAGCAGAGAAATAATGAGAAATGAAAGTATTTTCAAATGACAAACATATCTACTAGTAAAAGAGCAGTGACCAAAGATTAATTAGGAAAGAAGATTGTGTTCTTTAAGTAGTTTTTTAAAATATATGTTTTCAGCTTTTCTTATTGGATGAGGTAATGAGTTTCAAAGACGTATAGCAGTCGGAGTGAAGGTATTTTTTCCATGGTAAACGTTCATCACAATGGATTCAGCCATTTAGAAGATAGTAGAATACTTTTCTTCACGCTGCAGCTTACCTGCTAAAACTACTTCGACTTGTGAAAATTAGCAGGTTACGTTTATTTCGTCATGCTTGAATTATTTCAGCTAATTAAAATAAGAAACGATGAATGAGGTTTTTTTTACATTTAATTAATTTATATTCAACAGATGGGTATAATAGGAGATAGAAAAAAGATTTCAAGTTACAGCCACTTTTTAATCTAACTGTTAAAATCGCTTTTACAAACAAAACTGTACAAATATAAATTCCCTCTTGGACTCAAATTAAATTCCTAGAATTTCCCTACAGCACGAATACTAAGATTTATTTTTAAAACCCGCAAATTAAAGTCACGTTGCCGTAGCCTGGCCCAATGTATTGCTACGGGGCCTACGGGGTAGCCGGTGCGATATCCAGTTGATACCTACGACGGTACAGTGCGACCAACTTATCTGTGAAATGGCGAAAATTGGAACTAATGCCGCCCCATTCATAAGTTCTTTGTGTTCATTCATTGATATTTACTACGTCTCGAATTGCGTCCAGTGATTGGTCCAATGCGTTCGACAGTGCCCTCCGTCAGTTCACAGATAAGTTGGAGGCACTGTACAAGCTATTTGCAGGTCCATCTTTTAATGTAAGTCGGAAGTCTCCAATACCAGAAACAGTTATCGCGCTTAACGCTCTCCCGGACGCCGCGCCTCAGTGCGATCTATTTGCGGATGATGGGAAGGTGATTTTGTCAGAATGCTTGATGTAGGTACTGTGACACTAAAACGTGATGTATGCTTGATTGAAATTTCATATATTAATTCTAATTTGGATATAGTTAAGCCGGATTGTTCCTTCCTACGGTATACAACAAGATTTTAGCGTTAAACCCCAAAAGGCAATGCACCAGTGAATTGCCGAACCCAGGACCGACTTCACCAACGTAAGATTTTTCTGACATAAAACTTATAAAGTATCAAATTGTGCTACATATTCCTCTCAAAGCGCGCTGTTGCCAACACTCCGAAAGACGTGGCACCAAACACCCGTGCTCAATGCCCAAATCATGAATTCCCGGGCGCCCAGTGCCCATAGTGTCACAAGTGCCTGTGCCAGTGCCAACATACGGGCACTGGAGCGTCACTGATTTTTATCGCATTCCATTGTTTGAGAAAAGAAAATTTTCTCCATTGACCCAATTCTGCTGAATCGGATTAACATACCCTTGTTAAGAATTTGGCCGTCTACAAGCTTATTGATGAAGCGTAACTAAAAGGCTGAAATTTGCTGAAAGCTTCTTCGAAAGGAGTTATATTTTATTTATTTTAAACGGAAGATTTTCATATTATTTGTGTTAAATTGACGGGCATTTGGTGGTAAATGATCACTGTCCAATTATTAACACAAGCAAGGTTTTACAACTCGGTCTACTTAACCCACACTCTTTCAAAAATAGCACGGTTATACGGATTTTAACCCTCAACAATAATTTTGTACAACTTGTAAAGCATTCACAATATGACGATAACATTTTTTGCCCTAAATATAATTCCTTGATATTTACTATTTTTGTTACTAGATGGCGCTGTTCTTAATAACGTCAATTCCAATCTTTAGTGCTGAAATTGAAGATGAGTTATTTGTTTGAATTTAAAACGGATAAATGGAAACTCTATTAAATTTCATTTCCGAAACAAAATTCAGTTCTGTTATAGGGAGAAGTTTTGACGAAGGGGAAGTAATAAAATCGAAGTTCGGATACTCGGAACTATTGGGAACTTATTGGTTATTTTAAGTTGCTCTTTGTTGGGTTTTATAAAGGACGTATTTTAATAATGGTTTTATTAAGATTAATTTACAGGTGCTATAGAAGTTTAGCTTGTCCTGTATGGTGTAAACGTTTAAAATAAAATTTACCTTTTTAATTAAAGGTAAAAGCTCTTTTTTAACTATGTACGTCATTCATTTAGTTTTTATTCTAGTATTCGCCAGCTCGTTTGTCAGTTACGAGTATTAAACGAAAATATCAAAACTGATTCCTACATTCAAAAGCATCAAAACTGATTGCTTACTGTAACCGAAGTTAACAACCGAAATGTAAAATATTTAGTTACACTGACGAATATTATCGATTCACAAACAATGAAATATTCAGTTAACTATCGGAACAGATATCAAATTGAAGTTAACTCCATGTATATTGATGACCAGATCAACCCAGTAATAACAGAGTCGAAACATTTTCCAATTAAAAACTGAATCCAAAACCGTACAGCATGTTTAAATACATGAAATTTGTATAACTTAAAAAAAATCAATGACTTCGTGTTAAGGACATTTAAAAAAGATATAAAATATCTATATTTTTTGCGAACTAATGGAAACATTTTTACTTACTTTATAAAGGTACATCTACATTGTATCTGTATAGTAAAGCAAATACTAGCACACTCTTATTGAAACCCTAAAAAGCGAAGAGAAGAAAGAAAGAAAGAACTGGCAATACTATTTTTTTATGGCAAAATCGGCAAACGAGTAAACGATCCACCTGATGGTAATTTGCGTTGCCGGCCAAGAAAGAGAGATGAAAAAGAAAGATAGAAAGAAGGAAAGAGCGAAAGTATATAATTTAATTAGACAAACAAGCCCACAGAGACAATAGGGTTCTGTAGCTCGAGCACGAATATTTGCGAGAAAGTATTCGTATGGTTAACGTAAGCAATTTGTATGGCATTTTTTCAAAAGCGCCCCTATCGTACGTAAATGGTACTAAAATGCCATACAAATTTGACAAATTGCTTACGTTAACCATACGAATACTTTCTCGCAAATATTCGTGCTCGAGCTACTGATGTATCTCGCCACGGTATTTTCCACTTAGGCAAGGTCCATCGTTATACTATTAAAACGAAGCAATAACACTTTGAATAAACAGTAAGTAAGGGAAGTTTAATTTTTATAGCCGTTCAGTTAAATTGTGTTTACTGTTAAATTTGATGAAAGTAATGAAATACACTTCATTGCACTCTTTTAAAAATAGCTGATGTAACAAGGAGTAACTTAGGCTACTTTAATGTTAGAAAACAAATTTGTTAGGCGATATGAAGTTCGCCGGGTCAGCTAGTATAAAAATAAAACAAGCTCTTTTATTATATAAAAATATACTGTTAAGTTGACTTTATCTAATAATCAGTAACATTTTTTATCGAAATCGAAGAGCGAGAATTTCACAAAAATTATTTTTAGCGAGATATTTTCGTCGGAAACAGGAAAACAGGTATTTTATGAAGGGCGGGCAAACTTTTAATAGATTGTGAAGCCTACGGAGTTCTTTAATGAGAACCTTCTTCAATCAATACCGGGAGATTTATGAACCATTCCTTGAGGGTCGGAGAACTCTGAACACTTGTGGTGTTGTTGGGGTGGATTCACTTTTTATGATGTTAGGGGGTAATTATTCAAGAGAAATTTACTCCGCATCTTTTTGAATTTGTCCATTTTAACGGCCGACGCTAAAACAGGTGGCTTTGATTTGTTTGGTCTGTGCCATGGTAGCTGCTAAACTAATGGACCGATTATGATGCGTTTGTTTTTAACCGACTTCAAAAAAGGATGTATTCAATTCGACTGTATTTTTTATGTTTGTTACCTCAGAACTTTTGACTGGGTGAACCGATTTCGATGAATTTTTTTTAATCGAAAGCTGGTGGCTGTCATTTAGTCTCACTTAAATTTAAGCTAGATCTGACGAGTAGTTTTTGAGTTATTTTGAAGTCGGTTATTTTTTTTCTTGGTAAAACTCTTGATACTTCAAACAATGGTATCTCACAGCCACCATATTTATTTTGTTTTAATTTCACTTATGTTTGAAAGCTGACATGATTGATATGGTTCTTAGCTATATTTGGATAATAAATGTTGACGAAAAATAACATACTTCAATATAACGCAACAACTACGAATCAGATCTAGCTCAAATTTAAGTGGGACCACGTGACAAGTACCAGCTTTCAATTAAAAAAAGAATCATCAAAATCGGTTCATCCAGTCGAAAGTTCTGAGGTAACAAACATAAAAAAATACAGTCGAATTGAATACCTCCTCGGTTAAAAAAATATCGGGGGTGTTTTAAATTTTAAAATTAATAGTTACTATACATGTCTTAAACACTATTGTGCACTATTGTGTTAACACATGTGTGCGAAGAGAGTGTGCTACAAGTTATTAGCATTAATATTAATGTAGTTTTCCGAAGTTTTCCGACAAAAACGACAATGTTGCTGAATAGCTATAATATCTTCTCAATGGTTACTTGGTGTAAAGTAACTTTTTTAAGGTTACTTACTCTTGGAGTAACTTTATCCTTAGTAAATTTTGGAAAGATGACAAAGTTATAAATGCCCAGTAGTCTCCCAGTAGTGAACATTAGGCCATACCTAATCATTTACTAATTTTAGGAAAACATGAATTTGCATGTTTAAAAGTTTTATGTATCTTTTACCGTACTTTTATCTTTTTTGCATGTTTAAAAGTTTTACGTTTCTTTATAATATCCTTGAAAGAAAAATAGTTTTTGACGTGATAACGTCTTATAAATTGGTTGACTAGGGTGTCATTCACGAAAACTGTGTAAGGAACGTTACCATGCGCGCGCGAGAGAGAGGCTCGCTCGACCGGCGCGCGCCTTGCGTCTCTCTTCTACGCGAGCGTTTCTGGCGTCAAAAAATTACGTGAGTGAATTATGAATTTATTACTTAAAAGGTTCGTAAACAAAAGTGTAAATTAAACTTATACCACGAACAGACGTTGTCACGTTAAACTACCGTCCGTAAACCGACTTTTTTATAAGAATTGATGATAAATATAGTAACCAGGTGATGTCAACCACCATCCAAGAATCGTTAGAACCACTTCAGACAACGATCACTGGTTGCATTAACAAGGTATTTGATACAAAGACAAACAAATTTATACCTGTTATCGTAGTTGACATAATCCCTTTACGAGTCGAGCAAGCGGAGCAGCAAAACGAAACCAATCGCGATCTGTATCATTTCGTGTTGTGGCAATATAAAAACGAAATCGCGACAAATCCCAGCTCAAAATGTAATGTGCTTGTCATATCGTTTAAGATAAGATTTGGAATCTGAAATATTTCTGTAAGTTTATGACTTTACTAGCTCTCTGTCCGCGGGTTTCCTCGAGTTTTATTGGATAAAAAGTCTCTTAATTCTTATCTCAGATCGTGATCTGCTGGTGCTAAATTTCATTAAAATTCGTTCAATACTCTTTGCGTCAGAGTAACAAACATCCGTAAAAACTTTCTTTATAATATTAGTATGATTGTTCTAGGAGTACTAGGACTAGGATGTCCTCTAGCGCCATTTTGAATTTAGTGTGACGTCATGTCAACTTATATTCAGTGGGCGATGCTTCACTGATTTAAGTGTTTACGAACTTCTGCGGGAGTGAAAAAATATCTCAACCCTCCTTTTGTCGTAGTGGAGTAATACAAAGAAAGTTATTTTGTTAAGTCAGACCTACTTCGAAACTAGGGCGTAAACTCAAAAATTTTACTCCTTAGATACATTGTTTTAATCGACTTCATTGTTATCCTCTATACTATTTTGTATTGGTGTGAAATAAATCTTTGTGAAACTTTACCAAAATTAATTTAGGAACGCTGTATTTTTAACCGACTTCAAAAAAGGAGGTTCTCAATTCAACTGTATTTTTTTTTTATGTTTGCTACCTCAGAAATTTCGACTGGGTGAACCGATTTTGATGATTGTTTTTTTAAACGAAAGCTGGTGCTTGTCATGTGGTCCCACATAAATTTGAACGAGATCTGGCAAGTAGTTTTTGAGTAATTTTGAAGTCGGTTATTTTTTTGTTAGTAAAATTTAGATTATGTACATGTAAAATTAAATTTTAGGAACTATGAATTTTTTACATGTAAAATTAAACAGTATTTTTAATATGTATTATCATTACAAATCGCAATAATTACATGGTTTGGTACATAATTTATGTTTACATAATTAATTACAGTTACCAGAATTGGTATACGAGTTATCTCATAATAATCAACGTGCACCCACGATATAGTAACCAATATTAACGTATTATAGTAACTTTTGAAGCAAGCTGATATATTTCTACAACGCAACATGGGACAAATCTCGTAATATCTTCTTATAACATTCCTGGGCTCAGTGCGAAATTGAACGATGAACGGGATAGCGCTAAGACATTTATTCGCCCGATCCGCCCGGGATCCCGGGATGCAACATCCCGCGCCGGGATTGCCAGCCTGAGTAGCGATTTGTGCAGTAATTGACAACTGGAGTCTACTCGAGACGGGAATCGAATAAGGGTTTATATTCTTGTAGCTTTCTTTAATATCTTAAGATTGTTACTGCTCTGTCTGAGAATTTGAGATATTTTTGAACGACTTGTCATAGATATACTCGGATAAATATTATTAGAACTTGGTAGGTTACAAAGTGAAACATTTGGAATCAGTGGCTGGCTGGCTTGGCTTCAACCCATTAATGGCCCACTACTGAGCACGGGTCTCTCTTCTTGAGGAGGCCCGGAGTATATTCCACCACGCTGCTCCAGTGCGGATTGGTGGAGGGGTTAGTGGCCAACCCGAGTGTCGAAAGTTTTCAAACCGCCCGAGGGCCTCCGACATGGCTTAACGACTGTTATCTTATGATAACAACCGGGACCGACGGCTTTACGTGTCCTCCGAAGCACGGAAACGCTCAAGAAATTTTTGCCACTAGCGGTCACCCATCCAACTACCGACCGTGCCTTGTTGCTTAACTTTGTCGATCACATAGGATCGACGCAAGCCGCCGGGCTATGAGCGCTTCAATGGAATCAGTACTACCAAAGATTATACATAATAGAGACAGAGATAGATCAAGCTTTCCTGTTTGTTTCAGATAGAGCAGCTATCAGAGTTTAACTAGTAGTAGATTATTGAAACCGTCCATAAGAGCACTTACCCCAATAAAAACATTGTTTTAAAAGTCATGTATCCTCAATATTTTTTCTTCGCTGATATTGAAAACGATAAAATTAAGTATGGATGACGATTTGTATTTAACCATTTCGCTGACGGTACCCGTCTCACGGCACTAAAACTTTTATTTGTCTGGAACATCGCAGGTTGCTAGAATAGATGTTTGGTCTGGAATAATGACGGCGGGATTTAACCAATTTTATCGAAAGGTTCACACACCTATGTTACTTTTTAAATCTTTTTCATTTTAGGAAAGTGGCGTGTTGATTTGACACCTCCGTTATTTAGTTCACCTTTGCTACCAACCGAAGGTGCACACTTTGTGATAAATGTGAGTTCTTTGGGTTCGGGTTGTTTGTGGTTATTTGGGTCTCTCTCATCGTAACCCAGAGCCACGCCATTCGCTACCTTCATCTCTCTCTTCATTCAAACCTCATTACTGAGGATCGTGACTCTGACGCGAAGCTTCTTCAATAGCTTATCTCCACTTACGGCGATCAGCGGCTTGGTCGAGTGACATACTGACTGGTATCTCTAGATGTTTGGATACCTGACCCAACCATTACCTATCACCGCTACCCTCATAATGTATGCATGTATGTATGGAAATTAAATTAGGTGCGGAGAAGTCACGTGCACATTTTTCTGCACCTAATGTCATTCCCAGACATTTTGAAGGTAGACTGCGTGAACGTTAACAGAAATGAGTTTTGTCTAGATCCTGAGCTCAGATTCAGCTATGATGGTTGTTAAGAACGCAGCTAACTCTAAAGTCTGAAGAATCAGGGTTGTCGGTCGCGTTCGCGATATAAATCAAGTGCCGCCTGTGACTGATGATCGGAGTCTTGCCTAATCGATGTTCCGGCTGTCGGAGCTTGTTCCATGAAACAGGCAGTCCAATGAGAAATTTCTTTTTGCTCCGTTGCCGTATTAAATGATGGGCTCGTTTAATTTTTGCTTTCGTTGGGCTGTTTAGTTTGTTTTTCGATGGATCCGGGTTCGATTCACGATGGAGATATGTGATTGGTTTGAATTTGCGATGTCTTAGATGGTCTATTGCCGCCTGCGACAGGAAGTCTTTGCTCGAGGTAGTTTGTAACAGTTTATAATTTATGTATCGTAGAAAAACGAAGACGAGTCGTATTGAAAACAACTATGGTTAAATGATTTGAAAGTGAGAAAGTTAAAGTGTGGGATTGGAAGTATTGGAATAGATTCCACTTTGAGCGATATCTTGTTTGTAGCATCAAGTATATAATGTTTTCTGTTTATATTTATTTCAGGTTATTTTGTTATGTCATTTTACATTAATTTAATTCGATTTTACAAAGCATTTTGTCTACAAGTTTGTTACAAGTCATTAAGCCTTTTCATTTTTTGATATAAATGCAAGGAAACAAATTTTGTTACACAAATAATAAGGGCACTGAATTGAAACAACTTCTTCGAATGTACCATAATCAGCTCGCAAAATATGTTTGAAAGGGCAATGGTTTTACAATGCTTATAATTAAGAGTGAGTTGGGGTTGAAAGAGAGAATGAAGGAAAAATATAAAAAATATACGATAATTCTGCCTTTTGTATACTTTTCGCGATACTCCGTATTTAAGTAAAGACCTACGGGCAATGGGCATCATTACTCATTACTGAAGGACCTGAAGGTACATCTGCTACTGAGGTTATTGTCTGAGTATACCTGAAGCATTAGTTCATAAATCAATTTCGGTTGAGGTTTTGTTATTCATATTTCGTTATCTATCAAACTGACAGTGATATAAATATATTTGCGCTGGATTGGAAATTTTCTCGTATTGTTTGACGGGAAATCGAGGTTTGATGTAGCAGGTATTTAAGTGATAGGGCTGTGTTCATCACTTCATAAATGAGTGATTTTTCTTTATGATGATTTATAGATGTTTGTTACTTTTTGCCGCAAAAACTGCTAAACCGATTTTGATGAAATTTTGCATACATGTAGAACAAAGTCTGAAATAACATAGGGTAATTATTACCCCGGAAAATTTGGACAAACTCGCGGGCAGAGCGCTACTAAATTATTATTTAAAGCAAGCGGGTCTTCATTATCTGTAATTATACTACGGACGTAAAAAAAAGACAGACGTAATCCCAAGAACAAATTCAGTGAAGCACCCATAGTAATATCAACTCTTTATTGGTACAAGTACATACACCCACACATTGACACCATACTGCTATGACATTGACACCATCGCGAATCAAAAATTACAAAATTACGCACACATGGCAAGCGAGCTGTCATTGCTATGCTTCACTCTCGATTAGACAAGGTTACGTCCGTTCTTTTTTTACGTCCTTGAATTATACTTATTTTCCGAATGGACAGTACCTCTTATCCCTAATGGCCATTACAGCTTTACGCGAACAGAACTCATTGGACCTGTATTTATTTGATAATTTATGCACACACAGATACATTATACAGATAAAATATCAAGTAAATATAGCACAAGGACCAACAAACAAAGTGTCGATACGTCGTAGACATCTTGGCAGTCCATAATAAGGTAAAACTATAGATCTAAGGTACCTGCGTTCCGGGTGGGGAGTGGGGGGATGGGAGGGGGGGGGTAAAGGGGAGCCCCCCACTACAATTTTTATGTACCGGAAAGGTATAGTTTTCGAGTTATGATTTTTTTTGTAAAATCATAATACATAGGAAAAACCTCGGGTATTTCTTTAGTATCAGTGGAAGGGGGGTGGAGTTGGGGGGCAGGGAGGGGTTGGGGTAAGGACTTAAAGGTAATACGTGAGGAAACACATAGTTTTTGAGTTTTTTTATTTTTATTTTGAGGATAAATCTGTGAAAACTGCTTAATATTTATCATAAACTAGTGTAAATTACTGTCAGGTTGTGGAGGAAGAAGCAAAATTTCGACCTCCGTATGGGGAGACACTACACCACTTCTACTATTATTTTGGAAAAATAATGACACAAATCATTATAATTACAAAATTACATTATATGCACTTTTAGGGAGAATTTAGGGGTTTTTGATACACAAACAGGCTTCCAAACGTCTCCGGCGCTGCGGGAAGTGCAGCCCCTCCGCCCTTGCGTAACAAACTGCAGGCACTCCATGCTAGCATAGGCAGCTTCGGCTTTTTGGTCGCCTTCGGCGACCAGCCTCAGCCGCTTCGGCTCACATGGTGCCTGCAGTTTGTTACAGCGGGCGGGGGCTGCTCTCCCTCCACGCCTCCGGGGTTTACATTCACTCTAGGGATAGGGCAGATGGAAATTTTTAAAAATCCAAAACAAACACAAGCGACCAGCCTCAGCCACTCCGGCTCGCCCGGGTGCCTGTGCTTTGTTACAGCGGGCGGGGACTACTCTCCCTCCGCGCCTCCGGCTTCTAAAAAACACTCTAGGGGTAGGGCAAACAAGACTGCGTGGAGTAGGGGTAAGCTAAGTAACATATGAGAAGAAATCAAATCAGTCCAATAACACAGCAGAGATCGTCGAAAATCCAAAAGAAACAAGAAAGCACATTCACGTAATACGAAGATTAACGCAATAACTGAACACAACATTGACAGTGCAATAAGTTATGTGCTACCTTCCATTTCACTCGTTTTTGACGAAGTACCCTCTAACTGTAGACCAAATTGACAAGAATTGTCTTTCATAATACGCAATTTTTGTTAAACTTATTTTTGTCGTAATTAATTCAAAACGCATCTCTGGAACCTAAAAATACACACTCACACCAATATCAAATTCAGGTACCTTAGATCTATAGTCAACCCATAATAATTTTACCTGTCATATTTATATCGTACCTGATGATAAAATTATAAATGATCCGATATCAATTAATAATTCTTTTCTCAATGGAAATAACAAGAACTCGCAAATATATATTTAACGATATTTTGCTTCACTGAAGCAAATATAATTTCCAATAGATAACTAAAATCAGAGCAGAAATAGAACTCGAGTTTCCGATAATACGTCTTGACAAAAAATAACAGACTTCAAAATTAGGAATAACTTTTTACATTTCATTTATAATGGTGTTTTGAACAATCCTACCAATTATCAGCTGAATTTTTGTAACTTCACTCCTATTTAGGGTTCCGTAGCGAAATGGCAAAAAACGGAACCCTTATATATTCGTCATGTCTGTCTGTCTGTCTGTCCGTCCGTATGTCACAGCCACTTTTCTCCGAAACTATAAGAACTATACTGTTGAAACTTGGTCAGTAGATGTATACCGTAAACCGCGTTAAGATTTTCACACAAAAATTGAAGAAAAGCAATAAATTTTGGGGGTTCCCCATACATAGAATTGAAACTCAAAAAATTTTTTTTCATCAAACCCATACGTGTGGGGTATCTATGGATAGGTATTCGAAAATGATATTGAGGTTTCTAATATATTTTTTTTCTAAATTGAATAGTTTGCGCGAGAGACACTTCCAAAGTGGTAAAATGTGTGTCCCCCCCCCTGTAACTTCTAAAATAAGAGAATGATAAAACTAAAAAAAATATATGATGTACATTGCCGTGCAAACTTCCAACGAAAATTGATTTGAACGAGATCTAGGAAGTAGTTTTTTTTAATACGTCATAAATCGTAAACCGCAGAAAACATTGATCAACAAGTCAAGATCAAGTTACAATGAAGTAGAAGAACTTTTATATTATGTTACTTGCTGCTACGGAACCCTTCATGGGCGAGTCCGACTCGCACTTGGCCGCTTTTTTTTGGTCAAATTTGACCGGACTACTGGCATTTTAGTTTTAGTTTGCTCTTGTATGATCCTAAATATTTTCAGTTATGTGCTACGCTAATGGCCGGCGTTTTTTGATTTTGAAACTATATTCTGCACCACGTCCAAAGGATTACGATACGGTTATCTAAATACACTTTCGGCCATTTTGAGTGTTACGCTTTCCACACATTTTTTATAGCTCTTACATCCTATCTAGACCTAGTATACGGAGCGATCTAAGCGATAAGTGTTCGTAGCTATATAAGTGAGTCTTACGCGATTATTAGTGATAGTTAACGATTGTGAAAGTAACTGTACGACCTTCTGAGTGGAATAAGGAGTTCATCGGTAACATCAGTGGTATTCTTTGGAACCCACAAACCTGACGGGCGTAACAATTGTGTTACAAAAGTGATTAGAAAACGGAACTATGGAAACGTATGCTGGGAATCGAACTTATGGTTTTTTGCTAGTATTTTTATCTGTGACGATAAATAAAATAAAATTAAACCGCTTATAATTATATAGTTCAGGAGGATTAAGATATACGAAAATACTCCCGTTACATATTTATGAGATATAAAAATTTCATCCAGTCGAGCATCGAACCTGGAACCCCTTGCTAGACAGGCAGTGTCATTTATAAGGGACGATCATAACTTGAGAAACATTTTGGAAAACTCTCATTTACAATGTTACAAACAATGTTAAAAAGCCAATTGTTATTTTCTATAACCCGTACAATACATATGTACATGCATAGAACACGAATAATCAAAATTTTACTAACAAAAAATAACCGACTTCAAAATAACTCAAAAACTACTTGTTAGATCTCGCTCTTTATGTGGGACCACAGCACCTGCTTTCGATTAAAAAAAGAATCATCAAAATCGGTTCACCCAGTCCAAAGTTCTGAGGTAACAAACATAAAAACAAAATACAGTCGAATTGAGAACTTCCTCCTTTTTTTGAAGTCGGTTAAAAACTTAGAAAAAGGTACAATATGAACCTAGATCTCTCGAGCGGTAAGCCGATATTCATACCACTGAGCTATCATGAAAAACTGTTCATTTAGATCTCGGGGTGACTCGGCAAAACTGGGTTACATCGATAACTCATTTTGTATTGAACTTACAAATTATTTAGCGTTTTTGCTACAAGTTAAATGACTTTGTTATCTGAGGAATCTTTTGAAGAAGTAACTTCGGAATCGAGGATAACAGTTTTTTAGAGCGATAAATTATAATATCACAAGTCACTCGACCTAGCCTTGCTTCAATATTATTGTTATTAACAACGAGTAACCACCCTCGCTTTGCTTCGGTTTTCTTATTTTTTTACACCTTGGGTTACCTTATTGGAGTTTTATTAAGCATCCCTAATTTTTTTGAAAATATAATGCCTATGTTACTCGGGGATAGTGTAGCTTCCCAACAGTGAAAGAATTTTTGAAATCGGTTCAGTAGTTTCGGAGCCTATGCAATACAAACAAAAAATCAAATCTTTCCTCTTTATATAATTATTTACAATAACACTTTTATTTAGAGTAGAGGTTTTGGCAGCTATTTGATAATAATTATTTGAAGTTAAATCATTTACATGTTAACACATTTCCAATTTCATAATACAAGCGACGCAATCCCAACAATTATTTATAATTATTTATCTCTTTTGTCCACCAGTGTACACAATCTGTTTGCATTGATTTCAAATCGAATCACAACGTTGATTTATACTAAAAGATGTCTTTTATAATATGCATTGAAAGCCTTCTTTTAATCCGCTTATAAATTGCAGGATTATGCAACTACCCTCATGAGATCGACCATTGTTTGATTTTTAATTTATTTCAGTCGAAGCTTCGTTTATTTCGGTACAGTCACGTTCATCTACAATTAATTTTGCGATACCGCATATATTTTGCAGGTGAAACAAATAACAAATGCTCTTGAAGGTGGAATGTGTTGAACGTTAAAGATTAAATCGATATTTTATTAAAGTTTTTTAATTGCTTGCCAGAACTAGTAAAATACAGATCAATGCACGATAAATTAACATTAATAATAGCAATTTTATTAATTGTTTTAATAACAGCTTTGAAGTAAGTTTTTTCTTTTTCTTCTCTTTCCTGGCCGGCAACGCAGTGATGCCTTTGATGCTGCTGATGTCCATAGGCGACGATAGCCACTTACCATCAGGTGGATCGTCAGCTCGTTCGCCGGCTATTTTCATTAAAAAAAACTTCTGTTAATATCGAGTTTGTAGTTGGCCAACAATGCTTAACACTTAGGTACTTATTCTATCGATCAGTTGATTATTCGGCTTTGCAAGTCAATATTCCCATATTGAATCATGTCTGTCTCTAATTTCCAAGGAACTGTGTATTACGCTTCACAGAAAAACAATATCGCACTCCGATAAAATTTATAATATATCGATTAATGATTAACTTACATACTCAATGATTGATATATTTTAAGTTAATTGAAATCGTTTATTTGCAAACACTGCTATGATTAGAACATTATTAAATTAATTATGACATTTAATTTTAGCGTCACTAATTAAACGCGACCAATTGTTTTAAATTTGATCCGCTAATGATACTGCAGAGATTATAGATCTAAAGTTATTGGTACAGAGACAGCGAAGCGAAGTGGTCGTAGCCGTCCACTATAGTAGTTCAAATGTCTATGAACGACGATGATTGACTTTATAATATGTGTATATACATTGTCGGCTTGCTACTCTGCTATTTACAGAAAAATTAGCTTAACGTCCTGAAGCACTAATGTACATACTAATGCATGATGAAACAATAACTGAAAAAATATCGTGATGAAGTGCACTAAAATACGGATTAGTTAATTTGCATTAGGATCTACACAGATTTTAACAGCTAGCTTAAATTTCTTAGCTTCAAATTCTAAATTAGCTTTGTTCGACGTTTGTCGAGCATTAATTTACCAATACTAATACTATGAAATGAATAGGAAATTTCATATTTTTCGTAGATAATCGTGTATGTTGAGTATGACTGATCGACCGAAAGACAGATCATAATTCCAACAGGGGTGACATAGTCTAATGTATGACTAAACCCTCTATAAATAAAAATAAAAAAAATCCAACAGGGATATTTTCTGATAGTTTTCTGGTCAGTTGATTAGAACGCTTAATTTCGCTTTGAAATAGCTCCGCTGTTTGTGGGTAAGAACTTTGCACTATTCTATTCCAATTTCAAATGAAAACCGCCAATTGTATGCGTCGGTTTTAGAACAATCCCGGACATAATAAGCAAATCACACAATGGAAAGTTACTAACTTCACCCCTTATTGATTACAATATTCATATTGGTTTTAACCCATTAACACTCCACTACCCAACACGGGTCTGTCCTCTTTAGGAGGCATAGATACACCACCACGTTGCTCCAGATGGAGGGGTTAGTAGCCAGCCCAAGTGTTGAAAATCATGTTGCCCGAAGGCCTCAGACATGGCTTAACGATTGTTTTCTTACGAAAACAACCGGGACCGACGGCTTTACGTGCCCTTCGAAGCTCGGGAACGCTCAAGTAATTTTTGCCACTCGGAGGAACACATTCAACTACTGTCCGCGCCCGTTGTTTTACTCGACCAATCACAGGACCAATACAAGCCGCCGGGCTATGAGCGCTACAAATATGTTAATACTAGCGAAATTCTTGCTTCACTGTGAAATAATAAATAAATATATAAACGCTTACACACTCATACCCCCGCAGTAGGTTTTGACCTGTATCGCGTGTGGCATGGACGACACATATAACACACATCACATTAACACCCATGACCCGAGTACAAATATTTATCTGTCACATAAATATCTCCCGATTCCCGCGGCCGGGAATCGAACCCGGGACCCCTCGCTTCGCAAGCAGGGTCGCTACCAACTAGGCTACAGGGTCGTCAATAATAAATAAATAAATAAACGCTTACACACTCACACCCCCGCAGTAGGTTTTTATCTGTATCGCGGGTGGCATGGACGACAGTCGACACATATAATAACACATCACAATAACACCCATGACCCGAGTACAAATATTTATCTGTCACATAAATATCTGCCCCGGCCGGGAATCGAACACGGCACCCCTCGCTTCGCAGGCAGGATCGCTAAAACTAGGCTACAGGGTCGACAATAGTTTAAAATAACTCTAGCACCGGTTACCATAGTAATATAAGTAGCAACTATGTTAAATTTTAAGTCAATCTTTATCGTTTGGAAACACATTCCCATTCCAATAGGTCAATTGCAATTCTTTTGAAGTGTGTCCAGAATTTATTATAGAAATTATTATAGAAAGTTATTATAGAAATAAAATTTTACAAATTGTTATTGAAATATATAGATATGTAACAAAATAATATACATATATAAATATTCAGTTACGTGTATGCATGCATATGTTTCATTACCGGATGACTTCACGCACGCAGCGACGGGTTTAGCTCGGAATTACGAACAATCTGCGAATGCATATTCAGTACCGTGATAGAATATTGATGCCTGCAGTTGAGGGTTAACTGAATTATTAATGTTTGGAAGACATCGCGCATGTCTTATTTCTCCTCACATTATTGTATGTATGTCATCTTATCAACGAATTTCTTCGTAACAGGTTGGAACTTATTAATTTATTTAAGTTATGTTTAACTTACAGTCGAATAAATGCTTTCCTTATTTAAATGCCAATTTTTAGAAACAAACTCATTTTAATGTATACCATAATAATTTAAAGATTAAGACGATTAAAAAACTTTGTTTATAGAAATAAGTATATTTATTTTTTATATTATACCTAAAAATTAACGCCCCAACTCAGTCACTAACGGTTACTTTAATCGCTCCTTAGTAAAAAGTCACCATACAAATTATGTACTAAGGAGCTATTTAAGTGACCGTTAAGTGACTCTGAGTTGGGGCGTAAGTGTGTAAAAGAAGAAACAACGTTGCTGTTCAAATAAAACTAATATTCTAGAGAATGATATAATTTAAACAGTCTCGAATCTCAATATCTCTTCCGTCGTTGGAACAATTTGCATATTCCTTATCAATTAGTTGTTCAGGCCCGATGATCGGATCTGTGGCGATAATTACGATGTGGACTTTATGTTGTTTTAAGTTTGTTTTGATTTAATTATAACATGATAGCTTGTATCGCAAATACAGTATTATTATATAATATTCCAGTACTGTCGCAGAAAAAATATATGGAAATATATTTTCAGATAGTTTTCAATATTAATTTTTATGTACAATTAGGAGTTGCATCACGGTTTAACCCATATCTGTGATAGCTTTTCAAAGATGCTTTAATTAAATAGGATTGCATTAGTAAGGTATAATGTAAAGGGTAGTTTATTTCATCATTTAATACCTTTTTTCTGGCCCATCTTTAAAATAAGCCATCTTTAAAACAAACATTGATACCTATAAATCTGACGTCACCGACTGCACAGAACGGGTTATTTCTTATATTCGCAGAATAAAATCAATCAGCCCTAGTCGTAAATAATAATCGTTGCAGAGTGAGGATTGTAAACAGATGAAATTTGTATAGATGCGAAAATCTTACTAGATTTGACACGCGCACAATTAGACGTATTAGATTGTAATCTGGGTGCCCAGAGATTGCTTTGTAATCCCGGAGTTAACCCGCCACTGCGCATGACGGGTCATTTCGACCCGGCTCTGTTATTATGCTCTTTGTTGGGTTAGGTAAGGTTAGGTCTTGTATTAGTATTTCAACATTTCTACAACCAATTTCAACTTTCAGTGAGTTGGTGTGTAATGTGGGAATCGAAGAGTATGAGAGGGATAATGGTTTTTTACTTCTGTTGAAAGGGGGAATTTTAAAAGAACGCATTCCAATGAGCGTTATCCCATTGTCCCACTGCTGGGCTTGGGTTGGGTGCCCTCTCACAATGTGAGGTACAGGTCAAAGTCCACCACACTAGAGAAGTGCGTATTTGGTAGAATTCGAAAATATTATGGAGAACTCATTGGTGTGCAAGTTTCCCCACGATGTTGCCTTCTCCGAAGTAAGTTATACTTCGTTTCAATAATAATTATGCTCTTAACTTTTTATTTTTGTGCGTGCAGGAATCGAACTCAGGTCCCCACATTCTCGAGACCTAGATACACAAAGGGCGCTCAATACACAAATTCTGGGTACCTCCATACAACGATGTAAAGCTTAAGATCAAATCTTAGTCAAGTCAAATTGGAAATGGCAAAAGATTTTTTGATTTGACACATAACGCCAAAAGTCTTCTCGCTTTCATAAAATGAATATTAAATATTCGAGAGGATGAATAAATTCAGTGACGGAATTTGAAAGAAAGGAGCTTTATAAGGCGTCTTTAAAATGGATGAATTTCCCTACTTAACTAATGTGTTCGACCGCGAGCTTTGATACTTGAAACGATTCGTTTTTATTTTGGTTTTTTTTTTTTTTTGGTTTTGTTTACTTCTTCATACTGAATTGAGTTTATGCCCAATTGTCTACAAACATCCATTTTTAGTGCTTTAAATCAGAACGGTATGATATGGCCATAAGAATAATAATAAGAAGAATGGTATAATATGGACAAAATGATAACATGCAAACAATGATATAGGAATAATTCATCTCGAATTCGCATAAAATATGGTAACGACAACGACTTACTTTCGACCAAAGGATTTTTATTATTATTTAGTAAACTACACACGAAGACCGGAGCATTCGGAGAATGAGACACCGAAGTGTCACTACATTTGTCGTATAAAAGAGTGAGTAGGAATTAACCCGGAATATTTTCATGGATAGATGAAGTATGATCAGGGCGGCTTGACCGTGTCTCGCATTTTTAACGCATTACCAGTATGGTAATTGTGAAATACTAGCGCTCTGCTCGCGGTTTTGTCCGCATTTTACGGGATAATTAGTATCTTCTTATTCCAGATTATGGTGTACCTGTGTATAAAATTTCATGAAAATCTGTTAAGTAGTTTGCGTTAAAGAGCAGCAAATATGCAAACATTTATAATATTAATAGGATCTTCAGTTGCCTAAACTGGATGGAAAACCTGTAACATAGTATTAATAGAAATTAATGAATTCAGTAATCTACCTCTTAATTCATGAATAAAGTTTAAATGTATGATTAATTGATTATTACATTTTTTTGTTTTCAGTTATAGTTTATCGCTCCTCGTTTCCAATACAACACGACCTTCTATTCCGCAGGCAACCGTCATGATTGAAAAAGTTTAATTCAGCTGACATCCTCTAATAGGTATCTGTTCAATGGATAGACTCGTGTTAGCCGTGCTTGTCTTTGTGTGTGTGTGTGTGTGTGTGTGTGTGTGTGCGTGTGCGTGTGCGTGTGCGTGTGCGTGTGCGTGCGCGTGCGCGTGCGCGTGCGCGTGTGCGTGCGCGGGCGCGGGCGGGGGCGGGGGCGGGGGCGGGGGCGGGGGCGGGGGCGGGGGCTTGGGCGTGGGCGTGGGCGTGGGCGTGGGCGTGGGCGAGTGCGAGTGCGAGTGTGTGTGTGTGTGTGTGTGTGTGTGTGTGTGTGTATTGTATATTTGGCTGAGTATGTATAAAATAATATATTTTGAAGCACTTTTCGAACTCTATTTGACTATCGTGTGAATTCCAGTAGCTATTCTCTATAGCTCTGGCTGCGAAGCGTTGGGTTCTAGGTTCGATTCCCGGCCGGATAATTATATTCAAGTGACAGAAATGTTTGTTCTTTAGTCGTCGGTGTATTTTATTTGTTTAACCCTTTATTGCATAGATGCAGATTATAGGTTATGCTAGAGTCATGGCCATGCGACACGGAGTCCTAATACGGGAGAGTATGTGAACGATACATGTATATTTATTTATACATATATATTTATCACATTAATAAGATATATATCAAGATATAAATAATATCTATACACCAGTTCAATAAAATTGTGCAGTGCCTGTGTCGCAGGTGGCATGAACAACTCATATAACACATTACAATAATACCCATGATCCGAGCACAAATATTTATCTGTCACATAAATATCTGCCCCGGCCGGGAATCGAACCCGGCATCCCTCGCTTCGCAGGCAGAGTCGCTACCACCTACGCTATAGGGTCGTCGATCTATATTAGTAAATTGTCCTGAGAATGATATGTTCAGCCAATAAATCAAAACGGATAAGAAATCTATAATTGAAAAAAAGAGTCTTTACAAGAAGTGGTTTACAAGGCTCTTGTTTACCGTTAAGATTAGCTTAAGACGGTTTCGAGAAATTTTCCTTAGGTAAGCGCCGCTTTAGAAATATTCGCTGAATTTGTTCTACTAAGCGAATTATTATGATTTATTTATGAAAATTTGATGTCTTCCAATTTTATCCGATGTTTTCGCTCGTAAATAAACAAATTTATGCAGTTGGTTAATCGAGTAGGGTAAAGAATCTTTCGGTTTGGTACGGAAGTATGAAAAGGAATTTGAAAATTTATTTCTGTTATATATTTTCTTGTTATATAAGTATGTTTGGTATAATAAAAAAATATCCGTTTAAATTTATTTATTTTATTTATTTAAATTTATAAGAATAAAATCATTACCTGTGCAAGTTTTGGTAAAGATGTGACGACGAGTTAGAAACTGTGACACTTTCTGAAGACATTCCTTAAGTTTGCCTTGTGTCATTACTTCCCAGAATTTAATCCTTGTTAGCGACACTATCGAATGGTGTAATAATACAGAGTGCGTTTTTTTTGTCCAAATCAACGGGTTCGATTCTTGGCTAGGAATGTAGATTAAGTTTTCTTCAAAATCGGCCCCGAGACTACTTGCAAAATTCGCCTTGTGGTCTATACAGTATTTTTTTAAGTGTCTTAAATATTTTTCAATTGATCTTTTTATGAATATAGGTCAAGTAACTCGTAATAATACCTACGTTAAGTAATATAATATTAATACTGTTATTCAGTTTTGGACTACGCAAATAAGAGCTATTTTTCTTCGAAATTTTCTCCAGCGAGGAAAAGTCTTTACAAATAAATAATGAATTATTCATGTACGAATTTAGCTTGACATTTTCATATTTGCGTTCGGAAAGGCGTACTCGTAATATAATAATTACATGAACATTTCCGTTAGTTCTTCCGGAATGTTAAGTTGGTTTCACGTAGGCCATCAGCCAACACAAAACACACTAAATCAAAATTGGTTCATCCGTTTGTGAGCTACGATGCCACTAACATACACACAGATCCACAGACACGTCAAACTTATAACAGCCCTCTATTTCGTCGGGGGTTAAAAAGTCAAGTTCAATGTAATGTTGCTTCATTTTTTAAAACAACTTGACTTATTGACTTATTGACTTATTAACTTATATTTCTTTATTACTTTTACACATAGGTTCACAAGCAGACCTGGCCCATGCGACGCCATTACAATACCACACTACAATCAGTGTATGGCAACACAAGATCACCACACTTAATCCCAAAACAGATAATTAATATAAACCTTCTACAGATAACAGAACTAATACAAGTAATATCAATCCCTGACATTCAAGTGTCCTGACGTGATGTACTATTTATGATGAGGAATTATTACCAGCCTTGCTTACTATATTTTAGAAATCAATATTTAATGTCGATGTGAACTCTGTTCGAAGCATTAGACTACTCGTATAACTAAGTTTCTTCATTAATGATGCAGTACCTACTTTGCCATTTATGTGATTTTTTAAGCAATAAAATTAAAAATAAAAAGTCTTTTCAAAATTCTAATGGTTGTTTACGGGATTCTTTTGCAGTGTGGGTGAGCTAGAAATAATTTGGGTCCCCCGCTTTCTTGGTCGCCATTACATTGTTCATGCGTGTTGCTACAAATATCCATAGTCGATCACCACTTACGATCAAGTGGTTTGTCTGTTTGCCGTAAAACAAGGATAAAATTCTTTCTACTAAGAATATCAGCATATAAAGTACATAAAAAGCTAGGGACTCCTAAAATCTACATGTAAGTATTATAACTTAATAATATTTATAGCTGAAGTCAAATTGGCAATTATAAAAAAGCCCTCCGAAAAATTGTCCTTGATAAAGGGACAAGAGCGCCAGGATTTAGGGCGGTGATCGTACAGAGTAGTCCTTAACGGTAACACAGTGGATTATTTCATGTAAATGAACCACGGTAACACAGTGGATTATTTCATGTAAATGAACCACGGTAACACAGTGGATTATTTGATGTCAATGAACCACGGTAACACGGTGGATTTATTTCATCACTAGTGAATACCCGGCGTGTGTTACTACGCTAAAAAAGTACATTATGTTCAGGGAAATTTTTTGTACGGGGAAAGTCGATGAATGGACCCAATGTGGCTAATGCATTGTTTTAGTGGTCTCAAACCATGTTCGCATTATTGCCTTTTAAATCAAACCAGTTTGGGGCACATCGGTTGGATGGTTACAAAGTCTGTAAATGACATCAGTACAAACATTTTTTGTGCTTTACATAAGGATTTTATTTCATCATTTCATGTTAATGGCCGTTTCTTCATTGGAAGAAACGATACCTACATCCTTTGTACGTATTGTGAACACACACACGCATGGAATATATGTATATATGGATACACAAATAATATAACTGTCGTCACGACACCAGTGGGGCCGTGCTGCCGATGATAACGATATTATCGTGCCGTACGGTCCAATTAGACAGTGTACAGTACAATTTCATATAAACACATTTACACGCACCACTGGAATAATATAATTATATCGATATCGTGTCGTCCATTGAAGAAACTGCTATTAACCGACAGACGAACAGACCATGCATCGTCAAATAGGTTAGTAAAACCGTAGATAACATCGATACGTTGTCAAGAAAGAGAAGAAAGAAAGAAATTTATTTTTAAATGAAATACTAGTTAACCTAAAGTCAGCAGACGACCAAGTTCAATATCTCTGTTGTTCAGCGAAGCGTTCGATTCCCGGTGGAGATATATGAATGTATTTTCATTTAATTTCCATAAAAAAGTTTCAGTTATCATGTTTTTCTTATTCAGCGAAACAGCGAATTCATCCTTCCTAGAAACAAGTGTTATTGTGTACGTTAATTAAATAATGAATTTAAAGCAAAATTTGTTTATGATATACTGAAGCGAAATAACGAGGAATTTATTGTTTTAATAAACGATAACATTGATTTAATTTCACGGACGTAAAAAAAGAACGGACGTAACCTTGTCTAATCGAGAGTGAAGCTGACAGCTGACAGCTCGCTTACCATGTGTGCGTAATTTTGTAATTTTGAATTCGCGATGGTGTCAATGTCATATCAGGATGGTGTCAATGTGTGGGTGTGTGTACTTGTACGAATATGGGTGCTTCACTGAATTTGTTCTTAGGATTACGTCCGTCTTTTTTTACATGTTAATTTTACATGAGATAAATAAATTCTTGACTGCAATCCCACTTGATGGTAAGTAGTGAACACATATAATTTATTGAAAATTTGAATGGTTTTTCTCCTTTTTACTCGACTATAAAATATTACCGATAAATATATAGATTGCTAGTAGCGTACAATGAACGCGCACTGAGAAATCCATCTCGAAGCCTTCCCAAGCGAAAGTTTAAATGAAAATTACGTAATTTTCGTATAAGTTGCAAATTGTGTTTTGTGCAAAAAGATGACTTCTCAACTTCATCTTAAGTTTAATTGTCTATTTTTGCACTCAGATCTCAGTCTGGAGTTTGTACGTTTAGGAAGTTTTGCTTATTTTATTTATCTACTAGGCCTACGTCGAGATTTTGGCTCAGTAACAGAGATAATGTAAAGAAATTTATGCCACCGTAAGCGATGGTCACTTCAAAAACAACAAAGGCCCGTACACGGACCTGAAAAACGACGGACGTAACCTCGTCTAATCGAGAGTGAAGCATAGCAATGGCCGCCCGCTTACCATGTGTGCGTAATTTTTGATTCGCGATTGAAACAGTGAAGTGTCAATGTGTGGGTGTGTGTACTTGTACGAATAAAGAGTTGGTATTACTATGGGTGCTTCACTGAATTTGTTGTTGAGATTACGTTCGTCTTGTTTTTAGGTCTGTGGGCCCGTATTAATTTTTTGATTTTGGCTAAAGAGCGCGATCTCAAATCTTACAAAATGTCACTTTTACATACGATCTGACGTTATGTCAGCATCTTAATCGAATCTTGGTCTTAAGACCGGTTTATTAATACGGGCCTAACTGGGATGCGATACAAAATTACGAATTAACACCAACACACTACATATTTAAGCCCCGAATGAGGGACTATACAATATACATGTTCTTTTTCTTTTATGGGCTGTCATGTCTATATTGCGATGTCCGTAAGTCCCACTAAAAACAAGGTGTTAAAATAAATCAACGGGAATCTTTTTCAGTCAGCTTAGCAAGATCCTTTCGGGTACTTTAGGGGCCTTAAAACACCTCTGTTATGCAATAACGGCTTTTTCTACTGCGTTTGTATGCGATAAGGCTTAAAAGGCATTGTTTCAACGCCGGGCTTTTCGACACTTTTTAAGTAACGTTGTTTTGGTATAAACGCTTATTTTTGTAGAGTATTGAAAACAGTTATAGCCTCTGTATCGATGCAAAAATTGATCCAATTCACAATCCACTCGGTTACCGGTTACTTTATTTTATTATTTATTGAGAGAAGTTTCCTCCTGTCTATAATGATATTGAGTTTACAATTGAACTTTTGTTTTATTTTTAACATTGATAGGTAACCAAATATTAATATGTTATTTGAACACTAATTATAGATAACATGGCAGATGTCATTATGATATCTTATTCGATGTTATGACATCTTATTCGAATCAAGGTGTATAACATACAAGATATGATATCTTATTAGAACGTAGAAAAACAGAAGACGTTGTTATAATGTCTTATTCGAATCCTGGAATATAACAGACAGGGTTATTATTGTATATTATTTGTGTTCTAAACAAATGACGTTATGACGGAAACCTTTCAACTCGTCGGCTCGCAAGATGATAAGTTCATGAGTAACGGTCTCCATTTTTCACCCGCGTCAAGAATTATTCGGTGTATCAAAAAAGTTAAGAGATATAATATTACCCGCGCCCGCCATTTGCTTCCAGTCTCGAGATTCACGAATCTTCTTCATTCCTTAAGACTGTTGTGGTATTGATAATGTTAAGCGATAATTCATATTAAGTTCTACTTAAATATACTGTCAGGCAATCGTGTCTTCTTGCCATGATTTCCTGTGTTCAATTGACAGAGTTAAGCATAGCTCGTGTACCAATATTTATGTCATAATAAAATTTGCTAGTTCTTTCTTTCTTTCTTGGCCAGTTCTTTCTTTCTTCCTTCTTCTTTCTTGGGCGGCAACACATCGGCCTTTGGTTTTTTGTTAGGCCTTTGGTTACTGATGTCCATGGGTGACGATGACCATTTATCATCGGGTGGTTCGTTTGCTCGTCTGTTTTCTAGTTAGATAAAAATATTTATTTGACTTTTAAATTATTTAAATTCATTCATATTTCATCGAAAACAAACAATAAATTTTATTGTTTTTAAAATTATTTCCTGTCTGCATTTTTTGTTGCAAGTTAGTATGAAAAAGTATTTTTCAATAGGTATTTATAACCGGAAATAATTTTGAAACAAAAAACATGTTTAATTTCCAAATTTTCTTGCTTCTCGCTACCCGCTGATAGTAGTACAGTTACTTTACTCGACATTTACATGTTTTTTTCATTCCGCTGTTGTCCCCTGTGGCTGAAGCCTTGACGCGTCGTTTTTTATCCAAACTTCCTTTTGTTTCAGGTGAGAACCGTTACCCTTTTACAGAGGTATATTTCATAAGTAAAAATGCCGGCTTTAAGTCAAGTCTGACTGCAAGTTGTAAGCGAGTTCAGCGATAATATCTTTACAAGTAAGTGGAAATTATATACCTAAACTTTATAGTAATAATGAATAATCTCGTGATCGGTTATTCTGCCTTTTGAGCGAATGTTTTTTTTTTTTATTGTAAATAGCAAGATCAATCATTATTATTACTGGTATCCTTGGAAACTACGTGGCTAGCATAGCTATCATGCTCTTGCTTAGGCCAGCCGCCATTTAACACGTTATTGTTCGGCTGGGCTTGGGGCTTAGGAGCCAGTACTTTCTTTATTTATCTTCCTTCTTTCTTATTCGCAAAGCATCGGTGATGCTTTTAACAATAGTTTTTATTGTATACTAGTTATTGCCTTCTGATAAGTATTAAAATATATTGCGACAATACTGATAGCTACAGAAAAAATAATACTTTAGAAAATAAGTTTAATGCATCGTACAGCAGCATCGTTTCTTATGATTTTATGATAATAATATCTCATAGCAGGTAGTGAAACAACTCGGTAGGATTTTGCATTCAGATGATATTGGTATATCTCGACTTGGGAAGGAGAGAACATTTTTTCAACGAAGACGCTGCTTTACCTTGTGGCTGGAGAATAATCTTTTATTTACACTGTAATCACACTATAGAATCCACTCATAAAATTGTAGATTATTACTTTATATTGATAAAATTAATTACATCAACGTACTATAACGTGTTCATACGGTTTATAGTAAAATAGTGTTTCATAAAGAAGTGTTTAGATTTTAAGGTTCAATCGAAAATAATTAAATCTGGTAACCATTTCAAATCCGATCAAAATTAGCGATTGTTAAGAACAGTAACTCGTTGTTAAGCATATATAAATTTGATTTTACTAAGGAGAGCTTATAAAATCGCGAAAATTTTATCTTGATCTTATAAAAAATGGGATACATTTGATCAATGTTGTTACTTCTTATAAATTACATCAAATATCATACTTAAGAAATCGCTAAAAGCTTTCTATTACAATATATCGTAACTTTTATTTAGTTGATCAGACACACACAGACATGCAAAATCAGACCTCACGCGCACATGCATCTTCACAGTAAAAATAATTATTAACAGCGAATATTTTGATATTGTTTTATCAATGACATTGAATTGGAGAATTTTACGCTTGAGGCTTTGTCTTTACATTACACCTGACTCCAAGCTTCAGTCAATCTCATACATTTTTCATTCGGAGCGTATATTGTCTAGGGAGAGGCAAGGAGATAAGGTTTTGCAGATATTGGCTCAATTGAACATCTAGTTGACTTATCAAACAACTCTAAATTACTCTCTTATTCCGGCCAAACTATACTCTCAATCCAATCAATGTATTTAAAAACTTTGCTGTAAACGCCAGGAGCCATCTTTCTGCCACAATCTCTGCCGAATGAGGTTACCCCGACAACAGTGTGAAGAGGAAACGTGTTCACGCAATCTGCTCTTTCTTCCATCACTTGTAAGGGACCCCCCGAATCACCTTGACAAGTGTCCCGACCACCATGCTCATAATCACCAGCGCAGAATTGGTTGTCAGTGATCCCCTCAGCCAAGATCTTCCTTTTAATCATAAACTTCAGAGACCTATTGCAGATCGCACTATCCACGACATCTACATCAACTTTCATTAAGGTCTGACTGCCTTTTGCTGCTCCAGACCTGGTAGTCCCAAACCCAATCGCTGTTAAATTCGCTTTCGGAATATCTTCAATCATCGGCAAACAAGCTATACGTATATCACGAGTGAGGGTAAATTCTTCATCAGCTCTCATTAGCGCAAGATCGTGGTATTTGGACGGCGGCGCCCAACCAGGATGGTTGATAATTTCCGCGACATTTCGTTCCTGGGCTAGCTCGTCAACTTCATCGAATTCAAAAGTAGCTGTACCTATTCTCAAGGTACTTGCAGGTCCACTATGCGGGTCTTCAGCGCAATGTGCCGCAGTCAGCACCCAGGATTGACTTAGCAACGTTCCACCGCACTTCCAGACAGGGTCTTGAGTGGTATCCTTACGGAAACCAATCAGCACCATGTGGGGATACAGAAGCAAGTCGATTGGAACTCTGACCCTTGTCGCTGGGTATAAAACGTTGTGGCATTCCAGCATAGATTGGCCATAACTCTTGCACGCTTTGAAAGCCTTTTCCCCCACAGACATTACACTTATAAACTGCACCACGAAAAATATTAAACACCACATTTTTGTTAGATATTTTTATAATTTTCTGTGTTTTTAAGGTATTAGCGTCTACTGCACACGAGATTTTCTTATCACTAATTGGTTTCGCTGCGCTAGCCGATGTGTGAAAATGAGCCATAAATATAATTTAAGCGTTGCAAACATGAATTGCATTGGAATATATGACTTCGTGCTATTTGTTGCAGTTTATAATATAAACTTTTATATTTGGTTGTTTTATGCCTTTATTTATTTTCATGCTTGTATGCATGTATTTTAATAATATGCTCTTGCTCCAAAGGTTTGTAAGTAGGTGACCGCTGTAAGCAAAAAAAAACTTCTTTAGTGCTATGGAGGGCACATAAAACTATCGATCCCGGTTATTATCATAGCTAGCAGAAAAGTCACATCGAAGGCCTTGGGCATAAAAATTTCGTACACTTAGGCTGGCGCTAACCCCTCCATCAGTCAATGTATCAATGAACGTTGGATCATCGTGGTGTTCTTTAATATTCCACATATTCGTTGTACGGATATAATTATAATAAAAAGAGACAACACTAATAATCAAGACTATAACAATAAATCATAAAGAATCTTTATCATTCCTGGCCGGGCATTGAATTCTTCTGCTTATTAGTAAGCACAACCAACTATATACAAATATTCTGGATAGCCGTTTCTGGAGCATACCAAGTCTATGGTTAGAACATAACAATGGCAAATATGGCTAAATATACACCAGTATTGTAACACAAACAGAAGTTCCAAGTTTTAATGGCGTCGGAGGCCTTGTAAGTTTGTTGACGAGGTTCCCAGAATCAATACCGAGTAAGACTAAAATAAAAATCTTGAACTTGAAGTCTCCGAACTTAGCTAGACTTGGTAATTGGACTCCATTGATGTATTACAATACGATCAAGGGTTTCATTTAATTGGTTTAATTGTACCAAAATACATGAATGTTCGGGGAATTGATATTGGGGATTGTACGCGATTGTTCAAAATATTAGTTACAAGTTTTCGCCTGCGGCTTCGCCCGGGGGACATTGGTTTCACAGAACAAAATCACAAACATATAAATGTCCCAGTGATCCCAGGGGAACATACTAACGGGATAAAATCTATCCTATCTTACCCTGTAGATGGACTATGACTGTGAGTGCCAAGTTTAATCTTAATCCGTACCACAGTTAGTGTTTCATGACATAATCTGGGGGCACGGCAGTGCCCCCGCCAAGTCGAGCAAAAAAGCGGCACGGCCGTACCATACTTTTCTCGAAGCAATTCAGGCCATTTTCGACCCCCTATAACTTCGTTATGGATAAAGCTAACAGCCTGAATTTTTAGTAACCAAACAGGCATTGTACAAACACGATATATTTCAAATTTCATTCGATTTGAACCAGTAGTTTAAGAATTATAACTAGTCAAAGTTTCTTAATTTCGTCACTCACTGACTGACTGACCGATCATCAAAACTCTAAGGCACTTCTAGCAGACATAGAAGCTTCAAATTTGGAACACAATTAGTGTTTAGTGTATAGATCAAGGAAAAACTAAAACATTTTGCAATTTCGGTCTAGTTTTCTAGATACATCAACTGCATAAATAACTTTGTAATCCCATATAATTATATAGGATTACAAAGTTACATTTGCAGTTAATGAATCAGTGTACCTGTATATAATATAATGGAATAATAGGTGTAGATAGGTACCTAGATATAATTATGTTCAAAGGTAACTTGTAAAAGGAAAAAAAGTAGAACTATCTACAAAAATAAATGAGATGCCATCAAAAACAAAACTTGTAAAAAAAACCAGGTCTCGCAACTCAGTTCTTCTACCGTAAAAAGTTGTGAGATCAATGTAATACCAAGTCGGTTAATTTATTCAGTTCCTACTTAAGGGTCCTTCTGTCTTAAGTTATCACGTAATTAGCTAACCTAACAAGTAACAACATCTTATAGTGACCATATTATCAATATTAAAAATCTTTTATGTTTTAAATAAATAGATTGACTTGGCAATCGCACTAAACAATCAAATTTACTATAATACGTAGGTATTACTTGTGAGATATATTGTGTTTTCATGCGATGGCCAAGTCGATCTATTTATTTAAAACATAAAATTTTTTTAATATTGATAATATGGTCACTATAAGATGTTGTTACTTGTTAGGTTAGCTAATTACGTGATAACTTAAGACAGAAGGACCCTTAAGTAGGAACTGAATAAATTAACCGACTTGGTATTACATTGATCTCACAACTTTTTACGGTAGAAGAACTGAGTTGCGAGACTTGTTTTTTTTTACAAGTTTTGTTTTTGATGGCATCTATATTTACTAACAAAAAATAACCGACTTCAAAATTACTCGAAAACTACTTGTCAGATCTCGTTCAAATTTATGTGGGACTACATGACAAGCACCAGCTTTCTTTCTTTTAAAAAACAATCATCAAAATCGGTTCACCCAGTCGAAAGTTCTGAGGTAACAAACATAAAAAAACAGTCGAATTGAGAACCTCCTCCTTTTTTTGAAGTCGGTTAAAAACGTAAAAATCTTCACAAACTTTCACCAATGTCATAATCAAACATAAATTGAATATGGATTAATGGTTATAACTATAATTTAATGTAACATTATTTAATTTAATTTACTCGGTTTAATTTAAATTGGAATAGAAAATATTATGAAATAAAATGAATTGGACCACCCACCCAGAAAATTGCAACACTCTTTTAGAGTTATTAGTGTGTACTATATATTTATGCTATTCAGCAGTGAATTCAGCAGTGATAGCCTAGCGGTTAGAACGTTGGTCTCTCGAGCAGAGGGGCCCGAGTTCAAATCCTGGCACGCACCTCTAATTTTCAAATATTATGTGCGTATTAGAAGTTAATTATCACTTGCTTCGGTGAAGGAAAACATCGTGAGGAAACCTGCACACCGGAGAGTTCTCCATCAAGTTCTCAAAGGTGTGTGAAGTCTACCAATCCGCACTTGGCCAGCGTGGTAGACTATGGCCTGTACCCCTCACATTGTGAGAGGAGACCCCGAGCCCAGCAGTGGGACAATTATGGGTTGTTGCTTTGCTTTTCTTTTACATATTTATGCAATAAAACTATTGAGTATTGAATCTCAATTTGAGCGAGATCTGACGAGTAGTTTTTGAGTGAACCCTCATTTTGAAGTTCCTAATCTTTCTAGAAGAATTATACGATTTCTAGGATACCGCCACAATATAGGAATCTAAATATTGTGATACCGCCTAGCTGGCCTAGTTTACCGGATAGCATTAGGATCCTCTGACATACACAACACACACACTCAAGCCCCAAAAAGAAACACTCCTCTCCATTCTTCTCGTGTCCAAGTCAACCTCCTTTGGTCATGCACTGTCCTAAACATGCAACAAGCTATGAGTCAGCAGGTCCATCCTGTCATATTCGCAATATTTTCTTAATTAATCGAATTTAAACTACATAATTATATTGAAATATAATCCATTGCTTCCAATGATTCGTTAATTATAATCGAAACCAAAGCTCCAATTATCGTTTAAACTGTTAAATGAACATTATAACGCATCTGTACCAGACTCTGTAACTGTATATGACGGACGTAACCTCGTCTAATCGAGAGTGAAGCATAGCAATGGCCGCCCGCTTACCATGTGTGCGTAATTTTTGATTCGCGATTGAAGCAGTGAAGTGTCAATGTGTGGGTGTGTGTACTTGTGCGAATAGAGAGTTGGTGTTACTATGGGTGCATCACTGAATTTGTTGTTGGGATTACGTCCGTCTTTTTTAGGTCCGTGCTGTATAGCAATAATTTGTTTGACTGTACAGTATAGGATTTTACTTCAATCAATACACATTGAAGTCTGAGCGTTATACTGGAGTATCATGAGTAGCTCTTATCTTCACGTCTTGTGTCCTCAGTATGCAATTGAGTTAAATCAAATTTCAGTGTACCTATAGAAGTGGAATATTCTGATACGATAGATATGTAAATTAGGTGGCCGAAAAATGTTAATAATGTTGAGAAGTCATTCAAGTGATTTTATTGTTAATTAATACGATTATTGCTATTATTATTTCTCTATGGGGTTCGCCTGGATAGCTACACAACCCTGGAGCATGAATCAGGCGCAAACGACTCGCGTTCCGGCTGGGGGCTTGTGAGCCAGTTCTTTCTTTCTTTTTCTTCTCTCTTTCTTAGCCGGTAACGCACCGGTGATGCCTTTGGTGTTGCTGATGTCCATGGGCGACGATAGCCACTTACCATCAGGTGGATCGTCAGCTCGTTTGCCGGCTATTTCCATAAAAAAAAGGTCCTTTGAAAACCCGTAATTGACCAATGGGGCGAAAAATGGTCTTAATTAGAGTGAAGCAAGTAAAAAGACAACGTTGGAAATACCTCTTTATAAGGGAGACTTACTAATCAATCGCGGGGCCATCCAATACCCAATGGTGAATCACTTAAAACGTTTTATCAGAACGAAAGCTCTCTGTAAATAAAAATAAGATGTCAACAATCAATGCGGTTTAAGTATACGTATTGACGGAGATAGGTTTCAGGGATTGCTCTCATATATTCGTCTCTGACAGTGTTTGTGTTTTAACATTTCCTGAAAACTCTTTGTTGACAACCTTGTAATCCAATTGGAAACTAATTTTCTAATAGTATACCAGATTTGATTTATGTGACAAAGAAACTCCAGGTAGGGGTAGAGTGTGTAGGTTTTTAATGAAGTCTTTTTTTTGTAATACATAAAAGGTTTTACTTTTATCCAAAAAACAGTTGATAAAGGTTTATTGTGTGAACTTATAATATTATGCTTTGACGACCCGTGAGGCGCAATGGTCACCATGCCGGATCGCCACACCAATGGTCCTGGGTTCGATTCCCAGCGAGACGGAAATTTGAATGATAAGTTTGAATTTCTGTTCTCGGTCTGGGTGTGAATGTCCTTGTCTAGTGTGGGGCTATAAGTGTGAAGCGTTATTGTTAAATATTTTAGTGTTTACAAGCACGTCTCTTCATCGGTGTCATAACATTGTTTGAATTGCTTAAAAATATTACCTATATAATGTTACTATACTCGTACATACATGGTATCAAAATCCATGCAATCCATCAATCACTCACAAAAGGTAATTTATGTATACTCCTATCTCTGTCCGAGTTCGGCCGAATGTATCCGAACAAATGGGTGTCGACCTATCGCCATATGCGTTGTTCTCGCACCATTCTCTCTACGTATTGTTCCGATGGCGAAGCCAAGAAATAAGAATTTAAGTAGTGTGCTGATGTCGTTTACTTATTGAAGTTCTGTTGTAGGAGAGATTGTGCTGTTTGTTGTTTTGATTTAAGTACTTTCTATATAGTTATATAATATATATCTAATATGTTACCTGTCCTCGCTTCGTGACTTGTGTAAATAAAACTGTCGGGGATTTTTCAAATTTAAATTTAACATTATTTTATTTTAATTTTCATTTGTTTTAATATAGTTTTTTTGTGTCCCCTTCCAAAAGATGTTTTAATGTGTTATAACGACCGAAATTGTTATGTAAATCTGTTTGTGTTCTCCCTTGGAAGATTGTTCTGGCCCATTTATTTTTAATGTCGAGTTTGATGACGGAGGAAAATTTTTATTAGAAGGGTGGAAATATTTATTGCTTCGCATATAATAAAATGTCATTCGTAAACCTTTATTAGCTACCACTGAGCTATGGACTGTTTTGGAATGAATAGTTTTGTAAACACACGTGTAAGACTAGGGCAGGGTTTGTCCAGCATCCATATTAAATTAATTAATTAATCAAATGTTTATTACCTTATTATGCTTTATTATAATTGCCTTATTTATAAACACAAATGTTTGTAAGGAAAAAAATATCGAAATTTTAACGCATTTTGAAATAATTTATTTGTAATTTAAACGCAATTTTTTTATTTTCTCTATCATTGTGACTGAGAGAGTACAATTACATAGTCATCTCTGTCTAAACCGACACGAACAAATGATTTAGAATCAGAATTTGACGTTTCTGGAATACCGAGCCAGCGAGATTTACGTCCAGTTTTGGCCTCCGGGTAACAAATTCGCATTCAGTGCTGGCTCCAGATTTTAGATGATCAGTTTAGGTGTTGGAGCATTAGGCAGCCGGCCAAATGCGCTGAACGCTGGGTACCATCTCCCCCTGCGGCCTGTGGTAACGATCTCGTAAAGTGAAAAATATTAAACCATCGAAATTTATCGCTGATTCCTGATTGCGTCGATATGGTTACAAATATCAGGGTTTTATATGCTTTGTCTATATAGATCTTTATCTATTTTAACTTTTTCTTTATCTTATGTTTTATCTGATATTCTGATTGGCATATCTTTGTGTGAGTGTAGTTATGATATCGTCGGTGAACGTCGTGATAAGTTGTTTAAAATTTTCCACACCTGGTAACGACATAAAATATTCTTATAACGCTTCCCGCCCACGTCAGTCTTTTTGTAGGAAAGTAAAAGTCAAAGTGTCAGGACCGATAATCGGGCTGATTTTTTCTTCCATATTATTTCTGACCGACTTTTTGACCGACTATTGCCATCAGTACGTTCTATTTTTCTCCTATAAAAAAGCGGTCACCGATTATCGGACGTGGGGAGGAAGCGTAAACATAAATCTAATTTAGCTTTGTATTTCCGCTTGAAAAATTATTGGTTAAATATGCGATACCTTCTCTATTGCTTAGGACTGTCGTTGTCTGTCTCAATTATAATCAAGTCTCTTATCTTAAACACACATAATATCTTAATTCCAATAAACTATTACCAAGAAAAAAATAACCAACTTCAAAATAACTCAAAAAGTACTCGTCAGATCTAGCTCAAATTTAAGTGGGACTACATGACGAGCACCAGCTTTCGATTAAAAAAAGAATCATCAAAATCGATTCTCCCAGTCAAAAGTTCTGAGGTAATAAACAAAAAAAATACATTCGAATTGAATACCTCCTCCTTTTTTGAAGTTAAAAAGTGCAATGCACATGTGTGCCGCACCCCATTTTCCTGGTAACAATCTAACAATAATATTTTACAATTTGACAACGTCCGTAACAATACTTCGAATCGGACCGTTGTATTGGTGTCTGTCTAAACAAAAACTTCGCAAATTAAATTATTCCGAGTTCGACAGTTCGGAAATTTACTTCGATAACAAGACGCGGAAAAAATTCGAAAGTGATTCCTTCGTTAGAAAATTTTCCGAGTGGTTTGCTATTGACGGTAAATAATTTAGACGGGGAATTGATGAACCTAAACATAATAATTTTTCAAGTATTAATTGGTTTAAAACGAATTAATCATCTGTTAATACTACCGGTATTAATTGTCTTTTTAACCGACTTCAAAAAAGGAGGAGGTTCTCAATTCGACTGTATTTTTTTTTTATATTTGTTACCTCAGAACTTTCGACTGGGTGAACCGATTTTGATGATTGTTTTTTTAAACGAAAGCTGGTGCTTGTCATATGGTCCCATTTAAATTTTATTGAGATCTGACAATGGCATCCATGAGAAAATCACATAAGTCTTAAATTTGCATTAAGTATGTGCGCGACAAATGGACGAATAACTCAATATCACGCCAACCGATTTCAATGACTCTTTTTTTAATCGAAAGCAAGTGCTTGTCATGTAGTCTCACATAAATTTGAACGAGATCTGACAAGTAGTTTTTGAGTAATTTTGAAGTCGGTTATTTTTTGTTAGTAAAATTTAGATTATTCGTAAATCCTGTTGCCTTAGGGGGTTGCTAGCCCCCTCTTGAGTAAGTCTCCGTCTCGTCGTATATTGGCTAGGGGGTTAATGACAGCAAGTATTTACTTGCTTTCTCCATAGACTTAAATATAGACCTGTTGTTCCGAAGAAAATCCGTGTCACATTTTTCATACTCTGTGACAGCGCTTCGTTCGGTCAAGTTCGGTTCAAGATGGCGGTATCAAATATTTTGCGCTAAATAATTTAAAAAAATATAAGAATAAGTATAGTTATTTACCAGTTGTCATTTAAAATAAACTCAAAGTTAAAACGTAACTAATGAAAACGTTATAACTGTGCACAATAAACAATATGCGTTGTTATGTGTTCTTGAACAATCGGGGTTTTTCAGAAATGACATCTACTTGTCTCGCTTGCTCGCAGCCGACTAAAATGCGTTGGCACCATTTGGTGTCAATAAAGTGTCCAACTTTTTAGTACTGAACAGGCTGTCTTAGTATATCTAGTATAGTATATACATATATGTAGGTCTATGGCTTTCTCACCTCTTCTTTTTTGTCCGGCAATTCATCTCCGGTGTTACTTATGTCTATGGGTGACGGTAACCAATTTCTATTACCTAAACATATGTACTGAATAAATAATATTCCTCCTACTAATATTAGTGATGTGAAAGATTTTAACGATATCTGGATGTTAGTTACTCTCTCACGCAAAAACTACTAAATGGATATTCTTGAAATTTACCGCACAGGTAGTCTATGAACTGGTGTAGGACATGGGATACTTATTATCCCAGAAAAGTTGGACAAAACCGTGGGCAGAGTACTGGTCAGTACAAAAGCGGCCAAGTGCGAGTCGGACTCGCCCATGAAGGGTTCCGTAGCAGCAAGTAACATAATATAAAAGTTCTTGTAGTTCGTTGTAACTTTGATCGATATTTTTTGCGGTTTACGATTTATGACGTATTAAAAAAAACTACTTACTAGATTTCGTTCATATCAATTTTCGTTGGAAGTTTGCATGGTAATGTACATCATATATTTTTTTTAGTTTTATCATTCTCTTATTTTAGAAGTTACAGGGGGGGGGACACACATTTTACCACTTTGGAAGTGTCTCTCGCGCAAACTATTTAATTTAGAAAAAAATGATATTAGAAACCTCAATATCATTTTTGAAGACCTATCCATAGATACCCCACACGTATGGGTTTGATGAAAAAAAAATTTTTGAGTTTCAGTTCTATGTATGGGGAACCTCCAAAATTTATTGTTTTTTTTTCTATTTTTGTGTGACAATCTTAACGCGGTTTACAGAATACATCTACTTACCAAGTTTGAACAGTATATTTCTTATAGTTGCAGTATATTTCTTAAAGTGGCTGTGACATACGGACGGACAGACAGACAGACAGACAGACAGACAGACAGACAGACAGACAGACAGACAGACAGACAGACAGACAGACAGACAGACAGACAGACAGACAAACAGACATGACGAATTTATAAGGGTTCCGTTTTTTGCCATTTGGCTACGGAACCCTAAAAACAAACAAACAAAGAAATAAACAAATAACAACAACAACAAAACTCTTTATTGTACACCAATATACAGTAATAACTTAAATAGATACATACTATCTAAGTACAACAGGCGGCCTTATCGCTAAAGAAGCGATTTCTTCCAGGCAACCTTAGGGAAGAGGACAATTTAATGAAGAAACATAATAGTGAAAGTAGTAGAAACAAATAATATGCCTTAGAAATACAAACCTTACATACCCATTGTTATTTAAATACAGCGCACAAAGCTAACAGACATGAATTCACCGAAAACTGATTATGACTACAGTCAGAGGAAAACAGGTCAAATGCTCCCTCTACGCTGAATGTGTTAAACCATTATTTGGATCACAGTTCAACCACGTTCAAATATGCGTTTCGGTTGAACTCGCGAAGATAGACGTCGACTATTTAGTGATTTATTGCGTAATAGTTAACTATCCTTGCTTCCCTGAAGCATAATGCTTAGTAACAAATGATGCGCGGCGGAAACTATTGCTTATTTTTAAAGAACTTTTCGCAAAAATCTAATCATATTTCTGCTCCTATGTAGGTAAACCTACTTGTAGTAATAAATATATGTATTTGTTACAATACCTTTAAAAGATCTTGAAATATCTGTAAACCTTTTAGCAAATTCAAGATATTACTTTTGCGTCCTGCGTTGAGAAAGATATATTAGTATTTACTGGAGAATTAACTCGAGCTAAAAATATCCTAGATATTGTCCATTGTATGTTTTAAATACATCAAGTAAAATAATAAATATATGAGATATAAATCTAAAAGATAATAAATATAAAAAATGTTTTACCACGAATGATAAATGCTTACGTAACGTATGTCCTGCGAATAGCATTTTCATACCGACACTGGGACAGCGTGGCCTTTATCATACACGGCAATTGAAGTACGATGAGATACCAAGGTGTTACACACATGTTCGATTTGGTAAAGCCATGCAGACTGAATTGAATATGTGTGGATGCTTGACACAAAGTTAAACGTGGGTATATTTTGAAGCCGCGCGATAAAGTTGCCGTTCGAGTTTTGACGATCGATCAACAGTGGTACTAAAAATGTCGAACGGAGTGCCGCGGCCGGACGGATTTGGCGATTGGCTTGAGTCGAATACAAGTGAGTGCTTCGAATCGATGGTGTTCGACATACTGCCAAGCCGAATGTGCGGAATCCAACATATGTGCAACAAAACTTAGCTCTGCAAAGACCCACTAGGTGCACAGTAATATTATTAAAACGAAATAAATTTGTGTTTCAATAAATTTAGTTTAATAAATTAAGTGCACAAGGTTGTACATATTTGCACAATTCAATTCATTGAAAATGCGGTTCCAGATAGTAAATATAAATTTAAATAAGAGACAATAATTATACATTTTTCCGTACAAATGGACACGCTAAAAATTTAACCATAGCTTCGCGGTACGCTTCGCTTAAATATAATGAAATAATTTTATTTTCAAATTGTAAATGCACAAAATGAAATATACTGCTTTAAATTTTCGTTTATTGAGTTTACTAAAGTCTATTTAATGTAAGGTTGGGTACGATAGAACCTTAGTTGATTTGTAGCACGAAAAATAATTTTCGCACACTGTGTCAGAAAATACATTTTACATTCGGAATTAAAAAGAAATTAAATTATAAAATATAGTTACGATTGGTAGCCAACCCACTCTTTCGTATATTTATTAGAGATAGAAGATTCTCACTCTACAAACTTCTAACTAAATGTATATTGTAAAACTGATCATGTCATCATCTCAACATCTCTAACAAATATGTCTCTCGAAACGAAGCGAGGATACCTCGTTACGTATGAAATAATACGTATAAAAAGTGGGTAGTTGGAACTCGTAAAACAGTCGTTAGTCATTAATCGAGTGAAGTTGTTCGCAGTTCTCAACACCCGCCCAGTTTATCCTGTCAAAGCGTGAACTATCCTCATGTACATATATCACGTTCTTTTTGCACTGTCCGCTCTATGTCATTTCTTTTGCATAGAAATTGTTCGCTGCGAATACGCTACAGTAAGGGTAGGTTGTGAGTGGGCGCGTTCGTTTCTGAGTTTTGTTGTTCCAGATAAAGAGTTAGTTTGGTGTGTGTTTTAAGTGGTAAAATATGGTGTTATTTGGAAAGAAAGAAAGAAAGGAATGTTTCACCTAAATTATCTACAGAAAGAAATTATAGCTAAAAAAAAAACAATAAAATCACGGCCGCTGGTTTTCAGAGTGACCCTCAAATTGTGCAGTTCGGATGATTGAAGGTAACACAACAGCACAACAATATATCCGACTCACTAATAAAATATCTAAAATAATAATTAAAACTTTATTTAACTAATTAATTTAAATAACGAAACTATGGCTATACACTACCACGAATACACGAACCATTACACGTATGTGTGTGTGTGCACATGTGTATGTGTAGGTATGTGATTTGCGGCTTGTTCAAAGTCTTACATCAGAAAAAAATTTGTTAGGTATAAATAAATCTCTCAGTTTAAGACAATTTCTTTATTGCAATTAATGTAATAATATTGTATGTTAAGTTAGAAGTAAAAAACTGGATAAAGTTTGAATAACTGCGACTCATGCTATCGCTAACAAACGCAACCTACCTTTTCTCAGTTGTCGCCAAAGCTATCATTTCGACGTGTGAAAGGAGACAGATGGCAAATTGCTGTAAAGTACTTTATAGTTTATACACTATACATGATATTTTAAACTGTCCACAAATTAAAGCTTCGTATATTTACTGCCACTTCCCAGTTGAAGCTTTGTGCTGGGGGTGGTTTTTCCGCGAACATTAAAAGCTTATAACAGGTTGTAAAATAGCGGTTTATCAGCAAATTATATTACGAATACATTTTAAATTAGTAGGAACTTTGAAGTGACAGCTGTTAGAATAAGTAACAGTGCTATTTCAGTATTAGTAACATTATCTGTATTAAGTAAATTACGTTTCAGTGTGGCATTCGTTTTAATAATTGAGTTATTTCCTATTACCTGGAATGTTTTATAGATAATCGTAGCATAATTTTTTAAGTTTACGGCTTAGAATATTAACCTCAATCCCACGCCGGATGGGTGTCGTAAAGGGCGCTGGTGCCCTCGGAGGGATTTGGTAATATTGATTTTAATTGTTAATTAATACCATTATTACTATTATTATTTCTCCATAGGGTTCGCCTGGATAGCTACCACCCTTGAGCATGAGTCAGCCCCCATATGACTTGTCGTATTCCGGCTGGGGGCTTGAGAGCCAGTTCTTTTTTCTTTTTTTTCTCTCTTTTTTATGCCATAAGCAGGCAAACGAGCAGACGGGTCACCTGATGGTAAGTGATCACCGCCGCCCATGGACATTAGTAACATTGGGGGCGTCATCAATGCGTTGCCGGCCTTGAAGAAAACAACAGACACAACTTCTTGGCAACGCATCAGAGACGCCTTCGGTGTTGCTGATGTTCATGGGTGTTGATACCCACTTACCATCAGGTGGATCGTCAGCTCGTTTGCAGTGATTCGGTGTTCTCCTTCACTTATAATAGTTTCAAGTCAAAAGTTTGTTGGCTGCTACTACGTAATGCACTAGGGTTGCCAACATTTCTTCAGCGAATTATAGAATTTTTCAGACGAAGTTATAAAAAAATATAGTAATTTCAAAAAAAAAGTATTTTATGGAACTATTGCATCACACTAACACACATCACAATAACACACTATTGCATCAGTCAAAAATTGATGAAAAGGCACTGTCATAAATTTTTAAAATAAAAGATTTGTTTGTTAGATTTCAGTGTTGAAAATATAGTATTTTTGCATACTGTGTGTCTCTTCAACACTGTATAGTACGTAGACCCGAAATACAGTACAATACTATATATTATAGTACGGTTGGCAGCCCTAGTCCTAAGTGTCGTCATTTGTAGCCAAGTCTTAACTCATGTTTCATAAAAAAATTGCTTACACGTATTCTTCTTAATACCGCTGAGGAATAGCTAGCTTTACATAGTTTATGCGGAAAACGCATGACGCATGACGCAAGACGCACGACGCAGCCGTAAACCGCAAAGTGATCTAACGTTAGATATTAGCGATCACCCACCGTGACCACTGCGCCCTTCTAACTAAATGTCAAATTTAACTGCATGTTAGTGCAGCTGTTTGGTTATAAACTGTAATAGAGGTGATCTGACCTTTGTTTGTTTAAATAAAAAACTTAATTTTACTAGCGAGAGACACCGTTACTGTTGAGTTGTTACTTTTGGGATGAACCATATTTTTGACTACGGTATCGTGTAATTTTTTATCGATATAGTCGATGTGGCTAGGATGCTTTATAATTTTTAGCTACTAAAAGATTGCATGGTACATCCTTGCTCTTGCCACTCTATGGATTACATAAAACACTTATTCTCTTCGCTTCGTTTCGTTTCAATGCCCTTAAAGATGTCATATGGAAGCATCCATTTTATCCATTAAATATACCGATGTTATTTAAAGAATGCTATGGTTCGTTTGTGTTACGTTTGTGTAAACTTAATTCTCTTAATGGTTCTGCTGGTTGTTCTAATTGCGAAATAACTTTATAGTTTTCCTCCAGAATAATATTTGTTCTCTTATTTTCTGCGCATCGCTAGAAAATTTACACGCTTTGTCAAATGTGTCCTTTTTTAGAAGCCTGTGGCTATTGAGACCCGCGAGTTGTGACTCGCATCATACTGTAGCAACAGCGCGTCTCCATCATTCTGTTTCAAGCTGGCCACTGGCCTCTCAAGCTGGCCTGCCGCTGAAATTATTCCTCACGACGTTCCCTTTGATTTTTATGACCCCTCAGCAGCTCGCTGGGACGCCAAATAATGAGCATGTTGCTGGTGTCGATGATGTGCCTGTTTAGGCAGCCTGCCGCTGAACTTATTCCTCACGACATGCCCTATGATTTTTTATAATCCTTAGCAACTTGCTAGGACGCGAAATAATACGCATGTTGTCGACATCAATGATATCCATTCTTTGGGATAAAAAGCAGAATGCTTTTAGTTTATATGTGTGCCAAACATTTATTTCTGGTGTGCCATTTTTGCGTGATAAATTCACAAACATTCTAACATCTAAACCTAATATGTAAAACAACTAAACTTTAGTAGGATCTGGATCCAATTCTAAATTCTCGCGGACGACGCCGCGGGTAGAAGCTAGTATTTCATAAAAGGAAAAGTTCTTTTACTTTATAATCATTGACGACCTTGTAGCCTAGTTGGTAGCGACCCTGCCTGCGAAGGGTTCTATTCCCAGCCGGGGCAGATATTTATGTGACAGATAAATATTTGCACTCGGGTCATCGGTGTTATTAAAGTGTGATGTGTATGTACATATATGTCGTGCATGCCACCCGCAACTTAGGTAGGGGTATCAGTGTGTAAGCGATTATTTAAGTATTTATTTATTGTTGATTTTTAACCGACTTCAAAAAAAGGAGGAGGTTCTCAGTTCGACTATATTTTTTTTTATGTTTGTTACCTCAGAACTTTCGACTGGGTAAACCGATTTTGATGATTGTTTTTTTAAACGAAAGCTAGTGCTTGTCATGTGGTCCCATTTAAATTTTATTGAGAACTGACAATGGCATCCATGAGAAAATCATATAAGTCTTAAATTTGCATTAAGTATGTGCGCGACAAATGGACGAATAACACAATATCACGCCAACCGATTTCAATGATTTTTTTTAATCGAAAGCAGGTGCTTGTCGTGTGATCTCACATAAATTTGAACCAGATGTGACAAGTAGTTTTTGAGTAATTTTGAAGTCGGTTATTTTTTGTTAGTAAAATTTAGATTATACTAAATAAACATAAGGATAAGACTTCTACAAGTTAAGTCGAACCGTCCCCGAGAGTAAATAATAAATAACTGTGACAAAAAATCTGCCAGCAATGATTACTAGCGCCGCGGCGCGGAAAATGAAAACTAAACAAACGTATCTTGAGATATTCTCAGATATTGTGGAGAGGATGCTATCAAATGTTACGTGTGCCTTGGGGAATAAAGGTTTATCTTGTCGTGTGTCGCATGAACGCAAAGTTGTTACGTTGCGTTGTATATTTTATGATGAGGGCATAAACAATCATAGCATAACTGGAGTACTCGTACATACAGTCTGATGTCCTAATCTATTGAGCTGAGAGAGTGTATGGTTACTTCGTAGAACTATGTTATTGCTTTGCAACTAATGCTTTTAATTTTTTATTACTTGTTCTCTTTTTTCTTTGACGTTTCAGTTTATATTCGTCTTCCACTTTATCTGATGTTTCAGCTCGCATATCTATTCTGATTTCCTTTCTGAACTTCAAAGACAATTCCATTGCTACTGTACCTTCTTTAACTGTTTTCTGCACATCCTGAAGATGTTAGCTATTTTTATTTGTATGCTATTTGTAGCACTCTGTTGGGGGTTCAATAAAGATTAAATAAATAATAAGCTCAGAATTCCCTTGTTCGTGGTGCGAAGTGCTGGAAAATCAGAGCAATGGTGTCAGATCCTGAAGGTATCGTAGAATCTGTAAGACTCAATTAATCTCGATGATACTCGTTCTAGACAATGCTTTTTTATCTGTTTCTTACCTGCCATCCTTTCAAAAATAAATTGATAATGTGTCTTACATTTTCAACGGATAATCAAACAAGTAGGTTCCTGATTTCTTTTCTGTCAACTGGTGGTGTGATGGTAGTTTCCTTTTTATTGCTGGCACTGTGACATGCGGTTTTCAGGAAAGATTCAGACTTCTCCAAAGGAGCTTGGAAGATGTTTGTTGCCATTGACCATTGTTGTCCATAGACATTGACTGCTAACCAAATCATCTGTTAAGCTGAATCTCGCAACTTTGAACTCAAAGAAGTTAACCACAACTGTACAGAATATTTCTGTAACACAGTCCATAGATTACAATTTGTTATTCCCCGATTCCCAAAGGGCCGTGTAAATTTTGATAGCAGATGCTCCGCAGCATCTAAAGATGGAACACTTTTATTTAGTTTTCATTTTCCGCCTCGTGACGTTGGAAGACGAGGTTTTTACGACGCGGATATCTTTGAGCCGTTTTTATAGCAGCTTAACTAAATCTATACCGAGTAAAAAAGTGGTAAAATTACTGCGATGTGACTGGAGAAGTAAGATTGTTTCGTTAGGTAGTAAGATTTTGATGAAGTTACGTCATGAGTTGTTTATAATCATGCTGAGATTTTTTATGGAAATTGCCGGCAAATAAACTGAGGATCCACCTAATGGTAAGTGGGTTTCTCCCATGGAAATCAGTGACACCAATGGCATCAACGTTGCCGGCCGAAAAAGAGAGGAAGAGAAAGAAAGAAAACTGGCTTTCAAGTCCCCAGTTGGAACACGACGAGTCGTTTGGCGGTTGTTTCAAACAAGCCGCCCGAACACGATATACAATACAATGAATAAACATTGATAGCTATTTGATGGTAAATAATTTTTTTTTTCAGGAAGAACGAAAACCCTTAACTAGATAATCATTATTAGTCGTGAGATTGTGTGATCAAAATAAAAGGTAACTTTTTTTTTTACTTAAAATAAGTTAATGCTTGACCACAATCCCACCTGATGGTAAGCGGAGATGTGGTCCAAGATGGTGAGCGCACTAACTTAATAAAAGCCTATTCACTCTTTTTTTGAAGTATTCTAAGTTTCCTTTCAACAATATAAAATTATTGTAGATCCTTCATCAGTTTTAATTATTTCAATGTTGAATTTTCTAGGTCTGTCAAAAACTGTCCTATTAAGTACTATTTCAAAAACTGTTTCACAACTTGAAAGTGTTTGAAGTACGGAGTTTATTTAGTATTAACTTTCTGTTGCGATGTCACAGCGGATAGTTGGTGGTTTACGACAAAAATATTTTAAGCGCTTTTATGGTGGCTTAGCTTAGTCACTGCGGATTAAGTTTTTCGTAGCTTCTGAAAAGGGAAATTTATTACTCCTTTGTTTGTAGAATTTAAGTAGGTACAATATAAAATAGTGTTTCATGTGATACATGTACTGTACTAGCTTTACTACCACTAAGTGTATTTTCATACGTGCGACGTAGACAGGACAAAAATTCGCACTGCGAAGGTGGGCGCAAATCTGATGAAAATGTAGCATTTCGTTCACAGTTATATTTTACAGCCCAAATGACATTGCTGCAACAGACGCAATTATGTATGAAGTCGATACGACGTGGCAACGATATAGCAACACTAATATTGTCACACGTGTTCGTGTTCTTGAGGTTGAAACAACGCTCTGGCACTATTCACACCTGCGATATTTTGTCGTCGCGTTGTCGCATCGGTGTCGTAAGATGTCATCATGTGTACAGAGAATAAGTAGTCCGAGTCATACTCTCTATTTCTTCTTGAGACCTACTCTCTATTTATTCACAATTGGCAACTGTCATCACATCCGGCAAAACATCACATCAATGTGTCCGTTGTTATAACTTTACCTACTAACTTACCTGGAGATTACGAATAGATTATTGAAAACGACCGTAAGAGACACGGGTCCGTTTCAGAATCAACTATAGTTGATAAAACCTATCCTGAGAAATTTAGAACTACAGCAGATCGTCTCCATAGCTTTAGCTCCAAAGCTCTAGCTCCAAAGCTCTAGCTCCATAGCTCCAAATATCTCTGCCCCTGTTCCAGCCTGATGAGTGTCGAGCGAGCCCAATACAAGTGGCGATAACGCTCAACAAAACACGACCCGCCGTAAACATAACGTTTTATGCGTTTCCGAAAATCCTGCTATCACCAGTGGCTGTCACGTGGAAAATGAAAAGTGAATAATTTTATCGCGGGACACCAAAGTCGGACTGACTTTGGTGTCCCGCGATAAAATTCTGTATGATGAGAGGAATCTTAACCTTTGTCAAAGTGAAAGGCAAAGTCTAATCATTTATTTCGTCATAGGAAGTAACGGATCACTTAACGAAAGTCTAAATTTACAAGAAAAAGGGAATGGGAGGGATATTATTACTGACTATCCAGGACTGTAACCGAAATACTAAGGATGGTGGTTGCGCGGAGAAAATACTTTACCACCACGCATAAATACACAGGAGAACATTAAGTGCTCAGCGATTTATGTTGGCTAGTATCTATATTTCTATAGCATACTTCAGTGATGGTTACCGGCCTATCGAGTTGCAATGTGTACCAAATTATACATAATTTGAACCTTGGAAAAAGAAAATCAGTTTCCAAGATTACGTTACAATACTTAGACGTGAATTTGGTATTAATTTTATTAGCTAATTATAAAATAACCCCACAGATCAAGTCCCATCTGTTCTTCAAAAAATAATATCTCGAACAATACAAATTTAATGCTACCTTCCACCCGCCACACATGTCGTAATGAAAAATAAACAAGAATAGAATGAAAGTCTCCGTTGATTTAGGTTCAAAACAAACACATATTATAGTTGTGGCAACCCTACGGTTAAGGGGAATACACATGTGCTACTGTTTGCGGTGCCATTCTACGATTAACATAGTTAATTCAGTATAAATGGTAACCTTGGTTTTGGGAATTACTATAAATTGCGTGATTATAATTATAAAATGTATGATGACGACCCGTGTGGCGCAATGGTTACCATGCCGGATCGCCGCACCAAGGGTCCTGGGTTCGATTCCCAGCGAGGCGGAAATTTGAATGATGAGTTTGAATTTCTGTTCTCGGTCTGGGTGTGAATGTCCTTGTCTAGTCTGTAGTCCATGGCACCCACGACACAGGGAATCCTACTGTGGGGCTATGAGTGTGAAGCGTTATTTATTTAAAAAAAAATCTATAGAAAGACGGATATTGTAATTACTGTCTTAAGTAGATCTGAAACTATGATATTGTCACTGGTAGTTACGTACTATCTCTAAATGGTAGTTAACTACGAGACGTGTATTTCAGTTATTTCTTTCATTTATCTTCGGGTTTTTGCATCTTCTTCCTCTTTGGCGTCAAAATCTTATAATCAATGTAAAATATACATATAATAATAAATACATTAAGCCAAATATAAAAAAAATATCTTACTTTCAATTTGAATGACTAAGCTACAAAAATCGCAAATGCGTTTCAATAAGAACATGAGTAAACACCCTTATCAAACAATGCTAGTGGCTGCAACCCTTAGATTAGAAAGGCGGTAAGGGTGCCTTTGTTGACCTGCCGGAGGGTATCACCGTCTAATGTATTGCATGAATGCAACATGTTGGGAGGAGATTTTTGGGAATATTAGTTGTTACGTATAATATTAGAGGCGATTCAACATGGTCATTGGCCAATTTAATAAATTTAATATGTGTAATCATTGCATCGGATTGAGTCATCTATAATAGCAGTTATAGGACAATTGAAAGATTAAGAATATAGAAAGGAAAAAGAAAGAAAGAAATTTATTCAGAGTTAATATGTCAAGAATAAATTTTTATAACTGTAAAAAGATCCGATAGGTGGCCTTGCGGTCAAGTTATGAAATGAATACATAAGAAAGAAAATAATATAAAAAAAAAAAACAATATAAAAATACAGGCTTTACTGTTGTAGCGCACTATAGAGGTAACCCATTGAAAACGAAAAATGCATGTGTGATCTCGCATTTCAATCAATGATATTATAATGTAAAAAGAGGTAGATTTCTCACTAGCGCGCCGACGATGAAGAGCGTAAGAACAGGCAATTGACCGTTCTGCTCGTAGTCGCTCTGTCAATACAAGACGATACGCACGCTTTTGTTATTGTCAGAAGTGCTTGACATTTGACATACGGCGTTAAAATGCCTTCGTGTATTATACCACTGTGACTGGTGTAGTGAAACAAAAGATAAACGTGTGTGTGTTGTAGCTGTTATCCGAACAGATTTTTTGGTTGATTTGTAAGGGCATAACGTATCTATATTTTTTTAAATATCATTGATTTCAATTGGCAGTCCCTTCAGAAGATATTTTACATTATTCAAATTTCAAACTCCAAACGATTGTTTTACATTATTTTAAGCTTTTTATGCGCCCATAATTAGAGGAATTAAAATTATTAACAAAAAAATCATACGGACGAGGTACCCCGATTGGCACCCCAGCTAATACAGAAAGAAATCTACTCATATTACCGAATTATTTATTAAGTAATATAATGACCCGTCAATCGGTGAAATGTTGTCCATTTGGATAAGGCCTTCTAATAAGGGCTTTCATAGTCCATTAAATTATGATTAGTATGAATTTTCGACTGGGATTTTCTATTCGTTAGAAATTGATTTGATAAAATGATTTGATAAAAATTGAGGAAAATGATTTGTTTTGTATAGATTTAATAACTAGTGTTGTAAATGTTGTTTTGCTTTATCCGGCTTTTTCCGCTGTTTTAACTGAATTCAAAAAAGGAGGAGGTATTCGATTCGACTCTATTTTTTTATTTTATTTTTTTTTTTATTTTTTTAGTACACACAAACAATTACAAAAATAATTACAAAAGAAAATTTAGTACTAGGGCACTAAATTTTCATTTTTATGTTTGTTACCTCAGAACTTTCGACTGGGTGAACCGATTTTGATGATTTTTTTTAAATCGAAAGCTGGTGCTTGTCATGTGATCCCACTTAAATTTGAGCTAGATCTGGCAAGTAGTTTTTGAGTTATTGTGAAGTCGGTTATTTTTTGTTACTATTTAGATTATACGGAAAATAAATACCCTATAGTTATACCAGATCATAATCTACCTGTGTGCTAAATATGAAAATCCGTTCAGTGGTTTTTGCGTGAAAGAGTAACACACATACATACATACATCCTCACAAATAAACTTTCACGTTTATAATATTGGTAGTAGGTAATACAAAAAAAACCTGCTAAGTACTAGGATCAATAGGACTAAAACATAGTGAAAAAATTAATATTTTTCAGAAATGAAAAGAAAAATGCACCAAATGCACAATTATTTAAAATATGGAGAAGTTATTTAGCCATGGCTCAACTAGATAAAAGATACAGACCTATTCATGATAGGGAAGGGACAGCGAATTGATTCTCTCAACTTCTTACGATGACCCTATGACCTAAATCCCACTTCACACATGATCTCAGTACGAGAATGGTTTAATATCATTGGTTTACAGTTAATTGAACCCGAAACTGTGTTCATGCATTATTAATGTGGCTCTCATCATAGTTATAGTTAATGAATAGCTACTGAAATTGATTAGGCCACATATATTATATGTAAAGCTTCATGAGTGAAATAATATCCCTTATTATTCAAAGTAGCCTACCTAGTAAGGTAAAGGTAACGCGTTTATGGTAAGAGTTGTTTCTGAAGTCTACCAGGTAACTTCCATTTCATTGATTACTTAACAGAGTAATATAGAAATACTATTATATTATCTACTAATATTATTATCTTTCCGTGAAGCCTGTCTGGCTAGCGTCCACTCCGTTGCTTCTGATGAGACTGTTCTGGAGATACTGCGAATACTATAGCACAGTTTGACATTGACAGTTTGACACTTCAAAAAAGAAATTAACATGCCCCATTTACACGCACGCGTGAGCCACGAGACAATCCGCGAGACGCGCGCATACGCGCGCGTGTGAACAGGGCGCTCGCGGACTAGACCGCGGCGCGTCTCGTGGCTCGCAGGGCTCGCGTCGGGAGCGGTTTTTTAGGCGCGCGCCAAATAGGCTCGCGCGAGCGCTCGCGCGGTGTTCATACGCGCGTAGGGGGCGTGGCTTACGGACGCGCCACGAGACGATCCGCATGACACGCGTGTAAATGAGCGGACAAAGTTTAGTAGATAAATTGTACTTAATATGTGGTACATCATGGCATTGTATAGTCGTCTCGTCGGGTTCCGGCTGTGGGCTTGGGAGCCAGTTCAAAGACTGTCCATGGGTGACGATTACGACTTACCATCTGGTGAATCGTCTGCTTGTTTCTCAGTTAGGTACAATAGCCAGCCAGCAATGGACGTTAATAAATAAAATTAATAATAAATAAACGCTTACACACTCATACCCCAGCAGTAGGCTTTACCTGTGGCGCGGGTGGCATGGACGACACATATAACACATCACAATCACATCCTGCACCCGAGTACAAATATTTATCTGTCGCATATCTGTCATATCTGTCACAATATCTGCCCCGGCCGGGAATCGAACCCAAGACCCCTCGGTTCGCACTTCGCTGGCAGGGTCGCTACAGGGTCGTCTTAATAAATAAATATCAATTTCATTTATTTAATAGTGAGAAAAAGTTATTGATTTGTGATGCTGTTTCTGTGTTACCTTCAAATAAATAAATATCAATTTCATTTATTTAATAGTGAGAAAAAGTTATTGATTTGTGATGCTGTTTCTGTGTTACCTTCATGTTACCTTCACGCATTAATACCGAAGAGATCAGGTCACGGAGGTTCACAATGACCTCAAATGATTGACCAATTTTACTTCAAAGTCATTATTTGCTAGACTTACTAATATAGTTAGTTGCACAAGATATTTACGCGGATAATTTGGTGTAGTCTTTAGTAAACAGCTTACAAAAATAGCTTTATATTTATCTATCTATACTAATATTATAAAGAGGAAAGATTTGATTGTTTGTTTGCATCGAATAGGCTCCGAAACTACTGAACCGATTTCAAAAATTCTTTCACTGTTGGGAAGCTCCACTATCCCCGGATGACATAGGCTATATTATATTTTCAAAAAAATTAGGGATCCTTAATAAAACTCCAGTAATGTAACCCAAGGTGTAAAAAAATAAGAAAACCGAAGCACAGCGAGGGCGGTTACTCGTATTATATAAAAGGTAAAAGTGATTGACTGATGTATCAACGCACAGGCCAAACCCTTAGGGCTAGAAACTTAAAATTTCGCACACGTATTCTTCTTATAACGTAGGCATCCACTAAGGATTTTTCAAAATTCAACCCGCAAGATAGTGAAATAGGGGACAAATATGATAAGCATAATTTCCGCCTGCGAAGCTGCGGGCAACAGCTAGTCTGTAATAAAATATTTATTTTTCTTACAAATATTATACTCGGCCATTTTATTTCGACAGATAGATTTTCTTCCAGAATTAGGCATTTAATTTGAAATTTTGGTAGGTTATTTAACAGGGATTCCAATCACAGTTTATTATCCTTGATATACAAATAAATATTTCAGTATTGAATTACTAATGTCGCCAGTTTTAAGATTCGTGATCAGAAATCTATTACGCACTCCCTGCAAACGTCGTTCATTTTTATAGCTCAATAAAAGTAACGAATAGGTCGTAACAGAAAAATTATTTGAATGTTATGACCTTTCAAATTTTTTTATTTTTATGATACTTTTTACTAAATTCATCCGTGACAAAGTTCGTCATTAAAGTACCAAGAGAAACGTTTAGACTTAATCACTTGTCGGACAGCAAGCTAGTAACGACACTGCGATTATCACAATTCCGTGCCATAGTTTCGTGTCCTAGTTCCGTGCCGTAAGTCCATGCTATAGTTGGGTGCCAAGTTCCGTGATTATGATTTTACCGTTTTAGAATATCCAAAGACGTCACAAATATCAATTATTATTTAAAATACGACGTCGATAGTAAACTGCAGAACAAAAAACAATTAATGATTATACCACAGACATAAAAAAAGAACAGACGTAACCTTGTATAATCGAGAGTGAAGCTGACAGTTGACAGCTCGCTTACCATGTGTGCGTAATTTTGTAATTTTTGATTGGCGATGGTGTCAATGTCGTAGCCGTATGGTGTCAATGTGTGGGTGTGTGTACTTGTACGAATACAGAGTTGGTATTCCTATGGGTGCTTCACTGAATTTGTTCTTGGGATTATGTCCGTCTTTTTTTTAGGTCCGTGGATTATACTTAATAATAATTAATTATTTCATTTCACTTTAACAATTCAAATAATGAATACAATGCAAAACTTGAAAGTGTCGTAATGATAAATATTTTTTTGTTACTTAAGCATACTAAAATATATAGATCAAACATACAACCTTCCTAAAGCTGTTTAAAAAGACAAAACAATAACAACCTAAAACAGCACAATATTTACCAACTATGTATTCTTCATTTTCCGTTAAAAATGCAATCTTTTTTTCTCCGTTCACAAAATTACTGCCCATCGCACGCAATCTAACAAGAACTTAAGATTTCACTGGTAAAACTACTGCAAATTGTTTAAACTGATTGCCCAGTCAGCTGAGTAATTGAATAGGAATAGAAACTGCAACAACCCATAATTGTCCCACTGCTGGGCTCGGGGTCTCCTCTCACAATGTGAGAGGCATAGGCCATAGTCTACCACGCTGGCCAAGTGCGGATTGGTAGACTTCACACACCTTTGAGAACTTTATGGAGAACTCTCCGGTGTGCAGGTTTCCTCACGATGTTTTCCTTCACCGAAGCAAGTGATAATTAACTTCTAATACGCACTTAATAGTTGAAAATTAGACTTGCGTGCCAGGATTTGAACTCGGGCCCCTCTGTTTCAGAGACCAACATTCAAACCGCTAGGCTATCACTGCCTTTTTAAATAGATAAATTCTAATAGAAACTAGCGTTCTAATAATATTTTTGTTATCTATGGAATCGTAGAGTCGAAACATTTTGCATTATTTATGAAAACCTATTTTTTAAACAAAGTATTATGATCATCGAACGATATCACTTTCTACTGGAATACTTTTTTTATGGAAATAGCCGGCAAACGAGCTGACGATCCATCTGATCAGAATGATCTTTCACAATGTGAGGGATACAGGCCATAGCATACCACGCTGGTCAAGTGTGGATTGACTTCACATACCTAAGGAACATGGGGAATTCTCAAGTACCCTGATTTCCTACAGTATCTAGTATTCCTTCACCGAATCAATTAATAATTATTTTCTAATACGCACATTTATTTGAAAAGTAGAGTTTTACATACCAAAGTCGTTTAATATTTCTGCATCAGTATTAAAGAAGATTCCAAAAAATATATACTTCCTTGATTGGTCCTATGTTTAACAAAACTGAGACCTAATGATTGTATCTATGTATAAAGAATTGAGGGAAGTCCTTATATATAAAAAAAAAGTTACGGCGATTTTTACATAATGTTTATCAACAATTTTAGTAGTCCTTATCGAACGCTGTTTTGTTAAAGTCGGTTTTATTTTTGGTAAAGAATTCTTATCATCTTATCTCATCATAATTGAATATGGACGTTAAGATAGAGTTAAAATCAAGCAATGATATTTTAATGTAAAAAGAGGTAGATATGTCACTAACGCGCCGAAGATGAAGAGCGTAAGAACAGGCAATTGACCGTTCTGCTCGTAGTCGCTCTGTCAATACTAGACGATACCCACGCTTTTGCTGTTGTCAGAAGCGCTTGGCATTTGACATACAGCGTTAAAATGCCTTCGTGTATCAATGTGATTGGTGTAGTGAAACAAGGTAAACGTGTTTGTGTTGTAGCATCTCTTCGGAACAGATTTTTTTAATTTCATTGAAGTCACGTAGGTACTTGTAACGATTGATAACTTATCCTCCACACATCCAATGGAGCTGCGTTTTAGTTTCCCATTAGAAATACAAACTTAAAAAAATTAAAATAATTTATTCATATAAGTATCACTAATACTTATGCAAGTATTTTTTTGTGATCTACTACATTTCGGAAAGGTGCTTTGCCATGGAGGAAAAGAAATAGCGAAAGAAACTAAGATCTTATTGGTCACCAATAGAGTGAAGCCATATAAAACTTTTGTCCAGACTCCATCTAGGTTCTCTTTGAAGATAAATTGAATAGCGTACTTGTTATTTTCTTCCTGGAACACCGAAGCATTTGCCATGATGCTGCAGTTTTAAGAACATTACTCACTAGCTACTGAAGCGGGACAGGTTAAGGTTTTTCAGTAATTAGTTTATTTTGCTATGTTGGAAAGTTTCCGTTAAATGGCATCTAAGTAATTTCTTTCTCGATGTTTTACGTGTGGTATTTAGATGTCGCAACGAAACAGGTCTCTATTTTGGCTGACTCGGATTGGCACTAGATGTTAGGTCTGCCGACTTTTGCCACTTTTGGAATCATTATGGAGATACAGTTGTGCAAATTTTCTCAGCAAGATATCCCTCTCCTAGAGGTTCTTAGACTAAGTCATTCCAACTTAACTCTCATCAGTAATAATATGTTTGTTAACAAGTTTGAACACTGGAGGAAATTTGGAGGGCAGACTTCGAAGAGCTATCTGATGGCAGCTCACGTGAAATTGGATGAACAATTTACCAGTCATTGCCGTTACCAGAAAAGAAGCAAACAATTCTTTTACACGACCGGATGCCACTATCAATGTCACTATCGATCATCCTAATTTCTTTCTGCCAGACCTTCAAAACGCCACGTCACTAAAACACGTTCAACCCTTTCTAGTTAGCGGATACTCTTTAAAGAAAAAGTAAACAATGCCCGAAGAAGCGCAGTATCACGGCATACTTCATTATTATGACGAGAAATAAGAGAAACTGCTTTTAACGAAGCTGAAAGCTATTACTGAGGGAATGAAATAGATGCTTTTTTTACTGTTACGTAAATGGCGTACTGTTTACACCGAAGGCTAGGTTATTTTGTATACCTAATATCAGTTTTTTACGTTCGCAATCTTTGTACCGTTTAAAGTTCCAAGTCAAAAAAAATTCTTATAGTTACGCTATGTCCGTCTGTCTGCACATCAGTCTCCAGCATAGCGCAAAGACTTAGTTACCCTTATACATACATATTTATTACCTCAGCAAAGTGGTAAAATAAAATGTTTAAAAAAAAATTTTCTCCGTATGTCCCCTGCAATTAAAGGGGGAATGATTTTTTGTCGTCTTTTTGTAGCCTGAATCGCACTTGGCCGATTTTCCTTTATTTATTCTGCTGCACGACAAACATTTTCACATTTAGTAGCGGAAGCCATGATGCTAAATATGGATTGCCAATATGACCAAGGAAGCCATTTAAACGCATGGCTGAGAAGTTCTGTTAACTGCCGTATTCTCAGAATTGGTTACATACTAAAGAAATTCAACATTTATCGATCTATTTCGAATGCTGCGTAGTCTTGTTAGATAGCTTCAACTCATTATTGATCCACTACCATTATTGAGCGGGTCTCTCTTCTTGAGAAGGCCTAGAGCATAGGCCAACACGCTGCTCCAGTTTATTTCTTAATTTTGTCTACGACTTTCTTAATGTTATTTAATATGTAGGTATATCCATGCTTAATTACAGTTTTCTAGCACTCAGACGAAACTATAAGGGTTCCGTTTTATTTACGTAACCCTAAAACGTAAAATATTTTGTCACTTGTAACAGACAACGCAAGCTACAAAAACTACAAAACATGGATAGTTTTATCTGAATATAAGCTACGCCTAAAATATTATAAAAATATGACAATATTGCCAATTCCTAACCTCACTTAACCTACTTTCCCTGCAAGACCCGATCGTCCGCAATAGCGTCGTAACAAAAACACCAATATTGCGATATCGTTTCCTCACCAGAATACGCAACTTTTCATGGTATTTCACGTAACAGGCTTTTGGGTAAAATAAAGGAATGTTCAGTTTTACCCACTTCAACGTCAGACTGCATATTTACGCTCAGGCGTGAGTAAAGTAAGTGGAAAATTATTCGATAAATATTTTCTTCGTTGTAATTGAACGCGATCTTTTTGTTTTTTGTAGGGTTTGTATTGAATTTATTGGAAAGTTTAAATAGGAAGACGTAGATGTAAAAAGCGTAGAAGTATGTAGGAATGACACGGTTTAACTTTTTGCCTTAAAGATTTGGATGTGGTCTTGACTGATGTATATTTTATTAATGATTTTAATTTTAATTATCACGGGTTACCAAAGTGAATCAAGGGAGATTTGTAATCTAAAAATAAAAATTTTCACTGTTTTTTTTTATGGAAATAAAAGGCAAACGAGCTGACGATTCACCTGATGGTAAGTTGCTATCGTCGCTCATGGACATCAGCAACACCAAAGGTATCACCGATCCGTTGCCGGCCAAGAAAGAGAAAAGAAAGAAAGAAAAGATTAAGAAAGAACTGGCTATTTTTGTCTGTTCTGACTGTTTGGTCAAAGCTCAGCGTTTTGATAAACTGTCGATAAAACCAACTTAATAGTTTTACTAACCGTACCTCCTATAGGAATCTGCCTACTACAACGTACCATTAGCACCGCTAAAGTTTCGTCTTCTTTTAAAATAACCTTCTCTAACTTTGTTAAGAAAAGCTTTATTCTTAAAATATGTCTTCTTTAATATTTTTTAGAAAAATCATATTTGAAAAAATATTCTTTTCCTTACTTCATCATTAATGCCGAGTGTTTTATTGCAGATCATGAGTGACGTTGACCACTTATCATCAGGTGGCAAAATTGCTGTCTTCATAATCTTTTTAAAAATCATCACCTTTTTAGAAAATCTCATTTATTAACCTCATTTTACACCAGTGACGTCATTAAGCATCAACATTTTAGTGTTATCGCGTAAAGGGCACAGAATATTCAAAACACAAAACGACAGATTCCAAAATTGTCAGGAATATTTTGTCGCAAATGGTCACAACAGTAAAACGATAGATAGATTCGCAAAAGGACATATTCGCATAATCACAGGAATTTGGGCATAAGGTCAGAAACGCAAAACGACAGACAGCGGTGAAACTGTTAACGTGTGCATTGTATCGGATAGTGATGTCCCCCGTGTCTATCATGGATCATGGCGGCCATACCCCGCGGTGCAGTTATACCATGATTTGTGCGGCGTCAGGTCAGAATTATTGACCCGACCTCTGATTGATGTGTTGGTGGAAAGCGTTTCTTTACTGTACACTTGTGTTGACCTTTGTGAATATTGTGTCGATTGGCGGCACAGATCCGGCGCCACGCGGTGGTTTTCAATTCAATTCAAAAAATTCAGAACAATTTATTCTTGTAGGTATCACCAATGATATTTTAAAAAAATATAGATACGTTATTCCCTTTACAAATCAACCTAAAAATCTGTTCCGAAAAGAACTAAACACACACGTTTATCTATTGTTTCACTGCACCAATCACATTGGTATAATACACGAAGGCATTTTAACGCTGTATATCAAATGTCAAGCACTTCTGACAACAACAAAAGCATGCGTATCGTCTTGTGTTGACAGAGCGAATACGATCAGAACGGTCAGTTGCCTGCTCTTACGCTCTTCATCGTCGGCGCGCTAGCGACACATCTACCTCTTTTTAGGGTTCCGTAGCCAAATGGCAAAAAACGGAACCCTTATAAATCTGTCTGTCTGTCTGTCTGTCTGTCTGTCTGTCTGTCTGTCTGTCTGTCTGTCTGTCTGTCTGTCTGTCTGTCCGTCCGTCCGTCCGTCCGTCCGTCCGTCCGTCCGTCCGTCCGTCCGTCCGTCCGTCCGTCCGTCCGTCCGTCCGTCCGTCCGTCCGTCCGTCCGTCCGTCCGTCCGTCCGTCCGTCCGTCCGTCCGTCCGTCCGTCCGTCCGTCCGTCCGTCCGTCCGTCCGTCCGTCCGTCCGTCCGTCCGTATGTCACAGCCACTTTTCTCCGAAACTATAAGAACTATACTGTTGAAACTTGGTCAGTAGATGTATACCGTAAACCGCGTTAAGATTTTCACACAAAAATTGAAGAAAAACAATAATTTTTGGGGGTTCCCCATACATAGAACTGAAACTCAAATATTTTTTTTTCATCAAACCCATACGTGTGGGGTATTTATGGATAGGTCTTCAAAAATGATACTGAGGTTTCTAATATCTTTTTTTTCTAAATTGAATAGTTTGCGCGAGAGACACTTCCAAAGTGGTAAAATGTGTGTCCCCCCCCCCTATAACTTCTAAAATAAGCGAATTTTAAAACTAAAAAAAATATATGATGTACATTACCGTGCAAACTTCCAACGAAAATTGATTTGAACCAGATCTAGTAAGTAGTTTTTTTTAATACGTCATAAATCGTAAACCGCAAAAAACATCGATCAAAGTTACAATGAAGTACAAGAACTTTTATATTATGTTACTTGCTGCTACGGAACCCTTCATGGGCGAGTCCGACTCGCACTTGGCCGCTTTTATTACATTATAATATCGTTGGGCATCACTGATACACTTATGCATCATCTATCTATCGATTGTCTTTTTTGTAAGCGAATTGGTAAAGTATTAACAACTATTATTATAGCTATTTCCTTTACTGTGGCTATACAGCCCGCGGCTTTACGCGCGTTTCCCGGAATAATAAGTATCATATCTATGTACCTGTGTGCTAAAATTTATGGGAATCCGTTCAATAGTTTTGGCGTGAAAGAATAATAAACTTCCATACAAACTTTCACATTTGACGACCCGTGTGGCGCAATAGTTACCATGCCGGATCGCCGCACCGAGGGTCCTGGGTTCGATTCCCAGCGAGGCGGTTTGAATGATGAGTTTGAATTTCTGTTCTCGGTCTGGGTGTGAATGTCCTTGTCTAGTGTGTTGTCCATGGCACCCACGACACAGGGAATCCTAGTGTGGGGCTATGAGTGTGAAGCGTTATTTATTTATTTATTTATAATATTAGTAAGATTGTGACTTTTTGACGACTCAGTCGTAAGCAAGTGATTTGGGATTTATGAATAGATATAATTTTTAGGACGGCCGTTAGCTAAATAGAATTTAATGATGATACACTTTATACAATCTCGGATTTATTGATAGGTTGATGCACTGGTACTAAAGCACTTTCTTTAATTCGCACGAACGTTGACTTTTCTGTATATTGTGTTTGGATAGGTTTTTGGTGAAGTATTTCTTTCTGTAATATTATGACTTTTACTCAGTTGTCGATTAGATTTTAGATTTATGAATATATAAACTTTTTAGAACAGCCCTTATCAAAATAGAATTTGATGATTAGTACAGTGTTTACTCGATATATTTCCACCAAATTATTTGCCTTATGGCAAGACAAAAGTAATAATTAAATTGTTTTTATTTCAGGTAATACAAGTTATACTTATGAAGCCGCCATATTGACTAAAGAAAATGTTCGTAAGTAGACGACTGATAGAAGAAGTTTAAATCAAGTAGTTCGCACGCACAAATGAATGGTCACACTAGTTGGATGTGTTGGATGTTGTCTCATATAATTCTTGACAAAAATTAACAGACTCCGAAATTAGAGATAACTCAAAAACTTCTCGTCAGATCTTGCTCAGATTTAATTTGGACCACATGACAAGCATCAGCTTTCAAATAAAAAAAAAATCATCAAAATCGGTACACCCAGTATAAAGTTATGAGGTTACACAAAAAATATACTCGCATTGAGAACCTTTTTTTAAGTCGATTAAAAAGTGATATTGTCCGTCGCCCCAGGGTCCTGGGTTCGATTCTGATTGAGGCAAACTTTTATGTTACAGATAAATATTTGGTTATGTGATTGCCACAACGCGATATGAGCTGTTTTTAGGGATCCGTACAAAAAAAAAACAAAAAACGGAACCCCTAAATTGGCCTAAAGGATCAGTCGTGTGTCTGTCCGTTTGTCAGTCATAGCCAATTAGTTCCGAAACTACTGGACCAAATGGACATTTATTCAAAGTACTGGATATCTATATATACAAAAGAAAGTCGTGCTTGTTACACTATTTATAACTCAAGAACGGCTGAACCGATTTGGCTGAAAATTGGTGGGGAGTTAGCTTAGAATCAGGAGACGAGCATAGGATACTTTTTATCCCGGAAAATAGACCTGTTCCTGTGGGATAAGGTAAATTTTTGTTATATGTAGTTGATAGATTAGTTATTTATACAGATATCAAATAAAGCTCGAGGATGGATATAGGATACTTTTTATCCCGGAAAATAGACCTGTTCCTGCGGGATAAGGTAAAATTTTGTTGTGTAGTTGATAGATAGCTATTAGCGGGAACGGGAGCGTGAGCGGGAGCGGGAGCGTAAAAGGGAGAGGGAGAGAGAGAGAGAGAGAGGGAGAGGGAGAGGGAGAGGGAGAGGGAGGAGCACACAGAAACTGTAACGGCTAAGAACGGCTGTACCGATTTTACATTCTTAGGCGATACGAAGTTCGCCGGGTCAGCTAGTATCTAATGAACGCTTATGAAATACTGAAAAGTTCAAAAACCTATTTATAGATATTACTCTATAGAGAACCGTTTCTGTTTTCATTCAATCCTCATAATTCAAGATATTCGAATAACATTAAAATTGGCTTTATTAGGAAAACCTTCAAGTTAATTGGAAGCGGGATTAAATAATGAATTTGCGAAATAGAATATACATATAATAATGAGATAATGAAAGGAAAATATACCGAAACGTCCTGTTAAGGTCTTTGAAACTAGTAAAATAAACGTGAATGAAAGTCAAACGAGTAAAATTTGTGCTTTTGTTTCGGCCATTGTTATTTTAGTAATGAGAACGGACTAGTGGGTCCAGTTTATTTATACACGAGTAACCGCCCTCGCATTGCTTCGGTTTTTATATTTTTGTACACTTTGGGTTACATTATTGGAGTTTTATTAAGGATCCCTAATTTTTTTGAAAATATAATATAGGCTATGTTACTCGGGGATAGTGTAGCTTCCCAGCAGTGAAAGAATTTTTGAAATCGGTTCAGTAGTTTCGGAGCTTATTCAATGCAAAGAAAAATCAAATCTTTCCTCTTTATATAATAGTATAGATTATAGTAATAAAACTGTAACTTCGACGTCTCCAAGTAAATATATAAGTAACCCTATTGCTGAAACACTGATTTTTACTGTTTATGGATAAGTCTATGCAATGGTGTCGATGCGTTTGTTTTTAACCGACTTCAAAAAAGGAGGAGGTATTTAATTCGACTGTATTTTTTTATGTTTGTTACCTCAGAACTTTCGACTGGGTGAACCGATTTTGTTGATTCTTGTTTTAGTCGAAAGCTGGTGCTTGTAGTGTGGTCTTAATTAATTGAATTAATTATTTTAACTTAAATTTAGCGAGATCTGACGAGTAGTTTTTGAGTTATGCCTAATTTTGAAGTCGGTTATTTTTTGTCAAGAATTATCTAAGAAACGGCTTTCTATGTATTCACTAAAGTATTTGAAGTAAGTGGTACATAAAGGGCTTGTTTCACAATCTTCAAGTAGAGTCCTGAATAAGCTATTCGCCGGTTAAAGTGACGTTAAAGTGTCATTTTACATACACGAAATGTCAACTTAACCAACGAATAGCTTACTTCGGACTTACTTGAAGACTGTGAAACAAGCCCTATGTTTTATTTCAGTGGGTTCAAAGTAAAACAGATATGTCAAGGGTGGTTACGTCTGCTAAGAAAGGTGTTGTTTTGTGGTTGTGAAACCAGTTTGTGAAAACTATGTAACTTTTCGACAAATGCATAGATGAGCCTCCTAATGGTAAGTGGTCATCGTCGCCTATGCACAGCAGCAGCACCAAAGACATCCCTGATGCCTTGACTAAGAAAGAGAGAAGAAAAAGAATGAACGGTAGCTAGGCAGGCATCACGAAAGTAATATAACGATAACCTCAGAATGGTTTAACGCGTAACGGTTTAACCAAGTTTCCAACATGTTTACGTATTCAAAAAAGAAACAAATATGGTTAACCTTGTTTTAAATCTTGCGAAGGTTTTTGAACATCTGCTGAACCGATTTTAATGAAACTGAGCTTACTTTGATCAGGGATGTTTTTTTACAAATGGTTACTGTGAAGTTTAGTAAAAATTATAAATAATTTAAATATCTACATATTATCTGTTTCTTTTACAAAAAGGATTGAACATTTCATTTATAATCATTAAAGTGGTTCGGTTGGCAAAGCTGTCATACCTGGAATCAATTACCTAGAAATCTAGACGTTTGGAGAAATTCTAGATCTAGAGATTATTGTCGGTAGACGAAATCTATCAATTTCATTGAAATATTAATGTCTTAGCTTGTAACCAGCTAAGTGCATATGGTTACAGTGAGGTACTTGAACTCGTTTGAACAATAATCTCCAGCACAAGGGTCCCGGGTTCAAAACCTGAGCATTTAGTTTATAAAGTTGGCAAGACTAAGAAAAGTAGGCTTGTATTACAAAAACAATATCGAATTGTTACATTAACTATATGTGACGAACAAACAGACTAACTCTGTTTATTGCATCGTTACAATTCTCTTTTCTTCAAAAAAACTGTTAAAAATAAAGTAACTCCTTAAAAAGATTTTACATAAAGGTACAGTATTAAAAAAACAGTTACATTCGTAAACCAGAAGGTAATATAAATTGAGAAACATGTTTAAAAACCACGAAATAGCATCTTGTGCTAGAAACGGAATATTCTAGTGCTATCAACTGGGCGGTACAGTCGGAGCCACGTTTCCCTTATTTTTCTGCTCGACTGTTGGGAACGTGTCGTATTTGTTTAATAAAATGTGCATAAAAAGATTGTGTTGAAATCCTCAGGAGCACTGTTTTATGCTAGTGACTGTACTTTACAAACAGCATACGATTAAATATGTTCATAATTTTCACCACCAACAATGTTTTGTAAATTCCGTTTTTTCTGACTAGACTTATGTTGTTAACGATCTGAACACTATTTTATGGAAATATTAATTTAAATAAGGTAAAAAAAATAATAACCAGTAAACATAAATTATTTTTGGTATAAAAATATGATAATTCATCTTGAAATTATTTTCATTATGTGCCTTATTTTTAAATTACAAATAACGATAAAATTACTAATTACGACTAGTCTAAAAACGGAGTGTACATCGAAATATTACGAGTACAATATACTTACAATGAGTATCCGTATCCGATAATATAATTCCTCTAATATCACACGCGATAGCGAATAATACATTTTTTTTGTTACAATTACAAAAATCGAAAAAAGATTGAAAAATGATCGGAAAATCGAGAAAAGAGCTTTATATCTCCCGGCAATCGTGAACGAAAGTTCAAGGGCTGCGGGATAGCTTTCAGATTAAAAGCTTTGCGAAAGCTCCTACGCTTTCCTCGGTAACTTAGTAACGATATTGGAAACATATTTTCTTGTTTTTTGGGATATAACTAATTTTCTTTTGATTTTTGTTTTGTTTTGAGGTAGGTTAGGGATTTCGGATCTGTTAGGGAGTACTTTGGAAGGGCTTGGATTTTTTGATATCAATGCAATAGCAATCTCTTTGTGACTGAAGGCTTGAATATCCTCTATAGGTATACCGCGCTGCCGTCAGTGTCAGAGGCAATTACTTCCTGACTTCCTCCATACGAAAGACGGATTTTTGCATTCATCTTGCACTTTTGTTTTATTAAACCTACTAAGACTATTCAAGATAGATTAACGTGCCTTCTGAAGCACATGAAGGATGTTTGTCCACTACATGTCATTAATTCACCCATCTTGCGAAGTTGCTAAAATCATGAAGCCATTTTTTTATAACCTTTGCTACTCCAGATGTAATTACAAAAAATACAATACCAAAGAGATAATAATATAACATTCAACCCTTCGAATTTACATTCGCTATTTTTGTATTATATTTACATTGTCTGCAATAAAAGCAGGTTTATAGCCCTACAAAGAAATAATTTTCATACAACTAGTTGGAGAACTCACGTCATTTAAATTATACATTGTATGATATAAAGTTTACTACAAATTGGAGGCGTAACGCAACAGTAACACTACTTAGTAAGTTTATTACGAAATACGAAACGTTTGTATTTACCTAACAATTTCATAGATTCGCTAATTACACGGTACACCTAGCACTCACAAAGGTTGGGACCTTATTTTGTTTATACTGGACTGAAACATCTGCGACTCAAAACCTACTTTAAAATCATCGCGATAAAGTTTGAAATTTAATGCGCGACACTTGTATACGACTTTATTAAACCAACAGGCGGTACTGAATGCGTTTGTAAGGGATGTTCAGATGCAACTTCTTGTTCGAACTAAAAACGTCCGATCTCCGCTTGGAGCTCAAAAGATTTTGAGTCGTGAATAAGCCAGTTAAAGTTGGTATTCGCTTGGAATTACTCTGGTGATAAGAGCCTCGAAAGCGAGAACCAAATGTGCTTTTAGGATACACGTCTCCATTGAACCCAGTTTGCCATATCCGCCCATTTTTTCCAAACACCAGATGTCTCGCTTGCCCATTGTCCCGTTCTGAGCGAGTACCCAATTATATTGTTAATTTTGAAAATATTAAACCATTGAAATATTACACGCTGGCTCGAATAATAAGCCATTATGGTCGGTACATTGGACTTTGGCAATGGTGAGAGTTTTGTAGGATTTCGCGTCGGTATAAAATTACACGAGGTGAGAGACGTAATGTCGACTCTGAATAAGACTTGAAGAGAAAGAAACGCGAGGGGTTTTAATTGGGGCTAAATCATTATGCTCAAGTTAACATTGCACACGTGGAATTGAAATCGTTTTATAGATATAAGTTTATTAAAGTATTTAAGCAGCGAAAAATAAAGGTACACCTTGATCTAAATATATCGTGGGCTAATTGAAGATAATTAAATAAAATGATCGGCCATTTTTTTAGTTGAGTATGTACAAATATTCCATAGAAAGAAATGAAGATTTGAGTAAAATTGAGCATTTCATGAAAGGGTACTACGTATTTTATGTATTGTAGGTTTAATTGTAGTAATTTTGATTTTATACCTTTGAATAAATCAATGAAAGGGAATTTATTCCGATGTTGTCACAAGTGAACGCAGGTGATTGTAGGGGTGGGAACAACCGTTCTTTAGTCCCTAGCCACCCCCCTGGATCCTCTAGTGCTACAAACTATTGAATAACTCTATCAAATAATAACTAACAGTTTCAATCTGTCACCATTAATGTAAGTACGTTTCATAGAACGGACCTAATATTCGGCTCCATTAAAATATTTCCATCGATCAATGATCAAATCTGTGATTGATAACAAAGCTATCTATCCACTAACATCACGCATTAATTTGTACATGCGTGATCGTTTATTTAATAATAAATATAGACGACATAAAATAATGGGTTATCAAGCTGTGAAATGTATGAGTATTTTCGTAATATAAATCCGAACTCCACGGGGGGTGTGTGGAGACGAAGCATTACATCATTAGTGGTCGTTAGTGATTCAACGTTTTGTTTTTAACTATTTGAACTTTTTTATCTGCATATCGTGATTATTAATAATTCCTTTAATAGACGGCGAATATTTCTTTCGAACGAAATTCAGTGTTTTATGACTGAATGTTAATTTCGCATGTTTCTGTGAAACTTTTAGTGCAGACATTAAAACAAATCGGGAATATAAATGGATGCACATTTTTATGTTTTCAATTTTAAAAGTCCAGACATTTTTATTTTATGTAAAGTATTGATTTCGTTTGTTAAAAGACGTAGAATGTAGATATACAGTATTGTGCTTGTGTAAGACTGTCTAGTTATCACTCTTTAAAGTCAACAGTTAAATTTTATCAAAAACTAGCTGACCCGGCGAACTTCGTATCACCTAACAAACTATTTTTTTTTTCTAAAATAAAAGTAGCCTAAATTACTCCTTGTTACATCAGCTATCTGCCAGTGAAAGTCCCGTCGAAATCGGTCCAACCATTTCAGAGATTAGTCAGAACAAACAGACAGACAGACAGACAGAAAGACAGACAAAAATTGTAAAAGATGCTTTTTTGGTATATGTACCGTGTATACATCCAAATGTACTTAGTAAAAAGCGGTTATTTTAATATTACAAACAGACACTCTAATTTTATTTATTTGTATAGATGTATAGATTTCGAAACCTAGAACCAAGTGCCAAACAAGTTCCACAATTCAGATCAAGAATACTGATCGACTACGCGTCTGTGACGTTCCTTATGTATCAAACGGTGACGGTAATGACCACTTACCATCATTTGGGCTGTCGCTCGTTTAACGGTGATCATTAAAATATCAGCATTTCTAAACCATTAGGTAAATAAATAGGTACAACACAGCGCCCATTAATTCTGCTTAGAGAAATCGGTCACAAATATTTTAATTATTTTGTGCTTCGTTTCAAACCTGTTACAGCATCCGTGATATAAATCTTTGAAGCCAATAATATTTACGAATAAAGTTATACATATATACATACATATATAAAGTTAAATTAAGGCGATTTTAAATCACGGAAGACTATGCCGTGATTTAAAATCGCCTTAATTTTGGATTTTAAATCACATTCTCATGTATTATTGTATTGTATGTATTGATGCCTTATTGGGGCGGCTTAGAATGTTCACCCCAATCCCACGCCGGATGGGTGTCGTAAAAGGCGACTAAATCCGGCCCGCTGGTGGTAGGGAGGGCTGGTGAAGGGTCGAGGGATTATATCGGTAATATTGATTTTAATTGTTAATTAATACCATTATTACTATTATTATTTCTCCATGGGGTTCGCCTAGATAGCTACCACCCTTGAGCATGAGTCAACCGCCAAACGACTCGTCGTGTTCCGGCTGGGAACTTGAGAACCAGTTCTTTCTTTCTTTTTCTTCTCTCTTTCTTGGCCGGCAACGCATCAGTTATGCCTTTGGTGTTGCTGATCTCTATGAGCACGGTAGCCACTTACCATCAGGTGAATCGTCAGCTCGTTTGCCGGATATTTCGATAAAAAAGCAATTACGGAAAATTATTGAAGCGCTTCCATACTTCGATTAACACGTTACTTATAAAATTTGAACGATTTGACCTAATCTCATTTAATACTTGCTTTGTCGGGATTGGTGCTGACCATCAAACATGTACCCCTAATCCCGTGGAGTTCGCGCCGTCAAAGTTTATTCATTCTTCATCTGAGTTGAATCTGTTTCGGAATCCTTTGTGAAACTTGTTCCGCAGTTCGATAACTTCACAACTTTGTTCTAAAGTCTTCGACGATATAAATTCTTTCTTCTATAAAATTATGCGATACAATGTTCGAGTGATGACGCGGAAACGGGGGTTTGGGCAACTTGGTCACAAAGAAACCTATAACTAAAAATACGTACTCCATGATGGACAGATTTTAATGTATAGCGATTAATGTATAACAATAATAAATTATTCATTTCACAAACTGGTGACAATTATGTTGTCGGTGTACAATAGACAGCAGTGACTACTTCACCACCATGAGAAGATATCTCATCGTTTGTTATAAAAAAAACGTTAATAAATTAGCTTGATGTTCGGACTTATAAGACGCCTGCCGTCTTAACAGGCTTTATACAAAGGAACATTTTTCCAATTAATTGTTTCCATTAGTACTTTAGGCTCCAGAACGGTGTACCTAAGACTAATAGCAACGTACGTTTGTCTACAATCGTTCCTATATGTGCTAGCTCGGACATTTTTCCTACTAAAGAACCCGAATCCAGGCAGCGCCATCTATAACCAACGACGTGCAATTAATCTTGTAAGTGCGTTTGAGCAAAAACTGACAAAAATGGCCGCCAACAATACCGACGGGGTCACGCATCGATCACCTGGTCACATTGTTTACGGACGAATCCCAGGGATTAGAATTTGGAATGGATGTTTTGGACAATACAAATAAATTATAATAAATAAAAAAATACAAGGAAACTTTATAATTTAGTTTAAGAGAAAATTCCTGCATATGACCATTTCATCGATGCCCTTAGTGTCTAAAGAAGCATCATACTTCGCTTCAAAAGAAACTTGCGAAAGAAACTCCTATTTTTAATTGATGGAGTTACAGATTAGAGTAACCTACGCGGAACTGTTTCGTAAATGTTGCTACTTTTATTTATCACGAGTAACCGCCCTCGCTTTGCTTCGGTTTTCTTATTTTTTTACACCTTGGGTTACATTATTGGAGTTTTATTATGGACCCCTATTTTTTTTTAATATAACATAGCCTATGTTACTCGGGGATAGTGTAGCTTCCCAACAGTGAAAGAATTTTTCAAATCGGTTCAGTAGTTTCGGAGCCTATTCAATGCAAACAAAAAATCAAATCTTTCCTCTTTATAATATTTTATTAGTATAGATAAAGAATCAAATATTTGCTTGTGTTACATTGTTTTCCAAATATAATTGATGTCATTTGGATTATTTAGGATTGGCAATATTAATTATTTTCCGTATTTTGCGACTGTAACGTGCGTATCTGTAACTATCTGTATCGATAAATAATGGACTGTAGAAAAAAAGTCTAAAGGTCGATGCATACGTAACGTGGACGGGACGGGGACGGGACTGGACGTGAAGTTTTGGTAACATCGTTTCATAGAAAATGTAAACGATAGCGCATACGTCACGGAGGCACGGACGGGACGGGAACGGGGCACGCACTTATATTTATGCCCCGTCCACGTCCCGTCCCCGTACCCTCCACGCTACGTATGCAGCGACCTTCAGTCCTGTTTAAAGTACATACAACAGTTATATAACACACCGAAAACAGTAAACTAAAGTACAGATCAATGTAAAGCGTCCATCGCGTGAATTCCGCATAGCTCACGCCTCGGCGCGTCGGAATGCCCTCGGCATGCCACATCGCAGAATCCTTGCTTCAATCCGATTCGAACCCGTACTTCAAATTCTTTATTGAACATCAGTTACGCTAACCTATTTTTATCCAACTTTATAAAATCGGGACGCGCCTAGGCTTCCGTTTCGAAATTATTTTTAACCGACTTCCAAAAAGGAGGAGGTATTCAATTCGACAATTTTTTTATGTTTCTACCTCAGAACTTTTGACTGGGTGAACCGATTGTTGATTTTTTTTAATCGAAAGCTGGTGCTTGTAGTGTGGTCTTAATTAATTGAATTAATTATTTTATGTCATGTGGTCTCACTTAAACTTGAGCGAGATCTGAGCTGACGAGTAGGTAATTTTTGAGTTATCCCTAATTTTGAAGTAGGTTATTTTTTATCAAGAATTATATTTGTATCACGTTGATACTTGACATTTTATTGACAGCAGATCCTGATTGCTGTAAAGATTAGATAAAAAATTCCAAACTACAGTGACTGATATCATATACTTTTTTTATTAACCGACTTCAAAAAAGGAGGAGGTTCTCAATTCGACTGTATTTTTTTTTATGTTTGTTACCTCAGAACTTTGGACTGGGCAAACCGATTTTGATGAATCTTTTTTTAATCGAAAGTTGGTGGCTGTCATGTGGTCCCATATATATTTTATTGAGATCTGACAATGGCATCCATGATAAAACCATATAAGTCTTAAATTTGTATTAAGTAAGCGCGACAAATGGACGAATAACTCAATATCATGCCAACCGATTTCGATGATTCTTTTTTTAATAGAAAGCAGGTGCTTGTCACGTAATCCCACATAAATTTGAACGAGATCTGACAAGCAGTTTTTGAGTAACTTTGAAGTCGGTTATTTTTTGTTAGTAAAATTTAGATTATATTTAAGCTATAGTTACTTTAAATCGCCAAAGTGCCCATACAAAGTAGACAATGTCCTATGTACAGTACATCATGTACTAGGAAGGCAAAGTTGCAAGGCCATGTTACATAAACTAAGCACGCCCTTGCGAATTCCAAAGAAACAATTCTCACAGTTCTGTTATTGATTAAACATACACACATAAACAAGGCCTCCTTTGTGCTTAATTAAATTTATTCAAGTGATAACCATTAAATAGGTTACTATCTGTTTGATTTATTATGACTAATATGATGCAACTGATAAGTAAATGGGTTACCTACGAGTTGAATGAAATATGATCAATGATGTATATAGAGATCTATATGTATATAGAGCTGTAACTCTTCGATAAATGTACAATAAAAACTAGGTATTTATGAAAGCAATAGATTCCCGATATCTAATCGATTGTTAGTGACTACAGGAGCGACATCACCGATGCGTTATTAATCTATACGAGTGCATCTATACAAATAAATAAAATTGGAGTGTCTGTTTGTAATATTAAAATAACCGCTTTTTACTAAGTGCATTTGGATGTATACACGGTACATACACCAAAACAACATTTTTTACAATTTTTGTCTGTCTATATGTGTGTATGTCTATCTGTCTGTCTGTTTGTTCCAGCTAATCTCTGAAATGGTTGGACTGATTTTGACGGGACTTTCACTGGCAGATAGCTAATGTAACAAGGAGTAACTTAGGCTACTTTACAGCTAGTTGAGAATACAATCATAAGTAGTCTCTCTATATCTCTAAAAAGTTTATCCTACAAACAATTCACTACTTTCTCGCGTCAACCAGTCATATATCTAATAATAAATCATCACGACCCAGTTTTTAAGCTGAAGTATCTCTCGAATAAACACACTTTACAAACACGCTAATTGCAAGTTCATAACTCTCCCCTACCGCTAGATGTCGCTCGTTGAGGCATTATATCGAGTCAACACTAATTAGTGCATAGCGTTTGTGAACTAAGCTGGCCTAGCATAAACCTAAATGTACAGGCTTTGATTGCTCCGTTTGCCGAGTAATTATTATTGAGAAAAACAGCTTTGAATAATATCGATAGTTGATCGCCGAAAAAAAAGACAATTATTCTTTTTTTCTTTATTAAGTACCTAATTAATAAAGAACATACATATACAAGAAAGTACATTATAATATCACTGCGTATCGTAGGAAACCTACGGTTCTCCTGCTATTATCCATTACAATACAACGCTCTCTCTCTAATCTAATCATTTTTCATCTTGCACAAGTATTCAACATCAGTGTCTTTATAAAGACTAGTTCATCATGACCTGCTTTCAAAAGGCTGAAATATTTCAAAATCTTCTCTGAAATAATCTCTATACAAAATTAGCCACTTGATAAATTTTCACAAAGTAGATACTGCTTCTCAAAAGCAGAACCTTACTGTTCATTAACTAAATATTGAAAATTAATTGGTGTCTCTCAAGGATCTATTTTTAGACCTTTATATTTCTTGTATACAATGAGTAACTCGAACTTGTGAAAGCTAATCAGAATTATATCTGTTTTTATAAACATTTTATTTTTAGGACAAATATAACCTGAATCCTCAAACGTTCGAAAGTGACGTCACAACCACTTAAAACTGTATGAGAAAATAAATCATATTACATAATTAAGCTTTGAAAATTTTTTGGTTTTATGTTTGCTTACATACGAATACAAATTTCGAATCAAACAAACTGAATACGGCAGCCTGGATATAACTATACAATATACTAACAGATCTCCAGTCACGTCAATTACTCCATTTCCGGATTTCTCATTACTCCCTACTTAGCGAAGATGACACTTCTAGGTTTAGATTGGATAAACACTAATTACTGTTCGTGTGAATATATACGTACTACAGCTTTGTAATCAACTTTAGTAATTGCTATGTACATATGTAAACAACGAATATATTTGACAAATGAAAACGTAGTACCTATCTATATTTATATCCTTATCACTTGGAAAGTGAGAATTTTTTATGTATGTACTACAATCTGTTTTATAAATTTAGTTCCACCCGTCATTGTATCTGTTAATCAAATTTAAATTAACTAGTCGGTATTTTTTTATATCTTGCAAATAAAACTTGGCCCACTTCACGGTGTTCAACTGACCTGAAATTTTGTATCTATCTTTAATATTATAAACTAGCTGACCCGGCGAACTGCGTATCGCCTAACAAACCATTTTTTTTCTAAAATAAAAGTAGCCTAAGTTACTCCTTGTTACTATCTGCCAGTGAAAGTCCCATCAAAATCAGTCCAGCCATTTCAGAGATTAGCCGGAACAAACAGAAAGATAGACAGACAGACAGACAGCCATATAGACCGACAAAAATTGTAAAAAAAAATGTTTTGGTATATGTACCGTGTATACATCCAAATGCATTTAGTAAAAAGCGGTTATTTTAATATTACAAACAGACCCTCCCATTTTATTTATTTGTATAGAGTATAAATGTGAAAGTTTACCTTCCAAAACTTTAAAAACTGGAAGGCGATTAATAAAACGCCTTCCCAAAGGTTTCAAGCTGCAGATTCTTCAGTATGTTTACACTGCAGGCGAGAATCCAGCGTCGATACTGCATACGTGTCTCGAATTTCTAAAACTTTAACTCTGAATTGCACTGAATTTACTGGCAGCACGACGGATGAAGTCTGCACGACGCCTGTTTCTTCGGTAAACAGCTCTTTCTATAAAGGTCTGTTCAAGGTCAAAGATAGGATTCCATTGAGGCTCGAGGATGGAAAAGCTCTTCCTTAATCATTCCTTAATCATTTTTATGGAAATAGCCGGCAAACGACCTGACGATCCACCTGATGGTAAATGACTATCGCCGCCCATATACAACAGCAATACCAAAGGCATCACTGATGCGTTGCCAGCCCAAGAAAGAGAGAAGAAAAAGAAAGAAAGAAGCTCTCAAGCCCCCAGCCGGAACACATGAGTCCAAGCTTAATCGACACCACATCGTCAGTGTTACTTTCTTCCATACAATAAGACTGTAAGTAAAAAAAAAGACGGACGTAATCCCAAGAACAAATAATAATAATAACAAATGCAGTGAAGCACCCATAGTAATACTAACTCCGTATTCGTACAAGTACACACACCCACACATTGACACCATACTGCTACGACATTGACACCATCGCGAATCAAAAATTACAAAATTACGCACACATGGTAATCGAGCTGTCATTGCTATGCTTCACTCTCGATTAGACAAGGTTACGTCCGTTCTTTTTTTACGTCCGTGACTGTAACATAAATGTTATTACAGCATCTATCAAATGTTGTTATTGATAATATTTACCTGCATGATTTAAACGTGTTGTGATAGCTGCAAGTTGCTGGAAGACTGCATCGCGGTTTACATGCTCGTACCGTGACACTTGCATATATTAGCGCATACATTGTGGCTTAGTAATTAGAGCTGCGTTTGCACGAGGTAGTTACTCGCTCCGGTTGTGGTGTTAGGATAGCAACCTCGCAGTAAATTGAATTCTGATTGGGTGTAAGATAGTAATTTGCAGTGATTTATTAACCTTCCCGTCATCTTTACAATTGTGGGTTATTTGGCCGAAGATATAGACCAATATTGTTGGCCTAAAATTTAATATAAGCATGACGTGAACAGAGGATTTTAGTAATTCAAGTTACAAATTAATAGCTCAGACAAAATGACATTTAAGATTGTTTGACCGATCAAATTTTTTTATCGTATTTTGAGTTACAAGGTAACCTGTATATTCAGACAATTATAGAACTTTTTAACATTCGCCATAATCGTTTTACATTCCTGTCTTCTTTAATAAATGAGATGTGAGTTAAAACATTATGATGTTAAATCAATTTATTTTAAAAGAATCAATGTTACGGTTTTATATCCGAAACTTTTTCGTTGCGTATTTAATGTATTAGTTAATTCGAGTTAGCCTCTTGGATAAGTAACTGTCGTGTAAGTGACTATCTCAATATAAACGGTACTCCAGTAATAAACGATTAATTGAAGTGACAATTTAGGAAACTTACATGTAGGTTAGGTCATTAATTTAATATCTAAAAGGAGAAGAACTGACTGGCGTGCTTTGACAAATATTGTTGGTTTATTTAAATAATAACGTCTATCGATACTGTTATTGTATCGATCAATATTTAGATCAGTTGTCTAGCAACTGTAAAAAAAGCCACAGTATTCTACAATACAATGCTATAATGTGTACTCTGAGAAAATAAATGGTGTTGTACAGACTCTGTGTACTACAGAGTAAGCATAAATCATTTGGAGCCGTTAGGTTTAAAAAAAAAGTCATAAATAAAGTTTAGTTTTACATATTACACGATGCCATGCCATGTACTGTACATGTCCACATGGCATGGCATAGATCACACACTTTGGGTTAATGAATTTTGACAACACATGCATGAGCATGACTCGTGCATGAGCTAGCTACCGCCCGTGGCGTTACTTGATATTTATTACGTAGGCTAATATGTAGATATCTGCCGTAGATATATTTCATTATGTTTTAGTGGTAATATTCCAGGGATTGAATCTTGGACTCCGCCTATACGGGTGAGGGAAAGGATTTAATGAGATTCTATACATATAAACCGTTTATAAATAACGATCATGATTAGTGAAAAGAATATGACATTCTTATTGGAACTAGGGACCTGCAATACGGTTAAAATGCGACCGTATTTCATATTGTACAAGAATTACTTTACATTGCAGCATTGATACTAATAATATCGTCTACGTAAAAACTTTAAATTAAGGTATAGTTTCATCTCAGACTAAATTAATAAAAAGGTGTACAAAATGTTTTCTCTTTACGTATTAATATACAAATACTAGGTAAATACTTATAACATCTTGTATGCTTATGTATATAGATATTCATTAATACTTATCTACTAGGGTTGCCAACCTCAAATTTAAAAAACCAGGATATGAAGTTAGAGAAACCACAAACATTCAGTTTGAAAACAGGACGCAGTAAAAGAGTTGCAATGTTGCGAGCCGTGAGGCCGACCGTAAAGTCCGGTTTACACGTTTTAAGTAGCTGAGTAGATAACTAAATTTTAAGCAAATTAATACGTGTAAACAGATAATTTAGTAACTATTCAGTTATTTAGTTATCTACTTAATTACTTAATACGTGTAAACCGAACATAAAGTAAGAATTTTAAAAGAGGCGCGCGAATTTTAAAATTTAAAAACCCAGGATGCTTCTTAAAAACAATTCAAGACGTCCCAGGACACTACAAAAACTAGGACATGTCCTGGGAAAACAGGACGATTGGCAACTCTACACACACTACTTAACCTCCCCTCCCCTACATACCATCGCAAGTAACATTCGTTATTTTTAGTAAAACACTCAATTTTTTCATCTCAACGTTACACAACGATAAGTTTTTTCCCTTGGGTTTTTTGCCGGCAATCTGCCTCGCCCGGCACGCAACCTGCACCTGCCATGAACGGCTTCGGTGTTCAGTTACACTTACCGCACTTGACGGGTCTCACCGGCTGCCACAGGATCGATTCCCCGTTAGGGCATGTGCGTAGCCTAGATATTTTTTATACGCGAGTTAGTTGTAACAACTGGTTGTGACTGTTCCCTTTTGACAATATGGGTGTCACACGTTAAGTTCACTCTTGCTAAGTTAGGCTTAAGCTTAAGGTAAATTGTCTAAGGAAGATCGCTACTTCCCCACAACTTGTTATTCGTAAAATAGAGCTAAGTTAGAAGTGCAATGGTAAAAGTTTGGAATTAATTCCTATGAATTATAAATACAAATTAAAAATATGAATATATTACTCTGTACCCGGGGACTTAATTATCTTAATAATCTGTGCGAATAATAATAATATTATCATCACATTATTAATATCATCACTTAATCACATTTTCTTATGTGATTTTATTAGAATGAGTTTAGAACAGACATCTCGAACAAAATGTGTGTCCCGCCGGGAGGTTCTATTTTCAAAATTGAGCCCCCGTTCTCCTTTCAAAATCAAACGAATCCATTGAAAATTGAAGCCGATCGACGCCAATTCATTGGGACATACATTGTGTTCGCGGTGTCGGTTCTATATGCTAGTAATAATACTTCAATGGAATTAGGTATATAATTTTACAAATGTAATAAGGATGAATACAGTTTTACTTGAAAGTCAATAAAGGTTGTCTTTTGAGTTGCCTGCCGATTCTTTTTGTGAGCTGTTTTTGGTAGGTAGTGTATTTTTTAAATATTTTACCAGAAACTTACGTTATCTGTAACATAATAGAAATTGTGTACACAGTTACACACTCGCCGTATTCAACAATCGAACAAAAACATTAACTCGAAATTTCATTCCATATTTTCAATAAAATAATTATACAGACATAAATAAATACATCTAACCTGTAGCAAGAATTGCCTAAGTCCTAGACAGTCTTTTATTCTCCGACGTTATCTCGCAACAACTTCTGAATTACGAACTTGGCCCATTCTTCACCGTACACCTGTACAGTTCAGAGTTGGAAGTGAATTTTGCATTTTAAATCGCTAACAGTATTAAAGAAACGGCTAATGCGATAGGAACTTTAAAATATGCAGATTTCTTTAAAAACGCCGTCCGCTAATTCGGTCTCAGTGTTTTTTGCTAAGTTATCCTCTCAAAGAAATTTTGCCCATCTACTTAATTCCGGCGAAAAAGTGCCGTGGCTAAGTCATTAAAATTATGATGAATACGAATTCCTTTAGAAACCTGCTCTACATTTCTGGAGTGAAATATTTAATACTTAATTCTTGTTATAAAATTGTAACGAGGCCGAATTTATGTACTAAAAAGTTCAGCTTCGTATGTCTGTGGCCGCAAAACTAGAAATGTAGTTTATGGATTTAAAATTTGATATTTGTAAGAATTTTTTGCACATTAATATACTGTTTTTGATACTATTTTAATACAAAGCTGTTTTTATACTCAATTATTACTACGCTTTTATCGTGGCCATCAAAATTTTTCCAAAAAAAATATTTACCTCTAAGAAAGAGTCCTAAAAAACATATCAAAAACAGCATAAGTATACTTTTCTCTTTTCGTCAAGAATTCCTAACCTGGGAAGCATACCCTTTCAAATAAAAAATAATCGTCCAAATCGATTAGTACATAATAGAGATGTAAAAAAGCGGCCAAGTGCGAGTCGGACTCGCCCATGAAGGGTTCCGTAGCAGTAAGTAACATAATATAAAAGTTCTTGTACTTCATTGTAACTTTGATCGATGTTTTTTGCGGTTTACGATTTATGACGTATTAAAAAAAACTACTTACTAGATCTCGTTCAAATCAATTTTCGTTAGAAGTTTGCACGGTAATGTACATCATATATTTTTTTTAGATTTATCATTCTCTTATTTTAGAAGTTACAGGGGGGGGGACACACATTTTACCACTTTGGAAGTGTCTCTCGCGCAAACTATTCAATTTAGAAAAAAATTATATTAGAAACCTCAATATCATTTTTGAAGACCTATCCATAGATACCCCACACGTATGGGTTTGATGAAAAAAAAAAAATTTGAGTTTCAGTTCTATGTATGGGGAACCCCCAAAATTTATTGTTTTTTTTCAATTTTTGTGTGAAAATCTTAACGCGGTTTGCGGTATACATCTACTGACCAAGTTTCAACAGTATAGTTCTTGTAGTTTCGGAGAAAAGTGGCTGTGACATACGGACGGACAGACAGACAGACAGACAGACAGACATGACGAATTTATAAGGGTTCCGTTTTTTTCCATTTGGCTACGGAACCCTAAAAAATGTAACTGAACTGAAAACCTCCTTTTTTTGAAGTTGTTTAAGAAATCTATTTTACGCTATGTAGTAAAACATTAACAAAACTCTTGTACTTGTGATAAAGATTCAACTATTTCCTTTAACTTTAATTAATTATAATATTAATATAAGCCGTCTAAGCTAAGCTCTGAGGTGTGAGGCGTCTTAGTTTAAATTAGTAAAGTCGAAGGCTTCACTGTAATAACACCATTTTGGGGCTTGCTTGTGTTGCATCCTTGGTGCTCAGAGTCTAACCCCATACGACAACATGGAGATTCACACTTGGCAATGTAATTGTAATACAGCAAATACGAAACATATTTTTTTATGTAAGTGACGACCCTGTAGACTGGTTAGCAGCGACCCTGCCTGCGAAGTGAGGGGTCCCGGGTTCGATTCCTGGCTGGGGCAGATTTTAATGTGTCAGATAAATATTTGTACTTGGGTCATGGGTGGGATTGTGATGTGTTAAGTGTCGTCAATGCCACCTGCGACACAACTAATAAACTACTGCGGGGGTATGAGTGTGTTAGCGTTTATGTAAATAACCAACAAACGGTGCTAAATACATCAATAAGTGGTAAATCGGTAACGTCAAAAATCTCGCCTATACGGTGCCTTGCCGGCCAAGGAGGGATAGACAAGAAATAAAAATCAGAAAGAGCACCCCAGATACAATAAAAATCTTTAATTGTTTCTTGCAGATTACCTCACTTCTTCAATTGATTTTGTTTATGAGAAAATGACCGCTTTGAAATTGCTTATAATCTAAATTTTACTAACAAAAAATAACCGATTTCAAAGTCTCAAAAACTACTTTTCAGATCTCATTCAAATTTATGTGGGACCACATGACAGCCACCAGCTTTCGATTAAAAAAACAATCATCAAAATCGGTTCGCCTAGTCCAAAGTTCTGAGGTAACAAACATAAAAAAAATACAGTCGAATTGAGAATCTCCTCCTTTTTTGAAGTCAGTTAAAAAATGAAATGTATAAAAGAAAGAAAAAAGAAAACAACAGTATTAAATTGCACATAAACACATGCTGTAGCTAAATATTTATGGAAATCCCTTAAGCCTCAATACATCAATCATAGATCCATATTAATCCGATTTATCGGTATAACGTTCCCGTCCGAACTAAACCGATCCGAATCTAACAACAAGGGTTGTTCCCAGAGCTAACCGGGTTCTAGGATATTGAGTTAGAGGTTTACCTTGCATTCTCAATCTATTTAGGAAGATCGGTATCACAGCTACGATACTAACAGGACTTTGTGAACTAAGACCTAAAGACCTAACTTGATTACTTAAATCTAACTTCACCATTGGCATGATCACAAATGACCCATCTGTGAGTTGCCTAACAACTAGTTTCTGATCAGTGACAACTTTTCTATCTCGGGAAATAACGTTATGTGAATATGGATGCAGATCTACTAATACTAAGATTAGGGACCCGTTAATTACTTATTCGACCTGATGAATAGTTAGGTATTTTTGTGGTAATTAAGATCTAAGTATAAATAATAGAGTAAGTTCTTCGGTATTGCTAATAATATTATTATGTCGTCGACGTGGTATTATGTCTTTAGTAGTCTTAACGCTTGGCAATCTTTCTGACTTATTGGCTTTCTTAAGTTATGTTAAATAGAATGTAAGCTTCCTAAAAAAAGATATCAAATTAAAAATCAATTTTTCAAATCACTATTAGTTAGAGATATTGCACTCAAATAAAGACTAAAATCTCTTTAGCTATATTAGTATAGTTTATACTATACATACTACCGATTTCGACCGTATTTAAATTCTACCGTAATTAATTATGTCATGTGTAAGTTAGAAGTGGCACTAATTAATGTTTTATTCCTATAGCCGCTAGATTGCTTAGCGCAAAAAAAAGGGTCTTGCGTGCTAGTGAACTTTGACCTCATCTCAGAGTACGACACGTCGTACTAAAATTCCGATTGTGACTCACTCCAGAACTCAGATGAAGGAAATAAAAGGCAGATAACGTCGTTCGAATATGACGTAAGCCTACCAAGAATAATACAAAATAAAAAACTAATACAATCTCGTGTCACTACTAAAGAAAGCGTCAAATTGCACGAACATCGCAATTGTCAAAATTTATTAAATAATTTTATCAGTTATAATGCCGTCTTGCATTTTTAAACAATTTAAAAGTAGTTCGCAAAATCAAAGAAAAGAAGATGGAATATCTTTTCACAGGTATCTGTTCATTATTTTATTATTTATTTATAATAATATTTTTGCGGTTTGCTCGGAACACAAAACCTCGACAATTATTCATTTGTATACCAGCTTTATGTGAAAATCGGTTACCCTAAATTTGGGGAAATATGCATGAGCTATTTGAACACTGGTCGATTTATAAATGTATGTCGAAATAAATATATTTAAAAAGTAAATATTTGTATTTATTTAAACCTTAAAAATCAAGAAATACAGCCAATGCATAAACACCTATCGCTGGGATATTATAACCGGGTTAATTGAAAATGTCACGTTTGCCCACGATAAAATGCATGATTGAAAGAAAATATTATATTATATTTTAGTTTCTGTTTTTAGTTTAGCCTACTCACTAAAATGATTTCAATTATAATTTTGCAGAATGCCGACAGCTGCTATTACAAGAGAAAAAAAAAGCGGCCAAGTGCGAGTCGGACTCGCCCATGAAGGGTTCCGTAGCAGCAAGTAACATAATATAAAAGTTCTTGTAGTTCGTTGTAACTTTGATCGATGTTTTTTGCGGTTTACGATTTATGACGTATTAAAAAAAAACTACTTATTAGATCTCATTCAAATCAATTTTCGTTGGAAGTTTGCATGGTAATGTACATCATATATTTTTTTTAGTTTTATCATTCTCTTATTTTAGAAGTTACAGGGGGGGGACACACATTTTACCACTTTGGAAGTATCTCTCGCGCAAACTATTCAGTTTAGAAAAAAATGATATTAGAAACCTCAATATCATTTTTGAAGACCTATCCATAGATACCCCACACGTATGGGTTTGATGAAAAAAAAATTTTTGAGTTTCAGTTCTATGTATGGGAACCCCAAAATTGATTGATTTTTTTTCTATTTTTGTGTAAAAATCTTAACGCGGTTTACAGAATACATCTCCTTACCAAGTTTCAACAGTATAGTTCTTATAGTTTCGGAGAAAAGTGGCTGTGACATACGGACGGACAGACAGACAGACAGACAGACAGACAGACAGACAGACAGACAGACAGACAGACAGACAGACAGACAGACAGACAGACAGACAGACATGACGAATTTATAAGGGTTCCGTTTTTTGCCATTTGGCTACGGAACCCTAAAAATGCACTTTGCCTCGTCTTTTATTATGCGTACCACAAAGGACTGGAATTAATTGTCCGCGTGGGTGTTCCCGTCAGATTATAATGTGGGTGTCTTCAAGTAAAGAGTGAATATGCTTCTACTAAGTTAGTGTGATTTACCATCCACGACTTCATTACCGCTTACCATCTCAGGTGGTTCTGTGGTCAAACACTAACTTATTCTGCATAAAAAAGTCCATAGGTTAATTAAGACAATTAAATATATTTAAGTATTATTTTATATTAAAAGAACATTTACATATATTTTGATAAGTGTACTTTTTGATATCTAGTGATGAAATTAAAATCAATTATGATTATCACATTAATTTATTACAACGTAAATTTTTGTCTGGTTTTCTATGCATTTGTTCCTCCTATCTCAGGAACGGCTTAATAAAAGATTCGGTTTTCACTGACGTATTGTAATGAGTTTGGGTTAACATTTAGTGTTTGTTTTATTTGAATCGGTTTACAAATAAAAAAATCACGACAATTTAAAGAATACCATCCCTACTTTTATCGACTGTGGGCTTACCGAAGCGAAGCAAGGGCGTTCACTAGACTAGTTATAAATAATTTGCCAATTTAATTGTGCATAATGTGTTAAGTTGGAAATATGTCAAACAACATTTACAAAATTGCGGGAGTTTGTGACTTTTCATTTGGCATCCTCACACACACAAAGAATTACGTGTCCATACGGTGCCACTGCTAGTTGACATTAAGGTTGTCACGCACACATAGCGAAAAAGTGACTTCACGTCATTCGTTACATTTCTTTGCGAATGTTCCATCTGCCTTTTATTTCCTTCATCTGAGCTCCAGAAGCGCACTTCAAATGTTTAACTGTTCTGAATGCCCAGTAAAACAAGCTTAAACACTATATCTGTTTCTTTGATAGATCTTGATTCAGTATTTTTCAATGAATTTTGAAACTTTAATTACCCATAATATTTTCTGTAAAAAAAAAATACGGAAAAATATTTTTCATTAAAAATTAAGATCGACAAGGTCATTGTTTCTTATTTTATTAATAAACTAGACTAATAACTACACACATTTAATCACACATGGATATAATTTATGTGGATTAACATATTTAAAACATTAAAGGAATCCAAGCGTAGAATGCACTGACTGAGTCAAAATGGCGGTGTCGAATTTCATTTGGTGTCGTGTAATGTCGTGTGGATCCGTAATGTTGCCAACTTGTGTTTGAAGGTTGGATAATATATTAGTCAATGGTTTAACAACGTTTGGAGGACTTTAAGACCTACTTAATAAAGTTAAAAATGGTTTAGTAAGAAATGGTAGTTGGCAACGATTGTTGCCAGAAGCAATCACTTTTTAGGGTTCCGTAGCCGAATGGAAAAAAACGGAACCCTTATGGATTCGTCATGTCTGTCTGTCTGTCTGTCTGTCTGTCTGTCTGTCTGTGTGTCTGTCCGTCCGTATGTCACAGCCACTTTTTTCCGAAACTATAAGAGCTACACCATTGAAACTTGGTAAGTAGATGTATTCTGTGAACCGCGTTAAGATTTTCACACAAAAATAGAAAAAAAAACAATAAATTTTGGGGGTTCCCCATACTTAGAACTGAAACTCAAAAATGTTTTTTTCATCAAACCCATACGTGTGGGGTATCTATGGATAGGTCTTCAAAAATGATATTGAGGTTTCTAATATCATTTTTTTCTAAACTGAATAGTTTGCGCGAGAGACACTTCCAAAGTGGTAAAATGTGTGTCCCCCCCCCCGTAACTTCTAAAATAAGGGAATGATAAAACTAAAAAAAAATATATGATGTACATTACCAAGCAAACTTCCAACGAAAATTGGTTTGAATGAGATCTAGTAAGTAGTTTTTTTTAATACGTCATAAATCGTAAACCGCAAAAAACATTGATCAAAGTTACAGCGAACTACAAGAACTATTATATTATGTTACTTGCTGCTACGGAACCCTTCACGGGCGAGTCCGACTCGCACTTGGCCGCTTTTTTCCATATAAATTTTAACTATTCCAAATTTTAAACTTCAACATGCACTATTCTAAAAAAAGTAACCTATTATCATATTTTTTTTCTGTCCTTACAAACTTAGGAACAAAAGTCGGACTAAATGCGAAAAGAATTCTCTCCAATTCGACCTTTATCTTCATGCCATACTTTTATACTTAACAACATGGCACATTACTTATCAGCTTCCAAGAACCTTTAGAATGGTGTCAGTACTCGACCCACTCGACCCACAGTATCACATACAAGGCCTATATTGACAAGAGAGATTATTCTCATAGGTGTCGGGTTGCCGTGGTAAAGAGCGAGGCTTGCAGTAACGCCATGCCTGACTTCGGCGGTTTGCTGGCGAAATTAAGAGCGTTATTCAACTTGGATTATACACGGTTTAGGCTAAGTTTATTTTAGCAAGTTAATTATACTATACAGTATGCACGGTAGTGTTTAGGCCAAGTTTATGTGTGAGAATGTTATAACAGAATGTAATGTAATTGTAATTAATTGTAAACAGTTGAGTTTAAAATTCTTGATGATTGACGTTTTTGGTAATTTGGTTTATTCTCATAGGTGTTGGGTTGCCCGTGGTTTAGAGTGCGGCTTGCAATAGCGCCATGCCTGAGTCTTCCCACGTGGTTTGCTGGCGAAATTAAGAACATTATTCAGCTTGGATTATACACGGTTTAGGCCAAGTTTAGTTTGAGGTTAGCTTATATTAGGTTTAATGTTAGAAATTTTAGTTAAGTCAGAATACCAAAATATAAAGTCGTAAATTGTTGTTGTGTTTTTACATTTTTCATGATTTGCGTTTTTCATAATTTGGTATTTGACATTTCGGCTGCTTGACTTGGACTGACTATGCATTTGGTTATTAGCGTATAATCGAACCATTAATATACTAGACAAAGTATTTTTTTATTTGATTCTTTTTTTTTGTTGACCATATATACAATTATAGTTTCTAAGTCTTGGCCCCTTTAGTATATCATGTTTGTTTGAAAGTTTCTTTAAGTTTTTTAAAGCGTAAATTACAAAAAAAAATCAAAACATAAGTTATTAAAAAATTTTAACCAAACCCTTTCCTTCCCATTTCCGCAAGAACCGGGTAAACGAAGTTATTCTCAAGGTGTCGGATTCGTCCCTGTCAAGTAAAATTAACCGGGTTACGGTTTGCCACGGTAACGCAATTTGGAGAACCTATAGCCAACCGGATATTCACGATATTGAGTTACCGGCTTATCTTGGAGTATTTAGTAACTGGCATCCGTTGTGATGACAAACACAGAGTTATTGCATGATACCAGGAATGATATACGCTTTGAAACGTAGTAAACAAAATACACACCAAACTTTGTGAACATCAACGCGAAGCAGTAAGAATTTATTACGCTTATTACACGGACCTAAAAAAAAGACGGACGTAATCCCAAGAACAAATTCAGTGAAGCACCCATCGTAATACAAACTCTGTATTCGTACAAGTACACGCACCCACACATTGACACCATCCTGACACCATAAATGTCAATCGCGAATCAAAAATTACGCACACATGGTAAGCGAGCTGTCAGCTTCACTCTCGATTAGACAAGGTTACGTCCGTTCTTTTTTCACGTCCGTGGCTTATAAGTACTAGTGATCTGCCTGCGACTTTGCTCGCGTTTTGAGGCAATGATATTAAAAAATATAGATACGTTATGCCCTTACAAATCAACCAAAAATCTGTTTAAAAAAGAACTACAACACACACACGTTTACCTTTTGTTTCACTACACAAATGTCAAGCACTTCTGACAACAACAAAAGCGTGCGTATCGTCTTGTATTGACAGAGCGAGTACGAGCACAACGGCCAATTGCCTGCACCCTAATTCACGTAATTTAAGAAGTTCGATTGCAGTGCAGTTGCAGTGACGTTCCGATCAAAATAACACTTTCGTTATTCTCTTAGCTTTCGCGAGCGCTGTCAAACATGCTCGCGTCACGCGAGCGCTAGTCAAACACGCTCACGTCACAAATAGGTATTCTGTTGAAGCTCGTCAAGATATCGTGTTTCCGATCGCAGTTTGAGGGTATTCTCATAAACTTTTAACGTTGAAATAACATCTCGGTACGAGTTTTTAAGCAGTTTTGTTGACGCTTTCTTTAAGTTAGAAGTGACTCATTGCTTACTTTTGTCAATTAGACGTAGATTGAATTGAAGCACAAATCATTACTTTTTTACAAAAAGTTCCACAAAAATAATTATTGGGATAATAAATAAATATTCTTCAACGTTTTTTAATGGAAACATAAGAAATTGTATTTTATTAATTAAAATAAGTTTATTTGTTCTCTCATACGACAACACTAACAGAGAGTACTATAGTCACCGCGAACTAAGAAGCCCAATTTGTCGTTTGCCATCACAGTGACATAAGAGATGTACAAAAAAATCGGTTCACGAAAGAAACCAATTTTTAAAACAAATCGATTCAAAATTATAAGACCTTCTAATCGATTCGATAATTAAATTTAAACTAAAAACCATAATATTTAGGTACCTAATTACATACCTACTACCTCGATTGAGCTATCTCGTACCGCGTATTCTCAATATGTACCTATTTACGACTTCAATAAAATATTATTTTATCCATTCGCCCATGAACATCAACAACACCAAAAGCATCACGGGTGTGTTGCCGGCCAAGAAAGAGAGAAGAAAAAGAAAGAAAGATAGATCATGATAGAATGAAAGTCCCGCTCAGTTTCATAATAATATTTTGACTTAATATTATATTATGAGCGCCAGGAAAAAACTACAGTGAATAAATTCTTGCTTATTTCGTAAGACACATTCATGTATACATATTTATTATTTTGTTGAAAAAAAAAGGGTTTACCGCAACCTTAAATACATATATAACATATTATCTGCAGTTACTGCCCATGGATGGCGAAGTGCCCATACATAATGGAAAATGTCCTTTGTTAGCATCCAATTCGTCGTGGTATTATTGGGTACCTAATTTTAAATTCAAATGCAAGCAAATCATTTTTAACAATGTAATTAAATTAATCAATTTTCATTTTTAAATTTCGAGTATAGTAATGTATCGATTATGATTGGTTTTATAAACGGTTTCAAGCCGTCACATCACCCTACATCAGATTAGATTTAGGCTTCTTCATATAAGATTGTTTCGACGTAATATATTTTTATTAAATTTTGCATAAATTATGATGTGATGGGATTTTTACTAGATTTTACCTTTTAATATGATTTATAATCAACGCCAATGAAAATGAGTAGGATTTTTTAACATATTTTGGCAAAATCCTTTGTCCATAAGTATTCAACTATTCATGTCAAGTAAATGAATATTCCATTTCGCTCAAAGACACCCATACAAGGTTAGTTCATATTAATAAATAGCAGCTATCATTATGGACATCTTAGATAATTTTGACTATAAATAGCCGAAGAAAAGTTTGGCAGGCGCGCACGGCGCAGGATGCGTGCAGGAGAAGTGAAGTTCACGCGCAGTTTACGTGCAGTCGACGCGCAGTTCAAAAATTACGAGAATACGGTTTAGACACTAAACGTCAACCAACGTCAACTTGATTGCCGCGTCACTGCAACTTGATTGCAGCGTCACTGCAACTCAATCGATGCGTCTTAAAGTTACGTGAATTAGGCTGCTGTTCTTACGCTCTTCAGCGTCGGCGCGCTATCTACCTCTTTTTTACATTATAATATAATTGTTTTCAGGTATAATAAAATACCTAAATCCTATATCAGATCGTGGTCTAAGTCTACATTTCATGTTTTTTTTTTCAATAGTTTTTGCTTGAAAGAGTCCTCACAAAGTTTAACATTCATAATATTAGTGGGAAGGAAGTAAGATCTTATTATCATTATACAACTCATAACTGTCCCACTGCTGGGCTCGGGTCTCATCTCAAAATATTGCCCAAGTGTCGATAAGCAGACTTCACACTCCTATGAGAACATTATAAAAAAAGTGTGCAGTTTTCTTCGCGATGTCAATTTGAAAAACATTCGTCAAATCAAGTGATAATTAATTTTTATTTATAAAACTAGCTGACCCGGCGAACTTCGTATCGCCTAACAAACAATTTTTTTTTCTAAAATAAAATCGTCTCATCAAAATCGGTCCAGCCATTTTAGAGATAAGCCGGAACAAACAGACAGACAAACAGACAGACAGACAGACAAAAATTGTAAAAAATGTTGTTTTGGTATATGTACCGTGTATACATCCAAATGCACTAAGTAAAAAGCGGTTATTTTAATATTACAAACAGACACTCCAATATTATTTATTTGTATAGACAACTAACAAACGTAGATGAACTATCCGATGGTAAAGTAACCGTCCATAGTCATTGTAGCAATACGTTCCTGATCAACAAGACAGCTTGAAAACCTCTTATTAAATGACTTTTAGACATTGTAAAACACGTTACACCTACTAAATATGAAATGTAGTTACCCACTTCTAAAGTTAATCTTAAAATACATTTCTAAATATAATAATATATTTTAATTTATTTGCGACGAAACACTTTTTGCTGACGACAAAAACTATAGGGCTCGTTTCCCGTTTATTTTTTCCTTCCTGGCACAACTCGACTGGGGTTCTCAGTTAAAATATATAGCCCTGTCTCTAATTACCCAACTTTGAGCCCTTACTCCCTAGACTTAGAGTTCAAAACAGATGTACTCAAGATTTCTTACAGACAGAAATATTAACGACTCTCCCAAAAGCTTTTTTTCGAATAGGATAATATTTGTACCGGTATTAAATTGCGTTTGTTTGAGTTGCGGCTTAAGGAGACAAACATATTAGGTAAGTTTTAAGCATGTGTGAAATTATGGTAACGGAAAAGGGTAGTACATTGATATAGAAACAACACCCTAAGTATAAAAAAAGAAAGGTTGAAGTTAATAACAAAGGATAATCGACCGTGAAATAACAGGGTTTATCCATATTTAATTCCAAACCCGCCAGGTAATTGAGGCCTACTGAATAACGGATTTGGTCTTGGTACCAGGTCTCCCCGAATTAAGGGTGACTTTCTTTACACAAACAAGTTAGTGCTTGCCAACAATCCTCCTTGATTATAAAAGAATATTTCAAATAACTGAATTTACCTCCAAGCTCAAAAGTCTTCGCACATTTCACCACATCCACTACACTCTAACTCATCTATACTTTATCTATACTAATCATAAAGAGGAAAGATTTGATTGTTTGTTTGCATTGAATAGGCTCCGAAACTACTAAACCGATTTGAAAAATTATTTCACTGTTGGGAAGCTACACTATCCCCGGGTGACATAGGCTATATTATATTTTCAAAAAATTAGGGATCCTTAATAAAACTCCAATAATGTAACCCAAGGTGTAAAAAATAAGAATACCGAAGCAAAGCGAGGGCGGTTACTCGTAATATTATAAAGCTGAAGAGTTTATTTGTTGTTTTCTGTTTGAACGCGCTAATCTCAGGAACTACTGGTTCGAATTGAAAAAATATTTGTGTGTTGGATAGTTCATTTATCGAGGAAGGCTTTAGGCTTTATAACATCACGCTGCGATCAGTAGGAGCGAAGCATCAATGGAAAATATTGCAAAAACGGGAAAAAATATTCCTTTTTGAGAGCTTCCGTTGAGTGCGCTGCGCAAACGGTTTAAGTTACGTTTAAATCATGTATGATGGAATTGTTCCGGTGAGGGAGAGGGAGAGGGAAGGGAGAGGGAGAGGGGAAGGAGAGGGAGAGGGAATTTAATGGTCTCCAATTTGTTAAATCTACCAAAACTATAAAAGTTAAAAGTAACAACAAAGTACATTGAATGATTGTTAGGCGATACGAAGTTCGCCGGATCAGCTAGTCTGTCGGAAATCATTGAATTATGATCCTTATACTGTTTTCTTACGGCTTCTTTTTTGCAAATGCATTGGTTACGCCTTTGATGTTACTGATATCCAGGGTTGATAATGACTACTTCCTCTAGGATGTTGGTTTTTAAGCTATTAAAAAAATCCTCTAAAGTTATGCGAAGTTATCCAATAAAATGTCGCTGGTGCAAAACGGGGAAACACTGATCAAGGAAACATCGTGGGAATTTCGTTATCTATACCTACATACAAATATAATTGAAGTGTGTGTCTGTGATTTCAAAATGGGTTACTGTTTTCTCAAGTGCTTGTAGTTATTTACACGATACTAATACATAAACAAACATGTTTAAAGTTTTTGTCTGTTGTGTGTCTGTTTGGCCGGGCTACTCTCTGTAACGACTGACCGATTTTAATCCGAAACTAACTGAAAGATAGAGGGGGTAATACGGCAACATATAGGCTTCTTTTTAACCCGGAATTCTTACGGGATCGGGATTTACGCGGGATAAACTCCCATGCGAATTAAACATCCACGCGAACAATGTCGCGGGCACAGCTAGTAGTTTATTTTAATATATATAAATTACGTGTCACGTTGTTTGTCCGCGATGGACTCCTAAACTACCTAACCGATTTTAATCAAATTTGCACACCGTGTGCAGTTTGATCCAACTTGAAAGACAGGATGATAGCTTACATCTCAAAATAAAAAAAACTTTTGACAGAACGAAGTCTGTCCGGGCAGCTAGATATATAATATATAAATTACTATATAAATTACGTGTCACGCTGTTTTCCGCCATGGACTCCTAAACTACCTTACCGATTTTAATCAAATTTGCACACCGTGTGCAGTTTGATCCAACTTGAAAGAAAGGATAGCTTACATCTCTCTTAAGGTACACGGAAGGTTTTAATAAAAAAAAAAAGCTTTAGACAGAACAAAGTCTGTCCGGACAGTTAGTATTTCTATATATCCTCTGGAACTCTACCCATATGCTCTATATCTATAGTCTGCATTGCGCCAAAATCCGCGGACGTTAACGCCACAAAAAATGGGGTTAACTCACCGATACCCGGGGGTGTCGTCAGACGTAGTCGAGGGCTACTTGGGGTAAAGGGCAATGATCTAGCAACTTGTCTATGATTGCTCCTGCAATAAAGTTTTCTGCCCACTTTACCATAAACAAACCTTGGCTTCAACCCATGAACGGCCCATTATTGAGTACGGGTCTCTCCTCTTCAGGAGGCCTAGAGCATACTCTACTACGCTGCTCCAGTGCGGGTCTGTGGAGGAAAGAAACCTGCTTACCTAAGAGTTTTACATAATGTTTTCGAAGGTGAAATTCTTTCTGCACTTGGGCAAGCCACTCTGCTCGTGGTATACCCTGCTGAACAACAGACAAAACTATGGAACCAGGTCTTTCTGCTGGAGGCCATTGGGCTCTATCACCCAGTTTATTCCTGGTTCGATCCTTCCATGGTTGTTTCATATTTAGTTCGTCCTTTTTTACACCTTACAAATGAGCTGACGACTCATTTGATAAACTACGTCACCTATGGACACCAACAACTCCAAATGCGTCTCCGCTGCTAACAGATAAGGAAGAGAGAAGAGGAAAGGGAAAACGCCGAAAGGCAAGAAGAGGCATAAAGCCGGAGCACAACGAGAGCCTGACTCAGGCAAAAGAGACAGCCTCAAGCCTCAAGCCTCAAGCCTCAAGCCAGACGGGCTTTACGGAAAGATGACAATACCAGTGATAATTTTAATGACTTGGATGATATCGATCTGTACTAATATTATAAAGCTGAAGAGTTTGTTTGGTTGAACGCGCTAATCTCAGGAACTACTGGTTCGAATTGGAAAATTCTTTTTATGTTTGATAGTCCATTTATCGAGGAAGGCTATAGGCTATAACATCATACATTTTAGTAGTTAGTTTTTGTTAAACCGCGGGGCACAGCTAATTGGTAATATAATCCTTTCTTTGAAAAAGTGAGATAAACGCGTAAATAAATATATCTATTTATAACGCGACCTACTTGGAGTTGGACTGTGGTACCCTGCTTAAGAATTGTGACCTCCCAAATGCCCCATAAGCTATATAGCATGTTTTGTATTAAGCGAAGGAGGCGACAATGCGAGCTACAGTGTGTCACTTCCCATATTCTTACTACAATCTCGTGAGTATTATTCACACAAGGCTGGGATGTAAGAAGGAAATTGGAGAACGTACTGATTGCCTCTAAAATAATAAAGGTACCTTTCCTTCGAGAAATAATGTTTCTGGCTTTAACGATTAATTAGACGGAGAAACGATTATTTCTATTAAAAATCGTATCCGCATTGACCATTGGACATTGAAAACATTATTTTAAGAGATCTTGTAGACACACAACATACTCAAACACCAAACCCCGAGAACAAATCTGCGGCAGAAATTCAACCAGGGACTATGACGAACTAGGAACCATAAAAACACGGCAAGATTCAACGTTTCTGTGTTCCGAAGGACAACTCTAGACAAGATGACGTATGATACATAGTTTGAAATTGATGGCACGAAATATAAAAAAAGAAATATGTCAGAAGTAAAAAATATTATTTTCCTCTCACTTTCTCCGAAAGCGACTTCAGTATAAAAGTCGTTTGTTATATTATTCTATCGTTCCACAAAAACAAATATAACGCAGAATCGGCATAAATATCACGAGGGCTCCTCAATAAAAACTAACCGCATACAGACCGTTAGTACACTGGGAAAAGCTCCAAAGCTTAATAGGAAAGACATAATGTACTCTCATTAAGGTCATCGCATAATACACCAATGTACACATTCTTAAATATCGTAGAATAAAAAGACTTGGATGAATGTGTCTGACTAACGACGAGATGTAATCAAGCGAGGAAAAACGCATTTGCATGTCAAAATTAAAGAGTTGGGTGAAATTTTTAGAGATTTCTCTAGGAAATACTTATTCGTCATAAATACTTTATGTGTATTTTACGAATTGTATGTTGCAAAGCTACCAGGGAGATGTCACGCACAAAATTTAAGCCGTAGCCATTAAGCATTAGCCATTTTATACGTAGCAATATTCGTTTCGATACTAGTTTACTTCGTTGTTAGTCGGTTGGAATTTGAATTCAGTACACGCACGCCAACAATATAGCCTTGAAGGATCTGATGAATAGGGCTTCTGATGGATGTGTCGGCAGTTTTTTTGTATTGTACTTGTACTGAAAGAGAAACTTTTAGACTTAAGTGAATGATGTATTTCTTACGAAGGACAGTTGCAACTGGCTTTACGCGGAGAGAATAGACAGGTTGCTAGAAGTTTTTTCAGAGATATCGCGTACCGTTTATCGCTGACGGTGGTACCAAAAGTTAGCGTTCAGCAAAAAGTTAATACTCGCTCTGCATAAAGGGTAATGACTTAATGAGTTTCGTGAAGCTACGCTATGCTTCCACCGGATGAAACGAATGAGTTTTCTCAATAAAAAGGTGTAAAGTTTTAATCAGGAAAATAAATCTTTCTAATGTTTTTGGACATTAGTTGTGGACAGGTTAAATCAAATTTGCTGTACTAATAAGAGAAACGACTAACGATATGGCCTTTGTTTAGAAAGCTGACACAATCTGACGTTATTTCGGTAGGGTTGTCAAAAAGGTTTCCATGTAATCATGATGGAAAAATGGAAATTATCGTATTACGTCTTATAAGCTTTTTTAATTATTATCCTTTCACGCATGCAAAAACTACCGATCGAATTTTTGGCATACAGGTAGACCATTATCTGGAATAACATACAGGAACTTATAATATGTGATTAATGCGGGGAAAGTCACGGGCACAGCGCTAGTTCGATGTAAAGGTTAAATAATAGCTCTTGAAACTATAAAGACGTGGGTGGTTTCTACAAAATTCTTCATACTTTATATAGTCGTAAAATTTATAATCACAATTTTCTATAAATTTTACGGTAAAACTACCGCATCCGCCATACATTTTTTAGTACAGTCGTGCACGAAAATAACCCACGACGCGTCGCAGACGGCTCACTATTTCCACTTCCGGTATGAGCGCCAAATGCAAGAATCTAAATAATATTTGCAAGAATAGTGTTATTTACTTTTGAATCGGTAGACTCAAAAGTGTTCTCTTTTGTAACATTTTGTTGCTTTTTGATTTCCTGATACTATAATTTACCTACAAAAATGTTTATGATTTTCTACTTATCGTGGATAATGCGGGTACTCACGGTTTGAGGGCTATACTTAACACACACTCACACACACACACAGCCCGACGCATTCTCTAGTGCCAAGGACACATACAATTGAGAAACTACGGATTCGGACATTAATCAGTCGTATTATATATCCCTGGGAATCGAATACCGTTCGGCTGGCAATTATCACTAGTTCTCAATTATGAATATGATTTAAATTAAAACAAATTAATCCAACCCTTGATATGTCTACAATAATTATTTGTTCATGTTCGCATTACAACGTAATAAGCTGGTATAATCAGCAAAATAATTAGGTAAGCGGGGCATGATTCTAACTTTACAGAATGTTATTGTTATTATCATTATATACGGTATGAACCTTCTTTATACAGGTAGCAATAAACAATGATAATAACACTAACATTCTGTAACATTCATAATTACAGAAGGTTTTAGAATCATACCCTGCGTACCTAATGCTTTTGCCGACTGTACAGGGAATTAACAAGGAATGTGATACAGCTAATGATGTACAAATCCCAATCAGGTGTAATTATAACAACATGTCAGCCCGTTAAGCCTTAAGAGTGTAAGTGTAATGTTGCATTGTGTGGTGGTTGCCCCAGTAATCGAACAAATGTTTAGACGTAAATTTACGTAAGTCCCTGCGACTTTTATGTAACTATGGCCAATATTGATTATGTTATCAACATACTACAATTACTACATAGATAAGCACTAGCCTCTCCCAGCTCGATCGAAAGCTGATGCTTGTCATGTGGTCTCACTTAAATTTGAGCGAGATCTGACGAGACGTTTTTGAGTTATTTTGAAGTCGGTTATTTTTTTCTTGGTAATGAATATTAAAAGGGAATAGATACTGTTTTAAGAACAATTAAGAAATGAATAGTGTAAGTATAAGAAATAGTGTAGTGTGAATGTAATAGTGTTCCGTGGAAAATAGGTAGTCAATATCAGTGTCCATTACATTTGGCCTCTATACCATTTAAGAACTCATTGGCACTGTGTTACAGTAGATATCCATAGAAACACATTACAAATTTGGTCTTTGCCATAAGTGGTATGGCCATTTATGGCACGCATTTAACTCTGATCGGGTAACTGGTACGGTAAATTATGCTATCTACGCATTTTGTGCAATTTCTTACCTTTTGTGATTTACAGACGCCATGTTGACATTTTAAAATTTGTAACTTGTAGCAGTAATAGTAGTAATATCCATATATATAATAACAGTAATAGTCAGTTTAAATAATCCTGTCTAAACATTTTTGGATTGGGTACTAACTAAAGCATAGATTTTTCGAGCTAACAATCAGTTACTGGTATTTAAATGAAGATACTGAAAATAAACCAAAGAAATCACGTAGTTTCATTTCCTTAACGACAAATTGCGTTCCGGTTGTAACCGACCGCTATAAATTATTTTGGGCAAACAATAACATAACAATAAGTCTTAAAAGATAATAAATAAAACCATATCCCTTCTGTGCTTGACAGTACCAATGAATAGTCCATATTGGCTCGTTAATTAGTTTGTTACTTTCCATAGAAAAGAATATCGCTAATCATTGTTCTACGCGATAGTACTTCCGAGAATAGTTCCTATAAACAATAGCGTTTTGTTTTGCAGTGTCACTGTTTTCCTTTATAATTCGCTCGTAACAAATCTTGTAATGAATGAATGGAATATCTTTTGTTATTAACAATTCTATGATGTTTGGTATAAGGTTGATTTTGAATTGTTAAAATGATAATACGTACTTTGTTTTTGGACAGGTAGGGGCTTGGTTAGTTGTTTTTATTTCATATTGAGTAAAGAAGCGCCTATATTAGCTTCTTCGATATAGTTGAGTAAATGCTAAAAAAAGAACAGCTGTCATGGTTGTCACGGTTGGCAGATGTGAAACATCGAAATGCGTCGCCACGATCACCAAGTCTAAAATCAGGTTTACCCCCCGCGTAAAGATGTTTCACATCAAAATCATTTCGTATATTCGCAAGCTCTCAAAACAATAAAATTTCAATTCTTCGACCCATGCTAACCTTTTGTAAAATATTATTATACAATTTTCTAATTACGCTTTTTTTTGTTGCAGGTAATTACGGAAGACATGAGAAGAAATACAGATAAAGGATATACGGATAATTTTAACGCTCTAATTATTATAATTTACCAAAGAATATCCCATAAAATATTTAAACTATCCTGTTAGTTGGTTTTAGTCACTATCTGCCTCTTACCGTGAGTCGGAAGGTCGTTCGTCAGCTATTTTCATAATAATCTGAATTTTACCAAGTAGAAAATAAGCGACTTCAAAATTAATCAAAAACCACTAGTCAGATCTAGCTCAAATTTAATTGGGACCACATGACAAGTACTAGCTTTCGATTAAAAGAAGAATCATCAAAATCGGTTCATCCAGTCGAAAGTTCTGAGGTAACAAACAAAAAAAATACCGTCGAATTGAATACCTCCTCCTTTTTTGAAGTCGGTTAAAAATATGTATGCACATCTAATTTACCAAAAAATAAAGACATTATATTAAACGGTGTAAAGTGGTTAACCCGGTTAAAACATGGTTGGAGAATAAAATTCCCAGAAAATAGATCGGGGGTATCGATATGAACATAAAAGAGCCAGTAAGTGAACCGGCTATTCGGTATCCTATCAAATTACTAGTGCAGTGTGACGTCACAGCCCTGATTGACCTATTACCATTCGCATCCGATTACCGGACTGCCGGATGCGTTGAATTATTTATGTTGCGTCGATCACTGACAAGCTGTTACCACGGCATAGCGTTTAGAATACAACCAATAAATAATTGACAATTGTAGGACCTTTACCTGTTGAGGAAGGATAATTTGGAATCTTGGCATAAGAAAAATTAATATGTTACAAAAAAAATTAAGTAAAAAAAAAAATCACTGTTTATGTTCATAAAGTTAATGTAATACGCAGGGTCAAATGTTCTAGTTAAAACGTAAAAGCTTAATAAGAATGAACAACGGTCGATTTTGAAACTATTGAACGACTAATAATGGGTATGCATCAGTCACTGTCTCGCCCGACGTGGAATCGAACCCGGGAATATTGGTTCACCAGACACTAAGCTTTAGTCTGTTTTTTTGACAAGTCTTATTAGAAATTAGATAATAATCATTTAATTCTGATAGCATTAAATGATTATTCGTTCTTTAAATTCTTCTCATTTTATTATGCCTTATTTTTAAATTACAAATTAAGATAAAAAGACAAGTAAGTTTGTTAAGTAACTAGATAAAACTAGATAAAACTAACTAGATAAAAGTCATCTAATAAAATGGACTATGTATGCAGAGCCGCTTAATTAATATATCTTAGTAATACCATAATATTTTCCCCTGCTAATATATGTAGTTCCGTTATAGTGACGTGTACAAGGTGTTATAACGTCACCGACTGATTGACCGATTAACATTCACATCCGATTATCGGACCTGCTGCTACCTCTGAATTATTTATGCTGCCGACATGACTGATGTGTTCGCGTTAACTGTATGTTTGCCCATATTGTGTAATACTGGATATGTTTTTTGTTTTTAACTGTACATGCGGGCGAATAAAGTAAGCTTTTCTTGGTTAGTGCTACGGACGTAAAAAAAATACGGACGTAATCTCAAGAACAAATTCAGTGAAGCACCCATAGTAATACCAACTCTGTATTCGTACAAGTACACACACCCACACATTGACACCATACGGCTACGACATTGACACCATCGCGAATCAAAAATTACAAAATTACGCACACATGGTAAGCGAGCTGTCAGCTGTCAGCTGTCAGCTTCACTCTCGATTAGACAAGGTTCCTTTCTTTTTTTATGTCCGTGGTTAATGTGTACATACCTCTCTCTATCTTTGATTCGGAAAAACGTGTTCTATCCACGTTTGTTGGCATGATAGCAAATGATTTATTTATTTACTTATAAACTCTTTATTGATTGTACACCATAAATATTATGTTAAATATAAACAGAACTTACTGTTGTTACTGGTCTAGTGGCGGTTCGGTTATAGTCCGGTCAACCGAACTAATGCAACTTTTTAGTATCAATAGTTCGGTAAGTCCGTTTAACCGAACTACCGATACTTTGTGGCAATAGTACTGTAGCTCGAGCACGAATATTTGCGAGAAAGTATTCGTATGGTTAACGTAAGCAATTTGTATGGCATTTTTTCAAAAGCGCCCCTATCGTACGTAAATGGTACTAAAATGCCATACAAATTTGACAAATTGCTTACGTTAACCATACGAATACTTTCTCGCAAATATTCGTGCTCGAGCTACTGATGTCTAAGGGCGATGGTAAACATTTACCATTCGATCGCTTGTCTGCTAGTTTGTCGGCCGCTTACTAAAAGATTTTTGACGGTGAATTTTAGAAGTCTTTAATCCCCTTCAAACGTGTATGGATGACTAAAGGCCACAGTCTACTACGCTGGCTAAATAGATAAAATAAACCAAGACATGTATACCTAGTACCTAGAAATCAACCTTATTGGCTCGGCTTAGAATACTAACCCCAATCCCACGCTGGATGATTGTCGTAAGAGGCGACAAAATCCGGCCCGCTGCTGGTAGGGCCTCTCGTGGGATTATATTAGTAGTATTGATTGTAATTGTTATTTTTTTTTATACCGAATAAGTTAGTGCTTGACCACAAAACCACCTGATGGTAAGCAGTAATGAAGCCTTGGATGGTAAAGCACACTAACTTAGTAGAAGCCTATTCACTCTTGACTTGAAGACACCCACATTATAATCAGAGGGGAACACCCACGCAGGCAATTTATTCCAGTCCCTTGCGGTACGTATAATAAAAGACGAAGCAAAGCGCGACGTCCGCACCGGGGGGATGTTGACGACAAAGGGATGAATACCCGCCGTGCGTCTGGATGTTCGATAGTAAAAAGTAGAGGGGGGAATTAAGTCATGTAATTCCTGCGCACACTCTCCAAAATGTATCCTATAGAATACTGAGAGGCTGGCAACTCTGCGCCTATGCTCGAGGCTTTGTAGACTAGACTCTATCAGCTTTGGGTCACCAATAAGCCTGAAAGATGACATTTCGCTGCACCAGCCCAAATGTGACTGCAGTACTCCACACAAGGCCGAACCTGAGCTTTGTACAGGGTCAAAAGCTGTTGTGGTGTGAAGTACCGGCGCACCTTAGCTAAGACGCTTAGCTTCCTAGCAGCAGTCTTAGCTCTGGATTCAATGAACCGCCCAAAGTTAAGGTTTGACGATATCTCAACTCCTAATAACTGAAGGCGGTTAGTGTATTCCAAGGATACATTCTGGAAAGTAGGAGCCAGGGTGAAAGGGCTCCTTTTGGCGGTGAACTGACACGCTTGTGTTGTAGAGGCATTAAAGCTCACAAGGTTGGCAACGCCCCATTCGGAGACAGCCTGAAGTGTGAGATTCACACGGCCCACCATGGTCTCTCGTTCAGATTGTATTTGGTCTTTACTGGCCTGAACAGTTGCCAGATATCTCTCCACAACTGTGCTGTCATCCGCGTACCCATATATACCGGGCATGAGCAGATCATTGATATGCAGCAGGAATAGAGTTGCGGAGAGAACAGACCCTGAGGAACTCCGGCATTGGTCGTCAATGCTTAATTAATACCATTATTGCTATTATTATTTTTTTGGGGTTCGCCTGGATAGTTCCGGCTGGGGGCTTGAGAGCCAGTTCTTCCTTTCTTTTCTTCTCTCTTTCTTGGCCGGCAACGCATCAGTGATGCCTTTGGTGTTGCTGATGTCTATGGGCGACGTTAGCCATTTACCATCAGGTGGATCGTCAGCTCGTTGGCCGGCTATTTCCATAAAAAAATAAAATAAAAAAGCAACCTAGAAACATTTTGATAAGTGAAAAAACTAAACAAAAACGAAACTAAAGTAAGAATAAATTTTTAATATTACATTCTTTTTTATTTGGTTTTACAAACTAACATTTTTTATAAATACTCTAATAAAAAAATCTTAACACACCCATATAAAATCGATTCTAAATCGATTCTAACCCTAAACCACCTTCGTATCTCGCAATCTAGCGTTTAACCGTTAACAGTGAGAAATCAATGAGTGCACACGAGAGACAGTTAGCAATCAATAGTGGGGTAAAACAGGCCTCTAGTTAATGCAAATAGTCCTCTACGTGCTCAATTACTGCCCGGCCGCCCTGTGGTATAGGCCCTTTACACATTAGGCGGCAAAACGCAGCTTAAAATGTCTTTTTGTACCTAACGCTTCCCGCTCACGTCAGACTTTTTGTAAGACAGATAATCGGGCCGATTTTTCCTCCCATATTATTTCTGACCGACTTTTTGTAGGACGTGTGCGTTGCACTATTGCTATCAGTACGTTTTATTTTTCTCCTACAAAAAATCGGTCACCGATTATCGGTCGTGGGCGAATAGCCTAAATTGCTCCAGGCAATCTTTGGTTTTCTTTGTTTCATGGTTGGTGTTGCAGAGCTCCAATTTGTTAAACGGATAAAATAAAATAAGAAACTAATTTGTGATATTTAATTAAAGAAATGACAACTTTACAATTTATTTTTGTGAAACATCTAAAACAGGGAAGTTCTGTGAGGTTACCGTAGCAACTTAGCAATACTAGTAATTAAGCCAAACTGTAAAACTATCAAAAATGCTAGATTTTTTTGCCACTTGGAATAAATAAATTATAGTATAGTAAAAGCGCTCATATTAAAATACTATTAGGGTTTTTCGACTGTAAACATACAAAAGTTTACATAATAGACAACCTGGAGGTCAAACTAATATAGACCGTGTATTATCAGAGACCGAAAATTCTCCAGTCTTAAATTCCTACATATTCTGTGTGCAGTGTGCAATCATGAGTGGTATTTCAAAATTTTATCCACGCGAGAAATATTCCGCATTCTCCATTGAATCTGTGTGGAATTCCGAATGCAACAAATGTTATGGATTTACTAGTGCGTCAATATTTTATTAAAAGGACCGTGTTTTAAATCTGTACAACATAATATGTTATTATTTCGTGCTCGTTCGTTCAAATAAAAATCACTTACACACACATATTCACTCATTCCTTTTGACGCGGGAGACAAGGACAACACAAGTTGGACATCAAATACACGACTCGAGAACAAACATCTATCTGCCTCGACTGAGAATCGATCCCGGGACCCGTCAGACACAGACGTGATCGCTACCAAATAGCTTAGTAATATTGTGCTTAAATAACTTGCTACGTTTGAACTGCTACACCTGAAAGCGGCCTTAGCTGTAAGCCTCTAACCCCGGAGTCGGCCTAATTACGCAGAATTTTGATTCCACATCCCGCGGCTTGGTATTAGGGGATATTGTTGTGTGATCCAATTGATGCAGCGGGAGTGTGGGATCCTGGCTCACCGTGTGTACCCCTTGACCGAATAGGGGTTTGGAGGGGTATAGTTGAATATTTTTGTTTTTGACTGTAGCCAGTTAACAGATAAACAAACCATGATGGTGAAACAATGTCAGTTTTTAACTTTTTTAACAGACAAAAAGGAGTAGGTATTGAATTCGACTGTATTTTTTTTTATGTGTTACCTCAGAACTTTCGACTGGGTGAAGCGATTTTGATGATCATTTTTTTAATCGAAAGCTGGTGGATGGTGCATGTCCCACTTAAATTTGAGCGAGATCTGACGAGTAGTTTTTGAGTTATTTTGAAGTTGGTTATTTTTCGTCAAGAATTATTCACCAGTTAAGGAAGACGAAAAATTATTTAGATAATTCGTTCCGTTGATCAGTTCCAGAGGCTATTCTTTCTCAGTTATTTGGTCACTAAAAAAACTACAAAATTTTTCAGTATATCTTCATTTATAAACTAAAGTTCCGTGATACAAAAATGGTCTAAAATCGGTTCCGGATATACCGAATATACCCAACATGGCAATTTTAAAAACGAAGTTATAATTTTATGTGCTCTAGAAGATGTCATATTGCATATTGTAACGTCATAATAGCCTAAGCAAGCGAAAGAAGAAGAGGTTTACATGACAAGTTTAGAAGTTTTGCGGGAACAGGTAAACATACATACATACTAGCTAAACTCATATCTCCTTTCGTCTTAATCGAGTAGCTGGAACGTCTAAGGAACCCTTAAAAACAACTCAAGTTGTAGTTAAATCTTAAGGCTTCATATTCCTTGTAGTCTGGCGCGGTTATTGGCTTAGCAGTTAAGGGTTAATATAATTATTTGCGCCCGCGTTGGTTCTATAGTCTACCTTTGACACTGTAACCGCTAGTTATTAAGTTTGGGTTTAAGTAGGTTTAACTTGTTCAGCTCTGGGAATATGCCACGGTTTTGTTTGTACCCTGTTTATGTAGTTTACTGAAGAAACCTGGATTCGATAAATGAGGAGTATTATGTATCTACTACTTCTTTCTCGTCTTGTACGTTAGTTACAAAAAATGATGCATGTTTTTTTGGAAATTCATAATGGCTGGTTGGCCCAATAATGGCCTAGTTAGTGGCAATTAATGGCCCTCTATAGAGCAGGGGTCTCTCCTCTTGATAAGGTCTAGAGCATATTTCACAACGCTGTTCCAGTGCGGATTGGTGGAGGGGTTAGTGGCCAACCCAGTTATTGGAAGTTTTACAACTATGCTACATGTGATAAAACTGATTTCTTATTTGAAACTTTTTCCATACTAATATTATAAAGAGGAAAGATTTCATTGTTTGTTTGCAATGAATAGGCTCTGAAACTACTGAACCGATTTGAAAAATTCTTTCACTGTTGGGAAGCTACTATCCCCGGATGACATCGGCTATTAAAAAAAAATAGGGATCCTTAATAAAACTCCAATAATGTAACCCAAGCTGTAAAAACATAAGAAAACCGAAGCAAAGCGAGGGCGGTTACTCGTATAACATAAAATAGAAGTTAGGAACAATATTCCCAAATACGAAATCGCGGTCACCAGGTACTAAAGCTACAAATCAACCAAGACAAGTATTGCCACCAAATACATATATATGATATATCTAGCATTACTTTGAGCTGACAGCACTTAGTGACTCATTGAGTCATTGCATACCAAATACATGAACAGTCGAAATGATTACTTAGTACTGTTTAGATTAGAGTGCACATAAAATATGTATGACAGACTTCTGTCTGTGCCGTCGGCGACTCTTCATGTTTCAAATAAGATAAGATTACATATTAGAGATAAACAAGCAAGTTTCTAAGTGTGAGCGTCTACGAGAGTTAAAAGCCAGATTAACGTGAAAGAGATATTGCAGCTCCCGGGATGAAAACGCAGTAATTATTGTAAAGTAGTTTATTTTATAATAATTATTATTTAAATAATATAAAAAACTTGAGAGGTGTCAAGGGACACCCGGATGGAACGAAGTTCCTGTACTAAAATAGCAAAAACATGCAGCAAGTGTGCCAAAACAAATCTGGGGTATTGAAATTTAATACCCCAGATTTGTTTTGGCACACTCGCTTGCATGTTTTTGCTATCCTAGTACTTACTGCAAGAAACGAAAATATCTGGCTTGCTTTCTATAAGAGAGAGAGAGAGAGACAGACAGAGAAACATGCGCACTCCGCACGACATGATTGTAACGACGCCGCACGAGTTGTAACGCCTAACGACGGCAAAAAGTGTCGTTACAACTCTTCGTTACCAAATTTTCCGCCTAGCCCCCTTTCGCAACGCGCGATAAGGAACTTCGTTCCAAAATAGACAGAAATTATAACAGAAAAAGAACTCTTATATATGACGTGAAAAACTAAAGCTATCGTTCTTTCTGACACACATTTTTCCATATATTTTTTAATCTAGTGTACCTACAGTACGGCCAACGTTGACGTTACTTGGCGCGTCTGAACATAGGCTCTACGAATTTTAGCGCATGTAAGACAGAGATAGCGACGAACATGCTAACGTCTGACTGAGACATAATACGCCGCGTACCGAGCATTGCCGAATTGTGTTACTGCGCAGCCTTCTGCGCGAAGTTCAGACGCGCCAAGATACGTCGGCCGTACTGTACCTTTGTCGTTGACAGATTAAGATGTACTAATAATATAAAATGTGTACCCTGCAGGAGACTATTATTACGTGTGTCGGCGGGTGGCATGGACACGTATAACACACCACAATCACACCCTGCACCCGAGCACAAATATTTGTCTGCCACATAAATATCTGCCCCGGTCGGGAATCGAACCCGGCACCCCTCGCTTCACAGGCAAGGTCGCTACTAAGCTTCAGGATTGTCATAGTAAAACCAGTATTCACAGTGGGTGGCATGGACAACACTAATGCGACATCGTTAACACTCGGCACATTTAACAAACATTATCTGCTCCGGTAATCAAACCCAGGACCGCTCGCTTCGCAGGCACTACAACAAAATAAGGGGTCGTCAAATAAACAACTATGAAATATTATAAACTAAGACGCAAAGAAATATAAATACAACTCATATCATCGACTCTTATCTTAAATGCATGTAGGTATGTGTGAGTGCGTGTATGTGTTATACACCTAATTTTACTAATTAATTCCTCTAAATTTGTGAGGTAGCAAGAATGTTATCCTTGAAGAGCGCCGGCTGTAAACCCTGATATCCAGTGGGAGCGAGGCGATTATATCTACATATTTACATGAAAATACAACTTCCGCACATTATTTATATTATTGGAATGGCTTAAATTTTTACACAACGTTATTTAATTATTGTTAAATTTCCTATCCTTATTTTGTTCTTTAGGGCGGATTCGACCAAAGTTATCTTCGTTTGATGTCATGGTAACGACGGTTGACATTATAAAAATGGGGGGGGGGGGGGGGAAATAAAGTACATATAAGTTGTATTTTTTTTTGCTAGTTTGTTCATCATTCATCATCGTAGATTATTCGAGGGATAGTAACTCGGAAGATGATTTGATCGAGTCTGTCAGAGAATTTCCACGATATCCTGGAGTCATTTAACCCACACGGAATCATAAAGGAGTCGGATATTTCAATGTAGCCTGCGTAAAGGACAGGTTCCTTATTGCCAGAGTGCATTTAGGTATTTATGGAACCTTACAAACTATAAATAAAGTAATAAACGCTTACACACTGACATCCCCGCAGTAGCTTTTTACCTGTGTCGCGGGTGGCATGGACGACACATATGTATAACACATCACAATAACACCCATGACCCGAGTACAAATATTTATCTGTCACATAAATATCTGCCCCGGCCGGAAATCGAACCCGGGACCCCTCGCTTTGCAAGCAGGATCGCTACCAACTAGGCTACAGGGTCGACAATCTATGATGTCGATGTCTTCAAGAATGATGTCAAAAGTCAAAGTCAAATATTTTTACTTTACGCCATCGCTTCAACAAATCCCTAGCTTGAGGGGTCCCAGGAGAAGAAACGGCAAGAAACTAACAAGGTTATTGTTTTCCTTCTCCCCGGCTTTTACTAAGTTATTGCGCTCAACATCATGGACCACGTCTCCCCTTGCCGTCAGGTGGGATTGTGGTCAAGCATTAACTTATTATTTTTTAAGTAGCTGATACAAAGCTTTATTATTATTTTTCAAATATTTCGTAGTTTACCAATTTCCTACATAATTTTCTCTAACAGTACCTACGTCTTTGCTAAAAGGATAGATGCAGTTTGAAAACTCACCGAGCTATTTGAATGGGAATAATATACGTGGAAACGTATTGCGCAGTCAAGCAAATACGAGTACATTCCAATTAATTTTACATTTCTATGACTAGGATCTATTCAAAGAGCTACTGATACTAGATATGACAAAGACAAAATACTCCAATAATATCTTTGAAATATTTTAACTATAAATCCAATCCACCCAATGTGCTAGTTGGTAGTGAAGTCTACTTGCGAAGCTATTATCGGTTCGATTCCGGGCCGGGGTAGATAATATAACATGTCTCGGGTATAGTGAATTTTACCTACTGGAATGATAGTGAAGGAAATATGTGAAATGCACTAAGATTGCATTATAATCAAAAGTGAGGGAGTAGTTATGAGTTGGTGTTTGTAAGCGTACACAAAAGTTTTCAAAGTCAAAGGTACAAAGTCAAAGTCGCACGATCGTAGTATATTGCTATTTGACTAAATCTGCAGTTGGGCGTAATGTTGGTAGTATTGATGTAAGTGTTTTTTCAAAAACCATATATATAGCAAATTCGGTGAGTTACTTAAGTCTAATAAAATTTATTCAATGTGGTAATTGATACCGCTGTAAAGCTAGATATCAAATACATTTTGTAGTCATTTATTTCTATCGCATTGTATAGCATGCAGTGGATGACTTTATATGACTATCATATCACATTTACACATATAGCTACATTTTTTCAACCTTTCCGACAACCAAAGGGAATTCCTATCAAGATTTCAAGAACCTTTGTTTATCGAATACACTTTGCTTTATTTGGCATACTTAAAAATTTTAATAGACAAAAACACGGTCGCATCCAAATTATTTATTATAGATGCCAGTCCGTCGGCTTATGAATAAAATATCATATTATTCATTTTTAATTCAAAGCCATTAGTTTTTTGTGGCAACCCTAATCGCTGAGCGGCTATATTTGATTTTGAGTGACAATTTTAATTTATATCGATGGAGATCGGTTTTCATCGGTTTGGTTAAACAAATAAATGGTTTAAAATAATTATGATAGGTAGGAGTTTTCGATAACATCTTTTTATGACAACTTAACCCGGTCATTAACAATCTAAATTGGTTTAAAGTTTAAATTATAACTTTAATAAAAATTCATTAATTAATGATAAGAATCTTTTAGCTGGATAATTATATTTTTTCTACTGTAGTTTTTAAAAGGTCGATAGTAATGATGGAATAGTGTTTTTTTTTGCTATAGACATGTTAGGTGGTGTTGATTGACCACTGCAGACCTCCTACATAGGTAATAAATAAAGTTAAAGCAAAAAAATTCAGCATTATTATACCCCATTTACACGCGCGCGCGAGCCACGAGACAATCCGCGAGACGCGCGCATACGCGCGCGTGTGAACAGGGCGCTCGCGGACCAGACCGCGGCGCGTCTCGCGCTCGCAGGGCTCGCGTCGGGAGCGGTTTTATAGGCGCGCGCCAAAGGGGCTCGCGCGAGCGCTCGCGTGGTGTTCACACGCGCGTAGGGGGCGTGGCTTACGGACGCGCCACGAGACGATCCGCGACACGCGCGTGTAAATGAGCGGTTAGATATCGCTAGGGTTAACACACTTTCAACCAAAATTCAGTTGCCTAATTAAACAATTTATGATTTTATTAACAAGACTACGTGCCCTGTAGTAGGCCATTGATAGGTTGAAAATGAAGCCATGACTAAAATTATATCTATACTAATATATAAAGAGGAAAGATTTAATTTTTTATTTGCATTGAATAGGCTCCGAAACTACTGAACCGATTTCAAAAATTCTTTCACTGTTGGGAAGCTACCCTATTTCCGAGTAACATAGGCATTATATTTTCAAAAAAATTAGAGATCCTTAATAAAAGTCCAATAAGGTGTAAAAAACAAGAAAACCGAAGCAAAGCGAGGGCGGTTACTCGTGTACTAATAAAAAGCTGACGATTTTTTTTATTTGACTGGGACTTGAAATCGGATCTTTCCCTCATGCAATTACAAATTTTAATCGAAACTAGATAAATGTCTGCTGCATCAAATTGAACCCAGGACAAAGCGTTAAGTTTCCGTCAAAAGTAAATAACAATGTACTGAGAATTGGTCCAATTATCAATTTAAGTTGGTCCTGTCCTTTATAATACGTCAATGATCAAAACAGTTATTCTAATCTGATCTTTCCATATTCGATGACCTAACAAAACGGCTGATACAAAACACCTAATTATACCGAACGGTTATAGTTACCAATATGGCGCGAGGAGTCAGGATGCAATTTCGACATAATTTATGACGCGATGCGGGTCTTCAAAGGACAGTACGTGTCTGTTTTATGAAGTGTCTCGTCGAACCGCAAAATGAATTTGGCTCTGATGAGGACGTTGTTCGGGAACTTGATATTGTTGAGTCATTATATAGCTATAAGTTTATTTTGTATTGGTTTTGATTGATTTTTGTAAGGATGTGGTTTCAAGGAGCTTCATGTAAAGAATAAAGCTCTTGGCTTCAAGTTAATAATGGCGTGGTAGTAATAGTAATTTTAATTAACATTAAGGTTTAAACAAGTGTTAAACCAACGTACAGCAGTAAAGGCTTTCTAGTTATTTTCATTCATTCATTCAGTAATTGTAATAATGCTACTAGGATTCCCTGTGTCGTGAGTACCATGGATAACGCACAGAGAAAAGAACACCCGTACCCAGAAAGAGAAGAGAAATTTAAACTCATTCTCCGCCTCGCTGGGAATCGAATCTCGTAACCATTACGCCAGATAAATAGAAATAGATGGGTCGTTAAACAGATAGAAATAACAGTATACAAAACGTATCATATAATATCAAAGATGCAAATCACTGCATGACAATTTGGCAGATCAATGTTCTTTTCAACATTTGTCATAGTGGAACCTGGAGCTCATAAGTTTGTCTAGACTCTAGCTAGACTAACCTGAGGTCTGCCAACAAGGCTTAATCAAAGTTCAACCTATTAACCTTATTGGTGTTTCGGTTCGGCCTTTCAGCAACGAATTTATGTCTAATCCTAGAAAAGATATCGTAGATAGTCAAACGCCGAAAACTGAATAGTGATCTTGACTTTATTAATTTAGTGTTACAACAACCAATATGTGAAAATAAATGATTCCTTGTGAAATGGAAAATCTACGAAAGGTGATTTAACATTTGTGTTCATAATTCTCTATTTATTCATTCACTTTATTAAGGTTCTCTGCTTCTCGTCTTCTCCACTAATTTCTTAAGTATTGAAATATGTAAGAAACTAGTGAATTATAAACACTTATATAGATTTTGTTAGTTTTGTTTTTTTTTTATTCATCCCAAGTATTATTAATCCCAAGTTAAAACTGAATTTAAGGTATTCAAAACTATTTTGATACAATTATTGTACTTGGCAGTTCAGTCCTTTCGACTCGCAATTCCCTCGAGACTGACCCGGTCGTAAGGTTCCTCCTACGCAAACATAATTATAGCAATAGTTCTTAATTGCATTTACTCAATTTCATTAATAATTAATATGGATATCGTTGGTTGTAAATTTCAAATGAAATTACGTAGTTAGATCCGTTGGTCCTTCGAGCAAGATAATTTGTACTAACAAGCTTCAAACCGCGTAGTTTGTTTAGTTACGAGTACAAATTTTAAATTGGCGGTATGCTGGAGTTTCGTGGATATGGATACTGTTCCTAAAATTTAGAATTTGCTTAAAAGTTAAAACTTTATTCAGACAATATGTGCGATTCTAGTAATCGGTATAATAACTGTCCATGTACATAAAATAATATTTGTATACCGTCGGTACCGACAGAAAAGTGTTTTTGCATGTCTATACATATATACTATGACGTAATAATATAAATTAATTAATTAATTCGATCATACATTCATAAATTTTTAATTCTTTACATTCTACCTAACTCAAAAATATATCAGATTCATCATATTATCATTAAAACCAAATTAACAGAAGTTACCCTCATAAATTGTGTGAAACTGTATTGTTTGCAGATGATACCTCATTACTTTTTAAAGTTGATAGGAGAAAAAAATGTTTTGACGATGTAAATAATACTGTTTCCCAAGTGTTGCAATGGTTTACATGTAACAACCTAATGTTAAATGCTAGTAAAACGAAATGTATGAAATTCACATTACCAAATGTGAAACAGGTACCAACTCAAATAGTTATAAATAAGGAAGTACTTGACCTTGTAAATTCAACAAAATTCCTTGGCCTTACTATAGATTCACGCTTACAATGGAGTCCTCATATTGAAGCCTTGTCTGGGAGATTGAGTTCAGCTGCTTACGCGGTTAAGAAAGTAAGGCTCTTAACTGACGTAGAAACAGCACGGTTAGTTTATTTTAGCTACTTTCATAGTGTTATGTCCTATGGTCTGTTGTTGTGGGGCTCAGCTGCAGATATTGAGTCTATATTTATTTTACAGAAAAGAGCAGTCCGTGCCATTTACAACCTCAGGCCTAGGGACTCGCTTAAGGATCTCTTTAAGGAAATTAATATTTTAACTGTGGTGTCACAATATATATTGGATAATGTTTTGTATGTTAAGAAATATTACGACAGTTTTCTTAAGAAGAGTGACATCCACAATATTAATACGAGGAACAAGGCTAAACTGATTGTACCAAATTTTAGACTATGTAAAACTGGTGGCTCGTTCATGGGTACATGTGTAAAGATTTATAATAAAATTCCATCGAAATTTACAGAAATGCCTTACCTTAAATTTAAAACTCATATTAAAAGCATTCTTATGAGGAAAGGATATTACAAATTAGATGATTATTTTAAAGACAAGACTGCTTGGACATGAGTTTTATGAGTATAGATTGTAGTAGATGATAAGTGCTATCTGTAACTGTGAGCAGGAAAAAAACAAACCCGGAAGTTTCTTGCTGCTTCTTCTCCCGGGCCCTCTCACAGTAGGGCTTTGTCTGAAGCATTGGCATAACTTGCATGACTTTCAAAAAGTGTTTGTAAACCAAACCAATTTTGAATAAAAACATTTGATTTTGATTTTGATTTTGAATCAAATTTACAAATACATGATTTTGAAATATAGATATCATCGAAATCAGCACAATGCAGAAAATTATTCGTTTGATTCAAACAATGTTATTTCATTATGCAATACCTGAACCCAAAGCGCATTGGACTGAAATATCAGAAATGCGCAAGTTATATGTATCGACGCAAAGTTATAGCTTTGAGATCGCATCGACTATTCAAGACGAGTGTATAAATCATCGAACCCCTACTAAAGTCCTTGTTCTATTGACGCAGAGGAACTTAAGTTATTGAAATACACCCAAAACTGCGGTGTTTAAGTTTGTATGATCTAACGAGGTGCCGACTACAATGTAATGGAACTACGATGGTTCTGAATATCAAATAACGTGATGAAGATAAAGTATTTTAGTTTATTAATGCTCAATTATTAGAGCAGTTTTGTAATCGGAATCTAGTTCTATAGGTCATAATTAAAGTAATAAATAAAAAATCTAGGATAAATGTGTTACTGCTTACTACTGCAAATACAACTAGAATGTCGTCAGGTTAGATTTAGGATTTAGGAAGATTCTCGCTTCTATTTCACCTAATCTCAGTAAGTACGCGATATAAATGATTACGATTCGCTTTGCAAGTCTTAACACAAATTATTCAGCGACCTAAAGGAAGGCGTCTCAATCAATCGATACCTCATTGAATATTCCCATTTTAAATCGTCCCACTTCCAATATCCTCTAAACACAGCCCAGACGTCTACACGGCGAGTCGCCGCGCACAATACTGATAATCAAACATGCATTACACTGATTTTGCATTCCCCCCTCCATTCTTCACTTGCCAATCAAAGGTCTTTAGAATTCCATTCGAAATTAAACTGATTTTGAATGAGAAATATTTGATGTGGGCGGTGTAATACTTGTTATTGCATAGCTTATTTTTATATTTAGTTGAGTCTAGACTTAGGTATTATTTTAATTTGATACAGTTTTCATTTACATCTCTGCGAAATTATTAATATCAATGAGACATCTATTTATGTTCATCCAATAGAAATCTTAAGTCTTAAATAAAAAAGGGTGCGTGTACTTTTGTATGCGCGTGAGAAGTTGTACTTCTTTGGCATCATTAAATAAATATTTAACTATAGTATTATATATATTAAATAATAATATTTTAATTTTTATAGTTTTAGTAGAATTAACAAATCAGAGACCATTAAATTTCCTATCTCTATCCCTCCCCTTCCCTTCCCCTCCAACCCCCTACCTCATAAAATTTCACTCTCAACATTTTTCCATTTATTTCATAACGCGCCTAAAAAAGTATAACTTCAAAAAGTAGTAAATTTTTTTCTGTCTTGGCTGTCTTTTAAGCTTGTATGTATGTTTGTTTGAACAAAATTGAAAATAAAATTTATTGATTGATGCCACTTGATAAGTGGTGATGAATACATAAGGCGCGCATTCTGTTAGTAACGCATCTTCATTTTAACCGTATATAGCAATGCGTTATACAGATGGGACTACATTAGCGATTCGCACCGCATGTTCCCGCGAATCTACGCCTCCAATATGCGATATTACAATTTTAATCTAATTCAATAACGCATCGCGGTGGAATCGCTTGCGAGGTCGGATATTCATCTACCCGCGTTCGAAGAGATTTCTGTAGATGCTTGCTGAATTTAATTATAGATGCAGGTTATAGATAGGTATTATGGTAGAATATTTGCTGTAGGCCTAAGAATATATTTATGTGTTTATAAATACCTAAGTAAATAAGTTTAAACAATACTTTTATACTGTGATGTGACATTTTAATCAAGTATTAACTAATATTACTCGTGTCAAAGTGTACTGAAGCGATATAAATTGTTCTAACATGTAATAGGTAATATTTAGGAAACATTTTATATTAAACTAGTAACCGCCGTCGTCGCTCGCTTTGGTTTTCGTAAAGATCCCTAATTTTTTGTTACTCAGAAACAGTGGAGCATCCTTTAGGTGAAAGAATTTTGACAGAATGAAGTTTGTCCGGGCAGCTTATATAAATCGACGCTTGAAAGGCAAAAATTACCAAGAGACATGTTGACAACTTTACACTACAGCATTTTAGTTTTTAATTTTAGAAAAAAAAAACATAAAAAAACGCCTATTAGTCATAGCTACTTAATTCCAATGAATTTACATGCAGTTTAAATGCTTAATAAAGCGATATTTACGTTTTTTTTCTAAAATAAAATCTTTAAAATGCTCTAGTGTAAAGTTGTCAACATGTCGCTTGGTAATTTTTGCCTTTCAAGCGTCGATAAGTAGTCTCTCTATATCTCTAAAAAGCTACTTCATACCAATTTATTTAAAATGCAGTTTAAATGCTTAATAAAGCGATATTTACGTTTTTTTTTTCTAAAATAAAAACTTTAAAATGCTTTAGTGTAAAGTTGTCAACATGTCGCTTGGTAATTTTTGCCTTTCAAGCGTCGAAATATTTTAATAAACATTTCAGTGTTAGCGTATTCACGATTTTTTCTGTATTATTTTCTTTCTTTTTTATTCTTAAGTTAACGGGTTCAATGACCGTATCCCTACTTGAAAGATTAATTAAATATAAACATTTTTTCTAGAATTTTCAGCAAGCTCTCCATTTGGCTCATGTTTCAATATTGTACATTAATATGACCCGCTCGGGGCACGTAATGTGATTGGCTTCGTACACATTCCGAATTTGTTTAACGATGAATAATATTTTAATATTTATACGACTTTCCGACCTAGTTGAATATATTTGCTACATAGAGAAAATAAAAAATATGAAGCACGTGGTGTTTCGTAGAATCGAAATTAGACACATGGGTCTATTTTTTTTTAATATTATTGTATAGACATAGACTATTTGTCCCGGGAAGTAGATTGGTTTTCACAGGACAAAATTTTTGAAAGTTTTGACTGCTGTTTAACTATTTCTATAAATAAAAATATAATGTACGATAAATAAAAAAAAATTAGGTATATACCTATAGAAGTAAAGCAAAGTATACTTACTAGTCACGGACCTGAAAAAAAGACGGACGTAACCTCGTCTAATCGAGAGTGAAGCATAGCAATGGCCGCCCGCTTACCATGTGTGAGTAGTTTTTGATTCGCGATTGAAGCAGTGAAGTATCAATGTGTGGGTGTGTGTACTTGTACGAATAAAGAGTTGGTATTACTATGGGTGCTTCACTGAATTTGTTGTTGGGATTACGTCCGTCTTTTTTTAGGTCAGTTTTATTAGTATTGTCTTATGAATGGGATATGAATAAATTCGTAAAATAAATACCACAAATTTCGAATCGAAGACAACAAACCACTTAATACAAACGGCGTACATTTTTGTTTGAACGCAAATTAAATACATAATTATTATGTTCTTAACGCTAACAGAGAAATTATTTTTGCTTGCGTTTTGTGTTGTTTATTTTTATTATGTTTGTCTCACTTTGTATAAAGAAAGAAAGATAAAATAATCTAAATTTTACTAACAAAAAATAACCGACTTCAAAGTCTCAAAAACTACTTTTCAGATCTCGTTAAAATTTATGTGGGACCACATGACAAGCACCTGCTTTCGATTAAAAAAAGAATCATCGAAATCGGTTGGCGTGATATTGAGTTATTCGTCAATTTGTCGCGCACATCTTAACACAAATTTACGACTTATGTGGTTTTCTCATGGATGTCATTGTCAGATCTCAATAAAATTTATGTGGGACCACATGACAGCCAGCTTTCGATTAAAAAAACAATCATCAAAATTGGTTCGCCCAGTCCAAAGTTCTGAGGTAACAAACATAAAAAAAAATACAGTCGAATTGAGAACCTCCTCCTTTTTTTGAAGTCGGTTAAAAATATACATATAATCAGTTCAACTTTAGACCGAAGTTATACATTTGTAATTAATTATTAATTTTTAATTGTTTTTTGCTCTTAATTTTATTTACTAGTCATGTTTTTTAATAATTCTACTGTTATATTTTATTTCATTCTGATGTTAATAATTCAACCAATAGGTATGTCTAACCCTAACGGTTTTGGTGCGAGTATCCTACAAAACCTGCAAACCACATCCGAACCACAAAGCCGTAAGCTAAGAGCGAAACCCTTACAAAACCGAACCCATACGTTCCTTAAAATTCCCATGAACGTTGATATTGTCCACAGATGACACGGCCCCGAAAGTTCCCATGAACACAAACATTGGGCACAGATAAAATAACTGTAGTTGTAACTCTGATAGTGACTCCGTCTAGCGAGCGTTTTCAGGTTCGATTCCAGAAGGTAGACATTTATTTCACAGAATTATTATTATGTTTGTTATAGGATGAATGATTCTAGTCTAGTCAGAACGTTCTTGTCTATTAAAAAATCTAGGAGATTTAATGAATTGCAATTAAATAACATTTCCAGTAGCAAATTAATATCTAATTTTAACACTAGTAATTAAAATTACTGTGTCATCAGATAAGATCAAATTCTATTACGAAATTACCACAAAATATAATAAAATACTCGTATGAACATGCAGGAACATGCATACTTACACTATACCTAACCCTAATTTTGGCCTCGCCGTAGCCGGATAAAAAATGGATTTTAAAAACAACACAAAAGGCGGACTTATCGATATACGAGTAACAGAAAACATCCGATTCATTGACATAAGTACATTATTAATTTTAAATCAATACTAAAATTGGAAGTAGATAAATCAACTTTCTACATAGTCAAATGAACTAAAATATTTTAATATTCGTCGCTGCAATATGCACGATTTAAATGTGTCATTCACACTCAGAGCTGGAATATTTCAAATTAACTATGTCTGGCGTTATTATTCAGATGAAGTTTTGTTAGCAATATTAATTGAAATTCAGGAGTATATTATAATGAAATATATTAGTTGAGTTATAATAATATAATAATAATAATAACGCTTCACACTCATAGCCCCACAGTAGGATTCCCTGTGTCGTGGGTGCCATGGACAACACACTAGACAAGGACATTCACACCCAGACCGAGAACAGAAATTCAAACTCATCATTCAAATTTCCGCTTCGCTGGGAATCGAACCCAGGACCCTTGGTGCGGCGATCCGGCATGGTAACCATTGCGCCACACGTGTCGTTCGATTCGAACTTATGTCATTCGACTCAATTATTATTATAATGAAAATTGTAATAAAAAAATAACAAAAAATAACAAAGTTGTCGTCTGTCTACTTTTCATTTAAATTACAAATAAAATGTTTACAGATGATATTTCAAGTAAAAAAAGGTTTTTTGTCTCTTGAATGTAATCGTCTTCTTATGGACGGCCCAGAAGAGATAAGTATTTTTATCCTATGCAGTAAGTTATGACAAAAGTACCATGAACCGCAAAAAGTCCTTTGGGAACATATCAGAGACCAGGGTGCGCGATCATTTTCAAAATCTGTCAATATCCGTAATTGTTAAGCAATGTCCGTCGATGTCTATCGATGTCCGTCAGTGTTTGTCGATCTATGTGAATTCAGTATCCTCACGCTGTATTCAATTGTAAGTGTTCTGTAAGCTACTAGCTGCCCGGACAGACTTCATTCTTTCAAAAGTTTTTAAGCTATTGCATAGCTTTTATCGCGAGCTTTGAACGCGGCGACCGAATCAAAAAATTCCGTAACGAAAATAAAACCTAACAACCCCTACTCCGCCTACCATGTAGCTCGGCCGAGCGTTTGCTTAACGTGTATGTATATGGTACGACTGTACGAAGCTCGCACGGATCGAGACGAGCTGCTCCGAAATCGGACGAATACGTAAGCAGCTGTTTGCGAGAAAGTATATAGGTGTATAAAGGTATCTATCCTATCTTTATAATGCCACACTCACCGCGTCTCATATTTATGTTTCTTATTTCGGTTACCATAAACCTATAGTTTCAATGATAAAAATTCCTGAATAACTGAAATGTATTGTAAGATAATAAAAATATTTTAAATGGTATTAACTTCTCATTTATTCAATAAAAGAAAAAAAAATTGTTTTCTTATCGGTCACCACGCTCAAAAAGTGTATCTTGAATTAATATCAAAGAAAAAAAATACTGCATAAAAAAAATTATAATTGCATAGGTTGATAAAAAATGCTATGCAATAGCTTTACCGCGGCAGTCCCCGAGTGCCAACCATTTTAATTTTTTTTTTATTAAAACCTTCCATGTGCCTTAAGGGAGATGTAAGCTATCCTATCTTTCAAGTTGGATCAAACTGCACACGGTGTGCGAAGATTAAAATCGGTTAAGTAATTTAGGAGTCCATCGCGGTAATACAACGTGACACGTAATTTATACATATAACTAGCTGTTGCCCGCAGCTTCGCATGCGGAAATTATGCTTATCATATTTGTACCCCTTGCAGAAAAAAAATTAAAAACAGGTTAATTTATATGGAAGTACTTATATTTAGGAATTTATATACTGAAATGTACGATATAATCACAAATCATTCCTCCGGGAACGAATTTTAAAAAATAAACAACATTAGTTAACATTAGTTTTTTCTTTTTCATGAAAAAAATTGTATTTCATCATTTAAATGGGGAATTTTTGTTGCAAATTTAAAGCAAATCGTTGATATTTCAAAATATTCCACACTAAGTTTCATCTTGTTTCCGGTGAAAACTTTTAATTTTATCGGGACGAAAAGTTTTTTAAAACGTGATCCAAAGTATGAGGAACAACATAACTAATTTCCGTCGAAATCAGTTCAAGGGTTTTCATGTAATGCCCGAAAATACAAACAGACAAACAGAGAATAATTTTAAAAACAAAATTTTTGGTGTTCTAACACGTTATTGATGTGCCCCTAACCGAAATTTTGAAAAATATTATATGTACAGAAAAACTGGCTCCTAAGTTTCATTAGAAAAAAAAACAAAAAGGTCCCGTTATTTCCATCCATCCAAGAGTTACATATCTTGTCTCGAAGTAACACCACCAGATCCTAAATGGATCAATGATGAACTGGTTTTACGATGTCAACATGAACAGTACAAATATTTTTAAAAACGGTTCTGTTGTTTCCATCTGGACACTCCTTCTCCCTCTCCCGCTCCCACTCCCTCTCCCACTCCCACTCCCTCTCCCACTCAAACTCTCTCTCTCTCTCCCACTCCCTATCCCGCTCCCTGTCCCTTTCCTTCGCCCGTTCACGGTCCCTCTCTCGCTTCCTGTCCCTCTCCCACTTCCAGTTCCTCTCTCGCACTCGGTCCCTCTCCCGCTTTCTGTCCCGCTCTCTCTCCCGCTTCCTGCCCCTGTCCCTCTCATTCCTCTCCCGCTCTCTGTCCCTCCCCTCTCCTTCTCCCGCTCCCGGGTCCTCTCCCGTTTCCTGTCCCTCTCCCTCTCCCGCTCCCCAGCCCTCTCCCGCTCCCTGTTCCTCTCCCGTTCCCGGTCCCTCTCTCGCTTCCTGTCCCTCTCTCCTCCCCTTACCGTCCGTAAAGTCCTCTACACAATTTTTTTGTTTCTCACTATAAGCTTACATATTCATTTTCATATTTCTGAGTTCGAAAATGACAAAGTTCTGGAAAAACTTGCAACCTCTTTATTTACCTCTTAGGGGATGAAATTCCAAAAAACCTGTTACAGTTAATTTTTGATTTATTTTCACATTTCTGAGTTCGAAATTGACGAAGTTTCGTACAAATTTACATCCCCTTTTACCCCTTAGTGGATGAATTTCCAAAAAAAAAACTGTTACAATTAATTTTTGTTTCTAATTATAAGTTAACATATACATTACTGAGTTTAAAATGACATAGTTTCTTAAATAGATATTTACAACCCCTTAGTATTACTATTTATGGGGATGAATTTCGAGAAAACTGTGATATAGTTAGTTTTTGTGTCTAACTATAAGCTTATAAACAAATTTTCATCCTTTTTACTTCAAAACTGACGAAGTTGCCATACTAACTTCCACAACCTTATTCAACCCTTTAGGGGTTGATTTTCCCAAAGAACACATAACCTTTAAATTTTGCTTCTAATTTTGAACTAATATGTATATAAATTTTCATGTTTTTAACTTCAAAAATTACGAAGTTGCGTACTAAGTTCCATCCAAGAAATTAACCCTTTAAGGGATGAATTTCCAAAAAAATGTGTTGAAGTTAACTTTTGTTTATTACTATAAACATACATAAAAAATTTCATATTTATAACTCTAAAACTGACGAAGCTGATTTATATGTAAAAGACTTCTAACCCCTATTTTTAGGGGATGAATTTCGAGAAAACAGTGAAACAGTTATTTTTTGTGTCTAACTATAAGCTTATATACAAATTTTCACCCTTCTTACTTTAAAACTGACGAAGTTCCGATACAAACTTGAACAACCTTATTCAACCCTTTAGGGGTTAATTTTCCAAAAAACACATAACCATTAAATTTTGTTTCTAATTTTGAACTAATATATAAATTTTCATGTTTTTAACTTCAAAAATGACGAAGTTACCTACTAAGTTCCATCCAAGAAATTAACCCTTTAAGGGATGATTTTCCAAAAAAATGTGTTGAAGTAAACTTTTGTTTAATAAACATACATAAAAAAAATTCATACTTATAACTCTAAAACTGACGAAGCTGATTTATATGTAAAAGACTTCCAACCCCTATTTTTAGGGGATGAATTTCGAGAAAGCCGTGATACAGTTATTTTTTGTGCCCAACTATAAACAGCTTATATACAAATTTTCACCCTTCTTACTTTAAAACTGACGAAGTTGCCATACTACTTGCACAACCTTATTCAATCCTTTAGGGGTTGATTTTCCAAAAAAACACATAACCCTTAAATTTTGTTTCTAATTTTGAACTAATATATAAATTTTCATGTTTTTAACTTCAAAAATGACGAAGTTGCGTACTAAGTTACATTGAAGAAATTAACCCTTTAAGGGATGATTTTCCAAAAAAATGTGTTAAAGTTAACTTTGGTTTATTACTATGAACTAACATAAAAAATTTCATATTTATAACTCTAAAACTGACGAAGTTGGTTTGTATGAAAGTGTCTTCTAACCCCTATTTGTACCCCTTAGGGGATGAATTTCCAAAAATCCGTTCTTAGTGGACGTCTCCTTAGCAGAAACTATCTACCTGCCAAATTTCATCTTAATCGGTTCGGTAGTTTCTGAGATTTTTTGTTTAATCAGCGGTGTGTCGCTTTTCAATTTTATATATATAGATTAAGGGCTTGTTTCACCATCTTCAAATAGAGTCCTGAATTAGCTATTCGCCGGTTAAAGTGACGTTAAAGTGTCATTTTTCATACACAAAATGTCAACTTAACCAACGAATAGCTTACTTCGGACTTACTTGAAGATTGTGAAACAAGCCCTAAGATGTCAAAACGAAGCTATGTTAAATTCAGATAGATTGCACTTTGCACACATATGAAAAGCTGGCTTTAGCTATGAGAGCTAAACTAAACTAAGCTTAGTTCTTGGTCTTCAACCGACTTTATAGTATTTTCTTTAAAGCTAACGTGCACAACTCATAGCAATGGATATATCAAATCCAGCGTCCGAGATTTGCCAATAACGACAAATAATATTCCCGCTCTCACAGTGCCATTGAAACCCGGATAAACAGTGACAGTCAATACAGAGCCGGGTATCTCCCGATGCGGCCACCGGACGGTTTATCCGGGTAGCCGGGGAACCGGGTATAGTATACGGCTAAGTGATTGGCACTGCAGTTTTATAAATGTTTTGTTGTGACAAATATAAATTCAATGAGAAAACAGTAGAGACTATTTCCTGCATAGTATCAAAAACTGCATAGTAACAAAAAAGATGTTTATGTTTAACTATCAACCGTTTATGTATTATTTTTGGTTTGATAGCCAGAAGGGCTGACGAGTAAGCGAACAGGCCAACTGATCGTAACTAAGTGGTCACTGTCGACCGTGGACATAAGAAACACCAAATGAATTGCCAATGCTTTGCCGGTCTGAGTTGTCAGTTCTTCACCGACCTTATAGCTTACTGTAGTAGGGTCGAATTGCAGCCGATACAAATGTAAAAAAAACCATTAAAATCTTTTTCTAGGGTTTTTCACCAACTAACATGAATTTGTACATCAAATGCGTTTGCTTTAAGACAAATTACTCAGGTATTTGTGAATTCGTAAATAAATACATATTGATCGATAACAATTTATAAACTCCGAGTAAATGTGGAAACAAACAAAATTAAATAACATTAGGGAACGTATTTGTCTCATGCCCTGCTTACTTTTTATTTAACCCCTAATGCAAAAAGAGGGGTGTTATAAGTTTGACGTGTTTGTGTGTCTGTCTGTGGCACCGTAGCTGTTAAGCGAATCCGCTTATATTGATACGGTTTTTTTTGTTTAAAGCTGAAATGATTGAGATGTTTTTTAGTTAAAATTTATGAATATCTGTTCAGGAGTTTCAAGTTTTTTAATACTTATGCTGACAGTACATATTAAATTTTATTTATTCAAATTAACTCTTAAATCCCGAGAAATAATGCTAATGGAGCCATATTTTAATACGTCAGTTCGGTTATTCGTTTCTGAAAACTTACCCGGCTTCACCCGGTTATCTTACAAGCGACTAAGTGATTGGAAGTGCAGTCTTTGTGGACGACTGTACTATTTATCAAACACTTTCAAGGGATTTGCGTTTGACGTTTTATAAAGCGGTTTCAGAACGGTTCGGTTGTAAAAAACGTCTAGATTTCTATCAAAGGGTCCTGGTTTATCGGGTACGACAGATTTCCACTTGCTTGTTATAAATAGTTTCGGTTGGAAAGATAGTTGTTGGGGGGAATTTGGTTTTTTTTAACCGACTTCAAAAAAGGAGGAGGTTCTCAATTCGATTGTATTTTTTTATGTTTGTTACCTCAGAACTTTCGACTGGGTGAACCGATTTTGATGATTGTTTTTTAAACAAATGCTGGTGCTTGTCATGTGGTCCAACTTAAATTTTATTGAGATCTGACAATGGCATCCATGAGAAAACCATATAAGTCTTTTTGCATTAAGTATGTGCGCGACAAATGGACGAATAACTCAATATCACGCCAACCGATTTCGATGTTTCGTTTTTTAATCGAAAGCAGGTGCTTGTCATGTGGTCCCACATAAATTTAAACGAGATCTGACAAGTAGTTTTTGAGTAATTTTGAAGTCGGTTATTTTTTGTTAGTAAAATTTAGATTATTGAAGTAAAACTTCTATATTGACGGAGTAATTAGGATTTTTTTTTGTCACGAAAAAGCGTTACGGCCGCGTGTAAGGGGTAGACGATATATCGCGTGGTGATTAGTAATAGGGTCTCGTTTTTAGGGTTCCGTAGCCGAATGGCAAAAAACGGAACCCTTATGGATTCGTCATGTCTGTCTGTCTGTCTGTCTGTCTGTCTGTCTGTCTGTCTGTCCATCCGTATGTCACAGCCACTTTTTTCCGAAACTATAAGAGCTATAACATTGAAACTTGGTAAGTAGATGTATTCTGTGAACCGCATTAAGATTTTCACACAAAAATAGAAAAAAAACAATAAATTTTGGGGGTTCCCCATACTTAGAACTGAAACTCAAAAATGTTTTTTTCATCAAACCCATACGTGTGGGGTATCTATGGATAGGTCTTCAAAAGTACCAAGCAAACTTCTAACGAAAATTGGTTTGAATGAGATCTAGTAAGTAGTTTTTTTTTAACACGTCATAAATCGTAAACCGCAAAAAACATTGATCAAAGTTACAACGACCTACTAGAACTTTTATATTATGTTACTTGCTGCTACGGAACCCTTCATGGGCGAGTCCGACTTGCACTTGGCCGCTTTTTATCCTTTGGGTACGGAACCCTAAAAAGAAAGAAAGGAAATGAGTTGAGTTTAATGAGTTGTCTAATTAAAATGATGCTGGGCACTTTTAACAGACGTACAAAAAGCTGTTCAAAATCACATTGAAGTCAAAGACTATCTCTCATTAATATTCCTTTCTGTCCTTACTTAATGAAATAATATACAATACAGTTTCAAGTTTCCATTTAACGAGAAATTCAGTGATCGAAGCAATTTGTAATAGTATAACGTAATAATCTTGCTTGTGGTTGCGTTGAAATAGTCGGTTTTACTACCTGATCTGGTCTATCTATCTAGGTCTAACATTGCAAGGATTTAACATTCAATGCTAGTTGCGTTCCATTGCGCTATGTATTAAACATTTCAAGCGAGCAATGTATCTCATGTGCATTGACTACAGCAAATACCGATCGTTTCGACGTTAGCAGGGTAGAAGGTTGGACTACCCACAAATGAACGGAGGCAAGGTATGGTTAGGGTATTGATTGCGGATTATGCTGTTATGTTAATAGAAAGATCTTTGCGTTTAGTTTTATTTTATGATTATCTGAGCTTAAGTGCTCGTCGTCTGAGATTATGTCAATGATAGTGACCGCATTGTCCGCATTAATGAATATACCAGTAATAATAATGGAATTTAAGTTCGGTTTACACGTATTAAGTAGTTAAGTAGATAAGTAACTTTTAACTAAATTTTAAGTGAATAATTTTAAGTGTTCGTCCACGCGTAATAATTTAGTAAAGCTCTTTAGTTCATACAATTCTACTTAACTACTTAAGCATTTTACTAAATTACTTAATTACTTAAGCATTTTACTAAATTTTAACTAAATTTTAACTTAAAAGTGCCTGTCCAAACGTGTTAAGTGATAAGCCCCGCCCTCCTACTTAACAGAAAATAGAAAAATTTCTAAATTACTTATCTACTTGATTACTTAACTACTAAATTACCAAACTATTAAATTTAGTTAACTACTTAACTACTTAATACGTGTAAACCGAACATAAGGGTACAATGATCGCTTGCATAAATATATATAACCTTTCCGTGCTTAGGAGGGTGCGTCAAGCTATACGTTTCAGTTGTTATGAGCTTGTTACTCGTTTGAGGCACTATATTCACTAAAATGTATTATAAAAATATATATAAAATGTATTATTGCATGTTGTGTTCACCTATAATTGCGGGAACACGAATTTTGTTGTGACTTAAGTTAGCTAGATATAGTGAAAGAATTGTGTTGTAGTGTGGTCAGGGGGAGACACCAATAAAACACCCAAATTTCTTCAATACTCGTAATTATATTAAGACAGATCTTAAACTCACAGTACATAGTCGGTACATGTCTAGAACGCGACTAATAAGACTCACTTCGCTTACATGGAGTCGGACATACGACACATAGCGTAGTCAGCACATTACACCTTCCCTTTTTGGGGAAAAAAAAATGAAATTTATTACATTTTTTTTTTTGAAGTGATATACTTAAAATACTTAATATCTACTTTTACATTACGTAAACAATGTTATTAACTGTTAGAGAAGATTTTTTTTTTTTTTTTTTTAAGTAGATATACCTACTGCAACTATATGTAGTACCTATCATAAAACTTAACATAGGTAGATACTTATTCTAAACAAAATAACGCTTAGTTCTATTTTTGTGCACAGTAACATGTTTGCCTTTTACATTAATGATGACGTTAGGTGTATCGTCTCTTATGACACTATAAGGGCCGTTGTACACTGGTGACAATTTATTTCCTACTTCATTTTTTAATAGAATTAAATCATTTTCTTTGTAAAAAATTTCATTTATATTTTTATCATATTTCTCCTTACGCTTCTCTTTACTAAGTATTAAATTTTTCCTAGCATTTAAATTAGCTTCCTGTAACCTATACTTTAGTTCCTTAGAATAATTATCAAAATTATATATTGGATCTACTATATTACTTTCTAAGTTGCTTGGTAACAGACATCTTCTACCAAACACTAATTCGTAAGGTGTATAACAGGTCTCAGAATGCACGGTATTATTATACGAAAACGCCCAGTACGAAAGCCAAGAACTCCAAGAATATGGTTGATTGTCTGTTTGTATTCTTAGAAATGCATTTAATCCTTTATGTGAATTCTCTAATGCTCCAACACTTTCGTGGTGATACGCGGTAGATATTGATTGTTTTATATTAAGTAATTTACAAACTTCCTGCATAATTTTTGACACAAATTCGGTACCCCTGTCTGTTGTAATTTCCCTGGGGATACCATAACGTAAAATAAAATTTTCTGTAAATGTTCTTGCGATAATAGCCGAATCTTTTGAACGTAAAGGGTAGATTTCCACAAACTTAGATAATTCACACTGAAGGGTTAAAATGTAACAGAACCCGTTATCGTCTTTCTCTAACGGTCCTACTATATCAAGATATAGTTTATCAAAGGCGGTATGTGCAGTAGACGTTATTGTCATGGGCTGTTTCGTATAATGATTCGTGTGTTTCTGTTTCTGACACTTGTCACACTTTCTAACATAATTTCTTACATAATCTTCCATACCAGACCAATAAAAATAATCACGTATATTAATATCAAGTTCTGAATTGAAGCGATTGAGTGATGAAAGTATGTGTGTGTTAACGAGAAGTATGACGAGAAGAATGCAAGAGCAGCCAAACGACACGAAGGAAAATAAAGGTATTTCTACACATAGTCGGCCGGATCCACCGAATATTGTAGAAATATTAAAGAAAGGCAAAAATGACTTAGAATTAAAAGTAGCTACTTTAGTGTAATGTGCTGTAAAATTATTGGGTCGGCATTTCCTCCGCCCCCGGCGGCATTCTGTGCAATAACGGTCTCCTCTTTCGAATAAGACTTTCCCATTTTAATTTCTTCTTTCCGCCCTGAACCAAGTTGCCAATGGCAGGGTCGCCATGTAGTGTGGTCAGGGGGAGACACCAATAAAACACCCAAATTTCTTCAATACTCGTAATTATATTAAGACAGATCTTAAACTCACAGTACATAGTCGGTACATGTCTAGAACGCGACTAATAAGACTCACTTCGCTTACATGGAGTCGGACATACGACACATAGCGTAGTCAGCACATTACAGTGTATCCTGTGTTGGTGGACCTTAAAATAAATAAATAAATAAAATAAATAAATAAAAATCCATTAATGGACACTCACTGGGCGTAAAAAGATCCATTATTGAATCTATCATGGATTGAAGTGGACACACAAATGGAAAAAGGTCCATCAGTGGATTTATACAATGGATTTTAGTGGACATCATAAACCAAAATTTTAAAACAAAGTTTGGCGTCACTAACCACGTCATTAACCACGTCACGTAACACTTTAACGTCCCAACTCAGAGTCACTAACGGTTACTTAAATCGCTCCTTAGTAAATAATCACCATATAAATTCTGTACTCAGGAGCGATTTAAGTAACCGTTAGTGAGTCCGAGTTGGGGCGAAACAGCGGATCTTCGTAGAGATACTTCTCCAGTTCAAGTCTCCGAGTTCTCCAAGTTCCCTCACATCCAGTTGTTATTGACAAGGACCTTCAAGTCTAGACGTCTCGAACAGTATCAAAACTTTTGAAAGTGAAGTGAGGTTACTTGGTTCTTAACACCTCTTAAATAACATATCACTTTGAACGATTTGTCTTGTCGAAATCAAAAATATTATTATGTAAAATGAGGTAGATATGTCGCCGACATATCTATCATCATCATCATATATCATCATCATCATATATCATGTAAGAACAGGCAATTGACCGTTCTGCTCGTAGTTGCTCTGTCAGAAGTGCTTGACATTTGATGTATAGCATTAAAATGCCTTCGAGTATTATACCAATGTGATTGGTGTAGTGAAACCAAAGATAAACGTGTGTGTGTTGTAGCTCTTTTCGGAACAGATTTTTTGATTAATTTGTAAGGGCATAACGTATCTATATTTTTTAAATATCATTGGTCAAAATACGCTTTCAGTATGGAATAGGTGATAAATTATTTGATAGCCTGTCTGCTCGCTTGTTGGCTTTTTAAAATTCTTATAAAAAAAAAACGAATTAAAAATTAGGGATAACTCAAAAACTACACGTCAGATTTAAATGGGACCACATGGCAAGCATCAGCTTTCGATTCAAGAATCATCAAAATTGCTACATCCAGTATAAAGTAATGATGTAAAATACAAAAAAAAAATACAGTTGAACTTAGAACCTCATCCTTTTATTGAAGTCGGTTAATAAAGTGATATAAGACAACCTATCGCCTAAAACCATAATCTTCGCAATCAAGTAAACCCGAAGCCATATCCACTTTGAGTTCCTCAGAACAGGCTAAGCACGTATAATCCTGATCGGGAAGCCTTTTGAACGTTAAACTTATTTTTATTGCGTGGCCTTTGTTAGGATAATACCCAGATAAGATTATGGATTGGTATTATAATGACAATCTGATAAACTTAACATTACGAACTAATATTCGGTTCCTTCGCTGAAGTTATTAGTTAAATAGTTAATTATAATTAGTTTTTGACGTACAGAACTTTAAGTTTAGCAGGTCCTTTGCTGAAGTCAATTAGTTAAATTGGTTAAGTAATTAGTTAGCTTTATTAAAAATTATGGTCCAGGGTTCGTATTCGACTTGGGATAATTGACGTTTGCAAAGAATACCTAGGTACATTTTGTAATTGAAATAATAGTTTCAAATCCATTTCAAGAGATAGGTAATTATTCATTCATGTTAGTTTTTAACATCATAAATTACTGTAAATAGCCCCAAATCTAGGATTACCGGGGATTACCAACTTTATTTTTGTCTCTGTCCTTTGTTTGAATGTTGTGCAGTGCGAAAGGGACGCAAAACGGGAATTACTGTAGGTAACGGGTTTGGAATTAATCTAATTAATACACTTCATAGACAGTTGGAAATAATGGAATAGTAAGAAGCGATGAGAATTATTGGAATATACATAGCCTGTGGGTTGTCTTCAGAGTTTGTTATAAAATAATGTATATTTAACTAATATTTATCTATAATCTATCTAACATAAAGAAGAACTTACAGTTAATTATAGAAACAATAGGAAGGAAAATCAATGATAACATAAGGCCAATTTCCATAGCCAAGTTTCCGCAGCACAAAAAAGAAATAATACCTAAAAGTACCCTAAAATCTGAACAAGGCGCGACCTTCTATTTAGCGCGATATTTTTACCCAACTGCCAAGGATGGTTCACGCGTATGATTATGTATGTATGTATGTTTGTTTGTATGTATGTGTGTAATATTCTTTATTACCTCGTATCTTCCAAACCGCTGAACGGATTTATATAATAAAGATATCGTTAGTTTCGTCTTGATAACCCAAGTGTTCTTAGATAAGTGAAATTAAAAAAAAGCGGCCAAGTGCGAGTCGGACTCGCCCATGAAGGGTTCCGTAGCAGCAAAGTTCTTGTAGTTCGTTGTAACTTTGATCAATGTTTTTTGCGGTTTACGATTTATGACGTATTAAAAAAAAACTACTTACTAAATCTCATTCAAACCAATTTTAGAAACTCGTTAGAAACGTTAGAAACCAAATTAGAAACCTCAATATAATTTTAAAGAAGACCGAGAGAAGATAAAGAAGAATAATTTTAATGAAGACCTATCCATAGATACCCCACACGTATGGGTTTGATGAAAAAAACATTTTTGAGTTTCAGTTCTAAGTATGGGGAACCCCCAAAATTTATTGCTTTTTTTCTATTTTTGTGTGAAAATCTTTTATATTTTTGTGTGAAAATTCAAACAATGGCATCTCACAGCCACCATATTTGCTTTTTTAGGGTTCCGTAGCCGAATGGCAAAAAACGGAACCCTTATGGATTCGTCATGTCTGTCTGTCTGTCTGTCTGTCTGTCTGTCCGTCCGTATGTCACAGCCACTTTTTTCCAAAACTATAAGAGCTATACCATTGAAACCGCATTATTTATGCGGTTCACAGAATACATCTACCTACCAAGTTTCAATGGTATAGCTCTTATAGTTTTGGAAAAAAGTGGCTGTGACATACGGACGGACAGACAGACAGACAGACAGACAGACAGACATGACGAATCCATAAGGGTTCCGTTTTTTGCCATTCGGCTACGGAACCCTAAAAAAGCAAATATGGTGGCTGTGAGATGCCATTGTTTGAATTATCAACAAATAAAACTAAATCGAGTAATGTAATATGGGTGTCAAATCCTTAATTTGAGCTCTTTAAGCTCACCATAAGGATTTCAAAAAGGTATATCATGATAGTTTTTTAACAACAAGTGGGTTTTTTTTAATTTTTTAATTTATACTTGTTTTATTGTTGTACTATTTTATTGTTTGTTATTAGTGTAGGTACTTAAATGGATATAAAACACTTTTCATCAATTAAAAAGATGGATGAAGGTCTCGCCAAGTTCGGATCTTACACCAAAGCTTTTATTTAAAGATTTGAAGAGGTTAATATACAAGCAAAAAAAAAACTCCGTTCGCTAAAACATATTTTAAACTGTGATAAATAAATACTTGCTTTTACTATACTGGCAAGTTATATAAGATAGATATCATGATATTAAATCCCAACTTTGCTTGTTTCAGGTAATGAAGCAGAAAATCCCTCATTGAACGAGGCCTGTGTTTGATGACTGTCTGTATCACTCACAAAAGACGCTTTGGTCCTTCGTAACAGGATTCATACAAACTGACACACATTTATAATATCGTGGTTTGATCATGACACTTCCTTTAGTATTATTTGAAATATCAAACTAAATTGAAAAAGCTGTTAGGGTAAGTATAGAGAAAACATAATTTATGAATCGACTATCTCAGCACACAATACGTTGTTTACAAGATACGGTGTTTGTGATCGAAATTCTTTGAAACAGCTCGACTAATTTGTATGGAACTTTTGTGTACATTTGACAAATATGAGAATAAGTTGTATATTTCATACCGCCGCGCTGTGTCTCTATATCTAGATACGAGTAACCGCCCTCGCTTTGCTTTGGTTTTCTTATTTTTTTACACCTTGGGTTACATTATTGGAGTTTTATTAAGGATCCCTATTTTTTTTAAATATAATATAGCCTATGTTACTCGGGGATAGTGTAGCTTCCCAACAGTGAAGAATTTTTGAAATCGGTTCAGTAGTTTCGGAGCCTATTCAATGCAAACAAAAAATCAAATCTTTCCTCTTTATATGTTACTATAGACTATAGATAATTTATATGTATGACAGAACAACATTTTGCCCGGTCAGCTAGTAACTAATAATAACTTCTGAAATATTTACCATGAGTACCTATTGCAGTTGAACAAATTGCTGTGACAATACCAAAATTGTATTGTAAAATACGAGGTTTTCTATGTATTGAATTAAAAAATTGTTAAATATAAAAGATCCGTTCTTTTCCTAAATAACACGAAATATGCAGAACACTGCCTGTAATTAATAATTTTCCCACCCTATGACGTCACCAGTCTTTTAGTGATGTGTACAAGGTAACCAGAGTCACTAATGTGTTCTTAGAATTGATAACAATTTGACTCAATTATGTTTCTAGAATCGATTTTTTTAGGGCAAGTAGAGCAAGGTAAATATTACAATCATTACAATAATTTGTCTTGCAACTTACATTGTCTGTTTTTTGTTCAATCTTGCAATCTACAAGTAAATTCGTAGTACCTAAATCCTCTAATTCTATGGAGTTGAAATTTTACTTATTTAGTTCCAACTAGCTGACCCGGCGAACTTCGTACATAAACATTGATCAAAGTTACAACGAACTACAAGAACTTTTATATTATGTTACTTGTTGCTACGGAACCCTTCATGGGCGAGTCCAACTCGCACTTGACCGCTTTTATTTTCTAAAATAAATGTTGCCTAAGTTACTCCTTGTCACATTAGCTATCTGCCAGTGAAAGTCCCGTCAAAATCGGTCCAGCCATTTCAGAGATTAGCCGGAACAAACATACAGACAGACAAAAATTGTAAAAAATGTTGTTATGATGTATGTACCGTGTATATCCAAATGCACTCAGTAAAAAGCGGTTATTTTAATATTACAAACAGACACTCCAATTTTATTGATTTGTATAGTAGATGTTTAGATTATTACGATAAATATCAAGGTCCATGCTTGATATTTCTTGGGATTGGCTCCAGAAGAAGGAACTCTTCAAGGGTTAATAATTTGTCATGGAATTTAAAATAATTAGGTATAAAATTTATACTCTGTGCATAGAAACGATCCAGACTTTTTAGGTTTTTTTTTATTTTATTTTTAATGCAATATATTTAAATGGTTTTTAAACGTATATGTCGGAGATCATGGAACGTCAAGCCAGGCCAAGCTTGGTTGTATTCGGATTTTGAAGATCAAACACGGCAAGATCGGCAACACTATTCAAATTGTCTACAGTGATTTTGACATGCGGTAGCGGGATAACCACAGACATGTATACCTAGAGGGGTTAACCGAGGAGAGCGATTGACTTGCCAGCCATCATCGGGGGTACTTTTTGAACAGCTTCCGGGCTGAGCGGAACGTGTGAATAGTCATGATGATTGATTTTGAAATACTGTTCTATATTGTTGGGTCGGAGTGGCGCCTATTAGGGGAGGCCTATGTCCAGCAGTGGACTTTAAAAGGCTGTTAGATAGATAGAGTCACATAATAATCTACCCAGGGTCATATGTATCAGTTGTAATCGCGTATTAAAGTAACGTGTGTAAAATCTGTGTGTTAATTAGTTTCTGACTAAAATTATGTAAACGCCCACTGTCTTATCATTTTTCCGAAACCACCCACTTTTCCGATATACTTATATTTATTAATTTTTGTAAATAATATAAGTTTACTAAATTAAAAAAATCAACACAGTCGATCGTCAACTAGTGAACTCGAGTTATTCTGCCAAGTATTAAAAGCTTTAGATAAGGTAGAATTTGATGTTAATTTAATTTATCCACTCGGTATCTGTACTTGACCGGTCCGGCATTCCGCGGTAACGTCGCCCTTCCGGTCCGACATTCTAGTGCGAGAATCCGCAAACATGCAGACCTAGCCAGGTTTTAGCGGTTTTCATCGAGGTTTTTATAATTCTTTATTCCATTGTTTAAGTGTACGTGTAAAACTTGCGCTCTACGCGTGGTTTGCCTACGTTTTCCGGGATAATAAGTAGTTATCTATACATCTAAACAAATAAATAAAATTGGAGTGTCTGTTTGTAATATTAAAATAATCGCTTTTTACTAACTGCATTTGGATGTATACACGGTACTTAAACCAAAACAACATTTTTACAATTTTTGTCTGTCTATCTTTCTGTCTGTCTGTCTCTCTGTTTCTCTGTCTGATCAAATTGCAGACTTGACAAGTACATTTGATCGTGTATGGCCTCCATTAGATTATTATTTTTAATATACAAAGTACAACTTCAGTGAAGATATTTTGTTTATTAATAGAATGATAATAACAATTTATTTCAGATAAATTCCGTATTTTGAATATCTGATATGAAGTAAAAATAATACCGAAATAGTTTTGTCTTTTAGATATAGTTTTTTCAACCCAATCATGCCTACACTACAACCAAGCCTTTTTACGACTATTTATTTAGTGTTAACACTTTCAGTTTCATCCTAAAGGCTTTTAAAAAGCATTTAAATACAATTGAATCCTAATAAAAATAGTATTTTTATTATTCCGCAAAGAACGGCCAAAAAGCGCAAATATTTGCGCACCAACTCGCTTACTTTGCGGCTTCTTGTGCAAACCCTCTTAATTCACACCGAATTTTAATGAAACGCCGTATTTACTGATTGGCCGAGCTTCGGTGTTTTGCTAACTTAGTCTTTAATATAAAGAGCGTTCAATTGGTTTTCGCTTTTTAGCTAAAACATTTTTGGTCAAGGGTAAATGTTGCAAAAAACCGGGCAAGTGCGTGTCAGGCCACGCGCAATGTAGGGTTCTGAAGAAGTAAATTTATCGACTGTTACTCATTAACTACTTATGCTAACATAGCCGTGATAGTTTTCCTTGTAAATTCATCATATAAACCATTTTTGAGAATTTTTTCACTTGTCCAACTCCAACCGTTTAGCCAGCAGGGAAGGGGGAACACGGCTCTAACCAAAATTAGCACTAAAGCCAGATATTTCGCAAACGGACCGCTAATTCCAAAAATGGTCTTAGATGACCCATAATATTTTTGAAAGACCTTTTTAACGATGCTCCACACTATGTGGTACGCGACAAATAAAAAAATCATCCTCACGTTACCTGTAGGGGAGGTACGCTGAAAAAATGTTTTTTCAATATTTTTTTATTCTACGATTCTGGAATTTAAATAAATACGTATATTCATGCCAATATACAACTTTCTAGCTCTAAAGGTCGCGGCACTTTGCTTCGGACGGACGGAACGACGGACGGATGGACAGACGGACAGACGGATGGACGGACATGACGAAACTATAAAGGTTCCGATTTTGTTTCGGAACCCTAACAAGGTAGCATAAAATACAAACTAGTAAATGTTAAAAATTTAGTTTATTTATTTATTTATTTAATCGATAAGCTGGCTTAGGTAACGATAAGCTTCTACTTAACAAATTATCTTAAGGCTTAGGTAATCTTAATTAATCGATTCACTAATGAAGTAAACTCAGTCATTTGCGGGTATTCATCTATCCATTATCTTAAAGTCCAAGCAACTAATAGAGAGTCATGGACGCAGTGACGGATTAACCCTTAATCAAATTAAGCAATTGCCTAGGGCATCACGTCTGGGGGGCACCAGAAGAAGCACAAAAAAATCCGTCCTTAGGGCATCACGTCTCATGTTTTTAGGCGGTAAAGGTTTAAAGAACGATTCTAGTTGACAAACGGATAGGGGGGCCCACAGGCGCGGATTGCTTAGGGCATCGAGTAGTCTTAATCCGTCACTGCATGGACGTCATGGTGTTCGTTATTTTACCTAACAAGTTAACCAGAGATTATTCAGATTAAATCATGTGGCAACCTTACATTGAGTTCAGCCCAATGAAACGACGATATCCAACAGCTATTTTACTATACTTATCCTCAAGATAATCTTAACACTAAACTTAGGTTCTAATATTACTAACTTCCAGAGAGACATGACTTTTGCAACCGACCGTTCAGGCCAAATGTCGAAAGACGAATGAATCGCGTTTGGTGCTCTTTGCTATAACGTAATCGATACTGACTGACGTTGAATCAATACATCAATACGCCTGACGGATACTGATGACAGTAGGCTGCTAAGTCAAATAGCATACTGATATTCACAATAGTTATACAAAGATGATGCATTACACTGTATTTATATAATAGCACGCTAACACATGCATCTAATCTAATACAAGAGAGGTCTTCACGCACTGTATTTGTCAAACATTCACGAACTGTAAAGTCCGGTTTACACGTCGTATTAAGTAGTTAAGTAGTTAGCTAAATTTTAACTAAATTTTAAGTGAATAATTTTTAGTGTGCGTCCACACGTAATAATTTAGTAAAGCTCTTTAGTTCATACAATTCTACTTCATTACTTAAGCATTTTACTAAAAAGTGCCTGTCCAAACGTGTGATAAGCCCCGCCCACGTACTTAACAGAAAATAGAAAAATTTCTAAATTACTTGTCTAGGTACTTTATCACTAAACTACTAAACTACTAAATTGTCCGTTTACACGTATTAATTTACTTAAAATTTAGTTAAAATTTAGTTAACTACTTAACTACTTAATATGTGTAAACCGAACATAACTGACCGAATGTTTGCCACAATAACAAGGGTTTAGTCGGTGTCGAACCAACTTTGATACGGTACCGATAGGGCATGTTATTCTTGAAATCTGAGAGGGTTCCTTACCTGTGATTCCTGTGAACCGTGGTGAAACTATGCGTTTGTTCGGTGAAGTGCAAATAATAGACAAAAAATGTGTCAAACCTACAAGCCCTTTCGTAAGAGCATTAATATTGACGAATTTATCTGCCTTTAATTCACTTTCGACCTCAAGCTTCTATTCTTTTGTTTTTATCTATGGGATGTACGATATTTTTTTAATGATCTATGCAAATAAATAAAATTGGAGTGTCTGTTTGTAATATTAAAATATGTAACTGCTTTTTACTAAATGCATTTGGATGTATACACGGTACATATACCAAAACAAAATTTTTCACAATTATTGTCTGTCTGTCGGTCTGTCTGTCTGTCTGTTTGTTTGTTCCGGCTAATCTCTGAAATGGCTGAACTGATTTTGACGGGACTTTCACTGGCAGATAGCTGATGTAACAAGGAGTAACTTAGGCTACTTTTATTTTAGAAAAAATAGTTTGTCAAGTCCAAATTAAGATAGCGCAGCTTAATCGATTCGATATTATAGTTCGTGAATACTTTAATTCTTTAATTTTTATAATACATAATTTGGAAACTGTGAGTGATTTTTTTCCAAATAGATATATATTTAAAACAGGTTTCTGCATGCTATCAATATTTTGAAGTAAATCTACTACATACATGGAACACTAAAATGAAAAGAATATACCTACATAACATATTCTTGGTGGTCCTATCTCACCGAACCACCATTGTACGCTATTTTAGTAAATCGTTAAAATATACAAAGGCTAAAAATAAACAAATACTTGAAGAATCTTACAAAATATCTACGACGGATATCTGCCTAGTTCGTGCATACCAAACTCAGGTAAAGTCGGCAACGGTTCGAATAGTGTCAAATATCATCTGTCAAGCTGTCAATATTTTCTCCATGCCACCCCAGTGCGACCTTGGCCATAACTTGAGTAACTGAGTCGAAATATCGATTTTATTGTTTGTATTAATTATTTGTTGCGTTGTCGGTAAAAAAGAATAGGAAAAATAAACGACCCCATCCAGGACTCAAGCCCCCAGCCGGAACACGACGAGTCGTTTGGCGGCTGACTCAAGCTCAAGGGTGCTGGGGTTTAGAAAATGATAATAATATCAGAAATAAAACTTATTAACTTACTTATTATTACTAATACTATTCTTTTTTCTCTGTGGGGTCCACCTGGATAGCTTCCACCCTCTTGAGTCAGCTGCAAACGACACGTCGTGTTGTAGCTGGGTGCTTGAGAGCCAGTTCTTTCTCTCTTTTTCTTCTCTCTTTCTGACTTTCTTCGCTCTTTTTGACGATCTGTGTGGTGCAATGGTTATCATACCGAATCACCGCGCCTAGGGTCCTGGGTTCGATTCCCAGCGAGGCGGAAATTTGAATGATGAGTTTGAATTTCTGTTCTCGGTCTGGGTGTGAATGTCCTTGTCTAGTGTGTTGTCCATGGCACCCACGACACAGGGAATCCTAGTGTGAGGCTATGAGTGTGAAGCATTATTTATTATTTATTTATTCTTGCGGTGTCGAACACATCAGTGATGCCTTTGGTGTCGCTGATGTCCATGGGTGACGGTAGCCACTTACCATCAGGTGGATCGTCAGCTCGTTAGTCGGCTATTTCCATAAAAAACGTGGACTGGATGGATGATGCATCTTAAATCCCAGATTTTAAAATAACATGCTACTGCAGTTTCATATTTTGTTTATATTCGCTCTACATTTTGCTTGTATCTTTCATTAATTTTTTGCAGCTTTGCGTGGCACCCCTCAACATTTTAAGTTTTCGTTTTATAACATTGTGGTTGTTAAAATGGTTAAGGTTTTAACGAGGTTATTAAGTTTTAAATCAAATATGTTCTTAACTTCTTACATTTTGTTGTTTATATTGAATCTATCTACCACAGTCACTTCTTGAGTTGAAAGTAAACATATGGGATTTTAATTTGTTATAGTCTTCGAGAAAACTGAATAGTTCCAATAGTTTTTCTCTAATATCTCCCATTTCACTACAGACATAGTTCGGTTATAATTTCACTACGGATAACACTATAACAGGCCCTAATTTGTAATAGCGATATGAGGAATATTATCCCTGAAAATGGATATTATTATGTCCCTGGGGAATGTATCCTAAAAGTTAGTAAAGAAGTATTGTAAGTTAGAAGTTAGTCAATATTAAATAATATTTCGAGATACTCTTATACAAAGTTATTGGCTTCAAGATATTATATTAATAGGCCCATTACATGCACGGGTCTCTTAACTGAGAAGAACTGAAGAGAGAAGAACTTAATTGAGCAGCCACCTCGCTGCTCAGTGCGGATTGATAGAGTTTTCGGATGCGACCAAGATGGTTGCAAACCGGTCACCCAACTATCGACCCCTACGTTGCTTACCTATTGGTCATGACCTTAAGAAAAAGATGGATGTAATCCCAACAACAAATTCAGTGAAGCAGCCATAGTAATACCAACTCTCTATTCGTACAAGTGCACACACCCACACATTGACACCATACTGCTTTGACATTGACACCATCGCGAATCAAAAATTACGCACACATGGTAAGTGGTCGTCCATTGCTATGCTTCACTCTCGATTAGACGAGGTTACGTCCGTCTTTTTTTCAGGTCCGTGTTCTTGGTCAACAAAACTATGATTGACATTAGCGTTGTACAGTAAATACCGTTAGAGGACTACTACGTGCTATTACGAAAAAATGTTTGTATCGGAAAAGTCGGAAATCGTCTTCATCAATGGACCCATTGTGCTTAATGCTTTTTGTGGTCTAAAGTTCTAAACCATCTTCGCATTATTGCCTTTCAAATGGTTTTGGGCACATCGGTTGGATGGTTTCAAAATCTATAACGAACATTGCTACAAACGTTTTTAGGGTTCCGTAGCCGAAACTATAAGAACTATACTGTCGAAACTTCGTAAGTTGATATATTCTGTGAACCGCATTAAGATTTTCATACAAAAATAGAAAATAAAAACAATAAATTTTGGGAGTTCCCCATACTTAGAACAGAAACTCAAATTTTTTTTTCATCAAACCCATACGTATGGGGTATCTATGTATAGGTCTTCAAAAATGATATTGAGGTTTCTAATATCATTTTTTTCTAAACTGAATAGTTTGCGCGAGAGACACTTCCAAAGTGGTAAAATGTGTGTAGTAACTTCTAAAATAAGAGAATGATAAAACTAAAAAAAAAATATAAAATATGATGTACATGACCATGCAAACTTCCACCGAAAATTGGTTTGAACGAGATCTAGTAAGTAGTTTTTTTTTTAATATTATTATGTCATAAATCGTAAATCTTACTTGCTGCTACGGAATCCTTCATGGGCGAGTCCGACTCGCAATTGGTTGCTTTTTTGCGTTTTATTGATATAGATTAAGCCTAGTGGTAGATGACCAATGACCATCACCTCATTACCATAAAAACCAACATCTGCATTGCTACCGCAGTACCGACTGCCGACCACATTTAATCAATGGCCCTCTTCTGTCGACCTGGCATTGTGTCCGTCGCAAAATGTACATACAGCGATTGACTTTATTCAGTCCGGTTTTAAACGCTACAGTGGAGGCAACGCTGCAACGCTAACTCCAAGCGGTTGCATTGAATGACGAACGCCATGTGTCGTATACTGAGATAGCCATATAGATATAGTGAAATAGATAGAGAGATAGATATAGTGATTTTAACGCTGAACACTTGGGTGTCAAGAGTTTGAAGCCTGTTGTAGTCACTTCTTCATGACAATGAAGCAGCTTATCGCTGACGCTGCATTTTACTGTAATTTCACATCATTTGACAAAAGCGTTTGTTCATTAATTTAATGAGTCTTGTATCATCTTTTTTTTTTCTCTTCTCTCTTTCTGGCCGGCAACGCATCGATGATACCTTTGGTGTTGCTGATGTCCGTGGGCGACGATAGCCACTTTCCATCAGATGGATCATCAGCTCGTTTGCCGGCTATTTTCATAAAAAAACTGTAATTAATTAGTATAATTAAATAAATTAACTTTAAAAACAGTTTTTGTTCGCCCGAATTTAACTCTCGTTCTTATCGCTAGAAGCCTCGGTCAAAGTGAAAGTCAATTCGCATACAAATTCAAACAATATCGCTGTATGCAGCGTAGTTTCATGACCTAACACCGCCAAACACAATTTTTCTGTAACGCTGGACTCTTGCTTGCAAGTTGCATCGCAGGTCAAATTCACTTCGAGCCTTAGGGGCCATCCATAAATTACGTCACACTAATTTCTCGACTTTTTGACCCCTCCTCCCGTCCTTATCACAGCTGGTCACATTTGTGAGACCTCCCCCCTAGTGTGACGTGACATATTATGAAATACACTTAGAAATTATTAAATTAAAACAGCAGTACCGAAAGAAGTACCAATATTCGATTTTTAAATGTGACGTTATGAAATTTAGGACTCCTCCCACCCTTTGTCACACAATGTCACACTACATCGATCCCCCCCCCTAACGTGTGACGTAATTTATGGAAGGCACCTTATGGTTCTTGACCGTCGGGTTGGCAAATAATCTTTCAGATTCTTTCTGTTTCTTCTTTCGTTCTTCTATTAGACTCGTAAAAAAGAAAATCCAAAAAACGAAATCCGCATGTAGTAGGTACACGCGAAAGTTTCATCGACCGCAAAACGTCAGAACAGCTGATATAGAGTTTATCGGACCTCAAAACAAACCCAATGAACTATCAAATAGCTAAAAGCCATCAGCCGAGCGCGCGAGTGGTCAGTCCTTACAAGTGATACTTTGTTTGTTTAAGCCTTTAGGGGACAGCCCTCATTGAATGTTATAGGCGATTTTGTTAGACCGCTTTTTATTGGACGACACGACAACGACATTTTATGTCGTATCGTCGATCTAGAATTCTAGATGACCTCACATTGTAATAACCCAATTTTTCAGGAGAAACACAAACTTACTCAGAATTACATATTATCCAAGCTTGCTACAAAACGAACCCAGTCTCCCCTACCAGTACTAAAACTGTAGTAGAATTCTAAGTAGCGAAAACGCTTAAATCGCCCAACTCGCCTTATTTAAAGGCTATTCCCAACCCATTAGTCACAGCCAAGGACGCTAACATCGCCATGCAGGCTCTCACTGGTCATGTTCAGTCCGCCACGCGCGAGTCGGCTTACAAACTCAAAAATTGTGTATACCAGCGAATGAATGAATGAATGAATGAATGAATGAATGAATGAATGAATGAATGAATGAATGAATACTCTTTATCGTACACTTTACCCTAGAGGCAACGATAAAATAATGATATAGAGCTAAATAATGTTTAGAACATTTTATCTCCATTGTGGCATTCAAATTAAAAAGCTGTGCCGTCGCGTCGTGTCGTTCATATGAGAAACGCCTATTCAAAATTTACACCGTGTTTTGTTTGACAAACTTGTGTTCGGGGACCGGGTTTTGTAGTGATAGTGAGATAGTTGGGGTACTGTTAGGGTTAACAAGAAAAACAATGGGTATTGTGACACCGTCTTGATCCAATACGAGGAACTTTGAATTCAGTGCGAACCTTAGCTTTCAAAGGCAGATTTAGTCATAATGGATTAAGACCGCATCTTAATCATTTCTACTCTGGCTCTGTGTGCGTTATACTTATAATATTACATATTTTGGCTTTCAACCCATTGAATACTCGTAGTAGATTAACGTTAAGACCACATGATTTTCTGGAATCATCTCCTGTTATTAATAAACAAAGTCACCTTATAATCACGGTGAATGCTTTCGAATGTGTGTTAGGCCCAGGCTCATTGCAGTCAGCTGACATTATTGCACCTACTGAACTTTATCGCCCTCATTGTGTGTCATTATAGTGGACTGTGGTCTCAATCGTCTTTACTCATGACGCCATGACACATTGGCTATATGTTTCATATATTGTTCCGCCTTCTTTGTTCTCCCACTGCCCTAAGGTTGACTGGCAGAGAATGCTTTTAGCATTGAGTCCGCCTTTTGTTCCAATTGTGTAAGGTTCAATAAAAAATAAATAAATAAATAAATTGTTTTGACATTGACATTTCGTGGTAGACCATAAGGCAACATGATTTTCTGAGAGCATCTCCTGATCTTATAATTTTAAACTTATTTCATCGTGAAAAACATACCTCACAGTACTCACTATTGTTGTATTTTATACGACAGTCGCGGAGACTAATCTTCCTTTCGAATTTCATCGGAGTTTCCTTTGAGAATTCTCACCTATGTTCATCTTTAATGGAGAAATAAAAAACTTATAGGTATTAGACTAACTGTTGTGTAAAAATATATATTCTCTTGTCCCTATTCAGCTATTTCTTTCAGACAATATAATTTACGACTCGAGTAAAAACTCGCAGCTGTTTTAGAATAAGTTTTAATGGCATAACGATTTTTATGATGACAAGAAAGTTATTTTATATCTAATGTCGACGATGTTCGATTTTGAGTTGTTTTTCGTCTCAGGCACAGACTGGCTTGCCAAAGTATACATACGTACTGTCATACTGTCTCAGATGTACGTATTAACCCTGTGGCGAGGTAATGTTAGTTTTGGCAAATCTTCAAAATATGCAGTATTCACTTATTCATTCTACAATAAATGCTAATAAGCTTGGGATAATTTTGCAGTTTAAAAACCTCATAATGAATAATGTTTCTTCTTTATTTCTTTCTTTCTTTTTCTTCTCTCTTTCTTGACCGGCAACGCAACGGTGATGCCTTTGGTGTTGCTGATGTCCATGGGCGACGATAGCCATTTACCATCAGGTAGATCGTCAGCTCGTTTGCCGGTTATTTCCTTAAAAAAAAAAGTTCTTCAGAATTCGCAGGTTTCCACATAAACATTTTTTTTCGCCTAATCAATATAATTAAAGTACAATACGCACGTACGATCCTACGTATTCGTAACTTTAAAATAAGTTAATCGTTTGAGATTCGAACCCGGTACTTCTGTGACCAAAGACCACATCTATCGCGCTTAATAAACTGATAACCGGTCAACGTCACATTCCTTTTCAGTAAAGTCACCGCAAAATAAAGAATAATCCCCAATATCGATGAGATCGTGTCCCCAAGAAATAGTTGTAGTTTATTACCGAAACGCTCGTTCTCATTTCGCGACGAACCGTCCGTCTGAGCGTCTTAAGTTAATATTTGAACGAGGTCAAAAGGTCCCTTCAAGTTTGAGCACCGGTGCTTCGTTTTAATTAAATGCGGATCCGTTCAAGTTGACTGGAAATGCTGAGCTATTTAGCGTTAAACAACTACGATAATGGATAAAGATTTGAGCAAATTTTGGCGTTTTACTGTATTTTAAAACACTGTTAATTTATTTTGTATTTTTTTGTATTTAAATGATAACGATAAATAAAGTTACTGGCCCGAAGGATTTGACCATTTACTGACGAAAGGACAAGACGCGTTTATGTAATGTGATTTGCATATTATATACCGACTGAAAATAAATAAATGGCTTTATTTCCCGTCTTTATAAGACAAATAAGATTGCATCAAATTACTCAAAACTCCCACTTGCTGCTAGATCAAGAAACTTATAAATAAAATTTTAGACTAGTAAACAGGCAAGTGACAAATAATGCAAACAAGTGAACAGTCAAGTGATTAGCCAGTGTAAACACGGCACTCAGGTTAAGCGCTGAAGTCCCTTAAGAGGCAGTAGAAGCGAATTTGTGTGAGTATCTTCCTTAGGAGTTTTCAGTTCAACATCTTCTAACAGTAATTATTATCTAAGCGTCTTGGACATTTTTGCTAAATTAAATCCAGTTGGATTTTATTACTATTAAGCCAAATACATTTTACCTAAAAAACTTTGTCATATGGCTACCCGCTTATCGCTTAGTTTAGCAGTGATAGCCTAGCGGTTAGAACGTTGGTCTCCCGAACGAAGGGGCCCGAGTTCAAATCCTGGCACGCACCTCTAATTTTCAAATATTATGTGCGTATTAGAAGTTAATTATTACTTGCTTCGGTGAAGGAAAACATCGTGAGGAAACCTGCACACCGAAGAGTTCTCCATAAAGTTCTCAAAGGTGTGTGAAGTCTATCTACCAATCCGCACTTGGCCAACGTGGTAGACTCTGGCCTAATACCCCTCACATTGTGAGAGGAGACCCCGAGCCCCGCAGTGGGACAATTATGGGTTGTTGCTTATCGCTTAGTTTAAAAATATAACAATCTGAATAGAACAATCTACAAAGCAGACGATATGAATTAAGCTATGGAAATAAATAATAAACAAAATAATAAGAAATTAAATAAACTCATAAATAATTTAGTTCACAGCAATTCATTTCAACGTATTTTAATCGAAGTGCTTATAATAAACATATAAAACTTCTTAAAAATACACATCCGACATCAAAATCAGGGACAACTCAGAAACAACTCGTCAGATCTCGCTGAAACCACATAACAAAGCACCAGCTTTCGAATATAAATAGAATCATCAATATCGGTACTCCCAGTAAAAAGTTATGAGGTCACACATAAGAAAAATACAGTCGAATTGAGAAACCCTTCCATTTTTTTTATTCGGTTAAAAAACATGAAAAATGTATTTAGAACTACCTCCTTTACCTATTTGAAATCTGTTAAAAACCTGGCGCCTTCAGGAGAAGGAGATACACAGTTATTCTACAACGTCTACTAGTTTAAAATACCAGATTATACGAAGTATAGTATCAGTATCTGATCCAGGGGCGTAGCTACCGCCGTATCAGCCGTATCAAATATACGGGGCCCCCAGCGTATAGGGGCCCCCATTAACACTCCCAAAAAAAGCTCGCCAGCGGCCTGCGACCGCTACTGCAACTTCACTGTCAGATCAGATCAGTGGCTTAGCTAGCCCTAAGAAGGCCCCACATCAGTATTTGTTGTGGGGCCCCCTTAACGTCAGCTGTCAAATATAAAAGGAGTGCCAACTGCAAGAGTGGTAGGTGAGAATAAACATATACATATACATATACATAGGTGAGAATAATGTTTAAACCAGGTGAATAAAGTTGACGGCATGGTTATAGATATAGGTAATTGTATAGTTATATCTAAACTGTCTATAATCTAAGTGAATTAATCAACCGCACGACTCACAGGTGCCTGTGCTCAATGATATCAGTTCCACAATGTTCCGCAATTAAATACGACTATAACAAACAAAACCGCGATTACGTCACTAACGTGTTACTTAACCACCGCACAAACCTTATAAATATATTAGTTTCATATGAGTAATTACATTATCTTTCTGGCTACATACATTATCATTCTTGGATTAGTTTTCTTGAAGTAAATCTGATAAACTAGCAAAACAAGTAGCAAAACGAGTTAGCTATGCAAGGCATGAGACAAAAACATCACGGTACGTTTCTGTATTCCTGCATGTGTTGTACAGTCAGCAAAATAGGTATGCAGGTATCTTTTGCCGGTTGTACAACACAAAAGGCGCCGACGTACATCGTTTTGATCCATCCAATCTCGTTAGATAGGTATCCAACTATTTGTGAACTATTAATTGACAACGGAGCCGCTCGAGAGCAATGTAAGTTACTCTTATTGAATCTATTTGCTTCTATGTATTTAGGAGTATGACTAAAATTACTTTTTATCGATCGTTGGATGTATGTATAGCTACCCAATTTGTTAATTAGCATTATTAAGAGATATTGTTTATATTTTTTTACATGTCTTACACACAGGAAAGAAAGGTAAGTCATGTTTTATAACAATTTAGTTACCATCTTAATCCGAGTGAAAAACATTATTAAGACTGCTATCATTATATTATCATTCCTTATTCATAAAGAGTTCCACATCATTTTAATTGAATTATGTTGTATGTTTTTAAAACATGTTCTATAATTCGTAAATGTATATATTTTTCGTAAAAATATTGCACACCTCGAACGCGTAGCGTGCTCTATGTATTGTCACCAAATCAAAATCACGATCTCCACTCTTTAACTTAGATAATCTAAATTTTACCAAGAAAAAAATAACCGACTTCAAAATAACTCAAAAAGTACTCGTCAGATCTAGCTCTTTAAGTGGGACTACATGACAAGCACCAGCTTTCGATTAAAAAAAGAATCATCAAAATCGGTTCACCCAGCCGCAGGTTTTGAGGTCACAACACCTTTTTTGAAGTCTGTTAAAAATATGTTTCTCTTTCTTGTCATATGATATATTTTTTTTCTTTAGTTTTATCATTTCCCTTTACCTTTTAACCTGCCTGCCTATCCGCCACCCTCGAGTTAGGTCGACGACATGAGTTAGCAACCAAACGATATTTTGTTCCGGAGTTTTCTGCTAAATCTCTACATACATTTCAAATCTGGTCCTGTCATCGCCCGTCACTTAACACTTAGCAGTGGAAAGAGTCATTTACATTTAATAAATTCAGCTATTACTGATCTACTCCACACGCTACAAAAACATAATCTGAATCCCCTGAAATCTCTACTGAAACCCGTAAAATTTAAAGCACATTATCCTTTGCAGGATCCATAAATTTAGAATCCATAGTTCAAAATATTTTCATACAATGCAGCGGCCTATTGTGAAATAGGTTCATTGTCAAGTTTTGTGTTCATTTATCTATGACAAGTAAGACATATGGCTATGGGGTTAATTTTGCTTGGTCATCCAACAGTGGTTCTCAACCTGGCGGGGCGAATGGTATGAGTCATGTTTGACCCTAGGTAAGTTGAAATTGGACAATACATAATGTTTAAATATCGTTTTTTCTTATTTAGTTATTTTTCTATTACAATCAAGTAAAAAAAACAATTGGGCCATGAAGTAAGTCTCGTCATCATTGTTTACGGAGATCTACAAAAGGCCAGAAAAGCACAAAACTTGGTTATCTAGTTTTCTCATATCTCTTCAGAATTGATGACGCATGCTAGACCCGAACACATTGTTCCAGTGTGGAAATGTAGAAATTAGTAGGTTAACAAGAAATTTTCAACTTTCATATCTCTGTTAATCTCGACTGATTCGTAAAAAATGCATAGGAATTAGACTTCTCTGATTGACTGCGATAACCTTGAACCAAAAATGGTTTTCAGGTTTCCAAGTATTTTATTAGTTTTAATTAATTACCAATGTACAAAGTTATTAACGAAGAATATGTTTACGCATAAATATTAAAAATACCTGATAAAAACGCGATATGGTTAATATGCGAGTATGCGTTACTATAGTCACCGCGAACTAAGAAGCCCAATTTGTCGTTTGCCATCACAGTGACATTAGAGATGTACAAAAAAATCGGTTCACGAAAGAAACCAATTTTTACAACAAATCGATTCAAAATTATAAGACCTTCTAATCGATTCGATAATTAAATTTTAAACTAAAAACCGCAATATTTAGGTACCTAGTTACCTACCTACTACCTCGATTGAGCTATCTCGTACCGCGTATTCTCAATATGTACTTATTTACGACTTCAATAAAATATTCTTTTATTTATTTATCCATTCGCCCATGAACATCAACAACACCAAAAGCATCACTGGTGCGTTGCCGGCCAAGAAAGAGAGAAGAAAAAGAAAGAAAGATAGATCATGATAGAATGAAAGTCCCACTCAGTTTCATAATAATATTTTGACTTAGCGTCAGGAAAAAACTACAGTGAATAAATTCTTGCTTATTTTCATAAGACACATTCATGTATACATGATCATTATTACTATGTTGAAAAAAAAATGTTTACCGCATCCTTAAATACATAGTTACATATTATCTGCAGTTAGTGTCCATACATAATGGAAAATGTCCTTTGTTAGCATCCAATTCGTCGTGGTATTATTGGATACCTAATTTTAAATTCAAATGAAAGTAAATCATTTTTAACAATGTAATGAAATTAATCAATTTTCATTTTTAAATTTTGATTATAGTAATGTATCGATAATTATTGGTTTTATAAACGGTTTCAAGCCGTCACATCACCCTACGTCAGATTAGATTTAGGCTTCTTCATATAAGATTGTTTGGACGTCATATATTTTTATTAAATTTTGCATAAATTATGATGTGATGGGATGTTTACTAGATTTTAACGTATAATATGATTTATAATCAACGCCAATGAAAATGAGTAGGGATTTTTAACAAATTTTGGCAAAATCCTTTGTCCGTAAGTATTCAACTATTCATGTCAAGTAAATGAATATTCCATTTAGCTCAAAGACACCCATACAAGGTTAGTTCATATTAATAAATAGCAGCTATCATTATGGGCATCTTAGATAATTTTGACTATAGGTTAATAACCATATTTTAGTAATTCAACTTCCCTTCCGAAGCACGTCACCGCTCCAGAAAATTAATTACCGAGTGTTCTTTAATAATATATGTATAACTATACAATTATTGTATTAGTATACACGCACTAAGTAATAGTTCGAATTGAAACTAATTAAACGAACTAAAAAAACTTTGAGCGCCACTGTCCAACCGCTATTTCATTCCGTGATTTAATTATAATGTGGGGTGGATTCTACAATTTGACTATTATTTGTTGCGATGTTAACTATTTGCGGTCACACGCCAATTATAATTGAGTGGTAAACTGATGGTGACGACCATGTGTTATTTGGTATCGGGTATCGGCTGTGTAGTGCATAAAGGTATTTAAAATATTAATAACTAGTAACCGCCCTCGCTTTGCTTCGGTTTTCTTATTTTTTTACAACTTATTGGAGTTTTATTAAGGATCCCTAATTTTTTTGAAAATATAATATAGCCTATGTTACTCGGGGATAGTGTAGCTTCCCAACAGTGAAAGAATTTTTGAAATCGGTTCAGTAGTTTCGGAGCCTATTCAATGCAAACAAAAAATCAAATCTTTCCTCTTTATATATTAGTATAGATAATAAAAGTGGTTAGATACGTAATAGAGTATGATAAGAAAGTGTTTTATATTGTAAACTTTCTGATGCCCGCTAGCTTTTACTCCCCTGGAGTAAAAAAAAACCTATCACCATGAAATGAAATTATAATGAAATGTTTTAATTCAAAATTAGTTTGGTTTACAAACACTTTTTGAAAATTAAGCTACACCATTGCTTTAACAAAGCCCTACTGTAAATGGACATGGGAGAAGAAGCAGCAAGAAACTACGGAGATGTTTTTTCTAGTCCAGGGGAGCTGAATTGGACTAAAAGATAGGAGGATCCTCTAACCCTCATAAACTTTAAATAGTAATTTACAAATGTATTGTATCGTAAACAACGAAGAACACAACACATAAATTTCAGTGTTCCAAATTGAAAAAAAAATTCACATTTCCCAACACAATTACGTAACGAAGTTGACGGGAATTTTTTCCCTAATTACCGTGGACGACATTTTTATTCCGGCAAAGGGACGTGTTGTACCGTAGACGGGTAACGAAATTATGCAAGGAAATTAGGTTTGCTGAATGTGCGAGAGTTTTACGACGAGTTTTTAAAAACATTCAGCCATTTGCCTGGTTGACTACTTTATAACAAGAGGATGAAGTGATAAAATTCTGTTTGAATCTCGGGTTTCTGTTTGAAGGACCTGGGTTTGAATTCGGCACGCATCTAATTTAAATGCTTCATTGTTTTTAATTGATTGGTGTGTAAGTATATTGGAACGGCTCCATAGATCTAGCTCAAATTTAAGTGGGACCACATGACAAGCACCAGCTTTCGATTAAGTAAAGAATCATCAAAAGCGGTTCACCCAGTCCAAAGTTCTGAGGTAACATAAAAAAATACAGTTAAAATATCGGTTTAAAGATCTTTATTTCTCATTGAGATACAATATAAATATCACTTACATGAGAAACTTAAAACTAAAAGTACAATTTTATAAAATCCCGGTGTGGGTAATTTTGCATTATATGCCAAGTAAGTATTTAAAATTAAGACATGTTGTATTCATCAAGCACAAATTAAAATTAGTAATGTGGGTAGATCAATCGGATTTGCTAGCGCTTGTACAGAATGGGTTGTGGTCCAAACTAAAAGCGATTTCATGGGAGGTACAAAATTATTAAAAATGAAAGTTAATTAAATTGAGTAAACACTTAAAATGTGAGTATGTAATTTCTTTTTAAAAACGTTGAGCGAAGCCGATTCTCTAATATCTTTAGGAATATTATTATAAAGTTGTGCACCCGCAAATTTTAATGTACTTTGGCCGAATTTTGTTCGTGAATGAGGTAATACAAGATGGTGTGCGCGACGAGAACCATATTTGAGTGTTTCCCCTTTTGTACTAAAAGTGATGTGCGAGTGTGTATGTTTGTGGATTATTTTATAAATTAGTATGCATGAGTTATATTTATATAATTGGTGGATCGTCATAAGTTTTGTTTTTTCGTATATAGTTTTGGTGGGTGTTAAATAATCATAGTGATATAAGATTTTTAGTATTTTATTTTGCAGTATTTGTAGTGGTTTAATATTGGTTTTAGCCGCACTTCCCCATAGTTCAATTAGGTAAAGTAAGTGAGGTTTTACCAGACTATTATATATGAGTAAGCGAGCCTTTTTTGGAATACATCTAGAAATATTATGTAGTGATCCCACTAGTGACGATAATTTACTTTGTATACGCTGAATGTGTTCACACCATGTTAATTTACTGTCCAATATCAGCCCGAGGTACTTTTCTCTTTTAGCTTGTTGTAAGACCTGTCCGTTAATAGATAAATTATTGTGGTTTGGAAGTTTCTTATTTTTGGCACTAAATATAATATAGGATGATTTGGATATATTTATTGTTAGTAGATTATATTGGAACCATCTATTCAATTTATTTACGTCTTCTTGAGCACATTTAATTATGTCATTGAGGTTATGACCGAAATAGAACAAACAGGTATCATCGGCATATAAAGTTAACTGGCCCTGCAAACCAGCTTGGTGAATATTATTAATATAAATTAAAAATAGCAGCGGACCGAGGATTGAACCTTGTGGAACACCACAGGCTACAGGTAGACGAACACTTTGATAATCTCCTAATTTTACAACTTGGTACCGATCAGATAGATAAGAATGGAACATATTATACACTGTACCAGTGACACCAATACTCTTTAACTTTTTTAAAAGCAACGAGTGACTGATTGTATCGAAGGCCTTTTTTAAGTCAATAAAGACTCCTAGTGCTATGTGCTTTTGGTCAATTTTTGTTTTAATCGTAGTTATTAAGTCCATGGTAGCATTCAATGTGTTTGATTTAGATCGGAAACCGTATTGATGTTGATAAATAAATTGTATTTTGGTAAGATAATCATCAAGTCTTTTATAAATTACTTTTTCAAGCACCTTGGATAGTACTGGCAACACTGACACAGGACGGTAGTTTCCAGGGTCTGACTTAGTACCAGCTTTATATATGGGGGTGACTTTTGCAATTTTTAAGGTTTCAGGAAAGTGTCCTTTTTGTAGTAATTTATTTATACATTGGGTTAGGTTGTCGATTATTAAATTTTTAATACATTTGAGGGCTTTTGTGCTAATAGAATCAATACCACTGCTAGTGTTAGGATCCAGTTTATCTATAATGTCTGATATTTCTTTGACAGTACATGGGGAAAATTCCGCAAAAACGTAATTATCAGTACTTAGATTCAATTTTGGGAGTGTGAACGTCTCGTTGTTGAGAAAACTTGACGGAATCTTGTTCGCTAACTGTGATCCTATATTTGCAAAGAAATTGTTAAAAATGTTACACACTTCAGTAGGATCTGTAACTATTTCATCATTTTCATTTAATAAATTTGGGGGAGCACAACTATTTACAATTTTGTTATTTGAAATTTTATTTATAAGTTTCCACATCTTCTTTGGGTTATGACTACACTTCATGAATTCTTCGTAAAAATATTTATTCTTTGTGTATCTAATAGTTTGACTTAGGTTTTCACTTATTGTTTTTAAATTGTTTGCAAGTTCGGTGTTGTTAGGATTTTGTTTACTCTTTCTCCATAACATGTTTTTTTCGCTAATCTTTGCTAAAATTTGCCTATTAATCCAGTCTTGTTGCGGTTGGTTTAGTATTTTATGTTTGACAATTTTGTTTTTCTCAATTATTTGTTTAATGTAATTTTCAAAACAAGAAAAATCGAAATTTATGTTGTCCAGCTTATTTTTTTCTGTCATATTATATAACCCGTTAAAATTAATAGCGTGATATTGGATCTTTTTTTTTTTGAGGTGGAGATATTTGTTTCATTTCAACGTAAATGTTTTTATGATCTGATAGAGAGGGCTCAATAATTGCAAAGTGAAAATTTTGTTCTTTCAGATTGGTCGCTACGTGGTCAATTATAGTTTTCGTGGTTGCTGTTTCACGCGTACAGTATTCTGTGTCTATCTTGTTAATTATTTTGAATCCAGCTTCATTTAACGTAGCCTTGTACCTCCTGGTTTTGTTATCTAATGTTAGTAGGTCAATATTCATGTCGCCAAATATTATTGCCCTTCTTTTTTGCAGTTGGTGATCGTAGTTTTCTAGAAAATGGTTGAAATTAGAATGTCCTGGTTTGTATATTACACCAATATCCAAAGCGTATTTATGTAGGTGAATCCAGAGGTAATTATTTCCATTGTCAAAGGTCGTTGTAATTAGTTCATGGTTCAGATTGTTGTGTACGTAGATAGATACGCCACCGCCAATAGTATGTGGTCTTATGTTAAAGTAGTGCGTATAACTTTGTAATTTAAGTTGTTCTGCCTGTTCCTCTGATTGTATCCACGTTTCCGTTAGGAGTATAATATGAATACATTTCTTAAAAGACTGAAGTATGCATTTTAATTCGTCGAATTTTCCTGGTTTACAAATGCTTCTGATGTTATTGTAGAAAAAATTCAGGGTTGATTTTTCTGTATGTGAATTTTGGTAATTATTTAGTATTTCGTATGTTATTTGTGATGAATTATCGGTGCTAGGTAAGTAAGGCTTAGTTAGTTTTTTGACTTTCCATCTGATACGATTTTTGGTACACCCTTAATGTATTTTATTGTAATATCCTTCTCTCCATTGGTATTCCTTCGCAAGAGTTCTCCTTTTAATTCTTTTAAGTAATTTTGCTGTGCAACGGTTTGGTCAGAAAATATCTTAATGTTGCTAGGGAGTTTGTTTTTGTTCCGTAGCAAGGTCCTTACAGTTTCTGATGATTCAAAACATACCTTAATATTACGATCTCTCTTTGGGTTGTATTTTCCTAGCCTAAATGTCCTTGTAGGTTGCGGGCAGTTCTCGATTATATTATTAAGAACCTTAGTTACTTCCCTCAAATCATAAGAGTAATCATCTTTTGATTGCACCGCTTTACTCTCGGGTATCCCCAACAAAATAATATTTTTTTGTCTTAATGACCGTTCATGTATTTCTTGTACGATATTTTCGTTAAGTTTCATTGATGGGCTGCTTTCATTATATTTTATTTGTGTTAATTTATTTTCAAAATCCTGGATTTTCTTCTCAGTTGCCTTGTTTTTGTCCGTTAGATCAGTAATTTGCAATTTTATATGATTTTGTTCGTTATTTAAGTGATCAATAGAAAGTTTTATGTCACTCAGCTGTGATTTCATTTCAGACATACACTCTCGCATGAATTTCAAACTTTCTTCCTGTTTACTTGTAAAAGTGTCGAGAAATTTCGTTATGTCTTTACGAAAGCCTTGCAATTCTTGTGCGCAGTTGCAATGCTCCGGTACTTTACGTTTCCGCAGAGTTACTTGCTGTTCTACGGTCTCCTTGGCTACACTCGGTAGGTCTGTTAGTGACCCGCTTCGGGAGGGCGGAGATCGCGATGCGCTCATGACTTGTACCACACAACAATAGTGTTACTAAGAGACACAAGATGCGTCACTTGCGGCTCGAGTGAATGCGATAGATAGTCGGATGTCTTGTTTACTCACTTTTTGCAGTACTAATAACGACGTAATGCAGTTTGCGCAGTCAGTGAAGTTTGGACTTTAAAACTTTTACGGGAATGTTTACTTTCGCGGAGCTCTGTTAATTTTATTCAAAGGTAACAGCAATAAACACGTCTACTCAGTTCGAACACCAGGCAACGTATTATATATATCAAATACAAAATTCGGTAGCAATTATAATTGTTAAATGAAAGCTAACCTTTAAAGGGACCATTTAACCTCAATAATAACACAAACATTCTGTTATATTAAACACGAGTAACCGCCCTCGCTTTGCTTCGGTTTTCTTATGTCTTTACACCTTGGGTTACATTATTGGAGTTTTATTAAGGATCCCTATTTTTTTTTAAATATAATATAGCCTATGTCACCCGGGGATAGTGTAGCTTCCCAACAGTGAAAGAATTTTTCAAATCGGTTCAGTAGTTTCGGAGCCTATTCAATGCAAACAAACAATCAAATATTTCCTCTTTATAATATTAATATAGATTACAGAACGTTATCGCATCATACCCTGTAGGGTATGCATATCTACTTAATTCTTTCGCTGACTGTACATGGCCGTTGTGAAGCCAAACTAGCTCTTTATTGTAAGACAATGACCCAGCAACATTACGTTACGAAGGTTCCCTTTATAAAAATTTCAATACATGCAAAAAAATAACACGTGAAATTTCGATAATTCTGCATTTTGCAAAGTTGAAAACAGAATGATTTGATTTTCAATAACACAATTTATTTTTCTGTTATCCGTCAACAAAAATAGAAGCATTGAAATAATTCATGAGCGTTAAATTAATTTTCATAATCAATTAGATTTCACGGTCTGTTTGATATCAATTCAATTTATGATTCGTCGCAATATACTGTACTTACTTGTAGCTAGTTGTTAATGATGATAACTATGAAACTCTTTATACTCAGTATCACTGGTCCTTATAGACCCGATATAAATGAAGTAGGTTAATCAAAAGAAGAAGAAGAAGGTAAGTCAATGATAACAACGAAACATGTTTATGCTTTGTTTGCCATCAGTTCAACCCATGATTGAACACGATGGACCCGATAACTACTTTGTAGTTAATGAAACCAATCACAAGTGATACACAGTCAATCATTAATGTTCTCAATGACTTGAGCGACAGACTTTCTGCTCAGTTTGGTATCCGTGATTAGTCACAATAAAGCTAGAAAATTGGTCAAAATCTGTAATAACAGAATTCTGTTATTAGTGGTCGAAGGTCAAAATACAGCTACTGTATTTTGCTTAAGACAGCCAAGATCGATTCATAGCTAGTTGTTACTAATAGGATCGAAAATTATAATGATTGGTCACAATAAACCCGCTAAGTAATTGATTAAAGAAAATCACAGATTAGAATCTTTGAACATACACACAGAATCAGAACAGACAATCATTAATTTACCATACATAATTAGCAAATTAAGTCATCTATACTAATATATAAAGAGGAAAGATTTGATTTTTTGTTTGCATTGAATAGGCTCCGAAACTACTGAACCGATTTCAAAAATTCTTTCACTGTTGGGAAGCTACACTATCCCCGAGTAACATAGGCTATATTATATTAAAAAAAATTAGGGATCCTTAATAAAACTCCAATTATATAACCCAAGGTGTAAAAAAATAAGAAAACCTAAGCAAAGCGAGGGCGGTTACTCGTTAATAATATTTTTAGTTTTAATTTGGAAAATGTATATACGATTGTCGCATGATTTATTTCACTAGCAGTGTGACCCGAACCCAACATCGTCGCTTTTATTCAGACAAAAAATCTGAAGGAAAAAATTTCCGAAGAATGCAAAAAGATTGCGCTCGGATTTTAGCCCTTGTAAAGTTTTAAAGCACAAACTTATTTTATGTGATATCACAGGCTCAAATTAATTTTCGAGTATCATTTCCGCTTTAAATAATTAGATTTCCAACAGTTTATAGTCTTAAGCCCCTACTAACTTACTAACGGTTATTTAAATCGCTCCTTAGTACAGTTATTGTATGGTGATTCTTTACTAAGGAGCGATTTAAGTAACCGTTAGTAACTCTGAGTTGGGACGTTAAGGCTTGAACTACACTTACTAGATAAATATGCAGTCAATAATTGAATGGATGACTAAAACCATGAGCGCTAAGATGCATCAAAAGACTTTACCTGGCAGTACAGCACCGACACAGAAATATTGCATTTTATAGAAATAACCAATAAACGAGCTGATGATCTACCTGATGGTAAAAGTGCTATTGTTGCCCTTGGACATCAGCGACAACAAAGACATCTCTTATGCCTTTCTGAGCAAGAAAGAGACATGAACTAGTATAAATTTAAAAATTAAAAAAAAAACCCGCTTGCTGTCAAGAAACCTATCATGATATACCTTTTTGAAATCCTTATGCTGAGCTCTTTAATTTGATACCCATATTGCATTATTCGATTTGTTTTTATTTTTTGATACTTCAAACAATGGCATCTCACAGCCACCATATCTTTTTTAGGGTTCCGTAGCCAAATGGCAAAAAACGGAACCCTTATAAATTCGTCATGTTTGTGTCTGTCTGTCCGTCCGTATGTCACAGCCACTTTTCTCCGAAACTATAAAAACTATACTGTTGAAATTTGGTCAGTAGTTGTATACCGTAAACCGCGTTAAGATTTTCACACAAAAATTGAAAACAAACAATAAATTTTGGGGGTTCCCCATACATAGAACTGAAACTCAAATTTTTTTTTCATCAAACCCATATGTGTTGGGTCTATGGATAGGTCTTAAAAATGATATTGAGGTTTCTATTATCATTTTTTTCTAAATTGAATAGTTTGCGCGAGAGACACTTCCAAAGTGGTGAAATGTGTGTCCCCCCCCCCCCTGTAACTTCTAAAATAAGAGAATGATAAAACTAAAAAAAATATATGATGTACATTACCGTGCAAACTTCCAACGAAAATTGATTTGAACGAGATCTAGTAAGTACCTAGTTTTTTTTAATACGTCATAAATCGTAAACCGCAAAAAACATCGATCAAAGTTACAATGAAGTACAAGAACTTTTATATTATGTTACTTGCTGCTACGGAACCCTTCATGGGCGAGTCCAACTCGCACTTGGCCGCTTTTTTTAATTTCACTTATCTAAAAACACTTGGGTTATCAAGACAAATCTAACGATATCTTAATTATATAAATCCGTTCAGCGGTTTAGAAGATACAAGATAATAAAGAATATTACACATATACAAACATACATACGAGATACGCGCGAAAAACATAACTAAGGACTTTCAGGTAAAAATAAAGAATGAAAAGTTAATTTCTAGCAACAAGCTAGACCTAAAAAGCTTATAACTAACACACAGGATGGTAGAGTGCCCAAATATTTACAAAAGATGTACGCTCCGAGTATTTGCCTCATCATTTTAAGTAACTCTGCCTTCGATCCTAAATAAAGAACGTGTTTTATTGAAGTTCGAAAAGGTTTGTCACTAATTAAACCCGTTTTTTCCAATGATCATTTAAACTTACGTCGTGAATTAATATAATTCACAGGTATGTATTAAATTAGTAAAATTATCGCTGGTGGTAGGGTCCCTCGAGGGATTATATTGGTAATATTGATTTTAATTGTTAATTTATACGATTATTACTTTTATTATTTCTCCATGGGGTTCGCCTGGATAGCTACCAGCCTTGAGTCCTTGAGTCAGCCGCCAAACGACTCGTCGTGTTCAGGCTGGGGTCTTGAAAGCCAGTTTTTTCTTTTTTTCTTCTCTCTTTCTTGGCCGGCAACGCATCAGTGATGCCTATGGTGTTGCTGATGTCCATGGGCGATAGCCACTTACCATGAGGTGAATCGTCAGCTCGTTTGCCGGCTATTTCCATAAAAAGAATCTAAGAAAATTCATAGATTGACAGAGACTTCAACAATGGTGGCTGTAATAATTGACTTCTAGCGTTGTTAAGTAAAATAGTGATATTTAATAACAATGAATGAAAAACTTGAAAGAGTAAAAGTCTTCATAGTAACGAGGTCCTATTCAGAGCTATCTACAAGAACGAGACAATCAGAGATTCATTTAGCTCCGAACGAAACAAAGATACGATTTACGGTACGAATGCAAACAATTCCTCGTATTTCATTCCAATTCGATTTTTATCGAAACGTTGTAACGAGTGAGCGAAATCGAATGATCGTTCGGTTTTAACTTTCAACTCGTTGTTTTTAATTCTTATTTTTTAAATTTCGAATATCGAATGTCTGTTTCGTTCCATTCTTCGGTCGATCAACGCTGGCGAAATTAAAAGGTTAAACATTGCCTTACATAGCAACTCTCTATATTTAATTTTGTTTACGAATAAAATGCGAATGATTTCAATGGATACTTTTATTTCGATAAATGTTTGAAACATTTTGTCTTGCGCTATCATGTTTCACAACCAATTTATCTGCATTTTAAAGGTGCTAAAGTAAAAGTTTATTGACCCTTTGAGATTGATGAGTTTATGTATTTTGTTATTCTGTACTCCATACTTACAGTAAAAATGAATCGCGCCGAATGTGTCCATTAAATAATTTATTCAGTGTAGATAGCCTTTGCGGATAAGGTATTATTCTATTAAAATTTTTAATTGTACTTAAATGTATTTTTAATTTCTAGAACAGTTGTAATTCAACAATTTTTTAAGGAAATTCATAAAGTCACGGTCGTTTTAATCATAAATAATTGGAAACAATAAATATTGTCCTTATCATAAAGTACAGAAGGGCAATGTCAAAATAAATGACAAGACGCGATGAGGCAAACAGTTTCAAGACCAAAATGTATGAAGGTGTACAAAATATCAATCAAGACTTCTCCTAATATTTCCTCTAGCTGAAGAATGTCCTTCATAGAATATCAAATCGGGCCTCCTGTTCAAATGCTGATAACCTGAAGACTTGGCAAAGGATGATTCGTTAAGAAATGATAGACGATCGACTCGAACGAAAGGGAAATTAAAGTTACGATTTTTAACAGCTATTATTTGATTCATAATAAGGCAATATTATTGTTATAATAACAATTTGCTGCGAACTTGGTCGGCAACATGTTGGTGATTTCTGATATTATTTTACGTAAAAAAATAAGTCGGCAGTACTTTGTAAATGAAGATGATTATGTCTCTTAAATATCTAAAATAAAAATGGTTTTTAAAGAAGTAAGTTTATGAATAAATATAATAAAATCCACATATTCTAATATGAGATTTTCTTATTTCAGTAGTCCAAAGAAGTCAACTTTAGGGTTTGGAAAACTAAAAAATTTAAATTTAGAATATTTTATACAAATTTAAATACGATCTTTCGCTCCGCGTCCAATTTCGTAATTTATCAATGTCGAATCGAAAATCCGCTTCGTCTCGTGCAAACATGATTGTCGTACCAGCTCACCGTATAATGGATGGTTCATGCCACAGCGGAGCAAGCGGAAGGAGTCTGATTATACGTAACTTTGGAGGCGATCTTTTGCATAATCACGTCGTTTCCGTATTATGTGAGGTTAATACTGGATGGTTGGGAGATTTTTGTAACAGACATGGTTTTTGGATTTGGTAATTTTGATGCATTTAGCAGACTAGCCGACAATACTTATGGGCATAAGAAAAAGACATTTAGAAAAAACATGAACTATCATGAACTCCCGCCTACTTTCTTAAAACTTTTACAAGTAACGTAATAAAAATATAAAGAAGTGAAAACACAAAATGGCCACGAAGAAACATTTTGTCTGTCACATTACTGTTTTTTCTCGGGCCAACAATGAAACCCGGGACATTGGCGTGTAGGATTCTAAATACGGTCGATACCCAATCATTGACGACCTCTGGCGCAATGGTTACCATACCGGATCGCCGCACCGAGGGTCCTGGGTTCGATTCCCAGCGAGGTGGAAATTTGAATGAAGAGTTTGAATTTCTGTTCTCGGTCTGGGGTCTGGGTGTGTATGTCTTTGTCTAGTGTGTTGTCCATGGCACCCACGACACAGGGAATCCTAGTGTGGGGGCTATGAGTGTGAGGCGTTATTTATTTATTTATTTATTGAGTAGGTCTGATGAAGACTAGTCATCGCATTATCATCACATCTAGACCAGAGTGATGACTTAGTTTAAAAATTTTTGCTTGCAATTTCCTACAAAACTGTCGGAAAATGACTTTGTGAAAGATTGTAACAGTTTTGTCCAATAAATTGAGAAATTACTCCATAAGTCAGTGCATATTTTTTTCATTTTACGTCCAACATTTGCCGAGTTCTTCTTCATGTAAAATTAAATACAAAAGTAGACGTGATTTATGTTATTCCCTTTTATATTTCAACGCCTTTTAACAACCATTAACCCTTTTTAGCACTTCCACGCCATTTCCATTACAGGATATAAATAGTACGATAAGTCCCAACAAATTATAACCTATTATCGTAAATAAAGGATATCGCAAATTGCTACTCTACGTATACAGAGAGTTATTTTTAAAGTTCATTCTTAAGGCGTCTTGTACACGAGTACATGATATTCGTTAAGTTTGTTCCGGTTTTTAATAAAATTCATCTTCCTGTGTTATTAAATGACATGCTGTTGTACTGTAATGAATGCAAAATTTTTATTTCAAATTTTTATTCCTAATAAAAGAAAATAACACGGTTCATAATGTTCCCTCTATCCTCTATCCAATTCAAAATAAACAGTCATGTAAAAAAGTAAAACTAAGCTAGACACGTTGAAAGTGTAGTTTTCACTGCATTTTCTTTGGGAACGAACTAGTGGGGTTCGCTCCACAAGGGTTTATTTATTTTATTTATTTAATCTTTTTTGCACCTTACATTATGTATAGGAACAAAAGACGGACATAATGCTAAAAGCATTCTCTCCCAGTTAACCTTTGGGCAGTGGAAATACTACGAAGGTGGTATAAAAAGATATATAATGCAAAAATATAATACAATATACATATAAGTTATATACTTATTATATATATATATATATATATATATATTATACATATAATAGATACAATGAATGCATTAAGCATTAAGCTCGCCAATTGTACCGTAATTAAATATTGTGGTCATAAAGAGTAAATAAATAAATAAATAAATACAAATATAAATACATACTTACATAATATATAAGATAGGACATGACTAATATTATAAATAAATATTACATAACTATCGTAAAACTACTGGGATGATGATGAGGGTTGTCTGTTGAAGATAGCTGTTTTCTATATTCTGAGGTGTTAAGGTTAAAAAACTCCACTACTCGCTTTTGTGAAAGGTTGTCGGTTGTCTTGTCGGTCCAAAGTCGGCTAAAAAACAGTGTCAAAATTAGAAATAAAATCAATAAAATAATATTTTGTCTATGTCCACAAGTTCAACATTAGTTTTGTCTTTAGATACCGTTACCTACCGGCCACCGTGAACGTGATCTGATACGGAATACCGTATAGTGTGTAAGCTGCCTACGCAGTTCGACGCGTCGCGTGTAGTTAATGGAAACGCGGTGCGATTCTGTCCGCCAAATGCAATCGCGAGAGTGTAGGGTCACCATGGCTTTGTTTCTTTCGTTATTTATTCTCTCAACAAAATAAAATAATGCTATACACCAGGATTCCCTGCGTCACGTGTGCCATGGACAACACACAAAGACACACAAAAGAGACCAAGAACAAAAATTTAAACTCTTCATTCAAATTTCCACCAAACTCATATCCAAGCAATGTTGTCTCTGTATTAATAATCCAGTTAATTATAATAACCTCTTCTCGAAAACCTTTGAAAATGAGTTTTAAATAATATGGTTTTCCCTTTCTATCTATTCTTACAAAATCAGTGTTTAATTTCGAAGCATAAAATATCCCGATAATTTCCGTTCCTGTTGTCACAGTAGCAAGGAACATATGCGCAGTGCATATTTGCGGCAATCGTACCCGTACATCACTAATACGATCCAAATTATGGAATTATATGAGTAATACACGCCTTTGGAAAAAATGAGTTAGGGTTGTCAACTTGTCAGTGCACGTGGTTGAAAATTATCGATAAATTGATATTCATTTACTTTTTTTGTGTATTTCACTACTACTCACTTTTTTCTTTACACGATCATTTGGAGTATTGAGTCGTTACCTACAGAGAAAGGAAGGAGGAAGGAGAAAAGGCAAAGGAAAACTCAAGCAATTTAAATTTCAAATACGAAGTAATTTACGTCGTAAAATTAAGGATTCATAATGTGCATACATTAGAAACCACCGCTACATGACATAGCTGATGGTAGATTATTTTTTACATAAACCTGTAAAGTGGTCACTGCCATCCATGATTATCCGTTGACCGTCCGTAACTTCAAACGTATTATTGCGTTTGTCATTAAGAAAAAGCTGGAAACCCGCTCATAAATGGCTTTCCAAATCTCCTAAACCCATTAATTAATGTCAATGATAATGCATGAATACGTTTAGGATTAAATTTGAACCACTCAAACCGGCCCAGCCTTTACAAATATGAATCAGGGCCCGTCAGTCCGTACAGCGTTGACTTAACGATAGTCAAAACCCTCTAAGCCCCAAAAGTATATTTGTTGGAATAGCTTAAAATAATAATATGTAAAACATCGATATTCTTGGCCATCCCTAAATCATTTCTCTTAAAACTGGTTTTTCGGTAGTGAACGTTTTGGCGGCGAGCCTCATTAAGTACTACAACGAAATAGATGCGGTTTGGGCACGATTTTTATTATTTTTTAAATTAGTAATGACACGTAATAATATTTCGTTGCTCCTGTCGATTTTTTTATATTTTGTTGAAAGGATTTCTTATGTGAATGATAAGGTGTCTCATTTATTTAACAGCTGACTGGTTAAAACATTTCTGCTGGATTCAATCTTCGTTGCTGTAAGTAAATTTTGTAAAAAAAACTTTTCAGTATATTTAAGTGTTCCTTTCAACGTGACCAAGCCACCTGATCACAGAGCCGTATTCTAAACAATGAACATGGCTATAGAGCTAAATCCCTAGACATCGTTGAAATCCGTACAACACATTTTACTAAATTAAGCTGGCTTAGGCATTGAAGTATTATTACTAGCATATAGAACCGACACCGCGAACACAATGTATGTATGTCCTAATAAATTGGCGCCGATCGACTTCAATTTTCAATGGATTCGTTCGATTGAAGGAAGAACGGGGGCTCAATTTTGAAAATAGAACCTCCCGGCGGGACACACATTTTGTTCGAGATGTCTGTTCTATGACATTATACTTCAGTGGGCTTAGGTAATTTTTTTATACATTGCTGTATTACTAAAAAAAAACAGCAGATGTTTTGTTCTAGTCCATTATGTTCTGGTTTATACAGCAATGTATGACGAAATAATTAACGGGAAAAACTAAATTCAGTGTCTTATTCGTCATACATTGCAGTATAGACCACAACATAATGTTAGCCTCATTTAGTAATACTGCAATGTATAGTGAACTAGTTCAATGAAGACGAATTAGTGCAAAAGTATTGTCCGCGATGGTACTGATGCATGTTGAGTACTTGACCTGGTTACCTACCTACTCCTAGAATTATGACTAGAATTAGACTATGCTTAAACCTATTTTTGCCGCTGTATCAGAGATTTTCAAGTCGGTTTTTAGTTCTCTAAACGTTCGCTGCTTCGCTTATAATAGCGCTCGCTATAGCGTTTACAAAATTTGAAGCGAAAATCTGTAACAAAGATTATTAACCTTAATATAGTTTTTTTTTATAAGTACTTAAAATAGATTAAAATAGATAAAACTAGATGTTACCCGCGACTTCGTCCGCGTGGTACTCGTATTTAATATTATTAAATTTTTTAGTGATCCTATTTTTTAAAACTATTTTTTTTTTCTAAAATAAAAGTAGCTTAAGTTACTCCTTGTTACATCAGCTATCTGCCAGTGAAAGTCCCGTCAAAATCGGTCCAGCCATTTCAGAGATTATCCGAACAAACAAACAGACAGACAGACAGAGAGACAGACAAAAATTGTAAAAAATGTTGCTTTGTTATATGTAACGTGTATACATCCAAATGCACTTAGTAAAAAGCGGTTATTTTAATAAAACAAACAAAAACTCCAATTTTATTTATTTGTTTGTATAGATGTATAGAAAAGCTATAATCCTCTTTAGAATTAAAAAAGAAAAGCATCGTATAGTCCTTACAATCCGATGATTTTTTTTATTAGATAAGCAGATTAAATATATCTCATTGGGCGCCTATCGTAACAAGTAACCTTTAAAATCATCAGCAACGCTTTCAGTCAGTCAAGAAAGAGACGGGTAACTTGCTTGTTAGTTGAATCTCTAACACTGCAATCGAAACACGATATACACGACGTGGTTTGCGTCGTCATTCGTTATGCGTACCGCGAATAGCTTGCTGCATCCGCGTTCCCGCTCCACCATGACATGAGTCTTGAAGAAAAGAGTGAATAGGCTTGTATTCAGTTAGTGCGCTCAATTTTTAGACTGCGTCTTCACTTGCCATCAGGTGGGATGGAGGTCAAGCATTAACTTATATGAAGTAAAAATATTGATTCTAAGAAGTAAAGCGGTAGCTGGTTACCTAATGATGAAGTAGAAATCAGATGACCATCGGGTTCAACCAGGTGGTACAGAACCCATCAACCCAACAACCTTGGTAGCTCGTATCGAACAAGGAACCCTTTTACGAAGCTCTTTTAATATAACTAATTTGATTATATCAAATCTCTGACGCCGTTAAGATAAAGTACCGAGTAATGTAAAAGTTCTTAATTTTATTACAGCAATCATTTCGTTCCTAGTTTCATACCGAGTTGATGAAACATAAGTTACGAACATTACAAACAAACACCAACGCTCCAGGCAAGAACCTTACCAGTACAATTATCATTTACAATCCCCACACAACTCTGACCTTAACGCTTAATGTTATAAGCGCTACAATCGCACAACAATACCCAAAAGTCATATCTTTAGTCATTTCAATGAGCTGAAAACCCCCTCATTAAAGTTAAAAAATGCTAATTCATGATGAAAAATTTGCATGCAGCTGTCAAATTTCACGCACAAAGTGTGAAATTGCGTAATGAGACCGGGTTCTGATTGTCGGGGGTTGATATAAGTTTGGAAACATACGGGTGAGTGTAAGTGGCGGGTACGCTGCGGTAACGCTGAAAATGTATTTAGATTTTTGGGATAAATAAATTGTCTCTCTGAGATTAATCTACTCCTGTTAAATTAGTCCTTAGCTAATATTTTCACGCTGTGCAAACCACGAACTATGCATAAAACCCGGGCAAGTGCGTGTCAGATCACGGGCAATGGTTCTGAAGTAGTAAGTTTATCGATTATTACTCATTAACTACTTATGCTAACATAGTCGTGATAGTTTTCCTTGTAAATTCATTATATAACCTATTTTTGAGAATTTTTCACTTGGTAAACTCCAGCGGTTTAGCCGGCAGGGGAGGGAACACTTGACTCTGACCAAAATTAGCACTTTAAAGCCAAATATTTCGCAAAACGGACCCCTAATTCCAAAAATGGCCCATAATATTTTTGAAAGACCTTTTCAACGATGCTCCACACTACGGGTACGCGACGAATAAAAAATTCATCCTCACGTTACCTGTAGGGAGGTACCCTGAAAAAAATGCCAAATTACCGTTTATTATCGTATATTACCGTATATTCATGCCAAATTACCGCTTTCAAGCACTAAGGGTCTTGGCGCTTTGCTTCGGACTGATAGACGGACGACATGACGAAACTATAAGGGTTCCGATTTTTCTTCGGAACCCTAAAAAGGAAGAAAGAAAAAAAAATTATCAATATGCAGTTATGTATTTTAGTTATAGCTACAAGTTGTTTATTTAGGTGCAAACTTTTCTTCTTATATTCATTAGGTACTTCCTCCCAATATATCTCCCAGAAAACACAAAACAGCGTACTAAAACTATAAAACAACAACTAAAGTTTATACCAAGCCTATTTAACGGCCACATTGTTTCTCTATGCGTTTAAACCGCGTAAACAGCCCCGTACGTTTCCAAACTCATTTTAATAATAAACAAAGCATTTCCCCGTTCGCAGGTGTGTCGAACGAAACAATGTAAATTAAATAATTGGACCGGCTCGATACAGCTAGATAGACTATTGTTCGCGTGACTTTTAGAGATCACATCACTAAAGGTTATCTACTGATTGAATTCTTCATCAGCAATGCTTATTACAAAGTGCCTAGTTTTGTTCGAGGCGTTAGGGTACAAATTATGTAGCTGTGGTTCTCAAAGTCGGGTTGGAAGTCAACATGTCAAACTGATCCTGACCAAATATAAATATCGCCGTATTTAATATTTCGTGAGTTATATTTTTTATAGGATCAATCTTAACTTGAATTCTGATAATACAAGCGAAATGAAAACCACCTCCTTTTTTGGAGTTGATAAATTCAACGTTACAAACTCTCAAATAAACTACCTGTGTCGCGGGTGGCATGGACGACACATATAACACATCACAATAACACCCATGACCGGAGTACAAATTTTTATCTGTCTCATAAGTATCTGTCTCGACCACGATTCGAACCCGGGACCCCTCGCTTCGCAGGCAGGGTCGCTACCAACTAGGCTACAGGGTAGTCTAAATAAATAATAAAGCTTATATATAAAATTCTCGTGTCACGGTGTTAGAAGTTGAACTCCTCCGAAACGGCTCGACCGATTTTCGTGAATCTTTGCGTGCATATCGGCTAGGGTTTAGAATAGGACAACATCTATTTTTCATCCCCCTACCCATAAAAAATTTTTGGCAGAACAACGTTTGCCTGGTCAGCTAGTAACATATAAAATTTCAGGAATCGAACCAGGCACTCAGAACATACCACCGATATCGCAGCACAAAGGCAACTAGTTCAAAATACAAAAGTATTTTCATGGACAGCCTATCACACGGTTTCGAGTGTACCCTTTGAACTGAAAAGTGAAATAGGTGAAGCTTTCAACGTTCCACTCCTAATGTACTGTCGAGCACAGAGTGTAAACAGTCGTTATATTTATTTATTTTTATAGCTTTGTCGATACTGAGCACTTTGTTCGCGTCTTTCCTATTCAAAGCGAAACAGACAAGCTTTTTGATAGTGGATTCCGTCTCTCATAGTTTGTAGTTACTAATCTCTAAATTTTGCCAAAGTAATAACCGACTTCAAAGGAATATTCATCGCCTAAAGACCAATTAAATTGTCGCTAAACATATTTATAAAATATTAAATCGCCATGTGTAGAATATAATATTATAATATTTATAATATATATATTATTTGACCAAAATATTTGACGAGTTTCTCAATTCCTCATGGATGTCATTATCAGAACTGACTCTTAATAAATATGGGACCAATCTTGAAAAAGATATGCTGAGAAGTTTCTTTCATCGATTTTTCCCTCTTTGATAAGGTACGTTGCCAAAACGAAGGTAGGAACAATATTGTATATTATTTGACGTTCATAAATGTAATAATAAACAAACATATATTAACGATTATGAGTTTGAATTAATATCTGTGACAATTAAAGGAAAAAGTATTTCATTCACAGCCTGTCAGTAGATATTATACCCACTATAAACTAGGTCCTTGACTGATCAACAACGGTCGATCGACAATGATATTATAATGTAAAAAGAGGTAGATATGTTACTAGCGTGCCGACGATGAAGAACGTAAGAACAGGCAATTGACCGTTCTGCTCGTATTCGCTCTGTCAGTACAAGACAATACGCACGCTTTTGTTGTTGTCAGAAGTGCTTGACATTTGACACAGCGTTAAAATGCTTTCGTGTATTATACCAATGTGATTGGTGTAGTGAAACAAAAGATAAACGTGTGTGTCTTGTAGCTCTTTTCGGAAAAGATTTTTTTGGTTGATTTGTAAGGGCATAACGTATCTATATTTAAATATTGTCGATCGATCGATCGACTGAACGAACACATCGAACAAAAACTCGAACTTCCGATGTCATCGACTCCATTAGGATGTTATGAAAACGCAGAAAACTTTGCCGCGACCGAAGTTAATTTTATGCACGTTAAAATATCACATTGCTACGGATATTCAATTAGTACGGCGGTCCTACCTGCCATTGTTGGCCGATACCGTTTTTACCTCGTACAAAAAACCGAATAATGGACCCCGTTTTTAATCTACCACAGTTTTGTAGCTCACTGGAATATTTGTAGAATTTTATTTTAAATTTTTCTGCTTGTAAAGCAATTTTAGTGTTTTGTAAATAAAAAAAAGCGTGCTTGTAAATAAAAAAAAGCGTAATTAAATTGTTACTACGGATGTAGAAGTATTTTTGCCGCGTGAAGCAAACAGCTCTTCAAAATATTAGATAACTTTTGCGAAAAGGAAAATTTCTTTAGAATATTTCCTTAGTTAACAGTTCCAATGAGCTAGCAACGTTCCACCTAAGAATTCCCTTGCAATATCATGGTAGTAACTAGTAAGGGGAGCTGGTACTGAACTAGTCATGAAACGCATTACAATGAGTCATTTTTAACTGACTTCAAAAAAGGCCATCAGGTGGATTGTAAGCTTGTTTGATGGCTATTTCCATAAAAAAATATGTTCAATGTACATCTTGTTATTTGTATGTTTGTAATGTGCCTTACTTAATACAAAAAAGTGTGTTGTGGGATATTATGGTCGCGAGCGAAACGCCCCTGTCAGTACGTGAATTCTATGAGTTTTTTAAACGCAAAAGCATAGGTACACAGCAAAATCTATTTTATTAGCAAGGCAGAATCAAAAATATCCATTTTTAATTCATAGAAAAATTGTATGTTTTGAATACACTATATTCAATAAAAACTAAAAGTAACTTCATCACGATAAAAACATTTCCATCTCTTTCTTATGTAGGAACTTTGTTTTGTCCCAGTCTATTTTTTATTGGTTAAATGCTCAGCTTTTTATTACTTAAGTATAGGTTTTTTCGCGACAATTCTCTATTGAAATATTTGACTTGTAACAAAAATTCGACGTTGCCAATCGCTTTATCCGCAATATTATTCTGGTGGACTATTAATAAAAACCTGTAGTTATAAAATAATATACAGTTGTCCTACAGTTGTCCTATTGTATGATATAGATAGATACACTTTTTTAAATAAATACTGATACCCGTGACTCTTTAAGAAGGAGCATGAATTCATGCAATTTTAGGTTGGTGTGAACATACATAATTACGTAATTCTAGACTTAATTATAGACAACCCAAGAATGTCTTTTTAACTTTTACGTCTCGTCTTTTTAGCAAGAATTTAAAAGAGATAAAAATGTATTGATATAAACCCTATAAAAATCGATACAGCAGTTCATAAGATGATCGCACTTGGACAGTAAATTTGTTATATTCTATAAGTACTTACTAGAATACTAAACTGAATTATTTCAATGAACGTAAAACACATAGTCATGTTGAACGATTATTTTCGCTGTCATAAATATTTTAACAAAAACTTTCTGTTGTTAATATTTAGTCGTTAACTGAGTATCTTTTGTGTAGTCTGGTTTCGATGTAATGACACAATGGAGGAAAAAATATAGAATCCACTTTTATAAAAATAACTAGTGGACCACCCTCTCTGTTTTAGTCAGACAAAAGAGGAAATAATTTATTCATGTAAGTATCACTGATACACTTATGCACATCATTTTTTTAATCTACCTTATCGGAAAGATGCTTTGTCATGGAGAAAAAAAGCCGTAAAGAAACTCCTCAGCACATTTTATAAAATAAGACAGAGGTACATATTACAAAATAGTCAAACCTGCGCGGGACTGGAAGCGGTTATCAGAGCCAAAAAAACGTTTTGATCTCTGGAAAAAAATTCATAACTTCTCTACACTTTTCTATTTAGTAGAGAAATTATGAATTTTTCTCTGTTTAGTAGAGAAGTTATGAATTTTTTTCGAGAAATCAAAAAGTTTATCGGCTCTGATGAACAATTTGATATTTGCTTTTACGTGTTTGTTTTCTAGCGTCGATATAATCGTCTATACTATATACTGTAGTAATCTTTACCTACAAGATGTGCTTTCACATCGCGCTTGAATATAATTATTACACTAGTACCGATTACTATGCCTGATCGGGAACATTATTGTTAATTTTTTCTGCAAATCCTGCCTGGCTATACTAAAATTTTTTTACAGACTTAGTAAACAAACTTATCAATTTTTTTATGGAAATAAAAATTTAATTTTAAAAAAGAATTAATGGTAAACAAATTCGTTTTGAAATCAAATGTTTATTCGTTTTTAAATTATTATTATTTAAATTCCTTTTTTTATTTGAGAGTAGTGGATCTAGATTTTATTTTCCAAATTAGTCCCGGTTTTATCGAAATCAGTCGATGCTTTCTTCTTCAGTCTTTGCTTTTTTTATTAACTTACAAGATAAGTATAAAAAAAATATTCGTTTATAGGTATATATAATAAATAAAGTCATTTTGAATTTTAAATATTATGACCAAAAATAAATTTTGTGGTCCTCAAGACCTTTTTTTATAGTTTTTTTATTAAACTCTTATTATAGATCTAATTAAATTGTCAAACAAGTTTAAAAAGCAATTGCTCATAGTATACCATCCCCCAAAATAAAAATAGCTAATACCCTCATATATTGGAATTATAGATTACCATTAATTTGCAGTAAAATGGTGATAACGGTAACCAATTGATTTGTTGTGGAATAACTTAATGGATTACGCCCCTGATCCATTTTTATGGGAGGGGTGAGGTATAGCGGCCATGAGATGACGAAAGCCCTGCTAATATTATAAATGTGAAAGTTTGTATGGATCTTTGTACTCTCCAATGATATTTAAATATAGATACGTTATGCCCTTATAAATCAATCAAAAAATCTGTTCCGAAAAGAGCTACAACACACACCCGTTTATCTTTTGTTTCACTACACCAATCACATTGGTTATACGAAGGCATTTTAACGCTGTATGTCAAATGTCGAGCACTTCTGACAACAATGCGTATCGTCTTGTATTGACAGAGCGACTACGAGCAGAACGGTCAATTGCCTGTTCTTTTACGTTCTTCATCGTCGGCGCGCTAGTGACTAACTCTTTTTTATATTATAATATTCGCTCACCTAGTAATATAACGGCACATCTACATTTGTCATATTTTACAGCAGCGAATTTCAAAAATTATATAAAAATGTTTAAAATTAATTTATGGGTTCTTTTTACGTTTTTTACAGATTGTATGGGTTTGGTTACTAGTATAGACATTAATACATATTTACCACTATGTAGATTTATGCACTTTTAAACATGTGTACCATATAAACTCAATTTCACATTTTTTGCAGATGTGCCATTATATTACTAGGTGAGCAATATCATTGGTACTCTCACGCAACTACTAAACGGATTTGAAAATTGAACGGCTCCGTACTGACATGATAATAGGAATGAAGTGTGGAGACTCATTTCCAGAGGTTCATTTATGGGTTGGGAAAAAGATGATTTCAACACAATAACAGTGCAAAACTAGTGTTAAACGATATTGAATTATCTTAAACTAAAAATTTGATTAAGCGAAACATTTCAACTTACAATTCTAAAACACAACATAATAAACCTAGCTATAAATTACACCGGAATAAATGTATTTGTAAGGATAACATTACAATTAATGCATAAAATTTAAAGTATCCATTCCCTGACACACGACAAATTCCCCTTCAAAATCCTACTCAATATTATTTGAACAATCCCAAAGCATTCCTGGTCTACCTTTCTCATAATAAAACATTGTTAAAAAGAGACGGCACGATAACAATAATTCTAAATACTCGTTCCCCATACAACAATCCAGGAGCCCCAAACCTAAAGCAAATGTATCACGGTCATTATCTCTCTCTGTCGAACACGAGATGCGAGAGGGAGAAGGTTTTCGGGCCCATCGAACCGAAAGTTTAGATCCCAAATGCCGTCTATGCATCTATTTGAAACTCCGTGCCCGAAGCAAATATATCGTGGCCAATCTGAACATTTGACCGTCGTTTGGCAAATTTATGTACGGCGATACTAAAATCCTCCTTTTGCGTCAAATGTATCAGTTACATTCGCTTTTTCTTTTTTTAACTTAACCCTCGATAGCCAGCGTAAATACGGCTATTTGGGTACGAAAGTTGGAGGTTGTATTTTTTTTTTCATTTTTTAAAGTGGTCACAGCCGTAATGGGTCGAAGTTAAAGTTTAACCTAACGACAGATTTGGGTTCGTTTTTTACCCGCCCGGGGTGGGTTTTAATGTTTTGCGTTGAACTTCTGTGTTATTCTTGTTATTTGGAGTTGTTGGTCATTAGTTTTTTGTGAGTTGTTGACAATGCCTTAACTTAACCAGACCCTCGCGACTGGTTCGAGTTTGAATAGTGTTTCAAAGGAATAGTATAGAGATGGTTTCTTTGTTTTCGACTGCACCAGAATACTACATGTAGGTTTGTGGTATTTGAAGAGGTTTAAGAGTATAATTATTGTTTATTAATTTAATTTTTGTACACGAAGCATATCTTATCGAATAACAACAATGATACGGCAAATTACACAAATTTACTGCTTATTTTTAAGAAATCTCTTCCAGTAAGTAACCTGGAGAAGGAGAAAGCCATTGGAAGGGAACAGAACGTGTGCCAAACATTTTATTTCAAACTAGCTGACCCGGCGAACTTCGTATCGCCTAACAAACTTTTTTCTAAAATAAAAGTAGCCTAAGTTACAAGTCCCGTCAAAATTGGTCCATTACAGAGATTAGCCGGAACAAACAGACAGACAGACAAAAATTGTGAAAAATGTTGTTTTGGCATATGTACCATGTATACATCCAAATGCACTTAGTAAAAGGCGGTTATTTTAATATTACAAACAGACACTCCAATTTTATTTATTTGTATAGATGTATAGATATAGATTTAAAATGATTCAAAATCTTAACACCTTTTGCTGCACTAGCAAGGTATTAAACGCAATGCACCGTTTCTTAGAATGTGAAGAACTACGGGTACGGGTAGAGCTACACGGAAGCATTCTATTCAAGTTGAAACTTGAAGGCCTGTACAGTCTTTTAAGTCTATTAAATTAATATCTTTATATTATACATTTTATTTGCACACCAAAGTAACACATAAAAATAGTTAAATTACAGTATAATTGTGTGAAATGAGACACCTACCATTTTATTGTACCTATCTTTATTCATTATATAATATTTCATCGATTTTTTATTTTATTCATTAGGTTAAACTTACCACCCACTAAAAGTCAAATTAAACAAGTGTCTGAACAACAAAACCTACCTGATTGCTCAGTATCTTAATCATGATTCATGACTCATGACAGCCATGATCAAGGTTTAAATCAGGTAAACATTGAAAAATATTAAACATCTCATTAAAATTATTAATTATTTGTGAACATAAAATCACAGTTTTCAGAAAAAAACACGTTGTATAATCTGAGTACGAAATCATGTATAATTCGAATTAGGGTTAAGAATCTTCAACAAAATGACAGTATCAAAAGTGATGAGACTAAATTTACATCATAATGCAATATGCATCCAGCGGAGATTATTCCATAATATTATCATGACAACAAATCGTACGAAATAACATTTATCTTGAAGCCTACCTAAGGCAACGCAAACCGGCTTTTGTGAGAGCATGACTCGAACGTAGCCTCATAGGCATGCCTGTTATGTAAGAACTAACGCCATAATGTCTTCTCAAAGTTCCTTGTAAACTCGGTAAATAAACTATACATCGTGTACCGCAATCTATACATCACATTAACGCTTTTATACATTCCGTTAATGCAGATAATTCGGTAAACTAAATTGAATATAGTATAATGTGTATTGTATAACGAATAATTTATGAATTTTTTTGTTCATTCTGAATTATGATCACATTACTTTTGGTTCATATTCGTTTGTGTATGAAGCGTAAATTTTCAGAGAAATATAACTGTTAACAGCAAAAAAAACCGTATTTTTCGGCGACAATAAATACAGACACAAGAAAATATATTTCATTTAACAACTTTATATTACATAATTTCTCTATTAGATGGTTTAGGTACAACGGATCAAAGTGGGCTAGTGGCCAGACCAGACCCCGTAGGCTTTGGGAACTTAACCCTAAATTGCTCAACTTCATGTTTACAAAAATATGAATGAATTGTAACACTACATATTGGAAACGCAACACCCTGTGCATTAGCTAACGCAAATTAAATTAATAGGTATGTTAAACACACTAACAATTACATTAATCAATCGCAATTTGAATAAAACCAATGTGGTTATAATAGTAATTGTCTCGCATTCACTGACAAAGTTAACTAAATTTTTGGTTATAAATTGTGCACACGACCATCGCACCAAAATTTTCATTGCGGTTTTAATATGTGATAAAATAATAATGCAGTGTAAATGCTGTGTGGAATGTTCAAAACTTTTGCTCTGTCGAATTAGTGGCATACAACGGGTACGGTCGGGGTCCCATAGCCTGAGTTTTTTGATGCAAGCGAGAAAGAGACAGGAATCGAAAATCGTATTCCAATGCATTGCCGACAATACGAACCAACCTATTCTCAAACGAAAGCGGCCAAGTACGAGGGCGACAACACTGGCAATGCACGACTGTCTATCTGGTTATATTAACCAACCATCTTAAAGTGACCCCGATCATACTAAAGTCTATTCTACAAAACGACTCCTCATTTCTGCCGGTTAGCCAGCCAAGCGCGACCGGTGAGGCAACCATGCGCCGCGCATTCTTCGTTCTTCATGAATCCCAACCAACTTCACGCCAGTTGCGTCCCGACCGTCACAAAGGTCAGACCTGTGTCGGTCGCTCCCGCGAAACTATCGTATAACACAACACTTAAACAATTCAAAGTGACTCCGGACAAAAACTTGTGTACTGACTAAGTTCTGTTATAAACAGTGATGGGCCGGGCCGAGAATTTGAGTTTTGAACGCGTACGATGACCGAAACTTTAAGTTGGGGAGTCGGTAAAAAAGTTGTCCGAATGCAATCGGCTACAAAAAATATGTGCTGGTAATAGTGATGGTCTGATGGGATCGCAGTGCGGTCAAAAACGTGTAGTTAGTGATGTGTACTGTGATATGAGTTATCGGCAATCGGGTAGATGATTGCCGGTTTTATGTGTGATATATGTATTAGTTTATTAGTTACCAAAGATTCCTGATGATCTTGTACATTAGTTTGTGCTTCATATTGGTAGTTTTAGGTGAGTGATGCTTTGTATATCTTGCATAATTTTATTTCATAAATAAATAAATAAATATTAATTATTTGAGATGTGAACATTGTAAGGGTTGTCTGGTTGCACTTTTTTGTGTAAGTAATAAAAAATATCGATTCGCTTTAATTATAGAGCTTTTATTAAAAGCACAAGAATGTATAAGTAAGCGTTTTTATTATATCCAAGTGAAACTCTTTTGAGCTTTTTAAACGCGTGGTGATTCCTCTACGTATTGTCGACAAGGGAAATAGTGTAGTCTAAAAATGTAGAGTTAAATTTATCTCTTACAAAAAATTCTTAAAATATGAATGATGGCCGAAACTAGATTTTTGGAAGATGTAACAGAGTAAGCGTATTGAGGAGTTAAGTATATTATTTTTGGATGAAGGGTTTCATTGTGTTTTTCCTATTTTTTTCGTTATATTTAATAAACATAGTGTATAATTTATGATAATGAAGAATAAGATAAAGATAATGATGAATGGGTTTTTTCTTTTCTTAGATGTCTTTATCAACGACTTAATGGTATGTATTATCTGTATAAATAATGTATAATAAAAAACATACATATCTCAATAAACCCGACTTAAAACTAATTTCATAAGATTTTAAGACTGATTTAAAGTGATGTTAAAACTGGTAGAGTTCGTAATTCGACACTGACTCTCGTATAAAATTTAAATTTATGGATCAATAAAATTATAACAATCGGCTCGACAATAATCGTAAAGATACTTACCTACTTACCTTTTATAATAAAATGTGGAGCTTAGTCATTTATTCGTGGAATAGAGTAGGAATATTTTTTATGTCAAACAATTTAAATAATTATAACATTAAAACGCAACCTTTTGTGCGTTACAATATTTATATTAATGAGTTGTATAATTAAATTATACATCAAACATTTATGTTATACACATCACTAATTTATCAGTTTAGGGTTAATATTAATATAGGTTACATTTAAACCGGGGATTAATCTACATTACCTAGGAAATCGAAGTTGCATCAGAAAACGCTTTAACCAAATCCTTTAAGACCAGTCGCATTAACGCCATTTCTAATTAGTTAACTAAACATTTTTATTTTCGAATCACTATATAAAATGTTTCTGTTTGTACGCTTGTGTCAATTAGCAGTCCATTAAATTGTATTACGGGCAGCGTGGACCACACTGACTTAATGTTGTAATTAGAAATTCTACTTCGTTACTAATGAATGTAGATATTTCTGAATAAAATAATGTGTGTCGTAACTTATTATAAGACAAGTTTCTTTAAGACCCGTAGTGCAGTTGTTGATACTGCATTATGCATGGTCTCGGATTCGATTTTTTTATGGAAATGGCCGGCAAACAGCTGACGATCCACCTGATGGTAAGTGGCTATCGTCGCCCATGGACATCAGCGCCATCAAAAGCATCACTGTTGCGTTGCCAGCTAAGAAAGAGAGAAGAAAAAAGAAAGAAAGATTCCCGGCGCAGATTTAGGTATGTGACAGAAAATTGTTTGTTCTGTGTGATTTCGTAGGGCACATTAAGCAGTCAATAGTCCTTATTAGCAGTCGTTAGGCCATATCGGAGGCCTTTGTACCTAGGTAGGTATATATAATTATGTATTGTATAAAGCTACACTTAAGTTGGCCACTAACCCTTCCATAAATTTGCAACTGCAGATTGATAGTCTCTTGCCTCCATAATTATCCGGACTCTGCATTATTTGAATCATGAGTATTGAGTTATACAAAGAAATGATACTAATAACAACTAAAAATAATATTAGATCGAAGAGGAATATCTATAGACCATTTTTAAGAGGACAATCTTGGCAAAACTGAAAAAGGAATTTAAATTAGTTCAAAAAATATTAATACTAAACAAAAATGAGTTTTATATATAAAATTGTTACAAATCGCACCCTTAGAATGAGAGTGACCTAACTCAAAAATTGGAATTTGTGGGAAATGAGCAAGAAAGTTTTCAAAAAAGTATATATCGATGAATAGAGTGATCAATGAAAGTGACCGATTATTAGGTTGTCCTTTTCTTACTAATAATTCGAGCTCTTTTTCATCACAGGGTTTTAGGGTACCCATTTTAAGGTAAGTTTATACCAAAAACAGAAATTACAGGAATTTTGAGTTAGGTCACTTTCATTCTAAGGGTGCGAAAATGTTACGCGTAATATTACTGTTTGTTTAAAAATATTTATTGTTATGATAATGATTTCTTTATACAAATTTTATACCCCGTTGTTATATATATCAGAATTCATAAATAAATAAACAGTTATATTATGATTTATTGAATTAACTGTAGATTGCCGAATAAAAAAATTCAAATTCATATAAAACCGTGGCCATGATTTAATAGTACAACCGCTACCTTATTAATAATGCAAGACGTTATTAATAATGCACGAAATTAATCACTCACGATTAAATTATTTCGCATGTTTCCGAAAGTTATATGAATTTATCGAACATAATTCTTTATCATTAAATGTTTTTATTGATATTAATTTCATGCGAAATCAAGTGATTCAATTTATCGACTGGTACGCGACTCATAGCAACTGAATAGTAGCTTAGCTATTACCATATTTATCGTGAGCTTGAGATCTAGTAATTTCTTTCATTATCTTCTTTCTTTCTTGCCCGGCAAGCATCAGTGATGCCTTTGGTGTTGCTGATGATGGTCGTGGGACGATGATAGACACTTATCATCAGTAGACACCTAGATACGTATTATCCAAATTAAAAATCTACGCAAAATGTTCTTTCACTGTTGGGAAGCTACAGTATCCCTGAGTAATAAAGGCTATATTATATTTTCAAAAAAAATAGGGATCCTTAATAAAACTCCAATAATGTAACCCAAGGTGTAAAAAAATAAGAAAACCGAAGCAAAGCGAGGGCGGTTACTCGTAAGTAATATAACTACTATTAATTCTCACTATTCGCAAAATCCATATCAATAAAAACTTGAAACTATAAACGTGCGAATTTAAAAGCATTTCTTTTAAAACATCTCTCGAATGCATGAAAATTGCATGTGACGTCGTACCTGAATTCGTGTTCATGTGCATACTTCATGAAATTATAATGTCTTTGCGGATTAGATCCTTGAAGTTTTAATGCTGCTTGCCGGCATAATCCTTTCTTCTTTTGAAATAAAATCTTGTGTAGTCTATTGTTAGAGGTTTAAATTTTCATCTACCTGATTGAGGTATAAGTTTCATCGTTAGCGATGTTATAGCATTAAGTTCGCGATGTATGCGGTAAACGGTTCCTAATGATGTTATAAATGGAAGTTTGTAAGATGTATGAACGTTTGTTACACTTTCTCGCAACTACTGAACGGATTTTCATGAAATTTAGGACCCCTTATTATCGCGCGTTAGTTTATCTATACTAATACTAATAATTATATAAAGAGGAAAGATTTGATTTTTTGTTTGCATTGAATAGGCTCCGAAACTACTGAACCGATTTCAAAAATTCTTTCACTGTTGGGAAGCTACACTATCCCTGAGTAACATAGGTTATATTTTCAAAAAAATTAGGCATCCTTAATAAAACTCCAATAATGTAACCCAAGGTGTTAAAAAAACCGAAGCAAAGCGAGGGCGGTTACTCGTGTATAATAAAGCTAGTATACTCGCAGGGTAGGATATTAATAAAAAAAATATATATTAACTTTGACATACTACGACTTGCGTTCTAAAGATTTACGATTAATGTGATTGCATTTAAAATCTTTACTTCTTTAATAATAATTTTATAATGTTGTCCGCAAAATTAAATTTATTTGAATACGAATCAAAAACACACGCCCAATAAACTATTTGTCACCCATAGACATTGAACATACACAAATGAAACAAAAACTCAGGACTGGAACACAAACATTTACTGTAAAAATTTGCCTCTTGGGAAGCGTAACAAGCAGTTTTCTCATCATGAATAACTATAACAAAGTAACGTTGAACTTAAACATGTTAACCTCATCAGATAAGGAGACACCGGTGTCCGTTAACTGTACAAAACGTAGGCGTCTCATCCCATCCCGATATTTCTAATCGGGATAATTTTTTAGAAAGTGCTCTCACACCACGCCTAATTATGTGACCGTGAGCTACTATCACGATTTATAGGCCTTCAAAACCCTCAAGAAGCTTTTTATTTTTTACGTTACGTCTTTTTAAGTTAGAGCTTTAGTTTCGATTAAAATTAATTTCAATATGTTATAGATATCGTCTTATCTATAAACTAGTGAACGTATGCAGTTCACATGAAAATATTTTTTAAATAAATATGATTATTTTCGATTTGAATTTTTCTTGATATACAAACATACCCGACGAAAAGACAAATGACCTACTTGATAATAATTACAGGAGCATTTCTAAGAGTTTATTCATTTTACGCACATTATTGCACAATGTTCAATAACATACAACATTGGTTCAACCAGACCGAGGTTTGGGTGGGAGAAAATGTATTGATATACAGGCGAACCAGATGGTAACCACCGTCAAAATCAGAAACGCAAGAATACCGACGCGGTGTTGACCAAGGAGGAATCCTGTGACCCCTTTATTACTCCTTTCGACAAAGTTATAGTTTTCTACTCCAAAATTCATTTCTTGCTAGATATGCTATTAGATAATAGTTCCTCGTAATCCGTACTCATTTTCCAAATTGAGAGTATATTTTTTCGCCCGTTCCGTTCATAAGCTGCTTTAGCGCTTAAACTTTGCGACACTAATCTGATAATCTCGTTCGGTGAATCGTGTCTTTCTGTAAATGTCTTTATTTGGATGTAAAGCTATTATGCAGTTAAATCGTATTTCGAAAGTGCTTTTAGTTGAGGAGGATTATGTGTTGAAAGAAAAATGCTAGTTTCGTGAGCACTTCTATACATACTCTTACGAAGGGCATAAGGTTTCCATCCATCTTTGAATGGATTCATGTTGGAACTGACTGCACCTGGGACGAGATTAAAAATAAGGCCCACCTTGGTAAGAGGTCTCTGGGCCATCTTTACCAATCAAGTTAATCCTGACGTTACTCATGAACCAATCAATTTCTACCCACCTGGCTAAAACTATCACCCTATATTAATATACTGTAAATGTGAGTCATAGAATCCAACTCGGATGGGCTGAGTTCGGGAAACTACGTCACATCTTCTCGTATAATATTTTGCCACATCGCTTTTATCGTTGATCGTCAGTAAGGTAACCAGTACTTTCTTAAAATTTAATAAGATTTACGATCTTGGGTATTCTATCGACATTAATTTTCATACAATATTGTACAACACTTTATTGTATAAAATTATAATTTTCTTGAAAAATGGAGTTCTTTAATATTGAAAAAATCATTCACATTTTTTATTAAGAACTTAACAAAGATTTTCTTAGCGTACCTTTACTATAAATTAAGAAATATATCAGCATAGGCACAAAAAACTATACACAAAATATTTTCTTTCAGTCACTCGCGAAAGAAGTTGCACTTTGACCCGCTCTACTCACTTGTCGTTTTCGTCGCTATTTCTTTAACTTAACCTTGTCTATTTAGTAAACGGCTTAACCTAAATTTTGATTCACCTAGTTAGATACTTACTAAAAGTGTTGTGTTTAAATCATTACAACCAAGGGTATTTAGTATAAAGCAGTAAAAAAGTACAGAAGACTAGAAAACTGGTAAAAATATATAAAATTATATAGTTATGTTATCGACATCGTCTATAGCAGGGTTTCTAAAACTTTTTGCAGTCACGGACACTTTCACAATTTAAACAATTCCACGGACCCCTTTAAAAAATATTTTTGGAAAAAAAAAAAAATCCTTATTTATATTAACAAAAATACTTTTATTGGTACTAAGACAGGGTCGACATTAAGACAGCGCGCAGTGATTACGTATTGAATACTACTGAATTCGCCACCCGACAACGGCAGTGCGTCTCGTCAAGTTTACTACACAATTTCCTAATAAATATGTTTACAGACTGACCTACTGCGAACCCCTGATACACATGCTACGGACCCCTAAGAGCTCCGTGGACTCCACTTTAAGAGACCCTGGTCTATAGGAATTTCTGTCTAGGTTACCGAAATTTCTTAGACACATTTTTAATAAATGGACGAGGTAAAAGCCCCGTTATTTGTAAACAAGAGATAATATCGATAAATTTGATGGATGGAGCTCGTTACAAATGACCGGATCATTTTGGTTAACAACTCAACTAGTTGGGTTAATCTGTTAATTTTATCTAACATTTTTAACCAAAAATTCCGTCGTAGTACCGTGACAGGGGATAGTGACAAATTGGTGTTATTATTTTTTATTGTCGGTTATTTGTCCTTGTAAACGAGTGGGCCAACAGCCAACGTTGGACCCAATATTCGAGTTAGAAGACGGTCGTGTACTCACGAATAACTTTGTGCTTCTCTATGCTTCCTCACCATACCCCGAATGACTTTAGTTTGTAAGTTTTTCACTAGAATCAAAAGGGGTTCTTCAATGGTTAGTTCCTTTCGAAATTCGAAAAAAAAATTGGGTTACTTCGGTGAGTAACTTCTATGCGTTGACGTACTGTACAGATAATAATCTCTCACACATACTCCTAAAATTCCCTTTGTTGCAAATACAATTAATTTAACAATTAGTATTTTACACAACCGTATTCTACAGTGTTTTACGGTTCGGGCGATATATAGGCTGATACACATTGTTGCACATGCTTTGTGCGTGTTCATTAAACTTAATGATGTAATCATTACATGTGAAACCGGCTTTTGAGCATTGTACTGGATAACAATCTAATAAAATAGGTTCTTTTATGACTTTCGTTCAAAACTTTCTTTCCAAGGTTACTTTCGTTACCCATTTTAATTGACTCTTTTGATGTACTTACTAAAATTCTTTGTGGATGTAATTTTAACTAATGATGAACAGTTTTGTAAATTTTCAGTATATCCTGTTAGTGTGATGTATTTAAATAGGTAGGCTCTTTTTAAGAAACAATTAAATCAATAAAACAATATTTTTACAAAAAACAGAATTATCAGAGAGAATTTAAATCTACATTGTGAAAGATACTTAATTCATCTTACAATTTCCGCGAAATTATCGTAATAAATATACAGGAACCAAGTTTAAGTCTTCACTTCTATTTTTCTTATATTCAAAGCTGATTATAATTATATACCTATTTCGTTTCGCGAACCTAACTTTACCAATTTTGTTACAAAGCAGTATTCATACTGTCAGCGCCATCTGTCGGTGAGTAGCGGAACTTATGTTTGTTAAACTTTGTACTCTGTTGAATCTGATGTAGTATATTGATAAAATCTATCACAAATTTTAATCACAATGAAGTGTTATAAATGTTATTTGGATACAGGTACATTTAATAAAGCAAATTCATTCGTCGAGTTTCTGCTCGCATAAGATGCGAGTCTTCAAGAAAAAAGTGAATAGGTTTTTCCAAAGATAGGGCGTTTTCTATACTTCATCGCCACGTACAATTTGGTGAGAATTTTCTAAGCGTTGAAGGCCAATGCATACGTAACGGGTTTTTTCCCGTACGGGACGGGATGTGAAGTTTTGGAAACATCGTTTCATAGAAAATGTATACGACAGTGCATACACAGCGGAATCCCGTACGGGACGTGGCACGTACGGGAAAAAACCCATTACGTATGAATTGGCCTTTACTTATGTATAAAATGGTAGAATATTATAACTGTACATAATGATGACCATATTCGTTATCGGCTTTAAGCAAAATTATATGACCGTTATCTTACGATGACAACCGGGACTGGTAACTTAACGTGCCCTACAAAGCACAAAAGCACTTCGACTAACCTAACTTTGTGCTCATAAACTGAATTCCCATCCCATACCAATCACCATCAAAGATTGACGACCCTGTAGTCTAGTTGGTGGCGACCCTGCCTGCGAAGCGTGGGGTCCCGGGTTCGATTCCAAGCCGGGGCAGATATTTATGTGAGAGATAAATATTTGTACTCGGGTCATGGGTGTTATTGTGACGTGTTATATGTGTCGTCCATGCCACCCGCGACACAGGTAAAAACCTATTGCGGGGGTATGAGTGTGTTAGTATTTGCAATTTGCAATTGTTATTTGCTAACAATCACTTATTTTCGGAATCTAGTAATTTTAGTAATTTACGTTCATTACTTAACTTGCGATATCAGTAACGATTCAGTTACGCCACTGAGCTAAGAAGTTGTGTACAGAGTCAACAAAGCTTTAGCTCGCGGGTACGGAAAAAAATATGTTCAGTCGTTGCTCATACAGAAAACATAATAAGAACATCAAAGACAGTAATTTCGGAGGGTTGCTTGTACTAATACTGTATGTGATAGGAGATATGCTAAGATTTATTTATTATTAGAGGAAGAATACCTACTTTCTTTCCTGTTCGCTCTTTCTTGGCGTTACTATGTCCGTGGGCGACGGTGACCGCGTATGTAGTCTCATGTGATCGTTGGTTTTCTATTTGCAAAATAAAAAGTATGTAATTGAAATCTACAATCACTAATGATCTTCTTCACGAATCTCAAAATTGAGTTCTGGAGGTAATATGTATGTTCGAGCATGGGAGTTTTGGTGTGTGCGTGTGTGTGTGTGTGTGTGTGTGTGTGTGAAAGAGAGAAGAAAGGGGGATCTGTAACAAATTGAAGTCAAATTCTTATCACTTTAAATGCTTGACTAAGATTGTAGGGAACGTGGAATATTTTTCAGGTCTCGAAGATAAAGTGGACATGTAGTACGAAATAGGCAATCGCTTGAGAATTTTTGTCCTTAATCAAACAGTTAAATTGAACCAACAAAATTGAATTGAATTAAACTTAAAGAAAGAATACTTAATTACTGTTTATTTTATGAGGATCGTTAAATGACTCGAGCCCTGCCCAGTAGTATGTTTAAATATAATTAATGTCATTGTTTATCGATTTTTATAAATCATATCCATGTATAATTTTACATATTAAATAATAAACATCTTATGTGTTCGAATTTCCCATTTAATATTCTTTTAATGTTTCGACTGCAAATTCGAAGAACCAGTTTTAAAACGGATTTATTACTTTCTTGGGTAATGGGTTGTAGCCATCAAAATTTTTAAGGCAGCCTTAAATAGCTTTAAGAGGGTATTAATTACCTTCACAAACATTTAATCGAAACTTACAATCCATTACGGAAATACTGAAGGGTTAAACGTATGGCTACAGATGGAAGGTTTGTTTTGACATTTGGGGTGGGGTGGGGTTTTTTTAGGTTCCATAGCGTGAAAAAACACATTTTAAATTACAGGATTGGTAGCGAACGTGTATTGTTTTTATATTAGGCTAATGTTCGGTTTACACGTATTAAGTAGTTAACTAAATTTTAAGTGAATAATTTTTAGTGTGTGTCCACACGTAATAATTTAGTAAAGCTCTTTAGTTCATACAATTCTACTTTTACTTAAGCATTTTACTAAATTACTTAACCATTTTACTAAATTTTAACTAAATTTTAAGTTAAAAGTGCCTGTCCAAACGTGTTAAGTGATAAGCCCCGCCCACCTACTTAACAGAAAATAGAAAAATTTCTAAATTACTTGTCTACTCAATTACTTAACTACTAAATTACTAAACTACTAAATTGTCCGTTTACACGTATTAATTTACTTAAAATTTAGTTAACTACTTAACTACCTAATACGTGTAAACCCAACATAAGAGATAGGCTGGGAGAGAATGCTATTAGCATTAAGTCCGCCTTTGCTGTTATACAAATTGTATGGTGCAAAAAGTTAAATAAATAAAAAATAAAAAATAGTTACGCCCCTTTTTCTCCTGTGTTTGTCAACACAATTTCTTTACTTGTTTTTGTTTGGTAAATGTTGAAGGACGTTTCCGAATAAATATAATATAACTAGCTGCCTGGACAGAATTCGTTCTGTCAAAAGTTTTTTTTTATTAAAACCTTCCGTCTATCCTATCTTTCAAGTTGGATCAAACTGCACACGGTGTGCAAAGATTAAAATCGGTTAAGTAGTTTAGGAGTCCATCGCGGACAAACAACGTGACACGTAATTTATATACATATATTAAGATTAAAAGTATTATTAAGTCCGTAATCACTTAAACTTTTAAAATTATTGTCTTACCTCTAAACAATCTATGTATTTATACATGTCATAATATTGAGTTAAATGTTATTAGAGGGATTTCTGCATTACGTACGGAACCTATCACAAAGTAATCCGATTCAGTCTTGTCTTTAAAGTCTTTATTTCTTTAACTGTAGATTTAAACTGACGTTAAACTTTTAACTGTTACTCGGGAACGGTTTGTTTGTTTCCAATGGCAAGCGTTTATTTTGCCCGGTTCCTAGTAACCGATCTGTTTGATAACCGGGTTAAACGTCTTTATATCTTACATTTTTTAAATATAAAAATAGATTAAAGTATGAAAAATGATTCTAATTAAGATATTAATATTTATATCGCAATAATCTCAAAAATGTGTACATGAATATTTCTACGGTTGTTACTAATGAATTAATTAATTAATATGGACGGCTTCTATGTATAAATCCAAGATAAAAATGTAAAAAATACCTGGGAAAACGATTTACAAAATCTTTGACTATTTGTGACTAAAACTATTCTTGTAACGAAGTAAGAATTATATATATTTGCATGTAAGAACTACATCTTAGTGAAGCAAGGGTTATTGCTACTAAAGAATTACTTCATACATGTCCTAAATTCCCAGTAAATCGACCTTCATTCAAACGATACCCTAACTCCCACCAATTTGGCACACCACGTCACGTAAGTCCCATACGTTCTGCTATGAAAGAAAAAACGGGAAAAGTTCCTTGAATAATTTATATTTGAAGCTACCTTAAGCCGGCTGCTGCGTTCGTATGCGATAAAAACTTTTCAAGGGATCGGGGTTTGAATCCTGCAACTAATTATCCCTTCTACTCATTGACACCATGCACCCCACGCTTTTAATTCACGATTCTTAATTCAAATTTATTTTCTACTTTTTAGTTAGATTTTGTATAAAAGCGTGTATTTTTAGTTTTTTCTTTAAACTATTAAGTAGGTAAGTATTTATTTTCTATTTTTTTAGTTTGATTTTTTGAAATGAAATTTAGGTTTTTTTCTTTCTTTCTTTTTTAAATATTGAATTGTCATCGGTCCCGGATAAGTCTACGAAGTTTGAAAGAAATCTGACCGTTTGAAGTGGGTCAAAATCAAGTCTAAAGTCGGTTACAAGTTACAAACAAAGAAACATCCTACATACATACAGATGAAGCTAATATAAAGCGTGTAAAAAATAGTCATTTGCCACACTTGAGTAAATCACCAGTAAGTATCAACCGAGATTAGTGCAGACAGACAGAAAGCCTCCTTACTTGTAATGATAAGAGATCCCCGTCCTCATTTCGAGAGGTTGCTTCGAATTTACATTCCTGTAGCTTCGGGCCTCTTATTTATTTAAGCTCTGAAGTGAAATTCGACCTCTTCGGGACAGAATGGCGAATAGGGGAACTAAGTTAATCGTATGATGCTACGCTGATTCTTGATTAAAACGGTTATGCCACAGTATACACGTACGATATCAACTGAATTTTCTTGTAGACAAATCGACAAATTCATGATTAGATACGTTCTATAAATAAATGATTCTTCGTAAATAATTCTTCTAAACAAACTGACTTCAATGTTAGGGATAACTCTAAAACTTTTCATCAGATCTCGTTCTTTAAATGGGACCACATGACAAGCACCAGCTTTCGAATATAAAAAGAATCACTAAAATTGGTACACCCAGTATTATTTTTTTCGTTAAATATTAATAAACGCTTACACACTCACACCCCCGCAGTAGGTTATACCTGTGTCGCGGGTGGCATGGACTACACATATAACACATCACAATCACACCCATGACCCGAGTACAAATATTTATCTGTCACATAAATATCTGCCCGGCCGGGAATCGAACCCGGGAACCCTCGCTTCGCAGGCAGGGTCGCTACCAACTAGGCTACAGGGTCAAATCATGACGTCGTCGTCGTCGTCAAATTATGAGTTAATACATAGAAAAATATAATCGAATTGAGAACCTCCTTCTTTTTTTGGTGTCGGTTAATGAACACAAATCTATCCTTAGTACCTACATGGTCTAGTTTCTTGCAACTTCTCTGGAAATGAATTAAGACTGATACAATAATTATTATAATGTTTACTTGTAAATGATAATTTCTGGCTAAAACAAATTTCTGTTTACTTTTAACTATTTTTCAATAAAACGTAGCGCCAAGATTGTTCAAAAAATCGGATTTGTCTAAAACACGGAGTAGCATTCGGATGCATGCTTACCTACTCCTATTGGAAATTACTTTAATCTCACCACTCATTTTTATCTTTACACTACCTTTGGCTCGCAGCTTCGCCCGCGGTAGTGGTTTCGAAACGAAATTTTTAATTAATTAATTTAGATTTACACATAAAAATAAAAATAAAGTGCACCTATAAGTAGAATGATGGATTAGGATACATAATATTAGATATCAGATGAAGCCCGTGGATTCACGAGCGTGGGTATCGATTTTTTACAAATCCCGCGGGAACCCTGAATTTTTCCGAGATAAAAAGTAGCCTATGTGTTAATCCATGGTATAGGTTATCTCCATTCCAAATTTCAGCCAAATCGGTTAAGTAGTTGTGGCATGATTGAGGAACAAATATCCAAACATCCAAATATCCAAACATCCAAATATCCAAACATCCAAATATCCAAACATCCAAATATCCAAATATCCAAACATCTTCACAAACTTTCACATTTATTAATACATTTTATTTTATTTTATTTTTATTTTTTTATTTTATTGTTAATTAGAACGGTACATACCACTTACACTAATTAACACAATATCATGTCATATCATTATTATATCATTTACCACAAATTCTTAATAAACAGCCAAAATAATTAAATAAGAGCAATTAATACAAATTCATGTCAAATTAATAAAATATGTGTCATAAATGTCAAATTAATAAAATGCTTAATAAATAATAATCATGGGGTTTCGCTGAACCTTAGACACATACTAAGGACTTTCCTCCACTTGTCAACAAAAATGTCAAATACATAATATTAATAGGATTTAAACATCAGTAACCATGTTGGAAGCATTTCTTCATACACTGAAAACGTTAGCTATTACAGGTATTTTTACTCTGTTTTCGGAAGCTCCCAGTGAACCGGCCTCAAAAATTCATTGGACGTCACAACCGGCCGTGTTATGTCTCACTGCGCGTTTCGTTTCATTGTTACCATTTATTTTTAGATACAACCGATATAATATTTATTTCCAGTCCAACATGCACATAAAAAATGTTTTCTCGATGGACACGAGCGAAATTGATCAAGCATTGTTTAACTGAACAACAACTGACCAAATTAACGATTCACCGAAACAGCTCGAAATAAATGTTGAGATGAAAAGACAACTGTATGATGCTGTTGAAAAAGACAGTTAAAATAACGCTGCTATTAAACGGTTGGCCGAATAGGTAGACGCTGAGGCAAATACTATCGCTTCGAATAAACGACAAAAATGTTCGAACAAAAGTTGTTTCGAAAAATATTAACTCGGATGAGCAAGACAAAAGACCGCAGGACGAATAGACACGTCGATAAACGACTATCCGAATACAGGAACAAATTACTGAGTTTTGTTAGATGCTAAGCTGACGAGATTCGAATAAACATGTTCAAATCAACGCTAACAACAATTAGTCGAACAATGCATAAACGAATATTGTATTCGAAAACAATCGTTTGAGTAGAAAAAGCTGAGTAAAACGATAGCTCATTTTTTCTATTGAGTAAAAGAATGAAAACACATTAATCTATTTACCCATTATTTCTAGATAAGTTAGTAGGTAATAACACTAGACTTTTTATTGCTAGCTAACTTAGAATATTGAAAACGGCAATTAATAGAAGATCACGTTTTAAGTATGTAATGCTAGCAAAGAAAATTCCATAGCAATAAATATTACGTATACGTTTTTAAAATGCTTCAATAGCCTCCTAATACTTATAGAATACCTTCCAATGTGACACTTCGAGACACGTAGCCGTAAAATACTAGATTTCAGAGATATCCACATAAAATATTCTCTGGAAACCAGCACTTCAAAACTTTCTGGCTCATCGGCTGTTTTCGACGAGTCAGTTTCAACGATTGGCGATTTATTATTCCCCATTCCATTCTACATAAATGTCTCTGGAAGGTAAACATCGGGATCTGTTCTCTCTCCTCTGTTTTCGTTCGCATTCTGAGTGTTATCTTTCTGTACCACTTAACAGGATTTTGCTATTAGCGCTGTTTCGTCTGCCGACACCTTCGTGTATTTTTTTATTCGCTTATGTATTGCTAGAGTTGTCGGATTTTGGGATTGTAAGCGATTAAAGGTACAAGATTTTAATTGTAGTCTGAATATAACTTTTTTTGTGTGCATTGTTAAAATTAAGCAACAGATTTGCTGTTGCTTAATTTGTTCCACTTGTAGAAATTAGTCTTGTAAAGAAAAAAAATCAGTACCAAAAAATATTTTAATTAATTACAAAATGTAAGATTTATCAAACAAACAATTCCATTTCACATGTTATTCGACTCCAACGTAACACATGGATTTTTCAAACAAATTTCCAACCCTTTTTTTTCCTCCTTTCAGGAATGAATTTCCAAAGCTCATTTCTTAGTGCTTCCCGTTATACAAGAAACTAGGTCCACAGTTTCCGATTTATTAAGCAGACACATAGATGTACAATGACTAGTACTACTAACTCGCATCAAAACCCTTAATGAAACACTGACCTAATAGTAAAATATTAGCAAAGTCAGTTATAGCCAATGCTTATTTTCGGGATTATATTCTTTGTCTGTCCGTACTAACTGTGCGGTATTCCTCCACGATTATCATGTCTCGTTCCTCATTGTTTCAAATATCTCTTATTTATTGCTCAGTGTTTCTGATCACTTGTTATTTATGAACGCTAAGGAATTGCGCTTTGATCAGGGTTGTCAACTTTTAGGTTTTTTTCACTTAGTGTAAATAAATGTACAGTACATACCAACTGGCAAGGGAAGAGAATTAGTTGTAAGTGAAATAAATGAATTTCAGAGTGGAAGTTTCAATTCATAACGTAATTATTTCAAAATGGTTAATTGTATTATATTTCGTGTCAATCCAATAATATTTATAAAAATAAATAATCTTTGAATAACTATATTTACAGAAATAATAAAAATAACTATGGGCCTCCTGCGTATTGATTCAACTCTGTGAGGGAAAGTATTAGTGCCCTACCTCACCGGGACGCCATGGCGACGTCGCCGGCGTAGTTGCCACAGCTACCGTTGGCGTCCGAAAGTAGCCAAAAGAGTAGCCAGTGGCTACCCTCTGTCAGTCTCATATCGAGAATGGACGCTTCGTGCGTAGAAGAAATCGCACTTATTTATTATGTGCGTCGCAAAAATTTAAAAAAGAAGAAACGTATGAAATTGTGGGCCCATTCTTTCGCGGTTTCCTAACGGACCAACTACGTACGCACAACTAGTGGAACGGCACAACTAAGTGTTCCCATCGGTACAACTATGTACAACTAAGCACAACTATTTTACTAAAACCATTCCTAACGGTACAACTAAGTACAATCTGATAAATATGATTAATAAGAACCTCTTCAGACATTAACTATGATGTTGGCTACTTCTGTCATATCTTTGAATAAATTAAATAAGAGAATTTTAAACGTCACTTTATGTCATTTCCTGTAGTAAAGTGAAATTAGCATAAAAATATTCGTGTACATTTATTACAGATGTATTACAGAGAATAGGCACTTAAAAAGTTTTAAAAAAAGCCGTGTGTAGAGTAATGTTCCCAAATTTGGGCAGGTGCAGCCAAATGTCACCTTTCTTTTTTTATCTATACTAATATATAAAGAGGAAAGATTTGATTTTTTGTTTGCAATAGGCTCCGAAACTACTAAACCGATTTCAAAAATTCTTTCACTGTTGAGAAGGTACACTATCCCCGGGTAACATAGGCTATATTATATTTAAAAAAAAAAATAGGGATCCTTAGTAAAACTCCAATAATGTAACCCAAGGTGTAAAAAAATAAGAAAACCGAAGCAAAGCGAGGGCGGTTACTCGTATCTTATAATATAATGCTTGACTGCTATCCCACCTGATGGTAAGAGGTGATGTAGTCATAGATGGTAAAACGCATTAACTTAGTAAATGCCTATTTACTCTTGCCTTGAAGACACATTATAATCGAGCGGAAACACCGACGCGGGCAATTTAATCCAATCCTTCGCTGTACGTATAATAAATGGTGAAGCAAAGCGCGTCATCCGTACAGGGGGGATGTTAATAACGAAGGGATGGATACCTGCCGTGCGTCGGGACGTTCGATGATAGAAAGGGGATGGAGGAATCAAATTATGTAATTCCTGCGCACACTCTCCAAAATGTATCCTGTTGAACACCGAGAGGCTGGCAACTCTGCGCCTGTGCTCGAAACTCTGAAGATTGGTCTCAAGCAATTTAGGGTCACCAGTAAGCCTCTTAGCACGCCTTTCTATTGAATCCAATGCTGACAGGTGGCATTTGGCAGCATCAGCCCAAATGTGACAGCAGTACTCCACACAAGGCCGAACCTGTGCTTTATACAAGGTTAAAAGCTGTTGTGGTGTGAAGTACCGCCGCACCTTCGCTAGGACTCCAAGCTTCCTAGCAGCTACTTTAGCTTTGGATTCAATGAACCGCCCAAATATCTCCATATCTCAATGCCCAATAACTGAAGGCGGTCAGTGTAATTCAGGGATACATTCCGAAGAGTAGGAGTCAAGATGATCGGACTCCTTTTAGCGATGAATAGACACGCCTGTGTTTTTGTGGCGTTGAATCCCACTAGGTTGGCATTGCCCCATTCGGAGACTGCCTGAAGTGTAAGATTCATACGCTCCACCATAGCCTCTCTTTCAGACTGTATATGGTCTTTACTGGCCCGACCCTTTGGCAGGTATCTCTCCACAACCGTGCTGTCGTCTGCGTACCCATAGATACTGGGCATCAGCAGATCGTTAATGTGCAGCAGAAATAGCGTTGCAGTGAGAACAGACCCCTGAGTAACTTCGGCATTGGTTGTCATTGAATGCGACAAGCAACCTCCGACAACCACTCGGAATGAACGGTCACTCAGGAAGTCTTTGATCCAGTCGATCAGGCCAGAAGTTTGCTCATAAGGCTAGTGTGACAAACCCTGTCAAAAGCCTTCGAGATGTCAAGGGAAACAGCAAGTGCTTCCCCATTTTTCTCGAGGGCTTCGCTCCAGATGTGAGTGGCATACGCTAGAAGATCTTCTGTCGACCGGTTTGGGCGGAAACCGTACTGTCGGTCACTGAGGACATCGTTCTGTTCTAGGTATGCCATGAGCCGTGAGTTCAATATACGCTCCATAATCTTACAGAGTAAAGAGGTTATTGAGATAGGCCGATAGTTAGTGGAGTCAGCACGACTGCCTTTTTTAGGCACAGGCTGCAAGTTGGCAAGCTTCCACGATCTAGGAACTATCCCAGTCTCGATAGAGAGGCGAAACAAGCGTGTCAACACAGGAGACAACTCGGGTGCATATGTCTTTAGTACTACCGCTGGAATACCATCTGGTCCGCTGGCTTTCTTCACGTCTAGACTTCGCAGGGTCTTAAGTACCTCTTTATTGTGAATGCGGACTTCTGACATAGAGGTACCGCAATTAGGTATCTGTGGTGGATGGATGTTGCTAGTGTCTAGACGTGAGTTCTCAGCAAACAGAGAAGCGAAAAGGTTCGCTTTCTCTTCAGCTGTATGAGCCAGAGAGTCATCTGGTTTCACCAGCGGAGGCAGCGTGGGACAACAGAAGTTAGTCTCGACCGCTTTGGCGAGGGACCAAAAAGCTCTACTGCCACATGGCTGGCGAGAGACTTTTGCGCCGATATGTCTAATGCAGTCGATACCTACTTTCTGTAATGCCTTTTTGTTGGACTTCGCGGCAAGGTTAAAGGCTTTCTTCTTAGATCTAATATCCGGAGCTTTGCGGCCTTGAGCATCAACCCAGGCAAGATACGCTGAATGTTTACGCTTCTCAGCCTGAGCGCATTTGGCGTTGAACCATGGGCGAGCTTTGCTACCAATGAGAACGTTGGAAAAAGGAATGAAATACTCCATCCCTTAACGAACCACATCGGTTATAGCATCCGCGCAACTCGACGGATCTCCAGGAGAAAAACAGACCTGTCGCCAAGGATAAGATGCAAAAAAGTGTCGCATCTCATCCCAATCTGCTGACCTGTAACGCCATACTCGCCGAATACCTCCCGAGTCTGTTCAGGGGCTGAGTACGACGAAACAGATTTCACCAGACAGTGGTCGGAGGTTCCCAGCGGGGAGGAAACCTGAACAACGTACCTGTCTGGATCGGTTGTCAGCAGAAGGTCCAGGCAGTTTGCTGTGTGGCCATGAATATCGGGCACCCTAGTCGCTTGCTTTACCAGCTGGGAGAGGCCAAGCGATAAGGCAAAGTTCCTCGCTTCTCTCAATGCATGGTCGGTTTTCTAGTATGGGAACAGCCAGTCCTGATGACAGGCGTTAAAATCCTCCAGAAAAACCAGCTGCGCAGTAGGGTACCGTTGCAAAGCCACATCAGCCGTCACGCTAAGGTGCTCAAATAGACGAGTTGTCTCCTGGTCACCGCTGTGCGAACGTTAGACACAAGAATACAAGACTTTGTCTGTACCTGTGTCTACCAAAACCCAAATGGTGGAAAAAGTATGGGGATGACGGGATGACGGAGGCGCTGGCAACAGATGTCATTGCGCGCATACACACAGACTCCGGCGCGAGGGTGAAAATAATGCTCCAATGTGTAACCAGGGTAGTCTAGGTATGCCGCGCTCAATGGACATCGGATCTGTGTCTCAGTCAAAAAAAGCAAGTGCGGCTTCTCAGTCTCTACGTGGTGGTGGACTGACGTGAGGTTAGAGTGCATACCTCGGATTTTGGTAAAATGCACTTCGAGCGAGGGGACGTGCAACCGCTGTAAATGACGTTTACTCTTGCTCTTTTTCTCATTAGGTTAAAATTGGGAGTGAATAGGATGGAGGATGGCAGTTGAACGAGGCGTTGCGTCGTAAACCAAGTGACAGAATGAGAGTCACTATGTTATTGGGGGCTTAGTCTGGACAACGTGGGGACGTCTGAATCCCCCCGGAGATCGCCATCATGTCCCCTGATCCGGTCGCCAACCGGCATGATGGAGCCACTCCGGGATTTTTCGCAGATGGCAGCCTTTCTTGGGTAGCTTTACCACTACTTGGGCTCCCAACTGTCTACGGTCGGCCAGCGGTGCACCGTGCTTCGGATCTCGCTGCCCTCCGCGACTAAGTTTCCGACACAGCAAACACCAACCCGTCACAACCGGTACATCAATGCAAGCAACTGTTCAGACCCATCCTCCATTCGGCTTCATTAGACATCACGCTGGAACAAGACGGATCGCTTGGCGGCATGGCTTTGTCTAATGGGTGGTAACCTAAGCCGGCAGCCGATGTTGTGGCCTACCACCGGAGTTGCTGCTCGTTTAGCACTACCCAGGGGACACGTGTAGGGTATTCGGTATCCAAGTAACTTCCTACAGACGCGAGCAGCCCATCCTCCTTTCTGCTTTGGATTCGATGGAGAGGCATGCGAAGAGGCTCATTGGTGACTCAGATATGGTTGAGACCAATCTGCAAAGTCTCGAGCACAGGCGCAGAGCAGCCTCTCGATTTTCTACAGGGCACGTTTTGAAGAGTGTGCGTAGGAATTATTTGAATTAATTCCCCCTTCCCCGTTCCTCCATCGAACGACACGACGCACAGCGGATATTCAACATTTCGTGGTGAACATCCCATCGGTACGGACGACGCGGTTCGCATCGTCTTTCGTTATGCGCAGCGCGAAAGATTGGAATAGCTTGCCTGCGTCTGCGTTCCCGCCCACCTATGATGTGGATGTCTTCAAGAAAAGTGCGCTCACCATCCTAGACCACATCTCCACTTACCATCAGGTGGGATTGTGGTCAGGCATCATTAAAGTATAATGTCATAGAACAGACATCTCGAACAAAATGTGTGTCCCGCTGGGAGGTTCTATTTTCAAAATTGAGCCCCCGTTCTCCTTTCAAAATCGAACTAATCCATTGAAAATTGAAGCCGATCGGCGCCAATTCATTGGAACATACATTGTGTTTGCGGTGTCGGTTCTATACGCTAGTAATAATACTTCAATGTCAAGCATTAACTTATTGTAAGTAAAAAATAATAAAAATAAAGGATGATTAGAAAATCCTATCCCGGGATACCAGCATCCAGAAATACCGGGATGCCGCATACATTTTACGGGGCTAATCTCGGTCGAAATTTTTGCGTGAAAATCATACTCTGCGCGCAGTAGCGCGCGCAGTGTTGCAAAAGTTAAATATTAAAAATCGGTAACATTGCCAGCTAAAAATCGGGAGAAATCGAGAGATTCTTAATCTGAATAAAAAAAGAGTTTTTTAATGTTACTATTACAGTAATTTTATTCATAACTAGCTGACTGGGCGAACTTCGTATCGCCTAAGAATGTAACAAATCAAAGATCATTAAAATCGTTCTTAGCCGTTATAGTTTTTATGTTCATATCTCCCGCTCCCGCTCCCTCTCCCTCTCCCTCTCCCTCTCGCTCTCCCTCTCCCTCTCCCTCTCCCCTCCCTCTCCATCTCCCTCTCCCGCTCCCGCTCCCCTTCTCTCCCCATGTTACAACTATAACAATTAATTTTTGTTTCTAACTATAAGCTTACACATTAATTTTCACATTTCTGAGTTCAAAAATGACTAATTATTATCCCTTAGGGGATGAATTTCGAGAAAACCGTGATACAGTTAATTTTATAAACAAGCTTAAATACAAATTTTCACTCTTCTTACTTCAAAATTGACGAAGTTGCCAACGCATTATTATTAAATTTTGTTTCTAATTTTGAGCTAATACATTTTAAAATAACTCTAAAACTGACGAAGTTGGTTTGTATGAAAGTGACTTCCAACCGCTATTTTTACCCCTTAGGGGATGAATTTCCAAAAATTCGATAATATAACATAGCCTGTGTTACTCAAGAATAATGTAGCATCCTGATGGTGAAAGAATTTTTAAAATCGGTTCAGTAGTTTTTGAGTTCATTCGTTGCAAACAAACAATCAAATCTTTCCTCTTTATTTAATATAATAAAGACAATCAGTTATTAATTTTTTTAACGCTACTCAATCTTATACCCACACTAGGATTCCCTGTGTTGTGGGTGCCATGGACAACACAACTCACAAAGACACTTACAAATTAGTTGTGCCATATCACTAGTTGTGCATATGTACCTCTAGGGTATAAGTGTTCTGTGGTATGTACGTAGTTGGTCCGTTAGGAAACTGCGATTAATTGACAATAATGTAGTTGTACCGATGGGAACACTTAGTTGTGCCGTTCCACTAGTTGTGCGTACGTAGTTGGTCCGTTAGGAAACCGCGCATTCTTTTGTATCGGGTCGAAGCCGAAGTTGGTGTATTTTGCAAACTATATGAAGATTTAAGAAAATTTCCTAAATAATAAAATAAATGATAATAATAATAATAAATTAACAATTTCGTCCCAACATCTTATTTTTAAATTGCGGTCGGAATAATCAGTTCTTGCGGTATCCCATAAATATGGACGATTTTGTATTTCTACAATAAACCTTTCTGTATCGAAACTCATTGTTGAATAATGGAACCGTGTTAAGTGAAAGACATAAATAAGAATAATAATTAAAATAGTTTGTTTTTGTAAAAAAACAAGCGTGCGTCCGTTTTGGCGGCCGGGCCGGTTTGGACACTGAGTGAGTGAGAAGTAACTTGCACGTGTACATTTTACTGGCGACGTCGCCAGCTCGCCAAGTCGCCAGACTCCAAACAGCGCGCTGGCAGTCATGGCTACGCTTCATACGAGGTAGCAGCCATACATTTCAATACTGTTTGGATACGTAGCCGGCGACGTCGCCATGGCGTCTCGGTGAGGTACCGCACTTATTCTATCAAAACACTAAATGTTACCCTAAACTTATTAAAAATCAATATAAAGAGCATCTAAAACGGATATACCGTTTAAGAAAGTAACGTGAACAAACGTACCGATAAGCAGACAAAAAATCTAAATATCATAGCGTTAATAAATACCTACCTCCAAAGTTCTTCCCAAATATCTTTAATGTATAGACATCGATGATTTTTCATTTTACCGTACAGAACAGTGCTAAAACATTATTTACCAAATCCGTCACTGTCAGTAAACTAGTTCATATTAGTTATTATGATAACAATAATCTCCATCTGTCATAATATGTTTAGTTAGAACCGTATCGTAACGTCGGAGTGACGTTATCTCGCCGGAATGGATGCAAGGCAATAGCTTAAGTTAAATTACTCCCATAGACCCATATTTAGTAGAACCCCATCACTAGTAACAGATGGTTAACATCGATAAATACCGGTTAACCCTTCCATGGTTAAAATTAAACTGACAACAATTATATTGTAATACAAGTAATAATGTACGTACATTGAAAATTATATCTCATTTATGGTTGTTAAAAAAGTCGGTTACATATTTTTAGGCAACTAAGTACGTAAAGAAGTATATCGACGACCCGTGTGGCGTAATGGTTACCATGCCGGATCGCCGCACCGAGGGTCCTGGGTTCGATTCCCAGCGAGGCGGAAATTTGAATGATGAGTTTGAATTTCTGTTCTCGGTCTGGGTGTGAATGTCCTTGTCTAGTGTGTTGTCCATGGCACCCACGACACAGGGAATCCTAGTGTGGGGCTATGTTTGTGAAGCGTTTGTGAAGCGTTATCTTCACTTGAGTACAGAGGAGATTCAACTGTGTGGTATACCCCAGGGTCTTCGATAAAGGGATCTGGTACTATGTCACAACAGTCTTATTTCCATCTTTTTCTTCCCTCTTTTTTGGCCGGCAACGCAGTAAAATCAGTGACGCCTTTGGTGTCGCTGGTATCTATAGGCGACGATAGGCGCTTACCATCAGGTGGATCGTCAGCTATAGAAGATCTTGTCGATGCATCAAGAGCTCTCTTAGCTTTGACACAAAGATGGATGACACATCCACAAAATACGACCAGCAGTTTTTTAACCGACTTCAAAAAAGATATTCAATTCGACTGTATTTTTTATGTTTGTTACCTCAGAACTTTCGACTGGGTGAACCGATTTTGATGATTCTTTTTTTAATCGATAGGTACTTGTCATCTGGTTCTTAAAGAGCGAGATATGAAAAGTAGTTTTTGAGTCATTTTGAAGTCTGTTATTTCTTGTCAAGGATTATTATGATTGTATTTTATTTCTTTCATGTTTTAATCAACCAAATTAGGTAAGCACTAAATCGCACCCTTAGAATGAGAGTGACCTAACTCAAAAATTGGAATTTGTGGGAAATGAGCAAGAAAGTTTTCAAAAAAGTATATATCGATGAATAGAGTGATCAATGAAAGTGACCGATTATTAGGTTGACCTTTTCTTACTCATAATTCGAGCTCTTTTTCATCACAGGGTTTTAGGGTACGCATTTTAAGGTAAGTTTATAACAAAAACAGAAATTACAGGAATTTTGAGTTAGGTCACTTTCATTTTAAGGGTGCGAAATGTTCTCTAAAAAATGTTCTTAGTAAGTTAGACCGCTGTTTAGAACAGTAGTTTTAGTTCTTTAATAAATAAATATGTATAGCTTTGTTTCAGCACGACATTTCTCTAATTAGCTTTCACAAATGCAACCATAAGCCTGTGAAATAGTGTAAACACGTTATAAAGCTTAGCTCACATACTGAAACGGATTAGCGACATTAATTCGTTGCCAAAAACAGTTTACGAGGCTTAGGTGTGGAGTAAAAATGTTAAAATTAAATTTTAGCGGAATTGTAGAAAAACTAAAGAGCTGTATGCATTGTCGTTTTCATTGTGTTGAGCGTTGCTAACGAATTCCATGACGGACCTTTGCTTTATAATTTAACAGTGAAGTATTTTGAAGTATATAAATTATCTATCTATAGTGCACAATGAGAAATTATATTTTTATGTTACGTATATTCACGAACGGGAACTTAAAATTTATTTTATTGACGATTATAAGCGTCAAAAAACCAGGCAAGTGCGTGTCAGGCCACGTGCAATGTAGAGTTCAGAAGTAGTAAGTTTATCGACTATTACTCATTTACTACTTATGCTAACATAGCCGTTATAGTTTTCAGTGTAAATTCATCATATATTTGAGAATTTTTCACTTGTCCAACTCCAACCGTTTAGTCAGCAGACGGAAAGATGGACGGACAGGTGGATGGACGGACATGACGTAACTATAAGGGTTCCGATTTTACTTCGGAACCCCAAAAACTTAGACGTTGAACGTAAAATCGCGTAATGTTGTAGCACAAGGGTTGTGCATAAGCTTCATAAATAAGGACTGGAAAATATAGGTCATGGCAACCTACGTTCACATTTGCAAAATATGAGCAATTTAAAATAATTCTTTCACGATGCAAGCCTAAATATTAAATTCTTTGAGCGGAAAGTTGCTGAAGTATTAATATACGTGGAAATTTCTTGTGTTCTTTAAGAGACTTATTAATATTAAATTAAAAATCTTTGTTTCGATAGTATTCCAAAGAACTCTAATAATTTAAAATAAGTTTAGTTTAGTTTAAAATACAATGTTGTTAATTGTTTATTATGATTTGAGTACCCTTGATGAAGATCTCGGGTTCTCTGGCAGGACTACTTAAACAATTAGTTTCATGTGACACACTAAAAAGATAGTAAAAAGTTAAGAAAGATTTGTCATTAAAGATATGTTATTGCTTTATAAGAATCCCAGTGAATTAAGTTCAGGATGGACCGCTAAAAGACTAAAAAGTTTATTAACTGACTTCCATAATATTTATGTACGAGATATAAGATAAAGGCAACATTAAAATAACTGTGCTTCTGCAAACGAAGCTTTTAATTTTTAATGAAAGCTCATAAAGTTAAGCGGACACATCGATCAATTTCAAAAGGGGTTGAAAATAGATGCCGAGTTTTAAATATCCCTCAAAACTATCCGCTTGAAAGCTTTCGAAACTCAATTTACCATGATCGGCCCATGTTTGTGGACAATCCCAAAAAGTATGATGTGTTCCAAATTAAATAATTGTATATTTTTTTTAACTATTTTACTACGTTACACCTTACACATCTGTACTTAATAGTCCTTGTGTTGCGGTTGTCATGGATAATTCTCAAAACTCGAGGCTCTTGAACCCGGGACCCGGGACATACCATTCGACAAGCAAAATCAATACCTAGTAAGGCTAGTCTATAAACTCGTTTTTACTTGTATAAGTACAAAAGAAAACTAAAACTGTTGTGTACAAAAACAGTTTTTACTTATTTTGTTTTTATCTAGCTGACCCGGCGAACTTTGTATCGCCTAACAAACTATTTTTTTTTCTAAAATAAAAGTAGCCTCAGTTACTCCTTGTTACATCAAGTATCTGCCAGTGAAAGTCCCGTCAAAATCGGTTTTGCCATTTCAGAGATTAGCCGGAACAAAGAGACAGACAGACAGAGAGACAGACAAAAATTGTAAAAAATGTTGTTTTGGTATATGTACCGTGTATAAATCCAAATGCACTTAGTAAATAGCGGTTATTTTAATATTACAAACAGACACTCCAATTTTAGTTATTGTATGTACAGAGTATAGATTACAAGCAAGTGCTAATTAAAGTATTTTAAAAGTTTATATTTATTACTCAATTGTGTATTACAAACTAAATAACTGTATAACGATGTAATCTCGTACAAAGTTTAAGAGATTAATTCATTCTAAATTTATCAAAACTTTTAGCTTACGAATATTTAACTAACAAATTCAACTTTATTAATAAATTCGTAGGTCAGTAAATCAGGAGCTCCTGCAATAATGAAGGTATTACCACGGTGTTTATAAAGATAGGTAAAAAAGAGGTATTTAATTCGAAAAGTAATATGTCTATTACTATTTAAAAAAAAATCTGTATTTCATTTAAATTACAATTTTCTATAGCTTTCGTTACGATTCGGGAGAATCTCAGCAAATGTTCGACGTGTGGTCCCCAGTCGTAAGTTAGGCGGAGTGCACTATTTCCATCACACTCTTGGTCGTTTTAGTTGAAGCTAAGTGTGCAGGCTGAAATTATACACCGGTTTGAACTTGAGATTTATGACGTATTTAACGTGTTATTTTGTTGGCGAGGATAATCGACATGCAATAGATCGTGGATACACCCATTAAAAGATTTTTATGGTATCACTTGTATGAAATATTTTTTATCTGTCTGAACGCGGCTTTATAAATGCATGGTTTTTATCAGTAAGTATTGATGATGATTTTTATAGACAAGGTAGACGTGTATTTACAAAACGTTTGGTAAAAACGATCGATAAATTCTTTTAGGTGCTGTTTGTCTCTAAACATAAAATTAAATTAAATGTAAGTTTATGTAAATTTCATGTATGTAAATGTAAATTTCATTTTGAAATAAGCAGTGCCTATGTACTATTGTTTTAAATTTCGATTTCATTTAAGTTTATACGTGTACATGAAATTTGAAATAAAAAAAATAATAAGTATATATAATTTGTAATATTTTTTTTTCTTAATAAATCTTTAAATCTTTAAACTTCTTAGATGCAGATTATTTTAACTTTAGATGATACATTAGAATACTTTTTATGTAATATATGCATCTGTTCCCGTAGTTCTGTAGGTTGAAAATTTATTAAATTATTTATTATTGAGCTATACTAAACAATAACTACAACATGTATAACGAAGATTGCATATTGTTTTTATACAATTTGTATTGTGTGTATTGCCGACATTATTGTAGACCATCGAAAAAAGAAGTACCTACCCGCACTGTCTGTACGGAACACTCGACTCGCCTTAACCCTCCAATTGCTCGACTAATTGAAAGTATTGCATACTTAGTTAAAAAGATAACCCTCAATTAATCATTGAGTTTATCGACTAACTGAATTGGGAGTGAGATAAACTCGTTTAATAGAGATAGTTTAATGATTTTAACGTCAGGCAGGAGCTGGGTTAGATTCCTGCACCAGTGTTTCAAAGTATGCCTATTAGAATATGGGCTAAAATGGTAGAGGATTCGAAATAAGGTCGTAAAATGGTTGCAGTTGCAAATGCAGGAATTTTCAGAATATTAAGCAGTTATTTATTTAAGTTAATTAAACAAATAAAAAGTAATATTATTATATTCCTGTTAAGAGTTTTTTCGCGTCAACGTTGTTTAGCCGTGTCCGCTATCCATGAATTTAAGTATCGGTGTACAATATACATATCGTGAGAACCCGAAGCACTAGTTAATTGGGCACAAGCCACGTTGAGGTAAATAAATAATATTATCAAAAATCAACATCAATCAAATTGGTCTGTGATTATTCCGTCCCAATTAATATAACTTTAATTTACGAAGGCTTCCAAAACATCAGCTTATCTTCATTAAATTTTTGATGAATAAAAACTTGACAAGTAATTTAAGAAAAATAAAATTGTAGACAGAAAACCGGTCATGCTCTGGCCTTCGTTAATAGGGTTCAGTATAATAAATTATTTATAATTTTATTCTATACTAATATAAAAAGAGGAAAGAATTGATTTTTTGTTTGCATTGAATAGGCTCCGAAACTACTGAGCCGATTTCAAAAATTCTTTACTGTTGGGAAGCTACACTATCCCCGAGTAATATAGGCTATATTATATTTTCAAAAAAATTAAGGATCCTTAATAAAACTCCAATAATGTAACCCAAGGTGTAAAAAAATAAGAAAACCGAAGCAAAGCGAGGGTGGTTACTCGTATATATATAAACTAGGTATTGAAACCCATTTCAATCTGTTTCTATTTCAGGTATTTATATTGTTTTTTTTTTCAAAGTAATAGTTCGAGTTTTTGGAAAAAAGGTTTTACAATTTATTTAAACTTCAGAGACGTTTCTCGTATGCAGTAATTTATTTAAAATCATTAAAAAAATTACCTTCAAATAACAATCCGTTTATTTACGGAACTACTGAGAATAGAAATGAAGTATTATGTCAGACAGAAAAACTGACGTTCGAATTAATCAGATTTAAGGAACTCTAAAAACACCAGTAGTGTGGATGTGAAAAAATAACAAAGACATGAACGTTTTGTAACACACATGAGTCACCGTACAGGGCGTACAGAGGTTTGACTCATGTAAGTCAAGTCAATTTGATGAATCAATCACTATCGCGCTACGATATGCAGTCGAGTGGTACTCAAACGGTATTTTTAAAGATTTGTGCGAAATTTATAGAGAAAAGTGTGCGCGTATTAGTGACTAATTTTGGTTACTATTGGTTACTTAAATCACTCCTTAGTACAGAATTTGTATGGTGATTCGTTACTAAGGAGTGATTAAAGTTCTCTTAGTGACTCTGAGTTGGGGCGTTAATGTACACACGTTTAATATGAAAGTGCTGTACTCATCGGACTTCAGGTACCTCTACAAAGTCAGTGATCCAGATGGAGTAATATATCCATGGTGACCGTTTGGTTTTACTGATGTTCATAAGCAACGGCGACAACTTACCATACCATGTATGGACATTCGCTTTAACAATGCAATAATATTATACAAGGAACTTCGGTATCTATCTCTCTCACTCGCACACGCACTGACAGTGTATATGTTCTCACTACTCGTAAAATTTGGGGAAATCTTATCCTTTCTTGGGAGAAAATAATAGTATACATAAACGCTATTTACCTATTCTCTTGTAACAACAATAAAACAGGAAATAAACTCGAACGGATTCTACTAACATTCTAAAACAGTTTAAATGCTGGTCCCTTGTCTTGCTGTTCTTCACGTAGCCTGAGAGAGAACACATGAACTTGCTCAGTTTGAACGGGAGTTAAAAATTTGGCAAACTTTTCTGTTTACGTTTTCAAACTTATTTGGCAGCTCCGGCCGCAAGCCGCGAACTCTAGAAGTCTAGATAAAGCTCTAATTGTACCCAATAATTAAATTATTACTGTTCTCCGAAGACCTACTTTCGTCTGAGGTCATCGGCCAACGATTTCGGTGAGTGTTAAGAGTTTATGCCAACGTATTTTTTCTCTTATTTCTGTTTATCGTTGGTGTTTCGTAAATATATCGTTAGTTGTAAGGTTATTTAGTACCTACTTATGAAGTATATAAGTTGATTTATATTTTATGTATTTACCTTACCTTATATATTCTATAATACTTTTTATGTATTTCAATTTATTTTGCAGAATAACATTGTCATTTATTTTCACGCTCATATATTATTATTTGTACTTATTATCACTATACATTATCATTTCATTATTATCACTATATATTTTATCGTATTTTCCGTATTCCGTTTCCTTCTTCTATTCATTCTACTTTTACACTCAGTACTTTGTATTTTGTCCAAAGGTCCGACAAAAGGTCGACTTGCAGAGAATGCTTATAGCATTAAGTCCACCTTTTGTACCACTTAGTTTTAAGGGTATAATAAAGTGTAAATAAATAAATAAATAAATAAATATTTATTAAATGCAAACTTATAGTAATTTTCTAAATAATATTCCATTCTAGTGACTAGATAATTCTCTAGAAAATATCGATCTGTTTCTCTTTCTAAAAATATCTTTTTCTCCGAAACAACATTTAAGTTTACAATACATATTTGAAACGTAAACCCGCGATAACATTACCTAAGATTTTAGATTGTAGTCAAGCAATTAAGTTACAAGACATAAAAAATAACATGAAAATCATATGGTTTATTTTTTATTTTATAATAATTTATGAGTAACTCAGCCTTGCTTCGCGTCGGGTCTCAAGATCCTTTAGTTAACAAATCAAACAATCCGATTCGTTTTTATTGCATTTTATGAATGTTTCCTGTTTACAACACACTTGAACATTTCTCGTGATTCACTATTAGTAAAAACTATAGAATAATTCATAGAGTGAAATGAAATGGAATGAAATGAATTAAGTTTTATTCGAAGTAGGTTTGTTACAAACACGTTTCGAACGTCACTCAACGCCAGCGCTTCAACAAATCCCTACCGTGAGTGGTCCCGGAAGAAGAAGTGGCAAGAAACCCCCGGGATTATTTTTTTCCTACTCACAGTTACAGCACTTAATACGTATTGCAATATTTAATATAAAAAAAACTCATGTCCAAGCAGTCTTGTCATTTAAATACTCATCAACTTTGTAATATTGCTTTCTTCATGAGAATACCTTTTACATGAGTTTTAAATTTACAGTATGGCATTTCTATTAATTCTAAATTAGTTGTAAAGATGAACAGATATCTTATTGTATACGATGCAGTGAAGCAATCTAAGTATAATAATTAATTCCTTCTTAAATTTTCATTCTCACAGTACTAAATAGCATCGTTTAAAAAAAAGCGGCCAAGTGCGAGTCGGACTCGCTCATGAAGGGTTCCGTAGCAGCAAGTAACGTAATATAAAAGTTCTTGTAGTTCGTTGTAACTTTGATCAATGTTTTTTGCGGTTTACGATTTATGACGTATTAAAAAAAACTACTTACTAAATATCATTCAAACCAATTTTCGTTGGAAGTTTTCATGGTAATGTACATCATATATTTTTTTTAGTTTTATCATTCTCTTATTTTAGAAGTTACAGGGGGGGGGGGGGGACACACATTTTACCACTTTGGAAGTGTCTCTCGCGCAAACTATTCAGTTTAGAAAAAAATGATACTAGAAACCTCAATATCATTTTTGAAGACCTATCCATAGATACCCCACACGTATGGGTTTGATGAAAAAAACATTTTTGAGTTTCAGTTCTAAGTTTGGGGAACCCCCAAAATTTAGTGTTTTTTTTCTATTTTTGTGTGAAAATCTTAATGCGGTTCACAGAATACATCTACTCACCAAGTTTCAACAGTATAGCTCTTATAGTTTCGGAAAAAAGTGGCTGTGACATACGGACGGACAGACAGACAGACAGACAGACAGACAGACAGACAGACAGACAGACAGACAGACATGACGAATCTATAAGGGTTCCGTTTTTTGCCATTCGGCTACGGAACCCTAAAAACAATAAATTTATTAGCTCCATTGATCAAAAGTAGCACAAACAGTTAAGAGAAAGTATAACCGAAACATCGTTGAAAAACGAAGCAGTTAAAGATTTCAATCTACAATTACCGGATAGTCAATGGTCTCTCGAAGCGGCTGGAAGCAACACGTTTGATATGGTAACATTTGAAGATCTGCAGTAGGTATACAGCTCTTATTCTGTGCTTTAGTATGGTGACAAATAAAAGGTCTGTCAGAAAAGACTTAGGTACAGAGAATACTAATGTGGAGAATGAATCAAAGTATGTTTATTTTAAAAACACCTGATAAATAGGGGTGTATGTATGGAAATACTGGGATAATTTTTCCCACTATTTTCATTGTGATTGCGCGTGAACAATCGGCGTCTTAAAGTCCTATATAGTGTCCGACAGGATTGTTTTTACCGATAGGAAACCAAAGCATGTCAAAGTAGGTCATATAAACTACTTTGAAAAAAATTGTTTGTCGCCAGTCTTAGCTATACAAAAAATAACAATTGGCAGTCCTGTCTGTTTATCCTAGGCCTTAATTTAATCAAATTCTTTAACATTTGCCAAGTGGGCAGCTGTCTGCCATGAAACACAATACCAGCCCAATTACGTTCTCTGAAGACTAAAAACGCTTTGCAGAGCTATCTGCTTTATGTTACTGTCGTACTAAAAGCTATCGTTAACGTTATTTAATATATAAAGTGACTATAATAATTGGATGACATTTATCTCTTGTAAATATGCTTTTTTAATATAGTACTTTAGTTAAGATCTTTTTTATAGTGTAAGTAATAGTATTTTTTTTGTATTAGTTCAATTAGTTTTTTTTTTGTATAATGTAAGTTAATTTAATAACAGTAAAGATTATCTTATATGTTATCAGTAAATAAATTATATATATAGAGTACATAATATATTTTTTTAAATATCTGACAAACGAGCAGCGAGACTCAACTCCAAATGTATTATTGACTAGTGGCCACAGCTTTGCTCGCGTTTTCCGGAATGACAAGTATCCTATGTCCTATTCCAGATCATGGTCTACCTGTGTGCTAAATTTCATGAAAATCTGTTTTGTAGTTTTTGCGTGAAAGAGTGACAAATATCCTCACGATTTTTCACATTTATTAGTAGGATTCTTCGAAATTGGTAATCACTTTAAAAAACGTGTGTGTACTTATGTACGCACGTAAGAAGTTATACTTACCTCTTACATAAAAGTACCTCTCGCTCACACCCACGACCCTGCGAGCGCTCACAATCCAAAACAACTCCAGCGAATGCTTTGCGCCTAGTATCATGCACCTTTATTGTGTCGCTTTTTGGCTGTTGCATCGTAAAGTTTTACTCTCATAATTTTTTCCAAGTGCTCAATAAGAAGTACAACTTCAAAAATATTTTCTGTTTCGTTTGGCGACTATTTTGTATTTTAGTTTCTCTGTTGTCGCTCGCTATACAACAACAGCTCATTGAAGAGCGGAACTGGGTCGCGCTACAAAGAGAAGCTTATGAATTCCGCATGTAACAAAATACTATTGACCTGTCGTTTGGGAACAATGGACACTCTCTCCCACGCTGCGCCAGCCATGTGCCCAGCACTCTTTAATAATGGAAGATTGATTGCGAGTAATGAAAAAATAACGATAAAACATAAATAATTATTTATTTTGAAGTTTATGTAGCACTAGTAACGTATAAAAGATGTTCAAATGGATCTCTTTAAATTGACATAATTTTTCTTTTTATAAATGAATAGACTGGAATAAAAGAAATAATTGTGTTTCTGACCTTTCTTTACTTTTTAGGTTTGTTTTCTGTGGTCGATATTCGGCCACAATCATTGTTAATATTTGAATATAAATTAAGCATAAATTGGTATGCTTAAAACATTTTTTCTAGTGTTATATAATTGATTGCATACCTAACAGAACATCGTACACATTTCTATCTTACCGAACAAATCATTTCAGTTACGTCATAACAGAATAAAGAAACTGATGAAAAATAGGGGAGAAAAAGGGGTTTTCAGGACTTTTGAGTAATTTCTCGTGACCTATTCATTCATATAATGTACTTGTATAAATTTTATATACTGGTATATTATATTTCGATATCTACATAAGTAATCACAGAATTTATCGTTCAATATTCAATTAGACGCATTTATATGATTTACATACACACTCATATCTCTCTCACTGTATTTGAAATCTGGGTCAGCTGAAAATTCTATTGACGGTTCGTTTTAGGAACAACAACACAAGATATCTTAGCCACTTGTTTCATCACTAGTGTGTTACGAGAAGCTAAGAATAAAAAATAATAAATAAGGTATTTTTTCAGTAAAGGTTATAAGTTAATGCTTAAACAGAAACCCACTATATTAGCACTAATACATGATGACAATTCAGGTTTCTTTTTCCAGTTAGGTGTACATCGATTCTGTTCACCGATGCAAATAAAAAAATATATACGTATAAGGTATTTCTAATAGGCACAATAATTGAAAAATAAGACGTGGTTGCAGCCGTTGCAGGCATTTTAACTGAAGTCATCTTCTCTATTTAAGTTATTAAAAAACATATTTATATGTTTCTTAAAACAATTATAATTGTTTTAAGTTTTGTCTGTAATATTTATGATTTTTTTTTACAAATAGGGAAGAGATGAAGTTAAAAAAATCCATATTCCATTCGTTCATCGCTTATCGCTGGCAGTGTAAAACAAGTTAATTAGAACAATAGGTTATCTTCAATGAACTCCGAATTTGATAATTCGTGAGAAACTCAAATAGTTGAACACGATACCTCTTTGTCTTTGTTCTTGATATCAACACGCGTACTCGGTTGTTATTAATGTATGTGTATATTGTATACTGAATAGTTTCTGTGTGTGTTTTATACTGTTGTTTCTAAGAATCTCACACTAGTAACATTCTAAGACGGAGGTATAATACCATGTACACCGAACTTCGCATAAACTATGCTTAGGGATAGTAATTAGTATACATTTTATATTTAAAGTAGCTGACAAATAACCGAATCTAAAGCAGGAACCTTGGAACGGATAAAACGAACGTATAAAATCATATTTTTTCTTTTTTTTATATTGGTAGCTCTCTATAAAAATAAACCCTACCTTGTTAAAAATAAGCTCTTTGTTTTCAGTACAATAAACAATACGACATACCAAAGTATGCATTTTAATTCCCCTCAATAATTTTTATAATGATTAAAGCATCACATGCCATCTGGCGACAATAGTGTTGTAATGCCACTGAAATAGGATACGTTTTGGTTCTGTACAACAATAACGTCTGTTGGTCACTATTGTGATGACTTTTCATCGAATATTTTTTCAACAATTACATAAATATTATGTCTTAAATGTAGTCAGAACTCTTGAAAAATTAAGTAAATTTAATAACTGACGTGTATTAATGTAAATATTTATGTTAATTTTATAACCTTTTTTTTATTTTTCCTATCTTTCATGACATTTAGTAAGTGTAACTTAGAAATTATTGTACTATATTTTATTAATAAATACTAAAGTTTTATATGTTTGTCCACAGCGGACCCATTGCCCGGCAAGCACGTTCCACTAGAAAGCTATGAGAGCGAATTGGAGCGAGAGCACGCGTTGCCGACGTCCGTCCCGAACGCCGACATACTCAAGACTAACAGCAACCCCACGTATCACAAGCCAAGGTAAACTTTTGTTTTTTTTTCGGCGTTAGACTTGCCAAGAGATTAAATACTAGATATAGCCAGATAGACTGAATGTAGTACATTGTAGTACAGTAGAAATGCTATAGTAGATATAAAGTAAAAAAAGTGTATATTATGGAATTTAAAAAAATCTTTGGTTGAATATAATTTTGAGCATTTTTTTTTTGACTAATTACAGTCAAGGAAACACATAATGCTTATTCGTGATACACAATTTAATTTTAGTGTTAGAAAATGATCCCAGAGAAGTTTAGTATAAAAATAATGTAAATATAGATCAGAATGAATGAACAACCGTTTATTACAGAACTAACCGATACGAAAACCCGAGGGGCCTCCCCCTCCACTTAGGGCCCCAAAGCGGTTGATAAAACAATGGAATTATATTCAGTGATTCGAAAACAAACATTAAAAGCGGGTTCGTAGTTAAAATCCTCGAGTCAGCTACCATTATCTTGGCTATTAGCTCGTCGGTTACGTTTTTACGCGACTGAGTGGATCAAACTTTTACGTAAACGACGCTTTACTTTAAGGCCCTTTAGACTGAATTTACGGTAATGATTTATTTTATGCTCCGGATTAAAAGGGATGGTCGGGAGCATCTTAATTGAAATTCGCTTAAAAACTTGGTATTTTCAAAGCCCTTTAATAAATAATAGATGTAAAGTTAGCCGGTTAATGCTTATGGCCTATTTATCAATGCACGATATTCTTTGTGTCTTAAGTTTAAACTGTAAACTTACAATTTTTCTCAAGCGACGCTAGAAATCTAAGGATCCCTCAGTTAATAATTAACGTTACACGCAATAATTAATTTTAAAAACGGTCATAGGTACCTACTTGCTACAAAAATATTATAAATAAACTAGCTGACCGGGCAAACATTGTTCTGCCAAAAATTTTTTAGGGGATGAAAAATAGATGTCCGATCCTCAACCCTAAAAGATATTATTACGCACGCAAAGATTCACGAAAATCGGTCGAGCCGTTTCGGAGGAGTTCAACTTCTAACACCGTGACACGAGAATTTTATATATTAGATAACTTCACTGTTTATGGGACAAAATAGATTAAACACCACAAAATGAATGTTTCTTGAACTACAAACTTTGATGACGTTCCACTTCGGATTTGATTAATTATTTCAAAGTAGGTAGGTAATTAATAATTACCGCGTAGTAGACATACTCGGGTAGGATTGATTAACAAGAAACAGTTCTCGCTTTCTATTTATAAGTTAGAATTAATCTCTGAATTAACTTAATGTCAACTTGCAAATTACATAATTATAAAGGCCTTTAACGAGTACCTACTGATGAAGCGTGTACTGATAATATAAACAATATGATAGGTTAGCAACAACCCATAATTGTCCCACTGCTGGGCTCGGGGTCTCCTCTCACAATGTGAGGGGTATTAGGCCATAGTCTACCATGCTGGCCAAGTGCGGATTGGTAGACTTCACACACCTTTGAGAACTTTATGGAGAACTCTCCGGTGTGCAGGTTTCCTCACGATGTTTTTCTTCACCGAAACAAGTGATAATTAACTTCTAATACGCACATAATATTTGAAAATTAGAGGTGCGTGCCAGGATTTGAACTCGGGCCCCTTCGTTCGGGAGACCAACGTTCTAACCGCTTGGCTATCACTGCTCAATATGATAGGTTAAAGATGATGCAAATGTAAAAAGGAGAGTAGTCTTGGCAAAATTAGAATTGGACACCTCCTGAACAGGTGCTCCTACGACCTGAAAAAGAAATCGGACATTCGCAGGATGAAAAAGCTCCGATGGTCAAATTGAGGCATGACAGGAGAGGAATATGCCAATCTTTAATTGTCCAGCATTAGTTATAGCACTTATAGCCTAATGGATACAACATTTCATAAAAAATAACGTACATATTTAATTCGACCCTGTATAGCAATGATGGTGTGAACGGCGACGTTGATAGTTAGATTTTCAACTTACCATTTCTAATAGTGATCACTTTCTCTTCCGATAATTATATCTTTGTAATGCATAATTAGGTGTGAGTCAGCGTCTTTAAGATGTATTGCGGTCATGTAATTAGCAAGAAACCAGTTCTAATAATAGCATGAAATATGGATGCTTTAAATACAATTGAACTAAGCGACATGGTGCGAACTACTTAGTAATTTCTTTCATTCCTTCTTTCTTTTTTGCCGACGCTCCGCCGATGTTGTCTTTGGCATTACTTATGTCCTTGAGCGATGATGGCAACTTACCTACCTATATTTTATTTTTTAGACGTGTCCTATTTGGTAATCAATGGTGTCTTATAAAAGTCATTTGTGGGATAGAATAGACCTATCATTTATGTAATATGTATATTTAGTTTATGTTATTTAGTTTATGTTATATAATATGTATATTTAGTTTATGTTATGTATCATCAATGACGACCACGAGTCACCGACATCGTAGCGGCTGTTATAATTAACGCGATACATTTCTCGCGATCCTATTTATAAGATACATCTGATGCCTCCAAATTGGAGTCTCTTACAATTTGTGAATGGCTTTTAACTATGATGAAGCGCGCACATTATATGTCGTAGTACGAAATAAACCACCGTTAAATTTAGTAAGTTCGAAGTGTTTTGCTTTCTTTCTTCTGACAACCCTGTAGCCTAGTTGGTAGCGACCCTACCTGCGAAGCGAAAGGTCCCGGGTTCGATTCCCGGCCGGGGCAGATATTTATGTGACACATAAATATTTGTACTCGGGTCATGGGTGTAAAAATATTGTGATGTGTTATTTATGTGTTAGTCCATTCCACCCGCGACACAGGTGAAAACCTACTGCGGGTATGAGTGTGTAAGCATTTATTTATTTATTTATTATTATTTATGTATATCTTCTATCTTCTTTCGCGGCTGGCAACGTATCGGTGATTCCTATGATGTTGCTAATGGCCATGGGCAAGGGGCTAGTCTGCTCCTTTTTTGGTTATTTACTTTAAATCATACAACTCTTGTATTACAATAAAAATTGACTTCAAAGAAAAGTTCAGCAAGTAGAAAAGTCAAAATCGTGATAACATACATATGATATACAACCCAAGTCTTTGAAACGTCAAGCTTAAAAAGAGAAAATGCATAGGGTTTCATGAAATATTCCTACTTGCTCTAAATGGGGTGTTTACAATAAAAGAAATCTCGAAAACGATTTATCCTGTTCCGAATTCGCTCCATCAATCAATGTTCTGCCAATTGAAAGTTGGCCGGAGATTCAGTTCACGACGGCGCGATACATAGGCTTTATGGTAATGAGGGTAAAGTCGAAATTTGGTTAAATTCTCCTTTATCGGAAAATGGCGGCGTATAAGTACAGAGTGATGCCTTGTCGAATGTTTTCGGGTGGCTTAAGTTTCGCACTGTATGTTTGGGGTTAACTGACTTTCGTTGAAGCGCTTAAAGTGCTGTCTATAGCGGTGGTCCACTGAGTAAAGCAATTTTGCGGTCAAGGCCTGGTGGTCTCTAGTTATAAAATACGTAAAGCGCATCCGGGGTATGATACATATATAGATATAGATATAGACAAGAGCTGCTGTCAGAAACCTTTTAAATCGTGTGTTATTGAAAAAGGCTCCTGCACAGTCCCGATAACACAAATGAATTGATGAGGTATTGGCATACGTACGCCAAATAGCTGACCTTAGGAAAGACCTTCTATAACCTTATGAGTTCAGTAGCAACCACTAACCAGCAAAGGGTATCTTCAACCCAGAGACGCAAGCTACGTAACATTAGTATGAAGAGTAATTCAGAACATCTACCACTAATACCACCCTATTGCTTGATTATTTCTATCTTCTTTCTCGATAAGTCATCGCTGATGCCTTTGGATTATCAGCTCGCTAGTTGGCTACCTAAAAAGAGCTTTACATCTCTTTATCGGGCCATAGTAGATGTAATGCTCTTTTTTTGCTTAAGCAATTTAGAAAAGTCAGTAGACGAGCAGTTGAACGAACTGCTACAGATCTCACACCCTTTTGCTTGATTTTTTCTCTCTTTTCTAGTTGGAAACGCATTGGTGATGCCTATGGATCATCAGGTTGTTGGCTAGTTACCTAAAAGTATTACATCTCTTATGACTCTTCAGTGGCTGGTGACATTAAGCTTTGCTTCAGCTATTTAGAAAATTCACTAGACGAGGAGTCGGATGAACTGGTACCTACAGTTCTCACATCATTTTGGTTGATTCTTTCTTTCTTTCCTGTTTGGAAACGTATTGATGATGCCTTTGGATCATCAGCTCGACCGCTAGTTACCTAAAAACAGCTCATCTATGGCCCTTCAGAGACTCGTGACATATATTAAGCTTTGCTCAAGCAATTTAGAGGACTCATTAGACGAGCAGTCAGCAGGGGAACTGCTACAGTTCTCACAAACTCACTGCACGACGCGCTGTCGTGACCGCCCTCGTTTTGCATAATCGCGTCTTATTTGTGTAACTACTGACTAGTGGCGAGCTTTCCAGTAATTTACTTGGATTGGGGAATCTGTAAGTTTTAAGGATCTTAGATGATGTTACAGTTTTGTAGATGTTAGTTGTTCAGATGAATTGGGGAATATTGATATGTAGGTTTTCAAGTTCTTGGATGATGTTAGTTTTTTAGATGAATCAGAAGAGCGTCAAAGTTTGTCCTCAAATATTTGGATATAATCGCAAATATAATCGCTGTCTAAATATTGACTTTGAAATTGACCCCCCAAGAAGAACAAACACCAATTTATTTACCAGATATGTGTAATCAATTACTTTCGAACGCTTAAGATGGTCAACTAACCAACCTGCCAACTAAGCTATCCTTAATAAAACCACACGTTAAAGTAGATAGTAGTTAGTTACTGACGTTTTTAGTTAACTTGGCAAAAGTTTAGTTAAAACATTTAGCTCTCCCGAAACTCTCTTCCAACTCTCATTTGAATACGGAACAAGTTTCCAGCGTTTAGATAAGCATGGCCAGCCGGACTTGGCTGTTTGTTTACAAGATTTGATTAGTTGTGGGCTACTGCCATTGGTAACTGTTGGGTGCGGTTGGTTGCACCGAATATTTTAGGTATTGACGTTATAATAATATTACTTTCCTAAAATCATGATTCTGTGCAGGAATGGGTAGCAGTATTCGAGGGGGTCATAATGAACAGATCTCTATGGGGCCAACGTTGAAATAAAAAATTCAACGGCAAAATACCGTCGCTGCGACTTTAAGACCTCTTATGTGTAAAATATGTATGTATTAGCTTTTTGAGAAAATCGATAAACTTTTGTTTAGCAAGCACTTAGGTGATTTTCAATTTAAGGAATTAATTACGAATGAAACGTCGTACACACATGGGAGTTTTTGAATTCGATAGTGCTTCAAAATGTAGAATCGTAACTGTAGAATAGAAACTTAATAACTTAAGCATTTTACTACATTTTAACTAAATAACTAAAAAGTGCCTGTCCAAACGTGTGAAGTGATAAGCCCCGCCCACCTACTTAACAGAAAATAGAAAAATTTCGAAATTACTTGTTTACTTGCGTACTAAATTTATCTACTAAATTGTCCGTTTAGACGTATTAATTTACTTATAAGTTATTTACTTAACTACTTAATACGTGTTAACTGGACTTTAAAGATCGACACAAAGCGGCCTATGAGCGAAAAACTAAGTACCTATTGATGATAACACAACAAAAACAATTCACCAGTAAATTGCCGAGCGCCCGATCCGATAAATCGTATCACCAGCTTACAAACAAGTGTTTTTCAACCAAAACCGTCCTGACTGATACATTAATCCGATCCTGTCAAAACACATTAATCCCGGATACAAACCGGACAGCCGAGAAGCGTACCGGACAGATTTGTGTTGTAAATTTAATCAATTCATAACGAATTGTTCGTCAGATTCGAGTGGGTTGTAAGGTTGTACTCAGTGGGTTGTACAGGATAAACGAGGTTCAAATAATATAATCTTTATTTGAATATTTCTATCGTAAGAACTTGCATAAAGCTTGCGGAATCGATTGCCAGTTCTGCTCAGGTTAGAGAATACCTATTTTTGTAATAAATATAAGTTTTATTTTTAAAAGATGTGCTGAGGAGTTTCTTTACGGCTTTTCTTCTCCTCCATGACAAAGCACCTTTCCGAAAAGCTAGTACATTAAAAAAATGACGTGCATAAGTGTATCAGTGATACCTACATGAATAAAAGATTATTTCATTTCATTTATTATTTCCTAGTAATTTTAACAATTTATCAATATAACTGGTAGCTAATTAAAGAATTACTTATTAATGCTTTTTGGTAAGTATAACATTTTAATATTTTTATATACATTTTAAAACCTTCCTCCTTTAAATTGATAACGAAATGATATTAGATATCTTTTTAGTGTCTGAAATAAAAAATTGAGGCATTTGGTCCAATTTTTCAATTTAATTTCTGGATTATAGGTTCAAATCAATAAAACTATCATTTTTCACTATTGACAATAATCTAAACTTTACTAACAAAAAATAACCGACTTCAAAATTACTCAAAAAGTACTTGTCAGATCTCGCTCAAATTTATGTGGGACCACACGACAAGCATCTGCTTTCGATTAAAAAAAGAATCATCAAAATCGGTTCCCAGTCCAAAGTTCTGAGGTAACAAACATAAAAAAAACAGTTGAACTGAGAACCTCCTTTTTTGAAGTCGGTTAAAAATATCTTCAGTTTCCAAATAAATAAATCCATCGGTCCATCTAGGCTCAAGTTCCCAATCGTTAAAAATCTTTGATAAAGAGCGTCCGAAGCTCGCAGGGACGTTGCCAAACCGGGAACGAATCTCTTATCTGTCGCAAGGTAGCGGACATTATCTGATATTTGACTTCTCAACTTCCCGTCTGACCTTCTCAGGCCATTTTATTTGTGCAAAACCCCCTTGCTTAGCTCAGAGGATAAATGTCCGCACTCTAAAAAATGTTTAGATAGGATTTTTTCATAGAGTGTCATTCATAAATTATTTCACACGTTAAAGGGGGTGGGGAGGGTCGGTGTAGTGTGACATTGTGTGACATTTCAAAGTCGAATAATTGGTATGTATAGGTAAATATTAAAAGACAATTAATGGAAATAAAAGTTATTTCAGAACTGCTGTTTTAATTTAATAATTTCTAGGTGTAAAATTTCATAATATGTGACGTCACACTAGGGGGGGAGGTCTCACAAATGTGACCAGCTGTGACAAGGATGGGAGAGGGGTCAAAAACTCATGAAATTAGTGTGACGTAATTTATGGATGGCCCCTATAATGAAATCATTTCTCATTTGTGAATCGCTGGAAGTAAACAAACACTAAATACTAAAAATATATAAAGTTTACTGGAATATTATGATAACCACATCCAAATCGAAGCAAACAGCTTTACGGTGAGATTATAGCTTTCTTTCTTTTTCTTCTCTCTTTCTTGGCCGGTAACGCATCAGTGATGCTTTTGGTGTTGCTGATGTCCATGGGCGACGATAGCCACTTACCATCAGGTGGATCGTCAGCTCGTTTGCCGGCTATTTCCATAAAAAAAACGTAAAGGCAGACAGACAGGTTAGGTTAGGTTATTGTTTTGGGATTGTTTAGCTACTCCAGTAATCTGTCAAGATTATTCTCAAAGGTTTATACGATAGAAGCGCTCATAGCCTCAATAGCTTATAAATATACTTGGTACCAAGTACTGACTGAAGTAAAAAAACGTATTTAAAATTGGTTTCTCTTGGCTGGTAACGCGTCGATGATGACTTTGAGGTTACGAAGATCTTATTGGTGATGGATGTATGATGAAAAGTTGTTCTTGGTGAAATACGAAAAATTTTAAATCAGTAAGGAATCATTTAATTCTAATCTTAATATTTATAAATTACGTGTCATGTTTTGTCCGCGATGGACTCCTAAACAACTTAACCGATTTTAATCAAATTTGCACACCGTTCGCAGTTTGATCCAATTTGAAACATCTCAAAAAAACTTTTGACAGAAAGAGGTCTGTCCGGGCAGCTAATATATTATATAAATAAAACTAAGATACGAAGAGTTCTTAGAAACATCTCTAAGGTAAAGGGAAGGTAAGTTACTTTACAAGGCAAAGAGGTAACCATTACTTAAACTGTATTTTATCAAAGCTCAAGATATTTCTTGGAAAGTATTCCCTGGTTGCGCGTCGGTTTAGTGAGACGGTCATTAATCTGAAACCGCATTGTTTTAAAATCCCGGTTTCAGCTCGCGTTATAAGCCCGCTGTGTATTTAAAACTTGTTTGGTGAGAATGTATGGTAATGAATATTTAAGTGTTGTCGTTTTTCAGCATTACACACAAAGGAAAAACATGAGGAACTGTGTAGAGAAATCTGTAGTTAAAAGTCGACGTGGACGAAACCTGTGGCATGCATGCATCAATTATTATTGATGTATCGTTGACTTGCTTTTAAATTAAATTTCGTTTTTAGAACCTTAGTTACCTGTAGCGCCATCTAGCGTCAAGTAGCTGTAGTTTTACTTTTAATTTAAAAAAAGTATTTGAAGCTATGCGTGTTCTATCTAGTAATTCTTCATAAAAAATAAGTTTTGTTCGTAAAAGAAAAAATAAGTTTCAGTATTTTAATAATTGTGTTAGAAAGTTCGCAGTAATTGTTAATGCTATTATATGTTTATATTTCTTTGTTTTATATTTAATACTAGTTTTAAAAACCTAATAAATATCAAACATACGTTATCTGCTAAATTAGGAACATAACACAAGTCAGGCCAGGTTACACATACAATCAATTGATTGTACGTCTAAATACGAGATTATAATATGATTAATCAGTCTATTGTAATTTTCTTTAAAAAGGAGTTAATATTATGTTTAAACCAAAGTAATTGAAAATAGAATGACACAATACATGATCCTCCTCTTGCCTTACTTATTAAAAAAATTTAACAGAAATACGAAAAATAATATATGATCATTTGGTAATATTCATTATTATACGTTATTTTCACATCTCTTAATCGACTGTGGCTGTATTACATTAATCTTTGACTGTACGACGTATTGAACGAAGCTGTCAATTTCGAATTCAGAAATCAAGCAAACACGGCATAAGGAGTGTTAAACGTCAATCAGCTAGGCTACACGACGTGTAATCATCATGAAAAAAAAATTCACAATGATTGTTGATTGACAATCTTCTTAAAAGTACGTGTAACCTCCGCCAATACGTAATTGTGTAGCGCGTTGCGCCATCTAGCGTGGAGTAGTGAACCTAAGAACTAGTTTTTTATTTACAACGCGTTCAGTGGTTTTCAATTTTTAACTCGTTCTCCGACACGTAAAACACAACAGTTTCAATGAAGAAAAAGGTTGCGATGAATTCTGCATACCGTAAGAACTATGATTGTCTCGTCTTTTATCCAAAATAGGCCGCGTTATGGCCATTTTAAAACCATTTCAACCAATTAATTAATATTTCATAACATATGCCACAACCATAAATCCATCCGTTTAAAAGCACATTTTTATATTTTGTTTCGAGGCGAATCATATTTTAATTCGGGATGCAACATTGCTCAGGGGCTGACGTCCGAAATTCGAAATGAAATACTATTTAGTTTTTTTTTTTCATTTTGAACAATGCCTCTGAGGCCTTATACACACTGTTGGGTTTCATAAAGAAGTGGTTTACTCTGTACACAAATGTTGATGGGCTGTCCTTTTGTAAGTTTCGCATTTCGCAATCATGTTTACAATACTTGTGAATTAATAAATTCGTTTTTAGATTTCAATTTAAAAGCGTTTTATAAAAGTTTTTAAGTTTTGTGAGTTATAAATAATCTTTTGTTTATTCGGGCTTTCTAAGTTTTGAACTTTAAATAAGTATGTTTAACTATTACATAAATATCTTACGCCCCTACTCAGTCACTAACGCTTTCTTTAATCGCTCCTTAGTAAAGAATCACCATACAAATTCTGTAATAAAGAACGATTTAAGTAACCGTTAGTGACTGAGTTGAGGCGTTATGTTGGTTTCATGAACGATTAATAATGTTAGAAATCAGCCACGCCTATCTAACCACGGCAACAACTGGGATTAAAGTTGCTTAGCTGCATCTTAGCTGTCAATAATTTAATATCGACTTAAGATCTGTTATCTGGATAAGCAGATTTTCCAGATACTATATTTTTGTTCATAGTAGATAGTATGTTTTCACAAAGTTTTTTTCCACAGTAAAAAATAATATAGATCTAAGTATTTTGTCTTTCAGTCCACTTTACTATAATGTCATAGAACAGACATCTCGAACAAAATATGTGTCCCGCCGGGAGGTTATATTTTCAAAATTGAGCCCCCGTTCTCCTTTCAAAATCGAACGAATCCATTGAAAATTGAAGCCGATCGGCGCCAATTCATTGGCACATACATTGTGTTCACGGTGTCGGTTCTATATGCTAGTAATAATACTTCAATGGTCCACTCAGTCATAGAGAAGTCGATATATCTTTCTTCATAGTATGTTTTCATAAGGATTTTTTTTCCACAGTAATAAATAATATAGATTTTTTTTTACTTAAAATAAGTTAATGCTTGACCACAATCCCAACTGATGGTAAGCGGAGATGTTGTCCAGGATAATGAGCGCACTAACTTAATAAAAGTTATTAAAAAACTTAATAAAATAATAAAAAGATCTAAGTATTTTCTTTCCCAATCCACTCAGTCATAGAGAAGTCCATTTAATAGCTTAGGAGAGAAGCTTTAAAAAAATAGATATTTATGATACCTGTTATTCAAAACCATGGGGTAATTCAAACAGACGCAAGCCGGCAGACTCATTGCTAGTAAATAATTTTCTTTATTTCTTTAAGTATTCAGTATTTGTGAAACAAATTGCCTTCTTATTCACCTGCCTTATCTGTGTCTCATCAATACCCAGGTCTTAGCATAAACTGAGTCATTTGTTTATTCAATTCAGTGCTTCTGCTTAGTGTTTATTTATAGGCACTAATAAATTTACATACTAGGACAAAACAGGAATACGAAAACATTCAATTTCAATAAACGGATTCTTGCATTCGCAAATAACTTTGAACACGCGTCTTGCATTTGGAAAATTTATTTTTGTGCTATGTGCTGTTGTCGCGGTTTGTTTGCTTTTAATTAAATACGAGTAACCTCCCTCGCTTTGCTTCGGTTTTCTTATTTTTTTAAACCTTGTGTTACATTATTGGAGTTTTATTAGGGATCCCTAATTTTTTGAAAATATAATATAGCCTATGTTACTCGAGGATAGTGTAGCTTCCCAACAGTGCAAGAATTTTTGAAATCGGTTCAGTAGTTTCGGAGCCTATTCAATGCAAACAAAAAATCTAATCTTTCCTCTTTATATATTAGTATAGATTTATCGTTATTGAGTGAATGTCCGGTCTTTCAGTTTTGAGTTGGTATACCTTATGGTTCGGGGATTCCGTAATATTCTGTAAGTTCAAACTTAAAATATAAAGCAGTGTTACCACCCAGAAATATTAGTAACATTAAACCCCTTGTGGACTTAGTTATAACTTATATTATTGTTGTTTACTACAACCGAATTAACCCAAAAACATTTACATAAATCACCGTAACTACTACCAACTAAATTCCCACCTTTCCTTTCATCACTAGCAGCGGAAGGTAAGAGAATATTTATTTTGCATGCGAAGTTAATAAAAAAATATGGAACAAAATTTTAAAATTCGTTTTCGTTTCTAATACTAGATGGCGTTAGTAGTTTATAATTTACGATCCAAATATGCAACAAGGCGACGAGCGTTTCATATTAAAATTTATCTACATTTCGTTTCCTATATTCCATAAAGTGGGTCAAATCGTGTGTGGGCGAATAGATGTGATCGTGAGATACTATGTTTATTAATTTGCTTATCCATCGCTGTATAATGATAACCTTTCCTTATGGAAAGTAATCGATTACCGTATGTATTAATTACGGTACATCCAGTTGTTATAAATTATGACATAATAATACTGTTTGTTAGATGTTATGTACATGGAGTAATCCTCCATAGTTATGTGGTAGTTACGTGACCAGTGCCGGATTAACCACGTAGCAAGATTAGCAATTGCTACGGGCCCCGCGCGAAAGGGGGCCCCGCATATTTAAACTTTTGTACTTGTCAAAGCCTTGCAGGGCCTATAATAGTAATTTATCAGACTATTAATTACCCACAAAATTTTAACCTTTAAATGGCAAATAAACGTATTGAGTATTGAAGTGTTTTTTACCGCTTTATATTTAAGAACCCATAGTAGATCAAGGGCTCTTTTAAAGAATTTGCTACGGGCCCCGCGCTTGCTTAATCCGGCACTGTACGTGACAGATACATCTGTAAATGTACTTTCTATTCGTTTGAGACCACTTTGAAAAAATAATAATAAAATAAATGTTGTTTTTTATTGAAATATCTACTTAATACAATCTAGGTAATCTTAATAATATAATCTAGGTAACTGAATCACTGAATAGATAATAATTGAGACCCCCTACCCCTTCACTTTGACCCCCTGGAAGATCGTGATCAATACACATTGCTTTAGATAAATTGTATCAACTATTGTGAGTTTAGTCTATTTAGTTATAAATCGCTTCACTCGCACTTAACTTATAAATAGACACAATAAATAAATGGACAGAGCGAACGCTTCGGCTGTATCAATGTTTATACGCAAATTTCTTTCAAGAATTAGCTCACGAGCCGTTGACCTTATTCACCAGTATAACTTGACCTGTCCCCACCAGCCTTGTTAACCAGCGCCGAGATCTTCGTTCCGATCAACACAGAGCTTGGAAATGACAGGAATTGGCAAACCGCCCGCCGCTATTCTATTCATGCCTTTATTCTCGACGCAAACCGCATTTTAATGAAACGTATGGTAAAAATTTAACTTGAAATGTGGGTACCGGCATGCGAATTTATCAATACGAAATTCGAGGAGGGAAATTGTTTTGAGGCTTTTCCTGCTGAAATATTGAAAATCGCCTTCGTTTTATACACTGTAATTTAAAGCGACAGTGCGAGAAATAGAAATAAGCTAACGGCGTCTGCAACCTGCAACTGCGAATGTGTTTATCATATTGACAGGCCATTTTTCGTCTTCGATCGGTTGCAGCCAGTTAAAACAGGTTTTCGTTTGTTGTGTTATCGCGTATTTATATTGAATGCTCGACGAATAAAGAAATGGTAAATTTTACCCTTCTTTTACCACTCAACCGTTCTGCGTTTTACAGAGTTCTAGGTTCGATTGGGGTGCAGTATAGATTTGTGTTTCGATGGTCTGGGTTCGATGCTAATTTTCAACGTAATCACAACTTACGGAATTGTTTCTTGTTAACTTACTAATCATTGAAATGACAACATAATCCATCGACGATTCATTGGTATTGATTACCAATAAATTAAGCATTCGTACCTATAAATCGTACTTCAGTTACCACCATATTTCACTTCAAGTATGACTAATTGACAATTAAAGCTTTCGCAATATAAATTGGTGCTTGATAAAGCTTGCGGTGTACCGTCGATTCAATAAATGGATCCATTCCGTCTAATTGAATACGTCTGGGCGTTCTTGTGGTCAGATGTGGACAATGAGACATGTAGTAGGTATGCAAACAAAGTGTAATCGGCCTACCGCACGGTAATACTTAAAATCTATACATCTATACAAACAAATAAATAAAATTGGAGTGTCTGTTTGTAATATTAAAAGAACCTCTTTTTACGAAGTGCATTTGGATGTATACACGATACATATACCAAAACAACATTTTTTACAACTTTTGTCTGTCTATCTGTCAGTCTGTCTGTTCCGGCTAATCTCTGAAATGGCTGGACAGATTTTGACGGGACTTTCACTGGCAGGTAGCTGATGTAACAAGGAGTAACTTAGGCTACTTTTATTTTAGAAAAAAAATAATTTGTTAGGTGATACGAAGTTTGCCGGGTCAGCTAGTTCTAAATTTAATAAACTTCAAAGATCTCAAGATCAAGTCACTGAAGCCAATTAATGATAAATTCATTTGAAAGGATAAAAAACATCGTACAGCTTTCGCACGCCTGGGTCCCTCAACGTTTGATCCCCTAGGCCTAGGCGTTATCTCTAGGGGATTAGGAAATTTTGATGATTTTTTGCTTATTTCTAATACTTTTGAAAAATATTTTTACTAATTTAAATTTGTGGATTTTCTTATAAATTAATTGTACTCCAAGGTACAGGAGGGAGCGATAAGATTATGAACTCTAATAAACTTCTTCATTTATTGCCCACAATAAAACATTTGATTTTTTTAGTTTTATATTTAGATTGGTATTTATTTCAAGACAAAGTATCTTTACGCAAAAAGCAAATAAAAAGAGCTCTCATTTATCTACAATTTCCCTTGCGGCGACCTTATTTTAATTAATTAGACTTTGCCTAAATCCATTAGGCAGTACCTATTATCAACAAATATTTCTTGCTTAAAGTAAAAGTAATAATACTTATTATTATGAATTTAAGTACCTGATGATAATCATCATGAGATCAGTCTTGCACATTTTGTTATAAACATTGAAAAAAACACAGAACATTGCCAAAATAAATCTGTAGGTTATTCGAAAATAAATCAATAAATAATATAATTCTACACACTCATAGCTCTACACTCGAATTTCCTTGTATCGTGGATGACGTGGACAAGCGCACAAAACAAGAACACCTCCATTATCTTCAAAGACCAGAAAATCTTATAATCTATTATCCAGTACCCTTTGATTCAAATCCTGGTTCTCCACAGACCACCTCAGCACCACGGCGCGGCGCTGCTGGCAGGGGTGGGGGCTGTGCCGTCGTACGCGCCCCCCGGCCGCGCCTTCTTCACACCCCCTCTGCCCCCCGAGTACAAAAACCCTTTCGCTGATAAGCCGACACTTAGAGGTAAGTTTAGGGTAATCAACGTACACTGAATACTTTTTTATGGACATCAGCAACACCAAATGCACTGATGTGTTTTCGGCCAAGAAAGAGAGAAGAAAAAGAAAGAAAGAATTACTATTATACATCGTTGAGTCATGCCTGCCGAGCAAAGAGTTCTGGGTAGGATTTTTTTTCAAATTAAGTATAGTTAAGAACCTTTTTTTTTAATGTCAGTTATAAACTATGGAACAAACTTCCTGCATCGGTGTTCCCTCTAAGCTATGACATGGGGTCCTTCAAAAAGCGGGTCTATCGTCATTTTCTTGGCCGGCAACGCGTTGGTGACGCCCCCAGTGTTGCTAATGTCCATGGGCGGCGGTGATCACTTACCATCAGGTGACCCGTCTGCTCGTTTGCCTGCTAAAAGCATAAAAAAAAAAAAAAAAAAACTATTTTTTTTGTTAATATTAGTTCAATTAGTTTTAATTTTTTATTTATTTATTCTAATTTAATAACTGTACCTAATTAATATTAATTATTATAATTTCAAATTTAATACGATTCCCGGGAATAGTATTCAGGCATTTTTTTTTATTTACTTGTCAATATGATAGTAGTGAACTTTTGTGGTCGGTACCACCTTGCTCTGGTTAGTTACCACCAGCAAAAAACGCAGCTACACGACCAGATTCAAGAACTTCAAAGACTATTAAGAGCACTTAATTTGTTTCAGAACTAATTAAAGAGTATTTGAAAATCACAAATAAGTAATTAGAATCAAAACTTATTTATAATGAGGTCAGAAACTTTGGAGGAAGTTTAATTTTGTTTCAGAAGTAATTAATCAATTAATTCAAAATTTCTCTTCTTTCAGGCACTAACACGGATGGAAATAACTACCTCAACAGGCGGCCTATCCCCCCTCCTTCCCTCGGGCCAGGACATGAAAGAATCCCCATCAGACCGCCAGGACAGGTGAGGCCATAACTTCAAGATACTTCTAGATTTAATCCTTGATTTTAACTTCTTTTTACCCTTATAATAATACAATCCTTAACTTCTGGTACAGCAGTGATAGCCTAGCGGTTAGAACGTTGGTCTGCCGAACGGAAGGGCCCGAGTTCGAATCCTTGCACGCACCTCTGATTTTCAAATATTAAGTGCGTATTAGAAGTTAATTATCACTTGCTTCGGTGAAGGAAAACATCGTGAGGAAACCTGCACATCGGAGAGTTTTCCATAAAGCTCTCAAAGGTGTGGGATGTCTACCAATCCGCACTTGGCCAGCGTGATAGACTATGTCCTGTACCCTCACATTGTGAGAGGAGACCCCGAGCCCAGCAGTGGGACAGTTATGGGTTGTTGCTTTGCTTTTTTTTAACTTCTGGTAATTAAAGAGTAAAAGAATCATATACACTTGTGTAAAGTAATACTTGTTACTAACACTCCGTGATTCAACTTCGAGACAATTAAAAGAAATAAGAACTTTAATCATCGTTAAAATTAGAATTCACAGAAATCCACTAATAAAATTCCAAAGAAACATAAAACCAAATTAAGTATTAACGAAATTACATCAAACAATTGTCTTTATAAGGTCGGATCATTAATTTAGAACTATTCTAATTTCAGGAGACATCGTCGCCACAAGTGCCAGCCCCTCCCCCCGCACCGCCGCTCCCCCCGGTTGGGATTGAGCCGCAGAAGAAAAAGGCTCTTAACACTCCTAGCCATAAGGTTAATATTCCTTTGTATGACATACAGATTAAAACCAAATTACGCGTGAAAAATAAGCCAGAATCATGCTGAAGTGTTCTTCTTGGTACGAAAGATTAGATTAAGTTCGAATACACTGTATACACTATATCTATCTTCTTTATCATTTAGATAAAATCCATGAAAATATAAACACTAACTAAACAGTAAATCTCGAATCAAGGATTGGAAAGAAAATCCCAAAAATAACAATAACATATTATTGAAAAAGTGACTGACAAAACTAATTGATTTACGACTCTTCACAATATTCTAGTCGTAAACTCTAATAAATTTATTGGTTAAAGTAATAACAACCAACGTTATGATGTACCTATTAATTTTATGACATTTGCTAAGTAAATTCTGGTTTAGACGTATTGAGTAGTTAAGTAGATAACTAAAATTTAACTAAATTTTAAGTGAATAATTTTAACTGCGCGTCCAAACGTAATAATTTAGTAAAGCTCTTTAGTTCATACAATTCTTCACGACCTACTTAATTACTTAAGCATTTCACTAAATTTTAACTAAAAAGTGCCTGTACAAACGTCTTAAGTGATAAGCTCCGCCCACCTACTTATCAGAAAATAGAAAAATTTCTAAACTACTTGTTTACTTGCGTATTAAATTTTAACTACTTAATTGTCCGTTTACACGTACCTATTAATTTACTTAAAATTTAGTTAACTACTTAACTACCTACTTAATACATGTAAACCAAACTTAACTGTTGAGAATTATAGATAGAATCACAGACGTAAAAAAAAGACAGACGTAATCCCAAGAACAAATTCAGTGAAGCACCCATAGGAATACCAACTCTGTATTCGTACAAGTACACACACCCACACATTGACACCATACGGCTACGACATTGACACCATCGCGAATCAAAAATTACAAAATTACGCACACATGGTAAGCGAGCTGTCAGCTGTCAGCTTCACTCTCGATTAGACAAGGTTACGTCTGTTCTTTTTTTATGTCCGTGGATAGAATATAGATTTTAGATTGATAAAATCAATACTGAACGTCAACTCCATTTAAAAATAATGGTAACGTTTAAAATGCTAAAATTAATAATTCAAGTAGGTATTACTTGAAATTATCAGTAAAATTAAACTAGAACCATAAAATATGAAACAGTGTTTAACAAACCATCACAAAGATTCTCTTTATAGTATCCGTATACGTATTTAGTTTCGTAGTGTGAAGTGGAGTGTTAATTTAAAAGCAAACTGAAAGAGGAGAAAATTTTCACACGGTTATGTGGGGCGGGGCTCCTTAGATAGTTGATACATATCAAATTAGACGTCTCCAAATAAACAGATGTTATATTTGTAGAAGAAAAATCAAGAGCGATAGAGCTTTAGAGGAAATTAGAAAAAAAATCATGTAATATTTTATTTTTATGGAAATAGCCGGCAAACGAGCTGACGATCCACCTGATGGTAAGTGGTTATCTTCGCCCATGGACATCAGCAACACAAAAGGCATCACTGATGCGTTGCCGGCCAAGAAAGTGAGAAGAAAAAGAAAGAGAGAACTGGTTCTCAAGCCAAAACAATAATAACATGTTTCTTTATGATACTAACAAAGACATTTTCCTTTTCCAGCCTGACGAATTAGACGGAGACACGAAGGGCTCAGACCAAGCCAACTTCACAGACTTCGTTCCCAATGCCCTCAACATCCCGACTATATCAAGAATACTGTCAGGATCCAACGGGAGAAAGGAAGACATCCCAGATGTCCTCCTTCGAACCGTTACAGCCAAACCTCAGCACAATCAAGAGAAGACTTCAAAGAGTGATGTATACGTGACTAAAGAAGTGGGTGTGACTCTTAGTGATGCTAATAAAGACTCCTCAACTGAAGGTGTCCTAGCTGTTCTAGATCCAGACATGAACAATTTAGATAGGCCGTTGATCGTTGACCAAAACGGAGAAACGAATACAAGAAGAAATCTACAGTATTCTACAAACAAAGGAGAAAGAAACGACAGTAGAAAAGATGATAGTTACACTCCAGCGACCACGATAGGTTTCGAATTGAGGGACCCAGAGATGTCAACGGAGAGGTACCACAATCTGGCGAATGTGAATTCGGATAAGAAGATTTTGAAGCAAGACCCGAAGAACAACGGACCAGTCCAACGGCCGGGGGTTACGTGGCCGTTCGCGTGGAACGTCCACATTTACTTAGCAACCGTCATGTTCACTATTTTAGCTGTATACTCTATATTTAAGATCATTTGCTTCAATAAGTTCACTCACCTGTTCTCACAGTACTACTTCATCATTCTCCATTTGATTTTAGTATTCGTTTGTCTAATGAGAATATTTTACATGTGCTACGATCCTTACAATATCAATAACTCCTTACCGGTTTTTATCAGCGAAATTTTGCTTCACGTGCCAGAAATATTTTTAAGCATAGCCTTCGCATGTACAATCTTGTTTCTCCTAAGATATAGTATCGACTTTAAGAACATGTGTTGTTCTTTCCTATTTCGTTCTAGAACTATTATTATAGGCGGTGGACTACATCTGCTATCCTGTGTAATGTTGCATATCTTTGAAAATAGTAATACAATATATAGGACCCAGCAGGGAATCGAAAAAAGGGTATTAGGTCTAACTTGTCAAATTATATTTATCATGGCAGGTCTCACACTTGGGCTCTGCTATCTTTATGTATATAAAATGCTCAAATCTGTCCTACAAAAGAAGAGCCATACCTACATCCATGGCTCTCAAACTTTGTATCAAGCAATTCACATAAATCTAGCCACGGCCTTGCTGTTCGTTTTGATGGCTACTCTGCAAATTTATGGGATTTTTGGCATCCATCAGGTCAACATGACGAAGTTTGACTGGCTTCAATGGGGATATCAGTTCTCATTGCGTCTCATTGAAATCAGCGTAGTTGCTCTTATTTCATGGGTGATTAGCCTAAAAGTTCGGATCATAGCGTCATTGCAGCACGAAAAGGCAGATGGCCACAAAATCTCCGGCTTGGGCCTCTTCCCCTGCACAGCTGGTTCTAGCAATGAGCAGTTCGAATCTGATTATCCAGCTATTTGCAACACCAATACCAATCTTCATACCTACACGTTAAGGACTGGGAAGCCAATATACGAGACCGCTGGTCAACATCCCAACATACCAGAGCAGTACTGTGGGGGGACAGCGATAGACCATCCAAGATTCCAGCTGAACACGTTAGCCGTTAACTGTGACAATAATTCTGGAACCGAGAACTACTCTGGTCACAGTTCCATCGCGAACGCTGGACACAGCAGCTCCACTGAATCCAGTAACGCCACATCCAGCCAGGGCGTTACCAATCACTTGATCAAACATCATCCGAACATGGCAGGATATAATGGCATCGAATCTGCTTCGGACGACCATTACTCGAATTGCGATCCCGCGATCCAATCCCTGCAAGGTGATGATCCGTTAGACCACGAGTACAACGTGATCCAATACGGCAGCAACAGCGATTTCATTCGGGACATTAAGAACCAGAATTACAATGGCGGTTCGAATCGCAGTTCGCATAACTTCAAGCACATGTCCTACGACAGAGTGTCGTCGAGAACGAATAGCAATCCTCGAAAGAAGCATCGCGCTAAGAATAAGAACGTTCAAAATTGCATGACGATGGGCTACGAGCCTTCGATGAGCCACCACTACCACCAGCCGCACGTGCCAGACGAGTACGGCAACTACAACGCGGAGAATGCCTCCTATCATTCCTCAGGTATCCAGACCCTCAACCCGAACAGAAGCTACGACGGGCCCTGCCAGCAGATTAGAAATTCGCAGCGCAGAAACTCTCCTTCGACCTCGGTGGTGAATTCCAGTGGAAGCCAAAAGCGGGGTAAAGGCAACGGGTTCCCGGATAGGCCTAAGTCGACTGACTTATACGGGTTTTCCGAAGACCCTAACGAGAGGAGTTATCCTTGCGCGCTAGGTGCAACTCCCCAACCTGCGCCCAGGAACTGTAGTTACGAGGCGTCGTACTCCCAACCCCAGGATGAGATTAACCCTAGCGAAGGAGGGAGTAGCATGTTAGTGGCCCAGGACGGGTTCGTTAGGTTTCGGCCGTTGGACGACGGCGCGTCACAAACCTGATTTACAATAAACCTGTCGCACGCGGCAGAGAACTTAAGCTTCTAATAAGGCTGACTCGTAAGGAGGGCTCTGTAGACCACCTATAGGCCCTACACGTGTGACATGCTTCTCATCAGTCGCAGTCATTGTATATTGTAAATGTATAGTTAGATCTAATGCGGTAACTGAGTCGCGAAATTGGCCTATTGTACATAGCATTTTCATTTGTATCTAAGGCCTTGTAAATTTAAGGTATCTCATACGTGATTACGCCATTATTTTTACGAAACGACATGTCTTATGGACGTGATTTTGGGTTTTAGATTCATAGACGAATATTGACCAATTTACGGTGATGAATATGATAATATTCGTATCGATAATTTAATATGAATCGGTTTGAAAGTAATGCGGTTTACAAAGTACAGTTTGGGAATCAAAATTGTATGTTTTTATGATTTATTTAAGGAACGGCAAGGCTGCCATTTGATTTCTCTAATTTGTCACAAGTATATTTTTAATGTTAGTTCCTAACATTGCCACTCAGAGTTTAGATTATTGAGTATGAGTAATAATCTGAATATGTTGCCATATTAAATAAAGACCTGAAATAGATAAAATAGATTTTTCACACAAGAGCTTCAATCACACCTGAGTCGATTATAAGTGACAAATTAAATATGTGATAATTTTGTTTAAAAATAACTCTGTCCATATTGTTGTAAGGTTAATATCAAATAAAATATGCCTAAATATATTTATTCACCCTTCAACTTAACGTTGACAAATGTTGGTATGTGTAACCAGCTTAATGATTTATGTATGTCCATTAATTTAAGAGATTACCTACCTGTTCTCATTTATGATGTCAATAGAATTTATGATAATAATTTAAATAGCTCATGTTGTGTTTTCACACAAACTATTTATAGTGTAACTCCTACATAATAATAATTATGATGAATTTCGATGTTCTCAGTAAAATTCAGTATAATTTTTGTTGGTGTCAACATTTAACATACCTAAAACTGTTGTTGTAATTAAATTCATTTAAAACTGATTGTCATAAGTGTTACCATGTTAGAGACTAGAGTTTTGTACGACTAGAAATCACGAAAATTAAAATATGACGATAAAATTTGACCTAGTCAGCGAGGTTCGAAGAATATAAGTAATATAATCCTGCCACAATCATTGTTGAAAATGCAGTGCTGCAATCATTATCACATAGACTATTATAATAATAGTGTACACAATCACAGAATTATATTGATGTAGATATATTAATTGTATAACGTACATAAATGTTCAACATAAATTTAGATTCAGATGTCGATGTTGACACTACATAGATAGGTAAAAAATAATTGTAAAAATTAGGCGAAACTAAAGAATAATATTTATAATCAAAACGATACATTTGTTTGAGTAACCTAAGTGTTTTTCTGTGGCGTTAAGTGCTCATATTATAATTCCTATGTACATAGATTATGCAATTATAAGTATGGTATACGTATTTATATCAATTAATAACAATACGAGATGCCACGTATTAATTTTATTATTTTAAATTATAAGTCTGTATATAATTAAGGGATACAAGAGGTACCCATTTCGAAAATTCTGACGCATTTGCGATACGTTTGTAAATTATACATTACTTTTTTTTAATATTTCCAAGACTGGTACCTACTTTATCATTTAACAAAACAACAACTGACATTTACTATGTATAAATAAAATAAAAGCGATATTAAATTGTTTTGTTTCATTTAAGTATTATCTTTGAGGCTGTTCAAAATTGAAAAGAACACTGCGTCCGTCAAAGCAGGATCCTGGATCCCCTACCCGTTAAAATCCCATAGGAGTTACAAAAAAGATTTGCATGAGAAGAAAGAAAGAAAGAAAGAAAGAAAAAGAAAAAAGAAAGAAGACACTTTTCAATAGGAACATAAAACTTTTACGTAATCTTTTAATAAAATTGACACGTAAACGCTGTACTCTATCGAATAATAGACTCGTTTCAAGTCCAACAAGCAACCGGGACCCGACCTACATGTCAATCCATTCGCCATTATCTTCGCTGAGTAGGTACTTTGCTTTCAATGTAACCCTCTCCTATAAGGTGAAATCAATGAAACTATAACAGTGACGGTTTTAGCACTACCAGCGCCCTAGGCGAGACTTCTACGGCGCCTCCCTTCTGACATTAAAACCCATACAAAAATAATAAAAACGTAAATCCATGCCAAGTCACAACTTTCCAGCACTATGGGTCTCAACGCCAAGCTGACGGACGGACGGACACTATAAGGGTTCCGTTATGAGTACCTGCGGCGCCCCTTCAAATCTGGCGCCCTGAGCGGTCGCCCATCCGCGCCCTATTCTAATGCCGGCAGGGTTCGGTTTTGACTACGGAACGCTAATAAATCGGGCGGATCGTATCCCATTGATTCTATCTCCACAAGTATCGGATGGGATCTAACATTCCTATCGTACGATAGGTTTGTGGTTTGAAAAATGATCTCTCACACTGCCGGTGCTGATTTTAATCCTGGTCACGCCTTTATTATTTCAGTATAAGTACAGTTCGGCCGCTGTATCTTGGCGCGTCTGAACATCGCGCAGAAGGCTGCGCAGTAACATAATTCGCCAATACTCGATACGCGGTGTATTGTGTCTCAGTCACACGTTAGCATGTTCGTGTTGCCATCTCTGTCTTACATGCGCTAAAGTTCGCAAAGCCTATGTTCAGACGCGCCAAGATACAGCGGCCGTACTGTATCTATCTATTGTGATCTTGAACTAAATCTGCAGTTCTTCAACTAAATCTTCAAATAAATCTGCGGCGTAATGTTGATAGCATTGAAATCAGTGTCTTTTATGTTTCAAATGGTTTCAAAGATAAGTCTACGTTCCAGCATACGTCTATATACCTACAAGATAAGTGTCTGTCTTTCTTTTTCTTCTCTTTCCTGTTCGGCAACGCATCGGTGATGCCTTTAGTGTTGCTGATGTTCATTGGCGACGATAGGCACTCACCATCAGGTGCATCGTCAGCTCGTTTGCCGACTATTTCCAATACTTAAACAAAATACAAGATAAGCTTATGTACAAGATTAGTCTATGTAATCCATAAGAATACAAGATAATCTATGTACATTTGTACTCGTACAAGATAAATCCTCAGATGAAGGAAATTCATCTGAGGATAAATCTATGTTCATAATTGTTAGCAATAGGTTATGTTCTTCATAAACACGTGTTCTTATAAACACGTGTTCATGGCGATGCACGTTTGTTAACTTGAATCCGAATAGGTGGTATTATATTACAGATAAATTATTAGCAACTAATCGCAGCACACTGCACGACTGCACAGCTCGAAGCAAGAGCAGTTAATGAATGCCTGAAATGCCTCTTCGCCTTGCTTCTTGGCGGGGAAGCCTCGGCCGGAACGCCCCTCTTTTTCTTCAACTGTCAAAGGGCGCCACAATCACTATGTTAAAGTAGTTCTCTTCGGCAATCACAGATGGCAGTACAGGCAGTACAAACTGCCGGTACTTAAAATTGCCAACATAATACCTTCGCATATAAACAAGATATTTCTATGTATAAGAAAAATTATATATCAAGATTAGGGTAATTCTCAAATAGTGACTATAAAGTACCTACTAAACCTATTACGTAAGTACCTATTACCTGAGCGATAGCACTATTATATATTACCACTTATCTTGGTCATGGAGGATAGAGTAGAAAGGGCCATCTCTGTGTATGAAAAGTGTCCGTAAAAACTTGTACAAATTACGGGTGGCGCTGCGGTGCCTTGGAAGAATGATAACCAAGTGCGGTGCGGTCTACAACATGTTCGAATATCTATTTGTCAGACACTAGCGCCATTCATTACTGGTGGCATAACTCAGCAAACTTCACTCCGTCTGCAACAGCCATGTTTATATATTTATTTTTCACACACTAGTGCCAATCTGAAATGGCCATTACTGAAACCTCTATTTTCAGTAAACAGCTGGACACTTTTTCAACTTTCTTTCTACCTTTCAACTTTCAGTGTTCTATGATCTTGGTAAAAGTGACAAATGTAGTCAGTGGAAAATACTACCTACAGATTGTTAATAAAGTTGTTGAGCTTGTTGCTTATTTTAAAATCATCTCATTGATCTCATCTCATCTCATTCCAATATTCCGATTGGATTCCGCATCTACAATACTATACATGGTCGCCAGAGACATCATTATAGTTTGTTTGTGACTCTGTGCCACACTATGGTAATAAACATGTAGTCTGTGGGCGTGCAATTGGATCGGCTCATGGATAAATTACTCTATCTGGATCACAGACTTTGTAGAGATACCCTAAGATCGATGATGTCATAATGGAATGACCATTGTTGTATTGCGTCCATGTTATTTGTAGTCCCAGAATAATATATCATTCGATTGTGATTTTTTTATAATGAAAATTATAAAAACATCTAAGATGAATAATGTATATTATTATTTAATTTTCAATTTACTTACAATGCAATCATTTAAATTTTGTAATTTTGAAGAAATATAAATAAAATGCATTATTCCAATATTATAATTTTTACCACCAGAAAAATTACCAATAGGAAACATTTTGAAGAACCATTTCAAAATAGGACATAATTTTTCTGCATAAGTGCGGGCACCCTACAGTAAAATGATGAAGGACAACCTCAATCCGGTCTGTGATTGGTCGAATGGTCATTCCGATATGACGTCATCGGATGTCAGGTATCTCTATAAAGTCAGTGATCTAGATAGAGTAATATATCCATGGATCGGATATTGAAAAGTCAAACTTTTTTTTTTAATTTCTAAGTTCCGCTGCATGTTGTCACTCACTTGCTCAAGTTGCTCTGTGCTCACTTCTCTGTGTGTCATAGTTGTCATTGTTGTAAAATTGTTGTGGAAACAGAAAATGTGAAATATTTTATATATTTACTTGAAAATAATATACTTATTTAGTTAGATTTGCACAGAGTAATTCTGTGCAATTATTATGCCTTACGTGCATTCCTAACGAGTGTTTTTTAATGCAATTGCATTAAAATATAATGTAATATTGTGTTGATTTATGCAGTCATGTTGTAATATCGCCGAGTTTATTTGCTGAATAACAATGGATTCTAATAGCAGTAAAAGGTCCAATTGCGAAGAACCGGCTCCACCCGGTACTTCGCCGCCTCCAGTAAGTACTTTTATTATTTACTTGACCACGTGAAAACTTAATTATAAATGTTGATGTTTACAAATTCCTGCAAATTCTAGGAATCATTACACGCTTGCGCAGATCCTATAACAGAATTCCAATCATGTCGGTGGTTCAGGAACTATTAATTTTCAGTAATAGGATCATAGTTCCACATCAAAACTTATGTCTTGTTTGCAAGACTATAAAGCAATAAAAAATTTAATACATAAATAGTGACAAAATTTGAAGAATGAACTTCATACTAGAATGTGCAAGCTTTGCAATTAAATCCTTTGTGCAATATACATTTATCAATATATGATATAACTATCATTTTGATTAATCAGATTTTACCAAAATTTAAGTGAGTCTGTAAGTAAACTTAGTAGTATTTTCACCTATAAATCTCTCAGTATTGCGTTTGTTATTGTTATATCATCTTATATTACTTACAATTATACATACCTATGGCTTAGCTTCAACCCATTAACGGCCCACTACTGGGCACAGGTCTCTCCTCTTGTGGAGGCCTAGAGCATACTCCACCACACTGCTCCAATATGGATTGGTGAAGGGGTTAGTGGCCAACCCAATTGTCAGAAGTTTACATGCCGCCCGAGGGCCTCCGACATGGCTTAACGACTATTATCTTACGATAACAACCGGGATCGACGGCCTTACGTGCCCGCCGAAGCACGGAAGCGCTCAAGAATTTTTTGCCACTAGCAGTCACCCATCCAACTACCAACCGCACCCGCTGTTACTTAACTTTGTCGATCGCTTAGGACCGACGTAAGCCACCGGGCTATGAGTGCTTCATACATACCTATACTCTATTCTAATTTGGTTTGGACTCAATGTAAACAAACCATTAAAATTCCTTTGTAATGTTTTCGGCAACCAATATGTATTTCACACACCAAATAACTATTATAGAACTAAATAATCATTATAATGTTTGTAACATCTTCATTATTTTACTATTGACCTATAACAACAACACACTAAGAGCTAACAAGGTAAAAACCAACATCTTAAAACAATTTCATCATTAAATACCTCACATTCCCACATCCTTAATTATGTGAAGCAATAATTTTCTGAAATGGTTTGATTTCAGAAAATTATTGTTTTTAGGTCTGCCTGCCTATAACCATAAATAGAAATTACTACAAAAACTCACAGCTGTAATGGCGCTTACATGCTTTGTAACTTGGTCATGTTATTTTTCAAAATACAAATTACAGATATTTCATTTGACCCAATATGTATAAGCATGGAATTATTTAAATGAAATTAAACAAAGCCGAATAACATTTTATATATGTTTATGTATTTTAAAACAGACTGTATTGATTTTATATGTAACTCTTCCATGTTATTTTAGTCTTGTCGGGTGGTTTTATTTCAAAAGTTTGTTTGTGGTTGCTAGGCAACAGTTTGTGTACATCGAGTTCAAACTGACTTTGACTGAAGTATAGTTATTTATAGTCACCACGAACTAAGAAGCCCAATTTGTCGTTTTCCATCACAGTGACATTAGAGATGTACAAAAAAATCGGTTCACGAAAGAAACCAATTTTTACAACAAATCGATTCAAAATTATAAGACCTTCTAATCGATTCTATAATTAAATTTTAAACTAAAAACCGTAATATTTAGGTACATAGTTACCTATCTACTACCTCGACTGAGCTATCTCGTACCGCGTATTCTTAATACGTACCTATTTACGACTTCAATAAAATATTATTTTATCCATTCGCCCATGAACATCAACAACACCAAAAGCATCACTGGTGCGTTGCCGGCCAAGAAAGAGAAGAAAAAGAAAGAAAGATAGATCATGATAGAATGAAAGTCCCGCTTAGTTTCATAATAATATTTTGACATAATATTATATTATGAGCGTCAGGAAAAAACTACAGTGAATAAATTCTTGCTTATTTCGTAAGACACATTCATGTATACATAATTATTATTTTGTTAAAAAAAATGTTTACCGCAACCTTAAATACATAATTACATATAACATGTTATCTGCAGTTACTGTCCATGGATGACGAAGTGCCCATACATAATGGAAAATGTCCTTTGTTAGCATCCAATTCATCGTGGTATTATTGGTTATCTAATTTTAAATTCAAATGCAAGCAAATCATTTTTAATAAAGTAATTAAATTAATCAATTTTCATTTTTAAATTTCGATTATAGTAATGTATCGATTATGACTGGTTTTATAAACGGTTTCAAGACGTCACATCACCCTACGTCAGATTAGATTTAGGCTTCTTCATATAAGATTGGTTCGACGTCATATATTTTTATTAAATTTTGCATAAATTATGATGTGATGGGATTTTTACTAGATTTTAACGTATAATATGATTTATAATCAACGTCAATGAAAATGAGTAGGGATTTTTAACAAATTTTGGCAAAATCCTTTGTCCGTAAGTATTCAACTATTCATGTCAAGTAAATGAATATTCCATTTCGCTCAAAGACACCCATACAAGGTTAGTTCATATTAATAAATAGCAGCTATCATTATGGGCATCTTAGATAATTTTGACTATAAATGTAGTGTCTGTAAAGTGTGTGTTCACAAAATCTTTGTGCCTACTCACTGTTAAGAACAACTTTATTATACTAATTAAAAAAATTAATAATAAATTATGGGTGCCATGGACAACACACAAAGGCAACGACAAATACAACCAGACATTCATTCAAATTTATGCCTCGCTGGGAACTGAACCCAGGACCCTTGGCATGACGATCTGGCATGGTGCCACACAGGTCATTTTTTTTACTCACTTGGATTGGCAGTAATATGGAGTGGAGTCAGTCCAAATTTGAGGTGACGATCGGTGATGTACGGAAAAAAGTTATCAGAAATAAAGATGAAGCATTCTGTACCGATTGTATCAAAAGAAAAGTGCAGTTTCCTGGATTGGTGATGATATGGGGCTGCATGTCAGCACAAGGTCTGGGTCATGTACATTTTATAGAAGGAACTGTTAATGCAGTAGAGTACCAAAACATTCTAGAAACAAGTCTCGTGCCCACGATTCCAGCGTTGAAACATCGTAATGCCTACACCTTTCAACAAGATGGTGCATCCTGTCACACTGCGAGGACAACGAAAGCTTGGTTTAACCGGAATCAGATCCCTACAATGGAGTGGCCGTCCAGTAGTCCAGATTTGTCACCGATTGAGACCCTGTGGTGTGGTGTGTAGTGAAAAAAGAAGAAAATGCTGCGCAAGTTTCCAGCAAGGTCTAAAAGGGATCTGAAAGAGAAAATTAAATCTGTCTGGCAGTCAATAACTCCACAAGAATGTGAAGAATTGGTAGCAACGACGCCACGAAGAATTAAGGCCGTGATCGATGCTAAAGGTGACACCACTAAGTGGTAGACGAACTATTTTGCGCCGTTGAATGGACGACGATGATTGATGGACGAAGTTTAATGCGTAGATGGTTCCCGAAGAATTAATTATATATTATTTGAATAGAAAAATATTTTGTTACTTTTTTTAATTATAAATAAAGTTCATTAAGTGTTCAAAACCAGTGTATATTTATTTAGCTAAAAAAGTTAAATTTAATAATCTAAATTTTACTTTTACTATTACGCACTTGTAATATTTGGTACTATACTTGAGTCAAACTCGTATCAGAATACTTGTCAACAAATCGTAAAAATTCCTTTATAGGGTTTTCACAAACTGATTTGTATTTCGCACAGCAAATAACTATTAAAGAACGAAATAATCATTATAACGTTTGTGACAACTTCATTATTTTAATATTGACCTATAACAACAACACACTAAGAGAAAACGACGTAAAAACTCGTCTTAAAACAATTTTCGTCATGAATAACTCACGCTCGCACATCCTTAATTTCGTGAAGCGACTTCAAACCTTTGTAGAAACTTATTGTTTTGAGGCCGGCCTACCTATGACTATAAATAGAAATGACTACGAAAACCTCACAGCTATAATGGCGCTTACATGCTTTGCAACTTGGTCGTATTATGTTTCGAAATACAGTGAAATCAACTTATCTGTGACTATAAGGAGGGCGCTGCCGGACGCATTGGACCAATCATAGTGCGCATAGTAGTAATTTATGAATGGGATGGCATTAGTTCCAATTTTCGCCACGTCACAAATAAGTTCTTGAGAGATGGCACTGTACAGATTATACAGATATTTCATTCCACTCAATATGCATGAGCATAAAATTATTTATAAGTTAAATTTCATTAAACAAAGCCGAATAACATTTTATATTTATGTTTATGTATTTTAAAACAGTCTATATCGATTTTATACGTAACTATTCCGTGTTATTTTAAACTTTTGCAAAATAAATATTATGTTTAAAAATAAAATAAAATTATAAAGAGTGGAACGGAACGCGACTTGCGAACGCCAGATTTAGTTCAAACGTACTTTATACGACCAAAAGTTTCATGCACCTGTTTGTTTGTGGTTGCTAGGCAACACAGTGCTTATGTAAATTCTGATTCGAATGTGAATATAGTGTAGACGAACTATTTTGCATTGGGGCTCGTACTCATAGATGAGAACTCTTTTTAAGTAAAGAACCACATTATCATTCCTCTCCATTCCTTTACAGTTACCAAGTACTTCAAAACCCCTGGCTTCATCAAAAGGTGTTGAGAATGCTAAGAAGCGGTTGCGAGCGTTCTCCATTCAGAAGAAAACAACACCTCTTACACCGATTGTTCCTAAACCAATAAGCACTGGAAGTAAGTTATATAATATTACGTATGGTATACAATTTCAGTATTAATAAAAATAAACATTACACAGGCATTTGACATACACACTCACTCCGTTTGACCACAGAGCGAATCTCTAGTATAAATTAATACTTAGTACCTGGATGACCAAGCTTTACTCGGTATTCTTTTTTCGTAGACCGTGTTTTTTGGAAATCATTTGCTTAGTGTTGCTTATCAACGCCATTTACTGAAGTAGCTTTAGTGTTGCTACTCGCCAATATACATATGTCAGTTAGTGTTGCAACTCGCCAATAGATGTCAGGAAGAGTCTATTGTAGCAGTTTTTCATTGCCTGAAAACACGGATAAAACGACGTTTTCTAAAAGTGAATCCTAGCTAGATCGATTTATCGCCCTCGAAACCCCCAGAGTACTAAATTTCATGAAATTCGTTAAGAGCCCGGACAGACTTCTTCGTTCTGTCAAAATTTTTTTTTATTAAAACCTTTCGTGTGCAATAAGGGAGATGTAAGCTATCCTATCTTTCAAGTTGGATCAAACTGCACACGGTGTGCAATTTTGATTAAAATTGGTTAAGTAGTTTAGGAGTCTATCGCAGACAAACAACGTGACACGTAATTTATATATATATAAAGATTATATATATATATATATATATATGTATACAAGAATTGCTCATTTAAATGTATAAAAAAATGTGATTGTTTACCAAATAACACTCATCTAAAAACTGATTATACATAATGCATTACCTTTTAGCAACCACTGTATTGATCGGTAAACTGAGTGGGGTGAAGCCAACACCGAAGATTGAAGAAGATCCTCAAAAGAAACCTCCTAAACCCCCTAAACCAGGAGCTGCCAGGAAACTTATTCAAGGTATGTTAAAGTAATTTTTACTTATATTTTTTTACTGCTCCAATGGGACATTGCTATTGTTAACAAATTAGAGTTAATTTATATAGTTCTCTTTGCTAAGTACTTGGTAGGTGTAGGTGCTGTTTTATTCCTATATAATTATATGAAAAAAAAAGTTAAAAATCAAATAGATAGATATATGAGGGAACCAATTATGCACACATAATATTCTTAAAATGTACATTAGCAAACATATCCTTAAAAATATTCTGTTTTGACGGGTTGACCGGTTGACTCCTCTAAAAGGACATCTGTGCTCAATATCCAATTTTAAAAACACCTTTTTTTTATGGAAATAGCTGCAAACGAGCAGACGATCCACCTAATGGTAAGTGACTATCGTCGCCCATGGACATCAACAACACCAAAGGCATCACTGATGTGTTGCCGGCCAAGAAAGAGAGAAGAAAGAAAAATAAAAAACTGGCTCTCAAGTTCCCAGCTGGAACACGACGATTCGTTTGGCAGCTGACTCATGCTCAAGGGTGGTAGCTATCCAGGCGAACCTCATGGAGAAATAGTAATGGTATTAATTAATAATTAAAATCAATATTACCAATGTAATCCCTGGAGGGGCCCTACTACCAGCGGGTCGGATTTAGTCGCCTTGGGGTTAATATTCCCAATACGGCTAAAAATATGCTAAATGAATTAACAATCCAAAATAATCAATTCCTCAATTCCATGCTCCTCTAGTTAGAGTAAATAAATTGACCTAATGGAATCTATTCTAGTTAATAATATTTTAATATCTTTTACAGAATCATACTCGGACCAACAAAGGCGCACTCTGTCAGAGATTGAAGATATGAAGCGCAAAATGGAACTTGTTGACCTTGGCATCCCGCTAGGCTTAATTTGCCCTTCATCATCCGATGAAAAAGCCATGCCAACCAAAGCTATGCCTCCTATCAAAACTTTCCTTGGTATGTATGGTTGGATTGTTGATATAATAAACGACTGCTCACACAAACAAACCCCTACTAGGACAACAAACACACACAAATTAAAGCCTGCTCTGGGTGGGATTCAAACCCAGGACCCTATTCTCAGCAGACAAGGTCACTTACCAATTGGATTGCACTGTTGACATAATAATATTTTGCCTGATTCTATACTTAAATGCTTGCTGTGAGTGAAGGCATCTGGCTTAAGGATGCGTTTTTCATTTGTTGTGCTATCAATTTTTTTTAATTCCTCTAATCACCTGTGTTCTGCTTTGTGTTCTGCTTGCAACTTTTTTTTGTTGCTCACAGTACATGCAACTTTTATTGTTGCTCACAGTACATGCAACTTTTATTGATGCTCACAGTACATGTAACTTTTTTTGTTGCTCACAGTACATGCAACTTTTTTTTGTTACTCACAGTACATGCAACTTTTTTTGTTGCTCACAGTACATGCAACTTTTATTGTTGCTCACAGTACATGTAACTTTTTGTTGCTCACAGTACATGCAACTTTTATTGTTGCTCACAGTACATGCAACTTTTTTTGTTGCTCACAGTACATGCAACTTTTTTTTGTTGCTCACAGTACATGCAACTTTTTTTGTTGCTCACAGTACATGCAACTTTTTTTTGTTGCTCGCAGTACACAAAAGACTGACTAAAAGTGTGTTTACCAAAAAAAAACATAAAACAAAAATTATCGAACCTTTAGCCCAATGATTATGACCTTATGATTAAGGCCATAGGCTTGGTGCTTATGATTTAAATTGTTTATTGTATTTTGAGATATGACAGTGTTGCATTGAATGCATTTTGTTTTTGAGATCCTTTTTTGTGTGCTGTTTGTATATGTTACCGGCAAAACCCGATTTCAGGTCAAACTAGTTTGGCCTAGGCCAAACTCTCCCTCCTGCGCTCTCCCTCCGCGCCTCCGGGGTTTACATTCACTCTAGGGGTAGGGCAGACTAGTACCACGTGGGATCGGGGTTGACTAAGTCGGTTCTGTCACTAATTTTGAAAAATTTATAAATCAATTAATAAAGGAAACCATTACCAACGAGGGGGAAATAGAAAATATATTAACAGGTGCCCCACCAGAACCCAAGAAAACAAAGTACTTGGACGAAGAAGAAAGAAGAAAGAATCAACAGAACTCTTTTGAACACAAATCTTCATATTCAAAGGAAAAATTATTAATGTGCATTGCTCTGAACGTGTTGTGTCATCATAATAATCAGCTCCATTAATTCTACCAAATGAAACGTTGTCATACAAAAATTTGACAATCGTTAGTTGTCAAAGTGAAAAATAGGCGAACCGTTGGTTGGCAAGTGATAATCGGCCAAATAATTTTCGGCGAGAAGGCAGGATCCCGTTTTAAGCACAAAGATTTGTCGAATAAATATAAATCCGTAACAATTCGGTTCTAATCAGTTTTAGACTGACGAGAAACTAGTTTTGCCTAATTGTGTCGGGACAAATTAGTCTGGCCTAGGCCCAACTAGTTTAGACTAGGCCAAACTGGTTTGTCCTGACACGAGTAGGATAAACTAGTTTGGCCTAGGCCAAACTAGTTTAACCTGAAATCGGGTTTTGCCGGTAACATATACATCTTTATTTTGTGTAAATATTTCTTGTTTCATTTGTAGGATACAAATTCATTTGTGATTTAAATATTATAAGGCGATAAGTGACATCATTATTTTAAAATTATTGAATGGAAATTCTTTTAAGTACACATGAAAAAATGGGAATAGAATATTTTTATTTTATTCAGTCATGTCATGTAAAACATATCTAATGACCTACACTTTTATAAATTCCAGCACTATATTTTTTATTACCTTGTTTTACCATACTTTTCCTACTTACGCTATAGCAAATAATGACTGGCTTTCTTTTCAGTATGCACATAGTTACCTACAGTTTGGCAGCACAATATTTTTTATTATGTTGAAATGTGTATTTCAACTTCTCATGCTAGAAATTTTTTTTCGTATTCTCGCACTAACCCTTTAACATCCCTCGCACCGTGTTTGCCTGTTTGCACGTAGGTCGACGCTTCAGAGTGTATACCGCTTCGCTCAACAGGCCTGCTAGGAAAACTCGCATACGAATACGTAAAGCTTATCGTAAGTCACGTAGGCACTGAATGTTAATTTTTCGCGCTGTTAAACAAGCATTTTATAAATGGCGATCTAATGGTATTATCAGCAAAAAGAAAGAGGAAGTTTTTATGTGCAACTAGCTGACCCGGCGAACTTCGTATCGCCTAATAAACTATTTTTTTTTATAAAACATAAGTAGCCTAAGTTACTCCTTGTTACGTCAGCTATCTGCCAGTGAAAGTCCCGTCAAAATCGGTCCAGCTATTTCAGAGATTAGCCTGAACAAACAGACAGACAGATAGACAAAAATTGTGAAAAATGTCGTTTTGGTATATGTACCGTGTATACATCCAAATGCACTTAGTAAAAAGCGGTTATTTTAGTATTACAAACAGACAGTATAGATACAATGCTGGTAAGGTGGTCATCAGTCGTTTGACGGCTGACTCGAGCAAGTGGGTGTTAGCTAGCCGAGCTTCATGGAAAGATATTAAACCTTACGCGAAGCCCTTTAACGAAGCGGGGAAAGCCGGATTCTGTCGCCTCTTACGACACCCTGCTCTGCCAGCTTGAGCCGCTCCAATCTAGGCAACATTTTGACATTGTATCTTCTAAATGGATATTAAACATCAAATTGTATACTTCCAAGTTCCACACATTGTAATTGTACATTGATATTTTATTGATAGACATTTTTACGCTGATGACTTGTTTCGACGCCATTTATAAAATACCTCTTTAATAGGTGTGGTGAACAGTGATGTATGTAGTTATTGTTCTATGTCATAGGATTTTCATTATTTTGTCAACCGTATTTATTATAGAGTAAATTTAAGTATGTAGGTAGAATATCTTTTTTTAGACTTGTGCTTCGTAGAAAATTAGAAACTTATTAATTGAACTGGAATAGTAATAAATTTGTATTTGTTTTCTGATTCAGTTAAAGGCATCAAGACGTAGATTAGGCGTTTAAATAAAACATGAATTTAAATGTTGTTTTATTTTTCACAGGTAAGTATGGTAGTAATAAATATAGTAGATTTGTTGTGAGCGAATATTGGGTGGTATACAAAATACTTTATATGACAGTATGATAAAATAGTAGTTCGGAAGTAGAGTATTATATGCCCTCGTTTATTAATGTAAAATTAATGCAATTGATACAATTTTAGATCCTGCTAAAGTAGACGAACTTATTCGCGAAGCAAAGAAAGCGAAGGTCGAAGGAAGAGAATTCAAATTTGACTATCAGAAGATTTTGCCCGATTATGACAATCCATTTCAAAGAAAACGTGAAGACTCTGAAAAGGATCAAAAATACGATCGCAGGAAGAGCGGCTTGGAGAAACGAGACAGGAAATTCGACAAACATGACTTTAGACGATACTCTGATTACAGAAAAGATGATAAAGATAAATATAAAGAAAGAGAACAGAAAAAAGATAAAGATAAGTCGAAAGAGAGATCAAAGAATAGGGAACCTGAAAAGGAAGCTGACGTAAATCTTAAAGACTTCTTAGTATGTGATAGTTGGTCAGAAAATGACGATAAAGTAACCAGTGCCAGTCCGAGTCGCGATGACACAGGAAATGTCTCTGTTACGAAATCCCCCGATAAAAAAGACGATGGATATAAAAAGCCGGAAAAAGAGAAAGACAAAATTGTTATTAATATTTCCAAAGAGCCGTCTCAACATTTCAAAGAATGCATGACTAAGAAGGTTGAGGTTGTAAGCGAACCTGTTGTCAACACTCCAGATAAAAAACAACGCGTCTTTGAAAAACTTCAACCGGTAATTGATTGTTTTAAATTTGAAATCGATCCTAATGACGAGGAGATTCTAGACATATTCGATGAGAGTTCCAGTTTAGAAAAGTATAATAACGTAAAGCAAAAGACGAGTTCTTTTTACGTGCCCCCTGATAAACCATCGTATGAGTCCTCTAAGGATATGTCAATGGATGGAATGAATGATGATACGTTTCTGGAGTCAGTTATAAATGAAATTAGGCAAGATGACAATATGTGTGATGAAACAAGCCAAGACAAGCGCTTAGTTGAGTACGATGAATCTCCAAATAAAGATGATTATGATAGTCCGGTTGTAAAAGGAGCGAAGGAGAGGAAGAGAGCTTCAGTGACACCTGAATTGGATGAGAAAATGAAAGAACAAACGAGACGGAGGCGTGATAAAAAGGAATTTAAGCAAAATGATGATTATTCGAGAAGAAAAGAACAGGGTAATCAAAGGAATGAGTATTCTGAAGACAAGGATATTAGTCAACGCAGTGACTATTCTGACAGAAAAGATTCGAGCAGTCAAAGGAGTTATTATTCTGATAGAAAAGCTTCAAGCAGTCAAAGAAGCAATTATTCGGACGGACGAACATCTACTGAGAGTGGATACAAAACGAGTGATACTAACAAGAGTGACAAATATGTCAACAATTTTCGATTGTCGGTGGAAAAAGAACTTGATGAAGCGTTGGAAAGAAGCATGAATAGATGTACAGTGGAGTCACTTGAGACATGGAGCTTTGTGCTCAAAATATGTCAGCCATTGCTGTTTAGGCATGATAAGAATAAGTGTTACAGGTAAGTTGTTTTTATTTTTATTTTACACACGTTAATTCGTTCTTTCTTTTTCTCCTCTCTTTCTTGGCCGGCAACGCCAATGGTGTAATCAGTAATGCCTTTGGTGTTGCTGATGTCCATGGGCGACGATAGCCACTTACCATCAGGTGGATCGTCAGCTCGTTTACCGGCTATTTCCATAAAAAAAATGTTAATTGACGCTGCTATTGAAGTCATAAAATTTAACCGCTCATTTACACGCGCGTGTCGCGGACCGTCTCGTGGCGCGTCCGTAAGCCACGCCCCCTACGCGCGTGTGAACACCGCGCGAGCGCTCGCGCAAGCCCCTTTGGCGCGCGCCTACAAAACCGCTCCCGACGCGAGCCCGCGAGCCACGAGACGCGCCGCGGTCTGGTCCGCGAGCGCCCTGTTCACACGCGCGCGTATGCGCGCGTCTCGCGGATTGTCTCGTGGCTCGCGCGTGCGTGTAAATGGGGTATAAGACTTAAGCTATTGCTGACATTGAAAATTTTTATGTCAATGAGTTCAACAGTAATTATCCAATTTCATTAAAAGTATCTATTTTAAACAGCCCAAAAAATATGAGTAGACATTTTAAAAGTGATCTTACGATTATTGTATTTTATGTAGCGTTATGTGGTGGTTTATTTTTTAACTGTGTAATCAAATCTAGTCTCATCTAAGTTAATCATATTTTATACATTACTTAACATTCATATTGTAATCTTATATGTATACTAGCTGTGCCCTGCGGTTTCACCCGCATTAATTTGTGGGAAAAACTAACTACTAATTATACATAAATATGTATGATTGTGATCTTATATACCCTATAGCCTTCCTCGATAAATGGACTATCCAACACAACAAAAGAATTTTTCAATTCGAACCAGTAGTTCCTGAGATTAGCGCGTTCAACCAAACAAACTTTTCAGCTTTATTATATTAGTATAGATATGCACATGTACTTACATGAAGACATAATAATTATATTCTGTTTTTCATTTTGTAGAGAGACTTCCATTACTCCCAAGATATGGTACACGGAGAATCCGAAGGTGTGTTCGTGCGTGAAGGACCGCGCGATCGTTTACGAAGAATTGGAAATGCTGAAGATGGGACTAGTTGATCGCGTCTACGGCTGTGATCAGTAAGTATAGCAGTTATTATTTATTTTATGAGAAATTATAATTAATTTAATATTTATTGACAATAATAAAAATATGTAATAATCAAGGATTTTTTCACATAACATAAATATTTGGCAGAAGTAATTATTTTTATTACAATATTAAACATTTCCTTTATTTTCTATAGTTTAAAATCTTTCAGCCTTTCCTACATGCACCCAGGGTTGACTGGCGGACAATGCCATTAAGCATTACATTTTACACTTTGTAAATATATTTAAGAGGTGACTTAAACTTGTAAATAAATAAATAAGGTATCTTTTGCTGCTTCTTCTCCACCATTGTTTATGCGTTAAAGGTGCTCGGTTTGTTGGGGTAATAAAACGACGTGTTTTGTGAATGATGCATTAATTGCGACTGTTTTAGTACAATATAGAATGTGGACTGTAAAACGAAATATAGCTATGTATAGGGCAAAGATGAACTTACTCATAACTAGCGTATAGACTTAAACAACCATCATAAACCTTTTTGAAACGAGTAGTATGAAAAAATGAACTAAGTTTATCAATGACACCTATAAAAACAAAGTATTTTTAACTTCAAAAAAGGAGGTTCGATATACGATCGGTGTGTGTCGAAACTACTGATCTGATTGGAATATGGTCTGCGCTTATTTGTTGCATATTTTTCAGAGAAGGTTTTTGATTAAAAACAAAGTCCTAACACAATAATATCTGTAACTTATGTATAAAATAGTATGTGACAATTTCTTGTAATATTTCGTTTTTGGTGTTAAATAAAGAAATACGCTATTGTACCCCCAGACTCCCAGACACGCCGTCAGTAAACGCGCGCGCCTGGTACCCCCGCAGCTCGGCGTGCCTCGCGGAGGGCCGGGTGCAGCCCGTGGCAGTGGACTGGGAGGCCGACGACAGCCAGGGCGCAGCGCCCGGTGTCCGCCGGAGCCCCCCGCGGGAGGACGAAGTCATGCTGGATCGGGAGTATCAGAGGTAAGGTGGGGTGTTTTGCGTGCGTGCGTATGCGTGCTTGTTTGCTTGTGTGTGCGTGCAGTAGATGTATTTATGTTAGCTTTTACATTTATGGTAGACCAGCTGACCCGGCGAACTTCGTATCGCCTAACAAACTATTTTTATTTTCTAAAATAAAAGTAGCCTAAGTTACTCCTTGTTACATCATCTATCTGCCAGTGAAAGTCCCGTCAAAATCGGTCAAGCCATTTCAGAGATTAGCCGGAACAGACAGACAGACAGACAGACAGACAGACAAAAATGTAAAAAATGTTGTTTTGGTATATGTACCGTGTATACATCCAAATGCACTTAGTAAAAAGCGGATTTTTAATATTACAAACAGACACTCCAATTTTATTTATTTGTATAGATTATATATTTATTCATCGAGAGGTTTTTACTTGTGTGCGTGTGCGTGCTTGTTGGGTATGCTAGGAGGTCTAGTCCGCTTTATATCTGATGAGGATCTCCAAACATCAGTGGAAAAAGGATATTTTTCATTCAAAGTATCCTTTTTCTTCCTTCTTAGTTCGTAACACATAGACGATGGCCACTTATGTTGATGGTCAACATGTTTGTCGCCCAGTTACATAAAAAAGTAACTGAAGTAATCCTATTTTATGCCACCATCGCTGGTAGACACTCAGTGTAAGGCGATAATTTTGTTGATTTTCTAGATTCATGGAGGCAGTTTGGCCAGATGTAGCGGAAGCTAAGGCCTCGGAGTCAAGAAGTACCACCCCGGTGCGACAGGATGCGAGAAAGAAAAAGGAAGAAGATACCGAGAGGGACGCAGAAGATAAGAAATCGAAGAAGATCAAGCTTAGCAGTGAAGGGTGGAGTCAGGAGTCCGAAATAGAGGAGGAAGTGGAGAAAAAGTAAGTTTTTACAATTTGTAGGCACACAGATACGTATAAATATTTAGTTTTGCAGTAGTATGTGATAAGTAAACATTCTGACGACTTAACTTTACTTTATAAATAAACGAGTAACCGCCCTCGCTTTGCTTCGGTTTTCTTATTTTTTTTACACCTTGGGTTACATTATTGGAGTTTTATTAAGGATCCCTAATTTTTTTGAAAATATAATATAGCCTATGTTACCCGGGGATAGTGTAGCTTCCCAACAGTGAAAGAATTTTTCAAATCGGTTCAGCAGTTTCGGAGCCTATTCAATGCAAACAAAAAATCAAATCTTTCCTCTTTATATATTAGTATAGATAACGCTCAAGGCCCCACACTAGGATTCCCTAGTGTCGTGGGTGCCATGGACAACACTTAGAGACAAGAACACTCACACCCAGATTTACATCATCATTCTAATTTCTGCCTCGCTGGGAATCGAACCCAGGACCCTTGGCGCGGCGACCCGGCATGGTACCTATCGCGCACTCAGGTCGTCTTTAGATTGTTTGTTTTAATTATTAGTCATATAAAATGTTTTGTAACTTTTTTGTGGGTTAATTGCGATTTTAATAATGTTTATAAAGCAATCGTGAAAAGGTTCTTACAGTGCGTATTATAATCAACTAGTAAGTAATACTATAAATCACAAAATATTTATAGTATTACTTACTAGTTGACCGGGCAAACCTTGTTCTGCCAAAAAATTTTTAGGGGGAAGAAAAATAGATGTTGTCTGATTCTCAACCATAGCCGATATGCACGCAAAGATTTACGAAAATCGGTCGAGCCGTTTCGGAGGAGTTCAACTTCTAACACTTCTGACACGAGAATTTTATACATAAGATAGTAAAATGTAGATCAAAAACATTTTACTATAATACGGGTACCCACGATATTTATTTTCTACACTGATATTTCGACCCGGCGCGGTTGCCTGAATAGTGGTCACATGGATGAACAGCGGTAGCGCGTAGAAACTTTTGAAAAATAGAGTAGTATAGGAAGAAAGATATTTTATTTTCTGGGTAGCATTTCAAAATCAGTGATGTGATGCTGAAATACGCCATACATTTGCTTTTGCCTGATATTTCACTTTTCACTTGCAGTAAAAAGGCGAAAATGAAAGATAAGAAGGCGCGCAAGAGAAAACGTTCCACTTCTACACTCTCATCATCGATGACGGATAGCGATGCCAGCTCTAAGAAGAAGAGGAAGATGATGAAGACGAAGGTAGAGAAGACATTCTCCTTAAAAGATAAGATAAAGAAAGATAAGATTACTACATAGTAAGTTTTGAAAATATTTCGATTTCAGTGTCCGAAGAATTTTTTTAAAGTGAAAACTGTATCACCGTTAATACAGATATCAGTATTAAAAATTTCATGGGTTAATAGTAAAATCAATCATAAAATCCAAACATCCCTTTGAACAGTATAAAATAAAAAAATGTATATTTCACAGGCCCTCAAGAAAGCGAAATCGAAAGAGGCGAAACGTCGCCGCATGGGTAAGAAACTGTTGAAGAAGTTGAAGGAGAAGCAAAAGCAGAAGAAGAAGATAGAGAAAGAGGAGTCTGAAGACTTTGAAATAGAAGAAGGTAAGTCTGTGAGGTTAATTTTGGTTACAGATGCACACAATTCTTTTATAAAATTCCTGTGTCAAGAGTAACATAGACATACGAGATCTTGCAAAATTACCCAACCCATAATTAGTTCAAAGATGAATATCTCTCACAGCCAATTTTAATATTCTATTGTAAAGTTAAGTTACAGTACATGGTCTTACTGCTAACACCATTTTTGATAAGACAAATAACGAAGGATTTTCGATAGATAGAATATTGGAAACGGCCGTGTTATGGGGTATCGTCATTCGTGCAATTTTGTCACTCGCTGAGGTAAGTTATTTTTTCTTCTCAGTGAAAAAGAAGGAAGTCAAAAAATCTAAGAAGAAGAAACAACAGAAGATGAAGAAGAAGAGTCAGAAGCGAAGAAGGAAAGCCTCTTCTACCACCGATTTCACCACCAGCTCAGGGTCTGACTCCGAAGCCGACGCTCGACCAGGGTAAGATGATACTTGATAACATGTCTTGATGATAAATTAATCTAGAAGTCATGAATGGTTGTGGTTTAGGTTATGAGAAACGATTTCTATACAGTTATAAAAAAAATCCTTAATCAATTTAATGTGTGTATTTTACGGCCCGTTTCTCTACCCCTATTGTTCGATAAAAAGTTAAGACAGATCTGTACATATTTCTACCTAGTAAATGGATCTATTAATTTAGGGATACAAAGGTTACAGGAACCGGCTCCTACTTAGTTGATATAAACGCTATACAACAATTTATGTAAGTTAAGTAGTTCTATATGATATCTATGTAAATTATATGATTTAAAACTCGATCTATGTAAATTATATGATTTAATACAGCAAGTCGAAGAAAAGAAAGAGAACAGAAGCAAAGAAGAAGAAAAGAGACAAGCGAAAGAAGTCTTCTTCCGAATCTCAAAGCGAAGATCTATTCGACGTTAACATTCTGAACAACATAAAAACCGAGCGGCTAACAGATGATGAGAAGGGCCAGAAACTGATGGAATTCTCTCCAAGAATCCATCACAAGCCTCCTCTCGAGGTCATCGATGTGAAAGAACTCCAGAACGACTTTGTTGGAAACAATATTCATATAAAACAAGAAGTTGAGGATCCGAAAGAAGTAGCTGAAGTGATTATAGAAGCAGTTGAGAAGCAGTCAGAAGTAGTAGAAGAAGCAGTAGAAGAAGCAGTAGAAGAAACAGTAGAAGAAGATATATTGACTCAATCAAATCATGAAGAGCCAATTGTAACTAAACTGGAAGATTCGGGTGTGACAGTGCCTTTACCTGTTAGTCCGCCTGTGATTGAAGAAATTGATAAAGATGATATTAAGGTGAGACAGAGATACTTAAATATATTTAAACATAATTGTAATTACATAAGTAAATAAATACGTCATGCACTACTTATAAGGATTCCTTGTTACACGGGTAGTTTAAGGCAAATAAGACATCTCAAACAGACATTAGGGCACAAACAATTGTCTGTCTGTTACATTAATGTCTGCTCCGTCCGAGAATCGAACCTGGGATCTTCGCAGTCTTGGGTGGTAAGGGGTGGACTGTAACAACATTTTTAGCAATGGTCATTTTTTAATTTTTGGTATTGAAACATGGTAAAGAGATATACGAGTACAAAAATTGGCTAGTTCTGGTATATAGACGTAGTTTAATGGTAATATTAAGTTTTCTAGAATGTTTCTAGATAACCTACGGTTGTTATCTATCACTATTCAATATTTTGTACTTTAATTGCAGGCTATACCCGTAGAGTTGTCGAGTAATCAACAAATTCATATACCGGTAAGTGGTAAATAGATATTTATATAACTTGGACTCAGATCCAAGAGTCAAACATACCCGAGACAATAAGAGAAGATAGGGTAAGAAAGAATGTAAGGTATTGGGAGAGTGATAGATTGTAAAGAGAAATTTTGATATGAACATTTGCTTTTTAATTTCCATCCTAAATATTATAAATGTAAAAGTTTCTATGACGCCAAAATTCACGCCAAAACTACTGAACGGATTTTCATGAAATTAAGCACACAGGTAGACCATGGTCTGGTACTTATGTACTCGTAAAACTCGAGGAAAGCCGCGGTAGAGTGCCTGTTAATTATATACATTCATTCATCATTATTTAAAGTTGCACTATGGCCTGTAGGTTGTACCCTCACATTGTGAGAGGAGACTTGATTGATCTAAATATAATATTATAAAGAGGAAACTTTTGATTTTTTTGTTTGTAACGAATAAACTCAAAAACTTCTGGACAGATTTAACAAATTCTTTCACCAATAGGATGCTTTATTGTTTGTTAAGATCAACACGTAAGCCGAAGTAAGTATAATATTAGTAGGTTAAAAATAAAATTAAAAAAGATTTGGGCCGACCCCAACTTAAATTTGGAAATGGGTAAGATGATGATGATGAATATTAGCAGGTTACTAATGATAAAAGTGTATGGTGCAGGAGCCACAGGAGCCCGTCCTCTCAGCCGTGCCGGCGAGGGTCGTGGACGAGTCCAACCTGTCGCAGTGCTCGTCGCAGGAGTCCGTCTGCAGCATCAAGGTATTGTGATGGTGGTATCTTTAAAAGTAACTACCTATGTTCATTGTATTTATTTATTTTTTACACTTTATTGCACACCATATTTAAAAAAAGTTGGAAAAGACATATCTGTGGAAAAGCTTAACTATGTATAATAGTGTAATTTGCACAGAAGATGATCTTATCGCTAAATAGCGATTTCTTCCATAATAGCGATTTTTTCCTTTGGGAAAATAACTAAGAGAAAGATTAAGAGAAACTGTAGCAACATACATAATGTTTGCATAAAGTGACATTGAAATAAATTCTGCTTCTTAATTTTATTTATTGTATTTAATACGAAGGAACGTATTTCATGTATATTTTGTTTTGACACTGCAACCCTAAAATTCATTCAGTTTAAGTATGTACATTATTTATTTATTTATTTATTTATTTAAACTTTATTGAACCATACAAAATGTATAAGAACAAAAGGCGGACTTAATGCTCATATATATACATTATAAGTACCTTTTACTTATTTGATCTAATGGTGTCCGCAAACATACCAATAGGTGACTGGTTTCTTTGGATTTGTTCAGAGGTGTGAATTTTAAGCACCGATTTTATAAAAAAGTAAAAATAATAAGTACATAAATAGTGCTAAACTGCATTTTTGCATTCAATAAAGAATCTAAATCATAGTGTACGATGTAAAAGGACCATAGATTATGAATAGGACGTAGTTACTTACCTGTTAAACATCACTTTTGGTTCTTCTTCCCAATATTTTATCTGTTCATCAACCTTACTTAACTATCTAGCAACGTCAAAAATTACATCCGTTATACATATATTTACATATATGTATAACGGATGTAGAATATTGGAAACTAATTACACATGAAAACTTTTCCAGGAGTCGTCAAGCTACGAAAAAGACGAGAGTCACCTACGACCCTCCTCCCAGAACTCGAACTACAGTTTCAACGACGTGATCGCAAGCCAAAGTGCGCTCTATCACAAGACCATAGAGACGATAGTCGACAGCCAGGACAAGTACGGTGAAAGCTACGAACACGAGGCGGGGAACTATGAGATGTATGAGCAACTCGCGATGGCGTATCAGAGCGATGTTGCTAATTCGGTGAGATTTGTTACTTGTTTACTGTGTAATAAGGTCTAATTTGCTTTGAACAAAATTCCAAAATCAGTACGTGACTTGCTAACTGAATCTTTCAAAAAACAATTGTTAGTCAAGGGGTATTATAGTGTAGACGAGTATTTAAATGACAAAGATGCATGGAAATGACCAGTTCCGCTGAGATTAGTAAATATTTTTGTAATATTTTCTTTTTTGTAACATATTTTTTAAAAAGATGTGCTGAAGAGTTTATGGCTTTTTTTCTCCTCCGTGACAAAACACCCTTCCGAAAAGCTGGTAGATTAAAAAATGATGACATGCATAAGTGTATCAGTGATACCTATATGAATAAATTATTTTGACTTTGACTTTGACTTTGAACAGGCTTTAAATAATTGCGATGTATTTTAGCGTCGATGAAAGTAGTAATTGTAAATTTTTAATTTAATTGTAATTAAATTGTAAATTTGAAACCATTTGCTATTTTATTTTTTGTTAATAATTTGGCACTTAACATTAAGTGTATTTATTGCAAAAGCTACATTTTAGATATCAGAATCGTTATGAAAACATTTACTCGCTGAATGTCTTGGATAACCGTATAAAAAGACAATTTTCGAGCAACAAACATACACTTTTATCCAAAAACTCGTACTTACCGCTCAAGAACCTTAGTTTGTCAGATAAATGTGTGAAGACATGTCAAAGGGCAATGAACCTAACTGGCATACCTACAAGTCCGCCATTTTGAAAAAACCTCGATTCGGCGGCCAGTGATGAAACACGTGTCAATCGATAGACTAAATGATTATGATCAAAAAGTATTTAGTGATGAAATGTCGTAAGTGATATACTTTCTGAGATATTTGAGTTCAAAACCGAAGGAAAATAAAGTAAAAAAACTTCATTTCAACGAACATTGATAAAACATATGTTAATCGATAGGCTTAATGATTACAATTAAAAAGTATTCAGTGATGAATTGTCGTAAGTCATATACTTTCTGAGATAAAGAGTTCAAAACCTAAGAAAAATAACGCAAAAATATTTGGTTTCGGCGGACATTGATAAAACATGTGTCAATCGATAGGCTAAATGATTACAATTAAAAAGTATTCAGTGATGAAATGTTGTAAGTGATATACTTTCTGAGATATTCGAGTTCAAAAACGTAGAAAAATAACGCAAAATAACTTGGTTTCGGCGGACATTGATAAAACATGTGTCAATCGATAGGCTAAATGATTACAGTTAAAAAGTATTCAGTGATGAAATGTTGTAAGTGATATACTTCCTGAGATATTTGAGTTCAAAACCGTACAAAAATAATGCAATAAAAATTATCATTTACTTCTTTTGAATTTATTGGGTCAATAATGAAAAATATGTATATGTATTTGAGCTGCATGGGTACTTGATTTATTAATAACGGGTAGGTTTGAATTAAAAAAAAGCAAAGCAAACTACTAGATTGTTTTATAAATAATTTATTTGCCACCAGCGGCTACAGCTTTGGCAACTCTAAACCAAAAGTTAAAATTCATTATTGGCTTCGTTTTCTTTATCATCTCTGACAATTACTGAATCTAAAAATTCCGCTGGTGATAAAGGCAATGTTTCCTGATGTCAAGCCCATGTCAAGAACCATATAACACACATTATATGGGAACAAGAGGACAAGGTTCTTTTTTTCAAGCATGAGCTGTACCGAGCGTACCATCCCGCGATTTTATCTCTACCCTTAAGTTGTTTATTTGACGAATTTGTTTTATTTTTATAACACATAACTTAACTGAGGTAAGGAAAAAAGTGACCGGTACACTTCAATTGCTGTATCGGCATAAACACTTCTTGCCGTTTAAGACCAAAATTATGTTGATGCAGGCTCTGGTCATCCCTCACCTTGATTATGCTGATGTGTGTTGTACAGGTTTGTCAGAGGAACTTCTTAATAACTATTAGATATATATTCGGCTTACGTAAGTATGACCATATTTTCCAGTTCCATTCCTAACTTAAATGGCTACCATTTGACACAGGCGAAACTACAGAATTCTCTCAATATTTTATGCTATTTTGAATAATGTGTCTTCTCCTGTTTATTTAAATGAAACCCATAGCACTGCTTATTTCGGGAATTCCTTCACACTACAGTTAATACTGTTCAGGAACTCCATGCTTGTAGACATCAAAAAAACATTGACTTCCAAAAGCTCCTTCAAGAATCACGTCCGGCAGCACTACCTGAAGCAATTAGAATGTCGTCGCCCGTTGTCTTCAACAAGATGTTATATATACGTATTTATGAATATTTATATACTTAATATATAATATAATATGTATAATAAAAATAAAAAATAATTAACTACAAATGTTTTATTTTTGTACGGGTTTGCACTCAAATATCTCAGAAAGCGTATCACTTACGACATTTTATCACGTAATATTTTTTGATCGTAATCACTTACTCTATCGATTAACATCTGTTTTATCAATATCCGCCGAAAAAAAGTTTTTTACTTTATTTTTCTATGGTTTTGAACTCAATTATCTCAGAAAGTATACCACTTACGACATTTTATCACTGAATACTTTTTGATCATAATCATTTACTCTATCGATTGACACACGCTTCATCACTGGCCGCGGAATCGAGGTTTTTTCAAAATGGCGGACTTGTAGGTATGCCAGGCTCCATACAAAAATGTTGGAAGCCCTTTAAATGAGTTTTTAAAAGTCAGATAGAGCAAATCTGTAATAGAGTAAGTTGGGGCACAATATGACATAATGTTAGTATGATATTTGCACCAGTAAGGGGCCATTCATAAATTACGTCACACTAATTTCATGACTTTTTGACCCCTCCCCTCCTCCTTGTCACAGCTGGTCACATTTGTGAGACCTCCCCCCCTAGTGTGACGTCACATATTATGAAATTTTACACCTAGAAATTATTAAATTAAACAGCAGTTCCAAAATAAGTTTTATTTCCATTAATTGTTCCATTAATTTCGATTTTGAAATGTGACATCACTAAATTTAGGACCCCTCTCTCACCCCTTGTCACACAATGTCACACTACATTGACCCCCTCCCTCCCCCGTAACGTGTGACGTAATTTATGGATGGCCCCTAATTGTCTTATCTGTAATATTTTGCCGTCTTCATTTATCCGACGCAATGTAGATCATTACCCCCCTACCTTACCCGTCCTACTCAATCGCTTCCTAGCTCAGACTCCAGAAGCCGACATATTTTGTAACACTTGGAATAAGTTTATATTGCTCTGTTTAGTGTTTCTTAGTTTTAATGTGTAGTATGTAGATTATGTAGTTCTGTGAACTATGTATGTATTTGACTTAGTTTTAAATTCTGCACGTAATGCTTTGGAATCCTGTTAATTATGTGTATGTGTATAAATAAATAAATAAATTACATCCTAGTGACGCATCTAACCTGTACGCCCTCACAGGTATCCCTCCCAGACCCATCTCAGGGTGCGTACACATGTGGGGGCGTGTCCGGGGGCGTGGCGCCGCAGCGTATAGAGACGGTGGTGCGCGTGCGCGCGCGCGGAGAGATCAAGTGCGACTGGCGCGCCGACCACCCGCCCGCCGCGCCGATCGCTAGCCGGCCTTCGAGGTGGGGTGAGTACTGAGCGGCTAGTAGTGTATACGGTACGTTGATTAGCGAAAGCTGGCGCGTACAATACAAAGATAAATTTTCTGTGTGGCTTCAACTCATTAATGGCTCACTACTGAGCACGGGTCTTTCCTCTTGAGGAGGCCTAGAGCATACTCCACCACGCTGCTCCAGTGCGGATTGGTAGAGGGGTTAGTGGCCAACCTGAGTGTCGGACGTTTTCATGCCGCCCGAGGGCCTCTGACATGGCTTAATGACTGTTATCTTACGATATATGACTGACGGCTTTATGTGTCCTCTGAAGCCCGGAAGCGCTCAAGAAATGTTTACCACTAGCGGTCACCCATCCAACTACCGGCCGTGCCCGCTGTTGCTTAACTCGGCATCACTTAGGACCAACATTAGTCACAAGCTATGATCGCTTTTTCGCCCGATCGTTTAGGGACCACTTAACGCTCAGTCGTGTGATGAGACCATGATGTACCCCATGTCCAGGTTTGAAGCCGAGCGACGTAAACATAGTGCTAACGGGCGGCGAGCAGGAGCCGCCCCCGCCGCCCCCCGCGCCGGCCCCCGCGCCCCCGCCCCCGCCGCAGCCCGTCTACCGGATACAGAGCCTCGCTAACCGGACCGAGGTTGCTGCTGAGTGAGTAGCTTAGCTTAGTTTAGTTTAACTTAGCTTATGCCCCAACTCAGAGTCACTAACAGTTACTTTAATCGCTCCTTAGTAAAGAATCACCATACAAATTCTGTACTAAGAACCGATTTAAGTAACCGTTAGTGACTCTGATTTGGGGCGATAAACTTTCTCAAAAACCAAATAGTGTCCAACTTAATTTGTTTAGATGAAACGTCAATGACAGTTTGATGTTTCATAGCTCTAGATTGTCGTTGAATCGTGGTCGGTATGAAAATAAGTGGCAAAACTTGAGCGCTTTTGTGTATTAAAACGTACTTCCTTTCGCCATAAGATTACAGACCACATTGCTATAATTACTAATTTCTGCTTTCTACTATTATAACATTCTGTATTATATCTGTATTCATTCACTAAGCACTCGTACACCACTACTTTGTTTCTTTATTAAATTGTCCTCTTCCCTAAGGTTGCCTGGAAGAAATCGCTTCCTTAGCGATAAGGCCGCCTGTTGTACTTACCATACTATCTATTAATTTAAGTTATTACTGTATATTGGTGTACAATAAAGAGTTTTGTTGTTGTTGTTGTTGTTGTGTTTCAAAGGGCACGTAAAAGGTCTATCAGTTGCTTTCGTTACACAATCGACAAGCCATGTCGGAACCTGAATTAAACAACGACAATCTCATTCGCCAGCTACGACGAAGCCTACATGGACATGTACGGCGCGTCCGACCGGCTGCAGTACGGCGACTGCTTCGCGACGGAGACCAGCGCGGGCCACGCGACCCCAGCGGTGACAGACATCGCCCTGGTGCCGCTGCCGAGCCCGGTGAAGACTGAGAGGAGCACCCTGGACGCCAGGATCGATGAGGTGTTGCGGGAGGCTGGTATGTGGGGTTTGAGATGATTATTTAGTAGACGTGCTGTCATAGACTTAAGGTCGATGCATACGTAACGTGTTATTTCCCGTACGGGACGGGGACGGGACGTGGCTGACGGGAATTTTTAATGCAACGTGGCCGTTTACTCGGACCTAAAGTGCTAGTGTTGTGAATAAGGAAAGATGGATTTTTCATTTGAAGAATTGGCTTGTTGCTATTAATTTAGATGACGAAGCTATGGCCGTCAAGAGGAAAAGGAGATTTTCTGTACATCGTACATGGCAGAAAAGAGAACAAGAGGAATACCACACTCTACGAAGAACTTTTAGATGACGAGACTCAATTTTATAAGTATTTTCGTATGACAAAAAATTATACAGTTTGCAAAATTATATAAACCTCGTCGCCCATTTTTGCTTGTTAGGTAAATAAATACACAAAGTCAAATGATTTATTTCGTCATAGGAACAATCTTAACGGCTTACTTAACGAAATTCAATTTACAAATCAATACCGACATAACTATATTATATATTTATCATACTTATGTCGTTATTGTTATTATTAAACATAATAATTACCTAATACATTCAAATTCAATTTACAAATCAATACCGACATAACTATATTATATATTTATCATACTTATGTCGTTATTGTTATTATTAAACATAATAATTACCTAATACATTCAAATTCAATTTACAAATCAATACCGACATAACTATATTATATATTTATCATACTTATGTCGTTATTGTTATTATTAAACATAATAATTACCTAATACATTCAAATTCAATTTACAAATCAATACCGACATAACTATATTATATATTTATCATACTTATGTCGTTATTGTTATTATTAAACATAATAATTACCTAATACATTCAAATTCAATTTACAAATCAATACCGACATAACTATATTATATATTTATCATACTTATGTCGTTATTGTTATTATTAAACATAATAATTACCTAATACATTCAAATTCAATTTACAAATCAATACCGACATAACTATATTATATATTTATCATACTTATGTCGTTATTGTTATTATTAAACATAATAATTACCTAATACATTCAAATTCAATTTACAAATCAATACCGACATAACTATATTATATATTTATCATACTTATGTCGTTATTGTTATTATTAAACATAATAATTACCTAATACATTCAAATTCAATTTACAAATCAATACCGACATAACTATATTATATATTTATCATACTTATGTCGTTATTGTTATTATTAAACATAATAATTACCTAATACATTCAAATTCAATTTACAAATCAATACCGACATAACTATATTATATATTTATCATACTTATGTCGTTATTGTTATTATTAAACATAATAATTACCTAATACATTCAAATTCAATTTACAAATCAATACCGACATAACTATATTATATATTTATCATACTTATGTCGTTATTGTTATTATTAAACATAATAATTACCTAATACATTCAAATTCAATTTACAAATCAATACCGACATAACTATATTATATATTTATCATACTTATGTCGTTATTGTTATTATTAAACATAATAATTACCTAATACATTCAAATTCAATTTACAAATCAATACCGACATAACTATATTATATATTTATCATACTTATGTCGTTATTGTTATTATTAAACATAATAATTACCTAATACATTCAAATTCAATTTACAAATCAATACCGACATAACTATATTATATATTTATCATACTTATGTCGTTATTGTTATTATTAAACATAATAATTACCTAATACATTCAAATTCAATTTACAAATCAATACCGACATAACTATATTATATATTTATCATACTTATGTCGTTATTGTTATTATTAAACATAATAATTACCTAATACATTCAAATTCAATTTACAAATCAATACCGACATAACTATATTATATATTTATCATACTTATGTCGTTATTGTTATTATTAAACATAATAATTACCTAATACATTCAAATTCAATTTACAAATCAATACCGACATAACTATATTATATATTTATCATACTTATGTCGTTATTGTTATTATTAAACATAATAATTACCTAATACATTCAAATTCAATTTACAAATCAATACCGACATAACTATATTATATATTTATCATACTTATGTCGTTATTGTTATTATTAAACATAATAATTACCTAATACATTCAAATTCAATTTACAAATCAATACCGACATAACTATATTATATATTTATCATACTTATGTCGTTATTGTTATTATTAAACATAATAATTACCTAATACATTCAAATTCAATTTACAAATCAATACCGACATAACTATATTATATATTTATCATACTTATGTCGTTATTGTTATTATTAAACATAATAATTACCTAATACATTCAAATGAATAACATACTACATTTTAATTGTTTTACTACGTTACATTATAGTGTAGGTACACGTGTATCACTACTTTAGCTCTCTATGGTGAACGGGATGACGTAGGTAGGGGAGGGGGTACGCAGCGGAATCACGTACGGGACGTGGCACGTACGGGACAGAATGGGAAAAACATCGTCGTTGATGTCCCGTACGAGATTCCGCTGCGTATGCACAATTGTATACATTTTCTATGAAATGATGTTTCCAAAACTTCACGTCCCAGCCCGTACGGGAAAAAACCCGTTACGTATGCATTGACCTTTAGTGATTATTAACACTGCAGTCTGCAACACAGCTGCAACTCCGATAAAAAGGTTGATAAGAAAGAGTTGGCAGTTAAGGGGCACTGGAGATATTTAATTTACCACTGGCTATAGCCGTAATACATAACATAAGAGGTTTCTTACTGCATTTAATATTGTATTTTTATTGCAGCTGTCAGCGAAATGGCGGCGGCGGTGAAGGCTGAGGAGGAAGAGAAGGAATTGCCGGAAAAGGGGATTCTTGTGACGTATGTATTTTATTAACGTATTTCCTTGCATATTTCTCTATAAGCTTATAATTGATTGCTTAACAACATTATGATTTTCTGTAAAGCCTGCTTGACTAGCTATCACACTTGAGCATGAGTCAGTGAGTCAGCCAAATGATTCGTCGTGTTCCGGCTGGGGGATTGAGAGCCAGTTCTTTCTTTCTTTTTCTTCTCTCTTTCTTGGCCGGCAACTCATCAGTGATGCCTTTGGTGTTGCTGATGTCCATGGGCGACGATATATAGCCACTTACCATCAGGTGGATCGTCAGCTCGCTTGCCGGCTGTTTCCATAACACTCGATTAAGTCACCTTTCATACAAAAAAAAACTAAATCAAAATTGGTTCAGCTATACATAGACATACAGATACACAGACACGTCAAACATATAACACCCCTCTTTTTTCGGCGGGGTTTAAAGCGCTGTGTAATCAGTCGTTGGTTTAACAATATGATATGTCGTCGTTGCGACTTTAGCGCGCTGTCCTACGTGGGCGAATCAACGCGAACGCGAAGCGACGCGGTGCGAAGCGAAAATAACAAACAGTCGAGATGTATTGAAGTGTCCTACATGACCAAATGCACGTAGAGGGCGTTGCGGTGCGGTACGGTTTGAAGCGAACGCGATCAGTTGGTTTGATATTTTCGCGCGAACTTCAGCGGCGCGGCGTATGTCAGTGGCGGTGAAGTGACAATTCGCGTGCACGTAGGACAGAGGCGCCGCTTCGCTCCGCGTCGCACTGAATTCGCATCGGATCGCGTTGGCGTTAAATCGCCCACGTAGGACACGGTGTAAGACCTTTTATGTGTTATGTGTCACATTTGGCAAAATCACTTTTTTACGTCAGACGATTCTACATTTTAAAGCACTATCGAATTCAAAAACTCTCATGTGTGTACGACGTTTCCATCGTAATTTATTCACCAAATTCAAAATCACCTATGTGCTTGCTAAACAAAACTATCGGTTTCCTCAAAAAGTTAATTTTTTACACATAAGAGGTCTTAACGTCCCAACGACGATGTGTTCATGGTATTGTTGTAGCGCGGTGGGCGGGGCGCTGCGCGGCGGCAAGCGCGTGAGCTTCGCGGACGGGTACCAGCCAGGACAGGACTCCGACCTCGAGGAGCCGCCCGTTAAGAAGGTCAGTGGACTGATGATGTAGATACTGTAATACGCAGGATATAACGAATATTTGTATGACAACGCTGTATCCCAGTTGGTAGTTGCCCTGTCTGCAAAAGGGTCTTAGGTTTGATTGACGACTCGTGAGATGCAATTGGTTACCATGCTGGACCGTTGTGACTGGGTTCGATTCCCAGTGAGGCGGATTTGAATGAGTTTGAATTTCTGTTTTCGGTTTGGGTGTTTTGTTTGTCTATAGCACCCACGATACAGGGAATCCTAGTGTCGGGCTATGAGTGTGTCATATTCGCCGGGGCAGATAATTACGTGACAGATAAATAATTGTCTAGTTGTGATATTAGTTTTGTCAATTGTATTTAGGGGTCACCTGTCACTATTCTATGTCGGGGGAGTGCATATGCGACTTTATGGTCCGTTAGCTAGCGACAGATTTTCCTGACCAATTTCCTCTCAAGCAATAACTCGTGAAATACTTCAGAGAGTTGCATTATATAGCATGGTGAACGTCAGCTGCCGCTCCAAGGGTGGGTAGGGGGGCGGCAGCCTTTCAATCATGTAAAAAAAATAATTGTTTTCAGTCATTTCCTCCCGACTGAAAATTTGTTAGATGATAGATAACGTAATTATTTAAAGGTAAAAAAAAGTCAGCTGGCCATACCGTGGTGGATTATACGTCAGCTGGGCGCGCGCACAGAGCGTAAAGTAAAATAACTGTAGTTAAGTAATTTCCTCTCACTTGAAAATGTGTCAGGTGATAGTTTACGTGCTATTTTGAATAAACAAAAACATCAGCTGGTTCTAAGTTGGTGGAAAACCCGTCAGCTGACGAATGTAAATAAGCGATCGGCGCTCACGCCTGGCTTCTGAGCTCCACCATTCACTGCATCAGCTGACGACCTTTCCACCAACATACAGCCAGCTGACGTTTTTATTTACTCAAAATAACATGTAAAGTATCATCTGACGCATTTTCAAGTGAGAGGATATCACTGAACAAAAAATTTTTTTTTGCATGTTCGCGTGCCCAGCTGATGTACAATCCACCAACTTAGAGCCAGCTGATGTTTTTGTTTATTCAAAATAGCACGTAAACTATCACCTGACACATTTTCAAGTGAGAGGAAATTACTTAACTACAGTTATTTTACTTTAGGCTCTGTGCGCGCGCCCAGCTGACGTATAATCCACCACGGTATGGCCAGCTGACTTTTTTTTACCTTTAAATAATTACGTTATCTATCATCTAACAAATTTTCAGTCGGGAGGAAATGACTGAAAACAATTATTTTTTTTACATGATTGAAAGGCTGCCGCCCCCCTACCCACCCTTGGAGCGGCAGCTGACGTTCACCATGCTATATAATGCAACTCTCTGAAGTATTTCACGAGTTATCGCTTGAGAGGAAATGACTGACAAAAAATACTATCTGGCTCACGGACTATTATGAGCGCTTGTTTGTTTATTATTATTTCGTTTATACGTTTTGCTTTCTTTTATCACGGTATTTTAAATCGTGAAATAAAAGTTGTTGGTTACGATGTCAGCAATATCCTCCGGCATGGAAGTAAATTTAAACTTGTCTTTGTATAATTAACGTTAACGATGTGTCATCATATTCCAGCGTCGCACTCCCCGCGCCGCACGGCGTGCGTCCCGCACTGGGTGCGCGTGGCCGTGCCCCGCGACGCACCCGGACCACGTGCCGCTGTGGGACGCGCTGCCGCCGCCGCCCCCGCCGCCGGGGGACCCGCCGCAAGCGTGCGGGGCGGCAATGCGACGGGCCAGGACGGGTATGATACTACCAACAACTGTAGACCCTGTAGCCTAGTTGGTAGTGACTCTGCTTGAAAAGCAAGGCGTCCCGGGTTCGATCCCGGCCGAGACAGATATTTGTTTATTGGTGTGACAGATAAATATTTGTACTCTGGTAATAATGGGTGTTATAGTGATATCTTATTTGTATATTCTACGCCACCCGCGATGCAATGAATCCTGCGGTGGGTATAAGTGAGCAAACGTTTAGATTCACTTCAAAAATATTACAAGAAATAGTATAAATTTAAAACATAAACCTGCCATTAAAAACCTATCATGATGTACCTTTTTGAAATCCTTATGGTGAGCTCTTTAATTTGATACCCTTATTGCATTATTCCATTTGTTTTTATTTTTTGATACTTCTCACAGCCACCATATTTGTATTTTTTTTAATTTCACTGACCTAAGAACACTTGGGTGATTAAGACGAATCAAACGATATCTTAATTATATAAATCCGTTCAGCGGTTTAGAAGATACAAGGTAATAAAGAATCCATACTAATATTATAAATGCGAAAGTGTGTTTGTTTGTTTGTCCCTCTTTCACGTCGCAACGAAGCTATGATATGGTATGATTTTTGTATATGGAGATAGGACGGTGGAGAATATCGTAGGCTACTTTTTATCGCGGTAAAACATCTCATCCCCAAGGGAAGATCGATGTTTTGTTAGTTCCAGATGTTGTAATAGATGGCGTTATAATATCATTTGATACATGTAATTTTTTTTACAGTTGGTTCTTCTTAGTATCTTTTAATTTTGGAACTGTTACTTATTTATTCTTGCACTAGGAATGTGTAATGCATGTTAAACAACTCATTGTTACTTCCCTTTGAACACGCGGGCGAAGCCCGGGGTAGTAGCTAGTATTACATACATACAAGATACGCGCGAAAATCATAACCCTTCCTGGCAGTGGTAAGAAGGCTTCGAAAGGTACTAAAGAGACGGTCACGTGTCCTTGGTCGAAAAGCTTTTTCTTTTGAAGTCAGTTATTGCTTTTTGATTTTTAAAGTTTTGATTTGTTAATTTTCCAGACCCTGGCGGCATCATGAGCGGGTTCATGCCACCGGAGCCTCCTCCAGGCCTCATCAGCTTCTAACGACTGCTTCGAGGATCGCCGAGTCCTCCGGAGCCCTAAACCTTATACATCACGACACGATACGATACGTCGTGTCGTAAGGTACACAGTACCCCATACGTTACGTTTCAAACTATATGAACTTAAGAGAAGTGACTGTATTTTTTGTAAGTAAATGTTTAAAAATTTAAAAGCGTTTTAGTGCTTCGCATACAAACCTGATATTAGAATTGTTACGTTCGCTACCAGCAATTATGTAGGTATGAATATTGTCGATACATCTTGCTGACCAAAGTAATTAAATTTCCCATTTTAATGCAGTCGCACATGTGTATAAACTTAGGTTCAGTTCTAGTATGCAAAACGTCCACATCGCGTCCTTATGAAAACACTCATGCGTTGTGATATCACAGAAAAACCGCAAAACGAAATAAGCATAAAGCTGTCATATATATTATTTGTTTAAACATTGTTAAGTGTAGAATTAACAATGTGACTATGTCACAGCGTAGACGGAACCCCGCTCCAAGGGGTTCCTCTTTCCCTTGAATAATAACGGCCACCTAACGAACTGATTAGATTTGAGTTCAGTTCATATGAGTTGTGGTGAGGTTTTGCTGGCCAAAAATACACAGGAGATTAGCCATACTACTGCTTCTTCGACACTGAACCAGTGGCGTAGCTAGCCCTAAGGAGGCCCCATATCAATATTTGTTGTAGGGCCCTCTCAACGTTAGCTGTCAAATATAAAGGAGTGCCAACTGTAGCGGTCGTAGGCCGCTGGCGAGCTTTTTTTGGGAGTGATAGTGGGGGCCCCTATACGTTGGGGGTCCCGTATAATTGATACGGCTGTAGCTACGTCCCTGCACTGAACCGTAAAACGTAAAAACATTTCATGATCTGATATTCAGAGGTGAAATACTATAACACTATTCATTTTGCTGTCGGTGTACATTTGTAGATGGTAGAGGGTAAATAAAACGGCAAAGTAAAAACAATAAAATAGATTTCATTTATTGTGAGACGAAAAATACAACAATGGGACTTATCACCTAAGATGGTTAGTGGCAGACTGTTAAAACAATTTATTGTTAGGTACTGTTACGTCACAGTACGCTCCTAATTTATGTCTTTCATCGGGAAACACTGGCACGTAACGAATATCAACCAAATATAGCAATATACACCATGGCCTCTCTAATTCACCGAAACCGCAACTATAAACATGTCAACTTTCAAGTTTCCATTTTAACTAAGTTTTTAAAAAGGCTTTATTGATTCGAAGCTAATACTTGATTACTTACAAGATTGTTTAATATCGAGCTCCAAATAAAACGTAACAACTCTCAATACCGCTACTATGAAACGTTCTATACAAAATTGAACATGGCCGATTCGCTAAGTCGTTCGATTTATTATTATAATTTATTACTAAAACAAGTGGGCGGCGAGCGGTCGGCCCTCGGCCGCTCCGTGCGAGTCGCGGTCCGACTCTGCACTAAGTCCTTTAAGTACATGTCTTAATTTATAAGTTGAAAATGCCACTGCTGCGATCCTACGTCGCCTATGTCCGCGCCCGGCGCATGGCGCACGGCCGGCGCACGGCGCACGCGCGCAAGGGGCGCATGCGCCCGGCGGAGACTACGCCCGCGACGAACTAACCGCCTCGCTATTGCTCGTAGAGAAAAAATTCCAAAATCAATTCGTTACATCGTAGACTATATTTTGTTTAATAAACTTGAAGTATTTATCAATAATCAATAAGTACATTATAATAATTGAATAATTAGTATTTGTTTCGTAAGAGACTAGCATTACAAATAAATACCTTCAGCTATACAATTTAATGTTTATTTCTATTTAAACATTTCGAAGATGTTTAAGTGGACTACGTCGGTTTGAACGCAAGAAGGCGCTCCGGTTCTTGCGCGCAAACTGTTTCGGTTGATGCGTCTACGCTTCGAGATATGACTTAAATGTATACTTAGATTTAGGGGAAAAGGTCGTAAAAACAAAAAGTTATTGAAATTTATAACAAACGCCTTAACTAATAGTTCAATAATTTAGTTTAAGTATATAAGGCGCCGGCGGGCGGGGCGCGCGGGGCGGGCGGGGGCGCGCGGCCGTTAATATCACTCGGCGTACAAACGATGATGCTGCGCTACAAATGAAACAACTTTATACAAAAGGATGAGTCGCCGCCGCGCGCGCCCCTCGCCGCCCCTACCGCCGCTCCACAACATGTCTTTGACAAAAGCAATACAAAACATTTCATTCCGTGTAAGAGATGACACGATCTATGCGAATTTTTTATTTTTATTTTCAAAAAACACACGCCCATTCGCTCGTCATTGCGCTTAAATCTAAAATTAATAATTAGACAATATTTTTATTTGTTCAACAGACGCGCGCGGTGCGTCGCGACGCGTATAATAATAAAATATTTTCAAAACAATCGAATAATTAAACACACTAGTTAACAATAACTCATGTTCAAATACACCGGTGGCTGCGAGACGATCTGACGTGGCAGACAATCCTCGGTACTAAAATATACTCGTTTATACACGGTCGTGTAGAAGCGTCGTCGGCGGAGCGTCCGTGCGGTCCGTGCGGTCCTTGCGGCCGTGCGTCCCCCGCGGCGGCCGCGGTAATACTGAGCGTGTGGCGCGGGGGGTGCGGGGGAGGGGTTACACGGCGGTCTCGGTGTGGGAGTGCGAGGAGAGCCGCTCGACGTCCAGGTCGTGCGGCGCGAGCGTGTTGTCGCAGTCGCTGGAGTGCGAGTAGCGCTTGGACAGCGCCGTCTGCTTGCGCAGCGCCTCGGCCAGCGCGGCGTCCGCCAGCGAGCCGCGCGAGTCCAGCCCCTGCCGGAACGCGTTCACCACGCGGATCTGCCACACAACACCCGGTTAGTGCCAGCGGCGCTTCACTACTAACGCAACGCCCCACCGTTCGCTCTGGCTCCTAACATATCTCCAACCAACCGGAGGTTCCGTACCTTTACACACTTACTACGCGTTCACTCTAAGTTTGCCCTTACCTCCCGTCCCGCTCCTCGTACCGCACCTCATTTATTACGGACAGCAACGCTACCCGCGTATTTTTGAAGTCCCGTGTGGCGCGTACATTCTTGAGTTTGTTGTTGATTTTGATGTTACTTTCGTTAAATTATTTTTCTGTTGATTTATTTTACGTTCGTTGATTTTTGTCGCTACAATGACTAAAATAGAAAATGTTTTACACAGTAGCAAACGTCATTTGTTATTTAAGTTAGTGAGTACCGTTAGCTGTTAAATCGTAACGGTCGACGAGGGCAAACATGGACAAAGTGAACGCGTAGTAACACGTACGTACAGCGTACGCATAGGCTGATGATATCAATAAGTTACAAGGTTATCTGGTTATTTCAATGACGCCGCTCCAGTTGGTTTTAAGGAGACTCCTACCTAATATCCACGTTTGCGACCTATTTGTCCAATACCACTTGTGTGATGGCAGCCATTGCTTAACACACCGCCGACTCACGAAAACGCTTCTACTGTACAAGCAACTGTAAATACTTACAAGCTTTGGTAGTTCCTCAGGAGTTACTCACTACACAGTTTATGTACACTTTTGGGTGAGGTGTCGACATGGATCTGGTGTAGTAGAAAGCGAAGCGTTTCCGTGTTTAGATTCGACGGTCACGACGTATTTGAGATGAGTAATGTGTGATACAGCGATGGTAGATGTCGCACCATTCTCAACCGCAAACGTGGATTGGTAGCAATAACCAGAAAAAAATTGTCCTTAATAACTTCTCTTTGAAAGTTCGAATTTCTGAGGCGAGGGGACATTGCTCACACGATTTCGTAAAACAAAACTGTGCTAGTGTGTCTCATGTTAACGCTCCTGGGGCATAAGCTTTACACAGGAGTGCGCCTAACATCTAATTGAATTGCCAGAGCGAAACACATGTCGGCGTTCATTTGTCACTCCTTCTCATTCACCACTCTCGTGGCCAAACAATTCGACGATTAAAAGTTTCAATGACTCACGAAAAACCTTGTCGAATAACAGTTTGTTTCGCCACAATGTCGAATGAGAAGGAGAGGTCACATAATAATACATGGTCCAAAAAACAAATATAAGCACACCGAGCCATAGAAAAGAGGCGAGAAAGCGGTAGGTATTTCAAAATTCCAGTCACAGATGGTATCGGTCGGTCCACTGCCGAGCATGCCATGCAGTGATAACTACCCTCCGTCGTCTCTGAATACAGACATCGCGTCGCGGCGTCAGTCGTGGGCGTCGAGGCGCATGCGTCTGTGACTGCATTTGGACATTGACCTCGTCTATGTGAGCTACGCGAAGCTCTACAGCAACAGCGATCCCATCCAATCCATGTCCGATTCCCGCGATCATCAGATCGATAAGGACGTAAGCTCGTTAAGCGTTAACGATGATTTCGACATTTTACATCGGAAGCTTCCGCGAATCCCTGGCGTGTATGGCTTGCGTTGGAACCCCACGGATAATTGAGTGCAAATGTGAGGCAAAAAAAATATATACATTACGCTAGCATGTCGTCCACAGGAATGATGTATGATGCCAACAAAAAAATATCAGGCGATCAATGCCAGGTTCCAGACTATGACTTCTAAGGACATCTGGCTTTTTACGAAGAATCTAATTACATACTGCGAGCTTCTAAAGGCTTTCTACGATGGTTATTCGAAAATGGACCTTATGAAGATGATAATTTTGCATCGCATTACTTCAGGTCTCATTGATTCATTGGACCATTTTTGTCTCGTGTCCTTACGCGAAAGCTATGAAGTCTATATTATTAAGGCAACATATCTATTATTATCTGTATAAAGATAAATGCACATGTCGAGTCCTTGCATGGACAAGTTATGCTGATTGCAAAAATGACCTTTCCTTGTCTGTGATTGACACTACACAGATCAAATATACCTTACAGTTGCTATGCGAGGCAGCGGAGCGACGCTTGGTCCTTCGAGCAGATGGCATTACAACTTACCAAACCATCATTACATCGACTGAAAAACATTGACTGACATAAATGAGCGGGCGTTCGGTGCAACAACACTTAGGACACAGAAACATCGAGGCAAGCACATCGATTGAAAACCAGCGCATGCCTCAGACGTGCACATGATGGGAAGCATGCAAGCTCACACTGACCGATTAATTTCAAACGAACAAACACACAAGGAAACATTTTACCTATACAATAATTACATCAACAAGGAAACGGGACGTGAACGGTGAAAGTAAAGGGTCAGCGACGGTAGACGAAAACAGGATAAAAGTTAGAACGGATAAACAGTTGTTAGTATAGAGTACAGTAATTACAGTATAAACAAAACTGTAAGGACAACGTAAAGAACAAACGATAAGGAACAGGCTTTGTTTCAAATCTTACAGCTTGATCGGTAGATGTCTTGCTGTAGGGCACCGGAATCAAGCGTTCTTGTAACTCGCCACCTATGACCTTCCGTGTGCAATGGGGATTCATGGAAAAGAAAATAAAAACAAGAACATGAAGTAAAAGATCACGATACGAAGGAGAATGGAGGCGTGGCCCGGAGGCGGGCTCGGTGCTGCCCTCCGACGCTATTTCACAGAACTTCACGATTTGAACATCGAATGTCAAAGGAGATATGATTTTCAAAATAATACTTGAAGAGTTGATTAGAGCTTTAAGTTTTAAAGTTTAATGAAAAACTTTGAAAAAAATACAATGTTTGTCCATAAACTCAGTCAATCATACAGGCGTGTTTTTTATATCTCCTTTGGCAAACACTCATAGGTTTTTAAACTTTACAATTTCAGCGACAAAGTCTACTTTGGCAACAGTTTGTGCAGTCAAACTTTGAAACAAAACCAATGCACTTTTAAATATTCAATTCACAAAGTAATAAAAAAATGAATTGGATTTAATTGATTTAGATTGATTGTATTTTTCCATAGAGTTTTTAAGAGTGTGTGGTTACAAAACTTTTTTTACCAATCTTATTAATATTTGTAGAATAGCGTCGGATTTGCAGCAGTGGAAAATTCTGCACAGAGTAGGTAGTAGAGAAGGTAGTATTGAGGGACAGTTCGAAGCAGTGCGCCTCGCGAAGCAATGGATAGATTTCAGAAAGAAGAGAAAAAAAATTAACATAAATTTGATAACGCGGGGACCTCCTAATTGTAAAAAGCACATTCATGGATTGTGCACTTATAACTATTTTTTTTTAATTTACATAATTCCATCCAGGGCTCCGTGACAACAATTTTATGAACGTGAACATCATAAAAAAAAAACTAAAAATAAAAAAATAAACTTAATCATAAACATGGATCGTAAACTGTACATCGAGCATCGAGCAATGCTACTAAAGTTATCTCAGTAGCTCGATAAGCGTAACGAGTCCCAACTCTTCATGACTCGACACCATTTGTGCGTGTGTGTGTTTGTGTGTGTGTCCGAGCGTTCACGCAGCCCGTGTGTCGTCCAGGTTCGGATCTCCATGCCATACGATCTAATGAAGCACATTTATGTTTTCAACGTAGTCGCTCACATACCAGATACGTTTAATCGATAAAAATTTACTACTATCGACAAAAGCGCTACTTACTTTTTACTCAAACGCTTACTTTTAACAGCTAAAACATTTTTACGTCGCACGCTACTCAAACGTGTGGATTACAACAATATGCAAATATTTTTTTCAAAGCATTTACTAAGCGTTACTAAATCGGAATATACATTTAAATCTTGATCTAAAAGACTTATATTGCGTGAAATTTTACAAAGACTCGATTTATCTGTAAGTTAACATAACATTCAGTCTTGATAAACCTCCACGCTAACACTGCAGCACTGGTAACACTGGTAACACTGGTAACACTGGATCTAAACGAGGTAACAACAACAGCGTGACGTGACGGTTGACGGAGCCATGCGGGCGGAGCTAGCTACTGTAGCTACTGTGCTCGGTCATGAGTGGAAGCGGAAAGCGAGTCTAACATCGATACGACCGTACGACAAAATGGCCGCCGCTCGGCCGCCATCCAACATTTGACAACTGACAACGACACAAACATCTCTCATTTCAGTTACCTTTTAGTGCAGCGCTCCGGTACGGTTGTGTGAAATAAAAGTTACTTTGGAATATAGGTACTTTATTACTAATTTTTAATAAGACAAGAAGCTTCAATTAACCCATAACAGACAGTATTTCATACCAGTAGCCTGTATTAGCAAATCATGCTTCGATTTTTTGGTTAACTTGTGTTTTTTACTATTAATTTTAAAGTCTAACGCGGTGTTCTACTGCAAGCATAGTTTCGATAAATTATTTCCGTACGATTCATGTTGTACACCAAAACTCGATTTAATTTAATATATTAATTTTAGAATAATATTTCGTTATCTATACCTTAAAACCTATTTAGCAGGCAATGATTAAGTTCCACTACACGAAGTGCATTTAATGATAAACTTTAGGAATCATTATTAATGTTAACATTATTTTTACTAGTAAATATACTTGTATTATACTTGTAAATAACATAGAAACATATTTAAATATCGATATATCTCACGTTGCATACGTACTAAAGATATTTAAATTTGCTTGTAGAATGCTTAATGTACAAGTGGGGTTAAAAAAGAAAAGAAAGGTTAGAGAAAGAAAAAGATGGAACACAAGTAAGAGAAGGTACAGAGTAGTGTCGTGTGGTGTGCTCTGGTCCAAGATATAGTTGTTCTAAACTAAATAATACTTATTATTCTGTAACTAAAACATGCATTATATTGACATATAGAAGAAAACTTTTATTAACTCTGTAACATTCATGCAAAAAGAAAGAGAGATAGAAAGTTAAGATGCCAACATAACATTTAAATAGTTAAAATAAAACTGATTTTACTAAATTAAATAGAACGAATAAAATTCTACTTTAGACATATACTCAAAGCCTTAGAGAAAGTAACATATTAATATCGTCAGCGACGAGTGAAACCGTTATCGCTGACAATGTGAACACAGCCTTTACTTGCACATCGGAACTCGGTCTAACAGACAGACAACTCGACAACACGAAGCATTCCTCACAACACAAGATACAAGCAAATTTAATTATCGTCTTCCTCCAAACGTTTAAAAGCACTTGCTAGCACATTTTTGTAATTTTTTTATAAAAATGGCACATTAATAATATTCTCTTTATAAAACTTTTTACTCCGTACAACATACAACAAGTTACATTTCCTATCAAAAGAGAGACAGAAGATTCATGAATATTTACAGAAAAATTAACTCTCTTATTATCTCACTGGTAAAAAAATAAATAAACGTGAAAACGGCTCTTTTATAATCTCAATTATAAAAAAGAATATTTCGTCACGATATAACGATATAATAGCTATAAATACTCGATCTAAAACGGTGCACCATAGTTACATTAACACTATTCAATATTTTGCATCGTCTAACATCCTTACGCTAGTAATTTTAAACAATTAATTCTTACGCTATCTACTACATACACTTTGACTTTCTGAAAATGCTTTTTAGACGCTATTTTAGTTTTAAGAAATTTTTAAATACTAATATTATAATGGCAGTAGAATAAACACATATAAAGGCAATTTAAATATCGAAGCTGTCTTTTCTATACGCTCTTAGTACCACATCGAGGTATGTATGAACGCACTGTGTCTCGTATGTTATCAGGCGGGTAAGAGGGCCTGTTTTCGGCGAAATGTTTTTGGGTCGTTTTAGTCATCGCTCTGATGCGAGACGGGGCTGAGCGCGGGTATGGAGCTCCCGCCAGATTGCACGCTGATCCGTCGGTGCTCCGCCAAATAATTATTGACAAAAATCCTTCGGCCGGCCAATATGTCCGCCTTTTGCTGCAAAACAACATCATCGGACGTGTCAGGCCGGGCCGTGTCCGCCGCGGCGCTAGTGTCGCGTAACCAAACTGCTTAGTGTTGCCAATACAAGAGTTAAGATGGCGGCGTTCCAAAACTAAATTTCTTTTTTTTTATTTACATTATTGTGTTAAGAAGTAGCAAATTTTTAGATGTTTTTATTGTCATTATAATTTGGTTTTAGAACACCGTGACTACGAGTGTATTAATAAATAGACGTTAGTAGAAATCGACTAAAAGATTTGGACAGCAGTTTCGTTACTAGCCAGTGCCTATCGGAACTAAGGTAGGGGGGCATTCACACTAGTTGGTTCGGGGCAATCGAGGGCATCCAGTAGCAAGTACAATATAATAAAAGAAATAATAAATGGGAAAATACCGTGTGAAAATCTACTACTACGCAGAAAGTTGAAAAAATCCGGTATGTGAGCTACATCGCGCGGTATGCGAGTGTGCGATCATTGGAGGTACAAAAAAATGAAATATCGGTACAATCCAAATAAATACTTTTATTAAAATGAGTTGTTTTAATAAAACTGGTCGTTTATAATGCCGGTTAAGTAGGTATGTTTTATTCAATATTAATGTAATCGTTACAAGTAACTCAAAAATAAGTTAAAGATAATGAAATCAACTTATAAAATAAGTACTTACACAACCGAGTCAACGATAAAAAAATAAAATGAAAAAAAAATTAAATCTAAAAGCATTTTTAAATTTCAAATGTGATAAGCTAGGTTAGGTTCTTATTTCTATAGTTTTGGTGTAATAGTGGAGATATTATTATAATATTAATGCGCGTTTATAAAATTTTCGAAAAACTGCTTACAACTATACTTAGAAGTTTGGTAGTTATTGTGATATGCATAAATATGTAGCTTCGTTTGAGGTATCCACAGCAAAAATACTAGTACGGGTAAAGTTATAAGAAAATCCTTTCACTGAGACAATGATAATACAAAATAGTAAACAAAACAAATTGTAGTAAACAAAAATAATTGCCTCTTGCAAACTAAAATAAATATTATCAAGTAGGCTACATACCAAACATCTAATTTAAAATAAAAAAATACAATTGTGCATACTCACAGACATCTGTATACATGCAAAACGCTGTAACATAAGCATGATCACACTTTAAATGCGAAGCGAAGTAATTAAAAAAATTACAAAAAAAGAGAACAACATTTGTACCAAACAAATTTTTATAACATCTCTTTAATAGATACTCTGTACTTACAATCTAAGTGCGTCGGCCGCCATTTTGTGGACACTATGACATCACAAAATGGCCGCTCGATAATGTACACCTGTAGGGTGTGCGTCAGTTTCGAAGGTCTAAAGACGTAGGTCGAAGCGCTAGTCGCCTGTTACGTGGACGGTAAGGTTGAGCGTATGTACCGAAGACGTAAGTGAACGTGCAATCGAGCGTCATGCTTCTACTAGTTACTGTACTGTACTGTTATTGTACTGAATTGTACCTACGTCACTCGGTTCCGCCGGCGCGCTCGACGCTACGGTACTGCCTACGCGACTCAGACCTACACTTACCGTTAACATCTGAAATAGAGCGGTTTCGCTACAATCTGGGCGGCCCCCACCATAACTATGCGTGTCAAAGAAAATGCTATGGAATTTGCTTCAAAATTTATTATTCATCGTAAAACTAGTGTGTTTTTCTCGTAACATTCGCATAACCAAGTCATTTTGTTCATACATAGTTTAGTAACGCTCTCTTACGTCCTATGTTGTATCATACGTACTAAATGTCAGGAAGGCGCAACAAGTAGGTCTGTTATATAACTAGGTAAATATAATATCTACGTAGACATAGAATCTGGTCGACACGAGACTTTAGCTATTATAATAATCGTAGAATATAATTGTATGTGTTTCAGGTGAGAAACGGGTAAAAGTGGTCCCAAAATAGACTATGAAACAAAACATGAAGCTACCGAACATATCATCCGTCGCCTACCAGTATACCTGTCCTCTAGTCTCGAAGCTACTTACAGATAAGCTAGTGAAATTTGAAAAATATTAAAGATCCTATCTCATTAAAACGTTAAAAGTTAAATTACATCTCCTATAACTTTATTCAAAAAGGTCGTTTATAACAGCTATACAAAATATCACTGCTCGATATACATATAAAGACGTTCGAGAAAAGTTCTACCGTATTTACAAATACGTCCGTCACTAGACAGGCGTTCGCTCGGGTTGTGAACGCGTGGCAGACCGACGAGTTTTAATTCAGGTAGCACGTCAAGGGTCCCGGATGCGGATATGCGGTCGACTTAACTATCTAAGTGTTCCCAGGGGCATCATATGGTACATACATGACGCGAGTCGAAAACAGGCACAGTTCGGTGCGATAGCCCGCCACTAACGTCCGCTACTTTATTGCTATTGGCTACCTAGCTCCAAAATTTTTTAACACTTAATAAAAACTTAACGTACTACAAGTTAAGAGCCGCGCGGACCGGCGCGGGGTAAGGTTAAGTACGTTCAACAAACAAAAGTTCGAACAACAAAACAGAGTCGTCTGGTCGTGCGTAGTGAGGGGCGTGTGGGGTGGTGCGGTGCGGGGCGGCTCAAAATATGGTGGTTTCGGTTCGCGGCGCGGGGGGCGCGTCGTCGTCAATGTAGGCGATGTCCTGCGGCGGCGCGCGCAGCCGCGAGCGCAGCCCGGCCGCCGAGTGCGCCGACAGCCGTTCCTCGAGGTCTTCCAGCGTCGATTTGAACGCGCGCACCACGCGCAGCTGCAACCAACACAACCCTCCAGTGCCGCTACCCTGCCCCCTTCCCCCGTCCCCTCCCGGTACAACCTCGCTGCTGCCGCCGCTGACGCTCGCTATCCCGCTCTACCTCGCCACCGATTTACGAGTGTGGTGTGGATGTTCTCTCTGTCGACGGTTTGACTGTATTCAGAGTTACCGCGTGTGTCGCGTCGACGACGGTGTCTAGGCATGCAGCTACGGAACCCGCAATCGATGGCTCGAGATGACCGGTGCTGGATGCGTGGGCGCCATGCTCGCAGACAAACAAAAACTACTAAAAAATAGGGGAGGTGTGCGAGCGAAAACTGCTAGGAGATCGAACACTCGGGTGGCCTCGATGAAGAAGTCGCTAGATGATCGTAACAAAGCCGGGGGCTGATGATGGTTGGAGGTGTGCCTGAAGATCGACGTCGGGGGGTCGGCGCTCTTGGGGGGTGCCATGTGGGAGGGGCAATCTACAGCCGGAGACGTGGGGAGATGCATACAGACGAGAAAACAGAACTATAGAAACGCTCCCGGTAAGCCGTCGACCCTGGACCGCTTCGCAATGGACTCACCGCCACGATGACGACTCAGTTTCTAATTACATCATGTTTACAACTTCTTTATCTATGTCAGAAGACTGTCTTCCGAGTACGTGTGTGTACTGTAGGTCATAGAAAAGGTTTGGAAAATCTGTCAATTTTTTGTTAATGTAAACGCTGAAGTCTTATTGCGTGTTGTAACAGAAACTGAATATCATCACTTGCAAATCGGTAAAAGAATGAAGCCACGAAAAAAACTCAAACAACAACGAAAGGCAAGCGTCCACCTCGTTTGAGGGGATCGTGAAAAACCACAACATCGACGGAACCAATAAGTAACGTTAACGCGTATAACGTATTGCGAAGGGTGTTGTAAGGGTGTCGCGACTTCCCGCGAGCGTGAGTGAGGGAGCTACGCGCTAGGGCTCTAGGGCCTAGGGCTAGGGCGCTAGGGCCGCTAAGGGTACCGTGAGCGTCCGTCGCACGCGCCGCGCCGCCGGCCGCCGCCACTACACCTCGGTCTCCAGCACCGGCCGGGGCTGCCAACAACATCTCTCTACGACGCGCGGCTCGCCCCATTCGACACCGTCCTACGCGGGTCACCCACAACCCTGGCTTTACAACCGCTCGGAGAGATATGGGTCTCACGGGTTTTAACTCCTTTTGTTATTGACTTCCAATTCAATGTTTATAGGCTGTCCATAAAATTTTTGGTTTTCTCCCAAATCCCCCCTAAGTGTGTAATGTTACAAGGATCGATTTTTTTTTCTGTATCGTTTTTAGTTCAAATCTCATATTCATATTTAAGTAATTAATCAGGTACTAGTATCATTTTTTGTCAATCAGTAGTTTATATCATTTTGTTTTGATAATATATCTTTGTCTAATTTTTCCATTGTTTAGAATATGCGATACTAATGTAATAAGTTAAGTTGGATTTTATGAACAGCCCTAAAAACGCATTAATTTGTCAGGTATTTTCTGTGTATATCCGTGAAACAGAATCGAAGGTATCAGTGATATGCGAATGATAGTGGACATTATGGCACATAAGTATTATTATTACATTGAACATGTATTGTGATTGTACCAGTTAACATGTAATGTACGAAGTCTGTACGTTAATATTGACATTAAAGATGCAGTGTTTTGTGATATTAGACATACCCACGATTCTGGATCACTTCAATCGAAATTGATTTATTTATATCTTATGACCTTATGACGTCATCTTTTTAATACTTTTTATTGAAGTTTGAATGTAATTACAAAGAAAAAAATATGTAAAATTTAAAAAAAAAGCTTAATTAAGAGACAATAATAATTAAAGAAGTTAATTTTTTAACGGAATGTTTTTCTCGTGAATACCTAAATAATATTTTTTATCTTATACATAATTTATCACTTACGACAAGATTAAATATTTATTTTTTATGCGTACGGCATACTGTTTTAAATTCAATTTATGCTATATAACTTCAAAATACGAGTGATAAGATGACGTCACGAAATCCCAAAATTCAATAGTAGAGCCACGGTTACGCCACACTATTATTTTTATTTTCCCAAAATGTGTTCCCATATCTGTCCTAGCTACAAGCAGGCCAACACGAAAAATAGGCCCTTTGCACAGTAAAACAGTTTGTAAACAATAAGTGTTCGTTATGGCGGGTCGGGGTTTAGTGTATGACCGTGTCATGACGATTTATGCTATAGCGGAATAATCGAATGTCCGTCAGTCGACTCGGTTTGTTAGTTGATCGTATGAGAATCTAGTGAATGGGTTTTAACCGGTTTTTCACAGTTTAATAACATCTCAAATAGACCGGGCAGCTGTGTCTCAATAACAATCGGAAGATTCTATACAATCTGGGGGGCCGAGGAGTGTCTGAACAATTCTAGTAGATTCTACCACGGAAGAAACCGCGGGCGAGAGCTAGTAAAAAACAAAAAACGGAACGTGTGTTTGGTGTGAGGCATGTATGCGGCCGCCTGGACCGTGTCGCGTGATACAAATATGACTCGGAAGTGCCAACACAACTGGAAAATATAACCAAACAGTAAATAAAAATAATGAGGAAAATAAATAAGGGAGTCGAATCGAGGCCTTAGCTACCCTGAAGATCGACAGCTGACTACGCTACGCCTACACAACGCCGGGCGAAGACACCTACGATGCTGGGGAGGACCGGGGTACAACACTACCACAGTTTCACCGATTAACACCCAAATCATTCAAATTATACGTTTAGAACGCGACAGTTTATCATACAATTATTTAGAATTTTTTTAAGGATACAGTTTAATATTCGTTTTTTAATCTATATTCAATCCAAATTCCATATGCCTCTATGGTGGTGGCTCGCATTTTAAATTCTGTTCGTTGTTTAGTAAACATTTATGTTACTTAGTTGTCTACCATGCCATGTTATTTAGTTTTAGTGTTAAACATCTGGAATCGGGAGCCAAGGAGGAACAAACACTTTTCTACGATTTAGCGCGTCATTTACAATTGTGAAAACATTATGAGTAGCAATACTGTTTCAACGTGTCTAACGCAGTAGCTGATTTAAATTAGCTTCCAATATGATATTTGCACAATTGTAGCGAATTACACGAATAAAGTTAAGAAGCTACACACAATATTTTTTATCGATTATACTTATTTATGAAACAAATGATAATCGATTGGTTAATTTCATTCTACGCATTATACTCACCAGTCATGTCTGCGGCGGGTGTCAACTATATACAGATACATACGACACTACAACAAGCGTAACAAAATACGCAAAATAACACAATGAAGGCAACGGTTCAACGGCAAGGCAAGGCATCACTACAGACATCCGTCGTGCTGCCAGTGTGACGCTTGGACCCACCTGATTGACAAACACCCCGACATAGCGGCTAAGGGACAACATTCACAAACGGAACAAAACAAAACAAACAAAAAACAAACGGAAAACAAACAAGTAACATTGACATTACAACGGCAAAGGAAAGAGACGGGCTCGACCGAGAACGGTTAGACTTTAGTGTTAGTACGGCGAGCACTCACGGCATGCTCTCTACGGGTGTATAAACATTTCTTTTGGTTTTATTTTACTTTGCGTTCAAGAAAAATCCACTCCACACTCAAATAAATTAACGTTCCTTTCAACAGCAGTAACTGAACACAATCGGATACAAAAAATAACATCAAAAAACAATTAAAACATTGGAAAACATACGAAATCAACATGTTACTGCTAGTATTGACATCGGTAACGCGTGTTAGTCGTACGCCGTGCGACCTTGCGCCTTTAGGACGTGTACATACGGCGTTCGTCATTCAAACAGAGCTGGGTTGCTTTGGATCAGTAGCGAGGATGTATCGGGTTGGCGTATCACAAGCAAAAACACTATTCTTAAAAAAATAAAAACAAAAAAAAAACAGACAAAAAATAGTAAAAAAAAATCAAACAGTCAGTATGACTAAATAAAAGATAGATAGAGTGAAGAGATAGTCATATTTATACCGCGTTGTAGTTTCATGTTGTGTAAATATTATAAAAAATAATCTTCTATTGGGATTATATAGTCATAGTAACTGTTTGGGGATCGGGGTACATAATATGAGGGACAAGTAACATCGTCACAGCCTACATAAATCGCATGCCAATGGGTAGTGGTATAGGGTGGGGGCGGTTCGGTCAACTCAGGTAGTAAATTATAATAAAATCAAAATTATAATAAATAATATTGGAAAGCGTCAGACTGTTCGTACTGCGGAGCATGCATGGCCGTTACTCGCGGTCTTCACTATCTAGTGTACTCTAACTGGGCCAAGCCCGGTTTCATGACACGCAGACAGAAAATAGAACATAATTAAAGTTAGCTATAGATTTATCCGAAGACTGAAAGTGCAAAACAAGATTAGATTCCTGAAATAAATAGATTAGAGCGATAGATTAGGAGATATATGTCATGAAACCAGGCGCCAGAGGAATTAATAAGTTTTAGAAAAAAATCTCTAATACAGCCTTGTTCAGTTGCTAATTTTGCGGACTTCATAAAATCAAAGTTCAAGTCCCATTGTTTAATAGATTCGTTTCAAAATGAGAAACCGAACAGTTCTTTTAATCTACGTTAATCATGGGCCAAAATATAGCGTCACTACTGTTATTATTTTGTGAAGTGTTTCTCTGTGTAGGTATAGAAATAATTACTATTGAACAAGAACAGAAGTATAGGAGAGTAAACGAAACTGTGAAAAGGAAAATAAAAATTGAAATGAAAAAGAAAAGAAAACCAAAAAATTAAAATTATAAAAATATAAAAAGTCATTTTGAAAGTTTGAATTCATTATCGCAAAAATTACATGTGTTTTTATTATTTTAACTAATTATATATCAATTTTCGAACTGTGAATAATCCGGCTTACTGTACCAATAAATCAAATAATGTGTAATAAAATGAATCGGCGTAATCTCTATGACGATATTATCTATATGGATGCATAGTATACTGAAAATGGTGGTTATATTCGACTTGTATGCAAAAATAGTAAAAGTATGTATAAATGGACATTAATATCGAAAACTTAGCGTCAGGATGCCCAAGGTATCCGCAGTGTTGACCTGTTGACCTGCCACTAATATACAACTTTATATAATGCTGTAAACTTAAAAACTTATCCCTCTTTCGCGTTTTGCACGAACACATAGGATTCTGAAACTCCTATTCCATTAATTCCAAATTCTTTTGATAATACTGAAATTCCATATATTTTATATATCACGACGTTTCCGTACTAAACTTTGCCACAACGAGATCGTTCGAAAACTTTATCCACTAATATATTAATTCAATACTTGAAAGTTATGCTAAAATTTAGTACAGAAATCTTGTCCTAGAATCTCATCATGTTTATAATTACTAAACGAATAAATTCTAAATAAATCAGTCTAAAAATCACAGCCATTTTAGAAAAACCCATGATGTCATCTATGACCAAACAGTGATTGACGGTCGCATGCAAAAAGCATTTTGAATTATATGAGTTTTATTTTAATGGCATACACATTTATTGAAACGTCATATTTATTTTTTGTATTCGCAAACGACCGTCAATTTCTGTGAATAATAGCCTCTTTAATTAATGGGGACCATTTATTTAATAAACTTTTCTGAATTTAAAAAGTATTGGGGAGTTTTTGGCAATTACTCACAGAATAATAAAAGTTCAAATCTGAGACCATTCCAAATCTTAATGAAGAAAATATTTAAGCTCAGATTAGAACTCAAACCCAGGGATTATTTGATGATGCAATTTCATCACCAAATAATGACATATAAATCCCACATATAATTTTGTATGTTTACATATTATATGCCACATCATGATTATGACATATAATAGAAACTGCACCCTGACCCAATTTAACCATCTCAAAACTTAATTGGGTAATTTTCACGAAATTCCGAAATTCGGCTATCTTAAAATGACAAAAAATATTGAAATTATTTGATATTTATTTTATGTGAATTTGGTAGTACTAATGTTACTAGAATTTAATTATGTAGTGGTCCCAAAAATTATCGCGATTTATGAAAGTTATGAGGACATTAAAAAAAATTAAGGTGAGGGAATGATAATTACAGACAAGTCATGAAGCTTTTTGAATAAAATTAGTTTAATTTCAACGAAAACTTTTTATTCAATGAAATTTTGTTCTTAAACAATAAGTAAGATCAATGAGTAATTCCAGGAAATCACAAATTGCAGCACTTTGGCATAATTCTAATTTAAACTTATTTTTATTTATTATGGCACTTAGTTAAATAACAGTGACATCAAAATCCTTACTAACTTAAAGATTCATCTAACAGCATTTTTAACAACAGAAAAACTAATTATTTTAAACTTTAGTCTCATACTAATTGACCTTTTTCTTTTTTTTTTTAGGTATTTAATTCTTTCTTTTTCGCGAAATATTTCAAGTGTTACAGGATCAGCTTTCATTTTTTCCCTGCGCTTTCGGTCATATTCTTGCTTTTGGATCGAAGTTCCTTATCGCGCGTTGCGAAAGGGGGCTAGACGGAAAAAATTAAGACGAAAAGTTGTAAAGACACTTTTTGCCGTCGTTTATTAATTAAAGCGAAGAACTAGGCGACCAGAAGTGTTCGAGGGTGCGACATCCATACACATACTGTACAATCATAGTATGTGGCTGTCTTATTTACTCTTCGGTATTTAGCATAGGCACAACAGGGACGTCTATATTACGATCATGCACATTAAGTTATTATTGCTATTCCTCTTGTCATGCCAATTAATATGCGGAAGAGCGACAGGGATAGAATAAATCTATCACTGCCACTCTGACAATTGTCTTGTCAGAGCGATAGTGATAGATTTATTCTATCACTGTCGCTCTTCCGCATATTGATTGGCATGACGGGAGAAATGGCAGTAATAACTTAAAGTGCATGATCGTGATATGGACGTCCCTGTTGTGCCTATGCTAAATACCGAAGAGTGAATAAGACAGCCACATACTATGATTGTACAGTATGTATGGATGTCGCACCCTTGAAGACTTCTGGTCGCTTAGTATTAATCGAAAGGAACTTCGTTTCATCCAGGTGTCCCTTGACACCTCTCATTTTTTTTAAAATTTATCCTTCCTTGCTTATCTTCTTTTTTCTTGACATTTTTTAACCTACAACAATATTGCAGCAATAAATTCAAGAGTTAATAAAAGAAAACAATAAAAAAAGCCAGTAAGCCCACCCAAAAATCATTCCCTCATATATCATCATTCCCTCACCATAATTTTTTATGAGGGAATGATGGTGAGGGAATGACGAAATAAAGAATAACTGTAAAGAACTCGTGACTTAACCTTTTTTTTAAAACGATTTTTCTGCTTAAGGAAATTACTCCCAAAAGCCATCTTATCTGTGCAACTTATAATCAGTTAAAGTACTTACCTTTTGTTTTTTTACAATGTGATGAAATGACGATCAAAAATGTAATTTAACCATAAAATTACTAAAATCTTTTTGCAGCGCACACCCGAACACAATCACAGAAAATTCGCCATTTTGATAAATTGACATTAGTGCCAACTTTCAAAAACTGGTGGTAGCGTTTGTATTTTATTTAAAATGCGTTCATAATTCAACTGCCAGTAATAGTGTGAGGGAATGATTTATTTTTGTGGGACACATATAAATATTCAAATTTTTAACGCGTTTTTTACTTTAAAACGCTAATTTCGGTTTTTCCCATAAATTCATGCTATTTATAAACAACCCAACCTATCTGAATATGATTCGAACGATTTTTGTGCTTTTTTGGTAAATAAAAGTAAATAAAATTGGTACTTGGGACATAGTGAGGGAATGACGTTAGGAACATTATGGTTATGCATTTTTATTTATTTATTTATACAGCTCTAAAATCTTATGTGAAACCTTTAGGTATAGTTATGTAGATTGTATAGAAATATTAGTAACATCCATTTCTTTGTTGGATTTTTATATAATTTCCAAGGACAAGAATTTCGGGATTTGGTGAGAATTACCCAATTATCGCTGAGAAAGAAATATTTAAGTTAAATTAGGTTTTTACCATCGGACGAATAAACTGTTTTTTAAAAGTCAACTTTTATTTTATTTCACGTGCCTCATGCCAAGGGCATATAACGTTTCTTTTTTAACTCTTCAACATCTCATAATTATCACATTAAAATTAAAATGACTATTTAATTCAACCTCGAGATCTTTTCATAAAACTGAACCCACATAAACCCACATTACATCAGTTTATCCCCCCGACGGCACCTCCCCCCAAGCCCCGGCTCGCCCCAGCCAGTTACCGTCCGTACCTGTGTCTGCAGGCGGGTGAGCCCCCGGATCCAGAGGATCTGGCCCGCGCGGGGCTTCTTGTCCAGGTCCGAGTCGTAGTCCGGACCCGGCTGGATCGACTCTGGGTCCGGCTGGCCGCGGCCCCATCTGGAACACCGCAGGTTTTAGGGTTAATAAAATAAAACATTTATCCCCTTATTCATAAAAACAAGCAAAGTTATAAAATTCTTATAGTGTTATGTTTCTTTCACCCTTATGAAATACGATAAAAGATAAAACATATTACAATAGTCCAAGAGCTAAAATAGGTAGACTGCATATGTGAGTCGTTGCTGAACTGTTTCAAATGGCACAGCGGTGACTCACACAAATTATTTATTGGTTAAGTACTAACATACGTTATACTAACAAATATGAGTCATGGTCACTAGAAATAATATTATAATAATTATTATAATAATTATTATAATATATAATTATTATAATAATTATTATATTATAATAATTATTATAATAATAATTATAAGATATATAATTATTATATCTTTTGCTGACTGTACATACAACGCTCACCCACACAAGCATGCATTAACTCATAATGATGGCATCGCATCTTATTTATGTCTGTCTCGTCTCCATTCATCTTTAAGTTTTTATTATATTATGGAAGTAGCATCCCTTATTATTCATATTGTGTCGAAAATGTAAACTGCATTATAAACAAATTCCACACATACGAACGTAAGTACTATATCTTTAAATATGTGCTGAGAAGTATCTTTCGCCGTTTCTTCTCATCTACTAAGATCTTCTGAAACGGTGAATCCAAAGTACATATTTGCTGCTCATAATAATTATTATAATAATTATTATAATAATTATTATAATAAATGCAGGAAATGCAATGCAGGAAAAGTTGTGTAAAAATTCTTTAGTATTAAACATTATGGAAGGTTTTTGTATCATGTCTTGCTGTATTGTATTTTGTCGTATTTGTATTTTGCCGACTGTACAGTGAACAAAAGAGTTACAGAATTATAGATTGTTTGTGTTATTATCGATGTTAAATAATACCTGTATACATAAGGTATGATTTAACATTGTTAATAACGTAAACATTAAGTAATATTAAACATTATAGAGGGAATTAGAATCATGCCCTCCATACTTAACTCTTGTGCTGACTGTACTTAATGCATACTTGCATACTAATTTCTAAGTGTTTGTTTCTTTGTCCCTCTTTCACGTCGTAACGGAGAGATGTTGTGGTATGATATTTTGTTCGGAAATAGTTAGGAGATTGGAAAGTGATATAGGCTACTTTTTACCGCGGTAAAATATCTCATTCCCATGGGAAGATCCATTAAGTTACGTATTTGAATAACTCCATAATAAAAGTAACAATGTTTTGGTCCTATAAGTTCGTAAAGGATTTATAAATTGATATTGGATATCAATTTATAGTTAGAAATATTGATATAATATGTATATAAATATTGATATTACTTTATATTTATAGTTAGAAGGTTGAAGATGGTCATAGGTTTTCCAGTTGGTTCCTCTTAGTATCTTCTAAATTTTGGAACTGTTATATATTCTTGAACCAGGAATGTGTCATGCATGTTAAACAACTCATTGTTACTTTTTTTGAACACGCGGGCGAAGCCGCGAGTAATAGTTATGTATAATGTGACTTTGTATGTGAGACCTACCCGCAATTACATAGTATTCACTATAGGGGCTATCTATTCACTATTAACTACATTACTCAGGACGGATTCGACTACAGTTCTGCGAATAAAACGTCGCATGTTTTTATTTGAATATTTTTAGGCAACAACCATAGCCATACACCGACAAATTGAACACAAAATCTTACGTTGCGATTATAATTGCATTGCATTTTATTTTTAGTTATATCATCCACTATTCTTCCCTTAGCTATTTGAAGGTTAGAAACTGATGTAACATCATATCTGTAGCTCGAGCACGAATATTTGCGAGAAAGTATTCGTATGGTTAACGTAAGCAATTTGTATGGCATTTTTTCAAAAGCGCCCCTATCGTACGTAAATGGTACTAAAATGCCATACAAATTTGACAAATTGCTTACGTTAACCATACGAATACTTTCTCGCAAATATTCGTGCTCGGGCTACTGATCGAATCCGCACTAATCGTACCAACTAATATCTACGAACAGATACTGTGGGGATTTGTACGAGCACTGACTTACACGTCATTGTGACGTAAGTTTAACACGTCGGTCTCCCGGATCACTACCCCCGAGGGACACGGGACATGGTGGGGGAGGGGGGTGGCTGTGACGCACGTGCATCTTACGATAGAGGAATTTATATTAATGATATTAACTATCGATGATTAAGAATCAATAATGTCTATTTCAAAAAAAAATATGTTTACAGATGATAAAAAATACATATTTACTGTTCATTGATAAGGTTAGTGAAAAAGTTTACAATACATAAATAAAGAAGCTTCTTGTATTATAAAGAGTATTGTAATTTATAAATAATAGACCTTATCATTAGAACAGTAAAGATATTTTTGGTTCATCTCCTGTGAAGTTTACTGTTTTGAGGCAAACACTATTGATTCTTAACTTAACGTTCTGTGTTACGGAGTAATTTTATACCTCAAGTAAAAAGAATAGAGGAGCAGAAGTGAGGCGTGGTGAGGTGTGTGGGCTGTGAGCTGAGCTTTAAGCAGAGCTCTCAGCAAAGCTGTTAGTAGAGCTGTTAGTTGAGCTGTAATCAGAGCTGTAAGCAGAGCAATAAGCAGAGCTATAAGCAGAGCAGTAAGCAGAGCTGTGTAATGTTGTTGGTTTTATTCTGGTGTGGACTGGTTGGCATGATGGTGATAGAATGAGTAAAAAAAATGAAATTTCTATAGCGACGTTGTCAAGGACTAGTTATGGACATACAATACATATACAACGACACAATCAAAGTTAACTTCGTTGGAGTGGTTGAATTAATATGAAAGTAGCATTAGCTATTCATACTGTATATTACCAAATTCAATGGTGGGACAATATTGGTCAAAAGGATAGTAGGCCTAAGCGGTAAGGTTAACATTTCATGATTGATTCCAAAAACTGTACAGCTGTACAACTGTACAGTTGTACTGTGTCTAACCATAATAGAGGCTAAATCCACCAGAGATTAACAATAGGATTAACATTTTGTTACGCCCCAACTCAGAGTCACTAACACTAACCTACATTAATCGCTCCTTAGTAAACAATCACCATACAAATTCTGTACTAAGGAGCGATTTAAGTAATCGTTAGTGACTCTGAGTTGGGGAGTTAGTCTCGCGTTACGCTGTTATCATATTGGTGTATATTTCCTCACTCATTGTCACGCTACCTTCTATCTAGCACATCTCTGGTGATTAGTCTAAGACCTAACGCTTAACGGGATAAGAATAACGTTACGCAAGTGTGGCCAACATTAGCGTCAAGGCCAATAATAATGACTTCACGTTAAGCGATTACTCGAGTAGCAGTTTCTTGACCACACCGAAGGATTTGAATTCAGTTGGACACATCTGTAACGGCAATGGCATGAATGTGGATGGACGAAGGGGACGAGGACGACGTGGGAGATGATATGAAAGGGAGTCAAATGTTGAGCTGACTGCTGATAGGGAAGTATCGAAGAATATATTGCGCCGACCTCAAATAAAAGTGGGCAATGGGCACGATGATGATCTGTGGGCAATGCTACTCACAAGTGTGGCCAACGTTAGCGTCAAGGCCAATAATGACAATACAGTGACAACCGATCACTCAGCTGTCAATTTATTGGTCACATGAAAGGATTTGAATTCTGTTGGCCACATCTACAGCATTACAGTATTATATTGTATCACAATATCCCAAATGTTGTCTAGCAGAGGATGCTTTTAGCATTAAGTCCGTTTGTATCTTTCAAAAGTTTAAATAACTCAGTGGTACTCACGATAACTTCTTCGGTATCTTCCTGGTAGGCACAGTGGTGACGAGTTGCCCCCACACGAGGGTCCCGGCTCCGAAGAACAGGCACCACAGCCACTGGTCCACCGTCAACCCCGCCGTGCTGAACGCCATGCCGCCGAACTGGATTATTACCACCTGAGGGTACGGGGGAAGGGTTAATGTAGTAACAGAGGCACTGAAGAGGCAAGACGACTTACGCCCCAACTCAGTCAGTCACTAACGGTTACTTAAATCGCTCCTTAGTACAGAATTTGTATGGTAATTCTTTACTAAGGAGCGATCAAAGTAACCATTAGTGATTCTGAGTTGAGGCGTTAAAAAGAGAAGAATAATAAAGACAGAACTGGCTCTCAGTCCCCCGGCCGGAACTCGACGAGTCCTTTGGCGGTTGATTCAAGCACGAGCGTTGTAGGTCCATGGGACTCCATGGAGTAATAATGGAATTAGTACGGGCAACTGTAATTAAAACCTATAGTCCCTTTTGACCTAGAATCATGAAATTTGGCAAGAAGCAATATAATAATGTAATAAAATAGCAAAAGAAAAATCCGAAAACTACTTTACTGAAGTTAAATCACAAATCATCACTCCCTGTCTCCCTCCCTCTCTCCCCACGTACCTGTGACAGCGCCGTCCCGATCCATATAGAGTAGAAGATGGGGTTGGTGAACAGCCCCTGGAACACATTCCGCTGGCCGTGTATCTTGCGCGCGTTGATCTCGTTGAACAGCGTCATCATCACGAACGTGTTGAAGATGATGGTGAAGTGCTGCGTGGGCTCCGTGCTGAGCTGCTGGCCGCGCCCGGACGGGATGTTCAGCATACGGTCACCTGCGGGCACGGACGGAGGTTAGGGTGCGTGCACGTGTACAGTCAGCTAAAGAGTTAGGTGTGCAGGTCATTTACTTATAGCTTCCGTAAAGTTTAATGTTATAGAATGTATGTGTTATTATCAATGTTAAATGCTACCCGTATAAGGTATGATTTAACTTTGCTAATAACTTAAACAATACATTATCTTTAATTGCATGAACATGGGTTAATATACATAAAAGATTACGTTAGATGTTTATGTCCGCCAATTCCACCTGTTGAGGTACGCAATCTGTAATATTAATTTTTGTAAAATTAATAATTATTAATTATTACGATATGTTTTTGTATCATGTCCTGGATACCTAACTCTTTTGCTTTGTGTACATGTTTAGCGATATATATATATATATATATATATATATATATATATGATTATATAGCTTTGTGTACTACGTGTTCGCGTTTTGCACTGGTATGTGATTTTTTTATCCTTTAATTTTTTTATTAATTTGTTTATTTTGTGCTCACACTAAACTAGTTACATATGCTAATGACCCTTCATATTGATCATAAACCGCAATAACATATATTTATCCGTCTTAATAAAATAATTTAAGTGCATATCGTTTTTAGCATACAAATAATGCAAAGTAATGTTACCTAAATACAAAATACAATTTTTATAATTATATCCAATGATAGGATATTGCTATGGCCAGTCATCGAACACCAAGAACTGCATATCAGCTTGTAGAAATATGTCTCATCGATGTTAACAATCACACAATAACAGCTAGATTCTAACCTTATCTCTAACCATCACACCCACATCCTGCTCGAAGGACCAACTCCCCACTCACCAACAAACAGCAGCGAGAAGATAATGAATAGTTGGTAGAGCGCCTGGCCGAGGATGTTCTTCATCATGGTGCGCGAGATGAGCGGCTTGGTGCGCCCGTACGGCTTGCGCTGCAGCAGGTCTGGGGTCGGCATCTCGGTGGCCAGCGCGAGGGACGCCAGCGTGTCCATTATCAGGTTCACCCATAACATTTGTACAGCCTGTGGGGGTAGATCATTGAATTTGTATTTAGAGTTTGTCGGATAATGTGAAGACATGACATTTTTTCGTCCTTAAGCCATGTCGGAGGCCCTCGGGCGGTTTGAAAACTTCCGACACTCGGGTTGGCCACTAACCCCTCCACCAATCCGCACTGGAGCAGCGTGGTGGAGTATGCTCTAGGCCTCCTCAAAAAGCAGAGACCCGTGCCCAGTAGTGGGCCATTAATGGGTTGAAGCTATGTCATTTTTTATTAAACTTAATGACTACCGAAGTATCCGAAGACTTATCCGAAGTAGAGTAAGGCAAACGTGACTTATGTTATATGACATACATATAACATATAAGGTAGGTTAAACTGTTTCTTAGCTGACAAAGATCGTGCAGTGCCTCCATGCCGCCCATGTACATACATCTGTAACAAACCTTGAATAGGACTGTATGAGGGGTAGGTAAGTCAGTTAATATAATAATAATATGGAATGGAACCAGTTCTGAGCACATCAAATCAAAATAAACATTGTTTAGGAACTTTTAAACAGAACAGAAGAGAAAAATTATAATAAAAATAAACAAATTACTATTCCCCATTGGAATTTTTTTTTTCATGAAGACAGTGTCTGCATTTTGTATGTTGAATTCAACAAAAATAGTAACCGGTCATTGCCCTATGTCAATGACCAATAACGAGTCCTGGTCATACGAGTATAACATAACCAACCTTAAGCGGACTGTCCTGTATCGCACACGCGCCAATGAACGCCACGATCACAGCGACCACATTGACCGTCAGCTGGAACTGCAGGAACTTGGCGATCGAGTCGTACACGTTCCGCCCCCACATCACCGCCTTCACGATGGACGAGAAGTTGTCGTCCGTTAGGATGATGTCCGACGCCTCCTTCGCTACGTCTGTGCCGGCGATACCCTGTGTAGACACAATGTTATCTGTTATTTATGCGACTAGCTGACCCGGCGAACTTCGTATCGCCTAACAAACTATTTTTTTTCTAAAATATAAGTGGCCTAAGTTACTCCTTATTACATCAGCTATCTGTCAGTGAAAGTCCCGTCAAAATCGGTCCAGCCATTTTAGAGATTAGCCGGAACAAACAGACAGACAGACAAAAATTGTAAAAAATGTTGTTTTGGTATATGTACCCTGTATACATCCAAATACACTTAGTAAAAAGCGGTTATTTTAATATTACAAACAGACACTCCAATTTTATTTATTTGAATAGATATAGATATGTGTGGAGAAAACTTGGTGTTATTTCAGTATTAATTATCTGTAAACAAATATAATTATAGTCTGTAGTCACTCTTGACCGCTGTCAATAACTATTCAAATTGAAAATATTGTATTCTCGGTCACTTCTTCCAGATTCTCTGCTCACATTGTCTTGATGTACTACTGTTTTGTGCTACAATAAATCCCTTCACATCCGGCCTTCAGTTAATTTTTCGCCTTACCCTTCAAAAATTTTGTTGTTTTTTGTCTCAGTCAGTAAGTATAGTATATTTATTTATTTATTACGTAACCACCAACCAAAGAGGACTCTATCACAGGCAAATACAATAATAATAATCACGAAACATTCGTCACTGTCACCTCAATTACAGTGGTAAATAGCATGCATAAGAATGCATATTACTAAAATATTTTATGATTTATAGTCACTATTACATAATATAAACTATACGAACAACAATAACAAAGAAAATATGGAATTAAACATCAAACGTACATACGCCATACTGCTTGCATACGCCATAATGCCTAACTTTTACCGTGTGCAAAAAACTAACGCTAAGATACAATGTACAGTCGGCCGCAGAAGTAGCTTAACATTTTAGTACCTTGTCACATTACATTTCTTGAATTTGTCATAGATGTTGCTAGGAAACCGTCGAAACAGTTACTATTACAAAGTACTAAAATGTCAAGCTACTTCTACGGCCGACTGTACACTCACCATAGCGAATCCCACATCAGCCTTCTTCAACGCCGGCCCATCATTGGTCCCGTCTCCCGTCACAGCCACCACCTCGCGCGTGTCGAACGCCTTGGACTCGATCATCCCCTTGACGAGGGTGTACTTGTCCGTGGGGGATGAACGCGCTAGTACACGGAGCTTCGGCCACACCTTGTCTAGTAGGGTTTGTTGTACCTGGGAATTGTTTGTTGTTACTATTACGGTTTAGCCACAGGTTTTAGGTTATAGCCGTTGGTTACTATTACGGTTTTTATCGTAATACTTTTTTATGGAATGGATGGTAAGTGGCTATCGACGCTCTGGACATCAGCAACACCAAAAGCATCACATATGCGTTACTAGCTCAGAAAGTGAGAAAAAAAGAAAGAAAGAAAGATTTGTTTTATATGTAGCTGTGAGTTTTGTGTTTGAACGATGTTTCCAAAACTTCACATCCCGTCCCGTCCCCGTCTCGTCCACGTTACGTATGCATCAACCTTTATTTTTATAATAACACGGACCAATAATAATGACACAATTTCGCCGTGTAATATGTTAGTTGACTAAATTTTAAATCAATATCGAGTAGTTTTTTTTTAATGTAAATACCCGACAAACAAGCAGGGGTACTACCTGATATTAAGAAGACACCTTGTCCCATAACATCAATAGGCATCATCGATGCGTCGCCGACGAGGAAGGAATAAAGAAAGATAGAACTGACTCTTTAGTCCCCAGTCTTCCAACGACGAGTCGATGGCAGCTGACTCAAGAGGGTAGTACCTAGCCAGCATGGAGTATTGAGATAGAAGGAGGGCCATCTCATATGAAGGGAAAGTTGAAGAAGTGTCCAGCTGTTTACAGAAAATAGAGGTTCCAATAATGGCCATTTCTGAATGGCGCTAGTGTGATACGAATAGCGAACCATGAACGTAGCTGTTGTAGATGGAGTGAAGTTTGCTGAGTTATGCCTAGTGCATCCGCAGCGTCACCCGTAATGAATGGCGCTAGTGCCGCTAGTGCCCGCCAACAGCACCGCAGCGCCACCCGTAATTTTACGTGTTTTTACGGACACTTTTCATATACAGAGATGGCATTCCTTCTCTCCATTCTCCATGCTAGCCAGGCAGGCTTCACAGATTAGATAATACTAAAAACATCCGTTTTTTTTTCGTGGAAGTAACCGGCAAACGAGCTGACGATTCACCTGATTGTAAGTGGCTATCGTCGCCCATGGACATCAGCGACACCAAAGGCACTAATGCGATGCCGGCAAAGAAAGAGAGAGGAAAAAGAAAGATTCAACAATAATAACTGACCTCGCCATTAGCATCTCGGATCCGCCTGTTAAACTCCTTGCCCTCCAGTATAAGGAAATCGTCCGTCGGTTTGAGGATACCGCACTTGACGGCGATGGACCGCGCCGTGTTCACATTGTCACCAGTCACCATCCGTACCGTGATGCCCGCTTTCTGGCACTTCCTGATCGCTTCGGGTACCTGGTGGAGAAGATTGAGAGTATGGAGAAGTTCGGAGAAGAAGAAGAACAAAGTGGCACTATTTAAGGCGTGGTTGCAACGCTAAAGTCTATGCCTGGGAAATGTCGATTCCCATTCTCATTTTACTAGTAACTTATGTTTATGCATGTAATTTTTATTATTATTTATTACATGAATATATTCAAAATAAATTATAATTAATAAAGTTCAGCGTGTGTTATAAATTAGTAAAATTAATTAATCGTTTGTCTCTTATTTGACTGCTTTAAATTTTGGTTACTAAGCCTTACAGACGAAGTTTAAACCTTAAGTAAACATTCAGAAATCTGTACGTTAGGTTAAATATAACATTATAACAATAAAATGTAATCAACAGTCCCCACTCTCCCCTCACCTCTGGCCGGACCGGGTCCTCGATGCCCACGACGCATAAACACGTCAGGTTGTTCACTATGTTGTCCTCGTCGTCCCAGTTCGGGTCTTGGTCTATGTGCACCTGTGGAATTAAATAAATTACATTATTATTTAGTTATTATTTAGAGGTAAATGTCAGTAGCTTTTTAACTAGTTTTTAGATTTTAAAATAAATGGTTTGTTGACCTATCTCGAATACATTATATCAAACTGTATTACCCGTACACCCAGGTGGGTGAAGCCAGTGGGTACACGGTAACGGCCCCATTTTGCTATGACACATACAAGATAAGACAAGTATATATTTCCAAATAGTTGTAGATTCACCCCTCCCACCCCTTGTCACAATGTCACACTTCATCGACCCCTCCAGAGAATAAAAATAAACAAATAAATCGTGAGTAACCGTTTCATACCTGGTTAATCTCAGCCTTCCCGGGCACAAAGTCGCGGTACGCGACGGAGATGGTCCGCAACCCGTCGCAGGCCATGGGCTCGATCACCTGCCGCACGAGTCTCTCCTGCATGTCGCGCGTGAACTTCTCCAGACGACCCTCGTGCCCGTAGATGAATGCGCATCTGTTAACGTATATGTATAGGAATTATTAAATGAAATGATATGAATATTTATTTGCAATAGTTGTGGTTACATGAAGGTCTTAATTTTTCATTTTGTGCAGTTCCAAATGTACCACGTTGATGGTGTCCAAATTAATATTTAGTAAAATATATTTACATGACCAATCAAATCAAAACAAAATAATTGGTATTTTTTAACTTTCACCTCAATAACAAAATTATGTATGTCTCTTCGAATTGTGAAATGCCACTTCGAAACGGTTGTTATTTTTTGTATGTATTTATGTATGTGGCCTGCGGCCTGGGGGGCGGCCAAGTGGCTACTGACTGATTTATTCGGAGCGTTGTATATATGGAAACCATGCAGGAAACTTGTGTACCGTGATTCAGGTAGGCGTGACGTCATCGCTTGACGTATTGCGATGGCGCCACAATGTGTTACCAAAGTGAACCCATATAAAAATAGTCACATATAGAGCCGAAATACCTTTATATTACTATCAAAAATATTAAGTTATGACTTTAACTATTTGATTAAGACCTTGTGACCTTCTGGACTAAATTGTTATTTAAGATCTATACAATGTTTATTTCATAAGAACTGTAGAAAATTAGAGAAACGATTTCGTTCTAATCCAATACTAATTGTGCAACGTCTTACATAATACCCTATCAATTATTTCCAGGTTATCGCTAATGATTATACCTACTCGTTAAGATAACATTGAGTTGCATTTTCACGTATTATCAGTATGACTACGTCAATTCTTCGATGGGAATATAGATAAAAACGCTTACACTTTCAATATATGAATTACGTGCACGTAAACATATTCTTATAACGAGTAAGCCAGCTTCAAGAATAAAAAAAAAAAACAGAAATTTATTTTACTTTAATACACTGCGTTATGGTATACTCATGCAGCCGTGACGCTAAAACGTTACAAGAAAACATTGCATTTTTCTTTAGTCCATCTTCACAATGTTAATCTAGATTTTTTTTAATATAAATATCCGACAAACGCATGGACAGAGGTGCATGGTAAGTAGTCATCGTCGTCCTGACATCAGTAACATCAAGTGTTACTATGTCGTTGTTTTTGTTGTACTGTGTTGCCATCATCAATAAAGCAGCCAAACTAGAGCCTTAAACTTTATGTAGGAGATCTGATGTGTATTAATATAATCATAGTTTCACTGGCTCGACAGTGCCCACGTATTTTATTATGGCACTTCACTCCCGTACGTCTGCGCCATTCGGCTTCCGCCATGACAGTGACCACAGAGTACGTAACCACTTCGTAAGTGACAGTGACGTTTGCCATTTAATACAGAGACACACGAGACAGTGTATGTATGCTGTCATCATAGTGTATGTATGTGTATCACTACACTTTGTATATATTATTTTATAAAGGTGTGTATCTATTTATTTCTTGTAGCACCTACCGCAACCTTTAACTATCGCCCTGGGAGTGACTAGTGCAGAATGCCATAAAGCCCCGTATTCATGGGAAACATTTGTTTAGCAACAAAGTTGAATCAACGTGTTGCGGAATTGCTGTCAACATGTTGCTGGCAACAATGCATGTTGCAGAGTTGATAGCGTCATAGTTGCTAACATTCTCGCCGCTCACCAACAATGTTGATCAACTGTTCTTAAACAAATGTTTACCATGAATACGGGGCTTAAGGCTTTATCCGCCCATTGTAATCTAGTTTCTATGTTAACCAACAAAGAGTTCTAAATAAATAAACAAGCGATCACTCACTTCTTCAATACAATCTCGGAAGCTCCCTTAGTATAAAGCCGGTATCCACCCTTGTACGGTATGACTGTGGACATGCTCTTGCGCACAGAGTTGAAGGTGTACACCCTGGTGAAGGATTCCTCCGGATGCCGCTCCCTCACCGCCTCGTAGCTCTGGCCCAGCGCCAGCACGAACCCGAGGAGGGCGCACTCGGTCTTGTTGCCTACTTGCATTGGAGGACCTGTCGGGTCTAGAGATGGCTGTGGATGGAAGTTTTAATATTTTTAATAATATTCTGTAAATTTCAATTTTACTATAATACGCATATACACAATACAGACGCATGAATATTGAATTGTGTGAAATATTAATTTTAATCTAACTCTGTAGGGATGCATGTAAATTAATTATTAATTTGATGAAAATAATTAATATTTGTACGCCATTAATTGCCAAAGTATATTGGGACACAAAATTCTATTATACTTACATCTATTGTACCTGCACTTTAACAAATAAAAATGATTTGATTTGATTTGCAGACACTCATACACAGAGACACGCATACATATAAATATGTTCAATCATTTTTATTTAGCTTCTGCCTTTTTACAATTACAAATTACAATAATAATACACTGTAAGATTGTTACTAAGTAAGACTCATCTAAAAACGTGCTATAGATATGAAAATATTATGGTGACTGTGTCTTCTTCAGCGGATATTGAGTGTTATCGCCTGTTTCACCCCCTTGGGGAATGATTTTCCAAGAACCTTATAACCCACCTACAAGGAAAGGGTCACATTTATCTCACTCACCATAATCCGCGAAGTGAACGCACTGTTGATCGCTATTCCCTCCACCATGGTCTCAGCGACCTCTGGCGGTATGTCGCGGTAGTTCGGCGTGACCTTGCACAGCTTCTCACAGATGTAGGACTGGACCACCGTCATTCTGTTCGTGGTAAGTGTTCCCGTCTTGTCTGAGCAAATGGCGGTCGCGTTGCCCATTGTCTCGCACGCGTCTAAATGACGGACCAGGTTGTTGTCTTTCATCATTTTCTGTGGAAAAATATGGTTAGGTTAAGGTACGTTGCTGAGGAGTTTCTTTACGGCATTTCTTTGCCTCCATGACCAAAGCACACTACCGAAAGATTACGACTACCGAAAATAACGTGTATCACTGATACTAATTTTGAATTTTAAGGAATAACTGAAGGGAAAACTGAGAACTATGTTGATATTACTAGGGAATTCATAGCGCGTTCGCTTTTTGGCGTTCACTACTTTCGTAGTATCGTATCTATTGCGTCGAACATCGGCATTTGTTTCACATCAACAAACAACATCATAATTCAGCCAATTTACCCAAAACCATAATGAATTAAACACTTAAACCTTCCTCAAAGATCCCTCCGTCTATTGTTTATAACTATTTAAAAATCCCTCACGTAATTCCGAAGTCTGTCGCGTACAAACAACCTTAAACTTATCGATATCGTCATCCCCCTCTCACCTTAACAGAATAAGCGAGCGAGAGCGTGACAGCGAGCGGCAAGCCCTCCGGCACGGCCACCACCAGCACGGTCACACCGATGATGAGATGTTTCACCAGGTTGTTGATGTAGGTAGCCTTCCACACCTCTTTGCCGATCACGAACGTTCGCACGCAGAATTGTACCACCAGGATGATCACAGTTAATACCGCTATCGTTGAACCGGCGTAGCCGATCTGTTGACAACGATAGGATGCGATATTGTAAAAATGTGTGTTGTACCTAAAAGTTGTATAATTTTTCACTTTAATTGTCTCTTGTTAATTTGACTTTTCAAAGTTGGCGTAGTGTTTGCTAGTATCGACATAAAAGCCGTTTTGTAGCCACGCTTTAGCAAGCTAGATTGATCTCAGAGCTGTTATTTAATTCAACGGACCAAAAATTTAATAAACTGATCACAAAACAATTTTATATGTTTACCATTTGCGTTCCGATATCTTTTTTGTGGCTAACGTTTTAAATATTGAATAGTGACGGGTCATACAAAACGATCAGGCTATAGATAACGAATAGGTGGAATCGATTACCGAAAGCTGGTACGTTCACAGTACTCACACTAAAATAATTTATCATACATTTAATATAAATAGTTTTTTATACGTCCTATGTAAACAACATTAGACATTTATAAAGCACTCACCTGTATAGCCAGTTTGGTCAACTTGGCCTGCAAGACAGACTTCTCCTTCTTGTGTGACGCCTCATGCGCTGGTTTCTCTGCCGGCGCGGGCACGTGGTTGTCCTCGGGCCGCGCGTGGTTCACACCGTGGCTGTTGCCGTGGTCCTCGTCACCTGATGCACAGCCGAATGTACAATATGTCGACGAGGTGTTGTTGCTTGGTACTGGTTACTTAGACTAGACAACCAGTGCGTTAATTGGAGGGTAGACGCGAGGATGGAGTTGATTTGTTATTGTTTTTTGGAAGGTGAATTGAAACAAAGTTAAATTACAGTTGTTGTATTTAGAATTCGAATTTGAATATATTTTGTTTTATATGTAAAAACTTTTTTTAATTTGCAAAAATAAAAGGTTCATGACATACTTATGGTTTTGTTACTACATGAAATTGTTCATAATAATCTTAATTATTTCTAGTGAAGTACTTTTATATTTATAGCAATTACTATAAAAAAATAACATCTAATACATTATTTGTATTGTTATTTATTAATATTTTAATAGGATTTCAATAGTAATTTATCTCTTTTTGTAGGATACAAAGTATCCTAGATATTGAACCAAATATTTCCCCCATCGATGTCACGGGCACAAGCTAGTACGTACTATAACTTTGTTTCAATTAAAAAAGCATTAAAAGCTAAAAACCATTTCCTCGCGTCTTATTCCCCGTACGTGCTAACACCGAGTGCTTAACCTTTCAAATATTTTAAATCTTTAATGCCGAACTACAATTTAGAAAGAATAAAAAAATCATCACAAAATCATAAATTTGCAGTCCAAAAAAAGAAATCTTATAGTACCAAACAAGTAACACATTGAGACACACATAATTATAAAAAATACATAATAATCATTAAAAAGAAGAAAAATGCGTGAAGGACGCAATAGTTTCTGCCCATTTTGAAAAATAAAAATCATTCCGAATTAAAATCTGAGAATAATTGTATAAAATAAAATAGGATTTCAGATGCACTGTTATGAAAAGATGCTTAGAAGGAAAATGCAGTGAAATATAAAGGGGTTTATGCAATGCATGGAATGATAGATTAGTTAATTTACATTTTTTATTTTAGTTTAGTTTTTAAAATCGTTAATTTAACCTTTGATCATACAACAAATCTTGCATTTACTTTCAGCCACATTGTTTTTTTCATTAACGTTTATAAAATGTACCTTAGTACAGTAGAGGTCAGGTTAAGCTGGTTAGAAGCTTGTAAGCCCTTACAGAAAGCGTTACCACGAGCTACTTACTCGTCCAATTCTAGATAGGCGTGTTTACGGCGTACATACGGTTACTTAGCCCATTCAGGGCCCCATGGTTAATTTTCGACGCGACATATGACTATTATCACATGTAAAATTAAAAAATGTGGTAGTCTTACTTTACTATTTACAATAGATAAGTAAGATCTGATAAATGTAAGCTTCCTAAACCATGTGGTAAATTTTGTTAACTACTTTTTGTAACAAAACAAACCAAATCTCCATTTTATATCTCCATTTAAACTACGAAAAATGATGTTATTAACTTATGATACCAGCATATATAGTCGTATGTCGCCATCGGCACCAACGCATACCACACAGAAGCGAGGATTCGAGCGAAGGGTTGTACTTACCTGACAAGCTCTTGCGCTGAGTCGATTTCCTCTGCTGCTTTTTAGCTTCTACTCGCGTCAATCCCAATTACAATGTCGGATACGAATCGTATTCTCATTTCCAACGTATTACATAAGCATACACATTTACGACAACATAATGGTATATAATCGTATCGTTATACATCATGCAGTCAACACGACATTAACACGATGCATTTTAAATGTGTATGTTTTTGTTTTTTTTTTTTATGTTTTTTTTTTCATCGGCGGTCATGGATGTGGGGTTGTGCGGCAGGCCAGGGTCGGGGTGGACAAAAAAAAGTTGGATGTCATTGAACGGATCACACTAGAATGTATGTGGCACTAATACTAAGGGGTTTTCATGGCGCCCGAGTATTTGTTACTTGGAATATATTTTTTATTTATTAGCAGATATCCACAGACATATATACTAGCAGATATCCCATTTTATTTAGGTCAGTAATATGGGCCAAGAAATAAGCGACAAAATATTTTTAGTAGTATTTCAATCCAAATTTGATTGGTCAGTTTTTTTCGAATGGACAGTTGTTGTTGGTAGTGCCAAATTTACAGCGTCACGAGGACAGAGGTAATTGATTAAATTGTGTTGTGGAAGCCGAAAAGGAATTCCTTCGGTAGCATTCGTTAGTCAACGTCATTCTCAACGGATGCTACCTAGTGAATCTCTCAGTTCCAAGTACTCCGTAACAGTCACAAATACTCGGGCCTAGCGACTAAACTGCATTTACAATTGTATGCTTTAAGGGTATTCCATTAAAAAACCTTTCTTTATATGTAACGAGATTATTTTATATAAGTACACCTATTTATACAAACTTATAATATAACAAACATCTATGTAAAACTACGGGGGGAATATAATAAATTGGAATATAATATTACCATGCTCGGCAAGACAATATCAGGCTATTAGTCAAACACATAACACGAACAACGTCCACTTCACCATAACCTTTCAGCTACGGGGTAGTTCGTATAGGTATCCATTCAATAAAATAATCTCATATCTCAGAGAACGTTGGTGAAACACTAGAATAATTTTCTGTAATATCCAGCCTGCAAGTTGATTTCACCCAGACATTAGGCATCTTAGGCAAGTATACTGTCGTAACTGTTCTTTTATGTTATTAATTAATCTGGGTAAAATTTTTTTCAACATTAATAAAGATTTTTTCAAATGAAATATGCAACGAAGAAAAGTATATTACGTGTAAGTAGCAAAGTGATATAATTTTAGGACATAGCAATGTTATGAAAATCAAAATTATCAATTTCACCAACTTTCTCGACCACTTTCACCCCAAAAAGGGTTGTGAGTGCATGACGTCATGGTAGGGTATCATGTCTCTGTAGCTCTCTTCGCTAATATATGCAACTAAACATACGGCCGTACAATGCTCATTTAGGTGTAAGTTGCAACTATAACGTAACCCAATAAGGTTGGTTATCCGTTGCGTTTATTGCAACTAAAACTAATTTCTTCTAAGCGCTCCCTTACACATAATAATTATAACAGATAAAGAATGTGAAACGGGCCAAATTTTTTTATAATACTTAAAATTAAATATTCAAATAAAATAAGGTTTATTTTTACGTTACATAATGTGCTAACACCCTGATATGCTTGAGGTGTTGAATAAAATAAAAGTTATGGTTCTCGTTTTCTTGATTACTTTCAGTATTACGATTAAAAATTTATAGGAAAAGTAAATTTTCAAAAAGATTAAAAAAAGACGCATGCAATCAATGAAAATGTTGGTGATTTTCATATTATTATTATCTCTAGCCGAAAGTTTGACAAACTTAACAAATAATTCAATTTTATTATTACACTAGCTATGCAGTTTCACCCGCCTTAATTCGTGGAAAAAAGTAACTACTAAAATATGACGTTATATAGCCTATAGCTTTCCACGATAAATGGACTATGAAACACAAAAATAATTTTTCAATTCGAACCAGTAGTTCCTGAGATTAGCGCGTTCAACCAAACAAACTCCTCAGTTTTATAATATTAGTATAAATATTTCCTTAAGTGTTTACCTACCTGACTTTTTTCTACACTAAGCAGACAAATTCTATAGCAATACTTCCTACAGTTAAATAGTTTTTCTGAAGCATTTATGAACTATCTGTGATAAATAAAAAGCTTTGAATTACCTAAATGAGCAGAGTACATTTAAACTATACTTTGCATGGGTTTTCACTCGAGGATGGGATATATGGTACTGTATTAATCTAAACTTCTAAATGGATGTAGAATGTATTCTAATTTTTAATACCTGCTAGATTTATGTAGACCATTTCTAGTATTTTACTCCCACTTACCATAGAGCAATAAAACCACAGAACTGATCTATAATATATCAATTATATAGGTACGCCTCGATTAAAATGTTAACTGTGATTAGGCTCAAATAGGACAATTATGAAGTACCTGACGTATATTTCCTTACCTCTTCTTTCTTCGAGTCTGGATAGTAAGCAGAGGACTCAAATTACACTGAACGCGTAGAAATATTAAAATTCTGACACCAATATCACAGCAACTTTAAAGTAATATTTTCCCTAGTACACCTGCTAAGTGCTAATTTCAAAGGGCACAATTGTCTTTTCTTCATCTTCAATGACTTAATTATAAAAATGTTTAAATCCCACAAAACACAAACCATTTTTTTACACTAATAATTTAATACTAACACAAACAACGTGTAAGATGAATCCTCTGATAAAATCTCATTTAAAACACATACCGATCAACCCGCAACTATCACAAATAACAAAAACACACCCCATATCCCATCCCCCCACCATAACACACAGGTGTTACACACACACATTGTCCACTGACCTTTCTTCATCTGCTTGATCTCCTTCTCTTGCTTGTCCACTGCTGCGCCGAGGAGAGTGAAGATGATACCCGCCTGCGAGTTGACACCCACTGCCGTGACCAGCATCTTGCCCGAGCCTGGAGGTTAGGGTATACTGATGAAGGGTTTTTTAATGGAAATACAAGCGACTGGAATACAGTCGAATGGAATACAGCGACACCAAATGCATCATTGATGCGTTGCTGGCTAAGAAAGAGAAAAGCAAAAGAAAGAAAGAGAGAGAAAAAGTGATTACTTTTGTGGTTGCTTATAAAGGAGAGGGTACATAGGGAAGGTTGATAATGCCTGGTGTACCGATATACGTTGCAACAACAAGGGGCGCGGTCAGTAGTTGTATGACTGACCGCTAGCGGCAAATATTTCTTGATTGCTTTCGTGCTTCAGAGGGCACGTAAAGCCGTCAGCCTTGGTTGTTATGAGATAACAGACGTTTTAGTATTGAAAATTTATTAAAATACAGAAATATTAGACTTTAATTAGATGCATGTATACTAAGTTGGAGCTACACTTGTTACGTAACATAAAAAATTTAAATTTTGTTTAGTGATAATAAAAGGTAATTTTTGTTTGAACATACACACAAAATTTCCAACTCATGCCAAATCGTGTCACTCGTGTCATTTCTATTTTAATAACCGTTCTATGGGAATGAAAACACATACATAAAATAGACATGACGATGCCTTAAGATCCATAAAGTATACCGTAAAGCCATGGATACCATGGGAACTTACCTTCCATAACGTGTGTACCGGATAGCACCATGGGATCAAATGATTCACCCTTTTTAACATGGTCCGATTCGCCCGTCAGCGAAGACTCGTCGATCTGTCAACAAACAATTAAATATTTTTTAAGTAAATAATAAAACAATAATAAATAGTTAACCTCACAGGTAATAGCCATTCACAGATCTTAATTATCAAGCTAATGCGACTTATAGGTCTCTGTATTTTGAAAATAAAATACAATAATAATATTAACATAGTTCGAAGTAATAACTTCAACTAAGGAAATTATTATGACGTCGTTTCCACAAGCTTTCCACCTGGGACAGATGATTTGGAGAGCTCAAGACATCAAGCCAATTAGGGGAAAGCTATGTTCACCAACACGGCTGAAAAATCTAACCAACTTCGATTGATCCTGATACCTTAAAGTTAAATCGTGAAATTTGTTATTGCATAATCCTAACGCAAGTTTTAAGACGTAGGTACTGTAGTGTACGTAATCTTAACAATGTAACATAGGAATTTAATAAAGCGTCAAGATCATTAATACATCTCCGATCCCCGTCAAACGTGAAACCCCTTATCTCGTCAACCTACTTCAACCAAGGGCATTAGACATTGGGGTACGCTAAAATAATTAGACAAACAAATTTCATAGATAAAAATACCGCAGTCTCTTATCATGCAACCGTATTGCTATCTGTACCTACGCACGTGTCTGTCGGCTTCAATCTGGCTTTAAAATGACGCACGCAAGTTATGTAAAAAGTACAGGTGACAAGATAAAACTTTACTGTTGCTATGTCGGTCGTAAATATGCGTCTGTTAGATGTGTATGTATGTGTATAGACTTAGGTAATTCAAACATGTAACCTTACATAGATATACAAACAGACGCGTTTAGATTAAACATACATATTTGCGTGACTTCTATTGGTTCTGTGGCAGCTAACGGCCAGACTAGGAGATTATAAAATCAATAATGCATGAATGACAGTGGGGAATTCGAAAGTTTTCACGATCGCAATCGACATCCGTAACAATAAAGGCATACTAATGCATTATCGGTGAAAAAGGAATCGAGGGTTCCACGAGAGAGGGGTCCCGCACAATTTTTGATCCTCTAACACTACGACCGAAACACTTGACAAACAAAATACATGGCTCATCCAAAACACGGTGTGTCAGTCACGTCGATAACCCAATAACCTGTGTTATCGATGTGTTATCGCTATCGGCCGATTACGCGAGGTGTGTCGTTATCGCGCCGGCCCCGACCATCTGATACCAACGAAACTAACTGGGCTACCGAGAATGCTTCGTAAACAATTACCGATTAGTTGGGTGCTCGTGATATGATTCTCTAAAGTAGCGAATTGACTACTGACATGATAGTCGTGACGATTAGTCAGTTTTCTGTCATAAACTTTCCAATCCACGATAAAGGATAAGTGGGGGAATGAAGGAAAAAAATGTTAGCTTGGATAAACTTCTGCAAGCTGAAACCTTTTCAAGCTGGTTTAATAAGCTCATTACCTAAGTCTCGAGTCCAAGTCTACTTCCCCTGCGTAAATAAGTAACCCTCGACGAGGCCGATATATCACTCCGTGAAATGACATGAAAAACCTTAACCCCACCCAATTGTCACGGATAACTTAATAATATTTATGCTTTCAAACTAGCATACTTTTATCTAGTTTCATCTCTAGCCCAAGATTGTATGGATGAGATGGTTATCCCAGTCTCCTTTTAGCACTACCAAAAACATAGTTGCAAGATAGTATACCTTGAGGTCGTTGCTCTGCAGCAAGATGCCGTCCGCAGGCAGCAGGTCTCCGTACTTTATCTGGCAGATGTCTCCAACCACGATGTCGCTGATAGGCACCTGCTTGACCTCATTGCTGCGTATCACCGCGAACTTGTGCTCGCCTTCTATCCGAGATTGGAGACCTCTGAAAGTTTACCATGTCACGAATAATACGGGCTCATTTTTTTGGAAACGATCACCTACTGGTTAGCGTCACCATGAGACTGTGTGCGATGTCCTAAGGAGGTCCTAACCAAAGAGAGGGTGTCTTTAAGACGTTCGCAATCTCTATTTCTCGAAGAGGATGAGCTTACCAGCGAGCTTTCAAGAGAAAGAGGAAATATATTTCCTCTTCGCAAAAATTGTCCTTGCCTGAGCCTTTTCAAGCTCACCTCAAAGTTTATTAAAGGTAATAAGGTTGTACAGACTTTCAATTTACAGTTGACGGAAATTACGCCGCTCATTGTGAGCACTCAGCTTTGGATTCGGTTTCTATTATCAACATGCAACCAAAATTTACTTCAAATACGAATTCAATCTAATACGCACCTGAATTGCCTTTCCTTCGTGTAATCATTAAACGCTGTGACTATGACGACAACTATAACAGATATTAAGATAGCGAGGCCTTCGATCCACTGGTAATGGCCCTCTTCTTCGTCCAAATGTCCTGGAAAATCAAATTTTTACGTTATAGAAAATATTACAAATCAATATTGGTGAGCCGATTGGTTTTCCGCAAATATTATAATCTGGGTGAATCAACTCAGGTGAATATCGACGGCACCATTGTCAGTGATGGTAATATATTTTCCATTTCTTTATATATAGGGATTTTTATATCAAATGCATAAACGGAACTCTCAGGTGGTTGTTGGTATGATTTTTACTTCTTATATAGAGAACCCCAAAAATAAGATAAGGAAAATGTATGATACCATCTAATGTTATATTTTTGGAAAACCAAAAAAAAACCTTTTATCATTTGTGCTCGTATGTTCCATCAGTTATTTAATAAAATAATAATTACCTACCTACCGTCATTCATTATAATGATTTTTGCATATATTATTCGCGGGTACTTTCATTGCATTGTGGTTTTACTAGAGATTGGCCGAATTTCGGCGGCGCGTAATATCGGTCTATCTCTAGTTTAAAGTGATAAGTTGCATCGTAAAAGTAGCAATATATTCTACTAAAAACTCTACTAACACGCAAATATACGGATATTATATACCGAGAAATGACATTCATGGGGGCGTAACTATATTACCATTAGCGAATAATGTAATAGGAAATAAAAATGATCGTTTCGACATCATTTCGTATGTATTCGACATACATTTAGTTAATTGGATGTAATAATGTGGCCGTTCGTGAAATGTAATTTGTGTTTGGTAAAACAATGCAAATGTTTGTTCAAATGTTTAGCTGGTGTAGGACTATAGGCCAAGGGCAAGGTGTATCATTAAAAAACATTACAACACCATAGCGTTATCTTTTATCTTTTCTCAAGTTATTAGCTTCGACGGAACAGAGCAGGAATATGCGTTTGACATGGGACGGTGTCTGTATATTATTATATATATTCAGTGTACGAGTATATCGATAAATAATATCTACTGTATAACATCTATTGTATAACTTGGTATATTTGCGTATAGTATTCATTTTTATTAGAATAATTACTGTGCATCAGAACTGGGCTTAGCTTAATATGTGACGCAGGCTTGCGTTGCTATTGCAAATAGACACAAGAAACTTTATTAAACGCATCTGCAATATAATTATTAAAATTATGATTCACTTATAAAATATGAACATACTTTTAATAATACTTATATAGATAACCTTGTTAAATGTTTCTGATAAGATAAATTTAACAAGGTATAATTGTATAATTTAATCATTTTGCGGAAAATTCAGGAAATCTTAAGCAATCTTCATACTACAATATTTCGTGAGCGTTAAGCTGTGTATTTAATTTAATTGTGATGGCCTCATTTAGGTGTGATTTATAAAAGATGTTTATCTTTTGATAAAAGATAATGTGTTGCTGTCAACATTACAGTATAGTATAATAAAATAATGAAATTACTTTAAGCTTTTAAAAGATGACGACAAAATTGCTATTTTATCTATTCAGAAATACTGTTCTGTGCAAAAAAAAATATTTTATTAATATCACAATAAATGTTTAATCCCACTAGTGTCATAAATGGGAACAACGTATATTTGATATTTCTTATTTTTCATCCCAGAAAATGGATGAGTACTCGCGGGCTAAAAGATTTACTCAGCCCGTATTCAGAAACGACACGACATGTAGGTAGTATGGAGATTCTGTGAGTAGATAAGTATCTTCTACTAGTCACGACTTTTTTATTCCATTTTTTACCCCCTTTTTATTTATTTCTGGACAGAATTCTGTAGTCCAGGTGAAGTTGCGGGCAGACGCTAGTTTTGAATGAAATCAAATATTTCATATCAAACTCTATCGCGGAAATAAAGGCCATCAGTCTACCGGTACGGATTAACAATAAGTCTAGTTTATCAATCAATTACATCAATATACAAACACTCATGTACTTGTGAGTTATCAGTATTAAATTAATTACATAACATACAGCTAACGTTAAATTCAAAATGATTTTCAAAGAGATTACTGATAGAGAATGTGAATGATATTGACTGGTAGAGAATGTCATTTGGCATTAAGTAAAGTAATCCGCCCATTAGGGTAAAAATAAATTATTGATATGGATATAATATAGAGGATATTCTTTACTCTTTCACGCAAAACTACTGAACGGATTTTCAGCACTAAGTTAGACCATGGGCCAAGATGACCAATGAGCTGAATAAGATATAGGGTACTTGTTATTCCATTTAACATATAAAATAAAAGTAACATGTGTTTTTCCCGGATATAACATCACTTACCATTGCGTAGGACGTCTTATTACCGGTTTAATACGCATAGAAATAGTGATGGTAACACAAAATATCGATCACATGTCTTATCCGTGCCATTATTCAAAACGTTATCACACTACGTCCGGGATTCAAATAAGCGCGTCAGTCCGGTTCACTGGTTTCGGAGACAGACGGTTGAGCGCGATTTATCGGTATTCCGCGTCGCAAATAGACATCCCTAGATATATTTTCAGACCTTCACACTGCCAGCGCTTAAATATTTAATTGGAATAAAATAAAATTAACCTTTAGTAATGTACCCTTTATATGTTTCATGTCTTATTTTTACAATAATTCCCTTATAATAAAATATTCACTTATATCATTATTATGAATGTTCTTATGACATAAGGAACTATAAAGTAATTAGCATTTTTTTAATGCGCCAAACTCAGATTTTTTTATCTATATAATATTTAAAACTAAAAAAGGCCTGGAACGGCACTTGACGAAATGCGTTGCTCCTCAATTATGTAACGATACCAATCGGAACCTATCATCTCGCTAGTCTGATGCTGTTCAGTTTCATTTACGTAACGTGTATAATTCGTATTATACCATTAGTGATAACACCCGCATATCCCAAGTTCATGCGAAAACATCCGGTCGAGTGAATACGGTCGTCGCCCTCTCCAGTTTATATGTTATATCGGAGATCCGGTTTATAATAGGCACAACCCTATTATATGTATACTTGGAACAATACGAGATATTTTTTTAGAATTTGATGTAAATTAGCAATCTTACACAAACACATCAGAATATGTATAATTAGATTTATTTCTATAATTTAAAGTAGTTACTGAAACAGTATTTCAAAAAGAACATTTTGGAAATTTATTTTCTGTAGTCACATGTACACATATATATGTATAATAAGTGCATGCTAGAATAAAAAAATTAGAACCAATTTATTTTATAAATTTAAACACTTAGTTAATTTAGAAAAGGTAGTTATTAAATTTAGGTGATTTTAATTTAGGTTTAAGGTATCTTCTTTAAACTAAAACAAGCACACAGACATAATTGTAAAGGTGGGTGGAGTCAGGGTGCATTCACTACTGTGGGGCTCTAGGTTTCAGGTTTTCTAACTAGATTCTAAATCACACATGCCCTATTACCATGGTCTCTCGAAACGATTAATGAAAAATCCAATAATATGGATATATAAATAAATACTTTGTTAAAGTATATTTGGTAAATAACAATATTTGTGAGAACATTTCAAGACTTTATTTATATTCTTAAATGTTACTATTTGTTTAAATTAAAATATTAGACTTTATAAAAAAAAAAAAAAATTCCCTTAAAAAATTCGGAAAATTAAAAAAATGAAGCTTCATAATTTTCTAAATACTCATTACAATTTTTGTTCGAGAGCATAAACCATGGTAGAAAAACATTTAGGATAGACAGACACTTGACGAAGAAAACATTAGTGTAACACATTCTCTACTAAAACCACACACAAACGATATCGAGATATACTTTATATCGTTCAATCGGTGAGGGACGTTCATATCGTAACACAGTACTAGCACATTTACATACAAAATATTATTCTTACCAGGATCGTCTAATGATATCCATATTGTTATTGAAAAACAGAAAATACATAAATTATTAGTAATTTTGGCTCATCGCAAACAACAGACGGTTCGTTCGTACTTTTACAAATCTACGTCAATTGTGTGTGTGCTTCACACAAACACAATTGTTGTAGACCAGCAAATTATTGTGACACACGCGATAGACGAGGCAAGTCTGTTACCTGCACTCTACCTAACAAACCTATAACTATTAATATATTAGTAACCATACCTTACATAAGAAAAAGTAAATGAACTATTCTAGATTATATTAGTAAAGTAAAGAAAAAATAATCGACTACAGTTCGGGAAATATGATACTTCTAAAAAAAAAATTAAAAATGACTATAAAAATATTACATTCTGGTATTTTTTGTGCTATTCGCAATTTCCCTTTTGCAATATTAATAAAGTTTTAAATTCCTTAACTGTAAAGAACTATTAACTGAGATAACAGTTAATAAATTTATCGAAAAGCAGGTTCTTTGTTCAATAATAACATTTTAACGACTCAAAATTACTGAAACAAGTATTTTAATTAGCGTTGCTAACGTTGGTTTTCATGGAACTATTATTGTATTGATTTAATCATTAGCTATATAATTATGCACTTATGAATTCATTTGTCATATTTTGCTACAATATGTAGCTGATAATATTATTTAATATGACTTGAATCTCTTTGGTTCTGTACCAAACTTTCGGGTTAAAACTTTGCTAGGAACATAAGTTTTCAAATACCTAAACATATAAAAAAATATTATCAATTAGCAAAAAATTTTGCGAGGACTTTCCTATCTGAGTGTTTAACGTAAAGTTTTAGAAATGTGTAATGAGATTGGTGAATTATGGTTTTCATCCCTCTTATTGAAAGAGTATGCCCGAGCCCAGCAGTGGGACAATCACGAGCTATGTATGATAACTAAGGTTTACAAACCCAACTCCGTCTATGCTAGCATAGACGGCAGAGACCATGTATCTGTATTTAAATCAACTTATATTATCGGTTTTAACAAACAAACAGTATGAATATTCAAATTGTACCGAATTGTTGTGTTGTTAGTTACTTTGTTAGTTATTTCGGCAGGTCTGTATCGACTTTTGTTTTAAAACAGAGTTAGATACAGGTGGGACTTTTACAGCAACTTTTTAGTGTGAACCATTCAATATGGGCATTTACTCGTAGCCATACATTGATGTTCAGTGGCAACAAAACGCAAAGCAAATTCGCTCTAAGCTTCAAACGTCAGTGGTGTGCGTTAAAAACATTATGTATAATTCCTATAGGTATGCACTTTAATTCGTATTTTCGAGGGTACCTCTAAGCTTGACCCCAGGTATGGGATAGTTGTGTTTTGATGACAAAACTACACTCAAAGCTGATTATTACAAGGCTTTAATTATAAAAAGATTCTGTTCTGATCTCATCATTTAAATATCTTAATTAGCATGTTCGAAATTAATGATCACCCCTTAAAACAACGATCACTATAAGCAATTTGAACTAAGTCAAAAGATAACTTTGAGATCGGACTTTAATAAGAACTTTCAAAAAGCTTAAAGCTTGAAATCTGGGAAAGTTTGATGAGTTCGCGGACAAAGCTCCACTGTTCTCCAAAATCCTGTTCATGTTCAAAACACTTTCACAGAATTTACAATGATATTGTATGTTGAAAATATGCTATAAAAAATTTGTACCTATACATTCATACATAAATAACAAGTATTTTATTACAACATATATATTAGTTATATATGTTAAAATAAGTAATATTATATTATTCACCGTGGGATATTTTTATCCCTCTTTTGATTCCTCCACTGAGTAGTGATTAATATTTTCATGAAATTGTCATTTTGGTACAAATAATAGTATGTAATTGTAATAAATTAACAATAAATTAAGTGAAATTTGCATAACTTCAATCGGTTACATCTTACAGGATTTACACAATCCAAAGACGGCAACTTTAATATACATAAATAATATGTCAAGTGGACCTTTACGTAAATCCGCGATAAAGAACTAGTATTAACATAATCTTAAATGCTTTCCGCTATCAATAGATAGCAGATAGATGTATCTGTCAATACATCTTGACGTCAATTGTTATCATTATCTCACGAATTACCGATAACCGATTTATGCTGAAGTTTGAATGTAAATCAAAATCAATCTACATTTCCTCATCTATACTTGATTTATGATAGTAATAGTTATCTGGATGAATGACGTTTGACGTCATTCGTCACATCAAATGTTAATCTTGGGAAAATGCGTTAAGGGATTCGGGTCTGTGGATTCGATTGACTGATTGAATAAAGTAATTGTTTTTGCTCAATCAATTACCCAAGATGTCCCCGTATGTGACATCGTACGAGCAATGGATTTGGATTGATTTCGCATCTCGTATCAAAGTCGTTCTGTTTAGGAACTCAATAATGTTGGTTTTTGGGCTTTGTGTATCCATCCAATGTTTGAATAGTCCATTTTCAATAAATTATCTATCGTTATCTCTGGATAAGATTAAAGTAACAACAACATATTTGAATGTTGTGACTTCTTAAACTACTAATGTTACTAGGAAACTGACTTAAGGATATATTAATAGCTAGAATATTGTGTAAATGTGTTTAACGCCTGTAGCACTATACCTTAAACATTTGGAAGTACAGAACAACCTAAATCATTTAACTCATTATTGATTTTAAATTATAAGTACATAATGTATATACTTAACATAACACACATGAGACATGTTAACATAACAAAATACAACAAAAGCGTGCCTATTACGTAACGTAATAGCAATAGCATAGAGATTGGATAGCAACTCACCGATATCACTTTCGTCTTCGGACGGTTTATAGAAACTCAAACCAAGCGATACCACGGCAGCCACTTCTAGGATGATGAGGGTTACGTCCTGCAGCGCCTCCCAGACGAGGGTTAGGAACGTTTTGGGGGGCTTCGGCGGGATTAGATTCGAACCGAACACCTCCCGCCTATGTTGCATGTCCGCTTTCGAACCGCTGAGACCTGGGGACAAGGAGAAATGCCATTAATATAATTGGTTGGTTTATAAACATAACACATGATATGAAATGAAGAATGATTTTATTAATAATTATTGTGAATAATTATTGACAAATTAAAGGAACAAGTAACCGACATAGCAAGTGCAGTTTCTATATTTTGTCACCTTAAACGTCATATTCATATCTCCTTTACAAATTGGGATACTTGTTATGTATCCCAAAAACTACTACGACAGGGTGGCTTAGAGTAGACAGTCCAATATCATACCTATTTGATTATGGCTTTTACGTTTTTCTAAAAATAAAACCTGATCTCATTAACCATTTTCCCTAACGAAGCGGGCTGTTAATACGATGTGCTGAGTTTTAAACATTTCCCACAATTTTTTATCACAATTCCCTTGCCATTATCATTCATAATAAGCACCATTCACAATCTAATATGAATGAAACGGTTTCTGGGTATTCTGCGGTATAACAAAGTTCAGAGTTAACTCCGAGATTTAAGTATTTCTGTCAGCTTTTGTCTTCACGCTGAACGCTACGGCTGTAGGGCTTGTAGGGCTTGAGTTCTATTTCGCTCGCTGCATTCGGAACTGAAAATTAGTAACTCTTCAAAGGAAGCAGTTAAGCCCGGGATAAAAGTTGAAAGGGCTAAGTATACACTTAGTAGATAGATGTTGTGTAAAGACATCACATTTATAATTTTTTAAGTCATTCGTTTCTACAGGAAAATAAAGAATGCTATTAGCTTCAATTTTAAATTACATAATAACAGATCCGTTCCCACTCCGCTGGGCGTTAAATATTTTTAACTTTTAATGAAGTAAAAACTATTATTGATCGCAATCAAATATAGCCTATGTCACTCAGGAATAATAGTTTTCTACTGGTGAAAGAATTTTTGAAATCGGTCCAGTAGTTTTTGGGTTTATTCATACAAACAATAAAAAAACAAATCTTTTCACTTTATATTATTAATCCTATCTATCTTTAACGATCAATTCTGAGCCTCGGAAACTGCTCCAATGATTTTCTTGACATTTAGTACGCAGGAGGTTTCGGGGGCGATAAATCGATCTAGCTAGGATTAATTTTTAGAAAATTTCGTTATATCCGTGTTTTTTCAGGCACTGAAAAACTGCTTCAATAGACTCTTCCTGACACCTATTGGAGAGTAGCAACACTAAAGCTACTTCAGCAGATAGCGTTGTTAAGTAACACTAAGCCAATGAGTGTTTGGTTTGAGGTTAGACCGATTTCCAAAAAACACGATTTACCAAAAAACCTACCGAGCAAAGCTCGGTCATACGGGTACTTAATGTTATAAATGTGAAAGTATGTGAAGATGTTCGGATGTTTGTTCCCTCAATCACGCCACAACCACTTAACCGATTTGGCTGAAGTTTCGAATGGAGATAGCCTATACTCTGGATTAACACATAGGCTACTTTTATCCCGGAAAAGCTCATTGTTCCCGCGGGATATGTAAAAAATCGATATCCACGCGCGCGAAATCACGGGCATATAAATCTAAATTAATTAATAAAAACTTTCGGTCCGAAACCATTCTACCGCACGCGAAGCCGCAGGCAAAAGCTAGCAATGCATAAATGATTGACTGCTGCTACATTAATATACTTTTACTATGTACCAAGTATCTATTCAGTGCTTTTAAATAGAACCGTTACACAGATAGATAAATGTATTGTCATTTATTGTTGCGTAAAAATAGGGACCTTAGGATAAAGAGGCCTTTACCCGTAGAGGGTAATTTGTGTAAATTGTGACTCACAGCTTTATTATTTTTATTTTAACTTTTTATTTATTTAATTATTTTTTTATTGCGTAAATTTAAACATAACAGCAGCATCGCCTATATTCAAATTATTATTTACCTCTAGCTACCTATTACCCATAATTCCATTCGGTTTAACACCCTGACTATTTGAAATTCAAACCCTGGCGTAAAAAGGGACGTGAAAAAGCGTATCGCCGGGGAAAATTACTTTGGGCAACTAGTAGGTATACTTGTAAGTATACCTATATTTCACGCCCGCCCCACTTTTCCTTTTCAATGAGTTCTTTTAAGATGCTCTGAAAGATAAGACCGTCTTTTGTACTGTGAGTGTGTTATTCTAACTATCTCATTGTGTGTTTTTCTAATCGAATCTTTGTCCGCTTTTCTGCGGCGAGATTATTTGCTCTCCTACAATTTTCTACAATAAAATACAAAAAGCGACCAGGCTTGTATATGGAAATAGGTCTTATCTGATTTTTTTTATAATTTCAAAATGGATATTCCATTTGTGACTCGCATAACGATCAGTTGCACTTGGCAATTATACTAGTCCGATTAGTACATTTGATGAAAATATTGTGTGACAAACATACGGAATGAAATTGATGTACATCCATACATTCACCTTTCGAAAAGTTTGCTACTCGACTCGAGGATAAGATTACATGCGGTGGTTGTAAAAACGATGAACCTCAGAGAGCGGAAGTATAGAAATAGACCGATAATCGTAAAACCATAGTGGTGCCATTGAACGGACGGCCATTAGTCATATCATAAGCGATCACTGACTTGCTTCTGATGTCTGCTGACTGATGAACTATGGATTTGATAAGAATAGGGGGCAGGGCAATCGTCTAAAGAGAAGTTTCTTGACACAAAATTTAATCTTATTTATTTACAAACAAATCCACCTATCAATCAGTTAATCAATTATTATATAACGCATTATATAAATAATCTAAATTTTACCAACAAAAAAATAACCGACTTCAAAATAACTCAAAAACTACTCGTCAGATCTATCTCAAATTTAAGTGAGACCACATGACAAGCACCAGCTTTCGATTAAAAAAAGAATTATCAAAATCGGTTCACCCAGTCCAAAGTTCTGAGGTAACAAACATAAAAAAAACAGTCGAACTGAGAACCTCCTCCTTTTTTTTTTGAAGTCAGTTAAAAAATGTCAGTGCAAGAAACGCATCGAGCGATTACACACACTCGGTTAGATTTCGTCCATGGACATTATCGATTGATCGCAAAAGACGCTAACGTCGGACGTCACTAACAATTCAATGTGACGTTGCGCTAGCTAAAAATAAGACTGAATTATACATACATCGGGGGGAAACGCCCATCGATGCATAACAGCTTACGAACCTTGGCTACAAGGCTTTGAAAGATTAGCTAGTTATTTTTATGATGTCACTACGGCGGAGGAAAATCAACCCTATACGTTACATCATACCAACGACGGGTAATTGTGTGACATTAATGTCAATGCAGTAATGGTGTGTAATAAGTACATTAATACCAGAATTAATTTATAAGTAGGCAACTGCAGAGTGTATTTTCCTCGTAAAGTAAAATTGACGAGACCTAGAATTTACGCCATACTGCTCCAGTGATGTACATTAGTGAAGGTTTTCACTTTTCATCGACCTTCAACCTAAACAAATAAATCGATTGCGGTCATTTTCCCTCGATACAAGTACTTTTCTGTGTACTATAAATATTTTACGTCATTGACGTAGCTTTGAGTTTTAATTAAAGATGTTCAAGTTGACGATACATCCATATAGAAAACCGGTGAAGTTCCAATGGGTCGCGTACGATAAAATTCTATACAATAAATGGATCTAAACAGACCATTTCTAATGTATTAAGCCATGCAGTTTTCAACACAGGAGCGGGGAATAACCATTTTTTTTTCAACATAATAGCTGGGAACCAATTATGTTGCAGTTAATAATAACTAATAACTATACATTTCAACTTTCAAAGTACGTAGGTACGCATAAAAACACAATTATCTCTGATAATGGGACATTTGTATTAGAACTTTATTGGTTTAACAGGTGAATGTGAGAAATGGATAGACAGACACGTGTGTTAGCCAATAAGGGTTCCAATTTTGTCAATGGCTATACACAATCCTATAGAAGTCTGTTTCTATATCTATCTAACCTTCACAATAACATGTCTGACTTCAGTTATAAAAAGCCTACCTACCCACTTCAACGGAAAGTTACGTGTGTGTACATAATTACATTATGTAATTACGGCGTGTCCGCAACTCGCGACAGATCACATTTCCTACTATTTCACGGTACTTGAACCATTACAACGGGCTGACTACTTAACTGAATTGCAACACTCAATGTCGGACCATAACTGTCTCGAATGAACAAGAAGGGTTAAGGCCATAATATACCATGACACATTGACTTATTGTTTTACTGTTATATGATGACTGATGACTTTATAAGCAGATGACTAATGGATGAAAACTATCTTTAATATTTACGGGGATTAACTATCTTTAATATTTTAATATTTATGGGGGAATAAAAAAAATCCGTTACGTTATACGTTATGTTTGTAATTCGTAACACAGAATCTAGATGGCGTTGGATGGCTGATCAGTAACAACGCCATCTAATGATAATAATAACCTTGGTCCTATTCTGATGATATCAAACATCATCATCATCACCACCATGGCGTTAAACTCCAGTCGTGCGTCGAAGCTGACACACTTTTTTTCATTTATCTTTCTTGTCCGGCAACGCATCACTGATGCCTTTGGTGTCGTGGATCGTCAGTTCGTCTTTCGGCTATTTCCATAAAAAAGAACAAGATCTAATCAGTTGGAATGTAGAAATTTTTTAACTTTATTTCAGTAACGTTACAACATTTAACGTCCGATATAAAAGCCAAATTGGTTTATCGCCGATAAATTCGGTCCAATCTTGCGCTGTAAAACTCTCGTGACTCAACAAACGAGTACAAAATCGTGCGATAAATTGCCCCGGTGATAAAATTAAAATAACAGTCTTTACTTGACCATAAGCTGGTAGGTATAGTTTTGGACCACGCGACTGTAAAGTAATTCTACTTGTCGTAAGGTCCCGAGTTCAATCCTGGATGGGGATTTATTGACGGGGTATCTTACGGGTTTTTCACCGATTGAATTAAATGCATTATGTATGTTCGCTGTAACGGGAATTCCAAGTACATTCGTTTGTCTTTTTTGTAGGATGTTATTCCAATATCCTCAATGTCTTGTTGGATTTTTTGACACCCCTATTATAATTAAAGCTTTAAGGCGCTGCCGCGCCCGTTTGGTTGATTTTCTTTTGGATATATTTCGTAAAGTGTATACGCTATTACCGTAATACTTAGGTATATGTTTTTTGACTATGTACTTTAAATCTGCTCGAAAATGAAAACACGATAACGTGAAATTTTCTCGATAGAAAAAAATCATGAAGTTGGCTCTAATTATTTACATTATAGCTTGCCACCGCGATATTTAAAGAAATTTGTGCATGGAATTCTTTTTAAAACATAGTACATTATCACATCTAAATCCATGTGTTTTTTTGTGAAAAAACATGAAGTAGTTTTTAAAAACCAAATAAAAACGTTGTTTGGCGCTTATGTCGGTCAGTTTCGAGCGCACGCTCAGTATAGCTGTCTCACAATTTTCATACAATAACTCATTCCCACACTGTCTTTATGATGTGCGTTCAGTCGACTGCGGTCTTCATCGACGTCGGACGTATGTCTCTCTGCGCTATTTTTTACACGCTTTTTATTAAAGAATTTGAAGTAACGTATAAAGTTTTTGACTTTTGCTTATGATTGTCAAAACGTTAAATGGAGAAAACTAAACAGCACAGAGAAATGGAGTAGTTTTGTTTTATTATTTATATTTTATTATTTGTACTTAAATAAAAATGTTTGATGATATGTAAGAGAATGAATAATTAAATTACTGTTCAGTTGCGTAATACATTATCTATATATATAAAAGCAAAAGGAGACTCGCCGCTTTTTATTCGGTTCGGTAGTTTCTTACATAATTAATAAAATGAAATTTTTCAAGGAGTTTGCCGGGAAGACGTCAGCTAAGAACGGATTTTTCGAAATTCATCTCCTAAGGGGTAAAAATAGGGGTTGGAAGTCCCTTTCATACAAACCAACTCCGTCAGTTTTAGAGTAATAAATATATTTTTTTTATGTAAGTTTATCGTTATGAACAAAAGTTAACTTTGACCCATTTTTTTTGAAAATCCTCCCTTAAAGGGAAGTCAATACATTATTTATGAAGATTTAAAACATACGCCCACACTCAGATTGTAAATATACGTATATATAGTATTAGTAGAAACTAGCCAAGTTAAATGTAGAGCTTGAATTACATGTTGTTGTGACTAAAATTTTAGGATTTTCTACACAGAACTTGGCACCCATTTAGATGTCAATTCTTTTTTTTTTATTGAACTTGGCTCTCATTTCACATTTATGTTTTTGATGAGATAGTATCCTACATAAAGTAAGACCAAGCAAAAAATGAGTTTTATTTCTGTCAAGTTCCTACTTACTATTTTCACGTATGCACAGATTTATTCTTCGACTGAATTCACTTCGTGTCGCCTTTTATATCGAATTATGATGGATATCATCAGTGTCCAAGGAGTGAATTTGAATCAAGTTATTTTATCATGTACTGTATTGGTCTGACCTTTTTAAATAGGTTTCGCTTTTTAACTACGTTCCGTTAAATTAATAATGTAATGAATATTAAAAAAATATGATAATTTTGAAATTATTACAGATATTTCTTTGATGTAATGATGCAGTTTTAGTTTTCATCAAAATCGGCCCCGAGACTCCTTTCAGCATTGTTCGCTATTCCTCATACTTTCAGAGTTGGCCATCCACGCACACTTTGAAAATTCAACCTTTATATAATTTGTATATGTTACCGGATATCTGTATAATTCAGCATTCTATACAATACCTAGGCAATGTATAGAATATCTAAAACGTTCAGGTAACGTTTTGAATATTATTTATTTCATACTTAGCCCAGGCATTCTATACAATACTCCATGCGTAGTTGGTAATGTGTGTAAAAGACGGTTCTCTGCCTTTTCGCCGAAAATTGTTTGGCCGATTATCACTTGCCAACTAACGTTTCGCGGAATTTTATTTCGCCGAATAATCATTTGCCAACTTATCACATTTTTTTTTTAATTTCCCAACCTAACAGTTGCCAACTGTACGTTTGGTCTGCCTTTTATAATGACACTTTTCAAAAGGCCAACTTTCAAGTAGCGAACGTTTCAGTTAGAGTAATATTCATTTGGTTGTATATTGTTTATAAACCTAGGTTTGTAAACCAACATAAGATACAGTTTCATCATTTGCAATACAAGTTGTTACTTATCATATTAAATCTGTTCCTACAATTACAGGTAACCACAGCATGCTTTGCAAATATGTAGTCATCTTCCTGTGACATATGCACTTTTAGGGAGAATTTAGGGGTTTTTGATACATAAAAAGGCTTCCAAACATCTCCGGCGCTGCGGGAAGTGCAGCCCCTCCGCCCTTGCGTAACAAACTGCAGGCACTCCATGCTCGCCCTCCCTCCGCGCCTCCGGGGTTTACATTCACTCTAGGGGTAGGGCAGACTAGTACCACGTGGGGTCGGGGTTGACTAAGTCGGTTCTGTCACCAATTTTGAAAAATCCGAAGCTGCGTAGGCAAGCAGTGTAGTGTAGGAGCCATTAGACTGCATCTCTCCTTACCATCAAGTGTGATTTCGGTCAAGCATTGATTTAAAATGTATAAAAAAATATCTATTCATGCAGGTTATAATTTGTTTTGAGTGTGTTTTTAAGTAAATTCTTAATTCCAACCTCCATCCAAGTTGACTACACATACCCAAATCTAACTATATTCATTGCCGGTGGACCTGCAGGTATTCTGTACAGTAGTTGGGAAACGTATACATTACCTAGGCAAACTATGTAATGGTGATAATATTCATATAATTTAATACATTGCCAAAACGACCCAGGTATTATACACATTTCCTAGGAATTGTGTTGAATACCAGCATTATACAGATATCCGGTAACATATACATAAAATGATCTGTTTTCTATTCAATTGTCTTTTACCTATTGCCTATTTTAAAACAAATTGATACATTACTTAACACTATGCGAGTTTAATTAATGAATAATGTATTAGGGAATTTAAGAGTAACGTATCCCATCAAAAACATAAATGTGAAGTGAGAACTAATTTAAAAAAATTGAGATCTAAATGGGTGCCAAGTTCTGTGTAGAAAAGTCTAAAATCTTAGTCACAAGAACATTTAATTCAAGCTGCACATTTGACTTGGTTAGTTTTCACGTACCTACCTAAGCTATATTTGTATAATTATCTTCGTTAAGTCTTTTAGGTTGATGACCTATGTTAATTTTCTAAAATTTGGTTTGTTGGTTGCTAACTAATGAAAACTACCCAATTCAAATGTAAAGCTTGAATTACATGTTCATGTGACTAAAATTTTAGGCTTTTCTACATAGAACTTGGCACCCATTTAGATCTCAATTCTTTTTTTTTAATTGGCTCTCACTTTACATTTATGTTTTTGATGGGAAATCATTACTTTTTGTACAGAAATTATTAGAAGGTACTTATTCATAACGTTACTGATTAATTATTTACCTTATACATGAACTGTTATAGTGCTCTTCAACTAAATCTGTAGTTAGTGCGCCGTGGTCTGAAATACCTATTATTTCATTATTTATAAGTAATGACGTTCCACTATTGATGTCCACTAATATTGAAATAATAATTATTAATACTAAATCTCAGTTATAATATCGTAATATTAATAAATACGATATTCAACTATACTCCAATCCATACTCATATTATAAATGTGAAAGTGTGTTTGTTTGTCCGTCTTTCACGTCGCAACGAAGCTGATAAATGGTATGGTTTTTGTGTATGGAGTTAGTGAGGAGGGTGGAGAGTAACGTAGGCTACTTTTTACCGCGGTAAAACAAGTAAGTAAGATTTAAAACAAGTAGGTAAGTAGGATTTGTAAAGAATCGATCTCTACTGCGGGCGAAGCTGGGGGCAAAAGCTAGTTATAGTCAAAATTATCTAAGATGCCCATAATGATAGCTGCCATTTATTAATATGAATAAAGCTTGTATGGGCGTCTTTGAGCAAAATGGAATAATCATTTACTTGACATGAATAGTTGGATACTTACGGACAAAGGATTTTGCCAAAATTTGTTAAAAATCCCTGCTCATTTTCATTGGCGTTGATTGTAAATCATATTAAACCTTTTATTCTAGTAAAAATCCCATCACATCATAATTTATGCAAAATTTAATGAAAATATATGACGTCGAAACAATGTTTTATGAAGGGGCCTAAATCTAAACTGACGTAAAGTGATTGACGGCTTGAAACCATTTATAAAACCAACATAATCGATACATTACTATAATCGAAATTTAAAAATGAAAATTGATTCATTTAATTACATTGTTAAAAATGATTTACTTTGTACAAAAATTTCTCGTTTTGTTCTACCAAAAATAAGTAATATGTCAACAACCTTAAAAGCCTACCACGGCTATGTTGCCTCTAATTTAAGGTATGGTATAGTTTTTATGGGGAAACTCTACAGATTGCAATAAAGTCTTCATTGCTCAAAAACGATGTATACGCGCTATTTGTAATGTTACCCCAGACACTAGCTGCAAGCCTTTCTATAGGAAGCTAAAATTATTGTCATTGACAGGTAGGTATATACATATATGAGATTTGTATTTTTTTTAGAACAAATACCTATGCACCTTTTTCAGGAAAAGAAAAATAATTGATATTTTGCAACCAGATACCCTAATCCGACTATGTGTACCATGGTACCTTCTTCTCGATCAGCGATACGTTCAAAAAATTAGACTTCGAAAACGATATATAATAAAATCCTTGAAAACATAAAAATCTTGACTTTCACTAAATTTAAAATAGAGTTACTTAAATGGTTAACTGACAAATGCTACTATTCAATGAAAGAATTTAAATGACAATTTTTTTTTATTTTATGGAAATAGCCGGCAAACGAGCTGACAATCCACCTGATAGTAACCATCGTTGCCCATGGACATCAGCAACACCAAAGGCATCACTGATGTGTTGACATTTGAAATTAAAATTTATTATAATATGATGTAAATAATGTAAATTCACATATATTTTTGTGAAAATCCATAAAGTAGTTTTAAAAACCAAATAAAAAAATAATTTGGCGCTTATATTATTCGCATCCGAGTGCAGGCTCAGTAGGTATAGCTGTCTGACAAATTTTATACAAGAAGTCATTACATTACTGTACTATCCTTGATCCGCAATTGTTTGTTTTATCATCTGTTTGGCACCGCCTCATAATTATTTATTTACTGTTAATAATTTAGGATCTTAAATTATAATACTAAATGATTTATTTTATTTTTCATTTTCAATTCGTTGGTTCAATTTTTTGTTAAAAAGTAATTGTTTTATAATTTTTAGATGCAATAAAAATTACTGAATAAGTACTACTCCGTAGTTTTTCTGTGCTGTGCTTGTGAAGTGAGTGACATGATGGAAAGAAGAACATCGAGGACAAAAGATAGTGGCCACGCCCACTTTCAGCATAAATTTCCATCACGGCCTCCTCTTAAGAAGATTCGTCAAAATGTCTAGTGTTCAAATTAAAACGTATAAATGTTGAAGTAATGTAAACCAACGAAAGCAATTATTCCATTAATTTGTATTTAACCGCGCGTAATGAGGACCTGCAGGATGTTTCAATTGGCACAAATAGCGTTAAAACGGACGAATGTTTAATACTGAGGTATTAACGTCATACGTTCCTATTATATTCGCGCAATCGAGTTATACTCGTACGATCGATTATGTAATGTAGTGGAACTATGAAATTAATTTTCACTATAAATGTTTGGGGTAAAATTTAATTCGTTGATTTACAACTTAATGTGTGCATTCTTGTCATATTTTTTATGTAGGTCCAAGAAAATAGTTTGAATATTTTTTAATGATAATTTGCTTGGAAGACATAAGAGAAAGAAAAACAGAACAAAACATGGAAGACAGAAGACTTAAACGAGGTGTATTGTAGTAACATTTTTTTTATATCAATCATCTCACATATAACATAGATGTACCTAAATTTAAAGAAACTCGTCCAAACATTTTTTACAGTGTAGTTAATAAGCCATAGCTAAAATATATCTCAAGACCTTAACCTTAGGGTTGTATTAAATAAACGTTAATACAAGATTGGCATTACCGATATAGGCGCACATTCCAAGGGTGTTACCACGCCTAAGGCTGTATTAAGTTGGGAAGGGTATCAATTTTTATAGCGACGAAAACTCAATGATTCCAAATCGTCCGGCTCTTCGAGGCTCGAGACGGTTTTCGTTTTACGATCCATATAAAAAATCTCCGACAAATTCTTCAACATCAAAGAAAGTGGGCATAAATTTACCTTATACACCTATACTATTTTAGTGTATATCAGGACGATTTGTTTTGATCGGATATTTCTTTGTGGATTCGAATATCATAATATCGCTGTTTTGTAAATGCTGTTACGTATTCGATCTATTATTAGATATTATAATATTATAAGCACGTTTTATGCACTCGAATTTAACTTCATCCAGTCAAGCTTTCATACTTGTTGTTTCTAACAAGTTTATAACATACATGTTATCTATACTAATATTATAAAGAGGAAAGATGTGATTGTTTGTTTGCATAGAATAAGCTCCGAAACTACTGAACCGATTTGAATTTTTTTTCACTGTTGGGAAGCTACACTATCCCCGGGTGACATAGGCTTTATTATATTTTCAAATAATTAGGGATCCTTAATATAACTCCAATAATGTAACCCAAGGTGTAAAAAAATAAGAAAACCAAAGCAACGCGAGGGCGGTTACTCGTTAATAATAAACTCCTAATAACCTATACGCCCAATGTCGGATATTTAAGATCGATCTTATCTACGCCCGCGCTGAAATACACAACTGTCAAGCAAGCAAGTGCGTATTCGAACTCTTGAGGAGCAGACCGTAAAACAAGACTTCCCAGAATTCTATTAGAGATTTGGGAAAGCGTCTCCCCCTCACACCGCACTCTAAAGATCTCTATTATATAAAAGAATATATCAGGGTTGACACAAAGTGGCACGAACCGCTTGCGTGCGTGAAAATCTTTATGCGTGCCAGTTCAATCGAACCAGATTTCCCTAAACCCATTACTAAACTATGGAAGCCATCCACTGACACGTCACTAGAAGTGATTAGGGGCATTTGGTTCCAGCGATGCCTACAAAAAAGCAGGTTTAATAATGATAAGCACTATTCATGTTATAATATTTTTTTGGTAAATAGCCGACATTTTTGAATAGACGAGTCATTTGATGATGGTAAGTGAGTAGAGGAGTACGCACGTTTGAATCACTTTCTATCAATGCCCATAGATCATTGGCAATGTATAATCTTCAGTTAGTTGCTTAGCAACTGTCAAAAATCACATAGGCACATTGTTAATTGTCATTACTTTACATTTACTAACTTTACTGGAAATTATGGACAGTATTGGGTCAAACACAACCAATAACCTATTCTGTGTAGAAAAAGTACTACAGCGGCATTAGGGCGGACATTGATATGCGGATTACCCCCGGTCTCCGGTTCGAAGACCGGGCTAGTCATTACGCTTTATCTATACGAGTTATACTGAACGTAGAAATTTACTAGCACGGGGCGATTTGTTTTTTTTATCAGTTATCACTTTACGTATACTTTGTAAACTTAACTCATTAAAGTCGAATTAAAGTCAACGTGCCATCGGTCAGGACAGAAGAGAACAGAACACAGACCTCAAATATGCCCACAGTTCCATTTGAAACCAGTCCTAGATTATTATTGTACTAATAATGAACCTAGTCTGGTTGAACTAGGAAGTAAGAGCTTATTCTATCATTCGGAAATATAGATATACGCGTAGGATATGACGTTATTGCGGAATAAGACGCATAGCTTCTTTCAATAATACGCTCAGAATGGCTCCACATATTCTGGTTCACATATTGTTTTCGGGTTCAGAGATCACATTGAGATTCGTGATTTTGTTTTTTTGTTTCATTTGTTCTTTAAAGTGAAGTACGGCAATAAAACTGTCCGGAGATCGGAAACATGTGTGTCTTTGATGTTTTTTATGTTTCTACGTATTGTCAGCTGTATGTGTGTTCAGTTGTAAACACACGTATCAAGTTACTAAAAGATCAGCGATGGTACAAAATTCGGTGACAAAATATATTTCCTGCTATTCTTTATTTACAATTGTTGCATATTATAATAGCAACACTAAAATGTTAACAAATTTTATGATCTCATGTAATGACAACACTTCAACTGTCAATTCCCTTCCGTGTGTGATCGTGATCATTGAAACCATGAAGCTATTAAAGAGAGGAGACGTTGTATGTAGATTTTCTTATGCAAGAACGCGTGACACTTTGCGGGGCGAGGGCACCCCCTCCAACCCACCAAATCCCGCCCACTTCTTTATTTTCCTTCTATCGATCAATAGCAAAACTACTCGCTTCGTTCTATATCGATTTTATTACGTAGTTTAACTATCTCACACTAGATGTCAATAAATGTAGGATGTAACAGGGACGTACTCAGAATATTCATACCACCTCATTGGACATAATTTAGACAAGTGAAAAAATTCTCAAAAATAGGTTATAATATGATGAAATTACAAGGAAAACTATCATGGCTACGAGTATGTTAGCATAAGTGGTTAATGAGCAATAGTCGATAAACTTACTACTTTGGAACCCTACATTGGGCGGGGCCTGACACGCACCTGCCCGGTTTTCTTATTTTTAAATGGCTTACGTCCCAACTCAGAGTCACTTACTTATCGCTCCTTATTTTATTTATTTTATTTTATATTATGCTTTGCAGAGTGTAGAATTAGGTACTTTTGGAAGAGGGATAACATAGGCGAGTTTCCAAGCCTCAGGAAATACATTATTTGTAAGAGAGAAGTTGAAAATGTGGGTTATAATTGAGATTATATTACTCAAAATAGGAAGAAGCATATCACAGCTAAGCTGGTCACTCCCAGTAGCCTTACTGGAAATAGAAGTAATGGTCTTCTCTACTTCTTTCTCCGTAACGACTTCAAATTTGAAAGGTGAATTAGTATAGAATCACCTTATATCACTCCTTAGTATAGAATCACCACACAAATTATGTACTAAGGAGCGATTTAAGGAACCGTTAGTGACTCTGAGTTGGGGCGTTAGTTTGTTTAAGACTTATAAAGATTGTATACAATGTTAAACTTAAAAAAAAACTGATTTTACCTACTCCCGTTCACGTAATTAAATAAATTATACTCTGTTCATTATGGCATTATTCTTTTGACAGCGGTCATCGAGATCACGGGCATAAAGTTTCATATTTTTTTACATAGAAATGCACGCACGTCAATAGTATACTTTATTGGTTGTAGCAATCAATAATGATATCCCTAACGTCATCGTAACCAAATGTATCAATTTTTTGATTATAATATTTTTTTATAAAATTAAACCTTTTGTACCTTGCCTTATATAGATACTATGCCCATTTCCCATCACAAGACAAAAAGAATCAAGCTATAATGAACAGAGTATAGGCAGTACTTTAATTCAATGGGACACTCGGTAAAATAATTGGATTCTAATTACGGCCCTGTGTTTTTGTTATGTTTATTTGTTGTAAATAGTTGACGATAGATGGCGGCCTGTTTACAAAATGATTATAAAAACTAGAAAAATAATATTTTGGCGGTGAAAAACTCTATAGGAATGAATGTAGGACAAATTTCAGTACGTATGATTATCAATATAATACTAATACTTAGCTCTACGCACCTATACATTTTTAGTTCTCTTGACACAAAGTGTCGCCATCTAATGTCGAGTAGAATTTTATTTGGCGAGATCGGCGTTAGTGATTTTTCTAGAACTATTCTGCCTATTCTTATAAATTATGAATCAAATTACTTAAAAATGAAATGAAATGCCATCCATAGCATCAGAACGTCTATCCGAGTAGTTTTTACACGATAAAACACAGCATTTCATCCTTTTCTTTGAAAATGTGAAGCTGTGCACAGGACGGGCGCCGACAGTAGACTGACTTAAGGCCACGCCTACTGTGATGACGTCAGGACCCAGTTGAGTCACAGTGCACAGTTGCTTAGGCCGTCTCCTCTCTTTAATAGCTTCATGATTGAAACGCTGTATAATGCTCTTCAACTAAATCTTCGCTTGTGTGTAATGTTGGTAGCATTGAAGAGCAGTTTATTAAAGTGCTTCCGAGATTTTATTCGTCCAGCCCACCAAGACTTCAAGAACTAGCCTACTAAATAGTCCGCGCAATCCCTAGAACAGTCATATGTAAATGCATAATAAATGGCCTTTAAATAAGTAGATCATTCCGATTTTCAATATTCCAATCAGGAAAAAAACACGTCAATAGACAAACTTATTGTCTGTGTCGGTGATATAATCCATAAAACACAAATATCAGACTTTCGATAAAATCAATTATGATCAAATCACCTGAATATATCACGGATATCTGTTAACGCTTTACATGCTTAAATTAATTTAAACTAACTAACTTGCTTAAACTAACTTAAACTGCTCTAACAAGAAGTCCATCATTAGTTGAAGTTGTCCACAAAATTATCACCATATGTACCTCAGTATGAAGGTAAAAAATGCCTACCAACCGTACCCTATCCTATCAACATTCAATAAATTTTTCTTCTTCATCTTCCTAAAGGTTATCTGGAAGAAATCGCTATTTAGCATATTTTTGTGTAAATTGAATAACATTATCTCTCGGTTTGAAATACCTTTCCAGTTCCATTCTCTCCTTCGAAAGCATTTCCTTTTCAAATCCAGAATTTACACTCACGGTCAATACCCTTGCACGAGGGCGATATATTTAGTCCCTGAAACTTCCGCAATATTACACTGTACACGGTAAAATTACCCTTATACCCTGGGATATAAGGTAACTGCTTGTTTAAAGTAAATTGGCACAGTGTTGGCATTTAGCAAGAATGGCTTCCTGTCCCTGTTGTAAACGTTTGTCTCAAAAGCGGCCAGTCAGTTTCGGGTGGTCAGTTTTAAGCGTTGCCTGTGGAATTTCATAATAATTGCTAGTATTCTGTGTGTATCAAGGTATTAGGCTCTCGCGCCTGTTTGCTTTAAAGTGTGAATCATTTTTACAAACTAACATAGATAGGGCTGGGAATGTTTAGTTTGCGAATACCATGCGGTAGGCAATCATCATATAAGATATAATTAAGAAACAAAAAGCCTATAAACAAGCAATCGGCTGACCACATCAGTAATTGGTCACCGCTGCCGATAAACTTCTGCCAGAGATGGCACAAAGCATTGACTGACAACTACACAAAAATGTTCTCCGATCATAAAAATGAAAAAGGTAATTATTTAAAAACTAAAACTTAGTGTGCAGTTTGATCCAACTTGATAGATAGGATAGCTTACAACTCCCTTAAGGCACACGGAAGGTTTTAATGAAGAAAACTTGACAGAACGAAGTCTGTCCAGGCAGCTAGTAAACTATAAAAATTACCTCACGTCGGCTTGAAATACCAACAAAGTAAAATTTTTATATTACCGCAATATAAGACATATTGCTAACCTAACCGTCTTTTTCTACATAATATAATATTATTGCTTCTAACCATAAAATCAAAGTGCACAATATGTAAGTTTCAAACAAAATTAATCCTTACGCGTATTGGTTTTGGTCTTGGAATAGCGTACAAAGTTCTTTCCATTGAACTACGCCGAGGAGGGCTGTAGCAATACTACTTGAAATATCTTTTATTTTTTATGAGCAATGCTGTCCTTTTAATATTTTCAGAGTTCTATACATTTATAATGAAAAACAAAATTCAAATCAGAATACAGAAACGCTTGTGTATCGGGGTTGTCGGACGTGACAGACACATCATCTAACTGTCACAGACGTATTTCGAAAAAATACGAAATTTCGTATACATGTAAAATTCAATTACCCAATGCTAGAAGACGAATGTAAAATAATAATGCTAATAACAGAAATTCCAGCTATCTTGTTTAAACATCTCTTTTAAAAAGAAATTTAAAATTGCAGAGTTATCTAAATTCACTGCCAAACGAGGTACTGCATACGACAGAGGACCTCAATCTCATCTTTAATCGAGTGTCGTAAACAAACAACCGTTTAAGCGTCTTATTTGCGATGGAGAGATATCTACAGCCGGTGCCGGCCAATCCCTGAGGACGGCAGCTTTGAATTAAACTACTTTAAAACAAAATGCTAAGCTTGCAGCATGTTAGACTTAAAAATAATAAAAAATTAAACTTGAATGAAGAATTTTATGTAACAAATACGATGACACTTATCATCGACTTCACACACACAATCAGTGACTATGATATGATATGTGAGGATCATGGAATTAGAAATAGTATTTCAAACAAGCATTTTAAACGATGCTATTTAACCAGCAGTTGTAAAACGTAGAAAGTCCCTTGATAGTAAATACGAAGAATTGGCATAACTAGAATGCTCACACGACAGAGCGTCAGAGCCGTCGCAACACCACAAGTCACCTACGAAACATATAATTGGCTGACAAGAATAAACATGAATGACATGTATTAAATAAATATGTCACATGCTCGCTAAATGTACTAAATATAGTTACCATAGCTAACAATACCGGTGCCGTTCTAAAAACAAACAAATCAGCTGTAACTGCTGAAAGTAAACTAACGTCACTAGCTGCGGTTGATTTTAATAATTATTATTATTGGTATAATGTGTCAAATAAGAGTATTACGACACGTCTGGAACACTTTTAGCGTCACGTCGAGTCGCATTGACGTCTGCAAAACGTCAAAACTCGTGGCACGTCACGAAATGTGCGATGGGTGGAGAATTCCGATTGCCCAATAGCTGTTGCAAGGGCTTTGATCGCAAATCTAATTTTATTTTTGAACAGCACGTGTATATTGAAAATACATCCAAGTGGCTACTATAAAAATGATAGATAGGAAGCGTCACTGCTAAAACATTGATGTATATAATTTGAATACTTTTAGAAGACTGAAATTTAAACGCTATGAATCGATACATTTTGTTGCAATGCATAGCATACTAATGCGAGAACTAATATGAGAATGTTTTCCGCATTCTTTGGATATCGATAGTACTTCGACGTTACTATCACATGACAAAACCTCAAACATTGTTAATCAAAAGAACAACTGCTGAGAAGTTTGGCACCCTACCTATACTGATGATAAATGGACACAATCGTTTACCAATATACGAATACTTATATAGGTTTAGTAGGTAACAGAACCGCGGAGTAACAAAACATTAATCGAGTCAGACGCGTGCGTGTGTGCCAACTATAGAGTGCCTAGAGAACAAGAACTCCCTCACTCCTCTCTGGAGTGGGAACGGTCGATTAAAGAAGTGAAAGCCAATGAACTATCAGAGCTCAGTTTGAGCTGGTCGCGATACTGGCAACATCGCCTGCCAAAGGGCGGTCTAGGCAACACATCTAGTAGTTAAATAGTGTATAGTATATTCCTAAAGGAACCGAAGTTTGGCAACGCTGTATTGTGTTGGATTTCTGTGGGCTTAGAGACGTCGTGATGCAAACAAATGTACTAAGATAGCTAGGTGTAAACACGAGTGATGTCAAATTATGTCACAAGTCAAACGTGAATAGGACGTAGAAGTGACGAGTGTTTATGACTTCAAATAGATCAGGGCCCAACAACGCTGATGTCATTTCATTAGAATAAATGAATTGAATTAGAGATCTTGGAATTCATTTCAATTTCTGTATAATAAGCAAATTTTAGTCATAGGGATTATTTTATTGTCATTCGTATTTATTACGAATTCACCGAGGTTTAAATGTTTTCTTCTACATATAGAATTATGAATTCTAGCTACAAAAAAGCAGCCAAGTGCGAGTCGGACTCGCCCATGAAGGGTTCCGTAGCAGCAAGTAACATAATATAAAAGTTTTGTAGTTCGTTGTAACTTTGATCGAGGTAAATTGCGGTTTACGATTTATGACGTATTAAAAAAAAACTACTTACTAGATCTCGTTCAAACCAATTTTAAGTGGAAGTTTGCATGGTAAAGTACACCATATATTTTTTTTAGTTTTATCATTCTCTTATTTTAGAAGTTACAGGGGGGGAGACACACATTTTACCATTTTGGAAGTGTCTCTCGCGCAAATTATTCAGTTTAGAAAAAAATAATATTAGAAACCTCAATATCATTTTTGAAGACCTATCCATAGATACCTCACATGTATGGGTTTGATGAAAAAAAAATTTTTTAATTTCAGTTCTAAGTATGGGGAGCCCCCAAAAGTTATTGTTTTTGTTCTATTTTTATGTGAAAATCTTAATGCCGTTCACAGAATACATCTACTTACCAAGTTTCAACAGTATAGTTCTTATACTTTCGGAAAAAAGTGGCTGTGACATACGGACGGACAGACAGACAGACAGACAGACAGACAGACAGACAGACAGACAGACAGACAGACAGACAGACAGACATGACGAATCTATAAGGGTTCCGTTTTTTGCCATTTGGCTACGGAACCCTAAAAAGTAGTGTCTTATCTTATAAACTACAGCAACATGATATTTCATTTCATTTGGGAGCTGATATAGGTAACTACTAATATTTAATTAAGAGTCCCTTAGAATGTTTTTTCTAGCAAAAGATAAAAAAAAAACATCGGTACAAAAAATGCCCGTTATATAGTGAAATGATGTCCAATCGGCACTCATCAAAATTCATGAAGTTTCCTCGTTTCACGCCCTACGATACGTAATTCAGCGTTCCCTAAAGAACATTTTTCTCGCACTTTCAAATATACGAAAATAGAGCCATATGTCATAACGCTCATGTAAAAAGAAACATCGGTACATCGGTACACAAACATCGGTACTAATGTACCGATATAATTATTAATATACAAAACATGTATGTAATATATAATTATAATATACAAAACCAAATTTTCAATAGGCTACTTATAGCTTCGTTTTTTACTCAACAGTTGAATGACAAAGCAGTTAAATGGCTAAAACCATTATACTATTTAAAGTTGTAAAAACATTGTAACATTTTGTTGATAAAACAACATTTACACATTTCAAAGAAACAAAAGCGTGAAGTGCGATGAGCGTAAAAAGATAAAACGTGAAGATGTTCAAGAGACGAGTAATGGCAATTCTCATATAACGAACTGTTTTCACGAAACAAGCGTTTAAAATGAATTTATAAAAGAATCAAACGAGAAAACCCACTAAGCGCTGTTGGTAAGTGCTGTGATAAATATATTACGTTCAGAGCGTACGTTGTACAACTAAACTTGTTTCACGAGAGATGGACTTCAGAAAAGGACCAAACAATTTAATTCCCAACACCCGACATAAACTTCAGGAAACAACGTAATTAGAACCGACGACTTGCGATTAAAAAAATTATACTGATATCATTAAGGTTAACGTAAAAAATGGTGTTGATTGAAATCTGCTGATAAAATGAAGACCGTTACTCATCCAAGTGTACATTTTTCAAAGTTAATACCGGCACTTCTGTACGGCCTGGTAAATTGCCCGGTGCGATAAAAGGGATCGCAATCACATTGTCGAAGAAACCCACGGTCCCGAGTCCCGACGAAATAGCGTCCATTAGTGTTTCGTATTGTAATGTAATGCGAGCAAATGAGCGCTACTACAATTTGTTACACGTACATAATGCTGTACAGTTATGGAAACAATCTGCTAATTGCTTATTGCAGTCGAATGAAACACAATACAAGGGTTGTATATTGCTCTATTTTAAGTGCATAACGTTAATATTAGCTATTGTGAGCAAGTGTTTGAAGTTGATAAGGTTACGTTTGAGCTAATTGTGTAAACAATGTCAAATTTCTGAATTTGCCGATGTTTTTATTCAACAAAAGTTATCCCAAACATCACGCTGAAAACGGGATATAAAGCAATCTTTCAAATTTGCATTCGTCCATGAATTTCCGGCAGTGACCTCGCGATAGCTTTCGATATCTTGAACCGTCTGTTTCGGACGCTCCCGACCTATTTCAGTCCGCCGGCCAGCGGAGCTACGCTTTAAAACAATGAACTGAGTGTGCAAGAACAGGAAAGGTATATTTCCAGGTTTTAAGACAGAGTGGGATGCAAGCTTGGGCGGGCGTCACGCAGGGAGATCACATAGTACCCGCTGCGTTCTATTTCTGCACGTCGCAAACATGTCTCGGAATTCGTTTCTATGTGTCTGGGAACATCAGAAATCATGTGACTAATGATCCACGAGTTAAAAAGAGTTAAACAGATTACCGCATACCACGATATATACTATACTGATAAATTTTTGCCAGCTTAAACATAATTATAATAGATAATAATATTAGTTTTGTTATAGATTCTTCCGAATTCTTCCGAATGAATCAATTAGATCATTATTGTGTTCTTTAGCTGAAGCGTAATAAAATGTAATAATTTGATGAATCCGGGGTCATTACATTGAACAAGACAAGATTATGTAACTTTTGTTAAAATAATCGCCCCCTGCCAAATTTAATGTATAAATCAATCAGTTTGTCAACAAAGCATTGTTGTTGCGTGAAGTACAACAAATACATCATCGCGTATTCTTAGCAAATCGCGACATGTTCTCAAAAATAGCGCAGAAGACTCTTTTCACACATGGAACACATGAACACATGAACGTTTACAGATACACGATATTATAGCTCGAGTGTAGTGGAACGTAAAATTTGCTTGATTATGTTGGCCGGTGTGTATATAGAGGTAAAAATAGCTCAATTGTTTCATACAGTTTACTGCACTGGCCGCATTAACCTGTAAATAAAATGATGTAGCACCTCAATAACGGGTTTGTGTAATGTATGTTGAGAACATTGGGGTGTTTGTTTTAGGCCGGCGCGGCGGTGGGCCGCTCGTCCATCTTCGTCAGTCTTAGGAAGTTTTTACAAACGTGTCATGTTAAGGTTTTACTACTAGTACAAATGGAAAGATGTGTTCTATGATAAACTTAGATCAAATCTACGCCTACTAGCTGTCACGCATGACGAACTTATTTGAAAACGGTGTTGAAGATATTTGAAAGTATTTCATAAAAAAAACTACTCGGACTCTACGGATCTTATGTTGGAATAATACATATATTATAATTTCAAACAAGTTAAAATATCAATTGAGATACAGTGCAAACAGTATAAAGTTATAAACGCAATATCTAAAAATGTTGTATTGTTACATATGTAATGAAACATTTAAATGTGTGTCCAATCTAATAATTAATATACAACACATAAAGTTCAACCATTTTGCTAAGACATCTGTTATATGACACATATACGCTAGCACCTATAGAAGTTGTTTTCCTAAATACACCAACGTTCTATCAGGAATAGATTAGCTTCGCTTATCTAATAATTTCCTCATCGGCGGTTTGTGAGCAAGGTGCTCACGATTTATTTTAATCTCGCGTTATTATGAGTAGGCACGGAATACCTGCTAGCGTTCAATCATAAACGGTGTGTAGTGTACCTGGTTTGTTTCTGTTGCGCACGGTTTTAGTAAAGAGAAATTTCTCTCGGCTAGGCAGTGTAATACTGAACCCGTTTGCTGAGCTATCGCCTAATGAATGTGCGGATGGACTGATCACCGGTTTTACAATCACTCGTTTCATTTCCCTCGTGTTTGCACTTTAGCTAAAACTAAACTATTGTTTTGTAGATAATGAGGGTACTTTAGTAACAGCTAAGAGTTGAAATAAAGCTTGTTATGAGCATCATAAGCGGTTAATAAAGATAAGCTACGGAAACTTTCCAAATAGACCAAACGGAGCTCTCAAATAAGACTCATTACGGAAATGACGTTAATATCATATCAAAAGACGATTTTTTTTCGACTACACTGCTTCAACAAACGTTGAGAGTAATCAGAAGATACACACATCACTGATCACGCTTAGGTAAATCTGGAAATACGAACGTAAAGCATCTGACAATGCTGTATAAGGAGCGGAAATAGCCGTATCCCTGATACTAGGAGAGTATGGAGGAGGGGCGGTGGGTTCAAGGGGAGGAGGTGACGTAATCGTGGAAATTGATTCGAGGGCGAAAAACGAGGCCGCAACAGAGCCGGCGCCGTGTCCGCCGACGAAGCATAAATTACTGGTTTATTCCGTAACCCTGGAGACTTTGCTTTGTACCAAACCGGGAGTGCCTTGTGACGGATTTGACGTTATGTCAGTTAACAGTTTAGAGAAAAGAACAAAGAAAAATAAACTTTTGTTTTTATTCGACCCGTAAAACGAAGATTATTTTTGTAGGTCAAATTCAATTTGAACAAACTCCAGTTTTGCAGAAGCGAACCCCCATTTACATAATGAGAATCAATTATGACAATGATGATGAATATAATAGTATGCATGATTGTGCAAGCTTTGCAAAAACAGAAGTAATAATAGGTCATTGATGATTGGCACAAACCCCTTTACCTGAAATCGCTCGTAATGCTAATGATTTACTGAAGCGTGAGGTTTAATTAATTTGACACTGAATACTAGACTGTTTATGATTTTAAATTATCAACAAGCCTTCTTATTAATGCAAATGAATTTGTTGGAAGAACTCTAACACATTTGCAAATACAATTGGTAAATAATAAAAACCTTAATTAATTTGGACTTGAAGATGCAGCGAACATGAAAATTTATTTTCAAGTGCTTATTTATGGCTCGCTCAAACTATCCGTCATAATTTTTATTTCATACTTCTAAAAAAATCACTTTAAAACTTAATCAAAACTTCGTACATGTGGCAGTTACGCTGAAAAGAGATGCCAAAACGAACGCGGCCGGGACCTGCATCCGCGGAATGCTTTCTATACCACTGAACCGCGGAATGTTAAAAATTTAATCACCGAACGCTAATATTGAAATTGTTTACATGGAGTCGAAGTAGGTGCATGTGAAATATTTGATGAAACTTCTGAACTTGCCACTTTGAAAGAAATGTCTGTATTTTACATAACTGTGTTGTTATAAGGTTCTAAGGAGTACCTTAGAACAATTATTAAGCAGGATACTCAATATGGTCAAAATGTTCGAAATGTTGCTTTAAGAACAGACCAAGATGACTATAACTTAATTGTGTAGAATAAATCGTAAATTTTTATTCCATTATTATGATTTCCAAAATTTAAACTAGAGCAGTAGTAACGTGACAGATACTATTAATAAATCAATTACTACACTTCAATAATACTCATAGACACAAGTAGCAATTAACGTGTAAGAAAGCACTGAAAATAATCTAAAAGCAAACGTGAATAGCGGAACGAATACTTTCTATTAACGCATCTTTTCTTTGCCGCATGATCGCTCTCCTCGCGTCATATCGCTCACATGCTTACGGATTAGCACATTAAGTCTTCTCCACTCATGTTGCATTAGTAAACAAAACCCTTTTCATTGCTACTGCGGTGTCGACGGGTAACAAATAGGCTTTCTGTTATAATCTTTAAGAAGTCACATTCTTACAATGTTTTTCTACGTTTTCTACTAATTTTTCACTATTCCGGTTTGTGTGTAGCATTTCCTGAACGCTACACAATTTCCAACTTTCAATGGAAACTTGTTAAAACTCATTGTTGCTATAGAAAAGTTATCACGAATATTATCTTCAATCCTCACGGATATTAAAATCCCTGCTTCAAAGTATGAACATATTAAAGTCCGATAGGAGCGCTTTAACCCGACGGTGTGTCAATCGTAAGTGATCGACTGAGCTACGAAGTAACTTGGATGTTGAGTGATGATGAGATAAAAAGTTTGTTGAATCTATTGGCGAAGAGATCTATGCTATGCAGTAATTACTAATGCATTGAATTCATCTAGATAGAACTTGTCAAATCAACGAATTGTAAACGCATTCACCAAAACATTTCCATACAAAAACGCATTGCGATTCACGAACATTCCATACCAGATGCTCAACTCGCGTGAAATGAACATCTCTCGCCACTGGTTTTAATGGAATCGTTCTGTATGAATCACATTCACAATATTTGCACATAATGGCATTATTCATTAAAGCAAACTACGCCCAGTAATGCAATGACATGGCGTGACGTACACGAGTATCTTGATGGTCTGAGATAGCTGCATCGCTCATGTTTGAATTTAGATACGAAACTTTTCCTGGTTTCTTTTGTTTATAACAAGATATTTTTGCAACATTTTTTCTTGTATAAACGAAAAGATTAATTATAACTTGATCATCAAATTTTGATATATTGTCAATGGAAGCGATGCTGGGTGTAAATAAAGAAAAAAGATTTCAATTCACTGGTAACATTTTAGTAAATAAAATTGAATTCATATTTAAAATACAAATAACAAAAACCAAATCAAGACTTCGTTCTTCACATATTTTTATTTCGTGTATGTTTCTAGGTGATGTAGCCAAATGTCAACCCGTGTTCGTATTATTAACTAGATAGATTCTTGATCAGGTTATTATTACAAAGAACACCTACAAGGAAACATAAAACGGCGAAAACCTTCATAGCAGTATACATACGAAGCTGAACTACAACCTTATAATATCCACAATATAAGACACTCGGTCAAATTGCAACAACTACCCACACCGATTGAATACAGGTGATGTCATCTTGCAAGAACTTCATCAATAGGATTAGTCATCTATGACGTGAGAGGTGATGTCTTTAATAATTGAAATCCGGACGATTTACGTGAAGTCAGTTCCTTGTTTAACGTACAGAAACTCGATACGCGTTGACACATCCCTCACTTAGGCTACTGCGTCGATGATGTAATGTAGTAACCGATACGTTTTAATTTGGATGGAGATTCTACTTATCCATCCTCCGGCAATATCCTGTATCTTGTTAGATTTGTATTTGACTGTGATTATATTATATTACTTGTGATTTATTATCCATCCCGACTTTCTTAATAGCGAAACTTTTAGGCACTTCTATCGATTGCTATTTTGGATAGTCTATTGACAAGTACGTTAACTGTCAATGACGACATCAGACGAAAGCATGAGATGCCCGGACCACAACATCTTTACAAATATAATATCTAACGAAGTAGCATAAAAACATCTTCAGTGTTAAATATGATACTTGTCTAAATCTAGCTTACATTATTATCGTGTCATTTAATTAACACTAATCGATGGCCTCAGAGTAAATTGATTGTATCCACAGAATGCTTAGTATGTATACTGGTATTGTATCCTAGATACGTAATTAGTATTATTGTCACACGTTATAAATGATTCACCGATGACAACATAGTGGATAGGAATGGTCACGTCATCATCGGCAATTATACTTATTGTAAGTATGAAAATGATCTTTTGCCATACAATGATAAATCTCCGCTAACATTAATACTGGTATTAATAGACTGTTACTATGCAATAGTTACAATTGTAAACATTGTATTAAAGTATGTATTTACCGTTATAAACAATAGGTGTTTAAAATCTAACATTAATGCATTTTTTATGAAATATACAATTTGAATTATAAACAGAGACTTGGAATTTTAAATATTCATAGTCTTGCATTAGGTATGAGCATTCTTGTCTAATCAGGTTACCTATTATGTCATTTATAGCATTTAAGATGATGTCACTCTTCATTTAAAAGGTGATGTTGTTTGATCTCCTGACACCAAATTAGACATACCTACGCACTATATATACACCTAATATGAAATTATCTCTAAGTCCAATGACTCGATTGACATGACGTGACCTTCGAATGGACAGCTTTAGGCGTCGAGCCTTTGCACACGGCGTATTTTTGATGCACGGACAACGCGCGGAATCAAACGAAGAAACGCCTCGTTCGCCTTGTCATTTACAGCGCGGAAAACGCGCGGATTCCACGCGTCGCGTCGGACGCGCTTCAAAAATAGGCGTTTCCTCGTACGATCGCATTTTCGGCGCCTAAACGCGCGGAATACGCCGTGTGCTGAGGCTCTTATGCTTGTTATAACATGATACTGATTAAAATTTGGAATACATATTACTATCGATCACATTAAAGCAGCAGAAAAATCGTGCCTTAAACTCTAAGAAATTGTAAGGGTTGTACGTCAATATTTGTCTGTATAGACTAGAATAATAATTCCACTTAATATATAAGTAACAAAAGCTGTATACAAATCCGTTTAACAAACCTTTTGAACTAACGATAAATAAGGGCAAATAAGGTCGAAATTCACAATGACGTAATTAATGGTCCTCTGGTATAATAGTACCATATGCGGTCTGGTACCTGTGTAAGGAGGTTTCTGGGTAATTACTAAGGGTCCGTCTCCCCGAGCGAGAGTCGCGATGTTATCGTCGTGCCACGTATTTCTATAATTCTATACACTCTCTAGCCAGCGTCTACACACGGCGATGTTATCGCGGCGATGCTTTAGTAAGTTTATTTCTCGATTCTATACTTAATCTATATTTTATATTATAGACTTGTAAGTATGATTGTGATGTGATTACCAAATTCTTATTTAAACAAGTTGGTTCTACACAGTACTTTGTTATATGTGACAAAACTACATATATTCTCGTTGGTATATCGATCAAAAAAAAAATTAAGAATATTACTAGTATTTTCTACATTTTGAAGTATATTGGAATATATAACTTGTTACTCGAGTACACTTCCATTCATCGATTCCCTAGTAAAGCTTTGAATCATACATACATCTACTTTGAAAAAAATAAAATATCTTATACCGTGCCCTCATTCGGTCACTATGAGTAATATCGCACTCATGATTAAACAGGTGAATGCATGTATCTTTATACATACAGACATTATTCAGACACTTAAGAACTATGTATAGTTAAAATTACTACAAAAGTTTTTTTACTACGTCATTCAGTCAACACTAACGTGTTCATACGAAAAATGAATTCACGGTGACACAGGCAAATTATAACAGCGGGTTTTGTTAAACTATTCTCTATTTATTTAGTTACATGACGGGTTGATTGACACATTTTGTATCAAATGTCAAAAACAATGGTATTAAACTCGTATTTGTTCAACTGGCTATATTAATAGCTAGTTTACTATGCTACAAGTATATCTTATACTCTAAAGAGCTTTACGTGCTATCACTTATATGAGGTCGCATTAAAGTGCCCATGCAATCATGCCATACATTTGGTTTATTCCCGGTCGTCCCCACCCTGTCGTTCTCACTGGATACGAGTGGGAAAAAAAAGTTTTATAAGACCTGACACTAGGGTTGTACCAGTAAACTTTAACTTAGTGACTTAGTATTATTTGGTACTTCCTACGTACCAAGCCCTTACGAGACCTATATTGAACCACTAATGGATTAAAACCATTATTATTTTATAAAGGAGACAGAAAGCTTATCAAAACAATCGCAACTCCCCCAAACGCCATTCCGACAAACCCATTATCCAATATTTTCCCCTTCACTCTCGTGGCCAAGAGAGCAGCTTAAGAAAACCCCACAGTTAGTTTCAAACTCGAAATCGGGTCAAACACGTTTATTTCAGAGGCATCTACTTGACAACTCTTTATTACATACGATCATCAAAGACTTTTTTATCGTAGGGTAGTTATTAACCGGCATAAACTAAGTATGTATGTATATTTTGTTATAGGTATGTATTTATATTTGCCTAATTAAATCTCTATTCCACATATGGGCCTACTGGAAGAGATTTCTTATTAGGAATAAGTAGTGCCTTTGTACAAACTATTCATAAATTGTTTATCCTATTATTATTATTTTTTGTGTTTACAAAATAAATACATAAATAAATAGATTATAAATTTATTCCTCAATTACATGACCCTTACTCACTCACTTTTAAGATGATAACATTATTAAAATTTGGAGCATTTTTACTGCTGAGGAATATGTGACGTTGAAGTGACATGTATATTTTTCTAACCCCCATTAAATAATGTATATCAATAAAACATGACATTAATTGCACTCGAATAAAATATCTCCGCAAGAGTAGTAGTAATATTTAACATCATATTAGTGCATACTACTATGAAGTACGCTAAGAAAAATAAGCGCCTGCGGATAATCCATCGCGATCAGTCTACACGTGTGTGTTGAGGCCATACAACATCGTCGTCGTGTCGTGGTCGTGTAATGTAAACAATAAGCCAACTTAACCCTACCCTCATCCTACTGTGACAGCTCAAACAAACGACGCTCTGTCACGCCATCTCGTAGACTACGTGAGCCCTTAGGGCTAGTAACATGTATTTAGGATAGTTTATTTTGACGAATGGCCTTTTTATGTCCAATGATTTGTTATATTGTAGTTTAAAACATTTTCATTATTATATTCATGGAATTAGGTGTAATTTAGGGTTGTCTTCAACGGAAATGTTGTGTTACAACAAAAGCTAAGTCGACTTGCACTTACTTATAATTATTATACATATTACATCAACTTTATATGTATAAAAGATTTTCCCTATATCTCAAACGCACGACAACGCTACATGGACCATCAAGATATACATTTTTCTTGTTTAACTATTATTATGTATTGTCTTTTGTCGTCAAGTTAATCATTCCACATAAACGATATTGTCAGTTGGTAGAGGTGGTGCCAACGGAGCGAAGGGTCTCAGGTTTGATTATTGTGTCCTTAGTTGTTTATACATTTCTCATTCAATTTAAGGCTATTTACAACCTAATCAAGAGCTCGCGTACAAAATGATATCCAGACCTTATCTCAACAGATTAAAACAGCTGTTTCTCACAGGCAATTCTTATGCATCGATGACGTCAGATGCCTACTGCCTCGCCTACCTGCCTCACGATTGAGGTCAGCCCGACATGATTTACTGCAGCCTTACCGAGGTGCTATCTCATTCGTTATTCTTCATTCGTATAACATTGTAACACATATTATTACATCACTTAAGGGTCGGTTAACTTCGCGATCATTTTATCTAACATTTGTATTATTAATTTATTATACAGGGCCTGATAGAAGATTGGGGGGGCCTTTTAAATTTTGATATACTTTTAATGAATTAACATTAAATAAATTAAAAAGAGCAATGCTCATTAAATAGACAATATTTGCCATGAAATTTTGTAGATTGATGCAGGCTAACTCAAAACATTGAAAGCAAATTCTAACTCAAAACATGTTCCTACCAACCTACAAACTACCCATCATACTCTATGCTAATAGAGAAGATGCAAGCGCCCAGTGGATCTCAATTATCTCAGTATCTCGCACAGATCTCGATTGTCGATCAAAAATAACCGCACCTTGGCAGTGACATAACACGATCAAACTAACGGTGACGCGCGGGCCGTCCTCGCTCCGGTCGGAATGCAGGAACATTCTTCGGTTAATTAAAAAGGTAACTTCTGAACGTACGAGTATTATCTTTATTTACAGCCAGTACTTCCTATTATAAATGTGAAAGTTTGTATGGATGTTTTCATTACATAAGGTACTTATTAGCCAAGAAAACGCAGGCATAGCCACGGGCAGAGTGCTAGTATTAATCACGGACGTAAAAAAAGAACGGACGTAACCTTGTCTAATCGAGAGTGAAGCATAGCAATGACAGCTCGCTTACCATGTGTGCGTAATTTTGTAATTTTCGATTCGCGATGGTGTCAATGTCATAGCAGTATGGTGTCAATATGTGGGTGTGTGTACTTGTACGAATACAGAGTTGGTATTACTATGGGTGCTTCACTGAATTTGTTATTGGGATTACGTCCGTCTTTTTTTACGTCCGTGGTATTAATATAATTTCTTTATCCGATTTGATATCGCGTGCTCACGTCATGGGTTTTGTATAGTGTTCCTCCTACTATTCCTGAGTAGGGTACCCTATTACATAACAAAAAATCCTTCAGTTACCAGTTAACATTACCAGCTTCTGGTGTAGGTACCTTGTAATCTATGTGGCCTTTTCCCCAAAGGCTTTGATGCTTTGACTCGGCTTCTCGCCTATGCAAAGTTAGGCAGCGTCTCCACTGAGCGATTGGTGACGCGAATTTGCAATCAGTAGTTGAAATAAATAAATAAATAAATAAATAAAATAAATAAATGAATGAATTAACGCTAACACACTCATACCCCCGTAGTAAGTTATTACCCGTGTTCTATTCCCGGTTGAGGTTTATGTGACAGACAAATGTTTATTCTATTTATTTAATTTCAGTAACAAAACGTAATGCTTACTAGTCAGTATCAATTATGGACACGTTCCCATTAATTTGTTTTCTTTACTAATGATTTAGTAGACCTTCGAAGTGTTCCTACTGTCATCATATAATCACCTAATCACCTAACTAGCAACTATTAAATATAACAAATGATTAAACATTTATCATCACAGTCACTGAATACTTAAAATTACAGGCAGTTAGGACTTTTACATTTAAACCAATACTTCAACATTAAATCGAACACATTCAAATCAATACAAAAATTGTGGGTACCCTGAGAAGAATAATTAAATATAAATTATTGCGATTTTGCGACACTACTTCACGGTAATACCACTGCACAGGTAATACGTTGCCGGTATAACCACGACCTAATCCTTCTATATGTTGTCACGCTAACGTCAAGCGGATTATATGTAAATACGTTTTAAGAATATCTAGGTGACCTGGCGCTCAGCGGCCGTTTGCGATAGACTCCTACGTCGATGTAATGTAATGGAATATCAAATAAATTGGAACAACTGCACATAGACAAACGCACCCACATCGTATACTTTCTTATGGTATGTTTTTACACGTACATACATTATATTGTAGATTTCATCTGTATTTATGTGTTGAGGGGACGATCCTGCAGTGTAATTGTTAGTAACCTTGTTGTGACAATATCACTTGCTTCGGCGAAGGAAAACACATTATATACATAGATATAAGGTGTGTGAAGTCTGGTAATCTGGATTTGGCTGGCGTGGTACAGCGTGGCCTGAACTTATCGTCAGGGCAATCCCGAGTCCAGCAGTGGGCAGTAAAGATTACGATGGTCATTTATTGTTAAGTGGCTCTTCTGCTCTTTTGCCGACTTTACCATAAAAAGCAATGATTTTTACACATGGACTACTAGGTTAGATAGATACATAATATAAACATTCTACACGTTTTAAGTGTGTCACAAAACGAAGGCACTAAGCACATTGAACTGAAATAGGATACATGCTTTTATCATGAAAGATCATTGTTGATTGAATTTGGTATGGCTTGGGGGCATGCAACGGATCTTGTAACAGAAATGGCATGTATTCTTTACATATAACGTGTCTCAACAATTCTAGGAATACTTTCCTATCTCCAGTTAATGTTGGATGTTTATTGAAAGATATTTTGTACAGGGTTTTGTAAAGAGAAGTTTTAGCCCGTTACGTGTTAAGGCGCGGTATGACTACGATTTAAAACGTTGATTTCACTCATAAAACCGCATGCGCTAATCTAATGTTACATTTACGTGACGCTGAATAGGGTTCAAAATTGAAGAGCATATTTTTGCTAACAATGTAACTTAGATTGCGAATAAACATTTAATTTGAGTGTTTTCCTTAGATAATTCAGAATATACATATTAAATTCAATATCTGTCCGGTTAAAGTTTTAATAAAACCATTTACCTATTAAGTATATTCTCAAAAAAAATATATATGTTGTTACCGCTGAAAATACAGAGAATGTCGACGCTTAAGTTTTCTTTTGTATAGCAAATTACGATTTTTTATTAGAAATATTAAACAACTATTTAATACTTTATTCGGTTAACATTTTTCTTAAGATCTTTTTCTATGCTCTGTATTTTTTGCTTGCGATATTTTCATTGGGTTTCCTCGTACTCGAGCACCAAAGAAACCCAGTTTTGTGAATATTGAGATCACACCGCGCCTTAACTTGTCTACTTTTGATTATCGATCTCATCGTATTCTTATTGTTTCTATAGTTCATGTTGATTGTATAATATAGAAAAATCCCCTATAATGATTAATTCAATAGAAAAGAAAAGAGTAATTATAGTTTATAGATAGAACGTGCTCACGGCGCTACTCGAACGAACATCCTTGCTTGCAACGCATCGATACAACTAATGCGATTTGAACGCGCTATCTAAATCCATTCCGGTTTAGACAAGTTCCCGCATGGGATGCACTAATACGATTTATATGCAAGTTGCACGAGTGTACTGAATCACCGACATCACTGTACATTTGCTATCGTTGGCCGATTCGCCGTCGAATAGTGAATTGCATCTTGGCAGGCTCGTATCGCAGTCCTAGCTTAATGGCCAACTATTGTAATGTCATGTTGGAATGATATTAAGCTCACATTTAGATACCCTAACGTATCCCCCTTCCCTAATAAATCACTGTATGAATAACTCCCATATATGTCGTCTCAAAAATTATGCAAGATTGTTATTTATTGGAAAGAGCAATTTATTTTAAGTATTGAAATTTATTTATTAAAATATTAGAATAAAGCACATTTAATAGGGGGTAATACATGAAATTATTAAAAAAAAATTGGGACATTAGAAAACTAGATGATAATGGCAACAGCTGGACCAAAGAAAAACCTAAAGCACAACCAACAACACTCATCATATTAATAAAGTACCCTCACACAGATAAAATGCCAGATTAAATTTCACTCATCCCGGGGATACTTATATCAATTGCGTACAAGGTTCTAATAATTCCAGTCATGACAACATCTAGTGTTGCTAATTCAGACTGAGTTACATTACATCACACGGCCAATGTAAATGGGACATTGTTGGCAGAATGTAACTCTTACAATCAACTTTGTTTAGGCTTCCCCAGGATATATCGTCTGATATCGTCAACGCTAAATACTTTTAAACCCTCATAGTAGTCTACTGCGAGTATCAGTATAGTTAACAATGATTCTTAAAAGAGACATGTGTGGCGCAAAGGTTTCCATGCCTGACTGCCGTGCCAAGAAATAGTCTCGGTCTTGGTGTATGTGTCTTCTAATCTTTGTGTGTTGTCCATGGCATCCACGACATAGGGAATCGTAGTGAATGTATCGACCGAAGCTAACCTTTGGCTGTTGGATAAACGTTACACATCTCAACCAACCTAATGAAGAATGGCTAGCTTGAAGGAAACCTGATTAGCTAACCTCACGAAGTTGTTTGCCCTTAGTTACAATACCCATTGTCTCAAAATTCTCGTGTTATTCGATCTTGATCTAATCAGATGTATTTGTTCAGTTTATAGCTTGTTTTTCGTTCTCTGAGAAATAAAAAAGAGAAGTAAACAACCGGGAGGTTCGTTTAATATAATCAGTACGAAGATAGTTCTGTTGGGAAATGGGTTTGAAGGGCAGCTGATTTTAAGATCAGTATTACATTATAGACATTGAGACTAATTGGCGTTTATAGATAAACTAGGTTTTTGCGTGGGGCGCGCGCTGCTAAAGCAGCGCGCGTGCCTTTTTCTTCCGCAAAAGGAAAAATAAATAAATATTTTTTTCAAAAAGATCATTGACATGCGAAATTTATTTTTCCATTCAGGGGTCTGTTTGCGACATGTTTGGCTACACGCTAATTTTTGAAAATGGGAGAGGGACAGGGTGCGGGAGAGGGACTGGGAGCGGGAGTAGGACGTGAAGCGGGAGAAGGAGCGGGAGAGTGAGAGGGACGTAAAGTGCGAGTGGGAGAGGGAGAGGGGCAGGGAGCAGGAAAAGGAGAGGGAGAGGGAGAGTGACCGGGAGAGAGACAGGGAGAGCGAGAGGGAGAGGGAGCGGAAGAGGGAGAGAGAGAGGGGCAGGGAGCGGTACGGGAAGTGGGAGAGGGACATGAAGCGGAAGAGGGAGAGGGAAAGGGAAGCGGGAGAGGGACCGGGAGCGGGAGAAGGGGAGGGAGTGGGAAAGGGAGAGGGAGAGAGGTAGAGGGGCAGGGAGCGGGAGAGGGAGAAGGAGAGGGAGAGGGAGTGGGCAAGGAGAGGTAGTGGGACAGGGAGAGGGAGCGAGAGAGGGTGTGGGACAGGGAGAGAGAGAGAGGGAGTGGGATAGGGAGAGGGCGAGGGAGAGCGAGAGGGAGAGGGAGAACGAGAGGGAGAGGGAGTTGGACAAGGAGAGGGAGAGGGACGTAAAGTGCGAGCGGGAGAGGGAGAGGGGCAGGGAGCAGGAAAAGGAGAGGGAGAGGGAGAGTGACCGGGAGAGAGACAGGGAGAGCGAGAGGGAGAGGGAGCGGAAGAGGGAGAGAGAGAGGGGCAGGGAGCGGTACGGGAAGTGGGAGAGGGACATGAAGCGGAAGAGGGAGAGGGAAAGGGAAGCGGGAGAGGGACCGGGAGCGGGAGAAGGGGAGGGAGTGGGACAGGGAGAGGGAGAGAGGTAGAGGGGCAGGGAGCGGGAGAGGGAGAAGGAGAGGGAGAGGGAGTGGGCAAGGAGAGGTAGTGGGACAGGGAGAGGGAGCGAGAGAGGGTGTGGGACAGGGAGAGAGAGAGGGAGTGGGATAGGGAGAGGGCGAGGGAGAGCGAGAGGGAGAGGGAGAACGAGAGGGAGAGGGAGTTGGACAAGGAGAGGGAGAGGGAGAAGGAAAGGGAAAGGGAGAGGGTGAGGGAGAAGGAGAGGAAAAGGGGGAGAGAGGGGGAGAGAGAGAGGAGCAGGGAGCAGGAGAGTGAGAAAGAGCGGGACAGAAAGAATTTTTTATGAAAAATACTTGTTTTTGTATGGCAATACTGACAATTTCTCATTTTTTATGGCAACACTGAAACACGTTTACACGGATTTGACCGATTTATCAGTAGCAACAAACGTCATATACATTTTAATGACATCAAAAGGAGATAAAAGCCTGAAATATTACATACAAAAAATTCATTTGTATGAAAATTATTATTTTTTGTATGGCATCACTAAACATTGGTTACACCAACGTATCCGGCCCTTTAGTACCTATAAATGCCTCATACATTGTAAAGACATCAAATGGGGACAACAGCCTCAAACATTTGAATAAAGAATACATTTGTATGAAAATTATAATTTTTTGTATTGCAACACAGAATTTTTTTTTCACCAAAATTTACAAAATTTCAATACCTACAAAGGCCCCATACATTATAATAACTAAATATTCGATTCAAAAATAAATTTGTATGAAAATTGTTATTTTTCGTATGGCAACACTGAAATTTTATAGTTTTTTCAAAACCAAAATTCTAATTTAAAAATATCTCCCATACATTTCTTATACCCTTGATCTACAGTTTCAGCTCAACTACTCGAAAAGTGAAAAAAATTCTGGACTCCAGTGTTGCCAGTTGATTGAGATGAAAATGGTCAAATGTCATTACGACGCCCACAAAAACTCTTGTGGTGTAATTTTTTGATTAAAAATGTTTCTCCTTCTACTTTTTACATTTTTGAATAGAAAGTTCCCAAAAATGTATGAATGAAAAAAAAATCAACGCAACCTGGCAATACTTCAGACCAAGCCCAACAACCGCCCCATACAAAGTGACCCCCTCAAATGTTGCCAACCTACAAATTTTTTCCTTCAAAAAATGCAATTTTTCGTACATTTTACAAAGTGACCACCACGGGATCCGCCATCTTGTCGAAAAAAAAAATATATCCAACATGTCAAAATTGAGGATAGACCAGAGCCAACAGAGCAAAAATATCGCAAAAATGTTAAAACACCACCGCGATGCGACCCCGCAAAGACACCTCGAAAATTGAAAAATTTCAAACTAAAATATCTCGGCGGCCATCTTGTTTTTTCAATTTTTTTCAACTTTTTCGTATTAGTCGTCCCAAGATTAGCCGAAAACGACACCAATGTCGGGTAGGTGCTCAGTGTAAACAAAAAGTTGACAATCGCCGAGCGGCCGCCATCTTGAATTTTCGAATGGTCATATTTTTCCTATAATAACCATAGATAGTCAAGCAACTTCTCGATACATTATTATTACCCCCCACCAATACTTTCGGCTGGGCTACTCGAAATGTGAAAAAACGTGAAAAAAAAATCCAGCAGCCAGTGTTGCCAGTTAATTTTGATGAAAATGGTCAAATGTCATTACGACGGCAACGAGAAATTTTTTAGTGCAATTTTTTTATTAAAAATATTTCTCCTTCTACTTTTTATATTTTTGAATAGAAAGTTCACAAAAATGTATGAATGAAAAAAAAATTAACGTAACCTGGCAACACTTCAGACCAAGCCTCACAACCGCCCAATACAAAGTGACCCCCTCAAATGTTGCCAACTTCAAAATTTTTTACCTCAAAAAATGCAATTTTTTGTACATTTTGCAAAATGGCCGCCATAGGATCCGCCATCTTTAAGAAAAAAAAAATATACCCCAATCGTCAAAATTGGGGATAGACCCGAGGCAACAGCGATAAAAAATCGAAAAAAAGTTGAAAACCCATTACAATCCGACCCCGCAAAGTCACTTCCAAAATTGAAAAATTTTAAAGTAAAATATCTCGGCGGCCATCTTGTTTTTTTATTTTTTTCCATTTTCATCGTAACACATTTCCCAACATTAACCGAAAACGACACCAATCTCGGGTAAGTGCATAGTGAAAAAAAAAGTTGGTCATTTCGACTCAGCCGCCATCTTGGATTTTTGAAAGGTCGGATTTTTCCCATAGACACGGAGGCAAACCAAAAATTACCCCATACATTGTACCCACCCCCCACCACTCCTTCTGGGAGATCAATTCGACTTTTCGTAAAACGAAAAAAAAAATCCAGCAGCCAGTGTTGCCAGTCGACATCGACGAAAATGGTCAAATGTCATTACGACGACCACGATACGCTTGCCCGTGTGACATTTTGATTAAAAATATTGCTCCTTCTACTTTTCACATTTTTGAATAAAAAGTCCAAAAAAATGTACCAACAAAAGAAAAAAAAACTCAACCAGGCAACACTTTGAGTCAAGTTACATAACCGCCTGGAACAAAGACACCCGCTCAAATGTTGCCAACCCGAAGAAAAATTCACCCAAAAAACGTCGTTTTTCGTACATTTTTCAAAATGGCCGCCACCGCGTCCGCCATCTTGTCGAAAAAATAAATATCCCCAAAATATCAAAATTGAGGACACGTTTGAGGGATCACAAGAAAAATATTGAAAAAAAGTTGAAAAACCACCCCGATGCGACCCCGCAAATTCACCTCTAAAATCGAAAAAATTCAAACTCGAATATCTCGGCGGCCATCTTGTTTTTTCAATTTTTTCCAAAGTTTTCGTATTTCTCCTCCAAAATTTTACGAAACTACTCAAAAAAATCCCCCAAAAAGCCATAAACAAAAAAGTTGAAAATCACAGAGCGGCCGCCATCTTGAAAATTTGAAATGTCAGATTTTTCCCGAGATCCTTGGAGGGGAAGGAGAAAACCCGCCATAGACAACAGAGTCGTATCTCGTCTCCATCAGGGAGATCAATTATATAGTACTTACGGTGGTAAGTCTAGGATTATATAATATAATTTTACTGTACTCTTTAAGATACTGAGTCTCGCATGTCATACTTTTTCAGGTCCATATCGCGAAGGCTATATAGATGGTATTTATATGGAATAAATATTACGACCGATAAGTATAGACCTAAAATAGTTTAAAATAGCTATTTTTTATTTAAATAATTTAAATTTAAAATAGATATGTTTGTATAAAATCGTTTTTAATCACCATTTAATTGGCTTTGCATACTCATACAATTTTTATAATCAATGTTCATTGTGTGCCTTCCCATTATGATTAAATCTACAGTAATAGTGTACGAATAATTTCTATAGCCAGATACAAAATTACAAAATTACTAACAAAATGACCGCTTTCCTAGAAAAAGGAAGTTAATTGGCATTAAAAGTCTACCACCAATAGCCCAAATGACTGTTTCAAGTCAGCGCCATAAACGTTGTTTATTGCATAAATCTCACGACACGCTCGTAATATAAAACATTTTCGTGCTAACTTATCGAATTTTTCACACCGAACTCTGTGCATCGGATCTTTGAAAGTTAGATTGATATGTATAAAGCACATTCGATATCCTAACGTCTCCACTGTTTTTATTAATTAAGTATATTATATAAATATTTACTTGGTTACCTTTTCCTGGCAATTATTTGATGGTATGGCAGTTACAGCAAAGTTTCCGCAGAATCAAATAAATTTTTGTCGTTGAGCTGTTATCAGAAGCAAAGAACAGATTACAGAGATCATAGAATTTTGGAGAGAATGATGGCTGAACCAGAATAGTTCATAACTGCCAAATTAGTTAACCAGGCAGCACGGTTCATGAGTCGTTTGTGAGATTGAAAATTGAGATCCATTACAAGCGTAATCATCAGAGTAATGGTGCGTTTGGCAGTGTGCCACTGCCTTCAGCTTCGGGAGTATTACTGACTTTTAATCAAGGGAAATAAATCGCAGCAGATTTGGAATTCACCGATGTAGCAAAGAGTAATGCAGAACACATGGGCACTAAGCAACTAGTAGCTTGATCGTAATCAATAATTTTGACCAAAAATACATTTGAGGGACCTAGTCTTCAAATTTAATGTTTTAATGTATAAGTACTACAGACAGGCAAAGAACATACTATTATTTGGAGATGGCGTATTATAATATCGGTGATAGCTTCTTAAAAGTGTCAGTAAAATTCATAAGATGTGATTATATCACACATCGTGTATAATTTATATCATTGTCTATAGCTTTCACTTATAAGAATACTGATATACGTGGATATACTAGGAGATACGTCTGAAGGATCCAATTCCACAACACTGATCCCAGTTCTGAAAGGATCGTGCAAAGCGGTAGACCGGCTTGAGCGGACACCGTGGGCGTTTCTATGTATCAGCGAGAAGAGCGAGCTTTGAGATATTTGTATCAAATTGTGTCGTTTATACGAAAGAGTATTTTGTGTGGGTACTAAGAACATTGTTTTTCCTAATGGTTTCAATTTACCCTTGAGGATGTTTTCATCGAAAAATATGAGTTGGTGGTCATCTCAGATAAATACAATTTCAAGTTCAAATATGTTAATTTATATTAACTTCATCGACTCTCGATACTCTATTCAGGATTCTATCCCGTCTAAAACTCATAATCTAGGCAAAAAAGACTACAGGATGAGTAATAAGACAATTTGGGCTAGATAAAGATGTTTAGACGCGGGGGATCATTTTTCGTTGTACAAAGCATTCCGCGGCGACCGGTTGACAGGCACGATCTATCACCGTTGGAGAATAACGGTACGAACAAGCAAATTGCGCACTTAAATCCTCCACCAAAGAAGCACAATAGCGTAAAAGAATCGACGATATAATTACAACGTTTCCTACAAAAGCGGCATCCAAAAAGGTGCGTTATTCTCGGTAATTTACGGAATTAATTTGTGATGATAGAAAAAGTTTAGGCGATATACGAGTACTTGCATTATCTCATGGCCCAATGCCTGTTGCAAAAGAGGCGAGTGCTACACCACTTGAAAACACAAAAGACGGTTTCACAACAAAAATGTACCACTAAGAAAATAACTAGAACAAAAATAGTTCGCCTTCCATCTTTACAAGAACAGTAGCAGTATATTGGGCATACTGAACTTTTCTTACGACAATTTAACTTGAACGACGTGGTAGAGTACAGCGAGAGACGTTTTTAAGGTTTCATTTGTGGACTTAAAAGGCCAAATGGGGCTGTGGTTTGAAACAAAGAAAGAATCATCCGAGCTAAAAGTCCTTGAAGGCTGAGTTGGTCTATTCTTAGAAACTACTGCTTAACTCTTACGATGTCGTTTGTTCGTGAGAGTTTTTGTTGAAAAATAAAAAAGATACACTTGTTCATTATTTGATATTAACTAGGAGTGTTGAATTTGAGGGAAGTGAGTGAACGTGTACGGTGTAAAGGTCAGTTAGTAGAGGTGGTCCAAGGACAATCAAAAATTATATAAATATAATTATTTAGTTTTAAAATATCCAAGGCATCTTTAACAATGTATGAGACATATTTTACGATAACAACCAGCTCGACTCCTACTTCTTTTCTGGTCGTCTTCAGGTCCAGGACTATTTTCCATCGATTGGTTCACCTCACCGGCTTATCGTTAGTATTAGCTGACTTAAATCTCTTTATTATTAAGACCTATTCACCTAAAGATGAAAGACTAGAAACGAATCAGTTTTGGGCGAAACCTAAAAATATCGTGAAACATACGCAGGTAATTCTGTCTCATGTTACAATTAATTCACTCTTTCCTTCAAATTTCATCACGAATCACGATAATAAAAACTCCAGTCACAAGATATCTGTATATGTGTATAATGTTAATTAGGATAATTCGTATGGGTGTTATATGAGAAGGCTTTCAATACTGAAGTTCACAGTAAACCTTCGAGCTATCGATCGAGTTCAACGAACTGCTGTTTTTAATTCGGCACCGAAACCGAATTACACATTTTCGTTATTTACGGCCACGACTGCCTCACGATCGATGCCCGTTTAAGTCACAATATCTTGTGAAGGTTCTACTTTAAGAATAAAAATTAGCAATTGTGAATGCCGTGAAGGAAATTTTTGGCCCATAACATCAATGTTACTCCAACAAAGGCATTTGATCACTGAGTGACAATAATTTTTAAAATCAAAATGATGGTAAATGACACCTCAGATCGTCTTTGACAGTCATAACATCAGTGATGCGTTGAGACCAAATGCATTTATGAATGAATTTATCAGCCAAATTAATTGTTTTATCTGTGAGAAAATCTTTTAACTATAAATCTCACTAGTACAAATGTACATAAAAACGAACACATACACGAGTACACACAAGTAGGTAGGTACTTAATTATTGGACTTTGTGTACCAAATCAAACTAATATTCACCTACATGAACTTTTTGGTTGGGATGTCATAATAATAACATGAGAGTTATTTGACTAAAATTATTTAAATTCTTGTAACAATATGAATTCAATTTAATGGTTGGGATGTCATAATCCGTTTATTTTATTTGAAAATGGTTTAAGTTATTACGTCATTGAAGTGTGGCGACGACGCGCACACGTCACACGGTGACGTCACGCCGCCCTGAATCACGCTATCGAAGTTTCTACGATCGCCGGCATATATACAAATGCTCCGACAAGATCAGTCGGGGCTCGGCCGCCTCCCAGGCAACACACCTCGCCTGGCGGGAGATCTCCCTTTGCCAAACTGGTGACCCTCGGCAAGAACACGTCCCTTCGAGCACCGATAGCGGCAGCAGGCATCCCTCCCCCCTCACCTCACCGCTCACACTCGACGGACTGCAGCAACCTCTCTCGACAGACCGCACACCAGCCACGCTGACTCACCGGGCGCATCGCAGCGTACTGTGTCGACGCTTCCTGTCCCCGGCCAGCTACTGCCCCCACCCACGGCTACACGGACGGCTTGAGCGCGCACCGCTCGCCCTCCGCATCAGTCGTTCCACCCTCCCATCCCGACTCACCGCGGATAGAGGGCATCTCAAGGGCATACCGACCTCACATCTCGACTCACCGAAGATAGAGGATCATGGATGGCTGAATCATCGAGAAGGTGTATCGACCTCCGGTCTGAGTAGGGGGGTGATGTGGCGACGACGCGCACACGTCACACGGTGACGTCACGCCGCCCTGAATCACGCTATCGAAGTTTCTACGATCGCCGGCATATATACAAATGCTCCGACAAGATCAGTCGGGGCTCGGCCGCCTCCCAGGCAACACACATCTCGCCTGGCGGGAGATCTCCCTTTGCCAAAGAAGTATAGGTAGTGATATTTTATACAATAAATTTCGGTCGGTTGTTGCCTTGAATAACTCTCGTCGTTTACTTCTTAAACAAACATAATTATTACATTGTTTGCATAATGGCTATTACTTTTGACTACGAAAATATAGCATAATTAAAATGTAATTAATTCTATAAATACTCCTTAACTGCCATTCGGTCCATATCTTTACGCCCAATTTTAAATGGAATTCATTAATTTATTATGAACGTCATTTATTGCTTATAATGTCATTTTGGAAACGTCAACATAGAGGAAGAAACGGCAAAATTAAAGTTATTATTATTAGGTACCTAGAGCTGGTCGTCATATGCATCTATTACGTTTACATGTTTATTTATATTCTACACTTCATGTACTTTAACATTTTTATTGAACAATTCTACAATTTTTCTAATTAATTTCGTCTCCAAACTCGCGTGCTACCCCTACCATTTAGTTCTTACTACTCGGTTGTAGTTTAATCAATTATAATTGTTAATTAGGGTAGCAGCACACGTGACGTCATCGAGTCGCCATAAACCGACGGGGCGCGACCTCATTACCGCCCTGTAGTTGTTACGAGTCCCATAAAACTGTACGAAAACCCATGCCTAAGCCCATTTGAGCGTTTTTGCCCCTGTGATATTGGTTGTCCAGTGTAAATTATTTTAATTCGGGTGTTAAACATAAAATTTTGTATAACATAAGTAGGAAGAACTATATCGTTTCTCAGATTATTTTAATAAACTGTTTGCCACACACACATTTAAAGCACACGTGTGTTTATTTTTGTATTGACATTGACATCAGTCTTTTATAATGTTACTAGCTGACCGGGCAAACGTTGTTCTGCCAAAAAATTTTTAGGGGTAGGGGGATGAAAAATAGATGTTGTCCGATTCTCAACAACTCAAGTGACACGAGAATTTTATATATAAGATAGTTGGCAAATAGCTAACTTAATTAAAGTGGCAAACAAGAAAGGATTGTACGGACGCAGCACAGCCCTCAAGGATAAACGGACCACGTTTATCCTTGAGGGCTGAGGCTAAACTGTCCTGCTTATGGTGCGTTCTCCTAAATAAGGGACAATGCCACTGCGACTACTGCCAACCTGTCCAAATATACTCAATTATCTAAAGTAACATTACAACGCCAAAAGTTTTAATTTTTGTTTTTATTTGTCAAAAATTCAATACCAATAGGATTGCTCTGTTGTGTATGAGAAACATGGGTTATATTTTACTAAAAAAATTGGAATCTATACGAAAACCAAAGCAAAGCAAGGGCGATTACTAGTATTCAATAAGTTACCGGACTGTACCTCCCAGTTTGATAACAGGCTACAACACATGCTTATGCATGCTTTTTTGCGTAAAAAAATTTTGGGGTTATAAATTGACGTCGATGCAAATTTTGTATTTGTTTGACCTTTTGCGTATGATCCGTTCCTTTTCCTTGTATATCGATAATGCCTTAAATAGATATTACCGAAGTCGAAGTCCTTGGTTGGGATGGCAGTGAATTTTGGTGACTCGTCTGCTGGTTTATCGGCTTTAAACATAAAAAGTCTTCCCAATTTCATAGGCACGTTTACTCCAACAATGAGGACAGCCTAAGCGTCGGTATGCCATATAGCCAGGCTCGCTAATCACTTTTTGATGAGCGGCGTGTAAGCAACAGAACAATTACTAAAGCGTTCAAATTGTACCGCACGTTATGCGTTAAGGTACCATAAAATCTCTATTTTTAACTTCATTGTAATAATCTCAAAATGCCGCGAAAAGAACACTCGTTAAAACCATCAACGTTTAACAATCTTCAATTAAGAGAAGTGTTATCAGATGACTTTTTAAAAATTCTGAACAAGACTGAAGAGAACAATTGAAAAGACAAGGAGTAAAAAACAAAGATCCGAAAGAACTCCTACCTCGAGGTGTAGGAAATTTTAAATTAAAGCGAACAGGTGACTAAAATAACGAGGAAATGTACAAAACATAAAGTAATGAAAATGAATAGCACGTGTGCACTATTTACGTGTAAACCAAGTGATTCGCCAGTAAGCGTTATTTCACTTTCTCACAGGCAATAAACAAACTTCGTCAGTTTTTGCGTTTAAAGCGTCTGACAATCCCTCTGGTCCATGAGAAGTGTCTGACGCTTTATGATACTAGTTTAGAATAATATTCTACAAAATATATATAAAAATCAGCCATACTAATTTAAGTAAAATAACTCTTATTTTCAGTTACCTTTCTCACCAGGTATTCAAAGTACACTAGGCGCTACTGAGTAGTTAAGATTTCATCCATGTAAAAATAATGCATGTCTGATCGCTCTGGGATCTTACTCTACAACGGTTTCAATACTTTTTTTTACTGTTTCCTAAATTCAACAAATGATAATTCGGAAATTATACCATGATATACTGCGTCTTTCCTTCTAAAGACATTGATACATAGCCTTCACATAAGGGCGTGTCCCTTGGGTTAACCTCAGGTTATCCATGGTTAATTTAAGTTAAAGCTATTCCTGGAGGAATATTAAACGACAATTCTTTTTGAGCTGATCATTCGTTACTTAAACAAGGTGAAATTGTTTTCTGCAAAATATCTAGAGTACCTACTACCATGAATAAAGTATCAAAAACATCTCCTTTAAACCCATTAAAATGTAATGTAATGACATGAAAAAATTAAGGCACAGTACCTACACATTTGCAGAGGATATGAATCATCGAAAGATTAACGTATTAAAAGATGTTATTGAGATCTTAATAGCAGCTGTTTTTGAATTTTCCTTGATGTTTGTTGAATTGACGAAAAATGTTACTAAATTTAGAATTAATGCTATTCAACAAAAGTGTTTTTCCACATGAATAATATGTATTCGAAATTGAAGAAATATTGAAAGGTATGCTGGAAATGCATGAATATAAAGGAAATTTATCCTCATTGGATAAAATTATCTATCATAAAAATATAATGCATAGCAGCTTAGATGTAATAATACAACACAGTATTTTCATCACGCGTTAACCGTTGTACAAGGTCAGAATTAAGATGAAACTTAGCATATAGATAGTTCATGTCTAAGACAAGAAAATAGGATAAATTTTACCGCAAAAAAAGTCGCGGGTGAAAACTAGTCAGAAATAATTGTTAAGTCGTATAAATTTATACCAGAACTTAAAAAGGCAACCAACATTTCTAATTAAAAGGGTTTCACGCAAACACTTGAAGGTGAAGTCATCGAAATAATTACAAAAACAATTTTATAAATACCAACTTTCGTATATCTAATTGTACTTGAAAATATATTCAACTAAATTAAAAGTTACGAAAACAAAGAGGAGGTTAATATTACAGCATTTCTTTTCAGATACGAAACAAGGGCTTGACACGCGAAGTCCATTTATTTTGTTGATATGAGAAAGTTCAACTCTAAGACGTTTTAAATTGAGCCAAAACATTTCATTTAGTACTGTTTACTAACTCGCAACCAATGTTATTGTATGATTTTCAGTGTTGTTTAAAGGAATGGATTCCAATTCATGAGCATGAGCATGTCGCTAGACTCGATGTTTCCAATATCGGATGTCGTTTTAATGTTTAAATAGGTTATAGCTTGAAGCCAGTAAAATGTGAGGTGACGAGCGACACCGATCATCGCAAACACGCTTCTACAGCCGTTTCGCCGGAACACAATGTTGCAATCGATGTTCACGGTTTATTTCTGTTGTAGTAAATTCTGCAAATCACCGAATTATTTACATTGTTTTCAGTAGCTGGCATAATGAAGCGATTGAAAATCAATTTGTTCCTTTATTCTTAGCTGAAATTCAACAAACTTCTTTTTGCTTAACAAATATAGTTGCGCGCATGAAAATTGACGATTTTGTTCGCTTATTGCTCCACCTACACGTAGGAACATTAAGTTTTACGGTCTACAGATCCATTCTAATAATAAGCTTCAATTGTAAGTTTTGATCTCTAATACCCTCCTATATCATTAAACCACCAGAAGATATTATAGTAAAGCCTGCTCCTTTCAGAAACAGTGTATCTAGTAGCCAGTCTTTTCAATGTCCATAGCAACCAAGGTTTTGTTGTTGACGTGAGCCATCCTCATCAAAGTATCCGCACCTCTAGGAGGCATCTCTAGGAAGACTATCTTCAAATAACTCACCTTCTGTGGGCGATGTGTATAGTTTCTTGCACAACTCCTGCGGCCCGCCGAGCGCATTGATCTTGGCCAGCCCCTCGGCACCGCGAGTCTCCATAAGCTCGCGGAGCTGCCGAAGGGAGACGCCATACTGCGCCGGCCGCCCCTCCACCGTAGCCATGGTGCCGGGCTCGCGGCCGCCGCCCGCACCACGCCCGACCGCCCTCTAGCTCTGCAAACAAAAAAAAATATGTTAAAAATCATAGGAAAACGAGCAGACGAGACACCTGATAGTACATCATAAGCATCATCATGATACGCATGATGTCGCTCAAGAAAGAAGGGCGACTAAAGTAAAGAACAATTGGCTCTCAGGTACAAGCGTCATTTTGCAGATGACTCAAGCAAGAGAGTAGTAGCTTGCCAGAAAGACTTCCACAGAAAACTTTATTCTAATCGTACTTGGGCTTATGGTATCGTTCTCCATCTCATGTTAAAAATACAAAGTTACATGAAGTTTATGGACATATCGTTAATAGGAGCATATCGCATGAAGTTCTTAAATACCAAATATCAAATCTAGTAAAAATTCTTCCACTAAATAACGTCTAGAAGATATAACGTTATCTGAAAATTCTGGATTAGTTTTATCCTTTTAACTAGCTTCTACCCTCGACTTCGTCTGCGTGGACTACATAATTGGTTCCTTAGATTAGAGGAATGAAGAGTTTGATTAATAAAAGAAATGATACAAAAATTCTATGCTATTAGCACATATAAACCTGTAAACAAAATTTCCATATTTAATTATAGGAACAGGTCTATACCCGATATAAAAAGCAACGCTTTAATGCGGGATATTAAATATCTGTGAGCTAAAAAACTAAATCCGTTTAGCAGTTTAAGCGTGAGTGAATAAGAAACATTCACTTAATTTCATAGTTTAAAAAACAACAAAAAATATCTTTGAAATCAATTCTGTTATTTCCGTTCATTCCATCCATCCATCAGTTCTTGGAGGTCCATTGCTGGACATAGGCCTCCCCTAACTTGCGCCACTCTGACCGGTCCTGAGCCTTCTGAATCCAGCAGATGCCTACTGTCTTCTTCAGGTTGTCAGACCACCTGGTCGGGGGGCGTCCTATGCTCCTTTTTCGTTGAAAGCTATCCAAGTGCCAAATTTTATCCATATCCGTTCAGCCGTTTTTGCGTGACTGAGTCACAAACTACCAAAAATCCATATATATAATATTAGTAGGAAACCTGAAAGACGATTTTTTATGTTTTGGATCAGGTTAACGAGCAGAAAACTTCAGTACCTACAGTAAGAGTGAACAATGATTTATGACTGAAGATAACATAAAAGAGAATACCTAAATTCAGCACTAAAAAAGTGTCCTATTTTAATAGCAATATAACATTCTACTACAAACAAACGAATACATTGCACAAACAATTAAGAATTCAATATCAATAATTGATAAACATGCTCTCAATTTCCTTGTTTTTACGATCGATAAAATAATAAACACGACATATTTCGTGCATCATAAAACTCTGAGTCGACTGCGTAATTAAACAGGCGGGAGAGGAGTATCATCTACAAAGCTATCAGAATCCTACGTAACATTAAAAAAAGCAAAGAGAAACATTTCTCACTGCAGTAAATATCGTGACTTTGGAAAATGCAAGAGGAATATGTGAGATAAAAATATATTCCAACATACGAGCGAGATTGTTTTACATTTCTTTCTGTAATTTGATTTTACAATAAGTTTAGTCTGTTTTAAAATAACATTCATTTTAAATTGGATATTGAATTTTATTCAATGTGAATACCGAGCACTAGAATAAAATAGAACATATAACATTTTAAATAGGTACTCTCTCAGCTTTATGATTTATATTATTCGCACTCTGCATGGCATTTTATAATGTTAACTTAACCATATTTGAAAATCAAACTCACATGACGTTATCAATTTCATCAGTTTTATTATTGTCAATTAGGTATTCAATAAACATGAAACAATTCATTAGATATAATACGAATTTGATCCCCAGTCCCTGAAAAATTCATTCTTTATAGAAATATTACGTCAATAATAGTAAGCAGAAATAGTAAGTAAAACGTCGCAATTAAACCTAAACAAAAAAAAACTAAATAATATGAAGTTAACGAAATTAAACATACCCCCTTCATCCGCTGTCATCAAAGAGTATACTAACTTTTATTTAAATTTAAATATTTTATTTCACCGATAACAAAGACGTTACTCCAGTCCAATTACAAGGGGGCCGTAAATCTTCAAAAGCTACGATGTCGGAGATTAACGCGCTGTGCCACTGTCCGATGTTAGAAATGAATTTACTTGTTCAATTTTGTCTAAAAATCAGTAAAAAAATTAAAGTAGAAGATCTTTCATTCAAGACCAAATATTTAATTTACATAAATTACGTAGCTTGGAAAGTAAAACGTAAATGGATTTAATAAAAAGGATGCAAAATTTAAAAGTTGATGAAAATTATTGAAACACATTACCATAAGCCGTAGCTGTTATGATTATGGTGTAGAAACTTAATAACAACATCTTGAAATAACAACAACATTGCAATTTATGCATACAAAACATATCTGGTATATTAAACAGCTTCAGAGCAACAACTTAAAAGTAAATACCTATAAAAGCGAACGATGATGCAAACGGAGTAATGAAGCTATCCAAGCGTAGAGCCAAGCTCCTAATGGATATATTCAATTTTTATTATCAGATCAAAATGTAGGAGACTGTTCTAAACAATATTAAATTAAGGGTGAACCACGCAAATTTATCGGGGATTAGATTGTACGGATTAGATATTATCCTTCACAACATTAATATCGCAAAATTTTTGTCTTATTTATTTACTTTTGTAATGTCAATAACAGACAAAGAAGCAGGTGGCTCACCAAACTTAAGCTTTAAATTTAAAACAATTTTAGTTTGGGATTGTCAAATTTTGTATAAATAAGTAGTTTCATAGATTAAGAAAAGCAAACATCCATAATTGGATGTAAGATCAATTAAGTTATTTGTGTTGCTATGTTTTTATCTCAGAACACTAGAAAACTGTAAAGTTAAACATTTTTACATGGAAAAGAACTAAGGCTTAAGCGTTTACAATTTGCGAAGTATCTCTAAATAATGAAATCAACAATAATGTAATGCAGAATTTCCGGTTCCCAGAGGTGCACCATTTGGGGTCTTTATGAGCAAGTCCGACAATCCATTGCAATGTCATGCATAATTTACCACGTTTTGGGGATAAAATGAAACGCACACTTTCACGAGCCTCTTTGAATTTTGTTTTGCATTCATAATCATGATAAGTTGTGAATTTGCAACGCGAATATTTTCTATTTCACATTTTGGCTGTAAAGGTTATTAGTGGGAGATTTTGTAAGACATTTGGAGGAAGTAGATGGACAGTAAAATCTTCATCTCACGATTATTTATTAATTAATCTTAGCACCCGATTGAGTATATAGTAAAATAATCAACCATCCATTAACCAAACGTAACTAGATTTTGGTAACAGAAAACTTCAATTAGGATACATTGAACAGTAGCAAAATTTGGACAATAATATAAAAACAGAAGTAACGTAAGAGAAATATTCAATATCAGTAAGATAAAAATAAAAGAAGAAAGAAAAAAGATCAGAAAGTAAGATTTTGACAAAGTTCAATAAAATATTGGAAGTAAGCAATGATCAACTTTAGTAACATAACGTAAACCTAATCAAATTGAAACATATGCTTATTGAAGAAAATAATAACAAAATTATATAAACATTTTAAAGGTTAACGTCTTAATCCAAATTACGGCAGATTTAATGTTCACTTGAGTGTTCAAAATATGCAAACAGTAATTAGGTCACCAGGCGCCGACGCCGTTCCCGCGGGATTATGGCCCCCGGTTATTGCTGTTACTTCCTTCGTTTGTTCGTGGCCTAACAAACTTTCTACTTTATTTCAATTATATTCATGACTAACCCTCGCTTCATTACGGAAAACCTAAGCTTAGAGTTAGTACCTATCCACATTCATGGTATTCATTTTTAATGCGACTGATATTAAAACTAACCCTTAATGTTATCTTATTTTACTTGATATTAGTTAATGTTTGGCCAGAATGATGGTAGTAAGTAGAGATGCAACTTCAACATTAGTGATGTTTAATTTGCAATTTATGTAATCTTTTTGTGTAATTTGCATTTGATACAGATTTTCATGAACTTTAAATAAAAGTATGTAATTCAAGCTCAATTTTTTCATTTCGCTAAAATTAAACCCCATTTAGCCTAACACAACTCGTAAGCTCCCGTGACGTCACTTGGGCTTAACCGAAGCCCGCTAAGTAGGTCAATCATTGTCCGGGCAAACTTGGCGTAAGCAAACAACCTTGATTGAAGGGACCGTTAATCGGTTTCTCGGAGAAACAAAGGCTGTAGACATATTATCCTTCTTTATAAAGGCTAATGTCAATACAATATGTCATGATTCTGCTAGTAAGTATAGAAAAACAAATTATTATAATCAAATACTAGTAACCGCCCTCAATTCGTTTCGGCATATTTATGCCTTAGTAGTAGAGATACCTACAATCAAAACAATGATTAGACGAAAATGTTCATTATCACCAATTGGAACCGTGGAGAGAAATTGCCTATACATACAAATTAGTGGGAATAAACGTACAGACAAACGGACAATTATACGAATCTATCTGATAAAATACCCCACCAATAAATAGTATATCCCAAACATCTTCCAAGCAAAAATATCGACCAGTTACAATTCCATTGCGTTTACATTAGTTACCCAGAAACGTTCGCTATAACAATTCATCCCAAAACAAAAACTGACGTAAAACCGAAAGTAAAGCTTCAAAAAGCGTGACACGTAACAAATTTACCGTATTATTCTAAACCTAATGTTAATGCAACCGGAGCCGCGAAAACTTCTACTTGTACAAACACTTACTTAAACAAACACGGTTGTCAGAACACTTCTAAGCGAATATTCGACTTGGCTAACATTATGGTGTTGTAAGACATCAACAAAAATCCTCGAAGTTCCCGCTACTAAAGCACGCTGTACGATCATTACTTATCTTTTAGGATTCCGTACATGTTATAAAAAACTACCTATTATAATATCTTGAATCTGCAAGAAGGAAAACTGATATTTCTTGTTATTAGACAAGAGATCTTTAAATGAGCTGACGAACCACCTGATGGTAATTAGCTATCATCCCCCATGGACATCAACAAGACCAAAGGCATCACTGATTTATGCCTTCTATGACTTGATATTACTGATTATTTTGGATTTTTAAACTCGATTTTTTCGCAATTTACAAAATGTTAGATGTTCCCTTTTTCCTTATAACGGCAGAATACTTTCGCAACACCACAGGAGACACGTAGGTCAAGAAAGTACGACGTTTACTACCCAACTTTAAAAGAACCCTTAAAAACCATTTTCACTTGCTTCTCCACGATCGAGTCACAGTAAAGTTTTTACCCGCTTGGAGCTACCCGCTTAAACCAATCGTTAAACGTTTTTACGGGTTTCGGTTGCTGTCTGAAACAAAATAACCAAGTTCATTGCGTCATTCAATGGACCACTTACCACAAAACGACCAACGGATATGGCCTGAGACCCACTTATGTTAATTTCTGTCTGCTGTTTGCCAGAAGACAATACTCGTAGGTATTCGTTCATTTTGTACGCGTCCTTCCAACTATCAACTGACCTAAAATCACTTCGAAGAAGGTAAGGCATCGTCCACTGAACTCCGAATCTGTGTAACCAACCATTTATTCTTCGGTTTACAATATCTGTTATATTATTAGACACACTTTTAACATACAACATAAATCTCTCAATGTCGGTATTCTTGTTCACGTTGCTTTCATGCCGTTATTTATAATGGTGCATTACTTTGATACTGCTAAAGGTAATTTTCAAGTAGGAACAGTGACGTAATTTATCCGCTATGGCTGTACAATAACAGACAAACTTCACCTTTTGGATGTGAATAGTGAATACCATAATTGGTAGATTACATACAAACGAACATAGTATAATAGAAACCATAATACAACGGACCAGTTGCACAACTCAAAATGTTAATGTTAACAGAATATAAGCATTGTTTTTAAAGATATTTAGGAAAAGTTACATAACATGTTAGGTACTTTTAAAATCACGTTAACTCTAACTTATTGTTACTTTCTTAATAATAATGTGACTGTATTGTGTTTAAATTAAATACAAAGCAATATAACTTGTGTTTATTGATTTTAGTCAGCATCGAATTATTATAATGCATGCAGAATTGATGATACAAACGTCTATGCTACGCTATGGTTGCTCTATCGGTCCCTTAATCAATGTGAGATCATCGTACCATAATTCTTCTCTTGCCTTCAACTTTCATGCGAACTGTTAACGGTTAGTCGTATCATAGACCCGCCAACATTAGTGATGAACGCGCGAATCGCGTGATCCTAACACCTCAGCCGCGCCTAAGTTCTGTGCCCTAGTAAGAATTCAAGATGGTCTAGTCTAGCTAACGCCAGTTAATCAAAGCCTAATATCATTTCAAATCAAATCAAATCAAATGTTTTTATTCAAAATTGGTTTAGTTTACAAACACTTTTTGAAAGTCATGCAAGTTATGCCAATGCTTCAGACAAAGCCCTACTGTGAGAGGGCCCGGGAGAAGAAGCAGCAAGAAACTTCCGGGTTTGTTTTTTTCCTGCTCACAGTTACAGATAGCACTTATCATCTACTACAATCTATATTCATAAAACTCATGTCCAAGCAGTCTTGTCTTTAAAATAATCATCTAATTTGTAATATCCTTTCCTCATAAGAATGCTTTTAATATGAGTTTTAAATTTAAGGTAAGGCATTTCTGTTTTCGATGAAATTTTATTATAAATCTTTACACATGTACCCATGAACGAGCCACCAGTTTTACATAGTCTAAAATTTGGTACAATCAGTTTAGCCTTGTTCCTCGTATTAATATTGTGGATGTCACTCTTCTTAAGAAAACTGTCGTAATATTTCTTAACATACAAAACATTATCCAATATATATTGTGACAACACAGTTAAAATATTAATTTCCTTAAAGAGAATTATTATTATTAGAAATAGATACATAATTGTACAATTTTTTTGCATAACCTTAATTTAATCAAATATTCTTAAGTTATGAATGTACGTCATAAACTTAAGTATTATGTTTGTAGGAACAAAAGTACCTACGCTTAGTTTTTTGTTGTGTATTTGGATTGTTTTGCTCACGCATACACTTTTCCAGTATAGTAACGATTTTACCGAAAAATATCAGTCTGATATGCTCAACAAAACGTTAAACCTATAAACTATTTCCTCCTATAGCTACTTCCTCCCCATTAATATTTAAAAAAACGAAAAGAGACGGTCATGAACGCTTCATGTTGATAGGTGAATGACCACGAATCACAAAACTTGAGGGCTTCGGGAAACATTAAACTGTCAGGCCCTGTTTATATTGTTAGATAATATTCGTGAGATTGATCGTGTGACACGAAAGTAGAAACTTACAATAAATAAATAAACGCTTACACACTCATACAATATACTTACTGAACAGTGATTTCCTAGTTTATATTGAGCGGGTAGTAAAATTTTGTTTTTCATACACAGGCCGCAGTCGCACTCGTAGGTCGCCGCCAAACTTCACCCACAAATATCGTAGGCACGAGTCAAGGCTAACGGAATTGCCAGTAGGTAGATAGTAGGTACGCTAAGCTGCTAGACGTGATAATTTAGTGTTACCACTTAAATGGATACTGATTTCTGTCAGATTAATTTTGTGGGTAGAGCCGTAGAGAATTTCAATGTTAATTTATATAAATAAGTTTAGTTATCATTTCCTAAGAGTTATAAGTCATCGCTGAGTGGTCAGTGACTTTGGTAAAATCAACTTGTAAAGTTAGCAGTAGTTAGTAGTTAAGATGACCCAACACCTTCTAGAACTCAATATGTATCTGTTTATCTAATGTCGTCTGTAATCTGTTTAGTAGGAAAATCATCTAACAGAAACATAATAATTGTACATCACCAGAGATATCAATCAAAATATCTGACTATTCAATATTTGATAGCAATTTGCCATTCAAATATCAAATTGAAAAGAACAAAAAGTTCCAACGAACGAAGAAACAGTTGAACAGAACACGTGTTCGGCAAATGGAAAAATGAAAAAAAAAACATCCGCATTTCTAAGAGACATTCAGAAACACAATCCCTTCAGACGCCGTCGACTCGACACATTCCAATCAGAGCAAGTGCTGGCAATTGCACGTCTAAACTGGAGCAAATATTTGCTCAAACTGGCAGAAAATTGGGAAACTTTGTCGCAATAAAGCCCAAGTGTCGAAGTAAATTTAGAACGACTAAATATAATTCTATTAAGTAAGCCGCACTCGTGGAGAGAGTTAGTTCAGCTGGAAACTAGAAAGTCGATACCGAGATTGGACTTGTGTTTCAAAGAAAATATCTGTACTACCTACTTAGAAACAATTGGTAAAGAGGTATTTGTTGCTGTACCACATGGCCCATAATTATGTAGTATGTTATTGTTGTATCGAGGCTCTGGGAGAAAGCAGTTACAGTTTACAGTTTTATACCGTTTAAGATCAGTGTCTATGTCAAAAAGCCAACAAACGAGCAGCCAAATCGGTGACTCTCTTGGATTTCACGCCTATTTTACGATCATAAGTACTATCGGGATTAAACAGAGTGGCCGCCTGAGCACCCAGATAGGTACAACTAATAGGACGGACCTGATACCATAACAGCCTCGTCTATTGTTCACTAGGCTGCACTGCGAGCAAGGAAAATTGATTTGGATTCAAAATGAATGGAGACCATTACATCCCAAACATACACTTGAATCAGACAAACAACCCTTCTAATCGTAGCAACAAATCAATTATGCTTCTAAAATAATTGATTCACAGCCGTTTTTTAATAATCTATCTTCTCCATTATCCGTAGTTTACTTGCTTAGCAACTATCAAAAACTCAAAATGTATTTGTGATTATTTTACTCGTACCTACGAACTTATCCAGAGATATGGATACGTAGACTAATGAATACTATCTCAAAGGGTTCCTAGAAATAAATAAAAATGCATGAATGTGTAGCATTATTATTTCAATTCATAAAGTGCTTACAAGGAAACCAAAGGAGTGGTAAATAACTTCTTCCCGCGAGCGCGTTACATACAACTAGCACATCTAAATCAAAGCAAGCACTTGCCAACGCTAACAAACAAATTGGGAAACTTAGCTGTAATAAACTACTTGAACTTTCAACTATCTCAGATACATGTGAACATAGCACAGCATCAGATAGCACTCAAAGGAATAGACGTCAAAGTTTTTGTAAAATTCTTCAACGCAAACTTCGTTAAAGTCAAGCGTCAAGAGTTTTCGAATTTCACTTGAAGAACTTAAAATTATCTCACATGATTTTGAGAAAACAAAAGTAGAAATAAAAAAAATGTTCGAATAAAAATAAATCAATATAAAACAATATTATATAGGTATCCAGAGTTATTTGTAACTTGACGTATTCCCGTGGTGATTGACAAAGAGCTAAAATCCAACAATTTTGATCCCCCAAAATTATAGACAACAACAAATATTCTTGTTAGTTGCAGAGATATTGGCAACATAGAGGTATTTCGACAATTACTCGGAATTGGGCTTCCATATGCAAATAAAATAAAGACTTTTTTAAATCATTATAATTTTCATTAATTTTAATATAAGATACTTCAATTAAGCCAATAATATCATAAAATGATCAAATTTCTAAACCACGCTGGTGGTTACACTGGCTGTTTGTTACAAATACTGTTACAAACAAACACCATATCTCCACCAACGAATACACACACATTTAATTGACCCTCCACACTGCAAACTTATTGATTACCTTAACAAGCGAAGTCAAAAACTTCACCCGGACGTACGAACTTGCGGGTATACCCGAACCCGTTACATTAATCTTGTTAAAACTTGGGAATCTTGGAATCGACAGTGTGAATTGCAACTTGCAGACGCGACAAAGATCGCCGATGTCACGTCCCGGACCTGACACTTAACAGGAAGAGGGGACAGGGGAAGGCAGGAAGCACCCCTCTCCCTCTCCCTCACCCTCTTAAGCCGATGCGGCGCTGCGACAATTCGAAGAAAAAATCGGTCAAGTACAACTGATAGTCGCGGATCGAAGAATCCGTACTGTGACATAAACTTGAGCTCGTCGGCGCAATAAACTTATCTGCCTATTATTAGTTGAAATGAAATAAAATAAGTTTTATTCGAAGTAGGTTTATTACAACCGTTTTTCGAAAGTCACTCAACGCCATTGCATCGCTTCAAAAAATTCTGTTCAACAAAACAGTTCTGCGATTGATCGTTTTTAGGGTTCGGTAGCCAAATGGCAAAAAACGGAACCCTTATAAATTCGTCATGTCTGTCTGTCTGTCTGTCTGTCTGTCTGTCCGTCCGTATGTCACAGCCACTTTTCTCCGAAACTATAAGAACTATACTGTTGAAACTTGGTAAGTAGGGGAATGTGGGGTGACACCGGATAGTTAAGAAAAAAACACCATAAATTCGTTATAATGTTATATATTTAAAAAATCAACAACACTTCTCAAAGAACATAATGTAAGACATTACTTTGGCAAAAAATATCCGAAATCAATAAAGATAAAAAGAAGTAGAAATTTATTTTAATAAAAAACATAAATCCGGATTCACCCCATACCTATGGGTAAAACCGGATACGCGTTTTTAGTCAACGGGGTGAATACGGATATTTTTTTTATGCCTTAAGCAAGCAAACGAGCTGACAGGTCACTTGACGGTAAGTGATTACAGTCGCTCATGGACATTAGTAATACCGGGGGCGTCACCAATGCGTTGCCGGCTTCGAAGAATAACAATAGACCTGCTTCTTGAAGGACTCCATGTCAAGTCTAGTGGGAACACCGATGCAGGAAGTTCGTTCCACAGTTTACACGTGCGTGGTAGGAAATTACATGAAAAGCGAACTGTGGACGTGGTGTGTGGTGTGTGTGGTGGACGAACGCCAAGTATTAAGGTGGTGTTCATGGAACCTGATACATCGTGATTAGGGCTTGTAATATCGGAAGGTTTTCAATTCCGATATTGATTTTCGATATTTGATGCTAATATCGGAATTCCGATATCAATATCGGAATTATACAATTTATTTTTAAACATTTAAATTTAATTTTATATTGTAAAGTAGGACTTCTTGGATAGTAAAAAGGTTTTTAATCAATAGGATAATGAAATAATAAGGTCTTTAATACTATTTTATTCCCGTTCGTTGCAAATATCACCTAAATCTATTCAATTCGGTTTGGTTTTCGAGTTAAAAATTCACTACCTTAATTTTTTTAAGATTTTTGAATCGCAAAATAGTTTTTACTGATAGATGAAATTCAGCTGCACCAAATGAACTGAAGCTGTACGGCAGAAGCTATCCTTTGTACAAGGATAAAAGCTGATGATGTGACTTGAAATAGCGCAACACATTTGTTAGGACGCCTAGTTTCCTGGCACCTGCCTTAACTTTGGATTCAATAAACCGCTCAAATTTAAGGTTCAAGGATATCTCAATTTCTTGCAGTGGGAGTATTTCAAGGATACATTCTGAAAAGTAGGGCCAAAATAAATGCTTCTGTTTTTGTGGCATTGAATCTCACAAGATTGGCGTCGCCCTATTCGGTGACTTAAGGCAGTGATTCACTCTTTCAACCCGGGCCTCTCTTCAGACTGTATTTTGGTCGTTACTGGTCGGAAGCTTGCCAGGTATCGTTCGACTAGATCGTTGATATGCAGCAGGAATAGAGTTCTGGAGACAAAAGATCCCTGAGGAAGTCAGGCATTGTTTGTAATATGTGATGTAAGGTTGCTTGGGACGAATAATCTTTGATAACGACTCTGAATGAACGTTCACTCAGAAAGTTTTTAACCCAGCTGATCAGGCCAGGGAATAGGACATACGCAGGAAGCATGATGAATAGGCTAACATGCTAAACCGTATCGAAGGCCTTCGAGATGTCAAGGGAAAAAGGCAAGCGCCTCTACATTGTTCTTAAGGTCCTCGCCCCAAATACGAGTGGGTGAGATACGCTAGAATGCGGTAGAGTGGCATACCACTATGCGTTAGGCTATAGCGCTAGGGTCACTAAGGAGATCATTGTGTTCTAGGTATGCAACGAGGCGCATGTTCAATAATAATCTTCCTGAGTATGTAGGTAATTGAAATTGGCCGTTAATTAGCAGGGTCAGCTCGATTGCCATTCTTGGGCACGGACTGCACGTTGGCAATTTTCCACGCTTGAGGCACTATGCTAGTCTAGTACTAATTGAGAGACGAACCAAGCGTGGCAAAACAGTAGATAACTGGAGAGAGCTGGAATACCATCTGGTCCACTAGCTTTGTTCACGTCTAGAACTTTAAAAACCTTTGTTGTAGAACGTCTTAAAAACCTTTGTTGTAGATCTAGAATCTCCGATATACAATGGTCAATGAGGTATCTGAATGGTGAATGGCCATTGACAGTTAGATGCGAATTTTCAGCAACTAGAGATTCGTACAGAATTACAGATGATCTACAGAAGATGATGGAATTATTAACTTACGTATACCGAGATTAAGGGGATAAATTATGTTTAGAATAGATTTTTTCCGTATCGCATTATTCGTGCAGTAGGCTGAGCAGACTCACAACAGGAATACGGTTAAAGATATTAACTCTACCTCCCTACACAGCTAAAATATATCTATCTACATGCTCAATTTTATGACCTAGTGACCAATATACCTTGTGGCACGCATTAAAATCATTTTGTTTAAATTAAAATAAAAAAATACTGATTCCGATATTACGATATCGAATCACTCAGTATCGGAATTGTAATATCGGGTTTCACGGTCCGAGATTCCGATATTTCGAGATTCCGAGATTCCGATATTCAAGCCCTAATCGTGATGCGTGGTGACGGAAATCAATCGCAGGTATTAAACCGAACAGTTCTTCAGAACATTCCCCGTTGTACAGACTGTAGAATACGCATAGGGAGCCTACGTCTCTCTTCAACTCAAGTGATACTGAGGTCCTGTAAACTTACTTATGAAAAATAAATAAAGTAAAGGTTTAAAATTTTAAGTAAATAAGCAGACATAACCTATTCAATGATTGGGGGTGACACCGGATACCCGATATCACCCCGTCCGGTCGTACCCCACAGGTGCCACTTTTAAAATACTACTTGCAAAATTTTTATTCTTAGACTCACAGCAACAATTAATGCTGTTTTTTTAACTTAAATAACCAAGATATTATGAAAAGAATGTTACATTATGATTGTACATGGCCAAAACAAATGAGAATACATCAAAAATTACAAAATATTAGATAACTTACCAATTTTTTCTATTTTGTGGAGTACAAGCACGTGATGAAATTCTATCCTGTCCGCCTTTTGCAAGCAAACTGCCCGAGTGTTCCCAAATAACGTTTGACTATTCAGAACGAGATAGCTATATGCCTACTAGTAAAATAGCAACTATCTGTTTTCACCCCCTGTCCGGTTTCCCCCCACATTCCCCTAGATGTATTCTGTAAACCGCGTTAAGATTTTCATACAAAAATAGAAAAAAAAAACAACAAATTTTGGGGGTTCCCCATACATAGAACTGAAACTCAATTTTTTTTTTTCATCAAACCCTACGTGTGGGGTATCTATGGATGTCTTCAAAAATGATATTGAGGTTTCTAATATCATTTTTTTCTAAATTGAATAGTTTGCGCGAGAGACACTTTCAAAGTGGTAAAATATGTCCCCCCCCCCCTGTAACTTCGAAAATAAGAGAATGATAAAACTAAAAAAAAATATATGATGTACATTACCGTGCAAACTTCCAACGAAAATTGATTTGAACGAAATCTAGTAAGTAGTTTTTTTTAATGCGTCATAATTCGTAAACCGCAAAAAACATCGATCAAAGTTACAACGAACTACAAGAACTTTTATATTATGATACTTGCTGCTACGGAACCCTTCATGGGCGAGTCCGACTCGCACTTGGCCGCTTTTAATTTTTTATTTAGTCTATATGCAACATACACAAGAATACTTTTAAAATTTTAAAATTTCAGCTGCTCCTGTTTAACTAACTTAAAGTAGGTATCTAATTGTAAGTAAAAAAAGGAAGCTGCTTTTAATAAGGATCGAATACGTTCAGAACTTCAGTAAAAATAGGCATTGGCTGGCTTCAACCCATTAATGGCCCACTACTGAGCACGGGTCTCTCCTCTTCAGGAGGCCTAGAGCATACTCCACCACACTACTCCAGTGCGGATTGGTTAGTGGCCAACCCGAGTGTCGGAAGTTTTCATGCCGCCCGAGGGCCTCCGACATGGCTTAACGACTGTTATCTTACGATAACAATCGGGACGGCTTTACGTGCCCTCCGAAACACGGAAGCGGTTGCTTATCTTTGTTGATCGCTTAGAATCGACGCAAGCCGCCGGGCTGTGAGCGCTTCTTAAATAGGCATTACCTATGCCAAAATGTCAGTTACTAGGTACAATATCTTATTTCGAACAAAAGCTTAATATTTCATTACAAATAAATCCTATCCAGAGCGAAAGGAACTTGACTGAACTGTGACACAAATAGACTCATCAGAAATACAGACTGCATTAGTAATATAAATCAGTTATGTATCAAACACGAACAATAACAACGGTTTGGTACGTATCTACAATACGGCCGACGTATCCTGGCGAGTCTGAACTTCGCGCAGAAGGCTGCGCAGTAACTTAACATTCGGCAATGTTCTGTACGAGGTTTTATGTCTCAGTTACACATTGGCATTTGTGTCGTGTTCGTGTCGCTATCTCTGTCTTACATGCGCTAAAGTTCGCAGAGCCTATGTTCAGACTCGCCAAGATACGTCGGCCGTATTGTACTGTCAGTACTGTCTAGTAAGGGGTAATATGATTTGGTAATGTCTATTAGGGCAATATGTGGCACCAGGCAAGAGATTAACATACACATAACATACGCTTCTAGCTGCTTCTTGTTGCTAATTGATAAGAATATAGATGATCTACATCGGGTAAAGGGAAGCTTAGGTTGTGATTGGAAACGAGCTTGCAGTGCCACCAGCCACCATTCCCTGCTGGCTATGGACATCTGCGACAAACCTCGAATAAGAGTTAGGAGGAAGTACGGTCCTGTTAGTATTAGGTGTGATTAAGAATATCAGTTATTATTCGTTAGTAAGACTATTAAAGTTAGAAATGCTAGTGTTAGACCTGTTAGGACATAATATTATTAATTGTCCGTTTAGTAATAACGTAAGAACAGATGAACATAGACGGAGTTAAATCATAACGAGTTTAAAGACAACGTAAGGACCAAGTAATATTGAGGACACGCTTTCTTGTCAAGTAACCAATATACGCAATTTTAAATTCAGGCTGTGTCTCGGTACGTAAGTGGATGCGTTAAGTCATACGTTAAATACGTTACTGAAGAATCATTTTAAAAATAATTGCAAAAGAGAACAAGTCATGTAAGAACTCAGATTAATTCAATAATCTGAGTGTAAGAAGACAATGAACCAAAAGCATGTGTAAACCCATCCATTGTTGGTATAATACGGAGATGTAATCGATATGTAGATAACTGAATTGCATTAATTTTTTCGATTTCAAAACCTGTCTCATGAAACATAAAAAAATATATATCACACTATCTACCTAACCAGGTAGCTATTAATGCATCAATTTACACTATATTTTAAAATGAAGCACTTTATTAAGATTTTTCTTAAATATCGCTCACCTAGTAATACAACGGCACATCTACGTTGGTCATATTTTACAGAAGCGAATTTCAAAAATTATATAAAAATGTTTAAAATTAATTTATGGGTTCTTTTTACGTTTTTTACAGATTGTATGGGTTTGGTTACTAGTATAGACATTAATACATATTTATCACTATGTAGATTATGCACTTTTAAACATATGAACTTAATTTCGCATTTTTTGCAGATGTGCCATTATATTACTAGGTGAGCGATATAGAAATAGAATACAACGCCATCTATCGCATCGTACCTTAGCATTGAAATTTGAACCATGGTCAGTATACTACTCATAATTTTACTTTTAGCAAATCTGAATTCAGATCTGAACGAAACTAAAGTTTATGTTTCCTAAATAATAGGGTATGGAAACTTTGAAATAGTCAAAGAGTAGGGTACCTTGGCATTCATTAAGAAACACGGCATATTATCGCATTTGTACACGCATGGCTTCACCGAGCAACAAGATAAAGTTCAATTACGCAACCGCAACAGTCAAAGAAAATGTTAAACAGTCAATGTAGTTAAATAAACTACCTAAGTATAAAATGGAGTGAAAACCAAAACTAATCAAAGAGTACAGCTCCCAGGGTAGCATAAAGTGTAGGGAGGTCGATCGAGTATTCAGTACACGGCCGTAGCAGTCCGAGTATCACCGCTAATCAGACTATCTCGTGACATGCGGCTCCAATGTATCGAGGTACCAGGCGAGCAGAAGGGTAAATAGCCTCGATGTTATATAGGATAGGCCTACATGGATGAATTTGCTAAGCCCTTTCGTACGCTATGGTAAATTACGATTATACATGCAGGGTTAGGGTTCCTCATTGCATGTTATTTATGTTACAGTTATGTCTTAGATACTTTTATAAATAATCTGGAGGAACAAACACATTTTTGTAGCCAACGCTCATAAAATGCTAATTTTGTATATTGCGGGCATTAGTATGTAAGTACTTATACGATACGATACATAATAATGACTAATAAGTTAAATCATTTAAAATTTTAATAACAAGAGGCGAATTAAGGATTACAATGTATTTCGTTTTGTAAGTATAATTAGTCGGCTAAGAACGGAATCGTGTAATAAGCCATAACGTGAACATCAATTCAATAAATATAAATGGACGCCTATTTATCGATAAATATTTAAAGATGTCATTTAGGTACTAAATGGTCGCCCATTAATCGATATTCGATCATAAATTTATTCAAATTTATCATGATTCTAGTTTTTACAGAGCAGATAATGATTGACACTGATATTATGATCGAAATGCAATTCATTTAATTTAATATGTATAACAAACTTTCTGCACTTCTCTGTATAACCTTTTATTACATTTGAAACTAGCTGACCCGGCGAACTTCGTATCGCCTAACAAACCATTTTTCTCTAAAATAAAAGTAGCCTAAGTTACTCCTTGTTACATCAGCTATCTGCCAGGAAAGTCCCGTCAAAATCGATGCAGCCATTTCAGAGATTAGCCGGAACAAACAGACAGACAGAAAGAGAGACAAAAATTTTAAAAAATGTTGTTTTGGTGTATGTACCGTGTATACATCCAAATGCACTTAGTGAAAAGCGGTTATTTTAATATTACAGACACTCCAATTTTATTTGTTTTATAAAAAATCTCACTTTTTCCGCTGTTGCTTTCCGCAGTTGAAAATTTCCTCTTCGCATATTACACAGTGCAGATTTCATGAACTACTGTCGCCTCATTAATTTCTTCGAAGATAACAGCTACATAATAGTAACAGTGTACATTAATCCATTTCCACGGGTCTTGTTAGCAAGGCACCCATCCGCCAAGGGCTCGGAAGTCTGAACCAATCAAATAAAACTGTTTGATCCCTATTAGCGTTCGAAGCACGTGCGACGCGGTGGAAACTTCTCGACGACTTTCTATTTACGGTCAGCGGTGTAACCAATTAGGGTTAAAATCAGTGTATTGGTAAGAAAGTCTATTTGCCGGATCACCCGTTATAGTATAACGGGATGGTAAAATTATGTTTGAAGAAATTTACTTACTAAGTTGTTTTCCTCGTGAAATTCGTCATTGAAAATTGGAGGAATACAGGGAGTTCCATATCTCGTTTTTTTTTCTTCTACTTTTATACATTCATTAATTGTATTTCTCAGACAATACTTTTACATATTTAATTATTTACCATACGTCAGCTTAGGCTAATTTAGCTATATCAAAGCTGTTCAAAAGTTATCAAACAAAAAAAAAAATTAAGTTTCCAAAAAAAGAGTAGAATTTAAATAAAAGTCAATCATCTTAAACATTTTAATATCGTCAGAAGAAATGGTTAATAAACCGAAGAACGACCTTAATGGAGACGGGGAATTAATTTTGATTACAGTTTTGCTGAAGCTTAAATATTATTAATGAACTCAATTTATATAACAACCAAGATATCGGCTACAATAGATTAAGTTTGAACGCAATGACCTTTGGGAACCCTTACCTCAACAAATAAATGTAAACGGTAATATTCTTGTCCATAATAACATTAGTCAACCAATAACATTAGTCAGTAATGTTACTGATGTTATGAATGTCTGAATGTCCAAGGGCGACGGTCATTCGGCATCAGCTGGCTTGTCAACTCGTTTACGTATATTTACATAAAAAAACGAACACGAAACTACGACATATTTTGTCAACAAATCAACTTTCTATCCTAACAATTAAAAATAAACACGGCTAAACGTAAATAGAATAAGTTACTATAATCTTGGTTTATTTAGCCCATCGCATGTTTAACTAATCGTTTTCTACTTAAACATCTATTTTCAACTACTTTTAAAGTAAAACTTTTATTCTATCGCCCCAAAATTTTTCGTTCATCTATCGCATGTCGCATTACAGCCGGTCCTGGAGTAAGAATAATAATGGAGATTCAATGATTTAAATAAATATAGCTCTTAGTTTTTAATATGCGTCTATCATCTAAATTATTGTATTAATTATGTATCCCGTACTCTAATACACAAATTGAAATTAAATTTTATAATTGAATATTTCGTCTACTATTGATTTCTTATTATCATTCCCATTTTTCGATAATTAAGATTAAAAACGCAATTTTACTACCCTAAATCTAATAATTTTCTAAAAAAATTTAGGTAATTCCTACAAACTGAAAAAAAGTTTCACTTGCATCGTGGTTTCATAAAACCACACTTTCTTTTTTTCTTTTTAAATTTTACTTTTTTTTGTTTTTATTTTCATTCAAGGCGAAAGTTGAACATAAGGAATACTGCAAAAGTGCAAACGCACACGAACTCAAAATTGACCATTTTTTACATAAATTAATGCTTGACTACACTCTCACCGAGGTAAGTGGAAAATTGCGTGGTAAAGCGCACTAACTTAATACCCAGATTGTTTTAGTTGAGGACAAGTACCACACAAGTAGCGTATAAAACACAGGAAAGCAGTGACTTTGTATCATCGGCATACAGTTTTATTTAAAGCTCAACTTCGTGTGCCTATGAGAAAAGAATTTCACAAGGTGAATAACAGTCGACATCCTGAAAGCGAATCCAGTTTCCGTCATACGTCATGTAATGATAATGAACCAGCAGCATTCATTATTAATGACCACCACTTTGTAGCAGACTCTACTACATAATCTAAAGACGCACTTTAAGCGAACGCGAACCTTTATATGCCTCATTTGAAAACAGCGTAACGTACCGTAACATTTAATGTTCCATCGCGGAATGTCACGAAACTTGATACAGTTCCAGTACACTGATACAGTTTCCAACAAAACGGGACAAAGTAGCAAGATATCAGACGGCCGACAATATCACCGAGTTTTGCGTCCTTTGTTAACACCCAAGTTTCTATTATGCGCGGACATAAAAGAAAGTTTATAATGAGATTACAAAATATACATAGGAAGTGTCCTAGTTTCGTGATTTAAATCTCGGAGAACACTTATCTATTCATCAAGTTAAGTTTTAACAAAGAATAAGTCAGATGCCATATTCTATAATAATGTGTCATACCAACAATCATTTAAAATTATCGGAAAAATTAATTTGCCTCAATCACACCACTTCGCTACCAAACAATTTTCTTATTCTTGCTTTTCATTCAAACGAGGAACCAGTACAGTTATAAAATTTATACAGTAGAAACGAACGCTTTTGCTCATATTATGGGCAATCAAGAAACATATTTTTTTTTAGTATTCTAAACACGATTGCTTGAAAATGGTAACGACAAAAGACAGCAAGAAAATAATAATAATACACAGTAAAACTTACACGAACAACTACAATTTTAAAATGACTTCAGCGATGTTGAAATTGATATAACGATAACACCGAAAAAACTAACCGAAAGGGAAAAAATTAAGCTAAGGAAAAACCAAAGATATAAGTTATGTAAACGTAAACGCAAAGAAAAAACTGTACAAATCAAACATTCAAGTGGCGGACGGCTCAGGCGGATCGATGAAACTTGATTCTACCCTCAGCATTGCGTAACACTCGCGGTCATAGTTTGCGGTCCGAATACATTACTGAAGCTAGTACAGGGCGCATTTAATATTCAAAACGGTGGCACGCACCGGAGGGATCACAGATCGCAGTGCCAAAAAACGTATCGATCATTGCGACGGAGGAAAACAAGCTGTTTAAAGCGGTCAGGGCTATATTGCGGGTAGAATGCAAACCTTTTGAAAGTGGAACAAATAAAAATCACCACATTTAGATGGTAACTGGTAAGTTATAAAAACTTATCTTTCATCTCAATACACACCTTCCGGTTTTTAATATACCCGTAAGTGCATTTCAGTTTTATTAGAAACTAAGTCAGTACTGTCAGAAACTTTGTCGTATCTTTTCTACAGATATATGCTAGAAATAGTTCCGTGTTGTTTAATTTTAAATGAAATCGGTGTAGTAAAACAGCACCACATTATGGGCTCTAAATTTAATTCACTCTTCCGAATGACACTTCAATCAACACCAACGGACTACCGGAACTATCCAGCCGTTTCCAAAACGGAATGGGAGCAGAGTTGATTCTGTGAAATGACGGAAATAGCGTTCATTTTACATGAAAATGCAGTAACACTGGGGGTTATGTTAAATTTTACGAGGTTAATTTTCGACAAATCCAAAATAATTTTATGGGCCTGGATATGGTGACAGAATTTCATTGCGGATAAACGCATTAAATCTTCAATGTTAATAAAACTTATAGATTTGTTCCGACAATGAAATGTTTTCACTGTTGCCTTATGTCATCTAACTAAGAAATTGTACGAAATTGTTCACAGCCCGGTGGTGTGAATCGTAAGTGATCGACCGAGTTAAGCAACTTTGGGTGCAGTCTAAAGTTAGATAGGTAAATTGCAGAGGCAAAATTTGATCACCGTTTGTGCAAGGCAGGTTAGTTAAGCTAAAGTCCGTATATTTTGTTATCGTATGATAGCAATTTAGTCACATCCTGCCCAAAAATCGGACTTTCGAACTTTTAATAGCAGAAAGATCGAACGCCATATTTTATAAAGCACAGTTGAACCCACGAAATTACTTACGTAATTTTAAACGAAAAAACAGCACATGCTTTTATAGATTCCTCTGTATCAATACAAATATTCAACAGCATTATACGATTAAATATGAATGTGATATATGATAGTTGGGTAATTCTACGATAAGAGGTAACTTGTGCGGCAATCAGTTTAAAATAGAAATTTTATTCTATATGCTGCTATTTTTTGCAATGAAACACATCACCTAAATGTACTTTATTAAATAACGTCACGATTAAATGCCTAATTACAGTATATTTTTCTGAAATTCCTTATAAAGTCTAAAAACGTCTCTACCCTGGCCTGTCCCCCTGTCGGTTTCAGTTTAATTTACAAACGATACATACCTTCTTTGTATCAGTTATTAAACTAAAGCATGTTAAACACAAATTTCAATAAATATATTTAAGTATTGTTAAGAAAAAATAGAACAATATTTATTAATTTGCAATATTTTTTAAACTTAACTTTTGTCCCACTGTTTTTGGGTATCTACCCTGGCAAATTTCATTCTGCTACAACAAACACAAATATAAAACGGCCATATTCCAAATAGCGATCAACGTCATCTATCGACGTGAAGTTAGCAATACAAAACACGTGAGCCGTTAAGAGCGCCGTCATTTGTTAATTGTTGCGACCCGTTGGTTCAAAGTGGGGGTTTCGCGAGGTCATTGTGTCTCTCCACTGGTAAGTCATAAAAGTTATATTATTCATTTAATTTATTTGCATTTACTGGTCTAATTTAATAATAATGCAATAGTTAAAGTGTGATACATAATGTACCCAAACATTTCTTATGTCAATTAAAACAATAGAATTTATCATGTAAACGTCTCTTCCCTGCCATATTTCCCCTGGCAAGATAACTGTCAGAGGAGAGACTTATATATAGATAATGTTAGTGCAAACAAACTTAGATATAGCATATTTTTATCAACGAACAGTTTTAAATAATTTAAATAATTTTGGTAAATTCTTAAAATTCAAAAATTAAGGAGGTTCTCAGTTTATATTGTTGTTATTATATTATTGTCTAATATTGTTACAGATCATGACACCACAGAAAAAGTTAATGATCTCGAAAAATATGAATTGAAAAGCAAAAAGAAAAGGCAAAATATTAAAAAAAAGAAGGAGAAAGATAATTCTTTTCTCCTAAAGACTGACGACCTAATGACTCCTAGAGAGCAATGTAAGGCACGAAAGATATGGAAAAAGAAAGCAAGAGAGCGTAAGCAACGACTTGTGCTTCAAAATGTAACTAATCTTTCGGTAACGCCATCGATGTCAGATCATCCATTCACCATCAGCCTTTGGAGGTCCACTGCTGGACATAGGCCTCCTCTAACTTGCACCATTCTGACCGGTCCTGAGCCTTCTGAATTCAGCGGATACCCGCTGTCTTCTTCAGGTCATCAGTCCACCTGGTGGGCGGCATTCGAGGACCTTTCTTCCCCAACGGTTATCGGTCCTTCGAACTATGTGGCCAGCCCATTGCCACTTTAGCAGGCTAATTCTTTGAGCCATGTCGGTTACCTTTGTTCGTCTACGGATCTCCTCGTTTCTGATGTGATCACATAGAGAAATACCGAGCATAGCCCTCTCCGTAGCCCGCTGCGCTAATCTGAGCTTGTGGATTAGGCCAATAGTAATGCACCACGTCTTCGCCACGTCGTAGGCGAAGCAAAAGTAACGAAGTGTCATCGCTGGCAACACACACTGCTCGAACACCTTCGACTTCAGGCACTGAGGTAGTGTTTTGGACGACAAGATAAGACGCACTCCAGTTTAACTTGTCTATCTCTTCTTATAACTCTTTTACCTTGTCGTCGGTCCTCATTGTCTTGGTGTTGTATGTTGCCAGGTGCAGAAGTCGTCGTTTGGATTGATAGCCCGATCTCTGCCGGCGATTCTTAGCAACCCCTGCCCCGCCGTTACCATAGCCGTTACCGTAACTAGGAATAGCGGGACTGGGGCCGATGCTTATTTGTGGCAATCATACGGGGATTTTAGCCAGTAGTCACCACGCTTGGCTAGTGCGTGTTGGTGATTGCAGGTTGCCTGACCGGTATTCGTCACGCAGGAAGATGCTGCTGCCCATCTCCTAGATTAGTCCTATTAGTCGCTTTTTACGACATCCCAGGAAGAACGGGAGTGGTGCTATTCTGTAAAGTGAACCCAGACACCACTCGGGGGATGCTAATGATCAAACTTTTTTCTTCTCTTTCTTGTTCTCATAGAAAAGTTACACCTGTCAAACTTAAATCAGACCGAGCCAGAAGACAAAGTTATCGCAAGTCTTGATTATTTGTATTACTTAAAAGATGCTAGCCTATATAATTAGTATTAATAAAAGAATATTAATTTATTATTTGTTGTAGGTACAATGCTATGTTATTTTCATATATTATTGTGAAATGTCACTAAAGACACTTTTGTTTTAAATTTCAGAGAAAGCTGAAATATTATAGTCTGTTAATGTTTAATATGATTGGTAAAAATTATAGTCTGATTCTGTGTTAAGTACAATGTTTAATTAAAGTTGATTTAACTAATTTTGTTACTTTTATTGAGACAAATTCTCTCCCCTGGCCAAATAAGTATCTACCCTGATCTTGGTGTCTCTACCCTGCCCAATGTATTTACCCTGGCCTTGTAAAAATTAATAAAATATGCATAAAGTGACTTGCCCTTACGTGAAAAGATACACAAATAGGACAAAAATCATAATATACGTGTTTAATGAAAAAACAGCAACTTTTCTCTGTGGCCGTATACTCTATGGACTTAAAACCTCTTATCGTAGAACTACCCAGTTATGAGTGATACTTGTACTAGTAGCCGTCTTTACTTTGGTTATAGAAATAAAGCCTAGATACTAGTTTTAAACAGATATATTTATCCTTCAAGCGCACGTTGAATGTATTTTAATCGATTTAGGTTCAAAATGGACAATTATACGTATAATCAAAATACAAATATGACTTTTTAGAGAACTTTCAAAATATTTCACATTAATCCAATAAACCTTTAGACGATAATTAATCCAAACGTCAATCTCGCAACTGATCGGGGACCTCGTGAAATATGAAAGTTGTGTAAATCTGATAAATCATTACAGCTCGAAATGCGTGGACATAACGAAAGCACTCAACCCGAGCACCATAACGTTGACCGGTGTTGATGGAGAGCAGATTTTAATTGATCGAGAATTGGGAGCGGACGTGAGAGATGACACAATTCGGAATGATGTTGATACAGATTAAAAATTTGACTTCGATTTCTGGATTTTCTGTAGAACTAGCAATCGACGTTCAGAACTTGCATGAGTGTATTGCTTTCATTTCTCTTCCTGGCTATGGAAGTTTAGACTTTGCGGTTTGTAGTCATAGTAAAAATGTAAACATCTAAGCAATGCTTAGTTAGTTAACCTTTTGACTACGAAGTACCTAAGATGTTTGTCTTTATGATAAATAAAGTTATTAAACCTAGATGTTAATTAATACACTAATATGATATAATTTTGGTACTTCCCCTTTTAAGGTGTCTATCCCATTGGCCTTCTAAACGTAATAATTCAAAATAATCTTTAAAATTTTCCAGTCTCGACATAAAACATACATAAAAAAACAAATTATACACTTTGATACTAAAATACAAAACATGTGAACATTAACGTTAGTTAAACTTCATTGTCGCTTGGAAGCGTATCTACCAAGGTGTCATGGTCTGTGGCAATGTCATTGTTTACTTGTTCGATTAGCGGCAGTGATATGACTTCTTCTTTGATAGGCGACCTCGTCACGATTCTCTATAATTGTGCCACTTAACTCCTGAAATTACTATTCTATCTTCTTCAGTATTAATAGCTTTTACAAAAATACGCTCAAGCTCAGGATATTGAATCACTATAAATCACGTCACGTAACGTCTAAGTAATTTAGTAAACCTTACTCCCTCATTACAATTCCGTACAGCAATAGAGGAAGGGATCCATGCCTTATTTGTATATTTAAAAGGAGCTCAATTAAAACTTTTTTACATAAAGACAATGTAAACGCTACGGAGCTCGACAATTTTTATACAATCTCGGGTGCAGTACTAAAAAACGGGATATCGTTGACCAAGTTCTTATACGTCACGTCACGAAAGCTGACATGAAAACAAATAAATTAATGTATTGATAGATATAGATAGAAGGAGTCGCAAATATATAAAGTCTTATACTCGTATATTTGCGATTCGCTTTACAACAATTCGATTTACAACGATTCGATTTACAACAAAAAAAAAAAAACGATTTGTTTGTTCTTTTTATCTCCGTCGAATTTATGTGCTGCTAACATAACGTTAACCAGTACACCCTTTGTTACATCTATAATTACCCACATAACTATTTTATAGCTATTGTAAAATGTAATGTTTGTTTCTGTTCAACATAATAAATTGAGTCTCATTTGTCGGTCAGCTTATTCGATAATTACATTCGCTTGAACGTTTGATTTAGTCAAATGGGTTGCATTACGTCCAATTGGCATTGGTGAATCGAGGTTATGTATGGTGATTTCATTCAGGAGTAAATAGGTTATCGTTGAAGAAAATAAATAAAATAAATAACGTATGAAAATTCATAAAGAACAGAAAATAGTAATTTATACGTTTTTCTAGCAGTAGAAAATTATCTAGATCAAGGACTTGACTCAAGTGTTTATAGCAAAAAAGTGGCACGATTTGCAATTTGGTTCAGTTCGTTTCACGCTTGGAAACACGACATCGTTTTCAATGATATACTAGATATTTCATTGCACATTGGACTTTAGTATGAAAGTCAATTGATATTTATAACATAGATTTTAGAATATAACAAAGATGGGAGTAATTTATATGTATAGAAAAACTAACAATGATCTGTTTGTAATTTTGTTTATTCGGAAAGGCGAGATTTTTTACAAACTGTAATTACCAAAAACACAATTTTACTTCCAACATTATAATGTACAAAAGGCAACGTAACGACTTCAGATGTTAACTCTATAAGATTCATGGTATTGTTCAGATCTAGTCTATCTTCAAAATGATAATTCTAAAATCTTTATTTCCTTCTCAGCTAGCTTAGAAATATTTCCAGTAGCATTCGAATCTGCATCATTTATTTCCGTTAATCCAGGAGCATATTGAGAGAAAGGAACTGGAATATTTGAAATTTCGCATTTCGATCTCGTATTCTGGATTCGCTTCTTAACGTGACATGATTTATCGTCAAGAAACGTTAAAAAGAATTTAAATCTAATCCAGAAAAATCCGATGATAACTTTTTATTAACCCAATGAGACTTGACATTAACGGCGAAGGTGGATTTTGGCAAAGCAAAGCAACAACCCATAATTGTCCCACTGCTGGGCTCGGGGTCTCCTCTCACAATGTGAGGGGTATTAGGCCATAGTCTACCACGCTGGCCAAGTGCGGATTGGTAGACTTCACACACCTTTGAGAACTTTATGGAGAATTATTTATGGTTGCATTTTAAAATAGGTGCTAATTAAACTGACTTCTTTTTAATAACATTATTCTCCTCTTAAAATCTACATTGCCCTCTGAATTACTAAGCCAGCCGCCATCAATACGCGTATAAAAAATACTATCTTAGCCAATATATAATTATCTTCGATGTAAGCTATTTTAAACACAATTTAGGATGGTATTTATTTTTTAGCATCCACATTTATAACATACATGAATAATTCAAAACTCGTCCTGTATTCTTTGGTCATCAAAATGTACCGAAAATTATCATGAAATATATTGAATGGTCATCAAAACGTATCTAAAATTATCATCTAATAGCAAATTATGGCAACTAAATGTTCAACTTCAATTTAATTACGCAAAAAAACTACACTTCGTCATAAATTTCCGCGTAAATTCAAATCATTTATTCATGTAGGTATCATTGATACACTTATGCACGTCATTTTTTTAATCAACCAGCTTTTCGCAAAGGTGCTTTGTCATGGAGGAGAAGAAAAGCCGTAAAGAAACTCCTCAGCACATCTTTTAAAAATAAAAATACATCGGTATATTTGTTACAAAAAAGTATCAATCACTAGCTTGTACGGAACTGGTTGCCGAGCTGGTAATTTCCATGCGTCTTTGTCATTTATGTACTCATCTACAGTATAGTAACCTTTGCCTAAAAGTTTAGATTTTACATGTTTCTTAAACAATTCCACTGGCAAATCACGTATTAACTTTGGGATTCTATTATAGAACTTTACACAAAAATTTAAAAAAAAAAAATTATACGAACCTAACCTATCCCATTCCGTTTTGGATTCCTATAGCTTTTTTAATTGTGGGGGGCTTCGCCCTCCGTGCACTCCCTTATTGTATGGGGGCCCTACTTAAACATTTATTTTATTGTTTTTAGTATATTTTGTTGTTATAGCTACAACAGATATACATCATCTGTGAAAATTTCAACTGTCTAGCTATCACGGTTCATGAGATACAGCCTGGTGACAGACAGACAGACAGACAAACGGACAGTGGAGTCTTAGTAAAAGGGTCCCGTTTTTACGCTTTGGGTACGGAACCCTAAAATGGCCAACAAAAAATCTGTGGCTTGACTTATAATTCCCCTTTTAAAATTCATTAATGTTTTAAGCTCTAAAGTATCACACAGTACCTAGACCTTCCTAGTAAGGTAAATCCAGGTAAATCCATCATTATCACAATCAATACTATTTAACACCTACACAACAGATAAAGCAAGGAAAAAAAGATAACACCTAGAACTAACATCGAAACAGACGGTGAATCGAATTGTCAAGTGATGGGTGATATGGGTCGAACTGGGGCGTCGCGCGTCGATATAAACTGGACTAAGTTATATATTGAAAATTGAAAATATAAACAACGAGTATTCACTTCAAGAAACTTGCATTGGACAATAATTCAAATATAATCTTAAATTACAATTTAAAAAACCTCCGACAGTTTGATTTACACTAAACATAGCTAAGAACACTCTCGATTAAGTTTCCTTTCATACAAAAAAAACTAGACCAAAATCAGTTCATCCATTTGGGAGCTACGATGCCACAGACAGACATACAGATTACACAGACACACAGATATACAGACACGTCAAACTTATAACACCCCTCTTTTTTAGTCGGGGATTAAAAAAACTTTACCAGAAATTAAACTAAAATAAATTTCAATAACACCATAGCCAAAACTACATGCAACCATGTAATTTAGCATAATTAAAGCAACGTACAACCCATTTACTCTAAATTTAAACGAGCTACCATATTTCACTTGAAAGCAATAATGGAAAAAATTGTTTAACACACGAATGATTCTACTGAATTTAAAAATTATAAAACGCAGTTTGTCAAACTGAGCGCCGATTATTCCTCTTTATTGGTTACAAATGGCCCTAGAATGACAGATAGTGTACAGCAGGTACGTAATAACAGTTCGTTACTCGCTTATAGAATACCTCATATATTACGTGCTAAATTGAATATAGTAAATAATGATTTTTACTCAACGAGTCATTTCGTAGCTGGTACAGTCTATTTTATCGAATCAGAACTAGTTTTCTCACCGGCCGACAATCAACCGGTGACAAGCATGTAAAAGAAAATCACCATTGATGCGAAGAGAAACACAAGATAAAACCAAATAGCGGTCTCGAATAGATCTCAGAGTATGGTGTTTTGTGAGCACGTAGCTACGGCCAAGTGTGGTTACGAAGATAAGGGGGAGGATGGTCAATTTTCGTCTTTGATTTTCGTTTTCTCTTGAATAATTTTAAAACTATCCATTGTAAAACTACATATAACAATAATATATTTGAGATCCTTACAATAAGGCATTTCATTTGACATACAATACGGTTTACAAAACAGTTTTTTTTATTTTTATCTTGATTTCGTTAAAAATATTTTCAAAATTTATTTGTTTTATTCATATTTTCGTCTTTGACGAACCTGTAGCTTAGTTGGTAGCGACCCTGTCTGCGAAGCGAGGGGTCACGGGTTCGATTCCCGGCCGGGGCAGATATTTATGTGACAGATAAATATTCCAAATTTCAACTCATTTGTTCCAGTACTTTCGGAGAAAATTGGCTGTGAAGGGCGGTCGCCCACACACTAGAGTTATCATATTATAAGGGTTTCGTTTTTCGATGATTTCGTTCGGAACCCTAAAAACGAATGTAATGCAGTTACAAGAAAATCCCAAAATGGACTTGACGTTACATACATGGAAAGTTCTTTTTTGGCAACAAATGAACCAGTCCCCCATTGTCTTCCCGCAAAAGAGCAATGAAAAGACTTAATAATATAATAACTCACAAGCATGTCCCGTTCTCTCATTCTGTCTGGCACCAGATCCGGAGCAGCTTCAGAACATCAAACTTGGCATCGGTGCCCACCGCTGACAGATCATAGATTCTTGCAGTCAAAAATCTAGGTTACGATTGTCAAGATCAGTTATACATATCAAGAATTACATTCATATTCGTGATACATGACGCTAAAGAAAGCACTTTTGTTTCTCTGGTGATATTAATCCAAATTCAAATTTGGAAATCGATTCCTATGAAGAAATCGATAATCGTTTTATGTTGTCAAAAGAAATCGTTATGGAAAATTTGTTTTTGAATGACAAAGCGGTTATTTCAAAACCAGGAGTTAAAGTTTTTAAAGGCAACGATAGTATAAAAGTTGAGGTGAGAGTTAGTCGGTTTGTTGGACGGTCCAGATTCCAGAAGTCTAGAGTTGCGGAAGTGATGCGGGATGCGGGTCCTGGTTTAAACTAAGCCGCGATTTGAGAAGCGTTACCAAACCATAGATAGCTAGGCTCTGTTCCCATTTTAAAGCAATTTCAATAAAGTGTTGGTTTCATTTCCTTAAATTTCTGATATTAAATTCGCAATGATGTCTACTTCGACATTTTTTATTATTTTTAACTCAAATCTAAGTTTGCCTACAATCTCAGCCAAAGTGGATGAAGTTGAGGGTGATAAAGCGCAGTAACATAGTAAAACTTAGGTTAACTTACGTACTTGCGTTATTCCTATTCAGCTCAGTCCTAAACTATACTGAATAGCGCTATGAAATCTCGTTTGTAAGTTATTCAGATAAGGGCCACTCTGTGTAGGCAAGGGATTTTCTTTACAAGGGATTACCTACTTGTGTCTATAGAAAGGTTAGTGTTTGCCAAGTTGCATGACCGGTCCATAGAAAGCTTTGCAGTTTGCCTCGTATGGAGCACGTTTTGCTACTATCTGAGAAAAGATTAACTTCAATAGATTAAAAACCGTACTAATAATTACCACATGACTTAATTTGCCGGAGATTCTTCGGGATAAAGACTATTACGAGTGAGTAAGTAGGTAGTGCTTTATTCGTTTGTTTGTTTGTTGAGGTTATCTGACACGTTTATCGTTGTGTAATGCTAATAACTAGTATAAAAAAATTAAATAGAAAAGAAAATTGATGGCAGGCGGCATCAAAAAAGCTATCATGATATACTTTTTTGAAATCTTTAAAGTGAGCTCTTTCATTTGATACCCATATTGCATTATTCGATTTATTTTTATTTTTTAATCCTTCAAAAAATGGCTCTCACAGCCACTGTATTTGTTTATCTATGAATATTTGGGTTATCAAGACGAAAGTAACGATATCTTAATTATATAAATCCGTTCAGCGGTTTGGAAGATACGAGGTAATAAAAAATATTACATGCATACATACATACATACCTACATACATACATACATACATACATACATACATACATACATAAAAGATACGCGTGAAAAACATAATCCTTCCTGGAAGTCGGGTAAAAAATAATAAGTGATGTAACACATACCACGAGTGCGTATCGCACCCGTCTTTCCGCCGCGGCGTATGGCTCCCTATTATGCTGCAGGTGGCGACCTGGAAACAAGAAAAACTATATTAGAATTTTATAACATATACTTTGTAGTAGAAATGATAAGGCCACACGATCTACCAGTGGAGCAAAGTGGTGAATGCCGTGGCCTCCTCGAGAGACCCGTGCTTAATTATGGGCCATTAATAGGTTAGGACCCCTTATGCGAAGGAAGGGTTATGTTTTTCAACTTTATTTTACCCTCTTTATTTTTTGTTATGCCAGCTACCTATAACAATACACATTTAGTAAAAATAACAACAACAACCTTTTAACGACTAAAAAGAATGTATTTTTATGCTGATACATATTTTATTGGGATTAATTTTTACTGGGACAGATATTTGGAACCCTTAAAATCAATTGAAGCATAGGCGGCCATGAGAATACTTGCTACGGCTAGTAGCGAGTTGAATATTATCACCTCATTGTAAGCAATTACGACAAACTCTTAGCTGATACACTGTATGATCGAATGTGTGGGTTGCAGTCACTTGTAGTGGTCATTTACACCATCGACTACACCTTTGCCAATCCAAACTATCCGACCAAATCCGTACCACAAACATTCTCTCACACATTCGAATAAATCAATCGTGATGTCATTAGTCTAACACTGTTCGGTATTGCAATACAAATTGATTGCTATGCCGTTAACACAAGTTCCAATTTGGAATGGCACACCCGTGTGGATAACAGTTAACCAGGAACTGTGACCGTTCAATGTTCATTCGTATCACATCCAAACAGTGGCAACGGATTTTGATTAGTTAATACGGTAATAGTCTCTACGATCGTTAATAGGTCTTGTGGTGTTGGTTTAATGAAGTCCAGGGAATTGCTATGAAAACGAAATTGTCAGTAAGATAAAACTGAAATCGGCTACATGATTTAAAAAAATGTTTTCACAGAAAATTAATTACAAAGATTATTTCATTTTTACTATGATACGGGTACTCACGATATATATGTCTAGCCGTGACCATGATCCCTGCAACTGGGTCGAAATATCGGCGTATAGAATATATATCGTATCATAGTAAAAATGTGTTCAGTCCACGATGAGTTAAGTTTAAGATTATTTCAGGTAATTAATAAATCTTAATATACATATATATAAATTACGTATCACGTTGTTTGTCCGCGATGGACTCCTAAACTACTTAACCGATTTTAATCAAATTTGCACACCGTGTGCAGTTTGATCCAACTTGAAAGATAGGATAGACGGAAGGTTTTAATAAAAAAAAACTTTTGACAGAACGAAGTCTGTCCGGGCAGCTAATAATATATAATTATATTCGACATATCAGACATTATTAAAAGTAATAAATACGCATAAAAAGTTCTACAGCGTGGCTAACAAACACTTATGAAAAAATCCTGAATATTTTCAACTCAATCCCTTATCAAAAAAGGTTACGCCGAAATCGATAAAGTTTTAACTGGCACTCGCCTTCCGCACGCCAACCTCCTCAAACTTTCATTATTCACTTGCCAAGTTGCCGCCTTTAATGATTAATTAATCTGAAGGGCTCGTGAAGTTTCATCTTTTTGATAACATGTTTGTGTCGAAATCTCATTCACTAATCTTCCAAGTAACGTTAACACCTGTTCAAGATCGATTTTATAAGGATCCAAATAATTAATCAAATAATACGAACGTACACAGGATTCAGCTAATTAGTAAAAAACATCATTAAAATCTTTTGTTTTCTTTAACTAAGAATAATAATGGAGTTATTTTTGTAAGGATGACGTCACACCAAACCGGTAAAACATTGCCTTAAATTGGATTTGTGTCCGCATGACCTTTCAGCCATTATCTTAAAAGCTCAATGACTCTGCTTGATTTTAAATCAAGTTTGATCCTTTTTTTTAATTTAGTGTTAAGTTGTCAACATGCCATTTCAGTATCACCTTTTCTAGATTAGATCTAGATTGTAAAGATGATGAACCATTGTCAGTAAACTATTTACACTGTGGTTAAAGAGCTGCATTCATTACGTACATGATCCACGTCACAGTCCACAGTGGGCATTGGGCAGCCATTGTCCTACAGCCCTAATGACGACCCTAATGAATTTGCTAGTTGTAGCCTGTTTGCCAATACCACACCTATTTTAGAACTTCTGACGTCACACGATTTGAAGGGTATAGAAACCAAATAAAACGGGGTATTCGGTCTATAGTAGAAATTTATAAGAACAATTTACCTCATTATAACCCGCAAATTCCCGCACACAAAACCTTTCATTAATGTTCATTTAACATAAACGGTAGACGAAAAACAGATTAACGCGTTTAATAAAAGTATACTGTAATGCTCTGCTAGCCTAGTTAGTAGTAACTGTACTCGGCAAACAATTGTTGTCTAGGCTAAGGTCTATTATAGATTAAAAAAACCTTGTCTGGAGCCAATCCTAAAAGTATTATCAAGTCATGCTTATCATAAAATTGCAATAAATACTTTTAAAAAATACTGTAAACGCAACGGAGAATTACCATAACTACTAAATGAGTAATGAAAAAGTCAGCCTGCATTTGACTTGCGGCCGCACCTTAACACTTGAAAAGGCAGCCTTCACCTTTTAAAACAAGTACCACATCCCCGACCCACTTGTCACACATGTCAAGAGCCGATCCCGATCCGATCCGAGCCGCACTAGGGTTGACAAATGGCCGGAGTATCCGGGATTGTACTGTCCAGAAATTAGCATTGTAACGGATTTCGAAAACCTACTAGTTCTACTCCTGGTGATGATTTTCTACCAAAGTCTACCTTGCCAATATACCATAGAAATGTGCTCAATTTTTTAAACAGGATGTAACGGTAGCTTAGTAAGAATTTTTCATATAAAAGTACTTATGTTTACAAAATAATTAGAAACTTGATTGCCCTGTAAAAAAATAAAACACCTTAAACATTACCGAGACCTAATGGAATGGGTATCTTTAATTTCATTATTTATTACTATTTCCAGATTACCCTAGTGGCCTAGTATTACTATTGAAGTTGTCTCGGAAATAGTCCAATATCTGGCAACCTAAGGGTGAGGTCAAACTTTTCGTCACCGTTTAGTACAAACAGGACTTTAGGGGCCATCCATAAATTACGTCACACTAATTTCATAAATATTTAACCCCTCCCCCCCTCCTTGTTACAGTTGGTCACATTTGTGAGACCACCCCCCCTAGTGTGACGTCACATATTATGAAATTTTACACCTAGAAATTATAAAATTAAAACAGCAGTTCCGAAATAAGTGTTATTTCCATTAATTGTTTTTTAATATTTAACTATATACTAATTATTCGATTTTGAAATGTGACGTCACGAAATTTAGAACCCCCTCCCAACCCTTGTCACCCTCCATCGACTCCCCCCCCCCCTCCCCCTAACGTGTGACGTAATTTATGGATGGCCCCTTAGTATGAGACCGACGCGAATGCAGCGTGCTCATTTTTCGCGACTCAAAACTCAAAATAATACGCTGATTTGGCCTGCCTTCAGCCGGACTAATACGTTTGTTTAAGAAAATTAATAACACTGTATGACCGAAACAATAGCAGAATACCGTCCTTGCGATGTTTTGTAGCAATTATTAATTCTCTGTTGGTATTATTGTGGGAGCTCGAGCACGAACAAAAAAAAAGATTCTAAGAAACGTATAATTATCGAGACTCGTAGTCTAGAAATGGCTTTAGAACGGATTTTTTTGTATTGCATTGAAGATTTCATTTTCGAAACAAATTATTTATAATTAGACCGATACCATTAGAAGTTAATTATCACTAGCTTCGGTGAAGGAAAACATCGTGAGGAAACCTGCACACCGGAGAGTTCTCCATGAAGTTCTCCAACGGTGTGTAAAGTCTACCAATCCGCACTTGGCCAGCGTGGTAGACTATGGCCTGTACAACTCACATTGTGAGAGGAGACCCCGAGCCCAGCAGTGGGACAATTATGGGTTGTTGCTTTGCTGCTTTGCTTTTGCTTGTAAACCGATACCACGCAATATAGGTACCTATTCGTATAATGTTTATAGCCAACTAAAAATATACTCTAATTTTATTGTAATACGTAGATACAGAACTTTATAAGAATGCTAGCTCAGTATTCATTACTTATTTTGTATTAAAATAAAGTAGGGATAACATCGGTTTATTTAGTGATAAAACATAATAATATGTAAAAATCCTCTATCATAGAACTCTATCAAACGCCTACCTTTAACGGACTTCAAAAAATGAGGAGATATTCAATTCGACTGTATTTTTTTCAAGTTATAGTTCTTTAGGCGCGTTATGAAATAAATGGAAAAAATGATGAGAGTGAAATTTTAAGATTTGTGACCGGTGACGGTGACACAAAAGGTGACGAAAAACGTGACGTTTTTAGTATTGTTTTTAATTTATTTGAATATTGTTTTTTAATGTTGTTTTTTGATTTTTTTTTTTTTATTTTTTTTTGTTTTTTTTTTTTAATTTTTTTAATATTGCTTTTTTAAATGTTTTTTTGAAATTTTTTTGATGCCAAAGAAGTACCTATAACTTCTCACGTACGTTCATAAGTATACCATTAAGTTTTGTTTGTTACCTCAGAACTTTCGGCTGGTTGAACAGATTTTGATGATTCTTTTTTTTAATCGAAAACTGGTGCTCGTCATGAGGTCCCACTTAAATTTGAGTAAGATCTGACGAGTAGTTTTTAAGTTATTTTGAAGTCGGTTATTTTTTGTCAAGAAATTTGTTGTGTGAAAGAGTAACAAACATCCATACATCCTAACAAACAAACATTTAAACAGCACAGCACTTCATTAAAAATCGAGTATCAGAGCGAATTGCCTCTACTATCAAAACAACTTACTGGCACTTCAACGTTTTCAAATTGCGAACGTCTTAAAAACTTCCAAAAGGGCACTAAAACGAATTAACCCGAACTGAACTGTACTACGCGACAACCACTTGCACAGTAGTAAAAAAAACTACCGCCATTTCACAAGACAATACTTGACACAGTTCCGTGATACGCTCTTATTTTTACACGGGCAATATTTACATTGTAATCAAGATATTCGCTAAGGACATTAACTGTATACGTGAGTACCTACGTGTAGTGACGGAAGATGAAGTATAATTCTGTAAATATTATACAAATATTTAGATAGTGCCGTCTGTGCGTCGCGCGAAGCTGGAAACGAGCTGTGGATAATTGGTTCCGTCGAATACGTGACACATTTTGCACCATTTATTAGAAAATTCTTATGTTTTCCTTATTTCAGAAAATGTTAGCTTGTATTAGTAATACAGCGATGTATAACGAATTTGTCTGTGATATGAGGTCTCAACATGTATCCGGAAATATGACCAAAATAGAACAAATAGGACAGCCCCGTTAATAAAGAAATCTGTCGTTTTGATGAATAAGACAAAATTTCGTCAAATAATATTTAATAAATTATGATACTTAATAACATTACATAACATTACCCTCACACCAAATCATGTGTATGAGAAGTATATAAACTTTAAAACGATTAACGCCCGAGGAACCCTAAAAGACACGTAATAAATATCAAGAAAACGTCTCAAAGGCCGTCTTACGTTTAATGATGTTTTAAATAGCATTACGCTCGTTAAAATATATTGTTTAAAGTTTTTCGTTACAAACTTTAATTAGTCACATCACAAGTGTTCTATGTACTATGACTAACGTCCCGTAAAGCAGTGCATAGGTATCTATATATATTATTTTAACCTCGTATGTATGTGCAATCAATTCCGTATATTAATACAATAATTATGATTAATATGGTTAGGCACGGCACGGCTATATGAATATCTGAAGTCATAGTTAATATGAATTATTGTAAGTAGAATTGCTATAACGTTTTGGCCAAAAAAAACTTTATATTAAATTCTAGATACACACACACACACACACACGCGCGCGCGCGCGCGCACACGCGCACGCACGCACACACAAGATTTTGTCGAGGTTTTGTGATCTTCCAGGTAATCTTTGGTACGAGAATGTTTAAGGAATAATAATATGTTCTTGTTGTGAAGCGCTCATAGCCCGGCGGCTTACGTCGATCCTAAGCGATCGACAAAGTTAAGCAACAGCGGACGCGGTCGGTAGTTGGATGGGTGACCGCTAGTGGCAAAAATTTCTTGAGCGCTTCCGTGCTTCGAAGGGCACGTAAAGCCGTCGGTCCCGGTTGTTATCGTAAGATAACAGTCGTTAAGCATGTCCGAGGCCCTCGGGCGGCATGAAAACTTCCGACAATTGGGTTGGCCACTAACCCCTCCACCAATCCGCACTGGAGCAGCGTGGTGGAGTATGCTCTAGGCCTCCCCAAGAGGAGAGACCCGTGCTCAGTAGTGGGCCGTTAATGGGTTGAAGCCAGCCAACAATATGTTCTTGTTATAGTCTTTGAAACAATCCAACCGATGTGTTGAGAGATGGTTTGGGACCATTAAAACAATGCATTAGGCACATTAATTTTTTAGCGTAGTAGCATTCGCTGGGTATCCACTAGTAATGATATAATAATTATAATAATACTGTTTACAATTTCATCGAGCTGCCATGGCAATTGGCAGCCGAATGGCGAACGTATTCGTACAAAATAAAACTGTAGGAGGAAATGACTCACGCGATTGTTTCACGCATGACTTGTTGCCATGACTTCACAGTGACGAGTCTGACGAGGAACAACGTACGAGGGTGATCAAAAAGATATGAGTGCGATGTCGTCATCACCACCGTATCTCATGACTGTAAAGTTTTAGGATGAGATCAAACGAGCGTATATTTTGTGCTGTGCGTCGCAGTGTGGTTACAATCAGGATTTTAGTATGACACCGAATGCACATGACTCATTTTTCCCGACTGACGGCTCAAAAAAAAGGTGCGTGTACGTTTGTACACGCGTGAGAAGTTATACTTTTTGACATAATTAAATAAATATTTAATTTAATAACGTGTATCAGTTTTAATTATCTTTCAAAAACTATTTTTGTACTAAATAAAAATAAAAAAGTACAAACTAGATGGCGTTGTTCATGAACCTGAATCACGCTGTTGAGACTGTGAGATTTGTATAAGTAATAACATTAAATTTTAAAAGAGGTAAAGATAATAAGAAGCTAGGGCCATCTATCCATTGCTTTCATACCCCCTCCATGGTAGCGCAAACGTTTAACGCAACCTTTTTGCAAGTCGCATAAAAAGTATTAGAAGTGGTATAAGTAGAAGTGGTCTCACCCTTACGCTGTGTAAAGAGTATCTAACGCTGGGTCTCTCTTCTCACAATGTGAGAGTTACAGGATAGCAAGTAGGTAGTCATAGCATATATTGTAACGAGGTGTACTAATACCTCGTTCAATACTCCTTGGCTGGCAGATTCATTTTTATTCTAAATTTTTAAATATTGACAATTAGGTTGATTTTTGAGAAAAGGATCTGTCAGCTGGGTTCCCTTCGGGAATGATGTACATACGTTATTTTATTTTATTTTGAATACTTTTATAAGTTTTATAGCCTGATTATGTAAATAATTTAATAGTGAGTGTAAAGGATAGTTTATACCTAACAATATAATAATATTTTGAAGAATTGGAGTTGTTCCTCAATAATTTCCTACCCCGCCCTGAGAGTCTACTATTACTTTCTACTGTCGAGGATCTGCACCCTCGCACTGGCGCCCAATACGGTAATACAGAATACATAAGTATACCCAGGACAATTATTCTCGAAAATATTGGATTAATTGGACATGTATATTTTGATTGGAAACCTCTGTTTATACCTACATACCTACAATATCATTGGAAGACTGCCGGGAAGACTCCCTAATTTTTCGGAAGACAAGGAAGAAGAAATAAATTAAAGGTTACCTTAATTATAATTACTTAATGTATTTTTTATTTTTCAAAATTCTAAAAGACATTATCGTCCCCTCCCCATAGCGGCCCTTATTCGAATCATTTTTATACTGTATATTATTGTAACAATAGGTACCTACATGTTCATATTTTATTATTTTTATATTTTGTACATATTTGCATTTAAATTTATTGTGACACAAGAATGGCATTTTGTGTCGTTGCCTAGTAACGATTAATTTTATTATTGATTGTTATTAATTTCTATTATTTTATTTTAATGTTACGTTCACAGTAACAATTATAATTCTGTTGAACGGAACTACCTAATTCTGTAAATTTGTAAATCTGTAAATACTACTATTATTTACTATAGTTACAGAGCGGATTACAACTCTTTAAATAAGCCTATGGTACGAGCGGGTCGTGACTCGTTAAATAAGCCTACACCTTACCCTTACTTACCTTTACCACAGTATAATTACCTTATACTGTGTCTTACTTACTCCTGACCTTCTGGGTTCTTTCTCAAGAGCGGATTACAACTCTATAAATAAGCCTATGGTACGAGCGGGTCGTGACTCGTTAAATAAGCCTACACCTATTACTTCTTATAAATATGTAAATTATGTATGTTTGTACGTATGTAAATCGATACTTTCTTTATACCTACTCTACTTTGTTTATACTTTTATTTTTACTAAAAAAAAAATCATTAAGATTTTTTTTGAGGGGAGCCCGGGGTATTGTAACGAGGTGTACTAATACCTCGTTCAATACTCCTTGGCTGGCAGATTCATTTTTATTCTAAATTTTTAAATATTGACAATTAGGTTGATTTTTGAGAAAAGGATCTGTCAGCTGGGTTCCCTTCGGGAATGATGTACATACGTTATTTTATTTTATTTTGAATACTTTTATAAGTTTTATAGCCTGTTTATGTAAATAATTTAATAGTGAGTGTAAAGGATAGTTTATACCTAACAATATAATAATATTTTGAAGAATTGGAGTTGTTCCTCAATAATTTCCTACCCCGCCCTGAGAGTCTACTATTACTTTCTACTGTCGAGGATCTGCACCCTCGCAATATGAAGAAATGCTGAATCATATGAAGAAGTGCTGAATCATAGACTTTACAATTGAGCTTGTTCGGAGATCTCATTCTCAATTCTCAGATACCGAAGTCAATAAACGCAAATCATTAAAGACGTGGAAAATTCCAATTTGAGTCCAGAGTTCATTTGTATCATAGAAATTGCACAAAATTTTGAGACTATAGTTTCTTCCGTTTCTTTCTAACTGACACGACAACGCATAATCTCTGTTATATGTCCCACCCCCACCATTAACGTCATTTACGAGAACCGTCGTCGTATCATCAGTGGCATTAAAGATGCGTAACAAATTTGCTGAACATGGAGTAAAAAAGTTCAGTTTCGTCAGTTTCAAGGAGCTTCCAGCACGCGACATACCAATAAAATTTTATTTTAAGCCGCCATTCTCCTATGCCCAAGACACTAATGACAACGGCATATCGGACGGATACCGAGTGTGGGCGCCGATAAGCACGGCATAGCTATCACAAATTACATTACACCGCCCCACGCTCGGGATTTCGTATTTTGAACAGACATCGCATTAGAACAGATAACTAAATGATTTTTCAATGTCATACCCGATACCTACCTTTATCCTACCTATGTCTTCACTGACAGCGTGTGACGGCTCAAACGCTCCTGCCAAGACTGCCAACCCATATCTGCCGGAAAACCTTCTAGCCATCTTGCACTTTAACAACTATACATTATCTAATAACCTTGAACTACGTTCTTAACCTATTTGAAAATTAATGTCCTAGAATTGACAAGTATATCTATAGGAAGCGAAATAAAATTTACATTATTTTGGTGCGAGAGACGCGCTTTGCTAAGTCTTTCGTCATGCGTACTAGAATGACTTTTCCACATTAGTGTTCCCGTTCGCATGTGGGGTGTCTGCAACTCAAAAGTAATGGTTTTCTGAGCTAGTATGTGTTACCTATGAGACTATGACTACATTGCCACTTGCCGAGTGGGATTGTAGTCAAGCAATAAATTAAAATTCCACATTCGAGTTCAATTCGACCTACATTCAAAGGGCGTAATAAAAAAGAACATTCGTATCAACAAACAGAACCAATTTCGCTCGTTTTGCCATTGAGTTCCGTAAACTGAACATTCGCGTGCCGCGTTTCATCTAATTCTGAATTGTGATTCGCGCAAATGACATGTGTGTTAACATGTCCGTTTACAATGCCGCTACTTTGCATGCAGTGCGTGGATCTAAAATCGCCTGGTGATGACGTAATGCTTATTTAATCTATCCATCACGTACTATTCTCTGTAGCGCATCAAATTTGAATCCGAAAACTGACATGTATTTTGGTTTACGTTTCTGTCCTCATCATTGCCACTACCATCTGATGGTAGTACCATCCCTACCACTCATATTAACACCAACTATAATACCACCGACATCATTATCAACCAATCTTTCTAACCGAAGCTTCACTAAAGTCACTAAAACAAGAGTTTATCAGCCTTAATTATTAAAATAACGCGTAGATTTTAAAGTTTTAAGTTAGGGTGACTAACCTTCCTTTCCATAATTCTTGACAAAAATAACCGACTTCAAAATTAGGGATAACTCAAAAACTACTCATCAAATTTAGGAAAGTAAATTTAACTAAGCTGAAATTTAAGTGGGACTACATGACAAGCACCAGCTTTCGATTAAAAAAAGAATCATCAAAATCGGTTCACCCAGTCGAAAATTCTGAGGTAACAAACACAAAAAAAATACAGTCGAATTGAATACCTCCTCCTTTTTTGAAGTCGGTTAAAAATAGCAAAATATTACATACATTATATACCAAGCAAACAATTCTATGCACACAATGTAAAACTAATCAGAAATATTGGTAACGCATAATCTAATATTCAGTTTGTTTCTGTTGCAAAATCACTGCTGCAGTTTTTATTTTTTATTGACGTCATCGGGAATCATATAACTGGGGAAAACAATAGCGTGACGCGATTTGAAATGCGATGTTAGGTTGTATGTTGATATGAAGCATGTAATTGTAAGTTTTTGTGGAAATAAAATAGCGGATTACAGAGCCTGTGTCGTTTAGGATTCCTCATAATCACAGCTTTTTGGAGCTGTCTGAATTTTCTCCGTTTCTTAGCTCTCGCTTATTTTATACGCGGACACAGTAACTATTTTATAAGTGGCTTTCAATCGTCTTTCCTATCGCCGTGGCGGTGCATAGCATATTGATATATAAAAATTTGTAAATTATAATTATGATTCCCGGCCAGGGCAGATAAATATTTGTACTCGGGTCATGGGTGTGATTGTGATGTGTTATGTGTAGTCCATGCCACCCGCGACACAGATAATAACTTACTGAGGGGGTATGAGTGTGTTAGCGTATATCGTTTATTATATTCTTCCTAAATATCTGTAAATATCTTCCTAAATAATAGACAGATATATGTAATTCAATAAAAACAAGTATGTCGCTAGGAAATGATGCTCTAGAAACATTAATAAACAATAAATTGTTCACAAGACATAGTACCATAACGCAGAAAAAAATATCCAGTAAAAGTCAGGGATTATTTGCTGGAAATAAAAACGAAACTGCTACAAAACCAGCCATACTCGTAGAAAATAATGCAGTAATACGTCAATGACTCCAACCAGAGGATGAAAACGAAACAACTACAAAACCCTCCATACGCCGAGCAAAACATTCAAACGCACTGCTCATGCTCAATAAACCACATAATTTTCCAGTTCAGAATCGAGCCGCTGTTGAGACCCACCGACTCGTGATCGTGAACCGCAACCCAACGTTCTATTTTAATACGTGTTATAATTGTTTTAATGTGCACGGTTTGAGCCGACGACAATATATTTGTGCGGTTCCCTAAAGGGCTAACCGCTGCAAATGTTTTTATGTTGCGTGTTCTTATGTCTTTCGGTATCATTTGCTAGGGTTCAATTTTAAGTCGAGTTCACAGCACTATGATTTCGAATAATTCTTGAATGTACACCTGTCATTGCCTCAACAAACTATGTTGTGTTTCTTGTGTGTGTTTACCCAGTTCTTTCTTTCTTTTTCTTTTGTCTTTCTTAGCCGACAACATATCAGTGATGGCTTTGGTGTCACTGATGCCCTGGGCGACTTACTACCGCCAATTACTATCAGCCATCGTCAGCTAGTTTGTTAGCTATATCCATAAAGTTTTCCCCGTTCGGCAACGGCAACGGCTAGGATAAGCAAACGAACAGATCAACAAACTCATAAGTAATAAGAGTTTCATTAATCATTGCACGTAACCCTAAAATTTGAATTGTGAACACTTGGTTAAGGAAACCTCAATAAAGCAGAAACACGCATCATTTGGTAACACCCCCGCGCCCCGTACCGCCCACGCAACGTAGGTACAGCAATATTTCGTAGGGTTGGCGTACGTTTTTATAACAAGGTCCCAAAGATGATACGTGACTTGCCTGTGGAAATGTTCAAACAACGTGTGAAAGCTCAGCGTATACGAAAAGGTGATATAATTCAGATAAATACATTAGTATCGAAGACTGAAAAGTTTCGTTAAATTTCTCTATGTGCACGTTCCATCTGTATTAAAAATGTGTATGCACGCTTTTTCTTTGCCATTAATTTTCTGAATCTGGAGAACAATATAATTATTTAGAAAATAGTAAGCAAGTTCAGTTCAGTATCAATAGCTGAAATTATCACCAGAATAATAACCAGGAACTGGAAAATGTAGGAACTGGGAAACCGGACCAAGTTGATGATCCAACCGATAAAAACTTATGTTAAAGAAAGTAGCCTCACAGCTGACTTATTTATGAATTCGTACTTATGAACTGAACTTTTGCTAGAAGTAATGATCAAACTGAAGAAACTAAAATGAGAACAATGAACAACTGATGGCTATTGGCTTCAACCCATTAATGGCCCATTACTGGGCAGGGTTCTCTCCTCTTGAGGAGGCCTAGAGCATACTCCACCACGCTGCTCCAGTGCGGATTAGTGGAGGGGTTAGTGGCCAACCCGAGTGTCGGAAGTTTTCAAACTGCCCGAGGGCATCCGACATGGCTTAACGACTGTTATGCTATGATAACAACGGGGACCGACGGCTTTACGTGCCCTCCGAAGCACGGAAACGCTCAAGAAATTTTTGCCACTAGCGGTCACCCATTCAACTACCAACCGCGCCCGCTATTGCTTAACTTTTGTCGATCACACAGGATCGACGCACGCCGCTATTATTGATATTATTATCATCTAACTTGACCAACTCAAAGAAATGGAAGCAGATACATAAATACAATAATTATTTAACCAAAAGGTAGTATTACCATAAGGCATCTAGGATGGATCAAAGGTTCTGAAAATAGAAAGACAAATAAATCTAAATCAATACATCAAATAACGTAACTTTCCCTCGCCTGTATCAAATATCTTGGCATGTCAGAGCAAACAACAGGCCGTATTCGATTACTGCGACCTCGAAGAGATACGCTCGACAGAAACACCAATTCTTATGTCACTTTCCATATCCTGATTTAATATTGCAACTGGAGGCGAAACTAAAATACAGAATAAAATATAGATGGGTATTATGAAAACAAATAAGTCAATAAAGTATCCAATAATATAAGGAATTTTAAATAAAATATGATAGGTATGCAAAATTCTGAGAATTCTGATCCTTACTCACCATTAAGCTATTTTCGAACCCGTGAAAAACGTTCATGCAATTAAAGCACATGTAAAAACACTAAGCTCAACTCAAACCCAACAGGAGGAAGCGTTAAAATCGATGTTACGATTACGATACATCAGAAAACACTTGCGTGTCAAATATCTGGCATGTCTGCAAACAGAGCTATAGGCCGTATCCGATTAGTATGACTCTGACCTCGACGGGAGGCGATCGATTCAAGACGAATTCATGTGAGTCACTTCTCCAGCATACCCGCCTTACTTGGCTCGTGGTACCTATAATTATGACGCGTCTAGACAACCGGCGTCGCCCGGGCGGCGTCTATGGAAATATAATGTTTCTGCAGGGACATTTTTGCTGTGACAATATTTTAGCCATGACAATTTAGTGACGGGAATTAGGGCAATATTACATGGAGCAAAGTAATCTTTTTCACATGTCCACACCCTATTAGGCGAACTCCAGAAATTTTATGATTAGATTTTAGAACATACGGCGTTATACATAATTTCATCTTCACAAATTCTGTTATAAATATAGATTTCACTGAAAATAAAACTGAAAAAAATTCTGAACATTTCAGTCTATTCTTTGCACTCTTCATGGTATTATTTCTGTAATACGAAAATCATAAATCAATATCGTCTTTTTTATGGTATTTACTAGTATTCAGTATTAAATAAAAATGTTATTTGCGATAAAATAATTATTGACAGAAAATTTTAGCTAGATTTGAATTCAGACTCTTTGGACATAAAGTAATAAAAAATGTGTCAACTGTGATGTAACCAATCTTTTTTTTTATATCTTATAAGTTAATGTTTGACCATAATCCCATCTAATGGTAAGTGGCGATGTAGTCATGGGTGGTAAAACGCATTAACTTATTATTAAGCACAATTATTTGGAATGAATCTGAATAAAAATATAATACCTAATATGTAGCTGTAAAATAATTGCACGTGGTTATAAAATGATTAAAAATGTCTAATGGATTAAACGTACGAAACGAAGAAAATGTCGACGATAGAAATCGAGGAAATACCTGGAATCACGAGGGCAGTGACAAGACGAGAGAGTATATAGGACGGAAAATTCGAAGAGGTGCCGATGTTCGCCGTAATTCCTCTTATCTCCATCACTTTACACGGGCACCTAATTGTCCACTAAAGCGTAGCACCGCGTTCATCGCTAAGAGCGACTTCGGAATCCTTTCACGCAACAAATTCGTCACCGAATTCATCAGGCACTTGAGTCATAATTGCTTGTGAATTTTCGCGCGGCACTAGGGGGGCACACATATTATGAAATTGTAACGGGGGCACGTGCTATCGCGGCAGAGAGGGACGGATTCACTGAACGTCCTTGGCGCGGGGGCGCGCGGGGCGCCTGCGGCATCAGACGTTTCAATCATCCCCGAGGGGACAGGGACGGGGATATGCGCACGGGCGCGGCGCGAGAGAGAGGCACGAAGCCATGCTATTGACCGGCCTGCAGGCCACGCCCACCCGGGCGAGAGGGGCGCACTGATGCTCCAAGTGAAAATCGAACGTCGGCCCGGGCAGACGCAGCCGGTACAGCTGCTGCATCAAGGTTAACTGAACTACTCATGCACTTCCTACAACCCTCTACGCAAGCCTTGACGCCCTAGTACTTGTTAACGTCAATTACGACCCACTAGTACTCGGAACAGCTAAAGTATTAAAGCAGTGCTAGCTATATTTGTACAGTATACTGTATACGTAAAACGTGCTATTCGATTATTTCGATTTGGCACACGATTCTCGTTTACCAAGTCATAGAACCAGGGGTGAAGAACCATCAACGAGTTTCCAAAATGTTTCGATATCGTAATTGCATCTATAAACTGTTTTCGGCTATAAAACTACGATACAAAGACTATTGCAGACCTACTTTTTGAAATGAAACATTCAGTTTTGCTCTGAATTACATTTTTTTCCGTTTTGTGGAGTAATTTTGTTAGCGGGTACTGCCAAGTGAAGTACTCATGTGGCCTACATAACGGAATATAAAGGAAATTCATATCTTCCTCTTATATAACATGAAATGAAATTTGTAGCAAAATTGTAAAGACTGCATGGATTCATCACTGAAACCGAAATTTTAGGACTTACATTTTAAATACGCGTGATATATTGTTTTCTCATGGTTTATTTTATTCTTTCGATATTTAATTGATATGATTGGAGATGTAAGGGGGAGCCGCTTATATGCATCTATTTTCCATCCTACCATTCCATGCGCACATTGTGCTTAGGAAAATACACCCCTCTCGCAGTACACTGAACAACAGAGAGGACACGTGGAATGGAATCCTGGAAGTCCTTCTTTATATTTGGCCGGCAATACTTCGGTGATGCCCTTTGGTGCTAGTAACGTCCATGGGCGACGGTGACCACTTGGCATCAGGTCATGATCTTCAAGACTGACACATTGGTAACTTCGGTGTGATACAGTGTTACACAGAGCTTGTTGTATTGTAACAATAAGCACATAAATATAATTAAGAGTGGATACGTACTCGTACAATTTCCACCAAGTTTTCGCGTAAGCCCGCGTGCCTCCCAAGCCTTACGTAATGACCTACCGTACCACAACGTAATTTTGTAAGCATTATACGATTCCTGTCTACCCGAGAAGCACTTCGTGAAATTTATTTTTAGTCCAACATTTTCGCTGTCATACTCAAGATTACTCGGCATCGTATTCCTAAGTTATAGAACTACCCTCGTTATTTTCATCCCCTTTTTCTAAACGGGCTCCGTGTCCGGGATTATTTAAGTGGGCGGAACATTTACTTAATTTGCTTAAAGTTTTGCTTTCCTTTTTAGTTCTTAGAGTTTTGAATCGTTTGTGGAGCTCAATTATTATTTTTCAAATGATACTTAGGTGAGTTGCATTTGTTGCAGTGCGTTGCGTCGTGGCAAGTAAAATGCTATGGCATTATTGATAGCTGTTTTTTAGCTAACGACTAAAGGGGTAAACAATAAGCAATAGAAGGCCTTGTCAATCGCAAAAAGACCCGGAAGTAATTGAAAACGTCACATAAAATGTAAATTATTACAGGCGTTAAGACAGACAATAACTATTAGGTCCTGTCTCATTTTATGCAAAATTTCACTCTGAACCAAATTGTGGCCGGCATTTATTGGCGTGCCACCTCGTTGCTCGCCAGTCTCGCCACAACCACGTCAAACGATATTTTATCACGTTCATAATCTGTTAATATCTAAACGAGAAACTTGGTGGTAAGTGGTCAGTCACGTCATGGAATTTTACAGACATCACTGCCTGTTGATGGCGAAGCCATAGCAACATTACACCACATTGTTGGTAAGAGCATCCTACGGTTAATTTCAAGAGGAAATTGTCCCTAAACGCTATTCCTGATTCGGAAGCGTAGCTTCTCTCACACGCCTCTCATACATATTCTCCATTGCATAAAATAATTTATTAACCTGTCACACTATTTCTTCTATAAAGCGAGTGCGATTCTACATATATGCCGATATCGCCATATTATGGACTAAATGCACATTTCATCCATCGTCTCTCCCCGCGAGATATTTCTGGCCCGTTCACATGACACTTCCTATATCTAGTGATACAACTTAATCCCGTAAAGCTTCTCTCCGTATCTTGGCAGCCACAGGGCGTATACGAAACGATACGTTACTGCCAAAAGATATAGTATATGGGTCAGACGAATCCAATTTACAGTACATTTTTTTGGATAAGTAAAGATATAGTTGAAAATGGTGATCGCTTGTCTATCAAAGCTATCAATGGGACATGAAATCTACTAGTGTTAATACAATTGGTCAGTCTTTTCCTATCGATTCCCTTCAATTATGTTATGATTCTCATCTAGTTATGATCTACCTGATTGATGGTAATTACGCTATTTGCTTACAAGTATTATTATATTAATAAATTCAGTTCAGATTTCTTAATAAGGAATGACTGTGTATAAAAGTACTTAATTTATTCTTATAAAATAAGACAAAATAAGACTCACTCAACCACCAAACCATGCTTTACTTTAAAATCGGTCGCTACCATGCGGCCACGCTAAAAAAAACCATCGTATGACGGGATGACCACTTCATATAAGTGTCCAATCTGCATGATTACAGCTTGCAGCACGTTACAACCAATGATATTTAAAAAATATAGATACGTTATACCCTTACAAATCAACCAAAAAATCTGTTCCGAAAAGAGCTACAACACACACACACGTTTATCTTTTATTTCACTACATCAATCATATTGGTATAATATACGAAGGCATTTTAACACTCTACGTCAAATGTCAAGTATTTCTGACAACAAAAGCGTGCGTATCGTCTTGTATTGACAGAGCGACTACGAGCAGAACGGTCAATTGCCTGTTCTTACGCTCTTCATCGTCCGCGCCAGTGACATATCTACCTCATTTTACATTTTAATATCATTGGTTACAACTTCCAAATGTTTCATGACAACGTCACAGCAGAGTCTGTCACTTCGTTTACTCCCAGCCTCGTTCCAATCAACGATTGCAGCAATTAAGTGGAAAAATGTTACGTTTGGGCGAAGTTTTGGGATTTTTAAGTCCTGTGGAAATATTGGTTTGTGTAGAAGCAGGTTGGAGTTTTAGATAACGGAAAGGTATCCAAGACAATTTTTTTTTGCTTTTGTCATACAAAAAGGAGCAGATACATATCTGGTTGTAACTTAGTAAGTGATAATTATACGTTTAAAAAATCTTACTTTTCTATCTTGTAGGCAAACGTAACTAACAGCGTCACGGTAGGCAGGAACAATGGAGAAAGCATGAAATCGAACCCGCTAACTGAACTTGATCAGACTAACATTACGCCATAAAACTGTGGAAGCTACTTTAAATCTGAGAACATTTTCGTGTACAATTTCATAGTACCTACTCATGTTTCTATCAACATATTTTTTAAGTCTCATTAATTTATTTAAACTCCAATGATCATAATTATTTATTAAGATACAAATGGCGAGCTTATAGCTTATGCTTAATGGAGAATGCATTACACATATCTTATTAATTGAAACTAAATGGACAAGATGAGCTGTATATTATGCTATGCGTTGTGATAAAGCATATCTTAATATAAAATTAAATATGCATACAGAGACATAATTATTAACAGATTACAAATGTACACTGCGTAATAATGCACTAGCCTATGTGAATCCATGCATTATAATTATTAATGGTAATTTATGTTATTTATAGGTGAATAGAAGCTTTAACGTTTAATTCCAACGAGTCTTTAAAATAAGTTTTAAACATTATTTTGTTTGTCAATGTGATCAAACAAGGTGATTGGTTAATTTTATTTATGTGGCCATATTCTGGTGAACATGTGACATCGAAATTAATATTAAACACTTAAAACCCTCACAGACTCATACAGCCGCATACTCAAGAACAAACATTAATATGTCACATACATGTCTGCCCTGGTCGGGCATCGAACCCGGGACGTCTAGCTTCCCAGGCAGCGTCAGTGCTAAGTTGGTTACGATTTCGTCGAAAAAAAAACAGTGATATAATCGAAATATGTTTAAAAGTGAGTCTCTGATGATATCGCCATAGTCGTAACAGCCTCAGGGCATTAACCTATGTATGTTTGTGTGTGAGTGGCAAAACCAGTCTAGAATTAAGAACACACCTTGACCTGATAACTTTAAATATTCGCATTGATTAATGATAAACGTGAATAAAACGAGAATACGGTCATCAGAACTGGTATTTCTTTAAGTTACAATTGATTACTGAATACTTGATTCGATTAATATCGATTTATGGTAATCGAATAATATTACTTTTGGCTTTATAATGGCCTAAATTACTAACTCTAATCACATGCCGGCAACCCTGATCTGCCGGTGGTCTGCTAGTCTGTCGTAAGGTGACAAAAGCCGCCGTAAGGATTACAGTATTAACGTGACTGTTAAGTCATTAATATTGGCTACTACCCTCTTGCTAAATCAGCCAACAAACGACTCATGTTCCTACTGGGGAGGAGAGCCAGTATATTGTTTCTTTCTTCCTTCTGATTCTTTGGCCGGCTACCAATCCGCACTATAGCAACGTGGTGGAGTATGCTCTAGGCCTCCTCTAGAGGACAGACCCGTGCTCAGTAGTTGGCCGTTAATGGATTGAAGCCAAACCCATTTACAAGATACCTGTACTCCGTCATGCTGTCTACAAAATACGGAAAGCTTATTGGCCAACCAGAGAGCCAGAAAATTCTGATATTCTTTCACTGCCTGGTATATCTGTCTGCCATTGATAAATGATCGCTATCAAAATCACACATGAGAGCAACTCAACGTATCCTTCAAATCACATAAGCATCAGCAGTCATACATCCAACTTTCAAACTCACACCACATCCAATATTCACGCAAGCGACGGAGCAATAACTTCATTTATATTTTCCTTACAATATAACAACAGTATCATTATTATAAACAAAATAACCTTGACATCAGTAAGGAGTTATTTACCCTCTACCTACCGTTCGGCCAAGTACCGTCTTGCGTGACGACTTTCTTTATGTAAATAAAGACTTAAACGCATGTTTTCAATTCCAGCGCAGAAAATACCATAATTTATGCCTGATGATTTAATGGTGCCCGTGACTTAACTTATTCTCTATTTAATGCCTTTAGGAGAATTTTCGAAAATTCATTAATGTCATGTTTATTAATTTAGTTAAGATTTAATTCAGGGTCTTTTAATTATTTAGGGAGTGAGCCACCCTTTTTACCCCTTTCAGAGATTAATTTTAAAAAATCCTTTCCTAACTCCGCAGTATAATAAATAAGTTTTATGCTTCACGAGTATATTCACTGGTTTCGCCTGAGAGGCTGTGTTGTCTTATAATCAGTCATCGTTAGCGTTTTATTAAGTAAATAACAAACCAGAATCTGGTGTTAATATTACTTCAGTCTCAAATGGATAGATAGGACAAAAAAGTAAAAATAATAATAACCAATTGTTGTAAATAAATTAATAACACTACACATTCATAGCCCCACAGTAGGATTCCCTGTGTCGTGGGTGCATGGACAACACACTAGACAAGGACATTCACACCCAGACCGAGAACAGAAATTAAACTCATCATTCAAATTTCCACCTCGCTGGGAATCGAACCCAGGACCCAGGTAAACTTTGTGCCATTTGTAGGGGTTCGTTAGGCTTTGGTTAACTGATATAAGTAGCCAAGGTACTCTAACTAGTTCAAGTCTTCATTCCACCTGATCACCATAAGCCAGAGAGGCAGTTTTTCCTTTCATGTTATCTCTTCCTTCTTCTACCTCTCTCTCGTTGCTGCGCGCAAATTATATTAAAAGCGTCTTACCTATATTATGAACGTCTTTTATTTCTTTAATCAACGCGTCGTCACAACTCAGAACGATTCGTTTATTAACATTTTTAATAATGAGTTCCTATCGTAAATGTATGTAGAATCGATATTCGACAGCAAACGCGTCAAATATATTCGTATGTGTATTTGAACATAAGTTGACATCGTAAACGTACAATCGATGTTTGGTTTGTTTGTTTGTACACAGCCCGTATCGTATGGCGATTTTTGTTTTATTTGGTCTGTTTTGGTTTCAATAATATGTAAGGTTTTTGTGATTTTGGAATCTGTCATAAATAATACGATTAATTTTGACACTTGATAGTGCCCGCAATTTTGTCCACGAAAATTTTATTTTTAAAATGAACTTCATCCTTGCAGATGACGAAATAAAAAAAAATCCTTTGGAACCCGTAAGTATGCCTCAAGGTCCACTGGATTAAACTGCGATATTTGTCATATTTTGGTCTTTCCTACCAAATCGATTCAATTATACTCGTAACACCCTTTCGAACCTTTCGATTATAAACCCAATAGCGCGAATAATCGAAATTCAGAGCACTTTGTCCTAAAACCCGGTGCCGTGACGTGTTTCAATGAATGTATCACTGTATTCTGAACATTATAGATTTTGCATGATTCAGTTACGATTTCAAGGCTTTTGCCTCCATTCGTACTCGAACCTTCCGCACGATCGTAAAGAAATTGTTTTTATCGTAAACGACATCAACCGAACCCGCCCTCCCGTCATGAAACATAACCCTTACATTACCAAGTAGTACCTGTACCTTACATAATTACTATTGATTGTTATCAGGCGTTTCATAAGTTTCATGTTTATTATTTCTATCGTTTTAGAGATTGATTCTCTTAGATCTATTCATAATACTTAGGAATTTATTAATTGTATAACAATCATACAATTTCAGTAACTGATCGAGGTCTGTATGAGTACTTTAAGTAATATACAAAATTTGAAATAATGTATTATTGGGGGGTATTTATAATGCAGTACGGTGCAGTCACATACGAAAAATTTGAGATTTTTTGTCAGTATGCCTGTGCATTTGTTTCCGATAATCTCAGAAACAACTAAACCGATTTAGTTGCGGTTTACTGATGTATTTTAGTAAGCTGTGATGATTCACAAATCAAAAAGATATGACAATTGATATTGAGAATCCCATCTCCAAACGTAACAAAGTATCTAGGTACAAATAAAATGTGGTGTATATCGTTGTAAGCCTGATATTTGTGGGATTGTTTCCGTGGCACCCAGTTTATAGCACGGATCATTCGTTCTCCAAAGACAGGAAAACTGGGTCAGGGCTCCTTTCAAATTAATGTTCTTTGAGTCTCCCAATTCTTATCTCAGACATCTTTCTCGTTTTGTTAACCCGAATAAAGAGATCCATATTGCCATAATTATCATTTGTCAGTATTAGAATGAGATGGCGTCGAGAAATGACATCTGAATATTCTTCATATGCATTATATTCGTTCTTATATGTTATTTCGAATTATATGTTTTTTCATGCAGACGGTTTAGCTTTAGATTATAAAGTAGTATTCTACCACCCATATTATGAGCCTTACATATATGCGGTTACTGCATTACACGGAAAACACTGAATAAATTAAGATAATATTTAGTATATTTATAGTTTATTTTATGGATCCATATAAAGGATGCTTTTTTGTACGGAAAACATTTTGGCTCGTATATAAAAAAAACAGTATTACAAACGTATTGTCGGAGAAGAAAATAAAGGAAAAAGCACTGGCTCTCAATTCAAATGTCATTTTCCATTCTTTAATCCATCCATGAGCCATTGGAGCCTAGAGGTCCGTTGACGCACATCTAGGTCTCCCCTAAAATGCGCCACTCTGACCAGTCCTGAACCTTCTCAATCCAGCGAATGATCGCTGTCTTCTTCAGTTCGTGAGTCCACCTGGTCCAACCATCTTATCGCTTCCGAATGTTTAAATATTATGTAAAACTAAAGAGCTAGATACGGCATAGAACAATTATCATCTATGCCATATCTAGCTCCGCAGTCTATGTATGTCTGTATTACGTCAAAAACGACATTTTGAAGCGTTGGCAATTTATGACGTCACACCCGACCAGCCCTCAGCCCTCCTCAGTCCCCCGAGGCCCGACGAGACTTTGTTTTTACGAGTTGTTTTTCATTTCGCAACTTTGAATTTGTTCTGTATTTGTTTTATTTTAACACCACCGGAACATATGTAATTCTGTAACATAATAATAATAACTTTTTTAATTTGTGTTTATTGTCTACGGGATTTTTTTTTCATGGTCATTACACAATTTAAAGTAAGACTTTAATTAATGAATAATCATACTGAAAACAAAAATAATTTAATTGTGTTGCCTTTAGTTTAAACTTTAAAGCATTGCATTTAATTTAAAAACCGAATTATGACAACATTGACGTCATGGTCATCCTTAAATGAAAGTTTTGTTTCTAATACTCTTTTTGACGACCCGTGTGGCGCAATGGTTACCATGCCGGATCGCCGCACCAAGGGTCCTGTGTTCGATTCCCAGCGAGGCGGAAATTTGAATGATGAGTTTGAATTTCTGTTCTCGGTCTGGGTGTGAATGTACTTGTCTAGTGTGTTTGTCCATGGCACCCACGACACAGGGAATCCTAGTGTGGGGCTATGAGTGTGAAGCGTTGTTTTTTTTTTGTTTTTAATTTTTTTTTATTCATAAATAAATTTCTCAAAAGAACAAAACTTGTCACTGAATTCTATGAAATAACATGTAGGCCGCTAACACCAGCTAGTCTGCAAACATTTGACAAATTATGATCACCGCTGCGCTGCTTTTTACCACCTTTTTACTATAATACGAGTACTCACGATATTTATTTTGTATTCCGATATTTCGACCCAGTTGCATGGATCGTGGTCACGGATGAACTGCGGTGGCGCGGAGAAACTTTTGACAGGATGACAGGTGACATTTGACACTAGTACATAAGTCTATCAACTTTCCGTCTAGTTCGTTTTTGCGTTTTGTTGACAATATTACGACACACTACACTCACCATCATCTTACTTTACATCTTGCCGCACCACACTTCGCACTTTTTGATTTTGGGATTCGTATTATAGTAAAATGTGTTCAGTCCACGATGAGTTAAGTTTAAAATCTTTTTACCACCTATCCCACCCGATGGTAAGGAGCGATGAAGTCAACCTTACTTGGTAAAAGTAAAAGCCTATTCACCGTTTTCTTGAAGACTCCCAAAACTAGGTATTAATGGAACCACCAACGTCGCTGTCTCGACCCTGAAGATAATACCGGCTGAAGCCGACCTGTAAACGATACTAGTTAAAAACAGAACGGAAGAAGGAAGAGCGCAATCGCCAAATGGTCCAAATTGTGTTTTTCCTTTTTACGTACAATATATTCTAGTACGTATTATATTTCTAAACTAATGGATACCCAGCGTGTTCCAGTACGCAATTTTTTTTTCTGGTGACCATGACAGATCTGTTTTATGCCGCATAATTTATGCGCCATCTTCACATATTATTACATATCTTTAAAAATTTATATGGGAAAAGTGGAAAATCGACTTTGTCAATGGACCCAATGTGCCTAATGCATTGTTTTAGTCTCAAACCACCTTCGGATTATTGCTCTACAAATGAAACCATTTTGAGGCATATCGGTTGGATGGTTGACATCCGTACAAACATTTTTTGTGTTTTATATATATATATATACATATAGATGTGCAGGCTGATGTTCTAACTTTATTCTAGTCTAGTTTGAACACGATCGCGCGATCGACATGTAGGCCGAGGGTGACCAACTTTCGAAAATGTCAGCGGGACACACACTTCAATAATAAGGTTTAGCACACGAGCATTCACTTTACGTCACTGTCTTGAAGACATTTACCATTACTTAAATCTTAACTAACTATACTATAGTATTTTTGCTTCGTATTTAATTCTGGAATTTTCTGTTTTATTATTTTACTGAATACTGAATAATGAACAAATTTTTATTTGTTCTCAAAGTATCCATCCGTTTCCATTCTATTTCATTCCGGTCCAAAGTATCCATCAGGCATTAAGTCCGCCCATTGTAATCTAGTTTTTAGGTTTACAATAAAGAGTGAATAAATAAATATCCTTACGTTCATTATTTAGCTGCTATTTCCTGTTATGTAACACACGTAGGCACTAGGTACTATTAAGTCACTGTAAGAACGTTAAGGATAGACGTTAACAAAGTGCGGGGTGGCAGGTGACAGTTATCTACTATATTATCCATAATGGCTTAACCACTGAAACTGTTTAACTTATGCTTGCAGTGACATGACGTCATGAGTTGTACTCATAAAGAGCTTGTCAAATATAGCTGCCATTACTTTTATTTTCTATTGAGTATGGATTGTATTTTTGGCATATTTTTGAGAATCATTTTTTGAGGAAAATTTTCGTAATCATACACAGGCACAGTGGAGTAGAGCTCCCGCCGCCCGGGGCCGACCGAAAATTTGCCGTCCCCCTAATGAACTTTGCCGCCCCATATTTAAAATATTTTTTATTTATTAAAAATGCACTCTTCTTGTTTTTTTTCACAACACAATTTATATTAAAAAAATATAAAATAATTAATTTTAATACATATTTCTTTTTTTAAATCGAGTGGCTTGCCGCCCTCTCTTCATGTGCCGTGCGGGGCCAGGCCCCCCTCCCCTCGCTACGCTACTGCATAGGCATACTGATTACTAACAGTACCCGACCCTGGTGTTTCGGTTAATCTCGCAAGTCGCAAATTGCACATTCAGTTTTCCCTAATGTTGTAGTAAGCTTGCGGTAACACTTACGCCCCAACTCAGAGTCATTAAAGGTTGCTCCTTAGTACAGAATTTGGTTGGTGATTCTTTACCAAGGAGCGATTAGAGTAACCATTAGTGACTCTGAGTTGGGACGCGGACGTTACCTAGTGTTTGTCTATTTAAAACGGCTCACAAACACAAAATAATGTCGATTTCAAAGACCCCATCCAACGTTTTTTCGAATGCGGGTACTCATCCTGAAATATATTTATAATCATGTAGTAACACTACAATCGAACGTGTGGGATGACATGTACAATGCAAACATTTACGAAAGTTATTTATGTGTTCTGACAATAGGTACGATGGTTTTTTCTGGAACCGCCACATTGACTCATACTCGTACGTACAAAATTAAAGTTGTATGCGTGTTGTTTCATGAAACCGTGAATCTATATTTGAGTACCTTTATAATATTTATTTCTTTATTTTTCTTTTAACGACATTCTTTTATTTCACTTGCCACCCAAATCACAACAATAGTTAAATTTATTTTCATGGGAAGTATACGTATCTCCAAGGAGATAATTCCCCTTAATCTAACCGCGAACTCGTTTAATTCCCCAAACCTATTGAATTACCATTTCAATGCTCATCTTTCCCGGGAAGTGTAGAGGTTGCGTATTTAAATAGCCCCAGGGTGCTCTGATTAGCCTCCCTTAACTGCCTTTCTACTCGACGACACGACAAGGACATCTCATGTATGTATTGTGTGTGTGTACCTACAAACGCAAACTGCCATGTGCGTGAGGTAACGTGGAGCTTAATATTTTAGAACATTTAACTGGCTACAAAAATAAATAATAGTTTAAAACAACTAAAAAACACGCTTTTATAGAAAATCCCACTTAAAAAAAAAAGAAAATAAATTTGAATTAAATATTACAGGAAAATTAATAAGAAGTGTATGGCATTAAAAAAACGATGTTAAATAAATAAAATAGAAAAATATCGATAAATACATAATCAACGTACGGAACCCTCTCCACGCAAGTTTAACTCGCACTTGTCCAGTTTTTTGTTCTTCGTAAAATTTTAGTTATGTACTATTGTCTTCTGTGGTGTGGCAGCACCACTTAAATTATAAAGCTGTGTCGGTATCGTGTCGTCCAATGCAGAAGCGCCCTTCGATATAAAAAGGCAGCACTCAATTTGGAAAATATCCCGGAGCGGCCTCTACTAACATTTAAACGAACGAAATTAAGAAATTTTCATACTTTTCATTTGAATCCGTTAGCTTAGTTCTATGATCTCTTTCTCTCGCGCGCATGAATATGTATGGAAAGAGGGATGTTGACACTAACTGTAATTTAATATAAATTTATGTTTAAAGTATTAAGGGAAACATTTTAACACCTAAAATATTATTCTTTTGTCGAAATCAATCACAATAAAAGAAATATAATTAATTTAAAATGTTACAAATAGTACTCACTGTCACGTGACCTCAAACACCATTTTGGGCTAATGACGTCATTGTTCGTATTTTATAATATGCAACTTCAACAAACTTCAGTCGACCGATAGTATTGAATATCGGTTAGTGACTTCACGTGACGTTTTTGGTGGAAAAGATAATGATTTTTTTTTAATTGAAGATTATTATTATTCTTATAATATTTTTTTCGTGAATATTAAGGTTCTATCTATAAATAAAATTGAATCCTAAAATAAGTCAACATAAGTAAAATCCTGCTCTCTTTAAAAGTCTATATCATTCGAGGGAAAAAATTGACCCAATTGAATACTACAACCGTGATAATTAACTGTTGTTGTACAAATGATAATAACTGTTGTTTTATCAGCGTACCAATTAAACATCATCTAACTAGTATCAATAAAAATATTCAAACGGAAATAAAACCATGTTTTACGTCAACAAGCAACTATACCACAACAATTGCAACATTCGCGAACTTAAAAACATTAATCGCATTGTGTCCTTAGCTTTAAAACAGGTAGCTTGTAGTAAAAGAAAAAACAATCGGTAAGAAATTGTACCACAACAAACCCGGTAGTTTCTTGCTGCTTCTTCTCCCGGGCCCTCTCACAGTAGGGCCTTGTCTGAAGCATTGGCGTAACTTGCATGACTTTCAAAAAGTGTTTGTAAACCAAACCAATTTTGAATAAAAACATTTGATTTGATTTGATTTGATTTGTATTCCTAAAATAACCGAGGTTTTCGCACGTAGCCAAGTTACTGAGTACTAATTGTAAGATTAAACGTCATTTCTTTAATTCCATACATATTATGTTTTGCGTGAGCAAACCTAAACCCTAGCATCTCCTCTCCATGTACGAACAGGACATCCGCAAAATAAATACAAGAACTATCAACTAAGTTCTATGCTGGGTAGGGGAATTCTACATTATCGAGTAGAAATGATAAAAAGTAGTAGCATTGGGAGACAAAAGTAATGAAGTTCTATGATAAATGTGAAAGTTTGTTAGTTAGTCTTTCACACAAAAACTACCAAACGGATTTTCATGAAATTTAGCACACAGGTAAACCATGACTTGGAATAAAATACAGGGTATTTAACATCCTTGAAAACGCGGGCAACACGCGCACAGTAGCTCGAGCACGAATATTTGCGAGAAGTATTCGTATGGTTAACGTAAGCAATTTGTATGGCATTTTTTCAAAAGCGCCCCTATCGTACGTAAATGGTACTAAAATGCCATACAAATTTGACAAATTGCTTACGTTAACCATACGAATACTTTCTCGCAAATATTCGTGCTCGAGCTACAGAACGCTAGTGACTAAACTAGAGTAACCACAATACTGTATACCTAATCTAGGGTTGCCAACCTCAAATTTAAAAAACCAGGATTTGAAGTTGAAGAAACCAGGACAATTCAGTTTGAAAACAGGATGCAGTAATAGAGTTGCAATAGTTGTTAGCCGTGAGGCCCTTGAGCGGCCTCAAGGCCGTAACGTAAGAATATTAAAAGAGGCGTACTAATTTTAAAATTTAAAAACCCAGGACGCTGCTTAAAAACTATTCAGGACGTTCCAGGACACTAGAAAAACTAGGACATGTCCTGGGAAAACAGGACGGTTGGCAACTCTAACCTAATCTGATTCCCAAAGCAAGCAGGTCACTAGTACACTATAAAGTGACAATCCTCGCAACAATATAACAGTTAAGAAGCCCTACAAAAGATGTTAACAGTACTGCGGAATGTCAGTGAACTGATCGTCGATCGGTACGCTAATGTAAGTTATGCATCGCAGATAGTTCGCGTGTCGGTGTCGCGGTGCGAGCAACCAGTGCCAACCGAGCCCATTCACAACCAGCTAACTGGCACTACTAGCAGTCTGACCTAGGTGCTACTAAATATAAACTTAGCTTTCTTTGAGTGTGTAAGCGTTTATTCCTTTCTGTGAAATAGCCATTGAGACCCACAGTCCCGGTTGTTGTTGAGAATACATCGAACAGTTCATTTAATCGGCTCAAGTTTTCTGAAGCAAAGAAACAGCGGGTTTTTTGATTCTAAAACTACCCTCGTTTCAGAAATAACTTCGTTTACCTGTCGTAAAGTCGCGGTTATCAGCACGGATCACATTCATACACACTTTTCAATTGTCCACCGACAAGAAATTTATCTAAATGATTTATCGGACAACCAAGTTCGCGTATCAAGCAATTCAATGAACGCACCAACCATTCATATCCACTTAACTGTTCAGAGGGGGTCACTGTTCCTTTTTATTGTAAAGAAGATTGACCTATTAGGTCTGTTGGCCGTTATTCTATCACTTGGTATAACTGTAGATGATAAATAAATTGAAACGTATCGGTGCGTGTCACCTTGTTACCGGTATTATGACAGTAGGGATGTTATGACACTGTAACCGGTAACCGTTACTTTTATTACATTGTTTGTTTCTAAATTAATTGTCGCGTTAGTTAATGTCATAATTTTTCTAATACATGTTTCTTCTTGTTTATCAATTCAATTATTTTTGATAGAAGATTGTTTTGTATATTTTTTAATCTCAAGGGAATGGAAAATTTCAAACATTTTAAACTGACTTGAAATTTGGCTACTACTAACGCCGCTTTGGCAACGTTGTTATGGAATTGCGAGCGTCGCGTGGCCGGTTTTAGACAACCGCTATGATAAACTGATAACAAGGTCCTTCACAACTGTCGTCAGATTTCCTGCTGCTATGCGGTGTGCAGTTGTCCTTATGATAAAACAATTCTCTGTAAACAGTGCAAGAGCAGTCAGGCGCTTGTCAAGAGCGATTGGCGATAACATTGTTCCCAACGCTTGTAATTACACAATTCGTAACACATATCTTGAATTCTTGAAACGCCATCTTGAAAACGCACCTACTTATGATTCATGAGTTGGTTTTAATGAATAAGGATTATATTGCTTCTCGCTTTCAATCTAGCTTCAGAGCCAGATTAAGGAAGAAAGTTCTTAGCCGGCAAAGCAATTGTGGTGCGTTGGTTAATCTGGTGTCCATTCCATGGGTGATGGGTGATGATGACCACTAACCATCAGGTGTCTTATATGCTCGTTAGGTGTATAAAAATGTATGTATATAAAGATTTCGTTAGCTGTTGTCTAAAAAAACGAGCGAGACGGACAATTAAAAAATGCTCAAAAAATCGATACTAAATCTTTTTCGCGTCATTCACTACAAAACGAAAAATTTTCTTCATCAGTCACAAACTACAAACCTACGTCACTTACGAGAAGCAACCAGTGATGGGACATAATGGAGCGAGTAGTTAGCAGTAGTAGGCTTTTACTTAAAAACTACAGCGCAGTCGTCAGGCTAGTGATGGGACGTGAATGACTCAAGTCTCGACTCTAGTGCCACGGCGATAATCGCTCAAAAACATTGCAATTATCGCTGTTACTCTGTTTGTTTCGTTCTGGCGTGGCGATGAAGATTATGGCGTGTGATACTGTGACAGCATAGATTTTATCGACAAAAGCCTTGCAACTAGAAAGCGTACTTGCAAATCTTAGATATTATTTAATGGAAATAGCTGACTAACTTAAGTCATAAGACTCTTAAGGCATTACGCGTGTCTAATGCTTACACCCGCCAGTCTTGAACTGTAAGAGTCCCATCCATTCACTCCAAGCTAATATCTGCTGCTTGATAAACAGACGAGGCCTTAGCACCAGGAGGCAGGACCCTCTTGATTTTCACTTGTTTTTGTTATCCAGTTTAGTTCTCACGGCATTCGTGATTGGTGCTAGGGATTATCACTACCACAATGATCGAACACTTTTTAGTTTCATTAGCCGTCATTAAGCCGCCTTTCTGCAGCACAGGGCAAACACCTTAGGGTTAGAAAGCTATACAGTTTTCTAGAATAAGAGAATAGGTATTAAATTTCAGTTACAGTGTCGGAAAGCCAATAATTGGCGGACACACTGGTTTTGCCTTCGCCCTCCGTTTTACTCATGTGGCATGGCATGGGCAGCGATGACTTGACATAAAGTAGATGGCTGGACTTCGTCTACTCATAATGCCAGATTTAGTTGTCACTGCTTGTTTCCCACAACGTAGGGTCCTAACAGTGCAGTGATAGCCTAGCGGTTAGAACGTTCGCGTTGGTCACCCGAACGCAGGGGCCCAAGCTTAAATCTTGGCATGCACCTCTAACTTTCAATATTATTTGCGTATTAGAAGTTTCGATAAAGGAAAACATCGTGAGGAAACCTGCAAACCGGATAGTTCTCCATAAAGTTCTCAAAGCTGTGTAAAGTCTACCAATCTACACTCGGATGGCAGACTATGGCCTGTCTGTACCCCCACATTGTGAGACCTTGAGCACGCAGTGGGACAATTATGGGTTGTTGCTTTGCTTGTTTCCCATTGGTCAGATTTCACTGTATACTGAAAAATACTATACTGGGTGACTGAAAAAAAGTGTTACTCTGAAAAAATAGACCCCAGTCAACGTGTGAATAAGTCAGCTCGATAGGCTAAACCACACTGACCTAAATACTGGCGAACCGTCACGTTAGTTCACGGAACATTAGCTAAAAGAGAGTTCGACTCGATTTCAGATTACTTTGCCGGTGTTTAGCCGTGCTAATGCTCTCTGCATTTTGCTGCTTCTAAATGTTTACACAATCCCAACCGTCTGATCACTCAATAGCAATGATGACGTCCCATATTTTCTAAAGTCAGTATTATTATTATTCACATTTACCTCGGTCATCCATATTACATAAACGATGCTAATAAAGTTCATGAAAATTCTTTTAAGATCCGGCGTGATTTGGATTCAAACCGGGAACTGTTTCGTTTTGGTGAGAGAGCCAATAAAAACAGGTTCCTTGCTTCTTGGAAGGCAAAAGAGTGATGTCTTTACTTTTGTTTTTGTTAACGTTTGTTGAATTCATTCGTTTAATTACTTTTTTATGTAATGAGCATAGCAAACGAGCTAACAATGCCACCATCCCCTGCCGCTCATGGACATCTGGGACAACCTTCGAAGATGACTTTAGGAGTGGCTGTAGACATTTGAAAATCGTTCAGTTAGTATTCGTTAGTCCCACTCGAAATCGGTCACGGTATACTTCCTTCTCGGAGGTCTAATATTTCCGCAAAAGTCGCCGGCCCCAGCAAGTATAATACAGAAAGGCGTTCCAAAATTTTATTCAACACCGTTTGTCTTGTTTCTTACGTTTCGCTCATAGCACATTTTTTACGTGAGCCATAGAATAGAGCAGAAATTTTCACGCTCCATTATTTCATTCCGTTAGATATCTACACCAACGAATTACAAACAGTTTCTCTGTAAATAAAAACTCATATTTGAGACGTAGACTTTGATTACTAGTTTGTAAAGAAACGTTTTAAACATTTCAACATTGACTTTACTATTACAATCTGTAGGTTGCTTGTCGATAGTGTATTTTGTTAGAATTAGAAAACCGGGCAAGTGCGTGTCAGGCCACGCGCAATGTAGGGTTCCGAAGTTTGTAAATTCATCATATTATAAGTTATTTTTGAGAATTTTTCACTTGTTCAACTCCAACCGTTTAGCCAGCAGTGCGGGGAGGACATTTGACTCTAACCAAAACTAGCACTTTAAAGCCAAATATTTCACAAACGGAAACCTAATTCCAAAAATAGTCTTAGAAGACCCATAATATTTTTGAAAGACCTTTTCAACGATACCCCACACTATAGGATACGCGACGAATAAAATATTCATCCTCACGTTACCTCTAGGAGAGGTGTAGTACCCTGAAAAAAATGTTTTTCAATATTTTATTCTGCGATTCTGGAGTTTTAATAAAATAAATAGGGGAAGGGGGGGCATAACGGGGACGTTAAGGAAAATAGCCAATAAAAGAATAAACAAAATATATTAAGTAATTAACACTAATCATAGCACTTTGGTTATATATTAGGCTATCATTTGGCATAGAATTTGGCGAAGCAACTAATCAAATAATGTTGTAATTTTAATTTTACGAAACCCTCATGAAAACCCCATTGTGCCCCTGGGGTGGGGCAGTATGGGGTACATGGTTATTTTATTCACAATATGTGCAGATGTGGATTTCTTTTGGGTTCTCGTGGTCAACACCAGCACAGGCTGTATGACACAAACGTCTACATAGCTGGCAGGCCACCCAACCCTCCGCAGACTTCAAATATAGATAGTTTAATGTATGGTTATCGTCAATACAGGCATAAAGTATCCTCGTCTACGTTTTGAATATATCAGAGTGAGCTTTATCGATGTTTTGTTTTTTCGAGGTTTTATTCAATCTCGGATCTAATATATTGTAATACTTTTTCGTCCGTTTGAGGTTTCTGTAGCTTACTGGTCTGCTTAAAACAACATCAATAGCCTGTTTCATGCGTTCTACAGAGCAAGTTCTGCCTCTCAAAATTTTCTTTTTGTACTTTCGTACCATTTTTAATACCTAAAACAAAATGAAAATTCTATTATCAAATGTTCACATAATTCCTTTAGAATATCTTACATAAGAGGGGCATAATGGGGTACCCCATCGTGCCCCATGGCCATGGCCCCGTTATGCCCCCACACGTAACATTATTTGAAATAATTGACAAAAAAAATGAATAATAGTTAAAGTGATTTTGTTCAAAATATATCAATAAATAATATCTCTAGAAAAACATAATAAATAGACAATAATAGTAATAAAAACACTTACCTTTTTACATGTGTTTTCGTACTCACTCAAAATTAGACGAAAAAACGTCGCAACAAGTTTATTTTCATAAAAACCAAACGCGTGCAGACTAGTCGCCATTCACGATTGGATTAAAGATTGATACAAAATGGTCATCTATTAGTGAAAACAGCAAACGTCTAGTGTTCGTCGTTACTTGTTTTTGTGGGTGGCCCCGTCATGCCCCGCGACCCCGTCATGCCCCCCCTTCCCCTATGTATATCCATGCCAAATTACAGCTTTCTAGCACTAAGGGTCTCGGCGGCCGGCGCTTTCCTTCGGACAGACGGACGTACAGACGGACTGACATGACGAAACTACAAGGGTTCCGATTTAAATTCGGAACCCTAAAAACGGTGAGGCTACATTTTCATTCATGTTGGGATATTATTTTCATAAAAATACGTGTTTTTATTTTTAAATGCACTTTCTTCTATTTATTCTTTTCTCAACCCGCATTTTACTTTTCCGTAATTGTGTTTCCAGTTTATTTATTCAACAATAGTAAATTCAAGAAGAATACCAGCGTTAGGGTGAAACATTTTATCTTACCAACCCCTACAGCAGTGGCACCATATAAATATTAAGTACCTGAAACAAAATAAAGAAATAATTAATGGTTTATTTACTTACATTGTATTATTAGTAACTATGATTTATACATAAATACGTTTGAACGCGAAATTACACAAAACTTCATTGATTTATGTGGAGTTTTTACCAGTATACAGAGTGATAAGGGTGAATATTATTATGATGAAAGTATAAAACACCGTATAAAACCGCATAGAAAGAAATTGAAAAAGTTTCCTTTTAATAAATAATTATTACAATTAACTTTAAATAACTACTACGACAAAAGGATCAGGTCAGTGCGAGTTGTTTTTATAAAATAACTGAACTTGCAGTTCAATAAATCTTATATTTCCATGAACTTCCTTAGCTATTGCCGTGGTAGTTGACATTTATTGGTGAATGATAAATCATTTCTTAATACTTAGAACGATTTATAAAAACCATTATTCTTCGGAGCTTCTCGTTTTAATGTACCAAATGGAAAATACGAACTGGAGCTTTTTCTTTTCCGACCGTCATGTCTAAAATTGAGCCGAAAATTGTATACGGATAATAATTATTTTGTCTCACTCATCATTCATCCAACGAAATATTTAAACGAGAACGAAATATTGAAGATTTCAAAGTCAAAATAGTTTATGTATAGGTATTAATAATACACTTAGGGCTTGTTTCAGCATCTTCAAGTAGAGTCCTGAATAAGCTATTCGCCGGTTAAAGTGACGTTAAAGTGTCATTTTACATACACGAAATGTCAACTTAACCAACGAATAGCTTACTTCGGACTTACTTGAAGATTGTGAAACAAGCCCTTAGAATTTCGTTTAATTTTTTTATGTATTGGATTTAAACAAAGAAGAGTAATATACCCTATAAAAGCATTTTTTACATAATGCACATAAGTTAGACCACGAGCATCACCGATACGTTGCCGATCAACAAAACGTCGCTTATTCATACACAGAATCCATTCAGAAAGACAATCGACACTAGATATTGGCCGCTCATTTCACTTGTACGAGTAGGTCAGACGAGTCACACAGACAGAACTGTTTACCTATTAAATTAGAGAGGTGCAAAACATCGCACTTAGCACTTTGTAAATCTCAAAGTAGTGATGAAAAGCGACTAAAATTAACACGGCTGCATCGCCGTTCACTTCGCCTTGATTAAAGAGAACTTGACCTTTTAGTTATACTTCAGTGCCTGGCTTGTTGTCTCATGAAGACTTACATCAACAGCCGAAACGAACTTATTAACAAAGAATAACATAAGTGTCAGAGGCCAGTGTCGGTAGGTAAACCCAAGGCATCACCGAGACGTTAGCAGCTAAGTAAGAAACAGATGAGGGGACTGCAGTACTACTTCGGGTATGTCTACCCTCAGTATAGGGTATCTAAGAGTCGGGGGGTCAAAAATGGCCTTAATTGTCCTTTTGTAATGAATGGCCCATAAGGTATCTGTTGCCATACGAGCAGGGGAAGATGAACTCGAGAAATTCCTTCCACTCCAACGTGTAGTCGACAATTAAGTCATTCAGATTTACGACACAAAGCTTTTACGCTCAGAAGAAAAAGGGTTTTTCTCATCCCCAGTCAGAAAGCGACACTTCCACAATTTTGCCAGTTTGTTCCATTTTTTATTTTTCTTTCTCAAATAAGCGATTGTTCACGATTGTCGACAAACAAACGCAAGGCCAAGTCTTCCGATATTGAAAAAAAAGGTTTGAGCTTCGTTCATATGCTCTAGAAAACCGCTGAACTGACAACCGCTAAGATTAGTTTTCTACAACAAATTGATTCTGTGCTGAGAAAATTTTCAGTTTGGATTATTTTTAAAATAAGTACACTTTTATACTCAAGTAACATTACATAAACGCGTAAAACATATCATAGCGCTTTTAAAAGGATGTCTGGGATTAGTCTGGGAAATATCCGTGCTCTACCACAATCGGTAGGTCCGGTTGTTTTAAATGTATTGCAAAGCCGGCAACCTCCGATCCAACTAAAGGAACTTGGCTCTAATATTGCTGTAAGGCCTTTTGTTCACGTCACGCTACCGTCAACTGTAGCTTGCTTGCATCTTGCGTACAAGTAAGAAATCTGTCCACGGAGCAGCATCGTCGCATTTGCCGATTGCCTATGTTTTATAATGCAGCTTGCATGGCTTCAACCCATTAATGGCCCACTATTGGGCACGGGTCTCTCCTCTTGAGGAGGCCTAGAACATACTCCACCACGCTGTTCCAGTGCGGATTGGTGGAGGGGTTAGTGGCCAACCCAAGTGTCGGAAGTTTTCAAACCGCCCGAGGGACTCCGACATGGCTTAACGACTGTTATCCTATGATAACAACCGGGACTGACGGCTTTACGTGCCCTCCGAAGCACGGAAGCGCTCAAGAAATTTTTGCCACTAGCGGTCACCCATCCAACTACCGACCGCGCCCGCTGTTGCTTAACTTTGTCGATCACATAGGATCGACGCAAGCCGCCGGGCTATGAGCGCTTCTATGCAGCTTGGATACAATCCTCAAATGCCTTGGAGAGTAGGCCGAAGTTGTTATCTTTGATTTGACATGGTTTGCTTGCAACGAATGGCAAGGACCTCCAACACCCCGAACATTTGCTCATTATGTATGTATGCAAGTGAGAACTGGGCCAAACCTAGACGTGACTACTAATTCGGGTTACTAAAGGGAAAAAAAAGATAACACTGAGCTGGTTTTAATAAGCAGAGACACCGCGGGTAGCGAACAAGGCCGAATGTATTGAAAGCGACACTATCAAGAGGCTTTGGATGCATCCTCTCGAAAACTACGAGCTCGACAATTTTCATGTCAATGTTAACACTGTCTTTGTTGACGGTCAAATATAGATTGGTCTATTGAAAAATTGTTTTTGATGTCGCCATGTTCCAAACAGTCCGTCTGTCTATTAATAGCTGTTTTGAAGTGAAACTTTAGGGGTATTAGGATTTTTCTGTCACGAAAGTGTTACGGCCGCGTGGGGGGTAGACGATATATCGCGTGGTGAGAGGCGGCAGCGGCAGAGGGAGAGAAAATGTATATATTTATATGTAAATTTAAGAATATTTTTTTTAAATAAACTTTTTTGAAATATTATTTTCAACAAAATTTTATTGAATTATTTTTTCGGAAAGGGTCCGTTGAAGTTTTACTTGTACTATGTGTCCCAGCACACATTTTCTTTTTTTCTTTGGTGTTTTGGTTGACTTCAATCTTTTTGCCCCATAGAAAAGTACAGAAAAACAAAGGCTGACTTAATGCAAAAAGCATTATCTCCCAGTCAACCATAGATATCTCATCTGCTTTATCGTCATCCATTTGAGCATTTGAATTATTACGAAGAGTTCCGACAATCTTATACAGGGCAGTGTTATGCCTACCTACAATTATTGTGTTAGAAGAAACGTTTGTAATGTTTTGTGTTGCAAGTAGTAAATAATTAAATTAAATAACTATGTAGTCTTTCTGAGTAACAACAAATGCAACTGCATATATTATAATCAACAATACTATTAGTATTACTAATAATACAACATTATTCAAAACCCAAACATACCTCAAGAGTCTCACACAGGCTACAAGCTATTCTCGACCTTATGACACAGACTTTTAGACTAAAAGCGCTCGAATACAACACGACGTAAAATGAATGCATTTTACAAATACCGTGTGGGTTATTGAACTTATCATATGTTTCAGTGAATTCACAAAACGTACCTGGTCTATTTAGAAGGCAAGTGCTCTTAAGGCTTAGTTCGATCGGCACTAACTACGTGAGAGAGACAGAGGTATGTCTACATTCTACTCTGTAGTGACGCAAGTTACAGAAAAATGATCCGAGTTTTGTTTTTTTAAACAGGAAAAGCCGTATTACATGAACGTCCATGTTGAATGGAGCCTTCGGTTTAGGCAAGAGTGAGTTAGTTATTTAATCGGGTTACTTATTAAATTGGGGTACCGTCAATGAACTAATATACTAACGTACCGTATATTTTTAACGAAAAACCGGCAAATGCGTGTCAGGCCACGCGCAATGTTAGGGTTCCGAAGTAGTAAATTTATCGACTATTACTCATTAAGTACTTAGGCTAACATAGCCATGATAATTTTCCTTGTAAATTCATCATAATAATATAACCTATTTTTGAGAATTTTTCACTTGTCCAACTCCAACCGTTTAGTTGGCAGGGGAGGGACCCCTGGCTCCATAGATTACCTCCAATAGATACCGTATACAAGGCAACTGACGCGCGCCAACACATACGTGCATTTGCAAGTCGACGACAATAGTGTCGACCAATACTGACCCGTCAAGTCCAAGTATGAATAAGAAATAGCCAATCACAGCGCATTGTTTTGTCCCCCGCAACCCGCGCCTTCCGCCAAATTTTGTGAGTTCAAACTCTAAGAAAATTTCACTTATGCGGTATCTATTGGGGGTAATCTATGCCTGGCTCTAACCAAAATTAGCACTTAAAAGCCAAATATTTCGCAAACAGACCCCTAATTCCAAAAATGGTCTTAGAAGACCAATAATATTTTCGAAAGATCATTTCAACAATACCCCACACTATAGGGTACGCGACGAATAAAAAATTCATCCTCAAGTTACCTGTGTAGGGGAGGTACCATGACAAAAAAACGTTTTTCAATATTTTATTCTACAATTCTGGAGTTTCAATAAATATGTATTATATTTAATATCCATACCAAATTACATCTTTCTAGCACTAAGGGTCTCGGCGCATCGGACAGACGGACAGACGGACGGACATGACGAAACTATAAGGGTTCCGATTTTACTTCGGAACCCTAAAAACCGAATTCTCTCATACTCGACGCGTCTCTGTCCATCCGCAGATACATCACACCCTCCTTCCTAGGATAGTGAACAAAGGTACTCGAACGAAATATCCATTCAAGAAAATCAATATCCCTCTCATGAAGCTTTAAGGAACACGTGTGTCAAGAATAAGAATCAGCTCATCATGACGCAATCCTGGCAGTGACTCGACCTCGGTCCACGAGTCACCGACTATTGTATTACCGACCACGTGGGCACAGTCGCATAAAAAAATTATCTCATCATTAAACATATGACGCGCACGTGCTAATGGCCACCACGAGGACTGACAGACTGAGTCCCAATGATATTATAATGTTAAAAAGAGGCCGATTCCACGCCGATATATCGTAGTCGTAGGTTATATTATAACTAGCTGACCCGGCGAACTTCGTATCGCCTAACAAACTATTTTTTTTTGTAAAATAAAAGCCTAAGTTACTCCTTGTTACATCAGCTATCTGCCAGTGAAAGTCCCGTCAAAATCGATCCAGCCATTTCAGAGATTAGCCGGAACAAACAGACAGACAGGCAGACAAAAATTGTAAAAAATGTTGTTTTGGTATATGTACTGTGTATGCATCCAAATACTCTTAGTAAAAAGCGGTTATTTTAATATTACAAACAGACACTCCAATTTTATTTATTTGTATAGAAAAAAATGTTGTTTTGGTATATGTACCGTGTATACATCCAAATGCTCTTAGCAAAAAGCGGTTATTTTAATATTACAAACAGACACTCCAATTTTATTTATTTGTATAAATGTATAGATGTATAGATTATTTTCACCTTTGACTATAGCTCTGTCCGCGGCCACGTTACAGCCTTGCCCACATTTTCCGGGATAATAAGTAGGTAGTCTACTCTTAGTCTACCTCTGTGTTAAATTTCATCAAAATCCATTCAGGAATTTTTGCGTGAACGAATAACAAACATCCATATAAACTTTCACATTTATAACATTAGGGGAATTATATAAATTTCAACTAAATAAATTCAATTATATTTAAAAACATAATTATTCACAGCGCGTGTTTTCTATGTACCTTTCAAATTTTAAGTCTATTGTATTCTCAAGTTATCTCTGCTTCAATTCACTACGGTTCAAAATAGAGTTCAGCAGACGCCGCCGGACACCAAAGAAACGCTGTAAAAACTTAACAACGCTTTCAACTCGAAGGTGGAATCCTGCTTACGTAACTGACAAAAAATAAATGATGTCAATGGAAAATTCCACGCGAATTTTAATAATTGTGGAAACAATTTTTGAAACTTTATAACCATGGGGAATCAACGAATAGCGATGCGTGCGTATGGGAGTCCTATGGTAAAACAAGTGGATATTAAATTTTATCTTATTCCATCCCATTAAGTGGCGTTAATAGTTTTTTTTTATGGATATAGCCGGCAAACGAGCTGACGATCCACTTGATGGTAAGTGGCTATCATCGCCCATGAACATCAGCAACACCAAAGGCATCACTGATGCGTTGCCGGCCAAGAAAGGGTAAAGAAAAAGAACGAAGTGGCTCTCAAGCCCCCAGCCGCAAACACGACGAGTCGCTTGGCGGCTGACTCATGCTCGAGGGTGGTGTGACATACATAATAATAAAAGAGTATCTGTACTACCCGCACACGAGGCAGTCACCATCCAGCCGTCAAGTGCGCGGGTTGTGTTGTATCACTGAAAACCATTTTGTGTTTTATTTCTAATACCTAATCAGGTAAACCTAGACACCACATTTGGCGACCGAGGTAAAAAATAAAACAAAAGGAAAAAGTGTGAGTAATTTGTGGTTCTTTTAAGTTCACAAAATGTTAACCTTGAGTTATCATACGAAAATGTCTGTGCTATTTGAAATATTGGAAACGCGTGCTATGTTTAGTTTTGGAAAGTTTTAAAAGAATCGTATATTTTTACGGAAAAAGAAAAGACAAGAGAACATTTGATAAAATACTAAGTACCTACCTACAAATGCATTTGTGTTCAATCTTTGATGATTCTTGATTAACAAAGTTGATTGTTGAATTAACGAAGGTATTTTCTTAACAAATGCATCTAATCTAGTACATTAAATTACATTCCATATATTGTAGCCTGATATTCGTATTGATAACACATAGGTTACAAAATACACGTATTAATGGTACAAAATAAAAACAATGCGTGTTGGCGCAATAATAGGTAATATATACCTAAGATATTGTTTCATTGTTGTATGGTCGGTATCGACACGGCCAGTTTACTTTAAATGTACAAGCATTGGGATTATTTGGGATCATAAAATGCGATTAAAAGGATCTTGTTCGTGTGATAGGTTAAAAACTAAATAAGTAATATTTAGTTTACAATGATAATTATTAATTATAGTAAGTTGAAAAATGTTTGATACTTCTACCTGCCAAAATGATAATAATAATTTAAAATGTCAATATAAATCCAAATTCAGTCTTCACATTAATATATCAAATATCTTAATAAGATAACCGTAAACAATATCATAGCAATATTGCTATACGGTATCTTCATAGTTTGTCTCAAAAATAGAAGTACTTACTAACTTACTATGTTATTTAAAATAACGCTTCACACTTATAGCCCCACACTAGGATTCCCTGTGTCGTGGGTGCCAAATTTAAATTTAAAGTATAGTACTTACGTAGCAAGTAAATTCAACGATGTTATTTTACTGATGTTATTCTAAGCAATGATATTATAATGTATAAAATATATTTTTGAATATCATTGATTCTAAACAAAATCTATATAATAAACCACAAACAATGTTTGCTGCCATGTCCTTTAGACTGAAACTATCCAACCGATGTGTTCCAAACAGGGTTCATTTGAAAGGCAAATAATGCGAAGATGGTTTAAGACCAACAAAACAATTAAGCATATTAATTTGCCCGTACCTATTAGTAGAATATAGGGTGATAGATCCTGTTGTAAGTGAAGATCCTAACCATACATACATGAAACTGTACCTGTTTACGTTTTCGAAATTAAAAGAAAAAACATACATACAAATATGTAATGACTACATAGTATGACCAACGAGAAACGCCCCATGTAATCAAGTCAAATACACTGCAAAATTGTCAGATGAGTGAAAACTCGTCAAGAACATAATATATTTGACATGTGTAAAACATTGGATTAAATAAATCAAGAAGTCGTTCCAATTTTAATTATCCTTTAATGCCATTAAAATGATCACGTAGGGGAAAAATAATAATATACATTACAGATTTGATAAACAAATGATATTTAGTTTCTGAGATATAAAAATATGATAATGATAATTAATAAGTATTTGCTTATTTATATCGTATCGAAACGTGTTTCCGATTTTATTGATGGAACATTTCACTAAATAAGCGAGCAATTTTGCATATCGCCTATCTCATTTTGAAAAAATGTATTTTTAACGTTAAATGGACAATTGTAATAATCTAAAATATCGAAGGGACTAAATTATTACTGTTTCCAAATTGCGGCGGAAACGATCTTGCGTATTCCTCGCTAAAACAATAATCAGTATCTCGAAAAAATGCTCTAAAGATTTCGATGAAATTTTGTAGTCGAGGATAAGTGCAAGGTAATCGCAATTATTTGTGTTTTTGAAAATATATATATATACACCACATGCGTTGGTTACACCATTTGCATAAGTTGATTCATGGTAAAGTACAAACCAGTTATAGGAACCGTTTCACCATGATTACCAAGTAGTTCATTCCGGGTAATATTGTTCCTAACTAAAATCAAGATTGTAAATAAATTTATGTTTTAAATGGATTATACTCTTAAGATCAAAAACGGAAAAAGTCAAAATTATTTTAACAAAATAATTTAGAACATTCCTTCATTGGCCGGTATAATACTGATTCTACCTGGTTTGTACTAGAATGCAACCTATAAGCTTAGTTTTGCATCTGCTGAATAATATCGTGATGAATTGAGAAACTGAACAAACAGTTAAACCGTTAAGTAATGAAAGGTATTAAAAAACGAAAACTAACTTTCACGTACCTACATAAAACTGGAACGAGATCAAACGACATCTAAATGGAGTAGACATGGGAACCAATAATCATATTATCAGTAATCAAATATTTTGCTGCAAAATGTCTTAAATGTCGTACTAGAAATGCAAAGGTTGAAGCATAAAATACTTATAAACTGAGTCAAATATAGACCATTAATAAAAGGTATTTATGATATCGATCAAGTCAAATCAGTCAAGTACTGACGAATAATAAAAGATATCTGTTATGGTATCGAAAATCAGTCAGGTACTGACAAATAATAAAAGATATCTGTTATGGTATTGAAAATCAGTCAAGTACTGACAAATAATAAAAGATATCTGTGATGGTATCGAAAATCAGGCAAATACTGAAAAATAATAAAAGATATCTGTTATGGTATTGAAAATCACTCAAGTACTGAAAAATAATAAAATATATCTGTTATAGTATCGAAAATCAGTTAAGTACTGAAAAATAATAAAAGATATCTGTTATGGTATCGAAAGTCAGATTAATACTGACCAATAATACAAGATATCTATTGTGGTATCGAACCGCTTTCGAAATCAATGTTGCACTAAACCGTGGGAGGTAATGTTTATCGTATTACGTCAGTTGAGTACTTACACTATTGACCAATACTAAAGATATCAATAATGATATCGAAAACAAAATATGACATGGTCACGAAAACGTCAGTTAAGTACTGACCAATAACAAAAGATTTATAATATTGAAAGAACGTTTTGATAAGTATCGAAACTATTAACTTCTATACCAATTGCCCCTGCTGGTCAACAAATACGAGGATATGGCTATTAATGGGAGGATATGTAAACAAAACGCATAAATTAATGGAATACCATTTAATGTTTCCTATGGTTAAAATACCTATATTCATGTATTAATAATAACGAATCTTATCGTTTTAATGTATTTGCGTGCGAAGTTGTTATTAAAGGTATTCACACGCGCACCTCTTAACGACCGCTCCGAATGATCAATGACAAACCGATATCACTGTACGGCTGTCTAAGTAAATATCTATATATTTGCACATTATCGCTTTATTTTATTACATATCCTCGTAATAAGCCTGAATTAACTTAGTATGAGCCTGAATTCCTGCTAAATGGAATCACAACATTTGTTGTTGTGGACCAGATCTGCTCACTAAATATTGAAAATTCAATAATAATTAAAAACAATCATGTTTGAATAAGTGATTAAACAGTTATCACCGACATGTACAGGACCTACTATTTAATTGTTCCAACGAACAAAAAATATTTATTAATCAATTACAAGTACAAAGATACTTTGGAGTAACTAATAAAATCCTTACTTGAAATGAAACGAAAACGAAATGAAATGAAATGAAAAGAAAATGAAATGAAGTTATAATACGAGTATAATGAAATGAAATGAAAATACATATATTCCAGGGTACTAATTACAGCAAAAAAAAAATAGTTACAAGAAAGAAAAAGAAATAACAAAAATAAATGTTAATAAGTAACACGAGATATATCTTATGAGTATCAGTGCTGCAGCGTGCTGTGTGACCACCGAACAGGCCCAGACCCAGCATAAGCCGTGCTGCACAACATGAGCCGTGTAAGCTCAGCGCCAGTACTTGATACGTAATTGCATTGAAAGTAATGAAGTAATAATTTAATTATGAATAAAATGACGTCAATCGTTCTAAGTTTCAAGAATCACAATAATGAATTTCAAGTGTGAAATACAAGTTTTAGAAAATTATAATCCTATTAACATCCCCATGTGTAACACCGCAAAAATGTAAGAAAAGGAAAAAGGGGAATTTGGATATAACGAAGAATTTGAGGCCGCTGGGCTTCTAGTTGACATAACACGACGCTCAGGAGCGTTGGTGTTTCAACACTTCACGTACGCATTGGTGGTAGACGCTCGAGCAAGAGACGAGATCGAAGCGCTTGATGATACTCGCACAAGCTCATGGAAGTTTCTTTACGTGTATTACAAGCAAGGTAAAAGTATAAAAATGAGTTCAAATTCATACTCTGCCCATAGAATGTGAATATTGCTTTGTCGATAGACTAAATTACTTACAATTAGTCAATGATAAGGTTATAAATTAACTTGGGTTATTCATTGATGCAATAATTTTAAATGAAATACGCTACAGTCAATCAAACGTTAGTCCGGATGAATTTATTCACTTCTTTGATATACCCTGTTTGACAGGTCTGTTTGAATTTCCTGACCAGAACTTGATAACTAAACTACATTAAAGGCCAGGTCAGCACTAAATTTGGAGAAATGCTCTCGTTGTGTTTTGTTGCAGGTCACTTCCAGTGTGAAATATACCCTTTGGTCCAGCCGTGCTGCGACGATGTACTGGGTCAGGTGCTAAAAAGTATACAAAATAATCAAATATTTTGTACCTAATCAAAAAGTGTTGTTATGGAGTTTCTTCAACTGGTTCTTCTCCACAACGATAACACATAGCGAACCAGTTACGTTAGGAAAAATAAAAAAATAATAATTAAAAAAAAAGGAAAAACAAGGGAAAGAGAGGGCCGTATATTAAAAATAAAAGAGACTAAATAGGAATAAATCATTATAAGAAAATAATGTTGTAAATCCTTATAATAGTAACTTATTTTTTTGTATATTGTAAAAATAGTGATTTAACTGGACAAAAAAAGGTAATCTTTGGAGATGTTACGAATGTTAGAAATAAGTTGTGTACTTTGTTCGAACAAATTATATTTTAATCAAAGCTGAACTTATCAGTTATTTATCAGTGGACAAATTACATAATTAAAATTTTGTTGAAAGGGAGAGATGTGACATACATAATAATAAAAGAGTATCTGTACTACCCGCACACGAGGCAGTCACCATCCAGCCGTCAAGTGCGCGGGTTGTGTTGTATCACTGAAAACCATTTTGTGTTTTATTTCTAATACCTAATCAGGTAAACCTAGACACCACAGGTGGTAGCTATTCAGGCGAACCCCATGGAGTATTTATTAACAATTAAAATCAATATTACCAATATAATCCCTCCGAAGGGCCCTACCATCAGCTGGGCGGATTTAGTCGCCTCTTACGACACCCATCCGGCGTGGGATTAGTAGTACCTATACTAAGCCGTCCAACACTTCGTTGTAAAAATAGCCAACAAAGGAGCAGACGATCCACCTGATGGTAAGTAGCATATAACAGCAACATCAAAAGTATCACCAACGTGTTGCCGACGAAAATATGTAAATCAGGGGTACCGCGTTACTGCACTAGCACGCCAAACGAAATACGCATAAAAGATTTTCACGGATTTCTGAAAAATGATGCTAGTAGTCAGGGGTTATAAGTAGTAGATAAATGGTTCTTATCTTTTTGTCATTTTCAAAACGGCATTATTAGCAAAATATATATTCATTAGGTACCGCATTTATAAATACCGACATGTCACAAATCATTTTGAGTTGAGTTCCGAACTCTGTTATTATTATACAGAACGTCATCGCGTCATATCAATCACAATTCCGACCGCAAAGCAACATTTCCTCAAAACGGTACGGCACGGATACCGGCAACGTGACGCGACGACTGATTGGTCCGACTCCGACCCGCTTGGAAGTCACTTGTCTGATTGACAATTGAATTTATTTAATCATGCAGTTATGATTATCTTTCATTTCCGCTGCACTTGCGGTGTGATCTGTCACGCGAATTTGTCAGGGTCAGAATTCCGTCGTGTATGTCATGTACACAAAGCAATAGAGTTAGGTATGCAGTGCAGGGTATAATAAAACGTTCCATAATGTCCAATATTACATTATGCTTGTGTTATTATCGACGTTAAATGGATATGTCGCATCTATTTGCGTCATGTATGATTTAACATTGATAACATAATAACACAAACATTATGTAATATTAGACGACTGTTTTTTGGTGACTACGATGTAATTAGTCCTTGCTTATGTTATTCTTTTATCGTGAAGTGGTTCCAAATAATATTATGAAGATTTATTTATACCTTATTATTTTCCAAAAGCGGAAACCTGTGCTCACACTCTTTTCAGACAGTCTATTGACATATATTTTTATTTGTAACTGATTAAAATAAAACAAACACTGAAAAGGTAATTAGGTACACCAAGCTTGCTATAATACAGTAGTGAAAACTGAAAATCTTTTCAGCCGTTTCTACAGCCAGTTCCGAAACATTCTAAAAATCATTAGTATGGGATCTATAGGGCAATTACCACGGTCCTGAAAAAAAGAAGGACGTAACCTCGTCTAATTGAGAGTGAAGCATAGCAATGGCCGCCCGCTTACCATGTTTGCGTAATTTTTGATTCGCGATTGAAGCAGTGAAGTGTCAATGTGTGGATGTGTGTACTTGTACGAATAGAGAGTTGGTATTACTATGGGTGCTTCACTGAATTTATTCTTGGGATTACGTCCGTCTTTTTTTTAGGTCCGTGGACAAATACATCCAATAGCCTAATAATAGGTTTTCTCAAATATCTTCCATGTACAGTAATCTGTCAGTAGAGCTGATACACGCTATGATCACGTCACGTAATAATTTGCCATTAAGTGGCCCATTGCATTTTTTCACCTCAAATTATAGAAACGTTTTAGGTACATTCGTCTTCAGTTATTCATAAAGGTTACATTATGTATAAACTATTGTACAGTTATATTTCTAGACATATGAGTCATTTCGTCAGCAGCCAGCCAGTCAGCCAATATATTATTTAATTAATTATGAGCGAAACATGCAACTACGTCACTAACCATAACGGGAATTAAAGAAGTTAATTACCATAAACATTACTTGCAGAAGCTTACTCTTTACAAATTTCATAATATACCAATCAAGAAATGGTTTTTTATATTTATTATTTTAATGTATTAGCAAATGACAAACATGCCAATGACTATTACGATAACCGGTAATGTTATTGCATACCAATGAAGATAAAATCATTTCCGACTAAAGGCGACTACTTAGTTAATACAAATAACATGAAGGCATCCAAACATTACGACCGTACAAATAATAAATTGTAATGAGACAACACGAAAACTGTCGAGCGATGTTAATAAAAAGGCACTACGCTAGATCCTAGTGTGAACTAGCCGTACGTACGATAATTGCGGCAGCCATTTTCCATGAGTCACGTCTCCCACGCATTGCAGACGCGCTATCTAAATTCTAAACAGCGGATTGATCCGATGATCTGATCTGTTAAACTGTGTGGACGTACGTCTTCTTAGCTCTTATCACCATCGAAGATGTACAACAAACATGATTCATCTGGTAAATAACGGAATTGTATTGTAATGATACGTAATTACTGTAGTTAAGTACCTGAAAACGATATTCCTTTAATATTAGGTTTTACCTATGAAATTGGAGATTTGTATGAAAAAAATTGGTATTTTTTTTTACATTAGCTAATCAAAGTACTGGCCCAAATTTTATCTATACAATTTTGCCATTTTGATGGCAGTTTGTTTATCCCTTTACTGTAGAAGTTTCGCGGACGGGAGGCGATGAAGTCAACGAAAGCGTTTTATACTGCCTCTCGGGTGTTGAACTTTTTCCCACTTCAAAAGTAGTCTAAATTTTGAAAAAAGTTGAAATTCCTTGGGGCAAGGTCTAGTGAGTACGCTGGGTGACGGAGAGCTTCCAGCTGTAACTCTTGTAGCTTTGCAATGGTCTGTCGTGAAGTGTGAGCTCGTGCGTTGTCGTGGAGAAGTAATGAAGAGCGATTGACCAGTCTTGGTTGTTGAATTGCGATCTTCTCCATCATTGTTTGCAATTCTTGGCAATAGACATCTGACGTCACTGTTGTACCATTCGGTAAGAAGCTGTGATGTACAAGTGCCGATTCAGTAGTGCTATGCATGTTTCGACACGTATGTCTCGCTGTTGGTCGCTTGGTTCGTATGGCACTCACTTAACTAGCTTTTTATTTTTCCTATTTGACGCCAGTACTTCAATGTTAATTGTTAACACTAACTCCAAAGCCCGCAGCAAGTTCAGCCGTAGATAATGTTGGATCCGCTTCCACTATCGCATTCAATTCGTCGTTGACGACAATGGTTACCGGCCGACTGCGAAGCTCGTTCTTTAACTCAAAATTTAAAGATTAAAAACGATTGAACCAATAATGGATCAATAATGGATGGATGTGTTTATGCAAGCAGTGTTAGGACCATACAAGTAATTAATGTATCGTGTTGTTTGCCCACCGGTATTTCTATGTAGGAACTCAAATTCGAAAATTGTTCGATTTTTCAGTTTATCCATGGCGCCAAAAACTATCACAATTTCGCAAAAACACAACGCTATCTAAAAACAAATGACTGAATTTGAAATTAAAATAACACTGGTTTCGAATCAAATTTATTTGAATTTCGAATTGCGCGCCAACCCACGGATAATTAAATCTGAAAATGCTGGTTATGAAATCTCCAATTTCAATTTCTATTATTTCATAAATTGATATTACTTTACATTTTTTTATTCTAAAAGTTCTTGGGGAATTTGTACACAATAATGTAATGTTTGGTAGGGCACGTAAAGCCGTCGGTCCCGGTTGTTATCGTAAGATAACAGTCGTTAAGCCATGTCGGAGGCCTTCGGGCGGCATGAAAACTACTAACTCCTCCACCAATCCGCACTGGAGCAGCGTGGTGGAGTATGCTCTAGACCTCAAGAGGAGAGACCCGTGTCCAGTAGTGAGCCGTTAATGGGTTAAAGCCAAATGTAATATTTGATTTGAATCCCCTCAATCGGCCCAGCTGTCTTCGAGTAATCGGTGAAAATACATAAAAAATTAAATATATACACGCGAAATTCCTGTTCCTAATGCGATATAAAAATATTAGATTTCTGCACTCCTTAATAACTTCACGTATTACTTAATATAATAATTTATACCAGAATAACCAACGACCATTATGCCTGCCGAAGAATGTTATGATAAAGCCTTGTTAGAGTGAGACCCCGTACTCCATCACATTCGCACTTATAGATAAACGGTTATAAATTATTAATGAGTTCCGTAGGTGTATCTTGAATGCGAAATTAGTGGCAAATACAGAGTTAGATATAGGCATCATTCATAATATTAAACTCAATAACGAAAATTTCTTCAACAGAGTCGTCAAACTACAGTTATAAATAAATGTAATCATCCTTTCTTCATTAAATCTCACAATGCTGTGAATTTAATATCCCCTTCTAATAATAATGATTATAGATGTGAAGTCATGATTTTATTATAGAAGTGGGTATTAAATTATTAATAAACTTCATGGTTATCTTTTATATTATGAGAATACATATCGAAGTGCGCGTACGTGGTCTCCTTGGAGACTTGAGTTTACAGAGACTGTCTGTAGACGATTAGTCCCGGATTTGATTCCCCACCGAGCCAAATGCACATAAATATGTAACAAATAAATGTTCGCATTCGCTTATGTCATCTGCGATTTTTTTATAAACTAAAAATAATTTCTAGTTTAAACGTTTAAGTTAGTGCGCTCACCATCCTGGACCACATCTCCACTTACCATCAGGTTGGATTGTGGTCAAGCATTAGCTTATTCTAAAGAAAAAAAAAACATTGACCTAATTTTCCAAACCTTACATAAACCTTGTTTTTCATTTTTAATACTTTTTACAAATCTCCTAGCCACAAGATCTCAAAACCTCATCAAGCACCAATTAAGCCGGAGTAACTTCAAGGCTTTTCAATTAAACAGGCGAACAGTGCCAAAACTCGGAACTCGGTGCCAAGTGCCGACGACGGAAGCCGACTCCTTAACCGTAGGTACAGTAACCCCTCGAATTAGGGTCGTTTCGCCTGTTCGCGTCCATTTAGTGCAGTTGACAAGTTTGACGGCGATAATAAAAATGTCCCAGCACTAACTTCTATGAAAAATTTATGTAATGTATTCATTATATAGTCTATTTTAAGATTAACTTTCAGTTTTATTAGAAACATCTTGTGTTTTCTTTTTAAATAGATAAACTTCAGAATTAGGCGTTTTACCCACTTTGCGTCCACAAAATCCAAATTGCGTCCACCCGTGGACCATTTAGCGTCCAGCAGCTTAGAAAAGGAATATAGGGGTGAAATTTTGAATAATTTGTAAAGAAAGATTGTATTTTAATAATTTCTTTATTTAAGAATATAAATATTAAAAAATCAACATTATTATCATTAAAAAAAGCACTTAAAAAAATAAAAAAAATTCTTCTCAACATTGTTTGTATCGATTTATTACTCTCTCGAATTTCATTTAACGCTTTCTTTAAATCTTCTTCTGTGTATGTTCTTTTAAGCTTATTGCATAGCTTTTATCGCGGGCTTGAGCGCGGCGAGCGAATCAAGAAAAACCGTAACGAAATAAAAGGTTACACCGCCCACTTGCACTCAGTACTAGGATAGCAAAAACATGCAAGCAAGTGTGCCAAAACAAAGCTGGGGTATTAAATTTCTCATCGGATTTGTTCACCTAGTAGCAATTAATTAAAGCGAGTACTAGGCGCACAGAAGTCTTCGAGGATGCGACATCAGTGATACTGTACAGGCCATAGTATAGTGCGGTCTTATTTACTCTTCGGTATTTTACATAAGGCACAACAGTGATGTCTATATTACGATCATGCACATTAGGTTATTATTGCTGTTTCTCTTGTCATGCCGATTAATATGCGGAGGAGCGACAGTGATAGAGTGAATCTATCACTGCCGCTCTGACAAGTTGTCAGAGCGCTCTGACATCACTTGTCAGAGCGGCAGTGATGGATTTGTTCTATCACTGTCGCTCTTCCGCATATTGATTGGCATTACGGGAGAAATAGCAATAATAGCTTAATGTGCATGATCGTGATATTGACGTCCCTGTTGTGCCTATGCTAAATATCGAAGAGTGAATAAGATCGCACTGATGTCGCATCCTCTAAGACTTCTGTGCGCCTAGTACTCACTTTAATTAATTGCTACTAGGTGAACAAATCTGATGAGAAATTTAATAACCCCAGCTTGTTTTGGCATACTTGCTTGCATGTTTTTGCTATCCTAGTACTGACTGCAAGTGGGGGGTATGAGGTTTTATTTTGCAACAAATGATATGCAATAGCTTTACCGCGGCAGTCCCCGAGTGCCACACGTTTTTTTCCCTTCTTCTTTCTTGTCTCCGAAGAACTCATCTTAAATGAAAAAAGATAAGAATGAAAGAAATTAAGTACTCATTTCAATTAAAAAAATAGAATTATAAATACGTAGTCTTAATAAAAAATGTACAATAATAATAAAAAATACATTTTAAATTATTTTACAAGCAAGTATTTAACAAAAACTGTGGACGCAATTTGGTTTATTATTATCCCCTGTAGGTATAGTTTGCGTCTATTGCGGACGCAAAGTGGAAGTTTTGTAAAATTCGATATAGTAATTCGCGTCCACCTTATTTTATTCGTTAAATATAAAAAACATAAGGAAATTCATAATTAATATTATACCTTTTTTCATCATAAAAGTGTAGAAACAGCTATGTATCCTAAAATTCACATAAAACAATAAAAAACTTACCATCAAACGCACCGCTGCACACTAATTTTTATCTAAATATCCTGCCCATCGCGCTTTTTTGTTGAACAGCCGAGACTAACTATTTTTTCTAAAAGGGATTGGTTTGACGCACAGAACTTTTGTCCATGTGTGCGTGCCTCTTATACATTGAAGTATAAGCGGTAATGACTTTTCGTTTGATTGGTGTGTTAGTTGACTTATTTTCGAGGATTTTTAAAGGGAGATCCGCAAAATGGACGCGAATTGGGCGATGGACGCGAACAGGCGAACTTACCCTACTACACCTGACGAACTCCGACAATGGTTATGTAAATTTAACTGTTAGTACGTTATTTCTTATAGATGTAACAGTTTGATGTACTAAAGGTTGCTAGCTAACAAAAGATGAGGTGTTTTTCCAAATTTTCAATCTCAATGTAAAAACTTTTAAGTCTCTTGGGCGTTTAACCCCAAAAAGTATTATCTGACAGGAGATTAAAAGGTTTTACTTCAAACTGCTCCAATCCGCACTGAAGCAACAATTGGTTAGTGCATTGCGCACTAAGCGATAATTGGTCGAAGTTTTTTATAGAAATAGCCAGCAAACGAGTTGACGATCTACCAAAGGCATCACTGATGCGTTGCCGGCCAAGAAAGAGAATAAATAGAAAGCAGTCACCCAACGATTCCTTGAACATTAAATATGTTATAATCTGAAGATATTCTCAACTCATTTTCGTTAACGTAGGTACGTTGGAACGAAACGAACATAATTTTTCGGTTGTCTCAAGGTTAGATTGGGAAACGCGCCTGGGCGTCGCGACGCCTTGGCTGGAAGAGTTCAACTATGAACTGATGTTTACTTACAACGATATTAATGATTGACATATCGCAGGAGTTCCGGACATAATAATTAAACCTAACTAAGGTCATTTAAATCTAACTAGGGTAGTGACAAAATTCAACCGTAATTATTAAACTTTTTCTTTTTAATTTTTTGTTGATAAAATTAAAACATCAATATTCAATAGCTACTCTACTATACTATACAAAAAAGAAAATCGGTTAACAGATCGGAGGTCCAGAGGAGAAAAGGTACAGTGTACAAAAACTAACCCACCTGAGTCGAGTCCATTTTCCTTCATTTGTATTATGATGAAGGGTTCTACACTCCCTGAGGCCCTTATTAAAAAATTCTTACTAAATCCATAAGGATTTAGAGGTCGTGGATGTTTGCAAGAGGTATCTCATAGCGGTACTAAGTTACTTTTGTAACTGCCAGCGTACCGTCGTTAGCGTGATTCAGGAACCCGTACAACGCCATCTAGCGAGATGGAAATAAATATGATAAAATATAATATTTAATTCGGTCACATACATACTTCGGCTATGCTTGTGACTGTCAAAAACACTACGTACCGGTGCAAGGAGCTTACAATTAGATAAAATTATAAATGCAGAATTACAAAAACTCGAAATTTATCTCATATATTCGTTACTTTGTAAATCAATATAATCTGACCTTTTCGAATTTCCTAAGTGGTTCATACATTCCTGTACAAATTTTGCCATGAAGACTGCTTAGAAATGAGGCACCCTATCCCCAAGACCAACTTCCAACAAGAGTAAACCGATATCCGACAAAAATGTATTACTGGTGCAATCGCTATGTTATGTATAAATTACTACTATCTCCATATCTATAAAAAAACTACCAAGAAATTCAGTGTAAATTCCGTATAATATTACAATATTAATAACATATCTACTGATATAGGTCATTTCCATTTTTGCCATTGAAACTAGTTTTCAAAAGAATGATGTTTAGTTAGTCTGTCAATAGTGTAATTTGATTATATTTGTAGGTATCTCTAATTTGTGTTCTTTTATCAAATGGGTTGAATGACCTTTTCAAATGGGTTGAATGAATGAGCTATGGCTCTCGACAAAAGGTCAATATTTTTTTTATGCATTTACTTAGTTATATGTAACTAAGTAAATGCATAAAAAAATATTTCTGACTTACAGATATCTATTAATCTACAATTAATCTATACACTGACTACACTGTACACAATACCGTTGTGTACAGTGTAATGATAACTCAATAAATAAATAACATAAAACCACAACCATCATTACTCAACAACCTGACCTCAGATTAATAAATTCGTCAGACGACGCCTAACGCTTGACCCACACCGCTGACTCACCCAGTCAATTACAGATGTGAATTACATACTTATATCAAAGCTAGAAATAGATGTCAGTTACTAATTACATAATAACAAACTGCGTTAATTGCCGATGCTGACCCATTCATCGCGCTACGTATCACAAAATGGCGACTTCGGAAACCATAGATTTAGAACCAGTAGATTTTCCCATACATTTGACAGAGCGAGATCGACAATAATAAAATCTACGTGAAAGACAGAGACAAAAATATTATTTTTTGTCCCCGTCACATATATTGTTTGTCACAAGTGCAAACAATGTATGAGTTGTGACAAACAATGAAAAATGAGTTGGCTATTTGGAAATTTTAAGTTTCAGTTTGTTTTTTAAGCAGAAAATCGTAATAAGTTTAAGTATACATATAAGTTTAAATAATTATGGAAGTATTCAGTATTCTGGGATGGTTGGTAAATTTTGTTACATTTCTTTTAAAATAACTTCAAAGAAACGCAAATATCTCTGGCTGAATCTATAGGTACTACATACATCTATGGCGGGAACGGATAATATGTCATATTGAAATGAAATATCTGTAATATTTCATGATGTCATGGTATATTGATTTTTTGGTCATTTTGTTACGTCACGTAACTTACGCGTCTCGTAACTAGTTTTATTTATATAGTTCAAATTCTAAAACAATATATTCACGTGGGTTCAGTACACTCATGTACGTTTTTTTTTTCTATTTGTATTATGCTTTTCACAAAGCATTTCAGTGCTGATGTCCATCGATAACGGCAATATTTACCATCAGATGGATTCGTCTGTTCGTTACAAAAAAAGCCCACAGTCCCGCGTTAATCACGTACGTAAAATGAAGTTGTATTTGCTTTAAAAAAATCACAAAATCATATTTTGATCATCGCGTACTAAACTCTTAAAGATAAACATAACTTTGGTACCAATTTCCCAAAACGAAATTAATTTTATTGCGCCAGGAAATTTCATCAGACAATCTCCCGCGAAATCTATCCCAAGGAATTCACCACGACATTCACGACACGACGCCGAGACGGTAACGCGAGCCCAGGCGTCACGCATACCGGGTGACGTCATCCCCGAGGGTCACAGCTTACATTCTATTCTGCTATTCGCGTTGGAAAGTGACGCACGCGCCCGTCACGGCGCGACTGTCTCGCGGCTGCTTTTTACAGAGTATTAATACACCTCACCCCTCGATATCGTAATTAATAGCATCTGGAACGTCGTTCGCGTCACGGGGTAACGGCCGTCTAGTCGCCATGTTTCAGCCAAAATCGTTGCACTACCCCCCTCCCCTTCCCCTACCTCTCGCCTCTCCCGCAACGATGCATCGCTGCCAAATCGCTCGCGGTGTAATTGCAAAATGAGCTGAAAGCTACATCCAGCTGATCCAAGTGTAACCACTAACGTGTAAAATTGTTTCCAATTATGAGTGAAATCAATATACCGTATGATGTCGCATCTATCAAATACCTGCAAAGGAGATCGCCAAAATTGGGCCAACTTCATTGTTCATTATAGAAATCATAATACCTCCAATAAAACTAGATTTTTGCCTGATTAAATATATAGAAAAATAATATAAAGTTACAATTGAAATTTGTCTTAAAAGTTAAAAATTAGTTTATTCGAATTAACAATTTTAACGATCGATTTTTTATTACAAAACCATCGACTTTATGAAAAAAGATATATTCAGTCAAAAATCTAAATATTTTATCGTCCGACATCACTTTTATAATAAAATTATGTTGTTATGGTTAGAAAACGAGGAACTATCAAATAACAGGAAAAGTTAATTAATTACAATCATAAAAATACTAATAAGAAATCGAATAACTCCATTTTTATTCGAATCATTCATGTTCGATTTACTTGAAAAATACTGGAAATGAAGAGCTACTTTAAACATAAATAAGTCAAAGTGAAACTGTCAATCACAAATGATCATTCGTTTTCATACTATCAGTGTCATTCACTTACGAATGTCTTCTTTCTTTGATCGGTGTTTTTCTTATTTGGCTCTGTTCTACGGATTTGACGATTTCTGCTCTTGCGAACGACTTCTCATACCTCCTAGGAAACCAAATGCACTCAACGACTGGATGATGAGTTGCCTTAATTATATTAAATTTACGGAATTGCAAGTATTGCAACTAAGAAGCAGGTATTCTGCAGTAACCATATTTAACCATTGCCACTATTACGAGTAGTTCTCTTCAACCACATAGATTTTTTGAAAACTTGTTTGAGTTAATGTAATATACGATGTTTATGTATTAAATAACATAGGAATCGTGAGTGCAATGTACATTATGTTACATTAACACAGGTCATACACTGTCCCAACTCCCAATGCCGGGCTCAGGTCTACTCTCACAATGTTGGCAGTCTTCGTCTTTCTTAGAAGACATACAATGTACATCAACAGGAACAGAAGCGAAGACCAGCAATAACTTTTCCTCTCCAAAACTGCGACCGAAACACGTAAAATACATTTCACGATATTTGGGTGTAGCAGCCTGGTAGCCAGGCGGATATAAACTCTACCACCACGCAAGTAATATCGGGATTGAACTGAATGCTACAAGGCTGAGCTATTTGCTACAGGAGGGACCTAATGCCATAACCTCCTTCGTTGATTATCAGAGTATACCGCATGTGTACTGTGGATTGGGCTCAAAAGCGATGGATTTAATCACAACCCAATGAGATGATTAGGTCGAGCGATCGTAATAAGTTTGGGAAACAATGAGTCGTTTGTTGGCTGACTCAAGCAAGCTTATATTTTTTGAGTCACCTGACAACACATCTCATGACTACCACTCTAGTAAAGTGAGGATGATTTTTTTTCGTCTACCCCATAATGTGGATAGCCCCCATACTTAGGATTCCCATGTGTCGTGGATGATATGGACAACACAAGAACACACACCCAGACCGAGGATAGAAATTCACCTTTAGTCTGCTAAGACCATTTTTCGATTCAGGGGTCTGTTTGCAAAATATTCAAATTTAAAGTGCGAATTTTGATTAGTCAAGTCTCCCAAGAGATTAGAAGAATAGAGAGTGTAGTGTCAAGTGTCAAGTACGGGTGGTTAGATGTGTTGGCGTTGGCCATGTGAAAAAATTCACGACATTAGTAAACTATATGATGAATTTAAAAGGAAAACTATCACGGCCGGCAGGTTAGCTGGAACCCCACAGCAACCCCACATGTGGGGTACATTCGTGTAGTCTGACACTATAATATATGCTCGATGCCTGACACTCACTTAGCCGGTTTTTAATGCAAACAGACGTTATGGAAAGGGATTGTCTTCGCCCGTTATACATTATGGAAAGGGATTGTCTTCGCCCGTGTACATCAGTAACACCAGTGTTGCCAGCTATTAATGAAAAGAGAAGAAAGATGAAGGATTAGAGAACATAGAGTGAGAGAAAAGAGAATCGACTGGTCCGAGGCAAGAGGCAAGAAATTCGTAACGAAAATATTTTTCATTCCTTATTTGTCCTAGATATTCTTTTGTAATACTTAATAAATTTTCAAACTTATGACCAACAGCTACTAGCAAATATGCCACTTTAGGGATCGGTTCATATGAAGAAAGAACGAAATCCCTTGCGAATCCCTTTCTATTTAATTTTTCCGCGGAAATACCTATTACTCGTTTGTGAGACTATCAGACTTATAGAGGTAAAATTATGTATCCCGAAAGATGTAAACAAATTCAAATTTTACGCATTAAGTTAAAAGATCACTTTATTTTTTTATGGAAATGCTCGGCTTAAATTCTGACATAAAAAGGCGCATTTTATGGGATTTACATTTTATGTAAAATATTCAATTACAACACAAGATATTTAAAATGAAAATATTTTTCCCACTTTCAAAACACCCACAAGGTCAATCAATGCTCAAGAGTATCCTTTTGGGCTGAAAGAAAGACAAAAGGAATTATACATAATTATAATGTGTAGTGACACTTCTTTACTATTGATAATGATGCTGAAAGTTCATGATGCCAATAATCTAAATTTTACTAACAAAAAATAACCGACTTCAAAATTACTCAAAAACCACTTGTCAGATCTCGTTCAAATTTATGTGGGACCACATGACAAGCACCTGCTTTCGATTAAAAAAAGAATCATCGAAATCGGTTGGCGTGATATTGAGTTATTCGTCCATTTGTCGCGCACATACTTAATGCAAATTTAAGACATATGGTTTTCTCATGGATGCCATTGACAGATCTCAATAAAGTTTAAGTGGGACCACATGACAAGCACCAGCATTCGTTTAAAAAAAACAATCATCAAAATCGATTCACCCCGTCGAAAGTTCTGAGGTAACAAACATAAAAAAAAATACAGTTGAATTGAGAACCTCCTCCTTTTTTTGAAGTCGGTTAAAAATTACCCTGTAATAATGGTTGGTTTAGGAATCAATGACAATAAAATTGAAAAAAAATGTATTTATACTGAAATGGTAGGTATAGGTATAGTGTGAATGATATGTGTGTAAGGTGTCCTAATCTTAATTAATAAACATTATATAATATATTTTTTTTTTGTTTTCATATTGACAGTTCATTTATTGGTTGTTAATCAGTCATGCTGCCTATAGTCACCGCGAACTAAGAAGCCCAATTTGTCGTTTGCCATCACAGTGACATTACAGATGTACAAAAAAATCGGTTCACGAAAGAAACCAATTTTTACAACAAATCGATTCAAAAATATAAGACCTTCTAATCGATTCGATAATTAAATTTTAAACTAAAAACCGTAATATTTAGGTACCTAGTTACCTACCTACTACCTTGATGGAGCTATCTCGTACCGCATATACTCCATATGTACCTATTTACGACTTCAATAAAATATTATTTTATCTATTCGCCCATGAACATCAACAACACCAAAAGTATCACTGGTGCGTTGCCGGTCAAGAAAGAGAAGAAAAAGAACGAAAGATAGATCATGATAGAATGAAAGTCCCGCTCAGTTTCATAATAATATTTTGACATAATATTATATTATGAGAGTCAGGAAAAAACTACAGTGAATAAATTCTTGCTTATTTCGTAAGACACATTCATGTTACATACATAATTATTATTTTGTTGAAAAAAAAAATGTTTATCGCAACTTTAAATACATAATAACATATAACATATTATCTGCAGTTACTGTCCAATGTCCATGGATGGCGAAGTGCCCATACATAATGGAAAATATCCTTTGTTAGCATCCAATTCGTCGTGGTATTATTGGGTACCTAATTTTAAATTCAAATGCAAGCAAATCATTTTTAACAATGTAATTAAAATTAATCAATTTTCATTTTTCAATTTCGATTATAGTAATGTATCGATTATGATTAGTTTTATAAACGGTTTCAAGCCGTCACATCACCCTACGTCAGATAAGATTTAGGCTTCTTCATATAAGATTGTTTCGATGTCATATATTTTTATTAAATTTTGCATAAATTATGATGTGATGGGATTTTTACTAGATTTTAACGTACAATATGATTTATAATCAACGCCAATGAAAATGAGTAGGGATTTTTAACAAATTTTGACAAAATCCTTTGTCCGTAAGTATTCAACTGTCAAGTCAACTGTATGTCAAGTAAGTGAATATTCCATTTCGGTCAAAGACACCCATACAAGGTTAGTTCATATTAATAAATAGCAGCTATCATTATGGGCATCTTAGATAATTTTGACTATAGTATCTTTCATTGTTAGATGTCATTTGAATTCACAAATGTTACTATTATCAAAATTTCATTAATTTACTATGACATTAACCTTACATTTCAGTAGTATGTTACAGATCATAAGTGTAAATGTATTCAAATACAGTTAGATATTAAATTAATTAATGAACATTTAAAAATAATATTCTAGTAATCTAGTATTATTTTTCTATTTTGAGTTTAGTGTGCATAGACAGACTAAGCTGTAATTTTAAAACCTCTAGCTTTTTTCCAAATAAATATTGATAAGCCTAAAAGCTTGAAAATACCTCATCATCTTTTATCATTAATAATCTTGTTATACCTACTTATTGATTACAATTACGCTGAAAAATCTGAACACAAATTATAAATCAATTAATTTCTACAGAAACGAAAACATATTATATCCATATTATATTGTATGGTGTACTATACTATACATAAAAGTTTAACATCTACCAATTTGGCAGTTACTGTTTTTAAGATAGAAATCTACAATTACAATGACAGAAATGATTTTAGCATTATTTTATATCTTAAAATAGCCTGTCTGTTACAATGTATAATAGTTACCAAATAAACTTTTTATGTATATTTGATATCAGTACATGTTTTGCTACTGGTATTATCAAACTAAAATCCATAATGTCAAAATGCTTCACGATAGAGACTTTAAGTAAATAGAATTTTATTAGAATCATAAAATTTACTACATATTCCACAATGTTTGAATGCGAAATTTAATTATAAATGTATATCCCATTCAAACTCTTAAGCATGATTAAAGCACATTTGTTATTATTTGTGGTAAGAGTAAGGGTTGAGTACCCAAAGGCCATGGCAACTAAGATTGATCTATTGTAATTATACATAGCCAGATATGTTCCATAATTATATCAGGTCACCAATATTTACAATTGAAATGAACTGTAGCTCATCAAAATATCAAATTAAATCAAATCAAATCAAATCAAAATCTTTTATTCATATAGGTATCACTGATACACTTATGCACGTCATTTTTTTAATCTACCAGCTTTTCGGAAGGGTGCTTTGTCATGGAGGAGAAGAAAAGCCGAAAGAAACTTCTGAGTTCCAAATCCCTGATTCGTTCAAGCAAAATTTTATGAGTAGTGTGTGACTTGTGCAGTGAAGTCCGGTTTACACATATTAAGTAGTTAAGTAGATAACAAAATTTTAAGTAAATTAATACATGTAAACAGACAATTTAGTAACTTTTAGTTAAAATTTAGTTAACTACTTAATAACGGTTTAGGCGCAAAATGTCCCATTCGCACAATGTTCGATCGTCCTATTCGCAGAATATCCTTTTCTCAAAATGTCCTACGTATAAACTAAACATAAGAGATTGTCATGCATGATACAGACGATACAGTACAGCTAAGTATAATAATATGTGTGGTAGTTTCCTCTCCTTCACTGCAGAAGCTACATAAGGCAGTATTACTAAGACATAACTATAGTGTGTAGGTTTAGCTGATTTTTGTTTATCTGAAATGTCCAATGATTAACCCAATCCGTTGTTGGATTTCGAAACAATTTGGATTGAGCAGTTTAGTAGTTTTTTATGAGTGGGTTTAGTTACCAGTATGTGCAGATTTATGTGACAGATATTTTGATTATTCCCAGGTCTTGGTTACCCAATTTTCATTTGTGTGTTCATAGTACGAATGTACGATAAGTAGGTATGTGGTTGTGTTCAAATTATTTTAATTTTATAACAAATTATTTAATCTAAACTAATAATATAAAAAGGGAAAATTTTCATTTTTTGTTTGTTTGTAATGGATAAACTCGAATACATATATAAAACACAAGAAATATTTATACAGATGTCCTATAAAGACTAAAACCATCCAATCAATATGCATCAAAATGGTTTCATTTGAAATGCAATAATCCGAAGGGGTTTGAGACTACTAAAACAATGCATTAGGCACATTGATAAAGTCGATTTTCCACTTTTCCCATACAAAAATTTTAAGATGTGTGTGTGTGTTATGTGAAGATGGCGCATAATAAAGAGTGTCAACACTGATGCGTCATTGTCATCACAATTTTTCTTAGTGTAGTGGAACACGCTGGGTATCCACTAGTTCTTAATATGTTTATAAGATACATATATTATGCTAATCCGACTAATAATTAAGTTTACCTGCAAAACTTGTTATTCTTGATATTCAGGTACCTATTCTCTTTTAATTTAATACTTAACATTTGCTAGGTTAACACCCAGATTTTTATACTAAAATAAATTTTAATAATATAACATTAAACGTAAATTAAATTCAAGTCTTACTATGTTTCCACAATAAATAACCTTCAAATTTTAATGTACAGTGCTGGTGAATGAAAACCTAATTATTAAAGTGCAATGTCCATTCCTCTAGAGTAGTTAGATACTCCAAATTCCAAGCCATTTATGAATAAAATATCAGAGATTTATAGCATACATTGAATTGTGACCGCAAAACCAACAACCATGTTTCAGTTGGCAACTCGCCAGGAAATATTACTATTCAAGAGATTAATTCAGCTCTTGTGTAATAATGTATTAAATCAATCTTTAAACCAGTTTTATGTTTCTATTGTAGTATTCATGATTATAACTTTCAATGATAGATTTCCAGTAGATATTTGGTATTGTACTGTCTATTCAAAACGCTAAAACTTTGAATGTAGTGAAGAGAATTAAAAAAAAATAGCTACCTATGTGGATTAGTATTATTTAAATTGATTCATAATATATTTAATGTAGCTACTATCTACCTATTTGTTTACTTGTTTTAATAAATATAAGTCAAGGCACTTAAATGCAGGTAGGTAGGTAGTAACCTTTAATAACAAAAAAAAATGTTTTCACATAAAAGGAGGTAGATGTGTATTTTTTTGCAACATTCTGTGGCACTTGAATTATTTGTCGTTCATTATCATACATGATAGACTTAGTGAGAACATATTGTTCTTTGTGATGCAAATGTTAATTTCTTGCATAAGTACCGAAGTATTATTTGGCAAATTAATATAAATACCTAACCTCGGGAAGGTTTCACACTTGTAGCGTACTGTTTGATTACATTTATCAATTCTAGCAATGTCGCTTAGTCACATAACCTAACCAACGGTGGAAATTGGCGGTATAAATGTATAATATTATGCACTAATAATATCGCCTTGTCCACAGTAAAGTCGGTTTGTCTGCCGCACGATAATGCCTGAGTATTTATTTTTACCCGTTACGTGCTCACAGCTGTCTACATCGTCTCGATCGCCCGGCCACGGCGAACACCAAGGAAAAACGTGATGATTTTCAACAACCAAACTCATTAAAGATTATATTTATACAATGAGACTTACGTTCACTAATGCGTGCTACGTTCAGTAGACATTTGGACGTAGCAACCGGACTCGCTATATTTGGAATGAGTTTTAATCGGGCGAGAAGTTTAGCAACGCGCCTCAAGCGAATTATTTGCACTTAAAAACTACCTGTCCAACACGAGGAGGTCGTGAAATAAAACTTTTTCTTACCTTATGTCGTTCCCGGCAGCAATACGTGCATCCGACGATACCCAGGAGAGATAAACCACAAAATCCTGAATTGAAACACTGAGGAGTACACGGAGTGCAATCACTTAATTCACAGCCGGCAATGAATTACTCACAAATGACTAGTCGCACACAAGAGGTAAACAGAAAATACACAGATTACACTAACTTAAAATCTATGCTTTCCACAAAAATACTAGTTGAACCGAAACGAAAAACGCGCCAACTGTCAAACTAAAAAAACTACAAGCACCGACGCGCCGCGCGTCCGCGCGGTCTGAGTCCGCTTTGACTGACTGACTGACTAGCGGAGCGGAGCGGGTGGGAGGTAGCCCCACTCGACTCACGCACGCACAACACGGGTCGCAACTCGCACGAGACAAAAAATACGTCGCGTCTGTCGCCGCGCCACTGCCGGCACACCAGTCGCAGTCGCACAGTCGGGAACTCGGGAATCGAGTCAAACGAGTCGCCGTTGCCTTGCAAGTCGCTGTGTCGCCAGACGCGCTAGTCGCAGTGGTCTACTCTGTATAGTAGTGTAAAGTACAGAGTACTTAATGTGTACAGTGTAAGTTAACCGGGGCGACAATTAGCTTAAATATACGGCATGCTTTTGTCGCAGTTTACTTTACATTTATACAATAAAACACCAGTTATCGCATACATAATTGATAAAATATTGTAGTAACGTCGACGTTATCACGATGCGACAAAATGAGATAACCGCTCGAACATGAATACTAGCAGTATTGTAAGGCGGCCACGTTGAAAAGACCTCGCCGAACTACGAAAATACGCTTACGCTAGCAGCCATCTATATTTGTGCGGCATAGACGATGACCAGACGGACGCGCATGCGTATTACGTCGTGATGGACAGACTACACGTACGTCAGAAATAATGACAAACCCTGCTTGTGCCAATCGATTTTAAAAGAAATGTAAAGTCATAAATTAAAGACCATGGTTACCGCTTTCATATTTAATAAAATAATCGTTTAAGACTTACTAAAGGCCGTAGTACAACAAATGCAGGGGCTAGACTCGTAAAGCATAATAAAATTATAGTCGAAGCATGGGAGGCGTCACAAAATGCCATAGGTTTATTTTGTGACTTATATAAAGCATTTGATTGTGTTGAGCACGAAACATTACGATTAAAACTTGGTTATTACGGCATAAAAAATAAGGCCCTTAGCCCTGATCGTGTCTTATTTGAGTGATAGAATACAAAAACTTAGCATAAATGATTTTAAGTCATCGGGGTCACAAGCGGTGATGGGTGTACTACAGGGCTCAATCTTGGGTCCTTTTCTTTTCCTGGTATACATGAATAATTTACCTCATTAAGTAAAAAAACAAGCGGATATTGTACTATTTGATGGTACTCGTACATCATTAATATTTAAGTGTAATAGGAATAAAGAAAATTTTGACGACGTAAATAGTGCTCTTCCACATGTCTCGCATTGGTTCACTATTAACAATTTACTCTTACATGCAAAAAAAAAACAAATGTATAGAGTTTGTACCTACTACCTAATGTTAAAAAAGTCAACAAATCTCTTAAACTAAATAATGAAACATTGAATATGGAGGAATCCACCGTCTTTTTAGGGGTGACCTTAGATAATAAACTTCAATGGGGCCCACATATAACAAATCTCGCGACAACTCTCGGTAGGGCTGCTTATGCTGTTAGGAAAATAAGGCAGTATACTGACGCTGAAACTGCTCGGATGGTTTATTTGCATATTTTCACAGTATTTTGTCTTATGCCATCTTGCTGTGGGGCAAAGCAGCAAGTATAGAATAAAATTTTCATACTACAAAAAAGAGCTATTGGGGCTATGTATTTATAAACTTACATAGGTCTCGGGAAACTGCATGAAAAGTTCGAAGAAATGCGGACTATTATCGTAACATACAGAATTTACTGATTGTTTTAGTTGAATAAGAACAGTCGTGTTTGTTATGTAAAATCGGTGTAAATCACAAATTTCACAATATTAATTAGAAAGACAAGTAAAATCACCAATCTACAGATCAATCTCAGTAGGCCACATTATTCCTATTAGGTTGGCTGTGAACCACAGAAACTTTGAAAAAAGAAATTGAGTTTTAAATAAAAAAATACGTTAATTATTTAATAAAATAATTATATTTATAGCCTATTTAACAAAAGTTCTAATTCGTTGAAAATAATTATGAAAGGTGCCTTCACGGTGGACAAGAGCTCGTTAAAACGGTAAAAATAAATAAATAGTAATAATGATTCTGGTTTCGTATTGACGCGTGAGAAAAATGTGGCTAAAATCATTCGCTTTAATTTATTTTTTAATACTTATTTGGGCCGCACGTAAGAATTCTTATTTATGGAAAATAAATTAGATGCTACAGAACCTAATTAGCCGTGTTGGGGTAACTTAGAATACTAACCCCAATCCCAAGCCAGATGGGTATCATAAGAAGCGAATCCGGCTTTCGGGTGGTAGGGCCCATAGAAGAGATTATATTGGTAATATTGATTTTAATTCCTAATTAACACCATTATTACTATCATTATTTCTTCAAGGGGTTCGCCTGGATAGCTATCACCCTTGAGCATGAGTCAGCCGCTAAACGATTCGTCGCGTTTCGGCTGGGGGTTTGAGAGCCAGTTCTTTCTTTCTGTTTCTTCTCTCTTTCTTGGCCGGCAACGCATACCCGCGGCTTTGCCCGCGATAGTGTGATTGTAAAACGAAATTTGTAATTAATTTACATTTTATAGAACCACATAAAAATAAAGTGCACCTATAAGTAGAATGATACAATACTTATTAGATATTAGATGATGCCCGTGGCGTCGCGCGTGTGGATATGGATTTTGTACAAATCCCGCGGGAACCCTGAAGTCTGAACTTTTCCGAGAGAATAAGTAACCTATGTGTTAATTCAGAGTATTGGCTATCTTCATTCCAAATTTCAGCCATATCGATTCAGTAGTTGTGACGTGACTGAGGAACAAACATCCAAACATCTTTAAAAACTTTCACGTTTATAATATTATAATAGGATTTATAGCACTATAAAAGCATAAGAAACCAACCATAAAATAATTATTAAAATGGACCTGGCATGATAATCATGCCAGATTATGAATGAGTTTATGAGTTGATGATGAAATACAGCTTAGCGCCATCTGTTAGTGAATAGTTAGTGAATGGATATGAATAAATATTTTAAAAACTAAAAATGCCAATTAATGAAATCTTTTTTCCTGGTGTTAAATATAAATGTTAAAATTTGAATAAATTATGGTGTGTTCTGAATACTTCAAAGAATACCAGGGGCGTAGCTACCGCCGTATCAGCCGTATCAATTATATGGGGCCCCGGGGTTGAAGGGGCCCCCGATGCGTCTTAAAAAAAATCGTAAAATGATCCGGAAATCCGGACCTAGCACAGCTCATTCTTAGCACGTGCGTGATAAAAATTATCGGGAGAATCGGACCGTAGACCGAAGCTTTAATTTTCGGCTAGTGGTGTAACGATGAAAAGGTGAAGTAGGCTCACCGTTGTCAAGTCGGTAGAACACGCAGAGAAAACCGATATCTCTTCTGAAACTCAGGTGTTCTCAGATGAGCAGTACTCTATGTGACGCCTGACATGAGCTTTGTAAAGCTTGAGCAGTAAAGTAATCCTTAGCCCGGTTTAGGACACCAAGCTTTTTGGAAGCCAACTTAGCCTTGGCTAATGACGCTGATACTGTATATCACTCGAAATGTCAACTCCCAGAATTTTACTCTTACTCAACACTTTTAGTGACAGTGAGCGCGGTACCCTGGAATTGGAGCGCTATAACAAATGGGGTTTTCGTAGTGGTAAACACGCTAACTTGTGTCTTCGTGGGTTTGAACTCAACTAAATTAAGTCAACCCCATTCCGAGACTTGCTCCAGAGAGTTCTCGACTTCAGACACAAGTTTAAATCTGCTATAAGCCACTTGCAACTGAGAGGAATTAAGGGGGCTGTGTAGTAGGCATCCCCTGAGCTGTCATCTGCATAGCAACGATTGCCACTCATGCCATGTCATTGATATGCAGAATGAACAGCGTAGGAGATATCACAAACCTTTGGGAAACACCAGCATTTTATAGGTATGAAACCTATAAGGTATGAAACCTATAATCTAAGCAACAACCATCTACTACTTGATTTGTCATTCAGATAGAAACCTGGCTATCCAACTGCATACCCTCTCACATCGACCGTAATATGGTAACTTCGTGAGACCCCACGGTGTGCCAGACCCGGTCACAGGCCTTAGCGAAATCTAGGCTGACTGCCAGTGCTTCCCCGTTGCAATCAAGCACCTGACGGTGCCTACAGCTGCGTAAGATAAATTAGATGATTACCAGCTGAACGACCGTCGCGAAAACCGTATTGTCGATCACATATCAGCTGATGATCTTCCAGATATCTCAGGAGGTGCATGTTAATCCCGTGCTCCATTACCGTTGCAAGCACGGAAGTTATCGGTTACTTTTTCTTTGCACTTGTCTGGGCACGCTGCCGCGTGTCTAAGCATTGATTGTATGTGGTTAGTTAATCGGTTTATAATATATTTTTTTATTTTTATTTTACATTAATTTTTTTTTTATAAAAAAAAATTAGGAAAGATCTTTACCGCCGAGTCGAGAGGGCCCCCCGACAAATTTTGATACGGGGCCCCACGAGGGCTAGCTACGCCACTGAAGAATACTATTTTTAAAAAATACAATTTTTCGGAATGTTTTTGAATTATTAACCAAAACCTATTTTTTTCATCTTAATTTGTTAATAACAATTGCAATTTTTATGTGCTAATAATACGTATCAGCACATAAAAATTGTATGTATTAGCAATTAGTAAATGTATCGAAAGTATTTTCGTCAACAAGTTCAAAAACGTGTTAACTCTTGATAAAGATCCTAAAAATATGAGCGATGGCTCATTCGATTCAAAATAAAGAGTAGAAAAATGTATCGAAAATACTTTCGATACATTTTTATTATTTTACCTCTCCATTTTTCTTGGGTCTATGAAAACTCTCAACTAAACAGATTTTGTAGATTATTATGTACCTGGAACAAAAACATAATGTTTGTTTAAAACATAAATTTCAATTAGATACGTAGGAGCTACTAGTGAAGTAAGTCACTGGCACACGTAACAAGAGTAAATTATTTAATTAAACGATGTTATACCAAAAAATATTTACTCATAAAACTCTGAGGCTCGTTTTGGTCGTATGAAATCATTCATTCAACAAGAACTTAATTTACATTCATCTATGAATTGAATGCCGCGGACGATGATGCATTCGACTTAATTAAATACATTAAATACCTTTCTCGGTTAATGGCGTTCATTAAGTGTGGCTTGGTCATGAATAATTTAGCTTATTGTGAGAAGTATATTTGTATTTTTAACGAACAGTCAACACGCTAAACATAATTTCCATCCATCCATCAGCCACTGCTAACTTGCGCCACACTGACCGGTCATGAGTCATGAATCCAGTGGTCCACCTGATCGGAGGCGTCCTACACTGCTTTTTCTTATCTTTTTCTTGGCCGGAAACGTATCAGTGATGCCTTTGGCGTCGCTGGTGTACATGGGCGACGATAGCCACTTACCATCAGGTGAAACGTCAGCTCTTTTGTCGGCTATTTCCATAAAAAAACAGGAGGTCGATCAAATCAGGCCTTGTCTGTTGTTGACCTGGACTGATAGCTATACGGAAAAAAATACAGTATAAGTCCAGTCAAAAATTGTCGGTACTTTACATAATGGCAGATATTAATTAGGAGATGGAAATTTTCCAACAGCAGAGCGAAAGACTACTTCAGAGATAAAGACGCGACTTCTTACAATGCCTTCAGGTTTTCAAAGGTACTAATGCAAAGCCAAAGATACGCAGCCTATTCATAACTCAAGATTACATTCACCTGGTTTCCAATAAAACTTTTAAAATCCAATTAAGGCTGTCTATATTTTCTTTTTTAATCAGCGGCTATTGCTTCCGGACGTGTGAGCGCTGGATGAAATTGGTTTGCACTCTGTTAAGATATGTATGTAATTGAAATTCAAAGCTTTATTTTGTGTTCAATTCTCTCACTACAGCTATCGTAAGTATTTGGCAAATGACATAGGGCGTTTTTTTTTTAACAAATAGCAGAAAGACGAACGAGGAACAACCTCGTAAGCAGGTCACACACGTTGACATTATTAACAAAGACAAACCTAAATCATCACCAAGACGTTGCCAGCGAAAAAGAAGCGGGAGATTTGTATTTTTTCTGGCTCTCAACACTGCGTTCATAATGTTTTAAACACTTTATGGTCGATTTCAAAAGCTAAATTGTTACTGTTGTTGATCATAAAATAGTTGGCTTAAACCCACTTCAGAAAAGCTACTTTCGGTAGGCTGTAAAATTTTGACGTTAACATAGGCCACTTTCCGATGTCAATACGTCAACAATCGCTTCATGCTACTCAATTTGCAGGGCAGAAGAGTATTTTTGAAGTCACGTGACCGCTGTTCTGTTGCGGTCACGTGGTCGCTGGCTGGCCTGTGTTTTAGCTAGATCATGGTAGGATAAAGCAGGACAGGTCAATTATCGACTAATATTGGCCTCTTTTAAGAATTCATGGTAAGCACCCAGAGCTTTTCGTACTAGATGAGGCTTAGAACTTAATTTGCTACGTTGCTCCAATAGTCCAGGAAGTTAATACAAAAAAGAAACTGTTATTTTGGGATCAGCTAGACAGCTGGTAGACACTTAATACATTTATGATAAATATATACGTATCATTCAATTATAAATCAATATTTACGCCGAAATTAATATCAACATACATAGTAGTTACTAGTTATCGGTCCTCTAATCTTATTTCTAATTTGTTAAAGAGGTTTAAGAGCAATATTCCCTTTTCATTGTATTACTGTATTGCTAAAGTAGCTAAAAAATTTCAATAAATTAAACAATTTTTTTTTACAATGTAGCTACAAAATGACATGTGGCGCCATCTGTTATTGAGTAGCAGAATGGTATGCTATAACGGCATCGTCGATTAATAAATTGTTATTTTTTGTTAGCTATTGCAAACTTGCACCTTTTTAGGGTTCCGAAGTAAAATCGGAACCCTTAAGTTTCGTCATGTCCGTCCGTTCATCCGTCCGTTTGTCCGTCTGTCCGAAGCAAAGCACCGAGACCCTTAGTGCTAGAAAGCTGTAATTTGGCATAAATAGATACTCATTAAAACTCCAGAATCGTAGAATAAAATATTGAAAAAATTTTTTTTCAGGGTTCCTCCCCTACAGGTAACGTGAGGATTAATTTGTTATTCATTTTGAATTAGGGGTCTGTTTGCGAAATTTTTGTCTTTAAATTGTTAATTTTAGTCAGGTGTCCCCCGCCCCCCTGCCGACTAAACGGTTGACGTTGGACAAGTGAAAAAATTCACAAAAATTGTTTTTATTAGATATGATGAATTTACAAGGAAAACTATCACGGCTATGTTAGCATAAATAGCTAATGACTGATAGTCGATAAACTTACTACTTCGGAACCCTGCATTGCGCGTGGCCTGACACTTGCCAAGTTTTATAATCAATCGGTTTTGACCAAAATGAATATTTTGTTTTAGTTAATGTAAAATAAATATTTTTTAAATCACTATCGGTAATGAGGTTTACAAAGCTGCTAAACATTTGCTTCTCCGAAACGATTGCGTCCATTTTCATAATATATTTGCGGTTGTTAATGGTGTATTTGTGATGTGTAATAAATATTTGTGGACGAAATACGGTTGTCGCATAATCTATTAACGACAAGCCTTGGGCGATTAGTGATCAAACAATGCTATCGCGATTTCAGGGCTGTCCAAATATACGAATGGCATTACCAAAATTATTTTTGACCCGGGGCGGGGGTAAAAATTGCTAACACACTCATACCCCCGCATTAGATAATTACCAGTGTCGCGGGTGACATGGACAACACAAATAACACATCACAATCATACCCATGACCAGAGTACAATATTACACTATAATATTATCTGTCACATAAATATCTGCCCTGGCCGGGAATCGAACCCGAGACCCCTCGCTTTGCAGGCAGGGTCGCTACCAAATAGGCTACAGGGTCGTCAAATTAGTTTTTATTTTGGCTCTGAATGGGGCTGGGGGAGACAAGCATTACTCTGCAAGTAGGCTCATTACGAATTGGGGTACAGGCACGGACCTAAAAAAAAGACGGACGTAATCCCAAGAACAAATTCAGTGAAGCACCCATAGGAATACCAACTCTGTATTCGTACAAGTACACACACCCACACATTGACACCATATGCATACGGCTACGACATTGACACCATCGCGAATCAAAAATTACAAAATTACGCACACATGGTAAGCGAGCTGTCAGCTGTCAGCTTCACTCTCGATTAGACAAGGTTACGTCCGTTCTTTTTTTATGTCCGTGGGTACAGGATCATGTACGTAATGATTATTTATAGGGATAACTATGAAATATGTACTTTTACCAGTCGTTAGACTATGACGAAGACATTGGGGTGGCAAACAAACTTCCGACACTTGGATTGGCCACTAAGCCCGCCCATCAATCCGGATTGACTTCGGAAAACGATAACCAACCCTAACTATGTAACTTCTCACAATGATTGTTACGTGCGTCAATTGTTATCATAATGAAATTATTTTACGGTTACACTGCGTTGATTAGATCATTACCACATTTATTTGTGAAACTTGATAACGGATAATGCGACGAGAAACTGGAAAATAATCCCTGACTTGGCTATGCGGCAATACAGTTAAAATGTACGTAACTCAACTCGACTCGTGACTTTTTATATAGGTACAGTACGGCCGCTGTATCTTGGCGCGTCTGAACTTCGCGCAGAAGGCTGCGCAGTAACACAATTCGCCAAGACTCGATACGCGGTGTATTATGTCTCAGTCATACGTTAGCATGTTCGCGTTGCCATCTCTTACATGCGCTAAAGTTCAGACGTCCATTTTTTTAAACGAGTCCTATTTGGTAACAGTCTTAATAATATTATAATGAAAACAAGAGGTAGATATGTCACTAGCGCGGCGACGATAGAGCGTAAGAACAGGCAATTAACCGTTCTGCTCGTAGTCGCTCTATCAATAACAAGACGATACTCACGCTTTTGTTGTTGTCAGAAGTGCTTGACATTTGACATACAGCGTTAAAATGCCTTCGTGTATTATACCAATGTGATTGGTGTAGTGAAACAAAAGATAAACATGTGTGTGTTGTAGCTCTTTTCGGAACAGATATTTTGGTTGATTTGTAAGGGCATAACGTTTATCTCATTTTATTTAAGCCTGTATAAGTGTTTTTTTGTGTTTCTTGTATATTTGTTGTGTTGTATTTTATTTAGCTTTACTGTGTGTTTTGTTGTGTATGAAAGCTTTTGGAAGATTATTTATTAATATAAGAATTTTAACAATAAAATATTAAAAGTTTTTGCTTTTATTGCCGTTTTGGAAAGCTTTAACATTAAGAAAAAATGACAAATCAGCACATGTTTGAAACATAACAGAATAAAATCCCTATTTCCTAAACTCCCTATACGTTATTAGCAAACTTAAATCATACCACACATAGGTATATAGGTAGCATTCAGCATTGATAATAATATAAACATTCTTTATATTTTAAAAATTACAGAGGGTTTAGAATCATGCCCTGCATACCTAATTATTTTGCTCACTGTACACCTTTATTCCTCAATTACTAATACCAAAATAACACGTTGAACAATGCACAGACTAAACAGCAAAGTCAGTCTGTCTATCTGTTTAATATATATTTACAGATCCCCGGCATTGTGCTGTTAGGACCGCGGAATTAGATGGCAATGAGACTGGATTTATGATTTGGGAGGATATTAAAATAGACTATACTGTCTATAGATACTTGTACTCGAGTTCGGTTTGACGTTCGATGCTTTATGTTCTTCCGTATTTACTTAGTAGTTTTATAGGCTTCTGTGACAGAAATTTCAGTGTTGACTGTCGTGTTATTGTGTAAGGTACCTTGATGATTTATTTCAGTACATGATTCGTAGGTAGCGATACTAAACAGTACACGTTATAATACTATTTTTTATAATACCTTACCTTCTAGATATTGGTATAAATCTATACTAATATTATATAGAGGAAAGATTTGATTGTTTGTTGAATTGAATTGAATAAGCTCCGAAACTACTGAACCAATTTGAAAAATTCTTTCACTGTTGTTGGGAAGCTACGCTATCGCCGGGTGGCATAGGCTATATTATATTTTTTTTAATTAGGGATCCTTAATAAAACTCCAATAATGTAACCCAAGGTGAAAAAAAATAAGAAAACCGAAGCAAAGCGATGGCGGTTACTCGTATAATATATAACTTACCTAACTCCGGACACACACTACCTACATCCCAAATCTCTAAGACCCAAGCAATTATTTATTCGTTACGTTAAAAATGTCTGCCAGCGCTGAGAACCAATTATGATTTTATTAGTCCTAGTTTGAAATATTCTTTAGGTTCATAGGTGACAAACGAACATGCAATTTATTTGATTGTGATCATTCATCGTCGCCCTCAGACATCAGCAATACTGAAGTTTAACGAAGTGTAAGTCGCGTATCGTCAAGAAGGAAGCGGAAAAACCGATTTTGCCTAGGTACGCGTTCTTACAAGTTCTAACCCTGCTAAAATAGCTAAAAATATTTCACGGTTAATTCTAGAAGGGGCCAAAGGAAGAACATAAAACAAAATGGAACGTTAGGGTTAAATAGCGAGGTTTAGCCAAAGCAACCTCAAAGGCCAAGGAATTGACATTAATTTGACGCCATGGTCTCGACAACTGTCTTGCAGGGTGCATCACAAGGTCCGCTTCAGTGGAGAAATTGCATGATGTTGAAAATACCTACTACAATTAACATAATAAAATTAAAGTAAAGATAATAACTAATAAATAATTAAAAAAAACCTTATAATCCGCTCGTAGGCGTCTGAGATTTAGTTTGGATAAGTTAAACGGCGAAGAAGTACAGAAAGCTTAATTTTATATACTTACCAGTTAAGTACATTTATAAAAATTAAAGAAAATAAAATATTGAATAATGTCAACGTAAAGTAACGCTCTGGCAAATTTAATTACGGTCGAATTTGGAACGAAGAGCGGGTCTCTATTAATAATTAATTGGAAACAGATTATTTGGTATAATCCGTTGCGGTACTATGATAATAAGAGTACGATACTCGTTACGGTGACGCAGGTAACTCGCTTTGACGCACGTCTTTTAAACCGATAACTCGATAAGGATAAAGTTGAATAGTTACATTGTTGAGCGTATCACAGACGTGACGACTTTTTGTCGGTCGACTTTTTGATGTCGAAGTCGGATACAGAGTAACCGTTATTCAAATGTATTCGACCAGCTTTCTTTGTCATAAGAATTTCTCAAATTGGTTTCGTCGCATAGTTCGAAAGTAGATAGATACATACATGATTGTACTCGTAGACATTTCATTTGTCGTTTATTATATGACTTATCCGTCAGTCAGTTAGTATTTTTTTACTTACCGTGAAGGCTACTTTACTTAGATAATAATATGTACTTATTCAATATTTTAGGAATAGATAAGTATTAACCGTTCCAAAAATGGCTTTATTATGATAGAATTTACTTTGTGAGTTATTCTTACACTTCATTAATGGTTTAAAGAAAGTTAAATACGGTCAAGAATCACAAATAAATTGTGCTCCAAGAAAAGTTTATTACAAAGTACTAGGAATAATAATACAGTAAAAGTACTAAACTTTATCCATAACTTATCAATTATAGCTAAGAATTGAATTAATCAGAAATCGACTATTTATTCATTATTGGATAAAAGATAGTCAAAACAAAACTATCATTATAATAAATACCTACTACATTAATGGTAACTATAGGATGATGAGGATGATATGAATCAGGGATGTCGTAACGTCTTATGTCTGTCGCCGGCGATTGTTTTCGATCGCCGAGCCACAACCTGGCACAAAACTTGATAGTGTCTTACGTTTGTAGGGTTCCTTATGTCAATATCTATTTGGTATTTAATAGATATCATATTTGCATTGCATCTTTATAAATATCTACATTTTACGATCATTATGTAACACGATTCGTATCCTGCTAAATCGACACGATAAAATTATGCCCAGTACTCTGCAGTGCCTGTGTAGTGATTAGGTATACATATAATACTACCGCTCTGCAAGTGTTTCCCGGGATAATAAGTATCCTGTCTCCTATTCCAGATCATGGTCTACCTGTTTACTAAATTTCATCAAAATTCTTTCAGTAGTTTTTGCATAATGTAAAAAATTATAAAATTCCATTGGATACTAACTTACACATTTGATATGAGTAATATTAGTTGGATAAGTAGGACGAATAATATGACGAGTCAGATATTTTTTGACTAAATACCCCGGTACTTTACAAGGTAATAAATACATGTGTTTTTCAAATATGGCTGCAAATTGCAAAAATATTTCTTTGGAGATAATGCATTATTTATCTATTTATTTCATTTATTATTTTTGAGTTTTTATTGCGTTTTTCACTTTGATACTGATATAAGTAATTATTGTTTAGTAACAAACCTTAAAAACAAAGGAGAGTAAGAAATTATTCTTGACAAAAAATAACAGACTTCATAATTAGGGATAACTCAAAAACTACTCGTCAGATCTCGCTCAAATTTAAGTGGGACTACATGACTAGCACCAGCTTTCGATTAAAAAAGAATCATCAAAATCGGTTCACCCAGTCGAAAGTTGTGAGGTAACAAACATAAAAAAATATAGTCGAATTGAATACCTCCTCCTGTTTTGAAGTCGATTAAAAAATATAGCAATTCGCTGGTGAAATAAATGGGTCGTGGCTAATTCGTGTTTACCCGTGCACCAACTGCATCAAAGTTGGAATTTTAAAAATATCAATAACATTGTCCATAATTTTGAAATTAAAAATAATATGATAAGTCAGTTGTTTATTAAAACTAACATAAATTTGTCTAAAAAATCAACGACGCTTATCTCATTCGTTATTAGTTGCATCTGTGCATTTATTATCTGGATTTTATCCCGTCTATCAGTTAATTAAATATTTAATAAATAATCGAATATCCATCCAGGCTACATAGGAAACGTTGTAGTACAGAAAAACACGATAAATATGCAATCTAAATGGGACTAAGTTTGGATGATTAATTTTTCACTTATTTTAAGTAGCAGGTAGGTAGGTAATTAGTTTTCATAATCTGATAAACGTGTTTTATATTTTTAATCGTCATTGATATAAAAAGAAGATAATTCATAATGCAGGTAGATATTAGTAAATTTAATACTTAGGTTATACCCGGTAAAACGGCAAATATGGCGTGGAAAGTACTGCACTACGGAATCTTAATAATTTTCTTTGTTGGAGGATTAGGTAAGTCGTTCTTAAAAATTTATTTGTTTATCATTGAAGTTTTTAGTACTTAAATATCATTAGTCTTTCTTTATAATAAATTATTATGTTGTGTTTCACGAGTTGGTTCATGTGATTAAATGTACCTTACTGTTTAGTTCTAAGTAGTTGATTAATGTGGCCTTATTAATACTTATTTCATCTCCGCAATTTAGCCTTAAGAATGTTTGTGTACCGATTTATATACGTAAATAGTTGAATACACACGACACCGGGCGTTACATGGGCATATATGTATAATATTGTACATCTATACAAATAAATACAACTGGAGTGTCTGTTTGTAATATTAAAATAACCGCTTTTTACTAAGTGCATCTGGATGTATACACGGTACATATACCAAAACAACATTTTTTACAGTTTTCTTCTGTCTGTCTGTCTGTTTGTTTCGGCTAATTTCTGAAATGGCTGGACCGATTTTTTTTTTACTTAGAATAAGCTAATGCTTGACCACAATCCCACCTGATGGTAAATGGAGATGTGGTCCAGGATGGTGAGCGCACTAACTTAATAAAAGCCTATTCACTCTTTTCTTGAAGACATCCACGTCATAGGTGGGCGGGAACACAGACGCAAGCAAGCTGTTCCAATCCTTCGCAGTGCGCATAATGAATGACGACGCAAACCTCGTCGTCCTTACCGGCGGGATGTTCACGACGAAAGGATGGATACCCGCCGTGCGTCGTGTCGTACGATGGAGGAACGGGGAAGGGGGAATTAACTTGAATAATTCCTGCGCACACTCTCCAAAATGTGCCCTATAGAAAACCGAGAGGCTGGCTACTCTGCGCCTGTGCTCGAGACTTTGCAGATTGGCCTCAACCAGATCTGGGTCACCAATGAGCCTCTTCGCACGCCTCTCCATCGAATCCAAGGCAGAAAGGTGACATTTGGCTGCACCTGCCCAAATGTGTGAACAGTACTCCACACACGGCCGAACCTGAGCTTTGTACAAGGTTAAGAGTTGCCTCGGTGTGAAGTACCGCCGCACCTTCGCAAGGACGCCAAGTTTCCTTGCACCAGTTTTAACTTTGGATTCGATGAACTACCCAAAGTTGAGCTTGGAGGATATCTCAACTCCTAACAACTGAAGACAGTTGGTATATTCCAAGGACACATTCTGAAAAGTAGGAGCCAAGGTGAACGGGCTCTTTTTGGCGGTAAATAGACACGTCTGTGTTTTAGTGGCGTTGAATTTCACAAGATTGGCTTCGCCCCACTCGGACACATCCCGAAGTGTGAGATTCACACGCGCCACCATCGCCTCTCTTTCCGACTGACTTTTAACGGGACTTTCACTGGCAGATAGCTGATATAACAAGGAGTAACTTAGGCTATTTTTATTTTAGAAAAAAATTGTTTTAGAAAAATAAATAGGATCAATGTAAAATTTAATTTTATATCTACTTAATATTAAATACGATGCCGACGAAGTCGCGGGTAAAATCGGGTAAAATAAAATATATACTATTTCAGCTTTGCCTACTAAGAATCTTGGACCCTCCGACGAAGTCTTCCAGCCCCAAGCAGATGGTAGGATCGTGGGCGGTTCCGTAGCCGGCGATGGCAGCTACCCCTGGATGGTGGCCATCACCGCCGGCTTCATGACCAACATGTTTCTCTGCGGTGGTGCGATCATAACGAACAGACATGTCCTCACTGCTGCTCATTGCATCGATGCTATATTGTCGCCTCCACTTCGCACGTAAGTATTTTGGCACTGTTATGTTCGGTTTACACGTATTAAGTAGTTTAGTAATTAACTAAAATTTAACTAAAAAGTTACTAAAATGTCTGTTTACACCACGGATCTGAAAGACGGACGTAACCTCGTCTAATCGAGAGTGAAGCATAGCAATGGCCGCCCGCTTACCATGTGTGCGTAATTTTTGATTCGCGATTGAAGCAGTGAAGTGTCAATGTGTGGGTGTGTGTACTCGTGTCGAATAGAGAGTTGGTATTACTATGGGTGCTTCACTGAATTTGTTGCTGGGATTACGTCCGTCTTTTTTAGGTCCACGGTTTACACGTAATAATTTGCTTAAAATTTAGCTAAAATTTACTTATCTACTTAACTACTTAATACGTGTAAACCGGACTTTAGGGCCAGCGCCTATTAGAAGTGTTTAGTTGGGCAACAGATTCTTTAAGTTCTTGAGTTCCACTTGTCGTGATTGTCTAGAACAGAGTTCCCCAAACTTTTTTGTGTCGTAGACCCCTTGCCATGTTTTTCCGTGTTGGGTAGACCCCCTACTTACCTGATATTGATTTCCTGTAAATTTCTAACTGTAGTGAAGTTTATTGTTAAAAACTTAAAGTAAAAACACATGTTAATTTATACATTTATTAATTGAATTTAAATTAAAACTACTCAAAATAAAATTTTGTATCTGGTAAAATATACGTAGCATTAAATAAACATTTTTACAAGTTCAAAATGTATTGCGACCACAAAGCGAATACCAACATCCTACAACTTACACAATTTTATAAACATATATAATATTTTTTTTACTTCATAGGTACTTTCATAAATAATGTATATGTTTTGATATTATAACATAGTATGATGTAAGTAAATAGGTACTATCAGTGTATGTGTTGAGATCCACTATCGTGAACCCCCATTTTCATTTCATGGACCCCCAAATTTTTTTTCGCTGACGTAGACCCCTTGCAGGTTGTCATAGACCCCTAGGGGTCGATATAGACCACTTTGGGAATCACTGGTCTAGAAGTAGAAAGGCATACGAGCGGCAGACATTGCATTATTTACGTCATAATATCTGTTGGGAGTCCTCAGACCATAGATTACCCCCAATAGATACCGCATAAGTAAAATTTTCTTAGAGTTTGAACTCACAAAATTTGGCGGAAGGCGCGGGTTGCGGGGGACAAAACAATGCGCTGTGATTGGCTATTTCTTATTCATACTTGGACTTGACGGGTCAGCATTGGTTGACTCTATTGTCGTCGACTTGCAAATGCACGTATGTGTTGGCGCGCGTCAGTTGCCTTGTATGCGGTATCTATTGGAGGTAATCTATGCCTCAGACGAAGGATAATTCCCCGACGTAATATTGTCCCAGCGTTCTATTATACGCTTACAATCTCCAGGAGGCCTAGAGCATACTCCACCACGCTGCTCCAGTGCGGATTGGTGGAGGGGTTAGTGGCCAACCCGAGTGTCGGAAGTTTTCAAACCACCCGAGGGCCTCCGACATGGCTTAACGACTGTTATCTTATGATAACTTTTCGTGCCCTCCGAAGCACTGAAACGCTCAAGAAATTTTTGCTTGTTGACACCAGTGTGCACACGAGAGACTGAAAAAAACCAAAATCCGCGAGGACATCGACGGACAGGACGGTTTCTCTCCGAAAACGTAATAACAAAACGTTAGACAAAAGTACCTCGTCTGTCTGTGCAGGCAATAAGTATCGCTGTTACTCCGTAACTAGTTTCTTTCTACTTTTCCTCTTTTTGCTTCTGTTGAAGATTGTTTTACAATTCATTTTTGAAGTGAAAACTTCTTTAGGCGCGACATGTCAGACTCAACACCTACATGTGGCGCCATCTCTGAGAGAAGTGAAGAACTATAGTTAATTAATTTACAGCTCGTAATGATATCAAGATTGTACTTTACCATGACATATACTTGTTGGCAGCCATTCACTAAAAATTTAATTAATAAAAAAACACTTAATTTAAAAGTATTTCAGTCTTTTTAATTTTTTTAAGTCTTTAATCTGAGGTATAAAAATATTTTGGTATAAATATGTCCAGTGCGCGATTGATCGTGGGAACCAATAAGTGGGACAATGGAGGAGTGTCATACAGCCTGCGGATAATTGTCAAGAACCCTGACTATGATGCTGTTACCAGGAAGAATGACATTGGGATCATAGGCACCGCCAGCGCCATAGCATTCAATGACAGAGTCCAGCCAATACCAGTCAGCTATGACTTTGTTCAAGGTGGCATTCTTGTGAGGATCAGCGGTTGGGGTTGGCTTAAGGTAAGATAATTTAAAGATCATTATTATGTGCCTGATGCATTGTTTTAGTGGTCTAAAACCATCTTCGCATTATTGCTTTTGAATTGAAACTAACTAGTTTCAAGCCCTAAACTTAGGGCACATCGACTGGATAGTTTCAAAGTAGGTGTACAAAGGACATCGTCAGAATTTTGTTTTGTATTTTTGTATTTGATAGATTCATTCGTCAACTATTCGGTGATAGTTAACATAACGTGATGTTTAATCGAATCTGCCTTCCAATACAATTACGTATTAATCCAAGGTCAATGGTATTCCAGGCTGGAGGTAATCTCTCCGACCAGCTCCAAGAGCTCCGACTCCTAACGATGGATGGCGCGAGCTGTGTGGCGGAGGTCCGGCGGGTGGCTCAGTCGATCGGAATGAATGTCCCGTCCGTGGACCCCAGCACCGAGATCTGTACGTTTCTGACGGGAAACGAGGGGATTTGCATTGTAGGTTCTTTTTTTCAAGGTTTCATTTAATTTGATTTCTTCGTTAGTTTATTTGTGGTATGCAGCGATCTATATGTTCTACTAGATTGAGCGTTCCGAACATTTACTGCGGTCCGTTGACAATATCTACCTGACGAAGCAACAACGGTTGCAGTGTACTATTAGCACGCGCGGAGTTAAAACGGCCGTAATGCTGCGATAAAAACAATGTAATTGTGTATTAAAAATCCAACAATACTTTATACTGTAGAACATATAATTCACTGTTGGTATGAATCTTGCAAGCTGAAGTCGAACTACTTCCGTCAACCTAGAGGGGGTGAAATTTTACATATTGCTTTGGTTTCGATGACAATGCATTTTATGATAATGGTGACCAGATACTTTGCTCAGGATTGACGGCAGACGAGGGAACTCTTCGACGTTTAAATTATAAACATGAAAACAGTTGATTCTAAACTCACATCTAGTAATTATCCTACTTATGTAATACAATAAATGTGAAAATTTGTATTAATATTTGCTCTTTCACGCAAAAAACTACCGAACGGATTTCTATGAAAATTAGCACACGGTTAGACCATTATCTGGAATACGTTATAAGGTACTTAGGGGCCATCCATAAATTACATCACACTAATTTCATGACTTTTTGACACCTCTCCCCTCCTTGTCACATTTTTGAGACCTCCCCCCAGTGTGACGTCACATATTATGAAATTTCACACCTAGAAATTATTAAATTAAAACAGTTCCGAAATAAGTTTTATTTCCGTTCATTGTTTTTTAATATTTACCTATACATACTAATTATTGGATTTTGAAATGTGACGTCACGAAATTAATACCCCCTCTCAGCCCTCGTCACACAATGTAACACTACATCGCCCCCCCCCCCCCCTAACGTGTGACGTAATTTATGGATGGCCCCTAATTATAAAGCGCTACTAACCACATCCATTGTTAATGTTTCAGGGTGACGGCGGCAGTCCTCTAGTGCACAACACCAACAACAATGTAATCGGCGTCGCGTCGTGGGGCGTGCCGTGCGCGCGCGGCGCCCCGGACGTCTTCACCCGGGTCAGCGTGCATCGCGCCTGGATACTGTCTGTCCTCAACTTGCAGATACCCGGTATCTGATACCGTGACCACGTATGCAGCGTGACCACTTTTTAATGAGGGAATCTACCAACTTTTGGACATGGATGCTTGGTTTTAAGCCTAATATTCTTTGATAAACAATTAATACCAAAACCTACCGATGTGTTTCTCATTTCTACTAAATTCTACTAAGACATTTTATACTACTAAATAATTGTCTTATTTGCTTCAAATCTACTAAAAAAGTAGAAATCTACTAAAAGTGGTCACACTGCACGTATGAGTGTATGGGCGGCTTTAATGTTCGGTTTACACAACGTATTAAATAGTTCAGTAGTTAACTTTTTAAGTAAATTAATACGTGTAAACGGACAATTTAGTAGTTAAAATTTAATACGCAAGTAAACAAGTAATTTAGAAATTTTTCTATTTTCTGTTAAGTAGGTGGGCGGGGCTTATCACTTTGGACAGACATTTTAGTTAAAATTTAGTATAATGCTTAAGTAATTAAGTAGTAAAAAAAAGGTAATGAAGAATTGTATGAACTGAAGAGCTTTACTAAATTATTACTTTAGGACGCGCACTAAAAATTATTCACGTATATTTATCTACTTAACTACTTAATACGTCGAGTGTACACGAACGGGATAGAAAGCAGCAGTAGGTACTGTTACAGTACTGAACAGTTTCTTAATTGAATATAATGGTTCCGAGTTTTTTTCATAATGAAGTTAACTGTAAACAGGGGCGGATACACCACACGTTAGGGGGTAGGTAGGTACAGGATCAAGCCTTCCCCTCAAAGTTATTTACATCAAGCTCAATAACATTGATGAATCTCAGAGGGGACGGTGGTTGAAAAGAGGAGACGTGTAATACAATGTTTGGCAATAGAGGCATACTTGTTGATAGAGTCACCAGGTCGGCCAACCAAAAAGCCGGACAGATCCGCCAGTTTGGCCGGACATTTTGGTAAAAAAGCCGGACACTCTAAATTATCAAGAATTTTGTGTTTTAGTATTATCATGACAATTTTTTAGAATTTCTTCACAAATTTATAACCTGTAAAGTAAATAAACAAAAAAAGATTTAATAATTAGCATGAGCGTGCTTTAAGCTCAATATTTTTGAAAATAAAGTTGTAATAATCTTTAAACGTCAAATATCTGAAATTAAAAGCCACCTGGACTATTCTTATCGATTTAAAATATATAGGCTACTCATCTCTTGTGTACTAACAGCTTCTTGAAATCAACCATCAACATCCCCATTTTTGATCAGAAAATATTTGAAGTTTTTTATTGATCAAAACCTTTGCTATCGTCAACTTTAACGTTTTCTTCGTGGATACTAATAGTTTCGGAAACAATTGATTACATGCAGGAACGTCTTTTAACAGTCATCAATATAAAAATTGTTTTGTGTCCTTATATAAGTTTCTTATAAGTTGGTGAAATGTAAAAAGCATAACAAAAGCCGGACAAGCCGGACACCGTTAAAGATCGGACACGCATTCAAAAAGCCTAACCACGTCCGGCTTTATCCGGACGAATGGCAACCCTACTTGCTGATACAAGTTTAAGATTTTTGATTTGGTCTCGCTCTAGTCACGATTAAAGATCATTGATTAATAAACGTACTACGGAAACTCGTTGCCGACAAATTAAAACACAACGCATACTCCGCGCAACAGTTCCATTTATAATACCCGGATGAATAGACAAGAGATCCCAAACTTGGCAACTCATACAAATATATTCAAATAACATATTCAAGGCGGATTCAATGAATAAAATTCTTAACAACGTGTCCATTCACTTGGATGTTTCCATTCACTTTTCCGATCTTTCATAAAAAGATATGACTATCACGGAATACCATGTATTCGAATAAATGGTCATGCAGTCAATCTCCGCTCTAGAATTCCAATATCGATCATTATATTTACTGAATTTAAATTTCGGCCGCTGTATCTTGGCGCGTCTGAACATAGGCTTTGCGAACTTTAGCGCATGTAAGACAGAGATGGCAACACGAACATGCTAACGTATGACTGAGACACAATACACCGCGTATCGACTATTGGCGAATTATGTTACTGCGCAGCCTTCTGCACGAAGTTCAGACGCGCCAAGATACAGCGGCCGTACTGTACTTATCTACTGAATGGATTTTCATGAATTTGAGCACATAGGTAGATCATGATCTGGAATAAGATACGGGATACTTATTATCCCGTAAAACGCAGACAAAGCCGCGGGCAGAGCGCTAGTCTATACATCTATACAAATAAATAAAATTGGAGTGTCTGTTTGTAATATTAAAATAACCGCTTTTTACTCAGTGCATTTGGATGTAGTACACGGTACATATACCAAATCAACATTTTTTACAATTTTTGTCTGTCTGTCTGTCTGTGAGTCTGTCTGTCTGTCTGTCTGTCTGTCTGTTTGTTCCGACTAATCTCTAAAATGGCTGGATCAATTTTGACGGGACTTTCACTGGCAGATAGCTAATATAACAAGGAGTAACTTAGGCTACTTATATTTTAGAAAAAAAAGTTTTTTAGGCGATACGAAGTTCGCCGGGTCAGCTAGTCTTAACTAAAAGTATTGTAACGTAACAGGCTTTAACGTGTATGCTCCAAGTGTCTGTGTTCCGTGCTCCAAGCGATTAAAGATTGAGAAAATGATGTCAAAAGCTTATAAACTAAGTACTAACGATATTGTCAAAGTCAAACGTCATTATGTTATCTTGGTGAAATGATAAGGAACCTGCAAAACTTTGTTAATTTTAAAGTAAAATTAAAAAAAAATTTCTTCTTAGTCACCAAGTGACAGAAGAACCATTAAAGCATGACACTAGTGCTATATAATTATTTTGTTTATTTATTTATCGATTATTATAATTATATGTATAGTTATTGATTTACACAAAAGTGCTAGTATAATATTTATGTTTATGTTTTATTTTCTATAGTATGTATTGTATTATAATTATTATATAATTTTTGTTAATTTACTATAAACGTGTGCTGGGAGACCTCCGTGACGATAATTTAATTTAATGGATACTGCGGAAGATCAGCGCTGGCTGTCTCCGGACTCCAGCACAATGCTGAGCAGGCTCCATTTTGTAAAGGGTCCACTTATACTTAAGTTTGATTATTACCTTTTGTATGCTGTGTATAGGTTGTGTATATAAGTGCATCTTTTGCAAATAAATGTATTTTCTTTCTTTCTTTCTTTCTTAAATGTGCAATTAGATGATGCCATTAAAAATAACTTTCCAATCTTTGACTGTAAAAGTAATTCTCTAATTTCATACAGTGTAAAAAAGCTTTTGTATCTGTATGTTCTTGTGTTGTTCATGGCACCCAGACCCCTCTTTCCCACTGGGCACTCTGGGCACGTGCCCAGGGCCCCGTGATCGATAGGGGCCCCCTAGTTCCTGCCAGATCACTAAATGGTAACCGATATTTGTTACCGAAAAACTTTTTTAATTCGAATAAATCTAAATTACTGACTACAATACCAATTTGCTTATAAGCTTTTGCATAAATCTAGAGGCTTGCTTATCTACTTTCTTTCTTTATCCTAACAAAATAGTGTTGTGACAAAGTCATATGGGCCCCATTATCCGAATATGCCCAGGGCCTCCAGTAGGTTAAAGACGGCCTTAATGGCACCCACGACACAGGGATCAGGGAATCCTTGTGTGAGGTAGCGTTATTTATTTATTTATCTACCAACCACGGACCTAAAAAAGACGGACGTAATTAACTCTCTATTCGTACAAGTACAACACACCCACACATTGACACTTCACTGCTTCAATCGCGAATCAAAAATTACGCACACATGGTAAGCGGGCGGCCATTGCTATGCTTCACTCTCGATTAGACGAGGTTACGTCCGTCTTTTTTTCAGGTCCGTGCTACCAACCTACATCCAAAACGGTTTACAAAGTGTGTTGTGTTGAATACTTACAAAGCGGATTGGAAATATATCGAATTGATGGAACTAAATATTGAGTTAGAGTATTACGGCTTATAGCTCTCTTGGGTAAAATATTAACGAAATATAAATTATTGTATTTCTCGGTTCCATAGTACCCGAGCTACTTGGCGACGGTGACGTCATCGAAGGCGCGCGCACGCTCGCATCGATCCACGCCATTCTAGCCGCTGCAGCCATTCCTCTGCCAAAAACTAGACTAACCACGCTTTTACTTAAATCGCTTTAAGCGCTTCAAATTCTAAATCACTATTAGGGTGCTAAAAAAGGTAAAAACCGACGCTGAGTTATAATCAAATTTCGACGCTATTGTTATTGCATTTAGGTTTGTAATGTTAATGACAGTCGAATGCTTTCGTGCGGTTTTTTGTAGATTTTCGTCTTTAAACTGCCACCACTGTCTTCGGGAAAACATTTATGAGAAGAAGATATGAAAATGTAATTATCTTCAAGTGGTGTAATTAATGAACTTGGGATGAATTGTGGGGTGATTAAACATGGCCGATATTGGCGGGATTTCTCGCATATTTGTAGTTTTTTTTTTAACATTTGAAGAGTTATTTATGAGGCGTCTTGGTAATCAACATTTCAATAAATATAATTCTATTCGTCGCATTATTTGTATTGGGAAACTTGTAGGCGTGCCTTTGCAATACTAATTCTTTTTATTGGTAACTGGGGAAATCTCTAAAAGAAAACTCCCGTGCAAAAGTTTTTGGGTTAATATGTATTTATAATCTTTGGTTCTTAACAACTCGGTGTATTACAGATTTTGATTCTGGTAATGTTTGAGCCACATGTTTGTTTGTAGATGTGCCCGGTTTCTGACAATTTGACTGGCTGGTTTAGATCTGGCTGAGAATCTGACATTATTAGTTTATTTGCAGTAACAATTTACCTACACTTAACACGATGAATAAGTCAGTCGAGGCAAAAAATTACACCTTTTCCAAGATTTTCCAATTTCCAAAGTTTGCAAAATTTCGCAGTATGAAATAATATTCCAAAATATACATTCCAAACGTTTATTAGCACTTCGTCGAATTCGCAAAAAATCGGATTCTCATTTCGTCGGATAGCATTTTTTTAATACAGAGAATTTACTAATTTAATATTTGACGCCAGTCTACGCGTGATAATTACAACAGGAGAAATTAGACTTTTTTTGCGTACCTCTAACTTAATATTTGCCCATGAGGATTATTATCAATATTATTAAGTAATTAATATTAAGTATTACCCATCCGTTAAGCCTGTCTGATTAGCAGACCCCTCTTTCCCACTGAGCACTCTGGGCAAGTGCCCAAGGCCCCGTGATCGATAGAGGCCCCCAAGTTCCTGCTAGATCACTAAATAAAAAACCGGCCAAGTGCGAGTCGGACTCGCCCATGAAGGGTTCCGTAGCAGCAAGTAACGTAATATAAAAGTTTTTGTAGTTCGTTGTAACTTTGATCAATGTTTTTTGCGGTTTACGATTTATGACGTATTAAAAAAAACTACTTACTAGATCTCATTCAAACCAATTTTCGTTGGAAGTTTGCTTGGTAATGTACATCATATAATTTTTTTAGTTTTATCATTCCCTTATTTTAGAAGTTACAGGGGGGGGACACACATTTTACCACTTTGGAAGTGTCTCTCGCGTAAACTATTCAATTTAGAAAAAAATAATATTAGAAACCTCAATATCATTTTTGAAGACCTATCCATAGATACCCCACACGTATGGGTTTGATGAAAAAAACATTTTTGAGTTTCAGTTCTAAGTATAGGGAACCCCCAAAATTTATTGCTTTTTTTCTATTTTTGTGTGAAAATCTTAATGCGGTTCACAGAATACATCTACTCACCAAGTTTCAACAGTATAGCTCTTATAGTTTCGGAAAAAAGTGGCTGTGACATACGGACGGACGGACAGACAGACAGACAGACAGACAGACAGACAGACAGACAGACAGACAGACATGACGAATCCATAAGGGTTCCGTTTTTTGCCATTCGGCTACGGAACCCTAAAAACCGATATTTATTGCCGAAAAACTTTTTAAATTCGAATAATTCGAACCTGAATTACTGACTGCAATACCAATTTGCTAATTAGCTTTTACATAAATCTAGAGGCTTGTTTAACTACTTTATTTGTTTATTCTGACAAAATAGTGTTCTGTCAATGTCATAGGGGCCCCATTATCCTAATATGCCCAGGGCCTCAAACAGGTTAAATACAGCCTTGCTGGTTAGCTATAAGCCTCTTACATGAGTCAGCCGCATACCGACTCGTCATGTTCCAACTAGGGGCTGGAGCCAGATCATTCTATGCCCATCATGTTACTGATGTCGACGACGGTGGCCATTTTAAGTTCATCAGTTGGATCCAGGGGCGTAGCTACCACCGTATCAGTCGTAGCAATAATACGGGGCGCCCATCGTATAGGGGCCCCCATCGTATAGGGGCCCCCACTAACAATCCCAAAAATAGCTCGCCAGCGGCCTACGACCGCTACAGTTGGCACTACTTTTATATTTGACAGCTGACGTCGAGGGGGCCCCACAACAAATATTGATATGGGGCCTCCTTAGGGCTAGCTACGCCACTGGTTGGATCGTCAACTTGTTTGTCGGCTGATTATACGAAACTATAAGGCTAAGAACTCACGGAGCGATTTTTACCCGCGCCCGCCGCGGTAGCAGGCCCGCAGCTCCTGTAGAATGCAGATATGTATGTAAAACCGAGCGGCATATTTTACGACGCGGTTTACGCCCGCGGCGGGCGCGGTTTACTCGCGGCGCCCGCTGCACCGGCGCGGCGGGCAACTTGTAGAACCGCGCGGGTCGCGGTCAGTCGCAGCCTCGGCGGGTTGCTCCCGCGCGCTCTGCGGTCGGTTGGCGGGCGACCGCGGTGGGCACCGGGGAGAGGGGGGGTACAGATCGTAAATACCGCCCGTCTTGCGATATTCGCCCGCCAGGTTTGCGGGCGATAATCGCAACCGCGGCGGCTGCGCTACCGCACAAAACTTCGGTCTCGTGAGTTTTGAAACTTTTTAAAATTTCCGCCACCGCAGCGGGTGCGGGTGAAAATCGCTCCGTGAGTTCTTAGGCTAAGAGTTCCGTTTTGAATACGGAGCCCTAAAAACTGACGACCTACGAGCACATACAAAGTTACCGAAAGCAATATAATAAAACTGATTTACTGCAGTGTACGTGAATATTTAGATCGTGAAGTCTTTTTGCCCGACTGCCAAGGAAGGGTTATGTTTTTCGCTCGTATCTTGCATGTATGTATGTATGTCTGTATGTATGTATGTAATATTCTTTATTACCTCATTTATTATTATCTTCCTAACCGGCACCGCTGGATCGATGTATACCAATGTATATAATTAAGGTATCGTTACATGCGTCTTGACAGCTCAAGTGTTGCTAGATAAATAAAAAAAAATATGGTGGCTGTGAGATGATATGGTTTGAACAACACACAACATCATTGGGTTTGAAGTATAAAAAAATAAAAATAAATGGAATAATGCAATAAGGGTATTAAATTAAAGAGCTCATTTTGATAGAAAAATAACTGAAACAAGAAGTATGATTCAGGTTATGCATATAGTTAATCCAGAACCTTTGGGTCTAAAAAGATTCCCAACATTAATTTTTCCGGCTTAATCCCTTAAATAACTTCCCGCGCTAAGCAAATCCAATATGGCCGCTTGCTTTCGTTCTTCATTAGCGTCAGGGTAATGAAATGACATCGCATACTTATTATACCACTATTATACCTTACTAGTGGATATCCGGCGTGAGCTACTATGCAAAATAATTTTATATTGAAAAAAAAAACTTGAGAGGTGTCAAGGGACACCCGGATGGAACTACGATACTACTAGGATAGCAAAAACATGCAGCAAGTGTGCCAAAACAAATCTAAGATATTAAATTTCTCATCGGCTTTGTTCACCTAGTAGCATGATGAGACCCCGAGCACCCCGAGTAGCACGATGAGTACCCGATGAGAAATTTAATACCCCAGATTTGTTTTTGCACACTCGCTTGCATGTTTTTGCTATCCTAGTACTTACTGCAAGAAACGAAAATATCTGGCTTGCTTTCTATAAGAGAGAGAGAGAGACAGACAGAGAAACATGCGCATTCCGTACGACTTGAAACGACGCCGCACGAGTTGTAAGGACTAACGACGGCAAAAAGTGTCGTTACAACTTTTCGTTCCAAAATTTTCCGCCTACCCCCCTTTCGCAACACGCGATAAGGAACTTCGTTCCAAAAACGAAAATCTAATGTATCTAATATTTTATTGTTTCAGTGGTCTCAAACCATTTTGGAGCATATCGGTCGGATGGTTTCAGCGTCTATAAAGGACTTCCGTACAAACATTTTTTGTGTTATATATGTATATAGATAATAGATTGCAATAGGTAACTATTTTTATACCATTAGCCGTCAAACAAGAAGGTTAGTAAATGGTCACTGCCATCTATGAAATAATGCGTAACGCGTCGTCGTCTTTTTCCATCTAGATGGTAGCGAAAAATTTACACTTTCACGCTATTCTATGTATCTTTCTTTTGAGACACTCAGGATAAATCCTGAGATAAATAACCCTATCCGAGGTAGAATTTGATCTATCAATAACAGCCTCGCTGCCGCTTAAGCCCTATTCCCTGACGTTATTTTTTGACATAGGTACTATTGATTCATATACCCTCACCTGTAGGTATTCCACTTGGTTTTTCAATGCTCGCGTCTCTTTGTATTCCGGACGACAAACGAGTAGATATAGACTTGGAGTTCAAAAGTTTTTTTTTTTAACTTTTTATAGCGAGGGCTGCCGAAAAAGAAGACGAGCCACCTCATGGTAAGTAATTACCATCAAGTGAGCAATACTAAACGCTGCATTGCAACGCGCTAACCCTGAAGGAGAACCCTTTATAACACCTTTGCAAGGTTATAAAGCCCGGCCCTTGTTCCTGCCACGTTATTATTATTAATAATAATAACGCTTCATACTCATAGCCCCACACTAGGATTCCCTGTGTCGTGGATGCCATAGACAACACACAAAGACAACAACACACACCCAGACCGAGAACAGAAATTCAAACTCATCATTCATATTTCCGCCCCGCTGTGAATCGAACCCAGAACCCTTGGCGCGGCGATCTGGCATGGTAACCATCGCGACACAGTTCGTCAATAATTATTAATGTATTATTGAGAGGTACATGCAACCTCGTCTGTATTATGCATCCTCAAGTCCTTTATTACGCACTAGCTTTGCTTCGAGACTTTGCCCGCGTTTTCGGGGATAAAAAGTACCCTGATATACCTGATATACAATGATAAACCACATCCTATAATTTTATTGCATGAAAATTGTTAGAATTGTTTTAAACAATCCCCGTTTGGGTGATTCCAGTTTAAAGCTCGCAAGTGTAGATAGACCTCTTTAAACCCGGTACCCGTCCCGCTACCCGCTATCCGCTTCCGCTCATGCCTTATTCCCTGCCTTTATTGTTTGACGCACTATTGATTTATAGCCCAACCTCGTCTTTATTTCAGTTCCCTGAAAGTCATCATTCTGTTTTTACGATCGACTCGATTTGTATGTATCGTATGCAAGCGGTTTAATTTCGACTGCGAATCTCCGAGTAGGAACAGTATGGACGTAAAACGAATTGTTGTGTGGTATCGGTGTAACGTGTGGCTTGTGGGTTCGATTCGGTGTAACTGATGCCGCTAGTAAACGCGTATGCGTAGTTTCTTGTTTCAAACGCAGATGTTTTATTTGCGTCAACTGATGTATTTTTTAACTTTTTTTTAAGTGTCAAGTTTTAAGGGCACATAAAATTTTTGTATTGTATTTATTATTTCTCGTTGCATGATGTAATTATCTCATTTCAAACATAATATTTCAAAAATTTAAATTCAAAATAATTTCTAATGTTGATATTGTCAATACAGTTATGCATAACATCCATTTATGATCCAGAAGAAAGTGCGAAAGAAACTCCATAGCAAATCTTTTTAATGCAATTATAATTGCCGTTCATAAAGAATTAATGTAGTTTATTGAATTGTCCAACGAAGATAACAGTGGTTTTGTACAATTCTTTTGATTACAAGTAATAACCCTAGTCCGTACAATCAAATTTATATCGGAAAAGTGGAAAAAAAAATATTCAGGGATCGTGGTCACGCCTGAACTCAAAATATACGATAAATATATCACCTTATTTCTAGATTGTAACTATTACCGAATCCAAAATGGAATTTCCAGAATTTCTCTTTCTATTCAAACGTGCCGCAAGCATACTCTATCAAAGTAGGGTTACCACCAAATTTAGTGCTAAAAGTCGACGAAAGTTGTATTAAATAATGTAAAAATGTTATGAAAAATATTAATTTTTCCGACACATTTTTTTATTTGACATGGCAAAACAAAACGCTACTTAAATAGGCGCAACTTTATTTGGTGGAAAAGGTCATTAAGTGACATGGAGTATAGAGGTAAGGAGAGCCATCTCTGTGTATGAAAAGTGTCCGTAAAAACGCGTCCGTTAAGGCTGGCGCTGCGGTAGCCTAGAATAAATTTTATTGAACTCAGCAAACTTCACTCCGTCTACAACAGCATTGTTCATATCGTAGTTTTTCCGATGCCAGCGCTATTGCGGTAGGATGGTGGTAGGTACTGGAACCTCTATTTTCAGTAAACAGCTGGACACTTTTTCAACTTTCCACCCATATGAGATGGCTCTCCTTAGCTCTATACTTCATGCTCTGAGACAAGATGAATTAAAATATGTGAAGTTGACAGGCCTAACTGTCAACTGTCAAACTATTTTTGTCACCGAAGTCTCACAGTGTCCATGATCCATGTTGGGTGTAAACAAAAATCGGAAGATTTCTTTATGTAAAAAGACGTTAATCGGGAAGACAAGTCACTTGATGGTAAGTCGTCCCTGTCGTTCACGAACAGAAGCATCCAGGAGGATCAAGAAAGAAGAGAGAAGAAAGAAATTATCACACAGGGGCGTAGCTACCGCCGTATCAGCCGTATCAATTATACGGGGCCCCCAGCGTACAGGAGGCCCCTACTAATACTCCCAAAAAAAAGCTCGCCAGCGGCTACAACCGCTACAGTTGGCACTTCTTTTATATTTGACAGCTGACTTTAAGGGGGCCCCACAACAAATATTGATATGGGGCCTCCTTAGGGCTAGCTACGCCACTGCTCTCACACCAAACTGTTTGGACTAATTTCCTTTCCTCGTGAAGCTGTAAAAGCCGCTAGGGTCAACAGCAACTGTACATCCTAAAAAAATTGGACTAATTCCAACGTCTACTTCGTCGTCATCACACTATACGAAAGTCATCCTCTTCGGCTGGAATCTTGGTGATCCTCGACAGTCAGATAATCTCCAATGTTTTGGCTTCTTTCAGTTGTATTTTAGCTTTAGTTGTACTATAGCTAAGATTGCTAAAAACACTCTCGATTAACTCACCTTTCATACAAAAAAAACTAGATCAAAATCGGTTCATCCGTTTGGGACCTACGATTCCGCAGACATACCTACACATACACAGACACACAGATACACAGACACGTCAAACTTATAACACCCCTCATTTTTCGTCGCGGGTTAAAAATATTTCTCATTCAAGGTCGGTGAAGCATTGGTGATTCCTCTGGTATTGCTCATGTCCATAAGCTTCGGTGACCATTTACCATATAACCCGTCTGCTTTTTCAGCCCTTCAGTCTACAAAAGGCCTCATTCAGTTGAAATGTTAAGGGTGCAAAGATAAAAGCTTAAAATCAATGCAATCGTGTTTGCTAAGTGCAAAATATTGTAGCAGCCCTACAATCCCAATGTAGGTCGGAACCATCAATCGCGGCGTCGATTTGCCAGTAATTTCCCGTTAATGTAATAGTCATTAATTTTTCCTCATTCAATATAGACCAGAACAAAAAACACAGTTTCAAACTGAATTGTGTGATTACTGTGATTAGTTTCAAAAGATTAAAATGTCTGTTGTAATTTTACAAGAAATTACGTTAATGCGTGGAACGGATAAACGACCAAAAATCATATTTTAGTCGTGAATAAAGAAAATATTTAAGTGTATTCAAATCTGACGGATTTACCCAGCCGGGTATCGAACTGGGTAAATCAGTGTCAACTGTACATAGGTTTGTATAAATCGTATTCATGATAAATGTAACAAACAGTTGACTTCTTTCATGTAAGGAAGTAGGTAAAATCAGTGTCAACTGGACTGGACTACAGGGTGGTATGAATGTGTTCATGAGAAGCGGGTGTCCGACTTCCTTCTTGTAATAAAGTACTTAATACAAAACACAATAATAAAAATTGGAAGGATTAAGTAAGCGAAAAGATGAACCACCTGAAGAAAGAAAAGATCTTCCGCTTAAGCTAGAAAATGACGGGTGGTCTTGCGGCTGAAAGCTGGCGAGCTAGTTCTTTCTTTCTCCGAAAGTGTTATCAATGTCCACGGACGGTGGCCAAGTTCGTCTGTTCGCTCGTCGGCCATTTGACGACCCTGGGTTCGATTATAATTATCAGCGAGGCATTTTTAATGATGAGTTTGAATACTTTGAATTTGTGTTCTCGGTCTGGGTGTGAATCCTAGTCTGGGTCCATCAGTATGTAGCGTTTGTTATTCACCTCTTGTTCGAGCACTGACCCGGATCAATGCAATGGTGTCCTGGTCGACTTGGATTTAGATATCTTCAACACTACGCCTGCTGCATTTTGTACTTTAGGTTATAGGAATACAAAGTGTAGTGGATATAAAAATAAATAAAAAAGTTACCTGATCGGTGTCGTCAGACCAGCACTGCACGCGTTTCACGTCGCCGCGAGCGCCGGCGCATCACACACACTCGCCAAACACCCACACACGCGCCGCTCACAGTGTGCAGACACACAGCGCCGCTATAACAACCGCATCCTCCACACAACCAGTCCAACTCCTTACTCTGTTCTACCACTGTTCTATTCTATACGATACAAACTCGCGCGTTATCTACGAGTACATTTCAGATTTGTGTGGTTTTTACGCGGCGCACCACGCGATTTATTCCCGTCTCGCTCCATATAAAGCGTTTAAGGAGTGGCCCGATCGTCCGTCCCTCTCACTTGGCACGGTACCCTGCAACAATGGAAAGGCTGATTAATGAGTGAGCTTTTTAAAGTGTTGCGGCGATAAATGATAAGACAGGAAAACTCTCTTCAATATACGTGGGTTCGAGATGTACGATTGTTCTCTATACGTTATGTAACAACAATTAATTTGATATGAACTTAGACACCCCACTAATATTATAAATGTGAATTGATATGAACTTAGACACCCCACTAATATTATAAATGTGAAAGTTTGTATGAATGTTTGTTACTCTTTCATGCAAAAACTACTGAATGGAATTTCATGGAATTTAGGAATGTGTCCTAAATGTAGACCACGATGTGAAATAAGACAGGATAATTATTATCCCGGGCAACGCGGGTAAAGCCGAGGATAGAGCACTAGTTTATGTATATTTGAATATATGTGTATAGTATATAATTATATGTGTATAGTTAAATACCTGCTGATTCGAAAGTGAAAAAAAAAATTGAAATATTCAGAGATGATAATATTTAATTTTCGAATAATAAAGTTACCACCTTCTCTTTGTTAACGTCTGATAAGTTTTTTCTGTTCCTCGTCATTTACTTTTTTAATATAGTATGAACATTTATAATATTAGTACCTTACACTTCAATGAGTACAAGCATTTTTTTGATTCTGTGCACTAAGTTAAATCACAAAAACTAATAATAAGTCAAAACTACTTTTATTACCTACATAAAATTTGTAGTTTTCTAAAATATAACTTATAAGTTTCTGTTAAAAAGATTGAAGTTTACATAAACATAGCTTGTAAAGAAAGGTACGTACGCTCTTTATAACCGTAGCACTATTATAGCTTCGTAACGTACTACGACGTAGCTGAGGCTAACTGGAAGTATACGAGTGAATAAAGAGCTTGTTTGGCTGTAAGTTGACACCCTACATCCCCCACATCCTACATCCCCTGTTACAAATCCATTAGGGAATTTTTTGTCATTTCTACGCATTATGAATCATAAAATGCCATTTGGTATTTTGGACTCTAAATAGTGTAACTTTTATTATTTAACATGAATAATTACTAATATTTACTGAGCTTTGAATATCCTACACTGAGTAAATTTCTAAAACTTTAAAATCCGTAGTATTTACATTCTTAAAAAACAGTTTTCAGTAAGTTCGTTACTTTTAAATGTTGAAAAAAAAAAAGTTTCGTGAGGAACATCAATAAGTGTGATAAAGTAGTTTATAGCAGTGAACGAATAAGTATATTAGTTCATTGGTTTATAGCCAATAGAATATCGTTTTAATTAATCACAAGTAAGGATGGATTTATAATTTTGACGGACAGACAAAGAAGCAGTCCTGGCACCTAATTGTATGTGGTCATCTCTATTCATAAATGTTCGCAATCTAAGGAAGTCTCCGACACATTGCAAGCCAGATCCTTTTAAAAATTAAACACATTATTTTTTACTACCTTTGAACAAAAAATGTAATCCGTACTAATGTTATACCTATAATAATTGTAAGGAGGAGACTGAATAATAATTATTAGATGCTTTGTTTAATCGGAAGGTAACATTTTATACTCACTGGCAATCTACTTAGATATCGTCCTTTCCAAAGCACTATAAAATTTTAACGTTTTCCGAAACACTTTTAAAAAGAAGTTTAAATGAAAAAAATAAAACGTACGAACGTTTATGTACGCTGTGATAAAATCTGAAAAGTTATTATATTTTTGTCACTTTTGTCCATTCGAAAACTATCGTCACAATCACACAATGTTGTGAAATGATAACTACTTATTTTTGTGAACGATACTTAAAATAAAATATAAAGTACTAACGATTCGCACGATTCTTGGTACCTTATTAATGTGGGTAGTATGAAAAAATATTATAATAATATGTATCTACTGACCATGTTAGTCGATTTTCGCCTTTGTAGCATTGGAATTTTCAAGTGTAAAATTTACCAAAAAGCTAGTAGTTTTACGCGTTGTTTAATCTTTTTCTGTATTAATATTTATAATTAGAACAAATGACGTAAAATTCCCAATGGTTTTTTTTAGCTATCATTATGTATATGTTATTTACCGAACATAGTCGACATATTGAGCAAAATTTTAACAGTACTTATCACTATTTGTTTGTCAATATTAAAATGTGAAACACAACAGTACTAACAACTACAAAAAATAACTGCAAAATACACTGACACAAAACAAAAACATTGATAAATTTTTAACACTCACGTCTTCACATAAAAAAATATCAAAACTACAACAAAAAAAAGATCAAAAACAAAAAAAAGTGATCAAATTTTCTACATCAGTGGTGTTGAGAACTTCTCTAAACGGTCAAGTGCCAGATTTTTTTTTTTTCAATTTGGATGGTTTACGAACACATACAGAAAGAAAGAGTGTTGGCAGATAGACGTCGGGGACTCTTGCCAGCTCCCCGATCACTGGTTGACTGTGTAGAAACGGACCACCCGACCAGCGAACGGTGCAGTCGGCTTATGTCCCACCACGCGAGAAAACTTCGATAGCGTGATTCAGGCTGGCTCCGATTTTAATAGGAAAAAAATATTTTTGATATTTTTTTATTAACCTTGAAAAAAAAATTTTTTTAATTATCTGCATTGATGTTTAGTTTTTATTTCAACGAGGCAAAGAATAACAACCAATGTGTTTTTTGCCAGTTAATTTTAATGTGCTGAATTTAATAACAAATTAAAGGTTAAATATATATAAAAAATAACGTTAAAAAAACTAATATCTTAATTAGAAATTATTATGCATTGTTTTAAAGATAGAGGTTGACAGCTATAGCGCCTGTTTTAAATGAATTCCGCGCAAAAATATGCGTAAACTGGTTACAATTCTTTTTAAGGCGCTCCAGTTTTCGAATAGCTGAAGTAAAACTCGCTTAAAATGCAAAAATATTGCAAAATATAATTCCAAGCATTTTAATTAAGAGCAGTTCATGCAAGATTTTTAATTTTTTATTCTTGATTTTAGTAAACTTTAAAAATAAAATGTATTTTGTCATTTTGTTAACTAGCGGTAGAGGAATCGAATCGGTGAAATGTGAAAAAATCACCCTATATTCTAGCCGAAAGGTTCACTCATAAGGATCAATTGCTTTTAAACAACGTATTAACTTAAATTAAAGGAAAACCAAGAAAAATATGAGTTAGTTGAAATTTTTTAATTTAAATGTGGATATCTAAACAGTGATCAACAAACCAATCGAAAATCGAAAACGATGACCACTATACACAAAAATCTATAACAACGAAAATTGTCGAGAATCTCAGCCGCACTACAAAAACAAGGGAATTTAGAAACAAGAAACATTATCAGTACCTACCTAAATAACTTGTGAAGAGAAACCTACGTGTTTAGTTCTTGAAAAACGTTCGTTGAATGTAATTGCAATCGTTCTAGAAAAGAGGGAAGGATTCACCAGCATCTATCTAGTATTACTAATAGTTCAGTAAACTTACTGCGAGAGATATTTTTCCTAAGTTTTGCGATCAAAATTCGATCGTAAGTCGAAGGGTTACTTAACATTAACATTTTTTTTTGTTTTATTGGATTTTTCTGTATGTGAAGTTCTGAGACAGAGAAAAAGAAATAAATTGTCTTTTCTTTATCCTTCCTCAAAACTATGAGAGGAAAGCAGAAAGGCATTAAAGAAATACATTAATGAAGTCAACCTTAGAACGCAAACCGACTCTGACATGATATGTCCTTGGCCAACAGGGGCCATTAAGGAATATAACTTCCATTTATCAGGTCAACTTGTTCAATGGTTGGAGCAGGGGATGTCAAGGGCGAATTGTCGCCTGTATGGCGCGGGGGTTAAGCTCTTTTTATTTTGGCTTGCTTGTGGAATGGGGATATTGGATCCTGTAACATAGTATTTGGTATTGATAATATTTGACGTGACGATGATTTCGATTCCGAGGCATTTATGTGATATGTTGTAACAAGATGGAAGAAAATATTAATTGCATAAAATTTTCGGATATGCAGTTTTTTTAGAATCATCACCGAACTCTTGCGACGAGGGTTCAAAACAGAGGAGGATATAGGAATCGAACTCGGGTCTTCCGTGCGTTGTAAATCGAATAGTCTATCGCTACCAGGTCTAAAGATTATAAAATATAAAAATATACAATAAAATAGCCTTTTATTATACTACTTGTTTACAATATACATCCGTAAATGATTGCAATTTAATTTTAAACATCAACCTAATCAGGATTAACTATTATTTCATTATATTTCAAATTATTGAATTTATATATTATAACTTTTACCTAATTTTATTGTGTCTAAAGACCATTGGCTCATCTATGAGTCTTAGAATTATTTAACTGTACCACATCAGTACCGCATACGTGACAGATTTAATAATATGTTGAGAGCTTTCTTTCGTCGTTCCTTCTTTTCCCTCTATGAGATCATTTTTCCAAATTGGATGTAGAAGCTAAGATGACAAGAGTGTAAATAAATGTTAATTTATCGAAAAATTGTAATTTTTAATTAACTCCTTTATAACAGAATAATGATAATTCAGTGATAATAATTCAATTCTATTAATAAAAGTATGCAATTTTTCATCAGTATTTCTTTATGAAGTTATCACGTAAAACTATCGTCCGTAAACCGACTTTACAGACAACCAATTTTTACAATAACAATAATACTGAAATGGGTTTTCTGGCAAAACGTTAGTTCCTCTCTAAAGACACAATAGGTAATGAAATCTGGCGCCAAGCTCGCACGGCGTGTTTGGTAAAATTCTTTGAGCTGCATTTCATATTCCGTTAGGAGCCGATCCAGCGATTATTCTGTTTTTTGTTGAACGTCAAAGGGTTTCCCGCGCTGTTTTAATAATGGATATTGTCGTCATACACAAAGCTTACCTTTAACATGTTAATTAACAAATTAACTACAATACAGTTATATAACATTATAGTTGTATTGTGCACCGAAAAGAAACACATTTGGAAATAGCAGAAAACACGGTCCAAACGATGTGTCGTGGGTGGACAACACTCAACTTATCTCACACACCCAGGTCAAGAACACAAATTAAACCAGGGACTGAAAACGGTTACAGTTAGAGGTTAAGATACCTGAAAAATATATACATAGTTTAAATTTTAAACTCATTTAAATTTCCGTCTAGCTGGGAATTGAACCCAGGACCCTTGGTACGGCGGTCCTGCATGGTATCCATTACACCACAAGGGTCGTCAATGACTGACAAAAGAGCAGATAATTCTACAAGATTAAAAATCTATCTGCAGTTTTAAACTAGATCATACAACTAGTAGATATACATTTAAAAATTAAAAAAATACCACCTGCTACCAAAAACATATCATGATATATCTTTTTGAAATTCTGGTGATCTCTTTAATTTAATACCCATATTGCATTTTTTTTTTAAAGTTCATCAACAACTGATACATTTGAATACACAAACAAATAAATAGAGAGTACAGAACATGCAATAAATGGACAGTCAATTACAGATGAACATAACAAGCTTTAAAACATCATTGCATCATTTGATTTATTTTTATTTTTTGATACTTCAAACAATGGCATCTCACAGTTACTATATTTGTTTTTTTTTTTAATTTCACTTATCTAGGAACACTAGGGTTATCAAGACAAATCTAACAAAATCTTAATTATGTAGATCCGTTCAGGGGTTTGGAAGATACGAGGTAATAAAGAATATTATATGTATACATACAGGTACAAATTAATACTTTTTAATCCACAACTTTAACGTATTACACACAAAATAACTAATACTATACATAATGTACAAGGGACCTAAAACTAAAAACCTTAAAAAATATAATACAATAATTAAAATATATTATTATTAAAAGGATTAATTATGTACATACAAGATACACGTGAAAAACAACCCTTCCTGGCAACAAACTAAACAGGGAAATAAATTAGTATAAAGTCTCAATGTCCAACATTAAAAACCACAGATATAGATTATATCTGTGTTAAAAACTCAAAAAGCAGATTAAAATGATATCTTGCGTATCTTGCAAATATAACTTTGCGTAATTTTACAATTGAAACCAATGAAGTGAAACTCCCGATGCTACTTCCGGTACCCCGTTCCCTTGCATGACGTCACAGCCCCACCCTCTTATGTCACGAGCGCGCGACACAGATAAAATGTGAATAGTATATTTGTGCTCACAATACAAATTATGCCAAGGAATAATGAAGCTTTATTAGAAATAGCTCTTTCTTTAACAAAGGTAAGGTTTGGATAATACTTGGTCGTTAACAGATCATTTCTTTGTCGACAAACTCGGCAACATGTAGCTGTTCTGAAATAAAAATTAATTTTGATTTAATATTCTATTTCATATATGAAATAGAAATTAATCTGAGCTTTAAGTAAAAAATTATCTTTAACTTATTAAATTACAAAAAGATCTTGTAACTTTGTTTACTAAATAATAGTCACTTCATTTAGTTACTTCACTTATGCACGTAATTTTTACTTTTACCAACGCATTGGAAGGATATTTTAACATCATTCAGAAAATACTGCTTAATTATTATTATTACATCCGAGGAAATGTTGGTCATTTCCGTATCATTATTTTTTGTATTACATTTATATTCTGTTTGGATATTTACGAAAATCTAGTGCAAATTTATAGAAATATGTAGAATAGAATGAAGTGTGTTACTTCATAAGTTTAGTCACATAATTGTCGACAAATTACACATCGAAAGAAGTGTCAAAACCACGAGATGGAAGATTTCTACATTTACTAGCAATTTAGACATGTACTATATAGTAGATATACAAGTTCTAAATATGAACGATCGAACAATGGTTACTCTTCAAGCATGATTATCAGGTGAGAGATTTGTCATTAATAAAGTTACTAAATCCATAATCCATAATAACCCATTAATAAATCTCATTAAAGAAACAATTTATAACATGCCTGACAAAAAAAAAACCGACTTCAAAATTAGGGATAACTCAAAAACTACTCGTCAGATCTCGCTCAAATTTTATTCATGTGGGACCACATGACATGCACCAGCTTTTGATTAAAAAAGAATCATCAAAATTTGTTCACCCAGTCGAAAGTTCTGAGATAATAAACATAAAAAAATACAGTCGAATTTAATACCTCCTCGGTTAAAAATGAATTACAATGTTTCGTGTGGCTACTTTTGTAAAAAGTAAGTTTTTTGAACCAAGGCAAGTACCTATGTAATCGTAATTTACAGTACTTACTTAAGTTAATATTTGTTATACAGTAACATTCTCAAGTTTGTTACATTCAGGTTATCGACCCTCTGCTGGAATAGTCTACATTACTGTTGTATAATTTTATGAGCATAGATGGTTTTTCTGCCCGAATAGAAAAATTTAATGCCGAAGTTTTGGCAGCCATACAAAGTTGAGGGTTTAAAGCTACAATGAACAAAATTTATTGCAGCAATGAACGTAATACAAATGTAATGAATAACGTTATAGTTATAGTAAAGCTTGTGGATAATTTCGAATAACATTTTTTTCCAATATTATCTAGGTATTATTCATTTATTATATACCGTGGTATAGGTACCTTTGGATTTTTTTAGGTATCAATGTAAAATTAATAAAATATAAAACGCAATAAAATTGGATTCAATCATGTTTCTTTCTATCTGCCTTTCTGTATGTCTGTAAATGAATCAAGCGGAAAACACTAAGCAAATTAAGTTAAAACTTTGCATATTAAATAGTATCTCATTTGTTGTTCATTACTTAGAATTAGATTTTTGTATCCATCTCGGTATAATTTGGGAAATAAAATTTAATGTAGCATGCGTTCGCGTCTCCGTCTGCCTGTGACAAGAATGTTTTCAAGAAAAGAGTGAACTGACTTATTAAGTTAGGGTGGTCATCATCACGGACACCACTTATCAATAAGTGAGATTGCGGTGGAAAAAAAAATCCTTATGGTCATGGGTGTTTATTATGACTTATACAGTACATCATATAAGTGAAAAAACGATTGTTTTTACGAATGTAGTAGCTACTTCGTAATGAATTTTCCTCTTATCAAATAATTCCTAAGTCTCAGAGCACAAGCAACCGCTCTTAGCATAAACCTATCCCCGCGCGAGGCGCGTATGCGGTGTAGATTGCATAGTGCATTCTACTTATTGTGCACGTAAAGGGAAGAACATAAGAAAATAACTATAAATTTTAAAATAAAAAAAACCGTCCGTTTTAAAGACATCAGACATACATCAATCTAACATCTCGATTCACCAAACATCAAACAACCATCTCAACGACCCTGTAGCCTAGTTGGTAGTGACCCTGCGAAGCGAGGGTCCCAGATTCGATTCCCGGCCGGTGCAGATATTTATGTGACAGATAAATATTTGTACTTGGGTCATGGGTGTTATTGTGATGTGTTATACTTATATGTCGTCCATGCCACCCGCAACACAGGTAAAAACCTACTGCGGAGTGTGTAAGCGTTTATTTTTTTAATTATTTAATTACGACAGCATTCAAACAAAAAACACCGTCTCAAAATCTGTCCGTACGTTTAGGAGCTACTATGACAAACACACGTAGGATAAACATATAACACCCGTCGTTTTGCGTCAGAAGTTAAATTAAATATCAAACAATACATTTATAAAATCAGCAATCCGACACGCAAAAAAATGGGTAAAAATTTTAACTGCTTGATAAAAATGAGTAACAATGTTTTGGTTTTACAATCTATTAAATTCCAACGAAATAAGGATAAAGTACCGTATTTTGCTCTCATCGCATAATACCGATACATTCTGGAAACAAGAAATAGCTCTCAGTACAAAAACCCATCCCTCGTATCGTCTCCCGGGGCGCTTCACTATGCACTTATCGAGAGAGTGTAATGCAAGGGATTTAGCTTGAAATTGATTACTGATGGGGACGAACTTAGTTTTCCAATACACTACCGTCATTTATGAAAATTATATACTTGATAGAGTGCATCTAAACATACCTTAACGATCAAATCGATCTTTACACTTTAAAGTGATAAAAAATGTGTTTTGTGAATATGAAAAGGTTTTATACAATGTGTGAGATCCAAAGAATTTTATTGCTTGTTAAGTACTTAATAAATAATCAAATTATTTTATTCATTTTTATAAACTTACAGAATTTTCCAGATAATTTAAAATGTTTATTAGGACCTTAATTTTAATTAGCTGAACGCAATAAGTATCTAAAGGAGTAAAAGATAAATTAAATTTTGCCCTAATTTAACCTCATTAAATTAACGCTGAAAAGGCTTTAACTTTCATGGTTTCCCTCTAAAGTAACCAATATCTTTTTGGACTCTCGAGCTTTCTGGACTACAGGCACAGTAAAGATTATCATTACCGTACTACAAGGTACAAGAGGTACTTACTTTCGTAGGAGTTTATCTGGTATTCTATTAATTGGAAAACGAGTAACTAATATAGTTACGATTATCCGCTTTATTTTCAGCCAACAACACATTGGTGATGGTTCTGGTATTATGAATTTTCATCGATTGATGGGTATGACATGGTGTGGTGATGGTAATTGACATAAAAGTATCTCCATCCTAAATTAATTTCACAGTACTTTATGCGGACCAGAAATACCTTAATCAAACCCAGTTCAACTATAAAGAATCTCAAAAACACGATTTTCGTTGTAGATGTGTTGGTTTGTTCATGTGTGTGAAGTTGTTTCATGTCTAAATATGTGCCTAGTTAGTATTTTATGTAGTCAATAACAAAGTGTGGGGTCAAGGAACCTTGGCCCAACCACAACACATTGACATGCAATAGTGTATACACTGTGCACGCGAACCTTTTAGGCAGTATTTAAATAACTGTGTCCATTACGGTATATTAAATTTTTAATATCTATTTATAAATAGTCTTACAGCGCGATCTAAAACTTTAAAAATGTCACTTTTACGATTTGATGTCGGTATGTAGCATCTCGAACCAAATCTTGAGATCTTATGATCGGTTTATTAATACAGGCCTAAAAAATAGTAAACTACAGCGAAAGTACTCCACTGTGTCTTTTGTTCTGTAGCCACCTATTAACAAGCTTTGTGACACACCAATAAAAAAAATGACCATGTTTTTAACTAAGTAACTAACGCCCCTACTCAAAGTCACTAACGGTTACTTCAAATCAAATCATTTTTATTCGTTAAAGTACAGTAGCTCGAGCACGAATATTTGCGAGAAAGTATTCGTATGGTTAACGTAAGCAATTTGTCAAATTTGTATGGCATTTTAGTACCATTTACGTACGATAGGGGCGCTTTTGAAAAAATGCCATACAAATTGCTTACGTTAACCATACGAATACTTTCTCGCAAATATTCGTGCTCGAGCTACAGGTACAGGTAAAATAGATGTAAGTATAATAGATTTTTGTGTCCCAATATACTTTGCCAATTAATGACGTACAAATATTCATTTGTTATTTTCATTACATTACATACTTAAATCACTCCTTACTACAGAATTTGTATGGTGATTCTTTACTAAGGAGCGATTAGAGTAACCATTAGTGACTCTGAGTTGGGGTGTAAAACGTTTTAAAAACTTGCGATTGAGCGTTTGATTTACCGTGCCGTATACAGCAGTGGACAAGAACTTTGTGTTGCTAGGAAGTCTGTAATAATACTGTAAGCGGCAGTATTTCCTGTTCATTTCATACGTTCATTTGTTTATCTAGATTTACTTACTACGAACATTTATTTTCAAGCCTAATTAAATGTAAACGCTAATTATATATAAACTTCGATTGAACTATTTCAGTACTACATTTGATTACAAAAATCCGTTTCCTTTTGTGTCGTTCATGCGTCAAATTTAATTAAAAATCGTTTTTAACTAAGCTATTTAACATTACAATACCTATTTACGCTAATAATATATTTTAATACAATAGCCTCGCTTTTTTGCCTGAACCGTTTGAGTCAAACTCTCATTCAGGAGAAAAACCGTTTCTTTTTTGAAAAAAAAATTAAGCTACCTTAATACGTTCGGTAGTTATTATGTATGCGGGTAGAGATGATCACAGTCAGACCCGTCAACGTTTGTCGTTTAACTTAAAAATAAAATATATTATCTTATTTACTTGTACATTTTTATATTGGTGTGCAAAGTGTTTTTATTGTAGTGTCCCATTATATAGCAGGAGTTTTATTATAAACATTGAAACATTGATTTTGGACGCGAAAACTAAGAGTGATCTGCTCTTACGCCCCAACTCAGAGTCACTAATGGTTACTTAAATCGCTCCTTAGTTACTTTGTATGGTGATTCTTTACTAAGGAGCGATTTAAGTAAACGTTAGTGACTCTGAGTTGGGGCGTTAGAGTGCTCCCTTTACAGCTCCTATTCGCACTGTGGTAACAGAAGAATTATTCACTATGCACATTGGGGTCACATCTGCATTTCGCGTTTCCAATGTATATTTTACGAGTCCCGTCTGCGGCCCCAGCCGGTACATAAAGTGGCAGTTATATCGAATTAATATATCACTTACACCGCCTGTTTATGAGTTCCCGGTGACGATCGACGATTTTATCGCTCAATAAACTTCAACGCACGTGATCGGTGATTGTCTGACGTATGGGACGTTTTGGATTTGCGTGGGGAAGTAAACGTTATAAATTTTAAAATCTCCCGAGAGTTTTATTTATACTAAACATAGGTACCTAAGAACCACGATCACGTCAGATTTTAAACAAAAAAACCGCATCAAAATCGCTTTATGTGAGCTTTTTCCGTTCTATCGGCATGGCACTGCATTTAATTTTTAATCATAGTATTTAGATTTAAGCATATTGTTGTATTTGTTGCAGTGCCCTGTGAGCGAAATAAATATTTTCTTTCTTTCTTTCTTTCTTTCAATATCGGTCCATTCGTTTAGGAGCTACGATGCTATACAGATACGTCAAACTTATAACTCCCCTCAATTTTGCGTCAGGTTTTAAAAACGGGTTTGCGTCTCAGCTGTGACTATGAATTGAAGCCGAGACCTCTAGCATTAGTGCTGTACCTCACTGGGACGCCAAGGCGACGTCGCCGGCCACGTATCCAAACAGTTTATATTGAACTGGCTACTGGCTACGTTGCCACACCGTCGCCAAGTGAGGTAACCGCCATACATTTCAATATAAACTGTTTGGATACGTGGCCGGCGACGTCGCCTTGGCGTCCCGGTGAGGTACCAAACTTAGGGTGGAGTAGATTGTCAGTATCTGTGTGCTAAATTTCAGGAAAAACTGGTGAGCACGTAGCTTTGGGTGAAGAGTAACTAACATCCAAACTTTCTCATTAATAATATCTATACATATTATAAAACGAAGACCCAAACCGCGTCTGTCTGTCTGTATAAACGTAAAAATATGTGATAAAGTCAAAGTACGTGATAAAGTAAAAAACTACCAAACGGATTTTTGTAAAGTTTTCACCAATACATAGTGAAGCCTGAGGAAGTACCTATAGTTCATTATGGTTTTATGTAAACTGACCGAAATCCACGCGGGTGAAGCTGCGGGTGCAAGTTAGTAAGTTAATAATATTAATAGCAAGGAAGTAGAATAATAGCATTCGTATGTTTTTATTAACCGACTTCAAAAAAAGGAGGAGGTTCTCAATTCGACTGTATTTTTTTTATGTATGTTACCTCAGAACTTTGGACTGGGCGAACCGACTTTGATGATTTTTTTTTTAATCGAAAGCTGGTGGCTGTCATGTGGTCCCACATAAATTTTATTGAGATCTGACAATGGCATCCATGAGAAAACCACATAAGTCTTAAATTTGTGTTAAGATGTGCGCGACAAATTGACAAATAACTCAATATCACGCCAACCGATTTCGATGATTCTTTTTTTAATCGAAAGCAGGTGCTTGTCACGTGGTCCCACATAAATTTGAACGAGATCTAAAAAGTAGTTTTTGAGACTTTAAAGTCGGTTATTTTTTGTTAGTAAAATTTAGATTATAAAAATCTTTTACTTTCTCTCTCTGTCTACGAGTAATATCTTAAAATAATACTCTTCAAACGAAGGCTTTCACGCGATGAACCCCGTGACAATATGGTAAAATACTGTTCACAATCAACCGCTGCGTCGGTCGCACCTGCGCGCTTTTAGGGTTCCCTCGTCAAAACGGAACCCTTATAGTATGAATGTTACAAATGATACAACGCTAACCCCGTGGATAAAAAAAACCCTCTTCAAATTATAACAGGAAACAAATAAATTATGAAGTTAATGAAAAAAGTTAATGAAAAAAACTTTAAAACTATTACCATATCGATAATTAGTAAAAAAAATATTGTTTAAAACTGAAAAAGTCAACGACAAAAGGGGGTCAAGTTAACCCGAAAGGCTATGCGCTTATTTCTTTGAGGTTAAGAACAGGGAAATCCTGAATAATCGATATAGGAGCTGAAGCTACCTGTGCATCGGAGAGTTCATTAGACCATACGGTCTCATCTGAATGATTGCCAAAGTAGACCAGCTTGGCGACTGGCTTACCTCAAAGCCGCTGACCCCCGAAGTAATGGGGACGATGTTTTGTATATATGCAGCGGGATTAAAAAATTTCGATAACGTGATTCAGGCTACGCGCTCTGATTGGTCGATATGGTACGGGAGTCAACATGGCCGCTTACAGTGGAGTAAAAAAATAGATGAAATTTTTCGATATTTTTCTTTTTTTACGTAGAATTTATATTTTTAAATGCTGAAGAAATTACTTTTATAGAAATTAGTTTTGATATAAAGTATAATAAGTTTAGTGTTATAATTTTTTTCCTTGTAATGCAGTAATGCAGATTGTGTGACAACAATGAGGGTACGATCTATGAGAACATTTTAATTTTTCGGCTAAGTAGTTATTATAACTTAGTTCCATTATCAGAATATATTATATGAATACATATCTACCTGAAAAAACTCTTGAACCATTTTTATTACAGTTTCTTAGTCAATACGAAACCTTATACAAAATGAAGGGTTTTATGATAGTGAGTATTCTATAGAACTTAGTCACGGTTAACAGCAAATCTAATAAATTTAATCCTATCTAGCATTAACTTCTTAAGGTAAGGAATAATTTTATTGTGTTGAGTGAGACCGGTTGGCGCAATGGTTTCGATTCCCAGCGAGGCACAAAGAATTTTTTTCCCACCTACCCTAGAGGGTTATCTGACTAGAGTCAGATAGCAAGATTTACACGTCAGGTAAGAACAGGTTTTCGGCAATTCATCCCATATGTGCTTGATGGGAGATGGAAGTTTGTACGGGGTGGGCGAAGAAAATTATTACCATTCCAAAATGCAGTTGCGGATAACAGCAAATCTAATATATTCAATTCAGATTGCTGCGATATTCTCGTAATTAGCTAACATTAACTTAAAACACATTGTTTAAAACTGAAAAAAGTCAACGACAAAAGCGGGTCAAGTTAACCCGAAGGGCTATGTGCGTATTCTTTGAGGTTAAGAACAGGGAAATCCTGTATAATCGAAATAGGAGCTAAAGCTACCTGTGTATCATCATATCATCATCATCATCATCATCATCATCATTGCCAAAGTAGACCAGCTTGGCGACTGGCTTACCTCAAAGCTGCTGACCCCCGATATAAATGCGACAACGTTTTGTATATATGCAGCGGAATTAAACAACTTCGATAGCGTGATTCAGGCTACGCGTTCTGATTGGTCGATGTGGTACGGGAGGCAACATGGACACGGCACAATGGAGTAAAATAAAAAAAACAAGCTTTTACACAAAATCCAACTAAAAAATAGAAAATAAATTTGTATTAAGAATCGTGAATTAAAAGCGTGGGGTGCTTTTTAAGATATTATCCCTTCTACTCCTTGACATAATGCACCCCACGCTAATTTAGCATGTTACCATGTCGGATCGCCGATCGAACTGGCCTGGGTTCGATTCCCAGCGAGACACAAATAATGAGTTTAAATTTTTGTTCTCGGTCTGAATGTGTATACAATGTGACTTAGCTTTGTGTGTTATCCACTGCACAGGGAATCTTAGTATGAATGGGCATTATTATAACGACGTGTTTTGCACACCTCGAACGCGAAGGAGAGGGAGTGTTCTATTGTCACCAAATCAAAAAAGCGGCCAAGTGCGAGTCGGACTCGCCCATGAAGGGTTCCGTAGCAGCAAGTAACATAATATAAAAGTTCTTGTAGTTCGTTGTAACTGATTGATTTTTTTGCGGCTTACGATTTATAGAAAGAAGAAAGAAAGAAAAAACGTTTATTTCTGTGCCCATTAGGTACACACACGAACATAGAACAAAATAAATACATTAAAAAAAAGACATATACATACATATAATTTTTTTTTTACACAACAATGAATATTTACTACATTGGTCTGTAACGCTCGCATGTGTCCAGTGGCACAGAAAATGGAGCTCACTCAGCGTAATGCCGTAGTGGTGGCTACGGCGCTGATTTTCAGTGAGTCCATTTAGTGACGCACGGACGTCAGTGTCTTACTTGCTAGTGCTAAAACAGGTTTAAAAGTGAGACAGTGGCGTGACGTATCTCGCTAAGAAGCGACGAGGAGGGCATGACATTTATGACGTGTTAAAAAAACTACTTATTAGATCTCGTTCAAATAAATTTTCGTTGGAAGTTTGCATTGTAATGTACATCATATATTTTTTTTAGTTTTATCATTTTCTTATTTTAGAAGTTACAATTTACAAGAACACACATTTTACCACTTTGGAAGTGTCTCTCGGGCAAATTATTCAGTTTATAAAAAAATGATATTAAAAACCTCAATATCATTTTTGAAGACCTATCCATAGATACCCCACACGTATGGGTTTGATGAGAAAAAAATTTTTGAGTTTCAGTTATATGTATAGGGACCCCAAAATTTATTGTTTTTTTTTCTATTTTTGTGTAAAAATCTTAACGCGGTTTACAGAATACATCTATTTACCAAGTTTCAACAGTATAGTTCTTATAGTTTCGGAGAAAAGTGGCTGTGACATACGGACGGACAGACAGACAGACAGACAGACATGACGAATTTACAAGGGTTCCGTTTTTTGCCATTTGGCTACGGGACCCTAAAAATCACGATCCACTCATTTTAAATAATTTCCACTAGCACTATATTGCACTTATACATGTAATAAAAAAAGTACGCCAATTACAAAAGGAAATTTCAATTAACGCTTCTGATTTAGTTTGACGACCCGTGTGGCGCAATGGTTACCATGCCGGATCGACGCACCAAGGGTCCTGGGTTCGATTCCCAGCGAGGTGGAAATTTGAATGATGAGTTTGAATTTCTGTTCTCGGTCTGGGTGTGAATGTCCTTGTCTAGTGTGTTGTCCATGGCACCCGCGACACAGGGAATCCTAGTGTGGGGCTATGAGTGTGAAGCGTTATTTATTTATTTATTTATTTAGTTATAATAATATTCTTTTTTTCGATTATCTATCTTTCGAAAAACTCAACTTTTTACTTTGATTTATTTTATGAACTTTAGATTACAACCCTTAGGATTAGAATAGCCTTTTGAATTTTAGTATTATAAACCATCACGTTCATTAATATTTAAATTCGAGATGTGCAATAAATTTATCAAATTTCGATTTGGTAACTACATTGAAGAGCTTGTAATAAGAGATTTCTATTTAGTATTTATATTATTATTTTATTCATATTAAAAAAAATTCACACAACAAACCGTTCACATTGTATGTCTATAGCCTTCTCAAGCATACACGCAACAAAACAATAACTCAGATTAAGATCTTAGTTTCTAGTTAACAATGTATTATATTAAGTTAGTAATTTAACATTGTATTCCAACTTCCGAGGTGGGCGTAAACAGTTGCAAGTGTTGCAACACAGTTTAAACTATAGTCGCTGTTTGAGATCATAATAATATAATTTGTAAAATTGTTTTTGTTTATAATAAATCTTTTAATCTTTTAATTTTCTCACTTTCTGTTTGACAAGTAACGACAGTTGTTGTTACAACAAATATCCATAGATGGCGGATACTTACCCCAGGTACCTCACATGTTTCTTAGATGGTTATTAAAAAAACTTGTCTTTAATACCCTTTTTGTTTAATTACTTCGAATCTTAATTTTTTCCCGACGGATTACCATTTCGATGGTGACGAAGACTTGAAGTATTAAAATTCTTAGCAACCCCATCAGCGCTAAGAAACGGGCTGAAATTTAAAAATAATCCCATTAATAAACCATTAGGGTGGAAGTCAGTACCAGTTCTGATTAGCGCCAGCTTTCGGTTTTGCTCAATTATGCAGCCTTCCCGTTAGCGTAAATGTTTTATTTCACAACGGTTTTGGGAACAATAATTATAAGATCTCCTTTAAGCTTTTCGGAAGAAATTTATATCTTAGTAACGTGGGAGTTACGCCTTAGTACCCATGCTCGATTAAATGTTTAAAACCACGACATTTTTAAATCTATGACTAATTTATTAATTAACTAGCTGACCCGTTGAACTTCGTATCTCCTAACAAACTATTTTTTTTTTCTAAAATAAAAGTAGCCTAAGTTACTCCTTGTTACATCAGCTATCTGTTAGTGAAAGTCTCGTCAAAATCGGTCCAGCCATTTCAGAGATTAGCCAGAGCAAACAGTCAGACAGACAGACAAACAAAAATTGTAAAAAATGTTGTTTTGGTATATGTACCGTGTATACATCCAAATGCACTTAGTAAAAAGCGGTTCTTTTAATATTACAAACAGACAATCCAATTTTATTTATTTGTATAGATGTATAGATTGTATAGATTGTTATTTGTACTCAATTCTCGTCTAAAATTTGAATTGCATATTAAAAAAGATTAATTCCCGTAATCTCGGTCATAAAAATAGTTCCGCATATATGACTTCATCAGAGAGCGAGCCAAGTGACGTCATTTAACGTCACTTTGGCTTCGTAACACTATAAAGGAATTGCTTTATTGCTAAACTAGACATTGCGAGCAGCGAGGGGGTTAGTTACATGACACGATACTAGCGATAATCTATTATAACCCTAAAATGAATGAATGTAAATAAATGTATATGGTAATGTTTAGGAAAAATTTAATAATCACAGGAATATCAGGATGTGTTTTTTTGCTATTTCACGCAAAAACTACTGAACGTTGACTTTGACGATCACTTTTCAAAAATATGGCATCGCTTCAACAAGTACCTAATTTGATAAGTCTCTAAAAAGTACCTATTACGCTTCCCGCCCACGTCAGTCTCTTTGTAGGACCGATAATCGGGCCGATTTTTTCTTCCATATTATTTCTGACCGACTTTTTGACCGACTATTGCTATCAGTACGTTCTATTTTTCTCCTACAAAAAAGCGGTCACCGATTATCGGACGTGGGCGGGAAGCGTTAATCGAATACCATAATGCAATAATGAAAAAATAATAAAATGTATAGCTACTCGCTCATCTTCCGTCAGTGGAACTCATCGGAACGTCGTTACATATTAAAGTATGGAACGTATGCGCGCCGTCATGTGCTAGTAAATTTTAGACTAGTAACCGCCTTCGCTTCGCTTCGGAAAATCTATATCTTAATCTTACTCGAAAAAAATGTTTTATTTTTAATTCTTATAATATCCTTTTTTTTGTGAACTGGTTAAAATACCCAAAAAAGGTTAGTAAATAATCTAAATTTTACTAACAAAAAAAACCGACTTCAAAATTACTCAAAAACTACTTGTCAGATCTCGTTCAAATTTATGTGAGACCACATGAGACAAGCACCTGCTTTGGATTAAAAAAAGAATCAACGAAATCAGTTGGCGTGATATTGAGTTATTCGTCCATTTGTCACGCTCATACTTAATGCAAATTTAAGACTTATAGGTTTTCTCATGGATGCCATTGTCAGATCTCAATAAAATTTAAGTGGGACCACATGTCAAGCACCAGCTTTCGTTTAAAAAAAACAATCATCAAAATCGGTTCACCTAGTCGAAAAGTTCTGAGGTAACAAACATAAAAAAAAGAAACAAAATACAAACGAATTGAGAACCTCCTCCTTTTTTTGAAGTCGGTTAAAAATGATTTAATTTTCCATTTTTTTCTATTTAATCGTTTATTAGGCAATCCAACAGCGTTTTTTTTACAATTTTACAGTCGAATAATATAGGGATATACATATCAACTAAGGCCAAAAATGGATTACACAGTTACTTAAGGGCTATTTTACATTATAATAAAACATTAATATTTTTTACTAATCGTTTAATTTCTGAGATTATTAAACAAACCAACGTACATACAGATAATTCTATTCAATTCTAGTAATCATTGTCATGGGAACAATTGAGTCATACATAATTTATCTCAGATATTATATTTAATAGACAGACAGATCAGTAACAGATTTAATATAATGTAGATGGTATCAACATGGCCGCCAGTAATGTAGTAATTCGGCTTTTACTGGATCATCGATAGTAAAACATCGTAGGAAAACATTTGATTACACCTCTTTAAATATTTCTAGATGATTCAACGAGAATGTGTAACGCTGGATGAAAAATTATTTGTAGTTTCTTATACAAACAAACAAACTATGCCATCGCTTCTGTAAATCTCTGTACACGCGATGGGTGGTCCCTTAAGAAGCAACTGCAAGAAATTCGTAATTACTTTTTCCTTTTTACCGACTGTCAAGGAAGGGTTATGTTTTTCGCGCGGATCTTAGCATATGTAGGTACATATACATATATTTACATATATTTGTAATTTCTTTTCTTACTTCGTATATTCCAAACAGGTGGATGCATTTCGACATTTAAGGTATCGGTAAATTCGTGTTAAAAACCCAAGCATCCTAGATAGGTCTCTGAAAATCTAGTCTAAATCTATCATGATATATATACCTTTTTGAAAACCTTATGGTGAATTCTTTAATTAAATATCCATATTGCATTAAATTAATGAATTGAAATTAATTTTTTTTGATACTTCAAACAATGGCATCTGACAGCCACATATTTGTTTTTTTTTTTTTTTAATTTCACCCATCTAAGAACTCTTGGGTTATCAAGACGAATCTAACAATATCTTAATTATACAATAAATCTCTTCAGTGGTTTATAAGATATGAGGTAATAAAAATATTACATGCATACATACTTGATACGCGTGAAAAACATAACCCCTCTTAGCAATCGGGTAAAAAACAAATGGCAGATGCAGCAGAGCTGGCCGTGAACCCATCTTGTAGAACTATTGTTTTCGGTTACAATATAATTATGTCTACTTTTAATATTTTGTAGAGGAAAATTCTATTTTTTTGTATGTTTGTTTGTGACGTATAAACTCAAAAACTACTGGACCTATTTAAAAAAAAAATCACTTTTCATGTTCTATTGTTTCTGAGTACCATGGACTATATTTTATTAAAAAAAGTCGGGTTCAACGAAAACCGAAGCAAAGTTATAGTAACCGTTATTTTTATATTATAGTTATTTCATTAATTGAAATACACGTTTTTTTTTTTGACGACCCTATAGCGTAGTTTTTAGCGACCCTGCCTGCGAAGCGAGGGCTGCCGGGTTCGATTCTCGGCTGGGGCAGATATTTATGTGACAAATAAATATTAGTATTCGGGTCATGGGTTATTGTGACGTGTTATATGTGTCGTCCATGCCACCCGGGACACAGGTAAATCCTACTGTGGGTGTACGAGTGTGTAAACGTTTTATAAATTAAAATAAACGTTTCTTATTTATTTATTTATTTTTGTACACGAAGGAAATCACAAAACAACAATGATGACACAATTCGCACAAAGGAACTGCTTATTTCTTTAAGAAATCTCTTCCAGCAGCCCTGTGAGAAGGAGATAGTCATCTTTCTTCTTTTCTTTCATTGAAGAAGCGGCCAATGTTATAGAAAACACAAAATAAGCTGTAGAGCAATTAAACCGCGAGTGTCGCTGCCGCTATTTCGGTCCGGACGGACGCCGACTGCGACTGGACCGACGCCAGCGACCGAATATCTCGAGACGCTTCACGTAAGGTGTTTTGATTTCGAACGCTAAATCATACAAACATGAACGTACGAGTACGTACTGAACGGTGATTCGGTTTGATTGCTACGACCAACCAATGTATGTCTGTACGTGGTTATACGTATGGTTACAGCCCACCCGCTTCCTCTTCTATGTATAATAAAACTCAAAGGGCAAATTTTCTGTACATTGAATATTTTTCAAAAAATTCGTATTGGGGGCACTTCAGTAACGTGTTAGAGCACAAAAATATATTTTTTAGAATAATTCTAAAAAATATATTTTAAAAAGCGTATTATTACAGTGGTAACAAAAGGCGACCTTATCACTCAGGTAGCGATCTCTTCCAGACAACGTTATGGTAGACGACATTAGTTAGTAAAAGTAGCCTAAAATATGACCCGGAGTATTAGTAACAACTTTACCAATTTTCATCGAAATCCGTTCAAGGGTTTTCATTTGATGCCCGGATAGACAAACAGACAGACAGACAGACAGACAGATTGTCTGTCTGTTTAATTTTATTATGTAGGTAAATGCTTTATGTGGTGTACAATAAGGAATACTTAAATAAATAAAATAAATCCATAATACACATATGGCTGCAGGACATGGATCTCTCCTCATTGCTGAGGAGGCCTAGAGAATACTCCATCATCCACCACAGTTCAATCCGCAGATATAGTGGTATATCTCTCAGTTCTATAATTTTGTCTTATATATAAAATTCTCGTGTCACGGTGTTAGAAGTTAAACTTCTCCGAAACGGCTCGACCGATTTTCGTGAATCTTCGCGTGCATATCGGCTAGGGTGGAGAATCGGACAACATCTATTTTTCATCCCCCTACCCCTAAAAATTTTTTGGCAGAACAACGTTTGCCCGGTCAGCTAGTATTTTATACTTTTCTGAAACGATGATAGAATAAAAATAATGACATGTATTTGTTTATTAATTTAGTTGCACGAACCGTGTGGCATAGTTATGTTTTCTGTGGTAATAGTTAACATATCGGACCGCCGTACCGAGGATCCTGGGTTCGATTCCCAGTGAGGTGGAAATTTAAATGATGAGTTTAAACTTCTGTTCTCGGTCTGGATGTGTGTGTTCTTGTCTCTGTGTGAATGAAATAATATATCGTTCACTGTTCATGGCACCCACGAAGGCCACGATATGGGGAATCCTAGTGTAGCGTTATTTATTTTTTATTCGATGCCATTTGGAATTTATATTTATATAAACTAAACACTTAACTTCAGCGAAGCTCGAAAGTTTGTGGAATACTTCACTTTTTAATAGAAGATTGTTTTTATAGTATACTTGTTGTTCTGAACCGTTTTAGATTGACTTGTGAATAATTTCGGATATTTGCTTCTTTCGTTGCTATGGTAACGTTTCTATGGAAATTTTAAGCGATGCGTGGCCGGGTTTTCCCAAAAAATATATTGTAGTTTAGCCCACGTTTAGCCACTGAGATACCCCATTTACACGCGCGAGCGAGTCACGAGACAATCCACGAGACGCGCGCATACGCGCGCGTGTGAACAGGGCGCTCGCGGACCAGACCGCGGCGCGTCTCGTGGCTCGCAGGCTCGCGTCGTGAGCGGTTTTTTAGGCGCGCGCCAAAGGGGCTCGCGCGAGCGCTCGCGCGGTGTTCACACGCGCGTAGGGGGCGTGGCTTATGGACGCGCCACGAGACGGACCAGTAGCTCGAGCACGAATATTTGCGAGAAAGTATTCGTATGGTTAACGTAAGCAATTTGTATGGCATTTTTTCAAAAGCGCCCCTATCGTACGTAAATGGTACTAAAATGCCATACAAATTTGACAAATTGCTTACGTTAACCATACGAATACTTTCTCGCAAATATTCGTGCTCGAGCTACTGTTCGCGGGTGGCATGGACGACACATAAGTATAACACGTCACAATTACACCCATGACCCGAGTACAAATATTGATCTGTCACATAAATATCTGCCCCGGCCGGGAATCGAACCCGGGACCCCTCGCTTCGCAGGCAGGGTCGCTAACAGTTAGGCTACAATATTAAACAAATATTAGAACTATTACACTCTCTACATCAACACAAATCAAATCAAAAGATAACTATCTAAAATCATAATTTCCTGCGGCTGTCATAACTTCCTGGTTTCCACTTATATCGGCTGTGGACTTGTGTGATCACACCATCAAATCAAGTCAAATATTTTATTCAAATTCGGTTTGTTAAAATTCTTTTCGAAAGTCAATTTACGCCATCGCTTCAACAAATATACCGAGAATGGTCCTAGGAGAAGAGTTATTTATAAATTGACAATATTTTTATCTATTTCAAGAATTACGTACAAATATTTTTTATGTAAGAGAATAGAAGACATACTTATGCATAAGTTTTTACTTGTGTCCATGGGCTTTGGTGACCAATTATTAGATGGATGTTGCTCGTTTATCGGCTATTAACATAATAATTATTGACAAAAAATAACCAACTTCAAAATTAAGGATAACTCAAAAATTACTAGTCATATCTCTCTCAAATTTAAGTGGGACCACAAGACAAGTACCAGCTTTCGATTAAAAAAGAATCATCAAAATCGGTTTACCCAGTCGAAAGTTCTGAGGTAACAAACATAAAAAAATACAGTCGAATCGAATACAGTCCTCCTTTTTTGAAGTCGTTTAAAAAAGAAATGTAGACGGTATGTGTATTCATTTATTTTGGTAAAAGGATGGGTTTGAACGATTGTAAAATTCCTGTAAGTACTACAATGGCCTACAAGTGTCGGGCACGGCGCTGGATTTACGGAGACGTCTGCTTTTTGTTTAAAAGTTTTTAATGGCGTTGCTCGTAGTCGTATAAAACATGAAGATTGTCCAGAGCGCTTTGTTACCGAAATAACTGACTTCGATCGGCTTTATGGAACGCCAGTAGGGGCTGCATGTTTCTAGGATTTGAAGGACATGTCTCATTGTTATAACTAATTGTAAGTTTGTTATTTTTGCTTTGCTTTGTCTACAGACCATTTTGCGACGGACATTTTTCATGTGACGAATATGTTATTTGTGAGATTAATAAATATTATTATTATTATTTTAACTAATCAACTTCAGGACACTTATTCAGTGTGTTATCAAACTGTACTTGCTATTATACACTCAAACTTATGAATTTAGTGGTGGTTTTGTGACAATATGGAACGCACTACCTCGTCAATTGAGACAATCTTCCAGCAAATTCACCTTCCAAAAGCACTAGCTCATAGGTAGGAGGAAGGTACTAGCTCATATCCTGAGTACTTTACATCATCATTAATACTTTATATTATATTAGCTGACCGGGAAAACGTTGTTCTGCCAAAAATTTTTTGGGGGTAGGGGAATGAGAAATACATGTTGTCCGATTCTCAACCCTAGCCAATATGCACGCAAAGATTCACGAAAATTGGTCGAGCCGTTTCGGAGGAGTTCAACTTCTAACACCGTGACACGAGAATTTTATATATAAGAATATATTTATATTTTTAGTTATATTGTTATAATGTGTATCAGTATATCTTATTATTTTTAATATTAAATGTACGTAGTCTGTATTTATGTTGTTTTTATATAATATTATTTCATAGTATATTGTTGTATGCGCAGGTCTGTTTAAATTCATATTTAGTCTTTATTTATATACCGTCTTCGTTGTTAACCCACTGCCCAAAGGTTGACTGGCAGAGAATGCTTTTAGCATTAAGTCCGCCTTTTGTACCACATTGTGTATGTTATAATAAAGTTTAAATAAATAAATAAACATATCTGGAAAAGCATAGAAGAGCCAGGAAAATATTTCTTGGAAATTCAGATATCATTGATATCCTAGTACGAGTATACGGTTAACCCCAAACCAAGTATCATTTATCATGCTTGCTGAGGTTATGGCATGATGAATCGAACTTTGCTATCGAATATAGCAGTAAATTCAGTAGCGAATATAACTTACCAGTACCTACATCTGAATTTTAACCTGTACTCCACGATAGTCTTGTGGCCGTTAGCGTTACCTTGTTTATTAAACTTCTTGAAATGTAAGAGCTAGTTCAATAAGGTTCATATTTATTAGGTACCTTAAAAATCTTTTTCTTAAATATTCTTTGTTAAATTTACTTTCCGTATCTTTTATAACTATACTTATTGATTGGATGAGCTACAACAATTCAAGATCTACCAAGGTGCATTAATATTTGTTCAATGCATGACACTTGTATATAATGTAGGTATAGTTTTTTGATGTCAATTACAATTAGAACAACTTAGATGTTGTTTTAACAATTTACCAGTCCTAAAGTTTTTCTTTTCAATTTCCAGCAAAATAGTCATTAACATTTCGAAAGAGACACTAACTTATAAATTGTGAACCTGTCTAGAGCTCTTACAGTGTTTAATACTAATATTATTCTGAATAAGAAGTTTCAACTCATTGAGCAATATTGAGCTCGTGAACGAAGATAAGAATTCTTGTTAAACTATTATTTACTTCATAAAAATATAGAACGATTTGATTCTATTTTTACTTAAAATACTCCTGTGCTGAATTTTCTTCAGAGTGGAGAACTTCTTACTACGAAGGAGGTAATGGTGATATCTCCTTTTGAAGATCGCTGAGCAATCACCATGTTTAATGCCGACGTAGTGTAATTTTAGTTATCTATATAATCTCCTTCAAGAATAACCATGATAATGTTTTTACTCTTTCAGTTCCACTGACCAGTGGTGTAGCGTGGGTTCCCGCCACCCGGGGCCGACCGAAAATTTGCCGCCCCCCAATGATCTTTACCACCCACATACTATTTAAAATATTTTTTTTTATTAATTAAAAATGCACTATTCTTGTTTTTTTCATAGCACAATTTACATTAAAATTAAAATTTAAAATGATTAATTTTAATGTTTATTTTGTTATTTTAAAATCGTGTGGTTTGCCGCCCCCTCTTCATGTGCCACCTGGGGCCTGCCCCCCCCCCCACCCTCCACGCTACGCCACTGCCACTGACACATGATAATAACAAACTCTGTTTTCTTAGACTGAAAATATGTCTTTTCTTTTGGTGTTACAGATGTTTTAGGCCACTTTAACTTGACCTGTCTGCTCAGCTTCTAGACAAAACTCTTTTCTGTAAACACGCCAAACGCTGCCTTCAACATGTATAGGAAGTCATTAAGTGCAGAAGAATCACGTACTCATTTTCCACACAGAATGTCATTCCTAATTTTGAAGGCAGCGTTTGACGTGAGCGTTTACAGAAAAGACTTGTCTAAAGGCTCAGGTAGGTTAAAGAAATATTGCAATTGTACCTACGTTCATGTTCAAATGTATATTTTCATTTGTAATTTTATGTGTACAATAAAGATAATTTGTATTTGTATTGCAGTCCGAGTTACAACAACACTCATGGTCACTCTACATCTACATCGGCCGGACACAAGTCGATGTATCACGAAATCGGTTCGTGTTGGAGAGGTAATTTTTTACTGAAACGCGTACAGGATACGGATTGTTCATTATTTTCCCTTACTGTGGGTTCCGTGCCTCAAGGGAAGCTTGGTTTTAGGGGACCTTGATGTCCTTGATGTTAGATATAAAAAAATTGGGTATTTTTAGAATTTTTGCTCCTTTTTATCTGGATTTTTCCTGCTAATCCTAGAAATGGCTGAGACAATTTGGATGCAATTTTAACTGTTGTATTGCAATAAGCTTACTGGGGTAACATGTAGTGTTTGGTTTAGGTATTTCAATCGATTCACAAAAAAGGTATATACCTACTAAGATATTAAAGGACGATCCTTTATAAAGGTGTTATTTTTAATTAAATATTTTTTGTTTATGAACAATGAACAGTTGACAAGTTGTCATCTTCCTTTCCTTTTTTCTTTTCTTGGTTATACCACAGAAGAAATAATAGTACTTATAATAAATAGTTATACATTATCTGTGATCAGTGCTCTTTTATAGATATGTTAATTTGTCATTTGAAAATACTTTCTTTTCTCCTTATCTTTCTTCTCTATTACTAATTTCTTATTATAATTGTTTTACTTCATGTAGTACGCCTGTACCCATTTTCTGTTCTTGCTGTTTTCAATCTACTGCTGGGTTGCCTGGAAGATATCCTTTAAAGCGATAAGGTCGCCCATTGTTTTGTGTTCCTTCCTCGTGCTCTTTATGTATTTTATCTTAAGGTGTACAAACAATAAAGTGTTGAATAAAATAAATAAACAGTTACTGGAGTTAGGATCTCTACTATTAACATAATACTCAATATAAAAATCTACCTTAGCAACTGCTATTCATCTCGCTCGATGTCAAGACTCACCTGTAAAAGAAAAAATAATAAATTTGTCACTGCTAAATTATTATTCAATAAGGAAACCTTCAAAATTCCTTATAGACACCACATACAAACAACATTTGAAATTATCCCGCGAGAATCGAATCCAAGACCTCGGCAGACAATTTAACTATCAGCTAAGCTATGAATTAAAACTTTAAAATTCAATTAAAACTAAACATGATTGCGTTATAACGTACTTTACTTATACCACTTGTACATTAGACCTCAGGTAGGTACTTAAGATTGATACTGATTTTCAGGATGACCCTGAGTTTTTTCGGATGGTAAAGACAAATTATACTTACTCATACATTACAATAACAAAAAAAAAATACCACACAGAAACAACAATTACAAACAACTACACAACAATTACGAATGACTACACAACAATTATTATGACTAAAACAACAATTGTGCATGGAAATGTTTTTATTAAACTATATTTTTTATTACTGAGTTTGCGTTGCCGTCCGATCTAACCGTAAATTAATAAATCGTTTGTAGGTTGATACTATTAACCCTGTAACCCTTTTTGGCTTCATTCTTAGATCAGTCGCCCCCTATCGACCTAATTACCCTCATTCCGTTGTATGTCTATTTAAACTACCTAACGCTAGATGGTGTTGGTGACCGATAAACCATTGTACTGAACACATTGTCCTACAACCAATGTATCATTTTACATTGGTTAACCGCCACCTAGTTAACTTTCGAATGATCGTAGAGCGAAACGCGAAATGAGAACGAGTGTAAGGGTCTCGGTAAACTGGTGCACCGGTTTAATAGAATCATGATAAGTAAATGCCTGTATCGAGCCTTCGATTACTAAAATAGAAAGCAACTAACAGGAGTGACAGGTAAGATAAAGTTATTAGTTTATAATTTAGTTTATTTGTAGGGCAGATTAAACTGTTGGTCCGAGCTATATTTAAACAGTTGTTGTTCAACTGTTTCGAAGGTCTTTGGGTGCTTATAATATAATATTACAGGAAACATTTCGTCGTACAAATGCCATGCTTAACTGCGAAATGCATACCAAAACAATTTTAATGCCGTAAAAGTTTTGACACTAACTGACCACTAACCTCTACACCAATTCATTCTTACTAGTAGTCTGGGGTAATTTTATTCTGGGATCGTGTAAAAAAAAATTAGAGTTCTGTCATATCCCCTTATTATGGTTTATGTCCAGGAGATAGGTACATACATAGTAGATAATGGATCTCTTTAAAAAACTGAACAATTATTATTATCTATTCCCAGTAATCGAACATCCGTATCTGCTTTGTTGAAACCTGTTTGAAACCATGTAAATAGAATTTTCTGGTGCATGTCCCAATAATGGACAATCCTATTTTCGGTTTAAAACATAAGCTTTAAAAGTTCCTAATGTTTATTATATAAAATTTATATTTAACCGACTTCAAAAAACGAGGAGGTATTCAATTCGACTCTTTTTTTTAATTTTGTTACATCAGAACTTTCGACTTTGATGACCGATTTTGATGATTCGTTTAATCAAAAGCTGGTACTTGTCATGTGGTTCCACTTAAATTTGAGCGAGATCTGACGAGTAGTTTTTGATTTATCTCTAATTTTGAATTTTTTGGCAAGAATTATTTTATTAATTATTCTCAGGTTAGGTGCCCCTTTCCAATTTTATATTACTAATACTAATGTGAAACTTTGTGAGGATGTATGTATGTATTCTTTTCTCTTTCACGCAAAAACTACTGAACCGATTTTCATGAAATGTAGCACACAGGTAGTCCATGACAGATCATGGTCTATTTGGTGGTACATGGTATATTCCAGAAAATACATAACATATAGGTTTCTTATCTCGGGTATCCCGGAAAACGCAGTCGACGCCGCGGGTTGAGCGCTAGTAAGTAGATAATATTTCTGCGGATGATATCCCCCGCACCAGAGTTAGAATAAATCGTACAGTAGAGTGCATAATATTTCTCGTGCGTGACCCAACCGAGGACCAAACGGAGTCAAGGGTTATTTGTGAAATATGACAGTCACAATCCTACATCAGATACGTTGAGATCTTCCGAGATCAGACACAAATCATATAGATGGCTTCATCTCCACTATCAAGTACGTGTCGGGCCAAGCGGAGTAGGGTTCTGTAGTTGTAAGTTAATCGATTACTCGTTAAGGTCTTAACCTCCCTAACAATGATTGTTCTGTTTCCCTTTTAAATTCATTATACTATGTCGTGAATTTTTCACATTTCTAAAACCAACCTTTAGCTGGTAGGTTACCCATGAGATATACCCAGACCAAATTACAGCTTTCTAATGCTAAGGGTCTCTGAACGGATGGAAGAACGTGACGAAATTATAGGGTTCGTTTTGGCTACGGAACGCTTAAAAACTCCATTTACGGGTTAGATTGAAAACATCTTTTTCTTTTTCCATTTTTAGGGTTCCGTAGCCGAATGGCAAAAAACGGAACCCTTTGAGATTCTTTAACTTCTGTTGACTATAATTTTTTTTTGATTAATTTAATATGTCAATAAAAAGTAAAGCTAAGATTATTATACCAGATTAGTATACCAGATGAGTCTCGTCTGAAAAAACGAACTAACTTTACAAAAATTGATCTATCGGAGTTCGGAGGTAGGTAGATTGTGTCGTGATATGAAATAAGTGTCCCAGATTGGAAATAATTAAGGCCATACATTTCTTATTACTGAGGCATGTAGGCGGTTGTTTTATTAAAACCAACATCTCAACCCACATTGGCTTTTTCATTTTAACACACAATGCGTAGTTTTAATTTTCTCTTTATTCCGAAAAACAAAGAGATTTCTGCACTAGAAGTTTCCTGGGTACATTCGTACATGCGGGGTGGCACTTCAATATCAAATTGTACAGCGAGTATAATAAATATTATTAATACTTGAAGCATAATAAACTTTGTATCTCTTTATGAAAGAGGTATATATGGTATGTAATTTGGCACACGTAAATTTTGAATTTTTTATTTTTCCCCAATGAATTTATTTTTTTTAGACGAAAATGTATTGGCGGAATTAATTTAAAATTATTGAAATTTACATATCTTTTTTTATTTGGGAACCGATTAACATAAGGTGCAGCGCAGACGACGCTCTTTTTGTGCGATCGAGTGTGCGGACGCACAAATGTCTACATGGCGCGCAGCCGCACTTTTTTGCGCGTCGTATGCGTTACTGCATATAATTGCAAAGGTTCTATTTTCACAGACTTAAAAGTGCGTCACGGACAGTGTGCCGTCTGCGCTGCACCTAAAAGAAACACTGAATATTAACTAAAACTTTTTGCAATACAGTGAAAAACCGCATTCAAATTGGCTAAGCCATTTCTGAGCTCAGTGGGAACAATCACAAATAAATTATTTTGGTTCATGCTTCCGTATGTTTTTTATTTTTTATTATTTTATCAAGATATCACGATGGAAATGGTTTCTTCGTAATAATATTTAAAGTCATTCGATTACAAGGTTTAAACCTAACGGGACTCCTTCCCCGTGAATCACACACCATATTAATAAAAACTACATAAAATTCCATGAGATTATCGCGTTTAAAATCTCTATTACATTTTGAACTGGATCGAAATTATGAAAAAGAATTAGTTCCTCGCGTAGCCACTAGAGGGATTCTACAACACCCAAACAAATGAATGATCAAGGAAAATGAAAAGATTTAAGATAACAAATCACGTTCTGTAAATGATTTATTGAACGAAACATGTTTGATGCCCCAATAATGAGGTTGGCGTGAGTTTTGTACGATTAATTCGATTATTTCGTGCATCGTGACATCGTGGAACATCCATTCGTGACTCACTGACGTAAAGTTAATTAAAAAAAAACATTTAGAAAATTAAACAGTTAACTTCTTAATATTATTGACTGGCAAACAATGCTCTTAGGATTATGTCCGCCCCTTGTTTTTCCACATTTGTCTAAATAAATAAATATAATGAATGTGAAAGTGTTTTGAGGATGTATGGGTGTTTGTTAGTGTTTTTATTTATTAGCACGCACGTAGTTTTTTTTTTTTGAAATAATATAATGTCGCAGAAAACGCGGCGTAGCCCTAGTTTATGATACTTGAATTTAATCGACTCTTTTAACAATATGTAATCTGTATCACGTCTTAAGGCGCGGTGTGATCTCAATATTCACAAAACTGGGTTTCTTTGGTGCTTGAGTACGAGGAAACCCAATGAAAATATCGCACGCAAAAAATACAGAGCATAGAAAAAGGTCTAAAGAAAAATGTTAACCGAATAGAATATTAAATAGTTGTTTGATATTCCCAATAAAAAATCGTAATTTGCTATACAAAAATAAACTTAATCGTCGAAGTTCTCTGTATTTTCAGCGGTAACAACATTTTTTTTTTTGAGAATACAATACGTATATGGTTTTATTAAAACTTAAACCGGACAGATATTGAATTTAATGTGTATATTTTGAATAACCTAAGGAAAACCCTCAAATTAAATGTTTATTCGCAATCTAGTTACATTGTTAGCAAAAATATGCTCTGCAATTTTGAACCCTATTCAGCGTCACGTAAATGTAACATTAGATTAACGCAGATATGCGGCTGTGTGAGTGAAATCAACGTTTTTAAATCGTAGTCATACCGCGCCTTAATAGACAAAGTAATAGACAAAGACGATCATCATCATCATCATAATTTGGTATCTCGGAGCTGATCTGATGATCTGCTGATTTGGGCTCATTATGATTTTTTCTGATGAGTCTAATATATTTATTAAACTTGGTGTCAAGGGTCTGAAGATGGAGCTAGGATGTGGATATCCAGAATTATCGAGACATGTTTTTGAAGTTTTTTTTAAGTATATGTTTTAATTTATTTAAATAAATTAAATACTAGCTGACCCGACGAACTTCGTGTCGCCTAACAAAATATTTTTTTTTTCTAAAATAAAAGTAGGCTTAGTTACTCCTTGTTACATCAGCTGTCTGCCAGCGAAAGTCCTGTCAAAATCGGTCCAGCCATTTCGGAACAAACAGATAGACAGACAGACAAAAATTGTAAAAAAAATTGTTTTGGTATACATATGTACCGTGTATACATTCGAATGCACTTAGTAAATAGCGGTTATTTTAATATTACAAACAGACACTCCAATTTTATTTATTTGTATAGAAAATATTAAATAGTGTCCATATAAAGCAACTCTTTGACAAAATGAATTTGGTTAAATTTTGTGCGCAGGGTGGATAAATTAACGCTACACACTCATAGCCCCACACTAGGATTCCTGTGTTGGGTGCCATGGACAACACACAAAGACAAGAACACTCACACCCAGCCCGAGAACAGATATTTAAAGTCATCATTGAAATTTCCACCTCGCTGGGAATCGAACCCAGGACCCTTCGAACGGCCGTCCGGCATAGTAAACGTTGCGCCCCGCGGGTCGTCAGTACTAGCTACTATAACTAAACTAAAACTGTAACTATTTTTTTATAGTTTTAAGAATTAGGAAATCAAATTTCAAAGTAATTAATGTTAACTATAGTACAGGATCCGATATTCCGAATTAGGGGCGTTTATATCAAATATCATAATTATGTAAATAAAAGTATCACGAATGGGTTGCCTAAAAATAAGCATAAATTAAGCATTAAAGAAATAGAACGGACCCCATGTAAAAAATTTTTTATGCCTGTTAAAAAAAATTGATATTGTTTTAGGGACGGGATTTTTTAACGGAAAACGAGGCAGTTTTTTTTTATAAAAATAAAATTTAAATAATATTTGACGTGATAATCTATACTAATATATAAAGAGGAAAGATTTGATTTTTTGTTTGCATTGAATAGGCTCCAAAACTACTGAACCGATTTCAAAAATTCTTTCATTGTTGGGAAGCTACACTATCCCCGAGTAACATAGGCTATATTATATTTTCAAAAAAATGAGGGATCCATAATAAAACTCCAATAAGGTGTAAAAAAATAAGAAAACCGAAGCAAAGCGAGGGCGGTTACTCGTATGTAATAAATTTTATTTTTATTTTTACTTATATTCGTTTTAATTATGTTCGTACATTATAATAATGTTGCATCATTTGTGCCAATTTTATTTGTACCCTAAACTTTCTTCACTTTCTGCCTTAACGTCGTGGGTGATAAGTGGCATTACTAATGTCTAGAATTTCCCGGAGATACATAGTGATGTTATAAATACCTGAAGGAAGGCACAAAAGATAATAATGGCCTAAAATGGTTGCTTACCTTATGTTTGAATTTTTAGTATTCATGTAACTATCAAATACAAATAAAACTTATTTTTTTATTATTTAATTTCGCTAACTTGACAAAGCTTATTTAGACTTCCGCAAGTTAAAATAAATCACTCATTTTCTTACTTTAAATCCCTGTTTTTGAGACTTAAAATCATGATACGACAACTTTTAACCAAGAAGTTTATTTAAAATGACAAACGCTTCTATTATCTTCACAACTCTATCCATCGAGCCTTTCATCTTTTGTCTCGTTTTAATATCACGGAGTCCACAGCTGCTCGTGACCTTTGACATTTAGCGGGGTTAGTCGGGGTTAGCAGGTCGATAGCACGTTACCATTCTTGTGGGCGTGGTCTGTTCGATACGGTTGTTAATATTAAACTGGTTTGTATTATTGACATCAAGTTAATTAAAACTTAGACATGATATCATTAACATACTTGACGAGAATTGGCAACGATCTATCTGACGGTGACCGGTGCTTCTGGTCCAGTGCGAAACATGCCCGATGTGTTTCCGGTCGAGAGGAGAGAAGAAAGAAACTACTGGTTCTAAAGCTCCCAACCGGAAGACGACGAGTCGTTTAAAAGCCTTATAGTTTCACACTGTTATATATTTAAAACTAGAGTTCTGCCCGTGGCTTTGTGTGCGGTTCCGGGAGAATAAGGTAATTATATAGGGTTAACACCTTCACTGCGTCAGACAAATTTGATGACTTTCAGTTGGTGCGGTATGGGGTCTATTATATCCGAAGCACGAATTGTTCCTGGTGCGTTGCTGGGTCGAAAAGATCCGTTTGACTTCCATCTATTTAAGAGGATTTATCTTTATAGGTATAATGATTATAGTGTATTTTTTTGTAGCAGTATATTGACCAATAAACACTCAATAAAAGGCTGAAATCGTAGGTAGATGCACTGAATGGTTTCTTTGTAAATAAAGGGATTGTCTGGCGGATCTTTACGACCTGTTATCCGCACTGGTTAGTAAAATTGTCGATACATTTTTAGTGTTGAGCATGATAAAGAGACATCGATAGCGATAAAATAATGCAGTTTGTAGGATTTGTAATGTGTGACCAGTTGACGGGCTAGTATATACATTGATATATTCCACTTACCGATTATTATTTGTTTTGGGGAACCTTCGCTTACTTAATTTTTCTTAGGTTTTTCACCGTTACATGACTTAAACAACATTTTTCTGGATAGCTTCATGTTACATACACAGACAGTGTTACATACACTGTACAATATAACTGTACAATATTCTTCTTATTTGCATAAAAACTCATCTAACCATACAGACCTCACTAGCTCAACTAGTATGTAATCTAGTGCGGCTATAGGGTCATCGGGCATCGGGTCGTTAAGAACCGATAAACGCACTAGATGTAAATTTTTTACGTTCAGTCGGCATCGGGTCGTAAGAACCCGATGCATTTTTTTTGTATTTACATTATCTATTTAACAAGGCAATTTCAAAACACTAACCATCTCATTCATAACCATAGGGAGACCAAAGATATCTGTCCCGCACCAGCGGTTGGAACAGTAATTTTTACCCCGCACCGGAGGAAAGTTGAGCATCGGATATAATCAACCCGCTACCGCACCGAACGTGTTAATATATGATTTCAGGCCATGATCTATCTGTCTGCTAAATTCCATTAAAAACCTTTCTGTAGCTTCTGAGTGAAAGAGGAACAATTGTTCCGTTGATTGTGAACAGTATTTTACCATATAGTCACGGGGTTCATCGCGTGAAAGCCTTCGTTTGAAGAGTATTATTTTAAGATATTACTCGTAGACAGAGAGAGAAAGTAAAAGATTTTTATAATCTAAATTTTACTAACAAAAAATAACCGACTTTAAAGTCTCAAAAACTACTTTTCAGATCTCAATAAAATTTATGTGGAATCACATGACAAGCACCAGCTTTCGATTAAAAAAGAATCATCAAAATCGGTTCACCCAGTGGAAAGTTCTGAGGTAACAAACATAAAAAAAATACAGTCGAATTGAATACCTCCTCCTTTTTTGAAGTCGGTTAAAATAATACAGGAGTGATGGAGTTTGAGTGAGAGACTACCTCTAAATAATAACATGGTAAATTATACATGATTTTAATCTTAACTATCGTGGACTGAACATATTTTTAGTATAATACGGGTACTCACGATATATATTTTATGTGCCGATATTTCGACCCAGTTGCAAGGATCTTGGTCACAGCTAGACCAGTGACAGTAGTAATAGACAGCCTAGCCGTGACCACGGTTTGATTGTAAATTGTAAAATTGTAAATTATGAAAAAAGTAAAGGTGTTAAATATATAGGTGTTGAATATAATATACAAGTACGTTGGTAGATAGGTAGGTAGTGTTAAAATCTGTATCAGATATGAAATAATACCATTAGGTATGTGTCGTTAAATACTTATAAATATTTTGGGACTAAAATTCTTGTATGACTATCACAAGAACTCCAATGAGGAATATGACAAATAAAAAAATATAAGTGCATGTGACGTCTGTACTCGGCCAAGTACGTGTCCCGGCTACGCTTAATGTAGAGTACCATAAGTCAAGAAAAAGAGAAGAAAGAAACTCCTCAGCACGTCTTTCAAAATTTGTAGTTCTATGTTGGTCGAATAATTCGACTAACTCATTAATTCATCACATACATGTGTCATATAGACATAATATTTTTTCAAATCCGACTGGCGATTCCAGAGATTAGAGCGTTCAAACAAACAAACAAAATCTTCAGCTTCATTATATTATTATTACTAGCTGACCCGGCGAACTTCGTATCGCCTAACAAACTATTGTTTTCTAAAATAAAAGTAGCCTAAGTTACTCCTTGTTACATCAGCTATCTGCCAGTGAAAGTCCCGTCAAAATCGGTCCAGCCATTTCAGAGATTAGCCCGAACAAACAGACAGACAGACAGACAGACAAAAATTGTAAAAAATGTTGTTTTGGTATATGTAGCGTGTATACATCCAAATGCACTTAGTAAAAAGTGGTTCTTTTATTATTACAGACAGACACTCCAATTTTATTTATTTGTATGTACCTATTTGTATGTATGTATGTATGTATGTATGTATGTATGTATGTATGTATGTATGTATGTATATAGAGTATAGATAAAGTTTGATTCTACGATAGTTCACATACGCAGTACGTAGTCCCATTATAGACAGACCTTGGATTTGAAATAAATTTTATGTTTTCATAATTCAATGTCGACAGTTGGAACAACCTTCAAGACTTCAATATTAAACGGTTTTAAATCCTTGGGAAGTTAAAATCTATGTCGGTAGTTGCTTGAATTTCTTATATAAATGGGGACATAAGGGCAGTCGGTTATAGACGGTCATGAATTGTATATCACCATCACTGGGGTGATCAATGATCACCCTCTTCCAAGGACATTAGCAATACTTATGAGGTCATCAACTCCTAGAAGGCAACGATGTAGTCTTGGAGGACGTTATTCAATTGTCATTAAAGTGGCTGAAGTTACTAATCCTATTAATATTATAAACTAGCTGACCCGGTGAACTTCGTATCGCCTATGAATGTAACAAATCAGAAATCATTAAAATCGGTACAGCCGTTCTTAGCCGTTACAGTTTCTGTGTGCTCCTCCCTCTCCCTCTCCCTCTCCCTCTCCCTCTCCCTCTCCCTCTCCCTCTCCCTCTCCCTCTCCCTCTCCCTCTCCCTCTCCCTCTCCCTCTCCCTCTCCCTCTCCCTCTCCCTCTCCCTCTCCCTCTCCCTCTCCCTCTCCCTCTCCCTCTCCCTCTCCCTCTCCCTCTCCCTCTCCCTCTCCCTCTCCCTCTCCCTCTCCCTCTCCCTCTCCCTCTCCCTCTCCCTCTCCCTCTCCCTCTCACGCTCCCACTCCCGCTCCCGCTCCCGGGATAAAAAGTATCCTATATCCAGCCCGAACTTTATTTTATATCTGTATAAATAACTAATCTATCAACTACATATAACAAAATTTTACCTTATCCCACAGGAACAGGTCTATTTTCCGGGATAAAAAGTATCCCATGTCCGTCTCCTGATTCTAAGCTCCTCACCAATTTTCAGCCAAATCGGTTCCGCCGTTCTTGAGTTATAAATAGTGTAACTAACACAACTTTCTTTTATATATATAGAAGATATGAAAGTTTGGATATTTGGATGTTTGTTCTTTAATCACGCTACAAATCCTAAACCGATATGGCTGAAATTTGGAATGGAGATAGCCTATATTTTGGATTAACACATAGGCTACTTGTTATCCCGAAAAATTTCAGGGTTCCGCGGGATTTGTAAAAAATCGATCTCTACCGCGGGCAAAGCCACAGGCAAAAGCTAGTCCTACTATAACATTATAAATGTGAAAGTTTGTAAGGATGTACGGATGTTTGTTACTCTTTCACGAAAAACTACGGAACAGCTGATTTTTAGGTTTAGAACACTACAGACCATGATTTGAAATTATTTACAACATATAAATAATATATTATAAATAATTACAAAGAAAAAAATAACTGACTTCAAAATAACTAAAACTAAAGGACCACATGACAAGCACAAGCTTTCAATAAAAAAAAATCATCAAAATCTGTTCACCCAGTCGAAAGTTCTGAAGTAATAAACATTAAAAAAATACAGTCAAATTGAATACCTTCTCCTTTTTTGAAGTCGGTTAATAGGATATACGGTTCTCAGAAAACGTTCAGGCAGAGCGGTAGTAACGTGTCTTATATTTTTTTTGAGTGTTTGTCTGTTATATTGTGCAACCATTCATTATTTAATTAATTAACATAGTTATGAGCGTTAGATATTCCACCGAATAATTATTTAAAATTTTACTTTACCTTTTTTTTGTTTATTTCATCAACAAATATAACGCTTACGCTCCAACTCAGAGTCACTAACGGTTACTTAAATCTACCGATTAAAGTTACCGTTAATGACTCTGGGTTGGGGCATTAGGAATGCATATAGATAAAAGCTAAAACAAAAAGGTAAGTTTCACTTCAATAACAGATGCAAATCAATAGTCTAAAAACATGGTCAATGACTCACATAGGGCTTGTTTCACAATCTTCAAGTAAGTCCGAAAGTAAGCTAATCGTTGGTTAAGTTGACATTTCGTGTATGTAAAATGACACTTTAACTTCACTTTAACCGGCGAATAGCTTATTCAGGACTCTACTTGAAGATGGTGAAACAAGCCCATAGTTTATGTGGTAATATAAGTGGTAATCGTTCGATGCATGATTCGTAACTTAGGTACATTTTATTATATTCCAGAGCTACGGCGTAGCAAGGACCGCTTGGCTAGGCTACGAGCGTAGACTGCGTAGCCTTGTTCTACGAATAGATACTTGGTCCTGAGAAATAAGCTATACTTTGTGTTTCTAAACTGAGAAGTTGTAAGGAGTTTTATTAATCACGAGTAACCGCCCTCGCTTTGCTTCGGTTTTCTTATTTTTTTTCAACTTATTGGAGTTTTATTAAGGATCCCTAATTTTTTTGAAAATATAATATAGCCTATGTTACTCGGGGATAGTGTAGCTTCCCAACAGTGAAAGAATTTTTGAAATCGGTTCAGTAGTTTCGGAGCCTATTCAATGCAAACAAAAAATCAAATCTTTCCTCTTTATATATTAGTATAGATAATTTTTGTATTATTATTTCTATCCGTATTGTGGTTGATCTTTACACGTTTCTTTGTTTAATTACTTCAAATATATGTCAATGAAAAAATTACACAGTCACTTAACGTCTAACGCTCCAACTCAGAGTCACTAACGGTTACTTAAATCGCTCCTTAGTACAGAATTTGTTTTATGATTCTCTACTAAGGAGCGATTTAAGTAACTGTTAGTGACTCTGAGTTGGGGCGTAAGTCTATTCCAGTGCCATTAAAGAATAAACTTCAAACTGTAACAAATATATAATTTCTTAATTAAAAATAATTCACTAAATGTGGCTCTGAATCCAGAAATTCTAAAAATAAAGGCGTTTTATCAGTCCTTATATCATTTTTTTCCTTTGAACGTAATAGAGTTGGGAATTTAATCCAAAAGGTTTATGTATGATTTTATAAGAAGATAATAAAGAAATTACATTTTCACCTTCTACAAAGAGATGATAATGAATGGGAATATCCTACTAATATTATACATGTAATAGTTTGTTAGGTTGTATGGATTATTTATACTCTATCACGCAATAACTTTGTACCGGAAGTCTAGATAGTATAAAATTAAAATTAAGAAAACCCCTCGACAGTTTAATTTACACTAAACATAGCTACACTCTTAAGTCACCTTTCAAACAAAAAAATACATCAAAATCGGCTCATCCGTTTGGGAGCTACAATGCCACAAACATACATACAGATACAGTACACCGACACACAGATAGACAGACACGTCAAAGTTATAACATAACACCCCTCTTTTTTTGTCGGAGGTTAAAAACTACTGAACGGATTTTTATGAAACTTAGTACACGGGCACCATAATTTTGTCCTAAAAGTAGAAATTAAAATTAGTTTATAAGTTGATTATAAGTACTTTGGAAAAAGGCCACCCCAAGTTTTCTCAGACTTTGATAATTTATCAATAATTTAGATCCATACCATATGAAACCTGACTGAATGGGCAAATTGGGCAAGAACAAAATATGAATGAGTAATTAATACCCAATGAAATGACAAGATCCAGTAATATTCACATTGAATATGTACATGTCATAAGAATTCCAGTATGAGTAAAAAAAGATTTGGCTACAGTTTTCACTACAAGCAATATTAAGATTAATGTAGATTGCGATTTCGTGACCAGTTAGAATTTGACTCCTGGATAAATAAATTATTGTAAGTATTTAGATGAAATGAAGAAGGATATAGTGAGTAGATATTTTAGTAATAGAAGGGTATAGTGAAAGAATAGGTACTTAAGATATAATATTTTTGTAATGGCTGAGGAGATTTTGAGCGTAATTTGTTTTACTTGACCAAGTGCGCCCTAAGTCAAAGTTAGTAACGGTTACTTAAATCGCTCCTTAGTACAGAATTTGTATAGCGATTCATTACTAAGGAGCGATTAAAGTAACCGTTAGTGACTTTGAGTTGGGGTGTAACACTTGCACTAAACTAAACAACTATAAATATGTTGTGTGTGTTAAATCTTTTCTTTCTTTCTTTATTTCTTTCTATAAGCTTTCTAAGTCAAACGTATACCTGATCTCTTCTTCCGGTCGAGCATTCTTTTTGCAACGCTTCAACTAATTGCTTGCTGAGCACGGGTCTGTCAATCTGAGGAGGTACAGCATACTCCACCACGCTGCTCCACTGGGTGGTAGAGCGCTTAGCGGATAATACAAGTGTAAGAAGTTTTCAAGCTGCCCAGAGTCTTCCGACAGAGCTTAACGATTTTACTATAATAACCGGGACCGTCGGCTTTGTGTGCTCTCTGAAGCACGGAAACACTCAAGATTCATTGCCACTACCGGTCATAAGAGGATAGTGATATTATAGGTTACATCAAATTTAAAAAGCGAGGGGTTTCAAATCTCGTGTCTAGAATCTTACAGTAAATAATATTAAGGCTTAATTAAATATAATTAGAAATTTATAAAAATTTAAGGAAGTAGTAACGTTATCAATAGGGTATTATGTTTTTTTAAACACACCTACTCCCTGGGCTATGAGTTTTTTTAAAATAAGCGTTTATCTTTATTGAATAACAGCAGTTTGGCTTAGGGATGGCAGTTCTAATACGGTTCCTATGCTTTTTACCACGAGAAGTTCTTGTTCATAGGAATTTGAATCAGAAATCGAAATGGATAAAATTGAATCACTTCTGTTTCAGAAAATTTGAAGTGAACTGTCTATGAAAAGCAGTGGAAAGTTAGATCGAGGCAATCTGGATACCTATTCGCTAATTCTATACGAAACAAACAGGTTTATTTGATAGAAATGCTTGCAATAAAAAATGTTACGAAAATGAGCTATGTATGAAAGAGCTGTGTAGGAAGGATTAGGTAATGTATGAAAATTAATAAATTTTTACATTTCATGACCATTCGAAAGCACGACTGTCATCACTCGTAACATATTCTTTCATATTTAAAAATATTAAGGTTGATAACATTTTAAAATATTACGTTAATTTTAAGGTTATGAAGCCAAAAACGTGAACGAAAATTACCAGAGCCTAGTAATATACTTAAAGGAACAACTTAATAACAGTATTTAAATTGATTGAAAGTATGTGATTTATAACTTTAAATATTATCCGAAAGAAATACATATCTCTAATAGTAAACTCATGCAACGCACTACTAGCGACATCTATTGACATTTTCCTTAAAAGTTGGTGAACCGTGGAAAAACTTAATTAACTAGCTAGTTTGCCCATGACATTATGATTAACAATGAGGTAATAATTGTAATATCATAAACGCTTCTACAGACCTCGAATACGATTCACTTATGTCGTGTAGATGAGGTTATAAACATATATTATGTAAGAACTTATCGTTTTTGGTCACAACAGGGAACAAATTAAGAGTTTATTTCACGGACATAGGTTAGTGTACGGACGCGGAAGTCCGGCCGAGACATTTATTTACGGACGAAAATAAAAAATACACTGAATAGTACTAGAAAATGTTTTGGCAAGGTGTTAGTTTCTCCAAGCGTTTGGCTGGTTTTAAATATATCTTACATGCGAACAAATCGTTCACTGGTACTTACTACCCGTGCGGGAGCCCTGGGGATCGCTCAGGCGGAACCGACTACACGTCACTCGCGGCAAATCGATCGTCGAACAATTAAACATGGGTTTCGCACACGGAATCAATCGAGATCGAAACAAACGCGGGATTCTTACATAATTCCGTCAGCCATTAATGCACGCGAATCGCGTCCCTAAGCCCTCGGCGGTAGGGGTTTACATTTTCCATTTTCCATGCACAATGGCTATTTCGGAGCTGCGCCGGCGGTTGGCAACCTTGAATGCGGAACGCACCTTTAATTTTAGCCGGTTAACCTAGATACGGGTACCATTCGAAGGTGTGGATCGATGAGCGGTGTTCGCATGCGCTATATCTCGACTGTTTTAATTTAGCGGCGCGGGTGTGGTGTGTCGTGACGCTCGGGCGAGGTATGGTGGCGCCCGCTCGCGAGTGACTGCTGACTGCCGCTCGGGCAGCGCTCGGGCGGGGAACCGCGCATGCGCTCTGCCGCGCCACCTAACGATCGCTCTTGTCACTCTAGCACGTGCTGTTCAGCTGGAAATGCTGGTACCGACCAGGGGTGAGGCTCCTTCTGAGCTCACCGTCCCCTGTCAGTCTTCTCGTAATAAAGCAGGAGCAAGGCAATGTTGGCGGCATATGTCTCATTTTTAAGCCTGGTCGTGGTGAGGTCTCTGAGGTTATCTCGCTGTAGGCTAGATAAGGTTGACAGCATAAGTCTTATATGCCGTGGCCTTAAACATGGGTCTATCGATCCTTGCGTTTAAAAGGCTAACATCTAGCACATCTGATTCATGGACGAAGGAGATGTCAAGTCTCACCCTAATGACATTTGGTTAGATGATCCTCCTTGGCTTCAACCCATGAATGGCCCACTACTGGGCACGGGTCTCTCCTCTTGAGGAGGCCTAGAGCATACTCCACCACGCTGCTCCAATGCGGATTGGTGGAGGGGTTAGTGGCCAACCCGAGTGTCGGAAGTTTTCAAACCGCCCGAGGGCCCCCGAAATGGCTTAACGACTGTTATCTATTGATAACAACCGAGACCTACGGCTTTACGTGCCCTCCGAAGCACGGAAACGCTCAAGAAATTTTTGCCAGTCTAGCGGTCACCCATGCAACTACCGACCGCGCCCGCTCTTACCATGTGTGCGTAATTTTTGATTCGCGATTGAAGCAGTGAAGTGTCAATGTGTGGGTGTGTGTACTTGTACGAATAGAGAGTTAGTATTACTGTGGGTGCTTCACTGAATTTGTTTCTGGGATTACGTCCGTCTTTTTTTACGTCCGTGATGGAACCATACAGAATAGATAGTATACATGTACAATAGATGCATACTTTATAAGATCTTTAATTGATTATTAGTTTTAAGAGTGACATAACACACTTTGTAATCCTACTAATATTATAATGTAAGTTTGTATGGATGTTTCTGTTTGTTACTCTTTAACGCAAAAAATACTAAACGGATTTTCATGAAATTTAGCACACAGGTAGACCATGATCTGCAGTAGGACATAGGGTACTTATTATCCCGGATAATCAAATTTTTATGGGTGTTAATTAAACTGACTTCTATTTAATAGCATTATTGTCCTCTAAAAATTTACACTGTCCCCTAAATTACTAAGTCAGCCACCATCAATGCGCGTCTAAAAAATACTCTTTTAGCCACTATAAATTTTCAATGTAAGCTACTGTAAATACGACTTAGCATAGCAGTTATTTTTTAGCATCTATATTTTTAACATACATTCAACTAGTAAACTTCTAAAATATTTAAATATGACACCAATAAAGTAATTTTATCTACATCTAGTTTTATAACTCAGCATCTTTTAATTTTTTTCAAACATAAATAATTTATAACTCGTCCTATATTTTTGATCATCAAAATACCTAAAATTATCATCAAATATATTGAATTGTCATCAAAACGTATCTAAAATTAAGGTGTGTAATAGTTAGTATAATAACATTTAGTATAATATAACTTGAAATCATGTTCACATGTCTATAATTTTCACATGCTATAAAAAAAAAAACAAAATTTCATGTGATGTAATGTTTATTTCATATTATAATTCATTAATTTGCTCGAATAACATTTACTTTAACGTTTACTTCATATGAATTATGTAGCATAATGCTCTTTTTATATAACGTTCATTTGACTTAATTTTCGTTTAATATAATTTTCAAATACATAATCTAATCTTCAAACGTTACACACCCTTAAAAGGTCTACGGCATGTGGCAAACAGCAAGAGGCATTCCGCATGCAGCAAGCAAGCAGCAGACATGGCTTCTGTCACGGCTCCGGCGCTGCGGGGCTCTGGCGGTCCCACGCGATCTTATCGTCGCAGATGCTATTAACGCTCACCACCGCAGCTTCGGCTTGCTGGCCGGCTTTGCCGCTTTAGCCGCTGCGGCGAGCGTTAAAACCACCTGCTCCTCAGCTCGCGGGCCGCCTCGCCCCTCCGCGCCTACGCGGGTTTACATTACACTCTAGGGGTAGGGCAGACAAGACTACGTGGAGTCGGATTTGCAGCGATTTGTTTCTGTCACTTATTTAACAACGAGCGCACCAACAATAGAATGAAAATAAACAAATACACGCGATAACTCACAATAAACAAATACACGTGACAACTCATACCCGCATGAATCGAATCGCACTCGCTGATTGGTGCAAATGGCCAGTAGCACCCGTCTGACTGACGACAAACAGATCATGCAGTTGCTCTTTCCATGATAAAAGAATACGATTTATTATTTCACATGCTAAATTATAAAATATTATGTTTTCTAGTTCAAGCTTGAACTAACTTTTTTGAGGAAAATATGCTCAGGCTGTAAAACGAAAAATGTTGGTTAGTTGTAAAATCCGTGGCTGAGTTAATAAATTAGAAGGTGATGTATAAATCAGTGGGACAAGTAAAAATAATAGTTGTTCTTTATTTGACGCTTTCTTTGGGATATTCAGGTGGCATTTAAAAAAAAAGCGGCCAAGTGCGAGTCGGACTCGCCCATGAAGGGTTCCGTAGCATCAAGTAACATAATATAAAAGTTCTTGTAGTTCGTTGTAATTTTGATCAATGTTTTTTGCGGTTTACGATTTATGACGTATTAAAAAAAAACTACTTACTAGATCTCATTCAAACCAATTTTCGTTGGAAGTTTGCTTGATAATGTACATCATATATTTTTTTTAGTTTTATCATTCCCTTATTTTAGAAGTTACAGGGGGGGGGACACACATTTTACCACTTTGGAAGTGTCTCTCGCGCAAACTATTCAGTTTAGAAAAAAATGATATTAGAAACCTCAATATTATTTTTGAAGACCTATCCATAGATACCCCACACGTATGGGTTTGATGAAAAAAACATTTTTGAGTTTCAGTTCTAAGTATGGGGAACCCCCAAAATTTATTGTTTTTTTTCTATTTTTGTGTGAAAATCTTAATGCGGTTCACAGAATACATCTACTTACCAAGTGTCAATGGTATAGCTCTTATAGTTTCGGAAAAAAGTGGCTGTGACATACGGACGGACAGACAGACAGACAGACATGACGAATCTATAAGGGTTCCGTTTTTTGCCATTCGGCTACGGAACCCTAAAAAGGCGAATTAGTTTATTAGAAGCCTTCTCATTTTCCCATGGCTTAGTTATTAAATCAGAGGTTGGTTTCCGTGGCCTAAAAAAAAATCTGCGGCTTGACTTATTATTCCCCAAATTTTATTAACAAAAAATAACCAACTTCAAAATTACTCAAAAACTACTTGTCAAATCTCAATAAAATTTAAGTGGGACCACATGACAAGCACCAGCTTTCGATTAAAAAAAGAATCATCAAAATCGGTTCACCCAGTTGAAAGTTCTGAGGTAACAAACATAAAAAAATACAGACGAATTGAGAACCTCCTCCTTTTTTTGAAGTCGGATAAAAACCCGGCGAAAGCTACGGGCATACTGGTGCTGATCGCATAAGTTATAGCTTGTTATCTTGGCGCGTCTGAACATAGGCTTTGCGAACTTTAGCGCATGTAAGACAGAGATGGCAACACGTACATGCTAACGTATGACTGAGACATAAAACACCGCGCATTGAGTATTGACGAATTATGTTACTGCGCAGCCTTCTGCTCGAAGTTCAGACGCGCCAAGATACAGCGGCCGTACTATACATGGAAATGAACCATTTGAATATGCACAGAGATTATGTACTATTATATCCTCTGTGACAGAGACACAGATTACAAAGTACCGAGCACTCAAATTAGTTCCTCTTGCGACCCGCTTTGTGGCGCTGATAGCAATTAGTAGTCTCATGATATGAAAGAAACAACTAAGCATTTTAATTATATATTTTATTTCGTAGCGCTAAAATCAAAATGATTTACCCTTATTTACGCTTCCCGCCCACGTCAGTCTTTTTGTAGGACCGAAAATCGGGCCAATTTTTTCTTCCATATTATTTCTGACCGACTTTTTGACCGACTATTGCTATCAGTACTTTCTATTTTTCTCCTACAAAAAAGCGGTCACCGATTATCGGACGTGGGCGGGAAGCGTTATTATTAAAATAAAATAAATCACACCCACGTACTTTAACATTATTTCACGTGAATGTTCATTTATGACGGATTTGGCTTTATCTTTAGCGTATGGAGTACTGAGGTAGAAGGAGGGCCATCTCATATGAAGGGAAAGATGAAAAAGTGTCCAGCTGTTTACAGAAAAAGAAGTTCCAATAATGGCCATTTCTGAATGGCGCTAGTATGTGACAAATAGCGATATGAACCGTGAACATAGCTGTTGTACAATGTTTTAGTAAATATAACCAAAATACTGCTGTGAGAAAACGTAATTTTTAGTAGGTAGTGTGAACTTTTTAAATTAATGACTACCATAGCTGTAGCTGTTGTAGACGGAGTGAAATTTGCTAAGTTATGCACAGTGCATCCACATCGGCACTCGTAATGAATGGCGCTAGTGTCTGAAAAATAGGTTCATTTTCATCATTCATCAGATTTTCATATACAGAGATGGCCTTCCTTCTCTCTATCTTCCATGCTTTAGCAGGGCGGGTGACACTTCGGTGACGTCACTCTCGTAGTAAAACCACAGATAATGAAATGCAGTCAATTGATGGGGTACTTTCAAGATCGCTTGGAACTCTCGAATGTTATATCACTAACAGAGATAGGAAGAAGTAGGTACGTGAAGCCGTAGCTCACGTTAACAATATAGACAGGAGTCACTAAACTATGTTAGAGGCCTTCGGGTGGTATAAAATCCTGGAATACTTGGGTAGGCCACTTACTTCTCTACCCATCCGCATTGGATGAGCGTGATTATGAAGCTCTAGACCTCAGTTATGAGCGAGGCCCATGCCTGTAGTAAACTATTAATAGGTTGAAGCCAGGCAGGAAACTCGAGGTAGCTCTATTTAGAAGTAGCTTCAAGCTAGCTCCTTTGGTAATCATATTTGTGAGCCTGGAGAGCAGCCGAGCAGTCGTTGAAGTTGGTCGAAGGCAACGTACTAGTGTAAAAATTCAGATGATTTGGATTCGAGAACGATAGTTATTCCGCTGCCTCTAGATAACCCATGATACTGAAGCGACATCGTGAAGTAATATTCCTACTTCCTAACGTCTTGAGCAGTGATATTATTTACATTTTAGATAAGAACTATTATTTCTTCTGTGATTTTAGTAACAGTATTTATTTTGTAAGCCGATATATCGATCCAGTTGCGTGTCAATTTCATCTGTCATGTGCAGTCGTGACCACGGTCCATGCAACTGGGTCGAAATACTTACTGGCATATAAAATAAATATCGTGAGTACCCTTATCATAGTAAAATGTGTTCAGTTCACGATGAGTTTAAAATCATGACGTATTATTTACGTGTTATAATTATCTATACCAATATTATAAAGAGGAACGATTTGATTGTTTTTTTGCATTGAATAGGCTCCGAAACTACTGAACCGATTTGAAAAATTCTTTCACTGTTGGGAAGCTACACTATCCCCGGGTGACATAGGCTACATTATATTTAAAAAAAATAGGGATCTTTGATAAAACTCTAATAATGTAACCCAAGGTGTAAAAAATAAGAAAACCGAAGCAAATCGAAGGTTACTCATTACTATATAAAAAGACAGAGCCCACTTTACCATCAGGTTCTCGATCGTAATAAACCCAGTTTTTTAAACCTGTTTTTAAACAAGTGTTTTTATATGATTAGAAATTAATGTACTTATTTCCAAACAAAGGAATTAAAAATAAAATAAATAGATAGTTACTTTCCTTTATATTTAAATAAAAATTGCGTTTACATCTGGACAATACAATACATTGAAACATGCAATACAACAGGACCTAGCTCAATCCCAGTGCGAAAGAACAAATTATTTAGTCAGTATTCTGTCCACACTCACAAATAAGATCCAGAATCGTCACAATATTTCGTACAAGCTACAATAAAAAATACTAACTAAACGAAATTCCTCGAATTATATACAAATATTCGCAAATATGCAATAAAAATTTTGAACAATTTCGTGCATAAAAAGGTTTATTAATTAACATCTGGTTATGGATTATCGCATTGTGTACACCGACAAAACAAAATAATATAAAAAAGTATCTAGTATACAAATTGACATTTATCTAACGTTACAAGATCACAAATAAATTATTATAATTGCCTAATACATAATTTTAAAAATATATTTAAGAGTAAACGAAGTTAAGTATTTAATGGAATGTCAAATTTTTATCAATTAAAACATAAAAATGGTAACTGAATAAAATACATTAAAATGGTAACTGATAATTGCGGCAATAAAAGTAAGCAAAATTATTAGTCTACACAAAAAATGTTTGATGTAATATTACATGTAAAGTACAATGCATCACAGACTAAAAAATGGTTATTAAATTAATTTTAAAGGTGCTCCCTCACCGGGAGCATTCGCGTGTAATGTAACGTTACAGATTTGAGCATTACATCAGTGAAGGAGGAGAACCGAGCATTACAATGCGCACCTTGTAATGATACAAAACGGGCTTACATCAGTGAAGGAGGAGAACCGAGCATTACAATGCGCACCTTGTAATGATACAATGTGTAATATCTTGATACAACTTGTAACATCAATGCACTCCACTTCCCGTATAATGTTACATTACACGCGAATGCTCGTCAGTCAGGGAGGTAGTATTGTAATGTAATGCTCAAAGTCGAATCTATAATGTTACATTACACGTGAATGCTCCCGGTGAGGGAGCACCATAAGATGGTATTATTAAAAAAGAACATAAATCAATGAATTTAGTAATGATGCTCCAATTATGGACGGGTCCTACACTGCTTACATTTAAAAAATTAATGTAACAATACACCTGAACATACATATTATTATTTTCATATTGTATGATTGCTTTTTACGCAGTGTATCTATTGATATTATTACTGAATACACTTGGACATCTTAAATTTCAGATAGAACTGCAGTCCTTATCTATCCATGATCAGTTGTATTGCTACCTCAGAGAAGATATACACATTTGCATGTAACTGAACTGAACTACAAAATTTAAAGCTTTCTTTAAAGTACTGCAATTCTAAGTTTGCCATATGTAGTTTTAGTAGGTAACCGATACAATACAAAAAAAACTGATTATTATTATACTCTTTTCGGAAAAGATATTACCAAGTCATTAAAATAATGTCATTAACACGTTCACTGCGGATCACCCACAATCGGCCCGATGCTGTACCAACGCGCTGTGCGTGCAGGAAAAATAGGTTCCTCCCGCCTGTGCGGGACCGGTTTCTTGGGAATTTTTACGAGTATGACAGAGACAAATATAGTTTTCGATTCGTGACTAACAATGTAGAAATATAGCAGTTTAATAAAGTGGGGGGCCTTTTTCGACCTCCGCCGCACATAACGTAAAAAAAGTTATCTCAGTGCGGGAGCGGGCCTGTTTTGGTGGATGACCGCCTGCGGCCTGATCCCGCACTGTGGAGATGCGTACGCGTCGAGCCAGCAGTAGTGTTGTGCTTGCTATACGAGGAGCACGCGCTCGTGCTCGATATAATGATGAATCGCAATAAAAAATTGTTATTAATAGAAAATAAAAGTGCCAAAAGAAGATTTTTGAGTTTCATTTCTGCAAAATAATAATTGTGTTTGATTTTTTGCCATGAGGTGCATTAATTGCTCGTATGATATTGAGCGCATGGCACGTCACTCCATGTCTTCGCTAGCAAGAAACCTTCAATCCATATTGGTAGAATGGATCACTGCAGTACAGGTATGGCATTTTCACATGATGACATTAGTTTGATATTTGGGGTGGGCACGTCACCAAGATCACATAGAGGCCCCTGCATCACTTTTAGATTTTATATTAATTACTGCTGATCTTGAATAGAGAACAAGTAGATGGGTACATCAGATAAAATCAGCCAATCCATCACCTTATTTGCCTTGTTTGATACTATAGTTTTATTTCCTCAATTTTTACATATGCGTACCTAAATGTATATATTTAAACAATAATATCAATATGCAGTTTTAGAATTAGAATAATATGTGAAGCTAACTTCATAATTTGCCATCAGATGGCGTTCATGTAGCTCGGCCGAGCATTCGCTTAACGTGTATGTATGTATATGGTACGACTGTACGAAGCTCGCACGGATCGAGACTAGCTGCTCCGAAATCGGACGAATATGTAAGCAGCTGTTGGTGAGAAAGTATATAGGTGTATAGGTATCTATCATATCTTTATAATGCCACACTCACCGCATGTGCACCCCGTAAGTATACATGTAGGTATATATGTATACGTAGGTACACCTATACCTATGTACAACAGTGAATAGCAGTTGCTGGTGAATAGCTATACGCGTAAAATTTAAAAAATAAATAAATAATTATAATTGCGTAAGTTGATAAAAAATGCTATGCAATAGCTTTACCGCGGCAGTCCCCGAGTGCCATACGTATTTTTTTAATCAGTATTTAGTCACCCCTGCAACGCTCGCTGTTCCTCAAATCAACAACCTGTCCGGTATATTTTTTTTACTTTTCATAACGTTAATTTTTTTTTTTATGTTTACATAATTTGTTTTACATATTTTTCTAACACATATTAAAATTGAACTTGTTAAAATTTTATTAAAATATAATGACTCGATATTTTCTTTTCTTTCACTGTCCCATCACTACAAAAATAACGCTACAGTGCGGTATCGGGCCTTATCGACCCGACATTTTCAATTGCTAATTACTCATTTTCTGTTTGGAGAATCCAGGGGCGGGGCCAATGCAAACACAAGTGATTCATGACGATTTTAAAAAGTATAAAAATTGTTTTAAACCATAGTCCTTGACTAAGATATTGAGCTTTAATACCACTCAGAGGTGTCGGATCGAAATGGCCCGCCCCGCACAGTAAGAAAGTCAAGTGGGTGCCTTTTTGGACCGCCACCGCACCAGCTGAAAGTCACTGTTTTTAATGCCGCAGTCAAGGTGTTAATTCGTTGTGTTATTTCCTACGTAACATAGCAATAATGTCCTTCTTAAAAATAATCATAATTGAAAAAAAATTAAATGCATAACACACAATTTTCATGTATAGGTAAATACTGTATTTTTGTCACTTGCAATAGTTATAAATGAACAGCCTAATGCGAGTTACTGCGATTATATTATAATACTGTTGTAACAATTTTTCTAATTATATTACTAGTCTTTCCACGATCTTGTGCTACAATAACCTTCATTAGTTCAACATTGTTTTCACCTACAAACTACATAACAATCTATATACACATCAACATCTCATTTGTATCACATTCATTCAAAAATATAGCTTAAAACTATACTATACGATCACTTTTCCTTTGTGACGTATATTACATTTAGGAGAGTAGATTTTTCAAACAATCGAACGCACATAATATGAACTGTACTTTGTTTTGGAATGGATTATTAAAAATATTATTTAAAAAATATTATTTTTTATGCCTTTTGTGGTCTTTACATTAATTACGTGCCCAAGTATTTTCACGCTTAGCGATTATTTTTTTAATTTTCATACTTTCATATCAAAAATATTTTTGTTAATTTGAATATAGGTTTGTATTTTTCAAATGTGAGAAAATGGGTACAAATAAACGGTCCCACAAAATATCATGACCGACATTGGCAATGACGACGTAACCCGTCCTCCATAGACCACCAATTCTCCATAGACCTTCTCAGTAGGAGAAACCCATGTCCTGTAGCGGCCCTTTGATGGGTTGTATAACGACATACATTTTAGTTTATTGTACTCATTTCACAACACATTAAAATTAGTAGGATCAATAGAATTAATCTAAACATTACTTAATCGGTGTTCATTTAAATTTGGATAAAAAATATTGAAAGGAATGGTTTATTTGGGAATACAAAAACATAATATAATACAATTAAGTACCTACATCTCAAGTATTAAATATCGGTGTATTCGGTAGGATTAAAAACAAAGTATCATAAGTTAGTTAAACCCTTAACAGACGTAAGTATTAAATCTTTTTTATCGTCACAATAAAAAAACTGTGAAGGATATTATAAAACAGTGACACATTAAAAGTACAGAATATGATCTGTGGTTTTTAGTCGGAATGACTGAAAATGGGTTCTATTACTCATCAGACACCGGAAATGGTTAACCAAAGCCACTCTAGACTTATTGTGGCGGTCACAGTACATATGGGACAAAAAGTACTGTATTTCTGTTAAAAAATTATGGTTGTAAAAAAGGATTTTTTTTTGCAAATAAAAATGTAGAGTTCAAGACAGTTTTAAATCGAAACAAAATAAGAATTAATGAGCTATTTTTTAAGACAGACGAGCCACCTGAGTCTTCGTAGCTCGTGAAAGCCAGCAACACCAAAGGCATTACCGATGCGTTGCCGATCCAAAATGTGGGAAACCCGCTTTATTAATTAAAATAAAAAATGTCTCTTCAGTGACATCAACATATATTTTTTCTCGCCCTTAAAAGGAAATATTATATTACACTTAAGGTCGATGCATACGTAACATGGACGGGAAGGGGACGGGACGTGGACGGGGCGTAAAGATACGCGCGTGCCCCGTTCCCGTCCCGCGTGCCTCCGTGGCGTGTGCGCTAACGTTTACATTTTCTATGAAAGATGTTTCCAAAACTTCACGTCCCGTCCCGTCCCCGTCCTGTCCACGTTACGTATGCATCGACCTTTACTCTCTACACCTACTGGCGTAGTCATGTGAGTAATGTTACTATATTATGTTACTTTATACACTTAAACATATGTACTTTACTATGCTTCCAAGGTCGTAAACGCATCGGTAGCCTTCGATTGTCTATGGGCGGTGCTAAAGACAAAGAGGTGTCGTCATGGCAACCTAAAATAGTCTCTGGTTTGCTTACTTAGCTCAGTTACAGACAATAATAAGTATTCAATTAAAATAACCAAATAAAGTACATGATTCACTATTACAACGCTATTGGTATTAAATAAATGAGCTATTTACATCGTATTATCTACAATTTACTAGGATAATTTCATAATTGATGATATGCTATCTACTTAAAGACTAACGCCCCAACTCAGCGTCACTAATGGTTACTTAAATCGCTCCTTAGTACAGAATTTGTAGGGTGATTCAATACTAAGGAGTGATTAAAGTAACCGTTAGTGACTCTGAGTTGGGAGTGTAATAGGGTTAAAGGGACGAGACATGGACAACTTGATATAATGTGATTATTCAAAAACAGCTTATTTTATTCAACAATTCCTATACGATTCAAATATGGTAATTCCCTAATCTCATAGATGGAGTCAGTGGGTGTCTTTATTATATACTTTGATTATATACAGCCATAGTATAACCATAAAAAGTTTGTTTTTCAACTATGCCAAATATCGTTTGAGGAAGATAGATTATCTATTGAACTATTCGTTTCTGTATCATATGGACTATTTCTTAATTGCAATTCACTATTTCGTAATTGAGTTTTATTTACGATTATAATTGTGTCATTTGACTTTGATGTGTGAATTTAGATAATGACCAAGCTATTAAACAGCTTAATTTATTTGTTTTAATGTCAATAAATAGGTAGCATGATCGAGTCAATTAGTTTATTAATACATTAAATCCGTTTAGGAACGCACCTGGAATAAATGTTACACTAAGTACCTTTGTATTAATTACTTTGTTGATTAATTTAAATTTTTTAAATATTTAACGTCATGATTGCAAACTTAAAATAATTTCCAAACTTTCATTTCAATCTTTTACGTACTGTCGTTTGTCAAAAACGTTTTTTTTTTATTTTTCTTGAGTTGTGACTGTAAAGAACTTTTTGATAAGCGTTTTATAAGTAAAATTTTCAATTTTTCGATCATTTAAACAACTACACCACAATAGTACATACCTAATAATTTAGGAAATATAAATTTATTATCAGTTACGTTTCCTCCAACCACGTTTCAACCCTCAATTTATTGTCAATCTTAAACAAGATGACTATTATTTATAAAAAAAATAATTGCATAAATCACATTTTTGGATAAATATCACAGTTGGTGCCCCCTTTTTTGGTTTCAAACATTTGTGTTTTTAATTAAAATTCAGAGTTTAAAATCCATTCTATTATACAAAAGCGAAGTTATTTGAGGGCTACCACTCCGTTATATTTCGCTAGATGTCGCTGTATCAGGCGGGAATATTCAACAGCATTTTTCATTTTAAAAGTAATAATTTATCAAAACAAAAATGGTAGACCTCTTAAGTCAGTTAAAATACGAAAGAATTACTTCATTCAAAACATTGGCACACTATAATACTATCTTGGACGCGTAAAACTTCGTTAGAATTTAAAACAGTATAAAATTGCATTTAAAAAAATGGCATCTTTTGAATAATCGATCTTTAATGAGAATCGGTTAAAATAAAAAAAAGGGAATACGTAAACGACTCTTTCCATGCGTTTGGAGTCAAATGTCGATAAAACTAACATAAACGCGAATTATTGTCATGAGGGATGTTGCAACTTACGACGATGACATCTTTACCGTTAAGTATCCCCACCTTTTGTGATAAGGCGAATACATGCCTTTCGAGTCTTTCGATAAGACATCTAAGTATACTTTTCGACAATAGTATTGCACTTTATAAATAAAGATTAATCCATCTACACACCGTTTCCTCATCTACGTACCAGGGTCTGGCACATTATTCCCGTACTGTCTACCGAAGATAGATAAGATGACGAAAGCTAATCCTAAGAAGATGGATCCTAGCAAGTCTCCGAGCGCTGTGAGGTAGGGGATTGCTGCATTGTCTGGATCCTTCTTCTTCTTCCACATGAAGTGGATGAGAATGTACGCTAGGTATAGTAGGACCATGACCTGGAAAAGAACAGAAGAAGAAGTTAATAAATGGCATTGAAACGCTTCTAGAACAGCTTATAACAATATTGATTGACAGAGTAAAGCAGCTATATGCAAAGTTGGTGTGTGAATGGAATATTAGCAAACATTATTTTCCTTGATATTTATTCAATTGAAATAAGGCCGTGCTCAGGCGATATTAACAATCCTGGCGATATGTCTCTTCTAAAAGCACTTCTTTGTTATTCCGCATAGTGTTTTGTAACCAGCTTTACCTCCTTCTAAGTATGAAGTCTTCCGTGATAAAACACACTAAAGAAAACCCATTCGCTCTTGAATTGAACACTCACATTATAATCGCCTGATAACTTTAGTATCACATAAAAATATGGCTAAAAGCATCCATCCATGATCCTACAAATTGTACAAGAACGATAAACATTGTTCGTCCGATCCCCCGTGAGTCATGTGGATGTCTTCAAGTCTGCTTCTAAATTAGTGAATGGACTCCTTCTAAATTATAGTATTCGCAGGATCTCACTGTACTCGTTGGTATATTGCGCGCTCACTCGCATTTAGACCTAAGACAAAAGTGCGAGTGAGCGAGCGAGTGCAACGAGATACTGCGCTACTAAGTGTGTTTTAGCTCTGAAGACTATATCCATATCCCCACTTACGCTAACGCTAACGCTAAAGTGTCCATAGCCTCACCTGTAGGGTAGCGCACGCGAGATATGTGATACCGAACGCGAACTGTATGGTGACGAGTCCCTGGTACACGAAGTCCGCTACGAACATGAAGATGATCTGCCCGAAGACAGCCAGCACCAGCAGCATCCTCGCTACCTTCGCCGCCGCAGCTGAAAGGTACAGTTGGGTCATTTTGCTGCAATCGCATGTATGATTCTTATGTGCAATGACTCTTCTTTGTCCTATTTTGCCCTAACAAGTCATTCAGGTGGCTTATACTTTCCCCTATTCCTTGCCGGCATACTGAGGTGTCGTAAGAGGCTACAGAATCCAGCTCGCTTGGTGGTAAGGAGTCACTTAGAATTTTATTATCAATTTTATTATTAAGTCACTAATCATTAATATTATTACTGAGGGTGATACATAGTCGACGATACATAGTACGAGTGGGTAAAACCATATGAGTAGGATGAAAAACTTCGAAGACGTCAAAAACAAAATCTTCCCAAAACAATCAAATTAGCTCAAATTTCTTAGTCAAATCAAGTCACCACGTCACTTTCACCACTCACTTCCAAAGAACAGCGTCTTCCACGGCCACTCGACGATCCTGGTGTTCTCTGGCAGTATCCCGGGGATGGCTGTCTGGTGGAGGTGTGTGGCCAGCCGGGAAGACTGGACGCACACCAGGTTGCCACCGATACCGTTCACAATGGGCTGGAACACCTCGTAGCCTTGGAAATGGTCCACGGCTTGGTCTAGGACTATACCGCCGATGCTGTGGATAAAGAGTCGTGGTAAGTTGGTTGGTGATGGTGTACAGGTCCAGTTTATGGTATCTTTGCCATCCTAGTACAATAATGTTACTGTATAAGCTTATTTTTCCCACAAATAAAAAAAAATAAAACATTCATTGATCATATTCAATGTACGACAGCAATGTTTTTCATAATATAATGCACTTTGCCATTTTAATTGACTATGTGCTGTGCTACACACAATTTAAGAGGTCATAAACCCAGCAAAATAGATGTGTTAAGATAATATTGACGTAATAAAGATCGCAAGATAGATGTGTCACAAAAATACTGCCGTAATAAAGATCAATGACTGACCCCTCTAACCTATAAACCATTTAATTTGCCAGGTGTTTATGATGATATTAACGTCATCCATTAAATATAAATTACACAACGTCAGATACATTTCCTTAGAAAACATTAATTTCCAATTAAGATTTGTTATCGCTTATCAATACAAGATTGTTTCAAAATAACATGTGTATCTCAGATCATGATCTTATCTTAATTTAATGATTGATTCTAAGAAATTAAGAGACAGAAAGATTAAAAAATAAACGGATAAAAAATATATCCGACCAAGTAATTGTGATCAGTAGATATAAATTGTTTTAATCATTTTTGAGCTATCACGACTTAAGTTTTGAGTTTCGAATATGATTTGTTCATATATTTTATTTTATACTTTCTTCACAAAGCACGTGTTTGGGTAATTTATAACTATCGAGTAATTTATAACTACCATCTATACAGTTACTGTCGACCCTGTAGCCTAGTTGGTAGCGACCCTGCCTGCGAAGCGAGGGGTCCCGGGTTCGATTGCCGGCCGGGGCAGATATTTATGTGACAGATAAATATTTGTACCCGGTTCATGGGTGTTATTGTGATGTGTTATATATGTGTCGTCCATGCCACCTGCGACACAGGTAAAAGGCGGGTGTGTGTGTGTAAGCGTTTATTTTATTTATATATTATATAATACTTACTAATATTATAAAAAGGAAAGTTTTTATTTCTTTTTTTTTCTAATGAACAAACAAGAAAAACTTCAGGACCGTTTTCAAATATTCTTTCACTAATAGAAAGCTCTTTTCTTTCCGAGTAATATGGGCTATATTTTTTTATTGGGGGTTCTATACGAAAACCGAAGCAAAGTGAGGGCGGTTATCAGTATTTAATATAACGCTACTGTTGTATAGTTTGTTTTAAAGCCCAATGCATACGTAACGGGTTTTTTCCCCGTACGGGACAGGGACGGGACGGGGCATTCCTTACTACTTTTTCTCCGTCGTGAACGGGGTGACTTGACTGTGTATACGCAGCGGAAACGAAACCCCGTCCCGTACGGAACGTGGCACTGACGGGGTTTTGAAAACATCGTCGGCGACGATGTTTTTGAAAACCCCGTCCCGCACGGGGTAGGCAAGCTATAGAGCGCGCCTACCCCGTCCCCGTCCCGTACGGAGAAAAAACCCGTTACGTATGCATTGGGCTTTAGACGACTCCTAACTTAGTATTACGTCCGTCTTTTATACGACATTGTTACTGGTATAAAAAAAACATAAACGTGTACTTAGGTACGCTCGTGAGAAGTTATACTTCTTTGGCATTATTAAATAAATCTTTAACATTAATAATTTAATAAAATTTAGTAATAATAATATTTCAATTTATATCAATAAGTAATACATGACCAGAGGTTCTATTTCTACATATTTTGTTGGTAGCTTTTTGCGGGCAACTTCACAGTGATTCACGCGCATCTTTTTGTGGACAACTTCATCCTGTTACTTTTGTGTTGCAAATCTTAAAACTGTCATCAATTTTTTATAACGCGCCTAAAGAAGTATAACTTCAAAAAATTTAAATAAATAAATAAAGTAAATAAATAATAACGTGGTGGATCCACGTACCCGCTAATGAACAACGCCGAGATGACGGGGGTCCAGCCGGTGGTGAGCACCTTCTTGGTGTACTTGTTCCTCCACACCACGAACACCCACATCGGCAGCAGGCAGTAGTACACGCAGATCAGGGTTATGGGCTGCCAGAGTGAGGTTTCTGGGAAGAAATAACATCTCTTAGAACTAAGAACGCCTCTTCTTTCATACTGTTGCCGCCAAGGACTGGAATAGCTTGCCTGCGTGGGCGTCCCGTCCAACTACAAAAATCATTTCATTTACCTACAGACTAGGACCTCTCCCACCCCTTGTCACACTAAATTGACACACGAACGTGTGATGAAATTTAGGCCCCTGAGTGCGATGAAATTGATTGTACGCATAAAATATCTTACTTATTTGATCGAACATATACTGCGCGGTGACAGCTAACACGGAGTTACTGACGATGTCGCCGATAGAGGCCGCTAGCGGCGTCGCCACGTTGTCGGGGTTCACTTTGAACTTCTGCGAACCGAATATCACTAGAACCATCACGAAATCTGAAATAGAGACAAAAATTTGTTAGTAATGATCACAAAGTATCCCAGATAATTAATCACTAAGTTACAGATATGCCAAGCAAAAAAGCAAAGCAAAGCAACAACCCATAACTGTCCCACTGCTGGGTTCGGGGTCTCCTCTCACAATGTGAGGGGTACAGGCCATATTCTACCACGCTGGCCAAGTACGGACTGGTAAACGTCACACACCTTCGAGAACTTTATGGTGAACTCTCATGTGTGCAGGTTTCCTCACGATGTTTTCCTTCACCGAAGCAAGTGATAATTAACTTGTAATACGCACATAATATTTGAAAATCAGATGTGCGTGCCAGGATTTGAACTCGGGCTCCTCCGTTCAGGAGACCAACGTTCTAACCGCTAGGCATTAATCTTTGGCCAGAGAATCTGTGGCAGTGAGAATCTGTGACAGTGAGAAGCACTAACAAATTTAAAAACGGACTATAGCTACCTAAGACGAAGCACGTGGTGGTAGCAGTGAAGATGGCGGACGAGGTGAGCAGCAAGATGTAGGCGCCGTTGAATGCGCGGTCGGTGATCGCGTTGATGGTGATCGCGAACAACGACACCACAGTCGCCGCCACTATCGCTTGCACCTGCGTTTAGAATAATCTAAATTTTACTAACAAAAATCACAACAATATACCGATATAAAACCGACCGATATACAACCGATATACAACATAAAACCGACTTCAAAATTACTCAAAAACTACTTGTCAGATCTCGTTCTTTATGTGGGACCACATGACAAGCACCTGCTTTCGATTAAAAAAAGAATCATCGAAATCGGTTGGCGTGATATTGAGATTGAGTTATTCGTCCATTTGTCGCGCACATACTTAATGCAAATTTAAGACTTATATGTTTTTCTCATGGTTGCCATTGTCAGATCTCAATAAAATTTAAGTGGGACATGAAAAGCACCAGCTTTCCTTTAAAAAAACAATCATCAAAATCGGTTCACCCAGTCGAAAGTTCTCAGGTAACAAACATAAAAAAAATACAGTCGAATTGAGAACCTCCTCCTTTTTTAAAGTCGGTTAAAAATTAAGTAAGTCCCTCGTAAGCCAACCATGTCATCCAGTAAAAGATACAATACAAAATTATCTTTCTTTTTTATGGAAATAGCCTACAAACGAGCTGACGATCCACCTGATGGTAACTGGCTTTATCACCCATTGACATCAGCGACACTAAAGGCATCACCGATGCGTTGCCAGCCAAGAAAGAAGAAAGAGAAAGAAACTGGCTCTCAAGCCCCCAGCCGGAACACGAGTTTGGCGGCTGACTCAAGCTCAAGGGTGGTAGCGATCCAGGCGGACCCCCTCGATTGAATTGCTAATAATTTATAAATAAAAGTGACTTCCATACCTGAACTAGTGATATGTTCCCGACAACCATGGATATGACTTCCCTAGTCGACTCCATGTTTCCCAGATTGGCTTGCGTGGAGAGCCGTGACGCGAGACACATGTCCAAATTACCTGGAGACAAAATCGTCCATAATTATCTATTAAGGCCCTCTTCTAGTCATAAAGTAGGTATTATCGCGCTGGCGAGTCCGCGTGGATCAAACATCGATAACGCCTCGAGAACGTGAACTCGTATGACCCGGTGGCCGACCACAGCACAATTAGGTAGAAATATTTTGCAGTAGGAGACCTGCACAGCCTGCACTACTTTTACAAATTTGAATTATGTAGTAGTCAGTAAATAAGTACATTTATTAGTATGAAATGAAAATATAGTTTTATTTTTATCATTATCTTAATTATAATTTTATGTTTGTTACCTCAGAACTTTTGACTGGGCGAACCGATTTTGATGATTCTTTTTTTAATCGAAAGCTGGTGTTTGTCATGTGGTTCCACATAAATTTGAGTGATTTGACAAGTAGTTTTTGAGTTATTTTGAAGTTGGTTATTTTTTGTATTAGTATTTAGATGATATTAGTCAATTTTGTATGTAAGTACCTACTTATTTGTGGGTGAACCGATTTTGATGATTCTTCTTTCGATCCAAAGCTGGTGCTTATCATGTGGTTCCACATAAATTTGAGCGAGATCTGACAAATAGTTTGAGTTATTTTGATGTTGGTTATTTTTTGTTAATATTTAGATGATATTAGTCAATTTTGTATGTATGTATATAAGTACCTACTTATTTGTGCATCACGCGTATCTCACTTAGGAAATAAAATAATAGAATTTTCAGAACACCCTTACCTGTTTTTAACAGACTTCAAAAAGCGGCCAAGTGCGAGTCGGACTCGCCCATGAAGGGTTCCGTAGCAGCAAGTAACATAATATAAAAGTTCTTTTAGTTCGTTGTAACTTTGATCGATGTTTTTTGTGGTTTACGATTTATGACGTATTAAAAAAAACTACTTCAAACTACTAGATCTCGTAAAAACAAATTTTCGTTGGAAGTTTGCATGGTAATGTACATCATATATTTTTTTTAGTTTTATCATTCTCTTATTTTAGAAGTTACAGGGGGGGAGCACACATTTTACCACTTTGGAAGTGTCTCTCTCGCAAACTATTCAGTTTAGAAAAAAATGATATTAGAAACCTCAATATCATTTTTGAAGACCTATCCATAGATATCCCACACATATGGGTTTGATGAAAAAAAAATTTTGAGTTAAGTTCTAAGTATGGGGAACCCCCAAAATTTTTTTTTCTATTTTTGTATGAAAATCTTAATGCGGTTCACAGAATACATCTACGTACCAAGTTTCAACAGTATAGTTCTTATAGTTTCGGAGAAAAGTGGCTGTGATATACGGACGGACAGACAGACAGACAGACATGACGAATCCGAATACGGAACCCTAAAAATATATGATGTACATTACCGTTCAATCTTCCAACGAAAATTGATTTGAACGTGATCGAGTAAGTATTTTTTTTTAATACGTCATAAATCGTAAACCGCAAAAAACATCGATCAAAGTTACAATGAAGTACAAGAACTTTTATATTATGTTACTTGCTGCTACGGAACCCTTCATGGGCGAGTCCGACTCGCACTTGGCCGCTTTTTTATGTTTGTTACCTCAGAACTTTTGACTGGGCGACCCGATTTTGATGATTCTTTTTTTAATCGTAAGCTGGTGTTTGTCATGTGGTTCCACATAAATTTGAGCGAGATGTGACAAGTAGTTTTTGAGTTATTTTGAAGTTGGTTATTTTTTGTTAGTATTTAGATGATATTAGTCAATTTTGTATGTAAGTACCTACTTATTTGTGGGTGAACCGATTTTGATGATTCTTTTTTCGATCGAAAGCTGGTGCTTATCATGTGGTTCCACATAAATTTGAGCGAGATCTAACAAATAGTTTTTGAGTTATTGTGAAGTTGGTTATTTTTTGTTAGTATTTAGATGATATTAGTCAATTTTGTATGTAAGTACCTACTTATTTGTGGGTGAACCGATTTTGATGATTCTTTTTTCGATTGAAAGCTGGTGCTTATCATGTGGTTCCACATAAATTTGAGCAAGATCTGACAAATAGTTTTTGAGTTATTGTGAAGTTGGTTATTTTTTGTTTGTAAGTACCTACTTATTTGTGGGTGAACCGATTTTGATGATTCCTTTTTCGATCGAAAGCTGGTGCTTATCATGTGGTTCCACATAAATTTGAACAAGATCTGACAAATAGTTTTTGAGTTATTGTGAAGTTGGTTATTTTTTGTTTGTATTTAGATGATATTAGTTAATTTTGTATGTAAGTACCTACTTATTTGTGGGTGAACCGATTTTGATGATTCTTTTTTCGATCGAAAGCTGGTACTTATCATGTGGTTCCACATAAATTTGAGCGAGATCTGACAAGTAGTTTTAGAGTTATTTTGAAGTTGGTTATTTTTTGTTAGTATTTAGATGATATTAGTCAATTTTGTATGTATGTATATAAGTACCTACTTATTTGTGCATCACGCGTATCTCACTTAGGAAATAAAATAATAGAATTTTCAGAACACCCTTACCTGTTTTTAACCGACTTCAAAAAAGGAGGAGGTATTCAATTCGACTGTTTTTATTATGTTTGTTACCGCAGAACTTTTGACTAGGCGAACCGATTTTGATGATCCTTTTTTCAATCGAAAGCTGGTGTTTTTCATGTGGTTTCACATAAATTTGAGTGAGATTTGACAAGTAGTTTTTGAGTTATTTTGAAGTTGGTTATTTTTTGTTAGTATTTAGATGATATTAGTCAATTTTGTATGTAAGTACCTACTTATTTGTGGGTGAACCAATTTTGATGATTCTTTTTTCGATCGAAAGCTGGTGCTTATTATGTGGTTCCACATAAAATTGAGCGAGATCTGACAAGTAGTTTTTGAGCCATTTTGAAGTTGGTTATTTTTTGTTACTATTTAGATGATGTTAGGCAATTTTGTATGTTAGTACCTAATTATTTGTGTATCACACGTATCTCAGTTAGGAAATAAAATAACAGAATTTTCAGAACACCCTTTTTTGATTTACTACTAAATGTTATGTAAAGTAAATATTACGTAAATAACTAAATACGAACTTGTCGAGCTTGTAGCCTAGTTGTTAGCGGAGGTCAGTGGGGGTTGTAAAGGAACCGCCAAATATGCCGCGTAGGTATTTGGTGCTTCCTTCATTCACGCGTCATAGAAGCGATATTTTTCAGAAATTCATCTTATGCTGCAATGTCTCGTTTATTTCTATTTTTTGTACTCATTTCGATCTAAGTTTGCGACTTGTTCACTACAGTAAAATATCGTTTATCAAGTTTAATGCGAAAAGTTCCGAGGTCAAATACTGTTCAGAATTTTATTGTGTATCATATTTTATGAATTGAAAAACTACTCATCGGTAAAGTCAATCTCACTGATATGTGACATTTTTTAAATTTACTACTAAATGTTGTGTAAAGTAAATACCAACTTGTCGACCTTGTATCCTAGTTGGTAGCGGACTTGCCTGCAAAGCAAGGGGTCCCGGGTTCGATTCCCGGCCGGGGCAGATATTTTTATATAACAGATAAATATTTGTACTCTGGTTATGGTAATTATAGTGATGTCTGATTTGTACTGTATGTCTCATATTTTACTGGGGGGTATGAGAATGCAAGTTTTTATTAATATTATTCTTACTACATAATTTTTTTTTAATGGAAATAGCCGGAAAACGAGCTGACGATCCACCTGATGGTAAGTGGCTATCGTCGTCCATGGACATCAGCAACACCAAAGGCATCACTGATGCGTTGCCATTCCCATACCCCTCCCCTCCCCGTCGCCCTCCCCTTCCCCTACCCTCCGCTCCCCTCCCTCTCTCCTTCCCCTGTACTTATATACAAATATACATGTACATATATATACATATACATACAAAAAAAACAATATTACAAAAAAACAACATTCAAAAACAATATTAAAAAAAAAAAACAATATAATAATAATCATTTTTTCAAAACAATTTTCCATTTATTTCATAACGAGCCTAAAGAAGTATAACATCAAAAAAGAAAACTGGCTCCCAAGCCTCTAACTCATGCTCAAGGGTGGTAGCTATCCAGGCGAACCCCATCGAGAAATAATAATAGTAATAATAATCAATATTATCAATATAATCCCTCGAGGGGCCCTACCACCAGCGGGCCGGATTTAGTCGCCTTTTACGACACCCATACGACTTGGGATTGAGGTTAGTATTCTAAGCGGCCCCAATACGGCAAGAATAATTGTGTAATTAGCACTTGACTTATACCAATACCTAAATACTATAAATAGTAACTAAAGTATAAACACGAACAATTTTTATTATTTCAAATTACAGCAGTGTGGATACTTTGGACTGTGTACCTAATACGTCATATAAGTTCGAAACGCGCGCGCGCCAACAATAAAATTACGAGTCGGAAATTCGACTGTCGCACGGCCGAAACTGACATAAGCCTTACGTCGACGGCGTCTGGCGCGAGACTAAATTATTACGTGGGGCGTTTCGTAACTGTAGAAAATGGAAAAACTATTAATTGAAAGAGTTGTTTTTCAAAATTTCATGTTATGATTCGCCAATAATTTCGTTATCTATAGGACCTATACTGTGGTATATTTTTTATTATCTGGAAGCGATTAAAACGCGAATAAAACGCCATTTTTATGCCAGATTAGACCCAACTTTGTGATTTATTTCTATCGAATGAAGTAACGGGTATCGTGTATCAAGTATGACAAAATGAAAGAACAAAGACTGTAAATTAACATATATTTTTTTTAGAATTGTATTATGTACCATTTATGAACAAAACACCTTCAAAAACACCATTTGTGGGATAAGACCCCCTTAAGTTTTTAAAAATGAATGTAATACCAGAATTTGGATTACGTGCTTTCGAGAGCTTCCGATACCATGACCGTATCAGGCACGGAAAGGCAACTAGATACGTTATACTATTAGGTACTATGTCCATGGCGTTTTAGGCCCGTATCTATACATATTGGTCGACAAGTTTTAACGTTACGTGCATGATACTCGATGGTATTGATCGTTAATAGAACGGTCTAGCGAGAAGAGTGCCATACTTTTCATAAAAATGTATTGTCTTACATGCATCTAGCACGGTCGATAGTATACCTATTGGGTAGAAAGCTGAAGACGTCTGTAACTTAAGTCATTCATTAGTGTAATTCAACACAATAAATCTAATCATGTTTTCACAAACTCAAGCCGACAGAGCCCCGATATCACTGACGCGGCTTGTTACAAACATTCTAATGTTTCAAACTAATTGACTTGTACTTGCAAGCGGAGCTATCATGTTTCACCACAGATTACCCTCAATAGATACCGCATACAAGGCAACTGACGCGCGCCAACACGTATAGTGCGCTCAACTTATCTGTGAAATGGCGAAAATTGGAACTAATGCCGCCCCATTCATAAGTTCTTTGTGTTCCTTCATTGACATTTACTACGACTCGAATTGCGTCCAGTGATTGGTCCAATGCGTTCGACAGCGCCCTCCCTCAGTTCACAGATAAGTTGGTCGCACTGTACGTGCATTTGCATGTTCACGACATAGTGTCGACCAATACTGACCCGTCAAGTTCAAGTATTAATTAGAAATAGCCAATCACAGCGCATTTTTTTGTCCCCCGCAAGCCGCGCCTTCCGCAAAATTTTGTGACTTCAAACTTTAAGAAAATTTCACTTATGCTGTATCTATTGGGGGTAATCTGTGCGTTTCACAAACGTCTTCGTAATATGTATAGATTTGTATCATAATAACTGGTTAAATACATAGTTTAAACAGTCTAAAACGGTGCAGTCGACTTTATTCACCTGAGTTAATTCAAGTCTACTTTTAGTATACTTTATTCACCTATGCACCCAAGTGATTTAAATTAGTTAATTGATTTAAATTATTTAAATTAGATTAAAAAATTATAATCAATGGTAAATAGAATAACTTTTAGCATTCATTGATTATTTATATTCATCTTTAAATTAATTTATTATTGTATCTGCCTTATTTTTAATTACAAATAACGATAAAAAACTGCAAGTTTGTTTCCGTACCTCTGCACCGGACCGGTACTGGACCGGTACCACACCGCCCCCGCCCCGTTTCAGTGCGTAAACAACATTATTGTTGCAAAATCATCATTGCCTTATGTTGATTACAAAAATTGTCCTTAAGTACGAACGCGATAAGATCATGCCAGTGCCTAGTAAGACACTGCAAGGTCTACGATCAATAGGGGGTTTCCCTCGAGTGTTGTTTAAAGTAGGACAAACCAAACTGAGTCTGATCCACCACAAGCACTTATGATAACATGATAACATTGTTTTGGAAGCGGATTTTACACACTCCGACAGCAATTGATACGACCACAAGTGAGTGTTTTATCAGTCGCAACACCACGACACGTACGGTGTAAAACTACTTTAGATTATAAAACAATAACACAAAGCACTTGCACACTCATACCCTTGTAATAAGATTCCCTATCTCGCAGGCGTAGACAACACAAATAAAACTACACTAAAATCCACACTTGCAGTGAATTTAAGTCTTGCTGAGAGTCGAACACGGGACCACTCGAATCGCATTCAGCAACGGTAACTTATCATCGGTATGTCCGTCTGTTCGTTTGTCAGCTATCGATGTAACAATACATTCTAACATGACTCTGTATAAATTAATGTAATCGACAAGACGAAAAGACAAGAAATGGTTATTGTATTAAGCTGGTTTAAATATTTTATTATAAGCCTTCCAATGGTTTTTTAAACTGCGTTATTAGCCAACAGTCTTAATATACACATGTAAATTCAGTGACCGTGAAAAAAAAACATAAATCTAGTTACCACGGCCTGACCGAGGATTCGCGATGACAATGCAGCCGCTTCCCGCTGACGCTGCATCTTATTGTAATTACACACCATTTCGGCAATAGCATTTGTTCAATTAATTAAAACAGTCTTGTATCAGCTCTCAATCAGTAAACACACGTTATTATTGTAATTAATTTCCGTAATTAAATAAATTGTTTTTAAAAACATAGTTTTCGTTCGCCCGAATTTAACTGGCGCAGTCGGTAGGATCGCGGTACTTTAGGGAAGATCAAACTCTTTTTCCTGGAGAAGACGGTTCTAATCGTCGTAAAACTGCGATCTTATAATCAAGAACCTAAGGGCGATATTCGCGGGAGTCCCGGAGCATTGGGAAGCCTGTTGCTGTGCAAGACCCCGGCAGGAGATGCAGTGGACGCTTTGGTGAGTGCTCAATAACTTCCAAGTTCCTTGCTCTATTTCCTGTTGTATTTTGTATTTTTGTGTGTATTTTTTATTTTCTTGTGTATTTTATTTCCTGTGTATTTTTCGATATATACAGACATAATACATATAACACTACACGTTTGATACTTGCTAAAATCGCAAATACTTCGTGTTTTGTGTGAATATTAGTAACATTTTTTCTATTTTTCGTTTTTAAATAATATAAACTTGTTTATTTCTATACTTAAAGTGAATTTTTAAACTCAAAATGTCTCTTAAAGATTGTGATGCTGCTTTTAAAGTTGTGTCTGATTTAATGCCTAAATATGATGGCAATCCAAAGACGTTAAATTACTATATACGAGAGGTAGAAACCTTGCTAGCGTTACTGGATGATATGTCTAGGAGTCACCCCGCTGTATTGTGTCTTATTAAGAATAGGCTTAGTGGACAGGCTATCGATGCCATTGCGTATGAGGATAAGCTTATATCATGGGAGGCTATTAAAAGCGCGTTATTACGTCGCTTAGGGGAACCTAGGAACGAAATTCAGGTTATGCAAGAGTTAACCCGTATGCGTCGCCTAAAATCGGAAGATGCTGATTCGTTTGGTAAACGTCTTAGGGAGATCCTTGATATCTTATATTCGATAGGTAAACATTCAGATAAAAGTTATTATGAAAATATGGTAATTGAACAGTATGTTAATCAGTTAGATTTTAATGTTTCTATAGGAGTTAGGATAGCTAAACCAACTTCGTTAGAATCCGCGATAGTTACAGCTAGGCAAGAGGAGGCCCGCTTATCTTTTAATCGTAGTATGAATTTTAATTATAATAATATGCCGTCAACGTCGCAAGCAAAATTCAAGGAATCAAATAATTTTCAATTTTATAACCCAAATCAATTCCGACCAGCAAATAATATACCTCAAAGATTTCAGTTAACTAACCCTCAAATTTCAAATAATAATAACCAACCTAACTTTAATAATAACCGACAACCTTGGCAACGCCTTGTAACACCTAATTATGTACCGAAACAAAATAATATGTCACCCCAACAAAGACAGCAGCTGATTAATTCTCTTCTACCATGGAAGAATCGACCAGGTAACTTTAATAATAAGCCTAACATGCCTCAGAGAGCTGCCAATCAACCGCGCAGTGTCTCCGACGTGACCATGAAATCGGTAGGTAAATCAAAACCTCATTGGGTGTCTGAAGAACTCTTCTATAGCCCTGATGAGCAGTATGCTGCTGAATATTACCAACCAGGCTACGAGGATTACATGCCTTACGAGAGTTACGAGGAACAACCCCTGTATGACTTACCTGTTACTTCTGACGTTGAACAAGAGGTAAGTGACCATCAAAATTTTACCCAGGACCAGCGCGCAGACGACCCCAGGTAATTAAACTAAATAATCATGACAAAGACCATTTACCCTACATTGAATTACCGGAGTTTAATGGCAAATTTCTAATAGATACTGGTGCATCGAGATCTATGATTTCCCCTGATGTTATTTTCGGAACTATTCTTGAATATTGTATTGAATATGAACCGTTTGAAGTAAGAACTGCCCATGCTACTACTAAGCACGAGCACGTTGCTTATTTACCCTTACCACCAGCTTTTAATTCGGATATATTTCATAAATTTCTACTCTTTGACTTTGACCCTAAATATAAAGGTTTAATAGGTTTAGATCTTCTTAAAGCTTTGTCTAGTAACATTGATCTGAAAAATAAAGTGCTTCACACATCATCAGCTGACATCGAAATTCATTTTGATTATCCTGCAAAAAAAATCAGAATAGAACCAAGATGTAGTAAAATAATAACTGTTAAAACTAACTTTACGGACGGACAATACTTACATGATGATTTCCTTTGGTCGAAAGATCTAAAATCCCCCGCAGCAATAGTAACTGTAAAGAATGGTTTATTTAAAACATCTATTATAAATTTTAATGATCAAAAAAAGATAATAAATAATGACACCCCTATTAACTTACAACCCTATTCTTGTGATGAAAATTACTCTAAATATAATAACAATTATAAACTAAATAACATGAAAGTTAAAACTAATGTAGATAAAATACTTACCGAAAACCTAAATAAAATAAGAACTAAACATATGAACGAGGAGGAAAAGCGCGAAATTACTAAGTTATGCTATCAATATAGAGACTTATTCTATGCAGAAGATATCCCTCTTACCTTTACTCACGCAGTTAAGCACGAACTTCGACTGACTGACGATAACCCTATTTACGTTAAAAGCTATAGACAACCCCCTCAACAACGAGCTGAAATTGCTAATCAAGTAAATAAGTTATTAAAACAAGGTATTATTAGAGAAAGTGTATCCCCTTGGTCATGTCCCGTTCATATTGTCCCCAAGAAACCGGACGCATCTGGCAATGTAAAGTGGAGGCTAGTTATAGATTACAGGAAACTGAACGATAAGATTATTGAGGATAAATATCCTTTGCCTAACATCAACGATATCCTTGATCGTTTAGGACGTGCTCAATACTTCACTACTTTGGATTTGGCTAGTGGTTATCACCAGGTAGAAATGCATCCCAAGGACGTAGAGAAAACAGCTTTTACTACTGAGCGTGGACACTATGAATTTCTGAGAATGCCTTTTGGTCTGAAAAATGCCCCTAGTACTTTTCAGAGATTAATGGACCATATACTGCGAGGTATTGATAATGTCTTTACGTATTTAGATGATGTCATCATAGCATCTACATCCCTTCAGGAACACATAGGTAAAATTAAAGAAGTATTCGAACGTTTTAAAATACATAATCTTAAAATCCAATTAGATAAGTCAGAATTTTTGCAAAAACAAGTTAACTTTTTAGGTCATGAACTAACAGATACAGGTGTTAAACCAAATAAGGATAAAGTTAAAGCCGTATTGAATTTCCCTTTACCTCAAACACAAAAAGATATTAAAGCATTTTTAGGACTAGTAGGATACTACCGTAAATTTATAAAAAACTTTGCCGCACTAACTAAACCTATGACTGTTTGTTTAAAGAAAAACCATAAAGTTATTCATTCACCTGAATTTTTAAAAGCTTTTAATAAGTGTAAAGAGATTTTGACTACTGATCCAATTCTTAAATACCCTGATTTTAATGAGCCATTTATTTTAACTACAGATGCTTCTGATTTTGCTTTAGGTGCTGTGTTATCACAGGGTAAAGTAGGATACGATAAACCTGTAGCATACGCATCTCGTACTCTTTCAGATACTGAAACACGGTACTCGACGATCGAGAAAGAACTTTTGGCAATTGTTTGGGCCGTTAAGTACTTTAGACCGTATCTGTATGGTCGCAAGTTTACTATCTACACGGACCATAGACCCCTAACTTGGCTTATGTCGATAAAAGACCCAAATTCAAAATTAACTCGTTGGCGTCTCAAATTAGCAGAATACGATTTTAATGTTATTTATAAAAAGGGTTTACAGAATACTAACGCAGATGCATTATCTCGGGCAAAATTGTTTCACAATAGTATGGAATCATTAGCGGTAAATCTTGATGATAATGATGATGAAAATTTAATTGACAGAATTTTTGAAAATGTTAGGAATGAAGGCGAAAATGAAAACACGGTTCATGAAAATGTAGATATTATAGATAATGTTAATAATAACAATAATAATGATAACATTATAGAGAGACCTTTATCCCAGTTACAACTTGAATCTGATAGTATGAGTATAGTAACATTAGATCGTGTTCCGATAGCGACAGATACGATAGATGATAATAGACCACGAATACCTATCTTAGCAGATGCGATAGATAGACAGTTAAAGCAATTTCACATAAGATCAACCCCCGGTTCTGTTTATAGAGTAGATAATAGATCGACTAGCACACGATACACAATTAAAGATGTGTTTATTCCAGTAAATAATACAGAAGAAGAAGTTATAAAATTTTTAAAAGAACATACAATTGCAGATAGAGTTTTCCATTGCTATTTTTATAATGAAGAATTGTATCCTGTATTTTCTAAAGTCTATTCTACAGTCTTTAACGATAGAGGCCCTAAACTATTTAAATGTGCTTCGCGTGTAACATTAGTAGAAAACAAAACCGAACAACAGGATTTAATTAAGAAATATCATGAAGGTAAGACTATACATCGTGGTATACAAGAAACTTATAAACAATTACATAAAAACTATCATTGGCCTAGTATGTTACTAACTATTCAAAAATATGTAAATCAGTGTGATACTTGTCTTAAAGCTAAATATGAACGTAATCCGTTGAGACCCCCGTTAGCACTTACAGAAACCCCAACGAAACCAATGGAACATCTATTTATGGACCTTTATTCTACAGGAGGTGCCACATTCCTTACTATAATTGATAACTTTTCTAAACATGCGCAAGCATTGCCTTTAAGTGTAGCTAACAGTATTAATATAGTTGATGCATTAATACAGTATTTTTCAGTAGTTGGAGTACCCCTCAAAATCACTACGGACTCTGACACTAAATTTGAAAATGATGTTATAAAAGAAATCTGTGCATTACATGGAATTCATATACATTTTACTACCCCTTATAATCCAAATTCGAATTCTCCAATTGAACGTTTTCATTCTACCATAGCTGAAATTATCCGTATACAAAGGATGTCCAATAAAGAAGATCCTATTCAGAGTATTATGAGATATGCAATATTAGCTTATAATAATACTGTTCATTCCGCTACAGAATATACACCCCATGAATTACTTTTTGGACATACAGCTTCTCGAAATCCGTTAGAATTGTATTATAATAAGGAATACTATCAGGATTATGTTATTAAGCACCGCATGAACGCCGAAGCAATCCAGGAATGTGTAACAGCCCACATGTCGAAGAATAAGGAGCAGGTAATTGCGAGGCGTAACGAGACCGCAGAAAACCTGGCTTTCAAGGTAGGTGAAACTGTTTATAAACAGGTAGCCAAAACAGCGCGTAACGACAAGACGAAGCCAGTCTTCAAAGGTCCTTACAAGATTATTCATCTGCATCCTAATAACATAGCAGAGATTATAGGTAGTCACCCTAACTCAAAATCTATAAGGGTACATTTTAAATTACTACGGAGACCTCACCTTGTTACAGGACGATCGTCACCGGAGCCTTCGTGCTCTACGCAGCAGCAAACGTAACTATAGATCCTGTAGACAACACCAACGGTATACTTTTGCTGAGAGAAGGAAAAGCTCTTAAACAAATAGATTCCTTTAGTCTTGCTTGTATCTATAACATTACAGATTTACATGTTACTACCAGTAAATTAACAGCATTATTTTCTAGCATAAAATTAGCAGAAATCCATTTGCCTACGAACGAATTACATAAAACCTATAAGGATCAAATAGCTCATACATTAAGTTTAATTGATAAAAAGATAGCTTATATCACGCCTCACGTGAGAGCAAAACGTGGTCTAATTAATGGACTAGGATCTATTGTTAAAGCAATTACTGGTAACTTGGATAGTGATGATGCTATTAAGTACGAAAATGAGATCGCTAATCTTAAAAATCAAGTTATTAAAACTCAAAATTTACAGAAAAAATCTTTAGTATTGGCTGAAACTACAGTTAATGAATTTAAAAACCAAATTAAGAAAATTAATGACAATCAGATGAATTTACTTAAGGCTTTTCAAAATATAAGTACCATTACTAATCAACTAATAAACCATATTAATTTCCTAGATATGTATGTTCAAATAGATTTTAGTTTGCAAATTGTTTTAGATAAGCTAATGGTATTAGAAGACGCGATATCATTTTCGCAATTAGGAGTAGTACACCCTAGTATAATCGCTCCGAATAATTTAGTTTTAGAAATATTAAAAATAAAAAGTAAATTTTCTTCCTTTTCACCTGTAACAGAAATAAGTGTTAGTAATATTCACGTAATAGAAAGGTCAATAAATATTAAAGCATATAGTACACAACAATCACTTACCTTTATCCTTGAAATTCCATCTATTGATAATAATGTGTATGATTTTATCCACCTATTTTCTATCCCTAATAAAAATAACCTAGTTGTTATCCCTATATCCAAATACCTTATACTTGGAAGTAAAGAGTACACCTATATGCGAGATGACTGCCGTCTCCTCGATGAAGATACTCACCTCTGCAAGTCACTGGACATGAGATCGACAGAATCCACCGAAGACTGCATCCCATCTCTCATTCAACATAAAGAAGCAAACTGCACCTATGCTAAAGTTAATATGAAGACAGCTAAAATACAGAAGATTGGAGAAAATAGCTGGATTGTAGTTAACAACGAAGAACTAGTATTGAGAACCCAGTGTGGATCCAGAACAGAATACAGGAAGATACAAGGAGTCAATATAATTAAACTAACTAATGATTGTCAAGTTCGTCTCAACAACACAACTCTACAAACTCATATAAACACTATATACTTGCATGATGTGATACCCGTACCAAAGGAGCAATCAATACCGGAAGAAAATATAAAATACGAGATAAAATTGGAAGATTCATCCCTGGATAACCTACACCAACTCATTACTGAAGCCCAAAGTTTAAGAAATGAGAACGACATCAGCTGGACTACGATGATGGCTACTCCAAGCTGGACTTCTATTCTATTCTACGCGATTATAACTGCTTTTGTGGCGTGGAAAATCTACAAATGGATTTCTGGAAGAAAAGTCAAGAAGACAATTAGTAGCGAGGACGCTACTGGAAGCTGCAGGGTGCGCTTCCATCTTAAGGAGGGAGGAGTTACCACGGCCTGACCGAGGATTCGCGATGACAATGCAGCCGCTTCCCGCTGACGCTGCATCTTATTGTAATTACACACCATTTCGGCAATAGCATTTGTTCAATTAATTAAAACAGTCTTGTATCAGCTCTCAATCAGTAAACACACGTTATTATTGTAATTAATTTCCGTAATTAAATAAATTGTTTTTAAAAACATAGTTTTCGTTCGCCCGAATTTAACTATCTTAATAAGCAATTTTTCACAATGACTTCAACGGCCAAGCGCGAGTAACCACGTATCTTATATATAACCGCGTATATTATGCTGTATCTCGTTAAGAGTTCCGTGGCCTACGATAAAAATTATATAGTTTCACGATCGTATCTTGAAGACATTATGAAAAAAAGTCATATGAGATGACTGAAATTAAAAGAACGTGTAATCGGAAATAATTCGAAACCATGGGATTGAGGATTATTCATAAAAAAAAAACAAGATTACAGGATCCATCTCTGTATCCACTGAATTTATTTATCTATGTGCAAAATAATTGAAGTGCCACCCTTATTACTCGTTTATCACAAATTCACATCCTTTTCGTAACGTGGCATTGTCAAATTAAGCCCAATGCATACGTAACGGGTTCTTCACCGTACGGGACGGGGCTGGGGCATAAATATACCTGCGTGCCCCGTTACCGTCCCGCACGGGATTCGGCTGCGTATGCACTATCGTATACATTTTCTATGAAACGATGTTTCCAAAACTTTACGTCCCGTCCCGTACGGGAAAAAACCCCGTTACGTATGCATTGGGCTTTAAAGGGAGTAGCAAAACTAACGACAAACTTATTGTATTTTGGTTTCCGTTATTTATCTACAGAACCTTAAAACGCATAAACCGTGAACCTTACAAGACTGTAATCTAGTAATCTGTCATTAAAATCGTAAGCACACGCTTCGCGCGATCACACGGTTTTGCGTCTATTGTCAACACAATGCACAAATAAGGAATGTGTGTGAGGGGGACACCTGAACACCTCATTTTATTGACACGGAAACCATGTGTTATGGGATTAAGTTCACTTAAATTGTTATAGCGGGACTGATTACAATTATACTGAGTGTTAGATACATAATCTTTGTTTATTTTAGAGACATAATTTGAGGTTTCTATGCTTATCTGTGTGTCCATAGTTATCTATGGTATATTTCCTCTTCCTAAAAAATGGAAAATTACTATTCTAATCCATTTTCTTTTTTTATTTCTTTGTAAGGAAACAACTGTTACACTGGTATGATTTCTTGCTTACTTTTTTAAGATAACACTTATGACTTTTATTGGACCCTATATAAAAGGCTCTTACGCCCCAACTCAGCGTCACTAACGGTTACTTTAATCGCTTTAGTAAATAATCACCATACAAATTCTGTACTAAGGAGCGATTTAAGTAACCGTTAGTGACTCTGAGTTGGGGCGTTAAACTTTTAAGCTCCTACGCCTATGATTAAGTTATACCATTAGGTTAGATTACTTATGTTTTCACCGTGGACAACTTTTGAAAGAAAAGTGTCTACAGTTTTATACAGTGATAATGAGTGATGACACTTAATGAATTTGTATGTAGAAAGAATAAATATCTACAATGTGAATAGTGATGCCGCGAGACTCGTGAGTCGTGAGTGGAGTGTTATCTTTCATAGTAATAAAAATTAAAACGCAATTACTTTAAGTGAATAAATTAGGATAATGAGCCGTTAATCTTGATTGACTGACCATATATCTCAGGTATTTATTTAGAAACTCAAAACACGACACCTGATTCTATTATGATAATTACAATAATAAAGATTGCGAACTCAAATAATATTCAAATTATTTGCTATACGAAAATAAATAACTTTTTTAGGTTCATTTATTTATTTACAAATTTTGTATTATCTAATATATAAAAATCTCGTATCACGGTGTTTGTGGTCAAACTGTGAAACGGCTCGACCGATTTTCATGAAATTTTTTGTGTATATTTAGTAGACATGAGAATACGTCGCGTCGTTATGTATATTTCACACCGCTAGGTGATTAGGGTGTCCCTACATCTAGATATAATTTATATGGCAGAACAACATTTATCCGGTCAGCTAGTTATTCTAATAAAAATTAAAATGTTGACTACATAAATAATTTATTTTAAGGCACTTAATTCTACGTCCAATCCTGTCACGATACGAGACATGAGTAATCTATATAGGTATATAAAAGAAAGTCGTGTTTGTTACACTATTTATAACTCGAGAACGGCTGAACCGATTTGGCTGAAAATTGGTGGGGAGTTAGCTTAGAATCAGGAGACGAACATAGGATACTTTTTATCCCGGAAAATAGACCTGTTCCTGTGGGATAAGGTAAATTTTTGTTATATGTAGTTGATAGATAGCTATTAGCGGGAACGGGAGCGTGAGAGGGAGAGAGAGAGGGAGAGGGAGAGGGAGGAGCACACAGAAACTGTAACGGCTAAGAACGGCTGTACCGATTTTACATTCTTAGGCGATACGAAGTTCGCCAGGTCAGTTAAAAACGATAACGTTCATATATAATTTGATATCAATAATTATTTTTAACTCAACCTGCTGTGAAAGAATAAAAAGGCTAAAATAAAATTCTAAGGAAAAAACGCCGTTAATAATAACGACGAACAAATAGAATCATTAGAAATTATTGCTAATTTAGACAACATGACTATTGAGACACCTAAACCTAATTATTTTGAAAGATTGTTGATTGAAGTAGCAATCAACTCACCTTTTAATCCGGAAAGAGATGGCACTAAAACGAAGATGGCTGTCACTTCGAGGAATACTTCCCAGTTCTGAAAGACAAAGAATAGAATTTCACAATTATTCACTTTTTTCCTTAAGGAAGACGTAAAAGCATGAAACAACGAGTATGAAGAACAATTGCTAAAAAATCCCTAGTCAAAGTGCTTGAGAAGTATTTTTATCTGTGCTTCTTGAAGAACCACTCATCATAGCTCTTCGATGAAAGCTCATTGTAAAATCTGTATATACCGCTCAAATGTTACTAACTTAAAATTTCTTACATAATATAAGAATCCAAACATCGATAATTTAATTATAATTATAGTACGCTGATGTAAGAAATGTAACTTTAGAATTAGGTGCAGTCCCATTATGATGGAAATGATGATTCCGTTTCAGTTAAAAATGACCAAATTGACGTGCAGGGAATACCATTTTTAAGACCAGCCTTTGGCGTGTACGGATTATATCCATTCTTAAGTCAAGCCTCCTCATTCATGGTTTACTCTGCTAAACAGCTAGCAATGCTAGATCCATCTTGTTGAAGGTTGCTAGGTTTGGAACCAGCCAGTTCATTTTGATAATGACATGATTTACATGTTCACTTGTAGTCTTTGCTCTTGGTCTTTAAGAAGAAAACCTTCTTCCTGCTATCGTTCATTGGTTGTGGATATACTTGAAGCGACCACTTCAAAGACGAATTTGTAGGCTCTTTTAATTCGATTGCAAATATTATGTAATCAAAGGCACAACTGCTGGGCTCGGGTCTTCTTTCACAATGTGAAGGGTACAGGCCATAGTCTACCACCCTGGTCAAGTGCGGATTGGTAGACTTCACACATCATTATGGTGAACTCTCAGGTGTGCAGGTTTCCTCACGATGTTTAGCTTCAGCAAAGCAAGTGATAATTAACTTCTGCAAAAAACGTAGACTTACTCTTATATATCCTAAAACAAGGCCAGCGCCGATGGTTCCGCAGCCAGCTATGAAGAACGGCACAGCCACTTGCATCAACGTACTCCACCATCTTTCTTCCTTTTTCTAAGAACGAAAGAGAGGGAATATTAGAGGAAGAACTTTGAACATGATAAATACCCATTTCCAAATTATATTAAATTAAGCATAGTAATATGTATAATTATTTATTCAAAGAATGTTGTGAAATACAGTGAATTTAACTTATTATCTACCATCATTGAATATGTATCTATAGGAAAAGTCCTGAGAGAGGGTGTAGATAGATATTATGAGGTTAGTACTAATACAATCTGAATGTGATAGGAGAAAAAAGTTTAAGATTAAATAATCTGCTTTTAAAAATTCTGTTTACGAAGTACTTACGAACGTATTTAGGAAAGTACGTTAGTAACTAAATTTGCTTCATAGAAAAATACCAATCAAATACAAATTATTTTATTAAACATTTCTCTTTGTTACGCTTTGTTTGACTAAAATTAAACATCATCTCAGTATAAAAATTGGATAATAATAAAAATAGGTAGTTCATAATACAAGCAGTACAGTATCCCATACGCAACTGTCCCTGTAGAAGCAGACGTTCATTCCCACTAGTTCTACTGCTTAGTTCTATCTTAGAACTAGTGGGAATTTTTTTCTCGGTAGTTCTACCGTAGAACTAGTGGGAACAAAAACCGTATCTACGTTTTGTCCCCACTAGTTCTACTGGTTAGTCTAGTTCTACGATAGAACTAACCAGTAGAACTATTGGGAATGAACCTGTGCTTTGTTCCCACTAATTCAACTTGTTATTCCGATCGTCGGACGAGTGGGTTTTTTTTTCTCATTAGTTCCACTTTCAAAAGAATTATATTTTTTGAAATAAATCCTTAAAATAAATACTTAAAAAGATATGATAACTAATACAAAACTTAATTATCAATATCTTAATAATGACGTCACAGTTAAACACTACTCATTTATTAATAATGGTAAACCTGATACAGAAAACAAAACAGAAACTAGTTTGGTTTGGAAATGTGAAGAATTTCGTCGTGGTGATACAATCTTGCGAAGAAGACAAGATGGTGATGATGATAATGATATATCGGTGATAAACATTTGCTTATGATAAGGGCCAATGCAATTATAAGTACAATATACACAAGAAGCTGGATTACGATCACATGTAGTTGAAATTAAAACAAATTATGATTTGTGTTTTATTTACTATCTTTGTATATTATGATAATAATGAAATACCGGACATTTGAATCAAACTGTCTCATCATTTAAGTTTCCTGTACTTTAACAGTAAAAAACAATAAACTTGTAAGAACACTGATAAAATTAATTATGCTAGCAAAGAAACCGCTGATACAGGTTTTTTTCAGTTTTTGAATTAAATTAGTGAAGTGATTCGATTCTAAAAGCATAAAACCTTAATAATTCTACATTTCTATTTCTACTTGACGAGGAAAGCAAAATATGTAGTAAATAATTTTATTCTCGCAACTGAAACTAGGAAAACAATAATAAGTGTTGTTAATTAATTAATTATTTATTGTTTGAAGGACGTTTCCTATCGTGTGATGCCTAGAACAAGACGTGATCTTTATACAAAATAGAATTGTAAAAGTATTCTATTTAAAAATTCTTATTATTTTAGCAACTTATTATTTTGAAATTAACCAAATCCATATACTCGTAGTGTGGAATCAACCGATTCCGGAGACGGTGTTCAAAAGTTTTATCTTATATTATCTTATATTATCTATTACTTAAATTACTATTTTATTTCAGTGTCCCTTCTGTTTACTACTCTATGTTTTATGAACACAAAACGTCTGTAGTGAAGTATCTTTGTTTATAATAATTATAAAAATAGGTTTGAGAAACTTTGACGAATAAATTACGGAAAAGCATTGATATTCTTTCCAATACCGTTATTATAAAAATAATAATGCCTGATTAATTAAATTAGCATCACTATAATTAGTATAATTATCTGCAATCTAAGAATTCCTTAAGGTGAAGTAAAATCTGACCTTTACTATGAAGCAGAAGAAATCTAGAATAAATAGTTCTTAAACATTTCCTGATATTGAGAAATTTAATAAAAAGAACAATCTGTATGCCGCAACATATTCGCTTTTAAGTTGCCTTATTTCCGTAATGGTGTTACTGTATTACAAACCCATTAGTGAGTGCAAAACAATTATTGGTGCAAAACTTTAAATAAAATTGCTTAGGAAGTGTAACATGCAAGTTTAATGTATGTTTGTTTAATAACATAATTCTATTCCAATTCCAAAAAATAACATACTTCAAAATTAGGGATAACTCAAAAAGTACTCATCAGATCTCAAATTTAAATGGGACCACATGACAAGCACCAGCTTTCAAATATAAAAAGAATCATCAAACCTTTTCTGCCTTATTTGGCTGCAACAAAATTCATAATCTGAATTTTTCCAAGAAAAAATAACCGACTTCAAAATACCTCAAAAAGTACTCGTCAGATCTAGCTCAAATTTAAGAAAGACTACACGACAAGCACCAGCTTTTGATTAAAAAAATAATCATCAAAATCGGTTCACCCAGTAAAAAGTTATGAGGTAACACACAAAAATACAGTCGAATTGAGAACCTCTTCCTTTTCTTAAAGTCTGTTAAAAAGCCATAAGGAGATTCGAAGCCTAAGAACTGCTGTCATAAATCTATCGCATATAAAGAATCAGTTTTGTCGAAATTGAGACGGATATGAACCATTACGAGAGATCTATCGATTACAATCATGGTATGATATCACTAACGGTTAGTGACACTAAAGCTGGCTTACTTGGCTGGTTTACTTATCAAGTTTGCAGCGGACTTGATGCGGCATCCAGTAAACTTGACGGTGTATCTATGGAAGACCCATCATGCAAACTGGATGCTGCATCAAGTGCTGTAAACTTGACAAGTATACTTGATCATGTATGGTCAGCTTTATTAATAAAATTCTCGTTACAATTAAGTTTGAAGTCGTGACTGTCTACACGGTAACTGTGACGTCTGTGGCTACGATCAAGATCTTGCTTTTAAACAATCTACACTTCATGATAATCGATAAAACCACAGATTTTTTCCTAAAACTATAGTCAGAATGGTATAAACATAAACCATTACTACAACCAAAAAACGCATCGACCGTATTTCTATTTAATACAAAGGTCAGTATCAAAGTTCTTAGATGTCCTTGCGTAAGTGTAGCTTATGATTTTTTTTATTTATGAAATTCATCACTTATTGAAGCCTTAATTAAGGAAAATTCACAATACAACTTTACAGTAGATACAAATTGTGACAACCAAAGATTTAAATGAATGGAAATGGTATATTTCATTTTATAATTTAGTTTTTTTGGTCTAATGGCTGATTTTTAGCGTAACCAAATATTGCTTTGATGAGACAAAATATAGCAAAAACACATTTTACAGTTTCTATACTTGAAGATACTTCCACGTTTGATATTTCAATACACAACACTATAATTATCATCCCTTCAATATGCCATCTCATGCAGTTGTAAACTTAGTAGCCTTGAAATTTAATATTTTTCTTATCTGAAAATTGTATTGGCTGTTGAATCAGGTTTTTCTCGATGATGTATATCAAAGATGATTAAAGTACATTCAAGTGTTTCTTCTTTAACTAAACGTTTATCAAATTATTTCACTTTAACGCTATCAACATTGATTCATCAGACATCATTTAAAGTGGTTGGTATATTTTTATGTAATAAATATATAATTTTCTGTAAAAAAGAGAAATATGAAACAAGGTAAATAAATCTCAATGCACTCGTATATGACAAGAACTTTTATGACAAATATTATGACATATGACCGTATTTTAATTATCGACGTCAGAAAAGGAGGAGGTTCGATAATTTTTAACTGCACGTCAAAAGTAAGATTTTTGTCAAAGGTGTTTTTGGAGAAAATACAAGACCTAAATATCTCCCTTAATTTTATTAATAATGTATTCATTAAAATATATTTGTCAAAAGGAGCCATCCATCTACAATCTCTCCTCATTAACATTGACTGGGGCTACACCTAGTCTGAATTTGCTCCAATACTCAATTTCTTCTTTTAAATTCTCTCATACCCTATGCATAATATCCATTGCACCACTTATCATCCACATCATATTGTAATCTACTCTTAACTCTTACCCCAGACAATGGTTGTTTCTCAGCATCCGCGTCTGTTATCTTCTTCTCAGACTGGTCAGGGCTCTTCAAGTCTCCGTTGGAGTTTACCGACGCCATGCTGAATGCCGTGTCGGGACATCCAATTTCATCTGGAACAACAAACATTTTATCATTATTTTCTGACTATGCAGGGTCTAGAATTAAAACTTCAGTAACGTAAGTTCGTTTAATGATTGCTACTCGTGAAGCATTGGAAAAACTTGTGTGATTGTGTGTTGATTTCATGTGGTAATCCCACTTAATCACTGGTGATGAATAAGGAATGACTTGCTCTCAAATTGAGAGTCTCAATTGACCTCCAGTAGTCAGATAAGAAATTTTTCGTCTCAATTGGCCACTGGTGTTGAGATTTGGTGGTCAGACGGTCCGGAGCGGTAAAATTCAGATTATGAATTCCGTTGCAGCCAAATAAGACAGAAAAGGTTTTGGTGTTTAAGGTAAAAAGAAGGTCAAAGCAATATAACCTTCATGGGGACAATTCTTTAATTAGCAATAAGATCTCCTTTTTCACATAACTGTCGTTAATTGCAGCATGTTTTTCGTATTCCTTTAATAATGGTGTATAATGAAATGTAATAAGTATCTAATTACTAAAATGAAAAATGCATTTTAGAGTAAATTTATAAATATGTTATTTTTCAATCAAGAAACTTCGAAACATATTCGTAACATTTTAATTGTCTAACATTCAAATTAATATAATAATATACATTTAAATTGATACTTTATTGTAATTTAGAATTTTACTATAAAGCTTGATTCGGATGCTTTTCTCAGAACCGTATACTGTATTGTGTAATATGATGATTTTTGTTATGTTGTTTGATTGACTGATTGGTGATTAGAGATAAGCACGAGCTAAAACATTAATAAAGTACACTGTACTAATCATATTACCTGAATCAATTTGTCTATCCACTGTTTCTGTGACCGATATGCTGATACCTTTATCATAATTATAAATGGTACCACTGTCCTATAACTTGCAGCGAAAGGTATTTAGCGTATGGTCATTACAATCATTTTCAGATAAGATTTGATATGTAGCATACATTCAGATTGTACGTAACAGAGTATTAAGATGATTAGTGTGTGAGTCGATCGATGGTAGTATTACGGCCATTTTCAATTATCTATCTCTGGAACAGTTAATAGGCAAAGCAGTAAAAACAAACACTTCGAACAAAATTTTAGTTTAAAAAAACTAAAAAAACACGCTGAAACTATCAAATTATTGCAAATTTTCAAGCTGGTTAGTCTGAAATTGGTGTAAATTACGGTGAAAGATTCAGTTACATAACATAGGTACATACATATATTATATACATGTCAAGCCAATAAAAGCGTGTTAAAAAGGAGGCGGTTCTTAATTCGATTGAATTTTTTTATATTAACTTCCTCCGTCATTCAATGGAGATATTTTGGCAAAATGTACTATTATCGATAGACAGAAATGAATATTGAAATTGATCGTAGGTATGTCAGTTAACACCAGTAATCATATCACTGGTAAACTTCACACATCAATGAGAATATTATGGAGAACTTTTAGGTGCAAGTGATGCTTTGCTTCTAATAAAGCACATAACTTTTGAAAATTAGAAGTGCGTGCAGGATTCGAACTCAGGCCTCCTCGTTCGCGAGACCAACAATAAGACCGCTTATCTATCACTGCTTGTTTGTTGTTTAGTAACCTACAAAGAAATAATGGAATAAGGTGACCTCTCAGGGCAATTCCATCGTGTCGGCGCTAAGTTCAAAGTGTGTTTACAAAGTTTATCGCTTGTGTAGCTACAGTACTTAGGTAGGAAGTAATATTAGTAAATATTCCTGGTACTTATTTAGCACACGACACGTGATGTTGCCTTCATCTAATACATATAAAAATCTCATGTCGCAGTGTTTGTGGCTATACTCCTCCAAAACGGCTCGACTGATGTTCAATGTATGTTTGGTTGATATGAGAATACGTCGTAAAGTATATTTCATACCGCTAGGTGATTAAGATGTCTCTATCCAGAAAATTCTCGGAATAACGTTTGCCGAGTCAGCTAGTATGAATAGAGTCTATTATCAGGATCTGGGAATTGATAATCATTCATACAATATCATAAGAAAACCTTGTAACTTATAATGTGGGGGACTTGAAAAAGATTTTTTTATTCATCTTGGTATAAATCCCCATGTACACATTTGAGAGAAAAATTTCGTTCTATATATTTCAACCTTCTGACATCCAATGTACTCAAGATTATACAAATCAGCAATATGTACTAACGCCCATAGCTTTAGAAATATAGGTTAGCAATCAACGCCCACTGTCTATTAGGAAGACTATTTTTAGAATTCATATGACCTACAGGACAAAAAATCTACGCAAGTTGAAAATCAATCGAGAACAGTTCTGTTCCTTCCACCTGATCGGCCAAATCATTTTACCACTCGCATGGCAATGCCAACTCTTTAGTCACGCGACCCTATCGGTTGTCTTGTTGAAATAAACTAGAATTTAGGGTCAAGATAGTTTAACCGCCACTTATAAAATCAATTATTGGAAAATAGTAGAATACTAATTTGATCGTTTCAAAATCATTGCCTTCCAAATAGGTTACTGATGTTTTAAAGATACGGATTGTTCGTTACTTAGATTTTTTTTTAAGTTGATTAATGAGGTTGCAATGCTGATAGCTGGATGGATAGGTAGAATGTTAAATCGATGCACTGTATTATGATGGAAGCAACTACATAATTATATAAATGTTTTTTTGTCAGCACGCTACAGATGCGGATTCGAAGACTACTCATACCATACCTTTAAATAAATAAATAAATAAAATAAATAAACGCTAACACGAGTGTGTTAGCGTTTATTTATTTTATTTACCCCCGCAGTAGGTTATTACCGAACAAATACATATTTATCTGTCACACAAATATCTGCCCCGGCCGGGAATCGAACCTGGGACCCCTAGCTTCGCAGGCAGGGTCGCTACCAACTAGGCTACAGGGCCGTCATTTAAAAATATTATTGAAAAATTATTATCTATCTATTATCTATTATCTATCTATTTAATCACAAGAAATTTCTTAACCGAGGAAAGGGATAGGCAATTATTTTCTTACATCAACCACAGAAGACATAATAGTCATAAATAGTACATAATAGTACATCAACTTTGAAATACTAGATGCGTGTATTCGAAATTATTAGTTTATTAGTTATTTTGTTTAGTTTAGTTTAGTTTATTAGTTTTTTTTGTTCCATGGCTGGTTCTTTTACAGATCCAATTTCATCCGCCGCGCCGCGCCGCGCCGTTCTATTCGTTTGACCGTAAAATTATTTGGGCACGTAGAGAATTTGCTTTCGTAATTCTCGCCGTAATATAGATTTATAATTTTCAATGGTCACTCTTGCAACCTTGGCGCTTATGACACAATTTCGGCAACCACGTTTCGGTATTTATCTACATTATTATAAAAGTATTACTGCTGTCTGTACATTGAAATTTGAAATTATACTTGGGTCTAACTCTGAGAAAATTGACTGACACGATTACGATGTGACTTGAAACCCTAATATTCTAAAAGCTACTGAACTATCTGACTAACCCGTTTCTCACAGAGCTACAAATTTTTTAAATGATGTTTTATTATTAGTCAATTAAGAAAGTAGTACCGTTTTGGCAGGCATCTCGCGGTTGCGTCATCATCCCTTAAATTTTTGAAAATGCAAAAAAAAAATTATTTTTTAACCTTCTCCCACAAGGCTACAATTTTAATGAGTTGTAATTTAGATATGTTTAAGGGTAAAAAAAAATAGCCAACCAAATTGAGGGTTGCAAGTATGTATGTGCCAGAACAGAGCAAAGTTGTCATCGGGAGCGCAATTCATAACCTGCTCCCACAAGCCTCAAATTTTCAGGAAACAGTCTTTGAATTGTTTAAAAAGGATATGTAAACAGCCAGAACATTGTAGCGGTTGCAAGTATCTGCCAGAAGAGTACATATACAGGGTGAATTTTTCAAGTGAACTGAGTACGTCGCATTCAAATTTTTCAAAAAATGCGAAATTATGATCTAATATTCAAATGTCCCACCATACAACGACTTCTGGGTCAACTAGCCAGTTTATAAACAAAATAACAAACAAATACGAACAATAGATTTGAAGTCATGATCGAGGGCATTCAACTTTATTATTATTTTTTGTTTTCAGAACGAACTGACATTCGGACGGTTTTGGAGTTTTTATACTTAATGTGCATAGAAGTTTATGTTTTTAGTTCAGAATAGTTTAAACCGACTACCAGTCCCCAGATGGTGATCATTGTTTTTTGTGCGAATAGCCGAAAAAAGAGCTGACGACCACCTGATAAGCGGCTATCGTCGCGGTAACATCAGAGGCACCACCAATGCGTAGCTAGGCAAGAAAAAGAGAAGCGAAAGAAAGAAAGGAAGAAAATATCGCCAATTGTACAGTTCGGCCGCTGTATCTTGGCGCGTCTGAACTTCGCGCAGAAGGCTGCGCAGTAACATAATTCGCCAATACTCGACACGCGGTGTATTGTGTCTCAGTCACACGTTAGCATGTTCGTGTTGCCATCTCTGTCTTACATGCGCTAAAGTTCGCAAAGCCTATGTTCAGACGCGCCAAGATACAGCGGCCGTACTGTAAATACCGAGTAACTTGGGCTAGCTGCTAGACAGAAGGTAAGATCGTAATACGCCTAGCTACTCAAACTGAAATACCTACAATCGAAAGAGACCCGAGTACAAATATCTATCTGTCACATAAATATCTGCCCGACCGGTAATCAAACCCGGGACTCTTCATTTCGCAAGCAGGCTCGCTACTAACTACAGGGTCGTCAATTATCTGAAAAACTATCATCAAACAAGAATTCATTAAGCCTTACGCTTCCCGCCCACGCCAGACTTTTTGTAGAACAGATAATCGGGCCGATTTTTCTGCCTTATTATTTCTGACCGACTTTTTGTAGGACGTGTGCGTTGCACTATTGCTATCAGTACGTTTTATTTTTCTCCTACAAAAAATCGGTCACCGATTATCGGACGCGAGCGGCAAGCGTTAGGTGGGTACTGTAGGTAACAAGTCGAAAAAGATCAGATGAGCATAGAGGCGTGTACCATTGATTGACTAACGAATACGAGTTGAAGTATCAACTCACTTATTGATTTTTGACCAGTCTTTCTATCTGAACAAGATCTCACGAAAAAAAAATAACGCCTGAAAAAAAAACAATAATGCAGTTACGAGAATTACTATGCTTCTACTATAATAATTTTACTTTGATATTAACGATTATTAGTACTTAGTAATTGCAGAGGCACTACGGTAAATATTAATTTAATTTATATTTTTATACTTATCATAAGTTGTCTTAAGTCATTGTCATAAGTTTGTAATAAATAAATTAAAAATATGATATTATATTACATAATTATTTTTAAAATATTTATATTTCTTTACCTATATTATCTGCTGAATCCTGCGCGTCCGTATCTGAGTAAATAAATAAATAGACAGAACATTTCGAACTTAAAATTTACTGCTAAAATTATCTACTACATGCTACTACTTTTAAGTTATGTTTATCTATACTAATATATAAAGAGGAAAGATTTGATTTTTTGTTTGCATTTAATAGGCTCCGAAACTACGGAACCGATTTGAAAAATTTTTTCACTGTTGGGAAGCTACACTATTCCCGAGTAACATAGGCTATATTATATTTTCAAAAAAATTAGGGATCCTTAATAAAACTCAAATAATGTAACCCAAAGTGTAAAAAAATAAAAGCGAAGCAAAGCGAGGGCGGTTACTTGTTTATAATATTTTCCTTCACAATGAAGTAGGTAAATGCCTCTGTAGTTAAAACATCTATAAATTTCATTATCTTCAAATCCACGCGTAACTCAAGTCAATAAAAAGTAGATATCATTAATTGTATTACCTATGATAGTGTACCCGTGCATTCTTCTCCAATACTTCTCCATAATGATATGGAGTTGACCCGCAATGTTTACCACCGACATTTTCCAACACTCACAATCACTTCACCGACTCGACATTAACTAAACTTCTTATGAATGAAATCGATTTCGCGTTCAGGAAACAATCATTTCCTATATAAAAACTAAAACCGACTAAAAACCGATCTGGGTTTAACCTGTGAATTACAGGTTATGATTACAATGTCACTGTCATTCAAGTTTTGAGTGCAATTCTACTGACCTCTATATGAGATCATGAGGAAATTGAAATGAAAGTCGTTAAATACACTCGTTAAATAACTTCAGAAATAAAAACACGCAATTGAGAAACGATTTTTAAACGCGCGTAAAGTAAATGAACACCGAAAGGGTTAAATCGATTTGTCTTAAATCACGTTGAAACAACCGCATTTTGGATAGTGAAAGATTATTATTTATTTTAATATCGCGATTAAATCGTCCACATTCTGTACTGGTTCGAACGATCGTGCCAAACTAAGTAGTCAAACAGTATGCATGTATTTATTTACCCTCAACGTTAACTATATTTGATAATATTATAGCCGACATCGTTCACGACTGACTCACACTGTAGTCCAATGTCATGGTTAAAACTTTATCACATTGTTTATCATTCATGTATAATTTAATGTGTATGTATTTTATAATTAGATGTCTTATCTGTTTAACGTCTATTACATTTCTCACGTTCCGGATTTGTTGTGTTTGTTTCGTATATCTGTAAAACGTTTTAAATAGCTTTTTGGAGTTTAATTCCTTAAGAATTGATTTTTATATGGAGTGTAAAATCAAACTTTGTCCGTTACGTTATGCGATATGAGCGTTATACGTTTTGTTTGTAATTCGTAACACAGAATCTATTATTGTTTTGTATAAATAAAAATGTCACGTTAAATTAAATAATTAATCTTAATATATATAAATTATGTGTCACGTTGTTTGTCCGCGATTGTCCTAAATTACTTAACCGATTTTAATCAAAGCACACCGTGTGCAGTTTGATCCAACTTGATAGATAGGATAGACGGAAGGTTTTAATTAAGAAAAACTTTTAACAGAACGAAGTCTGTCCGGACAGCTAGTATATTATATAAATAAATGTATCAAGCATGCTTTCAGTAATATAAATAATGCGTTCATTTACCCTCATTTACTCATTTATGTATTTTATAATCGTTTGTAAGGAGTAACTCCAGATGTGTGTGTCAGCTGACACACAATTTTTTTTAAATATTTTTTATAGTTTGCTTTTAATATTTAAATATTATGTTCATATATTGAAGTGATTTTGTCCCTGGACATGAAGATTTTTTTACTTAGTTCATAGTGTTTTGTCATATTTGTTTAGTAGATGATGTGGATAGGTACTCACAATATTATGCATTAAATATCAAGATATTTTAGCTGGTCATTTACGGCTTAGCTGACCACGATATTGAGAAATATCGGTTTATAAATAAATATATCAGAGTAGAAAATAAACGTGTTTTTCGTAAATCGGAATACTCTGCAACATAAATACTAAAACTCACTGACATTTTATAGCCCTAAACATTCGATTAACTAGGTGATCAAAGAATGGTGAGTAAAAAAATAGTGCAATATCTTTTGATTTATCTCTTCAATATTGCAATCGAAACAACTTTTTTATGTCTAACAAGAAAGGTTAGCCAAACCAGGAGAGACTTGGCGTCATTTCCTCGACAGCAGAATCAGCAGGTGACAGCACTGCCAGCAGGGGTTAGCATTGATTCAAGGATGGATGGATACCTTTTCACTCCAGAATTACCTAATTCCAATTCGGCGGAGGTGTGGAAAAGGTATAATTTGTTCAACTAAATTATATTAACTATCAGAATACTTGCTAAAATTTATCATCAAATTAAAACTGTCACGATTATGAGCTATTTGCTCAATTTATTATTTTATTTATAAAAGTATTAAGTTGTTTTTCATGCGTACGTTTGAATATTTTATTAAAAATATTCATTGCATTGGTTTAAAATTTTTCACCGCCTTCAAAAGAGGAGGAGGTATTCGACTGTATTTTTTATGTTTGTTACTTCAGAACTGTCGACTGGGTGAATCGATTTTGATGATTCTTTTTTTAATCGAAAGCTATGGCAGCATGAGTAGTTTTTCAGTTATCCCTAATTTTGAAGTCCGTTATTTTTTGTCAAAAATTATGGAATGTCAAAAGGTCAAATTCGGATTTTATGAATAGGTATCCATCCATAAAATTCATCGATCTAACTACTAGTATATTGGTGCTAATTTTCATACCAAGGTAATGTATCAAGGTAATGTAATGGTTAGAGATCTGTAGGTCTTTTACCAAGATCTAGAAGCATGAGTGTAACAAGAGGGGGAGGAGGGAGGTATTTTATTTAATTCAGGATTTAACTTTTTTTTTCACTTACCATACAAAAATTATCGCATCGCGTTATATTATTTCAATCTACACATTATTTAATCGTGTTTACGCTTTACACAAGTGTTATTCAAATTACCTAGACAGTAAATAATTATGTCACACTTCAAGATACTTATTAAGTAGCTAACGTATTAAGAAAATGTTTTAAGATTTGTAATTTCATACTAAGAAATTAGCAATCAACCAGTGCAAAATAGTATTTATATATAAAAAAACTTATTTACTTGCAAAGAAATATTTGTTCAAGTATTGTACTATTATGCTGTAGGTTATAAATTGTTATATTCACTCATTGTTTAGTCATAATTATGGACAATTGCGGGCCATTAATCAAATTCTCCACTTTGCTATTTAGTGACATTCTCCACTGCCGCGCGTTAGGTATTTTCTCATGTTTAAAAACAAAAGTTAAGAGTAACACGTAATTTAGGAACATCATTTCCTTAAAGGTTAATATAAAGGGTGGTAATTTGTAAGAAACTTTGTAATAATTTAAGTTATAAATGTAAAAATTATAAATTCGTGGTTAGAAACGAAAATTAAATGTACCACGTTGGTTCGAAAATTCATCTCCTAAGGATTTTAATTAGGAGCGAATGTTCGTATAGGGTGGGTGTTAATTATTATCATTCCAAAATGAGGGATTTATTTAGTAAGTATTTAAGCGTACAAACTTACGAAGTCGTGGGTAACTGCGACTTCGTAAGTTTGTACGCTTAAAAATTGCACTTATTGCTTATTATCTATTGCTTATACTTAATAATTGCAAATATTTTTTTATGTCATCATTTCATATTACAATCCAAATCTGTATACATTTTTTGTTTTATCTTAACGAAGGCAGGTTTTGTTATCATAAATATAATTTTCTATCATGTTTACCTTATCAAGAGGTCACTTATCAATATCATTAAACGGATTTAGAGTATTTAGCACATTAGTAAACTATGAGTCACTCTATAATTAGTAATTCTCAGCCAACTATTATTTTCTTCCCGGGAAATTAATCTCTCGCAGATAAGTAAATAACTATAGACAATCTATTAAAATTCTTTAATATTGCAAAATCATGGTGATTTCTACAAATAGGTAATGTAGAAAAACTTAATTTTGAATTATATAACTAAGTAGGAACATACCCCCAAAACAATAAACTGGGACAAATAGTAAATGAATTAACCGCAATATCAAGATGAAAAACAATTGTTTCGGGTATACATACTATTTATTAACTTAAGGCATGGCAAGAAATCTGGTTACTGGAGAATTATTTAATATAACCTGTAAGAGACTCACCCATTATGAACACTCATTAACGACTTCGAGAAAGGCATTGTCAATAATGACAGCTTAGCGTTATCATGGACATTAAGTACTAAATTGGTATCTACTTGATAATTTCAATCATTGAATATTATTCTTCCATACATATTTATGCCTAATATTCGTTGCTTCTACCACCGTACCAGAATAATTTATCAAAAAAAGATTATAAGTATGAACATTATCTGTTGCAATACGCGATTCTAATCTGCCTGTATCTGTATAAGAATGATGAATTATTTAATTACCTTCTACTTTTTTGAAATATCACCTGATTAAACGATAACAAACGCAAGTGCGCAATTTGAGTTTTGCCATACATAAATAAATGAATAAACAAAATAAAATAAATGAATAAATAAATATTATTACCTACTAACCCATAACACTCATGACCCGAGTACAAATATTTATCTGTCACATAAATATCTGCCCCGGCCGGGAATCGAACCCGGGAACCCTCGCTTCGCAGGCAGGGTCGCTACCAACTAGGCTACAGGCTCGTCATACATACATGAGTACATGCTATGCTTTAAGTACTTTCCGGAAGGCTTAAAGGTATTTTTATAATATTATTTAAATCGCATAATTTTACAAAATGACCCTATAAAATCGTTTTTTTTTTCTTTTCTGCAATTTGGGTTCCGCAGATATGGGATACTCGTTTTATTTTCTATTTAAGGTTTGTCTTATTCATTTTTTTTATTAGGTACCTTACAAACACCACAATATTGTATTACTGATTTAATATTATATACCTAATTATGTTTCGTTTCAAGAAAATCAGTGTCATTTGTTATAAATAGAGCAGCCGTTTCAGTCTGTAGATTATCTAATCGTGTTTACACTTTACACAAGTGTTATTCGAATTATCACAGATGATGTCGAACATGAAGGTTCTTACTTATCCAGCCAGTGTTACGTACTTGTAGATAGTAAAATGCTTGGAGAAACGAAATTGCTTTTCAATTTCATATAATCGATGATGGTTAGGTATTTTATTAGTTATTACTATGTAATGTTTGATTGCAATAAGAAAATTGTTTAAAAATTTAGAATTCCATTCAGGATGAGAACCCAGTCTCCTCGCGATAAAACTAGTACGCTATCATTGTGGACTATTTACTTAAAAATAAATTACACAATCATTACAAGTTCTACATAATAAACATAGCCTAGCCTATCTTTACAAATTATCAGTAATAATAACACCATGGATGATGGTCGTTCATGGTAAACGGTTAACTAAACAACTTCCGTCTGTTATGATGGAGTGTGTAAGTTAGTGGAAATTTATGTCCATTATGTATAATTTGCAGCAGCACAACAAATATTCATTTTACATAATTATGATTAAATTATTCATTTAATATTAGGAATGACAGACGTTTTGAAAACAGGCATTAAAGACCCACTGCACAGATTTTATACAAATATTATTTTTACTACATCAGTGGAAAATAGTATTTTTTTAAATAAAGCCTGTCTTGTAAAGTAACACACACACACTATGGAGTCGACAATCACTAGTCAATATTATTCATTGTCATGTGCCATTTAATTACATTCTCCAATTCTCTACTGTCGGATGCCATTTATTCATATTCACCATTGCCGCGCTGTGTAGCCGAAACGCACGTTAGTTTACATCCAAATGTTTTCACACCACGCGCGACTTTGCACAGTCCATGCATCAATCATTCAATCAGCCAATAAAATGGACCTACCATTATTGAATGCCTCCATACTTCAATCTACAGATTTAATTATTACGAAACTGCCTTGTAATACGAAGTAGACCGAAGTAGAAATATAAAACGAAGTGGATCTCTGAATAGTGCCGCGTGTTTATGACCTTTTTAGGTCAGAAAAAATCATCATAGATTAATGTTTCAATGGCCAACAATGATAATGCGTAGGGTGGTTTTTTTTATGGTAATAGCCGGCAAACGAGCTGACGATCCACCTGATGGTGAGTGGCTATCGTCGCCCATGGACATCAGCAACACCAAAGGCATCACTGATGCGTTGCCGGCCAAGAAAGACAGAAGAATAAGAAAGAAAAAACTGGCTCTCAAGCCCCCAGCCAGAACACGACGAGTCGTTTGGCGGCTGACTCATGCTCAAGGGTGGTAGCTATCCAGGCGAACCCCATGGAGAAATAATAATAGTAATAATGGTGTCAAAATTAACAATTAAAATCAATGTTACCAATATAATCCCTCGAGGGGCCCTATCACCAGCGGGCCGGATTTAGTCGCCTTTTACGACACCCATCTGGCGTGGGATTGGGGTCAGTATTCTAAGCCGCCCCAATACGGCTAAAATTATAATAGACAACAGTCAATAGTCGTCGACTATGTGAGAGCCGAAAGCCCCGAAAGGCGTGAAATATTTATTAATAGTTCCAGTTTATCACGGACATTAAAAGTATTATCAATGTAATTAAATACGTATCTCTATCATTATTTAATCATCACTTTAATATTTTATTAAATTAGCGTAACTTCGCAACTATTAGGGATCTTTATTTATTTATCTGTTGGTATAGATAGCAAAACTGCTCCACAATGAAAAGTAACAAACCAACAAACGACCGCGACGTTGCCTGGACTACGAAATGTCTGTGCCTACACTGACCTATGCGCCGCGCCGTGCCAAGGGTCCTGGGTTCGATTTCCAGCGAGGCAATAATTTGATAGATGAGTTTGAATTTCTGTTCTCGGACTGGGTGTGAGTGTTCTTGTCTCTGTGTGTTGTCCATGGCACCCACGACAGGGAATCCTAGTGTGGGGATATGAGTGTGTAGCGTTATAGTAGGTAAGGTGGGGGGGGGGGGGGGGTGAGTGTGTAAACTTTGAAGGTGTGTCTCCTTTGCGTAAATCGTGATGTAAGTAGTAAAAATTAACGTTACTTAGCTGTTATAATTTATTATATTAGATATATTAGAGTAATGCGATTCAAATTATTTTGTTGTTGTTGGTAGTTTACGCCCATCGCCCCAAATGTTGTTAAATTATATTGGCACGATTTTCAATGTCATCGTTTAGGTGGGGAACAGATACACGACATCGCGATCGTAAAAAAAAGAAAAAAATGTCGCACACATTATCGTTCGGTAGATTTAGTAGTACTAGCAATTTTTGCGAAAACCGATGGAAATAGCCGACAAAAGAGCCATCCACCTGAAGGTAAGAGGCTCTCGTCGCTAATGGAAACCAGCGACACCAAAGGCATCACTGATGCGTTTCCGGCCAAGAAAGAGATAAGAAAAAGAAAGAAAGAACTAGCTCTCAAGCTTCTAGCCGGAACACGACGAGTCGTTTGGCGGCTGACTCAAGTAATGACGAATGTCGACAATATTGGCGATAGGTACTCATGGCTAAAAATAATCTCATGGGCCAAGTGACAATCAGATGTGCTAAACAGTTCCATTTGTCCCGTCACGGAACATCTCAACGGGAATAATGGGATAGACCCGGACTATCGCAGCGACAACGCAACTTCTAGCGCGCGACACTTTCATTTCGCACCCTTAGAATGAGAGTGACTTTGTAACGGTTGTTACCTTTGTAACAGGCACTACTGAATTCTAACAAATTAAAATATAAATAAAACTTAATTAAAATAATCAAAAAGAAGTAAAGTTTATTGTTACATTAATTCGTCAATCCGTAGAAGATGCTATGATGAATAGACAGGCGCTTGCGCTTTTGATTCAATAATTTTTTATTACTACCGGCGTTATGCTAGCATGAGTTGCGGATCGATGGCCATTCTTTCGTTACGTACGAGGTTAAGATCGCGCAGCTAGATTATTCGGTTGAGACTATTACTATCTTTATTTTTGTTATAATACTAAAAAATAATATTCCTATTCTACAGCTACGATGTTATACCACCTGAAGTGTTATTAAATTAATTAAAGCTGCTAATTATCTATAAATAAAGTGTGTGCGTGTAACCCCAAAACTGGGTAAGTGTCGTAAGATTATTATTTTAACTCTAATAGGCTTATGCTCTGTATCACATTTAAAATTACGTGAATCTAGTTGTAAAATACTCATGCATTGTTATTTGCTTATCACTCCTTATTATTTCATGCATTTTTGGTTACTGAGACATTCTTGTAAACGTTTTATCATCATCTCATTGTAAAAATTTCCATTCCATCCTATCACTTCATGATCATGTCATCAGTTGATTTTGCCTGGACTGCCTCACCTCGATCGCTTTTATGCTTCTTTCCCTGAGCTTAGCGTGACGGTGCGTAAAACAATAGGTGCGAACGGGTGATGCAGTCCGACTTACAAGTGGACCGACTGTAAGATATCTGGTACAATAATGTTCCAGGGTTTTTATACACTACCTTTGGGAAGCTGGTCTTGATCTACGCGACAATCGGCGAAGTACTCTGGAGCACGCCAGCCGCCACGACATCAAGAGAACAGCACTTACTTACCTGCACCGCGGCCGGTTACTCATCTTGCCTGTTACCTCCTCGACGGATCTACGGCGTATTTCTTTCGCTCGTCGCGGACGCTAGCCAGGGCAGTAGCATTTTCTTTAAACAAAGCTGGGACCTAATTCAGTGTGCGAACCCATACTATCCTTATATCTTTCTTTCATTAAATATCGTTCTAGCCGTTCCTAACCACTCTCGCAACACTCGTCGTAACACGCACTTTATTTAGATAATTTTTTTCATAAAATTTGAAGTTATCTTTTTTATCTTTTTTTCATTAAATTGTAACCAACAATCCGTCTTTTTATTTTCCACCAACCTTCAAGATAAAGGTTACAAATGGCGCCCAACGTGGGGCAGTAGGCCATTTCAGATGATTAGCATTGACCTTATAGGCCCCTTACCAGTGACGCGTAAACAAAATACCTTCATTTTCGTTGTTACTTGTTGCTTCTCTAAATATTGTCTTCTTTTTCCAATTAAGCGCGCAACTTCCGAAATAATTGCGAACCTACTAGAAAATAATGTTTTCCTTATCCATGGTATACCTAGCACCATTTTAATGGACAATGGCAAACAATTTACTAGCAACACATTTAAGAACCTACTTATTCATTATAATGTTCCGAATATTCATTTCACTCCTAAATATACTCCACAAGTTAATACAGTGGAACGTTACAACAGGACTATAATAGTGGCTGTGTCATCATATATTGAAAATGATCACCGAGTGTGGGATTTAAATTTGCCAAAAATTCAATTCGCACTTAATAGTTCTGTTAATGAGGTGACAGGGTTTACACCATCCTTTCTTGTATTCGGTCGCGAATTAGTAGCATGTGGCTCTCATTATGTCGATGTTGACTTAACTGATAATATAATATTTTCACCTCGCGATGAATACGCGGAAAATCTTGGAGTTCTGCATAAATACTTCGACAAAGTTCAAGCTTCGTTATTAAAAGCTCATTCGAGAAATTGCACGTACTATAACTTACGCCGTAAAGATATAGAATTTAATGTGGGCGATATAGTTTGGAAGAAAACATATTACCTCAGCGACAAAGACGAGCGTTTTACGAAAAAACTCGCTCCCAAATTTATTAAGTGTCGCATTATAGCTAAAAAATCACCCTTAGTTTATGAACTGGAAGACTGTGAAGGTAATCAATTAGGAACGTGGCATATAAAGGACTTAAAACTAAGAAAATATATTGAATAAAACTATACACTAAAAAATAAAGACAAGATAATAAGAGAGTAATTTAAGCCGATTTTATCTAGAAAAAATCTTAACCTAAAAAGGGGGGTATGTAACGGTTGTTACCTTTGTAACAGGCACTACTGAATTCTAACAAATTAAAATATAAATAAAACTTAATTAAAATAATCAAAAAGAAGTAAAGTTTATTGTTACATTAATTCGTCAATCCGTAGAAGATGCTATGATGAATAGACAGGCGCTTGCGCTTTTGATTCAATAATTTTTTATTACTACCGGCGTTATGCTAGCATGAGTTGCGGATCGATGGCCATTCTTTCGTTACGTACGAGGTTAAGATCGCGCAGCTAGATTATTCGGTTGAGACTATTACTATCTTTATTTTTGTTATAATACTAAAAAATAATATTCCTATTCTACAGCTACGATGTTATACCACCTGAAGTGTTATTAAATTAATTAAAGCTGCTAATTATCTATAAATAAAGTGTGTGCGTGTAACCCCAAAACTGGGTAAGTGTCGTAAGATTATTATTTTAACTCTAATAGGCTTATGCTCTGTATCACATTTAAAATTACGTGAATCTAGTTGTAAAATACTCATGCATTGTTATTTGCTTATCACTCCTTATTATTTCATGCATTTTTGGTTACTGAGACATTCTTGTAAACGTTTTATCATCATCTCATTGTAAAAATTTCCATTCCATCCTATCACTTCATGATCATGTCATCAGTTGATTTTGCCTGGACTGCCTCACCTCGATCGCTTTTATGCTTCTTTCCCTGAGCTTAGCGTGACGGTGCGTAAAACAATAGGTGCGAACGGGTGATGCAGTCCGACTTACAAGTGGACCGACTGTAAGATATCTGGTACAATAATGTTCCAGGGTTTTTATACACTACCTTTGGGAAGCTGGTCTTGATCTACGCGACAATCGGCGAAGTACTCTGGAGCACGCCAGCCGCCACGACATCAAGAGAACAGCACTTACTTACCTGCACCGCGGCCGGTTACTCATCTTGCCTGTTACCTCCTCGACGGATCTACGGCGTATTTCTTTCGCTCGTCGCGGACGCTAGCCAGGGCAGTAGCATTTTCTTTAAACAAAGCTGGGACCTAATTCAGTGTGCGAACCCATACTATCCTTATATCTTTCTTTCATTAAATATCGTTCTAGCCGTTCCTAACCACTCTCGCAACACTCGTCGTAACACGCACTTTATTTAGATAATTTTTTTCATAAAATTTGAAGTTATCTTTTTTATCTTTTTTTCATTAAATTGTAACCAACAATCCGTCTTTTTATTTTCCACCAACCTTCAAGATAAAGGTTACAACTTAACTCAAAAATTGGAATTTGTGGGAAATGAGCAAGACAGTTTTCAAAAAAGTATATATCGATAGAGCGATCAATGAAAGTGACCGATAGGTTGTCCTTTTCTTACTCATAATTCGAGATCTTTTTCATCACAGGGTTTTAGGGTACGCATTTTAAGGTAAGTTTATAGCAAAAACAGAAATTACAGGAATTTTGAATTAGGTCACTTTCATTCTAAGGGTGCGATTTGTAACTTCGTGCTCGCGATTTTGTAGTAGCGACAACGCAGCGTGAAAACTCTATTCATGTGGTGAAAACTCCTTGGCAACATTATGTTGTGGCGAAGCGCGACGTGTCAATGTCGCACATGTGAATAGACAAGTGGAGAACGATAGATGCTTTATCATTTTAAAAGAAGTTCAGCCGTATTGGGGCGGCTTAGAATACTAATCCCAATCCCACGCCAAATGGGTGTCATAAGAGGCGACTAAATCCGGCTCGCTGGTAGTAGGGCCCCTCGACGGATTATTTATTTATTTATTTATTTAGTCTTTATTGAACCATACAAATGTATAAGAACAAAAGGCGGACTCAATGCTAAAAGCATTCTCTGCCAGTCAACCTTTGGGCAGTGGGAGAACAACGAAGACGGTCACACAATTACAAACTAAAATAAATATGAATTGCACCAGAAACAAATTACAATAATATAATAATATATCAAATTATATAATACAAAATAAATATATACTACTTACATTGAATATTAAAAAATAATAGGATATACTAATACATATTATATATATATATATATAAACTAAAATATATAATACATATAATAAATATATAAATATAATTATATAAAGTATTAATGATGATGTAATGTTCTCAGAATATGAGCTAGTACCTGCTTCTTGAAGGTGAATTTGCTGGAAGCTTGTCTCAATTGACGTGGTAGTGCGTTCCAGAGTCGAGTAGCTTGGCCGGCGAATGAGTAAATTAAGAAAGCAGTGCGGTGAAGCGGTGTGGACAAAGCCAAAGTCTGAGAAGAGCGGAGCAGTCGGTCATGTGTATCACACCGGAATTGAAATTGGTAATATTGATTTTAATTGTTAAATAATACTATTATTTTTTCTCTATGGGGTTCGCCTGGATAGCTACCCTTGAGCATGAGTCAGCCGCCAAACGAATCGTCGTGTTCAGGCTGGGGGCTTAAGAGCCAGTTCTTTCTTTCTTTTTCTTCTCCCTGTCTTGGCCGGCAACGCATCGGTGATGCCTTTGGTGTCGTTGGTATCCATGGGCAACGATAGCCACTTACCATCAGGTAGATCGTTAGCTCGTTTGCCGGCTATTTCCATAAAAAAAGAACGGCGAATGGAACTCCTCAAAACATCGCAATTATTTTTGGATTCTAGAGTTACTGTCGGAAGAATTTAAAAACGAAATAAACTTCGCGAGATTATGAGTTAGGTTGTTTTCACAAGATAAGTCAATGCTTGACTGCAATTCCACCTGATGGTAGGTGATGATGAAGTCTAAGATCCTAGTTTATTTTCTTGATACAGGAACAGGATCGCTAACCAAGCATGCCATTGCGATTCGTCCACACCGTTCATACTTCATATTATATACCATTTTATACCATATCACATACTGCTAATCATGTAATATTAACTACCTACTAACTACAAGTTGTAAAGACTAATGTAATCGGAAGTGACAAATGAAACAATCAGTTATGTGTTATGTACACAGTATACCTAGAGTAGATGAAGTATGTACCTCGAATTGTATGAAAACCAAGCGTGTCACTTTTTTTGACACAATGTTATGTTACTAGAAAATTTGAGTGATTGATATACCTCATCTTAGCAATACCAATACGAAACCGATTTCTTACCGATTCTCGATATCGATAACCGATTATGATCAGTCTGGTTGTTTGTTATTGTATACGTATAGCAGAAGCCGCTCTATCGTTATTGGAGATTAGCGTGCAAGAATGTAACAATAATTTAATTTTTAGCCACATTAGCTACCTTGACATTATCAAAGCATTTAAATTAATTAATAATAAGAAAACAAATGATATATGGGGAATTTCCGTTAACGTTGTTAAGTCTTTAATTGATGTTATTGCTCCTGAATTAGCATTAATATTTAACAAGTGTATTGACTGTGGCGTATTTCCTGACTTAATGAAATATAGTAAAATAATTCCGTTATTTAAATCAGGCAGTACTAGTAACCCCACAAACTTTAGGCCGATATCAGTACTACCGACATTTAGTAAAATTTTTGAAAAAATAATACTCATGCAATTACTTAAACATTTTCAAAAAAATGATTTATTGCATAATAAACAGTTCGGTTTTACTCGGGGTCGCTCAACAACCGATGCTGGTATTGAGTTAATGCAGAACATTTTCGATGCCTGGGAGGAGTCACGTGATGCACTTGGCATCTTCTGTGACTTGTCCAAGGCTTTTGATTGTGTTGTGCATGATATATTAATTAGGAAACTACGCCACTATGGAATTAGGGGCGCAGCACTGGAATTGATGAGTTCCTACTTAAGTGGCAGAATTCAAAAGGTAGAAGTGAATGGTAAGCATTCTCCTGGATCTGTTGTAAAAATGGGAGTTCCACAGGGTTCCATTCTGGGGCCTTTTCTGTTTCTCATTTATATTAATGACCTTCCTTACCTAGTCAAGGATAATAATCATGAGATAGTTCTATTTGCTGATGATACGTCTCTTGTCTTTAAAGTTAATCGTTACCAATCAAGTTATGACGAAGTAAATAATTGTCTTAGTAAGGTAGTCGTAGTAATTGGTTCGAAGCTAATAATCTGCTTCTTAATGAAAAAAAAACAAAATGTATAAAATTCACATTACCTAACGTCAAACAGATGAAAACCACTATTCGGCTTAATAATGAGGACTTGGGTTTCGTGGATACAGCAGTTTTTCTGGGGATAACGTTAGACGCTAAACTTCAATGGAGCCCTCATATACATAATTTGTCGAACAGACTTAGTTCTGCAGCATACGCGATTAAGAAGATTCGACAGTTGACGGACGTAGAAACTGCGAGACTAGTATATTTCAGTTATTTTCACAGCATTATGTCGTACGGTATATTATTGTGGGGTAGAGCTTCTGAAATTAATTCTATTTTCACTCTGCAAAAAAGAGCTGTTCGTGCAATTTATGACATGGGACCGAGAGAGTCCCTAAAAAATAAATTTAATAAATTTAAAATTATGACTGTTTTCAATCAATATATATTTGAAAATTTAATTTATGTTCATAAAAATATTAGTAAATTCACCAAAAAATCAGATGTCCACAATCGAAATACCAGAAATAAAAACAAACTAATATTGACCACATCTAGATTAAGTAAAGTTAGAAATTCATTTATTGGTCACTCTGTACAATTTTATAACAAACTCCCGGTAGAAATAATGGATATGTCCTTCAATAAGTTCAAAGTTTTTATAAAGCGCAAACTTATAGAAAAATCCTACTATAGTATAAAGGATTATTTAAATGATAAGAAAGCGTGGGAATGAGTTGTATTTTTATATTCCATATTTGTGTGATTAGCTTTAGGTAATTGTGCCTATATAATTTGTAATAGTATTTTATATTAATATTTTATTGTACTAATTTTATTGTATTTTATTAATCTTATTGTACGGATTATGACGTGTCAAAAGTGCCACAAAGTGGCCTATTTGAAATAAATTATTTTTGAATTGAATTTGAATAGGTTAAAGTGCTGAATAAAACCAAATAAATAATTTTGTTTTGTTAATTTTTTGTTACTAAACATATATCATTGGGGTAAGTTTGATTTAACTTGATTATTTATTTATTATAAACACAAATTATAAAATTTATTAAATTTTTATTAATATTAAAATTATAAACACGTTTCAAAAATATAAATAAATAGATCAATATCATATTTCTTTACTTGTAAATTTTACATAAAATAAATTAAAGAGAATTAAATTAAAATATAATCATTTATTTATTGAAATCAAAACCTTTATAATTTAATAATCAAAATAACAAAAATGTACCACCATTAATTTAGAAAGTAATAGGAATGTTGAATAATTTTATGATCCAGTTTTATTTTATATTCTATAATTTTACAAAGAGGGAAGTTTCGATTTTTTTTAATGGATAAACCGAAAAACTACTGGACCGATTTCAAAAATTCTTTCGATTGATGAAAAACAACTGGTCAAGAGCTTGTAAGGCTTGTGAGCCATGCGCAATGTAGGGTTCCATAGTTGATTGATTGTTACTCGTTAACCTGTGGCCGTGATAGTTTTCCTTGAAAATTCACTGTTTATCCTATTATTGTGAATTTTTTGTCGAACTCCACCTTTTTAGAGCTGGCAGGGGAGACGGAAACTTGACTGTAACCAAAATTATCACTTTTTTTAGTTTTTTTTTTTAGAAAATTAGCATTTTATAATTTTAGCTTGTTTTTCTTATTAGACTTATTAGTGAAAATGAAATTATTTCACTTATTAGTGAAATTGTTATATTCTTATGACAGTAATGTTCTATAAATCGAACCCATAATATTTTTATAATATCTTTACAAGGATACCCTACAGCTACACTATTGGGTAGGCGAGAAAAAAAAACCATCCCCATTTGAACTGTGATAAATAAATATTTTTAATATTTTATTCTACGACTTTTTAGTTTTAATAAATATCAATGCCAAATTACACTCAGTAAGTTGCAAATGGACGGACGGACGGACGGACGGGCGAACAGACATGACGAAACTATAAAAAAAATACAGTTAGTTATCTTTGGAATAAAATTTGTGTTACAACATATATATCTATGAGAATATATTTATTCGACGATTCTCAAAATCGATTAAAATCGAGACAAGACTGGATAAATGAAAAACACTATATACTATATTTGAGCGAAAAACTACAATATTGACAGTACCACGAAGTAAAGCGTTACTTAGCAACGGTTGATAGTAACGATTGTTGTATTTTCATTGCGTGTTCCAACAAAGAAGCCCTACAATTTTGAAACCAGAATGGGCAATGTATTGTATAGTATGTAGTACATATACTCAGTAAGTGCTTGTCATTGTTAAACGTGGTAAAAGCACAATAAACATTAAATTAATTTATTTTAAATAGATAGGAACACAATTTTATAACGAAATTAATTAGCGATGAAAGAAAATGTTTTCTTCATCTTTCCTAACTATATTTGTAGATTTTCTACAGTTCATAACATTAAAATCAGGCATTTTTCGTTATTTCAGTTGACATCTGTTGCCAATAGCAATGAAAGGCCGACTAAATGACACGGCGCCTAATTAGGATTTCAAATCCTAGTTGTCCCACGTGAAATGTATGAACTTACCGCATCTACTCTAGGTGTATGTCTGTGGTTATGTAACTAATTACAGAGAAAAACGCAATAATTGCACTTCCCATGACGTAAATGAATGACATTTACTGTTATTTCTTTATCTTTCGTATTTGTATTGTTACATTAAACATGTTTTTAATGTGTTTAGATATTGACTGCAGTGTCAATGTAAATAATATGGAAATAAGATATTATTATTTTAATAATACGTCAGAAGTACGTTTATACCTTTTATTCTTTAATCTGAGGTGTATACGTTAATGTTAAAAAAATTAAGAACACCCTGAGACCGTCGGGCTTCATCATCAGACCCTGGATTTCATCTAAGATTCGAGTAATGTAGTGCCGTCGACTTTATTCACCGGGTTAATTCGCCCCGATATCTTAAGTCCTGCGCTGCCTAACTTGCCACAGCCAAGCATAGTTGGGTTTAAGAATCTTTATGACAACTTACCGGTCTTATGCGTTAAACTTCTTTCTTTTGACCACTTCTTTTCACACTAATTAAATGTAACCCGCTGACTGCGCGATTATCACATCATTATTATTAATTTAAAGTCACACATTGTCACGGAATCACACTAAAATATTGAACACTAAAAACGATTATGCGTGATACTTACATTGTACGTTTACTACACGCCTGAATGTTGCAAGAGTTAGCATTAATATGGAGAAATTTTTATACCTGAAGAACGACTTATATAAGTATATTCTTTGAATAGATTATTCAAAACACTTCGGGTCAATTGTTAGACATACCTAATGAAGGACATACACGATCAAGTGTACTTAATCAAGTCTGCAGTTTGATTTGTCTTTGCAGTTTGACTTGACGCGGCGTCCAGTGAGCATGAGATAGATATATGGCCAGATAGTTATACCGTGGCCATACACGATCAAGTACACTGAATGCCGCGTCAAGTCCGCTTGACACTTGATCAAATACATTTGATTGTGTATTGGCTCCATAATGGATACTTATGATATACCTACTTACACGTGTCCTTTCTATTTATCTAAGTGGTATCGATGAAAGTATCGAATATCGATTGGCTCACCTATTGTTGTCTGCAACACGAGACGTCTGGGTGACTTCAACCCATTAAAGGCCCACTACTGGGCACGGGTCTCTCCTCTTGAGGAGGCCTAGAGCATAATCCACCACGCTGCTCCAGTGCGGATTGGTGGAGGGGTTAGTGGCCAACCCAAGTATCGGAAGTTTTTATGCCACCTGAGGGCCTCCGACATGGCTTAACGACAGTTATCTTACGATAAAAACCGGGACCGACGCTACGGCTTAACGTGCCTCTAGCGGTCACCCATCCCACTAAGAGCGCGCCCGCTGTTGCTTAACTTTGCAGATCACTTAGGATCGACAGAAGTCGCTGCTGCGCCGGGCCATGAGCTCGAGATGTCTACATGAAAGATATTAGATATGTGAGAAAAACTCTTAGTACAATAACATTTTTTGTCTGATTGTCGATTTATCGTTAATTCGAAAAGGCTTAACTGATTTGTGTTATATCAATTTAAAAAATCCCATCTAACCATTCAAGTAGATATGGGTACTAAAATTGTTCTAAAAAAATAATCAACTTCAAAACTGGAGATAACTCAAAAACTACTCGTCAAATTTAAATGGGTTACGAGGCCACAATATGACAAGCATCGGCCATCGAATATTAAAAGAATCATCAAAATCGGTACATCCAGTAAAAAGTTATAAGGGCAAGTTATTGTTTTTTTTATTGTTATTCATTATATTAGTTAATGGTATGTTAAGCTTTTTTGTACTTAATAAATAAAAAAGCGGCCAAGTGCGAGTCGGACTCACCCATGAAGGGTTCCGTAGCAGCAAGTAACATAATATAAAAGTTCTTGTAGTTCGTTATAACTTTGATCAATGTTTTTTGCGGTTTACGATTTATGACGTATTAAAAAAAAATACTTACTAGATCTCATTCAAACAAATTTTCGTTGGAAGTTTGCTTGGTAATGTACATCATATATTTTTTTTAGTTTTATCATTCCCTTATTTTAGAAGTTACAGGGGGGGGGACACACATTTTACCACTTTGGAAGTGTCTCTAGCGCAAACTATTCAGTTTAGAAAAAAATTATATTAGAAACCTCAATATCATTTTTGAAGACCTATCCATAGATACCCCACACGTATGGGTTTAATGAAAAAAACATTTTTGAGTTTCAGTTCTAAGTATGGGGAACCCCCAAAATTTATTGTTTCTTTTCTATTTTTGTGTAAAAATCTTAATGCGGTTCACAGAATACATCTACTCACCAAGTTTCAATGCTATAGCTCTTATAGTTTCGGAAAAAAGTGGCTGTGACATACGGACGGACAGACAGACAGACAGACAGACAGACAGACAGACAGACATGACGAATCCATAAGGGTTCCGTTTTTTGCCATTCGGCTACGGAACCCTAAAAAATACACTAATTTCACAAAATTCATGTTTCTAAAGGATGTTTAATGAGTAATAAGTAATTCGTGTCATTACCTCTTATTCTTATACTTCCTGATAACAGGATTACTACGTAATTATTTTATAATGGTTATATTTAAATATATTTATTTATTTCACAGGATTATTTACCAAGTTGCTTATAAAAACATGAGAGATAATATTTACCCAGTGCGTTTTTAAAGCTTTGCTAGGTAGCTTCCGGCCGCGCTGATAAGATCGACGACAGGTGAACAAAATACGTCAATGGACGGATCCCATGTCACTAAGCCATTGAGTAAGGTGAGTGCCCGCATTAGAGGTGACTCCATGGCAAGGACTAGGCTACACCTTGGTACTACAAACAGCTTATGACGCGTATGACGCCGGCGTCTAACTTGATTGTAATTGTCTGGGACATTCAACGATATCATAATACATTATATTAAATTTGTATTTAAATAGCTGTGTAATAGAATGTATTTGCATTTTCCTAGACGATGTCTGAGAGCCAAAGAGTGGAATAATCCGTCATCGTTTTGCTTTAGGAAGTTATTTTTACGTTAACAAATAGTACCAACCTAACGACACATTTGCTTTAAGTTTTTAAAAGGCGTTTCCTATTTGATTTTTACCCAATTTTATTCTTTTAACTTTCATTTTAGAAAAACATTGAAATATTTATTTACTATTCCTCACATAATTACTTGATATTCAATACTTTTTCATGAATCTGACAAAAGTTTTATAAAGTTTGATTTTTTATCTGAATTTTTAACTCTGAATCTATTGACCGAACTGAATTATCAGTGACAATAAATCGTTTATCGACTAATTACATAGGAAAAAACAGCAATATTTGCAATACTGACATAGCAGTGGATGAAGTCTGTTCCTAGTACCTATATTATATCCACGGACGTAAAAAAAAGACGGACGTAATCCCAAGAACAAATTCAGTGAAGCACCCATAGTAATACCAACTCTCCATTCGTACAAGTACACACACCCACACATTGACACCATACTGCTATGACATTGACACCATCGCGTAATCATCAGTAGCTTTTGCGTGACAGAGTAAAATCCTCAGAAACTTTTACGTTATAATATTAGTAGGATAATAATACTGATGATACCCATAGAACCGATTACACCTCCTGATCCACGGATGGCTCATCCCTAGACTATGACAATAACTAGAAACCCGACGCTTTCAGAGCGAATCACCGTATTTGAATAATCGTATCTAATCTACAAAGATTGTCTTGACTCATAATAAATTACTTAAACGGAAGTATTATTATTTCCTCTACTTGCATTTCAAATCATCATCGCCAGAAACCATTCGCCTTATGTCTGGGTTTGGGATTCCTTACACAATGTTAATTACCAGGACCATGTGCGAATATGCAGTCTTCATGCGCCGTTAGAATATGGAAATGATTCAAGTTAAAACTATTTTGTCATTGAAGTGATAATATAAGTTATAATGCGATAGGTATTAATGCTTATACTTAAATACAACGATATACCCAAAGCGCTTTACCTTCCCATTCCCATGGGAAATCTAAATGAAATACTATCTCAGAATAGGTAATAAAAACTTAAAGGTAATCAACCATTTTCGAAATAAATTTGTAAGTTTTAACACGTGACCTCATCTCTTTTTTGAAGGGAAGGAAAATTTTTCAGATTGTATCCATAGTTTTCCTACTTACATTGTAGTTAAAGCTGTTAATCTTGAATTCATAATACTAAGGTGCAGCGCAGACGACGCTCTTTTTGTGCGATCGAGTGTGCGGACGCACAAATGTTTATATGGCGCGCAGCCGCACTTTTTTGCGCGTCGTATGCGTTACTGCATATAATTGCAAAGGTTCTATTTTCACAGACTTAAAAGTGCGTCACGGACAGTGTGCCGTCTGCGCTGCACCTAAGTATATTTTGTTGACATCACCAATGCTCGTCAATAACTATTAAACAACAATAAAGAACATCGATTGACAAACCGAGAAAAAAAAGGGGAAGGGGATGACAGATGATAGCGAAAAAAGGTAATATGTCACTAGCGCGCCGACGATGAAGAGCGTAAGAACAGGCAATTGACCGTTTTGCTCGTAGTCGCTCTGTCAATACAAGACGATACGCACGCTTTTGTTGTTGTCAGAAGTGCTCGACATTTGACATATAGCGTTAAAATGCCTTCGTGTATTTTTGTTTCACTACACCAATGTGATTGGTGTAGTGAAACAAAAGATAAACGTGTGTGTGTTGTAGCTCTTTTCGGAACAGATTTTTGGTTGATTTGTAAGGATATAACGTATCTATATTTTTAAATATCATTGGATTTAATACATACCGCTGATAGTAAATATGGGGTTGCCGTTAACGTGGGGCGAGTACTCTTCGACTTTCTCTGACGGTTTGACGACATCGGGCGCTCCAACCATGCCTGTAACAATCAGACATCCATTGTTATAAACAAATTAACATTAACATCCATAGTTAACCTAGTTAACATTATCATAAGTAGACCTTAACCGCTAACTCGACTGGCCTGAAATTTGCATACATAGTCAAGAGCACTGACAAGGCCATTCAGTATGATATATTGATATCCGTATATATGTAATTGAAGCGAAATTTCGGGTAAAAGGTAGATAATGTTTATTGTTACTGCTATTTGAAATGCATATGACATAGATCGATGAATACATAAGTAAGTATATTATGTACACTCTATATACTTGGTTTCATTTGTCTCATGGGACTACCCACTAAACAGTCCCATCATGAGTCAATTCAAAGAGACCCGAAAGATTTTTTTTATGTAAATAGCTGTCAAACGAATAATAACAACAAAATAATAGTATAAGCCGCGCCATTAAAGAAATGAATCTAAAAGGGCGGTAATTATCATTCCCCCTCACTCGCACGCTAAAGACAGGAATAACGTGCGAGTGAGGAGGAATGATAATTTCCGCCATTTTAGATTCGTTTCTTTAATGGCGCAGCTTATAGTAATAACACCAAAACCGATGCATTGCCGACCAAGCAAGAAGAGAAGAGAATAGTGTAGGAAACAGCCCGAAAAATCCAAACGCCGTTCACTTTAAACCTCCTTTATTTTCACTTAACACTGCACAATTTTATTCTTACAATACACTCTTAGTATTCTATTGTTATTTAAAATCGAAACAGCTTTATTTTAATAATTACTTAGAAAATACACAGTACTGCCGCTTAGAAGTGTGCTTCGCCTTTCGATGTCTACAAGAGACTGCCATGTTTTATTTTTCAAATCTTCCACGTGGCGTTTGCCGGAAGTAACGAGAAAATATGGCACCGGAAGCGGAACCAAGACAGTCTATGATAAAATTAATATTACTGGTAACTGTAAATAGGCCAATCAATTGTAACAATAATACCTAATAAAACTATTTATTAAAACAATTATTTAGCTAAATATTATTTTTAGAATATTGCTCTTTATTTTAATTACATATACACATAGGTTTTTACAAAGTTAATGCGCTTACCATTCTGGACTTCATCGCCACTTAACGTCAGGTGGGATAGCAGTCAAGCATTAGCTTATCACATGCAAAAAAAGGGAGACGAAAGAAAGGATTGCTTAAATTATATAAGCGACAATTTGTATTTACTACATTAGGCTCAAGTAAGCAATATTAATATAATGTAAAAAGAGGTAGATATGTCACTAACGCACCGACGATGATGAGCGTAAGAACAGGCAATTAACTGTTCTAGTCGCTCTGTCAATACAAGACGATACGCACGCTTTTGTTGTTGTCAAAGTGCTTGACATTTGACATACAGCGTTAAAATGCCTTCGTGTAATATAACAATGTGACTGCTGTAGTGACACAAATGATAAACGTGTGTGTGTTGCAGCTCTTTTCAGAACAGATTTTTTGGTCGATTTGTAAGGGTGTACGTATCTATAATTTTTAAATATCATTGCAAGTAAAGTGAATTTTATCCATTTAAACCACCTTGTGCACAGTGTAACACAATCTCCCATATTGAGTTACATCAGGTAAATCCGTAATTGGCATTATTTCGCATTTTGCTCAACTAGGTCAATTTATACGGCCACGGCTTCGTAAATTTCAGGAAACATTATAGTGTATGCACGGACGTAAAAAAAAGACGGACGTAATCCCAACAACAAATTCAGTGAAGCACCCATAGTAATACAAATTCTCTATTCGTAAAGGTACACACACACCCACATATTGACACCATACTGCTATGACATTGACCATCGCGAATCAAATGGTGAGCGAGCTGTCATTGCTATGCTTCAATCTCGATTAGACAAGGTTACGTCCGTTCTTTTTTTACGTCCGTGAGTGTATGTTATACTTTACTCAAAATAATTCAAGTCACGTAAATCTATGACGTCAATGCCATAATAGGAAATTCAATCGAATAATAAATCATTTTCATCACTATTCAAGGAAATTGCTGTAAAACGATTTGACATCAGCATGAAATATTGACTGTTTTCTTGTAAACCAATGAATCAGATACGTGTGGGTAAGACTACGTCACTGTTCCACAACTCAAGAAGTTAATATACACGTCATCTGTACGGCAAGCTTCGAAGAGGTACCTGAAGATGGATCACGTGACATTGGATGAATATCTGCGTCCTATCATTGGTTGATATTACACACAGACCTGTATACCTAGAGTAGATGCGGTAAATTCATACATCTCACGTGGGACAACTAGGATTTGAAATCCTAATTAGGGGCCGAGTCATTTAGTCGGCCTTTCATTGCTATTGGCAACAGATGTCAACTGAAATAATGAAAAATTCCTGATTTTAATGTTAAGAACTGTAGAAAATCTACAAATATAGTTAGGAAAGATAAAGAAAACATTTTCTTTCATAGCTAATTAATTTCGTTATAAAATTGTGTTCCTATCTATTTAAAATAAATTAATTTAATGTTTATTGTGCTTTTACCACGTTTTACAATGACAAGCACTTACTGAGTATATGTACTACATACTATACAATACATTGCCCATTTTGGTTTCAAAATTGTAGGGCTTCTTTGTTGGAACACGCAATGAAAATACAACAATCGTTACTATCAACCGTTGCTAAGTAACGCTTTACTTCGTGGTACTGTCAATATTGTAGTTTTTCGCTCAAATATAGTATATAGTGTTTTTCATTTATCCAGTCTTGTCTCGATTTTAATCGATTTTGAGAATCGTCGAATAAATATATTCTCATAATATGTTGTTAAAAGTTTTATTCCAAAGGTAACTAACTGTATTTTTTTATAGTTTCGTCATGTCTGTTCGCCCGTCCGTCCGTTCGTCCGTCCATTTGCAACTTAGTGAGTTTAATTTGGCATGGATATTTATTAATATTTATTTTATTTATCACAGTTCAAGTGGGGATGGATTTTTTTCTCGCCTACCCAATAGTGTAGGGTATCGTTGTAAAGATATTATAAAAATATTATGGGTTCGATTTAAAGAACATTATTGTCATAAGAATATAACAATTTTACTAATAAGTGAAATAATTTCATTTTCACTAATAAGTCTAATAAGAAAAACAAGCTAAAATTATAAAATGCTAATTTTCTAAAAAAAAAACTAAGAAAGTGATAATTTTGGTTAGAGTCAAGTTTCCGTCTCTCCTGCCAGCTCTAAAAAGGTGAAGTTCGACAAAAAATTCACAATAATAGGATAAACAGTAAATTTTCAAGGAAAACTATCACGGCTACAGGTTAACGAGTAATAATCAATCAACTATGGAACCCTACATTGCGCATGGCCTTACAAGCTCTTGACCAGTTGTATTTCATCAATCGAAAGAATTTTTGAAATCGGTCCAGTAGTTTTTCAGTTTATCCATTAAAAAAAAACAATAAATCGAAACTTTCCTCTTTGTAAAATTATAGAATATAAAATAAAACTGGATCATAAAATTATTCAACATTCCTATTACTTTCTAAATTAATGGTGGTACATTTTTGTTATTTTGATTATTAAATTATAAAGGTTTTGATTTCAATAAATAAATGATTATATTTTGATTTAATTCCCTTTTATTTATTTAAAATTTGTAAGTAAATAATATAATATGATATTGATCTATTTATTTATATTTTTGAAACGTGTTTATAATTTTAATATTAATAAAAATTTAATAAATTTTATAATTTGTGTTTATAATAAATAAATTATAATCAAGTTAAATCAAACTTACCCCAATGATATATGTTTAATAACAAAACATTAACAAAACAAAATTATTTATTTGGTTTTATTCAGCACTATAACCTATACGTATACAATAACAATCAACCAGACTGATTATAATCGGTTATCGATATCGAGAATCGGTAAGAAATCGGTTTCGTATTGGTATTGCTAAGATGAGGTATATCAATCACTCAAATTTTCTTGTGACATAACATTGTGTCAAAAAAAGTGACACGCTTGGTTTTCGTACAATTCGAGGTACATACTTCATCTACTCTAGGTATACAGGTCTGTGATATTACACATCTAGACATCTTACGAGTGGCTTCAAGTCAACGTGAATCAGGCCTATGACTGTTCTTGGCCCTATCCTTACACATAGACATAATAAGTATATGTCAGTGCTAATATTGATGTGAAACATCTTTACGCGAGGGGTAAACCTGATTTTAGACTTGGTGATCGTGGCGACGCATTTCGATGTTTCACATCTGCCAGCCGTGACAGCCATGACAGCTGTTCTTTTTTATTTTTTATGTGTGGTGGGTTTTTCGGGAAAACACAGTTATACCCAGTGTTGCTAGGTCCAAAAACTGGATAACGATATTTTCTGATATAAAAAAAACAATTAGTAGATTGATTATTAAATCTGTTTTTTTTTTCAGATGTACTAAAAATATCGTTACTGTATACGGTAGCTCGCAACTAACTAACTAACTAACTAACTAACTAACTATCTTCTGCCGTAACTATGTGACTATGTGGTACCTGGCAACACTGGACACCAGTATTTAACGAGCGAAGTTCAGACTAATGCAAGCGTATTCTATTTTTAAATACGTCGTTAGAAAGGAACAGAAGATGCCAGTGCTAATGTAATTTCCTGCGTCATGTAGACGTAAGACGATCCAACTCCTCGTGTTTAACTTCCTGATCTTCCGCCACAAAATGTTATGTAATTGGGTTGTGACCGACTACATCTGAAATAGCTACTAAGTAAGAAAGTATTCATCGTATAGGCACGGCATATCTTTGCCGTGGTATGGGTAAAAAAACCAGTCAAGTGCAAGTTAGACACGCGCATAGGGGCTCCGCATCAGCTTGTTTAGTACGCCAAATAATTTGACGGCCCGATGCGACGCTCGGACAAACGGCCGAACGGTGTAGATATTTTTTGTAACTAGCTAACGTCAGCATTCTCAAATACTTTGGACATATTGCAAGAAGACCGCATGACAATATAGAGAAATTGATGGTGACAGGTAAAACTGAGGGCAAGAGACCTTGGGGCCACAGTCCTAAGAGATGGTCTGATCAGGTATCCAAACATCTGGAGATACCAGTCAGCACGGCACTTCACCAAGCTGCTGATCGCCATAAGTGGAGATAAGCTATTGAAAAAGCTTCGCGTCAGAGTCACGATCCTCAGTAATAAGGCCTGACTATAGAGAGAGAGAGAGCAGACGTGAAGCTGACGATCCGCATGATGGTAAGAAGAAGAAAGAAGCACGAAAGAAGAGACAAAAAGAAAGTATTGATACATGTCACAAGACATGAACGGGACTCCCGTTGGCCCCCTTTGTATACGGAACCCTGGAGCACTACTATGCAGACATACAACTAATTCAATAACGCAATACTAAAAGTATTTATTCATTATAAGGTTTTAAACATGTACCTACTGTAAAAGAAAAGTAAAAAGTTAATTTAAGTAATAACATTGCAACATTACTTACACGGTCTACTGCGGATTACGAGAATACTTTCACAATACTGGGTGAAGGCGAAGGGCCGATAGGGTTATGTAGGCCTCCAAAACAATAGATTTACAACCTTATTTATCACGCAGTTATAAGGTCCAATTGTAAATAAATAAAAATAAAAGCTAAACCGGTCACCGACTGTATATTTACCCGACTGCCAAGGAAGGGTTATACTTTTTGAGCATATCTTGTATGTATGCGCGTAATATTCTTAATTACCTCGTATCTCCTAAACCACTGGACCAATTAATGTAAATATCTGGATGACCAGAAAAAAGAGAGAAAGAAATTACGTACTGGCTGAAGCCACCCCCCCCAATCCAGCCGAAACACGTTGAAAAGTTTGAGGCTGACTCAAGCATGTAAATAATAATATTTCTATGGTCTACCTCCGTTCCTGTTCTTAAACCAACACTAATAGATGAAAATAGTTAAAATACAAAGTTAATAAAATTAATGCCTGTCAAAAGATGACAATTGTTTTTAATACGTTACATTCGCATCTTATAAATGAGTCCCTAGATAAGCAAGATCGGATTGGATTACTAATAACACTTAAGGCGCGGTGTGATCTCAATATTCACAAAACTGGGTTTCTTTGGTGCTCGAGTACGAGGAAACCCAATGAAAATATCGTACACAAAAAATACAGAGCATAGAAAAAGGTCTAAAGAAAAATGTTAACCGAATAGAATATTAAATACTTGTTTGATTTTCCCAATAAAAAATCGTAATTTGCTATACAAAAATAAACTTAATCGTCGAAGTTCTCTGTATTTTCAGCGGTAACAACATATTTTTCTTGAGAATATAATACGTATATGGTTTTATTAAAACTTAAACCGGACAGATATTGAATTTAATGTGTATATTTTGAATAACCTAAGGAAAACCCTCAAATTAAATGTTTATTCGCAATCTAGTTACATTGTTAGCAAAAATATGCTCTGCAATTTTGAACCCTATTCAGCTTCACGTAAATGTAACATTAGATTAACGCAGATATGCGGTTGTGTGAGTGAAATCAACGTTTTTAAATCGTAGTCATACCGCGCCTTAATTATTATAATTATAAACTGACCCCGCAATGTGACATGTAACTATACTCTTGTTTTTCCTCATTTATTTTGCAGTTTCTATATTTGAATTGTTATTATTATGAAGCTACAGTATGAAATAATTATAGACGTAACTATCTATACAAGGCCGTCTTTAACCTACTGAAGGCCCTGGGCATATTAGGATAATGGGGCCCCTATGACTTTGTCAGAACACTTTTTTGTTAGAATAAACAAAGAAAGTAGATAAGCAACTTAAGCAAGCCTCTAGATTTATATAAAAGCTAATAAGCAAATTGGTATTGTAGTCAGTAATTTAGGTTCGATTTATTCGAATTAAAAGGTTTTTCGGTAACGAATGTCGGTTATCCTTTAGTGATCTGGCAGGAACTAGGGGGCCCCTGTCGATCACGGGGCCCGGGGCACATGCCCAGAGTGCAAAGTGGGAAAGAGGGGTTTGGATCTATATAATTTTGCGACTACTGCTTTACTCTAGTCTACTTTTATTTATTAGTACCTACCAGGTATATTTGTTATGTTATATACCAGTGGTTTCACAAAACATAATCTTAAATTAAAATTTAAAAAACCCCGACAGTTTTATTTGCACTAAATAAACATATAGAACACTTTGGATTAAGTCACCTTTCATACAAAAAAAACTAGATCAAAATCGGTTCATCCGTTTAGGAGCTACGATGCCACAGACAGACATACAGATACTCAGACACGTCTAACTTATAACACCCCTCTTTTTGCGTCGGGGGTTAAAAATTACAACTTTACATACTTACATTACATTACGTTTATATGAAACGTCATAATCATCCCAGGAGAACATACAATCGGGATAAAATCTATCCTATTTTCTTGTCCCGGACATGGACCATCTATCTGTGTGCCAAGTTTCATATTAAACGGTGCAGGGTTGGTGCGTGATGAAATGATAAATATTCAAACATCTTCACAAATTTTCACGTTTATAATAATTTTACACGGACATAAAAAAAGAACGGACGTAACCTTGTCTAATCGAGAGCGAAGCTGACAGCTGACAGCTCGCTTACCATGTGTGCGTAATTTTGTAATTTTTGATTCGCGATGGTGTCAATGTCGTAGCCGTATGGTGTCAATGTGTGGGTGTGTGTACATGTACGAATACAGAGTTGGTATTCCTATGGGTGCTTCACTGAATTTGTTCTTGGGATTACGTCCGTCTTTTTTTACGTCCGTGTAATTTTATTGAAAAATTAGTCTTCAAATAAATGAGAACATTATGAACGTAGTTAAAGTCAATTAAAGATGCATTATTAGGGATAACTCAAAACAAAAACTACTCGTCAGATCTCGCTCAAAAAATGGGACAACATGACAAGCACAAGCTTCCGAATATAAAAAGAATCATCAAAATCGGTACACCCAGTAAACAGTTTTGCCAAGGAACAATGATGTTTAAATTTTATTTTTAAATGATGTTCTTTTTTACATTATAATATCATTGCCAAGGAAGGGTTATGTTTTTCGCGCGTGTCTTACAATAGTTACAATACAGTATGCTTGTAATATTTTTATTATCTCATACCCATACCGCTGGACCAATTTATATGTATAATATCGTTAGATTCTTCTTGATAACCCAAGTGCTCTTAGATAAGTGAAATTAAAAAAATACAAATATGGTGACTGCCATGCTGTGGTGCCATGCCATTGTTTGAAGTATCAAAAAATAAAAACAAATCGAATAATGCAATATGGGTATTAAATTAAAGAGCTCACCATAAGGATTTCAAAAAGGTATATCATGACAGTCATGATAGCGTTTTTAAGATACATGGTGTCACTCAGAAAATGATCAGATACCGATGTTAAGTGGAAATAAAATTTGATCCATCATTTAAGATAACGCCAAATTATTTAAGTTAGCCAAATCAGTAAAGCCACAAGTCACCGACGCATTGCCACTTGCCAGTATTAAAAACTTATTTTACATCGTATGATAATTATGCTAAGTAATTTTCCAATTTAGGGTCAAATTACTTGATGTAAATACCAGCATTTCTATCACTAATTGCTACAGTAATTATGCCATTTATGGCAGCGACCGTCTATAACGTGATGATCAAACCATCACATGATACATCTGTCTGTTCTAGCGACATGAACTATGATCACGATCAACGTAATCTTTAGTATTTTTAAGTTTTTTATCTCTACAAACAATCATGAACCTTTCAGTGCAGAAAAATGTAAATAAGTTGACCGATTAACATTTTTAAAAACGCGTTTTTAGGGTTTCGAAGTAAAATTGGAACTCTTATAGTTTCATCATATCCGTCCGTCAGTCTGTCCGAAGGAAAGCGCCGAGACCCTTAGTGCTAGAAAGCTGTAGTTTGGCATGGATATACGTATTTATTAAAACTCCAGAATCGTAAAATAAAATATTGAAAGACACACATACCACATAGTGAGGGGTAACGATAAAAAGGTCTTCAAAAAAATATTATGGGTCTTCTAAGACCATTTTTGGAATTAGGGGTCCGTTTGCGAAACTTTTGGCTTTAAAATGCTAATTTCAGTTAATTTATTTATTTATTTATTTATTCATTTCATTGCTACAAATATGGTACAAGTAGAAAAGATGGAAATTTTACAGGCGTTCAAACATATTTGGCCGATGTCGGCATGCAACATTTTGTTGATATTAAAATTTACAATATTACGTGCAACACTAATTATAATCCTATTTAATTTATAATATACGAGTAACCACCCTCGCTTTGCTTCGGTTTTCTTATTTTTATACACCTTGGGTTACATTATTGGAGTTTTATTAAGGAACCCTAATTTTTTGAAAATAAATTATAGCCTATGTTACTCGGGGATAGTGTAGCTACCTAACAGTGAAAGAATTTTTCAAATCGGTTCAGTAGTTTCGGAGCCTATTCAATGCAAACAAAAAATCAAATCTTTCCTCTTTATATATTAGTATAGAAAACCAATTAATAATACAATATAACAATCAATAATAATAATTATCAATAATAATAATAATTAACTTAAGTAATAATCAGCTTAAATAATAATAATACAATAAAATTAATACGTTAACAAAATATTCTTAAAACATAATTCAATGTCAATATGTGCAAATTAAATTCAATTAAGAGTCAATTGTCCCCGCTTGTTGGCTAAACGGTTGGAGTTTCACAAGTGCAAAAACTCTCAAAAATAGGTTATATGATGAATTTACAAAGGAAACTATCACGGCTATGTCAGCATAAGTAATTATTGAGTAATAGTCGATAAACTTACTACTTCAGAACCCTACATTGCGCGTGGCCTGATACGCACTTGCCCGGTTTTTATACTTGATTGTATATTGCATGTGACGCTACTCCTACTAATATTATAAAAGTGAAAATTTGTGAGGATATATGCACGTTTGTTACTCTTTCACGCAATACACGGATTTTCATGAAACTTAGCACATAGGTAGACCATGACCTGGATTAAAATATAGTGTACTCATTATCCCGAAAAACGCAGACAAAGCCTCGAGCAGAGCGCTAGTGTAAAAATAATTGTGACTGTGCTCAATGCGATGATTTTCGACCGACTTAAAAAAGGAGGAGGTATTCAAATCGACTAACGGACCTGAAAAAAGACGGACGTAACCGCGTCTAATCGAGAATGAAGCATAGCAATGGCCGCCCGCTTACCATAGGTGTGTAATTTTTATTCGCGATTGAAGCAGTGAAATGTCAATGTGTGGGTGTGTGTACTTGTGCGAATAGTGTTGGTATTACTATGGGTGATTCACTGAATTTGTTCTTGGGATTACGTCCGTCTTTTTTTTTAGGTCCGTGATTCGACTGTATTTTTTATGTTTGTTTCCTAAGAACTTTTGACTGGGTGGACTGATTCTAATTATTCTTTTTTTAATCAAAAGCTGATGCTTGTCATGTGATCCCACTTAAATTTGAGCGAGATCTGACAAGTAGTTTTTAAATTATCTCTAATTTTGAAGTCCGTTATTTTTTGTCAAGATTATTCGTTTTGGACTAGGGCTCATTTCTGCTGTCTGTACAAAGTACCTAATCCTAGTCACCTTCAACTTCCCGAGTTCTTACACCTTCCCATGCCATGACCCAATAACACATAAGACTCATACAGTCATACAGTCATACACCACTGTTATCGTGTACCGTAACTAACGCATTCGTTTGGCTCGAACATTCCCTGCAAGTGCACATTTCACTGGCATTGAACCGGTATTCATTACCGATGAATTAATAACTATGTATAAGTACATTTTTATAATTAAATAATCTAAATTTTACTAACAAAAAATAACCGACTTCAAATTACTCAAAAACTACTTGTCAGATCTCGTTCAAATTAATGTGGGACCACATGACAAGCACCTGCTTTCGATTAAAAAAATAATCATCAAAATCGGTTCACCCAGTCGAAAGTTTTGAGGTAACAAACATAAAAAAAATACAGTCGAATTGAGAACCTCCTTCTTTTTTGAAGTCGCTTAAAAAGGACCTGCGACCGTTTTATTTATTTACACTAGACTTAAGAACCATCTGTATTACGTCAGCTTTCAAACAAAATCGTATCATAATAGGTCATTTGTTTAGGAGGTCGGATGCCACAGACAGACACAGACACGTCAAGCTCTCTTACAACATCTGTACAACAACATCTCTACCACACATCTCTACAACAACACCTCTCTTTTCCGTGTCGGAGGCTAAAAGATGACAGCATAATAATCAATGCACGAATAGGAGGACCCTATGACAATTTTGATATAAGCTTGTCAAAGACTGTTTCTTTGAAGACTGAGTCACTTCAAAAAAAGGAAGTCTCATCCCTAATTTTAAAATCGGTAATTTTGTTCACCTACGGACTTCATATTGTTTTGGTAAAATTTTGATTATTAACGAACTCATCAGCTGATGTCTACGATACGTACGAACGTCTTATAACTTACCATCCCATTTGCTCTTTTCTACTGAACATGTATAGGCTCAATTTGGATTTGGGTTCACCTGTCAATTAAATAGAATAAAAACACAAAGAAAACAAACAGAAATACGCACAGTGAATTTGACGTAATCTCCAAACATAATATAGTTTATCGTAAGCCTGCAGTCATAACTTACTTAAGTATAATAATAAAAAAATACAAATAAAACATTCAGGTTCAGTGACCGTAAAAATTTACGAATCTCATTTTTCGAATGTTATGGTACAGGTATGGCTCAGATTCTAGATAAAGGTTTTAACTGCCTCCAAAGGAAGTAATTATTCATAATTCGATAATTTATTATTCATAATTCCATAATTTATTCCATTGATTTTCCATATGTTATGTCACTCCGCACCAGGCGGTCTCGAATGTTTTATTTGGGATCTGAATTCTTCCTACGCTGAGGTCGGTAGGGTACATCAGCTACGCGTACCAATATTGTGAGATATTATGTGAGCTATTATGTCCTGCTAAGGTCAGTGTGTGCGATATCATAACGTAAACGGCCGTATGTTTTGATTGCATTAAAAAACTTAGAAGCTTGATAATTTCACAGCTCCAAGGGATTACAAGCCTGAGATGGTATTAGGTCTAAACTATAACAAGATCGATACCGTCACGCGTTTGTGAGAAAAAAGTATCTTTGAAAATATTCTACGGACAACAAAGTAATTTCATTTTTTTTAACAATAAAAATAATTTGTACATAATATGTAAATTTTTAAATAAAAAACGATGAGTAGGCTTACTAGGATTTACTATGATCAGAAAGTAAATTAGGAGTAGGTATGATAACTCACGATTTTTGTAAGATATACAAACGCGTTTAAAATGTTTAGTGTCCGCGATGATGAAAGTTTTTAACTTAAAAACATACGTCATGTCAATATCAATGTTAACATAAGTATGTTCAGACTCCAGAAAAATCCAAAAAATAATCCAAAAGGAGAGATTTTAAAAAGTAACCTTATTCATCATAACATCAACTTTTTACGGAGATAATACATCTTGCAAAATTCCGAAAGATTTGATTGACAAATAATTATTACGACCTATTTATATTTCAACTGTATTACGTTACAAACATTTTGTAACATTAAGTAACTGTAAAAGCAACGCAACTTCAGTAAATTTATTTAACGATTTAACACGTAGAATACATCTTAACTTAACTAATATTATAAAGAGAAATGATTTGAGTTTCTATTATGTTTCTCCGTAATTGTAAACTAAAAAATTACTAACTGATTTTAAAAATTCTATAAAAATGCTATTATGTGAGTGAGTAACATCAGCTTTAATAAAAATAAAGAATCAGAACGATACCTTACGAAAATTATTGCAATAATATACCCCAAGGTATAAAAAATTTGCCTTATAAGGTTATACAGCGCTGTGAAAACAATTGTTTGCAATGGCATTATTTTTTTACTTTATATTGTCATTGATTGCATGAAAAAAGTTTTCCGTAGCAGAGCGAGATCAGTTACTAGTCATTAACAAAAACATTTAATTTATTATCGTGGTTAATTAAACTTTGCTTTATTGCAGCAAAGATAACCTGACTACTTATTGTTTTTGCTAAGCTGTCAATATAACGTTAAGATTTAGATCATAAAAATGTTACGTTTGCACTTGTTCGTAATAATGTCATATAATTAAGCAATCTCTTTTATTTTAATTTACTGCAAAATAAAACTTTGAGCTCTTGATTTAGCTCACGCTTCCAACTGGTATTCAAATAAATCAAGGGCATTTTAACCGACTTCAAAAAACGGAGGTTCTAAATTCGGTTGTTTCTTTTTTAATGTTTGGTACCGGTTATATTTTTTGTGTAATATTATTTTGTTACCTCAGAACTAGTTTCTTCTTCTTCTTTTTTCTTAATGAGAATACTTCCAGATTACTCCCATATTTATCAAAATTTAGTTCTGATAGTGGGATCCACGAGGACTTGAGGGAGGTCCTTAAATATTATAGGTATGCTAGCTGACTCGGCAAACGCTGTTCTGCCAAAAATTTTGTGGATAGGGAATATTATTACCTAGCTAAATGTATTAAAATCGGACAACGTCACACGAGATTTTTATATTAAACTAGCTGACCCGCCGAACTTCGTATCGCCTAATAAATTATTTTGTATAGATGTATAGATATGGCGGTTACTATAATACCGGTAATATTCCACAAGTATACAACATGGGTTGTCTCGATTTTATTACGGTTTACCCGTTTACAATTTGCTAAAACGCTAATTAGGCGTATAGGCATATAATAAAAGGAATTTAACACATTCAATCGACTAGATTTTTTATTTATGCGAAAGCCAACGGTTCTGAACTTTTTATTACTCTGTGTATAGGTACACTGTAGTAACGGGATAACTTTTAAATTAAATAACAGTTCTTTTTAATGTTAAGAATAGATAGCTCCCGCAGGCAATTAGATATCAATAGTTAGATTATCTTTTGTTTTCAGTAAAAATAAATGAATATCTAATATATTGTTGTAACCATGTTATAACTGTAGGTATGTCATCTATTTTGGTGTTCATTATGTTTAAAAATAAACCTGTTGTCGTTGACAGATTGAAAAATTTTGATTGTTTGTTTGCGTTGAATAGGCTCCGAAACTACTGAACCGATTTCAAAAATTCTTTCACTGTTGGGAAGCTACACTATCCCCGGCTAACACAGGGTATATTATATTTTCAAAAAAAATTGTGATCCTTAAACCCCAATAATGTAATCCAAGGCGTAAAAAAATAAGAAAACCGAAGCAAAGCGAGGGCGGTTACTCGTATGTTATATTCTGAAGTTCCCAGGGAAATGGTAAATTTCAAGCGTTTTGGATTAACGTATAATTTGAGCCCCTGCTAAGCATGACTGTTACTTTGATATTTTTAGTTGCCTAATAAAAAAGAGAAGAAATGAAGAAAGATATTCTTTGCATTTGATGATAATAATCCTTACCCAGAGCTCTGCCACCAAGCCCCGGTTTCCATCGCCTATTACGACACATTGGTTTACCGGCCGCGGCATGGGTTCGAAGGCTTTGGATATTCTAAATCGCACAAATAGGTAAGACCAATTATAACCAGTGAACGATCAAGACTCTTAAAACGATACTTCACTTGTTGAACTGACTAGAACAAAACAGAACATTTACATATGATACGGGCTGAAATCAAAGACCTTATTTTAGCTTCGACTTAAGTAGTAATAAATAATTTAATACTTCCTTCCTTCAATAACTGTTGAAGAACCAATGGCCTTCATACGGCTTATAAGCTGAACGAGTTATTTACTTAAATCATGTAAAAATTTCCACAGACCCTTATCAATTTCGTAAAAATTTATTGATTAATGTGTTTATGCTTTATATCCGGTTGCTATCATTTTTTTCAATGTCAAATCAATGATATTTAAAAAATTTAGATACGTTATACCCTTACAAATCAACCAAAAAATCTGTTCCGGAAAGAGCTACAACACACACACGTTTATCTTTTGTTTCACTACACCAATCACATTGCTATAATACACGAAGGCATTTTAAGGCTGTATGTCAAATGTCAAGCACTTCTGCCAACAACAAAAGCGTGCGTATCGTCTTGTATTTACAAAGCGACTACAAGCAGAACGGTCAATTGCCTGTTCTTACGCTCTTCACCGTCGCGTCGGCGCGCTAGTAACACATCTACCTCTTTTTTTACATTATAATATCATTGTGTCGAATTAACTGTTTATTTGTTTACAGAATAACTCGCACTACATGAAGAGATAACTTAACGTTAATCAATTCAAACAACGCCAATCTCATCATGATATAGGAATTAAAACACAAAATTTAATGACAATGTGAAATGTTTGTTTTGTAAAAAAATAACTACGCATTATTATTTACAAAATCAGGAAATTTATCGGTTCTCTTAAGAGTGCGAACTATTTTATTTTCTTTATGGTTAGCTTGATAATAAACAGACGGACAAATTGACGACCTCATAATACTTATTAACAAAAAAATAAACCAATGAAAAAAAACTGAATAGCGAAAAATAAAATAAATAATTCAGTATTTATAAATTAAGATCCGTTATATATATAAGATAATATTGGACGTGGGAAAACAATGACCGATTGGGCCAAGATATTTTTTTCCAGTGAAGCTTCATTTTGATCAGCCGATTAAGTACTTGACTCGATTTTGGACTACAGCTGACAACATAATGGTGGTACGAACCGTAAAACACCCATTAATGGTGCATCCTTGGAGATGCTTCCCAAAAAATAAATTCGGAAATTTGCAGTATTGTACGTATTTACGGAAAGTATTTTACTGTACTTTGGATACTCAGAAAATGATGAAAATTTACGAAAAAACATTTTTGCTGTCGGTTAAGACGATGTTTCAACGTCACAATTATTTCTGGTTTCTAAAGAGTTTAACGACCCTAAACATGGAAGTCGGCTTTGCACCACTTGAAAGGTGGAACATGGTACCGACGTGTTGGATTGGCCCTCACAGTCCCCTGGTGTCAATCCATATTCCATATTTGTTCATAGATGAAGATTAAAGGAAGGGCAAAAAGATACAGTAACCGCACGGACCTAAAAAAAGACGGACGTAATCCCAAGAACAAATTCAGTGAAGCACCCATAGTAATACCAACTCTCTATTCGTACAAGTACACACACCCACACATTGACACTTCACTGCTTCAATAGCGAATCAAAAATTACGCACACATGGTAAGCGGGCGGCCATTGCTATGCTTCACTCTCGATTAGACGAGGTTACGTCCGTAACCGTAGCTGAACTTACTCGTGAACTGAAAACTGCGTGGAGGTCTTTACCTCGCAACTATGCTAAAAAATTTACGGAAAGTATGCCAAGAAATGGCAAGCGATTATGGACAATAGTAGATTGTAGATTGGATGCCATATTTACATTAAAGCATCCAACAGCAATAAAGTAACTAATTGATAACAATTTCGTCCTTTGATATTTCTAAAATTTGCCGGTCACGCTCTTTTCGCACATAGTGTAGATTCGTGTCGAATTGAGAACCTACTTTTTTTTTCATCGGTTAATAATCAAATTAATTGTTGTCATAAAAAAATTAACAAATTACTGTTCTGAGAATTACGTCGTGGAAATTTTATACATAAATATGTTAATTTCTTCCATAACAAAATCATAAATAACAATTAAAAATAATTAAGTATCAGAGTTAATTATTAATTTTATCACTTGCTTGAGCTATAATATTATTAAGCTAGCTCTTAACTTTATAGACTTTCATAACACTGCGACATCACCGTCGTTGGTGAAGAAGGAATAGTCCACCTTTTCGTTCATCTACGAGTATATTAATATTATAAAGAGGAAATATTTGATTGTTTGTTTGAAATTACTGAACCGATTTGAAAAATTCTTTCACTGTTGGGAAGCTACACTATCCCCGGGTGACTTAGGCTATATTATATTTTCAAAAAAGTTGGGGATATTTAATAAAACTCCAATAATGTAACCCAATGGGTAAAAAAATAAGAAAACCGAAGCAAAGCGAGGGCGGTTACTCGTCACGTTATAAAATTCAAAAAGTTAGTCACAATAGATACTTGTGGTAAGTAGTAAGTACATTACCCATAACGAAACCAATATGTTCTCTTTCTTTTATTTATCATCAACATGGCTTGAAAAATGTACACATGTGTAATGTACACTTTCATAAACTGTTTTATTTGTTAACACTTGTACAGGTTCAACAATAAACAATGAATACTTTTCTTTTATTGCTATGTTAATTGGTATTTAAGGCGCGGTATGACTACGATTTAAAAACGTTGATTTCACTCACACAACCGCATATCTGCGTCAATCTAATGTTACATTTACGTGACGCGGAATAGGGTTCAAAATTGCAGAGCATATTTTTGCTAACAATGTAACTAGATTGAAAATAAACATTTAATTTGAGGGTTTTCCTTAGGTTATTCAAAATATACACATTAAATTCAATATCTGTCCGGTTTAAGTTTTAATAAAACCATATACGTATTATATTCTCAAAAAAAAATGTTGTTAACGCTGAAAATACAGAGAACTTCGACGATTAAGTTTATTTTTGTATAGCAAATTACGATTTTTTATTGGGAATATCAAACAACTATTTAATATTCTATTCGGTTAACATTTTTCTTTAGACCTTTTTCTATGCTCTGTATTTTTTGCGTGCGATATTTTCATTTGGTTTCCTCGTACTCAAGCACCAAAGAAACCCAGTTTTGTGAATATTGAGATCACACCGCGCCTTAATTGCTCTATAGTCGGTAGGTTGTTTTTAAACTCACATGTTTTTGTGTAAATACCTAATTACCTTTTGAAGTTCGGCATTGCGTAGGCTTAGTATGTAGGTATCTCCTCACACATGTATGTCGTATTATCATCTAATGACAATAAAAATACAATAATATGACATCTATTAATAACAGTACAATATCTAATATGGTGTTATCAAGCTGGTGAAATGATGGGATGGGGTCAAAGGTGGGAGAGGAAACCTTGGAATGCTTACAAAAAAACCCCTTGATTTTTGGCTCTTTAAATTTGCCATGACTCTGGTCATTTTACTTGATTATGAAGATCTAATGGAACAGAAAAGGTTCCAAAATGCCTACTAAATAATATCTAAATTAATCAAGTTGAGGCTCCATAGATTTGACTTCACTAGCTTTGTTCATTTCACATTTTGGGAAATCTTAAGTAATAAACTACTTACCCGTAGTTTCTAAATACTCCGAAAAAATATTAAGTTTCCAGTATTAATGTCTATGTATCTGTGTATCTGTATGTCTGTATGTCTGGCTGTGGCATCGTACCTCCCAAAAGGATGATGCCATCAAAAACAAAACTTGTAAAAAAAACCAAGTCTCGCAACTCAGTTCTTCTACCGTAAAAAGTTGTGAGATCCATGTAATACCAAGTCGGTTAATTTATTAAGTTCCTACTTAAGGGTCCTTCTGTCTTAAGTTGTTACGTAATTAGCTAACCTAACAAGTAACAACATCTTATAGTGACCATATTATCAATATTAAAAATCTTTTATGTTTTAAATAAATAGATCGACTTGACCATCGCATGAAAACACAATGTACCTCACAAGTAATACCTACATATTGTATTAAATTTGATTGTTTAGTGCGATTGCCAAGTCAATCTATTTATTTAAAACATAAAAGATTTTTAATATTGATAATATGGTCACTATAAGATGTTGTTACTTGTTAGGTTAGCTAATTACGTAACAACTTAAGACAGAAGGACCCTTAAGTAGGAACTGAATAAATTAACCGACTTGGTATTACATGGATCTCACAACTTTTTACGGTAGAAGAACTGAGTTGCGAGACTTGTTTTTTTTTACAAGTTTTGTTTTTGATGGCATCTCATTTCTTTTTGTAGATAGTTCTACTTTTTTTTCCTTTTACAAGTTACCTTTGAACATAATTATATCTAGGTACCCATCTATACCTATTATTCCATTATATTATATACAGGTACACTGATTCATTCACTGCAAATGTTACTTTGTTATACAGGTACAGTAATTCATTAACTGCAAATGTAACTTTGTAATCCTATATATTTATATGGGATTACAAAGTTATTTATGCAGTGGATGTATCTAGAAAACTGAACCGAAATTGCAAAATATTTTAGTTTTCCCTTGATCTATACACTAAACACTAATTGTGTTCCAAATTTGAAGCTTCTATGTCTGCTAGAAGTGCCTTAGAGTTTTGATGATCGGTCAGTCAGTCAGTGAGTGACGAAATTAAGAAACTTTGACTAGTTATAATTCTTAAACTACTGGTTCAAATTGAATGAAATTTGAAATATACCGTGTTTATACAATGCCTGCTTGGTTACTAAATTCAGGCTTCTAACTTTATCCACAACGAAGTTATAGGGGGTCGAAAATGGCCTGAATTGCTTCGAGAAAAGGATGGTACGGCCGTGCCGCTTTTTTGCTCGACTTGGCGGGGGCACTGCCGTGCCCCCAGATTTTGATGTAGTTTTTTTATTTGAAAGGTAACTTCATCGAGAGTATTCTTAGCTATGTTTAGCATAAATAAAACTGATACAGGTTTTTAAATTTAAATTTAAGATTGTTGTGTTTTATAATCTAAATTTTACTAACAAAAAATAACCGACTTCAAAATTACTCAAAAACTACTTGTCAGATCTCAATAAAATTTAATTGGGACCACACGACAAGCACCAGCTTTCGAATAAAAAAAGAATCATCAAAATCGGTTCATCCAGTCGAAAGTTCTGAGGTAACAAACATAAAAAAAACAAAATACAGTCGAATTGAGAACCTCCTCCTTTTTTGAAGTTGATTAAAATTAGCAGACGCCGTTTTGAAAATATACATTTACTTGTGAACGTAAATAGCGTGATGTTATTTACAGTTCTAAATGTAATATTATATCCTGTAGTAAAGCCAGCTTAACATTGATTGTGTAGATAAGATTCTCTCTGAGAAAGCGAGTTCCAGTCGTACGATAGTAATCCATGGACTCTCTATAAATAAATAAATAAACGCTCATACCCCCGCAGTAGGTTATTACTTGTGTCGCAGGTGGCATGGACGACATATAACACATCATAATCACACCCATGACCCGAGTACTATTTATCTGTCACATAATATGTAAATATCTGCCCAAGCCGGGAATCAAAACCGGGACCCCTCGCTTCGAATGCAGGGTCGCTACCAACTAGGCTACAAGGTCGTTATGAAGATAGTATGATAAGCACATGTTCGGCTTCCTCTATTACAACCTAGTCATATTTAAATCCTATTAATGAGTAATTTATAAGTACCTATTTCCGACATGAGTTCAGATATACCTACAGTGATAGGTCTCATAACTTATCGAAGACAATTTAACTATTTATGTCTTTATCAAACGTCTGTTTACGAATTTTTAACCGAATTCAAAAAAGGAGGAGGCGTTCAATGAGACGGTATTTTTTTTTTATATTTGTTACCTCAGAACTTCCAACTGGGTGAACCAATTTTGTTATTCTTTTTTCATCGAAAGGTGGTGCTTGTAATGTCCCACTTTGAGCGAGATATGACGAGTAGTTTTTGAGTTATCCTTAATTTTGCAGTCGGTTATTTTTTGTTAAGAATTATTTTATCAACCCATTTGGAAAATTATTTTTTTATTTGAAAGTATATTTTTTTCCAGATTGGTCCCATTTTTATTAAAATTCAATTCGGATGAAGGGATCTACTTACATATTATGAAGAATTGAGGGAACTCCTCAAATATTAAACATGACTTCCAACCCCTATTTTTACCCCATAGGGGACGAATTTCCAAAAATCCGTCGTCTATGACACTCACAACTGTGGCTTTCTCTTGGTAAAAGAATTTTTAAAATCGGTTCAGTATATCCAGAGATTACCCCCTACAACGTCACAAACTCACAAACCCACAAACAAACTTTACCTTTTTATAATATTAATATAGATATGGCGATTCAAATATTTTTAATCTATATTATCATGACATGTATTATGTCTGTGTATATTATGTTTCTCTTAGGACTTAGACTGCTTCTTTGATATCGATTATATTTTGTTAAAATTTATTTTGGCATATATTTATTTATTTTGGAATGCGGGGTTAACTTCAAGAAGAAAAGATCCTTGGATTAACGCACCTTGGGTTACACCGTTTTTAAAAAAAAACACCCCTAGAGACGTCTTTATGAGGCATATCTAATGAAAACCAACAATAAAATTTGAACTCAAATCAAATCAAATCAAATCAATTTATTGCAATCATGTAGTGGATAAAGGCGGTACAAACATCAAAGATGATGAGCATACTACTTAAAAAAAATATTGTGTCTGTGCTGTTATCCATCAATGATTTCCCTCATCTGAAGCCACACCTGAGTGTAGTATCAGGTCATGATTATCTTAAAATTCATTGTCATCAGAATGTAATCACTCCATAGTAACACTACATACATACATAGACTCACATTGGAAGAGGACACAGAGGACACTCAAAACCATCAATGACATTTTTTTGGTTGGCAATGATGACGATGATAATGAAGAAGGAAGATGCCCATGGTTTGCAAATTTGCAACTTGTAAAGGAAAATAATACTACCTAGTTTACATACTAGTTTGAAAAAAGCATTAATATATTTAATTAATTTAAAAAAACTTGCATCCCTTAAATTGAGCCTTGAGAGATGCAAAGATTATTCGCGTTAAGGTAAATGCCAATGTTTGATATGCGGATTAAGATAAAAACATAATATACATAGGTAACATATTAATCACCATTTATTTCTGACTAAGCCAGAGATATGTTGGTAAAATCCTGTTGTAAGTAATATAAAAGACGCAAAGGTCTTTATGAATTCCTTTTACCTGAGATTACATTCCAGTTTCATTCACGTTCAAACTTAAACAACGTTAAAACAACCAAGAAAAGCAAATATAAAAACATGCAAAAAATACTTACTTGCGCCAGCTATCCCACGGATACTTAAAAACTAATATCACAGGATTTTAAAGATTTAATAATATATTTATTTACACCCACTTGAGCACTTTGCAAAAACAGATTATTTACACAAATTTTCACTGATCAGTCTATTTTCTCTCGCGGTATCCATATAGTTTTTGGGCGAGATATTTACATTTTCCGTAATGCGCAAGCGCGTGTTGCGAACGAAATGTGAGCGGAACTGACAGGTGCGTTCGATAGCGCGGCGTATGGCAGACTGTCGTGAAGGGCCGTGTACCTTTGCCTTAATATCAGGTGGACGACTCAATCAGTGATAATGATAACAAAGGTGTCTCGACTCTTGATGCCAGTAATTCAGTCGACGACGGTCAGTCGACCCGAGCAGACATAAGACCGGTTATGAACATCGAGTCAACGAACGAGCTATTGTCTGCGTGTGAATTCGCTTGGCGGATTCCCAAAAAAAAAGCGTTGGATACGCCGAGGGCATTTGATTCAAATATTTAAGACGACCATACTTTCTTGATTTTTTAGATATTAATCTTAGTTATTACTTAATAAATTCACTGCTCTATTCAGGATGAGTAAAAGATGTTCATTTAGATTATGGACCCGCTCTACAATTTAAATTCGACTGTAATTCACTAATGGCCGGTTTCTGAGGTCCTTCTGACGGGAGTTTATCTATTCAATAACGCTAACGGGTCAATAACTTCCGAAAAAGCGTTTCTGAGCACTGCGATAATACATAAACTCAGCTTAAACTAAGATCAACTTATCTAACCCAAGATGGCCGTTTATAGGTTTCATAACTTTATTTGACGTTTCATTTTAACATTTGGGAGATGAAAAAGCATACGGGCCACCTGATAGTAAGTGGTTACGGTCGCCTGTGGACATGAGCAATACCAGAGGAATCGCCAATGCAACGTGTTAAGTTAAATACTAATAAAATTAATGAAATAAATGCAACAATTTTTACTTTTTGCCATTGACATTCATCAATAATAATGTATCCATGACAACCTGAGATTGACGTCTCACAATTTATTCTTTACGTACTTCTATCCAAAAAGTATTGTTATGGCAAAGGCTACACTATAATACGATTGATGTATTCCCTTCACCATCTGGCTGCGTCGGCTTGGCTGGCATGGCTGTAGCTGAAGGGAATCGTCAATATAACAGGCTTGATATAATAAAAATGAATATGAAAATGATAATATCCCTTTGAAACTTGTTATTTTGAAGAGAGCCATCTAGTGACAGTTTTAGGTACTCGTTATTGAATTCATAGTTATTGAAAGGCCGCTCGCGTGTTCAGAAACCCAGTGACAGTTATCGAATACATAACTTAAGTTTAACTTTATTGATTCAATAGCTGTTGATCATTTAACTGGAGGCTTCAGAAACCGGCCATAAGTCAAAGGGTTACTTCACAATCACATTAATTTGTGTACTGTTTTCGATGTATTTTTAACATATACGTAAAATTTAGAATTCTGCACTTTTTCCCCGACAAAATTTTAATAATACCAAATATCAGATCAGATTCCTATGGGTGTGCATTATTACAACAAGGGATACAAAGTTTTCCAATACTTATAGTAAATAAAAAAACAGTTAACGAAATGAGAAAAAACATTAACTATAGAACAATTTATTGTCTATGCATTGACCAACACATATGACTAAGGTCCATTTCCAAATATAATTGATTCAGAAACCCCACAATCCAACAAATATCTGCTGCTTAATTTACCTGAGGTTTGCTACTGCACGTCTTAGCAAAGATTTGCCGGTCTGATTCGGTCTTTTCCAATGCGTATGGGTCATTGAACTGTATAAGTCATTCATTCATTCACCTGTTGATATAAATTGTCGCCAATTAATTATACGAACTATTCAGATATTGAAAATTTTTATTTGTTTCTTCGCAACGAAACAAGGGCTCATGAATGTGAGTAAACATATCAATCTTTTAGATCGTATATCTTTTAGAATGTTGTGTATCATTGTAGTTTTATTCAACCAGATTTGCCAGCAACTTTGAACGCGTGGAATGTTGAAATCCGAATCGTTATACATATCTCGGCACCTAAGCGACGTATCAAGATAAACATGCACATTTTTTAGTTAGACTTCCAGCAAATTAGTTTTAACTGCATCTAATTTCATCCAGTAGGTTTTGATGGCCAAAAATACCGACAAAAAAGCGGCCAAGTGCGAGTCGGACTCGCCCATGAAGGGTTCCGTAGCAGCAAGTAACATAATATAAAAGTTCTTGTAGTTCGTTGTAACTTTGATCAATGTTTTTTGCGGTTTACGATTTATGAAGTATTAAAAAAAACTACGTACTAAATCTCATTCAAACCAATTTTCGTTGGAAGTTTGCTTAGTAATGTACATCATATAATTTTTTTAGTTTTATCATTCCCTTATTTTAGAAGTTACAGGGGGGGGGACACACATTTTACCACTTTGGAAGTGTCTCACGTGCAAACTATACAGTTTAGAAAAAAATGATATTAGAAACCTCAATATCATTTTTGAAGACCTATCCATAGATACCCCACACGTATGGGTTTGATGAAAAAAACATTTTTGAGTTTCAGTTCTAAGTATGGGGAACCCCCAAAATGTATTGCTTTTTTTCTATTTTTGTGTGAAAATCTTAATGCGGTTTACAGAATACATCTACCTACCAAGTTTCAATGGTATAACACTTATAGTTTCGGAAAAAAGTGGCTGTGACATACGGACGGACAGACAGACAGACAGACAGACAGATAGACAGACAGACAGACAGACATGACGAATCCATAAGGGTTCCGTTTTTTGCCATTTGGCTACGGAACCCTAATATACTGCTCATTAAGAACCCAAAACCATCACCTTTAAGACCCCAAATACATTTTTTTCTTAAATATCTGCTATGTACAGGCATTTACAATTTAATTGTAACTACAAATGATAATAATAATGTACGTAACAAAGAAGGTATATCAGATTATGAAGTCTAGTCTAAAGAGTCTAAGATCAATGTTATTTCTCGGAACAAACGGCATTGTAGACATTAGATAAGAAAATTGATCATAATTAAAACAAAAACACAAAGCCTTTCGATATTAACCAATCCAATTCTTTTAACAGCTACTCCGAAAAAATTAGGGCGAGGTTGCAAGGTGGCTGTCTAAGGGCGCCAAAGTTTCAATCATTTAGATTTTTTCTCGATTGAACATTTACGAATGGCCCCAGAGGAGGACTATATTAACCTCTAAGAAAAATAGAGGACTGTGAACGTGAACGACTGTGAAAGTTTGAAGACTTCACCTCGCCAATAGCGGAGAAGACTGCTGCCATGGCATTCCAGTGTGATGGGCGTGTAGAAAAGGACTTCTGCTTTTCTGTGCGTATGTATGTAGTGTATTTGTGAGGTGGGTTTTGTTTCGGGGGAAAATTAAAGACCGTGATCTCATCATCGGGGTCATTTAGCACATGGCTAGGACATCTGAATCTGATTATTATTATTATATTATTATTATTATTATTATTATTATTACTTAAAATAAACGACAGTGACCGCTCACCATCATGTGGATTTTCTTCAGCCCTTTTAGGGTAGATACTATAGCAATCAAAATACCGATTTTTATGACCAGAGCTAAAAATACATATAATTATCTGTCATTATCATTTTAAATACGGACATAAACCTATTATCTTCTGAAATTTTTTTATCACTCCAACTTATAAGATTATTAAGTATCAAATAATTTTGTAACACTGTATTGATTAACTACCTACTAATGAAAAGTATTTATTACTGAAACGTGACGTTTGTTATCAGTTACCATAATGATAAGGAATAAAAAGTCATTCAAACAACATTGGAAGATAGACATGACAGACAAAAATGGAAGAATGAAGAGCTAGACATGACATACAGTGCGACCAACTTATTTGTGAACTGAGGGAGGCGCTGTCGAACGCATTGGACCAATCACCTGGACGCAATTCGAGATGTAGTAAATGTCAATGAATGAACACAAAGAACTTATGAATGGAGCGGCATTAGTTCCAATTTTCGCCATTTCACAGATAAGTTGGGCGCACTGTACTAAAATTTTGCTTCAGGATTTTTAACTGGCAAGCAATGTTTCAACGTTGATACAGTTACCGAGCTGTATCAATTCAACAATGCCCAATCGACAATCAATTCAGCGACAGAAGATCAATGTAGTGTCATATCACTTTAATTATTATTTGGATTACAGTGCTTCCAACTTATCTGTGAATTGGAGGAGGGCGTTGTCGTACGCATTGGACCAATCATTGGACGCAATTCGAGACGTAGTAAATGTCAAATGAATGAGCACAAAGAACTTATGAATGGCGCGGCATTAGTTCCAATTTTCGCCATTTCACAGATAACTTGGTAGCACTGTACGTCAGATACATCATTCGTTTCGACTTATATCAGAGTTAAAATCCAAGTTTCTAACTGAAAAATATTATTAACTTGTTTATTCATCGTGGCCATCTTTTTAACCGACTTCAAAAAAGGAAGAGATATTCAATTCGACTGTATTTTTTTATGTTTGTAACCTCAGAACTTTTGACTGGGTTAATCGATTTTGATGATTCATTTTCTAATCGAAAGCTGGTGCTTGTCATGTGGTCCCATTAAATTGAGTGAGTGGTCATCAGGAGCTAAGGACATCAGTGACACCACAGGTATCACCGATCCGTCTCCGGCCGAGAGACAAGAAAGAAAAGAGAAAGAACTTCAATTGGTTCTTTATTCATGACGATCCTGTAGCCTAGTTAGTAGCGATCCCGCCTGCGAAGCGAGGGGTTCTGGGTTCGATTCCCGGCCGGGGCAGATATTTATGTGACATAAATATTTGTACTCGGGTCATGGGTATTATTGTGATATGTGTCGTCGTTGGCAACCGCGACACAGGTGAAAACCTACTGACCTATGAATGTGCGTTTATTGTTTTATTATTATTAGTCTGGCTGAGGGCAGCCAGAACACGGGTTATTTTGAGACTGATTCGAGATAGCCAGGCAGGCTTCATGGAAAGATAAGTACTAGTAATAATATTAAGTAGTCAATCATCTATTGCAATACGAGATGAATATAACAGAATACTACAAAAAAAGTTACAATTAAATAATTCTCAATTCTTTTAGATCATATTGGCAATGAAATAATAATAAACTATGTATTTCTGTAAGATATAGATACGATCTTAACGGAACTCAGTAACAATAAAGTTAGTTCTAGAAATGGTCCGTAAAAACGTGCAACGTAAATCGTATTGTTTTTGTGACGACATGAACACAAATATAATCCAAACAATGTCTTGTTGACAATGGTGTAATAATTCTCCTTCTACACGAGTTTAGTTGTAATAATCACTAAATAAACAAGATTAATATACAAGTCACGGGCGTATCTAAGGCCCTCTGTGTGATCGACCACAGATAGGCCAGATATCAATAATCTGTGTCGACCGTACTGACTGTAATTCCGCTTTAACAGCAGATAAAGCGGAAGCAACTTGTTCAGTTAATCTTCGATTATTTCTAAGTAACACTTTTTGACAGAAGTTTGAATATTGGGCTCACTACTGAGAAAAGTCGTGAATCAATCGAAACGAACGAATTAATGATGCGGATTAATTTCGATCAAGAATTCATTTTTAAAATATACTGGTAATTTAGATCAAATATATTGTAGCTTAATCAATAAACAATAATAAAATTGTGTTGCCAAATATCATCTTCATAAATCGCCGTTTCACTGAGGTTTCAACGCCCTATTCTGGAAGAATATTACAAAGATTTTCTTGCGGTTATGAGCAATAGATATAGTGATTCAATGGAAAAATTAGACTGAGGTGTAAAAGGAAAATAAAAAGGGAATCAAAGAAATAAATAAGCCACATGATGACCCTTAACCAAGCAAAGAAGACCTACTACTACTACTACTTCGTAGGTACTAAGTGAATCTTAAAGTGGAGACAACGGATTTTATTTCCACTAAACATAGCTAAGTAAGATTCATTTCGGCGTTAACTCCAATCAGTAAGTAGTTGCGTCCAATCGTTAAGAAGTTACGATCTTACGATGCTACAGACAAACACACAGATACACAGGCAGATACGTCAACTGTCAAACTCAAGTTTCAAATATTAAAAAGTAAACCAAACCTCGATACAGAATAAATATTATACTATTACTTCATAACCTCGATATGGGTTTAACTCGACATGACCGTGTAGGACTTCAGCTTAATTCAACAGATAATAAAGAGATAGTTTAATTAAAATACTTTAGCCAGATTTGTTTACATAAAGCATTTTCAGATATTAGTATTATCTGTAGACAAAATGCCAATGACTAATCCAACTCTTTCCGTGTTCAATCGGGACTTACCCTTTTCTACCTTTGTTATCCCCCATTAGAGTGACACACGAATTAGAACCTTACTATTCTCCTTATAAGGATCATTGAATTTTCGTGATTCAATGTAAATGTTACATGCGTAGAAGTTTAATATTACAGTCGCGTATTACGAACAGGTAGGATTAAAATTAGATACAAGATGGCGGTTGTGACGTCAAAGATAACGTAAAATTAAATTCCCCTGTCGAAGTTCTTCAGGATAACTTGCCCAGTGAACTTCCTATCATGAATGCGTTGGAATTTACTCTTTTCTTATATTGTTGTACCGAATTATATTAATTATTTTGGTATTTGTTTAATAATCGGTCACCCGGATGACTCAAATTTCAATCCTGCTTCTAATTTTAAAGGAATTGGCTCTCGGATAAATTAGCTGAAATTACAGAGGTAGCTTTCATCATGCTGATCAAAAGTCTCAATGGGCGCAACCCCCCAAAATCAAACCCAGACCCACCACTCCCCCCCAAATCTCAAAATACTCCCCAAAGATTTTCATCCAATCTGCTTTGGGGAGTATTTTGAGATTTGGGGGGGAGTGGTGGGTCTGGGTTTTGATTTGGGGGGTTGCGCCCATTGAGACTTTTGATCAGCATGATGAAAGCTACCTTTGTGCAAAATTTCAGCTAATTTAGCCGAGAGCCAATTCCCATAAGGATTTTGCGGGGTCCTATATGTCAATATAAAAAAAAATATTATGATAAAAAAAACACTTGCATACCAGAGAGCAAGTAATGCATACTCTTAAAAATATATGAAAGCCTGCCTGAATTGAGAAGGGAAAATCGAGCCTAGCCTAAAAAAATATTGCAATCTTTGGAAGCAAAATCCTCCAGAGAACAAATTCAAAACATTTTTTGGTATTTATTGAGAAATGTTTAGACTATCTCAATAAATGGTTTGGGCGGCATAGTTAAAGTTTTCCTTTTTATTATTACTTATTTGGTACCTATAATAGGTAGGAAAAGGAAAACCATAACTTCTGAACCACAAAAGGTAAATTATCGTGAATCACAACACGACGTAAAATAAATTGGTATACTGGTACATCCCCAAGACATCCAAAGTCCGAACACAAAACATAAGACCACTAATACGTGAGTCATGATCAAAACCCACTATACGTTACGTGATGTGAACACTTATTAGAACAAAAGACTAATAACATTATTTTAAAGTCAGTGTCAGGACTATTGTTCTTGTTTAGTATAGATTTAATTATTGTTACTATATTTATTATGTTTGGATGTAACGCACTCCATCCTCGTCCTCCATCCATCCATCCTTGAGGCCAGGCGTACTTCCTCTTGTCGTAGTGCAGACTGCTGAACAGTCAGTCAGAGATTCAGTAGCCATAACGAAATCTTAAGGCTACAATAATTTTAAAAGACATAACATTGGAATTTGAGAGTAATAGGTGCTACAATACATTAGTAAAAATCGTATTCAAATCAGTTGAGCCGTTTCTGAGATTAACGAGAAATAATAAATTAATAAATAAAGCTTCACACTCATAGCCCCACACTAGGATTCCCTGTGTCGTGGGTGCCATGGACAACACACTAGACAAGGACATTCACACCCAGACCGAGAGCAGAAATTCAAACTCATCATTCAAATTTCCGCCTCGCTGGGAATCGAACCCAGGACCCTAGGCGCCGCGCGGTATGGTAACCATTGTGCCACACGGGTCGTCAAACGCACTGAAAAATAATTTTCATGCATCTATATAGTATACATCTGTAGGAATCTACAGATTTATTACGTAGGTATACTTAGATAGATTTAAAAATAAAATATTTTATTGGCTTGCAGATAATATTTATAGAAGTTGACACAAATGATTTGTTACGCTTTACAACCTGTGGAAATGCGCAGTTAAATGCAAGTAGCAAGCTAATAAACTGCTGTTTGAAGACAGGCTGGACCTATTTTTACATCTTACTACCGTTGAGAAAAAAAATATTTCGGACCGAATAAAAACGAAACAATAATTATAATGCTGCACAGACAAAAAATTACTGTTTAAAAAAAAAACTCTCTGCAGTTGTTTCTTTGTGCTTAATATCACTTACGTACGCCTCAGAGTCACTAACGGTTACTTAAATCGCTCCTTAGTACAGAATTTCTATGAAGATTCTTTACTAAGGAGCGATTTAAGTAAGTAATAGTTAGTGACTCTGGGGCGTAAAAGTGATAGACTTTATTTAAGGACAGAATATATATATATATATTTTATATTGCAATTCAAGATACGTATTATTTTATATCAAAAGATAATAATATATCTGAAATGAATGCAGACCTTCGCTGTTATAAATACAAAGCATTATAAAGTGTCACATTATGGTTTTAAAATGTGACAAGAAAACTTTTCATGTTAATTTATTCCCCGTGAACCATCACAATGCTCAATGGGATCACAATATTCAGAATACGTGATCGAGTCGCACTTCGCTTCGTTAAAAGCATTACGTGACTATACGAACAAAAGGCCATTTGCTGCATTATTGCAAATAAAAAACACTTGGATTGCTTTTCTATTGTCAAACTGGGGCAATTCAACAACACACGGTATCCATAACCATAAATTGAGTGCGCGAGGTTTTTTTTCAAACGCTGTGACGATGCTCATAGCCCGACGGCTTCAATCCTAAGTGATCGACAAAGTTAAGCAACAGCGCGGTCAGTAGTTGGATGGGTGACTGCTAGCAGCAAAAATTTGTTGAACGTTTCCGTGCTTCAGAGGGCACGTACAGCCGTCGGTGTCGGTTGCTATCGTAAGATACCAGTCGGTAAGCCATAACGGAGGCCCTCGTGTGGCATGAACAATTCCGACACTTGGGTTGACCTGCCCCTCAACCAATCCGCACTGGAGCAGCGTGGTGGAGTATGCTCTAGGCCTCCTCTAGAGGAGAGACCTGTGCCCGTGGCCATTAATGTGTTGAAGCCAGGTGGGCCATTATGCCCTAATTCGCTATTCCATGTTTAACTCTATACTCTATTCCTTGTGCTTTATATTCCAATAATTCAATTGCAAAAAGAGAACTGTGTGTTCTGATTAATTAAAGATTCGCGTAATTTTCGGATCACCCTATAGATATCTACATAAAGTGTCGTTATCATGTCCGATAAAGAATTGTCCATCAGCGTTATTAGACGCAAAGGAAATGTAGATCAACCTGCTTCTTTACAACAAACATATTCGCAATTTTTTGATCGTCCTATAGATACACACATAAAGTGTCGTTATCATATCGTCCGATAAAGAATCGGCCATCAGCGTTATTAGACGCAAAGGAAATGTAGATCAACCTGCTTCTTTACAACAAACATATTCGCAATTTTTTGATCGTCCTATAGATACACACATAAAGTGTCGTTATCATATCGTCCGATAAAGAATCGGCCATCAGCGTTATTAGACGCAAAGGAAATGTAGATCAACCTGCTTCTTTACAACAAACATATTCGCAATTTTTTGATCGTCCTATAGATACACACATAAAGTGTCGTTATCATATCGTCCGATAAAGAATCGGCCATCAGCGTTATTAGACGCAAAGGAAATGTAGATCAACCTGCTTCTTTACAACAAACATATTCGCAATTTTTGGATCGTCCTATAGATACACACATAAAGTGTCGTTATCATATCGTCCGATAAAGAATCGGCCATCAGCGTTATTAGACGCAAAGGAAATGTAGATCAACCTGCTTCTTTACAACAAACATATTCGCAATTTTTTGATCGTCCTATAGATACACACATAAAGTGTCGTTATCATATCGTCCGATAAAGAATCGGCCATCAGCGTTATTAGACGCAAAGGAAATGTAGATCAACCTGCTTCTTTACAACAAACATATTCGCAATTTTTGGATCGTCCTATAGATACACACATAAAGTGTCGTTATCATATCGTCCGATAAAGAATCGGCCATCAGCGTTATTAGACGCAAAGGAAATGTAGATCAACCTGCTTCTTTACAACAAACATATTCGCAATTTTTGGATCGTCCTATAGATACACACATAAAGTGTCGTTATCATATCGTCCGATAAAGAATCGGCCATCAGCGTTATTAGACGCAAAGGAAATGTAGATCAACCTGCTTCTTTACAACAAACATATTCGCAATTTTTGGATCGTCCTATAGATACACACATAAAGTGTCGTTATCATATCGTCCGATAAAGAATCGGCCATCAGCGTTATTAGACGCAAAGGAAATGTAGATCAACCTGCTTCTTTACAACAAACATATTCGCAATTTTTGGATCGTCCTATAGATACACACATAAAGTGTCGTTATCATATCGTCCGATAAAGAATCGGCCATCAGCGTTATTAGACGCAAAGGAAATGTAGATCAACCTGCTTCTTTACAACAAACATATTCGCAATTTTTGGATCGTCCTATAGATACACACATAAAGTGTCGTTATCATATCGTCCGATAAAGAATCGGCCATCAGCGTTATTAGACGCAAAGGAAATGTAGATCAACCTGCTTCTTTACAACAAACATATTCGCAATTTTTGGATCGTCCTATAGATACACACATAAAGTGTCGTTATCATATCGTCCGATAAAGAATCGGCCATCAGCGTTATTAGACGCAAAGGAAATGTAGATCAACCTGCTTCTTTACAACAAACATATTCGCAATTTTTGGATCGTCCTATAGATACACACATAAAGTGTCGTTATCATATCGTCCGATAAAGAATCGGCCATCAGCGTTATTAGACGCAAAGGAAATGTAGATCAACCTGCTTCTTTACAACAAACATATTCGCAATTTTTGGATCGTCCTATAGATACACACATAAAGTGTCGTTATCATATCGTCCGATAAAGAATCGGCCATTAGCGTTATTAGACGCAAAGGAAATGTAGATCAACCTGCTTCTTTACAACAAACATATTCGTAATTTTTGGATCGTCCTATAGATACACACATAAAGTGTCGTTATCATGTCGTCCGATAAAGAATCGGCCATCAGCGTTATTAGACGCAAAGGAAATGTAGATCAACCTGCTTCTTTACAACAAACATATTCGTAATTTTTGGATCGTCCTATAGATACACACATAAAGTGTCGTTATCATGTCGTCCGATAAAGAATCGGCCATCAGCGTTATTAGACGCAAAGGAAATGTAGATCAACCAGCTTCTTTACAAGAAACATATTTGTAATTTTTGGATCGTCCTATAGATACACACATAAAGTGTCGTTATAATGTCGTCCGATAAAGAATCGGCCATCAGCGTTATTAGACGCAAAGGAAATGTAGATCAACCTGCTTCTTTACAACAAACATATTCGTAATTTTTGGATCGTCCTATAGATACACACATAAAGTGTCGTTATCATGTCGTCCGATAAAGAATCGGCCATCAGCGTTATTAGACGCAAAGGAAATGTAGATCAACCTGCTTCCTTACAACAAACATATTCGTAATTTTTGGATCGTCCTATAGATACACACATAAAGTGTCGTTATCATGTCGTCCGATAAAGAATCGGCCATCAGCGTTATTAGACGCAAAGAAAATGTAGATCAACCAGCTTCTTTACAAGAAACATATTCGTAATTTTTGGATCGTCCTATAGATACACACATAAAGTGTCGTTATCATGTCGTCCGATAAAGAATCGGCCATCAGCGTTATTAGACGCAAAGGAAATGTAGATCAACCAGCTTCTTTACAACAAACATATTCGTAATTTTTGGATCGTCCTATAGATACACACATAAAGTGTCGTTATCATGTCGTCCGATAAAGAATCGGCAATCAGCGTTATTAGACGCAAAGGAAATGTAGATCAACCTGCTTCTTTACAACAAACATATTCGTAATTTTTGGATCGTCCTATAGATACACACATAAAGTGTCGTTATCATGTCGTCCGATAAAGAATCGGCCATCAGCGTTATTAGACGCAAAGGAAATGTAGATCAACCTGCTTCTTTACAACAAACATATTCGTAATTTTTGGATCGTCCTATAGATACACACATAAAGTGTCGTTATCATGTCGTCCGATAAAGAATCGGCCATCAGCGTTATTAGACGCAAAGGAAATGTAGATCAACCTGCTTCTTTACAACAAACATATTCGTAATTTTTGGATCGTCCTATAGATACACACATAAAGTGTCGTTATCATGTCGTCCGATAAAGAATCGGCCATCAGCGTTATTAGACGCAAAGGAAATGTAGATCAACCAGCTTCTTTACAAGAAACATATTCGTAATTTTTGGATCGTCCTATAGATACACACATAAAGTGTCGTTATCATGTCGTCCGATAAAGAATCGGCAATCAGCGTTATTAGACGCAAAGGAAATGTAGATCAACCTGCTTCTTTACAACAAACATATTCGTAATTTTTGGATCGTCCTATAGATACACACATAAAGTGTCGTTATCATGTCGTCCGATAAAGAATCGGCCATCAGCGTTATTAGACGCAAAGGAAATGTAGATCAACCTGCTTCTTTACAACAAACATATTCGTAATTTTTGGATCGTCCTATAGATACACACATAAAGTGTCGTTATCATGTCGTCCGATAAAGAATCGGCCATCAGCGTTATTAGACGCAAAGGAAATGTAGATCAACCTGCTTCTTTACAACAAACATATTCGTAATTTTTGGATCGTCCTATAGATACACACATAAAGTGTCGTTATCATGTCGTCCGATAAAGAATCGGCCATCAGCGTTATTAGACGCAAAGGAAATGTAGATCAACCAGCTTCTTTACAAGAAACATATTCGTAATTTTTGGATCGTCCTATAGATACACACATAAAGTGTCGTTATAATGTCGTCCGATAAAGAATCGGCCATCAGCGTTATTAGACGCAAAGGAAATGTAGATCAACCTGCTTCTTTACAACAAACATATTCGTAATTTTTGGATCGTCCTATAGATACACACATAAAGTGTCGTTATCATGTCGTCCGATAAAGAATCGGCCATCAGCGTTATTAGACGCAAAGGAAATGTAGATCAACCTGCTTCCTTACAACAAACATATTCGTAATTTTTGGATCGTCCTATAGATACACACATAAAGTGTCGTTATCATGTCGTCCGATAAAGAATCGGCCATCAGCGTTATTAGACGCAAAGAAAATGTAGATCAACCAGCTTCTTTACAAGAAACATATTCGTAATTTTTGGATCGTCCTATAGATACACACATAAAGTGTCGTTATCATGTCGTCCGATAAAGAATCGGCCATCAGCGTTATTAGACGCAAAGGAAATGTAGATCAACCAGCTTCTTTACAACAAACATATTCGTAATTTTTGGATCGTCCTATAGATACACACATAAAGTGTCGTTATCATGTCGTCCGATAAAGAATCGGCAATCAGCGTTATTAGACGCAAAGGAAATGTAGATCAACCTGCTTCTTTACAACAAACATATTCGTAATTTTTGGATCGTCCTATAGATACACACATAAAGTGTCGTTATCATGTCGTCCGATAAAGAATCGGCCATCAGCGTTATTAGACGCAAAGGAAATGTAGATCAACCTGCTTCTTTACAACAAACATATTCGTAATTTTTGGATCGTCCTATAGATACACACATAAAGTGTCGTTATCATGTCGTCCGATAAAGAATCGGCCATCAGCGTTATTAGACGCAAAGGAAATGTAGATCAACCAGCTTCTTTACAACAAACATATTCGTAATTTTTGGATCGTCCTATAGACACACACATAAAGTGTCGTTATCATGTCGTCCGATAAAGAATCGGCAATCAGCGTTATTAGACGCAAAGGAAATGTAGATCAACCTGCTTCTTTACAACAAACATATTCGTAATTTTTGGATCGTCCTATAGATACACACATAAAGTGTCGTTATCATATCGTTCGATAAAGAATCGGCCATCAGCGTTATTAGACGCAAAGGAAATGTAGATCAACCTGTTTCTTTACAACAAACATATTCGTAATTTTTGGATCGTCCTATAGATACACACATAAAGTGTCGTTATCATGTCGTCCGATAAAGAATCGGCCATCAGCGTTATTAGACGCAAAGGAAATGTAGATCAACCAGCTTCTTTACAAGAAACATATTCGTAATTTTTGGATCGTCCTATAGATACACACATAAAGTGTCGTTATCATGTCGTCCGATAAAGAATCGGCCATCAGCGTTATTAGACGCAAAGGAAATGTAGATCAACCAGCTTCTTTACAACAAACATATTCGTAATTTTTGGATCGTCCTATAGACACACACATAAAGTGTCGTTATCATGTCGTCCGATAAAGAATCGGCAATCACCGTTATTAGACGCAAAGGAAATGTAGATCAACCTGCTTCTTTACAAGAAACATATTTGTAATTTTTGGATCGTCCTATAGATACACACATAAAGTGTCGTTATCATGTCGTCCGATAAAGAATCGGCCATCAGCGTTATTAGACGCAAAGGAAATGTAGATCAACCTGCTTCTTTACAACAAAATATTCGTAATTTTTGGATCGTCCTACAGATACACACATAAAGTGTCGTTATCATGTCGTCCGATAAAGAATCGGCCATCAGCGTTATTAGACGCAAAGGAAATGTAGATCAACCTGCTTCTTTACAACAAACATATTCGTAATTTTTGGATCGTCCTATAGATACACACATAAAGTGTCGTTATCATGTCGTCCGATAAAGAATCGGCCATCAGCGTTATTAGACGCAAAGGAAATGTAGATCAACCAGCTTCTTTACAAGAAACATATTCGTAATTTTTGGGTCGTCCTATAGATACACACATAAAGTGTCGTTATCATGTCGTCCGATAAAGAATCGGCCATCAGCGTTATTAGACGCAAAGGAAATGTAGATCAACCAGCTTCTTTACAACAAACATATTCGTAATTTTTGGATCGTCCTATAGATACACACATAAAGTGTCGTTATCATGTCGTCCGATAAAGAATCGGCCATCAGCGTTATTAGACGCAAAGGAAATGTAGATCAACCTGCTTCTTTACAACAAACATATTCGTAATTTTTTGATCGTCCTATAGATACACACATAAAGTGTCGTTATCATGTCGTCCGATAAAGAATCGGCCATCAGCGTTATTAGACGCAAAGGAAATGTAGATCAACCTGCTTCTTTACAACAAACATATTCGTAATTTTTGGATCGTCCTATAGATACACACATAAAGTGTCGTTATCATGTCGTCCGATAAAGAATCGGCCATCAGCGTTATTAGACGCAAAGGAAATGTAGATCAACCTGCTTCTTTACAACAAACATATTCGTAATTTTTGGATCGTCCTATAGATACACACATAAAGTGTCGTTATCATGTCGTCCGATAAAGAATCGGCCATCAGCGTTATTAGACGCAAAGGAAATGTAGATCAACCTGCTTCTTTACAACAAACATATTCGTAATTTTTGGATCGTCCTATAGATACACACATAAAGTGTCGTTATCATGTCGTCCGATAAAGAATCGGCCATCAGCGTTATTAGACGCAAAGGAAATGTAGATCAACCAGCTTCTTTACAACAAACATATTCGTAATTTTTGGATCGTCCTATAGACACACACATAAAGTGTCGTTATCATGTCGTCCGATAAAGAATCGGCAATCAGCGTTATTAGACGCAAAGGAAATGTAGATCAACCTGCTTCTTTACAACAAACATATTCGTAATTTTTGGATCGTCCTATAGATACACACATAAAGTGTCGTTATCATGTCGTCCGATAAAGAATCGGCCATCAGCGTTATTAGACGCAAAGGAAATGTAGATCAACCTGCTTCCTTACAACAAACATATTCGTAATTTTTGGATCGTCCTATAGATACACACATAAAGTGTCGTTATCATGTCGTCCGATAAAGAATCGGCCATCAGCGTTATTAGACGCAAAGAAAATGTAGATCAACCAGCTTCTTTACAAGAAACATATTCGTAATTTTTGGATCGTCCTATAGATACACACATAAAGTGTCGTTATCATGTCGTCCGATAAAGAATCGGCCATCAGCGTTATTAGACGCAAAGGAAATGTAGATCAACCAGCTTCTTTACAACAAACATATTCGTAATTTTTGGATCGTCCTATAGATACACACATAAAGTGTCGTTATCATGTCATCCGATAAAGAATCGGCAATCAGCGTTATTAGACGCAAAGGAAATGTAGATCAACCTGCTTCTTTACAACAAACATATTCGTAATTTTTGGATCGTCCTATAGATACACACATAAAGTGTCGTTATCATGTCGTCCGATAAAGAATCGGCCATCAGCGTTATTAGACGCAAAGGAAATGTAGATCAACCTGCTTCTTTACAACAAACATATTCGTAATTTTTGGATCGTCCTATAGATACACACATAAAGTGTCGTTATCATGTCGTCCGATAAAGAATCGGCCATCAGCGTTATTAGACGCAAAGGAAATGTAGATCAACCTGCTTCTTTACAACAAACATATTCGTAATTTTTGGATCGTCCTATAGATACACACATAAAGTGTCGTTATCATGTCGTCCGATAAAGAATCGGCCATCAGCGTTATTAGACGCAAAGGAAATGTAGATCAACCAGCTTCTTTACAAGAAACATATTCGTAATTTTTGGATCGTCCTATAGATACACACATAAAGTGTCGTTATAATGTCGTCCGATAAAGAATCGGCCATCAGCGTTATTAGACGCAAAGGAAATGTAGATCAACCTGCTTCTTTACAACAAACATATTCGTAATTTTTGGATCGTCCTATAGATACACACATAAAGTGTCGTTATCATGTCGTCCGATAAAGAATCGGCCATCAGCGTTATTAGACGCAAAGGAAATGTAGATCAACCTGCTTCCTTACAACAAACATATTCGTAATTTTTGGATCGTCCTATAGATACACACATAAAGTGTCGTTATCATGTCGTCCGATAAAGAATCGGCCATCAGCGTTATTAGACGCAAAGAAAATGTAGATCAACCAGCTTCTTTACAACAAACATATTCGTAATTTTTGGATCGTCCTATAGATACACACATAAAGTGTCGTTATCATGTCGTCCGATAAAGAATCGGCCATCAGCGTTATTAGACGCAAAGGAAATGTAGATCAACCAGCTTCTTTACAACAAACATATTCGTAATTTTTGGATCGTCCTATAGATACACACATAAAGTGTCGTTATCATGTCGTCCGATAAAGAATCGGCAATCAGCGTTATTAGACGCAAAGGAAATGTAGATCAACCTGCTTCTTTACAACAAACATATTCGTAATTTTTGGATCGTCCTATAGATACACACATAAAGTGTCGTTATCATGTCGTCCGATAAAGAATCGGCCATCAGCGTTATTAGACGCAAAGGAAATGTAGATCAACCTGCTTCTTTACAACAAACATATTCGTAATTTTTGGATCGTCCTATAGATACACACATAAAGTGTCGTTATCATGTCGTCCGATAAAGAATCGGCCATCAGCGTTATTAGACGCAAAGGAAATGTAGATCAACCTGCTTCTTTACAACAAACATATTCGTAATTTTTGGATCGTCCTATAGATACACACATAAAGTGTCTTTATCATGTCGTCCGATAAAGAATCGGCCATCAGCGTTATTAGACGCAAAGGAAATGTAGATCAACCAGCTTCTTTACAACAAACATATTCGTAATTTTTGGATCGTCCTATAGATACACACATAAAGTGTCGTTATCATGTCGTCCGATAAAGAATCGGCCATCAGCGTTATTAGACGCAAAGGAAATGTAGATCAACCAGCTTCTTTACAACAAACATATTCGTAATTTTTGGATCGTCCTATAGATACACACATAAAGTGTCGTTATCATGTCGTCCGATAAAGAATCGGCCATCAGCGTTATTAGACGCAAAGGAAATGTAGATCAACCTGCTTCTTTACAACAAACATATTCGTAATTTTTGGATCGTCCTATAGACACACACATAAAGTGTCGTTATCATGTCGTCCGATAAAGAATCGGCAATCACCGTTATTAGACGCAAAGGAAATGTAGATCAACCTGCTTCTTTACAAGAAACATATTTGTAATTTTTGGATCGTCCTATAGATACACACATAAAGTGTCGTTATCATGTCGTCCGATAAAGAATCGGCCATCAGCGTTATTAGACGCAAAGGAAATGTAGATCAACCTGCTTCTTTACAACAAAATATTCGTAATTTTTGGATCGTCCTACAGATACACACATAAAGTGTCGTTATCATGTCGTCCGATAAAGAATCGGCCATCAGCGTTATTAGACGCAAAGGAAATGTAGATCAACCTGCTTCTTTACAACAAACATATTCGTAATTTTTGGATCGTCCTATAGATACACACATAAAGTGTCGTTATCATGTCGTCCGATAAAGAATCGGCCATCAGCGTTATTAGACGCAAAGGAAATGTAGATCAACCTGCTTCTTTACAACAAACATATTCGTAATTTTTGGATCGTCCTATAGATACACACATAAAGTGTCGTTATCATGTCGTCCGATAAAGAATTGGCCATCAGCGTTATTAGACGCAAAGGAAATGTAGATCAACCAGCTTCTTTACAAGAAACATATTCGTAATTTTTGGATCGTCCTATAGATACACACATAAAGTGTCGTTATCATGTCGTCCGATAAAGAATCGGCCATCAGCGTTATTAGACGCAAAGGAAATGTAGATCAACCAGCTTCTTTACAACAAACATATTCGTAATTTTTGGATCGTCCTATAGATACACACATAAAGTGTCGTTATCATGTCGTCCGATAAAGAATCGGCCATCAGCGTTATTAGACGCAAAGGAAATGTAGATCAACCTGCTTCTTTACAACAAACATATTCGTAATTTTTGGATCGTCCTATAGATACACACATAAAGTGTCGTTATCATGTCGTCCGATAAAGAATCGGCCATCAGCGTTATTAGACGCAAAGGAAATGTAGATCAACCTGCTTCTTTACAACAAACATATTCGTAATTTTTGGATCGTCCTATAGATACACACATAAAGTGTCGTTATCATGTCGTCCGATAAAGAATCGGCCATCAGCGTTATTAGACGCAAAGGAAATGTAGATCAACCTGCTTCTTTACAACAAACATATTCGTAATTTTTTGATCGTCCTATAGATACACACATAAAGTGTCGTTATCATGTCGTCCGATAAAGAATCGGCCATCAGCGTTATTAGACGCAAAGGAAATGTAGATCAACCTGCTTCTTTACAACAAACATATTCGTAATTTTTGGATCGTCCTATAGATACACACATAAAGTGTCGTTATCATGTCGTCCGATAAAGAATCGGCCATCAGCGTTATTAGACGCAAAGGAAATGTAGATCAACCTGCTTCTTTACAACAAACATATTCGTAATTTTTGGATCGTCCTATAGACACACACATAAAGTGTCGTTATCATGTCGTCCGATAAAGAATCGGCCATCAGCGTTATTAGACGCAAAGGAAATGTAGATCAACCTGCTTCTTTACAACAAACATATTCGTAATTTTTGGATCGTCCTATAGACACACACATAAAGTGTCGTTATCATGTCGTCCGATAAAGAATCGGCCATCAGCGTTATTAGACGCAAAGGAAATGTAGATCAACCTGCTTCTTTACAACAAAAAATATTCGCTTCAATAACCCTAAGTCTTAGTACTTGAAAAAATATTTAGACAGGAGTCATATAAATTGACATAGCTCTACCACAAAGTAAATGAAGTTTATAATGAAGAATCTATAATGGGAGTAAATATTTTTGGCGTACCTAATTATAACTTCATGTTACATAAATCTTTTTATTGTGTACACAACGGTCTGGCTATTAGTATCTAAAATATATTATTATTATTATTATGGCGATTGATATTATTATTGGCTTGCTTTTGGTATGTAGCAAATCACTGCGTATCTCATCCGATATACAATCTAACGTAATTACTAATTAACAATATATCTTTCGATACTAATTCCTTTAATCCTTTAGTGGAAATATTTGATTTCAATTTGAAAATTTTAATTTGGAAACAGTGCCGAGTTGCTATTAAATTTTATTGTCGTTGAGGATTCTTCTTCTCGATGGCAATGGGTGCTATGAAATAATACCATGATCTATTTGGGTTTCCACACTTATTTCCAGTACTTTGGTAGATACCTTGTAGATATAACAATTTCCTAAAACAACAACAATAAAGCTGGCACATATCATAAATATACTCATTGAATTTTATAGTTCTACTAGCTGCCCGGACAGACTTCGTTTTGTCAAAAGTTTTTTTTTATTAAAACCTTCCGTCTATCCTATCTTTCAGGTTGGATCAAACTGCACACGGTGTGCAAATTTGATTAAAATCGGTTAATTAGTTAGTTAGTAGTCCATCGCAACGTGGCACGTAATTTATATATAATATTAAGATTATTTCTTAAGTTCCTATCCTAGGGCTAAGTTCCATCATGATTACAAGTTTTCGGCGAAACCATTAGCGCCATATCCATCCATCCATCCATCAGCCCTTGGAGGTCCACTGCTGGACATAGGCCTTCCCTAACTTGCACCACCTTGACCGGTCCTGAGCCTTCTGAATCCAGCGGATGCCCGCTGTCTACAACCCCTAATGATAGCGCCATATTAGCCCTAAAAAATATATGACAGCAATTTCTAACTATTGTGTAAATAAGCATCAAAAAATTGGTAGTTTCCCGTCGACATTCTTTCTTTATTCAGTCACCACTCGGCCCGTATGAACTAAAAAAATACGGTAATAAAAGTTACAAACATCATAAACATCGAATGTTGAAATAAATTCTTAGTGCAATTGAAATAATTTATCGTCAAACAGATAAGGATTAGTCATTGAAAATAATTATTGAAATCAATATCGAAATATTAATCAGTTACGAGAAATTGACGACAATAACAAAGATTATATCTCCGATTAATTCCAGTGGTAATTGAAGGAATAAACAAGACAATTACTAAATGGACTTCCGGCCCGGACCTTACAAAGACATAATACTGATACATATATATACATACATACATTTTCATATACGAATATACACATACTTATTACGTGAATATATGAATCAGATACCTTTAAAAGGTACTGTTTTGTTACTGAATACTCCTATGTATAGTTTTGCTCAAATTCCTTTGGTTTGTTCAATTCATAAAGAATTTAATTCTTAAATAATTATTATACATGTATATTGTTCGTCACAAGTGCAAACAATGTTATAAGTTGTGACAAATAATGAGTTGACTATTTGGAGATTTTAAGTTTCAGTTTGTTTTTTGAAGCATAAAATCGTAGGAAATTTAAATATAAAACCTTGTACGATGGTGGGTAGCAGTATTCTGGGCTGCTTGTTAAATTTTGTTTCATGTTCTTTTAAAATAACCTCAAAGAAACGTAAATTCTCTGTCTCATGTGCGGCTATGTCATTGTCTTAGTGCACAGATTAACTATGCTCATTAGGTTATACCATTGTGCCGTTTAATTATGTTGGAATCTATGATTCGACGGACATGCTTAAAATACACAAATGCTGCCACAACTTAGACATTGTTATTCAAACAGGTCCCTAATTAACAATTCGAAATATGTTTGTGTGACTTTTAAAATCGAGTTATTGTAAGATTTTCTTAGATAAGGCAGTATCTTGTTTAAATACCAGGCAAGGTATTTTAATTAATTTAGAATTCATTAGGTATTTTTACTACACACCGAGACAAAATGTATTTTTTTTTTTTGCAACAATCGGATCCATAAACATATGGAATTTATGGATCCGATTATAGTAGCCGTTTGTTGTTGTTTCCTTAATTGTATAGTTGCCATTTGTTATACTACTATGCTATAGTAGTTTGTTTGGAATATTATTATCTAACATCATTTTTCTCCTTTTGCATGGAGGATAGAGTAGAAGGATGGCCATCTCTGTATATGAAGTATCCGTTAAAACGCGTCCAATCACGGGTGGCGATGCGGTGCGGTGCCGTGTACAACAGCTATGTTCGAATTTTGTTTATCAGACACTAGTGCCATTCATAAATGGCCATTATTGGAGCCTCTATTTTCAGTAAACAGCTGAAAACTTTATCAACATTCCCCTCATATGAGATGGCCCTCCCTCCTTCTACCATTCTATGCTCCATGTAAGTTTTTAAACTGACATCATGGTTTTATGATATTTTATAATTTATAATTGTATAGTTTTAATTAATGAGTAGTTATTGAATATTTCTTGGCAATAAGTTTGCCTTTTGTTTATCCTTTTTGTATAAGGTGACATGTGACATAAATTTAAATAAATAAAAAAATGGTTTTCTGTAAAGTCGGTTTACGGACGGTAGTTTAACGTGACAACGTCATGACAAAGCTCCACTCCGCTCCGCTCCGCCCCGCCCCGCTCCGCTCCACTCAACTACGATCGCCTACGGCTCGCCTACGCCATCGGCTACGATACGCCGATCGTAGCCGATCGTGGCCAATCGTGCCTCTCTCTCGCTTTTGCCGCTCTCTCGCTCGCGGAACGCTACATTTTTTCGTGCGTGCGCCCGGCGTTCATCGTTTTAATAGACGTTATCACGTCAAAAAAATACTATAATTCTATCACAACTTTGTCATCCTACTTCCTATTAGTATTTTAAACTAGCTGTCTCGACGAACTTTGTATCGCCTAACAATCAGTGAATGTACTTTGTTATTACTTTTAACTTTTATAGTTTATCAGAGACCATTAAATTCCCTCTCCCTCCCGTTCCCGCTCACGCTCCCGTTCTCGCTCCCACTCCCCCTGCCACCTTTTTTTGTGTTTTATATTTGTGTTTTATATATTATGCAGATTTTACTAGCACCTGTGCTAGCGCTAGCATAAAATCGAACTCAAAACTATCTTCAAGGTCACATAATATGTTTAGTATGTTAAGAATACCTTGACCCTGTGTTAAACGATCATTATCTTACGATTAATTATTTAATTGATCAACCGGCAATCATTTTAAATCTATTCATGAATAACAATTATATTGTCCATCAGAGAAAGTTTGCGTAATACTTAATAGGTCTTGTATATAACAAGGATGGCGCATTGCTGTAATACTGACCTTTGATGTGCCTTAGATAGCGGTAGTGAAATATTAAACCAATAAAACCATAGATTAAAAATACAACTATAATGTTAGCAACTAGGCGTAGATTTGCCATGTATACGTATTAACTGTGTCTAAATTTGGAACGAAGTTTTTTAGGGTTCCGAAGTAAAATCGGAACCCATGTCCTTCCGTCCGTCCATCTGTCCATCCGTCCGTCTGTTCGCAGCATAGCACCGACACCCTTAGTATTAGAAAGCTGTAATTATGCAAGGATATACTTATTAATAAAACTCTAAAATCGTGGAATAAAATATTAAAAACATTTTTTTCATAGTACCTCTCTTACAGGTAACGTGAAGATGAATTTTTTATTCGTCGTGTACCGTCGTGTGTATAGTGTGGGGTATCGTTGAAAAGGTCTTTCAAAAATATTATGGATTTTCTTAAACCATTTTTTGATTTAGGGGTCCGTTTGCGAAATATTTGGCTTTAACTGCTAATTTGGGTTAGAATCAAGTATCCGCCCCTGCCGGCGAAACAGTTGGAGTAGGTCAAGTGAATTTTTTTTTTAAAATAGGTTATATGATGAATTTACAAGGAAAACTATCACTGCTATGTTTTCGGCGCCGAAAACGTGATCGTACGAGGAAACGCCTCGTTCGCCTAGTCATTTGCAGCGCGGAAAACGCGAATCTAACGTTATCTATACTTTAATATATAAAGAGGAAAGATTTGATTTGTTGTTTGCATTGAATAGGCTCCGAAACTAATGAACCGATTTGAAAAATTCTTTCACTGTTGGGAAGCTGCACTATCCCCGGGTAACATAGGCTATAATATTATATTTTCAAAAAAATTAGGGATCCTTAATAAAACTCCAATAATGTAGCCCAAGGTAAAAAAAAAATAAGAAAACCGAAGCAAAGCGAGGGCGGTTACTCGACTTTATATAAATTCGTTCAGCGGTTTAGACGATTTGAGGTAATAAAGAATTGTACATGCATGCATACATACAAGATTCGCGCAAAAATCCTTCCTGGCAGTCAGGTAAAAAATATGTCAAAGCCGTTCTCCCTTGTGGAGTTCCACTAAAGCCGACACTGGGAGTATCAGCCAGATCAATTATTGTTAGTTGTGTATATAAAATCGTACTTATCACATAATCTCTAGGCCGGGAATCGAACCCAGGACCTATAATTCCGCAGACAGAATTACTATACATACTCTTATATATGTATACTACGCTACGAATACGTCACAAATAAGAAAAAAATCGGAGAATAACGTAGAATGTACCGGAATCAACTAGGTGCATCTATATTAGGTGTAATGTGAAGATTGAAGGTTGAGAAAATCTTATATGAAGTAGACATACTTAAACGATTTTTAAGTTATTAAGAGTTATCGGCTTGAATACTAATAAGGAAGCCGTAATGCAGTTCAATTTATATTTTTATCGATTTCTTTGTCGACTATTTTGTTGTCGACACAAAAACATATAAATTTTTAATTGCTGTCTTTCTTCTGTGTGTTTATTACAAAAAACATATGTGTCAGCTCCAACGCACGACGTAACACACACACACACACAACGTAACGTAACGTAACGGAGGAAGTTTGATTTTACTATAAATTTTCATACCTCGGGTTTATAATATGAAAATTGATTGTTAAGGAGTAGTCAACTCCAAAAAATATATATATATTAATAGCTCATACAACTACAGAAATCGAACCTAACTCAAAATTAAAAAACTCAAAATTCAAATTTCGTAATTTATGTATTATATGTATGTATGTATACATATATAACTGATACACTTATGCACGTCATTTTTAAACCTACCTACCAGCTTTTCGGAAAGGTACTTTGTCGTGGAAGAGAAGCCGTAAAAAAACTCCTCAGAACCTTTTTAACCGTAACAATAGAAGAAACCATTTATTAAATGTCAAATGAACACGTACAAATGTTATTTTTAAACGTAACATAAAACGTGGGTTTTCTTGAAGCGTTAGGACTTAGGGCTGATGTTGTTATGTAAGAACTGCGACATTTAAGTGAAACCAAGAAAATGAGACTTGCAGCTTTCAAACTTAAAATTCTCGCTATTCGCCGCTACTCTTGTTACTGTAGCCAATGATATTATAATGTGAAAAAGAGGTAGATATGTCACTAGCGCGCCGACGATGAAGAGCGTAAGAACAGGCAATTGACTGGTCTGCTCGTAGTCGTTCTGTCAATAAAAGAACATGCGCACTCTATTGTTGTTGTCAGAAGTGCTTGACATTAGACATACAGCGTTAAAATGCCTTCGTGTATTATACCAATGTGATTGGTGTAGTGAAACAAAAGATAAAATGTGTGTGCTGCAGCTCATTTCGGAACAGATTTTTGATTGATTGGTTGATTTATAAGGACGTATCTATATTTTTTTAATATCATTGACTGTAGTGAAATTTTAATCGAAGCTTATGAGTAAGTTTATAGGAATGTATATCACTCTTTCACGCATAAACGACTGAAAGGATTTTCATGAAATTTTGTATACAGGTAGACCATGAGCGCGAATATGATATAGGGTATTTATTATCTCGAAAAACGCGGTCAAAGCCGCTTGCCGAGCGCTAGTATCAAGATAAAATAAAGAAGTAAAGTACTATGACATTGCGTGTAGTATCCTAAAAATATTTTTAGGCTATTTATTTATCTAATTTGTTCACGTTACTCAAGAAATAAAATAAAGAAGTAAAGTACTATGAAATTGCGTGTAGTATCCTAAAAATATTTTTAGGCAATTTTTTCATTTAATTTATTTACGTTACTCAATAAATAAAATAAAGAAGTAAAGTACTATGACATTGCGTGTAGTATCCTAAAAATATTTTTAGGCAATTTTTTTATTTAATTTATTCATGTTACTCAATAAATAAAATAAAGAAGTGAAGTACTATGGCATTGCGTTTAGTATCCTAAAAATATTCTAGGCTATTTTTTTATTTAATTTATTCACGTTACTCAATAAATAAAATAAAGAAGTAAAGTACTATGACATTGCGTGTAGTATCCTAAAAATATTTTTAGGCTATTTATTTTTTATTTAATTTATTTACGTTACTCAATAAATACTCGCCTCTTCTTCTATCTTTAAATAATTCAAGGACAATCTTTGGTGAAATAAGAACTTTGTTTAATGCTAATACGTGCGCATACGCACATGGCGCATAGTGGCGATGGTTATTCCCCGGTGTATACAGATGACATGACAGATAGAAACGACTATGTTGTTAACTGTAGTTACTACACAAATTATCCTTAAATATTTATAAAACTACAAAACACAGGATGGGTCTACTAATTCAAGATCTAAACCCCTTTGAAGATAAAGAGGAAAACTATTTATTATGCCTTATTTGGGACTTTAAGGAAACTTTGCAGTTACCTCACCTGAATCTTTTAATATTAATGCTGAATTTATTAATGGTAAAGAAAATAAATACGCCAATTAAGTATGTATTTCTTAACTCAACTGTCTTGGAATATCTTTGATGACACAGCAAGTCTCGTACGTGGTCTTGAGTTCGATTCTCGGCTGAAGCAGACATTGACAGACACTTGACCGTTCGTTCGTGGGTGTTAGTGATGTTTAATCTGTTTTTTTAAAACGGCTTCAAATAGAGAAAACGGTTCTCAATTCGGTTGTATTTTTTTTTTCCTTTTTCTCAGACTGTTTTCTTAGACGTCGGTTTTTTTTTGGTATTTTTTGGTATAATTAAATTATATTATTGTATTATCTATACCAAACGCGACACATCCCTGTGTGTTCCTAGTGCGGGGCTAATGATTATTACACACTTAGAGTGCATTTAAGATGTACAGTGTGTAAGATGATTTTAAAAATTGATGTTATCTCCCAGGATTCCCACTTTGATAAAAACTTGCAACTTCTCGAGTTGATGTCTCGGAATGTTTTCACGTTTTAAGTCAACAAACGACGAATATCGGATATTGGCAATGGGCATACAACGCATGGAAATTAAACTTCCACAGTTAGGGAACTTCTATAGTTAGGAAAAATTTAATGGAAACCCATTAGCCACAGTTACACGAATTAGTTTTTGGATACAGAATATCTAAGAAAATTTATTACAAAGCAAATATTTTGTTAATGCAACACAGAGGTTTAGAGTTGTCTATTTTTCAGTTTTCTATCTGTGCATTTTTCCGGTTAATTCCAAAAATCGGCAATCAGTTTGTATCGGTTTTCACTGATATTTATGTTTATTTATTTTAACTGTTTAATTTACTTTGATCAGTAGATATTTTTGCCGACTTCAAAAAAGGAGGAGGTATTCAATTCGATTGTATTTTTTTTATGTTTGTTACCTCAGAACTTTCGACTGGGTGAACCCATTTTGATAATTCTTTTTTTAATCGAAAGCTGGTGCTTGTCATGTGGTCCCACTTAAATTTGAGCGAGATCTGATTAGTTTTTGAGTTATTTTGAAATCGGTTATTTTTTGTCAAGAATTATTTGGATTTTTATCTGCCTGCGTTTATGAGAATCTTAACTTATACGGGATACTTTTCCCGGTAAACAGGTACTATTAGCAGTATTATAAGTACCTACTATTATTTCTTCTGTGGTATGAGGCGAAATTATAATTAGTATGAAAGGTCTGTCAAAAAAATAATAATATAAATTATCTTCCTAACATAAAACACCAAATATAGACCAAAAGTAAACTAAACATGAAAATAAGAAGCCTGAAAAAAATAAATAGCAATTGTTTTGTGTGACAGTATTAGGGTATAGGTTTTCCGAAGCGAGGAGGTTACTAGTAAAAGTATGATTAGTTCTAGTATAAATACATATAAGTATGTAATTAGTTTAGTAATGGGGTACGAAATTAAGAAGAAAGAAAGAAAGAAAGAAAGAAAGAAAGAAAGAAAGAAAGAAAGAAAGAAAGAAAAACATTTATTCCAGTGCCAATTAGGTACACGCACAAACATAGATATCAAGAAAAAAAATAAAAGTTTACAAACAGACACAAAAAAAATCATAGAAAAACAAAAATAAATATTTCCGTCTCGCATGTGTCCAGTGGCCCAGAAAAATGGAGCTCACTCAGCATAATGGCATTCAAAAAATCAGAATAGGAAATTCAATGACCTCAAGTCAAAAAAGTAGCTTGAAAAGTAGGGTTTGAAAAAAAATCTATTTATTTAACTTTTATTTCAACATTTTACTAATTTATGTTGTTTTTTTTTTATTTGATTAGAAATTTGATTTGATTACAAAGATTAGAAAAAGGATGGTATCTACAAGAATATGCCGTACCCAATGATGTTTTAATATAGATACGTTATGCCCTTACAAATCAGCCGAAAAATTTGTTCCGAAACACACACACGTTTATCTTTTGTTTCCCTACACCAATCAGGCAATCACTACATTGGTAAATTATGTAAAAGGGATAGCTTTACTAAAACCATAATAGTGAAAAAGACAGCTAGTGTTTGTTGTTCGCGTCATCAAACATTGACCAGTGTTGCCAACAAATAAAATTGTGCAAAACAACTTAATATTACGTTAAGAAAATTATACTTATATTCGTAAATCAACTTTAAATCTTAACAATTTCTACTAAAACTGACTTGTTTTCAATCTGCACATCCTCTTGATTTTCAGTTTAAACTAGATTTAATTTTGGTGGTCTAAACTAAAAACTGTGAAGATATCGAAAAAAATTTAGTGTTGGCAACTCTGCCCATTTCCACAATATTGTAGAGATTATCGTGCAGATGATTTGATTGGTTGGCTTTCGGCAAAGACTAACAAATTCAGTTATCAGTACAGTCAGTAGATTGAAAGTACCTAAAAATAAACTTAAGGAAGGAAGTTGTAATTTCAAAACTATTTTAAGCAACATTTTGGGATTTCGGTGATGAAATATTAAATATGGTGACACATTTACGAATAAAGTAAATACGCTTACTTATAGGGACCACGACCTTTTTCATGTACCTATATGTCAGCCTAAGCAGTAGGTATGGCGTGTTATTCATTAAATAACTTATTACATAGCATCTTATTTATTCTGTAGGTAGATAATAAAACGCATTTCTTTAAAACATTAATTTATTATGTTGGCAACGCAGTTGAACTACACTTTAAATATATTAGATTCCTTTATTGTGGTTGAACCGTAATCGCGTATGGTGAAAGACGTACTTAATACGAATACGATTAATTTATGAAACCACAATTTATTGCATGTAAACAACTCATCAATACATACTTCACATCTAATATATATTTACACTAAGGGTTACTATATATATATATATAATATTCGTATAATATATATATATATATATATATATATATATATATATATTATACGAATATTTTTACACCTTGGGTTACATTATTGGAGTTTTATTAAGAATCCCAAATTTTTTTGAAAATATAATATAGCCTATGTTACTCGGGAATAGTGTAGCTTCCCAACAATGAAAGAATTTTTCAAATCGGTTCAGTAGTTTCGGAGCCTATTCAATGCAAACAAAAAATCTTTTCTCTATATATATTAGTATAGATTATTCATGAATTTCTTTATGTTAGGCTCTATTACAATACTCGATACTAATACGGTACGGTTTTATGTCAATACGTGTACTCGTGAGAAAATTATCTCTGTACTTAACAATAAACATACAAATGGGGACAGCATCGATATATCGTCACTTCTGTATATGATAATCTATGTCCGCCCTATCTGCCGTCCTAACGAAGAGTGCAATAGGTCCAGTTTTTGGGCAAATTGATTTAAGACCTTATTTAGTTACTGATATGGTCTAAAGTCAATTTGCACAAAAACTGGACTTATGCTATGTTTGGCCGGCGTTGTCATGCCGCCATATTTATTTTGTTAGAGAAATATTGAAATTATATAAAATGCAATAAATCATGATAACTGACGTGCGGTATGTTACTCCATGAATTTTAATTCTTTTACTTGTGTAATTAGTGCATTTACGCATAATACACGAGGGCATTTTAACGCTTTATGTCAAATCTCAAGGATTTCTGGCAACAATAAAAGCGTGCGTATCGACAGAGTATTGACAGAGCGACTGCGAGCAGTTGGGCTAATTAGCCCAAGTTACGCTCTTCATCTTCGGCGCGCTAGTGACATATCTACCTCTATTTTTATAATATCATTGGCCGTACCACAATACGTGAAGGGAGCCTGAAGGTATACAAATTTTCTATTTGATCTGAGGGAGTTAGGTAACAAATCCAATCCATCTGTAGTATTACAAGGTTTTCTAAAAGCTTTTAATTTCACCTGTTCCGGTGTCAGTCGCAATCTTTTGCAAGTTAAAAACTTTTGGCCCACTTCCTATTGTTCGACCTATCTGAAATTTTGTCGGCAAGCACCTTAAATGCCATGAAAATTAAGGAAAAGAAAATGCGTCATGAAATTTTGTCGGCAAGCACCTTAAATACCATGAAAATTAAGGAAAAGAAAATGCGTCATGAAACTTTATCCTCCATCGTAACTCTATTGTCTAGTGCAAGGGAAAATATTCAACGGGGTAATACGTAAAGTTACCGCAGTGACACCCTACACTACACAATACCTGCCCACGCGCATCGCATCTTGCACTCAAATCAGGTGCGATGGTAGGGTTGTCACTGGAACGTATAATCAATTTTTTTAGATAATTTTTCCATGTCCAATTTTCTATTTGGTAAACAAAGTTACACTGTGTTTTTATGGTTATTTGAAATTTAAAATAAGTCAGACACAAAATTAAAATAACTTAAAGATGAATAATGATTTCATGTCAAAACATATTTTTGCTTACCATTATTTTTTTAAACTAGTTTCAAATTATTATTTTTTTGATTAAAAGTGGTGCTAAGATTGTTACCAAATAATCTCGTCTGACAAAATGTAGTATAAAAGGACAGACCATGACATGAGGCTTATAGTCACAAATATGAATTGTAATCATCAAAATTTTACCAAAATAATCACCGACTTCAAAGAAATAGTCTTTGAAAAAGGACCACTAAAGTTATTGCTGTCCATAATATATCAAAATAGCTTATCGATGCCCTTTTTATCAAAAAACAAATCACTTTGGTGATACTTACCTACGTGGTAACGAAATTAAAGTATGTTATAAGGCCAAGGCCCTCACTGACTCGAAGCTTTTTTATTGTTAACTTATTTCTAATAACAATACCATGTCATAATTTATTAAAGTGCTAAATATATTTTTCGTAAAAAAATCAATTCTTATAATAATTAAAATGGAAAATGCTAGGAACGATTGAATAACTCTTTCATTTATTCAAAGTTGGCAGCCCTAGAAACGCGAGGTATATTGAGGAAAACGTTTCTGTTGGGTATTTTCCCTCTCCAGTGCCGATAAAGAATGGTACATTAATATTCTTTATTAATTTTTATTTATTGGTATATTCATGTGTTTTAAATGTTTTTAATTGTCCTTTTAATTAGCGCTTTATTTACTGCACTATAAACTTAATATTTTTTAAAGTAGTTTTTTACGTCGATATTTTTTAAGGTTATGTATCAGAAGGAATACTCTTACTTAACTACCAAATAATGAGGCAACATCATTACTTAATTAAACTAATTATCTAAATGTAAAATAATAGAAAATACGCAGGTTATTGGTCGGCAACGCATCAGTGATGCTTTTGGTGTTGCTGATGTCCATGGGCGATGATAGCCACTTACCATCAGGTGGATCGTCAGCTCGTTTGCCGGCTATTTCCATAAAAAAGGAAACTTACACTTTTCTTAGTAAGATTTTAATAAAATATAGGTAAAACAAATGGCCATAAAGGACCCAAGGTCGACTACACAATAATTCTATTAATAAATACTTACCTATAAATAAGTGACCTACAATATCTTGCCCAGTATCTTTGCCAAGAGGAAATTCCTACATCCATAGAAACATGTATCAGTGATAAAATCGTGCTACAGGCTACAGCCAATGATGTTTAAATATAGATACGTTATGCCCTTACAAATCAACCGAAAAATCTGTTCCGAAACACACACACGTTTATCTTTTGTTTCCCTACACAAATCACTGCATTGGTAAATTATGTAAAAGGGATTGCAATACTAAAACCATAATAGTGAAAAAGACAGCTAGTGTTTGTCGCTCGCGTTACAAAACGTACATTTGCACAATTCCAGTGTTGCCAACACTAGAATCCGTATCAGCCGTATCAATAAAACGGGGCCCCCACTAACACTCCCAAAAAAAGCTCGCCAGCGGCCTACGACCGCTACAGTTGGCACTCCTTTTATATTTGACAGCTGACGTTGAGGGGGTCCCACAACAAATATTGATATGGGGCCTCCTTAGGGCTAGCTACGCCACTGCATATCTACCTCTTTTTAAATTATAATATTATTGGGTCAATACGCTAATTGGGTCAAATGTTACATTAAATAGTATGGAATTGCGTTTTGGGACACGTGACTCAAAAACGATAAGAGTAAAAATGATAAGAGGGCGTCTGTTATTCGTTCAATTACTGGAGGGGTTTAAGGGGGAGGGGGTCGAGCCGAATCTCATCCAATCTTACGTTGGAGAGAGGGGGGGGGTCTCCGCAAATCTTACGTATCTAATTCTTTTTTCGCAAGAAACAGAATAAAACTGAGTAAAATAGTGTTAAATGAAGTAAAAAAAACCATAACTAAAATGTGACACAGGTAGGTACCACTGATAGGACCTAAACTTGCACATAAAAAACAAAGTGCACAAAATTAATATAAAAAAAACACATTATGATTTTTTCATCCACTCTGTCGAATGTCTAGAAATATATATTTTCAAATCTCACGACATCTTACCAGGGAGGAGGAGGGGGCTCTGAAAATCGCTAAAAACGCCTCAAGTAATTTATGGACTGAGGTGAAAAAAAACCAAAAGGCCACCTTATTGTTAAACAGCAATCTGTAAACACGCTACAGCTTCAAAGTAAACGACATCCTTTCTTTCTAGCCGAAAAACGATCCGACCGGCCAGCGAATGATAAGACTATCACCAGCAAAGACTATTGACTGACTGACACCAAAGACACCAAAGAAGTTGAGGAGCCCCTGCTCTAACTTTAGAAAATTTGGCGAGCTTTTTTCAGGGGCGTCACGTTTTGAAATGTCGTATTAGGTGTGAGTCGAATACATGGGCGCTTGGTTGATCACTAGCAGGGGTTCCATTAATCAACTGCTGATTAGTAATCGCTAGTCAGGGCCCCTGTACGTTATCAGCCCCCTATAATTAATAGGGCTTAATAGGGCCGACCGTATTGGGGCGGCTTAGAATACTAACCCCAATCCCACGCCGGATGGGTGTCGTAAAAGGCGACTAAATCCGGCCCACTGGTGGTAGGACCCCTCGAGGGATTATATTAGTAATATTGATTTTAATTATTAATTAATACCATTATTACTATTATTATTTCTCCATGGGGTTCGCCTGGATAGCTACCACCCTCGAGCATGAGTCAGCCGCCAAACGACTCGTCGTGTTCCGGCTGGGGGCTTGAGAGCCAGTTCTTTCTTTCTTTTTCTTCTCTCTTTCGTGGCCGGCAACGCATCGGTGATGCCTTTGGTGTTGCTGATGTCCATGGGCGACGATAGCCACTTAAATTAAAAAAAAAAAAAAAAAAAAAAAAAGGGCTGATACGGCGGTAGTTACGTCCTGACCAAAGACCATCCGTAACAACAAGGGAACGACGCTAATGACCAAAGAAAACAAAAAAGCGGACTATCCTAGTTTCTCTACGATTGATAACGAATAAATCTTGTGTCTGGTCGTAAAAGGGTGATAAAACTATAAATTTTATTAACGTCTAAATATAACAATGGACTACTAGCGCCATCTAGTGTGCAATAGCAGCAACACACACTATACGAGTACAACAAAATAATCATAAAATATCATTGAACTGTAATTTTAGTACTCAATTCATAATTCATAATTCTTTATTGCGTCAAACATGGTACAAATAATATGGTGGTAACAGCAACATGTCAAAGGTCAGCATATTTGGCTGGATGCAGCATGCAATGTCAATTTTTAACCGACTTCAAAAAAAGGAGGAGGTTCTCAATTCGACTGTATTTTTTTTTATGTTTGTTACCTCAGAACTTTGGAAAGGGCGAACCGATTTTGATGATTGTTTTTTTAATCGAAAGCTGGTGGCTGTCATGTGGTCCCACATAAATTTTATTGAGATCTGACAGTGACATCCATGAGAAAACCACATAAGTCGTAAATGTGCGCGACACATTGACGAATAACTCAATATCACGCCAACCGATTTCGATGATTCTTTTTTTTATCGAAAGCAGGTGCTTGTCATGTGGTCCCACATAAATTTGAACGAGATCTGAAAAGTAGTTTTTGAGACTTTGAAGTCGGTTATTTTTTGTTAGTAAAATTTAGATTATACATTTATTTATTAAATTATCATTTTCACAGTTACCTCAAATTACATATTCCATTATACTTAAAATTACATTATACTTCAATGTGATATTTATATTTATTTTTTTGTACTTGTACTTCTTTCTTGTTTATACCTAATTCTCTGTTTGTGAATTCAAACAATCGTTTCAATCGTTCAAAATTAATCTATCTTTGAATCATTGATGACTAGATAACATATAAACGTGGCACTAATTAGAAAAACATAAATAACTGACTCGTGATGAATTAATTACAAATTTTATTAAAATGATAAGAGGTTCCTGATAAAAGGATTAGAATACCGTTTGTATAAGATAAATTTTAATAACTTTAAACGGAGATATCTATCTCGTCAGGAGATAATTATCTTATCTTTCTCTATTGTAGTGCTGGACATGGGTTACGTACTTAACTATGTCCAGGCGTAGAGTTATTGACACTTGAAATATTTATTATAGTTATTTTAACTTAGTTATTTTAACTTCCATAGTTCGTCAGGCTTTTGAAAATTTTAGAACACGTGCATAATTATGTTCCGTTAAACGAGAATTATTTGATAACAATCTTAGAAATACTTTTAATAATATAAAAAAAAAATACCTAGTTAGTAGAGAGATTAGGTTTTGCAATAAATGATTATTCATTTTAAAATATAATTTTATACTTTCCTACTTGCCTTATTTTTAACAAATTACGACAAAAAGACCCTGCAAGATAGGTCGTATAGATACATATTATTTTAACATAATTTGTCTTAATAAATCACTAAATCGCCATATGCTTACCTTTAATATTTGAGGAGTTTCCTCAATGCCTCGTGCATCCTATCATTCCCATCATCATAAATAACTTTTGATAAATATGGGACCATTAAACCAATCATAGTACCTACCTGTAATTACCTAATTGTCATTAAGATAAAAAATATTTTTTCAAATGGGATGGTAAATGACTGATTTCTGAGATAACAAGCTTTAGAAAAAGTACAACCGAATTGAGAACTTCTTCCTTCGTAGGTTAAAAATAGAGACGTGGATACATTTTGTAATGTGTTCATTAATTTCAATTCAGCTTTCACACGGTAGCGTGGCCGAGCGGTCTAAGGCGCTGGTTTAAGGCACCAGTCTCTTCGGAGGCGTGGGTTCGAATCCCACCGCTGCCAATATTTTTTTTACGTTTTAAAATCAACAATACTTCAAATTTTTTTATTTTACATTGTTAAAACTAAAATTACAAAAAAATACGAGAATGAATTATAAATTGAAAATTTTGCTTCAGATTTTTTTGTTATTTCTTTATTTATAAATAAATAGAAATAAGTTAAATCTAAATTGGTTAAATATGGGATAGCATGTACAATTTATTAAAAGAAGTTTTCAGGATATTTATACCGTGCTAAAATTCAGGAGATTGTTTTGATGAGTTCGATTGGTCCTATTCTATCAGAATTAAATCAATGTATCAAGATTTAATTTTCAGAAACATTTGTTAAAAGTTTAATGTATTAAAAAAACTACAGGTGGTGTCATCTAGCGAATGATTTTGAAGTATAAACCATATAATAGAGATAGATTTGTTCTTTAAATGTAACGCTAAAATAAAAGGTTTTCATAATACGCGGCTCGTTGTTTAGATCCTGTGACGTCACAGAGCTTATCGGCAAACTAAATTAGTGTAGAAAGTTATTCTTAAAAGCGCTATTTCTAAACTCTATTATTCTATTATTTAAGTATCATTTGGCCTTTATTTTTATAATTAAATCAATATGAAAATTTTAAACTTCTCCGCAACTAACCCCCGACGCAAAGTGTTATAAGTTTGACGTGTGCTCTATTCGTTGCATCGAAGCTCCTAAACGAATGGACCGATTATGATGCGGTTCTTCTTATTTTTAAGCTAACCTAATCAATATAGTTCTTAGCTATATTCTGAACTAGTTCACCCGGCAAACGTTGTTTTAAAACATATTTATATTATTGGACATAAAAATATTATTAATCGTAATCAAATATAGCTTTTGTCACAGAAATAATGTGGATTGTGGATATAAGTATATTGGTGAAAGAATTTCTGAAATCGGTCCCGTAGTTAAATATTAGTTTAGAAAACAAAAACTTGGTACAATGCTCGGGGACTTGAGCAGCGCCTCACAACGGGTGGGTCTTAAGATGAACATGGACAAGACGAAAATCATTGACTTTAGACTTTTTTAATGTCCATGTCACACCCGTACCGGTTGTTGTTGACGGCACTGCTCTCGAAGTTGTAGACCAGTGATTCCCAAAGTGGTCTATATCGACCCCTAAGGGTCTATGACAACCTGCAAGGGGTCTACGTCAGCAAAAAAAATTTGGGGGTCCATGAAATAAAAATGGGGGTCCACGATAGTGGATCTCAACATATACACTGATAGTACCTATTTACTTACATCATACTATCTTATAATATCAAAACATATACATTATTTATAAAAGCACCTATGAAGTAAAAAAAATATTATATATGTTTATAAAATTGTGTAAGTTGTAGGATGTTGGTATTCGCTTTGTGGTCGCAATACATTTTGAACTTGTAAAAATGTTTATTTAATGCTACGTATATTTTACATAAGAGATACAAAATTTTATTTTGAGTAGTTTTAATTTAAATTCAATTAATAAATGTATAAATTAATATGTGTTTTTACTTTAAGTTTTTAACACTAAACTTCACTACAGTTAGAAATTTACAGGAAATCAATATCAGGTAAGTAGGGGGTCTACCCAACACGGAAAAACATGGCAAGGGGTCTACGACACAAAAAAGTTTGGGGAACTCTGTTGTAGACAAATACATTTACCTGGGACAAATGATCCAAATGGGTAAGTCCAACTTCGAGAAAGAAGTCACTCGTAGAATCCAACTCGTATGGGCTGCGTTCGGGAAATTACGTCATATCTTGTCGTCCAAAACACTACATCAGTGCTGGTAGTCGAAAGTGTTCGAGCAGTGTGTGTTGCCAGCGATGACATACGGCTCCCAGACTTGGTGCTTTACTGTCGGCCTAATCCACAAGCTCAAAGTCACACAGTGAGCTATGGAGAGGGCTGTGCTTGGTATTTCTCTACGCGATTACGTCAGGAATGATGGAATCTGTAGACGAACTAGGATAACCGACATAGCCAAAAGAATAAGCCGGCTGAAGTGGCAATGGGCTGGCCACATAGCTCGAAGGACCATAACCGTTGGGGTAGAAAGGACCTCGAATGGTGCCCGTCTTGGATAATAGTATAGGACGCCCACCGACCAGGTGGACTGATGACCTGAAGAAAACAGCGGGCATCCGTTGGATTCAAAAGGCGCAAGTTAGGGGGGGCCTATGTCCAGCAGTGGACCTCCAAGGGCTAATGGATGGATCGATGGATGATTAGAAAACATAACTGTCGGGGGTGTTTAAAATTTTTAAATTTATAGTTACATATATTTAAAGTCTCAGAAGAAATCGCGGGCAGAAACTTGTATTCTTATATTATATGTGTGTGCGTGAGTTGTATGTCTCGTGGTATATTAATATTGGCTATTATTAGTTATTCTGATGACGTCAATCAATTGTGTCAGTTTTAAGTAGGATAAGTTACGCTTATGTTATCGTAATCCATGACAAAGGCATGAGTTCGAAATAAAAGTTAATATTTGATATAAAATGACGCGGCTTATGTACATGACTATGTATTATTGTATATGGAATAATTTCGAATTCATCGTAATATAAAGATTTTCAACTATAAAATTATCCAATTTTAACCGATTTCAAAAAAGTAAGATGTATTCAATTCGTCTGTATTTTTTTATGTTTGTTACCTCAGAACTTTCGACTAGGGATGTTCGATCCGGATCGATACTTGTGTGGATCGATACAATGGCATACGATCCGCTCGATATTTGTATCGATACAATGGCATTCGATCCACTAGTGGATCGATACACATGCAGGGTGGATCGGATCGAATCGGATCGGATCAAAATTATTATGGAACTGAGGTAGATTTCTTTAAATCAGTGGTTGGCGCATCATATTACACGAACAAGAAGGGTTCCACAAATTTTAAGCAATATTTGTCTGAATCTTTGGTGGATAGAAAGTCTGATCCATTAATTAAAGTACTGGTCAGCTAGAAAAGTTTTTTGGGGAAATTCTGCGACATAGCTCTACGGTATTTATCAGTGGTAGGAACTTCAGTGCCCTCCGAATGGCTTTTCTCGTTAGCCAATAGCATTTTAAGTGAAAGTAATTGATTTGATCACGAGCCCTTATCCAATTTACTATTCCAGCGTTCATTCAAATTTAAGAATTGGCAAATGTAATTTATAAGCTTTGCATGATATATTAATTTATTTGATTTACAATGAGTTTAAATACACAAGAGTTCTAAATCAAATATAGTGTTATAAAGTGAGATATTATTATATACATGATGTTCCTACCACATTGTTTTAAAAAACCTTAAGTAACTTTTTCAATATTTATTTATACAATATTTTGAATAAAATTTAATCTAATATAAAATTTAATCGATTGATCTTAATATTTCTTTAATGATCTATCTTTATTTAGAAACCCACTGAATTAAGCTTGTTGATAGTTTATACAGTGTGTACAACCATATTTAAAATATTTTATTCGATTCTGGATCGATATAAAACATCATATTAAATTATACGGTATATGTACATAAAATATCATCTTTTATTTATTAACATATTTCTTTCTTTTTTTCTCTTTTTTGGCCGACAACGCTTTGGTCGCTGACATCCATTGGCCGCGATACCCATTTACAGGTATATTTAAAAATTATATGAATCGATATTTGGACTATTAATTACATTGGGATATTCATGACGATTCGGAGTCGATACTCCGATGTATATAAAATACCCGTATCAAACATTCCTATTTAAAAATTTACTTTTTTTTTCTTCTGTCTGTCTTGGAGGGCAACGCAACAGTGATGCTTTTGGTGTTGTTGATATCCATGAGCGACGATAACCACTTACTATTAGGTGGATCGTCAGCTCATTTGCCGGCTATTTCTATCAAAAAAAAAATCATTCGATACTGGATCGATCCAGAGTATCGTATCAAATCACTTGGATCGATACCTGGATCGATACACCTCCATACGATCCGTATCGATCCAGAGTATCGATACAAGGCACCTGGATCGAACATCCCTACTTTCGACTGGGTGAACCGATTTTGATGATCTTTTTTTATTCGAAAGCTGGTGCTTTTCATGTGGTCCCACTTATATTTGAGCGAGATCTGACAAGTACTTTTTGAGTTATCCCTAATTTTGAAGTCGGTTATTTTTTTTCAAGAATTATTTGAATATCGAATGCGTTAAAAACTTGACAAGAACGCCATCTATTTGTTTCTAACATAGCCATGTCGCAAGAATTGTCTAGCCAATACAAATATATTGCGAGAATAAAAGAGCTCTTATGTTTATCAATTGAGAAATTAGGCAATGTACGAGTATAAGGTCAGGTTATACGCCTAACGGTGTATAACTAGCAAATCCCGACGGACCAGTCCTGCTACTTATTGTAGGTATTACGTATTTATTTACTTTTAACTGAATGCAAAGAGAGTTTATGTTTTTCGCGCGTATCTTCTATGTATGTTTGTATTATTCTTTATTATCTCATATCTTCCAAACCACTGGAGTTATTTAAGTATATAATTAAGATATCATCAAAAAAATAAAAAGAGATACTTAAATCAAAAAAATAAAATACTCCAATATGGGTATTAAATTAAAGAGCTCATCATAGGTCATTAAGATTTCAAAAAGGTATATCACGATAGTTTTTTATGTTTATTATGCAGTCGGGTTTTTTCAATGGTTTTTTTTTTATTTTTTATTTATACTATATAAATGTTAATGAATGTGAAGATTCGCTCACCTAGCATAAGTTAATAGCATAAGCATAAGCTCGCCTCACAACGGCACATCTACATTTGTCATATTTTACAGAAGCGAATTTCAAAAATTATATAAAAATGTTTAAAATTAATTTATGGGTTCATTTTACGTTTTTTATAGATTGTATGGGTTTGGTTACTAGTATAGACATTAATACATATTTAACACTATGTAGATTATGCACTTTTAAACAAGTATACCATATAAACTCAATTTCGCATTTTTTGCACATGTGCCATTATATTACTAGGTGAGCGATATATGGATGTTCGTAACTCTTTCACGCATAAACTACTGAACAGATTTTCCTGAAATTCAGCACATAGGTAGACCATGATGTGGAAGAAGATACGGGATACTTATTATCCCGTAAAACGCAGACAAAGCCGCGGGCAGAGCGCTAGTGGTCTATATAATTTGTACACTCATATCCCTGCACTAGGATTCTGTGTCGCGAGATCAAAAATTTATCTGTCACATACATTTTTACCCTGGTGCCCTTGGCCAAGAAATAAGAACCTGGGACCCCTCGGCTCAAGGAAGAATAAACTAGCAAAAAAAACTACCAAAAACTAGCAAAAAAAATAATTGTATGTCAATCGATACAAACAAAAGAATAAAAAATATTTTCCACGCTCAAATAGTTACTTCTTGATGATTTTCAACAAAGAAGCAGTGTTTGAGAAAATATGTCAACGGAGATAACTGATTCCCTACATACACACATATTTTGAAACTGTTTGTGCAGATATATTAGTGGAGATAATAGATTCCATAACATATTTTAAAACTATTTGAGGAAATATATTAATGGAGATAATAGATCCCGTAATATATTTTTTAAATTTTTTATCACCTGTTTTTCCATGGATTTGTCCCGGTTATCAGAAACGGCTTATAAAATTAAAAGAAATGAATTGATTCAAAATGATTAAGAATTTGTTTTACACCAATCGGTTCACAAACAAAAATGATGTCAACAAAAAAGCCCCCTGAACATTTGTTTATTGCGAATTTTAAGAAACGAGGACAGTTACTAGCTGTTGCAAGTATGTAGGAATAGGTTTCCTGGATCCGAAGGAAAATAACCTAGAACCTGAGCTGTAATTTGATGACTGCAAGTAATTTCAAAAGACCTAGAAACACAGTTTTAAAGATTTCTTTATCAGCAACATCATCGTCGTACATATAGTTACGTCACGTTTCAAAGACTTGTAATAGGTGCAATACAAATGCATATTGCCAATGCCTCAGATAATACCATTACAGTGCTGTAATCATCATCAAATATCAATTACTGTTATTGACAAAGTCGGTATTTACAGTCTGTTTGTTAACGGTTATTTAAATCGCTCTTTAGTATAGAACAATCCAAATTCTGTACGAAGGAGCGATTTAAGTAACCCTTAAGTGACTTTGAGTTCGGGCGTTAGACTTTTTTAAGTTAAGTAATAGCCGACAAACGAACAAAGGAACCTTACAAATAGTCACCACTAACCTGATGGTAAGTGGCCACTGTCGTTCAGAGATATCTATAACCAAGTGGGTAGACATCCCACATAACAAGTTACTTCTATGGAAGATAGCAGAGATAGCATAGCGGGCAAGCGGTTAGAACGTTGGTCTCCCGAACGCAGGGGCCCGAGTTCAAATCCTGGCACGCACCTCTAATTTTCAAATATTATGTGCGTATTAGAAGTTAATTATCACATGCTTAGGAAAAGGAAAACATCGTGAGGAAATCTACACAGCGGACAGTTCTCCATAAAGTTCTCAAAAGTGTTTGAAGTCTACCAATCCGCACTTGGCCAGCGTGGTCAACTATGGCCTATACCCCTCACATTGTGAGAGGAGACTCCGAGCCCAGCAATGGGACAGTTATGGGTTGTTGCTTTGCTTTGATTTCTATGGAAGATATTTGGAAGATATCCGATAGTAAAAGAAAATATTCCATAGACAGAGAAAGAAAATATCCAATAAATAGAAAAAGAAAATTTCCAAAAAAAATCGACTTTAAAGAACATTTGTGAAGTTCCCTTAATCCCTGATGAATCCCATCATAGGAACTGAATTTGAAAAATATGACGCCATTCTGGAAGCATACCATTTCTAATAAAAGTAATCTAAATAGGTTAATTAAGGAATTCTGATGTAACAAACATAAAAAGAAATACAGTCGAATTTGAACCTCCTCCTTTTTTGAAGTAGGTTAAAAAGGTCTGTGCGGTCATCCATCCTACCAACTGACGTCAGCTATTGTCAACTCGGTCGATCATTGGATCAATACTTAACCATCGGGCTTAATAGATCCCATAACGATATATTCAATAAATCAAAATATTTTAAAACTATTTGAGGAAATGTCCTAGGAAGATAATAGGTCTCATAACATATTTTTTTGAATTTTTATCTGATTTTAAGAGGGTTTGTTCCGGTTAATAGAGAAATATACCTAAATAACCACGCATAGCAACAGAGCAAAAGATGTGGACAGATTTATGACTTGATGTAATGCCGCACTCGAAATATCCCTCAAAGTACTTCTAGGTAGACAATAGCTTAAGAAATACTGTGATAAATTGTAATGTTGTTAATTTCATGTGTTACTAGATATTTTAATACTATAAGACACTCTCTTATAGTGCCTACGGCAAGTATGCAAAAAACAAAAAAATCTTAGTAATTATGCCAGTATATAAACCCCAATCAAAATTAGTTATACGAACATGTTAAAAAATTTCGATGTCTACATTGTCCATTAGGTTATAAAGGCATTAATTTATGTATGTTCAATTACCGGTAAAGAATCGTATTCCCTCTTATAAAATACGAGTAATCGCCCTCGCTTTGCTTCGGTTTCCTTATTTTTTACACCTTGGGTTACATTATTGGAGTTTTATTATGGATCCCTATTTTTATTGAAAATATAATATAGCCTATGTTACTCGGGGATAGTGTAGCTTCCCAACAGTGAAAGAATTTTTGAAATCGGTTCATTAGTTTCGGAGCCTATTCAATGCAAACAAAAAATCAAATCTTTCCTCTTTATAATATACGAGTAACCGCCCTCGCTTTGCTTCGGTTTTCTTATTTTTTTACTCCTTATTGGAGTTTTATTAAGGATCCCTAATTTTTTTGAAAATATAATATAGCCTATGTTACTCGGGGATAGTGTAGCTTCCCAACAGTGAAAGAATTTTTGAAATCGGTTCAGTAGTTTCGGAGCCTATTCAATGCAAACAAAAAATCAAATCTTTCCTCTTTATAAGTATATTAGTATAGATTAGTATAGATATTAATTGTCCTCACCGCCTCCATTTATTTGACGTACACAAGTGGATTACCTAACTATACATATTCCGTTTTTCATCGGTCACAGAAAATTCCAAAACAATCCTCAACACCACAAAATAATCTAAAATCTTTGGAATGAAAATTCCTGATTATTATCATGATTGGGAATTTTTCGTGAAAATTTCTAAAATATAATTTACCTATAGTAAATTTTTAAAACTTTAAAATATTACACAATTTTTAAAGTCATTAAAATATTACGAAATAATCTCTAATTACAATACGTACCTTCATGACGAATCCTATTCTTTGTTAATTTTCATTAATACCTGGGTATTCATTAAATAAATTGTAAAATTGCAACTAATTGCAATTCTTCATGCAGACATTGTTAAGAGTTATTATTAATGTAATACAAAAAAAATTAAACTAATCCGGAACTACACCATGCTTACGTAGCATGCGTATTTAAAGCATTAATGTTAAAATTTCCCGTTAAAAATAACTCAGTTAAAATTATTAACCAACAATATTTTCAACTGAATTGAATTGCCGTAACGTTGCAGATTTTCTTGAGATTCTAAATAGCGGAATCAAAGGTCACTGATGAGTCGTCTACCTAATAAACCTTTATCAACACGTTGCAAAGGCACCTCGTGGTATAAAACAGGAGTGCACGCAAAGCTTTCATCGATTTTTCCCGGAAAAACCCCCAAACAAATTCCCGGAATATTCCAAACGATAAATCAAGGAATATGCAAAATTTGGAATAAAAATATTCTACACACAACATCCACTACACATTTCTATACAAAGCACAATCCGGAAATGCATTCCACCGGTTAAAATAATAAAACCATAACACTAAAAACAAACTACGCGATCTAAGTCACTATTCCACCACGATTTTACACTCACCATTACATGGCTGAAATTAATACTTTCGTCCGCGCTGTACGAAAGCTGACGTCAAACTGGCGTCCGTCTACGAATTTTGAAGATGCAGACGTTCGATTTTTGAAAACAGCTGAGTCTAGCGTAGCTTGACCTACCCCCGATACTTTCCCTCACATTTCCACGAGCAGCGGGGCAAGGTATAGGGTTCTAATTGAAGTGGGCACAACGATTGGCCTTTACACAGAGGTCACTGTCGGCTTTGAAAACAGAAAAAATATAACCTTTCCGATTGAAATTAAACAAAAATTAAGTATTTCGGCTGTTGCAATATTTAGAAAACACTTAAGATAACTGAATTTGCGTCATATTTTGCAATTATTTTCGAGGATCGGACGCCATTCTCGATAGTTCATACTGTAGAGATTTGTGCGCATGCGTCAAATAAAGGGTAAGGGGTGACGGCGTGTGGAAATTGAATGAACCTCTTCTAGTGTCGTTTGAATATTACTAAATACAGAAATCATTTATGAACTTTATCAATACTGAATTCCACTTATACCGATTAAAGATCATATGCGTCGTATGCAGTTGCAACCGCGGCGGTGACATTGAGAAAATTGAATCTCATATTAATGTCCTTAGATTGATGAACATTAAGAGATGCACCGTAGATAACTATGGACATTTATTCCGTTCTCTGGAATATAATCACCGTTGAGTGCACTGTACAAATTCCGTTACAAAAATATTTTTATTGATCACACACAATTCATATTGTTACAAGTTTAAAAAAATGTACTAGGGTGTATTGTTGGTTTTTCGTATTACAGACACTGTTCTTCATTTATTAGTTATATATTCCCGTAGCTTCGCGCATATGGATATCGATTTTTTACAAATCCCGCGAGAACCGTGAACTTTTCCGAGATAAAAAGTTGCCTATGTATTAATTCAAGCTATAGTCTATCTGCATTCCAAACTTCAGCCAAATCGGTTAAGTAAGTAGTTGTGGCGTGATTGAGGAACAAACATCTAAACATCTTCACAAACTTTCACATTTTTATTTAATACGAGTAACCGCCCTCGCTTTGCTTCGGTTTTCTTATTTTTTACACCTTGGGTTACATTATTGGAGTTTTATTAAGGATTCCTATTTTTTTTTTAAATATATTATGGCCTATGTCACCCAGGGATAGTGTAGTTCCCAACAGTGAAAAAATTTTTCAAATCGGTTCAGTAGTTTCGGAGCCCATTCAATGCAAACAATCAAATCTATCCTCTTTATAATATTAGTATAGATATAGATTAAAATAGGATAGCATTTAATGGAGTAAAAATGTGTAAGCTATCTTCATTATGTATGTAATTATGTAATTATTAATTGTATTATGTATTATGACAAAACAATCTGCACTAATTTGAATGATACATAGTTTGAGTGACTTTGGTAGTAAATTCTTGGATTGATTATTAATATGTTCCCTTATTAATTTTTATGATGCTCCCTTCTGAACGACGAAACAGATATTATCATCAGGTTCTTTTTGAAGTGCAAATCCAACTTAATACCGACGGTATACTTACATGGAAATATAATTTAATAACTGCCTTAATAATCGGTTTTATTGTGTTTCAGAAACAGTTTTCAAGAAGCTTTTTTTACTTCCAGACGCAGATTCGTGTTTAGTATAAGTTATAACCAGAAGAAGTGGAGACTCCTGCACATTTTCTAATACTACAAAATAGAGAGATTGTTTTATGAAAATAACTAACAAACAAACAAACAAGCCACCTGCTGGTAAGTGGTCACCGTCACCCATGGACCTCAGAAATACCAAAGAGAACACCAATCTGAAAAATAGAAATAAAAAAAGAAATAATCTTTATTGTTTCTCTTGGTACACATAAGATGTTATACAGGGATGAAGTATTCTCAACAGGGACCCGTTACAGGTGTACAATAATTTTAATACTAATTTTATTTTATCAATTACATTAGCATTCATATTTTATATTAAAAAGAAGTGGAGACCTTCATTATTTCGTAATACGAGTATTATAGTTACGTTCATCAACAATTTCCCGCTCTATCTCCTCATACTCATTAATCAATGTCTCAGCGTCTATAAATCTACATCATGCATGTGTATGCGATCGAGAATAGATGGACAATTATAATTCTGCGTTTCAGATGCAACAACTGCAGTAACGCATTACTAATATTCAATTTTCCCTTTGATCAGTTCATCGAACACAGAGATAAATTAGTACTTCTGAACTAGAAAATTCGCTGAAGTAGAGTTTACGGCCGTTCTATTTATATTAATATCCATTCATAATAACTAACTCCTAGGAACTCACAAAAAGCCACAACTAGTGTGCGTTTTTCTTAGTCCTACTTAAGGCTATTCGCCCACGACCGATAATCGATGCCCGATTTTTTGTAGGAGAAAAATAGAACGTATTGTTGATAGCAATAGTGCAACGCACGCGTCCTACAAAAAGTCGGTCAGAAATAATATGGGAGGAAAAATCGGCCCGATTATCTGTCCTGCAAAAAGTCTGACGTGGGCGGGAAGCGTAACTTATCCAGATATTATGGACAGACAAATTTTTGAAACCGGCGATATGGCGACAATGGCCGAGTAGAAAGGTGACTTTGTGGTGATCAGTATCATTTACGCATATGATCCATGCAGGGGCGGCCTTAGCCATTGCGAGGCTCAGGGCGGCCCTTGTGCGTTCCGTAAAATTGTGTGTTTAGATTTGATTTGATTTTTTTTTAATTGTGGCCAACCACAATGACTGCCCTGATAGAAAGCGGACAGTGCCGACCAAGCATGGGCGAACGCCACGAGTACCTTATGCCGCGATATTCGACCATATTTTTTTTAATGCTTTTAGCAGGCAAACGAGCAGACGGGTCACCTGATGGTAAGTGATCATCGCCACCCATGGACATTAGTTACACCGGGGGCGTCACCAACGCGTTGCCAGCCAAGAAGATGACGATAGACCCGCTTCTTGAAGGACCCCATGTCATAGCTTAGTGGGAACACTGATGCAGGAAGTTTGTTCCACAGTTTATACGTACGAGGTAGAAAATTACGTGAGAACCGAACTGTGGACGAATGCCAGGTATCCAGGTGCTGTTGGTGGAACCTGGTACACCGTGATGTGCGGTGACGAAAACCAACTGCAGGTTCTTCAGAACATTCAACATTGTATAGACGGTAGAATACGCAGAGAAAGCCTACATCTCTCCTCAACTCGAGTGATTCTAGTCCGTCTGTAAGCTTGGGATCGTTGACAAGACGAATAGCTCGCCGTTGAATTCGATTGATCGGATCCACTTGGCTAGCTGAGGCTCCAGCCCAAAGGTGGGAGCAGTACTCCATGTGTGATCGAATTTACAGCCAATGCTTCTCCCTTGCTCTCGATTGCTTCTGCCCAGCAATGAGTAAGGTATACTAAAAGATCGCTAGCTGATCTGCCGTGGCGGAAACCGTATTGACGGTCACTAATCAGCTGGCGATCTTCTAGATACCGGAGCAGTTGGGTGTTTATTATACGCTCCATTAGTTTGGAGAGCAGAGAGGTTATGGCGATTGGACTGTAGTCTGATGGATTTGACCTGTCTCCCTTTTTGGGGAATAGGATGGACCAAAGCTACTTTCTACGAAGACGTGGCATGATGCCGGCAGAATAGGAGATTTGGAATAGGCGCGTTAAAACCGGGGTCAACTCCGGAGCGCACGTTTTTAGCACAACAGCAGGTATACCATCTGGCCCATTCAACTTGTTGATGTCAAGGGAAAAAAGAGCTTGACGCACGGCATTCTGAGCCATATTACTACTGCCTGTGCAAATGCTTTTTTTTTTCAAACCTCGCACGCTCGTGGATTTAGTAATTATGCATTAGATTGCTATGTGTCACTTTTAGCCTTTGTTGGGTTTTTAGAGGTTTCCTGAACTTCATTTTTCACATACTTAAACACGGGCCCACGTATGTCGTATTGAAGCTGTTTTCTTTTAAGATGTTATTAATCGGGCGAATAAAAAAAATGTAAGTAAAACCATTGAAGTATTATTACTAGCATATAGAACCGACACCGCGAACACAATGTATGTCCCAGTGAATTGGCGCCGCCGCACCGGTCGGTTTCAAATTTCAATGGATTCGTTCGATTTTGAAAGGAGAACGGGGGCTCAATTTTGAAAATAGAACCTCCCGGCGGGACTCACATTTTGTTCGAGATGTCTGTTCTATGACATTATACTTCAATGGGTAAAACTCTTAAAGGTAGGATTATTATATACTTTAATACTCAGCCAAGCGGGAAAATTATGTATTTGCGAAAAAATATCTTAACTGGCGATAACGAACATTCATTCATAAACACAAGAAAAATAAAATTCACTGCTGGAAGTGTAAAATAAACTTGACAAGTTAAACTCGCTTGGAGAGAGTTCCGTGCGTTGATTATGTATTTACCGTTATTTTTCTATTTTATTTATTTTTGCCGTTTTTTAAGACTATGGACTTTTTATAGGTTTTCCTGTAATATTTATGTAAAGAACTATTCTCTGTATTTTTTTCCAAAATTCTAGCGTTAGTACATAGTTTCGGAGATAGGGGGGTATAATCAGTTTTTGGCTTTAATTTTAGTTCTTTCTTGATTAATTTTAAAACTATCCGTTGTAGAACTATAACAAAAATATACTTGAGATCCTTACAACAAGCCCTTTCATTTGACATACAACACGATACGGTTTGCAAAACAGTTTTTGTTTAAATTTGATTCCGTAATTTATTTTTCAAAATTCAGTTTGTTTATATTTACACCTACGTCTTTGCCTCACAAAAAAGTACACGACTACCAAATTTCAACTCATTTGGTCCAGTAGTTTCGGAGTAAATAGACTATGAACGGCGGCCAAGACGCACGAGTGATCTTATAAGGGTTCCGTTTTTCGTTTTTTCGTACGGAACCCTAAAAATACTGTAAACAAACATATTGAATTTAAAAAGGGGACTTGGGGAGCGAAGCCCAATAGTATAATAAGAATGCTAAAGCTACGACATAGGTACATATTTTAATGAAGGTTTCGATTTTACTTTATAGTTTTAAACAGTCAAATAACCAAAACTTTATGTATTTTTATTGTTATTCCACTGTATATTATGGTATTCCGTTCTTTAAGTTATACAATCATATTTTTGTTTTGCTATGTAAAGTTTTTTTTTAACTCGGGTGATGGCGCGAGGCCCCTGCAAGCGCGAGGCCCCGGGCGGTTGCCCTGTTCGCCACCCCCTAAGGCCGCCACTGGATCCATGAAAGGTATCGCTGAATCATTGTCAGCCAAGAAGGAAGTGGTCAACAAAACACTGCGATTGAAATAGATATGTTAAAATATCCAGTTTATAGTCAGGTTGCAAAAGTTGCTTATTTTCTTATGAGAATTTTTGAGAGTTATGTTTCTGACAGGATTTCGCCTTACTCGTACGATGGATCCGAGGGATAGTGTACACAAAACGAATACCACCGAATTAATTTGAGTACTTGCACAGAATTTTAAGTAACGTTTGAGACCGTGTTTCAGGAGAATTCTCGATTCTAGAGAGCTCAGGGAGGAAAATTATAAACCATGTTTTCCGGGATAACAAGTGGCTTAAATATCTTATTCCAGATAACGATTTACTTTTGTGTTAAATTTCATGAAAATCCCTTCAGTAGTATTTTCGTGAAAGATTAGTTTTTTTGTAATCTTATTTCAGCATTGACAGCAACCCTACAAGATATTTTAGAAGGAAAAGAATTTTATTTAAAAATATTTTAGTCGATATACATCTATCGTGAAATCTTTAATCACCTAACGCAGTCTAGCTAGGAGACCTTTCTTTTGTCGAAACGAATTCAAAATCCTTGATAGATTTTTTTTCAAATAAGTATACAATCTACTCGTAAGTAAGTAGTTTCGCTTTTGACGGTAACGGTATGACAGTTTCATGCGGAATGAGGAATTATAATTAACTACTTAGTATTCAATAACTTATTATATTTTAATAAATTTAATCAAAATAACAAGAATTAGCACAATAACAAAATTCTGTACAATGTGATGCTTATTTCCTCAAAACATTCCAGCAGACTAATTCAGAGTTAATCAAAATTCTTAGTGGATGGTTGGTTAAGCATCGTGGTTACGGATCTACTCAGACACGTCTTCACGAGGAATTAATGATATTGGTACAGAGAAGCAGCGACAACCATAGCTTGAATATTGATTACAAAAATGAAAAAACCCTGGTTCGAATCCCGTACACAGTGCTATTTCTGAAATTACGAGTACGTACCTATGTGATACATTATGAATTTTGCTTGCTTTTGCCTTGGTTAAAGAAGTACATATTACGAGAAACTGCCCTAATTTTTTTCTTAATATTATCAGAATATGGCCCTCGATGTTTCTGCTAGGTCCTGATGTTGAATAACAGAGAATACTCTTAGTTTATTTTTAGCATTCGTAGTCGAAACATATTCGTCTGCCCTTCCGCAGCATAGCGCGAACACCCCTAGAAAGCTGCATGGATAAACATATTATACATATTTGTTGAAACTACAAAGTGATAGGGTAAAAAAAATTGAAATACCTCCCCTACAGCTAAAGTGGGATTGATTTTTTTTATGCTTTGAGCAGGCAAACGAGCAGACGGGTCACCTGATGATAAGTGATCTCCGCCACCTATGGACATTAGTAACACCGGGGGCGTCAACAACACGTCGCCGGCCAAGAAGGAAACGATTACTGCTTCTTAAAGTACCCCATGTCATAGCTTAGAGGGAACACCGATGCAGGAAGATCGTTCCATAGTTTACGCGTGCGAAGTAGAAAATTACGTGAGAATCGAACTGTGGACCACTGCCCGGTATCCAGCTGATGTTGAAACACCAGACATTCGGATTGCCCACTCACTATACTCCGTTTTATCAGACGGGTCTTATTTGGAACTAGATCTTAGAGTACTAAGTTTTTATTGAAATATTAATGTAAAAAAATGTATAGTAAAATAAATTAGTTTTAGAATTTAATGATTATTTTATCTTTAAATTAAAATAATTTAATATTTTATCTTTAAATTATTTTAATATAAATTAAAATAAATTCTAAAACTAAAATTAAAATTCTAAAAGTAATTTATTTTACTATACATTTTTTTAAATTAATATTTCAATAAAAACTTAGTACTCTAAGATCTAGTTCCAAATAAGACCCGTCTGATAATCTGTTTTATTACGATGCGCGCGCACACCGACACCCAAAAAGCGACATGATGAAGTTAGCTGATAACTGATTCCTTTTACAAACAAAGAAGAAGCATACGGGATGAAATCTTTAGCTATTTTTCTTCTGTTACGCCAAAGAAGTATAACTTCTTACGTGCGTAGGTATATAATTACCTCAGATAATTACACACAACTTTTTTTTAATTAAAAATCAAGATAAAAAGACACTGTCAAACTGTCATCTTGGCAGTGTTAATATGTCCCATGACTCCATAATACTGAACTGTATCCCGTAATGGGACACCAAAGGCGTTAAAGCATCAATTCTCATGTATATTATCGGTACATCCCAGCAAAACTGCTACTTTTAATAATTTGATTAGTCTGTCTGCTGCCGACCCCTTACAGACGGTCAAAAACCCCTGAATTTTGAAGAGACCGGGACTTGTTTAACAACCCTACGTCTGCAAGGGGAGGTCGGTCGATGAATGGTGTTAGATCTTTTGTTATTCACTTATTGCGGATTTTGGCCCAGCTTTAAATTAACACAATAGTCTAACTCGTTAAATGTCTAATTGTCTGTCGCCATGACCATGAATCTATAATTATTGAGTTAAAATATCGATTTGAAATATAATTCATTTAGATCATCATTGATCAAGATTTTTATCGGTAGAGGGATCTTGAAATGTTTTGAATTTTTTAACAAAAGTCTTTGTAGGTCAAAAATAAATTGTAGATAATTGTACGTCAAAAGCGGACATAAAGACTCTTTGTATTAAAAATAGAAATGACAATTAAGTATGTATTACTCATGGGGTTACGGATTGGTTTTTTATATTTCAATAAAGATTTAATTTATTTTAGTTTTAATATAAGTTGAAGCTTGAAGCTCAATAAACGGGTTTGAATTTGTCCCGCAGAGGACATTTAATTTGGGGTTAAAAATCGAGCCGTCTGGCGATGTTGATGTAGACATACAATTTAAAGATCTAATATATCTGATGTGGAATTAAAAGGTTCAAATAATCTATTAGATAAATCGAAATATCGAATTCACAAAACTTGTTCACTCAGACTCAGATAAATTTTAAAATTTAAAAAACCCCTGACAGGTTTATTGGAACCGTGTCTCGATCACGTCACATTTTAAACAAAAAATATAAAGCGTGTAAAAATGCATGCATGTACCTGGTTAGCTGGTAGAGAATGCATTACGCATTAAGCTCGCCAACTGTACCGTAATTAAATATTGTGGTCAATAAAGAATAAATAAATAAATAAATAAAATCGCATCATAATCGGTCCATTCGTTAAGGAGCTACGTTGCCACAGATAGGCATACAGCCACGTCGAAAATATTACACCCCTCTTTTAGCATCGGAGGATAAAAATCTGCAGGAACAAAGATAGTATCTGCTGGCAACGCTGACCTCAAAATGGATAAAAGTAGGAAAACACGATAAAAACAAAATTTATCGCAGGAACGTTTTTATATTAGACTAGCTGATCCGGCGAACTTCGTATCGCCTAACATAAAAGTAGTCTAAAATAAAAGTAGCCTAAGTTACTCCTTGTTACATCAGCTATCTGCCAGTGAAAGTTCCGTCAAAATCGGTCCAGCCATTTCAGAGATTAGCCGGAACAAACAGACAGACAGACAGACAAAAATTGTGAAAAATGTTGTTTTGGTATATGTACCGTGTATAAGTACATCGAAATGCACTTAGTAAAAAGCGGTTATTTTAATATTACAAACAGACACTCCAATTTTATTTATTTGTAGGTATGTAGGTATATAGATATACCTAGACGATATGAAGGGGTTATTTCATTTAGTATTGTGGTGCACCTTCATTTCACAACGCGGTTCTAATACCAAGTCTACTAGATACTTTAGAAGAGTGGTTCTTAACCTTTTTATTGATGAGGAACCACGTGACATTTCTGTCTTGCCGTGGATCACCAATTATCTATCGTAAGTATTTCAATTTCAATATCATCAATATATTTTAATTATTATTAGGGATTGTTTTACTTTCCAATTACTATGTATTTTCGTATTTTTAGGAATACTTTGCGGATCACTTTGGGTGCTTCCAGGGACCACTAGTCGTCCGCAGATCATAAGTTAGTAAACACTGTTTTATGAGGTACTAAGTACTGTGAGTAAACTTTTTCCGGTCACTGACTTACTCACTGGTCTTAATCCGTTGGCCTACCTATGCTTACGAAACACCTACTTAAGCTTACGAAGCACTTACCTAATACTTATTTAACGACAGCGAAATGGACAAAGAAAACAATGCGCTCGAAACGTCGAAAACAATTTCTTAATATCAAACAAATCTCATAGATAATAATATTATGATTCTTGACCTACTTGCTGTGCACTTCGCTCAATTGGTTGCGTAAACCGCTAATGAAAGGCAATTTTGTGCCGTGAAGGTTCGCCTCAACCGCAAATTAATGGAGAAACTTAAAGCCCGAAGTGCAATGTACCCACGGACCTGGAAAAAAAGACGGACGTAACCTCGTCTAATCGACAGTGAAGCATAGCAATGGCCGCCCGCTTGCCATGTGTGCGTAATTTTTGATTCGCGATTGAAGCATTATGGTGTCAATGTGTGGGTGTGTGTACGAACAGAGAGCTGGTATTACTATAGGTCATATAGGTGCTTCACTTTTGTTCTTGGGATTACGTCCGTCTTTTTTTAGGTCCGTGAATGTACCTCTGAATCTCTGCCAGACATAGGCTTAGGGCCTGCGCAACTGACCCGGCCTGACAAGTAACTTTGTCCCCTTTGTAATAAGTAGGTATAAAGCTTAGATTAAAACTGTATCACCAACGCAAAGGAAGGACTAAAAATCCCAACCTACAAATAATTATAATTAAAAATTGATTGTGGAGGTATTTGAAGTGCTAGAAAAAAACAATTAGTGTCATATTTTAAGTTGAAAAATATATATTTAAAAAAAAAATTAAAATCCGTCCGTCTGTCCGTATGTTTGTCTGTCCGTCCGTATGTTTGAAGCAAAGCGCCAAGACGTTTAGTGCTAGACAGCTGTAATTTGGCATGGATATACATATCTATTAAAACTCCAGAATCGTAGAATAAGATATTAAAAAACACTTTTTCAGGGTTCCTACCTCCCCTACAGGTAACGTGAGGATGAATTTTTTACTGCAGCCACTGCGAGGGTATGAGTGTGTTACCATTTATTTATTTATTATTTATTTATTAACCATGCGTATTTTTAGAAGTGAAGGCTATATGCTGGCCACAAATAATTATTTTAATCGTTCTTTTGATTTAAGGAATTCGTCCTAAAAATTGGCTATAACCACAGAAGAAATAATAGTACTTATAATAAGTAAACTTGAAAACGGCACGGAGTAAACAATTTCACAAAGCTATTCAATTAGCTTGCATCAGCTTTTGAGCTATCTATAAAAGCATTCGGTGTACAGGCCGAATTTTCCTCTAATTTCATAGTAGTTTCTTAAAGCGCCACGAGAAAGCAGCACTTTAAGTTTGTAACATAATTCCGCTGGTTCTATCGTTATTCCAGTAGATAATCAAAGAATTCCCGTTTCCGTTTCGTTTTCTGTTGAATGTACTATAATTACCTAATTTTATTTTTTTACTGAAATCAATTTAAAGTTAATTACGAAAGTACAATTGAAAGCGTTGGCTTATAGTGACATCTATTGACAATTATTCAAATCTTAGGTACAAATTATTCAGCAGATACTGAATCGATAAGCTACTAAAAATAATCATAAAAAGAAAATTATATCAGTCAAACTATACTATAATTTTATTATAAAGCCTATATTTATTGGTAAATCCGCAATAATACAACTCAATCAGAAACATAATATTTTCATGTGGAAATTCCAGAAATTCATGCCCAAGTCAGGGTTGCCATTTTTTTTTCGCTGTTCCTGCAAATTTATTGGGTAAATCCTGCTAAACCTGCTAACCTGCTTTTGAAAAACCTGCTAAACGTTAAAATGCACCAAAATACCAAAATTTATTTAGCTTTAAATTTTTTAAGAATTAAAGTACATCGTAAAAGAAATACATGAGTTGTAAAAAAGGAAAATTAAACACTACTAGCTGACCCGGCAAAATTTTATACCGCCTAACAACTCCTCCCTTTCCCTCTCCCTCCACTGTTAGTTATAAAATAAAAAAATATATGTTGCTAAAGTTACATTACAAAGTTAATATAGTCGTTAAGTTTTCTTAAATTTTCTAATTTTCTCACACGGACGTAAAAAAAAGACGGACGTAATCCCAAGAACAAATTCAGTAAAGCACCCATAGTAATACCAACTCTGTATTTGTACAAGTACACACACCCACACATTGACACCATACTGCTATGACATTGACACCATCGCGAACCAAAAATTACAAAATTACGCACACATGGTAAGCGAGCTGTCATTGCTATGCTTCACTCTCGATTACACAAGGTTACGTCCGTTCTTTTTTTACGTCCGTGTTTTCTAAGCAACTTTCTTATTTTTTTACATTAGAACCTTCTCGTGGCAATAACGAACACAACAAAAAAATAATTAGCGAAATCAGTCCAGCCGTTCACGCATGATTCTATGACCAAGGGAAATATGGATTCATTTTTATTATTTAAGTAGACTACAGCAAGGTATCAATAAGATTTATATTTTTAAACATACAAAAGTAAATTATTTATACTATCCCTGTAATTTATTAATGATTTTTACACCAATTAATATTATAACAACAATCATTGAGGTAATAAATTATTACTAAAATAAAGCGGCCAAGTGCGAGTCGGACTCGCCCATGAAGGGTTCCGTAGCAGCAAGTAACATATAAAAGTTCTTGTAGTTCGTTGTAACTTTGATCAATGTTTTTTGCGGTTTACGATTTATGACGTATTAAAAAAAACTACTTACTAGATCTCATTCAAACCAATTTTCGTTGGAAGTTTGCTTGGTAATGTACATCATATAATTTTTTTAGTTTTATCATTCCCTTATTTTAGAAGTTACAGGGGGGGGGGGACACATTTTACCACTTTGGAAGAGTCTCTCGCGCAAACTATTCAGTTTAGAAAAAAATGATATTAGAAACCTCAATATCATTTTTGAAGACCTATCCATAGATACCCCACACGTATGGGTTTGATGAAAAAATCATTTTTGAGTTTCAGTTCTAAGTATGGGGAACCCCCAAAATTTATTGCTTTTTTTCTATTTTTGTGTAAAAATCTTAATGCGGTTCACAGAATACATCTACTTACCAAGTTTCAATGGTATATCTCTTATAGTTTCGGAAAAAAGTGGCTGTGACATACGGACGGACAGACAGACAGACAGACAGACAGACATGACAAATCCATAAGGGTTCCGTTTTTTCCATTCGGCTACGGAACCCTAAAAAGGGAACATCATATTGCAGCAATGGTAATAAGTAATTCTAATTAAATTACATAATATTACATAAGTTTTAATAATAAATACGTAATCGGATGGTAATAGGTTACCAAATTTTAACCTTCACTAATATTTTATACGTTTTCGTGTCCATAACTTTGATCATTTTTATAGATGGCTTAAATGTTGTACAATCATTATTAAGGTCTGATAATCATACCTTGATTATATATCTGATATTAATATACATACCATATTCTCCAAGCTTTGATGTAAAACTAAGGTTTACAGAAAAATGTCAAAATATGCTAAATTTTACGATAATGCTAAACATCCTGCTGTAGCTTAAATTTTACTCTTAAAAATGCTAAAAAAAAGCAGGATCCTGCTAAAACTGGCAACCCTTTTTTTTTTTCGTGGGGAAATCCTTATGGATACCACTGTATCACGGGGAGTATCAGTGGTTATGTCGGACTTGCTCTCCCACCGACTAAAACCCTACGGTGTTCCACCTCGTTGCTTTACGGCTGAGTCCCGGGAACGCTCTCGCATACATCCGCAACCCAGCCAGCGATGCCTGTCAAGCCAGGGCTCTCACACTCTGGGACTCTGCGATGTCCCTTTCACACTTGGAGACGCATCAGGAACACAGAGATGCGCCTTCTACCTCGAGGACCTATGATCTACGGATGACAGGCTCCCCGGACCCATCATCCGAAGGTCCTTCTCAGGGAGGCAAGCGCCGGTCATGAGCCAGCTGCCTGCGCCCGACTCGCTTGCGGCGGAGCGGATGAGAGCTCACATCATCCTCCCTTGCTCGCTCCGCCGCCTCCTTCTGCGACATCACTTCCTCGCAGAAGGAGACCATGCTCTTCCAACACTGGTCGCTGCTTACCATAGCCTTAGCTACGGCTGCCAGCGACAAGTCTTGCCCCACCACCATAACGAGTGCCGCACGTTGCTGAGCCCATTTTGGGCATACAGCAAGTGTATGCTGCGCTGTATCAATAGCACAGCCGCATTCGTGGCATATCTCAGCAGGCTCCCTTCCTGCCACCCTGCACAGGTACTTCCCGAAACATCCATGCCCCGACAAGATCTGCACAAGGTGGAAGGTGAGCGCGCCATGCTTCCATTCAACCCACTGCCGGAGAACGGGCCGAATCGCCTCTATGGTCAGGTGACCTGCGCTAGGTGACTCGAGTCTCGTGCTAAAAAGACGGCCCCAGGGCCAGACGGCGTCCCAGCAAGGGTGGTGGCAATAGCCGCCACCGAAATGGAGGAAAGGTTTCGGGACCTCTTTGACGCGTGTTTCGCGTCGAGGAGGTTTCCGAAACCATGGAAGGAGGGGCGTTTATGCCTCCTCCGAAAAGAAGGACGCCCGGCGGACTCCCCCTCGGCATACCGACCCATCGTCCTGCTCGATGAGGTCGGTAAGATGTTCGAGGGGGTCATCGCCGCCCGACTGAAGGACCACCTACGGGTGGTTGGGCCGGACCTGTCGGACGCTCAGTTCGGCTTTCGACCTGAGCGTTCGACAATAGACGCCCTCGCCCTATTAAAAGGTGTGGTGAAGGAGGCGATGGACGCTGGGGACGGTGTGTTGGCTGTGTCATTCGACATAGCCAACGCTTTCAACACCCTTCCCCATGCGACCGTCCTCGAGGCACTTCGGTTTCACGGAGTGCCTCAATATATGAGGGACCTCCTGGCCAGCTACCTGGAGGACAGAACGGTCCTCGTGGTAGACAAAGCTGGCCAGGTCAGGCGATATTCGGTTGAGTCCGGTGTTCCGCAGGGGTCAGTCCTAGGACCTCTCCTGTGGGACATCGGATTCGACTGGCTATTGCGAGGGACCCTCCTCCGTGGCACGAGTGTCATCTGCTACGCGGATGACACTCTCCTCACTGCCCGAGGAGGGAATTTTGGTGAGGCGGCCAGTCTGGCCTCGGCGGGCGGATCGCTAGTCGCCGGTAGGATCCGCCGCCTTGGATTGAGGGTGGCGTTGCATAAGACCGAGGCCGTTTTCTTCCACGGGCCTCGGCAGCGCCGTCCGCCTGACGCCCACATCTTTGTGGAGGGCGTCAGGATCGAAGTAAAGACCCAGATGAAATATCTGGGTCTTACGCTCGACGCCAGGTGGCGCTTCAGTCCGCACTTCAGCGGACTGTCGTCGCGGCTGCTGAAGGCAGCGGGGGCCCTCTCATGACTGATGCCTAATTTGGGAGGGCCAGGCGGGCGATGCCGGCGGCTGTACGCCGGCATCCTGAAGAGCATGGCCCTGTACGGGGCGCCTATCTGGGCAGACTCCCTTCAAAGAAGGGAGAACGCTACGGCCCTGCGGGTGCCCCAGAGGGCCATCGCGCAGAGGGTGGCGCGGGCTTACCGCTCGGTAAGCTTCGCAGCGGCGTGCGCTCTGGCTGGCACCCCTCCTTGGGAGCTCGAGGCGTGGGTGCTAGCCAGAGTCTACGAATGGACGGCGGGGCGGAGAGCACTCGGTGAGCACCCCGCCCCTGAAGTACGCGAGGCTGTTCGGCGGGAGGCGAGGGAAGCCGTCGTCCGTCATTGGATGGCGGACCTTGCCTCCGCAGTTTTCGGCCGCCGAACCCTCGACGCGCTCGGGCCGGTCCTGCAGGACTGGCTCGAGAGACAGCATGGTTTCCTCACCTTCCGGTTGGTGCAGGTGCTGTCCGGGCACGGCTGCTTTGGGTCGTACCTCCACTGAATCGGGAGGGAGGAAAGCCCGTCGTGCCACGACTGTGGCGCGGCGGAGGACACGGCACAGCACACCCTCGAGGTGTGCCCGTCGTGGGCCGAGCGGCGCCACAGTCTTGTCGCGGCGGTCGGGCCGGACCTCTCGCTTCCCGCTGTGATTAACGCCATGGTGGGGAGCGAGGAGGCGTGGATGGCGGTCGCCTCCTTCTGTGAAGAGGTAATATCACAGAAGGAGGAGGCGGAGCGCGCGCGGGAGGATGATCCTCTCGCGCCGCCTCTCCGCCGGAGGAGAGGCAAGAGAAGGCGGGTGGTCAACCACCCCCTCTCCCCCCGGTGATGAGCAGCGGACGACAGGCGCGGGGGCGCCCTCGCCCGCATTGCACCGCTCATCACCCAGCCGAACGAGGATGACCAAGCACTCAGTCATCCTCGAGCCCCTCCCCGTCTGCGGGAGGGGCGTGAAGGGCCCGCCACTGCAAGGCGGGCAAACGCCAGCGGGGAACTGGAAGCAAAGGCTACGCCGATTCCCAGATCCCCGCCACCAAAAGCGATGCGGGAGTGCCGCTGGGTCGTTTAGTGGGTATACCGGGAGTGAACACCTTCCCCGGGAGTCCCACATACCCCTCCCGTCCCCCGACGGGCGGGGATGCGTAATGCATTTTTCCCAGCGAAAAAAAAAAAAAAAAAAAAAAAAGGTGACTCGAGTCTCTCCCACCATTGGCGGAGTTCGATCTGCGCTGTTCGCCGCCACCCAGCGATTTCCGCGGGCAAAGGATGTTCACCTCTCGCTCGAGCATCCGTCCTTTTCTGGTGTATGCTAGCTAGAACCCCCGCTTCCAAATCCCACGGAGGGGTTCCAGCCAACACACAGGCTGCTTCGCACGAGATTGTGCGGTAGCCTCTCACAGCTCTGACGGCAACAACTCTTTGAAGTCTTCTCAGTAGCGCCCGATTACGGACATTCAAAGAGCTTGCCCATATAGGTGCCCCATAAAACTGGCAACCCTGGCCCAAGTGTTAAGTCAAATGCTTCAAATCCTATCACCTGTCAATTGTCATTGCTGTGCATCGTGACATGTCAATTCAGGGCTACCAACTTAGGGGTTTTCCCCCCAAGGGGGTAAATCTGTTAAATGGGATTTTTTTAGGGGTCTTATATGTTTAGGGTTATTTTTAGGTTTTTGTGACTCTTGATATTTTTTATTTATTGATCAAATTAAGTAATAGGGATGTTGACTTGACTTGTCTTCTATCAATCAATTACTGGATATTTTGACGTGGTCAGACGAAAACAAATCGCGGCGCGGGCGGCGATCAAGACGGCCAATGCAAGTCAAAGCAACACAGGTGAAATTATAAATATATATTTTAGTTCCATGGGCTAACTAACCCAACAAATGTTATACAACAATTACAATATTACGGATTTATAATAGTATTACTATAGCATCAGATTCATGTGACGCATTTATTTATTTATTTTATTTAATAGGTTCACCAACAGTTTTTCACATGGTAAAATACACTAAACTTAAGTAAATAGTCTAATGTCTTAAGCTACATGAAAAACCAATAACAGGCAAACACAGCATACGTAATTAATTTAGGTAGGTATTGTGAAGGTAACTTAGCTTAGGTTACATAAGATTTCTAGTAATAAAGTTAGTAGGTATAAAATCATTCACATTTTCATTTATCAGATCACGCTCTCGAGTAGGTACTCAACCCGTTAGGTGTTCTACGCGAGGTCCAGTCTTGTTCACCGATAAGTCCGTCAGATAAGCTGCGGCGGATGGTGTTAGGTAACTCACTGATGATGACAACAGCTTCCGCGATTGGGCGCGACGCTTGAGACCGTTGGTATTCTTTTGATTTTTTTAATTTTTTTGATTTTTTTTGTGCCTACCCTCAAGCCAAGACCTGTGCCCGCCACTGCATCCCTATTATGTAAGAGGCCCTGAAACAATCAGAGGTGACTGTGACTTTTGGCATTTAAATATAGGATAGATTAATTTGCAATCTGGAAAAAGAGAAATCCAAAAATTAGTATTTGTGAATTTACCTTACAAAATAAATCGATATTGTAATCGGAATTTATTTATTTGTAAGAATTTTTAATTCCAATTAATGAATCAAATGACAATGAATGAAGAAACTAAAGTTAATTATTATCACCATGATTTATATTAAAATTCATTTTACTTAAAGGCATAGAAATACATGCGTAATTTATAAATAAATAAATATAATTTTTTGATTATTATTTACTATTTTTCCAAAAAATATTTTAGGGGCAGTTCCAAGTAATTTGGGCGATTTTAGGGGTTTTTGATTTAGTTTTAGGGATAAATATTTTTTTGAGTTGGTAACACTGCGTCAATTGTCACTATCATGTGGAATGTCATGCACGGACCGCGGAGTAACGGCTATATTTTTAAAGACTCGGGCAAGAAACTATTTTTTGTAAATTTTAAATAGGTGTGAGGTGGTCATAAATAATACAAAAATGGATTTCATAAATCCACAATCAAATCCGAAAAACCGTAAGTACACTATTTTACCTATTATTTAGGTCTTTGGCGTTGATAGAATAAAATCACGCTGTTGGTTTTTTACAGGATTTTTGAAGCTTTCGTTAAAGAAAAATAAGGCAGTCTCACAAAAAGAAGCAAGAAAATCAAACCGGAGTTCCGATGTTATTGTTCTCGATGAATCTTTTGATAGATTACGAATGCAGTTTTACGGGCCTAAAAACGTAAGCCAAATATGTTGCTTATCATTCATATTTAACCGCAAACTGTAATTTGTTTACTGCGACAGATAAAAGCTAAAATTTTTCGTTAGAACTAATCTTGTATATATTTTTTTTTCTATTTCAGGCCCCATTATCACCTAAGATATATTCCCCCATAGTTATAAACGATTCATGTGATTTAAATCATGAAGAAGAAATACCAGAGTTTGCTATCTCTAATAGAACCCCCAGTAAAGCTGGAAATGTAAGTGAAGCTTTCTTATAATGTGACAAAACTTTTGTATTTCCATTTATCTGTGAATATTCCATGTAAATGTAGTCCTGTATCAGAATGGCAAATCAATCATAGGGATTCAAACAAAGTCTGAGGATGATCAGCACTTTGCTTGGATGTATAAATCTGAATTTGTTTTTGCCTTAATCTTTACGTGTTATATTCCTTCGTATTCCTTCAAACGAGAAATTAGTAATGACCACTTAACAGCTTCTTATTTCTTTTATATACTTATAGGTTTCATTGAACTCAACAAATGAAAAATTTTTATCACCCAAGCAAACCAAAAGTTCAAGACCTAGTATTGGAGGATGGTCACCAGCGCAAAATATAATATGCGCTACTCCAAAACACGAAACAATACCTTCTACTCCAAACGATGTAGCGAATGAGTCTTTAGAACAGTGCTCTATGAAAAAAATAGAACAGTCACATAAGAAATTACTTAGTGATTTATACGGAGAAAAGTGGAAGACAATTCCAACATTATTTAAATCTATATCACATAACCTTGATAACTTCAATGGAGTTTCAAAAAAGCTACAATTTAATGACGATGATGAAAGTGACAAAGAAAATATTAGACATGACTTGGTAAGAAACAGGGAGCTGTATTTGACTGGTTCGGAAAGAAAACAGTTATCGAATAATGACTTCTTATTTGACAACTTGTATAACACTGAAAAGAAATCTAAAAAAAAGTTGTATACAGAGAAAATACCTAACACTCCAGAACCAAAGAAGTTAAAACCCAAAAGTCAATCTAGCACAACGAAAAAGAGAACAAAAGGTTTGACAATAACTGAAATGGTTAATGAACGCATTAACAAGTTAACAAATGACGTTGATACATTGGTAAAGAAAGTCGAAAGTGTCACAGTTACTCCAGCACCTGAGGTGGTCAAAAGATTGAGCTTTCTTGGATCATTAGCAGGTATTCACAGTAATCTTTTTTGTAACGTTTGTTACGCAGTATGGCGATTTTGAAGTCAGTTATTTTTTGTAAATCTTTTGTACTATCAAAAAAACCACTGATGATAATTGCTGCAAACAGCCAACAGATGCATTGATATCCAAAATGATACTCACCATCTGTCCTAACCAATCACATTTTAATTATTTTATAGGAAGGTTTATGGCTAGCCATTGGAAATATTATCTAAAGATATACCAATAATTATGTAAATTTTGATCATCAGGTCACTTACCCTGAGGCCTTTCAATATTTGGTCTCCAATTTTATGATATCCAAAAACTCCAGATGACCGACTCATAATTTAATTTTGTTCTTTTATTGTATTACAGACAATGTGCCTTCTTGGAGATGCCACATTGAAGCTATACAGTATATAGACAATTATAAATCTTTGCGAGAACAACTGTCCAGGCGGCTATTCAAAGAGTACAATAAGGAAGTTTTCAAGGACAGTTTGGATGCAGATATGCCTATAATTTGGGACACTAAATTAAGAAGTACTGCTGGGTATCTATTAAACACATTTTCTAAGTAATATAAACTGCATTTAAATAAAACATTATCATTACTGTTAATCATTTAAAGAAAGCACCTGGTAAGCGACAAACCTGTAGCCTAGTTGTTAGCGACTCTCCTGCAATGCGAGGGGTCCCGGATTTGATTCCTGGCCGGGGCAGATATTTATCTGACCGATAAATATTTGTACTCGGGTCATGGGTGTTATTGTGATGTCATGATGGGTGTTATATGTGTCGTCCACGCCACTCGCGACACAGGTGAAAACCTACTGTGGGGGTATGAGTGTGTTAGCGTTTATAAGTACCCTTTCTTTATGACACCATTAGTTAAAAAAACCATCCACATGAGTTGGTTTTTTCCAGTCATAAAAGCTCATTGCTCCATGTTAGGAGACCAGAGCTCAACAGTAGTAAAGTTTCGATGATTATAAAAACATAAAACACATATAATCTTTTCTTTCACTAGTACTACAACAAACAGACTAATGAAGAATGCCAAATGCGAGCGCATCCGCACCTCAACCATCAAGTTATCCACCAAAGTCCTGGATGCTCCTCAGCGGCTGAGAGACACCCTCATCCATGAGCTGTGTCATGCTGCCACCTGGCTCATTGATGGTGAACTGAAAGCTGGGCACGGACCATTGTGGAAGAAGTGGTAAGATATCTTTATTTCCTGTACTAGAGATTGCATTTCGACCCAGTAGCATAGTTGGTAGCAATCCTGCCTGCGAAGCGAGGGGTCCCGGGTTTGATTCCCGGCCGGGGCAGATATTTATGTGACAGATAAATATTTGTACCCGGGTCCTGGGTGTTATTGTGATGTGTTATATGTGTAGTCCATGCCACCCGCTACACAGGTTAAAACCTACTGCGGGGGTGTGAGTGTGTAAGCGTTTATTTATTTATTTATTTATTTATTGATGTTCATTATTCTGTAAGTGAAACTTCTATGCCGACGTTGCAGTAGTGCAGATGGTAAGATAACAAAAATATATTACAATTTATAAAACAAAGTTATATGTTTTCCAAATTTTTTTAAGTAAATAACCAACAAACAAATAGATGAACCACCTGATGGCAAGTGATCATCATCGCCCATGGATACCAGTCACACCAAAGACATTACTGACACATTACCAGCCAAGAAAGAAAAGAATAATTCCCCCAACCCAAAGCCTTTTACCCTACAATAATCATCTAATCTATAATAAGCATTTTCTTTGAAGGGCGACGCGAGCAATCACGGTTTTCCCGGAACTAGGAGAGATATCCCGTTGCCACAACATGGAAATACACTTCAAATATTCTTACAAGTGCACTAAGTGTGGTTACAGGTATTTGACTTTTTTTATTTTATTAGGATAGCAAATGAGCTTGCAGATTTACAACCCCTTGCTGCCCATGGACATCTGTGTCAAACCTTGAATAGGACTGTATGAGAGACTGCGTTAACCTACACATAGGTACTGTTATACTTGGGCCATTACACGTGCGAACTGAGTCATAAATCATTTTAATCACACCTCTCGCTCACACTTATAGGCTTAACGGATCTCTCGATCACACTTCTAGTGTTGCCTGTAATAATAAAATAGGGATTTGTCGATAGTAAATAGCAGGTAATAAGGGAAAGGTTAAGGAAATAATACAAAATACCAGTACGTATCAAGGACCACGTCATCTGACTACCTGAACCCGAGCGGCATCCCTTTATCGATAACGAGTTGCGCCGCATTGTCACATTCCTTTGACGTAATGTTTTATGACTCAGTTCGCACGTTTGTAATGGCCCAATAGTGTTAAACTGACATGATACATGATCAGGTTTACTTTTCAAGTTTGCAGGGGACTTTGTGCGACAATGGTGACGGTGTATGCCTATCTAGCTATATTAGATATCTCATGCAATCTGGATGCCGCACCAAGTCCACCGCAAACTTGAGAAGTATACTTGATCATGTATGGTCAGATTTAGGTGTTAATAAAAATATCAGTAGTCAATAGCAGTAATAAATATAATCTTCATTTTTAGGGTTCCGAAGTAAAATCGATACGCTTATAGTTTCATCATGTCCGTCCATCCATCTGTCCGAAGCAAAGCGCCGAGACCCTTAGTGCTAGAAAGCTGTAATTTGGCATGGATATACATATTTATTAAAACTCCAGAATCGTAGAATAAAATATTGAAAAACATTTATTTTTTAAGGTTCCTCCCCTACAGGTCGTGAGGGATGATTTTTTTATTCGTCGGGTATCGTTGCAAAGGGCTTTTAAAAATATTATGGGTCTTCTAAGACCATTTTTGGAATTAGGGGTCCGTTTGCGAAATATTTAGCTTTAAAGTGCTAATTTTGGTTAGAGTCAAGTATCCCCCCCTGCCGGCGAAACGTTTGGAGTAGGTCAAGTGAAAACATTCTCAAAAAATAGGTTTAATATATGATGAATTAGAAGGAAAACTATCACGGCCATGTTAGCTTAAATTAGTTAACGAGTAACAGTCGATAAACCTACTACTCAGGGGCGTAGCTACCGCCGTATCAGCCGTATCAATTATACGGGGCCCCCAACGTGTAGGGTCCCCACTAACACTCCCAAAAAAAAGCTCGCCAGCGGCCTACAGTTGGCACTCCTTATATATTTGACAGCTGACGTTGAGGGGGCCCCACAAGAAATATTGATATGGGGCCTCCTTAGGGCTAGCTACGCCACTGCTACTTTAGAACCCTACATTGCTACGTGGCCTGACACGCACTTGCCCGGTTTTTAATTTTCATCCTTAAACATACAATATGTTAAGCTATTATAATTAATTTCTATTTTCATTTTAGCATCAAACGCCATTCAAAATCTATTGACGTGACGAAGAAGTGTTGTGGCTACTGCCGAGGTACTTTCGAAGTTATAGTTAATAAGAAGACTAAAGATGGCGTAGTTGTGTCCACTCCGGCTCGCAAAGGTGGAACTAATGAGTTTGCACTGTTTGTGAAGGAAAACTATGGCACACTCAAAGACGGCACTCGAACACATGCTCAAGTCATGAAGTTACTTGGAGAACAATTCTCCGTGAAGAAAACCGCTATGAAGAATAGTGATGTGATTGAAATTGCAGATATATGACTTCGATTTCGACTTTTAAGTACAAAAAATATGACATGTTATGTGGACAACTGTTAATCAGTTTGAGACGTTTTGTTAATGATTCTATGGACTATCCTGAAATACATTTCAGTTCATAAATATGTATAGAAATTGTAGAACACAACTAGCGCCACCTATAATGGTTGTAAACTGAATTTGTTGCAAATGCAAACATGTTCTTTAAACAGAGTTAATCACACTGATTTGTACATAAAACTCACAGACATTTCAACAAATCTAAACATTATACAACATTATCATTGGTTACTAGTAAGACTGACTACTTACTGATACTATTAGTATGACTTCTTTAAAATATGACTTCATTAAGACTTCAATATGACTTTTCGAAGTTAAGTATACACAGGTTTGAATGTAATTGTTATTGTTTTTAATTAGTTATTTACGAATTTAAATTGTATATATTATGATAATGATTGTACCATCGAGCACATACGCAATGGAAGAAATGTCATTTATTTTGTTTGACAATAATTTCGCCAAATCACTGCACCGACCGCTGACTTTTTAAATATTTTGCGCTTTTTAAGTATTTTTCAACCATTTTTACGTATTTCTACCATTTTTGACCATTTTAAAGTATTTTTTACCATTTTTAAGTATTTGTATGTACATCAAAATATATTTCGTAATGATATGGAGAAGTACACAGGTCAGCTGTTGGCGTTGTACTGAGTGTACTGTTTTAGCGCGAGCGAGACTTGATAATAATATTAATTAGTGACAAAACACTGATCAGTTTCGCAACTGAATGGACCATACTGCCACTCTATTGGGTATGTGCTCGGTGAATTGTATAGTGTACTGGTTACAAATTAGTATTATTTAATGACTTTATAATTATAGAAATATGAACGCAGCAGTCTGTCAAGATTGACGCTCTGTCTCCTTATTTAATTTTTACCTAGCTATCTGAATCACGAATTTTATACAAATTTTCATCAATAATTATTGCAAAAAAATAATCAACTAGTCATAAATAAACAATTAAAATGTTTCATTCTGTTGGTTTTTTTAGGTTAACTTATATGGCAACCCCATTTCCTTCTAACACCCTTGCACAAATACTTGAAAATAAATAAATAACGCTTCACACTCATAGCCCCACACTAGGATTCCCTGTGTCGTGGGTGCCATGGACAACACACAAGACAAGGACATTTACACCCAGACCGAGAACAGAAATTCAAACTCATCATTCAAATTTCCGCCTCGCTGGGAATCGAACCCAGGACCCGCGATCCGGCATGGTAACCATTGCGCCACACGGGTCGTCAAAATTATTCTAATCGCTGTATCTCAGAAATGGTGATTCTTAAGAAAAAGAAGTGAAGAACACTTTTTATGATAAAACTTATTTAATATTTGGATTTAACCTTGAATTTTTTTGCAGAAAATTAAAATGTTAAACAATTTGAAATAGATATTCCCAGACACATCCTACAGGCCGTATTTAATGCAAAAAGTTAAAAATGTTAAAAACTGACACCTCCATGACTGTATCCCTGTACACACTTTTATATTATTATTATTATTATATTACTATTATTATTATTGTATATATTTTGTCCATCAGAAAATAAGTAAAGTCTGGCGGCCCTGGGCTCTTGAACCAAGAAGGGTCTAAAATAAAAGTTTGATACTGATTTTGGGATACTGTGAATTTGGTGAAAATTTGAGAATTGATTAGGAAAATTAAGCGGTTTTCATTATGCGGTCTGTTCGTATTTGGATTTTAATTGGATAGAGAAGTACGCATACTATATTGCAGTTGAAAATTTTAAGTACTACTTGTAAAGCTTCCTCTAGAGTTGGAGAGAATTTTAATCTAACAATTTTAATTAGGTTATTCAGTAAGTTATACAAAAAAACCGTTCAATGCTATTATTGGAAATTATTATCTTACTATTATGCAGCGCAAACTCATTGTTACTATTCGTTGATAATAAAATTATTTCTGGTCACTTGAATATGATTACAAGTCTTATTTCAGGTAAGTTTAAGAGTTCTTTCTTTTCATGTAGACTCCCACATCATAGGCAGGCAGGAACGATAGTAACGAAATTGCAACGTTTGATCTCATCTTGTTTATTTACACATTTTAATTCCTTGTAACAATCACCTCCATATTATATTTTAGGTGATTAAAGAAATTCTGTATTTAACATTTCCATGCACATGCCATTATCTTTGTCTGAAAAATAAAAAACTACTATTAATATTAGAAAAGAGAAGACTTGCAAAGATTTTGATCAAGATTTTACAATAACATATTCTTTTCCTTTCTATAATTACTATCTTTCTATAATTCTATAATACCTTAATTACCTTACTATAATGAGAAAATAAGTAGGTATGAGCAACTTATGAATAAGCATAGTACATGCCTAGTATCTGATATAATTCAGAGTTAATAGTATGAGTACACTAATAATAAAATTTTAATTACCCTGATCCACAGAAGAAGCCACATTCGTCTCACTCTTGATTATCTTCACATCATCGACATCAGCAAATGCCAACTCTTCAACTTCTTGACTATCATCAGAATTGTCTGTGTCATTCTCATCACCACTTAGCTCTTCTTTTCTCATCCTTTTACTTGGCTTATTATCTTCTGCACGCCGCTTTTTATTAGTATCTTTTTTAGACTTATTAGAATCCTGTTCATTTCTACTTTTTAAAACTCTTGCAATTTCTTTCCGGATCCTATTTTTGACTTCTTCGGATATATTGACACCACTGTCATTTTCTCTTGTGTATTTAGTAATTGGTTCATCATCACTTGATAGGTATTCGTTGTCATCCCCGTTTTTACTATCGTCGAAAGTGTCTTGTTCACTTTTTATACCATTGCGCACTTTTTTCACAAGATTATCAATAGTTATCTGTAATAATATTAGTTTTATGAATATTATTCGACTTGTCAAAAGCCTTTGATAGTGTCTACAATCATACTATTATCGGGAAACTGTGTTATTCTGATATCTGGACTATACTGCTAGATTTAAAAGTCTAATCTTGGTAACTTTAATTCAGAAGGTTGAGCATATTGGTAAGAACTATCTAGATTGTATACTGAAACTAGGTGTACCTCAAGGATTAATCCCAGATCCCATATTGTTTCTTATTTGTTGTCAGAAGTTTTTTAATCTATTTATTCCCTCATAATACCATTTATTTTTAAACAAAAAAAATGTGTGCATTGTTAAAACAAATCTATTAATTGTCCCAGTAATATTCAAAGTAAAGACTGGTGAATTAACTTTTGAATGGTGTCAGCTTCCGATAATGCTTTCATACAATATTCAACTACATAATATTTCCTCTGATAATAAAGTAATTAGACAAAATAAGGCATGCATTAGTCTATGACAATTATATTTAACCCTAATTATGTTAATACTCACAAACTTCATAGGTCGATTTATCCTTAACATAAGATGTTCTGGATGTACTTCAAGCATCTCGCACTTCTGGCATAGATCATAGTCATTACAGATAATACACTTGTACCTAAATCCTATGATTGGGTCGGAACAACCATTGCATATCAAACCATTGTGTCTCTCTGGTTCATTGTCCTGTGTATCTGAAAAATAATAATTTACAAATAAACTATTTTATGTGACTGTAAATTTCAAGTGCCTATGCCTCTTCAATTATATAAGTTCAAAGTAAACAAATTCTACTATCCATCTTTTTAATTTTAAAGTATGATGTCAAATGGACAGCATTATAATGTAATATGACATCAAAATGCATTCAAAATAGTTTTGCATTGCTTTTAAGTTTATGATGATGGTATATCTTTTTAAAACATAAATTCATTTGGTATTTGAATTTATAATGGGTATGTAATTAAGTCTATTTACAGCATGTATTTGATAATAATTACGTTATAATAGATTCTTATTATGATTTAGGTTACATAATACAAACCTATCTGTCTATTCTATTTACAGAAATATGTAATATTTTATAATTTATTTTAGTCAGTAGTATAATATACAAATAAATAAAATTGGAGGGTCTGTTTGTAATATTAAAATAATCGCTTTTTACTAAATGCATTTGGATATATACACAATACATAATATCAAAACAATTTTTTTTACAATTTTTGTCTGTCTGTTTCGGCTTTGTATCTCTGAAATGGCTGGACCGATTTTGACAGGACTTTCACTGGCAGATAGCTGATGTAACAAGGAATAACTTAGGCTACTTTTATTTTAGAAAAAAAAATAGTTTTATAACTTTTTTGTTAAATACCATGCAGACAAGTCACTGGCACGGCTGTAGCTAGGGGGGGCATTGTGAGGCAATGCCTTACTTTGAAATCACAATGCCCTACTTTAAAAATACCAAAACCTAAGATTAATTATTATAATTAAATTGTTTGTTCATAGTTTGAGATAAAAAAAAATTGTAGCGATAGATAGGTATCCAAACTTTTTGACATTCATTTCATTTTATAATAATTCTTTGTAACTTCCGCCCTACCTGTAACCAATGCTGCCCTACCTCAAATTCGATTTGACTCTAGCTACAGCCTGGTCACAGGTAACAGCTAGTTAATTACCATAAATCAAAGAGCCTGGTAAGCTGAGGGATGGAATTGCATCGGGTGCCAAATGTCTCTTTTTAATCTGTGAAGGTTCAAAGTGACGGGAACACAATCTTATAGATTTGTACGAGGCCTTCCCTAGAAGGTCTTCTCTACCAGCAGCTCGAAGCCATTGCTCTTGCCTGAAACAGATTTCAACCTATTGATATACAAAAGGGACATTGCAGTAAATTTTGAAGTGTCTTTAATTTAATGAAAATTACAAAAACTTAAGTGTAAAATAAAGTAAGTGCGTATAAACCTATGTAAAACAAATAATTATGAGAAATTACAGATATAGTGATCGTATTGAGACATAAGATCTGAGTGAACATTTTAAGCTTTCAGATGTTTCTATGAAGTAAAATTTTCCGTCTTAATGCCTACTGCTGACGAGGCCTACTTCGAAGCACAATATTGGGTGGTCATAAGTATTATAACTAAAAATATATTTAAAAAAATATACTAAAATTAAAAATAGAGCCTTTTATAATAATGTTTTAGTCATAGTGTAAACTTCACTCACCGATCTTTCGCCCTGGGTACACTGTAGTAGGTTAAATGCTTATGGATTTTATTATTGCGCCCACATCCGTATACACAGCAATAATTAACCATTTTGATATTTGATACAATGTATTCAATTTCATGAATTATCAATATTTCAAGTTTTCCAAGTTTATTTACTTGTTTGTGCTTTTATTCACAGAGTACTTAATCACTACGTTTTTATTAAACAATTTTAAAACAATGAAGTCAACTGTCAAATAAGTGTTCTGTGACTGTCAAACTGATTTGACTTTTGAGCAGTGTTGCCAACTCGGTGTCAGGCTTTCGGGCTAAATAAAAAGGGCTAGATTCGCCCAATAAATTTAAAATAGGGCTAAATTGATTTATTTATAAAAATAAATAAAAGAAGAGAGTTTTGTCAACTATTGTTTACTTATTAAATATGTTTACTCAAACACACAATCGAAAATTTTAAAAACAATCTAACATTAATAAAAATAAAAAACTTGAGAAGTGAGAGTTAAACTCGCTTGGAGAGGGTTGAATAAATTATATATTTATACTACGCGCTCACTCTAAGTTTGCCCTCGTCGACCGTTATACCCCATTTACACGCGCGCGCGAGCCACGAGACAATCCGCGAGACGCGCGCGTGCGCGCGCGTGTGAACAGGGCGCTCGCGGACCAGACAGCGGCGCGTCTCGTGGCTCGCGGGCTCGCGGCGGGAGCGGTTTGTTAGGCGCGGCCAAAGGGGCTCGCGCGAGCGCTCGCGTGGTGTTCACACGCGCGTAGGGGGCGTGGCTTACGGACGCGCCACGAGACGATCCGCTACACGCGCGTGTAAATGAGCGGTTACGATTTAACAGCTAACGGTACTGTAGACAAAAAAGTAATCAAATAATTTCATTAACTTAGATAACAAATTACGTTTGCCACTGTGTAAAACATTTTCTATTTTAGTCATTGTAGCGACAAAAATCAACAAACGTAAAATAAATCGATAGAAAAATAATTTAACGAAAGTAACATCAAAATCAACAACGAACTCAAGAACGAACGCGCCGCACGGGACTTCAAAAATACGCGACTAGCGTTGCTGTCCGTACTAAATGAGCTGCGGCATGAGGAAGCGGGACGGGAGGTAAGGGCAAACTTAGAGTGAACGCGTAGTAGTTATTTTTGTATTTTATTTTTTGGCCCTTTTTTTAAGACTATAGACTTCTTAAAGGTTTTCCTGTAATATACCTATAACTATAGAACTCTTTTCTGTATTTTTCTCAAAATTCCAGCCTCACTATTTACGGAAATAGGGGGGGATGGTCAATTTTCGTCTTCATTCTGGAATAAATTTTAAAGTATCCATTGTAGAATTATAAGAAAAATATATTTCAGATCCTTACAATAAGCCCTTTCATTTGACATGTCACAAGATACGGTTTGCAAAACAGTTCCTTTTAAATTTTGATTTCGTTAAAACTCAATGAATTCGTGTGGAAAACAGACAATCTGACTGACGTTTAGATTTAACATTTTATGAATTTGAGTGACAGTGTGTGCCTGTATGGCTCGCTTGAGTGGGGATATGTTTATGCTGTTTTGTTTGAATTTCTGTCTCGTTATTTCACACGATTTTTTTTACGCAATAGGCTAGACTCACGGACGTTAAAAAAGAACGGACATAACCTTGTCTAATCGAGAGTGAAGCATAGTAATGGCCGATCGCTTACTACTTGTGCGTAATTTTGGGGTTACCACAATATGAACATTTCCCCATTTTTTCTTTATGTAGTAGTAAAATCTAAACACTAAATGTATTACTTACTGAATAACATTCCATAATGTTCGGTTTACACGTATTAAGTAGTTAAGTAGATAACTAAATTTTAAGTAAATTAATACGGTAAACGAACAATTTAGTTAAAATTTAGTACGCAAGTAAACAAAAAAAAAAGATTGAATTTTTTCTATTTTTCTGTTAAGTAGGTGGGCGGGGCTTATCACTTAACATGGTTGGACGTTGGACAGACACTTTTTAGTTAAAATTTAGTAAAAATGCATAAGTAATTAAGTAGGCTGTGAAAAATTTTATGAACTAAAGAGATTTACTAAATTATTACGTTTAGACGCGCACTAAAAATTATTCACTTAAAATTTAGTTATCTACTTAATACTTAATGCATGTAAATCGAAAATAACACATTCCACATTCAGTAAAAGCAAATTATTATATTTGATGAGATTAATGAATTTTATTAATTGACAACAGATTAAATACACTGGTTTACCCACTTCACTTAAAGGAGAGGTAGCAAAAAATTTTTTTTTTCAAATTTTGTTCTATCATTATCTTAACGTAATTAATATACCTTAATCTATACGAAATTTCAGCTTTCTAATATTGTTAGTTTGTACGCAATGCCGCGGGCAGATGGACAGACATGGCAAACATATAGGTAAGGGTTCCTTGTTATTTACGACGGAACCCCAAAAATATATATTATTAAACTAAAGTAAGAAACTCGAGGATTTTATATATACTATAATTTTCCCACACATTCTGAGTATTTGCATATGCAATATTGTTGGCAGCACTGGCTGATTTTGTGGTTACAATTTTTCTAGTTTATTTTGTTAACGAGTAACCGCCATAGACTTGACACGCTGTTGTTAACAAATTTCGTGTCACGCTTTCGTGCCACAGAGTACTCAATCACAGAGTCAATATGCGCCCAGTGTTGCCAACACCCTACTCCGAAAGAGATCATGGATACATTACTATAACTGGACATATACCATGGATATATTACTCTGTCTGGATTACTTTGTAGAGGTACCTGAGGATTAATTACGTCATAACGGAATGACCATTGTGTTCATCCATTCATTGTGCATCTGTAATCCCAGGATATATCATTCAGCTGTGTTAATTTTTTTTATAAGTGTTATGCACTTAAAATAAAAGAAATGTACCGTAATAAATTACATTGTTTCATTTCATTATCACCTTCAACATCCGTTTTCATGACGTAAGGACAATTTTGAAGAAATTATAATAAAATGTGTTAATACAATAATATATTTTTTTACCACCAGAAAAAATATTAGAAAACATTTGGAAAATAGGACATAACACCCCACAATTATTATGAAGGATAATCTCAATCCGGTCTGCGATTGGTCAAATAGTCATTCCGTTGTGACGTCATCTGTCTTCAAGTACCTCGAAGTTATGTATCCAGTTAAAAGTTATAATTATATCCATGGCGACAATCATACGATTTATGCCTTTTTCCAGTTCATCTCGGAGTGACTACTATATATTTTTTTAACATCGTAAGTAAACATTAATAATTTAAATATGTATTTGTATGCATTGTTAGAAAATTATGTACGAGTATAATAGGTTCATGATATAATTATTATAGGTTCATAGATTTATCAATAGATGGCGCACGTTATAATTACCTATGTCCCGATATTTCTACATTTATAATTTTGTATGTTATTATGTAAATTAATATTATAACTAGCTGCCCGGACAGACTTCGTTCTATCAAAAAAAAATTGCAATAAAATAATATTGCGACTATACATTGAGATGTAAGCTATCCTATCTTTCAAGTTGGATCAAACTGCACACGGTGTGCAAAGGGCAATGAACCTAGTTGGCATACCTACAAGTCCGCAATTTTGAAAAAACCTCGATTCGGCGGCCAGTGATGTACTTAATATATGTACTTAATATATAATATAATATGTATATATGTAAATATGAATAAATATGTATTTATTTAGTTTTGTTAATGATATTGTGATATTTTATATGTATATAGTTATAGTGTTGATCCACTAATAAATAAAAAAGACAATTACCAATGTTTTATTTTCCTACGGTTTTGAAATCAAATATCTCAGAAAGTATATAACTTACGACATTGTATCACTTAATACTTTTTAGGGTTCCGTAGCCGAATGGCAAAAAACGGAACCCTTATAGATTCGTCATGTCTGTCTGTCTGTCTGTCTGTCCGTCCGTATGTCACAGCCACTTTTTTCCGAAACTATAAGAGCTATACTGTTGAAACTTGGTAAGTAGATGTATTCTGTGAACCGCATTAAGATTTTTACACAAAAATAGAAAGAAAACACTAAATTTTGGGGGCTCCCCATACTTAGAACTGAAACTCAAAAATTTTTTTTTCATCAAACCCATAATTGTGGGGTATCTATGGATAGGTCTTCAAAAATGATATTGAGGTTTCTAATACAATTTTTTTCTAAACTGAATAGTTTGCGCGAGAGACACTTCCAAAGTGGTAAAATGTGTGTCCCCCCCCTGTAACTTCTAAAATAAGGTAATGATAAAACTAAAAAAAATATATGATGTACATTACCATGCAAACTTCCAACGAAATTTGGTTTGAACGAGATCTAGTAAGTAGTTTTTTTTAATACGTCATAAATTGTAAACCACAAAAAACATTGATCAAAGTTACAACGAACTAAAAGAACTTTTATATTATGTTACTTGCTGCTACGGAACCCTTCATGGGCGAGTCCGACTCGCACTTGGCTGCTTTTATTGATCGTAATCATTTAGTCTATCGATTGACACATATTTTATCAATATCCGCCGAAACAAAGTTTTTTACTTTATTTTTCTACGGGTTTGAACTCAAATATCTCAGAAAGTATACCACTTACGAAATTTCATCACTGTATAGTTTTTGATCGTAATCATTTACTCTATCGATTGACACATGTTTCATCACTGGCCGCCGAATCGAGGTTTTTTCAAAATGGCGGACTTGTAGGTATGCCAGGTTCCATACAAAACTGTTGGAAGCCCTTTGACTAAAATCGGTTAAGTAGTTAAGGAGTCTATCGCGGACAAACAACGTGACACGTAATTTATATATATAAAGATAAGAAGATTTTATTTTAATTTATAGTTTTACTTATTACTTTTCTTTCAATTTCGTTTTGTAGACCGCCATCTAAAACTAATTAAAGTTTTAGTACCTACATTAAATGAATCGTACTATTTTTTTTCTGGAACCATCTTAGGAAATACGACTTTTATTTACCCACCGTACGATCTCTCACTCCGCGACGTCTGGCAACCCTGTTCCGTAGTGATTAAGTACTCTGTATTCGTTCTGTCAAGTTTGGTTCAAGATGTCGGTATTAAATATTTGACACTAAATAATTTTTAAGACTGTAAATAAAAATATAGTTACTTACCAATTATGATTAAATAAAGTGAAATAAAGTTCAAACGTAAATAATGAGAACGTTTTAACTGTGCTCAATAAACAATAATACGTTATTAAGTGTTTTTGAACAGTCGGAGTTTTTCTAACGTGACATTTACTTGTGTAGCTTGCTCGCAGCCGACTAAACTGAGTTGGCCCCAGTTGGGGTCAACACAGGTGAACAAAATGTAAGTACTGAACAGCGTGTCTATATTATTTAGGTCCATGTGTAACCGCCCTCGCTTTGCTTCGGTTTTCTTATATTTTTTACACCTTGGCTTACATTATTGGAGTTTTATTAAGGATCCCTATTTTTTTTAAATATAATATAGCCTATGTTACTCGGGGATAGTGCAGCTTCCTAACAGTGAAAGAATTTTTCAAATCGGTTCAGTAGTTTCGGAGCCTATTCAATGCAAACAAAAAATCAAATCTTTCCTCTTTATATATTAGTATAGATAATAACTTTAGGAAAAATAAAAGAAATCAGTGATTAAATTACAGGCTTACTTGTGAAAGGTGATCCCTTTATGTTTTTTAACTGAATTACTATTGTTCTTGCAACTTTTAACAGCACACAAAGGCATTTTTATTATTATTTATCAACTCCCGTTGTCCGTATGACTCGAGTGCGGTCCGGCGCCGGAATGGCGGCCGATGGTGTCAATGTGTGCGTGTTTACTTCTACGAATAGAAAGTTTGTATTCCGATGGGTGCTTCACTGAATTTGTTCTTGAGATTACGTCCATATTTTTTTAAGGTCCGTGGCTAGACTGTGCTAGTCATTGAAGTATTATTACTAGCGTATAGAACAGAACAGACACCGCGAAGTCTAGTGTTGCCGATAGATAGTCGACTATCGATGATTAATCGATAGTCTATCGATAGCCAACCAATCGTAATACCCCATTTACACGCGCGCGCAAGCCACGAGACAATCCGCGAGACGCGCGCATACGCGCGCGTTTGAACAGGGCGCTCGCGGACCAGACCGCGGCGCGTCTCGCGCTCGCAGGGCTCGCGTCGGGAGCGGTTTTGTATGCGCGCGCCAAAGGGGCTCGCGCGAGCGCTCGCGTGGTGATCACACGCGCGTAGGGGGCGTGGCTTACGGACGCGCCACGAGACGGTCCGCGACACGCACGTGTAAATGAGCGGTAAGACTTTCGATTGGCCTATCGATAGTATCGATACTATCTATAGTATCGATAGTTTGTTATTAAGGAACTACAATACTATCGATAGTATAGCACTCATTCGTTAGTATTGCCTTGTTCTGTGCTATCGATAGTATCGATACTATCGATTGTATCGATACTATCGATTGTATCGATACTATCGATAGGGTACATGATTTTCAATGTAAACTATCGATAGTTTTAATATTGATAGTTCGGCAACACTACCGCGAACACAATGTATGTTCCAATGAATTGATGCCGCGCGGCTTCAATTTCCAATGGATTCGTTCCATTTTAAAAGGAGAACAGAACAGGGGCTAAATTTTGAAAATAGAACCTCCCGGCGGGGACACACAATACACATTTTGTTTGAGAACTTTGAGATGTCTTCTCTATGTATATACCTCAGTGGTGCTAGTGTAGTTTCTACTTTCTTGTTTCTTACTTGATTTTGGGGTAGCGATGGGCAACTCGACGAAATTTACTCGAGTAACTCGAGGAAACTCTTTGGTCGAGTTACTCGAGTAACGATTTTACGTACTCGAGTAAACTCGGCCGATTCAACTCAGCGACGAACGCGTAAACGGTTAATTTTGCTCGAGTAACTCGAGTTGTAGAAAGTATTACTCGGCCCATCGCTATTTTGGGGCTAGAAATTGAGCTAGGTGCTAAGTAATTATTTTGAGGGCTGAATAAGCATAATAATATTAGAAATACTTTAAAAATCATTAAATAATATTAGAAATACTTTCTCATAGCGGTGAGTACGTTAAATAACTATTAAAGTATAATTGTGTTGTGTTTATATTACGAAGTTTTTAAAATAAAAAACCAAGCACGTTAAATCTGTAAGATTTATTTAAAAAATCAGTCTCATAAATTAATCTTTACTGGTTGTGACAAACACAGACATGAGACAAACATGAAACACACTACCGAAACTATGTACTCGGCAAGTAGTCGGTTCACCCAATCACAAAAAACTCAACCAAACATTACGCAAAAAATTCAGTAACTAAGCAGGAACCCAAAGATTACGCGTTGCAGGCCTGGCAAGTTCCTTCAGACTCCTGCTTAGCTTCTTTCCGAACGGGACCCGTCTGAGTGATCGGTACCACCCTCTCGCCCTTAGCATCCACCTCCTTCCTGGGAGCCGTTACGGTCAGAATACCATCACTGCTGAGCTGGGATACCACATTTTCAGACTCTGCACCTTCAGGCAAAGCGTAGCGCCTCACGAACTTTCTCGAAATAAATCCATGTTCATCCTTCTTCTCTTCATGATTAGCTTCAATGACCACGTATCCATCGGAAGTCTTCACAGTAATCTCGTCAGGTGAAAAATGTTGAACGTCCAAGTTAATCTGGAACTTATCCTTGTCGGTCTTAATCGTGGAGCCCAAGTCTCGCGCCAACGATTGCAGATGTCTCCACGGCCTGTAGTAGTCACGGAAGATGAACGGTGACATCATGGTGGTCAGCAAGTCGTCATGGTCTAGCTGCATGCCGAAATCCTGGTCAACTAGCCGGTTTCCTCGCTTCTCTTGTGAACATTCATCTCCGAAAACACCCACGGCGAACGTGATAATTGTAGTGAACGTAAGAATTAGTCCCTTCATTTTCGTTATATTCACGTCGAATTAGTTGAAAACTTGGAAAACTGTATCACTGTTTCGCGTTTCGTCCTCTTCACAATGAACTTTCAGTTTAATATGTGTCGGGCGAGGGCAGTACCCGGCTTTTATACTCATCCTGCCATCTAGCGACAGGAAGATAATTCTAGAATGCACTGACGCGGCCGAATGTTCTCCAATATTCGCTTGAAGCTGCCCAGTTACGCCGTTATCGTGCCAAGGTGCGATTGGTCCACGTAATAATAAATTATTTACATTTTATAATTCACTTAATGATTTTGATAACACTGAAGGTGTTTTTTTATTGATTGTTACAACATTGCTGAATTTCTGGATTATTCTCGTTATCAACAGCGACACGACCGACATCCATCGTCAAGTAGTTGTACTAAAAACTTCTGTGAGTGTGTGCGTTTTTCTACATATCCATGGTTTCTACACATTTCTCGAATTTACGCCTGTTCACTGCATGAAAACATTGAAAACTCATTATTTTAAAATTATTACTAACTATTCGTTAAATTATTTCTGACGTGGTTCTACTTTTTCTAATAACCATTCATAACTAAAAGCTACGTATACCTACTTATATCCTCTCGAAACTCTGTTTCACGGGCGATTTGAAGTGACAAAATTTTGCGATCTTGCGAATTTTTAATTAAATTTATTTAAACAGTCAGCGAGACGGAATAACAGGATTTTTTATTTCATGGAGATGGAGAGCCTGAATTTCACATAGTGCCATGAATTGAAGGGACGTAGCTAATATCTGGAATGAAATAAAATAAAATTAAGTAGGTACGATTATAAATATGTACCTATTACATTATACCTACAGTGAAGTGATCCATCTGAAGCGTTGCGCCCATAGATAAATGATTATGAATCTGCGAGAAGAATACAGTACTTGCATTATGTCACCGCGCCTTAAATAAGTAACGAGAAAATAATCAAGAAAACCAGGTGTTCTTCATGACACTTTTTGCTACGATATAAACCGTGAGTCGATTTCTATTTACAACAGCTAAGAATTAATACTATCAATGCGTAAATTGAAACAGTAACGTTTGTAAGACGAGAAATAGCCCCATAGATCACATGTCTCACCGCTACTGTGCGGTTTACGCGTTAGAAATCTTTGGTCGTGTTAGTATAGGGTTCTATAGTTATATACGATTTCTTAATATAAATTCGTACACGAGAACTCGTGGAAGTTACTTTATGTTTGTTATGTAGACTTCCTTAGATCCTCCTTGTCTGATAAGTGATTCCTGCCCTGGTAAAGATCTCTGGATCTTATGCCACCTATCTTAGCCCTGTGCCCTATCTTAGCCCTATCCTATCTATAGCCCTATCTTAGCACTCATGTTGCTCATGAATCTCATGATATGATTTATTAACCGGCGTCAAAAAAAGAGGAGATTTTCAATTTGATTGATTTTTCTGGTCCCAATTTGGGTCCCATATTTTTTAATAATTCATCCAGGTATCTATGAGGAATTAAGGAAATTCCTGAAATGTTAAAGGTATACGGCGATTTAGATCTTACGTATAGAAATATCGTGTCACGGTTTTTGTGGTCGCACTCCTCCAAAACGGCACGACAGGTTTTATATATTTTTTTGTGTATATTTGGTAGATATGAGAATAGCACGTAAAATATATTTCACACCACTAGGTGATAAGGATGTCCAGAAAATTCTTGGCAAAACAACGTTTGCCGACTTTACTAGTATTAGTTTTTCGAAGGATAGTTCTTTGAAGTCGTTTATTTTTTTGGTAATATTCTAAATATTTTTAACACAAGACTGCTAATAGTAATGAATGCTCTCTGTAATTGAGAGTATTAAATAAAACCCAGTAGTTTCTTGGCGCTTCTTCTCCCGGGGCGACTCACCCTAGGGATATGTTGAAGCAACGGCGAAATATGACGTTCGGAATTTGTTTCTGCTGAACCGATGTGGGTAATTTTTTATTTCATTTCATTATTATTATTATGTGAAATGTTTTTCACATGTCTCAATTGTAGTGGCGAAAATTCAATAGGCAATATTTATAGGTACTCATTTATTGTATTCTTCTGCTTTCCTAGTAGGCAAGCGACATACGCGTCGATGATGTCTTCCAAGGGCGACGACGCAGCGACGGTGACCCATAATCAATCTTAATACATATAAATTACGTGTCACGTTGTTTGTCCACGGCGGGCTCCTAAACTACTTATAACCGATTTTGACCGTGTGCAGTTTGATCCAACTTGAAAGATAGGATAGGTTACATCTCAAAATAATAAAAAAAAACTTTTGACAGAACGAAGTCTGTCCGGGCAGCTAGTTATAATATATAAAATCATTGCGCTTAATTTGACGACTCGTGTGGCGCAATGGTTACCATGCCTGATTGTCGTGCCGAGGGTCCTGGGTTCGATCGCCAATGAGGTGGAAGTGTTAATTTCGGTTCTTTGTCTGGTATGTTCTTGTCTCTGTGTGTTGTCCATGTTGTCCATGGCACCCACGATAGGGAATTCTAGTGAGGGGCTATGAGTGTAGAGTGTGGAGCGTGGAGCCTCAGATCCGAGTGTGGAGCGTTATGATAGAGCTTTAACATTAAGTTTTTTTAGAACTATTTGTAACATTTTATCATTCTTCATTCCTGCTTCCTTGCCTAAGTTTGTCCTTCGTCGTCTTAATCATGTGATGTCCTCAATTTAAGAAATATGTAATGATTTCCTGACAACGATGAACCGGCAGTATATTCGTTTTACACTTAAACGTTTAAAGACTAGAGGTTTTTTGATTAATTGCAGTAAATTACCTGCATGCTTTGTTTTCTTATCACAAGAGTACCGAAATTATCATATTATACTATCATTCACAACTGTCTCCGACTCAAACCAACTTCATTATTGCAGGAACTCAGAAGTTGGTAACATTTTATTTAAATCTATTAACTGACCGTTTTATTCTGTGACGCAAGCTGTGTCCGAATATTGTTAAATTTGTTGTCTAATTAGTCCAAAGTTGTTAAATTTTTAAGGAGGCTGCTAACTATAGCGTAATATACCATGACCATGCGACGGTATTAACATCTTATTTGATTGCATATATAAATGCAGGCTTATAAGAAAAAACATGTAATATGAGTCTTTAGAATAAAATTTAATATTAATAGAATTTTATAGTAAATACTCAATAATGAGTTACCAATTCTAGCCTCATTAAGTTAATAGGATACATTATGTACAGAATTCAAAAACATTTTTATCATGATTAAATTTTGCCTGATTAATTATCAATGACGTTTGTCGAGACTTGGAGATTTTCTTTTGCCACATCTTTGCGAATAGGTCCCGTTTGGACAATTGGTATTGCCCTAACATTCTTGGCTTCCGTCGTAAATTTCTCTGCAATGATGCTCAGAACTCCATCAGATGAGAGCTTGGATTTGACTAAATCAGGGTTGTAGCCTTCCGGTAAACGGTATCGGCGGGTGAAGCGTCGGCTGATGTAGCCATGTTCGTCCTGCTTATCTTCATGCTGACCCTCAATAACCACGTAGCCATCAACTGTGTTAACAGAGATCTCGTCAGGTGCAAAATGTTGCACGTCCACATTAATTTGGAATTTGTCCTTCATTGTCTTGATGGTTGTCCGGGCTCGATTGTAATTCTGCTCCTGGTTCCAGTTCCACTGGCGGTAGAATTCCCGTAATCGGTTGAACTGGTTGAAGTATGTGAATCTATCGTTGGGGGTCCAAAATAGTTCACATAGGCGTTGGGATGGGAATTCGTAGTTGTTCATTAATTGAAAAGACATTGTTAATTATTTGCTGTACTGGGTAATGCTAAAAACTGCCTTCCACTGGGATTGCTAGTTCGAAATAACATACTGTAACTCTGGAAGGCAGGGTTTATATACTAGTGACGTGAGGGCATATTGTGGTGGGCGTATTATTACAAAAGGTCAATGTGTGTGTAATTTTCTGGGCTATTGTATCAATTTATTTGCGGTTGGTGTCAAGTATTGCAATGTATTCCTTATTTTCCAGAATCCCTCCTTATTATCGGAGATGTCGCACAACTGTTAAATCTTTAACATTTTCATTATTATGCGGTAGCAGTAAACTTAGTGCGTTTTTCTAATAATTAAATTTTGTTTATCAACCTTATAACACGAGGTTAACGGCACATAGACATCAGTAGCATCAAAGGCATCATATTATAGTTGCTAGTTGTGTTGCTAAGCAAAATGGATTTAGGGACCTGCAAAATGTCTGACTTTCCAACACTTCTCCCAAAATATGTAAAAAATATTTTACAGTCGATTTTAGAAAGGAGGGTGGTAGCTAGTAAAACAACCAATCCAGGCTTGTAAAACAACTCTAACGCCATGCATGAGTATCGTTGGAATTAATCTGGGTAGTACCTACACAACCCAGCTTATAATCTTCAACAGGAGGAACGTTGTTCAACAACGTGCACCACAAGCAGAGGAGGTAAGTTTTTTTAAGGAACTAGCTAGCTTCAAGGATGGATCAAGTCAAGCCCCAAATTCTATGCCTTGAGAATTTCTGCAGAGTCATCCGAGTATAGCGAGAATGTATGGTAATTCATAGGACAATTCATTCAGTCACTCAGTAACTCAAAGGACCTTTATTCAAATTATATCCACATTACGGTAAAAGCTTTAAGTCTTTCCCTCCATGATGAGAAAGCACCTGAACTGGAAGGGCTTAACATCATATGAAATTTTTCTAGGTTAAGAACAGTATATATCTAAAGATGGTAATGGTACTTTACCAGTCATAAAATATTTATTTGTATTTCGGTTGCATATTCGACGAGTCAGTTGTGCAATGTGCGCCAAGAGTAGCCAGATAATAATAATCTAAAATTTAGTTTTATATGTATTAAATTTATTTAAAAAAATCTTTTTATCTTACCTACCCTTAACCACTGCAATCTATTATGTTTGTGCACCATTCCTACCTGATAGTTCTTATTAATTATACGGAGCAGACAGATGACCGAGCTATTGTCACAAGGTCATACTGAAAATCATTGTCGTCTCGAACGACATAAGCCGAGTCTGGAGTTTGTTTGATTGTGCTTTGCTTCTTCGAATTTGCCTTTTCTCTTTCTTTCATATTTTACTTTGGGTGCATCAATACCAACTTTTTTGCTGAAATACGGTTTTGGATATCCCAGCAGTCCGAGATTGGACACGTACCTACTTATTTTCTAGGTTTAATTACTGACTTCCAGGTCATAAAAGTACACATTTAATTACATAATATTATGAAAACGTAAGTACAGTACCTACCTAAGGATTTGAATTCGAATATTTTGTGGAAAGATTAGAATTTTTTGTGAAGCCATATACCTGGTCTATACCTACATCTTCCGATAAATAATATTTTTTTTAAAACATAGCTCAGCATTCCTGGTCGTGTCGACAATACAGCCAAGCCACACCTATTTATAATTGATATTGCTATCAAAATTTTATTCATAATAATAATATGAATTAAATTACGTTATTCACGTGGATTTCCTGGTAAACAAACGCCTGTTATAGGTATATTTTTAAACTGTTACCAAATGTTTAAGGCATCTGGCACAAACAAAATAATATTGACAAAAAACTAACGCTACTCCATACTAGATGGCAGTATATACAAAAAATTAATTAAAAAAGTACTTTGATCACAATTAGTATTTTTTTTAATAATGGACTACAAGATATCTGTTCTATTGTGGTTGTAAAATGTAAATGTATCAAAGAGTACGTGACCACTACGTAATACTAATCCTGTATATTATAAGTTAGACGTAACGTAATACTAGGCGCTTGCCACCGCAGCGGTAGTCGGTAATGGAACTATAAAATCATCCTTGCGGCTTTTACATACGTAGTTTTTAATCATAATAAGAGGTGCTGTATTATATTTAGGGTTGCCAGATGGCAAGACTGAAATGACTGGACAAAACTTCAGAAAATCGGGATTTGTCGGGACAATTTTTTTTTGTAAATAGCCGGCAAACGATCTGACGACGAAAAAAAAATCGTTTAGAGCGCGTGCGGCAAACGCGTTCTGTTGAATCGAGTGAATTGTCGGGACATTTTGTATTTTGTCGGGACTCTGGACATCATGTGAAATGTCGGGACAATCCAGACGAATCCCGACCATCTGGCAACCCTAATTATATTTGTTTAATATTTGAATTCACTAGTTCTCTGCCTGCGGTTTTTTCCGGGATAATAATTATCTTATTCCAATCATGGTCTATCTGTGTGCTAAATTTCATGCAAATCCGTTAAGTAGTTTTTGCGTGAAAGAATAGCAAACATCCTTACAAACTTTCACGTTCATAATATTATTAACCAATAGTTAATTTTCTGTATAAAGAGCAAAGATGTTCCACAGTCCACTTGTAACCTCACGTACAGTTCGGCCGCTGTATCTTGGCGCGTCCGAACTTCGCGCAGAAGGCTGCGCAGAGTAACATAATTCGCCAATACTCGATACGCGGTGTATTATGTCTCAGTCATACGTTAGCATGTTCGTGTTGCCATCTCTGTCTTACATGCGCTAAAGTTCGCAAAGCCTATATTCAGACGCGCCAAGATACAGCGGCCGTACTGTATATTCCTATATTGTCACATGCCCTTCAACTTATTCGGTTTAAAAAAAATGCAAGTTTGTCATACGTATATTTCTGTCTGAGTGCGTAACTGCGAATTTAAACTAAAAAAATACTAGTAACCTAAACTTTACCCGAATAAGAGTTTCACTAATATTATAAACGGCGTAACCGATTTGAATGCGGTTACCGTTTTCACTGAAGTATGATAGTGAGCTTATGGTAACGGGTACCTATTCGTTTTTAAGTGAGCTCTAGAAAATTTCATACGTTCAAAGGTGGCGGGTAAAATGACTTATTTAACGTCCCAACTCAGAGTCACTAACGGTTACTTTAATCGCTCCTTAGTAAAGAAACACCATACAAATTCTGTACCTACTAAAGAGCGATTTAAGTAACCGTTAGTGACTCTAAGTTGGGGCGTAAGAACTTATGAAATATTATACAGACTTGAAATGAAAGTCAACATTTCTAAATAGTGGTATATTTTCAAAAATATTGTATTACATGACCTGCATATCTATTTACAATAATAAAAACATAATGAACATAATATTCTTCGTTTACAACCGCCAATGCTTAGGTACGAAATTAAATAAACATACTACATAAAAATAGAGGCTTGCGTACTACTTACAATATATTTACAAAATAAGCATGCAAGCTCTATGTCCAATTTTGGTTACATAAGTTGGGAGAATAAAAAATTTGTTCACTTATTAGTAGAATACAAAGTATGAAGGTGAAAAAAGGTCTTATAAAAAGGTGTAATACAATGATTATAGCCATCAACAAGGACTCTTACGGAATGTATTGCAGACTATAGGATATTTATTATAAATACTTTTAAAGCTTACTTTATTTTGTGCCACCTGTATTTTGTGATCATTAGGATGTTTCGCTGCAATACTTTGGTGTATTAATAAACCTTTTCAGTCTTTTTTAAATGTGAACTTCTGTTATACATTGGATCCCTAAGAGTCCTTGTCGACAGTTACATAAGAGTGTAAATGACTAAGAAAACTCGTGTGAACACTAAGAAATTAAAACACTACACAAGAATAATCCTTTTACGGTTCCAAATAAAGCGTAGAAAATCCACTTGACGACTAAATACAAAATTCTATAGAATGTGTATTTCTGAGTATTGCTGGCTTGAAAAATAAATTAGATAATAAGATTTGACTGTGGCGGTACTCACTGATAATAATGGTAGAATGATCCAGGCAACCTTAATCAAGTGTAAGCAAGATAAAAATTTAAATAAAACCTATTGTTGTTATAGTAGGGGAGCCCAACAGGGGATTTTTGGATTTACTCGAGCGCGTTAGAATTTTATAAGGGAGGATACTTACATATTGATAAGTACCTCCAGCCAGTATGAGCCCTTAATATAAAGGGGTACGCTCAGGGGAACTCATCAGTAAAAAAATCGATCCATCTGAAAGCTTTGTTCCCACTAGTTCGACTCGTTAGTTCGATCGTCGAACTAATGGGAATTTTTGTCACTGGTTCAACGATCGACCTAACGAGTGTGGGAACAAAGCTTTCAGACGATCGATGTTTTTTACTGATGGGTTCCCCTGAGCGTACTCCCTTATATTAAGGGCTCATACTGGCTGGAGGTACTTATTATGCAGGTATCCTCCCTTATAATATTCTGACGCGCTCGAGTAAATCAAAATATCCCCTCTTGGGCTCCCCTACAAGAACCTGCTGATATTATTTTAAAGTGTTACTTTTTCAATATAATTGATTAAATATAGTTATTTGAATCATTGATTAGTAAATAATGTATGAGGTTGTTTAACTTTATTTTATTTCCAGTGTGGTGTATTTTTTTCACTTCATAAAATGACATATTCAACAAGTGTCATAGAAATTGTATGCATATCATAATTGGTAAGTTCTAACCAGCATCACTCAGAAAAACCTTGAAAAATAAGGGAAACAATTGAAGTAAACATGATAGATTGGCCCTATAAACGCGTCGAAGACTAGAAAAACGTCAAAAGAAGCGTGTTAGCGTTACATCAATAAAATACGAACCAAGCGACGACGCACAAAACGTTCTCTTAGACACGAGTGAGGAATGTTATCTTTGTACACATGAGCGTTAGAACATCGAAATAACTTGTACCAATAGGCATGATGACAGGTTTTGAAATACTATTCTATATTGTTGGGAAATAAATTATAATTACAACGTATATCATATTTCCGCAAAAAGTAAGGTTTAGTATAAAATAAATACATTTCAAATTATAAGTTTAAAATTCGCACCAAAACGCTTCAAAGTGTCAGGTCGTGGTTGTGACGTCAGTCCTCAGGAAAACAAAAGACAATACGTCATTATTAGTATGGTGATATTCATTTGTTTTAAGAAGTGTGACGTAATTCGCGCTAATTGAGACTGACTGTCGTTTTAGCTAAGATGGCGGCTTGCCGTATTTTGTAGTTTTATTTTATCAAAAATATTGTTTATCTTGCTAATAATAAGACGATAAATGCGTGTTTTGTAATCCATTAATAGGTTTACATTAAATAAACACATAATTTTAGTGATTTTTACTTACTGTCATCATGCCTATTAAAACGTACCATTTAAAATTTGGTACTATTACGTCCGAAACATTCTTACTACGCTCTCAGTTTCGTACGTCGTCAGTCGGATCGGAGAAAATGTCGTTTCGTCACACTGATTATACTAATTTTATTATAGGCTTTTGAGTGAGCAAAATATTTCGAAATAGTAAATGTTAATATACTTATTAGTACGGATATGATTCATGTACGGATGTGACTTCTGTGAGTCATGTATTAAACATGGAGGATAGAGTAGAAGGAGGACAATCTCATATGAGGAGAAAGTTGAAAAAGTTTCCAGCTGTTTACTGAAAATAGAGGTTCCAATAATGGCCATTCCAGAATGGCGCTAGTGTCTGAGAAGTAGCGATATGAACATAGCTGTTGTAGACGGAGAGAAGTTTGCTGAGTTCAAATATTTAAAAATTTAATGGTACCCTCCATAATACCAGTATACAAAACCTCAACCCGTTATTGGACGAGTTTTTACGGACACTTCATACACAGAGATGGCTCTCCTTCTACTCTATCCTCCACGGTATCAAACCAAGTAACGAAACGATAATACACTTAAGAGGCGTAAGCTGTTATTACCGTAAATAAAATAACAATTTTGCTCTCCCAACCGGAGAATTGTCAACGGCTCCAAAAGAAATTTTTAAGACATCCATATTAATAAATATTTTTAATTTTCCAAAGGCAGATTGCATATTCGAGTTGAATTCTTAAAGATTTCCCTTCCAGCCGGCGGGCGTGTACCGAAAATTTCATCTATACTAACTTAAAACTAGTTCTTTATATAAAAAAGTCGTAACATCCCTACAGCTTACATTTTATATATTATAGATAAAAGCTAGAAAAACACATCAGTCGCGCCAGGGCCTGCACGCGCTCAGTGACATGTGACACACACAAAATAATATTGAACACATTATTAAAGAGATCAATCATACGGTCACACGTTAATTAAACAAAAACAAATAATTATGTTTCGCCATGTTCATTAAATTAAGGTCTGAAGGATTTTTATAATTTACTGTTTTATCTTCGTCATTTAATATGTTGAAATACGCAATGACATAGATTTCGAACTATCAGCGAACACGGCTGAAACTGTCAGTAACTAGGAACCCAATCGTTAAAAAATAATATTAATTTACTAACACATACGTCATTAACTAATACTTTGTAAATGGAGGTCTCAGACTCAAAGACGTCCAGCAGACCAACCGTGCCCTACAGAGCACACATCACGGAGTCACGCCAAGCCCAGTATTACAGCATTTCAAACAACAGACAATAATTTCCATAGAACTGACCACGACACAACTATATAGTCCATTTATCATTCATCACGGAGGCAATTAATTGTGTTTAAACGTTTTAAGCTATCTACTGGTATTATGGAGACACATTCCCGCTAATGACGAGGTTAAAGTACGTATTATTTTCTCAAAGCTTGCTTATTTTCTTATCGACGATATCATTTTTTAAATTAATACAAAATTGTATTTTGCATGTACATAAATCGCTCAAACAATTAGCGACCGCCATGTAATACCGGACAAGAAAAAAATAATTAAAAAACACATAATGTTATCGTGAAAATTCTATTGATATTTCGTATTAGAAATAATATTTGTGTTATAGTGATTTCATTAATAAATGTACGAATTAACATCACATTATTTCGACATTAAACCAAGACAAAACGACAATCTTACAAAATCGTATTAAAAATACATAAAATATTAAAAGTCCCAAAAGGTTTGTCAAGCAGGCAACCGATAAAACCAGAAATCCCTGCTTTCGGTCAGTGCTGTATAAGATGAATAATCAAATAAATAAAGGATTGTTATAGTACGTGTGTCAAGTAAGTCTGCAGTTCGCTATTATGCTGGGACCATTAAAATAGGATTTTCCAAATTAAAAATGTTATATAAAATGCAATTTTTATATTATCTCGTAATTAAATTATTACCTTTGATGAAAATGACAAATAGGCTATAATTATCTCCCTATAATTGATATTTATGGTTTTCTGAAATTTTAAAAACACCCATTTCAATACTACCATCATTATAGCGAACTGCAGACTTACTTGAAACGCTTTCTACTTGTCATTTGATAGTTGATACCGTCGAAATAATTTACCTCCACCTTAGCACGAAGATGTCTCATCGCTAAACTATTACAGAGAATCGCCTGCAACTACCAAGTATGTAACATTTAGGCATATACTATGTACTATATGTACTTCCGGGTTTATATATGTAATTCATTATTTATCTACTCTATACATATCGTTATAAAATTATACAAATGGACTTGAAATGGAGCACACCATTTTGTTGTCGTGGTCGGTTGTCAAATAGAATGGTTTTATCGTTCGGTCGAACATCAGTCGTGTAGTAAAGATAGATAGCAAAAGATTCTTAGGCTCAATCCCCACTGACAGATTGACTTCGGATCGAAGCGAAGCGTTAATCCAAAGTTTGATATATTAATCTATAAAATTTCATTACCTAATGCACAAAATATGATAAAAAGAACGTATATAATACGAATATAAAGAACAATCAGAGTAAACAGCTTGCGTTTGCAATATAATAATGAATTTTTCTTTCTTTCCTTTGTAAAATAGTTAATTGAATGTGTATATAAAGACACATTTATCAGGAGTTTTTTACATTACATATTCTCTAAAAATGTTTCCAAGGTTGGCACTAACCAATTCAATAATCCATTCTTTACAAAGAGAATGCAATGAAGGCATCAACGTCAACCCTAATAGCAGAAATAGTTTGTGCATTACGTGAAAATAAAATTACATTTTACGCCAGTGGAAACTGTATCTGAGATTGCTTCCTAACATATAATAAAAAGATCTTATATAAATTTAAAAAAGATTTTATAAAATAATTAACAATTCGACGAGTTTGCCATTTTGTCTATATCCAAACGTACATAAAGACGTACCGTACGTAAAGTACGTACGAACATACTTTACAATATCCGAACGTACTATCAGTTTCCGACCGAACAACACCATCAAAATGCAACAAAACGCATCCCTCAGCATACACGACTCATCAACATAGTGTATATTTCGTTATTCTCATACAAAATCTAATTACATAACTTAACCTACGTACAAAATATATGTTAGCCTACCCACACTATGCTATACACACACACACACACACACACACACACTTCAAAAACGAGAATAGTGTGCGTGAACTGCGTGAGCGAGATAGCATGAAGCATTGCATAGTGTAAGCAGGCTGGAGACAGTCGTACATAAACAAGACTTAATACCTGGTCTCGTTATACACAAAAATAATCTAAATCAAATAGTAAATACATCGAAAATTTGGGTAAGGGGCCGTGCACACTGGCGCTCATTGTTCGCAATATGTCCGTCCGATATCCGATCCGATAAGGGCGGATTCGACCAACTGTCATTTTTGACAGAGTAACCTACTATTGCTTGAAAAGTTGAACGAATTAATGAATGAACATAAGCCAACTGAAAGTTAAAATCAACATAAAGCGGAATTAAACATTTTACGTGCCCTCAATTTTGCCGGATTATAATTTATAACGATATCAAACTTCGTAACTATGACCACGTTATAAAGAAATAATAATAACAAATCTTATCGCAGTATAACACTTGTAGAAGTTACGTCAAATCCATCCTTATGGCATCACTACTTTGCTAGCAGACTTGGAATTAATATGTTTATTCTTAGTATTTCGATTGTCGACCTTAATCCATTGTAATACAGTGCTTTTTACACGGAGAAGTGGAAAACTTTGGGCCGCGTGACTGATACATCGGCATCCTTATTTGGTACCATTTACTTAAAACATGAAAAATGAACTATTTACAAGGGCTGATATATAATTTTACGCGAGAATTTGTATGACACTGAATCAGTATGCACGCACCTTTATTTAAAAATTTGTGCTACCTTGGGGTATGTTTACAAATTTTGGCCCTAAACATTATGGAGGACATTAAAAGCCTCGTAAATTTAATTTCCCATCGAAATAAATAAAAAATGCATATCTATATGGCCTCTCGTTACCAAAAATAAATACGTTTAACATTTAGTTTTATCAAAATTTCCTCAACACTCCTTATTATTCTCTCCGCCGTCAATCATCTCTTTGGACAAGATTTTGTTTGGTACGTTATAATACCAAATACATAATGTTGTATAATATAATTATTATAAATATAGGAAATGTGCAAAACACCCTGCAATATTTTCTATGTAGTTAATTACATGTTTTTTCTAAATTAACCATTATTTTAACCCCTAATATATTCAAAGTGCAGCTTTGTAAATTCACTACGTTATGTTATTATTATCAATCAAAACACGATTCAGTTACAATTAAAATAATAAAAAATCACTTGGAAATTCTCACAAAATAAAATGTAACCTTTATAAAATACTGCTACATTACTTTTAAATGATAATTTTTAAATTATTATTATACATAGTGTATGAAACATTAACATTTTTAAGCATGTAAAAGAAAAACGTAACTGAACATTTGGCTGGGTACCAGAGACATGTACAGGGTGTTTTGTACAGAACTATAAAGCAACTACATAATATGATCTAATCTATGTATATGCAATATCTGGCAGTTTATTAGGCGTCAATATAATACTAAATTATGTAACCACTGGTTCTTCAAATAGTAAATAATAATCGTCTTTCGTTTCCATCAGTCATTAGGGGCCATCCATAAATTACGTCACACGTTAGGGGGAGGGGAGGGGGGGGGGGGGTCGATGTAGTGTGACATTGTGTGACAAGGGGTGGAACGGGGTCCTAAATTTCGTGACGTCACATTTCAAAATCGAATAATTGGTATGTATAGGTAAATATTAAAAAACAATTAATGGAAATAAAACTTATTTCGGAACTGCTATTTTAATTTAATAATTTCTAGGTGTAAACTTTCATAATATGTGACGTCACACTAGGGGGGGAGGTCTCACAAATGTGACCAGCTGTGACAAGGAGGGGGGAGGGGTCAAAAGTCATGAAATTAGTGTGACGTAATTTAGGATAGATAGATGAGCGTATCGATTTGCTAAATATTAGGGCAAATTTTCCAGATTTTTCAATAAATCTTTCAACTAAATTCTTGCAATCCTAAAGTACAATTAAATTATTTTTTACTACATACATACGCATATTAAATTCGCTTTTTCAACACTTTCTGTGATTCCTAATCCTAAATCTTACATCGTTGATCAATATGATAGCAAATTATGATATTGACGAATAACAAACTGACAGACGCTTCCATTATTAACGCACAGAATGAAAAATATACAGCTATATCTATATATCCATTTTGGAGCTTGTTGCAACAAAAAATAATATCTATCTAAGCTACGTCAAGATCATAATCATGGGATTCATAATAAATTTCCATCTTAAATTTGTCTTTTTAATGATAATTTAAACTTTTCATACGTCAGTAGTTTTAAAATCGATTTCTATAATAATATTGAAATTTGTTTTCTTTAAGTTAAAATAAATATACTATTATTGTTAGTGAAATTTCTAGAGTACATATGATTATATTTGGGTCTAACAACTGGACAGTACATATCAAACAAAACTTAAAAAATCAAATCAATTTACACATCTTCAACGCATTCAGGTTAAACTTTCCAAAAAAATGTACAAATTACCAACACATTACATTAAATTAAATCTAACATAAAATCAGTACTTTTGTACTAATAAAAAATCACTGAGCGCTCTACATAACCTAAGCCTAAGCGAAGATACGTCGAACGTTTGCACGCTATTTTACACCGTAACGCTTGTTAATACCGATTAAATTCGCTTAAAATATATGTATAATATATTCGAATACTCAAATGAGTATAGTAAGAGGCGTAGTCGAGCCTCGTTTCGGTGAGTTCAAGGTGATATAGTTCTTACGCGCTGGGGTTAAGATTCTATTTAACCTAATTACAACTATAATTATAATTACTGAGTTTAGCTGTCTTCGAGCAGGTTGTGAAGTTCGGCGTAGTTGAGTATGGCACGGTGTAGGAATTCGTATTGCAACTGAAGGAATAGGAATAAAATTGACAATATTAGTATGTCATTATGCTACAGTTAACAACAATAATTACAAAAATATAAACAGTTAAACACTGAAGTCAATAATCAATACAAAAATGTTGTATTGTCTGTCACTTAAATGTCTGCCACGATAGAGAATTTAAAGTGAATTGATTGAGAGGCACAGAGTGAGAAGGGGAGTAACAGATTGCAAGATAGAAATAGGAGATATAGAGGGAAGAGACGAACGAAAAGATGGAAGAAAGGAGAATACATAAACGATGGAGCGAGGAAGAGAGAGACAAAAAGCGAGATAAAAATGCAAATTTTTGATAAAAATCAACCATAAACGTGACTGAAAGACAGACAGACAGGCACAGAAATAAAGAAAGAAAGATAAATAGACACAGACAGGCGGACAACCATAATGGCTCTATTTCCTCCTTATGAGGCAATGAACCCTAAAACGCACACTAATACACAAACACACAAACAAAAAGCAAACTCACAAACGTATCGATGGTACGCGCGCGCTGCGAGCGCAACTTGCGCGCGACGCTGTTGACGTCGACGCGCCGCTCGACGCGCAGCTGCCAGATCAGCACGCACAGCGCCACGAATAACGCGGATCGCTCCGTGCCGTATCTACGGACAAACACACACAGACAAAAAAATATTTAAAATTTTATTGAACAAAGTCATGTGTTGCAAGTTTTTTGCATTTGCATACCGATGTACCACAGTGAGCAAATGGCGTTCAATATTTTTCAGATTTGTTTGTAATTACTTAAAAAAATTACAATACATTAATATATAATCTATACTAATATATAAAGAGGAAAGATTTGATTTTTTGTTTGCATTGAATAGGCTCCGAAACTACTGAACCGATTTGAAAAATTCCTTTACTGTTGGGAAGCTACACTATCCCCGAGTAACATAGGCTATATTATATTTTCAAAAAAAAAATTAGGGATCCTTAATAAAACTCCAATAATGTAACCCAAGGTGTAAAAAAATAAGAAAACCGAAGCAAAGCGAGGGCGGTTACTCGTAAATAATAAAAGTAAAACGCAAACTTTAGAACTAACCCAGAAGTAACCGAGACCAGATTCATAATGGGTCTCATTTATTCAGGATGGCCTTAAATTTTGACTTTTTACGAATGGAAACTATAAAGGACAGTCAAAATTTTTAAACTGATTAACTGAGACGAGCATTAAGTACAAAATACATTAGAATTCATAAATTGAACAACAACAAACATACATAAATATTACACCAATGCACAGGGGTCCCGCCGACATATCAAAAACCCTAACACAATACTGACGACCCGTGTGGCGCAATGGTTACCATGCCGGATCACTGTGCGGAGGGTTTTGGTATGGGTACGTATGTTCTTGTATTTGTGTCCATGGCACCCACAACACAGGGGATCATATGAGGCTGAGTGTGTAGCGTTACTCACTGGCAGTGCACAAGCAGCGGTCTCTGCAGCAGATCAACCGGCGCGGCTAGCTCAGCCAGCTCGGCTAACCCGCGGGTCACTTCTGGAACGTGGCCTGCCGCCGTGGGCCAGCCCTGGTACTGGAGCTGACGGACTGAGCTCCACTCGCCGCTCTGGGGGGTACATATTACGATATTAATATAATTATACAATACAATGCAAATACACTTTATTTGTACACCAAAATAACACAATATGGTATATAAATTATAGTCAGTGGAGATGTAGCGATTGCGGTTATATGCGAGGAGAGATATAAATATAATAAGGAGAGATTATCAGTAAGTAGATGACGTTGTTAGTAACGGTTATATGCGGGAAGAGAGAATAATATAATTAATTTATATTATCTTTTGTTATTTTGACATAATAGTTACGTAACGTAGATACGAATAAAATAAAACTGAAGAGTTTTTAGTTTGTTTGTTTAAGCGCGCTAGTCTCTGAAACTAGCAGAAGTTGCATATGCAACTATTCAGAAAATCACAAGAATTGAGTTCGCAAACACCGGACACATGCACGTGTTTACATCAACGCTTGCACGCACACATGCGTAATTGCGTACCGTACGCACACACCATACCAGTGTTATTGACCCGGAACTGTCAACGTTACGTCTTATAATGTTAGTACCGTACACATAAAAAAAAAACTAAAAATAAAAAATCTTTATTCAGTCTATCAGTTACATTTAAGTAATTCAGTTTATGAAGCAACCTAATAACCATAAAATAATTTATACTTGTGGCAGGATGCCCTACTCTTCCTTAACGCAAACGTTACATAGTTATAATAGACTGTAAAAACAAAAAAAAAATCTAATGAAACAATGTACTAGTGACAGTAAGTAAAAATTAATACTATGGAATGCGCCAATGTGTGTGTGTGTGTGTGTGTGTGTGTGTGTGTGTGTGTGTGTGTGTGTGTGTGTGTGTGTGTGTGTGTTACACCAACACCGTACCTTAGTGTTGGTGACGCGGAACTGGCGGCGCGTGTAGTAGGGGCAGGACTCGCTCTCCTCGTACTGCACCGCGATGTGCTCGTACTGCGCCGTGCCGTCGTCCCAGTACCGCGGGCACTTGCCCTCGCCCAGCTGTCGGGTCATTGATACTTTATACATTGCACCAAAACAATTACCGACTTCAAGGTACTAGCCGTAGTACATCACGTCAAACAACACAGAAAAATCTGAGCAATCTTAAAGCATACTCTTTGAAATATTTTTTTTTTAAATATCTTTTAAGTTAATGCTTAACTACGATCCCACTTGATGGTAAGTGGTGATGTAGTTATGGGTGGTAAAACGCATTAACTTAGTAAAAGCCTATTCACTCTTGCCTTGAAGACACTTACATTATAATCGAGCGGAAACACCGACGCGGGCAATTTATTTCAATCCTTCGCTGTACGTATAAGTCGATTAAAAACAGATCCTAAGTGATCAACCAAGTGAAGGACGGGTGACAACCAGTAGCAAAAATTTCTTGAGCGCTTGCGTGCTTCAGAGGGCACGTAAACCTCGGTCCCGGTTGTCATTGTCTCAATATTGAATCAACTATAACAATAAAATCCCAAATAACTTACCTCGCTAAGCATAACGATGGTGGACACATTATGCTCGGAGACCATTCTCCAGAAATCTGTGATCGTGTTGGGCAGCGGGTCTTGCGTGATTATAAAACCTTCGGAGTTGTCGTATGCTGAAAATAGATTTAGCAATTATTATATTACATTACGTCAGTTATATCCTGATTGTTGGCATTTATTTTTGTCACTTGGATAGTGCGCTCCACAACAGCGATACATTTACATTGTGTAACAAAATATCACTTTAGTGACACTTATCGTATTTTTTTTTAATCTGTCTTCTTTATGGAAATGGCCGGCAAACGAGTTGACGTTTCACCTGTAGCTCGAGCACGAATATTTGCGAGAAAGTATTCGTATGGTTAACGTAAGCAATTTGTCAAATTTGTATGGCATTTTAGTACCATTTACGTACGATATGGGCGCTTTTGAAAAAATGACATACAAATTGCTTACGTTAACCATACGAATACTTTCTCGCAAATATTCGTGCTCGAGCTACTGATTGTACGTAGCTATCGTCGCCCACGGCAACTGATGCGTTGTCGAAAAGAACAAGTTGAGAGAAGAAGAAGAACGAAAGAAGTTGCTCTAACATCTTTCTCTCTCTCTCATGTTCCTGCCATATTTGCGGCGCCTAACATCAATAAATGCGGTTAGAATGTGTAGCCAACAGTTACGCTAAAAGGGGCGTGCCTTTTGGCGATAACTTAGTTAGCGATTTCTTTGCTAGCCCCCCCTGCCCCCTCCCCCTTGTACGTTATAAGTTGTATAATCTCACCCTCGATGAAGGACGCGTTGATGTAGGTAGAGTAGTCCCTCCCGGGCACGGGCGCGAGGATGACGCGGTTGCGGTCGTACGGCAGGCAGTCGGGCGAGCGGTTCTTGGCGCGCAACTCGTCGGCCTGCCCGGCGGCGCACGACTTGGCCGGCTCCGCTACCGGGGGCTCCATCATTTTCTGGTGGTGATTACGTTGAGAGTTATTAAGTGTGTATATTCGGCTAAATTCGTCGTTGCGACTTTAAGATCTCCTATGTGTAAAAAATCAGCTTTTTGAGGGAATCAATAAAAATCGATAAAGTTTTGTTTAGCAAGCACGCAGGTGATTTTGAATTTGGTGAATAAATTACGATGGAAACGTCGTACACACATGAGTTTTTAGTGATTTTGCCAAAAGTGGCACATAACTAGGGCTTACTATCCGGATATTCGGATATCCGAATTATCCGGATATCCGCCGAATTTAATATCCGGATATTGGGCTTGTTACTATCCGGATAATCCGGATAATAATTAATTTTATTATTTTATACGTTTCTTCAATTGAAATATGTAAAAAGCACCGAGATATAACATTTTAAACTGTATTACTGTAGAATAGATACAATATTCGCATAAAATACGACTTAATGTCAAATAAGAAACGCCAACCCGATATTTCTTCACAATAAATGCAAGTGTACAAGCCATGTCCCAAAAATGTTCGCAATTTCAATAATAGTAACACAGAAAAGACGACGTAATCAATACATAATATGTAGGTAGGTAATAAAGGCAACGTCTGGTCTGGGTGGTTGAGCACTCGCTCACGGTGCTCCTTCGAGGAGAAACCTGGTTCTGGCGAATCAACATACCGTGCCAAGCTTACTATAAAGCACAGCACTGCTCAAAAACTGAGCAGAAGACGAGCAGTTGTATAGCAATTGACTATAGAAATCGAACAGCGTTGGGAACTGCTGGAGGGAGAAATAAAAGGCAAAGCCACTATCACTTTATAATTGATACTTTACTTCTGTGTCGCATCCTTATTAATGAGGGTCGTGCCCTTGATGAAGGTCCTTCACTGATCTTATCAACTCCCTTCACTTTTCCTGGTGACCAACTTTCTCAGGACGATTGCATTGCAACAGTAAACCAAAACACACAAGGATTTCCTGATAATATTTTCGTAATTTTGACAGACCGTGATATGCAACGCTTCCTGATCGAACTAACATCTCAAAAGCATCTATTTTCTTTCACTCTTTTGCTCTATGCGCCCATGATTCCCTGGCATATAAAATATCGAGAAAACGAATGTCTTGAGCTGGTCTTGGTGACATTAGAGATCTTTAGATCTTGCCATATTTCATTAATATGCTTATAGCATTTTTAGCCATGTTTTTTGCTTTTGACTCGATTTCCTTCCCACATCCTCTTTGATTGGATATTAAGTACCCCTTCGAGGTATACAAACTCGTTGACGAATTCAACGTACGCAAGTTCTCTACTCCTAGAGAGTTGATCAGTTCTGTCGATAAGCATTATTTCGGTTTTCTTTTTGTCGAGAGTGAGTCCGATAAGTTCACTTCTAGTTTATCTTAAGTGCTGATGGGCTCAGGCTCTTGATCGCAATGGGGAAGCTCTGGCAGTCAACCTAGATATCGCTAAGGCATGAAGACCGGGTCTGGCACAGGGGCCTTCTCACGAAGTTACCATCTCTGAGAAGTTATGCAGTTGGGTAGCCAGTTTTCTATCTGAGCGACACATCAAGGTAATTGTAGACGGTTGTTGCTCAGATAATTATGAAACCTATAAATACCGGCGTTCCCAAGGGACTGTGAAGACACAAGTTTGCGTGTTTACCGCTAAGAAAACCCCATTTGTCATAACGCCTCAATTCCCGTTTTGGGACTCTGGGAGTTGACGTCTCGAGTGATGTGCATTATCGGCGTCATTCAGAAGGTAAGCCAAGCTAATCTCCCAAGAAGCTTTCTGTCCTGAACCGGGCTAAGCAGTACTTCACTGCGAGGCACCTACACAAGCTCGGATCAGGCCTCACATGTAATGCTGTTCCCATCTCTGGGCAAGGGCACTACAATACCAGCTTAACCCATTCGATGCTATACAGAATCGCGCGGTCCGAGTTGTCAACGAACCACGAGTCACTCACATGTTAAAACACCCGAGTTTCAGAAGAAATATCGGTTCTCTCTGGGTATTCTACCGACTTTACAATGGTGAGTGCTCCGAGGAATAGTTTGACTTGATGCCTACTTCACCTTTTCATTATTGCACCACTCGCCGAAGTTTCATCCACACCGATTGGACTCGTGGAGAACCTCTATGGTCCGATTCTCACGATCTTATTTGCCATGCACGTGCAAACTGTGGAATGAGCTTCCTTCTGAGGTATTCGCGGAGCGCTATGACATGGGGTTTATTTATTTATTTAAAAAACTTTTGAACCTTACAACTATGTAAAAGGTACAAAGGCGGACTTAATGCTAAAAGCATTCTCTGCCATTCAACCTTCTGAAAGTAAGAGAAACATCGGGATTCTTCAAAAAAGATGTAAAAAGAGTTCTCCTTCAGGGCCCGGAAACATTGGCGATTCCTCTGGTATTGCTCATGTCCATAGGCGACGATGACCATTTACAAAACAGAGTAAAAAAAACAGTGATGCTAGCAACAAGATCAGAAATATTGGTATGCGTTAGGTTTTAGATAAAGACAGTACCAGCTCGATGTGGTAGAAAAGTATCAAGTACCCTTAGGTTACTTCATAATTACCAAATGCAATATCAGGGTGAAACTCATTAAGCTTAGCAGCGCGCTGATACATCTACCGAAGTTTTGAATTTAATTCTGAATAAGTATTTGTATTAAAAATATTGATTTAATCTATAAATTATTTGAATTTCTATATTCTAACTTATTTCTATATTATATTTCTATTTCTATATTATATTTATATATTCTAACACTTCTAAAAGTGTTATCCGGATATCCGGATAATATCCGGATAGTATTCAGGAATTATCCGAATTATCCGGATACTAAAATTAACGGATAATTGCATGCCCTACACATAACACATAAGAGGTCTTAAAGTCGCAACGACGTAATGTTAATTGCCCAGGAGGGGAGGCAGTACCGTGCGAAGCTGGTCCGCAAGCGCTGTGGAGGTCAACACATTTAGTGCTAATATAAATAATAATAGTTTTTCGTCACTTCCACCCGACTGACGTTTAATAGAATATTCTTTTCAATGTTACAAACCGTCTGCGCAACGCCTTCAGACTGCCTCTAGATTTTGAATGTTGTCCTTCATTAGTATCCATACAATACTATACTATACTATACTATACTACTATACTAATATTATAAATGTGAAAGTGTGTTTGTTTGTCCGTCTTTCACGTCGCAACGAACACAACACCAAATCCCCAGCCAAGAACAACAAAACTCCACTCCGTGCCCCACAGTGCACCTCACCTCAAACTCGTGCTCCATGAGGCACTTGTCGGCGCCCTCTGGCGTGTTCCGCAAGCGATCGATGGCGCTCTTGAGCCGCGACGCCGGGATCTCCGTGTCGCCGTAGTGCGCGTACTCCACCAGCGCGCGGTATACGAACACGTATTGTTTCTGCGGATGGACGGATACATGTTTCTTGTTTATGATTGTTATTTGTGACCTTCATTTATATTATAGTGCGTGGATGGCCAAATCCGAAACTATGAGAAATAGCGAAAAATTGTCAAAGGAGTCTCTCTCTTCCTTCCCAGAATTTGGTCCTTGTTAGCAACACTATAGAATGGTGTAATAATACAGGATGAGTTTTTTTTCAAAATCCACGGGTTCCATTCCTGGCCAGGTATATTAATTAAAAAAAATAATTTAATACTGCAGTTTAGTTTTCATCAAAATCGCCCCAAGAATAAAACTTCAATACCGCGATTCAGTTCGGCGTGACGTCACCACACTCACCAGCGACTGCACCAGGAAGTTCCGCTGGCGGCGCAGCTCGGCGACGGTGTTAAACACGGCCACGTGGCCGGTGGCCCGCATCTGCTCCAGCAGGCAGTCGAGCGCCACCAGCGTGCCCGTGCGGCCCACGCCCGCCGAGCAGTGCACCACCACTGGCCGCCCGATCACTGTCGACCACGCTTCGTTGACACGCTGGGGGTTAATAACGTCTTGTTAATAGACAATAATTAATAATCTAAATTTTACCAGGAAAATAACTACCTTCAAAGCAGTAATCTTCGATAAAACCATTCGAAAAAAGTTATAAATAAAAACATACAACCGAATTGAGAAGCTTTTTTATCCGGCTCGAAGGACCAACATGTTTTTCATACATTCAATATAAAATTGAGGCATGAGCAATAAGATTATTATGTCAATGATTAAAACACGCGACTAAGCTGAATGCTGATGTTTATTTCATTAAGTTTATTTTAATAATCATTGTACAATAGAGTTAGGTAAAGTGCTGACTTTAAAGTTTAAACATAATGTTACTGTACGTGCTTTTGCAATTAATCGGCCAAACGGCGATGTACGGTGTATAATAAAATATGATTATAGTAATAATCAACTTAAATTACCAGCTTCCCACGGAACAGTTAACATAATTTTTTTCAAAATTAGGAATCTTATTTTGTAACAAGAAATTGTCAAAGTCGATAATCATCTTAAGGGCCAATCATTGTACAGCTAACCAAATATGACCTTACCCTTACCCTGTATCTACTGACCTTAATAAACTTGAGTATGGAGTGCGGGTGCTCCGGCGCGGCGAAGTCCTTCCACATGAGGAAGTGGTACTGGCGCACCAGACGAGATTCGGTCTTGGCCTCGCGCGGGGACGTCGGCGTGCTCTCACTGCCGCACTCTGGACAACAAAGGGAAGCGTGTTTAGACGTTCGTGTAGTTTAGTTAGAAGGTATAGATACCTAGATCCATCTTACAGATAAATGTTTGTTCTCGAGTTGTATGTGGTCGGTGACGCAGACAATTCTGATTCAACTGACGTGCTCCAAATAGGCTTTATTTTAAAGGCAATAATAAGAAGATGTTTTCAGACCACTAAAACAATGCATTAGGCACATTTAGGCTATTCATGAAGTCGATTTTCGTTTTTTCCTCAACACTAGCGCGCCGACGATGAAGAGCGTAAGGCGTAAGGCAATTGACCGTTCTGCTCGTAGTCGCTCTGTCAATACAAGACAACATGCACGCTTTTGTTGTTGTCAGAAGTGCTCGACATTTGACATACAGTGTTAAAATGCTTTTGTGTATTATACAAATGTGACTGGTGTAGTGAAACAAAGATAAACTCTTTTCGGAACAGATTTTTTGGTTGATTTGTAAGGGCATATCTATATTTTTTAAATATCATTCTTTTTTCATTATAAAAATTTTAGAGTAGTAGCACACACCGTGTAGGCGTCAGACAACACACCCAGACCAAAAACAAAAATTTACTCATCATTAAAATTTCTGCCTCACTGGGAATCGCACCTAGGACCCTTCGAACGGCGGTCCAATAGTGTACGTAGGGACCGTCTTTACTTTTAATCTTTCCAAGAATGCTTCTATGCACTATACCTACCTCCGTTTCTCTTAGCGATGCCGTTATTTTCAACAATCGGCTGACCTTCAGAGTTCGTCGGCTGCTTAGTTATCTTCAGCTCCCTCACGATGTAATCCGAGTAACTGAAAACAAACAAGTAATAAAAATACCACCCTCTAGCTTCAGTCAGCCGTCAGTCGTAAACGTCTTGTCGTATTACAGCTCCGGGCTTGGAAGCTAGTTCTTTCTCCTTCCCTTCGCTCTTTCCCTTCGTTCTTGGTCGGCAAAACGTCGCTGGTGCCTTTACCATAGGCGAGGATGACCACTTACCACCAGGAAAATCTTCAGCTCGCTTGTCGACTAGTTACTTAAAAAACGTTATGTTCTGCGAATTTTCCCTCCTTTGAATGCTTTTCATAAGCAATATTTCCACTCACATTAAAGGTCTATGCATACGTAACGTGAACGAGACGGGGATGGGACGGAACGTGAAGTTTTGGAAACATCGTTTTATAGAAAATGTAAACGATAGCGCATACGCCACGGAGGCACGCACGGGACGGGAACGGGACACGCACGTATTTTTATGCCCCGTCCACGTTACGTATGCAGCGACCTTAAAATTTATTGACGTGAACAAATAGACAGTTAGTTGTCACTCGTGATGACAAATATAAAGATGATGAGTAACATATCCGAATCGCCCTAACATCAACACTCACCGTTTCTCCGACACATGATGCACAGTGATATTCCCGAACGCGCGCGCCCCTCTCACTTCATCAGGCCAGTACTTGCTGCACTTGACCTTGGAGTACTCCTCGAGGTTGGTCAGCATCACGATCAGCTCCAGCCCGTGCTCCCAGATCATGCGCCAGAAGTCGTTCACTGTGGTGTCCGTGGGGCCTTGGGCGCAGATAAATTGTTTTCGTTCCTGTGCGGAAACAATATTCAATAATAAAAGAAACTTTCAACGAGCGAAAGAGCGTCTAGGAGCAGTTTAGTGTAAGTTATTATAAATAATATTAATAATTTAATTGATTTCTGTACTTATGTGTATACCAGAGGTCTGTTTTAAATCATATATTAATAATGGACATATACTCGTTTCGAATTTTTAAATCAATTACAAACAATTACAGCAAATTCCAAGCAAGTATTGACAAATTATTTTATTTATTTTGTTAACACACGGCCTAGACAGGCAAAGTATAATGAACATTATAGAACACCTTCTACTGAGCAGGGATCTCTCCTATCGATGTCAATCATGATTGTTGAAATTGAAAATTAATTTTATAGTCTCAACTCTCCGATATACAGATATACATATAAATAAAATTAAATTAACCACTAAGGGTGGATTTCAACAAAATATGAGGGTTATCCCGCACACATGTTATTTTTGCACATTTCATTACCATATCCTTCATTTGAACGTTATAATGGTAAGGATGTTTGTCATCATTATATTCTGACAAAATGAAGTATACAACATTTATAATTGCGCTTTATAAACATTCAATTTTAATTTTAGATGGCTTGTAATAGTTATTGTCCACTATTAACAGACTCCGATTGGTCTTGTGGCGGAGAAATGAAACGACTGCTTTTGATGTGCTCTTCTATGTGCAAGCGTATGGAATGGTTTATTCAGCCAACCCTGCCTATATTTATATTCCCGACTATATTATGTATTTACCAATAGTAATTAGTTTTATTTACTTATTGTTAGCCAATTACAAAACAGAAATTTTGACCAACAAAATTTAAACAATAATAATTATAGTAAAACATATACAAGATTAATGCGAGAGAGGAAAACATTATATTTCTGTCGCGCTCTATTCGCCGGCATACGATCGTCCTCGTCGCTGAGTTGTTGGCCGAGCGTATTAAAGTGGCGTAGATCGGCGCGCTACAGACTAAAATGATCATAACATGGTATTTTGTCAAATCCACCCCTAGCACACAGAAGACAACAGAAGATAGTGCGAAAGAGTGAGAAAAAGCTAGGGACGCAACATAATCATAAGCGTTAGTCACATGCAATACCTGAGTAGGCTCCGAAGGGTCCTTAGTAAGCGAAGAGGACAGAAAGACACTCAAGTTAGACACACTAGATCTAGGGTTGCTAACACAGCGTGTTCTAGAGGCAGAGCTAAACTAACTGTTCTAACAAGTTTAGATGACTGTCAAAACTAATGCAAAGTTAATTATCACTTCTCTAAGTAAAAGATAATAATTATCAGTTATCTAAGTGAAAGTTAGATAAGCTCGCAATAGAAAGATCTTGAAAAGTTGAAATAAACATAATTATAGTAAGCCCAAAAATCTAAAATCGTATCGTATCATAATCGTATATAATGGTTGGGGTTCAACCTATTATTGGCCCGCTACTGAGCACTGGTCCTTCTTCTAGGGGGAAGCCTAGAGCATTCTCCGCCACGCTGCTCCAGTGCGGATTATTGAAATCAAAATCTTTTACTCATATAGGTATCACTGATACACTAATGCACATAATTTTTTTAATCTACCAGCTTTTCGGAAGGGTGCTTTGTCATGGAGGAGAAGAAAAACCGTAAAGAAACTCCTCGCACATCTTTTAAAATAATGTAAAGTTACATAATATTCTAACCTACGCGGAATTGGATGCGGCACTAATTTCCAGGCGTCTTTGTCATTAATATATTCATTTAAACTATAGTATCCTTTGCCTACTAGCTGAGATTTCACATATTTCTTGAACAAGTTACAGGGGTTAGTGGCCAACTCAATTGTCAGAAGTTTTCATGCCACCCGAAGGCCTCCACATAGCTTAGTGATATAATAACAACAGCCTTGCGAGCCCTCCGAACCACGGAAACTCTCAAAAATTTCAAAGTTGCCTTTGATATCATTACATAACATTATTACTCATTATTAAACTATACATTATAGTAAAAAGTGATTTTTAACACAGCATTTCTTAGATATAATAGCATAGAAAGAAAAACATTATAACACTAACTTAATTTTATGTCTTGTAAGAAACGTATCCAATAAAAAACTCACATACCTTATACCCCATGACGTAGTTAGCATTGATATAATCCGATCCGGTGATGCTGTCGATCTGGGCAAGCTTCACCCGGGTCTGGTCGTAGGCCTTTATATCCGGGTACCGGTTCTTGGGCTGGTTCTCCCGGGCCTCGGACGCGTGCGTCGTCCTATCCGGGAAGTATTCCGGCAGCATCTGCAACAACTTGGTGGGTTGGCGCGTGTTTAGAATATGATCTTTATTTACTTGGTTTTTTGGTTGACAGTTGCATGCACACGATTAGATAAAAATGGGGAAAAAAAATTATGGTATTAAAATTTTATTAACATGAAAAATGACAAAAATACGGTATAATTATACTAAGGTAAATACATCACTTGGAATAAAATTTTAGAATAATGAATTGGAAACTATGCAGCGTTAGAATCGCAAACTATGCTATTAATTATAACAGAACGGGACAGGGAGAAAGTAAGAGCATATTATTTTTTGTAAATAAAACACCGAATTCAAAAGCTTCATGCTCCTATTTAAGTCACATTATTCTTTTAAAAATGAAAACATCACTAATATTAAAGGATTCTACAAAATCGTACAAGGAAATACAAAGAAAACAAGCGCACTCAAAAATTATTTTCTTTTTACTTGCGATATGTAATAATATAAGATATTCAAAGAGATAAATAATGCATACGTCACAGCCCTACGGCATAGTGTTGCGCTGGTCAAACATTTATAAATCTGTGAAAAATATGCTTTACACTTATTATAAAATAGTTTCATTATTGAAAATGAAATTTTATTTCAAGTTTATTTCTAAGAAACTAAATGTACGACATCGCTTGTACCAATTCCTGTAGTGAGTTGTCCCTAAAAAGAAGCGGCAAGAAACTCCTAAGTAATCTTTTTATCTGCTCACAGTTAAAAACCATAGACAAAATGTTTAATACTTCAACAATTTTTTTTTAACAATTTTTATTTTACCTCTTTTTTTAAATAATATATTTACTCGTAATCACCAAATTCTAGTAAAGTATTCCCATAGCAATGTAACACAGCACAAGTCACAACTTACCTCAAACTCCTTCTGGAAACCGTAGTCGCAATCGGCCTGCCGCTGCGCGTACGCCGCGGGCAGGTCCGCGCGCGCGATCGGCGGCATGTCCGGAGGGGGCGCGCCCGCGAGCGTTTGCCGCCCGCCGCCCATGTGACCCACCACGTATCTGGGGGAGAGATGCAGGTTAGAGTATATTTTACGATGTACAATCTTACCCCCTTGTTCATAAAAACAAGCGAAGTTATAGAAGGCTTATAAAGTGTTCTGTTTCTTTCACTCTTATGAAGAACGATAAGGATTAAAACACTAGAACAGCTAAAATAAGTTTTTGAAGCTTTTATGAATAAGGTTGTCAGTGTTTATGTACGGTAATATTGTTTAAAGGTGATTTTCCTAGAGCAAATCCGACAGTGTATATGTGTTCCGTAGACAGGTACGGAACACTTGGAATCTCTACTTAGCCAAGATAATTTTCTTATTATATTCATTATGTGTATTTTATGTGTTTTATTAACGATATCACACGCTATGGTGTAGATAAAAAAAAATTCGTCCCCAGTTTTCATGAATACTTTTAAGATTAACTTTACTGCTCAGATTTTATACTACCAATTTGACTACTTGAGCTAGACTAGGGACGAACGTAGATATCCTAGTTGGCCACATATTTCCGATGTTTTATTATTAACTAGCTGCCCGGACAGACATCGTTCTGTAAAAAAGTATTTTATTTTATTAAAACCTTCCGTGTGCTTTAAGGAAGTTTTTTTTTTTTTTTTTTTTACACGAATAAGTTAATGCTTGACCACAATCCCACCTGATGGTAAGTGTAGATGTGGTCCAAGATGGTGAGCACATTAACTTAGAAACAGCCTATTCACTCTTTTCTTGAAGACATCCACGTCGTAGGCTGGCGGGAACGCCGACGCAGGCAAGTTATTCCAGTCCTTCGCGGTGCGTATAACGAATGACGAGGCAAACCGCGTCGTCCGTACCGGCGGGATGTTCACGACAAAAGGATGGATACCCGCCGTGCGTCGTGTCGTTCGATGGAGAAACGGAGATGGGGGAATTATCTCAAACAATTCCTGCGCACACTCTCCGAAATGTGCCCTGTAGAAAACCGAGAGGCTGGCTACTCTGCGCCTGTGCTCGAGGCTTTGAAGATTGGTCTCAACCAAATCTGGGTCACCAATGAGCCTCTTCGCACGCCTCTCCATCGAGTCCAAAGCAGAAAGGTGACATTTGGCTGCGCCTGCCCAAATGTGCGAACAGTACTCCACACACGGCCGAACCTGAGCTTTGTACAAGCTTAAGAGTTGCCTGGGTGTGAAGTATCGTTGCACCCTTGCAAGGACACCAAGTTTCTTTGCAGCAGCCTTAGCTTTGGTCTCGATGAACCGCCCAAAGTTGAGTTTCGAGGATATCTCTACTCCTAACAACTGAAGGCAGTCGGTATAATCCAAGGACACATTCCGAAAAGTAGGAGCCAAGGTGAACGGGCTCTTCTTGGCGGTGATTAGACACGTCTGCGTTTTTAATCACCGCCAAGAAGAGCCCGTAAGAGATGTAAGCTATCCTATCTTTCAAGTTGGATCAAACTGCACACAGTGTGTAAATTTAATTAAAATCGGTTAAGTAGTTTAGGAGTAGTAAGATTTATAAGTTAGGACACGACTAAGCCAACCTCAACAAAACCTGTGTTGGCTACTTCAAATGAGTCAAGTTTGACGACCCGTGGTGCGTGGTGGTTTTTCATTGAAGCAGAAATTTGAATGATGAATTTGAATACCTGTTCTCGGTCTGGGTGTGTGTGTGACTTCGTGTGTTATCTATGGTACATACGACACAGGGCATGCCAGTGTGGGGCTATGAGTGTATCAAGTGTACCTGAACGCAGCATGTAAGGGGTTCATCTCGACGTGCGCGTGCGGCGGCATCTTGCGCGACTTGCGCGTCTGCACCACGCAGAACACGATCATCATGAGCACCACCAGCCCGCCCACTGCGCACGTTGCCTGCGAACGACATTTATCACGTGTTATCTACTAAGAACGTACATTGTATACAAAGAATTAGAAAAGATTATGTTGATGTTCAAATAAATAAATAAATAAACTAGAATTAGAACATCGCACCAGGTATCTTGGATTTAGGTTAGGGGTCCGTTTGCGAAATATTAGGCGAGCAGGGAAAGTTTGACCAAATGAGGGTTGACCAAATGCGTGTTTGACGTTGAGCGTGTCTGACATTGTGCGTCTTTGACGTTGTGCGGATTAGACAAAGTGCGTGTTTGACTTTGTTAAATGCATTTTTGACCTTGAGGGCTTGTTTCACAATCTTCAAGTAAGTCCGAAGTAAGCTATTCGTTGGTTAAGTTGACATTTCGTGTATGTAAAATGACACTTTAACCGGCGAATAGCTTATTCAGGACTCTACTTGAAGATTGTGAAACAAGCCCTAAGAGTATAATCCTCGTTCATTATATGTATATAGAAGATAAATAATAAAAACCCCGACAGAATTTTGCAGAATTGCAAATTCTAAGAAGTGTACTTCAATTTCAATACTTTCATTCTCTACTAAATGTATCTTTGAGACAACCACTTATTTCCACCAAACACACAGACAGTCGTGATTGGTCGCGACTGTTCTTAGAATCACGACCAACCATGACTGTCAAGACTTTCGATAAAAAATTGGCTGTCTGTAAAGTCGGTTTACGGACGATAGTTTTACGTGATAACGTCATAAAGAAACATTGAAAAATTGCATACATATTATTATTATTATTATCACAGAATTATCATTATTTTGTATAATACAAAGAAGTAAATTGAAAAGTAATTTTTTTCCATAAATTAATATTAATTTATTTACAAATACATCAAATTTGCAAATAACGGCTGACGTCGAGGTGGGCGGAGCTTATTGTAGAAGTTCTCGAAGAAGGCCGCATGGCGGCGTTCCAGTAGCTAACTATTCGAACTGCTAGCTCTGACGTCACGCAAGAAGAGAGATAAATGTGTCACAAGCTAAAGCTTGGGCCAATCGTGCCTCTCTATCGCTTGTTCCGCGCTCTCGCTTGCACGCTCAGGCTCAGGCGGAACGTAACACTTTTTCGTTTTTTTCGCAGCCGGTGTTCATTGATTTAAAAAGACGTTATCACGTCAAAAAACGCATACTCAAACTAAATAAACAATGCTAAACAGACACACGGACAGAGATACAAAGACTGAAACACAATGGCTATAAATCATACTATTTACCCTACTATTTTACTAAGGTATGTAGACCATAGATAAAACTTACCAAAAGGGCAATTTCGAGGGCATTGATCGGCGCGGGCGCAACGGGAGTGGGGGCAGGCATCAAGACATTCAAGTAATTAGTGTAAATCGGTTCGTCTTCCTCCGAACCAGCTGGAAACAACAAATCAAGAATAAAATTGTATACACATTAATCCTTATCCATAAAACAAACAGTTATAGAAGGCTAGTGTTTTGTTTCTTTCACTCTTATGAAAAACGATAGAGATAATAAGCGTTTATAAATATTAGGCTGTTAGTTTATAAAATTTAATGCCATGAAACTCTGAATATCAAATTCAATGACCTTGAATTCAATTCTTATTCAAAACAGTCGCTTAAAAAGAAGAAAAATCGAAATCTTTAATTAATCTTAAATCTAAAAAAGCAACTTTACTTTCTGCACTTTACATTACAATAAATTACCGACAAACCGAAACTGTAAAAATTGATTTCTCATGTATGTTTGACGTCTGTACACTTACGTATGACTTCAACAAAGCTGGAATAGTTGGCAGAAGCGTCCAAGAGTCCGTCTCTCACATTAAACTCTTCTCTGTCATCCTCCAATACCTTGTCCATCAAAATTGGGTCCTTTTTGTAGTCACTGTAAAGATTATTTTTTATTTTTAAGTACTAAGGGTAAATATAAATCACAATTATGTTTTATTTAATCTACTAATTTTACTACCTAGCCACCAGCAATGTTATTCACGACGCACAGACGAATGTGCATCGTTACACGCCTTGGTTAACATAACCACATACATTATAATTTATAATACACGGAAGGAAAACTAGAACTCCCTTTAAATTAAATTACCCTAACAGGTGCAATATTATATAAATAACATTTTAATTGATAACGAGTGACTAACTATGATGTCGAAATTAGACTTAATAAACCCTAGATTCAAAAACGTTTGTCTCACAGACCGCGCATAAGAAATAAATGCTTGTAACTTTTTGAAAGAATGATAAATTTGTAGGTATCTTTCTAGATTATTCAGCAATTAGTATTACGATTGTTGATGTCAAAGTTCACATACCCAAAAGTAGTAATAGCGAGTAGATCAACTCAATGGTTATGAATTGTGTTACGTTGTAGCGTACGTGTAACTTTTAAATTGTAATTAACATAACTTTAAAAATAACTTTGAAATTGCAAGTAATAGAAGTTGAAATTATTGAAGAAAAATATAAGTCATATTTTTATTTATGTATACGGTATAATTATAAGTTCAAAAATTTTTAAGATATTTTTGTGTTACATAATGTTTATGGCTTGAGAGCCAGTTCTTCCTTTCTTTTTCTTCTGTCTTTCTTGGCCGGCAAAGGTTGCTAGTTGCTGATTGGTTTGGTGTTGTTTGATGATAGCCACTTTTAACATCAGGTAGATCGTCAGCTCACATGCCAGTTATTTGCATAAAAAAGAAAAACAATCTAACCTCTCCATAAACGACCGTCTCTCCCGCCCAGCCTCCTCCGGATCGGCTGTCGTATCCACGTCATCGTCAAAGAAGTCGTCCTTGGTAGTGGGGGGCGGGGGGGTCGTAGTGGGGGGCCGTGGGGGCTCGGGGTACCCCCGGCGCGGGGGTCGCAGGCACCGTCGACACGCCGGCCGCGAGAACGCCGGGTCGTGAGTGTTGAATATGGAGACATCGTCGCCCATTATCAACTCTGATTCTGATGGGAATTTTTCGCTGTGGGGGTACGTAAGATTAAAATTAAACAAGTTTATGGTTTACAAACTAAATACACGCTTTTATAGTGACAAAAATGTATTGAAAACAAAATAAAATGTGAATATTAACAGTTAAGGAATTTCCTCGTCTGGACCCAAACCTGAGCGTACTAACAGACGATAATACTCAATAGATAAGATTACACAATTCATCATGGGATCAATCTGGAAATATCGGATTTCCAAACTCTGTTCTCAGTTCTGAGGTAACAAACCGAATTGAGAAGCTCCCCTTTTTTAAGTCTGTTAAAAGGGTCAAACTCCTTACTTAGAGAACACATCAGTGGCATAAGCTCCGAGAACGGGCCTGACGCCGTGCGCTTCCGCGTAGTCCACGATGGTGATGTCCTTGGGGGACGGCAGACTCTTCCAGTCCATGTTGGGAAGCAGGCGTACCATGAATATCCTGAAAAATAAAAGATATAAAAAAAAAACTGTTATTGGGAATTTTTTGCCTGCCTGTTTGTCTGTGCGTTTGTTATCACTAACCTCAGACGGGTGAACCGTTTTAGGTGAAATTTTCACTGATATATTATGGTAAGTTTGGAGCCCCATTTAGGAACACATGAGATAGGTACCAATACCCGATTAGGCATCTTTGGGAGGTTATTTTTGTCATCTGCCCTCAGGTTACCAGGAAAACAAAAGCTACGTTTAAATAATTTACGCAAGGAAGTTGATCACTTTACACCTAAGAATACTCTAAGAAAGAAATAGATCATAAATTACGCACAAATAAACTAACCTGTAGCAACAAATGGAGCCGTTCTTTTCGGACACCCGCGGTAGATACATCGCGAACATATATCTGTCGTTTTTACGTATCTGGAACAAAAAGTATTTAAACAATATAATATTATCGTATTTAAGTAATTGTAATTATTTTATGTGAATAGACGATAGAAGAGTAGAGGAGCTATGTAATGGTAAGCGATCACCGTCGCCCATGAATATTGCACAAGTTCGGATTATTAATACAAATAGTACAATGAATAGTTACATCATACCTATACTGACATCCCAAGTAACATAATTCTCCTATAGTGCACAGTTTACAGGCTCACAGCACTAGTACCTCTCTCATAGTGGTTCCAGGTTTTACTACCAAGCTTATAACAGGCTACGCGGAGTACGTTTGGGTTTATAGTACTTCTGTTCTTTTAAGTTGACTTATAGTCGTGTATAGAACGAAATTATAGGCGCAGTAAAAGCTAAGATGGCTTATAAAAGTGTTGCATAGGTGTAAATACACTTGAGAAAACTTGCTCCAGTAAGATACACTTATAATCGCTTACAAGAAGTAATTAATTATAAATCCGCTATAAGTGTCATACGCCAGTAATAGTAATCTATAGAACTAAATGCAGTTAGAACCATTTGCAATTGTTACTTGACCTTATAGGGGTGTATAAATCAACTTTATGTGCCAATTATAAGTGAATTAGTTCTACAGTGGTTTCTTCTAAGAGTAAGTATACTTGGTATTATTGTAGACTCGGCCATTTTGATTTATGTAGTGGAACCCTAATTCGTCACAATATGGCGCGACAATGCTGTCAGGACTAATATTATTTTTAAACACAACTTAGTTAATACGCCGTGTTCAAAAGGCGAACAAAAATTGAGATGTAAAACACAATATACTTCACCGAAAATTCTTATGCGTTTGCCGTGCAAACATGTATGCACGCATTACTACGTGCGAAATACTTGTTAATACATTTTATACAAATTACATGAACTTAAATTTTATTTTTTTATTTTTCTCCACAACCGCACAGCAACAATTCACAAACATTTGAAGTAGCTAGTAACAGAAGCGCGGAGTACGTTACACGCCTGCCTGGTTCTATTAGATGCTCATAGCTGGCTTCGCGGGAGCAGATAGTTCTGCGTAGTCCAACTATAACGGCCATATTAATAAACATAGACTAAAGCAAGAGTAACTTTAAAACTTGTCGTAAATAAGATTTAATTAAATTCAGTATTAATAAATATAGAGTAACGAAGAAGTAAGCTACTCCGAGTCTCATCTCAGAATCAAAGTTAGTCCATGTCGCTACATAGTTTAGCGACTGATTAGGCGTGGACTAGGCGTGCATTGACGACATTGACGTTGACTTGACGCATATCAAGAGTACTTCGTTGTTCTAACTAAACGTCATTCACATTGATATTTTCTTTGACCTTTTCTTCTTCATCCCAGTTAACTGAGCGAGCACGTTTTTGGTTCATGTAAATCAATTTTAAATTTAACCAGTAACCATAGCATGAAACAAACTGCGAGGAGCGAAATTAGGCGCTTGAAATTGGAAGCTGATCACGTCGTTTGAAGTTGTCAATCCCAAAATATTGTTGTCACTGTCATTTTAATGCATGAAGTCATTCACTGACTCACTCTTTTTACTTTTAAATTACAAAGGTTGCCATATTTTACTCGTTGAAACCGGACTAAGAAATGTATTGTTAGTTCGAGGTTACTCCATATTTATTAATAACATTGCAATTACGAAGTTATTACTTAGTTAATCCAGAATTAACTAGTCCAAGTGTAGCTTCAGATGATGCTTGGATTAAGCGATTTTTATTAATAAGGGTGTTAGTGTATTATTGGTCTAAGTGGTGCTCGCCAAGTCTTCTATGAGTTTTTTATTAGCAAAAGTACGCGTATAAAATGGGCCCTTTTCCGTGGTTATAAACTTTTACTAGCCTGTTATAGACCTGTCTCCGGAACCACTACCAGACCACATTTTGTTACTTGGGATGGAATCCGTATTTAAGATTGGGTTAGCTGCGCCCCCTAAGACTCCTTACCATAGCGCAGGGCCTACATCCATGCATTATGTATTCATTATTTCATATGTTTTGCTTATACGCTATAGAAAACATATTATTATACACTATAGACGATTTAGTTAGTTTAAAATAACCTCAAAATGTATTGTTAATACTTTTATTTCGTGGCGAAATCAATATTTATTTCTGTCACAATACCTTCTGCCATCTGGCTCGCGGCGCGGCGGAGGGCGGCGCGGGCGCGGTGGCGCAGTGGCGCAGCTCCTCCTCGCCGCGGCGGCGCGTGCGCGTCACGGCGCTCAGCCGCACCGTGTAGTTCATGTTGGGCTGCAGGTCGTCGAACCTGCACCATTACACAACCATTGTAACGACCCGTGTGGCGCAATGGTTAATTACCATGCCGGATCGCCGCACCGAGGGTCCTGGGTTCGATTCCCAGCGAGACGGGAATTTGAACGATGAGTTTGAATTTCTGTTCTCGATCTGGGTGTGAATGTCCTTGTCTATGAGTGTGAAGCGTTATGTATTTATTATTATTATTATTGTAAGGGCGATGTTACATTAATTACCTGTACATCCGCGTGTCATTAGTTTTGAATATACTCAGGGGCCCCCACGTCGTGTGGTTTATGTTGCCGAACTGATCTTTGTATGTTGCGTTACCGGTCAACTCCATCTGGAACAGTGTGATTGCAGGATATAATAATACTTGCACATGTCCAATGATGGTCCACTGACTAACACTCTGGCAGACTGATAATATCTTGATGGCAGATAATGATGATGCTGACAAACCGAAAAACTATCTGACTATGAAACTTTCTGACTACCAGACTGACAGATTTAAACACACAAACAGACGCTAATAGACTGACAAACTGACAGACTTAAAAACTGAGATTTTCAGTTAGTCAGTCAGTCACACTCACACACACGCACGCACGAACGCACGAACGCGCGCACGCACGAACGAACGAACGAACGCACGAACGAACGAACGAGCGCGCGCACGCACGAACGACCGAACGAACGAACGAACGAACGAACAAACGAACGAACGAAAGAACGAACGAACGAACGCATGCATACACATCACACTAAACTCACAGTATATCCCTTGATCTCGGCGTTGGGTTTGAGCGGCGGCTGCCACGCGAGCACTATCCAGCTGGTGTCACAGTGCACGGACACGTTGCTCGGCCGGCCGGGGGTGCCGTCTAATGTCGCCGCTTGCATCTCCGCCGACCAGTTGCCGCACTGCTTCGTGAAGTCCGAGCATGCGCGCACCTGAGACGAGTAGACAGACATAAAATGAATGTTTTTACAAGTGCTAATAAAATTATTGTGTCATTGCTACATTATTTTCCAGAATTCAATTCCTGTTAGCGACATTATCGAATTGTGTAATACTGTTTTTTTTTTTCAAAATCAGCGGGTACGAAAAAAGTCTAATGATTGAATGATGATGCATTTTAGTTTTCGCAAAATCGACCCCGAGACATTTTTGAACACTTTTCGCTATTCCTCAGTTTAGAATTTGGACATCCACACCCACTTGAAATATTCACCCTACATAGAGAATTGTACAATACGCAAACAATTCCTTCTTGTACTAATATAATAGATGTAATAATGCAGTTCTTTTAAAAATCTGTATAAGTACAGCACATCAGATTCTGCTTGCATTGTTTTATATCAATGAAGTCATCAAACAATCAATTTTCTGTAATAGCATTGTCTTAAATCAATAGTATATTTATATTTCATCACTAGTGGCAAAAAATTCTTGAGCGTTTCCGTGCTTCGGAGGGCACGTAAAGTCGTCGGTCCCGGTTGTTATCATAAGATAACAGTCGTTAAGCCATGTCGGAGGCCCTCGGGCGGTTTGAAAACTTCCGACACTCGCGCTTCTTTGCTATATTGCTTTAAATGTATTTACTAAGACTGAAAGTCACTATAAAATAGAGGTATTGTACATATAACTGGACGATTTAATTCTACTACTGTTAAAGTACAACAACGAAGGTAATTTGGTTAGGATATAGAGGATTATCGTCCTGCCCACAACAATCTTACCTTAAACGTATAAGTACTGTACGGCTCCAAGTTATCGAACATGTACGGTAAATTCCTATTGTCCCTCGAATGGTACGCCGTACTCGGCGCAATCTCATCCGTTTTCTTCGCTTCTAGCAGGTAATAATGTATCAACTCCGCTATATCCGGGGGAGGGGGTGCCCATCCGATAGTCACTGACGTCGACGAAAACCCATTAATCGTTATATTTGGAACGAAAATCGGATCTTTATCTAAGGTCTTCACTTTGGACTCGTAAATATGAGGCTTGCTTTGCCCATGCATCGTTGTAACCTCCAATTTGAGCTGATACTCCGTGGAATTCTCCAGCCCTTCCATCACAAAGGACGTGTTGTTGACGCCAATCTTCGCCTTATTGTATAAACTAAAGTCAGTTGACGCCATACTACGGTACATTAGATTGTAGAACTTGATGGGTGAGTTGTACGCGCGCACCGTCCAATTGAGGTACAACTGGGATGAGCTGATAGGTATCACTGTGTCAATAACGACTTGTGGAGGCGCGAAGATCATCACTTTGATCTCACCGGAGATGTTCTGTGACGTCACCGAGTCCCAAAGCTCGCAGATGTACGTGCCCATGTCATCCGGACTCCTGATGTGGAATTCGTAGGTGCTGCTTATTTGTTTTAAATTAACTTTCTTCGGTGGTAGGGTTGCCAGTTCGCTGATTTCGTTGTCTGTGCCATTCTTCAGCCATTTAACGTCGCTCGGTTTGTATACTGGAAAGAAATAATGAACAAATTTCAGTGGTAAGTATCAATAAGAGTTAATGAGCAATGGTCTTCCTATCAAGTATAACAGCGTTGGTGATGCAGTCATGTCCATATTTGGATTGTATGATAATGAAATATAATTTGGGATTATACACAGAGAGCGCGTTAACTGATTTTTGGCACCTGTGAATATCGCGTAACTCATAATCTAATGATAAATCCAGACCGAATATATTAAGCTACGACGGATAAAAAAAGATGTTATGCCAAAATAGAAACATAGATCAAAAAATTTATAGTGGTGCTGGTTGAATATTCGAGCGAACCGAAGCATACCACGAAACTAAGCATTCATCAGTACGAACGTAGTCAAAAAGCCGTATTTATAAACTGCATCAGTGCATCGCCTTCGGAACTTTCTTCCTATTTGGATTAAAGTCACTCTGGTGCAAAGTCACATTTTCCCAATTAAAGATTATGCTGATGTGTGTTGCTCCGACACGTTTGCAGACTTTCTCAATAGGTTTCTCAATAGGACGATACTCACCAGCCATTAGGTGGCTTGCTACACGTTAGTCTCCTATTTACGCAAAAGAATGTAGTCATCGACTTCGAAGGTAATGAATGCGACATCATAATAAAAATGTTTACCTTCAAAAAGACAATACAGGGTAACATTGGCCTGTTCCGAAACATTATGCTTGATCGGCCCAGCGGTCTTCTCCAATAGTTTCCCGGGGAAGCTCAGGTCCAAGCCGATGGTCTGCTCTGCTTTCTTCTCACCCAGTGTGGACAGGCAGGTGTAGTTACCATCGTCGTTCGATGTCGTGTTCAGTATCCTCAAGTTGCTCAACTTGAACTTTTTCCGGTTACCGTCCAAGTCTTTCGCCTCTAAGAACTGTGTTTCGTCTTTTTGTTTTATCCTGTAAAATTTAAAAATTATACAAATAATTAACTCTACCTATAGTTATATGTGGCTTTACGTTTGTAGATGGAAAATGTTTGGCTACTACCAACCGTCAGTGACTCCGTTTTTTTAAGATCCACCAAATCCTTAATAAGTAACATTTCGCTCAGCGAATCATGTATTTAATTATTTACCCCGAGAAAAACAATTTCCTACACGACACACGACGTGTTGCTAATGCCTAATGGCACTCCACTCATCTCACGAAAACATCTTAAGATTTGGAAATCATTCTAAAATGAACTCATACTACTTTACAATAAACCCACAAAAACAAACACTTGTAGAACACTAACAATTCAAAACGTTTTCTACTATGTTTATTTCTCAAGCCGTTGTTGTTGCAAAAGTCCTTTCTTCACATTTTATATTCTGGTTCCAGAACTTACCGGTCTCCAACCTTAACAGCTTTTCCATTATATAGCCATGCGATTTCAACTTCGGCTGGTGACACACTGCAACTAATGTTGGCGTCCTGGCCGACATCGCCTTTTAATAAATTCAGTTTCAAAATTTCTGGAGCGTCTTGACCTACGAACAAAGAAAAAAAAGCATTTTAGTACACTGTGCGTATGTGAGTGAGTATACCTTTTACTAGCCCCACGCCGTGCCGGATGGGTGTGGTAAAAGGCTACTAAATCCGGCCCGCTGGAGTTAGAACCCCTCGGAGCGATGATATTCGTAGTATTGATTTTAGTAGCTCATTAATACCATTACTACACTTATTATTTCTCCATGGGGACCGCCTGGATAGCTATCATCCTCTTGCTCGAATCAGCTGCCAAACGACTCGTCCGGATGGGGGCTTGAGAGCCAATTCTTTCTTTCCTTTTCTTCTCTCTTTTTTGGCCGAAAAGGAATCAGTGAATCCTTAGGTGTTGCTGATGTCCATGGACGACGATAGCCACTTACCATCAGGTGGATCGTCAGCTCTTTTGCCCGTTGTTCTGCTCTCGTACCAGTGTAAACAACACAATAGTTGTACATAAAAGAAAACCGTAGTAAAACTCGATGAAACATTTATGAACATTTCAACAACGTTTCATTAATATGAACTTACAAAAACCTAGGAATATGAGTTCCGATCAAATGAAATTCCAGCATAAGAACGTTATTCGCTGGGAATTAGTTCGTTCCAGTTAAGTGGAAAAATATTCCGTGTTCGTTTCGCTTTAACTTTAGAGATATTTTTATTTATATTTTTTGGTTTTAGTGCGATACGTAGTCGCATAGAGATATGGAAATATTTTATACTTGTTTATCTATTAACTCGGTTTCCTTAGGGAAACATGCCCTGGTATTCGCACTCGAATAAATGAGTAGACAGAAATATTACCACAAAAAAATTCAATACAATAGATCCTACGTTTCCTAGTAAACGGGAACATATGAACAGATAAATAGAAAAAAATGTAAAAACCGGCCAAGTGCGTGTGAGGCCACGGGTTCCGTAGTTCACCGATTATAACGCATTAAGCTACACTAGCCGTGATAGTGTTCCTTTTAAATTCATCATATACAGGGTGCATTTATCAAGTGGCCGTGGATGGCTAAATCCGAAACTATGAAGAATAGCGAAAAGTGCTCAAAGGACTCTCAGGGCCGATTTAATGAAAACTAAAACTTAGCTATCCTACATTGTAGTATAGCTATGACTTGCAAGGCAATGACATAAAAATTACGTTGGCCTTAAAGTAAACATAAGCACCTTGAAAACGAAAAGATGAACTACCTCTAACTGGTAATTGTTTATTAACACCAGAAGCAATCGACGCAAGGAAACGAAGACCTTACTTCCCGAGGTCTATCCGTATCTTTAATCTCAATTGGCAGTATAAAAATTACTTACAAATATTTCCTTTACGTATAAAAGGCTTCAAAAACTGTTCAATGGTGTCGTTTTTTACGCTGTGCAGTTTTATCGTACGCTACGAACAGTCGAGTTGAACTATTCAAACGGAATAATAAAAACCACCTAACGGTGCTACCGACAGGCTGCAGCCACAGACTATACTAGACATTTTAGGCGAAGTACTTTTACTATTAGAAAGGTATTGTATAAAAAAATATACTATGTTTTAAAACTAAAACCCGATTACTGGAAAATATCGCTCTAAAAAGTACCCACGAAACTCGAAATTGGATATAGAGTTGGAATCAAAGTCGGGAGTCGTAGGCACAATTGGAGGAGTCAGAGTTGGAGATAGAGACAGAGTTGAAGTCGCAGACTGCCTAAATCCGAGGAGTCCGAGTTAGGTTCTAAGTCCGAGTCGGAGTCAGAATCGAAGTCGAAAGGCCAGGAGCTTCGCCGTAGTCGGGTAGAAAGCAAAATAGTCTACGTGTTTCACAGATAAAACAAGTTGCAGATACAAAACGTTTACACTTAATGGTATAATTTAAGTATTTACTGTCTAGTACATAGTTTGAAGGATTCATTAGGATTCCCTAGTGGTTTTGGCTTCCTATCTGGGGGCATGGGTTAGAACGCGCCGTGCGATCGCAATTAGACAGTAATAAACTTTCTTTCTTTTTCTTCTCTCCCTAGTGGTTTTGGCTTTCTATCTGGGGGCAAGGGTTAGAATTCTACCGCCGCGCCGCCGCCGCGCCGCACCGTGCGTTTATTTTTCTTCTCTCTTCCTTGACTGGCAAAGCATCAGTGATGCCTTAGGCGTTGCTTGTGTCCATGGACGTCGATAGTCACTTACCATCAGGTGGATCGTCAGCGCAAAAAAAAAACTTAATCAAAGGATTCCACATTGAGGGCTTGTTTCACAATCTTCAAGTAGAGTCCTGAATAAGCTATTCGCCGGTAAAAGTTACGTTAAAGTGTCATTTTACATACACGGAATGTCAACTTAACCAACGAATAGCTTACTTCGAACTTACTTGAAGATTGTGAAACAAGCCCTGAGACTAATGAATGTTTTATTTTCATTGATCAATCTATTTGTAGCATAATTTAATTGACATGCACAATTGAGCTTGCTGCATTTTCTCCATGTAAACGTATAGGTACTTAAAACTAAACAAAATTATCTTATCTTGAACTCTTCTTTTCTTTCTTTCTTTTTCTTCTCTCTTCCTTGGCCTTGGGGAATTGCTGATGTCCATGGGCGTCGATAGTCACTTACCGTCAGGTGGCTCGTCAGCTCGTTTGCCGGCTGTTTCCATAAAAAAAACCCTCCCTCGATTCTCTTTACAAAACTTTGTGACGTTTCTATCCAATTACAGTGCGATGGAAATTGTTAATTAAAACGAGTTATCCGTCTGAGTGTCAACACGGAATGAATTCACTCCCGGTGTGGACCTAACAAAAGCATTCAGAATGAAAAACCCAGTTAGGGTGCTGGGGCTTTCAACTCGACCTACATTTAAAACGTTTTGTTTTAAATCGATAAATCTATTGTTCATGTTTGTGTCTGACAATGTTTAAAGCTAACTTGTCGCCTGTAATCCTTGTTTAACGGCCGCACTCAGTCACTTAACGGTTACTTACGTTCCTTAGTACAGAATTTGTATTGTGATTCTGTACTAAGGAGCGATTTAAGTAACTGTTAAGTGATTCTGAGTGCTGCCGTAAATTACGTTGCTGATGCACTTTAATCGAGGGTTGTTTGAAGGTAAATGAAGGACGCTGGGTTCGATTTTGGACGGAAGACATAATATAATTAACAATCCTATACATGAGTTGAGTTGATATGGATTGAGAAAATTAACAAATACGTATAAATTATATGACTTTTTCCATTAGACAACTGAACAAAAATCAACATAATATGGTCATGATAGTTTAGTTATTGTTATGGAAACAAATAATGTTAAGGATTTTTTAATCAAATCAGTTATCCAGAGGAAGCAGAATACCCGCTTCCGAGGCACACTTTTCTTTTATTCTCTGATCGATGTCGTTCCATTCGCCGAGGATTTCCGGCCGGGAAATTACGTTCATACAAAATACTGCCGCCCTTACACGCTCCGGGAAACCCATTCTACATTTACTCTACATTTGTAACTCGATGTGAAACGATTGACATTATTTGGCACTTATTTATATCCAGATTTTACTCATGCTTATCATATTTATCATAACTATGGTCATCCTAGGAGTCAGTTTTTCCTATTTCTGAGAACTGAAATCAATTTAACTTACTGAATTAGAATTACAGAGAAGTCAGTTTTTTTTATTAATATGGTACGTATCATTTTAATATCGTATACAATTTTTTACTTACTTCATTCTCATATTCGTGCATTCATTCGTGAAAACAAAGCATTACCCAAGTATTTTTTTTTTATTTTAAATCAAAATTATCCTCAAACATAGCCTCATTAGAGTTTTATAATAGTTTAAGAATAGATAGATATACAATATAACCGATTTTCGTAGGATTAGTGGGTCATAACCTCGAAACCAATTATTTGATTAATTACTCCATCGACTAGCAAAAGGCTTGCGATAGGCTCACCTAATTACGAAAACCGTATTATGTACACGAAATATTGGATCATTATATTAGCGTAGAAATAAAAAAAAAACTTTTATAAATAATATTGTCATGTCTTGAGGAAATTGTTCTATGTATATTATTTTTGAAAATGGAAAATTCCTAGTTTTGTCACGAATATTCTTATCACATCGGGGTCACCACTTGGCAAAGTAAGATTTTCTCACCAAGCTGGGTTAGGTGACTATATGTATGTGTTTCGATGGTTATAGGTTCGATTTGAATACGAGCATTGTTAAAAAACAACTTAAATTGAGGAAGTTTGATTTTTAAAAGTATGGATTGCATGTAGCCAATCTAAAAGATAATAAAGAAAATCAGCGAAACTTTACCAATAATATGTCATACGCAAATAACATAATAATACAGGTACTTACTTACCTATTTACCTTTATCTATATCGGTTGTAACGTAAATGCAATTAATATTGTTAACTTGCAAACAATGCAAACGTTAACGTATTCCTCTAACGCGATAACGATTTTCTTTATGAACGCTTGAAGTGTCAATCATCGCATATGGTTTACCTAACACGTGTAGATCACGCCATTCTCACTGTGACGTAAACACCATAACATATGGGACGTAGGGACGTGTCACGATATATGCCATGGCACCATGCTGCATACAATGACGTCACGGGCCACGGTTGACAACAGGATGCAATGTGCGTTAATGACGCAAGAGAGTTTCAACCCTGTATAGTTGACTGATAGTGACCCCGTCTACGCTTCGTAACGCTTCACACTCATAGCCCCACACTAGGATTCCCTGTGTTGTGGGTGCCAAGGACAACACACATAGACAAGAACATTCACATCCAGACTGAGAACAGAAATTCAAACTCATCATTCAAATTTCCGCCTCGCTGGGAATCGAACCCAGGACCCTCGATGCGGCGATCCGGTATGGTAGCAATTGCGCCACACGGTTCGTCTAAGAAGCGAGGGGATCCCGGGTTCGATTCTGGGTCGGGGAAGATATGTGATTTGTACTCAGGTCTTGTGTTATCTAGTGTTTTATTTGTGTTTTGCGAATATGAAACTAAGATCAATTAAAGACGAATGATTTCAAAATGAAGGATACGATAAGGCACATTGGATAATTTTACACTAATGTTCTTCACATAAGCTAAAAGTAGCGCCATCTCTTTCTCTATCTCTCTTTCTCTTATGAACTCCGTGAGATCAGTTTCGCCGCGTTGCCTCATATTCACCGAGCATTGGTTCAATGGGACCAATTTAAGTCCCACATTTTAAGAGTGCATTGTAATATAAATAACACTGATCTGTTTATTAAATAGTTTTGGAGATATCTCTCCTTGGATTTCCAAGTACCTGTGTAGCTACTATGTAGCAAAAACATTTACTATCACTTATCACTTCTTTTATTGGTGTAGGTATACATAAACTGCAACAGACAAAGTCACCAAGCTAAAACACAGGTATATGAGTGTATTAGCATTTATTTTTCTTTTTAATATTAGCTTCAAGCAAGAAAGCTACTGGTTGATCTTTGAAGGAGGACTAATTTGGAAGAGGATTTTCAGTGCGTTTTGTTAGTCGTGTCCTGTTTGGTAAACAATTTTGGAAATACTTTTTTTTCACCCCCGACGAAAAATTAGGGGTTTTATAAGACTGAAGTGACTGTGTATCTGTGTCTGTGGTATCGTAGCTTCCCAACGGATGAAACGATTTTGATCTAGTTTTTTTTTATGAAAGGTGACTTAATCGAGAGGGTTTTTAGCTATGTTTAGTGTAAATCAAACTGTCGGGGTTGTTTTTAACTTAATTTTAACTTAAGATTTTAACTACTATTAAGTAGTTAAAACAAATAAGAGTAGAAATTTAGTTTATGCATATTAAGTTATCCTCAGATTCTTATAATTTTATGCCTGCCTTATTTTTAAATTCCAAATTAAGATAAAAAGACTGTAAGATTGTTTACTAACTAAAGGTCGATGCATATGTAACGTGGACGGGACGGGACGTAAAGTTTTGGAAACATCGTTTTATAAAAGATGTAAGCGATAGCGCATACGCCACGGAGGCACGCACGGGACGGGAACGGGGCACGCACGTATATTTATGCCCTGTCCACGTTACGTATGCAGCGACCTTTACTCATCCCAAAATGCACTATACATAGTACACACTACTAAATGCAAAGTATATTTTTTAAGCAACAAACAAACATAGCAACAAACAAAGGAAGCAGGTACGTAATAGTCTGAATGGATTCATGTTAGTAATGTGGATGTTAATTAATGAGTGTTTCCTCTGTACCTATCTGGACTGTGTTGTTTGAATATAAAATTATGTAACATGTAGACAATGGATTACATGTATCACTCTATTTAAATTTTATTTATATTTCAAAAACTGCTAATCACTACACTTGGATTCAATGTTGTGGTTGCCACGACAGACAGCGAAACGACTGAGAGCGAAAATTTAAACTCATCACTCAAATTTCTGCCTCGCTGGGAATCAAACCTAGGTCCCTTTGAATGGTGGTCAGGTATGGTAACGATTGCTCTACACAAGTCATAATTATATTGGATTGTAAGTTGTAATCAATGTTACAGAAGAGTGAGAAAAATGTCTCTTCACAGTAAATGATTAGATTTACGACAATAAGTATTACAACAATCATGTTTACAATAACTACTTAATAAAATGCTAATTGCCGCTGACTGATAGAAAACTAGCCTAAACCAGTGGACCTGGAAGCATGAAACATTGTACAGAGGTTTTTTATGTATTGTAGAAGAGCACTTGAAAAATTATTGAAAACTCATCCCCTAAAGGGATAAATAGGGACAAAAGTTTGTAAATAATATTTCTGCCTGGTACTAGCACATCATGAAATAAAACTATGTTTTAAGGCAGGATATAGTAAATTAATTAGCCATATCATAAATGAGCCAATAAAATTAATGATTTTCCGTAACTGATACAATTGTAAACTTAATTTTAATTGAGATTTATGACTTAATTTTTTCTAGGTTTTCCTGGTGTAAACCTGCAAGTTTAATAATTCTGTTTTTTTTTTTTGTAAATATCTGAGAATTGAGCCCATGGATAAGTCCACCAAAGGCTTCAAAGAAGAAGGCACCTCTGGCCAAGAAAGAAGAAAGGTAAGTATAAGAAAAAACAATCATACTGGCATGGTAAGAATCTGTGGCACTAAATTATTTTAGATAGGTAGGAGTGTTCTCCAAGTATTAATACCTGAGAATCGCGGCGGCGGCGGTACTTTTGAGTTCGAACGTGAATTCACGTTCCCGGTAATCGTCGAGTTAAGTAGTAGAAATTATTAAGATATGGATGAATGTTAAGATTGCAAGTCAAAAAGTAAGCTTATGTATTGATTTGCCTGAGATAAGCAAAGTCATTCAAAGCATTCAAATACATTTTAAGTCCACCTTTTGTACCAATTAGCTCTAAGGGTACATTAAAGTGTAAATAAGTAAATACAAACTCAGAGCACCACCCTTTTCATTCATGTTTCAGATAACAAGCTCAAAATCATTTAATAATATAGGTATCAGTGATAAACTTATGCATACATTCACTGTAAGACACTGATATGTTCATGGCACATAAAAGTCTATAAAATAACTCAAAGACTTGACTTATTGATTATTGGTAGGTTTGAAAGCAGAATACACCCTTCCTTATCAATAAATTACAAAAATTTTGTTATCTTTTTTACTTGTTATAAATTATTGCTTGTACACAATTAATGGTAAATGAAGATGCAGTCTAAGATAGTGAGCAGAACAACTTAGTAAGAGGCTATTACTCTTATTATTACTGTTTCAGAATCATTCAATATACACCGTGTTCCTGACTTTGTGCACAAACTTCGGCCTGTTATTCAGACCATTAAATTGGTCATCTTTCGTTATGGATTCATTATTGAAATTTTAATTTTTTTTATTTTTCATTTTCATACAAACTAAATACTTGAACGTAAATTGCCTAATGTGTAAGGGTGAATTTTCATTTTTGCCATTTTTATAACGTTTTTTAGGTAACTTTTTATTTTGTCCAAGAAATTAAGGAATAACAACTGAATTAGATTAGTTTTTTATAGAAAAAGCTCGTTATATATTGCAACTATGATATAAACAGCAAATTCAGGAGAAAATCCAGAAAAAAGGAAAAGCCCTGTTGAAGTAAATGATGTTGTGTAGAGGAAAATGATATAGCCCATTGACGTAAATGATGAGGTGTAGAGGGTAATGACGAAAATTTAAATCCCAACGTGTAATCAACTTTTTTATCAAGAAAAATAACAATATTCGTTTGATTTGATAAAATCAACATAACGTATTGAAGTATTTTAATGACTGATTACGTATTTTAATAGATTTTATCAATCATAAAAACAACATGACTTTTATAAAATAATGCATGACTACAATCAATGGTAAGTGGTAATGAAGACTTGCTTGATTGATAAGCCACACTTACTTTATTAAGCCTATTTACTCTTAACTTGAAGGCACCCAAGGTAAAATCGCAGGAATTTTATTCCTGACCTTCGTGATTCGCATAATAAATGATCAAGCAAAGGATCGTTTGCACATAGAGGACATAGGGATGCTTACGGCGAAGGCAAGATAATGATGTTTTATCTGGACATTCGATTGTGGAGATTGACGGATTATGTCATAATATTGTCCCATGCAGACTCTCCAAAATGGTACAAAAAAAAACAGAAAACTAGAAACTGGCTACTCTACACACGTGCTTGAGGCTTTCTAAGTTGGTCTCAATGGTCATCAATACACCTTTAAAGCATGCCCCTACATGGAATCACACGCTGATAGATGGCATTTGGTTCTTCTTCTTCCGTTCGTCTCTAGGACACCCAGAATTCTAGAAGCTGCCACAGTTTGGATTCAATAAACCGGCCAGAATATATTTTCGAGTGTATCTCCACTTCTAACAACCGAAGGCTGACGATGTATTCGAAAGATACCTTCTGAAGAACGAAGAAGAAGAAGATGAACGGGCTCCTTTTTGGCAGTTAATATAGACGCTTATGTTTTTGTGGCGTTGAATCTCAAAGAATTGGTATCGCTCCACTGAGTGCCAGAAGTGTGAGATTCACACGCTCGACCAAGACCACTTCTTCATAACTGTATTTATTGGACCATCCGAGCGGTAGACAATTACCTCTCCACAATTATACTGTCATCTGCGGACCTATACACATTGAACATGAGCTGATTTCGATGTGCAGCAAGAATAGAGTTGAGGGGGAACAGACCTCTGGAATTCCAGCAAAGGTTGTCATTGCTAATGTCGAGCAACTCAGCTGAAAGGCTAGCTTGCCAATCCCTATGATGAAGATGATGCCTTTCAAGATGTCAAGAGAAACGAGGACTTCGCCTCAGGTGTGAGTGGCATATGGTAGAAGGTCTGTCGAACGGTTTCAGCGGAACCCGTACTGCCAGTCACTGAGATGGTCATTCTGTTCTAAGTATGCCATAACGTTAGTTAGTCTTAGCTTTGATGAGGAATCCAAAAGCTCTATTGGCAGATTGGTTGGCCAGAGGCTTTGTGCCATTGTTTAATACGGTCGATTCGATAGTAAGTTTTCTTTTGAATGTCTTTTTGTAGGACTAAGCAGATAGGTTTTTTTTATGGGAATAGCCGGCAAATAAGCTGGCGATCCACCTGATGGTAAGTGGCTATCGTCGCCTATGGATATCAGCAACACCAAGGGCATCACCGATGCATTGCCGGCCAAGAAAGAGATAAGAAGAAGACGACGAGTCGTTTGGTGGCTGACTCATGCTCAAGGGTAGGTGGTAGTAGGTGGTAGCTATCCAGGCGAACCCCATGAAGAAATAAAAGTAAAAAGCTTTCTTCTTACATCTAATATCCGGAGCTTTCTAGCTTCGAGCATAGACCCAGGCAAAATATGAGAAATGTTTGCGATTCTCAGCTTAAATGCTTTCGACAATAACCCATAGAGAAGTTTCACCAACATTAGGACCGTTAGAAAAAGGGATGAAATAGTCCTTGACGAACCACTTCGTTTACAGCATCCTTTCGAATCGACAGATCTTTAAAAGCGAATCAGATCTATTTACAAGTATAAAATGCAAAGAAAATCAGAAAATTGCATATTTATCAAGTATATACGCACTTTTGGGTTGATTTTATGGATTAACGGCATCTTTTGAGTTAAGTTCTTGGTGGCTACACTCAATCAGGTTGATAATATTATTTAGATTCGTCATTTTCCTCTACAGGAATCATTCACGTCATTAGAATTTTGCGGTAAATGATGTAGCGATTTATGACGAAACGGTACAAAACATACCAAAACTTGCTCAATTTTATATCACTTATAATGGAATTAAGTTATTTTTTATTAAATACCATTAGGCGATATTCATGGGTACTTATTGTTGAATTATATTTTTTTTTTATCAAAAATATATTCAGGAGTTTGATGACGAGATTTTCTGACAAACTATACTTATCATTAACTTTCGCGTACTTTATCATATTCACAATGCATTTTTCATCCAAATCTTGATTTCAACTGAGAGAAGCGGGTGTAAGGAACACTTTGAATTGCTTTTAAAATTTTAAATAATAATTTCGTTGAACAAATTTCACGAAACAAAAACCGCGGATGTTAATGATGATAATCTCGTGACAAAATTTTAAACGGTCAAATAATGGTATTACAGATAATTTACGCTTGAAAAACATTTATGAATATTCAGCTTAGACATTAATTCTTACGTATAGAGAGTAAAAAAGCATTTTTTAGGGCGGCATTTTGAGTTCCTTGTGACATTAATGAAACATACCGTTAAATAACAGGGAGGTTAATGACTTTCCGAGCATTATTTTAAATTTTTTAACACTCTAACATCAGAATTTTATTATTTAACTTAATACGACTTTTGAGTAAATACATAATTAAGGTTTTAGTAAACATTTTGAGGGATCACATTTATATTCCAAGACAGAAAATTGAATAACATGCATAAATGGCAGTTTTGAAAATTCACCCGTAATCTCTTTACGCAAGCTGGCAACGTTGCATTATGATTGATATGAAACTTTGACATTAGTAAACTTTTATTGTCATTGATATAGTCATCCTGGCGGGATCCCTGGAGGAACTTGGTACAATGCTCGGGGACTTGAACAGCGCCTCGCAACGGGTGGGTCTTAAGATGAACATGGACAAGACGAAAATCATGTCGAATGTCCATGTCACACCCGAATAGGGATTGCAATCCGGTGTCATTTTCAATCCGGCCGGATTTTACCGGATTTTCACCAATCCGGCCGGATCCGGCCGGATCCGACCGGATTGATCACGTGATCAGAATTTTTCCTTCTTGTTCCAGTATAGACTGTTTTTGAGGTAATATTTTTTTTTATTATAAAGGAACGCAAATGCGAGCCGTAATAAAGCCGTAGCACCTAATGATAATCATCTTAATATTATAAAGAGGAAAATTTTGATTTTTTATTTATTTTTTATAATGGGTTATACTCAAAAACTATTGGAGTAATTTCAAAAAATTTTACACCAATAAAAAGATACATTATTCCTTAGTGAGATATTTTAGTGAGAAATATTTTACTGTGATTAATAATATGTTTTTTCTTACTTCATCAGAAGTAAAAATGTTTGACGCCCAGCGAAGTGGATACGGTTCAGCTAGATTATCATATAAGGAAGCGCAAAAGTTGTATTTTTTTTTTGATAAATGAAAAACTTTAGTTAGTCTAAATATTTGTTTTCATTAAGTAGAAAAATGATATCAGCCAAGTGGGTGCCGCTAGAATCGAGCCTGTATGGTTCCGATTTATGGCATTTTCCATCACTCCTGCCAGAACTTTTGGCGAAAGGTTTCCGCATTTATGACGGATATTCTCTTTGAGGGCTTCAAGAATCTGAGGTTTGTTGACATAAGCTCGTGACTTCAAAAAACGTCACCAAGAACCCAAAATAAGTCTAATGCGGTTAAAACGGGCGATTTTGCCGGCTAGTGCAAATGCCGAAAAACGAGAGATTATTATGATTACTCCACGTTTTTGAGGAGTATAGCGATTCATGTCTTATTGACGTGTATTTTGATCTGTTTTCTACACAAATTTCACAGCAAAACTGATATTTACCGCCATTTGCAATAAATATAGCATCTTCCGATAGAGTAATGATGACTCTTGCGCCACCCTATATTATACCTGCATCTGGATGTAAACAATCCGAAAACTGTAATTTTAGTTACAAGTAAAACAGATTGTCAATACAAATTATCTTCTAAAAATACTTATATATCAATTGCTGTATTTGTTTCTCTTTATTTTCTTTAAGAAGGGAGCCAATAACAAGTGTACATGTATACTACTACACTTCTTCATAATAATATATTTAAGGGCGTTTTTCTGTTGTAGTGTTATCGCGCATCAATTGAAATACATCTATAGTTTGCAGCTACATCTATTTAGGGCAAACATTACAAATTATAAACAAGAAGTAATATTAACGAGAACATAATTTCACACTTTTGTAACTTACAATTTATCCATTCAGTAATTTGTGTTGTACATAACATCCTTATTGAACGTTAGGAATACTGGAATGCCATGCTAGATTAATTACAACATCTATACCAGGCATTTACAGCATCTACACTAGCAACAGGATGGTTATTTTGTCAAAAATTTGCGTGACCGGATCCGGTCACCGGATCCGGTAAAATCGACCGGATCCGGTATGCGTAAAAAACGCCGGATCCGGCCGGATTACCGGATCCGGTTTTCCGGATTGCAATCCCTACACCCGAACCGGTTGTTGTGGACGGCGCTGCTCTCGAAGTTGTAGACGAGTACATTTACCTGGGACAAGTGATCCAAATGGGTAAGTCCAACTTCGAGAAAGAAGTCACTCGTAGAATCCAACTCGGATGGGCTGCGTTCGGGAAACTGCGTCATATCTTGTCGTCCAAAAAGTTACCTCAGTGCCTGAAGTCGAAGGTGTTCGAGCAGTGTGTGTTGCCAGTGATGACATACGGATCCGAGACGTGGTGCTTCACTATTGGTCTAATGCATAAGCTTAGAGTCGCCCAGCGGGCTATGGAACGAGCTATGCTCGGTATTTCTGAATTTCTCTACGCGATCGAATCAGAAATGATGAAATCCGTAGACGAACGAGGGTTACCGACATAGCTCAGAGAATTAGCCGGCTGAAATGGCAATGGGCTGGCCACATAGTTCGAAGGACCGATAACCGTTGGGGAAGAAAGGTCGTCGAATGGAGACCACGCCTCGGTAAAAGGAGCACAGGACGACCCCCGACCAGGTGGACCGACGACCTGAAGAAGACAGCGGGTATCCGCTGGATTCAGAAGGCTCAGGACCGGTCTGAGTGGCGTAGATTAGGGGAGGCCTATGTCCAGCAGTGGACCTCAAAGGGCTGATGGATGGATGGAAACTTTTATTGACGTTAACAAATTATTTCTCATCGATTTTGCTGTCTGTGCGACCAGTGACATTTACGATTTTTGTTTACTTTAAGGCCCATTTAGACGAGAGTTTCTAGTATCTATCGTACACTACTATCACTGGTGATAGTCAACATAAGAAAAAGATTTTTTTATCGTATCAAATGTTTACGTTGACATTCGTAACTTATCGATCAAGACGATAATTTCCTACGTCTATTTAGGTACAAATTGTACGTAAGATTACTTACGACAATCTCGACTTGTATTCAACTCACATTTTTCAAATTCATATGTGTATCATACAAGACGGTTGAAAACGTTTTGAGTGCGAAATTTGTCATTGGAGTTAAGTTTACAATCAATATTCCATTGTGAGGAAATTGTCGTTGTAAGAAAGATTTTTTTATTAATTCGATCGTGGCTTCTTCGCGACGAGAAGCTCTCCGTCTAAATGGGCCTTTATTGACAAGTCAAGCCAATAATGACATGACATTTAAAATGAAACAAGTATAGTTTGAATGATTATGACCTACACCCATATTAAATGGAATTACCAATAACTTAAAAACTAAGCTTTATAATGCACTAGTACCTGTACAAGATATGTTTAGTAAATGCTATAGAATCATTTGGTAAAGTTTGTGCACAACGTCAAAAACACCCGGTATTATTGTAGAACCCTGGTAATTTAAAGTTATGACCATCCTCACGGACGTAAAAAAAGAACGGACGTAACCTTGTCTAATCGAGAGCGAATAGCAATGACAGCTCGCTTACCATGTGTGCGTAATTTTGTAATTTTTCATTTGCGATGGTGTCAATGTCAAAGCAGTATTGTGATGGTGTCAGTGTCAGTGTCAATGTGTGGGTGTGTGTACTTGTAAGAATAGAGAGTTGGTATTACTATGGGTGCTTCACTGAATTTGTTGTTGGGATTATGTCTGTCTTTTTTTTACGTCCGTGACCAACCTGTTCGGAATATACTAAGATGTTGTATGGTTCAACATTATAATCTAAATAACTTCTTTACACAATTTTATAGTTATATCCTACTAATATTATAAATGTGAAAGTTTGTATGTTTATTCTTTCACCCAGGTAGACCAGAATAAGACTTGGGGCACTTTTTGTCCTGGAAAATGCAGACAAAGCAGTGGGTAGATAGCAATAGTTAAAGCTTGCAAACAACGGAGTTTATGACATGTTTTCAAGCGTACTGTGGTATAAAATAATTGTTTTATTAATTGGACTAATTGTATAGTCAACATATTTGTTTTTATATTATGTGATTAATATTTGAAACTTAACAAAATAGTATTAAAGGTAGATAATTATTAGTAACTAATATTTTTTTAAATATATCATTCTAAATCATATTAATAGCCAGCTATTAGTAAGCACAGTGGATTATATCTTGTGCGTTTAGCGTTGACGATGGTTCGTAAAAACACTGCGGCCTTACAGAGAAACAAATAGGTTGGGATGTTACTGATTATTAGGGGTAAACTCTACATAACACAAAAAGGTCACCTAAACCATTCAGAAACAATTAGTTTTAAATATATTAAAATAAACTTTTGTTTACGAGCGAACGAAACCAAAAAAACCATTTGCATTCATAGAAACAAAATATAGCTAGATGTGTCAATGTAATCGTATAGGATGAATCCAAATGAATAAACAAGTAGATTACGGGTTGTTTCATAAACTGATACGAAAATATATTAATTACTTACAGTATACAGGACGGCATAACGCGATAAAGCCAAAATAAAAGGCAACTATCGCGAGAAACTTCCTGACGGTGTGAACCATTGTCATGGCGGAAGAAGCTCCCATCTACATACAGTTCACGGTAAATCGCAATGTAAAACTCATCTCACGATCACTAAATCATCTTCTGTTTATTCACACTGCGATAACACTGATCAATTCTATATTTATTATAATAAAAAATTACAAAGCGGCTGACACCCAAAGCCGAACAAACAATCTTACTGAACAGTGTTGCTATAATAAATTTTAAAATCGAATCGACAATCGACAAGTTCGCATTCTTGCTAGTTAAAAAAAAGATAGTGTACACAGATTACTTTGGGGTGTATGTTTGTGAGCATGGATATATTACTCTATCCGGATCATAGACTTTTTATAAGTACGAAAATCGATGATGTCATATCGGAATGACCATTCGACCAATCATAGACCGGATTGAGGTTGTCCTTCATAATTTTATTGTAGGGTTACTTAGAAAGATTATGTCCTATTTTGATATGGTTTTTCAAAATGTTTTCTGTAGGTAACTTTTCTAGAGGTAAAAATTATATTAATGAAATAATAGATGTTATTAAAATTTCTTCAAAATTACCGAATTTAAATGATATGCAATTATTGCAGGATTACTCATGCGTCTGGGCGACCGCTGTTCATAGCCAATTTACTCCGAAACTACTGGACCAAATGAGTTGAAATTTGGTACTCATATACTTTTTTGTGACCCAAAGACGAAGATGTAAAGTACATACAACTGAAAAAAAAAATGAAATCAAAATGAAATAAACAGTTTTGCAAACCGTATCGTGTGGTATGTTAAATTAAAGGGCTTGTTTTATGGATCTCAAATATTTTTTTTATAGTTCTACAATGGATAGTTTTAAAATTATTCTAGAAAGAACGAAAATTAAAGTCATAATCGATCATTTCTCCCTCCTTATCTGCGAAACTAATGATACTATAATTTTGAAAAAAATGTTGAAGGATTTTTTAACTAAAATGGTTGTCTGTAATGTCGGTTTACAGACGGTAGTTTAACGTGACAACGTCATGACAAAGCTCCACCCTGCCCCGCCCCGCTCCGCTCCGCCCCGCTCCGCCCCGCCCCGCTTCGCTCCACTCAACTACGATCGCCTACGGCATTGGCTACGATACGCCGATCGTAGCCAATAGTGCCTCTCTCTCACTTTTGCCGCTCTCTCGCTCGTTTTTTCATAGATGCGCCCGGCGCTCATCGTTTTAATAGACGTTATCACGTCAAAAATACAGAGAATTGGTCTTTACTTAAATATTACAGGAAAACCTGAAGTTTATGGACTTAAAAAAATGGCAAAAATAGATAACATAGAAAAACAACGGTAAATACATAATCAACGTACGGAACCCTCTCCAAGCGAGTTTAACTCGCACTTGTCCATTGAAATATTATTAGTAGTGTATAGAACAGACGCAAGCCGGCAAAAGGACACACATTTTGTTTGAGATGTCTGTTCTATCTCATTATACTTCAATTCACTTGTCAAGTTTATTTTTCAATGTCATGTAACAAGCTTGTACAAAAGTTTCTACATGCGGAGCCCCCTTTCGTGTGGGGCCCCCTTTCGCGCGGGGCCCGTTGCAATTGCTACTCTTGCTATGTGGTTAATCTGGCACTGTGTGTTGTTACACACGACACCCTAGTGACCCTCTACGAGTGGCTACGAGTCATAAGGTCAACGTCTATCCAGGCAGGCCTATGATTGGTTGAAGATGACAAAGATGTTCATGCCTCAGATAAAAAAAGACCTGAGGTTTATCCATTGTCTTACGAATCTTGTGACCCGTCTTCAGGAACATCTTTGAATCGTGGTTTCGACTATTGATTTCGGTTGCTTCAAGAACCTAGTAGTTTGACAGTTAATTGTACTTCACTTTGAATAATGATCTTCACTTTGCGTTATCCACCGAGATTCACAATAGCCGCGCAGGTGTTTCAATAAAATTCTTGGGGTGTTCTCTTGATTAATGCGCCAATGGCCAGTGCAAGGGGTCAGTCAGCAGTCTATTTTGTATCCTCTGTATGCATTTAATTTACTCTGTTTGTGAAATATAAATTTGTATTGCCATATGCAATTAGAGAAGCAATACCCATTTATTGGCAATGGCAACCTTAATTGTTTATTGACAAGATAAATGACAGACGGCGGGGTCCAGCTTGATGGCAGCTTGATTGAAACAATTTAGAGAGACTAAATGACCTGTTACTAGAATTATTTCCGCCTGCAAACGGTATCGAAGTAAAAATGTGGTTTAAGAACATTATTTAGACTATTTTCGCACGTATAATCGTGTTCCTTGTGATATAAAAATGTATATTCAGTACACGTTAGGAGCCATTTTTATTGTATTTATTTTGTGCGTTCATTGTGATAATGCTGGTAATTACAACGAAGTCAAGGAAATTTACGGTGAGTTATCTTATTGTTATCATGTAGAAGCTTTTAAATTGTTATTTTCAATTGGAATGCCATATTGTTATTAGGGCTTCACGCCTATGTGTGATACTGATCTGTCAGTAATCCTTCGTTCCGTGGTAATTCCGTGCAGTCTTGAGATAAAATTGCATGCATTTCTATTTACATTTGTATTACTTTATGATCCACATTTATCTATTATATTTTATTCTAGATATTAAGTAGGTAAATTATGGTTCTTATTAGAACTTAGATATACATACTTATGATGGTTCTTATCAATTTCTTTTACTAATAACTCCTTCATTACCATAATTTAATTGTTATTAAAGATGCATATGAGGAATTAAATAATTAGATTCATATAATTATATCCGTGTCATAAAATCTATATTCTATACTATAACTATATTATATGTATACAATACGGGTATACAATGCACTTGACTTGATTCTTTGATCCTATATATAACTCTGAATTTAGTATCTTTATTGTGCAGTTAGATACACCTGTTCCAATTGTAGCTATTTAGAACCTTGGACTGTAGTATCACAAATACTTAAGTCTTTGTTGCTCTTGAGAGAGTCAAGTTTGAATCCTGCAAGGACTATGACACAATGTGTTGTATGTTCAATGTCTTGAATGAATAATACCTATATCAAATATTGTTATTTTATTAAAATTATATTAGTTAATTTGGTGTGTTAGAAAACTAAAACCTTATATTATTTAAAAATCATATTCTAACTAGCCTAAATATGTTATATTAATGTTATGTTATAAATTGAAATAATGTTATAAAGTTGGTCTGTTAGATATTTTGCAATATATTTGAAAACAATTAATATACACAATTGATATAATTCTTCAAAATAATTCAAAATAAAATAAATCTAAAATAAATAACTTCAAAGTAAAATTAAAATATCATCGATATAGTTGAAGTCAATTAAATAAACATTATTAGGAATTACTCTACAACTACTCATCAGATCTCAGTCATATTTAAATGGAACCACAAGTCAAGCACCAACTTTCGATTTAAAAAAAATCATCAAAATCGGTACACTCAGTAGAAAGTTATGAGGACATCAAAAAAAAAATACAGTTGAATTGAGAACCTCCTCCTTTTTTTGTAGGTGGTTAATAAAATGCGTAAAAAAGATTGAGTTCCCTTTTCTCAAAATCACAACAATTAACAATAATCCTGACCAAATATGGTAGAAACTCAATTACCTGGCCTTCAGTTATATGGATTAAAGACTATTCAGACTACCAACTCAAATAAGTCACATCAAATGACAAAAATACCAAGTATTTTAAACAAATGAAACTTGTACATACATAAATATATTACTTCATGATTAAGGTTGCAGTATTCCAATAATTCTCTTAATATTTTTTTAATGATCTCAGTTTTTCAGATTCAGATCATTCATTAATAGTTGTGTCATGGGTAAATAAATAATGATATTATATGCTTTTGAAGATAAAGTTTTTATAACCTGCTAACTAGGCGACTGACAGAGAGATAAAATCTGTTTTCATAATTGTTATTGCCCATTGTACAGTAATAGCTTATTTGCATCTGGTCAATTAATAATAAAATTATGATAGATTTCTTAATGAAATGATCAGTTGTTTTAACAATATTGTGGGTTTACAAAATATAGTCTTACTATTTTGATACTTGTGAATGTGATGTATAAATATAATGTTTTTTTTGTAAGTAGTTTACAAACACCCAGATAGACCATGTGATGGTAAATGGTTACCATCACCAATGTATATGAGCAACAGCAGGGAAGTCACAGGGTGATCCATTTGTAAGCCAAGCAATCTCGTTGCTTGTGGTTCATCTGTAGAATGCATTCATTCAGTTTAATAGGGAAGTTTCATGTATTGAAAAAAGGTGACTGAATCCGGCTTTCTGGTTGTAGGGCCCCTCGAGGGATTATTTTGGCAATATTGATTTTAATTGTTAATTAATATCATTATTACTATTATTATTTCCCCATGGGGTTCGCCTGGACAGCTACCACCCTTGAGCATGAGTCAGCTGCCAAACGACTCATTGTGTTCGGGCTGGGGGCTTGAGAGCCAGTTCTTTCTTTCTTTTTCTTCTCTCTTTCTTGGCCGGCAACGCATCAGTGATGCCTTTGGTGTTGCTGATGTCTATGGGCGACGATAGCGACGACAGTTTGCCAGCTATATCCATAAAAAAAATATCAATATTTAATATAATGAAATTAAAATATAGATCAAAAGTAATAAATCATTAAAGTATTTTTTTACATCTGTTGTGGGTAGTTGTACAATAATAATATTAGAGTATTAACTCGTCGATTACCGGGAACGTTCCAGCACGTTCGAACTCAAAGGTACCGCCATCACGCGGATTCTAACGAGTTAAGAGATAATTTAATGTTATCATAACATCCATGTTGGTATTGTTAATCAAAGTATCCATCGATAAATGGATATAAAATATCATTAAAGTTTATATATTTTCCTAGCCTGTGACGTCTTTGCTCAAATCCAAGATTGTCATACCTATTATTTTCTTAGTCATGCGAGGGCCCCCCAAAAATAAAGTGATAGTTTGCCTAGAATTGATATAATGCACATGGTGAAAGGTTTATTTTATTCAAATGAAATGCTTAAACAAAGGTGTTCAAGAAAAAGCCACTTGAGACAGATATGTTGACATAAGAAATTATTCTTTAAAAACGCGATATGAAAGCCCCATTATTTTCCATTTCTCAAGATATTTTGATGATTCTTTCATATATTTTTTAATTGGTAAATAACCTTAATGTGACTTTATTTGCATGGCAGCAAGGTGCCTTTCTTGCTAGATACCCAACTGGTTAGAACTGGTTAGAACATACCGACGTTAATTTTAAAATTAGACGATCTCATGGTAGAAAAATAAGTTTAAAAGTCTATTTTTATCCATGGTATAAGTAAAAGAAAAGTTTTATTGAAGAAAGTAGGACGGTTTACAATGAATAAACATTTTCCATAATATTCTTTTAGAGGAGTTTTCTGTAAGCGGATAAAGTACGAAGACATAAAAAGCTTCTCAGAATTGAAATATTTTCCGTTTGCGAGAAAATCGCGATGCAAATTGAGAATTTATTTAAACTTACTTAATTTTGTTCTGTATTGACAATTTTTTTTTGGATTACCTTTATTTTAAACAGATAAAAATATTTTTTAAATTAACTTATAAACAACGGAATTCTTAGGTAAAAAATATAATCTGACAATAAGTTCTAGCCGGGAATCGAACCCGGGACCATCGTTCCGCAGGCAGGTTTACTGACGCCTAGACTACTTGTAAATTAAAATATATATTTTTTTCTGTCCAAATCAGTTTGATTAGTTTTTTTATAATCTTTAAAGTAATCTTCTTTCTATATGTAATCGATCGTGAGGTAGTAACTTCTGAACAAGTAGAGTGATTGAGTTCATTTTGATAATGTACTTTGTGTATATTGGCTTGTGGTTTTGTATTTCCCCCTTGTTCGTCGTTGGTTAACTTAACAAGTAGCAGTTTTATGTAAATCTTAATTTGTGGTTAACCACGGAAGAATTACTCTATAAGGTAAAATTATACATTAAATTCACGAATATCCGCTAAATAATTACTCAATTAATAGACTTTTAATTGAAATAATTATAATGTTTCATAAAAAACGAGCTTGTGCCCGCTATTTCATCCGCGGAAATAATTGAACTGATACAAACTTTTACTTTCAATTTATGGATTTTACCGGAGGCTTCATTTTGAAGAAAAGGGTGCGTGTACTTTTGTACGCGCGTGAGAAGTTATACTTCTTTGATATAATTAAATAAATATGTAATTTAATAACGTGTATCAGTTTTAATTATCTTTCAAAAACTATTTTTGTACTAAATAAAAATAAAGAAGTAAAAACTAGATGGTGTTGTTCATGAACCTGAATCACGCTGTTGAGACTCTGTGAGATTTGTATAAGTAATAACATTAAATTTTAAAAGAGGTAAAGATAACAAGAAGCTAGGGCCATCTATCCGTGCTTTCATACCCCCTCCATGGTAGCGCAAACGTTTAACGCAACCTTTTTGCAAGTCGCCTAAGAAGTATAACTTTAAAATCCTTTCTTAGTGTGTCTCTGTGAAAAGTTTCATTTGTATAGTTCCACTGGTTTGGATTGTGCTTGTCAGTCGGTCAATAATAGAACCTAAACCTGACGTTTTGCAGCATATGCTATGATCAGGGTCAAAAACACACGCTCTGCTATCTCTACAATTTGCAGCGCAATTTGTTGCCTTATAAGGTCGATTGTTTTTATCCTCGACGCTAACGCTTGCAGAGAAGAGCTAATTTGCTTTGAGCGTTGCGGCGGCTCTTGGCCATAAATGGCAATTGGTTTTACTTGAGACGTACTACTCTTGTTACAATCATTATATACCAAAAACTACGATATTACTTAGGAGAACTTTAAAAAAAAAAAACTAAAAAACACGTTTTTATACTAAATCCAATTAAAATTAAAAAATAGAAAATAAATTTGAATTAAAAATCGTGAATTAAAAGCGTGGGATGCATGATGTCAATGATTAGAAGGGATAATATCTTAAAAAAACACCCCACGCTTTTAATTCACGATTCTTAATTTAAATCTATTTTCTATTTTTCAATTGGATTTTGTATAAAAGCGTGTTTTTTAGTTTTTTTTTAACTATTATTTATTTTTCATTATTTAGTTTGATTTTTTGAAATGAAATTTAGGTTTTTTTTTCTTTCTTTTTTTCCTTAAATATTGAATTGTCATCGGTTCTCGATAAGTCTAGTTTAAGTGGGTCAAAATCAAGTCCAAAGGAGTCGGTTACAAGTTACAAACAAAGAAACAAAAATACAGGTGAAGCTAATATAAAGCGTGTAAAAAATAATATTGGACCAATGGCGGTAACATGTATCCATAATTCCATATCATGGTCTCCAGACCATTTAACTCATTCGAAAAACTTTTACCGTTACACCTTTCAAGATAACGATGAAAACGTTTTTAGGGTTCCGTAGCCAAATGGCAAAAAACGGAACCCTTATAGATTCGTCATGTCTGTCTGTCTGTCTGTCTGTCTGTCTGTCTGTCTGTCCGTCCGTATGTCACAGCCACTTTTCTCCAAAACTATAAGAGCTATACTGTTGAAACTTGGTGAGTAGATGTATTCTGTAAACAGCATTAAGATTTTTACACAAAAATAGAAAAAAAACAATAAATTTTGGGGGTTCCCCATACTTAGAACTGAAACTCAAAAATGTTTTTTTCATCAAACCCATTCGTGTGGGGTATTTATGGATAGGTCTTCAAAAATGATATTGAGGTTTCTAATATCATTTTTTTCTAAACTGAATAGTTTGCGCGAGAGACACTTCCAAAGTGGTAAAATGTGTGTCCCCCCCCCTGTAACTTCTAAATTAAGGGAATGATGAAACTAAAAAAAATATATGATGTACATTACCATGAAAACTTCCAACGAAAATTGGTTTGAATGAGATCTAGTAAGTAGTTTTTTTTAATACGTCATAAATCGTAAACCGCAAAAAACATTGATCAAAGTTACAACGAACTACAAGAACTTTTATATTATGTTACTTGCTGCTACGGAACCCTTCATGGGCGAGCCCGACTCGCACTTGGCCGCTTTTTAAATACAGTTATTAGGCTGTGTTCCAACCAACAAAATATGCTACTTTCTTTGTTAAGTGCGTGGTAATTTGTGTTATCTTGGTATTATGTTCTATCGTATAGTCCGGCGCGGGTTTTCTTATAAATGAGTGTTTATACAATAATAAAGTCGGAAAGTGGCAATAATACAATCCTATCATGAGGATCTATAAATTCTCGCACAAACAATTGTTTTACTTAAATAAGTCGGCTAAAAATGTGTTGCCATACTCGTAATGGTCGAGGATTCGTTTCAGTGGAACTCTTCAATGATGTCAGCCATCTTTCGGTCGTTGGCCATTTTAACACCTGTTTTATCCTGGCCTTAAATAGGACTTACAGTTAGTGAGGTTCTTCAACTGCTACACTAGCCATCGTGCTATTAATAACTTCATTTGAAGGTTCTGCTAATATTTTATACTGAACCATTAGTTTCGACAAACAAATCTAACAACAAACATACTCATCCATTCAGTAAATATAAAGATAAAAATCTTTACCATTTGCATTTACATGCGATGCCCATAAGGGAAATATTTTTTTTTATATCTGCAAAATCTAATGAATACTAAACAATTAAGCGAGAATTCCGTAAGCTTTGTTCCTTATCTTACAATTTTTTATTTCTTTTAAAGTATTTTGTCTGAAAGCAAAATGTATGTTTCAAATGTTCATCGCTTCAAAATTCAAACGTGTTATAAGCTGGAGTTTATAATACCTTATTCCGAAGGGATGAAAGGGTCTGCTATAATGTCTGTTTCATTATATCAGATTCTCTAGGGTTTGGGTCTTCTAAGTTCTTTTCTATGGAAGGAGTACCGGGGCATAGTCTACAACGCTAGCCGCGTATGAATTAGAAATCTCTGTACACTTAAAAAACCGGGCAAGTGCGTGTCAGGCCACGCGCACATGGTTTCCGAAGTAGTAAGTTTATCGACTGTCACTCATTAACTAATTAAGCTGACATAGCCCTGATATTTTTTCTTGTAAATTCATCATATAACCTATTTTTGAGAGTTTTTTCACTTGTCCAACTCCAACCGTTTAGCCGGCAGTGGGCAATGGACCTTTTTAGCACTAGGGGTCTTAGCGCTTAGCTTCGGACAGAAGGACAGACGGACGGACGGACGGACATGACGAAACTATAAGAGTTCCGATTTTACTTCGGAACCCTAAAACATTCTTGAGATTTAGGAACTCCGAAAAATGCAAGTTTTTTTTCATGATGTTTAATTTACTGAGGCAAGTGATTACTTACAAATTAGTTTGTAATAGGGAAGAGGGAAAACCACAGTCAACGGCTATTACTGCTTAATAATAATATATTAATTTATTATTTTTTTGAGACATTAAATTAAAATCTAGTTTTATAACCGCAACATAGAAATTTACCTTGCTTTACAGTGAACATGAGTGGCCAACCAAAAGCTCTCTACTTCAAGTATGCACTTCTAAACTACAATAGACTATTCTATAGACAAATTTAGGCTTGCTACTATGACAAGTTTTTGAGGTTTGGGTATCTTGTGTTCATGTCAATTAAAAACAACTACAAACGCATCTAAATGCAATAAACTTGCATGCAGATAACAAGGAAAACAGCATTGGTTTAGAGGTTGTGTCAGGTGTGAATCATCGCGCGCATAATTTGCCCCGTGTATAAGAATCGTTAATTTTTCGCGATCTCTATCACTCGCTCGACCCAGTTATATTGTTTAACTCAATGCTGAACGAAAACCATTTCATTGAAGCCCACCACTCAGGCACAGATAAACTGACATGTTTGTAACCCGGATTGACACAACTTATTGGGTCACGAATAAATGATCCATGTGTCTTTCTATGGGGACTGATGACCTACTACATCACGCAGTTTTGTAAGATGAAGTCTGTAGAGGGTAGGTACTGCATCACATCAGTGTCTATTTTTGTTTTGTTTTTGTATTCGTTTAAACATTACGAAATTAATGGAGAGTTAGCTAGCTTGACGTTGCTACAACTCAAGAGTGGTTCATTCTCAAAAATATCTGCTCCTGATCTATCTGAGAATACTACATTCTCAATTTTAGCAGCATGAGGAGCATATACTAAGAGCAGGAGAGGTCTTTGACCTGATCGCAAATATATTAAGAATGAATTTATTCAGTTGGAAGCAGAAAGGTTTGCAACAGCTAATTAAGGGAAGAATGTATGTTATTAAATTCGCTTCCTGATTTGCAAGCTGAGGCCTACCAAGCGTGGCTGAACAACTTGCAAGATTTGAGTAATATTGCACAAGACTGGCTTACAGGACATACTGCTAAGTTCTGTAGAGAAGCAAGTTGGATTTCCGCCAATTGAAGTCTACGTTCATCCAGGATTCCGCTGCTTGAAAATTGGCAGCAAAAATATTTCAATATAAAGTCCATCGTGTTCTTATCTTAGCAAACTATTACAGTAATAGCTTTTATCATTCATTGACACGACATTGTTGCAAAATACTACAGATATAAACGTAAATAGAACAAGAACAGCCCAGAAGACAAGGGTGTAGTACCTACGGCTACGCGCGAGACAGGAAGGTCACATCCATTAACCTCTGACTCATGGTGTTTCGTGCTGGGAAATTGCATACATGGATACAAATATAAATACATTACTATCTTATCCTTGGTGCACGTATTGGCAGTTTTCGCGAGGTCCAATATTGTCGAATTAAAAGGTCCAAGTTTTGGCCTTTGGGAGGATACGCGTCTCCCATTGTGAAACCAATTGAATGTAATTAACACGACAAATGACAGAGCTGTCGCATTATGAAAACTTCCAAGCCTTACTATAGTATTTCTCGTGATCCTATTATGGTTTACCAGCTAAAGTAAATTCTGTTTGGATACCATAAAAGAGAGTGGACATTCTTGACCCCTAGTTAATGTTTTGGGTATAAGTCCGTGACACTACGCTGGGCCAGGTCACTTCTATTGAAGGATGCTAGACTGTACAGTGTACACTACACTGTAATTGTGACGATAATTTTAAATGGCGATAAAGATTACTGCGATTTTATTTCCTAAAAATCAGCCTATTTATTTTCCAAAGTAACGACACCTGAATGAAACTAGTAATGATTATGGGTTCATTGCTTCTTGGCGGCAATGCGACGATGATGCCCTCGGTTTTGTTGATGCTTGAGCTTGCACTTCTTCGGGCACCCGCCTCCCTATTTCGTAACTGTCATTTCGTAGGTGTCATCCAAATGAACGAATTTCGCCAATACCTAAACACTTGACTCAGTATTATCAGATTAATTGGCGATATGACACAATCTAGACAATGCATATTCAAAAAACGTGGTTGATACTTTGCGAGCTCAAAATAACCAAAAAAGAGATTATTAGGTATATACAGGCAGGCAAAGCAGGTATGAGCCCTGGTTCCAGTGGATCGCTTAAAAATAAACAGAAAGCTAAAATCTGATGTTCTACTTATAACGCCTCAAGTGTTAGCGATTTACAATTTGTTAGTTAAAGAACAGTGCACAACAGATGTCGCATGATCAATACATCCAGTAATGGAGCGAAACCAGGTTTTCAATGCTCTCGGAAGAAATTGCGTGCAACGTTACGATATTTGGCACGGTCGGTAGTTACGGACGGACGCCCCCTCGAATTGATCACTCGAGCTATCGACAGTTTTATTGTTTCGCTGTATTTGGAATATGCATTCTGATTAAATGGGTCAAAATCGATTCGGCCGCGTGGGGTTTTGTACTGCAAAGGTGTATCTGTGCACCGTACACCAATATTTTGCATTTCGTTTAAGTTCTTAGGAATTAAATTTTAGTTATTTAGAAGTTACTTAAATCACAGAACACATAATAGTACTGATTAAATATAATTTAGAAGTTACTTAACTTCTAAAAATAATATCAGAATTAACAAATAATTTTAATAAAGCTTAAAAATTAAAATCAGTATTAAAATTATATTTCACATATATATAAAAATCGAATCCGGGACCTCTCGAGATTCGATACGTGAGTCACGTTCAGAACTTTTGGAAGTCCTCAAATTCCTCAAAGTCGTCTAAATGGAAAGCTTTCCGCTATCGTACATAATCAAAATTCTTCCTTTTCACTTACGGTCATATCGTTTTTTTTAGTTATCTGAGCTATGAAGTATGTACATATTTTTATTTATACTGGATGTCTTCCGCATACTAAGAATAGGAAAAGGCCTAAAGGTCAGTTAATACCTTTTCCATCTGGCTGTCGTACGAGGGTTAGTACTAATTGGTATGAACACAATTTATGCGTGTGATGTCACCCGTAGTTGAAAAATTAATTAGATGTCAACGTGTCGTGAGTTTAATTTATAAAGGAGTAATATGGGGAGGTAATAAACGTTACACACTAATAAATATGCAAGACGCTGCAACTAACGTTTTGTCACATAAACGACATGATGGCCATACTGTGACCCTTTACCAGTACTACCAGTAGACCACTAATCGGGCTTCAGGTTGTCAATTATGCTGTATTATTTATTTAGTAATCTCGGTTATTTATTACTGAATACTGCAGCTCAGTAACTCAGTACTACACGTTTTATGCTAAGCCGCTACAGGTAATAAAACTGGAATAGGATTACTAATGTCACTGCACCCAGTATATTATGTACTTTGCGGAATTGTCAACTAATCTTGGAAGCCACTTACGGATTTGTTGTCGTTATTATTCAGTGTGCTGTTTTGAAAATATTCCTATATTATGGAAATTATTGAAAATTGCTGTTTATATTTTTAAAACTAGTGCGAACTTCTACTTTGCAAAGTCTGCTGTACAACATAATATGGCCATTATCACAGCGGTTACTTCGATCTTATAATAAACTGCTTCGTCAAATATGTTTATTAGTGATCGAAAGGACGTACCACAGATTACACAGTAAAAGACATGCCCCACAACTCACAACTTTATTAACCCACAACTCGATAATAAAGAAACGAAAAAAAATGCAGCAGTTCACCTCATGACTGACGTAATGCAGCCGTGTAAATCCGGGGCGGGTCGCGAGTTCAATAAGGATCGTATCTCCGATGTGACAAACGAAAGATAAAACGAAGTTTGGATCATCGGAGAGAAGAGATCGGAAACAATAGCTTATTGTAAACGAGCCATTGAGACGAGCCGAGTAATCTGATCGTTGCAAAAAACTTCTGTTTAGGAACCTGAAATAAAGAAGAATGAAATAAAATAAGTTTGTTATGCTATAATTCACAGCAGCCTAGTGGTTAGAATTAGAACGTTAGTCTCCCGAACGCAGGGGCTTGAGTTCAAATTCTGGCACGCACCTTTAATTATCAAATATTATGTGCGTATTATAAGTTAGGTAATTATCACCTGTTTCGGTAAAGGAAAACATCGTGAGGAAACCTGCACACCGGAGAGTTCTCCATAAAGTTCTCAAAGGTGTGTGAAGTCTACCAATCCGCACTTGGCCAGCAAGGTAAACTATGGCCTGTAGTGCCTGTACCCCTCAAATTGTGAGAGGAGAACCCGAGCCCAGCAGTGGGACAATGATGGATTGTTGCTTGCTTGCCTGCTATGCTATGAATAATGTTGGTAGTTTGGGGTTTGTTGTAGATTTCTTGTTTAAAACGACGCGTAGGAAATGTTGGTTATATGTACACATTCTCAGGCAGTCTTAGATTATTGCCTTTCTTTTTTTCTTCTCTCTTGCATGGCTGGCAACGCATCAGTGATCCCTTTGGTGTTGCTGATGTCCATGGTCAACGATAGCCACTTAATATCAGTTGGATTGTCAGCTCAATTTGCCGGTTATTTCGATTTAAAAATCGTCTACATGATGATCTATTTAGGTATTCTACATGTGTCTTTGTCTCAATTGAAGAAGAAGAAGAACTAAGAAGAACACCTTACCGTGTTCTTTAGTAAAACAGTAATATTATTTCTTCTGTGGTAAAAAACTAAATAGGCAATTTATAAGCTGCCTACGGCTTCCATCAAATTGTTGATTAGATTCGATTGCAAATATCTCGATTTCACCTTTGTTTACAAAAGGTGCATTGACTTTAAGCCCATTGTCTCAAAATCCATTATCAACGCCTTAAATTTTCAATTGCTCAGTTTACGAAACAGGGATTTCGTTCTAATTTGCAAATTGTTTTGACACCTTTTTATTGAACAATACAACATTAATGTTGCTACTTATGGTACAGTCTACCATGGTAATGTCCTGCAAATTATTGGTCATCGATATCGGGGTATCAGTAAGATAACACGGCATCACGAAGTCTTCCAATTTGTTGCTGAAACCATTGACGATAATGGTGATTGCTGAAGGATTTTAAGGGATAGGAAGCCCTATAGTCAAAATTATCTAAGATGCCCATAATGATAGCTGCTATTTATTAATATGAACTAACCTTGTATGGGTGTCTTTGAGCGAAATGGAATATTCATTTACTTGACATGAATAGTTGAATACTTACGGACAAAGGATTTTGCCAAAATTTGTTAAAAATCCCTACTCATTTTCATTGGCGTTGATTATAAATCATATTATACGTTGCAATCTAGTAAAAATCCCATCACATCATAATTTATGCAAAATTTAATAAAATTAAATGACGTCGAAACAATCTTATATGAAGAAGCCTAAATCTAATCTGACGTAGGGTGATGTGACGGCTTGAAACCGTTTATATAACCAATCATAATCGATACATTACTATAATCGAAATTTAAAAATGAAAATTGATTAAATTAATTACATTGTTAAAAATGATTTGTTTGCATTTGAATTTAAAATTAGGTACCCAATAATACCACGACGAATTGGATGCTAAAAAAGGACATTTTCCATTATGTATGGGCACTTCGCCATCCATGGACAGTAACTGCAGATAATATGTTATTATGTATTTAAGGTTGCGGTAAACATTTTTTTTTTCAACAAATTAATAATTATGTATACATGAATGTGTCTTACGAAATAAGTAAAAATTTATTCACTGTAGTTTTTTCCTGACGCTCATAATATAATATTATGTCAAAATATTATTATGAAACTGAGTGGGACTTTCATTCTATCATGATCTATCTTTCTTTCTTTTTCTTCTCTTTCTTGGCCGGCAACGCACCAGTGATGCTTTTGGTGTTGTTGATGTTCATGGGCGAATGGATAAAAGAATATTTTATTGAAGTCGTAAATAGGTACATATTGAGAATACGCGGTACGAGATAGCTCAATCGAGGTAGTAGGTAGGTAACTAGGTACCTAAATATTACGGCTTTTAGTTTAAATTTTAATTATCGAATCGATTAGAAGGTGTTATAATTTTGAATCGATTTGTTGTAAAAATTGGTTTCTTTCGTGAACCGATTTTTTTGTACATCTCTAATGTCACTGTGATGGCAAACGACAAATTGGGCTTCTTAGTTCGCGGTGACTATAATAACTCGAAAATTCCAAGATATGCTGGAACATATTGGAAAATTTCCCAAATTGCAAAACAAGGTAGTGTAGATCTAAATTTTTCGATTTTCTTGAGACCGATCCTTTTTATTGTAAAGTCTTTTTATTGTAAGTTATCCATGGTATTTACTTGTACTCGAATAGGAGTACCTACAGTAAGGAGTATACATTTTTTTTTATCTGGAGTTGGACAAGTGAAGAAATTCTCAAAAATAAGATATATTATGATGAATTTATAAGAAGAACTACCACGGCTATGTTAGCATAAGTAGTTAATGAGTAATAGTCGACAAACTTACAACTTTAGAACCCTAACATTACGCGTGGCCTGACACGCACTTGCTTGGTTTTCTGACTTAATTGAGAAAAACAACGCGATTATCACAGTCAAATCAGTTCACTTTGTATAGTTTTTCTGTTTGTATTGATCTCTAGCTCATTTTACCGATTTTTACAGAAATTCGGCCAAGACGTAATGGTTGTTTATTTTGTGTTGTTCAATATCATTTCGTTAGTTTTATCGTCTTGCTCGTTGTTTTCTCGATTCTACTTCTAATCTTTTGTTATGGTTTCCTTTCGTTCTTTTACTTTTATGGAATCTTTTTATCAATGTCTATTTGTCTTTTATATCCTTACCTATTTCGTTGCGCTCAATCCACAGTCGCTTAACTGCCTTCGAGACCAATTCATGTAAATAGCTTCATGAATAAATGATAGCTTTGTTGTGTTTATTAAGATGTATGTACGTATGTATGTGAAGAACTGTAGACACAAGCGGGTGTGAATACAAGCTCATATCAGCCTAAAATGTCTGTCCAGGAGAAAATGTTTACAAACTATCTTAGCCTATTTAGACATACAAAGATTCCTTATTGACAAAAAAATAAAAGGTTCTACCAATAGGACTAAGTTAAAAAACATAATACACAATATTATATTAGATACCCGCTTTAGATGTAATTGAATTTAATGCTATTTTGTTACAAGCAAGTGAAACAGGTAAATGTAAGTAGAGTTTATAAACACAGAATGTGTATGATAATTTAGTATGTGTAACAAAGTCTGTGGTAAACAGCAACAAATATTATTTATAGACTAGCTGACCCAGCAAACTTCGTATCGCCTAAAAAACTATTTTTTTTTTCTAAAATAAAAGTAGCCTAAGTTACTCCTTGTTACATCAGCTATCTGCCAGTGAAAGTCCCGTCAAAATCTGTCCACCCATTTCAGAGATTAGCCGGAACAAACAGACAGACAGACAGAGACAAAAATTGTGAAAAATGTTGTTTTGGCATATGTACCGTGTATAGGTACATCCAGATGTATTTAGTAAAAAGCGGTTATTTTAATATTACAAACAGACACTCCAATTTTATTTATTTGTATATGTTACTGGATATCTGTATAATGCTGGTATTCAACACAATTCCTAGGAAATGTGTATAATACCTGGGTCGTTTTGGCAATGTATTAAATTATATGAATATTATTCACCATTACATAGTTTGCCTAGGTAATGTATACGTTTCCCAACTACTGTACAGAATACCTGCAGGTCCACCGGCAATGAATAAAGTTAGATTTGGGTATGTGTAACCAACTTGGATGGAGGTTGGAATTAAGAATTTACTTAAAACACACTCAAAACAAATTGTAACCTGCATGAATAGATATTTTTTTTATACATTTTAAATTAATGCTTGACCGAAATCACACTTGATGGTAAGGAGAGATGCAGTCTAATGGCTCCTAAACTACACTGCTCGCCTACGCAGCTTCGGATTTTTCAAAATTGGTGACAGAACCGACTTAGTCAACCCCGACCCCACGTGGTACTAGTCTGCCCTACCCCTAGAGTGAATGTAAACCCCGGAGGCGCGGAGGGAGAGCAGCCCCCGCCCGCTGTAACCAACTGCAGGCACCATGTGAGCCGAAGCGGCTGAGGCTGGTCGCCGCAGGCGACCAAAAAGCCGAAGCTGCGTAGGCGAGCATGGAATGCCTGCAGTTTGTTACGCAAGGGCGGAGGGGCTGCACTTCCCGCAGCGCCGGAGACGTTTGGAAGCCTTTTTGTGTATCAAAAACCCCTAAATTCTCCCTAAAAGTGCATATGTCACCGGAAGATAACAAGAACCGCAAATTTACAAACCTAGGTTTATAAACAATATACAACTAAATGAATATTACTCTAACTGAAACATTCGCTACTTGAAAGTTGGCCTTTTGAAAAGTGTCATTATAAAAGGCAGACCAAACGTACAGTTGGCAACTGTTAGGTTGGGAAATAAAAAAAAATGTGATAAGTTGGCAAATGATTATTCGGCGAAATAAAATTCTGCGAAACGTTAGTTGGCAAGTGATAATCGGCCAAACAATTTTCGGCGAAAAGGCAGAGAACCGTCTTTTACACACATTACCAACTACGCATGGAGTATTGTATAGAATGCCTGGGCTAAGTATGAAATAAATAATATTCAAAACGTTACCTGAACGTTTTAGATATTCTATACATTGCCTAGGTATTGTATAGAATGCTGAATTATACAGATATCCGGTAACATATAGATATGGAGATAAAATAATTTTATTTGTCACTAGCTTCCGCCCGCAGATTCGCCCGTGTGGATTTCAGTCAATTTACATAAAACCATAATGAATTATACACCTCAGGAATCACACTATCTATTGGTGAAAACCGTACGGCAGTTTTGAATTTATCGCGTACATACAGACAGACAGACCTGGCCGGGGGACTTCATTTTATAATATGTGTAGAAGATGATGTTGTCAACTAAATTTTGAATCCGTACTTGATATGTATAAAGAATATCTACGATTTTATGTATGTAGTATAAAATAAAGTCGCTTTCGAGAATAGTTTTGTTGAGTATAATTCCTGGAAAAAACATGGTTGCTTCAGGTGTACTTGTATTAACACTAATTAAGATTTAGGCGTCCGCAGCGAAGCCAGGGCGCGTTACTATTTAATGTATTTGTGTGTAGTGTCTGCCCTTAACAATAATCTCTCAGGCTTATCAGCTTACTAAATTATCCTAAATTCAGAGACTGTATTGGACTAATACTTCTAATATAATTCGGTATACATGGCGGTACACATACATAAGTTACTCCTTGTTACATCAGCTATCTGCCAGTGAAAATCCCGTCAAAATCGGTCCAGCCATTTCAGAGATTAGCCGGAACAAATAGACTGACAGAAAAAATTGTGAAAAATGTTGTTTTGGCATTTATGTACCAAATGTATTTAGTAAAAAGCGGTTATTTTAATGGTACAAACAGACACTCCAATTTTATTTATTTGTATGTATAGATGTATAGATATACAACGAATAGAATACTAGATATAACATCTGAATTTAGGAAATAGTACAGTTCAATCACGGACGCAGTGAGCCATGTTATTTATTAATGTTAAGACTTACGGTATAGTCCAGTGACTGTTAAATTGCTTGCATCCCCCAACATGTGTGCTCGAGGGACCAATAGGTTATAGGGTGAGTGAGGTGGGGTGTTGTTTGACGTGGCTTAGGTGTATTTGGTATCGGTCAGACGGTCATTGTTTTTGTTTTGTTAGAAATTTTTATAGTGCGTCGGATTAGTGTCAAAAATAAACATTAATAAAACCGGGCAAGTGCATGTGTCAGGCCACGCGCAATGTGAGGTTCCGAAGTAGTAAGTTTATCGGCTATTACTCATTAACTGCTGACGCTAACGTGATGGTTTTCCTTACAAATTCATAGTATAACTTATTTTTGAGAATTTTTTCACTTGTCCAACTCCAACCGTTTAGCCAGAGGGGGGACGACGACGACGACACGACTCTAACATAAATTAGCATTTTAAAGTAAAATATTTCTCTTTGTTTCTATTATTTTAAATATTATAATATTTTTGAAAGACCTTTTCAACGATACCCCACACTATATGTACGCGACGAATAAAAAATTCATCTTCACGTTTCCTGTAGGGGAGGTACCCTGAAAAAAATGTTTTTCAATATTTTATTCTACGAGTCTCAGCGCTTTGCTTCGGACAGACGGACTGACGGACGGATGGACATGACGAAACTATAAGGGATAAGGGGAAGGGAATATTTTACTTCGGAACCCTAAAAAATTTGATAGGTCAACACTCTTACCTATAATAGAGTAAGGTTGGGCACAACATAATATATACGTATATGTTATATGATATTTGTAGAAGTATATCCATAAATAAAATTTGTTCGATCTATGACACGCTTCCAATGTACTGGCTTACTAAAGTCAGTTTCATTTACTCTTGTAAATTACGTCTTATAATGTATGTGGCACTTAGTAATATGTAATAAGTATTGGTAGGCATGTATTGTAAGTCGGGTTCCTGTTGGAAACACTATCAATTCGTATAAAGACACATTGTAGCAGCACAACTTACTATTAATAGAATCATCATAAATTATTAACAGTCTAACGCTAAGGTAGGTCCGGTTGATAAAGGCTTCCTTTTTGTAGTTGCAACAATTTTACTCATAATAAATTGTAGTTAAATTCTTATTATTACGGACATTCCGACATTACAAAGGTATGGATACACTTGGTCTCCTTGGCCGACGTGTTGATAACTTTAATGATATGCAATTGGGCGGCATTGACCATCTATCTTGACCATATATTCTACTGTTAGATGTATTTGCTACTTTGCCATAAAGGCAGATGGTATTGTTTTAAATGATAAGGATTTTATCGGCTAGCTGTACCATATTTAAGGGTGAAAGCTCACTCAATGATTGACACGTTGATAATACAAAAAAATTTAATAGTCTTATAAAACGGGTAATAAACGTTAAGGTTTGGACCATTATCTTTGTTCGGATATTTGATAATAAGAAAAAAATAAAAAGTAGCTTAGGCTTATTTATTTCATCACCATAAGTTTCAAAAAATATTCTCTCAATATGCAAAATGTACTTACAACCCCATTTCTATTGATTCCAGTTCCGTCCGCGCCTCAGAACCTTACAGCGAAGAGTGTGACTGCCGATGAGATATATCTATCATGGGCCCCGCCATCCACTTTCACAACGCATATACGGTCCATCACCGTTAGTCCAGAAAGCAAGGGCCCTACATCCAACAGGCCAGAGGCAGATCTCTCCGTCATCGGCAAGAAGCAGGAGCCACAGGGGGATGAACCCATTGACAGAAACCACAATCCTTCCATCGTCGAACCACCCACGAACCAAAGATTGAACGACATGGACTACACTACCTACAAACTGTACGCGAATGAAAAGGAAAAGTACAACGACGAATACTCCTCATCCGGCATCCTCAACGACGAATCCTATAGGAGTAAGAGAGACGCAAGATCACATAGACACAGAAAGAGACGGCAGGATAACGGGACCGACCCTAAAATTCACGCTGAGAAAGTCGATGAGGGTATAGACATGTATCACGATATAGAAGCTATTTACGTCGCGAAGAAGTCGTTTTCTGCGAACATACCAACGCAGAAGGATATAATGCAGATTGCCTACGTGCTGTATTATGAGCAGGGGGTTCCGTATGAAATGACGCCGATCAAAGGCGTTCAGACGCAGTACGATGTAAAGGGCAGAAGCTTGTTTAGAAGTGAACTAGGTTTCGAAGGCTACCAGAATGCTACTAAGAACCTTACATTGCTGAACAAATCAGAGATTCCTACGAAGGTGGTTGGATTCCGTCTTAAAAATCTAAGTAAGTATTGTTATAGTCTATAATTTGTTACAATTGATTTGAGTTTTGTCATAAATTAGGAAGAATTAAGCGTCATGCTGTCCAAGACTGGATTGGCCGCCCCTTCACATCTTTGAGAACTTATTTTCTTTCTTTTTCTTCTCTTTTTTAGCCGGCAACGCATCAGTGATACCTTTGGTGTTGCTCATGTACATGGGCGACGGTAGCCACTTACCATCAAATGGTTCGCTTCTCATTTGCCGGTTATTTCCATTAAATTTCAAAATGACCTTGTATTATAAACGTCACGTTTTAAAACGACAACTGTTTCAGAACCATTCACGCCCTACAAGATTTGGGTGCGAGCATTCTACAACGTGGACTCCTTGGAGAGCGCCAAGCCCTCCATCCTGCTGGAACACCTGGGGCCTGAGTCGGAGCCCCTGTACGTCATATCGGACGTCAGTCCCCCCTCCGCTCCTATTATACTCAACTTGACTTGTGATCAGCTGAATGGTGAGTTCGGTAAATATAGTTAGGTAATAAATGTGAAAGTGGTAAGCGGGTCTGTGTACACGGGAAAAATCTATCAATAGAGACTTGAGAGTAAACACGTATCCTGTCCCAGTTTAGAGAAATAGAATCCAAATGCAGGTCATAGCCATCAGAATCAGGATTGTCTCCGGCCAGGTTACAGTAGCGTTGCGTACTATAGGTTGCATTTCTTGGAATTTAATAGGCAGAAGCTTATGTTACTGATAAATATTTGTCCCTGCATTAGATGACGTTGGTAATGTTTCATTTGTGTGTGTCTACGTCAACCTAGTGCGCGGGGGTGGTAGTGAGTAATTGTAAAAAAATATTTACTAATGTTTCAAATTATTTAAAAAATTGAGCAAACTTACTGCTGCTTCGTCCTAGCCACACTAGTTACTAACGCGTTCCAGATAAAAGCTTCCCTCGTACAACCAGCTACTATTGCAGGGTTCCTGTACCTCCAATGGCGGCAACCTCTGGAGTACAACAACTCGCTGGACCAGTACGTGGTGACGCTCAGGAAGGTGCCGGAGCAGCAGCCGAGGACGCGGCTCACGCTGCCCACCAGCAGGGATGATATTGAGACTACTATCAGTGTTGTGAGTATTAGATAACACACTTTGCTTGCTTGCTGAGCCAGGTTTTTCCTCCATTTTACCCAACATAAAACACCGACTTCAAAAAGTTCTAAATGTGATTGTATACGTATTTTTTTAAACGTTTGTTACTTCAGAACTCCCGTCATTTATCAACCGATTTGAATGACTCCTTTTGAAGTTATACTTCTTTAGGCGCGTTATGAAATAAATGGAAAAAATGATTAGAGTGAAATTTTAAGATTTGTAACACGGACGGTGACACAAAAACGACGGTCACGAAAAACTTCACGCGCGTTTTTAAAAACGATCGTTTTGAAAAAATGATTATTATTATATTTATTATATTGTTGTTATTTTTGAATATTGTTAGAATATTGTTCTAGAATTTTTTTTAATATTGATTGTTTAAATTTTTTTTTAATATTGTTTTTTGATTTTTTTTTAAATCGTTTTTTTTATGCCAAAGAAGTATAACTTCTCACGCGCTTACATAAGTAATTATTTATTAAGTAAGTATTTATTTTGTAAGTATTTATGTTTTTATTCTAAATGCTTTCGTATTTATCTCAATTTGTTCCAAAATTTTTGATCATTGTTTCATAATAATGTATTGGTTCGCAGCCGGTAGAGTTGTGGAACGTAACGCGGTACGAGGTGAAGATATACGCGGTCACCAAGTCCATCAGCCGACCCAACGTGCTTGTCAACGGCGTGGAGTCGCCGCCGGAGGTCTGTAGTTTGTTTTACTATGATTATACGTTAAATGTTGAAAAGCTGCCTATTTAAATAAGAATTCCTGAAATGTAATTAACCCCGACGAAAAGAGGGTGTTATAAGTTTGACGTGTCTGTGTATCTGTGTGTCCGTGTCTCTGTATGTCTGTCTGTGGCATCGTAGCTCCCAAACGAATGAACCGATTTTGATCTAGTTATTTTGTTTGAAAGGTGACTTAATCGAGAGTGTTCTTAGTAAAGACGTGTTTCTAGTTATAAATGTCTGTGGTTCTGTAGCTATATTTAGTGTTAATAAAACTAATTAAAATTTTCACATTTGAATTCAGATAAAATGCCTCCTTTGAGGTCATATACGTGATTTATGACCGTTGTCGGGGGTTTTTTTTATTTTTAATTTAAGATTGTATTATGGCAGGTTTAGTCGCAAAACGTCCCATACGCAAATGGTCCCACGGTCAACACAACGTCCTATACGCATAACGTCCCATTCGTAAAAGCTCAGATTCTCAAGCGATTAAACCATATTAGTAAACGACAACTAGTATTACTGGATAGTACTTGCGAGCAAGCAAATCGACTCAACACGTAATCTACCACAAATTGATGAATTTTTCAAAAAATATGTAATATATAAACCGGTGTATGTAGGAGGTGTCAAGCGAGTGGTGCTCAGCGCACTCGGAGGCGCGCTCGCCGGCGGCCGACGACAGCTCCCGCGGGGCCACGGCCTCCGTAGCTCTAATGGCGGCCTTGCTCCTCACGCTGTTGGCTGTCATCGCCGCTGCTATGGTCTACTGGAGGTACGCACACAGAACTTTATACCATCCTATATATCGCTCACCTAGTAATATAATGGCACATCTGCAAAAAATGCGAAATTGAGTTTATATGGTATACGTGTTTAAAAGTGCGTAATCTACATAGTGGTAAAAATGTATTAATGTCTGCACTAGTAACAAACCCATACAATCTGTAAAAAACGTAAAAAGAATCCATAAATTAATTTTAAACATTTTTATAAAATTTTTGATCTTCGTTTCTGTAATATATGACAAACGTAGATGTGCCGTTGTATTACTGAGTGAGCGATATATTCTTTATACCATCCTTTATAATATATTCTAACAGCAAGTTTCGAACAGGTACAGTACGGCCGACGTATCTTGGCGCGTCTGAACATAGGCTCTGCGAACTTTAGCGCATGTAAGACAGAGATAGCGACACGAGCATGCTAACGTGTGACTGAGACATAATACGCCGCGTACCGAGCATTGTCGAATTGTGTTACTGCGCAGCCTTCTGCACGAAGTTCAGACGCGCCAAGATACGACAGCCATATATTACACTAAGCAAAAGAGGTATGCAGGTCATAATACAAAAATGTTCCATAATGTTTTAATTTTATCGTTTATTAACGTTATTAATTTTATCGTAATGCAAGTGCTACAAAGTTATTCAAGTTGCACTTTCTTAGAGGAAGAATAGACAAGAGATGTCATGGTAATAATAATACCACGGATGACCGAAACAAGTTTATAAACTATTCCCAATGAGTGACAAAGTCCGAGAAACATTTTTGTCCTCCAATATCGATTGAGCCAAACAACTTCGTGTCATTGTTGTAACTTACAGGAAATTCGAAAACTTATCCTTTTATTAACCTCAATTCTGTAGCTTGAGTAGGTTAGTAATATCAAGTCAAGACTTTATTTTCTTTTCAAATTGGTCGTGTTACATTTTTTCTATCCCTTAAGTCCGGTTTACACGTATTAAGTAGTTAGGTAGATAAGTAAATTTTAACTAAATTTTAAGTGAATAATTTTTAGTGTCCGTCCACACGTAATAATTTAGTAAAGCTCTTTAGTTCATACAATTCTACTTAACTACTTAAGCATTTTACTAAATTTTAACTAAATTTTAACTTAAAAGTGCCTGTCCAAACGTGTTAAGTGATAAGCCCCGCCCACCTACTTAACCGAAAATAGATAAATTTCTAAATTACTTATCTACTTGATTACTTAACTACTAAATTACTAAACTACTAAATAGTCCGTTTACACGTATTAATTTACTTAAAATTTAGTTAAAATTTAGTTAACTACTTAACTACTTAATATGTGTAAACCGAACATTACAGACAGACATTATCTAGTGTATTCTTCCTCTTAACTTCCCTGAACTATACTCATACTCGTACGAAAATTAGATGGCGTTATCAGTTCCCTGAGTCTTACTCACCCAGAGACTAGATGGCGTTGCAAAGTTTTCTGAATCACGCTAACGATTGTACTTTAGAGATTATATAAGTTCGTTCGATGTCTGCAAGAATGACAAAAAAGAAAAGCTATTTTTGAATGCGATACACTGCATGTATAATTTATATGCAGGAATCGTTGTTATTGTCCACGATCCACGGTACATTTTATTTTGGGGATCCGAAGTAGGGATGTGAGATTAATGGAAAAGAATCGATTAAATAAATAACGATTTTTCTACGTCCAAAAATTATCGATTTGTGAAAAATCGATTTTAATAAAAATAAATAATCGATTTCTGCGAAAAATCGCATTATTTAAAATTACATGCTTTTCATATTCCAATAATAAATCTAAGAGATTCATATTAACAATTTATCAGATTAAAAATTAAATAAAATTATATGAATAAAAAATGAAATTCAAAACCAATTCAAAACTAAAAATCAAAGGCAATGTTTCTTTAAAATTTCAAGGTAAGGAATCAGGAAACCAAATAGCATTATTAATAAAAATTTTAGTACTATTTATTTTATTTATTATATTAAAAATGAAATGATGAGCATCCCAACAAAATGACAAACTTATTGTCTCAAAAACTAAAATATAAATCAAATAAAAAAATTGCCATAAATGTCCAGTTACTTAAAATGAGAATTAAAAAAACTAAACGACTACTCTATAGTTACAAAAACTAAACTAAAATACAAATCTTTCGCTAATCTTCAAGTTAAAACAATAAAATAATAATTATTGTCACCAATGTCCAGTCCTATTTAACATTTGACTAGTATTAAAATAAAATACTTAAAAGGATCATTAAAAATCCTGAACAACTACGATATGGTCTCAAAAACTAAAATATAAAACAATCTTTCGTTAATCTTCAAGTTTAAACAATAATAAAATTTAAATTATTTATTGCCACAAATGTCCAGTCCTATTTTACATTTGACTAGTATTAAAATAAAATACTTCAACGAGAATTAAAAATTTATTTAATTATATTAAATTTTTCATCCAACGCATAGATGGCGCTGTTTATGATTTTTTCATCCGTCGCATAGATACGAGCTGTTTCTGAAAATCGATTTAAACACGTAATATATATAATCGATTTACTAAAAATCGATTAATATTACTTTAAAAATCGGTAATAAAAAATCGATTATTGTAAAATAATAATCGATTTAAATAAAAATCGATTATTTTTTAACATCCCTAATCCGAAGTAAAATTGGACGGAACTAAGGCACTCCACCAACTGCACCGCGCCCCGTCGCGTAGCGTGGGATGGCAGATTTTACCATTGTATGCAAGTATCTCAATTGATATAGAAATCACGCCTTCCCGCGCCTTCCCGCGCATTTCCGCCTCGGCAGTGCTAGGCGTGATTTCTATATAAATTGAGATACTTGCATACAATGGTAAAATCTGCCATTCCGCGCTACGCGACGGGGCGCGGTGCAGTGGGTGGAGCGCTCACTCCGCCAACGAAAACGGCAAATTAGAAGAGATACAGATTAGTAACTACTAACGGTTAAAATCGAGATATCTCGAGACATCTTCATAATTGAATGATTCCATTAGTATATCTTATAATCGCCCACCGCGAGACGGAACCCTTGTAGCTTCGTCATGTTCGTCCGTCTGCTTGAAGCATTGTGTCAAGAATTCGAGACCCTATTAAATGTCAAGATAATTATTAATAACGAGTAACCGCCCTCGCTTTGCTTCGGTTTTCTTATTTTGTTACACCTTGGGTTACATTATTGGAGTTTTATTAAGGATCCCTAATTTTTTTGAAAATATATTTTAGCCTATGTTACTCGGGGATAGTGTAGCTTCCCAACAGTGAAAGAATTTTTCAAATCGGTTCAGTAGTTTCGGAGCCTATTCAATGCAAACAAAAAATCAAATCTTTCCTCTTTATATATTAGTATAGATTAACATTATTCAAAAAAATATTTGTCCTACAAACTGTATGGTTTGATCAAAGAGTCCCTTTTTCATTTGATTTTATTTATTTAAATTTGCTTTAAATGTGGTACATCTCAGGTAGGTATTCATAAATTACATGTTTTTCACATTTAGCTACACATGAGCATGCAAATATTACATATAAGTCACATACAAGCACAGATTATACAACTCACTTACAAGTTATTGATGATTCAATTTAATTTTTATTTGTAATTTATTATTGCTAATTATTATTTGTTTGTAATATTTTAATTTCATTTAATTATTCCTTCCAACATGTATCGATAACGAGGTCATCAAGAATTATTACGAACTAGCTGATTTTTACTGTTGCTTAGTTAATCTAATATATAAAATGGTCGTGTCACGGTGTTAGAAGTTGAACTCCTCCGAAACGGCTCGACCGATTTTCGTGAATCTTGGCGTGCTTTTCGGCTAGGGTGGAGAATCGGACAACATCTATTTTTCATCCCCCTAAATTTTTGGCAGAAAAACGTTTGCCGAGTCAGCTAGTATTTATATAATTTAACAGCCACATTGTCCTATACATTACGTGGTTCGTTATCCCGGTCCTACGCTCAAAAGTTGTAGTACAGATTCCTGATGTAAAAATAATTACTCTCAAGCCGTATCTTCGTGAATAGCTTCGGTTCGATGAGACGCTCAACATTTCCTATACGAAAATTATCGATTGTGGTAGCTAAGACGGGTAGCAGGGATAAAATATGTATGTTGATTTGACGAGTCTCAAAAATTTATTAGTAACTGTGGTTTTTTTTTGTTAAATCTCAAGTTAATAATTTAACATTATTCGAAATAAACTTGACAAGTGCGAGTTAAACTAGCTTGGAGCGGGTTCCGTACGTAGATTATTTATTTACCGTTATTTTTCTTCTGTTATTTTTACTTCAGATGCAGACTTATGTGAAACCCACAAAGCCTGGGTTCCTACAAATTACATCCATCGTAATCCCGTCATAATTTGAATGATTGTTGATTGACAATAATGATTGTACTTGTAACCTCCGCCAATGAAGTAATGCTTAATTTTATCGTCATGCAAGTGCTACAAATGAAAGTAATTCAAGCTGCATTTCAGTTCTCTGAACTATGCTCATACGAAAACTAGATGGCGCTACCAGTTCTCTGAATCTTACTCATCTAAAAACTAGATGGAGTTACGTCTGAATCACGCTAACGATTGTACTTTAGAGATTATATAAGTTTGTACTTTGATGTAATGAAGAATAAGTTAAGCTAAAAAAAGAAATTCCATTTTTTTGGGTACGATACACCGCATGCTATGCAGGTATCGTTGTAAATCCTTTGTTAAACGAACTAATCAGTGGACGTGCGCTCGCTTGGACCTATCAGTAAATCAGTACTACATTACCCCTTGTTTTCAGATCCCGTCTAAGCAAATGCATCAGCGCTGCGTATAATTACTTAGAAGAGGGTGGCGACAGAAATGGAGGAGTTCCCAGAAATGGTTATAAGAAGCCAGGTGAGATGTTGTATTCCTTTCATTGCCAGTACAATAGTGCCGACGAGATATATTTGTCCTCGGAGGACAAACACACTATTGTTACCTTTGTTTTGCTTGGTTTGATACATCACGCACTTACGCCCCAACTCAGTCACTAACGGTTATTTAAATCGCTCCTTAGTACAGAATTTTTATGGTGTTTCTTTACTAAAGAGCGATTAAAGTAACCGTTAGTGACTCTTGAGTTGGGGCGTTAGAGGTATTGTGCTAAATCACGATTATATGCGATTTTGAATCAAAGTTGGATCACCTGCAGCGTTGAGCCCTTTGACTGTACCTCGATGTTCGTGATGACGATATTACACTTGTTAGTTACTGTGGTGGTGGATGCATGTTCACGCGCGTGGATATCGATTTTTTACAAATCCTGGGGAAACCCTGAACTTTTCCAGGATAAATAGTTGCCTAGGTCCAAGGTATAGGCTATCTCCATTCCAAATAGCCAAATCGGTCAAGTAGTTGTGGCGTGATTGAGGAACAAACATCCAAAGATCTTCACAAACTTTAACGTTTATAATATTAATACGTTATTTTCGTTGTGTCTGCTTTAGTTTTAAATTACAAATGACGATAAAAAGACACTGTAACACTACTTACTAAATAAAACTCGTCTAAAAAACGGACTATCAGATTAATCCTACGTAAAGCGTTATATTAAACCACTGCCCCCCCTCCCCCTACAGTGACGCACTGCTCCCCGCTCCGCAACTGCGCGGCGGCGGCGGGCGAGGTGCGCGCGCGCCCGCCGCGCATGGCCGGCGCGCATCTCCCGCTACACACGGCGCGCGCGTTCGCCGCGCACGTCGCCGGGTTGCACGCTGATGGGGATATTGGGTTCAGGTATGGAGCTTACACTTTACAGTCCATTGTTTTTGGCGGAGTCCAAACTGATTAACAAAAAACAGTCATACGGAAATCTTATTAGTTTTACGACACGTATACGCTTTTAGTGTTGTATATTTTTAAGATATGTTTATTACACAAATATCTATTATCTAAACAACAAAAACTTAGCAACTTAGTTCTTAAGCAATTAAGAAGTTCTTAGCAACGAATATCTGTAAATTATCCGAGCTGGCAACACAGCGTGGCAGTCATTAATTAATTAAAAACTGCCGGTTGATAGCATATATATTTTTAAGATATTATGTATTTTTTCTTAACTTTCGATTTATTAACAAAATCATTATGCTAAATTAATACATTAATATGACAAAAATTAGTAATAAAATGTTGATAATATTAATAATAAAATTACAATTTATTTATCTGAGGTGGCAACATAGTGTGGTAGTCACTATTAATTAATTAAAATGTGTCAATTAATAACTGGTATTTTTAATGATGTTAATTATTAGTGTAAAGTAAGCTTTATCTTATTAGTTACCAATTTCTAAAAATGAGTTGTTATTAATGAATAATAAAATTTCGATTAATAGCTTCCAATTATTTGAGCTGGCAACACAGCGTGGCGTTTTAAAATGGCTGCTGTAAAGGTGTTAAAACTGGTATAGTGTCATGGTCTCATGGTCTAATTATGAAGAATATGTGAAGAAAGAAGAAGCCAAAATGATGCAGCTTGACGAAAATACATGTTTCAGAATCCGAATGTGCCTAATGCATTATTTTAGTAATCTCAAACCACCTTCGGATTATTGCCTTTCAAATAAAACTATTTTGTGGCATATCGGTTGGATGATTTGAGAATCTATAAAGGACATCCGTACAAACATTTTTTTTTACAATATATATAGATAAAGAGTTGTTAAATGCATGCAATATGTTAAAATATATGTTGTTATATTGTTGCAGCAAGGAATACGAGATTGTCGTGGCAAAGTCGGCCGCCCTCGGGCACACGAGTCATCACAGCTACCGGCCGGAGAACAGATTGAAGAATAGATATTTGAATATTACTGCTTGTAAGTATTACATAGATTGTATTTTTATGCTAGTTGACAGAAGAGAGATCTTTTAATTGTATGAACCATGTCATATCTTAATCTGACCCATTTTAAACTATTTACATGAAATTGTTTTGTTTATTAATAATCACTGGAACTTACTATTACATTAAGCATAAAAAAATATTTATCAAAACATCTACTTTTTTTGCTATCGGTACATGCATAGTGATGATTACGTGACGTGGTCACGTCATATAACTTGCATTGCACTAGTCTGGTAATCATGGTCATTTCTAATCGATAAATCAAAACGTTTTATTTGTGAAGTAAGGTAATTATACAAACCGCTAACAGAGACCAACTATACTGTAAGGTACAGACTGCTATACTCGTAGTAGTCGCAGTATCTCGCTGCATTCGTTGACGTAAAAGTGCGAGCAGGGTGAAGCATATTGCGCCTAAGTGCGAGTGAGCGCGCAATAATTATGCTTCGCCTTGTCAAGGAGTGCAGCGAGATACTGCGATTACTATAACCTCTGAATAAGGAAACTAATGGAACCTACGAAAAAAAAGTGCATACCTACGCAAAATGGCGGTTTAGTTCATGCTAATGTCCACTTTGACGTAACTTTGACATTACCTTAGTCAAAGCGGGTTTTTGTGAATACTACCTTACACCATACTCATGGAGCATTGAGATAGGAGGGTCATCTCATATGAAGGGAAAGTTGTAAGTGTCCAGCTGTTTACAGAAAATAGAGGTTCCAATAATTGCCATTTCTGAATGGCGCTAGTGTGATACGAATAGCGAACCATGAACGTAGCTGTTGTAGACGGAGTGAAGTTTGCTGAGTTATGCCTAGTGCATCCGCAGCGTCACCCGTAATGAATGGCGCTAGTGCCGCTAGTGCCTGCCAACAGCACCGCAGCGCCACCCGTAATTTTACGTGTTTTTACGGACACTTTTCATATACAGAGATGGCATTCCTTCTCTCTATTTTCCATGAGAGAAATACAATAAGTAAAGAGGAATACAATATGTCGGACACGGCACACGTCTGACGTCATGAAAAAATTGACAGTATAGCGAAACTGTTGTGTATACAGTTGGCTTGTTCTCATTGCCTACGTAAGACAAAGACGCCATTATGTTTATTATTTAGTCTTAAACGATCACATAACTAAGTATATATTTATGATATTGTAACACTTCCATAGGTTTCTCTTATTCAGAGACTATAATAGACTAACCGTTCTAGACGACCACTCCCGCGTGTGCGTGTCAACGGGCGCGCGCTGCGGCGCGGCGGGCTGCGTGGGCGCGGGGCGGGGGGCGGCCTGCGACTACGTCAACGCCAACTTCATTGACGGCATGCTGCCCGCGCTGGACAGGGCGGCGCAGCGGAGGATAGAGCGGCGGTTGGAGCGACGGGCGAAGCCGCACAGGTTAGTTGCACTAGTATATTCTTATATGTAGCTATATTTATCTTAATATATATAAATTACGTGTCACGTTGTTTGTCGACGATGGACTCCTAAACTACTTAACCGATTTTAATCAAATTTGCACACCGTGTACAGTTTGATCCAACTTGAAAGCTTACATCTCAAAATAAAAATAAACTTTTGACACAACGAAGTCTGTCCGGGCAGCTATTAATTTTTATATTTAGATTTTTTTTCTTGATGCCAATTTTTTTCTTGGTGTTTCTGATTTCTACGGGCAAATATCACCATCGGTAGATGGTAGGTATCTGTTAGTTTATCGTCTGTTTACGCAAACATTTATATTTTTAAAAATAGCAATTGTGTCGTAAAATATCAATTCAGGTATCGACTAACGCCACCAAACGTGTTTCGGGGTATGCTTAACGCACCTATCTTCATTTGCAAGCTGTAGACTAAAGTTGTCAGTATGATCTTAGGTACGTCGCATGCACTTTCTAAAGATAGCGACAGCATAAATTTCAATAAAATAAATGTAATTTGCTTCCATGTGTTCCAGACAACCGTCTGTGAAAGCGACGAAGCCACCACCTAACTTGGCCGAGGGAATTGAGTCAGCGTTCCTGAACATCGAGTTCTCGGGCATCGTGGAGTCTGAAGAACACGCGGGTGACTCCGACAGCGATAGAAGCGACGACGACTCGGAGCTCGATGACGTCTATGTCGATATTAGTGAGGAATTGTTGTCTTGGTGCTTCTGTTGAAACGCGTAGCTTGAATTGCATGGCCATATGTGAAATATGTTGACGGGCCCCCGCTTTGGTGGGGTTCATATTACCTTACACGTCGGGGCTCCTTTAGCTCGGGGCCCCGTATCAATCAGGCTGATACGGTGGTAGCCTTAGAGAAATACTATCTCCAATCCCATGCCGGCATATCATGACATTATTACTGCTATTATTATCTTAATCAAGCCTGCCTGACTAGCTACCATCTTGCTTGAGTCAGCCGTCAAACGACTTATCGTTTTCCGGGGGGGGCTTGGTAGCTTGGTAGTAGCCAGTTCTTTCTTGGACGATAACTTGGTCGACATTTCTTAACGACTACTAAATTGTCTGCAGACGGAGTGCCCCGTCAGATCAAGCTAGAGTGGGCGGTGTGGCGGCGCCACTACATAGCGACGCAGGGCCCCACGCCGGCCACGCTGGACGCGTTCTGGCGCATGATCTGGCAGCACCGCGTGCACACGCTCGTCATGATCACTAACTTGGTGGAGAGGGGCAGGGTGAGTTGTTGGAATACCGGATTACTTCAAAAATGTAATAGAGAGTCGACTAAAGTCCAGTGCATACGTAACGGGGTTTTTTCCCGTACGGGACGGGATGTGAAGTTTTGGAAACATCGTTTCATAGAAAATGTATACGATAGCGCATACGAAGCGGAATTCCGTACGGGAAAAAGCCCGTTACGTATGCTTAAGACACTATTTACATTATCTAATGTTAAAGTTAATGTTAATAACGTTACTACGTTATGCACTCTTGAGCAATAGGAATACCGCCAATGTCGCGTTCGCCTAAAGATGGCAGCTGACTATTTCCTGCGTCTAATACTGGCAACTTCATTCGAACTAATGAGCTAAGCACACTACGTACGAACCAGATCACGCTAGCTATCCCACATATCACCTAATATTCTAACATGTATAAAAAATACATGATATAGAGAGGATACAAAAACATTAACTTGTATCTATTGTCCTACAGCGTAAGTGCGACATGTACTGGCCGGCGGGCGGGCGTGGCAGCTCGGCGGAGTTCGGCGGCGTGCACGTGACGTTACTGTACGAGGACGTGCGCGCCGCGTACACCGTGCGGCACCTGCGCGTGCGCAGCGTCGCTGTTAATGTGAGTCTGTAGGGCTTTCGGTAATTTTAAGTGATTTTATAAGTGATTCATGTGTGATGTTTCCTACCTTTGCACTAAGAATCCCTGTGTAGTGGGTGGAATGGACTTGGGTGTATGGGTGAGGGTATACGGCGAATGCGATCAAAAATTAACTATTATAGATATATACTTGGAATGGACTTACTTTGCATCGCAAATTACCATGATAGTACTATGAAGTTTGGAAAATGTAAAATTTTGATTAGCACGCTAAAAGGAGCGTGGCCGTGTAAATGCCATACACTTTAAGCGATAACTTTGGTGGCGTTTGGTCGACACATCAAAGAATTTTAATTCCGAGCCACATCGGCGGTCTGAAGCGCACTTCGGCGCACTTAACTGAATTTACATTAACACCGTTACCCCCACAGGGCAGCGACACAAGCAGCGAGCCGAGCGACCAGACCAGCACCGGGAGACACGTGGTGCAGTACCACTACACCGTGTGGCCGGACCACGGCACGCCGCGCCACCCGCTCGCCGTGCTGCCGTTCGTCAAGGCCGCCGCCGATAGCTCCACCGTGCTCGTGCACTGCAGGTCGGTTGACGTGGCGGTCAGTTGACGTGGCGGTCAGTTGACGTGGCGGTCAGTTGACGTGGCGGTCAGTTAACGTCGAACTCTCATGATAATTAAATTAAATTTTATTTCAGATAACAATGATCCATACCCAGTACATAGTTCATAGTCAGATAAAGAATTTACAAATCAATTCATAAAATAAAAAATAATAATGGCCGCTTCCGCATTGGATGCCGCTTCAGGATGATGCTACACGATAAGGGGCCATGCCATGAATTAATTACATAAAGCGTGAAACACAGAAGACGAGTCGGGACGGACGCGAGCCTGAGGCTAGAAGGGGGAGGGGGAGTCCGAGAAATCTTTTGTGTTTTACATAGGGGTACGGGGGGCGAAAAATGCCCAAAATTTGTCCTTAAGTAATTAATGAATCCCTAACGACACAATTTGATAATTCCAGTGCAGTTACTAAATGTTTGTTTAGGAATATTTTTATGAAATTGTACTGCATGCTGTCTCAGTGACAGTAAAAAGTACGGCTTCGGTTCCAATACATTTTCTAGGACTCAGAAGTACTATTAAAAATTGGAACCGAAGCCGTACTTTTTCAAATGACCCCCCGGACCACTGAAAAAGAGGGGGTTGCAACCCTCGATTCTTCCCCTTGTGCACGATTTTTTGTACGACGTTGCGGAATAATGGATTAGAAGCTGTATTGCAACAGTATGAAACTGATGCCGTACAGAATCAAATGACCAAATTTACCCTCGAAATTGTCACCAAATCAAAAACATTTACCGACTTTGTGGACCACCTTTTTTGTACGGCACTGCGCGCTTTCTTATTATTTTTCATGGCCCTATCGATGGTTAAAAATGCCGTACAGAATCAAATGACCAAAATTTACTCACCCTACTTGCACTTTTGAATTCTCACCAGCACTCAGTTGGACAGCTTACAAGTGACGGCATAGTGCTGAATCTTATTATTTTATGCTCTTATATCGTCCTATATACGTCACCTGGTGGTTCATATGACCCATGATTTTTGTGCATGGGCCAGTAGTCTACTATAACAATTACTCCTTTGCAGAGTTGTTTCTTGTATGTCTACTACTGCTGTTTTTGACTGTTTGGTTTTGTTTTAGTCGACCTATATGTTGTTACTAAGTCACATTGTATTGGCTATGATTGTGGTGTACTTGTTTCATGAATTGCTATCGCAATAAAAAAAAATATAAAAATAAATAAAAAATGTTTTCAATTCCACAGCGCCGGCGTAGGTCGAACGGGCACATACATAGTCCTGGACGCTCAGCTCAACCAACTGAAGTTAACGGGCACGCTCTCCCCCCTCGGATTCCTGTGCCGCGCGCGCACGCAACGCAACCACCTCGTACAGACAGAAGAACAATACGTGTTCGTACACGACGCGTTACTAGAACACGTACGATCGGGAAATACGGAAGTCGAGTTCGCTAAAGCCAGGGAATACCTCGCCAAGCTCCTCGAACCCATCTCCGAAGAGGAGTTAGCCGTCATGGACTTAACCCCCCCGAAAGCGAAGAGCGTGCACGAGCTGAACGGCCTTGATAACGGTGATACCGCGAGTGTTAAGTCTAGTGAAAAGGAAGTTGTAGAGAATGGCAGTGAAATGTCGATTAAGACTGATGAATTGAATAGTGAGCTGAGTAAGTCTAGTAAGGAGGAGGATAGTAAGGAAGGGATGGTTAATGGGGATGAATCGGAAGGGGTGTACGATCTGGCGCCCCGGTCGACAGATACCTACAGTAAGAAGATGCAGGCGTACAACAATATGAACGAACAGGAGAAAGAAGAGATGAGGAGGTGAGTGTTACGTTATATACGTTTTTGACGTGATAAACGTCTTATAAATCGATGAACACCGGCTGCACGCACGAAAAAGTGTCTCGTTCCGCCTGAGCCTGAGCGTGCAAGCGAGAGCGCGGAACAAACGATAGAGAGGCACGATTGGCCCAAGCGTTGGCTTGGCATTTATCTCTCTTCTCGCGTGGCGTGACGTCAGAGCTAGCATTTCCAATAGTTCTGCTTCTGGAACGCCTGTAACTCTTTCTTTGTATTATACAAAATAGGTATAATGATAATTCAGTGATATTAATTCAGTTCAATTCATAAAAGTATGCAATTTTTCATCAGTTTCTTTATGATGTTATCACGTAAAACTATCGTCCGTAAACCGACTTTACAGACAAGTGTTTTTTTCTGGTACGGCTGAGTTATAGATTCGATCTATACTGATATTGTTGTGAGATTCGTATGTTTGTATAGAACTCAGATTCTATCACAGAAAGCCACAGTAATGTAGTGGGTGAAGCTCGGAAAACAGGATAACTAGTTTAGTTGTCCTAGTAACACGATGTGTATTTTATCTTAAAATTATTAAACGCTATACAAACTTACATTTCAACCTATTTAAATCCATTTAAAGAATTTTTTTTAAATATTTTTTTTAATCCCATAAAAAATTCACCGGTTTATGTTGAGTTTCATGCATCTCGGTCCACTGATATAGGTTGTGCGTTATCATTCCTTTTTATCTTTAATTTTATTTATTCCTTTTCTGTTACAGAGCGAATCGCGCAGAAAATTACGCGTTGTTGGAACGAATGCGGTCGCTGTCGAACCGACATAAACTGTACCAGGGACCGCCGCCGGTCAACTTGTTAGAGAAACAGTTTCAGGTAAGCTCCAAATAACACTGCATTCAAGACTATGCTTTGTTGTTATTAGAGTTAAGGTTCATTTTATACTTTGACGCCCCAACTCAGAGTCACTAACGGTTACTTAAATCGAAATCATCGTAAAGAATCATCATACAAATTCTGTTCTAAGGAGCGACTTAAGTACCCGTTAGTGACTCTGAGTTGGGGCATGAGACTTATTTCATTATAGAATGCTTGATGAGTTTAAGATTATTTATTAAACATTGCGCTAATGTCAGTAAATGTACTTTAAATAAATTCAATACAGTATAGTAGATACCTAATAATAATATGTGAAAAATCTATATAATTTATACTTGTAATCTGTATGCGAAACTCATTTAAAAATGTGACTACCCACAAATATTTTTTATTAAAAAAGTAGATGATCCTTATGCCACATACATACACATGTTATATAGACGTTGTGGTCCTCAGTTGATAACACGATCGTGCGTGGAGCCGAGTGTGTGCGCACGCGCACCTCACAACGCAGAGAAGAATCGCCCCGGCGGGATACTGCCCTCGGACTCTGCCAGAGTCATGCTTGTGCCTAAACCTGGTGTTGAAGGTAAGTTAACCTACCTTATTTTCTTTTATTTTATACCTACCTTATATTCTATCAGTTAGTAGTCACTTGCTGTGGCGATACAAGGGTAGCACTATTAAAAAAAGTCAAACACAAGTCCACCAGCTGGGCTATTCTGAAGAGTGCCTGAAAATTTGTGTCTATCCCACCAGTCGCGTTGAGTTGTTTCGTGACGTTGCAACTGGCACTGTGCAGCACTATTTTAGTGCCAGAAGTCCTGTTGTCAAATTTTTGACCTCGTCAACAGTACAGAAATAATGGGATATTAATTTCCTTTTAGTTTCTCGTTACGCTGACGCTTGCAGCACCGAGAGAATTTGCATTGAGCGTTGAAGTTCGTAGCCCTCAGCGTCATTTGGCTATGTACTTAGCAGCGTCATCTCTTGATGGTATGACAGAACTATTATGTTATTAATTAGCCCCTAAACAGTGCACACGCATTGACAGGCAGCGAATACGTGAACGCCTCGTGGGTGTGCGGTCGGCGGCGCGTGCGGGAGTACGCGGTGGCGCAGCACCCGGCGTCCCCGGCGGACCTGTGGCGGCTGCTGTGGGACCACACGGCGCAGCTCGTGTTGCTGCTGGCCGAACGACCTGCAGACATGGTCAGTAGTGGTGCTCTGTGATGTAGACCAGTGGTAATCAACCTTTTTGTCATTGCCACAAACACGTATTAGTCATGGTGTCGCGGGCCGCAGAAAAAAAGTAGGTTATAATTTCTCAGGTTTTTGCGATTGTTACAAATTAAATTAAACAACTTAGAACGGATTCATTGCGTATATTTAAAAAAAGTCATTTTCTGACGTTTCAAGCAAGTTAAGCATTTGTTTAATTCAAATGATTTAGGTGTTAGTAAAAAAAATAAAAAAGTAACACCTAATGGGCGGTGAGCCAACCACAAAAGCCCGGCGGGCCGCAGGTTGAGTATAGCTGAGGTAGACCATGTAGCACTAAGGTAATCGGGCTAGATGTAGGCGATCACTAGGACGTATGATAGCCTGTTCTAGTTGGTGTGGAGAACGAGAAAAAAGAGGGCTTGAGACTCTTTGAGAGCCAATTCTTTGTTCCTGTTTCTTCCCTTTCTTGGCCAGTAATGCATCAGTGATGCCTTTGGTGTTGCTGATGTCCATGGGCGACGATAGCCACTTACTATCAAGTCGATCGTCGTTTGCCGGTTATTAACTTTAGATCTGGCTTACTGACAGCGATCAGAATTTTAAATATAGTGGAATAAAATGTAGAGTATTTACAAAGCTTTTGTGTACTTATTGTAACGTTAAACTGTATTCAACAGGAATCTGACGTGTTCTGGCCAACCGAAGAGGAACGGGAGCTATTCGTAGCTAACTTCAGAGCGAGCTTCGTGTCCAAGGACACGTACGTGGCTTACCGGAGGCTCGACAAGCGGACCTCAGTCGACTCTCCGCCCGACTCGGAAACCAACGGCTATAGGCAAGGCAGCAGCGATTGTGCCGACGACGAACGACTCATACCAGAGAACTCGCCCATCACAGACTCTGAGCCGTCGTACAAGTTTGACAGAACCGAACTGAGATTAGAGCGACTCAGCGGGAGAGATTTGTCAGCGAGAAAGTCTATAGCCAACGGCGATTTGTTCTCTTCATTGGCGGAGAAGAGAAACGGACCTAAATCTCCCCGGAGCCCGTCAAAGATGTCCTTGAAGAATTTCAAGTTAAGTTCTCCGACGAAGTTCAAGTTTCCGGATTGGGGGGCGCGGACCGCCGGTTCCCCTCCAGACGTAGCGCCTCCCCCTCCTCCCATCGCGCCGTCCCTCACTGTCGAAGAGGAAACCGAGCTCCGGAGGCCTTGCTATGTGTTCGAGAAAGTCGATAGAATCCCAGAGAGCATGCCCTCGGACAGAGTGATCGAAGTGACCAACGTCAGTGTTCATTCCCTTCAAGATGATTATCAGTTGAGTGTTAAGTTTATAAAGTGCAGTGGGTGGTTGGACGGTGATACCACAGCGTATAGTGCGGGTAGGCCGGACGAGAATGAATTTGTTAGAGCGGTGCGGCAAGCTGTCAGTGAGAGTGAGAGAGAAGCGGCGTTGGATAGGCTCATAGCGCCATATAAGGACTCGTTTGCGTTGATCGAGTTTGTCGCAGGCTGTCAGATGGAATACAAGAATGGTCCCGTTGTTGTTATAGATAAGTGAGTACTGATCTTTACTTTTATGACATTTTTATGAGTTTCATATTTATATATGGTTTCAGTATAATGAAGGGAAGGGAACTATAGTCTAACAAAAGAATATTTGGAGATATTTCAACGTAGAGACACACAGAGTACTAGCAGTGTTTGTGTAAGCATGTATTTGTGTGTATTAGTTACACGTTATTATAGTTATTCATTGCTTTTAATCGCGAATTAAAGGACGATTCTTCTTTATACGTACGAAGCGTTCAACCAGTACCTAAACGGGGCATGATTCCTTTATTTTACTCATAAATAAGGTAATGCTTGAACACATCCTGATGGTAAGTGCAGATCTGGTCCATGATATATAATATCTGACGTTTACGTACAGGTACGGAGGTTGGCGCGCCTTATCCTTCTGCACGCTAGCGGCGGCGTGCGGCGGCGCGCGCAACCCTGACATCGCCGAGCCGGGCGCGGAGTGTAGTCCACCGTGCGAGACAGCCGACCTGTACTGTGCGAGCGCGCTCGCGGCGCATGCGCGCAGCCCTAGCGGGAGCTCGGGAGGACCGGGGGGACCGGGGGGGTCAGCGGTAGGAGCGGTGGCGCACTCCCCCGATGCGCTGCTAGCGAGTTATTGCGCGCTCGCTGCGTACGGCCCGCAATTGCATGCAAGGTGTAACAGCTGAAGCGTACAGGTCTGTTGGTTTTAGGTAGTTGTATAGAATGTTTGTGTTTATTTATTATAGAATGTATATGTAAAATGTTTGTATCATGCGCTACATAACTGTGCTATTGTTATGTGACATTGTTGCTCGTGGACTCTAACCAAAGCGACACCAATGTGCTACCGGCTGAGCAAGTTGGATAGGTCAATGCATGCAGGTATATTTTAAAAGTATTTGAAATTAAATTTAATTATTACAAAAAGCTACTAAATAAAATTGATGTTACTAACATCACCAATGTTGAAATTATAAATGAAGTTGGACTGCAGATATACATCTACAAACCGGTATACAGAGTTGTGTAAATCAAATATTTTATTTTCAGACGGTGACGCCTACGGCAGCCGGAGCCGCTGTAATTCGCTAGCTGTACACATTTACATGTATAAAGTGAATACTCAGTGCGTTGTGTGTCCCCAGCACCTTTTTTTTTCGTCCCACGACGCTGTGACGTAAATCGTTCGCGACGAACGTACCCGTACGCATTTTTACGTACGCATCTACATACATGTACGTGAATGTAATTATCTCTTCGTTTGCAACCGACCAATGATATGAAATTAATTTGAAAACACACAAATTGTAGCATTTGTTTTGTAACTTCCATTTACCAGCAGCTCAAATTGTTTAACAGTAAGTTAGCTACAATTATCGACTATAGTTGGTGTAAGCTTCGTCTCTTATGAAATAAGATGTGGTTGTGTGCATTACGAATATTTAAGTGATATGAGACTTGAAAACACTTTTTCTAGTATTTTTTTGAAAGGGTAGTCGGCCAGTTTGGATATTGAGTTAGCATTTTTAGGGCCAGTGTTGTTATGATACTTGCTTAAAATAACGTCATCGATAAAATATGTATATCCCTGAACCCTTTTATCAGTTATAACCTTCTTAACAAATTTTCATTTTACTGTTATTATTATCATGAATTTATATTTCTTAAGACCTGTTATTTCCTAAAACGAGATGTAGTTAACAGTACATACAGTACATTATTAAATATTACATTTAAATACAGTACAATTGTTTTAACATTACGCCTACTTGTATGCAAGTAGATAGCAAAAAATGATGTTATATTTTATCAGCAAACCATAATGAATTTTATAACAATCCAATCAGTCTCACTCGTTCCTGTAACATGACGGTAATCCATTATTGTTTTATTAACTACATACATAGATATATTATTTATATTTTAAAGAAATGTTAAATGCGTTGATTTCAGCAAGTGATCATAAGGGGCCATCCATAAATTACGTCACACGTTAGGGGGGAGGGAGGGGGTCGATGAAGTGCGACATTGTGTGACAAGGGGTGGGAGGGGGTTCTAAATTTCGTGACGTCACATTTCAAACTCGAATAATTGGTATGTATAGATAAATATTAAAAAACAATTAATGGAAATAAAACTTATTTCGGAACTGCTGTTTTAATTTAATAATTTTTAGGTGTAAAATTTCATAATATGTGACGTCACAGTAGGGGGGGGGGAGGTCTCACAAATATGACCAGCTGTGACAAGGGGGGGGAGGGGTCAAAAAGTCATGAAATTAGTGTGACATAATTTATGGATGGCTCCTAAGAAGCGAACCGCCCTTTGAGTAGGTATCGTTTAGGAATAAACCAGTGATTCGTCAAAACAAAACAATATTTCGAGTTGATTAATTAGTTATGTAATAATATCACTAATGCATTTTACCCGTATTATAGAGATATTTGTTACATATAATAATTATGATGATGAGTTTAAAATGATATGATACTGTTATGATTTGACGAAACACATGGTGAATTCGACATGTTAATATTTCAATGCAATAGATTTATCTATCTTCTAAGCGATTTAACTAGGAATAGGATGTGCCTTGGATCATTTTGTTAGATCACAAGAAATATAATTAATTATAATGACTGAATTTGAATTATCCATTTTTTTTATTTGACTAATGATGCCCATGAAAAGATGGTGTTTTTGCTCGTGGATAGATGTTTAATTTAACAAGATATGGGAAATGTTGTATACAGTCTGTTGTATTTATATTTTTTTATAATTCAAGTACAAACACGAATATATTTTTGCAGATTTTACGCTATGGAAAATGTGGCTCTATATCGAGTATAGTCGGTCGTGTCATTAGTTTCAAAGACCTTTCGGTTGTCCTATTCCTATTAAAATCGCACTGTACATTATTATACTTATACGATAATATATTATACGCGTTCTTAAACAGCTGAAGAGTGTATTTTAGTACTGTGTGTAGTGTTTGTCGTTGGAAGTTTATCTCTAAACAAAATATACAGACGGTATAAATTGTATAACGTATTTATAATTCCTATTAAATCAAGTTTATGGTCCAGTATTTTTTATTATAATCTAGTGTTGTAATAATAATATAAATTTGAAGACTGCTTTTTAGTGGTTTGTCAATTAGAGAGGGCTCTGTTTGAGTTTAAAGGGTGGTTCTTCATAAAGTCGAAAAAATATTGTCCAGTACTGATGGTATTTGATTTAATGTATTTTATGTACAAAAAGGTATGTTATTAAAATGTACGATTGAAATAAAATTTGCTTAGATTGTTTTAAAAGTAAGCTCCAATAAAAGTTAATGTAAAGTTCTTTTAAAAATTAATTAACCGCGTTTAATGAAATCTTTTATATTTCTTGATTTGATTGAAAATTTCTTGATTAATGTTCACTTTATGAAGGATCATGCTTCTGATGAGTATGACGCGAAGTGTTCGTAATATGTAAAGAAGTTGTTGATTCTACGATACTGAATGTATTTGTATATTTTATGGGCGGATTCGACCAAACATCATGTTAAATGACTACTAACTAACTCTCGAAATAGTTGGCGAATGAATTATTAATTAATTGTATTGTACTAATGATTTATTGTGCAGTATACGACGATAATATTAATACAATATGGAAGAATCAGTTACGATATTTTATTCGGATGTAAACACAAGTTTGTTCGTATCTGCCCTAAAAGTCGCCGGGCTATTTTATTAATATTAAAAACGAGTAACCGCCCTCGCTTTGCTTCGGTTTTCTTATTTTTTTACTCCTTGGGTTACATTATTGGAGTTTTATTAAGGATCCCTAATTTTTTTGAAAATATAATAGCCTATGTTACTCGGGGATAGTGTAGCTTCCCAACAGTGAAAGAATTTTTCAAATCGGTTCAGTAGTTTCGGAGCCTATTCAATGCAAACAAAAAATCAAATCTTTCCTCTTTATATATTATATATTAATATATTAATATTAAAAATGACAAAGTTGTAGGTGATATTGACACTTTACTAACAAAATGATGTCAGTAAAGTTTTTATATCAACTTAACTTTTGCTGTCAGTTACGATTACATAAAGTTACCCGGCGATGTTCAAGATTATTGAAAGATAACTGTTAACGATGGGATATTGTTTGTCAAGAAATGCAGGAAGATAAGAAAAAATGTTGATAATCATAACTATACCTACATTAATCGTCTACGTTCAAAATGTCATTGTAAAGTAGCCTTTTGACTTAATGAATTACGGTCGAATTTCGATCGCAGCGCCTACTAATATCAATAACGAGACAGTATCAAAAGTAAAGGTCGATGCATACGTGACGTGGACGGGACGGAGGCGGGACGTCGACGGGGCATAAATATACATGCGTGTCCCGTTCCCGTCCCGTGCGTGCCTCCGTGGCGTATGCGCTATCGTTTACATTTTTTATGAAACGATGTTTCCAAAACTTCACGTCCCGTCCCGTCCACGTTTCGTGTGCATCGACCTTAACACCTCAAACAGAATACAGTGTCAAATGTAAAATATAAATAGAAAGTTAGGTGTAATTATTTTTCAATGAAATCGTTTAACATTACTAATGAATTACTGTACAATATATTACGTTAAGAAAACGGTATTATTTATTACGTTAAGAAAGCTAAAAATTTTATTTGATAATTAACATTAAATTTATATTTGACACATGTACGTATTGTATATAATATGTTATGAATTGTCCAAAATGCACAAAGCTGTACGTGTGGTTTCTTTCATATCACGATCATTTTGCTATGTAATGGTTAAATGGATGGAATGACGTCACACTGTCAAACGATTTATACCACATTGGTTTTATAATGTGCATTTATATGATACTATAATCAACTCATTTTAGTATTAAAATAATCGGTACAAAATGTAACTAGCTTTTACCCGCGGCTTAGCGTTAAACTTTACCGGATAATAGGTACTCAATTCGTCTCTGTGTTGTTAACCATAACATTTGAATGACCGAGCGTTGCTCGGTATTTTAATATTGCTTAACAACGCCATCTACTGAAGTAGCTCTATGTCGTTAAAGCAGTTAGTTCCTCCCAGTAATAATAGTATTATTACACGCCAATAGATGTCAGGAAGAGTCAATGATATTGTAGCAGTTTTTCAGTGCCTGAAAACACGGATAAAACGACATTTTCTAAAAATGAAACTTAGCTAGATCGATTTATCGCCCCCGAAACCCCTTGCATCCTAAATTTTATCAAAATCGTAGGCGCCGTTTCTGAGATTCCCAGAATATATATACTAATATGTATACAAGAATTGTTCGTTTATGTTGTTAACCATATGTATGCAAAATTAAAGGCCGATCGGGCTAGTGGATAAGGCGTAACATACAAACAAAGTCACTTTCTTATTAATAACGAGTACCTAACTGCCCTCGCTTTGCTTCGGTTTTCTTATTTTTTTACTCCTTGGGTTACATTATTGGAGTTTTATTAAGGATCCCTATTTTTTTTTTAAATATAATAGCCTATGTTACTCGGGGATAGTGTAGCTTCCCAACAGTGAAAGAATTTTTAAAATCGGTTCAGTAGTTTCGGAGCCTATTCAATGCAAACAAAAAATCAAATCTTTCCTCTTTATGTATTAGTATAGATGATTATATTATTACCACACAAAAAAATCGGTTGACTGACATAGGAGATGTTACGAACACGCTCAAGTTTATCCGCACAAAACGCTTATCGACAAAAACCTCCTCACTGAACACAGTATAAGAATTAATAGTAGGTAATCATTATTAAATTAATACGTGTCGATAATCCAATATACATTTTTATTTAGTGTTATACATTGTTTATACGAAAAAATCTGCGTACATTTGCTATGACATGGCATATGGCATGTAAAACCATTGATCTTGGTCAGTTGTCTGTGTGACGTCATTCTCAAATAATATGAGTATTATCTATAGAAGGTAAAGGGCAGGCAATGTTTGTGCGTTGGAAAGCTCTCGTATGTGCCATTTTAGGCTTAGCTAAATATAATCGTGTAGTTAGTTTGAATTTTATCCCCTATAAAATATAGATCTTTTTCGCTTAGCTAATCATATGGAGCTTGAGTTCTTTCTCCATTATATTTTAGGCGGTAGCGACGGTCTATGTTCATAGTACAGAAGTATATTAGTTTCGAAAATAGATTTTGTTGAGCTACTGTTAATAAGTTTTCATATTGTCTGTTTTTTACATATAGTTTACCTTTAACAGTACATACGCTGTATACATGAAAATGACTTTCATATTTTACTTGACTGAATTTAGTTGGTACGTATGAAATACGTATAACCATTATTACGCTATGAATAAAATTTCATTAATGTTATTCCGAAGACAATGAATAATTAAATAAACTCTATTAGCTTTGGCTTTACGCTGTCCAGTGATATATAATGATCATCACAATAAATTCTAGCAAATTTAATAATGTTTTATAAAAATAATGGATATTTGGTTAGGTTTACAAATGTAATAAAGAAGAACCCCGCGATTCGGGGTTCCGTCGACATGGCTCCATTGACATTTGTGTTGTATGAATTTTTTGAAGTAACTATTGATTGTTTGCATTTTTTAATGATGTTTTATTGTGATGGTCAGTTGTTAGGCTGTCAGCTATCAGTGAACCACAAACATCGCCGCCTTCGTCGTTACCAAAGATGCGCGTCTGTGTATAGAAATGTGTTCGCGGCCGGTAGAGATGTAGGCAACGTGGAGTGTCGAGCTATATTGTACGTCTAGTGTAAGCTCTTGTAATTATTGTACTTGTAATTAATGTATGTATGTCTGTCTGTTTTGAACGAATAACACCTGGTATAGTTTTAAGTTAAACTAACGATGCATTTTTGTTTTCTAACACTTTATTTATCGTTAAAAACATGACATCGAAAATGATTATTGATTTTTCAGTGGTATTTTTTAGTGTATTTCAAATACTCTCATATGTTTATAAAACTGTACTGATATCGCATGCTTGTATATTGTAAAAAATAAGTGAAAGGCAAGACTCGTTTCCTCTCAGTGTTCTCTCGTCTTTACCATTCTATGTAATATACGGCAAAATTTTCCAAATTTTCCAAGGCTCATAGCAATGGCCTAGGGCGCCTTTAGTTAGTTGAGTTAGCACGACCTTGGTGTCGTCTATATTTATTAGTTCAAGAAGTATGGGGTAGTAAAACGACACTTTGGTCTTCAGTAATCGTCTGATAACACGTGTTGAGTTAGTTAGTTTATTTTACACTAGTGCATTTAATTTTTTAGATATATTTTTTAAATTGACCCTAATTTAGTACCTATTTATTATACCACCCGTGGTTTACCACGTTAAGCTTAGATTCGCTAACAAAAACTATATTACCAAATTGATGTCTGTAATAGTGTTGGATATTTACTGTAAATTTAAAATGTATGTGCCTCAGTATTTTTCCGGAAATATTCTAAGTAATTAAGCTTCAATAATATTGACCATATGTAGAGTAAATTGTATGAAATAGATTTTTTATGAACGATACGTGCTCCCTAATGTCTGTATTTTTATTAGTTAGTTTCGATTGTTGAAAGTCATATGCGTGCATTTGCGACCATGCGACTAAAAGAAATATACCTTAATTGTATGACGATAAGGATTAAAATTGTGTTTAGGCACACCGGCGACGACGAGCTATTATTTAAGAAATTTCAACCTTATCATCATCACATTAAGGTATATTTCTTTTCGTGGTGCGTGCACGTATATTACTAGATAGTTTCAGTTCGTACATGATCAGTGTGGTGTAGTAGTCCATAGCTGACCTACGTATGTATTGTTAAAAGACCAGACTTTTATATTGATATACAGTAATTAATATCGATACATCGATTACATTGCAATTTTGTATCATGTATCTAACTACATATATTGGTTGGTTTTTTGTATTAATTTTATTTATATATCCTGTCTACAACAAGGTCTAGGAACCACTTTAAAGACCAGTTTCGCTATGTATTTCTTTAACCGTAGTATTAGAAAATTAACATGAAGGCAATTTTTTTTAATTCTTTATTTATTTATTTTTACCCTGTTGCAATTTCATACAATGGGCGGACTATGCCTATAGCATTCGCAGTATCTCGCTGCACTCGTTGACATATTGCGCGCTCACTTACACTTACGTCTTAGGTCTAAGTGCGAGTGAGCGCGCAATATGTCGACGAGTGCAGCGAGATATTGCGAATAATATAGTGGCATTCTCTACCAGTCAACCCTTAATGTGGAATGTAAGGATCTTACATCGTAATGGCTATTGTAAGTTATGATACATCATTTGTAATGTAATTGTGTACCCTAATTATATATTGCCGCCTATGTTACAACCCCGTTGTGCCAATTTTATATTACTTCCCAATTTGACGCATTCCAAGACTTCTAATACCCAATCTCATACCCACACTGCTCTTAACTGCTTAATTTCTGAAACGTGTATATTTTCATTCATTTATTAATAATAATACTAAAAATGATGGTGTAGAACATAAATCTGGAACATTGTGCATTTGTTTTTTTTATACTGATGTACTCGTAGATACAGATAAAAAATTACTGTTATTATGATTATACACGTTTCAGTATTATTGCATTGCAAAAACATTATGACAAAGCTAAATGGAACTAAATTCATTATTAATTATTAATTTATACTCATAATATTTTGTGTTTCTTTACGATGTAGTCACATTGAGTGTTACCACTGTTACTAGCCATAAGCTAACAGTGCTCACTATAAAGTACTATTTTAAAATCAAAAAATTATTTGGAATAAAAATATTTTATTTTCATCTTCAATCACTTCGTGACAACATATTTTTTTTCTTTATGTTATTCTTTTAATTTATTCCTCAAACGATATGTATAAGTAATTCCAAGTCATACATCACAATATAATTATAATTATTTTTAAATATTTTATGTAGTTTACCAAACAGCATTGCAGAAAGACGTTTTGTCTGAGGTTATTTAGTTAATTTATTAATTGGTTTTGTTTAATTATACACCGATTATAAGGTCCATGACCTCATGTACAATGTAAGTTTTAATGCTTTATACAATTGTAGTTTATGCCATTGTTATACAACAATGTGAATCACATCTCTAATGGTATAAAATCGCTTTTGTCTCTTATATTTACAACATGAAAAAAACTTGAACTTACACTTTACCAATATACATATATTATATATTGTTAGTGTCTTATCCACCCTTATATCATTTTATACAACCTAATCGTGAGGAATTATACATGTTACTGAGAAATCAAAAGCATTTATTACAGTGTATAATTTCTCATGACCAACTTTTACAACTTATACAGATTCAAGATTAATTTTATTTTAATTTTAAGTGTAAAGCAAAGTTTGTAACAGAATTTGACGATATAATTTGCGATTGTTTAATTAAACAATCGCTTGTTGGTGTCGATAATTATTATGCATTTGGTAGGATGTTACAACTTGGACAGTGGCTTAAGTTTCCGACGAATCCCCATGAAATAAATATTTAGTTAATAATCACGATTAAATTACATAGATAAATTAAATCGGAAATTGTAATCTAAATTTAAAATCCCATTAAATTTTTTAACCTATACAAATTTTGTATTCAGTTTTCAGTTTATACTCGAGTTTACGGTAGACAATTGTAACACACATTTGTAACTTTCTTTTACTGATTGCACTCCTTACACGCCGTGTGTGACAAACTGTTTTTAGTCAACTCGTGAGAAAATACATTAAATAATTATGCGTCGTTACTCTACTGTTGAGCGGTATTTTTAATAATACGTAATACAAGTTTTAATAATTCTGTATTTTTCTTTAAAATTAATTTATGACCTAACGCACTACAGTTTGCTTTCCAATTTTATATTTGTAAAAACGATTTTGTTGTGAAATTTCGTAATGGGTATTTTTTTAGTCAAAATATTGTTACCATTCCTGAATGGATAGTTTGAGCGTCTGCGTCTAAAATGGTCTGTAAAATTTTGTTTTAGTTTTGTGAACGAGATTAATAAATGATGTATAAATAGTTTTTTACACAAAGTTATACATCCAGTATAAGTTCAAAAGTGCTGTCATTTCTCGGTAAACCTAACCATACTTAACTGTGCTGACTGTACCAGCCTTGGTACCAGATATATATATCCAGAATCAACCGGGCATGTGTATAATGTATCGGGAAGTTAATTGTATCAATATGTCCATTTGTTAACGTTAGACCCATATTAATAGTCTGTTATTCTGAGATGTGATCAACTGAGGTATGCAAGATTGTATAGGAAAACTCATGCAATAGGTATTTTATGTTCGTTAGCAATATATCAATGGCTAAGTAAGTATGGCTTGTCAAATTATTCACAAATTTATTTTTACACTTTAATAATGTCGTTCAAAGGACAATATAGTTTAAGAAATTAATAAAAGGATGATTGCCAATTTATTCCAGTAATGGTAAAATATTGACGATTATTTCAATGAAAAAAAGGTCGAACTTTTCTTGGAATATTCTAACGCCCCAACTCAGAGTCACTAACGGTTACTTAAATCGCTCCTTAGTAAAGAATCACCATACACATTTAGAAGCGATTTAAGTAACCGTTAGTGACGCTGAGTTGGGGCGTTAGAGATTCGTAAGTATGGCTTTTGACTGACTATTAATATAGGTCATGGTCCATGTATGGTAGCTGTCCGTTTGTTTAGTTGTGCAGTCGTGTTAGTGGACTTGTATGTTATCCTGATGTTTGTGCAACATCACATTGACTATGTAAATCGTACGAAGACCTATTTATTTTTTATGTAACCGCCTGTATTATTATTTGAAATGTAAAAATATATAAGAAATTATGTATATGGATTGTTTTATTTTTTAACATTCTGACGTGTTTCGACAGATTATTCGCCAATTTTTTCGCCAAAGGACAGATTCGCTTAAAGACAGATTCTCATTACAACTTAAATTGCTTATGAGTTTAGTGAATAACGAGTAACCGCCCTCGCTTTGCTTCGGTTTTCTTGTTTTTTTCACCTTGGGTTACATTATTGGAGTTTTATTAAGGATCCCTAATCCCTAATTTTTTTTGAAAATATAATATAGCCTATGTTACTCGGGGATTGTATAGCTTCCCAACAGTGAAAGAATTTTTGAAATCGGTTCAGTAGTTTCGGAGCCTATTCAATGCAAACAAAAAATCAAATCTTTCCTCTTTATATATTAGTATAGATATAGATAACTTGAAATCAATCTGGCCTCAGTATTCCGTTCTACTTGCGTGTCAAGCCAAGTTCAAGCTACAGTGCGCCCAACTTATCTGTGAAATGGCGAAAATTGGAACTAATGCTGCCCCATTCTTAAGTTCTTTGTGTTAATGTCAATGAATGACATTGACATTTACTACGTCTCGAATTGCGTCCCAGTGATTGGTCCCAGGGCCTGATTAACCATTAGGCTAATTAGGCTGCAGCCTAGGGCGCGAGGATCGGGGGGGCGCGATAAAATAGTGTCTTCACATGCACTAATGCAGCATCACTGCATCTACCCTACACAGGCTACACATTTCAACTAGACCGAGACAGTCTAGTTCCTAGAGACGAGTCCCTGATTTTAACAATAAATTTTAAAATTTTAAAAAGCGCGCATAAAACAAACACTGACTTGTTACTCGAATCGATCGGTGGTCGAGCGAGTGGGTGAGCTGGCAACGGAGTGCCACTTGCCAGGCACTCAGTGCCTAGTGCGCGTTTTGATTAATCCGCCTCGCAATAATGTTCGGTTTATATGTACTAAGTAGTTAACTAAATTTTAAGTAAATTAATACGTGTAAAGTTGTAAACGGACAATTTAGTAGTTAAAATTGAGAAATCAAGTAGACAAGTAATTTAGATTTTTTTCTATTTTCTATTAAGTAGATTTTTATCACTTAACACGTTTGGACCATTGAACTATTATTATGTACTAGCGTATAGAATCTGAATAGACACCGCGAACATCGGGTTCGGGGGTGTGCATTGCACTTATCATCGGTAAGAAAACAAAATATTAACTTAAATCAACTAAAACGAATTAAATTAAATTATTGTGCAATGTTCCCACCATTTTTTAATTAAAAAATCATAAGGAGCCTTTGAACTTGGCAAGCCACTAGCGTGTTAATGGACTAAATAAGCTTGCTACGCGCTGTCCTACGTGGGCGAATCAACGCGAACGCGATCGCGAAGCGATCCGATACGAATTCAGTGCGATGCGGAGCGAAGCAGCGACTCTGTCCTACGTGCGCGCGAATTGTCACTTCACCGCCACTGACATACGCCGCGCCGCTGAAGTTCGCGCGAAAATATCAAACCAACTGATCGCGTTCGCTTCAAATCGCGCCGCACCGCAACGCCCCCTACGTGCTTTTGGTCACGTAGGACACTTCAATACATCTCGAGTGTTTGTTATTTTTGCTTCGCGCCGTGTCGCTTCGCGTTCGCGTTGATTCGCCCACGTAGGACAGCACGTTAGTGTGTCCGTGTTTTTTTAATGAGGTACTTTGCCTTTGTCTCAACACAATCAGTTGGCCTTATAAAATCTTACCTATCCGACCGTATCCAAAAAGTAGTTATTAATGGCAAGGAGTCCCCAGGAGCACACATTACTATGGGAGTGCCCCAAGGATCAATATTGGGACCCCTGTTATTTTTAATATACATCAATGATCTTCCTTATTTCACAAGGGACTTGTGTGAAACTGTATTGTTTGCAGATGATACCTCATTACTTTTTAAAGTTGATAGAAAAAAAAATGTTTTGACGATGTAAATAATACTGTTTCCCAAGTATTGCAATGGTTTACATGTAACAACCTAATGTTAAATGCTAGTAAAACGAAATGTATGAAATTCACTTTACCAAATGTAAAACAGGTACCCACTCAAATAGTTATAAATAAGGAAGTACTTGACCTTGTAAATTCAACAAAATAAATAATAATAAATAAATAAATAAATAACGCTACACACTCATAGCCCCACACTAGGATTCCCTGTGTCGTGGGTGCCATGGACAACACACTAGACAAGGACATTCACACCCAGACCGAGAACAGAAATTCAAACTCATCATTCAAATTTCCGCCTCGCTGGGAATCGAACCCAGGACCCTTGGTGCGGCGATCCGGCATGGTAACCATTGCGCCACACGGGTCGTCAATAAATTCCTTGGCCTTACCATAGATTCACGATTACAATGGAGTCCTCATATTGAAGCCTTGTCTGGGAGACTGAGTTCAGCTGCTTACGCGGTTAAGAAAGTAAGGCTCTTAACTGACGTAGAAACAGCACGGTTAGTTTATTTTAGCTACTTTCATAGTGTTATGTCCTATGGTCTGTTGTTGTGGGGCTCAGCTGCAGATATTGAGTCTATATTTATTTTACAGAAAAGAGCAGTCCGTGCCATTTACAACCTCAGGCCTAGGGACTCGCTTAAGGATCTCTTTAAGGAAATTAATATTTTAACTGTGGTGTCACAATATATATTGGATAATGTCTTGTATGTTAAGAAATATTACGATAGTTTTCTTAAGAAGAGTGACATCCACAATATTAATACGAGGAACAAGGCTAAACTGATTGTACCAAATTTTAGACTATGTAAAACTAGTGGCTCGTTCATGGGTACATGTGTAAAGATTTATAATAAAATTCCATCGAAACTTACAGAAATGCCTTACCTTAAATTTAAAACTCATATTAAAAGCATTCTTATGACGAAAGGATATTACAAATTAGATGATTATTTTAAAGACAAGACTGCTTGGACATGAGTTTTATGGATATAGATTTTAGTAGATGATAAGTGCTATCTGTAACTGTGAGCAGGAAAAAAACAAACCCGGAAGTTTCTTGCTGCTTCTTCTCCCGGGCCCTCTCACAGTAGGGCTTTGTCTGAAGCATTGGCATAACTTGCATGACTTTCAAAAAGTGTTTGTAAACCAAACCAATTTTGAATAAAAACATTTGATTTGATTTGATTTGATTTGATTTATGTACGATCAGCTTAAAAAATGGTTTGCCACCCTAAGGTTGAATGTCATGCAGATTAAAGGACAACGTTAGTTTCGCTTGCAGATCGATCTGAAAACTTTTATGAACCATCTTAAAATTTTCACACTACTACTCTACTCACTACTTTTTTGGCGGGGGCGCGTCCTCATAATTAGCCTAGGGCGGTCAGATCTCTTGATCAGTCGCTGATTGGTCCAATGCGTTCGACAGCGCCCTCCCTCAGTTCACAGATAAGTTGGTCGCACTGTAACAGAACTGGCGAGCAGGGTTGTAAGTCGAATTTGAGGTAGGGCAGCATTGGTTACAGGTAGGACAGAAGTAAAAAATCATAATTGATCTGCTCTCTAGGATTGGAATAGCTTACCTGCGTCTGCGTTCCCGCCCACCTATGACGTGGATGTATTCAAAAAAGAGTGAATAGGCTTTTATTAAGTTAGTGCGCTCATCATCCTAGACCACATCTCCACTTACTATCAGGTGGGATTGTGGTCAAGCATTATTGTGAGTAAAAAAATGGCCTCCCATGGCCGTAGCCAGGGGGGGGGGACATTGTGGGGCAATGCCCTACCTTAAAATCACAATGCCCTACTTTAAAAATATCAAAAACTAAGATAAATTATTATAATTAAATTGTTTATTGATCGTTTGAGATAAAAATAATTGTAGCGATAGGTATCTAAACTTTTCCGAACATACCACAGTTTGTGACATTAATTTCATATTATAAAAATTCTTTGCTCTGTGACCTAGAGAGCAGATCAATTATGATTTTTTACTTCTGCCCTACCTGTAACCAATGCTGCCCTACCTCAAATTCGACTCAAGCTACAACACTGCCCCCCCCCCCCTAGCTACGGCCATGCTGGCGAGCAGCACCGTGTGTAATATTACACGAACCATTTGGAGCCACTTGACTTCCTCATAACTCAAAAACTATCCCAGATAAACCTGTCTTTGGCTCATATTACTGAGGCTTGCAAAATACTCCAAATTTCATAAACACACCTCAAACGGTTTTTTAAATATTAACGTCTAAAAATCGTCATTCTGATCTATAGATCAAAACTAACCCAGTTCCAGATAAACTAGAAAGTTAGGTAGTTGGGTGAATACAAAGGAATAAATCAGAAACTAGTAAATTTTTATCAATTACCAGTGGCGTAGCTAGCCCTTCCGGGGCCCCGTATCAAAATTTTGCCGGGGGCCCCTTCTCGACTCGAGGGTAAAGATCTTTCTCAAAAGAAATAAAAAAGCTAGCGTGAATTTAAACAAATATAATATACTAACATCGATTAATAAACCACATACAATCAATACTCTACAATTTTAATCTGGGGACGGCTCTGTTTCGTTTCGGGAGATCCGAACGCGAGCGCAGACTCGGTAGGCGATGTGATACGACAGGGCATCATGGTCATTGTCAATGACATGGTCATCCACGTGCACCGCGTGCACGCATATAGATCTATCCACCTCAGGGTTTAATCTAAAGTTTAACGCTGCCTCTTAGTCAGCAAAGAAGCAAATGACTAAAAGGAAGGCAATTTAAAGTTCATCGGCAGAACTGGCTAGCGAATGGACGATTACCCTCTGGTAGTCGAGAATTCTGGTCGCTAGCTCAAGCTACTTAGGGTAACTTCTGTCGGTCGTCTCTTCCAAAACTGCGTAAATCGGACAACTCCGTGATCCATACGGCAAAGGGGAATGCCGAACCTCTTGGCATCCTTTTTGCCGCCAACTCAACTCTTGATGATAGAGGGATCGCTTCCGCCTAAAAACCTGTGAGAGCTTGATACCAAGAAGTTGAGAGGACCAGACGGTATTCACGCACTCACATTTATTTATTTGTGAGTTTTTTTATCTTATCTCTATCACTATCAAGTTTCTGCCCCGGTTCGAAAAAATTGTAGATCCGGGGCTAGTTGATTCCCTGTCTTAATGTGTTTATTCTTATTCTATCTTATGCCACATGATACGTCTTCGTAGAAGGTTACCCTTTTTCATTCTATCACATAATGGGCGATCTCAGTGACCTGGCTAACTACAGGCCTATAGCGATAAGCCTATAGCCTCCCTGCTTGCAACGGTAATGGAGCGCGAGATTAACATGCAGCTCCTATATCCGATATCTGGAAGATCATCAACTGATCTGTGATCGACAATACGGTTTTTGCGACGGTCGTTCAGCTGGTGATCATCAAATTTATCTTACGCACCTGTAGGCATCATCAGGCTATTGATCGCAACGGGGAAGCACTGGCAGTCAGCCTAGATTTCGCTAAAGCCTGTGACCAGGACTGGCACAGGGAGGTCTCACGAATTTAACGTCTTACGGTCGCTGTGAGAGGTTATGCAGTTGGGTAGTCAGCTTTCTATCTGAGCGACATATCAAGGATGTTATGTAGTAGATGGTTGTTGCTCAGATATGAAACCTATAAAATGCTGGTGTTCCCCAAGGGTCTGTGGTATCTCCTACGCTGTTCATTCTGCATATCAATGACATGGCATGAGTGGCAACTGTTGCTATGCAGATGACAGCACAGGGGATGCCTACTACACAGCCCCCCTTAATTCCTCTCAGTTGCAAAACTTGCAAGTGGCGGATAGCAGGCTTAAAATTGTGTCTGAAGTCGAGAACTCTCTGGAGCAAGTCTCGGAATAGGGTTGACTTAATTTAGTCGAATTCAACCCCACGAAGACACAAGTTGGCGCGTTTACCACTAAGAAAACCCCATTTTTCATAGTGCCTCAATTCCAGGGTACCGCGCTCATCACTAAAAATGTTGTAAGAGTATGATTCTGGGAGTTGACATCTCGAATGATGTGTAGTATCAGCGTCATTTGGAAGCCAAGGCTAAGTTGGCTTCCAAAAAGCTTGATGTTCTAAACCGGGCTAAGCAGTACTTCACTGCAAGCGAGGCACCTGCTCATGCTTTACAAAGCTTATGGCCGAATTGAAGTTTTATCCACACCGATGAGACTCGTGGAGAACTTCTACGGTCCGATTCTCCCAATCATTTTTACCACGCACGTGCTAACTGTAGAATGAGCTGTGCTACGTGTAGAATGAGCTTCCTCCTGAGGTATTCCCAGAGCGCTGTGTCATGGGGTTGCCGCCGGCATGTCCGCGCAGCACTCAGTTCCGGAGAGCATCATGAGTCGTGTAGAACGTAATTTTTTTGTACATTAAATATTTTGTTTAAATTTTAATTAGGGCATTTAAATAATTGATTAGAAGTTTTTCTTATTATTATCTGTACTGCCTGTTTGTCTTCAATTATTCGAGTTTCCAGATTTAGAATCATGGCCTCTTAAAGATAAATTGCATGATGCTAAAGTAATTAATGCATTAATACGATGAAAGATGGTCCAGAAAGTAATTTTATTGTTGACTAGCAATTGCTCTCGCTTCGCTTCGGAAAAAATAGTAGGCACTTTAGTTAAGTTACAGAACATACTCTTAAAGCAGCATGATTGATCATTAGAACCGCATTACGATGAAAAGTCAATAAACGTATCATAATATATCACCCTTCTGAAAAGCTGGTAGATTAAAAAATGACGTGCATAAGTGTATCAGTGATACCTATATGAATAAAAGATTTTGATTTGATTTGATAACGTTTCGGTATTTTTAGGGTTCCTTTCGTTGTCAACATCCCTCCGGTGCGGACGTCGCGCTTTGCTTCGTCTTTTATTTTGCGTACCGCAAAGGACTGGAATTGCCTGCGTTGGTGTACCCGTCTGATTATAATGTGGGTGACTTCAAGTCAAGAGTGAATACTATAATTTGGCTTTACCATCCATGACTTCATTTCCGCTTACCATCAGGTGGTTTTGGTGTCAAGCACTAACTTTCTCTGCATAAAAAAACAGTGCTCCCAAAATCACTCACTCCAATGCCCGTCTGTCTGTTTGTCAAGACCTTTTTCCTCAGGAACGTGAGAAGGTAACAAATTAAAATTAATATCCAACACAGTCTGCAATCCCTAGGAGCTGTGAAAAGATCAATATTCTGTGTTTCTCAATTCCGTTTATCTTTTCGTTACACAGCTATGTTAGGTTCCACTAAACAGTTAAGTTAGGTTCAACAACCCTAGCTCGCACTTATTATTATTTCATCATATTATTTTCTAAATTTCTTAAGTTCTAAGTTTTCTTAAGTTTTGTGCCGTTTGGCTAATCCGTTAGTATTTCACATTATATAGGTAACTCAGACTTTAAAAAAGAAGTACCTAGTCTTATATCCTTCTCCAAGGTACAGTATATGTCTATACCCAAACACATTAAGATTGGTTCAGCGGTGCGAGAGAGTTACGGTTAATTCGATGAGTTATGTGAGAATGGTAATAAAGGAGCAACACATTTCTGCATTAATTACATTGTAGTTTTGGCAAATTAATAATTCGGCAAAGGGGAGATATTGCTTCACAGAAAATAAGAAAATTCAGCACTCTGCAATCTGAACGCGATGTTCCTGAGGATATGCATTATAATTGTTAATTAATACCATTGTTATTATTTCTCCATGGGGTTCGCCTGGATAGATAGCTACCACCCTTGAACATGAATCAGCCGCCAAATGACTCGTCATGTTCCGGCTGAGGGCTTGAGAGCCAGTTCTTTCTTTCTTTTTCTTCCCTCTTTTTTTGGTGTTGCTGATGTCCATGGGCGACGATAGCCACTTACCATCAGGTGGATTGTCAGCTCGGCTATTTCCATAAAAAAATCACGAAACACTTAGTTATTTCAAATAACAATCCTAAGCTTGATTTAACACGTCGCAATATGCTTTGTATGTGGAGTTATGTATTTTATTATCAATTGTTCAATTCAACTTGTTTAATGTCAGTTGTTCGAACAACTCATATCTATGGTACAACTAAATTACGATTTTCAACGCCTTCCAGGGTGATATACTTATAAAAAATGCTAAATTTTTATTGGAGGTCATAAGTAGACAATTCACGGTTTCTAAAAAAACTGGAGAAAAAAAAATAGATATTTAGTCAGTTACGGGTATTTGAATTATTGTACAAAAATTACTTCATGCCACATTCTGGCTCCATCTAGCAAATTAGAAAAAACTAAGATATGCATAGATACCTGATTTTGTGTGAATATTTGTGTATATTATGTAGATTAGTCAGATAAAGGTATGTGTTTGAATTATTGTAAAACTGTTAAAATGGGTAGGTACTTCAGTGCTACGTTTTTGATCCATCTTGCAAAAAAACTAAGAAATGTATGTACCTTAATTTGGATGAAGAAAAGGTTTTTGTAAGTTTAAAACAAATCGACTCATATTTTATTGTCTAGCTTTTTTATGGAACCCTAAAAAATATCCTATTATTTAAGTTGAAGACTCGATATCGTAGTAAAGTCCTGTTGAAATCTTTTCATTGGTTTTAGCGGAGACAAACAGACAAACAGTTATTAAAAAAACTCACTTTTCGGTTTTAATATAAAGACTTACAACATGAAAAATGCAGTTATTTCGGAATCACAGACGGATTCTTCAATTTTATATATTTGTAGGTAAAAAAGAGGTTTGTATGTACCAAAGTCGTTGGTGTGAATCAATAAATACAGCGACATCTAGTGGCCAAGATAGTAATCGATCGGTTACTCATACATTATTAATTTGCGTTTTTCCACCATTTCCAAGGTGAAATTAATAAAATGCTGAAATGATATTGGAGCACATAGATACGCAAAAAACATGCTCTTGAAAAAAAAAAAGAAAACAGATAACCACTCAGTAATAGGGATTTGAATTAATGAAAAAAATAACCTTTAAAGGAATTTTATGCTCTTTCCGTGTCATATAAGTAAAAACTAAGATATGCATGTATTACTCTTTTTGTACGGAGAAAACGTTTTTTATAATTTAAAACAAATCAGCTGGCATTTTTTTATTTTTCCATATAAAATATCCCTAAGGAACCCTTTGGTGTGGAACCATAAAAAATAGCTTAAATGCTAAGTTGAAGTCTTTTCAATATTCTAGTGAAAATTCTGTTAAAATTCGTTCGGTGGTTTCAGAGATTTGCGGAGACAAACAAACAGACAGACAAAAATTTTAAAAACTCATTTTTCGGTGTTGGTATCGTGCAAGTAACGATTTGCAATTTGAAAAAGTCATTTATTTCGAAATCACAGACAGACTCTTCAATTTTATTATATGTATTTCGAAATCACAGACAGACTCTTCAATTTTATTATATGTATATATATATAGATTTCACTTTTCAATGAAGTATCGATGCTTACCAGAACATTTTTCAAATCATAATAATTAATTTCCGGATCATTTCACGAATTTTTTCTAAGGCGCATTGGGGGCCCCCTCAGCCCCAGGGCTCCGTATAACTGATACGGCTGATAGCGCGGTAGCTACGCCCCTGTCAATTACCTAATTGATTATATTAGGAACACTTATGAGGAATGATTATTTTGTGCTTGTTATAGTACCTATAAGAATCAGCAATTAAAATTGATGACAGCCGGTCATTATGTGGATGTCAAGGTCTTCACGTGAATAATATAACGAGTGGAATACCACCCATTTAATCTTTTTTAATCCAAACATCAGTTTTAGTACATAACTAACAAGAGTATAGTCGACTATCGTATTTATTATTATTACGTTATTATGACTGGGAATTATTATTTCAATATTTAGCGGACATCAATAGTGGAAGATCATTACTTGTGAATAATTAAATAATAGGTATTTCGGACCACGGCGCACCGGGCGCACTGTGCAGCGGCCACCCGGCCGTGGAGCAGCGGGGTGAGTGCGGTGCGATAAAACCTTGACGCGAACGTGCCTGATAGTAAGAGAGCTACTGAACGGTACTTTCTTATTTGACTGGTAATAAAACATCATTAAAAAAAATCGAGCTCTGTGGGAAACGGGTTAGTCAGATGTTTCAGTAGCTCTTAGACTGTGAGGCCCTGAGCGAGCGAGCAGCATACGCGTTCATAAGCGCGAGCGTCGCCTCCAGCCGTCTCGCTGTCCGGTTGTCCTTTAGTCGTTACACATTGAAACTAAAGAACGAGAGGTAAATTGGTCTATAACAAGACAGAAATTTTGTCCCTTTGCCAGTGGCGTAGCTAGCCCTTCCGGGGCCCCGTATCAAAATTTTGCCGGGGGCCCCCTCTCGACTCGAGGGTAAAGATCTTTCTCAAAAGAAATAAAAAAGCTAGCTTGAATTAAAACAAATATATTAAACTAACATCGATTAATAAACCACATACAATCAATGCTCTAAAATTTTGATCTGGGGGCAGCTCTGTTTCGTTTAGGGAGATCCGAACGCGAGCGCAGACTCAGTAGCCGATGTGATACGACAGGGCATCATGGTCATTTCAACGACATGGTCATCCGCGTGCACGCTTATAGATCTATCCACCTCAAAGCTTAGTACAAAGTTTAACGCTGCCTCAGGAGGATAGACCACCAGAGGCCAGAGACGCTGACCAGGGTCAGCAAAGAAACAAATGACTAAAAGGAAGGCAATTTAAAGTTCATCGGATGAACTGGCTAGCGAATGGACGATTACCCCTCTGGTAGTCGAGAATTCTGGTCGCTAGCTCAAGCTGCTGAGGGCTTCTGTAGGTCGTCTCTTCCACAACTGCGTAAATCGGACGACTCCGTGGTCCATACGGCAAAGGGGAATGCCGAACTTCTTGGCATTCTTTTTGCCGCCAACTCAACTCTTGATGATAGAGGGATCGCCTCCGCCTAAAAACCTGTGAGAGCTTGATACCAAGAAGTTGAGAGGACCAGATGGTATTCATGCAGTGGTGTAAAAGATGTGTGCTCCCGAGTTGATTCCAGCCCCGGATCTAGGGGGGGGGGAGGGGCAAACCGGGGCACCCGCCCCGGGCGGCAATTCAGGGGGTGCAAAAATCATAGTATAGTATGATTAAAAATAAAAGAAACTTGCCGCACAAAGCGCCTAGCATACGGATGGGAGAATAAATAAATTTATTAAAAAAGAGTTCTTATTGTCCCATTCACGAAAAATGCAAACTATTATTTATTTGTGAGTTTTTTTATCTTATCTCTATCACTATCAAGTTTCTGCCCCGGTTCGAAAAAATTGTAGATCCTTCTTCTATCTTATGCCACATGATCGTCTTCGTGGAAGGTTACCCTTTTTCATTTCATACACATAAAGGGCGATCTCAGTGACCTGGCTAACTACAGGCCTATAGTGATAAGCCTAAAGCCTCCCTGCTTGCAACGGTAATGGAGCACGAGATTAACATGCAGCTCCTGGGATATCTGGAAGATCATCAGCTGATCTGTGATCGACAATACGGTTTTTGCGACGGTCGTTCAGCTGGTGATTATCAAATTATCTTATGCACCTGTAGGCATCGTCAGGCTATTGATCGCAACGGGGAAGCACTGACAGTCAGCCTAGATTTCGCTAAAGCCTGTGACCAGGACTGGCACAGGGAGGTCTCACGAAGTTAACATCTTATGGTCGCTGTGAGAGGTTATGCAGTTGGGTAGTCAGCTTTCTATCTGAGCGATACATCAAGGAATTCAAGGATGTAGTAGATGGTTGTTGCTCAGATATGAAACCTGTAATATGCTGGTGTTCGCCAAGGGTCTGTGGTATCTCCTACGCTGTTCATTCTGCATATCAATGACATGGCATGAGTGGCAACTGTTGCTATGCAGATGACAGCACAGGGGATGCCTACTACACAGCCCTCCTTAATTCCTCTCAGTTGCAAAACTTGCAAGTGGCGGATAGCAGGCTTCAAATTGTGTCTGAAGTCGAGAACTCTCTGGAGCAAGTCTCGGAATAGGGTTGACTTAATTTAGTCGAGTTCAACCCCACGAAGATACAAGTTGGCGCGTTTACCACTAAGAAAACCCCATTTTTCATAGTGCCTCAATTCCAGGGTACCGCACTCATCACTAAAAGTGTTGTAAGAGTATGATTCTGGGAGTTGACATCTCGAGTGATGTGTAGTATCAGCGTCATTTGGAAGCCAAGGCTAAGTTGGCTTCCAAAAAGCTTGATGTTCTAAACCGGGCTAAGGAGTACTTCACTGCGAGCGAGGCACCTGCTCATGCTTTACAAAGATCATGGCCGAATTGAAGTTTTATCCACACCGATGAGAGAACGTCTACGGTCCGATTCTCCCGATCATTTTTACCACGCACGTGCTAACTGTAGAATGAGCTTTGCTACGTGTAGAATGAGCTTCCTTCTGAGTTATTCCCGGAGCTCTGTGTCATGGGGTTGCCGCCGGCATGTCCGGAAAGCATCATGAGTCGTGTAGAACGTAATTTTTTGTACATTAAATATTTTGTTTAAATTTTGATTAGGGCATTAAATAACTGATTAGAAGTTTTTCTTATTATTATCTGTACTACCTGTTTGTCTTCAACTCGTCGAGTTTAAAGATTTAGAATCATGGCCTCTTAAAGATAAATTGCATGATGCTAAAGTAATTTTATTAATGCATTAATACGATGAAAGATGGTCCAAAAAGTAATTTTATTGTTGATTTCACTTTTCAATGAAGTATCGATACTTTCTGGAACATTTTTCGAATCATAATAATTAATTTCCAGATCATTTCACGAAATTTTTCTAAGGCGCATTGGGGGCCCCCTCAGCCCCGGGGCCCCGTATAATTGATACGGCTGATACGGCGGTAGCTACGCCCCTACCCTTTGCCCCTCATCCCAAAAGGTTGTTAAAATCTTATTCTATCACCGAAAACCCTGCCCGTGTTGTAGGTAGGTACTCTGAAGTTGCACTTTGTACAAAATTTTTGTCATCAGACGACGGGCTAAGTTAGTGCTCAAAGAGTTGCCCAAACGTAGAACTTTTAATGAGAAATCTTATAAAGTTCGATTGATTTCTATGTCAACTTGGTCCTGGCGTTGCGAAAAAAACTTTAAAACTACAAAGATAATTTTTTCGATATCCCAGAACTTTAGGGATAACCACGCAGCCTTAAAAAATTCTTTGCCTAAAAAGTTTTTTACCAAGTTAACGTTTTGTAATGCGTGGGTTTCATTCGATTGAGCAAATTAAATACGGGATTGTGAAATTACTTTTAAGTAGGTACTTACCAGTGTCCTGCCTATTCGTGGACAGATTTCGTACTCTACGCGAGATGCAAGCAAGCTGTTATCGACAATAGGCATTTATGACAGTAAGTAAAAACCTAAAAATCATAAAAAAATATGTATTTATTAAATGAAACCATACGAATGGATTACAAAACACGTATTTATTGCATTATTATGAGCGAGATTAATAATGTTTTGAAACAAAACTACAAAATACGGCAAGTCGCTATGATAATTTATCTTGAACGCCAATCAGAGCGACGCCGCGACGACGAAATCGTATGATATTAGTACCAATCGATAGGTCATTCTTCACACTTGCGAATGACTAACATGAAGAAATTGTAAGCGTTAAATATTGTGATGAAAAATCGACTTAACCGTAATAAGTCAACTAGTTTCAACTCCCCTCGTACCGATGTAAGATGAAACAGGGGTCAAGGAGAGTTGTTACCAATCGCTAACGGTTTTAAGTTCCGAAAAATCGGTACTGTTTCAAATCACCTTTGTTTCACATCCACTCTGACTCCCGTAATAATGGTAGGTATTAATTAACAATTAAAATTAATATTACCAATATAATCCCTTGAGGGGCCCTGCCACCAGCAGGCCGGATTTAGTCGCCTCTTACGACACCCATCCGGCGTAGGATTGGTGTTAGTATTCTAAGCCGCCCCAATACGGCATGTATTTATCTTTATTATGTGAGGATAAGGGAGTAGGAAAATAACAAACTCATTATGCTCAGGAGTAGTACTTAACTATCTTTATTTCTCAAAAAAACACCAATTAATATACATTTTAAAACATTAATATTACTGATAGGTTAATTGTATAATTAATACACGTGTCGACGCGGTCAAACACGATTTTATACTTTATATCTTACACAATAAAGTTATAATTGTGTTGATCTAATATTGTCACGATATTTTTTATTGACCGCGTTTAACATTTTATTTAAGAATTATTGTCCATTACGTCATACTAATTTTAATACATAATACATTTATATACTCCAACAGCTATCGAGAGTGATTTATTTCGGAGCTTAATCAAAACAAATAATTATACATCACGTGAAATTCTGAAGTCTATAAAGGATATTTTGGAGTAAGCATACTCGCACCGTTTACATGTCATTTCTATTGAGATGATGTTCCACTGTCGATAGCTTCACATTCAAAGTATACTTCAGTTTTTACAGTAAGAACGATATGTTAGAAACATTGGTACTTAGAAACATTACGTTGCCAAGATATAAGTATTATAAGTAATTGCAGAATTTCTACATCCAATTGAATATGTTAGATAATTAGATCAAAAACACCTATTTATAATTGCAATACGCGTAGTCTACAATGTATTATTGTCTACCTATTAATGGGTTAAAATATAACAAAAATAATTTGTAAAAACTACAGAATATTGTTAGAAAATTATATGTAAATAAATTATGTATAGAAATCTCGCTAATCGTAACATATAGGATAGGACGCCACCCATTACGATTAATAGAAGATTAATGAATTCATTGACTAGCTTAAAGCCGTAATTCATGTTGTAATATAATTTTAAAGCCAAATTTTATAGTCTGTGAGGTTATGCCGACGACATCCGTCGATACTTAGACGATAGACGATTAGATACAGTAAATATATCTAGTACATAAATAGTTAACAACTTGCTTACAATTACAGCCTTCAAATTCAGCGCGAATCCATTTGAGATATTGGGAAACGTGACCAGATACTTCAGTGGAGTTGTGACATGTGGGCCATATGGCCACAGCTTCACTGATCTTATCGCATTGCAAAAGTTATTCTTAATTAGTCGAATGTGACACTGTGACTTACGCAGTTACACCTACAATATACGGGAATTTGGTTTTCAAATGCGGACAGTTACAAAATGAAAATAAACGTTTCGTAAATAAATATGAAAAAGTGAAAGCAATAATATTTTTCTATTATGTTTCTCCTGTAAACTGTCGGTCACAAGATTAACGAGCAAAAATTCATTCGGTGTTTCAATGAAGGGTGAATCGAGACGTGTCATCGGACTCTTGAAAATTGGAATATTCTGCGCAAAACCGGACAGCGTCAACATTCAACATAAATCTTTTGCAGTGAGATATAAAGTGCACCAGCGAAATTGTAACACCACTCGTATCGGTCATACTTTCAAATGGTTCTCAATTGCAGGCTATCCTATACCTAAAATCCAATATACGAATAATTTGAGTAACAGTGGCATGTAGCTTAGCTAATTTACAATTAACTATTAAACTTGAAACTTTTAAACATAGTTAAAGCATTGTATGTCGGGTCGGTTGCGCTAACCAGACACCCAAAGATAGCGACATGTTATTTTATCTTTTTTATCTTTTTCAATCTGTCCACGCATTTCCGATGCCGACTAGCCGTCTCGAAGGCTTTTGATAGGTACATGATAAGATACTTATTACTTAGCGACTAATCACAACAATAATTATAGATATATGTATAAGTAAATGTCAAAACCAGCTACAGTAGTAACAGATTTCGCATAGATTCCCAACCCTATTCACCGTGTAGTTGAGAAATGGTTTCATCATCCATTAGTATGTCCCAATGACAGGGCTGCCAAAAATTTACTTGGGTGTTATTTTTTAGGCCGAAATAAAACAAAAAAATACATTACAAGATAAGTACAGTATTATTTAAGAAGATTTGGACATGATCATTTAATTTGATTGTTATAATTATTGTGATCGGGTAGAAAATACTTGATTAATAAAATTAATATAGTATTTTATAATATTATAATATTATTATTATTATAATATTAGGTACTTCTGTTGACAACCCTATCGCAAAGGACATTTTTTACTTTAACGTCTCGTTAACTAAGAAAAGTGTAAAGTAAACTAAGTATTGATGATAACGAAATTTAATCCTAATGTTTTAAAATTAATGCTAATGTTTATTGTCAGTTCCATAATCTTATTGTCATATTTCATTTACACCGGAGTTTTTACACATTAAGTTCTACTTTAAGTACTTATGCACTTTGACTATTAGTACCTAACAGGTACCTACTTTTATTGGAATGCACGTGTTCAGTAGATTAGGTAAGTATATTATTTTGTTATTCATATCAAGTAGGGGTCAGTTATTGGCGTATTTATAATGAGAAAGATATTACGTAGAAATTCTAAACTACTACTCTCCTAAAAAACTAATATCAATATTCCGATGCCCAATCAATAATGATTTTACTGTAGGATACATAATCGTAAGTAGTTTAGCTGAAGTATCTAAAGTAATTGTAATTTCTAGAATATAAAATGAAACTATATTCATATTTGATGTCAGTTCACTTTGATGTTTTGAGATCCGATGGATCATATCATTACTTGTATATCAGGATATGTTAACTAATTTGGATATGAGCATCCTTTTAAGATTGCAAAGATCCGACGACTAACTATAATTTTTGCGTCGAGATAGAAATGTTAAGTATTAAGGGTACCTACCTAGTTTATGTAATTGGTAATTAAACCCTGGTTGGATTAACCAACAAATAATTGAATGAATGCCTCATACATTTTATTGATCTAGCATAATTATAGCTTTACTCAGTTGACGTGACGTTGACATGTGGAAATGTATATCCTTCAAGATACTAAACTTTCTGGAAGGTCGTAAGTACGAATTAGATAAGAGTCTAACAATGTGGTAGGTAGTCATGGAATAATCTCCTCTCGAAATACGAACGGAGAGCGCGGCGCGAATTAATAAAAACTTTGGATACCGACGCGCCAAGTATTTCAATATTCCTTAAGCAGAGAAATATAACAAAAGAAAAGTGATTTAATTTCAGCAGATTCGAGTCAAGCTTTCACCCTAATCCTTAATCCTAATAAAGAGGGAATCGTAAAACCCTAATGTTTAATCCGTTATTGTCGAAATCGTCAATTGACGAGAAGTATAATTGATCGCCTTGTATAATACGAGTTATGTTATTGTCGGTTAATACTCTAACGACACCGGAGCCTACTGCCCTGGCGTCAAAAATCCAAGAAATTTCCCTATTAAATCCTTAAATCTATAAAAATACAATGCGATTATTCAAAATCGGTTAAAAACATCGCATATCTACAGAGAAAACCTCAGTTGCTATAAGTATAAAAATATTGAAGGTAGATGCTGAAAAAGCTCGCAGGAGTAGGCGAAAGCGGGATATGCTTCCGATATGACTGTTTTATATTGATATACTTGCAAAGTCCGCGAAGGTGATGTCCTAGAATGTTCTAGAACGTGGTAGAACGTCCTTTCGGTCCGAAGGGGTGGGGGCCGTTCAGTAGACGGGAATGTACTCGGGGGCTACGTAGTCAAAATAGGGGTGGTAGTAGGTGCGGCGCGCGGGGGGCAGCATCACGTCAGAGTAGCGGGAGAACTGGCGGCTCGCGCTTGGCGGTTTCCTGGAACAATAATAATAATAATAACGTTTCACACTCATATCCCCACACTAGGATTCCCTGTGTCGTGGGTGCCATGGACAACACACTAGACAAGGACATTCACACCCAGACCGAGAACCGAAATTCAAACTCATCATTCAAATTTCCGCCTCGCTGGGAATCGAACCCAGGACCCTCGATGCGGCGATCCGGCATGGTAACCATTGCGCCACACGGGACATCAAATGGTTGAAATTAGTCTGTGGTAACATCGCACAACACGTCGCTGCGACCTGAATCACGCTATTGAAGTTTTCTTCCGACTAGATCCGATCGGGGCTCGGTCGCCCTCCAGGCAACACCACCTAGCCTGGCGGGATATCTCCCTTTGGCAACAGTTCAACTTTTATGTATTAGTCAACAAACGAGCTTAGGGGCCATCCATAAACTACGTCACACAATAGGGGGAGGGGGGGTCGATATAGTGTGACATTGTGTGACAAGGAGTGGAAAATTTTAGTGACGTCACATTTCAAAATCGAATAATTGGTACATATGTATAGGTAAATATTTGGAAATAAAACTTGTTTCGGAACTGCTGTTTTAATTTAATAATTTCTGGGTGAAATTTTTTATAATATTTAACGTCACACTTGAGGGGGAGGTCTCACAAATGTGATCAGCTGTGACAAGGAGGGGGGAAGGGGTCAAAAAGTCATGAAATTAGTGTGACGTAATTTATGGATGGCCCCTTACGATCCACCTCCTCTTCATGGTAAGTAGGCAGAGTACATGGACATCAGCAACGGTAAAAGCAGCAAACACGGCTTACTTGTTATGTCTGGTGGTGGGCTCATCAGCAGCATACTCTATCTGCAGTGGTTGTAACCCACGGGGCTCCTGCTCACCATAGCTTCCGTACACGTAATCTTCACCCCTGAAACAAGTAGGTAATCAAGTTATGACAAGACTGAGAAATGACCGGCAGGCGAGTTATTCAGGGGTGCGCAACGTTTTGAAATGTAGCGAAGTACGTCGATAAAAGGGCGCTTGGTGGTCGTTAGAGGGGGCCCATTAACTTGCTAGTCATGTCTAGCCTGGGAGACCTTTTAACTGATAGGACTGATACGGTGGTAACTTCGCGGCTGGGTCTTTCATTAACAAACTTCTGCTAAACTCACTCTTTAGTTAAGTATACCATTGAACGATTTTAACATTGATAGAACCTTCGTAATTTCATTACAAGATTCCATTTTTAAGTTTCGTTCAGGCCAAACATAGAATTGGCTTAAGTTAAGATTGATATTACTTAAGACAATATTTAATTGAAATCTTAACGGTAATAATATAATTATGTTTCCATACTTGTCACTGAAGAGGAAAATCACGTCTCTAAATTGACGTCCGTTACATCGACTTATAAATCAGAGATAAGTTCTTAAAGATCTAAACAATATTGGAACAATAAAATGTAAGTCTGACGCTCCAACTCAGAGTTACTAACGGTTACTTAAATCGCTCCTTAGTGAAGAATCGCCATACAAATTCTGTACTTAGTAGCGATTTAAGTAACCATTAGTGACTCTGAGTTGGGGCATGAGAGTCCCACAGGAGTGTCCACGCTACAAACTTTTTGCTTCATCGACTTTCTTTCCACGCATAAATGTTCTGCGTTTCTCTGAAAATACCTTTCACTGAATCTCAAGAGAATCTCCGGAATACGTCGATAAAAGGGCGATAATTATGGCTTCGAGAGCCTGGAAAATATACGTATAAAATTCACGAGAAAACTCAAAGATATGTCGGAAATCAGTAATATCAAATCATAAAATGGAACCTCAAGCCGGAACTAGCTTGGGTGTATTCGGAAGTTGAAGATGGCAGCACCGTGCAAATTGTCAACTGTCATTTGAGTACACGCGGTGGCGGGGGTCACAGAGGACAGCGATTGACTTTCCAACCGCCAGCGGTCACTCTTTGGACAGCCTCCGAGCTGAGCGGACGCGACAGTAGAACGTCGTTATTATGGCCGAGTTTAATTTGCATTAGCATTGCACAACGTTAACTTTATGGAGAGCACAACTATGTACAGTGTATACTGATGGACTGCGATCGAGCAGGTATTGCGTGTGTTGACCAGTCAGTCGCGCGGTATGCCGGAGCCAGCGAGAAGTGCACGTGGACTGTTTTCTATGCACAGTCATACCCTTTGCGAAGAGTAGCACCCATGCGGCTGTGATGGTTCGCTTCTGATGAGATAGGTCATGGTGCCAGCGATTGGCGGATTGATCACGCGGGTTTAGTAAGCGCGGGAAGCGCGGGCAAGTTGTGGAGCCGGGATGGCTGTGAGTGTGCAATGCGACGTGTGAATTATGGTTGGTTACCCGGAATGCCGTACCGCGATGTAAATCCGACTTCACCGCGTTCCATTAGCGATTGGTTATGTTATTCGAGCGACATAGTAATCTGTTCAGAGCCATGTGTATCAGTAGTAATCGCGTACTAAATTAGTAGCAAGTTTAAAACATGTGTTTCAATGGGTTTCTAAGTAAAATGATGAAAACGCGCACAGTTTATTATTTTCTGGACCACCTATTTGCGACAGATATAATTATATTACGTAATTTATGCTTTTGATAATGTGTCTTCTTTCTTTGTTGTCTCATTACTGAACGAATGTTACCTACTTGTTTTGTCTAAATTTAATAATGAAATATAACTAAATGTAATAATTAAGATTTGGCTATAAAAACGTTAAAAATGCAGGTTTAGTTAGTTTTCATTACGTAAAAAGTTCTATATTATTTATAGTCATTTGTGAGTAATTTCCTTTGTCTTACAAGGAGACGGCAAGGGTGTGGGGTACTCAAATCGAACTGTAGTTCTGTGTTTATGTAGTACTCGGTAAGTGTATCTATTAAACTGTTTATTACCCACGTTTTACATCTATTGTGTTTCGCGTGATATATTCGTTGTACAACGTTACCTAGCGCGGCAGGGCTTGCCAACTGTCGACAGAGTGCGTTGTTTTCCCGGATTTATTGTAGGCACTATGGCACTAATGCCTCGCTAAGATGGCTTAGCGAGGGTTGCTACGAGGCAAATGCGAGGGAACGGTTTGCGAGATAAGCTTTTAATATTTACGTGTTTATTAAAAGGTTTAAGATGGAAATAGAAATTGCTAAGGTGTTTTATAAATAGCCAACAAATCCGACGCCCCCTGTAATTGGAACGGAACTGAATTGAGCTGAAACGGAAACGGAATCGGAAACGAATGCCTAAACATCCACTTTATTTTATCTTATGTAATTAACCTACTAATTATTACCTACTATGGAAATAAACCAATTATTAAGTACAATTTTTCATTACCCATATTAATGTCAGAAATTAAATACTTGTAAAATATGATCTATATTTAACCAGCTGCCCGGACAGACTTCGTTCTGTCAAAAGTTTTTTTTTATTAAAACCTTCCGTGTGCCTTAAAAGGGAGATTTAAGCTATCCTATCTTTCAAGTTGGATCAAACTGCACACGTGTGCAAATTTGTTTAAAATCGGTTCAGTAGTTTAGGAATCCATCGCGGACAAAAAACGTGACACGTAATTTATATATATTAAGATATCTTATGTAAAAAATACAAAAAATGTTTGTACCGATGTAGACTTTATAGACTCTGAAACCATCAAACTGATATGCCTCAAAATCAAAAAAATTACAGTATGTCAAGGACATACAAAGGTAAGTTCTCACCAAATTTCGTGAAACAATTTTTTTTTTGTAAAAGAAAAATAAAAAACCAAAAACGTGGTTTTTTGAATTTTTCACATAAATTTTGAGGTTATGTAAAAAAGTGTAAATACAAAAGTTGTACATCTTTTTATTACCTACAACTTTGCCATTCAACTTTTTTCAATAGGACTTGTAGTTTTCCCGGAAATCGAGATAAACCATTTTTTTCCCTTAAACCCCCCCTCCCCCCCCTTCCCGACCTCAGATCGCCCGTAATTTATTTTTCCTATAATCTTCGTTATATTCTCTTCCTTTTGCAATAGGTTTCATTCTACTATAATTTTCTTCCACTTTTTACCGTTTTTAGAGCTATCTGCACTGGACTACTAGTTTAAGGACCAAATAAAAATTGATAATTGATCGTGAGCCGAATCAAATCAAATTACTTTTCCCAACCCGTATTAAAATGCTTTTATGTTTAAATGGAAATCCATTTAAAACGTTACCTACGCGAAAAGTCCCTACGGGCGACGACCATATTCTACAAGCTTTTAGCAAACCAATTTCTGATAATATAATTATTTCACGTATTTCTACCACAAGGTCTTTGCTAGGCTAGGCTATTCCCGAAGGGCGGACAACCTACTACGCAGAATCCAAATCGGTTTGAATAGATTAAGAGAGATAGTTTGTTGCAGTGGTTAGGAACTACATACCTAAAGTCGAACACTAATTCACCGGAACGATTTGACTGAAAATAATGTCACTTTGTGAACTATTACGGCCGTAGCGAACTTGGTCCATATAAAATATATGTTTCAAATCTTATCGTATCAATGATTCACATCAGAATCGCTTTGTCACAATCACGGACGTAACCTTGTCTAATCGAGAGTGAAGCATAGCAATGACAGCTCGCTTACCATGTGTGCGTAATTTTGTAATTTTTGATTCGCAATGGTCTCAATGTCGTAGCAGCATGGTGTCAATGTGTGGGTGTGTGTACTTGCACGAATACAGAGTTGGTATTACTATGGGTGCTTCACTGAATTTGTTCTTGGGATTACGTCCGTCTTTTTTTACGTCCGTGGTCACAATACTATTTATTTTTCGTCAAAACCTTTGATACTTTAAATGTCAATTTGGTCCGGTGGATTAGTATTCGACATAGTTCTGGCTTGTCTCAACGAGATCAACCGATGACTGGCGACACGACATACTTAAGCATTTTTATGCGACGAAAAAATACCTTAATTGTATGACGATAAAGTTGAATTAGAGCAGGTCAAAATAAAATTAAGTAGGCGTTCGCTATAAACGCCTCAATCCTGCGTAGAAAAATTTGGAGCGTTCCAAAAAAAAATCCATCTTCTTCAGATACTTCATTTCATTATTAAAATTTATTAAAAATACCTACTTACTTCATTTTCTCTTTGTCTGGCCACTTACATGGTATCCAGTATATAATACGGGCAACAGCTAGTTAGATATAAAACACTTTTCATCCATTATTAAACAGACGGGTAAACGTCGCGCCTGGATTTTAGACTATTATTGCTTGCACACCACAGATTATAAAAATAAAATAGATAAATAAGAAGTACAAAACATCAGGCGGCCTTATCGCTATGTAGATCTCTACATCTATCTCTATATCTATCTCTAGATCTAGAAATCTTTCTTTCATGCAACTTAGCACAAGGATACACAAGTAATACTTAGAAGGTATCCGCGTGCGTAGTCACCAGAGTAGATACATATAAAAGAGACGATTAAACAGAGAAAAAATATAATAATAAATAACAAATAAAAATCTTTCTAAACTGACTTAAAAGAACAACATTAATTCATACCACAGCACTCAGCAGTATTAGGCAAAACCCATGATACTTCACCACAGCAGTGGTAAGCAGTTAAGCACAGGGAGAGTAGGTACTTTTAAAATATATTACTATATTGTTATGTGCTTTAGGACTCCTAGGAAAGACCATTGCAATTTAGTGGACTCCAATGGGTTAAAGCCAGAATTTATCACAAGACTTAGAATTTAGATGATGACACTAAACCGGGGGGTATAATTTTCCAGGTCACAGAATATACAAATAGGCAGGCTTAATCCTCTCAGAATAATGTCGTCGAAGCGAAAATTTTTAAGCCGGAATGTTTAGAGTGCCAAACATAATAACCTGTAGCCTATAGTTGGTAGCGGCCTTGCTTGCGAAGCGAAGGATCCCGGATTCGATTCAGCCGGCCGGGGCAGATATTTATGTAACAGATAAATATTTTTACTCAGGTCATGGGTGTTATTGTGATGTGTCGTCCATGTCATGTCACACAGGTAAAAACCTACTGCGGGGGTATGAGTGTGTAAGCGTTTATTTATTTATTTTAATTATTATAAGTTGGTATAATACGGGTACTCACGATATTATATATTTTGTAAGCGGATAGGACTAATGGATAAGTCAATAATAATCGAAATAGCAGGCAAACGAACTGACGATCCACCTGATAGTAAGTGGCTATCGTCGCCCGTGGACATCAGCAACACTGATGCGTTACCGGCCAAGAAAGAGAGTAGGAAAAGAACGAAAGAACTGGTCTCAAGCCTCCAGCCGGAACACGGCGAGCAGACAAGAGGGTGGTAATTATCCAGGCGGACCCCACGGAAAAATAATAATAGTAATAATGGCATTAATAAGCCTTTAATATCACTATTACAAATATAATCCGTTGGAGGGGCCCTATCACCAACGGACCGGATTTAGTCGCGTCCTACGAAACCCATCCGGTGTGGCGGCGTAACTCCAATAGTTAGTATTCTAAGCCGCCCCAAGACGACTGATATCTTGCGATAAGTTAATAGGCAAAATAAGAAGGTCATCCTGTCAAAACATAATTATTACGAGAAGTTTGTAGATTTCCTTTTCATACGCCTACATTGCGGGTGGAACTGTAGAAATCTTTTTTGCCGTAAACAAAGGAATATGCGTTCGCCACAATATTTTAAGTGCAAATACAGGTTACAGGGTGACCCGAGCCTAACCTTTAGGACTTTAGGCATCAAACACGACAACAAAATTGTTAAAGTAATAAGTACCTAGGTATAAAGTTGTTCCAAATTTCATACTATATCTTTACTAGTAACCGCTAGTAATTTGTTTTAAATAAAAAGCCCATTAGAGCATCCTTATGGTCCAGTAGTTTTTTAAATTCATGGTTGTACAAACAAACAAAAAATCTAAACTTTGTTTCATTAGCCCTAATAGCTTCAATAGCTTACTTTTGGTTTTGACTTTGTACGATTATGTATAAACTAACAAACGATTATTTTTTTGTTATCAATTTATCATTGATTTAAATAAAATTGGTTTGTTCGTTTCTTTTCCTTTTTCTATTTGGCTAAATAAACATAATTTTGTTGCTATACATATTTATGTATAATTAATTCCACGAATGGGGTACGTAGTTGAATAATAAAAGTACCCAGAGTTTACGCTAAGTTGTACTGAAAATGCTGATTTCAATTTAATAAGAATCGTCATACATTTACGAATTTCAGAGCTCACAGCTATTATAATCTTTCTAATACATATTTTAAACGAACAATTTTATTCTTGTATGTATACTTAATATAATCTGAGTCTCGGAAACGGCTCCAACGATTTTCATGAAATTTAGTATGCAGGCTGTTGCGGGGGCGACAAATCGATCTAGCTAGGATTCATTTTTATAAAATTTCGTTTTATCCATGTTTTCAGGCAATGAAAAACTGCTACAATAGACTCTTCCTGACATCTATTGGCGAGTAGCAACACTAAAGCTACTTCAGTAGATGGTGTTGTTAAGCAACACTAAGCCAATGATTTCCAAAAAACACGATTTACCAAAAAACATCCAAACAAAGCTTGGTCATCCGGGTACTACCTACGTAACTGAACTTAACACAAACCCACACAAGTACCCACATGTTCCAGCTGAGGGCCTGAGTTCCCTTTTCTGGCTGCATCTGTGTTACCAAAGTTCATTCATCAAGGACGGTGATCTCTTACCATCCAGTATAAAAAAAAAAAAATAAACGCTCACACTCATACCCCCGCAGTAGGTTTATATATACCTATGTGGCGGGTGGTATGGGCGTCACATAAAACACATCACAATAACACCTTCATAGGGTCATCCCGAGTAGAAATATTTATCTGTCACATAAATATCTGTCCCAGCCGGGAATCGAACCCGGGACCTCTCGTTTCGCAGGCAGGGTCGCTACCAAACAAATTCCAAATCCAGTAACTAGTATGCTCATTTGTTGGTTCGTAAAAACAGGACCGGAGCCTCTGTAATTTAGGGTCGTAACGGAACTTTGCATCCGCTTCCGTTATCTCCGCAAAAATTTTTACCAATGCCTCCGCATCCGCCTCCACATTTTTTTTGCGCAGTTGTAACGGATGTTTATTAAGGCTATATTAAGGCTAATTAACAACTACAGCGATTTTTTGGGTTTTAAGCCGGTTGCAGACCAAGAACTAAGTTAGTTTAGCTTCGCTCTCATAGCTAACGCATCTTTCATAGTTGTTGTGCAGACAGAAAATTATCTGAAACTATGTGAAACAACTCAAATATGTGAAGCTAAGTTAGTTGTATACGCTGATAAGATGGAATACAGTGTCCGCGTCAGACCGCTCTTTCCCACTGGGCACTCTGGGCAAGTGCCCAGGGCTCCGTGATCGATAGGGGCCCCCTGGTTCCTGCCAGATCACTAAACGAAAACCGATATTTATTACCCAAAAACTTTTTTAATTCGAATAAATCGAACCTAAATTACTGACTATAATATCAATTTGCTAATTAGCTTTTCCATAAATCTTGCTTATCTACTTACTAAGTTTATTCTAACAAAATAGTGTTCTATCAAAGTCATAAGCACCATTATCCTAATATGCCTCCAATAGTTTAAGTTAAAGACGGCCTTGCCTCGTGGGTATTCTCGTTCGATTATAATGTGGGTCTTCAAGTCAAGAGTGAATAGGCTTTTACTAAGTTAGCTTTACCGTCCATGACTTCATTGTCGCTGACCTTAAGGGGCTTTTGCAGTAAAGCATTAGCTTATTTAGTATTAAAAAAATCGTAGCTGCGTGAGCTAAGCCAAGCTCCTTCCGCCTTCCCTGTTTCTAGTTTCACATCACTGACTAACTTGCGCTTAGTTGTTGATGTGCACGCAACTTACTTCCACTACAGCTATAGCCGGCATAGCTTACGCCCTAACTCGGAGTCACTAACTTTTACTTAAATCGCTCCTTAGTACAGAATTTGTATGGTGATTCTTTACTAAGGAGCGATTAAAGTAGGCCGTTAGTGACTCTGATTCGTTCAGTTTCGATATTGCTCAATTTCTGGTCTGCAAATATCAGAATGTGTAACTTACCCACGACCAGCTGCGATTTCCTTCAGTTCTTGTTTCTGCTCCGTTTCGTATTTCCTCTGCAGTTCACGGACGTGCTCTTGACGAATCAGTTTCTTCAGGGCTTCAAACCTGTGATAAGGGTGCATAAGAAATAATTTTTTCATGTTATGTAGTTACTCTTTACGGCACAAACCGTCTAATAATAAAATACGTGTAAAGTAACTTGAGATGGCAATTTCATTAGGAACTTTCACTCATGTCTTAGCATTTTTTATGAAGGGCGTTTTTATCGCCGCACGAGAGTGGTACGAAGCTGGCAGTTCTTTATCCAAGATATTGTCGTTAGTAAAATAATTACGAAACTTACAAATGAGTTTGTAGCGATCCTACATTTGTATATTATTGTAAATACGCAACCCTATTTTGTACCATGGCATTTATAAATAGCACCATTGTCATTCATTCATCTTTCCACATATTTGTAATATAACGTCACGGACCTGAAAAAAAGACGGACGTAACCTTGTCTAATCGAGAGTGAAGTATGGCAATGACCGCCCGCTTACCATGTGTGCGTAATTTTTGATTCGCGATTAAAGCAGTGAAGTATCAATGTATGGGTGTGTGTACTTGTACAAAAAGAGAGTTGGTATTACTGTGGGTGCTTCACTGAATTTGTTCTTGGGATTACGTCCGTCTTTTTTTTAGGTTCGTGTATAACGTATTAAATTCTTTATTCTTGTTTGGAGTCCTGTTTATTGTTACACCATCAACTCACTTCCTACAAGTTATGTAACCCTGATTTTTTAATAACCCCGTTAAAAGGTACTGGGTTCTCATTACACATACATACGTGAACGCATTAACCAATTGGCCTTTAGACGAATAGTTATATTGACTTGCAGGGTTTACAATGAGTTATCAATATTATTACCATTTTAATAATTTTTATTCCTGATTCGTAAGGTGATATATATAAAATATAACTTGATACTCACTTTCAAACATTTATTTTGTAAAATTACACAAAAAAATAATTTGTCTTTTGGCGCCCAACGTGGGACGAACGAGCAATAATTTTTCTGCCTTTTATCTGTATAACATTGCCCACCTTTAACCCCTGGGGGAAGAAACATGAAATTTGGACAACGATTTCCTTTTACAATGCATTACGATTGCATTAATTTTATTTATTAATAATTAATTTTAAAATGGGAAACGATGCATTACGATTGCATCGTAAAAGAAAATCATTGTCCAAATTTCATGTTTCTTCCCCCAGTAGTTTAAGGTGGGCAATGTTATATAGATAAAAGGCAGAAAAAATATTGCTCGTTCGTCCCACGTTGGGCGCCAAAAGACAAAAAATTTTTTTGTCTAATTTACTAAGAAAGGAGTTTTTGATATTCCTTCATATATATTTTTAAGGACGCGTTGCACAAACTGGAATTAAACTTTTTAGTAAGACATAAATAAATAAAAGATGTCTTGTCACGTTTAAGAAAAATCGAAGTATTTTTTATCAAATTATCAACCCTGATAGGGAAAAGTAACTAGTTTTAATATAAGCTATTAATGAAAAGGAATAATTTTGTACCAGGTACTCTTTCTCGTTTCCCGTTGATACAATTTGACCCTTCTCAAACGAATATTATTATGGTATAATTATATTATTGATATTCGTTCCCAATATTTCTATATTCCTTCCTACCTCTTACCCAAACTCTTTTATACGGGATAATATAATAATTTCCTTTCCGGAATGTAATTTTTATAAACTTAGATTAGAAGATTTTGCTTGTTAATTGTTATTTATGTATTCCTTCTAAATATATAGCGGAAGTAATTAGGGAAAATTATTGTAGTGGGTGGAGATTTAGGTATAAATGAAACTTTTATGAAAATTAATCGTAAATATTAAGATATTGTAGGAAAGGAATAAAATTAAATTCCGTAACCTTGTTTTTCATAATATCGCGATTTACGTATTATTTATTTTACGTATTACGAAGTTTTTTTTATGGTAATAGCCGGCAAACAAGCTGACGATCCACCTGATGGTAAGTGGCTATCGTCGTCCTCGAACACAGTAACACCAAAGGCATCACTGATACGTTGCCGGTCAAGAGAGAAGAAAAAGAAAGAACTGGCTCTCAAGCCCCCAGCCTGAACACGACGAGTCGTTTGGCGGCTGACTCAGGCTCAAGGGTGGTAGCTATACAGGTGAACCCCATGGAGAAATAATAATAGTGATAATGGTATTAATTAGCAATTAAAATCAATATTACCTATATAATCCCTCCGTGGGCCCTACCACCAGCGGACCGGATTTAGTCTCCTCTTACGACACCCATCTGGCGTGGGATTGGGGTTAGTATTCTAAGCCGTCCCAATACGGCAAAAAACATATATATTTTCAACCCCTTTTTGATTATTTTAATTTAGAAGAAAATTCATTTCCCATCCAAACCTATTATGTACAAGTATAGTTCGTCACAATGTTTTGGCAAAAGATAATAATATTTCTTTTAAAGATTTAATATAATTCAATTTAATATAATTAATATTCATATTGTTAACAGGTAAACGAGTATCTAGTGTGCATTAGTGATTAGTTTAAAATAATATGTTTATTAAAATAGTGTTTGTAAAAGCAAAGAGTTCCGTTAATATTATATCAGTATCAGTTTACACTGATCGATAACTGAACTCGAATATTATTTAAATTCAGACTCGTAATTTCTTCTTCCTATCAAAATCTTATTTACGTTTGACGTCTCTAAAATGCTTGTTGGTTCTGGTTCCTTATCGCGCTTAATCTCCAAACGTCTTTAGCAAATTAATTAAAAGCTTGAAGACTTCATAAGATAGCGTTTTGTGGATTTGTCTTGCGTTTCTTGCATCAATCTTTTGTAGTAACTTGGAAAATATAGTTCTTAGGATATTAATTAAAATCTTCAAGATGAAGCTAAATTAGAACTATCTCTTTTCATCCTACGGAGTTAAAATTTCACAAATTGATAAGGTTCCAATGATATTGTATTTTTATGATAATAGTAACCTCATACTACGCTTGGGCTTAGCTAAATTAAAAAGCTTGTTTATAGAAGTATTCTTAATATTTTTCTTGTAAATTATTCGAGTAAACGAGCAGACAAGTCAGTTGAGGGTCCCCCTAGAGCCCCAGAGGCTAGTACAGTGATTCCCAAAGTGGTCTATATCGACCCCTAGGGGTCTATGACAACCTGCAAGGGGTCTACGTCAGCAAAAAAAAATTTGGGGGTCCATGAAATGAAAATGGGGGTCCACGATAGTGGATCTCAACACATACACTGATAGGACCTATCATACTATCTTATAATATCAAAACATACATTATTTATAAAAGTACCTATGAAGTAAAAAAATATATATATGTTTATAAAATTGTGTAAGTTGTAGGATGTTGGTATTCGCTTTGTGGTCGCAATACATTTTGAACTTGTAAAAATGTTTATTTAATGCTACGTATATTTTACATAACAGATACAAAATTTTATTTTGAGTAGTTTTAATTTAAATTCAATTAATAAATGTATAAATTAACATGTGTTTTTACTTTAAGTTTTTAACACTAAACTTCACTACAGTTAGAAATTTACAGGAAATCAATATCAGGTAAGTAGGGGGTCTACCCAACACGGAAAAACATGGCAAGGGGTCTACGACACAAAAAAGTTTGGGGATCTCTGGGCTAGTAGAAGATGATAATGACGTTACCTGTCGCGTTGAGGAGGCACCATGAAGGGAGGTCCACCTCGGGACCGGCTGGGGCCAGGGAACCGCAGGATCTTGCCAGAGGTATGCGGTACGTTCAGCATTCCGAACATCTGGAGAAAAAATAAACAATATTAATAAATACAGGCTGTCCCAAAAACTTACGAAAACTTACGTAAACCTTTTTAACTTGCTTTCATTTGCATGGCAAAGTGGTGCCGACAAAAAGAAAAAAACTGTTCGGCAGCTGATAGTTCAAAATGAATGTATTTCAAAAATTATTATAGTAATATCACAGTAGATATAATAGTAACATACATAAATGTGAATGTAAAAGAAATATATTATTTACTTTCCAAAAGAAAAATACAAAACAAAGAATTAATTTTATTTCCTTTAAAACTCTTGCATGTGTTAGAATTAAAAAAACTTAAAAAGTTTTTTTTTCAAAACTGGATTAGAAAAAAAGAAGATAAACAATCCGACCCTGCCAGGATTCGAACCTGGAATCTTCTGATCTGTAGAAACTTTTTTTAAAAAACTGGATTAGAAAAAAGAAGATAACAATCCGACCCTGCCAGGATTCGAACCTGGAATCTTCTGATCCGTAGTCAGACGCGTTATCCGTTGCGCCACAGGGCCTATGAACAGGAGGTTAAAATTAATAAACGTATTGTAACAATTACTATCTATTTATAAGACCGCATAAAAACGGTTAAATTACTAATTCGTATGTTTTTGTACGGTTTTTTAGAAGCGCATTCTAAATTGAAAGTCCACATGATTATTTTAGTCTTTCGGGCTTGGCAGTTACAGATAAGTATATTTAACTACTTGAGTTTTTTTTTCCAGTCTCAATAAATTGATTTGGTATGTATTTATATGTAACATGATTGCTATCTGATATTGGAAGTTATAATAAAAACAATTATAATACAATGAATCACATAACACATCAATAAAACATAAAGATAAAATTTGCGTTTTTAAAAGTTTTTGTTTAGCTTTGCCCTGTATATGGCTTTATTTCATATTAGTCGACACATTGAATGGACATTTGCTTTGGACCATTATTTTTGTTAGATTTGTTGTAAGAAAAATTACAGTAAGTATATGAAATGACTAATGTTAAAATTTATTTTTATTCGTCACTCGTAAGACATTTTTATTTGGATAATTTTAAATCTGAACAAAGCCTAAGTACGGTTTATAGATTTTACCCTAAGTCTGGGGAACTTAGAATACTAAACCCAATCCCACGACGGATGGGTGTCGTAAGAGGCGACTAAATCCGGCCCCCTTGATGGTAGGGCTAATATTGGTAATATTGATTTTAATTGTTAACTAATACCATTATTGCTATTATTATTTTTCCATGGGGTTCGCCTGGACAGCTACCACCCTTGAGCATGAGTCAGCCGCCAAACGACTCGTCGTGTTGCGGCTGGGGTCTTGAGAGTCAGTTCTTTCTTTCTTTTCTTCTTTTTTTCTTGGCCGGCAACGCTTCAGTGATATCTTTGGTATTGCTGATGTTCATGGGCGACGATAGCCACTTACCATCAGTTGGATCGTCAGCTCGTTTGCCGGCTATTTCCATAAAAATAATTAAGTTTAAATAAATAAACGATACTCTGACTTGGAATTTTTGTGTACCTACATTGTTTTTGTTTTAGCCACTAAACAAAATATAAGAGCACTGAAATTGAAAGCGCTCAGCGTGAAATTAATTTAGAATGAAGAGCGCGGAACGTTGGTCAGACCACTCGGTGAATAAACTCGAGGTTTTAAAACTAGTAGTGAGAGATTCGGCTTAAGAAATATATATATATATATACCCTCATGTGTTTAGTAAAAATGATCCAATATATGCACGGACCTGAAAAATAGACGGACGTAACCTCGTCTAATCGAGAGTGAAGCATAGCAATGGCCGCCCGCTTACCATGTGTGCGTAATTTTTGAATCGCAATGATGTCAATATTAAAGCAGTATGGCGTCAAGGTGTGGGTGTATGTACTTGTACGAATAGAGAGTTTGTATTACTTCTTCACTGGTGCTTCACTGAATTTGTTGTTGGGATTACGTCCGTCTTTTTCTTAGGTCCGTGTAATACTAGATGATATAAATATCTATAATCGCTGACAGTTTGCCTAATAAAATCGCGCACAGACTCTGTTAATAAAATTATTTCTATCTACTAAACTATGAGGAATAGCGAAAAGTGGTCAAAGGAGTCCTGGGGCCGATTTTGATGATAATTAAAACTGTGTTATGCAACTTATCAGCGAAATACAGGTTATTTACAATGAACTAAATAATGTACTTCACTGGTTATTTATAAGTAAAGGCCAATGCATACGTAACGGGTTTTATCCGTACGGGACGGGAAAAACATCGTCGGCGACGTCCCGTACGGGATTCCGCTGCGTATGCACTATCACTTTAATCTATGTGCACTATCGTATACGTTTTCTATGAAACGATGTTTCCAAAACTTCACGTCCCGTCCCGTTTGGGAAAATATCCATTACGTATGTATGCATTGGCCTTAATTATTATCTAGCATTTATAGTGAATCATTTTCATTAAACACATGAGGATAATACATTTCTTAAACCGGATTTTAGACCATAGAAAGTATCGAAGTTAGGTGGAAAATATTTAAATTTATAAGACACGAGTAACCGCCCTCGCTTTGCTTCGGTTTTCTTATTTTTTACACCTTGGGTTACATTATTGGAGTTTTATTAAGGATTCCTAATTTTTTGAAAATATAATATAGCCTATGTTACTCGGGGATAGTGTAGCTTCCCAACAGTGAAAGAATTTTTCAAATCGGTTCAGTAGTTTCGGAGCCTATTCAATGCAAACAAAAAATCAAATCTTTCCTCTTTATATATTAGTATAGATTAAATACTAGATATAAAATTTATGAATTACTATAAGTTAAGTGCGTAATTTATAAATATTTATAGTATTATAGTCTTAACGTCGATTGCAAATAACATGACACCTTATGGGTAAAACAACAGTTTTGGAGAAGATCGTTTAAAAAAAATACGTTTTTTGAGTTTTATGTACGAGTACCTTTGGGGCCGTGTTACCTCCGTATTGGGGCTCCAAACCGTATTACCTATAATCACAGTTGTTATTCTCACCACTAGCTACACTATAATAATACATTATAACTCATACAGTCATGAATGTGGAAAAATACTTTAATTTTATTCATTTTAAAGACGTTTTTTGTTACGCCGGGGGAGAGCGGGGAGGTGATCAATAGGGGACGCAATGGACCCCTCTTCAACGAACAATGCTCTTTAGGATCATCCCCTGGGAAAGGTTTCATCCTTTCTTACACAAATGCTTATATCGACAACTTTTGGCTTGTAGCTAGTAGGTATTTTTTTAAATCTTCTTCTTTCTTCTTCTTTCTTAGGTAAGTAAGGTACCCTGCGGTAGGTAAGGCTATAAGGTAAGAAGGCACAACGATTCCGTAAAGTATTTATAAGTTTTACAAATTACACAAACTAGGTATATCGCGCTTGGCTCCATCTGAAAACATTTCAATAGATAGCGTATAAAATAATACTTTAACTACAAGAATAAGTAGGAAGTTGTTTATCAGTAAATTAATTTTAACTTTTTCAATTCATTTTGTTTTATATTTGAAGGTGGTTGGACTTTTTATTGAAAAGTTTTTATTACATTCAACGATTGGACAATAATAATTAAGTGTTACTGTGTTTGACGAAACCGTTTCCTTTGTTTTCGTGTTGTTTCGGTTTGTCAGTTATTTTGTAGTATTCTTTTTTCAAGTTTGAACGTAGCATTGTGAGCGTGCTCTTTTATGAATGCAGTACAAAATAGTCGCCCACGTCTCTCATTGTTTTCGTTCATTCATGTTTCATTCATTCATGGATATTAGCATAGATTTACAAGTGTGGAGTGTGGACTGGTTGTGTAGATAGAATTAAATTTCAGTTGTAAACTGAAATTACTTTTGACAAATGCTCTAAATATTAAGTAAACTATTGTGTAATGTGTTAGGGATCGTTCCTAAATACAAACTATCGCTTATTAAAGCTTAAATGATTTAATTACATTAATCAAAGCACACACTGATTACAGTATGATACCTATTAATAAGTCGCCTCTTACAACACTCTGGTTTACAGCCAAAAATTCGTAACCTTTCTAAACTTTCCATTTCGGAATTTCACCCGAAAATGTATTTTTTGACCTTTTCGTTTATTCGGTCTTGTTTTTAGCTAATGTTATGTGCTACATCGAGAAAAAAAATATGGTTACGTAGGTTGTTTATCCAATGTAATAGAAGTAGAACGAACATACTTTTCCTGTGATCTTTAAAATTAACTTTTAATTACTCGAGAAAAAGTTAGCAAAGCCCTACGACTGACTACAAGTTTACAAGTCAGTCACATTTTCAAGTAACCTTGAAATAATACCGTTTGAAATATTTAAAGCTAATGAAAATCTCTTTGAAATACATAGTACTCTGAAACTTTCCTTCTGGAAACGACGCGACGATAGAATTTTGCGAAAGTTCTAAAACGAATTTCGAAACCGAAATGATTTGCAAATTGATTACAAATAAAAAGTTTGGCTGTGGAAACTTTGCGGTATATTGTTTCAATACTAGATATTAAGTAAGTCAAATCCATTTATTATTTATGCTTAAATAAGATAAGCTAAGTTTCTAGCGGTATTGACACGGTTTAGAATACTAAACACAATCCCTCGCCGGATGGGTGTCGTAGGAGTCCAAAATCTGGCCCGGCTGGTGGTAGGGCCAATCCGACCAATATAATCCATATTGGTAATATGGTTTTTAATTCTTAATTAATAACATTATTACTATTATTATTCCTCCATGGGGTTCGCCTGGACAGCTACCGCCCTTAAGCTTGAGTCAGCCGCCAAATAAATCGTCGTGTTCCGGCTGGGAGCTTGAGAGCCAGTTCTTTCTTTATTTTTCTTCTCTCTTTCTTGGTCGGGAACGCATCAGTGATGTCTTGGTGTTGCTAATATCCATGGGCGACGATAGCCACTTACCATCAGGTGGATCGTTATCTCGTTTGCCGGCTATTTCCATAAAAAAATATTGATAGAAATACAATATTTGAGATTATTAAATTACTTTAGTTGCCTTGATTGCTTAAGATACTTTTCGAAAATCAAATTACGCCATTTTAATAAATCCCTGTCATGAGTGGTTTCGAAAGAAAAAGCGGGCAGAAACTCCTAAGGAGATTTTTCGCATCCTGTGTGAGTACCTATAATTTGATTAAACTGAGTGGTGCAGAGATATTATACACAATAAGTTACCTCTCCGTAGTCAGGAGTTCGCACGACGTTGGGAGGAGACTTGGTGACGATGCGACCGTAGGCCTCCCGCGTGATCGCCGGGTATTGGTACCGGAATCTGTTGAAAAAAGAGTCAAAATTAAAGTAATCTGGATCTTACCAAAATAATACCGAATTAAAAGAAATAGTCTTCCGAAAAGGGCCACTAAAATTATCGATGAACATTTATCAAAATCACCATAGCTCCTCTAATCTTCTACACAAATAAATAAAAGCAGCCAAGTGCGAGTCGGACTCGCCCATGAAGGGTTCCGTAGCAGCAAATAACATAATATAAAAGTTCTTGCACTTCATTGTAACTTTGATCGATATTTTTTGCGGTTTACGATTTATGACGTATTAAAAAAAACTACTTACTAGATCTCGTTCAAATCAATTTTCGTTGGAAGTTTGCACGGTAATGTAATATTTTTTTTACTTTTATCATTCTCTTATTTTAGAAGTTACAGGGGGGGGGACACACATTTTACCACTTTGGAAGTGTCTCTCGCGCAAACTATTCAGTTTAGAAAAAAATGATATTAGAAACCTCAATAACATTTTTGAAGACCTATCCATAGATACCCCACACGTATGGGTTTGATGAAAAAAAAGTTTTTGAGTTTTAGTTCTATGTATGGGGAACCCCCAAAAGGGCTTCCAACATTTTTGTATGGAGCCTGGCATACCTACAAGTCCGCCATTTTGAAAAAATCTCGATTCGGCGGCCAGTGATGAAACATATGTCAATCGATAGAGTAAATGATTATGATCAAAAAGTATTCCGTGATGAAATGTCGTAAATGGTATACTTTCTGAGATATTTGAGTTCAAAACCGTAGAAAAATAAAGTACAAAACTTTGTTTCGGCGGATATTGATGAAACATGTGTCAATCGATAGACTAAGTGATTACGATCAAAAAGTATTCAGCGATAAAATGTCGTAAGTGATATGCTTTATGAGATATTTGAGAACAAACCAGTACAAACATAAAACATTTGTAATGATTTGTCTTTTTATTTTTTAGTGGATCAAAACTATAACTATATACATGTAAAATATCACAATATCTTTAACAAAATTAAATAAATACATATTTATTCATATTTACATATATACATATTATGTTATATATTAAGTACATAAATATTTATAAATACGTATATATAACATCTGGTTGAAGACCACGGGCGACGACATTCTAAATGCTTCAGGTAGTGCTGCCGGACATGATTCTTGAAGGAGCTTTTGGTAGATTATGATTTTTTGATGTCTACAATCAAGGAGTTCCAGAACAGTATTAAATGTATTGTGAAGGAATTCCCGAAATAAGCAGTGCTATGGGTTCCTTTAAAGAAACAGGAGAAGACACATTATTCAAAATAGCATAAAATGTTGAGAGAATTCTGAAGTTTCGCCTGAATCGAATGGGTAGCCATTTAAGTTAGGAATGGAACTGGGAAATGTGGTCATACTTACAGTTATTAAGAAGGCGCTCCAATTTATTCAGAAGTTCCTCTGACAAATCTGTACAACACACATCAGCATAATCAAGGTGAGGGATGACCAGAGCCTACACCAACATAATTTTGGTCTTGAACGGTAAGAAGTGCTTATGGCGATACAGCAATTGAAGTGTACAGGTCACTTTTTCTCCTTACCTCAGTTACGTTATGTATTATAAAAATTAAACAAATTCGTCAAATAAACAATAATAAAACAGAACCTTGTCATGTCATTCCCATATAATGTGTGTTATATGGTTCTTGGCATGGGCTCGACACCAGGAAACATTGTCTTTATCACCAGCGGAATTTTTAAGATTCAGTGATTGTTAGACATGATGTAGAAAACGAAGCCAATAATGAATTTTACCATTTGGGTTAGAGTCGCCAAAGCTGTAGCCGCTGGTGGCAAATAAATTATTTATAAAACAACCTAGTAGTTTGCTTTGCTTTTTTTTTAATTCAAACTTACCCGTTATTAATAAATCAAGTACCTATGCAGCACATACACATATGGCATAATATACTTATTTTTTATTATTGACCCAATAAATTCAAAATAAGTATATGCTAATTTTTAATGCATTATTTTTGTACGGTTTTGAACTCAAATATCTCAGGAAATATATCACTTACAACATTTCATCACTAAATACTTTTTAATCGTAATTATTTAGCCTATCGATTGACATATGATTTATCAATGTCCGCCGAGAAGAAGTTTGTTGCTTTATTTTTCTACAGTTTTGAACTCACTTATCTCAGAAAGTATATCACTTACGACATTTCATCACTGAATACTTTTTGATCATAATCATTTAGTCTATCGATTGACACATGTTTCATCACTGGCCGCCGAATCGAGGTTTTTTCAAAATGGCGGACTTGTAGGTGTGCCAATTAGGTTCGATGCCCTTTATTGTTTTATTTTAATTTTTGTATGAAAATCTTAACGCGGTTTACGGTATACATCTACTGACCAAGATTCAACAGTATAGTTTTTATAGTTTCGGAGAAAAGTGGCTGTGACATACGGACGGACAGACAGACAGACAGACAGACAGACAGACAGACAGACAGACATGACGAATTTATAAGGGTTCCGTTTTTTGCCATTTGGCTACGGAACCCTAAAAATTGGAGTGTCTGTTTGTAATATTAAAATAACCGCTTTTTACTACTTAATGCACTTAGCATTTGGATGTATACACGGTACATATACCAAAACAACATTTTTCACTATTTTTATCTGTCTGTTTGTTTCGGTTAATCTCTGAAACGGCTGGGCCGATTTTGACGGGACTTTCACTGGTAGATAGCTGATATAACAAGGAGTAATTTAGGCTACTTTTATTTTAGAAAATAGTTAAAAAAATAGTTTGTTAGGCGATACGAAGTTCGCTGGGTCAGCTAGTATTCAATATACCTAAATGTGATGATACTCAGGGTTGGTTCAAGGCTAGGGAACTCCTTACAGTTTGAAGTACGAGCATAAAATTTTATAAACGCACTAGCGTTCTTTCCGGGGATTTGTCCGCGTTTTCCGAGATACTAATTAAGTTCATGATCATAAAATGATCATAAAAATGATCATGGTCTACCTGTATTATAAATTGCATGAAAATCGGTTCAGTAGTTTTTGCGTGAAAGAGTACCTAACAAACATAAAAAACAGTAACTTTCCAAATTAAAATATTAGTGGAATTAATATTATTTACCGACAAAATATTTACATAAAACCTCGTTGTTGTTGTTCACTATTACGTTTTAATGTAATTAGATGCACATACATGTACCTATGTCGTTTGGTTATTATGTTGGTTATTCATACGTGACCACAAAATTAATGAATTAATTATTTTTATCCTAAACCAATTATCTACGCTACGACCAAATATTTTAGTGCTACAAATTATAAATTGGTATTTGGTACCGCAAGGAGTAGATTTATCAAACAACGCAGAGCTTTTACGTAGGAATAAAACAATTCTTATTAAGGTGAATATTTAAAGCAAACATTTTTTCGCTATTATTTTGTTTACAAAATATCGGAGTACAACGACCGTTTTCAATAATCTCCATCCATCCATCCATCCATCCATCAGCCTTTGTAGGTCCACTGCTGGACATAGGCCTCCCCTAACTTGCGCCACTCTGACCGGTCCTGAGCCTTCTGAATCCAGCGGATGCCCGCTGTCTTCTTCAGGTCGTCAGTCCACCTGGTCGGGGGGCGTCCTATGCTCCTTTTTCCGAGACGTGGGCGCCATTCGAGGACCTTTGTTCCCCAACGGTTATCGGTCCTTCGAACTATGTGGCCAGCCCATTGCCACTTCAGCCTGCTAATTCTTTGAGCTATGTCGGTTACTTTTGTTCTTCTACGGATCTCCTCATTTCGAATACGATCACATAGAGAAATACCGAGCATAGCCCTCTCCATAGCCCGCTGCTACTCTGAGCTTGTGGATTAGGCCACTAGTGAAGCACCACGTCTCGGATCCGTATGTCATCGCTTCAATAATCTATTTATAACTAATCTCTGGATAAATAGGTAAAGTAATAATAACTAATACTACTAATATAGATAGACTAGATAATAATATTTATATGTGATTTTTAACAGGTATAGTTTATAGGATTTTGGAGGACCTTATTCGGTTATTAATAATTCTTGACAAAAATAATTGACTTCAAAATAACTCAAAAACTATTCGTTCGATCTAGCTCAAATATAAGTGGGATCATACGACAAGTACCAGCTTTCGATTAAAAAAAGAATCATCAAAATCGGTTCACCCAGTCCAAAGTTCTGAGGAAACAAACATAAAAATATACAGTCGAATTGAATCCTTTTTTGAAGTCGGTTAAAACGACCGTGAGCGTATATCCCTTTCTCTTGGTACTTTTCTTTACTTTAATATTAAATTAATTACTTAAATCCTTGTTTAGATTTCTACTCATAATTTTCAGTTTTCTTGCTAGACGACAATGCAAACAGTCTATCCTATTGTGTTTCCCCGTGGCTTCTATTTCTGTGGCAAAGAGGCGTTGTTCTGTACAATCCTGTAGGCGGGAGTCATCTTTCCGCTTCCTCTTCAGTGACGTCACAGGCGTCACGAATAAAGATGTTCTTGTGACATTTTGGTGTAGGAACATCTATACTAATATATAAAGAGGAAAGATTTGATTTTTTGTTTGCATTGAACAGGCTCCGAAACTACTGAACCGATTTGAAAAATTCTTTCACTGTTGGGAAGCTACACTATCCCCGAGTAACATAGGCTATATTATATAAAAAAAAATTAGGGATCCTTAATAAAACTCCAATAATGTAACCCAAGGTGTAAAAAAATAAGAAAACCGAAGCAAAGCGAGGGCGGTTACTCGTCAGATATAAAATTAAACGAAGATATAAATTTGTATAAAAAAGGGTGCGTGTAATTTGTACGCACGTGAGAAGTTATACTTCTTTGACATAATTAAATAAATATTTAATTTAATAACATGTTCAGTTTTAATTATCTTTCAAAAACTATTTTTGTACTAACTAAAAATAAACAAGTACAAACTAGATGCCGTTGTTCATGAACCTGAATCACGCTGTTGAGACTCTGAGATTTGTTTAAGTAATAACATTAAATTTAAAAGAGGTAAAGATAATAAGAAGTACTATTATATCTTCTGTGGTAAAACCTAAAGTTACTTAAATCCGAAGAATCACTTGTCTTATTGTATGAAGACTACTTAAGGCGCGGTATGACTACGATTTAAAAACGTTGATTTCACTCACACAGCCGCATATCTGTGTTAATCTAATGTTACATTTACGTGACGCTGAATAGGGTTCAAAATTGCAGAGCATATTTTTGCTAACAATGTAACTAGATTGCGAATAAACATTTAATTTGAGGGTTTTCCTTAGGTTATTCAAAATATACACATTAAATTCAATATCTGTCCGGTTTAAGTTTTAATAAAACCATATACGTATTATATTCTCAAAAAAAAAAATATGTTGTTACCGCTGAAAATACAGAGAACTTCGACGATTAAGTTTATTTTTGTATAGCAAATTACGATTTTTTATTGGGAATATCAAACAACTATTTAATATTCTATTCGGTTAATATTTTTCTTTAGACCTTTTTCTATGCTCTGTATTTTTTGTGTGCGATATTTTCATTGGGTTTCCTCGTACTCAAGCACCAAAGAAACCCAGTTTTGTGAATATTGAGATCACACCGCGCCTTAAAAGAGTACATAAATTATATAGATTACATAAAAAACAGTATTATATAAATAAGTGTTGGCACTCAATGTCTGTAAGTCTGTAACTAAACATAGTTTTTTGTAACATATGAAATCTTATATGACTGTCTGTGTCCAAAATAAAATATAATAAAAAAGAAGCTAGGGCCATCTATCCAGTGCTTTCATACCCCCTCTAGCCATGGTAGCGCAAACGTTTAACGCAACCTTTTTGCAAGTCGCATAAGAAGTATAACTTCAAAAAGTATAACATTACAATAATAAATTAGTAAAAAACTATCTGTGTCTGTATTTACACACTACAAAGATACCTTAGTGTGTATGTATGTGTAGTTTTGTCGGTGTGCGTAGCTGTGCTGATTGTAGTTGAATCTGTGTGTGTGAGTGTACACTGTACAATAATATGTTACCTGGGAGCAGCGCGGGGGATCGCCGTGTACACTGGCCACTCGTTGTACATGAGGGGGTCGCGGTACGCCGTCACCTTGTTCATGATCTCCGGGGCTTGCGCCTGCCTCTTGGAGAACCTGGATAAAAATGGAATATGAAATTAATCAAAATGTATTTAGGAACTACGAATTATTGAAATATGAAGTAAAGTCTTGAAATTTTTTTTATGAAATATACATCTATGTTACGATTAAACTAGTCAAGGAATATCTTAGTCGTGGCACATAATACTTAATAATTATATTTGGGAAATGGAAATTTAATAAACAATATCACACACTAGATTTTTAGTCACTAGCTAAACCCTAATAAAAGTAGCATTAATGCTATTTTCTAAGTGAAACAAAAACTTTTTGAATTTTCCCATTCCGAAAAAATATTTCTTGAATATTTTTTTTAAATTATTTTTACTTTCATAGACAGCCTTTATTTTATCAGACCTTTAATGGGTACGTTACAATTGTTTATAATAAAAGAATTAAGGTGGCATAAAAAAGTTCAATAATTTTGTATCATAATTTTTAACGATTTATTATAATTCAACTTCATTGCCAACCAGGTAGATAATAACTAATTGTTTGATTGTAAAGAACTAAACCAATCAATCTTCTTTAAGAAAATCGTTCCATCGCAACAATATTGAGAAATTTGAAATTAATGAACTGTTCATTAACTTGTTTGGAAATTTTGACGAGTTGAAAGTTTATATTGAAACACATTAAGTATCGATGAAATATTGTGTTTGGAAACAATTAAAATATAGTATTTGTTTTAATGTGGTTTTAGTTTTAGTGTTACACTAGGGAGATAGGGTTAGGTAGGGGTCAACATGAAACAAGTATGATGATGCTCCGTTTCGGGGCGAAACATGTGTTGGTGCTGCTATGTATGTTGGTATATACTTTTAATTATTGTAGTGCATGTTTCCGTTGTGGGAGGGAGGAAGGTGCCACGCATGTCATCATACATTTTAACCGCGGAATGTTGCAAAGTAGACTAATACTAAATAACTATGAAACGCCTGATAAATAAGTTTATAGGTTTATTGGGCGTGATAATTATTCATGAATGTAAATGATAATGTTTGCTAAGGATTATTGGCTCTTTGTGATTAACTGATTAATCGATCGATCAATCAATGGATCAATTACCTAATCGATCGATTGATTGTCACGCATTTTCCTAAAATAACCAAAAATGTTTTATTGTATAAGATTTACATTTTAAATGAAATTATACTTATGTAATTTTAAATTGAAAAAAGAAAGAAACTAATATTATAAATCTATACTAATATTATAAAGCTGAAGAGTTTGGTTGAACGCGCTAATCTCAGGAACTACTGGTTCGAATTGGAAAATTATTTTTGTGTTTCATAGTCCATTTATCAAGGAAGGTTATAGGATGAAACATCATATATTTTTATAGTCACTTTTTTCCACAAATTAACGCTGGTGAAACCGCGGGGCACAGCTAGTATTTTAATAATACAAATTGCGTATTAATCATATCTGATTTCGTTAGCTTCTTTTACGACAAATTTAATTATACTGGTACTCTATTTCCTATCAAAGTTAATAGGTCAAAGGTTAATATAATTATTACAAGAGGGCTAATTAAAGCTATCGAAAGCGCTGCGTTAATGATAAAACCATGGGTTTTATATGGACTAGAGATTTCAGTGTAATGTAAATTATAAAGTGTTTTTAATAATTAAAATTAATTACATATGTTAAAACTGATTGTATTATTGGACAATGAATATTATAATGATGTTAACATATACCTAAACTACTACTACGTACAACTAATGTTTCTGCAAAAATTAAATTTCTGTTTAATCGCTAATTGCAATTGTTATTTCAAAAAAACCAAGTGATAAAGAAAGACAAGGTTTTATCATAGGCATAAATTAAAATTGGTATGTACCTTTTTTTTACACGAATAAGTTAATGCTTGACCACAATCCCACCTGATGGTAAGTGTAGATGTGGTCCAAGATGGTGAGCACATTAACTTAGAAAAAGCCTATTCACTCTTTTCTTGAAGACATCCACGTCATAGGCTGGCGGGAACGCCGACGCAGGCAAGTTATTCCAGTCCTTCGCGGTGCGTATCTAAACCAGGTTTTTTAGAAAAAGGGGCAATTTTCCCAGTTTTACCATCAACGTATTAGTGACCAAGTGTTAATAAAACAAAGTTATTAAATAATTAAATTCAAAGGTTGGATATTTATTGAACAAATTTAATAATTGGATGTTTATTGGACAAATATAAAATAAAACTTTTAAGACATGATGATGTTAAATCAATGGGCTATAATAGTTACGTGCAATATTTTTTTTAATGCACACACCAAAAGAAAAAAATCCTAATAAATATCCTGTTGATTTTTTTTTAAATTTTTGTATTAAATAACTTTTAAATAACTTTTTTTAGCTAATTATTCATATAGATAAATTGCTGCTATAGGTTAGTACCTATCACAAAGTCATTGCTACACTGTTCAAAAAAAAAATCGAAGTAACAACCCATAATTGTCCCACTGCTGGGCTCGGGATCTCCTCTCATAATGTGAGGGTTACAGGCCATAGTCTACCACGCTGGCCAAGTGCGGATTGGTAGACTTCACACCATTGAGAACATTATGGAGAACTCTCCGGTGTGCAAGTTTTCTCAAGATGTTTTCCTTCACCAAATCAAGTGGTAATTTACATACGCACATGATATTTGAAAATTAAAGATGGGTGCCAGGATTCGAACTTAGGCCCTTGTGTTCGGAAGACCAATGTTCTAGGCTAGGCTATCATTGCTTATATATTATTTATTGCGTAAGGAGTTATTCAGCTATTTTATTTGGTTATTTCTCCAATATTTTTGTACTTACTTTTGATTTTGTTCGTGTATGTATATATATATGTATATAGCTGAAGAAATAAAAAATATTCTATTCTATTCTATTCTAGTAATAGTCTTGAAGGTAAATGGAAATGTTCGCTTTAGTTTCACATTTAAATTTGTCAGGTACCTACTCTCATACCTTCACAAGAGCCATCAGAATCAGGTAACCAAATTGAGAAGTTTCACGAGGACAGTTTCTTACCAGAGTCGAGTGTCAGTGAATTTATTAAAGTTAAATAGCCGTTTATACCGAGTAGCAGCTCGAAGTAAGTTTAAATTGTTAGCTTTGGACGTTAACTTTGCTTTGAATGTATCTTCGTTCTATGGATTCTTTCCAACTTTGATGTTTAAGGCATTCTTGTGTAGATGTAGGTATGTTCTTAGCTGGTAGCTTAGGTAACGTAACATATTTTTTATCACTTTAAATGTTTTTTTTTGTTTTTTTTTTTGGAAATATCCGGCAAACGAGCTGACAATCCACCTGATTGTAAGTGGTTATTGTCACCCATGGACATTAGCAACACCAAAGGCATCACTGATAAAAGAGAAGATAAAGAAAGAAAGTGCTGGCTCTCAAGCCATATCTTTCTTTTTCGTTATGATCGTAATGGTTTTTGTTATTTTACTTTAGAAAAAGATGTCCCAAGTTTTGTTCCGAATGTAGTAGCTCCAAATGATATATGACATAGATTTAGTTTGCATTTTATGTAAATAAGCCGTTGGTATCGACAGGTGATATTTTATCGAACATTTTGGTGTCACCTTCAAATTTTTTGGTAATAATTTTTGGTAATCGATCTCAGGTTGTTGTTAAAGTTCGTATAATATAATCAATTAATCACTTAAATAAATACTTTTTCACTTTTCACTTTTTTCTAGTCGTAATATCTAGTACACAAAAATCTTTGCATTTTGAAATACTTAAGAGACATAATTATTATAGGTATGTGGAGCATTATTTTGATACAAAAGAAAAAAGTACAGAAGAAATGTTTTTCCAAACATAGAATGAAATGTAAGTAATCGTCTAAACCGTTCTAATGGGACTGTATTACGTGCAAGGTGGTATTACGTTAAGCCTTATCCCGGGATTAGATACATTCGGTGCAAGAATACCTAACAACAAATTACGTTTTTACAAGAAAATTGTGAAATGGAAGCCATAGGATGTACGGTTATTCCGTTCATACAAATCGGTTAAGCCATTTCTATGTTTAGCCAACTACAGGGTACGGTTTCTTCATTTTGAATTTAAGGTGATGCCATACTGCAGTTATAAAATATTTTAACACATTAAGGCCCCTTCACACTCGCGCGGCGGTGTCGTAACGTAAGTGTATCGCAATATGCGCGTTGCAGCGAATCGTAATAACTTTTAACAAAAAAATGACCGCCGTGTTCCGGCTGGGGGCTTGAGAGGCAGTTTTTTCTTTCATTAATATTGCAGATAATTATGAATCCAATTTTTAGATTTCTTAATTTAATTTTACTTTTTAATTTAAAGTTTTAAAGTAGCAGTTTTGAGTTCAGTTGGAGTGTCGACTTTTCCATTCAAAGTTTCATGCACAAACCTCCACATAGCCTTAAGCTGGTCGCACGTGGGCTCGTCGGTCTTCGGGTCCCGGTCGCGGACGCGCGGCGACCTCCCGGACAGCATGGGCTCCTGGTCGATGCGCTGGGCGGCCGCGCACGCGCACACACACAGCGCCATGCACCAGGCGCGCCAAGAGATCCACATCCTGGGAGGAAGAGGGAATATCATTTTTAGACATTGAACTATTATTACTAGCGTATAGAACCGACACCGCGAACCTGATGTTTGAGCAATGAACTGTAACTTTGGCTACAGTTTTCAGTGGATTTAGTCGATCTTGAAAAATAATGGAGGCTCGATTTTGAAAATAGAACCTCCCGGCGCGACACAAATTTTATTAGCTTATGTCTGTTTTGGTGTACTTACATATACTTCAACATTTTTAGAACACAATTTTACTAACACACACACACACCCGTAAATGCCGGACACAAACCTTTCAACTATTTAATGCCCCAACTAAGAGTCACTAACGGTTACTTAAATCGCTCCTTAGTACAGAATTTGTATGGTGATTCTTTACTAAGGAGCGATTTAAGTAACCGTTAATGACTCTGAGTTGGGGCGTAAGTATAGTACCTATTTAAGTTTGTCATTTTAAGTGATGTAATAAAAAGTTTTATGATAAATAAAGATTCCTCAAAACTCTCATCATTCATCATCACCTGATCGAGTATTGTTAGAAGTTGGTTTTGGACTGTGTTAGTCACAGTAATTACCTGTCATCGGTGGTAATCTTTAAGGCTTTTGAGTTTTGTTTACTTAAGTCTTCACACATCTTCGAAAACAATAACGGAAAACCCCTGATAACATCGCGGACCTCCGTTCTTCTGCCCGCTAATTTGTTCCAATGGCGAACAATTTACTGTCCTTTAAGATGAAAACAGTTTCACTAAAATCATAACGGATTATTCTCCAAAGCTTGCAGAATATGTTGGCATTAAATAATGCTTCCACAGAGCTTTTCGCTTTTCGCCATAATATGATTATCCACACGCCGCACCAGCGGAAACTTTTTGACGTGTTTGTAGTTCGTGAGTTTATTACTTTAGTTGGTTTATGTAAAGAGAAATTTGTGTGAAATATAATTGTGATAATAGTAATTAACGCTTCATACTCATAGCCCACAGGAATTCCTGTGTCGCGGCGTCGTTCACTTCTGAGAATAGATAGAAAAGTTGAAAATTTGTTTTTGAGCCATTCACTAATATATATATATGCATACACATTGTAAATTATATACATACATAGTTAATTCACGAAGTATGTATATATATGCATGTACACATATATTTATATACTAAATAAATCTTGATTGAATTTTGGGAACAGTTTTTATAATTTTTTTCGTTAAAAATATGAAAATCACGATTTTAAAAAAACGGCTAACTTATAGATTTTGATTTTTAGAGAAAAGTATTGAGGAAACATTCACCAAACATGCGCCGAAGAAAAACCCGAGGTTCCAGACAATTTGGGTGAAAATTACTTGAGGCCCGCCGTGGCGGATGCTATCGACAACACACAAAGACACATACACACACATCCAGACCGAGAACAGAAATTCAAACTCATTAATTTTGCCTCGCTGAAAATCGAACCTAAGACCCTTAAACAGCGGTTCGGCATGCTATTACGCTATTATGCGGGTTGTCAATGATAAGCATTAATATTGTCGTTTTTAGGGTTCCGTACGAAAAAACGAAAATCGGAACCCTTATGGGATCACTCGTGCGTCTGGGCGACCGCCATTCACAGGCAATTTGCTCCGAAACTACTGGACTAAATGAGTTGAAATTTGGTACTCATGTGCTCATTTGTGGTCCAAAGACAAAAGTATAAAAATACAACAGAATTTTGAAAAAAATAATTTAATGAAATCAAAACTTAAAAAACTCTTTTGCGAACCGTATTGTGTGCTATCATGCTATGTCAAATGAAGGGGTTTGTTGTATGGATTATCAAATATATTTTTGTTGTAGTTGTGTAATGGATAGTTTTAAAATTATTCAAGAATTTTTTTTTTATTACCCGTATCTTCCAAACCGTCGAACGGATTTATATAATTAAGATAAGGGGTTTTATATAATTAAGTTAATTGGGTTATCAAAACGAATCTACCGACGTTTTGATAACCCAAGTGTTCTTAGATAAGTGAAATTAAAAAAAAACAAACATGGTTGGGTGGCTGTGAGATGTCATTGTTTGAAGTATCAAAAAATAAAAATAAATCGAATAATGCACAGGTATCAAATTAAAGAACTCACCATAAGATTTTCAAAAAGGTATATCATGATAGGTTTTTTGACAGCAGGCGGGTTTTTTAATTTTTTTAATTTATACTAGTTTTTCCTATCATACCTGTTTTGCTGACTGTACAATCTGTACAATGTCTAACTTTATAGCATGTTAGAAAAGTTGCGACAGGCTCCTACGGCGGTAATCCTATTGTCTTAGTCTTCGTATGTTGAGAATATTACCGTTAAGTCAGTTATCAGCTCGTTAGGTATAAGTATTTATTAGAAAAGTTGAACCGATTCCAATTCTTTCTTACTAATGATATAAACGCTTACACACTCATACCCCCCGCAGTAAGTTATTTACCTGTGTCGCAGGTAGCATGGACAAAACCACTTGTACATAATAATATGTTTCATAAATATACAGTACAGTCGACGTATCTTGGCGCGTCTGAACATAGGCTTTGCGAACTTTAGCGCACGTAAGACAGAGATAGCGACACGAACATGTTAATGTGTGACTGAGACATAATACGTCGCGTACCGAGCATTGCCGAATTATGTTACTGCGCAGCCTTCTGCGCGAAGTTCAGACGTATCTGTCGTACTGTACGTAGCTGTAATAAGTGCTATCTGTAACTGTGAGTAGGAAAAACGACTCAGTAGCTTCTTATTGCTTCTTCTGCCGAGTCCACTCACGGTAGAGCTTTGTTGAAGCAATGACGTAAATTGACTTTCAAAAAGTCAATTCAATAAATATTTTTTATAAAACCAACTAGCTGACCCGGCGAACTTCGTATCGCCTAACAAACTATTTTTTTTTTCTAAAATAAAAGTAGCCTAAGTTATTCCTTGTTACATCAGCTATCTGCTAGTGAAAGTCCCGTCAAAATTGGTCCAGCCATTTCAAAGATTAGCCGGAACAAACGGACAGACAGACAGACAGACAAAAATTGTAAAAAGTGTTGTTTTGGTATATGTATCGTGTATACATCCAAATGCACTTAGTAAAAAGCGGTTATTTTAATATTACAAACAGACACTCCAATTTTATTTATTTGTATGTATAGATGTATAGAAGATGTATAGATTTGAAAAAGAGTTTTTTTATTCAGAAACAAAATAAGCAACACCATGATATAGCTATAAAGTGGTAGTGAGTGAAGTTGTTACACGGCCGTGCCTCCGGATATTAGTTTATTATTGCGTTAGGCCGCGCGCCCGGTACGACGATGACATTCAGGGTCTGAGGTCAAGAAGTGTACAGATATATACTATAGATACTAGTTTTTGTGTAGTTCTAGTACTACGTTAACTATTTTATGAATTTGGGAACGTTTCAACATAATATCTATAATATAAAAGCCTCATATCATATCCCAGCCACATATCTGTTGCCCAACACAAACCCTTCGAGATAAATAGTTGAAATTTTGTACTCAAGTGTTTTTGCACCTGCATTTAGCAAGTGTTTAGTGTTAACCGACGCAATTATGGAGTTTTAAATTTTTCAGCCCGTTATAAGTTTTGATCCGACTTCAAAAAAAAGAGGAGGTTCTCAATTCGACTGTATTTTTTTTATGTTTGTTACCTCAGAGCTTTGGACTGGGCGAACCGATTTTGATGATTCTTTTTTTAATCGAAAGCTGGTGGCTGTCGTATGGTCCCATATAAATTTTATGGAGATCTGACAATGACATCCATGATAAAAACATATAAGTCTTAAATTTGTATTAAGTAAGCGCGACAAATGGACGAATAACTCAATATCACGCCAACCGATTTCAATGATTCTTTTTTTAATCGAAAGCAGGTGCTTGTCACGTAATCCCACATAAATTTGAACGAGATCTGACAAGTAGTTTTAGAGTAACTTTGAAGTCGGTTATTTTTTGTTAGTAAAATTTAGATTATATCATAAAAATAGGTAGACTACAATTGTAGATGGCGCAATTATCTATTAAAAATAGTTACTACACTTTTTTATTTTCGTATAGGTATTTCGTGTCATATAGGTACCTATATCTATTTTATCGTTAAAGATTACCATTTTTGAGATCACTTACCTTATAATACATAATTATTTATGTATTATTTTTTCACTGTGACATTAATACTTTCAGTATATTTTCTTTACATCGACAGAGGCTTTCCAGGGAAATATTTTGAATAAGCTGATTGTAACGAGATAAAGTAGGCTAAAACGTTCCAATAAATACATCGGGGACTCACGTCACTTCCAATATATTTCACGATGGATTGTATAATCCGCTTCGACGTTAATCTTAATTGGATTTCCTAAACCCTCACCACGATACAGTGTTATTTAAAACTTTGTTTTGTTTATGTTTCATTTATTTAAAACATAACTTTATTTAAACAATGGTTTTTTTATGTTACATGTAATATCTATGTCCACGATGAAGAGCATAAGAACAGGCAATTGACCATTCTGCTCGTAGTCGCTCTATCAATACAAGACGATACGCACGCTTTTGTTGTTGTCAGAAGTGCTTGATATTTGACATACAGCGTTAAAATGTCTTCGTGTATTATATCAATGTGATTGGTGTAGTGAGACAAAAGATAAACGTGTGTGTGTTGTAGCTCTTTTCGGAACAGATTTTTTGGTTGATTTGTTAGGGCATAACGTATCTATATTTAAATATCATTGATTTTTAGGTGTTCTTTAAACTAATAACGTAGGGGCGTGCGGGCGCAATATGGAAGAATCTTAAGAGGTTAAAATAGGGCATAAAATATTATATGATTATAAAAATATATTGTGTCTGAGTTATTTGAAACTTGGACGAATTCCAATTAAGTCCTAACATACTCGTAAGAGAATAAATAAAAAAGTATTACAGGATTTTTGAAAATTCATTCCATAAAGCAGTAAAAAGGGGATAAAAGTTTGTATGAATGTAAAAGTAAGGCTTGCTATAAATTTCATCGTCGATATCACAGAAAATGGTTTTGTCACCACGCGTATTCCGAACCGTAGTACAGTGTAAATAAAGGCAATTTATATTGAAACCAATTTTGATCGACGGCATCAATCACGCTATTTGCAGAGCTTTCGTGTAAATCAATCTTCGTTACGTGAAGACTATGTCTGTGTATCTACATAACACAGAACTAACGATAGGTTTATAAAAGTACAAAATGTTCATGTGTTTAGCTTCAACCCGTTAAAGGCCCAATACTAGACACGAGTCTCTCCTCTTGAGCAGGCCTAGGCCGTATTAAGAAAACTATCTTAAGATTTGTGCGATCCTAGATGTTAAAAATATGTCAATTCGTATGTAAAAATAAAAGTGCTGAATCTTACAATGCACCGGGATCACGTACCCTCCAAAGCACGGAAACGCTCAAGAATTTTGAGCAGTCACCCATCCAACTACCGATCGCGCCCTGTTGCTCCGCTATGTCGATCATAGAATCGATTCAAAGCGTAAGCTGTGAATGAAAGACTAATACTAAATTATTTTACGCAGTGTTATTTCTGTACAAACTCCCACATCAAAAGCTAATAGATCTTTTTCAGTTGGATCAAAAATTGGACTGAATATTTGAATTTCATGAATATTAATGCCTTTGTAAATGAAATATCAAAGTCGTCCACTCGTAAAGGCTGTATAGTGTGAGGTGCCTTTCTGCTATGCAAACAATAGGGTGAAAACACCAACTGCGGGTCACTCGATAATCAAACAACTTTGTTTACGATAGAGTGCACTGTACATTGTTAATTGAAGTTGATACGAGTTTATGAAAGGCTTAGCTTAAATATTTGATCGCGAACCGTAGCGCTATGAATGCAATACTGGTAGTTGTACATAATTTACTGTATGTATACTATGTGTTAACAGGTTGCGACATATCAAAAAGAAATAGGTCAACATTGACAACAGTTCAGTCCAACAAATTCATCATAATTTTATTAAAATTCTAAAAAAAGTCATACACACATAATGAAGTATAATGTCATAAACAGACATCTCGAACAAAATGTGTGTCCAGCCCCGAGGTTCTATTTTCAAAATTGAGTCCCCGTTCTCCTTTCAAAATCGAACGTATCCATTGAAAATTGAAGCCGATCGGCGCCAATACATTGGGACATACATTGTGTTCGCGATGTCGGTTCTATATGCTAATTAATACTTCTATGTACACACACAATATAGACGAAAATATTACAAAAAAAATTAATTTAATCAACGACAACTTAACTAACAACTTAATCTTAAAATTAAGTTGTAAATGAGTTTACTACTAAATACTACTTTATAAATATTTAAATACTACTTAATACTAGTTTATCATTAGTTACAAAGACAAGTAAAATTGAGAAAATGTCTTTATTATTCATAGACTCGATAACTTTATTCAGTTATATTCGTCTGTCATCATTATAGAAATGCTTACGTCAGCGAGTATTTCATCTCCTTGCTAACAAGGAGATAATTGATTTTCAATCTCAATTTCAACTGAAAAATCAGCGAGAAAAAATGATACTTAGTTTATGTTCATTTTCACTCTAAAATATTTTATTATAATTAATTATGTATTAGTGATAGCCTAGCGGTTAGAACGTTGGTCTCCCGAACGAAGGGGCCCGAGTTCAAATCCTGACACGCACCTCTAATTTTCAAATATTATGTGCGTATTACAAGTTAATTATCACTTGCTTCGGTGAAGGAAAACATTGAGGAAACCTGCACACCGGAGAGTTCTCCATAAAGTTCTCAAAAGGTGTGTGAAGTCTACCAATCCGCACTTGGCCAGCGTGGTAGACTATGGCCTGTACCCCTCACATTGTGAGAGGAGACCCCGAGCCCAGCAGTGCGACAATTATGGGTTGTTGCTTTGCTTTTTGCTAATTATGTATTAAGAAATTTGTGAATTTTCTGTTCACATTAAAAATATGATTGAGCATTCGAAACCAGAACGATACATTTTTAATTTTTTACCAGAGCAGTTATCAGTCAGCATACAAAATTATGATATTGTTAGCAGTTTCTAAGAAGATAATGGCGTGGAGGGGGCAGTGCCCATAAATAGACGTGCGCTGGGCAGTACCGGACACTTTACACTTAGATGTCCTTGCGTGCGGAAGCTCTGCCGGATTGCGTATCAGTAAAACTAATTAGTGAAACGATCTATTTTGTGAGGTTATGATTAGTTTGTGTCATAATAAAAATATCAAGTATTGAAATAAATTAAAAAGGGTGGTGACTGTTATTTTTTTTAAGCATTATTTCTGTGAGTTGCTAAAATCAGGCGTGGGATTTAAACCAAGCCTACTGCCTAGTCGCTTTGGTCATCATAATTTTAATGAGGATCATTAGTGGTAGTCAGGTGAAGCCGAGTCGACTTAAAGTAAAAGCGTTGGAACATTCGCTGGTACCTCCACACATGGTGCCGTGGTGAGGAGAATGGTGTTCCGAAACCTGTGCTGCGTTCTTCGACAGTGAGGATGGAATTCCTATGTTTTTAGAACGGACTGCGGGACGTTCAGGAATGGACTGCGGGACATTCGAATCTTGTTCATGATGCTTCCAAACAAACGAAGCACGTGCGGACGGACTGCGGGACGTCATGCCACGTGTTCCGGGGAGGGCATCTAGGCATCAGCAGCACTCGAGATATCTGGCTAGATCACCTTGAGTGAGGGTAAACTGCGGGATACCCAACACATGTAGAGACGGACTGCGGGACGTTCTAGCGGCAATAAACTGCGGGGTATTGCCCTACATGTGAAAAGTTGCATGTTTCTTGTAGATATTTGCATGTGATGTAAGAAACAACGTATGCAAGACGTTTGTGAGATCTGGGTCTCGCGGAAGCTCAGGATATTGATCTTGTTCTTCCGTGCAACCCTATATTTAGATTTATATGCACGATGATGAATGTGTCAGGGCCTCGAAAGAGTGATGAATGTTTGAGCTAGGCATATTTATGCACCATATAGTTGTTCAAAATGTCTTTCATGGTTACAGGCAGCGAAAACAATGAGGGCACCGATGGAAGTAAGCTGGCTGTGGCCGGTCCTTCTAGGTCACGCATCGAAGGCGTTTCTGCAAGCCCCGATGGACTTCCCAACATCCAAGACGCGGTCGTGGACGACGCGTAGACAGGAGAGGCCGTGTTAGCAGTTTCTAAGAAGATAATGGCGTGGAGGGGGCAGTGCCCATAAATAGACGTGCGCTGGGCAGTACCGGACACTTTACACTTAGATGTCCTTGCGTGCGGAAGCTCTGCCGGATTGCGTATCAGTAAAACTAATTAGTGAAACGATCTATTTTGTGAGGTTATGATTAGTTTGTGTCATAATAAAAATATCAAGTATTGAAATAAATTAAAAAGGGTGGTGACTGTTATTTTTTTTAAGCATTATTTCTGTGAGTTGCTAAAAATATGATATATAGTGGATTTTGATTCTTCTATTTTAAGTGGTTTAAAAGTTTAGTTAATGTGTGCTACTGGTTAAAAAATATAAGTAAGCAGATTATGTGTCAGCAGGGCCGGCCCGTCCATATAGGCGAACTAGGCGACCGCCTACCACCGCCCACCGCTGGGAATTGGGGGGCGCAAATCGGTGGCATCGATATGAAGAATATTTTTTAAAATTTAAATCAATTAAACCTTCACACAGACAAAAATATTAGGTCTCTTAGGTAAAATTCTCGTTTGAGTGTAGGTCTCTCCTTAGTTGTCTGAGGAGACTTGTGTACAGTCGGCCGTAGAAGTTGCTTAACATTTTAGTACTTTGTAACAATAACTGTTTCGACGGTTTCCTAGCAACATCTATGACAAATTCAAGAAATGTAATGTGACAAGGTACTAAAATGTTAAGCTACTTCTGCGGCCGACTGTACTACACCCGCTTCCACGAAGCTTTTTCAATATATTGACTTAGGTCCAATCCAAGGCTCCACGAATATGCACTGGAGAAGCATTGTGAGGAGACTCTAGGCCTGGAGAAACTATTTATGTGTAGGATGGAATTCCTGGAAACGCATGAACTATATTCTATCATCTATCATTTATTTTATTGGAAAAATCAATAATAAATTACGTGTTATTATCATGAATGTAAGAGCAGAAATACTTTGAAAAACATCCCTTCAATCATATCAATTAATCATATCAAAATACCAGGTATTTGAGCCTTATAAATTCCGTCATTAGTTGTCAGAAAATATTTTCCTAGGTGAACCGCAGGCGCGAAGAGCCGTTCGAGATTTGTATTATATAATATAGTCTATCTGTTGATAGACTGAATAAAGATTTTTTTAACTGTCCTTCATGATTCTGTGCGTTATTCAAAAATCATCATCGTTGTCATCATTTTGTACGGAAGAGCGGGACATACTGGCAAAGGTAAATTTTTTAACTTAAAAGAATGTAACATTATTTCCTTAATATTATTTCTATAGCATTATTTCCATGGCATTATTTCCATAACATTATTTCCATGGCATTATTTCCAGGGCATTATTTCCATAACATTATTTCCTTGGAATTATTTCCATAACATTATTTTCATGGCATTATTTCCATAGCATTATTTCCATAACATTATTTCCATGGCATTATTTCCATAACATTATTTCCAGGGCATTATTTCCATGGCATTATTTCCATAACATTATTTTCATGGCATTATTTCCAGGGCATTATTTCCAGGGCATTATTTCCATAACATTATTTCCATGGCATTATTTCCAGGGCATTATTTCCATAACATTATTTCCATGGCATTATTTCCAGGGCAGTTTTCCAGGGCATTATTTCCATAACATTATTTCCATGGAATTATTTCCATAACATTATTTACATGGCATTATTTCCATAACATTATTTCCATGGCATTATTTCCATAACATTATTTCCATACCATTATTTCCATAACATTATTTCCTTAATATTATTTCTATAGCATTATTTCCATAACATTATTTCCATGGCATTATTTCCATGGAATTATTTCCAGGGCATTATTTCCATAACATTATTTCCATGGCATTATTTCCAGGGCATTATTTCCATACCATTTATTATCCCATCAAAAACATTTTCATACAAATTTTTTCCAAGACGAGACATCTAAAAGTTATCAGATCTCATGTAGAACCGAGCTTCTAACTCTACCGCCCTAACCCTACAAGCCCTATTTTCACAACCTTAGTCAATATATATATAGTATAACAAAAAAGTAATAAACAGTCAATAAATTTTCCACCTTACGCCCATGTGACGGTAGCGAAACGGCCAATCCACATATTTTGACTAAGCTGTAGTTTGTGAACACTAATCAACTGTGATAAACTTATCAACTGTGTAATTATTATTTCATTTTATAAATACACACAGGTGCATAGGTAAATTGTCAGCACAGTCTTTGTCAATTCAGTCTATGTTTTTAAAGAAACTTGTGGCAAGGTTTTTTTGGAAAAAATAAATTGATTGAATTTTTCACCTACTCAAGCCTGCGGCCGTTACATTAACCTACATAAAATCAAGTGTGTGCAACTTCGTTTTTAAATTTTATATCTAAAATATTAAAGTCACAAACTACTTCAACATGGGCATCTAGATTGACTTTAGGATTGAGTTGATTTTTGATAATAGTAAGACGAGAATACTATTTATTTTTCTATCTTTTACTTACATCTCTACACCTCTATCTCTTTTAAAGGTTCTAAAAAGCTGTAATTTGGCATGCATGTAGACATATTTATCATAACGAAAAAGTGGTACAATAAAATAAAAAAAAATTCATTGTAGATAGACGTAAAGTAAGGATTTTTTATTCATAGTGTGGGGTGCCGTTGAGTTTATGAAAACCATTTTTTGACCAACAACAAACATTTTCTTAGATTGTTTTGATATAACAAAATTATTAAATATCGTCAGGAATAAAGTATCCTTATCTACACTAGAAAACATCTTCACCGCATATTTAATATCTAATTATTAGATGTATGTAAGCTGATTATGTTATAGTCCGCGGCTAAAGAAGTTGGTTACAAACAATTATGTTGATTAATTGTATTTCTGTTTGAAAACAATTACGAAACCTAACATTTGAACTTCAGAGCCTTTAATCGCATAATTTGGTATTCCGTTTCTGGAAATCTGCCAAAGTTATTAATACGGCATCCGCACAATAGGCTTTTATAGCGCCTCTTGAAGTGAAATAATAGGGCGAGTACGCGCTAAATATAGATTATCCTCTTATAAAGAACTAAGCCAAGTTTGCAAACGAGTATGTCGCCGCTTATAAATAAATCACGGGTACATTTACCCTATCTCTAGTGAAATGAAAATATATACGTAAAAATTAAAAGCAAATACAATCTATATTTAGTTTAGTAATGCAATTGATATTGGGTTTACATTAGTGGTGACTGAAAATACATCAAGTAGGTACGTTATTGGTATTTGGAAAATTTTACATTTGATTGGAATCGTCTTATGTAATCGAGTATGATACCTAATACACTTACTAATCGTGTAAATATATTTTGTTGCTTACATTTAATGTTATAAGGTTAAACTAGCGATCTCCCCGTGGCTTTGCCCACGTTGCCACTTGCCACCATGGTCCCTGATTGCGCTATTACTGTGTGCTAAATTTAATGAAAATACGTATGAAATAGTACTCTCAGACTAATTACAAAAACTCAATTACTCACTCATTACTTTCACTTTTATAATATTAGTAGGAAGTAATGATCCCTATAAACACAATTATCTGTAATAGTAATGTGTTTCTATGATTTTATAATGTAAAAAGAGGTAGATATGTGACTAGCGCGCCAAAGATGAAGAGCGTAAGAACAGGCAATTGACCGCTCTGCTCGTAGTCGCTCTGTCAATATAAGACGATACGCACGCTTTTGTTGTAGTCAGAAGTATTTGACATTTGACATACCTACAGCGTTAAAATGCCTTCGTGTATTATACCAATGTGATTGGTGTAGTGAAACAAAAGATAAACGTGTGTGTATTGTAGCTCTTTTCAGAACGGTTTTTTTGGTTGATTTGTAAGGGCATAACGTATCTATATTTTTTTAAATGTCATTGGTGTTCACATGGACTTGTAGAGATATTCAATATAATAGGACTTTATCATCATATTTATCTAAACAATCATTTATTTATTCTTTGAGGTTCATCACCACCAACATCCCCAAAATAAAACCCTACACAATTCTATTATGAACAACATTATACACTGAATTTACATCTTGATGGTTAATCCATTAGTCAAACAAATTAGACGATTATAATTCAATAATGTTAACATGAATGAAATCAATATTTTACGTTCAGACCGAAATAACTCTGAATTTACTAATACAATAGGAAGGTCGTCTAAATGTGGCGATACCAAATTGAATTTTGTAGTTTGTGTTAGATTTGTTATTGATTAAAATATTCATAGAAAATTTGAGCAATTTATAGGCTAAATACGAGTAAGCGGACTTTTTACTTTTGATAATAACTACTTAGTTCCTACGAAATTAACACGAAAAATTTTTCAACTAACTCATTTCTCTTGGCTTTTCCTTAATTTATTATACTATGTTGTTTCATAGAAATTGATCCTTGTGAATAACCCTTTCGTTTGGGATCATAAATATACAGGATGTTTTTTTTCTCATTTCACCGGTTCGATACCCAGCTCAAGCAGGTGAATTTCCATAAATCTTTAAATGCATTTTTATTTACTTTTGAAAATAAAGGAATGTTTCCTTTCAATCATCAATATTCAGGGTACTTTTCCTCCAACTACCCTTATTATGTTTCCACTTACAAGTTGAACATTTTGTAGCCACGTTCATTTTTAAAGAAAACCATCTCTACTCTAACCCACTAAACCTACTCTCCTCTTTATACCGGTAGCAGTAAGACGCGGCCCTAATGTGCTCTAAATATAGATTTTTTTATCGTTCGAGCTATTTTTAGCCGTCAGCGGCGGGCGGGCGGCGTCAAAAACTACGTTCGTATTCTGTTTAAGATAAAGTTTAGTATGTTTTCGCGAATCTGTGTGGGCGAGTTGTGGGGAGTTCACAACTGACGTAGGTGAGAGAAGGGACCTGAATGTATTGAATGGATACTTAGAGCCATTCTTGCCTGGGTCTTGAACGTTTTGGTGAGGTTTTAGTGCTAGACTGCTTAGGTCTTGGCTACGTTTCGGTACAAAATTGGGTACGTGGCCGACGCCTGTTATTTTTTATGAAACCTAGCTGACCCGGCGTACTTCGTATCGCCTAATAAACTATTTTTTTCTAAAATAAAAGTAACCTAAGTTACTCCTTCTTATATCAGCTATCTGCCAGTGAAAGTCCCGTGAAAATCGGTCCAACAAATTTCAGAGATTAGCCGGAACAAACACACAGACAGACAGACAAAAATTGTAAAAAATGTTGTTTTGGTATAATATGTACCGTGTATACATCCAAATGCACTCAGTAAAAAGCGGTTATTTTAATATTACAAACAGACACTCCAATTTTATTTATTTGTATAGAATAGATGTTATAGATGTATCGATGTATAGATAGCCGGCAAACGAGCTGACGATTCACCTGATGATAAGTGGCAATCGTCGCCCATGAACATCAGCTTGATCAAAGACACCAGCTGGCCAAGAAAGACAGTATTTACGATATGTAGCCATGGCATTCTAGTGACAGCCTAGGCTGTGGGAAAGGCTTTAAGGGTCTGACTTTAAGGTTAAAGAGGAAGATGATGGGACGCGATCAGTTGAAATGGTGTGTCACATTCGTAGTCACTGACATAAATCAGCGATCATTTTCGTACTACGTAAAGAAGCTAAGTATTTTATTGCACTAACATACAGGTTTCATAAAACTATAGCACTTTCGAAAAGTGTCTATAAAGTTATATTTTAAATAAACACATCGTCGCTGCGCGTGCGAATCCGCGTAAGAGCAACTTGTAAAGACCGCGTATTTGCTTTTTGATGATTTTACAGGAGGAAGAAAAAACTTAATATCTCAGCGATTTTAATTCTTATAACAGCTAGTTCTTTACAACTTTCTTTATTTTAAGTACCTGTTAAGTTCAGTCGGTAATAGGAATTAAAATCGCTGAGATATTAAGTTTTTTCTTCCTCCTGTAAAATCATCAAAAAGTAAATACGCGGTCTTTACAAGTTGCTCTTACGCGGATTCGCACGCGCAGCGACGACATTCATTCATTATCTACACTCCTTCTTCACTTAATTCCTCTCATACTCCTCCGTTTGCGTAGTTATCGATAAAAGGGGTACAAGGTAAGCAAAATGTCTACATTTTTATTGTTGTTATTACTTGTTTGTAGTTATTCTTTTCGGATCATATCAACTATTTTTGGAACTTTGTTATGTTTATGTAGGAAGGCTCAGTACATGATAACTGTTTACTCAAAATGGTGTACCTATTAGTCTAAGATCCGAAGTAGGCGCGACCTTTACTATCTGCTTATTGAATGAAGTATTTAATATTAAATTTAGTATACATATTGGGTACGAAATTTTTAGTCAACCCACTCGCGATATATTTTTAGTATAAGTACTAAATTGGATATGAAACACTTTTCATCCATTAAACAGATCGGTGAAGATCGAACCGAGTTCGGATTTTAGGGTATCAATAAGGATATTCATAAGTACATACCTATCAATTTTATACTTCTAGGTAATTGTATATGTCTTTCGTATAAAAGTAAGTAGTTTTCGTAGCTTTTTCTTAAAGGTAACTAACCCGGTTTACCTCAAGATGACATATTAAAAGTTCCTTAGCCTTAACGCATTGATTTGATTTCGATTTAGGGCAGGCACAAAAGTCTGGAGGCAACAACCCGTAAATAGACTCGCGTAGGCGTTAAGTTTAATATGTGTACAGGAATTTAATATCCCAGACATGGTTTCGACCAAGTGTTCATATTTCGATGTGTGTTTCATGTCATGTAGTGTACTTAGTTTCGTGGCACGTAAGTGTATCTACATATGTCGTGAGTGTCAAGACATCAATAATGCATTTTTTTCATATTTCAAATTTTTAAATGATTACAGAATCAAAAATAATTGGAAAAAATAGTTGCAGTATTGTGAATTTCTGTAATAAATTATATCTACAATGAATTATATTATTTAAGAGCATACTAACGGTTGCAGTCACGACATCGGTTTTATATTATAATAACTTGAAACTACACTCCATGAACTCTACCCCTGTCAGTTAATATAGTAAGCACGGACCTGAAAGAAAGATGGACGTAACCTCGTCTAATCGAGAGTGAAGCATAGCAATGGCCGCCCGCTTACCACGTGTGCGTAACTTTTGATTCGCGATTGAAGCAGTGAAGTGTCAATGTGTGGGTGTGTGTACTTGTACGAATAGAGAGTTGGTATTACTATGGGTGCTTCACTGAATTTGTTCTTGGGATTACGTCCGTCTTTTTTTTAGGTCCGTGATATTTAGGTACTTTTAGTTAATATAGTTAGATATTTTAACTTCTGGTGAATGTATTGGAGGATATTATAACTATGAAAGTTTGTACTGAAAGTACTGAAAGGATTTTCGTAAAATTTAGCACATAGATAGACCATGGTGGGATGACATTATGGGGTCCTTATTATCCCGGAGAACGCGGGCAACGGCGCGGGCAGAACACTAAAAAATACTAGTAGCTAAGTATAAGCTAAGCAGACTGTCATCACCCACAGTACTAGGCTGTTACAATGATATTTAGAAAAATATAACGTAGGTATCCTACGTTGTGCCCTTGCAAATCAAGCCAAAAAATCTGTTCCGAAAAAAGCTACAACACACACACGTTTATCTTTGGTTTCACTACATTAATCACATTGGTATACTCGTAATACACGAAGGCATTTTAACGCTGTATGTCAAATGTCAAGCACTTCTGGCAACAACAAAAGCGTACGTATCGTCTTGTATTGACAGAGCGACTACGAGCAGAATGGTCAATTGCCTGTTCTTACGCTCTTCATCGTCGCGTTGGCGCGCTAGTGACATATCTATCTCTTTTTACATTATAGTATCATTGGGCTGTTAGCGTCCTGTTTTAGAGCAAGTAGTCGGGTACCAAAATCAGGCGTAATGGACGCGAGCACTCTTGTAGATTAGTATTACTTAGTACAGAGGCTGGACCAAGGGTCCTGTTAGTGATACAAACTTGGTAGAGATAAAACTGAATTGCAATAATCGGATCGGCCATTTGCGGGATCCTGCAAACGTGAAACTTTCTCCAATAAACAAGATTCTGCAAAATACCGTTCCCGCAAATAATAGGATGTTGAGGATCAAAATTATAATTATAACTTGACGATTTTAAGTAATAACTAATTCATTATCTTTATTGTACAGGTAGCAGGAAGCCTCATCTAGTAGGTATTAAATATTATATTGAAACTAGCTGACCGGGCAAACGTTGTTCTGCCAAAATTTTAGGGGTAGGGGGATGAAAAATAGATATTGTTCGATTATCCTATGATCGTAGCCGATACGCACGTTAAGATTCACGAAAATCGGTCGAGCCGTTTAGGAGGAGTTCATCTTCTAACACCATGACACGAGAATTTTATATATTAGAGACATGCATTTTGTTTAAATCTGAATTCCACAGATTCGATATACGAAATTAATTTCATTAAGTATCCCGAAATACAGCGGATTATTTGCGGTTGAAAACAGGGATTCGCTTTTATTGTTAATTTGAGTGAATCGTTATCTATACTAATATATAAAGAGGAAAGATTTGTTTTTTTTTTGCATTGAATAGGCTCCGAAACTACTGAACCGATTTCAAAAATTCTTACACTGTTGGGAAGCTACACTATCCCCGAGTAACATAGGCTATATTATATTTCCAAAAAAATTAGGGATCCTTAATAAAACTCCAATAAGGTGTAAAAAAATAAGAAAACCGAAGCAAAGCGAGGGCGGTTACTCGTTTATTAATATACTCGTAATCCGCCCGGATTTGCGATTGCATGATGGCGTTAGTTCACCAATAATAGTGGAGAATGAATTTTAGATAATAAATATATTTAGAAAGAGAGAAAGATAATATGTTAATTAAATATTCCGTTAGAATTTACAGTTGGAAGTCGTTTATTTTGTTTAAAAAGCTTCTTCTAAGATTATGTATTTCGTCGCTTTGGTGGTGAAGAGAGCTAAGCCACAACTTTGTTCAAAATGAATTATGTACATTAGTAGAATCAAAACAATGTGTTTTTTGAGATGGTGAATAAAGCTAACTGTTAAATAGTTTATTTACAAAAATAATCAAAAAGGTGAAAAGATGTTAACAGAGCTACTATACTATTATACTATATTCCTTTTTATACTATATTTCATAGTATAAAAAGGAATATACCTAATACACATAGCTTAGTTATCTTCTTGAAATAGGTACGCATTTGTAATCTAATTTGTAAATCTAAGTTACGGTTTGGAAATTATTGTTTGAATAATAATTATTTTTTGTTTAACCTCGCCACTTAAATGCTCATTATCTCAGAACTTGTTATGTGTGGGTTGACTCTCTTCACTATCAAAGCGACGATTTTCAAAAATTTTGAATTAAAATTTATGTTGTTGATGTTTACTCTATTTTGTTTTTAGTATAACTAGAAATATATATTATTATAGCATGCATAGGTATCAACTCGCGCCATTACAATCACGATTTATTACACTATCTTCGTTCACAATCATCATGAATCTAGATTATCATTTAGATTACAAAAATCGTATACGTATTAAACACGAATTATAAGTTACGCTTGTCTAAAAATAATGGTGGACATTTTGAAAAGTTATTACATAAAGTTTGATTAATGCCCGCCGCCGAACAGAAAATGATGTTTCAGGGACCTGTCACACGCAAAACGGGAAAAGAGAAATATAAGTAAATCAATATATGTATATGTATAAAAATCTCCTGTCACGGTGTTTGTGGTCAAACTCCGCCGAAACGGTTCGACCAATTTTTATGATTTTTTTGTGTATGTATGTTTGTTAAATAAGAGAATAAATCGTAAAGTATATTTCACACCGCTAGGTGATTAGTGTCCTATCGATGGGATTTAAAAGTGTTTTTCCTTCAATGAAATCTTACTTCTTACTTCTACTAATGTAATATTTATTTACTGATAACATAAGATAATTTTTACAGTTATTAACTTAGAATAAACAAAAAAAAAGAAAAACTGATTAAACTAATACTAACAAAAAATAAATCACTATTACTTTTTAGAAATATTGATATAACCATATAGCATTATGACACAAACCTCAGTGGTTTTTATAATGCTATCCTATATTACCGTAACTTTTGTTATATGATGAATAAATAAAAAAAAAACTTACACTAAAAAAACTAAGACCCCCTCTATATAGAAGTTTCACTTCAAAAAGATCTTAACTAAAATAAGTACTATATTAAAAAGTGTATTTACAAGAAATAAATAAATTACTTATGTTAAATTGTGAAAGTTTTTTTGTGATGTATGCATGTTTATGAGAATAATGAAAACTTTGTAAAAAGTCTCTTATTACCTACCTATTATTATCTTGTGAGGGAGTACTAAGATAGGAATACAATTATTAAAATTCATCCCCTTGAGATATGAAATGAGAGCCTAAGTCTTAAGTATGTATGAGCATCAAAATATAATTCAGCCAATAGATTTAAAATTCTGAACCTGCTTTTTAACTGAATTAATAAAACGTATTACTCACATTTTTTTTGAAATTCATCCACTAAACACAAATTAACCTTGTGAGAATGTTTGTTACTCTTTTACGCAAACACTACTGAACGGATTTTCATGAAATTTTGCACACGGGTAGACCATGATCTGGAATAGGAGTTGGGATACTTATTATCCCGAAAAACGAGGGCAAAGCCACGGGCAGAGCATTACTAGGGCATAAAGTCGTTGTGAGCACCAGAATAGTAAATGAGAACTTTAATAATATCTTATAACGAGGAACCGCCCTTGCTTTGCTTCGGTTTTCTTATTTTTTACACCTTGGGTTACATTATTGGAGTTTTATTAGGGATCCCAAATTTTTTGAAAATATAATATAGCCTATGTTACTCGGGGATAGTGTAGCTTCCCAACAGTGAAAGAATTTTTCAAATCGGTTCAGTAGTTTCGGAGTCTATTCAATGCAAACAAAAAATCAAATCTTTCCTCTTTATATATAAGTATAGATTAGTATAGATTAAATACCACATCTACATTACAGGCTTACGCCCAGTTTATGCAGCTGACGATCATTTATCATTATACATAATGTAAACATAGTCTTGATGAATAAATAAATAAATAAATAAATAAATAAATAAATAAATAAATAAATAAATAAATAAATAAATAAATAAATAAATAAATAAATAAATAAATAAATAAATAAATCTTATAATTAAAAGTAAGATTACAATTCAAACCCTTGTGTCCCCAACAACAGACCGATGTTGAAACCGCTAAGCTCTTGCGTTTGTATCCTATAAATACATTTTTCACAACTTAATTTCAGATCCTATACGTACAGTGAAACTGTATAATATTGTTATCGGACCAATAACGGAAAAGAAATTAACCCTTCAAGGCGTGGGCGGAATAAGGTCGGCCTTAGGCGACTTCCACACGGGCAGTTATACTGAGTATTAGATTTTATTTTCATTATTATAATTTATGTATAATACAATAAAGTACAACAATTTGTAATAATTTTCCGTTGTCTGGTAATTGTAAAAGCGAAGTATATTTATAAAGGTAAGTACATGTTCATGACGTGTAGGTAAGGGTGGTCAAAAGAGCACATCGAATAGGAATAGGAATAATAATGGATAAATAAATACATTTGAAATGTTATAAATGATGACAAACAGATACAAAAAAGGATGATCTTTCAGGCAACATATGAAAGTATTAAATATGCCAAATTGCAAGAGTTGAGAAGTAGGTATTAGAAAACTTACCATAGCGGTTTACGTTACAATTTAGGTTAATGGAGGAAGAAGTTAACACGATACGGAGATAAGTAGGAATAAAACAAGACAACATGACGGAGTAACAATTTATGCCGGATTTATTCTTTAATTGGTACTTAGTCATTAAAACTTTACCCAGTTTCATAACTCAATTTTTTCCTAAATTATTTCAGATTGCAGCCTTGTAGAGATTGTATGTGTATTGTGATAGCAAAGGTATTAGTTTAAATGAACTTTAATGTATTTAGGTACAGACAGAAAAAAATCTAAGAAATTAAGTAGTAGAAAATTTTAACAATGCAACAATACAAATTTCAAGTCAAAACTCATTAATGAATCAAGATTCAAAAGCTTCACGATTGCTAACAAATTTAGTTATTACGAACAAAATGCAACATAAAATTGTATTTTATTTCGAAAATGCGTTGGTTTGCTCTTTTATAACCTACACAATATCCTATATGGACGATTCGTTGAGATTTTTCACAATAAGCGTAAGCATACCATCACGAATAGATAAATCGCTCACATTGAAAGAGCAAACGTGGCCATATCGCATCTATTTATTCAGGCATGAATATCCGGCGTAACATCTGTCTCTCTATTTTACCAACTGTAGCTGTAGCTGGAAATAAAACTTAACTTTTGTAGCTTATAATTGATTGATTAACTAATAATTTTTAGGCAATTGTGATACAAGAAAAAAAACAAAAAAATCGAAATCTGATAAATTTTTTATTAATAGGTATCATAAAAGTATAAGCTTCGATCTGTTAGTTTAATTTCATGTATGATTATATATTATTTTGTATTATGTTGTAAGTATTATTGAATTGATGAAATTATTTTTATGAAATTATTAACAATATGCGTTCTCGAGCAAAATAAAGAAAAATAAAGAAGGAAAGAACTGGTTCTTAAACCAACCTAATCAAAGCGAAGCGGCGTTCGACTCGCCGTGTACGTAAACGCCTTATTTACTCAGAAGAGAGTTCTTTGTTTCAAGACAAATAGTTTACCCCGCTCAAGATGAATGGACTGGGTTCTTCGCGATCCTCTCCCATTTCTATTTCTGTCACGCCTTACTCCATTAAAATTCATGTGAAGAATCTGAGATATTTCTCAAAAATACAGTCGGCAAAAGGGTTAGGTTTGCAGGGCATGATACAAAAATGTTCCGTAGTCTATATTATTATATAAAACAAAAAAAATATACGGATGTCCTTTAGAGACTTCGAAACCATCCAACCGATATGATGTGCCATTAACTGGTTTCATTTCTTATTCTTTATTCATTGCAAACACATGTGACAATAGCACATAATACATACATTATTAGGTGTACACACACATAGTATATATCTACTTTATATTACGGTCACAGTACACACATGTAAATACCTTGTTAAGGTGTAGCAATTGGATAGGAGAGGCAGACATTATGTAGTTCGTATTTTGTATTTTCCTCGTAAAAATGAATAAAATATATTATAATATGTATAGTTAGTTATAGCTATATTAGTTACAGTCACGGGTCATAGTCATAGCATTATTTTTATTGTCATTTGAAAGGCAATAATGCGAAGATGGTTTAAGACCACTGGTCTCAAAGTATATAAAGGTCATCTGTACAAACATGTTTGTGTTTTATATAAACAAATATAGAAAATAGCACAGAAACAATTTAGTTAAAATGTCGTAAAAGTATCTACTGGATTACTTGACTGAGCTGAATATCCTCATATTTTGCAACTTTCTTCCACATAACTGACTTGTTGCGTCCATTAGCATAACGGGTAGAGACAGCTGTAATACGCCCTCTACATGATAAGCTGCGATATAGATCATAGCGGTATTATGGTAATGCTAAGTCCTGGGGCGGGTTTACTGGTTTTAAAAGGAAATGGAAGGGAAATATCTTTTTGGATTTCATATTTTCATAATGTACTAGAAATTCAGTTTGAACGTTTTAGGGAATACATTGTACCTACGTTGTTGATAAAAAGGCGTGCGTGTAACCTTAACGCGCGATTGAAGTAAAACTTCTATGACGTTGGTGACACGTAACGTATTACCAAAAAAAAAAACTTAATTTAAAATAAATATCATATTACAGTTGACTTATATTTATTAACAATCTGGGGGCACGGCAGTGCCCCCGCCAAGTCGAGCAAAAAAGCGGCACGGCCGTACCATCCTTTTCTCGAAGCAATTCAGGCCATTTTCGACCCCCTATAACTTCGTTGTGGATAAAGCTAGAAGCCTGAATTTTTAGTAACCAAGCAGGCATTGTATAAACTCAGTATATTTCAAATTTCATTCAATTTGAACCAGTAGTTTAAGAATTATAACTAGTCAAAGTTTCTTAATTTCGTCACTCACTGACTGACTGACCGATCATCAAAACTCTAAGGCACTTCTAGCAGACATAGAAGCTTCAAATTTGGAACACAAGTAGTGTTTAGTGTATAGATCAAGGAAAAACTAAAATATTTTGCAATTTCGGTCCAGTTTTCTAGATACATCAACTGCATAAATAACTTTGTAATCCCATATAAATGTATAAGATTACAAAGTTACATTTGCAGTTAATGAATCACTGTACCTGTATAGCAAAGTAACATTTGCAGTGAATAAATCAGTGTACCTGTATATAATATAATGGAATAATAGGTGTAGATAGGTACCTAGATATAGGTAATTATGTTCAAAGTTAACTTGTAAAAGGAAAAAAAGTAGAACTATCTACAAAAAGAAATGAGATGCCATCAAAAACAAAACTTGTAAAAAAACCAAGTCTCGCAACTCAGTTCTTCTACTGTAAAAAGTTGTGAGATCCATGTAATACCAAGTCGGTTAATTTATTCAGTTCCTACTTATGGGTCCTTCTGTCTTAAGTTATTACGTAATTAGCTAACCTAACAAGTAACAACATCTTATAGTGATCATATTATCAATATTAAAAATCTTTTATGTTTTAAATAAATAGATTGACTTGGCAATCGCACTAAACAATCAAATTTAATATAATATGTAGGTATTACTTGTGAGATACATTGTGTTTTCATGCGATGGTCAAGTCGATCTATTTATTTAAAACATATAAGATTTTTAATATTGATAATATGATCACTATAAGATGTTGTTACTTGTTAGGTTAGCTAATTACGTAATAACTTAAGACAGAAGGACCCATAAGTAGGAACTGAATAAATTAACCGACTTGGTATTACATGGATCTCACAACTTTTTACAGTAGAAGAACTGAGTTGCGAGACTTGGTTTTTTTACAAGTTTTGTTTTTGATGGCATATACTTTACAAAACCGAATACAAAGCTATAATTACCGTTAATAAAGCTATTCGTTACCCCGTGATACTTATTTAATCTATAGACTTGTCACAGATACAATGTAATCTTAATAGAATTATGTATCTGTACTTCAATTTTGTTCACGGTTTTATTTTCATTTCTAAATAGCAGAAACTGCGTCAACAGATTTTAGAGTATAGAGCGTTATTTCTGTCCGAAAAATAATCTGAGTTACTCTCAAGTCGGGTCTAAAGAAGTTTTACTTCAGAAACGAATTGGCTATACACACACAAAATAATACTCAATCAGACGAGACGAAAAACCATGTCGTGACTGACGTAAATAAAAACGGAAAAAATCTTTAACACTAACCAACAACAGTCAACAAGAAAATTATACAAAGTAGATCTTAAACTAAAAGAACCATTAAGAACCGACAATCATGGAGAGCAACACTTCTTCAACTGAAAGTAGTTTCGCTTTGAAGTACTTTTCCTCTAAAGTTTGAAGTCTACCCTGTAAACTGAACGTAATACCCCTGTATTAAGAAACTTTATTCGTAAACAATATTGTTGTAGATTGACGAAGTAATTAGCGACTGCGAAGAAGTCATTAGAATAGCTGGAGTTTGAATCGACTTTTAACAACTGGTGCTGATTACTCTGTCTCAATGTCTCAACCCTCATTGAAGGAGAATTGAGGAGAAGCGAAGCATATAACCAAACTCACCAGATTGTCATATTAACGAGCTTATGATCCACCTGATGATAGAGGCCTGGGCCATCGTCACCCATGGACATCAGCGATACAAAGAAAGTACAATTCTTGACAAAAAATAATCGACTCCAAAATTAGGGATTACTCAAAAACTACTCGTCAGATCTCGCTCAAATTTAAGTGGGACTACATGACTAGCATCAGCTTTCGATTAAAAAAAGAATCATCAAAATCGGTCTACCCAGTCTAGAGTTCTGAAGTAACAAACATAAAAAAAATACAGTCGAATTGAATACCCCCTCCTTTTTTGAAGTCGGTTAAATAGAAAGAAGAATTGGCTCTCAAGCTCCCAGCCGGAACACAACGAGTCTAAGGATTGTCTTGAGAGCCAGTATTTTCATTCTTACCTCTTCTTTATTGACTGACAATGCAATGCAATGGTGCCTTGATGTTGCTGATGGGCATCAGCAACCATGGACGACAGTGATCTCTTATTGTTAGGTATTTCGTTTGTTGACTATTCACATAAATATAATTTTAAATTAAAATAAAAAACCCCGATAGTTATATTTACACCAAACATAGATAAGAACACTCTCATATTTAATATATAGAGCCAATATTTTTAATCTTACCTCTTCTTTATTGACTGACAATGCAATGCAATGGTGCCTTGATGTTGCTGATGGGCATCAGCAACCATGGACGACAGTGATCTCTTATTGTTAGGTATTTCGTTTGTTGACTATTCACATAAATATAATTTTAAATTAAAATAAAAAACCCCGATAGTTATATTTACACCAAACATAGATAAGAACACTCTCATTTCAAAAAAACTAGATAAAAATCGGTACATCCACAGACATCTCTAGGTATATATGTCTGTGGGTACATCTGTTTGGGAGCTACGATGCCACAGACGGCTATATAGAACATATACATATACTTGGAACATAACTTATAACTTAGAACACCCCTCTTTTTTGGTCGGGGGTTAATTAAAACTCTGTAACTGGTTCGAAGCATCGGTATCCCACTTCCTATAAATGTTATATCCAAATGTGAGTTAATGAGGATGTATTGATGATTGTTAATTGTTACTCTTCCACGCAAAAACTCGGTCGAATAAACCCCCCCCCCAATTATGAGCTTACTGGCTACTTTATTTGACGGGTAGCGCTATTCATTGATTGTGAAATGCGTATGCATGGTTACTCGTCGCTTTAATCGGCATTTAGTCTACTCGGGACTTTACTTGATGGTGGTGAAAGAGGCCCTTAGCATCTGAAATAACATATAGGTTATTTATTATACCGGAAAACGCGGACAAAGTCGCGGACAGAGAGCTAGTTAAAAATGATTATACGACTCATATTATCCCAATACTGGGTTCGAATCTCCTATCACAACAGGGTTAAGTCCATAGTCCATTATGCTTATACGAAGCATCCAATTCTCAATTATGGGAAGTCGTATGGAAGTCTGGCAGACCTGACAATAGACCTTTTAATAGTTTGAAGCAATTACCGATTAATTCTTCAGTGTTTTCTAAATTGCATTTAATTTTATAGCTCTTAATTTGCCTCTTCATAGATTACGAAACTTAATTCATGAATATTTATGAAGTAGATGCTTTGAGAAAGCCATTAGTCCGGGCGCAACACGTGCTGAGGTAATTAGGGTTGGATCCAGAAAATATAGAGATAAATACCTATCGGTTAAGAATAGGAATTTAATACAATTAATTCTAATCTATCTACATATTCTACATGAGTAACCGCCCTCGCTTTGCTTCGGTTTTATTTTTTTATACTTTGGGTTACATTATTGGAGTTTTATTAAGGATCACTATTTTTTTTGAAAATATAATATAGTCTATGTTACTCGGGAATAGTGTAGCTTCCCAACAGTGAAAGAATTTTTGAAATCGGTTCAGTAGTTTCGGAGCCATTACTGCTTACATTACGGATTGCTTACGTTAACCATACGAATACTTTCTCGCAAATATTCGTGCTCGAGCTACAGTTGGTTTGATATTTTCGCGCGAACTTCAGCGGCGTGGCGTATATCAGTGGCGGTGAAGTGACAATTCGCGCGCACGTAGGACAGAGTCGCCGCTTCGTTCCGCATCGCACTGAATTCGCATTGGATCGCTTCGCGATCGCGTTCGCGTTGATTCCCCCACGCAGGACACGGTGTTATAGTTTCGTCATGTCAGTCCGTCTGCCTGTCCGAAGCAAAGCGCCGAGACCATTTGTGCTAGAAAGCTGTAATTTGGCATGGATAATAAAACTTTATCGCTTCGCTCATTAGGTATGTGTTGAGCTTTAACCTAGGTATCTATTTTTGGAAGCAAATATACTGCTGAGCCACGGCTTAGCGTTTCCTACGGGACATAATGTAATCAGCTTTAGCTTACGTGTACTCACGATCTGCACTGTGTAAGCCGCGGCCGAAGATACATCTTATTGGTTTTACGTGGATGCTTGCAACTAGATCGAAATGTCAAGCCACAATATTTTTATCTGTATAAAAAAATAAAATTGGAGTTTCTGTTTGTAGTATTAAAATAACCGCTTTTAACTAAGTCCATTTGGATTTATACACGGTAGGTACATAATACCAAAACAACATTTTTTACAATTTTTGTCTGTCTGTCTGTTTACTTCGGATAATATCTGAAATGGCTAGACCGATTATGATGGGACTTTCACGGGCAGATAGCTGATGTAACTGATGTATCTGATAATGAGTAGCTTAGGCTACTTTTATTTTAGAAAAAATAGTTTGTTAGGCGATACGAAGTTTGCCGGGTCAGTTAGTGCTGAATATAATTTTAAGTATTGAATCGTAAAATGTGTATGCTAACTTTTTTGAATTCGTTAAAATGTGCAAATTCTTCGTACGCCAACCATTAAAAATCGATGCCGACTGTATTTGCCAGCCGTGAAAGCATCTGACTGTACTTATAAACACAAATATGATAGCACCCACGCCGCCACGACGAATTTCAGTTGAATTGAATATACCGTCAAATAATATTTTATCTCAGCTACGTATAAATAACTTGAACCTTTTCTCCCACGCACCGCGAACGCCGAGGAGCGCGAGCTCCTACATTTACATAATATTTTAATTTCCTATTATCCAAAGCATAATAATTTTTTCAAACAATTTTTGATGTAATTTCCCTGTTTGGAATGTTTTGTGTAATAAAAGAGTAATAAAAAGAAGACATTATTACCACTGGTGGCAGAGATGATGTTTCTCTGCTTCGAAGAATAGGTTCACACTTAGATGCTTGTTCTAGTCTTAAAAAAAAAAATTGTTCATTTTTACTATCTGACTGCTACCATCTTTCAATCTTAATAACTTTTTATATCTTAATAACTTTCGTTTTAAAATATGATGTGAAATTTTCTGACCCATTGTTTACACATTTTGCGCTTATTAAGCATTCCGATGTCTATTTAAGTAAAAATATTATAAGATTATTAAAAAAAGGTCAAGAAATTTTAACATTATTGAAGTTTTTAAAGTCATCTATTTTCACACTCCATATTAAGTAAAACTACCTTATATACCTCTAGCCTATGACTAACGGTTCCACTGAAATATCAAAGGTCGTAGTAAGTACCTACCAGTTACTATGTCATATCCTGAGTGTGCCCCTTTTCCGTCATGTTGGTAGCTCCAAGTCCGAACTCAATCAGATAAATTTTATATTGTCAGCGATCTAAATAAATACTTTGCTATGCCTATATCGGAATAAATGTTTCTACTTCTTCTTCTCAAGCCGCCGTCGTTTCATTTCACTTCCCAACAACAACAACTTACAAGTAAAACAGACTGGTGGTTCCAAAACTCTTCATATTTAATTTTAATTAATGGTAGAAAGTTAAAAAGTGTGCAATAAACAAGTAACAATTTAAAAACTAAATACTCGGGTTTATAGTATCAATCTAGGTACTAATACAAATAATCTGAATTTTACCAAGAAAAATATAACCGATTTCAAAATAACTCAAAAACTACTCATCAGATCTAGTTCAAATTTAAGTGGGACTACATGACAAGTACCAGTTTTCGACTGAAAAAAGAATCATTAAAATCTGTTCACCCAGTCGAAAGTTCTGAGGTAACAAACATAAAAAAAATACTGTCGAATTGAATATCTCCTCCTTTTTTGAATTCGGTAAAAATATTTTTATCAATGAAAAACATGAAAAAAAAGATGAAACAAGTCTAATTTTAGAGACCCTTTTCAAACATCCAATCATCTCAACGAATATCAGCAGTGACCTTTAAATACTTACGAGTTTGCAAAGCATTTGCAAAGTTAGAAAAGTTTGTCGTGGGAGGTAAAGCGTTGGACTAACTAATTTTATCATGCTCGTTCATTACATATGCAAACATGCCGCGGCGATTCGCGTAATGTGTTTGCTGAATGCTGACGAGCTATCATGCTTGGAAATAACGTTTTAATCTCTGAAACATAAGGGCTTTCGCCCACTGACACGCCATGCATAGGCAGTTTTACGCGACGTTAATGCTACGGAAAGAAATGAAAATTAACCTTATTTGTGTGACGATAAGGTTGAAATGCATACCTAAGGACAACAGTTATAAAACTATTAACGTTTTACTAAGTCAAAGTATGAAGCGCTCATATCCCGGCGGCTTGCGTCGGCCCTAAGCGATCGAAGTGACCGCTAGTAGCAAAAAGTGCTTCTAAGGGCACGTAAAATCGTCGGTTCCGGTTGTTATCGTAAGATAATAGTCTTTAAGGCATGTTGGAGGCCCTCGGGCGGCATTAAAACTTCCACAACTGGGTTGGCCACTAACCCCTCCACTAATCCATACTGGAGCAGTGTGGTGGAGTATGCTCTAGGCCTCCAAAAGAGGAGATACCCGTGCTCAGTAGTGGGCTTTTAATGGGTTGAAACCAAGTAGATGTGCGAAAGACTTTTTGGTAAATATAAAATCTTGATAATTTAACTTATTTTCTCATTTTATTAGGAGTTAAATAAACATTCCTACTGTTCAGAGATCAGACCAGCAAGCTTGGAGACTCAGCAAAGTGCATTTACAAGCATCGATCGTGCAGCAAGCATTTAAAATAAATGATTTCGCAGACAATGTTAATACCGTAGTTAAAGAATACAATGTATATGACACAGATTTATTCTTTAATCTGAGGTATATGATATTCGAGGTAAAAAGATAATGCATAGCGTGTTACAGATAAGGTCGGTTGTTTAATAAATATGTAGTATAACTAGCACTCTGCCCGTGGTTTTGCTCGCATTTTCCGGGACGATAAGTACCATATTATTATATCTTATTCCAGTACATGGTCTATCTGTGTGATAAATTTCATGAAAATCTGCTCAGTAGTTTATGCGTTAAAGTGTAATAAACCTCCATTTATATTCACGAACTTTCACATTCATAGTTGGAAGATTCTTACCCCCTTATTCATAAAAAATGCAACGTTTTTTTCTTTCATTCTTATGAAAAACTATAAGAAAAAATAAAAGATTACATTGCTATAGCTAAAATACGTTTATTCAATGTTTATGAATAAGGCTGTTAGTAGGTATATAAATCACAGACGAATTATTGTGATTCTTGTAATAATGAATCTGCTTTGTGGCAAATAATAACTAGGTATATAGCTTTTTTTATGGAAATAGCCGGCAAACGAGCTGACGATCCACCTGATGGTAAGTGGCTATCGTCGCCCATGGACATCAGCAACACCATGACATCACTGATGCGTTGCCGACCAAGAAAGAAAGAAGAAAAAGAAAGAAAGAAAGAACTAGCACTCAAGCCCCCAGCCGGAACACGACGAGTTATTAAGGCCTAGTCGAATCTCAAACTAAATTACGATCTGGTGAACAGCACGAATATAAATCAGATTGTATTATACCTATTCATACCTTTTTGACCGAAATATGCTTCGACAGAGGATTAGGGCGGAAAGCTTCCCAGTCAAATCGTAAATAGATTTTACTGCCTATAAATTTGGAGCAGTTGTTTCAATGTTGGGAAATATTGTACTTTTCGGTATAATTTTCAGAATGGAAAATTTTCTTAAGGAAAAATGGCTTGTAAACAAAACCCTTTATTGAGTAACAAATAAGTGTATTTAAAAACTCCCTGACATTTTCCCGATATCTTCACCAAAAAAGAGCTGATGATCTTACACCTCAACAGATCTTCATAAATTGTAGGTTGGAATCATCTCGTTGTCAAAGATAGATGCCACGGACACACATACAAATAGACATACAGACATGTCAAACTTATAACACCCCTCTTTTTGTACCAGGGGTAATAAATCAATAGAGATATGCAAAGAGTGGTATACGATATGCTATCCCTTCCATACAACCTTTAGAATAAAAATTAGGTTTAGATTAGGATAGCAACAGTATGAAAAAGGACTAATAACTAGAAGGATATGCGACATACTCATAATATATGGCGGAATTAATAAAATGATTGAAGTAGATAAATAAATACATGAACAATTGAACATACTATGTTATAGGTACAAGTTTTACTGAAATATACTAAACAGTACTATAGACAATTTAATTTTTTGTTGCTTAAGATATTTTTTTTCCAGACTAACACCCTCCAACCTTTGACAAGAAGAAAAGTTGGCAATTTAATTTGCTTATAACAATGCCTCGAATGGACTTCTCTTTTAACAGAAAAAATGTGAGCCGTCACGGGACGCCTGGCAGATGTGAAACATCGACATTATTTTGTAAAAGTAATATGCAGAAAAGAACATATTGTGATAGGAACTAAATATGTCATAATGATAAAATAAAATATTACGATTTTATTATCAGAAAAATAATTTGTTTTCAAGTAAAACACAGGTTATGTTTACTGTAGTTAACAACACTGTGTGTACACTACGGAGTATACACTATAGGTATCCGAGCTCAGTGTAGCGAAAAAGATGGCGACGCGTCGCCACGGCATGCGTCGCCACGCCAGAAATCGGTTTTAAGTGCGGCTATAGATGTTTCACATCAAAAATTGCTCCTTCTTTCTAACGGTGATTCTCTCCAAAAAATGAGACAAATGCGGTTATACCATTATTATTATTTAACGCTTGTTAATCTAAGAAAAGTTATGACAGCAATATAACAGTTCTCTCGTTGTAAACCTCAAATTCCATAGCGCTGGTATTCCGTAACTAAATATTACAGAATACAACTATAAGTAAGGTATTTACTTAGACAACTGTGGATCTGCTAGTTGAATTAATGTTTGAGTTGAGAAGTTCTAAAAGCTTTGCTTTATGAAGACTGCATATGAATATGTAGAGCTTTGTACGTATATGCATTTACAGAGCAGATTTATATTTTGAAAGGTTAAATACTTTGTAAATGACTTGTGCCGAATAAAATTGTGACTATAATATGTACTATTATTTCTTCTGTGCTATAGTATATACTTAGACCACAATATACTATTATGTCTTTAGTGGTATAATAAAGAGTAAAATAGTATTAAAAATAAAATAACCCGCCTGCTATCTAAAAAGATATCATGATATACTTACCTTTTTGAAATCCTTATGATGTAACTCTTTAATGTAATACTCATGTTGCATTATTATTGCATTATTTATTTTTATTTTTTACACTTCAGACAATCCAGACGAATTTAAAGATATTATCTTAATTTTATAAATTGGTCCAGCGGTTTGGAAGATATGAGGTAATAAAGAATATTACATGCAAGATACGCGCGAAAAACATAACCCTTCCTTGGCTATGGGGCAAACAATAAAAGAATAGGCAAGGGTTTAAGGTTAAATGGTTAAACTGATATGTAAACTTTGTTGCTATGCCTATGATGGAATAAATGTTTCATTTTGTTGTTCTAATTATTGAATTGTTAATTAAACTCATAGCTTTAAATAAAAAATAGGATTCAAAGGGTCTCCTTGCGATGCAAATTTGGAACTAGGATTTCGATGCAAGGTTAACTTGATTGCAACTATTGTGTACAAGGTTTATGTAATATTGAATGTATTATTTACTAGCAACCACTACATTCTTTGGCTTACCAATTCACAGCTATGCACGTCCATTCACGCCTGTTGTTCACAAGACTGATTATCTTGTCTCTTTTGGATGAAAACATTACAGCAATAGGGATGTCGACAAATGGGATTCAATTTTATTTTATAGATAGAACCTTAATGTTCACGAAAAAAATGTTCAATTAAAAATTAAAAATTGGTAAACAAAAATTAATATCCCTAACTGATATTCAATACTAGTGGTCTATTGAAGTTCGTTGAATTTGCTTAGAAAATACGGACAATGACGTCATATCCTCAATGGCGTTTGAGGTCACGTGACAGTGAGTACTATTTTTAACATTTTAAATTAATGATATTTAATATAACGAAGTTCCTTGCAGTCAGTACTAGGATAGCAAAAACATGCAGCAAGTGTGCCAAAACAAATCTGGGGTATAAATTATCCTAGTACTTACTGCAAGAAACGAAAATATCTGGCTTGCTTTCTATAAGAGAGAGAAGTTTCGTTACAACTTTTCGTTACCAAATTTTCCGCCTAGCCCCCTTTCGCAACGCGCGATAAGGAACTTCGTTCCAATAATATTCTGTTCTCCTCTCCTTTCCTTCCTTACCATACCTCGCTCCATCTCACCTCACTTCACCCTATCCGTTTACCATGTTAACCTTATACAGTTATATAAGGTATAAAACGCCCCAACTCACTCACTCACGTCACTAATGGTTACTTAAATCGCTCATTAGTACAGAATTTGTATGGTGATTCTTTACTAAGGAGCGATTAAAGTAACCTTTAGTGACTCTGAGTTGGAGCGTTAGGGTGTTAAACTGATGAATGAACTAGAACAATTTTATTACTTTGGATAGTTAGCGATTTGAATTACTGTTTGAATTCGCCCACATATCGGGAGTCACTAGCATTATACCGCGATTGAGCGTTTAAAGATAAATCGGTGTAACAAAGGAAGCCGTCAGAACAAATAGTTTCATACGGGTATTCGGTTTACCCCTGAAAATTCGTCCGCTAGAACATCGTTCGAACATTCACTGGAATTCCATTGATGTGTGGTTCAAACGGTATACGGGTTGACTGGTTGGAATGGATTAATGGTTGTATGGGCGTAAAGTTGGAATTTGTGGTTGGTTGGAATTTGGCAGTTTTCATCTTCAAGCATACTTTGCGTTGTGTGATAAGAGTGAAATCGCTATTTAGTTGTTATGTCCTAGCCGACTCTACTTCCTCCTCTTACTAATAAGTATTATAAATGTGTAATTTTGTGACGTACGAACATATGTACTCTTTCACGCAAAACTACGGGACGGATTTTCGTAAAAGCATACAGTTTAGCACATAGGTAGACCTTGATGTGGAATAACATATAGAATACTTATACATACATATAAAATTAGTTTATTTTTTAGTTTTAGAGTTTTAAAGTTTTAACTGCTGCCTCACGTAACTCGCTACGCTAACTGCGTTATGTTTTCCATTATAGAACATTAGCTGAGTAAATCGATTTAGCCTACGTCACAGCGTCGTACAATTTAATGTTATTGTCACGAACTAAATTATAAAGGAAATGCTATTAGCTCAGCCATTAGAAGCTGCGTTTATAATATTAGGGTTATTCTATATTACAAACTGTGCTTAAAAGACTAAGTTTGAGATGTCAAAATGTTTTGAAAAGGCTCTCATTCTATCCACCGCCCTGTGGTAAAAAATATCTCTGTACCAAATTTGTGCACTTTGCTTTTAGTGTTTGTCACCAAGCTAGCAGTTGCAGATGAACAAAAAAAACGAAATGTATGTTGGGTCAAGTGGAAAAAAAATTTCAAGAAAAATAAATAAAAAAAAATATTAAAAAATAAAAGAAAAATACTTAATCAAAAAAAAATTAAAAAAATAATTATATTTATTTTAAATATTTAAAACGAATGGCAAAGTGTTTATATTTAATATTTATTTTAAATATTTCCACGCGATATTTCGTCTACACCCTACACGCGGCTGTAACGCTTTTTCGTAACAGAAAAATCCTGATACCCCGTCTATACACAAGTTTCACTTCAAAAAACCTACAAAACTTACAAGAGGTATCGAACAGTTACTCATAATTTTGCAACAGAAAGATGCACGAGTTTAAAGGTTGTGTAGTATCTGTTCATGAATTGTTTTGGGTAATGTCGTGCGATTATATAAACCAAGGTGAATATCAGAAACGTGCATTTTTTTTCAATTTTGGTGGTGATATTTTTTCTTCAGTTTTCGTGAAAAATGAGGACTTGGTATAAGAAAAGAAAGTGTAACAATTAGTCTCTTATACCAGGTTCTCATTTTTCACGAAAACTCAAGAAATTCACCCACTCACTCATGATTTCACCACCAAAATTGAAAAAAAATGCACGTTTCTGATATTCACCCTTAAGCGCTAGAGGCAACGCGAAGCAACGTGATGAGGATAGCAAACCAGCTCCGGCGCCATCATACCCTACCGCCCATGGACATCTGAGACAAACCTGGAATAGAATAGTAGCAGGTATTGTAGTCAGTTACTGGATCTTGTTAGTATTTGGTGTTAATAAGAATATCAGTTATTGTGGACGTTAGGACAGCTAGTGTAGCTTACTTAGCTGGGCTGGAGATCAGGCGTTTCAAATCCAAACGATTTGGAATATCAATGGCTCTATCCATCTTGGATCCATGGAAGAAGCTCCGTAACCGTAAACGAAACTATCGGATATCCGAAATTAAAATTTATCCGTAGCCTAACCGAATCCGATATAAATAGTATAAAAATATTGCGAACATGAAAATTCAATTTTGCTCAAACTTTGAGTAACTACTAGCTAACCCGGCGAACTTCGTGTCGCCTAAAGAACTATTTTTTTTTTCTAAACTAAAAGTAGCCTAAGTTACTCCTCGTTACATCATCTATCTGCCAGTGAAAGTCCCGTCAAAATCGGTCCATCCATTTCAGAGATTAGCCGGAATAAACAGATAGACAGACAAAATTTAAAAAAAATGTTGTTTTGGTATATGTACCGTGTATACATCCAAATGCACTCGGTAAAAAGCGGTTATTTTAATATTACAAACAGACACTTCAATTTTATTTATTTGTATAGATGTATAGATTATAGTCGAATTTCGACCACTAGTATACATTGTAATAACACAATATTTATCTATACTAATCTATACTAATATATAAAGAGGAAAGATTTGATTTTTTCTTTGCATTGAATAGGCTCCGAAACTACTGAACCGATTTCAAAAATTCTTTCACTGTTGGGAAGCTACACTATCCCCGGGTAACATAGGCTATATTATATTTTCAAAAAAATTAGGGATCCTTAATAAAACTCCAATAATGTAACCCGAGGTGTAAAAAATAATAAAACCGAAGCAAAGCGAGGGCGGTTACTCGTGTACTATATATTTGTAAAATAAAACAAAGACTTCCACCAGACTGCGACACGCTTTGTAAACACAAATTGTGCTACACGTTCCTTTTACGACGACACTTAAAGGTTATTGTTATAAGCTTTGCTGCGGACTTTTCGTTGCTTCGATAAGTTCATCATAATAAAATCGTGAGATATGAAAGATAGAGAGTATTTAGGTAATTGTGTTTGAGGATTTTGTATAATAGTTATTATGGATATTGATATATTATTATTATTAGATATTAGTAGATATATGATTTAAATACAGCATCATTCAAAAACAAGTGCACGAAGTAAAGTTAAAATAAATTTTGCATTCCTAGGTCTGCTCATCTACTGGAAGAGATTAGTTTTAGAAATAAGAGTAAGTACAAAATTTCTTGTATTATTTTAAAATTGAAATTGTTTACATATTGTCCGTTTTGTTAGAAAACATAATTTACGCAAGCAAAATTAAGAATCTATTAAGTTATGCTTCATTACTTTATTATGATATTAAGTTATGCTCTTTCTCCTCTACTTAAATTAAATTGTTAAGGAATTAGGGCACTCTTCACGTAGCCTCTTAACGCTTCAAACGCAATTTTATTCAGATTGGCCGTACCATGTAAGTGATATACTATATTTATAAAAATAACACAGATTTACTCCTACAGCAAAGATTTCTGTCAAAGCGATTTCCTTACAACCAACATGCTACGCCTTTATAAAGGTTTGGTCAGGTCTTAATATAGCTTTTTAACCCTCGACAAAAAAGAGGGGTGTTATAAGTTTGACGTGTCTGTGTATCTGTATGTCTGTCTGTGGCATCGTAGCTCCCAAACAGATGAATAGATTTTAATCCAGTTTTTTTGTTTGAAAGGTTTAATCGAGAGTGTTCCTAGCCATGTTTACTTAGTATTAGTAAAACTTTAATTAATTAATTAATTAATTAATTTATATTTATTTATTTTTAACTTTAATTCAAGATTATTATAGATTTACAGATTACACTTTTATTATTTTTTTATCAGTAGGATGTAACACGACCATAATAAATTAATGAATGGATGAAGCTTCAAGGCTTCAATATAATTTGGTGTGATAACGTCTTATAAATCGATGAACACGGGCTGCATGCACGAAAAAGTGTCCCGTTCCGCGAGCGAGAGAGCGGCAAAAGCGAGAGAGAGAGGCACCATCGGCTACGATCGGCGTATCGTAGCCGATGCCGTAGGCGAGCCGTAGGCGATCGTAGTTGAGTGGAGCGGAGCGGAGCTTTGTCATGACGTTGTCACGTTAAACTACCGTCCGTAAACCGACTTTACAGACAACCATTTTTTTAATAAATAGACTTTGTACATATTGCGGTTAAACCAAGTTAACACCTAAAATAAATTTGAATCTACCCCTGTGTATAACAGAAAAGTTATTGAGACGAGTCGAGGTCGTACTTGGTGTTACAAAAGCGTTAGGGTGCGGTTCCATTAGGCCGGAGATGACCGGAGCGGAAAGCGGGACAGGAATCTATGGGTCTATTTATCTTATCCCATTGAGTTGTTTCATGATGGGACAATTGGTACTATTTTTTACCATGGAACTAATTAGGCCAAAAGCTCCAGTGCGTCAACATAGTCAACACCACGGAACTAGCGGGATGGACGAAATTATTTACCTTTAACTTTGTCGTGCCTCTTTCGTATTTAAATACAATTAATTACGATAATTTTATTAATTAGAAATATTGAAATGAAATTAAAATTAATCTTTGGGACTGGTCAAAATAGTTGTCAGTACCAGTTATCCCATGGCCCCCATGGGACACCTAAATGGGGCTAGTGGAGTAGACCCATCGAATAACATGGTTTGAAATTTATATCTTGTTACTTCACTTCAGTGCCACAGTCACGGCGGAGGCGATGACGAGACGAGGGGAAGGTTTATCATCTCTTTAGACCCCGACTTCTTAGTCGGGTCGCAGGAGACTGACTTGTACTGTTAGTTTCTAATGTATCATTCGCAGCGAGCGCCGCGTACTCCACTAGAGTGTCGGTTTTTTCGCGAATTCCATTTGTTAAAAACTAACGTGACAAGTCAGTCTTTGGTTTGAGTCACAAAAACGGGATACATTACACCAACATGGTACCTACAGGTCAGTCTCCAGCTTTACCGGTTGGAACAAACATTTATGTAACAGGTAAATGACTGTTCTCAGGACGTGGGCGTTTGTAATATCTCATTTTGTGTTTGAGTTTGTGAGCGTATTTATTTTTATTTCAGCCTTAATGGAAACATTTTGTATTTCACATTTAACTATTCTCCACTGAAAGAAAAGTTTTTGATCGCGTTCGATTTTAATGTGGGTGGGGCCTTAAAGTCAAGAGTGAAAGGTTTTTACTTGTTAGAGCGCTTTACCATCTATGACTTCATTGCCGCTTACCATGAGGTGTTTTTTAGTCAAGCATTAGCTCATTAGTATAAAAAAATAATAATCTGAATTTTAACAAGAAAAAATTACCGACTTCAAAATAACTCAAAAACTACTCGTCAGATCTAGCTCAAAACAGACCACACGATAAGTACCAGATTTCGTAAAAAAAAGAATCATCAAAATCAGTTCACCCAGTCGAAAGTTCTGAGGTAACAAACATAAAAAAATACAGTTGAATTGAATACCTTTTGCTTTTTTGAAGTCGGTTAAAAAATAAACTTTATTCCAAGTAACGCTTACTGCATAACATATTAACAGGTCACCCAACCATGTGGACAGATGATATAAGGAAGACAGCGAGAAATTGCCGGATTCAGAAGACCCAAGACCGGTCGAAGAGGCGCCAATTAGATGACGCCTATATCCAGCAGTGAACTTCAAAGGGCTGATGGATAGTGAGTTAGTCGCAGAGGAATCGGGTCGCAGCGATTGCTGACTGGCGAACCAACAGCACTGGTATTCTGTGAGAACAATTTTCATGTGTAGTTCATACGGGGTGACTCTGCTTATGCTCGCCCCTCGCTGAAGCACATATAGCTCGGCGGCTTCGTCGATCTCATGTGATCGGCGAAGTTAAGCAACAGCGGACGCGGTTGGAAGTTTGATGAATGACCGCTAATGGCACTTCTGTGCTTCTGAGCGTTTCTGTGCTTCGGAGGGCTTTAAAAGCCGTCGGTCCCGATTGTTATCATAAGATAGTCGTTAAGTGGCATAAAAACTCTCGACATTTGGGTTGGCCACTAAACCCTCGACCAATACGCACTGGAGCAGCGTTGGGGAAGTATGCTCTAGGCCACCTGAAGAGACTTGTGCTCAGTAGAGGCCGTTAATGAGTTGAATCCCCAGCCTTTTCCCTAACGTATCTTATGGAATCACACCCTTACCTTTAACCTTTGGAGCTGTAGCAATATTCCGACCGGTTCAGTTTCGTCGGCAGTCACGCGACGATGTCATCATCAATCAAAGTGTTTTACGGCTTCATACATAAACCTAACTTGCATCGGTTTCGGTTTTTACTGGTTACAACCGGTTCACTGGGTTTTATGACGTGGAAGGAATAAACGGCGAATTTTTGGTACTGACTCGCCGTTATACACGCTTCATTGGACGATATCGATATTTCTTTGTATTATGTAATACTACGATTGTAGCGTGTCGGATAAATATGAATTTTTAAATAAACTTTATTAAATTGGACACTCTTATCTGAAGTAGATAGAGTAAGGTGGTGTAAAACGTGACTTATGTTAAGTATATGAAATTTGCAGTAATAATAATAATAAATAAATAACGCTTCACACTCATAGCCCCACACTAGGATTCCCTGTGTCGTGGGTGCCATGGACAACATACTAGACGAGGACATTCACACCCAGACCGAGAACAGAAATTCAAACTCATCATTCAAATTTCCACCTCGTTGGGAATCGAACCCAGGACCCTAGGCGCCGCGCGGTATGGTAACCATTGCGCCACGCAGGTCGTCAAGTAGTGTTCATATTTTGCCCCACCTTACCATGTTACAGATAAAATAATTGTTGCCTTAAATGATTTTTTAAAGTTTATTAAGATTTCACATGTATTCTTATTTATCCGACGCATTATATTTAATTCTATTTATACCCGACTGCCAAGGCAGTATCTTGTAGGTATGTATGTATGTATGTATATGTGTGTGTGTGTGTGTGTGTGTGTGTGTGTGTGTGTGTGTGTGTGTGTGTGTGTATGTGTGTATGTATGTATGTATGTATGTATGTATGTATGTATGTGTGTGTGTATGTATGTATGTACGTATGTAATATTCTTTATTACCTCATATCTTCCAAACCGCTATGCCAATTTAATAATTATGATATTGTTAAATGCGACAGCCCAAATTATGTTTTTAAAGAAAAGACAAATATGGGGACTGTGAGATGCCTTTGTTTGAAGTATCAAAAAATAAAAATAAATGGAATAATGCAATATGGGTATTAAATTAAAGAGCTCGTCATAAAAATTTCAAAAAGGTATATCATGATAGCTTTTCATAGCAGGCGGGTTTTTTTCAGTTTATACTACTACACATAATAAAACTGTAACTGAACAATGTTAAGAAATCGATTCGAGAAAAACACATGAAAGCAAATCAGTTTTTCTGTTTGCAAGATTTTCCCTTTAATCTTAGGAATGTTTCAGCTAAATTGGATACGTATTTCACTGATTATTGTTGTTGTACTATTTCAATTTGTATGTAAATTTGAAGTATCCCTGTGATCTTGATTTTATGTCGATTGAGCCAGAGGTTGAAGCGCAAAGGCCGAAGAAGACTTTTAAAGCCGAAGATAGAAGGTCTATCGAGACATTAGGTATTACCATAGGATTAAATCAAGTCAAAAATCTTTATTCATATAAGTGTCACTGATACACTATAGTACTTATGTACTTGGAAGGGTGCTTTGTCATGGAGGAGAAGAAAAGCCGTAAAAAAACTCCTCAGCACATCTTTTAAAACAATGCAACTGTTATGTTACGGAATTGGACGACGGAACCACCGAGGACACTTGCTGGCCAACTTTTTGGAGAAGGAAGATCTCTTCATGATGAACTCCTTCTTCAGAAAGAAGCCACAACGCAAGTGGACTTGGATAAGCCCTGATGGTTCCACGAAAAGCGAGATAGACTTCATTCTGGCAGACAAACGGCATATATTTAATGATGTCTCTGTGATCAGCAGGTTCAAAACCGGAAGCGATCACCGACTTGTGAGAGGCACATTAAATATCGATCTGAAGCTGGAACGGTCACGCCTGATGAAGTCTACGCTCCGCCCAACATCCGTCCAAATCCAGGGATCCGAAAACTTTCAACTGGAGCTGCAAAACCGTTTTGCGTGCCTAGAATCGTGCACGTCAGTGGACGAGTTTAACACCAGGATGGTAACAACTGTCCACGAGGTAGGGTCGAAGTACTTCAAGACCCACCCTAGTGGTAGATCTCAGGTTCTCTCAGAACAAACTCTCGGTCTTATGAGGGATCGACGAGAACTATGTGTGCAGTCTCCAACCTCCATGAGGGAATACCGACGGCTCAATGAGCAGATCTCCAAGTGCAGGCGACGCGATTTGCGAAAACACAACGCAAATCGTGTAAAAAACACAATTGAGCAAAACCAGGGCTCCAAAGTGTTCGCCAGGGATCTGTCTATTGGGCAAAGTCAGCTTACGAGGTTGAAGACCGAGTCCGGCACCATGGTTTCGTCGAAACCGGAAGTTCTGAGAGAGACTGAGAGATACTACGGACGGTTGTATGCCTCCTCTCAAGCTCCACCTCCTAGCGAGGAGAGCGATAAGAGAGCTAAACTGACCCGACACTACACAGAGGATATCCCGGACGTCAGCCTGTATGAGATTAGAGAGGCTCTCAAACAGCTTAAAAACAACAAGGCACCGGGAGATGACGGAATCACAACCGAGCTTCTAAGAGCTGGAGGGAAAACCCTTCTAGTGGCGCTCCAAAAACTGTTCGATTCCGTCATTTACACTGGAATTACCCCGGAAGCGTGGGGCAGAAGTGTGGTGACGCTGTTCTTCAAGAAGGGCGATAAAGCCCTTTTGAAGAACTACAGGCCCATTGCACTTCTGAGCCACGTTTATAAGCTGTTTTCGAGGGTACTCACAAATCGCATTGCACGCAGGCTTGACGACTTCCAGCCTCCCGAACAAGCAGGATTCCGAAAAGGCTACAGCACCATAGACCATATACACACACTGCGGCAGATTATACAAAAGACCGAGGAGTATAATCTGCCGTTGTGTGTTGCCTATGTGGACTATGAGAAAGCCTTCGATTCTATCGAGACCTGGGCGGTACTAAATTCTCTCCAGCGGTGCCGGATCGACTACCGGTATATCGAGGTGTTGAAGTGTTTGTACTCATCTGCCACCATGTCCGTCAGAGTACACGACACAGCAACGAACCCCATCCAACTGCAGAGAGGTGTCAGGCAAGGGGATGTCATATCCCCAAAGCTGTTCACCGCTGCGTTGGAAGACGTGTTCAAGCTGATGGAGTGGAAACGACGTGGCATTAACATCAATGGCGAATACATCACACACCTGCGATATGCCGATGATATAGTCATCCTGGCGAGTTCCCTGGAAGAACTTGGTACAATGCTCGGGGACTTGAACAGCGCCTCACAACGGGTGGGTCTTAAGATGAACATGGACAAGACGAAAATCATGTCGAATGTCCATGTCACACCCGTACCGGTTGTTGTTGATGGCGCTGCTCTTGAAGTTGTAGACGAATACAATTACCTGGGACAAGTGATCCAGATGGGTAAGTCCAACTTCGAGAAAGAAGTCACTCGTAGAATCCAACTCGGATGGGCTGCGTTCGGGAAACTGCGTCATATCTTGTCGTCCAAAACACTACCTCAGTGCCTGAAGTCGAAGGTGTTCGAGCAGTGTGTGTTGCCAGTGATGACATACGGATCCGAGACGTGGTGCTTTACTGTTGGCCTGATCCACAAGCTCAGAGTTGCGCAGCGAGCTATGGAGAGGGCTATGCTCGGTATTTCTCTACGTGATCGCATCAGAAATGAGGAGATCCGTAGACGAACAAGGGTAACCGACATAGCTCAAAGAATTAGCCGGCTGAAGTGGCAATGGGCTGGCCACATAGTGCGAAGGACCGATAACCGTTGGGGAAGAAAGGTCCTCGAATGGCGCCCACGTCTCGGAAAAAGGAGCATAGGACGCCCCCCGACCAGGTGGACTGACGACCTGAAGAAGACAGCGGGCATCCGCTGGATTCAGAAGGCTCAGGACCGGTCAGAGTGGCGCAAGTTAGGGGAGGCCTATGTCCAGCAGTGGACCTCTAAGGGCTGATGGATGGATGGATGGAACTGTTATGTTACATAATATGTTCTAACCTATGCGGAACTGGATGCGGCACTAATTTCCAGGCGTCTTTGTCATTACTCTACTACCTTTAAACGAGCAGTTCTTGAATATTATGTACAAATATATATATATATATATATATATATATGACGGCGCCGCCCTCTAGTTAGTAAGCAGCACGTACAACGGGCAACGCCCCCACCACTAAAATTGTATAAAAGGCAGTGCGCCATTTGTCAAGGGCTCAATCGTTCGATAGCAGTTGCCCTGTGCACACGCTGTGTTAGTGCCTTCCGTAATTAATTATCGTCATACCAATTAATTAATTATCGTGATAAAATTTATTAATTATCGTGATCGTGATTACAATTAAATAATTATTGTGATAAAAGTGTCTGTATTAAAGTGTGTGTGTATAAGCGAATAAAGTGAGTGCTTGTGGAGTTAATCGTTTTCTTGGAGAAGATGTCTGCCCCTCCGCCTACATCAGAAGTGTCGGATCCGCCCCCACTGCAATCTTCGAGTACGACAGACAGTTTGATGGATCAGCTGTCATTATTTTCTTCCGGTATGGAGGCAGTTTTCCAACGAATTGCGGAGAATATATCGGCCCGTCAACCTGCTCAGATGGCGCCACCTCGGCTGGTTTGTTTTGATCCGGATGAAAAGGATGCCGATATCGTTAACTGGTGTACACTGAGTGAATTAATAATCGAACAAACCAAATTGCAAGGGATCGATTTGATTTTGGCCCTAACGCATTCTCTTAAAGGTCGCGCTGCAATGTGCCTGACAAAGTTGCAGCCGGACAAAATATCTTGGGGCACTATTAAAGAGATGCTCATATCGACGTTTGCGAAACCCATGACGATGCAGGATCACTTCGACCAGGTAATCAAGTTTCAAATAGACCAAAAGGAGAGCCCCGCTGAAGCAGGGATGCGTCTATGGCAACTTATTGAGAAGATCCCCGAAGCAAATATGCCAGATAAAGTGATTATCGGTTTCGCCATATCCATATTATCACAGTGTGATGATAAAATACGTCGAGAGTTGAACTCCGTTGTTACCAACGATAAAAGCCAATTTTTTCGCGTACTTCGGGGCTTTACTCTTAAACGTAAAATGGAAGATCCCGTTTCATCGGACACAGATACGAAACGGTTTCGAAGTACAACTGCATTTCGAGGAAGTTGTCATTTTTGTGGCAGAATAGGACATCGTGGCAACGAGTGCCGCGATAAACAGAGATTTATCTCAAAGAATCCTACGCTGCAAGCCAGACCCGATCATTACCGACCTGCAGCCCCGGGTGGCATGGCTAGCGGGCGACCGCCTGTCACCTGTTACGTGTGTGGCGACCACGGTCACGTGGTTTCCGCCTGTCCGATGCGCTACAAGAAGAAAGAGGATGCCGCCGGGGGTTCCGGAACCACCAAACAAGTCAACATTTGTTCCAGAGCTTCGCATGGTGTGTTACAGCTAAGTGGAATTGAATTACCTTTTATATTTGACTCTGGTTCTGAATGTAGCCTTATCAAACAAAATTGTTGTGGATCCTTAGTAGGCGAACGGTTTCATGAACAAGTATCGCTTAGGGGAGTAGGTTGTAATAACGTAATTTCCACGCATCAAATCAAATGCATGACAACAGTACAAAATCTAACTTTCGAGGTTAAATTTCACGTTTTACCCGATGAATTTCTAAGTGAGAGTGTTTTGTTAGGCCGCGACGTTTTGGCGCAAGGTATTACAATTGAACTACGCGACGATAGATTAATATTTTCCAAGACTAAAACATCAAATTCCTGCTCAGTTTCTCATTCTTTTAATGAAAGCATAGTAGACACAGACCTTGTAGGTAAAGATAGGGAGCGATTGGTAGAAATTCTTAAAAAATATTCTAACTATTTTATTGAAAAGCTGCCAACCACTCGTATTAAGATCGGGGAGCTTAAAATTGACTTGATCGACCCTTCAAAGACCGTTCATAGAAGACCTTATAGGTTATCCCCTACTGAACTCAATATAGTTAATGAAAAAATAAGAGAAATGTTAGATGCTAAAATCATTAGGGAAAGTTCTTCTCCTTTTGCGAGTCCCATTCTTTTGGTAAAGAAGAAGGATGGTACCGATAGGTTGTGTGTGGATTACAGGGAGCTCAATAGTAACACGCGGCCTGATAGTTACCCTCTTCCGCTAATAAGCGATCAGATAGATAAGTTGCACGGAGCACGTTATTATTGCAGCATCGATATGGCCTCAGGGTTCCATCAAATTCGCGTCCATGAGGACTCTGTAGAAAAGACAGCATTTGTTACTCCAACTGGCCAATATGAATTTCTAACAATGCCGTTTGGTCTTAGAAATGCTCCACAGGTTTTTCAGAGGGCAATCAATTCCGCGTTAAAACCTCTCGATGATAATAGAATCCTAGTGTATATGGATGATGTACTTTCTGCATCAGAGACAATAGACGAAGGGCTATCTCGACTTGACAAATTGCTAGAAACACTCTCGAATGCGGGATTTTCATTCAATTTTAAAAAATGCTCGTTTATGAAAAAGGAAGTTGAATATTTAGGCTTCGTAATATCGTCGGGAGAGCTCAAACCAAATCCGCGGAAAGTTCAAGCTCTACAAAATGCCCCTAAACCTACCACTGTTAAACAAGTCAGGCAGTTAATTGGGCTAGCAACCTATTTTCGAAAATTTATCCCAAACTTTTCAAAACTCATGAAGCCCTTATATCCGCTTTCGTCTGGACGAGGTCCCGTAAGTTGGACCGCCGAGCATGACAAAATTCACAGCGAAATTGTTAGACACCTGATCACCGAGCCCGTGTTGAAAATTTTCGATCCATCCTTACCAATCGAGTTACACACCGACGCTAGTAGTGATGGGTACGGAGCTGTTCTAATACAAAAACACAACAGTCTACCGCATGTGATCGAGTACTTTAGTCACAAAACAACTGATGCAGAAAGTCGTTATCATTCCTATGAATTGGAAACACTAGCCGTTGTAAAATCGGTGGAACATTTCCGCCATTACCTTTATGGCCGAAAATTTACTGTCTTTACGGATTGTAACGCCCTAAAGGCCGCCCATTCAAAAAAAGACCTTACCCCTAGGGTACATAGATGGTGGGCAATCTTACAGTCTTACGATTTTAATATTATTTACAAGGAAGGCAAAAATATGGCACATGCAGACTTTTTATCTCGTAACTCCCCTTTGGAGCAAAATCTAGAAACGAAGTTAGTAAATTTTACAGAACTCGAAAAGGGGTGGCTGTCTGTAGAACAACAACGCGATACTGAGATCTTAGATTTGATTTCCAAAATAAAACGTAGCGAATTGCCACCTGAAATCTCACACACATACGATATTAGACAAGGCATACTATACAGAAAGATTGAACGTGGTAGAACCACTAAGTGGTTACCAATCTTACCTCGATCTCTCATCTGGTCACTTATAAGCCTCGTGCATACAGAAATAAAACACTTGGGATATGAAAAGACTCTAGACAAACTTTACGAACTTTATTGGTTTCAGAACATGTCTAAGTATGTAAAGAAATTCATTGATTCGTGCGTGGTCTGTAAATCATCGAAGGGGCCGTCGGGTGCCCAGCAAGTACGCCTACATCCAATTCCAAGGGTAGCGGTCCCTTGGCACACTCTGCACCTAGACCTAACGGGTAAGCTCAGTGGCAAGAGTGACCGTAGGGAATACTGTTCCGTCCTAATAGATTCTTTTACAAAATTCGTCTTGCTAAAACACACGGTGACGTTAAATTCAATTGACGCAATTAACGCCGTTAAGGAGTCTGTTTATTTGTTCGGTGCACCCAAAAGAATAATTGCTGACCGCGGTCGATCATACGATAACTCGGACTTTAAGCAATTTTGCAAAGAAAGTAATATAGATTTACATCTTATTGCGACGGGTACAAGTAGAGCTAACGGCCAAGTCGAGCGTGTGATGCGCACCCTGAAGGGGTTACTAACGATAGCAGAAAATAACTCTGACAAATCATGGCAAGAGCAGTTAGGTGATATCCAACTCGCTCTTAATAGCACCAGATGTAGGGTTACTGGATTTACCCCTATCGAACTGATGTTCGGCGTTCAGGGCAATTCACTAGAAATCGCAAAAATTACGACAAGTATCGACGAGCCCAGTAGGTTAGACCTGGAGACTGCAAGATCCAGTGCATCAAATAATATTGAAAAATCGGCAGAATCGGACATTTTACGATTTAATAGAGGTAAAGCGACAATAAAACCTTTCGCTGTTGGCGATTTTGTCTTTGTTAGAAGTGAGGAAAGACACCAAACGAAACTTGATCCTAAGTATAAAGGCCCCTTTAAAGTTACTGCAGTTTTAGAAAACGATAGGTACGAGTTAAGGCATATCAACGGATCTAATAGGACATATAAGTACGCTCATGAGAACCTCCGCGGAGTTCCTCACGGGTCAGCAGGGTTTCTTGACGTATCTGAAAACTATAATGAGGATGGCGTGACGGCGTGTACTAACGAGAATAATCTTGTTCATGAAACTGGTCCCGACAATGATAATATACCTACAGTGTATAATGATACAACTGACAACATGTCTCTCGATAGTGATACTATGTCTGTTGGCTCACGTACTTTAAGTGTAAGTAGTGAATACAGAGAAAGTGTCCTTCACACCAATCCTGAAAGAGATTCAGAATCAGATCTGCCGCACTCGGTTCGTATAACGACTAATGCCATTGTTCATGAGACTGATCAGCAATAAAAGTAAAAGATAGAATGAAAAATGATTATAATAATAGTAAGATTATAATTAAATAAAAAAAAATTACTTAAAAAAATAGTAGTAATAATTAAATGAAAAATAATTAAATGAAAAAAAAAAAATATTAAAAAAAAATATAGTAGTAGAGAAGAGTCTTTGAAGGTAATAACTCGGACCTTTGACTCAGCTATAGGAACTTTTGTTCGGACTAGCAACTAGCTAAAGGAGCGTATACCCGGTCTAACACAATCAGTTACAGGGACTTTTGTCTGGACTAGCACGATTGGTTACAGGGGGCAATGCCCGGTCTAGCTCAAACAGCTATAGGGGCTTGTGCTCGGACTAGCGCAATCCGGTCTAGTTTAAATTGCAGGGATAATAATAATCCGGTCCAGTTTAAACTAAAGGGGTCATTACTGCGTTTTAGCGATCGTGAATCTCTGAAGGATTGATGTGAACCAGATCAAATCTTATCCATGTGTGTCACAATTTGATATCAAAGAATAACGTGTGTGATGTATAGCTAAAATAATTAAGGTTTATGAAAGAACTATGTTTAGTTTTCTAAGATGTATGTCAGGATGAACGATCATGTTTCTTGTTCTCAGATGTATAAAGAAAATGCGCGCACGAGGACGTGCGCATGTCAGCATGGCCGTGACGGCGCCGCCCTCTAGTTAGTAAGCAGCACGTACAACGGGCAACGCCCCCACCACTAAAATTGTATAAAAGGCAGTGCGCCATTTGTCAAGGGCTCAATCGTTCGATAGCAGTTGCCCTGTGCACACGCTGTGTTAGTGCCTTCCGTAATTAATTATCGTCATACCAATTAATTAATTATCGTGATAAAATTTATTAATTATCGTGATCGTGATTACAATTAAATAATTATTGTGATAAAAGTGTCTGTATTAAAGTGTGTGTGTATAAGCGAATAAAGTGAGTGCTTGTGGAGTTAATCGTTTTCTTGGAGAAGATGTCTGCCCCTCCGCCTACATATATATATATATATATATATATATACACACATATATATAGATACATATATATATATATAATCTGAGTCTCGGAAACGGTTCCAACGATTTTCTTGAAATTTAGTATGCAGTGGGTTTCGGGGGCGATAAATCGACCTAGCTTGGATTCATTTTTAGAAAACGTCGTTTTATCTGTGTTTTCAGGCAATGAAAAACTGCTACAATAGACTCTTCCTGACATCTATTGGCGAGTAGCAACACTAAAGCTACTTCAGTAGATGGCGTTGTTAAGCAACACTAATAATTTAAAAACACGATTTACAAAAAAATTAAACAATTTGGTGCTTATAGGTCGGGAAAAGAATTTTATTAACGTTTGAGTGACATTAATTTGCCTTGGTACTACCGGTAGCAATAAACATTGCCTCGGTGAAAATGTATTTACCGTAGCACTGCTGATTTAATACTGGTAGCGCTCTGGTTGAAATTAATTTAGCGTCGAGCTACATTTTATTTGATAGCGTAGTGGTTTACTCTCTTTGACGTTAGGTATAACGGAATTAGCCGCAGATTATTTTACGCAGAGTACTTTAAACCATCGTGACTTTACCCGGGTTTTCCGAGGAGGTTTTAATAATTATATAAAATATAAAAGTGATGTCCTTTATAGACTTTAAAACCATCCAACCATCGGTTGCCACAAACCAGTTTCATTTGAAAGGAAATAATGCGAAGATGGTTTGAGACCACCAAAACAATGCATTAGGCATATTTTTGATTTTTGACTTTTCCCATACAACATTTTTATTTATTTATTTATTTAACACTTTATTATTTGTACACCATAAAATAATATACATAAGAGCACAAGAAAAGAATACAAAACAATGGGCGACTTTATCGCTTATTTTTAGCGTAGTAGCACATGCTAATATGTTATAATTTATTTATTTATTGCGAACGTAATAATTAAACGCAATATAGAGTAGTCATAAAATGCGAAAATTGAATCAGGATGCATGTTGAGACATGTTTGGTTAAAACTTGATTCTATTTGTTGAGCGACATTGTACACAAGTGTAAGCTGTCACAATAGTCAAAGCGAGGCGTCTTTGTATGTAGATTTTTATACACGTGACTTCATACGAAATGAGGACACGAAATGGAATCTAATCTTTGTATTAGAGCCGTGGAAACGAATGATAAGATCGTAAAAGATGTGACGAAAAAAAGATGTGTAAGACTGCGGGTGAGTAAAACATCTGATTGAATAGTACCTACTTTGGAAAATATTTTGTATTTAAAGTATCTTCATTTTCTTTATGTATATGTGCTGTTGATATATTATCTTAATATATATAAATTACGTATCACATTGTTTGTCCGCGATGGACTCCTAAACTACTTAACCGATTTTAATCAAATTTGCACACCGTGTGCAGTTTGATCCAACTTGAAAGATAGGATAGCTAACATCTCAGTTGATAGTCGCAATATTATTTTACTTTTGACAGGACGAAGTCTGTCCGGGCAGCTAGTATATCTATACACACAAGAATTAACTTGAATGGTGTTTAATGTTTTAATTGCTAAGAGCATAAATAATTACAGCCAACAATTATTAAATGTGTGATTAAACTCTTCCTTGTTTAATCTTTATTATTTATTTAGTTATACAATTTAACTGTTCAATATGTATTGTATACCTAATCGAATAATGAATATTAGACAGGGCAATATTTTTTTTTAATAATTACCACGTTTTCAAGGTGCTATACCTATATACATAAGACTCATATTACGGTATGGGAGAAAGTTAAAAAAGCGGCCAAGTGCGAGTCGGACTTGCCCATGAAGGGTTCCGTAGCAGCAAGTAACATAATATAAAAGTTCTTGTAGTTCGTTGTGACTTTGATCGATGTTTTTTGCGGTTTACGATTTATGACGTATTAAAAAAAAAACTACTTATTAGATCTCGTTCAAATCAATTTTCGTTGGAATTTTGCATGGTAATGTACATCAAATATTTTTTTTAGTTTTATCATTCTCTTATTTTAGAAGTTACAGGGGGGGGGGGGACGCACATTTTACCAATTTGGAAGTGTCTCTCGCGCAAACCATTCAGTTTAGAAAAAAATGATATTAGAAACCTCAATATCATTTTTAAAGACCTATCCATAGATATCCCACATGTATGGGTTTGATGAAAAAAAAATGTTTGAGTTTCAGTTCTAAGTATGGGGACCCCAAAATTTATTGATTTTTTTTCAATTTTTGTGTAAAAATCTTAACGCGGTTTACAGTATACATCTCCTTACCAAGTTTCAACAGTATAGTTCTTATAGTTTCGGAGAAAATTGGCTGTGACATACGGACGGACAGACAGACAGACAGACATGACGAATTTATAAGGGTTCCGTTTTTTGCCATTTGGCTACGGAACCCTAAAAAGTATCTAGCTATGCAGTAAATAAATAATCCGTAATTCATTTGGGGTTTGAACATTTTTGTGTGGAACCTGGCATATAAGTCCGCCATTTTGAAAAAATCTCGTTTCGGCGGCTAGTGATGAAACGTGTGTCAATCGATGGAATCAAATCAAATCAAATGTTTTTATTCAAAATTGGTTTGGTTTAAAAACACTTTTTAAAAGTCATGCAAGCTACGCCAATGTTTGAACAAGGCCCTACTGTGAGAGGGCCCGGGAGAAGAAGCAGCAAGAAACTACCAGGGTTGTTGTTTTCCTGCTCACAGTTACAGATAGCACTTATCATCTACTACAATCTATATCCATAAAACTCATGTCCAAGCTGTCCTGTCTTTAAAATAATCATCTAATTTGTAATATCCTTTCATCATAAGAATGCTTTTAATATGAGTTTTAAATTTATGGTAAGGCATTAAGTAGAAGTAAATGAATAATCATTAAATAATTAAATCATTAAATACTTTTTAATTGTATACAATTTTAATTGTATACAATTAAAAAGTATTTAAGTTCAAGTTCAAAAATAAAAATAATTATAAATAAACTCAAGTACCTCAGAAAGTGTATAGTAGTAGTTTGACAGACACTTTTGCACCTCAGATGAAAGAATATTCTGCAGACGGGAACAGGGGCTGTGAATTGTCATAATGCTTTGATTTTCACTATTCAAAGAGTAACAATACGTTGGTTAAGCCGACTACAAATAAGAAAAGTACATTATAGTGTTCGTAAAAGCAAAAACATTTTTGTAATTTTCGGACATCTTGTGGAGGTCACAGAGAAATATAATAGATTTTAACTAAGGCCCTAGACGCATATAATGGATGACATACAAAAGGTGCCGTATTGTTATAATAGATAATATTATGTATTATATATACAGACATTTTGATATTAAGCTTCATGTTATGTTTTTAAATTAATTTGTTATTCTCATTAATGTTATATGGACAAAATAATAATGATATAATTAAATGAGTAGGTACGTCGTCAACATTGTAGGTGTCGTAAAATCAATCACCTTCCTTTACAAATCTTTGTACATTATATTCAGACCCATTTTAATTATTACAAGGAAACGCAACTATATTTTAAAATTATATCTGGCTGACAAAGCAAAAGCCCGCGTAGTATCAATAAATTAAAATAAATTACTTTAATAATTAACAGTTCCTTTAAAATAAAAAGTCAAGGCTCGGTTGCAAAAATATTTTTCGAACTAATTAAATCGGTCTACTAAAGTGCTATGGAGCGTAGAATGTTGCTTACGGCGTAGCAGGAAAATATATTATAAAGCTACGCCGTAGCACTCAATTACAACTTTTAACCCTCGATCCGTCGCGTGGGGTCTTTCAAAGTCCAGGTCTTACAAAAATGCAAATTATGCATTTTTGAAGTACGTCCACAGTCTGAGAAGAAAATATTATATTTCTCGCTCACATCAGCAGTACTTGCAACGCTTGGCTGTAAGGCTTCAAATTCAGACTCATTTTTTCTTATAGCCTGAAGGGCAGACGAAAAAGCATACGGGCCACCTTATGGTAAGTGGTTATCGTCGCCTATGGACATGAGCAACACCAGAGGAATCGCCAATGCAGCGCCGACCCTGAAGGAGAACTTCTTTTACACCTTTTTTGAAGAACCCCATGTCATACCGCTCCGGGAATCCCTCAGAAGGAAGTTCATTCTACAGTTTGCATGTACGCGGCAAAAAAGTTCGTGAGAATCGGACCGTAGAGGTATTATTAATTCCTTATTACTGATGTTATATCTTTCCGTGCAACTTGCTACAATACAAACTATTAATTCTTTCTCTCTCTTCTTGCTTTATCGGCAACGCATCAGTGATGCCTTTGATGTTGACTGAAGTCCATGGGTGACAGTGCCCATTAACTAGGTCGATCGTCAGTTTGTTTGTTATTTAGGTATGTAAAAAAATCATATGAATTTCACCAAGAAAAAATAACCGACTTCAAAATAACTGAAAAACTACTCGTCAGATCTAGCTCTTTAAGTGGAATCACATGACAAGCACCAGCTTTCGTTTAAAAACGAATCATCAAAATCGGTTCACCCAGTCGAAAGTTCTGAGGTAACAAAGAAAAAAATACAGTCGAGTTGAATACCTCCTCCTTTTTTGAAGTCGGTTAAGAGATTCTGAATCCTATCAAGGTGGGTTGTCTTTTACACTGTATAAAGATAAAAATGAGTATGTAGAATTACTCCATTACACAATTTCAGCGATGAAAATAACCTCTGAAGGCGTGAAACCGTACAGAGTGTACGGGCGACGACATTAAATAACCCATAAATATGGATGGAGACAGTATTTTCGGGTTACGGCTCGACGGCGAAAACTTCGTTCTGAAGTATGATAAAGTAGCGAACGCTTCGCTTCGGGAACAAATAGGCTGAAAACTGAATACCTCATGACACCTACTCTTATGTATTCTAGTGTACAAATGACGTAGGTATTACGTATAGGTCGATTCCTCTAAGCTGGATTTATATTATTAGATTTTATACACTATGATTCAAAAAATTGTTTTAAATATTGTGCTAATTAGAACTACAATTTATATAGAAATATGATTTTGAATTTGAATTTAAACCGTCCTTTGTTTTGTTAAAAAACCTATACTTAAAGCCACTGGTAATACAAAGGCTAAAACGTTCGGCTAAAACTTCGTTTCGTCGGATATGGATAAAACACATGGCAATCGATAAACTAAATGATTACAATTAAAAAGTATTCAGTGATGAAATGTCGTGAGTGATATACTTTCTGAGATATTTGAGTTTAAAACCGTAGAAAAATAAAGCAAAAATCTTAGTTTCGGCGGACATTGATTTAACATAATATATTGTGTCAGTCTTAGGGCTTGTTTCACAATCTTCAAGTAAGTCCGAAGTAAGCTATTCGTTGGTTAAGTTGACATTTCGTGTATGTAAAATGACACTTTAACGTCACTTTAACCGGCGAATAGCTTATTCAGGACTCTACTTGAAGATGGTGAAACAAGCCCTTAGTATAATATACTAAGTAATTACGATCAAAAAGTATTCAGTGATGAAATGTCGTGAGTGATATACTTTCTGAGATATTTGGATTCAAAATAAACCACGTGACTACTAAACTAAAACTTATGCTACGTAACTCGGGTCAATTGGGGCAACATTTTTTAAAATGATAAATGTATATGTCGGATTCAGGGGTTTTATCCGTATCAATTTCTGATATAGTGTGGGCGTGTAGCGTGGGTAATCGAGCAAAGAGAAACAGCGAACACAAAAAAATCGCCTTTTATTACTGTTCAGCACTATCACAGTCACACTTAGAAAGAAAGAAAGAAAACATTTGTTTCTGGCTAACACACACGAAATATTTATACTTAACTACATAATTATGAATTAAGAAATGAACTATACATGTTACAATTACAATGAAAGCTGGAACTTATAAACTTACATTATTTAATGTTTTATTACTATTTTTATATCGTATGTCTCCTGAATTCCTTTCATAGCTTCTAGTTCCGGCGTAAACGACGTCAATTAGAAAGATAAAGTTCATATTGATTTAAAGTTCCAATAATTATGTCAATCCCTCACACGGGATCAGCACCTACGCTAAAGGACAATGCCCATTTTACTATGGGGTTTGGGCCCACCCAAAAAGTTGTTATGTCCCAATGATTTTTATTTTATTTTGTAGCTTAATAATTATCTTTTTAAAATATCCAAACCATTTCCATTTATTCACCCAGGTTTAAAAGAAATCCTATTTTTTGTGTCCCTAAATTGAGCATATGCCTAAATGTGGTTTAAATTAATCTGTATTAGAGTAGTGGTTGGAGAGCCTGGCCTTCTGTTTAGGATCACTAGTTTGAGCCCTGGCGTTGTAGAAAATTAAATATCACTTGATTTAATGGAAATAGGAAACCTACTGAGTTCAGTACTATACCGGAGTTTCACCTAATGCTCTTAATGGCGTGTGAAAACTCACTAGACTGGGCCAGTGTGGTGATTGCTGCCTTATCCATTGTGTTATAAGAGAAAACTCATGCTCGAGGATTTATTAAAATAAAAACAAGTTAAAGACATGATTCAGTAAAATAATTTTTTATTAAATGTTTCAATGCTAGGGTGAAGTAAACGCTGATATATAAATAAATAAATGTATAAAAATACAACTTTTTTTATTAAATAAATATAGTTGTGACACGATGCCATAAGGTGGGCCCGTCCATGGGCAATATCCTTTTAATCTCACAAATTGAACTAAAGATAATTCTGTGACATCATTATAATAAACCATTATGAGAGGGATGCTAACCAAACCAAGTAATGAGACAGATCGAATAAAGCCTAAAATAATATGCTACCTACATTTCACCGAAAGCCTTAATTGGAACACACCGCAGACCCTCACAGCCGTCCGATGTTAATTAAACAATTAAAATTAAATGGGTTAAAGTGGTTTTCTCTTGTATTACGTTATGAGCTAACCCTTTGAAGCGACATCATCCATACGAAAGCTTTCTAAGTTAACGCGCTGAGGTCAAAGCGAGTAAGAGGGTCGAACTTATTTAATTTAATTTGAAATGTGCTCTTAATGGACGATCGATTTATTGAGACATAAATATCTTGGCTTGTGTTTCAATTCATGGGTCTTTTCTGAATGGATATCTTTTCTCAGCTGCGTTTAAGTCTGTGTGTAGATTAGAGGTCAAAAAAAACTTATTAACAACTGGATATATTAGGAGCAATACATTTTTTGCACGGATTTTACATTTTTGTTTCTTAATTTAACGAAGGGAAATACGTGGAGATAACAAGATAAAGTGGGTTTTGTGGGATAGTTAGGTACATAATCAACATACCAAAAACTTCCGACTTCAAAGAAACAGTCATTGGAGTTTCTTCAATTCCTCAAGGAACCCATCATCATGATGAAGTGAAAACGTTAGACGCGTTGGGCATTTTTGTGATGGAATGAAACCATACATTTTGCGACCGGTAAGCGACATGTAGCGCCATCTCTGAGAGAAGTACAGAACTATAGTTTCTTAATTTACAGCTCGTATTAATAATCAAGATTGTAGTTTTCACATACTTTACGAGCGTTGGCAGATATTCACTAAAAATATAATGAATAAAAGAACACTTCATTTAACAGTATTTCCTGCACAATGAAATATTTCCTGACGATTCTAAAAATACACACGTAATTGTTCAAGTTTTCACTTCTGTCGGAACTCCCAGAGTGCATTTTTTTTTGAAAAATGGGCCAATCTGGAAGTACCTTTTTATTATTATCTTTTATTATGCGTACCGTACCGCAAGGGACTGGAATAAATTGTATGCGTGGGTGTTCCCGTCTGATTATAATGTGGGCGGCTTCAAGTCAAGAGTAAATAGGCTTCTACTAAGTTAGTGGTTTTGTGGTCAAGCACTAACTTATTCCGCATAAAAAAAACCTATAGGGTAAACTTATTAATAAAAAGGCGACTATCAAATCCATTAACAAACGTGGGATCCAGAGCAAAGAAAACATTAAAAAAGAAAAATCGAATTCAAAACTTCCTCCATTTGAAACTCGGTCAATAAAATACAAAAAATTAACATTACAGATATCCTGACGGTGCCTAAGTGTTTTAATCAACACCGCTCAACACTATCAAATCTGAAAGCCTTAACTTTGCCCATAAATCATTGGAGCAGCGTGGTGGTAGCTCCACTCAAAACCAATGCCTTTAAATGGTTAACAATTATACCAATACGCGTAAACAATGTCTCTTCGAAATCTTCGCTAATGCGAGTAAGTTCAATCGAATACGTGCTTCACTACGTTACTGAGATTGAGATGTAGTGTCACAACAACGCATACCCTTCTCACCTCACTGCCTTCCTCGTCGCTTCTTAGCGAGATTATTTCAATTCAGGAATGCGTCACACCACTGTCTCACCTTTAAACCTACTAGTAATTAAGACACTGACATCCGTGCATCACTAAATGGATTCACTGAAAATCAGCGCCGTAGCTACCACTACATCATTATGCTGAGTGAACTCCATTTTCTGGCCTACTGGACACATGCTAGCGTTATAGACCGAATAATGTTGTCATTCTAAAATAATTTTGTCATTCTAATTCATGTTAAAAAAATAAAAATGGGTGATACGAAGTTCGCCGAGTCAGTTAGTATAAAATTATTTTCCTACTTACATACTTTTTGATGGCTTAATCGCAGGGGTATTTCTTGAAAGAGATATGTATGTACGCCCAGGTGCGCAACGGTCTTAGGAGAAAACAACTCATTTGGTCCAGAAGTTTCGGAGTAAATTGGCTGTGAACGGTCCAGACGCACGAGTGATCCTATAAGTGTTCCGTTTTTCGTTTTTTGTACGGAACCCTAAAAATATATGAATTAAGTAGTATGAGATAAAATATTGGGAAACACGAAACATGAAATGTTATTCCAAGCTACATCATATCATGATACCAGATTTTTTATTTTAATCATTGTTATAACTTTTATTCATAATGTACACCCTACGCTTCATTATTATTTATTTCTTTCCTATTTTCTAAAGTGGTTGCCTGGAAAATGCGGCTTTGTAGCGATAAGGCCACCTTTTATACACTTCTTTATTTTTAAGAATTTCTCTTTGTATGTAATTTTGGTGTAAAATAAAGTGTATGGTATTGAATTATAAGTTACCTAGCAGCTGTCAAAAAGTAGTGGTTTTTAATGGCTACATTTACATCATTACATCTCCATCAACTGTTGGATGGATGGATACAATCTGTATCTATATCTATGCATGGAAAAATTTATGGGTACCATCCAATATTGCATCTCCACAATAGTGTAGATTGTGGATGGATACAATATTCAGAATAATCGTAAATATCAATGGTTATATGAATGTGAAAGTTTGAATGGGATGACTGAATGAATCTTCATGAAATTTGGCACACAGGTAGATCCTCTTGAATAGGATATTATCCCGGTAAACGCAGACAAAGCCACGGGCACAGAACTAGTAATCTATATAAAATCCCATGGACAAAATCCAATTTTAGTCCAAGTACCAGTGTCCATAGACTTCACAGCGTAAAATCGTACCGTCAATATCAGCTGCAAGTGCTCGTAGATTCACGGATTAATTAACGGATGACGTCAGCAAATGTAATCAATTCCGCCTTCCGACGACCAAGGTCCGACGCTCACGGTAATTGGACTCACTCGCACGACACTCAGCTCACTGATTTTCAATGTGCCATTTACACGATCGAGCTTGTGTGTTTTGTGGTCAAAGGTAACCAAAACCCATAATAATATGGTTAGGTTAGGTTACAAGATACCAGTTTCAAAACTTAAATCCAACGCTACATGTAACATTACGTTATTGTTGACCCATGTGGTGCGTGTTAGCGTGCCGGATCGTCTAGCCAAGGGTCCTGGGTTCATTTCCAACGAGGCGATTTGAATGATGAGTTTGAATTTCTGTTTTCGGTCTGGGTGTGTTGTGCTTGTCTTTGTGTGTTGTCCATGGCACCCACGACACAGGGAATCCTAGTGGCTATAAGTGTATAGCGCTATATTTTATTTATTTTAGATCTAGGTGCTAAATTAAGCTGTTCGACTTTGGAATGAAATTACTCACGACATCAGAAAACAAGTAACCAAGTTTAGTTTTAAGAAAAGGCTACAGGCACACTTTGTAGGTTTAGATGTGTAGGCTTGTGGGTCTAGTGAATTCTTCATCTATGTCTATATTGGTTATACTGTTTTATAATATATATGTATGTATATATATTATTTATGTAGGTATATGTATTTATATATATATATATAATATGTATGAATATATTTATAGTTATTATATTATTTATGTATTAGTTTGTACTGTATTATTTATTTGGATGTATGTGTACGCATATTATGTATCGTAGTTGTTTATACTGCGTATTTCTTTCTTTTATTTTTTTTCCTTTGTCAAATATACCGCCATCGTTGTTTTATTACTGCCTGAAGGTTGACTGGCAGAGAATGCTTTTAGCATTAAGTCCGCCTTTGTCTCTATACTTTTGTATGGTACATAAATAAATAAATAAATAAATAAATAAATTTCATGAAAATTCATAATTTTTAGGATACCCTTTAGTTTTTTTTAGGATCTTGGGTGTTACATAGGGAAAATGGCGTATGCTACTACACTTAAAAAATAAATTAATACATTTTGCTTAGGGGCCATCCATGAAGTCGATGAAGTGTGACATTGTGTGACAAGGGGTGGGAGAGGTCCTAAACGTGACGTCACATTTCAAAATCGAATAATTGGTATGTATAGGTAAATATTAAAAAACAGTTAATGGAAATAAAACTAATTTCGGAACTGCTGTTTTAATTTAAAAATTTCTAGGTGTAAAATAATTTCATATGTGACGACACTGGGGGAAGGTCTCACAAATGTGACCAGCTGGGACAAGGGGGAGGGGCGGGGGGGGGGGGGGGAAAGGGTCAAAAAGTCATGAAATTAGTGTGACGTAATTTATGTATGGCCCCTTAGTACCTATTTTTAGTTTTAATCTAGGTCAACTCAGTAGGTTAAACTTATTCTCTGTGGCCTTTAGGAATTGAACCCACCCACGCAACAAATAGGTCGACTATTTATTTTTCAACATAAAAAAACAAAGTCAATATAGGGTAAAGTTCTAAATTTAAGAGAAAAACAGCCTTCATTTTAATATTCTGGTAAAAGCTTGTACCGTCAAAATGAAAGTTGTGGAATAAAAGATTTCGTGGAAATAACAATGTTATTAGGTATACTTAACATAATCCTCTTTAGTCGGTCGCTCTTGACAAAGCGGTCGTGGTTTCATGATGACATTTTTTTGGATAATGCAGCTTTCGCGATGCGTTGGAGACGCTCACTGCTGTCTTCAGCGTAACATGACCATTGCACTACAATGATATTTAAATATAGATACGTTATGCCCTTACAAATCAACCAAAAAATCTGTTCCGAAAAGAGCTACAACGCACACTTTTATCTTTTGTTTCACTACACCAATCACATTAGTACAGTAAAAACAACTTATCTGTGAATTGAAGGAGGGCGCTGTCGAACGCATTGGACCAATCATTGGACGCAATTCGAGAAGTAGTAACTGACAGATGAATGACCAGAAAGTACTTATGAATGAATTTTCATTAGTTTCAATTTTCGCCACTTTTCAGATAAGTCGGTGGCACTGTATAATACACGAAGGCATTCTGACGCTGTATGTCAAATGTCAAGCACTTCTACAACAACTAAAGCGTGCGTATCGTCTTGTATTGACAGAGCGACTACGAGCAGAAAGGTCAATTGCCCGTTCTTATTTCAACGTCGGCGCGCTAGTGACAAATCTACCTTTTTTACATTACAGTATCATTGTTAGACTATGGATGATTGTGTAGCAGCTTTTATCAAGTGTGTCCAACGCGTAGGCGATCGACTGCGTGACCACTTGCCTTCCATTTGCCTTTGGACAACGAGTCTCTCATGGAGTGTTGGTTTCGGATAATGTTTCCGAAGTATTTAAGGACTTTTTTGTACAGTCGATGATAATCTCTCTTTAATTTTCAATTGTTCCAAGATTGAGACATTGGTCCGAAACGCTGTCCAAGGGATCCGCAGCAGTCGTCGCCAGCGACACATTTCAAGTGCATAAATTTTGCGTCGGGTTTTCAGGCGAACCGTCCACGTTTCTGCGCCATACAGGAATATGGGGAAGACTAAGCTGCTCATCAGGCGAACTTTCGTGGCTTTGGTTATGTTGCGGTTGCTCCAGACTCTCTTCAGACATACTTAACAAAATGCTGTCCACTATTTCAACCCTTTAAGGGATGCATTTCCAAAAATCCTTTTTTTAGTGTTTACTAGCTGACCCGGCGAACTTCGTATCGCCTAAGAATGTAACAAATCAGAAATCATTAAAATCGGTACAGCCGTTCTTAGCCGTTACAGTTTCTGTGTGCTCCTCCCTCTCCCTCTCCCTCTCTCTCTCCCTCTCCCTCTCACGCTCCCGCTCCCGCTCCCGCTTCCGGTCTAGTTTTTTTTTTCAGCTAGTTTTCCGGGATAAAAAGTATCCTATATCCATCCCCGAGCTTTATTTTACATCTGTATAAATAACTAATCTATCAACTACATATAACAAAATTTTACCTTATCCCACAGGAACAGGTCTATTTTCCAGGATAAAAAGTATCCTATGTCCGTCTTCTGATTCTAAGCTACCTCCTCACCAATTTTCAGTCAAATCGGTTCAGCCGTTCTTGAGTTATAAATAGTGTAACTAATACAACTTTCTTTTATATATATAGATGAGCACTATGTGGGATGCGAGTGTCGATGGTGTAAAAACAATAAGCTGGACTCCAAATATGCTTAAAGAATTTATTTACAATAATATACAATACGTAAGAATATTTACAGGAGTAAGCAAGATGAATGTTATGTCAGTGAAATTATTTATACTATAATATCGTGGTAACTTTATAATATATGGCATGGCAGTATAACAAAACAATTACATATTATTAATATTACATTTATAATACAAACACTCCGACAAGACCAGTCGGGGCTCAGCCGCCTCCCAAACATACAGATCTCCCTTTGCCAAAATAATACAGCAACAACAAAAAATGAACGGGAAAAAATCAATTTAGAAACTTATTCAGATTAATAAAGATTCATTTAATTCAGGGCACAGTATTTGAATAAATTACCAAGGCTTAGTATTGATTATGGGATGTATACGCCAACTGTGCACGATGCAGCTATTCAATTAGATTTTGCATTGAGAAAATTATTTTAGTTACGTCCTTTTATTTTGTACTAGTTAGTAGTTTAGTGACCGCCTTAGCTTCCCCAAGGAAACCTAGGTATGGTATGACTCATAAATATGATTCATAAATGGTATGACTCACTAAATCATTTTTGAACTGGATTCTTTAAATAAGCTTAACCTTTTTCACTTGAGAACCAATTGAAATAAATGAAACACTTAGCTTACTACAATACTTTGGTAAAAACTGCATCCAACTCAAGTGTTTCTGAGATTAACAAGAATAAAGGCACAGAGAAACAGATCAACAGACGAAATTTTATATAGACTATTGTTAAGGGATCTATTGGGTTAAGAAATACCCTCAATAACAGTTTTTATTAAATATCTTATAAGTATAAGCATTGATGAATGATCATTCAATATACTATAGAAAGACCTACTCGTATATCAGACGATTCGACTGATTGATACTAAGCTGACTGAGCATCAACAGTAGGTTTAACGGTTTCAGTCCAATCGGCTTTCATAATTCGACCGGCTTAAAGATACTATTAATACAATATTCATCTTTCGTTAAGCTTTCTATCAATAAAATTGAACAAGAACAATGAAATTTAATTTTTCTGCATTGTTTTTTTACATAACATCACAGGACCTTGTACCTGACCCATTAAAATCTAATTCTAAAAGAATCATCAAAATCGGTTCACGCAGTCGAAAGTTCTGAGGTAACAAACATAAAAAAAATACAGTCGAATTGAGAACCTCCTCCTTTTTTTGAAGTCGGTTAAAAGTACCTACGATAATAACATAAAAAGATAATCAGGATAGGAAACTTCGTCCTCTTTGTTCAATTTTGACTTGACTGTTTTTTTCAATAAATAAAAGACGGTTAAGCACGGCAAAGAAATGGGCAGCAGTCCATTAGCAGAAAATATGGGTTTCAATTAGCGCAAGTGTAAAATCCAATGGTTATTCCAAAATAAGTTGAAAAATTGCATGAAAGTGTGTCGAAGAATAATAATATCTTATCTTTTTTCTACCTTTAGTTATATAAATAGGTATGTAGGTGCAAAACCGCATCCAAATCGGTAAAGTCGTTTTTAGACCAGACACAAATTCACAGATAAACAAACAAAAACTAAAAATCTATTGAAGTTTTATTACAATAATGTACGATGATGATAATCCCATGTTGATGATTGTATTAGATATGTTGGTACATAATAACATAATCCGCATTGTGATTGGGAAATATGTGAACTAGCGCTCTCAATCAATTATGAATCATAATTCATAATTAATCCATTATGAATGTGGGCGACAGGCATTGTCTATCAGTGATATATAAATGATTTATCGGTTTTAGGGAGTTCGCCCACGCAGCGATCGGAATCGCGGTTACGTGAACGTATATGGATATAACCCATTAATAGACTTCTACTGAGCACAGGTTTTCTAGGAAGCCTAAAGCATCGTCCACGTAGCTTCAGTGCGGATTGGTGAAGGGGTTAGTGGCCAACCCAAGTGACGACTACGAAGGCGTCCGCGAAGGCGATGTGCCTTAACGACTTTTCGGACGAAATTTAAAAAAAATGTTGTTTTCGTATACATATACGGTATACGGTACATACCGTGTATACATCCAAATGCACTTAGTAAAACGGTTATTTTAATATTACATACAGACACTCCAATTCTGTCTATTTGTATAGAAGATGTATAGATTTGAATGTTACTCACTGAGCTCGAATTTTCGATACTTCGCGCCCCTATCTGACGACGGGAACACCGAAAAAAGGTAACAGTAAGTTCGTTCCAAAAATATAATATCCAATAATACAGGTGAACTTATGAAATGTAAAAATTTGAAGCCGTATTTAAGAGCAATAAACATTTCTTCGTAAAATGGCTATTGTCACAATTTATTTTTAGAAGATACTTTGATGAAATATTGAACTTTTAATTTAATATAATTGACAGGCATTATTTACGAGTAATAAACGTTACTACGTTATTCATTATGTTTTATTTTAAGGGTGAGGCGGAAAATTGAATCGTTTCATACTAAAGTCGCAACTCATTTTGCGTCGCCGTATGGTATAAACTGGACTTTAGTATGTTATATATGTATAGTTAATACAGCATACTCGTTTGGCAAACAATGTTTTTAGGCAACAAATGTTTTTTTAAGGAAAATCTTCAAAGAAGCGAAAGGGTTACACCGGATTTTATCTTACTAAAACACCCTCAAAATCACCCGACGAATACGGGGTGGTTCCGATGTCTAGCAAACAAACCCTTTCTTTCCTCATTGATTTATTCTGGAAAGCTTTAGAAAGCCCGAATTGTTTTGTTTAAAGCTCTTGAATAACCAATGCCTTTCATGTAATCTTTGGTATTTACGTCCTTTTGGTGTTTAAAATGTCCACCAAATTACAGCGGCATGGTGGAGTGCCTATATTCAAGGCCTCGACAGATGTATACCTACTGCAGGACTCACCCGTGTCCTGTAATGGGCAATTCATAGGTTGATGCCAATGGTAAAGAAACGCGTGAATACTTGATAAGTGTTAAATATTAATGTGATTTTTTATGTTAATAACAGTATTTATTATATTATGCATGTCGCAGCGCAGCACAAGTTTTGCATCGATCTCTTTAACGCCATCTATGGAGCATTGCAGGAACCACTCTAGGAAACGTCAAACGTTCATTTGGGTAAGGTCGGTACAGCTGCGGGGCGTCACAGTTGATAGTTGACCGTTGACAGTTGATAGTTGACTGTTGACAGTTGACAGTTGACAGTTGAAGCTGACGGAGGGAGAGGAGGATCGGCCGCGATGGCGATTTGGAATGGACTCGCATAGAACCCTGATGGGGACCGAGGAGACGTGGCGAACGCATTGCTGTACCGAACTTGCCGGGTTTCCGGGTTTAATCGTGGTTAATCGCGTTGATCGTTGATCGTTGATCTTGGATCTTGTAAATGATGATCGATTATTCGAGTGACGTCTGGACTCGGTTTACAGACTATTCTTCCTGGCCTTCTGCCGTGTTCAACCAGAAAGATAACGGCCCACCTTGTCAACCTTCCGATATGTACATAAAGAGGTATATATGTCAAGAGCGCGCAGAAACTGAGTCAGTCTAATTCAGCTACTTGTAGTAATTTCATTCGGACATGGCACATACTAATTACTCGTAATAAACCGATTGTAATGTCAAACAATTTTAAGACATGTCGTAGTGAATCAAAAGCGGCCAAGTGCGAGTCGGACTCGCCCATGAAGGGTTCCGTAGCAGCAAGTAACATAATATAAAAGTTCTTGTAGTTCGTTGTAACTTTGATCGATGTTTTTTGCGGTTTACGATTTATAACGTATTAAAAAAACTACTTATTAGATCTCGTTCAAATCAATTTTCGTTGAAAGTTTGCACGGTAATGTACATCATATATTTTTTTTAGTTTTATCATTCTCTTATTTTAAAAGTTACAGGGGGGGGGACACACATTTTACCACTTTGGAAGTGTCTCTCGCGCAAACTATTCAGTTTAGAAAAAAATGATATTAAAAACCTCAATATCATTTTTGAAGACCTATCCATAGATACCCCACACGTATGGGTTTGATGAAAAAAAGAATTTTGAGTTTCAGTTCTATGTATGGGGACCCCAAAATTTATTGATTTTTTTTCTATTTTTGTGTAAAAATCTTAATGCGGTTTACAGAATACATCTCCTTACCAAGTTTCAACAGTATAGTTATTATAGTTTCGGAGAAAAGTGGCTGTGACATACGGACGGACAGACAGACAGACAGACAGACAGACATGACGAATTTATAAGGGTTCCGTTTTTTGCCATTGGCTACGGAACCCTAAAAACGGAACTTCGTGATATTTAATATAATATGTAGTAAAATATCTTTGTTAATAACCAAGAGAAGACAAGACGTAAGTGGTTACATTTCTTACATCTCACTCTCTATCCAGTGGTCATTATTTACTCGTATATGTGTGACTATTCGTCGGGTTAAGTTCTTCATAATAATATAACATTAATTAATACTAGATTACACTAATATTGAATTAATATTCATGGGAATGCAGACGCGTTTTAATGCCATCGCAAGATTCAACTAAGAGTAATTAAGAGTCATTAGACGCCAGAGCCCAGGAATTACTTAATGGAATGTTCTCTGGACTCTGCCCTTTAAATTAGAGCGACGAATAATTATAATTATAAGACTATATTGTAAATCCATTATATTATTAAGCTGACTGTATTGTCCCACAGTTGGGCTCAATAATTGTATTTTTTAACCGACTTCAAAAAAAGGAGGAGGTTCTCAATTCGACTGTATTTTTTTTATGTTTGTTACTTCAGAACTTTGGACTGGGCGAACCGATTTTGATGATTCTTTTTTTAAACGAAAGCTGGTGGCTGTCATGTGGTCCCACATAAATTTTATTGAGATCTGACAATGGCATCTATGAGAAAACCACATAAGTCGTAAATTTGTGTTAAGATGTGCGCGACAAATGGACGAATAACTCAATATCACACCAACCGATTTCAATGAAATGAAAGCCGACAAACTGGCTCTAAGCTGATTATATAAATAAAAAATAAAAATAAAAAAAAGCGTTTTAAAAGACTCTTAATCATGTTAAATATATTCAGAGAAAGAAAAACTTCTTTGAGAAAAAATAAATGCCTAAATTCAGATAGGCAGGTCATTTAGAAAGAATAGATGATAAATTAAGAACATCATCCATAAAAAGCTTATAAATTATAATGCGCTGCTCAGACGAAAAACCTTGTTAGGTGTTACCAATATTAGGTAAGGTTTGTTGGTAGGTAAGGTTAGGTTAGGTAGGTAAGTTGCCAGACCTGAACACAATTCTTAGATAATTCTACGATATTTTCAGAAATACCTAAAACATTTGAGTTTTATGGTACAAATACTTTTTAACCGACTTAAAAAAGGAGAAGGTTCTCAATTCGACTGTATTTTTGAAGTGAAAACTTCTTTAGCATCGTTGTCATTTGAAAGTCGATGAAACGAAAAAGGGACAGTAAAAAGAGACAAACACATAAATTCATAAGATTTAACGTCGCAAAAAATGAGATAAGAAGCATTATACAGTGTTTCTTATGTTTGTGGTTCTTGTTTTTCCAAAAATATTTTTGAAAATTTGGGTGGGGGGTTAGGTTTGGGTCCAGTAAGGTTTATGTAATATAGTGTCTAGGGGGGGGGGGCTACTGGGGGGTTGGAATTCTTGTCAAAATTTGTCTATGACGCACCTTTTCCGAGATAACGGTATTTTCGGTTTTTCCAAAAAAAAAATTGAAAATTTGGGTGGGTAGGTTAAGGGTAGGTCCAGCAAGGTTTATGTAATAAGGACTAGGGGGGGCATACGGTGGGGGTTGGAATTCGTGTCAAAATTCGTCTAAGACGCACCGTTTCCGAGATATCCGGGATTTCCGGTTTGTTTTTGTGTTACTTAAAAAAGTCCTAAGTTGTATTCATAGATGGCGCGAGGAACAAGATAGAAGATCCGCTTTATTGCTGGATAGATGGCGCTAGCTGCTCATTTTACTCTTCATATTATGTAAAGAGTTGGCGTTAGTTACCATTGTTTTATTTTTATTTAGTACAAAATAGTTTTTGAAAGATAATTAAAACTGAATTATTACCTTTTAATTAAATTAATACCTTTATTTTTGAAGGTTTCACTCCTACCACGTATGAATTGCACACATTTTAATTTTTTTTTAATGTTTGTTGCCTCAGACCTTCCGACTGGGTGAACCGAGTTTGAGGATTCTTTCTTTAAACGAAAGCTAGCGGATAAGTTTAAATTTTTTTTAAGTTCATCATTGCATTATCTTAATAATAAAGATCATTGTAACCACAAGAAATTATAGTCTGATTATTTTAATATAAATAATTAAACATAAAAAGGCATCAATATTATCATTTGAGTAATACGTATATTGATGATTTGTTTCAATTAATACATATACTTTAATTTTTGTTTCAGTTGAGCTAAACTGAGATACTTTAGCTAAAGGAAAATAAAAACTAATAGTCTTGTTGTATACCTACGGCCTAGAAATAAATTAATGACACTTCAAATGCTTCAAAATCAATATCTCAATCAATCAATCAATTAATTCAAAATAATTAATATCTCGAAATTGAATAAAACAAGTTGACGAAGTCCATTCATAAGCGATTTGACGCCCACCGGCCTGGTGGATTGTCGACCTGAAGAAGACAGGACAATCTTGCCGGCGTAGGTATCCCTGTCTCCCTACACTGCAGGTGGGCGTCTTCAAGAGAAAAGATAACTGGCTTTTACTGAATTAGTACACTCTCCATCTTGGACTTCATCGCTACTTACCATCAGGTGGGATTGTTGTCAAGCACTTACTTGTACCATGTTAAAAAGCAGGATCAGGATCGGTCAGAGTGGCGCAAGTTAGGGGAGGCCTATGTCCAGCAGTGGACCTCCAAGGGCTGATGGATATATTGTTGGAGGTATAATTTGAAATAAACGTCTAAAACGAAAAGTCGTTTTCCTATATTAATCTACAAAATTCTCTGTTTCTAATGTAGCAGCCACATTTTTCTATATGGATAAATTTTCGATCACAATCTCGCCTGGTGGTAAGTAGCGATGAAGACCAGTATGGTAAGTAAGGTAAGTTAGTGAAAACTTATGTAAGTATATTAATTCTTCTTGAAGAACTCCCACGTCTTGCCTATGTCAGGCGGGAACGGAAGGCAATATTCAATATATATAACAGGCAAGCTATTCCTAAATATTAAAATATGTTGAAACGTTTTACTAACTGAAACAGGCTGGTATCTGCTTTTTACTGGTTCTCCGACACAATTACTGACGTTAAAAACATCTGACGAAGAAAATGTGTCGCAGAATGTTTACCGGCACAGCCAGTTATACATATTTTTCATTATTTGTGAGTCTCAAGCTAGTCACGAAAATATTAACAAACCTATGATACAAATCTTTTTCTTTTTATTTTCGTAAGTTACCTAATATTTTCTTTATCTTTTAATTGATCTTGGTTATCACTTTAGTTGTTATATTTTAGAAACATCTGGCGTCTTCCAAAAATTTTTGAAAAATATCAATCCTACTATGATCCCTTGTCTTCGTTTATTTATCTGGTTGGGATCTTGGAAAGAAATATAAATCCCCACCAGTGAAGACTTTTAATATGGAGATTATGGGAATGGTTCAAACCTGAGTAAGCAGGTAAAGAATTCTTCCAATATGCCATAGGGATATTGCATGTTTTTTATGGTAATAGCCGGAAAACGAGCTAAAGGTGGGTCACCTGACGATATCGTCACCCATAATCATCAGCAACACCAAAGACATCAAGAAAGAGAGAAGAAATGCCCCCAAATATAACAAGATGACTCATTTGGCGGCTGACTCATGCTCAAGAGTGGTAGCTATCCAGGTGAACCCCACGGAGAAATGGTAATAGTAATAATGATGTTAATTAACAATTAAAATCAATATTACCAATATAATCCCTCCGAGCGGCCCCATCACCAGTGGCCTATGGTCTTAAAAAAAACGGAAAAATAAATAAAATAGAAAAATAACGGTGAATAAATAATCAACGTATGGAACCCTCTTCACGCGATTTTAACTCGCACTTGTTCGGTTTTATTTTATTTAATATCATTTAATTGTACCTACATGTGCTTTTGGAGAAGAATTAGTGATTATACATGATATGCCATTTTTAGAGTTTCCAGAAAATCGTCAAGTAATCTATTGAAGAAGTAGGTACTTACTATTAATGAGTGAAAACTTAGTTTCTACCTGTGTTTTCAGAATTTCAAGAAAATTTTTGAAGAAAACTCACAAGCACATAAACGTTATTTTAAAATTGTACGGGACAATATTTTTATAATTGGTACTTACATCGAACGATTTTTTTGAATAATTATGGTGCAAAAAGTTTTCTTTAACGTTCATTATCAAATTCCAACATCAAAAAGATGCAAAATTCCATTAATTACCTACTGTAGAATATTATTTATTTTATAAAATAAACACATCAAGTCAAAAAAGAAACCATCAATGCAAATAATTGATATTCAGCAACATGAAAACCAAAAAAGACGCGTAAATCCTTCAGTAACAGCAGCTGAAGTGCCAATATTGCCATACGTGATGAAGACCGCAAGTCGCTGCTATAAATATTCATTCAAACCGTTTCATTCATCAACAACCGAACACATACAACGTACGTTAAAAAAAGGACAAACGGCTTCACTGAATGAAATTAAGTACTCACCTGTTGTCGTCCGCCCACTAATCAACCTAGCAATTTATCGTTCAATTTTATTAACAACAGTTATTTAATTTAAATTAATTTATTGGAAGATTTATTGTCGTGTTTTATTTAAAAAATCGAACGTCAAAATCGCATCGCGGCCGCGCGGTCCAAGTGCGATTTTTGAATTATTGTCGATATTTCAGACCTGATTATTGTCTGAATACGTGTTGTCGAGACCGCGTCGGGGGTTAGACTGAATCTGAAAACAGGGCCCGTACTGTCCGTAGCCACGTAGGTGTGGGCTCGAGTGGGTGTATTTAAGAGAGGGATGGCCTTATATGATACGCTGTATGAGGAAACGAGAAGGGGAATCAGCAGCTGAACGAGCCCCGCACGTACTAGGGCCCGAAGGAAGAAATTTGTAGGCGTTCATAATTTGTAAGGATGATTGGGGGTTCCAAATTAAAAGGTTTGTTGACGATGTCTGCTCTAACGCTGGCATCGGTTCAGATGATATACACGCGGTATGAATGACGTCATTCATGGTACTATGCTAGTATCCCGTTGAAGAACCTCTGTAGTACTAACACATGTAATATGTACATACATGATTTACGTTGAGAAAATAGTAGGACAGACTAAAGACACGTAGAGCTATTGATGTCGGCTTTGTCACACACACACATTGATGGCAACTTTTTTTTTTAATGGTGACAAAGTAGATTGACCAGGGGATGGAATGAAATGAAATAATCTTTGTAGGTATCACTGATACACTTTGGACGTAAAGGGCAATGTCCATTTTCGGCTATTCGTGGACAGCATGCTCAAAAATAAATAATTACACGAAAAAATATATTTTGTTTTTTAACTTAAACACCCGATTTATTTTTGTATCAATCATTGAAGTATTATTACTAATAGAACAGACACCGCGAACACAATGTATGTTCCAATGAATTGGCGCCGCGCGGCTTCAATGTCCTATGGATTCGTTCGATTTTGAAAGGAGAACAGGGGCTCAATTTTGAAAATAGAACCTCCCGGCGGGGACACACATTTTGTTTGAGATGTCTTCTCTATGTATATTATACCTCAATGGTATCAATTTACTTTTTTAAAATAATATGTTTAATTTATCATTCTACTGATTTAACTCTTCCTATTGTCACATACACAGAGTAGTTAGCAACATTATTCCTATAACGATAATAAAAACGATATATCGATGTTATTTCGAAGTTTTAATTCTCACGACAAAAAGTTAAGTTTGGTAAGGTACACGTATAAAAAGCAATAAACTATAAATAAGGTATTATTTTTACTAGTTTAACATATTATTTTATGTACGTTGCTTTTATAATAATTCACGATAGTGAACAATATATCGATGTTTTGCAAACATGCTCGAATCGATGCATTGTTTGCATCTCCAACTGACAGTTGGCAACTGTCAATCGTTGGACATATCACATAGTAATCAAACTAATCAACGTAGAACTTTCAAGTCGCATTCGCTTTGTTTTTGCATAGTGAATACTTTCGTCTGTATTTTTCATCATTAATATTATTACGACCTTTGGCTTACGAAAATGGATTTGAACCCTGGTGTATTATTTATAATATATTGTATGAAAATGAAATACATGGCAGAGATGCTATAAAACAATATTGTTGCAACTGCATTGTGGGCCGCAGAACAGTAGGTTGGTCATTGGTGTGCTCATGTAATGAGTGTTATTTGGTTTCTGGGCTGGGCAAGTTACAGAGATGATATAAATGCACCAGCCCAGTTCTTGGACAATATATTAATAACATACGAGTCAGATTAATTAACAAAAATGTCAAGGAGATTGTGCGTTTTCTTTAAAATACCTACAAAATATTTATTCAAATAACCAGTATAATAAACATCTGGCTACAAAAAAAATATTATTTTCTTTTTTAAACTGAGTAAAGGTATTAAGCCTATATAATATTTATGTTGAAATGTGGTGTTCACTGATAGCCAAATGTCCATACAAAGTGGACATTGTCCTTTGTAATCTACCAGCTTTTCGGAAAGGTGCGGAAACTGGTTAGTTTTCTTATACATAAAATATTATATACCTTAACTAAATAGTATAATGTTAGCTTTGATAAAAGAACTTATAATATTAGTAAACTTATAATATTAGTAACACAAATCCCCTGCTTCTTTTTCGGTAGACAAATTAGAATTTATCACAAGTTTGAGCGAAAAAGATATCGTTAGGAAATTTACAAACCTGAGATTTCCCTTTAATGTTTTCAAAAGATACAGTTTGACTGCACTTGGTTAGAGCTAATGGCCTAAACTCCTCTCATTTTAGGGTGATCTAAACTCAAAACCTGATTGTAAATTGTTACCAAGAACTTTATAAATACATGTGGACGCCAAACTTCGATGCGGTACCTGAAGACAATGATATTTAAAAAATATGGATACGTTATAACCCTTACAAATCAACCAAAAAATCTGTTCCGAAAAGAGCTACAACAAACATACGTTTATCTTTTGTTTCAGTACACCAGTCACATTGGTATAATACACGAAGGCATTTTAACGCTGTATGTCAAATGTCTATCACTTCTGACAACAGCAAAAGCATGCGCATCGTCTTGTATTTACAAAGCGACTACGAGCAGAACGGTCAATTGCCTGTTCTTAGACTCTAGATCGTTTGTTTTACTAAACTAGTCGCTAGGTGACTAGCTAGACTCTAGGCGCTAAGCAAGACGCCTGCCTGTGCGGACGTAGCCTTACGCTCTTCATCGTCGGCGCGCTAGTGACATATCTACCTCTTTTTTACATTATAATATCATTGCCTGAAGATGGATTACGTGACATTCGATGAATATCCACGCTCAATCATTGGTCGAAATCGCACACCGACACAAGGTTAATGTCAACGTCAGTCAAGAATAAAGTTGTTAACATCGTCGTAGGGACATCGGTGATCAGACCCCTCTTTCCCATTGGGCACTCTGGGCAAGTGCCCAGGTCCTCGTGATCGATAGGGGCCCCCTAGTTCCTGCCAGATCACTAAACGATAACCGATATTTATTACCGATTTTTTTTTATTAGAATAAATCGAACCTAAATTACTGACTACAATACCAATTTTATTGCTTATTAGCTTTTGCATAAATCTAGAGGCTTGCTTAGCTACTTTCTTTGTTTATTCTAACAAAATAGTGTTCTGTCAAAGTCATATAGGCCCCATTACGCTTCCCGCCCACGTCCGATAAATCGGTGACCGATTTTTTGTAGGAGAAAAATAGAACGTACTGATAGCAATAGTGCAACGCCCACGTCCTACAAAAAGTCGGTCAGAAATAATATGGAGGAAAAATCGGCTCCTACAAAAAGTCGGACGTGGGCAGGAAGCGTTATCCTAATATTCCCAGGGCTTCCAATAGGTTAAAGACGGCCTTGTCGGTGATACCAAGGTATGATCGATTTAAGACGCGGAAATACGCCCTACTTCTACATCCCCGACAGTGTGAACAAAATACCTAAAAAAATCATTATAGATTCATGGAAGAAGAGCACTAACCTTCCGCCCCAATTTTCATATTTATATTTACGAGTATGCCCGTAATTCGTTGGCTTGTAGAATTACTACTTGTCTTTCTTATCTATGTCTTATGATAGTACTTCTGCTACTTGGCAGGCGATTTGAATTTCGTCGGATATTATATGTAAAAAAAAAACCTGTGGCACTCGGGGACTGCCGCGGTAAAGCTATTGCATATCATTTGTTGCGAAATAAAACCTGACACCCCCCACTTGCAGTCAGTACTAGCTTGCTTCTCGACAAATACTGAACACACACACACACAAGCGCATACACACACAGTCACACAAACATAATATGTGCTCACGTGCAAGCACGGAAGCTTGAGCTACATTCTAATCAGGGGCGTAGCTACCGCCGTATCAGCCGTATCAATTATACGGGGCCCCGGGGCTGAAGGGGCCCCCAATGCGCCTTAGAAAAAATTCGTGAAATGATCCGGAAATTAATTATTATGATTCGAAAAATGTTCCGGAAAGCATCGATACTTCATTAAAAAGTGAAATCAACAATAAAATTACTTTCTGAACTATCTTTCATCGTATTAATGCATTAATTACTTTAGCATCATGCAATTTATCTTTAAGAGGCCATGATTCTAAATGTGGAAACTCGACGAATGGAAGACAAACAGGCAGTACAGATAATAATAAGAAAAACTTCTAATCAGTTATTTAAATGCCCTAATCAAAAATTAAACAAAAAAAAACTTGAGAGGTGTCAAGGGACACCCGGATGGAACGAAGTTCCTTGCAGTCAGTACTAGGATAGCAAAAACATGCAAGCGAGTGTGCCAAAACAAATCTGGGGTATTAAATTTCTCATCGGCTTTGTTCACCTAGTAGCGACGAAAATATCTGGCTTGCTTTCTATAAGAGAGAGAGACAGACAGAGAAACATGCGCACGCCGCACGATATGTAACGACGCCGCACAAGTTGTAACGACTAACGACGGCAAAAAGTGTCGTTACAACTTTTCGTTACCAAATCTCACGGTGGTGAATCTCACACTTCGGGCTGTGTCCGAGTGGGGCGAAGCCAATCTTGTGAGATTCAACGCCACTAAAACACAGACGTGTCTCTTCACCGCCAAAAGGAGCCCGCTCACCTTGGCTCCTACTTTTCAGGATGTGCCCTTGGATTATACCGACTGCCTTCAGTTATTAGGAGTTGAGATATCCTCCAAGCTCAACTTTGGGCGGTTCATCGAATCCAAAGTTAAAGTTGGTGCAAGGAAACTTGGCGTCCTTGCGAAGGTCCGGCGGTACTTCACACCGAAGCAACTGTTAACGTTATACAAAGCTCAGGTTCGGCCGTGTGTGGAGTACTGTTCGCACATTTGGGCAGGTGCAGCCAAATGTCACCTTTCTGCTTTGGATTCGATGGAGAGGCGTGCAAAGAGGCTCATTGGTGACCCAGATCTGGTTAAGACCAATCTGCAAAGCCTTGAGCACAGGCGCAGAGTAGCCAGCCTCTCGGTTTTCTATAGGGCACATTTTGGAGAGTGTGCGCAGGAATTATTTGAATTAATTCCCCCTTCCCCATTTCTCCATCGAACGACACGACGCACGGCGGGTATCCACCCTTTCGTGGTGAACATCCCACCGGTACGGACAACGCGGTTTGCGTCGTCATTCATTATGCGCACCGCGAAGGATTGGAATAACTTGCCTGCGTCTGCGTTCCCGCCCACCTATGACGTGGATGTATTCAAGAAAAGAGTGAATAGGCTTTTATTAAGTTAGTGCGCTCACCATCCTAGACCACATCTCCACTTACCATCAGGTGGGATTATGGTCAAGCATTAGCTTATTGTAAGTAAAAAAAAAAAAAAAAAATTCCGCCTAGCCTTTCGCAACGCGCGATAAGGAACTTCGTTCCAATATTTAATGTACAAAAAATTACGTTCTACACGACTCATGATGCTCTCCGGAGTGCTGCGCGGACATGCCGGCGGCAACCCCATGACACAGCGCTCCGGAGGAAGCTCATTCTACACGTAGCACAGCTCATTCTACAGTTAGCACGTGCGTGGTAAAAATGATCGGGAGAATCGGACCATAGAAGTTCGCCACGAGTCTCATCGGTGTGGATAAAACTTCAATTCGGCCATGAGCTTTGTAAAGCTTGAGCAGGTGCCTCGCTCGCAGTGAAGTACTCCGTAGCCCGGTTTAGAATATCAAGCTTTTTGGAAAACAACTTAGCCTTAGTTTCCAAATGACGCGAATACTCACCGGGGAGTACTCTCATACTGGGAGTTGACATCACTCGAGATGTCAACTCCCAGAATCATACTCTTACAACACTTTTAGTTATGCGCGGTACCCTGGAATTGAGGCACTATGAAAAATGGGGTTTTCTTAGTGGTAAACGCGCCAATTTGTATCTTCGTGGGATTGAACTCGACTAAATTAAGTCAACCCTATTCCGAGACTTGCTCCAGAGAGTTCTCTACTTCAGACACAATTTTAAGCCTGCTATCCGCCACTTGCAAGTTTTGCAACTGAGTGGAATTAAGGGGGGCTGTGTAGTAGGCATCCCTTGTGCTGTCATCTGCATAGAAACAATTGCCACTCATGCCATGTCATTGATATGCAGAATAAACAGCGTAGGAGATACCACAGACCCTTGGGGAACACCAGCATTTTATAGGTTTCATATCTCAGCAACAACCATCTACTAGATCCTTGATATATCGCTCAGATGGAAAGCTGACTACCCCACTGCATAACCTCTCACAGCGACCGTAAGATGTTAACTTCGTGAGACCTCCCTGTGCCAGACCTGGTCACAAGCTTTAGCGAAATCTGGGCTGACTGCCAGTGCTTCTCCGTTGCGATCAATAGCCTGACGATGCCTACAGGTGCGTATGATAAATTTGATGATAACCAGCTGAACGACCGTCGCAAAAACCGTATTGTCGATCACAGATCAGCTGATGATCTTTCAGATATCCCAGGAGCTGTATGTTAACCTCGCACTCCATTACCGTTGCAAGCAGGGTGGCTATAGGCTTATCGCTATAGGAGTTAGCCAGGTCACTGAGATCACCCATTATGTGGATGGAATGAAAAAGGGTAACCTTCCACGAAGACGTATCATGTGGCATAAGATAGAATAAGAATAAGCACGTTAAGACGGGGAATAAACCAGCCCCGGATCTACAATTTTTTCGAACCGGAGCAAAAACTTGATAGTGATAGAGATAAGATAAAAAAAAACACAAATAAATAATAGTTGGCATTTTTCGTGAATGGGACATTAAGAACTCTTTTTTAATAAATTTATTATTTATTCTCCCAACCAGGCTTCCGTATGCTAGGCGCTTTGTGCAGCAAGTTTTTTTATTTTTAATCATACTATATTATGATTTTTGCGCCCCCTGAATTGCCGTCCGGGGCGGTTGCCCCGGTTTGCCCCTCCTCCCCTAGATCCGGGACTGGAATCAACTCGGGAGCACACATCTTTATCACCACTGCATGAATCCCGTCTGGTCCTCTCAACTTCTTGGTATCAAGCTCTCACAGGTCTTTAGGCGGAGGTGATCCCTCTATCATCAAGAGTTGAGTTGGCGGCAAAAAGGATGCAAAGAAGTTCGGCATTCCCCTTTGCCGTATGGACCACGGAGTCGTCCGATTTACGTAGTTATGGAAGAGACGACCGACAGAAGTTACCCTCAGTAGCTTGAGCTAGCGACCAGAATTCTCGACTACCAGAAGTGTAATCGTCCATTCGCTAGCCAGTTCTGCCGATGAACTTTAAATTGCGTTCCTTTTAGTCATTTGCTTCTTTGCTGACCAGGAGGCAGCGTTAAACTTTGTATTAAGCCCTGAGGTAGATAGATCTATAATCGTGCACGCGGATGGCCATATCGTTGACAATGACCATGATACCCTGTCGTATCACATCGGCTACTGAGTCTGCGCTCGCGTTCGGATCTCCCGAAATGAAACAGAGCTGCCCCCAAATTAAAATTTTAGAGTATTGATTGTATGTGGTTTATTAATCGATGTTAGTATATTATATTTGTTTTAATTCACGCTAGCTTTATTATTTCTTTTGAGAAAGATCTTTTCCTCGAGTCGAGAGGGGGCCCCCGGCAAAATTTTGATACGGGGCCCCGGAAGGGCTAGCTACGCCACTGATTCTAATTCTCATCCTAGCTGACCTGGCGAACTTCGTATCGCCTAACGAACAATTTTTTTTCTAAAATAAAAGTAGCCTAAGTCACTCTTTGTTTTATCAGACATCTGCCAGTGAAAGTCCCGTCAAAATCGGTCCAGTCATTTCAAAAATTAGCTGGAACAAACAGACAGACAGACAGACAAAAATTGTAAAAAAAAATGTTTTGGTATATATGTACCATGTATACATCCAAATGCACTTAGTAAAGCGGTTATTTTAATATTACAAATAGACACTCCAATTTTATTTATTTGAGTAGATTATGTCTTCTGTGGTTTTAGTCCAATTTATATTTTCCTGAAACCAGATAAAATCTTATGTAAGACGGGGGAGGGGGAGGCCGTGTAATCTTATGTGCCCTTACATGGGAGTAGGGGGAGTCAAAAATTGCCAAAATTGTTCTTACGTAATTAATTAATGGCCCCTAAGCACAATATATAGATGTCAACCGACGTGTCGCTGTGATATTAATAAGTGTGTCACAGTATTTCGTTTTTAGGTCAATCATACATCGAAACCCAGCAAACCATATCAGTAGAAATGTACTGCGCAGCTGGTTTATTTCACATGCAAATAAAATGAAGAGCAGAACTGTACTTACGAACAGTTCGGGATGTTATAATAAATTAAATTATAAGACTGCTTGTAGTACAATTTCGAATCGCTTCTTCGCAGCCACGGACATAAAAAAAGAACGGACGTAAACTTGTCTAATCGAGAGTGAAGCTGACAGCTGACAGCTCGCTTACCATGTGTGCGTAATTTTGTAATTTTTGATTCGCCATGGTGTCAATGTCGTAGCCGTATGGTGTCAATGTGTGAGTGTGTGTACTTGTACGAATACAGAGTTGGTATTCCTATGGGTGCTTCACTGAATTTGTTCTTGGGATTACGTCCATCTTTTTTTTACGTCCGTGTTCGCAGCATAGTGGCATTAATTTAAATCTCTAACTTGTTTTCGACTTACAATTATTAGTATAATTATTTACATCATTAAACATTGGTTTTAAATGAATAAATAATAATATGAAATCAAACGAAAAGAAGATTACTAGACAAAGAACTACTAAAGACTTTTAGAAGTTACAGAATTTTCCAAATCTTTCTTTCTAAGTTCTTGATGAACATTAAACAATAAAAAATACAACAGAATAAAAAACCTCCTCCTTATTTGGCAGTCTGTTATAAACAAGCTTCAGCCCGTGTATTTGTCTGCTTGGACTTTAGAATTAGGTTCAAAGAGAAATTAAATGTGTGATTGCATTGCATTGTAATACTTATTTTTATATAAAAAACTATCTATATAAATATAAAACAAAATATCTGGGACTTACACAATAAAGAAATATCTAGTAACTAAATTTGTAAAGATTCACACAGTGACAAATCACACACACCCACACACCACACTATGCACAGACACACACACACACATACACACACGCCACAGACAAAAACCCACACACAAATACATATATAAACAAACACACACACGCCACAGACACAAACCCACACACAAATACATAAATATCTGTAAACAAACACACACACGCCACAGACACAAACCCACACACAAATACATATATAAACAAACACACACACGCCACATATACAAACCCACACACACACACACACACACACACACACACAAGAATGCATGCCGGACACAAACCTTAACTTACTTTAGTATTTAAGTTTCTCATTTTAAGTGATGTAAAAATCTTATGACAAATAAAGATTCTTTAAACCGATTCTTACAAATGTTGTTAGATAAAGTAAAAACATAACAGTAGTTAAAATTTTAATAACTGATCTTGTAACAGAACCACCGTAGGATCTAAATTATTACTCTAATCCCTCAAGAACAGCTGCCGTGCCGTCCGTCGTACATTGCAAACTAGTATGGAGGAGGAAATCAATACCGACCGCACTCACAAAAAAACATTATTCCTATGCATATAATTTTATGTGTTCAAATACTGTATTTACTTCGGCAAAATGATTGTGAATAAATGTTATTATTAGGGGCCATCCATAAATTATGTCACACGTTAGGGGGGGTCACATTTCAACATGGAATAATTGTTATGGATAGGTAAATATTAAAAAACAATTAATGGAAATAAAAGTTGTTCCGGAGCTGCTGTTTTAATTTAATAATTTCTAGGTGTAAAATTTCATAATAAGTGACGTCACACAAGGGTGAACACAAATGTGACCAGCTGTGACAAGGAGGGGGGGGGGAGGGGTCAAAAAGTTATGAAATTAGTGTGACGTCATTTATGGATGACCTCTTATTTTCATGAAATTTAGCACACAGACCATGATCTGCAATAAGATATAAGGTATTACTTAATTAGAGTGCTACTTATAAATTTAAAAATTATTATCACAAAAGATTTGGCGTGTTCCGGCTGGGGCTTAAGAGCCAGTACTTTCGTTCTTTTCTCTTCTTTGTTGGCCACAACACATCGGTCATACTATTTGTCGGTCTCGGATGTCGGATACATACATACAAAGTTTGACAGAGTATAAATAAAATATACAAACCTTAAACATTTATAATTATTAAGTATATTCGTTTGAGTGGGTTAAAAGGTACATTTATGTGTAGAAGCTTTATTAATTAAATTCAATAAACTCATATTTTTTTTAAGTTTGTATCGTAAACAAACAACAAAGTTTGTATCATAAAAAACATCTTAAACAAAAGGTAATTTACAAAGAGAATAAATAAACCAAGTAAGAAGTTAAACAACAACTTTATTTTTAACAGACTTCAAAAAAGGAGGAGGTATTCAATTCGACTGTATTTTTTATGTTTGTCACCTCAGAACTTCCGAATGGGTGAACCGATTTTGATGATTCTTTTTTTAATCAACAGCTGGTGCTTGTCATATAGTCTCACTTAAATTTGAGCGAGATTTGACGAGTAGTTTTTAAGTTATCTCTAATTTTGGAGTCGGTTATTTTTTGTCCCGAATTATTATACTAGCTTCTACCCGCTTTAGTCTGCGTGAATTTTAGAATTAGTTCCTTAAAGAAGAAGAAGAAGAAGATATTGTGTGTCATTGATAAAAAAATAATGATGATACAAAAATTGGCTGTTGTCCGTGAGCGACGATAACCACTTGATTTGCGGAAAAATCATCAAAAACATTTCATCGAATTACATTTCATCGAACACATTTCATCGAATTACAATTTATCGAATCGAAATTTCATCGAAATCACAATTAATCGAATGATCATTTCATCGAAAACACAATTAATCGAATTAAAATTTCATCGAAAACAATTAATCGAATGTCATTTCATTATCGAATGACAGTTTATCGAATGACAATATATCGAATTACAATATATCGAATGACAATATATCGAATTACAATATATCGAATGACAATATATCGAATTACAATATATCGAATGACAATATATCAAATAACAATATATCGAATGACAATATATCGAATGACAATATATCGAAACCCAATTGGCCGAATCGAATGATATAATTTTCATATGATCATTAATAAATATTTTTTTATTATTTCAAACGTCACACATCCTTGAAAGGCAGCACTAAGACGTAAGCAGCATGCAACATGCAGCAAGCACAGTTTCTGTCACGGCTCCGGCGCTGCGGGGCTCCGGCGGTCCCATGCGAGCTTATCGTCGCAGATGCTTTTAATGCTCACCACCGCAGCTTCGGCTTACTGGCCGGCTGGGCCGGCCAGCCTCAGCTGCTGCGGCGAGCATTACAACCACCTGCTTCTTAGCTCGCGGGCCGCCTCGCCCTTCCACGCCTACGCGGGTTTACATTACACTCTAGGGGTAGGGCAAACAAGACTACGTGGAGTCGGTTTTGCAGCGATTCGTTTCTGTCACTAACGTAAACGTTTTGAAAAAAAAAATATTCAAGGAGGAAAGTAAACCTAAAATTTTTATGTACAGAAAAATGTTAAATTGTTATTGATCAAAAAATAAGAAAAAAAGTTATAAAAGCATTAAATTGTTTATGTTTATAATAAAATCTTTAAATCTTTTAAACAACAAAAATTGCAATTCGAGGAATTGTCATTCGATGAATTGCCATTCATTAAACTGTCATCGAATGGCAGTCCATTTGAAGAATCGCCATTCGATGATTTACCATTCGATGAAATGACATTTGATGAAATGACATTCGATGAAATGACATTCGATGAAATGACATTCGATGAAATGACATTCGATGAAATGATATTCGATGAAATGACATTCGATGAAATGACTTTCGATGAAATGTAATTCGGTTAAATGTCATGCGATTAAATGGTTGTTCTACGTAATGCTATTCGAAAAAATGTCAATCGATGACTTGGTTGTTCTACGTTTTGTTATTCGACGAAATGTTTTTTCCATGTATTGTGTTCGGTGAATTGTATTTCGATGAAATGTTTTCGATGATTTTTCCGCAGGCGAACCACTTACTAACAGAAAGATTGTTAGCTCGTTTATTGTTCTTTTGTGAAACTATTGTGGTGAAATTCGTGTGGTGTGGTAAAACAAAGGTGGTGTGGTCAAACTATGGTGAAACTCGCTTGAAATGGTGAAATTTGTGTGGTAAATTAATGAAATGCTGATAATTATTTCACTACTATTAGTCGCGACTCGCATTCATCATCATACGACGTAGGCCAAATCTGTTTACGCGCAAAATTCTAAAAACATTTTCCGACACAAAACCAAGCTATAAACGGATAACCCTTTTCCAGTGATATTAAAATTTCGTCATCCATTCAACCCTCATCAAGAGAAAAATCTCGTGACTTTTGTCACAATCAGGTCACGATTATCTGTCGCCGAGACTTGTCATCGGCTAAATTATATTATGTTCACTCGTTAATTAAACTTGGACCTAAAAGTCTATTTTAAACAGACTTACAAAAAATAAGCGATGTTTTTAATATATTTAAATCAAAAAAGGAGTAGGTTTTTTTTTGTTTTTAGTTATTTTAGAACTACGATCGTTTGAAAGATCTATATTTTATTTGAAAGAGCTTGCACATTGATGATGATGATGTAATCCATGCGTAATTGAGAAAAATCTTCAAATATTATAGCTACTTAAATGGCACAATCAATAACTTAAATTAAATAAACGCGAACACACTCATACCCCCGCAGTAGGTATTACCTGTGTCGTGGGTGGCATGGACGACACAATAACACATCCCAATATCACCCATGACCCGAGTACAAATATTTATCTGTCACATAAATATCTGCCCCGGCCGGGAATCGAACCCGGGACCCCTCGTTTCGCAGGCGGGGTCGCTACCAACTAGGCTACAGGGTTGTCAAATCTAATAGAGTTATAAAAATCTCGTGTCACGGTGTTTGTGGTCGCAAACCTCCGAAACAGCTCGGCCGATTTTCATTTTTTGTGCATATTTGGTAGATATTAATAAAGTATATTTCATACCGCTAGGTGATTAGGGTTTCCAGGGGATCGGGATTTACAAGGAAAATGCTCCCACGCGAACGAAGTCGCGGGCATAACTAATATATATACACATGAAGAGCTTATGTTTCTGAAGATTTATTCTAGTGGATGTGAGAAATGTTAACAAGAGAATGCGACCTACATTTCCAAATCGGATTTGCTACACTGTACAGTGATCCGGTGACAATGGAACGGAATCTAAGGATTCAGTTCTGAGAAATAGTTCAGAGAAAGCAAACAGATTCCAATCGGAAATCGGTTACTCGAAAGAGCAGACGAGCTGGTTGGATTATTTTGTTAGATACGATACACATATGTATATTATGTGATTTCTCCATAAAAGTGATGTTCTTCATAATAGTGAAATTCTTCATAATAGTCAAGTTCCCCATAATAGTGAAGTTCTCCATAATACCAATATTGACTTGTTTTCAATTTGTTACGAATTTTGAACAACTGAAAACTAAAGAGTTATATTCCTCGCCAGGTTATCACCCATGTTAAATTAATAGGTAATGAATAAACTTACATAATATAAAAAACGCACCTACAATTTAACTCATCTTTAAAGACTCATCATAAGACCTGAATGTACGAAGACCTAAAGTACGAGAATGCAATCTACAAGTCATCCAGAAGAACCAATGTATGAAAATCTACAATAACTCATCTACAACGTACGGAAACCTCTACGAAAAAAGTCTACGAGAACGCGTCACAAGACATCTACGATAATCGATCTACGAGAACCCAGCAATTGATAGCTATGTGAATCTCTCTTTCTGAAAGTGGCAAAAGTTTCTTTCACTTCTATGGATAGTCACCGTACTTTAGTTCTTTTTTTCTTCCTTTAGTTTCCTTTCCTAGAATTATTTCAGCAAAAGCATCTTCCTAAAATGGTGGTAGAAGCAAAAATGACGGAAGATTTTTCATTTCTTCGTGAGTTCTTTAGGCACTAAAACTGTTAGGCATTTGACAGGACCTTTTTTAGAGAACTGTTTATCAACGTTTAATACGTAGATATAAGTAGGCGAATATCTCAAGCCATAATATCACCACATTATAAGGTTTGGACGCTTGCCAATTTTGAAACTGCAGATTGAAACATGAAACAAATCTCTAAAAATTGAACAGCAAAAATTCAATTATTCTCTTTCGTCGTTAGTGGTCTCAATTCAGCTGTTATACTTCATTAATTGGTCGTGGTGGCCCTGAAGTACTATCACAAGCCTTTCAAAATGGCTTTGCTATAGGTTTCAACCCATTAATATCCCACTACAGGATCCTGGTTTTCCGTCATAACTGACGGGACTTAGACTATACTCTACTACGCTGCTCCAATGTAGATTAGTGGAAGGGTTAGTGGCCATGCGAAGTTTTTCGGAAGGTTTCATGCTGCTTATGTATCCAGTGTAGTTGAACAACTGTAATCTAATTATAGTAACCGAATGCGACGAATACTCTCCGAAGCATGGATGTGGTTAATATTTTTTCCCACTTACCATAACCCTTGCAACTACGAACCGCACCCGCTGTTACTTAACTCTGTCGATCATTGGGATCGACACAACCGTCGGGCCATGAGCGATCTTTAATGGTTGAAGCCTGTAACATGTTCAATGTATTTGATAAAAATTCAAAAGAATTTAAAATCCTTTGAAAATCTTCATCCTGATACCAAAAAAGTTGCCTTTTGGTTAGTTCTTTCAAAGCGTTGAATTTCTTCTTAGAGCGTTCTTAATTAGTTCGACTCAAGTCTTAGAGGCGTCTTTGATTCATGACAGAGAATTTCGATATAAAACATCTATTCTGCTGAAGTGGCCCCGGTTCTAGGAACGAGAACTAAGTAATTTGGGTGTTTATTCAATTAAAATGTATTTTTACACATTACACGACATATCAAATTACACGATTCTTAATTCAATTTTATTTTCTATTTTTTTTAGTTTTTTTCTTTAGTTTTTTTTTAATATTATAATTTTTTCATTTCTTAGTTACATTTTTTGAAATAAAATTTAGGTTTCTTTTTCTTTCTTTCTTTTTTTCTTTAAATATTGAATTGTCATCGGTCCTCGATAAGTCTACGTTTGAAAAAAATCTGACCGTTTGAAGTGGGTCAAAATCAAGTCCAAAGGAGTCGGTTACCAGTTACAAGTTACAAACAAACAAACATACAGATGAAGCTAATATAAAGCGTGTAATATACAACTTAGTTCCCGTCCACCTACAATTTAAGTGTCTACAAGAGAAGCGTAATTTTATTTATAGGCTTTTAATAAAATATTGCTCATCATTTTGGGCATCATCGCCACTTGCCATCGGGTGGGATTATTGTGATGCACTAACTTATTCCATGTAAAAAAAACATACATGCACACACATAATAAATGGATTTAAAAATCTATTAAAATTTTGAAGTTTTGTAATCTCATTAGTTATGACTCATAACACCTTCACTAATCCACACTGGAGCAGTGTGGTTGATTGTGCTCTGGACCTCCTCAAGAGGAGAGGCCCATGGTCAGTAGTGGGCCATTAAAAAATAAAATAACGCTTCACACTCATAGCCCCACACTAGGATTCCCTGTGTCACGGGTGCCATGGACAACACACAAGACAAGGACATTCACACCCAGACCGAGAACAGAAATTCAAACTCATCATTCAAACTTTCGTCTCGCTGGGAATCGAACCCAGGACCCTCGGTGCGGCGATCCGTATGGTAACCATTGCGCCACACGGGTCGCCATTAATATGAAGCTGTACTTAACTATACTTACCTTTATGTAGGCGTTTCTTCCAATATAAAGATCCATCACAGAATATTTTATAGTACCTTGGTTCGCTGTGTAAGTGATAATAGTTTAAACTTTGTTTGAAAGCTCTATACGAGGTCTTGGCATTGTACTTGCGAATATATTTCAAATACTTCTAGTGAATGCTTCAAAGCATATCGAGTAAAGAGCTTGCTTGCGTCACAATTCCCGTATTAACTATAATGTGGGTGTCTTCAAGTTACGGGTGAAAGATTCTTGTAGAGCACACTTTGGAGACGGTCGTACCTATTAAGCGTGCTTGTATCCAAGCGAGACTCAAAGATATTGTTTTCAGTTTGTAGAAACTACTTTTATCTATATATCTATATCTACGAGTATACATCTTCTATACATCTATTCATCTATACAAATAAATAAAATTGGAGTGTCTGTTTGTAACATTATTTTACTAAGTGCTACTAGTGTACTTTGGATGTATACACGGTAGATATACCAAAACTACATTTTTTACAATTTTTGTCTGTCTGTCTGTTCCGGCTAATCTCTGAAATGGCTGAACCGATTTTGACGGGACTTTCACGGCCAGGTAGCTGATGTAACAAGGAATAACTTAGTGTACTTTTATTTTAGAAAAAATATTATATTTTGTTAGGCGATACGAAGTTCGCCGGGTCAGCTAGTTATGGTATAAATTGGCTGCGTCGGTGTTCTTATTTGATGTATGTATGGATGTATCGTTGTACATGGGTGTCAGTGTCTTTAGATCAAGAGTGGATTGGCCTTTAAAACGTTCGCTAATTTTCATTTACCATCCGGTAGGAATGTAGTCAAGCATCAACTAATACACATGAAACAAACATGAAATTCTATTATTCTATTCAGGTGAACATTAACATTTTTGTAAATTATGTTGTGAATTATGTTTTTGTATTAATTATGATAATATGATTGATATTGACTTAGGTGGTTTAACGTAATTTTAATTTAATTTATTGTATATGGAATTTGTGTTCTGAACTAAATAAATAAATAAAAAATAAAAAAAATTTTTTGAACGATGATTTTCATGATTGAATAATTCAATCTACAATAAACTATAAATATTTTAAACCAACAAAAATAGCAGTTTTAAAGCAGGCAAAATTGAAATGAATTGTGTATTTTAACTATTTTATTTTATGTAGTAATAAAATACGAACAATAGATGCAGTACATCTCCGATTTTCTCTTTGGAAATACGCGTTGAAACCCTTTTAGCTATCTATTGAGGTTCACACACGGCTGACTTCCGGAGAGGAGCTGTAATATCCGGTTCACAGGAAAATAGCTCGAAACTGGTGGAAAATGCGTTTAACATTGTAGTGGAAAAGTATAGAACGGCACAGGATGCTTCTGTAGGCGACACTTTTAAAATCTTCTTTTTGTATTGTATTATATCGTATTGTATTATAGTTCGTAGATTGAAATTATTTACATTTTAATAAATTGAAATAGGCTGTGGCAACACTTTATTCTGTAGAACCTATGCAAGACAAATAGCCTTATGAAACTTAAAATATTTATGACATAATAAAAATTTGCAGTATTATAATATAAACAATATGAGTAACCGCACTCGCTTTGCTTCGGTTTTCTTATTTTTTTACACGTTGGGTTACATTATTGGAGTTTTATTAAGGATCCCTAATTTTTTTGAAAATATAATATAGGCTATGTTACCCGGGGATAGTGTAGCTTCCCGACAGTGAAAGAATTTTTCAAATCGGTTCAGTAGTTTCGCAGCCTGTTCAATGCAAACAAACAATCAAATCTTTCCTCTTTATAATATTAGTATAGAACAACGAACTAGTATATTCGTTCACTGGTATAGAATCATTGGCAGGTATATAAAGTACTATCATTATTGTTATGAGAAGTATTAATAAATAATTAATTTATCTGACCCACCGAATAAACATTTATAGCTCACAAAGTCACGTAACAAACCTTATAGAATTGTACGGATAGAACTCGTCACGTCAGCTTTTAAATCAAAAAACGCATCAAAATCGGATAACACCCCTCTTTCTGCATGTGGAGTTAAAAACCTTCGAACTGACATTCAGTCAAGACAAAAAATGCAAATAGTAAACCATATAATCCGTCTTATTAATATATGTAATTGCTTTTTGTTAAAATTGACTCGCAAAATGTCTATGATTCTTTGAATTACTTGAGTACATTTTTAATTAATCATATTCGATGCTGTTTCGAGTTGATTCGTTGAAAAACTAATAAAGTTGAAATCCTGTTAATTGCTATAACGTTTTATTAAATATCTATGAAAGGATATTTGAATGCGATGCAAATAAAGATGAAAATGAATTGGTCTGCACTCAGACTGAGTAGTCAATTCACTTGGTCCATCGTTCATTAAACGGAGTGCAATAACTAGAAATATGTTTTTCAACGTTAAATATCTTTGTTCATAAAAATTAATTACTATAACAATGAACTATTTTTTTCACTATAATTTTATTAATGAGTTTACGATGCAGACTCGAGATTTCATGAGATTTTTGAGACGACGTATAGAACGCTTAAATCCAATTATCATCTCTCATTCAAGTTTGACCCCTTAATTTTGCTTATTTGACTGGAATTATTTTCAATAACACGTTGAAAATAAAACAGTTGAAGGCGTCAGATTAGAAGACGGGTTTTGATTGTTTATCCTCCTACCGTGAACGAGTACCATTGAGATTAACTGAGTTCAAAACCCCGCGTCCTCCTACAGAAATATCTGAAATTAGCCTTGTCATAATCCGAAATAATTTCCGCATCTAATCTGGAAGGTTTCGTGTTTTATGTTATATCTTGTGGATTAAATATAATTTGGCCGTAATAACGTTTTTAGATTAACGTAATCAATAATCGTTAATGAATTCGTTTATTTATGTAACGAATATTTGTCATAATTGAGTTTCGTACATAAAAATGTCAACCAATTTTGCAGATAGAAAGATTTAGGGAATACCGTGACAAGCGGACAGACTGATTATAAGGGCTTCAATTTTAATCATATGTAATTGTGCAACATTAAATTAAAGTTCTCAATTATAATTTTCAATCAGATACTATTAGCTCTTACAGCAAAAAGAGTATTTATTTGCACTGCATTGTAAGAAAACGCGGACAAAATTTACAATAATTATTCTGTTTTGCCGCAGTTCCATTACAATACCAATTCAATAACATTGGATTACCGCGACATGACGCCAAATACTTATCATAAAGACAATTAAGCGTTAGCCTCGAATAACAATATAATTCACAGATCCCTTCATCAAAACTAACTAAAGCAATAAATGTAGAACTTCATTTGAATTTCATTATCAGTCTTCTGAACTTCAACACTCAGTAGTTTTAATATCGGGCAGCAAATTCATAAAATCGATCGGAGTTCTACAAGGCGTATTTTAGGGCCGCTATTATTGCCCCTCATTGGTATTCCGCGTCGTAGCACCATCACGGTAAGTCCGGGGAACCCGATGGATAATGTATAAATTTTGATAGATTGCGAAGATCCAAGGAAGCGTAAGAAATTGAAAGCTGCGGGTAATATTTTGTGTGAATAATCATTCTTGATTTTTTGGTGGATAAAAACAATCTATTATTAACTATGTTTAGAATGAATTTTTAAATAATACTTAATAAGTTTTGAGTACTTTCTTAATTTTAGATTTGTTTGAGGACAACAATATAACAATTTAAACATCCAATATTCAGCTCACCTAAGTTTAACAAAAACAACCTTTCTTAATTTCTCCTCAAAATGTATTTATTGCATGTAACTACAGAACATTAAATAAATAGTATACTTTTTTTATATGTTCTGTGCATGTAACAATCCTTCCAACTTAACTGTTATCCTTGTACGATTATGTATGTGGTGTGCAAACAATAAAGAGTTATTATATATCTAAAATTATATATCTAAAATTTTAAGACTTCTACTGTAAGTAAATGTTTAGCCTCATATAATCTGTTAGTGGATCAAATAAAAATTGTTTAAGGATAGCGAACGAGCGTGCCACCATCCCCTGCCGCCCATGAACATATGTGACAAACTTCGAATAGGATTATAGGTGGGACTGTATTCGGTAGCAGAATCTGTAAGTATTAACTGTTACTAAAAATATCAGTTAGTTCCTAATCGCTAGATTCCTCTTAGATTCTGAAAGTTAGGACTGTTGGTGTGTAGACCTATAAGTAATTATTAGCAAACTTCCAGTTATTATTTTGTTATTTATCCCACACGAAGTTAGTCACAGATGCGTTGCTACCCCTAAGGCTCGACGATCGCCTCTAAAATACTATGTGTTATTTACAAGAAACAGCGTTTACGCTTCCCGCCCACGATAGACTTTTTGTAGGACAGATAATCGGGCCGATTTTTCCTGTCATATTATTTCTAACCGACTTTTTGTAGGACGTGTGCGTTGCACTATTGCTATCAGTACGTTCTATTTTTCTCCTACAAAAAATCGGTCGCCAATTATCGGACGTGGGCGGGAAGCGTTAAAGCGTTTTTACAAATACAGCTGTAGGAAAAGCTAGTGCACCTACATAGACTACAGTCTACACTCTACACACGCATGCAACCACCGCGTGATTCACACACACGTATAGAGATGTTGACATAATCTTCCGACTCCTCGCGCCTCGGAAATGTAAACAGAATATTGCAATATTTGAATATTGAAATGTATTCCGGTCCACTTGTACGTAGGATTGAATCTTGCATATTGCTTCTTTTTACTATAAAATATGAGTTATTTATAAGTTGCAACGAGAAAGCTTTAAGTGACTTAAGAGTCTCTTCGGTTTTTATTGAAATAGCCAACAAAAGAGCTGACGATTCGCCTGATGGTAACTGGCTATTGTCGCCCATGGACATCAGCAACACTAAAGACATCTCTGATGCGTTTACGGCCAAGAAAGAGAGAAGAAAAAGAAAGAAAGAACTGGCTCTCAAGCCCCCAGCCGGAACACGACGAGTCGTTTGTCGGCTGACTCATGCTCAAGGGTGGTAGCTATCGAGGCGAACCCCATGGAGAAATAATAATAGTAATAATGGTATTCATTAACAATAGGCATGATGACAGTAAGTAAAAATCACTAAAATTATGTATTTATTTAATGAAACCCTATTAATGGATTACAAAACACGCATTTATCGTATTATTATTAGCGAGATAAACAATATTTTTGATAAAATTAAACTACAAAATACGGCAAGCCGCCATCTTAGCTAAAACGCCAGTCAGTCTCAATTAGCGCGAATTACGTCACATTTCTTAAAACAAATGAATATCACCATACTAATAATGACGTAGTGTCTTTTGTTTTCCTGAGGACTGACGTCACAACCACGCCATGACAGTTTGAAGCGTTTTGGTGCGAATTTTAAACTTATAAATTGAAATCACGGACATAAAAAAAAACGGACGTAACCTTGTCTAATTGAGAGTGAAGCTGACAGCTGACAACTCGCTTACCATGTGTGCGTAATTTTGTAATTTTTGATTCGCGATAGTGTCAATGTCGTAGCAGTATGGTGTCAATGTCGTAGCCGTATGGTGTCAATGTGTAGGTGTGAGTACTTGTACGAATACAGAGTTGGTATTCCTATGGGTGCTTCACTGAATTTGTTCTTGGGATTACGTCCGTCTTTTTTTTAGGTCCGTGTTTGAAATGTATTTATTTTGTACTAAACGTTATTTTTTGCAGAAATATGATATAAATACATTGTAATTATAATATATTTCCCAACAATATAGAACAGTATTTCAAAATAAGTCATCGTGCCTATTAAAATCAATATTACCAATAAAATCCCTACTACCAGCGGGCCGGTCTTAGTCGCCTTTTACGACACCCATCTGGCGTGGGATTGGGGTTAATATTCCAAATCGCCCCAATACGGCTAGAAAGTAGGGTGTTCGCGCCTACACCAAAATAGACATTTTTAACCGCGTTTGTTGCTCCTCGTATTCTACAGGAGCCGATTTGTGTCGGTACTTTTAAAATAATTTTTTGTTATAAACCTTACGTTAAAAATCAAGTGAAGTGAATCGCCTTCTATACGGGACACGAGCTACATTAATTGCAATATAAACCTAAATCAGATGATATTTGTTGTGGAAAAGTACTAAATACAGTGTGTGAATTCGTAAAAACAACTTTTATTGAGCAACCATCGCTCCAGTGTTGCTGTAAGCGACATATTTGGCGACCGTGACAGGACTTAGGACACGAAGTGAAGTCCGAAGATATTACGCAGTTCCAAGGTCTAGCTGGAGCTGGTCAGCACAGCGCCGCAGCCATCAGTCGGTCAGCACCGCGCCGCACCCAGCCTTTGGAATATACCTACAAAGTTATAACAATAGTAGGACGGAAGGAATTTATCATCGCCGGATCGTGCCTCTTGCAACGTCACACCGCAGCGCAGCAGAATATAGTCAGGGCCACCCTCGTATCCCGTTCGACGTAGCAGCAGCGCAGCGCCAGCCGCAGCGCAGCCTACGGCTTCGGTCTCCCGTGCGGCAGATACACCAAGGAGGGGCGTGAGCGTATTTTTTTGTTTTGTTTACAAATAAGAGTAATAATATTAAATTCAACGTTTATATTTTTAAACTTAATTTCTTGTTCGGGTGAAACATTTGTAAACAAAATTATTATTTTTCTTATTACGCAACGTACTTAAATTAATAAACAATTATAATGGGTGTAGGAGATGATGCCAAAACCTTGGCAGAATTAATTGTCAGACGTAGTTCCGTCAAGGGCCAGGTTACAAAATTCAAAAATTATTTAGAAAGATTATCTTGCTTAGAGACCTTTACTACTACAGAAAGGGCGGAACTCGCACTTAAACTTAGTAAATTTGAAACCTTGTCTTCAAAGTTTGATGACTTACAAAGTCAAATTGAATTTTTAAATTCTACTGGGTTAGACGATGAACTTGAAGAACGAGAGATCATTGAAGGGGAGTTCATCAGTAATATTGTCACAGCTCAAAATTTATTACAACTGCACAGTAGGGATGAGGGCGTCCATGATTCGAGTATTGTTCATAATGTAAGTCAGTGCTCTCTCGATCATAACGAGACGAGTTTCAAGCTACCTTTAATACAAATAGCAAAATTTGATGGATCGTACTTTCACTGGATGGCCTTTCGTGACACGTTCAGATCTTTAATTCACGATAATAATAAAATCAGTTCAGTTAACAAGTTTCACTACTTACTCTCATACTTAGAAGGCGAAGCAGCACGAACTGTCTCCAACCTAGAGGTATCTGCTGACAACTATAAGGAAGCTTGGAAATTATTACTTGAGCGTTACGACAATAAACGATTATTAATAAGTCATCACTTAACTGCCTTGTTAAATATTCAATCTATAGCCAAAGAATCTGAGAGATCACTACGTTACCTGGTCGACCACGTCACGAAGAATTTGCGTGCCCTTTCCAACTTGGGACAAGCGACCGAGCATTGGGATGTAATTATAATCCACTTAGTTGCTTCCAAATTAGACAATCACACCTTTAGGAAGTGGGAAGAACACCGTAACGCGTTGACCACAGACACAGCTACTCTTAAGGACTTTTTTAAAAATTTTAAATGATCGCGCGTCTGTACTGGAGTCTTTACATCGCAATAAAACAGATGATACTTCTAAGTCTACTAATGTCAAACGTCGCGTGGAAATTAATTCAAATAAACATGATCACAAATCTTATAAATCACATGCGTACATTACTAGCAATAACAAACAGTCACAGTCTCAACCGTCCACATACAAGCTCTGTCCATGTTGCAACTCTGCAGATCATAGGATATACGATTGTCCTTCCTTTAAAGCGCGGAGTATAAACGAGCGTATAGCGGAGGCCACTAGATTAAAATTGTGCCTTAATTGCTTAAGGTCTGGTCACTCTGCTTTTAAGTGTCGCTTAGGACATTGTCGGGAATGTAACAAGAGACACAATACAATATTACATCTGCCTACCAGTACAGCCGAGCCTACATCCAATTCCAGCACTCCTGAGACGCTGACCAACTGCAATAATCAAGGTAGCAACCAAGCTATCCTATCTACTGCATTGATTGAAGTCGTAATCCTAACACTAATCAATTTGAAACAGTACGTGCCTTACTTGACTGTGGGAGCCAGTCTTCTTTTATAAGCGCGAATTTAAAACAACGGCTGTCCTTAGAGGTGAAACCTATTAACGCTACAAAAATTATTGGTTTTGGCAACAATGATTCAGGCACAGTCACCGATTATTGCATTGCCCAATTAAAATCAAAAACTTCAACATTTAGCGTTATTTCAAACTTCTTTATAATGAACGAATTAACGGGTTCAGTACCTCACACATTTATAAATATTAATTCTTTAAAAATTCCAAATAATATTACATTAGCGGATCCCAATTTCTATCAGCCTTCTTCTATTGATATACTCATAGGCTCAGATTTGTTTTGGGATCTAATAGGTTGTGAGCAGCGGTCATTAGGACCTAACCTTCCTAAGTTACATAATTCTAAATTGGGTTGGTTAATTGGAGGTCCCCTGCAACATAAACAACACCTATCAAAAAATAAATCTACAAACATACTTGCCAATTTTTGTCTTTGTGACAACATAGAGCATAACATAAATAAATTCTGGGATCTAGAAGAAATCCCATCGAAGTCCCATTTCAATGAAACTGAGCGAGCATGTGAAGCACATTATTTGAAACACACTCGCCGTTTAGAAAATGGCAGATTTTCAGTTAAATTACCTCTTAGTGAATCACCTGACTGTCTGGGTGACTCTTTCAGTCAAGCTAAGAAAAGGTTTTATAATTTGGAACGTAGGTTCAGGAGACAGCCTGAAATTAAGTCACAGTATGTTCAATTCATTAGAGAATACGCAGAATTGGGGCATCTTTCTGAAATTTCATTAAATAATTTAAGACCCAGCTTATGCTTTTTCTTACCTCATCATCCCGTTTTCAAGGAAAACAGCGAGACGACAAAAACTAGAGTTGTTTTCGACGCGTCAGCTCGCACCACCTCTGGCTACAGTGTCAATGACATACAAATGACCGGGCCTCAGATTCAAGACTCACTTTTCTCGATATTGACACGAGCAAGGTTCTACAAATATATTTTGGCGGGAGATGTTGAAAAACTATTCCGTCAAGTACTGGTTGATGAATCCGATCGAAATCTTCAGCTCATACTATGGAGAGAAGAAGAGCATCAGCCTCTCAAAACTCTACGCTTAAATACTGTAACTTACGGTTTCGCAAGTGCCAGCTACTTGAGCACTAAATGTATTTGGCAGCTGGGAGAGGAGTGCGACGATCCGCTTATTAAAGCAATAATACAGCACGACTTTTACGTAGATGACTTAATTACAGGCTGCAACTCTGAAACTGAACTAAAATATATACAGCGCGCCGTATCGGATGCATTAAAGAAGGGATGTTTTAATTTAAGAAAATACAAATCAAATTCATACAACGTTCTAAAATCATGCTCGGAAAACTCCACACCTACTGATCTTATTATCAGTGAATCTTCAAACGCTCTTGGCTTAGGTGGGAGTCCTGATTCGGATTCCTTACATTACTCATTCGAGATTCCTCCAGCTTGTGATAAAATTACTAAACGCTACATCCTATCTACATCGTTTAAAATTTTTGACCCACTTGGTTTTGTTAGCCCCTGTATTATTATACCTAAATTAATAATGCAGCAGCTTTGGCTTGATAAAGTTGGATGGGACGATCCTGTTCCTACTGAAGTAGAAAACGCTTGGCGTAAATTTTCCAATGATTTAGTTCATTTATCTCTCATTACTTTACCGAGGCAGGTCTTATGTAACTCGCCAGTCTTGACGGAGTTGCACACCTTCAGTGACGCTTCTCAAAGGGCATACGGCGCATGTGTATACGTGAGGTCTATCGATGAGGCAGGTAACGTGCTGGTGAAAATTTTATGCTCCAAATCAAAGGTGGCACCTATCAAGGCCTGCACCATACCTCGCCTGGAGCTGTGTGCCGCTCTGCTGGCCGCCCGCCTCTGCAAGGCTGTCACAGATTCTCTGAGGTTTCCGATAGCTCGTCAACTATTCTGGTGTGACTCGAGCGTGGTTCTTGCCTGGCTACGTACCAATTCTAGGAAATTAAAAACTTTCGTGGCAAATAGAGCAGCAGAAATACTTGAACTTACAGATATATCTAGTTGGCATTATGTACCTACCTCTGATAATCCTGCTGATCTAGTTTCACGCGGAGTCTATCCTGAAGAGCTAAGGAATCGTACCCTATGGTGGTCAGGGCCTGATTTTCTATATAAGGAAGAAACCTTTTGGCCTACCTTACCTAATTCTGATATTCCTGACGCTGAAATTCCTGAAATAAAATCAAACTTCGTTAAAACAAATAATAATTCATCAAAAAATATAATTCCATTTACTGAATATAATAGCTTAAATAAAATTAAACGTGACTATGCCTATGTATTAAGATATTTTTATAATTTACGTAATCCTAAATCACTCAGACGTTTTGACGCTCTTAGCCTCGAGGAGTTGCAATCGTCATTTCATCTTTTATGTCGTAAGGCACAACAAGTAACTTTTCCTGATGAGTATGATCTACTTTCTACAGGAAAACCTATTAGTTCAAAATCTAAAATTATTTCACTCACACCTTTTATAGATACAGATGGTTTAATTCGAGTAGGAGGTCGTCTCGATGCTTCAACTATACCGTATAACAGCAAACACCCTATCTTGTTACACTCTTCGCACCATTTTACTAAGCTTATATTTGAAAGGGAACACATTCACAACTTACATGCTGGACCACAGCTTCTTCTTGCTAGCGTTAGACAATATGTGTGGCCCGTTAATGGTCGGCACCTCGCCAGGAAGACTGTTCATAACTGCATTAAATGTAGGCGGTTGCAGGGTAAGACATTATCTCCTATAATGGGGAACTTACCTTCCCAGCGAGTCACGGTGGATTTCCCATTTCTAAGCGTAGGGATCGATTTTGCCGGACCTTTCCTTATCCTTGATAGGAAAGGCCGCGGATCTAGAGTTATCAAATGTTATCTCTGTATCTTTATTTGTCTAAGATTCAAATGTGTACACCTAGAAGCCGTTAGTGATCTCTCAAAGGACGCCTTCATTCTTACCTTGCGTAGATTTATATCTCGTCGGGGGAAACCTGCAGAGATCTTTAGTGACAACGGTCGTAACTTCGTAGGTGCTGCTAAAGAAATTGGCAATTTTTTAAAGGATAACCGTAAGGCTATTTTAGATTTTTCAAACGAAGAAGAAATTAAGTTTCTATTCTCTCCTGCGCACGCGCCCCACTTTGGCGGTATTTTAAGCTGTGTGTCAGCTTTGATTTAAACATTTTATTCGGGTAGGTGTTAGTTTTTATGATTGAGTAATGTAAAGTAGTCGTGAGCTTACTGTGGGACTACAGTTGAAAAAATTTAATAATTTTAAACGCCTTCAAAAAAGGAGGAGGTATTCAATTCGACTTTATTTTTTATGTTTCTTACCTCAAAACTTGCGACCTGGTGAACCTATTTTGATGATTCTTTTTTTAATCAAAAGCTGGTGCTTGTCATGTGGTCCCACTTAAAGAGCGAGATCTGACGAGTAGTTCTTGAGTTATTTTTTGTCAAGAATTACAAATTTTTGGTCTTCGTCCGTGGTGTGTCGTTCATGCCACTGTGCACTGGCTACACACTCGTAGGCCGTAGCCCCACACTAGGATAGTCTGTGGCTACGAGTGTGTAACGTTATAGTGTACGATCTTCAGTTTACAGCCAAATAATGATTTTAATGATATAAAATTTCATTCACAAATAAGAACAGCAAACGTAAAAGAAATGCTCAATAAAAGACTTTAAAAAACATTAAAGATATTAAAAAACTCAAACGCTTTTTTTACTTATTTTGTAACTTATTATGTATATATTAGCATGTTGTCTTCTTTGTATATTTAACTTGTTTGTCCGTTAGTTTGGTAGCATGTTATCCATGTATTAATATGTGAATCGAAATCCTTTGTACGCCTTTTTAGGGTTCCGTAGCCAAATGGCAAAAAACGGAACCCTTATAGATTCGCCATGTCTGTCTGTCTGTCCGTCCGTATGTCACAGCCACTTTTTTCCGAAAGTATAAGAAATATACTGTTGAAACTTAGTAAGTAGATGTATTCTGTGAACCGCATTAAGATTTTCACATAAAAATATAAAAAAAAAACAATAAATTTTGGGGGCTCCCCATACTTAGAACTGAAACTCAAATTTTTTTTTTCATCAAACCCATACGTGTGGGGTATCTATGGATAGGTCTTCAAAAATGATATTGAGATTTCTTATATCATTTTTTTCTAAACTGAATAGTTTGCGCGAGAGACACTTCCAAAGTGGTAAAATGTGTGTGTGTCCCCCCCCCCCATGTAACTTCTAAAATAAGAGAATGATAAAACTAAAAAAAAATATGATGTACTTTACCATGCAAACTTCCACTTAAAATTGGTTTCAACGAGATCTAGTGAGTAGTTTTTTTAATACGTCATAAATCGTGAACTGCAATTTACCTCGATCAAAGTTTTATATTGTTACTTGCTGCTACGGAACCCTTCATGTGCGAGTCCGACTCGCACTTGGCCGCTTTTTTTAAGAATAATGGAGACACGTAGAAGTCTGATTTTTGGTACAGTTACAGTTTATGTGGAGAATAATTGCAGAAATCTAAATTGTGTGCTCAATATGTGTTTAAATTACATTTATTAAAGAAAATTCAACTGTAAAAAATGATATTGAGAAGTCCCTCTTTGACATATTGAATAACAGTCGAATTTTGACCGCCGAGCGGGTCTCTAGTAATATGTAATGTGTCAAATCTTGCAACCTGGAGGGCTATTCTCTAAAATACAAACTCGAAATCGAAGCTCACTCAAGTGAGACTGGAAAGCGAACTTGTATCATCTTGATATATCATTCTCTAATCATCTAGTACGCACTTGCGAAGTGAAGTGAGTCTCGAACCCGAACTTCAAACGACTAAAGATGGCCTCGGTATCATGGTATTCTTACCGCATACATAATTATGTATATGTCATTCTCTAATCATCTAGTACGCACTTGCGAAGTGAAGTGAGTCTCGAACCCGAACTTCAAACGACTAAAGATGGCCTCGGTATCATGGTATTCTTACCGCATACATAATTATGTATATGTCATTCTCTAATCATCTAGTACGCACTTGCGAAGTGAAGTGAGTCTCGAACTCGAACTTCAAACGACTAAAGATGGCCTCGGTATCATGGTATTCTTACCGCATACATAATTATGTATATGTCATTCTCTAATCATCTAGTACGCACTTGCGAAGTGAAGTGAGTCTCGAACCCGAACTTCAAACGACTAAAGATGGCCTCGGTATCATGGTATTCTTACCGCATACATAATTATGTATATGTCATTCTCTAATCATCTAGTACGCACTTGCGAAGTGAAGTGAGTCTCGAACCCGAACTTCAAACGACTAAAGATGGCCTCGGTATCATGGTATTCTTACCGCATACATAATTATGTATATGTCATTCTCTAATCATCTAGTACGCACTTGCGAAGTGAAGCGAGCCTCGAATTCGAACTTCAAACGACTAAAGATGGCCTCGGTATGGTATTCTTACCGAATACTTATATGTCATTCTCTAATCATCTAGTACGCACTTGCGAAGTGAAGTGAGTCTCGAACTCGAACTTCAATTTTGAAACTCATCGCGGATTCCGCTGTCGAGTTACAAAACAGAAGAGCCTTGCTGAAATAGAACTACTTCCTCTTATTTTACGGTTGTGATTTCAAATATTGCATAGAAGGTACCTATGTATATTGTACGTGCCCCAGTAACGAATAAAGTAATAAAATTAGACAAAATGTTTGAATTTTTTATGCAGTAAAATATGAAGTAATAAATTAGACCTATAATTTATTTGAAGTTAACACGTTCGAAGCGGCACCCATTTTTTATTTCTTTCCATTACTGCGGTACAAGATGTTTTCAACCTGGTCCTAAACCTTTCATTGTGGCGATACAAGTTCTATTAGACCATGTAGCGTTTCAGAAACTAAAGTTTGTTTTTGGCATCATTTTAACAAAAAATATATAATTTTTTGCCTTGGACATTATCTATAATGAAGTGATTTATATAAATCTGAAGGCGTACGTGAACAGCTTATTTTGTTTAGAATCTGTAGCTAAAATAAGTTACAATGTCATTTACGCCTTGTACCGCACTGAACACGGGAATTTTTGCACATATTTTAGAGTTGAAAAGTAAAAATATCGATAACTTTATGTAAGGTTTATTATAAAAGAAAAAAATTATTATATTCAATGTTTTTCATTAAAACAAGGTAAACAGAAGTATTTTTGACACTCAGCACATTTCGTATTTTTTTTTTACTTTTTTGTCGGCTTGTTAAAAAGGTTCGTAATTTTTCGTAACATCTGACACAATTTCTTTTCTTGTCACCCTTTACCAGATGGAGTTTACTTAGTTTCGGTGCAGGCTCTGAAAAAATATATGTATTATTAACGAATTTATATATGTGTTCGTGTGTGTGTCTGTGTGTGTGTGCAATCTTTCAATAATGGAAAACATAGGCGCGTGAATAAAATATATTGTTGATATTAGTTTTCAAAAATTACCTGTGTCAGTTTTCACGCTGTTTTCTAAAAAAGCTTCAATATTTTTTTCTACAATTTCTAATAATTAGTTATTAATACAATTTCTCTTATACGAGTAATACACGTGATAATAGGTCTAACCTATTAAGAAACTCGAACAAAAAGTAGATTTAGGTCTAAAAAGTTGTATGCAGTAACTAGACAAGTGGCTCATCTGCTTATAACCTTCTCATTTCACTCAAACATTGACCGTGTTATTTCAAAAAAGCTAGACATTCGTGGTACATTATACCTTTTTTTTTCATCTGCACGTAGGTTTTTTTGTTATAACACGGAGAACGTTTATTACGTATCTATTGATGACTTTCCTGTTTTTGATATAACAATCTATAATTTGATTTCATTTTGCTGTTATCTTTGTTGTCATCAACATCAAAGTTGAAATCGATCTTTTTTCGGCACCTTTTCTTTGAAGACATGTTGACGGATGCGTGCTTTTTATCGACTGCAACACAACACTGGCCGCGTAAAGCTAGCGCAGGGTGCGGTACAAGGTGCGCGGAGGTACCAGGTGCATTCTACCCGGTACCGCACTGTATTTATATTTTATTTCTTCAGTGCGGTACCAGATCTAAAAAATCTGGTAATAAGCTGGCCACTCCTTTGAACTCTACTTTAGAAGCACATCTTAGATATATATTCATCTCCTTCCTACACCAAAGCAAACCGAAGTTATGCCTTTCGCACCACAGAGAAGTCTATGTTTTTCTTAGCCGCACTGCAAGCGAGTCATGTACAACATGTTTTCGACCTGGTTTCGCATCGAACGTGTTAATGCCAGCATTGCAGCAGCACTGCAGAAAAAACTGCATCGATCTCATAAAAATACATTTTGTAAAATACATGTTGTCGACTCCTTTCTTTGCATTCGGTTAAAATTTGTTCGAAGAATATTGTGTGGAACGAATCTGCGAAATTAGAATTCTTGAGATTGGAAAGTAATATTTTGGATACAACTATTTACCTGCCCTTGCTTCCGTTCTAATACCCATACTTCTGAAGCTACTCCTTTTCTTCAAGAATTATAATAAATATCCTTCCACGTGTATGTGGCTATCATATACAAGAATATTTTTTTAAATCCATTTGGCAGTTCCAGAGACTAGGGCGTTCGAACAAAGGAATAAAACTCAGCTTTATCATATACTAGTGCTGTGCCCGTGGATTTGCCCGAATTTTTCGGGATAATGACACCTTTATGTTAAATAAATAAATAAACGCTTACACAGTCACACCCCCGCAGTAGGTTATTATCTGTGTCGCGGGTGGCATGGACGACACATAACACATCACAATAACACCCATGACCCGAGTACAAATATTTATCTGTCACATAAATATCTGCAACGGCCGGGAATCGAACTCGAGACCCCTCGCGTCATGTTGTTTCAGATCATGATCTACCTGTGCGCTAATTTTCATGAAAATCCGTTCGGGATTTTTCATGAAAGATCCATACAAACTTTCACATTTTAAATATTAAGAGGATTAGTAGGAAATATAAATATTTATTGTTTTTCATGGAACTTTTTCCTTTTTAAGAGGATTATCTTTGCTTCGTTGCTTTCGCTGAAATGTAAAAAAGGCTTCACTACCGCTCGTAGTAGGCGATATTTACGTCACATAAATTATTTACTTCTCGTAAATTGTGTACTTAAAAGCCTGTTAAAAATGTGTTATTTTCACCTGAAGTAGATAGATAAGTTTGCATAAAAAAATTTGACTAAAATTCGTCCCTAAAAACTTCTCTCTAAAAATAATGAAATATATTTTTGTTTTTACTGAAATACTACTTCGATAATACCTGATAGAAAAAAAAACAGGAACCAACAAATTTTTCTGAATTGAAACAATCTGATAATACTTAGTTAATTCCATAAATTAAATAAACTATCTATTTACAATGCAATTTTATATTTATAGTTCTTAAGAATTTTGTTGTAGAACTTATAACTTAATAGATATGGCGTTTGATTGTGAAATCATACATACTTTTTTCTCCTCCAGAAATGTTTCTTCTTTTGAAGAGTTCGTTGAATGGCTCTATGGTTAGACACCTATGTGTATTTTCTTTACTAATTAATTTCCCATTAAACCACAGGAAGTTTCTCGGAACAAAGAATTAAACTCCTATCAATAGCTCTATTGCGAATATGATTTATCTATGGTAGCACCTACCATATGATAATTAAATTGCCCTTGATAATATCAATAGGACCGAATAGGATTGCAATCAATGATTTAGGAACACAAAGAATACGATGTTTTTTATCACCGTTAAGAATACTATTTACCCAAAGTAATTCATTCTCAATTTGTCTTCGTTAAACTCTAATTCAAAGCTGTTTCAACTACTTTTTATGATTGACTTTCACGGTAATATTTTTTGATAGTCACGAGTAAGATAACCGCTGATTTAACGACAAGTTAAATCAATCTCATCTATTACCTAAAATCAATCAAGCAAACAACATCCATCGTAACCAGACCGAACGCTAGGCGACTTAATCATTCTCAACAGAAGGTTCTTTGAAGCAGAAAAGTTATTCGGAATTTGGGCCGCCCACGGCTACGATATGTGTAGTATAGCTGCCCATTCTGAAGGCACCAGTTGCTCTATGAATGGGCCCATTCAATATTGTGCTCGGTAGTGCGCATGCGTATATCGATCGGAGGGAAGGGGCGGAGGGGGCTGTGCTTTCCATAGGCGGACTGTAAGTCGAACTCGACGTAAACTCTCCTATCGACTTGATTGGTTGACGATCCTTGTAGCGTATTGGTTATCATGCCAGACCTCCGTACCAAGGGCCCTGGATTCGAGTCCCAGCGAGGTGAAAATTAGAATGATGAGTTCTTGGTCTGCATGTGTGTGCTCTTGTCTTTGTGTACTGTCCATGGCACCCACGGTAGAGGAAATCCTAGTGTGAGGCTATTAGTATGTAGAGCGTTATTTATTTATTAATTTATTTAGACAACCTTCGGTTTTTTTCATGTTCCTCAGCGATTTTAACTTGTTCTTCTATGATCAATATTTATATATTACTATGTCTAATAAGGGATAAGCAAACATTATTATGTCCCCTATGGATCACGTTGGGTCTAATCGTCCTCATTAGTATGAGTCGGATCAAAGTAGCGAGTTTGTATTCTGCAAAATAACGTATTTATTAAGGTATTCATGTATTCATGATCGACAAATGTAATAACATTAATTTTTCTGTCATTTATGTATTTTTAAGTTGGTGTTTTTTTTTATAGTTTATATTGCGGAGCACTTACATAAATCTAATAGAATATATCTTCACATTAGACAATTCTAATTTTAATCTCGCATTGTAATCCCAAATGTATTAATTTGTCCATTGAATACATGGTTTCTTAGTTATAAATAAAATTATTTATTTATTTTTACCGTTAGCAGCCAAAAACAGTGCTTGATTGTCATAAAATTCCTACGTTGTGTAGCATTACTTTAAAAAAATATTTTATGGATACAATAAGACTTCCAAACTTTACCCATTAAAATAAAATTCCTTATTTATTATTTACTTATTTCCATAATAAATTTTGTCATCGTCAGATCTAAGTCGAATGAATTTTGTTTTGTCATCGAGTGTATTAATGGAAATAGCCGATAAACGAGCTGACGATCTACCTAATGGTGGCTATCGTCGCCCATGAACATCAGCAACACAAAGGCATCGGCCAAGAAAAAGAGAGGAAAAAGAAAGAAAGAACTGCTCTCAAGCCCCCAGCTGGAATACGACGAGTTGTTTGGCAACTGACTGAAGAAGGGTGACAGCTACCCAGGAGAACTCCACGCAGAAATAATAATAGCAAAAAGAACAGCTGTCATGGGACGGCTGACAGATGTGAAACATCGAAATGCGTCGCCACGATCACCAAGTCTAAAATCAGGTTTACCCCTCGCGTAAAGATGTTTCACATCAATAATGATATAAATTATCTTCAGACGTTTCGTGTCGGAGCCATTGGACAACCTCCCCGATCCGGAATGTTACGTTTTCGGCAAATGTTGCGCTATACTTATACTTTGCCGTATACTTATACGGTATGCCAACCACTTTCATATTTAAGTACTATAATAAATTACAGACTACAGTTTAACGTTTCATTATATTGCTGAAGGTATTTTGTTAGAAGCTTTTATGGTTTTTCTTTGAGATGTTATTCTATGGTCACATCATGAAACCTACTTTCAGAGAAATCATTTTTGCTAGAACTATAAATTAATAAATAGTTGTAGTTAATGTGTTGTAGGATGTAGGTAAATATAGAAAAGATATGACTAGAAACTAGCGGTACCAAGACCACACCTATTTCTACCGTGTTACACTTAACAAGAGGCGAATATCTGTCTTCAGAGATAGCAACGCATCTGTGACCAACTTCGACTGGGACAAATACTAACGATAACTACTATTTACTAACAGGACTAACGTATACTAGCAGTCCTAATGTCCACCGTCATTTTACTAAGTCCTAAATAATTAACTGATATTCTTATTAACACCTATCTAATAATAAAGCTCAAATTTTTTATATAACAAACATAACAATACAGATTTCAAATTCGAACTCCGCTTTTAGGAGATTGGTTTAACACCAATACGATTTCACTGTATTGAGCTGATTGATTCCGCAGTAATAAGTACCTACTCTATACCCTATTCCTGATCATATATCTATCTGTGTGCTAAATTTCATGAAAATCCGTTCAGTAATTTTTGCGTGAAAGAGGAACAAACATTCATACATCTACACCAAATTACACATTACCGATTATTAAAGGTATTACCGATGGAAGAGAGGTAGAGAAAGGAAAGAAAAAAGAAATAAAATGATAACTCTCAACCCATAATTCTTGCAAATCCTTCTCTTTTTAACCAACTTCAACTGTTTTTTTTATGTTTGTTACCTCAGAACTTTCGACTGGGTGAACCGATTTGGATAATTATTTTTTTAATCGAAAGCTGAAACTTGTCATGTGTTCCTACTTAAATTTGAGCTAGATCTGACGAGTAGTTTTTGAGTTATTTTGAATTCGGTTATTTTCTTATTGGTAAAATTCAGATTATTTCAGTATACATTTTCACGTTTTCAATTAAATTCTCCGTACTGCGGTAAGCAAATAAATGAGTGCACCGACGGAATCCTGTGTAACTCGTCTGATAGTTCTACACTAGTCTGAGTAAATCTCTTTATATCCAAGCTAACGTTAAGCTTGAGAGAATGGAGAGTAAAGCACTTTATTTCAATATGCTTGTTCAAATAAGTTACTAGTATTATGTAAGTGGAAAAGATGGTGTTTAACAGGAAAAATGTTCTTTTGTGCAAGAGTAACCAAACTATCTGTCAAATGATTTATGTGAGCATTATAAATAGTTTTAGTGGCCTCAAACCATCTTCGCACTATTGCCTTTGAAATAAAACCAGTTTGGGACACATCGGTTGGATGCTTTCAGAGTCTATAAAAGAAAATCCATACAATTTTTTTTGTGTTTTATATAAATAGATTTCCTCTTCTATTTATATAAAACACAAAAAAAAATTGCATGGATTTTCTTTTATAGACTCTGAAGAGGAAATTGAAAGACGTATAAATATTACATGGAAAAAATTTTGGGCTAACAAGGAAATACTAAAAGGAAATTATAACATAAATTTAAAGAAAATTGTAATGGACACGTGTATTCTCCCTTGTTTGACTTATGGTTGCCAGACATGGGTCTACACAAACAAAATCAAAGCAAGATTAAGAGCCACTCAACGGAGTATGGAACGGAGTATACTAAAAATCAGTAAAGTACATAAAATAAGAAGCGAAATAATAAGGAATAAAACGAAGCTAAATAATGCCTTAAAACATGCATTAAAAATGAAATGGCAATGGGCAGGGCATATATCTCGTACCACTGACAACAGATGGACTCTAAATGTTACAAAATGGAAAGGTCCAGGAGGTAAAAGAAAAGTTGGTAGACCTAACACAAGATGGACTGATGATATCCAAAAGTAGCGGGAAAAAAATGGATGGAAGCAGGGAAGAACCGAATAATCTGGAAAAGAATGGAAGAGGCCTATACCCAAGATGGGACCCATATCAAATAATATTATAAATGACTAATCAACTAAATATAGTCGCAAGTCTTTATTAGTACTAACACTCATCTACAGTTTTTGTTGTTTTGCTAAGTTATATTTATTGTAAACTACTTTAATATGGGATCAATAAAGAAGGCTTTATTATTATTATTATTATATAAATAGATTGTACGGAGTATTCTAGTACACCATCGTCTAGAATATCCGTAACGTATGAATCCTATCTAGGCTAGCTTCTGGCATGAGATTAAGTTCTTAGTCTTGCCTTGCCTTGCCTTATTGTCTTGCCTTGCATCCGGTGGCACGTCTGCTCATTTCTTAGCTATTGACATAATAATTCTTGATAAAAAATAACCGACTTTAAAATTAGAAATAACTCAAAAACTACTAGATATTTCTCGCTTAAATTGGGACCTCATGACAAGCACCAGCTTTTGATTAAAAAAGAATCATCAAAATCGTTTCACCCAGTCGAAAGTTCTAAGGTGACTATAATAAAAAATACAGTTGAATTGAATACCTCCTCCTTTTTTAAAGTCGGTTAAAAATAGCTACTGTTATCTAACGACAACAATCGGGACTTGACAGGTCTTCTGAAAAACCGAGACCGCTTTTCAGTTGATTTGTTTCCAGCATTTACGTGAAAGAAATAAAGTAGTTTTTCCAACAGCAATTAAATAAACTTTAAGTTTCACATAGAATCTGTCCGTTTGTAAATTAAATCTTGCTATTTGTTTGTATCAACGGACATTTATTGCTAGAGAGCAGTGAGGGTATTAAGACCGCACATAGCGTTCACATCGCAGAATACTGTCTGATTGCAATAATCAAATTAAAACAAAAAAATGACCGACTTCAACGATACAGTTTCCGAAAAAGGACTACTAATACAATACGAACGCTAAAGATATGGCTAAAAATTGTCATTATATGTACCTATACCCAATATTTGAGGAGTTTAAACTGAATTTTGATAAAAATGGGACCAATATGGAATTATACATTCTCAAATAAAAGAATTTTCGAATAACGAATAGCGGTGTTTTCAGATAACAAACATTTTAAAAACTACAATCGAATTAAGAACCTCCTCTTTTTTGAACTCGAAAAAAAATACTAGTTGCTACTTAAGGAACTTGTCTAAATACGAAGAAATAAGTTAGGTAGTCATTTTTACTTAAGTTAAAGCTTGACCACAATACTACCTGATGGTAAGTGGTGATATGGTTCAAGATGGTGAGCGCACTAACTTAGTAAAAGCCTATTCACAATTTTCTTGAATATTGCTAGCATTTAAAAATTAGCTTCAACCTATTAATGGCTCGCTACGAAGGCCTAGAATCTAGATCATAGGATTACTACCACGCTGCTCCAGTGCGGATATTTGCAGGGGTTAGTGGCCAACGCAAGTGACGAATGTTTTTTGTGCACTAAAAGCTTTCAACATGACTTAACATCTGCCATCTAAGGCCTTCAGTCCACGTAGATAGATGCATGTCATACATACGCTAGATAGCTTTCTTTTTATCGCGAAACAAATGTTTTTTGTTACTTTCTTTCTAACTGTCGCTTGCTTGCAGCTTGCGTAATAAAAGTACGAAACGAAAGTACGAAACGTGCGTTTGCCTATAGCACACGTTTCATTATGCAGCTTGAAGCAATCGTTAAATGAAGCGCCATGGACAGTAGTCCTTAATCTTTAAACCGAGAGCAACTCCGCGATGGCTTCCATTATTTCTGAAGCAGACATTTATGTGACAGATAAATAATTATGTTCTCGGATGGATGGTTTTGCTGTCTTGATTGTGTCCTAAATAGTAAGCGCAATTGCAGAGGACGAGTATAAAAGTTTACATGGAGAAGGAATGCAGAAAAATAATAGTTTTGTATAATATGCACGCAAACACACACACACACACGCACGCACACACACACACATACACACACAATATACATGACACATTTATATAACTCTTTGACAGTTAGTCGAAGTTTTATCATGGTTAAAACGCGGTCTCTAGTTTATTATAATGACGTCTTGTTTTCAGAAAGTAATACCATGCTCTCATGCATTAAGGCCCCAGGAACCAAATAACAGGGAGTAGTCTTCGAAAATCAGCGCTGATGCGATTGAACTAAGATTCGTCCCGCATGTAATGTGCGATACACTTAAACTTTCATTTCCATAAATCGCAGAGATCCTGGGTTTATTTCTCGTATATTCATAGACAGTATATGATGCAGCAGGGTACTATCAATATGTTACAGTGATGGAATATGGTTGGTGTATACTCTTCCTTCATAGCAATTATTATAAAAAGGGGTAGGTATTATGTTTCACCACCTATCACATAGTAATATAATAATATAGAGAAATAAGTAAGAGGGTTTATCGATGTGCGTAGCCCAACAGAACGGATCCCTTGCAATATTAATTTGATTTATAGCAAGAGAAGAATTGAAGAAGGATAGGAGAGGATAGTATTTTAGGCGCATTTAAATGTATCCGATAACTATCGGATATGGATGGAAATATATGGATACGAATCCATTGAAAATTGAAGCCGATCGGCGCCAATTCATTGGGACATACATTGTGTTCGCGGTGTCGGTTCTATACTTCAATGATTCATGCACGAATACAATAAATGAAATTTATACATTTTGACTGTTATACAGTTGTATACAGTTGTATACAGTTGTATAACAGTCAAAATGTATAAATTTCATTTATTGTATTCGTGCATGAATCATTGAAGTATAGAACCGACACCGCGAACACAATGTATGTCCCAATGAATTGGCGCCGATCGGCTTCAATTTTCAATGGATTCGTTCCATTTTGAAAGGAGAACGGGGGCTCAATTTTGAAAATAGAACCTCCCGGCGGGACACACATTTTGTTCAAGATGTCTGTTCTATGCCATTATACTTCAGTGGCATGAATCGTATTATTTACCTTATTTAATGGTAATAATGTCTCAAACCAATTCTGGTGTCCAAATAAAATTATTTAATACTGGGTACAAATGTAAAAATACATGATCTTTAATGTGCAGTGAGATGTGGTGGAGCAGACTGCGTGGGCGAAATGGTTTCACAAAACAGTTAAGTGAATACGAGAGCTTTAAGTCCGCAGTTCTTCTATGTATAACTGTAAATCGCTTGTAATCCTAAGATTGTTCAAAGACATATTTAATCATATTACAGATATGTTTTATCTCAGTTTGAATGTTTAAAAAAAAATATCGGTTTTCATTAGTATGTCTTTAGCCTGTGTGTATGGGTTAAATCTCAAGCTAGCTCAATTACTTAGACCAACTTCCTCTCATCATAAGCATTACGTGAACACAGGTTTGGCTCCAGGCGAGGGAATTCCTTAACGGTTAATACCACAGTCACAATTCATTTTCATCAGTACCTAATTTTGACACCACAAACCGTGTATTAGTTTTAAAGCTATTGTTTTCCTTTTGTTCTTTAATCTGAACACGGCTTGTTTACCTCGACCAGACTTTACCTCGTTATTTTTTAGGGTTCCGTACCCAAAGGTTGCCAATGGGACTCTCTACAGATAAGACTCCGCTGTCCATTTGTCTGTCTGTATGAAAGTCTTTCACAGGGCTATATATCTGGAACTGTAATAGGTAGACACTTGATTTTTTTACATCATATTATCACCGACGTTTATTTCTGAGACGTTAACATTTGAGATGCTAACTCCACAGACGTTTATCACAATTACCGCTATGACAAAGTACTAAAACTGAATAAAAGTTGCAAACGAATGTGTGTGATTTTAAATCGTCATGGATGTAGGTTTAGACAAAAATAAACGCAAAAAATGGTACTGTAACATTGCTCTATAAAATATTTAAGGCTATTTATTCGGCGTAAGGCTCGTGTAGCAAAGTGAATCTCAATATCGGCTCACCCGCTAGAAGCTGGATCAGTCGGGCGTTGGGAAGACAGACTACTAATGAGATTCTGTCGAGAGCTACTCGTGTTTTATTGCTAATGTAGAAAACTATATCTATAGCTAGTTGGTAGCTAACTACTTAGAGATGTTTACTTCCTACTAATATTAAGTTTGCGAGGATGTTTCACTATAAAACTTCAGAACGGATTTTCATGAAAAATATCGCACAGGTAGACCATTTGGAATAAGATATATATTGATTGGAAATAGGCGGTAAACGAGCTGACGATCCACCTGATGTTAAGTGGCTATCGTCGCCCATGGGCATCAGTAACACCAAAGGCATCACTGATGCGTTGCCAAGAAAGAGAGAAGAAAAAGAAACAAAGAACTGGCTCTCATGCCCCCAGCCGGAACACGACGAGTCGTTTGGCGGCTGACTCATGCTCAAGGGTGGTAGCTATCCAGGCGAACCGCATGGAGAAATAGTAATAGTATCTATACTTATTATTTCGGAAAACGCGGGCAATAAGAACCCCAAAAATAAACTGGTGGTAAGTGGTCATACATGGAAATACCCGTCCGTAGTACATAATTTTATGTATTAAATTAAATATGTAAAATACCTACCTAATTATACTTATTGGAATCCAAATGAGAACGGAGCCAATAGTTGTATTGCGGCGCCTTAAAATACCCCCAATTCCACGCCGTATGGGTGTCGTAAGAGTAAAAGTATCTTTTCTTTCTGTCTTTGCTGGCAACGCATCAGTGATGCCCTTGGTGTCTCTCGTACATGGGCGACGATAAACCACTTACCATCAGGTGGATTGTCAGCTCGTTCGCCGGTTAATTTCATAAAAAAGCCAAACTACGAATTACTAAAAACTTGAATGTCTTTACATGCAACTGTTGAAATCGACGTAAAATGCAACATAAACCTATTATAACATATCCAAAATCAAATATTAACATGAATCTCCAGTAATGAACATCAACATAATGATACGTGGGCGCCCGGGCGGTCCTAATTCCTCTGATAACCCGCTATTCATTTTATTAATAGATTATAATGGCTTGATATTTGATGTACCAATAATGTATGACGTCAGCACGACTAGATCACGTTGGTATTTTGTAAGTTCAAATGACGTGTGAAAGCGCAGCTTGTAGGTAAATAAATGGTCAATGATTTCAAAAAGATGAATAAGGGCATATCTCTCTCTGTCTTACAAATTTAGTAAAATCAGCGTCGACATGTAGAATACTTACATACTTAAGTATTGAGCGATTGATATTAGCGCGTTCAACCAAACCCTGTTCAGCTTTATAATACTCGTATTAGTAAAGATAATTTTTTTTGATGGAATCCCTATCTGTAGTTGTGTAATTAGTAATCCCACCAAAAACATTCTGTATAAAACTAGCCAAGTCTCGATGGAGCTGCTTGTTTATCTCTAAAAAGTAATGAAATCTAGACAAAGTCGTGCCAAGTCTAAGGTTCCTTACTGCGATTTCTTCATTATTATAGTTAATGTTGTGTGACTTGGCCGTTGAAGGGTACACAAGGGTACAAAACTAGGTGCTCCAATGCACCATTGCACCAATCTGCCGCGTTTATAGTTTTTCCTTTATGTGGCCATTAAACCCTAACTCTGTACCAAATTTCAGCTCTCTGAGTTTATCGGAAGTACTAGTTCTATTCTGATGATCATGAGTGAGTGAGTGTCATAAATGCGAAACTTTTCTTTCGCTTAACTTCGGAACTAAATGACCTACAGACTTGAAATTTTGGATTTTAAGTATGTGATTATAGCTTACTAAATGACGAAAATTTCTGCGTTCTGGTCTTATACAGAGGTTCTCAAATAGGGGCCTGAAAATGCGGCGAAATGGTTCCAGTAAAGGATGGTACGGCAGTGTTTGCTTCGCACTCGACTTGGCGGGGGCACTGCCGTGCCCCCCGATATCTAAATAAAGGTGGTTAAGTAAAAAGTCAGTATATAAGATATTCTCATTTTATTCCTAGAACTCATGAGGTAAACAACACTAAACTATTTCTCATACCAATGTTAATCTCAAACAAACTGCTAAGTAATAATTCGTATGCATTCAAATAGACTACTTACAAATGAGTGACAAATTATAAATAAACAAATTGTTTGTACGATACATTTTATAGGTCTGGTACACAGTGACCCATAGTTATAAGGGAAACGTCTTGAAATATGCCGTGGGTCATCATGACCCATTAATCTTCATTATAGATTAGTGTGCACCAAACCTGTTATAATTTAACATTACTTGAATAACACTCCTTTTGTAATCGTGCCGACAATACTGTGTTTGGGAGAATCAATTTAAAATAACTAATTTTTATTCTACGTAGAACTAAAGTATAAATACTCGATTACATGCTTAAGGTTCACGAAAATAGAAAACGTAAAAGAATGAAATAAACATTGAACGTAAAATTAGATAACAAAACAAAATTCGTATAACAACCAATGAACCAGGTTTTATTCAATTACATTGTATTTTATGGTTATGCATGATTATGGTAATTGTTATTTCTTTCTTCATAATATTCCAAAACCAATAATATTCATTTTAAACCAAAACAATTATGTTCATGTAAATTCCAAGAATGATAAAGTTTCAATTAAAAAATAATATTCTAAATCATGCATTTTTCATTTGATGCAAAAAGTATATTTTAATCAGATAAACGGTATGAAAATTTTAATTGTTTTTTCTTAATTCTGCATCAATATTGTCACTAAGAAAGAACAAGAATGACAAAGTAAATAAAATCACTTTTCTGAGTAAAGGCACTCTACTTCAAGAAACATCTCGTTGACTAATCATTTATGGCACGGCCTATATTCCATTAAATATATTTACGTAAGAGCATAAAGAAAAAAGTGGGGAAGTATCACTTAATTACAATTAAAATTAAATAATCAGAAATAATGTAGTTTTGAGTATTGAAAACGAGCTGAGAAGTAATTATAGGAACAAAAGGAAGCTTAAACTACAAAATACTGATACGAGCTAGGAATAGGGTATACATTTGTTTGGTAATGACACATCGGTTCATTCTAATACTAGTTGGGAATGGACGCAGACTGTGGCCAGGAATAATGATATAGGAATGCAAAGGTATTCTCGACGATGGAAAGGCTCATCACATCAAAAAACACATTTATATTGCGTCGGATAAATGTTTAGGCATGTATTCAACATGCTAAATAATAAACATTGAAAAATTCGATAGGGCATCACTTTTGCCTGAAGTAGGGTAAGTCAGGGCGAAGACAAATACAAGCTGTATTGCAAATGACCATCAAATGACTTTAAACATAATGTCATATTGTACCCCACCTTACTGTACAGATAAGAGTGTTGCCTTTTAAGAGTTAATTAAAAGACATTGTGTTTCTTCATATCGCTCACCTAGTAAAAATGTTTAAAATTAATTTATGGGTTCTTTTTACGTTTTTTACAGATTGTGTGGGTTTGGTTACTATTATAGACATTAATACATATTTATCACTATGTAGATTATGCACTTTTAAACATGTATACCATATGAACTCAATTTCGCATTTTTTGCAGATGTGCCATTATATTACTAGGTGAGCGATATTTATCCGGCAAACTATAGAAGCAGCTAATGGTCCCTTTAACTGTGAAGGATTCGACCAATTTCGTGCTATTTGTTTCGTTCGTTTCGTTTGAATGTAACAGTTGAATGTTAAATATTTTGAATTTTATTTCTATGTTTAGTCGTATTACGGTTTTATTTTTAGGTCGGTCATTCTCATCATCCTTCCTTCGTTTACCATTAATTCTATTCTATGGATTAATCTAACATGATTTTGGTCGAATCTGCCCTAAGATATTTGGAAATGCGACAAATGGAAGATATTTTTTTTTTTATTTAAATTAATATAACTGTGAAACGCCTTTACATCTCCGAACACTGACGTACCAACTAATACTGATCCGATAGAAGTATGTAGTGTTTCTATAATACTAATAAAATATGAAGTTATGGCATCTTATGGCTACCTCATGGATCACAAACTTTAGCACTCGTTTTAACTATACAATGTCCAATCGGATATTTTTATACATTTATTATACCAATATCTTTATAACAATTTTATTTAACATATTGTTTTTTTTTTGCATATATAATCTATTCTTATTTACAAGGTTTATAAAATTGACATTTTTCCTTTAAATATGTGTTTTTTTATATATTTTTGCTTGTACATACTACTGGGTATTGGGATAGTTTTCGATATCTTTATTCAGTACAATATTATTGTCGATATATATTACTTCAGATCCTAATAGCTATGTTTGTGTGAAAATATGATAATATTTATGAATTTAGTTGGATTATATCGGAAACTATCCCACATACATCATATTGTCACGTCATACCTCAGGCACAAAATGGTGTTCTTAACCCAACTTTTATTGCCTTCGCTTAAAAATTTTACGAAATCTAAATTAATAATACTATTCGTAAAAATGTCTTTTTATGGGGAAGTAATAAATATAAATATTTTATATAGACTATCACTAAATTGGTCAGGATTTAGGAAAATACACACTTTTAACTTTCACGTAATTCCACTCCAGCGATGTAAATCGCTTTACCAATCGCCATTTGTACATAAATTTCTTTTCTTAAAATGCATTTTGTACAAACTGATTTCTAATTTCAGGCTATATAATTGTATTCTCTATAATATGTAGCATTGCTTCGAATTTTTATAAAAGTCTCACGTTAATTTTGGCACTCTTTTGGCCATGCGTTTAAATAAATTCAGAAACTACAATATTTGCGTCTAAGGCACACTTCTTGAGGGACTATACACTTGCAAAACTCGAAACACGTCAGTTACACTTAAATAAAGTATAACTCATATTCTCAACTCACAATAATTCATTATTTCTGTCGCATCGATTAGTAGTCATGCAACTTAAGACTTACACATCATTTGTGACAGTTACTTTACATTATGCCGGCGTATAAATTTCAACTTTAATCGTATGCCGTTTCATAAAAATAGTCTTTTGTCATAAGCTCAATCAAAATGTATTTAGTGTAATCCTAATAGAGTTCAATATCGTATCACTGTCGTATAAATTACTCGAATTAGTTGGCGCTAGTGGAAGGGCCAAGACTCGCTTCCTGGTGTTTGTACTTGTGTGACGTCATCTGGGACAGGCCAAGGACGGCGAATCCACACTGCAGGCAGTGGTAGTGCGTCTGTTTCTTGCTGTGAATGCACTGCGGCTCGTAGCCACAACCTGGAATCAAAATATCATCATGTCGTAAGTTCGAACGAAATGTTTTAAAACTAAAGTTTACATATTTACTTATTTATATTGATATTCCAAAGATAGTATTTTTCATCTCATAATATCAAAATAATAATGGATTCATGGATGAAGATCTCATGTTACCAGAATTACAGCAAATATTTATAATTCACTAGGTGTGCCACGCGGTTTCACCCGCGTTAATTTGTGGAAAAAAACTAACTACTAAAATATATAATGTTATATAGCCTATAGCCTTCTTCGATAAATTCTAACACAAAAATAGTTTTCCAATTCGAACTAGTAGTTCCTGAGATTAGCGCGTTCAACCAAACAAACTCTTCAGCTTTATAATATTACTATAGATTCGGTGTATCGTACGTGACACAGATCTGTCTAGTATCGGAATTTCTTTTACTCCCAAATAAACCCGTTGAGCGCTGAACTCACTATAACCGTTTTCAATCTAATTATCCACAATTTTCAAATCAGTTACCATCTGTCAAAAAAATCATAATAGTGATAGTTGCTTTTACTTCTTAACTTATCCTGCGATTATGAATATCACTTCCCATTAAAAAGATTAGCGAGCTTAACAGATAATAAAAATCTTTTTTAAAAATTAAAACGATTGTAAAGAGTATAATATTAAACTAATAATCTTTGTCTTACCTTTGCTAGGCGGGAACTTCTCGAACCCAGCCGCCTGGATGGAGTCTAGTTTCTGGTGCTGGCGGCGGTGAGCGACCACCTTGTTGGTGTCGGTGCACACGAAGTCGCACTTCAGGCAGTGGAAGTGGGAGGCCTTGTTCTGGCCTGTTCCTTGGGGAGACGAGCTTTACTTTAGTCTTTGTTATGAGTTCCACTGATGAGAGATGAGGAATAAATGACAAAAAAATTGCTTTGAATTAAATAAGGACCAGTTTTAAAATTGAGCCAAACTTTTAAAAAATTAGAATATTAGAATAAAATTTTATGTAAAAGATCTAAGTTGCTGATATTAAATAACTTGTGGATACAATAAAGATATAGTATAGTAAGTTAACACTATAGAAACATTGAAGTATTATTACTAGCGTATAGAACCGACACCGCGAACACAATGTATATTCCAATGAATTGGCGCCGAGCGGCTTCAATATCCAATGGATTCGTTCGATTTTGAAAGGAGAACGGGGGCTCAATTTTGAAAATAGAACCTCCCGGCGGGACACACATTTTGTTCGAGATGTCTGTTCTATAACATTATACTTCAATGTATAGAAACAATATTATTAGCATCATCCGTCGACCTGTACTTGTTGTACACCTGTCTATAATAGTTGGTACTGATCCTGTCTTGGAGACGAGGTTCGGGTTCGATTTCCGGCCGAGACTGACATTTATGAGACAGATAAATTAATATATGTTGGCTATTGGAGTGAAGGCATCCTAGCACACCTGCACTTTGTGTATGTGAATTTGTGAGTGTATGTAAATATGATAAAATAAAGCACTTACCAAATGTCGAGGCATGAGGGCATTCAGCTCGTTGGCAGTAAACGTTGGCGCGGTATTGTTGGAAGTCACCGCCCATCAACGTGTCCAATCTGAAAATGTAAAAAATACATCAAAAAATACAATATGCCACTCAATAAATCAAAATGACACATTTTAGGATATGGCATAACTAATAAATGGTTCGAATTTCGAATACTTTGAATTAACGTACCTCTCATGCCTAGCGGTGTGTTGAACGAATCTGGTTTTGTCACAGAAAGAGTACCCACAATCCTTTCTAGTGCAGTGGAAATGAGTTTGATGTTCTCTGGAAATATAAATACACAAGTTAAATCGTCAGACTAAAAACATCGAGTACTACAGAACAAACAAAATAAATATGAGTTGTTTGCTTGTAACGTAGATAGATGGCGTTGGTTTATGATAGAATAATGTTTATGAGTATTATCATAAACAGTAATAAGATAATACAAGTTATAAATCTTGTTAAATTTTAAAATAATACTCTTAACTATATTGTTCTGTTTGCTAGAGCATCATTTGTTTTTGGGCATAATATGCGAGTAGGTGAGATTACTTTAGCCGCAAAATAGACAGAGCCTTACGCTGCCCGCCCACGTCCGATTATCGATGACCGTTTTTTTTGTAGGAGAAAAATAGAACGTACTGATAGCAATAGCGCACACGTCCTATAAAAAGTCGGTCAGAAATAATATGGCAGGAAAAATCGGCCCGATTATCGGTCCTACAAAAAGACTGATGTGGGCGGGAAGCCTTACAAAAAAGAACTTAATGGGTTGTCATAACCAACCTGTATCCACAGTGCTGGTAGGCGCAGTCCTCGTTGAAGCGGAACCGCAGGTAGCCCTCGGGGATGGGCTCATCCTTCAGCACGCGCATGTGAGGCCCGCGCGCTGTGTGCGTGCGTCTGCTAACAGAATATACATTGTTAATATTAACTGTAAACTGCCTAGTAGAGAGGCAGTGTTAAAGAAGGATAACTGAATGGAAATTACAAGCAGTTATCATAGAGAAGTCTATAAAGCCCTTGGATATAATGTTTTCTTTTTGAGGGTTTGGCTTCTATGTTTCTATTAGGAGACACAAGGTTTCATTACACAAGGTAATAGATGAATCTAAAGTCTTTTTTTTATGGAAGTAGCCGGCAAACGAGCTGACGATACACCTGATGGTACGTGCTATCGTTGCCCATGGACATCAGCAACACCAAAGGCATCACTGATGCGTTGCCGGCCAAGAAAGAGAGAAGAAAAAAAAGAAAGAACTGGCTCTCAAGCCCCCAGCCGGAACACGACGAGTCGTTTGGCGGCTGACTCATGCTCAAGGGTGGTAGCTATCCAGGCAAACCCCATCGAGAAATAATAATAGTAATAATGGTATTTATTAACAATTAAAATCAATATTATCAATATAATCCCTCGAGGGGCCCTACCACTAGCGTGCCGGATTTAGTCGCCTCTTACGACACCCATCCGGCGTGGGATTGGGGTTAGTATTCTAAACCGCCCCAATTCGGCTAAAAAGTCAAAGTTTGGAAGTAAATAATTTTGAATTTAGTTGAAGAAATAAATATTTTTGTGGTAAGTACATCATATGAAACCCCAAAACATAAGTGTACTATAAAGAAAAGAAAGAATTGATACTTATGTATATTAAATTAGATGCCTGTTTTGTACAGGTGAAAATGAATTTTAACTTACGTTTTAGCAATCATCTCTGCTTCCTTGTCAAGACCTGGTGGTAGTCCATGGCTTTGGAGAAGACTTTGTTCAAGAAGAAGCTCTGGTGGGTACAGCATTGTTGGGTACAAAGGGAAGGGGGAACCACTGAAACAATAAAAATAATAATTTGAGTTACAAAACCATGACAGTTTTATTATATTTATGTAGTTTATTATAAAAACGAAAATGAGTCTATCGCCCCAACTCAGAGTCACTAAGGGTTACTTTAATCGCTCCTTAGTAAAGAATCGCCATACAAAATCTGTACTAAGGAGCGATTTAAGTAACCCTTAGTGACTCTGAGTTGGGGCGTATGTGTACGGACGTAAAGAACGAAAGTTAACTTATTGATCACTAACGGCCCTCTTATCTACATATCAGTATCTCTGGATAAGTTAGTTGTAAGGTAATAACCACAGGCATGTGTAATAACAACTGACACTAATGTTGTAACTTTTCGACTGTTCCTAACGCGCTGTCCTACGTGGGCGAATCAACGCGAACGCGAAGCGACGCGGTGCGAAGCGAAAATAACAAACAGTCGAGATGTACGAGTATTGAAGTGTCCTACGTGACCAAAAGCACGTAGAGGGGGTTGCGGTGCGGCGCGGTTTGAAGCGAACGCGATCAGAGGTTTGATATTTTCGCGCGAACTTCAGCGGCGCGGCGTATGTCAGTGGCGGTGAAGTGACAATTCGCGTGCACGCAGGACAGAGGCGCCGCTTCGCTCCGCGTCGCACTGAATCCGCATCGGTTCGCTTCGCGATCGCGTTCGCGTTGAATCGCCCACGTAGGACACCGTGTAAGCAACTGACTAGAATATTGAAGAGGGCCGTAAGAATGAATTTAGAAATGTTTTAGGTATAATCAATATTTATAGAAGTCACAAGTAGCCATTCTCTAGTGATGATAAGGGTTTTTGCGATGACTGTTTGATGATGATGATGGCAATGAATGAAGAAATTAAATACTTTACTCACCCTTGTGAAAAAAGCGCAACTTGCGCAAGACCTGGTAGTCCGGCTAGTGAAGCGGTGTACTGCTGTTGCATCTTGAGCTGGTCTTGGAGGCTGCCCTTCCGACCGCCAGCTAGATACTGCTGAAGGAGCAGGCTTTGAACGGCTTGAACCTGCAGTTTGAGAAAAGGTAGATGTAGCAAGAGATTGTAACGAAAAACGGCTGGTAACATAATGGCTGGTAATAAAATGGCTGGCAACGTAGATTTTTTAGTAAGAGATTTCCAAATACAAGTTAAAGTTAAACTTGTTAAAGTCAAAGGCAAAATCGAAGTAAGGCATATTGCAAGCGATACAAATCAATTTATTATTACCGCCTGCTCTAATGAAGGCATAATATAAATTGTAACGTAACATAAATTATTAATTTGTGAATGAGAATATCGATATCGATAAAGATATTAATAAGATAAAACAATACACAGATGAGGAAAAAATTGACTTGAGATTTTTTTCAATTATTCCTAATGCAGACGAACTTACCTGTTCAGCAGGATTTGGAGGTCTCTGGCTGGGAGACGGGGCTTGAGGAGTGGATGATGAGGAAGCAGTCGACGGCAGAATAGATATCTCCGGGTATTCCCTCTCCAGGGTTTCCTGTGAAATCAATATAATCGTAATAATCCTATTAATTAAACGCTTAACGAAAAATGTCTGAAATAAAAGTTCTTTCAAATTAAACGAAATTAGATCTCCATCTGTGTTATAAAATTTAATAACGCGGCTTACTAAAGGACCAACTACGTACGCACAACTAGTGGTACGGCACAACTGTGTTCCCATCGGCACAATGTTAAAATTATATAATATTTAAGTTAATTTGACCTTGTGTGGCCAAAATTTAAAAGACGTAACAAAATCAACATTTCAAATGAATTTCAATTGATTTTTGGCTATTTTGGCTATCAAACAACAAATAATATTCACCTTTGTAGCAGCTAGTCCAACTGGTCCAGGTTCCATAGCATTGCTGTGCTTCTTCACCATGTGGCTGAAGAGCAGCTTCAAGTCCACATAACCCTGACTACAATGAGGGCAGTGGTAATGGAGATTCATTCCACCAGTATTTTTGTTCCATGGACAAGCTTGGTCATGACATGATGGTGGAATCGTTGGCCCTGAACTCTTCGAAGATTCATAAGCCTTTTTTTGTTCATACTCCATCCGCATCTTTAGTTCCTTGGACGGGGATGCATCGTAAATGCTTCGTGGTGACGGCGAAGAAGTATTACTTCGAAGGTGCGAAGATGGATAGAACGTTCCCGTCGCTTTTACTACTAGAATAAATATGTATTTTAAACATTAATGGTACTCATTACTTTTGTGAATCATTGAAATTAGTTACGGAACACCAGATTAAAAGTAAGGTGGAGGAAAGATACACACCCGAAACGTTATCCTGGTCCCTCTCAAACTCGCTCTTAATTGAGAAATTAGTTGGCGTATATGATTCCATAGGCTCCTTCATAGATCCAATGCTGTCGGCAGAAGCCCGTTCTTTTAAGGAGTAGTCTTTGGCCTCTTCGAACTGTTTCTCCTGTTCAATCTCACTTTTAATTACTGGAGTACCTCGTCCGTGCTTATGAGTAGCCAAAGCAGAGTATTGAGTCAAAATCGCTGGACAATTGTTGCCTTGAGCGCAATGAAAGTGAGATCTTAACTGGTTCTTGAAGCAGCTCTTTCCTCCACACTGATCGTATGAGGAGAAGTAGTCGAAGCCTTCCATGAGAGGGCAGATAGAGTGAGTTTCTCTCATGTGAGTCTCCATAATGATGTGAGTTTCTCCAGAAAAGCTGCAGTTGAAGCAATGGAGATGGAGTCTCGTCATCCTGTACTGGCAGTGAGGGTAGTACTGGCCACACGAGTCTGGTGTCGTAAATACTTCAAAGTGTTGGAATTTAATACGCTGTGAACAAAAAATACACATTGATTTTGCGTACATTGAGAATATTGAGATTGTTATCACTAAGATTTTAAATCTAGACAAATCAAATCACAAAAGTGAATGGCAAATTAACTACTAACGTCGGTTTTAATGGTGACACCTACCGGAAATTCCTCCACAGTAGCAATAGCTGGCGACTGTATAACAGGTGGCATTTGATTGCTTTTTGGCAGCTTGAATGACGTAAATATGGCCTGGGGCGTTACCTAGAATAAAAGCATTGGTAAGTAAGTTGATTTATTTTATTATACAAATTAAAAGTGTACACTTTTTAATTTACTTACATTGTCCGTCCAAACTTCGACAACCCTATTTTTAGGAGGCCGTCCTCTTTTCCTGCTGAACATTTCGTCCAAGGAACTCGACGGATTTACTTGTTGAGGCACGATCCCAGGATTAGGGCCGAGATTTAACTGAGCTTGTAGATTAGGTGTCAATTGTGACGATAAGCTCGGGGCCATTTGCGCTAATTGTGCTAAATTGTGTGGAAGACTCGGCATGTTCGACACTTGGCCTAACTGGGCGGCCATGTTTGGGTGGAGTTGGGCTGACAGTTGGGGATTGAAGTTGGGAGCGAATCTAGCAGCTAAGTTCGGCGACATAGGACTTAGAATTGCGTGCTGACGGTGGTGTTCGAGACGTCTAAAAGGTTGTTCTTCTGAAGATAAGACGACTGCTCCGCAGTTTTCCTGGAAATATGAGATTAAATTTATTTCTAGAGAAAGTTTCCGGACTATTTTAGGGAATTTCCTTACGCCAGGAATGAAATTTTAAACTTACCCAAGTACAATGGTAGTGAGTAATATCTCTGATGTGTTGGCATGCGGAATTGGTACAAGGGTTGTTCCTTGTGTATGTTACGAAATAAGCTTCAGTCACTTGATTCTGCTGTTCGTGCTCCATTACGTGCTTCACCATTGTGTTGTGACAACTGTGGAAGTAACAGAAGATATATTAAGTAACCATAAGTATTAGTATTAACTTCTGCAATTTTAGGAACGCGACCGTATTACGGACGACATCTGAAGCTGATTACTCCCAATTGTTATTTTAAAATGGTAAGTCATAGGACTTCATTTGGTCATTAGAGCAACTAAGGAAATTCAAAGTGGCCAACTAATTGCTGACTACTAGAGCAATGATGAAATACGCCCCATAACTAACATAACATTGCTAGGTTGAAGTCAAGTGTCAAGCTGATTCCAATACTGCTATTGTTCTGATAGACCTATGGTTAAACATTCTTTTCTAATGGTTTTTTACCTGTGAGCCATTTTACATCCTTCAGCCAAACAATGATAATGTTTGTTCAGCGCACTGCATTTACTGCATTTGTCCTCAGCTTCTTTGCAACCGTTGAAGGTTTCGATGTATTTTCGCGATGCTTCTTCAACTAATGCGGGATTCTGAAAGATATTTAGAAAACATATATTTAGAAAACATAAGTAGGTATATCGCTTTACTTGAGCCATGACCTAAATTTAGTCAAACTGCAATGTTGCCCATCATACAGTAATGTTAAGGATAAATTCTATTGACAATTGAGTTCCAATTTTGGATAACAATGTTGTAATACTTACAAACGGATGAGAAAAGTCATTGTCAAACATTGAGCTCGACATATCATCATCTCCGTGAAGATTGCTTCCAGGAGAATATAAAGTCAAATCCGCACCTTGCTGCATGAGCGCACTTTGAATCACCGACGTTGGTAGCCTGCAATTAAGGCAATAAATTAGCTTGCATACTTACAAAAGTACATAGCATTTAATTTGGCATTTAATCGACCATTCCACTCTTAAACTAGAAAAATTAATGCGATATAAATATCAAGGTTGCTTCGACATTAAGAAACGGTTTCTACTTACCCAAAGCTCATTTCTTGTTCCTTCCTCTCATGCTTTCTCTTATGAGTAAAGATCTGGCTACTTGAATGTAGGACATAGTTGCAGTGAGGTCTGATGCAGTGGATATGGTTGCAGGTCCTGCTAAATCGGCAGTCCCTGTAAGGACATGCTTCGTTCTTCATGTATTTCTTGAAGCCATCTTTAGAGAGAGCTTCGTCCTTGATGTGATAAGTCTTATGTTTTTCTGTAAAAAGATTTTTATGTATTGTTAATCTGGTCGGGTAACCAAACTTCGTGAAGATAGATAAAAGATTATCTTACCCATATCAGCCTTATTCTTGAAGGTATATGTACATCCAGGTCTTCTGCAGTGGAAATGCGTAGTCCGCTGGCCTGCGAAGACACAATGCGGTGCTGCACAGCTTTCAGTGGCTCTGAATCTTTGGAAGCCTTCCTGCAGGATGGCAGAATCCTTACGGTGGTAGTTTGCATGCATCTGCACATCTGAGGTTGATATGTATACCTGGAATGAAGATTAACAAGAAACTAAAGACTTTATATTAATAATAATAGTTATAGCGATAGTTAAAAGTTGATGCTTCTTCTTAAATATACTGGTGTGAGTAATTTTTATCCTGCATTTCATTATTGTCTTTAATAAAATGCGAGATGGACAAAAAAGTATTTTCTTACCTTATCGCATCCATCCTGAATACAGTGGTAATGGGTCTGGCTTCTGTTGTGAGGACAGTCGGTAAACCTTTCCGAGCAATCGTCCAAAGGCGAATACCGCATAAAGCCATGAGCAAGGGATTCATCGCGCTTCTTATGCCACTGAAAGGATAAAAATAATTCTGTAAGGAATTCTGCATTACTAACAAAATCTGACAGTAAAAATGAATTCTAGAAGAGACAACACGTCTTTGAAATTATTCTTGCTTGGATTTCCTAAAAGCGCACCTTGAAATGCCTGATCATCTCTTCTTTCTTGCAGAATACTCTGGCTGTACAATCCATACAATGGAAATGTTCCCGATAGCCCAAGTCTTTGCAATATGATGAACCACATTCTAAAGTTGAACTGTACCTGTAAGAAAAAAACAATTTGAAGCAATAATATAAATTAATTTACCAAAGAACTTTAGAGAAAATAAACCTAATCTGTAATGATCAGACGTTAAGTAAAGCAAGTGTTATTTTTAATACAACTTCTGAGACCAAATTCACAAGCGATGCTATTTAAGATAGGCAATATCTAACGCTATTAGCGTTTTACTAAATGTCGTAATTACTTAATGATAAATTATATTACCTTTTGACATATCTAGAGTAATCCACGGTCGTTTGCATGGAGTTCTTACGCGCCTGGTCCAAATGGTTCAACGCTGACAGCAGACCTTAACAAAAAACCAGAATACGTTGATACACAAAAACTTACATTATGCTAATACCCAACGAAATAACAATAACTAACGATACGTTCGACCATTCCTTTTCCTTCAATCTTATTCTTTTGTTTGGAACAGCCAAATCACCGCCATGCATCATATTCAAAACGAACAATGTACTGTTTTCATCGTGTAGGAAATATTTAATAACCCGAGTCACTACAGACGTAACCGACACGTTTACGTTTCCATCTCGATCGCTCAACGTTTTTAGTTCAAAAAGAACTTAAACGTCACGCTGCTTGTGAAACCGGCCCCTCCCCGTATCAAGTTTTGGTGTATCAAATAAATTATTATGGTAATTAATCAATGTTTTCTCCTAGTCACTCTGGAGCGCTCGCCATTGTGAGTGATCGTTGACTCTACGTCTACGTACATTACATCACAAAAGTGTTTTTGTAAATCAACTCTTTTAACATGCCGGTAGATTTTATCAGTTAATAAAAACTGTTCTGGTACCTATCGGTGCGAAATAGGTACCACTTCAGATTTATTTAAAATATTAAACTTTGTAGACGTCGTTTCGCTCGCAACTTGCAGCGGAAATTGTATTCGTGGCAATTTCGTGGGGCACAAAAATTTTGAGGGCAAGACACTTCTGCGCGCGTCACTACGCGGTCCACACAGCCTCGCATCGTGTATGTCGTATCGCATTGTATTGAAAATTCGGATTATTTGTGTGTAGGTACCAGGTACCGAGCTCGAACTCGTATTTAGACACACTCTATGTCGAAATCCCACCTCTGTGCCTTTTTTACAGAAACGTTTTTGAAAGACCGAATTAATACCTATACTTATGTAGATTAGCGTTCACAACACAATGGATGTTAACATACTGCTTTATAATTTGGTATGTTACATAAGTCGTGCATGAATACTCGTGATTGTAATAATAGGTGAGGTTTTAGTGAGAGCAGATTATTATTAATGAATGAGAGAGATCCGTTGGTTCATTCGATAGTTGCTTGTTTCTAGTCAGCGTTAATGGCTCACGATTTTGTAAGAGATTGTGCGAAAACGATATAGAAAAGTGTGTATTGTTAGACGTCTACGTGCGTATGAAATTTATAGCCTTTAATTTTACGCTATTCGAGATAATGAACGGATTGTTACTGATGAAATGTAAAACTGGATTGCTAGTCTAGTTACTATGTATACTAGGGTAATACGAGAATACGCTTATTTATCCAATTACATGTTTGAAGACCGTGTAAATGTTTTATTTTATAATCATGATGATTCGCTACTAAAACATCACAGTTTACATGATATGCTACGTTATCTATTCAAAGGTCTTATTAAAAATTTACAAACACGGATTTGTTTTTTGTTATCTATAATGTAATCTTAAGTAACAGTGAGAACTCCAGCTTCCACATCTCACAACAAATTGCCCGTCGGAGCGTTAGACGGACGTCTAATTTTCTCAAACGTAAATTTACATTTTCTGATTTGACGGAACGTTTGTGAGATCCAAAATGAGTCGATGGAGAAAACAAAAAAGACAATGGACGTACGCCGGAGACCGCATCAGATAATGTTGGTTCGACATAATAAACATTTATAATATGAAGATGGTTTTTTAGGAAATTTCGTAAGATATTGTGCCGGCTCATTCAACCGAAACAATGGGGTCCTCATAATGTTCAACATAATGGGTTTTTGAATTCACTCAATGGAACCACGCGTCGCGATCGACGAAAGTTCCTTCGAGTTATGATTCACAGAATCAAGGTGTGTTACTTCCTTCTTCGAACTGCTTATTCTTTCTATGGCTACCGGTTTGTTCGGCTACTGTACGTTTTATTCAAATTATTACAATACAATGCTCCAATCAATTTCCGATCGAAATTTACAAATGGTCGCGGTTGAACTATTGGCCGAGCCAAAGTTTTTTAAGCTTATACATTTGTCATTTAAAACGAACTATTTATGCCCTGTTGCCTAAACTCTAATTGTAAGTGCGGCAGATATGATTGAGTTTGAGATAAACTGCTTGACGGATAAGTTACCAGTGAGCACCTTCTTAATCAGTGCGAGATAATTTGTCTAAGTTTTTTGTTCCCGTTTTCGTAATTTGGCTAGAGGTGAGGCACTACGTTGATAACATTTTAATTAGTATGTACAATGAATTGTTAAATGAGATTATTTTAACACAAGAATATGTATAAAATAAAGCTTAGAAGCAATTTATTATGTCAAGAACGCAATTATAATCTTAATCTTGTTCATTGAATGGATACAACGCTAAAAAAATAAAAGATGTTAAGACAGCTTAAAGTATCGTTTTATAAATATACATCGATAAAAAAGCAGAATCTGGTAATTCTACTCCTTACATTCCAAACATCAGTTGAAGTACATTTACGGAATCCATAACTCATAAATACAAAGACAAAAAAGGCATGGTTGATGAGGCAAATGATAATAATAACAATTCCGTAGCGATGGTTCACACGTTTTACCCGTTATTTTGTGAGACACTTGTGACCACTAATATCATCCAGTGGATTTTTTGCGTGTTATCCGTTACTGACATTTGCTCGACTAAAATTTTGATAAATGTCATTGCGATAACCATCTTTTGATCTATTTCCACATTACGGATTTATTTTTATAGACTGGACATTTTAAAGTTTGACGTGCAATCTTTTTTCCATTATCTTATACATTTGCCTTATACTTCATACCATTACGTTAGAACCATGGTGGTCGATTGTGAATAACTTCTCTAAGTTATGAGAAAATAATATCATCTTAGCCTTAATTCTTCTAATGGATTTCGTGTTAGCCAATCCGCTATTGTTCGGATTAGACAACATAAAGCGATTTCAATATTTAAATTGTATTGTTTTCTAGTATAGTTTATTTACGTATAAGTAATAACTAATAGTAAATAACTGTTTATTTCAAACAGTACTTAGATTTTTGTTTTCGCGAACGCCTGTATTGCAAACATTGAAGTATATCATATATCTTACTTTTTTAACTATTAGGCATGAGAGCCCCTAGTGAATGGCAAAGTTAAATATGTATTCAAATTAAATAATATGGTACGTAACAAGCAACTTATAGTTTTCCCTGTAGCAACTCCTTCAAACAACAATTTTTTAACTGTCCTGTTATCCATAACATCGAGATTATTATCAAGAGGGTTCAATAACTGCATCGCATCAATTCTTACATCCGTGCCTACTCAGTGCATCTTCCATCTCAATTGACATTTATTCCTTGCAAGCATCTCTAAAATGTAAATGTGGTTACACACACTTGTAGACCCTGACATCCCCATTGCTGCAGTAGGTTCCTCTGACTTTGAACCTTGTGTCTTGGAGCTAAGACAAATTTAAGGTTCTCAAGGCGTATTCATTGTTTGCTCAGATCGATCGGCTAGTATAACTTGACACGTGATATTGATTGCGTTGATAACGTCTGTTATTGAGACGAAAGCTCAAGTTAAGTTGGTATGTGGTATAGTAAATTTCATAGTGGTATGGAAGGAGGTAATGAGGCGGGGCGATGGTATACGGGCGAAGATGGGTATTGACATACGCGGAGATCAACTGGACCTACTTGGGCCCAATGGTCTATTAAAATGGTGTTTAACGTGATGAATGTGATTCTTGAATATTTATGTTTGGACCGTTTTAGAATGCGTTAAGATCAATGATCTTAAACAAGATCATTAAATGTATACAAAAAATACTTAACACGTTTTATGATTAAATAACGACGTGTGGTAAAAAATCTGGTGTGTACATTGTCCGGCCATGAAATCAGTAATATTTTAATATTGTGCGCATTGTGATCAGTATTGAGTCATTATTATGAATAATGCCAAATATTGAGAATTAAATCAGCATCTTAATGTTACAAGAATTCAAAAACATCTCTGTGTTCATTATTCTCAAAACTCGTGATGTCTACATACAAAACTAAATGCATCGTCTTATATGGAAGTTCCTGTATAACTAATTGAATCAAAATAGAATCTCATACCCGATTTGAACGAGCTAAAGATGAATCATTCCTTGTAACATTACGTCAATGTATGAGTTGACCATCATGTTGCCATTGAAACGCCAAATCGAAAAGAATTATAGTCTTTATGGCTTTTGAAATAAGATTATCATTTGCGGGTAATTCGTTAAAGGGATTGAAGTCGTAAATTTGTTGGATAAGTAACTTTTTATTAAAATATTTCGTTGAGATGTGCCGATAAGTGAGTCTGGCCACATTTCCATGGATCGATTACGTATTGTTCATCCCAGATTGGAACAGCTTCAATGTCTTCCTGTTGAGGTAAAATGATGGTGTTTTTTACTTCGTTATCTTTATTTTTAACAATCACAATCTACTAATACTCAATAACAAAATTTAGAATCTTTTAAAAGTTAAAGATAAGACAGTAAACATATTATCTCAGAGATACTAGACGACTAGCAAAGACCGAGCTATCTATCAATACTAGCATGCAGAACTCATCTAGCAAGACATTAGTCATATCCAGCATTGTAATCCAGTACTTAATTATGTACATTAAGTATGTAAAGTTCATTAATTACTTGCCAATATGATTGGAGACGTTTACACAGGCCGGGCGGTCATAAACTCCGGTCGGCGGATGAAAGAGCGCAGATAATTATGAACGTACGCATGCGTAGATCAAATCGGGATCCATCGATCGATAAAGGATCTAGATGCAGCCCGCGATCATGTGCTATTAAGGATCGCGATAGCAATTGTATGGACATAGCGACTGACATAGCTTGAATGATTGATTAATATTCATTAGTAAGTAAAAATGCAAATTGTGAATTTGGCTTTTTTTGTGCGGTTAGGTTTTAGATCGTGGTTTTTTTCTAAACTTACTGAGCTAACTTAACTTTTGCAATTTTGGCTTTTATTTTGTATAAGACGTTTCAAATATGTTATTATTGCATTGAAATGTTTGCTCTACTTAAATTTAATCATTACCGATAGAAATCAAGCGGCAATCAGCACACGTAGTAAGCAACCTGTGTAAATCTTCGGCTTCGTTCGGCTATCTCCGCCCCGCCCCTCCAACGCAGTGATTGGAGTAAATGATTCCGCATGATCTTGTTTGGTTTTTGCTCTGTTTACGCTGTCTTCTGGTTGATGGTTCGTAACTTTTGTTGTTTTTTGTTTGTTTGTTTTCCAATCGGAATCATGCCTGGTAGTCAATTAGAGCTTGCTAAGCTTCTTTTAGTCGTTCAGCTAATTTATATTTTATCCGTATTTGGATGGGACACATTGTACAATTAGGGCTTATATTGTAGTTTGCTCACGAAGATTGAATTATTAACCTTAGCGGTATTTAAATTGCTAATTTGAAGCGTTTTGTATGTTCCATTGATGCGGTGACATTTTAAGTTGTTTTTGACTCACTTTTTCTTACTCTTATAAAAGGCTTTGTCAATTTATGAGGTGGAGAACATTTAACTTTTTATTCTTTGATGTAGACACGAAAAATATACCTAACCTAAATATAATTATCTAAGAAGCAATACACAAGTATTTTTTGACTTTCTTTCTTCTTCTCTCTTTCTTGGCCGGCAACGCATCGGTGAAGCCTTTGGTTTCTCTGATGTCCATATCGACGATACAGCTCGTTTGTCGTCTATTTCCATTAAAAAAAAATCAATTTATCTGAAAGTTCATTGTCTTCAAGCTCTAAATCATTACAGTTATCATTACAATCCTCAACATACTCACTCTTACAACTTAACACACGTCAAATGACCTCGTATGTTTGACGTTACATGTTGTTAACGTCGCTTTCGAGTCTTTGTCTCCTATTATGATTTATGAACTGATTTTTGCCTTTCAGTTGTACTGTATTTGTTGAAAGTTTGAAACAATGCTGTATTATACTCATTTACGACTCTCGTAAGTGGATAATACCTCTCACTAACCTTTGATCTCATAGAAATAAAGTTATTAAAGATTGATAAGAATAGATTAAAAAATCAGTAATCATTATAAATATAATCATTTAAGTATATGTTAGTGATTAGTTAGACTTGATATATTACGATCATATTAGAATAATACACCGGCTTTGTTAAGATAGTCAATTTATAAACAAATTCTGTGATTATTGACTTAAATAATACAACCTAAAATATATTATAAAACGTCTGCCAGGCCAGATAATTTAATATTCTCTATTAAACCCTTTACTAAAAAACTTCAATACCTGAAGTATAATAAAGACGATAGATGTACTTACTCGTAGTTTAAAAGAAGCTTAACAATTTAATATCCTTATAAGAGCAGTGTACAAGTAAATCTCGTGAAATATCATCCATTCTCTCAAGTAGGAAATTTATTTGATCCTGGTCATGCTCCCAGGTAGAGCAGTAATTAATAGAAAGCCGTCGGATAAAGACGTCGGTGAACAACGGATAGATAACATTCCGACGGATAGCAGGCGATCTAGATTTCTTAGATTGGAGGCATCAAGCGTTAATGTGGTTGTATAGAATTTTTGTGTCTGAGGATTTTGCTGATGATATTTATAATGAGATTTCAGAATCATGTCCTGTTCCAGAATTACGTGTGACAATTTGGGTTCATCTATTAGATGGAAAAGATCTTGCAAGTTTTAAAGTTAAAAGACAAACTATATTTTTAGCAATAGTGATATAAAAAAGAAACGATAAATATTTAAATTGATAGATAGTGTCATAAAACAGAATAAATATAAATAAAAAAATGTAAAGAGCAATCCATATTAATTAAGGGAAGGGTTACAAAAAATAGATTTGAAATCCTATTTGAAAATTAGTCATAAGAAGAATATTGCTTTTGAGGATTAAGATTAGATTTCATTTGAATAAAACAACAACAAAACAGTACAAACATTGCTTGATAATAATTACAGAGATTTCAACTCATTAAAGTGACAAATAATTATAAGAAGTTATACTTCATTTTTTGTCAGTTTTGAAGTGATACACGAACTACCAAATAATTCAAACAGTTATGTATAAAAATTGCAAGAAACCATACAGAGCCTGCTAAATAATACAACACTATAGGATTCAAATATAATGTCAAGAATTACACATATTAAAAGTTCTCTTATAAGTTTCTGCTGACATACAGAACAGAGCATGCATCGATCGGTCTCACTGGCACTAACCAATCGATTAATGTGATGATAATCGACTTTTTGTTTATCTTCAATCGATTCACTCACAGGTGATAATGCCTGTTGCATTCTTAACGAGCTTATAATACTTAAAAATTACACACAGACTCAACATGGCCAGTTATCCAGTTTTGAGACTTACTTCCACTGGCGAAGGTACTAATTTAGTTTACATGCTTATATGGGAAATGTCAAAATTTTGCATTTAAAATTAGCTCTTGCATCGCGGTTATTAAGCTTTAACTTGGAACGTAAACTTATATAACCTTTCCGAGTCTCGCTATGCTGATTAAGAATTTTGATATTTGTAAAGTTTAATGTTATCGATTTTATTTGTAATTGATGCGATGTTCCATCTTCGTTATAGTCTTGATGCTTTTTCAATTAAAGTAAAATGTAAATGATATTGTTAAGAAGACCTATTGTTACATTTTAAAACAATTAAGAAAATAAGTATCAAAATAAGTATAACTACTTATTATTCAGTTTAACTTGAAATAACAAAAAAGAGAGAGAAAGTAAGAGAAAAGAAAGATCATATAGACTTTTAATTTAATTTTGAAATGAATATTAATAATAATAAAAAGCAGGATGTTAAATTATCAGTTGGTTTAATTAAGATACAAAAAAAATTAATCGTCCAGTTTCATTCAAATGGAAGTAAATGAAGGTATACAATAAAGTATAGTATAAACAAGTATACAATAGATAAAAAAACTTCTTTAACTATTTAACAAACTTCACCGCGTTATGAAAATACAAGTGAAGCAGATAGTGAAAAATCCAACGTATTATTATAATAAAGATCATCGACACTCGATAAACAATTGATTGTTCCAGAACCATGGACGAAATCGCGAAACCAGTCACACGTATTAAAAATAAAATCTGCATAATAAACTATTTGGATGCAACATCGTTCTGAAGAGTGCACGAGAATTCCTTGATGTATTATCCTTAGTTATTGGTTATCGATGTGGTGGAATTGCAACGAGATTTTGCGCTTTTGAGTACCTTAAGCACGCATTGTCTGGATTCCATCAGGTTTTTGTTGACTTGAATCCATATGATTCTTTACGAAAACTTACCAACGGTACAATACCAACAAATTCTAGCTTTCCTAACAAAGCTTTCATCATAAGTGACATCATCGAACTCAATAAGGATTGAGAAGAGCCATAAAATTATGGCGAAAACGATAAGGCAAAGAATTGTATAATTAATTTTATGGCTTACATTGATAAATCTCGGAGTGTAATCTGACATCTCAAACAAGTAGTACCTAATTTAACTCCTATTTTTAGACCAAAAAACGATATAAAGTAGTATTAAGATCGCTTAACAATGCATGGACGAGTAAACTCGCGTCCACAAAGTCTAGAGCCTTTTATAATTTAAAAACGAGCACGATGCTCTACGGGGTCACATAATGCATTATAATTTTATACAAAGATACAAACTGCAAGTTTCAAATGAATATGCAAAAGCAGTACGCGTGTATTGGGATTGAGTTATTGTGATATCGTGGTTGTGTGCGTACGAGCGTACGACTAGCTCGTGTGTGCGTGAGCTAGTGTGGCCCGTGTTCGCTTGTGTTTGTTAAGCGTGCCTGAGTTTGTGTGCGCACACGCATCCGAAGAAATGCATATTTTATGACGTCTGCTCACATTCTGCGCGGTGCCACAAAGAAATTATACGCGCATTAAATCCATGGAGGTGTGAGCTCTTTTATCTTTTTATCATACGTAGGCAAGCTCTCGATTGTGGGCTCAGGTTGTAATTCTACGTCGCCTATCAACCATTGTTTCAAACTATATTAAAAATTCAAATTATTACAAAAGGCAGCAATGAAATACAAATATGATTTTTTATGAAAATTCAATGGAATAAATTAGACAAGAGTGGGTTCAACGTCGTTCGTCAATGAGAATTGTTAAATTGAACGATACCAAAAATGCAAATTTTGTTTTGAAATGCATACATGGATACCGTAAATGTATTTTTAATTTTACATCAACACCAGAAGTATAATCGAATCTCACAAAACATAGACCATCAAAAGTAATCAACAGTTAAAAAATAAAAAAATAAAGCCGTCTCTACAGCTTCTATTGTTCGATCGAAAGGATACGAGAAACCCGATGTTAATTAACAAAAGAGTGACTCGGCGTGCACATGTTGGGTTCAACCTCAATGGATATACTGTTTCCTATGTCCTGATGAAAAGCTTTTGATCTTAAAAGCTCGATTAAATAGTTAAAAATTGCAGAGAATCTGTATAATGGTTTTTTAATCGTTAGAATGTCTTGTTTACAGGATTTAGGGAAAATGTCAGTAGGTATGATAAGTAGTTGAAATTGACTTAACTACCGCAATCAAAGACAATTTTACAGGCAGCAGTCTCGCCTCACTTTGAACTGAATAGGTACCTACTACAATTTCTGTAATAAAGTCGAATTATAATAAAAACTCATAATTATAAATCTTAGATGAGTAAGTTGTTAAGACTACTAACTTAATGTTAACTAATAATAAATACTGAAATACAAAACAAAATTCTGACTAATTAAGTTTTAATTACAAAAATAAAGATAATTTTAAATTTCTAAGACAACTTATTAAATATCTCGCAGAAGCCAATTAAATCATGCCTGATGTGATCAAAAGGGCCCCGAAAATAAATTCGTTCAATTAAATTTGCTAAACAACAGAAAATCCAACATTATCGGACATTTCAAAGCAACCATTCCGTCAATATATCAAAATAAGTTGTTTTCGCAAAGCCATATAATCATTTAGACCAGTTTGTAAAATTTTACGAGTATAACATCCGAAATCTTTATCTATGCCGCAATAAAACTGAAACAGAATTGTGTTATAATTAAAATATTTATAAACATTTACGCCGAAACAAATGTGTGAAATCCAAAACACACGGGTATTAATAAAATTCTTGTCAGTTGTTTGTTTGTTGTATTATTAAAATTCCATCTTTAATCAATTGCCGTACCTTACACAAACGCAGCAAATCATTTATGGACGGATTTTGTCATAACTTTGTGAATATACAATTATTTAGGATGTCGTTCGCTATAAGTATTATTTTGCTTACTGTATTTTTGTTTGAAAATCTAAAAATTCAAGAACATTCATTTATATCATTTTTATCGCCTTCAAAAAAGTTTCAAAGCCTGCTTTTATTATTTGCTGATAATTCAAAATGGTCTGTTATATTGAAAATAAAGAAAAACATTTAAAATCGATTCTGATTGAATCTGATTATTTTTTAAATGTGAATGCAGATTAATTAAATACGGTAGGTAGCTAAATATCAATTTATATCATTAGTATACTTTTCTAGATAAAACGAAATAACGTGACTTCTTTTGTCTTTGTAAATATAATTTTATTGCTTATTGTTAGGTTTTTTCTTCTAAACAGACTAAGGTTCAATTACATTATTACAACGAGATATATAACAAGATAGATATAACATTATATACAGAAGTTCCGCCACATACCTATAATATATCGCTTGCAAATTATCTGCAATGAATGAGCAATGCTTCACCCCTCATTAAATCAGACAAAGTCGTAGTCGATGGGTTTGTCTTTTAAAAATAAAGCAATCAATCGAATGTATACCTAATTAAACAGAACAAGATCTTAATCGAGTAATTAATCGATTAATAGAGAGCATTCGAAACAATCTCGACTTGAATTAGAACGTATTGCGTTATGTTCGAGTTGAAATGTACAAACTTACGGTTAAGTATTAATTTAATTTTGAATGTGAGTTCCGTATCAATAGCAAAATTATTAAGCTAGATTTGTAGTATATTCATTATTTGTATTTTTGACTTAAAACTCTATGGTTATCTATGTATATTAATGCATGCTAATTAATATACTAATATTTCAACAGAAAGACGCCAGGAATGTATTTACATTTTTTAGTATAATACAGGTACTCACGATATATTTTTATACGCCGATATTTCGACCCTTTGAGCCGTAACCACGATCCCTGCAACTGGGTCGAAATATCGGCGTATAAAATATATGCCGTGAGTACCCCTATTATACTAAAAACGTGTTCAGTCCACGATGAGTCAAATTTAAAATCATGTATTTACATTTCATCAATTATTCTATCGAAGGCACAAATAAGAATATTGAAACGTTTATTAATATCTAAATTGGTACGTCTCTGTTCTACAAAATGAAGACAAAACTGAGATCATTGTATATGACCTTATTCGAAAACGTGGAATAACTTAAAATATTGTAGAAGCAATTTAATAACCATAATTAACAATTTTCTCCGAATAAATTATGGCTCTATCGCCTCGGGTGTACTAATAAAACTAAGTTAAAAAGGGATAGACATAATTTTACAAAATAATGGAACGAGATAGAAAAGCAATGGAATATTAATAAGTGGGAAGTCTGGAAAGATGATAATTAACGATCGTTTCAATGTATCAATATCAATACCAGCTAACTTACGTTACATTTATTTCTTTGGGAATTTTACTTACCTACTAATGAAACAATATTTTGTCAAAAAAGAGAAAATACTGTTACTTATTAATTATTATAGATTATTTTACGCTATTACGCGAACTGAACTACCTTGAGAGACAATTATTAAATCATTGTATTTCTAAACTTATATCATCGCGAATATAATACACGGAAGTACGTCACTTAAGTAAAAAGAAATACGAGTATAAATAACGATGGAATCATTTAAAACAAAAACAAATTCAAACAAATCGATACCGAAATTTTACTAGTGAATATTGCTCCACATGCTAATAAAAAAAAACTAGTAAACGTATAGACAGCTAAAGATAAGAAGCTAACATTACAACCAAAAATACTTGGGAGCTCGCAGGGAATGCTAGTGTCGCACGACAATAAAGAACAAATCGGTCTCCACCGGACGCCCGTACCGGGTACAACAGCGATTATACAGTAAATGGGAAACCATTTGCCTATTGCGATCCCCACCGTAGTGGAGGAAAGACTGAATTACTAGACTAGATTGTTTAGGACGGTAACCACGGTAGCTGTTTAGATTGTACACCTTGTTACTGTTAATTAAACAAACTGGGTTCAATGTTTTATTCAAATGTTTTTGTCGAGGGAAAATATCGGGAATTTATAACCAATGTCTGTTAAGTTTGTAAAGGTGTAAGTTACATTATTTTGTGTTAGTTTAATTGTTTAATGTAAAATTTTAATTAGGCAACTATCAATATTTTGACAAATTAATATTTAAAAATGTATAGGTACCTACTAAAAAAAAACACGAAAAAGATGATTCCGAAGAAAATGCATCTGTTGCTAGAGCAGTAATATTAATTTTTATTTCATTTATAAACACAAATATCATAAATTATAATATTCGTGAGATACTCCATCGCATCGCTGGTTAACAAAATCATACTATTACGCCATCCAGCTTTTTAAATGAGGCCCATGCTTTAATTCCCTTAACGACGAGTACAATGAAAAATTCCATCCTTAAATTGTTGACTTCACGCATGCGCTGAGTAGCTCCCAAAAAACTATATCACAATCGTCAGTAAATAGCGACAATGACCATTTTAACGCGTCAGTCGACACCCATAGCACAGAGGCGTATTATGAAATCGGAATAGACGTACTTGATGTACGTGCTAGTGGGGAGGTCGTTCCCAGCGGCAGAGAGCTCAATTGAGTGAATTTGCCTCTATTGGACCAGATTAGAGTAACCGAGGTTTCTACAATTACTGGTAGGGGCCGCTCAGGAAGCAGGGAACGATTACCTAAAACTAGATGGATTTAAATCAGACGCTTGCTGGAGTGGGTCAGATGTAAATCATGATTGTGGTCGTATTAACGGATTTTTCTGGTTACGAATTGGAGCACAATGAGAATACTAACTAAAAAAGTACAAAAATAAATATATCTTATTGAACTGCATTTAAAATAAAATGAAAAGAGAGTTGTATTCACGAGTTACGAAAAATCAGTGCAAAGCCAAAGACACATGTAATAAAAAAGCATAATTATTAAGATGTTAAACGATTATGAAGATCATATTAAAAAATTATTACAACATTTTTAATATGATCACCATAATTTTTTAAACACAGATGCTGTCATATTTCTCACATCATTACTACCGTTTTTCACCATAGTTCAATGTCCAGGAAACCAAATATTTGTGAGTCGATAATTAAGCTGAATGATCCCAAATAACCGATCACGGAATAAATTAGAATGCCGTCACTTTTCACGGATACGTGCAAAGAATGCACGATTTTGTGGAGAAACAAAGCCCTAGGTGTTGTTTTATTACCGTCATTCTTCAAATTATTCAAATTATGTTTGAATTGCATTTCATTAACGAGACAGTTACTACGCTCTAACGAGATCATGAATTTGATTTGCATTAAGTATTTTACGAGTTAGAAGGATTTATGACTCGACTAGATTTTTTGTTTAATTCAAACTTTTTTGCATGGATTCCTCAAAATTATGACCTGAATCTGACGAAATACGTATTTAAACATCACGACAGATGATAGTAAAAATATTTTAGGTCACTATGCAACTGTACTAAGCACTTCAAACGATCATAACTACACCTAATTAGCTGACGGTGGTTAGCACTGATCAGAAACGTGTTGCTGTCCACTGAAATGTCCCAGATTAGCGCATTTGCAGTCATTTGGAAATTTCCCTTTGTTAGTAACTCTTTGTGATTGTAACACCAATATGCGTCCAGTTTCTAGCTCAGAGTTATGTTGCTGCATGATTTTGTTGAGTAAATATTACAATTTATAGCGTGGTTTTAACGTCGGTTACGTTAACGTTCGCCTGAATGAGTTTAGGTTTGAATTAATTATTAATTTTCATTCAAATTCTAATTTAAAAAAAGCATCACCAAAACATATTTGCATGTAATTTTTTATCTTAATTACATTATCCTTCGCGTCTGTCCCACACCATTTATAAATATTTCATTTGTGGCTTTATATGTATTATAGTACTCACCACTGGCATGCAATTTTCTTTCTTGCGAGTCCTCAGTATCCATCATTGATTGTTTATGGAAGAAACCCTGTGAAACAATTAATTTAATAAATAATTATGGCTATCGTTTTTCTTAAAATTTATTTTATTAGGTAACATAAATATTTCCACACAACATAATATTTTAATAAAAATTTAGTTTCCATAGATGACCCTACAGTTTACCTATCTGTCCAAAGGGTCTTGGGTATCCTGTATTCCCAGGGTATCATGTGGCAGATATTTATTTGTTATGTTCACAGATGACTGTGCTGTTTCAATTCTGGTTATGAATATTATTAATTTAGTTTAAATGTATAAACATTTTACCTGCATTTGTAAATTCGCTAAATCTTCTAAATTCTTCTTCATCAGTATGCTCTGTTGTTCAAATTCTGAAACGCTGTTACCGGCGCTTGAGGTCGTAGACTGTTCCTGTAAACAAATTTTATTTTCACTGTCTACATTTACATTTATCGTGAGGAGAATTGCTCGTAAGCTAATAATCGATAAAAGTTTAATAAGCTGTCAAATAACGAATTGCTCAAAAATAATTGCCATTAAGGTCACTAATCCAACTTTTAACTACGCTTAAACTTGCATGAATCTGTGTGTTTAGTTGGAAAAGCAGATCAAAGTGACCGGCAACGCGTCGCTGATTCTTTAGATATTACTAATGTGTATGACCGTCAATGCCCACTTACCTCTATAGAATTAAGTAATTAAAAGTAGTACTAATATTAGTACAGTAGAATCCCGATTATCCGAACCTCGATTATCCGAACATTCGATTATCCGGACTTGCGTCACGGCTATAATAAATTGCTGATTTAAAAAATAAAAATGTGTGCATTTCACACGTGGTAGAAGTGAAACCTTCAAAAATAAAGGAATTAATTTAATAAAGTGTATCAGTTTTAATTATCTTTCAAAAACTATTTTGTACTAAATAAAAATAAAACAGAGCTAACTAACGCCATCCCTTAACATAATATTATGAAGAGTAAAATGAGCAGTTAGCGCCATTTATCCAGCAATAAAACGAATCTTCTATATGTTCCTCGCGCCATCTATGAATACAACTTAGCACTTTTTAGAGTAACACGAACATAAGAAACACTTTCAAATGACAATGATGCTAAAGAAGTTTTCACTTTAAAAAAAATTTACCGCGCAACGACACGTTTCAAGTCTGATACAAGAAGCGTATCAAGGACTTGGCCGCAATGAAAACATAGGCCTATAGTATATACCTACTATTGAAAAGTTGAAATGATTGCGTCAAAGATCAATAATAAGTTATTTCCAGTCAAAGTCCTAAATAACATAGGTATTATGTGATTCATTATCATTATAGCACATATTTTTTTTAATATTGTACTGTCTGACGTACGTAAAACCCATTACACAAAAAAAAAAATTTTGATTTGATTTTGAAATCGATTATCCGGATTTTCGATTATACGGAATACCCCTGGTTTGATTTGATCCGGATAATCGGGATTCTACTGTAATCAAAAACTACTAATGTAAAGTAATACTACTTTTAAAACAAGTCGAGTTATGAGCGCATTGCACATTGAATGCGCATTCAATGTCATCTTTATCTATGTATTACAAAATATTATAGTACATTATAGTACAAATTTCACGGGCATTACAGCTAGTTCTCACCTGTCCATCAGTGTCTCTAGACACGCTGAGGTCAAGAGTCTGATCTCCATCGTCCGAGCCACTCCCATCCTCATCTTGACTCTGTCGGCCAAATAGCCTCATCGATTGCTGGTTGATGATTTGAAGTGCTCTTTGTCTGAAGAGAAAATAATAGTATTAGGGTAATAGGTTTATTGAAATAGTTTAAATTACAGGGTAATAAGGTTAGGTTTAAGTTTAGGTCATTTTTTATTGTGTCCAACTAGTTTAAGAACAGTTTAGAATCCATCTTGATTAAATTATTAACATTTAATTTACCTCTGAGCGTCCAGATCATTGTCAGGGGTTTTCGGTGGAGTAATATTTGTAGATCCTTCATCTTCAGTAGCCGATGATGACCTTCTGTGACACTTTTCAGGTCCTTCACCAGAATCATGTCTTCGTTTTAAACTTAGAGGTATCTGGGTAAAAGGTTTTCCTGTTGAAATAACTTGAGATTATAAAAAATCTATTATATTTTATATAAAAAGTAACGAAATGAAATTTTGTGCTAAATACCTTGAAGAGCTTCTAAAGCTCTAATCTGTCCCGTTATAGCGTCAGCAACTTCATTTGAAGACAAACCATAAATACCTAGGAGTTCTTTCATAGTGTTCATGGCGTAATCTCTCAATATTTTATTTGTCGCATTAGATACATCTCCATTTTGCTGGATTTCAGTCGCATCCATTACATCTTGACCTTCTAGCCTGTCATTGGCATTAATATCTTGCCCCTTATTGTCTTCATCAGAATCAGAATCCCTTCTCCTAGGAGGTGAATTAGTCTTAATTAACTGAGATATAGCAAAAGGATTTTTGGCACAGAAAGATTTATTTTGTAGACTACTAAAATTAAGGACGGTTCGTTCTCTATCAGAATCCTGCGTCATTTGTAAGCTATGTATGTAGGACCGCTGAAACGAATCGGCTTTTTTGTCATCAGGTAACCTATTTTGGTAATTTGAGTCTACGTTTTCGTTGGAGTCGGTACTCAACCTCCGACTAAGGTCAACCGCACCTCCTTTTAACAGACTGAAGTTCTTCACTCCAATTTTTGCGTAACTCGCTTCATCTGTTTCATCTTCAGCCTGATCTGGACTGGTTCTGTCGTTTCCGTTGATAGGACTGTCTGTTTCGCAGCGAGCTCCGTTCGACTCATCAGAAAAGGTGGTAGCATTAGGCGCGCATCTGGGTTTGAAGTTCTTTCTCTTGTTCCTTTTCGGTAGATTGTAGTAAGGAGACATGTCCGTGCTGTGTTCTTCCTGATTGTCCGAAGTCCAAGACGCTGCACCATGATGAAGAAACAGAGGCTCCTCAGGTCCTGGTTGTAATCTCTCATGTAAAGATTCTTGGTGCGCTGCCATCGCAGTAGTCATTGCAGTGTTTGGACTGTTAGGGCCACGACCTGAAACGAGTCCGTCCTGGGAAAACAATACAATTATTCACTTTAATGCGATTATACAAACAATCAAAACTTAATTCAACACATTTTAACGTCGAATAATAACAGTGATTCATTTTCGTTCGATTTAAACGGAGACAATGTGTCGAGATGTAACAATAGTCTTTTGTTGATGATGAGATTAGCTGAATACTGTAGAATGTTTTGAATTCGAATTAAAATTTTCTCTCCGTTGTTTGAAAATAATGACTTTGAATTGATTTTGGCGACCTATTATGTGTTTGTTAGAACGAACGATCAAGATAATTTAAGGCATAATGGAATATTTGTTGTTTTCATGGAAAGATGATATCGTATCAATTCAGATTTACCAAATAAGGCATTGTATGGTAATATTCATTGTATGAATGGAAGTTTCTTTACCGGAAGATGAGCTTCATGGGTCAGTCAGGTCATATTTGGCTTCGTAAATATTTTGATCAGTCTTCGGGTACAGCCAATGTATCATCTGAAACAAAATTGGAAACGTTATTAAGTGGAAAAATATAAATATCTTCAAAAAATCTATAGCTAGTCTCAAACAAGTTTTTGAATCTGAAAATGTTATTAGAAATTGAGATGCATTTACGTATAATAAAACAGCCCAAATTCCATGCTATCAACACATAAATTGCTTTAATGAAAACGCTAAACCCATCACGGAATTAGATACCGTAAAAAAATGACCAAACATGCGATTTTCGCGTAAACCTAATAACAACAAAAAACCATTCCGTTTTCTAGTCGAATTGACGTAATACACTGTAATTTAAAAATAATGATACAAAAAATGCCGTGGAGTAACACGCATCTATCAACTGACTATGAAATTAATTATATTCAACATATTAGTTCTATTTTCGAGAAAACGAGATTGCTCGAAGCGAGGCGAGTGAGAAAAAATAACGTGTATTCATGACGAAATTGGTAAGACGGTGTACAATTACTTATTAAAAACTAATACAAAACTTCGGCCTTCGACGCGCCGAGAGGCTATCGGCGTAGTTATCTCGGACGACTCTTGGTGCGTTTACCTTACTTAAAATGTAATTTCAATAATTGTTGTTAATTAAAAGGTATTGTTGAGATAATAGCATGCTTTATTTAACTTGTATTAGAAGGCTTTTTAACCTCGTAGCTTTTTGGTACTTGATGCTTAAGTACTTTGTTATATTTTTTTCTTTAATAGGTAGATACTTAATTACTTTAAGGTAAAGATTTATCATTTTTGATTTCTACGAATTCATGTATCTGTTCGTTGATGATAGTAAAAAACGTTAAGGCTGTCCTGTAGAAACGTACGATAAACCAAATTTAATTTTTAAAAGTTTGTTTAAATATCAGTAGATTACCATACCAAAATCTAAGTTAGACCTAACCTTGTGTCTGTGTTCCGTGGACCTAACCCATAAATTTTATTTCCTATATCTGACGTTAACGATTGAGCTATCTCAAATGTCTTAACTACGCCATACTTTTTGTATGAAATGCAACAACATTATATCACATTATTCTAAACTCCATCCGGTTATACCTACCTCCGGTTGTACATTTTGGAGTGATCTAATATTCTCATGATCTTGTTTTGTGAAGCTTAACAAAAACAATCTTTCGATAACTGGTATTATCGTTAGTGCGAGACGGTTGTTCTTTTTTGTGTTTGCATGTGTGTGTGTGTGTATGTGTGTGACTATACTTTTAGGTGATGTGTAATTCGCGATTTTTGTTATAACGCCTACAGTTGACAAATCTATATCTATACTAATATATAAAGAGGAAAGATTTGATTTTTTGTTTGCATTGAATAGGCTCCGAAACTACTGAACCGATTTGAAAAATTCTTTCACTGTTGGTCCCCAAGTAACCCAAGTCCCCAAGTAACATAGGCTATATTATATTTTCAAAAAAACTAGGGATCCTTAATAAAACTCAAATAATGTAACCCAAGGTGAAAAAAATAAGAAAACCGAAGCAAGGCGAGGGCGGTTACTCGTATAATATAATTGAGTAGTGTGAGATAGTATATTTCTTATGTATTTATTACGTCTTAAGATTTTTAGACCAGTTGCAGTGTAGTCAAAATAAAAAATAAAAATGTAGTTACATACCTACTTAGTTCATTCAAAATAAAGAACTATTTGTAGTGATTTTTAAGGAAATTCTTTAAACGGTTGATATAATTCACATACCTAATTCACATACCCCATAAATAAATACCCCAATATCTTTCTTCACTTCAAACTAGTTATAATTAGTTACAACGAGTTATAATCTACGCACATTGATTTCAAAAGATAGAGGTGTGTGCCCTAGATTCGAACTCGGACCTTGCGTGGGAGGGCATTTTTAAACCACTAGGTTGCTCTAATTTGCATTAAATTACTTTGGACTCTTCGCTGTATTCTTATTGATATGGATGTGGTATTTTTATAGGCTAAAAATAGTACAGACCCCTCTATTTTTTGGGAGACGTCAATGATGCCTTACTGTCGTCCATGGAGGACAGTGACCACTTACATATAATTATGCATACATACAAGATATGAGCGAAAAACATAACCCTTTCTGGCAGTCGGTAAAAAAACTATACGGTTAACAATACTATTCATCCTCTGCTACAGACAGTAAAGTTACTGTAAAAAATGAATGTGAGGTTGATTGTAGAAACAAACTTAACTAAATTGCTACTTAAGAACTGGCTTTAGTGAGGATCACTGATTCAGTCATTCTATGTGTCAGGAAACAATATGAAACTACCATATAGACTGACATTTAAATCGGTGAACCCGGTTTTACAGTTACAAATGTATCACGCTACATTTCTGATACTTGGGACATAATCTATACTCTATACAAATGTTAGGGTTTTAAATTAATAGCGAAAAATGCTGTCTTTATTTTCAACAACGAGACATTATTTTCATCCGCCGAATTGATTGAAATATGAGAGTTACAGGAAAGGCTTGGGATCATGTTGGTCGGTTGAGAGATGTCGAGAGAGCATTCGGTCTTAGACTGGGAAAACAGTAATACGGGTGTTTTGTAATAATTCTAAATTGTAAAAGTAGTTTTAAGTGTAGAATTGATTGAGCAAGAATTTATTGTAAAATATTTTAAAAGATGTCTAGAGGAGTTTCTTTCGCCATTTCTTCTCCTGTTAAATAAGACGCGATTTAAGTACAAAAGAAATAAATGATTGAAGTTACCCAAGTGCTTTTATTCTACAACACGAGTCGTCTGAAGTTGAGCTTAAACAAATAAATAAAATTGGAGTGTCTGTTTTTAATATTAAAATAACCGCTTTTTACTAACTGCATTTGGATGTATACAAGGTACATTATACTTAAACAACATTTTTTTACAATTTTTGTCTGTCTGTCTGTCTGTTTGTTCCGGCTAATCTCCGAAATGGCTGGACCGATTTTGATGGGAGACTTTCACTGGCAGATAACTGAAGTAACAAGGAGTAATTTAAGCTACTTTTATTTTAGAAAAAAAAAAGTTTGTTAGGCGATACGAAGTTCGCCGGGTCAGCTAGTATTTTAATATACTAAAAGAAATTCGAATTTATATTGATTTAAATAAATAAGAACCCGGATCTTCGGTATTGTATAGCCAATTTTACACCAAGGCGCTAAATGTTATAATTTCAAAAAAAGAAATAAATTACAATTGAGTTTCTACAACTTTTTAACTATAGCCATGTTTTTTGGTCACGTGCATAAACCCATTTGTCATACAATCACCGCCAATAGAAACGAATTATAAAAAGCAAAACGATATCACTAAAATCGTGAAGTAACTTATATTTATATTTTATATCTACTTAATAAAGTAAGTGCCCCGCCGCGTCTGTGTATCTGAATGCGGTAAACTGAAAAACTACCGAACGGATTTTCATACAGTTTCCACCAAAAGACGGAATGATTTATGAGGAAGGTTTTAGTGTATAATTCATTAGGGTTTTGTCTAAATTAACTGAAATAATATAAGGCGTTTGAAGTTATTGAAAAAAATTATGTCGACTGGGTGATTGATGACAATTTCATCTGTTTGTCTGTTATCATTCTCATTAAGTTCTCGAGTCTACACAAAAGTGGCATTTTCAAATAGTAAAACAATGAATCATTACTTAGATCGAAAACACTTAGCATATGACATTTTTGTAGTTCCGCGTCTAGTTTTACTAGAATTACTAGTTTACTAACTTAACGATAAATAAAGGGATGGTAATGTATGTATGCTAATAAAATTGGTTATGCTACTTAATATAAGTACTATTATTTTTTCTGAGATTATACTTTTTTGCCTAAAAAGGCACGTTAAGTTTATGGGTGTATAATTATTAGGTACAAGTTTAAATAAATCTAATGAGATTTTAATCGAGTTTCGGTCACGTCAATATGACAAAAACTTGTGACGTAGGACTTAATGATAAACATAATCTTTTGCGAGCAATGTACTGAATGCAACGCTTTGTATTTTTATAACTTCCCAATTTTACTAGTGCGGCGAAAAGGCGGCCTATCGCTAATTTCACAATCATAGGCCGCCTTTAGGTAGTTGAAATGATAAAACCAAAAATGTGTCAATGGAAAATTGCTTTTATAATTATTTTATGTATTACATCTTTGCATAACATTAAGCTAAACTGTCGTAAAAACATTTAATAAAGCTGTCAAATAAAAATATTTGGGAATGTCAGCTGTCGCTTAATGAAACCACTTATAATTTTTTCACGACATTGAAATCTTAATATCATTGCTGGTAACCTGAATTCTTTTACTCCAATGTAAAAAACCGGTTAGATTTTCTAACTAAACAATGCCACAGGGCCTATTCCGAACGTTAGTTACCACATTACAAGAACTAAGGTTAAATCTTATCGAAACCAGCTCTTGAATAGATCGACATATCGATAAAGTGTCACATCACTATGTGACATCGACTGCCGAAATGTCAACAATATAAATGTCACACAACTAATCCCATGTTGTTTTAAAAAAACAAACGCATTGTTTCTTTGTATGTTATTATAATATTTTATGTAGGTACAATTACTTTGTTATTATTTATCGTATAAGGTAAACGATATCGATGGCTTAGTCGAAATGTATAAATTAGAAAATTTCTTTTTCATTCAGACATAACTAAAGTGATAATTTATATTGGATGGAAAAGTATGTCTAAACTATAGCCGCATTAGATTATTTAGAAAAAAAATTTGCTCGCTTTTCTATAGCTAAATATAAAATATGTAGTATATGACAATAACAGATTGATGCCTTTTGTTTTTAACAGACTTCAAAAAAGGAGGAGGTATTCAATTCGACTGTATTTTTTTATGTTTGTTACCTCAGAACTTTCGACTGGGTGAACCGATTTTGATGATTCTTTTTTAAATCGAAAACTGATGCTCGTCATGTAGTCCAACTTAAATTTGAGCGAGATCTAACAAGTACTTTTTGAGTTATCACTAATTTTGAAGTCGGTTATTTTTTGTCAAGAATTATATCTACCACGAGTAACCCGCCTTCGCTTTGCTTCGGTTTTCTTATTTTTTTTACATCTGGGGTTACATTATTGGAGTTTTATTAAGGATCCCTAATTTTTTTGAAAATATAATATAGCCTATGTTACTCGGGGATAGTGTAGCTTCCCAACAGTGAAAGAATTTTTCAAATCGGTTCAGTAGTTTCGGAGCCTATTCAATGCAAACAAAAAATCAAATCTTTCCTCTTTATATATTAGTATAGATGATTGGCTTAACGTTGCTGAATCCTTTGCTGTAACGTGTATAGATACTACCTACTATCTACCAAACATACCTAAACGAAATATTTCGAAACATACGAATTAGTTGTCTCTTTCCAACTGTTAAAATCGACATCGAAATTAATTAAAAATAATATACAGTCATTGTTACATTTAATTGCATTGTTCTTAGTTACCATTTAACACTTATCGTATGACTAATCGCTAATAATCTAATTTTACGATCGAAACCCTGTCCGGGGTTGACAAATGGGTCAAAAGATTATCGCCGATCGGGTTTAATTGCAAAAACTAAAGTTAAAAATATTTCTCAAGCGCAGATTAAAAATCACCAGATTAATTACATTACTCATTGACCTTTCGCACTGGATAAATAATGAGGAATTACAATTGGTACTTGTCTCATTGTCAAAGACTGGGCGATAACGATCGAGCGATAAAACGGTCGTTCGTTCGAAACCGGTAGTTCATTCGAAAACGGTATTAATATCACTGATGGCATTTATTAATCTATACTTGTTCATTACTCTCTTTCTTTGTGCTTTTTGGGTTGTGACGTTTTGTTTTGAAATTTCATTGTGTATGTTCATGCTAGAGGAGATAGAGAATCCTATCCAATACAACTATGAGAGAAAGTGTAATTAATTGACTATATATGCCTATTTGTCCATGCAAAACAGACAGAGTGTTTATGCAAAAGGGAACGTGTAAAGTCTATTTTTAACCGATTTCAAAAAAGGAGGAGGGTCTCAGTTCGACTGTATTTTTTGTTGTATATTTGTTACCTCAGCACTTTCGACTGGGTGAACCGATTTTGATGATTCTTTTTTTAATCGAAAGCTGGTGCTTGTCATGTAGTCCTATTTAAATTTGAACTAGATCCAACGAGTAGTTTATAGTTTGTAGTTGAGTTATTTTGAAGTCGGTTATTATTTTAGATGAATCCCATTTGGTAAACAAACTTACATGGTATTTTTATCGTAATTTGTAATTTAAAAATAAGGCTGATATAAAATGAATAGGTGTTAAAGACAGATAAAATCATTGAATGCCAAAACTAATTTCTAATCACTATTAATAATTTTTTAGACTAATTTAAAGTAATATTTAAATAAGGAATTTTACCAAGAAAAAACAACCGACTTCAAAATAACTCAAAAACTACTCGTCAGCTCTAGCTCAAAAGTGGGACCACATGACAAGCACCCAGCTTTCGATTAAAAAAAGAATCGTCAAAATCGGTTCACCTAGTCGAAAGTTCTGAGGTAACAAACATAAAGAAAAAAAAAACAGTCGAATTGAATACCTCCTTTTTTTGAAGTCAGTTAAAAAGCAGTTCCAAGATTGTTTACAAAAGACTCGTCTAATCAACGGACTTTAGGTGAATGTAAGCGTAATTTTACCTCTATGATTTGGCGTGCATGGCCAGAGGCAGTGATTTGCACACTCAAGTCTAGTGTGTCATAGAAGATTAATAGTGTAAGAATGTCGCTCTCCTTACTACCGAGACATGTCTAAAGCTTAGCACAAACAATACTAATACATTTTTGTTCATAACAATAGCTTGTTTAAATTCTTTTAGCTATTTCAAGGCGCACCGGTGAATGGCACCGTTGGTTTCTGGTTTCAATATTTACGTATTCAACTTTATTTAAATATTACTAAGAAAGTTGATTAATACTTAATATTAAAAACGATATAATTTTCAAGCCTTTTATGCGCTGTGAGGCTGTGGCGTATGTGCTCAGACAACGATACTTTATAGACAGAAAGGTTCTCCTAAGTCCCGGGCTCATAAGTCATAGGTTAATCTGTGCGTGTGACTTAGTTTTTGTGATATTTTATTTGTGTGTGTTCATGCCATTTAAAACTCGGGAATCCTAAGATATACCTAAAAGCATTTATTTAATAATTTAAGTATTTGGCGGACCGTACCTTAATTTTCATAGATGTTAATAAGATGATTAGGGTATCACCCGCTTATTCGCAAGAGATAATATGACCATTTTGAAGCCCGGTTTGTGATGATTAATTATATCAGCCAAGTGATTGGGTTCCAATTCCAGTTGCAGTTTAGAACTGTACAATTTTAATTGTATTTATATTTATATTTAAAATATAATATAGATTTCCTAATTTACATTTTTCCTAATTTACATACCTACTTAAGAATTTTCTGAAACTATTTAAGAAAGGAGTAAATCAATCCAAAAAAGTTATTTTAATCTATAAAATCTTCATACTAAGTTTAAAATAAAAAAAAATTGCCACTAAGTTTTTCTGTTAAAGCCTAAGGGTGTATACACACGATCCCTTCATATATCGATATATCACGCATACATTAACAAACACACACACATGAATCCCGCACTGCATAATTCTTCTCAAGTACACATTTATGAAAATTCGAGTAAAAAATGTAGCCATTAAGTAACTTCCGCTGTCCTTCGCGTTCCGCCGCCATCTTGTCCGCCATCTTGGATCCGATCAATATTAATAATGCGCTCGTGTAATTGTGACTGTTTTATTGTTATTATTGGATATTGTTTCGAGCGAGGCTGCCGCGAAAATGGTATGTTTTACATTTATGGGGCCTGTTTAAAGTGTTGATGGATTTACTTGAACGTACGTGTTGAGGATAATGAATAAGGCCCTTTAATTTGTTCTAGTGACGTGATCTCATTGTTTATGTATTGGTTCGGTTTGATGTAAGGAATGCGAGTCCAGATTTTAGAGTACTAAATAAACAAATGGTCGTTGATGCAGGTTTCCCTTGCTTGGTGATGCAGTAAGTTTCCATAACAGACATAAATAGATACGACTAGAGAAAAATCTGTTTCAAGACACCGGGAATCAAACCCGCGACCACACAAACTCTCGGCTGGATCATAATATATACACATATAAATATCTTAACGATATAAAACAAAACCGGGCAAGTGCGTGTCAGGCCACGCGCAATGTAGGGTTCCGAAGTAAGAAATTTATCGACCATTACTCATTAACTAATTACGCTAACAGAGCCGAGATAGTTTTCCATGCAAATTAATCATATAACCTATTTTTGCATTTTATCACTTGTCCACCTCCAACTGTTTAGCCGGCAGGGGGGAGGGACATGCGGACACTCGACTCTAACCAAAATTAGCACTTTAAAGCCAAATATTTGGCAAACGGACCCCTAATTCTAAAAATGGTCCTAGAATACCCATAATATTTTTGTAAGACCTTTTCAACCCCATACTATAGGGTACGCTACGAATAAAAATTGATTTTTACGTTACCTGTAGGGGAGGTACCCTGAAAAAAATATTTTTCAATATTTTATCCTACGATTCTAGAGTTTTTATAAATGTGTAAATCCATGCCAAATTACAACATTCTAAGGATCTCGGCGCTTTGCTTCGGACGGACATGACGAATACTATATCTTAGGGTTCCGATTTTACTTCGGAGCCATAAAAAACCGGGAATCGAACCCAGGACCGCATAAACATTCGGCTGCATCATAACGATGCTACGGAGTCGCCTGTTGATACTAGTATACAATATATAGGTATACATAATTATCTTAATGCAGTTAAATAAAGAAAAAAGCCTATTCGTAAAATCCTCATGTTTCTTCATCGACGTTGGTTGGTTGGAAGAAAATGCTGTGTCAGCATTAAGCCCGCCTATTACGAGTATACATATTACACCTAGCTTACTCATTAAGTGCAATAAAGCGTTTTCATAATATCATTTTAAATGAGGAAAAATCCATATTTGACAGGCCCACGTGTTTTTACCCGACTAGCTGCCAAGGAAGAATTGTCTTTCGTGCGTAGGTATCTTGTATTATGTGTGTAATATTCCTTATTACCTCATATCTCTCAAACCGCTGAATGGATTTATATAATTAAGATGTCCTAAGATTCGTCGTTATAACCCAAGTGTTCTTAGATAAGTGAAATTAAAAAAAAAACACTTATGGTGGCTGTGAGATACCATTGTTTGAAATATTAACAAGTGTTCTTAGATAAGTGAAATTAAAAAAAAACACTTATGGTGGCTGTGAGATACCATTGTTTGAAATATTAAAAATTAAAAATAAACCGAATAATGCGATATGGGTATCAAATTAAAGCGCTTACCATAAGTTATATCATGGATAGCTTTTTTGATAGCAGGTGTTTTTTTTAATCAGTGTTTTTACTCGTGATGTAATTTTAAATCGAAATAATGCATGTCAAATGGATTGACGAATGCCATCAAATAACAAGAACGGACGGTTTAACACACCTACTGTTCTGACTATGATTGGTAAAATTTGAACTAACATTTATCTAAAGATTGCGCTGCAATTCGGATTCCGGATATTTTCAAAGAAAAGCTCCCGATTATGTTAAAATAACAAAAAATGTTTATAAAAAAACGCACCTGGAAAATTCCATTTTTTAAATAACATTACATTATACGTAGTTCGATTACAGTAAACAACTCGTTAACATCTTTGTAGCTCTGTTTCAACTTGGTCTAATGTTTCCATTGTGAATGAGAATTGTGATGTCACTTTTTTGATGTACCTACTAGTAATATGCTAATAAAACGTTTAAAAGATACACAATACTTAATTAATATGTAACTATTAGTGACGAACCAATAGCCACTTTAGACATGAGGTGTTGCCAATTTTGTAAGTGATCAAGGAACAACTTATTGATTGGATTTAGCTGTCTGACACTAAACCGAAATAAATAAGAACCATATAATAGAGATGGTCTACATCAAAAATGGACGCCCTGCCACGGACCTCCAAGGAATAAGGACCTTTAGCTATAGCCTTGTCTATGTCTTTTGTTCAGCGGGGTGTACCCAATGATATTTAAAAAATATAGATACGTTATAACCTTTCAAATCAACCAAAAAATCTGTTCTGAAAACAGCTACATACAACACACACATGTTTATCTTTTGTTTCATTACACCAATCATACTGGTATAATACATGAAGGCATTTTAACGCTGTATGTCAAATGTCAAGCACTACTGACAACAACAAAAGCGTGCATATCGTCTTGTATTGACAGAGTGACTACGAGCAGAACGATCAATTACCTGTTCCTACGCTCTTCGTCGTCGGCGCGCTAGTGACATATCTACCTCCTTTTTACATTATAATATCATTGGGTGTACCATGGACACTCCAAATTAGCTACTTAATAAATATACACAGGTATATGCCAGGTGGATATGACCATTTTCTTCTTCCATATCAGTCAACTCGTCTAATAATAGCATCTTTATTATTTTCATTCAATTGCTTTTTACTCTTGAATAATTTATTTCCTTTGTATAGATATTTTTATAACATTGTTACAATATCGCTAAAGGCTTTTAATGATCTTGGTATTGTGCGCTGACTTTAATGTTCAATTAACGTATTATGAGTTAAAATTTATCACCTTCCTCATCATCGATGAAACATAATAAGTAACACTTTCTACTATTTTCTTTTTACCATTAAACTATTAAGAGTATCGTAAGTGTCTCATTAGTTACAATTATTCACATTGCATTATCTACGTTGGAATTGAAAGGGGTTTTTGTTGGTATAAATTTGATATGAGAGGTAATTTATATCGATTTATCGTTGAATGTGTGACAGTGTGTATTGCCGGGTGTTTTAATTTCCTGGGACGTTCTAGGTTCTGGTCGTAAACATCCCAGAATGACATTGAATGATTCTTGATTGGAACGCTGAATTGATCGGATTTACAATTAGAGGTTTTCAGCACAATTTAATACTATGAGATACAGTTTCCAAAAATATATAAGTATTAAGTAATTGATTTAGGTATTACGTAATAAAAAATATGAGGAAGACTTTTTTATATTTTTCATCAATTGCCCCAATTAAAAACCCGGTCCTCCATGAACTTCCCATCCCTAAATTAAGCATTTCCGTTTCAGAAATAAGTACTTACTTGCAAACTAAGACATGCTTATTAAGATATAAGCATCGAATATTGACGACTACTGACTTCCTTATTTAAACTTTTTCATTACTTCATTACAACTCGAAATGCTTTCAGGCAAAGGTATTCATTAAAATATTAATGGCTTAATACGAGACACCTGTGCAATTTACGCTTTTAACCCTTAAATTGGCAGACAAAACAATTGTTAAAAATATTAATTTTTTGAATAGTTTTGGATTGTTTATGGGTATAAAGGTTAAGAAAAAATATTTAAAAAAATCTATATGTTCTGACTAATAAAAAAAAAACATGTATGACCTGGTATACACTGGCAATTGCATAAAATATAACATAGTGAAATAGATGTATGTTGTGGCATACTTTGCCAATGTACGGTAGGGATAAATAAGTGAAAAAAACTTAAAAAAAAACACGCGAAAAAGTATTTTAATTAAGCAAGCTACAACAAAACAATTATTTTTTAAATTATAATCTAATTGTCAATTGTGTGAGTTTTTTTGCCAGTTACAAAACACAACCGTGTACTAGCACTTTACACAAATAACCGAGTTCAATTCTGAGAAAAGGCGGCATCGAACCTGATGCGTCATATCTATGAAATGACCTACGTCATTGTGGTCCCTGGATCCTGGATCCTGACACCCTGGATCGGTGCACTCTGGGTGGGCTGTCTTTTTGTCTCCACTTCCAGTGGATGTTTCAAATCTGCCAGTTTTTCTCAGACCCTCGTATATCTGTTGGTATCTTTTCAAAGTCACCAAATCCGCGACTAATAAAGTTTAAACCGTTGGTTACAGTAATCAACATAAGCGGGCATCTGTACAATACCCATTATTAGTTATATGAATCGCAAGGAAATCGCGAAATTCATCTTTAATTTGAGCTGTTGATTTTCCGGTTTTAGCTACGGAATATGTATTTGTCTGTAAAACAATATCAGCTATGATATCTGAAGAGAAGAAAAGAAAAAAGAGGAAGATTTAGTGACTTGAACATCTATTGGATGCGTGGTATCCTCTATTGTAGCTGTATGACGAAAGACAGCCTTTTCATAATCCAGAGTAAACTTCTTGATTTTTTTCTTGTTTAGCCGTTGGTACTATACGCGGCCTTTTGGACTGGTTTTTCTAATAAAAGAAACAGGAGTAGAAGCAAATGGAGTTGCAGGATTCGCAATAGATGCAAGTAATTCGTTTATAATCGACGGCAGTGAAGGTAAATCGGATAAAATTGGTACATTGCTGCAATTAGGTTTTTGTGAAAAGCTGGGAAAAACTTCATCGTTTATGGGTGTAAAACGGATGCTTTTGGCTTGATCATTGTTGCTGTCCTCTTCAGAAATAGTAGGTATGCATCTTTGTAGAGAACTATTAAGCTGGTGAAGAAGAATAAGACACATGCATGTTAATTTCTTCTTCGGCAGATGTTTCGCTACTCAGAAGGTGCTTTTTTACCAGGCACGTGTGCAATTATTCTACCACTGCGTGTTAGTTGCTTTTGCTGCAGGAAAAAAAACCAAAACCCCTAAGGAAATGCAAGTAGACAACACAATAAAAAATATAAATGGGCAAAAGAAGATAACCTTAAATTGGCAATGTATGCGTTGTCATACAAGCAAATTTAGGTATAACTTTCTATGAAATTGGCAGTGTATGTGGTGAAATACATCAAGATTGATGCCCAATAAAAATATGTTATCTTGTTATTTTAGTACAAATTAGCGTGTATTAGTATTTCTTGACAGTTGAAGCACAAAATAACAACCAAACACATTTAATATACAGTCAAAATAAAAATAAAACAATTGTTTTTTACTTTGACGAATGTCAATTATTTCATCATCGTTGCAATTTTGAATTTTACATTAACCGAAATGTTTCCAGGTCTAGGATTTATTTTTTTATCAAATGTGAAATAATGTTACCATCGAAATAAAAGTAGAAAACTTTAAATGGAGTCTTATGTTAGACTGTAGATTTTGTTGAATGTTGTGTATGGTACGACATACAGTGTCAATTTAAGGGTTAAACCGGTGCAATCATTAATTTTCAACCTTATTGACACGCAATAGAATTTAATGTTCCGTAATTAGTGCTTGACAACGAACGTTCTAATTTCTAGAATTTCTACTTAAATTCAAATCTTAAAACGACAAAATTAATCTTGGAATAACACATAGTCGCAGTTAATCTGAAATTGTATGCCCATTGTCCTAAGGTTGAAAATAGCTTAGCAAAAGAATTAAGATGCAAATTTAAGTTTGCGCTTATTATAACAATGCATGAGCTTTATTGCTTAAGAAATAAGGTTGAATTTGCATGAAGGCTTCCGTAAGAGATCAGTCTTTTCTGTTTTGATACGAAGATCATTTCGGAGAAGCAAAGGTCCTCTTAAAGTGGTTATATAACAATAACAGTTTTGCGCTGTTTATCTAAGTGTTGGATTACAATAAGTCGATTCGCAGATTTGTGCGTAGGAATGTGCGGTAGGTTACTTTGGTGGTCTGGGTTTAGGGTTCCCTAGCGAAATTACTATAAGAAAACCCTTGAAATGTCGCCTTCGTCGTTTTTTTTGTTCGAATGATAAGTTGCTGTTTGCCCGATTATTTAATATCCATTTTATTTTATACGGTATATTATTTATTTGTATTGACCACTTTTTTACACAAAATTTTTAAATACTAATTAGAATCATACTAAACTTAAAACACAATCATCTAATGAATGAGACTCATAATATGAGGAGCCGGGAGAAAATTCTTTAAATTCATTATTCACTGTCGTGACGAAAATAAGAAAATTTGGCTAAAAACATGACATTACATTCGCAGTTTATTTATCGCACTTACGATATTATTAAAACTAAAGATATATATCGTCGTTGCGACTTTTAAGATCTCTTATGTGTTATGTCCCACTTTTGACAGAATCACTTTTTGACGTCAAATGATTCTACATTTTGAAGAACTATCGAATCAAAAAATTCTCATGTGTGTACGACGTTTCCATCGTAATATATTCACCAAATTCAAAATTACCTATGTTCTTGGTACATAAAACTTTATCGATTTTCATCGATTCCCTCTAGAAGCTGTTTTTTTACACATAAGAGGTCTTAAAGTCGCAACGACGATATACAGTTATACATGATTAAAATGATAAGGGGAAAATGATTTGCCCTTGCAATTTTCCTTTAAACAAATTAGCACGTGCCATCAGACAATAGGACACCTAGGACGTAAACGGAGATACTTACACATTCAATTCGTTGTAAAATGACTCACTAAATCACACTACCAATAAAACAGTCACAAGTCAAAAGAAACTTTATTTCATTACAATTAAAGTGTAATGTCAACTTTGCTTACGAAGCAAGAATCCTATATCTTCAATATTGAGCCGTATCTTTTTCCAATTTAAATATGTTTTTCATTGTTTAGAATATTTTTAACGTGGCATTCCAAGTTCATAACAGATAATAATAGGACTTTTGTTGCTGTGTTAGAGTTCGATTTCGTATATCATAGTTTTAAGAAGAGAAGACGCTTATATAGCAGTTTCGCTGTTTTATCTTACCATAACAAACTTGACAAATTCCTTGACAATTATTTCTGATGCACAGAAATCATTAAGGATATAGTTTCATAAACAATGGCTGATGACATGTCGCTGATGTAAGACATTCCTTAATAGGATAAATAAACGCACTGAGTAATGTATGTAGGTAATAGGTATATTATACTAACTGTGCCCCGCGGTTTCACCCGTGTTAATTTGTGGAAATAAACTAACTACATAAAATATATGATGTTATTTAGCCTATAGCCTTCTCCATTTATCGAGGAAGGAGAAGATGAAATATTTTTTCAATTCAAACCAGTTCCTGAGATTAGCGCGTTCAACCAAATAAACTCTTCAGCTTTATAATATTAGCATAGATATTAGTTGCCTCCATATTTCTTTTAACAGACCGTAACACCGTAGCAAAGTTTCGTTTAAGCCAGAGCATAATAAGTAATGAAATAAATGTAAGCAAGCATGCCCTAATACATTTTTCCTATAATAAAAAAATACCCAAATATCTGCTTCGTAAAAAACGAACCCGGGAATCTACAGCAGACGTCCAACGGGACATGGGCGTTTAAATATTAGTTATTTTGTGACATCGTTTTATTTAAATTTTAAAATGACTGGTATGTGTTTTCAATAACCGTGAAAAGAAATAAGTCTTAATTGAACTAAATATTCTATTAAAAAAATTGTTTACTTAACTTAATAAAAATAAAAAAAGATCGTCATCAGGTCGAACACACTCATTTACATCTCCTAAATATCTCAAAACGAAAAACCCCGTGAACCGATTAAAAAGAAAAAATCCTGCCCGCAGTAGTCAGTTCGAAAAAAGAAATTAAAATTCAAATAAAAAGAATGGATTCCATAAGATAATGCTTATTCATTCCACGTTTAAAATCAAATTTTCAAATACAGGCGCGCCAGAAAGAGACGGAACTCGACACGTGTTCCTAAAACAGACAAAGACGAATAGCTTATTATGATTGACAGCTGAGAACGGTTAGCCTTGAAATATTTGAAACATTATATTATTATAAAGTACACTATCTGAATTAAACACAAAAGCGAAGCGGCCACTTCGATATCTGAAATAATGACTAACATTGAGAAGTAGAGATCTTATCGAAATATGAGATATTAATGGTTTTACTTTTTATTTCGTAATATTTATTTGTAGACTTTTATTGGTAGACAAACTTGAGTAGTAAACTAAATACATTTTAAACTATGTAGCTTAAATTCTTTTCGCGTGTGTCAGAAATATTAAAAGTATGTCGCAACTTTTGTACGCAGTTTTGTTGAAGATAATATTGTATTTAAGAACCCATTCATAATAATTATAAGAGATAATTATGATTATGATTGATTCTGAAATATAGCAGTATTTACAATCTTACTCGATTTTGATGAAAGTACCTAACAAGTTTTTAAATTCATTTTAAAACGAGTAACCGCCCTCGCTTTGCTTCGGTTTTCTTATTTTTTTACACCTTGGCATACATTATTGAAGTTTTATTAAGGATCCCTAATTTGTTTGAAAATATAATATAGCCTATGTCACCCGGGGATAGTGTAGCTTCCCAACAGTGAAAGATTTTTTTAAATCGGTTCAGTAGTTTCGGAGCCTATTCTTTCTCTTCTCTTTATAATATTATTCTCTTTATAATATTAGTATATCTGCATAAATAGCAAACTTCGTCTCAATATTGATTCAGTAGATTCAATAGTGTCTTCGTGAAAAATGAAATAAAATAAAAATCCAATATAGCATAGTCTATAGCAGCTATTTTAAGATATCTATAGTATCATTACATAACCTATAATTTTAATAAAAATTGTATTTCAAACGACCATTCTACTCCTTTATCAATCGCTCATTACCCGTATGTATAATGATTCGGCTGCTAGACGCTCGTTTTTAGAAACGTCGAGTTTCTCCGGAACACGTTTTAAATCATAATTCGAACGTCGTTTTTGAATTAGAACGTTGACTTTTTTTTTTCTTTCGGAGCCAAATTGTTGGAGAGTCCATTTCAAGTTTTTTTGTTGTTACAACACTTTTAGCCCTTTACATGTTAACGATTTAACTTTTTATGGTATAAATGCTGTAGAATGTAATACATTGCAGTATTTGTAAATGTACGGCACATTTGATTATTCTAGATTATTTTATTATTGTTGCTACTTCTTTCATTTTCTTTAGAGGAAAGTAGAAAACAGTCTTTGAATTCTGATTGTTCATAAAAGCTTAACAAAAAATTTACATGATTTCGTCTTGTGACGGTATACACGATAAATATTTAAATACAAAAAAAAATAATTAAAGATTATCTGAATATTTAATAGGGCTACAAAACTACAAATTATTCAGCCTAAAGTTTTTATTTTTTAGCGAAAAAAAATTACATGTTTTGAAAATAAAATGACACAAAATCGAAAAACATTCGACCAAATCTGACAAAGATTTTTTACGTTACGTCTGAATGGGCATTCGCTGCAGCCGTTGCAGGCTTGTTAAGAAATTCTCCTCGGGTTGACGGCGTTAACAGATTAGTTCCAGTATTTTGTACGGACAGAAACCATTACATTAAATATTGTATCAGTTATTACGGTCGTAGTTTAATTGTAGGTGTTTAATATTATGTATTGAGGGGGCGGGGCTAGGTTTTCGTCATCAGGTGGCGTTATTAGGCAGGTATAAAGAGGAATACGAATGTATGTTTTTACTTCCTTCTTGATTGCTCTTGAGTTTCTAATGCCCCAACTCAAAGTGACTAACGGTTACTTAAATCGCTTCTTAGTACAGAATCACCATACAAATTATGTACTTTACTATCACTCTAGCCGCGGCTTTGCTCGCATTTTCCTAGATAATAATAGTATCCTGTCTTATTCCAGGTCATGGTCTACCTATGTGTTAAATTTCATGAAAATCTGTTCAGTAGTTTTTGCCTGAAAGAGTGACTAACATTCATACAAATTTTCACATTTATAATATTAGCGGTATTCTGTGGTATTAGATGTTTGTATAAAAACCCAATATTTCCTATAACAAAGCAACAATTGAAATAAGTAGCAAAGCACTTCGTTGTTAATTCAATATGTCTAAAGTAGGTAAGTCTATAAACGGTGTTAGCGACGGTCAGCGGTAGCTTTCCGCAAACGTGGTTTCCGTTTCCGCAGCTACGACTCGCGTAGACGCTATGCTTTATAATGAAAAGGTCTTATTTTAGCGAGGCTGAATTTGTGTTAAATTTTTTTGGGAAATAATATTGATGTGCAATTCTTATTCTTGACTGTCTGCTGCGAGTATCAAGGGAAAATCACTGAATCGATTTAGATAGTGCTTTTTGTAACTTAATTTAATATACTAATAATACTAATACATACATATTTCTATAACGTTGATGCATTTCTAAATTGATCAATAAGATGTTAAGTAAAAATATTTTTAGGCTGAAATAAATAATGGACAGTTTAAAGAACTGCTTCTCTTATTAACCGACTTCAAAAAAGGAGGAGGTTCTCAATTCGACTGTATTTTTTTTTATGTTTGTTACCTCAGAACTTTCGACTTGGTGAACCGATTTTGATGATTGTTTTTTTAAACGAAAGCTGGTGTTTGTCATGTGGTCCCACTTAAATTTTATTGAGATCTGACAATGGCATCCATGAGAAAATCATATAAGTCTTAAATTTGCATTAAGTATGTGCGCGACAAATGGACGAATAACTCAGTATCACGCCAACAAATTTCGATGATTCTTTTTTAATCGAAAGCAGGTGCTTGTCATGTGGTCTCACATAAATTTGAACGAGATCTGACAAGTAGTTTTTGAGTAATTTTGAAGTCGGTTATTTTTTGTTAGTAAAATTTTGATTATATAAGTTTTTAACTCACTTAAAACTTAAAAACATGTTTGCCGATGTCACTTCTATTTGTTGTTGGTGTATGTCACAAGTCAGTAATAATTACAAGCTAGATGCGTGTGACGGTTTTGAATTCAGTAATTAATTTTTTATGTAATTTTATATCGCAACAACTAGTTCTCATGTTGCGGATTAACGGAAGATTCTTATTACGAATGGTTTTAATAATAATGTTTTGACAGATCGAGGATTGGGCCCGCATTATAAGGATTTAATTAAACTAAACTTGCCAGTGCGAATCTAAGTCGGGTTGGGCATTGGGTTCCGTACATTTTGGAACGAAGTTCCTTATCGCGCATTGCGAAAGGGGGCTAGGCGGAAAAAATTGGAACGAAAAGTTGTAACGACACTTTTTGTCGTCGTTTATTAATTAAAGCAAGTTACTAGGCGACCAGAAGTCTTCGAGGGTGCGACAGTACAAGCATAGTATGTGGCTGTCTTATTTACTCTTCGGTATTTACCATAGGCACAACAGAGATATCTATATTACGATCATGTACAGTATGTGCATACGTTCATTTTTTTCTATACATACGTGTCTACTATGTGTGAGGCGATGAAGAATATTTCGATTTTATTAAAAAAAATGATTACTTCTTGTTTTGGAAAAAAGTTGTGTCGACGATAATTGAAGCAAATCAAGCAAATATTTAAGCATTTTCAACATAAGGTAACATATCAGTTTGTTTAGATAAAAAGATCTAGATGGCGTTAAGTTGCTATTTCTATTTCCATAGAATTTATCACTGACAGAAGTAAATGTATTCCTTCAACATGATACCTCTGGAATAAACATTTTAATAAGATCGACATACAAACATCTCTGTTCCGATATTAAATAATGATGAGTTGTGCGATGACCGACATTTGAAATGCGTAGGAGTCTTTGTCTTTATGATTAAATATCAAAGTTTTAAATATCAAACACTGAATGACAATGTTGTTAGAATAAATTTCGGTTGTTATGAAGTAATAATATGCCTTCATTTCATAATGTGATGTTAAAACGTGATGTGATGTTAATATGTAAAAAAGCTTACAGGAACCTAGGATTTGTTTTGAGACAGTCGCAGGGGTTTACTAACATCACCGCAGTCAAAGTCTTGTACGATGCACTGGTGCGAAGTCATATGGAGTACAGCGCAGTCGTTTGGGCTCCATATGAGGCGAAATACATCACGATGTTAGAACGAGTCCAAAACAAATTTACACGGCACTTGTACTGGAAACTGTATGGGGTTTATCCTTTTTACCCATTGATGTATCCGACATTATTCGTATTGGGGATGGTCGGTTATAACGAATTAAGAGTGCGCAGGGAGTTTGCGCTCGTGTCGTATTTAATTAAAATACTGTGTGGGAAGGATTCCAACCCGGGAGTCCTGCGTCATTTAAATATATATGTGCCTGACAATTATGTGGAGAGACGGCGGCAACCGCAATTGCTCGTTGTACCGGTGGCCAAGACCAACTTATTGGCGAAGGCGCCGATATCACGGGCAATAAAAGTAGTGAATAGGGTCCATGATAGAATTGATATTTTTAATAGTCAATGGAATAAAATTGCAATAGCTATACTGTATATTATTTGTTATTGTTAATTAGTGTTAATATTAGATTTTATTTGTATTTATTGTGTTATAGGTACTTAAGATAGTTTATTTTGTATTGTTAATTAGTAGATATTAATATAAGTGTTAAATTTATTTGCCTAACGCATTGGGTATAGCCTGTAATGTTAGGGTGAAAAAATGAAAATAAATAAATAAATAAATAAAAAAAAATAAATAAATAAATAAATATTGTTTTGATCAAAAGTAACGCACAGTATGGAGTATGACTAAGTAGAACTTATGATGATGAAATATGTGTTTGTGGGATATTTTTGGACTATTTTACAAGCTTGCTTAGGAGCGACAGATTATACAGCATAATATTCGATACCGATATACAGCAGTGATAGCCTAGCGGTTAGAACGTTGGTCTCTCGAACGGAGGGGCCCGAGTTCTAATCCTGGCACGCACCTCTGATTTTCAAATATTATGTATGCATTAGAAGTTAATTATCACTTGCTTCGGTAAAGGAAAACATCGTGAGGAAACCTGCACACCGGAGAGTTCTCCATAAAGTTCTCAAAGGTGTGTGAAGTCTACCAATCCGCACTTGGCCAGCGTGGTAGACTACGGCCTAATACCCCTCACATTGTGAGAGGAGACCCCGAGCCCAGCAGTGGGACAATTATGGGTTGTTGCTTGCTTGCTATTCGATACCTGATTCATCAAAATATCATAAATATTAGTAGGTAAATCGTGCTGGCCTAAAAAGCTAAAACCCAATCAGTAGTTATCACTTATCGATATAATAACGACTAACAAAAACAATTTTCCAATTATTTACGTTCTAAACAAATTCCTGGAACGCTTCGATTATGACCTGACACTCAGGGCTCGACGATTGAGATGTGAACGACATCGTGACAGACGACATGTTTATTTAAGTTCTTATTACAAACGGCGTCAAACAAAGAATAGGCACTAACTTTTTATTACCAGTTACAAACGCTGATAGCCTGGTAAGCTGATGTCTTTTATATAAAGGTTCCCAAGACCCATTCGTCATCAGGATTCCATGACGAATTTAGCTAGGCAGCTATTTGTATATGGGAAAATTGGGAAATGTCACCATGTCTGGTCTGTTTTGGCTATGAAAATGTTGGTAATGCCTTATGGTGGGTCATGATGATGTCCACTTACCACCAATTTCCATGTGGCTAAGACAGTGGAAGAAATGCATGATAAATGGTGACATTAAATATCATTACTTGATAACCTTGATGGGCAGGACGTAGCGATTTATAAAACACATCTGTATAGCTACCGTCCACAATAAACTATTTTGATTTGATTTGATTTGAACCTGTGTTTCAGTAACACAAAGATTAGCGATGCGATTTAATCAAACTGGTGCAATCGTGAATACCTGATATTAACATTAAACGTGAAACAGATCTAGTGTTATTCGTGGCCTATCTATAGAAACATCAGCGGAATAACGATTACAGAAGCTACTTCGATGCCATTGATCCAACTTGGGTCATGAATACTGGGACCATAAATTTCACTATGGTTGGGATAATGAAAATGACTTCCTGCAGTACGAACTATAGGACAATTCCAGATGGTAGTGAACTTAGCAGATCATTTCCCAGCAGATCAAAAAAAAATGTGAGTTCTATTCGCATGCACAAGAGTTCTAGAGTTCCTGATGCTTTTGGAGAATAGTTCTGGCGATTTAACCCAAAAAAATAAAACGATGAAATGCTCTGCTAACTTCCTGACGTAGCAGATCATTTTTTAGTAGATCAAAAATAAAAAAGAGTTCTAGTCACATGCAGTGAGTTCTAAAAATTGTAGTAATTTTGGGTTATAGTTCTATCGATGAAATAAAAAAAATCAAAACACGTAAAAAAAATAAAAATTTCGAATTTCAAAAATTATGCAAAAATTGTTATTTTATTTCTAGAAGCTAAAACTATTAAGATTCTCATTCATTTTAGAAAAACTATAATGGAAAACATAAAACATTTCCAGAACTCACGCCAAAGTGCCAGTAGAGCAAGAAAATAGTTAAAATTTTGAAATTTCGTAAGTTGTGAAAAAAAAAAGTTCTAGTCTATCTAAAAGCCAGAACTATCAAGTTTCTCGTTCAACAGTATTAATACAACAATCGAGAATACAAAACATTCCCGGAACTCACGTCAAAATGTCAGCAGAGCATAGGTGAAAAGTTAAAATATCGAAATATTGTAAACTATGAAAAAAATAGTTGTAGTCTTTCTAGAAGCCAGAACTATCAAGTTTCTAGTTCAAAAGTGTAAGTACAACAATCGATAATACAAAACATTCCCGGAACTCACGTCAAAATGTCAGCAGAGCATAGGTGAAAAGTTAAAATATCGAAATTTTGTAAACTGTGAAAAAAAAAATTTGTAGTCTTTCTAGAAGCCAGAACTCTCAAGTTTCTAGTTTAAAAGTGTAAGTACAACAATCGATAATACAAAACATTCCCGGAACTCACGTAAAAATGTCAGCAGAGCATAGGTGAAAAGTTGATATATCGAAATTTCGTAAATTGTGAAAAAAATAGTTGTAGTCTTTCTAGAAGCCAGAACTATCAAGTTTCTAGTTCAAAAGTGTAAGTACAACAATCGATAATACAAAACATTCCCGGAACTCACGTAAAAATGTCAGCAGAGCATAGGTGAAAAGTTAAAATATCGAAATTTTGTAAACTGTGAAAAAAATAGTTGTAGTCTTTCTAGAAGCCAGAACTATCAAGTTTCTAGTTCAAAAGTGTAAGTACAACAATCGAGAATACAAAAAATTCCCGGAACTCACGTAAAAATGTCAGCAGAGCATAGGTGAAAAGTTGATATATCGAAATTTCGTAAATTGTGAACAAAATAGTTGTAGGCTTTCTAGAAGCCAGAACTCTCAAGTTTCTAGTTTAAAACTGTAAGTACAACAATCGAGAATACAAAACATTCCCGGAACTCACGTCAAAATGTCAGCAGAGCATAGATGAAAAGTTAAAATATCAAAATTGTGTAAATTGTGAAAAAAATAGTTGTAGTCTTTCTAGAAGCCAGAACTATCAAGTTTCTAGTTCAAAAGTGTAAGTACAACAATCGATAATACAAAACATTCCCGGAACTCACGTCAAAATGTCAGCAGAGCATAGGTGAAAAGTTAAAATATCGAAATTTTGTAAACTGTGAAAAAAAATAGTTGCAGTCTTTCTAGAAGCCAGAACTCTCAAGTTTCTAGTTTAAAAGTGTAAGTACAACAATCGAGAATACAAAACATTCCCGGAACTCACGTCAAAATGTCAGCAGAGCATAGGTGAAAAGTTAAAATATCGAAATTTTGTAAACTGTGAAAAAAAATAGTTGCAGTATTTCTAGAAGCCAGAACTCTCAAGTTTCTAGTTTAAAAGTGTAAGTACAACAATCGAGAATACAAAACATTCCCGGAACTCACGTCAAAATGTCAGCAGAGCATAGGTGAAAAGTTAAAATATCGAAATTTTGTAAACTGTGAAAAAAAATAGTTCTAGTCTTTCTAGAAGCCAGAACTCTCAAGTTTCTAGTTCAAAAGTGTAAGTACAACAATCGATAATACAAAACATTCCCGGAACTCACGTCAAAATGTCAGCAGAGCATAGGTGAAAAGTTAAAATATCGAAATTTTGTAAACTGTGAAAAAAAATAGTTGCAGTCTTTCTAGAAGCCAGAACTCTCAAGTTTCTAGTTCAAAAGTGTAAGTACAACAATCGAGAATACAAAACATTCCCGGAACTCACGTAAAAATGTCAGCAGAGCATAGGTGAAAAGTTGATATATCGAAATTTCGTAAATTGTGAAAAAAATAGTTGTAGTCTTTCTAGAAGCCAGAACTATCAAGTTTCTAGTTCAAAAGTGTAAGTACAACAATCGATAATACAAAAAATTCCCGGAACTCACGTCAAAATGTCAGCAGAGCATAGGTGAAAAGTTAAAATATTGAAATTTTGTAAACTGTGAAAAAAATAGTTGTAGTCTTTCTAGAAGCCAAAACTATCAAGTTTCTAGTTCAAAAGTGTAAGTACAACAATCGAGAACACAAAACATTCCCGGAACTCACGTAAAAATGTCAGCAGAGCATAGGTGAAAAGTTGATATATCGAAATTTCGTAAATTGTGAAAAAAATAGTTGTAGGCTTTCTAGAAGCCAGAACTCTCAAGTTTCTAGTTTAAAACTGTAAGTACAACAATCGAGAATACAAAACATTCCCGGAACTCACGTCAAAATGTCAGCAGAGCATAGGTGAAAAGTTAAAATATCGAAATTTTGTAAACTGTGAAAAAAAATAGTTCTAGTCTTTCTAGAAGCCAGAACTCTCAAGTTTTTAGTTTAAAAGTGTAAGTACAACAATGGAGAATACAAAACATTCCCGGAACTTCCGTCAAAATGTCAGCAGAGCATAGGTGAAAAGTTAAAATATCGAAATATTGTTAACTCTGAAAAAAATAGTTGTAGTCTTTCTAGAAGCCAGAAATATCAAGTTTCTAGTTAAAAAGTGTTGGTATAACAATCGAAAATACAAAACATTCCCGGAACTCACGTCAAAATGTCAGCAGAGCATATGTAAAAAGTTAAAATATCGAAATTTTGTAAACTGTGAAAAAAAATTGTTGTAGTCTTTTTAGAAGCCAGAACTATCAAGTTTCTAGTTTAATAGTATAAGTACAATAATCGGGAATACAAAACATTCCCAGAACTCACGTAAAAATGTCAGCAGAGCATAGGTGAAAAGTTAAAATATCGAAATATTGTAAAATCTGAAAAAAATAGTTGCAGTCTTTCCAGAAGCCAGAACTATCAAGTTTCTAGTTCAAAAGTGTAAGTACAACAATCGATAATACAAAACATTCCCGGAACTCACGTCAAAATGTCAGCAGAGCATAGGTGAAAAGTTGATATATCGAAATTTCGTAAATTGTGAAAAAAATAGTTGTAGTCTTTCTAGAAGCCAGAACTCTCAAGTTTCTAGTTCAAAAGTGTAAGTACAACAATCGATAATACAAAACATTCCCGGAACTCACGTCAAAATGTCAGCAGAGCATAGGTGAAAAGTTAAAATATCGAAATTTTGTAAACTGTGAAAAAAAATAGTTGCAGTCTTTCTAGAAGCCAGAACTCTCAAGTTTCTAGTTCAAAAGTGTAAGTACAACAATCGATAATACAAAACATTCCCGGAACTCACGTAAAAATGTCAGCAGAGCATAGGTGAAAAGTTGATATATCGAAATTTCGTAAATTGTGAAAAAAATAGTTGTAGTCTTTCTAGAAGCCAGAACTATCAAGTTTCTAGTTCAAAAGTGTAAGTACAACAATCGATAATACAAAAAATTCCCGGAACTCACGTCAAAATGTCAGCAGAGCATAGGAAAAAAGTTAAAATATCGAAATTTTGTAAACTGTGAAAAAAATAGTTGTAGTCTTTCTAGAAGCCAGAACTATCAAGTTTCTAGTTCAAAAGTGTAAGTACAACAATCGAGAACACAAAACATTCCCGGAACTCACGTCAAAATGTCAGCAGAGCATAGGTGAAAAGTTGATATATCGAAATTTCGTAAATTGTGAAAAAAATAGTTGTAGGCTTTCTAGAAGCCAGAACTCTCAAGTTTCTAGTTTAAAACTGTAAGTACAACAATCGAGAATACAAAACATTCCCGGAACTCACGTCAAAATGTCAGCAGAGCATAGATGAAAAGTTAAAATATCAAAATTGTGTAAATTGTGAAAAAAATAGTTGTAGTCTTTCTAGAAGCCAGAACTATCAAGTTTCTAGTTCAAAAGTGTAAGTACAACAATCGATAATACAAAACATTCCCGGAACTCACGTAAAAATGTCAGCAGAGCATAGGTGAAAAGTTGATATATCGAAATTTCGTAAATTGTGAAAAAAATAGTTGTAGTCTTTCTAGAAGCCAGAACTCTCAAGTTTCTAGTTCAAAAGTGTAAGTACAACAATCGATAATACAAAACATTCCCGGAACTCACGTAAAAATGTCAGCAGAGCATAGGTGAAAAGTTGATATATCGAAATTTCGTAAATTGTGAAAAAAATAGTTGTAGTCTTTCTAGAAGCCAGAACTATCAAGTTTCTAGTTCAAAAGTGTAAGTACAACAATCGATAATACAAAAAATTCCCGGAACTCACGTCAAAATGTCAGCAGAGCGTAGGTGAAAAGTTGATATATCGAAATTTCGTAAATTGTGAAAAAAATAGTTGTAGGCTTTCTAGAAGCCAGAACTCTCAAGTTTCTAGTTTAAAACTGTAAGTACAACAATCGAGAATACAAAACATTCCCGGAACTCACGTCAAAATGTCAGCAGAGCATAGATGAAAAGTTAAAATATCAAAATTGTGTAAATTGTGAAAAAAATAGTTGTAGTCTTTCTAGAAGCCAGAACTATCAAGTTTCTAGTTCAAAAGTGTAAGTACAACAATCGATAATACAAAACATTCCCGGAACTCACGTCAAAATGTCAGCAGAGCATAGGTGAAAAGTTAAAATATCGAAATTTTGTAAACTGTGAAAAAAAATAGTTGCAGTCTTTCTAGAAGCCAGAACTCTCAAGTTTCTAGTTTAAAAGTGTAAGTACAACAATCGAGAATACAAAACATTCCCGGAACTCACGTCAAAATGTCAGCAGAGCATAGGTGAAAAGTTAAAATATCGAAATTTTGTAAACTGTGAAAAAAAATAGTTGCAGTATTTCTAGAAGCCAGAACTCTCAAGTTTCTAGTTTAAAAGTGTAAGTACAACAATCGAGAATACAAAACATTCCCGGAACTCACGTCAAAATGTCAGCAGAGCATAGGTGAAAAGTTAAAATATCGAAATTTTGTAAACTGTGAAAAAAAATAGTTCTAGTCTTTCTAGAAGCCAGAACTCTCAAGTTTCTAGTTCAAAAGTGTAAGTACAACAATCGAGAATACAAAACATTCCCGGAACTCACGTCAAAATGTCAGCAGAGCATAGGTGAAAAGTTAAAATATCGAAATTTTGTAAATTGTAATTGTAAATTTTGTTTTGTTTTCGATATTTTAACTTTTCACCTATGCTCTGCTGACATTTTTAAGTGAGTTCCGAAAATTTTTTGTACTCTCGATTGTTGAACTTATACCATTTAATGAGAAACTTGATAGTTCTGACTTCTAGACTGACTACAACTATTTTTTTTCACAGTTTACAAAATTGCGATATTTTAACTTTTCACCTATGCTCTGCTGACATTTTGACGTGAGTTCTGGGAATGTTTTGTATTCTTGATTGTTGTACTAACACTCTTAAACGAGAAACTTGATAGTTCTGGCTTCTGGAAAGACTGCAACAATTTTTTTTCACAATTTACGAAATTTCGATATATCAACTTTTCTCCTATGCTCTGCTGACATTTTGACGTGAGTTCCGGAAATGTTTTGTAGTTCTGATTGTTATACTTACACTCTTAAACTAGAAACTCGATAGTTCTGGCTTCTAGAAAGACTAAAACTATTTTTTTTTCACAGTTTGCAAACTTTCGATATTTTAACTTTTTACCTATGCTCTGCTGACATTTTTAAGTCAGTTCCGAAAATTTTTTGTATCCTTGATTGTTGAACTTATACCATTAAACGATAAACTTGATAGTTCTGGCTTCTAGACTGACTACAACTATTTTTTTTTCACAGTTTACAAAATTGCGATATTTTAACTTTTCACCTATGCTCTGCTGACATTTTGACGTGAGTTCCGGGAATGTTTTGTATTATCGATTGTTGTACTTACACTTTTGAACTAGAAACTTGATAGTTCTGGCTTCTAGAAAGACTACAACTATTTTTTTTCACAATTTACACAATTTCGATATTTTAACTTTTCACCTATGCTCTGCTGACATTTTGACGTGAGTTCCGGGAATGTTTTGTATTCTCGATTGTTGTACTTACACTTTTGAACTAGAAACTTGATAGTTCTGGCTTCTGGAAAGACTGCAACTATTTTTTTCAGATTTTACAATATTTCGATATTTTAACTTTTCACCTATGCTCTGCTGACATTTTTACGTGAGTTCTGGGAATGTTTTGTATTCCCGATTATTGTACTTATACTGTTAAACTAGAAACTTGATAGTTCTGGCTTCTAAAAAGACTACAACAATTTTTTTTCACAGTTTACAAAATTTCGATATTTTAACTTTTTACATATGCTCTGCTGACATTTTGACGTGAGTTCCGGGAATGTTTTGTATTTTCGATTGTTATACCAACACTTTTTAACTAGAAACTTGATATTTCTGGCTTCTAGAAAGACTACAACTATTTTTTTCAGAGTTAACAATATTTCGATATTTTAACTTTTCACCTATGCTCTGCTGACATTTTGACGGAAGTTCCGGGAATGTTTTGTATTCTCCATTGTTGTACTTACACTTTTAAACTAAAAACTTGAGAGTTCTGGCTTCTAGAAAGACTAGAACTATTTTTTTTCACAGTTTACAAAATTTCGATATTTTAACTTTTCACCTATGCTCTGCTGACATTTTGACGTGAGTTCCGGGAATTTTTTGTATTCTCGATTGTTGTACTTACAGTTTTAAACTAGAAACTTGAGAGTTCTGGCTTCTAGAAAGACTGCAACTATTTTTTTTCACAGTTTACAAAATTTCGATATTTTAACTTTTCACCTATGCTCTGCTGACATTTTGACGTGAGTTCCGGGAATGTTTTGTATTCTCGATTGTTGTACTTACACTTTTGAACTAGAAACTTGATAGTTCTGGCTTCTAGAAAGACTACAACTATTTTTTTCACAATTTACGAAATTTCGATATATCAACTTTTCACCTATGCTCTGCTGACATTTTTACGTGAGTTCCGGGAATGTTTTGTATTCTCGATTGTTGTACTTACACTTTTGAACTAGAAACTTGATAGTTCTGGCTTCTAGAAAGACTACAACTATTTTTTTCATAGTTTACAATATTTCGATATTTTAACTTTTCACCTATGCTCTGCTGACATTTTGACGTGAGTTCCGGGAATGTTTTGTATTCTCGATTGTTGTATTAATACTGTTGAACGAGAAACTTGATAGTTCTGGCTTTTAGATAGACTAGAACTTTTTTTTTTCACAACTTACGAAATTTCAAAATTTTAACTATTTTCTTGCTCTACTGGCACTTTGGCGTGAGTTCTGGAAATGTTTTATGTTTTCCATTATAGTTTTTCTAAAATGAATGAGAATCTTAATAGTTTTAGCTTCTAGAAATAAAATAACAATTTTTGCATAATTTTTGAAATTCGAAATTTTTATTTTTTTTACGTGTTTTGATTTTTTTTATTTCATCGATAGAACTATAACCCAAAATTACTACAATTTTTAGAACTCACTGCATGTGACTAGAACTCTTTTTTATTTTTGATCTACTAAAAAATGATCTGCTACGTCAGGAAGTTAGCAGAGCATTTCATCGTTTTATTTTTTTGGGTTAAATCGCCAGAACTATTCTCCAAAAGCATCAGGAACTCTAGAACTCTTGTGCATGCGAATAGAACTCACATTTTTTTTTGATCTGCTGGGAAATGATCTGCTAAGTTCACTACCATCAATTCCAGTCAGTGTTGAATGATAAGATTGATAAAATTTAATTTATAAAAGAGTACAAAAATATTTGTGTTATTAAATTGCTAGAGACGCATCTCGAAAACATAACATTATAAATAATTATTATTTAAATGCAAAACATAAAATAAAAACATTATTTTGAATAACAACGTTACGTTTTAAAACAACTTTATATTGCAAATTATTAGTAATTTTATGTTACATTTGATAACTGTTAAAATTATATATTATTTAAGGTATTATAGTACATTTTTGTTTTTAAAGAACTTCGAAATTAAGTTTATCAATTTGCTGACACATCATCTTAATGTCTGACCAATATATTAATAAACCTAACCATTGTAATACAATCAAGTCCTACATTTCCCAAATGCTTGGCAACACTAACCACGTATTACCTAATACAGCTAAGCTGCTATAAGTCATCATAGTTAGTATTATGCATTCAAAACGCACTGCGAAATACTCAAATGCATTTAAATGGTCGCCTGTCACCTTCGACGACAGGAAAATGTCAGAGCGCAGACGGAAAAATTTACATGTGCCTTTAAATACACCCCTAACCGTGTACTAATACTAATATCTAAGTTACTTGTTACATATGCATATTATTCGAAGAGTGATTCAAGTGTCTGCTTGATAATTGGTACTGGGAAATATGTCTGAGACGTGATTTTGTAGGTGTATGACCGGGTTGAGTGATGTGCGTTTGTGTCGCTGGGTTTAGATTTGGCAGTTCTAAACTTCTAAATGTTGTTCATACTATGGCATTTCGGTTCGGAGTGTGGGAAAAAGGATTATAATTGGATTGAAATTTGAAAGGTAAATTGTAAGTATATATTGTAATGTCAAAGTTTTTAGCCGTTAGAATCGGGTACGCACGATTTTTTTACGTCTTTCTAAGATTTTTTTTTTGTTATTAAAAACATTAAATTTTTGAACCGATAAATAAAACATGACCATCAAAACCAGGTGTTTTCTAAAATTAATTTTCACGCTACCTACGTATTAGATGGTAATAAATTGTTGACATACAATCATTATTTAAACTATATATAGAGTGATGTAGAACGCCGCCGGCCATAATAAATAAGTTCATAAAAGTCGTCGATTTAATATTAATATACCGCTTAGAAAACATAAAGACAGTGACTCCCACGCAGCGTTCGAACTAAGAACTAATTAAATTATGTAGACATCGATTATAAATCGATTGAGTCGATAACGATTAATCGAGTCTCTTAATCTTTCTTTTTTGGATTCCAGTGGCAAAAGGATGGTTTATGGAGCTTCGTCACGTGAACTGGTTAACGATTGAGCTGAAGTATAGCTGAGATACTTACGCCCCAACTCAGAGACACTAACAGTTTCTTTAATCTCTCCTTAACAAAGAATCATTATACAAATTCGGTACTAAAAAACGATTTAAGTAAGCGTTAGTGACTTTGAGTTGAGGTTTTAGTAAATTAATAATTAATTATTAATTTCAAGCCTTATAGCATTATGACTCGTATCAAACATCGATCGATCGAGTCAAGGAACTACGGACGCTCGAAAGGGTGACCGAAGCAAAAAGTTTATAAATGCTTCTCTGCTTTGTTAAGCACGGCAGTTAACATGGGTTGTTATCTTATCATTAGATAACAGTCGATTATATTAAAGGCAATACGACACGCATCGCTACTGACTCATTTATCAATTTAGTGTAGTAAAGCTTTCTTACCTTAGCTTTTAGCCAGTGGCGTAGCTAGCCCTTCCGGGGCCCCGTATCAAAATTTTGCCGGGGGCCCCCTCTCGACTCGAGGGTAAAGATCTTTCTCAAAAGAAATAAAAAGCTAGCGTGAATTAAAACAAATATAATATACTAACATCGATTAATAAACCACATACAATCAATACTCTAAAATTTTAATCTGGGGGCAGCTCTGTTTCATTTCGGGAGATCCGAACGCGAGCGCAGACTCAATAGCCGATGTGATACGACAGGGCATCATGGTTATTGTCAACGACATGGTCATCCGCGTGCACGCTTATAGATCTATCCACCTCAGGGATTAATACAAAGTTTAACACTGCCTCCTGGTCAGCAAAGAAGCAAATGACTAAAAGGAAGGCAATTTAAAGTTCATCGACAGAACTGGCTAGCGAATGGACGATTACCCCTCTGGTAGTCGAGAATTCTGGTCGCTAGCTCAAGCTGCTGAAGGTAACTTCTGTCAGTCATCTCTTCCACAACTGCGTAAATCAGACGACTATCTTGTTCATACGGCAAAGGGGAATGCCGAACTTCTTGGCATCCTTTTTGCCGCTAACTCAACTCTTGATGATTGAGGGATCGCCTCAACCTAAAAACCTGTGAGAGCTTGATACCAAGAAATTGAGAGGACCAGACGGTATTCACGCAGTGGTGTTAAAGATGTGTGCTTCCGAGTTGATTCCAGCCCCGGATCTAGGGGGGGAAGGGGGGGGGGAAACCAGGGCACCCGCCCCGGGCGACAATTCAGGGGGCGCAAAAATCATAATATAGTATGATTAAAAATAAAAAAGGGCCTAGCATACGGAAGCCTGGTTGGTAGAATAAATAAATTTATTAAAAAAGAGTTCTTATTGTCCCATTCAGGAAAAATGCAAACTATTATTTATTTATGAGTTTTTTTTTTATCTTATCTCTATCACTATCAAGTTTCTGCCCCGGTTCGAAAAAATTGTAGATCTGGGGCTGGTTGATTCCCCGTCTTTTAATGTGCTTATTCTTATTCTATCTTATGCCACATGATACGGCTTCGTGGAAGGTTACCCTTTTTCATTCCATCCACATAATGGGCGATCTGAGTGACCTGGCTAACTACAGGCCTATAGCGATAAACCTATAGCCTCCCTGCTTGCAACGGTAATGGAGCGCGAGATTAACATGCAGCTCCTGGGATATCTGGAAAATCATCAGCTGATCTGTGATCGACAATACGGTTTTTGCGACGGTCGTTCAGCTGGTGATCATCAAATTTATCTTACGCACCTGTAGGCATCGTCAGGATATTGATCGCAACGGGGAAGCACTGGCAGTCAGCCTAAATTTCGCTAAAGCCTGTGACCAGGACTGGCACAGGGAGGTCTCACGAAGTCAACATCTTACGGTCGCTGTGAGAGGTTATGCAGTTGGGTAGTCAGCTTTCTATCTGAGCGACATATCAAGGAGAGAGTCTGAAGTAGATGATTGTTGCTTAGATATGAAACCTATAAAATGCTAGTGTTCCCCAAGGGTCTGTGGTATCTCCTACGCTGTTCATTCTGCATATCAATGACATGGAATGAGTGGCAACTGTTGCTATGCAGATGATAGCACAGGGGATGCCTACTACACAGCCCCCCTTAATTCCTCTCAGTTGCAAAACTTGCAAGTGACGGATAGCAGGCTTAAAATTGTGTCTGAAGTCGAGAACTCTCTGGAGCAAGTCTCGGAATAGAGTTGACTTAATTTAGTCGAGTTCAACCCCACGAAGACACAAGTTGGCTCGTTTATCACTAAGAAAACCCCATTTTTAATAGTGCCTCAATTCCAGGGTACCGCGCTCATCACTAAAAGTGTTATAAGAGTAAGATTCTGGGAGTTGACATCTCGAGTGATGTGTAGTATCAGCGTCATTTGGAAGCCAAGGCTAAGTTGGCTTCCAAAAAGCTTGATGCTCTAAACCGGGCTAAGGAGTACTTCACTACGAGCGAGGCACCTGCTCATGCTTTACAAAGCTCATGGCCGAATTGAAGTTTTATCCACACCGATGAGACTCGTGGAGAACTTCTACGGTCCGATTCTCCCGATCATTTTTACTACGCACGTGCTAACTGTAGAATGAGCTATGCTACGTGTAGAATGAGCTTCCTCCTGATGTATTCCCGGAGCGCTGTGTCATGGGGTTGCCGCCGGCATGTCCGCGCAGCACTCAGTTCCGGAGAGCATCATGAGTCGTGTAGAACGTAATTTTTTTGTACATTAAATATTTTGTTTAAATTTTGATTAGGGCACTTAAATAACTGATTAGAAGTTTTTCTTATTATTATCTGTACTGCCTGTTTGTCTTCAATTCGCGGAGTTTCCAGATTTAGAATCATGGCCTCTTAAAGATAAATTGCATGATGCTAAATTAATTAATGCATTAATACGATGAAAGATGGTCCAGAAAGTAATTTTATTGTTGATTTCACTTTTCAATGAAGTATCGATGCTTTCCGGAACATTTTTCGAATCATAATAATTAATTTCCGGATCATTTCACGAATTTTTTCCAAGGCTCATTGGGGGCCCCCTCAGCCCCGGGGCCCCGTATAATTGATACGGCTGATACGGCGGTAGCTACGCCCCTGCTTTTAGCTTAACTTAGTTTTCTTTCTTTTTGACGTGATAACGTCTATTAAAACGATGAACGCCGGGCGCATGCACGAAAAAATGTAGCGTTCCGCGAGCGAGAGAGCGGCAAAAGCGACAGAGAGGCACGATCGGCTACGATCGGCGTATCGTATCCGATGCCGTAGGCGATCGTAGTTGAGTGGAGCGGAGCGGGGCGGAGCGGAGCGGGGCGGGGCGGAGCGGGGCGGAGCGGAGCGGAGCTTTGTCATGACGTTGTCACGTTAAACTACCGTCCGTAAACCAACTTTACAGACAACCATTTTTTCTTCTCTCTTGCTTAGCCGGCGACCCATCAGTGATGCCTTTGTTGCGTTTTATGCCATGAAAATCAATAAACTCCTAGTCTCATAGTAAGAACGTATCTTTCATACACACGGCGTGAATAAAGTTCTGCGGCATAGTTCCATTGTGACGTCACACGATACGATTTTGAAATACCCATAGGTAGCTGGTATGTATGTACCTGGTATTTCACATAACTCGATAATATTTGGTATCGAATAAAAATAAACACTGGCACAATACAAGCACGACGCAGCCCACGGTAATTGAAAATAATAATTGAATTCGAATTAAGAATACGAAATCAGAATAGAATGCGTTCCATATTTGAAATTTGCCCGCCCGCGTACCTACGCGCTGGTCGATTTGGGGTCCGCGGGTTAAGGTAATAGACCTTGCATGTTTTGTTAATTAAAGATTGCGCACTTAAAGCGACTCGTGTTTACTTAGTGGTCGATTATTGACCTTAATCATTAGTTATTGAACATTTAAGAAAAACATTTTATTTTTATGTTTATGAATGATTATAATTATACATTTATTAACACCATACACTTTTAAAGTACTATTATCTATACTATAATAAAACTCAAAGGGCAAATTTTCTGTACATTGAATATTTTTTAAAAATTTCGATTAGGGGGCACTTCAATAACGTGAGAGTAAAAAATATTTGTATGTCTGTCTGTCTGTTTGTCCGGGCATCACATGAAAACCCTTGAACGGATTTCGATGAAAATTGGTAAAGTTGTTCTATTGAATAAGGCTTGCCAATAGCAACCAAATAAAAAAAAAAGAGAATCAGTTAACAAAGGAAGAGAAAAAAGGAAAATTATTACCTCTTATTGTAAATTATTACCTCTTAACATAATATGGCAGAACTCAAACAAGTCTTGGTATGATTGTGATAAAGAGTAGGTACGTTACCTCACACGAATATCTAAGTGTACCACAATGAAGTATAATGACATGAACAGACATCTCGAACAAAATGTGTCCCGCCGGGAGGTTCTATTTTCAAAAATGAGGCCCCGTTCTCCTTTCAGAATCGAACGAATCCATTGAAAATTGAAGCCGATCAGCGCCAATTCGGTTCTATATGCTAGTAATAATACTTCAATGGTGTACCCATTCTTATTCTTGTGCTTATACCTAGTAGCCAGTAGTAATTATTAACTTAGTGGTGACAAATGACCGTAACCCAACGCTAATAAGTCATAATGTAGTTAATGTATTGGTTGTTTGGTACCCTTCAACTACTTGATGAAATGCTTAGGGCAAAATTTATGGTAGGTAAGTTCTAATGTTTGTTGTTCGCTATTCAGTTTGTATTTTTAACCGACTTCAAAAAAGGAGGAGGTATTCAGTTCGACTGTATTTTTTTTTTGTTTGTTACCTCAGAACTTTCGACTGGGTGAACCGATATTGATGGTTCTTTTTTTAATTGAAAGCTGGTGCTTGTCATGTGATCCCACTTAAATTTGAGCTAGATCTGACGATTAGTTTTTGAGTTATTTTAAGTCGGTTATTTTTTTGTTGCATACGATTCACATTTCTTTTTTGTTTGAATGTTCTTTTACATTACATTGAAGTTTTATAAACTCAACCTCTATAAAAATTATTAAATGATCATTAAAAACATTAAGCAGCTCGCACTTGGCCAGTATTTTTTTAGTCCAAACTTGAATTTGGAATCGTGTGTACTATTGTGTAGCAAATGGAATTCTCGTTGCGTACATTAATATTTTCCAATTAACATTGAGCTACCCTGTAACGTTGTGCTTTCGAAATCATAGCTCTATCTTCAGTGGTCCTTTTAACGGAACAAGCGTAGTGGGTAGTTTTGCAAAAATTTCAATAAAGATTTGGACTGATGACTAACTTTGATAGTAAATTTTTGTAAGTAATTATTATGATCTTTTTCATCAACTGTATATTAAAAATTTTATTTTAAATATTTTATTTAAAAGATTTTGCTACCGTAGTTTACTTATCTATACTAATATATAAAGAGGAAAGATTTGATTTTTTGTTTGCATTGAATAGGCTCCGAAACTACTGAACCGATTTCAAAAATTCTTTCACTGTTGGGAAGCTACACTATCCCCGAGTAACATAGGCTATAATATATTTTCAAAAAAAAATAGGGATCCTTAATAAAACTCCAATAATGTAACCCAAAGTGTAAAAAAAAATAAGAAAACATAAAAAAGTCTTATATAAGACGAGTAACCGCCCTCGCTTTGCTTCGGTTTTCTTATTTTTTTACAACTTATTGGAGTTTTATTAAGGATCCCTAATTTTTTTGAAAATATAATATAGCCTATGTTACTCGGGGATAGTGTAGCTTCCCAACAGTGAAAGAATTTTTGAAATCGGTTCAGTAGTTTCGGAGCCTATTCAATGCAAACAAAAAATCAAATCTTTCCTCTTTATATATTAGTATAGATATGTAAATTACGTGTCACGTTGTTTGTCCGCGATGAACTCCTAAACTACTTAACCGATTTTAATCAAATTTGCACACCGTGTGCACTTTGATCTAATTTGAAAGATAGGATAGGTTACATCTCAAACTAAAAAAAAATCTTTTGACAGAAAGAAGTCTGTCCGGGCAGCTAGTAATAATATAAAAATCCCTTAAAAGTGTGTCACCGTTAAGTTAATAGTTAATAGTTGGTAGTAACAGGAGGACTTCAGGTACGATTTCATTCAAATATTTCAGTAGAAATGTTTATTATTGTCATTTGCTTAATTAAACAAGATTATGTGAATGTGAGCATTCATTATAATTTATTTAACATCGAACTAAACTAATTCAAAAATATATACTTGTTCATTGCGTAAAGAGTTTACGTAAATTGGTTACGCAAAACGACCTAGAGGCTTAGTAAACAAAAATAACTTGCGATAACTAACTACGTGTAATTAACTTGGAGTTTTACCTCCGAAATAATTGAAAGGTGTTAAAACGCCAATACTTTCAGAAGTTAACTTTTTTCTTTATTTGTTAATATCTATAGCAATTTTGCAACACAAGTTAAACTTATAATTTAACACGTTCCCCTATCCTATAATTATTCCCCGCATGTGGCGAATTACTTATGCACTAAAATAACTAATGACTTTAGAGAAGAAAGGATGTAACTATGAAATCATTTAATTCCTGTTATAATAAAGTCCTTAGTTTATCACATAGGCAACCCATAAGTGTCCCACTGCTGGGTCCGAGTCTGTCCTGGTTGGGACAGATTTGTACCACTATGCTAAGTGCATGGCTGACTTAATACATGTTTGACAATATTATGAACTCTGCTGATCGATAAACCTACGTCTCCATGTTTTTCTCCACCAAAAACGACAGTTAATTTTCTAATTCGCTTAGGAAAAGAGAAGCATTTTAACATTTTTAACCTTTTATAAGCTTAGAAACGTTAAACATTCGTAAAAGTAATGCCAATAAAACGTTAAAAAATGTTCTATAAGTAGTACATGGAACAATAGTACAGTCACCAAGTAAAATGTGTGTCTGTAGGAATGTGTGTGTGCAATCGGTCGAACGTGTCGCGCGTTACAATCACAGCTCACTTACACCGGAAATTTATGAATTTAAATGAGAAAAGTGTTAGGAATTTAATGACAGAGTTCGAAGTAAACCGCGCTATGTCTTCCTGGTGCCCTATTACATAAATATTGAATAGTTTTATTGTTTATGGTCGTTCCATTGCGCATAGACAATTCTAGCGTTTTAATCGCTGTCGTTTCCTTTTGGCGGGAGCGTTGGATTCATTTTTGAGTTTGGAACGTAATGAAGTGACATGTATTTTTAAATTATTCGAATATGACTTTAAACTTATTCGAATTTCTTTTTTCTTTATTCGAATATTTTTAGATTTGCATACTTAGAAAGAAAAGAAGAAAAATATCGCATCGTAACCAGACAACAAAATACAAATATCTTCGAAGTAGTAACTGCGTTTGTTTTGCTTCTTAAAACTCATGGCCGTAGTACCCAGACTTGAAAAAATGGATGTTTGTAACTCTTTCAAGCAATAACTACTGAACGGATTTTCATGAAATTTAGCACACAACTGCCCAGGTAGACCATGATCTGGAATAACATATGGAATATGGAATAACATGGAATAAAAGGGTACTTATTCCGGAAAAGGCGGTCAAAGCCTCATGAAGCGTAACGAACTAAATATTAATCATATTTTAATCAGAACCAAACACAAGCAACGATACAGTTACGACATGCGACATTCGATCGGGCCTATTGTTCGAAAATATTTTTGTATATTTCTAACACATAATCCGATCAGTTGAATCTAAAGCCTTTTCTGATCTGACAAAACCGTGTCAACCTAACTTAAACAACGTGAAGAAATTCCGAGCAAGTTTTAAGATTACAATTTCGAGTGGCTAGATAATTCTCTATTAGCATACAAAGGAGAATTACCGTCTTGCAGCGCGTCTGTATGTCACTGTACGAGTACTTATATTATAAGTATTATAAGCGACCACGCCTTGTATCTGTCCTATCCTGCCTAATTAGGCACGAGAGCTCACAGGTTGAGTAACTAAATGAACTTTTGTTGTTTTTCTTCGAACTGGTTCATTATATTAGTTACAGATGCAGTTATTATTTCTCCATGAGGTTCGCCTGGATAGCTACCACCCTTGAGCATGAGTCAGCCGCCAAACGACTCGTCGTGTTCCGGCTGGGGGCTTGAGAGCCAGATCTTTCTTTCTTTTTCTTCTGTCTTTCTTGGCCGGCAACGCATCAGTAATGCCTTTGGTGTTGCTGATGTCCATGGGCGACGATAGCCACTTACCATCAGGTGGATCGTCAGCTCGTTTGCCGGCTATTTCCATAAAAAAAAGATGCATTACCATTTTTTAACCCTAAATTCATACATTTGAGAAGGTTGCGAGAAATTTATCCGTTTTTAATTTTCAGTTGTGATCCCTCTGTATTCTCAAATTACACTTTACTGGGTCAGTTTTAATGGATCATTGGGAAGTCGTTGATCAGTTATTTTCTTAGAATGTAAGATGATTTAATAGCAATTTTTAAGTTACGGTCTGACGATTTTTGTCAATAATATGTGAGTTAAACTGCTTTTGAATGGATGAATGACTATTAGTCACAAAAATTGTACCGTTTTCGTATTTCAAAAGCGTATTTTAAGCCATTTTGTCTTTATCGTAGTAACAGTCAATATATAATTTTCGAATGGGAAATTACTGCTAGCCCTATCGGCCTGTATAACTTCACGTAGACAGACTCATAACTATTGGTAGGCTGAGTGGTTGTCCAGCTTCAGTGGATAAAAAATCCCCATAATCCAGAACTTTACCCCTTACCACCAATGATATTAAAAAAATATAGATACGTTATGCCCTTACAAATCAACCAAAAAATCTGTTCCGAAAAGAGCTACAACACACACGCGTTTATCTTTTGTTTCACTACACGATTCCCATTGGTATAATACACGAAGGCATTTTAACGCTGTATGTCGAATGTCAAGCAATTCTGACAACAACAAAAGCGTGCGTATCGTCTTGTATTGATAGAGCGACGACGAGCAGAACGGTCAATTGCCTGTTCTTACGCTCTTCATCGTCGGCGCGCTAGTGACATATCTATCACTTTTTTTACATTATAATATTATCATTGCTTACCACACGCAAAAGATTCTATTGAACCATCGAAGCTAAAAAGCTATTAAAAAAAGAAATTGGCGAGAAGAATTATTGAATCACGATTTATATAATACATCTGTGATCCGTTTATGGATGAATTTATGATCCAGTTGTAACAATTTTCGAGTAAATAGACAGTTTCGGATCACGAGATTAACGACCGCTAACCGTTCAAGTCAAACGTAACCAACAACTCAAATTACCGGTTCCACCAATAAACAATTTGGGTGTTTTTTGCAGCAATTCGATTAAAAGTAGTCTAAGCGGAAATTTCGGAATCTCTAATCACTTATAATGAATTTGTAAGTATTTTTTTATTCAAGTTATACGATTTTATATTTTTGAGTTGTTATTAAGTTTATAATCGACTCATTAGCGAGCGGGTTGTTTGAACTGAGAGCGTTAAGAAAATGCCGATTCGAATAATGATAGTTATGCGAATTTGACATCAATATTATACCTAGGTATAGCGTAGCGCCTAGGTATATAATTATGTAGAGCTAGGTAGGTAGATATTAGCGTTCTACCTAGCGTTTTCCCGAGTTTTTCGGGATAATAAATTCCCTATTTTGTTCCATATTCTACTTTTTTCATCAATACAATACTATGATTCACGAGGCTCTTTATTTGAAATTTGATCATGTTCAAAACCTCTTTATCCTGGTATGTCCTTGCGTCGCTGGGGGTTAAAAATAAATAAAATTTATTACTTATTATTTTTTCTAATATTAACATTCATACAACCTTTAACACGAAACAAAAACAAATTCGGAACGATTCCACAAAACACACGATTCAAAAACCGTTTAAAATATGAACATAAAAGTGTTCATTCCACGAATTGTTTGAAACATAACCCTTTAAACGCGGAATAAAATCGAAAATTTCAAGAATTCGAAGAGTAACAGACGCAGTCCGTAAACACTGGTGTTATTATAACAGGGGAAAAAAGGGGTCATTGACACACGAGTGTTCCACTCGACTGTTTTATAGAGAAAACACTTCAAATGTTATATTACTATTTCCATACTTTAATTACGTACTTACACACCCACACATGCACACCTAAGTAATTATAGTAAGATAAACATGTGGTTGAGGGAACGGGCCTGAATCGAGATGTAGGAAGGAATAACAAGATTTGGGTAGTTTTCAATGTTTATCTTTTTAATATTGCCAACAGTGTGAAACGTTCTATTAAATACAAACTCATATACCTACTTACTCTTCCTGAGTAGGGTAGGCAATGGAGCTAATAAAAGGTACCTACAATCCAAAAACAGTTATATACATACGTTGCTTCAATCACGAATTGGAATCGAAGCCGAAACCCATCGCTCCTCATGCGATTACTAAGTTAACCATGAGATCGTTCAATTACAAAATAGAGGCGCCTGAAGTTTAAAAACATCCAGTATGGCTGACAAATATTGAAGCAACTAGATAATCTGTATTTAGTTTCAGTTAAAACAATTAAAATAAGCATATCAGTATTACTAAGTAGACTAAGAACCGAGAAAGCGGAATGAATCATTCCAGAAATTCCTGTAAATGAGACGGCTTATCAGAACTTTGCAATCAGTCGAAAGAAATATGCGTTGCAAAACGTAAAAATACATCTGTAAAAATGTTTATGGCTTTACTTTTACATACGGCCAGTTACATTTGATGATTAAAACGAACTTACCTAAGTGATGTTCTATCATTGTTGTACGAAGTTAGTATGTATAATAAATGCAAGCATACCTCATCTTAATATCAAAACAATAAACTACGTCCAAGAAAATATGGCGACATAATAATTGCTTATTGTATAAAGTCTATTGAAACGTACTGGCAACACTACGCAACAGGAAAAAGAACTCGTTCCACATTCAAATTGGTAAAGGAATTTGAATACGCGATTGTCATTGGTTGACAATCAATCATTATAGTTTTTGAAATTTGAATTCTTCGACATACGTGAGGTTTGATTCGATCAGCGACGAACGAGTGTGGCCAGCGTTTCTTTTTTTTGAGGCACTTATATCAGTAACAGCGAGTAACGAGAAGCGTTTAAAATAAATAAAATATATTATGGTTATAAATCTGTGTACGATTGTAAGTTTACACTTTTATTGGTTGAAAATTGCATCGGTGTTGCTTTTGATGTCACTGATAACCATTATTAAAAAGAAATGGTCTACTTAACTTAATTTCAGCTTTGTGCTCTATTTTATAGGCTCTATCTAAATTCTAGAAACGTTGGTAACTCAGTCAAACACCCGCTTAAAAATATGGTACACCAAAAATATAATTCTTGACGAAAAATAACCGACTTCAAAATAACTCAAAAACTACTCGTCAGATCTAACTCTTTAAGTGGAACCACATGACAAGCACCAGGTTTTGATTAAAAAAAGATTCATCAAACATAAAAAATACAGTCGAATTGAAAACCTACTTCTTTTTTGAAGTCGGTTACAAAACATAATATACGAATCGAGGACACACATTATATCTGTGTCATATCTATGTTTTATTATACTAAAAATTAATCGCATACAATTGAAGTTCTCACGGGGAAACAAGTCACTGATAAATACCACTTTTGTAATCGTTGCAGCGTTGTAATGATTAGGTGGGACCGTTACCCGAAATATCACGTTAGTAAGTGTATTAACTATTTTTTTTCTTTTTTTGATGGTTGTTGCAGATTATAGGAAATTTTCGGCCTGTGCATTCATTTGTTTGTATGATATTATCTATGAATGTCACTGGTTATTGATTAAAGAAAAAAATTAAAGAAAAAGTTTTCAATAATGGAATTGAAAGAGTTCCTAAATTGAAACATTTCCGTTTTGTTTTTGTATGGGTAGAGTTGTTTTGTGTTTTGTTTTATAAATTACAAAATTAATGATGTGTGTTTGAATATGTCATTGATTAAAGTCCAATTGTTATTTATTTATGAATTGTGTTATAAAATCAATATTTATTGAGATTAGCTAGTGTGTGCGTATTTTTATTACGGTTACCTAAGTTGTTTAAGTAAACATTTATGTACTGACATAATTAACTCATAAAACATTTCAGAAGTTGCGAGTTATTCTAATACACATTTATTTATTAGTTGTACTAATAAATTGAACACAATACTTCAGTAGCTACGAGTAAGAGGTTACCTCAATAAAAACACTTACTTTATAACACCATTAGTAACTCTTAATACTTAGAAAAAGCTTTTAGGCCTTCTCTAGAGCCTAGCTTAGCCACAGGGATTTGTCTAAACAGATTATGAATAGTTTTGGAATTCTAGGCCTCTTGGAAATATACGATTACTACAAATTGATAAGGTGACAGCTCATGATGAATTGCTAGTCAGTTAGTAGCTAGGTAGGCTTACTAATGGTAGGTTTAATTATACAGATTATCTTTATTGTTTACTAGGTGACCTGATCAGTGGCGTAGCGTGGGCTCCCCCCGCTCGGGGCCGACCAAAAATTTGCCCCCCCCCCCCCCTCCAATGAACTTTGCCGCCCCCATATTATTTAAAATATTTTTTTATGAATAAAAATGCACTTTTTTGTTTTTTTCATAACACAATTTACATTCAAAAATGTAAAATAATTAATTTTAATACATTTTTTTTATTTTAATTTAAAAATCGACTTGCCGCTCTCTCTTCATGTGTCGCCCGGGGCCATGGGCCCTCCGCCCCCCCCCCCCCCCACGCTACGCTACTGGACCTGATGGATATCGTTTGTTCATACTTCGGATTTACTTTTTTTTAATTTAACTTTTGCACCATACAATTAGTATAATAGCAAAGGCAGACTTAATGCTAAAAGCGTTCTCTCCCAGTCGACCTTCGGATATTAAGAACACAACATGGCGGATTATGTTGACAATACCTATCGGCATCTATTGCTATAAAGTATATAGAGACGATTAACTCTATAAAAATGTATTTAGAAAATATGAAGTGAATAGTTCAAGTGGTTTACAATCATTGTCAATTAATACCTAAATAAAAGATTGCGCTTAAATATTTGTATCTATCACATAAATCCACCCCGGCCGGGAATCAAACCCAGGGCTGTAGTTTGGCAGGTAAAGCTACCTTTTATGCAGTTTCATCAATATAAAATTTTCGTGAAATCGGATTATATCCGATTTTTATCCACTCCGATCAGCTTTCAAATAATCCTCAGTGCATGAAAGGAAATATACCGAATGTGAAACAAAACAATTCGTTTAGATTTATATAATTTTATTATATCTAGCGTTTAGCCCGCGTTTTTCGGGGTATTAAAACAAACTTGTAATTTTAACAATTCTCGTGAATTTTGAATATAGTCATATTTAAGAATTTATGTGCCACTGAAAAAACGAATTGGTTCAAGTCACGAAATGAAAATACCGATTCATGCAAGAGGGAATAAGCCCTTAGGAATCTTACAATGTTATTAGAATTCCTAATCCCTCTCCACATATTTAAACACCATCGCAACTCACAATCAAGAGCAAACATATTCCTCAAGTACCCTCATACGTGTTTCTTTAAATCAAAGACGGAATATTTTTTCCGTTGATAAAATCAAGTGTTTGTCCCATCTAGAAATTTACATTTAGAAGATTTTTTTAACATCTTTGACGCCTCTGTTTATTGAGCGATCTATGGATGGCTAAGGCTGGTTATATGTGATAGATATGATATGTTTAAAATAATATTATAAATTTAATATTAAATATTGTAATATTGGGATGCGATTGTGTTTGACTTATTTATTCAAAACCTAGTTTGAAGCAATTTCATGATGCAGTAAATTCATTCTATGTTCCATAATTCATTTAAAAGTAATCTTTCAAAGCTAAAATCCAATTGTTTGCTTTCAGCGATATTAAGTGGTAGTCTATTTATAGAATATGCAATAATTATTAAGAATTTGTAATCAAATATTATTTTTAATAGTATAACATCGATAGCTATAAAGTTAGTGTGCGACAGGGTTTAAGATAATATCAAGAGTTGCGCCTTGTTTTTGATAGCTTTAGCAGTTAACAAAATAACACGGTAAGTCATTCCTAACGGCAATAAAATCTCTTTCTACATCTATACTAATATATAAAGAGGAAAGATTTGATTTTTTGTTTGCATTGAATAGGCTCCGAAACTACTGAACCGATTTCAAAAATTCTTTCACTGTTGGGAAGCTACACTATCCCCGAGTAACATAGGCTATATTATATTTTCAAAAAAATTAGGGATCCTTAATAAAACTCCAATAATGTAACCCAAGCTGTAAAAAATAAGAAAACCGAAGCAAAGCGAGGGTGGTTACTCGTAGTTACATAAATAGCTCCTTAATACAGAATTTGTATGGTGATCTAAGGAGCAATCAAAGTAACCGTTAGTGACTCTTGAGTTGGGGCGAGAGTCACTAACGGTAACTTAAATCGCTCCTTAGTACAGAATTTGTATGGTGATTCTTTATTAAGGAGCGATTAAAGTAACCGTTAGTGACTCTGAGTTGGGACGTTAGGTATGTAAATACATTTTTTTATGCATTTTTCATACAAACATATAATAATTAACTGTAGATAGACAAAAAAACTTAAAACTAGAATGACGTAGGTACGTATTATATACCAGTTAGAATAAAATTTGAAAGTATTTCGAGGTAAAGCAAGTGCAGATTAGGAGGAAAAACATAAAAAATAATATTATGTTGCTCTATATTCTTACCGTATTTAGTAAACAAATACTTGATTTATTATTCCGGTCATATATTAGTGTGACAAATTGGACAGTGTTAATAATAAAGCCATAAAATCATTTCCGCCTCTTCCAATCGCTCCAGATAATTGGCCCAACTAATTGGTACAATTAATGGACTACTCAGATGACACTGTACAGAAATGCCTAAACTTTGTCCATTACGCCTATAATGGTATGGTCCTATCACAGCTGCTATTCCGCGAAATGATGAGAGCTTTCGCGAAGCCATTCATAATTACGTTGGGTTTATGTCGTCTGTTCATCATCTCGTAAATAATCATAAGCAAGCGCTGGTAAACATGTTGGCATTAAATCTGTCCATTGTATACTTGTGAAGGGTAGATGAATAATAACATTCACACAACAACTTCGGAATTGTGTGTGTGTGTGTGCGCGTGTGTGAGTGAGTGTGTTTGTGTTAAGGAAACCATTTCTCCGATAAAAGAGCATAGGATGCTCCCCAAGTGGACTGACGACCTGACGAAACCAGCGGGTATCCGCAGGATTCAAAAGGCTCAGAATCGATGGATGGATGGATGGTGAAGTAAATTAGACATCACAAAGACCTTCTACGAACTAAGAACTCAAATTTGAAATCGCTAAAGAGTTGAAAATTTTCACATTCAATCCGACTCGAAGGACCAACTTTTAAAATTTTTTAAATCTAACGAGGTCACGTATTTTCCAGTTAAACAACAAGTTCTCTCTACATTATTTGTGCAACGTCCGCCCACATCCAAATCTAAGTCTCAATTAAAACGGGCAACAAGTTAATACGTAACGAATATACGTTATTACTTATTATGCTAAAGCCCCGAGCGTTTACGGTACTCGCGCTCCACATACCGTGCGTCAGATTCCGATTAGAAATTTAACTTTGATGGAAAACTATTATTGACCGCCCATTACCGGACGCACAGTTTTTGTGAAGATCGACGATAAGACCCGTTTTGTGTGAACCGAAGTCCGAAACACACCTAATTAGATACCACGGTTTTTTTGTGCTCAATTTGATTTTATTTTTCCATTTCGTGTACTTGTTTGACTTTCTTATCGCTTTGACGTTTTTGTTTCAGGTTTGTGGCTCGAAGGACCCTGATGTATATTTTTGTTATACAAATATGGAAAGGAATAATATTGCATTGATGAATTAAAATACCTTAGTTAAAAAAAAAGTTTTTCAAAAATGCTTTACAATTATTTTATCGGATCAGTAGTTTATAGCCATAATATATTTTGCTAGGCAACACAGTCCTTAAGTTGTTAATACATAATTATCTTCAAAAATCCTTTTATCGTATTGCTAAAAAACATTCAAGTTAGAGGAGAAAGAAGTTACTAAAAAGATTTTGAAATAAAATACCTACCTTCATTATTTCTGTACATAAATATTGAACATGTCTAAATGCATAACATAGGTACATGTATAATTATACATGCATATAGAATAAAGGTAATTGTATACATAATATCAGATAGTGAAAATACTGTGCGATCCAAAGATATTTCCCGAACATCAATCAACTGAGCGAACAATGCTCAGGAGAATTCGTTACCAAATGAAGTAATTAAATTCCTTCACCCATATTGTCTGATACCAGAAATGAATGTACTAGACCCGTGGTTATGTAAATTAGATAGTTATACAAAATCCGTATGCGCAAGAAATAAGGTCTGTTTTTGGCTGGCACGATTCCACATCGTGTTATCGGGGTTGACAAAAATCTTTATATTTGCAACGCCGCTTTATGTTTGCGGTGTTTTGAACACGTGGCACTCGAGTACCGTTTGCACAAAAAGATTATTGCAATAGAAATATAAATTATTTATTTTAAAACAAAAACTTTTTTCGAAAAACGAAAATTTTCAACCTTTCAACGTAATTATTAAAGAGTAAAAGAAATATTCGTATATTAGTAATTATAATCTTTATTCGAATAAATTTTTAACGATATTCAAATTAAATTCCATACTTGTTTGAATTGAAAAAGTTTCACATTCTTTCGAGTATGGTTACCAATTTACCTTATTAACGGTGGACGTGTCCTATTTGAGTGGGATTAAATCTTGAAAATGCTAGCTCGGGTTACCGCGAGACGTGATCAATTCAATGGCTTGAGTCAACATAGTTTTTTGCGAACAAACCTATAAGCAACAGATTGTACAGAAAACTGGTTTAAAATTGTGTAAAGGAAACTGGCAACCTACAGGCCTCTTTAGAAAAAAGAATCTGCTATTTGAATTTCAGAGATCGATTTCTACGTAGGACTTGGTACTTGTGTAAGAACAAGTTTAACAGATGGCGATAATTTGGTTGCGATTAAAAAACGTCATACAAACAATAACAGTCTAAACAAAACCAATGACATTAATCAAAACGAACGATCACGAGGGCTTGCAACATTGGCCACTGTCAGTTAATCTATGATATACCCACCGTACAGTAACAATTACCATAGGAGGGTCTTATCACGATTGTTACGTCATAAGTGTCATGACAGTAGAAGTGTCACGTCAACAAATGTTTGATCTACGGCGGCTACCAAATCCCTGGTGATCGATACTGACACCGTATGAAATTAATTAACTGATGCAACTAACTGTTTGCGCAATGGTTAAAGAGGACCAGTTGGTCAAGCGTTGCGTCGTTACAAAAATAATGATTGTGTGTGACAGTTACGTGGGCTTACTTGTGATTAGGTTTATTTAGTTATTAAGATTATTAAAAACACAGAAAAAATCTTCAATAATTTGTAATATGCGACATGGAAAAAAATAGCAGAATAATTAAAACAAAACCGGAAAAAACCAAACCCGCTAATTTCTTGCTGCTTCTTCTCCCGGGTCCTCTCACAGTAGGGCCTTGTCTGAAGCATTGGCATAACTTGCATGACTTTCAAAAAGTGTTTGTAAACCAAACCAATTTTGAATAAAAACATTTGATTTGATTTGATTTGAAAAAAAGTTTTTAGGCTGATAATTAAAATTATTTCGCTTCGCTGTTCATTATTACGATTGTTTAAAAAAAATTCTATATTTTTAAATTTTTTACTTGATACGACAACGCGCCGAAACGATGCTCACTCTTTATACAACTTATTAATTTCACGAAAAAATCTGAAAATAAAAAAAAATACAAAAAAATCCACTGTAAGAATTAACGTCACAACAGCACCGCTACCGGTCATGCTTGCGCTATGCCGATAATCTGGTAGCGTCGAATGCCGACCGTACATTTTATCTGAGTCGTGGATCAGATCGGCATTATTTTGAGAAGTAATTATTAATGTAGAGGCGGTTACCGAATTTCAGGTCGCTGTAGCACAGGCGTCCCCTCACTTCGTTACAATGAACTAATGAATAATAGAAAATGGCCAAGTAGCTGATACGAATGCTGATAAATGATGAATGCGTTTGCTGTACTTTTAAGAGTAATTATCGACGGTATTTCGGTACGGTATGATTTTTTTGGTGGGGAGGGTTTAGTGGTTTGTTATTTTTATTGGAATTTTAAAATGACAGATTTTTCTGATTCATACTAATTTGCCTAAGCGCAAAAGACGTACCTAAAACTTTAAACCCATTTACGTATTGGAAATGTTATTTTACATTATGATTTTTGGATCTAGCACTTAATAATCAACATAAATACAGAAAATAAGTATGGTATAAAAGGAGACCTTTCTCTAGAAAAGAGATCATAGCCACAACTAACGCAAAGAACCTTTTGGTAGGGACCAATGAAAATAGTGAATAGGAGAGTACTATTATTAGCTTATAAAGTTGATAGTAATAGATAAAGATTAGATATTTATTAGCAATACCTAATACAATTAAAAGATTTTCCGTGAATAAAATGTTTTATTTTTAATACTCCAATATTCAATACACAGCGGCCGTGGGAATCCGAACCTTACATCGATGGTAAGCGGGAATATTCCCCGTACTCCATAATAACTGCCAGAAAAACCAACGTAGACGATGATTTCGGTAAAGAATCCAGCAGTTACCACGCACGTCCACTTTATTCGGAACTCCGACGTAAATTTGACAAAAGAATTTTATGAACGTATAAACTCAAGATGTCCGAACCGTCATCCGATCGGTACACTTTAATACTTTGCTTTCGGAGAAACATCGAGTTTTTGCCCACCCCGGGATCGCAACTCGTTCAATTACAGACGAAATTAATGATTGAACACATTTTAACGTACGTATTCATATGAACGCACACTAAACCGGGATACACAATAGGATTACATCGCCATAAATGGATCGAGCCAACCAGTTATGATGCTTATGATTCTCCTATAGTTGCTATTTAACATTTTTGTAGCTTTTGTTTTGAATAGAACTGTGTTCGTGCATTTTAATTCGGACTTAGGGACGGTACGGCAACCCGTTTCAGCTCATACCATTTATATGAACATTATACGACTTATTCGTTTCGTTTTGTCTAATCTGCATAAACCCCGCAAAACGCTTTACGAGTTGCGATGAGAGGAATAGTACCGCAAATTGAAAAAGGACTCCCATTATATAGTGGGCGATTTATCATAATACTTCATATACCAACGCATGCCTCGTAATAAAATACCGGGTTACAAAAAGCAACAGATTCTTAAACCGCGATTAAACCGGGCGGTTTTAGTTGGAAGCGATTGCTATTATCAATCTCTGTGGAGATATAAAATTACTTAACGATATTTTACTTCCATTTATACGTCGTTTGTAGATTAAAGAACCATAAAGATTATTAAACGGAAGCACGGTTTACAAGAAATAAATTCTTACAACAAACCATGTGAATCGTAATAAAAATTCATTGTGAACGAACGCGCGGGTCGAATCGAACGAGTCAATATTAAAAAAAATTAGGAACAATTCAAATCAAATCTTCGAATTCTCGTTAGAGCAGGACGCAATAGGGTTGATGACCCGTTGAAATGTCAGCACACATCCATCTCACTCTCTCCTTGCGCCCCTGTAATTTGTTATCTCATTCTATGAGATGTTGATCTTGATACGTCACATTTTTAATAAACGAACTCCATATGACATGGCGCACGGAAATTCGTTCCAATGATTAATATGCCCGCCGCGTACGTAGACGAAAGTAATACTTTGTTTTTAAACGTTATTAGAAATATTGATAGTTTCATGTCATTGCTCGTGTTTTGTGATCAGCCGATAAACGATCGGAAGATAGAAAGTCTGTCGGGAACAGAATTGAATGCACGAGAGAATAAACAATATGTAGGCAGCGACGCAAAAACAACCGTACACTACCTATCTCCAAATCAGATATGTAAAAATCTTTGTTATTTTTTTGTTACTTGTTTTTTGGATCCGAGGCATTAATGTACGCGGGTACTATTTCGCGAGAATGGAAGACTATTAATTAGGACGTAGCCAGCTAACGTAATAATCTTGTCGCCCGTGGCATTTCGGCTATTACTCGGATTCTTATTTTAATTTTGACATTAATAAGTACAGTGAACATACAGACAAAACGAATGAGAAACGGCCGGCGTGATCCGACAAAAAGCGCCAAGGTGTACTGTACTAGGCTTCATACTGAGCGGCGTTTCATTACAACGGAAATAAAAAGTTCATATTTGACGTTTAACAAATTGTTCCTTTTTCAAATCTACCAATGAGACCATTGTGTTCGTTCCTAATGGCGCGTTCTATTTCAAATCTCATTCTCTTTTCAAATCTGACTTGCCTTTCAGATTCATTCGAATTTGGAATGTGTTGGATACGTTTTCCCACACGTCTTTTTGAATTGTTTGTCTTTTAAATGAGTTGATTAATAGGACGTTACGTTAGCGCTGATTGTTCTTGCAGACGGCGGTCGGTGTAGCAACTTAGCAAGCACGAATGACGATCGAATTTGTACACATACTCGTTCTGAGTCATTGAGATTTGGCAAAAATAAACTAAAGACACCTGATGTTTACTATTGAGGGTAGTTCTAAAAATGGAACGGTTTTTATACGTCTTTTGAAGCTTTATGTTGATGTACTCCCGTTTATCGACATTTTGTATATTTATAATACTTTATCAATGTACATACGCACGCGATAAACGCAAAAATGATTTATTGCGATGGTATAATCTTTTTACAATGGATGGGCAGTAGCATTAAAGTTTTAATCTAAAATATGCATCGGCAAAATCCTCAAAATAGCCAAATGTCGCGTACTCGCAGCTATTCGACCGGGAGATATAGCTATTGCTAAAACGCATTAACATCAAAGGGTTTTTGTTGAAAAAAGATTTAAAATTGAAGGGCGACTCCCTAGTTCGGCAAAATGGCGACCGAGATTATAATAACGATTTTAAAGGTCCCCTCTGTATTTTATTTTTAAGTTTTTTTTCGAAGGGTTGTGTAAGTGGACGCGGGATGAAATTTCGGGCTAACACTGTTTCGAAAATGGGGTGAATCTTTACAAGTAATGATTACGCGAGAGTAGCCATGGAAGCCATATTTGAAAATCAATACAAGTTCTGAGACTTAAGTTAATCGTTTTCGTAGTATAAAGAAAATGTTTAAAATTTAAATGTGTCACATGAAGAATAAAATGAGTCCTTTACATGACTCGTTTAATAACTTATAGTTTTTAAAACAGTTCTGAATTTTAATTAATATTCTTCAAATTATCATTCTTATCGGAGTAATTCAAATATGAGTTTCTAATCATAAATAGGTACGCTATTTCTTATGAGAAATAAATAGTTTATACACAAAAGAGTGGTATAATATCTCATAATACTAAATAGTTGATTGAGTGTAGTCATGTATTAATTGTAAAAGATAAGTTAATGGTAACTATTGATTAATGTATGTGATGGACCATTGGAACACTGGACTTTATTACAAAACACAATCCATTACCAAATCCATACCAATTGTATGTATGTACAACGGTTTTGTCAATAAAAATAAAAATGAAGGAAGTCTCCAATTTGTATCCATGTTTGTAGGGAGCCCGATGTGAGTGCACTGAAATCTCAATTCTACTGCTAATGTAAAAGGGAAGCTAATCGTTTAATGCTTATATAGATTGGTGAGCAATTAAATTAGACTCCTTTCTTTTATGGGATTATGACTACTGACAGTGAGCGACGCGGCTTGCGACTGCGGTAAATGCGGCTTACGTCTTCGGGAAGGAAATGATAATGAAAAATTCATTTAGACTTCACGATGTTGTTAAATTTGTTTAATTTAAGAGAAAAAGACGTATTGGCTTATACCTAATTATAATAAGTTAGTGAATTTCTGCAGTCCCACTAAATGGTAAATTGCGAAGCAGGGCGATGATGACACATTTATTTATTTAATTATAAGTGGACGTATAAATAAAATAAAATTTGGCGAAAAATCTTTTCACTATTGAAATAAAGTAATTTTACATTAGAATTTGGATACAGAAAAATATAGCCTCACCGCCATTACAAGGGAAAAAAGGAAGAGAGAAAAAAATGTTACCATACTCAAAACACGAAGTACCTATTAAGGAAATAATGTTGCCGTCTGATAACAGATTATAAAAAAATACAGATAAGTTAACTTAACTAAGTTTATGTTTAGTTATGTACTGAACAATAAGAAGATTATAAAAAATAAACATAGGTACACTGTGAGATTTCATTGCGACCCTGTCGTGTGGTAAGCAAAGACATGTGACTATACTAGTGATTAATGATTATAAACGTCAATTTAAATGCAACGTTCACACTTAATAGACACCGTAACGCCATACATCAACGGTTATGGCAAAAGGTTCAAAATTATTTTCGATAATGGATCGTTGAAATGTCGAAAACGGTGTAGAAAGTCGTAATAACATATTTGATGTCACACCGAGGTATCATTTCACTGGTACGTGATCGGGAATCGAACCCTGGACTAGAATACTGATGGGCATTCTAGCTTGCACGTTCTCGTGACGTTTTCTATGAACACATGTCGCGTTTTATGCGCGTGTTGGGTCATTTGCGAAAATATGTTTTATGGTCTCCTTATAAACGGAAAAGTCTGGAATTTTGTCCATGCTGTTCCAGTGTACTTACACTTAAGTGTTGCGCCTTCATTTAATTTATACTGTAAGATTTGTTTTTTCTTATACCATTAAAATTACTCAGTTTTTAGAACATCAGCTTTTGAAGTCCAGTCATGGATTTTTTTGTATCCTCACACATTTATATTTTATGTGTCGCAGGTAGCATAGACACCTATAAATAAGATATTCCATTACTTGTACCGACATGGCAGACGTAGAGATGTATTGTTTTCCAAAAAATATGTGCTCTAATGTTAATATCCAGGGAGGAAACAGAAAAATACGTTTGTATGGGCCGAACGGTACTCCGATATCCTCTTAATATCATGTTTTAGATATCGCACTCGGGAGCTCTCGCTTGGCAGTGTCACCACTAGCTACATTGAGTTATTCAACTGTATAGCATTTGCTGTGGATAGATTAGAGGTAATATGTCGTTATAATAAAACCGTGATGAAGTCATTGAAGTATAATGTCATAGAACAGACATCTCGAACAAAATGTGTGTCCCGCCGGGAGGTTCTATTTTCAAAATTGAGCTCCCGTTATCCTTTCAAAATCGAACGAATCCATTGACAGTTGAAGCCGATCGGCGCCAATTCATTGTGTTCGCGGTGTCGGTTCCGTATGGTAGTAATAATACTTCAATGGGTGAATTCGACGTTATTAGCTTAATATTTTTCTTTCATAAATCATACAGGTAAAATAATTTGCAAAGCACGTAACAAAACCCTATATTTAAGCTTGGACGTCTTTCATACTTATAAAAAAATAATTATATAAAGTTAAACAGTTGACTTCACTAAACATACAAGGCGAGTAAAGAAACTTCAATTATAAGGCCAGTAAAGTAATTCCAGTGACCATATTCCATCCATTGTGAAACTTCAATAACGCACGCGTAGCCCGCATATTAAAAACCTTTGCCCGCGCTAAAGTATGAGCGAAAACGGGAAACAATCGAGCTCCCATATTTGAAGGCGTTTGAATATTAAACTATTTAAAATTTCGAATCCGTTGCGTTATCGCCGAGACGTGACGCCATTTCCCGATTGTTCTTTTTTAATTCGAAATTGGAACGCTGCGACAATATCCGTTTATTAGCTTAGGACCGTGTTTATGTAATTAGACCTTATGTGCTCGGTTATAGAGGCTAGTTGTAATTCGGTGTCATAACGGACTATGCTTAAAAGGAGTCGTGAAAGACGTCAGTCGGCGATTCATTCTTGTAATAAAAGTTTACTATACGTCTTTCCTGTGGACGATCTGGTAAGTGCGACGAATTTTATGTAGCTTAAAGAAATTAAATATAAAAAAAATACTTAGACACCATCCAAAAACCTAGGTTTACAATACAGTAATCAAATCAAATCAAATCAAAATCTTTTATTCATATAGGTATCACTGATACACTTATGCACGTCATTTTTTTAATCTACCAGCTTGAATCGCTGCTTGTAACTGTATAACAATGTGCATGCTACACATTGAAGTATAATGTCATCGAACAGACATCTCGAACAAAAATGTGTGTCCCGCCGGGAGGTTCTATGTTCAAAATTGAGCCCCCGTTCTCCTTTCAAAATCGAACGAATCCATTGAAAATTGAAGCCGATGGACGCCAATTCATTGGGTCATACAGTGTGTTCGCGGTGCCGGTTCTATATGCTAGTAATAATACTTCAATGATGCTACTCTAAAAGTTTGGATATTGTCCTTGCATTGGTTAAAAGATAAGATGAAAGCATTGAATTGAAATGAGAAAAACTACATAGACTAGTCAGAATTTGGCATGCGCACTAATAAGACATTAAAAGGTATTATTAGCCATATCAGACTCGCTACTAACTGATTTTTTGTTATAGGATTTTATGAGTGTCAATACTGTTAAGGTCTTATAAGAATCTTGTTGCATTTACATTCTTGCTATAATATCTTGAACAAGTTTGAACTGAACAAATTCAGATTTCGTAAAGGAATTGTTGGACGCTTGTTGTACCTTCAGCGATAAACGAGCAACATCCGAATGAAGTGAAGAATAATTTTGTACTGGGTAGGTACAAAGATGTACAATTTTAGAACAGAAAATTTAATGGAGTATTTTAAATATCTATTGTTATCAAAATATAGAGGCATTACTGTCTTATGTACACTCAAATAAATATTGTTTTATATTAACTTCAAGAATATGAATGAAATGATTACCGAATAGAAAAGAAAGTGCAAAAATAAAGGTTTCATTCATTTAGATCATTATGCGTCACGTTCCTTTATCGTCGACAGCATTAATTTAGTATTTCAAGGTTTATGTTTAGCGCTATCCTATACTTCCCTCATGAATTAATATGTCTCTTCAACTCGCTTAAAGTTTTGCTTTTAAGTTGACGCGAAAAATACCGGCGGTCGTCTATCGCTATCCGCCGAACGTTAAGCAAGTGGGCAACCCACAGTTTGGAAATATCTCACGATTCAATCATTCGAATTTGGTTGGCAATGGAACCATCTTGTTTTTTTATAGCTCAATATGGTATTCATAAAGGTGGTGCTTTTTCGTAGACGCTTTAAGGTTTTAAGAAACAATTGCGTATAATTCGATTGTAGCTTCGTATTACCTTTACGGGATTTATTTATTATCATCGCGTGGAATTAGGTAGGTACTGTAAATACAAATTAAATTAAAGTTTGAAATCTTTAGTTTTTCAGTTAACTATAGTTAATATTTATTTATTTAAAGCGCTGACTTCAAATATGAATCTATGCCGGAAAAGCGAATTTCAATAACAATAAAACAAATATTATATATATGAAAATGCTTATGATTTTTTAATTTATTTATTAAATGCGAAAGATACTTTGTTTGTTAAACTTTCACATCTTAACTAGGTACTAACCCGATCAACCTGAAGTTTTGTATGCGTATTGGCAAGATACCACAGAAGGATATAGAATAACTTTTCCACGGAAAAGTAAAAAAAACTTAAAGTTTAACGCGCATCAAACCGCGGATAAAAACTAGCAATTACCCTAAAGTTAGTTTCAGATGTACATTGTACAGGTATGAGAGTACCATCGAGATTTAAAATTCTCTGATATTAAGCTAAAATGAAGAATGCTGAGGGAAACGTAATATAACTTAAAATATTGATACACCGCGAACGAAGTTGCGAGAGTCTGTTAGTGACTTATAAAATAATATGAAAAAAGGTACGAAAGCACTTTTTGTGTGAAGTGAAACAATCGAACATACTTCGTTCATATTTCCTGCGCGCCCAGAACTGGACATAAATAATGTTAATGCGGAATAAAAGGAGTTTTTCCATGAATTTATACCCAAAATCGTCCGTTGGAACTGAAATGCCCGGGAAGTATAAAGTTGTTCATACATTATTCATGCACTTTTGGAACTTAGTCACCTCTGTTGCAGTTCTGGTACATACAATAAACTTTTAAAATTTTGTCGCGCGACTTTGTGTATGTCTCCATGTGGTCAGCCTTTGCATGGTTGACCGTAACATTTAAAATATGATATTCGAGACGTTTGGGGAAGCCGGTTCCTATACTAATTGGCAGATTTTTAGCTATACAACGTCATCTAGCGGGAAACGGAAGAAGTAAATTTTTGTTTACCTATCGTGTTTGAATGGGTTCTCTTATGAGAATTCCATCTAAATCTTAGTATGTATTAGTATTACTACAGTTATTAATATCAATCGAATAAGCGAAAGAACAACTTTACAACCTATTCAATGTGAATCAAACTTGGAAAGGTGGTGATAATAAAATTTTGTTTTCAAAAATTCCACACATTCAGCCTGATAATTTATTTTAACCATTAAAGGTTTCTTTCTATTTATAAAACAATATAAAACTTGTAAATTAAATGCATTAAATATCAATCCAAAATCACTAATAACGCTGTCGCTTGTCACGGATGAAGAAACAAAAGACGTCAGAAACGCCGTGAGAACCCAATCCATGGAGACGAACCGGTACTCTCGTAAACAGTTTTAATTTCTCATCGATCCATATATGGCGATCATTAGTATCAAATGACTAAACGCCGCGAAAGTCATCTTGCCGATCGAAAAATCATTTTTAAATTAAACGCTCTCTGCATCTTCACTACGATCTCCGCTAGATATTAACTACAATTATCTCCGGAAAGTATGTTGGAAAAAAAATTAAATAGATACGTCGTTTTGTGAATACGGTTACAGACACAAAGAAAGGTTTACGCAAGTCACTTCATACGAATTATCGATTCTTTGTTTCAACTATCGAGTCACAAAAACATCGTTTTTAATATCGATTGTTAATTGTAATTGTGTCGATACATTCGGTTGATGTATGGGAGTTTTGCATCTATTACAACGTAATTAAGGCTCTGATTCGCTTGCTCCTAACGAGTAACGTACTTGATCGTCGAGGTGTATAGCTGCGTTCTAATTAAGGTGTTAATGCTATACAAATCGCTGTCCTTTGAAAAATTACGGCCTTAAATCGAAACGAGCGTGGAATGCCAAATGCGTTGGACGTGTTGCTTGAACGAGTCTTAAATATTTTATGCAACACCTTTTCACATATTGCATTAGGTTCACGGAGTTGAAGAATCTGTTTTAGAATCTGTTTCGATGAGGGATGAGGTACTAACAACTCCTGGTAAATCAATTATTGATTTTATCAGGCCTTCAAGACCTTGCTTTTCTATCAGACGATTCTGCGACCAATTCTTGACCCTAATTCAAGTCCTGTTTTTTTTTCCAGTCACTGTTTTTTCTAAGGTCCCTGTTCAATGACTTTCTTTATTGGTTTCTAGTCCCTAAAATGATTATTCCTATCCAATAATAGTTAAACCGGATTCTGTGAGCTACTTAACGTTTGATTTACGAATTTCATTGTTAAGTTGTCTCTATCGAAATATCTTTCTCCGATATCGCCAGTTCAAGTTATATTGGATTAAAATTAAATATTGTAAGCGGAAAAAGTTACTAGGTACTAGATACTAGGTTCTGGAGAGGTTTCCAGTGGTCAAAGACCAAACGAATTGTAACAGCTTTACTAATGACCTGAATCTAATCTAGTCTAGATTACTATTAAGTTAGGGATGTGAGAGTTAGATCTAAGTAAAAGTTGCTTTTGAGATCAAAGGGGCGATTTAAAAGGATGCTGACGAATACTAAAAGATCACTCCATAGATCATTAAATCCTACATAAAGAGGGAAAAATGAAATTTTAAATTCAGAACATAGCAATAAAAAAATATAACATAAAACGTAGTCCATATTGTCTATCGAACAGGATTCATAAATAACTTTCTTTATCTGCTCACCCCAGCAGATTACGAAGGGGGTGAGTCCAGTCGTCATCAATTATTTTCGTTGCCCGGCTTTCCATTTTTTAAATAAACCAGAGGGACGGGGGATGTAATAAAATTACACATGGGGAGGATGGCGACAAACCTAAATTTGAAATTCGAAATTTTAAATATCATGTGACGACAACGCAAAAGAGAACCAGAAATGGTTATTTAAAATGTTTTAATGAAATCTGATAACAAGAAGTGTTAAAAAAATCAGAACTGACTGCTTGCCGACACCCATTTAAAACCCTGACAATAACGGAGAGAAAATCAAAGCATAATATATTCTTTCGAAGATATTTTATACCAAATTTGAAAGGGCAGTAGTTAACATTCTAATCGACCACAAAAGATGTAATTGAAAACTAATCTTTTCTCACATTACAAATGACAGTTAATACAGGCTGAAATTAAAATTAGAAGCTGAGGCCGTAAAAAAAATATTGCGAAATCAATCTCGCGCCAAATTAACCGCGAATAAGAACTGCATTTTCAAATTTCCATTCCATTAAGGATCTAACACTCACTCTTTCTTGGAAGAGATCGTGACACTCGTCCGTTTGGGTGTTCCTTTTGCGTCGACTCTAAACATCATGTCTTGCAAGTACCTGGAAACAAAAGATTCCATATTAGAAGTGTATTTTATACTATTAATATAATTAGGTAACTATTACTGGAACACAGAACGTTCATAAGACGTTAATTGATCGACCGAGTTGCGCAAATATCGCAATTCCTTGACTGCTTCTGTGCTCTGAAGGGTTCGCTAGGCAGTATGGTTATGGTTATCGTAATAGTTAATCGTCTTCAAACCACTATCTGTATGACCGCAAAACTCAAAAAGTAGACGATGGATTGGAATGTTTTAAAAATAGGATTTTAGTGCGTATTTTATATTATTTTTCTTCCAAAGTTAGCACGGGGTTGGAAACAAGGGTTTTGATTGAAATAATTGACTTAAAATTTACAATAGTTGCTAATTTCGTTGCTATGGTAACCGTTACGAGGTTAAGGGCTTGTTTCACAATCTTCAAGTAGAGTTCTGAATAAGCTATTCGCCGGTTAAAGTGACGTTAATGTGTCATTTTACATACACGAAATGTCAACTTAACCGACGAATAGCTTACTTCGGACTTACTTGAAGATTGTGAAACAAGCCCTAAGCATAAAAAGAGTTTAGCTAGTTCATTTAAATTTGCTTCAAGTTAATGGACGTAGTGTTAACATAATCTGTTCCCCTGGCTCTAGTTTTACACAAGAAGTTAGTATAATGTCGTTAATAGAACAATTGGCAGGGGAGTTTATTGTCAGTTACTATGTAATATCAACTAGGTTGAATTTTGTTTTAAATATTAGCAAACAGCTTTGTTGTGTGACTGTCTTATTGTATTTTAAACAAAGTCGTGCTACGGAAACTTACCAGTTTGTTAAAAAATTATTGGGTATTGGTTATTCAGTAACTTGTAAAATATTTACACAGTTTTTGTTCTAAACTTTCTTTACAAAATGCAAAGGATAATTAGAGCCTACTCCAATGAGTAATTCAATAATTTTAAGAAAATTTCAATAATTTTAAGAAAAAAAATTCAATAATTTTAAGAACAGAATTTAATCAGTTTTGTATTAGTAGGTAGCAAGCTCAGTCAAATTCAACATTATGCACGCAGACTAACTTATCAAAGATCTAATTTAAACACGCCTAAAATTCTGAAACTCAACTCACGAATAAAATTCTAAGCCTAAAAAATTCCTTCACTCCAACAACAGGAAACGTGAAGGACAATGGAAACATTTTATCTCCACAATCATGTACATACGAACAACTCGTAATTACAATTAAGTTAAAATTCGATCGAATCGAACGTTCGAATCGATCGTTCCAAATAGGCATTCAACGGCAGCCGTATTGGTCAAAGTACAAAGGAATAGAACGAGCATGACGATTCAAATATTTTCCAAAATGGATAAAGTGAAGCCATTATACGATCGAATGATTACTATTCGAATATCGAGTGGTATCGCCGAGTGACGGAGCCGGTAACCTGTTATTAAAATTTTTATTTTGGTTGCACGTGAAAATGGTTTTCGAGTTTGATGGACTGATGTATTCGTGTACGTCGAAAGTTCGATAATATGTAATTACAGTGGCTTATATTCAATACTACATTAATGATCCGATAAGGGTCACACCTACTTTTTTACATCAGCGACGATTTTACGATTTAATGTGATCCATCCATCCATCCATCCATCAGCCTTTGTAGGTCCACTGCTGGACATAGGCCTCCCCTAACTTGCGCCACTCTGCCCGGTCCTGAGCCTTTTGAATCCAGCGGATGCCCGCTGTCTTCTTCAGGTCGTCAGTCCTGTTTATTCAGTCCTATTTAATGTGATACTTACGGATAATTTTTACCCTATTCTGAATGCAAAACCTACTGGCATTTAGGATCATGACTGTTACCTACAACAGTAAATATTTAGGTAATACTAGCTGTGCCCCACGGTTTCACCCGCGTGAATGTGTGGAAAAAACTAACCACTAAAATATATGATGTTATATAGCCTATAGCCTTCCTCAATAAATGGACTATCGAACACAAAAATAATTTTTCAATCCGAACCAGTAGTTCCTGAGATTAGCGCGTTCAACCAAACAAAATCTTCAACTTTATAATATTAGTAATTAAGATGACTTACGAAGAAGTTTTCCATAATGTTACTAAAAGTATATTCCATTATCTTTAGCACTACTTAACTGAATAAAATTATAAATTAAAATCGCATCAAAAGTCCGAGACTTTAAAAAGGCAATTATCTGTCATTTCCAACGTCTTCCTTGCCTTCTCCAAAATTAATAAAAAATTGAATAAAGCGAATTTAATTCAATTATTCATGTGTGATATGGACATAACGCGGGTAGGTGTCAAGCAGTCCCTATTGGTATCGGGGGCATCGACTTACGCATGCATCGCGCGTCCGATGCGTCAAGTGACCCCTTAGCGCGACTTATTGGTCACTCATACTCATAAGTGATCGTTCACAGAGTAACTAACGATAATTCTAGTGATATTTAAGTACTAGGTACCTATTCCAAGGACACCGTATCGGTTATTATTTCTGATATAGGTGTGTTACTGGTTATCTAATATTTTCTGTTCTAATTTTTTCTGGAAGTGTATAATGACCTTGATATGACTGATTAATTTGCAATGATCACAGCAAGCATGTAGGTCTCGTTAGTAGATTGTCCCATAAAAAGCAGTTTAAAATTTTAAACTTAGAAACCATTTGTTGTCTTTTTTTTGATATTATACTAATGTTAAAGGAGTAATTGCAATGACATATTATAAGGTAAATTACCTACATTAATCTATGGAGATGTTTGAATTCAATAATCAAGGTTAAATGATTAACTATGATAGCTATCATGATTTTAACGAAATACTGATTCAAAAAAGGTCCTGTATTATATCAGAACACGACTCCCAACATTTAAATAAAAATATTTAATTGAATTGTGTTTTTTCCTCAAACTAATTTAAAATTGGAAAACATACTATTCTAGAGCAGCGTTATCGAAATTGTCCTACCGGTGATAAATTATCACCCGATTAAGTATGTAATAATATCTATCAGTAATTTCTAATCTGTGGTAGCCTTATTGGTTTCTCATAAGGGCTCATTGTGACAGACAATAAGCACCAAACTGCCTGTTGATCGGTTATAAAATTTTATAATGGAAATGAGCTCTATTAAGGTCGATAAGTTTCATATTACATCAAGGACTGATCGGTTCTCATGTAATGGATATTCTTCTTATCTTCGATACGTTGGCGTTGTCCAATGGAGAAGTGTTTGGACTAAAATTTTATTTGGTGAATTAGTAAGTTACAAAAAATTTAAATACTTACTTATTATTATTACAACATGTTATGATCTTTTAAAGGAGAGTAGTAGAACTAGTAAAAATTAAATGTGAAAAGGATAGATATATCATAAAACACACTTAGAGGCAAATTTGTATTTTTTTTCCAAAACAAAATACAAAAGCAGAGTTCCACAGAAACATCATTAAATTCAATATTTTGTTTAAAAAGCACTCCACATATCTGTACCATTAATCACTAAAACTACCGACCTTCAAGGAGAACATCGGAATAAAATCGGCAATCGAAATAAAGCACTTAAAGCGAAACGTCATTATCGCACAACATAAATAAAATAAAAATAAAAATGTAGGAATCGAACGCAAAAATTGAATATCGGAGTCGATTTAAAACAGAATACGAATTTTAAAAATACGAGCACAGCGGAGCGGCATTAATTAAAAATTCTCGGTAGAATATTCAAAAATAGAATTCGCATTCGAAGGCCTCCTTGTACGGAGTTGAAGTTTGAATTTGGAAGCAACAAAAGAAGGAGAGCGGGAGCAACCCTTTTAGCGCTGATAATCTGTTCCCGGGCCGTGTTGTGTTGTGTTCTCTTTTTTATCTGTTGTCACTTTTTTGTCCGAACCGAGATTGTACACAACATTCTTTACTCCGAAACGAAGCTTTTTAAACTCGCCCCAAGATTTATTTCTTTTTTATTCGCTTTAATAACGAGTCCTCGTCCGATTTAATTGATGAATGGTCACGGGGGATATGTTCAAACGATTTCGAAACTCGACTCCAAATTGACATTTTATAATCGGCCTTTTAAAATTTTTCTTCGATAATCGCAAATGAGCTAAAATGTGCTTAATTTTTTAGGACCGCATAAGGAAATAAATCTTAGCCTCATGTGTATTTATTATAATTTCTGATGAACTCAAGCGAAATAAACGAGAATGACACATGTTACTTTTCTAGACAGACTGAAAAGTTCGCTTCAATTCCATTTTAGTAAATCATTTAATGAGATAAAATTATAAAAAAATATGTTTCTATGTTATGGAAATAATAATATAATTATAGTCTTTAGCTATTGTAACTGCGGCTGACTTGGGATAACTTTGTAGTAGAACCACTAAAATTGCTCAGGGTTAAGATATTACAACTTCTCTCAGTATTGTTTCAAGGTCAGGCAATGATTAAATATAGCGATCAATAAAATACATGATAATGAAAATTGATCATCAGAACTGGCGCTGTTTAGTAATTCATTTAATCTTAGCGACTTATGCTGGAAATCGTATAATAATGATAGAATAATCATTTTTAGAAAATCAATTTTAGTAAATTAATATCAAGGTACCATAATGATTTCCAATGTTAAATAAGTCGAATCTACAATAAAGTGACACAAATGCAAATAGGGTCTAAAAGTACGCACTCAAGTAAGTGCGAGTTGAAAAAAGTTCTTTTTGAAATCAGAAATTGAACTGGCACAAAGAGCGCTCGTGTCTGAATTGTAGAAATATAAAAATTTAAAAATAGAACTCAATCCTTCCGCCCTCTGGCGAGCTTTACATGAAATATTATTTTATGGAATAACATCTGTGGTCGGGTCGATGTGTGAGTGCATTATGCCGGAATGAGCCCCTCCGTTTATATGTATAAGTGAAATTACTTAAAAGTAATACACTTTCAAGTGGATGGGAACATTTCAACTCTGTTTTCACTCATGTTAATTTTAGATTTGAGTGTTCGTTCTTTGTACAAAATCCTCGACATTTAATGTTTGACCTGACGATGTTTAACGTTTAAACGGTCGCGTTCCCAAGACTATCCCTAATTATTATACAAATTTTTTGCTTTTAAAATCTAAAAAAGAAAGTTTATGAATAACATTGATTAATAAAAGTTGCTTAATTATGATATAATAATTAGAAGCTTAGGTTAATGTTAAAATTAGAAAACAAAATTGGCGCTAACTCCTTCTCGCATTGCAATATCCATTTACAATCCGTTCGGATCGTCAAATCAGTCGTCGCGGGTTCATTTTTGTAGAATCGGAACGAAATCCCCGCCGTTTTTATTTTTTTAAATTATGTTCGTCATGCCTCGCCCTGCCGGCTTTCCGTGCAATAACAAAACGCTATCAAAGTCACAAAGAAATTTGAATTTGGATTTCGATTTAAAACGTTCTCTCCTTTGTTGCTCTGTATAATTATCCTTTTTTACCGAATGTATTTTGTTACAATTTGAATGAACCCGTTAACACAAGCATGTAAAATAAGTTTTTTAGATTCTATACCTGATAAATGACATCTGTTACATGAGAATTGTCCGGCTAGTTTTTGATTGATTCTCATTCTGAATGGTAAAATTGAATAGGTATGAGGTCGCAGAATATGCATGTCCTTTTTTAAAAATAGAAGAAAATTAAACTGTCATGTTACCAAAACGATTAAAAGGAATTCCTTTTAAATGTATTATTAAACTGAATAGTGTACCTAAACAATAATAAAGTCGCTGGAATCGTGTATCATTATGTGATACTAAATATTTTTACTTTAAGGTTTAATCGATGATAATTTGCGTAATTAATTGATAATGTCGACTTACCTAATAAAATTTTGCCATTAATTTTAAAGAGAAAACGAAACTTTATTCTTTAAAAAATATTACATCTTATCCTTAAAACCTTATAAATGTATAGCAAGTTGGCAATGTTATTAAACATTAATATTGGAGACATCCGTTATTCTAAAATCAAACAATGTAATATCCAATTCACCGTGTATGTACAGTCGGCCTGAGAAGTAGCTTAACATTATAGTACTTTGTAATAGTAACTGTTTCGGAGGGCTTCCTAACAACATCTATGACAAATTCAAGAAATTTAATGTGACAAGGTACCTACTAAAATGTTAAGCTACTTCTGAGGCCGACTCTACACACTACATTGTGCATAAATCATTCCATATTTTACAAACCAACCGATTTACCATGACCGCATGTTTTTCATTCGTTTTATCTGTAAAAACTGGATATTTCCGGATTTGTATAAAAAGGGAGCTACTGTACTGAACCCACAGACACACACACACATACACACACACACATGCTCAAACTAGTTATTGTGAACGCTCAGCTGTGTTAGTTTTGGGATTAAATTTTTTACCCTCCATGTTAATTTTAACTCTTTTGACTATTTTAATATTTCTGGTACAATTTTACAAAGGGGAGAGGGTGTGGGTGTAAAGGGTTACACTTTTTGGGTTTTCTATGCGGGCGTTTGAAATGTGTTATTGATTGATGCTGGCGAGGACCGGTTTTAATTTTATCTATACTAATATATAAAGAGGAAAGGTTTGATTTTTTGTTTACATTGAATAGGCTTCGAAACTACTGAACCGATTTCAAAAATTCTTTCACTGTTGGGATGCTATACTATCCCCGAGTAACATAGGCTATATTATATTTTCAAAAAAATTGGGGATCCTTAATAAAACTCCAATAATGTAACCCAAGGTGTATAAAAATAAGAAAACCGAAGCAAAGCGAGGGCGGTTACTCGTTGTGAATAACTTAAGCTTTGATCAACGTTATCAGTTACATATAAGTAAGTACTATTGTTCTTCTGTGGTTATACCAAAATCGTTGATACATATTTGTAGGTAATATTTTTTTAAATGTCTTACTCAACTCGTTAAACCAAAAAAGAGTGATAGACGTACTTATCTACATATAGAGAAAGATTCTTAATAAATATTTTAAACAAAAAAGAAAATCCTTTTCAATTTTCATTTAAGTAACTCAAGCTTGCAAACTGTTGGTTTTAAAATGATAATGGGGAAAGCGGTTATCTGTTGCTAGGAATGGCGCATTTACTATTCAAGCTTCCCTCTATGTTTTCAGGATCTCTGCAAAAAGATTATTATTTTAACAGTCAAGAAACGGTCAGATAAGTCGACGACCCTGTAGCCTAGTTGGTAGCGACCCAGCCTGCGAAGCGAGGGGTCTCGGGTTCGATTCCCGGCTGGAGCAGATATTTATGTGACAGATAAATATTTGTACTTGGGTCATGTCATGGGTGTGATTGTGATGTGTTATATACAGGGTTATGGGTTAAGTCGACCTAAATCCTTTAAGAGGTTGTAGTTTCCATCATTCCTGACTGATTTGACTATGAAACCCCATACCCTAAACTTAACCGTTCTCAAGTTATTGCCCTTTGATTTTTTTTTATAAAAATTACCCTTTTTTTTGTCTATTGTCCCCTTATTTTTGTGTTTTGTGCCTCTAATTCAATTATTTTTGCTATTTTTGTGTAGTAGGTTAGTTGTTTTATTATTATAAACACTAAAACTGCAAGTAACTGTACCAACTGAGCTGTAGTAGACGATTCATTGTTAAAAAAAGAAATAAATTCGTATTAAGTTTTTTTTTCTTAATAAGATATTTTAAAAAAAGTCTATGACAGTTGTGCTGCAGATGTGCTTCAAAATATCTACGGTTCTTAAGCTTTCCAACAAGGTATAACAAGTTAGGGTATTATCAGGATTCGCCGAAAAAACTGTGATACAAGACTCCCAGGTAATAACAAAAATAAGGGTCTTTCCTTAAAGTGCTCACAGCGCCTGCGCCTATTGTCCTTCAATGGGTAGTGGAGAGTGCGAGCGGGATGTCATGCAATGTAAACAGTTGCAAGCGAGACAAGTAATTCCATGTAGAAACCATTTTTTTGTTATTGTGTTTGGTTAGTCTCATGTTAGTCTCATAGTCTGCTTACGCGATTCATCTGTGGTAGATGCGATACTTGGTGCTCTTAGTTTTTTTCTACTCGACTTGGCTTGTTTTTCTGGACTGTTTCCTCCTATTCGTGACTGTGCTTGTTAACTGGACTTTGATTTGTGCTTCTGATTTGGAACTGTTGAAGATGACGACCTTTACAAACGAGGAATATGCTGATATTTTGATTTGTTACGGGTACTGCAACTGTGTATCTTTACGAGCTCGTGAAGAATACATAGCACGTTATCCCGGCCGCCGAGTACCGGATATTAGTGTCTTCGACGGAGTTTAACGACGACTTCGAGAGACCGGCTCTGTTTCAAGGCGAAGAACAGACCTGGGTAGACCACGTATTAATGATGATGATGAAGAGCAAGATAATGAGATAGTTCGACGATTTCGACTGGATCCGACTACGTCAACCAATATTGTTGCCCGAGAACTTGGACTATCACACTGGAAAGTGTGGTTTTCGGTGCATACTGCCGGTCTCTACCCCTACCACTATACGCCAGTACATGCAATCGAAGAAGGAGATCCTGTGAGGAGGCTGGATTTTGCAGATTTATGCTCAATGCAGATTTGGAAGATTCTTCCTTTTTTAGAAGCATCTTGTGGACTGATGAGTCGAAATTTGATCAAATTGGGATAACGAATTATCATAACGCCCATTATTGGGCTCCGAAAGCACAAAGAATCCCAATAAGAAAAGGATAAAGGTATCACAAAGACGTTTCAACCTTAACGTGGGGATGGGAATAATTTCGAACCTTTTGATTGGGCCTTACTTTCTACCTGTAAATTTGAATGGAGAGACCTATGAAAATTTATTGAGACAAGATCTACCTGATTTGCTTGACGACATACCACTAAGCCTCATTCGAGACATGTGGTTTCAGCACGACGGGTGCCCCGCGCACTACAGAAGAAGTGTCAGAGAGTGGCTGGACACTAATTATCCCAATAAGTGGATCGGGAGAGGTGGACCTACACCGTGGCCAGCTAGGAGTCCAGACTTGACCCCCGTGGATTTTTATGTGTGGGGGCACATGAAAAGTTTGGTTTACAATGAACCGAACCCAATAACGTCTGTTGATATTTTGAAGCAAAAAATTATTGATTCCGCAAACGAAATACGAAGAGGATTAACGACTGGTGTAGTAAAGAGTGGCTTAAGACGCAGAATGCGTGTATGTGTGCGAAACAGGGGCGGACATGTGGAACATGTACTGTAAAATTGTTATAAAAAGATAAATAAACCTTATTTGTTACCTATTTGGATTGTTTTATTTTGTTTCCTGACTCAAGTTAAATTTGACGCTTAAGTACCGCTATTTTTACTACTACCTGGTAGCATTTCATCAAAGTTTTTGTTAAGGAATTCTAATAAAACCCTATCTTATTATACCTTGTTGGAAAGCTTAAGAACCGTTGATATTTTTAAGCACATCTGCAGCACAACTGTCATAGACTTTTTTTTAAATATCTTATTAAGAAAAAAAAACTTAATACGAATTTATTTCTTTTTTTAACAATGAATCGTCTACTACAGCTCAGTTGGTACAGTTACTTGCAGTTTTAGTGTTTATAATAATAAAACAACTAATCTACTACACAAAAATAGCAAAAATAATTAAATTAGAGGCACAAAACACAAAAATAAGGGGACAATAGACAAAAAAAGGGTAATTTTTATAAAAAAAATCAAAGGGCAATAACTTGAGAACGGTTAAGTTTAGGGTATGGGGTTTCATAGTCAAATCAGTCAGGAATGATGCAAACTAAAACCTCTTAAAGGATTTAGGTCGACTTAACCCATAACCCTGTATATTATGTCTGTGTCCATGTCACCCGCGATACAGGTAACCTACTGCGGGGTATGAGTGTTTTAGCATTTATTCTTAAATTTGTTTTTAATTTTTAACCGACTTCAAAAAAAGGAGGAAGTTCTCAATTCGACTGTATTTTTTTTATGTTTGTTACCTCAGAACTTTCGACTGGGTGAACCGAATTTGATGATTCTTTTTTAATCGAAAGCTGGTGCTTGTCATGTGGTCCCACTTAAATTTTATTGATATCTGACAAGTAGTTTTTGAGTAATTTTGAAGTCGGTTATTTTTTGTTAGTAAAATTTAGATTAAGTATGCTGATTTAATTGCTGAAAGATTAACGTATATAACACGGCATACATGAATACGTTTACGGGTTAACACGGCATACCCCGTAAACGTATGTGTAATGCTATGCGGGCATTCGATACGTTTTAAATTGATTGAAGCATAGATTGAAAGGGTGCATTTAGCTATGGTTTTTGAGAGTAAGCTTTTATTTTAAATTGATTTTTATCATGGTTCGTTGACTCTGTATAGAGTTGATAGATTTGTTGCTGTGATGATTCGGTGGTTTTTACGTCTGTATCCGCTTGTATTGTTACTGTGATATTTTCTTTCTTTCTTGCTTCTGTCTTCTCTCTTTCCCTTTCTTTCTTTTCCGGCAAGTAATGGTTACTAATGTCTATTGTCCATGGGCGACAATTTCCACTTACCGTCATGAGATAGTTTATCTGCTTTTTTGTCAGGTATCACATAATCTGTATGTATGCAATGATATTATAATGTAAAAAAGAGGTAGATATATCACTAGCGTGCCGACGATGAAGAATGTAGGAACAGGCAATTGACCGTTGAGCTCGTATTCGCTCTGTCAATACAAGACGATACGCACGTTTTTGTTGTTGTCAGAGGTGCTTGACAAATAGCTGGCATTGTGAAGAAATAAAGAAGAAAAGTAAGAAGAGCTTGTAATAACCGGATTAATTAATTAAAGGATAATTCCTACGTTCTCGGTCTTTAAACATTATTCAAGAAAATGATGAAATAAATACAATTCTAACATTTAAATGGAGAAATCACGTTTATAACGAAGCTATGAAACTATTTCCATAATTTATAGTTATAGCCAAATACGTAATTATTATTTAGTTTACTTTATCAAGCACTCGATCGGTAATTTGCCCTGGAGGTACCGGATACGATTCCCGGTTAAATCAAGAATTTATTGCACAATACTTGCATGTAGCATGTTAGATTTTATACCGTGTGTAGATAAATTGAATAAAATTATGGATCGTAATCATTAAAATTGAGATTATATTAATTATGAAGAACATTATAAGATTTTATAATGTTCTTAAATATCGGGCTTTAATATCGGGCACACCATTATTCTAGCTTATGTGCGTATCACAAATTATTTCACAGCTATCTAAGTGATGAAGAAATTAACCATAATATATTGACAAGCCTTGACTTGGCGACAAAAAATATTTTGAAGAAAAACTATTCAAAGGTGGTTGAAGTCTGCCAATTGGCACTTCGTAGTCAAAGGGCTAAGCTAACTTATAAAAGAAACAAATAAGATAAAAAAATAACGCCTAAAAACCTTTTAGTCACGATTAAGTAAATTACTTCACCCAGTTATCAATAACTAAAATCAATGAGATAAGCAAAATGAAAAACGGATATTTCGCTATACGGACCATAAAGAATGATACAGCCAAGACTCTATAATTAATCAAAATGACTTGTCAACAATATACGTAAAACGGAGGTAAAAAGTTAACCCTACACAATTAAAATCGAATAAAAACTCCCGGGATAAAAAAGGAAGCTATCAGTTTCGAAGAAAAAAAGATCAGGGTGAATGTCCTTGCGAGGATAAGGGAAATATATTTATGTTACACGTTGCATCCTACGAAATTCTTGACATTGTTTGTCATACACCGCGAGTTTTAACCGCAACGACTATACACACTGTATCAAGAACCAGCAATGAATGAAGCATGAAACGGAAAGTTGTTACATGATTTAACATCAAGCATAAAGCTTCCGTTCTTCAATGTCTTCGTTTTGTTTGTAATACATTACGCATTGCATTTGTAAAATGAGATTGGTTGAATTTGAACGAGCCGCAATGTATTTAACGGTTTAGTTGATCTTTGTATTACTTTCGACAGGATGTTCGCTCATTACGATATGCCGTCATAATGATATTACGTATTAGATCCGTAAAAAGCTGAGAAACCGACCAGCTGTGAAGGGTTGGAGTCAGTGTATAGAAATCTGATTGTTATTGCGTAGTACTTAAGTGCTAATATTGCTTGATTTTGTGTTATATTAAACTGAATTATCTACTTTATAATGCAATGTCATGCGTATTTTTCTGCGTCTTCCTTTATTATCGAATCGAAGCTTTTACACAATAGAAAATGTAATAAGAAATAATAAATCGGAAGTCAGTTATGCCTCATATTTGAACAGCTTACAACTCGTCAATGTTAAAATCATTAACCCGAAACTGTCCCACAGTTCGAATCTTCTCTTACAATGAAATAAAATAAAATGAAAACAATATTGCACTTAATAAAAAGGTACAATAGACGAATTAATGAGACGGGTCAAAAGGCTTTTTCAAGCTGGTCAAGTGAGACACTTCGAGAATAAGACACCTTATAAGAAACGTCTAAACAAGTTAATAGTTAAAAAGTAATGCTCGAACTCAGAGTCACTAACTGTTACTTAAATCGTTCCTTAGTAAAGATTCACCATATACCTACATTCTGTGCTAAGGAGCGATTTAAGTAACCGTTAGTGACTCTTGAGTCGGGGTATAAATAGTATATGTATAGGTTTTATAAGGTCAATGTAGTCAATGTAAAAAAAGAAAAAATGGTGATTGTGCTGTTAATCATTGAGGGATTCCCTCGCTTGGAGCCAAACTGAGTGTGGTATCAGGTCAAGCATCATATAAATGCATTGTCATCAGCAATATGTAAAACTAGCTGACCCGGCGAATTTCGCATCGCCTAACAAAAATTTTTCTAAATTAAAAGTAGCCTAAGTTACTCCTTGTTACATCAGCTATCTGCCAATGAAAGTCCCGTCAAAATCGGTCCAGCCATTTCAGAGATTAGCCGGAACAAACAGACAGACAGACAGACAGACAAAAATTGTAAAAAATGTTGTTTTGGAATATAATTATGTACCGTGTATATATCCAAATGCAGTTAGTAAAAAGCGGTTATTAGGGTTCCGTAGCCGAATGGCAAAAAACGGAACCCTTATAGATTCGTCATGTCTGTCTGTCTGTCTGTCTGTCTGTCTGTCTGTCTGTCCGTCCGTATGTCACAGCCACTTTTTTCCGAAACTATAAGAGCTATACTGTTGAAACTTGGTAAGTAGATGTATTCTGTGAACCGCATTAAGATTTTCACACAAAAACAGAAAGAAAACAATAAATTTTGGGGGTTCCCCATACTTAGAACTGAAACTCAAAAATGTTTTTTTCATCAAACCCATACGTGTGGGGTATCTATGGATAGGTCTTCAAAAATGATATTGAGGTTTCTAATATAATTTTTTTCTAAACTGAACAGTTTGCGCGAGAGACACTTCCAAAGTGGTAAAATGTGTGTCCCCCCCCTGTAACTTCTAAAATAAGAGAATGATAAAACTAAAAAAAATATATGATGTACATTACCATGCAAACTTCCAACGAAAATTGGTTTGAACGAGATCTAGTAAGTAGTTTTTTTTTAATACGTCATAAATCGTAAACCACAAAAAACATCGATCAAAGTTACAACGAACTAAAAGAACTTGTATATTATGTTACTTGCTGCTACGGAACCCTTCATTGGCGAGTCCGACTCGCACTTGGCCGCTTTTTTTTAATATTACAAACAGGCACTCCAATTTTATTTATTTGTAATAGATGTATAGATTTCAATTCCTTAGGATGAGAGACCTACTTCTAAATAGACTTCCAAGATGTGACCCACACCAACGTGGCTAAATAAAACCGTTTAAAAACCGACTATAGGACCTTATAATCATTATTCAAGTTAGTGTTGTTCGGTTTCCACGTATTAAGTAATTAAGTAGATAACTAAAATTCAACTAAAAATTTACTAAATTTTCTGTTTACACCACGGACCTGAAAAAAAGACGGACGTAACCTCGTCTAATCGAGAGTGAAGCATAGCAATGGCCGCCCGCTTACCGTGTGCGTAATTTTTAATTCGCGATTGACGCAATGTATGTTGTCAATGTGTGGGTGTGTGTACTTGTACGAATAGAAAGTTGGTATTACTATGGGTGCTTCACTGAATTTGTTGTTGGGATTACGTCCGTCTTTTTTTAGGTCCATGGTTTACACGTATAAATTTACCTACTTAAAATTTAGTTAAAATGTTGTTATCTACTTAACTTGATGCGTGTAAACCGGACTATAAGTACAACAATAAACAAACTAGTCACATCACATCAATGTTAGCACAGAACCTCAGTTCACACGTTTTACTAGCCGCCGTAAACTGTTTACGGCCGTCAGTGAGGACCACTTTACGTGACTTTACTTACCGTTAAATAGCTTAAATTATTAGTTCGTTTTATTGTCTTCATTAGCGATTGGGCTAGGTGGAAGTTTAGATTAAGGGAATTGTAGATGTTCGCGGCTTATTGTATATTTTCAAGGATGATATTTAGAGTTAAGAGGATAGTTTGACTTGTAGCCGATGTGGCTTACCTGCGGGAAGGGTCTCGGGTTCGATTCTCAAGGCAAACTTTGTCACAGAAGGTCACAGATGAAAGGTTTTTTCGGGAGTCGTATACATGGAAATATGTTCTTGGAGTTTGCACGTGATCATGTGTCTTTGCGTGTGTATTCCTATTTTTGCAAGTTAAACTTATATAGGTACAACAAGAACTGAAGAACTAATGTATGAACGCATTATTATCATAAATGGATTTGATCGCCATTCCACATATCATTTCACTACCTACATCGTATCGTATATTCCCGCTGCAATTTTGCACATTGTGACATTATTGCAATATCATGTGACAGAATCTTCGGAGTGACGCAACGAGCGCGAATTATGTGATTGTGGAAAAACAAAACTCAACCCGCAAATAGCCAGACGTCTGCGTACGGTACACGGACAGGACGGTTGTATTATTGTCTGTAGTGAAGCTGTAGTGAGGGCTGGCTACTGGACTGGCTTCCATTGTGGTCCACCATCTCGAAATATACGAATCTATACAAATAAATAAAATTGGAGTGTCTGTTTGTAATATTAAAATAACCGCTTTTTATTAAGTGCATTTGGATGTATACACGGTACATATACCAAAACAACATTTTTTACAATTTATATCTATCTCTCTGTCTGTTTGTTTCGGCTAATCTTTGAAATTGCTGGACCGATTTTGACGGGAATTTCACTGGCAGATAGCTAATTAAACAAGGAGTAACTTGGGTTAATTTTATTTTAGAAAAAAGTTTGTTAGGCGATACGAAGTTCGCTGGGTCAGCTAGTATTGACTATAAATCCAGTGTTGCTTGAGTTTTGAAAAGAATACATTTTTGTTCAAATTATATCAGGATTTCTCATTTTAAGTAACAAACAAATTGAACAGTGACGTATAAATTGATAGCGAATTGTTTAATATTACCCTTCATATTTTTAAACGACCTAAATTCTCCTTATTTTAATGATAAAGAGTTTAAAGTAGACTCACAAAGTGACTAGTAACTTTGATCAAATCTAAATAGTGTAAATTAAGGCATAGAAAGAATGGTTTTATCTTCCTCTATTTTTCTAGCAGCTCTTAACCCCTACTCTGCCTCAGAACAATATGTAACTTAATCGTATCGAAATTGTCTCCAATACAATAACTAGCTGACCCGGCGAACTTCGTATCACCTAAAAACTGTTTTTTTTTTCTAAAATAAAAGCCCTAAGTTACTCCTTGTTACATCAACTATCTGTCAGTGAAAGTCCAGTCAAAATCAGTCCAGCCATCTCAGAGATTAGCCGGAACAAACAAAGAGACACAAAAATTGTTTAAAATGTTGTTTTGGTACATGTGTAGGTAGGTATACATCCAAATGCACTTAGTAAAAAAAAGCGGCCAAGTGCGAGTCGGACTCGCCCATGAAGGGTTCCGTAGCAGCAAGTAACATAATGTAAACATAATATAAAAGTTCTTTTAGTTCGTTGTAACTTTGATCAATGTTTTTTGTGGTTTACGATTTATGACGTATTAAAAAAAACTACTTACTAGATCTCGTTCAAACCAATTTTCGTTGGAAGTTTGCATGGTAATGTACATCATATATATTTTTTTACTTTATCATTCCCTTATTTTAGAAGTTACAGGGGGGGGGGACACACATTTTACCACTTTGGAAGTGTCTCTCGCGCAAACTATTCAGTTTAGAAAAAAATTATTTTAGAAACCTCAATATCATTTTTGAAGACCTATCCATAGATACCCCACACGTATGGGTTTGATGAAAAAAACATTTTTGAGTTTCAGTTTTAAGTATGGGGAACCCCCAAAATTTATTGTTTTCTTTCTATTTTTGTGTGAAAATCTTAATGCGGTTCACAGAATACATCTACTTACCAAGTTTCAACAGTATAGCTCTTATAGTTTCGGAAAAAAGTGGCTGTGACATACGGACGGACAGACAGACAGACAGACAGACAGACAGACAGACAGACAGACAGACATGACGAATCTATAAGGGTTCCGTTTTTTGCCATTCGGCTACGAAACCCTAAAAAGCGGTTATTTTAATATTACAAACAGACACTCCAATTTTATTTGTATAGATAACATGTTACGTATACCTACATTTAAAGGATTTTGCAGACCACCTGAGGGTAAGTGGTTACCATCTATGGAAATGAGTTGAACACACCAATGCGTCGTCTCAAGAAAAGCTCTTTGTACGTCTTTCTTTTAAAAGCGAAGAACCCCATGTTATAGCGTTCCGGAAAAATCTCAGAAGGGAGCTCATTCCAAAGTTTGCACGTATTAAAAAGTTTGCACACGTTGCACCCGCAAAAATCGGAAATATTACAAAGCTAGCAACCATAGCCACGACACGATATTGCTTTTATTTCAAATTCCGCGTTCTAATGCATAGACAAAAGTGAGTAGGTACGCAGCAGGTGCATCGGTACGCGACGGTACGACGGTACGAGATATGGAACCGCGAAACGCCGATTAATATGAAATACGCGGCATACGCACGTTAATTAATATTATCCACTATTTCGAGACGACGAAATATTGTTGTTATTTATGCGTCTGCGTTGTTGCTTGTATCTGGAACGGGCCTGTTCTTCGGACAAAACAACTTGCGCGACCGCCATTTTGTCTCGTTCGGATACTTGCCTAATTATATTATTATAATGTCTTGGTTTTGTATTGATTTTTTTTTTGCATGAGATTTTTTTATAAAATTTTAGGTACTGTTGAAATTAAATAGTAATCTTGGTTTTGTATTGATTTTTTTTTTGCATGAGATTTTTTTTTATGAATTTTTGCGAGATGAGAGATATTAAACAAGTAGACCTACAATTTTCATAACATTGCCGTTTCCGCACGTTTGGAATTGAAGTAACGTCTGGGTGACATTTAAAAATCTATTGGCTATATGTACGTAGGTACCTATTTAACGAGAATGTCTTTCAGTTCTTAGATTTAATGCGAAAATAAGAAAGCGCTACAAAAAATGACAGAATATTATCTATCCGGAGTTTTAGCTCTTTTCAGGCTAGGGAAATGGGGGAAAATGAAATTGTCAAGAATTGTAATAGGAAGATAAAAATTCCTTCGTAGATTACACTTAAATATTATTTGATAAATGTTAAATACTTAGTTTAAATCACAAAAAATAGATACAAATAAAATATAAAATCTTACATTTAGACTTTGAAAGTCAAAAACCAGTTATTGAATAATTTGCATTTTTATTTCATCCTTCTATACATAGAATCAGATCTACTTAATAATACACATACCTACTTATGTTACAAATAATTAAAATATCTGTCAGCGCTTCATTTTTGTGAAACATTTTCGCGTCCGCATAGATAATTACTTATTAAAAGCGGATCAATAAATTACATACATTTGCATATCATCGCCGCTTGTACGAAAGTCAACGAGTACAATAACTCGTACGCAACGCACTATAATAGACTACGCGGAAAGAGAACCGATAAATCTGCGCGCATTTTTCGCAAACGCATAAAATCTCAACGCACTATTATTGTACGCGTATGCGCTCACAACCGTAGTCCCGTCTCTCTTCCGCCGCATACATCCATCTCGTTCGATAAACGCACGCGCTCGTATCTAACCCGATCGAATAGTTACTACGGATTTTATAGAAAATTTAAATTACAATCGTATTAACCGCGGTTACAGTCCATATTCCAAAAGCATGCATTGCGCAAATACGCCTCTGTAACGTATGACAACGCTATTGTGTCCGATGTGACGTTCGAAATAATAGTTATCTCTGTCTAGCGCGCTAGCTCCGTCCCTCTCGCTCGCATGTCACTGCATTTTATTGTAGACGTTAATGGTTCTGATTACGAATGTAAATTTTCAACCCGCGACGGCGTTGGTCGGTTTTTTTTCTTCGATTTCTCCTTATGGTATTAAATTGTAGCTGAATTAATAGCTTACATTTATGCTTGTAGCTTTTTTAAACACAAAAGCCCTATTGTTTCGTTAAACACAATTGCCAACCTTAATCATTTTTAACTTGTAAGTACTTAATAAATACAAAAGGTACCTATATGAAGACGAAGATTATAAAAACCGAAAAAAAAGTATTAAGAAAAAGTCGATATTCTTTAAATGTATTTGCCATTAAAACCCGTAATCCGTGCACACGCAGGTGAGACTGATCATTGAAATATTCACACGTCGTCTGTCATTTGCGCGTTAGTGTAATTTATCGAGTATAAATTATCATATTATAAGCCACGACAAAGCCTATCAGAACTAATTTTAGATCTTCTCGTGATATACTGTGACGAAGTTACCTTTTATTCGCATATCAGGGCACTTTATTTATAAAACGCGTCCAGTTCAGATGGCATATCCATTCCGGCCGATTCGTACTAAGGGTACTGTGTTCGATGTACTTGAGAGGTCTTGTTAAACTGGTGAGATGTACAACGGTTTCCCAACTGAATACCGTTCGCAAAAGATCTCACACTGCTGCCAATTTTCAGAAAGACTGAGCTAAAATAATTGCTACAAACGCGCCCTATTTCGAGCGAGCACTACACTCTACAGTTTAGATAGATTTAATTCTAGTACGTTATTATTCGGTTGATCGTTCCACTCTTGTGTTATTGGCCGAAAATAAATCCTTTCATGTTCCGTTCGAAATTTAAGTTTTCAAATTTATTGCCTACGCTCCGATTGGCCGACTTCGAGATTAATTCGCTCCAAGTTTTCTAAATTCGAAACATTTATGAAGTTTGTGTTATTAATTGTGTGTGTTGGTGAGTTGTTTCAAGAGAGCCAATATCTTGAGGAACTTTAAATGATAACGATACTTAACTTAATTGCTTGTTTCCTTTTATAGTTTTTAAAAGTTCTTAATTCCTTTTTGTAATCAACTTTTAAATGTATCTCTTCGCACAAACGACTTCTTTTTACAGAAACATTTAATACAAAACTGCTTATCTTATACTTAATTATCGATAGTTATTCCATTCCATGTATTTAATCCATATATCAATTAAATACATGGAATGGAGTAATTTTAAATGATTGAAACAGATCGATCAAAGGAAGTTAAATGACACAAATCATAATGGATGCAGTATAGGTACCTAACCTATCTCTCCTCTACTTACATGCATAACATAAAATATTTATTTTATTCTAGAATCAAAATTCTTAAACGTTCAATAAATTTTACTGTTTGCTCAACAATCATTTAAACGTTAAATGTAATAAACGAAGTAGGACTAGTGTCACTGTCAAACATCTTAAAAAATGGTCTCGTTAAATCTTTTTACAATCATAATAATATTAATAAAATTAATATTGTTAATAATTAGGCTAAATGAATTCTTAAATGCATTTGTCATGTCATGCAACTCGGATAAATGACATTTGCCATTTCCTAACGACCGTTATAAATAAGCGCACATCCATCAAACGATGTTAAACGAACAAATTGTTATTTGATCTAATTAATTTTATTTACTTTTTTATAAGTACAAAGTGCCAAATGAACGCACGAAGAGAGGCTAGAGCGCTTGATATACCTACCTATAATTTTTCATTTAATGGTTGGTTATCATCAAGAAGACACGAAGCAATATTGAATCCAATGTAATTCATTCATATTACAGATACAGTGATTAAAATAAATATTAATACAATATTTTCCATTTTCATATACTAATTCAACTATATTTGTAAAAATAATTTAAAAACTTATAAGTATAAATTTTACGTACCTGTCTACCGTCACAAAAATCGTCATAGACGTAACCCAACTTATGCCGAAAATGCAAAATCAACGCCATCTTTAATTCAAACGAAGAACAACGCAGACAATATAAATGAAAATCCAAAATGGCGGTTGTTTTTCCGTCTCGTTTATTATTTCACACACGACCGTATCGGATTTCGCGAGCGCGGATTTAGCAATTTCAGCTTATTTTCAGCAAACCCGGAACAGACGATAATTGTCACAATATCAAGCATAGATGGGCTATAAATCCGCCTCCACGGATTCGGATTTTGGCAGTAAAATACTTGGCAGAGACACAATACGTTGTACGGAATGCAATTTCTGTTTACTTGCATTATTGTCTCACCGTGATGCGAGCGAGCACTGGCGTAAATCGTTATATTTTCCGGGGCAGACTTACCCCTATTTTCTGAGAAAACTAGCCTCTTGTAATACTTATACGATATAGAATGTGTTGATGCCAAAAATATTACTTTGCTACGTAACTACTAAAAGTATTAAAAGTAACAAAAGATTTTCCGATATTAAATTATACAACGTGGATACTTACCGCAAGTTAGTAAGTAGATAAGCATTTTAGTTCAATACAAAGCAAATGCAAGGCAAATTTAGTGCATTACGATTTCTTCAGCAGCTAAAGTTTTAATTAATGGTATATTTAACTGAAATATATTAAATAACTTTAATATAAATATGTATCTAAGACTATAAAAATAGTTATACGTGCGTACAACGTAACATAATATACCTACATAATATCGATCGAAGTGATAGTAAGTTTTTTCCACGTAGATGCAGAAAAATAAAAGAACAGAAAAATAGTTTATTTATAAATCATATTTAAAGTTTGTAATTCTTCATCCAAAAAAAAAAAACAAAACTCCATTCAATACCGCTTCAAAAAATCACGCATTTTAAAATTGGAATCGATTGTGTCAAAACTCGGCCAATCTATATAGCGTCAAGTTGTCGTAAACATGTCGGAGGTGTATCATGTTTACGGGATAACAAAACCCATAAACACCGTCATGTCAGGCGTCATACGTCGGGATCTTTTGATACGCAACTCGCGAACTCGTATTATGACGGTTGATCAATTTAGTTTAGAGACTGATCAAATGTTTGGAGAATACACTTTTCAATAGATATACTCAGGATATGAAAGAATAAGTCGTCGTTGCGACTTTAAAACCTCTTATGTGTAAAAAATCAACTTTTTGAGGGAATCGATAAAGTTTTGTTTAGCAAGCACATAGGTGATATTGAATGTGAATAAATTACGATGGAAACGTCGTACACACATGAGAGTTTTTGAATTCGACAATGCTTCAAAATGTATAAACATTTGACGTAAAAAAGTGACTTTGCCAAAAGTGGCACATAACGCATAGGAGGTCTTAGGGCTTGTTTCACCACCTTCAAGTAGAGTCCTGAATAAGCTATTCGCTGGTTAAAGTGACGTTAAAGTGTCATTTTACATACACGAAATGTCAACTTAACCAACGAATAGCTTACTTCGGACTTACTTGAAGATTGTGAAACAAGCCCTTAAAGTCGCAACTACGAAGTATTATTTTGCCATTGTTAATGTAGGGTGAGTAAGATTGTTATTTTTAAGTACCTATCCAATCCCTTATCCTTATTCCAATTAATGCGTAAATTTTAGTCTGAAGAGTTTTGTTATCAGAAAATTTACACAATTATAAATGCAATACCAAACCGGCAACTTATTGGGTTTGTCGACTTTTGTCGTAAAAACTTGCCATTCTTAAATACTTCGGCAATTTTGAACTATACAACATTGTAACCCCAGACAATGTAGAATTCTTACACCAGACCGTTTGATAAAAACATTTAATGTCTTCAGATTTAATGATACTTTTAAATTTTACAACTTACAAATCAATAAAACCACACGACAAGTGATCGCTGTAACTGGATTAATTTAAACGTGCCTTCGGAACGATAGAGACGGCAAGAATATGTAGAGCTTGCGGCTGCGGCTTGCGATCGATGCGGCTAATGCGATATTGTGTAATAGTTTTATTAGATATTTCTTTTTTTGTGTGTATGTCTTTTAAAGTGAAACTTTTATTCTATCGCCCCAAAATTTTTCGTCCATCTATCGCATGTCGCATTACAGCCGGCCCCGGAGTAAGAATAATAATGAAGATTCAATTATTTAAATAAATATTGCTCTTAGTTTTTAATATGCATCTATCATTTAAATTATTGTATTAATTATTTATTCCGTATTTCAGTAATTAAGTTAAGATTAAAAACGCAATTTTAATACCCTAAATAGAATAATTTTCCAAAAATTTTAAGTTAACAAGTTTAAGTTAAGTTGCCTACAAACCGAAAAAAAGTTTCACCTGCATCGTGACTTCATAAATCCACACAATATTTTTTTGTTTAATTAATTTTTCTCATAATTTAAGATGCAGAGAGTAGATTCATACAATATTAATTTTCCAATTTTAAACTCGAGCAGTTCATGATAATATTAATTTAAATTTGAAGCATTACAAATAGCAAAATTATAACATGCCAATTTTAAAATAAATATATTTTAATGTTTCATAAAAACAATATTTTTAAGATTTTTGTATCATAAAATATTTTTTTCGATTGAAATAAAGTTATTCACTTTCAGAAATTATAACTTCAGGCGACAATCGCACGACGCTGACGCACACCGCGAGCCGCAAGCCGCAAGTCGCGCCTCTCGCTCCCATTACATTAGCACACAATGACGTGCAACGACAGAAAGAAAGCAATATGAACGAATTTCTAAATTCGTATACAAAGCGAACTTCGAAACGCGAAAACGTATCGGCCAATACTGCCGGAGCGTATGCCAAAATGCCAGGCGACACAAACAATTAGGAATGCGTTCTATTACAAATCCAGATTCGAATACGTATTTTAAATTAGAAATAGATCATATTAAACGAAGCAAACGTACTCGGGATATGATTTAATTGAATATATAAATAGAGTTTAGAATTTATTAGCCGGCGTATTTATAAATTGGTTAAAATGTCACGGGAACAATGGTGCGGCGTCTATTTGAGATTGATGAGCGACGAGTAATCCGTTGTAGGAAGGCAACTTTAGTCGAGTCTTGCGCAAGTCAAGACTGATCTCGCACGAGAACGTCAGATTACGGGCCCGTATTATTTTCGGTAAACGATACGTATCTACAAGTACGTCTGTTGGGAGTCGACGTACCGTTTAATAGTTTAAGCATACGTATTACCGTATCACTAATCTTGACTGGCAAAGGCGATTTCTCTTACCGTTGTATTCTTTTTTACCCGCAGAATTTTAATGAAAATCGTGATTGAACCTCTAAAAGCCAAATTATAATCGCAGACTCTTAATCGCCACTAAAACGACGTCTTAAAATTCGACGGGCGCATTCATCAAAAATAAGAAAATAATTAATACTCGCTCCGAAACGAGAAACGGAACGTTTAGAACGGACGTAACAATATAACAATACGCCGGTCGCAAGCAAGCCGAAACAAAACACAGAAAAATATGAATTCCGATCGAAACGGCCGGGAAACAAAAGATGGCGGATTTTAATGAAATGAAATAAAATATAAATTCCTTTCGCAAGCGAGAATTCTTACATTTTTAATTTGCTACCGTGGAAAGGAATGGGGCTAAAAACGGTCAAATTCCAAATTCATAAGCAGCGGCTGATTGAAGCGGCTTGCCTGTGTCCGAATTACGAGCAAAATATTCATTGTCATTGTTTATTTGTGTTATTTAAATTAAACATGTTTTTTATCTATGAAATTGACTTCACGGGATCGGCTTCCTAAAAATTTTCGAACAACTATTTCGTGATTCAAAATTTATTGATTAAATGACAAGACGATATAAAAACCAAAACAACATATTATTCGAACGCGTTTAGTTTTTGAATGATTTGGTACAAACTTGAAATTTGGAATGTAGCTAAATGCTAAATATTGTTACATTTGTAGCTAATCCGCGAATCGGTTCACAGCACGTAATAATACCAGGGCATTGGCTGTTATACATAAACTTTATAATATTCAAATAGGGCTGCTTCTTACAACTTCACTGCTTTTAATTACCTTAACCAAAATACATGTTAAATATACTAAAATTATCGGCTATTCCAATAATTCGCTTAAACAAAGATTCTACTACCGAAGGTATCATAACTTTTAAAACTTTTCCAATATCATTTTGCTTCTTAAAAAAAAACTATATTTTGTCTCTTGTTAATGCATAGCGACCAGTTAACCCTACCTTTAACCATAGATCATTAATTTGATTACTAATGGTTGTTTTGGTATATTTAATGGATATACCGGCAACCCTACACGAAAGTGATCCAGATGTGCTGGTTATTGAGAAAGACCAGACCGCTCGAGCACCCATCGCTTATATGTTTTTTTATTTATTTTCTCAAACGCTTATGAGTAAATTATGTCAGTTCGAACGCTGCGTCTAATAAAAACGTCTCTATCGAGATTATTCGGCATCTTGTTAATCTTTAGTGTGAGGGTAATTATGTTTACATACGAATTCATGAGTCATCAAGGGTCGAAGTACTCTGGAGGTTAAAATCCTTTTACGAGTGTAGTTCAAGTGCTAAAACAGTTAGATGATAAAAACCGACGGTTTCCGTGATCAGTCCTCTAATGATCATAGCAGTTACACGCAATCATTTATTATCTTTTAAAAGTTGGAAGCTTTTTCCTTTAGAGATTTAACTGAAAAGTAACAATAGCGCTGATTTTACTTTCGGTTAGTTACAAATAAATGTCAAATTTCATAATTAATCGGAAAATCTAGAATTTTATTTCATTTTCACTGATTGAATTGATTTATTGTTTACGGATGTTTTACGTACATTGTAGTTATCTTATGTATTAAAAATATGTGGACATTAAAACTGCGCAAACTAAAACAATAAGAAATAAAATAATGAATAATTAAATACAATTTACATATTCAATAGAATTCGTCAAGAAGTTAAGTACACCAATCATTTACCACGCGCACGTTAACAAATCGTGTGAGAATATGACTTCAATCGGTTAATCCAATCAGAATCAACACGACCACAGATTACCTACTGCATAATATTTAATAAGCTTATAATTAATAGTAACATTTAAATTAGAGAACGTTAACTGTAGCTGGACTTAAAAAGTTAAATGAAACGAAATATACTTAACAAGTGAAAGAGTTAGGTCGTAACGGGTCAAAACGTACCTAATCGTTTTAAATGATCGATTATAAGATTTTGAAGCTAAATCGAAAGCGATTAACGTTTTCCTGTATCGGCGTAAACATGAAGATACGAGTACCAGGCATTCATAAGCCAGTAGTCACTTCGAGTCAACAAAACCGCTGCCAAAAGAGAATTAGATATCGAACGGGCAACATTTTCCTGGAAATAACGCAATGGCAACAAAAAGCTTTGAGCCGATTTCAAAACATCAATTCGGGCAGCAATAAAATCAATCATTTCTCAAACGACTATTCCAGATATGAAATTTTTACATTTGCTCGTCTGTCAGTCTTACCGCTTGTTCGGTTTTGGCTTAAAAATAGATGTTTTGAGTGCTTCCCCCGAGATAAGTTAGATGGATGCCGCGTTTTAAGCAGACAGATGAATGGTTTATACTTTTTGGTATTCCATACTTCATATTTTACGTGCCTCGTAATTACTCAGTTTGGCCGGAAATAAATTTCAAGTAAGCAATTAAGATGTTTGGTTTGTTTCAGGCAAATGCTGAATACAATATTTATTTATTGGGATCATTATAACCATTAGTTACTTAAAATTTACAATGTCCTTTAAAAAGTGGAAAATGTTTTGGATCAGCTTTTCTTATAGTTTTGAATTTGTAGATCCGGATCATCAATTCATCACAACCCATCATCCCTTCACAAGCCCACTACCCAATACAAAAGACAGATTGAACAACTACTGGCATATCTACTAATTCACCTCCTAAAACTATAGACAAATGTATTAAGTAGGTTTATAGTTTATAGATGACTGTTGAAAATCATAAAAATGTATGACCATAGACGTATAATGACGTATTATTCATACAACATTCCAGTCAAATCACCTGGGTATCTACAGAGATGGAATTAAAGTCATCGATACGTCAACAACCTCCATAAAAGCCCATATTAACGTCACAATGGAAGGCGTGGTCTGCGAACTAGCGAGGAATAATTATACCTCCCCCTCCCCACTAGTACCATCCCCCCCGTGCCTTCATTGAGTATTGTCTTCGAGATGTGACCCCTGACGTCGCTAAGGTCTTACTTGATTAAAAGCGTTTGCTTTAAATTTAGCGGTACGGAACTTGGCTGTGCATGAATTTACATGTTCTAAAATTATAAGAGGATTCTTATGTAGGTTCGGTATCTATAATAGAATTTTTTAAATTAACTTCCTTTGTGGTTTAAAGTACTATTCCATATCACACTTGGATATGATTTGCAAACAATGAAATTTAAAAATAATTATATTAATAATTATAAAAACGATTAATAATTTATTAATTTTGAATATTAAGAATAACTGTCTCAAGCATGATAGTAGATTTAACTCACGAAGTTTACTTTCACCAACCACGTTGGTAATAATTAATTTGACCTCTGGACTAGAAAGTCAATTTTTGGACCGAATATTAAACCAATTTAATTTTTTGAAACATAACTTTGTACCGACATCTTTTAAAATATTTGAATACTATAAATAATACGAATATTGCTACAAATATAGCATCAAAGTTTAATTGCTGCTCAGTTGTGTTGGTATTCAGTTATATAACAAAAGTTTAACACTACGTCTTAAGAATTCTTAAAAAAATACCTACTTAATATTTACTAAAAAAAAACTTAAAACACGCATTCTTTGAAATAAAAGAACATGAATTTAGGATAAAGGTTTCTAGAATTTATGATGATATAAAAGCTTGCGCTATAAAATATTGGAGAATACATCTGCCATTCGTTATCAAACGAATGGAGGCCAAAAGTAAAATCCAATACGAAAACAACACCTACAATATAAAATCGATATTGAAATCGGATTGTTTGTAACTGTTTTTGTTTTATCTTTTTTATGATATCTACGGATGAGAATCAAATATGAAAATGATTCCTATTTGTTCATTTAAAATTTATGTAATTTTATTGTACTCATTATTTAACTGTATCTCATAAATATTGTATTATAGTCATATTAAATGTACGAAAACAACCGTTCTTAGGATAAGTAAAATTATTACAATGTAAAATAGCCCTTAAGTAATTAAATTTGTAATCCATTTTTGGCCTTATTATTTATATCTTAATATTGTATCGACTGTTGTACCTCTAACGCTGTTGGATTGCCTAATAAACGATTAAATAAATAAATAAACTACGATTAACGATTCCGAAGATTCTCTAACACATTATGTTTGTGTGAGTATTAAATTAGCTGTCAAACAATATGGCATAAAACATACAATCTCCAAAATGTAACCGATGAAATCGCAAACTGGCACCAACACCGACAAATAGGCCCGAAAGTTTACTTGTACATCATTATTTAACACACATTTCTAGTAACTGCTTCATGAATAATCTCAGTGTACACGCATAAGAAATCGCTGTCAATTTAACGAGTCCTTACGTCGTGGATGACGTACGTGGAATTTTGACGCCTCATATCTCTCTAGACTTGATTAACGTCACATTAACGTAGTACGAGACTTGTTTTATTGGCTAAATAATGGATTCTCAGGTTATTATTGGAATTATGCATGGAAATGACTGATTAGGTCATACATAACGTAAATACATAATTAATGTAATATACTGCACAAAATATTATTTATCAAATCTTAAATAAGTATTGCATTCGAAAACCCTGTCCATATTATTATTCATATTCGCACGTAAAAATCTCTAACAAATACAATTAGTCATTAATCTATGGGTTATAATAATTATTGAATAATTTAATGAAAGCACACGTTGTTTATAATTAATTTAATGACCCCATAATTGATTACAAAGACATAATTAATAACCTTAATAGAACAATGATTCGTCATTGAAGTACCAGGCGGCCATAGCACCTAAGAGTCTACGGGAATTCTGAACGAGATCCAATTGTTATGTGTCATTCATCGCGCAGACTGTACAATGCATTCTACATATAAAATGTAACTATGATAGGTGTCTGCAAGAATGAGAATCATAAGAGGGCAAAGGTCTAAAAATAAGAATCGTAATCGGCTACAATTTAATTTTTATGTCTTACATGAACATGGTCCATCAATCTAAGCTCTAACAAGATAACACCCTCAAGCGTCCGATACGTATTACGAATACAATTATTATTTTTATCGTATAAAGATAAGAATCTATTAAGAAACGCGACCCTTGTGTCAGGGGACCAGATGTGAATTGGCTAACTACTGAACCGGAGTTGTGAGCTGATCTGATAAGAAATAGTGTTGTGCGGCTTATGTTCGGTTTACACGTATTAAGTAGTTAATTAGATAACTAAATTTTTACTAGAAAGTTACTAAATTGTCTGTTTACACGTATTAATTTACTTAATATTTAGTTATCTACTTAACTACTTAATACGTGTAAACTGGACTTTAGTATAGTACTTAGTCTTTGGATCTTGTGTTGCTCATTACAAATAATAGTAGGTATATTTACAAGACGAAAGACGGAAGAAAAGAATCGAAGAAGAAAAGAAAATGCAAGGTACTTATTATAATATTATTTAAGAATTAATCAAAGTTTAAATTTATTTTTTAACTTAAATGTCAAACTTTAAAAGTAACATTTTGTTCTTATGGTATTATTGAATTATTGAATAACAACACAAATTATGAAAAAGCATCAAATCATCTGAAAACTAATTGAATCGAATTCCAATGGCATTTAAAATTCAAAACCACAGATTCGTTCCGCTTTTCAATTTCAAATGAAATCAACGCGGGAGATTTTGACAAACTGTCAAAGTATTATAACCTTTTGCTCTACTCTATGAACTTTGATAAATTCGAAGTGTTTGACGTTAACTTTGGTTGCGTTAAAAATTTAATACAAAAAATTAAGTTTGTTTTCCAAAAACGGACAGTCAATAAGTTTTAAATATGAAATATGAAATATAATCTTGTTATCATAAATTTCGTTTGCATTAACAAATAGAAGAACATACGAAATCTCGTAGGTATCTAAGGCCCCGAAAAGTAACGGTGGTTCACGATTTTTTTTTTCAATTTCTGTTTATGTCTAGACAAATTTTAGTGAGCAATAAAACCATTGTACTGTCACGTCATTCTTAGGCGTATGAAAGGTGATAGAGAAATCGTATAGTGAATGCAAAACGCGTATTGTTACGTAACTCGCGTATTGTTATGCGCGGGGCCGGCACGCGCTACGCAACAGGGTGGCCGGGACACATTCTTTTACGCGCGTAAAAAAAGCATACGGTGTGCGAATAGATATAAAAACCGAATGTCGATTTCCTGGATATTAGTATAATTTTTTTTACGATTTTTATATCTAATTTTAATTTGGAATTGCGTTTATTTTGTTTTTATATTATCTATTATGTCTTTTTGGTTCCGTTTTTCTTGCGGGGCTGGTGTCCCAAATAGCCGATAGTGATTACTTAACTACAATCAGATAGCCGTTTTGATATTGATAGTTTGCTTGCTTTTAACGATAAGATACATATTACTAGCTGCCCGGACAGACTTCGTTAGATATGTCAAAAGTTTTTTTATTAAAACCTTCCGTCTATCCTATCTTTCAAGTTGGATCAAAGTGCACACGGTGTGCAAATTTGATTAAAGTCGGTAAAGTAGTTTAGGAGTCCATCGCGGACAAATAACATGACACGTAATTTATATATATTAAGATAGTAATACAGTATTCAACAGTATTCAAATACCTGTACTAAAACTTCTGTGCTTAGATGTCGCCTCTATTCAGTACTTCTGTCATTGCAATTTTCTTCATCAAACATTTGACTAAGTCTCACATTTTCTAAGCTGCACTTCTCAATCTACTTCTTCCGTACAAAACTATTTCCTGTTAATATTCTGCCTCTAGAAGTATATTCTTCTATCCGATGCGTTGGTTCAAAAACCTATCAAAGCTCTGGTAAAGATTGCTAGATTTGCTAGTTACATAAAAAGTGGGAAACCTAATATTGTATTCTTTGGTTATAGCAGCGTTTATTGTTTCGGCGAAAAGTGTCAGCGAGCTAGCGCCATTGACAAACACGTGGAATTCGTGATTAATTTGGAATTTCCTATAAAACATCTTTAATAAAATCGTAATTTTATGGAAGTATTAGTATTAGATCGCGGGGTATTGTTTGTTATTAAATAATTTTAGTAAATGGAATCTAATACTTCCGCAAAGTATCCGCTTCCCGCAAAGTCGCAGGTACCAGTAATTGGGTATCGTATCAGTATAAAATAATATACCACTTTAATTTTTCCAATACCATTTGGAGAGAATAAATCAGTTATTCGATTTTTATTGTTTATATTATGCAGGCATCCATCTAATAAGCTCAGACTATCCGATGACATTAAAAGACTAAGTAATTTATTATCCTACCTCTCTAATAGAAATGCAAACAAAAATTCACACAGTCTAATAGAAGACTGTAAAGATAATATCTTTGTAAGGATTAAATCTTCAAATTCCTTCGTTAACTTAAATTTCATTCAAGACAACCTTCCCTGATGATCCTATACGCCCCCCCCGAGGTTTAACTAAGTAGTAACCTGCCTGATTAAACCGTAATAAGTAGATTTTGGCTGCTAACGCGTCGGTAACTCTAGCAAATGTTTATTTTGATACAAAACCATCAAGTCACTGATTGCGCTTATAAATGTAATTGTAAGCGGTTACGATATATACCTACCTAAATATACAACATTTACATCAGTTACAAAACGTAAACCTCCAAAACACGAACTCAATTTCCGAGTAATTTTAGGAAAGAACATTATAAATTGTTTATGTAAATTCAAAGATGGTATGATAGATTACAATTTATTTAAATTAAGATATGACTGCTCACGGCGCAGGGTATCAATCAATAATAATAATAGCTACAAAAATACCACCGCCCGAGATCACTGATAAATGCTCACACGTCCAATTTCCAGCTATTTCAAAATTCAAACGTCACTGAGCTTAAAAGGAAAAGATTCGTTCTTATCTTTACCCGTCGTTCGTTCTAAATACAAAATGAGTGAAGCAATTGAAAAACGAACGTTCACGGTATGGGCGCGTTCCAAATATGAATTCATACGTTGCCGCGGATTATGAGGCAGAAAGGAAACAAACGATTACATTGTGCCTTTTCCTGTTTTGTGAGAAAATAATTTTACGGTTTGTAAACAATTATTCGGTAACGTAATCTATAATATCTGGAGAGAATGTAGGCAAGTACAATAAAATTACAATAAGTCAAAGAAGACTGAAAAGGTCATAAAATAAATGAGTTTGAGTTAAAAAAAAAATTCCCATTTCGGTATTCGATTCTACGGTTCTTCGGACTCTGACTGACTGAAGGCTGGTTGCTAATGAACTAGTAGTTTAGTGATGTACCTATAATACCTAATTATTATCGTATATGTTGTATTTTTAGTTCATTGGTTTTCAAATAAAGAAATTTAAACACTTAAGGGTTTTCTTCAATCCCTTTCACGTTTTTAACTGAATACGCTACTGTAAGAAAACATGTTCACTAAAATTCGAATCGAATGTTATTAAGAACGATCGACTTAATTTTATAGTCTTTTCATATACTACAGTTTATATCATAAACTAGAGATATATGTATATGTATAATATTGTGACGAATGTATGTCTGTCCATTTAAGATACTTATTATGGCTAGAAAACATCACAAAATATTTTCACTACGAAGTACCTAAATATAAAAATTTACCAAACAATAGGTAAGTGAATTTTAAGTATTAACATTATTTTACCATGGACGCAAGAGTGGATTATCCTAAATAATAAACTAACATTACTAGATTCCTACAAACAAACTCGTGTGTCTAGCTTAGTCATAATACTTCGTGGGTGTCTATAATAACGCATTTAAATTGCAAATTTTAATGCTTTTAATCTGTAACGAGTAGATTCAACGGGGAATATTTATAGCCACATTTTTTCATATCTCAAACCGAACGTCTTAACTAAAACATTCAATCAAGCGTAGATTTGAATAAAATATTACCCAAACTTATAAAATCATAATGTTGGTTCAGGGGTAGCGTAACCATGTTTTGGTTTTTAGTTGGACAGTATTGGTAACGGATGAAGAGTACAGTACAAGTTATTAAAATTAATAGGGACGGTATTGGTAACGGGATGAAGAGTACAGAACAAGTTATTAAAATTAATAGGGACGGTATTGGTAACGGGATGAAGAGTACAGAACAAGTTATTAAAATTAATAGGGACGGTATTGGTAACGGAATGAAGAGTACAGAACAAGTTATTAAAATTAATCTATTAAATACATGGTTGTACATACTTAACTAAACACGGTCTTGTATTTATTTATAACTTGCCATTATTCTACATATAAATTACATGTGTGATAAATGTAACATACATTTAAGGTAAGTAGGTATGCATATATTGAAAATAGTTACACGATATGTACTTCAATTTATTTTAGATCTTACTCTCCAACCATCGCTTCAGTTAGTACTTAAACAAAACATAATTCATTAAGTCGTAAAATGTATTCACAAGGTTTTTAATAACCTACTTTTACAAACTCATGGTCACCCTGACCCAGCGAGTTCGGTTTCGGCAGAGATATGATTCCATTGATTGATGGGTAACCACGCGGCGTATAGATAGACCGTATAGATCTTGCCAACTAAACAGAACCATCGACGTTGACTTCTCTCCGTTTACAATTGCTTTCTCGCCAGGGGTCAAAACATCCTGGTGTATGACTTAGTGTGATGACCCCGTCTATGTTCTAACTAGTGGAGTAGAGTTAATTAAAATTTATAGTTTGTACTGCATGTCACGACTGCCCAGTCATATCCCAATTTTAATTTTCTATCAGGTAATCTAAATAATTTTATTAAAAGCTAAAAATAGATTATCTAGGTAACATTTTTTTTATTTTTACTTGAGAAGTACCTCACAAAATTACGATTTAATTCATATTAAAAGTTAAATGTATTTTGGGATGATTTCAGTTTGATAAGAATAGATAATAAATAGATGGATAAACTAGTGATAAAACCCTAATAATAAAAATAGAACGACGATTATCGGGTCCAAAAAATCTGCTTTGTTCCCACTAGTTCGATCGTCGAACTAGTGGGAACAAAGCAGATAAGTATATTCTCATTACTTCGACTGTCGAACTCTTGTAGGTACTCAAAATTTTGAGACTGAAGTTAGCAACTTAGCGATGTATATAATTAGATTTATGCAAATTTTTTGATAGTGAGTAATGACGTTTCCTGTACAAAAATATTGCTTTTACTCGTTCACTTTTTAAATTTTGTACTTAAGGCCATTAGGTGTACGAATGTATAAGGCCGTGTGATCAAAATTGTTAAGGTCATTTACCAAAATTATTAAGGTCGTATCAAAATTAGAGTTCCGTAAACATGTTATTTTGCTACGCAATATTTTGGTTCGTGCAATCATCTAATTCTAAAATTAATAATTAACATAAATATTTTCTTAATACTTATGGCTAAGCGCGAGTTACTTATTAGTTCTTTAATACTGAGCTTGTAAGCTTTTTTTAATAAATAAAGTGTCAACAAGGTTTAATCTCGGGTCTTAGAATCTAAGTCTCGGGTGCTTTTGAAAAGCAGAATCTTTACAACCGAGACTTCAGTTTTTAACCGAGGTCAAAAAAAGGAGGTTCTCAATTCCACTGTATTTTTTAGTAAGCTCATTGCTATTACTCGCTTCTTGTATTAAGTTAAGCAATCACTTATCTATACCAATATACCGTATAATATTAAGAGGAAAGATTTGACTGTTTGTTTCCATTGAATAGGCTCCGAAACTACTGAACCGATTTGAAAAATTCTTTCACTGTTGGGAAGCTACACTATCCCCGGGTGACATAGGCTACGCTACATTATATTTTAAAACAAATTAGGGATCCTCAATAAAACTCCAATAATATAACCCAATGTGTAAAAAAATAAGAAAACCGAAGCAAAGCAAGGGCAGTTACTCGTACCTAATAATTTTAAGCAAATTTCGTGAAACTTATTTCTATTCTAACACATAGTACTACAGTATCTATAGGTAAGTTAATATCAAATATCTCAAAGTATATCAACAACTTCAATTTACTTTAATTTTCATTAAAAAATAATATTATTTTTTAAGATTCATATTGCCCGAGCTGATGTGTCCGATGTGAGTGTATTCGTGTATTCGATACCAAAGAATCCATAACTTAGTTTATCTGTATTCAACCCATTTGTAATCTCCTGAGCATTCAATCAACCCGCCGCTGCTTTCCAACCGATCCGGAAACTTCAAATTCTAACATCTTAAATGCTACTATTACACAAGTAGCTTCAACTTGGTTGAATCGTGATCTTTTTGTGAAGAACGCATAATATTCAGATGGGAATTAAGTCGGTGTTGAAAAATATAGAAGTGGCAACTATAGCTACGTTTATTTTGCGGTTTCTTTAACAGATTATTGTTATTAAGCATGATATGGGATTAAGTATGTTTCAATAGCTTTAATTTCCCAAATTAGAAACCTGTTCTACTTTCATCAATTAACTAGAATCTAAGAATACGTACTTATTGTAAACCTTAAAAAGCCTGACGTGTTTTAGGATAAGTAGCTATAACAAATCTTACGATTTCCTTTGGTTTATAAATTATATACAATAATATAGGATAACATTAAATACTTTACTCCCATTCCTTAAGCTATTTAATTTAGGCAAATATCAAGCATATCATTTGTACCTATAAAAGTAAAGAGAATATTACTTCTAATTTCAAATATTTTTAAGCCAAAAAGTCTGTAGGCAGGTACTACTAAACTACAGACCTTTCTGAACGTTGTTAATTCTGTAGCAATGTCCAATCTCCACGCGTACAAAAAGAAACAGATCAGTCGAGGCATTAATGCATCAGTTACTAAACCGTCAGACGCATGCTCTTACGCATCCTTAACGCATTCATAATAAGAACAAGTCGTTCCATTTTCGAACGAATCACAAACAGAGGCATTCCATCATCCGTTACGTTTCATATTCAAATTTCTGTTTTGAAAATAGAATGTTAAGAATTGAGAATCGTGTTCAAAAGTTGAACTCAGAAACACGATTCCATGAACACGAGTATTTGACACAAACGGAAATTAGGAAATGCTTGCTGAATATTTTTTTAATTTGTAATATTGAACGTTTCATTTCAAAACGAACATCTTTTTTTACTATGAAATATGAATGTTTACGTTCATAATCCAGGATTTTAAAAATCTATTTAAATACATTAACGATTAGAAAACTTCGAAAAAAGAATTCGTTAAATATTTTTTAAGAGAACGAAAAAAGTACGAAAGTCTAATTTATCATTAGGGTTCACGTTACGTAATTGTTCTAAATACTGTATCGAAAACTGTAATTAAAGATGGTGAACGTACAAAAAACATTGTCGTGTCCTCTCATAATTAACGTCCATATTCCTTAAACACGAGAATTAACCCCAATTGAGGGATCGCTCTATTTAAATTACTTACGTACTATTCAGCTTTATGGAAGCATTTGTCACGTCACTAGTCTTCTCGTGAGAAGCTGGACGTTAATAATTTTGATTAAAATCCAACGGAATATCCGTTTCGCTTAAGATTTATTAGTTAACCGCTCAGGGTTTAGATGGGGTTTCAAGACTTATTATTTTTCATGGACTCGTATATTTTACCTTTTACCTATCACATGGTTGGTAAATATCATAACTTGTGTAATATAATAAAATTGACCCTTTAAAGAACAAAGACACTAGGCCTCCAAGAAAACGAAAAACGCATGTTATCTTTGCCTACCAGCCAGTCTCTCTAATAAAGTAAAATGATCGTAGAATAAAGTTATTGATTTTAACATCTATATCATTTAAGGTAGGTAGCTCTGGTTAAGTTATTTTTTTGAGCAATTAAACGGTAAACATTTTATAAAAACTTGTCAATTTACTTTTAGCGGAAAAATAAGTTTGAATGACGTCAAACTATTGACAGACTGACAGGTTGTTTGACAGGTTACTTTTTTTTATAAAATAATAACTGAGATTAATATAGTTTACCTTGGGTTGACAATAGTTTTGTTATTTTAAAATTGCTAATTTGTGAGAATTTTAAAACTATATTCTACATTAAACTTTCTCATTTAAACCTTTGAACAAAAGTTCCAATGAACAAACATTAGGAACAAAAGTTGTAATTAAAAAGTCTATGAATTGCCCACGTGTTTTCAAATCGGTAAAAGAATGCCGCAAATCGAATTTTATAGCCAAATATTGTTCTTTGGTCGAGGTCGAATGTCTACTGTCGAAATAGAGCCTCAAGTCATTTGAACTATACATTAAAAATAACTTTTGCTTTTTATTGGTAACACACCGACCTTGATTTGTAATTAAAATGTTACCGAGTTATACCTAAATTTTAAAGGTCATAACCGGAATGATTTAATCTCCAAGCTTTTAAGTCCTGTTCTGAAAATGAGATTTATTTAGCGGCAAGATAACAATGGTTTCAAATTTAGAAACTAATCTTAAGTCGTTTCTGTACTGTGCGAATCTTTTTCAATTTCGTTCTGCGTTTCAACCGGAATAACAAGATGGATATCCGTTCCAGCCTTTTATGAGTTATAAACAATTTTGCATAAAAATATACGTTATTGTGTGCCATACAGGGTAATAAAATTATCATAAACTCGACACACTAGTAATAATCTTATATTTGAGTCCGTCCGGTCCGCCATCTTTAAAAACAATGAGCGTTATTGTCTCTTCTTAATTCCATTTTTGAAAAAATAATCCATTTCGCATTTCATCCGAGAAGCTCATTGATTGTGACCGTCCAGGCAAATTCAAACCTTACTTGCGTGAAATAGAACATTTTTTAGATTGTACGTACGGACAGCAGCTGGGATCTTCATGTTTGATTTGTTTAAACTAAAACGGATCTTATCTTAAGGATGAAAGACTGAAAATTGTTTACTAATTGGTTAACGACAATTGCATGTGTGAGATGAGTGCGACAGCGATACGTTAGAAAGGGATACGAGAATGCACGATTCTGCAATGTGTTCGTTTATTATGATAATTATGCGACGACAAAATCGTATTATATAAAATATTAATCTTCACAATTTATGTGTTATTTGTTGCTTGTAAAACACGAACGATAAATGTTTGTTGAAAGTTTGATAAAAGGTTCGACTTTTAAAGTACAGATTATGAAGTCACGAAATGTAAAAAATAAATTCCTTTAGGAAAAGTTGTATGTCCTGTTCGAATATTATGCAGATTTTAACCCTTTCGATATTGACGGAGAATGTTGATCAGTAATCGACACTAACGCCCCGACTCAGAATCACTAACGGTTACTTAAATCGCTTCTTAGTACAGAAATTATACATATACTTAGTGATTCTTTACTAAGGAGCGATTAAAGTAACCGTTAGTGACTCTGAGGTAGGGCGTTATTTTGTAAATAATTCTCGGTTTACTGCCTTTTCTAGTATGTATTATGAAAAAATGTTGATTACTTATTAAATCGTCAAAAATTAATCAGTTGTCTTAGATTTTTAATAAAGTTAAAAGAAGAAGCAGAGTAGAAAATGCATCATTTGCTGGCGCAAAAATTTCAGAAGGTTTATTTTAATATACATACATAGTTAAAGTTCCAGGAAAATTAACTAAGTATGCAAAATTTATTTTTGTGTTAAAATCATATTATAAATTTAATATCGATGCCTTACCCTATTTATAAAGCAGATCCTTCAATGCGCAATGAGTTGATTGAATTTGACATTAACAGCGCATGCGCACCTACCTTAACCACAATTTAATATAAGGCTTACTTAAATTATAATTAATTTATGAAATCCCTGTTAACATAATGTCTACGATCATAGAATAAACAATATTATCATAATATGACATATTATTACAGTTCATAAATAGTAATAAACAGTAGGTTAAGTACTAATCCGAAGGTATCTGAAATGCAAATTGACCAGATCAGTTCGCATGTAAGTGTAAATAGTACATCAATCAATAAGTTTGCTTATTGATTCAATTTGATTGATGCGCGTAAATTCAGCTTATTTGATAAGTTGAAATGTCTCAAACTGTCATAATTTAAAATTAGAATAAACAGTTTCGATCAAGACTGTGTTGTAGAAAACGAATTCCCCAGAATTCAATATCAGTTGCTCATAGTGGAGAAAGTAGGTACCTAGACTGAAGTTACTGCTTTATTTCAAGTTTTAATAATTTAAACATAAATACATTAAGTACAAATAAATATTGTTAGTTTTGATTTATAAATTAAATATTGTATGGCATTTGTAACATTAGTTTTACAAAAACAAAGGTTTCTTAGGTAAATTCAAATGGAATTTATTGCGATATTTTTTTGGAATTAGTGGCAAGAATTCATTTTAAAACTTAATTTAATAATTTAAGTTATTTTCGATTGTATTTGAGTTTATCGGTCCTTCTAAATTATAAATGTAACAAACTGAAGGCTCTGGCACACATTCACCTCTGTAACATTGTAGTTCCAACGTCAAAAATAATTATTTAATTGCCATTCTAGAAATGGAGACATCACTTGCTAGAAATAAATTGGAAATTTACAATTGTAAACAACAATTAACAAGCTTTATATGGACTGAAGTCGTTTGACAGACGGACAGACGGCACCCTATTATGGCTAAAGGCCTAGTCCAAATGGTATATTTAATTAATAATCTGTGACATTGATGGCGGTACTTTTGTATTGGAAATGTAAAAAACGTTGGACATGAATTAGTGAGTTTGAGAGGATGCTTTTATATTGATGTTGTTCTAAAAGCTTCTGATAGATCCTTTCCACGTTTATTTATTTATTTAACCTTTGTTGACTACAATACAACTATTGCTTAATGCATTCTCTACCAGCTAACCATTGGACAAAAGAGAAATGCACGAAAGGCGGTTATTAAAGTAAATTATATACATACATACAAATACCTACATAAAATATACATACCATACATACAAATTACACATAAATACATATATGCATTTACAAAATAAACCTACATAGATACATATATAAGCTTAAATAAAAGATCTAAGATGAAAACTTTACAATGTCAATGACGATCAGGGAAAGAGTCCTTTTTGAATGATGCTTTACTAGCAGGTCTTCTGATTCCTTTGAGAAAATTGTACCTCATCTATGACTACTTTTCAAGGATAAGCATGTTTTAAAAAAGAAGAGTGGCTCAAAGATTAAGCCATGCATGTCTCAGTGCAGCCGTATTAAGGCGATACTGCGAATGGCTCAGTATATCAGTTTTGGTTCCTTAGATCTTACTCAGTTACTTGGATAACTGTGGTTATTCTAGAGCAATACTAAAGCTAAGTAAGCTAATACATGCAACCAGAAAGTATAACATAGATATTTTTGTTAACGCTACAAAAAATATTTGGAAATGGAATGTGACTAATTAATTAATTATAAGTTATAATAATTACTATGTAGTTGTGAAGGTTAACGTGCCTACTTACCAATATTCAAATTTTACAAAGGTAATTATTTTTTACCGAGTAGGTAGTACCTACCTATTGTAAAAATACAGACTGAATTTAATTTTACTAATGTTCGTATCTGATACTTTTTACTGTTTGTTTCTCATTTATCCGTTAGACAACATTGAGTACCTACCTCCTACTTTGTATTACTTAAAATTTCTGCGTGTAAGTTTTTAATGATAAATTCGAAAGTTTTTCATATCGTTGTTAATATCCAATGATATTTAAAATATATAGATACGTTATGTCGTTACAAATCAACCATAAATCTGTTTCGTAAAGAGCTACAACACACACACGTTTATCTTTTGTTTCACTACACCTATCACGATACAATAATACTACAATATTACACGAAGGCATTTTCACGCTGTTGAATAATTGATATACAAGAAAGCACTCAAGCACTTCTAACAACAAAAGCGTGCGTATCGTCTTGTATTGACAGAGTAACTACGAGCAGAACGGTCAATTGTCTGTTCTTACGCTCTTCATCGTCAGCGCGCTAGTGACATATCTACCTCTTTTTTACATTATAATTTCAAGCAACATAGACTTAAACTACGTATACGTCGGCCATAAATAAAACAACTTAAATGACAACTATAAAAAATAAACCGAAATTCAAAAATCGAATTCAATTCGTCAACGGATCGTTTAGCGCGATTTGAATGAATCACGTGACGCGACCATTGTTCTTACACAATGCCGCGTACTTACACGGATCGAAGTAAATTAGGAAATGTACTTTTTATTGGAAAGCCAACTGGAATCACAACTAGAAACGTAGCAACTAAGTAAATTGACGTATGTTGGAATTTTGTACTATTGATACTCTTTATTTATAATGTCCTAAGTTACTAGTACGATACTGAGAAATAGTTAATTAATATATAGTAAGGACGTAGTAGGTGTTCAGGTTTATTCAAATATATTACTATTAAGCTATTATTTATTTTACTTAGCAATCACCGTATGATCGCAGTATGGAGGGTACTTACCTCATCAAGGTTGATATTCGCGGATTTTTGCAAGATTATCAATAACATTCAAAACATAAAAAATATTTTTTTTAGCGCATAAAATGATAAGAATACGAATCGACCATAATTGCAAGTAACATCTTCAATATATACCTAAATTTAAACTAAAAATATCTAGAACCTAATTGAAAATAGCTTATCTACCACAAAGAACAAATTAGTCTTCTACTCAAGATTGAAGCTAGAACACATTATTACAAACAATAAGTTAGTGCTGTTTAACTAAGACTGTAAAGATATAAGTACTTACCATAGGGTAAGATTAAAGTCAACTTATTTCATCCACTTGGACCTTGATTATAGATCCTAGCGTGATCACTTGTCAGAAAACAACAACTCAAATATGATCAAAAATATAATACAACATAATTCAGTTACGACATTTTGCATACTGGCCATCGCACGTACGATTCCAGTTAACACCGTGAGAGTATTTGAATATTGACCCTTTCAGCATGCCGACCGCGAATCGGTTATGGACACGTCACGTGGACATAAACCTTAGGCACTTTACCTATCTCTTACTACCGATAAGGTCATAGCAACTGCAGATTTGTGGTACAACAGAGAATCAAAGACAGAAGATACATAGTTTTTCTGATTAATTGATTCTCTAATCAATTTTATTAAAAACGAGTAACGAGTTTTCTTATTTTTTTACACCTTGGGTTACTTTATTGGAGTCTTATTAAAGATCGCTATTTTTTTTTAAATATAATATAGCCTATACCACCCGGGGATAGTGTAGCTTCCCGACAGTGAAAGAATTTTTCAAATCAGTTCAGTAGTTTCGGAGCCTGTTCAATGCAAACAACAATCAAATCTTTCCTCTTTATAATATTAGTATAGATATAGGTTATACAAATAAACACACAGACATTTTTTGTATTAAATAAAATTTATTATTTTTCTCTAGCTTGTTGGGTTAATCCGTCAAATGTGTCTTTAATTTTAGTGTCTGTCGTTCCTGAAAGATTACTTATCTTTTATTAATGAAGAAGTCAACTAAAAATTCTTCTATCATCAAGCGATGTCGCATTTTAAAATGATTTTTCTTTTTATATTATGTAGCTTTGATTATACGTACAACTTTTGATGTGAAACATCTTTACGCGAGGGGTAAACCTGATTTTAGACTTGGCGATCGTGGCGACACATTTCGATGTTTCACATCTGTCATCCGTCCCATGACAGCTGTTCTTTTTTTATTTAATTCTGAAATAAATTGTTTTGTATACGATTCAAAATTAGGGCTTGTTTCACCATCTTCAAGTAGAGTCCTGCATAAGCTATTCGTCGGTTAAAGTGACGTTAAAGTGTCATTTTACATACACGAAATGTCAACTTAACCAACGAATAGCTTACTTCGGACTTACTTGAAGATTGTGAAACAAGCCCTTAGTCTGATAAAATATTCTGTTATTCACACTACCTCGAACAATACAAGATATAATTATATAAATATTTGTACTTATAATAACCATAAAATCATGATTACAGATTACATTACATTAACATTAACATTAACCACCAGCATTGTAATCAAACATCTCCTTTTGTATTGTTTTACGAAGAAAAAATGCGTTTTTTATTTATATAACAATCACGTTCGACTCACTTTGATTGTTTGGCGTGTGACGTCACCTCCGGTGGCTGATAAGGTTCGCTTCCGGTCAAAATCCTCGAACGGTTAAACCAAAGGAATCAATCAGAACCTTATCCGTGGTTAACCGAAACCGGGATATAAGTAGCGGTTAAAAATTGTAATAAAAGATCGAATGGTACAGTGTAATTATTGAAGAAAAAGGTAACCTTAATCTATATATTATATCTACATATATATAAAAGGCAAAAGTGATTGACTGATGTATCAACGCATAGGCCAAACCCTTAGATCTAAAACTTAAAACGTAGACATGAACTAAGAAGGATTTTTCAATATTCAACCCCCATGAGGGTGAAATAGAGGATAAATATGATAAGCATAATTTCCGCGAAGCTGCGAGCAACAGCAAATGTGGTCATTTTTCCATTTTATTTTAAGAGATAGAGACAGAAAGGGATTTGGGGATAATTAATACTAGATACTTAAAATAAGATGCACCCAGTTGTTTTTATTGCTAGGATAATAAGATCATTTTAAGGTAAGAAAATGGTAATGATTAAAATAAATCGTTTCACTACAACCATTTCTATCTTCACAGAATACATTAGGTATGCTTCTCAAATCTCTATTACTCTCTATCCGTATCCAATTTCTGTAATGAATATTACAGAAAATAAACAACAAGATATTAAGATAATAATTCAAACACGAAACAAACTACTGCGCTGTTTTAGCGCTGAATAACTTAAAACTCAAAATTTTGAATTTAAACTTTAATAAAATCTATACATACAAATAAATAAAATTAGAGTATCTGTTTGTAATATTAAAATTACCGCTTTCTATTAAGTGCATTTGGATGTATACACGGTACATATACCAAAACAACATTTATTACAATTTTTGTCTGTCTGTCTGTCTGTTTGTTCCGGCTAATCTCTGAAATGGCTGGATCAATTTTGACGGGACTTTAACTGGCAGATAGCTGATATAACAAGTAGTAACTTAGGCTACTTTTATTTTAGAAAAAAATAGTTTGTTAGGCGACACGCCGTAGTTCGCCGGGTCAGCTAGTCGGTAATAAAAATATGCAATAAAATATTATTCGCTGAAATAAATCTAAATTCTAACATTAAAACTTAAAACTTGCATAATGTTAGTTACAAATACTTTTATTGAGTTTATGGTTCCTTTTGATAAAATAGCAAGATGTGCAAAATAAAAAAGCAATTGAGGCTTTTTATTAGTAACACATGAAATTTTCCAGTGCCAAATTACTGTGATGTGGTTCAAAGAATCTGTTTACAGCATGACTGCTCGTTTAGAGATGAGTCACTTGTCTTCCCTAATAGGAAAACTTTTAGATTTTCGACAATTACAGTGATGGGATTTAATTCACCTAATGGACTCATTGGTGCGAGTCCTGAGTTTATTCGGTGATTCAATTGTATGAAATGTCTTTATCTTATTATTTTACTTACCACTGTATTTATATAATTTATTTTACTGCAAAAATACTGCGAGAAAATTCGTCTGTAATGTTTATAATTACAGCGCTGTAATTCCACCTTCCAATAATACCGATATCATGAAACAGCTTTTCACTATTCGTCGTCTGTTGAATCTTACGCCCCAACCATTAACGGTTACTTTAATCCCTGCTTACTAAAGAATCATCATACAAATTCTGTACTAAGGAGCAATTTAAGTAACCGTGAGTGACTCTGAGTTGGGACGTTAGTAGCATAAAGAATTGCTATTAAACGTTTTAATACGGTAAAATAAAACGGTAAGCATTTGTGTAAAAATTAAATTAAATACTTATTGTCATTGTTACTTGTTAATGTATATTAAATACCATATATCAGGGTCTTTCCACAATTTTCAGGATTTTCAGGCTTCTGTTTGCGGCTGGACTGAAGAAATCGCGGAATTTTATGCAACCGATGCCTAATTAATTTGGTGTTATTAAACAATATAATTGTTAATTTTGTTTTTCAATACTTTTCTATGTATGGCCTTTGGTCAGCCTTTTCAATATTTCATCAACGCTATCCACGGGTCACTCGATTCATGAAGTTGTATGGTATTTTTAATGAAATAAGTACTCACGATTGGACTGATATTACGATCATGGTCGTGGATATTGGTCAAGACGAGACTAGACGGCGCCGCGGCGCTGCATTTAAAATTTTCAGTGTCCACGATGGTAAGTATAAAGTCATATGATTTATATATAGATGGTAAGTATAAAGTCATATGATTTATATATAGTCGTATGATAAGCGAAGCTGGGGATACAAGGGAGATGTTTGTGTGATCTCTAAAAACTGCAATTCTAGACGTCGCTGAAATAAGTGAATCAGGTGTTTGTGCTTAAACGTAAGCCGTGCTGTCCTAATGATGAGGCATCATCAAGTTTTAGCACATAATTATAGCTTATTTAGTAGTACTTCAATACTGTAATAAAATTAAATAAAAAATTGCTTGTTATAATCATTAATTTCCAACACCTGCACAAGTTTTAGTAGTAATAAACTTGATAATAAATTTCCATTTTCGTATTTTGTAACCTATAATAAAAATTTAATTTTTAAAGCAATTTACGAAATAGTTTTTACAGTGCGTATCTATCTAACTTTTAAAGATTGAAGATACTATTGTATACGTATAAAATATGACTTAGTATTGATTTCACCTATTGTAAAGTGTGATAATGATATAAAAAGCATTACATCATCAGTTCTGTTTTTTGTTAATTTAAATTTAGAGTTTACAAAACATATCTTATACCTAAAACATGTTATATCTTTTTAGTTATCGTTGAATTTAACAGCAAAAACTCGCTAATAATGTGTTATTTTCCTCAAAATTATTCAAATAATTTATAATGTGTAAAAACTTTGACGAGCTGTATTTATAGGAAAACATTAATATTACATGGAATTGTTATTACAAAAATAATCAACCGTTAAACTTAGAATCAAAGGTTTTTTGTGATCAAATTACTCGTGTGATTATTCATGTTTCTTAAAAATAGACATTTTACTATTGTTCAAGTTTACATAAAATAATGGATTTAGTTGTATTTTTGTAGAAATTAATAAAATATAAGTTATACGCTGACAAATAACAACGCCTCCTGCTAACTCTACATATCATAAGCTTTAAGCTTTACCGCTTTACAAAAGTCACGTTGCTTTGGATATTAAATTTTCTTTATCTCTTACTTACTTCTACCTTCTTCTTATGAGTGTGTAAACTTTTAAGCTTTCATCTCTTACGCCCCAACTCAGAGTCACTAACGGTTACTTAAATCGATCCTTAGTACAAAATTTGTATGGTGATTCTTTACTAAGGTGCGATTAAACGTTAGTGACTCTGAGTCGGGGCGTTAATCATCTTAATTTTGAAAAGATGTTTCTTTAAAAAACCTTTACCTGAATATTTTAAAACTCTACATATCTGTACATAGAGTCATGTCTCTAACAGTACAGTTTTAAAGCAACTTTCTGCCCTCGGGCCCTTACTCTACTTTTCTCTACTTACTCACCTGTCAAACTCAGTAGCGTTATAATTACAGCTGTAGTAGACCATTAACTAAAATAACTTAAATTATAACGAGTCGATACTTCAAACCTAACGAATGTTAAACTTATGTTACAGCCACTGTAACTTAAAGAACGAAACTAGATTGGTACTTAGTTAAGTTACAATAAATAATAAATTGATTTGTTAATTAATTGATCTAGAACCCTTTTGATCTAGAATCTTTTTTAATTTTACAAAATAACAAACTGAAGAAAAATCTGTAACTAATCATGTTACTAAAAACATGTAACTTATACTAATGACAACACGAATAACTATTTTAGTTTCTTGTCAAATTTTACAAATTTTCATCAATAAATCTCAATAAATTATTAGTAGATATTATAAACCGTTTGAAAATGCGTGTATTATTTTTATTAGCCTTTATCAGCAGATTATTGCTTTCAGTAAAACAGACAAGGAATTTCTCTTTAAATTGATACCCAGCACCTGCAGTCTTTAAACTTTTTTTTAATGGAAATAGCTGGCAAACGAGCTGTCGATCCACCTTATAGTAAGTGGTTATCGTCGCCCATGGACATCAGCAACACCAAAGGCATCACTGATGCGTTGCCGGCCAAGAAAGAGAGAAGAAAAAGAAAGAAAGAACTGGCACTCAAGCCCCCAGATGGAGCACGACGAATCGTTTGGCGGCTGACTCATGCTCAATGGTGGTAGCTATCCAGGCGAACCCCATGGAGAAATAATAATAGTAATAATGGTAATAATTAACAATTAAAAATTTATCAATATTATATATTATTAAAATTAAGTTACCAATATATTTTGTTATTTTCTCTTGCTAATAGACCAGGTATAGCTATAATTTCTACCATCTAATTACGTCTTTAATCTTCTAATTACATTTTTTCTTTTTATCTTTTTATAAACATTACAAATTATGTACCTATCTTTTAGGGAGGTTCTATATTCTTAATTTGTAGCCAAAATATCATTGTTTGTAGCAGTCGTAGTATTCGCAAATCTAGGTAATTTAGTTATTAATTTAAAGAAATATTCAAATATTGGTAAAGCAAATTGTTATAATTTTTTTAATAAAATGTAATTTTTACCACAAATATTATAATATCATTAGGTACCTACGGAACGTAGCTATACGTACATAATTACCTATAGGTATTACCTTACCTTACAAAATAAAGGTAGTAAATCATATTAACGATTTCGAAACATAGCATCAGACAAAAGCGCAATCTAAACCAAAATCAAACAAGTGTCACTGGATTTGAACCCAGTACCGTACTCGTGATTCCTTAACCCGCGACCTCCGCGCAGACTATCATCCGTATCTGATGCTGATGCTGCAAGATAACATACTTACTTTCTACATATTGGGTCTGTTTCTTATTATATTGGTACGTTTCTACATAAGATACCTAATAATACTATTATAAAATTTAATAGTAATAGGTAATTAGGTACCTCGCTGTTATTATAATCTTACATGCGTCTATTCTATATTATGAACTTGTAACCACAGTAATATAATTATTTATCTATACCGTGTTGTAACGCACATTAAATAAAAATTAATACGGTTTATTTTTATATTTTTGGATAAAATAAATAAGGTCAAACATTTCTCGCTGGATGTCCATTGCGGGTAAAATCAAACACAATCGTCCATTCCGGGAATCGAACCTGGGATTTTATCAGCAGACCGAATCAAGTAAACTATAAACAAGAATTTAAATTTAAACATTTTTCTATATAAAAAAATTAAACAATAAAAAATAATTTTCGGCTTATATTACTCCGAACATTAATAATGCAGTAAGAAAAACAATTAATTAATCTTACCTTAAACTAAGACATCCAAAAGTGAACAGAAGATCGTTTAAACAATAACAGCGGCCATACACAATGTCACTAATGTTTCCCACAATAATCCAATGTTATACACAGCAAATAAAAACACACACACAGTCAAAGAAAAGTTTGTACTAAGCTTCTATTTACAATATCTGAAATAAAAAGTTTATCAGCGCGCGGAAAACCCCGAGCTTACGAACTCAAAATACGACGAAAAATACGACAGTCGCGCGCGGTTTACACACGCGACTGAAAAAATTGCTACAACTACGTAAGACTTGGAAACTAAATCAAAATACTCGATAGGAGAGGGACGAGTCAACCGAGGCCCCACCCAACCCCCACCACAGGCCGATACGCAAAAACATTCATAAAAACCACGCACGGCTCTCCGCGAAATTATCAATAATTTTTATATCCGACAAAACTTAAATCGTATACTTTTTCGAACATTTCGAACGTAGAACAATTAACGAGTCGCACAATGTATTTCAATTCCGACATTCGAATTATTTTAAACAAGCCACAGTTTAAATTGTACGAATCAAAACAAACATCGAGTGGAGTGGTGTTATTGAAAATAATCGATTCTGTGAATCGCGTTCAAACTTCGAATCTGCACAGCACTGATTTTGTCAGTTCGTCATCGAGTTTTCCCGCGCCCTGTAATATTATAGTTTTAAATTACGAATGCTCGTGGAGCGACCGCGCCGTGCAGCCGACCGGCTACGAATACCGAGACGGGTGCAAGAACGCGCGGCAATCGGTTTTTTTCTGCCAAAAAACGCGCTAAGAAAAGGGTCTTTAGTATAGGGTTAACTGTAAGGTCGGACGGAGATGTTTTTATGGTTCGATGCGAAACTGGAGCAGGAATAAACGGGATTATATGACCTTCGACCGATCGTGTTTACAGAGCATTTTTTATAGATAGGTATGTCATTTATGTTCAGCTTAGCATCAGAACTTAGATCTACCGTCTTTTATTTGGAAAATCTGTCTCCTGAAATTGGATTCAGACCTTACACGGAATGTTTTTTGAATATTGATGCGTGTTGAACACTTATTTTCCTTAGGGTGCCAAGGAAAATCTTTAGACGAAACATGTAGTTAAATGTGGAAAATCTCTCATAATTTTCTCAAAGTTAAGTCCTAACTTAGTTAGTTAACTACTAACTTAGGTACTTAGCAAAGTAAATTGCGATTTAGGAAGTGTTTGATCTCACTGACAATGCCCTCCACTCCCTTTCTATGTCAGCGTCATCTCTGACGTCCGGTGTCAGCATGTGCCCAAGATATTTAAACTGGTACACACGTTCTAAATACCGTTTAGTGAGACAGGTGGAACATGCTCTTGTGTTTTGCTACCGGCCTCAAAGACCATCACCACCCTTTTTGTCACATTGTAGGTGAGACCATGTCCCCCCACATAAGCTTCTCATGTGGCCAGCAGTTTCCTAAGGCCACAGATCGACGCACTCAGCAGCACCATGTCGTTTAAATAAAAGCAAAAAGCAAAGCAACAACCCATAATTGTCCCACTGCTGGGCTCGGGGTCTCCTCTCACAATGTGAGGGGTACAGGCCATAGTCTACCACGCTGGCCAAGTGCGGATTGGTAGATTTCACACACCTTTGAGAACTTTATGGAGAACTCTCCGGTGTGCAGGTTTTCTCACGATGTTTTCCTTCACCGAAGCAAGTGATAATTAACTTGCGTGCGTACCAGGATTTGAACTCGAGCCCCTCCATTTGAATAGCTTATGTTATTCACACAAACCCAGTCTATGTGGCAGCCGACGCTGGTGCTGCTGAGCTCGTTGAGCAACCCGTACAGGTTGAAGAGCGTTGGTGAGGAGCTTAAGCCGCCCTGTCCCACCCCGTACTCCAAGCCGTACAGACGGATTAATACAACCAATTAAAAGTAACGTCTACCTATCATGACAAATACAAGATTTTATTTATATATTTGCGTCTTTAAGTTAGATACCCACCATAGAATTTACCTCTAAACAATGTAACTTGACTTTGCAAGACAATTTTTGTTTTTTAACTGACTTCAAAAAAGGAGGAGTATTCAATTCAACTCTCAGAACTTTCGACTAGATGAACCGATTTTGAACGTTCGTTTTTAAATCGAAACCTGATGCTTCATGTGGTCCCATTTAAATTTGAGCTAGATCTGACGAGTAGTTTTTGAGTTATTTTGAAGTCGGTTATTGTTTTCTTGGTAAAATTCAGATTATTGATAAAATATGCAGAGCTATTTATGAACACGGTTATTCTTAATCCGACTTACGATATACCTAGGTGGTAGGTCGTTACGACACAGACAACCAGGCGCCTAAGTCACATAGCCGGTCCATTTTCGAAAGTGTCCTTTCTTCAAAAACAATTAAATATTTTTTTCAAAAACATGGGTATGATTCTTAAACAATTGAGTCGACGTAATATTCAATTTAATTTAAAATAATCTAAAAATTACAACAATTTTCCCTAGAATACGACTAGGGTTGCCAGATGGTCGGGATTCGTCGGATTGTCCTGACATTTCACATGATGTTCAGACAAGTCCCGACAAAATTCAAGTACAAGGCCCGACAAAATTCAAGTACAAGGCCCGACAAAATTCAAGTACAAGGCCCGACAAAATTCAAGTACAAGGCCCGACAAAATTCAAGTACAAGGCCCAACAAAATACAAAATGTCCCGACAAATCCCGACTTTTTGAGTTCTGTCCTGATATTTCAGTCTTGCCAGCTGGCAATCCTAGATAGGACATAGGTAACCTTACCCCAGTTAGTGGTTTTAAAGTTAACGCAGGATACAATTCCGTATTTTAATACGCTTTTATTAGCTTCAGACTTCAGACGTATGTTAGTATGTATGTAACTAATGTAACGGAATCTTTGAACATGATTTTGACCCCCTTCAAAACGTCGGATTAACTCGAAATTTGGCATACCTATAAAGGACAGATGACAATTCAATATTTAAAGAAAAAAAAGAAAGAAAGAAAGAAACCTAATTACACGCTTTATATTAGCTTTAAACGGTCAGATTTCTTTCGTATACTTACTTATCGAGGATCGATGACAATTCAATATTTAAAGAAAAAAAGAAAGAAAGAGAGAAAGAGAAAAAACTAAATTTCATTTCAAAAAATCAAACTAAAAATGAAAAAATAAATAATAGTTAAAAAAAAAAACTAAAAAAACGCTTTTATAGAAAATCCAACTAAAAATAATAGAAAATAAAATTGAATTAAGAATCATGTAATTGTAATAAAAGCGTGGGGTGCATGGTGTCAATGAGTAGAAGGGATAATATTTTTAAAAGCACCCCACGCTTTTATTACAATTACACGATTCTTAATTCAGTTTTATTTTCTATTATTTTTAGTTGGATTTTCTATAAAAGCGTGTTTTTTAGTTTTTTTTTTTACTATTATTTATTTTTCATACTTACTAGTCTAACCTTATCGTCAAAACCTGCTAAAAATATTACGGAAGTTTTAACACGTTCAATGAAATTCGTTCCAAGAACACGTTAGGTGCGTGGTAGGTATTTGAATAATTAACTATGTTTTTGTTTATTTTATTTAATTACCATTGCAAATTATTTTTAGATGACGCGTTTATCCAGTAGTGGGTATGTAATATGTGTACTGGTTTGTTTTTTGCACCAAAACAAAAAATTAAGTATCGTTGAACTCCAAATGCTGGCATCACTGTCACATTGATATAAAGAATATACGGTCTTGTAGATATTATGAAGAATATCGGAACCCTTATAGTTTTGTGATGTCCGTCCGCCTGTCCGTCCGTCTGTCCGTCCGTCTGTTCGAAGCAAAGCGCCGAGACCCTTAATGCTAGAAAGCTGTAATTTGGCATGGATATACAGATTTATTAAAACTCCAGAATCGTAAAATAAATTATTGAAAAACATTTTTTTTCAGCGTACCCTCCCTACAGATAACGAGAGGATTAATTTTTATTCGTCGCGTAACCTATAATGTGGAGTATCGTTGAAAAAGTCTTTCAAAAATATGACGGGCCTTCTATAACCATTTATGGAATTAGGTGTCCGTTTGCGAAATATTTGGTTTTAAAGTGCTAATTTTGGATAGAGTCATGTGTCCCACCCCTGGCGGCTAAAAGGTCGAAGTTGAACAAGTAAAAAAAATCAGAAGTCGGTTATATGATGAATTTACAAGGAAAACTATCACGGCTATGTTAGCATAAGTAGTTAATGAGTGATAGTCGATAATCTAATTTCTTCGGAACCCATATTGCGCGTGGCCTGACATGCACTTGCCCGGTTTATTATGTAATTTACCGATAAACAAGCTGATGATACTCTTGATGGTAAGCCACCGTAGCCCATGAACACCAGTAATACCAAAGGCATCACCGAAGCGTTGCTGGCTAAGTAAGAAGACACAGAAATAAAGAACTGGCTTCCAAGCAACCAGCCGGAACCAATGATATGAAACGACAACGTTTTGCTCAACCACCAGCACCCGTTGCTTGAATGTCGGTCTCCCATATCTATACTCTATACATTCATACATACTACATACAAATAAATAAAGGGCATCGAACCTAATTGGCACACCTACAAGTCCGCCATTTTGAAAAAACCTCGATTCGGCGGCCAATGATGAAACATGTGTCAATCGATAGACTAAATGAATATTATCAAAAAGTATTCAGTGATGAAATGTCGTAAGTGATATACTTTCTGAGATAAGTGAGTTCAAAACTGTAGAAAAATAAAGCAAAAAACTTCGTTTCGGCGGACATTGATAAATCATATGTCATTCGATAGGCTAAATAATTACGATTAAAAGGTATTCAGTGATGAAATGTTGTAAGTGATATAATTTCTGAGATAAGTGAGTTCAAAACTAGAAATATAAAGCAAAAAAACTTCATTAAGGCGGACATTGATGAAACATATTATGTCAATCGATAGGCTAAATGATTACAATTAAAAAGTATTCAGTGATGAAATGTTGTAAGTGATATACTTCCTGAGATATTTGAGTTCAAACCCGTACAAATATAATGCATTAAAAATTATCATTTACTTATTTTGAATTTATTGGGTCAATAATGAAAAATAAGTATATTATGTCATATATTGTGTATGTGCTGCATAGGTACTTGATTTATTAATAACGGGTAGATTTGAATTAAAAAAAAGCAAAGCAAAAGCAAACTACTAGGTTGTTTTATAAATAATTTATTTGCCACCAGCGGCTACAGCTTTCGCAATTACTCTAAACCAAAAGTTAAAATTCACTATTGGCTTAGTTTTCTATATCATGTCTGACAATCACTGAATCTAAAAATTCCACTGGTGATAAAGGCAATGTTTCCTGATGTCAAGCCCATGCCAAGAACCATATAACACACATAATATGGGAACAACATGACAAGGTTCTTTTTCCCACTATGCATGAGCAGTACCATCCCGCGATTTTATCTCTACCCTTAAGTTGTTTGTTTGACGAATTTGTTTAATTTTTATAATACATAACGTTACTGAGGTAAGGAAAAAAGTGACCAGTACACTTCAATTGCTGTATCGCCATAAAAACTTAACCATAAATACGCCATAAACACTCTGGTCATCCCTCACCTTGATTATGCTGATGTGTGTTGTACAGATTTGTCAGAGGAACTTCTGAATAAATTGGAGCGCCTTCTTAATAACTGTATTAGATATATCTTCAGCTTACGTAAGTATGACCACATTTCCCAGTTCCATTCCTAACTTAAATGGCTATCCATTTGATACAGGCGAAACTTCAGAATTCTCTCAACATTTTATGCCATTTTGAATAATGTGCCTTCTCCTGTTTATTTAAAGGAAACCTATAGCACTGCTTATTTCGGGAATTCCTTCACAATACAGTTCATACTGTTCTGGAACTCCTTGCTTGTAGACATCAAAAAATCATAGACTACCAAAAGCTCCTTCAAGAAGTCCGGCAGCACTACCTGAAGCAATTAGAATGTTGCCGCCCGTAGTCTTCAACCAGATGTTATATATGTATTTATAAATATTTATTTACTTAATATATAAGATGTTTATATGTAAATCTGAATTAAACTGTATTTATTTAATTTTGTTTATGTATATTGTGATTTTATATGTATATAGATGTATATAGTAATTATTCATAATATTCATAATATTCATAATATTTCTTATCTGGCATAACACTGATACAGTTACAGATACACTAGAAATAAAAAGATAATTAATTACAAATGTTTTATTTTTGTACGGTTTTGAACTCAAATATCCCAGAAACCATATCACTTACGACATTTTATCACTGAATACTTTTTGATCGTAATTACTTAGACTATCGACTGACACATGTTTTATCAATATCGGCCGAAACGATGTTTTTTGCTTTATTTTCCTACGGTTTTGAACTCAAATATCTCAGAAAGTATACCACTTACGACGTTTTATCACTGAATACTTTTTGATCACAATCATTTAGTCTATCGATTGACACATGTTTCATCACTGGCCGCCGAATCGAGGTTTTTTCAAAATGGCGGACTTGTAGGTATGCCAGGCTCCATACAAAAATGTTGGAAGCCCATTGGAGTGTCTATTTGTAATATTAAAATAACCGCTTTTTACTAAGTGCATTTATTTGGATGTATACACGGTATAATTATACTATACCAAAACAACATTTTTTACAATTTTTGTCTGTCTATCTGTTTGTTTCGGCTAATCTCTGAAATGGCTGGAATGATTTTGACGGGACTTTCACTAGCAGATAGCTGATGTAACAAGGAGTAACTTAGGCTACTTTTATTTTAGAAAAAAAAAATAGTTTGTTAGGTGATACGAAGTTCGCCGGGTCAGCTAGTGTAATATACAATGTGTGAACGGAACACGATAAGTCTAATGCAAGAGGATCTTTAATGTCAACCAACGTGAGCGAAAGAGTTCGATTTCTGTGCCTACATAGTTTTCCACATTTGCTTTAGCGATGGGAAACATCCCGAGGAAACCTGCATACAGACCAGAGTTTATTTTCAAACGTGTACGAAGTCTGGCAATCCGCACTTATCCGCGCGACTTAACCCTTTATTGCGAGAAGAGATCCCTGGATGGTTATTGCTGAGTCATCCAGCCATCCAACCCCGACTGCTTTCGATTACGATCGACGAACGTAATTCGCAATAAATCCTCAGCCGCGATTATTCAAGTGAAGCAACGCAATGACGGACGCGACGCGTTACGTCTGCGCAAAAATAACCTGTGACATTTTCGCGCCTAAACTCCCAATCAAACCGCGCCTAATTATAAATAATGCAACCAGAATGTCTTGAACACAAAGATAGCGACACATTGTGAAAGATTTAACGCTGTATTGGCGTGGTGGAGCTGCGTCTGTGATAGCTTTTGTGTCGTCTCATGTTATTTTTGTAAGGATGGCATGTTTTGATTACATTGTATCGTTGGATGTAACTTGTTAACTGTAAATTAAACATAAATAATAAAAATACGTTGCTGCTTTGCCTAATTAAATTGTATCATTATTTTAATTTATGAACTAAAAAAAATATCAATCAAACTTTTAAAGTAAATGAGTTTTCTTGTAAGCGTGATTTCCTGACGTAATGCACTCTTGGCGCAAATCAGCGATGTACCAGCGCAGCGTCAAGGGAAAAGTGAACTTTGTCAGGGGGTGCACTTTACCACCTTGTTCTCATCTCAATTGTAGTCAATAATGAGTTACCTGACCATTAGACGAATGAAATTTCATCATTCATTAGATTTTTTCATCGAACACATCTCGATGGATTTTTCTTTTATTTTAATGCTAAATTAACGATGTGTTTCCGGGTTATGAAGTGGTGACACAGACAGAAATTAGTTTTGGCTTAATGCAGCGTTATTTTTTAAATACTAATTATGACGAAAAGACACTAACGCCCCAACTCAGAGTCACTAACTGTTACTTTAATTTCACTTTAGTATAGAATCATCATACAAATTCTGTAATAAGTAGCGATTTAAGTAACTGTTAGTGACTCTGAGTTAGGGCGTAAGATTGTTTACCAAATACGTAGGACTCGTCTAAGATTACCTATAGGTCAGGGGCGTAGCTACCGCCGTATCAGCCGTATCAATTATACGGGGCCCCCAGCGTATAGGGGCCCCCGCTAACACTCCCAAAAAAAAGCTCGCTAGCGGCCTACGACTACCTCCTTTTATATTTGACAGCTGACGTTGAGGGGGCCCCACAACAAATATTGATATGGGGCCTCCTTAGGGCTAGCTACGCCACTGCTATAGGTACTCTGTATTTTAATTCCGCAAAGCGAATTGACAATTTGACATTTCCAGTATCGCAAGTTTTATTGTTTTCTAAATAGCGATGTGCGACAAATCACAATCGGTAAAACGTACCTAATGAATATTTTCCGATTTTTTAGTTCAAAACTAATATCTAGGTAATAGAAATTAAAACACAACCTATTTCATATGCCCCGACTCAGAAATTCAAATATAATCGTATCGCTACCAATTTCTATCAAGTAAGTATACATTTTTCGATCAAGGAACTTATTAGAAATATTTATCGGAAAAGTCCGCCAAAGAAGAAATCTCTTTACGTTACGTAACGTTTATTGAACCTTTTAAATAATTTAATCCATCAGTAATATTAATTAAAAAAATAATACAATAAAATTTACCGGTTAAACAAGAAATATTTTACGTTTAATGTTACCGGAATCATGAAAATATCACTAGCAAAAAAACAGGCAACATTATTTTTGCATTTAACGTTAGCATTGTGCAATTCACTTTTCGGAATTAATAATCTAAATTTTACTAACAAAAAATAACCGACTTCAAAATTTACTCAAAAACTACTTGTCAGATCTCGCTCAAACTTATGTAGGACCACATGACAAGTACCTGCTTTCGATTAAAGAAAGAATCATCAAAATCGGTTCACCCAATCCAAAGTTCTGAGGTAACTAACATAAAAAATACAGTCGAATTGAGAACCTCTTCCTTTTTTTGAAGTCGGTTAAAAACAGAGTTTATAGGCATATTCTTCAGGCTTCCACAGATCATGAAGGAAGCCCGGTGCACCCTGAAACAAAAAAGGGTTGCAACCATAAAGGACGTTCATAAAGATAATTATATTAAACGAATGTTCCCGCGCGGAACAAAAGATTTATTTATGCTCCCAGTAGTCCACCGCCCTTATTAATTTATGATACCTTACATGTGTGGGTGGAATTGCGTTTGAAACAATATAGGCGATACCTTTTTGAATCCAAAAACCAAGCGAAAAACGATCTTATCGCTTTAAGCTAAGGTGCACGCAAGATTGTTGGTAAGGGACAAAGAACCAATTTGTTGGTCGAATAAATTTAAATGACTATTTTAAAATTGAAAATCAATTTAATGTCGTCCTTATGCCTCTTAAGTTAGAGTTGTAGTTTATCTATTTGTTGACAAAATAACGTGGCATTGTACGCTGTGTGAGTAGTTTTGTAGTGGAATAGTTATAGCCTGATAGATTTAAGATGGTCATTTAGACGGTGGATTAGTGAATAGTGTAGCTACATTTTTTATTGGTTGGTTAACGTTCTGTTTTGACACATTTTGATGTGGGTCCATTTGATAGGGCAGGATATTAAAAAAGTTTCCTTGTTAAAAATATTTTTAGCGATTACAGTATTTGACGTCGTTCGGAATTTTCCTTTACTCATTAGGTAGGTATTCTGTTCCTAAAAGGTGGCCTTTGCTTTGGTCGATCTCCTTTATAGCGTTTCTATTTGAAAATATGAACATCAGCAACACCAAAGGCATCACTGATGCATTGCCGGCCAAGAGAGAAGAAAAAGAAAAAAATAACTGGCTCTCAAGCCCCCAGCCGGAACACGACGAGTCGTTTGGCGCCTGACTCCAGCTAAAGGGTGGTAGTTATCCAGGCGAATCCAACGGAGAAATAATAATAGTAATAATGTTATTAATGAACTATTAAATGAAATGAAATGAAATAATCTTTTATTCATGTAGGTATGACTGATACAATTATGCACATCATTTTTTAATTTACCAGCTTTTCGCAAAGGTGCTTTGTCATGGAGGAGAAGAAAAGCCGTAAAGAAACTCCTCAGCACATCTTTTAAAAAACAAAACTTATATTTATTACAATAATAGATATTCTCTAACCTGAGCAGAACTGGTTGCCTAGCTGGTCATTTCCATGCATCCTTATCATTTAAATATTCATCTATGTTATAATAACCCTTGCCTAAAAGTTGAGATTTTACACGTTTCTTGAAAGATTGACGAGAGTGACGGCAAGGCAAGTCACGTATTTGCTTTGGGACTTTATTATAAAATTTTAACATCGAACCCCATAAAAGAACCCTGCACTTTAGAAAGACGGTACGAAGAGGTAGCCAATTGATGCATCCTTCTTGTTTGCCGATTTGAAAAGTCACAATTTTGTTTGTATGCAGTTATGTTATTCCGTATAAAGACTAAATTATTATAAATATATTGTGAAGCTGCTGTAAGTATACCTATTTCTTTAAATTTGGCACGCAAGGACTCCAAAACCACAGATTAAAACCAATATTACCAATACCAATATATCAATATCTCCTAGAGGCCCTACCACCAGCGTGCCGGATTTAGTCGCCTCTTACGACATCCACCCGGCGTGGAATTGGGGAAGTCACCCAAATACGGCTGAAAGAGAATATTCAAGATTTTAATACAGGTACCGTCTATAAAACCTATAGACAAACAGACGACACGTATACTCATAGCTATATAGGTATCTATATTATAATATTGTTTGTATGTAAATCATATTACTATATCCTAACAGTACTAACCTACACTCGCGTCCGGTGGCAATCAAAGCAATTGCCTTTTGGATTTGGATCACGTACGTGTCATACTTGTCGTTGTGTGTGTAAGGTTTATGTGTGCAAATCATGAAATAATTGTTGTAGTGGTTGATAATGATTCGAAGTTTGGAACTTGATTAAAAAAAAATCTTTGTAGTCATAAACCACAAATCTCGGATTTTCGGGAAAGAAAGAACTGGCTCTCAAGCTCCCAGCCGGAACAGGACAAGTAATTTGCAGGCTGACTGAAGCAAGAGAGTGCGCGATAGATGAATATACCTAGTAGATACCACTAATAATATGAATAATAATAATAATAACTAATAATAATAATCCCTTATGTCAAGCTTTACCACCAAGCAGGCCGGTTTATGTCGCCACTTACGACACCCTAATACGTATGCTTATGCTAGCATGGGATTGCGTTCAATATTCTAAGCCGCTCCAATATGGCAAGAAACAATACAATAAAAGCTAAGTTTTGGTATCATAGACATCGTAACACCGAAGACATCACAATTTGTAGCTCAAAAAAAAAAAATTGCAAATCTTAAAATCAATCCTTGAGAATGACAGTCTTTCGCAGGTTCTGCACGGGAAAGGATATGATTTTTCAACTAGGATGGATGGAATCTTGAGTAAACTTCTCAGGCGTAAACATCTCAGAACATTCACCGCAGCCAAGCTCCCCAATCTTTCAAAGCAAAAACATCAATGTGAAACATTGAAGTATTATTACTAGCATATAGAACTGACACCGCGAACACAATGTATGTCCCAATGAATTGGCGCCGATCGGCTTCAATTTTCAATGGATTCGTTCGATCGGAGAACGGGGGCTCAGTTTTGAAAATAGAACCTCCCGGCGGGACACATATTTTGTTCGAGATGTATGTTCTATGACATTATACTTCAATGATGTGGAACAAATTATTGTTCAAGGATTGTATGGCTTCATGTATCCTTGAATCACCCTCTTGCTCTTTAACTTGTTTCTTTGGTATATTGATGGAAAATGTAATGGTACTAGAATGATTGTACTTCATGATTATAATATTAAACCTATTTATAAATAATGACTAACGACGATGCAGCACACTAAAAACGAATGACATGACCTCATAGCTTCCAAACTGCTGAACGGATTTATGTTACTAAGATATCAATTCGTCTTGATAACTTCGATATTATGTGAAATTAAAAAAAAAAAACAAATATGGTGGCTGTGAGATGCCATTGTTTGAAGTTTTAAAAACTAAAAATAAATCGAATAGTGCAATATGGATTTGGATATCAAATTAAAGAGCTCGCCATAAGGATTTCAAAATGGTATTTCATAATAGCTTTTCTGATATCAGGCGGGTTATTTTTTTATAGTAGTTTGTTGAATTCCTTCGACTTGGCGACGAGACGTGTGCGAGCGAGCGGGTTAAAGCAATTAAAGGTAGTAAAAGTGGCTAGTAGTTAATCATGTCTATTATTAGTAAATATCTAGGTATATTTTATTTACATGTACCTATTGGTAACAGTACACATATAGTACAATAGTTATGATTTGCGTTACAATTGCAATACCTTTCCCCATACAATCATATTTCTGCAAGTCGTTCGAATAATAATCTCCTACGTGTGTGTACGATCGAGTGATATACTCCACACATGAGTTGTTGGTCGTGTTAACAATAAATCATATGAATGTATTTGTGATCGCGAGCTGCGAGGGTGGTACTGCGTTATGTCGATTGTCGATAAATTGCATCGCTTGTAGCAGTTGTAGCGTGTCTTGGCTTTGGCTGATAGTTAAAAGTATCTTTATAAATAAATAAACGTATAATGGAAATAAATAAAAATAATGGAATAAATAAACAGGCAAATTCTCACACATAATAGTTTATACATACTAGTCAAGTGACGCCATCTAACGATAATATAAAAGATATATAAATAAATATTCACACATTGTACAGATATTATGCCAACAAATTGCGTAAATGCACTATCAACAAAAACAAGAAATAAAAGAAATAAAAAATAATTATCACATTAAAGTCTGCACCAGAATTAAACCTGGAAACAAACAATTAATCCAGTCTAGAAATTATGTATGAAAGTAAAAAATGTAATTTAAATAAAAATTTATGAGTGATTTGATTACTATAAGGCTGATTAAATATCTTAATAAAATAAAAAGATAAAATATAAAGATATTTAATCAGCCTTATAGTAATCAAATCACTCATAAACTCAATCGCACATCACTACACCCCTTTCATGTGTGCGTGTGTATCCACGTGCTACCGCTGTGTGCGTATCGTGTTGCATTTCTTTCTCGTATTGTAATTTATTGGTCTGTAACGAAGTTAATTATTGCGATTTTTGTATTAAACGTTGGAAATTATTTTTAGCCTCGCATATGGTGTAGTCGTGAGCTTTTTACCAAGAAACGAAGCGAAACTTTTTGCATCAATACTTACTACACGAATATTTATCGGGGCTTGAGGAATAAATTAATTGATATTTACGGAAATATGCGTTCGTAATATTTCATCTCTTTAGGGCTTTAGGGGAACCGATGTCTGAAGGTTTTTGTGACAACGCTGATATGTGACTTGTGAGACTTCAAAAATGTTTTTGCTTAATAATTTTGCATTGATTTTTTTTTTATATTCCAATGCTTCTGTCTTGCCCAATAATTCTGAGCGGATGTAAAATACTTCAATATAGCGTTGAGCGGCGTTTGGGAGTGATAACTGTGGTTTGAAAGTGTATGTGTCTCAAGTTCGAATCCTGTACACATCTTTAATGTTTCATGTTATGTTTATCAGAAACTAACTTGTAGCTATCTGCAAGTTTGTCCGTCCGTGAAAATATTATTTTTATACTCATACTAGCTGCGCCCCGCGGTTTCACCCGCGTTAATTTGTGGAAAAACTAACCACTAAAATATATGATGTAATATAGCCTATAGCCTTCCTCGATATCTGGACTATCAACACACACAAAGAATTTTCCAATTCCAATCAGTAGTTTCTGAGATTAGTGTGTTCAACCAAGCAAACTCTTCAGCGTTATAATAATTAGTAGGTATAGATTACATAATACTTATTTATACAAACATATATTCACCATTTCACACCTATAATCTATCACAGCATACTTCTAGATCCTTTGCTTTAGTCTGTCAGCCAGTCATTGAGGGCGTTTTAATAAATGTATGAATTATATCTTGCTTCTCTGGGGAAAAAATTCGTGAGGAAACCAACATGCCGAAGAATTCTACATTATGTTCTAACGGTATGTGAAATCTGTCAATCCGCACTTATAACGCGAAGGTATTATATTTTATTTGAATTATAATTTGCCTATTGGGTGGCTTATAATACTGACCCCAATCCATACTAAGGTGTCTTAAGAGATGTTTTATCCCATTCTTCCCAGCACTAGTACATCTGTTTCCGGCTGCACAAAACTTTAAAAACTCGAATATTAATGTCCTTAGGCAAAACCATTCATAATATAACGCATATGCATATTTGCTAAGTAGTACCTACTTGTACTGCAGTGATAGCCTAGCGGTTAGGACGTTGGTCTTTCGAACGGATGGGCCCGAGTTCAAATCCTGGCACGCAACCTCTGATTTTAAAATATTATGTGCGTATTAAAAGTTAATTATCACTTGCTTCGGTGAAGGAAAACATCGTGAGGAAACCTGCACACCGGAGAGTTATCCATAAAGTTCTGAAAGGTGTGTGAAGTCTACCAATCCGCACTTGGCCAGCGTGGTAGACTATGGCCTGTACCCCTCACATTGTGAGAGGAGACCCCGAGCCCAGCAGTGGGACAATTATGGGTTGTTGCTTTGCTTTTGCTTTGTTTTTACCTACTTGTCTGCCTGCTGGATTCTTGTTTATATCATTGTCCTCGAGTGTGTGACTGTGTGTGACATATTAATCATATTATGTCTGATTTGTGTGTGTCCACCACGATACAAGTGCTGGGAGTGTTTTGTATTTATTTATTACTTATAATTATTTACTACACTTAAGTCACAAATATCACTATCGTTACAATCCCACTTGAAAATTTGATATGATTAAATATTCTTAATAAAATGAACAAATTAATATACTCGTACTACCTAATACCACATATTGAACATGATAAATAATATAAAAAAATAACGCTTCAAATTTATTTCCGCAACCTCACTATCCCACCCGAATATAGGTACCTATCCTGAGTCGTTTTAACGTAAAAATAGGAGATTCTTCAAAAATCGCGATAAAAAACACAAAAGAGTAACCGGATCGGATTTCCAAAATACACAGGGTTAACCCGGTTCACAATGTCGAGACCTCATCAGGATGGGGTCACACTTTTATCATTTTTACGTGTTTTCACAAAAAAAGAATAATGATAGCACTTTCAAATGATTCACTTTTTAATTCCCGCGGAGCGTAAAAGAGATAACCCTAAAATTTTGGGGTGATTCGTGGGAAATAGCACTGCAGATGGGGTCGCAAAGGCCACCAATTTCTAAAGAAGATTCAAGGTTAATCTACATTAAATCGTTTTTTTATGCTTAATAATTATACTAGTTGAAGTTGCTGTGATTTAAGTTTTGCAAATGAGTATTGTTTTTATGCAGACACAATAGGAAGACGTACTGTATTTATTAACATAGCTTATGTTTTAGGATTACGTCAGAGATGTTAAGGTACTTTAGGGTATAATATGCTTAGTTTGTACTTTAATTATTAAAAATATAAACAGCATTTTTTAAGTGGCGATCAATATACATAGTTTTGCAATACCTAACGCGATTAGTAGTTCAGTAATATCTTAGCTGAAAGACATAATAATAATTTTGGCCCCGGTTGTTCACAATCATGCAAAACTTGACATACAATACAATTGATACAAGTACAAAAGTAAGTGATGTTAATATAAAATGTTAGTTTGCCCAATTCAAATGTAAATTTTAGTTAGAGTAAGGTTGCTCATTGATTAATTATGACGCTGATTAGTTCACAGAATAAATCAACATTCAGCAATTACGAAATATTGAGATGTTGATTGATTGTTAAGTTTTAGTAGTTTGACCGATAACTTCGCCATTACATCAGCATTCGAGCACTATTTATACTCATAAATAAAAAGATACTTTTAATTTCAATTACACTAACAAAATTAAAGGGTTTACGCAAAATGTGTACTGCCAAACCATTAAAAAAAATGGATAACTGTTCACTACAAATTTTATGTACAGTAACGTTCCTTGAAAAAGGCTACCATTGACCCGAGGTCACACCAGTATCGGGTTACAATTGAAGAAATACATTTTTCTGGAATTGGATCCGACAACGTCAATTAAATATTGCGGTATTGACTTCAATAGTGGACCTTTTAAATAGACCAAAAGGATATAAGTGACCCTTTTGATAAAGAATAAAGAAAGTGTACAGAACGGATCGTGTGACTTTTGACCCCGAGTAAATTCTTTTTTATCGACATGGTCAAAAAGGGGCACTTTTGCCACATTGTGTGGCGGTGGACAATGGGCTCTGATTTGAGCTAGCAAAAAATTTTACAATGACCAAAGAAATCTTATAAAAACCATTCTTACGTAGGTTTTTATTTGGCAAGTTGTTAATATTGAACATTTATTGGACATTAATGAATTGTATTGAATAGTGATTGAATAAACAATACCAGTTTGTTTTAGAAATTATCACTTTTGATGGAAATAAAACTTAATGCAATTAGCTATCAGGCAGGTATCAGGGTATCAAATTTTTAATAATATTTCACGCTACTCCACAGACTTCCTATAAACAGTTATTCATTGCAAAAAATTTCCGTTAAAAATATCTTAAATCCTTCCGCAAAAAGTAACAATCTATAAAACTCTCAAATTACCGCAAACAGAATAAATCAACTATTTTGTGAAAAAAACTATCTCACGCAGCATCATCTGTTGCTTCCAAAGGGGTGAATTTCGTGATTTTAAAAAAATCCACGCAATTGTTCAAAACGGGACCCTCGCAAACAGTTATGTAGTAAAAAATACGGAAGATATCGTATTCGCGAAAAGGCCTTACCGTAACTCTTTCCCATGGGTCTTAACCTTAAAGATTTTTTTGCTAAAAATTGAGACACCTTTTGCCATCTTTCCGTTTTTTTGTAATTGATTATTTTTTGCGCGGGGCAGAGGGTCGGGGTCGTATTGTGCCCCGCTCATTGTCTGCGCTAAGATATCGCAGGTGGGTCACATCGACCCGTAGCGGCGCGAAACGTGTTAAAATGGGCGTATTTTTTTATTGTTATAAGCTCAATATAAATTGCCAGTTATTAAATTTTAGTTTTAAATTCAAATTTTAAAGTCTGTTGCAAGTTTTTTATATATCAGGTTATTAAAATAAACAATTTTGTGGTTGATGCTTTATAAAGAATTTAATAATGCCATTTTAATACACATAATATTTAATTGCCACTATGGATGAACCCTAAAATAGAATCCTTTGAAGCGCCAAAACAATTCAAATTTAAATAAATACGTACCAAGTCAACATCGGCCAAAAACTTGAAGCAAAGAGTTTTTCTCCCTTTGTTACGAATTAAAAAAATATTATGCCGAGCCATTATGCCTTGTCTTTCTCATATTAAGCCAGGAAGCATTAAATATAGTTACCTAATAAAGCAAACAGCGCCATATTTCTCACAAAGCCGGTAGAGGCACGAAAAATTTTAATACTTCAATAGTTTTTGGGCCGTATTCCAAAAATATTTTTCATAGCCCTCACAATACGCTTGTGTGCTATCCGGACGATTCGCAAATACATGGTTTCAATGTGTGTTGGCGAAAAAGTCGATCATCGAAATAGGTATAATTATGGTTTCGACTTAGCGATAGAGTAGCCATGTGTTGTTGTTATGCAAGGATATTCTGACCGCTTAGTCCGAATCCGAACTTCCGAGCCGGGCCGCGAATTCAATTTTTTAATCTTGGAATTTTAATCTTCACTCTGAGACAAACTTCATTCTTAATTTTTAAAAGTTAGATAATATTGTAAGACACTATAGTATGCTAAAATAAATAAAATTAAATAAGCCACGTATTATTTTCAACATTCTAACAATGCTTAATCCTGAGTAATAATCTAGAAATGCTCCAATAGGATTAGTATACTAATCGCTCAATGTCCAACCTAAATGTCAGATGTTTTGACGCCTGAAGGCACATGACTTTTCGACTGCAATCTAATGCGATGTAGAAAGTGCTCAAGAATTTTTGCCACTAACGGCTTCGATCACTTATTAGCGATCGAAGACTAGCGGTCACCTATTCAACTATCTACCGCGTCCGCTGTTGTTTAACATGGTAGATCATTTTGATTAAGTTCGGCATTATATATAGTCTATTTTTTGAAGTAGCCAGGCGATCATAATACAATCACCGTGCTATAACGGTAAAATTACCACCAGCTTGAATTGCAGTTAAAATAATCAAAAAATACTTTATTGTCCATCATTACAGAAACCAAGCTAAGGTATATTCTTTACTCTAAAACTGGATAAGTCTCCGCACTTCCGTCGAACTGGCCACCGCTCCTTAGACGGCGGCGCGCGGTTGAATTTTCCGAAAATTACGCGGCGCAAAAAGCACACGTTTTCTGAAATTCGATGCGTCCGTCCGTCCGTCCGCCCGCCGAACCGAACCGCGTAAGCGCAAAATTGTCAGTTTTGTTATTATAGTAGCATTATTACCGCTTTTTGCGTTTGCACCGATCGAATAATTATTCGGTTACAATCCTGTTAATGATTTGTAAACGGCGGTAAATTCTGCGATGAGTGGGACAGATGCGTTAAAAAGATTAAGGAGAGAATATTGGAAGGAAGAATTAAAGTGCGTTTATAAGCATAGCCATAGGTTTGAATATCGGTTTCTGGTAGACATTTTGAATATTCACATCACAAATTTTTCAGTTCCGAGTTAAGTATGAAAGCGTGAGAAAGAGCACAGGAGAATCCTCCTTAACACGTTAACTTATTATTTCCTTGAGAAACACATTCAGTAAATAACCAGATTTTCGCTTAAAATTCCATTTTCTATCTCGCATATTCTATCTCGCTCTACGTCGAGCAAAACATCAACCGTCCCTTTTTGAAGCTAAAATGTCGCAAAAATGTTTGCCGCGCTTTTGTCAGCATAGTTGTCGAAAAAGAAATGTCAGTTTTGTTTGAATTTTGAAAATTAATAACGTCGGCCGCTGTGACCTTTTTGTTGTTCAAAAGCGTTTTAATTAGAAATATTTTGCAATTTAGGGTTATTTTTTTGCCAAAGCGTGGAAAGGCTTGGCTATTGTTTTAATTCAATCGACCTGTACGGGTTACTTTGTTTGAAAATATACAATGTAATTTTGTAGTGAAAAATACTAGATTTTTTCTTTGTTACTTATTTATAAGTAAGTACTATTATTTCTTCTGTGATATTACTTTAACTCTTGCTTTGGAAATGGAAATCAAGTCGCTTCAAACAACGTCCTTTGACATAGTATATACATACGTATGTATAGCCTATGCCTTTGACCTGCATTTCAAGGCCGGCGATCTTAATAAATTAGGCTTTCCTACAAAATATTTGTTCCCCATCGTGTAAGTGATATTTCATTTGTGTTGTCCATTCCACCCTCGACACAGGTAGGTAAATCCAGTTTGGGGGTATAAGTGTATGAGTAGGTACATACACGGGTACCTAATATACATACAAAATGTTGCTGTGAAGTAACCCTTTGACATTTACGGTCGAATTTTGACAGCTGAACGAGTCTCTGCTCTCTAGTATATTTAATTACGCGTAACCGCCCTCGCTTTGCTTCGGTTTTCTTACACCTTGGTGTTTGTTACACCTTGGGTTACATTATTGGAGTTTTATTAAGGATCCCTAATTTTTTTTGAAAATATAATATAGCCTATGTCACCCGGGGATAGTGTAGCTTCCCAACAGTGAAAGAAGTTTTCAAATCGGTTCAGTAGTTTCGGAACCTATTCAATGCAAAAAACAATCAAATCTTTCCTCTTTTTTAATACGAGTAACCGCCCTCGCTTTTCTTCGGTTTTCTTAATGGGTTACCTTGGGTTATATTATTGGAGTTTTATTAAGGATCCTTAATTTTTTTGAAAATATAATATAGCAGATGTTACTCGGGGATAGTGTAGCTTCCCAACAGTGAAAGAATTTTTGAAATCGGTTCAGTAGTTTCGGAGCCTATTCAATGCAAACAAAAAATCAAATCTTTCCTCTTTTTTTAATACGAGTAACCGCCCTCCCTTTTCTTCGGTTTTCTTATTGGGTTACCTTGGGTTATATTATTAAAGTTTTATTAAGGATCCCTAATTTTTTTGAAAATATAATATAGCCTATGTTACTCGGGGATAGTGTAGCTTCCCAACAGTGAAAGAATTTTTGAAATCGGTTCAGTAGTTTCGGAGCTTTTATAACGTTTCCTCTTTATAACGTTAAGTATAGATTACGTATATAGGTACTTGTTGTTAATTATGCTATATCACAGGTTTTCTTGGTCTCTAATTATCTTTTTATTTGCATTATGCTTTTTGTATTCCGTTGTCTCTAGCGGCCTTTACAACTTTACGCGGACAGTTAAATACCAGCAGAGGTACATTAAAGTATTATTACTAGCATATAGAACCGACACCGCGAACACAATGTATGTCCCAATGAATTGGCGCCTATCGGCTTCAATTTTCAATGGATTTGATCGATTTTGAAAAGAGAACGGGGGCTCAATTTTGAAAATAGAACCTCCCGGCGGGACACACATTTTGTTCGAGTATAATGTTTTAGGCCTTGGAAACGGACATAGCATCTTTAAATATTTCCGACAAGTTGCGACACATTGACGATCCTGGTGCAATGGCTACCATACCGTATCGCCATTCAATAGGTCCTAGGTTCGATTCCCAGCGAGGCCGAAATTTGAATGATCAGTTTCTATTTTCTCGGTCTGGGTTGAGTGTTCCTGTCTCGGTGTGGACGCAGGGACTCCTAGTGTGGGGCTATAAGTGTGTAGCATTTAACGTATTTATTATTATTTATTTATTTTATTTCTATGATGACCAAGCGTTTCACACACCTTGAAGAATATCGAAAAGGTTACCTACTTATATATCAGGTATCTCTGATACAACCCATTCAATTTTATATCAAAAGTTTCTTTTTACGGAAACAAAAAAATGTCAACCTTTTTTTCTTCGCCCGGTGTAACATGATGCCGTGGTTTTGTCAAAATATTTCCGACTAACGGACACTTTTTTCCAAAATTACCCCTTTTCTATAAGATTCCTTTGAGGTGTAATCCAAAGGGTTATTTCGAGTTGCGACATCGGATATTTTGTGATTGAAGATAAAAATCAAATTATAGTGGAGAGAGAAACATTGTTAGTTTTTAAGTTTTAGAATTGAATTTTAGATTTTTTTTTTTTAATTTTGATATCACTGTGGAGAGGAAATGATTCTAACCCGTAACTGCTGCTAATGGCGCATTATTAGTAGCAGGAGTTGACTGTCCAAATGCCGACTTAAATTCTGTATTTCACATACTACATTTAACTAAGTAATGACTGATTTTCCGCTTGGTTTGCTAGGTTCTTGTAGTTAAGTTGGCAAGTTTAGTTTTATTGCAATAACACACATTAACAGTTCATACATTGTTGATAACTGCATTTTAGAATAAAGCAGTTTTGGCGTAAGTTGGAATACTTACCTACCTAAATTAAGTTTTAGTCATTCTAACCGTTTACAGTGGGAAAGTTTTTAGAATTGGATATCGGATTTTTTTCCTAAAACGATGATTTGACTAGACAAACCGATTTATAACCATTGCAATCGTAAACTATGTCCTATTACCAATGTCCCGTCCTCGTACTAATAAATTACCTTTAGTCACTCGTCTAATAGATTCGACGAATGGTCGAATAGATAGTAGGTACCCTATAAGTGAGAACATAGTTGCTTAAAGCTTCCAAAGGACGCTACAGGACTTTAAAATACATACCGCATTACTTATTCATCCTATCCGAATGTATTTACTATACTAAATTTTCTTTCGGCTTCCCATAAACAAAAGCGACGCTAGCTTTGTTGAAAAAACTCATTAAATGCGTGTATTGTTAGTTGGTACGAGAATAATTATGTTGTCTAAACATAGGTTTAAGAAGACCGTTACTTTAATCCACATTTCAAAGTTCGAACACACGTTCCATTTTCAAACTGTTTCCAAATTCAAAAGAACTAAATTCTCATTCCGGCTGCGTCGCGCTCTAAATATAAAAACTCTTTTTTGTCAAATATGGAAGGGTTAAGTTAAAAACATTCTATTTTAGAATTGTTAAAAAGTCTACATTGTATGGAATACGTCAAAACTGTAGCTACGTTGCTGAGTAAATGTAACATTTTAAGACAAAACATTAGCGCGCGGGATGATCAGTATTTTTTATGGATTATTACTAAGTGTTTTGTAAAGTTTTCTTGCGCTCCCTATTGCCTAATTAGTTTAAATAAATAAATATTAGCTGATAATATACGGTGATTAGAGTTTAGCAGCAGTTGTGTAGGTATATTACTTTTAGACATTAAAAAAGTTGGTTCATTACCAAGTTACCACTTAAGTAGATGTTTTCCCTATTTGATAGAAATATAAATATATATGATTATAAAGATACACACTCATAGCATAGCCCCAAAACCAATGAAATTGGCTCAGTTATTTTAATAATCTCAAATAGAACAATGGAGTTACAATCCGAAAGAAGTAAAAAACCATTAGATATTCTTTAACTTGTAGATTTACGCCCCAACTCAGAGTTACTAACGGTTACTTAAATCGCTCCTTAGTACTGAATTAGTATGGCGATTCTGTACTAAGGAGAGATTTAAGTAACCATTAGTGACTCTGAGTTGGGAATTAATACCTACTTACTGATTAAATACTTACATCAGAAAAAAAATTTATTAAAATATTGTAAGTATGTGTATCTGTTAACTTTGCTTGTACTATGATTACATTATATTCCTTTTTCAAATGATACGAAAGACACAGGAAGCGTAAGTTTTTTGTCACTTCCACATCTCATGAGCTGATTTGTACACGCTGTCTCTTTCACTCTTACTAACTTACAGATTATACGAGGGGGACAGACGTAGTCTTCTTACGTTCAGGTGTGTTGACAATAACAGATGTTCAAAAGATGGCGGTGCGCATATTACACAATTACAATTCTATTTAATTATTTTTTTCTCGTGTGTTATTTAGGATTTTGAGCGTGGGCGTCGGGTTAGTCAGCTCGGTGTGGCTCGGTTCATGGAAGACAATTGAGGCGTTTTCAAACCGTCATGTTTACGAAGTCGTTCCGTTACAGGGTTACGTTTTCTAATTTCGAAATTAAACTGACTTGTTAATAAGGCTTGTATCATTGATTTTTATACGACGTTGGTTGGATATAGAAGTCAACGACTCGTCGACTTTCAACAAGTAGATCACGGTGTGACGCTTTGATTCGCCATATAGTGTGGTTCACATTATATACCGTGTGGCGCAATGGTTATCATGTCGGATCGCCGCACCGAGGGTCCAGGGTTCGATTCCCAGCGAGTCGGAAATTTGAATGATGAGTTTGAATTTCTGTGCTCGGTCTGGGTGTCAATGTCCTTGTGTAGTGTGTTGTCCATGGCACCCTCGACACAGGGAATTCTAGTGTGGGGCTGATTGTGAAGCGTTATTTATTTATTTATAAGACTTTTTCTTCTCTTTTTCTTGGCTGGCAAGTCTGGCAACGCATCGGTGATGGCTTTGGGGTCGCTGATGTCCATGGGCGACGATAGCCACTTACCATCAGTTTCCTTTACTGCTAGTCTGTCGGCTATTTATCTCGGTTCATCAAAAAACATCAGTTTTAACAAAGTACACTCAAATGACGCCTGAACTAAATTTTCAACCGAATTTCTAAGTTTAAAATTGACAAGAACCGAAATACAATATCTCATTATGTTTGAAAAATTCAACGGGGAAAAATGAGATTTGACCCAAAAAAATTTGAACCCCAAATAGAAGGGTTAACGAGTAAGAGGGCAACACAATATCTTTGGGCTAGAAAGAGACAGAGGCTACACAGTCAACCCTTTGATCGCACCTGGACCACTTTTTATCGCGTAGTTTTTGTGTCTAATTTAAAAAAGTGCAAAATTTCGCTTTGTTGCGGGTCAATATTGATTTTTGGGTTTACACAAACGAATTTTCACAATAGAAGTTCGTTATCCTACATAGTTCAAATGAGGTCATTACTGGAACATAAAATTGACATTTATGTTCCTCAGACGCGTTCCAAAATCATTTTGACATTTTATCATTTTGACAGATAACAACATAACTCAAACTGCTTATATTCCATTCACTCTCCAACGACAAAGATTTATTTTTTTGTCTCCTATCGAATGTACATAGTGTACCTAACTTTATACTATCCAATATCTAAATTTCAAGGTTATTCGACGATCTTGAGTCCAAGTTAAGCTTAAGCTACTTGAGCTTATATTTACCTCTGGAGGACACTCTTTCAGTCGTGTATGATAAATTTTATTAGAGGGAATATTAAGTTATAGTTCTATTAAGTTACTCTTATAGTAACTCGTATACTCCTTGGTATTCTCCATATTCAGCTACGGGGCTGAGACCTGTACACTGAAAAAAGCTGATCGCGATCGCATTGATGCATTTGAAATGTGGTGTTGGAGGAAAATAATCCAAATTCCTTGGACCGCCTTCCGACGAACGCATTCTGCGTGAACTAAAAGTTAAGAATCGACTCTCCGCTCTCTGTCTACGCAGAACACTTGAGTTTTTCTGACACATCGCCAGAAAAGACGGCCAGAACCTAGAGCAACTTATGGTTACTGGCAAAGTTAACGGCAAACGACCAAGAGGCCGCAGTCCAACTAGGTGGACTAACCAAATTCGTTTCAGCCTGGACCCCAACCTACACGACGCACTACACGCTGCCAAAGACAGGGATAAATGGCGTAAAACTGTCAGGCAGAAAACAATTCCACTTTTAGGGGATCACGGCCCTCAATCATGAGGAAAACGACGCGAGGAGGAGGAATTTATAGTTCGTAGCCACTACACTCGTAAGGTGTCTGTGTGTAACTTCGACCAATGATAGCGCGCAGATATTCACCCAATATCACGTGATTCATCTTCAGGTACCTCTTCGAAGCGTGGCCTCGGAACTATAAGCTTCTTGATCCAAGCTAAACTTCTTTGTTTAATTTTGTGTACCCTGCTGAACAACAGACGAAACCATCGAAGGCTATCAAACGAGAAGGTAGGTTTTTACCCGAATGCCAAGGGTTATGTTTTTCGCGCAAATCTTGTATGTATGTATGTTTCTTGTGAACATTATATCACACAAATAAGCTGCCTTGGCCAGGAACTGAACTCGGGAGTCCCGCTTACGTACGCACTTCCAACTATGCAACAACGATGATTTGCAAATCATCCATTACCTCAGATAACCCACGTAGAGCTACATAAAAAAAAAACATAAAAAATACAAAGCTACGATATTTAGTATTTCATCCATCGACAATACATTCTTCAAACCTCACAATTGGTAAAGCAATAAAAGTATAAATTAAAACGTCTCAGCCGATACGAGAGCGGAGCGAAACGATCGGAAAGCCACGTTAAATGCAAAAGCGAGCCTTTAGGAACAGCTGAAAAAAGGGCAAGACCAAGACAATCAAATGAGGGACGCACAAAAACGGGAATAAAACGAGAGACAAAAAGGAGTATGGCGGATTGTTTTTAATTATCGAGTATCGGCATAAATCGATGCACGTCGCCGCGGGCCTGAACAGCGCTGCTGTGGAGTCGAATTCGTGGTTAACCTTTTTTTGCATGTAGGACAGAATAGTAATCTTGGCACTACTTTCAATTTATATATTAGTGATTGAAAATTAATTAATACTAAACAGAAATTAGTTTTAGCATTATGATAATTGAATTACAAATTACTACAAAAAGACCCTACAAGATTATTTATAATTGGCAAGTGACAAGTAAATTCTAAAAAACACGATACTTAAAAAAATTGTCATGACTAAAACCCTAATATTAATTTTATTTAGTTATTTATGTAAGAATGCCAACTTAATAGACACTATGAATAGTACTCTACTATTAAAGTCTGTTATTTGTTGCTTTATACATAACATTACAAAGCTATGTGGTATTATTATTATCTATTGGCTATATCTAGATTCTATATATTATTTCAGAGTTAAACCTTTAAGTAACAATCCAAGAAAATCTAATTCTGCTTATTATCAACATTACCAATCGACCGCTCCACGCCACCTCTGTTCCCGATTCATAAAATTCATATGTATGGGTGAAGTCGGCGCGATCTCGCGGTTGTACGATATAATATTTTACTTATAAGAGAACATTGTTGTTGTGCGGTGTGTTTGTGTGTTTGTACGTTTGTACCCTTTGTCGCCGCCGCGTATTTATAGACAGCGATCGATTTCAAAAATTTAAATCGCTAATTTATCTACTGATTCTGATTCGATCCCCAATTAAAATGTAAAGTTGCTATATGAATCCAAAGTTCCAAACATTACTTTTTTTGTAGTAAGGATAGCAAAGCTTGCAATGCCACCATCTCCTGCCTGTGGACATCTGTGACAAGTTACGAATAGGAGTGTAGAAGGGACTGTAGTCGATTAGTAGGTCCTGTTAATGTTAGATGTTACTATTAATATTAGATTATATCGTTGTGTATTACGTCGGGATCACCAATGTGAGATGGTGACTATATTGAGGCAATCGACTGCAACGTTGGTGAAGGGACACCTCGGCGAGCATGCTGTCCACTCGAGATGTAATCAACTCGTCTATTTTCTTTGCTAAATCGTCAACGTTGACTTACTTCACTTGACTTGGAAGCCGGACGGCCACCCGATTAACAGATGTTCCAGTTGCACAATCTTCAATGTGACGTCATGCTTCTCGTAGGTACTAATTCAGTCATCAATATGGGATGCGTGTCGATGATGTATAAATAAACAGGACTCCGAATTTAATAACAATATTATTATTATTCCTTAGCTAGAGGACTGTAGAAATAAGGACGGCATAGTGTAGGTTAGTCCTGTTAGATAATATACATATATACTAGCTGATCGGGCAAACATTGTTCTGCCATAATTTTTTTAGGGGTAGGGGGATGAAAAATAGATGTTGTCCGATTCCTAGCCGAAGCAAAGATTTACGAAAATCGGTCGAGCCGTTTCGGAGGAGTTCAACTTCAAAAAAGCGTGACACGAGAATTTTATATATTAGATTATGTGTTTAGTCGGTCCACCAATCTACACTGAAATGAAATGAAATGATAATTAATTTGTAAAAATGTCGTTACAAAGCAGTAGTTGTCTAATATCGCTCACTTTTGGCAAGTACAGAGCATGCTAATAATTTATCAAAATTACAATTATTATGCCTATTAACAATTAAATTAAGAATTTAATCTATAAAATTTGTCATACTTAGATTCATTGCAGTGGATAAGTGTACACAACATGTTCTATGTTCTAGGCTTCCTCGAGAGGAGAGACCCGAACTCAGTAATGGGCCATCATGGCCCATCAATGGACATTAACTCAATAAGAATCTATTTGATAAGACGTGAAAGTTTAAGGGCTTTGGTTTAATGATAACGGGTATACAGAATATTTAATATAATATTACTAGAAATAGTTAGAATTGTTTGACATTGCATATTAATAATTAGATTAATTTTGTTTAACATTGTATAATTAGAAGCAAATTAATTGTTTAAAAGTACCCACCTACTCAAATTGCAATCAATCAATCAATCAATCAATCATTTTATTGTGGACTATAGGTGATACAAGTAGTTGTTATATACAATAAATATTTTAGCCTCTATGTCCTGCCTCGCTGAGGCGTACAATAATATTAAAATTAAATTATAATTATATTAAATTAAATAACATTAAAATTAAAATAAATCGTACTTTACAATAATTAAAATCAGACCATTCAACCATATCATAAAATATAATTATATTATTATTTTGTCATTTATATAGTCTTGAATACTGTAATAGCATTTGTCAATCAGCATAGAAACGAATTTCTCCTTAAAACTATCCACTTGTTTAATATCACGAATATCTGCTGGTATTTTGTTATATATAATAGGTGCCATACAAAAAAAGCTTTGTCTCAACATATTCGTTTTGCTCGGTACTATTTGCAATTTATTATAGTGTCTTTCTCGCGTCTTTAATTTAAATTTATCCATGTTGGTTTTAATGAAAATTGCACATTCTAGAATGTACATACAGGGAAGAGTTAATAATTTTAGTCTTTTAAATTGTGGTTTGCATGAATCTCTTTGTTTTATATTGCACATAGCTCGTACGCACCTCTTTTGCGCTTTGAATGCAATATTTTTATGTACTGAGTTTCCCCAAAATATAAGGCCGTATCTTATTGTTGATGCAACGTAAGCGTGATATGCAGTTAGAACTGTGGATTCATTTACAATTGATCTAAGCTTACGAAGAACATAACAAAACTTACTCAGTTTTTTACAGACTTGTTCGATATGCCCTTTCCAGTTCATTCTTTGATCAATATGTAGTCCTAGAAATGTTGTTCTGTCAGTTTGTTGAATATCCGTTCCTTTATAATTAATCATTAATTCCTTTGTACTGTTTAGCCTTTGTTTAAAATTAATTATTTTAGTTTTATTAAGATTTATTATTAAATTATTACATTCAAACCATTCTATAATTGATGTCAAAGATGAATTAATATTGCATTGAAGATTATTTATATTATTCGAACTAAATATAATCGTACTATCATCTGCAAACAAGGTCATTTCATTATTTGTAACTCGTGGCAAGTCATTAATATAATTATATTAAAAACAATAAAGGACCCAACACACTTCCTTGTGGAACGCCATACATTACTGTTCTGCTGTTTGATTTAAATAATTTTACTGTTTTAGTTTCATAACACAATCTTTCCACTTGCGTTATTTGATGTCGCTCAGATAGATAAGACTGAATTAATTTATACGCTATACCTCTTATCCCGTATCTATATAGTTTGTCTAGTAAGATATTATGATCTACATGGTCAAAGGCTTTTGTGATATCCATGAATAAAGCTGTGACCGGTGTTCTTTTATCCATATTAATCATAACCTTGGAGAGAAAATTAAACATGGCCATATTTATAGTTTTATTTTTCCTAAATCCAAATTGTTCTTCTATCAAAATGTTATTTGATTCGAAGAAGGTGCTCAGTTTTTTGTAAATTTGCAATCCCAATTCATTGAGCATTGTATGCTTATAATTTTTGTAACATCTGTAAATATACATGAAATCAATAAATAAATACAAATACAAAAATACAAACATGAATCAGAATAAAAAGAGGATATCTTGCAAATGTTTGGGTTTGGAATTTTTCTATACTTTTGGGCTTTGCCCGCGGTTTCTGGTACATTAGATTAGAATCCTATGTCATTTCCAGACCACGGTCTATCTGTGTGCTAAATTTCATAAAAATCCTTTCCGTAGTTTTTGCGTAAAAGAGGAATAAACACCCATACAAAAATTAGTAAGATATCAATTGTTGGTTTTGGAATTTTTGACTTTCGTTAAGTGATCCGTTATTTAGACGAAATAAATAATTTGCCTTTGATTTGATAATGATATCAAATAAAATTCTACTCGTACTTATACTGGCCTGTTGTTTTGGTACACGATCTGGCTTATTCTATAGTATGATTATTTATAATTCGAACTCAAAGCAGATTGCGAAATTACATACATACATTGGTAGGTAAGCATATAACAATTACCTCTAATTATTAAAATAATTAAAGCAATAGTAGCACCTAGTTGCAAATTAGTGGGAGGAATAAAAAGTAAAAATGCTATTGGTAAAGATACAAACAAAGTGATTTCCCTAAGAAAAGAAAAACGCGGAGTGTTAAAAAACATTGACAGATAACATTAATTTAAGTTAATTCAAAACTAGTTTCAATTAGTTTAGTGAAAAATTATACGATGATGCAGAATAATTTTTTATCATAACTAATTTCCATATCATCTCTAAAAGCATCCAAATCTTCCCATCCGTTTCTTTCACAGCATTTAAAGCCTTTTATTAATAAAACGCAGCAAAAAAGGAATAATTCATAACAATTGTAAATTAAAAGCGCCCTAATCCCGCATTGGGTTCAGATAAGACCAGCCTTCAACAAAAAAGGCCAAGAAAAGTAAAGAAGAAACCTCGAAAAACATTGTCTGTGCTCTTATTTATGCCTTTCTTCGTTCCAAATTCAATTTAAAGGATGGAATTTTAGGGTTTTTTCAAAAATGATCAATGACAGGCTCACAATGACGGAATATTGAGCCTTTTCGTTTGTATTTTTTGGCCTTTTTTCGAAAACGCTCTTTGTAGTTTGAGACAATAGGCCGCGGGGTCAGTGGCCTCAGATTATCAAATTTGAAAGACCCCTCGGCAAGTTCCGAGATTTATTTTAAGTTATGAATCGATGGGGTACTGTTCCATAATTACTTTTGATATAATAACACTTACATATTTTTATTGTTCAGCGGTTAGCGTGGATACTTTATTACTGGATACTTTATTATTAATTTAACTTAGGTCCCCAGGGAAGCGGTTAATAGAAAAGTTTCGTGAGCACGGCCTTACTGTGTAACCCGTCAATCCTGCTGTTTATCATTTATCAACCAAACCATCGATGCATCTGAAGCAGCCGTCCATAGACAACCCCAATACATGATTGGTTGTCAACGAAGGAAGCGGAAAACCAAAAACTTAGGCCTAGTATCCAAGGCGCTTCTTTTGACGATTGCAAACTAGCACCTGCATAATGAATGTCGCTCCGTCTCCGTGGACTGATTTCGTAGATGTACTTTTAATACGCAAGCTGCAAGCAAACGAGGAAGCATCGTGAAGAAACCTGCACATCGGAGAGTTTTCCATAAAGTTCTCAAAGGTGTGTGAAGTCTACCAATCTTTCTCTTCAGTGCATTTAGTAATCGAAGCAGTTGAACCTTATCATTCATTGTTTAACACGTTCGGTGCGGTAACGGGTTGATTATATCCGATGCTCAACTTTCCTCCGGTGCGGGGTAAAAATTACTGTGCCAACCACTGGTGCCGGACACATATATTTGGTCTCCCTATGGTTATGAATGAGATGGTTAGTGTTTTAGAATTGCCTCGTTAAATAGATAATGTAAATACAAAAAAAATGCATCTGGTTCTTACGACCCGATGCCGACTGAAGCAAAAAAAATTACATCTAGTGCGTTTATCGGTTCTTAACGACCCGATGCCCGATGACCCTATAGCCGCACTAGATTACATGCTAGTTGAGCTAGTGAGGTCCGTATGGTTAGATGAGTTTTTATGCAAATAAGAAGAATATTGTACAGTTGTATTGTACAGTGTACGTAATACTGTCTGTGTATGTAACATGAAGCTATCTAGAAAAATAAAGTAAGCGAAGGTTCCCCAAAACAATAATGGGTAAGTGGAATATATCTTATAATGTATAGGTATACTAGTCCGTCAACTGGTCACACATTACAAATCCTACAAACTACATTATTTTATCGCTATCGATGTTTCTTTATCATGCTCAACACTAAAAATGTATCGACAATTTTACTAACCAGTGCGGAGAACGGGTCGTAAAGATCCGCTAGGCAATCCCTTTATTTACAAAGAAACCATTCATTGCATCTACCTACGATTTCAGCCTTTTATTAAGTATTTATTGGTCAATATATTGCTATAAAAAATACACTATAATCATTATACCTATAAAGATAAATCCTCTTAAACAGATGGAAGTCAAACGGATCTTTTCGACCCAGCAACGCACCAGGAACAAGTCGTGCTTCGGATATAATAGACCCCATACCGCACCCACTGAAAGTCATCAAATTTGTCTAACGCAGTGAACGTGTTAATGGGGGGTTTAATAGGGTGGTAGCGAGGTATAAAACTTTTCCACAACCATATTTACCATTAAACTGGTTGGTCTGTTATCAACAGAGTGCACCAAAGATGTATCTTTACGTCCACTTTGGGGTTGGCACTCTTTGGAGGCGCATATTAAATCCCCTTTGTTTGTATTTAACTGTATCTAGTTTGCCGCGACAAAACAAAAGTAAACCAATAATTGAACAAGCATTCAACATTCCACAATTAATAATTAAACAACTGTGTTAAAAAACTAGTTAATCTACTACAATTATAATTCACATTAAAATCTGTCTGACGCCTATCTGCCCTAGACTTGAAATTGTAGGAACATGAAACAATCAAACATAAATATTTTATACGCTAAATTGAGCTCTATTTATATGTAGTTAAGGATGTAGTTTACGCAAGGAGGATAGTGGATGAATCAGATAGGCGTGTGTGCAATCGAGGCGCACCCGGCCGGGAATCGAACCGAAGACACACGCGGCTTAAATCAGTACGAGCCGATCTCGCAAATAAACGACCCCCGCCGGCCCGTAACAAAGTGTTGTAAGTGATAGAACAGCGATCACCGTGGAGTTGCTTACGTTATTTTATTGAGTTTATTTTATTAACCCCCAACGAAAAAACAATGCTATAAGTTTGACGTCTCTCTCTCTCTCTCTCTCTCTCTCTCTCTCTCTCTCTCTGTGTGTGTGTGTGTGTGTGTGTGTGTGTGTGAGAGAGAGAGAGATTGTGTGTGTTTGTGTGTGGTATCGTAGCTCCTAAACGAAAGGGACTAATAACGATGCCGTTTTTGTTTAAAAGCAGACGTAATCGAGGTAGTTCTTAGCTACAATTTATGAAGATCTGTTCAGGCGTTTCAAGGTCATCAGCTGTAATTGTCGGAGCTTTTTAAATTTTACAGTAAGTAGGTACATGTTGTGTATGAATTCTATATGTACATATATAAAGTACAATCATAATAAAAATATTTACTCTATCCCATTAAATTGACGCAATTTTTAAGTAAAAGGAAGGTTTTATAAAGATACTCGTACACACTTGCTGTTTTTTTCGCCGTCTATCCACTTTCCTAAATGGTGGTAAAATCAAAGTAGTCGATCTTGTTCTGTAATATTTTGACGAAATAAATGATTAGAGTTTAAGTACTTATCTCAATAAATTGGTTGTATATATTTTTGTTTGAAAACTTCAAATTTGCGTATTATCGTTTTATTACTTCTTCGTATTTGCTGAACGCTTGACACTACACATTGCAGTTAATACAAACTGCGTTTAACATTTTTTTCCTTTTATTGTATTGATTAAAAAAGGTTAATATAAAATTGCAATAAATTATAAAAATACCGTGAAACGACTCCACATATTTATAGTCAGACTCCGTGAAACGAATAAGATACAGAAAAATGATCCGTTAAGTGTGCACGGATTTATATTGCTATGGATTCCGTACATTAATATTAAGTAACTATATTTTTAATTTTATGAAAATTGGTAGGCATTGATCTACGTATATTTTATGCATACACACAGTAATAATTATGATCGATTTTATTTAATGTAATATACAAACGAGCCATATTTCATTTCATTTGAATTCATTTCCTATTTATTAATGTAAGTCAATCAATACAGAGTCTAAAACAATATTTTTTTTTTATAATTTTTATGTTTGTCACACAGACTGTGTATATAGATATTGCTTCGATATTTGTACATGTGTATTGTGTACCCCAAAAGAGAAGATTTTTTTGAAAAAACAAAACTTTTACCAATGTAGAAAAAAAGATTATTGTCTTATGTTTAAGTTGATTTTTTAATCTCATAATCTTCTTTCTTTAATTTTTAATGTGTGGAATTTAAATTTGTAAACCAGCACCAAAATGAAGGAGACTTAATAACGAGACTCATTTGTTTTAAAACGGTTTTATTTAGCTTGCCCTGTGGGTCAAATCTTACAAGCTGAATTAGAACTACTTCCTTTCCTATGAAGTTGAAATTTTGCATATCGCTATGGTTCCGATGACACTACATTTTAATGATAAGCATGACCTGTAGCTCGAGCACGAATATTTGCGAGAAAGTATTCGTATGGTTAACGTAAGCAATCTGTCAAATTTGTATGGCATTTTAGTACCATTTACGTACGATAGGGGCGCTTTTGAAAAAATGCCATACAAATTGCTTACGTTAACCATACGAATACTTTCTCGCAAATATTCGTGCTCGAGCTACTGATAATACTTTTATGGTTGGCTTCAGACGAGGGAACTCCTTAACGGTCGGCACGGTCACAATTTTTTTAAGTTCGTACAGTGGCACTAACGTTTATTTAGTTTTTAAACTATTAACTTCTTTAACATAATAACTTGCGCCACAAATCAGAGACACTAACGGTTACTTAAACCCCTCCTTAGTACTGAATTTGTACGGTGATTCTTTACTAAGGAGCGATTAAAGTAACCGTTAGTGACTCTGAGTTGAGGCGTTAGTGTAAAGGAACATGAATTTTACATTACTTTATATACACTACTACTAGCTGCCCGGACAGACTTCGTTCCGTCAAAAGTTTTTTTATTTTGAGATGTAAGCTATCCTATCTTTCAAGTTGGATCAAACTGCACACGGTGTGCAAATTTGATTCAAATCGGTTAAGTAGTTTAGGAGTCCATTGCGGACAAACAACGTAAGACTTAATTTATACATTATATATTAAAATTTACATTTTACATTGTATAGGTATCAGTGGCTTACATTTTTTATGGGTTTTAAACATTCTTCTTTAATTCATTTATGCTACACGGAACCCTAAATTCAATAAATGATTTGAGGGAACGAGATTGAGTTAATATCGCAGTGAACTATAAAACTGGAGATATTCTCTGAATGTTAATTTGGCATAGCGCATGCGAGATTTTTATATTTAGATATATTTATCTATCATTACTGGAATCAGGTTTGTCGGTTTTTTGTTCATATTATTGTTTTCTTTATTGTTTATATTGCGTTATAAATTTGTAAATGTGAAAGTTTATTCGTCCTTCGAGCTTCATAAACGACAGATCATATAAAAATATGTATAATTCGATTATACCTAGTTATTAGTGCATTTATCGTCAATTAGTTTTAATTTACATTGTATAATAGTGTGTTTGTGTACTTAATAACGACTATGTACCTACTTTGACTTTTGAAGTGTTGGAAATAACAAAAAAAAAGATTGAATATTTTATGATAATAACAAAATATTATAATAAAAAATTAAATAATATAAATAATAAAATATATAAAGCCTGATAAAGTTGTGGCAATGTTAACAATAATGAGTTTTCAATACCGTAAAAGAATAAGTAGTTTCGGACCACCCGTATCAAGTCTGACCCTGGCGACTTGAACCTCTATGATGGATTGATCTTTCGCCATACCACACCATAGGCTTTAAACTTATATTCATTTTATCTACCACTTAATTTGAATAAGATTTTTTGAATTACTGTTCTCGGTCCAATGATATTATAATGTAAAAAAGAGGTAGATATGTCACTAGCGCGCCGACGATGAAGAGCGTAAGAACAGGCAATTGACCGTTTTGCTCGTAGTCGCTCTGTCAATACAAGACGATACGCACACTTTTGTTGTTGTTAGAAGTGCTTGACATCTGATAAACAGCGTTAAAATGCCTTCGTGTATTATACCAATGTGATTGGTGTAGTGAAACAAAAGATCACACGAAACGTGTGTGTCCAACTCACACTACAACACACTGTGTTGTAGCTCTTTTCGGAACAGATTTTTTGGTTGATTTGTAAGAGTATAACGTATCTATATTTTTTAAATATCGTTGTCTCGGTCTGGTTTTTTGTGTGTGGTTTAGTATTTTTGTGTGTTGTCCATGGCACCCACAACACAGGGATCTTAGTGTGGGGCTATGAGTTTGTAGAGTTATACTCTATTTATTGTACCAATATTATGAGTGTAATAATTATGTAATTTGTATGTTTGAATGTTTGGTACTCTTTTTTTGCTCGAATATGTTACATTAAGGTGTTAGTATTACAATTTGGTACGCCATATTCCGCCTTTTATGGCATGCAAAATTTATATACAAAATGTTAAAAAATGTCTTATCTAATAACAAAATTAACCATGTCATAATTACATTTATTATAATTATAATACAAAACAATTACTGAATATAAAACAAATGTAAAATACAATTAACTATTATTATCTAATATATAAAATTCTCGTGTCACGCTTTTTTGAAGTTGAACTCCTCCGAAACGGCTCGACCGATTTTCGTGAATCTTTGCGTGCATATCGGCTAGAGTGGAGAATCGGTCAACATCTATTTTTCATCCCCCTACCCCTAAAAAATTTTTGGCAGAACAACGTTTGCCCGGTCAGCTAATTATTATTATAATATTATTAATTATTCAATATAATTTTCAATGCAAAAAGTACAAATAGACCAGCGGAAAACGTAGATAAAGCCACGGGCGGGCATAGCGCTAGTTACATATATCTGGCTACCTAGTAGTTGAAAATAAATGTATATTTCAAGTTTCAACGGCATTAAAAAAAGAGTCTCACATAAAAACAGAAAATATTAAACAGAACAGAAATGAAACCATAAACACTTATTTTTGGGTTCATTTGAATAAACTTCCACACTCATAATGAATCTATGCGGGTTCATAACATTGGACAATAATTACCGATAATATAATATCAATCAAGTGTTCTTTATGATGGCCGTGAGGCGGCTATCACAGACATTACAGATTCGGGTTGTAAAGGTCGATACTCACTATTACACGTCATAATGCCACGACAAGATTTAGGGGAAGTTTTAGCAACATTCTCCTTAGAATTTTTATCTTTCAAATATTATAGTTACCTAGCTGACCGGGCAAACGTTGTTCTGCCAAAAATTTTAGGGGTAGGGGGATGAAAAATAGATGTTGTCTGATTCTCAACCCTAGCCGATATGCATGCAAAGATTCACGAAAATCGGTCGAGCCGTTTTGGAGGAGTTCAACTTCGAACAGCGTGATACAAGAATTTTATATATTAGATAGTATCAGGTGTTACTTTGCGGAAATCCATTGTTATTAAATTAGTATAAGGGCTTATTTCACAATCTTCAAGTAAGTCCGAAGTAAGCTATTCGTTGGTTAAGTTGACATTTCGTGTATGTAAAATGACACTTTAACGTCACTTTAACCGGCGAATAGCTTATTCAGGACTCTACTTGAAGATGGTGAAACAAACCCTTAGACTCGTGAACTAGGGGAAAACTTATCATGATTTTTAGTTGCTCGCTGCTGTCTTATGTAAGTTTCTTCTCATTAAGGTTTTGTTTTTTATTAAATTTTTCTTTAATTCTATTTTATTTCCTTTCTTTATCCTGATGTCATAGATAATAGTTTTATTTGTGTCACCACCTAAATCCTAGTGCACTAATGCGTGTGGAAGCGTTTATTTACCATATTATTTTTATGTTTATATTTATATCAATGGTTAAATTGTCAAAAAATTGCTCTGACACACTAATGGAGAATGTTACTAGGTATGCCAAATCGCTTGAAATTTTGTCTCAGTAAAACCTGTATGTATACAAATACACTAGTTTTTGTTGTAGTCAAAAATACCCAGTAGTTTTGATTTTATAGGCATTCAAAGTTTCGAAAAATATCGAATCCCGCTAACAGTCACGTGACCGCTTGTGACGTCATATTACAACGCGCCGCGCGGGCCGCAACCAAGTCGCCAGTGGTTATAGTAGGTTATAATAGCTTGCGCAGTATTTTGTTGTTTTCGTCCGCGTATAAGTTAATAGTGTAATAATAGTAAATATTATTCGATTAATAAAATGGATGATTCATAACGTTTATGCATTTTTTTCTGCATTTTAACGTCCTTTGGAACTATAAAAAACAACTTTTCCGGCGAATTGGTAGTTGTATTTTTAACCGACGAAAAAAAGAAGGAGTTTCGGCACAGGGTGGTCCGATTTTGATGATTCTTTTTTTAATGGATAGGGTATGCCTTGAAGTTGGTCCCATATTTTTTTGAAAATTTTATTCCCACCCTAAAGTTATGAAAATAGGGGATGATTGATTATTCACCCACGGAATTTTTACCCGTTACCCCAATAACTTTGTACTATTTCGATGATTCTTTTTTTATTGAATAGTGTATACCTTGAAGTTACTCTTGTTTAAATTTGGGAACAAAATTTTAAAGCCCTAAAGGTACGAAAATAGGGGATGATTGATGATTTCATCTACTACATTTTTACCTGGTAACTGAATCTACCAACAATAACTTATTATTAATTTTCATAGCAACTAAAAATTAAAATATAATTAATTTTTAACAAAAAATAAAACCAGCGAAAAAAACTTATAAGCGAAAAATAAAATGAACCATTTACTATTATAAATTAAGATCCTAAATTAACAGTAAATAAGTAATTTTGAGGCGGTGCCAAACCAATGAAAAAACAAACGGTGAAAAGATGTGCGCCGCGCTGCTGCTGCCGTGTGCATTGCATGCCGCTGCTCTCATAAAATGATTTTTATGTAATTAATTTTGGTTGTTTGTTTGGCACGGTCTCAAAATTATTTATTTACTGTTAATTTAGGTTCTTAATTCATAATACTAAATGGTTTATTTTATTTTTCGCTTTCCAGTTTTTTTTCGTCGGTTGTATTTTTCGTTAAAAAGTAATTATTACATTTAGGCACAACATAATGATTTCCTAGTATTTGGATTGGACATTTTTAAAAGTAGGTATTTAGGTATAATTTCGAAGGCACGGGCGGGACCGCGAGCGGACAGAGTGAGCCAGACTGGAGCGTGTTGTACGATGACGTCACACCGTCACCGGCAGCCCGCGTCGTGCGGTTACAACTTGTTTTACTTGTAAATCGGAAACTAATTGACGTATCGAAGTAATTCTTTCACTAGTATTTTTTAATTTTGACAGAGAATATGGAGTGCTAATAATCAAAATTAGTTAACATTCTTCATTCTAAAAGATCATTGTGAGTATCAAGAATTCTACTAACAGTGCAAGTGTGGTGCGACCTTTATCTTGCCAGCGCTGTGGAACATTAATAGGCCATAAAACGGTAGCACGCACCAGGACGCACAACCCATGTTGAATGTTCAGAATAACATTAAAAAAGGGATTTCATATGGAATATTTTATTAATTTACTACGTCAGTCGTATTTTGTAGTTTGTTCGTATCCATTTTGGAACGAATCAACTATTCAATGTTAAGCAATATTATTTTTATAACGCTATAACGGTACTCCCTGAGTGAGTCTCATAGCTTCACACTAGGATTCCCTGTGTCGTGGGTGCCATGGACAACACACTAGACAAGGACATTCACACCCAGACCGAGAACAGAAATTCAAACTCATCATTCAAATTTCCGCCTCGCCGAGAATCGAACATAGAACGACCCTTGGCACGGTGATCCGACATGGTATCCATTGCGCCACACGGGTCGTCAAAAATTTTAATGTAGCAGCCACGCTGCTTCAGTGCGTTAATTGGAAGGTAACTCTCACTAGCTTTAAATGGTATCAAGCTACTTCTGAAACCAACCATACAAGCTGAAGCAAAATCAATCTTGAAAATATTTTTTAACGTTTTTCCTTTTAAACGTTACCTTGCACTTTTTTAAACAAATTTGTTCCAGTCAAAGCAATGCGCAATGCGAACAAAAATATCATATCTCCATTCCATATTTCAAAATTTATCACAAGATCGTTCTTTTCCGAACAAAATTCGTAAAAGGCACGCCCTGTCCTTTTTTTCGTTTGTAAAGTGTTTCTCTATCGTTTTTTACGTCCGTTCGGTTCTCATATTATAAATGAGCGCGGCTGACCGAATACATTTTTTAAAAATCATACCATTTTTGAGTTTACGTGATTCTGATTCTTAGCTGACCCGTTCTGACGGTTGCACGTTTACAAAAGGAAGATCGTACATACCAAACGGAATTCGTTGAAGGAAGCAAGAATTAAAATATGCGGAGATTATTAGGAATGAATCTTGGAATGGTATTTTTATTTTAAACACATTACAAATCTGAAGTCCGGTTTACACGTATTAAGTAGTTAAGTAGATAAGTAAATTTTAACTAAATTTTAGGTGAATAATTTTTAGTGTGCGTCAACACGTAATAATTTAGTAAAGCTCTTTAGTTCATACAATTCTACTTAACTACTTAAGCATTTTACTAAATTTTAACTAAAAAGTGCCTGTCCAAACGTGTTAAGTGATAAGCCCCGCCCACCTACTTAACAGAAAATAGAAAAAATTCTAAATTGCTTGTCTACTTGATTACTTAACTACTAAATTACTAAACTACTAAATTGTCCGTTTACACGTATTAATTTACTTAAAATTTAGTAAACTACTTAACTACTTAATACGTGTAAACCGAACATGAATGATGTGAAATATGATTCCGTTCCTGGTCAACTATTTTGTTATGCCTGTTAATCTTGCGTTGGAAGTTTTTTAGGACACCCTATGGGCATCGGTTTGCTTGTAAACTGCATTTTTCAGAAAGCGTGCGAGGTTTTCCTGTAGATCCTCCACAAGTAAGACTGAGGTAATGCTCTCAGAGCAGCGCAGGTAATAAATAAGGCACAGCTCCGATTCCACTAAAGTATTTATAATATTATATTATTATAATAACTCACAGCACTCGTAATATAACATTTAAGATGTTAAACAACGCAAGATAACGTTTTATAGGTACGTTGAAAATATTTTTATGATCCACGACCTTCCGATCCCATCTTTGATGGAAGCCCAGCTGACAGATGCATTTTCGTAAACAAAACCAACTCTCATGATTTAAATATTTAGAAGAAAAATACATCTGCCAGCCAAGGAATATTGTACGAGGTATAACACCTCGTTACAAGCGCACGTGTTCTAAACGAGCCAACAATCTACCTGATTCTCGATCACCATCCTCCATGGACATCAGCAACACCAAAGACATCATTTATGTGTGGAAGTTGAAGCCCAAAAAGGAAAAAGGAAATCAGTTCATTTTTAGACGAATTCTATTTGATAAAGTTTATTAACGTAATTTGTAATTTTAAAACAAGCCTGACGCGAAATGAAAATACTTTATTTTGTGACCATAATCAGTTTGTTTTGTTCGTCCGCTTAGTTCTTCAATCGCTAATTTATTAATCAATATTTGTCACTAGTACCTAAAGCAAAGTCTTTCAAAAACCCATACCAAAATTACTTTATTTAATAGCTTAGTCTGATGTGGAGTACTACAGTCAAGTTCGGAATCCCTGTAGGTATATTTGATGTATTCATAAATACATCAAATATATCTACAGAAAATATTTGGAAGCGGATCTACTGGCACATGGGCGAAGCTACCGCCGGTACGGCCCCCAGACTACACTAACTTAATGGCGCCCCCTCTAACCAACTAAGCGCCCTTTTATTATCATATTTTGCTACATTTCAAAACGTGGCGCCCTCCAAAAAATGCCCCCAAAGGGCTGCTAATGTTGGCGCCCCATTTTTCTCCCAAAATTTAAAAGGTTAAGTTGGAGCGCCCCTTAATAAATATACAGGCCAAGCTACGCCACTGCTCTGCCAAATTACTTACCAATGCAATAGCTAAACGTCTATTATGGTTATCATGATTCATGACAGCATGACTGACTAAAAACCTAAGTTATGTAGAAGAAGCGTTGGGATGACTAATCTTTCTTGAAAATAAAGTTTAATGCATCCCATAGACTTAAAGCACCCAAACAATCAAAATATTTGCCTTTTGCAAAGAATTCAACGTCAATACAGTGAGAATGTGAGTAAAGAACAAAGATTCAAGTGAAAAAGATTGCAGTTACTGAATATTTTAAACTGCTTTATAACTTAGTTGGGAGCGTCGCAAACGAATGGTTCAAGCTTTGATTCCCAATCGAAGCCAATATTTATGTGTACGACCATGTGACACGAAAAATCTTTTTGCGGCGGTATGAGTGTGTGAACACTAATATCTACCTTAAAACACTAATTTCAAAGTTGATTTTCAAAGTTGTTTCTGGTGCTTAAGGTATATTATCCAACGCATACAAAGACTAGTTAAAACAAGAACAAAACGAGAATCCTTTACATAACAAAATAATATAATATAATCCAATCCGCCGCGTCATTTCACTCATCGCCGAGCGATCGGATTTGAAAAAAGTAATAAAAGTTGCTTTACAACCCGTTTCTCGAGGATTTCATATTTTAAAGTGTCTGCGTTTTGAATAAGGAGTTAGTGCTAAGTCACGTTCGAGGGGATTGTTTAGGGTGTTTACAGACGTGCGACTTAGCGACTAATGTGTGAGAGCGACAAAAATGTTGTTACAAATAAATTTGACTTATTAATGTTTATTCATGAAAATTTACAGGAAATCCTATGTTTTAAAATTAGTATAACGATGCTTATTCCGAATTAAAATGCCACCCAGAAAGCCTGTAAGTGCAGAGGCAAACTTATAGTTAGATCTTTAACAGACTAGAGGCATTTATTTATTTGAACAGGAACCTAATAATCACAAATATTAAATAGGTAGACTTATTTTTTGATCAATTTATGGTTCGTAAATTTAATACGACCTATGCAATGGTGATCACCTATTATGTATCATAAATCAATAAAATCTTAGAGAGAAATATAAATAAGTTGTTAAACCTGAATGTCTAAAAACCTTTTTGGAAATAAAAAAAATCTAATACATCACACATAGTGAGGATTGGTTCCCTTTACGTCGAGTCCCACTACGTCGAGCCGAGAATCTTGTTTCGCTTCTATTACCCCTACGTCGAGTCTAAGATTTCTGTCTCGTTTCTATTCCCTCAACGTCGAGTTTCATATTTTGAAGTACAGTCAGGTTCAAATGCAGTAGGACGCAGGTGCGCTTATTGTTAATATTATTACTAAATGGTTTATTGTTATAATTACACATTACTTAATGGTTTATTCCCTTAAAACATTTAAAAACAATAAGCCAGATGCGCTTATTGTTTTAAAATATTTCGTCAAAATTTTCAAATACGCATAAAATCTATATAAATAAAATTGAAAAGAGATACACTGATTAAACAAAAAATCTCAGAAACTACCGAACCGATCATGATGAAATTTGGCAGGGAGATAGCTTATGCTAAGGAGACGTCAGCTAAAAACGGATTTTTGGAAATTCATCCCCTAAGGGGTAAAAATACGGGATGGAGGTCATTTTCATACAAACCAACTTCGTCAGTTTTAGAGTTGTAATAAACAAAAATTAAGTTTAACACATTTTTTTGGAAAATCATCCCTTAAAGGGTTAATTTAATGGATGGTACTTAGTAGGCAACTTCGTCATTTTTCAAGTTAAAAACATAAAAATTTACATATTAACTCCAGTTTAGAAACAAAATTTGTACATGTATTATGTTTTTTTGAAAATCATCCCCTAAAGGGTTAATTAAGACGGCGCAATTTAGTATGGAAACTTCGTCAGTTTTGAAGTAAGAAGGGTGAAAATTTGTATATAAGCTTATAATTAGACACAAAAAATAACTGTACCACTGTTTTCTCGTAATTTATCCCCTAAAAATAGGGGTTGGAAGTCATTTACATACAAATCAACTTCGTAAGTTTTAGAGTTATAAATATGAAAATTTTTATGTAAGTTTATTTTTATTAACAAAAGTTAAAATTTAGCTGAAAATCATCCCTTAAAGGGCTAATTTAGGGGATGGAACTTACTACGCAACTTCGTCATTTTTGAAGTTAAAAACATAAAAAATTATATTAGCTCAAGATTAGAAAGAATCAGTAATGTGTTTTTTTGGAAAATCCTGCCCTGAAGGGTTAATTAATTGGGGAGTGCAAGTTAGTATGGCAACTTCGTCAGTTTTGAAGTAAAAAACTTGAAAATTTATATATTAGTTCAAGATTAGAAAGAAAATATAAAGTTGTTTTTTTTTTTAAATCAACCCCTAAAGGGTTGAATAAGCTTATGCAAGTTAGTATGGCAACTTCGACAGTTTTGAAGTAAGAAGGGTGAAAATTTGTATATAAGCTTATAGTTAGACAAAAAATAACTGTACCCACTGTTTTCTCGAAATTCATCCCCATAAGGGGTAATACTAAGGGATTATAAATATTTAAGGTAGTTTCTTAATTGTAACAGGTTTTTTGGAATTTCATCCCCTAAGAGGTAAATAAAGAGGTTGCAAGTTTTTCCAGGACTTTGTCAATTTCAAACTCAGAAATAGGAAAATTAATATGTAAGCTTATAGTGAGAAACAAAAATTTGTGTAGAGGACTTTACGGACGGGAGCGGGAGGTGAGAGGGACAGGAATCGAGAGAGGGACCGAGAATGGGAGAGGGAGAGGGACAGGGAGCGGGAGATGGAGAGGGAGAGGGAGAGAGACGGAGAGGGAGAGGGACAGAAAGCGGGAGAGGGCCCGGGAGCGGGAGAGAGAGAGGGACAGGGTGCGGGAGAGGGAGAGGGACAGGAAGCGGGATAGGGCCCGGGAGCGGGATAGGGAGAGGGACAGGGAGCGGGAGAGGGAGAGAAAAGGACAGGGGTATTATTGTCTGTTTGTCTATCCGGGCATCACATGAAAACGCTTGAACTGATTTCGACGGAAATTAGTTAAGTTGTTCCTTATATGTACTTTGGATCACGTTTAAAAAAAGTTTTCGTCGCGATAAAATTAAAAGTTTTCCCAGGAAACAAGATGAAACTTAGTATGGAATATTTTTCATTAATTTAATTGATGGAATACATGTTTTCGAGTTTTTCAAAATTTTTCATGAAAAAGAAAAAACAAATTAATGTTAATGTTGTTTATTTTTCAAAATCCGTTCCGTTTCAGTATATAAATTCCTAAATATACTTCATTCTTACATTATATTCATACAACAAACATTCATACAACAAACTTCAGAATATAAATTCAAAAACAGATTAATTAATATTACTTCAATATAAATTAACCTGTTTTTGAATTTTCTTCTGCAAGGGGTGCAAACCGTAAAAATATGATAAGCATAAATTCCGCATGCGGAGCTGCGGGCAACAGCTAGTCTATACAGGGTGTCCCAGGGCCAAGTGACCGCCCGGCGTATATTGATTATTTGGACAAAACTATTAACAAAAAACCAATAAAGTATAGGTCTAATCGCTTTAGTTTTTTTTGTGTCTGAAGTCGAGAACTCAGAAGTTAGGGTGTAAGTGTATTACAACAAATAATTAAACAATATTTTATTGATACTATTTATTTTTATTCCTGACTGTACTTTTTAACCAAATTCGACGTAGGGGTAATAGAAGCGAAACAAGATTTTCGGCTCGACGTAGTGGGACTCGACGTAAAGGGAACCAACCATAGTGAGGTTAGTATGTTTATTTACTTTTATCAGGACGCCAACAAAATTATAAAAGCGCGACACAAAAAGCGCCCTGTCAGAAAATGCCTACGACTCATCGATTCTGTTTCCCTACTATGCCCCGTGGCAACGCTTGCTCCTTTACAAGTGTTAATTAAAAATATATCGACGTTTAATAACGTAAAGATAATGTAGCTGATTTAAAACAGATGTACGAGCAATTTATGTGGAATAATGAGGACTGAGATTCAATATCGGAATTTTATTTATAAAGGCTGTAGAAAGCCTGGTATTTGGTATGCTGTGTGTGGAAGTGGGGAGGAAAGCAGGAGGGGAGGTGAGATGAGCTGAGGTGTACAAAAGTTACTGGTCGTCAATTGCAACCATCTTGGAATAATTAAATCAGATGATTTACAGTGCCACCAACTTATCTGTGAAGTGGCGAAAAATGGAACTAATGCCGCGTCATTCATAAGTTCTTTGTGCTCATTAATTTATCATTTACTACCTCTCGAATTGCGTCCAATGATTGGTCCAATGCGTCCGAAAGCGCCCTCCTTCAATTCACAGATAAGTTGGTTTAACTTCCTTCGCAATTAAGATATTGTATAAAAATATTCGAAATACGTACAAGTTATTTGAATGATGATGAAATTTTTAATCTTATTTAAACTTGAAACAAATTATTTAATGCTTTAAATATAAAGGTAAAAATAAAACAAAATTAATATTTTTAAGGTATACATATTTATTTATAAATTACGCGGTCACATGATATTAAATTAATTTATGTACAATTAAATAATACAGTTAAATTATATAAAAATAATATTACAGATTTTGACTGGTTTTTACCCACACTCGTTTCAAAGCTACCCTGTGGTGGCGTACAGAATAACCAAGAAATTATTAGTGAGCTCGATGAAACCAGCCCGAATCTAACGCAACATTTAAATCAAGCTTAAATTCCCAAAGAGAAGCTGCAATTACATACTGTTAGGTGACAGATAAATTAAACAAAAAAAAAGAAATAACAACTGATAAAGTCGACAATAAATAAACAATTCAACGTTAACAGTGACTAGAGAGCGTAGGATTCGAATCGTCCACGCGACTTCTCATAGGCATTCGATAGGGTGTAACACTTAATATAACTTAATAAATTAATAAATAATTTATATATAAAAATCTCCTTTACACTAAGACTCCGAGTTGTATAAAAAATCATATTCCGTTATCAATTTGTCTCAAAACATACACATTTTATTATTTTTATTTTGGGACCCAAAGGGTGGTATATTGAGTCCGCTACTTTATAATGTCAGTCCATATGAGATTGAGTTTAGTTTAGTTATCGACTACGTTTAGGTAGAAGGCCGCAAGGGAGTCTCCCTTGGAGCCAACGGCGCGGGCCTGGTACTGTCCACTGTCGTCGCTGTTGCACTTGACGATCTCCAGGCGGTATTTGGAGGTGCCTTCCATTGTGAACCTGTATCGTGTTGAGGTCTCGTCGATGGGCTTGCCGTCCTTCAGCCACTGGAGCTGGAGTGGTGGCTGTTAAATAAAATATATAATACATTATTCACTAATGAGGTGGTTTTATCATTGAATTGCACAGCATCCTAAAGTATAATGCTTTCACTTTGTAAGATTTTAAGAGTTTGAATTTAGAGAGTTCATTTTGCTCAAAGAAACCGATTGATTGATGCCTCCTTTATTTTATTAGATTCGATTTACCACACAATTTTGAAGGGAGTAAAACCACTGAGTAATAGAACCGATGTACCTTCAGCCCATTTTTAGAATCGTTTGCCAAATCCTATAATAAATTTTATAACTGCCCATGACATTATATTTTTTTACCTGAAGATCAGTGAACCCTGATCATCGTCAAAATCATTAATAGGTACACTTGTCTTATACTCTTGTCACCTAATTATGGACATCAGTAACATCACAGGCATCACGTGCCAAGAAAGAAGACAAAAGAAGGAAGGCATGAAGTACCATACCTTATCCAGCTCAGCAGTGAAGACAGCCGGCTCATCACCCGTGACGGTGGTGGACGCGGGGAAGGCGGTGAACTGCGGGGTCGCGGGGACTTCTCCAGACACCTTCACTACCAGTGTGCACGAGGAGAATGATTCTCCCGCGTCGTTGAATGCCTCGCATGTGTATACACCTGTGGATACACGGGATTAGTGAGGTAAATAAAATAAATAAATAACGATACACTAGCAAAAGTTAAGATAGACAGATAGATAGATAGATAAACTCTTTATTGTTTGTACATCATAGATTTAAATCTATGCTTAAGCATAAATTAGTTTCACAAAGTTATTTTATCAATGTTTTACAAAGAATACGATTATTGTTATGTTTTTAATAATATTATGTAAAATTTTATAACAAATCATACAAAAATAAATGAATCCACATGTAGGTCAGTGATTTATGTCAGAGAGCTTTTTAATTTTCCACCCTGATGTTCATTCAACATTTTTGGTACAACATGGTACACGAGTACGACATCTGTTATCAAATCGACATACTAGTGCAACGTAACGCCATCTATATGTTAACAAACGAATCAGAATAACAAGTGAGATCACTTCATACTTAAGTCATTCCTGCTACCAATATAGATGTCACTGACGACATAAAATTTTAAAAATCCAGTTTGCGTACAGTTGCTTTGAATTTATATAAGGAAACACATATTAATTTATTTAAAGAAATTGTCTAGTGGTAAAACCCGAGGGTTGATCGTTATTTCTTTGTTAATCAGAATTGAAAAAACGATTTGCACGTTATGAAATCTCGTGACATACATACTACTTACCTATTATTTGATATTTGGATAGAGAAATGGCTACTAACTAAGATTTCTTAGAATACTAGTACTTAATAGTTAATAGTTGTGGGTCACATTGGGGCATACTGAGGTGTTTCGACCCCATAACACTGCATCAAAGTAAAGATTACTAAAATTATCAGCTGCAGTGGGTTACACTTCTACACTTTTATAGCTAGGGTTGCCAACTCTCGAAAACTGGTGTCCCAAGTCGTTGGGAGCTTGAAAATAATTTCTAGTCTCTCATATCATATAAAAGTAAGTATGGCAAAGAGAGATCTCGCCTGGAGGGGTGGCTGGGCCCCAACTGATCTAGTCGGAGTTTTGTATATATGCAACCGATCCAGAAAACTTCGAAAGCGTGATTCAGGTTGGTGTGACGTCACCGTGTCTTACCAGCATCTTCAGGGAATATCTCAGCGATGTGCAGTTTGTGGATGTTGGCCTCGGACGAGTACTGGAAGTCCTTGGACGGCTTGATCTCCTTGTTGTTGTGCAGCCACACCACGTCGAATCTCTCCGCGCCCGCGATTCTAGTACATCAAACGAGGTATTAGTCTATATTATTACATTGTCACACTTTCTTCCATACTGGAATGCTTTGGGTTACATTACATGACATAACAAGACATATTTTGTCATAAGACATTACAAGAACCTACGAACTACCCTCATAGAATTATAATTTGGACCTATTTCATTCAGAACCCCTCGTGTTTTATTACTGCCAGCTACTTCAACAATTAGGTACTTGTTTACTTCAATACGTAGTGTGTAGTTAAACGCATTGGGTTTAAAAGAACTGTAATGTATGGACACTTTTTGTAAATACCTAAATAAATAAATAAACATAATTATTTCTCATATACCTATGTCTGGTGTTGGGGTACTTTTGATATTTAATTATACTTTCAGTACGATGGATTTGGAATGTAATGTCGTACTGACCTGCAAGACAGCGTGACAGCGTCACCGTCATTGGTGTTTTGTGAGATGGCGTGGTCCACGATCCTGGGCGGCTTGTCCCCGAACTTCAGGGTGGCGGCTGACACGGGCGCCGTGTCGGCTGTGGGGACACAATATTGATATTATCTTAAAATATATAAATTACGTGTCACGTTGTTTGTCCGCGATGGACTCGTAAACTACTTAACCAATTTTAATCTTTGCACACCGTGTGCAGTTTGACCCAACTTGAAAGATAGGATAGCTTACATCTCAATGTATAGTCACAATATTATTTTACTTTTGACAGAATGAAGTCTGTCCGGGCAGCTAGTTGTATTATAAATATTAAAAAAAGTTAACTCGTACCTTAAAAAATAAATAACATATTCGTAATCAACCTCAAAAACAACATGGTTGATTGGTGCTTGAGATCAGCTTTCTGATAACAGTCTATTCTATTTTAAAAGATGAACAACAAGATTTTGTACAAAAGCAATTCGCTTAGATAGCTCACCAATTTTTTTTCTAATAACAATCTATGATATTGTGGGCAGGAATTACATGACTGAATTCCTTTATCTCGACGCACGGCTGATATCGCTTTTTGTCAACATCCTTCCAGTACGCACGACGCGATTTGCGTCGTCTTTCATTATACATACCGCTAAGGACTGGAATTTGCCGCGTTGGTGTTCCCATCCGATTATAATGTGGGTATTCAATACAATAACAACACTGACCTTTAACGGAGACTTTGCACTTGGTCTCGACCTCTCCCTGGCTGTTGATAGCCTTCAGCGAGTACACGCCCTCGTCCTCGGGGAACACCTCATTGATGGCCAGCGAGGCCACGCCGTTCTTGTACTTCAAGTCCACGACCTGGTGATGAGGAGTTATGTTCGTTATCTAAGCTATGATATAGACACGTATGAAGATCAACGGACCGTAAGCCTATCATGTTTTGGTGGTAACTTACTCTTCTTTTATTACGACAAACTGACAGGCAATCCATGACCACGACCACTCCGCCAGGAGTGTATGACTAAGAAGAACAATTACTTAAAAACTGAGGCTAACCTGTACGTTGAAATTGCATTTAAAATGTTTGAAGTTCACATGCGAGATAAGAAAAATATTATTACTTATACTATTAGTGGAATTTTTTCTCGCGCACCGCTGCACATTTCTAGTCACATTAATGAAACATCCAGAACTAACAGTTCTTCCCTAAAACATCCACAAGCATCTCACCTCAGACGAGTGCAAAGGCTTCCCATCCTTATGCCACTGCACCCTCGGGTCGGGGTCCCCTCGCACTGAGCACGACAGTAACAGCGGGGCCCCGTCGCGCGCGGTCACCGCGTCGGGCAGCGCGCGCGCGAACGACGGCGCGCACATTGATGAGTCTGACGCAGGTACTGTGGACGAGAGGATTTATTAGCTGTTCTTTATCTGTTCATGTAAATCCTTAAGAATAAATGAAATTGTATTTGTAATGTAATTGTTGTTTTTTTGACCGACTTCAAAAAAGGAGGAGGTATTCAATTCGATTGAATTTTTTTTATGTTTGTTACCTCAGAACTTGCAATAGGGTGAACGGATTTTGATGATTCTTTTTTTAATCAAACACCAGTGCTTGTCATGTGGTTCCACTTAAATTTAAGCGAGATCTGGCGAGTAGTTTTTGAGTTATCCCTAATTTTGAAGTCGGTTATTTTTTGTCAAGAATTATTCATATTACTATAAAACGATTTTGAACCCCTAAGGAACTTCAGTCTAAATATTAAGTACTATAATATTGCTGAGTGCAGACTGGCACATTCTGAATATTTGTCAGGACTTTATTGAGGATTTTGAGTGACATTTTCAGGTAACATCTTAGGTCATAAAACTTCTCACACAAATTTTTGAAAAATTACAGAATCGTGCGAAATTTACTCTAGTTATCACAGTAATAGGATCAATTCTTCAGTCTCTAGATCAAACTTTAAGCATGTCAAATTTACAATGCTAAAAATTGCTAACAATTACAATGCTACAATAACATTCACAAAATTTATTATCTGTGTACATACTGTCGAATAGAGTCAAAAATATTCAATCACCAAAATAGTTCACTCTGACATCTCACAACTGATGAGTCCACTATTAAATAGCCCCACTATATTTGTTCACTTGTTTTAAAGAAGACTATTACTGCATAGGTTTTATAAAACCTTGTATCAAGCTACACTAAGAATAAACGGTGGTGTCATAGGGCTTCGGAGGGCTAATATTATCAGAATACTTACAAGTTGTTCAGTACCTTGGTACTGTAGTATTCTATACAATGTCAATGTTGCATTTTTTATTTGAACTAGACCTAATGTTTAGTGGCTACTGCAGTTGTGTGAATACAAGTACCTATGTCCATTAAATCGCTGCAGTAATATTTAGAGTTATGTAATAACGCCCTAAGTTAAAGTTACTAACGGATACTTTAATCGCTCCATAGTAAAAAATCAAATTCTGTATTATAGAGCGATTTAAGTAACCGTTAGTAACTCTGAGTTGGGGCGTAAGTTGCATAAATAAATAGATACTACAAAAGGACTTAAATTGTACGCCTTAATTATACATAGTTTGTTGAAGACGTAATATTATCAAAATTGATTATTATTAAATCATCATCAATTTGTCCCACAACTTTGCTCGAGTCACCTTTCATTGTGAGGGGTATCGATAGGTATCCTCTTTGATTTGTATATTAAGGATAGGGCCAACGCGAGCTAAAAAGTGGCACTTGGTACACATACGCTCCAACTCAAGAGTCACTAACGGTTACTTAAATCGCTCCTTAGTACAGAATTTGTATGGTGATTTTTTACTAAGGAGCGATTAAAGTAAGCGTTAGTGACTCTGAGTTGGGGCGCTAGACTTATGCTTAGCACAAATTATTAAACACGGTGAAGTGTCACCGTGTCATCTCACTCAGTTTGTAAGGGAGAGAAAGAGATAGCGCAAATTTTTGCTTGTGTGAAGAACATTTGTGTGAAATTGTACGAAATATTGTGATCCTTATTTTTGAAATCATTGGTATCGCAGATATTGACAACGGAAAGAAGGCCGAAGTTGACTTACATATAAGTTCCTTAGTAGCACTTCTGGATCTAGAGGAGGCGTCCGATCCGTACTTCTTTTTGCTGTCCACTGACGTCTGCGGCGAGTACTTCGGACGCGGGCCTGAGGACTTGGTTGGCGGGTCGATTGTTACCTGGAGAACAAATGTTATTAATCATAGCAATAATATTTATTAATCAAACCTTGTTAATATGGTAACAAAATATAAATGTAACTATTAGCGCTATCTATCATAACTAATGTGTAAGACTTTGACAATAAATTATTAGTCTATTGAAAACGCTACTATGTGTATTAGACAGATTTCACTTAGAGATTCCAGAAGAATGGCAGTAATAATAAATATGCTGGCATGGGAATGAGGTTATTATTCTAAGCCACCCCAATATGACATAAAACAGTTTAATTCATCTATTGTAATTTCAATATCTATTGAAATGATCACTTTAGTCATGATGAGAGAAGAACGTAGAACATTCAATAAGCAACACTCACTTTGGTCTTGGTGATGATGGGCGGCGGCGCGGGTTTGAGCGGCTTCTCGATGTACCGGCGCTCGCCTGAGTGCAGGAAGTTGTGCGCCAACGCCGCTTGCTCGGGGCTCACTACCTCGCCTGGGGATTGAAGACATACATTATTATCGGAAATCCGTTCAGGGGTTTTCATGGGATGCCCCGACAGACAAACAGACAGACAGACAGACAGACAGACAATAATTAAAAAAAATATTTTTGTGCTCTAACACGTTAATGAAGTGCCCCCTAATCGAAATTAAAAAAAAAATCAATGTACAGAAAATTTGCCCTTTGAGTTTTATTATAGTGTTGATTCCACAGTCCACTTCGACCAAGTTAGATTCACTGTAGTAGAAGTATTGATATATCTGGTCGCCAAGTTTCACAGTCGAAATGAACCCTATGATGCTCCTGGGTTCCAGATTTTTTATCAGTCTCGGAGATATTAGTTTTCCTAGTATGATGCTACCAGCAGTTGGGTTCCTCAGTTCCACAGTTCTCACTCAGTTCAAGGGAAATTGCTAAAAATCGCAAAGGAGCATATCAGCTTCACCAAAAGCCACTGATGTTTGACCGACTAAAAAAGAAAGATAAAGATAGAAACACCTTAGGGATAAAGAAGAAATAATTTCTTTCCTCACCTTCAACAATGACGACGCAAGACGTCTCATCCTTGCCGTGCACGTTGGTGGCAACACAAGTGTATTTGCCGCTGTCCTCTGGCCGGCAGTCGATGATCTCCATCGTCACCACGCCGTCTGAGTGCGTCATCGCGTAGTCGTACTTCGACAGTTCTCTCTTGTCCTTGTACCTAGGAAAGGAGAACTTTTCTTTAACATCGTTCATAAGAACCTAATGATGACAGATGCAATACTTAGGGGAGACTTAGCCCAAGAGTGGATTTATAAAGACTTATTTATTCGTAGACGAGATCACCTTTCAGTGACCCCTAGTGGTAAAATTAATGCTGAGTCTTACTGCTAGTTAAATAATATTGCCACTAGCAAAATAAGTAGATGATAATAATCTTCCACGTCTGCTACGTATTTTCTTCAAAATATTTTATCTTCCGCATAGTTTGGAAAGTACGTCGTACCAAAACCATTTAATTTCATTTTCACCGGATTACCTCCATAATCCGGATATAATCCCCTACTTAATAGGATATTCTGTATTATGTAAAAATCAGAATCAGAATGACGTATGTGCATATATTCGTACCTATAACAGAAATACTATTCGGCTGAGAGAATACTGCCATTTTCCAGTTAAAGTCCATTTATATCTAATAAAGGCCCCGAAGTCGTGGTCATGATTTTAGAAATGAGAACGTTTGCAAACCGAGGGGTCCCGGGGTTTGATTTCCGGCCAGGGCATACATTGATGTGATACAGAAAATGTTTCGTTTACGTATGTGTTATTTGTGTTGTCCATTCTACCGGCACCATTAAGAATTCCGATGAATTTCAATCATAACTACAGCAGAGTGCAACTTGGTTCACGAATATCTGCAACATCTAGCACCTAGGATCTACTCCGTTAGCGAGTTTCTAGCTACTCTCACATCTTCAACCTGTAACACTATTTATCCCCAAGTAGCTAACTACTTCGTCCGATCACATCTTCAACCACTAGCATCTATGACTCTAGGTCCATCAATATCTACAACCGAGTCTCTAGGTTCACTCACATCTACAACCAATACCAATAAGTCTTATCGAATCATTAGGTCCATTCACATCAACAGGGTCGAACACCTGTACAGCACTCACCATTTGACCGTCGGCGTCGGCTTCCCGCTAAGACAGCACAGCAGCTTGCAGGTGTCGCGCGCCTGCATGACACGCGGCCGCAGCTGGAAGGTGAACGCGGGCGCCGTCTCGCTCGACTCCTGCCAGAACGTGTAGGGGAGGGGCTCGCGGCGGCGCGGCGCTTCTGGTACGTGGGTGCGTTGGACTCTTGGTACCGCTGGAAATATGGCGAGGTTAGATGAAAAAAGATTACCCTCAAACTAGAACACGATTTAATGACTAGTGTGATTTCACCTTGCGTATGTGGAAAACGCAAGGTTAGATGATGTAATTCTACATTACATGTTAAATACCCTCAAATTTGTACCTTGAAGATAGAACGTGCTTCAATGACCAGTTGAGTGTCATAGTAAGATCATATTTCATGATAATTAAATTAATGTTTACCTACTACTTCTTAACTTCCAATGAGTTTAGTCTACTCTACTATTAATATAATATCAGTTAAAATAGATTTAGATGAAACAATTAAGGTAATCTTTTGGGATGAACTTTAAAATAACGTCACAGGAAATTCGATTGCAGCATGACTTCATCTTTAATTTGATTTGCAGTACTGAAGGAAAATACAAGTACAATTTAATGAAATGTTTGTCGAAGTTACTATAAGATTACGTACATATTAATATCGTTATACACATTTTTTAAAACATTTGAATTAATTATAAACACGAGACACTGCTGAACCTCAAATATCACATTTATCAACTCCTAATATCAACTTATTACCGGTCAAACACAACACTACAGTTTCAATAATTTTAACACAAGTTGAATGAGTGATTAAGTGTAATAAACTGTTTAATCTGTCATTTATAAGCAGCCAATGAACCTAGCCAGGAATAGACGCATTCATGACCTAATTCCTAGGCCTTACGGCCGATGGCAGATGGCATGCCTCCTAGATTATGTGTGACATTGTCTTTGAACTGACATGTTTATTGTTGAAAGAGATTTTGAGATTGTCTCGACAAATAAATTTATTTCGTTCGGACCGTGATTGGTGGATTAGCAGAGATGTCTTTTAACACGCTGTTATATAAATAATGTCGAGGCGTTTATTTTTCGTGATAAATTTGCGACTTAGGTTGACTGGTCTGTATTTAGTAATTCATTTGTAACAATGTTGTACTCGCTGCCTGTAACTTTAACGAGTTTTATACAACGGGGAAATGAGCAACAATAATATAATTAAAGTTTACACAAGATTCTTTTAAAAGATTTGATTTAGGACATTTAGGACTTACGAAACTTTACCTAATAGAGGTTCTGCATAATTATTTCTTGTTCCAGTAACTTTATTAACCCAAAACACCCACATACAAATATCACGAAGTAATAGAAATAGCCAAAAAAATGCTCCCACATTGCATTTCTGGAGGTTTATGGTGACTTGAAATTAAATATAGCTGATCCGTTCTTTACTAATTATAGATATTTCTGCAGTTGAACCTTTGACACTACTCCTCCTTGCAGTTAATTACTTTGGTGGTAGTGAGAGTGGCCATCAAATGAACAGAAGTAACATAAATACTCACGTTGTACGTTCAGGAAGACGACCTCTTCCCTGAAGCCGTAGTGGTTCTCAGCCCTGATGATGTACTCGCCGCGGTCTTCTAACTTGGCGCGGTTGATGATGAAGTAATAGTCGTCGCCGGCGTACCTGGGAATACAGATTACACATCATAGCAAAAATTACTGAACGGAGTTTCATAAAAATAAATTACTACCATAATTTAGAATAACATGCAGGGTACTTATTACTAAGTCCTATTACGAAGAAGTTCCGTCATCATCATCATTTTATAAAATCTAAACAAGTCGAAGTACCTACTTCAGTAGGTCCATCACTAACAAACTCATTCATACCCATTCAGACTCTCACCTCTTCATGAACTTGACGCTCTGCCTCAACTCGTGGTTGTTGTGCGACCAGGTGACGGTGGGCGTGGCGCAGGCGATGATGCGGCAGTACAGCTTCACCGACTGGCCCTCGTAGCAGAACGCTGATTGCGGCCTGATCACGAACCGTGGCGCCGCCTGGCGACGGTCTGTCAGAACGAAGATTTGAGAGTTTTGAGGGTAGTTCTATTAACATACTTTTCTCAGTAGGATTATGAGTTTCTAATAGGAATAAAGTCATCGTTTTACAATATTATCATTAAGGATAAAAAACGTTCCTGATAAAAAAATATTGTAGATTAAGGTCTAACAAAGATAAATTTTGAATTCCTTGAAATAGCGAGTGGCATAAAATACAAAGACATCCATTAGAAAAGCAAAGAAGTAAAACTTATAACATCCATCATGGAATACTTCCTTAAAGAACTGGATGTAGGATCTAAAGCTGAATTATAAGAGCATAACGAGATGATTGAATACTAAAAATATCATAAGTTTGGCCAGGATGTGGAGGAAGCCTTAGAAAACTTCATTCCGTAGACAAGGCCATATTTATCAGCTGTGTCGACACCGTACAGTTAAACCATTAACTCACCGAACTGTCCATCGTAGATCTTCCATTTCTCGATGAGCAACTTGCGCAGCGAGCTGTACTCGCTTAGCCTGCCGATGGGCAGCACGAATGATGACCAGTTCTGCAGGAGAGACATTTTTGTTAACTTTGTGTCAATTTGAACCTGAATTTATTTTATGTAGGTAAATAGTCGATAAGTGAGCTAACAAGCTATTTTTGATTGTCAATGGTCACCACCCAAGAATGTCAGTTTCACTTTGGTCTTTGGGCATCAGCGATACATTGCGGCCTGGGGAGATAGCGAGAACCCTCAAATTGCAGGCTCCCTCGTCCATGGATGTCAATAGTATAATACCGAGAAAGTGATGGAATGCTTGTGACCAAAATTGCCTTATAAAGCCTCATTGATTTTTTGCTAAAGTAAGCTGTAAGGTGATACACGAAGGGCTGACTTCAATTAATTAATAGCTCACACCTAAGCACGGGCATCTCTTGAAAAGGCCTAGAGCATACTCCATTGCGGATTGATGGAGGAAAGAACAAACCTCGTATCTATTCCTGAGCCTGTCGCGCATCTGTTCGTATCTCCTGGCCTGGATGGTGGCGGTGCGGGCCGCGGCGGCGTCGCCTGCCAGCCACTTGTGGGCGAGGCACTCGTGCGCCGTCATACGTTTCCTGGAAGAACGGAAGAGTTGAGTTCGGAAATTGAGATTGAGAGAGCAATTCTTCAATTGAGAAATTGTTTTAACTTCAAATCTACATTTCACATGATCTATAAATATGTATATAGCTATGTATTTATGACAACTCAGCTCACAACTTAATGTCATACGTAGTGCAAATTAAAATGGTCCTTACTCCTTATTCTTAACAAGCAATCTGCGAATGAAGTCCTTGGCATCATCGGAGACGTGTTGGAAGGCCTCCTCGTCAAACTCCCAGTCGCAGGCCTTAACGTTCTTCAACGTGTCGATATCGGTGTTACCGGCGAACGGTGAAAGTCCCGAGAGCCTGGGGAAAGATATACGCAAAATTGTAGATCATTAAAGAAAAGCTTAGTTTTGGGAGAAACAAAAAGAAAGAAAGAATTGAACTTCGGCCATAACTGTATATTTATGTCTCATTTTAAAATGTGAGTGGCTATTCTTCTGCGTTGGCCAATTCCTTATCAGTTGTATGTATGTATATACTTCGAGGACATTATGGACAACCATAACGTGCGTAAGTTTTCTCCCGAAATTTTCTATGTAACTACTTCACTAACGAGCCGACAAGCCACCTGATGCTACGTGGTCACCATCTCCCATGGACTAGTAACACCATAGGGGACGCCGGGATTTGTACGCTTCGGGAAGCGTAGCCAGTAAAGAAAGAGAGAAGAACGAACAGATCATTGAAGTATAATGTACTAAATGTACCAGAACAGCCATCGCGTTCTATTTTCAAAATCGAGGTCCCGGTTCTCTTTTCGAAATCGACTGAATCAACAGAAAACTGTAACCAATTGGCTACAATTCTTCGCGCAAACATCGGGTTTACGGTGTCGGTTCTATTCGCTAGTAATAATAGTTCAATGGAACAGGTATATACATATACTCACAGGACGTAAGAGAGAACACCAACGGCCCACATGTCAGTGTAGAAGCCGACGGGCTCGCGCTCCACGATCTCTGGCGCTGCAAACTCTGCTGTGCCGGTGGAAATCTTCACCACTTCATTGGGATCCAGTTTCGTTGCTAGACCGAAGTCGATGATCTGTACAAGTAACGAAATTATTAAATGTCGCCTTTGTAAGAAGTCATCTTTATGAATGTCTGTCTTTATATCCTGTTTATGATATTCTTCGTAATTTTTCTAGTAATTTTGGTACAATTTGGAGCTTGTATCCTACAAATTTTAAAGTACACAGGACTATGTAATTACACAAAAATGTTATAGACGTTATATTAAATTGTTGTATTCCATGTCCAAACTAAATCGCCTGGTAAATTTTATTTCAAAGGACGATTAGTTAAGAGTGTATCCGCTATTAATAAATTAGAGCTTTTACCACCTAAAACTACATCGCACTTCCAGTTGGAATGCTGATATTGTAATCCAGCATTATCTTATAGTCAATAAAAAAATCCTAAAATAAACAGATCAAATTGATGGACATTTTAACCAAAACTCATCACCCAATCATACTTCTATCTCCTAACTCACCTTAACATCAGTACCAGTCCTAGTCTGGCACATAACGTTCTCCGGCTTGAGGTCGAGATGAATGATGTTCTGTTCGTGCATGTGTTTGACTCCCTCGCACACTTGTCTCATGTAGTGGGCGGCTTCGGCCTCGCTCATGTTGTAGCCTGGCTCTGTGATGCGCTCGAATAACTCGCCTCCGGATAAGCTGGAGTGGAGAAAGATGGAAGACTTTAGATAGATTCTGGCGTAGAATATACAATTCTCAGATAGTCAAAATGGGACAGTTTACCAATTTGACTGTTCTCAGTTGTCCAATTTACTATGGAATTTCATGTCGTAGGCTTTTAAGTGGCATGAAAACTTACAACACTTGGGTTGGCCACTAACCGCTCCGCCTATTGACTATGATTCTTACTACTACTAGAGTTAGTCATTTGTTTCAAAATGAAACCAATCAATAACTAAAGTAGGTTTAAAGTTTCATAAGTTGTGCGTCTTTGAAGTTTTAGGCAAACTGCTTTGTTTACACTGCTTAGAAAAAGGTATTTCAGTTCTTCTTACAATTTAAAACAATTACTTACAACTCGAATATCAGCACCATTTCATCATCATCTTCAAATGCATCGTGAAGGTTAATAAGTTTCCTGTGGTGGAGCTGGTTCATTATATCTATCTCTTTCTTGATGAGTTCTTTCTCCATCGCACCAGCGACCGGAATGAACTTGGCTGCGAAGGTGTTGCCAGTGGACCTTTCTCGGCAGCGATGGACGACGCCAAATGCGCCTGTGCCTACAACAGTAATACCATATCATTTTTTTGTCCTATTATTATGTCCTATACGACCATAGACAAGACCCTGCACCCTAATAGGGTGTATTCAGTGTCATTTGGTAATGTGTTGTGTTAACTAAAAGATTTTACATACAAGTGGTGTAGTGAAATATTATATATCATCGTTGGTTGGAATTTATTACGCTACTCATGTTAATTAATTTTATTTATCTGTTAATTTGTAAAGTTGTCTTTTGAATGGTAAAATAATCTATCAGTTATATTCTATGTAGACTAATTTGGGAATAGTTATATTAATGTTATAATTTTGTCCGTCTACTTATAGGTATAACAGGAGCTAAGTATAAAAAATATGAAGTTATTAAGTGCATACTTTTCTATAGCCGTGAATAAATAATAATAATAAATAAATAATATTTGTAAAACCAATAGCACACCGTGCATTTTGTTCAACTACTTAAGTGAAATTTAAAGTAAGCATTATCGCTACTGGAATTATTTATACTATACTTACTAATAATATAATAAAATAATAATAATATAGTTACGTGCATTTTACACAGTGTATAATACATACATTCATAAATATATTTTAAAGAAAAATAACAATATAAATAGGATATTTAACTGTTATAATTTTTCGTAATATTTAAAAAACATATAAGTTATGAGGAAAATATATTTCAATATTTACACTGTAAAAATGGTCTTTAATTTTTGTAGACGTTTCCCTTTTCTATTTTTTGGCATGCGATTCCCGTTTAAATAATAAAGTAAATTGTAATAATAATAATAATGTATTATCAAAATAATAGTATGCGTGTGAGACAGAGAGATGCAGATAGAAAGAGATGCACTACATCGATCTATTCACACACAGACCTCCGACGCGTTTCCGTTTAGAAGATGCTCTCACGAAGTCACCTGCGAAATTCACCATTGTTTGTACATGTGTAAGGTTTAAATTTGAACTACGTGTTAGTTTAGTTGTGAGTTAAGTAAAACTAGCAAAAATGATCTCTCGCAAGCAACTTCGTAAGTTAAGTTTAGTTCTACTTTTAAAAATTATCATGCCGCTAATTTAGATTGGTAAAAGGATTCGCAAAAAAATTACCGTATCAGGGCTATCATTATTTCAATACAAATTATGTGTGTAATAAATTATCGATTTACAATAATATATTAATTATTATTACATTAATTAAATCGTTAACACTATACAAAACTTCAAATATCAAAACTCATAATAATAACATCTTTAACAAATTATTATCACTTCGAACGCAATCAAACAATATAGGTACATTTGTTAGTTTTTAAACTCGTTTTGGGATTTAATTTACTTGGGTAGTTGGTAGTAGGTATACATACCTAGAGTTCATGTTTTTCTGGAGTTTTTTTTAAGTAACGTAGGCATTTTACATACATATAAAAAAGTTAATGGGCATCTTAATGTTTGACTAATATTTTAACTGAATAAAGATAACTTTTATGATATTAATAAATACTTCAAAGGAATTATAGAATTAATAATTAATATTGTTTTAAGCTGTTTTTACTAATACAGTAGTATTAGTTAACAAACTGGTATTTCTTAATAAAATTGTAAGTAACAAAATTTTAATTAATGATATTAAAAAATTGCTTATCTAAATAATACATACCAGTAAACCTTTTTAACACCTAAAGCTAATAATGTATAAATTAAAATAGTATCACAAGGACCACAGGTGACTACAAGTGGATCTAACTAGGTACTCATACAATTACAGCGTGATCAAACTACAATTTAAAATTGATCACGCTAAAAAATGATCTAACTACAACTACAACATAATCTAACCCCAACTACAAAGTAATCTAACCACAACCACAAAGTGATCCAACTACAACTACAAAGTGATCTAACTACAACTACACCACGATCTAACTACAACACACAACAATACATACACTTACCGATCTCCTCCAGAATGTCGTATTTGTCGTACACAGAGCACGTGTTGATGTCGACGGGCTGCGGCACGTATTTGCTGTAGATGTCGAACACGTAGCTGTCGTAGTCCTTGACGGGGCCGTGGTCGGCGTTCGTGCGGATCTTCTTGCCGGTTTCGTCCACTGGTGGGCAAACGTGGGGTTTAGGGTGATGTTTGAAGCGTGAAAACCCAGGTCATGAAGAATGCGGGGTAGGAAGTAAACAGAGATTGTGAGTAATTTTTCTACCTTCTTTTTAAAAGACAGGCTGAGGAGTTTCTTGAACCGATTCTCGAGTAGAAACCATGTTGTTATTGGAAGGAGTAAAAAAAAAGATAATAATATATTAATAACCATCTTAATGATAATAAAAATTGCCCTAAAATACAACGACCTTTCGTAATTACTTATGATGACAGAAGATGGTTTTCACAAGTCAAACGTTGTTTATTACTTTAATAAATCCGGGATTCTTTAAAAGAAAGAGCGATATGAAACTCCCAAGGCGATGGATGTATTAGTTGAATAAATAAATTTATAAACTAGTAGGTTATAGGTGTCTTTTTTTGTAAACGTTTTGTTGCAGACTGCCTTTATCAATGTAAAAGTTATTTTTAGTTTTCTGCCGCTGGTGTCGCTTTCGTTCTCTAGAAAATAATGTCATGTCTTCTTGTCACTTGAGAGAAAATATATCGTGTTTATAAAGAAATCTAATTATAGTTTTATTGAAATACTGCCTAATGCCAATAGTATTAAAGTAAAGAAAATTTCGATGTAAGAAGTACAGAAGACAAACTGACCAGGATATTCCTTCTTCTTGAACTCCTTCTTGATGATGGCCTTGGTTTGGATGGTGGATGTGGGCTCGCTTGGCTCCGACCTTCCGTAGATGTTCTCTGCGTACACCCTGAACTCGTACTCCTTGCCTGGCACCAAGCCCGTGATGGCCATTGTTGTGAACCTGGTGGGATTATGGGATTATTTATTCATTTAGTCTTTATTGTACCATATAAGTGTATGAACAAAAGGCGGACTTAATGCTAAAAGCAGCCAGTCAACCTTTGGGCAGTGGGAAAACAACGAAGGCGGTCACGTAACTACAAACTAAAATAAATATGAATAGCAACAGATTGTATAATAATTTTATAACTTTTTTATAACTGCCTATCTGTCCTATTACATAGCAATGAGTAACACAATAAATAAACGCTTAACGCTAACGCTTACACACTCATTATACCCCCGCAGTAGGTTTTTACCTGTGTCGCGGGTGGCATGGACAACACATATAACACATCACAATAACAGCCTGCACCCGAGTGCAAATATTTATCTGTCACATAAATATCTGCCCCGGCCGGGAATCGAACACTGGATCCCTCGCTTCGCAAGCAGGGTCACTACCAACTAGGCTACAGGGTCGTCAAATTAATTAAATAAACAAACGCTTTCACACTAATACCCACGTAGATGTACCCGTGTCGTGGGTGGCATGGACAACACAAATAAAAGCGGGCAAGATTTATTTGAAACTAGGAATTTACTGATATTCTTTTTTTTATGGAAATAGCCGGCAAAGGAGCTGACGATCCACCTGATGGTAAGTGGCTATCGTCGCCCATGGACATCAGCAACACCAAAGGTATCACTGATGCGTTGCCGGCCAAGAAAGAGAGAAGAAAAAGAAAGGAAGAACTCGCTCTCAAGCCCCCAGCCGGAACACAACGAGTCGTTTGGCGGCTGACTCATGCTCAAGGGTGGTAACTATCCAGGCGAACCCCATGGAGAAATAATAATAGTAATAGTGGTATCAAATTAACTATTAAAATCAATATTACCAACATTTCTTGAAGGAGCAAAATTTCGGCAGATGAAGTCTCTCGTATCAGCTAGTATTATATAGATACACTGTTCGAAACATTCTCTACAGAATGGGACACTCAAATATTTCGAAAACAAAAAAATGTGCAGTATGCATCAAGAGATAAAACGAGAAAAGTCAAAGTCAACATAAAAAATTGGGCGACGGATACAAATGAGCTGCATTTTTGACTAACTTACTATTTCGTACAATTTTTATGAAGTATTATGAAGTGCCTATTCTCTTTTTAATCATTAACTAAAAGATTTCTATTTGTACGTCTTACAACTAACGAAGCACAGTAAAATATTTAGATTCCTTTCACTCACCGAGTATTTCCAACCCTGATCCAGCTAGTCATAGGATGCTCTCGCTTCTCAACGAGATAGTTGGTGATGTCTGATCCGCCATCCCATACCGGTGCCTTCCAGGAGAGAGCCAGTGAGTCCACGCCAATGTTGTCTACTGATGGGAATCTCGGTGGGTCGGGACGATCTGGATAACAAAATTAGATGTAGAATTTGTAGATGTAGAAATTTTAAAAGACCGTGAGGTTTATTGGTGTTTCGGTTGAAATTCCAAATGATTAGTGCTACTGGCATTAATTTTAGTATTTTTAGTTAGTCTTCGGGCGGCGTATAAACTTTTGCCACTTGGATTGATTTTAGTTATACATGTCTGTGGGTTGGTCACTAAATTATCCTTCTATCAACCTGCATTGGATCATCATGGTAGCAGATGCTCTAGGTCTAATTTGTGATGATTAAGCCTTTTCATTGGTTTTCGTTGCAATTTATTTTCCTTTGAAAATTTTATATATGCAAATACTTATATGTTTTTTGGGTTTCTTCTTCTTTCTTATTTGGTTTCGGGTCTTTTGTAATTGAGAACTATCATTACGTGTTAACGCCGCGACATACTGGCCTGAATTTTGTATACGTCATAAATTATTTAAGAACTCTATTTTTTTGAAATCACAAATGTCAACTACGAACTACACGTCTACGCGAACAAATTATATTCATTGCAACAATTTTTCTATCTTTTTAATGCGAATCCAATACGAAACATAAGCTGGTCCTTCGGAAGCCGAATATTCAAGAAAATCAAACAATTTGAAGCGAAAATAACAATACATATTCGATGCGAACAATACGAATATTCTACGTTCTACATACTTTCTACATACGTTCTACGAGCAAATCACAATCGTCGCTACGTTATACCCGAAGACGAATTATATGCATGGATGGAGTGATCATCAATTCAAACAGTGCAAATTGGTGAGACACCAACCAGTTTTCATCCCGTTCCCAGCTACTTACCTGTGTTAATACCATATTTTTCACAATTTCAGTACAATTTACGATTTTGATTGCCGCCATTTTGTGGATCCTGTGCATTACCTTCTACTAGTCGAGGTTTGGATACGTTCAATCGTAAGTACAATTTCATTTACTCCGTGTTTTTCCGTTATCCATCAAAATGAGCACGAGCAAATCTCCTCATAGTTCAAGTAAAAACGACGAGTTTTTAACCGATTTGAATAAAAAACGGGGTGTAATCAGAGGTAGATTAACGTATTTTACCAAATACGTGAACAGTTTAGATGCTCAACTTCTAGCATCAAATCCAAATAAACAAGCAGAATTAAAATTGCGCATTGAAGGAGCTTCTATATTATTTAACGAATTTAATGCGATTCAAAGTGAAATAGAATTATCGGTGGACAACAATGACCTTTTCCATCAGCTGGAATTACGAGAAGGCTTTGAAAGTTCATATTACAGTATCATTGCTCAAGCTACGAGTATGCTCTCGTCTGGTGAGATGGCTTCAAGCACGAATACCAATTTACACGCTGTAAAATTACCAACTATAGCTATGCCTACGTTTGACGGATCATATGAGCACTGGCTGGAGTTTAGGGATACATTTATTTCTCTAGTTCACAATAATAAAGATATTTCACCAATTCAGAAATTTCACTATTTAAAGTCTTCGTTGAAAAGTGTAGCAGCACTAGTTATCGACTCGTTGGAATTTTCATCAAATAATTACACGGTTGCTTGGGAATTGATATGTAATAGGTATAACAATACTAGGTTGTTGGTTCATAACCATGTCAAGGCTCTCTTTTCTATTCAGAATCTTGTGAAGGAGTCGCCATCACATATTCGTAAACTTATCGATACTCTTTTAAAAAATATGCGTGCATTAAAGCTACTTAACGAACCGGTCGATTCATGGGACACACTCATTATTTACATGGTCGTTTCTAAACTGCACAGCACCACGGAACGCGAGTGGGAACAGTTTAGGGGCTCCATACCGATAGCTACGTGCAGTGGCGATTCCCAGGATGCGACACCGGTAGTAAAAGTAGATCATCTTGTTAAGTTTCTCAAAGATAGGGCTGACATGTTAGAAACGTTAATGGTTACACACGGCAACATTCACAAGACATTCAAACAAGCACCCAATTCAAACGTTCACTGTCATGTGTCACCAGCTACAAACATTTATAATTCACAATCACAACATAGATATCAACGCGCATGTTTGGTGTGCAATTGTATGCATCCTATATACACTTGCCAAACATTTCTAAACTTAACTTTACATGATAAATTAAAACTCATTCAAGACAAAAATCTATGTCGTAATTGTTTACGTACAGGGCATACGCTAGAAAATTGCAAACTCAGTTCCTGTCGTAAATGCAATCAAAGACATAACACATTGATACACGACGATCAGCTGACCACTACTACGGGCGCGTTTGTCTCGATCCCAGATAACGAACCGATTTCTACCATTCGCAACTCATCGAATGACGGGTGCATCGCTCATAGTACTTACACGCATACTTCACATTTAGACAATGATAAACAAATCGCATCGTCTAGTGTGTTGTTGTCGACTGCACTTGTGGAAATCGCCGGCCGGGATAACAAATTTCACGTCGCGCGCGCATTACTCGATTGTGGCAGCGAACGAAGTTTCATTACAAAACGTTTATGCGATCTACTCGATTTACCAGTGATACAGTCCTCTTTACAAATAAAAGGTGTTGGAAATTCGATATCGAACTCGTCACATACATGTGAAGTTAATATCAAAGCGCGATCCAACCCTTTCTTTATGCGTTTCCAATGCGTGGTGTTGCATGAGATTACGTCATCCTTGCCACCCACTGCTATACAGACAGAACAATTAGAAATACCTAACAATATACAACTAGCCGATCCTACTTTTTATGAACGTAAACAAATCGACTTATTAATAGGCGCAGATAAGTTTTGGGACTTATTAGCTGAAGGTAGAATGCGATTACGAAATGGTCCCTTCTTACAAAATACTTCTTTAGGTTGGATTATATCCGGGCCTATTTATACGAACATGTAAAAAACAACAATTCTATTAACTGTAATTTTACTCAATCCATTGAGACACAATTGAAAATGTTTTGGGAACTCGAGGAATTGCCAAAGAGCAATCTCATGAGCGACGAGGAGATTGCATGCGAAAAACATTTCATTAATAATTTTAAACGTTCAGATGATGGTAGATTTATTGTTCAAATTCCTTTTAAACAATCTCCAGATCTCTTGAGCGATACATATTCCATCGCAGAGCGTCGGTTTCATTCTTTAGAATGATTACAATAGTCACTGATTTGTAAAAAGATGTATACTGATTTCATTCACGAATATGTGTCTTTAGGACATATGACTAAAGTCGAGTCGTATGGAAAGCCGTATTATTTCTTGCCGCATCACGGCGTTTTCCGCGAGCATAGTAGCACTAGTAAGTTACGCATAGTTTTCAATGCAAGCCAAAAGTCTACTACAAACATTTCTTTAAACGATTTGCAATTAGTCGGTCCGCCTATTCAAGGTGATCTGATGTCTATTCTTCTTAGATTCCGGCAGCATAGATTCGTAGCTTGCGCCGGTATCGAAAAAGCGTCTAAGCAATGCTTAATCGACAATAAGCAACGCGACTTACAATTAATTTTATGGCGCGACAACCCTAATGATAAGCTATACAAAAAGATCTGTCATTAGGTAAGCATACTAACTGTCGTACACTAGGCTTAGAGTGGAACAACACTAGTGATGAATTATTGTATCATACTACTTTTAATAATACGAATACTGTACCAATAACGAAGCGTTTGATTTTATCCAGTGTGTCTCAAATTTTCGATCCACTTGGCTTACTCGATCCGACTATAATGTTAGGTAAAATCCTTCCATATATACTATACTACTATAATGTTAGGTAAAATCAACCCGTTCCAAGCGACGAAGCTAGCGTTTGGAACCAATTCGTAACATCCAATTTTAATTTCAAATAAACATTTTACACAGAAAAGGTAGGGGAGCTAGAACCGTTAAGGCTTATATTTGTTTATTTGTCTGCTTCGCTACTCGCGCTATACATTTAGAGCTAGTCAGCGATCTCACTACTGACGCTTATCTATTAGCACTAAAGAGATTCATTTCTCGCCGTTCAAAGCCTTCTGAAATATTTTCAGACAATGATAAATGTTTTGTTGGACTCATGAACGAATTTTCAAGATTTCTATCTAATTTTTCACGAGGTATAGTAAATTACGCGACTAGCCAAGGCATTAAATTTAAGTTCCTACCGCTATACGTGGCTCATTTTGGCGGATTGTGGGAAGCTGGAGTGAAGAGTTGTAAGTACCACCTCCGGCGAGTGGTAGGTAATGCTCATTTAACTTTCGAAGAATTTAGCACGGTACTAGCGCAGGTTGAGGCCGTCCTAAACTCTCGACCTTCGACGTCTATTTCCTCTGATCCTAACAATCTATCACCTCTTACCCCTGGTCATTTCCTGGTTGATCGACCATTGACTGCACTGGTTTGTGATGACCTGGTGGAGAAATCCATGCACAGTTTAACGCGTTATCAGCGAATCGAGCAAATACGTCAACAATTTTGGAGGCGCTGCTGGTCTATTGAATACGTATCAGACCTGCAGACCAGATCGAAGTGGAAATCCAACAACTCCAACCTGCAAATTGGCACTCTAGTCGTCATCAAGGACACGAACAGACAAACACGCCACCACTAAAATGGAACATTGGCAGAATTATAGCCGTTTTCCCTGGACATAATGGCATCACGAGAGTTGCTGATATCCAGACTGCATCAGGCGTTGTGAGGAGGGCTTTTTCGAGGATATGCCCACTCCCTGTTGAAACGAACGAAGATCATTGAAAGCTACAGCTTCCAAGGCCGGGGGCATGTTAACGCCGCGACATACTGGCCTGAATTTTGTATACGTCATAAATTATTTAAGAACTCTATTTTTTTGAAATCACAAATGTCAACTACGAACTACACGTCTACGCGAACAAATTATATTCATTGCAACAATTTTTCTATCTTTTTAATGCGAATCCAATACGAAACATTACGCTTCGATGCCATAGATGTTGGTAAAATGTGGTACTCACCGCTAATCTCAATGTTGATGGTGGCCGAGTCTTGTCCCAGCTCGTTTTCAGCCGTTATCTTGTACGGTCCAGAGTCCAGTTTGCTAGCGTCGCGAATGGTCAATATGGCGTGGCGTTCTGAAATAACGTAGGTACATTTAGTATTAAATATCAGGATAATTTTCTAACTATAACAATGTATAAAATCAGTGAGGAATAATACGGTCAACGAAAACAGATTTGAATTTTAAGATAACTAGAAATCGCTTTGGAGCACACGTAAAGCCGTCGGTCCCAGTTGTTATATTGTAAGAGTCGTTATGGCAATCGGAGGCCTTCAGGCGGCAAAAACTTCCGACACTTGGGTTGGCTACTAACCACTTCACCAATCACACTACAGCAGCGTCGTGAAGTATGCTCTAGGCCGCTTCAAGAAAACAGACCTCTACCCAGTAGTGGACCATTAATGGGTTGAAGTAAATGTTACACATTTCTCTTTTATCCTTGGTTAGCTGGTAAAGAATGCTTGGAACATTACGGTCGTGTTTTGTAACATGACATTTTACTTTGGTCGATAAAGGTTAAATAAATACATTTATCTATTTCATTACAAATAAATGTATCTTTCCTCTTCACACTTACCTTTCCTCTCAACATGGTAGTGGAGTCCAGACTCGATGGTCTCTCCTTCCCGCACCCAGGTGATCTTTGGCACCGGGTGGCCGGTGAACGGAATCTTGATTACCACGTTCTCGCCCTTGTCGAAGTAGGCGGTGTCACGGAATCGCGGTGGTACGTTCAGTTTTGGTGCGGCTGCAAGGAGTTGGATTTTTGAACGTTACTCTTTATACGGTATGGGCAAAAGTATGCATACTTGTATATTCTTAAGTAGTATAATAAAACTTATAAGGCAATTTGAATATTTTTCAGAATTAGATTAAGGGGCACTTCGAATTAATATCTGTCTGTATGTTTAGCAGTCTGTTTCTATGTTTGTCTGCGACGCAATCACAGGGATTTTTTTTTGCTGGGTAATATAAGGATTCCTTTGGAATACAGGATGAAAATGTGTACGGATTTTTCTAAAACATGTTTCTCCAAAATCACTCTGAATGTATCTAAAATTAACATCATCTATGAGCTCAATTTTATACAACCTAAAATATTAAGGTATCTGTTAAATTACCTGCTCCCTAAATACCGACCAAAATTTAAATGTCCAAAAGAAACTTACTCATGATAAGCAGTTCAGCGCGCGTACTCTTGACACCAGCGCGGTTGACAGCACGACAGACGTATTCATCCGCATCCTCGCCAAACACATCCATTACTGTCAGGAAGTGGTTGTCACCCTCGCTCCAGATGCGGTGGCGCGGGCCGTTGGTTATCTCACGAGCGCCTAGGGAGAGAATATAGTGACCAATTTACTGTGAGCTCTCGAGGAGTTGGGACAGTTAGATGCAGCGACAAACATATTATTATGATTGTTGGCGGATTTGGGTCTATGGTCAAAAGTTTTGACAAAATTCACAGCGACAAACATCGTGATATCTGGTGGATTTGGGTCTATGGTCAAAGGTTTTGACAAAATTACAGAGAAGTCTTAATGTCAGCTCTTTCAAACCTGTCAAAGACCTGGAAATATTTCGATGGTAAGGAAGCGTTTCGGTGTTTGTTGATGCTCAAAAATCCTAATTTTATTGAGTTTGACCTTGAGATATCCATTCCAAGTTAATGTCAGAAAGTTGATTATAAATTCAACAATGAACTTACCCTTGTACCACGTGATGGTCGGCTTCGGTGTGCCAGTGATGGTACACTGGAACTTGGCGTTGTGGTACTGGATGCAGTTGGCGTTCTTTAGCGGCTTCACGATCTCTGGCGGTGTCGCCGCTAAAATGTTTACAAGAGACTTAGTAACTGTTGTGCTCAGGTCTCTTTTAACTATGAAGAAGACCATATTTATGTATATTTGGCAATTAATATAATAGGCACATGAGAAGTTTAACAACAGCTACAAACTACCAGAAGAGTTATTTAGTTTTGTTTTAATAAGTATAAAAGTTGACCCTCTAAACAAAAGGTCGCCAATGTCGACGCCAGTAGCGACGTACTTAATTAAATTTCCAAAGTGGCAGACTTCTAAAATGACTTTATTTTCTTGCGTGCCATCCGCGTTTAAGTGTATATTTATTGCCCCCATAATTGCCCATGCGTTTAGGTGTATTCTATCGTCGCCCATGGACATCAGCAATACTAAATTTATTACTCAGCGGTGCTGGCCAGGAAATAGAGATAAAACAGAAAGAACTGGCTCTCAAGCGAACACTCACCCTTAGGATCCACGACCTTGACCTCCTGGCTAGCGGTGCTGGGCGGCGAGAGACCCGCGTCGTTCTGCGCGACCACCCGGAACTCATACTGGCGACCTTCGATCAAGTTGGCGCAGTTCAGCTGGTTCGGGAGGCACAAGGTCGCGTTGACGCGCTGCCAACTCGATGAGCCCACTTCGCGTTTGTCGACCCAGTAGCCTGGTGGAGGGAATATATCTTAGGTGATGTGTCTTGGTTGCCAAATGAACGTTATTACTCGTAGTAGGATAACATAGGAGTTGGTTTCCACAGGTTAGGAGACATTTTAGTCTATTCGGCTTAACTTGACAGTATTGAGACTTTATTTCAAAGATCATTTTGCCGAGACAGAACTCTTTACGATATCAAAATGTAACGTTCCCGAACTACGAGTATTATACAGTTTTAACCTTGATTATTATAAATAAAAATATGTTACTCACATAATATCGAGTTCACTTGATGATTTTTCGAGTTATTAAGATTTTCAATCACAATAAGCAAAAAATAATTAGCTAACTCACCCAAGATTCTAGATCCTCCATCATTTTCAGGCTTGTCCCATTCCAAGTGGACGAAGTGACCTCCGACCTCCTTAATCGTGGGGACGCCTGGAGCTGACGGTGGGTCGAAGGGTGCCTTGGCCTTGACAGGGTTCACACCCTCCAAACCAGGTCCGATTCCATTATCATTGGCAGCGTGTACCCTGAAGTTATACTCCTGGCCTTCGGTCAACCCGTGGACTGTGAACTTTGTATCACGTACGGACGAAGCGATTGTAATCCACATAGTTCCAGATATGTCACATCGTTCCACCACATAGTGGGTGATGGGTAGTCCACCATCGTATGTGGGTGGCTTCCAGGCCAAGCTGCAGGTATGGCGAGTGATGTCCGTGGCCTCGAGCGGTCCCTGCGGTGGTCCCGGGAGTCCGGTGACCGTTACCGAGAATGTGTCTGAGATCTCGCCCGATTTGTTCTTAATCGTGAGTTTGTAAATGCCTGAAAAAAATGGGCTCATGAATCATTTTCGTAGAAAAATACGAAACGTTTGCTTTGTGTGAATATTTTGGGAATTTGCTGACACAAATAAATGTGAAAATATTATTTTTATTCAAAAATTCTAGACCAACAACAACAATCAATCATTAATTAACTTTGGAACTTATCCATCAATTTATTTTCAGCACTCCAAGCATCCAAATTCCAATAATCCAAAACACTACTCACCCATATCATCTTTAGTGATATCCTTAATAAAGATCAGGATGTAGTCATCGAACACGGTGAACTTGAAGTGCGGCGAGTCGGACAGCTTGTGGCCGTCCTTAGTGAAGGTGACGTCGACGGGCTGGTCGCCCGTGTACAGGATCTTTATCTTGGTGTTGTCATGCTCTGGCAGGTGAAGGTCGCCTGGCATTCTGGTGATGCGTGGCGGATCTGGGGGAGGGATAATGGAATGATAATGTTGTTCTTATAATGATAACGGTACAAAAATAATAGCGTCTGATGTAACTATGTCTGTTCATAATCATGGAAGATATTGAAGAAACTCTATTTTTGGAGTTTTTGATTAGATCAATTTATTGCCCATTACAATTATTTCTAGAAGGTTTGTTTGTTTGTCGGTTACTGTGTGTAAACAAACATTTCAAAAAGACCAATAATCAAAATCAATTTGGATGCAGTTTTCTTTCATCTATAATACATTAGTCTTAATCCTAGCGTTAGTTTTGAACGGTTCATAGATACAAAAGATCAGTCAGATTAAACAATTCCGTCTTTTTTTTTATGGAAATAGCCGGCAAACGAGCTGACGATCCACCTGATGGTAAGTGCTATTGTCGCCCATGGACATCAGCAACACCAAAGGCATCACTGATGCGTTGCCGGCCAAGAAAGAGAGAAGAAGAAAAAGAAAGAAAAAAAGAAAAAAGAAAGAAAGAAGAAAACAATTCCGGCTGACCATTTATGGGCAGGATTATTCATGGGATTATTCATTCATTCATTAGCACTTCATCAGAACCTATAGCTGTTATGTTATAAAATTGGTTGCTGGATTTCGACGACGCAGCTGCAAATCAAGGGCGAAAGGAATGACTTTAACGTAAAACTTACTGCCAATCTTGAGATGTGTGGTGGTGTAGATGTGTCCGAGACTGTTGCTGGCCTCGCACGTGTAGTCACCCTCGTCTGCCTCCGCCGCCTCCAAGATGTTCAGCCTTAGCGTACCCTCTCGAGACTCCGCGATGAATCTGTTCAGAAATGGAGTGGAGTTAGAATAGTTTAAGTCAGTTTAAGCTAGTCAGCGTCGCCCATGGACATCAGTAACATGAACCGCTTTGCAGCCAAAAGGAATCTTGCGCCCTTCACTCGCTGTTTTTCCTTAAGAAATAGCCGGCATACGAGCTGATCCACTTGTTGGTAAGTGGATATCGTCGCACATGGACATCAGCAGCACCAAAGCATCATTGATGCGAAGAAAAAGAAAGAAAGATGATCAAATTCCCAAATTCAATTGGAAAGTTCTGTTAACTAACCTGGTTCCCATAACAATATCCCTGCCGTTCCTCATCCACCGGCCAGTGGGTGTCGGGTTGCCGGTCGCGATACATTCCAACGTGTGTGGCTTGCCGAGCGGCGCGCACGCGATCGCCGGCAACTGTCGCGTCCATTCCGGCTTCGTACCTCCGACCTCCTCGCCCGTGCGGACTGGTGTTGTGCATGTTGATGGCTCGGATTTGCCTGGAGATTCAAATTTTTTTTTCATTTAGATCGACAATAGCTTTGACTCCTTTAAAGTTACAGTTAATTTTCTACTTAAATTAGAAACAATATAACCAACTTGTATGAGACAACCACATGGTATTAAGTGATTTATTTAGTTATCTCGGGGTAACATTCCGACATTTGTTTTATTTCAATCAGTTTACTAATGAAGAAGGTACATCAATTTATAGTATCCACTTTAAGTATTTTTTTCAAGTATTGTTTGGCGTATAACTTTCCAACAGCGCTAATAAACCTTATTAATTTAAAAGGTTAATTTAACTACATCCAAGATAATCACCAGCAGAGTTAGTAGCAATAATGCGGAACTCGAAGTCAGCGCGTTCGCTGAGGTTATGAGCAGTGTAGGTGGTGTCGAGGACATTGTAGTCGTTACACTTGAGCCACACCGAGCTGCTCACTTCGCGGCGCTCGATAATGTAGCCGGTGATACGGGAACCTGGCGACAGAATTGTTGCTCGTGTGAAGATAGCTTTAAACTACAGAAGTATATATTAAAGTTAAGGGGAAAACAAAAAAGGAATACAAAAGAGTCTCTTAGCGATATCTATGAGAATACTAATTGGTTTAAATTATGCCTATAAGAAATTAGTTTTACTAGCTGTTGCCCGCGATTTCATCGAGGAAACATTTATTTGCACTCATAAAAAATTCCCCCCGACTTTTCAAATATCTTTTCTTATTATTCCCCCATATTATACAAAAAAATCTATGTACGAAGTTTCATTCTTCTAGATCTATTGCGCGCCACAGTTGGCCGGGGTTGTGCCAGTCGGTAAGTAACGGGATCATTCGATACAGTATAATTTTAATTCCTATTCTATATCTCTAATTTTCTACCCTATCCTCATACCTCCATCATTAGCTGGCGGGTCCCACGTGACGTCGACATAGTTGCGGCCCACACGGAGCACCCTGGGGTTCCGGGGCGCGGTTGGCGGCCCAGCCTTCGCCCGCACCTTGAACGGCTGAGAACTGCTGCTGTATTTACTGAAGCCGGCTGCGTTCTTCGCACGTACACGGAACTCGTACTCATGGCCTGGCTCTAGGTTGTATGCCTGGGGAAAGGAGTAATTGTGGTTTAAATTCAAAGTACAATAGGTGTCACTGATACACTTATGCACGTAATTTTTTAATCTACCAGCATTTTGGAAAGGTGCTTTGCCATGGAGGAGAAGAAATGCCGCAAGAACTGTTTCATAAATTGTTTATGCTGTAAATTTTTTTGTGTGTACAAAATAAATTAAAGAAATAAATAAAGAATCGTTCGATTCGATTTGAATCGTATACTTATGTTGGTAATTTAATATATCTATGAACGTCATTTTGATGATAGAACGTTACGGAAAGGTGTGAAAAAATTTCGTTTTGTTTTGAAGTTTTGAGGAAGAGTTTTGAGGAATACAAACTATGAGTATTTGTAGTTTAGCAAAAGAATGTCCCCCGGGTTGGGTCATGTCTTAAATGCGTTCTCCCATTGTTCATACTTGGAATTTGTGCAAGGGAAACTTCTATAGCGTGATTCATGGCATCACTGAGTCATCCATCCATCCACCCATCCTTGGATGTCCACCGCTGGACATAAACCTTCCCTAACTTGCACCACTCTGACTCTGACTCTAGTTTCTGAAAGCAGTTCTGTTCAGTTCGTCGCTCTTGGTCGGGCCTATACTCCTTTTCCCCACTTTTTGAAACCTCGTGTATTCATTTGAAATTACTTTCGAAAATCACCAAATTATTTCCCTCACCTGATAATTGCAGTCCTTGACAAGATAGTCAGCAGCAGCCCAGATGTTCTCGCGGACGTCCCTGAACTCCACCTTGTAGCCCTGGATCCTGGCGCCGCCGTCGGACCGCGGTCTGTCCCAGATGACGGTACCGATCGCGCCGTCCCATTCGATGACGCGCGGCACGCCTGGCGGGTCGGGCACCGTGAAGGGGAACTGGAAGCGATAGCAAAATATAGTAAGTGATTGATTTGTATGTAACTGCGTAAGGACCGTAATGAGCTCAAAACGTGGCTCTTAAATTGGTCCAGCTATAAGCAATGAAACTCAGTCAGTACCTATTATTTAAATGCTGATCTAACGCAGTTTGTAAGATAGAGAGAGAGAGAGAGAGAGAGAGAGAGAGAGATAGCTGAATCAATGTTTTAATTTTATTTATTGAAAAACTTACTTACAGCAACAATATGATAATATCTGTTAGGGAGGTTTTCACTACTCTATCTAACAATAAAATTATCCTCGACTTAGTTGCCTAGAAACTTTCAAAATGTTCACAACTTAAGTGTGTAATCAGTTTACATGCAAACTTATTCAGAGTTTGGAGATAAATATTGTAAATAGTCCATAGACAATATAGCTAGGTTTTTAGACCCGTTATTCATCATGAACATACCTTGGCCGTGACAGAATCATCCATGGTGAGTGGCTCCGATACTCCGTACAGGTTCTCGGCGCGCACTCTGAAGTAGTACTTGCGGTTCGGCTCCAAGCCCATCACGTTGTAATGGCAGTTGCGGACGAATGATGAGATCTTTGTCCAAACCTGGACGAAATATTTATTTTTAGAATATATTTGATGTAAGCTTACTTCTTTCTGGGATATTGCGTCGCCGAACAAGACAAGGTTCAACAAAATTAACTTCGTATTTTATAAGAATTTGTTTCTTTAGCACGAGTTTTTTGTTTCTGTAATATATTTATCATGAATCCTCCTTACATTATAATATTTTTGAAGACTTTCAGCTATCCATATCTTTAAGAGCATACAGAGTCGCTCCCAAATGCGAAAAAAATTATGATAGTTAAATTATTATACCTATATATTACTGATAAAAATGGGAAGTTTTTTCTATTATCTCTTTAATGGGTTACACATTTATAATTTAAAAGGACTTCTTAATAAAATGTAGTATTTATACCATTATAAGCTCTACTCACTAGTCATTAATCATTAGCATGCTCATTGTTCAGTTTTAGTCATCCAATAGCATAGTATTTTGGTCAATATTTTACTTATGCTTCAATAATTGATAATGTTAGTGTGGGCGTGTGTATGTAGTATGAGTGTGTGAGTGTTTATTTATTTGTTGTCTAGAAACTTACGCCAACATTGTCCTGCTTTTCCACGATGTAGTTGGTGATCGGTGAACCACCATCGTCTAGCGGCGGTTTCCATGACAATGTGCAGCCGTCGGGCGTGATGTCGTACGCGTCCAGCGGTCCCACTGGCGGTGATGGTTTGTCTACCACTAACACCTGAGAAATGGGAATTTAATCATGATTACGGACAATTTATATCAGACAAGCGCTCTTTGCTTTGCCCGCGTTTTCCTGGATCCTATGTCTTATTCAAGATCATGGACTACCTTGTGATAATCTTCAGGAAAATCCGTTACTCGTAAGTAGTTTTTGCGTGAAAAAGTAACAAACATACATTCAAACTTTCACATTTATAATAATAGTTGGACTAGTAACCCACCCTCAATTCGCTTTGGGAAGATACCTAAGTCTAAATACCCCTAGCCCTGAAGCAAAGGTTTTTGTCAGTCAATACAAAGTGTAAATAAAAAAAATTACATTCATAATGAATACAACCTTTTGTTAGTAGGTTTCAATCACTGTGCAAAGGTTTGCACATGCAGTTAGATTTTTATTAACCCATTGTTTTTATTGTTGTTGTATTCACATTTTTGATTTATCATTAGTTGTAATAAACTGAACATAGAGGCTGGTCTAATTAAACAACAAAAAATTTAGTCTACTCCTTAATTTTTTTCAATAAAACGTTAACAATCGATGACAACGAAGCCCTTTAAAACTGAATAAAAAAAACGATAGGTAGAGTTACTCACTCTGCATGTTGCACTGTCAGAGCCCTCGCTGTTGACCAGCTGGATGGAGTAGGAGCCCGTGTCTGATCGCTTGGCGCATGAGTTGAGGAACACAGTGTCAATGTCAGACGTGACGAAACGTATCCTGTTGTCAGGGAACACTTCGTCATTGTTTACGATCCAGGATACCTAAAACGAGAAATGAGAATTAAAAGGGTTCCAATGTTCCTTATAGCAACTTGCTTAAGCTGTAAAAATTGTGAAGCTAATGGATTGGCATGGACTGAGAAGAGTTTTACTCCATTTGTAGTGTATTAAATTGAACAAAAGATGAGGCAATAACACCAAGATACTCCTATTGGATGTCGCTAGAGAGTCTGCTCCCTTCTTGGTCAGTAAGGTGTCCATGATGCCTTGGCGCTTCTTTTTGGGTAGCATTGACCAATTACCAATTGTATATAAGTAGCAGGTGGGTTCATGTTTACTATTGATATGAAAACGTATAAACAAAAAAAAATAGTAGCTCACCTTAGGCCTTGGGTTGCCAGTGAAAGGCACAGTGATCTTGATCTCTTCCCCAGCAATAACAGTGATGTCACGCAAGCTGATGTCACTAGTAATGCGTGGTGAGTTTGGTGGTGCACATGCGCGGATCGCGTCTGAGCTCTGTGACCATGCTCCTTGGCCAGCCGCGTTGATAGCAGCGACGCGGAACTCGTACTCATGGTTCTCGATCAATCCCGTTACTTTGTATGTTGTGTCTGGAATGTGTGCGTGGGATGCCTTCGTCCATTTGTCTTCGGTGATTAACCGCTTCTCGAGAACGTAGCCCGTGATCGGTGATCCGCCATCGTGACGTGGCTTGGTCCATGTGATTGTGATGGAAGATTCTGTCGTCTCCACAGATCTTGGTGCCCCTGGTGGGCCTGGTGGATCGAATGGATGTCTCGCTTTAATTGGCTCCGTCGTCTGAACTGGTTCAGACTGTCCGTATTGGTTCTCGGCCATAACGCGGAAGTCGTAGCTCTTACCTACTGATAAGTTCTTCACCCGTAAGAACGGAGTAGTAACGTAGCCGGACACTTTGGTCCAATTCTGTGTACGAGCTTCGCGTTTTTCAACCACGTAGTTGGTAATCTCACCACCACCGTTATCTTTTGGTGGGTTCCAGTACAAAGTGAGCGCTTCGCCTTCAAATTCATCAGCACGCAGGTTTTCTGGTTTACCAGGCCTGTCTAATACGCGGACGTTGATCGTGGCGGTATCATATCCTGATGGGTTGCGCAATTGTAAACGGTATTGTCCTCTGTCGGACCTCTTCGCGTTCTTGACGACAAGTGATGCCGATTCAGGCGTAATCTTCTGGAATATTCTGGAGTCACCAGCATCATCCAGTAAGTTATCTTCTGCGAACCAGGAAGCGGTAGGTTGCGGGAAGCCAGTGTACGGTACGTGAATGGAGAAGTCTTCGCCAGCACGTACTGTAATATCTCGAACGCCACCAAGATCCATGCAAGGCTTGTTGGGTTGTTCTGCGATAATGATGTCAGGTGTAGGTTTACTTGGGTCAGACTTGCCAACATCGTTAACGGCAATGACCCTGAATTGGTACTCTCCACCTTCCTTGAGATTTGGTACAGTGTGCACGAGGCTTGGGATAGGTACATCATTGACGTCCTTCCAGTCTTTGTCTCCTTTGGCCTTCTGTTGAATAATGTAACCCTTGATCTTTGAACCACCGTCACTCTTAGGTTGCCTCCAAGAAAGAGTGACAGAATCCTTTGTGACTCTGTCAGGTTTAGGAGCTTCAGGTGCACTTGGCTTAAGTCGTTGTGTCTGAGCAACAATAGGTTCAGTCGGCTTGCTAGGTTTGCCAGGGCCAGCTTCGTTGACGGCAATAACACGGAATTCATACCTGTTGCCTTCGCGCAAATCTTGCACAGTGTAGCAAAGGTTTGGTGTAGGATAGTTGTTCACCTTCATCCATTCACCACCACGCTCACGCTTTTCAACATAATATCCAGTAATGGGCTTGCCACCGCAGTTTGCTGGCGGTTCCCATTCAAGAGAGCAGCTGTTTGCACTGTATCCAGTAATTCTTGGAGTTTCTGGTGCATCCGGTGGGTCAAATGGTGATTTGGCAATAATTGGCTTGCTTTCAAGAGGTTCTGAAACGCCATATAAGTTTTCAGCGCGGACTCTGAAGATGTATTTTTTGCCTTCAGTCAAGTTCTTTACTGTATAAGCGCATTTAGGGCAGAATCCAGCAACTGTGCGCCAATCATTGACGCCATATTCAGCAACCTCTACCACATATCCAGTAATTTCACTGCCACCATCGTCTGAAGGTGGATGCCACGAAAGGCTAATCGAGTCATGGGTGACAGGAGTGCAAATAAGTGGTCCTTTAGGTATTCCAGGCTTGTCAACAACGATGACCTCAATATCAGCCGAATCTTTACCATGTTCATTTGAAGCTGTAATAGTGTATTTTCCAGCATCTTCTCTAGTTGATTTCTCAATAGACAGTTTGGTTTCATCCATCTTTGTTTCTGCAGAGACACGGTGAGATGGCACAACTGGTATGGATCCTTTGCTCCAGGTAATAGTGGGCGTTGGAGCACCGGCCATTGGAATGTTAATATTGATTGGTTCACCTGCCCGGACCTTAATCTTGCGTCCGATGAGATGATCCAAGAACAGTTTCGGCTTCTCCTTCATCGGTTTAGCAATAAATATGTTGGATGGGTCGGAAGGTTGACCAGCTCCAGCTGCATTAACAGCAGATACTCTGTATTCATATTGATGACCATCCTGTACCCTTTCATCGTTGTACTCATTAAATCTGACCGGTTCCCTGTTCACTTTAATCCAGCGGCCCGTAGCTTTGTCTCTTCTTTCAATATCGTATCCAATAATATTGGAACCGCCATTGGAAATCGGCGAGGACCATTTGATTTTAATATGATCCTTGTCTGCGGAAACAAGCTCTGGTTTTCCAGGCTTTCCAGGAGTTGTATATTGGTTCTTTGCCACGACAGCTTTATCTGTGACAAGAGGTTCGGAACGTCCTTGCAAGTTCTCAGCAAACACTCTGAATTCATATTTAGTACCTTCAGAAAGGCGAGGTACTGTTGCATGTGTATTTTTAGGATTAATGTATGTGACGGCTGGTACCCAACCACCACCGTGTGTCAAGTCCCGTTTCTCAATCACATAAGCTGTAAGCTCACTGCCACCGTTGTCTTTGGGTGGTTTCCAGGACAGAGTAACTGATTGTGCTGTAATCTCCTCGTATTCGAATAATGGTTGTGGCGGTCCAGGTACATCCAATACTATTAGCTCAAAGCTGCCTTCGTCAGATCCAGAGTCATTCTTTAATTTGAGATGGTATTTACCAGCATCGGACCGTTTGCAATTTACTGTATGGACAATTGTGTGATGTCCAACTGATGTTACTGTAGTCCTTTCATTTGTAACAACTGGTTTTCCATTAAGAGTCCACGTGACTTCTGGAATAGGTTCGCCAATAAAGTCTATGTCTGTGTGGAAGATTAAGCCGGCCTTGATGATGATTTCTTTGAGTGGCGTAAGAATCTTAGGTGCCACAAACCTGTCCTTCGCTGTAACGATATCGGAAGGTTCACTAGGTTCAGACTGACCGGCTTGGTTTACTGCAATCACGCGGAACTCATAGTCCTGGCCTTCAACTAGATCAGGTACTGTTGCTTTAGTCTTACCAGGTGGCACATGAGCCGCATTCACCCAGTAGGGGCTGCCCTTTTCTTTCTTCTGAATGATGTACCCAGTAATTGGTGCACCGCCATCGGATTTGGGCGGAGTCCATTGTAAGTCCACATGATTCTTGCTCCAGTCCGTCGCTTCTGGCTTGCCAGGAGCAGATGGTTCATCGAACTCATTCTTTGCTACAATAGCACGGTCTAATTCTAAAGGTTCCGACTGTCCGATTGCGTTTACTGCACTAACTCGGAACAGATATTCCTTCATGTGAATAAGTCTAGTTACTTGGTGTGATAAGAAAGTACTCATACCAGCGTCGGACCAAGTACCACGTGAGAGGTCCATCTTTTCAATGATGTAGTGCAGGATAGGTGAACCACCATCGTCCAGTGGAACCTTCCATGATAACGAGCAAGAATCTTTAGTGACATCCGAAATAACAAGAGGTTTCTCGGGTCTTGATGGTTTATCAAGCACGGTGACCTGGGCGGACGCCGAGCAGACTCCGAGATCATTCTTTATTGTCAATTTATATACTCCTCCATCAGAACGAACCGAGAATGGAATGTCTAAAGTAACCTTGTTGTGCAAAATCTGTATATCGATTCTATCTGAAGCTTGAACGAGTTTTCCGTTAATGTGCCATTCAACTGTTGGCTTTGGCGAAGCTTCCATCGGTATATCGTATTGTATTCTTTGGCCAGCCTTGACAGTTTTGTCTGCAAGTAGCATTTTGTCGAAGTGCGGCGCACAGAACCTTGCTTTGGCAACTTGTGGCATGGAAGCATCACTTGGTTCACCGTTTCCAGCCTTGTTGACTGCAATGACACGGAACTCATATTCTTCGCCCTCTTGTAATCCGGGCACAGTTGCCGTAGTTTTGTTTCCTTGTACTGTAGCTGCAACTTCCCAAGGTCCGTACTTTTTCTTTGCCTCGATAATGTAGCCAGTAATAGGGGAACCGCCATCTTTCTTCGGGGGTACCCATTCCAAATCCATATGGTCCTTGTCCCAGTCTTTGACAACCGGTGTACCGGGTTTGTCTGGAGTGCCATAGGGGTCCTTTGCCGTGATCGGTTCATGACCCACGAGCGGCTGCGATTCACCGTGTTTATTAACAGCACGGACGCGGAAGTTGTAATCGTGTCCTTCGATGAGATGGTCAATGCGCATATTGCAGCCTTGAACTTCACCGGCTGGGATCCATCGCAAGTTTTCTTGGTCCATCTTCTCGACCACATAGTGAGATATCTCGCAACCACCGTCATCCTTGGGTGGTCTCCACCGCAATGAGCATCCGGACTTGGTAATGTCATCCACGCGAAGTGGACCTTCTGGTGGGGTAGGAACATCCATGACCAAAACCTTGATGGTGGCTGTGTCGGTTCCATTAACGTTCTTAGCTTTAAGAGTGTAAGAACCGGAGTCAGCGCGTTTTGCATCAATAACCCTGAACTTGGTCGAGTGAGCGTCATTGTTGATCTTGATTCTGTCAGTATTAAGAACCAGGTTGTCTCCGTGTAACCATTCCTTGGTTGGTGTAGGTTCACCAGCAACTGGGACGTCAAGCTCGAAGTTCTTTCCGGCTTTGATTTTTATGTCAAACATGAAGTTCCTGTCAATCTTAGGCGCCAGGTTCTTCGGTCTGGCCAAGTGTGGCGCGGTACCATCACTTGGTTCGCCCTTGCCTGCTTTGTTAACTGCGCGTACGCGGAACTCATATGTGTTGCCTTCGATAAGATCTGGAACTTTTCCTGTTGTAACGTCACCTTCGATCTGAAAGTAAGAACCAATTCTTAGTATTTTGCTTATAATTTATTTCAAATAAAGACTTTTAGAGGCGCTAGACTTGACAAAAATCCAGTCAAATAAAATGATTACTATTATTATTGTTATTAAATCATAATATTTTTCAGAAGAACACATTGTTACTACTCCTAAGGACTGATTTGGCGTACTATAAAGAATCCGATTGTTCATCTTTCAGAATAAACTAGAAGTGTACAACTCAAATGTGTAATCAAAACAAGTACCTGTGCACACTCCTCCCAATCTGGTGAGAAGCGATCCTTCTTTTCGATGACGTATCCAGTGATCGGTGCCCCTCCATCCTTCTCAGGCCTGGTCCATTCCAGTTCAACAAAGTCCCTGTCGAAGTCCTTGATCTTGGGCGTGCCAGGCTTGCCAGCCACATCGAACGGATTCTTGGCCTCAGTAGCATGAGGCGTCGTGAGCGGTTCGGATTTTCCTTGCCTGTGGAAGTTTTGTTAAGTTAGTAACAGCAAATGCATGTTATTGGTCTGTTAAATTATTGTACTTATATCTGACACTTTATATCGCCAGCTATAAAGACATGACCACAAGTTCATATTCAAGCAAATATGGCTACATCTTCGACGTCGTCGAAAGCTAATAGTGCAACACTTGTTTGAAATGGTCACAATCCAAAGTCATCACGGTATGTTTTACGTGAGATACCTATAGAACATTACCATCAATGTGGCCAAAGCAATAAAACCCATGAGCTATTTGAGTGCTTTACACAATTCGAGATGCAAAACACATAACTAAGCCCCTATTGGATGGTTTAACAATACTGACCTGTTAACAGCCCGAACCCTGAACTTGTACTTATGTCCAGGGGTCAAGCCATCGACCTCGAGGCTGGTCTTGGGTCCGTCGGTCTCTCCAGCAGTAACCCAGCGGCCGGTGGCCTCGTCCATGCGTTCAACGACGTACTTCTCGATGGGCTGACCACCATCGTCTGCTGGTGGGTTCCAGGAGAGCTTGGCTCCGTTCGCGTGTACGTCTGATACCTGGAGGAATGTTGTTTGCATTAATATTGAGGACTTTAGGATACTTGAATTTTCATACCTTCACAAAGTTGAATTTGGGATATTATTTTTTTTTTCAAAAAAGGTCAGAAGAGTGTCATTTTTGTTACTTGCCATTAAAATGTATATAATTGTTAAGTTAATATATATGTATTTATTACTCAATGCGAGTAATCCAGATCAATCAATCTCTTTACCAATACTATTAATTATATTAATAATTACCAACCAATGTTGGTTGTCTAGAAATGTTCCATAGTTGGACACAATGAAATGGTAGTTCACGGTAATGTAATAATCTAAATACTTTCCAATTACAGTGAATCACCTAAGCCTTTTCTTTCTTCTTAAAATTTTACTAAAGCTAGGTGCCGAAAAATGTCTCATATTTTCATATTGTTTCCAGTTTCTACATTACTCACCTTGAGAGGTCCTCCAGGTGGGCTAGGCACGTCAAGAACAATGACCTCTACTTCAGCGACATCTTTGCCATTGACGTTCTCAGCAGTGACAGTGTACCTGCCACTGTCCGACCTGGTCGCAGCCTTGCAGTTCAGCTTCGTGTTGTAGTCCGAGTGCTGGACCTTGGTGTCGCCGCTAGATTTGACCTCCTTCTTGCCCAAGAACCATTTGGTTTCGGGCATTGGTTCACCGGTAACCTGTGGTAATGTGACTGGTCAGTAATCTGTGCAAATTATACTAATCTGTGTAAAATTGACATGTATGTGATATTGTAGAGAATGTCTTAAAAATTTTGTCAACAAACGAGAAACTTTGTAGTAAGTGGTCACCGTTGCCTATCGACCTAAGATACACCAAAGACATCACTGACGCGAATTATTTGGAAGAAAATTATACAAGATTTACTACTTCCACCACTTTACTATGCACATTTTCAGTTACCTATCTTAATAGTTTAAAACCTTAAAAAATTATTCCTGTATATTGCACATTATTGCTTCATGTCTTAAAAAACCAACTGCCAAAACATTAACAGATAATGACTACTGACCTTGACATCGAACCCGAACTTCTGGCCAACCTTGATCTTGATATTGATGAGGTTGGTCCTGTCGATCTTGGGCGCCAAGTTCCTAGGTTTGGCTACGATCGGGTGTGTGCTGTCGCTGGGTTCTCCTGGACCAGCCTTGTTTACTGCCCTTACCCTGGACATTGCAGACGATTAGTTGGTAAATGTTTGAGAACTTTGCAAAAAAACCATTGTTATGTGCTATTGTTCAGTAACGAAGACTGCAGCATTACTGGCTGAGAAAGAAGCGAGGAATCCGTTTAATATTTACTACGAGTAAGTAGAAATTAAAATTATTCGTGCTCTTCTTGCATTAAAACGGTATGAAACAAATCACATTGTACTTTGAAATGTAGGAGGATGTATCTACAAAGTAGTTTAAGGTTTCAGCAGTACTTAATAATTCATTAAAAAAAAATCTTTAAGATTTATAAGATAAGTATTAGACGTTTACCTTTCAGACTACTAATCAACTGCTCCTTACCTGAATTCATAAGTCTGTCCCTCGATAAGATCAGGCACAGTGCACGTGGTCTTATCAGCGGGGACTTCGACAGCCTTCTCCCAGTTTCCGAACTTGTCCTTCTTCTCAACGATGTAGCCCTCGATGGGGGCGCCACCGTCTTCGCGGGGCGGGGTCCATTTGAGGTCCACGTGGTCTTTATCCCAGTCAGTGACGCTTGGAGTGCCAGGTGCACCTAGGTTTGGAGGTAGGGAAATTAATGCAATTTTAATTACGGGTCGGACTCTTTTTTATTTTGGTGTGTTATTGGGGAAATAATGTCGAAAATATTTATCAAGTTTGACTTTATAGGGTTTTACATGGATTTTACAATTTTATCAGTGTTTTTTACCCACTCTTACCCATTGGTAACATATATACATACATACAAATTGGTTAGTGCATAATAGTATGTATATCAAAATAGGAAAAAAAATCTGCTTTTAAATTAAATAATAGATAAATAACAAATTTTGGCGCAATAAAATAAAGTACCCATTTTTGGCCAATTTTTCTTTTTTCTTTTTAACTGATAAAACTATAAAATTAAAACTTTTTGTTAAGCTTGTATCATAGCTTACTAGTTACCTTGCTACTTCTTCGGATTCCAAGGAATTTAGGAAATCACATTTAATACTGCAAGTTAGCTTACCTGGTTCGTCGAATGGATTCTTGGCCACGATGCTGGTCTCCGAGACAAGAGGTTCAGACTCCCCTTCGGAGTTCACAGCTGATACGCGGAACCTGTACTCCTTGCCGGGGGTCAAGCCAGTGACGTCACATTCTGGGAATTGAAGAAGTAAATTAATAGCTAAACGTCTGTAAAACTGCAACATTGAATATGTAAATGTGTATATTTGTTCTTAGTCTCTTATTAAATTTTTTAATTTGTATTTGTATGAATAGGTACTTGTTTCTTCTTCTATTTTGTGAACAGTATTATATTAAATAAAAAGGTTTGGTGTAGTTTACGAGCATAATTTTACAATGATAAAATTATAGTAAACTAAAATGAATTAGTTTAAGAAGAGAAGAATAAAATTCTAATGACTCCTAAATCATACGAGAATGGGAAATGCCAAGCAAGCAAGCAGCAAGTCTGACTTATTTTGACGAACTGAGGTCAACTTTAGCTGGTTGTTAAGTCTTTCACTTACTAGGTTCATCAGAGGTCATGTTTAGCTGGTTTTAACACGTCTTTCACTTACTAGGTTCATCAGAGGTCATGTTTAGCTGGTTTTAACACGTCTTTCACTTACTAGGTTCATCAGAGGTCATGTTTAGCTGGTTTTAACACGTCTTTCACTTACTAGGCTCATCAGAACGCGCACAAGGCACCCAGACCCCTGTCTCAGTGTCCAGCTTGTCGACCTGGTAGTACTCGATCGGCGCGCCGCCGTCGTCTTTGGGCCGCTTCCATTTGAGAGTGGCACCGTCCTTGTGGACGTCTGAAATCTGGAATGATATTTGATGGATATTAGAAAAGTTTGTGGTATTCAAGTTTACTCGATTGAGAAATTAAAGATTTTAACTCAAAGTTTTAAAGTTAGTTAAGTTTTTCATGATAAAAACAAGCGAAATTATTTTCGGAGTTTATTATCATTTAAAGAATATTAGAAAATGTTTAGAAAAGTGTGCTTTCGCAACTTTTATCTACGAGTATGCGAGCGGTCTTGAAAACTTCGATAGTTTGATGTGACTGTTTAAAATTTAATGCCAAAAACTATGTAACTTTTTACGTAATTATCAAAAAGTATATTGCATCGTTTGTAATTTGTACATTTCTCCTTCCACTACATCTTTGTTAAAACAACTCTTACCTGTAACGGTCCTTCAGGCTTGGTCGGCTTGTCAGTGACCAGCACATTGATGGTAACAGTGTCCTTGCCACTCGAGTTGACGGCAGTGACGGTGTACTCTCCGGAGTCATCACGGCGCACCGGACGGATGACGAGCTTCGTGAAGTATTCTGGGTTGTCGATGGAAACCGCCTTGGATGCACGGAGTGGCATTCCGGCGTATCTGGTTGGGCAAAAATGAGTTAGGTGAAAAACTACATTGTACAGTCAGCGAAATGGTTAGGTATGCATACGACATGCAGACATAACGAAATATATTTGTCATCATATCCTATGCAATTTATCATGAAAACCTCTATCCACCCTCTGACGTCCACTGGACCTATGTCCATGGTAAGGAAAGGTCTACACCTTCCCTAACATGACATTAAACATTCCAACTTCTATCAGGATTCTTTAGGGTACCTGCTGTCTTTCATAGTTAGTTCACATAGTAAAAAAAGAGATAGCATGATATGCTAACTCTTGCCTTATGCTTTTCACTTACCTCCATTCAACAGCTGGAGCAGGCTCGCCAGTAATGGCAGCTTCCAGCTTAAGCGACGACCCAGCAGACAGAGTAACGTCACGAAGGTGACGCCTGTCAATCTTGGGCGCCAAGAAGCGCGGCTTGGCAACAAAGTTCTTGCTGGCTTCAGAAGGTTTACTCTGACCAGCTTTGTTGATAGCGATCACTCGGAACTGGTATTCGTTGCCTTCGATCAGTCTGGAATTAAGAAAGTTGTTGGAATTTTCATGAAGGTGAATTTAGACCAAATTAACTTAAATAATGCAAGCATAACCTTATTTGCCCTCAATCATAATATATATAAGTTCCTAAGTCGAGAATCAAGGCTGGAATCTTGGTATTCTACGCTGCCAAGCACCAACCTAACGCGACTTTATATGCTTTCAACTCATCAATATTTTTCTTATGTTATATACCTTTTTCTTTTTTATATTCCATATACGAAGTTATGCGCAAGTTAGGGACTTATAGAAACTATCAATTTGCGTCACCTAATGAATGAATGAATGAATGAATGAATGAATGAATTTATTTGTAATAGTATAGATACATTGTATATTATGTGTTAGGATAAATTGGTGAAACTACTGTACTATGCAATGACATAGTACGCCGATGACGAGCGATGATGATGATAACGATAACGGCATACAAATATTTTTGTAGCAATTCGTTCTATCATTTCTCATTATTACAAAAATCAATCTATACATGTGTCACTCGTGACGTGACGTGACTCATGACTCACCCGTTAACAGTAGCAGTGGGTGTAGGGGTGTGTGTCTCAATCGCCTTCTCCCACAGTGGACTGTACTTGTCTTTCTTTTCGACGATGTAACCAATGATGGGAGACCCGCCATCCGATATCGGCGGCTCCCACTTGAGGTCCACGTGGTTGGCTGACCAGTCGTCTGGCACTGGCGCTGATGGGGCTTCTGGTACCGCTGTGGAGGAAATATCAAGTTTTTATATAAATGTCAGTTGATAAATGTCCATCAAGGATTGGCTGAAGGGAATCTGTTTATCGTGGAAAAAGGCGAATAATAATGCAAATAAAAAATAAAGTTGATTTAAAAAGTTTTGGGCTTCATTTTATCATCAACATAAAAGTATACTGCAACCTTTCTCGGTTTGACAAAGGACAACTATAATGAGCCGTTCTTGAAGCCATTTTTAGACTACTGTGTTTGGTAATGTTACTCACTGAATGGATCCTTGGCAACGATGGAGCCGAAGGTCTCCAGCGGTTCAGATTCACCCTCCTTGTTGATCGCCTTCACACGGAACTTGTACTCGTGGCCAGGGATCAACCCATCAACCTGGAATGGTATTCGGAATATTTGAATCTATATAAGTAAACAACACGATTGTCCTATGAGCCAATATTTAAAAGACGTGCTGAGGAGTTTCTTCGACTTTTCTTCTCCTCTTTGATATAAGACAACTTTCTAAGATGGTAATTAAAGCAATATATTGACGTAAAAATTATTGAAACTACAACCAAAACATAGATGAATTTCAAAATTCGAGTTTCAAAACCATCTAATCTGCAACCATTCTATAACAACAAAGTAAATTTACGTAGGCATTTAATAACTAATCAATGTATGTAGAGGCCAAAGTTTCCTCACCTCCATCTCAGGCACGTTTCCAATAGTCTTCCCCACGGGCACCCAGGCACCGGTTTCTGGGTCATACTTCTCCACGAGATACGCTTCGATGGGTTCTCCACCGTCGTCCTTGGGCCGCTTCCAGTTGAGCTTGCAGCCGTCCTTGTGGATGTCTGATACCTCCAACGGACCTTCGGGTTTGTCGGGCTTGCCTGTGAAAATATATTGAAGTTAGGGTTTGTTTGGTGTCTTAAATGGCAATTGTTTATGGAGACCTGGTGCACCAAAATACTTCGGCTACGGCTTAGCTTGGACAATAATCACAGAAAGCAAATTACACACGATGACATGTAATTTGGAAATAAAACATTATTGATTTATGTTTTTCTGGTATATCATCCCAGATAGTACTACTGTATACATGAATACAACGATGTTTGGCATCCAACCAGTCAAAGAAAAGTAGGAAGGTTTCAATTGGGATCATTATTAGAATTTTATTTACAAATGACATCAAGTTAACTAAAATTACTGCTGCATTCATTGATAGAACTTTGTCATTATCTCTGTTACCCTATGTTTCAAGTGAGGATGTACCCTGATTGGCAGCAAACCTTGAATCGATTCCAACAATAAAATAAATACCTACCAATAACAATAATGTCGACTTCGGCTGTGTCGGAGCCATACTTGTTGACGGCTTGGATCTTGTACGTGCCGGAGTCCTTGCGGCGCGGGTTCGAGTGCTGGTACTTGCTCATGTATGGCACGTTCACCACTGGAAACGATACAAGAATTACAAGATATGTTTATGTGATGTGTTGTTATAAAAGGTAACATGACTAACATCAATATACACCACACCCAAACAAAGGAATCGTTAAATCTATATCTATCCCTTCAGAAAATTTTCTTGAAAATTTACCCCAAAACTTTATTCAACATTAATTGGTCATCACTTATTATGTTATTGGTATATGTGGATTGACTTTGAGCTGATAAAATTGCTATCTGACAGTGACTAATTTAAGATAAAAACATGAAGGTTGATTATGGTAATTTCTATGAATTGATTCATCAAAACTGAAGCTCAGTTTTGATTATGAGCCAGTGTGTTCTCTCTGTTTTCTTAGCCAGATGCTTCGGTGTCTTTATGATTGCTGATATCCATAGATGATGGGTACGGTAGGAGCCCCTGATGCCCATCCCATGACCCATCCTCCTAATATTTGTCGGCTATATTCTTAAACTGAAAGTAACTTACATTTCAACCCATTGCCGCTGCTGACGTTCTTGCCATTCAGCGACCACGTGACATCCGGCGGCGGTTCTCCCGACACCTTGACGTCCAGCGAGATGGGCTCGCCTTCCCGCACGCGGATCTCGCGGAGACAGCGGCGGTCGATCTTTGGTGCCACTGGACATATTGAAACTGTTAGTAACCTTGAAGACTAGGACAAGTCGGAGAATATCTTTGTGGAGTTTTTTTTTTCGGTGGAAGATGAACATGTGATACGAATCCGTAATTTAAATCATGACTTGATGTAATATTATGTGAATTCGTCTCCCGACGAATCCTTATTATCACTGAATGTATATGGGAAGCTTTAAACAGGTAGTTACAATTTTAGCCCTAAACATGCAGTTGAACCCCCGTTATATAAAAGCTGAGAGTAAATTCGTGGCTGATGCAATGCAACCTTCAAATTTCTGACAAAACATTTTTACGGCCACCAATTTTCAATCCCCATATAACTGCAAAATACTCACATCTCCTGGGCTTGCAGGTGACAGACTTGCTGGCATCGCTGGGCTCTCCAGGGCCAGCCTCGTTGATGGCCTTCACACGGAACTCGTACTCCGTACCCTCGTCCAGGTTCGGTACCGTGGCCTTCTCGTTGTCGTTGGGACCAACCTGGAGATGATGAAGCAGTGCATTAATTTATGTGGTAACAGTTGAGCAGTGAGGAAATGAGTTCTTATTTCCGTGTTCCAGCTCGATTATTTATGTGAATGCCTTCAAGTTAATAGGCTTCTTCAGTGTAGTAAATAGTGCATTAAGCCAACCAAGACTACATCGCAACTTACCATCAAGTGCGATGAGTTGAAACCAATGTCATTTAATATTTTATCAGTAGTTTTTTACAGTTACTTTAATAAACATAATTTGTCAGAACTTTGCAGATTTGTTAAGGCATATTGTTCATTCGTGTTCATTTTTGTACTTTTTTAGGGTTCCGAAGTAAAATTGGAACCCTTATAGTTTCGTCATGTCAGTATGTCCGTTTGTTTTTTAATATCATCATGATGGTCTTTATCTATCCACTGCTGAAAATGATTTATAAATTCTATAATATTATAATAATAAAATAGATTAATAAACTAACCTCGCAGGCTTTAACCCACTTTGGTGAGCCAACTTCTCTCTTCTCAATGATGTAGCCGGTAATGGGCGCACCACCGTCCTTGATTGGTTTAGCCCATTTGAGATCGACGTGTTCTTTGTCCCAGTCCAAAATCTCTGGAGTACCAGGCTTGCCGGGCTCGTCTGGAAGAAATAAAAATAGTGAGTATTAAACGCTTTGCAAGATTGATTAAGTGAGAAATCAGACAATTGTTCAAGGTTCTTTAATGAACAACGATCACTAATGTAATAAAAAATATTTTTGATTAATGAACGTTGGTTTCTAAAATATTTCTAAATTTCTTTTTGGGTTTGATCAATGTAACTGATTTTTTTACTGATAATACGTCAACAATGCAACAGGTCCAAATTGAAATCTTAAAATGTTTTCCATAATGTTTTTCTCCATCACATTAATATAATAACTTATCAAGACAATTTCTCTTACAGCTTATGCAGATACGTACCGAATGGATTCTTAGCAATGATCGAGTGTTCACCATCCAACGGTTCCGACGCGCCCTCATTGTTGACAGCGGATACCCTGAACTTGTACTCGTGTCCAGGGACCAAGTTGTCAATCTCTGCCTTGGGCTCCTTGGTCTTCAGCGCTGGTACCCAACGGCCAGTCTCTGTGTCCAGTTTCTCCACGAGGTAGTGGTCGATTGGTGCTCCACCGTCGTCTAGTGGTGGGTTCCACTTCAGGTTGCATCCTTCTTTGTGGACGTCGGAGATCTATAAGGATTGTAATTGGTTTAAGTAATTGTTATACTGCTGTTTCTAAGACTTGAAGTTGGAGACAGGTTTGACGTTGGGACGGAAAAAACCATAGGTACTTTCGTAGACATTATCGAAGATATTTAAACAAGAGAGAAGAAAGAAAAAGTAGGAAAGCAACCTACTGGTTCCCAAGCCGAAAAGTTGGAAGCGATTGATTGCGCCAGATCTAAAAATAGTCTTAAGCAAAGGTAGCCCAAAATTACTGAAAGTATCCCATTAGATTCCATGTTATTTTACGTAAGATCTTCCTACCTTCAACGGTCCCTCAGGCTTAGCAGGTACATCAAGCACCATGATCTGTATGGTAGCCTCATCGCGACCGCTGCTGTTCTCAGCCTTCAGGGTGTAGGTGCCGCTGTGTTTGCGCGACGCAACCATCACCGAGAGCTTCGTCCTGTAGTCCTCCACGTCTACTGTGATATCATCGCGCGTGGACAGACGCTCTTTATTTTGGAACCTGTCGGAATATTGGTAAGATGAATATTGACCTGACAACTGTAGTGTAAGTTTACTACAATTCCAGCTGATGGTGCGTAGAAATGAATACAATGTACTTAAGAAAGTAAGTGCACACGCTACCAAAGACTGTGATGTGTACAGGCGCATGGTAATGTCGACGTAGGAAAGCTATTCTACTAATGGTTGGATAAGGTTCTACTAATTTGAATTGGAAATGGTTTACAGGGAATTTAGAAACTTTGGCAGATAAAATCTTAATAACTATTTTCCTTTTCTTTCCTAAACATTTACATACAGGGAACTGCAGTCATTTTGAAAAAATATAATACAAACCATAAAAAAAAACATAGAAACAAATTTTTATCTTCTACTTACCAGGTCTTAGTTGGTGGCGGTTCACCAGACACCTTGACGTCCAGCCTGATGTTCTGTCCAGCCTTCAGCGTGATGTCGCGCATATTGGTGCGGTCGATCTTAGGTGGTGCTGTTGATACAACGGAAAAATACATTATAGTCCTCTCTAACGATTATGATAATTCATATTGGTTAATTTGATGATGTTATTGTTCTTCTTTGGCAATCATGCCAGTTTTGTTTTAAATCATAAAAAATTCAACATCTAGGCAGGCAGTATGCCAATAGAATGTCTGCTTCTTTAATGTACGGCTCGAAAACGACAGCTTACGTATCTCATATTTTTAAACGGAATCTTCCAGGTGATCGTGTAAGAGGTGTAATATTTTATTACATTTTATATTATACCCTTGAATTATAAACCTGTGTCGCTGTCGTGTCGTCCAATGAAGAAGAATAAGTGGCCCTTGTTCCCTTGTTGGTACTTACCAAATCGATCCTTAGCCAGCAGGTTGTCAGTGGCGGCGGAAGGTTTGCCAGGGCCGGCCTTGTTGACGGCCTTCACGCGGAACTGGTAGGTCTTGCCTTCGATAAGGTCCGGGACGCGTGCCTCTGTTTTGTTGCCGGGGACCTGAGGAGTAAAGATTCAGTAAGTACATAGGTTGATCAAAAAGCTGATAGGCCACTTGATGGTAAATGATCAGATGATCACCGTCGCCTAATGCGCTGACTTTATTTCTGGATTGCTTTTACCCTATGACTTAAGCAAGCCTTGTAAGTTCCATTAGTTGCTCATGGCAAGGCAAAGGTTTCTTCTTTAAATAAAGAAGTCGTGGAATTTAAGCACTCTGCTATAGTTCAAACTGGTTAACTTTATGATCAATATTCCTTTCAAAAACTTCTGATAGGTATTGATTAAATACATTAGTTATTATACTGACCTCAACAGCTTTCACCCATTTGCCGGTATCTCTGTCCTTCTTCTCCACAATGTAAGCTGTGATGGGGGCTCCACCGTCGTTGGCGGGCTTCTCCCATTTGAGGTCCACGTGCTCCTTGCTCCAGTCCTTGAACTCTGGCTTGCCAGGCGAGTCCGGCTCACCTGAGGATAATAACGTCAAATTGTATTTAAATACCTGGTAATTATTGCTTTATAGTAATATTTGTCCATTATGTAGGGTTCTTTATCATCAGCAAGGTTAAGTTTTTTTAGGTTTATACTTTGAAATAGGTACTTTAATATTTTATAAAATCATAACAAATATAAAAAGTATTACGTTAGCAAAATAAGCCTTCTTTTAATAGGCAACATATGTTGGCTAAGATATTCATAAAATCAAAGAAATACGCGAGAGAATAGTGACAATAAAAGTAGATTTGTCTAATAAGAAACTTGCAATATAAGCATAAGGCTTATCTATCTCACGATAATTATATTACATTCTCCACACATGTCCCCATAATCGCACTTACCGTATGGGTTCTTGGCAGTAGTAGCTGTCTCCGTAACCAACGGTTCACTTTCACCCTCAGGATTGACAGCCTTCACCCTGAACATGTAGTCCTTGCCCTCATTGAGGCCAGTGACGTCAGCTTCCGGCTTCTTGGTAGTGCAGACTGGCACCCATCTACCAGACTCGGTGTCCATACGCTCAACGACGTAGCTTTCAACTGGCTCGCCACCGTCGTCTTCTGGTGGCTCCCATTTGAGTTTGCAGCCGTCGGCTACAACATCTGATACCTGGAATGGTTCGAAGGTTAATCAATTTTTATTTTTTTTAATTGGATATGAGCATTGCAATTAACTGTGCAAGGTTACCCAACTTGCCTAATAAATTGATTGTAATTTTGCAGGAAGATAACGTAAGAATTTAATAGGTAAATCAGGGTAACAAAATCCCACCTTTAAACTTTAATAAAAGATTGTAATCAGTGACGCGATAGCTAGTTTAAACGGCATATTATTGATACAAATTAAAATCCACTTGAAACTGTTAATCTCGATAGTCAACAATCCTGTATGTTTGCGATTAAATATTTGGCTTAAAATTATTTAATAAATCACAAACTTGCACAAGTTCCCACAAGACAATACTGAGTTACTAAAACTGCGGTAATGTAGCTGCTTACCTTCAACGGGCCCTTAGGCTTGGAAGGTTTGCTGACAACAGCAACCTCAATCTCAACGGTATCAGTGCCAGAATCATTCTTTGCTGTAACAACGTATTTTCCACCATCAACCCTAGTACACTTCTGAAGCGTGAACAAGGTGTGGTAGTTCTCATTCTCTATTTTCAGCCTGTCCTCTGACTTGAGCGTTTTGTCCTTGAATGTCCAAGTGATGACAGGTTCTGGTTCACCCTTGATATCGGCCTCCATCTTGAGGGTCTCTCCAACCTTGATCTTTCTGCTTTGAAGGTATTTGCGGTCGATCTTTGGTGCCACTGTTAAGGGAAAGATTTGTTTTTAGACGTTTATAATGACGATATATTCCAAAATATTCACTGCAAATCCTCATGCCCTGCATTTCTAAGATTAACTCTAAATTAAAAAGTGATTAAACAGAAGATTTTTATTTAGTGAATTACCACGACAACCTTGCACTTAGTGATAATAGAGGTTAACTTAGATATAGCACAATGCATATTAGGGATCAAACTTACAGAATCTAGGCTTAGCAATGACCGACTTGCTAGGCTCCGAGGGTTCGGATTGACCAGCCTTGTTGAGAGCGATGACGCGGAACTGGTACTCGTGGCCCTCTTCAACGTCCTCCACGCGACCGGTTGGACGTTCACCCGTAGTGCGCAGGCAGTCTTGCCATGACCTGGTGAGGTGATTTTTGGTTTATATTTTCTTCAATGTCTTTTTGTTGATGTCGAGCAACGAGTTAATGAGATACTTGAAGGTAATTAATTGGTCCGTATCGCCCCCAATGAACTAATTATACTAACGTACAATTCGTTCACTAATCGCCCCAGAACATCATTAACTATAAAGGCATTAACGATGTGTTCGAAAAAGAAAAGGTAACAAAAAAGTCTTAAAATGAAGTAAACCAAATTCAGTTCAAAGATCTGCATGCCACTTACTCATAAATGAACCAGTCTTCAGAATAACAAACCAAATTATAATGAAAATCTTCCGTTCCCTCATTACTGATACGTCACGGATATTTACAAAAAAATATAGCCCATAATATTATGTGAACTGCATAGCTATTCCAAGTCTTACGAAAAATGACTATAATTCCGTAAATGAATTAACAATGCCCCAATTTAGATTTTGATCTAATCAAAATACAGGTATTCCTTCAAAATTTCCTGTATGACCTTTGGATTCACCTACTTCCAGAGCTATATAACAGTATTTCTGACCATACCTGCCACCAGTCTCTCGTTTCTGCACGATGTACCCAGTGATGGGTGCACCGCCGTCATCCTTGGGTGGCGACCATTCCAATTCCACGAAGTCCTTGTCCCAGTTGCGAGGCTCTGGGCGACCGGGTTTGCCAGGCTCGTCTGGAAAACAAAGGGCACGTTATTGATAGTGTATCAACCATATTATGCAAATCTCTAAGAATACGTGAATCTCTCAGCAAAAAATCGGGATTGCCTGATATTTTAAACACCTTTAATAAAATTGAGTTCTGGAAATTATTGCAAATCACGTGATTATTTCAAAATAATATATTACCTACTTATAACAATGAAATTGAAAAATCTTATGATTTAGTCCAGTGTGTTCTTTGGATATAGACGTTATTTTCGTTGCTAAGCAACTTTTTCAAATTTCTATGTCTATTTTAATTTACAATCAATGTTTCTGGAATATAGAATGCTAATGGCTGGAAATTTAAAATAATTTAACTTACCGAATGGATTCTTAGCAATGATGGGTTTCTCAGTCTCCAATTCTTCAGACTCGCCCTCCTTGTTGACAGCCTTCACTCGGAACTTGTACGGCTTGCCTTCCTGCAGACCGGTCACATTGGCCTTGCAGTCCTTAGCAGTACCACATGGGATCCATGTGCCTGGGAATGGAATTAAAGCATTAAGGATACGGTTGTGATGAAACAGCACTTTCAGCTATTTCATTTATGTATTTTTTTTTTAATTTTTGCTAAGCACTGACAATTTTTTGACAAATTTTCTTTGTATTTTCTTTCAATTTTTCTTTTAAAGAATCTGTGACGCGAAAATTTCTCTAAGGCTATATTAACAATTTGAACACAATGAGGTAGATGTAATGTAAATTTTGTTCTTTTTAATGTAAATAGTTAAGAACATTGTTGAATAAAATTATTGATCGACGTCCTGTAGTGTCATGCTTGCAAATATTTGAATTTTATAAAATATTTCACGATCATTTAATTTTATCTTCACATTAATGGGCTTACCAGTTAGTGGGTCAAGTTTCTCAATTTCATAGTATTCGATGGGAGTTCCACCATCGTCTTCCGGCTTCTGCCAAGTGAGCGTGCAGCTGTTCTTAGTGACATCGGCCACTTCCAATGGACCCTTGGGTTTGGTTGGTTTGCCTGAAGAAAAAAAACATTCAATGCAAAATTTAGAGGACGATTAAATGCATCATATTCCATCAATTCAACCTTTAAGGATTTTGCAAAAACTTTCTGTGATTTAGTTCAATGAGATAGAATATTTATACATAGTTACTTAAAGTTTGGCTTTAGTAATTTGATTTGGACTCACCAAGAATAGTTATTTCAACTTCAGCCTCATCCTCTCCTACTTCGTTCTTGGCTTTGATCACGTATTTGCCAGTGTTGGCGCGTTTGCTCTTGGTCATCAGGAACTTGGTGTTGTAATCGACATTGATGATCTCCAGATTTTCTCTGTTCTTCAGTTCCTCTCCCTTGAAGAACCATGTGATGGTCGCTGGAGGCTCTCCGAAGACTTTGACATCTAGGGAGACTGGCAGACCAGCCTTCACCGAGAGCGGGTTAAGGTTCGTGCGGTCGATTCTTGGTTTCACTGTAAATAGATATTTATGACGATCATAATTTCTATAAAATAATAGTGGAAATTTTCTTTGAAGTAATATAAATACTCAATATAACTTATGCCATTATGCTTATGTGTAAGACCCAAGAGCAAACAGTTCCATCCCAAAACATGTATTCACTTGATGAGAAGTAAGCCCAGGATCCTTTTTTTATACAACTAGCTGCCAAAGAGCTGATGATCCTCCTGATGGTAAGTGGCCACCAATATGGATATCATTACCGTCCTTAAAGAATCTGATTTCAACGTAATAATCGTAGAGCTGGAAGATTTTTCTATGAGGTGTTTCAAGATAAATATTACTTACAGAATCTTGGCTTAGCAGTATGCCAGTTGGTGTTCTCAGACGGCTCAGATTGACCGGCCTTGTTGAGAGCACGAATTCTGAACTGATACTGATTGCCCTCCTCCAACTTCGGTACTGTTCCTTGACAGATGTTACCTTGAATTTCAGCAGCCTGTAAAGTAAAGTGAATATTTTAAAAATTTTGCTTTACGGACAGCTTCAGCTGAAAACAAAAGGGCTGATTTTACGACAGTTCTGCTGATGAATATTTTTATGGTATCACAATGGTAAACGGTAATTCTCCAATTTCTTAATTTATGATTATAATAATGTTAAGTATTGTGTAAAATTTTACCATGTCAGTTGGAAGAACAAAATTAGGGCAATAATTATTAAAATCAGAATCAAGTTCACGTACCTTAACAAACTCTCCCCTATCTCTGTCCATAACCTCGATGATGTATCCAGTAATGGGGGCACCATTGTCTCTGATGGGTGGCTCCCACTTGAGCTTGGCCGACTTCTCATCCCAGTCCACGATGTCGGGGAGACCAGGGGGGCAAGGCACGTCGTATGGGTTCTTGGCGAGGATCGCGTGGTCAGTGTCAAGAGGTTCTGATTCACCTTCCTCGTTCAATGCTTTCACTCTGAACTGGTATGTGTGTAATGGTTCCAATCCTGTTGAGCGAAAAGGTTTTATTTTGATTGGCACTTGAAAGCTTTTTACTACGAGATCGATTCTTATGAAACTTATTGTAATAACAGACAATTTATTTTGGTACAGCTAATGCTGAAAATGAATATTTTTTTCTTAAACTTTTCAGGATATACTAAAAGTTTAAGAAAAAAATATTTTTGGCTGTTTAGGTCTAAACGTCTGACAAAACATTAAGGTAAGATATGATTGCCAGTAATTCTATCAATTCTATACTAAATAAAATGCAGCTATGTAAGGTGATTGCAGATTTGGGCTATTCTTACTTTAGCTGCTTTTCTTAACTTTTCTTAATTTAGCTGCTAAATCCAATTGAAATTTGCGATTGCAGCATGTCATAGCGAATAATTTAGTAAATATATTTACCAGTGACAGTTGCTTCCAATGTATCAGGATCGATGGTTCCCGCTGGCACCCACTTGCCGGTAAGGGTGTCCATCTTCTCCACCACGAAGGCACTGAGCGGCAGACCACCAGTGTGCTTGGGTTTCTTCCACGCCAGCTTGACATGGTCCGCGTGGATATCGGACACTTCCAGTGGTCCCTCAGGTTTACCTGGTTTGTCTGTGAAATAATAGTTTTGTTAGAACAGCGATTCTCACAAAGTTTTAAGGGCTCCAGCCATTTTCTCACCTACAGATTTTTTGGTAAAACTTTTTATATTAATATTGAATATTTTGAGCATGAATCTAATTTTCAGTACATAAAACGTACTGCAAGATGGCTTGATCCTTGTATTTGGGAGTGTATCTTAAATATTTCTAAAAAATTGCCGCGAAAAGAATTATGTAACAAACTCGAAATAGCTGCCATAGTAGAGGATGAGTTTGAGTAATATTTATAAAAAAACGCCAAACATTATTCATAAAAACATGTCCCAATTTTAAATCACGCTAACGACGATTACTAATCACAACATCATTGGGTCTTGATTGTGATGAAAATATATCAGCTCAACATGACAGCGATAGCAGAGAGGATAAGGGTAAGAGTTACAATTTTTTTATGGAATTAGCTGGCAAACGAGATGACAATCTACCTGATGCTAAGTGGCTATCGTTGCCCATGGACGTCAGCGACACCAAAGGCATCACTGATGTATTGCTGATCAATAAAGACAGAATTAAAAGAGAGAAATGATTACTCACCCAGTACAGTTATTTCAACTGTAGCTTCGTCTACACCAGAGTCGTTTTCGGCCTTCAGTGTGTAGATGCCCGTGTTCTTCCAAGTGGATTCGAAGATCTGAAGCTTCGTGTTATAGTCCTCGTTCTCTATCTTAATGCCAGGGCCTGACTCCAGGGCCTAAAAATAAAGTTGTATCGTTGTTAGTGATAAGGGTGTTTAAATTTCATTTTTGCAGAGAAGATAAAATTTTAGGATTTTTTAATTTTTAATTCACACCGCCTAATTTAAAGTAAAGGTAAAAAATGTAGAGTGTGTGTATGAAGCGTATTTGTATAAGAATTCCATCAATCGACCTAAGCTGGTATAAAAGTTAATCTTTTGTTCGCTACATTCCTACTTAACTTTGATAAACAATCAGAGCGTTTAATCTATAGATAGTTTTTAGTTTTCGTTGGCCCTGTCTTTAGTATATTTTCATGTCTATTATTTCCGATGATACAGTAATAGTATAATCCCTAACAGCAGTTAGTCAAACGATGTCCACTATTCCCCCTTACCTTGTTGGCGAAACTCCAGGTCTTGGTCGGTGGAGGTTCACCCTTGATGTCGACGTCCAGCTTGATGGTGGTGCCAGCGCGGACACGGACCGCTACCATCTTGTCGCGGTTGATGAGTGGCTTCACTGTGGATAGATGTTAACAATGTCAGGAAAGGTTAGAATCGTATCTTTGGGTAGAAGAAGCAAAAATTTGGGCAGCATAAATGGTCAATTAGTAGTCGTCCGTCCATTGTACTCGTATCGCCTTAATGGCATCACCAACGTTTTGCCAGTTAAAATAGTAGTAGGAACCTAGGATAAGCTCCTCACTTTGAATTCTTCGAATGGACCAAGAATATCCATTTATGACCAATTCCACAGGCTACGCTGTACGAACAAAGTCAAAAATACTCTAGACATACATAATCTAATATAAATAAACCTTGAGTCTAAGTTCATAAAGCTGATTTCATCTTGGCAACACAGAAGATACTTAATCTATTGATGATCAATTCCACCGACTAAGTTGTACGAATAAGGTCAAAAATACTTTAGGTTTACATAACTTAACCTAAACCTTGAGATAAGGTTCATAAGATTGATTTCATAAAATAATCTTGGCTTTTTTGATACTTACAGAACCGAGCCTTAGCAACATGCGGCTGTGTGGGCTCGCCCGGCTCTCCAGGGCCGGCCTTGTTGACGGCGCGGACTCTGAACTGGTAGGTGTTGCCTTCCTTCAGGTCTGGCACTCGGGCTTTGCATTCTGGCGTCTGTGGGCGTAGAAAACTTTGTCATAACTTTGCAAAACTTTTTTGTTCAAGGAAATCATTTGGGATTTTAGGATTTTAAAATCATTTTATATCCTTAAAATTTTAATACTTTCATAAATTTTAATCTATTTCTTATATAACTCATTATTGCAAGAAGAAGAAGACATCTCAAAACCAACTAACCGTGGTAACCAGCGCCTCCTGCCATTGTCCGAACTTCTCCTTCTTTTCGATGACGTAGCCGGTGATGGGCGCACCACCGTTGTTCTTCGGGGCCTCCCACTTGAGGTCCACGCGGTCCACGTCCCAGTCCTCGATCGTTGGTACCGAGGGCTTGCCGGGGATATCTGGAGAAGAATAGGCACAATATACTTCAATGTGTCGAAGATTAGTCGAAGAAAGTCAATATTTCTACATTCATCATGGTTTCTACGTATTATTAGCTTACAGAAACATTAGCGGGGAATTCTCTTTCGTAAGCATGCCCAAACATAGTTTTATTTGTATCGCATCAAGGGCAAATTTTCGGTTCATCGCGGCCGATAGCACATAATTATAATAGGTAGTTTATCTGGGGTTATGGATTTTGATAATAAAACGCTTACTATTGCTGATTAACATATAATAGAGTAAACCAGTGAACCCAGTAGCATGAAACTTTGAGGAGGGGTTTTTTTTTGTAGGATAGTGAACTAAAACGGGAATTTTTGAAATTGGTCCTCTCAGGGGCTGAAGTTGGGAATAAAAGAAGTAAAATATTTCTACAAACTGCTTACCGTAAGGATTCTTAGCAATGATGGAGTGGTCAGTCTTCAACGGTTCAGACTCTCCCTCCTCGTTGACTGCTTTCACCCTGAACTCATACTCCTCTCCCTCTTGAAGACCCTTGATCTCCATTTCAGTGTCATCGGTCTTGCCAACCGGCACCCAGCGGCCGGTTGCCTTGTTCAGCTTCTCAACCACGTAGCCGGTGATAGGTTTGCCTGTCATATGATTGGTTTTTATTATTTGCTATACATAGTTTAAACTATCAAACATTGTTTAGTTTAGTTGTACGTGAAAGACGCTTCATTTGTAGTCAGATATTCTTTAATATGATGTCACCTAATAAACATTGTTTGCGGAAAAGCTATTGGTATTTTTAAACGCAAGAGCGTCTGTCCCAATCTTTATTATGGGAGTCATACTCACGCAACAATTAATAAATAATTGGTGACGTTTAACTTTCGCTGCTTAACTATTCGACTTAACATATGAAATGCGAAAAATACACGATGAGCTAAGCACCTATTTACACACCCATGTATATTTTACAGGTTAGATCATTGGAACATTTTGTGCTAAATTTAGCTGCTACAATGACCTAGCAACAGAAATTTTCCAAAACGGTCCACAAACAAAAGCTAAGGTCCCCAATAATAGTTACTTACCGCCATCATCTTCAGGCTTCTTCCAAGCAAGTTTGCATCCGTTCTTGGTAACGTCAGTGACCTTGAGTGGTCCCGTTGGCTTGCTCGGTGACGACAGCACCGTGATCTCCACGTCAGCCTCGTCAGTGCCGTGCTGGTTGGTAGCTAGGATGCGGTATGTGCCGGTCATGGCGCGCGCAGCTTCCTTTATGTCCAACTTGGTGTTGTAGTCTACGTTGATGACGCCTTCTGTCACCTGTAGGGGGTTTATAATTTCTGTTAGATACTCGTCTTTTCTATAACTTCTTAATAACTGTTTTGATTATTGTGCCTTACTGTCTTTACCCGTTGTACTTATGAAAAAATAATACCTAATCGAGAAAAACAATACGGACGATATCCAGAGTTGGGTAAGTTACTGGTGGTAAAATTTTTTGAGCCTTTTGCCTCCGAGATCTCGTTGAGATGATTCTCGAATTTTTGGCAATTTGTCTCCTTTCCATTTTTTTCGTTGGCTTATCACCGTTATAGCGACTTAAGTTTCTTCTAAGTACAACAATTGTAGTGTCTTACCTCCTTCTCCTCTGCCTTCCATTTCTGGAACCATTGCACCTTCGGTGCCGGTTCACCCTTGACGTTGACATCGAAGAAGATTGGTTTTCCAGCGCGCACTACCAACGGCTTCAGGTTTGTGCGGTCGATGCGTGGTTTCACTGCAAATAGGTATTTTATATAGGTACTATCTTGAATATAAACTTAAGTATTTTGTAATAAATAATTGTAAGAGGGGTGTCTAGTAAACCAATTTCAAGTTTTAATAGTTATATGTTATATGTTTGGATGTGTGTTTTAAAGTGTGTTTTATAGTTAAGTTTAAGTTTTATCCATTTTCAAAGAGATGAAGAATGACGAAAAAAAACGTTATGCATCTAATCATTTTGTATACTTTGTGTTATTGATTGCGAAACCATTATTTTTAATGCGTGAGTGCATTCATCATTAAAATATACTTGTTTATTAAAACTCATGCTTACAAGCTTTGTGTCTGATGGTGGTCATCTTGGTAGGGTCCGAAGGCTCGGACTGTCCGGCTTTGTTGACGGCGATCACGCGGAACTCGTACTCGCTGCCTTCTGGCAGGCCTTCTACCTTGGCTGATGTGGCGGTGCCAGGTACCTGTAGATTCATGGTTGAAAATCAGTGACATGGTAAAGTTAATTAGTCGTTAGATGATAACTTTGGAATAAAGCATCCATTCTGGTAAGTCACCCATCCATCATTGAGACCACACCAACCTCCCTAGTCTAGAGCACCCTGCTGAACAACTTATTAGGTTGCGTTGAAGAGTTCCTCCCATAGGAGGTTACTGGGATCTGAACCACGAAGTTTTATATGTCTTTGAGACGCAGCCTACTGTCGACCGAAACATAAATTACAAAATCGATTTTCTCAATTCAGGCAAATGTATCAAAAGTTGACAATTTTGACTTGTGAGTCAGTTCTTTCTTTCTCTCTTTAGATTTTTGTTCGACCACTCTAGTCATCTTTATCGGTGACGTTAGCCACTTACCATCAGGTGGATGGTGAACTTATTTGTCGGCTAGTTGCATAATTCATGGACTTTGTGGGCTCAAATAACAGTACTATTTTTATTACCTCTGCAGCGTTCTCCCAATCGCCGCCCTTCGGTCGTTTCTGTATGATGTACTTTTGGATGGGCGCACCGCCGTCTGACTTGGGCGGATCCCATTTGATTTCTGCGCTCTGGTTGTCGTGGTCAGCCACTTCCACGTTTCCGGGCTTGTCGGACACGTCTGAGAAAAATAGACAAGTTCGGATGATTCGATAGTTTTGACAATTTATTTTGGTTTTTTCTAAATCAGGAATATTAATTACTGTGATCAGGTTAGGTAGACACCTTTTATCGAGGAGGTTTTAACTGTTTATAGATAGTCTAAAATGTTTTATGGTATTATTAAGTAAATTTTCCATTTCGTTTTTTTTCCGTAACCAACTCTCGAAGATTGTAATTCAAATAGAAGTAAGCCGCTTGTAGTTTACCGAATGGATTCTTGGCCGTAATCGGGCGCTCAGTCTCCAAAGGCTCCGAGTCTCCCTCATCGTTGACGGCCGTCACCCTGAACTTGTACTGATGGCCAGGCTCCAACCCAGTCACCTCCATTTCCAAGGGTTTCTTGTCGCCAGCAACCCTAAATAAAACGATTAAGTTGAGTGAAGATGGTGACGTAAAGCTTTATGCATCTCCTAGTTTTGGGAAATTCAAGTCAGTGACATTCTGAGAAATAACAATTCGATTAAGCACATTATGAGGGAAAGGTCATAATGCTCTCAGAGTCCCAAAAGCAATAGATACTGACCTGCCAACGCGGACCCATTTGCCAGTGGCAACGTCCATTTTCTCCAACTCGTATTCCTTGACCGGAGAACCGCCGTCATCTTCAGGCTTCTCCCATTTGACTTTGCAGCCCTCAGCGTGAATGTCTGTTACTTCCAAAGGACCTAGAACACGAAATGATTATAAAATATTAAAAGTTACTCACAGATTATGGGTCATTTTTGTATGCTGCTTTCCTTTTTATGGCTTCTTGTCATATTTCACTAAAATTATAGGCATCTTGATTAATGAGAACTTAAATAAGTCTGTTGTATCTTTATTGTTTACTGTCCATTTCCTGTCTACTTGATTTAACCTTCTCGTATTAGACAACCCTGTTTTTGTTGTTATTTCAAGGGTCAGCTTCTTTCCTCATGATCACCACAACACATCACTGTCCCAATGCTAGACAGAGGCAAATTAATTTCTCCACGATGGCAAATTATATAAACCTCCTCTTTACTTTGAATGAAATCTCCCTACCTTTAGGTGCGCTCGGCTTGCTCAGCACAGTGAGCTCAACAGTCTCCTGGTCGAAGCCGTTGCAGTTCTCCGCGCGCAGGGTGTACTGGCCAGTGTCTCTACGCACTGCATTGACGATGGTGAAGTCTGTGTGGTAATCGGTATTCTCGATCTTGATGCGCTCGGTGTTGACTAACTTTATGCCCTCGCGCCAGGACCTGAGGGGAAAATTTTTTTAGAGCGCTCAATCTTAATATAACAGTGAGATACGCAATCACTGATGGTAAATTTTTGAGTGGCATGACAATTGTGCTGGTTCGATGTTGTTGAAGCTAGAAATAATTGAAACTTTGTGCTTGATTGCTATAAAATTTATATATGAAGAACTCCAGTCTCAAATGACCTTTTTGCTCTTACGATAATCTCCCTGTATGTTAGTTTTTTCGACATTTATTACATAGAAGTAATCTGACTAAATACTTAATGATTGTCACTAAGGCCATGTTCAGGTTACAACATCGGCTTATGATTGTTCCTAAGGTTATAAGATTTTTTTTTCATACACATACCGACATTTCTCCAGGAGGATGCAAGGAAGAGCACATAATTTTATTTGTTTCTTTGGATAAACGAGTACCTACAGTAGTAACGTTCATCGTAGCAATTTTATTGGTACTTAACGTCAAATCGTTGAGGATATATTTACCATGTGCACTCCGGCGGTGGTTCACCGATGACGTCCACGGACCACTTGTGAGTGCGACCGGCCTTGATGATCACCGACTTGAATGTGCTGCGCTCGATGCGTGGTTTCACTGTCAAACGAGGGAAGATTCAGCACCGAATTAAAGGACTGGGTGGCATGGAAATAACTCATTAGCTCTACCACCAAGGTTTACCAGTTATATCGGATATATTTTAAGCTTGAGGTATCATTTAGCATTTGTTTTATTTTAGTTACGGTTACAGATAAAAAAGATATGTCAGTCTAAAGAACTCCGACTAAACATTTTTCCAGTCAGGGTACTAAGCTATAGATACCGGAGCGAGACGACGGCAATTACTGGTTTAAGAAAAATATGTTTTAAGTATAGTAAGCTTTCAATAACATATTTTTTGTCTGATAACTCTCCACCAATACGCACTGTAGCAGCGTGATGGGTTATGCTTAAGACCTCCTCTAGAAGAGAAACCCTTACTCAGTAGCCCAATCCTCCATTAACCGATTGTAGATGATTTTATAATAAACTTACAGTTCCTGTGCTTGCACAGATGGTTTTCAGTGGGCTCGGAAGCGTCTCCCACGCCAGCCTTGTTGTAAGCCTTCACGCGGAACTGATAGATCATCTTCTCCTTAAGACCCTCAACCTTGGCTTCGGTCTTCGTGTCTTCGGTCTTGAGAACCTGGAGAAGATTATAGTAATAAAATTATTTTTCTGTATGATTGATAACAAGAATGAGATTTATATTTTTAACTTACCTACTTACAATTAAATTAATAAAGTCAATGAAAAGGAAACAAGCAATAATCGAAGTAGAACTATTCTCACATTTAAATAACTCTTAACAATTATAATTACCGGTACTTAATAAAAGTAAATAATCAGTAAATCAACTTTTTAAGCCTTTTCAATTTCGCGACAGTTTTTTATGAATATGGCGTTGGCGTTATTCAGCCAGAGACGTCACAGATGAATAATGTTTCAATTGTCTGATAAAGCTCCTTACCTCGATCCAGTCAGCAGTGAACTTGTCCTTCATTTCGATGACGTAGCCCAGCACTGGTCTGCCACCGTTGTCTGACGGCGGCTCCCATTGCAGCGTCACCGACATGTTGTCGTAGTCCGTGATGGTTGGCTTGCCAGGCGCTTTCGGTGGGTCTGGAGAGAACAAAAGTAATTAAGCACTACAATCAAAGGGAATTGCACTATTTATACGTCACATCTAAGTTACGCTGTCGAAGTTTCCTTCACCGCTCACATAATAATATGAATTGAAATGAATATAATTATTGGGAACACGGGTACCCTTGGCTGGAGCGTGATCTTCCATAGCTAATTACGACAGGTTAATATGATTACAGTTTCACAGATTCCATCTTGGCTGGCAACGGTCTACCTGTAATGCGTCTATTCGTTTGCGGTCACCATAAACCATAGATTATAGAGTTCATCAACCTTCCACTTTAGATCCACTCGGTCCGTATTTGACTCCGGAACACCCACTTTATCCTTATCATTCCTGGTCATTCGTAATACGCACCGCGAACGACTGGAATAACTTGCCTGCGTCGGCGTCCCCGCCAACCTATGACGTGGATGTCTTCAACAGAAGAGTGAATAGGCTTTTACTAAGTTAATGCGCTCACTACCTTGGACCACATCTCCACTTACCATCAGGTGGGATTGTGGTCAAGCATTAACTTACTTGTGTAAAAAAAATCACAACACTTAACATAGACACATATTTTGACCAGACCCGGTTCAATAATATAATCTCACCGTAAGGATTCTTAGCAACGATGAACCCATCAGTCTCCAGCGGCTCCGACTCGCCCTCCTTGTTGACAGCGCGGACCCTGAACTTATACTTGTGGTTCGGAGTCAGGCCCTTGACCGTGAACTGGGTCGGTTCAGGGCCGGTCTCGCCGCATGGCACCCAGTTGCCCGTGTCCTAGAAGGGAAGGTTAAGGATGATGTTAAGTTCAACTTAGAAACACTTCAATCCTAAGTTGATATATCAGACTGGTAGCGTGTGTCTCCACACACGATACCAGATTTGATATAAACAGTATTACTGTAAATTATATCGTCTTATATGATTATGGATTTTTTCAGAAACTCATGTGAATGCACGTATATTTACAGTAGTTCCAACTACCTTACTAATATTTATTGGGATATAAAGTATGCCTGTATGCAGCCTGTGATACAATTATGGTAGCTTGAAATAACTAATTTATAGAATGCAAATAACACGTCTTATTTCATTGAAAGATAAAAGCGAAGTGTAAACTGTTTATAAATATCAAAGAAGGGTAAAAATATCTTACCATGTCCATCTTCTCAAGAGTGTATCCGGTAATATCCGAACCTTGCCATTCGTCTGGTTTCTGCCATTTGACAGTTGCCTTCTCGGCGCGGATATCCTCAACCTCGATGGGACCGTTCGGGCGGTTTGGTTTGTCTAAAATTATATAATTAAATAAATAAACGCTAATAAATAAGACGTCACTAACATCTTCAACCCGAGAACAAATATTTATCTGTCATAGTTATACATATCAGCCCCAAACGGAAATCGAACCCGGGACCCCTTGCTTCAGACGCAGACTACGGTGTAGTCATTTAACAAACATTTAAAAATCGCAGTAACACGAGCTTTATGTAAAAAAGGTAAAATTATAATAAAGCGAAGAGAATAAAATGATCATTTTGAATCAATATCAAATGGATTGTAATATCGTGTGAAAAAAACCTTCCCATGACTTGTATAAAAATAATTGAAAAGCCAATCATACGAAAAGTTTTTGTCAAAAACAGCAGTTACTTAGTGTTACTACATACACAATTTCAAATCAGTGTAATGAGTTCGTGTACTACTTACCCAGAACAACAACATCTCCGATACTCTCGCAGGATCCAGACGAGTTAGTGAGTACAAGCTTGTATTTTCCACTGTCCACCCTGGTTGTCTTCCTGACCGTGATGACGGTATTCCTCTCATACTTATCAATCGTGATGCGGTCACCATCGTCTTTGATTTCCTAAAGTATTTAAATCATATGAGAAAATGTATCAATATGGCAAGTCGATTTAATGGTGGATTCCGATGAATAACTTCAAAAATCATAAAAAATGATTTTCATGACCAAAAACCACCATTAGTAACAAATGTCTGTGATTGAGAATGTAATGTAGATTAGCTTAAATATAAAGATATTATGCATAAAGTATATCCAGTCCTTGAAGATAACTATGACCAAAATCAATGCTTAGTGGTAGATCTAAAAGTAACAAAAGAAAATGGTGTTAGGTCGTGACAGTATTCATATGTATTGTGATCATAGATTTAGAACCAGTAGATTCTCCCATACATTTGACAGAGCGAGATCACCAGTTACATAATGTACGTGAAAGACAGAGACAAAAATATTATTGTTTGTCCCCGTGACCGTGCCCGATTATATTATAAATATATATTGTTTGTCACAAGTGCAAAAGATGAGTGCAAAAGATGATGAAATTGTGAGTTGTGAAAAACAATGAAGAGTGAGTTGGCTATTTGGAGATTTAAAAGTTTCAGTTTGTTTTTTAAGCAGAATATCGTAGTAAGTTTAAGTATATAAGTTCAAATACGATAGTCGATAGCAATATTCTGGGCTGCTTGTTAAATTTTGTTACATTTCTCATAAAATAACATAAAAGAAACGTAAATTCTCTGTCTCATGTGCGGCCACGCCGTGAATGAATCTATAGGTACTAGATCTATGACTGTGATACTGTGGAATAATGTTATTGAGAACAGATAACAGAATCAATATTCATAACTCAGAGTATCAAAATGCTCTTCTTGTTCGAACTGAGCACCAAATACGAAAAGAAGATCAACTAATTAAAGTAACATTTCAAAGATCAGTAAAGATGCATTTAGGAGATTTTTGTTGCGTGGTGACTTTTTGTACGGTATAATGAATATGCTATGCTTTTTATGATAAGGTTTAACTGTTGACGCGTATGTTTAAAACATTTTTTTTTTGTGAAAATGCTTGTCTGGACTATACTGTCCAAAAAGACAGTGACTGTATGAGTAATTAAATAGTGAAATAAAGATATATTGATGTGTAAATGCATCTTTACAGATTGAATAAAGATTACAACATCTAAAGCCTCCGTGCTGTCTAAACAGCTCAAGTTATCTCATTTTTGGCGACTATGCGACCATGTTTAATTGAATCACTGAATCAAGTATAGGTCATTAAACAATTAGTTACAAACAGCTCAAGTAATTCAATTAAACATGGTTTCTCTGCAGAATATAATGTGTAGTCATGTTAGCACAGTTTATGAGTGTAGAATAGAATATGTATAAGTAAATTTTTAGAAACATTATCAGATACAACATTTATTTTCAACCCATCTAACCTTCTCAGTGTACGGCTTCCCTCGTTTCTTTTTTTGGACAAAATAAAGAAAATATTAATATACGTTTTCTTTGAAATTTAAAGTAATGAAAAGGATCTGTATTAAGTTACTACTCGTATTTATGATCATGAATATTTTTTATATTTCAGAACATAATCTTTCTAAAATATTATATTATGTAAATACCGGATAAACGAACCAACTAGCCACCTGATCGTAAGTGGTCTCATACTCATCATCGCTCATAGACAGCAACACCTCAGGCATTACCGATACGTTGCCAGCCAAAAAATGAGCAGATTTTTTAAATAAATAAATCAAGGATTTAAGTTATAATTACCTCTTCTCCTCTGAACCATTTGACTTCTGGTTCAGGTTCACCACCGTACTTGATATCGAAAGTGATGATCTGGCCTTTTTTGATGATGAGGCTTTGCACACCCTCTCCAATGATGAATGGCTTGACTGTAAAATTAAAAATAATGAATTAATTTATTACGGGTTTTAAGAAATAAAAAATAATCACATATAAATAAATAATTTATCATTGAACATTATAAAAAATGTCGAGGATATGTCGAGGATACTACACTAATATACATAACTGATAAACAAATATTATATGCATATAAACAATAAATAATACACTAATGTTCTTAATCTTATACACATTGTACACTTTTTGTACTTACCGAATCTGCACTTAGCAACAATAGGTTTAGTAGCGTCACTAGGTTCACTAGGTCCGGCCTTATTTACTGCACGAACTCTAAATTCATAAGTGCATCCTTCCTTAAGCCCATCTTGAGTGGCAGATAAAGCATCTCCAGGCACTTCCTTTCCTTGTACCCAGTCTTTGCCGAATTTCTCCTAAAACATTAACATAATTATATCACGATGATAATCATGTGTTTTCGAAACTATTATACGTGTGATTATTTTTCCAAATTCTAATTACCTTATATTCAATGATGTAGCCAGTGATTGGTGCACCACCATCGTTATCTGGCTTTTGCCAAGTGAGATCTGCGTGGTCCTTGTCCCAGTCTTTAAGTTGTACATTCTTCGGCTTCGATGGTTCATCTAAAAGAATAATTTGTCTTAGCCACTGGAATCTCTACATAAATTGAGACTTAACGACAAGATATCTCAATAAACATACCCCATGGATCTTTAGCCACAACAGGCTTGGCGAAAAGACCAGGTTCACTAGAACCAATCTTGTTAACAGCACGTATCCTGAACTTATATGTCTTTTTAGCGATAAGATCTTCTACTTTGACTTTAGTGGGCTCCCCATATGGAACTTCAGCTACGTTATCCCAACCAGCTTTAAGAGATAAGTCCTGAAAGGAAAATGTAAGTGTTATATCATTGCTTTATTTACTATAAAACAAACGTAAGATTTTACACTCATGAATTTATTGCCTCTACATTCAACTAATAACTAAACTCCTTGTATTTTGTTTTACCTGTCTTTCGATGATATATTTGAGAATGGGCGATCCACCGTTATCTTCAGGAGCTTTCCATGTAACAACACATGATGTTTGGAACACATCGGTAACCTCCACATCTCGCGGAACAGTAGGTACGCCCTGCATGGTAATGGTAACATCCTTTGTATCTTCTCCCTGGGCATTGGATAGTTTGATTTGGTACTTTCCAGATCCTTCTCTAGTTGGCTTTTTGATCTTGAACAGAATTTTTTCTTGTTCCACCACTGCTTCGACTTCTTTATTGGGTAAGGGTTTACCATCTTTGAGTAATTTAGCTTCAATTGGTGTTTGCCGGGTGCCGGTAACTGAAGAAAGAACAAACATATTTGTATTTTATTTTCATTTCAAAATCATCATTACTTTTATTTATTAACACACACAAGATCATTAAAATTGTGAAGAATACTTACTTTTATAAGGCACCTCGATGACGAAAGGTTGACCAGCTGGTCCAAAGAACTCATCGGGGCATTCGATCATAGGTTTAGATTCGCCCTTTTTAACAGTAAGCTTACAAGATGAGCTCAGTTTGCCAGATTCACACATAATCTCGCCATCATCCTCCATTTCCAGTTTGTTGAAAATTAACTGGTGTTTACCTCCGCCCAGATTCTTAATTTCAATTCTGGAGAAAAAAATGGTCAAGAATATAACTTCTACTTAAATATATAAGTGATAACATAAAGAAATAATGAAGCTTTATATCAATTAAGTTTAATCTGCTTGATCTTTCAAAATAATCGAATGTTGCTTAATCACATAAAAAATTATACGTTAATTATAAAAAAAAAATCTTTTCTAATATCACTGAGAATATAATATTCAAATGTATAAAAATATATAACATAAAAATTATTAATAGATTTAGTAAAATAGTACAGATCACGAGACATACCTGTCATTAGGCACGATTGGCTGTCCATTGAAAGTCCAAACGGCTTCCGCTGTTTGATCCTGGAGTTCCACCTCCAGAACAACCTTATCCCTCTCAATTGCTTCGGTGTCCTTCAATTTCTTGTTGAAGCGATTCGAGTCTAGGATATACATTGAAATGATAAACTAACGCAGATAAATTATAAAAAAGTTCTTACTATTTACTAATAGAACACTTACTTACGTCGAGAATCGATTGGATACTAATGAAAATAATACGGCACATTCATAAAAAATATCGTTCAGGTCTACTTAGTTTAGACAATAGAACATAAACCTATCCCATTTAAATACAGGTTTCTAGGAAGGTGTGTACGAATATTAACAGTAATTGATCTGATCATAACCTTACTAACTAAAATAAGATTTTAATTTAGACAATCACTTAATTTTAATATTAAATACTGATTCCAATTAATTCTTTTATTTCTTTATAGGGATAGTATTGATTATCATACTTACAATTGACGATCAACTCGCAAGTGGTTTCATCAGCATTACTGACACACTTGAAGTTGCCAGCATCTGTTACCTTGGCATCTTTGATTATCACCTTTCGTTTCCTTCCCTCTTTGACAATCGTTACACGCTTGTCTACCTTAAGGGGTTCATCATTCTTAAACCTGTAAAATAGGATAATAGTAACGATTCAACTTTCCTTACACCCAGTTTAAACGTAATAATAAGGTCACATCGGAGGTTTTTACTTCTACAAAATAAAATGTAGTGATCCTTATCCTTTTTAAAATATTAATATACACTTACCATTTCACATCACCACCAGCATCGTCCAGTTCACACAGAAGTGTGATTGTATCTTTTTCAAGGGCTTGCTGGGATTTCAGTACCTTAGTGAATTTGTATGGGTATTCTGAAAAGAGTATCAGTATATTAATAATATAATTTGTTCATTTGTTTACGAAAGTTTGCTATGTATATTCATCATTCATTTTAAATACACCTTAAATTACTTACCAATAATCTTAACTTCACATTCCGTTTTATCTGGTTGTTTTTCAATTCTACAAGTATATTTATCAGCATCTTCAAACTTAGCTTTTTTAATCATAAGCTTACAGATACCAGAAAGATCCTTTGAAATTTGGTAATCTTCACCATCTTCTAATTTTGTTTCACCTTTCCACCAAGAAACAATTGCTAAGCTGTTAGATATCGCACACTCAAGGACGACTTCATGTTTGGTGTATCCAGTAAGTGTCTTTTTAAGATGCTTGGTGAAGGAGTACGTAGGATCAGGTTCGTCAACTTGCAAGAATGCAGTGCTTGTAATACCACCAATTTCAATGGTAATTTTACCGGTATCCTCAACTTTAGGGTTCATAATAATCAGCTTGTATGAATCTTGTTCATTTGTCATTTTATACTTCGAGCCAGGGAACAGTTCCTAAAAGTAATGATATTGTGTTGGATTAAAGAAAAACCTGGGTATATAAAATAATCTTCTTTAAATAAACAAATGGTAGGTAATATAATTAATGGTAAAACCAAGTTTTGATTACTTACGTCTTTGCGTAAGAACCACTTCGGTTTCGCGTTTGGCTTAGTGAAGATAGCCTCAAAGACCACCTTCTTATCCTTGCCTTCTTTTGCATTTTGATCTACGAGGGGTTTCAAAAATGATTCTTGTTTCTGAAAAATATGTCCAGCGAGTAATTAATATACCTGATTTAGATAAAAATAAAATGGTGCAATAACAAAAAGTGCTCTTCAGACAAAAGCTAAGTGCTGACCAATAAATAACCTAGATCCACATCTTATCATTTCCGACAGACATTTTGAAAAATCAACGAAGTGCATTAAATAAACAGTAACATAATGTAGTAACCAGGCGTTAGATTCATCAGCCATTCTTCGTCATGATCACCCATCACTTAAAACACCATGCTACTGTACAGACATTGGAATTTCTTTATTGACATTGAAGAGATGTGCAAAGTGGGCGAATTTCGCATCGTTGTACTATCATTCAAAAATAATGAATAAGTGTTTGTAATGTTTTTGAATTTCATTGTTCGGTCGTTAACACTTTATCATCATTTCTGAATGTAATTTGGTAAAACCCTGAAACATTGATGACACTGTGCAAAAACGGTGCGTTGTGCTGTTCCAACAGTATTGTATGTGCAGAAGAAGTTGGACAGATAAGAAAACAGAGAGAACATTTTTGCAGTGTGCAATTTATACGGTAAGAGGTGACTTCATCAATTATAATTGATAGCCCAGTAAAATTTCAAATTACTTGTACCAATTTCATGTTTATTGTATGTAGTGTAAATATTGAAATCTACGACAGAGTTAATAGTCATTAAAAACTTTTGAGTTTTACATATATGTTGGATGAATATAATATTTAACGCTCTGCATAAGGTTTTGAATTATTACAAAATAACCAAAAATAATAATATAATAAATTACGGTTACTATGTTAAAGTAACTTGGCCATAAAAAGAGAAACGATGAGTACTGTATTAAGTACTAGACTTTATTTTAATGTATATAAATTACGTGTCACGTTGTTTGTCCGTGATGTACTCCTAAACTACTTAACCGATTTTAATCTTTGTACACCGTGTGCAGTTTGATCCAACTTGAAAGATAGGTAGCTACATCTCCCATAAGGCTCACGGAAGGTTTTAATAAAAAAAAACTTTTGACAGAACGAAGTCTGTCCGGGCAGCTAGTTGTTTATAATTTTTGAATTAGTGCAGAATGTTTGTGCCAAAATCTTGCTGGACATTTATATGCTGCAGTGTACGTGAGACGTTACTCATGTGCGATAAGTAATTGCTTTAAGTGGTACAATTCAAGATGCATTGTGTCGTCTAAGGACGAAATAATGCAGTATCGTTCGGTGTCAAACCTCGTTTCTTTTGAACGAGTGCAGCACCGGCCAATCCGGAATCAGTTCTGCTAGAGATGGTCTTCTAATATGGGATCTCTACAAAATATCCACAAATTCTTAATAAAATCTAATCATAATACGTAAATATCCATTAGAAATCAAATTATTACTTTCAAATCATGCTAATACTTGAAATGTGTGTCTGTACAAGTGTAGCCATCGAAAAAAGATTAGAAGAATACACAATGATAATACTGGCATTTAAAATGTCTGAAATTTCAGCCAGCACGTCTTTGTAAATAAAATTCCAAAATCTGCAACACCAGATGCATCAGCTGAAATTAATAATGGTGTAAATGGAGAAATCAATTTTAAATGACGTGAAAAAGCTCCTCAATCCGACGTCACAAGTAAACCTGTAAATAATTTCACTAAGGACAATCCAAAAGAAAGTGAACCAACACCCGATTCATTCCACTTACATTCCCTGTAAATGAAGTTAAAGAAGAAACGTGAAGTGGTGATACAAAAACCTTGTGCAAGTTATTTAAAATTCATTGTTTATGCAGTTTTTATTTAAATCGCCCCAAAGTGACGGTCTTCAATATTATTCTTATATCAACGCTCATCTCGAATTCCGAGTCTCTAGTTTCATGTCATGTCATCACCCCTATGACCTACCTAATTGAAGACCACAACTTTGGGGGACAATTTTAGTTATTTTATTTAGTATTTAAAATAGATCATCAGTCCTATTGAAATAATTATTACATTTAACATCATGTATTCAATCAATATTATTATAACTTATTACTCATTTTGAGTCTTGGTGCCTTTTCTATGTTTTCAATAGGACAGATATCTATATTTTTAAGGTATACTTTTATTCCTCCATTTTATCGAACCTTTATTTTAACAGCCTCCATCAAGTCGGGCCAATCAGGTATTATTTCTGGTAGAGACATACGTCTCTTTATTTGATATATGCCCTAGAATTTATAGCATAATATGTTACTCATACGTGTTTATTTAATGTATTGTCTGTTTATGATTGAAAGCTACGTTAATTATAAGCAGTTTGAAGAGGTTTTAAATATGTTGATTTAAGTCGTACGTTCAGTGACGATTTACAATAATTATAGTAAAGAAGGGTGAAGTTTTTTTAACGGAATATCAAAAAGTTTATAAGACATGACGATATAATTAAATCAATTTAACAATAAATTTGATCAGCAGTATCAGCAGAAATTAATACTAGCAATAACTTGAACATTAGAAATATCTTGGTGATTATAATAATATGGACTTAATGATATTAAATGTATGAACTATATTTTGTCTATTTCTTCATTTGGAGATGTGATATCAAATATACAAGCTTAAATAGATCTACGTGATAGTGATAAAAATGAAGATACTAACACGGGAAAAAGAAAATAGGTTTCTAATAAACCACCAAGCCATATTCACAGATTTGTAATTATAACGAATGATTTACTTTGTCACAAATCTCAGACAGATCCTCGGCCTCAGAGATAAACATTAAAACGTAGTGATTCTTTACTTTGTGATAAACGTTTGAACTTTTAAATTCAACATGTGTCAAACAAACAAAACAAAGCGTCAAACTTTTGACATGCCGTTTTTTCTTTGTCATGTTATTAAAAAACATAGGTAGGTATAGACAAAATTCAATAGATACAATTCATTTTAGATTCCTCATTAATAAGGAAAAATAAAATTCTGCTGTTAGTTAGAGAATGTAAAAAATAAGAACGGTCATAAATAAGTAAATAAAAAAGGAAATAGAATAATATGAACTAAATAAGTAAAATAAATGTATAAACAATATAAGTTTAAGGAATATTTGTAAGTGGAAATGTACTAGAAAGAGAGTATGTAAGTTGGAATGAATGAAAGTATTTTGAAAGAGTGTTCTGAAATTGTGAGGACCTTAAACCATGACCAGTTGGAGGAGCTTCTGCGCCTCTCGGCAGGGAATCTACACATCTCGAGACCCTCCGAAACGACGACCATAAAACCATCTTCTTCGTAATATCCAGTCTCTAAGCCCTAAGAATCAAATATCATGATCATGATGCAAACGATGTTTTGCAATAATATTTTACTCTTATTAATATTCACATATCGAACCATTGCAATATTTTATTATAACTTCGATTATAAATACTTGTCCAACCTTGATTGTGATAATCGTCCAATTACATTAAAAGCAGATAATAATAATAGTGTATAAATAATCTTATAAGCCCGATGGAGTTGTCTTTTAGTTTAAATTATTTAATATTTTAAGTATTGAAATATTGTTGAAACGTTATACATATCATACCAACGATTTTTATTTAACTTTCTGATTCATTGAAATACTGAATTCGAAATAGGTAATGTTTCAACATTATTTCACATTAAATATTTAAGACTGGTATTTATTTAAAATATATTATTTTAATTATTTTAATTAATAGCGAATTCATATCACCAACTTCAAGAGGAATCTTATCCTCAGCTATTTTCATATTTGAATTTAATTTTAACTTTTACTCTCTTTGAATTGACAGGATTAAAGAGGTTATAATATCCTACCTTTTCAACTTTCTTAAGTGCTGGTATAGGCTTTTCGGTTTCCTTCAGGTTCCAATCAGGGTCTTCCTTCTTCTCACCCCATTTGGCGTACTTCCTTTTCTTGAGCATAGCTCGGAAGTCCATACCACTGGCATCTATAGAAAAATTAACATGAGATCATTTTATTATTTTATAAGGTATTATGGATAGCATTATTTTCTTTACTTTTATTCGTATGTATTGTAACATCTTAAAATTTCAGTACAAATATTATGTTTAGAATAATAATCAATAACAGTAAGATTACTTGCAATGATTGCAATTTATAACTATTTATTGATTACGATGATTGTGTATCATCTAATTATTATTACCAGAGACATAAAGTTGCATTTCAGCTGAATCTTCGCCATGGATGTTGCTAACCACAACTTTGTATTTTCCTTCATCGTTAGGCTTAACCTTTCTCATGCAGAGAGTAATGAGACCAGTGTCACCATCGGTGACAAATTTGTAGCGACCACCTTCGATGATCTCCGCCACACCCTTGTAGAACTTGAATGTTGGTGCTGGATTACCCTCGACTTGAACAGTGAGGTAGCCAGTTTGGTCTGTAAAAATATCAAATTATATTAGTGATAAAAATAGTAATGAAAATATTAAAAATACATGTTATTATTAATATCAACATTAAAACTAATATGGAAATCCTTGTTTATTTGTTTGTAATTAAAAAAAACATTCCCAAAATTTATACTACCATGCCGCATCACAAATAACAATGCCCTAAGACAAATATTTATCTATCAAAAACATTTCGCCCCTACCCAGGAATTGAATACGAGACTTTTCAGTAAGATAGATAAGATCAACATGTTTTAAAGACAATCAATTGTATTTTGTGTTATTCTCGAATAAGTATAACCAAAAAGCCATAACTATTCGCTAGATACTTTAAATAACATATGTAATTAACACAGTATCTCACCTTCAACAGCAGAATAGCTCTCTTGTACATCTACGATTACTGGTGGACCTTCCTTAGCTCCAAGAGGTTTCAGCGGTATCGATGGCTTATTGATAAGATCTTCCAAATCTTGGATTGAAGGTCGTCTAGTATCTCCAGATTTCCTTCGCTATATGATTAATGTGTCATTAGTAATTATATCAAAATCAAGATTATTATTAGATGTTAATCACCAAGAAACCAACATAGATTGTAATGTAGAAGTTTAAAAGTATCTTAGTTTTGTTTAAAATAGTTATTTGATTGTGCTAAATAAAATAAAAATAAAAACTGAACGTTCTTAACAAGGCAGCAAAGGAAAAAATATTGATATACGATAATCAGAATCAAGGAAAAGTGTTCGTTGTAGTTTTAGAACTTGACAGGAAGATGTAAATATCCTTGAACTAAATAGATCGGTTCTATATCAATTAATTGAAAGTCACCGAGATACCTCCGACAGTTAAGATCATATTAAATATAGATTGAAAAATTATGTTGTAACTAAATACAAGATGCATTAGTTCTGTTATGACAGATGCGGTGCATCATACGCGTTAGCCAAATGACCCGACAATGAAGATCTGGACTTCCTGATATATGTGGCGCAAGTGTTGAACGTACGGTAAGAAATAATTACATCTCAGAATTATGTGGCTCTTTTCAAGTTGATTAACTACTTGACTAATTAGGGACTTGCTAAACTGCAGCGGTGTTACGAGCAACTAAAAAAGTAGCGCTGCTAATATGTCTACTTGATATGCAATCGAGAATTACTGAGTCTCACTCACGATTGATCGTTTCCTGTGAAGAACGGAAGCGCTTTTAAAATTTTGCCAATTACAACTCATCGAACATTAGACTATGTGTTACAATAATTTGCTTACGAATGACGGTAACTTTCTTAGCCTCTCAAACAATTCGTTTATACATTATAAGCTTTTAACATACAATTGAAAAAAAAAGTAGTAGAGTCTACAACTACAATTACGTTTGAAATAATTTTTTAAGCATCCCTTAATTAATCCATTTAAATTTATTTCACACCTGTCTATGAAAACGATAAGCATTAGGTATATACAATGAACTAATATACATATTCGTTCACTGGGTATATACCCTTAAATTAATGATTCTATCTCGTACTGTCAAGGTAACAGTAATTTCTATCTCAGACAAAGATCAACATCATTGATCTCAGATATATTTAATCTACGTTAACTAGTACTCATTATTTATGACTTAATATAAACGCGAACGATAATACGAGTATGAAATTTATAAGTAGCATTTACTCATGACTGACTAGGTAATTTGTCTTTTTTCTCAAAATGTTTATAATAATTATAATAATAAAAAAGCTTAATCAAAATGAGCCATAAAATCAAAACGATAACTATAAAATTATTTGCAAAGGTAAAATACTATTTTAAATTTTATTTTTATTGACGTTTCCTGGAAAGGAAATATGCCTGTAAACTAAAGGTGTATGTCGATGACTTTCCGAATTGAAAAAAAAACTAATAAGATATAGAAGAGTATAAACAAAATACTTACCGCATCTGCTTTAGGTTTAGGTACGGCAAGTGGTTTTTTAGCAACCGCTGCCATCGTGTTAGGCACATAAATATCGATCGAGATGCCACAAAATAATCAAAACTATAAATATTTATTAATAGATAAAGTATCTCAAAATCACAGAAATTATCACAGTTCCATAGCTATCTCACACATTTTTTTTTCACACGAACTCTACTAAACGAAAAAAAATTGTCTCATTTATTTTACAACTATCCTTCTTTCTCATTATTAATATCTTATAATTACAGCTTCTCGATTAAATGCTTTAAAATGTTATATAGTTTTTTTTTAAGTGTTACACCTTATTTATTTTTTCGATTTGGGACAGTTCGATATAAGTTCGTTCCATCTAAAAATGGGCGCGAATGTCAAAAGACTGAAGAAGGGGTCGGTCAGACATGGTTGCCTTGCTATGGTGGGGTGAGGGGAGCGCGGGCATCTATTTGTGCACAACACAAATCAGCAGACCAATTCAATTAATTATCAGATTAAGGTGAGCCATCCATGTGGTGTGTACTTGGACGACGCTGTTAACATATGTGTGAAATTGTCGTCGCCCGATATCTGGAGTGCTTTCCACGGTAAATTTGGCCGTACAGAAGCGTAAGAACTTTAAGATGCTTAGACGTTAGAACATTTGTAGCAATTTATCAGCTTTCCAACATACGCGTTGAAATATTACTATGAACGAACATTTTACTCCGGCGCATGGGCGGATCAGGAAATTGATTAAAGTACGGTTTGGCTAACGAAAAAGGTCATGCAACAATATCGACACCAAATGGTGTTATAAATTCATTACAAATAACTAAATGTCGTGGTTTGGCGTTGCTGTCTGTTTTTGTACAGACAAGATTGAGTGGTTGCATAAGGTGTTCGAAAGATTGATTGGCGTCCACGAATACATTCTTATAACTCAAACGATTGTCATCACTGGCAAACAAACCTAGCCTCGAATTTTACTCGCATCGTTAAAGAGGCAACCATTCTGTTAATACATTGTTGACAGATCTAATATATAATTCAATTTATTAATGACGTTATACTGCAATCTCTTTTCAAGCAATGAATAATAAAGAAGAACTAAGTAATTTATTGCAAACAATTGTTAAAACAAGTTCTGGATTGAAGATAAGCTTTATGTTTGCAATTGTTTCGTTTTGATAAAAGAATTTTAATGCTTCTATAAACATTATAAATAATGTAACGTCCTTTTAACTCAAAAACACATTAACTGATACAGAGGAATGAATACTTGGAGCTGATCGCCAACTCCACTTGGACACGTGCTGATGCCAAATGGTTCTGCAGCACTAGCATTGTGATCAACCCACAATAAGAATAATCGGCCCACGCGCATCACATAAGGTATTCTCGACCCTATCATGTCTATCAATCTCGTTTTAAGCTATCTTTAGTACTTCTCTATATAACTTATTTTGGTGCATTATGTAAAAGTTTTCATCATTGTCTTTTACTCAGTGGTTAGACTTTTTACTCAGTTGTGGTTAGAATGTTTTCCATAATTGTATGTTTTCTTTATTCTTCATATAGTCCTACCTCTAACCACAATCTCTTTCATATTGACTTTTGTTGAAGTCAACTTTGGCTTGTTGATTCCGTTATATTTATGTTTGTTATTTTTTGCCTCACTTTTTAATGTAAGTTGATAAAATTACATGATACAATTACATGACATTAACATTAATTGTAATTTTCTAATTAGATCTATAAAACTCCTTAGGAACATGTCCCAAAGAGAGTGTGATTTTTGAAGCATTTCTTCTAGTTATATTTTAACCAATTATAATGCCACTTATTAGTCAAAATTTTCGAAACATTGAAAGCCAAATACATAAACGCTAAGTAGGATTTTTATCGACTTCTGCATTATTATTCTAGCATATTTAAAAAAATACTGTTATAAATAGAATAACATGAAAATATTTGTGAAATACACTTGTAACTTTTGATTGTTATTTTTTTTAATAATATTCATGTAACGTGTTTACCCTTAGACAAATGGCAGATGAATTCTTTGAAGACGTTCGTATTTTTAACAATACAGCTTTACAAACATAATTCAACCGTTCTGACATCTCACGGCAGTTAAGGGTTGTAGATTAAAGTTCACCTTGAGTTAGTTCTTGGCCTAATTCTTCGGGACATATTTATAAAAGGAGCCATCAATCATTCGAAACTATCGGTGCAATTCTAATATAAGTGAGTAGAAATTTTTTAGACGGAACAAATTGTAGTTATTGGGATAGCACAAAAGTTTTTTTATACTATCGTTACAGATTTCATAAAGTATTTGCTTAAAATTTTTGTCTTAATCGGAACCAATTCTTCAGTCCAAAATATTTTTATAGTTGATGATAAATGTAAAAAAAAAATTTGTAACCACCTAAATAGTACATCTCTCATCAACTACTTTCTCATGTATGTCTCTCTACATAAATGAAAATGAAAAAATTAAAAATGATTTATTCAGCAACCATCATTACACACAATTTCAGTGCACTAGCTCCCACACTAGGATTCCCTGTGTTGTGAGAAGCTAGGATTCACTCTCTCGTAACAAAAGTGGGTACACAATCAAATATCTTAAGTTAATTAACTAAATTACTTAAAATTCAGAAAGTTTACAGCAAAAAACTTTGAATAGAGATACCATTTATAACATAGATACAATTTATTTTGTACAGGTGCCAATATTAAATCCGTACAATTGAATTTTCTGTTGTTACATTTTTTGCAAATTATTGTTAAAAATTAAAAAAAGCGCTGTTCTATTTTTAGTAGTAATACTATTTTTGTGAGTTATGTCCAGTCAACTAAAATGACGTAGTTTATTTTCTAAAGATATCTACAGTTGCATTATTTGCGTCATGGAGACAGATTTTGGCACTAATCTATATTTATTGGTCGGTAATAATAGAATCTTTGTTTAGCATGCGGTTCTATATCGGTTTGATTTATAATCGTTCATTACGACATAATTGGACACGACAGTGCATTGGAATGTGAGTATATGTTTACATTTTCCTATGTTTTGTGGCACCTCAATAACGATTAGTAATATAAAAATCAAATTACTTAGTCTAATTTAATTACAGATATTAAAAACGTTTACCAACATTTCAGATAGATTGTTCAAGAAGAATTAGAAGAAATGCCTTAACTTTTAGAATCGTGTTAAAGGAGTAGCGTGAATTTAGACAGTGTTCTTCCAATAAACTTTCGGAGCGTCTTACTTTTCTTTTGGATATTCTGTTATGAGGTATTTATACCTATAATTATGTTGTCTTAACATGTAGGATGCCTCCAAAAATTAATTGATTTTTCATTATTAAACCACATGCATGCTTCTAAAGGTTAAGATTGGTATTTCGTTTTGCATTTATGTAGAGGTTGGTTTAGTAAAAGGTAAGTTTATTTAAAAAGTTAGAATGACAAGATGTTACTTTGCACTATTCATTATTAATATTCATTTAATACGGTGATGTTAACAAATTCTGAAGATTTTTTCCTTATGTATTTTATTTTTCGAAACCAATCATAGCACGGTTTTTGTCGTTATATAACTGGCTTCATTGAAGGCTTTTGCAAATATCTCGCGATCTTACTTAAACATTTAATAAATTAATCACTTTGCAAATTTCTATGTTAGCCACGAATCTAGAAGATGTATTCTTCTATAACATTGATATCTAAACATATATTTTCCACACATGTATACCTCGCCCGCGATTTCACCCGGCCTGCCGCGTTTCTTTTTTGGAAAAAAATAATTGTTTTAGTACATCATTCACTGTTAATTTTGTGCTTGCACGAAAAGGACTATCAATATGTACGTGAGTGTGTGATTGTAATTCAATTAGTAATTCAAGTATAGTGTCAAATGTTTTCAAAAAAGTTATATGTTAGAAATAATTTAGAAATTCTTAATGTTTGTTTACCCGTCTTACAACTTTTGTGGTGTTCAGTGAATGTATTTTAATAAATAAATAAAAATAAATATGTTCGTTTTATTAAAAATGTTAAAAAAATTGTATTACTTGTGTAATTTTTGTTTTAGTGTTGAAATTCATAATGTGAGATCTTTTAATTTTGTAAGTTAGGTATATGAATTTTTGTTAGTGGAAAACTAGAAAAAATAAGCAACTCTAAAGAAAACTATGAAGCTTCGTCTTTTAAATAACTATTTAAAGTTTGTTAAAGCAAAAATAATTAAAAATTTTGTAATTATAAAATAGTTATTTAAAAAAACGATAAAGTCAAACTGAATTCAGCAGATTTGGAGTTTATCCCCCGCCAGTCGGCAAAGCGGCTTCTAACTGATATGAAAAGAAAAGAACTAAAGAATCTAAAGAAAAAGTTACTTTCTGTTCAAGATATCTATGACTATTTTGGACTAGAAGAGTAGGTATGAATAAATCAATTGCGGGTTTGTAATAGTTCATTTGTAATATGTTTGCAATGTCACCAAACATAGTTAGGGTTCTAAAAATCATGGAGGTAAAAAATCTGTTTTGAGTACGAGTATGTCATGTATGTATTGTAAAAATTGTCAACAATATGTATGTGGAATAACTTAGTCAAATAAAATAAAATTCGAATAAGATAAAAAGAAAGAAAAAAATAACAAAATGCTTTGCAAAAGCGAGTAGCGTCCGCCTAAAATTGACCAGACCCAAACGATCTCACCTTTTTCTCGTCTACTACTTCTCCAGGACGTAATTTGGTGACCTGTTTTTGTAAAAAAATATTGATAATAACCCCTTATTGAAATACCCTGCCTACCTAGTGTCTCTGCCGCCGAACCTGGGTGACCTACATCTTCCCTGCCCTTTCTCTATTCTGCATTATTTGGTGCAATGACCTCAGCAGTGCAAGTTATTTCGTTATATTATGCTGCGTCATCTTCATGTTAATCGTTAGTTAGTTCCCCGTTCGTCACAGTATGCAAGAAAAATTTTCTTTAACACACCGTGTCATAGTTATTTTTCCATAAGACCTCATTTAAAGGACCAATCATTTTGACCATTATTTGTGTGCGAACGTGCTTACAAGCTGTGCAGTTTATTTTTGTGCTTCGAATCTCAAAAGTGTGTGCAATTTAGTCTGTGCCTTTTACGAATCTTATCAGAGAAAAAAGTCCTGGATAACAACATATGAAATTCATTGTATTATGTAGTATCTGCTAAGTTTTAACCTATTGGTATTCAAGTAGAGTTGAACATAGAACAGTCGCGTGTACTGAGTACTGACTGATATGTCATTATCCAGACGAACGTGAAGAATGTTTTAAACCGCGTCGGATGCAAATGCATTAAGATAATTCCTTTTACAAAAATACAGTTAAACTTTTTTCACGGCATTATTATAACGGATAGCATTCACGAAATATTTATAGCAGTTTTGCTATTACCTTCTTCTCTTCGATCACCTCACCGGGTCTTAGTTTTCTATTCTCCTGTGGATTACGTTTTGTACGATCTTAATATCTAATTCAGTACCTGACTTCTAAAGTGTTTGTGCTAAAACGGTGCGATATGCTCAGTTGCTCAACTAGAAGCGAGGAGTGAAGGAGTCTAAGCTCAAAACCAATGAACTCACTAACATCAATAATCACCAAAGCATTTTGTGGTTTGATGTGAAGCATCATCGTTCTATAGATGATTATTAGCAAAATTCATAGGGCATATTTGGGGTGTGTGTTACGGGTTCGGCTTGAGAGAACAGGGTGTCTACGGGTGGCCTTAAATTTTTATAATTGGTTAGGCGTAAATATCGACACAAAGTTACAAGACGTCGATTTGAGTAAATTTGGATAAAAACAAAATCTGATTAGTAAATAAAATTGAAAACTGTTGTTGCCAATCACAATTTCGATATTTGTACCCAACAATATTAACTAAGCTAAGTCTGGACGGCACAATTAAATTACACATTTAAGTTTTTTATCATACCTTTGTTCATATTGTTGTCATTTGAAATGGAGCTATATAGGTAGTAAATATTGACGATCAACTTATAACCCTAAATAAAATATGATAATTTTTGAGTAACAAAAGTAAATCCTTACCTCATCGCTGATAATAAGGGAAGGACGTCTACCCATCTCCTCTGGGGGAGGGATGAGAGAACCTCGTCTTCCACCAGGTGCAACGGGGGCCAGTGAAGGTTTTCTGGGTGCCTCGGGTTTTGGAGATTTCTCACGAATAACCTCAATTTTGGGTGCCGCTGGTGCTTCTTCCGGTGCTTTGATTTCGGGAACTTTTGGCTTCTCTGCCGGCTATACAACAATTGTTTAGTAAATGAGTCATACGGTTATTTCAAATATTTTAAAATTAATTAAATATTGTTTTGAAGGATAAATTACTTTTTCAGGCTTTTCTTTCTTTGTTGGTGTAAATGGCGTTTCTTCGTATTTTTCAAGTTCCGGCCTCTCATAATCTGCGATTTCAGGCAGATCTTCAGCTTTCTTTTTAACGCTAGTAACTTTCGCTTTCTTGACCTCTTCTTCCACCTTTTCTTCTTTCACCGCGACTTTCTGTAATTTGAAATTATGTTAGAAATGATGACAGTACACTCGCGTTAAGCTTTAAAGATCAAAATTTTACTCCAGTGTTTTCCCTATAAATTACTCCTTGTAACTTGAAGCTAAAATAATTATTACAAATTAAATAATTACAAATAAAATAATTATTACAAAAAATAACATTATGTGAGATTTAGACATAAAGAATTGAGGAAATATTCAATACTTACTGTACCTACCGTACCAAGTAATTTGAAAATAAAATAAAAAAACAGTAAATTATTGTTACGAAGCAAAAGCGAAAGCAGGAAATATTGTAACTACATAAAATAGAGGAGAGAGTATTAATTAGGGCATAATTATATTGCATACACGGACTAATTAAAAGTGATCTTTTACTATCTTAGAAAAATAAATCGACATGCATTACAGAAATTTAATTATATTTACAATATGCAAGATATATTTATATTGTTATTTCTAAAATTTTTTGTGACTTAACCTGTACATCTACAAATATTACATAAAATATAATGTGCTACTAAAAAGTTGGTGCCGGTGCAGATAATATTACATAAAATATAATGTGCTACTAAAAAGTTGGTGCCGGTGCAGATATTGGTGCTGGTGCTTTTAAAATCTGTGATGGTCATGTGCAAGGTGCGACAAAATATTTGTGCCATTATAAACTAAATTGCTGATATCTATACCTCGTTAGGTGATTGAGGTCTGCTGGTAAAAGCAGGTTGTGGAATTCCTAACGTAGCTTGTTTACTCTCGTCTTTGCCCTCTGTTTCAGCCTAAACAGTAAAGTGATTAATGGCGACCATACGATGTGTTTTCAAGATGTCCTTTAATAAATTCAAATGAAATTGACTATTCATCCATAAATGTTTGGAAAAACTCTGTCTTACTAAGTGAATATATAGTGTAACTTTGTAGTATGTAGTAGATGTATACATAATTATACATAATACAAAAATGAGGTTGACAATGATGACGAAATATAAAGGTAATCTAAAGTAACGTTAACAACATAAATACAATGTTAACTAAATCTTGTACTCTAAAATGTACCTTACATATAGGTATTCTTTTGTATGGGATAATACACATAACACGATAGAATTAAGTAAACATTTCATATGATCACTTGATAAAATATATGTATAAATGTGCTTATTTTAAATCTTCTTCCGTGGATGGTGAATCTACCCGACTGACTTTTTAAGTTGCTCCAATTTCATAGTTTTGTTCCGAATAACAAAAATATTAATTTACTAGCTTCCACCCGCAGCTTCACCCACGTGGATTTACATAAAACCATAGTAAATTATTTACCTAAACCTTCCTCAGGAATCATTCTATCTATTGCTGGAAACCGTAAAAAACACCGTACGGTAATATTTGAGTTTATCGCGTTCATACAGACAGATAGACACGGCCAGGGGACTTCATTTTACATTATGTATAGATAGTTGATGGCATTTTTGGCTGTAAATACTTCGTACAACCAGAGGTAATAACCAAAGTGGTTTGGTTGATATAGATTGGACTACTAAATATTTAATTATGTTTAGAAATGGACATATTCAATGTTAACTGAATAGGTACAATAATATAACTTAAATCACTTAAGCTTTTACAATCCTAAATACTTACCAAGTTAAGATTTCTTCCTGAGTACTAAAATGTCTTACTAAAACATTTCGATTCTTAAGACACAAACAACATATAAAACACTATAATTCTTAAATCAAATCCAGAAATACAGTATATAGCCCATACATACACTTATATATGGTCATAAATTTATGATACTGAATAGTCAGAATTGATTTCAGTACCAGATTATGTAGACAAGTACTAAGTAGAAAGAGAAAATAATAAAAGTAAGGATCCAAGTATGAACATGTTGATAGTCAATTTCATTTGTAAGTTTCTTTCTAACTGAAAAGAATTATGTAAATCGTGTGAGTAAATTGTGGCGTGGTGTTTCGCGTGTAATTAATGTATGAGTATTAAATATGATATTGTAATGTAAAGCCAGCGTATATATTTCTGAAGACTCTGAAATGTTAAGCGTTGATGTCATTGTGTCCATTGCTTGTACCTGTTTCTGTGGTATGTGAACTTCTGGAGATCGAGATCGTCTCCAAGGTACTACACTATCGGGTGTTTCAAGCAGTGTTGGTTTATATTTATCTTCCAATTCTGGCGTCTGTTCAGCCTGATCAAAAGTTTTATATTTGTATATTTTAACTTATGTGTCAATATACTTAAGACAGAATTTGGAATAAATTATAACTATACCTGTGGTATTTCAGGAATTACTGCCCATGAAAATGGAACTTCATTTTGTTTCTCATCTGGTTCCGGAGTTAAAAGTTTTGGCACCTAGCAAATTTAAAAATTAATGTATTCTCTTTCTTTTTCCAGATATTATAATGTAAAACTCGAATATCGAATAAAAAATAAATTATGAAAACTGATATGTGCTTGAATAAATATTGTGCATGAATATGTAATAATAATAATACTACCTCCTTCGGTGATTGCTTTCGCCATGGATGTAAAGTGCTTTGTGGTTTGTCAAGTGTTTTATTTGTTTGTGTTTTATCGTCTTGTGTGTTATCTGGTACCTAATAATTAAATAAAACATTAATTTTTGTTCCAACTAGTAGATTTATTTATTTGAAGATAAAATAAAAAAGAAACTACCTTAAGCGTTTCAATCAAGTCCTTAGGTTGAGGATTTTCATCTTTCATTGGCTCCTATCCAAAAAATTACCGGTTTAAGTTAGTTTCATTTCTAATATATTTTAATTAAGAACAAAATAAATAATGGTAAAATATACGAGACTGCAAATAATTGTACCTCCGTTTTAGATTGTCGTCGCCACGGATAAATCGATTCTTTTCTTTTATCTTCTTCAGGTTTCTTAATGTCCTCAACTGTTTCAGGTTCATTTTTACTTGTTGATTTTATTTCAACTGGTTTTTGAACCTGTGCATTATAAAAATCTCATACATTACTGTACTGTAAAATTGCTGATAGGGTCAAGAAATAATGATTTTGTACGAACAATACTTTAAATGGCGTTTTATGCAAATCTTTGTATCCTTAGTTGAAGCAAATTTAGTTCGAAAATCATTTATTAAATCAAATTCCAAAGGAAACCATTACCTCTGTTGGTTTACTTGGAGTTTTCTTGTCCTTTTCTTGTGTAGGTTTATTAAAGGACTCTTTGCTATCAACTTTCTGTTCTGCTGCGTCTTTTGGCTTTGTTAAGTCTACCATATCCTGTTCGAATTAATATACATCTTAAAACTTTTTTTTTATCAAAATACATTGATATTAATATTGTACTTAATAGTACAGTAAAATGTATATAAAAAAAATTGTGTACCTCATCAACATAACTGGGGCGTCGCCATGGGTACGTTGGTTCAGTTGGACGATCTACAGACATTCTACGTCTTACTTCGATATTTTCGCTAGATTTGAATATGTCGATTTCGTCCTGACCCTACATTGTCAAGGCTAATTAATACAAATTTACCAAAATAATCAAAGATCAATATAACCAGGAAATTAATAATAACAAATACCTCGTCAGTATTAATACTAGGTATCAGCTCACTTGGACCATTGGTAGAGTCTTTTCGATTTACTTCCCTGTTTTCTATAATTTCTTTTTTAGTTTCTTCGTCCTAGCCAAAAATAATAAATAATTGTTTTACTTAACATTGATACTATTGATTTCATTTTACAAAATCTACTTTTTTAAGTGTAAATTTGTTTCCAGATATCGTTAAGTTTTTTAATTATTAGAATATATAAATATTGATCCAGGAAAATGAATACACAACTTTACCTTAGTAAGTTTGCTAGGTCTATGTTCAGTAGGTTCCTTTAGTTTATCTGGATATGTTTTTAGCTTGGTTTCACGTGTGTCGTTTTCGATCTCGTCCTAATTATAATAAGAAATCAATCGGTAAGATAAATGTCTACAATGCGCAAAACATGTAAAATATAATATAATTACATTAAACTTAAATTTACCTTAGTGTCTTTTTTAAAGTCACGTCGTTTAGGTTCTGTCGGCTCGCGTGATGAATCTTTATCGCTTGTTTTTATGACATCTGTTGTCTCAGGGACATTCTTATTATCCTAATTAAAATAATAGTATTAATTTATATTTTAATAGATATTGTCTCTTCATGACAAATTTATTACCAGTGGAGACTGCACATGGCTATTCTATTGCTGATTTTTATAATAAGAATTTCCGTTAAATATAAACATGAAGTTAAATAAATAATTCAAATAGACAGAATTCTCTTCTAAAAAGAATATTAAATATGATGTAATATTATAAATCATACCTCTTTAGTTTTACTAGGGCGACGTTTAACAAGCTCTTTCGGTTGATCAACAGACTCTTTGCGTTTAATTTCCGATGTTTCCACTATTTCAGTAACATCTTCATTATCCTAAATTCAGATATTTATTTATATAATATAAGATTAACAAAATATTTTGATAATTCTGAATTTATAACAAAACTACTATAATTTTAAGTATTTACCTCTGTTTTGCTATGACGACGGCTAGGTTTTAGTGGTTGCTTAGTTTGCTGGTCTAAGCTTATGCTACGTTTTGGGTGTGTTTTTTCCGTTGGTTCCTAAATTGTTAGAATATAATGTTATAATTACAGTATAGTAATTGATGTACGAGTATAGTGTATGATAATATGTATAACGTGTAAAAGTATACCTGTGTGTCTGTTTGCGTAGGTCGCCACGGATATGTTTTTTCTGAGGGCTTATCGACAGTATCTGGCTTTACCTTTTCTTCTACTATCTCTTTTTTGTCGTCCTATTTACAAAAATATAAAGAATATATCTAGTGGCACACATCTTGCAATTGTGATTTTTACACCGTAATGTGTCTTGGTTCATAAAGAAAACGTTGCCGTGAAATTATTCACATAAAACATTTAGAGATAGTTATTTACTAGACACACAATTGTCGAAGAAGTAGAATTGTATCGACAATAAAGTATTTATTTACAAAAGAAGAGATAGAAGACTTTTTGTCCTGGTGTATTTCATAAGAACATAGAGTATATTTTCAACATGCATGGATTTTTTCGATAACTTACCTTTAACTTAACCTGATCTAGAATGCTTTCTTCTGGTTCCTTTACAGCAGTCTAAAATCATAATGTTATGGGGGTGTAAGCGTTACATGTTTATAAAAACCTATGATAAAAACTAATAAAGGTATCGTGCTAATATGTTTCTAAAACTTACAGTGTCTCCACTTCATACAGGCAAAATATGTTTTATGATTGCAAAATTGGAATTATAAGCATTAAAATATAGGTTTTTTGCAAAAATTTTGTCACGAGAGATTTCAGTATTCAAAATTTGTAACTTACTTTTCATATTATAAGAAATATTAAACGTTTAATCTCCATATGACAGAAACTTTAGCTTTGTGGGCTACTCAAACGATATTTGTGGATAAACTACAAAGTGGATAAAGCAATTTAGTTGCTTAAAGTGTACTTTGGGGGTCTGCTCAAATAAATCGCAAAAGTGACGCTATAAAAACGGAAACAAGGAAATTGCTCTTGGGGTAGCGCGTTGCGAACATTATGTTGATCATTTAGTAGCAGAAACTGAATTCGCATAAGTGAACAACCTTTTCTAATTCTTAGAAAATATTTCTTTATTTCCCAAATAATGTCTCGAAGGTCACATAAAATTTTAACTTTGATTTCATATATTTCAGCTTCTACTTATATAATCACCTTCAGTCATACCTAGCGTTCCGACTGATGACAATTATAAATTCTCATCACTTACCTTTACTGCAGACTTTTTCAATGTCGCCATTTGTTGTTGTTCCGCAACCGAAGATATGGAAGATTTCCTGCTTTCAGCAGTTTCTTTTGTCATCTGTATGGTAGGAAAATATTTTATCGGTTAGTCACAAAATCGTTTTATCACCTTTTTTTGATTGCTCCATTTCCAATTATAATATTCAAATAAACTTAACACCAAATACTGTGATATTTGGTTCCTTGAGTCAAAATATTTACAACTTTTACAATGACATTACAAGGATTTTTAAAAGTAATTCAAATAGTTGTATTGTGTGATCTTATTTTACTTAACTGTTTTTTTTATAGGAAACACTTAAAATTTCAATTACTTTCGAACTCTAATAGATTTTTCTTAACTGTTGTTAACATACGCGATATTAAGGCGATAGTTTACTTTTTACTGTTCCTAAACATTTAGCACATATGTATATGTCTCTAAAATTTCCTCACCTTAATGCCTTTAGCTTCCATGATAGAGCTTCTACGGCTCTCACTTTTTGATTCGTCTGTTACCTTAGGATTAAAAAATATACCATTTTTAACTTTATAAATAGAATGATTAAACCCAGTTGTATCTGAAGCAATAATAAATAACACAAGTTTTATAGGAAGCACAAAACTGTTTGAAATACTAACTTCAGTTTGCATCGAAGTCCTTCGGCTTTGCGTCTAAGGAACAAAACACATAAATTAGCACTAGCAGAATACAAGATTAACACAACAAATAATAATATGATACATTTAATATTTACATATGTAGAATTAACTAGTAAAGTGGAAATAGTTTTTTTATCAACAAGAGATCATACTTTTAAAAATTTAAGATGTACTTTTAACATTGTAAGATTTTAAGTCTTCTGTTATCTTAGGATTAAAAAATGTACCATTTTAAACCTTATAAGTAGAATGATTAAACGCAGCTATATCTGAAGCAATTATAATAAATCACACAAGTTTTATAGGAAGCACAAAACTGTTATTGAATACTAACTTCAGTTTGAATCGAAGTCCTTCGGCTTTCCGTCTAAAGAAAAAAACATATAATTAGCACCAACAGAATACAATATTAACACAACAAATAATAATAATACATTTAATATTTACAGATGTAGAATTAATTTCCAAATTTGTCGATATAGTTTTTTTTTATCAACATGAGAGTTAACATACTCTTAAGGTTGTAAGATTTTTCTTAAGATTGCAAGATTGTCCTGAGTCTTCATTGAACTCATTCAGAGCAAAAAAAGTAAATGCCCTCAAGTGACACACAGTTTTTCACCTGGCTAGCGACAAAATATCACAACCACGCATTACATTATTATGTTTTCCATCAGTATATTTCATTCATTATCACGACTACTTACATCATCAAAAACAAAAATTAGTTTCAGTGCTTTGAATTTTTCGAAAATTTCAAAATTTTAAGTTTCATAGAGAACTTTTTGAGCTAGCGAGGTAAAAAATATATTAGTTAACAACATCAAGAGAACTCAATCGAGTCCACCTTGCACACAATTTGAATAACATATAACAAAACATTGCTCTTTAAATTTTAAACTTAGAAACTTAGGTATGAAGGAAAAGTAAAGGATAATTCCTGTCTACAACTAGGCTTTAGGAATTTGTGTTTGTATTTACTTATTATTTAAGGACATTATGATTTAATACAGTGTAAGGGCACAGTACAATTTCATGGAGAACGTTGTATGTAGTAAAAAAAACCAGGATAAAACCTATGTCTTATTATCGGCTATTTTGGGGATAGATAGAAAAACTAATGATGTAAAAACATTCATGGTGTTTTACGAATAATGGATAGGGGCACTCTCATGGTATTTTTAACCTCTACCTTCACTTCAAGGCGCTGTTGTGTTGCAACACTTGCAACGGCCATTTCCACCTGTTTTTCATGACATTGCTGTTAATTAGGTGATTATAGAAATTGAGATATCAATTTCTTTTGAAATCTTAACACAGTTTAACACAAACTAATTTTTTAATTCCCTTAGAACTTCGTTTAGATAATTTAATTGAGGTCTAAGAAAGTATTGGTATATTGACATGAGGTCTAGATCTTTTTAACAAAGAATTTTTATCGTATTTCTAAATAAACGTTTATATTTTTAACTTTGTACCTTTGTAACTTCCTTTTCCTTCTTCTCCCGTGTAGTAGGAGTGGGTGAGATCTTCTCATATTTTTCAAGAACTGGCCTCTCGTAGTCATCAACGAAGTCCAGTTCATACTGAAACATCAATCATTCAATTCACATAAAATTTTAATACTTAGGTGAATAAATTTCTATTAAAACTTTATTCACGTAATTGTTATACGCATTGAATTGAGAAGCAATAGAATTTGGTTGTAAAATACCATCTAGTCTTCTTTCCAAAATTACATAAATGTTATGAAAGAAGATAATACTTACCACATCTGTAAAATAAACAAACAACAACGCAAAATAAACATAGCAGCATGCGACTTGCAACGACCCAAGAGAATCAAGACATATACAACGACCAATGACAATATTTCAATTCAGACATCCTCCAGGGAATATATTGTGTTGTGAGTAGTGTTTTTGGAATAAGGTTTGTGCGGGGATTTAAAGAGTAAGTAGGTATTTTGCAAAAATATGTACAATGCTTTTAATTTGTGCAGACAATCTGTATAAAGAAATGTTAAAAAGAAATACAACGTAGATAAAGACAGTAAGAGAAAGAGAGAGAGAAAGACAGATAAACGGTTGGACAGATAAAGAAAGATAGATGAAAACACGAGAAGTAGAAAAACTGAAAAAGAGTCGATAGATTCATAGAGCACAAAGTTCAGAACAACGAAACGATGATTACCCCATCTTCGGTTTCTTTATCACTTGTAGTAGCTTTTTTGGGCTTTTCAGTTGTCTTCTTAACAGTTTTCTTTAGTTGAGGCTTTTCGAATTTACCACCCTGCACTGTCAGGGGTTCCTAAAGATGCAATATAAGTTTAAAAGGATAGTTCTAAATTAAAAAAAGCGTTTTATGTTTTAGTAAAGTTTTAGCAGGTGAAACTATGTGGTTAGCGTGGTCGTGTATAATTAAAGCTCGGTGATGTTATTCATGCTTTTTGTATATAGAAATCGAAAATGTTAGTTTCTTTAATTATCTCAGCGTATAATTTTACTAAATCGCTAATTGCTACTAATAATAGTTTTAAACTTTGTTTCTTATGACTACCTCTTTTGGACTTCCTTTCTTGACGACAGCGGGTTTTTTAACCTTAAGTGCCGCTTCTTGAGTATCCTCCTAGACAAGACATATTTAATAAAGTAAGACATAGAATGTGAATTCAAAAATCTTATAGGTATGTTTAAAAGTCGATAATATTCATTCTAATGTATACTGTATTGAGTGAAAGAATCACTATTTAGACGAACATAATAATTATGCTGAGATAATTAAGAATTTAAAGAAAGTAAAGTACCGTTGGTTTTTTCTGTGCAGGTGTTGTTTGCGTGAGAGATGCTTCCTCGGGCGCAGTAGTGCTCGTCTTGGTTCGAGGCTTAGTAAGGCTGACGGACTCTTCTGTGTCCTCACCCTAACCCACCAAGACATTAGTTAAGTGCGCAGCTTTAAATCACAGTGTCGAAAAGAAATGTTAAAATAAAACTGAAGGTACGTCTGATTTGTTGACTGTAACCTTCACAAAGTGCTGAGTGAGAAGTAGTAGAACTAATTTAAATAAAGATTTTTGAAAAAAGTTGAAATATTATTGTGAAAAACAAGTGTAATATGTACACGAATAGGTGTATGTGTAAAACGTGAAATCTTTTTTATGTGCTCGTGTGCATGTGCTTTTCAGAAATTGCACACATTGTACGTCTACCTTCGTTGTAGGTACCTTTATCAGAACAAACACTCTCTTTAAAACAGGTGGTGGCTGTAAAATATCATTGTTGATAGGATTCATCTGTGGATCATTGTAATTAATTTATACCGGTTTTCGTCAACAGATTTTTTCTGGCTTAGTATTTATTATGCATATATGATGCCTTGTTGGTGCAAATTTAAACAATATGTGCTGTGTAACCGAACTGATATACTACCTTTTCTGTTTCCTTATCTTTGGGTTTTGGTCGCTTTATTGTTTTTTCATCAACTATTTCCGGTTTTTTAACCTTGAGCTTTGCTTCTGCCTCACCCTCCTGTTAGGTGTTAAATAGTTTGAATTAATGGAAATGTGAGTGACGACCAAATATTATTATTTAGTGAGTAAAATAGTATACAAACCGTTGGTTGTGTTTCAGCGGGTGTTTTGTGTGTAAGTGAGACGCTTTCCGGTTCTTGCCCAGGTTTCGCTTCTGACTTTGGCTTAGATACCGTAACGTCTTCGTCAATTTCCATTGGCTATGGAAACAAGTAAATATTATATGTATAATAAGATTAGTTTCAAGCTAATTGATAGTATTTTGATTGTTAAGTAATGTGTTTGTATCATACCTCTGGCTTGTCTTTACTTTTAAGGGAACGACGCCTAGCAGCTGTTGCTGAAGGAACTTCTTCCTCAGGCTTAATATCGTCCTAATAAACAATGTAATATAAGTAATGAAATGAATAGATATAAAATACAAAAATATATAAATCATTATTTTTTTAAATTTTAAATGTCTTGTTTTAAGTTTTGTGTACCTTCTTCTTTTTCTCTAGAGGAGTTGGTGTGATTTTTTCATACTTTTCTAGAACTGGCCTCTCGTAGTCATCAATAAATTCTTCTTCAGCAACCTTAAACCATGTGCGGAAATGTAAATATTAATAGTATTTTTTTGACGCTTCCATTGAGAAATTATTGTAATTTATCGAAAAGTGGTAATTTAAATAACTGATATTATTAAAATGGTTTTTCTTTTATCAAATAACGGCTTTAGAACACGTCTTAAACTGAAAATGAAGTTAAACAGAAATAAAGAGAGAAAATATCTATTAAAATAATTGATTATTAGATTTTAATTAGTACAAAAAAGTACAAAAATAACCGAAACTAACTCAGAATACGCGAGACCCCTCGATATTTTAAAAAAATTTATCACCACAGAAAGTCTAAGTCAATCATAGGCCTTAGATGTGGTTTGACTACTAATGTACATAGTGTCGAAATACGAGAGCGAACATAAAACAAGTGCCACTTTCTAGGGTTCCGAAGTAAAATCGGAACCACTATAGTCTCGTCATGTCCGTCCGTCATGTCTGTCCGTTGAATAAAATATTGAGAAACATATTTTTTCTGGGTACCTCCCCTACAAGCAACGTAGGAATGAAATGTTCTTTCTTTGGTTGAAATTTGGATGAAAGTTCATTCAAAAATAATATGGGTCTCTTAAGACCATTTTTAGATTTAGCGGTTTGTTTGTGAAATATTTGACTTTAAAATGCTAATTTTGGATAGAGTCAAGAATCAATTTACAAGAAAAACTATCACGGCTATGTTAGCATAAATAGTTATGAGCAATAGTCGATAAACTTACTACTTCGGAACCCTATATTGCGCCTGACACGCATTTGCCTGCTTTTTTCAATCTACATTTAGCCAAATTTAAACATTACTGATCCTGTCAATTACTTAAAAGAACAAAATTTTACAAATAAAGCAAAGCTTAGAAAAAGTTATATCAGCGTAATTCAACAAGCAGTCGCAAAGCCAAGACTTACTTTTGGTGAAATTATCTGCAAGAGTAGAAGATAGAAGGTAAAAGTTGTAGTTAAAGTGATGAAATAGGTGCCGAAAATACTCATTGAAGTTTGTGAAAATTAATAAACAGATTCGTAAATTTACCACCCTGATAACTACCAAACGCTGTTAAGAGTGTCATGATGGTTATAAAATTCATAATACGTTTAAGTTCCTGTGAATTGATGTGTTTGTTTTTGTGAGTATTAACGAATTTTATTAACCGTGTTACATAGTTATATAGTGGTTACATAGTAGCTGTGTAATATTTAGCAAAAGACAAATATTGAGTACCTCTTTCTCTTTAAGAGAAGGACGTTTTTTAGCCTCAGGCTCAACCTTTTTCGAAGGCTTGGTCTTTGGTTTGTCTTCAGGTTTTTTCTCATCCTCCTAAATAATTAATGTCATAATTATAATAGTTTTCAAATTTATGAGACAAATTAAATTAAAAACGTTATGTTTTATTAAGTACCTTATCTTTCGGCACAGAACGTTTGCGCAGTGTGGGTTTTTCTGGTTCTTCTTCCTTATCTTTAGGTTTAATTTTGCCCTTCATTATGTCAACTTCGTCCTATCATAAAATACTTTCATTTAGTTGTGTTTCAGATATTTATCAAATAGTGTTAAAAATAAATCAAACTACAGGTTATTGATCATTTTATGTTAACATAATATTATAGAAAGTTACATAGTAAATATGTACCTGAGCATCATTAAGGCGACTCTTATCTTTAGGTGTAGGGGTAATTTTTTCATATTTTTCAAGTTCAGGCCTCTCATAATCATCAACAAATTCGGGTGATCCCTAAAATATGAAGTATATTTTTGATATAATTTTTTATCTTATAAAGTCATTTAATAAGTTGGATACTCAAACATTTATTATAACGGAACAGGTACCTCCTTAACTCCATTTTGTTTTTTAGATCTATCTAGTGGTGTTGGAGTCATTTTGTCGTACTTTTCTAGTTCAGGCCGTTCGTAATCGTCCACAAATTCTTCTTGTTTCTCAGGCTTTACAAAATAATTAAATAGGTATTTAGTATTGCCACAGAAGAAATAATAGTACTTATGATAAGGTATTGCTTAAGTTTGAAAGGTTATTTCAATTAATAAATGTATGTCTTTAAATAGGAAATTTAAAGTTTACCTTTCTTGTTTGTTTTTTAATTTGTGCCACTTGGGGCTCTTCAGATTTTTCTTCAGTTGCTTTAACTGGAGCCTTGCCTAATTTTACTTTAGATAATTCATCGACTGGTTCTTCAGGTGTAGGAATACTTTTTTTGAGACTTGATCGGCGTGGTTTTTCTTCCTCCTATCAATTTATACAGTCATTCATTTGAAATAACAAGAACTTGCAGAATAATTAATCAAAATATTCTCTAAATCTTGATTGTTTTGCCGTAGCGGGTACAATTTTTTGGATTTTTTACGAACGAAAACGTACCAATAAAAATTGGTACGGTTTTAAAAAATCATAAGGAACAATTTATGTATAATCACGCTGAAGGAGACAGTAGTATACAAGGATGCGGAAGAGCAAAAGAAAAATACCTTTTCTTTCGTTTCAACTTTAGGCTTTTTCTCCGGTACTGGAGCAGCAATTGAGGGCTCCTCCTCACTTTCTTCTTGTTCGCTTTTAACACTTTCTGATACTGATGCTCTCTTTAACTAGATAAAGTGAAAGTATGTATTTAAATTATGTAATGCAAAATATTTTCTCTAATACAGTATTTTGTTAGATGTAAATATTATATGAGTAAGTGTATGTAATGTAATGTGATGATTACCTTAGGAGTATCATCTTGTTTGGGTTTTTTATCGAGTGGCGTCGGTGTAATCTTTTCGTATTTCTCCAAAACTGGTCTCTCGTAATCGTCGACGAACTCCATCACTTCCTACATTCAAATACAGTTTAGGACGCACGAATGTTAACACAACACACACAAAGTTTAAAAAGAGTTACATATACGTATGTACGTATGTATTACACAATATTTATATACTGTACAAATTATACAGAATGACCAAAGAGGTCATTTACTGACCTGATTCACCGATGCTGGGCTATTTTAAATATAATAAATATTTATAATTAACATTTAAAACAAAATATGTATGTGATATAGTTTTATCTACTTTATCACTAAAAGCTTTATACAGACATTGCACAAAAAATCCAAACGAACAATACTTACATCCTCCTTCTTTGACACAACCTTCTTTTTAACGACCTTTTTCTTTTCTTCAGTCTTTTTCGTCTCTTTTTTATCTTCTTCAGGTTTAGGCTCATCTTTCGGCTTAACAGGCTTAAGTTTCGGAATGCCTTCAATTTTAGCCTCTACTTGTTCTTTTTCTTGTTTCTTTTGCTCAATCTTTTCTAAAAGAGCCTTTTTTTCTTCCTCTGTCTTAGCAGTTTTCATTTCAAGAATCTTTTTAGCTTCTTCGATCTCAACTTCTGCCTTTTTAGTTTCTTGCACTTTACTTTCTACCTTTTTAGACTCTACCTTTTTGGATTCTACGGTCGTTTCTTCTTCTTTGGCTTCCATCTTAACTTCTTGTTTCTTGGTGACTTTCTTAGCAGATTTCTTTTCTTCAATGTGATTTTCTTCAACTACAGACATCTCTTCTTCAGATTCCATTACAGTTTTTTCGTCTTCCTCTTCTTCTTTTTCCTCTTTCTTTTTCTGCGTTTTTTAAACAAAATGAATAAACCGTTGAAAATCTACATATTCCAATTAAATAATACAAGTTTTTAGTACAAAACGCAATTTTTAACACCCCACTAGCTCATAATTTGCTATAAATTATTACAAAATAATGTTTTATAAAATAAAATAACTTTAATATTTATGTAATTGTTTAAAACTATGGAATTTTTATAGAACTGTACCTTTTCTTCGACAATTGTTAAATCAGCACTTGATTCATCTTCACCAAACTCGTTCTTAATAACAACTCTATAATTTGCAATGTATTTGTGTGATACTTTTCTTATGATAATCCTGGCATTGGTTCCATCAAAAGAAGTATTAATTTCGGAAGAGTCTCGTATAATTGTAGAGTTCTTGTACCAAGTACATCTACAAGATTGATCAGATGTTTTAAGTACTGCGACAAATTCAGCCTCTTCATTTTCTTTTTTGGCCTGTAAATAAAAAAAAATAAGCTTTGGAATTAATTATGCCTTATTATGATGAATTAGTTCTTAAAAGGACAAAGTATTTTTTTAGTAAATTTGTCAAAAATTTGGCACATTTCACTTACCAGGCTTCTAAAATGTTTGATAATTTGAGGTTTTTCACCCTTCTCTTCAGGTATTTCAGTGATTTCAACTTGTTGTGATGTCGCTTCACCTTTCTCGTTCTTAGCCACAAGTTTATAAGACCCTTTATCTTGTTGTGAAATGTTTGAAATCTCTAGTTTTACTGCAAACTCACCCTAAAATAATGTGAAAGTTGATAAGTATTTTTAAATTAGAGAATTATTTGTAAACTTGATTTTATTATGTAAATGCTGAACAATAAATTAATGTCTCAATAGTACTTACTTCTCTTACTGGCTCAATAAGCACAGTATGCCTTGAGTCCTCTTTAACTGCAGAAGATTCTTTAAACCATGTACATGAAGGTGCAAATTTACTTAATACTTTACATTCAACAATTACAGTCTTCTTTTTAACTATTTTAATGATCTTTGGTTTCTCTTTGATAACTGGAATGACTGTGAACAAATAATAACATTAAATGTTATTGTCTGATTTTTTTTATGTAATAGAGCTGTTTTGGTATTCTTTCAACTTACTTTCAATATTGAGCGTAAGATTTGCATTGAGCTCTCCAAGTTCATTTTTAATGTTACATTTATACAATCCGGAGTCTTCAATACCAGGATCAATCAGTTCTAATATAATAGTGTAAATATCTTCCTTTACTTCGATCCTGGTCTTAATTTTCGACGAGTCCCTGATTTCTTTACCCTCGTGGTACCACACGATCGTTGGCTTTGGATTAGCTTTGACTTTGCATCCCATAATTACTAATTTTCCATTATCTTTAGACTGAATCGTTGGCTTTTCAACAAACGTTGGTCCCTCGCCTTCTGGTTCCGGTTCAGCCTCAATGTTCAAGTTCAGGTTAGCGTTGCTCTCTCCAAATTCATTTTTAACATGACAGCGATAAGCGCCACCATCCGCTGCTGTCGGATTCGTCAAGAGTAACACCAACTCGTAAACATCTTCACTAATGACACTTGATTTGATTTCTATTTTACTACTAGCCTTGATAACGGTCGTGCCTCGGTACCACGTGACTTCAGCCGCCGGCTTGGCTTTGCAGACACAACGCATCGTAATGAGTGTGCCATCTTCGTTGGGGATGATTCTGGGTTTCTCAATAAATGATGGTGCGAAACCATTTTCATCATCCCCACCTATAGAATTAACATGCTTGTTAAAAATAAAATAAATTAAATCATACATAATGGTCATAAAAAATGTGATGCAGCTTTAAAGCTTTAAGCTATCATGCAAAATTAAATGCTACTGTATGCGTACGTTTGTAGTTCGATCACAAAAGATCATTATTACCTTGAAAGTTGAGAGCAATATTCGCATTACTCTCACCAAACACGTTGAACGCGTTACACCTATAATTTCCTCCGTCCTCTATAGTTGGACTTAAAATTTCAAGCGTCAAATTGTAAGTGTCCTTTCCAATTGCTTTTCTGGACATTTTCATTTTGACACCGTCCTTAATTTCTCTATCACCGTGAAACCAAGTGATATCGGGAAGTGGATGTGCCTCTAATATACATTCCATTACTAAAACGTCCCCTTCTTGCCTTATTGTCGGTTTTTTAGGAAATCTAGGAGCTTTACCATCGGGAATTCTGTTTAGAAAACAATATTTTTACATAACTACGCAAAAAATATATATGAAAATAATTAAAATAGTAACTTATAAGCCATATTTACTTGGGTTTGTCTCCGCTTTGGAAATTAAGGTTTATTTTCGCTACGCCTTCACCATGTTTGTTTTTTGCTACCGCCCTGTATTCTCCTTTATCCGAATTCTCAACGCCTATAATTTCAAGTCGCGCCATGTGATATAGTGTTTGGTCCTCTTCTAATGTTATTTTGTATCGACTACTTTCTTTAATTAATGTTTTGCCATGGTACCTGTGTCACGGCATACGTTAAATTATTAGTAATTATAATTATTTCATATGTAATCCACATTTTCATACTGAAAATTTTGAATTAATTCTTACCATGAGACGGTTGGTTTCGGTTTGCCAACACATCGACATTCAAATGTGATTTTGGTACCATCATCCGATTGCCTGGTGACCGGTCTCTCCGTAAACGTCGGTTTGATAAAGTCTTCAGGCACGGGCGCTTCGTCGCCTAAGCCATCAATTCACTTATTAATATTAATTTAAATAACACTATCGCCTAGATGAATATTTGCAGCTAATTTGTCCTCTTAGTGTAATTTTAAGATGTTTTCTTTAAGAATAGTGTACGGATTAATAATTTGCAGCCAAATTGAAGTTGAGAGTTAATCGAAAAAAATGTATAAGAAGTAGTTAACACTATTGTATAAATACATAAATATGTAGATCGTTTATTATTTTCCTCTTTCCTTTCCTAATGTACGACAAATCTAACGCACGCATTACAGTTGCTATTGTTATTATTATTATTGTTATTAATATTAGTGATGCGTACGCTAAAGCCATATATTTAACTACCACAAATCTTATATACGTGTGTAAATGTTAATAAAAGCTTTATAGCGAGGGCGAGTCAATTATTACGAAATGGTATTATTGAACATAATGTTAGTTTATTAAGAGGGAATTGTATATTTTAGTATTTTAATAAGTTTATAAATAAAGTTATCGCTTTTAATTCATTTATGTTTATTAAATTTATAGTTAATATGACGCAAGTGCAAAGTGTGTGTGGTGTTGTTTTGAAGTAAGAGTAGAATGTATTTCAATGACCCAAAGAAAACATCTTAAAAGTACATCGTGTTAAAATCTGAGACAAACTTATACATTTAAGTGTTTATTGTAGAGTAACTGGTATTTTAAAATTAGTTAATGATAACAAAAGCTGAGAGCTGCAACATTTTAACTGATTGTGAATTAACAAATAAGAATCTGTAATGGATTAGGTACACGCTAAAACGATGTTAAAACAAATCAAAGCATTTTAAGGATAACTACTTGTTCATGATTTTAAGGTCGATAATGCATTTTATTCAAAAAATTGTATTTAATGAAGATGAATATATCGTACTAATTTTATTTAATATCAAATTGAACATTTGAAGAGGTTTTTACCTAAGTTCAATCAACAGTTTCTTATTTTTTGAGTTTTTTCTTTAATTATTATTCAAAAATAAAAAAAAGTTAGAACAAAACTGTTTGAATTCAACTTTTGATTGAACTTAATTTGATCCATTTATTTATATTTGGTCAAATGATAAGTGCTAAAAACGTTAAAAAATATCTTTCTATTTTCATCATAATTATATCTAATATAATTTCCTAGTGAACAGAAAGAATATTTCCAAACGTTATTAACTACGTAATCATAAGCAAAATGAAGTAGCTACGAATACAAATCATTGTGATACTGATGAATCATCTGAAATACAAATCGAAGAACTTACTATCGAAGTTTAAGCTGATCGTGGCGTTACTTTCGCCGAGTTCGTTCTTAGCCGTCACCCGGTACTTGCCAGCGTCCTCTACAGTGACGTTGTTGATCTCTAAGGATGCATAGTAGGACTTGCCATCCTTGTTAACTGTCAACTGGAAAACAAAATTAAAATCCATTCAGAAAATAGCAGACTTATACTTAACTTACAAATGTTTAATTGTAAGTAAAGATGCTGAACTAGAACCAATGATGCGGAGTTTAAAAATGTACCTTTTAAATTTTCTTTGTCATATAGAATTAAAATATATTTGTAAGGTATGGAAAAAGAAGTCCTTTGAATAACATCGCAGAAGAAAAATATTAATATTAAACAAACAGCATAATGTTTGAAAACAATAAGGGGCAAATTCGCTGTAATAGAGGAAGGTTTTATGATTTTAGGAATCCACTTTTAACTAACCATCTTCTAAAATATCAATAACATCATTCGTTATTTTAGCATAAACCTTCGACAGATTTAATTCAATCATCTTTTTCAAAAGGCATAAATTCTCTCAACATAATTCAAATTTATTTTTATAATTGTTTGTTAGTTCTATAATCATATACTCACTAGACGTAGCAACATGTACCTGTAGTTCAAGCCAACTGTATTATTGAGGTCAAGGCCATCTTTAAGTACTTTTAAAATAAACGTTTTAGGTCATTGTTTCTGAAGATCCAATTTTTTGTTACTAACAGATTTTACTGAATTCAAAATGAAAAGTGAGTATAATGCTTACAGCGACATTTTAAAGCAACTAAGTAAAATAGTGCATTTTATATGGTAAGATTTTTTTGCCTAAGGACCTACCATAATATACAATAAGTAACTTATGAATAATTTATAACTAAGCCAACTCATTTGCTTTCTCCACCGAAGTTTCGATCAGCTTTACACCTATTGATATAATCACCTTGACTTGGTTCATTTTTGGCTTTAGATTTTACTTAAATTTTAAATCTATCGATAATATCTTTTGCTTAGTCTACTTCACTTTTATCGTCAAATTTTAGTACTTTTAATTTTTTGATAAAATTGTTAAATAATAAATTGGTGAACAATAAAGAATATTTTGTATTGTATTGTTTTTTTCAATCACCTTATGCATCAGCTTTACACCTATTGATATAATCACCTTGACTTAGTTTATTTTTTGCTTTAGATTTTACTTAAATTTTAAATCTATCGATAATATCGTCAGTCATCTTTTGCTTAGTCTACTTCAGTTTTATCGTCAAATTTTAGTACTTTTAATTTTTCGATAACAAGGTCAATCACCTTATGCCTAGGTCCTTGTTTGACTTCATTGTTACTGTGAAACCACGTCACGCTGGGCAGCGGGTCGGCTTCGATGCGGCACTCGAATATTAGCCGCTTGCCATCATCCTCCTGTCTGATGGCCGGCTTGCGCGCGAACGTTGGCGCTTTTCCGTCCACTTGTCTGGAAATGTATGCCGGTAAGATTAATGTAACATCAAAAGTGGCTCCAAATGATTCTTGTGACACACGGGTGGTCGGCAGTTCTCTTTTCTTGGCTTGGTCTTTGCTTAAAAAGCTCCCGTTGGAAACAATTTTGTTTATTTTTTTTATTTTTTTTTATAGAAATAGCCGGCAAACGAGCAGATAATCCACCTGAAGGTAAGTGGATGATAAGTGGCTATCGTCGCATGTGGATATTAGCAACACCAAAAGCATCTCTGATTTCTTTATCTTTTCATAGTGCAGTTTTTCATTTTAATCCAATCGTATCCAGCGCTAGGCCATTTTAAATGTTGCCATGTAGCCAAAAATACTATTCCTTAAATTTCATAAAAATATTTTAAATATTTGTCTTTGTCTTTATAAAAATGATTTAGATGAAATATCTTTGTAACTACACAGTAAGTGATAGCAAAATTGTTTGGCAGTTTCCATGATTTGGAGAGCATATTAAACTAATAATAATAACACTACAATTCCGTGTATCGCGTGTGGCATGGACTAACACCAATAAAACATCAATGCATGCGGTCCGCAAACTGACATATAGATGTCAGTCCCATCGGGAATGGAACCCAAGACATCATCTCATCGTCTCTTCGTAGGCATGAGTATTACCAACTAATAATTTTTAATCACTTGTAATAAGCAAGTGTTGGGGCATTTAATTGATGGAATAGATTTCACTCCACTGTAATCCAGTAAATTAAAAAAGCTAAAACAAAACTTACTTTTGTTTCTCTTCGTCAGCGGCTGAAACACAAATAAATACATTAGTCAAATCCAAATGAACAGATGAAATTGAGTTTCGTGAAACAAAAGTCATGTGGATACAGTTATAAATAGAAGATCAGAATAGAGGCACAGTTCAATGTTTATAGATATCAGTAACACCAGCCAGACGTAAACATTGGAATCACAAGCTGGTGCTAATTCCAGGAATAAATCCAGGTGCTCTATATTTATTCTAGACTGCCACTGTATGTTCGATTTCTTAAGAATCATATTTTATACTCAAAACTATGTTTTTATTTATGAACTTACTACTAACGTGCGTTCTATATTTACTAGAAGTTCAGATACTATTTATGTAGTCACTATCCATTTTATACCTACTGTTCTGGAGCTTCATTATTTCATTAACAGACGAGTAACCGCCCTCGCTTTGCTTCGGTTTTCTTATTTTTTTACACCTTGGATTACATTATTCGAGTTTTATTAAGGATCCCTAATTTTTTTTGAAAATATCATATAGCCTATGTTACTCGGGGATAGTGTAGCTTCCCAACAGTGAAAGAATTTTTGAAATCGGTTCAGTAGTTTCGGAGCCTATTCAATGCAAACAAAAAATCAAATATTTCCTCTTTATATATTAGTATAGATTAGTATAGATATGCACTTTAGTTCCATTCATTATCCTTTTAAAGTTCTTTCAGGTACGCATAAGATATTTAAATCAAAGCACACACCATTTTACAAACTTCAATGCTTTAGTAGTTATCAATAAAAATATCAGTTTTATTTCATTATCATTATCATTATCAACGGCTGGTTTTAAAAGTTGCCGAACCAGAATGCTTCGGTGATGACATAACATCGGTGGTGATCGTCGATCTAAAAACCGGGCTTAGCAAACGAGCGCGGTCGGTAAGTCGTTTTGGTTAATCGCTATTGGCATAATTTCTTGACGAAGGCACGAAAAGTCGTCTTGTGATTAACATTAAATAGAAGTCGTTAAACCATGTCAGTGACATATAGGAGGTATAAAACTTCCGACACTGGTATTAACCAATTAACGCTCCACCTATCAATGTTAGAGCAGCAAGTGTTATAAGTTCTAGGTCTCCTCAGTTATTGTAAGAGATCTGTGCCCTGTAGTGGGACATTAATGGGATAAAGCCAACAAATTTTAAAAATGTTTCTGCTCAATGACAGGTTTTCACACATCATAAATATGTCGAGCTATTCACAAAGTACTCTGTGAGCTCAAATTATTATTCCTTTAATCTGAGTCTGTGAGCTATTCATCATTTTATTTGACACCACGTAGCTATGTTACACTTAGAGAGATTATTTTCGTTGGCTGACGATAGTCAATAATATTTCACACTTTATTTGCGAATAGACTAAATTGCTTAATATTATACACAACCGTTGAGAATAATAATTTGAAAGGATCGTGAATAACAAGATTTTTCTTTGTCATTCTGTTATGAATTGGCTCTGAAAGGAATGACAGGTTCGAAGAATGTAAAATTTTATTGTGACGGGCAATGATATTGTATGGTAAAATATCTTTGGTGACGGGTTACACTTGATCGTGTATGGTCTCCATTAGATTGCGATAATTGCTGCCAATTACCACGTAACTATTTTAGTTTAAGATTGATTTTGCTGATAATTGTTTTGTAAATCCGTAATTCAACTATCACTGCATAGTCGTATCGTTTGGGTTTTATGGTGTAGTAATTTTTAGATTAGTCTGTTAGTGTCACTAATACCGTAGTTTTAGGCAGGTCACAAACACACCAACGTAATTCATAGCCAAAGGTAGCGTAGGTATTTAATTTCCAGGTTTATTCTTAGGTATACTGTTAAGTGTTAACGTTTAATAAGATTTTAAAATTGTTGAAGTGTCTAAAGAAGAAAATTAGTATACTTAAAGAATTCAGTAGCTCAAAGAGGGACGTATATTCATGTTTATTATCAATTATTTCAGTAAGTATTACGACAGTTAACTTCAATATCTTCCTTTGCTATACCCCAGGTACTTACTGTGCTTAAAATTTGGAACTAAAAACATTTTATAATTAGGAAAACTACTAAAAAAATTACAATATCGACTCCTATTTGTCGTGTGAATTAGATGTGTGTCTATTAAAGTAGGTGGAATTACGTAAATTAATGCCTGAGTGATTTTCTTCTTCGGTTAACACATTATAGCGGATGAGGTTTACCCTGCCAAAATAACTGCAGATCGTGGCGGCAACGCGTTTGTTATTTTACAGTAGTTTACATATTTTTGTTATCGTGTATTTTCGTTTGTGACTAATATTTAATAATTTTATACTATAATCTTATAATAAATATCTGGAATTAACATTTCGAGCTACTTGATGGTAAGAGGTCATCGTCGTTAATGGACATCTGTAACTCTACTAAGAAGTATTCACCGATGCAGCGATGGCCAAGAAAGAGAAGAAGAATATATGTAAAGAATCTCAAGTCCCCGACCAAAACACAATGAATGGTTAGATAGTAGACTCAACCAAGAAGGTGGTTGTTAGGCAGGCTTATTAATAACTTAGTGTAAGTGCCATCAGTGGTCACTGTCACAAATGTCCAGTCGTTCCTGACCTCTCTACACCAATAGCTCCGTTAGCATTTGCAAGTCAAACAATGATACTCACGGCTAAAGTTAAGATTGATGGAGGCGGCCACCTCGCCCATCTTGTTCTTAGCTTTCACTTTGTACAGCCCCGCGTCCGTCTCGACCACATCGTCAAGTTCCAGCACCACCGTAAACTTATTGTTGGCGATGCTCTGGATCCTGGAAACAGTTACTGGTTAGTTGACGAACAATTAATAACCAATTAATAAATGTAACTCTCATTTCTTCGGTTTATCATTTTTCCTGCTCATTGTTCTACGTCATGTTCAGTCCGTCATGTTCAGTCCGTCATCTACGTGTTTAATGAATTAGTTTGTTTTTTGTGTACACTCTACCCTCAAAATTCTCCCAGACTTATCTTTTCCTTCATCCTGTTGAGTTGCCAGGAAGAAATCGCTTGTAAGCGATAAGGCCGCCCTTTGTATTGTGCTTAGTAATAAAAGTTCTGTGTATATTTAATATGATATTTACGGTGTACAATCAATAAAGAGTTTATAAATAAACTAGCTGCCTGGACAGACTTCGTTCTGTCAAAAGTTTTTTTTATTAAAACCTCCCGTCTATTATATATTTCAAGTTGGATCAAATCAAAACACGGTGTGCAAATTTGATTAAAATCGGTTAAGTAGTTTAGGAGTCCATCGTGGACAAACAACGTGACACGTAATTTATACATATTAAGATAAGATATACATATAAACAACCCTGTGGAAAGCACTAAAGGTCGTGACCGTAGAAGTTATGGTACGGGTAAGTTTTATTGACGATTTGAAAACCCTGTGGAATTAACCAAGGTTCGTGCCCGTAGAATTTATGATATAGATTGGTTTTGTTGAAGATTTGAAATACCTGTGGAATGAACCAATGATCGTGGCAGTAGATGTCATGGTACAGGTTGGTTTTGTTGTTGAAGATAATTTGACAACTTTGTGACATCATGTAATTAACTTCTTGGATTATACATAAAACGCTGCACTTTAGAACGACAGTATTAGGGCTTGTTTCACAATCTTCAAGTAAGTCCGAAGTAAGCTATTCGTTGGTTAAGTTGACATTTCGTGTATGTAAAATGACACTTTAACGTCACTTTAACCAGCGAATATCTTATTCAGGACTCTACTTGAAGGTGGTGAAACAAGCCCTTAGCGTAACAAATTAATACATCCTGATTGTTTACTGATTAAAAATATCGCAGTTTTTATAGTCACTTGTGATATAACATACCTCATGAAAGCTATATTACTATTGAGAAACTGAGAAGCTACCGTGAATATACGGTCTATTTATTTGAATTTATTACGCAAAAGCTCCCGTGACCTTAGTTCATAAATAATCCTAATAGCCCATTTCTGTTATACGAAAATTAGTTCAGTTGATACTGTTTCTTTGACTACTTTACACCACATCTAGATGCTATAATATATATATATAAACTATATGAAAATATATAAATAAACAAGCGTAGTACTTTTGATATTAGAAATTTCTTTATTTTTATAACAGTTTTAGCTCCCTACCAAGTTTACTCGCGAGAGTTTCTACCGGGCCTCACTGAGTTTACTGTTCAATGCATCCCTAAAAAACTGTGGATTGCTCTATATTTCATGTTTTCATATTTAAAAATGCGAAAATAACGAACTAATTTAAGACATGCGACAGAGCACTTTTTAAATACCGTCACAGTTATTTTTTTCTTTCAACCACCATTTATTTACCACCATTCAAACATTATTCTTTAAAATGATGTAAACCGGAAACCAAGAAACCAGACGAATAAAATAAACTCTTTCGCAACCGGATGTGAATGTCAGGCTGAGAGTAAATTTACTGCAATGTTCGTTTACGAAGAAATATAACTCTACTTGTATTAAGTATTTTCTTACATTGTTTCTTTCATGTAAACAACACTCGATAATAAATGATCTCCGTCGCCCATGGACATAGCAACACCAAAGGCATTATTAATCATCAATACTTTGCGGTCGAAAATGGAAGCTACATAGGTTCCCGTAACCACAACTTTAGTACAATAATTTTAGACTAGTTTCGGTAAATTAAATCGAATTTACTTTGTAGAAGTAGGAAAACCAATTTTTAAAAAAATAAATTGGGATAAAAATAATATTTACAGAACCTCTGATGTAAACTGGTGAAGTTACATATTGTAAACTTAAATATTGATTTCTGAGCAGAGTTTACCAAATACAAAACATATTCACTTTTATTCATACACACTTATACACTTTATTTTGTATGTTATGTGATTTCAGTGAATTTTAATTTTATTTTAACTTGTCAATAATTTTATTTGAATATTAATTTTGATTATTTCGAGTCCCTACCTATTGGTCTACTGAGACGTCTCATTAAATGTAATCAATTACATTTCTAAATGCAGCCCAACTTTTAAACGTATCTGCAGTTATTGCCAAGATATTTAATCAGTGTTAACATTTGCATTTGTAGTTTGTTGTCGAAGATACTGTTCACGTTAATTAGTTCCCGATTAATATTTGTAATGTCTATTATTGTGTCTAGCAGCTTTGCTTGTCAATTTGTCCATTAATTAATTATAAGCCACAAATAAAATTGTAAGTCAACAATAACCTGATTTGTTTGTGTCATGGTTATTTTAATACAGTCTGGTATTATGCTTCTTGTGTTGTTTGCCTCAATCAAAAGGTCCTACTCATTTAGAATTCTTCCCAAATTAGAGGAGACTTTACAGTTCATAACATTATCAAACCACTACAACTTTGTCCACTTTATTAACAGCTTTAAAAACAGTTAAGTATTCTACAATTTCACTGCAAGTTTAGCCGCGCTTTAAACCAGAAAATACATGTAGTATCTTCGAAATGTTTATGACTTTACTTGACACCATTATTTAAATTTGATTAATTAAGATCTCACAAGTTAAATAGCTACACTTGTGAATTACGACCCAAGTTAAGTCCAAATCTCATGAAACGTTCATTGGTTTACTGTCGTGAGTAATCGAAATATGCAACGAAGCGATTTTAGCTTCGACGGTCTTGGATAACCTTAGGTAAAGATTTTTATGGGTTATTATTATTATTTGAAATTTCAGGCTCGGGACAGCCATCCGAGGGGCCACTGCGACCAGATTTGATATATTGTAGCCGTACCCGTCCTATAGCTCGGACGAACAATAGGATGTTCCTGGGTTCCGGATATCTTACTCGGCTGGGTGGAATTAGGTGGCCTCCCAAGATTCGACTCCTACAGTGACTTATGGCATGGGTTACTCATGTCGATGCCTTTGGTCATCAAAGACGGCATACCTTACTATAAAGTCTATTAGTTTCCTATTCACATAGATAATACGGTGAAAGTGATGTATAACTTTGTTTGCATATCTTGTGTTGGCAAGCATACTAGTTTATATCGTGTATGTAATATAACTATACAATGCCAACAATATATTTGAAATTGAAAATATGGTAAGAAAACCAAAAAAGCTTTGACATACAAGAATTGAACACCTTTTATGATAGTTACAGGCAATGATGATGATGGTTGATTAAAAGTAAAACAAAAATTGATTGGATATTAATTGATTATCCAATCTTTACTTAGCCGTATAGGCGTGGCTTAAAATACTAACCCCAATTCCAACGCCGGATGGGTGTCGTAAGAGGTGACTAAATCCGGCCTGCTGGTGGTATGGCCTCTCGGAGGGATTGTATTGGTAATATTGGTTTTAATTGCTAATTAATACCATTATTACTATTATTATTTCTCCATGGGGTTCGCCTGGATAGCTACCAGCCTTGAGCATGAGTCAGCCACCAAACGACTCGTCGTGTTCCGGCTGAGGGCTTGAGAGCCAGTTCTTTCTTTCTTTTTCTTCTCTCTTTCTTGGCCGGCAACGCATCAGTGATGTCTTTGATGTTGCTGATGTTCATGGGCGACGATAGCCACTTACCATCAGGTGGATCGTCAGCTCTTTTGCCGGCTATTTCCATAAAAAAAATTAAATAAGGAATAATATGATGAAGGTGTATGAAATTACACTGATTGTAGGAATAAAAACGAATAGAACTCTGAGTATTTAGAACACAACTTCAACACAAGACTGTTTATAGATTGTGTTGAACAGCAACTGACAGTATTTATTTTCAAATGGCAATTGTGTGGTATTGTAAATGTGTTGAAATCGTTTCAAAGAAAAATACTGCTAAAGTTTTGTTTATCTAGAAACACAGTCTATGTTAATATTTCAAATTTTAATATAATTATGGCAAGGAACAAAGAAACGCAAATTGAAGGTATAATATTTATATTACCTGCGCTACCAGTAAGATCTCCTCAGTAAAAAAAATTGTTTAAAAAAATTGTTTTCACTTTTTATAAATTAGGAATACTTGGAATTATACCTATTAGTGCGTATCAACTGCTCACAACTGTACTCAAAAGAATTTTGAAATTGCCGAAATTTTTTTATGGAACTAAACATAACATGATTATCTGACGTTGATAATTAATTTACATGGGTGAAGTAACTAAAATTGTAGCAAAATTATTGTATGGAATTGCAAACTTTTAAGAATTCTGTTAATGAGTAGGACTCTGAAGAAAATTACCAAATGAAATAAATCAAGAAGATAAAGGAATATCCTTCACAATAAATAAAGTTTACTTATTAAGAGTTAATGCAATTGAAAATCTACAAATCCGCCTTAGCAGTGGTAAAGTAAGCGGCAAAGTAGTTTTGAGTCTTTCCCAAAGTGCACTAACTCAGTAAAAATATTTTGAGTTTAAAATATCCAAGTTATATTCGTACGGGAATAATAACGAGACAGACATTGGTGAAACAGAATATGAAACCGTAAATATATTTATGTCATCATGCCCTTAAGAAAAATGAAATAAGAGTAAAATGGTCAAAGGGAACTCGGACGGCAAAGTCAATGAAGGTAGAAATAGAAAACTGGGTAAGTAATAAATACCATCAGAGAACGTACTACTTTCAAAAGTAAATATAGAAAGCAAAACTTAAAAGTAAAATCGTCCTTAATCGTTAATTATTACAGATAATAACAAAGCGTTGCCAAGTGTGCCAGCTAAACGACTTTGGCTCAGAGTGCATCAAAGGGAAAATTCTGTGATCAAGGCAAACAAAACATAAAGATTCAAGGCAATTTTCCCGAACGTTGACCTGTTCGCTTTTCTTAATAAAGGTATTTATATGTGCAAATCGACAAGATAAATATCTTCAATTAATTTTCTCACTTATTTTAGGTACGCTGTGACATGATAAAACAATTATTATAATTTGTTTCATTGTATTTTATCGTATTATAAAAGACATTATAATAATTTGTTATGTCTGGTAATGGTTTATTATTTTATTTCTTCACATGTACTTGATATAATGCATTCCACGACTTAGTCTTTTTACTCATGAACTAGCTGCCCGGACAGACTTCGTTCTATCAGTTTTTTTTTATTTTGAGATGTAAGCTATCCTATCTTTCAAGTTGGATCAAACTGCACACGGTGTGCAAATTTGATTACAATCGGTTAAGTAGTTTAGGAGTCCATCCCGGACAAAAAACGCGACACGTAATTTATATATATTAAGATATATTGTAGTCCACGAAAATAATTCTCAAGATTTACTATATCTTTATAAAAAATATAAAATCTTTAAGTTATACGTAAAATTACTTACTTGAACTTGGTCCTGGTATCCTCTTTGAGCAGTTCATCGCTGCGGTACCAGGAAATCTCTGGTTTAGGCGCAGCAAGAAGTTGGCATTCGAAGATCAGTTTGTTGCCATCATCTTCCTGTCGCAGCTGTGGCTTCTGAGTGAAGCTCGGGGCTAAATCATCCGTCACCCCCATAGTGCTAACGGTTGGTCATCCCTGGGTACAGCTAGCGCTGCTTGATCTGACGAGCCCTGTGGAAAAACATCAGTATGTAGGCAATCGTATTCTAAATGAACATTCAAGTCACAACACTTAAATCCAACTGAGAAGAAACAACAATAAATAATCCTTGCAAAACTTACAAGTTGTAGAATTGAAATACTTCGTGGTTTTATCGACAATAATTTAATAATATCTGTAGTCGTATAAGAACAAAAGTAATTAAAGACTCTGGTACACTTCAATAGCAAAATTATAGACGGTTACTTAGAACAGCTATCAAGAATGAAATACGGTTTAAGACGTTTATTTCCAAAAGATTACAAAATCACTTACAGAGAAAAGAACAATTCTGTTTAAAGTAACATTCATAAGTTATAGTAACAGAGGGTAGGTACAAAAACATCTGATGTGTAGTGTATCAAATCTGCAATTCATTTTTGTTAATGATGCATGTTTGCTAAGGCCTATGTCACAGTGGGTGATAGGTAGCAAATAATTAACTTTAGATGCTTATTATTTATTTTTAAAATAAGATGTTTTTATGTATGTAAGAACATTATGTAAAGGTTTAAATATTAGATAATTAAAATTTTATGTAATACGTGTATAGGTATGTATGTACATATAAGTACATATATTTGTGTATATTTCTTTTATTTTATGTTTAAATCAAGTAATAAGGAATATATTTTTTTTACATACAAGGATAATATTGCTTCAAGAAAAATTCTTTAAAATATTGTGTCTTATAACATTATTTTAAAGGTAGGAAGTGTTTTAGCATCTTTTATGTCTTTAGGCAGTTTGTTATAAATCTGAACTCCTTCAAATAAGATATTTCTTTTTCCGTATTGTTTGGTTCTAGCAATACTAAGGCATATATTGTTAGCTTGTCTGGTCATTCTTTTATGATCTTCAATTTTTTTGTAAATATAATTTATGAGTGTATATCTCTGGTTAGTATTTTTCTTATAAAGACACAGGTGTTGTATTTATACATTTGAGTACGTCTACGGAAAATTCATCGAAAACATTTCATCGAATTACAATTCGCCGAATACAATACATCATAAAAAACATTTCGTCGAATAACAAAACGTAGAACAACCAAGTCATCGAATGACATTTCTTCGACTAGCATTACGTAGAACAATCATTTCATGGAACGAAAATTCATCGAATTACATTTCATCGAACGACATTTCATCGAATGGCGATTTATGAATGCGATATAATATTTCCAGAATTTGGAATAGCAGAATTAATAAGATGGACGGAACAACAGAAATAGCGCTTTGTCTCAAAAATGTTTGTCTATAGCGATTTTGGGCAACGCAGATTTTGAATCCGATGTACAATTTTGATCCAGTTAATAATAATATTAACACTGAGGAATTGTCATTCGTCGAAACAACTTCTATCGAAAACACGAATTTGTCGAAACGTTTACGTTAGTGACAGAAACGAATCGCTGCAAAACCGACTCCACGTAGTCTTGTTTGCCCTACCCCTAGAGTGAGCCGACCAGCAAGCCGAGGCTGCGGTGATTCATTAGATGAAATGTCATTCGATGAAGTTGATTCGACTAATTATAATTCGACGAAATTGTTATTTGTGTAATTGTGTTTTCGCTGCTGATCCCCATACTTGAATTAAATAATCTAAATGTGGTTTGACTAGACTATAGTGTATGGAACACGTGTTGGGAGACATCGAACTATGCCGCGCAATGCACCTGTTAATAAACTTAGTTTACTGCGAAATTTTTCGATATACGGTTTCGAACCTAGTTGATTGTCCAAAATAAGACCTAGGTATTTTTCATGAGTAACTTTGTTAATCATTTGTAACTTCCTATTTTCTTATTTTTGGCTGCAAAAATGATGTAATTTGTTTTAGAGGTACTGATTGTTAATAAGTTTGATTGAAGTCATGTGCCTAAAATGTTAAGATCATGTTGTGCTTCATTAATAATTGTTTCAGTAGAAAGACCATAGTAAAAAAGACTTGTGTCGTCAGCGTATAAAGTGAAATGGGTCGAACTTTATAAACAAAAACAAAATATATTATGAAACAGGAAAATCTGTGAAAGCCAATCAAATATAAAATAAATATTAAAAAAAAATAAAGCAAGCGATAGTTTATAAAACTAAAATACACGATTTTGTATTGTCAATGTACATACTGAAGAAAAAATTGGGACTGTACTGTACTGACTGACTGTACCATTAAGGAGTTTCCGTCAGCTGGAGCTGCATTTTTGTGTCAAGCTTATCACAAAAATGCATTGTCATCAGAACTAAAGTAATATGTAAAATTTCAACTCCTTAGGATAAGTGAAAGTAGATCTAATTAAGCTTACAAGATTTGACCCAAACAGGGCAAGCTAAATAAAACCGTTTATGAAGAAAATATTTTAATAAACCAGCGATGCTAGAGTAATTTTTAATGGGTGGAATTAAAATTGAACCACGATAATTTATAATAGCAGTAATTTTAGAAACTTTGGATGTTAGATGCTTTAGATGTTAGATGCCTACGTTGTTCAATATTTATATGAACGCACTGATCGTTTCGCTCAGTAGTCGCCATATAGGCTGTTACATAGATGATGTCTGTGTCAACAATTTGAGTTATGCCGATGACATGGTACTGCTGAGTGCTTCGGTCTGTGGCCTAAGGAAATTGATACAAGTCTGCGAGGAATACGCCTGTGAGCATGGATTGATATATAACGCCACGAAAAGTAAGTTTATGGTATTTAATGGAGCTAATGCAGTGTCCTCGTTATGTGTACCACCCGTCTACTTAAGTGGCGTTTCGTTGGATAGGGTGAGCGAATTTAAATACCTGGGGCATATAGTCACATCCGATCTAAAGGATCACAGGGACATTGAACGGGAACGGAGAGCTCTGTCTAGGAGGGCAAACATGTTGGCTCGCAGGTTTGCAAAGTGTTCGGTAGGGGTAAAGATCACGCTTTTCCGAGCGTACTGCACTTCGCTGTACACATGCAGTCTGTGGGCTAACTACACACAAAAATGCTACAGCTCCCTCCGCGTCCAGTTCAATAATGCGTTCAGAGCGGTGCTGGGACTGCCCCGCTTCTGCAGTGCCTCGGGTATGTTCGCGGAAGCGCGCACGGACTGCTTCCACGCCACGATGCGAAAGAGGTGCGCGTCCCTAGTACGCAGGGTGCGGAGCAGTTCCAATACCGTCCTTGCAATGATCGGTGGAAGGATAGATAGCCTCTATATCCTTCACTGCTGTAATAGACATGTCACACATCATAGGGTAGCTGTATAAGTTAGTTAAATAATTTTATTTGGATTTTATGAGTTTAGGTAAAGTGACTAAAATTATTATTATTATCACTATTATTATTATTTAATTGTCTGTTATTGTTTTAATTTAAAAATTTTAATTTCATTTAATTTTAATTTATTATTACATATTAGATGGATTATATGATGGATAATTTTAATTTATTGAATTTGATTGTTTTGATTGTTTTTGATTGTTTTTGATTATTTTTTATTTTTATTATTTATTTTGTTTTAAGAATTTGACATAATATATATATTGTACTTATTGTAATCATTTTACCGGACTAAATTATTGTATATGTGGATCAATGTTATCTGAAATAAAATGAAAATTGAAAAATTTAGAAATTACTTTTAATATTCAACATATCGATCCACAATTAATGTTCATGCTGTTTTAAATATACATTAGCAAATTCCTACTTTATTGAACAATCAACGTTTGGCGGTTTTCCAAAGAAAATGTTGAAGTTACCGCGTATTATTTCCGTCAAATTAAAACTTTGCCGATGAAAATTTTGTCTCAATATTTTTCAATTCAATATAAGTAGGTATTATGGATGTTCATTGTCTGTATGAAACTGTAAATAAAACCATATTAATTTGTAATAACCAAGTCAGTAAAATTATCTTCATTTGACCTAAATTTAAAGTAGAAGTTAAATTTTACTATATAATGTTTTATTTCCGAGTTTGTAGTCCCTATTTTTATTCCATCAGTTATTTTTTAAATAGAGTTGTCATCTATTCATATATCACACTACCATGGCTATTCTAAGCACTGTAGTTATAACTCTAGTGCATATTTGTTTAAAAAATCATTGCCCGGAATTTGCAAAATATCTTGTGAAATAATTGGTGAAAATTTGTCAGACGAAAGTAAATTAAAACGATTAGAGAATTTTTCGATCCATTGGAACCGTACTGAACTTATAACCCATTGTACGATCTATCTTATTAGCAAATAGTATAGTATTCACTTAGTGTTCAGAATTGCAGAAGTGCAGAAGTTTTTCTTCTTTCTTTCTTGGCCGGCAACGCATCAATAATGTATTTGCTACAGCCACATCCCTTCAGGTGGATCGTCAGCTCGAATGCCGTCTATTTCTATAAAAAAGTGCTTCTTTTGTGAGTTTTCCGTCGGAAAAATAACGTTCAATTGCTGCTTTTGCTTAACTAAAAATAAGAAAACAAATTGTAGGTATTTAATTTACCTGATATGATGTGATGTGTGATAATAGTCAATTATATTATAATTTTAATAGTAATAACACAATCATCAATAACATAACATAACAGTAATAATAAAATAATCACAATCATCAATCTATTAAGTCCATTGGCATATAAATTATTTATGCAGCTGTGAAATTAATAAGTGAGACCAATGATGTTGTATGTAGTGAGACTGATAAAACCATAGAAGATAATATTTGAGTGAAACCTTCATAGATTAATACCTAAGGGTTTCAGGGATTAAACAATCCAAGTAAAGTAGTAGGAACAGATAGTTTCAAACCAGTAGATATCCAATAACAAGAGCCCAAGAAGATGAACATTCAAGAATATCAAAATATAACCACAAGGAAATTAATTTCCGGTAATCAATAAGATTGATCAATAAAAATAATTCATTGCTTCTTCTATAGATTTGCATTCTGCATATTTCATTGCTCCTCAATCACTCTAATATGCTAGACAGCGTTGCACGATGAAAGGTATAGCTGTATATCATATTGCTCTGAAGAAATCGAAATCAATCTTTGCCAAAGCTCCGGTTGATGCGAGTGACTCACGCGCACTGCGGTCAGCGCCATCTACACGGCAAGGTGAAGTGTATTCGTGTGGGTGTCCAGTGTTAAAATTTTCACAAGTGTAAATGAAACGTCGTGATCTATTTCGGTATCGCTGAAGGCCCCGAGACATTTTGGAAATAACAGATTTGACTTTTTCAATTTCATAACTTCCGATGGTTATCCAATGTTGCTTATCTGAGCAAATTATTTCTAATTTAATAAATTCAAATGATAAATGATTGTATTATAGTAATTATTATCATAAGTGAGTATTTTTTATTCAGACTAAATAGATTTAATTAAATTTTTTTTGTATATAATTATATTGGTATTAAACGAAATACATTTGTAAATATCTGAAAAGACTCTGAAAACTAAATAAATATAAAAGTCAATCGATATACAGTACTGTCCTCAGATGAAATAATAATTTAAAAATTAAAACTAACAAACCTACCTATCGAATCGGTAAAAATCCAACAGGGTATCACAAAACACTTAAGTCAAAACACAAAACACATCCAAGTTTACTCAAGAGGTTTCGCGTTCAGGAAATCGACGAAGTTAAGCAAAAGTGGATTCGAGAAATCGGCGGATTGTCGCCGGCGGCGGGACGCGTCGGATCGTTTTCGAAATCGTAACTAAACTATGAAAATGTTGGCTTTCCGCCGAGGTGGGCTGGGAATGCGCGTGGGTCGCTGCAGCCGGTTGGATAACGGCCCGTCACACTGACGTAGCTACTGCAGAGGTGTTTTCCGTCGAAGATAGAAAATGATCTAAGCTAAGATCAACCCTTGAGCAAACAATGCTTCCTATGACTCAATCATAGTGTACTGTTTGTCTTTCGACTCGAGTAGTTTGAATGGAATGATAAATTAAAGACACTTTAATGGCAACGTAAAATTATAATTGAACCGATAAGTTCATTACTCTACGATCGAGAGGTAACGGAGTTCATCGCCCCCTTATCACATAGGTTGTATGAAACTTCTTCTTTTTTCTTTTACACATTTCTCGTTTCGTATGGTATGTGCAATACTATAGTTTCTTCTTCTCCGTCTTCCACCACTTAATTTTTAATTACCATTTGCTTATCTAAAGACTAACATTACCATTTCAACCTAATTTTCATTTTGATCTGCAACATTTCGCATTTCTAACTGGAACATATAAGCTGTTCCACTTTTATCGAGAATCGTAAATCAGATGTCGTAATTTTTTCACTGTACGTCTAGAACGCCACTTGGCAACTGGAAGTTGGAGTCAGGTGACCTATAAATCGTCAGGTGAGTCCTCAGCCCGATATATTTTGATGACTGAACAGTACCATGTATCATTATTATTCAAGAGGCCATCAAAATAATGAACATTGTATTTATTTTATGGCAGTGGCAGTTGCGAAAGATTTCAAGTTTGCGATTACTAATTCCAAATTATTGGTTGCTAAATTGTTACGGTTTTACGAGCAGTCTGCTCTCAATAATTTAACCGTTATAAGGTTTCGTTTATTAGAATTTGTACTTCATACAATTCATAGAATTCGTACAAATGTTATTGAGAGTAAAATATAGTTCGTTAGTCGCAATACACGTCTCAATTTGTGTAGTAAATATGTGTATAAGAATATAATTTTCTGTCCGAAATATTAAATATTTTTTTAACATTACAAATTGCCTATCACTTGTGTCACACAATTTGGATCTATCCTACTAATCCCAACGATTGTCCAATGATAGAACAACTTCCTTCATTCGTAAAAGTTCCAAAATTATTGTTTTACATGTGCTTTGGGTTCGCATCCTCGTATCCTCGAAGCGAATCTTAAATCCCTAACAATAAAATAGTTATCAACTTTTGATGATGCATAGGAAAAATTATTAAAGCAATTATAATTTCATTTAGGTAATTTTGTTTCATGACGTGGTGTGTTCATTCCATTTAGTCATACATTGTCACAATTGAGCATCAGCTAAATTTACAGTTAAAAACAGATTAAAACAACTGAATCATGATTTTTTTCCATTTCTATGTATACTAAATCTTTGAATTCGCGAAAGTGTTCCAATGTCTGAGTGTACTTTAAAAATAACACAATCGCTCATTAGGTAATGAAGCATGGGCAACATTTGTATTTTACGTGGGCTGTTTTGGTTTGGGCTAAAATTAATTGGCGCTAACACATCCGAAGACTCAAGGTCTTTTTCCTCAGGATTCGTAACAGTTCTCGGTACGTGACTGAATGCACATCACTTAAAGTAATAATAATGAATTTTGAAAATTATTAGCATTGATTTTTTATCACTGTCTTTGGTAACTTTTATCTTATTGTCTAGTTAGTGTAGCAAACATTTTGTTTCTTTCTTATTCTGTTTCCTTTTTCCAATATCTTTTAGTTCTTATGCCATATAATATTTCAAGCGTATTTAGCTCTAATTTGATATGTTATTAATTTATTAACGTTAGTTTATCTTGCATTCCTTTTCAATATTTTAAAAAATTTCAACATTTCACCTTTCCTTTCTGTACATTTCTCAATCTGCATTATTTAATAATTATGATGATGATCATAATTATAGCAACCAGATTTTACGTATGAATTCCTATACCATGACAATGATTCCTATTCCCGTATACATCCGTGGCAGTATTTACGTGATATTTCATCGGCTCGAGAGCGTTGGCGTGAGCTAATACAATGCATTCGAGCTATTTCGGAACGAACTGCATGCTAATGACTTCCTGTGGGCTAAGTTTCTTATTATCTTATATGAAAGGAGAAGATACTGCAGGTAGCTCAAACAGGATTCTTTTTCATACATATTTTTTGATTAAAATGATGATGTTTATCAAGTTTAAGCTGCCATTTGGCAAATCGAGTTAAGATTGAAAGTCAACTTCACTAAAATTGCATTAAGTCCACCTAAACGAAGGTCAAATAGATGTAGTTTATAATGACGTGTAAAGACCTGTGTGGCGCAACGATTAAATAGCCAGACCTCCGTTCGAAGGGTCCTGCGTTTGATATGCATTCTTGCTTTCTTTTTCTTCTCACTCTTTCTTTTTCTTCTCTCTTTCTTGGCCAGCAACGAATCAGTGATGTCTTTGGTGTCACTGATGTACATAGGTGACGATAGCCACTTACCATCAGGTAGATCGTCAGTTGGTTTGTCGGTTTTTTCCACAATATTTATAGGCAGAAATTAGAATGATGAGTTTTTAAATCACTGTTCTCGATTTGGGTGTGTGTATTATTAAATAAGTTAGGTACAACTTATGCCGTTGCTCTTAAGATCATTTGATCGATTGGGTTCATTAAATTTGGTCTATTATTTTCAATTTATGTCAAAATTCACAATACATCATTCAAGAAAAACAATTTAATGATAATAAGTAATAAGATGCTACAAATTCATTGCATTCAAACAATGACACTAAATGTTAGTCATAAAAATTTTCAAAAGTAGATCGTTATTCTATGAGGTATAGTGAGAGATTTTAAATATAAGATTACTACTGGTTTGAATATTTGTAAGTCTACAGATCTCTGTGGATTCGTGAAAGGACATTCGTTCAGGTGAAATGGGCACTCTTTACGATACGAATAAATTCGTTATGTTCGTTACAACTGAGGATCCCCTATTACAATAGGTACTATATAATATAATAGGCTTTTAGGTACTCAAAATCATGTTTTAATATTGTTTGTTTGAAAATGCCGCCAAAACGCCACGATAGTTCATCTGACAGCGCGTGATGTCATTTGTGGTCATATTATCATCAACATAGCCGTGATAGCCGTGCACTGCAGACAAGACAATGATTGCCCACAAATGACGTCACGCACTGAGATTGGTGTTTTAGTACAGATTAAAAATATTGTAAATAATAAAATTTTATTTCTTCATTTCAAAATATTTAAATGAATTATATTAAATTATTATTCGATAGATAATCGTAGAAAATTATATATTTTCTATCTAAGTACATTTTAGATTTTAGTCTGATTATTGTCCGATCCCCTATTGTTTCATAATTATTCCCTTTTATTTCCTTCATCTGAGCATATTCCATAATCAAGATAATAATATGTTCATGTATGTGACATGCGTTCTTTTTCTATCGATGATTCGAGTCTGCATGTGGGTTTAATGGAATGGCATTCGTCTATACGAAAGATTTCGTTATTGACACCTTTGCCAATTTCTCTGGCACATTCAGTATTAATTGTTCCATTGCTAGAATTTTCCTCTCAGAACAAATAAGAATTTGTTATTTTTTCTTTTGTATGTTTTGTGGTTACATTTAATACCACTGCCTCCCATTGGCTTCCGTAGAACTTATTAACCCTCAGGCGCATGTAATTTTTTGTTTCTTTTTAGTTTTGATATTACAACTTTCAAGCCCCATATTTTACTATTATATTTGTGTTTGTTGGTGATGGTGCTGGTAAAGTGGTGCGAAATGAGAAAGCGAGAAGTACGTTGAATAAGCCGAACCGAAAAATACTGGGATGCAAGGACAATGTAGGTATTTTGTTCGCGAATAAAGGGCGCGTACGCTTCCGGGTTGTGCGTTTGGTCGACTGATATGGCGGTGTGGGGCGCGGGCCACAGAGCAAGCGCGCGCCAGAGGTCGTCGCGACATAGAGGTATGTCACTTTTTTACTCAGCAGTTTTCGGCTAGTACTTTCTTTTATTATTAAGAAAGTTCAAACATAAAGTTAACTTAACTAATTATTTATAATATTTTTACAGGTTCTACGGTGCAGCAGAGGTAAGTATAACTTAATATTATTTTATTAGTGACACATAGTTATAAGTAGGACAAGTAGGTACATTTTAAAGACAAAATTATGATACATTTTAAATATGTTTTTACCTTATTTTTAGTTTCAGGTATTCAACCGGAGGACCGTCTATCCGTCGGTAACAGTGTTGTTCATCATGCCGTTTTAAAGTTTGGTTTCAAATAATATTCCTGAGAATGGGTCTCAGAAATATTTCACTCTTACTTCCAATCTCATTTTACTAAGTTTTTCCCGTTCTTTATTTAAACTTTTATTTCACTCCTTTTAAACTTACTTTCAAAATGCTTTTAGTTACCCATTTGCGGCAGGCGATTACCCACTTCTGGGTTCAATTATAGATCACCTTTATCAAATATTATAGTGCAAAAGCCTGCATATCTAAAATATTTTGAAATACTAGCTGACTCGGCTAACGTTGTTCTGCAAAAAAGTTCGTATATCTACCAAAATATACATAATAAATTTCATAAAAATCGGTTTAACCATTTCAAAGAAGTGCGACCACAAACACGGTGGCACGAGATTTTAAGATATCAGATAACCTCAACTAATTATGAAAGGTAATCCTATATTGAGTTATTTGGATCGTCTGAACAGACGATTCAAATAACTCAGTAATTATTCATGTTGAACCTTGAAAACGTCGCGGTTTCTTTCGGTCTCAAAGAGCACAGGATCTATCACTCAATTATTTCTAACATTCTGTTCGCTCAATCTTCAAACTCAGTCTTCAGATTCACTAGGAACTCTCAAATTACGGAACAGGTGGCGAAAGACGAGTTTACGAGAGTTTTGTCGACGATGACCTCCAACGATAGGAGTTGTCATTAGTTGTGCCAACAACTTGCATAAATCGGTGATTTTTTTTTGTTTTAATTTTTTTTCTCACAAGCAACTTTGATCAAATCAAAAAATCTGTTCCGAAAAGATCTACAACACACAAGTTTACTTTTGTTGCACCACACCAATCACACTGGTATAATACACGAAGGCATTTTAACGCTGTATGTCAAATGTCAAGCACTTCTGACAACAACAAAAGTGTGCGTATCGTATTGTATTGACAGAGCGACTACGAGCAGAACGGTCAATTGCCTGTTCTTACGCTGTTTATCGTCAGCGCGCTAGACATAATATCTACATCTTTTTAGGGTTCCGTAGCCGAATGGCAAAAAACGGAACCCTTATGGATTCGTCATGTCTGTCTGTCTGTCTGTCTGTCTGTCTGTCTGTCTGTCTGTCTGTCCGTCCGTATGTCACAGCCACTTTTTTCCGAAACTATAAGAGCTATACCATTGAAACTTGGTAGGTAGATGTATCCTGTGAACCGCATTAAGATTTTTACACAAAAATAGAAAAAAAGCAATAAATTTTGGGGGTTCCCCATACTTAGAACTGAAACTCAAAAATGTTTTTTTCATCAAACCCATACGTGTGGGGTATCTATGAATAGGTCTTCAAAAATGATATTGAGGTTTCTAATATCATTTTTTTCCAAACTGAATAGTTTGCGCGAGAGACACTTCCAAAGTGGTAAAATGTGTGTCCCCCCCCCCCTGTAACTTCTAAAATAAGGGAATGATAAAACTAAAAAAAATATATGATGTACATTACCAAGCAAACTTCCAACGAAAATTGGTTTGAATGAGATCTAGTAATTAGTTTTTTTTTAATACGTCATAAATCGTAAACCGCAAAAAACATCGATCAAAGTTACAACGAACTACAAGAACTTTTATATTATGTTACTTGCTGCTACGGAACCCTTCATGGGCGAGTCCGACTCGCACTTGGCCGCTTTTTTTTACATTATAATATCATTGCGTGCAGAACGCTTGCTATCTATACTGATATTATGGTCGAACGCGCTCATCTCAGAAACTGCTGGTTCGAATTGAAAAAATATTTTTGAGTTGGATAGTCCATTTATCGAGGAAGGCATATATCATCATATATTTAACATCATATATTTGAGTAGTTAGTTTTTTCCTCAAATTAACACGGGTGAAACCGCGGGGCACAGATAGTCAATAATAAGGAGCTAACGTCCAATGTTTCCTACGCTACATAGCTCATAAGCTGCGCTTGAGATCGCTCAGTGTTTAATGTTCAGTTTAATGATCAACAAAGAGAAATGAGTACGTTTGTTGTTGTTATTTTAAATGAATACATAATAAATATTATGTACCTACGTAATATCGCGTCTTCGCACGGAGCTAAAATTTAATATCAGTAAGTACTTAAGCTCTACAAAAGATTGATGATTGATTGATTGTGTTCATGCCAACATGGCAATACATGTACGTAATAATACAGTCTGAACATATTTATGATATGAATCATCTGTACAACAATAACAACAAATATTGAATATGCATCTTACGTCAGTAGGACAATATATCTATGTATGAAATAGTCTATGTACATTTTTTGTCAACGCGATAGCCTCAAAAAAAAGAGAGGTGTCAAGGGACACCCGGATGGAACGAAGTTCCTTTCGATTAATACTAAGCGACCAGAAGTCTTCGAGGGTGCGACATTAGTGACACTGCACAATCATAGCGTGTGGCTGTCCTATTCACTCCTCGGTATTTAGCAAAGGTACAACAGGGACGTCCATATCACGATCATGCACATTAAGCTATTATTGCCATTTCTCCCGTCGTGCCAATCAATATACGGAAGAGCGACAGTGATAGAACAAATCCATCACTGCCACTAGCAATAATAACTTAATGTGCATGATCGTAATATAGATATCCCTGTTGTGCCTATGCTAAATACCGAAGAGTAAATAAGACAGCCACACACTATGATTGCACAGTATCACCGATATTGCACCCTCGAACACTTCTGGTCGCCTAGTTACTCGCTTTAATTAATAAACGACGGCATAAAGTGTCGTTACAACTTTTCCTCTTAATTTTTTCCGTCTAACCCCTTTCGCAACGCGCGATAAGGAACTTCGTTCCAATACTGCACCTAGTTTTCCAACAGATAGAGGAACACGAGGAAGGTTTAAGTGATACCTGGCTTCAACCCATTAATGGCCCACTACTGGACATGGGTCTCTCCACTTGAGGAGGCCTAGAGCACACTCCACCACGCTGCTCCAGTGTGGATTGGTGGAGGGGTTAGTGGCCAACCCGAGTGTCGGAAGTTTTCAAACCAACCGAGGGCCTCCGACATGGCTTAACGACTGTTATCTTATGATAACAACCGGGACCGACGACTTCACGTGCCCTCCGAAGCACGGAAATGTTCAAGAATTTTTTGCCACTTGCGGTTACCCATCAAATTACCGACCGCGCCCGCTGTTGCTTAACTTTGTCGATCACATAGGATCGACGCAAGCCGCTGGGCTATGAGCTTCAGTGATACCTGCGACTAATAACCCCTTGGAGGTCTACTGCTGGACATAAGCCTTCCCTAACTAAATGACTTCCTAAATGAATTAAATAAATAAAAAAATAAAAAACTTGTGCCACGCTGAGCCTTCTGAATCCAGCAATACCCGCTGTCTTATCTAGGTCGTATGTCCATCTGGTCTTGCGTTCTATGCTCCTTTTTCGGAGATAGGGGTGCGGTTTGGAGAGGGATTAGGCCACTAGTAGAGCACCAGTCTCATCTTTGAGCACCACCAAGCGCCAAAACATCGTTAATGTTTTATATGAAAGTGGAACGCAGAATCTTTCAACATTCAAAGTGTAATAGAATTAAGTAGGGCAGCTGTTGGAGGAAACGTAGTGAATGAATCTGAATGTAATCTATTTATCGATGGAATTCATGCTGAACGAATGGAATGAAAGGAAGAATGATTGAGACGCCGTGCATGTTTCGGTGTATTCGGTGCAAGAACTTTATATTATTATATTAGCTGCCCGGATAGACTTCGTTCTTGCAAAAGTTTTTTTGGAACGAAGTTCCTTATCGCGCGTTGCCAAAGGGGGCTAGACGGAAAAAATTAAGACGAAAAGTTGTAACGATATTTTTGCCGTCGTTTATTAATTAAAGCGAGTTACTAGGCGACCAGAAGTCTTCGAGGGTGCGACAGTACAATCATAGGCACTGTCTTATTTACTCTTCGGTATTTAGCATAGGCACAACAAGGATATCTATATTACGATCATTCACATTAAGTTATTGCTATTTCTCTTGTCATGCCAATAAATATGCGGAAGAGCGACAGGGATAGAATAAATCTATCACCGTAGCTCTGACAAGATACTTGTCCAATGACAATGCAATATTTAAAGAAAAAAAGAAAGAAAGAAAGAAACCGAATTACACGCTTTATATCAGCTTTAAACGATCAGATTTCTTTCAAACTTCGTATACTTATCGAGGATCGATGACAATTCAATATTTTAAGGAAAAAAGAAAGAAAGAAAGAAAAAAATACCTAAATTTCATTTCAAAAATCAAACTAAAAATGAAAAAATAAATAATAGTTTAAAAAACTAAAAACACGCTTTTATAGAAAGTCGAACAAAAAAAAAATAGAAAATTAAATTGAGTTATGAATCATGTAATTGTAATAAAAGCGTGGGGTGCATGATGTCAATGAGATAATATCTTTAAAAGCACCCCACGCTTTTATTACAATAACATGATTCTTAACTCAATTTTTTTTTTCTATTTATTTTTAGTTGGATTTTCTATAAAAGCGTGTTTTTTAGTTTTTTAAACTATTATTTATTTAATTTTGAGATGTACGCTATCCATCTTTCAAGTTGGATCAAACTGAACACGGTGTTCAGATTTGATTAAAATCGGTTAATTAGTTTAGGAGTCCATCGCGGACAAACAACATGACACGTAATTTATATACATATTATACTAGCTGACCGGGCAAACGTTGTTCTGCCAAAAAATTTTTAGGGGTAGGGGGATGAAAAATAGATGTTGTCTGATTCTCAACCTTAGCCGATATGCACGCAAAGATTCACGAAAATCGGTCGAGCCGTTTCGGAGGAGTTCAACTTCTAACACCGTGACACGAGAATTATATTTATAAGATTAAGATAGTTACATCTGGAGGTCAAGAAGTATCTGAGAACTGATCACGTGACATGAGAGGAATATCTGCGCCTATCATTGGTCGAAATCACACACCGAAACCCTACGAGTGGCTATGAATCTTAAGGTCAACGGCAATCAGGCCTGTGATTGGTCGAAATTGTTCATCCAATGTCACGTGATCCATCTTCAGTTACCTCTTCAAAGGCTAGCTTTGAATTCCTTTGATGTAGAGATGTAGCCGTTCAAATATAGGTACATATAAAGTTCTTGATGACGTATTACAGTTGTTATCGCTATCGTAGAAGTGAACCTTGGCGGTATTGAAGACGCTCTTATTCGAGAATCACCACACGTATCCTGAACAGTTGTAAATACCCAGCGATGTGGTGCGGGAAGGTCAGTGCAAGTTCTTGAACAGTCTATTTACAGAGCTGACCTGATTATCGGGTGTAAAAATTCAGGGAAACGTTAATGACTGCAGGACAGTAAAATATTTTTACACTGACTTCATTTACCTGAAATGAATGGTGACTTAATTTGTAATGTTTCGTAAGTATGTTACCTTATAGTATGTATATGCTTTATACATACATATACTAATATTCCTTACTACCGGAATCCTGTGTTACTACCCAAAATTTTAGTTAGGGAAAAGTAGGAAATTGACTTCATGAATGGACAGAATGTGTCTAATGCATTGTTTTAGTAGTCTAAAACCATCTGTTTTTTTTTCATTAACTTTATAGGGGAGCGTTACAGAAGATAAACATTATTCAATCAATCATGAGACGAGAGATCAATGTAAAATCTAACTCTAACTTATGACTGATAAACTTGGGCACGTTCTTCCCGTCGGGCCCGCTTACTATCGTAAGATGACAACGTCTTTAAGCCATGTCGTAGGCCCTTGGGCGGTATGATTCCGACAATTGGTTGGGCCACTAACCCCTCCACCAATCCGCTCTGGCAGCGTGGTGGAGTATCTCTAGACTTTCTCAAGAGGAGAGACCAGTAGTAGTGGACCATGAATGGGTTGAAGCCATAGCGCTTGTCTTATAACAATTTGTCGTAATCAAATATTAAGTTTGAAAAATAAGATTTTCAAAAATTTCAATAAAATATTTTTAATGCTTTGAATAATGAATTTGTGCTTTTTAAGACTAATGAGATTGAACTATTCCACTCAGATAGATGAACCTGAATGGAGCAAAGAAATCGCCATCAGTATTTTGAATTAATCGCCACACGCAAAGTGCAGAGCGTTGTTCAAATTGAAATTCGACCATTATTTATTTTGTCAGAGAGATTTCAAACTGACGTATGTTCATTAATAATTATAAGTAAGTAAATAAGTATGTCAAGTAAAATAGTACCAAGAAATAATGCGGAACGAAATTCTCAGTTTTCTCCCAAACCACTGGCTTTACAAGAAAAATTTAAAAGACATAAAATGTGAGACTTCTTAAGGGCTACAACTTTTATAAGAAACATTTTTCTGTGAAATTAATGTTTTGCCAAATAAACGTAAAATTTTTTTTTTCAGGGTGAACTTAAAAATTAAATATGCGGGTATTTTGCCAATAATATTAATTATCAGCGCGTTGAAATACATAGGTATATTATATATACGGTGTGTATTTATTTATACGGTATAAAATTCAGATCAATCGGAGCTAAAAGGAAGTACACCAGATTTTTTAAACTTACATAGGAGTAGCTAACACACACATCTACAATACAAATAAGTATTTAGTTATTTAGGGATAGGTACGTATATAAAAATTCAAATACCTCAGTCAGTTCCACGGCATCACTTGCCAGACATGAATCAGAAGCGAGCGTGACGCGCGCAGTACCGTCGCATGATACGAGTCACGTTATCGGATGCCATTACATCCGACGACAGATTAACTTCTTTTAAATATAGAGTTCTTAAAGGTACTGGCAATGTCAAACATTCGGAATTTAAATGAATCAATTTCCAAAAATTATACAACGTGTTTCCTGTGATACATATGCTTGTATGTAGCACATGCAATGAAGTCCGCTAACTGAGATGCGGGTGGTAGGAGCCAACTATGACAGTATGTGCTTGTGTTAAAGACTAGTGCTCTGCCAACGGTTTTGCCCGTGTTTTCCGGGATAATAAGTACCCTGTGCCTTATATGTATGTACAGATAGACCATGATTTGGGTTTATCTGTGTACTAAATTTCATGAATTTTGGTTCAGTAGTTTTTGCATAAAAGAGGAACAAATATCCATAAAAACTTTCACATTTATAATATTAGTAACTAGCATGTTTGTTTTTGAGGCCTATTAAGGTTACTAACTGAATTACAGGTCCATCTCATTAGCTTTAAATATATGGAAATGCAACCTAAATGACCAAATATTTTTGCACACGCGCAAAGAGCAGTAAGGCGATAAATGCCCGTTTTATTGACTATTTAACAACCATTTTAATGGCGGTAATGTTAGCCAAAACATTCGGTAACTCACTGAAATAACTGACACTCTATAAATTACTAGAGTCGGCTTTAGTCAGTATAACTATAAATGGTTTTTACCATTTTTTTACACTTATTACATATATAAACAGTTTTGTGTTTTCCATATTCACTTCTGAATACACTATGAAGTGTTTATGACATAATTATTATTATATTAATATTTCGGCACAGGTTACAAAGTACTACGTTTTTATTTGTGGAATAGAATGTTTTATTTCATATCCCGAGACTTTCTAATCCCACAAGGAGGATTACATTTAATACCAAGTTGGCATAACGTAAGGAATATCTCAAAATGATCTATTTATCATTATCTTATCAGTAAATAATATGTAACAGTTATCTGATAATATTGCAAGATTATGTTTTAGTAATTAAGTCATAAGTTAATTGAAATCCCCCAATTTTTTTCCATCATCTTCATAATTATCTCCTGATATATTTGATCCTTCACGTGGACACTATAATTTGTATACTTTATCCAACACCATTTCCATTATATCTTTTGTTTCCAATTTAAAATTATTAATTACCTTTGCAACTATCATGACCGTATCAAATCTGATACCTATCTCACTATGCAAACGCAATGCAAATCTATATTTCTATATTAATATATAAAGAGGAAAGATTTGATTTTTTGTTTGCATTGAATAGGCTCCGAAACTACTGAACCGATTTCAAAAATTCTTTCACTATTGGGAAGCTACACTATTCCCGAGTAACATAGGCTATATTATATTTTCAAAAAAATTAGGGATCCTAAATAAAACTCCAATAATAAAACCCAAGGTGTAAAAAAATAAGAAAACCGAAGCAAGCGAGGGCGGTTACTCGTATACAATAAAATTCTAAATGTACATACAATGTATATTTATACGTAAAGAGAACATTTATCACGACAATACACAGACCACTTCAGATACATCTTAATTTGTCTGACACACAATTAGTTTAAATAATTTAATTAGTTACTTCTAAAGACGTCATACTAAGAACGCTATAAACTCACAGATGGATGGAGATGAGATAGATGACATATCATCTAATTGTACTTAATAATTATACTTCAAAGTACAATTCACCGGGATGATTCTGCATTCTCACCAATGATATTATAATGTAAAAAAGCGGCCAAGTGCGAGTCGGACTCGCCCATGAAGGGTTCCGTAGCAGCAAGTAACATAATATAAAAGTTCTTGTAGTTCGTTGTAACTTTGATCGAGGTAAATTGCGGTTTACGATTTATGACGTATTAAAAAAAACTACTTACTAGATCTCGTTCAAACCAATTTTAAGTGAAAGTTTGTATGGTAAAGTACATCATATATTTTTTTTAGTTTTAGCATTCTCTTATTTTAGAAGTTACAGGGGGGGGGGGGACACACATTTTACCACTTTGGAAGTGTCTCTCGCGCAAACTATTCAGTTTAGAAGAAAATGATATTAAAAACCTCAATATCATTTTTGAAGACCTATCCATAGATACCCCACACGTATGGGTTTGATGAAAAAAAAATTTTTGAGTTTTAGTTCTAAGTATGGGGAGCCCCCAAAATTTATTGTTTTTTTCTATTTTTGTGTGAAAATCTTAATGCGGTTCACAGAATACATTTAGTTACCAAGTTTCAATGGTATAGCTCTTATAGTTTCGGAAAAAAGTGGCTGTGACATACGGACGGACAGACAGACGGACAGACAGACAGACAGACATGACGAATCTATATGGGTTCCGTTTTTTGCCGTAGGCTACGGAACCCTAAAAAGAGGTAGATATGTCACTAGCGCGCCGACGATGAAGAGCGTAAGAACAGGCAATTGACCGTTCTGTTCGTAGTCGCTCTGTCAATACAAGACGATACGCACGCTTTTGTTGTTGACAGAAGTGTTTGACATTTGACACACAGCGTTAAAATTCCTTTTTGTATTATACCGATGTGATTAGTGTAGTGAAACAAAAGATAAACGTGTGTGTTGTAGCTTTTTTCGGAACAGATTTTTTGGTTGATTTGTAAGGGTATAACGCATCTATATATTTTATAAATATCATTATCTAACCATCATTATTTGTTATGCAAATAAATGTTATGATTACGCTCATCATTATAAATGTGAAAGTTTGTGTAAAACTACTAAACGGATTTTCTTGAAATTTAGCACACAGGCAGACCATGACCTGGAATAGGGCATAGAATAAATGTCAAGGAAAATTCGGGCAACGCCGGGGGCAAAATGCTAGTCAAATATTCATGGTGGAATTAAACCAAAGGAATCAATCCCAGAAAATATGTTTTAGCCACCTAATTGTAAGTGGTCACTGTCACACAAAGGCACCACCGATGCGTGATCGTGATACGTGATGCGTGAGGGGGAGGGGAGGTATTACTCATCACATAATATAAAATCATTTTTGCTATGATGCCATTTTAATATATTTAATTGTTTGGCTTATCCCTATCTACATCACTTAATCCAGAAATTTGTCCTCAAAGAAATCCAAGAAAGAAATCCTTGGACCACCACGAATATTTTAAAAACAAAAATCAATAAAATCTGTCCAACAGTTTTCACGGCTGCTGGTTACCAATACAAATACTATAATTATTATTTTTATTTTATTTTTATCAAAATTTTAACATTAATACTGTTACAGACAACTATTAAAGCAAAGTCAAATTTTATAAGTATCGGGCTTCTTAATAAGAAATTCATATTTCGTAACGGATGACCACTTGGCGTGCAGCCATCTTTGTACGAGACAGTGATAGTTCTACGGTCGAGTGCGAACGGGACAGGTGATAATCTTGTGTGTAAAATATTTATGTTAGGGCCTTCTCTTGGTACGAATCAGTCTATGAATAGAGTTGGTTCAGTTGGTTATTTTTGACACTTACTTTGAAGGTTACTACATGGTTTGTGGGCAGAACTTTCTGGCTAAACTGACTTTTAATATTTTGTCCGTTTTGTTTATTTTACGACTTTTCTGTTTATAATCTTTTTGATGTCTGGAAAGTCACAAACGGTTTTATCTTTGTTAACAGTAATTAATATGATTAATGGTATTCAATAGCACAGGCTGTAAAAGCTACGCTAGCTTACATAGGCTAAGTAAAAGGGTTTTTTTCGAAACATTAGGGCATTACCATGATGTTTTGCTACAGATTTTTAAATTACTAAAAATTTTAATAGTTTAGAGATAATTCAGTATTATACCTAACATAATAAATTATTTATTGTAATAACATACTTAAAATGTACTAAATTTATTATAATTTGTAAAAAAAAATGTTTAGTTGTGTACCTTTAAAAAAAATAAGTGTTACGACCTACATACAAATTATAAAGTCAATAAAGTAACTTCGTTTCCAGCAGTTAAACTCTACGTTTGTAGCATTTAAATTTAATGAAAAAATTTAATTTTAAATCGGGATACCCGCCACGGTACACTGTCGAATTGATAACTTGTTTTTTCATTTCCAATGGATCCCAAAAATGTATACGTAAAAAAAATGTAGATTATACGTTTCTATTTAGGTTATTATGTTCTGTGGGTCAAATTTTGCAAGCCTAATTAGACCTACTTCCTTATATCCTAAGGAATTGAAATTTTACATATTGCTTTTAGTTCTGACCACAGACCTAAAAAAAAGACAGACGTAATCTCAACAACAAATTCAGTGAAGCACCCATAGTAATACCAACTCTCGGGTTGGCTATAGATCTAAGGTACCTGAATTTGATATTGGTGTGAGTTGAGAGATGTAGCTAGGGTTTAGTGTGAACGTTTAAAACTATTTTTAGGTTCCGGAGATGCGTTTTGAATTAATTACGACAAAAATAAGTTTAACAAAAATTGCGTATTATGAAAGACAATTCTTGTCAATTTGGTCGACAGTTAGAGGGTACTTCGTCAAAAACGAGTGAAATGGAAGGTAGCACAAAACTTATTGCACTGTCAATGTTGTGTTCAGTTATTCCGTTAATCTTCGTATTACGTGAATGTGCTTTCTTGTTTCTTTTGGATTTTCGACGATCTCTGCTGTGTTATTGGACTGATTTGATTTCTTCTCATACGTTACTTAGCTTATCCCTACTCCACGCGGTCTTGTTTGCCCTACTCCTAGAGTGTGTTTTAGAAGCCGGAGGCGTGGAGGGAGAGTAGTCCCCGCCCGCTGTAACAAAGCACAGGCATCCGGGCGAGCCGGAGCGGCTGAGGCTGGTCGCTTGTGTTTGTTTTGGATTTTTTAAAATTTCCAGATGTAAGTCGAAATGGTTACAAAACCGACTTAGTCAACCCCGACCCCACGTGGTACTAGTCTGCCCTACCCCTAGAGTGAATGTAAACCCCGGAGGCGCGGAGGGAGAGCAGCCCCCGCCCGCTGTAACAAACTGCAGGCACCATGTGAGCCGAAGCGGCTGAGGCTGGTCGCCGAAGGCGACCAAAAAGCCGAAGCTGCGTAGGCGAGCATGGAGTGCCTGCAGTTTGTTACGCAAGGGCGGAGGGGCTGCACTTCCCGCAGCGCCGGAGACGTTTGGAAGCCTGTTTGTGTATCAAAAACCCCTAAATTCTCCCTAAAAGTGAATATAATGTAATTTTGTAATTATAGTGATTTGTGTCATTATTTTTCCAAAATAATAGTAGAAGTGGTGTAGTGTCTCCCCATACGGAGGTCGAAGTTTTGCATCTTCCTCCACAACCTGACAGTAATTTACACTAGTTTATGATAAATATTAAGCAGTTTTCACAGATTTATCCTCAAAATAAAAATGAAAAAAACTCAAAAACTATGTGTTTCCTCACGTATTACCTTTAAGGGGGAGGCTCTTTACCCCAACCCCTCCCTTCCCCCCAACTCCACCCCCCTTCCACTGATACTAAAGAAATACCCAAGGTTTTTCCTATGTATTATGATTTTACAAAAAAAATCATAACTCGAAAACTATACCTTTCCGGTACATAAAAATTGTAGTGGGGGGCTCCCCTTTACCCCCCCCCCTCCCATCCCCCCCACTCCCCACCCCGAACACAGGTACCTTAGATCTATAGTTTTACCCAACTCTCTATTCGTACAACTACACACACCCACACATTGACACTTCACTGCTTAAATCGCGAATCAAAAATTACGCACACATGGTAAGCGGGCGGCCATTGCTATGCTTCACTCTCGATTAGACGAGGTTACGTCCGTCTTTATTCAGGTCCGCGATTTTGACACATACATTTTGGTGATAAGCATGGTTAATACTATATACAGATTTGCCTCCAGGTTAGGGATATCCTTAACGGTTAACAGGACAATCACAATTTGTTTTTCTGTAGTACATATTACGCTATATGTATAACCGTGAAACTTCAAAAAAGCAGGAGGTTCTCAATTCGATTGTATTTTTTTCTTTTTATCAAGGTTCTGTACCTCAGAACTACGTCATTTATAAACCAATTTAGAAGCACGTAGGAATTTGATGTTTGGTATAATTAAAGTTTACATGGAGAAAAAGTGCAGAGCTATATTTTTGCTAAAATATAATTATGTAACAAACGCATTTATTAAAGAAAATTCTTCGTTCGAAATATTTTTTCGTTATAGTTTCTTGATGTGTAATTAATTGTACGCCCATATGTGGCAGGGATGAAGCGGATAACTTGCCTATGTAACAAATTTACCTGTGTACCTTTATTCCACATAAATTTGATTTGATTTGATTTGATTTGATTTGATTTGATTTGAAAATACTACACCAAAAAATTACATTGTGAAGTCACCTCTTGATAAAATGAATTACAGTCGAATTTAATTCGTAGAGCGGCTATCTAATTTTGATTAGTAAAATGAATCCTAGCTAGATCGATTTATCTCCTCCAAAACCCCCTGCATACTAAATTTCATAAAAAATTTTAGAGTCGTTTCCGAGAGTCACATTATATAGATATATAGATAGGTATATTTATACAAGAATTACTCGTTTAAAGGTTTTTAACGAATAGAAAATTGACAGTAGCCGTTGCTCCTAGCAGCGTTTACAGCTTGCTATGTTTTTCACCGGCAATCAGTGATGCCTTTGGTCCTATACATTGGTCAGATGTTTGATTGATGTCAGGTTATCTATAGGTACTAATGTTATAGAGGAATGATTTGATTGTTTGTTTTCATTGAATAGACTCCGAAACCACTGAACCGATTTGAAAAATCTTTCACCGTTGGAAAGCTACACTATCCCCGGGTGACATAGGCTATATTATATTTAAAAAATTAGGGATCCTTAATAAAACTCCAATAACGTAACCCAAGGTATAAAAAATAAGAAAACCGAAGCAAAGCGAGGTTGTTACTCGTTTAATAAGTATGTATTTAAAAGAAAAAAACCTTCAGTGTTCTAGACTCGAGCACTCGCTATCAAAACAAGTTTGCGGTGTTTGTCATCGATCTGTCTTTGTGTCTGTCACTCCGCTAAATGTCACGACACAAGTTTTTTTATTCCACGACGTCTTGTGTGTTCCGCAGTGATGCTTCACACCACTCATTTATAATTAGGTATGTGAGCAAAGGTTATATTGGCTCTTGATTTATATAGCGGCAAGTGCTTCTTGGACTTTCACTTGCGTTTGAAGCTAGGCACGGACGGAAAAAAAGAACGGACGTAACCTTGTCTAATCGAGAGTGAAGCATAACAATGACAGCTCGCTTACCATGTGTGCGTAATTTTGTAATTTTTGATTCGCGATGGTGTCAATGTCATAGCAGTATGGTGTCAATGTGTGGGTGTGTGTACTTGTACGAATACAGAGTTGGTATTACTATGAGTGCTTCACTGAATTTGTTCTTGGGATTACGTCCGTCTTTTTTTTACGTCCGTGAAGCTAGGTCACAGAATACATAATAGTACCTATAGGTAGTTGTGTTCAGTAGCTAGGTGGTATATTACGTAAAATTATTTTATTTGTGTAAGTTACGTGAATTAAGCCAAATATCTTTGTAGTGATAAGTGATCATCATTGCTCATGGACTATGCCAGGAAAGGCATCATTAACATTTTGTCGTGTTATCTCATTGAAGTATTATTACTATCATATAGAACCAACACCGCGAACACAATGTATGTCCCAATGAATTGGCGCCGATCGGCTTCCATTTTCAATCCATTCGTTCAATTTTGAAAGGAGAACGGGGGCTCAATTTTGAAAATAGAACCTCCCGGCGGGACACACATTTTGTTCGAGATGTCTGTTCTATGACATTATACTTCAATGTGTTATCTGGCCTCATGCCGTCAAACGATTCGTCCTATTCCGTCTGGGTGCTTTCTTTCTCTCTCTCTCTCTCTTTTTCTTATCGGCAACGCATCAGTAACGCCTTTGATATGAATGGATATTGCACATATCCATGGACGACGATAGCCACTTGCCACCAGGGGAATCGTTAGCTCGTTTATCAGCCATTTCTATAAAAAAATGAGCCGGAGAACTCGTTTGTTGCTACGTATGTTCTCCTAGTGCTCAAAATTAAACCATACTATTATTTAAATTTTAAGATGTAAATTATGTTTTATTTTTGTTTTCATTAATTTCTCCTTTTGTAAGAAAAAACAGTTACGAATCCTTCTCCCCTGTTTACTATTTATTCTGTTTGTGGTATAGCATATTAACGAGCTTTCGTGTTATTAATACTTTGTTTTCATTATAATGATACATAGTGTACAATTTCAGTCATACAATTAAGGAAACAAGTAATAATAAGAATAGAAAAATTGTTCGATACATGCAAATTTTCTTTTTACATATTTTCAACGAGTAACCGCCCTCGCTTTGCTTCGGTTTTCTTATTTTTTTACACCTTGGGTTACATTATTGGAGTTTTATTAAGGATCCCTAATTTTTTTGAAAATATAATGTAGCCTATGTTACTCGGGGATAGTGTAGCTTCCCAAGAGTGAAAGATTTTTTTTAATCGGTTCAGTAGTTTCGAAGACTATTCAATGCAAACAAAAAATCAAATCTTTCCTCTTTATATATTAGCATAGATAATATTTGTGGTTGATTTTCGACTTTAGTGATAAGTATGAGCGTAAAGTTATGACGAAAATTTGTGCGTAACATATAATAAATCATCAATTATATAAATGACGAATTTATGGTTAAAACGGGAATAATTGCTTCAAAATGGATAACCGCAGTTGGTGACAGTTAATCACCGAAATTGGCAAATATTCAACTGAGCCATTAATTCGTACATATAATTTATTAATTATAAAATGTAATTAATCAGAAGAACAGAGAAAATAACGTTGAATGCCAATTACAAAATTATTTAAATGACTTTGAAAATAACAAAGTACAGTGATACGGTTTTTGATATTATAGGTTTGTTAGTTTGTTTGTAGGTTGTTATTATTTTTAGGTTTGTTAACGACTATGTAAAATTAAAAAAAAAAATGTAGAATGTAATAGATTTTCTGGCTTTCTAAAAAATTTTAGTAATGATTATCATTGACATGAACCAAATGCAAGCCTGAATTTTGAAGGAATACAAATAAATATAAATAAATTATGTGTATATTATGTTCAAATATGAGTTAACCGAACATTTTCCCACATCTAAATTCAATAATCATATACATAACATAGTAATATGACTATAATACAATAATAAAACTGTAATTAATCGATGTCTCTATATGGTTGCGATTGATCTGCGCGTTTGTTTTGGCTTACGTATCTTAAAAAGTAGTAGTAGTATTGTAGTAAGATTAGGTTTTTGTTTCATTTCAATCGGTCTCAAAAAAATAGGTATATATTATAAGTATTGAAATAATTAACATTTTTTCTACTGAGACAGATTTCCCGAAACAAAGCGAGGATAGTAACTAGTTAAACAAAAAAATATTAATTATAATCTCTACAATATTGTTGCAACACTTGGCATTCACAAATAGTTATTTATATAAAATTAGTTGGAAAGATAAACAATAATTGCACAGACTGGTTATCAGATCTGGCATTTAAAATATTAGTGAAACAAATATAAGAAAGTTCTTTATCAAAAACAGTCACCGCGTTGTGCTTCAATTTTGTTGACAACGAGTATGTGAATGTGTTACTAGTCTGGAGTGATTAATGGAAACCTTGTACGTCACTAGCTGCCAAACAAAAAAAAATAATGAAAATCGAATGATAAAGCCAAAATAAAACTGAGTGTAAAGATTTTTGTAATATACGAGTAATTATCCTCTTAACAGGTTGAGGTTAGTTTAGGTTAAAGGGGTTTTTTCTTATACGATTGGTTATTTCGATAAAACCTAAGATGGCCTAATATCTAGAATATATTATATAATTATCATGTAATATACATAATAGTGGAATAACTTTTATCCACATATATGCATACTAAAAACAATTTTAACTTTTTAAATCGATATAATATATAACAGATAAGTGGTTGTTTTGGCTCTCATGGCTTGATATAGACGAAGTCAGCAGCTCATATAATGCCATAATAAAATGAGAACAATCCAGTTTAAATCTTTCAAAAGATGAATTAGAGTTATATTAATTTCACACTGTACTCGTACACGTTTAAGCGAGCGCGGGTCAATCTTCGCTCTAGGCTGTCGAGTTCGAATATCGCAATCTCGAATGACTGTGTCATCGACTCGTATCAATGCCAAATACACTTTGTTTAATTTATTTATAGACTTCATTGAGAAATAGATCTATTATGTATGGAGTTTTTGTGGTCAAACTAATCTTCCTTCGAAATTTTAATAGTTAAATAAAATGAAATAAATTTGCTTATTGCAAAATTGCGAAAAGACATAATTTACTGGTACAAATTAACATTGTTTTCCGTTTTAACGAACCCCATAGTTAGCGATCAATTGTTACTTAAAAAATGAAATATTTATTTTAGTAACTCTTAATCTTCATACCTTAATAAGTAATTGTAGTAATTATATTGTCTGTATAAAATTATAGCTAAACATTACTTCATTCATCATGCATTGTTATAATGAAACAATAATGATATTTCAACACAATACACATTAGCTTAAACAAACTCATAAAATATAAGGTACACATTGTACATAGAAAAAACATAAGTAATTTTAATAACCTCATGTGCGAGATGCATCGTAAAAGCCAAATAAACAATAAAAAGTAATTCCTGCGGTTGTCGCGCACAAAAAAGTGTCAGAACAGTATTTTGTACTCTGGATACAAAATTTCCAATGTCAAAGCTGTTTTGTGAAATTAAATTCGTCCGTACTTTGATACGATTCCAAATGTTTAAATTCTGCTTGTGCATTTTCATCTCGGGCGATATTTTAGTTTAGTTTAGAATATTAGTAACAGACATACCATACATATAAATGTGGTCTCACACAAAAAGCTTATATACTAAATACAGATCACGATTCAAAGAGATACCTGAATACAGATCTGCAAGACTGTTCTGTTTTGTAACTCGACAGCGGAATCCGCGATGAGTGTCAAAATCCTATCTTTAGTCATTTGAAGTTTGAACTCATCGCGGATTTCGCTGTCGAGTTACAAAACAGAATAGCCTTGCAGTACAGGATCAGTACAAGATCAGTACAGGATCAGTACAGGATCCGTATTAGAGGTGTTTCTGCTTACCGGATAACAATTGTTTTATATCAAATATCATAGGTGAAGAAAAGAATCGCGAATGGGTTGCGTAAAAAAATATGTTCAAGGCTATCATTAATCTATTCGTATACAGGTTGAAAGAAAAAATGTGGTTAGAGCAAAACTACCCTGAACATCAATGATGGCAAATTTTACTGAAAGGAAACATTCCTTTATTTTCACGAATAAGTAAAATTGCATTCAAATATTTTTGATATATCGGGAATCGAACCTGTAAAATGTAAAAAAAAACACCCTATATTTTCTGATACCAATCAAAAGGGTCATTCACAACGATCATTTTCTCTTAAACAACATAGTATCTTAAATTAAAGTAAGACCAAGAAAAGTATGAGTTAGTTGAAAATTTATATAGATTACAATTTTTATCCGGATAGTAGGTGCAAAAACGTAGAGGCGTTTCTTGACAGATCTTAAACTACTAGCTGTGCTGGCAACTTCGTTCGAGTGGGAATTTTCCCGCGTGAATTACGATCCCGTGGGGGCCGTGGGAACTTGCCGTGACTTGAACCAAACGATGCGGCCACGCAGCGAGCCACACCATGTCGGTAAACATCCGTGCTCAAAGGCGCCACAGTGAGAGCCGTGTGTTTAGTGGAGACGGTTGTACGAAACTGAGAGAACTGTGGCTCGGGTTGAGGCTTGTTGCCTCGATCATTGAAGTATTATTACTAGCGTATAGAACAGACACCGCGAACACGATGTATGTCCCAATGAATTGGCGCCGAGTGGCTTCAATTTCCAATGGGTTCGTTCGATTTTGAAAGGAGAACAGGGGCTCAATTTTGAAAATAGAACCTCCCGGCGGGGACACACATTTTGTTCGAGATATCTGTTCTATGACATTATACTTCAATGGCCTCGATGCTCGTTTATGTGGCTCAAGTGGAGGTGCATAAACTATCTGCAGCCCGCGGCACGCTCACGATAAGGCAGCTCGTCACGAGGCTGCTCAAGTGGATACGCAGCCTTCCAATGAAAGACTCATAGTCATTACTATTGGTTTAAACGTTCCAAATATTGGCCTGGACAAACAGAAAGACAAAGACAGACAGATAAAAAAAAAAAGTTTGTTTTATAATCGTGTATATAGATAGGTACTTACTTGAGAAAATAGTTATTTTGAAATCACATACATACACTTCAGTTTAATTTATTATGTATAGTTTGAAAGGGTTTGGTCATATTATCAAAATTCAATTCTGACTTAGGTATCCATGAGGAGATGAAAGCTGATGATGGCTGGTATATACCTACTAGCGTAATGGCCGCTACTTTTCCCAGATTTCCGGGATAATTCCGTTTTCCGGGATAATATGTTCCCTTTTTTATTCCAGATCATGGTCTACCTATATGCTAAATTTCATGAAAGAGTAATAAACATCCATACAAAACGGGTTCGAAAATTTTTGTATGGAATCTGGCATACCTACAAGTTCGCCATTTTGAAAAAATACTTGTATATGAAAAATACACTAATGAAACATATGCCAATAGATGGAGTAAGTAATTACAATCAAAAAGTATTTAGTGATGAAGTGTCGTAAATGAAATACTTTCTGAGATATTTGAGTTCAAAACTTTATGAAAAAAGATAGTAAAAATTCTAAATATTTTACTTTCATAATTTTACATAATTTTTCATCACTTTCATAATTATTTTGTTACAGTAAACAAATATCAGGAACACTTAAATAATTACATTCGTAAAAATACTAACGAAAAATCGAACAACTCCATTTTCATGTTCAATCGTCATGTTCGATTTACTTGAACAACGTTGGAAGTGAAGCTATTTACTATAGTCATAATTATGTCAAAGTGAAACTGTCATTCACAAACGATCATTCGTTTTCATCTTGCTGAATAGAGGTAAAGAGAGCCATGTCTATGTATGAGAAGTGTCCGTAAAAATGCGTTAAAAACGCCGTCTACAACAGTGTCATATCGTAATTTCTCAGACACTAGCGTCATTTTGTTGTCATCATGTTTCCGAAACTTCACGTCCGTCACGTACTGGAAAAACCCGTTACATATGCATTGGGCCATATTGGGCTTAATTAGGCGCGACCTTCACCCTTCTGTTTATTGGATTAAAAGTGTTTTATAGCCATTTTAGTATGCTAAAAAATATACCGCGAGTGGGTTAACTAAAAAATTTCTGGTCAGTTAATAGTATCAGGCGTTACTTTGCGGAAATCCATTGTTATTAAGTTAGTATTAGTCTACTTTGCAACAATCCGCGTTTAACATCTATGATGGTATATACTTTCCTGGTATATCCCTCCTTGAGGGAGGTGCCACGCATGTTTTAAAGTATATACCATCATATATGTTAAACGCGGATTGTTGCAAAGTAGACTAATACAAACTTAATTTCTGGTCAGACTATAACTAGCGCTCTGACCGCGGCTTTGCTTAGTGTTGCCGGGATAATAAGTACTTTATATCTTACTCCAAATCATTTTCCATCCGTGTGCAAAATTTCATGAAAATCCGATCACTAGTTCCTGCGTGAAAGATCAACAAACATACAAAAAAACTATCACACTTATACTCGTAACATTAATAAAGATGATTTTTTTTAAATTACTTTTAATTAAACGTAATGACTTTAAAAATCAAACCAAACAAAAGTATGGAGCCGACAGAAAATACAAAATTGGGTTATTTAAATTTTAATTAATTATAATCTGGCCAAGAATTTTTCAGCCAATCCACTCGCGATGTATTTTTTAGCATAAAGCAAAGCAAAAAGCAACAACCCATAATTGTCCCACTGCTGGGCTCGGGGTCTCCTCTCACTATGTGAGGGGTATTAGGCCATAGTCTACCACGCTGGCCAAGTGCGGATTGGTAGACTTCACACACCTTTGAGAACTTTATGGTGAACTCTCCGGTGTGCAGGTTTCCTCACGATGTTTTCCTTCACCGAAGCAAGTGATAATTAACTTCTAATACGCACATAATATTTGAAAATTAGAGGTGCGTGCCAGGATTTGAACTCGGGCCCCTCTGTTCGAGAGACCAACGTTCTAACCGCTAGGCTATCACTGCTAGATATTTTTTAGCATACAAAAAAATACATAAAACACTTTTCATTCAAAAATAGATAGATGGGTGAAGGGCGTAACTACTTCGGATCTAAGGGTATCTTAGGGTATCAAAACATCTATTACTACATAGATTTTCTAACGGCCTACGTGGACCTCTACGGTGCTACGGAGACCTCTACGGTGCTACGGAGACCTCTACGGTGCTACGAAGACCTCTACGGTGCTACGAATGCTACAGCGGTACGTTTTATCTGAAGAATTATTATTCAGACCTTGGTTTTGCAAAATTTTAATAATTTTTCCTGTGACGAAAGCAATTGTTAATTTGTCCTTTTTATGTAATAAGAATTATCTAATTTTTTTAATGTTAGCTTTCATTTTAGAATGTAGACAGGAAAAATTACAATGCTATGTGAAATTAAATAATTTTCATGTAAATAGCTACAAAATGAGCAGAGGACCTAATGGTAAAAGGTTACTGCAACCCTGAAAAAACTTGCCCTTCTATTAAAGGCACTACTGACTCATGTCATATTGAATTTTAATTTACAAACTTCTTTTTATTTCATCGCTACCTATCGAAATTTAAGCGAAAAAGCAACCATTCCCGGCTTATATTTTAGTTAACTATACTAAGATATGTATTTTATTATTATCTTTTTAAGAACACTTATCATAAATCAATGGTATACGCTGTAGTTACTCGTAAAAACGGAATATTATATTAGTTGGAACATTAAATATCACATCAAATGTTACTCCGACAAATAATATGACGTAATAAAAAGAAATATTGTGCAATCTTGCAAGAAATTAAATCCCCACAACGATGGCAACAATCTGAAAATAAATTTTGTTTATTGCAAAATTATACTGAGTCAGAATAATCGATTATTTAATATTGTTTACACAGCAGTCACCAAGTTCTCAAGGTCTAATATATTATTATGTTTCGACTGTAGCTTACGGTTTGCCGCAAGACGAATGGAACTATATTCGACTAGTGCTCTTCTCGCGGCTTTGTCCACGTTTTCCGGCATAATAAGTACCCTATGTCTTATTCCGAATCATGGTTTATCTGTGTGCTGAATTTTATCAAAATCCGTTCAGTAGTTTTTGCGTGAAAAAGTAATAAACATCAATACAAAGGGGGTTCGAACATTTTTGTATGGAACCTGGCATATCTACAGGTTGGCCATTTTGAAACATCCATACATCTTTACATACATCCATACAAACTTTAACATTTATAATTTTATTAGGATCATTATACCTATTATCATTTTTAACAGACTTCAAAAAAGGAAGAGGTTGAATACTTCGACTGTATTTTTTATGTTTGTTACCTCAGAGCTTTTGACTGAGTGAACCGATTTTAATTAATTATTCTTTTTTTAATCGAAAGCTGGTGCTTGTCATGTAGTCTTATTTAAATTTGAGCGAGATCTAACATGTAGTTTTTGAGTTATCCCTAATTTTGAAGTCGGTTATTTTTTGTCAACATTTATATTATTATTGTCATGAGTAACCGTAGCTAAGTAAAATATTGTTTATTTCAAGTTTTTTAAGTTGTTTCGTGACATCCATACATACGTCAACTGGTTTTGGTTGTTATTTATACTTTATTGTGTGTGAAGTTTTGTTTACTATTAAACAAAACATATTTTTTATAGTTAAGAATTTGTTCTTTCGGTTTTTTTTTACACTTTTTCTCTTATCTAATTAGTTTTTAGCTTAATTTTATCGCGAAAATCTTAGAAAAATAACATTAATCTAATAAGACAATCACAAAAATCAACATAAATATTAAGATACAAATTAAAAAAATAACGAAGACTACTTTTGATTTGATATATTTTTTAATATTAGTAAATAGATAAAAATATACTGGTATGCATGAAAAATGCTAAACTAGTTTTACATTTCTTGAATGATTTACTCTACAATTGTGTTTATGTGTAGCTATAATCTTTTTGTAATTAAAATATATTGTATAAATAAAAGAAAATTATATAAAAATAAAATATATTGTAGTTTAATGGTGAACGCACGGCGCGGACGGTGCAGAAAAATGTGCGTTCACCTTATGAGATAAAAAAAACATAATAGTTTTCCGGTATAAATATCAAAATCAAAAATTATGTAACTCGTTGTTTTTATGTCATTTTACATGAATTATGGCAAAATAAGAATAAACATTACATGAATGAATGAATTAATTATTATTTTTTACGCAATTATTTTTTACGAAAGGTTAGTTTTATGCTTGTATAGTATATATTAAAATGGTAATATTTCCATTTTTTAGAAAAATATACTTCTCAAAGCATTCTGATTTTACAAATTCAAGTTACAAATTAAAAATGACTTCAATAGAAAAATCAGACAATATAATTAGTATATACATATGCAATATGTAGCGCCATCTTTATCAATGAGTATGTATTAAGTAATATAACATTCATCACATCGCAAAGCCGTCACGATGACGTCGTGAAAGCTCAACGCTCAACGCTCATTCCCTGTTCATGTGAAGCAAGCGACGTCCGCGAGCCGCGGCCGCGTTCACAATACAGCCGATACGCCGGCCCTGGCGTCGGCGGTTCAAAAATAGTCCGCGCCAACCAACAACGGCTGCATACAAAAGTGGTCTGCCGCCAAACGTATCGCCTTATCAAATTTCCCTGCCCACACCCAGCGAACGCCCACGCACCACTCAAAACCCATTCCAAACCCGACCACCGCACCCCGCGGACATGCATTAGTATGTTAGCACAGTCACTTATCACAGAAGCACTTCGAAGCATTAATCGATTAATAAGCTCCGAAACTTACACCGGTGTTGCACTGCACGACAAATCACTGCTCACTTCGGTAACCGTTCGCGAGGTACTAGCGCGCGCTCGGCGGTCGCCACTGCTACTCGTCTACTGCTGCCGATCGACTCGACCAGTGGACCGACGCTCCAAAAATACCCCTCATTGTGTGTACATTCACAACACTTATAATACCTAGGCTTTGGAATAAATATCTGCAAAGGCTATAAATAGACGATACAGTAAAGGTATAAACCGTGCAATAGGTGCTATTAACCTAAATGATCCGGCCTGGTTTGTTGGACAAATGGTGCGCGCGCGCAGCCAATGCGAGAGTTGGACGCGATTTAGACCGAGATGTGACCGGTACTGAGAAATGCAATATGCCCCATTAGTCAAGTCTCATTGCTGCCATTATTCTCTTTCAGCGTGCACTTTCGAGGAAAGCCTGTCGAAATGTCTGCATTTAAAACTGTCTGCTAACTCAGTGCCATATTTCATTGTGACTTATTTGTACTGAATATATTAACGGCATATAGATTATTGAAAAGGTCAAAGCAAAGATTGAGTCTTAATATAATGAAGTTACACCAAGGGCGTCCAAAGGTTCATAATCATAAGTAAGCTTTAAATATCCATGTGCCCTGTGATCAGAACTACAAAATACAAATCCAGCACCAACATCACTTGAAAGCCAAAAACGAGAAAGGCTGGGATAGACTCATCTAAAGTATAGGAATCACATTGTTTTGCAGCGATCCTTGCACTAGAAATTGACCTTACATTAAACTGCGAACTTCATCATCACCAAGTTTTTTTATAGTAATAACCGGCAAACGATCTGACGATCCCCTTGATGGTAAATGACCATGGACGTCGCCCATGGACATCAGCAACACCAAAGGCATCTTATGCGTTGGTGGCCATGAAATAGAGAAGAAAAGATAATAAATGATTACTAACTTTTATTTGCATGTAAAAGTTCTTATATTTAAATAACGCATGTCGTTGTTATCGGTGGTCACCGTCGCCTATGGACATGAACACCAGCAGCTTTAGTCTTAAAGCGCGACTCCAACCCCGAATGAGAACTCTTATTTTTCTTCAAAAAACCCATGTTCCACGCTCTGGGAATACCTCTCAAGAAAGCTCATTTTACAGTTTGCATGTGCATGAAAATAAGATTATCCATAGAGATTCTTCAGGAGCCTAATCCATTTGGATAGAACTTCGGCAAGGGGTGTAATGATATTAAGGTGAAGTGGGCACCAGCCTGGACAATAATTCCTCTCAGCACTCACCGTTGGAGCAACGTTGGAAGCGCTCATAGCACGGCAGTTTTTGTCAATCCTCAGTGAGTCAGAGGGCACGTAAAGCCGTCGGTCCCGGTTGATATCGTAAGATAACAGTCGTTAAACCATGTCAAAGGCCTTCATGTGACACGTAAACCTTCCGACACTTTAGTTGGCCACTAACTACTCCAAGAATCTGCACTGGAGCAGCGTGGTGGAGTAAGCCTCCTCAAAGGGCGAGTCCCGTGCTCAGTGTAAGTCACACTACGTAATGTCCCACTGCTGGGCTTGAGTATCCTCGCACAATATAAGGGATACTGGCCATAGTCTACCACACTGGTAAAATGTGGATTTGAAAAACCACACACCTTTGAGAACATTATGATCTCTCAGAACTCTTAGGTTTCCTCGTGATGTTTTCCGCTACCCAAGTAAATGATAATTAATTTCCAATACTCAGATAATTTTTGAAAATTAGAGATGCATGCTAGGATTCGAACTCAGACCCCAGCGTTAAAACCGTCAGACTATCACTGCTCAATATCCGTCCTCAGTAGTAGGCCATTAATGGATTGAAGCCGTTGTAAAGTCGGTAGAACGCATACAGAGAACCGTTTGTTCCTTCTGAGAATTAGGTGTTCTAAACTGTGAGTGGTTCGTGGGTCGTTGATAACCACAGACCTGTATTGATAACTCAGACTGATCGTTTCTGTATGGTGTCAAATGTGCTAAGCTGATATTCCGGCGCGCCTGCCCGAGTTGAGAACAAGACTCCATATACCTATAAGGCCTGACTTGAGCTTTATAAAGTACTATCGCTACCAGGTGGACTGACGACCTGAAGAAGACAGCGGGCACCCGCTGGATTCAGAAGGCTCAGGACCGGTCAGAGTAGAGCAAGTTAGGGGAGGCCTATGTCCAGCAGTGGACCTACAAAGGCTGATGGATGGATGGATGTATCCTATGATCTATATCCTATTCCAGATTATGATCTACCTGTGCGCTAAATTTCATGAAAATCCTTTCAGTAGTTCTTGCGTGAAAGAGTACCAACCATCCTCACTTTTCATATGTATGGTATTAGTAGGATAGTAAGATGAGCTTCGCAGCAAAGTGCTGCTTCGCCTGATTCAGAACTCAAAAATTTTTGGAGGTCAACTGGGAAAGACAAAGAACACCACAGGAACTATGTAATTGAGATAATCCGACTGTTTTATGTGATTTCTGCTCCATCTTCAACGAGGCTCGTTCTTTATCACTAAACAATGCTGGCCTCTTCTTTTGCCTGCAAGATGCAGGAGTATTAATAAAACCGGCCAAGTGCGAATCGGAATCGCGCACAAAGGGTTCCGTACCATTATCTATACAACATTAGCGTCTACCTGTTGGCGTTATTATATCGAGCAAAAAACGGTAAATAAATCACGTTTGTGGTATGGTAGCACCACTTAAATATTTATTTAGTCTGTTTTTAGTATTTGTTGTTATAGCAGCAACAGAAATACATGATAATTATGTGAAAATTTCAACTTTCTAGCTATCACGGTTCATGAGATACAGTCTGGTGACAGACATGCAGACAGACAGTGGAGTCTTAGTAATAGGGTCTCGTTTTTACCCTTTGGGTACGGAACCCTAAAAAGCACTACCTACAGCTAATATCCAATAATCTACAGCCAGCGTCGGATGACTCGGAGTTTTCTGAGAATTTACTTCTAACTGACCACGGACCTGAAAAAAGACGGACGTAACCTCGTCTAATCGAGAATGAAGCATAGCAATGGCTCCCGCTTACCATGTGTGCGTAATTTTTGATTCGCGATTGAAGCACAATGGTGTCAATGTGTGGGTGTGTGTACTTGTAAGAATAGAGAGTTGGTATTACTATGGGTGCTTCACTGAATTTGTTGTTGGGATTACGTCCGTCTTGTTTTTAGGTCCGTGTAACTGACATAATGAGTAATAAAAGGTCATCAAAATATGAACTCTGACGTCTATTCATAGCGTTCTGTTTAAGATGTCTTCAATAGACATGTTGTGGAATTTCCATGTGGAAAATGTCTGTAACTTAATATTTTGTTTGTCTTGCGCAACAAAACGAGTTAACCTAATTTCGTATGAGTAATGCGGTGAAACGAAGCTTGAAATACAATAATATTTTATTAATAATTACGTTCTATAACATTTTTTAAAACTAATTGATGACAAGCGACCTGGCACTAGCTATGCTCTTTCGGGTTGTTGTAAACTCGTCACATCTAAATAAATTGAAAAACATGTTAACAAATTTTTGTCACAGTATTTATATGTGGTAAGGAGCTAAATTCGTTCTGGAATTCAAGCCACCTTTAAACCTTAGCCCTCCTGATAAAGTTAAATAAGCCCTAAATAATGATAGTGCCTAAAACGTAAAGTTATATTTGGCTGAGCCTTTCAAGGCACTCTGTATAGAATTTGGCACTCTGGGGGCTTGAGAAACAGTTTTTTTTTTCTTTTTCTTCTCTCTTTCATGGCCGGTGCTGATAAGTGATGCCTTTGGTATAACCGATATCCATCGCCGATGATAGTCACTTACCATCAGGTGGATCGTCAGCTCGTTTGCCGCTTATTTCTATAAAAAAAACGTTTGATATCAATTCTCAGGAGAATTTTTAAACTTATAATGCAAATTGAAAACCAGGTAGAAGTGCGAGTAATACGACATCAGCTTAAAGCAACAACCCATAACTGTCTCACTGCTGGTCTCGGGGTCTCCTCTCACAATGTGAGGGGTACAGGCACACATCACTGAGAACTTTATGGAGAACTCTCCGGTGTGCAGGTTTCCTCACTATGTTTTCCTTCACCGAAGCAAGTGATAATTAACTTTTAATACGCACATAATATTTGAAAATCAGAGGTGCGTGCCAGGATTTGAACTCGGGCCCTTCCGTTCGGGAGACCAACGTTCTAACCTCTAGGCTATCACATCATAGCATACGACATCAGCTTATGTCACCGTATCTGAACTTATGTCATCATTATGTGTGTACAATATTTTTTTATTTACGAATCGATTTAAGAGGAAACACATATGATCAAGCTCAACACATGAGTTAAAACTCCATACAAATCGGTTAAATCTGAAATTAGCGATTTCAAGACGTGGATTAGTTTAAGTTAACGTAACACCATAAGACCAAAAAATACCAAATATAATAATTACGACCTTATTGCCAAATATAATAATTACTACTTAGCAACTCGTGAATTGCTAAATAATAATACTTAGTTATATTTAATTTTAAATTTTCGCGGCCTGCGCGGGCGTCTGCACGTCGATTCACTCAATGTCACTTCGAATTTCAGCAAGCGACCTACATTTAGATGTGGGTCAGAACTCAAAACATATGATTGTAATCATTTTGAAATTAATATTCAATTCAATTCAACCGCCGGGTTGTCTTGATTCAGATGTCAGATTCTTCCGTAACTGCTTCCTTAACAACTTCGACCAATTTATTATAAGCGCCATAATGTAGGGTTTTTTTCATTCTTATTGACGAGGCCATTAACATTAAGTTTAGCGCGCAACTTCGTATGTGTGGAATGTGAAATTCCTATTATTAATATCTCGGCTTCCAAACAATGTAGCAAGATGAAACACGCACCAGATTTTAAGTAAGACCTCCGCATCTAATTTCGTGTAGTACGGTTTTGAGTAATATGTGGTCAAACATACAGAGAAACAACGACTTGATGACCCTGTAGCCTAGTTGGTAGCGACCCTGCTTGCAAAGCGAGGGGTCTCGGGTTTGATTCCCGGCCGGGGCAGATATTTATGTGACAGATAAATATTTATACTCGGGTCATGGGTGTGAGTGTGATGTGTTATATGTGTCGTCGATGCCACCCGCAAAACTAGTAATAAACCTACTACGAGGGTATGAGTGTGTTAGCGTTTATTTATTTATTTATTTACTGTTTTGACTTCTACTGCTTGTATACATTCAGCGTAATAGTCAATTCTAGGAGATAGTTAAAGATAGGTTTCCTGGCAGCCGTAAATCCTAGAAAACATCTTTGACCAACATTCAATAAATAACATCCAAGCTCACTTGCTGGAAGTCAAATTATAAACAAGAAGCAAAATTCTACTTACATTTCAATGCCAATCGTAAAACACTTGACGAATTCCCGATGATATTTGAATAACTTATGTTCATGACTTTAAACTTAAGTCATCGTGGACTGTATCTGGGCGCACAGTAGTGACCAAGACGAGCCAAGCAAAGCACAAGGGCACTACTAACTTTTCTCAAAGCGCCTCGTCGTTTTTGTGAACACTTATAACTTGGGATTGGATTATACTTACCAGATAAACAAAATTTTCGGAATATGATGTCTATAGTGGCCTTATTAAACATATAAAGTTAAATTGCATAGCTTTTTGACAGTGTGAGCGCTATGGTCTTGTCTTGGCAACATTTTACATGAAAATGTTTGTGTTGGGATACATTTCACTGTTATACGGGTACTCACGATGTATTCAGGGTGGAAAAAAGACGGTAGTTGGAGGAAAATTACCCTGAATATTTATGTGGACCTATTTTATTGAAAGGAAACATCCCGTTATTTTCAAAACTAAGTAAATCTGCATTCAAAGACTAAACCGGGTATCGAACCGGTGTAATGCGAAACAAAAACATTCTGTATTATTATGATGCCAACCGAAAGAGTCATTCATAAGGATCAAGTAATAACATTCGTGTAAAGTTCCTACTTAACATCAAAAGTTACTATCATACAGGTGGTCAACCTGTATGATAGTAAAACAGCTTATGTGCTGCAATTCTATTAATATTTTTTTGCTAACGCACATCTAATCTAATGTAATTTCTAAGAGGGTTAAGCTCCATGATATGGTAAATTTTTCTGAAGGAAAGAGTATTAAAATATCGTTAGTATCGGTCGCAGTTATCTTTAAGCTATCAGATAAGCTTTGAGCAGAATAATAATATAAATGTTACTAACAAAAAATAACCGACTTCAAAGTCTCAAAAACTACTTTTCAGATCTCGTTCAAATTTATGTGGGACCACATGACAAGAAACTGCTTTCGATTAAAAAAAGAATCATCGAAATCGGTTGGCGTGATATTGAGTTTGTCGCGCACATCTTAACACAAATTTAGGACTTATGTGGTTTTCTCATGGATGCCATTGTCAGATCTCAATAAAATTTATGTGGGACTACATGACAGCCACCAGCTTTCGATTAAAAAAACAATCATCAAAATCGGTTCGCCCAGTCCAAAGTTCTGAGGTAACAAACATAAAAAAAAATACAGTCGAATTGAGAACCTCCTCTTTTTTTTGAAGTCGGTTAAAAAGTGACAGCAGAGGTGTGAAACATTTTTTTTATTTGGTAACTAATCGATCAACAAGTAGGTATACTGGAGCAGCGTAGAGAATAAAATCTTTTGCCATATTCAAAACCTTGAGAAGTATAGGAATTCAAGAAACAGTTCAGCCAAGTCCATAAAATATGGTGGACAATTATTACAACATTGACCTAATATTTGTGGACGAAATTAGCAATTGGCCACTCATACAGTTAGACGGAATATGACAATTTTACACATAATTTACGCTAAACTACTGGAAGATAATTATCTTACTGCCTTGTGATGTGGCCGATAAAAAAATAGTTAAAAGATCATCATTACTGCACGCTTGTTGTAATAACTTCATAACCAAAAAATTTTAATTCAAAAAGTATTTATTCAAGTGAATATTTTATCAAATACACGTCGTAGATAATAATATAATACATACCTATAATCAATGTTTAAAACGCAAAAAATTTAGTTACTTAACTACCCTCATGATTTATTTTTGGATGAGTATCAAAACTCTAACGAACCCAATGAACAGTTTGTATACACAATTTAAAGTATATGCACATGTGTTTATTTGACGAAAAATCGAAATAAGTAATTACAAGTTCATCACACAAACTTTTATTATTCCACAATCTTCAAGTAAGTCCGAAGTAAGCTATTCGTTGGTTAAGTTGACATTTCGTGTATGTAAAATGACACTTTAACGTCACTTTAACCGGAGAATAGCTTATTCAGGACTCTACTTGAAGATTGTGAAACAAGCCCTACCATCATATCTCACACCTATAAGCAGAACTCAATGCAGCACTGAACTGACATTAGCATTACGACAGAAAAGAATAAACCATCCATCAAAACTGTAACTCATCATAAACGTCAAATCAAAATTCACAAGCCAAACATGCAAAACAGGAAACATGTAAAAATATATAACAAAGTGCAAAATGTGACGGAGTGATAAAACTTTTAGCATGATATGTGTCAGAGGTTTGCTGGTGGTGATGTTGAGAAGCGCATTCATTGCTGCCTTCCTCAGCATCCCGAAGCCAGTGGCAGCCATCTCTGGGCTAAAACACTGGTCGAGGAAGACACTGTACAACAAAGTCGATCTCTGCACACAAGCGTGCTACAGCCAAATCATTCCCGGTCTCTATCTGAGCAATGCCCGAGCAGCAGCCGACAGGAGTGTCCTTCGACATCTTAAAATCACCCATGTGCTCACAGTTGAGGCTCGTCGGATACCGAAATCTACTTTCATTGATTCAAACATCAGTACACTCTTCATTAGGGCCTACGACACTCCTCAAACCAATCTCCTGCCCTACTTCCCAATGGCCAACTCGTTCATTGAGGAGGGGATACGGAAGGGCAACGTCCTCGTCCACTGCCACTTCGGGGTGTCCAGGTCAGCAACGATAGTGATTGCATACTTGATGCAGAAGTACAAGCTGACGTTCGAGCAAGCGTACGCCTTCGTGAAGCAAAGACGGAAGTTCATTAACCCCAACTCGGGCTTCATAAGCCAGCTGAGACACTACCAGGAACTGAATTATGACGTCAGCGGCTTCCATAGGTTCGAAGCCTACATGAATGTGAATGCAAGGAAGCATAAGTATAAAATTGCGTCCGTCGCTGCCGTGGTGGTTGGAATTCTCGTGCCAATAGCTGTGCTGGTTGGTTGACGTTTCATTCAAGGTCTATAACTATGTAAATTGTGTAAAATAAATAAATGTTTGAATCATATTTATCTAGTATATTAATCATTTCTTTTTCAGGTTCTCCTACCAGTAAAGTAACAAGACAGTACATTTTTGAATTAATAATTTTGGTAATTTAAGTAAGAATCTAAATCTTTTTGAGGATTTGGAAATCATATTTATAAAATGTTGACATTAAGTTCTGATTTGTTAAATTGCGCACAAAATATTTTTATGAATTACATATCCCTTTGCACATTAAATTGTACCTATACGTTCAACGTTTCCTAACGTGTTTGTTTCAGTTTACACTAATAAATAAAACTAACAATATATTGTAGATGACATTTGTGGTGCGACAATAACAATAAATGATGATATTGGCTTTTTAATTTTTTCTTTACTGAAAAGTGAGTTCACGTTCAGTTTTGTATCACACAATTTCTTAAGTAATAATGCATTAACAATAATTTAGATTGGCAATGGAAAGTTTTCAATATTTGATTTTAGACAATAAGGCCAGATCCTCACTATAATGCCGCTCACAGTCCGTTCTCGATCCGATCTCGGTCTGGTAAAGTCGTATCACGTACAAATTATACAATTGGAGCGAAACTGGACTGTCACGGATAGTATGAATGCACACATATATTTTATACTTCATAATATTTTATCAAACCGAGAACGAACTGTGAACGGCATTATAGTGAGGATCTGGCCTAACTGCTATTACTATGTCCGTGGATTTTATACAAGTACAATCATAAGAAGTACATAAATTTTAATTATTAATGAAATATTCTAATTATGTTATGTATGTATGTATATGTTGTTCATTACATTTCCTTAGCATACAACAAAGTAATTCATACTAAATAATATTTCATGATCTTTATTACAGCAATATCTGGTTGTAAGTAATTAAAATAAAAGATAATGGCTGCTACTATTTAATTAATAGTAAGTGTTCGCTACTTCGTCTTAAGGTGCTCCCTCACCGGGAGCATTCGCGTGTAATGTAACGTTACAGATTTGAGCATTACATCAGTGAAGGAGGAGAACCGAGCATTACAATGCGCACCTTGTAATGATACAAAACCAGAGTAATGCTCAAAGTCGAATCTATAATGTTACATTACACGCGAATGCTCGTCAGTCAGGGAGGTAGTATTGTAATGTAATGCTCAAAGACGAATCTATAATGTTACATTACACGTGAATGCTCCCGGTGAGGGAGCACCTTTAAAGTTATTACAAGTGGGATTGTACAGGATTTTTCCGGATTAAGTATATTGTACTCTTTTGTTTTCTCCTTCTACCTTATTCTCTTTTTAAATCATCCTATTCTTTAAATCTCTATGATTTTCCCTTTGTGTCTTACTTTTCCTTACACCTTCTGGCTCTTTTTAAACAACTATTTATTTCAGTTTGAAGTCAATAACACAATAAAGGTGATATGCGACTATCACGATTCTAATATCAATGCAATATGAAAAATTTCAAGTTCAGTATGAATATTTTTATTACAAATTTCAAATATGAGGATAGGTTCTAGTAAGTGTATGTGTTATGCAATAAAGAAATTATGAATTATGAATTAAGTGGGTTTTTTGATATAATATTATTATCTATCTATTATCAAGGTGTCAGTGTTCCCTGTAACCATTAACCATTGGATGGCCAGTCCTCGTCTGTGGCCATTTAAATAAAAATGGCACCCACGACACAGGGAAGTGTGGGACTATGAGTGTGAAGCGTAAAAAAGTTATTTTAAAAGGGCTGTTTCTTGGTGGTGGTATTCATGTCATACTGATATGGCCAACAAGAATAATTTGTATCGGTAGTCATATTATTTTAATGAACACCATATAGGAGATAGATTAAAGTAAAACTAGCAGCAATGACCACTATATTATTATAACCCAGGTGATACACTTTTCTCAGGTCCATAGAAATGAATTACTTTCATATTATTTCTATAAAATAATTGTTTTAGTCGTCCGTTGTCATAAGATACTATATTATATTTTTCCTTCTTCACATTAGCAAATTCTCAAAACTAGTTTTTTCAAAGAAACTCGCAAAAGTGTGTTAAGACAGTGCCAAGTACATATCTCTTGTTCGCGCCCGACTATTAATTGGTTTAGTATTTTCGTCCGTCTATATATAAAACAAAGGTTAAATACAGGTGCGCGTTCGAGTTGCTGTCAAGAACAATATTCGGAGTAAACAGAATAATATTATACATTTTGTAAACAATGTAACCTTTATCTAGCCTTTACATTTGTTAATATTTTGTAGTGTATTGAGGGAAATCCCTCCTCCCTCTAATTTGATTTTAAGTCAAATCTCCTCTGCTCATGGTGCATCCTGCTGAACAACAGATAAGATTTTGACACCAGGTCCCTCATGATGAAAGTCATTGGGATCTATACCATCCATTTTGATTCCAACGTTACTCACCACATTATAACAGTTTTTACCAGCAGTTTCGAAAAGCCTGTAATATGATCATCCGCAACATTCTTGTTTGGCAACATCGGTGATGCCTTTAAGGTTAGCGTTCTTCATGGGTGACTACCTATCAATAGATTTCTTGTTTGTTCGTTTGTCGATTGCTGACATAGAAAACTTGGCACATCAAGAGTCTTTTTAAGCTTTACGTCTCCAAAATTTCCTTAAAAAACAGCCAAATTAAAATTTTGGATTACATTCTATGCCTTAGATGCCTATGATCTAAGTGCAATGATCTCATTTGTGTCTTGCAACTAAATATAGTTTTTTTATTAGATCTAATAGAACACATCACAGCTGTCGTGCATAACTGGCAAAGTGGAATAAGATGATTTATTGTTATTTAATTGAACACCTGCTGTCGTATTTCAGAGTAGAATTACTTTTTTATGTCCAACTGTACTTAACTGGCGACACATCTTTTTGTGTTTTGCGTTTCATTGTGACAACTTGGAAATGTCTAGTCGGTGACTCAACGACATTTATGAATTGTAATGCATTAATTTAGGATAGATTTTTTTATTTGAGGCAAATATCTTTCAGTTGAAGTAAACGTCTCTGCACATGCGTTCTGAGTAACAGCGTAGGTCCTATCAGTTGCTGTGCTATGGATCATCTAGTTTATTTCAACTTTACCTCCACGGTAGGATTGTATTCTGGCTGACCAGTTTCTTCTGAAACCAACCATAAAATGTTTGTGTCTTCCTGATTCTCTTTACTAACGTCCCTTTGTAGGTTTAATATGTTTCAAAAGTAACATTTAATTTATAGCCAGTTTATAAAAAGGTAGCAAGGCTAATAAAAACAATTCGACCTGCACATTAAATATCAAGTCAAAGAGACGTCTTACGTTTCGTGAAAACAATTTTAGGGGGAATATAATGATATGTTAATTAAATAATTGGGGGAATAAATTAGGAATCCTTTATAACACAAGAATAGTCTGGAGAAAGATTATTTCAATAGACAAATTCATTATTTTTATAAATTACTCCAAACGTTAGTTTTAATAAAAAATTGACTTGTTATATTATTTTTCATTTTAAAATTATCGACAATGTTATCGATATTTTAAAAACTCCAAACTTGATGCAGTAAGTGCACTGGTAAACAAGAATTACCCGTTCACCCACCGGTGGGTGAAGCCAGTGGGTGCACGGGGAACGGCTCAATTAAATAAATAACGAAAAAGCTCTCAATAATATTCAAGTGACAAGAGTGACGTGAATATCTCAAATGCCGTAAGTTCTCATGCTTTCCAAAGACATCTTCTACTTCGTTTTCCTCCTGACTGATCCCCTAGGCTTCTCTGTCTTGTGAAAGTTGTATGGATGCGTGAATGGTGGATTTACACGCCTATTTTATTTTACAGCATCGATTCAACTGGACGGTGATCTCTCTCTTCTCTTTCCTTTCACAAGGTCAACTACCATCGGCTTTTCTTCATCTTTTGATAATTCTATTTCAATTACAATCCAGACCAACCACATATATTAAGTGTAGCTAAAACATAAACAGAAACAATTTTATCTTATTTATCTCTGCATCTCGATCTACATTTCAACTCGTATCTGTTTTAGCATTACAACAATTATTTACGGGACTGCTTCGTGATTTACAGTGTATTGTTACGAAGCAATTAGATCGAGCGAAGAATCTAGCTGAAGAATAATAGGAGGTATAAATATTTAGTCAGGTTTAGATTTATAACTGAGTTGCTCAATCTATATTTGCATCTTAGAAAATGAACAATGTCCGATAAAGTTTACATTGATTGAAAGGTTGGTAGGGGCTGACGTGAGTGTCAGCTGCTAAAAACACTTACGATTTTAAAAGAACTTATTAATTCAACGTGATACAACTTATATTTTCTAAAACATTCTTCCTATCCATGCTCTATTACTACATTGTACTACAGTACAAACAAATATATCATTTTTCATATCAGACAAATGCGCTTCTCATTGCTCTCATTGCGCGGCTATATTGCCACGTCAAATTTAATCAACTGAGTAACAAAAAACATTTCTTCAAAAATTTAGGAGCGGAAAATGATATAAAGCATGATTTTTCTTGTGACACGTTCAGGTAAATTAATTTTAGGAGTCAATGCTTCAATCCATTTATGACCCTCTACGGCCTCTACCGAGCACGGTCTCTCCTCACCTAGAGCATCTCCGAGTGCTATTTTACTTCTCCAGTGCGGATGGTGCGGGTTAGCCAACTTGGAAGTTTTCATGCTGCCCGAGGCCTCTAGCGTGGCTTAACGACTGTTATCTTACGATAACAACCAGGTCCGATAGCTTTACGTGCCCTTTAAAGCACGGTTACGCTCAAGAAATATTTGCCACTGGCGGTCATCCATCCAGTTATCGACCGTGCCCGCTTTTACCTTGTTCGATCACTTACAATCGACTATAGCTAGCCAGGCAGGCTTCACGAAAAAATACGCAAATATTGATTATCCTTAAGTGAAGCCTTACCAACGAGCGGACCGGCTTCTAACGCCTTTTACGACACTTTTGTGTATGAGATTTGGGTCAGTATTCCAAGCTGCCCTAATACGGTCTATTATTTTTTTTTTATTATTACACTAGAAAATAAACGTTTTTATTGGTTGGTCGAATAAAAACTCGGACGACTGATAAAATATAATAAATTTTAATGCCAGAAACGAAAAAATATCCTTTGGGTTGTGATACTTGAGATATAATCATCAAAGGTGAGTTTTGAAGAAAAATTATATTCAATATTCGAGCTGTTGTTGTCGAGTCAAAAATACCAAATGGCGCTGGCAATGGCACATTAGAAGTGTACAATTTTTTTGCGCCAAGATTACTCGTATAGTAAAATAAGAAAATAGTGCCAAAGCAAAATATTGAAAACTAATAATAAGCAAAATTTTAACTATTACGAAAACTACTTTGTTTATTTTTATGAAATCATGGACAATACAGACATCGATTTCAAGAGTAAGTGACTATGGTCAACGCTTTCACATCAGATCGAAGAATGTTTCAAACGCGTTGCTGGCAACAACAAACCCGTTCTTCTACGGGCTTTCAGAAATTGCCATCGAATTTCGTGAAAACATTTACTGTTACTGGCTTAGCAACATATTCTGTAGGTAATATGATCATGCTGTAGTAATTGGTTTCCTGTTAGTTATCTGTCTAGATACCTACCTTACCCAGGGATGGGACGCAAATATGATAGTTACATCACAACTTCACAGAATGTGAAATTAATCCCGAAGATTTTTTATTACACCCGCATATTGATAGCGTCTGCTGGCAACTTATACCAAAATAAATAGTCTATTTTCTCTTTGCATGACGTAAGCTTGGAATGTATACGACAACGATGTTATTTCTGTTGAAATATCCATGCTTTTCGAATGGGTGATGCGAGCTTTGAAATGATTTTGAAAACATGGTGGAATGATTTTTTTGACTTTGTACGGTTTGAATAAAGGTGTAATAGAACAGTGCCGATAATTTTTGAAACGAAAAAAAAATTATAGTAGGATTAAACCCATTGCAAAAGAAAGAGAATATAACGAAAATTATAGGAAAGATAAATAACGGGCGATCTGAGGTCGGGAAGTGGGGGGAGGGGGGGTTTAAGGGTAAAAAACGGTTTATCTCGATTTCCGGAAAAACTACAAGTCCTATTGAAAAAAGTTAAATAGCAAAGTTGTAGGTAATAAAAAGATGTACAACTTTTGTATTTACACTTTTTTACATAATCTCAACATGTATGTGAAAAATTAAAAAAAAACACGTTTTTGGTTTTTTATTTTTATCTTTCACAAAAAAAAGCTTTTTTCACGAAATTTGGTGAAAACTTACCTTTGTATGTCCTTAACATACTGTAATTTTTTTGATTCAAAAAAATATATTTTTTCACTTTATTTTGACCATATATCGAAAAAGCACCCCTATTTTCAGTCGAAAAATCTCAGGTCAAAATATCTGATTTTTTTAAAAAGTTGGTGGTTTTTGTTCGTTAATTGGAATCTCTACTTTCTAATGGTGTATAAAAAACTATTCACTACTATGGTAAATGTTCTCAGAAAATGCAATGAAAAATGCTATCGGCACTGGACTATAATAGATAGAGTAATCTTTATTGCACATCCAAAGAAACAATTACATCAGCTGTCATTAGACAAAGGTCAAAAGCCGGTCTTATCGAGACAGCTATTTCTTTCAGATAGCCTTTGGACAAACGACAGAGTAGAGAGGAAGAACGTGGAGGATAAGAAGATTATTATGACCTATTGATAGGCATGCGCAAGCGATTTAAAGGCGATCTTTTTGGTATAAAGTGAGAGCGATTTCGCTCAGACTACGACAACTTTTAGATAAGAAGCAATACATTAGATTTGGAATACAATTAATAAGTTTATTAATTTTATACTATGATGTCATCAATCAGTAGGTAACTTACTGTTAAACTATGTAAGATATGAAGATAAAACAGAAGAAAATTGAATGCTAACCTTAGGAAGAGGCGATTATTGCGCTTGGATTTGAAGGTGGTAGAGTGTAGTAGAGAGAGATAGTAGAGAGAGAAGGTGGTAGGTGTAACAAAGGCACAGAACACATAATAGTACCTGTAAGGATTATAGTAACAAAATAACATGAATAAATGTGAGAAACTTGGTGAAGAGAGTTGTTTAAACATGTTACAGCAAATACAGAGGGATTTGCAAAGGAATGAGGTGAGTAATTTTAGGTATGTATCAGATTGCCCAAAAAGGTCCAGTGGTTAGGTTAGGTTAGTATGTATTTTGTGGGGTGTGCTTTGTGGGTATGTTTTATGGAATGTGTTTTATGGGATGAATTTTGTGGGATGTATTTTGTGGGGTGTTTTGTGAGATGAATTGTGAAATGTGTTTTGTAGGGTGTGTTCTGTGTAAGATGTGTGGATGTGATTTTGGGATATGTTTTATGGGATTTGTTGCGTTTCATGGGAGATGCGTTTTGTAGGATGTGTTTATGGAGTGTGTTTTGTGGGATGTGTTTTGTGGCTTGTGTTTTTGTTTCCTAGGATGTGTTTTGTGATATATCAGAAAACCAACGATATCGCAGATATAGGCAATGGTAGTTGGATGCATCCCTTTTAACCAAAGGTATCGCCTTGACTTTGCCAAGAATGATGAAGGCCCTCTAGGTTAAGTAGTGGACTTTGCCTGGAAATCGAGAGGTCCCGTGTTCAATTTCAAGTATTTATGTAACATGTCTCTTGGGACAAGAGTGTTTGGATGTTCGTGAGGTCTCATTTCTGTAACTATTTCACGGATGACGGAACTATGGTGGGATTAAACCTAGTTACTGATAAGTGAATTTTTTTTATGGAAATAGCTGACAAACGAGCTGACGATTCACCTGATGGTAAGTGGTTATCTTCGCCCATAGACATCAGCAACTTCAAAGGCATCCTTTATGCGTTGCCGGCCAAGAAATAAAGTAGAAAAAGAAAGAAAGAACTAGCTCTCAAGCCCCCAGCCGGAGCACGACGGGTCGTTTGGCGGCTGACATGTGTCAGCCCTTGAGCATGAGCTCAAGGGTGGTAGCTAACCAGGCGAACCCCATGGAGAAATAATAATAGCAATAATGGTATTTATTAACAATTAAAATCAATATTACCAGTATAATCCCTCGAGGGGCCCTACCACCAGCGGGCTGGATTGAGTGGCCTCTTACGACACCCATCCGGCGTGTGATTGGGGCTAGTATTCTAAGCCGCCCCAATACGGCTAGAAAGAATGTTAAGAATAGGTGTCCCCTGTAGGACGTGTTTACTAAATTAAAAAATCTTTATTCATGTAGGTTTTTATATACAGCATATCCGTAAGGTGCTTTGTTTTGAAGGAATAGAAATGCCGTTAAGAAACTCCTCAGCACATGCTTTAAACTCCTGTAGTTACGGGTTTACAAGTTATCTATACTAATATTATAAAGAGGAAAGATTTGATTTTTTGTTTGCATTGAATAGGCTCCGAAACTACTGAACCGATTTCAAAAATTCTTTCACTGTTGGGAAGCTACATTATCCCCGGGTGACTTAAGCTATATTATATTTTCAAAAAAAATAGAGATCCTTAGTAAAAGTCCAATAATGTAACCCAAGGTGTAAAAAAATAAGAAAACCGAAGCAGAGCGAGGGCGGTTACCCGTTATAATATAACATTATTGACTTAGAACGGATCGGGCTGTATCAGAAAACTGGTCGCCTAGTTATATTGAGCCTAACTTCAAATATAGCTGAAGCGCGCTAATTCGTTATTCTATTTGTGTCCTGCAGTGGAAATTTAGTGCATCATCACTAATCTACCAGTGCTATTGTTCTTCATAAGCAAGAACTTAGTTTTTTTTTTTTGCAAAAAATCTGTGACATAATTACTAGGGAATTTATTTTGTTCTTTAGTAATGAATGACATAAAGCAACCAAGTAATAAGAATTTTATTTAATAAATTTTATTTAAAATATTGTTCGTGAGTTACAATGAAGTTTTTTACTAACAGTAAAAACAATAATTTATTACAAAATACAGATTGTTTCGTTCTATTACAATTATTTGTGCGTCGCCTTTTAATCGTATATTTTAAATAATAAAAAGTTAACAAGTACCTACTTATTTCTAGTAATCTCATAAGAATGTATAACTAGGAGATTCGACGTCCTCGAAACATGATATTGCTTTAATTTACACAACTAAATAAAGTATAATCTAATATCTTAATTACCCCTAACATATCAACAACACTGTAAAAATTCTAGAAAAGTCTACTTTGTACAATTACATGTTTGAATAATATCAAAAGGAAATTATTTTATAACAATTACATTAAAAATAACCAATTTTAAGCTCAAGATAATAATGTTCTCCGAGATACGACTAAACTGAATTAAGTTAGACTTTATACATTCGCAGGCACTTAGATATCACTTATAAGTAATGATATAACCATAAAAATTCATACAAAATCTCATTGTACTCAACTAAACTGGAAGACCTTGTATCTAAAGTTTACAATATTTACAACAAAGTAGTGTGCGTGTCTTTTACGTTGCAACAAATAAAATGCTATTAATGTACTTTTAATTTATGTTACCTAAATTTAGAATTTATAATTAATCAGTCTCGATCAGAGCAAATTTTAGCGACCTTTCTGCACCATAAGTTTCATTAAAAATATTTTTTAGATAAAAATTTCAACAGTTTAAACCTTTATTAAAAATTCTATAAAACATTCAGCACCTTATTTGTAATATTTAACAATGGCTTTGAATTCTATTGAATCATTTGGAGATACTGATTTTCTTCATAGAAGGAAGTTAAAGAAGTTTGCAGATCATTCACAACCATATTGTCGCCACCTTGCAAAGGGTGTGTACTACTGGATACCATTTCAGAACTCTTCCAATTCTCACAATTCTCCACGTATTCCAACGTCCTCTGATACGTATCTTGACGCATATTATTCTGGTTCTTCTTTCTGCCGTTGGATGCTTCTATTTGAGACTGCGATATGTCCCAAACTTGCACATCACTAGCTTGGTTATTCTGACTTCTCAAGCTATTCATGCTGCAGTCGGTCTGTTGGTCGCCGACATTTTTCATCATCTGGTTGCAATTAACCGAAGCCCGGACACCGTTGGGTTTCTGACTACCCGTCGACATATTCACAGAGTTCTGCACAGATTTCTGGGGATTATGTTTGTTGAACTGATGCCCAGGGTAGTCCCATTGGTTGTAAGGCCTCTGATGATTATAGTATTGATTGTTGTTCATCATAGCTTGGTTGTACTGATGATTGTTTTTCGGCGGCGGTGGTCCCATGACATTTGCAGCGTTCACCACGGCGTTATATGGCGGAGGTTGGGGATACTGCATGTTCTGATTGTACTGATTTTGTACTGGTGGGCACGTGTTCGGCTGATCACAGTAGCTGTTCATAGCTCCACGAGCCATGTTACCGCTGTTGTCCACGCTCATCATAGAAGATCTTGACATTTGCATCGGATTCATCTGATTGGGTTGATTCTGTGGATAATTCACTTGTTGAGCATAGTTCATCATTTGGTTATTATATACCATGTTTTGTTGATTTGGCGGTATCGGTTGCATCCCTGGCATTTGGTTCTGGTTGAATTGTTGCATCATTTGGTATTGCTGCATATTTGGATTCCTCATGTTTACGTTTGGCTGGTTTTGGACAGGATATGGGGGTACTTGATTAAAATTTTGGTTTTGGTATTGGTTAGGAACATTGTTGTAATTCTTGTTAGGAATCTTTTGATTGCAATTCTGTCGGTTGTTGTATGGTGAAGCAACTGCTGCCATTTGAGGTTGTTGATTCATGCCCATGTTCATGTTCATCATCATATTTTGATTCTGATTCTGTACGGGGGGTGTATTCATGGTCATATTGGACATGTTTTGGACCATGGGACTCGTCATCGGACTTTGCAATCCTGGGTTCATAGGACTGGGCATGCCATGGCTCATGGGACTTGCGATGTTTTGGGCAATGGGGCTCGCCATATTTGCCATGTTGTGCGAGATTGGACTACCAATATTGTTATGACGAGGGCTCATCATCATTTGGTTAGGCATTTGAGGACTCATTAGGCTTTGCATGCTCTGAGGGCTCATAGCATTATGTTGTGGAGACATAACACTCATAACACTTTGCGGACTGAGGACGTTATATACGCTGGGAGGACTCATCGCACTATGGGGCATGTTGTGAGGACTCATTACACTTTGAGGACTCATGGCACTGTGGGGTAGACTCTGCGGACTCAACATACTATGCGCTAAGTTAGGACTCATGACTGTCTGGGGACTCATCACCATCGTCTTTGGACTCATAGCTGAAGTCTGTTTCTGAGGTAGTGGTGTGTTTATTCTCATCCTATTGGATTGTTCATTCTGATTCCCTGCCATTGTTTGTAGAGACTGCAATGGATTGTTCGTCTTAGAACTGGGTTGTTTTGTTGTTTCTTGCTCGCCTTTTTCAGGAACAATTTCTGGTATTACCTGTTCTTGGAGAGGCGGGTTTTTGTCGTCGGGCGACTTAGCTAGCAGCGAGCCACTGTTACCCGACATACTAACGTCTAACGATCTTAAATCGACTGGAATATCACTTATATTGAGATCACTTCCTATGGCACCTAAGTTTTTGAGTAGAGAATCGTCACTTGTCGCAACATCACTTATTTTATCACTGGAATTGTTCGTGTTCTGTATGTCACTGGTTAAATTGTCTTTGGTTGATTTATCTTTATCTTGATTGTTCGTGTCACTGTTGGGATCAGAAGGATTGGTGGAGTCCGTTTTGGCTGGTGTTACCGTGTCGGTGCCCAATATTGATTGGTTAAGATATTGCATCATTTCATCTGGTATCACCAGCTTGTTTTCCACCATTTCTCCTTCGGCCACCTGGTAAAGGAATTAAAAATTTTAGCACGTAATACAAACATACATATTTTAAAATAACTAGTCCTTGGGTTTGATTAGGTTTGTACCTTTTTACGCTGATCGTGTTTATTTAAACGTAAAGATCGTGAAAATAACAGTGATTAAATCAAATGGTCAGTCTGAATGGCACTGCATCAAATGGTTTTACAACTAAACTACTCTCATTGATAGTTTTGTGAAGATAAGTGATAGATTATGGTAGGCAATTACCTGTTCCAAATTAACTTCTTGATTTGGATGATGAACCTGCGCCGTAGTAATTACTACGGTGTTAGTGGAGTTTGAACGGGAATCCTTGTAAGTCACAGTTTCATTGTCATCTTCTGTCTTAAATGGGAATGTAACATCGCCCTGAAAATAAATTAATGCTGATTAAAATCTTCCACCAATCTGCACTGGAGCAGCGTGGTGGAGTATGCTCCAGGCCTCCTCAAGAGGAGAGACCCGTGCCCAGTAGTGGGCCATTAATGGGTTGAAGCCAAAAATCTTTATATTCCAACTTTGTCAGCAAAGAAACCACGTAAAGATTCGTTCGTATTGATTTTCATTTCATTTTTAGTGTTCAATTTTTTTGGATTTTTAAAGTGATTCGATTTACATCTCCAGAAATTTATTATGAAATTCAAGGTCCTCATATGAAGTAACCACCAAGATAACTTAGATTTCAAACTTTTACTCAACTTTTACTCAACCCCTAGCCATATTGTTACTTCAATTCTAAGCCTTGGTCATGTTACTACTATCCTACTATAACTATCCCAAAGGACCCTGTCAGTAATAAATCTCCAACTCACCACATCATCACCACCTGAGGGGTACGGTTGGTATCCCTGGGTCTGATCACTGAGGTTGGACTGCTCGGAGAGCCGTCGTGCTTCTTCCTTCACCTGGACATTGGGGTCCAACTCCAGAGCCAACTCCTCAGCTCTCACTTCTGAACACGTCACGCCTCGTAAGAGAACCGCCTGAAAATCGATATTAAAATTACTTTTGTAGTGATACTAACCATGCAATGTGAAAGTTATGACTACGAAATAAAGTTATTGATAGCGATAATTATATTGATAGTGATAGTGACATTATAGAGTGATATTGTATTCTATTGAACTGAATCTTGAGATGTAGGGTACATAGTAATCAACTCTGGAGTATAAAGTCGTTTATTAAACACAATTATCAGAAGGTATAAGATACAAGTCAACTTACCTGATTGCCTTGAGAGGTCCTCACAGCTTGGACGGCTGCCAACGCCGAGGAAGGAGCTGGGGCGTATCCCACACACGAGACTTGACTAGATCTATAGCAAGAATGAAAGTATAAAAAATAAGCGTACATTTGGTAAAAAATATTTGTACAATTTTCGAGGTCTATCCAAATCTCAAAACTATAATTCCAGAAAAAAGTTTCTGAAACGCTTTACTAGCGCACTAGGTCGCGGAATTAAAATATATATTTTGATGAATCGAAGAAAATCGCCAATCAAGTTATCACTTAATCTGCTATAACATTAAAAGGGTCCCCTTTTGCCCTGTTGGCCACAACTGCGTAACATCATTCTTAAGGGTGAGACCAAACGAGCGTAATTTTTGAGCTGTGCGTTGCGTGCACTGAGTCGGTTTAGTACTAAAGTCCAAACTCATTTCACGTCACCGTTTGGTACATTCATGAAACCGAATGCACGTGACGAATGAACTAATGTACTAATTCTTATGACGAAAGGATATTACAAATTAGATGATTATTTTAAAGACAAGACTGCTTGGACATGAGTTTTATGAATATAGATTGTAGTAGATGATAAGTGCTATCTGTAACTGTGAGCAGGAAAAAAACAAACCCGGAAGTTTCTTGCTGCTTCTTCTCCCGGGCCCTCTCGCAGTAGGGCCTTGTCTGAAGCACTGGCGTAACTTGCATGACTTTCAAAAAGTGTTTGTAAACCAAACCAATTTTGAATAAAAACATTTGATTTGATTTGATTTGATTTGACTGCAAGTGACTCATTTTTTGCGACTGACAGCTCAGAAAAATTCGCTCGCTTGGTCTCACCCTCAGGCGTTAGAACGAAGGTATGGCAGAACGCAGGTATTTTATAATTACCATGTTAAACCTACCTGCGACTGCTATCAGGTGACAGCTGGTCATAGGCCGCAGTGTGTTGGGGCACCAGCCGCGGTGGTCCTACCACTCCCGCGGTCACCGCACCCGACACCACTGAGGCCTGGCTGCTCTTACGGGAGATGTCTGATGACCTGGTTGTTAACGGGTTGATTAGTCTTCGGAAGTTTATTGTGTACATAGTAAAATAAGGCTGTCATGGTAGGTACAGCAGCCAGCAAAAGGGTTAGGTGTGCCCTATGATAATAATATAAAATTGTCCCGTAATGTTTAATATTCTAGAATTTTTGTGATATTATCAATATTAAACTCACACTTTACGTATATTGGTAGCATTTTAAATTCATAATAACACAAAAATACTATAAGCCCTGCATACTTAACTCTTTTGCTGACTCTACGTCTGTGTGCGCCCTACCTATTCAAAGACGTGTGTGTGTGTTTAAATTCCAAGCGTTCAATTACTACGATTAGTAACAATTACTGCTAAATAATTTTCAGATGGAAATAGTATATGTAGACAGTAAATCAGAGAATAACCTATAACCCTATCTGCAAAAGGAGGTGACCCACTTCGAATCCCGGTTGAGGGAAATATTTACGTAACAGATGCATGCTTTTTCTCTAATTTTGTGAGTGATGTCTTTCAAAGTAAGCATGCCACAGGAAACACTAGATCGGAGTATATCGTAGGAGTAGGTAAGGATTTAAATATAAAAGACAATAAAACACTGATAAAAATTAGCTTACCTGGCACTGTATAAACTGCTACCAGATGATATGCCAGAGTCCCGCCTGGTGTTAGGGTTGCCAGTCTTCAGTTCCACAGCAACGCTTGTGTTACCCAGCTCTGTTCGGCCTGGCAAGCCACCTGGAAAAATATTTGAAAATTCAAAACCTGCATTTATCTACACATCATTATCATATTGAAAATTAAGCCAGCAACCTTTGGAATTGATTTTCATTAATTAAACTATCCCACTTTTTTAAAGTAATCAATACCATTTATGTTCACAGCAGTAACAGTGCAAGTTTATATGAAGGTAGTTGGAAAAGTGATAAAGTCATCATAATGCCATTTATAAATTGTTTATTTCACATTTATTTCTCACTTTTCACTTTGATCTACTTTCATCTTCATTAACCGTTCATTCTCCGAACAGCTTTTATACGTCCGTTACAAGTATTAAAATGGCTAACGTTTTCTTCTTTAACTCATCAGTTCTAACCAGTACTTCACCGAATGTCTGATCTTTATCTAAGGAACTTGCATTCTCAATAATTACACCTATACTTTCTATATCATTATTACTCACCACCACCCATATCAACAGCATGTGCCGGTGGCATGAGTCGCCCCACGCCCATCTTGTTCCCGAACCGTGGGGTATGGTGGTGGGCGCGCGGTTCACCGATAGCCACCATCGCTCGCAGCATCAGTGGTAGCTGGCCCACTTCACCGACCACTTCTTGTTCCACCTGGGTAAGAGAAGTGTTATTTGTTAACCATAATATCTGAATAAGTTAGTTGGTAATATTAACACGCAATACAGTAATCTTGTTTTTTGACAGTTTATTTCATGGAAATAGTCGGCAAACGAGCTGACAATCCACCGAATGACAAATGGTTATTATCGCTTGTGGACATCAGCAACACCAAAGGCATCACCAACGCGTTGCCGGCCAAGATAGAGACAAAAGAAAGAAGTTGTTTGGCAACTGATACCATTCACAAACTTTCGAACTTATAATGTTATTATTAAACGGTACAGAGCCCAGTAAACTGTTAGCTAAGACTTACAATGATGGAAGGAGCCGTATATCTACGCTACGAAACGTCTACAAAACAAGTCTCTAGTTACCTCTCCATCGAGCCTGAAATAAGGTGCTCCATTCTCGTCACTGAAGCCACCGAGACCAGCCCCACCGAAGTCTAAGTCGCCTCCACATTGTGCTGACAGCTGTAATGATACGAAAATAAGTTATTTTTTCTTGTATTTTTTAAAATAATTGGGTTATGCTTAACTGCAGTCCCACATAAAACTATCTAAGTAGTCATGACATTAATAAAGTACAGTAATTAAAATTATCCTTTTTTTCTATTGTATTAATAAGTAACATAATCGAATCACTAATCGAATCACGAATCGATCACATCGATGATACTTTTGAGTCATCGATTTGTTTGGGCGACGATTAATGTACCATCAGATTGCCTGCCGTATCTGCCAGTAGTAATTAGTCTTTGTAAGTAGGGTACAAGCATGTTTTTTAAATGAGCGTATTTTCTAAGACAACCTCTTCCTAAATGTGGGCTGTATACTTATCGAACTTCTTACAAGAGCGTCTTCGTTAGCTATGGCTATGAAGATGTTACCTTGTTCATTAACAGACTGTCTCATAATTAATATTAAATTTACCTGATGTGCAGGCGTATGCAATCCATGTGGTAATGGTGAAGCAGGACTTTCACTCTTGACGGAGGCAGATGAAGTGTGACCACGAACTCCCATCGGGACACCACCTTCTTCAGACCTGGGTGATGAACCAGCGCCTCCTCCTCCAGATTCTGCAGAATCGTCACCTCTACTGCAACCTGAAAGATAAAATAATTAATGCAACATAAAGTAATGTGGATCAAGTAATCTTACTTGTTAAATCGATTTTTTTTTCATAAAAATGCCTAAAAAGATTCAAGTTAAATAACTGGGTATCATTTACATTGTACCTATAAAAGTCCCTGTTTGGGCGCCAAATCTATCCATGGTGTTTTAAGCAATATACGATTTATGATTAGTTTAAAGTCATTTGTATAAAACTCGAATATGATACTAAGAACAAAACCATATACAAATTAACAAAATTCAATAACATACCTTTATGTTTCTTGCTCGCATAGAACTCAGCTCCGTGAACTGTTTTGACATGTTTACGAAGAGACGATGGATCTGTATATCTCTTTGTACATCCAGGGGCTTTACACACGTATGGTTTCTGTAAACAAAACAATTTTATTCCACCGTGGTACGTTATATAAATTGCATTTAACCTTTTTCATAACCGATAATGTCATAGGTGCTTTAAATAAAAAATTATAAAACATCGTAAAATTAACTGAAAAATATTTTTTAGCTTTTATGAGTAATTATAATTTAAAATAAAGTAACACATTATTTAACTTTCAATTTTCAATACCAGTGTGCAGTATAAATAGGTAACACATAAAATCAGTATATCATTTTAGTAACTTCTTTACCTCATTACTATGAGTTCTGTTCTGATGCTTAGCACGATCACTGGCGTTGGAGAATGCCTTCGCGCAGCCAGGGTACTCGCACGTGTATGGTTTCTCCCCCGTGTGGCTTCGAAGGTGTGTCTTCAAATTCTCTAGCCTAGAGTAAGCTTTGCAGCAGCCTTCGAACTGGAATTATGGATAAGATACATTTTGATAAATACCCATTTATAGCATTATTAATACAATCAAATACGATAAAACTTGTGCAAAACTCTTTTAATAACTTCTCTTGCGAGTTCATAAAGTCCACACTCAATAAAGCTATGGATCACCAGAACCTAGCAAAAACAAATGAAAAATAACAATAGCAAAATACTAAAATCCCACTTCTGATTAAACTATTAAAATAAACATTCATGACCCTTAAAAAAACAAATGTCTTACTGATACTTACGGTACATTTGTGAGGTTTCTCTCCCGTATGCCTTCGCATATGCACAACCAGCATATACTGCGCTTTAAATGGTTTCTCATCTCTAGAGCAGCCAACCCAACGGCATACGAAGGCTTTCTTGCTAGCGTGGATGTGATCAGTATTAATATGCTTTACTAAGTCGTCTTGGGTAGGGAACTCGAGTTTACAGTCCACCTAAAAGGGGCAATCCTTTTAATCTACGACTAACTTAGGATTTATTAAACGATACAGTGTTTTATCATGAATAGTGATATTTGTATTAACAGCTATTGTTTTAATGTCTTTTAAATTATTATACATTACTGGCCAGTTTTATTTTAAAATTTAGTATTTAAAAAATAAATGATTTTTTTTAATCTTTAATATTGTCTAAAAGTTACTTTCCTATTATGTTAACAAAATCTATACTGATAAAGTTTAAGTTTTGCTATGACTTTATAAACAGTAAAGATATTCTTCTTACCCAATGACAATTAGTTTCTATAAAATCTCCTGGTTCGTCTTTGGAGTCCAAGCCATCATGGACCGTGCTCTCAGCAGCGGCCGATAAGGGCTTGTTGCTGTGAATGTTGTCTCGATGGATCATAAGACTTTGCGGTGATTTGCGTTGGTTGAGAGCAGTTGAAGCGCTATGGAAAAAGTAATAGTTCAAGTTAATTGGAAAAATAAATTTAGAAGCGAAAGTAGGTACATAATGATTAAAATTTGGAAATAAGTTTGGAGTCTAAACTCGAACTAAACTTCGCCCATATTATATTTAATATGAATAACTTTTCTATAGCGTGCGTTTTATGCGTTAAGTAACTATTTCTTGGCAAAATACACTCATCGTCTTCTTCATCTTGTGATTGTATTTGGGATCTACGCGTATCATTTCAAGACCTTACACGCATGTAATCGTACTATTCATAGTGGAAAAATTATTTTGCAGTTTTACTGTTGACCGCTTTCTTATCTTACATCAACTGTCATTATACATAAATCCCTTTGATAATCTAAGAAAAACACAGTAAATAATCGCCATCGATGTGTTTCATACTTCCCGGAGGTTAGATAGATAGATAGATAACTCTTTATTGTTTGCGTACCACAAAATAAACAATCATACAAGGAGAACAGAGTAAATAAGAAATACAAAGCAACAGGCGGTCTTATCGCTTCGTAGCGATTTCTTCCAGGCAACCTAATTAGAAGGAAACATAAGTAATACATAGAGGGTATCGGCGTGCATAAATTCAAAAGAGACTTTAAAAGAGAAATAATATAATGAATAAAACAAATACAAAAAAAATATTAAAACTAAAAAAATAAATAATCCATACGACAGCAGTGAAATTAAAAACTATCACTTCACCACAGTAGTGATAGGTTAACTAGCAGAGAATGTTCCTTTGTTCCTTTTAATTTTCAAAAGATTCCAAAGTTTAAATAAAATTTAATATTACCTATCCGCCTCCATAACACTAGTGATTTCAGGTTGTTGTGGCGGCTGTTGTAGATGTTGCGGCGGGGTGCCATCTAACCCTAACCCTGGTCTGACGTCAACTGGTGCACCGATCAAGAGCTGCGTTGGTGATGAAATATGAGATCTACAAGGATAGAATTAAAATAAATAAATGTCGATACGGTCAATATGCTAGAATGTATTACTTCACATGCACTTTATTACACAAGAGTAACTGCTATCACTTCACTCCGGGAAACCGATGCGTTAACCTAATTAACCATCCTCCAAAATATTTAAATATGTTTTTCACTTTTTTATTAAGTTTACTCAAACATCAATCAGAACTGCATCCACTCATCTGTTAGATATGTTTCCAAGATTAGCGAAACAAACAGAAAAAAAACTATTATTGTGCAATTTAATGTTGAGATGTGAGCCAATCAAATGCGCTGCAATTAATTACAAACCTATGTATTCCAGCTACAAGATGCGCATGCGCAGCATGATGAGCGGCTGCTGCTGCTGCTTGCTGATGAGCTGGATCCAGCAGCACTCCTCCAGCGAGAACCCCACTGCTACCGACCACTCCTCCTCGAGCCAGAAGCTGCTGCGCCAAGGACGCATGCGATAGGGATAGGGCTGGAGATATTGCTCCTGGAAAAAGTAAAATTGACATTCTTAATCTTAGAAACCAAAATTATGGTATTATAAATCTTTGTAGCTTTATCTTTACCCCTTCTCTGAGTTTGTACACTCCGTTCATGATAGTAAGGTTAATAATATGCAACTGGACATAAAAAATCCAATAATACCGGTCTCGTTGACGCATTTCAGAAAAGATCCATGTCAGTATCATATTCCTTGACGGCTAGATACTATCTATAAAGTCTGTTAAACGTATTATCTCACGCTTTGTTACAGCTACCAAAGCGGTCGTCACTATAATGTGTATTAAACTATTTCTTTTAAATTTGCAGACATCCTATCTATTACAAAGGTCAGTGCCACAAAAAATTAAATCTGTCTGGATCCAGATGCCAACCGCAGTTAGCAACAAGATGGGTTCGCTGAATTGACACAAAATGGTACATTGCCCTTTGGCAATACCTAAATGTTTTCCGTAAAAATTATCTTACCAGCACTAAGGTGTCCATAGCTCCCAGTAGAAGCTGCAGATGGTGCCCTAACAGCTAAACTAGCTGGAGAAGCTCTGATTACTGCCGCCAGGTCTAATGATTCTGCTGAATATGGACTCCAAGATACAGCTCGCTTTCGGTTCGCAGATGCTCCGATAGCCCCTCCTGATAACCTTAATCTTGTTGGAGAAGCTATTCTTGAACCTGAAAATGAGGAAATTAAGCCTTAGCGTCCTTGTTTTTTGGTAGTTAAAACATAAATATTTCTTTATCCATATATATTAAAAGGCAAAAGTGATTGACTGATGTATCAACGCACAAGCCCTTAGGGCTAGAAACTTATAATTTCGCACACGTATTCCTCTTATGACGTATCCACTAAGGAAGGATTTTCAAAATTCAACCCCCAAGGGGTGAAATAGGGAATAAATATGATAAGCATAATTTCCGCTTGCGAAGATGCGGGCAACAGCTAGTATATTATATACTGTAGACAAACTACCTTCTAAACTAAGTTGAAAGTCCTGACTGGCCAAGGTACTGCCCGCGTGGAGTTCAGGATGTAAACTTCTCGCTGCACTTAGATATTCTAAACCTGCAATAAACAGAAGAAATATAAAATATATTTACAGGAATAAAAATTAGACTAGGGTCCAACCTTTGAAATAGAATCTTATAGGAAACGCTTTTATAATTAAGGCACTCAACAAAAGTGATTTTGTTAAGAAGTTGGAAGAAGAAAAATATAATATTCAATGTTGAATAAATGCAGAAACAAAGAACACAGATAATAAAAATAATCTTATAAACGTGACTAAAAAATTACGAAACAGTGCATCTACCGAACAAAGACTGGAATATATTAAAATTTTATTAAGAACTAAACTATCACACTTTATAGGTCTGTCAGAACATTTTATTACCAAAATTCTAAACGGTGTCTAAGTTAAAAAACGATTTAAATTAATTCCAACACATTAGTTATTCAATGTCTGTCTTCGGCTATTAGGTTTGCGGTGACGAATGACTCAGTTGCCTGCATTTAATAATTAAAACACTACGAACATTTGACATTTAGTTTGACAAAATTTTAGTCACGGTTCGATGGGTACCGATAAAGACGAAAACGATAAAACATTCGCACATATTTTGCAACGGATTATAAATTGCGTCAATACGTGGTCAATATGACAATAGCTACGTATACTCACATACGGCAATCTATACTAATATACGAGTAATAAAGTTGAAGGGTATTTTCTGTTTTCTGTTTGAACGCACTAATCTCTGGTACTAAGAGACGAATTCCAAACGATACTCTTGTGTATGATAGCCACATTCATAAGGAAGGCAAAAGTTTTAGGCCGTATTTGGGCGGCTTAGAAAACTAAGCCCAATCCCACGTCGGATGGGTGTCGTAAGAGGCGACTAAATCCGGCCCACTGGTGGTAGGGCCCTCGGAGGGATTATATTGGTAATATTGATTTTAATTGCTAATTAATGCCTTAATACTATTATTATTTCTCCATGGGGTTCACCTAGATAACCACCCTCGCACGGGTCAGCCGCCAAACGACTCGTCGTGTTCCGGCTGGGGGCTTGAGAGCCAGTTCTTTCTTTTTCTTCTCTCTTTGGTATTGTTGATATCCATGGACGACGATAGCCACTTACCATCAGATGGATTGTCAACTCGTTTGCCGGCTATTTCCATAAAAAAATGTAGTTGATTTAGGGGTAATACGGGGTATTTAGATTTAAGTACCCGAGTCGAAGGCGGTTTTCTAGGTGTTAACTTATTTAAGTTTAAGCAACTAGTCTGTGAGTGATGCTTCTAGTACAAAATACGCCGCCATAAATAAGCCCATAATAAAGACAACACTAAATGATTATTGCACTAACAAAGTAGCCAATGTTACCCGAAATATCATAACCTAGGCAATAACATCAGCAAATTAAGATGTCAACGGCTGAGGGACCAGTTTGAAGACATGTGGTAGTATAATGCGGTCGTTTAGCACTGGAGGCGATTAATAAATAGCCTCCGTTGTCATTTACGAGTATTTCGTGAACCGATTTCAACTTTTGGACACTTTTCTGACTGTTAGAGAGCAAAGATTGTCTAGCAGTAGCTTGAGTAATCCATCACAAGCCACGCAAATAGTTCAAGAGACTTTGCACATTATATTTTTAACTTGGCTTTATAGAAATAGAATTGAACCATGAATTAGCTAAAGGTTATTTAAATCTAATCATTAATTTAAAACTTAAATGAATGAATAAAAACTATCACCTGGTACGAATATAAAGATCAGGTCATGATAAATACACCAAGTTTTTTTTATATGTTATTGTATCTTAATTTGTAGAATCTTGGGTCCAAGATGCAAGTTGGAAGGCTTGCGTGGGGGGGGGACACACAGGTCCACGATGTTGAAGGCCCCTTTAAGACACTTTCTTGAATTTTTGTGTCATTTATTTCATTTTATTATTATAACTATTGTGTGTACTGTATATATGTGTTTTTATTTTCTATTTTGTCTTTCTTCTTACGAGCGAGTAAAATAATTCGCTTAACTTGATGTAATGAGACTCATGTCTTAATTTCGTACCACCAAATTCGTCGAGCTAATTGGCCGGTGAGATGGATCGCCGATTTTCCGTTTTCGACAATGCCGGTGTTGTAACTCGTTTCGAGGGCGAATTTTATCGCCAGCTTTATTAGTTGTTGTATACCGTAAATTATATCGTAAACGAATTTATGGCAACGTTGAACATTAAACGAGCCTTTATTGGATGCCATGATACCTCATTCAGAGAATCGATTCTACTCGATTAAATATCTTATTCAAGACTCCAAAATAATTGTACGTCAAAATACTTGATAAATGATATCCACAGTGATTGGACCCAAACAAAATTAAAAACAAATTACCTACAAATTCGCAAAGTTACCCTAACAAGCCATTACCTTATGCTGATTATTTAGTTATTAATCAAGCTTAATAAAGTTTATTTCTCTTCCCCGGCATTATTTCAGCGGCGAATCTCCATAATAATTACATGCCTCGAAAACAAACACGTTTTTTTGAATCGCAAAAAAACGAAAACATCTTGATTTGTTGATCACGCTCCTTTGGCGTTTCGAGGCGGGTGATTTGGCCTAAAATAATAGCTTGATTCGAGAGGCGTGAGAGACCACCAATTTGGTGAACACCCAGCCAAAACAAGAAAATGACACGATTCCGAAAAGCCCACGAAAATATCGCATGTGGTCCGTTTTTGATACGCCGCACCGACTTCCAAAATTTTTATGTCTTCATTCTGTGAGAACCGTCGCGGCATCGAACATCGATATTCCAATTAAAAAACAACCGACGAATGAGTTAGACTGTTTCGAATTCCATTCGGCTGGTCACCCTGACGACATTCGTGTAACCGCGCGCAAAAAGTTTAAACGAAAACTGTCTCTATGTCCTTTTTTCGAATAGTTGAATATTGAGCGGATTTTTGATTCGATTGAGTCGCTTTTTGTTCATCGGATGATCGGATACGTTGGTGGGGCGAGACTGGCTGACGTATTAATTTTTATCGATGTCGATTGAGTGTTAAATAAGCGTGGACGACATCTAGCGGTTTCGCGGTCACGTTTAGCGTTAAAATATGAATGTCATCGCTTTGTTGCGGCGTCTTTGGAAGTTACGGACGGTAAAGCCGTATACTAATGAGTTGGTAGTAAATTATGATTGTTATTCGAATGCGCGGCGAGATGAAGGCGGTGCGATGTAAATTCGTTAGCAGCAGATATTTTTTACGCCATATTCACGGGTGAATAAATGACAAAGTTATTCAGTCTATTTTGTTACGATTCCACGGTTTTTAATCGGCACCATACACGATAATTAATTTTTTTTTATTAATATTCGGTCATTAGTCTTCCTCTGAAATGTACTAAATATAAGAATTCGAGACTCCTATGTTTTAGGTAGAAGGACTTGTTGAGAATCCAAAGCCTTGTGATAATTTCTAATACCACTAAATATATTAACGGATTCCTTCGATTTAGCGTGCATTCCGAAGCACGGAAGCGCTCACGAAACACATTCGCAACCAAACTACCGAAGCGCCCGAAGCATAACTCAGTGGTTTTTGTAGATCTTCAATTAGCATTTATAAAGGCAGCAACATTGACGTTAAGTGATGTGATTGATGTGTTTCAAGTGCAGTTTGAGTCGCAGATAAATTGATCATAAAATGTTTTAAAGATGTCGTTATTAAGTCGCAAACGTCCTTTAGACCGGACGTTTGCGCCCTCAATAAAACATTTCAATTAGCTATAAATAACTAAGTCAATTTAATAGACAGCGTATATTATCTAGATAACGATGCTAAAGATAATGAGAAATAAAACTTTAAGATAATTCTTAAGTTTAAATTGATTGCTTTGAAACAATGTTAATTGCATTCTTGAGTTGAAGTGTGTCTGTCAAGTTTGTGATGCGCGGTCGACAGTCGGCGGTCGCCTCACAGCCACAAACACCATATCGATACCTTTCATACATTCACCCTTTATTCACCCACGCTAAAGATTTAGCCCACATTATCTACATTGTACAGTCTGCCAGCCAAGAAGAACGAAACAAAGTAGATATGAATGGTTACCAAGGTTCCCCGAGACTGGTCGTCATCCCCTAGGTGTTAAACTGCCAAGTAACTACAAAGATCACCACATACCCGACTAATCGGTTGCCAGCTGTTAAAACAAAAACTCTAACCCTAAAGACAAAGAAACTTAACCCGAAACTTCTGCGAAAATCAGATACTAGGTACCCAGTAACATGATGCTGAATAACGCCACCAAATTCCCATTAAAACATCAGATGTCATAAAGCGGTTAATAAGCCGGTGGTCGGCTGCAAAAACCTTAGTTCTTTAACGAGGTTTTTATTCCATAATCAAAGGTGATAGCAGGTAGTCAAAACCATGCAGGTGTTCATGGAATTGGGTGGAAAAATAAAAAGTAAAATGCACCCGCCGCGTCGACCGTGTTAGAGAGGGTCACTTGATTGATTCGGGTATATTAAAATTAAGCCGTTACTAGGTGCGTTTGGTAGCTTTTGAACTAAGTGGCCGTTAAATCTAGTCTAAAGGATTGCCACTGCAGCGTACCAAACCATGACCGTGCTATAACGTATCAGGCAAAAACATTTCTAATTTGTATTGGAAAGTATGACACATGAATATTGTACGATATTGTGGGCAGACTCCTTTAGATGCTAAGACCTAAAACTACTAATCTAAAGACCTAGCCCGAGACCTAGTTTACTATTAGGTAATTAACAATTTCTAAGGTTCTGTGCGTTGGCTGACAAAATGGAATCTTTTAAGAATTGACGTTTCTTGATCGATTTGTTTCGTTGATAAATAAAATTGCCATATAATAATATTTAATGTATAATATAACTAGCTGCCCGGACAGACTTCGTTGTGTCAAAAGTTTTTATTTTTATTTTGAGATGTAAGCTATCCTATCTTTCAAGTTGGACCAAACTGCACACGATTTGCAAATTTGATTAAAATCGGTTAAGTAGATAGTTTAGAAGTTCATCGCGGACAAACAACGTGACACGTAATTTATATATATTAAGATTATGTTTAACATAACGATACTAAAATTGCCACTTTGTATTATAGGTGTAAAAATACAAAAGGTCCAATTTTCCTGTCCCCATCACGTAGTAATGTACGTAGATTTCTTTAAGGAAACTGTGTTCCATTAATATTAAAATAGGCACGACTTGAAATTTCAAACAAAAAACTTCTTAACAAGAAATGCTAATATATGAATATGGTTACGTAAAATATGGGGAAAAAACAAATAAAGTTTAAAAGGATGCCTATATTACTTAAATGGAAACGAAAGAGAGCGCTATATTGGACCCGGGAGGCCTATAATTATGTTGTTAGGGTTATAATTAGGTGTCGGTTAAGCGCCGGTTATATCACATTTTTAGATAATAATACTGGATCCTTGATAGATAGGCGCATTTTGTATAATCACTTAAGTTAAGGCGAGATGAGATTGGTTTATAAAAACTAACGTCTGATATATCGTGGATCGTATCCTGATATTATAGGTGATGTGGTACCTACCTACATGTGATTTTTTAAATACCAGTAAATCAGTAGATTCACAAACCTTATTTTTGTTCGTAGGGATAACATCCCCGCATCTTCCATTCGCTTCCGAGCGGTTTGATGATATGAATGGCTAATCCAAGTATCGGAAGTCCATATTCTCCCAAATTACTACGCCTGTTGCATATAAACACCCTCATGTCAAGACTAGCGCTATTTCCGTGGCTTTGCCTGCATTTTCCGGGGTAATAAGTACCCTACTGAAGTGTATTAAATAACTATTGTACCTCCTTAACAATAAGCATATATGTACGCTCCTTTATATTCTATTTATTGCTGACTATCAATATTCACTTCACTTGTACACTTTTATAAAATGATTCATTCAATAAACGGACCTGACAACAGTCGTTTTCGTCAGCTTACCCAACATCACATGGCCTCCCTGCCAGGATTCAAACCTGGAATCTTCTGATAAATTCATCACACTACATCCTGTTATAAATATTATAAACTTCATGAAAAGTTTTGCGTGAAAGATTAACATACATGTATACATTCTCACAAACCACATTTATAATATTGGTATGATAGTATTAAAAGCACCCTTATGTCAGATACCTCGTTAAAATTAAGAACTATTTCAGATTTATACACAGATCCCGTTACATAACTTATAATAATGGTATCCTCGTTAGAAAGAGACCACAATAGTAATTATGAGAAGGAATTCGAAACCGTGCCGCATATGTCCTTCCTGTTCCAGCTAATTATAACACTTCTTTAATTACTCTGGTGATTAGAAGAACTGCTCATAAGTTGTTTTAAGTTGTGAAGAGTGTTAAGGGTGGATATGAATTATGACTCTCGTCAACTGAATAGTATGGTATTTTATAGGCAGTGGCATAATAATATCTCTCTTTCATAGGTAGAGTAGATATTATTATTATTATTATTATTTTTATAATGCACTAGCAGCTCCTCGAGCTGATGCGTGCATATCACTGCACGTGTGTTCGACTTAATATATATATATATATATATATATATTTGTTATGTATTCTGAATATGTTCATCAAGTCTGTTTTTAAAAATGTTCACTGTTGGTGCACTTATCACTGATTCAGGTAGCCTATTCCACTGCTGTACTACACGATTAGGTAAAAAGTGATACCTTGGGTTGCTGGAGCTAGGGTGTCGGTTTAATTTCATTTTGTGTCCTCATAGCTGGGTATTTGTTTTTAGTAAATAAAGATCTGCAATATTTCTGACGCTGTAGTGTCCATTTAACTTAGTGATACTTAACACTGTTCTGCGTTCAGTGCTACAAGTATAACCAACGTCCAAAGATATTTCTAAAGCACACATTAATATAAACAAAGCAATGGAAAACGCAAAAATATCGTCATAAAATAAATCATATTATAATGTAAAAAAGAGGTAGATATGTCACTAGCGCGCTGACGATGAAGAGCGTAAGAACAGGCAATTGACCGTTCTGCTCGTAGTCGCTCTGTCAATACAAGACGATACGCACGCTTTTGTTGTTGTCAGAAGTGCTTGACATTTGACATACAGCGTTAAAATGCCTTCGTGTATTATATACAAAGCTTATTTCGTCTAGTACCTATTTGTATCGCAGGTTGTGATCAACTCAAAACCCAAGTCTAACTTATTCATAAAGCTTTTACTTATAATTTTGTTATAACTGTTTTCCATAGAAGGAACCTTAAAAACAAAATACTAATCGCTCATCCAATCAAAAACCTGTATTTTTACAGCCTACGCTGATTCCGTGGCTTATAATTAAACCAGCGATTGATACAAAACTATACAAATCTCGAAAACGATCATAACTTATAGTTATAAGTTATAATTACTGGAGTTGTATGTTCTAAGAGATAAATCATAGGAGAACAGCCCAGAAACTATAAATCGTAGAAGTTGTCAGCGGTAGATATTTGTGTTTAATTAATGAAAACGGATACTGAAATCCATTTGTTAAATTATGAAGCAAATAATATGTTACTTGTAATAAGGGTTGCGCAATAGCAGTAGCGAGTATTTCAAAGCATATTATATAGATACTAGCTGACCGGGCAAACGTTGTTCTGCCAAAAAAAATTATGGATAGGGGGATGAAAAATAGATGTTGTCCGATTCTCCACGCTAGCCGATATGCACGCAAAGATTCACGAAAATCGGTCGAGCCGTTTAAGAGGAGTTCAACTTCAAAAAAGCGTGACACGAGAGTTTTATATATTAGATTTCCAATTATCTAGGTGAAAATAATTATGATGGTAATGAATTATGATTAACAGATTTATTAAATAAGATAAATCTCTACTTATGTATCTAGAAATATCAAAGAAATTTGAAATCATACATTTCTGAACATAATCATTTATTTACAACAATATTGACAAAATTAAAAGGCATGATATTTCTTGACAAGAAATAACTGACTTCAAAATAACTCAAAAACTACTCGTTAGATCTCGCTCAAATTTAAGTGGGACCCCATGACAAGCACCAGCTCTCATTAAAAAAGAATTATCAAGATCGGTTCACCCAGTCGAAAGTTCTGAGGTAACAAACATAAAAAATACAGTCGCATTGAATACCTCCTCGTTTTTTGAAGGCGTTTAAAAATTAAAATATTTTCAGATATTATTTTTTTCCATAAATAATTACAATAAATTTAATAGACAGTGTTCATATCCTTCATTATAAGCTATAAAGATTACCACATTTCTATCTGTTCTATGCGACAACTGCAATAAAATAAACAAAATTTGTAAATATGTACATAATTATATTTGTATGTTTGTTATGTAAGCGAAAGAGTATGTGTGTGTCTGTGTGTAAATGTCCGGAAGTGCTTGTAACGTTAAGCCCAATGTTAAGATTTTATAATAAGTCAATACAATACACCAAAAAGGCGGTACAAGACACCCAGTGTTGTTTTAATTTAGTACACAATCTTAAAGTGTCTTTTTATCTTAATTTGTAATTTAAAAATAGGTAGACACAAAATTAAAACAATCATTTTAAAGACAAACACATTGAAATAGTCATTTTAATTAATATTCGAATGAAATGTATTGCCAAGATTGTTAACCTGACTCGTCAAAAAAATGGACTATCACGAATATGATCCGTCGGGCATCACTGTCGCATATGTCGCAAAGATATTCGCGTTTCATGTAAAAACATGTGTTAAGTTGTTAATTAGCTTTCTCGGAAGTGAACGGAACGAAGCCGGCTGATGCTTTGATTTATGTTTCCCCCAATGCGTTATTTTGTTAACAAACTTTGAACAAAAACGTCTAACGTGACGCAAAAACTATGATGTATGAGGCTTAAATATTTTGCTTTAAAATCGCAGCATATGACGGCAATATTAAAGGAATTCCTTAAAACGCTCCGCGTACAATAAAAGCCGAAAATCTATTTTGAGTATTTGTAGTTACTGAACAGAAATTTTGTACAAAAAAAAGGTTAAACAAGAAATCAAAATCCAAGGTTCAGACAAACCTTCTCATGAACACCAGACAAGAGTAGTTGATGCATAGATAATCTAAATAATTACTACAAAAAATATGAAATATCTGCCGGAAATCACACCCGGAACCTAAATAACAGCTGTAGCAAGCGCCATTGTGCCAATGTCAAACGGTCATCGACCCCAATCTTACTGTAGAGATTGTTTCCTAAGCCAAAAAAGAAATATCTAAAACCAATCGACGCCACTATAAAAATTAAAAGATTTGAGCATAAAAAATGCAGATAATACGTTAAAATACTTAAAACTCTAACGATCCGAATCAAATCGGCTTAATTATACAAAAAATATTCATATAATAGATACAATACATTTCAATGGCGACCGTTTGAATCGATTACCACGGATGGTAATATTGCTTAATCAAATTAAACGTTTGGCGAATGAGAGATCACATAAAAATTAAACACACGTACCTCTAACACATAAAGTAATTACGTTTTCTATCGAAGTAGGGATTAAAAAACTGGAATCAATGTTTCTGGGAACAATTATGTGCGTGTGTCGTGGGCGGAACGGAGGCGAGGGGTTGAATTAGGGGCGGTAGCGGACAAACAAAGGAATTTGACGTCACACTATTAAAATTTGCCCTTAATTTCAAAGAAATATTCTTTATTCGTATGACTAAAGACTGACCAAAATCACAAGCTTAAATGTACAAATCAAGTAGTAATTATGATTAATGTCGTATTGACCAACGTCGAGTAATTAATAATGAGTGAGATTTAATTTCACTAATGATTTTAACTACTGAATAATTATAACTATTAAAACTGAACAACTAAAAATATACTCCTAAAGACAAGCTAAGACTTAGTAATCGAGTAAAGAACAAAAAATCTGTAATAAATGAAAACACAATTTATATTTATTTATAGGAGACAAAGAATAATATTGAAGCAAGTTAAAAGTAATCAATAAGTATCACAGGCGGCTGATCTTAAAATCCGCTGCCGCTCATCCCCTAGTCCACAATTGTACACCAACGAGATGAAACTCGTTCCAAAGATGTCTCAATCTCGATACAGACCGGATCAATCGTTGCCGACTCACGAGTTTTTTCATCCAACGTAATCAAACAGGTTCGATCGAAGAAATCGTTATAGACTATCGTTCAAAACATTAATGTAAGACTTCACTATTAAACCTTTATCTGTGATTTTTGAGTGTGCGACAGAAAAGTTGGAACTTCGTCTCAGAATACTACGATTGAATTAATAGATTTAAATAAATCAAAATAGATGAGCTCATAATAACAAGGCAAGAAACCTCTTCTACCCTACCTCGATACTGTAAATATTAATCACATTTTCATAAACTCAAAATAAAGTTGAGAAAAAAATAACATCGTAAAATAAATAAAATGGTGATGATGCAGACGCAAGCATAACAAATACAAATGACCATAGCGGAGTCAACACAACGGTCTTGAAAGAAGGAATTATCGCTATTAAAGAGAGTACTGAAGATATTTATTATAATGTACCAAGTTGCCCAGCGGGCGAAGTTATCGAATATGGACGTCGTCAATCATGTGACTGAGAACGGGTTCAAATCAGTTGGGTGCTCTCAGCTCTGAGATGGAAATAAAACCAAGTGGCATTAGTGATAAATAGATTAAATAGGACGAGGATTGCCCATAGAGTTAATATTGTAGACTTCATAAAACAAGAAGAAATATTTTAAATTAATAAAATTTTTGTTTATGCTTTTTGTTAATGATGGCATAATTACAAACTGTACTGTGCGATAAGTTATTCTAGTAAAGCTACATTTTTATTTCAAAAATATTGAGATAAATAAACAGCGATTTAATTTAAAAAAAACATAAGCGTAACGAACTAAATTCCGAAGTAACTGATATCAAAGATCGACTTTAACAACGTCCTTTATGTTAGTATGAGTACTTCCAAATTGTATTTTAGTAAAACGAAATAAAAACTCACTCAATTAAAGGACCCGAGATCAGAATTAAGCCTTCTTCGTTTAAAATGCATTAATCCGGTCACTTGTCATGCGCGGGCGCAATCCTTTTATCTCTTTCTAAAACTCGTTCCGGTACACCTCTCGCTTCCTCCTTAACAATATTAGGGATGAGGCAATTAAGAAAAAGCAAGAAGTGTCAATTCCATTTATGACATTTTTTAAATTAAAATCTTGTCCCCATTATATTTAAAAATGCCATTTAAGATTTATCGTTATTTATAACAACTATATCATTAGCTACTACAACTTCACTCTCAACGTAATTTATTGCAATAGCTTTTAAACCGGCTTGTTTAGTTTATTTAAATTCATTGGTGGCGTCAATTTTTTATGGCTTAATTTATTTCCTCTTAGAGATAACCAGCTCGAATCTATCACTTCGATGCCTTTTTCAATGCTTTGACATCTGCTATCATTCTTTCTCTTTCACTGCCAGAGCTTGTCTTTTTTTATTTTTTTCAATTTGGAAGTAACATGAACTCTCAATCTCGCGTTCACAGTTTTTACGCTCGGTTAACCCGGAGTTGGGCCTTAATTTACGATTATCGAAGGCTGAAGACGTACATATCGATATTCGGTGTATACGAATACGGTTATAATAATTTTTCGGTGTATCGACTTTTACGATACCGGTGCTTAACAATTTTATAATCTCACACTCGCCGCATAAACATTTTACGACTTTTAAATTATTGCATATCGATGCCACTTGATTGCAATTCCGAGTGAACTCCATTTTAGTAAATAAAATTTATTCTTGACATAAACGTGCTGATAGTTTTGAAGTTAATTTACGAGATCATCATGATTTCTGCCCAAATTTGTGAAAATGTTCCAAGAAATGTTCTGTAACCGTAACAGGTAAATTAAGTGATTAAAATTTTGGGGAAAAACTCTTTATCGCATAATGATAGCTCTGTGTGAACGGCTTCATTTAAAAGGTAAATAAGAAAACTTAATCATACATCCATGTCCCTGTTACCCTTGAGGGGTTTAATAATAAAAATTTTATTACTCAATATACTGAAATCTTTATCTCAAAATTTAAAATATCTCTAGAACATCCGACTTTCCTTGAGGTCCATATAACGAGAATGGAAGATACAAATTGAGTGAAAAAGTGTTCCAATGAACCTTTAAATCGTCCTCGAGATGTGTCTTTGGAATATCTTCTTACTGTAAATCAAGGTACAATGTCATAATTTGGACGGATGAGTCACTAAAATTTAAGTCTTGAGCCTTGGGTGCTAGGGTATAATTTACGCTGGTTACAGACCGAATATAGCTTGTTTCAGCCGCATCATCTTGTTCCGCTAAAAGTAATGTAACAGGAGTAGTTATTTCAGAAACTACATCTCTGTTGCCGCAACTTTAAAGCTTCTTGTCGACTGTGTCGAGATTGGTGCGCAACTTGTTTATTTCAAGCCAGTGACTTTAAACTTTTCGAGTTTGAATTAAGGTGTGTATTCCTCCGGGTTTCTTTTCTGAATGGGTAGTTATTTGTTTTAAGGAGGGTTTATCGCGGCACGTAGGCTCGATTTGAATAAAAATACAATTTATATGTGTCGGAGAGTTCGGTAAGGCAGTGTAGGGTTACCAAGCCGGTTGGACCACTCGACTCCCAATTTGCTGGTGCATTTCTGAGTAAGTTATTAAGTTTCGGCTTGTCACTTCGGTTGCGAAATTTTGCAGTCGACTGATGATGGTTAATATTTTGCATAATGGACGCAGTGGAGTGTTGCACTAGTTTTTTAGGTACCTATTTTATTCTGTCAGTGTGATGGATGTGGGTCGATTAAGGATATAAGCGTAATTTAATATCAAGTTGCTACCAGGTATCTTTTTTATTAATTGTCGTTGCAATTTTGTGCCAATCTATTTTTACCACCGACGGTGAATGATATGACATCTCATTTACTTCTTACATTAAAAATAATGTTTAACAAAACCAGCTATAACAACGCTATATAATTTAAGCTTGTAGACTTTATCCACTAGACTGGTCTTAAGGTCAATATGGTATGGTAACATGTCACGCTGTGTAAATGGGTCTCTAGAGTAAGGGTCGCGTCCGGTACAGTAGACGAAATATGAGCCACAGAATAAAAAATGAAAGCTTGTAATAACAGTGAACCCAATCATAGAGTAAATAAAACATCAGACCCGCTGGGACGATTTCATACAAGATGTCGCCAAACTACGGAGAAATAACAGACGATAATTATTAGTGTTATTAAAGATTATGTAAAACCTATAAGTACTATTAAGTCTTCTGTGGTAAGAACAAAAAAGTTTTGAAATGTTGTTCTATATAAAAGAAATTAAAACTGGTAATAAAATTATTATTGCAGTGCTTAATGAATAGATAAGTAAAACATATCACATTGAATAACAGTTATATTTTTATAGTCTGAGTAGATCAAACCGATTAAGGAGAACAACGGTTTTTTAGGCTAATAATTTTTTGTTACTAATACCCGTAAAAACTTGAACAATGCTTGTTAGCATTATTAAAATCCATTTTCAAAATACATTTTCAGTAAAACAGTACGCACGTAATTTACATGTAATACTTACAATGTAACTAATTTCAAATCAAACTTTCAAGATAGTTTTTAACGTCAAGTAGGATTGAAGCAAATTGATGGTTGTAGCCCTTTAACAACTTAATAGGAGATCGTTTCTTCAAGACACGTATACCTAACCAGTCAATTCTCAAAATACCTCAGATACCTCAAAAAACAAGTTGTTCTTTTACAATGAAGTCATTAAGACAAAACTATTTTTGTCTCGAAGGAAATTAGTAAACAATGCTCAACTTTGAATTAATTATACGGCTTAGATCAATAGATTTCTTGTCGTTTAATGTCTTTGCAAGAAATAAAAATTGCAAATGTTAACTCAATGAATATTCATGCGATTTAAATAATATCTCGTAAATTTTTAATAACATTTATAAGTCTGAAGAGACCAATATTTAAGATTACAAATAGAAAACTAAATTTTAAGTAATTCAAAGTATTTTTGTGCTATAAATATTTTTTTTTCGTTCATGGGATTTTTACTTATTCGCAACCTATTCCTAATAACACACATCCTAATATTAATCTCCATTTCATTTTATTTTTAACTTTAATTTTTAAAAATATATACTTGATACATTTATAAATGCCTTACAGCATAAAGTCATCCGAAATGAAAATGGTACCTAATTGAGCGTTATCTAAAGATGCATGCAACGTAACGCGATCCCGGGTGCTAAAGTAAGTGGATATAGTGAGCAATTTTTAACTGTATATACATGACATTCAATTCTGAAGGACTGAGCAAGGTTAAAGATGTAATAAAGGTATGTAGAGCATTAACAGTTATCATAGCAACCATTTAAATATGGAGCCTTTTTATAACTGACATAAATTAAAAATAATTAGAAATGCAAACTGTATGTGGGTAGTCATGATTTAGTTTGTGAGTGGGTATTTCGAAGTAGATGAATCACGGTAAAAAATGGTAGGGGTGGTTTTGACAAAATGACAGGACGAAATGGAAGATGACATTTGACATTAATGTGTTACGTCATATTACGTAGATACTTGCAAATATTTTTTGTGTTTTAAATCTATACTTATTTTGATAATACTAGCAACATTTCACTGCACAAAAAATCGCATTTTAATTCTTCTACTATTCGTAAAGACTTACTTCTACTCATAAAGTAGTAGAATCTCCGTCGCAATAAAATGTAGTATTATTTTTTTACGTTTTGGGTCCTTTTATAACGCCAACGCATTGTATGTCCATTTAATTACTATAATTAATAGAGCCTTCATTGTGACCCGTACGACACAAATAAACACGGCTCTAAGCACGGCTCTAAACGACAGACCACGTCGAATCGCTAATGTGCATTGCAAGCGCTTGAAGTATACTCTACGGATTTTTTGTTCTGAGACAATTCATGAGATATAAGCGTTTTTGGATTATAGCGTTTAGTTCAGAGTACGGGTAAAGTGTTTTTCTCAGAACAAAATTCTACTTTAAATTATACCGATTATATTCGATTTGACGACAATTTCCATTCTGTTTTAGAGTTTTCTAAACTGGAACCTCAAATTAAGAAAAGGATCTGTTGGAAGTTAAAGGGATAATCGGTAATGGCCTTTGCGTTTTATACTTAGACTATTTTATAACCTCTCCATCAATTTACACTGGAAAATATTAGAACAGCAATTCAAAACATTATCCAATTACGAGACGGGCGAAGAAAGCTTAAGTAGGTAGGTATATCATCGTTATTTTTCGTTTGTTCGCCGTTCGTCGGATTCGCAAAAGTCGGATTCTCATTTTGTCGGATTCAGTAAAGTTTATGTAATAAAATTAATGCTTATCCTTAAATAATAAATTTGCACTAAGTTTAATTATTAAGTAAAATATTTCAAAACATTCCAAAAGAAGCTAAGAAAATTAAAATTCAGTATTTTGCAAACTTTCTGCTTCTTAGTTCTAAGTTTACTCGCCTCACTTATAGGTGTCACTACACTACCTTTCTTCTGTGACACAATTTTCATTACAATTGCAAAAGTTACTTTATAGGAGTTGAAAAAATTGTAATGATCGAAATACTCTTTTTTTGAGATATGCGACCATATTTTTGATTCTATCAAATTAAATAGAGAATGAAGTACGTTAATAAAACAAAATCCGAGTGTCACAGTTCATATTTCGCTATAAGTTTATGAATTATTTCAGTGTTTCAGTCCATTAATGTATCTTTTACGGTCTGAGCGATAGACGATGTTGGCGAAGGAATTCTCGAGATAAAGAGGTAAGTCTTTAGTTGAGGAAAGCTTGTATTTATAATCTGAGGAATAAAATGTGTGAACGAACATCCTTAAGTCAAACTCTACTTTGAAAGTAAAATCTCACTGTAGACAGAATAATAATAAAAGCAACGAATAAAATAAAGCGTGTAAACGAAAGACCTTCGAAGGTGCATAAATTCAAGCTGAAAATCTGTAAAATTGTTCAAAATTTGTTGGGAATTTATGCAACTTCACTCTCATTTTTTGGTCTACATTGACCGGACTATTAGTAAATGAAGCATCAAAGCTAAGTATCTGTCATTATGTAGCTATGTAAGTACAAATCACAGCTACTGGTACCATCGCGTAGTAAGGAAAAATTATGTTAACATTTTTTTTATATCGACGATAATTAGGGTTCCGTAGCCGAATGGCAAAAAAACGGAACCCTTATAGATTCGTCATGTCTGTCTGTCTGTCTGTCTGTCTGTCTGTCTGTCTGTCTGTCTGTCTGTCTGTCTGTCTGTCTGTCTGTCTGTCTGTCTGTCTGTCTGTCTGTCTGTCTGTCTGTCTGTCTGTCTGTCTGTCTGTCCGTCCGTATGTCACAGCCACTTTTTTCCGAAACTATAAGAGCTATACCATTGAAACTTGGTAAGTAGATGTATTCTGTGAACCGCATTAAGATTTTCACACAAAAATAGAAAAAAACAATAAATTTTGGGGGTTCCCCATACTTAGAACTGAAACTCAAAAATGTTTTTTTCATCAAACCCATACGTGTGGGGTATCTATGGATAGGTCTTTAAAAATGATATTGAGGTTTCAAATATCATTTTTTTCTAAACTGAATAGTTTGCGCGAGAGACACTCCCAAAGTGGTAAAATGTGTGTGTCCCCCCACCCCTGTAACTTCTAAAATAAGGGAATGATAAAACTAAAAAAAATAAATGATGTACATTACCAAGCAAACTTCCAACGAAAATTGGTTTGAATGAGTTCTAGTAAGTAGTTTTTTTTTAATACGTCATAAATCGTAAACCGCAAAAAACATTGATCAAAGTTACAACGAACTACAAGAACTTTGATATTATGTTACTTGCTGCTACGGAACCCTTCATGGGCGAGTCCGACTCGCACTTGGCCGCTTTTTTTTTAACCGACGACCATCAATAATAATAATTAGTTTCAGTTCACAGATATATTGCTTCTGAAGACTAATAATACTAATCATTAGTGCCAACTTAACAAACATTTTACTCATTTTATTCCCATTTTTAATGTTCATAAAAGTGTTACATTTCTTTGTTACTGAAAATATACGTTTATATTTTCGGTGGCAGACAAAGGATTCCAACTAAAGTATCTTTTATCTTTCCACCAAAAAAGAAAGAACCCTCATCGGCTTACACCGTAAAAGGTAAGGAACTAAATCCGTAAAACGTCTTAATTGCAAGGTCGATTCACCCCTTCTGAGCTTCGTTACTCAAATGCATGCCAATTTTAACCCGTGACTTAAACACGTTCTGTCCTTTAATAGGCACTTTTACCCTATCTGTCATCATTGGCGCAATAAACTGAAATTGAACTGTAATGCTTAGACGCTAAGGTGTATAATTCTTTGTTCCTACTTCGGAAATGAATGGTAGCAGTCGTGAGTTCAAATCCTAATTAACACCTTAGTGTATAGATAAATTGTGTTGATAGCACCAGACGTGGCATTAGCTGGTTTTTGTGGAATATATTTATATAGATACATTCTTATGGTCCGTTTTTCTTTTTTGTAAAAGTTTTGAATTATAGCTATTTTCGATATTTATACCTTGACTGATATTTTACTGCTAGAAGTAATGAAACCACTTTACTAGATATCTCTATAAATAGACCAAAAAAAGTAGGTATTGTACGAAACACGAAAACGGTGAAATCTTAACGCACAAATGATCAAATGAAAAATGCACGATATAGGTCAATATTTATTTCAAAATATCAATAAATTCTAAAGCAGTTTTATAAATATATATTGTAGTAGATAATAATTTGTTATCTGTAACTGTGAGCAGGAAAAGAACCCGGTAGTTTCTTGTTGCTTCTTTCGGGCCCTCTCAGAGTAGGGCCTTGTTGAAGCATTGGCGTAGCTTGCATGACTTTCAAAAAGTGTTTGAAAAGCAAACCAGTTATGAATATAAACATTTAATTTCAGCAAATTACCGTAGCTAATAGCAAAACAATATCAGATAATAGCAGAAGTTTCTCCAACCTTAACCACACCTTGTAAGACCACAACTAAATCTTAAAGCCTTTGTCATAAAGACAACCAGTCTAACGCCCCAGCTCAGAGTCAGTAACGGATATTTAAATCGCTCCTTAGTACAGAATTAGTATTGTGATTCATTACCAAGGAGCGATTAAAGTAAGCGTTAATGACTCTGAGTTGTGGTATAAAAAACCACATTAACACTACTGCAAAATACCGCACTCAATACAATCAGTCCAAAAGATCATCACAAATTAGAAGGAAGAAAAAGAGCGGAATACCCTCAGTTGCTTTCCTAGAAAGGTTTTCTTGCATCAGCTATTTGATTACTACTATAAGGGCATTAATGTTGACGCATGGACTATAAGGTTGCACTCAGTACCCCGAACCATAGCAACAAGTCATCATACTGTCTATATGTGAATGTTATGATATAAAGGTGTTATCTTTCACGTTATCGTAACAGCAGTTAGTGTAACGTTGCGTGTTCCTTCGAACAGTTGACGTCAAGTTTCAAATTCGTCAGGCATAAGAGTCGAGTTTCTTTATATCTATTTTCCTATATATCCCCTGAATATTCTTTTCTATTTTATATAAACCTATTTTCTTTGTCAGTTGTCAGTATTCATTCACTTTTTCTGCCAGTTACTTCATTGTTTGATTTGTATTATTAGAAGTAATTGTACTCTTTCTTCATAGATCTTCTCTTTGTTTCTTTATTGTTCAATATTGTTTCAGTACTTACCTCGTAAAGTGTTGGCTCCATACAGAGGGTGGTCGTAGGGCACGGGGCGGTACGCGGGGTGGAGGGCGGCAAGGTAGCTCAGCTCACTGGTCGCTCCCGCTGCCGCTGCGGCTGCTGCTGCTAGCCTGGTGGGAGAAAGAGATAGATATAGTAGAGGTCTGAGAAGAAATCATAAAAGTGTGGTCTTAGATATAATACAATTCATATAGTCAGGTATTTGATTTTCTTTTTATTCAGTTTATTTTTTCTCTTTTCCTTGTTCCTTGTTCTCATCTCGTGTGTTTCCATTTTCTATAATTTTAAGGTCAATGAGATCGCAATTGGCTGGCTAATTTGTATATTTATTTACATCACAATAAGGCCAATTTTGCTACGAGCTTGTTACTGTTTATTTATTTGTTTTCTTATCAGTGAAATGGAATATTTATTGTTATTATTTATTTGTATAGAGAATTTTATTACTGTGTTCACATAATACCCTAAAAGTTGTGAAATTCCTACAGTTAGTCTGTTGAGGCCCAGATCTTTAACCCCTGGTTATCTTAATGGCTTGTAAGCATTTAGGCCAAAGATAACACTTCTAAAGTACACTCATATCTGCCAAATTTTAATAACAGTTAATATGAAATTGTTTCATTAAGTAAGTAACATATTATAAGTTTGTAGATGTAAAGGACTATATATTCTTGTGTACAAACCAAGAAACTTGTAGTAATCTGGAGGTCACGCTTCGAAGAAGTACCTGAAGACTGATCACGTGACATTGATTATAAAGCTCAATCAATTGGTTTCTACCTTAAGATAACAGTCATTATGCAGTCGGAAGCATTCGGGCCGCTTGAATGACTATGCACTAGGCCTCATTAATAGGAGAGAGGCCATTAATGGATTAAAACCTAGCAGAATGCAGTACTAGCTACTTCCCACGTCATGTTTGGTAGATAGTCTGAATCCGGCACCTTCGGTAATGCCTTTGGTGTTTCGGATGTCCAGACACAGACCACCTACTCAGAAGGCCTGAATCACGTTGGCTAAAATTTCTCTTTAGAAACACGTCTTCTGACACTTATCAATGTTGTTGTGGCATCTAACATTCAGCTGCAGATATGAATTGAACTTTTGGCTGATAAAACAGTACTCAAACATAACTTACAATATGTGATATGTCAGGAAATGACTTCATTACAGTATTTAGATATGAATGAATGAGAAATGATAAATTGTTAATAAGTTTAATTGATAGTGTGTTAGCATTCGGTCTGGAGGATTTGGGCAAGAATCGGAAAGGTCTTAAAGTTATGTTACTTGAGTAACTTAATTTGTGGAATAATGTTTGATTATAGAAGTAATCGTAAGTAGGAAGTAATCAGTGATATTATCAGTCTTGTAAAAGATTGTATATGTAGATTGATTCTTTCTGAAGAAAACATTGAATCTGCTTCTAAATAATTTTCATTTTCGCTTCTAACAAACTATAGAATAGACACATAAATTTACCAATCCAGTAATTAGAACTGTGAAGCTAATATTAGTAGGACATGTTCAAACATCATTCACAATTAAAATTAACACGTGTTGATGTTTAAGAAATACGATCATTTCAAACAGCTCTTAATGAAGAATGACGTTGTTTAACTATGTCAGATATAGGTTTTGATCAAATCGGGTCAAGTACGATGGATAGAGATATTTACTGGCTACTATTAGCCACAAATTCTCATGAGTTTTTTTTTATAACCAGCCTATTGCAAATGGTTCTTTCTGAAGGAAGGTTTAAGGTTCTAGGTACTAGGTACTACCGCATAGCTAGCTACCATCCTCCTAAAATCCAGCGTATTATTGCGATGTCTAAAAACCTGTAAAAATTCTGCTCATCATTCTTGAACAGCAAACGCGTGTCTGGTTTTTATTACGGAAATAGCTGGCAAACGAGCTGACGATCTAACTAATGATATAACTGTCGTCGCCCACGGACATCAGCGACACCCAAACCATTACTGATGCGTGAAACCCATCGGTGGTCCTTGGTGTTACTGATATCCATAGGTGATGGTTACTACTTTCCATCAAGTAGCTCGTTGACTCATTTGTCAGCTTTACTTAAGAAGGATTAAACACCAGATTGAACATATTTCTCGTACATTAGTGACGGTAGCTTCAAATTAATTTAATTGAGTTGTACATCAGACCGATGTATTTATAGTAATTCGTACGACGCGAAGCTGATTTATATCAGGCGGTGTGTTATTTTGCTCCGAAAGGATGCCAGGTCATATAAACCACAAAATGAGGTTTTGTGATCCGTTTGTGGTTATTCGAATAGGGCTATTTTTTAAACGAATCTTATTTGGAACAATCTTGGCACAACTTTTTATCAAAATATTAATTTATATTACTTTAAAAAAATAAGTTCCGTTGTATACAAAAAAAAACTAACAATTTTTTCACTCTTCCGTATTTCCTAGATTTTTTTCTATTGCAATTACCACACGTTTTATTCTTTTTGCTGTAACATTCATTCGAAAAAAACATTTAAACATAAAATCGTACAATGACACTAAACATCTGGAATAACTTAACCTAACTATGGATAGGAAAAAAGTCTAGTCAAATACTTGACGATTTCTATTTATTTAACAAAAAAATAGAGGGCACTACTGTGACCATGGATTATTTAAACAATAGACTGCAGTCCCGCTGACCACTTCAGACCTTCTTGGAAACAAGAAGTATAGGATGATTCATAAAGTGCCATTTAATTCGCTAACCTTCACAGCATGAGATCGACTAGTTGGCGTTGATGTTAATGGCGAAAAATATTACGTCTTTAGTGTTTAAAAGTGAAAAAATAAGGATATTTTGACCAAAATCATAGCTTAATGCACGGCGTAGTATAGGCATAAGTAATTTGTGTTAACTACATACAGAATTGTCTCAGGGCATTAAAATGAAACATTACATCTATACAAATAAATAAAATTGGAGTGTCTGTTTGTAATATTAAAATAACCGCCTTTTACTAAGTGCATTTGGATGTTATGTATACAAGGTACATACACCAAAACAAAATTTTTCACAATTTTTGTCTGTCTGTCTGTTTGTTTGTTCCGGCTAATCTCTGAAATGGCTGGTGCGATTTTGACGGGACTTTCACTGGCAGATAGCTGATGTAACAAGGAGTAAGTTAGGCTACTTTTGTTTTAAAAAAAATAGTTTGTTAGTCGATACGAAGTTCGCCGGGTCAGCTAGTAAGTACTTAAAATTTTCTGATACCACTCACACTAAAACCACTTGCTTTCAGACGAACAAGAAGGCATTCCAGCCAAAACAATTTAAATAAATTAAAACCCCATAAAATCACGCAATTTTTTGTTCTCTTGTTTCCATCTCCAAAATCACATAAAAGTACTTGTACCATTTGGGAAAACATAAATAAATAAGTGTTCTGACTCAGTCTTTTATTTCCAACACCAATTGAGCTGTCGGTTCTTAGAAAAAAAAACGGCGCAGACCGCTCACCAGGGGATCAACCTGATGCTCGCCCATTAGTTAGTGATTCCGTAACGATAAACCGAGTTTTGGACTTCAACACGTTTTACATTTAAATACAAGATATAATATGAGGGTGACGTTAATGAGGAGGTATACTGATACTTAGTAGGACTTCTGTCCGGTTAGCATTGTTCAGAATAAGACAGAGTAGAATTTATGACCTTTTAAACCTCGGACTTACTAATTTATATTGTAAAATGAGCATTGTTTTCTACTAACTGATAAAAGATGGCGCTATTGAATTCGTTAATGACAGTTTAATATTATAATGCATTGCAAACCATGAGTCTTCAAATTATAATAACGAACGCATGACCCAGTTCGTCGTGAAATTTTGTCTATCAAAAATAAGTTGTAATTAAATTAAATTATTGTTAAAATTACACTTCGATTAATCAGAACACCAAACAAAATAAGTCTTCATTATAACAGTAACGATTCATTAAAATCTCAATGCACGCTACATTTCGCGCCGCTAAATCATATCAAAGGATTTATTTTAAAGTACACATAAATAAATCAACCTGTAGGGCGAGGCATTCAAAACTTCATCGTGTTATTTCCCGCCAAGCGCTCGAAAAGGAGCTTACAGTTTCTTTTTAAGATTTTAGGGTTCCGTATGATGAGGCTGAAGGTTCATAATTTCAGTTAAGTAACCTCAGCTGACGATCCAATGTGGCACTGATCTACTCATAGAGTTGAGAACCTGTTATACCATTCTGCTCCATTGCGGATTAGTTAGGGTTAATGGCCCATTTCAACTAAAATAAGGTTTAGATGAAGCCTATTGAAACACTCTGCTTTAGTGCGGATTAGTAAGTGTATTTAGTGTATGGAATTTAAATAATAAAATTAATTTCCCAAAATACTTTAAACAATTTAAACGTCATATCAAACTCGTGGCGATATTGATGAAAAGAAAAGACAGACAAATATGGGGAAAATGTTGTATCCATAACATTATAAACATACTATAAATATACTATACCTACCGCTTAATTTAAAACAATAAAGAAAATTTTAACTATTAATTAGGTACGTATTATTTTCACAGACGGAACCAATATCACCTTAGATACTCTCACCGTGTCCGTTTTTTACCGACCACATTCTGCCCAGACCTTAATAAATCTGTATATTGTCGGTTTTAAGGAGTTGAGAATTAAGCTTCGGTATTATTTGTCCACGAGATCCTTACAAACGGCTGTATTCTCCGCTAAGACGCTGTAACTTAAGAAGATATAAAAATTCGGTATGTTTACAATCATGTCGTTTGGGTATGTTAGTTTGTTGATGGGTTGAGAATTTCGGTGATCGAAATTTTATAGGAACAAGGGAATTTTTCAAGAGATTTTTTGAGAGAAATCATTTTGCAATTAAAGGTACCTACAACAAAAAACGCTTTTAAGAGTTTTTTATTTTGCTAGCAAAAATTAAGAAATTTAAACAAATATGTTTTCCAAGTTGGATTCTAGTATAAACACTTTAAAAAAGTCAAATCACTAACGTATCCCTATCGGAAGAAAAAGTGGTAAGAAACTACACAGCTACATGCAGCACTCACTTCTCATGGCTCAATATAAAACATCTATCCAAATAGTATTGTCTTAAAAATCTAGACCTTATCAATTTTGAGCGATCAATATATTTTTTATTTAACGTTAATAAACAATAAGAAAGATAAACAGACATACTCACGTACCCACAAATCAATACATACTATCAATATCTCAGACTTTCAAAACGGTCCTTCGAGCAGGAAGTGTAAGTCCATTCTCATCAGTCCCAGTTCATCAGATGATCAACGCAGCGTGAAGATAAGCAGTGTCCCTGACGCACGGACAACCTATCGGCGTCATCAATGATTATTGATGATGTTCGGTCACTTTATCAGATGCAACGAGGTTTTAGAGTTCCGTAGCTATGAATAAACTCAAATTCTTAACTTGCACTAAACACTTACTACATTTACTGGCGTATGATAATAAATTTCATTCCATTAAATTCCATTTACAACATTGCGTTAAAATGATATTAACTTCACAGTGAATCAGAAAAATAAAACATTATTTTAAATAATTTAAAATTTGATGATGATAAGTTTGTAGCTGCTCAACCCGCAAACGACACAACTTGAAAATCTAAGAATCTTTATTATAGTATAAGTAAATAATGTAGATCGTATAAGAAAAATAGCGATAACATAATTCTTCACAAAAAATAACCGACTTCATAATTAGGGATAACTCAAAAACTACTCGTCAGATCTCGCTCAAATATAAGTGGGACAGTCGAATACCTCCTTTTTTTGAAGTCATAGTTAAAAACTTTGTGATTTTGTGCATAAAACGACACATTTTTCGCTATGAATCTAATTGGTTCTAATATCCAAAGATAACTTTTTAAAATGGTTAAATCACTTATTTATTTTATATTTTTGATCATCAAAAATTATATAACCCGTCACTATAATATGACATCAATTTATCATAATTTATTGAGCATCTCGGCGCCAAGACGGAATTAAAATATGGTATCCATATTTTCTCTGAAATTTTATTTATAAATTGATGTGAAAGTCCAAGAATGTGTTTTATATTATTCTCAGAATAAATAAAAGTTCAGCATCAGAGACTGTTTACTACCATTTACGACTTATAATAATAGGTCTAAACATTGAATAAAATTTTATAATTCTCAATTTAAATAATTGGCGGACGCTATTAGGATTCAAGTCCATGTAATTATTGCTTCACAGTTCAATCTGAACCATTGTGGCCATAACAGAGAAACTGAACATTTGTTTCAAGAAGTAATAATAATTAACGATATATGTAATACATGTAATCTACACAGAAATAAATTGAAACATACAACTTGAATCTTTCTATGTGTATAAGTATGTTACAATTAAAATTGATGATCTTCATGAACGATTTTATTAGGATATAATGGAAATAATATAATCCCCAATATAAATAATAAAAGATATCAGTTAGATGAGGATACAAATATTTTAATTACATACATATTTTAAATTATACCTAGTGAAAAGGTAAAATTTTTAGAAAACACGAAATGCGGAACCCCAACGCACGAAGCCGATTCTGACCTAACCGGTTTTTATTATTGTTAAATTAACTAGATTGGATGTAGTAAGCACTTATTCCACATATTATACCTACCTAATTATGTTTCTTAAAACTACAATCAAAAACTGTTAAGTCAAGTTACTTACAAACTCAATGTAAACAAAAACAACAGCAACAGCTCAGAGAATTATCAAATTTGTCCGTCAAAAGCGGGCGTTGTTAGCACTCAATAATCGGGAATGACTAATATTTTTTACTCCATGACCCTAAATAAAACATCAAAATGAAAAAAGTCGTCTGCGCGAAATCTGTAAAACTTGTTTCACGTCTTACGAGATGTTTCAAAACTTTCTTCCTATTGCACGGGAATCTCTGTCTAAGATATCGGCGTCCTTGTCTCGTGCACGTTGCAAAGGGCTAAGGGTGTGCAGGAAAGAGACGGGTGATATGAAGACGTCACGCGGGGCGAAGGCGCGCGAGTGTTCTTGCACTTGTTTTATTCATTTTGTTCGCCATGTTTTTGTTTTATTCTTTCATTCTCCTCGCTACGTCTTTGTTCGGGCTCGGGCAATCGTCTGCCCAGTAAGTTGGATAATTTCTTTATTCAGTGCCCACCCGACAATTTTCTGGGCCGCGTTATTATGTTATGAGGTTGATTTGTTTAATAATTTTATTACTGGCCGCATTGCGCATGCTATTGTGTTCTTATTTGCTAGTGGGTCTTCTCTTGTGGTTTATTTTAATTTGTTTATGAGTATGCGCTTAAGAAAGGGTTTGCTAAGTATTTTTTGGTAAACAATAATAAAAATAACAATATTATTTATCGGCGTTAGGCATCTTTAATTAAATATTATATAGGTATCTGTATTTCAACAGATTTTCAAATAGGCTTTATGGCGTGACTTCCTTAACTATTCCGTAACTCATTCAGTTCACTAATACATAATAATATTAATATATGATGTAATTTAAATTTCAGAAAACCTTGTAACTAACAAAGTTGTATGTAAATAAAAAATCTACCGAATAGATTATTAAAACAAATCGTAGTTTGCGCCGTAATTCGCAAGAATGCCGGGGAACCATCAAACGGTAGGATGTAACAATCCAGATCCGTCCAGTTTTTTGGGGAACCCACTGTTAGACCTTGGAGATTGAGACTGGGGAATGTATTGAATAGGCCAGGGTCAGTTAGGACGTTGGGGTTGGGTTAAACCGGACCACACAGTAAAGGGTCCCGTAGAAATTTTTGATGAAACTTGAATATAAGAAAGTTAACTTGATAATAATAATGTGAGTATCTCCATTTTATTGGGGTGTTTTTTATAACTGCGATTTTGATCTTTTGTGCCAACTCATATCTAAGCTGGTGCCCACAACTTTATTGGCGGAAATATTTTTTTGAAGTGAAACTTCTATATAGACGGCGTATTAGGATTTTTCTATCACGAAAAAAGCGTTACGCGAAATATTTTGATTTTTATATATATATTTTTTAATGTTTTTATTGAAATATTTTTTAAACAAAATTTTATTGAATTACACTTGTCCGTTGAAGTTTCACTTCTACTATGTGTCCCAGCATACATTACGTTTATTCCAAAAGCATTCTGTAGTTAGGATGAACTAAATACAAACATGTATCCTTTATTTTAACTATTTAGTTTCATTCCCGGTTTCTTTAATATAAACACAGCATGATCAGGAAACATCTTAATCTAAATTCTGACCTCATACGTCAAGAACCATTCGCGGAACTTATCTCTTAATCAGTAAGAATTTTCTTTACTTAAAAACTAGTTTCCAACTGAAATCCGGCTGATTGAGACATTAGAGATTGATGAAACGCGGATGCGTTGACCGAAATGGTAATACCACATTGCTGGTAGGCGGCAACTGAACGAGTTTGTAGTGTTTAGTTTGCGACTTTGTGTCTGTCTACTGTGAACTATTTCACATCCAATTAGTAACATTTACACTATATACCATATATATAGCATACTATATACCATACTGTAATCATAACACGACTGCATTAAATTAAGAAGAAAATTTTAAATTTCCAGTTTAATTATTTATCACTAGCTGACACGGCGAACTTCGTATCGCCTAACAAACTATTTTTGTTTTCTAAAATAAAGTAGCCTTAGTTACTCCTTGTTACATCAGCTATCTTCCAGTGAAAGTCCCGTCAAAATCGGTCCAGCCATTTCAGAGATTAGCCGGAACAAACAGACAGACAAAAATTGTAAAAAATGTTGTTTTGGTATATGTACCGTGTATACATCCAAATGCACTTAGTAAAAAGCGGTTATTTTAATATTACAAAAGGCACTCCAATTTTATTTATTTGTATAGAGTGATGTATAGAGATCTTCATCATTATAATACATTAAAACTCTAAATCATCGATGTCTTTCAATGCAGTTTTCACTAATGTATTGAATAACTTACGTAGTAAATTAACAATAATAGCTAAATCGGTTCTCAAATTAAAAAGATACGTCAGTAAAAAACATCGACTGAATGTTTGATTGTTCTAAAGCAAAGATTTTCTCGGTTTACAAATTTACAAATTGCAGAACATCAGCCATCTAATAAATATAACATAAATGTTAGCACAAGTCCGTCTGCCGGTGTTTCATCATAAATTAACCCCAACCTACCGTGTCATCAAGTTTCTGACATCACAACCGCGGGGTCATTTAGACCCATGACGGGTCATAAATCAGCGTAGAACTACCGTCATAAAACTATTTCGACACGTGTCTTATTCGAGGTTGTAAATTTATTATTTTTAGGACTGTTATACAAGATGCGTTACTTTTATGGACATTTTAATTTCCTGGATTAGTTCGCGCCGTAAAATTTGAATTGGTTGGTGTTGAATTGCGTAACCTCGTAGTCTGGTATACAGTTTAGGATGTGTAACAATCAAAATATAGCACATATAAATGAAAATGTTACTGATTACTTTAGTACATGAAATTATATTTCTAGAAAAGAATAATAATTTTAGTTTGTCACAATTAATAACCAATTGCTATCCAAGCACTAGCGCTTTCCAAAGCTTCGACTTTTAACAATAACTGTGACTAGCTTACCGTGCCTTCAGAAGCACGTATTCGCTTCGGAAGCTATCCATTCTACTGCGTTCGCTGTTGAGTAACTCTACCGATCACTTACGATCGATATCTGTTGGCAATGAAATTAAATATGATTCAATCTCAGCCATCGAAAATGCTCATAATTATTACTGAATTCTGCGATAGATCTGCATCTATAGATACATATCTGTAGTCTTGCCAAACGACACGCATGTAAAAAATTAAACGCGCAGCTCTGCGAATACTTATGGTATAATTATAAAGTCTAAAGCACATACCCCACACTATTTAATGGTAAAATATACACTTTCTTACAATACTTACATGAATTCTTAAGATTTTGTAGAACTTTTAATTAATTTACAGCTAGCAATACACAATTATCTTGCGCTACACAGTTTCCGGTGTTAACCCTTTAAATGCAGGTGCCTAAGTAATTATGACCTGACCTTTAGGACCCCATGAAATATTTTTTTAATTATACACCTCAAAACCACGTCAACCTTCACTTGGTTAACGAGATTACAAGACAGACTGGCAGTTCAGAATATCTTTTCCCGATACTGAGATGTTTTTTGTTAATTTTTATGATGGTAACATCATCATCAGGTTGTGTTTTAATGTTAGAAAATTTGGATTGTAATGCTTAGTGGAAGATAGGGAATTGGGGAAGATTTTTTTTTATTTGCCGTGCTGTTATTTGACTTGGGCAGAACTGTAACAGACTGAAGCGCTCATAGCGTCCTATAATTCATGTAATTGGTTGTTACCGTATTAATTATAGTAAATAAATAAATAATAAATAAAATAGCCTGTTGAGTTGTCTCGATCCTAAGTGATCGATGCTAATCTAATGTTTAATGATGAAGGCAGAAGACAAAGACGACCATACAGCCTTTTGAGTTGTTTAAGTTTTTGTCCAACGTAAGCAATTCAGCTGTCTTAGACTCTCAATATTGTAAATGTTCTTGTAAGTGTTAACGGGTTAAAACATACACACAAACTCACATACCTGTTCCCGGCGTCAGGGAGCAATATACATATAAATAAAGCGAGCAATAAACCTAAAATGGAGTTTGGGAGCTTTTTAATCCATATGGAACGAAAACAAACAGGGCAGCTATTGTAAACAATTGCTGCGTACACCTGCAAGACATGTTGATACGATGCGCTATGATTTTTGGTAATATTTTTTTGAAGAAACCTACCTAGCAAATAGCTGTGGTTTCTTCGTGATCCTAAGTTAAAAACTAAGTAGGTCCTTTCAATGAGTAATGTTCAACAAGTAAAGGCGTATAACATTCATTTTACGCCTCATTTCGAATTATAATTCTAATAACGTTGCAGAAATGTATTACTTAGCTTCATATTAATAAACGGATCTTAGATCACGATCTGAAGATTCTCTTATTTGGAGATGCTAAAATATGGCAAATCGTATGTAAAAATGACATTTGTAAGATCTGAGATGGCGCTCTTAAGCCAAGATTTTAAGCAGATCGAAATACCACCGACGCACCAGCACCTCATCCTGCTGTACATACAATATCGCTGGTCTGCGTTGACGCGTCGAGCGTGTGTTTACAAATAAATCATCCCGCACTTCCGCTCGCCCGGGCGCCCGGCCGGACCGACAAACCTCGGTGTGTGCCCGACTTTAGAATTTATTCAGGTAAAATTAAACAGAATATTGGTAACATTAGGACAGTGACGGGACCTTTGAATGCTTTATTACTGGCAATAAGAAGTGACAGTTGCTAAGCTTTTAGCCGCCAAACGACTCGTCGTGTTCCGGCTGGGGGCTTGAAAGCCAATTCTTTCTTCCTATTTCTTCTCTCTTTCTTGGCCGCATTGCATCAGTTAGTATATAAATCGTGCTCAGGCTTTGCTCAGATTACAAATTATCTGACCAAAAAATTTAAAATTATCTGATTATTTCCTAAATCAAACTTAACGCTACGATTCTACAAAAGTTCGCAATTTTTTCATACTAAAAAAGTGTCAGTCTACATCTGTCGGTTGTCTATACAACTAAGTACGCATTATAGATCTCACCCATAGCCAATACACTTGTACTTACAATCCTACACTTGTCTTTGTAGCCTATAAATAAACGCACAGTGAGACACTATCACCGCATTACTCATCTAGTAATGGTTCCAGTAGCTATCTGTTGACCCGCAGATAGCCTCAGACAGTATGTATGTATGAATCGCCAATAAAATTCACTACTGTTAAATTACTTCACGGTTAAGTTCAGTGTAACTTTGAACTGTTGTGAATTTGTTGTGAACGCAACGTGAGCGATTCTACTTAGTGAATAGTAACAAGTAGAGCTCTGCACGCGGGTTTACCTGCATGTTCTGGGGTCATAATGACCCTGTATATGTATAATGTATAGTTTTTCTATATATGTATAGTTTTTCGGTGAAACAGTAACAAAAATTCATACATCTTCACAAGTAAATTTTCACATCTATACAAATAAAAAAATTGGAGTGTCTGTTTGTAATATTAAAATAACCGCTCTTTACTGAGTGCATTTGGATGTATACACGGCACATATGCCAAAACAACATTTTTTACAATTTTTGAGTTTACCCGGAACAAACAGACAGACAGACAAAAATTGTAAAAAATGTTGTTTTCGTAGGTATATGTACAGTGTATACCTCCAAATGCACTCAGTAAAAAGCGGTTATTTTAATATTACAAACAGACACTCCAATTTTATTTATTTGTATAGATTAGCATAGACAAAGTCAGTGTATTCTCCAGTATAAGACTGCCCTTGCCCTGTCAACGCTCTCTCCGCTACAACGAGCCATTGTAGACTATAATTTTAGATTGAAAGCTCGTCCCGGCCTGCGCATGCGCTTACGTCATGTTCTACAATCTACATGATTGTGAGTTAGGGCACAACTTTAACCTGCTTTGTTTATTTAGACACTAGGTATTGCACGTGAGCTTCTTCGTTAATTTTTATTTTCTTTTTTTGTAAACGGCTTCAACTCATTGGGCCGCTCAGCGCGGGTCTCTCCTCTAAAGGCTTAGAGCATTTTCCACCATGATACATAGTATAACAAAAACTATATTTAACCGACTTCAAAAAAAGGAGGTTCTCAATTCGACTGTATTTTTTTTATATTCGTTACCTCAGAACTTTGGACTGGGCAAACCGATTTTGATGATTTTCTTTTTAATCGAAAGCTGGTGGCTGTCATGTGGTCCCATATAAATTTTATTGAGATCTGACAAGGGCATCCATGATAAAACCATATAAGTCTTAAATTTGTATTTAGTAAGTGCGACAAATGGACGAATAACTCAATATCACGCCAATCGATTTCGATGATTCTTTTTTTAATCGAAATCAAGTGCTTGTTACGTAATCTCACATAAATTTGAACGAGATCTGACAAGTAGTTTTAGAGTAACTTTGAAGTCGGTTATTTTTTGTTAGTAAAAGGGCTTCCAACATTTTTGTATGGAGCCTGGCATACCTACAAGTCCGCCATTTTGAAAAAACCTCGATTCGGCGGCCAGTAATGAAACATGTGTCAATCGATGAAATAAGTGATGATGATCAAAAAGTGTTCAGTGATGAAATGTCGTAAGTGGTATACTTTCTGAGATATTTGAGTTCAAAACCGTAGGAAAATAAAGCAAAAACATCGTTTCGGCCGATATTGATAAAACATGTATCAGTCGATAGTCTACGTAATAACGATTAAAAAGTATTCAGTGATAAAATGTCGTAAGTGATATGCTTTCTGAGATATTTGAGTTCAAAACCATACAAAAATAAAACATTTGTAATTGTCTTTTTATTTCTACTGGATCTGTAACTGTATCAGTGTAATGCCAGATAAGAAATATTATGAAATCACGATATACATAAACAAAATTAAATAAATACAGTTTTATTCATATTTACATATAAACATCTTATATATTATGTAAATAAATATTTATAAATACATATATAACATCTGGTTGAAGACCACGGGCGACAACATTCTAATTGCTTCAGGTAGTGCTGCCGGACTTCTTGAAGAAGCTTTTGGTAGTCTATAATTTTTTGATGTCTACAAGCAAGGAGTTCCAGAACAGTATGAACTGTATTGTGAAGGAATTCCCGAAATAAGCAGTGCTATGGGTTTCCTTTAAAAAAACATGAGAAGACACATTATTCAAAATAGCATAAAATGTTGAGAGAATTCTGAAGTTTCGCCTGTATCGAATGGGTAGCCATTTAAATTAGGAATGGAACTGGGAAATGTTGACCACATTTTCCACTACTTACGTAAGCCGAAGATATATCTAATACAGTTATTAAGAAGGCGCTCCAATTTATTCAGAAGTTCCTCTGACAAATCTGTACAACACACATCAGCATAATCAAGGTGAGAGATGACCAGTGTTTATGGCGTATTTATTGTTAAGTGTTTATGGCGATACAGCAACTGAAGTGTACCGGTCACTTTTTTCCTTACCTCAGTTACGTTATGTATTATAAAAATTAAAAAAATTCGTCAAACAAACAACTTAAGGGTAGAGATAAAATCGCGGGATGGTACTGCTCATGCATAGTGGGAAAAAGAACCTTGTCCTGTTGTTTCCATATAATGTGTGTTATATGGTTCTTGGCATGGGCTCGACATCAGGAAACATTGCCTTTATCACCAGCAGAATTTTTAGATTCAGTGATCGTCAGACATGATATAGAAAACTAAGCCAATAATGAATTTTAACTTTTGGTTTAGAGTAATTGCCAAAGCTGTAGCCGCTGGTGGCAAATAAATTATTTATAAAACAACCTAGTAGTTGTCTTTTGCTTTGCTTTTTTTAATTCAAACCTACCCGTTATTAATAAATCAAGTACCTGTGCAACACATAGGGGAGAGGGGGGCAGTTTAGTACAGGGGCAGTTTTGAATTATTCGATTTAAGAACGCATTCTTTATCTTTCCCAACCTCCATAACCTTTTTAATACTGGTAAATCCGAACTACACATCTGTCAGATCCCAACTACCGTTAACGTCAGGGTAATTTTACAAAAAAAATGCCGGTTACTTTACGGAGACGAAAATAAACAAATATTTTTTTGCTTGTAAGCAAATTACTGAAAACATAAGTATTATTATCAAGTTGTGATTATTTCATAGTGTTTCATATATTATAGACTCAGTATTTACAAAAATAAGATCATTAAACACAAGTTAGTTTTTCGTCTAGAAATTTTTAATTCTGAAGGTTGGTATTGGGGCAAATTTGAACAAAATCACTGGGGCACTTTTGAATAAAATGTTCAAAGTGCCCCATACATATAAATAACATATGGGTATTTATTTTATGAAAATATAAGGAAGCGATTTAATTTTTTATTGTCTTTACAGTCATTGTGGACCGCCTTTTGAGATTGTTTATTTTATATTCAACACTTATAAAGTAGGTATCTTCCTAAGGCTCTTTAAAATTTCATATTTTTTAAGATACTTATGAATGTTATTACTTTTTAATATTGTTTCGGAATATCTAATTTGATCTCGGTTATAGAAATAAGTTTGTTACCTTTGTTCAAGACTGCCCCAGGCCGTTCAGAATTTTATAAAGTTTATTCAATTAATAGTTTTTGTAAGAAATAAATGACAGTGTGCTATGATATTATTAGATACAAATAACATAAATATACTGTTGATTATATTCTAAGTTACATGGTTTCCATTTAATCCTAGTTTTTCAAAACTGCCCCTAGGGGTTTCAAATGTGCCCCGCGGATGGGGCACATTTGAACAAAATAGAGCTAAAAAGAAAAACGAAATTGTGTTACTTTAGCAAGTCAAAATAAATTAATATCATCTTTAGTATGTAGTATAAACCCCATATGTAATACTAAAATAAAATAAATCTTGATTGGTAATACTATACGAGAAATATAATAATTTATTTAAAAAGTGTTCGAATGTGCCCCCCTCTCCCTACACATATGGCTTAATATACTTATTTTTCATTATTGACCCAATAAATTCAAAATAAGTAAATGATAATTTTTAATGCATTATTTTTGTACGGTTTTGAACTCAAATATCTCAGGAAGTATATCACTTACAACATTTCATCACTGAATATTTTTTAATCGTAATCATTTAGCCTATCGATTGACATATGTTTCATCAATGTCCGCCATAACGAAGTTTTTTTGCTTTATATTTCTACGGTTTTGAACTCCAATATCTCAGAAATTATATCACTTACAACATTTCATCACTGAATACTTTTTAATTCTAATTATTTAGCCTATCGATTGACATATATTTCATCAATGTCCGCCATAACGAAGTTTTTTTGCTTCATATTTCTACGTTTTTGAACTCCAATATCTCAGAAATTATATCACTTACAACATTTCATCACTGCATACTTTTTAATTGTAATTATTTAGCCTATTGAATGACATATGATTTATCAATGTCCGCCGAAACGAAGTTTTTTGCTTTATTTTTCTACAGTTTTGAACTCACTTATCTCAGAAAGTATATCACTTACGACATTTCATCACTGAATACTTTTTGATCATAATCATTTAGTCTATCGATTGACACATGTTTCATCACTGGCCGCCGAATTGAGGTTTTTTCAAAATGGCGGACTTGTAGGTGTGCCAATAAGGTTCGATGCTGTTATGTTCAACGAACCACGAGTATTATTATTTACACGAGTATTAATACTTATAATAAATCAATATTATAAGTATTATAATATTCACTGTAAGTACGCACAACACTCCGCGGACACAGCCGTCTGCCCCGAGATCCTGGTGTAGACTGACTATCTTGTACCGAGTTCGGTCCGGTATAATCGAGTAATCGAATAATACAATAATCGAATAGATGATCGAATGACTAGTTCATTCGATCATCAAGCGAGGCGTCATCTAGCGACACCAGCGCACAACTCTGTACATAACATCTCTTCCTTTTTTTTTAATTTATTTTGTTTATAATACATGTGACTATATTTATATGTAATTAATTTATTGACACAATTGACCAAACATATAGTAGATCTAATTTCGACAGATTTAAACAATACACAGCTTTATAATTTATTTTTCCAACGTTCCAAATTCCGTTACTTTTCTACTCTATAATATTATGTACAATATTCTTCCTGGATCTTGTGCCAGTTATATTAATCCTTATATTGATGTTACTTCGCTGGAAAGCCTGAAACTAATTTTCATTTATTAGATATTTTCAAATACCTGTTCCCTAATCATATTATCTTTTTTCCTTTTTTTTTTTGGTAGTAGTAACAAGGTAGTAATAAAAATTAACTATAAACAGCTGCTTTGGTGGAAAGCTTAATAGACGCTGTTTAATGATATATATATATAAAAAAAAAGGTTTTGACCAAGGACTAATGCACATCGGTGTCCGTAATTTAATGATAATAATATCATTGTCTACTATATGTTTTCACATCAAAAACACTTTTATACTGCTCGAAACCTGTAACATAGAAAGTTATTAGATTACGAAGTAAGATCGCCTGTTTAGAACGTCTAGTGATCTAAGGCACGTAGATGAAAAGTGGAAGATCACCTGCTCGATGGAAAGATGCTGTTAGGTCTGCCACACGATGTTCCATTGTGGGGTTTTCACATATTGTCACAAGTCCATACCTAGAAACACATCGTCAGTGCTGCTGTTACCAAGGACGTGTACCATCATCGAGACGCCACATCCACAGGTGCTAAGAGGGAAGCAGTGCGCAATGGAGGACAAACAGCCAGGAGACTGACAGTTTTTTTTTTAGTAATTTATGTAATTTATAAGAATTTATTGTTATCATTATTTTGATCAATTAACATGGTACGTTTTCATAGCATACTGAAATATAGAATTATTACACCGAGTTGCTCCTTTGCAATTTTATTGTGTTTTACGAACCCATGCAAGCTTCTTTTTTGGAGTGAATCTGGTGGGAGTCCTGATGCTGACCTTGTCTGTTATTTATTTTACTTAACAGTTATTGGTCAGGAAATTAAACTGGCTTTTAAATCACACAATCACAAAAACACAGCCTAGATCTATCCCACTTGATGTTCGGTTAATCTGTTTTCGTAGATAGTGAAATTTCAAATCATAATGTTGATGAATAACTAAGGTGATTTTACCCATAATTAACATTTTCGTCTCGAAAGATTGAGTAAATTAATCTGTTGACCGCCCAGCATTTTCATACTGGTCCCCACAAAATGGCTGAAGGTATTTTTATCCCAATACCCAAATAAATTATCAATTCAGCAAACTTGATTACTCTGCATACAATTTTTTGCTTGTTTACTTGATTACCTTGTGAGATTCAACGCCACTTCATTCACTTCAACGTCCATTCATCTTGACTGCTACTCTTCAGAATGTATCCCTGAAATACCTCGGCCACCCTCAGTTATTGGCGTTAAGATATCCTCGAACCTTAGCTTTAGCGGTTCATTGAATTCTAAGCTATGGTCCTGCTAGGAAGCTTGGAATCCTAGCAAAACGCTTTTAACCTTATACACATGTTGGCCTTGTGTGAAGTACTGCTGTTACTTTTGGCTGGTGCTGCCAAAGCCTTCAAAGATTCAATGACGAGGCATGCCCCAATGCCTTTTGCTGACCTTAAAATTGGTTGAGACCAAATTACAAAGCTTCAAGCACAGGCGTAAAATTTGTATGTGATCTATACTAATATATAAAGAGGAAAGATTTGATCTTTTGTTTGCATTGAATAGGCTCCGAAAGTACTGAACCGATTTCAAAAACTCTTTCACTGTTGAGAAGCTACACTATCCCCAAGTAACAAGGGCTATATTATATTTTCAAAAAAGTTAGGGATCCTTAATAAAACTCCAATAATATAACCCAAGGTGTAAAAAATTAAAAAAAACGAAGCAAAGCGAGGGCGGTTACTCGTTAAAGATATTTCAATCGCTTGAACATATAACAATTTACTTGCACTTGGAAGGCTAGTAGGCAATGATATGATATATCCTTATAACAAAATATTATTTTGTTAATGTTTCTTCTTAATTAACCATATTTCGGTCATTGAATTAAGGATATTAGATTGTTGGAACTTCGTGGGAACTTGGAACAATTGACTTGGAATTGAAAGAATTTATTTTGTTGATATTTGTTTTTGATTGACATTTATCTTTTCCTTTATCCATATTTTTTAAAATTAATGTAATAAAATAATAGGTAGTTACCTAATTTTTTGTATTTTGTTAGTAGATACTATTGAGCTCGATGTAGTGTCTCATTGTCTCTTAACTATGTAGCCAAAATCATAACCTGACATATTTTCCTTTATTTTTCGACAGCTCAAAAAGAATAACTATTGCAAGATATAAGATGAAAAATACTACGATCTTCTGAGTCTGTTAGTGCTCATTGCCACATGGATAATCGTTATTTTTTCAATTATAATGTATCCAATAAATTATTGTGGATGATATTATATAGGAATTGTAAGAAAAATGAAATAATTATCATGAAAGTCGAGTCCGTTACCATGAACTCATAACTGCTGTCGTTTGTCATACTTCGTCATAATCTGACTCGAATATGTGAACATATACCTACTCCTCTGTAACGAATCATTATAAAACAGATTTACAGATTCCTTACATAATAATTGAATTCTAATGCCGAAAGAGTATCATCTTTTTACTTGATATCTGTGATTCATATTGATAGGGGTAACTTCCTGAAAATCTGCAATTTGTTATTTCATGCCGCGATTTCATATCAGTGAAATGTGGTCGATTATGATGGGAATCATCTTCACATCGTACTACCACGGCTACAACTAACGTGGGATAATGTTTTGTTATAGTATATCGTTAGTACCAGCACCAATTGACATTGTCATATCAGTGCAATAACCAGGAGAGAGAGATTACTATTACTTTTAAGTTTAAACTTTGTTAAACAGTCCTTTTGTCATATTTCAATATTTACGTCGGTTCCACAGAAGGAAATGCTGTTTTAGCATTAGTTATTGTACCTATGCTATGAGTAATGTTGGAGTGCAATAAAGTTATAATTTTCCTTATTTTTGTTTTATTTTACAAAACAAAGTATCAAAATATTCATTCAATATAATTTGTCTCAATATGATGTTGTTCCAAATGATGTCGTGTCCCATTGTGTCCCATTTTGTAGTTTGACATTGATTTCGGAAGTAGTTGGATCCTATAAAATATCTCTTTTGTGGTAGGTCGCACTATAGTACTGTTGAACACTTCGGTTTGTTAATTCCTTTTTATTGTCCCTTTGTCTTAGCCTTAAGAAGGGAACCAACTACTATTTATTGTGATGGTACTGTCACACCAGTTGCGTGTAGTTAGAGGAAACAGATACTATCTTTCAGCACATGTTATTTTTGTCACTTTGTTAGGACTAGCAAATATACCTAATTTTAAATACACTCTCTATAGTGAAAGTCGATTAATGTTAAAAGTAAATAGATTTTGAACTGTCAAGTGAATTAGCTCGTGTGAATTTTGGATTTAATTTTTTCACCAATAATTCTCATCAATAGATCTTCAAACAGTTTTAACATGAAGATATAATAATATTTTTATGTTATGATTTCTCGGTAAGTGAGTTATGTTAATTCTTTATGAGAAATAAAGTTCTTCTTAAACCGTAAGATGAGTGTGAAACAGCTTCGAACAAATTTAGTCTTAATTAATGTTACTAGTAGGTAATACTTGCTAGTTTTAACATGAACATAATTACATCGCATCTTTAGGAAGCGAATTAACGCTTTTTTTTCGAATTATTCGAATTATTGCGTGTTTCTACATGTTTCTGTTGATGTTATTCAGTGGCATTAATGAAGTTTAGGGCACTTGTTGGTTTCAACCGGAGTTAAATTATAACATACGTACTTTCTTCGCCTATTCCTCTTTGAAAATGCGTGTCTTCGAATAATCGAAGTGGTACATTATATAACGTATATATAATTATGTAATGTGATGTGTATGATGTAATTTGTTTATTTCTAGGTGCTTGACCATTTTATGCCGTGCTTTTTGCCGGACTTCCAACGTTATATAATTTTGTAGCAGAAGTAGGTATCTGTGCTTTAGATAAATGTTTATAAGAATAACTTCTATTTTAAGGATATTTACAATAGCGTAGTCATGGTTTGGTGTGAAATAAATAACAAATGCTAATTTATCTATGATTTCATAGATAGGCATTTTGTGCATACCCTCCCTTTTTCAGTGAGAAAATAGGTCGGGAGCAATATAGACGAAATATTGTGATATATTACTTGTAAATTTGCTGTCTTGCACAATGATGTGCTCTATAATTTGTTCATCTCAATTACAATTAAACAGCGTGTATATTGTTATTTGTATTTTGTAAAAGACATTACGATGTATGGTATATTTATGATGCACAGTGTATTGATTTCTATAGACCTCTTGTCTCCAAGATTATACTATTATTATTATCTATAATTTGTTATGATAGGCCCTACTTTATGAGACCTTAAGAGTATATTAATTTGCATTTACTGAATACCAAATATGTTATTCAGGTGAATACACTTGTAGTGTAACGCAAATAACACCAAAATAATGTGGATAACTCACTTTTTATCTTATTATTCCTTTGTTTTCCTTGACTAATGCATATATTTTGCTGTTAGAAATCTAGTAGGCATTATTTAAAGTATTTTTGTGTACATCCTATACACGTGCAATGAATGATAATATCTTTGTCCTTATAAAAGTGTATTTTAGACGTAATAAAAATTTAATGGTGAACCTTACATCCAAGCAATAATTATATTTGTTTTGGTATGCATTACTCGGGAAGCAATAATTAGAAAATGTATTATTTTAGTAATAAATATTTTATGATCGTTTTATTACCAGTAAATAATTGCAACAATTTACACTTTTTAGCCTTAATAGTTTGCTGTAAACCTGATAAAGTTTGGACTGTTACATTGTAATAATGAACGCTGTAGAAGCTTAGATTTTTTTATAAAAATATTCCAGGTACTTACATGCTTGTGGCTCGTGTCTGCGCGATCACGTTATCACGCACGTTCACACGCTAATATTATTATTTTTTGATTACATTGCATCCCTTAGGTGCTTCACCAGCGGATCGAATTTAATCCACTGGTCGTTCTTCATCCTTGTCGCCAATGTTATGTTCAACGAACCACGAGTATTATTATTTACACGAGTATTAATACTTATAATAAATCAATATTATAAGTATTATAATATTCACTGTAAGTACGCACAACACTCCGCGGACACAGCCGTCTGCCCCGAGATCCTGGTGTAGACTGACTATCTTGTACCGAGTTCGGTCCGGTATAATCGAGTAATCGAATAATACAATAATCGAATAGATGATCGAATGACTAGTTCATTCGATCATCAAGCGAGGCGTCATCTAGCGACACCAGCGCACAACTCTGTACATAACAGATGCCCTTTAGATTATTCTTTATACTTTGATTTCTTTTGAACAATATTTTGAAGTTATCCAACTTCTTAGTGTATTGCGCACGTACAAATATGTAACAGTTTTTTTGTTTGTTTTTTTTTGTCTCCTTTAAAAAGACTTCTGGCAACCTTCTGTTTTTGTAGCAGGTTTTGTTATAACATCAAATTTTTCAAGTTTTCAATCAATACGTTGTAAGACATCCATCCATCTTCATAAAATCAATTGTACATAATAAATAAAGAAGCAATACACGTATAAAACTCGTCATCCGGAATCCGAACACTTGTATCCACCCCTAATTAAGCGCATTGTAAACAGACGAGCCAAGTTCCAACATAAAAACCGTTTTTATTTAGGAATGGACACGGTGTTTACTGAAATATATTTATATGTATATAATTGCAGCCGGTATAAAACTCGAATGAGTCGTAAAAACCCGGTTCGTTGCTAGGGTTATTTTTTATTGAGATACAGGGTTTAATGACCGAAGGACAGCCCTTTTAGGTTTTTGACCTTTAATGGTAACAGCTATCTAAATAACGTAAATATCCTGGGAAATCTATTTTCGAATGAGTATATATTATGTACACTATGTGAAACTACATCTTTTTCTGATCTAAGTGTGTTTTTAACCGACTTCAAAAAAGGTGGAGGTACTAAATTCGACTGTATTTTTTTTAAGTTTGATACCCAGAACTTTCGACTGGGTAAACCGATTTTGATGATTCTTTTTTCACTCGAAAGCTGGTGCTTGTCATGTGGTCCCACTTAAATTTTAGTGAGATTTGACGAGTAAGTTATAATTTATCCCTAATTTTGAAGTCCGTTATTTTTTGTCAATAATTATATTAATTAAAAATTATAACATTTTTTAACTGTATCGTCTACTTAGGATTTTTATTGCATGATAATATAAGTAAATACCGATTTTGTTACGTAAAAAAAATCATAAAAATATATTTGAAAGTTTATTGTGTGATATGATAAAAATATGATATCATAAAAAAATCTTTCTTGAATAAAAAATACATATGTTGAAATAAGATGTGAATTCTGTCTCTGTCTGTCTTTTAACAGGTGACATTTGAATGAAAGTGACAAACAAACATCGCTATGAATTTTATTAGGATTGTAAATGCGATTCGAAGTCGACTGGATTCGAAAAGGTTACATTTTACAGAAATTTGTTATTATTACAGAAAATTGAACGATATCGCCCACGTCATATAAACCTTTTTAATAAAAACATATTTGTGACCAATTTATTTTACAACTGATTATGACTGTACCTATATTCGTATACAAATAAGTGGTTGCAGTAAAAGGATCTGTAAAAGTTTATTTTATTTATATTACGGTTCACATTTAAAATTTGTGTAAATTGAAGGTATGAAATTGCGGATTGGTTAAAATATGAGCAGGACTGAATTGATACTAATACTGATTATATTTGAGAAACTGATAAAAAATGTCCAAATACCCCAATTGAAAGTAGATACTGACAAAAAAACTTAATCCTTTAATTTTTATTTACAAGGAAAACAACTATTATTTTACTTGCAGTCAACCCTCCGAACATCCGAAGTTACATGAATAAAATCGTGTACAGATTTAACCCTTGATGCGCTTGTTATTTACTTTTTCAGACTTAATGGTATAAGTTTATAGACGTGAGCGGAGAATAAGTATTTGTTTTTCGTCTAACTTAAAATTTAATCTCTCTCCCATTTTAAAGGCAATTTATAATACCACGAAAAATACTGTTTTAACCACGGACCTAAAAAAAAGATGGACGTAATCCCAACAACAAATTCAGTGAAGCACCCATAGTAATACCAACTCTCTATTCGTACAAGTGCACACCCACACATTGACACTTCACTGCTTCAATCGCGAATCAAAAATTACGCACACATAGTGAGCGGGCGGCCATTGCTATACTTCACTCTCGATTAGACGAGGTTACGTCCGTCTTTTTTTCAGGTCCGTATTCAAACAGAGAAAGTTAGTAATACGGGGTTTAATTTGTTAATTCTTTTAACAATTCATTTTATAACAATGTGGAGATCGACGTTGTCATCATTTTGAAATAAGGCGTACAACCCCAAGATAATTTGTTTGATAAGCAGTCACTAATAACTTAACAAGTTTGGCTATACTAAACTGTCACGAGAAATTATAACTATCACGGGTAATAACGATTTTCTTACGTAATATTTAATTATACTTGAAGTTGACAGCTTATCCGTTATTAATATCTGTCAGGTGTCAACAATTTTGCTGTTTCCAGTTTTAAGTCAATATATACGAGTAGTTCCCCCCCTGCTAACATACTCTTCGTATTTGGGTCTATCGGTATAGGATACAAAAATCTTAAGCAGTTTACAAGTATACCATAAAAATACTTTATGATGAAAATCGCTTCAGCGTATGCCTCAGGCAGTATTTAGAGCTGTTGTCTCAGCAAACACCAACAGGTGGCGTGTTTCCGTGATCTTTGATAACGTATTGTGTTACAGGATTCATTTTACATTCCCAATGTTGTCTTGGGGACAGAGACGGAGAATCTATTGTCTCTTTTTTCCAATTTCATTCGTTTGGAAATTTCAGTTTGAAAATTACTTGGCTCATTTCTACTAGGATCGTGATTCTTATGTCACTGGATCATTTATAATATTTTCCGTAGCATGTTCTTGTGCCTTACACATGCATGGATTATTAAAGGACAAATCCTGATCCTGACAATATGGAATTCTGTCCTAGGTAAACTTATCTAAATAAGTGACAAATTTACCTAAGTACGTGATATTTAACTTGAGGCTTACGTTACGTTACGGAAGCTCTATGTGTGGAGTATAAAAAGTAAGCCCAAATTGGTATGCACAAGCATTCCGCTTTTATTACTTTTTAATTTCCACTTAATATATGTCTCATTAGTAATCGGAAAGATGTATCATAATGCCTCCATCCGGATTCAGACCTGAGATCTTCAACTGTAGTAAGACATCATTATCTTATAGTTCATCTTATGTTATTTGAGAATAACTAGTAGGTACTGGGACTATTAATGCAAAAGTTTGTAAGAATTACCATTATTTTACCCATTAACCATAGTATTCGGTTACCATTAAGTAGGTTTGTCGCCAGTATAATGTTTTTTGTTTGAACCTCTTTAAGCTTTAAGTACTTAAGTCTTAAAACGCCGTAGAATGGATTCAAACTACTTTAATCGGTATATCGGGTATATCGATTAATACCGACTCGATTTACGTGTAATTGTTCTGTACCAACACCATGACCCATTAAACTGTAACTTAAGGAAGTGAAAATAAACAAATATTTCCTTTAAATTCATTTCTTCCTTTAGCAGCCAGTTAACGTATAAAATTTTTAATTGATACTGCAATTCAAATAATAAGAAACAAGACTTATTAACTTACACAATTATTTCGCTGTTATTTTGAAAATTGCTCTGATTTACTGCAAAACTATTACATTTCGTACCTACCTTCCGTTTTTATCCGACTTCAAAAAAAGGAGGAGGTTCTCAATTCGACTATATTTTTTTTTATGTTTGTTACCTCAGAACTTGGACTGGGCGAACCGATTTTGATGATTTTTTTTAATCAAATGCTGGTGGCTGTCATGTGGTCCCATATAAATTTTATTGAGATCTGACAATGGCATCCATGATAAAACCATACAAGTCTTAAATTTGTATTAAGTAAGCGCGACAAATGGACGAATAACTCAATATCACGCCAACCGATTTCGATGATTCTTTTTTTAATCGAAAGCAGGTGCTTGACACATAATCCCACAGAAATTTGAACGAGATCTGACAAGTAGTTTTTGAGTAACTTTGAAGCCGGTTATTTTTTGTTAGTAAAATTTAGATTATCATTTTAGCTGAAAATCCAAAAAGGAATCCAATAAGTTGTTAATCCTCAATCGAAGTTTCATATTTTCTTACCTTATTACTTGAACTTTCCTAACGTGTTTCCTTACATTATTTCCTCAGCTTTACCTACACCTAGACCTTAGAACCCTTCCCTTAAGACCTTACACCGTACACGAAATCAATACAAAAATCGGTATTAGCACGCCTTACTTTTTTGTTATCCTATTAAGCCTTAAGTTTTACACGCACATACGGATAACAAGCTGGACTGGTTCGGTCGCTGGCTACTGTGTGCAACGCATGCAATGTTGCATGACCTGGTGTGCTGATTGTTTTATTTTATAGTTGCTGTATAGAGTGCGATAAGCGATGTTTTAGCTTGAAAAAGCTTTATATCTTTAAAACTTTTCGACGGCTGCAGCCTAGTTGGTAGTAACCCTGCCTGCGAAGCAAGAGGTTCTGAGTTCGATTGCCGACCGGGGCAAATATTTATGTGAGATAAATATTTGTGTAAGGGTTATGTATGGGTATTATAATGTCTTATTTATGTTTTAGTCCATGACACCCTCGACACAGAATCCTACTGTGGAGGTACGTACTATGAGTGTGCACTGTGCAAGTGTTTTTTGTTTGTTTTAATGTTGTCCATGGACATTAGTACCACCAAACGCATCATTGATACGTTGCTTCTTTGTTGTATAAGAAAGAAGAGGCGAAAAAAGTAAGTATTCAATCAAGCTCCCAGCCGAAACGCAGTAGTCAGCGGTGTCAGCTGACTCAAATAAATTAATAATGTATAAGTTATCTTTGGTTAAAACAGTTTTTAAACTTTGATTTTTTTTAGATTTTCGTTCATTTCGGATTATGGTATGTACAGGTAGAAAATCTCGTATTTTTAACGTTTATGAGATCGACAAAATAACCTGTCAAGATATTTATTTTATCTATTCTTTTTATTTTTATCTTTATTCACTTCAATTTCGTCATCAATGCATTGTCCAAAAACGATTTAAATTTTATGTCATATTCATATCATATTGCTCATCTTTTTTGGTGTAACAAGTGTCTAAACAGAATGCTTGTGTGATTATGAGGGATTAAAAATGAGCTAAGGATCCGATTTCAATGGTTTCACGGGTTGGAGTCAGCTCAGTCAAGTTGACACAACCTCGGGTAGTTGTGGCTTAACATGTTCATCACGCCTGAATTTGTGTCTTTACTGAAGCTCATTAATTACTTCATAGTTCTTGTTTTTTGCTTATTATCTGGAGTTGAGTATAATAATAACTTAGAGCGAAAGTTATTTCCAAAAATAATTAAAGAGTTTTGTTTTCAGTTAGTCTTGAAAAAATAATTCTTGGCAAAAAATAACCGACTTCAAAACAACTCAAAAACTACTAGGGTAACACTTCTAGGAGGTAACAAACATAAAAAATACAGTCGAATTAAATACCTCCTCCTTTTTTGAAGTCGGTAAATAAGGATAATATGGAGGATAATTAATACTCTTTATCCTATCCCAGATCATGGTATATATGTGTGCTAACATGAAAATCCGTTAAGTCCTTTTTGCGTGAAAGAGTTACATCCCAAGGAATTTCACATTTATACAAATAAATAAAATTGGAGTGTCTGTTTGTAATATTAAAATAACCGCTTTTTACTAAGTGCATTAGGATGTATACACGGTACATATATCAAAAAAACATTTTTTACAATTTTTGTCTGTCTGTCTGTCTGTTCCTGCTAATCTCTGAAATGGGTGGACCAATTTTGACGGGACTTTCACTGGCAGATAGCTGATGTTACAAGGAGTAACTTAGGTTACTTTAAAAAAAATGTTTGTTAGGCGATACGAAGTTCGCCGGGTCAACTAGTTTATTAATAATATTACTGGGATTCGTAGGAAGTAGAATTTCCCTATGACTTTATTGCAGAGCACCAACAGCTAACGTCACCACGCAGCAGTCCAGTATCCATCTGCTGCGACCGGTAGCTAATTAAAAACTCATATTTAAAAATCATACAATAAATAGGTCCGTGAGTAACTGGGCTATTTTCGTACCACTAAGTGGGAGATGGCATAACGTGACGAGATACGTGTGATTAACCCGAATTAACCCAAATATTGGCGCTGGAGTTGTTTTCAAAATAAATATCCCTTGAAACTCATTGTTTTTCCTCCGATGATGAATGCCACTATTTTAGTCCATGCGTTGAGTTCGGTGATTTGGGTCTTAAGCGGTTTCAAACAATGAGCTTTGGCTGTCTTTGTCGTTAAGACATAGGAAATTACATTTTTTATTAAATTTTATAGGTAAGCTTGTACATACGCAACACATTGCAGATAATCTATACAAATAAATAAAATTGGAGTGTCTGTTTGTAATATTAAAATAACCGCTTTTTACTAAGTGCATTTGGATGTATATGTTACCGGCAAAACCCGATTTCAGGTTAAACTAGTTTGGCCTAGGCCAAACTAGTTTGGCGCGACACGATTAGGCAAAACTAGTTTCTCGTCAGTCTAAAACTGATTAGAACCGAATTGTGACGGATTTATATTTATTCGACAAATCTTTGTGCTTTAAACCTCTTAAATTACAGCTATTTTAGTCACCTTTGCACTTCAAATTGTATTCGAACACCAAATGTAGTAAATGAACACCAAATTTACTGCCCGCGTATAATATTGTTTCTTTTGGATTCTTTTAATTTCCAGATGTAGGTCGAAATGGTTACAAAACCGACTTAGTCAACCGACCCCACGTAGTACTAGTCTGCCCTACCCCTAGAGTGAATGTAAACCCCGTAGGCGCGGAGGGAGAGCAGCGGAGGGGCTGCACTTCCCGCAGCGCCGGAGACGTTCGAAAGCCTGTTTGTGAATCAAAAAAATGAATTACCATCATTGGTTATAATTTTACATTAAAATGCTGTTTTAATTTTGGTGATCATTTACTACTTTTGGGTTAACAATGATTTATTTGGTGGTAAGTTAAACATAAGCCAAACTTATTGACGAGAAACTAGTTTTGCCTAATCGTGTCACGCCAAACTAGTTTGGCCTAGGCCAAACTAGTTTAACCTGAAATCGGGTTTTGCCGGTAACATATACATGGTACATATACCAAAGCAAGATTTTTCCCAATTTTTGTCTGTCTGCTTGTTTCGGCTAATCTCTGAAGTGGCTGGACCTATATTGACGGAACTTTCACTGGCAGATAGCTGATGTGACAATGAGTAAGTTAGGCTACTTTTATTTTAGAAAAAAAAATAGTTTTAGAAAAAAGAACAATAACTTTTTTGTTAAATACCACGCAGACGAAGTCGCGGTTGTACATATACCAAAACAAGATTTTTTACAATTTTTGTCTGTCTATCTGTCTGTTTGTTTCGGCTAATCTCTGAAGTGGCTGGACCTATTTTGACGGGAGTTTCACTGGCAGATAGCTGATGTAAAAAGGAGTAACTTAGGCTACTTTTATTTTAGAAAAGAAAAATAGTTTAAGAAAAAAGAACAATAAATTTTTGTTAAATACCACGCGACGGATGCGGACGAAGTCGCGAGTAACATCTAGACATAAAGCTATGAGAAGAAGTCCACAAAGCGTTAGCGGTTGAGAAGGAAGCTCGCCAATCCTAAGCTCGCTAAACACCGCGCTAAGTCATGACTAAGCGCGAGTAATTCTACTTATTTAGCACCGTAGCAAGTATTCAGAAATATCTTTCTCAGTAGAGTCGTTCTAAAGACACTTACGTGCGCAAGAGTTCCGCGAATATTTTGCTTTGATTTTTTAACTAACTGTTTTGTTCGCATTACATTTTGTAACGTTTTCATGTCTAACAGTAGATTTACTGTATTCATTACTATCCCTTAGTGGTTTTGCCTGCATTTTCCGGGATAATAAGCAATTCCTGTATATCGTTGTTGCGACTTTAAGACCTCTTAGGTGTTATGTGCTACTTTTGACAAAATCACTTTTTTACGTCAAATGATTCTACATTTTGAAGCACTGTCGAATCCAAAAACTCTCATGTGTGTACGACGTTTCCATCGTAATTTATTCACCAAATTCAAAATCACCTACGTGCCTGCTAAGCAAAAATTTATCGATTTTTATCAATTCCCTCAAAAAGCTGATTTTTTACACATAAGAGATCTTAAAGTCGACACGACGATATACATAAATATATATATTCTGAGTATCGGAAAAGACTCCAACAATTTTCGTGAAATTTAGTATGCAGGGGGTATAAATCAATCTAGTTAGGATTCGTTTTTAGAAAATGTCGTTTTATCCGTATTTTCAGGCAATGAAAACCTGCTACAATAGTATCTTCCTGACATCTATTGGCGAGTAGCTACTTTAGTAGATGGCGTTGTTAAGCAACACTAAGCTAATGATTTGCAAAAAACACGATTTACCAAAAAAACCGAGCAAAGCATCTTCATCCGGGTACTAAGTACCCTATATCTTATTTTCATTGCCCTAAGTATGTCTTATTATCTTATCTTAAACTAGCGGCTCTCCCCGGCTTTGCACGGGTGTACTTTTATTTTTTTTCACACCTTGGTTCACGTTACTGATGTTTTAGCAAGGATCCCTAATTTTTTATAATAAAAAATATAGCCTACGTTACTCAGGAATAATGTAACATTCTAATGGTGAAGAATTTTTAAAATCGGTTCAGTAGTTTTTGACTTTATTCGTTGCAAACATACAAAAATACAAAGCTTTCCTGTTTATAATATTAGTATAGATGTGAAAGTTTGTATGGGTATTTGCAATGATTTGTTACTTTTTACGCAAAAACTACTCAACGAATTTTCAAATTTAGCTCACAGCTACTACACCATGAAGTAAAATTAAATTAAAATATGAACAGGCTTAAATTGATTTGTTCAATCAATTCAATCTAATGCTGGCCGGAGGGAAGCTATAGCCTGTCAACTAAAGAACTACATGTTTGTAGACAACATACAACCGTTGCGTAATGGTCTATAATACCATCACTTAATAGAACGTTGTCCCATCCGTCACCGTCACATGACCGATCGCCTTCCTGAAGTCTATTCCCGGAGCTGACAATAGCGGCTCTGTGGTCCCGGATGCAGGGAATAACCAATTTACGACCGGAACTGCTTTATGGGTCCGATTGACCGATTGGATACTTTTTAGGGTTGGACGATAACAAAAAATCTTTGGTTTACTCTCAAATTTATTCGATCTTCAATAAGTTAATGTAATGAAACTGTAACTGGTCGTTCAATGTCTTTGACGAATATTGAATAATTTCAGTAGACATTATTATCTTAAATTATATACTTATTTCTGTAACTGAATTTATCAGTACGAAATTATTAATGCATTTTCACTAAACTCATTTAGAAGAACATAAAGAATGTTATGAATTCCTTACCAAAAAGACGACTATTGTCGAAATCGAAATTGCCCTTGTCCAATTTTTTGTCCAACCGGTCAACACCATGTGGTTAAGTTTTGTCAAGTTTTACAGTGACAATGGTTTCTTGGAAGGCATTGGCAATGCAGAATGGTTAACAGGTCTAATTTTGAAAAGTTACGTTTGAAAACTTAGAATTGCCTATAGATATATTGGACTTGAATATTTGTGACATAATAGTGCCAACATGAAATAACCGTATAAGTAATTTGGTGTGACATTAATTTATTTGAATTAGTTTTTATTTTCCGTATTGTTTTGAAAAACGTAAGCATTTAAATTTGTCAGGAACGTGACAAAATTCCTTTGAACTACGTTATAGCTTGTGATTTTATGATGATCCATTTACATGTTATCGCAAATATTGGTATAAAATACAAAAATCAGGAGTACCCGTTTGTATACAAAATGTTTTTAAGCCCAACATAATTAAAGCATAACAACAATTAAATTTATATTTGATAAAAATAGAGATAGCTAAAATACATATCTGAGTATGTTTATATATCAAGCAACAAGCGGCAAGCAAATCGATGCAAGTTCGCAGATAAACGCAAAAGATAATCTATTATGCGAAGACATTATACAAGAACACGACGAAGAAAACAATCCTTCTAAAAACAGGAAACGTTGGCAGGAAGAAGTTATCAATAATTGTAATCGGAATAAATTATAATGTCTTATCGTCTATAGTTATAGATAATAATATATTAAAAGTAATAGAGACACCTGAATTATTAAGTACTGTACCTAATATAGCAAAGTTATCGTAATATTTTGAAAATAATTACAGCTTAATTCGTTTATAGTTTATACTCAATCATTCAAGCTTTAGCTACGAAAATGGACACTCTTTTGCTTATAAATATAATTGTCGCATCAAAATCAAATAAAATATAATATTATGAAGACATTACAAATAGATCTAAAGTATTTTTTATAATACATACTCTAATAGATGTTTGTATACATAATAATAACTAACAAACTGATACGTTGATGTCCAACAACTCAGCATTATTATCGAACAAGCAACCATAAATCGAAGCGGATCCGATCCGTGATAAAGTTATCGCGCCTAATTGTCGCCGACACTTCGGTATTACAATAGCGAGCCACACACGTCGACCAATCAGGGTAATGCCTTTGTCTTTACATCCAATAATAAAACGTTTTTTTCCCATCGCGATGATTTGTGAAGACAGGACGTAGTCACAATGAGACCGCGGTGGATGCGGGCGAGAGAATGGTACTTTATGGTACAGCTATTGTAAGGACACATGTGTTAGAGCATTTCTTGAAAGTACACGATAAAGGGTAACCTAATTTATCCGAAGTTCTAAGTAATTCATATTGAGGTCACTTCTGTATGCAATACTGTACTAAAAATGAATTCAAGAAACAAACAACAAAGTAACTTTGAATTGAAAGTTTAAATTCAAATATAGTATGGTGGAAATACGCAGTAACTTAACACAAGCATGACATCACTAAACAGACAACAAGATTAGTATGCAAAACAGCCAACGTGAAGAACAAAGTAACAACTGAAGCGAAACTAAAAAGTCCGTGGCAGAATTAATAGGCGACGTGGCACGCGATACCAATCCATCAGCTCAAAGGTTTCCAGTTAATGAATCAAACGACAGGGGACTCGCAACACCTCCTGCGGCCGGACAAAATTGACTTTGACGGAGCGAACGCAGCCAAAATAACCAATCGTGTCCAACCCATTGTGCGTCGTATAATTAGAACGCTTGGAAATAAACACGTGGTGGCAATTATCGCAGCAGCGGGTTAAATGAGGCACCGAGAAGATGTCGTTAATGGGCTCACTCGGCCCCCGGCATCCGGCGACGGAATCGCTCACAAACCAAAGAAAAGGGATCAATGGCTTGGAAAAAACTTAACTTTTCATTTTACAATATTACACCTCTACATTTTCAATGAACATCGAAATTGACGACATTATTGTTTTCATTATAACAGAGTGTATTGCCCAATTGCACAATAATGATGAATTTGAAATCTATCAAAATTCTAATAAATATGGACTTTTATATTTAAATATTTTGTATTACTTACCGCCAAAAAAATTATAATGTCCCAGATTATAAGGCACACATACCTAGTTACATGCAAACTGTAACATGTATGTACTACGAGTACAAAGGAATTAAAGTAATTTGTCATATTAACGTTTCAGAATTTAATTCCTTAGAATAGCCACGTGAAGGTAAATTGCCAGAGGCACTAGGCGAGTATTAATCATTTCAGTGGGCCGCAACACTGTCCGCCATACATCACGGACTTGAGCGGACACACTCATTTGTTGAAACGCGCCGTCCTGCTTTTATTATCGTCCATCCCAACATAGTAAACGTCTCAATCCCTTTGATGACTTCCTGTTCATCATTTGTCAGGGGCTCATTGATTCAAAATCGATCCTTTAGTCCCTCATCGTCGTTCAGAAGAGATTAATGTTCTTGATCGTACCGTTAATGCAATATATTATTATTAAGTAGCACCTTGATTCACCTGGCAGCAATTTTACGACTCCGCAACCGTAAACTAAACGAACGCTCTAGCCAGATCAAAAAATTATACCTGAGCTCTTATTAAAGAAACTACAACATTTTCCGTTTGGTACGAAATAATAAAATACAGAATTTGTATTCACCAAGCAATATTAAAATGGCACATTGAAAAATGTGCAAGAAATTAATGCGAATATAATTGCGCTCAATAAGGGTGGTTTTAATTGGAATTGTTCGACAAAATTAGTGTTGAAATATTATGGATGAATAAAAAGGTAGCACATGCGGTTATGCAATAAAAAAGTCTTGTGCTTGTGGCATGTTAGCGAGCTAAAGCTTAATGAACCACTCTATTTTATGGACTAGTCCAATAAACGGACCTGGCGTTTCGGAACGAGTAGAGAACACGAAACGATCGTAATACTAAAGGACACTTGCCCTGCAACAGAACCAATAAAATTACGTATGTAGATGGATTCATCAGATACAAAGCACTAAGCCCATTGGAATATAATCCCTTGAGTTATGATAAGGAATACTCGAATGGTACTAAAATTTAAAATACTGCAAAAAAGGCAAATAAAATGACGGACGGAATAAACTTAATATTAAGGGTGTCTGTCATGATAGATGTTTCAGATGTACGCAGCTTTTAGTGTTATGCCTTTAAGCAACCATTAAAATGGTTTATAACACGCAGCGTTTAATGTCTCCTTACAGGATTAATAGGTAAACACTATGATTACATGATGTATAGTAACACTCAAATACCTTTTTTCTGTACAAGTTATTGAAGAAGCTGCGAAAAATAATACTATCACCAAAGGCGAAGTTATGCTAATGAGTAAAATTAATATTTCGTGCAACTGTGTAAATTGTCACGACTATGCAGGCAATAATATGATTGAAGATAATAATTTAAACGTACATAAACAACGTTTATCGCATTCATGCGATTAGTGTATGAATTGCAATAATTATCTCATTCTTGTTATCAGTGAACCTATTTGGATACAATATTCCGAATTTATAGCTTTGTGTAATAAACTAAGTAGTACGTCAAAATAATGTATACAATGTATGTGATAACCCTAAAAGGCAAAGACACTGTTAAAAGCATTATTTATCAAAAGCATCTGTTAGCAGATATGCAAATAAAAAGCATCCTGATATTTATTTCAGGTGCCGCCTGCGGTAAGACTAAAATTTACACAATATTAGAGTAAGTGTAAAAAAAATTAGAAGAAGAATCATACTCAGAATACGCTTAAAACGTTCATTAGTTTTTTTTTGTTCTAAGCTGTGTAATTACCGCGTGCATTCTATGGCCAATAAATTAAGAGTGGAAACAATTATTATCAAACACTCCAACTGAAGCAATTTATTGACGACCCTGTAGCCTAGTTCGTAGCGATCCTGCCTGCGAAGCGAAGTCTAATTCATTCAATTCTTGCATAATTTTTGACTGATCGTACAGCTATAACACTATTCACTAGCACCCTGTCCGCGGCTTTGCCTGTGGTTTCCAGTATTATACATATATACTCTGTATGATATTCCAGATCGTGGTCAACCTATGTGCAAAATTCAATGAAAATTCCTTCAGTAGTTTTTAGTGAAATAATCCCAAAAATCCATACAAACTTTCACTTCTATAGTATTACCGGATAACTAAATTTGGATATAAAAAAATACTTACCTTACCGGATAAAAAAATACTTACTGGGCATGGTGATGGTAATGCGTAGCGTGATGCATAGCTGTGGCCTGGGCTCCTGGAGATGTGGTTGCATGGAAGGCTGCGAAGGCCGAAGGGAACTGTAGTGGCAAGAAACCACCGCTGCCTGTAGTCCCAGGACCGCCTACCGACTCCCGATCAGGCATTATTCAGAGTCCTATCACTATAACATCATCTAGTCCGTCTATACTATCATAATCAGTTCAAAACACCACATAAAACTGTTCTATTCACGTATCATATTCGTAGTTATCGTTTACTTTTAGCACCGGTTCGATTATCGTCAAGTCTGTTCTAGTCTTATCTGTCCCATTTTCTTCTTCATTGTCATCTTCTCTTTATAAAATAAAATCTTTATCATATTTTACAAGCAAGTTCCTTTCTCTGTCAATTATTGCACGTCTCATCGTTCTGTTTTAGCACCTGAAACAAAGATATAGTTATAGTTAATTACATATCCTTTTAACAATTCGGTAGCAGCTCTTAAATTACTGTATTACTAAGTGTTTTTTGTGGACGTAAAAAAAGAGGTTAATGCATGAGTGTTAAGTTTGCGTGTCTGTCTGATGTTACTCCAATTGCCTCCATTATATCTTAATTTTTACGAATGGAACAAGTTATCCTTCGGTTTGAGTAAAGTTATCCAAAAGATAAATTGTGCAAACCATGTTACGTGTCACTTTTAAATGGTTTGTTGCCGTGAAAATCTTTAAAATATCTTGTACTTAGGGTTAGCTTAGGACCTAAGCTAAGAAATAACAGGAATAGAATCAGCGAATAAGAACAAGCTCGTATGCAATCGTCATGTCATTCTGTGGATCACATCAGTTATCATGCAAAAATCATGCAAGTAAAAAGTGCTTACAAAGATAATACTTCAACTTTTTAGTGTCGAATAAAGTCATAACAACCATCTCTTCCATTTTTACCCGTTTCCAATACTCATGTTATTAATTATCGCTTCGCAAAGCTTATTTGTTTACTTGAAGCAGTTAAAAAAATTGCACGTACGTGGGAATGGGGTTTAATTACTTTCATTCGACATCGGTCGCGAGATTCAACAAAAAGTCGTAGGACAAATGAGACGGCCGAAAATTGCGCGACAAACGAGCAACTGAAATGATTTGGACGTGGTGCCATTGACGGCGTTAAGCGATGGGTTTTTTTACTGTAGAGTTCGATGGATTTATAAGCTAATATGAGAAGAAAATATGAGATGCAGCTTATAACAAATAAAATGGCTAGATTAATTTTCTGAGCAATATAATTATTTGAATATGGAATATATTCATAATTTGATTACAGCGCCATCTAGACATTAAGCAAAAATTAATAAATACACCAATAGGTCGTACGTAAATACACCAATAAGACGTCGAAGAAATTGACTTTTGCATACGATTTATAAATAGATATTAACTTACATTTTAAAATCGCATTAAATTGATAAAGTAAAACAATATAAAGGCACAGATTCAAGTAGTCGCATAAACATAGAAATTAGTAGTCAATTAAGTAAAATACACAGAATTGTCTCATGACAAAACCGTAGCAATAATAAAAACTTATGAGTAAAATCAAATTATCTATTATAGTCTTAAATATATTAGAGACTTTAAACATTTTTTTTACCAAAAAGATAAACTTGCTTAAATTTAATTAAAGGTAACATAACAATAAACATTAAAACCTTCCGAGAAAAAGATAAAAAAGGCAATTATTTTCTCTTATTAAACAAGCTTCAAATTATGAAATCATACCAAGATTAAAGGGTTCGTTGTATTTTCTTACATGGCGACCATTTGAATTCGACGGGTTTTTGTTTACGTTTTTAAAGACCGCTTTCCTCTCGTAGCTTACACTACCATTTAAAGTACAGCCATAAGAAAAAATCTCTTCGTAATTAATGAAGATGTGATTGTTTCAGACGCGAACCAAGCATTGTCCTTCCAGTTGCGTCAAAGTTTATAGTCCCGTAATGAATCGCTCGTAAATACATCGATATCGATACTACAGCTCCCTTCAATGAGATTTACGATGTTTACGTCGGCCAAACTGTGGCACGGTTCGAATGACGAATTTTATCGACCATTCAAAAATGGAATTGCGAGTTCTGAATGCGTTCGATTAGCGAACTGCATTGTTTTTTAAACTACAAGTGTCAAGGGTTCAAATTTACCTCTTGTTTTGTATTGAGTAGTCACGAAATATTTTTCGTTTAAGTAATGTATAATTGTATAGTGTCTAATACAGTACATCAAACTACGAACTTTGACTTTTGTGACACTAAAATAACAAGGCTGGATTCCAAAATAGAATTTTAATCTCATGCAGGTTCATCGAGTAGTATTTGCAATGCAATGTGGTGAGGATTATACAAATTACGTAACATGAGCCTCAATTAAGCTAAGTCATTATTTTCTGCATCGGATAAAATTATGACTAAATTAGATAAAACCTAATTTAGTCATGATTTTATATAGAGTGATATTGCCTATCTGTTAAATCCGTACAGGTGAATATAAAACCACTTCAAGAAAATACTTATTGAATACCCTTTTGTGCCTAGTCCTTCACAGCCCTTAATAGTATGGTTGAATGTTATATTTTCTAAGCTTGTATACCTCTAAACTTTTTACTTGTGTTTGTATTAATTTGAAAAAAAAAATAAGGTGGCCTGAAAGAAATCGCCGTGTAGTAATAATTTAAGGTCGTTCTTATGTCGTATAATCCTTTGTATTATTGTTTTATGTAAGCATATTTTGTGTACAACCAATGAGGTAAATAAATAAAAGTACAAAATAAATACGTATGTCACAAATGCATGTAACGTCAGTATTCAAGCCTCGCAGAAATCAAATTATCAATTAAAAGTAACAATACAGCTTTTCTTGCACATGCATTACTGTTTGGAAATAACTTGCCTTTAGATTCTCACACTTGCTTCATATTTGCATAAATATCAGTAACTATGCCAGCACTTTACATATTACGAAAGTAATAACATCTTAGAGTAGCCTAAGTTATTGGATATTTATTAAGTATGGCACAGATTAAAAGACGAGACCATTGCTTTCTTCTCAGTCGACAACGCATTGGTGAAGCCAGCTGTTTTTAATGTCCGCGGCAGTGATCACTTTATCATTAACTAGCATCATCAATTCATCATTAATGATCTGATCTGATTCTGATTCTAAGTATAATTTTTAAAAAATATAGTCAAAAAATAATTAATAAAATTGCCGACAAAACAATGAACGACTTTCGCATCCCTAAAGCAGAAATGAAATTTGCGCGGGCGCATGCCAGCCGGCTTTCTTAATACGGCCCTTAATTGCTATTTAGTTATTTTTTAGCTGTCGAATTGTTCTGCCTTCCACGAACCCCCACCAAACTTATGGTGTTGCGTACCTCTTATCGAGGTTATTCTAGATTTTACGATTGATTTTTTATTAATAACACTTCCATACCATTTCGGGTCGATCAACCTGATTTCTCAGAACAATGTACTGTTACTTCGGATGCTTGGTTTGTTTGTTTTTACTGGTACATATTATCTGAGATAATGACATAAATTTTATCAACGTCACATTTCTTATGATTGTGTCTTTAAAAGAACATTTACATAACGATAAGGGAAAATTCTTGATTTGTTTACGGATATGTAAGACATCGGCTGTGGAAAACTGAATTTCAAATCATTCGAATACTCGAGAGGAATTCGCAAGTTTCTCAAGATTTGAAAAAAATAAATTAACGTTTAAGAATATAATTAAAACAGTTATTAATGGAAAAATAACAGATCCTTAACTGCTTGGTTGATATGTGGTAATATGTTTTTAAGCGAAGCAATGTAATTAAAACATAACAATTACAGTAATCACTCAATCCTAAAAAGGCATCCTTGGACATTTCACGACCATGATGAAGAGCCAATTATTAGTACGAATAAATTGGAACGTTCAACGGTAATTGAAATGTACATCTTTATAATTAAGAAGTTAATTAAAACAAATAACAGTATAGATAAAGGCAAAATGCTTTTTTCAAAAGGGGACATCGTTACCTAAGTTCTTATAAGAATTATAGACATAGATATACAGTGTGTCCAACAACTAACTAGCGATAATTTAAAGTATACCTAATTTTATCAACCAAAATCATATGTGGTCATGTAATCATACATATGGGGGTCTAGCCCTCTTCCTTTTGGAATGGCCGCCATTTTAATTTTTTTTATCATGGCAGATGACTGCCGAAAAAATACGATTTCTCTGGACTTAGATTTCATAGATGTGAAAAAAGTATTATAATTATGAAATTTGATAATAACATCTATTCATTACAAAAAAGATTCAATAAAGTTTCTAGTTACAAATGTCATTAAAAAAAAATTTGATGCACATTGTAACCATTAATAAAAAATTAAAATGGCGGACAATTCCAAAAGGAAGAGGGCTCGACCCCCACATGTGGGTATTTTTGTCGATAAAATTAGGTATATTTTATGCCCTCAAAATATCGTTAGCTTAAGTTGCTGGACACACTGTATAGACTAGATTTCACTAGTAATTATAAAGTATGTATAAAATTGAAGATATGTCACTCAAACATAATCGTATAGAAAAACAGTATTTCTTAAATACATTTTACTTAATTAAGTTACAGGAGAATTGAAGAAAAAAAGAAAGCCTCATCGTTCATGTATAAACAACAAAATTTTATAATTGGTAAATTCGCAATCACAAAAAATCAATCAACATTGATCAAAATAGATCTATAATTGATATTCAATGACAAATCGGCTCAATTACGCGTTTCGCGAGTCACCATTACCAAAGTTTGACATAATCGTCCATTAAGCTGCACACTCACGGCTCATTCGCTGCGCACTGCCTATAAGTCACTGCAGACAATAGTGACACTCATGAACTCATCATTAGATATGGCCTCTACTCGGCAGCGCAACGCTCTGAACGCGAATTGTCTGATTAGAGAGCGTTTAAGGCATTCGTACATCGAGCGCTGGGACAAGCCAATCGAAATTCAACTGCTTATAAGATCGGCAATGAAAGTTATGGTCTAAATAACTGACCGGAACTGTTACTTAGCTGAATTTGTTTTATTGGATCGTCGGATGTATAATACTGATATAAAAAATGATTATTTAGAAATACTTAATATTATAGATAGAGACCAATTACACCAAATGTCGCTTAAGAATTGAAATTATTTTTAGCTTTATTTTTTGGCCATCCAAAACAAATCCAAAACAAATCAACTGATTTAATTTTGTCACATTCAATCGTTCCTTATTTTGTTGATAATCATCAAAATTAACTTTAAACCATACCATTAAAGAAAATAAGTCACCAAATGTGCTAAAACAAATGTTTAATCTTACACTAGCATTAGAAACATTATTAATTCCTCACGAAAATGCAAAGTCTTTGCCAGAATCGACGGTTCTTGGTAGAATGCACTTGTAACACTATGCCAAGCCAAGTAATGTAACTGGATGCCAGTACAATGTCACTATGAATGTCACCGTAGTGTTTAAATGGTTTAAGTACTCAGTGAATGTCACGCTTATTGAAATTCAACCTTTAGGTGGAAATGTAGAAGGCGTGGCTAATTATATTTTTGGGCGAGTGATTAACTTAATTAATTCTAACTGTGGATTTGTTAACTCAAGCTTAAGCCTAAACAAGCATAAGAAGAGGAAGAGATGTAATTAAAACTACGTTATACCTAATAATAATGGAAATTCTCAAAATTTACTACAAATTAGTACTTCTAAACCAGAATCGTATTATTAACGAAATAGCTGTTAATTAATCTTGCAAGGTTCTGTCAATGTTGATCTAAGTTGCGAAAGTCACAGACTCATTAATATGCAAGTAAAAATAGTTGAAATATCACAAACGGCTGTCCGGAACACTACAATCGGTGAATGGATCTATTAGCTTAACAAATCGTACATACAATACTTTAGGACTGTTCACCAGTGTTACAAAATATGTCCAAACTAATATCACTTGGACTCGGTGTTGTTTTGTACACTTAAATGGTAAAGAATTTGAATGTTACACCAGACCAGACTGTGCTTTGCTGTAACGGTTAATAGTCATAACATTAGCTATGCCAAAATATATTTATGGGAACTTTAAGAATTAAAAGTATAATTATGAAAAACTTCGACGATCAAGACGATCAATAAACCACTTTTCGCGATATGTAATTGAATAATGTAATTTATGTTTTGCAGTTCTGATGTAAATAGAATAGCATTGTTTATCATTTCATTTTTGTATAGAAAGTTGGTTTATTTATTTTGTTTATTTATTTATATATATATATATAACGAGTAACCGCCCTCGCTTTGCTTCGGTTTTCTCATTTTTTTACACCTTGGGTTACATTATTGGAGTTTTATTAAGGATCCCTAATTTTTCTGAAAATATAATATAGCCTATGTTACTCGGAGATAGTGTAGCTTCCCAACAGTGAAAGAATTTTTGAAATCGGTTCAGTAGTTTCGGAGCCTATTCAATGCAAACAAAAAATCAAATCTTTCCTCTTTATATATTAGTATAGATATATATAGAAATATTCGTAAACGACTACAATAGAATAAAACTATGTGTGTGGTTAAGAAAGATGAGCTTCCTTAAGTCTTAAAAAGGCACTATAAATATTGTTATCGCTAAAGAAGTTACCATATTATCACTTGGTTTGTCTAATTATCAACTTTAATAACTCCCCTCCAGTGGTCGAAATTCTATCGTACTGCATTTATCAACAATGAATTTAAAATAACATAACAAATTTAGCTTTCTTACGCCCCAACTCAGAGTAACTAACAGTTATTTAAATAGCTCCTTAGTACAGAATTTGTATGGAGATTCTTTAATAAGGAGCGATTTAAGTAACTATTAGTGACTCTGAGTTGGGGCGTTAGTCTCCAAATAAACTATACCGTATATCACTACTCCTACTCTACTTCTAATCACTAAAAAGTTTTTTCCTCATTTTGAAATACATAGATCCCTGCTTTAAAATGTTATATCACATCTTTCTATACACCACAAGCCTACATCGCCGGACGCGCACGTACAAACCTCTTTTGGTTCCACACCGCTCAAAGGGCCTTATACGTGGAGTGAGTTGGCGTTCAAACTCATTGTAATTTATGGATGTCCACACGCTCTGCCCCGCGAATGCTAAGTCTTACGATGAAAGGATTAGCCGCAGGTAACAGGTCAGGAGTACCAGCTAGAAGATTATTCATGGAGCGAACGGGGTTATTGCCTATTTGTGTGTCAGCTATACGTCAAGTTCTGTGTCGAATGCTTGTTGGTGTGTTTGTGAATCTAATAATTGTTTTGGATTAATGCTAGGAATTTTTAAGTGCCTTAAATTTTTTTATTGTGACAATGAAACAAATTTTTTTATTGTGACAATTTGTTTATCAATTTCTTAACTTATAATAATGTAATTAGTAACATTTAAAATCATAATATGTTTTACATTAATTGAAAAAATATTTTACTGTTTTTGCAAAATATTAATATTTTTATAATTCAGCTATAATTATGCCTTTAAATATTGGTAAAATTCTGGCAAATATCAGATTCTGGCAAGAAATACAAAGCTGCTTAAATATTATAAAAAATATTTAAAAAAAAAACATGATAAAAATTACGTAATGATTCGATAACAAGGTGCTTTTATGAAAAGAATCGCATATAAACACCTGATGCACCTGACTTGCATGCAGAATAAATGCCATAAAATATTTTATTGCTACAATAATTTCAGTGTTAACGTGCAATTGTATTTCTAAGTCTAGACACAATTTTTCATACCGTACGTCCTTCTTAATCTAAAATGCATCATATGACACGCGTAAATTTAACAATACGTGCCTCAGAGAGCCACAGACGCTCTTCGTTCATTCACGGTAAAACTTTATGTTTTCTACTTTTTATTGGTTTTTGGCGTCGACTACTTAATGACTTGACGCCTTCAGCTAACCGAGTTATCCGTGTCCATTCCTGCCATTACAAACACCTTTATACCCATATATTTAAGAGTAATTTTTCATCAACATTATTCCGGACGCAGTAAAGCTGAATTGGCCGTATTTGGTTAGTGTATTCTCGACACGGTCGAAGGAAGTAAAGAATAAACTATCAGCTCCGAATATAAAGTCAGACAATAAAATTTGGAGGTGAAATTTATTTATTGGCCCACGAACTATTTTTATACCCGATTCGGAGTAATTTTATAGATTTATTAGCGTTCGAATGGGTCGCTACTTTATGGATGTTTTATTTGTTTCTATAGGAAACAACACCACAGTAATAAACGTACTTTCCGGTTTTATGGGTTTATAATGTTATATGAATATCAATGGATGGGAGCTACCAATTTCTCACGGGCTTCTGACTTCAAATATTTTGACAAGATCCTTTTTATGACGTGGAGGAGCTAATTGGCTGGGATAATGCTTTAAAGTTATGTTATGCTTATCTGGAAACCATATTCTTATTCTATTCCAGTAATATTATACTTCGCAAGTATAATTATTATATCATATCTGTGTAAGAACTCAACAAACGTAGTGCAACCTACTGATTGCTGATTGAGCTGATTGTAAGATATTAGGTAGGATGTTTAGTCTTTACAAGTATACGTGAAGTTTTATCAAAGGCAAAGGCTACTTACGACACATCAGGATTGCAACGTAGACAGCTAATAGCTCGGTCTTAAAAGAACCCGACTTGACTGACTTGACTGATGAGTAAAATCATGTAGAAATCTTACATAGAGATACAAAGACAAATAGACAGTCTAGATACACAGATACTAAAACAGGCAGATGGAAAAACAAATAAATAAGTAAACCGAAATAAATAAGTCAAAAATCCATTTGGATTTCTTTAAACGTTCATGATAAGTCATTTACCACGAGTTTACGCCATAGTCATCTAAAGGACCACAAAATATGCCAAGGCGCATTTACCCATCCTGTTGAAATACGATATCGATGATCAGAAGATACCCTAGCCTAGAGTATTACGGGTTATGATGATGAGGATGACTCATAAAAACCAGGTTTACGATGAGTGCTGAATATGTCTGTAAAATGGATCCAAGCCAATTTCTGAGAGTGATTTTTATTGATTCACCTCTCCGAGACTCGATGACACGTTAATATCATTTTTATTTATTTGATCCTGAAATAAACCGATCTAAAGATCTATTTACATTTACTTTACAAAGTTAGATAAAGGCATTTTTTCACTATCCAGATTTTAGGTGATAAGTAGATTACTTTAAAAGTGAACCTGTTAGTTGGGCATTGAGTGGTTAGGCAACCATGATAATAATATAACTAATTCTCCTGAAGTCTGTCTCAAAATCTCCAAAGTCCAGAAAAACTTTTGCGAAAATGATAATTATGAATTGTAGCTGCTCGAATAAATCCTCAGAACTCCATGTGCATTGTGCAACATGTTTTATAAAGACATCTTCATTTCAAGAACCCGATAACCGTTAGTAAAATAGTATCCCAGTTAACTTATATGTACACGAGGTCCTCGAAAGTCGCAATTCAAATAAGTATTTCGGTGTATGTGCAATATCCTTTAGCCAAACGCCATAAAGACGTCTTCGTGTCACGAGTCCGTGAAAATGTTAAGTGCGCTCGGGTGTCAGTAATCCGATATATTTACTGCTTTATTTAATTTGTTTTGTAACTTCGGCAACATTTTACACACTAAGCAATGCTTACACGTTATTATTATGGAACTGAAATACCCAAGTCTCCCCTCCTTATGAACATTATCGCAACCATTACTGTCCTATTGAGCTTGGGTTCGAGCTCCTCTAACAATGAGAGTTAAGGCCGTAGTACAAGCTAGCCAAGTAAGTTGGCAGATAGAACTTTATGTAAAATACTTAAGTGTGAAGATTTAGGTTAAACGTTAAAGACGTTAAAGTTGCTTAGAATGTAACTTTAAAATTAAATAAAGAGATTATAAGCACAGAAATAGAGGAATTTTTCGTCACACTCTCAAGCCACGGATTAAACTCCGCTTACTCAGTGGTTGTTTACTGAGAGTAGTACCAAATCAGGGTCCTAAGTCAAGGTTCGAAATATAGCTGAGGTACACAATACACATTTGCTTGCCTAAGGTGAAGTTCACTTAGCATAACCCATTTTTACCATAAAGATGTTCCTGATCTCATTCACGTTACGCCATAATTAATATTCGCGACTCACGCCAATCCACAGCTTTCGTAACGGAACGCGAATCGATTCTAATTCGTCGGCCATAGTTTTCGATCCGATACATAAATCGAGTTGAGAACTCGATGAGAATAACTCTAGTGATAATGAAGTGATTGACATTGCTGTAGCGTGATGATGTATTTGAATACAGGGTGTAAATTACACGTATATGTGATTGGGGATTTGATTTTTGACCTATTGGATGTTGAGAAGGTTGAAGAGAACATGATAGACGGACTGGGAGAAAAACAGAAAGCGACAAAACGACAAAAATTAAAAAGGAAGGGCCATTCATACTAAATTATTCATACTAGATTAACCTATATATAAGTGAAAGAAAAGGTGCAATTCATGCTAATCAGCATTCTATACGTTTTATAAATGGAAGTATGCGAGATGTTGATGCATTCTATGGATGCGAGCTGTGGATGCATGCTATGGATGCGAGCTGTAGATTCCAGTAGGCCGCACGGACGCACTTCCCGTGCTTTCCCAATTGTCTATACGTCGCATAGCTCGAACTGCGCATCTAAATATAGTCTAAATACTAAATACATCAGGGACGTAATATTCAAATTTAAATGAAAATGCATCGTTTATTAGGGTTCCGTAGCCGAATGGCAAAAAACGGAACCCTTATAGATTCGTCATGTCTGTCTGTCTGTCTGTCTGTCTGTCTGTCTGTCTGTCTGTCCGTCCGTATGTCACAGCCACTTTTTTCCGAAACTATAAGAGCTATACTGTTGAAACTTGGTAAGTAGATGTATTCTGTGAACCGCATTACACAAAAATTTTACACATTTTACACAAAAATAGAAAGAAAACAATAAATTTTGGGGGTTCCCCATACTTAGAACTGAAACTCAAAAATGTTTTTTTCATCAAACCCATACGTGTGGGGTATTTATGGATAGGTCTTCAAAAATGATATTGAGGTTTCTAATATCATTTTTTTCTAAACTGAATAGTTTGCGCGAGAGACACTTCCAAAGTGGTAAAATGTGTGTCCCCCCCCCCCTGTATCTTCTAAAATAAGAGAATGATAAAACTAAAAAAAATATATGATGTACATTACCATGCAAACTTCCAACGAAAATTGGTTTGAACGAGATCTAGTAAGTGGTTTTTTTTTTAATACGTCATAAATCGTAAACCACAAAAAACATTGATCAAAGTTACAACGAACTACAAGAACTTTTATATTATGTTACTTGCTGCTACGGAACCCTTCATGGGCGAGTCCGACTCGCACTTGGCCGCTTTTTCATAAGTATCTTGTACTGTATATCTTATGTAAGTTTTTCATGAAGAAGAAAACGAAACGGCAAAACTAAATATAAATTCGTTTTCCTGTGATATATCAACAACTTTCTTTTTCCTCCTTTTTAATCCCCGACGTAAAACAGGGGTGCTATATTATGTTTGACGTGTCTGTGTATCTGTGTATATGTGTATCCGTGTGTCTGTGGATCTGCATGTCTGTCTGTGGCATCGTAGCTCCCAAAGGGATGAACCGATTTTGATCTAGTTTTTTTTGTTTGAAAGGTGACTCAATCGAGTGTTCTTAGGTATGTTTAGGTTTGTTTTTTAATTTTAATTTAAGATTATTCTGCTCTCTTTCTAGGCCAACAATGAATCAGTGTTGCCTTTGGTGTCGCTGATGTCCATGGGCTCAGTGATCAGGTGGATCGTCAGTTCATTTGTCGGCTTTTTCCAAAAACAAAAACTTGAGACTTGAGATGGTGTTCACCTAATAAAAATCCCTTACATTCAACCAATGATATTATAATTTAAAAATGAGGTAGATATGTCACTAGCGCGACGATGAAGAGTATAAGAACAGACAATTGACGGTTCTGCTCGCAGTCGCTCTGTCAATACAAGACGATACGCACGCTTTTGTTGTCGTTAGAAGTGCGTGACATTTGACATACAGCGTTAAAATGCCTTCGTGTATATGCCAATGTGATTGATGTAGTGAAACAAAAGATAAACATGTGTGTTGTAGCTCTTTTCGGAACAGATTTTTTGGTTGATTTGTAAGGGCATAACGTATCTATATTTTTTTAAATATCATTGCATTCAACAAACACTTTTACAATACACCGACTACACTTCTAAGTAAGATGCGGCGAAAGCAATTTGTAGGAAACCACGTAATCATGGACGCGTGCTTAGTTCTGCGGTCTCAACTGTTAACTTGCACGCTTTTTTAACCAATCCAAAGTACCCGTGAACGTGTAACCACAAAACGCCTATGGGGTTATAGAGTTACTCATGGTGTTCAGTCTATGTTCACTGACTGTGAGAACATGTGTTCTGAAGTTGTTATGGAAATTGTGGTAACAATTTTATTCGAATCGAACTGTTTTTTAAGAGCAAACTTGATGTTGTCAAAATTGTAATAGCTATTTGTTATGGACTCATTTCAGTCTGATTTTGTAAGAGCAAATTTTGGATGACATGAAATTTTATCAGGGATTTTATATCGATCTAATTTCAGTCTGGTTTTATGAGAGTGAATTTTGAACGACGTGGAGTTTGGTGCGAATTTTAGTGACGTGAAGCGAGGGCGGTTGCTAGTATAGTAGTCTATACAAATAAATAAAATTGGAGTGTCTCTTTGCATTTGGATGTATAACAAAACAACATTTTTTACAATTTTTGTCTGTCTATCTGTCTGTCTGTTTGTTCCGGCTAATCTCTGAAATGGCTGGATCGATTTTGACGGACTTTCACTGGCAGATAGCTGATGTAACAAGGAGTAACTTAGGCTACTTTTATTTTATAAAAAAATAGGCGATACGAAGTTTGCCGAGTCAGCTAGTTTTCAATAAATGTTTAGTTTAATCCCGAAACAACATTTGTAACCAAATGAAACCGTCCGGTACTAATGTGTTTTAATATAATCTGCATACAAGAATGTAACAAGTTAACATAAGGTAATCTAGTAACATACGATCTTCGTTGGCTCGAGTGACATTCTATAACCGTTTGCCGCGTGGTCAAGTGGTCAATACGTGATGTTAAGGCCAAGCCAAGCAGTAGAATTATACGTTTTGTAGAAATAGTTTTAATTTATTTCTTTTGTTTACTGTTTATTGTAAACCTATAAAAACTACATCACAATGGGCGCACTTAATGCCTGGTGGCATTCTCCACCAGCCAACCTCGGACGATTGCTAAAAATTGCGGTAGGTGCTACAAAAAATTAATATATAAATGTCTTTTACCAAAAGTATTTTAGGTAAATAATTTTATAATTATAATACTATAATTACATACTTAAATACATGCATATATATATATCTAATATATATATATATATATATATATATATATATATATATATATATGTTTGTGTGTGTGTGTTTTTATGTAACCTAGTTACAAATATATATAACAACAGTGTACAATCTTTACTCAACGACAAATCAAGGGTGAGATAATGTTCATGGACTAGTTTTTTGAATGTCCATGGATTTTTATGTCGAATCTTATGTTTTTGTGTCATACTAATGCTCGGCCCGCGGCTTTTCCCACGTTTTCGAGGTAATACTTACCCTATATGTTATTCCAGATCATGGGCTACGTGTGTGCTAAATATCATGAAAATCCGTTAGATAGTTTTTGCGTGAAAGAGTAACAAACTTCCTTACAAATTTCCACATTTTTAATATTATTATATTACGGAATATAGAATTTAAAGTAATTAATGGAAACATTTTATGAATTCGCGTTTGTTTTATGTAGCCGCAGACACATGATTTACATATTCATGTGAATTTATATTTTTGGTGCGTTAATTGGTAATTAAAAATGCTTAATTATATTAATTTAAAAACGTCGCGCTTAATACTTACTAAGGTTTAGATTTTACAACACAGATTTTTTGTTTCGAAAATAATGAAGATAGGCGCGGTCGCTTTTCCTCCATTCCCCTTTTTCTGTATATCACTTTACATTAATTAAACAAGCGAAGATATAAGATTCTTGGTATTTTTGATTTTACATCCATGCCATCTACGACATCATGGTATGGGGTTAATCTTCATCATATTGGTCCTTATCTATCCACTGCTGGACAGAGGCCTCTCCCAAGGTGTGCCACAACCCACGGTCCTTCGCTGATCTCAACCAGCTGATCAGATCTCATGGTATGGGGTTAAGAGCGCGTAAATCAAATTTTCAGTAGTTTTTAATCTCAACTCAAAGTAAAATTTTATTACATAGGATACAATTTCCGTTATAAAATGTATGGAACCCTACACATTTTATTCTAAATGTAAAGTCTTAAGTAGTAGTTTTAATTCTAAACTAGTAAATCAAGTATAGCATACGACTATAGTGCAAAGTGTGCTGCGGCAAGATGTGGTGAGTGTAGTGTGTCGTAATATTGTCAACAAAACGCAAAAACTAACTAGACGGAAAGTTGATAGACTTATGTACTAGTGTCAAATGTCACCTGTCATCCTGTCAAAAGTTTCTCCGCGCCACCGCAGTTCATCCGTGACCACGATCCATGCAACTGGGTCGAAATATCGGAATACAAAATAAATATCGTGAGTACTCGTATTATAGTAAAATGTGTTCAGTCCACGATGAGTTAAGTTTAAAATCTAGCATACGACTTGTACCTTAAATTTGTTAATAGCATCGCCTTAATCAGGTAGCCAAGATATTTGTATGCTGGGTTCGCCGGAGCCTCTTTTTCCGAGAATAGAGATAAACTAGGGATACCACAGAGCACGTATGAAACAGAAATGTCTTTAATTTCATGATTCTAAATCTACGGGAAGTATATAAGTTTTCATTCCCTTGCAAGTGCCAAAATAACTCAAAAATAAGATATAAACAACCTTATCTTTTGATTGTGTTGACTTAGAATCTTGGTTTTTTCACAACTCTAAGGGAATGCAGACCTGAAATAAAGGTTAACAGACAGACGGACAACGAAGTGATCCTATATAAGGGTATCGTATTTTTCCTTTTTAGGTACGGAACCCTAATAATAATATTAGAGATCGAACCGACACATAATTTAATTATTAATTATTATATAGATATTTTTATGTATCTTATATACACATGAGCAAACACTGTAAATTTTTAACTTTAAATGTAAAAATATGTAAAATAAATATAGAATCCCATAGTTTATAGTGTCAGGCGTTACTTTGCGGAAATCCATTGTTATTAAATGAGACTAATATCAACTTAATATATAAGCCTATTTACAGGGGACGCAGGGTATCTGATACAACTAAATACGCACCTTTTCAGTGTGACATTTCTATTCGTTATCTATTCTGTGATCAAAACCAAGCTTACCCTCGAACAATTTCACATTTTTTACAAGGGCTATGTAAATGTTCAATTCTATCCAGGAATGTTAAGGGGTCATATTTTATGGGATTACTCAATAGTAAACGACGTTCTATTGAAGTTTCGTTGGTTTTTCAAAGTTCATGATACTTTAGTTCTTATTACTCATGAAATAAGATTAAATTTGCTTTGGCGAAAGGATACAGGTGTAAAATTAAAGCTGGTACTTAGAAGCCTTGTTTATACTGAATGTAATTGATATGAACTGTTGATATAAAATTATAAGTTTTACGATTTATTTAAGGCAATTAAGCAGGTACTTATTTGGTACTTAGTATTTAGGTATTTTGCCTATTACTTACAGTGTTAAACTGGCTACTTGTACGATAGATAGGCAAAAAATAAAAACACACTTCTTAGCACTTGTGTTTGGCGATACAGACTGACATAGTCACAGACAGTCAGTCATAGTGAGATCTTACCTGATGGTAAGTAATCGGCTAGTTACTTACCAAACGAGCTGACAATCCACCTATTGATAGATGGAACACCAAAGGATCATCGTCGCGTTGCCGGCCAAGAAAGAAGTGGGAGAAAAAAGAAGGACCTGGCTCTCAAGCCCCCAGCCGGAACACGACGAGTTTTTGGCAGCTGACTTAAGAGGCTGATGGCTCAGGCAAGGTTCACAAGAAGATAATAATAACAATGATAATAACTATTAATAACTTAACATCAGTAACACCAAAGGTATCCCCGATGCGTTGCCGGCCTAAAAGCGGATGAACCGCATTTTATGATCAAATGACTAACATATGAAGATCAGTTACAATTCAGTCAGATCAGTAACAATATTACAAAAACTTAATTTAATTTGTTAAACTGCTCATTAGCTCATACGATAACGTGATACTTGATACTTTGGTACATTATAAAGACATTTATTTCCCGTTTTATTACAGAGTTTACCGGCTACTGGTTTCCAACTGATATTATCTGTCGGTCACGTCTGTCTGTCCGCCATCACTCGTCGGAACGTCTCTTTACTACTGTAATGTTGCATCCACACTAGTTACTTTTTGTTGAGCATCAATGTGGGACATTCTGTAAAGCTGAAAACAAACTGTCGGACGCGGCTTACGGACGCGGCTGAAGGATGTGACGTAATAGGTATCTAGATAATGAATGTACACTTAGCTGTGAAAACTATCGGAGGTAAGTCGCGGACGTGACCTTGAGGCGTTCGGACGTCCGAGAGCTATCTGGCGCGCTGGATGTTTTTGTCATGTGCACATTATCAGTCGCGGCTGTCAGCCGCGTCCTCTCGGACGCGGCTTATAGTATGTTTGCAGCTTAACTTTTACGACCACTTGTTGCCATTTCTTGAATCTTCACGCGAAATGTCGCCATCAACAAAAATTAACAAGATGTCACAAACAGTAATCAGCAGCAAGCATTGTTAAAACAAGTGTTAACTGGCCGAAGAGTAAAATTATATAACTAACTAGCTGAGCCAGCGAACTTCGTATCGCCTAACAAATTATTATTTTTTCTAAAATAAAAGTAGCCTAAGTTACTCCTTGTTATATCAGCTATCTGCCAGTGAAAGTCCCGTCAAAATCGGTCCAGCCATTTCAGAGATTAGCCGGAACAAACAAACAGACAGACAGAGACAAAAATTGTACAAAATATTGTTTTTGTATATATACCGTGTATACATCCAAATGCACTTAGTAAAAAGCGATTATTTTAATATTACAAACAGATACTCCAATTTTGTTTATTTGTATAGATGTATAGATTATATTGATCGTTACCTCATCGACTGATTCGAAAAGTTGAACAATGTTACTTATCTATTAGATGTTTCACGCCTACATTTTAAATGTTACTCCACAAATAATAACTACAGTGTGCATGCACCATAAGACGATTAATGCTATTAGCTAGTTATAAAACAACTTTATGCCTCCATTTTAACTTATTATGTTGTTTTGCTAATAAAATAAAACTTATAATTTTATGCACAGATTGTAAATTCGTTTATTTATCTATTTTATTTTTAGTTAGCAACGGGTACTTTTATGGAGTAGTTAAATATGGAATTACAATTACAGCTCCATCCGTATCTCAATCTGTGGAAGTCTAATTCATAAATTCCGTTTGAACCAACATCAGAAGCACATCATACCACTGCAGTAGGTTTCCCTGTGTCGCGGGTGGCATGGACAACACAAATTAGACATCAATATAACACCCATGACCCGAGTACAAATATTCATCTGTCACATAAATATATGTTTGCCCGGGAATCGAACCCGGGCCCTCGCTTCGCAACCAGCTAGGCTACAAGGTCGTCAAAAGAAAGACAATAATGAAGCTAGGCATATAAACCTCACACACACTCTCCTTTCAGATATAACAAATTTTTGTACTTTTGCAATGACTGTACTATTTAAAAAACTTAATTAGGTAATCTCTTAATTAATTTTGGTACACACTCACTACTTTTTTAATTAATATGTAAAGTAGATGTATGATCTGCCACTTGTCTATATAAGTAACACGTTTAACTTTTAAGGTAGTTATATAAAAACGCCTGAATTCAAGGGTGTAAGAACACCTTACAAATTACAACTAACACAGGAAGCTTTTACAACTGTATGTGACTGTATCTGTGTTAAACTCAATTTATTCTAGTCCTATTTTTAACCGACTTCAAAAAAGGAGGAGGAATACGTCCTCCTTTTTTTGATTGAATACAATTCGACTGTATTTTTTTATGTTTGTTACCTCAGAACTTTCGACTGGGAGAACCGATTTTCATGATTCTTTTTTAATCGATTAAATTTGAGCAAGATCTGACAAGTAGTTTTTGAGTTATTTTTAAGTCGGTTATTTTTTTACCAAGAATTATTTAAATAACAGACACTTAACCCTAAACCATTAGTGCAACAAAGTTCATCAACCAAAGAAGCCGAAACAACAAGAAATGTTTTTAATTTCCATTTAGATATCAATGTATCGTTAATATTCATCTTGATGTCCAAATATTTCTAATAATAATAATTTAAATTTTGTAAGACTATATTTAAATCTAGCTGACCCGGCGAACTTCGTATCGCCTAACAAACTATTCTTTTTTCTAAAATAAAAGCAGCCTAAGTTTGCCTTGTTACATCAGCTATCTGCCAGTGAAAGTCCCGTCAAAATCGGTCCAGCCATTTCAGAGATTACAGACAGACAGTCAGACAGACAAAAATTGTAAAAAGCGGTTATTTTAATATTATAAACAGACACTCCAATTTTATTTATTTGTATAGAGTATAGATGTATAGATGTCCATAGGTTATTATGATAGGCGGTGATGATCGTACCAGGTTTATTTCTAAAGTACTTATATGAGACCTAATTTGTGTTCTACTCGTATAAACATACAGTCCACTGATAATACAACTGGCAACAAAGTCAAACAACTTGCTTGTTCATAAAGTCTTTGACTTACATTTTACAAAAAATGTATATAACTTGGCGCCACAAGTAGGGTTAAAAACTAGCCAATAGCGTTTCGGAAGCATGCCTGTTGGTTCCGCTTCCGTCATAAATACACTTTCATATGACCAATGTAATGCGTAGTAATTATCACTGATTATTTTTTTACTTGTTACATGTTTTTTTATCATAGTTCATTGCCGTATTAGCACATAGTTCAATAGACTGTAAAGAAATTGATATGTATTAAAAGATCCGCAGATTGAAAAGACCCTATGTTATGGCACAGGGTTTTTTTATTTACAGACATCAATTACACAGCGCTATTCCTAAAATAAAAATTGTAGGTAACTACAATGAATTAAAAAAAGAGTTGACTTTTAACTCTAAGGGCTTGTTTCACCATCTTCAAGTAGAGTCCTGAATAAGCTATTCGCCGGTTAAAGTGACGTTAAAGTGTCATTTTACATACACGAAATGTCAACTTAACCAACAAATAGCTTACTTCGGACTTACTTGAAGATTGTGAAACAAGCCCTTAATGTAATCTTTACGACTATTGATGATTTCATTTAATTGATTTAATTTAATTGGTTTACAATAACAGCCATACGCAAAGATAATTAATTATATTTTTAATTGGACCTACAGAACCCTAAGTTCATAAGTAAGTAAACAAAACACTACGGAGTTTAATTTACCGAATACGCCAATAAAAGCCGACGGGCGTGACTAACTCCCGGTTTTCAACACTACATTGTAGTTAACTTAAAAATACGCGCTACATGAGGGCGGATCGGGTAAACATTTTGTTCAACAATGGTAACATTAACTGAAGTTACATTAAGTGTTGTGTGTTACCTTGGGGTCGTTGACCGGTAGTCAAATATATGGTAATTCGTCGCCTGAAAGTTTACTGAAAACCAGGTATTTTGTAGGAAAATTTTCAGTGTTTTATGCGTAAAAAGGTGTTTAGGTATGTCTATGCATTTTTTTATTTAGTTAGTTACTAACCATCTAACCATCAAACCTATGGTTAGATGGTAGAAACCTAACCTAAACTAACCCCAACCTAACCATCACACCTTTTTTTTTATTCACCTTTTTTTTCCGATTTTACCTCGGAATCCTTATAGTTTCGTTTGTCCGAGTATGGGGTATCATTGAAAAGGTATTTTAAAAATATTATGGGTCTTTTAAGACCACTTTTGGAAATAGGGGTCCGTTTGCTAAATATGTATATGGCTTTAAGGTGCTAATTTTGGTTAGGGTCATGTCCCCCCCCCCCCCCCCCCCTCCTGCTGGTTAAACGACTGGAGTTGGACAAGTGAAAAATTCTAAAAATAATTTTTATATGATGAATTTACAAGGAAAACTATCACGGCTATGTTAGAATAAGTAGTTAATGAGTAATACTCGATAAACTTACTACTTCGGAACCCTAGATTGCGCGTGGCCTGACACGCACTTGCCCAGTTTTTTAACTGGCGTCACCTATCATATCTTTATTAGTATTTTTTGTATATTTTTATATCTTCAAAGATTTAACTTTCGGAGTAATAAATTAGAAAATGAATATAAATAGAAAACATCAATCTATGCCGGAAAAAAACTGCGATAGATTTTAAAGAAGATAGATATATATCTATCTATACAGTGACAGCCGTCACACACTTAATTTCGTGCAGAAATGAAAACCTGATTAAAAATTCACTTACAAAGGAAAGTAATTTAAACTAAAGTTCAAAAATATCATAAACAAACTAAATTATAAAAATTAAGATCTGTAGCTTCGATAACGGTCTTTAACACGCAAGCTTATACTGCTATCTTTGTCTTACTGACACTTACTCATTTAACAAATTGGATAAGTAGAGCAGCTGAAACTCATACATCTAGACAAATGCACATATCGAGTAAACAGAGAAGTGTTTTTGAGTTGTTGTACCATAAGCCTGTAAGCAATAAGCGATATTCTTATTTTGTTGACCCTGAAGCCTAGTTTGTAGCGATCCTGCCTGCGAAGCGAGGGGTCCCGTGTTCGATTCCCGGCCGGGGCAGGTATTTATGTAACAGATAAATATTTTTACTTGGGTCATGGGTGTTATTGTGATGTGTTATGTGTCGTCCATGCCACCCGCTACACAGGTAAAATAAAAACCTACTGCGGTGTGATTGTGTAAGCGTTTATTTACAATTTATTTATTTATTTTTACTTTTTAAATTAATATCAAGCAAATATGAAGTTAATGGGGATTATGTGAGTATATCAATCTACGATTTTTATAATTGGCTAAAAATTGATACCTAATCTTAATATTTTTGAAGATAGAAACATACTTTTAGATTCCTTTATCAAAACATCAACTTCTTATCAAAACCTATTTCATTATAAATACTTTGTCATGTATTTTTTTATCTAGCTAGGTCATAATTATGTGATATGACACTACCTCAAAATATTCAATTCACGTCAATATCAAAAATAATATTGTACTTATTCTACATAATATGTTTAATAAAAACGTTTTTCCTTATCAAGTAAATAAAACAGAATAGAATAAATTTATTTCCAAGGTCACAAAACTCTTTTATTTAAATGCTACAATTGTTACAAAACATAATAAGTACAAAAAAAAACAAATAAAATTATATTTCAACTGGAACTAGGTATTCTTCTACATTTTACAATAATATGGGTTGAAAATTTTTATTCCAAGACATGATTGAACGATGTAAAATATTCCTAACACATTCCTAATAAGCCTTATTTATCAATCGCTCAGCTCAACCGTGATTAGTCAAACAGCTCCTTTAAATTTGAAATGGTAATTCGTTTGTTGACTCGCATCATGTTTAATCGAGGTGTCGGTTACAGAAATTATTTAGGTTCACGCCTCTTTTACTCTTACGAATCGTTCATGTCTTCCCTTAATTGTATGATAAACTATGCAAACAAGTCTTGAGCGGTACCGCTTCATTATGATCACTAGAAGACCACCAGCTTGCGATCAATGTTCTGTTTTAATTTTTGTTTTTTCCATGAGCAATGTACTTAGTTCTATTGAATGTGCTTAGAATAACATCACTAATATGCATTAATGTATTAGACTGGGTAGTGCATTTTGAGCGAAGGGTCTGCTTTCGATGTATACTGCGGACTTATTTTTTATGTTAAAAAATAAAATTTCTATAATATATTAAGACTGTTATAAGTAAAACATGATACGACAGGGCGCAATTTTTAAAATTTACGACTTTAACTTTATAAAAGTAAACACTTAATATTCTAGTGCTTTAGAAGTCTCGATGCTTTTCTTTCCTATCATTTGATCGTATCTTTTTGTAAAATTTCTTTTCAATAACAAAAAAGATATCGTGAAAAGTTTTTGTCGCAATCAAAAATTTTTATCGCTGATTATGTGAAATATCTATTTCATTGTAGTTGGTTTTGAATTAAGATCTATCAGAGAAAAAAATATTTGCGAATAAGTTTTAAAAAAAAAAGATATATTGGTAATGCGAAAGCGACTGCTCAAAAGGCCTCACCAATATAAAACACGAAATCCTCTCAAATGTTATCGAAATAACTTTATTGAATAGATAAGACAAGCTTTTGACGATTAATATAGATCCAGGCAGCCTATCTTCAGGCAATTACGCACTATATCAACGATAAGGTTCACCTGCCTATCTAGCCTACCTGGCTATCTGTCCTAGCCGATCGTGTCATACAAATGTCAATTGCTATACAAAAAATATTGGCAGGATAATTGGAGTTCAAAAGTCTACTCCTACAGCTAGTTCGTGAGTGTTTAAAGATTGTCCAAGGATATAATAATGCGATAAATACACACCTATGGAGCAAGCTTCAAGATTGTACAGAACTCAGTACAATGGGTGAACCCTCAGGCTTTTAATGATATTTAATAATATTATTATGCTTTATAGTTTCTATTATTAGAATTTGAATATGGTAGCAATGAACAGAACAACATACACGTCTTCATAGACGTCTCAAGAGTCACGTCTATATGAAGCCTGCCTGGGTAGCTACCATTCTATTGCTAGAATCAGCCGCCAAACGACTCGTCGTGTTCTAACTGGGGGGTTGGGTACTAATGCTTTTTAGGGTTCCGTACCCAAAGGGTAAAAACGAGACCCCATTACTAAGACACCACTGTCTGTCTGTCTGTCTGTCACCAGGCTGTATCGCATGAACCGTGATAGTTAGGCAGTTGTAATTTTCACAGATGATGTATTTCTCTTCTGTTGCCGCTATAACAACAAATACTAAAAGCAGAATAAAATAAATATTTAAGTGGGGCTCCCATACTACAAACCGGATTTTCTTGCCGTTTTTTGCACGATATTAATAACGACAACAGGTAGACGCTTGAAATATTCACAGAATATTTAGTTGTGAATATCACTTTAAAAATAAATAATCAAATTAAAATTAAATAAACATTTAAGAGGGCTTCCATACAACAAACGTGATTTTTTGCCGTTTTTTTCTTCTCTTCTCATCTTTCTTAATCAGCAATGCATCTGTGCCTTTAATGTTATTTACACTTTTTCGTAGGCGACGGTGTCCACTTGCCACATATCACTCTCAGTGGAAAAAAGGCATAAGATGAAAATTGCAATTTTACAGGAGAGCTACAAAACTGTTAAAATATCAATAAGTAGTCAAACGAATTTATATTACTATTTCTTGCACAAAACCGTCAAGATTAATGATAAAAATTTGAAAAAAAATTGAGCATGTAGATTTTGTCCCTCTTTCCAATCATATTAATAACTAAAATTCTAAATAACACAACTTACGCTTTTTTCCACTGAGGGTGCGATATCAGGTGGCTTGTTAATCGACTATTTACATAAAGTCATTATCTGCATATCTTTAGATACTTCAGGGTTTTCAAGATGTTTCGCAACATGATAATATCACATACTGTTTATGCTAATAATTAGTAGTCTCTCGAAATTGTCAAGACCACCCATTTGAGAGGGTACTCCAAACAAATAAGTTATAACTAATTAGTAATTACTAACTCGATAATAGCTAGCTGTCTTACTCTTTTTTAGTTCTGTCAGCGATTCCGACTAGGGTCAGTTACAGGTGCAAAACAGATAGCTTTCTATTGCACCTGGTTAAAGCTAAGCAAAAATGTACAGTGCGCTAGCAATTGGTTTTATAAGTATAAATACGTTTTTAATGGCTTCAACTCCTTAATGGCCCCCTACTGGGTACGGGTCTCTCCTCTTGAGGAGGCCTAGAGCAAACTCCACCACACCAGTGTGGATTGGTGGAAGGGTTAGTGGTCAACCCGAATGTCGGAAGTTTTCATGCCGCCCGAAAGCCTCCGACATGGCTTAACGACTGTTATCTAATGATAACAACTGACCGACGGCTTTACGTGCCCTCCGAAGCACAGAAGCGCTCAAGAAATTTTTTGCCACTAGCGGTCACCCATCCAACTACCGACCGCGCCCGTTGTTGCTTAACTTTGTCGATCACATAGGATCGACGCAAGCCGCCGGGCCGGGCTATGAACGCTTCACGTTTTTAATATTTTAATGCAATTCGCAATCCGAAGTCTTCGTTAAAACCCTGTGCGCCCTTTATCGGGACGATTTGTTTAACTTAATGATACGTAAATAACAATTTATCCAGAACTTTATAACATTACAAACCATATGTTTTATTCAAGCCAGGAATGGAAGTAAACTAAATTAAATGTTTTTTTTTTTTGAAGAATATTAACTGTACTTGATCTTACTCGTCACCTGTGTCTTAGAACTTGGATCGTGATTCAATTATCTACATTTTTAGGCGATCAGTGGCTTGGTAGTCTTTGTACTCCATCATACCAATCAATATTTCCAAAGTTTTTTTTTAATTGAAATAGCCGGCAAACAAGTTGACGATCCACCTAATGGTAAGTGGCTATCGTCGCCCATGGACATCAGCAACACCGAAAGTATCACCGATGCGTTGCCGGCCAAGAAAGAGAGAAGAAAAAGAAAGAAAGAAAGAACTGGCTTTCAAGCCAAAATAAAAGTTTGCCCTCAACTTAATTTTTTTTTGGGCTTCGGCTTCTACGTCAATTGGCTTTAATTTTGCTAGTTACCGTGAGTTTCATTCTATTTATATTTCATACATTCAGCTCAATAAATATTCAGCATTGTACCGGTATTTGATCGAATTGAAAATTTAAATAATAAAAGCGCATCTTTACAACATTACGTGTGCTGTTTCGGAATGAGAACACTTAATTGCGCATGTGAAACTAATGTTTATGTAGAACCTTACGTGACTGCACTTATGAGTGGTGGGTTTAAAGAATTTTTTGCATTCATAAAATGACAAATACGCTGTGTAGTCACAGATTTTGGGGCAAAACTTACATCTGCTCTCAAGTACTGTAATATTGCTTCTCGTTACTATTATTGATTACGAAAATTTTTATGAATTTTTTCAGCACACCCAAGCAATTTTTAATTTTTGAAGTGAAAACTTCTTTAGGCGTTGGGCATTTTTGAGATGGGATAAAACCAATCAGCTCGTCACACCGTAATCATTTTAATACCTGTAGCGCCATCTCTGAGAGAAGTACAGAACTATAGTTACTTAATTTACAGCTCGTATTAATATCAAGATTGTAGTTTACATATAATTTACAAGGCGTTGGCAGCTATCACTAAAAATGAATAAAAAAACACTTCATTTAAAAGTATTTCCTGCACAAAAAACATTTTCTGACGATTCAAAAAATACACACTTAATTGTTCAAGTTTTTACTTCTGTCGGCACTACCCGAGTGCATCTTAATTTTTTTAAGCCGTCCATCTTACGATATAATGTCATCTTTATATCTGACTAGTATCTGGCTTCTATCCCAAGATTTTTCTTTGTTTAAAACACAAATTTTTGAGTCATCCCGACAAAAATCTTTTAAATTAATTACCAAAATATGTATGTATATCTTTTTCTAAACCGATTTTAGAAGGACAAAGTTAAATAGATGACATTTTAAAATACTTTTGTAAACCAAATATTTTTCGGAATTTAATACGAAACCTAGCGCTTAAGCTTACTAAGTAAGTCCCCTGGCTCAAATCTATTTCCACGACCGTTCCAAATGACATGCGGATATACACCTAACAGTGTTCTTTACGACCGTCTGCATCCGTCAAGAAAAGGATGAAATCTGCATGATAAAGAGCAAATTCCGATAGACGCCATCAGTATTCTATTGGCATTTGTACAGGACAACTTAAATCATAACTATTTAGCTTGAATTGTATTGCCGACAGCAAATAGGCGTGAGTTCATAGTTAGTTTTGCATTCGACGACAACAAAGTCTTAAGTACTAAGTAACTATTTTATTTATTTCTTTCTTTGACACTTGTTATAGTTGTCAATGAGAAAAGAGGAATGTGCATTTTGTAGTAGGTATATTTTAGCATTAAATGTGTATTACATATTTTGAGTTTTTAGAATTAGTTTTATTAACATTTAAGTTTACTTGACCGTGAGTACTTAATTAGTAATTACTATTACATATTTATAAACAAAAACATTGAAAATAAAAGGCTATATTTTATTTTCAATGTTTTTTGTTTATTTAAAATATTCACTATTAATTTTATTGTAAACATATGTACGTTCCCCGAATTGTGGGCACTAGCTAATATTAAATCTGCGCAATCTTAAATTTGCGAACTAATAGCTAAATGGGATCTATTGCACTTGGAACGAATTGTGAAAGATGTCATTATCTCTCAAGGGATATTTATTACAAGGCTTTTTGTATCGTTTACAGGCGCTGTGCATAATTGAAAATGTTCTTACCCAACAAAACTACTACAAAAAGCCGTATTAATAAGTTAGTTGGCAACGACTTTGACTGAGCACTATGCTTCCTTCGCGATATTTTACCTAATAAGATGCTAAAAGCGGCCAAATTAATATACCTTTAATCGTCTATAATATAATTAATCATGATAGAAAAAGGTTTCATCATAATACATTCAAAGTAGTTAATTGGATTCCGAGTGTATTCAGGTGACTCGACTGAAGCAGACTCATCGGTTCTTAAAAAAGTATCCTTCTCATCGCAGGTAACAATATTTAACTTAATCTTATCGGTAATCGAACAGTCCGATTAAACGAAAAAATACCTATTTTATTTTTAATACACATACGCCCCAACTCAGAGTCACTAACGGTCACTTTAATCGCTCCTTAGTAAAGAATCACCATACAAATTCTGTACTAAGAAGCGATTTAAGTAACTGTTAGTAACTCGGAGTTGGGGCGTTAATTGCATACGTCACTACTTTGGTCATATAAATCGCATAGCCGCAAGAGCCGCAAGAGCCGCAGCCGCAAGTAGCAAGGACGAGGTCATTAGCCTGATTGGCAGATGTTACCTTTCTACTTTTTATTTATTACACTTCATTAAAGTTTACTCAACGGGAGAGGTGTAATTTCGTAAATTAATGACGTAATTGGAACGTACTACCAACTAGAACCACCCAACATATAGAATGTATGTACACTGGTCTGTTATGGGCTCTTATCAGATAAGAACGCACTACGCGTATACAATGATATTTAAAAAATATAGGTACGTTATACCCTTACAAATCAACCAAAAAATCTGTTCCGAAAAGAGCTACAACACACGCACGTTTATCTTTTGTTTCACTACACCAATCACATTGGTATAATACACGAAGGCATTTTAACGCTGTATGTCAAATGTTAAGCACATCTGACAACAACAAAAGCGTGATTATCGTCTTGTTGTTGAACGGTCAACTGCTGTTCTTACGCTCTTCATCGTCGGCGCCCTAGTGACATAAATTTATCTACATAGATAATTGTATGCAAATATAACATTACATTCTCAAAAACTAGGATTCCCCTTGAAATGGCTATCTTAATTTTGAACACTGTGTTATCTGGTCCAACGTAAAAGATAGGATTATTTTGGACCCGAAAGGTGTTGCTGTTGTCGAGATACAACAAGAAATCAGACAAACTATAAGAGATACTCAAACGCTCCCGTAGCAAAAGTAATTCAATGTGACGAGCATTTGGTATGGACAAGTCTAGTGTATCGTAAGCGTAAACAGTTTGCGAAGCATTCAATTGCAATTTTATCAATAATACTACAGTTGACGCATCGACATCGACATTCTTCATGTTATTAGTCATGTATTGTAGGTCATACATGCATCATATTGTTCTATATAGGACTGATTTGCCCGCGTTTTCCAGGATAATAAGTTTCATGTCTTATTCCAGATCATGGTCTACCTGTCTACTAAATTTCATGAAAATCCGTTCAGTACCTAATTTTTACGTGAAAGAGTAAATAACAAACCTCCATAGAAACTATTTTTATAATTAGTAAGATAGTATAGAACTTTAATATCAAAACAGAACTTAAGCCGTTGCAATTAAGTTCGACTTTCAACGGAGAAAGAAAAAAAATAAAACTTGTCTCAAACTTATAAGGTTACATAAATTATGACTATATAATAATATTCACAGGATAAAATAAAATTGTTCACTCAAGAACTTACTTAAAAAATTTTCGAATCTCAAAGGGGGCGCGGCCAAAATAAGTTCGAGAATCTGGGCTAGCATGACGGCTTGATCCTCAAATACAGACACAAATGTCAATTGTTGCAAGTATCGATGTTTGTCAACAAAAAATCGATTACAATGAAGGAAACTTACCGCAATATCGCCACTCGCACACGTCCTCATCGAAATCTGGAAAAAGCATAATGTCTTTATAATTACACGTTTAAGATAACCTTTTATTTTTGACTAGATTTTGATCACGTATCTGTCCGTATGTTTTCTATTATAATATTTTAATGATTATTTAGTAAATATCCATAGTCAAAAGTCAATCACGTAATTGATAATAAGACTAATGCCCCAACTCAGAGTCATTAACGGTTACTTTAATCGCTCCTTGGTAAAGAATCACCATACAAATTCTGTACTAAGGAGCGATTTAAGTAACCGTCAGTGACTCTGAGTTGGGGCGTTATACTGGTAAACTTATGTTTTTACTTAATATTCACAAACATTGCTAATACATAACATATCAATTTAATATTTTATTGAAATAACTATACAAAATGCAATCGTTATTTTGGCATTAAAACAGGTGTGATTAAGGCACTTGGAACGCCATAAACAAAGTTTTTAATATGTCATTTCGGTCACCGATCACCCAGTCTATATTTATTACGTATCTTCGGCTATAATTTATGGTTTTTGCATAACTTTTGAGATGAAAACATTTACATGTTGATTGGAATACATACTCGTATGTTATTGCATTATGTTTCGGCTTTGTTTATTTGTTTGTATTATATGTCATGTAACTTTTAATGAACCTCAATAACATTTAAACTTCCTTAAATAGAAAAATGATTGAATCGATATGAGTATTTAACAGAGATATTCAACATTTTAAATTATTCTTAGCACTTGTAATGGTACGGACTTGGGAGATCGCGTAGGTTTGACTTTAAAAAGTGTTAATTTCAAACTGAAATTTTCATGCCATCGCGAATATTAAAAATCTTAACTATCAGGACTGCCCATGACTGAGACAGCTTTTTTTTAAATTTCAGTTCTAATTTTCTAATACAGACGATGAACAATTCTATACACAAAGACATCCCACGTCATCACGGAAAAGCAAGATTTTACATCAAATTCACATAAAATATTTAAATAACTTATATAAACTAAATTATACTGTTCTAAGAAAGTCATAAGGAAATGGCAGTCACACTGAGTCTTCACTCGCAATGTAGAAGTCCTTCGCAGTATTTGAGGAGTATCATACCCAGTTCAGTTGTAAGGGTACTTCTAACTAATACCCGCAGGCAGCTATGGCAACGTTTCCTTGTACTACATAACTACCCTCAAAATAATACCGTAAAAAACGGCGGGATCCAATATCCTATCGAACAATGCAGATAACGGCCTGTGTTTTTGGAGTACCTAACTTTTTAACCGACTTCAAAAAAAGGAGGTTCTCAATTGGACTGTATTTTTTTTATGTTTGTTACCTCAGAACTTTGGACTGGGCGAACCGATTTTGATGATTGTTTTTTTAATCGAAAGCTGATGGCTGTCATGTGGTCCCACATAAATTTTATTGAGATCTGACAATGGCATCCATGAGAAAACCACATAAGCCGTAAATTTGTGTTAAGATGTGCGCGACAAATTAACGAATAACTCAATATCACGCCAACCGATTTCGATGATTCTTTTTTTAATCGAAAGCAGGTGCTTGTCATGTGGTCCCACATAAATTTGAACGAGATCTGAAAAGTAGTTTTTGAGACTTTGAAGTCGGTTATTTTTTGATAGTAAAATTTAGATTATTTATCCTTACGATTTTGAAAAGCATTAGATATCGTAGCTGCACATCAGATGAATATACGGCTTTCTTTGTAGCTAGTTGTAGTATTTATTACTCCGACCACAAAATGAATCTATTAATCAAGAATCACGTATTAAATTTGAAGATTCAGAACGAACGACATTAAATTCTAATCTTAATGAACTGTTTTTAAACCCTTATCTTGAGATAACACTTCTCCTTAACTTTTGTTAACGACCGACGCAAGCCGCAGCCGTAAGCCGCAAGACGCAACCCTGTTAATGTTCACGATATTTCAGCCGTCACGAAACGGGGACAAACACCGGTTACGACGCGGGTCGCATTAAGGCAATCGTGTGACATTTTTTACGGTCAATTATAATTATTTGTTTCCCTTTAGATTTTTTGTCACCGCTCGAAAAAGGAATTGTTTAATCCACGCGACTGTACGTGTACGTCTTTATCACAGAGTTGGTACTGTCAGGGAGAGAAGCGTTTCTGGAAATTCATTTATATTGAACTTAATACAGTATTATGTTTAGTATAATGCAATGAGCGCACAGTCTATTATTATTTTATAGTAGACGCAGTCTTGTAGACAAGTCTTACAAAAAAGTGGATTATTTCAATTTGATTTGATGATTTTTTTTCTCTTTCAGTTGATTTATAAATGAGTTCTGTAACGTTGCAGCGTTGGGTAACGTGCTAATTTTGCATGACACTTATTAATATATTTATTTTAACATCATATTAAGTACATCAATGTAACTATTTATGAACAAATGAATTAGAATTTAAGTTAAGTCGCACCGGAATCGTATCGTAGTCGTATCGTTGTAGCAAGTCTTAATAGGTTCGGAGCGGGGTCGTGGATGTATCGGTGAAGACAAAAAAGCTGTACCGTCGTCTCATCAAGAGGGACTCGATTATACATGCGCTACGCTGTCGCATTGCTAGTAAGGATTGTATAGAGCTGTCGTTACACATTACGAGACAACACAACACCATTATCTATTAAAAAAACTAGATCTGACACATTTCATAAAATATCAAGTAGGTACTACTTCTACATGGTACGTTACTAAAAAAAATATTCGTACAATTAGGTAAATACGCAAGCAAGTATTCATACAAAGTTAAATTATGTATGCATTAGGTCTCGAATACTTAGGTACTTTAGGAAATAAAGAAATATTTTTCTGTGTAAAAGCACAGTATGTATAAGTTTAGAATCAACCAGGCTACCATTTATATTGAATTAATATTTTCTGTTTTCTAATTTTAATGTTACAACCCTTGGCAATAGTTGGGTTTATACCAATAACAAACGTTACTTTTTAGATATTATTATACTTACTATACAATTATTATAGCAGCAAACAGCTCTATATAAATTCCTACAAAGTAATCGAGTGACGGGTGATAGAGCCGGCGAAGATAATGACATCTGTGGTAAAAACTCGGACAGTTCGTTATTTATCATCGCTGGCTCTTTAATTATCAGCCAGTGTGTGCCCGCCTTAATACTGCCCAGTGTGCTCTCACCTTTACTGTACAGATTTTTGTTGTTATTACGCTTTGGAAAAATTACAGCCCTTACTGGAAAAAAATATTTTCCAATATTCGAAGTATTGATTAATTTGTATATTGCTATAAAGCAGAAAATAACTAGAAACAACAAAAAATAAACCAGAAAACAGCTTTTGTACAAATGTTCTGCCTGCGGCTTTGTTCGCGTTTTCCGGGATAATAAGTTACCCAATATATACGCATACTTGAACAAATAAATTCATTCATTCATCATTCATCATTCATTAATTCATTCATTCATACATACGTTTTTCCAGCTCATGGTCTGCATGTATTCTTTTCATGAAAATCCGTTAAGTAGTTTTGGCATGAAATAGTAACAACATCCATACATCCTCACAAACAAACTTTGATGAACTTACATGTCAGGTTTTTATGAGCGCGTGACATAGGGTTCTTCATCAGGGCCAACGATGTATTCGCGACTCCTCTGTTATTGTTCATGCCAATAGCCGAAGGTGACCACACTGACCACTTTCCATGACCACCTATGACCACTTTCAGGTGTCAGTCCACCTATTCGTCTTTCCTTCGCACTTTAAAAAATGTGTGTGAGTACTTATGTATGCACGTAAGAAGTTACACTTACAACAAAATAACTCTAGCGAATGCTGTGAACCTAGTATCACGCACCTTCATAATGTCGCTTTTTGGCTGTCGCATCGTAAAAATTTTACTTTCATAATTTTTTCCAAACGCCCCATATAAGAAGTATTCAGTTCAAAAATTGCTAGGTGTACTATTCTAGGTAGATTTCTATTACTTTATGCCAATTTGATTTTTTATTGACTGTAAGTTGCGTATAACTTTAAACACGAGAGATACCTACCTAATGTCACATTTTAATCATACCTATTAATCAACATTCTATAACAGGTTTCATTAATGAAAACAGAAGTACTATTTACACAAATATATCGAATAACATTTCCACAGATCCATTACTTTATATGCCAAATTAAAACATATTTTTTAAACGCTATCGATACAAAATTATTACGCAAATTAAAATTTAATCACCCTATTTTTTCAATTAACCCCGATCGATGTATCTTATCGACCGCTCGCCGTATCTGGGGACACTTGGTGTAATAAATCTAAGGAGGGTTAATTAAGTGCCAGCACAATGCTTTATAAGTGTTTAAGGCATCTTGTTGTAGCAGCAGACGGGTTATGGTACAAAAACTTTCAAGGGGCGATTATCATAATGAAAGGCTATTTGAGCGAGATATAATCGCTCACATTATAACATAATCTACTAATTAAAATGGGAACGCAATACATGAATGTATTTAAAAGTATAAAATAATTAATAATGACGTAAAACAAGTAATTTAGTAATATCTGATAGTAGGATTATCTTAATATATATAAATTACGTGTCACATTGTTTGTCCGCGATGGACTCCTAAACTACTTAACCGATTTTAATCAAATTTGCACACCGTGTGCAGTTTGATCCAACTTGAAAGATAGAATAGGTTACATCTCCAATAAGGCACATGAAAGGTTTTAATAAAAAAATATTTTTTGACAGAACTAAGTATGTCCGGGCAGCTAGTATAGTATGTATTAACCTACCCGTACCGATTGTCTGTAACGATTCATAAATATCGAAGAGATGGCTTAGAATCATAAGATCGCCTATTTAACTCTAAATTTTATTGTAAATTGTTATTTATATGTCACGGCATCAAAAAAAAAGAGCAAAAACCAGTCAATAACTAAGTTAAACCTATAATAATGTGCAGCACTTAAAATCGCTCTATTCTACCACATAACCCGCAAGCCATGGAACGCGCTAATACAACCCGCGATTAAGATCTTAGGAGGAACTTGATACTAGTTAGAGTAACATTATCACCCATCTGGAGACTGCATCGCTATCGCGTCTGGGACAACACCGGACACACACGCATACATACACACACACACACACATAGAATAGCACACAAAACGCAAAATGGGGGAATAAATAAATAAAAGTTTTTACACACTTATACCCCCGCAGTAGGTTTTCACCTGTGTCGCGGGTGGCATGGACGACACACATAACTCATCACAAAACACCCATGACCCGAGTACAAATATTTATCTGTCACACAAATATCTGCCCCGGCCGGGAATCGAACCCGGGACCCCTCGCTTCGTAGGCAGGGTCGCTTCCAACTAGGCTACAGGGTCGTTAATAGTCAATAGAAGAGTAATTGGCTATTTCGGAAAGTTATTTTGTTCTAAGATTGTGTGTTTGCACGTAAATTGTTTTGTTTGCACGTAAATCTTAGGCTAGAATCTAGATCGTCGCATCTGAGCTTATAGCGTCCACGACAGTCACTTTTCGACTAATCCTATGTATGAAGTTGTAACGAGGTGTACTAATACCTCGTTCAATACTCCTTGGCTGGCAGATTCATTTTTCTTTTAAATTTTTAAATATTGACATTTTGGATTTTCGAAATAAAAAAGGATCTGTCAGCTGGGTTCCCTTTGGGAATCATGTAAAAACTTTATTTATTTTATTTTGAATACTTTTTAAGTTTTTATAGCCTATTTATGTAAATATTTTGATAGTGATTGTATAGGATATTTATACCTTGCAAAATAATTATACCTTGAAGAATCTGAGTTGTTCCTAATTGAATAATCTCTTACCCCGCCCTGAGCTAACTACTATTACTGTCGAGGATCTGCACCCTCGCACTGGCGCCCAATAAGGAATACTTATACACAGGACCTCAGATGAAAATCCCAGGACAATTAATCTTCATGAAAGTATTGGATTAATTGGACATGTATATTTTGTTTGGAAGACTACATACAAATTTTCGGAAAACAAGGATGAAGAATTTTGAAGGTTACCACTTCACAGGTTACCACATAATTATTATATTTATTTTATTTTCAAAATTCTAAAAGACATTATCGTCCCCTCCCCATAGCGGCCCTTATTCGAATCATTTTTATACTGCATATTATTGTAACAATAGGTACCTACATGTTCATATTTTATTATTTTTATATTTTGTACATATTTGCATTTAAATTTATTGTGACACAAGAATGGCATTTTGTGTCGTTGCCTAGTAACGATTAATTTTGTTATTGATTGTTATTAATTTCTATTATTTTATTTTAATGTTACGTTCACAGTAACAATTATAATTCTGTTGAACGGAACTACCTAATTCTGTAAATTTGTAAATCTGTAAATACTACTATTATTTACTATAGTTACAGAGCGGATTACAACTCTTTAAATAAGCCTATGGTACGAGCGGGTCGTGACTCGTTAAATAAGCCTACACCTTACCCTTACTTACCTTTACCACAGTATAATTACCTTATACTGTGTCTTTACTTACTTCTTAGCCTTCTGGGTTATTTCTCAAGAGCGGATTACAACTCTATAAATAAGCCTATGGTACGAGCGGGTCGTGACTCGTTAAATAAGCCTACACCTTATAAATATGTGAGTATTGTAAGTATGTAAATAGGTGACTGTTTATACTTTATTTATACCTACTACTATACTTTTCTTACTTTCTTTGTATTATACTTTTTTATACTTACCCTACTTTCTTTATACTTTGTTTCTACTGTTTAAAAAAAAAATCATTAAGATTTTTTTTGAAGGGAGCCCGGGGTATTGTAACGAGGTGTACTAATACCTCGTTCAATACTCCTTGGCTGGCAGATTCATTTTTCTTTTAAATTTTTAAATATTGACATTTTGGATTTTCGAAATAAAAAAGGATCTGTCAGCTGGGTTCCCTTTGGGAATCATGTAAAAACTTTATTTATTTTATTTTGAATACTTTTTAAGTTTTTATAGCCTATTTATGTAAATATTTTGATAGTGATTGTATAGGATATTTATACCTTGCAAAATAATTATACCTTGAAGAATCTGAGTTGTTCCTAATTGAATAATCTCTTACCCCGCCCTGAGCTAACTACTATTACTGTCGAGGATCTGCACCCTCGCAAAGTACTATGTGTATGGTCCAACCAATATTCCTACCATATTTTGTAAGCAACATGCGAACTGTGGCCACAAAATTTTCATATTTTTTAATAGTGCTAGACAATGGAAGTGAATGGTTTTAACGTTTCAATTTCTACTTTCTCTGAACTATCAGCTATCAAACTGCTCTTTTTTTTTGTTGACAACAATTTTAACAAGCAAATGGCAGCAATTCAAAATTGTTTACTTTTTTGGGACACCTATAATAAAACAGGTACCTAATGCAAAAATGTGAAGAATTATATTTTCACGATATTTCAATTTTCACGTGACGTTTTTGTTTAGATAAACATACCTAATATAAAAGGAAATATCTCTCTCCAATCAATAGTTCCAGCTATTTGCTCTCGTTGAATTCTACCTACCGTACCGTAAAATGATAACAAATTAACAAATTCTTACTAATTTACTTACAAATTTACAGGACTCCGCATGAGAATAAGCCACATGTAGGAGGTACGTTGTAACATAAGCGCGACTTAACACTTATAATCGCTTGTAATATAAATTGTGTTAACGGTTGATAACACCGAAGAAACTTGATACTCGATGTTCTAACATTATCTCATGATCTAGCGGTAACATAGCGTCTCACGACAACAGCTAAAAATAAGATAAAGTCATAGTTACTATAACAATATATTAGTACAATATTACAACCAATTACATAACCACTAAAACGCGTATGGTTACTATGGTTAGCGAGTTTACATACATACAGAAGAACTGCTCATAAGTTGTTTTAAGTTGTGAGGAGAGTTAAGGTTGGATATGAATTATGACTCTCGTCAACGTAATGGTATTTTATAGGCAGTGGTATAATAATATCTCTGTTTCATAGATAGAGTACTTAACACTATTTTACGTTATGTACGTTAAACTTAAGATTCATATTAAAAGCATTCTTATTACGAAAGGATATTACAAATTAGATGATGATTTTAAAGACAGGACAGCTTTGGCATGAGTTTTATGAATATAGATTGTAGTCAATGATGTTGTATGTATGTAGTAGATGAAAAAACAACCCCGGTAGTTTCTTGCTGCTTCTTCTCCCGTGCCTTCTCACAGTAGGGCCTTGTTGCAGCATTGACGTAGCTTGCATGACTTTCAAAAAGTGAAACCAAACCAATTTTGAATAAAAACATTTGATTTTAATAAAAGAATATCATACAAACAAATCTCTTCCTGATCAGCGCTGTAAGGGCTAGTCATAATGGCATGGATATTGTCTGAAGATGTCACTTCTCGGGTCCTATTAAGCTATCAATTAACATTATTTAAGTTAAAGAAAAATAGATAAATATAATTTAATATTAGATTACTTTCAATTATTAAATTACTTTTATTTAGTAATTTTCTACCTCGTACGTGTAAACTGTGGAACAAACTTCCTTCAAGAAGAGGGTCTTTCGTCATCTTTTTGGCCGGCAACGCGTTGGTGACGCCCCCGGTGTTGCTAATGTCCATGGGCGGCGGTGATCACTTACCATCAGGTGACCCATCTGCTCGTTTGCCTGCTAAAATCATAAAAAAATACTTACTAATACTAGGGATTAAGTATTACTGTTGCCAACAAAATGAAATGGACTATGATTGTCTGAGAAATAAATAAATAAGGAACATAATTAACACTGAATCAATTAACAGCTTTCCAATAGAAAAACTGTCGATGAAAACAAGATATCAATGTTGATAATGTTGTTTCCCATCAATAACTCCAGTTCGAATCACAGCCGGTCTGCAACGGTAATAAAAACTCGACTTATGTGTACCGCTAGTAGCAATTTATATTCTCCCTTATCACATCTTAGATTCTTATCGTCTATGATAACGTGAGATGAGATGAGAGAGACTTTGTTGTTTGGAATGTTAGGAATTAGAGTTCAATAAAATGACATATAAAAATGTTTCACAGAAACTTTTAATGACCTATTCATCACGTGCATTTTTTTCAATTTTGGTGGTGATATTTTTTTTCAGTTTTCGTGAAAAAAGTGTAACAATCAGACTTTCTTTTCTTATACCAGGTTCTCATTTTTCAATTAAACTGAAGAAATAATTTCACCACCTAAATTGAAAAAAAAATGCACGTTGCTGATATTCACCCAAGCAATATGTCCGGAAGAGTTTCCTTCGCCATTTCTTCTCCTTGTCATAGCACCTTTCTTAAATAGTGATAGATAATTAAAATGACGTGCTCAAATGATATCTTGACATTAATTTTGAGCTCAACCACGATTCTTCTGTATGTTGGTGAAGAGTTGGGTATCCTACTGATTTCATATGATACTGCAATGTTAAGTTCTTCTTAACCAGGGATCCCTCGCTTCACAGAGTCACTAACAACTTAGCTACAGGGTCGTCGTTCGCATCGGGGTTAAAAAATCATACCGTAGGAACTTGCCTATGTACCTACATTGCTCAATTCAAAATGATACCCTTACAAGCATTTCAGATTAGTTACCAAATGTCGGAAATTCTTAAGCCCTTCGAAAATCTTTGGCATAGTTAACGACCGCTAATGATAAATGGGAACGATGACTTAATGTGCTCCGAAGCACGGAAGCGCTTAAGAAACCCTACCATTAGAGATCACAATTATACTGACTGCGCCCGAAGCTGTTTAATCCATGGATAGAATCGCTAACAGAAGGATTTCTTAACGTGCAAATACATAATACAACACAATAAAACAACTCTTTATTGTACACCAAAAATGAAAGGTCACGTATTACACGTATTATTATTAGAGACGATATACAAATGGTGGTCTTACCGCTAAAAGCGATCTCTTCCAGACAACCTTTAGGTGGAAGATAAGGACAGTAACAGAAGGAAAGACAAGGGCTAGAGGTGTACGAGGAACATAAAAAGAAAAATAGAAAGAAAAACACTTTAGTTATCAGTAACTATTTTACCAATATTTTACCGTTCCAGTGAAGTAGAGTATGCTATACTGCTACAGCTTCTTTTAATATAAATCTTCCTAAATGTAAATCTTTGTGAAGATGTTTCCCTTTGTGACGATCTGTGTGGCACGATGGTTACCATGCCGGATAGCTGCGCCAAGGGTCCTGGGTTCGATTCCCAGCGAGGCGGAAAGAATGATGAGTTTGAATTTCTGTTCTCCATCTGGGTGTGAGTGTTCTTGTCTCTGTGTGTTGTCCATGGCACCAACTACACAGGGAATCCTAGTGTGGGGCTATGAGTGTGAAGCGTTATTAACTTATTAATTTATAACCACCTGATGGTAAGTGGTAATCATCACCCATGGACATCAGTAACACAATGTAACTTACACTCTAACATCTTAATTGATTCCGGAAAAAGGTGTCCCAAACTTTCACTCAAAAACCCATTTAGCGCGTAAAAACGCACAAAAATAAAAACCTCACTTTTTATCCCACACTTAACATACTTAATTCATCAGGCGTGCACAATCGATGAGTAATACGATGTACTCACAATAATCGATTCTTATTCTTTAGTCGATTCAGCGTCACGTGTGGTCGAGTGCGATCGGACGGCAGATACCATGCCAATATGCTATAATAGCGCACAGCGCGCTATATTTACAGCATTAACAATGTCGAAAAGATTTATATGTTAATCTGTATTTTGGATTTTTACTCGAATAACTGCAATGAATGTACGAAGCAAAAACCGGGGTCCGGGCAAGTGCCTGTCAGGCCACGCGCAACGTAGGCTTTCGATGTAGTAAGTTTATCGACTATTACTTATTATCTGCATATGCTAACATAGCCGTGATAGTTTTCCTTGTAAACTCATCATATAACCTATTTTTGAGAATTTTTGGAACGAAGTTCCTTATCGCGCGTTGCGAAAGGGAGCTAGGCAGAAAATTTGGTACCGAAAAGTTGTAACGACACTTTTTGCCGTCGTTAGTCGTTACAACTCGTGCGGCGTCGTTACATGTCGTGCGGCGTGCGCATGTCTGTCTCTCTCTCTCTGTTATAGAAAGCAATCCAGATATTTTCGTTTCTTGCAGTAAGTACTAGGATAGCAAAAACATGCAAGCGAGTGTGCCAAAACAAATCTGATGATGATGAAGAACAAAGCCGATGAGAAATTTAATACCCCAGATTTGTTTTGGCACACTTGCTGCATGTTTTTGCTATCCTAGTACTTACTGAAAGCAACTTCGTTCCATCCGGGTGTCCCTTGACACCTCTCAAGTTTTTTTAACTTGTTCAACACCAACCGTTTAGCCAGCAGGGGAGTCACTTGACTCTTCCCAAAATTAGTACTTTAAAGCCAAATATTTCGTAAACGTACCCCTAATTCTAAATGTTCTTAAAAGACCCATAATATTTTCAACGATATCCCACACTATAGGGTACACGAAGGATAAAAAAATCATTCTCACGTTACCTGTACGGGAGGTACCCTGAAAAAAAATGTTTTTCAATATTTTATTCCACAGAAGCGTGGATTTTTAATAAATATCCATGCCAAATTACAGCTTTTAGCACTAAGACTCTCGGTGCTTTGCTTCGGATAGACAGACGGACAGACGGACAAACTGAGATGGACGGACGGATGGACATAACGAAACTATAAGGGTTCCGATTTTACTAGGAAACCCAAAAAAAATTTTTAGTAAGTGCCATGTTATTTCATTACTGAAATGTTATAGGATTGCTATATTACTCCAAAAGGAAGACACGTAAGGAAGCTCCATTCTTGAGCCTAAATTAACCTTAACCACATTTAAAAAAAAACAGTTGATAAATTAATACGAAATGCTAAGCAGCTTAATGCTACGAAATGATTTTAAAATCTCACCACTACAGAATATTCGGATATAAGAATCAATATAAACTAATGTTAGTGATGTAAACATGCCAGAAAAACGTCCCGTTATCGGTAAATCGAAGTGCACTTGCCACATACTATATATTGCAAGTACGCCCGTGCCGGCCACACCGAGTGAGCTTGCCAATAGGGTTGGCGATTTTCAATATATTTAAATTCATAATATATGTAGTTGAAATAATAAATACTCTTCTATAGCAATATGAATTAAACTGTTGAATATGTCCTAGCTGAAACTGTTTTGTTAAATGATTTATTGAGACATTGTTATTTATTTATTGGATTTATTAAATAAGTATTTCATTTACTAAAACAATACAGTTATAAAAAATACATATTGTTATGGTCAAAACTATGAAAATAATTTTGTATTTAATAAGTTTATTTGTTGTTTATAAAAATATATGATAAATAATTTGGACATTATAATGTGGGTGTAAACTAAATGCATGATTAAAATCAGAACATGATACCAGTCAGCAATCTGAATATTTTAGAACTAATTATCAAAAGTCAAGACCTAACCTAATCACCTAAATCGTAATTCCCGCTATATGTTCATATATAAAGCTGTATCTTATTTTATTATAAGGGGCCATCCATAAATTACGTCACACGTTAGGGGGGAGGGAGGGGGTCGATGAAGTGGGACATTGTGTGACAAGGGGTGGGAGGGGGTCCTAAATTTTGTGACGTCACATTTCAAAATCGAATAATTGGTATGTATAGGTAAATATTAAAAACAATTAATGGAAATAAAACTTATTTCGGAACTGCCGTTTTAATTTAATAATTTCTAGATGTAAAATTTCATAATATGTGACGTCACACTAGGGGGGGAGGTCTCACAAATGTGACCAGGTGTGACAAGGGGGGGGGGAGGGGTCAAAAAGTCATGAAATTAGTGTGACGTAATTTATGGATGGCCCCTAAGCTTCGAAATAACCCACATTAAAAATCCCGCCAGTCGACAACCTTAGTGGTTTGCATGGCGGCGTTTATTAAGTAGTGTACGTTTCAATTGCCACGCCAACCCACTGTATTTATTGCACCTTTTCAATGCTTGAATAGAGATAAACATATGTTGCGCCCAGATTAATGTACCTTTTGTATACGTTCCCGGATCGCGGTGAGTATTCGCCGAACAGTTTTGTCTACGACAATAATCTGACGTTTTTACTTAATTTGCCTTAAATACATCGTTTTTATTGATGATACAAAAATGCAATTACAACAACTAAATGTACTTAGTAGATACGATCAAAAATGTAGGTCTGGGCTAGTGAAATATATGTTACTGTAAATGAATTTATAGATATTAATGGTAGTCCTAGAAAACATTACACGAAAAGTAACTATTTTAGGTGACATTGTAATAGTATATACCCACAATGATCTACTAAGAGCCTGAATGCACACTGTGAACAATACAGAAGCAAGCATGTGTTAGATACCAGATTGCAAAAAATAGACGCAACGCAACACAGCCAGCAGAACCAGTGAAAACTTGCTTGCATTCAAAAACAACCAAACAAATATGACCACGAAAAGTATAAAATAAACTTGATTGATATGAATTTCGTTAGCAACGTCTAATTAGCTGTCACGTCTATTGCGCTTCGCATTTCCTTGATAACAAATTACAGATTCCCCGAAAAAATACCGTGCCGCCACGGCTTGCCTAATTACAAGGCGCAAAATAAAAAGAATTGCGCTTCAAACCAGATACTAAAATAAGAAATTCGAAGGTAATTCTTCAACGAATTTACGAGAGCCTGTCATTACTTGAAGCCCGGTTGAGGACCCCCATGACGGCAAATTGGCACTTAAACAGTAGAGAGACAATTCATCAATTAATTATACACCGAGGGACTTTAAAATTACACCTCAAGTTAAACAAGACGTTTAAATAAATCTGTCAAGCGTAGAACACGAAGCCTTCTAAGTAGACCAATCTTTTGAAATGAACGAAATCGAATTTGGAATCCATAAAGCTGCACCGGTAAGCATACAAGCTGTCCAAAACCCTCGAAACTGAGCACATAATTGCGTAATAACTCAGAAACGATTACGTTAACAATTTGGATTGTGCGCTATTATTATTATATCGGTGGTGAAACACGTGAAATTTCTGTGCATCCCAATCTCGGCGGGTTATAAGTGTGGCCAGTTTTTGCAGGCCCCCAAGCTTTCCGAGATTCCGAGAGGTTTAATGAAGCCATTACCCGCAAGAACAAGCTCGGGCGAGGGCAACCACATCGGGTTCGTACTGTGTCGGTTAGCTTAGGTTTCGGAGTGCAGTGGGTAGTTTGAATCGCTATGCTATAGATTTTAACGTTATAGAAAGAGACTAACAATTTTGAAATGTTTATGTTTATATTTGGAACTGGAGTATATTGGTATAAAGTGGTCCTAAATATCAAGATATTCAATAGCAAATTAAATTACGTGCAATATGTCAAACCCAATGATAATTAATGCGTCTGCGATCATTATCATTTTAAGATTAAGATACCTAAAATGAACATTAAATAAAATTTTATTTCTTATGAATGATTCTTCTACCTCTAATAGTTTTTTTAGAAAACTAGTGCTAGCAACTAGTGCAATAATTTTAATATTTTTGGTCCTAGCACGAAAACAAAGGCATACGAAACAGTGCCTACCCACATCGGCGTGGAAAGAAAAAAATGCCCAAACCGCCCGAAGGAACACTCGTGCGCCGACATGCTGTCTTGCCAGAGTAGAAAAAGAATTAAAAAGGCATTTCAGTTCGTTAGGACTCGTTTCGCGGTCTGCTTTCGAATTTCAATGTTTAGATGCTTTTGTTTCGGCTCTGGAAATATTAAGTGACTTTTGTCAAGACTTTGCCAATAAACAAGTTCATAGTTAAAATTTATTATTTATGAAGTTTCTAATGTTATTGCTTTATAACTTGGTTCCTTTTAAATTTTTAATTACTTTGAAATTGATTCGATTTTATCTGCTACCAAATTCAGATATATTTTGCCATCAAACTATACAATAACAGATATTATAAAAGTTTCAAAACTTACACTTAAATACCCATAAGCTGTTGGATGTTAAATTAATTGTTTTCCTATGGAAGTAGCAACTCACGTGGTCATTAGTGCAAGCCCTTAAGCATCCCAAACCAACATGTGATGACGAAGCACTCTGTCATACGTGCTCGAACGAAAAATAAATTATTTCTTAATAATCTAGAGAGTACCGCTATTCTAAGGAATGCTCATCGGAATCACATTGTTGAACAGGATCGTCAAAATTAAATAGTTATTAGAACCCAAATCAGATTAAGATATACATGAAATTGTGCTTACGCTAGATCTATTGATGACTTTGATTAGTTATAAAAAACTACACCTAAAGAAAAAAAGAATAGTGATGATAGAGACGTTGAAGAACTTACCATTAAATGTACATAAATCTAAGCATTAGAAGCTTCTAGTAATTTTATTCAACATTTAACAAATTAACATGCACATGAATAACACCAATAGAAATTTAAATAGTAACCCTGCAACATCTAAGACCGACAACATTAAGTTTGTATTCTAAAAGTACAATCGAGAATTCGGCGCCGTCATCTCAGTCAACGCTCGCCTCATCAGAACATGTTAATCTAAGATCATTAAGAACGATAAAGACATGCGGTGATTACCCTACAATACGAAATAAAAAAAAGTAATCAATTCAAGAGGGTCGTAAGAAAGCGACAAACTTACGCCCACGATCCGGCTCGAGGGACCAGCAGAATAATAAGGCAATTTGTAAGAGAAAAAATACGGTATGACGCTCAATTAAAGCGATTGTCGGTATACGGAGCTGCATTAGAAATGGTCTAATTAACGTAACCGTAAGAAGAATAGTTTCAATATTATTCTGAAAAATACCTACACTTATTTGAAAAGAAATACTTTTTTAAAACATTAATTCTCTATGTGTTTACTTCATAATCAGATATTATTTTTTTTGCTAATTACGTTTTTGTTTGCAAATTTATTAATTTTCTGTCGTATGCAATACACAGCTTTTATTAATACGCAATAAACCACTCTAGTTATTAGTTAAAACAACAGTATGTATTTGTAACAAATTACATTACATTTCCAAAGTAACAGCATCAAATTCCGTATTCTCTTCTTGTCAATTAGACTCGAAAATATCTTAATAGACGTCACTACCAGGAAATTTCTATCTACCTTAATGCAACGAAAAAATGTGAGTCTCTCAACACTGTCCATATCAAAATCACATTAGGCGTCCAAAAACTGGCCCGTATCACTAAGTTGTCGCATCATCAAAGAAAACAGATTAGAAAGCGAGAAAATTAACCTTTTATTGAATAGTAAAGTAATTAACTATTCAAGTAAGAGAAAAAAGAGCACAAAATCATTAATGTCGATTCATGCAATATGGGAAAGAGGGGCAAAATGTAAAAAAGCAAGACAAAAAAACTCTACAATGCTGGTAAAAGAGAAAAACCCGTAATGACAAGAAAAATCTACTAGCTTGCCATAAAGGCTCAAGTAATGCCTTTATTATTCATACCTCAAGCTGAAAAATCAAGTATGCACCATTATACAAGTACTGAATATAATGAAAAGATTTGATAACATGTGCTTAAAACTCACTCGTACATAAGTATATAGTGAAATAAGTAATTTACTAGTACCATGCCCAAGTTCATGCTCATATCTCAAACTTACTTCTAATAACTCAATCCTTCCTTACTAAATTATACAGAACCGAGAGACCACGTCACTATCATTAAACCACGTTCGAAGTTTTATAGTGCGTCGTTTTAAATTACGTTGCACACAATGTAGCTTAATAGCCCCGAGGAAATGATTAAGTACCGGGTATAACACTTTATATTTCATTCTACGTATAAGTAGTGTTTACATTACTTAGTCATTATTTAATAATTTGAAAGTTAAAAAATACTTTGTAAGAGGCAACCCTAAAATATGACAAAAATAATCACCACGTACGGATACATGGTATGCAAATTGTTTTCTTTTATTATACTTATTTCACTTCTAATAATGTTCACTTATAGTTGCCGCATACGAAAGTATTGTTGCTTGTTTTATTACAGATCCTCACAGCACTTAGCATGAGGCATATTTAATTAACCATTATGAATATTTTGCTAACACATTTATCTCCCATTCGTGTTTAATAAATATAATCTTTAATGTGTCCGCTACCAATGTCAGAATTACTAATGAGTGGAATAAAGAAAAATATTAATGTTATCTTATTAACCGATTAATATTCATATGTGGGCGCTTACGTTAATTTGGTCAAGCGAGGATCAGTCAGTCAATACAAGAAGCTATCATTTACCGCTTCAAAACGTCTCATTTCACGTTCGCGCCTTGATAGGTGGTACAAATTGGTTGCACACAAATCGTGCGTATGATTCGTACGTTTGTGTTTATGTTAAAAACTAGTGTTTTCTTACGTATCTGTCTGTATTTTCGTCTTTAGGATTTTGTAGTTAAAAAAAAGTCTAAATTCGCTTTTCTCCTAAAAAATTAAAAATGTTTTTTTAAACATATAGAGGATCAAAATGAAATTAGTATAAAAATGTAAGCTGTAGAGGTACTTGGTGTTGAGAATTATTAGTAAGTAGGTCATATGGGAGTGACTGCCCTTGTCAGCTTCGATCAATTATATATCGATGCTTGTCAGTGACGGGTCGATTCCCGGAACAGGCAAATAAAACAGGTGAATGATTTTTTGTCGAATGTACATATTTATTGTTTATCCACACGTATGCGGGGAAATTCATAATGCAAACGAAATTATGTACATAAACATATTTAAGACAAACGGACAATTGTTTCGTTTTATATACGTATTCGTCACGTAGTAATAACAATATACCTGCTCCTTTTGTGGTGTTCGTTTTGTGCTTTCTCGTCGTACCACGCCCCGACCATTATTGTCGAGCGTAGGACCAGCGTTGTCGATAAAACCGGGACAGTATGTACCGATATCTGGTCGGTTCAGTATTGTTGTCGATGTAATAAAGTCTTGTTCTCTACACATTGTTTGATAGCGATCATTTGTTGTTTATTAATGTTTACGTTGATATTAAATGACAGAAACGTGTTGAAAGTACGAATAGTAGTAGATTGTGTGAAATTCATTATTTTGTTGGTTTGACTTGGTTCAAAATTCGACTACTGCAGTTAAAAAACACACCGAAAAAACTACATTATTTTAATTCTTTGACTTGAATTTGAATTCTTTGAGTACGAGTAATAACTTAGAATATTGAAGAAGATTTAAATTTAGAATTAAAAGTTAGTCAAGTCACGCCGTTATTTTAATCAAATAATCGATTTACCGATATCGATATTGAAAAGGCATCCCTTACGGCTATCACCGCAAGCTTGAAACGTGCACTCTTCGGATATTCACGTATTGGCCCTAAGAATAGCTTATTGCTATTTATTTGATTGGCCTTTAGTTTGTATTGCCAAGTGGTTTAGTATCAACATTTTATTTTGCATTGCAGACGCCTATAATTTTCTAATTAACAAGTTATAGTATGTCGAATTTATGAGCCACAAGCATGTGATGACTTAGTGGTTTGATAGTTCACGGACGATACAAGTTACAATCCGGGCACATTTAATTTTTTTTTTCTATACAGTGCATATTTCTGCACACAAAAAGTGTTTGAGATTACAAAGAATTTTTACATCCTGTTAGTCCGGGATTGGCCAGCAAAACGGACAGCAATTGGATAGTGGGTTATGACAGTAACGATGATATTTATTAAAATCACATTTTTACGCCGTAGGATAAGAATATCAAGTGCGCAAACAATTACATGTGCAAAGCCTAAGAGCGGTCAAGCAGTGTTTTAGCAGTGTGTCGAGAGGAATACGATTATGTGAAATTAATTTGATACAACATTGAGCTACGAATATTTTTTATAATCTTAAATTAAAAGTTGAAAACGCCCGAAAGCTTTATTTACACAAAAAATAGCTAAAAACAATCTCGCTTAAGTCACCTTTCAAATAAAAACACTAGATCAAAATCGGTTCATCCGTTTGGGAGCTACGATGCCACAGACAGACATACAGATACACAGACACGTCAAACTTATAACACCCTTCTTTTTTCCGGGGATTAAAAATTTAGATATGTTTTTATCATTAGCTCGTCAGAAGCTAAGTTTCAAGACATCAGATGCATCAAAAACCTAAAATCTTAGTATTTTTGAGATACTGCTTTGCTTAGGAGGGCAGCGTATTTGACGCACTAATAAACTTATAACTTATAACATTCCAAGCGTCTTTGAAAAATGTATTTTATTTTATTAACCTATGATTATGAACATAATATCTGTTGAAATCATTTTTCGTACGACAGACATAGGCACGTCCTCTGTATGAAATTATTTGTAGGTATATTTATATGAAAATACATAATACATAATATCACCACATAATATGTCTATCTACTAAGTTAGATTATCTTAATTATGAAATCCGTCAATTATCAAAGTAATAATCTTATTTTCAAAACTGAATACCTAGTAATAGGTGCGCACCTAATAATAGGTGCGCACCCAAGCATACATACTTATACTGTCATAAGTACACGGTACCTCAACTAAACGGATATTGAACAAATATTTAAATAAGTTTTCCAAACCGTTATGGTAACGCATTTCTTAGTATAGTCTAAGAAATGAGAATTAACTTATATCTGACGTCACGTCACATTATCCGCGTCCGTATCAATGTCACCGTATGTCGTCGTCCCGTGTCTTCAGTGTGCACTGAGCCTTACATTTTCCCTCACAAAATTCTTAAGGGAGCGTTAAGAGAGCATTATTACGTTGATGCGAGGGGGCAAACAGGCAAATGTTTGCGCAGTGGCAGTTTGCCGTGACGCCCGACCTAGCTTACTGCGAGTCAATATTGACTGCGCGCGCGCAGGGTTGCGTACAATACGCAATAAAGAATGTTTGTACACTGACACATTTAACACGTCGCCAAACGAATTATCACTAATTTCTTGTATCAGGATTATTACTAATTATATTTGAATTTTTATATACATATGATAATAATTTTTTTGAAGTGAAAACTTCTTAGAGTGCGTTGGGCATTTTTTGAGATGGGATGAAACCATACAGTTCGCGACACCGTCATCGTTTTAAGCGCCATCTCTGAGAGAAGTACAGAACTATAGTTACTTAATTCACAGTTATTTTTATTAATACGAGCTATATTATCTTGATCTTGATTATTAATCAAGATTGTAGTTTACATATACTTTACGAGGCGTTGACATTCACTAAAAATATAATGAATAAAAAAAAACACTTCATTTGAAATTATTTCCTGGACAATAAAATGTTTCATAAAATACACACGTAATTGTTCAAGTTTTAACTTCTGTCGGCACTCCCGGAGTGCCTTTTTCCTTTTTTTATATTTAAAATGAATGCTTTATGTAATATAAGAATTATATAATATTTCTCTCTTAAATCTCAATACAGCTCAAAGTTTTTAAACAAAAGCTTAAATTAATTAGTTATTTATTTATAATGTTCTTTAATTAGAGAAACATTAAAATATTTTGTTTTTCATTATATTAAAGAAAGTTTTTTTTAAATTATCCCACAGTGCCAACCCTATGCAACAGGTTGTACGAGCACGAAGCTTTTATGGAGCAAACTTTTAACGACGGAAATCTTTAGTTTGCTTTACATTGCTACCTTTAAGAAACTTCAATGTAGGTACATATGCCATGTTTACTAATCAATGGAAGCTTAGTGAAGTCGAAGTTACTTAGGTACGGCACTACGAACTCATTCTCAAAAGTACCACTACGGTATTTTAAAGTATTTAATTTTTCGTGATTTACGGCCAACTGATGAAGTATTCTTTTTTTTATTATTAGAAAATATTGCATGTTAAATGGAGTTCTTAGCTATAGGTTTTCAAATAATTATTAAATCCTATTAATTTTACAAATATTATAAATGAAGAAGTTTGTGAGTACGTATGAATAAATATCCATACTTTTTATCCATAATAATTATTTTTTTATACATAATTTACTCTTTCACACAAAAACCACTGAACGGATTTTGATGAAATTTAGCACACATGTAAACCGTGATCTGGAATAAAATATAAGGTAAATAATAAGGTAAGTAAATATACTTATTATTCTGAAAAACGCGGGCAAAATCGAAACTTTTTCATTAAACCATAAACTTAGTTTTACTACTATTATGTACTATTGTCTTCTGAGGTTTTACCAAAAATAAATTGTTAAATTCATTTTTGGATATGATTTTTATCATACCAATCGTAAGTTTATTTCAGTTGAATAGCGTACTAATTATAACGAATAGTTACAAAATATTTAACTATGACAAGTAACACTTCACATCATAATATAATTATCATTGATAAATAAAATTATGTATCCTAATCCAAATTAAAGTTATTCAGTGTGCTTAATCAATGTTTTCAGTGAACATACACTACTTTTACATTACACAGTGTACTGTTGACATTAATTTGTGGAATATTTGTGTAGGTGTTCGAGATTCTGAAGTTTGAGATAACCTGTCACCGTTCTCATTCTGAACAAATATTTGTTTGTCCAAATGATGATGGGGAAGATAAGGTCGTTAATTGTCTGAGTGCGTTCTCGTGTACACTGCACGTTGTGGGTGTTTCAGGGAAATAGTTCGAAATAAATAAGGGTTGAGAAAATCTTGTGTTGTTTGATCGGAGATTATATCGATCACTCGATTAGACGTATTTGAGTCACGGAAGCTCGGATACTCTGGTTAGAAACCTGTGTTTTTGATTAATAAACCTTATTGAACACTTTTTTAAAATACATAAACATAAATATAAAATGTTATTCGGCTTTGTTTAATGAAATTAAAATATATATATATTTTTATGCTCATGCATATTGAGTGGAATGAAATATCTGTATAATCTGTACAGTGCCACCTGTGAAGAACTTACTGTGAAGTGGCGGAAATTGGAACTAATGCTACCCCATTCATAAGTTACTACTTTCAATGGAATTGCGCCCTATGATTGGTCCAATGCGTCCGACAGCGCCCTCCTTAAAGTCACAGAAAAGTTGATTTCACTGTATTTCGAAATATAATACGACCAAGTTGCAAAGCATGTAAGCGCCATTATAGCTGTGAGGTTTTCGTAGTCATTTCTATTTATAGTCATAGGCAGGCAGACCTTAAAACATTAACTTTGTGCAAAGGTTTGAAGTCGCTTCACGAAACTAAGGATGTGCGAGCGTGAGTTATTCAATGATGAAAATTGTTTTAAGATGTTGGTTTTTACGTCGTTGTCTCTTAGTGTGTTGTTGTTATTGATCAATAATAAAATAATGAAGATGTCACAAACGTTATAATGATTATTTAGTTCTTTAATAGTTATTTGGTGTGCGAAATACAAATCAGTTTGTGAAAACCCTATAAAGGAATTTTAATGGTTTATTGACAAGTATTCTGATACGAGTTTGACTCAAGTATACATCATTTCTACCTTTTTTGTCAATTCAAATTGGCTGTAGGCCAACAGAAAAGAGTCACGAAATTTTTTTATAGACTAAATATTTTATTAACCAGCTCCATACATACCTTTCCCCTGTAAGGGCTAACAATTCACACCCCAAGACCAAGCTTACCTTTTTACCTTCAAATCTCCATACAATAATTGACTCAACCCAACTGTACGAGAACTAATATTTGATCAACCAAGATCCATAATACCAATACGCTACCGTTCGCCACCCGATTCGTCTGTCAATATTAGATATACTTAAACTTTTTCCCGGTATCACTTTTAGTGTAACAGTGAGAGAGAATCAAACAAATGTAGACCTTATTCCCAGCTCAAAGGATTCAACGATTACTTAATGATCAAAAACAAACTTGACTTCAAACATTTGATGGTGACATGTAGTGCAAGCGATAATAAACCTTAGTCAAATGTGATACGGTCTATTTAAAATGTGGGATCCTAAAATCTTGTGCGTGCGCTAATGATTGCCACGGAACTTGGAATCCTTTTCAGGTAATGCTTAGCGATAAGCTAGTCTTAAAAAGAAATAAGTAATTACATCTTCACTGCAGTACTAAGTACTTCAAAATAATATTTATAGTGTGTTAATTTTATTTACCCTTGTTTTATTTTAAACGTTTCGACATAAAACTAGCGGAAAATACGAAGAAAAACCAAGCAACTCGTAGCTTATCCAGAGATTTTAGTAAAATAGATACTCAATACAAAATCTAAATAACTAAATACCCAACTAACTGTAAGAAAACATTGAATTTTATTTTTATTAAATTCACACAACATGTAAACAATTAATCAAGTAACATTTTTAACACTTTCCTGTTTTGAGTTATTTCAAAATAAATATATTGTTGCTTATCGTTCATTATCACATTTAACTAAATATCTGCCAACATGAGCAAAAAATTCTCTAACAATGCGTAATCTTCAAAAATAATTGTTTGAAGAAGTGTCTTCCCCATGTGGATTTTGAATATTATGTCCCGATTGTACCGTATTATTGTCATTTGTTCTATTGTACCTGGATGAAGTGTGACAAAGCTAAATAAAGCCTAACAATAGGGTGGTGGGATTAGTTAAAATTTTAGAGCAATTGAAAGGGTACTTACTTATGTAGTTGAAGATAAGCGGCTTCTATTTATCATAACAATCACATTGAAGCTTGCAATGCTATAAATAAATATTTCTGGATGATTACATAATTTAAAGCAATGCGTTTCACTTGAATAGTGTTTTCTATTATGAATTATGACGTTTATATGTAAAAGTAAAATCATGATGTAAATATTTTAGAGTTACTATAAAATCGAAAAAAAATATATATTTTTGCCAATATCGATTAAAAACACATTAAGTGTTTTTTTAATAAAAATAACAAACACGTATTTGGTTTTAAAAATAAAATACATCACACTTAACACAAAAATAAATAATGTACCATAAGATGTACCATAATGATGTACAAAACAAGAGCAACCCTATACAGTCGGTACTTGCGTCTTTCATTTAAATATATCTCATACCTTAGGGAACTCATAAAACCAAACAATAATTATTGCCTTGGCTCGAAGGTATAACGAGTGGAGAAGTATTATTATTGTATTATATAGCCCTTAATCAGACAAAGGAGTAATAAAGTTTTCGACTTATTTATGTTACAGTTCGTCCCTGGCAAATGGATTTGTGTAAATGGTGGTCTACTCCTGAACTCATTTATACTAGGGCCTGGATATGTGTTTATCTTGTGAATCTTGAGACATAGACATAGGTTATATAATCTTGATAAAATCAGTTTTCTATGATTAAATATTTAAAGACGTACAATCATCTAATCGGTCACTTAATCTCAGGTTTTTAGGTCCTAGGATAGGTACGTTAACCCAAGTTAGATTCTTTCTTTCTAAAACCTTTTTAGCCGAATTTTCACCGACATGAAAAGAAGGATATTCTGGAAATTAATATGGCAGAGTAAACATCAACTGAGTTTCTACCGCATTAGAAATGAGGAGATCCGTAGACGAACAAGGGTAACCGACATAGCTCAAAGAATTAGCCGGCTGAAGTGGCAATGGGCTGGCCACATAGTTCGAAGGACCGATAACCGTTGGGGAAGAAAGGTCCTCGAATGGCGCCCACGTCTCGGAAAAAGGAGTATAGGACGCCCCCCGACCAGGTGGACTGACGACCTAAAGAAGACAGCGGGCATCCGCTGGATTCAGAAGGCTCAGGACCGGTCAGAGTGGCGCAAGTTAGGGGAGGCCTATGTCCAGCAGTGGACCTCTAAGGGCTGATGGATGGATGGATGGAGTTTCTACAAACTCTCGTTGCTGCAGGAAACCAAAGTAATGGGAGATTTATTGGTTGCAATGATAATAAAAAATAAAACTCCAAATTTTGTCTTTACTAACCTACCTATTACTATTAGTAGTAATAGTAATGTTGTACTCAATTATTTATAACAAGCAAAAAAAACTGTACTAACTACAAACCACCCCTATTAACCGGTACCAAACCCTCATTTACTCCACATTGCATAACGCCTAGTATAAAACTTAAGCACTAATAGCCAGTACTAAACCAGTTTTCGTAGGAATGTGAGTGGGTGGCTCGTTCGATTCCCGGCTGTTTGGGCAAGAAATGATTCGGCCATGGGTTCACCAATGATGCAACTGAGAACTAGGGATGTCACATAGTTCTTAGAGAAAGTAAAGAAAATTAAAAAAATTGCAGCGCACACTGACAGGAGAGTAAAAAAACCGGGCAAGTGCGTGTCAGCCACGCGCCATGTACGGTTCCGAATTAGTAACTTTATCGACTATTACTCATTAACTACTTATGCTAAAATAGTCGTGATAGTTTTTCTTGTAAATTCATCATAATAAGTATAACCTATTTTTGAGATTTTTTCACTTGTCCAACTCCAACCGTTTGACTCTAACCAAAATAAGCATTTTAAAGCCAAATATTTCGCAAACGAACCCCTAAATGCAAATATAGTCTAGAAGAGCCATAATATTTTGAAAGACCTTTTCAACGATATCCCACACTAAGGAGTATGCAACGAAATAAAATTTCATCCTCACGTTACCTGTAGGGGAGGTATCCTGAATTTTTTTTTTTCAATATTTTATTCCACGATTTTGGAGTTTAAATAAATAGGTATATCCGTGCCAAATTACAACTTTCTAGCACTAAAGGTCTCGGCGCTATGCCTGGACAGACGAACGAACGGACGGACGGCTGGACGGATGGGCATGACGAAACTATAAAGGATCCGATTTTACTTCAGACCCCTAAAAATTACATAATTGATTAATTAATTACATATAAAAATGACATATTATCATTATTGAAAAGAAATCTGTCGTGTCTAAATTTTAAATGCAAAAATAAAATTAAGATTCTGTATTTTATCTTACCACTCTTGACAATAATTTATGATAATAATTAAACTAATTTAATTTTGAATATGATGTAGTTGACAACCCTAAGAGACTCACACGCATATTTAAAATTAAAGTAGTTTCTTTACTACCTAATTCTAATTAAGCCGTAAATGTTAACGGATTTATTGAATTTACATCTAAATTGATAGTTGGAGACATAAAATATAAATTAAGTTGAAAAAGTATCGAGGAGAGCTCAAATGAACTGATTGAAGTAATACTGGATGAAATGTTGACGTAATAAAGAAATATTGAAGAAAACTAGAAAACAAAAATGTTCTCATTCTTGCGAATCACGTGAAGTATAAGTTAAAACATGGAATAATATGACATGAACTAAAACTGTAATTGTTACGTAGAGGTAAAGTTTTCCCAATTCCTGATACCCTAAATAGATGATAAAGTAAAGTAAATAGGCAGAACTCTAAAAACTGCAAATATCTAAACTCTTTCAGTCACAATACTTGACAAAAGGCAATCAAAATTGATGAAATCTTGAAGAGTTTCATCAATATCATGATACAAAATAATCTTGCGAAATTATCATTAACGCTTTTCCCAAATAGTGTTGAGAGATTCGGGAACGAGCCTCCCCCGCCCGCTCTTTACCAGTACATTGTTAGACTGCATGAAAAATATTTTTAAGCTGCAGCAGAACGAAACCAAACACATTACCTCGGAGGTGATAATCACAGTTTGTCCCGTCAGTTAACATGAACTCGCCAGCTACTGAAGCTGTTTTTTTGTTTCAGACATGTTTGAACATTATTATCTCCGGTAGATTTAAACTTGTGAGCTGTGGCTTAGTTTGGACGCGGTTTATTAGCTTTTCTTTAAGTTTTAGCATCCGCTTTGGAGTTTAAACTTAAAGGGTGTTTTGGATTTGAAGTTGAAGAAATCCTTTCACTGAACTTTCCAAAATGCTTAAACGGAATGTCTAGATTATGAATCAAATTCAAGTCAACTTAGGTAAGATTTTAAGGTAGTTATTAAAATGTTTAACTTTGTTACTCACACTACAGTGAAATCTGACATTAGTTACATTATTAGCATGAACTTTTTAGTTTATGGAATTATTTTATAGAATGGTAAAAATATTTAATATGAATTTTAGAATTTTTCTCTCCTTCTCCACTTATATAATTTTAAATCTCAATTCTCGGTGTGCAGCGTGCGCTATACGCTAAGATGCACAAAGTATATCTTTGCATATTAAGACATTTTACATACTTACATATTTAATACCGTTAAATGAGTCATAATCTCAATTCTTTTGAATCCAAAGACGGTGAAATTGAACCAACTATAAGCAACTTTACACGAAGCTCCATAACTAAATGTCAATTTATGTAACATCGTGTAACACCACTTGTATCAAATTTCATCATAGTATTAAGCAATCATCCCGGGATCTGGGTACGTTTGCTTCGGAATCTGTCCGTCAGAGGGAGCTAACACGCGCATCCTGTCTGTCTGTCTGTCCAAGATAAGATTATACTGGAACACTTCAAATGCTTGATTGTTTAATGAGTTTGTAGGGTTTATGTGATTTCCGCTTCGTGATATTTAATATGGTTTAACTGTAGCACGCTTTCTGTTATTATAATTGCTTTATGAGTGGCAAACATGTCACTTATTGTCATAAGTCTGAAAACAGTATTAAACTTTTTGATGTTACTGGATTGGTCACCAATATTTTTTTATGAAAAGTAGGTTATGCATAATGTTTTTGATATTATGGACGTCAAATCGGCTATTTACATAGAAACATACCACCATCTAACATAATCAACTTTTATTATTATTATTGTTTGCAATAATTCAAATAAATAATACATATTTTGCCAGTAATCCCAGCTTTAATAAAATTACAATTGCATCAGTTTCTTTTCAAACCGGTCCCAAGATTAAAGGTTAGGGAATGTATGCTTTAACGAAATAGCTCGCTTCAGTTATACTCCAAATGATAGGGCGGCTAGCCACAATGCAGGATTTATCACGTTCTCCACCATAAATTACAACCCATTTGACAGTCCTAAACGCACCTTTCATATTGTTTTTCACAACAGGCTTCTAAAGAGGATGCCGTTCGCGGAACGATCCGACGAAATCGCCAAATTGTGACGAAAAAATCATTAGAACGTCCTAAGAAAGGAAATTGTTTTGTATCCCCGAGACTAGTTTCACAGATATAGAAACACAAAAAAGCGTATTTTGACGTCTAAATAGACTCGTCAAGGCAGGTAGAAGAACCAGTAACCGACACCTCTCCGCACGGTGAAAGAAATGTCATTAATTTTAACGGACCGAAACCAGCACTACGATTTGTTCAAAGCGGAGAAATTTATTCCTTTAATAATTTATAAATTTCCGATATCTGATCGAAGCTCCGTTTTTGATCAAGATGTAGAAATATGAATAGCTTTTTTATTGATCCCAGTTTTTACGGTAAAAGGAATAATGAAATGCATTTTATTTCTTCTCAGAAGAAGCTACTTAAAGTTTTCTTAAAGAACCCAAAGGAGATAGTAAACGCGTTTCTGGATTTTAAAACTTTATTAGTTTAAATGGGAATGATAATTGTAGCATTTGATTAAGAAGATAAGCTTCATTCCTAGCAATTTAAACAACGAAGCAAATCTTTTGCTTAATACTGTTGCTACATATAAAATAAAATAGTGGACAATAGCAGACTACATGAGATTAACTTGTAGGTAATTTACTCCTCAGAATGTTTGCTGAAAATGAAGTTATTATGTACCTGTGACATATTATTTTACACTAACGAATACCACGCAATTTCAACGACTTTAAACAAGACAAAAAATTGCTTCTCAACATTACTAAGATAAAAAAGAGTAATATGAAGACAACAAACGAGTAAACATAAATAAATTATAACAAGTTAATTTTACAAAAAAATTATCCCGACTCAAAGTACTTACGATCTGATGACCTCGTCCACAAAAATTTGAAGGAAGTGAATGTCAATAAAAAATACTTGAAATTAGATACAAAAAATCCTCCAAAATACAGGAGATCTTTTCTGCGTATTGCGTTGCTGCGAAACTTTTAGCATTCATCGAATTTATAATGTCGAAATCCTAAAGCATTACGTCCTAATGTGAACCAACAATAGAGAATTTATTCTACCTGAATGTCTGCTCTTCGGGCCATTGTTCCATTTGGGAACTCGAGTATTTTTTTAAATCCCTTGTTAGCAAGTCTTCGAATAGATCTCTTTTGTGAGGACAATAGCAGGTTACATATTTATAAGTGGGTAGGTAGGCGGGGTACAGGTGTTTTGTCTAAAGATTGAACCGTTTCTGAAATATTTCTCAACAAAATCTGGACTCTCTACATTACTTAAATTAACTATATAGAACCTTTTTAATTTCTAAAAACATGATTAAAAGTAAGCTGATTGTGATAATGTTATGGTCTTAATATGTAAGTAAACATACACATCAAATATATCTTTATCATTAAACTCCACCCTAATGTTTAACATCTCAACAATGTCAGTAGGAAGATGATTTACAATCGATAACAAAGTAACTACATTCATTTGCGAAGCATCTGGAACTTTAACTGAAGCTATCATTATAAATAAGATCGTGGAGAAGCACAAGATAGTTTCTTTAACAATAACAATGCTTTCAATAGCAACTCTTATTACAAATTATTACATAAGCCGTGCCGATGACTATCTCGGAAAGATTATTACAATATGCTTAGGCGGTCAAGTTGTTTTTTGCTCGCCGTCACCTCACGTTCCAGCGTCGGTGGATCCATCAAAAACTGCTGCGAGCACAACAAATAACTTTTTTAAGTATAACCAACGAACACCAATTAGTTCTACCCCAGATAGATGACTCTGTCGACGCTTCACCATCATTTTTTCCAAACCGGCCGGTGATTTTATTTGGAGAAGGTTCGGATTCGACTCGCTTCTGTGTGTTTATTACAACGCTGACTGTACAAATATTTTGTTGCCGTATTTTCTGGTAATGTCACGGTTTCTGGCACAATTTCGATTTCTAAAATGGATCAGGAAGATAATGTTGATTTTATTCTAATGTTCAAAAGTATTGCAGCATTTGCAGCAATAAGGTTGTCAATGTGATGTATAGATCACATTTGTCGTAACTCAAATCAATTTACGGCATCTTGGATGAGATTGGGTAATAATAACATATCGCTAAAACCCAAGAGTTATTTAGCTTTTTATTATTTTTATTTACAACTAGTAGTTTTGTGATTTATATGTGTGAAAACAATTATACATATCACAAACAAAAAAGTTTAAAATAAAATTCATTTAAACATCACTTTGTGATTACATTCTTCAAATTCAAAAGTTGATTAATAATCCAAAACACAGTATCGTCTTAATTAACAAAATGTTTTGTATATCCCAGTAATAAAACACGGACAAATAAGTTTTATAGAAACGGAATTACCATGTATTCGTTAATTTGTATAGAAAGCTAATGAAAATTGAAAAGTTTGTATTTCCGTGAGAATTTATTAGGGAATGCAATTGAGCAAGAAAAGTGTAAGCATAATATTTAAGTTGGGCAACTTAAATATATAGGTCTCAAATTAGAGTAATAAACAGTTTCATTCATTCATCTTTGTATTTGAACTATAACAGAAATTTAAAATGAATGTAAACTTTTTTGCTAGAATTGAGTAGTACAAATAATTTTATAGATTTTTTGGGAACAATTGTCTATTGTATTACGAATTGCTGTTAGCTTTGAAGTGAATTCAAACAGATATTTTAGAATAACGTGATCATGCTATAAATAAACATGCATATTTTTTTTAGGTTAAGAGCAAGATAAATCTACGCTGGCTTTATCGATAGCTGGTATACATCTTACGGCTATGCTTGAATCACTTGCTGAAAAAGAATTCTCTTCGCCTTTGATAAAATAATTATTCGAATCATCTTTTCCAGATTCATCATAGTTTAATTTAATTATTCATGTTCACTTATTTTATTGTTGACTTCAAATTTATCATGTTTAGGGTTCCTGATTTGTAGTTGAAGTGGTTTTAACCAATTAAGTTCTAAAGATGGAAGTAAACCAAGCTTACTTCGTAGATCTAATCAGCACCACCCACTATACCATTACAGCAGCACATTGTTTGAGACACATTTGTTTGTAGGCGTCAATGATTTATTAATAACTTAGACTTATTCACACTTTACACTTCCTCAGCGATTGTATCAACTTGGTTACAACGTGTATGCGGTTGATGGGACGGTCACTTAGCTATAATCAATAATGAAGAATCTTCATCATCCTCACCTTCTTAGGTAGGATAGAAAATGAGAATCTATTAAAAGTTTAAGGTCTCTAACAAAATTTCACAATTGGTTTCTATACACATTCTGGAAATTGGATATTGTTTAACGTGTCTTTTGAAGGCCTGAAGCTCTCATGCATATTTTGGGCAGGTTTTAATAATGTAAGATTACGAGTATTAAACACTCAACAGATGTAATGGAAAACTGGAAAATATGTAAATATGCTTTAAATTAATTACACCAAACTATAACAGTAAGATATAAGTACCAGGATAACATAAAACCGAGGCTCCACGACAACGCTGTTCGCTCCCAATGTCTTCATCTAAGGCCGTGACCGCGCTTGACCCACGACCAGTTCCCGAGATAGCTCGACCAAATAACCAAACGACTTGATATTGGCGAAATTATAAATGCCCTTTATTTAGAGATATGTATCGAAGTAACTGTTCTCAGAATCTAAAAATTTCAATCGAAGTAACGTCACTATCAGGTCATCAACTTTAAATAAAAAATCAAAATACACGATTATAATTGGAAGCAAGTCACAGAGTAAAAAACATCTCGAAATGGCATTTTCATTTTTCTTCTACTGACAATCTGACGGGTCTGGTTCCAAGTTTGTACTGATAATTTTTACATATTTATTAGTCATCAAATTCTCCTTTTTTGATCTTATCCTGAGATAGTTCTTGTAACGTCTCAAGACGGTTTTTGTTCGCAATCAATCAATGTTTTCTGTTAAGTGGGACGTGGGTCAAAAAACAAAGAATTTATAAACGCAACTCGTTAATTATAGTCAATATAAATATTTATTATATTTATTTAATATTTATTATTATATTAATTTCAAAATTAAACACACATATATAATTATGTTGCCAGTGACTGCGTTAATTACCGATTTATTGAAGGGTACCTAATAATAAAAATCTATCATGATGTTCTGCTGTCGGAATCGAATTGAATTTCTTTTGTACATTGAGTTACATCTATAAGTTAATATAGCGATATTAACTTTATTCGTATAGTAGCAATTCGCGTCAATTTAATAATGGCAATAAATTGATTACTTTGTTAGTAGCATCCTTGTTACAGGATGAAGATTGATGATCATAAAGTGATTCATAAAAAACTGACACGTAATTTACATACGTACTTTTTATTACGGAAAATTCTAAAAATATTTGTATGTCGACCTAAAATTATGAAACGTCTATGCAATGCAATGCAACGCCTATCAAAACACAACCTACTTATCTAATCTAAAAACAGTTATCTCTACTTTATTACAAAGACACATTTAAAATTTTATTCACAACCATTAAACATGAGATTCCACCATTAAGTATTCTATCACCCGTTCAAATCTCCGGAGCGGTTGCCGCGAGGAGAAACGGAGAGAAACGTATAGTTTTGGTAATTGCTTAATCAACCCGATTGATCATCAATAGAGCGATCGACCCGCTCTGCTGAGTCGACGACCCGGGACCACAGAGTTATGAATTATGTAGACCTGTATTTCACAAACATGAAATTGAATGTAAATCTTATATTTTAAAACATACAACAAAATTAATATTATCATGTGTTTTTTCATTATCTGTTGGCATTACTCATACTTCGCCCAATGAAACAATTTTAAAACCTTTATGATTTTAAAATTTTACAAACAAAAATATATGAAGCCAATTCTCACGATTACTATGAGTGTATCCTACGGCTGTTCGGATTTTTTAAAAGGTTTCGAAAATTTATGTTGGTTAAATTAAATTTTTTATTTAGTTAATAGTATCAGGCGTTACTTTGCGGAAATCCACTGTTTTTAAGTTAGTATTAGTATAACGGATTGCTGCAAAGTAGACTAATACTAACTTTGGTTATTATTTTTTCATATTATTTTTAAGGTACGTACCTACCTACTATTTAATTGTAACCCACGATCACAAAAACAATTCTTGACATTTGGATAAAAAGTATAAATTTATACTTCTTCAAATTTCTTCTATAAGAAAATTTTGAAAATAATACGAGTATTACTGAAAATTACATAGTCTTGCAGAAATATAGTTTGTCATTATGATAAATTAAACTTGTAAGAGTCTACTTAGTCTGAGATTAAGGCACCAGAAATTCTTAAAAGTTCCACAACGAACGTATAGTGCTTATTACCGCAAGAATTGTGTATTTCTAACAACGACTAAGTCTATATCGATCAATTTTGCGCTACAAACAAATCATAGTTGGCTGCTTATTTGAAGCTATGCGCGTGATCGCCGATGCAGTAAAATGCTTTAATGAATTATATTGTACTCTTTACTTTCCTGTATAACGTGATGTAAGATTCCAGCCTATACCGTCGCTATCTATGAATGTTATGAATCAACAAAAATTTACATAACTATTATCATGTGATTCTTCAAGTCAAGGCTCAGGAGTTTAAATTATCCGGACAAAAATAATGGTCCTAGCACGGACCTAAAAAAACACGGACGTAATCCCAAGAACAAATTCAGTGAAGCACCCATAGTAATATCAACTCTCTATTCGTACAAGTACACACACCCACACATTGACACTTCACTGCTTCAATCGCGAATCAAAAATTACGCACACATGGTAAGCGAGCGACCATTGCTATGCTTCACTTTCGATTAGACGAGGTTACGTCAGTCTTTTTTTCAGGTCCGTGGGTCCTAGATCAATCTTAACATTAGCCGTTTTATATAACTTTGTCATTTTTTCGTATTTCTAGTACATTTGACTGTTGTCTGAGCAAAGTTCAAGTCTAAGTGCGCTTTATAGCTATATCACCCTTATTAAGGGCACTTCACCATTCAACACTACATCACATCGCTGCTTACCGGGTTACTTCTACCAAAAGTTATATATGTATAGTCGTTTCCTGACGGTCGTGTTCATCCATGACAGTCTTAGCTACCATTTTTCTATCAATAGATAGGTTCCTATCTACAATTTTCTGTCTTAATGAAGGTATGATAGGACCGTATATGCTGATGTGGATTAGAAAGAAGGTCCACTGAATAGCGGACTGCCCTTACTTCATACGTGTGAGTTGTGACCAAAAGATGATACATTAGACACATGCAAAAAACTGTAGTATTATTTTGTAAATGGCCAACACACGCGTCCGTTAATGTTATTACTAGCTGCCCGAACAGACTTCATCCTATCAAAATTTTTTTTTATTAAAACCTTCCGTCTATCCTATCTTTCAAGTTGCATCAAACTGCACACGGTGTGCAAATTTGATTAAAATCGGTTAAGTAGTTCAGGAGTCCATCGCGGATAAACAACGTGACACGTAGTTTATATATAAATTAAGATTTTATTTCAGTTTTAACAAACAGATCCGTCGCTTCTTTGGACGACAATGCATTGGTGTTTTGGTGTAATGGACCGTATGGAAGGACTTCGGCGGAGGCAACTTATTACGCGACACGCAGTTGGCCTGTTTTTTAACTTAGAAGAGCTCAAAACCCATTGACTCAAAGGAGGCGTTGACATAAATTTGAAAACCTGTGCCCTACACGATCTGTATTCAATACCACCATGTCTTCGACGTAGATCTAAACAAATCATAGCTGAAGCGCATTCGTGATCGGGTACAAAGATTCGTGATGGTGAAAGAGTTATGAGATTGTGTTCCTTAAGTGCCCGTTGTCTGTCCATTGAGATATGGATGTATTAGGGGAATAGTGATAGCCATGGTTTAAGCATCGATTGCTGTATGAGGTCACCAAAAAATGCTTGAAGGACAGAGTTCTTCAACTACAACTTTTTAAAGTTTTGCTTTCTTGGACACGTTAGATTGTTCAGTAAATATAAAAGTTTTCATTTTCATATTTGGTCTGTTTTATCCATACTTCCATACAATTCCATACTTTCCATACTAATACTAATATTATAAATGTGAAAGTGTGTTTGTTTGTTTGTTTGTCCGTCTTTCACGTCGCAACGAAGCTGTTATTTATATATCCGTTTTTGTGTGTGGAGAGCTATCTCCACACACAAAAACCATACCAAATAACGAATTTCGAGGAGGGTGGAGAATAACGTAGGCTACTTTTTACCGCGGTAAAACATCCCCATGGGAAGATCGATATTTTGTTACTTGCTAGATATTTAGTTCCGGATGTTGTTAATAGATGGCGTTAGTAAAATTCATTTGCATTTCATGCTATCAAATGATACATGTAAATTACTTAAGTCATAGGCAACTAAGTTTAACTAAGTAAAAGTAAGTAAGTAGGATTTGTAAAAAATCGATCTCTACCGCGGGCGAAGTTGAGGGCAAGCGCTAGTATTTCAATATTTAAATTACAATATTTAATACACTGAATTTTAATTCTAGGATACGTGTGTAATACATGTTTATGGCGTTATGAAGAAATCTTAGTAGGTTTCCACGGGATGTGGAATTTGCAGACTACTAGAAGGAGTTCTAGGGAACAGCGATTTTTGGAATTAAGAAACCATCGAGTTGAATAAATTGCTAACAAGATTATGAAAAAACAACTTCAAATGAAACCAATGTACCTGCTGCTACTTATTGTGAAGAAGCGTTCTATTTTGATCATACGACTGGTGGTCTGGCTTTTAAATAAATCTAGAGAGCCTTATGCACGCGATGAAATAAACAAATAATATTATAAACGCACACACACTCTTGCACAGGCATTGACATACACAAATGAGTCATCCGCCCACAACCTGTATTATTTATTTGTCACATAACTAGCCAGGGAATCGTATCTAAGACCTTTTGCTCAGTCAGTACGTTACAGGATTTTTTTAACTTTTGCAAATATCAATGATCGAGGCCCATTAGAGCTAACTCAATCCTTGTCTATAAGATAAGCAAATAACATTGTTTTTTGATATGAATAGATACAATATACATATCAAAAGTATCAATATCACTTACCAATTTAAGTGGTTTTAGTTTTTACCTATTATTGGCCTATTAACATTGGCCTGCCAAAACATAAGACGCTCACTGCTTGTTTCGTACCTAGTAAGCATTTCAAATCTGCTTATAGAAACAATACATCGATGATTCAGCTTACATAATATGTAGTCATTAAATAGATTAACAACTTTTTTTGCCAATCATCTAAAATGATTACAAGTCTCAATTAAATTAAACGTAGTTAGTAATCAAGCGCAATAAATTAACAATAACTCGACTTTAACATCGTCTGTTCATTCCATAAACTTAATTCATATAGTTAATATCTTTTCACATCATTATATCTCTTCATATCGTCTCTGTCAAGGAGTCATTACATTTAATTGAAGGTCTCCTTACTCTCTTTATCAGAGATCATGAAATATATTAGGCCATACAATTAGGTGTGACGGCCTAGTTTGAATATTGCGTCGGATCTCTCCAGGAAGTCCAAATTCTAATAACTTATGAAGGGTATGTTGTTAGGGACACCATTGAGTGCATTTGACGACCCTGTAGCCTAGTTGGTATCGACCCTGCCTACGAAGTGAGGGGTCCCGGATTCGATTCCCGGCCGGGGCAGATATTTATGTGACAGATAAATATTTGTGCTCGGGTCATGGCTGTGATTGTGATGCGTTATATGTATCGTCCATGGCACCCGCGACACAGGTACCTAATAACCTACTGCGGGGGTATGAGTGTGTTAGCGTTTATTTATCATTTATTTTGAATCTGTATGTAGGTATGTGTGTTTGTGTGCGAGACTGTTGGTGTAAAAGTAGCTCCATTTTTGCGTTCTTCGTAGTGGACGTTACTGAACAATGGATGGATCCTTCTGTCCGGTGGTTTAGCTTGGCGTAGCACCAAATACCCGACGGTACTCGTAAATGGTAGGGTTTGTTACTTGTCTAACTAGCACCCTTGTAGAACCTTAAAATGTATTTTTGATGCTTCAGTTTCGGTGTCGGAGACTCTCTGCTTCGTATTACTTATGAGGCGGAGATGTCTTTTAACCGATTTCAAAAAAGATGGAGGCATTCAATTCGACTGTTTTTTATGTTTGTTACCTAAGAACTTTCGACTGGGTGAACCGATTTTGATGATTCTTTTTTTATTCGAAAGCTGGTGCTTGTCATGTGGTTAATGAGTTATAGCTATAGTCGATAAACTTACTACTTCGGAACTCTACGTTGCGCGTGGCCTGACACTTGCCCGGTTTTTTAAAGAAGAAAATCTCCAGTCTCTTATTTGTTGGCAATTTAAATAAAAATAAACCTTATCGAGTTGTATTTTATGTTGGTTATCCAATGAATAATTACATAACTTTAATTGAGTCGCTTTATCGGCGCACTAAACAAAAAGTTAAGTATACATCTTAAGAATAATTAATCAGTAGATGTAAAAAATGAGGATTCCACTACTAGTATTTTGCTACGATGTAATGAGTGTGTAACTAGCATTTTAATATTGTGGTTGAATTTTATTACATTGTATCATCTATCACCAATACATATTCTAACATAATGTTTTCTACAGTGGGCGTTATCGCCCTCTTTGTTCAGAGCTACACGGGGGCGCCCGGGCGGTAGAAAGCATAATTACCTACTGGTGATATAATAAAAAATACTAGGTATTATGTTTCCTTAATACCTGTGTGTTTTATTCTCAATAAAACATATTTCAATATACTTATTTTCCTATTTTTTCTTAAAGGGGCTTTTTAAAAATGTTCTATATTAAAAGGGGCTGTGGCGGGGGATCTGAGAACCTGTGAATAACGAATCCATCCATACATAGGTACTTTAATTAGGTGAAGTAAAGTGTGTAAGAGTAAAGTGTGTGTGTGTGTAAGAGTTAACTAGGTAATTGATTAATTATTGTAATACACTGCAATATAATTAATAATTATGATATACGTATCTACCCAGGTAATTGGTGTATGTAATTGTTGTAAGGTCTTAAATCTTATCTCTTTTGATCTTGCTTGCTATAAACAATAGAACCGCCTATTGTTAACGGAGGTAGAAAAGCAAGAATATGAAGTTTTTGTTTTTAAAACAGACTTCAAAAAAGGAGGAGGTATTCAATTCGACTATATTTTTTTATGTTTGTTAGGTACCTCAGAACTTTCGACGGGTGAACCGATTTTGATGATTCTTTTTTTAATCGAAAGCTGGTGCTTGTACTATGACACTAATGGTCCCACTTTTTGAGCTAGATCTGACCAATAGTTTCTGAGTTATTTTGAAGTTGGTTATTTTTTGTCAAGAGTTATAATTATGTTTTATCTGTGACGTACCTACCTAATAGTTTAATTGGAGTTTAAAGGAATTTAGGTAGGTACGAGTCTGTACCCTCAGTAGGCAAAAATTATTTTGTAGTCCAAAACATACTTTGCATGAGGTTTCATTCGCAATTAATAAGTAGGTACGTTTTCAGGTTCCAGATTTTTTAATTTCTTAATATTCTTTTGACACGCAAATACTCGTAATTTGCGTTGATTCAAATCACAATTTGTTACATTAAATTGTACCTATTAAAAGCTATCAACCTACTTGCTAGCAACGATGTTAATATTTCTGCTCATAATTTTTCTTACTTTTTTTAAACGTAAAATTACTTTATACAGGATGGCAACTAAAATCATTTATGAATAATCATATTTTATTTATTTAGGTTTCGCGAGCATCAGCCTTAATTACAATCGAACTTCACTTATAGGGAAGTTCTTTTAATTATATTATTACAAGGAAAGTGCATGAGAAACCTACGAGGATGGCATTTCTATATTTAATTTATAGAACAACTATTACCGAACAAAAAAGTTTACAAGCGTCTAACAAATACTGTTTAACACATAATAATTTATTTAACAAGACATTAGATTTATGCATCATAGATAAAGATAAAAGTTTCCTCCATCCGGCCTGAAATAAATATCTAGCACAGTGTCTGAATACTAATCCGGTGCGAGCAATAAAAATGCACCAACAATACGAGGTGATAAATAAAAATACCAGCAAATCCCGGGAAAGACTTAAAACGTGACTGAACTGCGACAACCGGCCAACCGCTCCCCGTAGCTCGGGACCGCTTTGTTTTTAAAACCTACAAAAAGTCAAACCCTGGTCCTGACCACGGCAGGTACAAAATATACTCCGGGCCATATGTTCGAAACTTCGCTAAAACGAAAAGTTGTCACTTAAGTCAAAAAGACGACACAAACTACCGACGGGACAGATTCCAAAAACGTTGCAGTCCATGTGTGAATTACGGCATTTCAAGAACAACATAACAATAAAGTTACTGCATTTAAATAAAGAGTTAATTAAGTTATAAGTTTAAATAAAGAAGGAGACTCACAGTATCATACGCTGATTTATCAGGTCATCTCATGTCAAACTATATTGCAGCAGCAGCAATCCATTTGCATAATAATAAATACAACACAGCACACATGCGCACTTGTCAAATTAATTAAACAAACAAATTAACACTTTGTAAAATTCATATTGAATTTTCAGTCACCGGAGCACCCACTGAAAGTTTAAAAGTCACAGGTTTTGTTGATAAAAAAATTGTAACACCGATTGTTTATGAATAATTCAAAATAAAAATTGGTAACGACGTCCGTTGCCTGCGCGGCTTGCACCGATATAGCTAAAGCGGGAGGACATGGCTGGAACGCGCCGCCGGCGATTTCATCTCAATCTCGCCCGTCGAAACGGGACAGTAACATGACAATAAACGATTGTAACACGTCAAGAGCGAAAGGGACGGTCGTTTTCTCATTATGCGCGCGTCGAGGCTGACATTTCAATCTCGCCGTCCCACTCGCACGCAAAGTTATTTCCGTACAAATTATATGCAGGCTTATTTGTGCTGCGTCTCGCTCTGGCGCGGATAGTGCTAACCAGATAATGTCTTAATCGCATTTTCTTAGCGCTATGCTGACTGATGCACTAACATAAACAATGATAATTCATGGATTTGCATGGGCGATAAAAGGTTTTTAATGAGTCAACTTCGATGGGTTGGAACGCTCACACATAATTGGTGGGAGGTCTACTAAGTAGGTATTTAAGGTGCCTTGATTTTTTCTTCATAGATATGTAGGTAAGTATAACTTGTTTAGCATATTAAGTAAGTGTTACTCATTATCGTCGTAGGTGGTTGGTCACCTTAAATTTAATCAAATAAAATAGCTACATGAATTGTGACAATCATTTCTAGATATTTCTTTGCCTATTAGTGAATAATTATAATAAAACAGTTCCCTATTATGCACGTCTCTTTTGGACCTATTTACTCTGCAAAGCTTGTTAACCCTTCAAAAATAAAAGATATCTATTTAGTTATTACGGTGCATATAATAATCTTTGTTAAATAAAGTTATTAGATCTTTAAGCAGCACTATTTATAGCATAATCATAAAACAAATCATGATGTGCAAACTTTAATAATAAAGTTTACACTGCAAACGGTGCACTAGCATAAATACTTCAAGATGTTGTATGTTATAGTAGGGTCATAATACTCATTAATAATGATATAATTGTTGTTATAATCACAGCACGCCCACAATATCTTGGACTGCGGAAAATATATGTATTCACTATTCTATTCACTTTGACAGACTTCGTTCTGTCAAAAGTTTTTTTGTATTATTATTTTTGTATGCTGTATCATAAAAAAATAAAAACAAAAAATTTTGTCAAAAAAATAAATTTAGGGGTAGGACCACCCTAAACATTTAGGGAAATGAAAAATAGATGTTGTCCGATTCTCCACCCTAACCGATATGCACGCTAAGATTCACGACAATCGGTCGAGCCGTTTCGGAGGAGAATTTTATATATTAGATATGGCTGCGGTTAGGAACAATGAACAGAAAAAAATGTCAATCAATAGATTGAAATCATTTTGTTGGTGGATTTTCACAAAGCAGTACATTAATACGCTTAATAAATATTTGATACCAATGGATTTTCACTCAGTAATGTCAGTTAATAACTGTTTTAACTGAATTTTAAAACGTCTACCACCACGATTTCATTCAATTTAAGTAAAATTAATTTCAATTCAAGTTAATTTAGTATAAGTATCAATTTTGTATTCAGAGGATACAAAAATGCTACTGATTTTTCAGTAGATATATTTAAAACCCAAGAAATCGGCTTCATATTGTCTTTCTTCTCTTTTATTTCCTTATTAAAAATTGTTTTTCCATCATCTACTGATGATGCACACCCCTAGTTTAATGTAATAAAACATACTGAACTTCCAGAAATATTGAAGCAGCAGAGTTAATTTATTATCAGTGTTTGTATAGCTAGTGACGATACTGGTATAACTACCGATTAGTTACAGATTCACAAAGCTTTTTTTGTTTCGAATTTATGAGATATGCAAAACAAAACATTGAGTTGACACCATAGTAAAAGTTCGTAACCCGAGCCACAGCTACAACTCGAACTACAGCCAAGCCTCAGCGTGACTCCAGCCTTATCCCAAGCCACAGCACCATTGATCAGCCCCAGAATCAGCCCTAGCACAAGTCCGAGCCCACAGAAAAGGGCTTTTTATCCTCGTTATAATTATTTTAAATGTTCTTATTAAAAATGTTAACTGGGCTTTAGTCTTTTCTGTTGTATTATATTCTGTTGTGTATTATATTGAAACACTTGTAACCGCCCTCGCTTCACTTGGGCAAATCTATGCCTTAGTACGGAGTTATGAACGCACTAATGATCTATTTGTTAAGTGTACAAACACTTGAGTATGCAAACGTTTGTTCTTTATGACGAATCAGTGGGTTCAAGTAAGTTCCCAGGGATAGGTACTCAAAGTTTTACCTAACTTAGCATAAAATAACTATATTATTTTATAAATACATTATTACAAACATATCTGAATTGTGCAACTTTTGCCATTTAGTTGCATTACTGAATTCACTGATTATTCTGTATTGAAAAATCTCTAATGATCTGATGATTTTGCGAGTAGAGTTCTCCCGGTAATCATAATTCCACCAACTATTACAAAAAAATTTTGCTACTTTTAGGACTCGCAACCATTATTCTTGTAACTTTGAATAACTGAGTCTACACATCTTTTTAACTATTAAACGTACATTACAGTCTGGTACCATTATAATTATTGAAATACAAGAAAAAATATAAGAAAATTTGAAGGAGTGTAATTGTTTCTTTACACCTATTTATAAATAGATAAATCTATCTGTACTGATATATTAATACTGTCAAGACATTATGTTTACGAGTATATGTTTGAAAACACCAAGTAATCGCTGGAAATGCCAGTTGGATTTGAAAAAATGTATTGTGTATAATAGCCACATTCGTGAGGAACGCCATAGGCTGTCCTGAAAAAAGGAGTTGCTTCAGGCAGGAATTAATTCCGTTAATTGTTCCTTTATGTAAATAAACTAAAATAATCTAAATAATATAATCAATTTAAAATCAAATGAACTAAATATTTAAGAGCAATACAAAATACAATCATTATTATTCGTTCTGTAAAGTCCTTTTAAAACAGTTCCACTTACATTTAATTTTCGTCGTCATGAAAGGCGATAAATATTTATTTAAAATGCATTAAAAAAAACATTTTATATGTAACATAGTATAACAGAAGTTAGTCAATATAGAAACAGGCCATATAATGATCTATTTGTTAAGTGGCAAGCAAACATGTTTGCAGCGGCGACGTCGGGACTGACGACTCAACCGAGTGACTTTCTGGGAAACTACAAAAATTCTTCACACCCACAATCTCTTAAAAGGCTTAGTAGTTCCCATGATTTCATAGTGTTAACCATTGATATAATACGATAGAGAAAGGCTACTGTTTTTGAACAGTAAAATTTTTCTACGTCCAGTTTTTTAAAGCCACAATTTAAGTCTTGAATTAACATACTATAGAGGTACATGGGATTTGTTGAAATTATTATATATCTATAGATATTAGTAAATTGATAAAAACTTCAATCGAATTTTGATACGTGAGATATTTCTTTAATATCGTTATGTCATTACAAATTAAACACAAATCATTGCCTTACGGACTCATATTAAATGGACTCGGACTTGTGCTGTAATACTCATTTAATATTATTTCAAACATTAATTGACTCGTTACCATAAACTAACAAATAGCGTAACAAGTGCTTATTTGAAATTTCAAGAACGAGAATAAAAAAGAGATAACGTATGAGGCCCGCATGTTTGTGTACCAGGAATGCCACTGTCAACTTTGCGTGAAATCACATCACTCCCAGAGGTTCCGTATGAATCATGCATGATCAGACGGAAACTAACGTACAGCGCAATGTCAGTATGTCTTAATGTACTTCCAACAAAAAGACAAAATCCACATCACATCGATAGAACGTGACAATAACATCTAAACGAAAACATACCTAATGACTTAACTTTCACAAAAACATACCACAAAAATAATCTTAAACTTGAAAATATAAGGTTAACTTTCCTTCAAAAGACAACGGCATAAAAAGGATTTCAGAATCGAACAGGTTTTCGTTACGAATGAAATGCTCCAAGAAAAGGGACGGGGCTACAAAAAGCAATCGCGGTAAAGCAACTAAACTCGAAAGCTCAAAGGACTTGTGCTGTATTTTGTTTTGTCTGAGCGAGATAACTTGATCATCTTCTCAACTTATTAAACGTAATAACTCTTTAATACTGCACAGGAAAATGAACCTTAACTCACTCTGACAGAGTTCAACAATTTTGCACAGTACAAAATTTAAGTCGTTCTAAACCGGACATGTCGTAAAAAGAACAATTTACAAGTTCGTCTGGCGCAAAGCGAGACGGAAGACAAATCTATCGTACGTTCGATAGGGATAGCATATAACCCTGGACCAGGCTGAGGCTGTGTATTTTTTCTGAGTTATTATGCCGGTTTCGATCTTTAATTAAGACATTTTGTGCATTTATAATGAAATAACAATATGAGTCAACGTTACCGACACCTACAGACTAGAGGGAAGGAGTGTTCTGACATTTTTGACCTGCGGTTAGCGTTACAATGACATAATTAATTTATTTAATTTTAAACAGAAAATATTTTCGTTCTCATGTTTCATGTAATTAATTGTGTTAAAAATTGATCGCGCAGACATTTCACGGAACTACGAAATAAGATCTGTAGATATGCCAAGATCAGGTAGAAATTGAGTCAGTCTAATTCAGCCAATTATAATTTCATTCAGATAAGGGCTATGGCACATAAAATGCGATAAAGACTAATCAATCAGCAATGAAATTATAAGTACGATAATACAATAATAGATTTTATAATTTGCCAACCATGGGTACAGCTACAGCCATATGTCCCTCAGGGTCCATTTATATTGCAACGAGAAAACTGAGCTAGCATTATAAAGTCGAGTTTTAAATCTTATGGTTAGCCACTGAAGTGTTTTTATTGCCGTAAGTCTTTTATAATATTAAGGTATAGGCGGTAAAATGTATTAAATCAATAAACTGCGTACCTATTCATGTTAATAGGTAAGAAAGAAGAAAACTCTTACCCCTAAAAATATATATAACATTAGTATACGTTCATAGTATGAATGCAAAGTTTTGCGGGGGCAAACAATGATGTTATAATGTAAAAAAGAGGTAGATATGTCACTAGCGCGCCAACGATGAAGAGCGTAAGAACAGGCAATTGACCGTTCTGCTCAGAGTCGCTCTGTCACTACAAGACGATGCGCACGCTTTTTGTTGTTGCCAGAAGTGCTTGACATTTGACATACAGCGTTAAAATGCCTTCGTGTATTATACCAATAATAAATAAATAAATAAACCCTTACACACTCATACCCCCGCAGTAGGTTTTCACCTGTGTCGCGAGTGGCATGGACGACACATATAACACATCACAATAACACCCATGATCCGAGTACAAATATTTATCTGTCACATAAATATCCGCCCCGGCCCAGAATCGAACCCGGGACCCCTCGCTTCGCAGGCAGGGTCGCTACCAACTATGATACAGGGTTGTCGAGCTTTTTAAGATATTATCAAAATAATAATCCTTCTACTCATTGACACCACGCACCCCTACGCTTTTATTACATTTACACGATTCTTATTTCTATTTTTTAATTGGATTTTCTATAAAAGTGTGTTTTTTAGTTTTTTAACTATTATTTATATTACTATAGTTATAATACCCTGCATGTGAGCTTACTGTCTGAACTGCATTTTCTACTACATGACTGGGGGCATTAGAACTAGTTCTTTCCTTCTTTCTTCGTGTGATTTGTGACGTACGGTGTTGATTGACTCTACTGGTTGACTAATATCCACGGGCAACGGTGACCACATACCGCCAGCTGACTCGTTATCGGCTAACGTACATAAAAAAACAAATAATCCTTAAAGGTCATAGATGTCGCTGATCACCCATTTAGATTCGAGCTACCAGGTGAGCAAGACATAAATATACTTCGATAACCAAACTTAAAATAACCGAAAAAGGCTTTAAAATTTTACAACGTTCATTTTATGAATTTAAATAAATTTTATAACTATGCACTTTATCGGTGCACCTGCATTTTTGCTGAATAATGGTCCGCCAGCACATTTGTGATGACGAGACTCGTGGGACTCCATGGGGTATTGTTGAAACATAAACATTCGCGTTAATCTGTTTAGGTATCTAGTATCCAGTTTCGAGGATGTAGTTTTATAACTGCTGCAGTTTGTGTTTAGTCTGCTATAAAGTGTTTGTTTCGAAAAACTTCCTTATATTTTGAAGGATTCAATTCTTCGATTCGATTTCAACTCTTTAGACTTATAGAGTACTTATATCTCGTCGAAATTTTGAAAGCTTCGTGCGTCTTTTAAAATTGAATTCAGCCTGAAGATGGAGACTTTAGTGACCAACCCAAGAGATTTTATGTTGCCAAAAGGGCTCCAATATGGCCTTAAAGATTATTTAGAAAGTTTTTTTAAGGACATCAAAACCGACGGTTTAACTAAGTGCTCTAAGCTAATGCCCGTGTTCTTAACCGATTTCGACTCAAGAGGGCGATCTTAGATCTTACAAATATTATCACTGACATATCTATGTTAGCATCTCATAACGAATCTTGAGATCGCAGAGATCTTAACAAACTAATAAACCAATTTATTAATCAGGTCTAAGACACGTGAAAGCAATCAACAAATTTTGCCACCGATCACACGTTTAACCCATTTAATTAACTCAGCCGATCACAATTCTAATGTGGATTCTAGTGAACGAAGTGCTAAAGTCGACCATGAAATGTTTTTACGTGCTTCAGTCGCAGTTAGAGAGCAAGATCTCAGCTACAGCTATTCGTCAACAGCACGTGCTGCATCTAGCCCAGTGAGACTTGACTCTGTCACAAATTATTATAACTCTATCATTAATGCGCAAAGAAAATAAAGTCAACTACCCAAGGATGATTGATCAAACCTCTTAGATGTTCCTAGTGCTTTAATCGGCCGCAATATAGATCCCTGTAGAACTCCCTACTTTTTAATCTAATTTATTACACCGACCGTACCGATCTATACATTACATCCACCTGTCGCATAACTACCTATGCCTGTATCGTATTCATTCGCAGGTAAAGAGACACGTGATGTATCAATACCTTGCTAAACATCCTTTAGCAGGGTGTCAAAGGTATTGACAATATCCAAACTCATTATTGTATTATAAAAAGTCAAAGAATTGCTCTTTCAATTACTACTGAAGGACAAATAGGATATCAAACTTTTTTATGTGCTCAATTCGGAGGAGAAATTCTTGAAGAAGATGAGTTGTGTAATATATTATTTTATTTAGTAAGCATAATACTTTTTAGGCAAAACAAGAAGGGCTGAAATGTCAGCGACTTGACAATCACCATAGTAAACATAGAAACTTACAAAAAATCGATCTCACTTCTTCCATTGTAAGATTACTATAATATTTAATTGTTAATATTATAAATACAATGGAAAAAGTAGCCCAAATCATCATTCTCTATGATTCCATAATATTAAGGTTTATCAAATCAATATAAAATTAATATTTTTATTTAAACGGTATAATAGAATAACCACATTGATAGACACATCCGAGCTTCAAGTTTACTACAGAATCCAAAAAGTAACCCATAATTAACAAACGTAACGTAACTAACCATTAACTTTCTAATTTTATTTCTCTATTAACAATCTCCAACTCGATTAAACTTAAAATTCAAGTTGAACCAGGAAAAGTTTTCGGTGTTAGCGTGTTACCTTTTATCCTTTTTAACCACATATTAACATAAATTCCTTGGGCCTGTGACACGTTGGTTTTATCAATCTGTTTATTTTTAAAGGAGTTTTACTGGGTCTCTTAATAAAACTGATCACTTATTTATATAGACCGGTTCGGGTGAGAATTTGAGTGTGGTTACCGATGGGACTTTTTTAAGGAAAAGTTCAAAAAATGCTTTGGAAGTTATCAGTATGTTGATTTGATATACACTCTTAATGCGTACGTATTGTGTGTATAAGATGAAAATAAGGTACAAGCTTTTGTTTATATTAGAAACTAGATGACCCGGCGAACTTCGTATCGCCTAACAAACTTATTTTTTTCTAAAATAAAAGTAGCCTAAGTTTACTACTTCTTACATCAGCTATCTGCCAGTGACAGTTCCGTCAAAATCGATCCAGCCATTTCAGATATTAGCCGGAACAAACAGACGGACAGATAGACAGACAGACATAAATTGTAAAAAATGTTGTTTTGGTATATGTACCGTGTATACATACATCCAAATGCACTTAGTAAAAGCGGTTATTTTAATATTACAAACAGACACTCCAATTTTATTCATTTGTATAGATGTATAGATGTGAAAGGATGAACAAATATTAGTTACTCTTTTACGCAAACACAACTGAATGTAATTTCATGAAATTTAGCACGCAGCGCAGGTAGGCCAATAACTGGAGTAACATTAGGGTACTTATTATCCAAAACGCGGGCATAGCGTTAGCCTTTAATGTACACCGTATTGTTACAAGATATTTCAGAGAGTCAGTCATAGATGATAACATGTTTCCGTCTTGGCCAGCGAAGCGACAATACATAATACGCTGGATGTTGATGAAATCCATGGATCAGCCCTGACCAGACTGACCAGTGACCACTTACCATCACCGACGGTCTTTTATGTCTTCTCGTTTTTTGCCTATTTAATTAAAACATAAAATTATTATTTTTTATTAAAATATTATTTATTTAAAAATATGTACTTACCTATTTAGTTAAAAAAAAGCGGCCAAGTGCGAGTCGGACTCGCCCATGAAGGGTTCCGTAGCAGCAAGTAACATAATATAAAAGTTCTTGTAGTTCGTTGTAACTTTGATCAATGCTTTTTGCGGTTTACGATTTATGACGTATTAAAAAAAACTCCTTACTAGATCTCATTCAAACCAATTTTCGTTGGAAGTTTGCTTGGTAATGTACATCATATATTTTTTTTAGTTTTATCATTCCCTTATTTTAGAAGTTACAGGGGGGGGGGACACACATTTTACCACTTTGGAAGTGTCTCTCGCGCAAACTATTCGGTTTAGAAAAAAAATATATTAGAAACCTCAATATCATTTTTAAAGACCTATCCATAGATACCCCACACGTATAGGTTTGATGAAAAAAACATTTTTGAGTTTCAGTTCTAAGTATGGGGAACCCCCAAAATTTATTGCTTTTTTTCTATTTTTGTGTGAAAATCTTAATGCGGTTCACAGAATACATCTACCTACCAAGTTTCAATGGTATAGCTCTTATAGTTTCGGAAAAAAGTGGCTGTGACATACGGACGGACAGACAGACAGACAGACATGACGAATCCATAAGGGTTCCGTTTTTTGCCATTCGGCTACGGAACCCTAAAAATGTACTAATATGTAAGTCATAACGCCCCAAGTTAGAGTCACTAACGGTTACTTTAATCGCTTCTGAGTAAAGAATCACCATATAATTTTTTTAAGGAGAAATTTAAGTAACCGTTAGTGACACTGACTTGGGGCGTAAGTGTCATAACCAAAGTCACAAACATAGAAAATAAATAAGAATAAAATATCATAAAAGAGCTGAGTATATTTTTTATATCTCAAAAGTACTGAACTTTTACTCCTAGCGAGTAGAAGTCTAGACTTCTGTTTCAAAATTGAGATTCTAGCTCGCACTAATTTTAGGTCTTCCTTAACTATATTGCTTACGTACTTAAAATTAAATAGGGCCGCAACCCGATACACAGATTCTAAATAGGATCTTGTTCTCATTTACCAGACGATGTACTTGTGGTTCGACTGAGTTCCTTTTACGCAGTACGCGTTTAATATTAACCATGGAACTATTACCACATTGCATAAACCCTGAAATTGTCTTTAAACTAAAATGTGCATTCAATTTCTCCATACTGTAAAGGGCAAAGTTGCAGATGAAACGGTTTGCGGTTAGTAGTCACTCTTTAGTTATGTATGTAATTAATTTTATCAGTAACTAGCTGCCCGGACAGATTTCGTTCTGTCAAAAGTTTTTTTTTAATTATTTTTAAAAACTTCCGTGTCTTAAGGAACATACAAAAAAAATTAGCCAAATTGGTCTAGCCATTGTCGAGTTTTGCGCTTAGCAACATCAACTCATTTTTATTTATATAGATTTTATACCCCTTCTGAAGAATCTCCAGTGTCCTTTAGTGTCCCGGTGTTCTTCAGAAGAAAGCCTCAATCTTCAGCATAAAGTCTCTCTAGCGAGTGATGAAATCGGGTGTCATGTTCTGTAAGTGGCGAGTAATGATAGAAAGACTCGACCTGAGATATAGCCACGTCTTCTTCTATCTTATCAATGTTGAGACATGACTTGCTGACGCCGTAACCACGTCGGTAGGGATCTAGCAAGAGCAGCCAAGAGGTCCCAAATTCGATCCTCGACAGGATATGTACTCGTACAAAGATAAGTACTCGTACAAACGTTCACTTTCCTTTCTTGGTTGTTTGCGACGTACACGTCCAATTGTCCTTGCATGTGTAGTGTTCAGAGGGTCAATAATACTCACATTTACTCTGTAACGACTGACTGCTGTACATAGACACTACAGCATCCTATACCTACTGTTACATAATTCAACATGTGAACCCTTGTTTTAGTAGAAATATGGTCATTTCTTTGGGCAATTCTAAAATGATAAAATACGAAGAAAAATACGAAAAATGCCAAGAGTCATTAGTGAATTAGACGCACTTCAACCGCAAACACATACTAGGATGTAATTCGCATAATGTAAAATATTTTTCTCACCAGCGTAGTTTCCAATGATGACGAATAGCTCTATCATCATTAATTCGTTATACCCATGTTTCTTGACAGGTTTATACTTTATACATACAATCAGGTAGGCAATGTAAGGGCTGATTCACTGGCCAAACCATTTTGCCTACTTTGATTATTTTAAATAGGTGCCTACTTGTAAGTTGTGCCCGCGACTTCGTCAGCGAAAATATTAAAAGAAAGAAACATAATTTTGATAGAAATATTGACTGGCAAGACATTATCAGTTTGAAATCAGTTTCTTTTGCTATTAAAAAAATATTCCAAGCCGGGGTGGTTTGGAATACTAACCACGATCACTATCACTGTCGCTCTGACAAGACACTTGTCAGAGTGGCAGTGATGGATTTTTTCTATCACTGTCGCTCTTCCGCATATTGATTGGCATTACGGGAGAAATGGCAATAATAGCTTAATGTGCATGATCGTGATATGGACGTCCCTGTTGTGCCTATTCTAAATACCGAAGAGTGAATAAGACAGCCACATACTATGATTGCACAAAATTACTCATGTCGCACCCTCGAAGACTTCTGGTCACTTAGTATTAATCGAAAGGAACTTCGTTCCATCCGGGTGTCCCCTGACACCTCTAATTTTTTTTATCTTTAAAAAAACTATTTTTCAATTTACCAACCAACTGGAGTGCTATAAGATCCCTGTTATAATAGGCATGATGACAGTAAGTAAAAGTCACTAAAATTATGTATTTATTTAATGAAACTCTATTAATGGATTACAAAACACGCATTTATTGTATTATTATGAGCGAGATAAATATATTTATAATAAAATACGGCAAGCCGCCATGATATCTTGAACGCCAATCAGTCTCAATCAGCGCGAATTACATCACGCCTCAGTAAACAAACGAATATGACAAATACTAACAATGACATCTTGTCTATTACTTTACTGAGGCGTGACGTCACAAGCGACGCCTTGACATTTTGAAGTGTTTTGGTGTGAATTTTAAAGTTATAAATTTTATTGAAGTATATTCAGTTTTACACTAAACCTTATATTTTACGGAAATATGATATACATTGTAATTATATTTCCCAACAATATAGAACAGTATTTCAAAATTTGTCATCATGCCTATTACCAGAGTAGCAGGAATATTCACCACTTTTGAAATTGATTGGTTAGATTGGATTATGATGTTCTGAATTAAGACGATAAATTATTATCAAGCCACTCACGCCTAATCGTTGTCAATAGAGCACATGTCTAATTTATATCCATTCCTTTAAGGGTAAACTCAATGATTTTAAAATTCGAAATATCCAACGACAATTCTCACAACAGAGTACGCAATCGTAGATAACAGCGGGAAGATGGGAGAAAGAGAGGTCGATATCACTAAAAGCAAGGAGTGAGCGAGAAGGAAGGATATAAAGTCATAAATATCGCACAGCTGGATTCTTCTTACCCGATACTTTTTTCTCCAAAAACGAAGATCTTAGCATCGTTTACGAGTAAATACAGACGCTTACACAAGTGCTATCGTAACCAAAATATTATTATGTCGAAGTATGAGACTTTTTCTCTTCAATAATTTCTCACAACTGGTAAGTTATTACAGATTACAGTTAAGTTATAATTTGTCAGTAGCAGTCGAGAGGCGGGGCCCTACGTCTATTCCTTTTTATCTTTCTCTCTTTTCTTTCTTTTTTGGTAACGCATCAGTGATACCTTTGGTACTTTTAACCATTTGGTAGTAAAAATACAGTCGAATTGATAACCTTCTTATTTTGAAGTCGGTAAAAAAAAATGATTATCTACACTCCATCGTCTGTCTCCCTACTTACTATTCTTGCAAACGCTCAATCATAACTTACTAACAATAATATATTTCCGGAACCATTTGTATTACATTTTCTCCTCGACGATACCGCAAGGGCAGGCCAATAAATCCGAAGCGCGTTTATTGGTGCCCTACGGAGGCACGACACCGGGGTCGGTATTGTTTTGTTCATCCTGTACTCGGCCACTTGTTGCCTTGTCTGTAACATTGCTTCTAGAAGAATACCCAATGCGGCTGTGCCTATAGAATCGCTTGAAACCTATGGCCATTCATTGAACTTATTCATTATACTATTATGCCTACGGTCATAGATCGTCTCTGTTGTTTGACTAATTAGGAATTCTACCTTTAACTTAATACCTACTTATGTAGTTGTTACATAATTTTTTTTGATTGCGCTAGAAGTTAGATGGTAAAATTCGTCCATAATATTCGTTTATGAAAATCTTTAGTAACTGAAGTTGAAAAAGATTTATTGCCTCTTCAGTTGTGTCTAATTACGTCAAGGGTTCAAAATATTTTAATTTTAATATTAATTTATTTGAACAACCAGTGCCGGCGTTAGAGCCACTGACACCCTAGGCAAGAATATTGTGGGGCCCACATAAGAATATAAAAATCGAGCTTTTTTTGCTCGATTATTTTTTTACTGAACCAATGACAACGTTTATTAAGAATTTTATTTTTCCTTTGTTTTTGCTCCTCACCCTAAATGTGGCGCTCCTCCAAAGGCGCCCTAGGCCGTCGCCCCATCTCGCCCCCCTCCCCCCCTAACGGCTCTGTGAATAACAATGATGAATATTTTTTTCCTTCTCCTTATATGTTATTGAAAACGATAAACAATCAAAATATCTTCAAGTCAAGAGTGAATAGGCTTCTACTAAGTTAATGCGCTATACCATCTACGACTTCATTTCCGCTTACTATCAGGTGGTTTTGTGGTCAAGCACTAACTTATGCTGCATAAAAGAAAATAAATTAAAGAACATTAATTATTTATAAAATGAATCATTAAGTAATACAACAACGCTAGTAAAAAAAAGAAATAGATACATATATTTCATACCCATTTTATAAATTGAAAATTAACGATTTTTAGATCAAACACACTCAAAACCTTTGACAACCATTTACATAAACACACGCTGGAGTGGTTGGTGGCTTAGTGTGTTTGCCAATATCAATGGTATGCAGAAGGAGATAATACGCGATATAGTGAATGGATATAGCAATATTGGTTCATCGTATAGAACACTGGCTCTCATTACCCCATGGCTCCGACTCCCCCGTGTTGTAAAAATTACATAAAATATTTTTTTGATGAATATAACTACTAGAACAGCATTGAAGGGGGAGATAACTGAACAGTTGACAGTATTGGTCATAAGTAGGGACCGGATTAGGGACCGCAACATAAAAAGCTTGTTATATGCATGCAAATATGCATGAAAAATGCTTGAAATATGCACGAAAATACGTAAAACATACAAAATTAAATGATAATTTTTAGGAACCCAGTCAAAGAAAACTACTTTGGAACCCTATATTGCGCGTGATTAGACATGTACTTGCCCGGTTTTTTAATATTTTTGTAAACGCAAACGTATTGTTCCAAATGTTCAGTAGTGAGATTGTGTCTACGATCATTCAAAATATATTTTATACGTGGAAAAGGATCGCTCCACATCCACTGAGGTAACTAGGCAGAATTTGAACGTTGGTAACACACTTATAGTTTCTGGAAGAAGTTCTGCCGTCCCATTAATAAAACTAGCAATTTGACATGACAATGTGCATCATAACTAGATCTTAACTAAAATATGCAATTATCGCTGAGGATGGCTTAAATATGCAAATGCATGCAAATATGCAAATGCATATAATCCGATCCCTAGTCATAAGGTATCCAGTACCATAAGAATAGGAAGTTGTTCAATTAGGGATGACGATTACGTAATTAGGTCCAAGATTTTCATTTGCTTTCTGTAAAAAATATTTCCTAATCGACTTTAAACTATATCAAACGGAAACGCTCTTATGGGACAGTCATTATAGACGGTCGGCACTCGGCAGCCATTAGAACCTGCGAAACCGGTGATATTAACGGCCACGGGCTAATCACAGCCAACAAACCATTAACCCACGGTCGAGGGAATGTGTTACCCCGTGACGCTGTCGCAAGGATCCATATCTACTAATTATCACGTCGAGGAACAGATAGAGATATTTTTGTTTTTTCAGTTCACCCACTTAATAAAATTCTTTGTGATATCGACGACTGTGGAGTCGATTAGATAGTAAAAAATATTTTTTAATATTTATTCCAGTAGTTTTAATAGAAGGTTCTTCTATATCTGTTATTTAAGCAGGTAAGAAGGTATTATGCACAAGTTACCTTTATCACTATGAGTGCCCACAGTGCAGCAGTGTTTTCATTTTCCTGTTACGTGAGGGGGCCAAATTACTTGGTTAATGCTAATTAGTAGACTTACCTGTATTTAATTTTGACGAAATTATGCCGTACTCTCATGTGTGCAATTTACCGAAACACGGACTCTTCCATGAGTAACTGCTGGACCAGAACATCTATGTCTTTGAAGGGGCAACGGTTCTCTTTTCTCAGTATGTTTTATCGACTTTACAACAGTAATTTCTAGGAAATGTTCGATTTCGTGCTCAATTTTTCCTTCCATGATCAAAAATATTTACTCCATTCGCCGAAGAATTCCTTTCATCCATTGAGTGAGCGCGCGGGGCATCTCCACTGCCCGTTATTTAATATTTTGTTGCCACTTGCCAACTGTGGATAGATAGGTACTTTCTTCTGAGATATTCATGGGGCTTTTAAAAAGAGTAAAAGGTGTCCTGCAGACTGGTATTGCAATGGTGACTTATCTGATGTTACTCGTGTTGTGCCCACGGGCGGCTGTCTCAGTCACACGTTAGCATGTTCGTGTCGCTATCTCTGTCTTACAAGGGCTAAAGTTCGCAAAGCCTATGTTCAGACGCGCCAAGATACGTCGGCCGACATTCAAGTTTCTGTTTAGTGTTTTAGCTTCAGACCTTTAGCCTATAAATAAATGCAGGTTTTCCCACTTCTTTATTTAGTTCACTGAAGTAAGTAATTCCTTATTCGTTTCTTATCTTCATGTTTGTAGTTTGTCCCAAGATCTTGATTGTTGGCATCGAATTGTTCTGGATTCTGAGGTTGTTTGTATATATGTGCTTCTGTATATTTATGTGTACCCTCACAAGTCAATTCCTTTAGGGGCCATCCATAAATTACGTCACACTAATTTCATGACTTTTTGACCCCTACCCCCCGTCCTTGTCACAGCTGGTCACATTTGTGAGACCTCCCCCCCTAGTGTGACGTCACATATTATGAAATTTTACACCTAGAAATTATTAAATTAAAACACCTGTTCCGAAATAAGTTTTATTTCCATTTTTTTTTATATTTACCTATACATACCAATTATTCGATTTTGAAATGTGACGTCACGAAATTTAGGACCCCCTCCCACCCCTTGTCACACTTAATCGACCCCCTCCCTCCCCCCTAACGTGTGACGTAATTTATGGATGGCCCCTTAGGAATCTCAGCGCAATGTTGAAAATAAGAGTGTGAATATTTATTAACGAATGAGACTCTTTGGGTTTCTTTTCCACGTTCGCATCCTAATGCCTTCGTCTCGCCAGCGGTCATCCCGAGCGGAAGTTAAGAAAACCTAAACCGTTCATTTCGGGTTTTAGAACCACTTTTTTCTCACTAGAGGTGGTTCTCGGTTAGTTTATGACATCAAAAGTAACGCAAACCAACAAAAAATAACTGATACAGTAGGTACGTAAAGGTTTTGATTGATTTATACATGTTGAACGGTTCTTTATTTTTGCTTTTTTTATATTTAAAATAAATATTTTAACCAGTAGACAAGAAAGTCACATAAAAATTCTAATTTCAGCTTTTACATTTATTGATTTTGCTATCTGCAAGCATACACAAAAAAATTGTATTATTTATTACTATTATCTATCTACAGTACCTCTACCCTTCATAGTCAGTGAAGGTTTTAGCACTACCAGCGCCCTGGGTGAGATTTCTACGGCGCCCCCCTTCTGCCATTAAAACCCATATAAAAATAATAAATACATATGTAAATCCATGCTAAGTTAAAGTTTTCCAGCACTATGGGTCTCGACTGTCGACGCCAAGCTGCGGACGGATGGACGGACGGACGGACAGACAGACAAGACGAAACTATAAGGGTTCCGATATGACTACTTGCAGCGCCCCTTCAAATCTGGCGCCCTGGGCGGTCGCCCAACCGCGCCTTACCCTAACGCCGGCACTGGCCAAAGTCTAGGTTTATGGTCGAATCCACCGGACCTAAACCCTGTCGACATATCTTAGAGACTAAAATGACAGCCACTAATGTCAAAGTTCGAAATAATGATACCAGTTAAGGTCCGTGGATACCAGCTAAATTTGTGTGATCTACTTTTCCGGGTTTTTTGAATCGTAAACTATGTCGTAAGAATTGTGACATATTAGAAGCGACACTCATATCTACTTAGTTATTTAGTATTCGGCTAAATAGTATAAAATTAGCTGTGTACCGAATGTAACCATAACCAAATACTCGTTGTTGTGAGCAGAATAACTTTTAAATTCAGTTACCTAGTAAGGGTAAATAAATTATGCATAATTTGTATGGCAATGGTTGCTAAAACTTATTTTAATACTACATACAATAATGATACAAAATATAGTCGACCCAACGTAAAAGCTGCGATTATTTTTCCGATTTACTTTTCGGTTTATTTCGGTTTATGGTCATCATTTATTTAATTTACACCCGAAACTGGTTACCCATGAAACCTCAATTTAGTCTCTAATGTTTGGTTTACACGTATTATGTAGTTAACTAAATTTTATCTAAAAATTTTGTTAAAATTTAGTTATCTAGGTACTTACCTAAGGACTTAAGATTTTTGGACGGATTTTAACAAAATGCTAACAAATAAGAGTGTTGCTATCTGTAGCAAAAAAATAATAGTAAGTATCGATAGGTATACTTACGAATTTTTAATACTACTAAATATTATATTTAGTAAGTGTCAATATTTCAGTATCGACTTGATCTACATACCGAGTATTAAAGCGAAGAAAAAACGTTCTATTTATTTATTTTGTTTTGTCTAGGCGTGCAATGGAAAACCATTAGTTACCATTGAACTACTATTACTAGCGTATAGAACAGACACCGCGAACATCGGGTTCGGGGGTGTGCATTGCAGCCGGCCGGCTGCATTTCATTCTGTCACTCGGCTGTCACTCGGCTGCGCTCCTGGCGGCTGGCGGCCGCATGCCAAAATTGTTTATGAAAAAACTGAAAAAATGCCGTCGTGCGTAATAAGAACGTGTCACAATTGCACGACAAAAAACAAAAAAGATAATGTATCACATAATATCATCGGTAAGAAAACAAAATATTAACTTAAATCAACTAAAACTAATTTAATTAAATTATTGTGCAATGTTCCCGCCATTTTGAATGAAAAAATCATAAGGAGCGTTTGAACTTGGCAATAAGCTTGCTTAGGTTGCTGTCTTGGTTCGGCAAGTGTCATATACAAAGTTACTCTATGGCAAGTGTGCAAACGAGGCTTCTAGTTTGAAAAGAGAACGGAGGGAGGGCAAGCCGGCGGTGGAACACACATTTTGTTTGAGATGTCTCCTCTATGTATGTATCTCAATCTTAGAACAATAACGCGTTATTATTCTAAGATCTCAATGTTAGTTAGCTATTATTTGATGATTATTATTGGGTGCGTTGCATGGACCTAAATAATATAGACACGCTGTTCAGTACTTACATTTTGTTCACCTGTGTTGACCCCAACTGGGGCCAACTCAAGTTTAGTCGGCTGCGAGCAAGCTACACAAGTAAATGTCACGTTAGAAAAACTCCGACTGTTCAAAAACACTTAATAACGTATTATTGTTTATTGAGCACAGTTAAAACGTTCTCATTATTTACGTTTGAACTTTATTTCACTTTATTTAATCATAATTGGTAAGTAACTATATTTTTATTTACAGTCTTAAAAATTATTTAGTGTCAAATATTTAATACCGACATCTTGAACCAAACCACAGAGTACTTAATCACTACGTTTTAAGAGACGCCACTTAGAACATTGTCTCTAGCTAGAAGATTTAAGTAAAGATTTGTCCCAACATTACAGGATAAACGATTAGCCATAGTGTTTTAAATACTCTGTGCGATAATGATGTTTTATTCATATCTGTGGTAAACCGGAAACAAGGCCGCCAACATAGCTATCAAATGACATTGTCAACTAGTGATGGGCTTAATATTATCGATAACTAGTGTTGTGCTTTTATACTGTTCATGGCTGTTAGACTTTAATACCTTTTTATCCTTAATTATAGATTAAAATAAAAGCCACACTTGATTAATATTATAATTTTATTTAACAATTCCAAGTATTTGTTAACACCTACCTTTAAAGGAGCTCACAACAAGGTACAAGTGCTATCAGATCGACTACATGAAATAATTAATTGTTAACATACTCTTACATATTACTCAAAAAAAATCATTAATTACAAACTTTTTACACTTAACAAGGTTTTACCTCTTTATTTCGTAAGTTTACATTAGTCTGTTGCTTTCATATTATTCCTGCAATAATAGAATACAAGGAATAGATAACATGATATTAATATGACTTTAATAAGACTTCCTATTCTTAATGGGAAATTGGTTAATAGGTTGTCTGCTAGAGGTGGACGCGTCAAGTTCTGGAAGGCACTGCATTTTTAAGTAATCTGCTTCGTTGGGTATTAAATGCTGAAGGTGCGAAGTGACGTCCGCACACAAATTTTAATTGGTGTAACTTTTCAATAGGCATATATACCAAATCTTCGTCTACAATGGCTTTAACCCATTGTCGACATCTAAAAGCATATGAAAAGAATATAGCAATGTAAAGTTCTAATGAATAAAGTATAAATTCAATAATTGTAAGCTTCATACATTACTCATAGTATGCTTATTAATATTATCAATAATAGCCATGAAACTTACCTATCAGGGTCTGCAGGAAAGGCCGCGAGAAATAAATTTAGTGTGGATAGGGGTTCACGATAACAAATATAACATTTTCTGTTAGTTTTCCCCATATCAAGATTTTTATTTTAAGAGTAACGTCTTTTCGATTGACAACCGGAAACGGAAACTTGACATCATTACATTTGTCATACCAAAAAGTTGCTACCAACATTTATGACGAAATTCTGTAATATTGGCTAAAATTTTTACTAATGTCATAATTGACCTTGAAATCGAAGTGAGTAGCCCCTGAACCAAACTTGACAGAACGAACACAGAGTACTTAATCACTACGGAACAGGGTTGCCAGACGTCGCGGAGTGAGAGATCGTACGGTGGGTAAATAAAAGTTGTATTTCCTTAGACGGCTCCAGAAAAAAAATAGTATGATTCATTTAATGTAGGTACTAAAACTTTAATTAGTTTTAGATGGCGGTCTACAAAACGAAATTGAAAGAAAAGTAATAAGTAAAACTATAAATTAAAATAAAATCTTCTTATCTTTATATATATAAATTACGTGTCACGTTGTTTGTCCGCGATAGACTCCTTAACTACTTAACCGATTTTAATCAAAGGGCTTCCAACAGTTTTGTATGGAACCTGGCATACCTACAAGTCCGCCATTTTGAAAAAACCTCGATTCGGCGGCCAGTGATGAAACATGTGTCAATCGATAGAGTAAATGATTACGATCAAAAAGTATACAGTGATGAAATGTCGTAAGTGGTATACTTTCTGAGATATTTGAGTTCAAACCCGTAGAAAAATAAAGTAAAAAACTTTGTTTCGGCGGATATTGATAAAATATGTGTCAATCGATAGACTAAGTGATTACGATCAAAAAGTATTAAGTGATACAATGTCGTAAGTTATATACTTTCTGAGATATTTGATTTCAAAACCGTAGGAAAATAAAGTAAAAAAACTTCGATATACCTATCTCCAGCTTACGTAAGTATGACCACATTTCCCAGTTTGATTCCTAACTTAAATGGCTACCAATTAGACACAGGTGAAACTTCAGAATTCTCTCAACATTTTATGCTATTTTGAATAATGTGTCTTCTCCTGTTTATTTAAACGAAACCCATAGCACTGCTTATTTCGGGAATTCCTTTGCAATACTGTTCTGGAACTCCTTGCTTGTAGACATCAAAAGACTACCAAAAGTTCCTTCAAGAATCACGTCCGGCAGCACTACCTGAAGCAATTAGAATGTCCTCGCCCGTGGTCTTCAACCACATGTTATATACGTAGTTATAAATATTTATGTACTTAATATATAATATAATATGTAAATATATGTAAATATGAACAAATATGTATTTATTTAGTTTTGTTAATGATATTGTGATATTTTATATGTATATAGTTATAGTGTTGATCCACTAATAAATAAAAAAGACAATTAATTACCAATGTTTTATTTTTCTACGGGTTTGAACTCAAATATCTCAGAAAGTATATCACTTACGACATTTTATCACTGAATACTTTTTGATTGTAATCACTTAGTCTATCGATTGACACATGTTTTATCAATATCCGCCGAAACAAAGTTTTTTACTTCATTTTTCTACGGGTTTGAACTCAAATATCTCAGAAAGTATACCACTTACGACATTTCATCACTGAATACTTTTTGATCATAATCATTTATTCTATCGATTGACATATTTTACATCACTGGCCGCCGAATCGAGGTTTTTTCAAAATTGCGGACTTGTAGGTATGCCAACTAGGTTCATTGCCCTTTGCACACCGTGTGCAGTTTGATCCAACTTGAAAGATAGGATAGCTTACATCTCAATGTATAGTCGCAATATTATTTTATTGCAATTTTTTTTTGATAGAACGAAGTCTGTCCGGGCAGCTAGTTATAATATAAATTTACATAATAACATACAAAATTATAAATGTAGAAATATCGGGACATAGGTAATTATAATGTGCGCCATCTATTGATAAATCTATGAACCTATAATAATTATATCATCAACCTATTATACTCGTACATAATTTTCTAACAATGCATACAAATACATATTTAAATTATTAATGTTTACTTACGATGTTAAAAAAATATATAGTAGTCACTCCGAGATGAACTGGAAAAAGGCATAAATCGTATGATTGTCGCCATGGATATAATTATAACTTTTAACTGGATACATAACTTCGAGGTACTTGAAGACAGATGACGTCACAACGGAATGACTATTTGACCAATCGCAGACCGGATTGAGATTATCCTTCATAATTGTGGGGTGTTATGTCCTATTTTCCAAATGTTTTCTAATAATTTTTCTGGTGGTAAAAAAATATATTATTGTATTAACACATTTTATTATAATTTCTTCAAAATTGTCCTTACGTCATGAAAACGGATGTTGAAGGTGATAATGAAATGAAACAATGTAATTTATTACGGTACATTTCTTTTATTTTAAGTGCATAACACTTATAAAAAAAAATTAACACAGCTGAATGATATATCCTGGGATTACAGATGCACAATGAATGGATGAACACAATGGTCATTCCGTTATGACGTAATTAATCCTCAGGTACCTCTACAAAGTAATCCAGACAGAGTAATATATCCATGGTATATGTCCAGTTATAGTAATGTATCCATGATCTCTTTCGGAGTAGGGTGTTGGCAACACTGGGTGCATATTGACTCTGTGATTGAGTACTCTGTGGCACGAAAGCGTGACACGAAATTTGTTAACAACAGCGTGTCTATATATTTAAGTCTAGTCTATGGTGCGTTGTCAAAATAGTGTTCGATTAATGTGTTTAAAATACCTACCTTCCATAACGATTCGCTAGCTAAAATTGACGAGTAGTTTAATTTTATCTCTTATATAATAATGCGTCTATTTAATTAACTTTGACTACGTTAATGATGTTCTCATTTTAATTAATATAACTATAGGGACAGGTACGTATCGATGTATGCAGGTTCATAAATTTTGTGGCAATTTGTAGACACCGCCATCTATGAAGGAATAGAGACACTATGATAAACGGTAGTACTCTGGTTGACTGCTTTGTTATGTGAGATAATTTTTATAATGAATAACAGATGGCGCAATATTTGTTTGTAGTACCAACTTTTTCCTGTAGATGGCAAGATTATAACCTGACCAAGACAAACAGCCATTGAAACTGAGAGTAAAATGTGCATTTCATAGGTGTATTCAATTTTGTCGGGTAATGAGAAAAGTAATTTTGAACTGGCGGCGCAGTCAATACAAACCTCCGCTTGTATAGGACTGTTTTTTATTCTGTGCTGCCACCGGCCGGACTGACTGACAGTCTGTTGTGTACTCGTTGAAAGAAACGGTGTGTTAGTGGCACTTAGTGGTGCGGGTGATTTGCCGTAAATATGTTTCTAGTGTTATTATTCAGTTGTGACTGGTAAAAGCAAAGAATCAAAAGTTTATTAATCGGCAATTCGAGTGTTGTGTCTGTTTGTGATTTTAAGTGAACATTTCTGTGAAAAAACGGTGAGCAGTTGCCGAAAATCGGTAGTATCGTTTCAAGTTCACCGGCTATCTTGTTGTGGTGAGTGTGTGATCGATATTTACCCCCTTTTACACACGATGAGCCTCCTAAGCCTCCTTTTTGTTGTGAATATGGTAAGCATGCGTGTACTGCATCGTTTAGTTACTTGGTTACGAGTTTAATAATAAAACTTATGCATTGCATGATCATTTGGGGCTATGGTTTTTAAAAGCGGTAATTGCTGTCTTGAGTGGTGCATGATTGAAAGCAGATAAAGTAGGGGATCATTTCCCATCACATTATCGTTATTTCTAGCACTTCTGGCCTTTAGGACCCTTGGAACGATGTTACCACTCCAATTTCTATCTTCTTTTCATTAATATGTGTTTGCTAATTGGCTATTCGCTGAGTAGGTAATTTAGTTATCAAATTAAAACACATTCGCCTTGGCACAGTATTTTTTAATTATTCCTATGTGCACTTTATGTATCAAATCTACTTCTACCTAAATAATATGCTATTTTCTTTAATGCATACTGAATTTTTGTATTTAAATAAGCAATGTTTTTTCTAAGATATTTCTATCTTTTATTTACTTACTTTACTGTAATAAATCTTATTAGATTTTTTGAATATTTCATACTTTATGCGGACCTGCTAAAGAATATTTAGAAGTACAAATAAAAAGTTTCTTTAGGAAGATAATATAAATAAATGTGATATCTAATATTTTATTTAACAGACTTCAACCTAGGTACAGTAAGGTAGTAAGTGTACCAGAGTCAGTACTTACTTAGCTTACTGCTCACTCTGCAGCTGTTAACACTCATATGTTGGTAAATATTATACGTATGGAATGGAGTGTTCTTTGTTGTCCGGCCAAAGATCCTGAGATCCTGGGTTGTAAGACACAACTGGGCTTGCCTTGTTCTGAAGGCCTAGGCACGCCACTGTAGTGTACCTTCTCATAGGTAACATGGCAATATCATAGATGGGATTACACACAAGATTTATTTGTAAAAAGATAAGAAATACCTATCACAGATCTAAGACTAAAGATTTATTTACTAGCTCAGTAATTTATATAATATACTAACCAAATACACAAGTAACACTTGAGTAAATGGTTAAAATTAAAAGCATGAAGACTGACACACAACGTAAGTGCTAAACAAAAATGATTTATTGTTCTTGACAGTAACATGTGTTTTGTTTAACATGTAACAAGTTTAGTCATCTGTGGAACTAAAAATAGATTATGAGAGACTGATACTGAAAATAAATAGTAAAATGTTACAAGAAAACTGACTTTAATGAAATATTTTTTGTAAAAAGGATCACTAAAATCAAACTTACACTTGATTACACACAGCTGGAGCTAAAACATTGAAATTTGACCATTATCATTATTGAAAATTTGTGAAAAATATTATATAACAACGCTACACAGCTACACACTCATAGCCTCACACTGGGATTCCTTGGGTGTGATGGACAACACATAAAGTCAAGAACACACACACCCAGACCAAGAACAAATATTCAAACTCATCATTCTTATAAGTACACTACAAATTACACATATATGTATATGTTATTATTATATGTACACTATATGTATAAGAAGCCTCCAAATTTTTTTCTTTCCAGGGCCGCTGGTTTAGGATGTATGTTGTCTGGCAGTCAGTTTATGTCTTAATATGACACTGACTTGATACTGAACTGACATGGCCATGTTTACCATGACTAAAGATTAACGCCCCAACTCAGAGTCACTAACGGTTACTTTAATCGCTCCTTATTAGAGAATCACCATAAAACTTCTGTACTAAGGAGCAATTTAAGTAATCATTAGTGACTCTTATTTGGGGTGTAAGTCATTCTAAAACCACTGCTTTATTGTTCTTAAGTGAACACTCACACCTCTGCAACAACATGTATTGCAGATAGACATATTGACATACACACACAGTGGTGAGACTTTGCAAACAACCAAAAATTATAACAAACATCTGTCGTCATAAATATCTGCCTCAGCACAGAATCAAACCTAAAACTCTGCTTGACAAGGCCTGAAGGCTAACCAGCTGTGCAACAAGCAACAAAGGCTATTTTCATTCTTCATAATCGATATAATTTATTGTAGCTTATTAAGACCTATTGTGTAGAAGATTTACAATGTAGAATGTGTCTGTAGTTCCCACATTCAAATTTATGCACCAAGGCATTTAATGCTAATTCCCATAGAAGTAAATCTCTTTAGGAAGTACCTACTTGTACAACTTGAATTAAGGTAAAGTAAGGAATAATTTATTTCGTTCATTTGCACATAAGGTAATACCTATTTTACGGATTTCATTCAGTATAATAATAATAACATTGTAATTATGATTTTATTATTATTGGAGATAACAAAAGTTTTAAATTGAAATAGGTACTGTAAGAATGAATATTATTATAAGAGTATACATCATTCATAATTAGATGGGTACATAATTATTATTATATACTTTGTGTTCATATTTGTTGACATGATGTCACTTCGATTGATATTTTTAATTACTCTGTGTTAGTTTGTTAGCTTTGACAAGAATGACAGTAAAAAGACTAGTGTTTAATCTATGTTTTTCGCTCTAAAAGTTTTGACAAGTTATAATGTGTGATTTGTGAAAAATAGTCTAAAAAGAAGTTTACAAACTGTGTTAGAACTGTATAAAACAATATTAAAGTTTTTGAAGAAGAGTTGGATTGTTTTTATCAGTACACAGCACTAAAGGAGTCTGCCCACTACATACTACTACCATACTTAATATAAGTACGTACCTGCTATAAACTCTCTATACGTTTTTAGGGTTCCGAAGTAAAATCGGAACCCTTATAATTTCGTCATGTCCGTCTGTCTGTTCGTCCGTCTGAAATAAAGCGTCGAGACCCTTAGTGCTGGAAAGGTGTAATTTGGCATTGATATATACATATTTATTAAAACTCCAGAATCGTAGAATAAAATATTGAAAAACATTTTTTTCAGGGTACCTCCCCTACAAGTAACGTGAGGATGAATTTTTTTATTCTTCGCGTGTCCTATAGTGAGAGGTATTGTTGAAAAGGTCTTTCAAAAATATATGGGTCTTCTAAGACCATTTTTAGAATTAGGAGTCCGTTTGCGAAATATTTGGCTTTAAAGTGCTAATTTTGGTTAGAGTCAAGTGTCCCACCCCCTCCTGCCGGCTAAACGGTTGGAGTTGGACAAGTGAAAAAATTATCAAAAATAAAGTAGGTACATATATGATGAATTTACAAGGAAAACTATCACGGCTGTGTTAACATAAGTAGTTAATGAGTAATAGTCGATAAACTTACTACTTCGGAGCCCTACATTGCGCGTGGCCTGACACGCACTTGCCCGATTTTTAAATCTACTCTCTACTATGTCCATTGAAACGAATTAACGGCGTTCTATGCCCGTATTGTCCGTTTCTATGCATTTTCGTCGACAATTTTAGAGTATAATCTCTGGATAAGAGGTAGAAATGAAAGGACGTGTGTAAAAAGTAGAAACACGACTGTTTTACTCAGTGAACTCCAGTAAGTGAGTGATGTTAGTGTTAGTATAATTTACAAAACACGATATGTAGGTAGTTCTTTTTATTCTGTCGCAATCCCTCACTGTATGTTATCTCTCAGATATGCCGTATGGGATAGCATTGATTGTGATAACCCAGTGATTTGAACTGCAACAACTAGTTAAACGGTGTTTCACAAAAATAGGTTAGGTACCTATAATGATGAATTTGCAAGGGAAACTATCATAGTAGGGGAGCCCAAGAGGGGATTTTTGGTTTACTCGAGCGCGGCAGATTAATATAAGGGATACTTTACATATGTATGTATGTACGTACCTACCTCCAGTCAGTATGAGCCTTTAATATAGGAGGGTACGCTCAGGAGAACCTTGATTGATGATTATATTACTTTCGGCTTGCGGAAATCGTCAGATTTTTTTTTTATTATTCTGGTAAGTATTATTACCTTTAAAATTAAAATAAAAACCGCGGTCGAGTAAGTGAAGACATCGTTTTTTTGCAAACTTTGTTACCCTCCCACTCCCTTAGGTTACGCTCAAATCGTTAGATTAGCAAAATTTACACTTTTTAGCTTGTAATGAATACCCCTTATCTTAATCTGACGCGCTTGCGTATTTCCATGTCATTTTGTGTTTTTACAATTTTGAAAATCTGTAAAGGCTTATTCACCCACCGCTGAAAGTGGAAACATAATAGGGCCATTTTTGTCTTCCCATCATCTAATCTACCAAATCTAACAGGTTTCCGCGACGCTCGAGTAAATCCACATTTAGCATCATGGGCTCCCCTACTATGACGGCTACTGAGGGTTTGCAGATTGACGAGTACCTAATAGTCGATTCCCCTACAACTACGGTAGGTAGGTACCCTATATTGCGCGAAGCCTGACATGCACTTGACCAGTTTTTTATGGATGGAAGTTGCTATAACGAATAAGTTACGGCAGACAGATAAGACCTAAAAATAAAATGCCGTTAAGTTTTAAAGGATGTGTGTCATTGTGTGACCGTGATTCCGTCTAAAGTTTAAAATCTAAACGGATTACCAAAAAGAGATGCAGAGAAGGCTAATCCTAACAAAGATGACGTAACGTTCTTTTCTATTCAAAATAGACTGAAAACTTGTTTGGAGGACCCACATGAATGTTATATTATTACAATAAATGATTACATCATCTAAAAATGGTGATAAGAACCAGATCCAAAGATAGATACCTACCTACTTAGATCACCTTTAATAAAAATTAACTCTATAGCCTTGTGATGTTCGTTATTTTTAAGGAAAATAAAACCATTAGAAGGTAACCTTAGGTCTGTCAAGCTGGCATGGGCAAATCGGCAAAAATCGATAAAAAGTACACGAGAATTTGTTGCTAATTAGTTGCTAAATTGCCGATTTTGTTGCTCTAACCGATCTCTGGAAATCGACAACCATGCCAGCTTTATATCAAGCTAGCAGCGAAAATCGATAAAAATCGGCAAAAATCGATAAAAAGTACACGAGAATTTGTTGCTAATTAGTTGCTAATTAGTTGCTAAATTGCCGATTTTGTTGCTCTAACCGATCTCTGGAAATCGACAACCATGCCAGCCTTATATCAAGCTAGCAGCGAAAATCGATAAAAATCGGCAAAAATCGATAAAAAGTACACGAGAATTTGTTGCTAATTAGTTGCTAATAAGTTGCTAAATTGCCGATTTTGTTGCTCTAACCGATCTCTGGAAATCGACAACCATGCCAGCTTTATATCAAGCTAGCAGCGAAAATCAATAAAAATCGACAAAAATCGTTATAAAGTACACGAGAATTTGTTGCTAATTAGTTGCTAATTACTTGCTCAATTGCCGATTTTGTTGCTTTAACCGATCTCTGGAAATCGACAACCATGCCAGCTTTATATCAAGCTAGCAGCGAAAATCGATAAAAATGGGCAAAAATCGATAAAAAGTACACGAGAATTTGTTGCTAATTAGTTGCTATTTACTTGCTCAATTGCCGATTTTGTTGCTTTAACCGATCTCTGGAAATCGACAACCATGCCAGCTTTATATCAAGCTAGCAGCGAAAATCGATAAAAATCGACAAAAATCGATTTAAAGTACACGAGAATTTGTTGCTAATTAGTTGCTTATTAGTTGCTAAACTGCCAATTTTGTTGCTCTAACCGATCTCTGGAAATCGACAACCATGCCAGCTTTATATCAAGCTAGCAGTGAAAATCGATAAAAATCGACAAAAATCGTTATAAAGTACACGAGAATTTGTTGCTAATTAGTTGCTATTTACTTGCTCAATTGCCGATTTTGTTGTTTTAACCGATCTCTGGAAATCGACAACCATGCCAGCTTTATATCAAGCTAGCAGCGAAAATCGATAAAAATCTGCAAAAATCGATATAAAATACACGAGAATTTGTTGCTTATTAGTTGCTAAATTGCCAATTTTGTTGCTCTAACCGATCTCTGGAAATCGACAACCATGCCAGCTTTATATCAAGCTAGCAGCGAAAATCGATAAAAATCGGCAAAAATCGATAAAAAGTACACGAGAATTTGTTGCTAATTAGTTGCTATTTACTTGCTCAATTGCCGATTTTGTTGCTTTAACCGATCTCTGGAAATCGACAACCATGCCAGCTTTATATCAAGCTAGCAGCGAAAATCGATAAAAATCGACAAAAATCGATTTAAAGTACACGAGAATTTGTTGCTAATTAGTTGCTTATTAGTTGCTAAACTGCCAATTTTGTTGCTCTAACCGATCTCTGGAAATCGACAACCATGCCAGCTTTATATCAAGCTAGCAGCGAAAATCGATAAAAATCGACAAAAATCGATTTAAAGTACACGAGAATTTGTTGCTAATTAGTTGCTATTTACTTGCTCAATTGCCGATTTTGTTGTTTTAACCGATCTCTGGAACAACCATGCCAGCTTTATATCAAGCTATCAGGGAAAATCGATAAAAATAGGCAAAAATCGATATAAAATACACGAGAATTTGTTGCTAATTAGTTGCTAAAATGCCGATTTTGTTGCTCGAACCGATCTCTGGAAATTGACAACCATGTTAAACCTAAAAGTAACATAAAGTGTATTTATTGAAGTAGGTATAACGAAATACAAATCTATCAGAGAATTGGGGAAACATTTGCCATTATCCTACATTTTGGACGCGTTCAATGTGTTCAAACTATTCAAGAGCAAATACAATATAGTTCATCTTTGTACGGAGTAAAATGCATTGCATAAAGCTACTGGTAGGTAGGTATGTAGTGGTTAACTTAGTTTGGATATCCAACTTTCCAAGTGAACTCGAATTGGTTCTAATTCCAATCCAAATACCAATTGCTTGGCTTGGATGAAATGGCTTTGAGTTCTTATCCAAGAAAATGTGACTTTTGGTCACAATACGTGGTGTCAAAATCCCTGTTTTACAGTACGCAATCATATTCACGGGTATTTGAAAATTGAAAATACATATTTCGTTAATTTAAGCAATTACTAGCAAGGAGCGTTTGTTGCAAATCTAAGGCAAATCGGTTGATGTTTTTAAAAAAAATGTTCAATGTATTTGCAGTTAAAATGCCCTTTTAGTCTTATAGTGTAGAATTTGTACTAAGAAATAGTAAGTTATTTTGTATCTCGACAGAAACCTGACATAATAATATGCATAGTAAGTAGTTCATTTTCACACAAATTAGTGTACGCTTCATTGCCACCTGCGGTGATGCGTAACGTCTTATAAAAGTCACTTTAACGCCATGATGAATTGATTGATTGCTAATTAAACTATGAGAAACAAGTATTATATTCTCGCGATACGTAGGCATAATACAATCTCAATAAAATTCGTTATTCACAAATTATCAAATTATGCTGTTCAATATGACTCTGAGCATAGCTGAGACTGAGGTGTTCCAAATTCCATGAATGAAAAACCAATGATATTAAAAAAATATAGATACGTTATACCCTTACAAATAAACCGAAAAGTTTATTCTGAAAAGAGCTACAACACACAAACGTTTATCTTTTGTTACACTACAGCAATCACATGGATGTAATATAAACGAAGGCACACGCTGTATGTCAAATGCTCGTATCAAGCACTTCTGACAACAAAAAAGCGTGCGTATCGTCTTATATTGACAGAGCGACTGCGAGCACAACGGTAAATTGCCTGTTCTTACGCTCTTCATTGTCGGCATGCTAGTAACATATCTACCCCTTTTTTACATTATAATATCATTGTGAAAAACCGTTATAGTTTTTGCGTAAAATAGAACATCCTTACATCGTCAAGCAAACTTTCACATTCATAATATTAGTGGGATCTAAGTAAAACTCCCAACTAACATACAAATCCGACACACATTCATGTCCAATGATCGCTGTACACAAGTTCAAGCAATTTTATGGTGAATGACGTCACAGTCCCACATGGCGAGTGTAGTATTGTTATATTTACGCGGTTTCATCGCATGTGGTTCATTTGAGAGGCAGTGGGAAAAAATATCTGGTTCGTTGATCCGTGCGTGGACTGTCATTGTATGGGCAGAGATTTCTCAGTTCTCTCGTTCCTGGATCGAACTAGTGTAGACTGTAGACAATGCAAAATTAGAATTATAGAAAACTAGCACTCTGTCCGTGGCTTTGCTGTTTTCCGGGATAATAAATACCACATGTCTTATTACAGACGAGTAACCGCCCTCGCTTTGCTCCGGTTTTCAAATTTTTTTACACCTTGAGTTACATTATTGGAGTTTTATTAAGGATCCCAATTTAAAAAAAAAATATAATATAGATTATGTCACCCGGTGATAGTGTAGCTTCCCAACAGTGAAAGAATTTTTCAAATCGGTTCAGTAGTTTCGGAGCCTGTTCAATGCAAACAAACAATCAAATCTTTCCTCTTTATAATATTAGTATATGTATGTAGATTATGGTCTACAAAATTCAAGAAAATCCGTTCAGTAGTTTTGGCGTGAAAGTGCAACAAACATCAACATAATTATGGGTAATTATAATACTAGGACGTAGGTAGTAGGACTAAGAAATTTAACAGCAAAGTAATATTTAGAGTCTTTGCACTTGGCGCGTTTTTGTAGCGCTTCCGACGAAAACGCGCGGAATCTGTGCGTTTTCCGCGCTGCAAATGACGAGGCGGACCTCGTACGATCACGTTAAGATACGCCGTGTGCAGACACTCTTATGGATGACGATTTACTTGTAGATACTCGTATTGTTTTAATCAACCTTATACGCAACGTACTACTCGGCTCAGGCCTTTCATAATAATAAAAGTTTTTCGTTCGACGTATAAACAATGAAACTGACGTAAAGAAGCTATAAACTTACCTAGTGAGCCCCAAAACAAGAAGCATCATGTCATTGCCCTCCAAGGCAAATATTAGTCGGCAAGCTAGTCCAAAGGGTGTAAAACTAGGTTCATTTCTTGCGTAATACTAACTTCGTTTAGCAGCAATTTGTTACACAAAATGGTCCCTAGGGAACGGGTAAATAGATAACAGTGTATTCTAGGTGTAGACTCTACGAAAATTGGATTGTATTGTACGTGATAACGTAGCTATTGTAGTTTGAAATTGCAATACGAACTACGTTGAATACTATGTCTGTAATATCTATACTTAATATTATAAAGTTGAAGAGTTTGGTTGAACGCGCTAATCTCAGGAACTATGGTTCGAATTTAAAAAATATTTTTGTGTTTGATAGTCCGTGTATCTAGGAAGGCTATAGGCTATTATATGTAACATCATATATTTTAATAGTTAGTTTTTACCACAAATTACCGCGAGTGGAACCGCGGGGCATAGCTAGTGTATTATAAATTTGAAGGTTTCTGCGGATGTATGGAGGCTTGTTACTCTTTCACGTAAAAATCTCTGAACTTTATTAGAGATTTTCATGAAATTTGGCTTACAGACAGACGGACAGACATAATATATAATATGTATTATAATATGTATTATTCCATATTATGGAATAACATATGGGAAAGTACCCCATTACTACGGAAAACACGGACAAAGGTGCAAACAGGGCGCTAGGGTAGCTATAAAATCGATCATAGTACACAGTTTGTAAGGATCTCCCATCCATCTTGCATCTGGAGTCAAAGCTTCATTTCTGGCCAGCAACACATCGGCGTGCCTTTGATCTCTGAGCTTAGGTACTTTTAGGCAGAATTCAGCTCGGTTGCCAAACACCTCATTACATAGGCATGTGAGCTTGTAAGCTTTTTAACCGACTTCAAAAAAGGAGGAGGTATTCAATTCGACTGTATATTTTTATGTTTGTTACCTCAGAACTTTCGACTGAGTGAACCGATTTTAATGATTATTTTTTTAATCGAAAGCTGGTGCTTGTCGTGTGGTCCCACTTAAATCTGAACTAGATCTAACAAGCAGTTTTTGAGTTATCCCTAATTTTAAAGTCCGTTATTTTTTGTCAAGAATTATTCACTTATTGAAATAAAGTAAAATGTAATAACTGTGAGTATACCTACTACAAACAATGTCCCATGATTTACATTTGAACCCAGCGAAATGAGTACCCAGCGAGAATCGAACCCTATATTAATAGTCTAACATTCAACAGTATTCAATGAACAAGTAAATAAATTGTAGTAATGTAAATATTCGTGTCAAAACTCAAACCAAACAAAGCACCAGCTGACCGATTGACTCAGTAAGTTGAGTCACCGATGACGGCAGATTATTTACTCGCGGTACTCGCGGTGCCTCTACACTACCTCGCGAAGTTGATCGAAGGTAAGCGAAGACGAGTGTATAGAGATTCGAATAATTTCGTATTTCGCTCTATATTCGCGAAGTCGAACGAATGAACAGATAAGCATTTAGTGATTACCAATGTCGATTTTACACGCGAGCTAACGCAAGGAACAGGGAGGACTTTCGAAGACGAGATTGTAGATTCGAACAACTTCGCACTTTCTCGCCCAGGGCTTTGAATCACTATCCTTTTTACGTGAGTTAATGATCCCGTTGACATCCATCCAGAAGTCCATCTTTTGGATGCTTAGTCCCTCCGAAGCTGACCGAATATCTATTGGTACTAGGGTAAAATTAGTACCTACTTCAGTCAGAAACGTAGAAAAATATACAAGTGGAGACTTATTAATATACGCTACTATACCTGTAGGGAAGGATTCATTGCAAAACAGTTTCCTCACGCAAGTGACCAGCTGCTGTTTTGTGAGGCGGTGAGGGCATTCAACCTCTGTAAGGCAAAACTCCTCTTTGTTTCGTTTGTGAACATATAAATTGTAGCTTAACTTTAAAGTTTAAAGCTCTTGGTAGTATTTGTATGAACTAGAGTAGTTTGTTCACCCAGTGCAGTTCAATTTAGGTTACATTACCTACTTATCGTTTACTCCTGAGGATACCTTTCTCCATAGAAATGACAGATCTACGTGACAGTTTGAGATCGATAATGTAGATTATTAAAATTTAAAACGAATAATAAACATACCTAATTATACTAGTTAAGAAGGCACTATCATACAAAGGTACGTATTAGTTTAACAATAAGTATAATATTTACACAGTATTACTCCAGTATTTCCTAGTGGCGGGTGGGAAGTTTACATATGTATATTATAATAATAAAAATACGAAGAACTATTAATTAGGGCCTACAACAATATTTATCTCACTACACGTTAGAGTGCTTCAGTATCGCTGTTCAGGAATAAATTAACTTTAATTTAATTAAATCGAATACACGAAGCCATGTATGTAATTAAACTGCAAACAAGTAACATTAAAAACATTTCATTAACATCATTTTAGGAAATGCCCAGCGAAATATTGATAATTTCCCGCAGATGTTTATGCAAATTTTGCGTTTATTCCGTTCTGTTTTTTGAAGTTCTAGGAATAAGAACGCAAAATATTTAAATAAGTAACTGCTGGAATCATCATAAGTTTACAAACTGCTAATAATCCGAGTCGATGAAATTGAAGTTGAGAGGCCACCTCCGCTTTTGGCCAAAGGCCAACAGACCTGACGTCTGATGACCTACATTAGACTGAAGTATGGATGGAACATCACACCCTGAACCATGGTTATAGTTAAAATGGTCAGTTCCCCAATGACAACAGTTTAAATTCATGTTTGACGACCCATGTGGCGCAGTGGTTACCATGCCGGTTAGTCGTGCCAAAGGTCCTAGGTTTGATTCCCAGCGACGTGCAAGTTTGAATGATGAGTTTGAATTTCTGTTTTCGGTGTGTGTTCTTGTCTCTGTGTTTTGTCCATGGCACTCACAACACAGGGATTCCTAGTGTGGGGATATTATTATTGTGTAACGTTATTTACAAAAAGATTTGTTGTACACTAGCAACGAATGAGAAAACACCATAAACTGCCGTCTCGGATCAGGAAGTAAATTACTAAGTCAGTGACGTCACAGTGTAAGTGAAAGGGGTCGTAATATTTGCATTAGTAACTGAAGAGCCTGCTAATCTAAAAAGATGAGTTTTAAAGGTACGTCTGATTAGGAAAAAAATGTCGTGAGTCAATTTCATTATGAAACGATTTAATGTTAGGTTTAGAAAACCCGCATGGGTTGTGAAATTAGGCGTTAGACACAAAATTCGGAAAATCATACAAATACTTGGTATAAAATAAACTTCATTCTTAAAATTTGAATCATAAAATTTGACGACCCTGTAACCTAGTTGAAAAGCTCAATTCACAAAATGGACAATATTCATTTAATTCAACAGCTGTGACGTCACTGACGAGTTAACATGGTGCACGTACGCTACAATCTACACGATCAGCACTGGAGCTGACCGTTAGCCGGTAAGTTCGCGGACTGTTTGCCAAGTGGGCATTCAATTGAATTGAATAACGAGCCTGCGAGATGAAATGCTAAGTGGTTAGGGGTGTTGGGTCTATTGGTAACCGTAGCCGAAAGTCCGACACATTGGGATATCCGTTCTGTTGGCTTGTTGTCATTTTGGATGAAGCTGGTGTTAATAGGTGGTTAGTAAATATATTTATAGTGTCGTACTCAGTAATTATGTCTTATCGCATTTTTTGATTTGGTACGAAGACTAAAAAATACAATTTCTTAATTGAAAATAGTTTTATGAAAAACACTTGTTTTGATGAATGTTGGATCGAACAACATTACTTAATATGGTTGAAAAACTAAAAACATATTTTTTTTTATTCAATGAGTAATTGCTTTAAGCTCTTCCTGCCTCGCATATTTAATTATCTATTTTAGGAGAATCTACTGTTTCAGATGATCATATTTGTAACAGTAGCTTACTTAACATTTTGAGCCCTATTTTCTTTTTCGACCGTACATAAGATATTGTAAAAATATCTTTATCGGTAACAATATCCGTAAAGCTACTCCCTAGACAACCCTAGTCGTTTGCAGTTACTATTTCCATCGCAGATTTGTGCGGCATTACTGATAAGAGAAAGTTCTCTGCGTGCCTGGCTGATGGAGGAAAATGCTCTAGTGGGAGTAAATTCTTGACGTTCAAAGTAAAAGATATTACATAAGAACATTGAAGAGGGTAAGATAGTGAAACTGACGGAGATTCAGTCGCTTCATTTGGCACTTGGTTTTCTTTATTTTATTGTTGTCATAAACATGTAAGCGGCGTATGTGTAAACAGTCAATATGTGGAGTAAACAATAGATCCAAAATTTAAATATTTAGTAAAAGGACGCGTAGTAAACTTGGTTTTAAACAGACTTCAAGAAAAGGAAGAGGTTTTCAGTTCGGTGGGTTTATTTATGGGTTTCATGTACGTTGCCATTTTCCTTGGCTTCAACCCATTAATGGCCTACTTGAGCACGGGTCTCGCCTCTTGAGAAGGCCTAGAGCATACTCCACCACGCTGCTCCAGTGCGGATTGATGAAGTTTTTCCTTATCGAACGCTATTTTGTTACTCAGTTTCTTTGCGGTAAAATCAAGTATCACTTTTTATTAACTAATGTAAGTATTATATTTAATTATTTTACGTATGTTATGCAACACGCGACCGCGTTGTGAAAACTGTTTGATAAATAAACATCAGAATACTTTTACTTTATTTACAAAAAGGTAAATAAAAATATTTGAGTTTTTAAATATTAACTGCCTAGTAGATTATTAATATTTATTAAAATCGCTTTTCCATGTCAGTGTAGAAACATGTTCAGTTATTGAAGTTTCCTTAAAAATAATAGTAATACAAACTCGCTTCCGTATTGCTAGTACTTAGTTCCGTTCAAAATCAGATTTATGGTTATAAAATGGTATAGTTATAATATGTTATTTTTATTAATACAATGATACGATTGACCCAGTTTACATTTACTTTGCAAGGTGAAGGCGTTTGCGATTTCAATGTCTCGATATTGAAATAGGGAAGTGGTTTCGGCGAGTTTTTGTCTGTCTGAAACTTACTTTGTTTATGTAAATGTGACTTATATCAATGACTATGAATGCTTTGTTCGTGAATTTAAAATTAAGGTGATAGATTTGCGCTCTGATATTTTATAACACTACATCTTTGGTTATAACGAGTACATTTGTACATTAAGTACATGTAGGTTATCTGTAAAAACAAGGGCTAGCACATTGAAGTTACTTGCATATAGAACCGACACCACCAACACAATGTATCTCCCAATGACTTGGCGCCGATCGGCTTCAGTTTTCAATGGATTCGTTCGATTTTGAAAATAGAACCTCTCGGCGGGACATACATTTTGTTCGAGATGTCTGTTCTATGACATTATACTTCAATGGGTTGGCACCCCATCTGTGTCCATTGGGTATTAGGGTCTACAAGAAGCAAACAATAGCGAAATAAACATTTCAAGTTATAACTTATCCTAATATTTTATATTGAAGTATAGCATGATAAAGATTTGCATGTTTTCGTCTTATTGGCTCCGTTTCACACATTTCCTGAACATAAAACGGAAATGAACCATTTTCCGACATTTTAATGTAATAAACGTTGCTTAGGAACAAAAGGCGAACTTAATGCTCATACTAGCTCTCATTCTCTACTAGTTAACCATATCACAAAAGGAGTTATGAAAGAGATGAGGGAGATGATGATATGAGAGTGGGACAAAGTAACGATGGCGGTTTCAAGAAAGAGAAACAGGACAAGGAGATTTGATATTTAGATTATGTTGTATTAATTATTTAATTATAACTATTGCCCAATAACAAATAAACTAATTATTATAATAACCTTGATATAGATTGTTAAAAATACCTATGTTATCAATTATTAATCTTTGTCTTTCAAGTTGAGGTCACTTACTAGTTCTTTATTCAATTATGCAATGTTTGTTATACTCGCTCTAGTTTTATTAGGTCCTTGGTGAAGTACATATTTCAAAACACAAGAAAATGCGATATGTGCTGGAAAATTATGTACCTTAGGAACCTGTCTACGAGCAATTTCTGGTGTAGACTGTAGAGGTACGCTCATGTCTCTTGGGAAATGTCGTAAAAGGAATTCACTGCACTCTGCCAGAAATTTGTTTTATTGGCATAATTTTGAAGTTAATGTCGCAAATGTATTTTATGGTTAATTTTGGAAAATGGAATTTTATTTTGTATTCTATGGTTGTTTCTGTTTGTGATTTTAAAAATGCTTAGAAATGGATGCTGTCAATTTCAAATAAACTCTTCAAAATAATGTTCTCATAAAACAAAACTTTAATTACTCCATCACAATTAGTTTCATTGCGAATCATTCCATAATTTTCTCTATTAGTTACACAGGAAGCGGAATTTGCGACAACGTCGACGTTAACTATATTTTTTTGCTTATTTCATCCTCTAATTACTTTTGGGACGAAAATGTCAAAGTTAAATTAAACGACCACGTAGCAATTAATATTGCAACGTCATAAAACTTGTAGATGGCCTCTTAAACTTCTTAAATGTCTTCCTAACTACTAATGGACTTTGTAAGTATTAAGTTTTTGCAGGAATTAAAGTAACTTCTACCTTGAATATTATATGAAAGGACCATGCAATGGCTAAATAATTTTATATAACTCAGGGCCGGAAATGACTCCTTGTGGCGACCCAATAGAAAGAACTGGCTGAAACTTTCGCAAAGTTCGCAAGTTGCTTTAGGATTCTTGTGAATTATTTGTGGAGCTTTAACTTAATACTGTAAAATTAAATTTAAAAACAAACTATATTTTTATGTTGGAGGTGAATGAAAGGATTTTTTAAATTTTTGGGGCGCATTCACTTAATTTAGTTTTTGGGGAAGTATCTAGGTAGTCTGGTTCTGTAAAAGGACTTGTTAAATTTGTTCTTGTGTTTTTCTATTACACAGATGGTTCGAAGTTACTTTCGTCCATTTTTGGGCGATAGCTTCAAAAGGAAGGAGTTCTAAAAGTAGCGTGTTTACAACGTCCTTTTACGTCATGTCTGCTAGTGGTTTGTTTTTAATTAAAAACTTGCTTTAGTTGTTGGTTCAATAGTATTTAGTTTATACCTATATTAATTTAATTAATACATACGATAACATTTACCTAAATATAATTACGTTAGTATTACTCAGTTACGTTAGTATTTTACATTTGATAAGGATCGTCGCTCAAAATCTGTTAAAATAAGATCTTTAATGTAATCACTTACTAATAGGTATTCTTTTACTCTTTCCTATAAATTTACAAACATTGCGTATAGATTTGATTTAATTTTAAAACTTAATTAAAAATAATTTAGCTGAGCAAAATATACAAACGACCGGAAACTACGAAAGTCCTAATTCAAAACGGATACACTAACTGTTTCATCAAAGTAAACATCACAATTAACTTCGTGGGTGAGTTCATCGCTCACAATGGAAATAATCTGTATGATCTTGATAATGTTACCCTAGCTTGCTTGTTTCTGCGAAAGAGGCCAAGAGCTGCAACGGTGTTACACGTCCATTCACAAATGAACCTTCACATGTGTTTGGAACTATTTAAACGTGCACTCACATGTGGGAGGCGCGAGAGTTCTCTGTTATTTGGTGCAGGTGTTCCTCAAAACCATTATTGAAAGGCACGCACGCGTTCAATGTTTCAAGATGATTTACTCTTGTACCGGAGCTCAATCGAAATTGGCCACGTTTGATAACAATAGCGCAACCGTGGTAATGACTGTTGCATCATTGGTTATTCAATTGTTCAATGTTAGATGGTATTGTCGTGGTAACATTCGATTTTTCGTATCTATTGTGTGTGAATTGTCGTTTAATCGGATCGTGAGTGGCATCGTGCGCGTATTCATTAGTTACGTGTAGTTAGTCGTGTTATCTTGTACTGATGTTGAAAATTTTATTGTTGTTTGGGAACTTAACACCGCTGAATTTCGCAGCTTACCTTACATTAAATGAATAATTCATCTCATTATGTTACTTGAATAGTTTGATTATGCAAAGGTTTAATGGAGATACCAGGGTCAGATTAATGAACGCTAACCCAAGTTTTTCGCAATACAAAAATACAGATGACTACGTCAAATCAAGATGTTTTTTATGTTTTTTCATTCATTTTATTTAACCTATTCTTTCCATAAAACATTGCCGATGATTCTCGTGAACTGTCACAAAAAAGTTCCTTTTCTGATTGATTTACATTCCTTCCTTAATAGTTTTTATTCCATATTTTCTTTCATTCTTTGCAGTTAATTAAGAATTAAGTAAATCAGTAATCAGAATTATGTTTGTGTACGGTTCATATCCTAAGAGGATAGACTGAAATTTTCCTTATACAATTTCCAAATGACAATCCCACGATAACCGACATAGTAGTTAGTCATTATGAAACGGCGCTAAGAATGGGGCCACTGGCTTTCGACTTATCAGTGTGTGCAGAGAAAACATGCTTAGCTTTTATAGCACATTAATGTGCATATAAATCTATTTTCTGTAATGAAATCCGACTATTCATTAGACCGTTTGAAATCCACTTCAACTGTTCTTTAAACAACAGCCATGTTGGTTTTTGATTTTTTCTGAGATTACTTTTTTTTTCAAATTTTTTACGTGATTAAGAAACAATATTACCTCTGGAAGTATTAGCGTTTTATTATTATGGAAGTTTTTTTGGGAGGTTTAGTATCTATGTGTTTTAGGTGACAAAAACATGCCTACTCCAATGTCCTAAAGAAGTAAACACCAACTACTCGTGATTATTTATCTACTACGGAAATTAAACCTGGTACTCTTTCCTCGCCAGATAGTTTCATTGCCAACTGTGCTACAAGGTCATCAAAGCGAGAGATATGGTCTTAATTGGATTGTTATGGTTGTGAAATTCAAACGAAAAATAAAAACCGGCCAAGTGTGTCAGGCCACGGTCAACGTAGGGTTCCGAAGGTGTAAGTTATCGATTTTATTGCTCATTAAGTACTTATGCTAACATAGCTGTGATAGCTTTCCTTGTAAATTCATCATATAACCTATTTTGTGAATTTTTTCACATTTCCAACTTGACTCTAACCAAAATTGGCACTTTAAAGTCAAATATTTCGAAATATTTCGAAAGGGGTCCGCCTTCATCAAAATATCGTCTTAGCAGACCCATAATATTTATGAAAGACCTTTTCTACGATACCCCACACTATAGGGTAGATGAGGAAAAAAAATCATCCCCACGTTACCTGTAGGCTGTAGGGAAGGTACCCTGAACAAAAATATAGAAAAAATATTCTACCATTTTAAAGTTTTAATAAATATACAATCTATGCCCATGCTAAATTCTAGCTTTCTAGCATTAAGGGTCTCGGTGCTATGCTGCGGACGGACGGACGGACGGACGGACATGTCGAAACTATAAGGGTTCTGATTTTTCTTCGGAACCCTAATTCGGAAGTTTACTACGTTCTCAGGAGGATCTGAGTGAGTTAGTACCTAGTAGTTTATACTCATTTTATTATTTTACGAGTTTAGTAATTATTAAAAGCCGTAAAATTAATATTTTATTTAAGTAACACCAATCAAAGAAATTCACATTTTTTTAAACCATTTTCAACTACCCATATCAGCAAGGCTATTCTGTTTTGTAACTCGACAGCGGAATCTGCGATGAGTGTCAAAATCCTATGATTAGTCGTTTGAAGTTTGACCTTCGATCAATTATAACGTTTGACACTCATCGCGGATTCCGCTGTCGAGTTACAAAAACAGAATAGCCTTACAGCAGGGGCGTAGCTACCGCCGTATCAGCCGTATCAATTATACGGGGCCCCGGGGCTGAGGGGGCCCCCAATGCGCCTTAGAAAAAATTCGTGAAATGATCAGAAAATTAATTATTATGATTAGAAAAATGTTCCGGAAAGCATCGATACTTCATTGAAAAGTGAAATCAGCAATAAAATTATTTTCTGGACCATCTTTCATCGTATTAATGCATTAATTACTTTAGCATCATGCAATTTATCTTTAAGAGGCCATGATTCTAAATCTGGAAACTCGACGAATTAAAGACAAACAGGCAGTGCAGATAATAATAAGAAAAACTTTTAATCAGTTATTTAAATGCCCTAATCGAAATTTAAACAAAATATTTAATGTACAAAAAAATTACGTTCTACACGACTCATGATGCTCTCCGGAACTGAGTGCTGCGCGGACATGCCGGCGGCAACCCCATGACACAGGGCTCCGGGAATACCTCAGGAGGAAGCTCATTCTACACGTAGCACAGCTCTACAGTTAGCACGTGCGTGGTAAAAATGATCGGGAGAATCTGACCGTAGAAGTTCTCCGGGAGTCTCCTCGGTGTGGATAAAACTTCAATTCGGCCATGAGCTTTGTAAAGCATGAGCAGATGCCTCGCTCGCAGTGAAGTACCTTACCCCGGTACCTGCTTAACCCGGTTTAGAACATCAAGCTTTTTGGAAGCCAACTTAGCCTTGGCTTCCAAATGACGCTGATACTACACATCACTCGAGATATCAACTCCCAGAATCATACTCTTACAACACTTTTAGTGATGAGCGCGGTACCGTGGAATTGAGGCACTATGAAAAATGAGGTTTTCTTAGTGGTAAACGCGCCAACTTGTGTCTTCGTGGGGTTGAACTCGACTAAATTAAGTCAATCCTATTCTGAAACTTGCTCCAGAGAGTTCTCGACTTCAGACACAATTTTAAGCCTGCTATCCGCCACTTGCAAGTTTTGCAACTGAGAGGAATTAAGGGGGGGCTGTGTAGTAGGCATCCCCTGTGCTGTCATCTGCATAGCAACAGTTGCCACTCATGCCATGTCATTGATATGCAGAATGAACAGCGTAGGAGATACCACAGACCCTTGGGGAACACCAGCATTTTATAGGTTTCGTATCTGAGGAACATCCTTGATATATCGCTCAGATAGAAAGCTGACTGCCCAACTGCATAATCTCTCACAGCGACCGTAAGATGTTAACTTCGTGAGACCTCCCTGTGCCAGTCCTGGTCACAGGCTTTAGCCAAATCTAGGCTGACTGCCAGTGCTTCCCCGTTGTGATCAATAGCCTGACGATGCCTACAGGTTCGTAAGATAAATTTGATGATCACCAGTTGAACGACCGTCGCAAAAACCGTATTGTCGATCACAGATCAGCTGATGATCTTCCAGATATCCCAGGAGCTGCATGTTAATCTCGCGCTCCATTACCGTTGCAAGCAGGGAGGCTATAGGCTTTTATCACTATAGCCTGTAGTTAGCAAAGTCACTGAGATCGCCCATTATGTGGATGGAATGAAAAAGGGTAACCTTCCACGAAGACGTATCATGTGGCACAAGATAGAATAAGAATAAGCACGTTAAGACGGGGAATCAACCAGCCACGGATCTACAATTTTTTCAAACCGGGGCAGAAACGTGATAGAGATAAGATAAAAAAAAAACTCACAAATAAATAATAGTTGGCATTTTTCGTGAATGGGACAATAAGAACTCTTTTTTAATAAATTTATTTATTCTCCCAACCAGGCTACGGAATGCTACCTAGCATACGGAATGCTAGGCGCTTTGTGCAGGAAGTTTTTTTAATTTTTAATCATACTATATTATGATTTTTGCCCCCCCCCCCCCCTGAATTGGGGCAGGTGCCCCGGTGTGCCCCTCCCCCCACTAGATCCGGGGCTGGAATCAACTCGGAAGCACACATCTTTAACACCACTGCGTGAATACCGTCTGGTCCTCTCAACTTCTTGGTATCAAGCTCTCACAGGTTTTCAGGCGGAGGCGATCCCTCTATCATCAAGAGTTGAGTTGGCGGCAACAAGGATGCCAAGAAGTTCGGCATTCCCCTTTGCCGTATGGACCACGGAGTCGTCCGATTTACGCAGTTATGGAAGAGACGACCGACAGAAGTTACCCTCAGCAGCTTGAGCTAGCGATCAGAATTCTCGATTACCAGAGGGGTAATCGTCCATTCGCTAGCCAGTGCTGCCGATGAACTTAAATTGCCTTCCTTTTTGTCATTTGCTTCTTTGCTGACCAGAAGACAGCGTTAAACTTTGTATTAAGCCCTGAGGTGGATAGATCTATATGCGTGCACCCGGATGACCATGTCGTTGACAATGACCATGATGCCTTGTCGTATCACATGGGCTACTGAGTCTGCGCTCGCGTTCGGATCTCCCGAAACGAAACAAAGCTGCCCCAGATTAAAATTTTAGAGTATTGATTGTATGTGGTTTATTAATCGATGTTAGTAATTATATTTGTTTTAATTCACGCTAGCTTTTTTGTTTCTTTTGAGAAAGATCTTTACCCTCGAGTTGAGAGGGGGCCCCCGGCAAAATTTTGATACGGGGCCCCGGAAGGGCTAGCTACGCCACTGCCTTACAGGAATCAATCTTGATGACTATAAAGAAATGCCAAACAAAAAGGAATGAAGGATGACGAGTCGAATAAATCTCTTTGTAGTTTTGGACGTGTTCGAATTTGAACATCGTCACTGTTAGCTAGAATCGCTCTTGAAGCACTAGGTCCCCTATTTCGAGAAAACTATCGATCAATCGAAAACCGTCTTTCATGCACCTCCATAAATATTTAGGAAGTAGCCATCAACATCTTCAGCAAACATGTCAATGTTTTCCACGACTTGTAACAGTACGATAAATAGACAAAGCGTCGCAGGGTAACAAATACAGGTCGCGTGTCTCGCTTTTTACCGACAACATATGAAATGTTTGACGCAATGTTTTGAGATCGTGTCGCGTTAAAACTAAAAGCTTCAAGTGTCACCTTACGACACTCCTCAGTGCTCAGTGAACCCGCTCCTACCGCAATCGGGGGAGTATACTGACTTATACGCATGTATACGCATCGTGCACACGTTTAATATCAATGTGGTTTAAGCATTTAAATACTCATACACATTTAACATTTCAATAGGATTTCTTGTGTTACAAGTGGGTATTTTACATTAATGAGATCGTGAACACATTATGATGAAGAACATTTTTTATTTGTCGGCCACATAAATGGCTTCTCATTCAGGAATCGTGCTTTGGACAGGACTTCTAACTCAGGTACAGATTTGTCTAGTCGTCGTCTTTTTAATATTTAAGTTTTCCACTACTAGGCTTGAATGTCCTCACAGAATGAGACCATGTTCAAGACACTGACATACTATTAAGTTTTCTGTGACACTGATCAGCTGCCAAGAGCCCTCAAAGAAATATTGTATCCTGTACTTTTTTGTTTTTTAACGACTGGCATGTACGTACTTACTATTGCGTTCGAATGTTATTAAATGAGGTAATACCCTTGCCACTTTCACACCTGGATGGGTAATTATTGCAACCGGGTTGTGGTGTAGTTGTGGTTCAACAACGAACCACATTCCCTTAAAATGTAAAACTTAAAGAAATCCCTAATTTTAATGATTCTGAGTAGATACAATACCTGTATCTTGGAGAAGTAATAACAACGTAATTAAAATATTTTTTGGCTAGTATCTACATACCTAGTTTCTAAACATTCGCACATAAGCGTTAAAAGTAGATTATTTCGGTTTTAAATTACTTTTCCATGTCTTAATACACATGTGCTTGGTTAGTTTTGACAGCATATTAAACTGATCTAAAAAACTGAATAGAATGATCGAGATCAATTAACGTGTAAATCTTAACAAGTGCTTAATGTGGCTAAGCCAATTAGGGTAATTGTACCATGTTTATGAACAGGCTTTCTTATGACAAAAACTAAACAGTTTGAAATTCCTCTTATTCGTGTCAACGCTGCAACTGTTCTTATTGTCGCTTATATTACTTTTTATTACACGCTTATGAAGACAACACATGTTATGTTGCATTGTTGAGATTGCAAAGTGTAATGTTAAAACATACGGGCGTGTTTTTATTTTAACCATGCAATATGAAATGATTAGTTAGTCAATCACGCAAAATGGATGAACTGATTTGGACGAAATTTGACAGATAGTTTGTATGGATTAAATAATCCCTTCGATCCCGGAAAGTTTCGTTCCCGCGGAATCAGAAGTACCTATCTGTTTTGTTGCTGCTAAAGTTAAAATTGTATCATATAATTTGTTTCAGTTACACACTTATTTATTTCGATACCTTATTCTTAAAACAACGCATTCCTAAGAAACCAATTCTAGTATCTATACCATCTATCTAATCTAATACATTTAAATGAGCAATTCTTGTATATTTATTTTCTGAATCTCGGAAACGGCGAGAACTTTTTTTATGAAATTTAATATGCAGGGGGTTTCAGGGGTGATAAATCGATCTAGCTAGGACTCATTTTTAGAAAATGTCGTTTTGTCCGTGTTTTCAGGCAATGAAAAACTGCTACAATATAGACAATAAAATAGACTATATAGACTCAAACAATATAGACTCTTCCTGACATCTATTAGTGAGTAGCAACACTAAAGCTACTTCACTACATGGCGTTGTTTGTAAAAAAAATACCGAGAAGAGCTCGGTCATCCGGGTACTTATCGCACCCTCAGAATGAAAGTGACCTAACTCAAAATTCCTGTAATTTCTGTTTTTGCTATAAACTTACCTTAAAATGCGTACCCTAAAACCCTGTGATGAAAAAGAGCTCGAATTATGAGTAAGAAAAGGACAACCTAATAATCGGTCACTTTCATTGATCTATTCATCGATATATACTTTTTTGAAAACTTTCTTGCTCATTTCAAACAAATTGCAATTTTTGAGTTAGGTCACTCTCATTCTAAGGGTGCGTTATAATTATCGCAGAACTGGACCTATAAAGCCACGTAGGGTTATTATGTATATTGATATGATAGTATGTCAGAAGAAGCTCATTTGATGTTGTAATGTTCTACATCGACTAGGGAATAGCCTCCTTGTCTGTTGAGAATTAATTTGCTTACTGAAATGCGAATGACGTAATCCATTTAGAGAACAATTAATCGGAACGATTTTAGTTAGTGGACTATGACGGCTTTGTTGGCTTGATTAAATTTTGATTGTTATCACAATATTAATAATCTTAATTGTTGAATTGGCGTCATTATCACGTGGTAAGGTAAATTAATTAACATTTATTTTAGTTACTAAACTATAACATTAAGGCCCGTAATATCAATAGCAGTTTAATCTATGATTCTGAGTTTAAACTGTCATTGTTGGTTCAAAAAATTATGGGCCTAAGATTAATACATTGAACATTTAAAAAAAATAACTCAAACTAACTAACATAATACAGAAAAAGATCTTAAACCAAATTACTATAAAAGAAGAATGTTTATAAGAGATATAATTATGTCATCCAAAAACCCTAAATTCGGCACTGTACCCAAAACACTGGAAGCATTGCTCGCGCTGTATTGCTATTAAATTAGTGTTACTTTTTAAACATTATTTGAACTGACTTACTTCGCCTATATGTAGTGTTATGTACATTCAAGAAATTAGGTATGCAGTTCATGATACATATAAAATGGTTCTGTAATGTTTAATATGATGGAATGTTTGTGTGTTTGTACGGATTTATCAATGTTAAATCATAATAATAATATACCTACTGGTAATTTGTTAGCATTTTAAATTAGAAAAAAAAATCAAGCTGTTAAATTTAAAATTACTGTATATGCCTTTCTTGTTTCGATTATTCTCGATATTTTGTCAGTAAGTTAAGTACTAACGCTTAATTTATTTTCAGATGCTCACATCGTCCTCCAGCGTCTAAAATATCGTTACGTTGGCGTCGTTGGCTCTGATAACTCGTTACTGGTACTGGTTACTGATAACTGGTAACTGCTGAAAACGAGTGCAGGGTTCAGCATCTCAGCTTAACGGTAAGAGTTATCCTATTCAGTGGCGGCTGGTGGATCCTAGAAGTGGTGGTGCACTGTATCAGCGTATTTTTATTTTTAATGAGTACCAAAGAACGGTTATGATTTTCGCGCGTAGACCTTCTAAACGGCTGGATGGATTTGTATCGTTATATTCGTCTTAAAAGTGTCCTTAAATGAGTGTTTGAAAAATAAAATAGATGAGTGTTTGAAAAATAATCCTGTCGATTTTAATTCCAATTTTTGTTGAAAAGTTTTATTATTGCTTCCAAAATGTTAAAGTTAATACTCATTTTCACAGCTATTTACTTACACACAATGTCCCACAATTCAATAACTATATATAATATTATAATACTGAAAATCCTTGTAGAATGTAAACAAACGCAACTCCTTTTAGCTAGTATAGCGCGGCGCCGCCGCGCCGGGCATAGCGCGCGCGAATTTCGTCAAACTTCGTTCCGCTCGGTAATCTTCGGTTCTCTCGTGCGGCGCTCGAAAACGTTTTATTTCGCCGTACATTTTCTATTGAACTAGCTCTGTCTCACGCGCCAGGCGTTTTCGGTTGCATCTCATAGAAGTTGTATGAGCATTCGCCGTGCGCTTTGGCTAGCGCACGGTGAATCATTTTACAGCGATTTTCGCGATAATGAGTCTTAATACTTTAACAAAGAGCTTAAATTGGTTCATCATAATTTCGTTAATATTGAATAGATCGTTAATCAGACACTATTAAACATTTTTTGTTTTATTTTTCTAAACATATTAAAATTTGGCAGTTCGGCGCACGAGTGCACTTAAAGTACAGCCGCCCCTGATCCTATTGGCTATTTTAGAATACTTATTTTATTTACGGTATTAGAATACATCTTTATAGATGTCATTTAGATATACTAATTCCGTTTGCGAAGTATTTGGCTTTAAAGTGCTAATTTTGGTTGGAGTCAAGTGTCCACCCCCCTTCTGGCTAAACGGTTGGAGTTGGAAAAGTGAAAAAGATTTCAAAAATAATTTATAATGATCAATGTATATAAGAAAAACGATCACGGCTATGTTAGCATAAGTAGATAGTCGATAAACTTACTACTTCGGAACCCTATATTGCGCGTGGCCTGACACGCACTTGCCCGGTTTTTTTAAAGGTATTATTGTGTGTTTAAAGTGGTGTGTTTAAAGGTATTATAGTGAAGATAAAACAGTAAATAGATAACACTTTCAAAACAGTTTATCCGCACAAAAGAATGTGGAATTAGGCATACTAGATACCAAATCGACACAGTAATTTATTATGATTAAAGATTATTTTACTTAATGATAGTTAAGACTATGATATTTAATACTGGGTAATAATTTCAATATGAATAGTTTTTCCGCTGTGTCGGTCATTCGGTTTTATATTAATAATAATTTAAGCTAACATCAAATGAGTGTGCATAGAAGCGTAATTTATCTGTATTTAATTTCGTGCTTTGCTTTGTTTTAAAATACCAAACAATTAAATTAACACAGATTGATGATACCAGCTACCAAGTTATTTAGGATACTAACATTGTTTATTAATATAAAACTAAACACGAGGACCTAATAAATATAACAATATTAAAGACAACACATAAAAAGTCCAGTATTAAATTAGCTATAAAATGTCGTTTTAATAGGTTACTCCAAATCCGTTGCGACTAATCTTTAGTTATCTTTCACAATCGCTCGTCTTTATCGCAGTAGGTAATAGTTGTTCCCTATTCAAATTTTTACGACGTAATCCATTAAGATCCCAGTAGATAGAATACATTAAAAATATTAAAATACGTAAAATTGAATATTAATTTTATGTAAGTAGGTTCAGCTCAAAATCAAACAACATTGATAGGAAAATTTGGATACGAACTGAAATTTTCAAATGTCACGACCCAAAGCCTAGGTGAAATTGGAAGCTGTCCTAAAGCTTTGGGGAAAATTGGAACTGTCGACGAAAGAACTAGTTCCGAAAATGCAAACGAGATTAACATTTATGCTGCAGAAGCATAAAAATGAAGGGAGAAAAATGAACAACAAAGTCAACAAAACACAAAATGTGATATTCATCGCTCTGAATCGTTAGTGATTGAGATTGAATTACAATGGTTTATTGTTATGTATTGATTTAATGATGACCTCCTTCCAATCAAAATTTTATCGCGTGTGAAACAAAGAGCTTGAACTGAATGAATATAAAATAAATGTTGTATTAGCGTCGGGTTTTGAAAAATGTGTGCTAGCAAGTAGTTTGTTGTTTATAAATGAGGAAGTATAATAATAATAAATAATAATAAACGCTAACACACTCATACCCCCCCGCAGTAGGTATTCATTACCTGTGTCGCGGGTGGCATGGACGACACATATAACACATCACAATCACACCCATGACCCGAGTACAAATATTTATCTGTCACATAAATATCTGCCCCGGCCGGGAATCGAACCCGGAACCCCTCGCTTCGCAGGCAGGGTCGCAACCAACTAGGCTACAGGGTCGTCGAAGTATCAAGGGACCTTTAAGATTTAAGTGTTTTGATTTTAGAAAGTCATTGATATTTTAGAGTTTTGTTTTAAGTATTACTTAACTATCTTTTGCCCGCAGCTTCGCCCGCGGTAGAGATCGATTTTTAAAAAAAAACCCACTTACTTTTACTTAAGTAGTAAGATTTAGTTGCCTAACACTTAACTAATTTACATTTATCATTTGATAGTGTGATTCAGAAAATGCAATTAACAACATCCGGAACTAAATATCTAGCAACTAACAAAATATTGATCTTCCCATGGGGATGTTTTACCGCGGTAAAAAGTAGCCTACGTTACTCTTCACCCTCCTCACTATCTCCACACACAAAAACCATACCATATAACAGCTTCGTTGTGACGTGAAAGACGGACAAAGAAACAAACAAACACACTTTCACATTTATAATATTAGTATGGAAGAATGGATTTAGTCGTGTAACGAACAGATCTTTAATTATATTGTCATTTCTTCCTAACGATTATTATAAGATTGTGTCTACTTTGTTAGTCTGTTTTAATCTTTGTATTTCGAAGGAAGCTAAAATATCATCATTTACATAAATAGGTATTTAGCCAGTAGTAAGTTTTCATGAAAATTTAATTTTGATAGTTCTGAGTATTATAATAATTATTATAGATTCATTTGCTTCAACCCATTAATGGGCCACTTCTTTCATTGAGCAGGGGTTTCTCTTCTTGAGAAGGCCTAGAGTTTACTCCACCACGCTAACAACAAACATTATTCATCTGAGGAAATTGAAATAATTAAAATGAAGCAATTTTGCGACCAGGAAGGCTTTTCTGTTTTGTAACTCGACAGCGGAATCCGCGATGAGTGTCAAAATCCTATCTTTAGTCGTTTGAAGTTTGACACTCATCGCGGATTCCGCTGTCGAGTTACGAAACATAATAGCCTTACTGATAGTTTCATGGTAAGATACGTTGCGTCGATCGATCGACTATGAAGTGTAATGATTCGTCGCTAATGCGCCTGGTCCGTAATCTCTCGATTAGTCGTCTCAGTGGCTCTGTAACTACTAAATACGAATTCGTATTAGTGGTTTGGCTTTGGTCCGTTCAACTTCCGAGTTCCGTCTAGCAAAACTTGTGGATTCGGAATGTCGGATTGGATAAAATTTAGTGCCACGCAATCTTATTCACACAGTTTTTTGTTATTAATTTTACACACGGGCAATGCGAACTAATATTTACTGTATTGCAGGTGAATGAGGCACATTTCTACTCCAGCCGGGAATCGAACTGCCTCTTATCAAGCAGGATCACTACTAATTATTCTGTAGACTATAATATCAAACTCCAATACTAAATAAAACGCTAGGGCCTAATAGTATAGAGTATTGTAGCCTTATTTGTAGCGTCCTTAAACTATTAACCTACTAAAAAATGCTATCTAGATTTAAACAATGTTTAACTTTACAATCTGTTCATGTCTGAATCATTCAGTAATTTACAGTGATTCATCTGTGCATAAATTGTCCAGTTTTTAATTTAGAAGCTCACTCAACATTAATAGCCGTGCAAATTCGTCAAATTTGAACACTGCGTTGGTATCCATATTTAGAAAATGCTCCCACAGACGCCAACGAATGCCGAGTGGCGAAGTAGTAAGTCATCTGTAATAATAATCTGACGAACATAAAGCGGAAACTTTACGAGGATTCGGCATTTGTTCGAGAGGATTCGGCATTAGGTGGAGAGAGTTTTCTACTTCAGGGTACGGGCCTTTCTTTAGGTCGGTTTCAGCAGAATACATAATCCATTTCATTCACTTGCAAACTCAAAGAGACATCAGCGGTGCACAGACTAAAATAAACCGTGGCCACATAAGACGTTATCGAGCTAATTCCGTGCGGCGTGCACTTGACAGATGAATCACGGTCGCACGGGCACTGCACCCGAGTACTAGCACAGATGCTGACTGGGACAGTGGATCAGATGGGAGGAAACAAGATGGAAGGTGTTTTGCGTGTGGTGTCCTATTTATGTAATTCCGTGTTTTTCAAACTTAGGCCCACGATTCTGTGAATGGAATATTAAAAGTAATTGAAGTGAAAAGAATTGAATCCAAATTTGGAGTTAAAAGTAATTAATTGCAAGATTTGAGGACGAGTTTGGGTTATTTTTCGAAGATTTTAGTTTTCATGTTCCACACACAGAGCTCCATTGTAGGCCTCAAGTTAAATATCACATCGCGGCATTCAATAGTTCACGTAATTAGATGAGTTTACAGTTTACCCTACATTATGTTAATGAAATATACCAACCCGCACATGACAAGCGTAAATAGTCTATGGAGTATGGAACTATGGACTGTATCAATCGTATTGTAAGAGCAGATCTGAAACTTCTGTAGAAATTTCTTCTTTGCCCCAAAAGAAGGATGAGTTGCGTAGATAACTGCGTAATGTTTACGGATTTAATCCTGATACTTAGCGGTATCATGAAGGACGGCTTGTTTGCGTCTCATTTACCATCGCCTTTGTTTTTGACCCTTTTTTAAAGAGTAGGATACTTAATTTTGTTGATTATGCAACCAACTTTTGCAAAATCAACAAAATTAAGTAACCGGATCCCTTATAGTTTAGTCATGTCTGTCAGTCCGTATTTTTTTAAAGTCCAAGACTATTTTTCGATTTAGGGGTCCATTTGCGAAATATGTATTTGGCTTTAAAGAGCTAATTTTGGTTAGAGTCAATTCTCTTCCCCTGCAAGCTAAATGGTAGATATGTGAACTTCGGAACCCTACATTGCGCGTGGCCTTACACGCACTGGGCCGGTTTTTTTTTTCATCAGTTTAAAATATAAAATCTTGTAATGTCCTTAACAAAGTGATAAATGTGTGGGTAAACGGGGAAAAATCTGTCTTTTAGAGTAATCGACGTTTAGGGTAGTCATAGTGGTGGTATTTTTTGTGAAAATGTTAAAGCAAATAATGAAACGTTTCCGTTTTTCCGTTCAGAACAATATTTCGGCCCAGCTACATGGATCGATGGTTTCTGGGTCGAATATCGTTGTAAAATACAAAAATCGTGCGTATCTGTTGTATTTCAAATATTATATGATATTTTATACAAGAAAAAAATATATATAAAATCACAGTACGGTTTGAATTGAATACATTTTTGATTCTATTACTGACCACAAAAGCAACAGTTATATCCAATTTGGAACAACGAGAGCTTTGTAACAAACATGGTTGATTGGCATCCGTCACGGATGAAGCGTATTCAAAGGTAAACAATAAATCAGAGCTAGTCAGGCCACTGAATAATGCCGTAAGGGCTAGGGGTCGTGACCTGAAACTAAACATTAGATGGAAAAGACTTAATGGTGTGGAATCGGGGAATCTGGTACTTTGATGTTGAAATAATAAGTTTAGTTTCGAAGAAACTGGGAGGTTCATAAATATTCTTGTTTATTTAGTTGGTGCTGCTTATTTGACCTTTGTGATGAGTTTATGTTAATTTTTAATAAATTCGTTATAACCAAGTGGTAGATATACTATTTTTTATATTAATATTGTATGCAGGTATGTTAATGTAAATTTTTAAAAGTGCGGACAAGATGTTAGTGTAATGTACGTTGCTATAGTCAAAATTATCTAAGATGCCCATAATGATAGCTGCTATTTATTAATATGAACTAACCTTGTATGGGTGTCTTTGAGCTAAATGGAATATTCATTTACTTGACATGAATAGTTGAATACTTACGGACAAACGATTTTGCCAAAATTTGTTAAAAATCCCTACTCATTTTCATTGGCGTTGATTATAAATCATATTATACGTTAAAATCTAGTAAAAATCCCATTACATCATAATTTATGCAAAATTTAATAAAAATATTATGACGTCGAACCATCTTATATGAAGAAGCCTAAATCTAATCTGACGTAGGGTGATGTGACGGCTTGAAACCGTTTATAAAATCAGTCATAATCGATACATTACTATAATCGAAATTTTAAAATGAAAATTGATTAATTTAATTACTTTGTTAAAAATGATTTGCTTGCATTTGAATTTAAAATTAGGTACCCAATAATACCACGACGAATTGGATGCTAACAAACGACATTTTCCATTATGTATGGGCACTTTGCCATCCATGGACAGTAACTGCAGATAATATGTTATAATTATGTAATTATGTATTTAAGGTTGCGTTAAACATTTTTTTTTTCAACAAAATAATAATTATGTATACATGAATGTGTCTTACGAAATAAGCAAGAATTCATTCACTGTAGTTTTTTCCTGACGCTCATAATATAATATTATGTGAAAATATTATTATAAAAATGAGCGGGACTTTCATTCTATCATGATCTATCTTTCTTTCTTTTTCTTCTCTCTTTTTTGGCCGGCAACGCACCAGTGATGCTTTGTAGTTGATTTTCATGGGCGAATGGATAAAATAATATTTTATTGAAGTCGTAAATAGGTACATATTGAGAATACGCGGTACGAGACAGCTCAATCGAGGTAGTAGGTAGGTAACTAGGTACCTAAATATTACGGTTTTTAGTTTAAAATTTAATTATCGAATCGATTAGAAGGTCTTATAATTTTGAATCGATTTGTTGTAAAAATTGGTTGCTTTCGTGAACCGATTTTTTTGTACATCTCTAATGTCACTGTGATGGCAAACGACAAATTGGGCTTCTTAGTTCGCGGTGACTATAAGTGGTAATGTGTCGTAATATGGTTCCAAAACATAAAAAACGAATCAGAAGTAAGCAAGATAGATAGACTATACTTATCTGATTATGCCAAATAAATGTCAATAGTCAACTGTCACCTTGTCAAGTGTACTTTCACACCAAGATGATAATTAAATTAGAATTAAAGTTATAATGTTATTTCCTTCGATTTATTTTTAGACATGTAGATTTATCACTGGTTTAATTGATTTTATGTGCGGAAGTCGATAAGATGAATTACTTATTAAATTTTATTGTAACGCCCTTGATTTTAGCATTTCGCTTACAGTCAATGTCAAATATGAAATACGTTATTCAGACAATTTACGTAATTAAAATTATTAATGCTCTAACAAAAAATAAAATCTTGCACCATTTAAGTTAATGATAGTTGATGACTAACTTTAGGACTTCTAATAGAACGCTCGTGAAGTTCTTGTTATAATAGTTTTTGTTCCAAATAACTTACAAGAAAGGAAAATATAAAAAAGAAACATTTACGGTAGCCGAAAGGTTTGATATAGCGGCTTATGATTCTTATTCAACAAATATCCTGAATGCTGACATGGTAAAGCCACGGAATAAATTGTACTGAATAAGTAAAATTGGATCGGCAACAGACATTAAATTGAGTAATGCAATGACGGAAAGGAAAACATTGTGGAGGTCTCAATAATCTCCAGGTCAATAAAAGGGATTGTGCCGAATTCGTTATGGTAGAGATTTAGGCTGACCAATAAATTGCTCCGGATGTAATCTAACTAATTCCACTTGATGAACTATCCCTATAACGGTCGGTTAGAGACTGTATATCTACTTCCAGTGATACTGATAGAAAGTTGATAAATGGCAATAATATACAAAAGGTATGAGCATGATTAAAATTATCAAGTTTTTCGTATACTTAAAAAACTATATCATAGAAGTTTAACATACATTGTTACATAATAAATAGTGATTGTTAAATTGGGAGCTGTTGTTACCTAAACTTCACTTATTCAAACAAATCATTACGATGGGATGAGATGGGATGGACTAATTGAATTTAGTAACAATAGAGTTGTTTCAGCTATGTTAGTTCCCAAATGCAAGTTCATAATTAAGTGAAGTTTAGTTAAATAAGCGCATAATTATGATCTAAGTAACTGTAACTTCTTTGTGGAATAAAACAGCTAGTAATACCAGATTTGCATTGCAAATTGCAATTCTGTAATCTTACAGCTGCTTTCGAGGTGAGATTTTTATGGTTAACTGAATCCTAACATTAGATTTCAACATAGTCTGTGGTAATTATGATAAGAAATTTAACTGCATACATACTACTAGAAATTGCACATTGTGAATCTGACTGCACAAGTTTATTATGTATTCTAATAAGACTGCAAACTGGAACAGTAAGTATTTTGAGAGTATTGAGTTATTCTACAATGTCGTAAAGTGGTCTTCTCTTAAATGTCTCCATTGTACGTATACGAGTACGTACATTGAACTTGTCAAATTTGAATTGTACTTTAGATCGCTTGTAAAGCGGTATTTGTAACATGCAGTCAATAGTGACATTAAAATATCCAAGTTCACACATCTGTTCCTTGGCGTAAAATTTATTGTGTCATTCCCATGTATTCTCTGTATTCTCAAGTATATTATATGTACTCGTATATCACGGATGGCATAACTTGGTTGGTGGTTGCTATTGAAATGAAACTAGTATGTCTTAAGTCTCTCCTTTGAAAACCTCAAGTATATATTTAAGTGGTTGAATTGGAATGATTTAAATAATGTACTCGATTTTTATCCGACTGCCAGGAAGGGTTAGGTTTTTGGCGCGTATCTTGTATGTATGTTTGTATGTATGTGTATAATATTCTTTATTACCTCATATTTTCCAAACCGCTGAACTGATTTATATAAATAAGATATCGCTAGATGCGTCTTGATAACCGAATTGTTCTTAGATAATTGAAATAAAATAAAAAAATATGGTACTTAGCTGTGAAATGCCATTGTTTTGAAGTTTCAAAAAATAAAAATAAATCGAATAATGCAATATGGATGAGCTCACAATAAGAGTTTCAAAAAGTTATATCATTATAGTTTTTTTTTGATAGCAGACGGGTTTTTTTTTTAATTTTTATATTTATACTAGTTAATGTTAGTTGTTTACAAAAAAGTTTCAAAGCCAGTAATACTGTAGTGTTCGAAGTTCGAACTTGTACTTCCGCTCATAAATCACTGATATCCGTTCAAAGTTCTATCTCGTAGATGAAATATTATTTTGTATCGATTAAATGATTGATAACATAAAATTTAGGAGTATGACATAAGCCCTACTCTGTCAATCTTGCTTCTTGACCCAAAAAGGTTTCTTAAAATCTTTCCTCAAAACTGGAATCGAAATAAAACTCCTGCAAGGCAATCTTCTGCTCAAATTGCCCGTAAACTTTTGTTTTCACTTTCCCCCGCCTTTACTTTTTGTCCTTATTTACCTGAACAATGATTACAGAGTAAGTCGCCGTTACAAAATTTCGTGAGGCCCAAAAGTACTGTCAGCAAATAGCAATTATCATTTGAGATTAGAAACCTGTGACGCCCACTTGGAATCAAGTTAAAAGTGTGTGTTTTAAATATTTTCTTTCTTTCTTATTTTATGTAGATCTCACCAGCTTTACTGATATTACTTGTTATATGTTTAGTGCTTCCAAATTATATCGTTTATCATCGTTTAATGTTGGTCCCTATTATTGAAAGTCCTTTGGCACCATACCATTCCGTTCATTGCTGAATTCATATAGAATATAATATAGAATCAACCGTAAAATGTTTTTTTTTTATAAACCAATGATAAAGTCCTGCGTTTCCGTTTTAGCCAATATCGCATCTGTAACGTTGTGCTACTGACATTGTGAACATAGGTTCTCACCTATGTAACCATTTGCAAATTAACCAAAGATTCTCGATTATTCTCAATTGGCTTCTTCCTTCTAAAATCAATGAAATATCGTTGTTCTGTTGAACTTATCAATTTAATTTATTTGTTTTAAGTACATTAAGGCATTTAGATATTTCTAATTGAGTGGAACCTAATCTAATGACCGTTAAAGATCTGCAAATCTGATGAAAGCTACGTTCAAAGAAAACCAGTCGTGCTTGTCAAATCAGTGTTTGACATTTCGTTTGTAAAATCACCTAAAGCATAATTGCAGACTTCATGCATCACACTGGGTTTCGCTTCGCATTAAGCTACCACGGTTATATTTAACTCAGACTTTCTCCGATTACGGTTTGTTTAATTTGAATTACTAGCGGGATTAAGAGGCGTAATTGTAACAAGACTTATTTCACTATCAGTTACGGAAAACGAGTTTTTATGTGAGTGTTTACGAGGATCGGTGACAGTATATTTATTGTGGCACGTTTTATGGCTTCGAGCAGACACTGGTGCGAGTGTAGACATGTTACTTAGTAGCGGGGTGTATTTTTTTCGTTTTGCTTCGTCATAATGCGCTGGACGTTGCCCTCTTTTCAGGAAATCGATACCAAGTTCACGGGAAGGTTCATTGCGAATCGAACAATGCTTCACTGTATTAACTATTTTTTTATGTTTAGTTGCTGATGCTTTAGTTTCTCAGGTTAAATCCACGTTGAGCTCGGTTAGGATAATTTTCTCCGATTCCTTTGCTATTCTTCTTTAATTTTCAATATTAAAAACTGCAAATGCCAACTTCATCTAAATCCACAGTCAACTGTAAACCTTAAAATTCACTTACATTGACTTATTTTATCTAATAGTTAATATCTTAATAAAGCCCGTATAAAGCTTATTAGATTATGAAACCAATTTGCAAACTATTGTATGTTACTGTTTTCCACTCTTATACAAAGTTTATGGTAGGGATAACTAGTTATAATCAAATTAGCAGTGAAGTTTACTTAACATATACTCTAGTCGCTTTTGTAAACGGTAGTTTATGATAATCAGGGTGTTGAATTTCATGTTTACAAAATATAATGAATGTAATATCAGAGCTCTGATTGTTTTGAAATGGTTATAGATTCTGAAATAAAATCAGGGGTTGATAGATGAGAATTATTTAATGCGCTTACATGTGACTTTTTTTTAAATCTGACGCACAAAAAAGCAATGTTATATGTTTAACAAGCGTATCTGTTCTTGTGTTTCTGTCTGTGGACTCATAGCTCCCAAATGGATGAACCGATTTGAGTGCGGTTTTTTAATCGGATGCCTTGTTATATTGGTTATTACCTATGTTGGTTATTACTTATGTTGGTGGAAATAAAAGCAGTTGTCCCCAGGAAGCACTTACTACTAAGTTAATGTCCACCTTTTTAAATTTTAAAAAATTCAAAAAATTACTGCAAATAATACCTAGGAGATTATCTACGATTGTCGAGCATTTCCCCTCCACCAACCCGCACTGGAGCAGCGTGGTGGAGTATGCTCTAGGCCTCCTTAAGAGGAAAGACTCGTGCCCAGTAGCGAGCCATTAATGGGTTGAAGCCAACCAATCGAGTATTTCAGTCTCGGAGACACACCAGATCCCTTAGTTTGGCCATGTTGACAACATAGCTACTAGAGCTTGAGATCTTATGAGCTTCAAATAGGATTGCTAGATGACAAGACTGAAATATCTGGACAAAACTTCAAAAAGTTGGAATTTGTCGGGACAATTTTTTTTTTTTGGAAATAGCCGTCAAATGAGCTGACGACGAAAAAATAGGCTGGCAAACGCGTTCTGTTGAATCGAGTGAATTGTCGGGACATTTTGTATTTTGTCGGGACTCTGGACATCTTGTGAAATGTCGGGACAATCCAGACGAATCCCGACCATCTGGTAACCCTAGCTTCACAGGGAACGTAAAACCGTCTGTCCCGTTTGTTATCATTTTTAGATAACAGATATTAGGCCATGTCAGGTAACCATGCAGGTAACATAAAAACTATCGGCACTTGGGTTGGCTACTGATCTTTCTAGCAATCCGCATTTGAGTAGCATTGTGGAGTATGCTCTAGGCTTTCAATCGTGTAAAGCCTCCTCAAGCGATATAACTCTAATAGAATTAATTGATATTAATTCTCAATCTGTGTACGTTCAGTACGTTCTACTTTTGAGTTCGAAACTAGAACACTGGATTTAATGTAGGCTTACTCATTGTTATATTGTTTGAAATTGCCTGCAGAAGCAAAATATGTTCCTCGCTCTGCTAATTGGGTGTACCAGCATTCGTGCAGACGTAGCACAAATTACTCGAATCCAGTGCCTAAATTCACCGCTCTATCGATCCGCACTATTGCATTGCTTTAAGTGATTTACTCGATAAGGGTGTTGGCCGTTGGGCGAATTTGGACTAAATATGAAGTCAACAAGGTTGATATTTGGTGAATTGCGGTTGCCATAGGGGTCATGGGCATGGGGTTCAAGCCCACGTGCTACATGCATTATAGCGTGATCTGTGTTTTTACGACAATGCACGAGTAGGATTGTAAGATAGGGCCACATAGGGCGGTCCTATCACTTGAATTTATTTTATTCAAATCGCATGACGTCAGCTTTAGCTGATGACTAACCAAGGAAAGATATTTTGCTGGATTTAAGTTATAATATGCCTTTCAGTTATGTTATTTTGTGGAAATATGACTAACAATACACAATTGGTCACACTGTGGTCCATTTGTGGTTGGTTACAGATGCCAAGGTTTGCGGTTAACTACTCAAAGCAGGTGAACTACTTGTTATTTTGTTACTCTTACACAAAATAAGGGACTAGATTTATATGTATTTTTAAAACTATTTTTCTTATATATAACCACCTGGCAGTTAGGCAAATAGGTTTGTATATTAATACCCAGCAGTTACTTTAACCACGTGGTTTAGATACAGGTCCTCTTTAGCAATAAGATTCAAGAGCTGGAGTAACTGCATGTTCTCAGTTCTGGTTTAAGATAGCTATTAAAAGCCATATATTATGTACCTATCTTACGATACCGTGGACGTCTGAGGGTCTAAGATCGATAAAAATTCGGGGAAAACTCTCGGGGAATTTGGACCAGATTAATTTGATTACTATGGTTAGATTACTGCGATTTATACCTCGGCTACTACACTTGACAGCTTGACCTTGGAACTCTGATACGATTTTCTCAAAAAGTTTATAATTTACTACTTAATTTATTTGTTTTATTTGCTGTTCAGTGTATAATCGGTCATTCGGCGTGATACGTTTCTTTAACTTTATGCACCCATAAATAAGTGTTGCTAACCGAACTCACTTCGCATCGCAAAAGTAAGCCTGAAATTGGAAGATTATGCTACATAAATATAATTACCTATACGTATAGTTATATTATGTATAATTAATTATGTATAATTAATTATGTATAATTAATTACTGAAGCGCTCATAGCCCGGCGGTTTGCGTCGATCCTATGTGATCGACAAAGTTAAGCAACAGCGGGTGCGGTCGGTAGTTGGATGGGTGACCGCTAGTGGCTAAAATTTCTTGAGCGTTTCCGTGCTTCGGAGGGCACGTAAAGCCGTCATTCCCGGTTGTTATCATTTCAATTCAACTTCCGTCACTCGGTTTGGCCACTAACCGCTCCACCAATCCGCACTGGAGCAGCGTGGTGGAGAATGCTCTAGGCCTCCTCAAGACCTGTGCTCAGTAGTGGGCTGTTAATGGGTTGAAGCCATAGCCATAATTAATCTGTTATGTTTAGGCGTAATTAATATTATTTAACGTCAATTTCTGAACGCACATCGTGTTAAACAAATTTTCATGAAATTGTTTACCCAAATGTTAAATATGTGTAAATTTATGTGCTTCATTATTTGATAATTACTATAGGCGTAATCCTATCCTTTTGATTGAATATCATTAAACGCATGAGGAATTATTGAATCGCAATTCAAGAATTTATTGGTATAATGTTTTATTCGTTTATTTTTTTACTGTCAAAACTAACATGATTGGATTGGATTGGATTCTATCCTGCATTTAAAGTAAGTTATTAGGAATATTAACGAGTCGTCATTTCGTTATGAACATAACTAGCTGACCCGGCGAACTTCATATCGCCTATTTTTTTTCTCAAATAAAAGTAGCCTAAGTTACTCCTTGTTACATCAGCTATTTTCCAGTGAAAGTTCCGTCAAAATTGGTCCAGCCATTTCAGAGATTAGCCGGAACAAACAGACAGACAGACAGATAGACAAAAATTGAAAAAATGTTGTTTTGGCATAGGTACCGTGAATACATCCAAATGCACTTAGTAAAAGGCGGTTATTTTAATATTACAAACAGACACGCCAATTTTATTTATTTGTATAGATGTATAGAGTATAGATAAGCTCGGACTTTTTAACTAATGTTATTATTACTTTTAACATCTTGTTTCTATCGGTCAGATTGAATGGCATTCAGTGAAAAGGGATAATTACTTTTAAATAGCAAGATTATCGCCACTTCAAATGGTCGTAGTGATTGATAATCAATTGATAACTTTTAAATACAAATAGTTAAAACGTGAGTATTTCAGTTTCATTCTTATCGCTGGTATTCATATAACTAGCATTAAGTAAATATTTTAATTTTTAGTTCCTAACCGCATACAATACAAGTGTATTCAATATTTCCAATAGCAATAGAAAATGTTCACATTTCTACCGCAAACTTGGAGAAATATCGTTCAATTTTATTAGTCCTTTTTCCTTTCTGTTATTCCAATCATGTGCCAACGTCGTTTTTTATTTCAAAATCTTGAAATTCGTTCTTGGCTTCTTCCATATCCATATGGCTTCCATTATCATTATTTGTTATGTTAACTGTATTGTCTGACACTTGTATGTGTCTTGTTTTACGATCAGTACTTTAAAATGGTGTCAAGTAAATGTTTATTTTAAATTTATTTTAGATTGCGGTTAAACTTATTGCGCAGTGAATTCTCCGCCCTTCATTTCCGCTACATTTGTCAATTCACTGTCACTCCGATGATTTGAGATTTGACTGAGACTATTTGCTTAACATTAGGGATAATAATCACATCGGATTTCACCATGGAACCTTCTGAAAAGGAACCTTTGAGAACAAAGACAATTGTCTGAATTATGTCTGATGAAATTTGTATGTTTTTTCGTAATTTAATTAAGAAATGTGTAAAGGTTAGTAAACAAATTTTTTAAAGAAATTCCTGAATTCCTTTTGAACATCCACCTGAAAAAAATAATGTAATAAGATAAGAGTAAAATTTTTCAATGTTGATCTTTTCTGACCCTGTGGCCTAGTTATTAAAGACAATGTATCGGAAATATTCACAATTTGATTGTTGACTATAACAATAGGTAACATATTATGACAGACATACTTGTTTTCATGCCACCCCTTTGGTAAAAGTGTGACCTAACTTAGCGTTTATTTATTTCAAGGGTCCATCAAATGAAATACGGAATAGAAATAACCAAAGTACTCTGAAACCTCTCGCTGGTTTGTTTGGTGTTACACAATACAGTGCTCAATTTATCTTCCGCTCCAAAGCAGGAACAGAGTTAACTAGCTCCACTCGTGGGGTATTTCATTTCTGCACATGAACCGATTGTGTTCCCTGCCTTTGTAAATTTGAAAGGCGTGACTAAAAAGCTATTGTTTTCGAACGAGAGCAATGTCGGGTTATAAAATACACCAGCTACCTTTATTCTTTAAGTTACTACGGAACTAAAATCTAGTGTTTGTGCTAAAACATTTTCTAAAAGTTCAAAGTCACTGGTGTTTGTGTTTTAGGTTTATTTACTTTAATTTAAATCAACTGCAGTATCTTAAAATGTGTATCTTAATGCTTGTAATAAAGAATATTAAGTAATTTACTTTGTGAATCACAGTTATTTTAAGAATTAAGAGAAAATTTTTCTAATTTATTTAAATTCTACCTCTCTGAAGAGTGAAAGTTTTATCTTAATCGTAATGCCAGGTATAATTATGCTGTGATATAATAAATAAAAAACCGGGCAAGCGCGTGTCAGGCCACGCGCAATGTAGGGTTCTGAAGTGGAAAGTGTATCTACTATTAGGTACTCATTAACTACTTATGCTAACAGAGCCGTAATAGTTTTCCTTGTAAATTCATCATATAGGTAACTTGTCGTTTAGCCGGCAGGGGGGTGACACTTGACTCTAATCAAACGAAAACCTAAATCCAAAAATGGTCTCGGAATACCGATCATATCTTTGAAAGTCCTTTTCAAAAATATGACGGTTTAGGGTACGCGATGAATAAAAATTCATCCTCAACTTACGTGTAGGGGAGGTACCCTGAAAAAAATGTTTTTTCAACATTTATCCATGCCAAATTACAGCTTTCTAGCACTAACGGTCTCGGCGCTATGCTTCGGACAGACGGACGGACGAACGGATGGACATGACGAATCTATAAGGGTTCCGATTTTACTTCGGAACCCTAAAAAGAAGCAGCTTCTTGCAATTTATTGTCTCCTGATGCAGATATTTTTTTTTGTTCTAAAATCTTTTATGAGATAAATCAGGTTCAGTGCACTAACTTCGCAAACTTGGTAACAAATTTCAGTCTTGTCGAAGTAGAATTGTTCAAGTTCCCAAAAGTATTTCCCCTTACCTTGCAATGCTTCCTTCCAAATTACGAGGGCACCTGTAACCTTTATTAATGCGTTCGTCAGTAATAAAGCTTCCGGGTCGTCATTTCGGTTATTCAAATACTTTTATGTATCGAGGGTTTATGGTGGTAGGTCGGGGTATTTGACAAATTGCCCCCAGACAGACTGGGGTGAATGTGACGCGGTATGTTGGAAATGTCGAGGGTTGAGCCCTGTCGTAGATTTGGTTGGGCGTAATGATATAGACGTGGGATTTACAACGTCTAAAATGAAAGTTCATAAAAACCTGCCTCGACATGTGTTTTTGTGTGGGTATAGATAAATATGTATATTTGAAGACGTTATCTATACTAATATATAAAGAGGAAATATTTGATTTTTTGTTTGCATTGAATAGGCTCCGAAACTACTGAACCGATTTGAAAAATTCTTTCACTGTTGGGAAGCTACACTATCCGTGAGTAACATAGGCTATATTATATTTTCAAAAAATTAGGGATCCTTAATAAAACTCCAATAATGTAACCTAAGGTGTAAAAAAATAAGAAAACCGAAGCAAAGCGAGGGCGGTTACTCGTTTATAAATAAAATGGATTAAAGTATAAAAAGTAAGTAAGCCTAAAATGGGCTTCACCTCCGTGTCCTCCACTTACAATCAAGTGGGATTAAGAGATTAATCTTGTATTAAATAATAAAAATCCACTGAATTTGTTCAGACTTAGTGATGAAAAGCCTTTGATTTTATCTGAGTTTGACTCAGTTTGTCCTCAGTTTGACTTCACTCCGAGTCCCCTGCAATATTGTTTAAACTCCCTGCACAGTTAAATTTCAACAATTTAATTAGTACATTTACATGAGAGTCAAAGCTTTGTTTTTGTTACGTTTTTATAAGCGTAACCAACTTAACAGTCTTGACAAGGTTTGTTTCGCTAACAAAACAATGGTCTATAGTCCCTCTCCAGACCGTCGCGACGGTCCTACCCTCCGTTACGTGCCCGTTTTTCACGACCCTCACTCCCCTTAGATCCTATACCATTAAACCTAACCATCCACGTAACACCACCAACGAGTCTTAGGCTCTTAGCTCACTGTTTTTTAAGTTCATTTTCTAATGCCACTTCATTGTAATCAAACTTTCTATTCGAACATGCAAAATTGATCTTTATTGTTATTAAATTAAGCGTGCTTGTGCTGTTTTCTTCAAGTTTACGACGGAACCTAATGGAAAATTGCTTTAGGCGCGCCCTGCGGCCCCACGTTGGGCGCCAGTTATGAGGTATCGAGAGACGATTTATGAACGCTGAATGTTTGTTAACACTTCCTTCATTGAAACCTGGTTTTATATGAGTTTTGGTTATTATTCCATACTTCTAACACTATAAAGCTACCAGACAACAGATTGTCAAATGAGATTATCGAATACAACGCGTTTATTAGCTGTTATTAGCACGTCATTAAGGTTTTATGGCATGGATATAAATGTTTTTTGTAACGATTTTATTGTGTTATTTATGTGCCTTATTATCTTAATATCGGTCGAATATCTTTTAACATTTGGTAGGCAATAAACCTGAATATGTTATTTCCGTACTTTACCAGCCGAAAATTAATCTAGCAGTATGTGAATCTGTAAGACAGAATTACTTCTATGAGAATTTGCTTTTATTCTGTGCTATGGGTTTCACCGTTGATTTTAACTTTATTATTAACCCTCTTCATGCTTAGCAGCACTGGTCTAGTCGTAACTAAATTTGATGCGTTTGAAACACTGCTTCAATGAGGTTTGATAGTTGGGATAGTCTGATAACTTAAAGGCTTAAAGACAGCTCTTCACCGTTGCCTAGTTTTTCGAATACTGACGATTAAAATAACCACATACAGTTTACATAAACAGTAATTGCTGGTTCCAATTATTAACTATGTGGTAATTAAATCAGCTATTCCCAGTATCTAAGAGCGTTGTCTCTCCAACAGAAACGTCTGTTCATTGTTTATTGATACGTCATCATTCAGAGCGCACTGGTAACGTTGAACTATTTCAATTAGAATTTATAATGAATCTTCTACAAAGTGGTGTTGGACGAGCCCTTTGTAGCTTAGCCATGTGGCTGACGGGTGATTTGGGACCTTATGTCGTTATAAATTAAGGTTTTTATAAGTTCAAAGAACTGCCATTTTACCCTTTGATCGTTTCAGCTGAAACTAAATGGCGTGTGAATATTTTGTGATACGACCCATGGTCTAAAATTTACTTTATAATCGTTAATTTTTATTATTGTTTATAATATTATAAACAATATAACAATAAACGATTACACACTCATACCCCCGCAGTAGGTTTTTACCTCTGTCGCGGGTGGCACGGACACATAACACATCACAATAACACCCATGACCGGAGTACAAATCTTTATCTTTATCTGTCACATAAATATCTGCCCCGGCCGGGAATCGAACCCGGGATCCCTCGCAAGCAGGGTCGCTACCAACTAGGCTACACGGTCGTCAATATAGTATAGATTTTGATGTTTTTTTTAAGTTTAATGGCTATTTACAGAGTGTCTCAATCATATTGTTGTTTCTTAAGTGTAAACCCTTGTCTATCTTAGGACGAAAACATTATGAAATTAATCTTCAGTTCTCTTTAATGTCGTAACATTTATAGCAATCGTTAAAATTCCATCTTAATAATAAAGTTTTATTGATGTTTCAATTTGATATCTTCCTTAAGAATTTTTATAAGCTTAACTCATCATTGGCCCCAAATAAGATATCTACTCGTATCTAGGTAGGTGGTCAGCAGGGTTGGCATGAATAAATCATTTTGATTTAAATCATGATTTAAATCACGATTTAAATCAAATGATTTTTTCAATAAAAATCAATGATTTAATCAAAAATGTGTAATTTCATTTTCTTTCACAGAAATCCACATATAAAAACCAGGGGAAATGCATATCAGGCCAAGCGCACTGTAGGGTTCCGATGTAGTACGTTTATCGACTAATACCTACTTATTAACTAAATACTTAATTTATGTTAACATAACATAGCCGTGATAGTTTTCCTTATAAATTCATCATATAATCTACATATTTTGGAGAATTTTTTCACTTGTCCAACTCCAACCGTTTAGCCGACAGGGGGGGTCCCCTCCTGGTCCCACTTGATTCTAACCAAAATTTGCACTTTAAAGGCAAATATTTCACAAACGGACCCCTAATTCCAAAAATAGTCTTAAAGACCCATAACATTTTTGAAAGACCTTTTGAACGATACCCCACTCAACAACGATACAAATCATCCTCACGTTACAGCTGTAGGGGAGGTACCCTGAAAAAAAATGTTTTCAATATTTTTTTCTACAATTCTGGAGGTTTAATAATTTATAATGTATATCCGTGTCAAGTACAGCTTTCTAGCATTAAGGGTTTCGGCGCTTTGCTTCGGACAGATGGACGGACGATGACTTTGACGAAACTATAAAGGTTCTGATTTTACTTCGGAACCCTAAAAACAAATTTAGAATTTGCATTCACTTGCTTTTGCACATTTGCTTGGCATTCACATGTCAGACAAAAGAGAAATCCCCGCGCTGTGTCCGCGCAATCCCTTGAGGGCGCGTTCTGTTTTGCGCAAAAATATTTTAAAATAAAATGAAAAAATCAAAAAAATCGTGATTAATTAGGATTTTTTTAAAACATCGTGATTTTTTCGATTTTTTTAAAAAATCATGATTTTTCCAACCCTGGTGGTCAGTAAGTAAGTTTTTAGGGTTCCGTAGCCAAATGGCAAAAAACGGAACCCTTATAGATTCGCCATGTCTGTCTGTCTGTCTGTCTGTCTGTCTGTCTGTCTGTCTGTCTGTCTGTCTGTCTGTCTGTCTGTCTGTCTGTCCGTCCGTATGTCACAGCCATTTTTTTCCGAAACTATAAGAGCTATACTGTTGAAACTTGGTAAGTAGATGTATTCTGTGAACCGCATTAAGATTTTCACACAAAAATAGAAAAAAACAATAAATTTTGGGGGTTCCCCATACTTAGAACTGAAACTCAAAAATGTTTTTTTCATCAAACCCATACGTGTGGGGTATCTATGGATAGGTCTTCAAAAATGATATTGAGGTTTCTAATATCATTTTTTTCTTAACTGAATATTTTGCGCGAGAGACACTTCCAAAGTGGTAAAATGTGTGTCCCCCCCCCTGTAACTTCTAAAATAAGGGAATGATAAAACTAAAAAAAATATATGATGTACATTACCAAGCAAACTTTCAACGAAAATTGGTTTGAATGAGATCTAGTGAGTAGTTTTTTTTTAATACGTCATAAATCGTAAACCGCAAAAAACATTGATCAAAGTTACAACGAACTACAAGAACTTTTATATTATGTTACTTGCTGCTACGGAACCCTTCATGGGCGAGTCCGACTCGCACTTGACCGCTTTTTTTTATTTAAGAATAAATGTGTAACATATGAATGAGACTAGACGTCTGAAATTCGCGCCCAAGCCGGTTCCTGTCAAGCTTAATTTCATATAACGCTTCCCGCCCACGTCCGATAATCGGTGACCGTTTTTTTGTAGGAGAAAAATAGAACGTACTGATAGCAATAGTGCAACGCACACGTCCTACAAAAAGTCGGTCAGAAATAATATGGCAGGAAAAATCGGTCCGATTCGGTCCTACAAAAAGACTGACGTGGGCGGGAAGCCTAAAGTGCAGGTATCCGTATGCCATAGAGTAAGTAATTAGGTATTAGTACAATAAAGAAGGTACGTAAACAATAGAGTAGGTATCTTTGTGTGTCACTCTTCATTCAATTATTCATTTTTCATTACTTACACATTACATTTAAATTCCCTACAAGCACCAAAACATGACGTGGAATTATTTCCGTTCCATCACAAGTCACAATACAAGGAAAGCGACAACTGACAATCAAGTTGATTTCCTGTCTGTCGCCATCTTTAGAAATGGACAAGTGAGTAATGATATTCCTCAAAGCAGTGACATTCAAGCATGCGGCTCGTATTCAGATCTGTACAATACATGCTGCCTTCGAAAATACATGGTTATGGTTACAATGAACTAGAGTCCTAGACCTCCCTAAATTCTTAGTTATAAACGATCGGATATTTAGATGTATTTTCATAAAGTTCACGTAAAGTTACTATAAAATAATGGCAGGGGATTCTTATTTTTTTAATTATAAAATTTAATCCTGAGATTCCATAATAATATATTAGGGCGCATATTTATCCTGAGGTTCCATAATATTAGGGTTTATTTATTTAGTTAGTTTTAAACATCGGGGGTAATAATATGTATGTAAAATATGTATTAATATTTACAATCAAGAATCACTGAGCGTTAAAATAACATGTATGTCAATTACTTCAAGTTACATCTTACATAGATACATATCGTAAGTATTTATCACAGAATATGATCTCTAGTTATAAATTATTTTCTATCGTATAACGTACCTATGTATATGGGGAAAACACAAAAATATTTATCGACTTTCCGAATCCGATTGATATTCCTATGATAACGTCAATTTGAAGATAAACATGTGGTATGAGTGCAGATTAAATTTATCTGTATGATAAACTATTTAATGGTCTTTCAACACGATCTCTCATTAAGTGCTGGAGACGTGTGGAAAAAATGCATTGTAATAGACATTATTTCATTTCACTTAAACAATCTGACAAAGCTGTCGTCACAACAAGCAACTGGGTCGAAATATCGGCGTTTAAAACATACATCATACCGTACGGCGTATAAATAATAATAGAGTACCCGTATTATACTAAAATTTTGTTCTGACCACTATGATTTCAGTTTAAAGTCAAGCTGTCAAAAGTTATTCTTCCACTAAGCTGACCCGTACCTACTCATTTCGCTGGGTGTCATTTTTTTTTACATGTGATAAAGTAACAATATTCACATTAAACCACAATCCAATATCTCAGTCAGGAATAATGTAGCTTTTATATTTTCTATTGGTGAAATGATTTTTGAAATCGTTCCAGTAGTTTTTAAGAAGAGAAGTAAAGAAGAGTAAATGTTAAAAATAGTAAATTCAAGTTTCGAGTAAATTTGAGGTAATTTATTTTTATAGCAACCTTCTCATACAAACTATCACCCCCCATTTTATCCCCCTTTTTTAGAAGAACCCAGTATATTCATGAAGTTTCATGCTCCTAGATTCAGTGGTTTAGGCTGTGTCACAGTCACCGTTAGCGTTTTATTAACTAGATTTTCCTGTGGTATGTCGAGAGCATTCGGTTTGATGCTATTTAGGTGCGGCCATGTATGTTACTTTAGTATTATTAACGATATTAATAGTGTTTACGTAACTGTCGACATGCAGGAATATGAAACTAGTGCCCAACGCAAACAATATGGAAATTATTCTCGTAATTAACACATCCTGGTACTTTACTCATATTTATACCGTTAACATAATGGACGAAAATTTTGGGAAACTGTAGACCAATGTTACTCAAACGACAATAACGCCTCCTCATTGGTACCGACTGACGTCATTTAGGGTGCTTCACCCTGAGAAATGAGAAGAAATGTTCGCCAATTAGATTAGTAATTAAATCAACACAAACGCATGGTCGAGTTCCTACCTCTTATTACTGGGATGATAACAGATTCGTATCCTGTAGTAGGTTGTTATTAAATAATAATAAATAATAATAATAATAATAAAAGCCTTTATTCACTGATCTTAATATATTTTAACTTATTATTATTCAAAGGGAGTCCGATAAGGCATTGCGGTTTTTAAGTGATCACGTGGCCAAAAATCTCCGAGCTTTAAAGACACTCGGTCAACCCACTGACTGCGTTTTATAAAACAATAAATATTTTAGTTCTATCTTATTACTATCCACATTTTTCAGCAACCAGTTTGTTGATCAGGTTGTCTTTCGACATAGGCCTCCCCCCGTTTTTTCCACTCATCTCTGTCCCTAGCTATCTTTCTCCATCCTTTTGGTAAATCATCCTCCCATCTTTTTATTTGACGTCCTTTTTGTCTTTTTCCATTTCTAGGATACCATTCCATTACGTCTTTCGTCCATTTTTCTCTGTCTGTCCTTATTATGTGACCCGTCCAGTTCCAGGTTGTTATTAAATAGCAGGTTTTAAATCATATTAATCTGATCTTGAAGATAAAAGTAAGAAAATAAGTAAGTTGAATGATAAATACGTTTTTAAACCCCCATTTTGCTGAAAATGGATGACGTTTCCAATATTACGGATCGTCTGCTTTGCGATGTTCTCAAGGCTGGCTGGAGCAACGAAGGCCACTTATAATGCGAAGAGAATGTAATATCGGTGATAAATTGCATTTTGAATGATTCTGTCAGCCGAAAATAATACATATAATGAAATGAAATACTCCCATTATCGTAATTTAGAATGTATGTTTATGTTAACTAGAATCCAGATAAGCCTTCTCTTAAGGTTAAAGAAGGATTAAAGAAATAGGACGTGGTCGCCAATTCTATAATCGAACTGCTTGATCTTGTTGTGTTGAAAGAAAAAAAGAGATTATAGAAAAAAACAGGAATTTGAAAATTAAGATTCAAGTGGTAGCCAAGCCTGCAAACCTTTAGGAGGGGGCTTCATAGATGCATTCCTTCGTCCGTTGTTTAGCGGTTAACAAGATTTAGTAACTAAACAAGTTGAAGGTACACAAATTAAAAGTGCAACATGAACTTGTATCGTAAACTTAATGGAACTATAAATGAAACCATAATAATAATATTATTTTAATCATTATGTTTTGAGTGTCATTTTGTTTTGAAATTTCATATACTGGAAGAGTGTAATGAACCGATCCATAAAAGATATTTTTATTCCCCGGTGGCTATTCTGCTGACGCTTGTCCGTTGACCCATATAAAGCGGAGACGGTAAGCTCCATATATTGATTTTGTGTCTCACGTGTATAATCTTCTTTGATGAACCCGTTGGCGAGATGTACTCGTAAAATGGGATCTCGGTAGCCTAATTAGCGGCAGCCAATTAGCAAAGTGGCGAATGACTTTCAGATTTTGAGATTTGTCGTAATTAGGGCAGGATTTTGCAAGAATGTTGGTGAAACTGAACCCATTGCAAGTTGCCTTTGATTAGAAGATTATAAGTATGTAATTGTAACGCTATATTTGCAGAGCTTTAATGGATCAGAAAACATCCTGATATAACTTTCGGTAACTAATCCTAAAGAAGATTGAAGTTAAAAACAGCTTATTCAAATATTTCACTACTTTTAAATCAGACACTAATTTATTAAATTCACTGTTGATACTACTGATGTACTTCTACTAATGTAATATTGCTTTTTAATGTCGCTAAGGCAGATTGTATCGATCCTTTTTTTCCTTTTAGGTCTAGTTATTTAGAAGATGTTTTTTTTTGTAATATCTCCTCCAGGCTAGAATGATACACGAATTGTAGCTTCGAATTCAGAAATTTTAAGGGTCATCGTGAAATTGCTAGTCAGTGTGACACATGTTGTATCATAGTTTACAACACTCCTATTAAATTGACCCCCGGAGTAATCATCCAATTGCGGCACGAATATTGGTTGAGCCGCGTTACAATTGATGTCGTGATTGCAGCCCAGTGGTTTTCGGAATATATTTTTAATTGGAAATTGAGTCGGTTTTTTGACTGACCTAGCATATCCACTAAAAATATACAGTACATAATGCTATAGCAATATGGCCTTGGCCGGCGTGGTAGACTATGGCCTGTATCCCTCCCATTGTGAGAGGAGATCCGAGCCCAGCTGGGGGACAATCATGGGTTGTGATTTTGACTTTTGATACATATTGCGAATATTGCGATCTGAAGTGTCTCAAAAAAACACCTGCCCTATTTAGAGAAGCTACGGTGTAACTAGGATAAATTACGAAACGCTCGTTTTATTCTCTAAAGTGTTTGCATTGTCTCTGCTAAAGCATTATAATGAGCAAATTAATTTTTTACTATAGTAAGTAATGTCTTGAAGCAATTTTCGTACTTCTTTGTACACTCATTCAAAGCAAAAAACAGAAGCCGAGTGACACAAAAGATAAATTAAGGAACATTGAAATCGATAACATTTCTTCTAAGTTTTTTCTTTATTCAATCTCACAAATATTGATCATGAAAGGAAGGGTGGATTCTAAACAAATACAAAGTTCCTTGTAAGATCAAATTTTGAATGAACAACTATACATGATGTTTTCACAGTTACCTTTAATTGAAGTAAAACGTTTTGCATGAAAACATGTCTACGTATTACAATCATATTCGCATAGTTAAATGTCGATTCATTCAAAAGTCATTACCAACTCGGTGATCCGACGCTTGATATCATAAGTAGAATTATAGCTCTTTCATTTTAAAAGCTGCTGCGTTTGCTGAAATCCTGTTATTTTGAACCGGAATTTTACGAAACTTTTATGAGTTACCATTAATGGCGACGTGCGGTGTTAACTGTCTTACTCGTTGATGGAATAAAACGAACAGATATTGTGCATTTAAATTGTGAGTTTTATTCTTTATTCCAAAAAAAGTTTGTATTTAATTGTTACGTTATTTCATAACTGAATTCATATATTTTTTTGATATTACCCTTTTGTCATAATATATTACCTTTTTTCGTACTAGATGTGCTCAGTAGATTTATTTTAATCCTTTGATAAGATCGGAAACAGCTTTATTTCAAAGAGTAAAACTCCGTAACATTAAAATCGTCAACATTAACGCCTCGTTCGACGGCATTCTATCTGTCACGGCTAAAATGTCACGTGTTAATCTCATTGTTTGTAAACAAACGATCGTTTTTCTGTAACAGATCAATGACATTAAACTCTAGTATCGGTGTCGTCACCTGTCACGTTCATTCGCCAGACACGCCCTTTGTAACAGGCGCGCGCGCTGTCTAACGTGACGTCATTATAGCGTCGTGTGTTTCCGGTATAGCTTCAAAGACCTCATGATGGAGACACGCAGCTTAGTGCGGTGTTGTATGTATGTCTTGAAGTTTACTATTCAAACGTTGCTCATGAATGTATGTGTAGTTTGGATTTGCATTTGTAAAATTTTAGTCAATTTCGAACTTTTACATTTTTATCCCTCGGGAATACAGCCAGCAGTGTTACGTTCATTATTGGGGTACTATCAGTGTTTGCATGCTTGTTTCTCGTTAACTGCAACGAATGATGAACATCAGAAAAATATTCTGCTGACTCAGGTCAATAATTTGATGTTGAATGAATCCGTTTACACGGTTCAATTTGGTCACGCTAATTGAAAGGAGCGAATTGAAAGTGATCCGTGTAATTTCGAAATAAGCTTCATCCATATAAACGAGTCTTTGCTCATTGTACGTTTGTGTTCCGCAAGGTGCGGACGTGTTTGTACGTGTTAAGCATTTTTATTAAGACAGGTATTACATTCAGGAAATAAATTATACTACGCTATTATACGACGGTAGAAATAACTACATACGTATTGTAATGAAATGGGAGAAGAAGTTAGAGTAATCTATATGATGATGATTTGAAAAATATAGTTGTGCGTACGTAGTTGGTCCGTTAGGAAACCGCGTTATTAGATATTAGAAGAAATATGTATATAAACCAATTGCATTCATCAATTACGATGATGAACAAGTCGTAATCGACTTGTTCATCATCGTAATTGATAATTTGTTTTGACATTAACGATTTATTCAAATGAATAGACATTCATAAGTCAACTACAATATGTGTACATTTGAGTCTACTTAAATCGTGATATAACATGTCACGAGTATGTCAATACACAGTTCATAATAAACGGTTCGCATTTTTAAGAAGTATTTACGATTTTTTACGATTCGTGCATGTATGGATATGGTCACAAGAATGTGCCACTGCAAAAATAATAAATGAAATCGTGATTAATTTAGAGATTCGTCCAAGTGGGATATTAGCCCGTGTAATACTAAAAAGTTTACTCTTAGAAAAACATTAAATCAAGGGATTAATTTTATTAAAAATATGATAAAAAGGATAGTGAAAGTCACATTCGCAGCAATATTGCGTGCGCCATAGCTATTTTAGTCTATCTAAAGACAGTAGTCTTTTAATTCTGTCGAATGCAATGTTTCATAAGTAAAAATAAGAGCTATACCATACCACCTACGTTTACTGTTTCGTGTTACCTGTCGAATAATGTGTCACGAGGCCGATTTAATGTCAAAGCCCACATGTTTCCAAACATTTTACATTATTAACTTACTTGCGTTCATACGAATAACAAATTCTCCCACATATTATGTTTAAACGTGCCGTTTCTGTATTTCGAATTTTCGATGTATTTCTTGGTAAATGTTTCTAGATTCTAAAGTATTCCTGACCGTCTCCCACGCTTCGCTCTCTTGAGGATACGCCTTTGTTTACTTTAATTTTCTGCCCACTTTGTAATTCAGTTATTATGCTCTCGTGTGCTTCGAATTTAATAGAATATTGCTTCACTGTTTGACAGACAAATGCTTCTTCATATTTCATAATGAATTGTGAAGTTGATTGCGTTAGTAATTTAAATAGTTATTCAATTTCTCTTTGGAATAAGGAATATTCAGACGCTATGGATATTGAATACCTATATAATATTTTTGAAAAATAACTCTTAATATCTTAGTTGATATTGTTTGTACCTAAAGAAATGAAAATGCAATAAAAAAGTATTACACGAACACAAGCTTATAATGAGATAATATTTTACATGTTTCATAATATCAGTATCTGCAGCTATCTTTGGCTTGTGTTTAGTTTCCATGTTCCATATTTAGCTTTCTTTCATGATGAATGTCGGTTTCACATTTTCATGCTAGCATCTATCGTCACCTACCTAGGTACATCTACAATTTACAATACCATTCCTCATCTTAATAATTAAAATAACAATCTATTCCACAAAACCAATCGTTGAAATCTTGTTGATTTGTCACTTTCCGCATTTCCACGACTTCACCGGGGAATCCGTAATAAGGAACACCGGGAACTATGCCTCCGAAACCCCCCACTTCTCTTCCCCTTTTCTTCTTGTCCCCCTTTCCCACCTGTCTCGTACGTTTCCGGAACGCGGGCTGTCGTGTCAACCATTGTGTTATGATTGGCACGCGAATGTACGTCAATGTCTCGCAATATTATGCTGGTCGTTTCGTTTGAAGTTGTTATTTTGACTGTGATATTCTCGTTTTCTTTTAGATTTGTATTTTACGCGTGTCTCAGTAAACATACTAAACATAAATGCTTGGGATTTGTTATTCTTTTTATTTGATTAGTTTTGTATTAGTCGTTTGGAAACTTCAGAGTATATTCCAACTTAATCCTCAGGAGCGAGCAAAGTTGATAAACCTTGGAAGGATGAAATATTTTTCCTTTCCAACTCTCTAATTCCGTGTCGATACGACTTGTTTATGTGGTGTACTATCACAACTTTGTCTCAGTTTCGGCGACATTGAAATGTTTGTATTTGTAGCATCAGAATAAGCTTTGAAACGAATAAACTTATTATTTTTGCAATTTATAAAAAATTAAACCGAAGTAGTAAGTTTATCGACTATTACTCATTAACTACTTATTCTAACATAGCCGTGATAGTTTTCCTTGTAAATTCATCATATAACCTATTTTTGAGAATTTTTTCACATATCCAACTCTAACTGTTTAGCCAGCAGGGGGGGGACACACTTGACTCTAACCAAAATTAGCACTTTAAAGCTAAATATTTCGCAAACGGACCAAAAATGGTTTTAAAAGACCCATAATATTTTTGGAAGAACTTTTCAACAATACCCCGCACTATAGGGTACGCGACGAATAAAAAATTCATTATCACGTTACCTGTATAGGGGAGGTACCCTGAAAAAAATGTTCTTCAATATTTTATTCTAGGATTCTGGAGTTTTCATAATCAAATCAAATCAAATCAAATCAAAATCTTTTATTCATATAGGTATCACTGATACACTTATGCACTAATAAAAAAATGCATAAATATGTATATCCATGCCAAATTACAGCCTTCTAGCACTAAGGGTCTCGGTGCTTTGTTTCGGACAGACGGACAGACGGACAGACGGACGGACATGACGATACTATAAGGGTTCCGATTTTACTTCGGAACCCTAAAAAATACACAAATAGTTGTTTATTTTATAACAAAATTATATATTTTAACACGCTTTTATTAGCTTCATACGTATTTATGTAACGGAAACTTTGATTTTGAGTTTTTGACCTCCTTCAAAACGTCCGATCGTAATCGTAAATCGAAATTTGGCATACTATTCAAGGCCCGATGACAATTCAACATTAAAAAAATAGAAAGAAAAAACGCAGATCACTTAAGTTTCATTTCAAAAAAATCTAAAAAAACACGCTTTTATAGAAAATCCATCTAAAAATTAGAAAATAAATTTTAATTAAGAATAGTGCAATTGTAAAATTAATTAAAAAAAAAAACAAAACTCGACTGCGTAAAAAAAAAACTAAAAAGAAAAATATAAGCCCAGTATTTTAGAATGTTGTTAAAAGTAATACTGAACCATAGAAGGATTAACAGTTGGGACCAAAACATAACCTAACCCCAAAAAATAACCTTTCTTGGCAGTTGGGTAAAAAGTGTAGGGTGCATGGTGTCAATGAGTAGAAGGATTATCATTTTGATAATATCTTAAAAAGCACTATTCTTAATTCTTTATTAAAATTTATTTTTTACTTTTTAGTTGGATTTTCTATAAAAGCATATCGGTTGGATGGTTTCAGAGCCTATGAAGGATATCCGTACAAACCTTTTTTTTTGTTTTATATATATAATATATAGATTAAGATTACGGTTTAATCATTAAAAATAGGACTTTCTCGTCCTAATTAGGGATAAATGTAAATAAAACAAAGAATTGTATACACAAGGGTGAGAAGAGAATGTTACAATATGCCGTGAATTACGGTCGGAGCCATTAGTGAGCAAAAAAGCCAAGTTTCGTCCCATTAAAAATTTCCTTTTAATTTAGAACTCAAGCGAAGCATTGCATAACGTTTACGTTAGTTTCATATGCAAAATACTTGCATTTTAAACAATAAATTAAAAAGCACAAAGAACGAATCATTTGGTGTCTTACAGGGTTCCATATTATTCAGCACTTTAAAGCCGAATATTTCGCATACCTTGAATTGAAAAATGGTGTTAACAGACAAATAGTACTTTTGAAAGAGCTTTTCAACGATACCCCGCACTATGGGGTAGACGAGATAAAAAACCACCACTACTTTACCTGTTGGGGACGTACCCTGAAACGTCCGTTGACTACAGTACCCTAAAAATCAGACCCTCATAAATATTATGATTTTGTAATATAATACGAAAGGAAATTCTTATGGAACTTTGTAAAGCGGTTCCTTACACTATATTGGGAGAACATAGGAATTAAAAAAATATTATTCTCAAAAAGGTTGTGAGTTTCAAAGTAATATTTTCGCAGACGATAATAAAATTAATTAGCAGTTGCAGGTGCGATTTACAAACAAGGTAGAGGAATCCCGATTCAAAGCGAGGGTGGGTGTTATTACTATTACTAGTACCTATACATTAATAAAGTGGACTACATACCTACATCACTGGTATTGTAATAGTGAGAACATATGTCATGTATGTGTGAGTTTCAATTACGCCCACTATATTGCCTGTTCCCTGAAAGCGATATATAATTAAACCACTCGGACATTGCTCGTACCAATCAAGTTATCTTAACAATTGAACTATGCCCTAGCATGGTTTGTTTGTAGCGGAGGTTCGGGTTCGTTTCCTTATTATCTATACATCTATACAAATAAATAAAATTGGAGTGTTTGTTTGTAATAATAAAATAACCGCTTTTTACTTTGTGCATTTGTATGTATACACGGTACATATACCAAAACAACATTTTTCACAATTTTTGTCTGTCTGTCTGTTTGTTCCGGCTAATCTCTGAAATGGCTGGACCGATTTTGACGGAATTTTCACTGGCAGATAGCTGATGTAACAAGAAGTAACTTAGGCTACTTTTATTTTAGATTTTTTTAGGTATGTTGCAGAACAACGTCTGCCGGGTCAGCTAGTCTAAAATAAAATAAAGAGAACAGCTGCGGCCAGAGATCTAGTTTTTCATAATTTTAAATTAAACACTTTTATTTTATTAAATGATTACATAAAAAGTTACTACCAACGCGCGACGGTTTACTATCGAGACAGCTACGGATTGTAGGTTACATTCCAATTATCCATATTTGTACAGAGGTTTTTATGTAATACAACATCTGCCAGGTTTAACCAGTAATTCATAAGAGCATCTTCCATTGTACTTACAACTTTGAACACGAAAGGGGTGACCCACTTGCAGGATAAGGGTAAGAATGTATAAAAGGTTGCCCGTTGCAGAGAATTAGAAAAGAAATATGTCAGAATCTCTACTTAGGACAGGAGTTTATTCATAACTTGGACGTGACGTCAGCGTTGAATCTCCTTTCAGAACTGGACAATAGGCTGGGAAGTCTGATTGTCGGTCTGTCTGAGATCGCTGGTTCCGGACGATTGACCCAATAGTTCTAGAGTAGGGAAGTAGGGTAAAATAATAAGTGTTTATTCCGTGCTGTGTTTATTCCGTCCGGCTGTAATGTGTGTCTTCAAGGCAAAAGTGAATAGGCTTTTACTAAGTAAGTGCGTCTTACCCTCGAAGACTACATCGCCACTTACCATAAAGCGGAATAAAATTGTAGCCGATTAACTAATCTTAACATATGTATATAAATTTAAAATTACGTGTCACGTTGTTTGTCCGCGATGGACTCCTAAACTACTTAACCGTTTTAATCAAATTTGCACACCGTGTGCAGTTTGATCCAACTTAAAAGATAGGACAGTTTACATCTCAAAATAAAAATAAAAACTTTTGACAGAACGAAGCCTGTCCGGGCAGCTAGTAATTTATAAAACAATAAGGAAAAATAGTTGTTACTGTAAATATCATGTCTTTTTTGCCTTAAGTATTAACGATAAATAAATTATAAACAATCCTTATTCTAAGGTATTTAAAGGGTAAATAAAACAGAAATAGTTATTTCGGATTTTTTAGGATAACATTCCCAAGACTTTTCAACACTTTTCAGCAAATCGCTTTATCTAAATTATCACCGTAGATGCTGTAAAGGTATGAGCCTCTTTATTGGTGTTTTGCTGCAGACGCCTGATGGTGAATCATTAATGCGTTACCTGTGCTCTGAGGAGGCATCGTAACTGCCTTTACTGAAAGCCTCGGGCAGAAATAGCCTTTTGGAATAAATTATGAAAATGTAATGAAAAATGGTCAATAACACGCAAAATTTAACATTTGTAGCTCTCAACTATCATAAGTGCAATGTTTCTATAATACCAAATATTGTAGCTTTATATACGACGAGTAACCGCCCTCGCTTTGCTTCGGTTTTCTTATTTTTTTACACCTTGGGTTACATTATTGGAGTTTTACTAAGGATCCCTAATTTTGTTGAAAATATAATATAGCCTATGTTACTCGGGGATAGTGTAGCTTCCCAACAGTGAAAGAATTTTTGAAATCGGTTCAGTAGTTTCGGAGCCTATTCAATGCAAACAAAAAATCAAATCTTTCCTCTTTATATATTAGTATAGATATACGAATAAAAATGGTTGAATTAAATTTGATCACCATCGAATATAGTGCCGTAATATAAGATTTATTGCTATTTAAAGAAATACCTTAATTATTTATTACACCTTTATTTCGGATTGTAGTGTTGGAGAGCCTAAAATATTACGAGTCCTTCCTTGAGGGCCGGCAACGCATCTGTGTTGCTATTGTTGTTAACTAGCTACTGAAATCCATGGGAGATGATAACCACTTAGGGGCCATCCATAAATTACGTCACACTAATTTCATGACTTTTTGACCCCTTTCCCCCGTCCTTGTCACAGCTGGTCACATTTGTGAGACCTCCCCCCCTAGTGTGACTTCATATAATTTTATTATTATGAAGTTTTACACCAATGTGGAAATTATTAAATTAAAACAGCAGTTCTGAAATAACTTTTATTTCCATTAATTGTTTTTTTTTATATTTATCTATACATACCAATTATTCGGTTTTGAAATGTGACGTCACGAAAATTAGGACCCCCCTCCCACCCCTTGTCACACAATGTCACACTTTATCGACCCCCCCCCCCCCCTAACGTGTGACGTAATTTATGGATAGCCCCTTACAGTCATACGGCTTGCCTGCGACAGTTGTTAACATTAAAAATAATTTTTATGTTAATACAAATGTCTTACGCACCAACTCAGAGTCACTAACGGTTAATAAAATCGCTTCATAATAAAGAATCACCATACAAATACTGTAGTAAGCAGCGATTTAAGTAACCGTTAGTGACTCTGAGTTGGAGCGTTAGTATATTTTGCAATTAATTGTTCTTGAACGGAACTGAAAGTTAAATCAGTCAATGACTCTGCATTGAATCTGACTCGTTGGACTGTAAATGCGTTTAAAGTAATCAGATTATTCTAGCTGAGTCCTATTGATGTGGCAGAGACAAATGGAAATGAGTTAGTTCTAGAATCTAGGGCATAAGTCGGTACAAATGCAATAGTTATTGATGTAGTTGTCAGTGAGTTACCTTGGATGACATGATGAGTATGATATTAGACATTGAGTTACCATGCGTGGCGTACTCAACTTCTTGCTCAAAAAGCAAATGCAAATCAAAGATTTTAGAAGTTAACCCATAATTTGACGACATGAGGATTAACATACTTACCGGTAGTCATTCAATAGACTTACTACTTTACTCTATTCGATTTTTGCCATCGAACAAGATATAGATTGTTAAAGCCCTTTTAGAGTCTCTAGCCAAATCCCTTTTCTGTTGATGCTCACGCCAAACGCTGCTTTCAAAATATATGGGAAAGACATTAACGCCCCAACTCAAGATTCACTAACGGTTACTTAAATTGCTCCTTAGTACAGAGTATTAACGCCCCAACTCAGAGTCACTAACGGTTACTTAAATCGCTCCTTAGTAAAGAATCACCACAAATCAGAACAAATTACACAAAACATCAAAAATCAACAACAACAATAACTACAAATTCTGTACTAAGGAGCAATAATTTAAGTAGTGACTTTTCGTTAGTGTTTGCACAAACATTCTCCATAGACAATATTGTCAACTTGATTAAAGTTCTGTTGAAAATCGGACGCAAAATCGGAAAAAAATTGCACCCGGGTGTGTCATGGCTTTGAAATTTATCACCCGACGCCACGAAGACTCCGGGATAGAAATTGGAAAACGATTTTCAAATAGATTTTCTTAGAACATTTTTCGTTAAGGACACATCTGGTGGGAGTAAGGAAAAACGCGTAAATTGCAGTTTAAGTTTCTTATTTTAGTTTACATTGGAGATTACATTTTAAAACAAATATTTATAAAAAATGTACTTTTCTATATTTCATTCATCTATACTCTATACTAATACTAATACTAATACTAATATATATAAAGAGGAAAGATATGATTTTTTGTTTGCATTGAATAGGCTCCGAAACTACTGAACCGATTTCAAAAATTCTTTCACTGTTGGGAAGCTACACCATCCCCGAGTAACATAGGCTATATTTTCAAAAAAATTAGGGATCCTTAATAAAACTCCAATAATGTAACCCAAGGTGTAAAAAATAAGAAAACCGAAGCAAAGCGAGGGCGGTTACTCGTCATGTATAATTAGCAGGAATCGCCTGTGATGATGATATTAGAATTGCAAAATGTGAAACAATGAATTTGTATTAATTTCGTCGCTACACTCTCCTACATCTTCATTACTTGAAAACATATTAATCGTACCACAGTAAGAAATTTCTTCAGTCTAATAAGTACCTAATCTATTCGTAGGACTTTAATAATTCATCTTGCGAACGCTCATTTCAGTTTGGAATATCTTCTTAATAACTTAAAGGGAATGCAATATTACTTTTCAAACGCCTACGAGGTTTGAAATCTGTTCTTGTTTCTTAAATCCATTGTCTTTATTCCTCAGTCTAAACCTATCCATTATTCCCTAACTTCCCTGTGAACGTGGTGTTTCTATAATAAGACGTGACGTGTGACGTACGATTGGTCTCCAAAGAGAAATATAGAACGATCTTTGGTTATTACGAGTATAAGTACTGATATTTATTTTTGTATGATTTTAAAAGGGTTTTATTTAAATACTTTCACAAATATTATGTGTTGCTTTCATTTTAATTTATGAAATCAGTACTTTGACGCTGCAAAGTAAATCACAAATAAAAACTCGACAACTATAAATATTATGATACTTAAAAATGAAATAAATGTGTTAAGTTAATGATTTTTTTAACAATAAAATTATAGTAAAATTTTTGCAACAATTTGCAAGAAAACATCCTCAATCTGACTGAATATTTATTTCCGGATATTCTAATTTCTCTCATAGCCCGCATAGCTGCTCATCGACGTGTATTAACTTTTTACCCGATACAGTTATTTAAAATGTTAATTTAAATATAAAATCTAATCTAAATGTATAGAGCGCGGCGTGAATTTGAGCTCGCCCACTAGAACGCGTCGTTTTTCTCTTAATTTAAAAACTCAGTCTTATAATTATATCAGTATCGCGTTACGCAAAGCCTTTTGAGTTTGACGCCGCCTCTTAATTATGCTGAAGGAAAATGACGCTCGGGCAAATTGATAGAGCAAGGGTTAGAGAGTTTTTTCGCTGAAGCTGTTTTAACCCATGTGGTGTTGAGTCCCCGTTGCGTCAGTAGTAGGTACTAAATCTTTACATCTATCTGGTATAAACACTTGCTTTGATACATAAAAGATTTTGGGAAAAACTGTCTAATCATGAAATTGTTTATTTTTTTATATGAAACAATAATCTAATCCATGAACCGGATTACTCTAATTGGAACTACTGTCAAATAAAAAAAATATATAAGTGGATTCTTCTCTCTCTGACGATATAAAAAAAGGAAACAAACAGTTATCATTACACATGCATAAGCTGCTAGATTGTAGAAGTAATAAATCAACATGAAAAGTGAAAACCACAACAAAAAAATCCAATTACCAGTCCATATTTGCTCATACCGTCGACGTGGGATGCAGCTAGATAAACTGTCCGCATGGCTGATATCGCTGGAAATAGCTCTGTCGTTATCATACCCGCTAAAAGGCACGTGCTAGGTAATGGAATAACTCCGTCAGTGCGGTTATGATGCCGAGTATTGGCGATGTGCCTCTAGGGAAAAATTGCAATCAACGTTATGTAGATAGAGTTGGAAAACTTTGTGGTCGTACAACTAAACGGAAACTGTCTAGCTAGCGACCATGCTTTAGAATCAACCGTGAATGCTCTTTAATGTTTCTGCCTTGAACCACTTCAACTTCACTTTTCCCAGATTTTGATTCGATATTGTCTTTTCCAGGAATGACTATTATCTAAGTTTGTTATTCTACCTCTGCATATGAATTAGCAATGAACTATGCTGATCTGTGAAATCATCTGTACGATAAAGCGTTAAGTTTTCCTGATAATAAACACAGCAAATAAGTAAATAACGAAGTGTAACCACACGCACTGTTGGTTCACGACGGGGATCATGATTGACAGCTGATACCAGTGTCATGTGCAAATGAAAGGATTATATTTTCACGGTTGACTTTGTCTTCATTTTGATTGCTATTTTTAAGCTTCATATTTTTTATATGATCATGTTTAACATTGATATTTCTTGCAACGAATTTGAAGGTTTTATTTTCTTGTTCTATACTAATGCTAATGTGCTTTACTTGTTTTATATTCTATTTTGGAAACGCGAGGGTATACTATTATGAGTTTAGGTGGTACTCTTAAATTAGCCCACGAAATTCTAAATCGGGTTACTGTTTTGGAAATTGTTTCTCTGATTTACGTTTTATTAGGGTTCCGTAGCCGAATGGCAAAAAACGGAACCCTTATAGATTCGTCATGTCTGACTGTCTGTCTGTCTGTCTGTCTGTCTGTCTGTCTGTCTGTCTGTCTGTCTGTCTGTCTGTCTGTCTGTCTGTCTGTCTGTCCGTCCGTATGTCACAGCCACTTTTTTCCGAAACTATAAGAGCTATACTGTTGAAACTTGGTAAGTAGATGTATTCTGTGAACCGCATTAAGATTTTCACACAAAAACAGAAAGAAAACAATAAATTTTGGGGGTTCCCCATACTTAGAACTGAAACTCAAAAATGTTTTTTTCATCAAACCCATACGTGTGGGGTATCAATGGATAGGTCTTCAAAAATGATATTGAGGTTTCTAATATAATTTTTTTCTAAACTGAATAGTTTGCGCGAGAGACACTTCCAAAGTGGTAAAATGTGTGTCCCCCCCCCTGTAACTTCTAAAATAAGAGAATGATAAAACTAAAAAAAATATATGATGTACATTACCATGCAAACTTCCAACGAAAATTGGTTTGAACGAGATCTAGTAAGTAGTTTTTTTTAATACGTCATAAATCGTAAACCACAAAAAACATCGATCAAAGTTACAACGAACTAAAAGAACTTTTATATTATGTTAGTTGCTGCTACGGAACCCTTCATGGGCGAGTCCGACTCGCACTTGGCCGCTTTTTCAGTTAAGTACTGAATTCTTATCGTAAAACTGTAAGTATAGCAAATTGGGATTTTTAAAAGATAACATCGTTTTGAACAAAATAATTGAAGTTGCAATCATAAATGATATTGATTCAGTAAACATACGACGTTAAAACAACTGTAGTTTGTAAACAAGGAAAGGAAAAATAAACGCAGTCTATATAAAAGGAGTCCTTTAATGGCTTTAATGCATATTATATTCATCAAGCGTTTCTAAAGACGTACATACGTACTCTAACATACGAGTGCGTCAAAAGAGTAACGCCCTGTCTCAAAGAAAAGTGCCAGTAACACACTCGTCTAGCATTCTCTACAAGAATACACGTTGCGAAAAATGATGTCTCTTCTTCGTCCATGGTCTTAGTTGTTACTTTACTTTCTTCATAGATGAGAGGGTTCCGTTGAAAGTGACGCGTTCAGAAACAGAGCGGGTAGGTAGGCACCGTCATTTTGCTCTTGTCATTCATAGGTAACATTTAGGTCTGTTTTTTGTGAAAGTAACCTTATGTCGGTTCATTGTTATTTAACTCATATTTTTGTTAATTTAACTTTCATATTTTTGTTAACAACAATGCTCATACAATATAGAACAGTTAGCTCATAGATATTTAGAATAGTTAGCTTAATAAAGCTGGCTGTTAATGATTATGTAGGCAGGTACTTAATTATTTTGTCACAATCTATGAATATATTATTATTGTTGGTTTTTGTATTACAACAAAGAAAGTCTGCCAATAAAATATAAATATTGTTGTATAATTTAAGCGAATAACATTCAAGCGTTATTTTCAAGCATCGGTTTGGATAAAGCTTTACGGGAGTAAGACGTTTCTTTCAGGAATATTTTCTACGTGGTATTTACTGCTGTTTCATATTTTAAAACTTGTATTTTAAAGTGCAACCGCAGATGTATTTAATCCTTGTAAAGGAAAATATACAGCTAATATAAAGAAATACTTTGTATTTGGTGCTAAGAGCGCATGTATATGAGCGATATGTGAATTTTGCTGCAGAAAATTACAGTTATTTTTTATGTAAACTGACAGATGAGCAGACGAGCCACCTGATTATAAGTGTCCTATGAGGGACAGACATCAGTAGCATCATGGACTCATAAGTCTAAAATTAAACTATTCCTAACATTCACGCCCACATACATGACATACTCACTTTCAAAATTTGTTGCACTTTTTTATTGAGAATGCTTATTTACTTACTTTCTGTTATTGTTATGATATCAATCAATCAATTTTAATCGATTTGTAAATCTGCAAGAAAATAGGTGTAGGTGGATATTTTAAAAATAATGTCATTATTCTAATATGTATCATGTTTGTTTTATTACAGGTAAGATAAATTGTCAGGCGAACATCTCTTGGTAAAACGTGTGGGTACTTTTTATTTAGTTTAATATGTATAATTTTGATAGTTCACATAACTGGATTGAAGCCAACCAGCAATTGTAATTTTCGCACGAAAGATTCTTTATTGGTATTAATTTGTTTGTAAATTCCGTAATTTTCTATTTAGTTAGGATTTTGGAAATGGTTAATTTCTTTATTGTATTACATGAAAATAAACAATTTTATAACGTAAATTAGTCATTCCCAGTAACACCTTTGAATGACTACAGTCCTTCCTACGGTCCTAAAACCTATTCGAGGTTTTTCACACGACAAAAAAACTAAAAAAAGATAAGATTATGGATAGACAGAACATTGAATACGGTCGTGATTTAAGTATTTAACTACTTTTTAGGGTTCCGAACGATGAAAACGAAAAACGGAACCCTTATAGGATCACTCGTGCGTCTAGGGCGAACGCCCTTCACAGCCAATTTTCTCCAAAACTATTGGACCAGACGAGTTGAAAGATACTCAGGTGCTTTTTTGTGACCTAAAGACATAGCTGTACAAAGAAAATAAATGAATTTTGAAAACAATTTTTTTAACGAAATCAGAATAAAATAAATGTTTTGCAAACCGTATCGTGTCGTATGTCCAATGAAAGGGCTTATTGTAAGGATTTCATGTATATATATATATTTTGTTTTAGTTCTACAATTGATATTTTTAAAATTATTCAAGAAAGAAAGAAAATTGAAAACGAAAATTGACCATTCCCCCCTTATCTCCGTAGGTAACTACTAAGGCTAGAATTTTGAGAAAAATACAGAAAAAAATTCTTTACATTATATTACAGTAAAACCTATAAGAAGTGATAAAAAAAGAACAAAAATGAATAAAATAGAAAAATATTGGTAAATACATAATCAACGTACGGAACCCTCTCCTAGCGAGTTTAACTCGCACTTGTCAATTTATTTAAGTTTATTTTTGTAAAACTTACTTACCCCCAAATAGGAATTAATTTCTTTCTGACGAATAAACTTCAATAAAAATATGGCGATTCAGTGAAGAATACTCGTTTATTTTAACCCGTTTAATCCACGTTACACCTAACATAATTAGATTACACCCGTGCCGTGAATACTCAGCCTTATCCAGCTCACCCTTGACCTACCGAAGGCCTACATATTCAAGGTTTCCTTGAAACTTGGAACTTACTATTAAATTAACTAAGACAGTCTATCGTCATGCTTTTGTTACACTCTTTATAAAGAAACAAAAAGTTAGGTACATTTCATTAAGAAGTATTAATATTTTTAATAAATAAAAAAGGAGATAAAGGACAAACAAAATAAAAAATTGAAAATTATTCACGCTTTTTACGGAATAATTTTAAATTGTTGGCAATATTCGGACATTTTATTTTATAATGTTTTATTTCTTTTTTAAAATTATAATATTAATCCAATGAAACAAAAGTTTTGTACCCCTTTTTACGACAACTACGCGGACGAAGGAGAATGTTTGGCACAGATAAAGATTACATGGACAAGAGTGCAAAAAACTATTATTTTTGAATAATATGAATTAGGAACACGTAAACTATTACATAAAAACAAACATTCGCACTGGAATAAGTATATGTGATATATGTGTATGTAACTATGTATATATGTCTGGTCGTTAGCAAAGTTCGAGTGACGCTTCCGTATCTATTTCTATTTTCCTTCGGTCTGACACTTTTAGGAATTAACTACTGTTAGCAGAGAATATATTACAAAAATGTTAGCTGAAGTTATAATAATAATTATTATAGGTATACCCTGCAAACAAATTGAAGGCCAATATGGTCATGAAACTAATAATTTTAAGTAAAAATAAAAGCAACACGATAAATATGATTTTATAATTTTTAACCGACTTCAAAAAAAGAAGGAGGTTCTCATTCGACTGTATTTTTTTTATGTGTGTTACCTCAGAAATTTCGACTGGGTGAACCGATTTGGATGATTCTTTTTTTAATCGAAAGCTGGTGCTTGTCATGTGGTCCCACATAAATTTGAACGAGATATGACAAGTAGTTTTTTAGTAATTTTGAAGTCGGTTATTTTTTGTTAGTAAAATTTAGATTATAAACGCCTTTATTTTTATACCACGTAAAATATCACTGTAACAGACAATAAAGGCATCATTTGACTATATGATTGCAGCATCAGATGCTCCATGGAGTATAGAGGTAAGGAAGAATGACTCGAAAAAGGGGAAAGTTGAAAAAGTGTCCAGTTGGAAGCAACATGGCGGATGCACATTGCACAGGACCTCAGTTGGCATGATTAGCAGTAGTTGACAGATTGAAATTAGACAGTAACAGTCCTGAGTACCAAACTTGAACTGTTTACGTAGTTCTTTACCCTGTTGCTACAGTGGCGCCAACTTATTTAACAAAGTTAACGGATATTTCTTGACAACAAAGTTATTTCCCCTTACCTCTATCCTCCATGGATGCTCGAGCAATGAAATGAAATGATTCATACCTAACTGTGAGACCGACGGATGCAGAAGTAATAGTCCTTTTTGTACGGAATCCTAATAATCTAAATTTTACTAACAAAAAATAACCGACTTCAAAGTCTCAAAAACTACTTTTCAGATCTTATTCAAATTTATATGGGACCACATGACAAGCACCTGCTTTCGATTAAAAAAAGAATCATCGAAATCGGTTGGCGTGATATTGAGTTATTCGTCAATTTGTCGCGCACATCTTAACACAACTTTACGACTTATGTGGTTTTCTCATGGATACCATTGTCAGATCTCAATAAAATTTATGTGGGACCACATGACAGCCACCAGCTTTCGACTAAAAAAACAATCATCAAAATCGGTTCGCCCAGTCCAAAGTTCTGAGGTAACAAACATAAAAAAAAATACAGTCGAATTGAGAACCTCCTCCTATTTTGAAGTCGGTTAAAAATATATTCCAATTTATTCGAACCAATAAACAGCGGCGGACTGCGCTATATGAAATATTGAACTGGCGGTCAAAAATCCATTAGGGTGACTCTGAGTTCCATGCCTGCGGAACAAAATATCAACATGTCGACGGTGGAAAGGAAAAACACTTGAAGCGACACTTTGGTCGAAAATAAGTTATATACATAATTGAAATCAGTGAATTTTTCTGCGTCGATTGGTCTTGGTTTCGTGGCGATCTGACCACTTTGGTGTCGCTTCAAGTAATGGCACTTTTAGGCTCAATTTTTTCAGACGCTAAATGAAGTGACAAAGAATTATAGCAATTTTGGTCCATTTACCGCTTGAAGTACCGACTCTATATTTAGATTGTTATTTGATGTGTTTTTCCTTTTTTGTTTCGGATATTATAGGTCACTTAAATCGTTTTTCTCCGACATAGAAAATGCAATTCTAAACACTAAAGGTGTTTTTGCTTACTCCTATTCCGTTGGAGCCAGTCGCTACATTCGTTTTTCCTTGCTTACCATAAATCTGTATGATGGAGTTGATGTGTTTTTCCTGCATGATTGTTATAGGATATTATGGATTACAGTTATTTTGGCAATCGATGTAAAAAGCAGTGGGGTCCGATAAAGTAAACACACATAAAAAAACCACACAAATATTTAAATTAACCGACATCGTCTTTTATTCCCGAAACGTCGGTTCATTTAATTCCGCTGACTTCATAAATTAAGACGATAGTAGGTTAGAGTAAGCATTGTTTACGACATTGTGTATTTAAATCAACTATTCAAAACAAGTCTTGTCGCTACAAGCAATGAATTTCGGTCTCTTTTGTGTAAGTGGCATCACCTATATAAGGAAATGATACGTGACGTGGCGCTTCATTCAAGTTAAAGTCTCTATTATTAAAGTTAACTCAAAATTAAAGTTGGGTTTATAAGTTCGAAGTACTTTTGCAACACATAAGCGAATGCTAGTTTTGTTTTGAAGATTTTACTTATAGTATTAGCAATATTGACTAACGCCCTAACTCAGACTCACTAATGGTTACCTTAATCGCTCTTTAGTAAAGAATTTGTATTCTGATTCTGTTCTAAAGAGCGATTTAAGTAACTATTATAGTCACCGCGAACTAAGAAGCCCAATTTGTCGTTTGCCATCACAGTGACATTAGAGATGTACAAAAAAATCGGTTCACGAAAGAAACCAATTTTTACAACAAATCGATTTAAAATTATAAGATCTTCTAATCGATTCGATAATTAAATTTTAAACTAAAAACCGTAATATTTAGTTACCTAGTTACCTACCTACTACCTCGATTGAGCTATGTATCTATTTACGACTTCAATAAAATATTCTTTTATCCATTCGCCCATGAACATCAACAACACCAAAAGCATCACTGGTGCGTTGCCGACCAAGAAAGAGAAGAAAAAGAAAGAAAGATAGATCATGATAGAATGAAAGTCTCGCTCAGTTTCATAATAATATTTTGACATAATAATTATATTATGAGCGTCAGGAAAAAACTGCAGTGAATAAATTCTTGCTTATTTCGTAAGACACATTCATGTATACATTCTAATTATTATTTTGTTGAAAAAAAAAATGTTTTTCCGCAACCTTAAATACATAATTAATAACATATTATCTGCAGTTACAGTACTGTCCATGGATGGCGAAGTGCCCATATATAATGGAAAATGTCCTTTGTTAGCATCCAATTCGTCGTGGTATTATTGGGTACCTAATTTTAAATTCAAATGCAAGCAAATCATTTTTAACAATGTAATTAAATTAATCAATTTTCATTTTTAAACGATTATAGTAATGTATCGATTATGATTGGTTTTATAAACGGTTTCAAGACGTCACATCACCCTACGTCAGATTAGATTTAGGCTTCTTCATATAAGATTGTTTCGACGTCATATATTTTTATTAAATTTTACATAAATTATGATGTGATGGGATTTTTACTAGATTTTAACGTATAATATGATTTATAATCAACGCCAATGAAAATGAGTAGGGATTTTTAACAAATTTTGGCAATATCCTTTGTCCGTAAGTATTCAACTATTCATGTCAAGTAAATGAATATTCCATTTCACTCAAAGACACCCATACAAGGTTAGTTCATATTAATAAATAGCAGCTATCATTATGGGCATCTTAGATAATTTTGACTATAGTGACTCTGAGATGGGGCGTAAGTCATAAGATTGAAATAGGTAGAGATTTAAAATATTTTGATACAGAATTTAAGGCATTACGCCTGAAGCATTCTGCCTATCAGGATTGGGTAGAGACACACGAACTTGAAGGCTCCGACTTACATCAAGTGAAAAAGAAAATTAATGCTGCCTCCTGGTCCTCAAAAAAGCAAATTGCCAAGGCAAAGTTCAAGCACATACACAAAACAGGCAGAAGACAATTGAGCTATGCGTGTGGTAGTCGAGCATTCTGGTCTCTGGCCAAAGCTATTCAAGGCAATTTCTGTGCGTCGTCTATAGCAGACAATACCCTGGCCCACACCGCAAAAGAGAAAGCCGAAATACTGGGCACACTCTTTGCGTCGAACTCGACTCTTGATGACGCCGGTAACACACCGCCTACCATCCCGCTGTGTGGTGAGCTGATGCCTGACGTGCGTTTTACTCAAAATGCCGTGCGTCAAGCTCTTTTTTCCCTGGATATCAACAAGTTGTTATACAGCCCGAGAAAATCTTTCTCGGGTGCAGATTGAGGAGAAGAGGATGAAACTTATGTCTGAAGTTGAGACACCTCTGAAGCAGGTCTCGGAACGGGGCAGACTAAATTTATTCCAGTTCAACCCTGAGAAAACACAAGTTTGCTCGTTAACCACTAAGAAAACCCCATTCGTCATGGCACCTTAATTCCAGAACACTCCTCTTAACATCTCCAAAAGCATTGGGATCCTTGGTGTCGACATTTCGAATGAAGTTCAGTTTCGGGACCACTTGGTTAGAAAGGCCAAACTAGCTGCAAGGAAACTGGAGTCAATAGACCTAAGCAGTACTTCACGCCTTATCACAGGTTGATGCTCTATAAGGCACAAATTCGACCACACATGGAGTACTGCTCCCATCTTTGGGCCGGAGCCCCAACTAGCCAAGTGGACTCGTTTCACCAAATCCAACGACGAGCCGTTCGTCTTGTCGACGATCCCAAGCTTACAGACGGATTAGAATCGCTTGAGTTGAAAGGGACGTAGGCTCCCTATGCGAATTCTACCGTCTGTACAACGGGGAATTCTGAAGAACTGTTTGGTTTAATACCTGCGGTTGATTTCCGTCACCACGCATCACGGTGTACCAGGTTTCATCAACATGACCTGAATACCTGGCGTTCATCTACAGTTCGGTTTTCACGTAACTTCCTACCACTGACGTGTAAACTGTGGAACAAACTTTCGGTGTTCCCACTAAGCTATGAAATGGGTTACTTCAAGAAGTGAGTCTATTGTTTTCTTCGAGGCCGGCAACGCATCGGTGACGCCCCTAGTGTTGCTAATGTCCATGGGCGGCGGTGATCACTTACCATCGTGAGCCGTCTGCTCGTTTGCCTGCTAAGGGCATAAAAAAAGAATTTATGGTTTTTAAAGTCTCGAATAATGAAAGTTTAGTTTAGTTTGTACGTTTGAAATACAGAAACGATACGCTTTGTTGGTCGTTTATAATAATATTGTTTGATCGCTCATGAAGATAGAAATGTACCTACACTTCGTTTGAAGTTTGTGTTTTCCCACTGGAATGGATTTTTTTAGTGCAAAATATTGTACCAGTAGTAAGCTTTTAAAACAATGAAAGACACTGTCTTATCTCCATATTCTTGTTTTTTTTTTTGGTATGTTTGGTAACCAAAATAAGGACTTCAGTTATAAATATAACATTGAATTATTACACAGCTAGCGTTTATCGTGTTTTTGCTCTACTTAGCATACTATGGTTTTCTTATTTAACTTGTTTTTCCACAACCCTGTATCTTATGCTCGATACGCTTCAGTTGTTTTTCCTACTAGTTATATCATGCATAGCTTGTCGTTTAATGTGTTTTTCCTTGCGTTTGTCAAAATACTGAAGTTGCATTTAATGTGTTTTTCCCTCCGCTATATTTTCCATAAAATAATTAAGCGACGCATCAATCCTTTTATCATGCTAGCATATTTTTCTAAGTTTAACAGTAGATAGTAAATAAAAATTAAAGAAACTATTTTTTTTCCTGTCGCTCAAACTTCAAATTGTATTTTTTTATCATTTTTTTTCGTAAAATAAAAACTTTCATCGGCTCTCCTGTAAAGTTCCAAAATTGTCGCTTCAAGGGTTTTTCCTTTCCACCGTCGATGTTATTTTATTACTAGAATATCCAGGTAGTTTCACGTGATGACAAGCTACAATATAAATTGGCAAAACTAAATTATTATCTTTCGTTTCGTCCAAAATCTACAATGAAGACTAAGTAAATAAAACCGTCCTTCGAATGCAAAATCAAATTGTAGGTACTCTTTAAATAAAGAGATAAAATATATAATATAGAAAAAGATAAAATAACAAATATAAATATAAGTCTGAATCACTTATTGTTCCATGTAACAATCTGAATTTTACCAAGAAAAAAATTATCTACTTCAAAATAACTCAAGAACTACTCTTCAGATCTAGATCAAAAAGTGGGACCACATGACAAGCACCAGCTTTCGATTAAAAAAAGAATCATCAAAATCGGTTCAGCCAGTCGAGAGTTCTGAGGTAACAAACATAGAAAAATACAGTCGAATTGAATACCTCCTCCTTTTTTGCAGTCGGTTAAAAAGGATTACTGACAAACATACGCATGCAAACTATTGTTTGTTATTTTTGTGTTTTATTAGGCTATCAGAAGTTTAGTAATAAGCTGTCAATGTTATTAGGTATGTTATATCTACGAATGGAACATAAAAACTTCCTTTTTGTCTGAGGGGGCCAAAACAATGGGAAGGGTGGCAAAGCTCTGACAAGATGGCACAACTAGATTTTGAAACAAATCCTTTACACACGTATTACTATAAAAAGTCGCCGATGGACTTAGTTTAGACTAAATCCAGTCGTCTAAATCGGACTAATTCGAAGTATATAGCAAACCGCGTGTCTAAAGCGATACAACTGCCGTTTAGAGACTTTAGAGCATCCCGCGGTCGCTTGCCGACACGTTACGCAGAGTAAATTTTGTTGTTATTTACTCTGTGACGGCAAGCGACATCACTAGTTGTTCCTAATTTAAAAGGTACTTAAAAAGATAACAGGAAAAAAGGAATGACTGTTATGTAATTCAGGGACTTTGGATATACATCGACAATGAGAGCCAACATTTTTATTCACCCTGACCTCATATGTGGCGCCCCACTAAATTCAATGTTTAATGTGTCATTGCTGATTAAACCCTTACATAACTTTAGCTATTTTTAGCAATACAGCCATGAATATTGAAATTAACCCCTTAATGTTTCAAATTGCCTATTTTCAGTGCCTATTGATAAAATTAATGCATAGCACACATAGTCGCATATTGTCAAACATTTCCGACCAGCGAATAACTAGTCACGGTCATGGTATACGAGTATCGATTGCCATTTTCCCCATGACTCATTAACTCGTGTACGCGTCGATGAATTTTTGATAACACGAGACGAAATAATAGTATGGGGTTTGCGAAAACTATAAAATATTTATAAAGGCTTTTTAAGCGTCGATTCTTTATATCAATTTTAACTCAGTATCAGCGGTCTCTCGATAGGAAGAGTTGTGTTTTCAATATTTGAATCCTGTGTGCAGTATTTGGAAATTAATTTAAGTTCAGTTATAACACTTAAATTACAATACTTAACTTCCTATCGAGTGTTGTTAAAAGCTTCTCAAGTAAGAATATCTTGAAAGAATTTATAAATCTACATGGAATTATTATGAATTCTTCAGGTTTGGCCTACGTGCTACGTGTTCAGAAATAAAAAGTAATAGATAACACTTTCCGTCATCTTTTATGAATTCATATTAACGTTAGCCCTAGGCTTTTCTCGAAATATATAAGTTCACAAGCCAGTATTAAAACGTTTAAAACGTACGTATTAAGTGCAGAGTAAAGAATTAAATTATTACTTCAACATTCATGCTTTTCTTTCACCACTAACCAGAGAATAGTTAAACTTTTCAACTTATTCAAGCCTGTTCAAGTAGACAGTCATACAATTTACAATGTTCTAGAAGCGAATTGAATCTTCAAAGAAACTTGAGTTTCTGACTTAAAAAGTGTGTCAGCTGGAAACGGATAAAATTTCAATTGCGTCTCTTCTGATGAAGTTATGCTCATAAAAATACTTGAGATAAACGTTATTGTGCCAGTTAATAATATAACATGTTCTCTATAAAAGGTTAAAAGTTTTCCTCATTCTCGTAGATCGAAACTTAAAGTAGTTCGAAATAAATCATGAAGTGCAATTTATTTATGAGCAATCGTTTCGCTGCAATATTTTTTTCCAACTAAAAATGTTTTTTCTACATCATATTAGTAACAAAGCAAGAAATTAGTTTTCTTTTGTTCGTAGTTTGTCTCTATAAATAATACTTGACTTATTCTTCGGTTCTCCATTGTTAATTACCAAGCTAATTACATGTCAAGCATTAGCTACTGTTTGACTGCTTAATACAAGCTTATTACATTTTACTAAATTTAGAGACTATTCGTTAAATTTTTTATGTAATGTTTATCTGGCTTTTACATTAAGGTGTAACGAATTATTCTATTCTAAATTTAGGAGATGTAATAAGGCCTTAAGCTGACAAACAAAATCAATTCACAAATAGCTAACTCAATCCCATTGTCAAGGTCTTATTTTAGCGAGCTCACGTGTTTTCTTAATTACATTTCGATTTAATTTCGCTCAGGTAGGAGGTAGCGATATTTTAATTAAATTCTTATGTTAACATTGTTCATGTCGCGTGAGCGGGTGGGAGAGGGTCTTCAAATTAGTTGTGTTGCTTTCACTAAACTTAGTGCCCTAATTTGGCTCGCTTATAGTGATCACTCTTCTACCTAGGCTTTCAACGTAATTAAATCAGTTTCCTACCTAGTCTGTCTACCTATTCCCAGTTGATTTTGATTATATTATTTGTTTCAAAGTTAAATCTCAAAGTATGACTACTTACTAATCTAGACACGCGGGAGCGTGTCCAGCCAAGTTTTCATTAGTTAGCCACCAACAAACCAAATTTTAGAAAAGTAACATAGGTATTATATCAACCTAACATACTTAACGAAGATAATTATACAAATATAATATAGCCTGTAGGTACATAAAAACTAGCAAAGTCAAATGCAGAGCGTGAATGACTTAAATTTAGGATTTTCTACACAGAACTTGGCACCAATTTAGATCTCAATTCTTTTTTTGAACTTGTTTCTCATTTCACATTTATGGTTTTGAATGAGATTTCATTTATAAATTCCGTACTAATTCAAGTTTTAAAATTAATTTTATCTATACGAATAAATAAAATTGGACTGTCTGTTTGTAATATTAAAATAACCGCTTTTTACTAAGTGCATTTAGATGTATACACGGTACGTATACCAGAACAAGATTTTTTAAAATTTTTGTCTGTCTGTTTGTTTCGGCTAATCTCTGAAATAGCTGGACCGATTTGGACGAGACTCACTGGCAGATAGCTGATGTACAAGGAGTAACTTAGGCTACTTTTATTTTAGAAAAAAATTGCATGTTGCAGGACAACGTCTGCCGGGTCAGTTAGTATGCAATAAATCTGTGATACAATTCATTTAAATAATTCATAACACAGTTTGGGCCATCAGCCTCGTTTTGACCGGCCTTTGTTGCTCCATTCTCCATCACTTTTTTTTTCTCTCGAGGGGGGAATCTTCGGAAGATACCCGGTTGCGGGTTATGTAGGATTTTTACCTACTAAAACCCCCTCGTCAGCCATCCGCTGCATATAGTGAGGCTCCGGGATCTCTAACGAACGCACCGGTGCCTCCATCACTTGTCCCATCTCCAAATTAAATCTTTTGTGCAAACGCTAACGTCGCGTTGAGTTGATTGCAAATTGCTTTGTTCTTCCGGGTTTATTTCTGTTATCTTTGTATTTTATACATGGATTCGAGCACTTAATTTGTAGATGGTATCTTACATCTGTTTTTCTGAGTAATGTAATACTTTGACTTAGTGCGCTTTGATTCATCATTTTACCTCGTCCGTTGCTATTATCTTTCTGATTAATTCCCTTTTCTGATTAATTCCACCAATTAATTAAATTTAAAATAATTATTTTTTTCTTTACTACTTTATTTATTCTACTTCTTTCATTTTAGTTTATAATTCCTGGTTTAGGTATACGTTAAAAATTAAATTAAATCCATGTTGTGTGTATGGAAATAAAATTGAATAAGCGGTTGACTTTGCGTTGTTCTTATTGTTTTTGAATCCGGCCGTCTGTTTGTCATATCTCTGTTTTATAACTCTCCATTTTATTATTCCACAGTTCCAAGAATAGGAGCGTATGCTCTTTTAATTTGAAAACCATTTATATGACATTTTCCTTTCACGGCACTTCAACTATTGATTCTCACGATAAAAATAAATTAAAGCTCATGCATTTTGTATAATATTTTAGTTGAACTTAATTAAACTATGAACTGCTAAAATATGAAGTGCCTTAATTTATTAAATTTAATTTAATACCAGAATTAAATTTACAGTTTGTCTGTCTTTCATGGGTAAACTGCATATTATATTATGTATTTCTTTTCTACCTATTGCTGCTTTATCGTGTGACGTATTGATAGCATTTAGAAATACGAAGAAATTAAATAGAGAGGCATTAACTTTACATACTCTTGACTTCAATCAAATTTAAAGACAAATTTTAAGCACAACATATTGTTATTTGTTTTGTTATTTTGCTTTAACATATTATTAAATCTTATAATGGTTCTTTATACGAGGCTAAAAAAAAAATCATGTAGTTGAATATTAACTACTCAAGTTTGCTTTTAATATTTGTGATAATATAAAACCAGACTTACGTCTTGCGTTGTATAACACCAGGTGCGCACGCGCATCTGCCCGTTGAGTGAGATGCGCGCACGTGTTCTTTGTATAGAATTGAATACCTTATTCTGTATTGGATATCTTGTGAGACGTAAAGATGAATTTAATTCAAAATAGAGTTTCTGAGGTATATAAAAGTTTATGGAACAATGTTTATGTTTTGAGTTCATCTGAAAGAAGAAATATGGAGGTTTGGTTATTGTTGATTCCAATGAAGATGTCAAATCAGTCAAAATGGAAATCTAGAAATTCGTGTTATCTTTAAGAGTTGTATTTCGTCGTTGCGACTTTAAGACCTCTTGTGTGTTATGTCCCACTTTTGACAGAATCACTTTTTGACGTCAAATGATTCTGCATTTTAAAGCACTATCGAATTCAAAAAATTCTCATGTGTGTACTCGTACGACGTTTCCGTCGTAATATATTCACCAAATTCAAAATTACCTAAATAAAACTTTATCAATTTTCATCGATTCCCTCTAAAAGCTGATTTTTTACACATAAGAGGTCTTAAAGTCGCAACGACGATTTGTATAATATGAATAGCGTATTACAGGCAGTTTAGGTGTTACTACGAACAACAACATTAATTTGATATCTTCGCGTGAAACTGCATAGGCCGATTATGCCAATAGCAATTTATATCAGATAAAAAATCTTTATATACAGTTATCAAATAATTGTAAAATATTGATCACTGTGTTTCGAATAGAATACATTAATTTAATAATGGTCGTTAATAATTAATCGTTGGTAACATAACATTTCAATTAGGTTATGATAGTAAATTAATAGTTATTTACTCCGCATGCATGAACCATTCCCATGAGCTATACCTATGGAGCGACTCCCAAGTACCAAAACCTCGGCACGATGCTTAATGGCTTTCAACTGAAAATCAATAATCAATAGGTGTTACGATTGGCTATCTCTTCCCCCGTCTACTGCCTCTAGGGTTGCCATTTGCCATAAAATAAGCTGAACGGAATTTACAAGAGCTTTTAGGATGTGAATCGTAAACTCAAACGTACCTGGCCTAAGCGGCTCTTCTAAGTTTACTATATTGACTTAGTTAATAGGTTTTAGGGTTAAGTAATTTCCGGTTTTCTGTATGTTGTTATTATTAATAACTTTTAAGGTTTTGACGATTTTAAATTTATTTTTGCTCAACAAATTATCTGGGTTGACTGGTATAACTTGAATTAAACTGCCCTTTATGAAACCTTTAATGTGTCAATAAAGTGAATAGTTAACTCATGAAATAATTTTAAAGTTGACTATTTTTATGTATGTAAAATATTATTCCGTGACGTAATCTAGCACTTAACAGAATACACTATCAACCTAACCTAAACTAAGTAGACTAACAAATTGTCCGTAATTTTCAGTGGAAATATTATCTCATTAAAATTTTACAAGCATCAATCTAAATAACAATAATGAAGGTTTTAAAAAAGTAATTATGCAAATAGCAGCTAGCTGTGACTGGGCACCAGTGACGTAATAAGGTAACGAAGTGACGTCATTAATGGTATTAAACAATTAAGGAACCACGGAGGGATTTAAATTAAAGCTGTAGAAATTTTTTTTTTGTATCTTAAAGCCTTTTCTTTACTCAGATGCTCGGCTTAAGAAAATGTTTGTGCTATTTTAAATCAATAGCCACTTTAAGTGAAGTAATTTAAGTGAACCTACGCACTTTATTAAAAATACATGTTAAGTATATGGTTTGGAGAGTACATAAATAATTACCTAAAGGTTTTTTAAAAGATTTGTTTGAAATATTAATAAAGTTTATAATTAATGGACATGCAAATTTTTCAAGATACTCAAAACCCGTAATTATTTCGTCGTGTCTCCGTTGCATACAGGTCTCGAACTAAAAATAGATAAGTAAAGTTAATCGTTGTAATGGCAGCGATGTTCTGCGGATTTACTCTACTAACGATATTTTATACGACCCTGTAGCCAAGTTAGACCAGTGCCGATAATTTTTGAAACAAACCTAAAAAAATAATAGTAGGATGAAACTCATTGCAAAAGGAAGATAATATAACAAAAATGAAAGGAAAAATAATTTACGGACGATCTGAGGTCGGGAAGTGGGGGGAGAGGGGGGTGTTTAAGGGTAAAAAATGGTTTATCTAAATTTCCGGCAAAACTACAAATCCTATGAAAAAAAGTTAAATGGCAAAGTTGTAGGTAATAAAAACAACAACTTTTGTATTTAGGTACACTTTTTTACATAACCTCAAAATTTATGTAAAAAATTCAAACAACCAAGTTTTTGGTAAGTATTTTATCTTTTACAAAAAAAAAATGTTTCACGAAATTTGGTGAAAACTTACCTTTGTATGTCCCAAATATACTGTAATTTTTTTAATTTAAAATATTTATTTTTTCACCTTATTTTGACTTAATATCGAAAAAGCACCTTAATTTTCAATCGAAAATTCTCACGTCAAAATATCTGCTTTTTAAAAATTTAAAAAATCGGCGGGCTTTTTGTTTGTTGAAATCTCTTCTTTCTGATGGTATAAAAAAAAATATACACTACTATGGTAAATGTTCTCAGAAAATGCAATGAAACGACAACTATTTTCGACGACACTATGATTGTTAGAGGGTATGAGTATGTTTCAATTGCTCAACTAATCTTCTTTCTTGCCTTGGATTATTGAACCTAGCATTATTATCAATCTGAAGGATCAGGCGAGGATGAGTTTAGTTATTGCTTTTTTTTTAGTAAAATAGCTATTATCTTTCTTGCTATGGAAGTACATTAATTAATATTTGTAACACGTCCTTATTGTAGCCCACCAATCCTTACCGGAGCATCGTGGTGGAATATAGGCACTAGAATCTAGGCCCTAGGCGTGTGGCGCAATGGTTACTATACCGCATCGCCGCACCGAGGGTCCTGGGTTCGATTCCCAGCGAGGCGGAAATTTAAATGATGAGTTTGAATTTCTGTTCTCGGTCTGGGTGTTAATGTCCTTGTCTAGTGTGTTGTCCATGGCACCCACGACACACGGAATCCTAGTGTGGGGCTATGAGTGTGTAGCGTTATTATTATTATTATTATTATTATTAGGCTTCCTCAGTTAGCAAGAGAGTTCCGTGCTCTTTAATGAACCATAAATAGGTTGAATCCTTATTGTTGGTAATATTCTGTATCTTTTAATCCTCCTAATATTATGAGTGTGAAAGTTTGGATGTTTGGTATTCTTTGACGAAAAAACTGCTGAATGAATTTTCATGAATTTTAGCACAATGGTAGACTATGATCTGGAGTAGGATATAGGATACTTATTATCCCGGGAAACGTGAGCAAAGCCACGGGCAGAGTAGTACAAAATAATGTTAAGTGGTATAATCCGGCCTGGATAAATACGTAAATGATGCAATTACTTGTCTGGCATCTGGGCTTGGCCAGTTGACTTATGATTATCTTATGGTTTAATAAACACCTGTCACTCCGAAGTAGTATCATAGCTGGACGATCTGGTTTGGCTACGTGTTAATTGTTTTTTGTCTCAGAAATATCTACAATTATTTCACCCGAGTAACCGCCCTGGCTTTACTTCGGTTTTCTTATTTTTTTACACCTTGGGTTACATTATTGGAGTTTTATTAAAGATCCCTAATTTTTTTGAAAATATAATATAGCCTATGTTACTCGGGGATAGTGTAGCTTCCCAACAGTGAAAGAATTTTTGAAATCGGTTCAATAGTTTCGGAGCCTATTCAATGCAAATAAAAATCAAATCTTTCCTCTTTATATATTAGTAGGTATAGATAATCTGTTTTGTGCAGAAGATACACCTACCTATTCCGAAAATAAGATTACTGTGTCTAATTTAACTAAATTAACTGCCTCACCTCACTCTAGAGTCACTTTTATCGGTTACTTAAATCGCTCCTTAGTATAGAATGTTTATTGTGATTGTGTACAGTACGGCCGCTGTATCTTGGCGCGTCTGAACATAGGCTTTGCGAACTTTAGCGCATGTAAGACAGAGATGGCAACACGAACATGCTAACGTATGACTGAGACACAATACACCGCGTATCGAGTATTGGCGAATTATGTTACTGCGCAGCCTTCTGCGCGAAGTTCAGACGCGCCAAGATACAGCGGCCGCACTGTAGTTGTAGTTGCACTGTGTTGAGTGACTCTGAGTGCGGCCGTAAGATTAGTAAAATCTGATAGTAAGTTTTATGTATACAGCTAAGGGAAGCACTAGCAGAAAAAGATAAAAGAAAAAGATATAAGCTAAATTTGCCGAGGTATTCAGCCAAAGCTACTGATTTTCAGTGCGAACCTGTTTTAAAGTGAAAGTTTTATTCTATCGCCCCAACATTTTTCGTCCATCTATTGCATGTCGCATTACAGCCGGATATCCAGTAGGTATATGGGGGTAGGTCAATATGGCGGCGCCCATAGCTCGCGTCAGCTGACCGTGTTTATATTCTCAATTATTCGTGCAAGATTTTTAGATCTTTCTGCCGGTGGATATTGTTGTTTATGCACTGATTGAAGGATTTGTTAGTATTTAAAAAGATTATTAATAGTTAAGAAATCGATTATTAGAGACCATTTTTTAGCCCGAAACAAAAAAAGCAAAAGCAAAGCAACAACCCATAATTGTCCCACTGCTGGGCTCTGGGTCTCTTCTCACAATGTGAGGGGTATTAGGCCCATAGTCGACCACGCTGGCCAAGTGCGGATTGGTAGATTTCACACACCTTTGAGAACTTTATGAACAACTCTCCGGTGCGCAGGTTTCCTCATGATGTCGAAACACATATTTCTACTATTTAAAATAATCTATTACCAGTCAACAAACCGAAAAAAATTTCACTTGCATCGTGGTTTCATAAATCCACACATTTAAATTTATTTTTTGTATTTTCTCTTCGTCGCATACTTCGGATACATTAAAACGGTTATATATATATATATATATATATATATATATATATATATATATATATATATATATGATTTGCTTTCGTTAAATGCAGAAATATTATCGGTATAAAAAAGATTAAGACAAAACGGTTGAGTATCATTTTCTCCTCTGTTTTGCAACTCATTTTGGTGGGAGTCGTAAAAACATTTGCAATGCTGATAACTCACCTCTGCTATATTCATTCTGCCCTGAAGCAGTTTTTGCGTTTCGGTCTGGTGGTTGTTAATGGTATACCTAATTCGATGATTTATAGCGTTGGAAATTAGTCGCCCGGAGATAATATATCTCTGGAGGACGTGTTACAGTTTGATTGTTTGGAACTTTTTTATGCAAAATTAAATAAAAATTAAAAAACCTCTGACTGTTTGAATTAAAAGCTATGAACGCTTTCGATTAAATCACCTTTCATAACAAAAAACTAGATCAAAATCGGTTTAGCTTTTTCGGAGCTAATCTGTGCCACGTTTCCACACACAGACATACAGATACACAGACACGTCAAACTTAAAATACCCCACTTTTTTCGTCGGGGGTTAAAATAGCCGACACAGGAACATACGACCCACCTGATGGTAAGGGGTTATTGTTGAACATGGATTTATGTCACCTTAGGCGTGGTACGTATAAGTGTTGGCCCTAGTGGTCTTTCAGATAAACGCGAAGAGAGGTGCCAGTCTCTTGAGAGATCGGTCCGCGTAAAGCTCTAAAGATCGCTAGAGCCAGTAACAGCTGTCCACTTAAAAAAAGTTTAGGCATCACTGATGCGTTTCTGGCCAAGAAAGAAAGAACTGACTCTAGCTTCCTAACAAAAGCAAGCACTCTCATGCAAGTGTGTGGTATGAGATGGTCTATAAATTTTATTCGCTCTTGAAATCCGAGTGGAATGTATGCTTACGTTGGTAAACTATCATCATCATTCAGTTAGACATTGACTAAGACCAAGATATTTTCTTTAAGTGATACCCAAGTTCAAATGTTGATTGATCCATGCTCTACTTACTATACTTCAATTAGGTTTATAAAGATAAATTCTATGTCATCAATTGTGGGTTTTCTTGCGTGTAACTTTTATCTGCCTCTTTGTGTGTTGGAACAGGTTGGGAGATTTTATCGCAGTTTTAACTCTGGATAGGTTAATTCCACTTGTATATTTTACTAGTCTTGTATTTTATATTAGTGGATATAATAATAATAATAATAATAATGATAATATTGCATTTTATATTAGTGGATATAATAATAATAATAATAATAATGATAATATTGCAATTCTTTATCAGATATTAATGTAATTACTTGAGTTTGGAATCATACAATCAATATTTGTCTGTCTCTATGTTCATAGCATGTAAATTGATGTTTAATTTATAATATTCTTTATAATTATTGTTATTACTATAATAGCTTTTTGAAGTTATACTTCTTATGGGTCATTTGGAAAAAATATGAGTAAAATTTTTACGATGCGACAGCCAAAAAACGACATGATGAATGTGCGTGATACTAGGCACACAACATTGCATTTGCAGTAAGAAGCATTATATTGAAATGCGTTTATTCATATTCAATTACTTAACTATTTTGTAATTCGTGATAAACACGTAAGATTTTAATCAGTCCATCCGTTGCTATTGGCCCTAGCGACCTTTACAGCTTCATAGACAGATGGAACCAAGTGGAACACACCACTGGCGCCGCGTTAATGTTAAAGTTAGCTATGCGATGTGTTGAACTTTGCAGGTTGAGTGACCGTCCCGCCCACGATAATGTCCTCTGACTCCTTTGATATTGTGAAAAGGTGCGTTTTATTATTCAAACATTCCTTGAAATAATCCTGATATCTAGTCGGCAAGTGTGTTCAACTTGGCGTAAAGTTGCTTGTAAATTAGTCTTTGAATATTATATGATTTTTATAGGGTTAAGGATTTAAATATCCATCTCATATTATATGTGAAAGTTTGTTTGTATTGATATATGTATTTATTTATTTTATTTATTTAAACTTTTGAACCTTACAACAATGTAAGAGGTACAAAGGCGGACTTAATGCTAGAAGCATTCTCTACCAGTCAACCTTAGGGAAGTAAGAGAATCATCAGTGGCGGTTTTATGAAAATAATTAAGAGAAAAACAAAACACATATACTAAAAGGGTACTTAATAAATATAAAATAAAATATAATGTATGGACCGATTCAAAAATTGCACTAGGACAACTCATCCCGCGGGATGAGATCGAGCGGGATGAGTTGACCAAAGACTCTTCGTTATCCTTGCACGCAAATACTACTGAACTACTCAGGAAATTTAGCTGTTCAAATGCGATGTAACATAAAAATATAGGTACAATGAAAAAGAAAATTAACACAACATAAATAACTAAATGGCGCCGGGGCGGTGGTATCATGTTCAGTAACATAAAACCATTGGCAGTAATTGAGGTATATTTTGGTCCCGTGGATAGCTCATGAATATTGGATATGGTATCTACGTCTTAAAAAATTGTATACCTATCTTACTTTATCTTTCTTTTTTGTTTTTCTTTTATTTGCGTCGGTGTTCCCGTTCGATGATATTGTGGGTTGGTTTTCAGGTCAGGTCAAGAGAGGCTTTAGAAGACTCGCTTTACCATCCACCACTTTATTGCCATCAGGTAGGATTTTAGTGCACTGTATTGCATTTACTTATGAATTATAAAAAAAAACTAACATAACTAGTACTTTGCTTAAACAAGTGGGTTCTCTGTTCATTTAGAGGCCCCTCAAAAATATTTTCTTTTTTGCTTATCGATGAAAAAAACTATTAGTGTTTTATTAAACAACGATAATGTTTATTTAATGTTGATACATATGTTTTTAAATTAATTGTCCAAACAATTATTATTGTGATTGGCATTAAGTCAATCATTAATCAAACCCGCATCGTTTCCAGATATGGCGGAGTGTCGAGAGGCCCTTGTGCCGAAATGCGCATTTAATATTCAAGGCACCATATTATGATATGGTGACACGTTCTGTGTGTCATGGTATTGTTACACTCATAGTGATATAGCGGGTTGTTGGTACCCATATGGTAAGGCCGTTAAATTGGCCTCATATAACATAAAGTTTATGTTACATAAATATATTTAACAAATAATATAAAATTAACTTTCGTATTTGAGAACTCCAATAAAATTAAAAGATTATTTCAATAAGCCGATGAAAGCAAAAGTACCCATACATTAGGTAAGAAGCAGCTTAAAATCACATAAATTTTTTTGAAATTGAGCATTTTAATAAACGCGTTTTTTAGCGTTTATTGTCCAAATAAGCATTTATTGGCGTCCGCACCTTACCCTTATTGGGTATAGTATATGTTTTGGAATTCACGTCTAACAAAATGTATATGAGACCTACTATTGCACAGATTTTGCGAAGTAAAGCGAGGGCGGTTACTAGTTTTCGTAGATCCTTTCTATTTTTTGTAGCGTACTTAGCGTACTTTTAACGTACTTGGCTAGATATATATGGGTACTAGGCGATAAGGCATCGATAAAATCATATGCAAGCCCATGAATTTATGTACTGTCAGTTGTCATCAATCGCAGAGATAAATCACGTTGATCGGTATGCCACGCGGCGCGAGTGAAACTGCGATGCTTATTTGGAATGTAAGTAAAAGTGTATCCCGAGCTGGGGTGACCAAGTCATCGTTGTGAATCAGGACAACTAGGGACTGGTTTGTAGATCAGTTTAAGATTATCTTAATAATATTATCGATATTAAAGACGTTTGGTTGCAAAAGCAAAGTGAATGTTATTCAGACCTTCACCTGGACCGGGATCAATAAAAGTATATGAGTTTAACATATTAGTGTTTTTTGTGATATTATGTGGTACGCAGACCTTTAGGTAAAGCGAATAGGCCGTGGCTTAACTCATGACGGGGTGACATTAAATTTTACAATAACATATGAATCCATCTACCGTTTACCTAGTTCGTTCCAGTAGAAGTCATATATGTATTAAACTTCTTACGATAATTATACGTATTCATGGAACAAGCAACAACTTGCTTCACAATTTCCTCCAGTTTAAAATTCTTGTAAGTAAACTCAGGATTAAAAATTTCTTGCTTTTACCTAAAGACATAAGACATTAAACATAACCTATATTGTATAGAAAAATATCTAATAATCCAAATAGATTCCCTTAAAATCGTAGAGACAGTATTGATAAAATTTAACTTATTGTCACCTTATATCTAACTGTATTCATGGTGATCATCGCGATTGTTTGAAATTCGTTTTCACTTACGTTTGTTAATGATACTACTTACGGATGATATCATCATAGCTGTTCATCCTACTCAATATTATAAATGTTAAAGTTTTATGGATGTTTTTGCTGTTTCACGCAAAAATTTGTGACCGCATTTTCATGAAATTTTGCCCACAGGTAGACCGTGATCTTCTATACAAATAAATAAAATTGGAGTGTCTGTTTGTAATATTAAAAGAACCACTTTTTACTAAGTGCATATGGATGTATAATACACGATACATATACCAAAACAACATTTTTTACAATTTTTGTCTGTCTGTCTGTCTGTATGTTTGTTCCGCCTAATCTCTGAAATGGCTGGACCGATTTTGACGGGACTTTCACTGGCAGATAGCTGATGTAACAAGGAGTAACTTAGGCTGCTTTTATTTTAGAAAAAAAATAGTTAGGCGATACGAAGTTCGCCGGGTCAGCTCGTCTGGAATAAGATATAGGATACTTATTGTAGTGTTTGTCTATGCGAGCTATGGGAGTATCTATGTTGTCTCGAGTCCACGGGTAGCAGGTAGTCTGTACATAGTATATAACTCTATGGTTTAACTACTCTGGAGAGCTGACAGGTTGTTACGAGTGAGTGACTGTGTAACTGTGTTATGACTGATGAGATGATCCTGGCTACTGGTGGCACAACGAGCCATACAAGTAATACATACTAATAAATAATCACAATCATTGAGCACTACACTTATTATCCCGAAAAATGCTGGCAAAGCCGCGGGCACAACGCTAGTCTATTAGGGATAGCTAAGTAGTAGGTAAGTCCAAGACGGTTTTCCGTTTTACGATGTGGATTAGAATTTTATACCTACTCAATGTTTCAAAATTATGTACGTCAATGATTTTTATTGATGCATGAAGTAGTAATTAAACTTAATTCTTAAACATTGGATGGGGCAGGTGACAGACCGAAAAATACCCAGGCGCGTGTTTGAATCCTAATAAAATTGAAGTCCTTGTCTTCATCGCCTATAACTTATTTATTCAGTTTTATAATTTCAGACCATTGAAGTATTATTACTAGCTTAAAGAACCGACACCGCGAACACAATGTATGTCCCACTGAATTGGCGCCGATAGGGTTTTAATTTTCAATGGATTCGTTCGATTTTGAAAGGAGAACGGGGCTCAATTTTGAAAATAGAACCTCCCGGTGGGACACACATTTTGTTCGAGATGTCTGTTCTATGACGTTATACTTCAATGTTTCAAACTTTCATATTCTCATCAACTTCTTGGAAACAACTAAAAATATTAAAGACTCAGAAGAATCTCATAAAAGCTAAACTGGAACTCATAAGTCAGTATTTTTAAAACTGACCATTTGAAACAGCTTCGCGAAAACCGTTTCAGAACCCTTAAACTTGAAATCGTTGAAATCAGACGCCCACTTCAAGTAATAACATGAACTCAGCACAACTACCTAGAGTACCTAACTACCTAGTAAGTTCAATGAAGCCAGCGAAAACCAATTTCAACAATTCCATTCCTAATCTACGACTTGCTGGAAGCGACATCTCGAATGTTACCAGTTACGTAATTCTATATAGACGTGTTGATTTACGTTGTACGCCCGTTTCATTGGAAACTATAAAAGCGTTAAAACATTCGCCGGTCCAGAATTCCAGATAGTTTAATTATGTTTACGTTAGTGGGTAGTGGGAGGGCGGAGACCTTTCCGATTAGGGAGGTAATGCCGCGAACATGGGAAAAGTATCTCGTATGCAACGATTTTTTACCGATTATAAATTGCGATAGATCATCTCCTAATTGTACTGTATGCCATAGTGTAGAAGACGTTCATCATATCTTGTTGGAGTGTGTGCGGACAGAATCAGTAAGATCATTGTACTTGGCAAGAACTGTGCAGATTGGCCTGCTTAACAGTATTTTGGCCTCCCCCATATCGGAAGAGGCCAAGATATTGTGCAGGCTGGCTGTTTTGGGTCTTGCAAAACGTTAATTAGTTAATTTGGAGTTGTATGTTGATTGTCTCGTGTTTTAATTGTTATTCTTGTTGTATGTTATATCAGTGCCTATCCTGTACGGGATGATGTGGTCGCTCAGCGACAAATTCCCTTTCAAATAAATAAAAAAAATGCGATAGAAAGACTATCCATTGTTAATAGTGTCCAGCTGGCTAGAAAATTAAAGAGTAGGTATGTACTATCTGTAGCCTAGTTGGTAGCGATCCTGTCTGCAAAGCGAGGGGTCCCGGGTTCGACTCCCGGCCGGTGCAGATATTTATGTGACAGATAAATATTTGTACTCGGGACATGGGTGTTATTGTGATGTGTTATATGTGTCGTCCATGCCACCTGCGACACAGGTTAAAACCTACTGCGGGGGTGTGAGTGTGTAAGCGTTTAGCGTTTATTGGTCTCAATCAATTTGGTGGAGCAAACCCCAAAGAAAGCTTACAAGATGAACCTGACGCCATTACCGAGACTTGTGTCGAGACAAAATGTCCCTTAGGCCCGACAACAAGTAGGTACCGCAATCGGCTATAAACCGATTCCAAAAAATTGCAAACCGATTGCAAAACATTTAGAAGTAGTATGGGTACGAGGATATTTTTTACTACCCTGCATTTATTTACAGTTCTGTGTGGAAACTGGAAAGTTTTGCTTTGAAAGAAAAATCAAAACAACAACTCCGGGGTTTATTTATAAACCTATACCTCCCGAACCTACATTTCAGAACCCCCACTATAATATATCTTCCCCCACAAAACAACAACAATTTGTTCCGATGCGTGTTACTCTTTGTACTTCGAGCTATTTGCAAACGCACGTTTTATATCGAAACATGACGGTATAAGGTACCCTAGTCGTGTCATACTCATGAATCTTGTCCTGACTCCCGATAAAAGTTATGTGGACTTGTATGGTTGTATGACTTGTATGTTACTAGGACTTATCATTGCAATTATGTTATTACTAGCTATTTTAATGGAAATAGCCGGCAAAGGAGCTGACGATCCACCTGATGGTAAGTGGCTATCGTCGCCCGTGGACATCAGCAACACCATAGGCATCACTGATACGTTGCCGGCCAAGAAACAGAGAAGAAAAAGAAAGAAAGAAAGAACTGGCTTTCAAGCCTCCAGCCGGGAGACGACGAGTCGTTGACTCATGCTAAAGGGTGATATCTAGGCGAACCCCGTAGAGATATAATAATAGTAATAATGGTATTAATTAACAATTAAAATCAATATTACCAATAAAATCCCTCGAGGGGCCCTACAACCAGCGGGCCAGATTTAGTCGCCTCTTACGACACCCATCCGGCGTGGGATTTGGTTAAGTATTGTAAAGTGCCCCAATACGCCTAAACTAGCTGGTACAGTCGTGTACATTTTTTTTATACATTTGTACGGTAATAAAATAAATAGAGAGTTTTGGAAATAATTATTTCTTACTGGTTACATCTCATACATCAAAGCGGTAGGTACCTACCTTGGTATCGACTCGGTATGTGAGTTTTCATGTTTACTTACATGTTCATCTGTTCTCTAATCTAATATATCGATCGTGTAATTCTTGTATCGTCTCCGTCTTTATCATTGTTATCATCATTATTATTGTTAACTGTACACTTTGGGGTAGTCACTAATCTAATTCACGAAGACAATAAAGGTAGGTAACACGATTTTTTTATTATAGTCGCATTTCTCACATATTTGAAAGCGTACAGGTATTGCCAGTGCCATCTATTATTATAACGCGCAACTTACTGATTGTATGCAAACTGGCGCGTGATCTGTGATAAAAGTGATACAGATCTTCGCTAGATGGCGCTACTGACAGTTTGTCTAGATATATTGTCTATGAAACCTATGGATTTTAATTAATCATCGTCATACTAATTATTAATGAAATTTTTAATTATTTAAAATAATGATTATTTTCATTAAATTATAAATTAATTAGGTAGGTAATTATATTATAGTATGTATTTCCATCTTTGGACTTATACAACGCGACGTGTTAATTAGCTTGAGTTATGTTCAGTTATACTTAATTAATTCTAAACTAATAGATAACTTAAGTTCACTAATAGATAGGTATTAATTAATTAAATCAATCATTCTCATGAATGTGTAATATGGGTCATATAGTTCATTAAGAACCACGGTAAAGATACTAACTCATATTGAACTCCGTTCTGGGTCCTAGGTTCGACGACTTCGACGAGTTGGGTCTACCTTATCACCTAATCAATAGATATCACGCCAAAAACGAAAACGTAAGCCAATTATTGGCCGCGAAAATTTAATTTGATAGGTACTTAATTACAGAGCTATTAACCAGAATTTACCGCCTACTTAAATACAGGTATTTAACCAAGCGTGTTAGTTGATTTTAATCCTCATTACTTTTTACTGGGTGGACCGATTTTGATGATTCTTTTTATATTCGTAAGCTGGTGCTTGTTATGTGGTCCAAATGAAACAGCGAGATCTGACGAGTAGTTTTTGAGATCCCTAATAGTGCGTCTATCTCTTCTTCCAGCTCTTTTACCTTGTCGTCGGTCCTCAGTGTCCTGGTGTTGTATGTTGCCAGGTGCAGAAGTCGTCGTTTGGATTGGTAGCCCGATCTCTGCCGGCGATTCTTAGCACCCCCTGCCCCGCCGTTACCATAGCCGCTACCGTAACTAGGAATAGCGGGGCTGCCGGGGACTGGGGGCCGAGGCTCATTCGTGACTATCATGCGGGGGTTTTAGCCGATAGTCACCACGCTTGGCTAGTGCGTGTTGGTGACCGCAGGTGACCTGACTGGTATTCGTCACACACAGGAAGATGCTGCTGCCCACCTTCCTGGATTTGTCCTATTAGTCGCCTTTTACGACATCCCAGGAAGAACGGGAGTGGTGCTATTCTACAAAGTGAACCCGGACACCACGCGGGGAATAGTGCGTATTTAATTAACTTCGACTACGTTGATGATGTTCTCTTTTTTATTTTGAAGTCGGTTTTTTAATTAATTATATCAGATCAGATCACCATCTTTTATCTTCATAAGTTGATTAGCCTCAATTCACAGTTTTTATTATCAAGCGTTACAAATTTATGTAGAATTTCGTATTCATTCATAAGGTCACCAAACCAGATCGTTATAACAGCGTTATGTTGTTTATTAAATTGATTAATTAGAATGCCGAACGTGAGTGGCATTTGAATCTTTTGATGTGTTCTCAATTTTATTAACTAGTGTTACGATTAAGTATATTAATATTGATGTGACATATTGATACACTTATTGGTTTCAAAATTTTAAAATCATAACACACGGTTTACCGGTAAATACAGGTCATCTACGTAAGTTTTATTGCTATAAATTAATGTGCATAACAAATATTAGAGTTAGGACTAGGTTGAAGCCATGTACGGTTTGTATGGCATGTATGTAATTGATGTTAATAGGTACCTACTCAGAAGTATCCTATCTTGGTTAACTAAACACCTACATATGTTTCTATTGTGTGCAGACCCCTCTTTCCCACTGGGCACTCTGGGCACGTGCCCAGGGCCCCGTGATCGATCGGGGCCCCCTAGTTCCTGCCAGATCACTGAACGATAATCGATATTTATTACCGAAAAAAAAATATTTCGAATAAATCGAACCTAAATCTGGGGGCACGGCAGTGCCCCCGCCAAGTCGAGCAAAAAAGCGGCACGGCCGTACCATCCTTTTCTCGAAGCAATTCAGGCCATTTTTGACCCCCTATAACTTCGTTGTGGATAAAGCTAGAAGCCTGAATTTTTAGTAACCAAGCAAGCATTGTATAAACACGGTATATTTCAAATTTCATTCAATTTGAACCAGTAGTTTAAGAATTATAACTAGTCAAAGTTTCTTAATTTCGTCACTCACTGACTGACTGACCGATCATCAAAACTCTAAGGCACTTCTAGCAGACATAGAAGCTTCAAATTTGGAACACAATTAGTGTTTAGTGTAATAGATTAAGGAAAAACTAAAATATTTAGCAAATTCAGTCCAGTTTTCTAGAAACATCAACTGCATAAATAACTTTGTAATCCCATATAAATATATAGGATTACAAAGTTACATTTGCAGTTAATGAATTACTGTACCTGTATAACAAAGTAACATTTGCAGTGAATGAATCAGTGTACCTGTATAAAATATAATGGAATAATAGGTGTAGATAGGTACCTAGATATAATTATGTTTAAAGGTAACTTTGAAAAGGAAAAAAGTAGAACTATCTACAAAAAGAAATGAGATGCCATCAAAAACAAAACTTGTAAAAAAACCAAGTCTCGCAACTCAGTTCTTCTACCGTAAAAAGTTGTGAGATCCATGTAATACCAAGTCGGTTAATTTATTCAGTTCCTACTTAAGGGTTATTCTGTCTTAAGTTATTACGTAATTAGCTAACCTAACAAGTAACCACATCTTATAGTGACCATATTATCAATATTAAAAATCTTTTATGTTTTAAATAAATAGATTGACTTGGCAATCGCACTAAACAATCAAATTTAATATAATATATAGGTAAATTACTTGTGAGATACATTGTGTTTTCGTGCGATGGTCAAGTCGATCTATTTATTTAAAACATAAAAGATTTTTAATATTGATAATATGGTCACTATAAGATGTTGTTACTTGTTAGGTTAGCTAATTACGTAATAACTTAAGACAGAAGGACCCTTAAGTAGGAACTGAATAAATTAACCGACTTGGTATTACATGGATCTCACAACTTTTTACGGTAGAAGAACTGAGTTGCGAGACTTGGTTTTTTTACAAGTTTTGTTTTTGATGGCATTACTGACTACAGTATCAAGTATCATCATTCATATCAGTAACATCAGTATTTGCTTATTAGCTTTTGCATAAATCTAGAGGTTTGCTTTGCAAGGATATAATGTATTTTCAAATTTATTTATTTATTTAATTAATTTACAGATATCTAAAACTAACAAAAAAAATAAATTACTATAACTTAAAATAATAAAAAGAAATATGTTAACTAAAGTAAGTAATATTTTTAATAACAGTACTGTAGTCACTTACAGCAAATCGCATAGCTAGAACCATTGTTAACCATTTACCTTTCCTACCATTTAAGTCGATTAACATAAAAAGGAGATTTTTAATTCGATTGATTTTTATGTAACAAACATTAAGCCTATGAACTCCGTCATTTATCAACCGATTTGGAAAATAATGTTTTTAGGTTTGCTTAATTATCTAATTTCTTTGTTTATTCTAACAAAATATTATTCTGACATAGTCATAGGGGCTCCATTATCCTAATATGCCCAGGGCCTCCAGTAGGTTAAAGACGGCCTTGATTGTGTGGTGATGTGTAGGTAAGGTATAGATACTTAGATAGATATTTTGATTAACTTAAAGACAACAGACATGGAAGCTGTCTTCTTGAATGAATAATAAATGAATAATAATATTTAGTAAAATTCGCTCGCAAGGGAAAAGATTTTGCATTTTCTTTATCCTCATCATTTTCTATGTAAATTACAGTATATTTATGAAATGGCGACCAGGAAGAAGGAAGCAAGGAAATTAAAATGCAGAAAATCTTATAGCAACTGGATCTGTTGATAGTCTTATCTTCAGTCATCGAGTTACTGAGAAACACGTTGAGACATTTTGCGTCTAAATCGTTTGTATCGGGTGGTTTCGAAAGTTTTTAGAAACAATATTTGTCGTTATAAGCAATATTCATTTTAGAAATAACTTTATTGGTTTTCGGTTGGTTTTCGGAATACAAAATACTGAATGATATAGACCGTAAATAAAACTTTTCATGTTATGCCCCACCTTATTCTGTTACACATACCTAAGAGTGTTGATTTAAGCTTCCCGCCCACGTCCGATAATCGGTGACCGATTTTTTGTAGGAGAAAAATAGAACGTACTGATAGCAATAGTGCAACGCACACGTCATACAAAAAGTCGATCAGAAATAATATGGCAGGAAAAATCGGCCCGATTATCTGTCCTACGAAAAAGTCTGACGTGGACGGGAAGCGTTATATGATTTTAAAGAATTTATCAAAAGACATGTCTTCACATGTGTCAGACAAACTATAATTATAATGCAAAATTTGGTAATTTTAATTAAATTTCACAAGATTTTTACGAACCACGCGAGGTTTGTCGTTATAAGCAAATAATATCGTTAGATTCAACTTGTCATGTTGAGTCCTTCAGATAGCGTAAATGTCTTCCAAAGTTAAGCATTACATATTATATCATAACTCTTCACAAAATTAGAAAAATCCGTATTTTACGCAACATCATCATGTTAAGATTCTCTTGTAAGTTATTAAGAGACGGATTCCCTATAGTGGGCAACTAAGCGTTTATGGACCGTTCAAATAAACAAACAAACTTTTTTCAGTCATGTATTTGGTACACCTACCTGCTTAATGTCTTTTCAATTGAAATTTTTGAGCCTTTTAATTAGCATCGTGTTTCCATTTTAATGAGGCTTATACAGGATCAGTTATTTCGACCTATTTTACTACAGATAACATAATCTTAAACAATAATAAACTCTAGTAATTACTGATCCATTAATCCGAGTTCTTACTTAATAGCGAGAGGTCAACCATATTTAGGTCAACCTTTATATAATTGAAATGATTACAATGGAACGTTCTCCTCGTACAAAAACCTCCTAAGAGCAGAAAACAAGTAATAAAGGGAACAATTTTAGTTATTTATGCTTCAGTATTAACATAGCTCTCAGAGAACAACTTCATACGGCTCTACTTTATGAGCAAAATATTTTGAATTCTCATACCAACTATGTTATTCTCTTTTGAGGCCGTTCGTAACAGAATGATTTATTGTTTCAGATGCCTGCCTACCATGTAGCCTGAACCGGGCGCTCTCTCGAAACATCCATAAGAAGTATCACAACCCTATTTTTGCATCGTCGCGCGTGTGTTAGTGTGAATAGATGTGCTTCGAAGTTTAAAATGCGTGCACGCGATTGGCTCACACGGTTGGGTTACACGTGATTAGTGATGTGCCGTGGCCATAGCGGGTATCGATAGCTGTGAAAATGGCGACAATGGATCTGACCAATGAAGTGGTCCGGTTGCGTGCGGAATTGGAGAAGGTGTCAGCGGAGAGAGATATGCTTCTGTGTGAAGTCTCCACCTTGAGACGGGAGTTGGAGCTTAGCGAACTGAAGAATTTGCAGGATGACAGGTTAGTGAATTATTATTTTTCCACATAACTTAATTATTTAATGCTTAAAATTTTAGTAGAATTTTTGAACCAATTTCTTCTCTATGCTCATATGTTTATACATTGTTATGTATATCTAGATACTGACGCTGCTCACTAATAAAAATAGACTGTATTTCGGGATTCACCATTATTCGATATCATAATTTTATTATTACAATGAGTAACAACTCTCTTGAAACCAATTATGTTATAAAATCAACTTTTTTTACGGCTGTTGCAATAACGTTATTTTTTGCTTCGAATTACAGGTGATACTTATTTTAAGGCCTATTGTATATGATTTAATCAAAGGCAGGAAATGTAGGTCATTATGGTAGTTTTAAATCAAAATAACTGTAAAATTAAAATGATTGCCGCTGTGTCTCACAATTTGAAACTGACGCACGAGGCGTCTATTACCAAATTGGGGAATGACGCTTCCGACGTACACAGCATGAAAACTGAAAAATAAAAATAAAATAAATAAAACTGCCTCCAGAGACAGCTATCCGAGACTCATTCCATTAATAATGCTACAACACTACACTCATAGCCCCACACTAGGATTTCCTGTGTCGTGGGTGCCATGGACAGCTCACAAAGACAACACACACCCAGACTGAGAACAGAAATTCAAATTCATCTTTCAAATTACGCCTCGCTGGGGATCGAACCCAGGACCATTAGCACGGCGCGGCGGTCTGGCATGGTAACCGTTACGCCACACGGGTCGTCAGTTGTGTCATCAGTCAATCAATATATGTATGAACCAAGTCTTCAAGCCTGTATCTGACAAGTGACAACCCTATTCCGACGCGAGTGACGTAGGTAGGTCCTCAGCTGAATGGCACCCTTTAACACGAGCGCGTCTATTGTTAACTCGATGTGTTTTTTCTCTCCATTCGTGCTTGCTCAGAGTTAGATAATGCCACTCCATTTGCCGAGAGTTTGTCTAGTATTGCTTTGCTGGATTCGCATTGAGGGCTCTTCGCGTGGATAAGCCCTATTGCAACATATTGGTTGCTTCTTCAGATGCGTCATCTGATGAAAAGGAGTAATTTAACTTTAATGTGTATTTTATAGGAAAATAATATCATAATCATTATAAAAATCAAGCATCATTAAACGTCTTGATACTCCGTAGTCCTGATGAAGGAATATTTCCACAAGAACAAAAATAGAAGAGTTGGTGATGCGACAGTAAGAATTTTACAGTGATGGAAATAATTATCAGAAAGGTCTGTAATTTCTTCATAATATGTTGTCATAAAACCAAACACCAAGCATTCGGTAACAACGATCTAATAGCCTCTATAATCTAAATTTTACTAACAAAAAATAACCGACTTCAAAATTACTCAAAAACTACTTGTCAGATCTCGTTCAAATTTATGTGAGACCACATGCCAAGCACCTGCTCTCGATTAAAAAAAGAATCATCGAAATCGGTTGGCGTGATATTGAGTTATTCGTCCATTTGTCGCGCACATACTCAATGCAAATTTAAGACTTAAATGGTTTTCTCATGGATGCCATCGTCAGATCTCAATAAAATTTAAGTGGGACCACATGACAAGCACCACCTTTCGATTAAAAAAAGAATCATCAAAATCGGTTCACCCAGTCGAAAGTTCTGAGGTAACAAACACAAAAAAAATACAGTCTAATTGAGAACCTACTCCTTTTTTTGAAGTCGGGTAAAAATACCTGGTCCTAAATGCTACGAGATATTTAAAACGAAATACACCAGTGAGAGCAACAGCTGTTTTATGTATTTGCAGGGATCATAAAAAATGAATCAGGGCACACGGCGATACGTGCTCCGAATGTCCACACTACGAACATATCTGGAGCGAAATTTAATTTAACGATTTATGAAAACCTAGTACCTGCAACGTGCGGCTTTGAGTGCTGCCACTCTTGTATTCTACGCTACATGGATTATATCTGTATGTAGTTCTATCATCATGAATGCGAATTATTCCATTGCCGCGATCTTTATGTTACCCTGGTTGGTATAAGGCGTTTTGATGTGCTTAAGATCTGGTTAGACGACCCTGTAGTCTAGTTGGTAGCGACCCTGCCTGCGAAGCGAGGGGTCCCGGGTTCGATTCCCGGCCTGGGCAGATATTTATGTGGCAGATAAATATTTGTAGTAATGGATATCATTGTGATGTGTTTTAGGTATACTCGTATGTGTCGTCCATGCCACCCGTGACCCGCGATACAGATAAAAACCTACTGCGGGGGTATGAGTGTGTAAGCGTTTATTATTTATTATTTATTATTTCACCTTTACTTAATTTGAACCTGAAATAGAGAATTGCAAACTGGCCTATTTTTCATAAACGAAATTTCGTTCAGAACTGATGTTTCCCTTGACTTTTTACCTTCCAAAATTGTCATCAAAAATTTCATGTGACCAAAATTTCAGAGTCATTTGTCGACTATCGGATTATTTTTCTAATAGTAAAGCTATGAATATTGAACACTATAAATACATCCACGATCGGCTAGTTTGGCCTACAACATTTGATCTGATCATTCCATATTAAGTGAGAATACTCGTATTTGAGAATCTGATACGTGCGTTCCATATTAAGTGAGAATATTTGAGAATCTGATACTGGAATATTTAATAAATGCTCTTATTCGTACTCCTGTTGGAAATCTCGGTCTGTTGCAGGAAGATCTTGAAATTGTTAAATTAAATTCTTTGTGGGTTGTTGGTTTCATAGAGTCTGCTTTGTTATTTGTTGCAGAAGGTCGGACTTATTCTGTGGCCTATGTAAGTAAGCAAACCGACTGAATGGTTAAGTTAAGGCATCTCATAAAACTAAACCATAATAACATGACAAAGCTTATACTAGACCAATGATATTTAAAAAATATAGATACGTTATGCCCTTACAAATCAACCAAAACATCTGTTCCGAAAAGAGCTACAAAACACACGTTTATCTTTTGTTGGACTACACCAATCATATTGGTATTAAACACGAAGGCATTTTAACGCTGTATGTCAAATGTCAAGCATTTCTAACAACAAGAAAGCGTGCGTATCGTCTTGTATTGACAGAGCGACTGAGCGACCACGAGCAGAACGGTCAATTGCCTGTTCTTACGCTACGCTCTTCATCGTCGGCGCGCTAGTGATATATCTACCTCTTTTTACATTATAATATCATTGCACGAGACACGTTTAACTGCTGCTTTATTGACTAATTAATAAATAAAATTATCGAAAGTCAGAAAAATAAAGATCTTATACAAGTCGCAATCAAGGTAAAGACTATTAATAATTAGTAAAGCAATAATTACTCTACCATAATCAATAAAGTGTGACTAGTGTGAGTAATTAACCATCATTTACTTGACCATGACAACGTGACATCACCTGAAGGTTGACGGACAATGGGAGTGACAAGGACGACAAACAAAAACTGAGGAAATTGTATAGTAGTATTTGTTGTTATATCTAATGAATGGTTGTTATCAAGTTTATCATCCAGTATGTTTGTTATGAATGAGTTGATTTAATTACCTTTAAAATATATTAATAGAAATGGGCCTTGAAATCTTTCATAAAAAGTTTACAATTCATCATATTTGAAGGCCACAGTATAGCTTGTCTACCAAATTATTATGATGCTTGTTTTCGGTAAGAACTACTTACAAGATACTTCCGAGTTTCAAAGTTGCAGAATAGTTGTCATACCCTTGGGAATATAGTGTAGTAGTCTCTTAAATTGATGTTGATCTTAATCGGCTTTGCTCTCTGGAGTCGTATATGTTTATAGAGCAATTAAGTGATAAGATCTGTGAGTATCAAGTCCCTTATACGGTTGGTAATCTAGTCTTCAACATCAATTATTAAAACGCTTTTAATAGAAAACATCCATGTCGTTGAAAATAGGCCTATCACACTAGCCCATCCTATTGTGGTTTTACATGATACAAAGGTATCAGTACAATTTTATTACATTATACAAAATAATTTAATTCGTTCTACTTTTGTGGCTGGTAACGCATCTATCTACAACGCTTTTGGTGACAGATGTCCATGAGCGACGATGACCAGTGGCTCGTCAGCTCGAATGTAGGAATTTACACAAAAAAGTATGTTTTTTTTTAATTTTCTACTTTATGTGTTATCCAACGCTTCTTATGGAACTTTGATATAGAAATCTGATACCGCGCACCCGATACCATGATTGACCTGTTAACACCATCTTAGATATCTTATAACTCATGCATCTAATTAAGTAAGTACAATTTTCTATGGGCGAAGGAATTTAAAGTCAAACCAATTTGTGTAGGCGCTAGGCGGTATTAAATAATAGTCATGTTGATTTTAACCAAGGCTGAATCTATTCGATCCATTGATTTACGGTGTTGATAGGTCGGTGAGGGGATAAAATCGAAAGCGATGCTGACCCCGCGTCAAGGTCAAGTAGTGTTGACGTAGTGCGGAATCTGCATGAGGATACTCTTTACATACTAGCTTACTAGTTGTAGGGTTGGCAATCTTTAGAAATATTTTTGAAGTGAAAACTTCTTTAGGCGCGTTAGACACTTTGAGATGGAAAAAAACCAATCAGCTCGTCACACCGTAATCATTTTAATCGACACCTACCTGTAGCGCCATCTCTGAGAGAAGTACAGAACTGTAGTTATCTTACGACCCGTTCTCTTACGACCGACGACTTGACGACCCGTGTGGCGCAATGGTTACCATGCCGGATCGCCGCACCAAGGGTCCTGGGTTCGATTCCCAGCGAGGCGGAAATTTGAATGATGAGTTTGAATTTCTGTTCTCGGTCTGGGTGTAAAATGTCCTTGTCTATGTTGTGTGTTGTCCATGGCACCCACGACACAGGGAATCCTAGTGTGGGGCTATGAGTGTGAAGCGTTATTATTATTATTATTAGTTACTTAATTTATAGCTTGTATTAATATCAAGATTGTAGTTTACATATACTTTACGAGGCGTTGGCAGCCATTCACTAAAAATGTAATGAATAAAAAAACATATAATATAAAAGTATTTCCTGCACAATAAAATATTTCCTGATGATTCTAAAAATACACACGTAATTCAAGTTTTCACTTCTGTCGGTACTCCCGGAGTGCTTTTTTACACGCTTTATATTTTTGTTTTATTTTGCGACTTAGTAACGGCCATCAGTTACCCGTTTAGCCCAAAAGGTCTGTCAGTCAGGGAGTTTTGGAATCCCAACGAGGTGAAAATTTTAGTGATGTTGTTTTTCTGTCCTTGGTTTGGGTCTGCAGTTTCTCTTGTGAGTTTTCTATAACACTCACGATATAAGAAATCGTAGTGTGACCATGAGCATATAGGGTATCTTGATTGACTTTTTATTACCGGAGGAAATAAAAAGTCGGCTTGAGAGCCAGTTCTTTCTTTCTTTTTCTTCTCCCTTTCGTGGCCGGCAACGCATCAGTGATGCGTCTGGTGTTACTGATGTTCATGGGCGACGATAGCCACTTACTATCAGGTGGATCTTCAGCTCGTTTGTCGGTTATTTCCATTAAAAAAATCTTCAAAATATATACCTACCCGGATGTTTAGAAGACAATAGTATTGTAAATGATGAAATGTATGTAGTTCAGAATATGACATGTAGAAGTCTACATGTCATATTCTGAACGGTGTTGAGCTGAACTCTTCCACCTCTATCCGACGCAGTGACCTCGTGACCTGAAATGAAACCCGGCACCGTTATGATTAATCTCTTTGTTAATTAAATAATTAATTTCGTAGATGTAAATAATAAGCGATAAGCTCAAAAACCTTGCAAGAGTTTTCATGAAGTTTTTACAAAAAAGATAACGTATTGTTTCTGGTTCGAATGTAGTTACATACAATGATACAACCACATACAACGAACGGATATGTATGCTGATTCATGGTTTAGAGTTAGAGAGCATTTAATATACTTTTAGCAACTCACAGAAATAATGCTTAAAAAAATAACAGTCACCACCCTTTTTAATTTATTTCAGTACTTGATATTTTTTATTATGACACAAACTAATCACAACCTCACAAAACAAATCGTTTCACTAATTAGTTTTACTGATACGCAATCCGGCAGAGCTTCCGCACGCAAGGACATCTAAGTGTAAAGTGTCCGGTACTGCCCGGCGCACGTCTATTTATGGACACTGCCCCCTCCACGCCATTGTCTTCTTAGAAACTGCTAACACGGCCTCTCCTGTCTACGCGTCGTCCACGACCGCGTCTTGGATGTTGGGAAGCCCATCGGGGCTTGCAGAAACGCCTTCGATGCGTGACCTAGAAGGACCGGCCACAGCCAGCTTACTACCATCGGTGTCCTCATTGTTTTCGCTGCCTGTAACCATGAAAGACATTTTGAACAACTATATGGTGCACAAATATGCCTAGCTCAAACATTCATCACTCTTTCGAGGCCCTGACACATTCATCATCGTGCATATAAATCTAAGTATAGGGTTGCACGGAAGAACAAGATCAATATCCTGAGCTTCCGCGAGACCCAGATCTCACAAACGTCTTGCATACGTTGTTTCTTACATCACATGCAAATTTCTACAAGAAACATGCAACTTTTCACATGTAGGGCAATACCCCGCAGTTTATTGCCACTAGAACGTCCCGCAGTCCGTCTCTACATGTGTTGGGTATCCCGCAGTTTACCCTCACTCAAGGTGATCTAGCCAGATATCTCGAGTGCTGCTGATGCCTAGATGCCCTCCACGGAACACGTGGCATGACGTCCCGCAGTCCGTCCGCACGTGCTTCGTTTGTTTGGAAGCATCATGAACAAGATTCGAATGTCCCGCAGTCCATTCCTGAACGTCCCGCAGTCCGTTCTAAAAACATAGGAATTCCATCCTCACTGTCGAAGAACGCAGCACAGGTTTCGGAACACCATTCTCCTCACCACGGCACCATGTGTGGAGGTACCAGCGAATGTTCCAACGCTTTTACTTTAAGTCGACTCGGCTTCACCTGACTACCACTAATGATCCTCGTTAAAATTATGATGACCAAAGCGACTAGGCAGTAGGCTTGGTTTAAATCCCACGCCTGATTTTAGCAACTCACAGAAATAATGCTTAAAAAAATAACAGTCACCACCCTTTTTAATTTATTTCAGTACTTGATATTTTTTATTATGACACAAACTAATCACAACCTCACAAAACAAATCGTTTCACTAATTAGTTTTACTGATACGCAATCCGGCAGAGCTTCCGCACGCAAGGACATCTAAGTGTAAAGTGTCCGGTACTGCCCGGCACACGTCTATTTATGGACACTGCCCCCTCCACGCCATTGTCTTCTTAGAAACTGCTAACAATACTTTATTTATATGTCATAATGATTCAATTATTACATTTTTTATTTCTTATTAAACGGTTAAATTTCCTGCCTACCTACATTTTTCCATTATCCGATGCCAGTTAAAGCAATATACATAATTAAAACTCTCACCTCCATTCGTTTATTTATAACTAGCAATTGCCCTCGCTTTGCTTCATAGCATAACATAACATAGCAGAACATAACATAATCTTAAAGCAGCATGATTGATCATTAGAATCGCATTACAGTGAAAAGTCAATATACGACATAAATTTTCGATATTTTTAAGGTTCCTTATCTCAAAAGAAAAAAAAACCGTTCCTTTAATCACTCACTCCATTGCCCGTCTGTCTGTTTGCCTGTCTGTCATGACCTTTTTTCTCAGGAACGTGTGAAGGTAACAAATTGAAATTAATTTCCAACGCTCAGGTTGCAATCCCTAAGACCTGTGGAAAAATAAATCTTCTGTGTCGTCAACGCAATCAAAAGACACTCGGCTAGAAGAAATGTCTTAGGTAAAACATAGGCTAAAGAAGAAATCTGAAAACTGTGAATTTGTAAGTATCACAAAGAAAATGATTTTTTAAACCTAAACCTATTTCTAAATAAAACGCATTTGGTGTACAAATTCATGTCAGTTGGTGAAAACCCTAGAAAACGATTTTAATGGTTTGTTTACATTTGTTTCGGCTGCAAATCGACTCTGCTATAGGTAGATATGAGTGTCGCTTCTAATATGTCACTATTCTTACGACATAGTTTTACGATTCAAAAAACCGGAAAAGTACATCGCACGAGTTTAGCTGGTATCATTATTTCTAACTTTGACATTAGTGGTTGTCATTTTAGTCTCTAAGATTTGTGGACAGGGTATAATTAAACTTAATTATTGTACCTGGTTTTGGAGCAGTGAAATTCACCACGGATCTTCGCTTTAAAACGCTGATGTAACGTTGCTTCACTAATAGTAATAATAACCTAATTATTATTATCACTTACCAGCACCATGACAATTGTTACTGTAACGCGCATCAGACCGATTATGTTGTAACAATTGAAGAATTTCTCTTTCGACGCGCTAATGGCACTTTTACCATGCAAATCACTTACCGTCAACATGCGAAACGGTAGCGCGTCGATGTAGGGTACTCGACACATTTTTTATGTTTTTTGTCACACCTGTAGCCGGATTTGACTATTCAGTAGGCAATATTGATTAAATTTTAATTTTAAACAAGACACTTTATGGTTAGTGGTCATCATCGCCCATAGATATTAATAACACCAAAAGTATCACCAATGCGTTGCTGGCCAAGAGAGAAGGAAGAAAATGATTTTTCCTAATTTGGCCCTAAAATGACTCTTTAGTTCATGTAATTCTGCTAAGGAATTCAAATTGTTTTTTTATTGGTTAAAACAGTGATGCCATCATGTCCATTCTACCCGAACACCGATATTTCTTTTGGCAGAGCGTATTTATTTTTATTTTTTAACAGCAGAGACGCTCATTTTTAAGCCTACTTTGAAACACAATTTAATGTAAATTGAATGTCGATTTCACTTGCATGCGAAATCCTACTGCTTTTTTAGTTTTTTTTTTTAATATTTTATTACTTTCATTAAAACGCATCGTAGCTTCCTTTAAAAGTGACAGCCCTATGCGAACCAAACAAAATTTTAAGCATGTGAGTTAGAAAGTGGCTTGCCTTGTACGGCAGCTGCGGTCTGCGATGTGACAGTAGGGAGTACTTTGTGCACTTTTTTTGCTTAATTAGGTAGATAAACTTGATTTACATACTTTAAACATTTTTTACTTTAGCACCTGAGGTTTTACTTTGAACAGCTCTGTGGTTGAGTGCAATTTTTTTAAATTACTTCGTAGGCAAAAATTAACTTTTTGTTTTATTTAATACGAGTAACCGCCCTCGCTTTGCTTCGGTTTTCTTATTTTTTTACACCTTGGGTTACATTATGGGAGTTTTATTAAGGATCCCTAATTTTTTGAAAATATTTTATAGCCTATGTCACCCGGGGATAGTGTAGCTTCCCAACAGTGAAAGAATTATTCAAATCGGTTCAGAAGTTTCGGAGCCTATTCAATGCAAACAAATAATCAAATCTTTCCTCTTTATAATACCAGTATAGAAATGTGTTTGAAACTTACATAGGTATTAAAATTATAAACTTTAGCTTACTGCACTTCTTCTCCACGTTAACTTTGCCAAATCTCAGACTCCATTTTACGTGCATTATTATTCAAAAGTATGATGTTACTTTTCACATATTAATACATGTAGATATAGATTCAGTGATAACATTTTTAATCTACGAGTATACTTAGGACTTTACTTACTTACTGTTCCATACTTACTAGTCCATTACTTACTTTACTAGCTATTCGTGTTATGAATTTCCAGAACAGAAATGAGTTAATCTTGCGACTTAATAATTTGCCTTAATCCTTAAAAGTATCCCTGTTAGCCTCGTTGTCAAGAACGGACTTACCCGGTTTAAAGGTTACCCTCGTTTTCGTGGCCCATTTTTAAGGGTAACCATTTTTGTTAAGTAACTCTTATACCTACTTTGCTTTGGAGACCTTATGTCTCCTTTAAGCAAATATATATAGTAAATTAATATGTATGAATACTTGTTTTACCGCGCTTTTAACTTGTTTTGAAGGCTCATAGCCCGGCGACTTGCGTCGATCCTATGTGATCGACAAAGTTAAGCAGCAGCGGGCGCGGTCGGTAGTTGTATGGGTGACCGCTAGTGGCAAAAATTTCTTGAGCGTTTCCGTGCTTCGGAGAGCACCTAAAGCTCTCGGTCCCGGTTGTTATCATAAGATAATAGTCGTTAAGCCACGTCGGAGGCCCTCGGGCGGTTTTAAAAACTTCCGACACTCTGGTTGGCCACTTACCCCTCCACCGATCCGCACTGGAGTAGCGTGGTGGAGTATGCTCTAGGCCTCCTCAAGAGGAGACCAGTACCCAGTAGTGGACCATTAATGGGCTGAAGCCAAGCCTTGTTTTACCTAATGAAATATTGGCATGTTTATAAGAATAAATGTTTTTCGGGTTTTACCTGAGAGTTGCCGTTTGCCATGTTTACCGCGTATTGTTGGCAAACTAAATTTACAGCAATTCTAGAAAATTACAACAATAAATATCAAGGATATACTAGCTTAGAGTAATGTTTTGGCGACGAGAGAATTGTATAAATCTAATAGCTTGCCAAGTTGCTGACAGGAAAAACATTGTAAAGTACTATTTAAACCTTAATTGCCCACTTAACTTCGGTATTCTTTCATTCTTTGGAACCATTGAAGGTTGCGCGGAGATAATGAAAAACATTAGTAGTTAAACAATATATTTCTCTGTTTGGTATCACACAAAAACTATTGAATGAAATTTTTTGCTGTTATAATGATTGATTTGAAAGCCAATGGCGCTAAATCTGTCGTAGAGTGAGTGTTATGAATAATAGGTTAAATAGTAGTGAAATAAATAATAACTGTAGAATAAAGCATGAAGTTTAGAATTGGTTATGACAATATGACGAGTTGGGATTTATGGATTGATCATCTCAATCCATGGTACTGCATAAATAAAGTTATGCGAGCAGAAAGATATATAAGTATATATTATGCAAACATTAGATATATTCTATTACATATTTATTTATTTATTTATACCATACAAATGTATAATAACAAAAGGCGGATATAATGCTAAAAGCATTCTCTACCAGTCAACCTTAGGGCAGTGGGAAAACGACGAAAGCGGTAAATATTAATTGCAACAGAATTGCACAGACAATAATATGCTATGTATATTATCTTTGAGTTAGATACAAAACCAATCAACATACTAATAGGTTTATAAATTTTATAATACATTAATACATAGATTTTTAATAGTTGTATCCAAAACCTTGAGCATCCTCTAATTAGCAGCATTTCAACATTCTATCGAAGTTCAATATAATAGTCAAAGACGGTAAGGTCAGCAGATGTAGCAATAGGCGTAAGGTCCACACTCCACAGCCTTCATGCCACACCCATGATGGACAGGTGTTGCGAATTATGCCGACGTTACGCGTGTGGGTTTTAATTCTTGTTTGATTGTGAAGATGTTTTAGCGTGTTGTAACTAGTTGGTGGCTTTTGACACCTAATGTTTGTTTAGCTTGGTTTGCTGACCGTCACTTTACTAACGATGACTGTTGGTTACAAATCAGCCTTTAAGATTAAAAATAAGGTATATTGATTTGGATTTTTCACATACTTTACATGGTGTTCCAAGAAAATTACTATTTTGTACTTATTACTTTTGGTCTTGATCTCCCGATTTCTATTTCTTGGACAGACACCACAGCGCCCTTGAGACTAAAGAATAGAGACAGGAGTATGAGGTATTATTTTCCATACAATTTTTCAAGATCGCTTTCATGTTTATTCTTTTATATTCCTCGATAGCAAGGGAATATAATAGCTATTGAAAATATATTAATAACGTATAATATATTTAATTCTTAACAAGTTATCACTTTTTATGGCAAAATGAAATATTTTTGGTAAAATGATAGACGGTGATGGTAAAATTTATATTCAAGTAATAATAAATTGAAAAGGCATTTAAATCTCGGCTTTGAAATCTCGCCCACGGAAATTCGTCGAGTGGTCGGGAGCTTAATATGCCGCATAACAATTTATTTATGAAGAAGAATTTACGTCATTTCTTTGTTGCAAATATACTATTATATAAAAAACAGTTTCAGCTAAATATTAATTGCCTTTATGACTATGGCTTGCAGACTTGCATTTTCTATAATTCTAGCTATTACTAGAAGTTTACGAGTTTCATCCCAAAACAGAACATTTTCAAGGCATGTTAACTCTACGATTGTTTATCAAACCGAATATAAGATGGTATTTCAATCTATGGAATCACTTTAATTCTCTAGAGAGATGACCCCACGGAGTTTTTATTTTGTCACCCTGCGGGATTTCATCTGCTCTCGCTCTATTGTAGGTGCATATTTCATTTGTGAGATAGAGGGAGGTACCATCCTTGATGCCATAGGTGAAGGTATTATCTGAAGGTATAAACCATTGTTATAAATTAGACTAAACCTATGCTGATGATTAACTCTGTCTTCTCTCTCTCTTTAGTCGTTCCCTCTTGGCAGAGTCGTCCTGTTCTTATGACGATGTTCGATCAGTTGCGGCCCTCGCGATGCGTCTCTATCGGATTCTGTTGTTGGCGTTGCGAGCACATTGAGCCCTTCTAATGGTGTCCGTCCAACGCGTGGGGATCTGCCATGATGATAAAATAATGCTGGTATAATAGTAATCAAACCTGCAAAATGCAACTTTAATCTGTGTTACTTAACTAGGAAAAGTATAGTTACCAGTTACAGCATAACCTACCATGTGCATTTTCCTACTAACTACTAAAACTACCATTAAAACTAACTTCTCTTTTGCCAAAGAGTAAAACTTAGACATTAAGCAAATTCTGAGAAAAGCTGAAAACTCAAAAGCGGAGCTTAGCAAAGCTCGTGAATTTAACGTAGAATAACTGTGTGTACGTTAACAAAGTGAGTTATTTAACGCGTGGGTTGGCTCGCAGGGTCATAAGCAGAGGCACGCCTTTGAGGATCTTTGTGAGGCTTCCCTCCAAATGTAATATTTATTAAGGGGTATGCTGTGATCTCTGAAATTAAACCACCAACCTGACAGAGATTATAACTTGAGTTGGTTGTTGAATGTTTGATAATAATAAATCCACGCCGCTACACTCATACGGGTACATTAAAATTCAATGTGTTGATAGCATGTTCATTGGTTCACAAATGAGACACCAACTCACGACCTTTATTATGAATGCTTCTCCCGGGAATGGAAGCTGGGACCTCTCTCTCACATAAAGGATCACTAGGCATCTTGTAATTTCAGTACTTATTATAAGTACTATTATTTCTTCTGTGATTTCAGTCTCTACATCCCACCAAACACATTTTCATGTCAAATTTTGCCAAGACGAGACTATATGTTAAAGGTAGGTATAGTTATCAGATCCATAAGGTAAAGTTATCAGATCTCATGTAAAGCCAACCTTCTAAATCTACACGCCCTAAATTCATAAAATCTACACCTTAGTCAAAATAATATATTATGTGGCTTGGCCGTTTCCCTTACGTCACATGGACGTAATGAACGTAAGGGGATAAAATTACTGCACTGTTCATTATTTGCTGTTATACAAAGTCGTTGTAGGTTGTAGTAACGGCCAAGTATAATGTGTTATTTTGAATAAGGTGTAGATTTTGTGAAGTTAGGCGTTGTAGAGTTAGGGCGTGTAGAGTTAGAAGGTTGGCTTTACATGAGATCTGATAACTTTACCTTATGGATCTACATGAGATCTGATAACTTTTTGATCTTTTTGGTCTCGTCTTGGCAACGTTTGACATGAAAATGTGTTTGGTGGGATATTACTTCTTTTTTAAGTATGAAAATATATGGAAAACTGTACAATCTTCCATCCCCTGATTTAAAGCGTGGGGGTGATTTACTTAAAATCCTGAAATATATATTTCATAATTTATAACAATCAGTTCGTATATGAATTTTAGCATTAAAATTTTTGAAAGTCTCACACAAACTTCCAAGGGGTGGAGTTTAAGGTGTTAGGGGCTAAAAGTTCCAAGGGTGAAACCAATCCGATTTTAATCGACACCTAACTACCTGTGGCATCATCTCTGAGAGAAATACAGAAGTTTAGTTAATTTACAGCTTTTATTAATATTAAGATTGTAATTTACATAAACTTTACAAGGCGTTGGCACTTTGGCAGCCATTCACTTAAAAATGTAATGAATAAAAAACACTTCAGTTAAAAGTATTTCCTGACGATTCAAAAAATACAATGTAATTGTTCAAGTTTTCACTTCTGTCGGCACTCCCGGAGTGCATTTTATTCTGTTGTTTGTGTACTAATAGTAGCTTACATACCAAATATCAGCTTTCTAGGACTCCAGGCAGTAGATAATAATTTTGATGATCATCAGTGAGTGACGACATTGAGGATTTTTAGATATACATTAAATCTAACGTATGATATAAGAGCTATGCAATTGAAACTTTATATGTTGATAAAGTTCACTATTGACATCATATTCCACAAATTTTGTTTATCTAGTATAATCCAAACTCAAGCTCAAAAAAACGACGAAGCGCTTCGAGAAAAGGTAGGCTTGTGCTTCGTCTTGGCGCGGCCAAACCGTGCCCCCACATACTATTGACTTACATAATTATTATACAAATAGAAAAGAAGTCATCTTAATTAGGTAACTCTACCCATTTATATAAATATTTTTTTCGAAAGCCAACGATATCAGTTTTATTCATTATGAAAACTCAAGATGTTAACAGAATTCGAACCCATACAAAAATATAAGATGTAAGCATCTTACTTTGCGTGTTAAAATTAAAACAGAAAGTAGTGTTTTGAAAATTCCGTATAAAACTTTGTTTACTGTTTATAATTCCATCTGTTTAACAAGTTTCAATGCACCTTACGTTGCAACACGTACGGCTATTTTTATTATTATTATACAAACATTAGCTGGGTCTGTTAAAGTTTTATCTCTATACATATCTTGCTCAATTCCTTTACACATTCTCTTTGCACATGTATTAACTTCTATGTCATGAGATACATAATATGCTCGAATATATTTATAATATATATATTATGGTTCCGTCATCAAAAGTCAAGTCACATAAATCAATAAACTCATCTCACCTGCATGCTTTGAGATTAAATTGGAAAAAATGTACAAAGTATTAAATACAACAAACTTACAAGCAAAATAAATTCCTGTGAGATAAATACATACTAGTACTAAATCTCGTGTCACGTCACGGATCACCATGGATAGCGATGAACACTTCTCACCATGCAGCCTGATTGTTGGTAAAATAATATTGGTGATTTAGGATTACCATAAGCTTTGAATGCTTCCTGAGGGGCTCTTAATAGGATGAAGTTCCACAAAATCTAATCCCTCCTAACTTGAAACCTGTGAAAGTCCTTGTACAAGATATAGTTTTGACAGAATTTAAATTGATAGTGTCTAAATGTTGCAGTGACTTCACGGTGGGCTATACTCCCATTTGCTACTTTTAAGAAGTCTATTAAAACAGCGATTATTCCTCTTACTAAAACACTTTCTCCGATATAAACACCTGTACCAACCTTTTTGTAGGTCATATAAACATTACTTAGGTAGGTACTTCGATTTCATCGCGAGACCATTCCACTTCCAAGCAGGAAGTATTTTACTGCGGAGAGAAATATCGTGGAAGCGTGCGTCCCAATTTAGATGGAAAACGCCTATATTATACATTCACAATTTATTTGTTTTACTGCTCCTTACTGAGCGTGGGTTTGGAGCTATGTGATTTTCCTTAAATGGAACGAAAGTCTACAGGGTTCTATGGTTGTAATAAAGGAATGACGCTAAGCTGTGAAACAACATGTTTCAGCAAATGTCTTGCTATGGAAACTATACGGTTCTATTAAAACGCGTACAAGCATCACGTGAAATTCAGCAGTGAAGTAAAGTGCCTTTACAATCTCGTTTCGGTTACAAAGGTAGGTAGTACGATGTAGAGGTAGTTTTTACGATGATATGTAAGAAATCTTTGGATTATGACTTGTAATATTTGACAAACGAGCAGACGAATCACACTTGATGGCATGTGGTCATCGCCTGTGGACATCAGTTAACAAAAGGCATCACAATTTATAAATAAACGTAAAATTGACATTGCATGCTGCATCCAGCCAAATATGCTGATCTCTGACATGTTGCTGTTACCACCATATTATTATGTACCATGTTGACGCAATAAAGAATTATGAATTATCACCGATGAGTTGCTAATCGAAAAGACGCGAAAGACGGCATTACTTCTGACTACACCTCACTGCGACCGAAAACGTTTAAAAACATTTCACTATACTTTTAAGGAGTTATTAAACCGGGTCGTACAAAGTTAAGCGACCAGAAGTCGTTATGGAGGGATATGACGGTATAGCATTGTCCATTGTTCACCACGATGCACCACTAGCAGGCTAGGCTTGGACACATGTCAAGATGGATGGCGCTTCTAACATCCTTCTGTCGGGATATTTTCTGAATATCTCCGAAAATATACCAGAATGCAGCAAAAAACAGTTATAATCCGCCAAGCATTAGCGTAAACCAACACGACATACTAACACCGAGTTGGCTGGAACAAAGAATTCTAGCGTAGAAAAAACAAAAGAACGCAGCTCATTAGACGACGAGCTCGTGAGCCCCCTTTGCGCGGCTCGAATTACGACGGGTGCTCAATCCGCTAAAATAACGTGAACGGAGTGCTAAGGGGATTCGATGGTTTAGGCTGGTATTACATGTGACTCTGCCTGTAGAGCCGAGGTTCACGGGTTCGATTTCCCTAGCAGTCAGTGAAGTGGTTCGTTGTAGTGAAGGCCAGTTATGAAAGTAATATGTGATTAGAGAAAGAAAGAAGTTCAGAATAATGTTAGCTGCAAGATAACTGTATTGCCGGTGGTTGTTTCTTTCCAATTCTGTAATTGCAGTTTTATTTAGGTGTTAAACTATACGTTATGACGTAAATAAGAAAGAAAGAATAGTTTCCAATACAATCTGCATATCCAGGCCGCATTACATAAAGGAACTTACGTCCTCGTAAAATCGCCAACGGTTACGCAAATACAACTAACACCTCAAAATAAACCAAGATGGGAGATGCTCTGCATTGTCGCTTAATTATGTTAGTATTACGTTTCCGCGAGACATTAAGAATAATTAAATGCAACTGTATTCAACAGAATTAGGGTTAATGAGTTCGTGAGTGTGTGAGAGGAGTATCTGTTCTGATGTGTTATTTAATTATACCAATTAATTATGCAAACATAAAATCGAATAAGCGGTGTATTATGTATTTAATTAACCGACAAATGAACTGACGACCCACATGATGGTAATTGGCTATCATCGCCTATGGCTATTAGTAACACCAAAGGCATCACCGGTGCATTGCCGATCAAGAATGAAGAAAGAGAGTGAAAGAAGAAGAAAAAAATCTGGCTGCCGAGGACCCTCAGCCGGGGCACGACGAGTCGTTTGGCGGTTGACTCAAGCAAGGGTTGGTAGGTAGATGATTGGTTGGCAACACGTTGGTTATGCTTTTCAAGATGATATTATGCAACGTTGACCACTTACCAGCAGGTAAGACGGCTGTTTGTTTGGCTGCTATTCAAAGAAATATGTATCGTTATGTTTACCAATAGATGTGCATGTATACAATTGGTACCTTCTGCTGTTATTCGTTGCCCAGTTTTCTTGCTAACAAGAAATTTTATCTTCGTCTGAGTGAATACCTAGTCTTTAAGGTTTTGGGCTTCCGATAAAAAAAAAAGGTTACAATCCATTACGGTTTACCTTAGGTTAGGGAGGCTTCGTGAAAATAGGGATTCTGATAAAATTACAAATGAGCCCATGGATATTCATGAATAAACTAATTTTAATAACTAGTAAAAAGTTCGTACAGTACGGAATCCATTTTATTAGCTAGTTGTAATAAATCGGGAACCGCCCATTCTATTGTTACAGAACACATGGCCAAATGACGTCTCTTCTTACATGCATTAGTCGTGTTAACATTTTCATTGCAACGTCGCGTGTGATTTAATTAATTATATTATTTTTATTATTAGTCGTTAATAATTGCGTTGGCTTACTGTGGTTTAATGTAGTTGATGTCAATGAAATGAAAATCTTTATTTTGAACAATATAAAGTTAAAATTAAACTCGTATCTAGTGGTAATCTTGTGGAATTTATGACGAGTCCAGGTAGAAGTTGGTATATGGTGATTTATGACAGATACATGTTTTTGTGACACATTTAGGGTTAAGTTAACGTTGAGAGTTACTTTTCATAATTATTATTATGCAATGTATTTTTAACCGACTTCAAAAAAGTTTGTTATTTGAACTTTCAACTGGGTGAAGCAATTTTGATGATTTTTTTTTAATCGAAAGCTGGTGCTTGTCATGTGGTCTCACTTAAATTTGAGCGAGATTTGACGAGTAATAATAATAATAATAACGCTTCACATTCATAGCCCCACACTAGGATTCCCTGTGTCGTGCGTGCCATGGACAACACACTAGACAAGGACATTCACACCCAGACCGAGAACAGAAATCCAAACTTATCATTCAAATTTCCGCCTTGCTGGGAATCGAACCCAGGACCCTCGGTGCGGTAGTGTTTGAGTTATCCCTAATTTTGAAGTCTGTTATTTTTTGTCAAGAATTATACTCGATATGTTATTGGCTTGGCTTCGTGTTAGATATATTTTTGGAGAATGCTCTAGACCTCCTCAAGAGGAGGGACCCATGCTCATTAATAACCAGCCATGTCACCATCAGTAGTCGCGTGGTTTTGTGATTTATGGTTAAAGTGCGTGTTAATTGTAACATATGACGTTGTAACATTTTGTTTTTTGCGAATCTTTTTAGAAATGTTGCGTGTTTAACTTTTTAATGTTTCTCTACAAGAGGAATGTCTCCTTTATTCAACAATTTGGTTGGAGCAGCTTCGTGGAATACGCTACTTACTTAGCTTTCGTGTTTTAGTACTGTTCAGGTTAACGTTTCAAAATTCAAGATGCTCAGATGGTAAGCTCGACCCAAGTTTAGTTTTTGTTTTAAAGCCTAGCTGTTAGTCGCTTTGATCATACGTGTATTCTAAATATATGTCCTTATTTCGTTCCTACTATAATTTCATAAAAGCCAATGGTTTGTTGAATTGTTCCTTCGTGACGATTATATTCTCTTGGTAATAAATTGTTTTTGGACTATATTCACATATGATGATAGAAGGCGATGTTCATGTGATTGGAAATTAGTAAAGCACTTCCTTACTTACAGTCTATCCCTTCTTGAAGCCCTAAAGACAAAAGTATAATCTACTTACACACAAGTTTATGAGTTCTATCTAGGCAATTCCTAGTTTTGTGATATGCGAGTTGAAAACATATCGATTGCAAAGCCAATACATTTGTTTCTCCCATAGATATGTGTAAAGAAGTCTGATCTGATTGACGCATAAGTGAATGGCGCAGTGTTGTCAATGTCCTGAAGTTAATGATTCCAGAAACTGCCAAGTTTTGAATAACACAAAGTGAAAAAGTATAAAGTTGGATTACAGCCAACTCTTACCCCATTTCATGCTTAACCACTCAGAACTGTTTGCTCCACAGCAACACTAACACGGTTTAAAGTATAAAATGAATCCCTCGCGCATTCAGTACAAGTTAGTCGTGAAGTTTCCTGCGTGGAGATTTGTTCAGTACTGTGTATTGTTGCAGTTCCTCAGTTCAAGCTTCCTTAATTAAAATGGTGCTGTGATCACTTGTGCGTGTTTAGTGACTAGGTTTTTTGTGTGTTATTGAGGTAGTTTTGTTAATTTTTTGTGTTTGATTTTTAAAGTTCGTACTGTCTCAAAAAACAGAAGACCTAACAAGGTCTCTCTTTAAAACTTTTCCATTTCTCATCATCTTACGTATTAGGAAACAACTAAGTACCTTTCAAAGACAATTATGACTGGAGTATACTACGTCACAACCCTGGCACGTTACTACGTCATTACTAACAGTGACTGTCACGCTTCGCAGTTGCAATTTTTGTGACATTTTTCCCCACTTTCCAAACCTTTTTAGAACTACGTCTTGAACAAACGATTTAAATTCAAATAAACTTTTTTAAGCGGGTAGAGACTAGAGTTATTTTTAAATAAATAAAATTAGGAACAAGAGTACGAAAATAAAATTATATATTTTTTCATCATGTTTTACATAAAAGTTATAAACTCGTGACTATGTCAGCCTTGTGACATTAGTGGACTCGTGTTGTGTGAAATGACGTCAAAAGTGCAAAAATGTAAATCAGTGTACATCTGCACCAGAGAGGAATGCGAATGTTCATTTAAGAGGTGAGTGAAATTATTTACCATCCAAGCAATAATTAATTAGTTAAAGGGAGGACTTCCTTTATTCAGAAACAGCGTAAACCTGCGGGCCTACTCTTGAATTTAATTCCGATCGATCGACATTGGAATTATGACGTTCCGTACTCTTGAGTTCGACACTAGCGCCATATTGTTTCAATATTGTGTGTCCATTTTTGGAACTAATCGGAATTGAGATCGGGATTGGAGAGCGATAATCGCTACTCTTGAGTTTAGTTTGACAGTGACGTATTGCGCGAATATTGAGTTCAGTATTGGTTGTGTATTGGGAACACTCCAATAACGAAAGTGCAACTTTTTAGAAATTGTGTTTAGCTTAAAGTGCAGTGTTTACAATAATAACAGTGTAATATGGCAAGATTAGCATTAATGAGCCATATTGTATATAATTCTCACAAAAGAGACATCAATCGAAGAAGAAATGAGCGCAGAATGATGCGATATACAGACCAAGCTTTTTCAATGACTGAAGAAGAATTTAGGGCTAATTATAGAGTGACGAAGGATTTATTTGAGGAAATTCATGACATAATTAAGCCCTATATACGATCTCCTAGAAGAAGAAGTGAAATAATGCCTAGGTATAAGGTTAGTCGTCGGTGCTACACATTGTTTATGATAATGTATTTAGGTTTTGTATATCAACTAGTTACTAACTTTATATTAAACTTGCAGATTTTGGTGACATTGTCTTTTTATGCAACTGGTAGTTATCAGAAACTAGTTGCAGGGACATATGGGACTCTAATGTCCCAGCAATCTGTTTCTCGGGCTATCCGAGAGGTTACTGCGGCTTTTAATCACGAAGAAGTCGTAAATAAATGGATTAAGTTTCCCCAATCTCGTGAAGAAAGAGATGCTATTAAAAGGAGGTAATACTTGTAATTATTTTTACATCATCTAATATAGATAATCTATTTTGTGTTTATATTTAGCATTCCACTGTATTTATAAACTCTAAATCATTAATATTTTGTTTCAGATTTTATGATAAATTTCAAATACCATCTACGTTGGGATGTATTGATGGTACTCATGTAGCCATAATTAGGCCAAAACAAAATGAGGAGAGGTTTTACAACCGTAAACATTTCCATTCTAGAAATGTAATGATTGTAAGGCACTAATTTGATGTACCTATTATATTTATTATAGCATTTGATTTCGTAACAATTTTAACCATAACATTTTAATATATTTTTCAGATATGTGATGCAGATTTAAAAATTTTGTCTGTTGATGCTTCTTTTGGAGGAGCATCGCATGATAGTTTTGTTTGGAATCAGCATCCAATCAAACAGCATTTAATTAATTTAAACAATAATGGAGAAAGAGTTTTTTTATTGGGTAATTAAATATGACAATGTAAATATGCAATGAAAATATTATGTTTTTTAATGCAAATTATTTAATATTTTGTTACTTTTAGGTGATTCTGGATATGCTCAAAGAGAGTATATGATGACACCAATAGTGGATGCTGCAGTTGGCTCCCCAGAAGAATTTTATAATAAATTGCACTGCTCTGCACGCAACACAGTGGAGCGTACTATTGGTGTTTTAAAAAATCGATGGCGGTGCTTACTGGGGCATAGAGTGCTTCATTACCATCCTGACGTAGCAGCTAAAATTATAAATGCTTGTTGTGTCTTGCACAATATATGCATAAGTAGGCTTGACAGTGATATTGATATTGAAGAGGCTGCAATAGATTTTCAATATGAATATCAAGTCTCACAAGACTCACAAGTACTTTCGAACAGTACATCAACTGCTGAACTAAGACGAGGGATAGAAAAGAGGGCAGTTTTAGTTCAGCAGTTGTGGACATATAGGCGATAATGGTGTAGTTAGTTTTTTTTCAATATACATATAGATTCAATATAGACATATTAAGTGTATAAATTTAATTTTGGTAAGATAAAATTAAGTTATTTTAAGAATAGAAATAATATTTTGGTAAGTTTCAATTAAGATATTTTAAGAATGCAAATAAAATTTTATATTAGTATTTTAAGCGAATTACTTGCTATAGTGCAAATTTATTGGTATTTTTAAGTAAATTTCTTTTCAAATTCATTATTAGTAGTTATTTATAGCAAATTGTTTTTTAGAAATATGAGTGGGTATGTTCTTTTAATTTTTATTTATCAAAAAGAATTAAATAAACTTTTAAAGCTAAATAATACTTTTATTTACTTATAAAATAAAAAACTGTACATATTGAAAAAACTTTCTTAAAATTAAAAATGCAATAAAACTTCAACAGAATAATGTCATATAAATTGTAAATCTAATATAAATTTTAAAATTTAAACCTAATAAAAAAATATAATATAATCAGGGGCTGGGCTTCCTTGCAATTTCCAAAATTGCATTGGCAATTAAAGTTAATGCAGTTGCTATGGCACTTATTTGTTCTGTGAGTTGCTCTAATGCTCTGGCAGTGATCAACTCTGCTTCAACACGTCGCTCTTCAATTCTTTCGAACTGCTGCATATCTCCCGCAGGCCTCGGTATTGAACTGCGACGCCGGCGAGGTCGCGGTATTCGGCTTTGCTCGTGTGGTGGTGTGGGGGCTGGTGGAACTGAAATATAATCAATTTAAAAGATCTTAAAGAAAGCTTGAGGTCGCTATTTCGGTTAAACCACTTTTTTGCTTGATAATCTACAAGTTGCTGGGTACAAAATACAAGTTCAGTAAAAAATACTCAAGTGTTTTTTTGTCCTATTGAGAAAAGTAAATCGTCCCAAAACATTTAACATTTGACACAGTTAAGTGTTGTGTGAATTATGGTTTGTTTATATTTGGCTTAGCATTCCTTCCAACTAAAAACTTACTTAAGGGTGTTGCTTGCATTGCGTCATCACGAGAGGTGCTAGGAATAGGTGTTATTCTTTGTATAACAATATTTTCGATGTCAGGAACTTCATCTGTTTCTGTTGCTGTTATTGTCTGAAGTTGTAAAATAAGCAAATAATATAGTAATGTTCATAAAACAAATGTAAATAAATAATTATATTATAAATAATAAAGTATTCTTACCGATTCAGGGAATGGATTTACTGCTACTCCTATACTTCTAGTAGCAAAATCTTGGCCACCCATCAAGGAAACTAATCTTTGGTCTAAGGCGGATAGTACTGGTAAATTGGAGGCAGTCCCAGCACCAGTGCGCCTGATTGAAGCTGCATGCTGTGCACACTGCCTCTTAAGGGCACATTTTTTCTCAGACCAATACTAAAATTAAAATATAAAATAAAAAAAAAACAATGCAACAACATCACAGGACATCCTTAGTCTGTTGTATCATCATACCCACAACCCGAAAACAAACATCTATCTGTCATAATACCTACATCTGGCTTCAACCCATTAATGGCCCTATACTGGGCACGGGTCTCTCCTCTTGAGGAGGCCTAGAGCATACTCCACCACGCTGCTCCAGTGCGGATTGGTGGAGGGGTTAGTGGCCAACCCGAGTGTCGGAAGTTTTCAAACCGCGGAGGCCCTCGCTCCGACATGGCTTAACGACTGTTATCTTACGATAACAACCGGGACTGACGACTTTACGTGCCCTCCGAAGCACGGAAACGCTCAAGAATTTTTTGCCACTAGCGGTCACCCATCCTACTACCGACCGCGCCCGCTGTTGCTTAACTTTGTCGTTTGTCGATCACTTAAGATCGACGCAAGCCGCAGGGCTATGAGCGCTTCTTAATAAATATTAACACAATAATACGGGTACATCTACCCCGGCTGGAAAACGAGCACGGCACCCTTTGCTTCACAGGGATGATATCCATGGATCATTATCTCTAGTTACATAATTAGGTACATATTTAAAAAATTACCTTGGCCCAGCCTTGACCATCTTTATGAGCTCCTCCAAGCGCATTCAAAGAGGTGGCCAATGCTGCCCATTTTCTCTTCGTCTCTAATTTTGCCTGAGTGGTTCGAAGCAAGCCTTTGGCTATGCCCGGGTTTTGCTCCAAAAATTCCACCAACCCTTCTTGTTGAGCGTAACTAGGGCGATTTGCCATTATGACTGAAAATTCAAAACTTTAAAATTATAATCTCTGCGAAGTATTTTTAAACAAAAGTATTTTACGTAATTAGTTCACAAACGATTAGACCAGCCGCCTCTTGATTAGTGGTCACCGTCGCTCATACACCAGAAACACCAAAGGCATGGCCGACGCGTTGCCAACCGTTTGACATTGCAACCAAAACTCGTAAGTTTATAACTTAAAACATTTCACAGTCTACTTTAAAAGGACGGTGGATGGTAGGTGGTAGCCATAGGTGAATCTACCACCATGCAGAGATGGATGGAGCCTTTTATTTAAAGCCCTAAAGATACACTATATAAACATACTAGGAAGAGAGTAATATCTTCAAATCAATATAGGTAAATATGTTTTTTTACTCACCACTTTTTTCACTGAATTATTTATTTAAAATATCTAGTCAAACTATTAACTAATTAGCAACCGTAAACTGTTGACTGTAAAGGACTGCGGGAATACCATGCAAACAAAACTTATTTATATCGCGCCAAGGAATCCACTTGACTATTTGAAATTGGAGGACTAGTGTAAATGTTACGTTTTTTATCAATGGTGTAGGCAACGAACCCGTCGCATACAGCCAAATTCACCTTACATTTAATTAAAGAAACCAATTTCATATACCGAAGTGCGTGAATAATGCTAAAATCAAAGAGTAAAACAATATTTTTCAGTTCATTTCTTTATTAACTTTGTAATTAAAAAGATTTAACACTTGAAAGTCATGTTACCCGTTTATCGTGATGAATTGAACAGCACTAGAGCAGTAAAAGCGTAGCTAACTTCATGCGCTAGAGAACAATTTATTGTGGCAATTCCGATTTCAATCCAATGTTGACAATATTGGTTTCAAGAGTACGGAATCACGTGAGTGACGAAATTGCATTGGAATCGGATTGGCTTTAGATCGGGATTGAAATTAAGTTCAAGAGTAGACCTGTGTTCTGATCACGATACAGGCTTATAATAAATGGATTCATTGCTTATTTAGAATGTCTCTCTTATAGAAGGTTGGAATCTTTGCGCCCATTTCAATCACTCATTCATTACGATGATATTATCTGCACATCTAGTTTAAATCCTCAAAAATAAAATGTTTTTGTAATGCAACACGCACTGCGGAAATTTAGACAGAAAATTGATTCACCACTATTATCTAAGGATTGCGATAGTGACGCTTTCTATGTAGCAGAAGTCCATAGGAAAGAAAGATATGACGGTCTTTACTTTTAGATGTACTTACAAATTAGGCTTTTTAGCATATTTTATAAAAGTTGCGAACATTAGTTTTTCTTCAAAATCAGTAATAAGTGGCTACTAAATTGCTCCGGATCCAGTCAGTAATCGAAATGGGCAAAAAAATCATCAGTAGGGTTCATCATAGGAATATTAACTGGGAAGAAGGAAAATACTTAGAATATCTTAACGTCCGTACGAGGATTTGGAGCGGAAATCCCATGTATTGGGCTGATTAGATGCGCACCACCCAAAACATCTACGATGCACGATGCCTAAATACCGCCAAACACGACAAGAAATGGCGTTATATACACAAGGAAGTAATCTACGGACGGAGAGCAATAATGAGCTAAATGCATGAGAGAGACAGAGAGAGAAAGAGAGGGTGAATTGATCTTAATTTACTCATTCCATTTCTTTATATGACCTTCGCATGTACAAATGAATACATAAAGTTAATCTTTATCATCCCAATATGTTGTTCTGTTTCGGCAATCACTTACATAACCAGTAACTTGAGAATTGAGATTAAGAACGATTTGTGCAACTTGTAAGTGGGTACTTGTAACGGCTACTAGTCTTAATGAAACCATGTTTCTTCTTATCTCCGTACATAATATATGCATAATATATCTCTATGGCTCCATAAAGACAATGGTTGGTACGTATTTCGCCTAAGTTCCTGGAATAAACACAGATTTATGTTATCTTGTATTACATAGTGAAGGTTGGGACATCTAACAAACCAACACTACATATTATTTTGTTATTTTTTTACATTATAAACGAAACAATTGTCGACGATGACTAATTCTCCATTAAAATTGTCACCTGATACGTTGGTTCGAGCATTATTTTATTTACTTAAAAAAAAATATCGTGATCTGTGAAAATATTTATTTGCCAACGTCTTAAAGGCCACATTGTTTTACTTCATATCCCTTGAATACATAATGTCTTATTCATACAGACGATCATGTTAAACTTAAATAAACCTGGCAACTGGGCTTCAATTCTCCAAATTCTCCAAATGTCAATTCTCTCAAATTATTCGGTTTTAAGACTTGCGTTTATGTCATGTCACAGTTTGCAAATTGGACATGTGCTACCCAATGTGTAACCCAAGAAATTCTAGAAGATATGAGTGTGTAAATTTTTTAGTAACTTTCTGCAAGTAGCTTATTCAGTACAAAACTACAGAGTAACTTGATCGAACAACGACAGTCATTCAATTATATGCTTAAGCCAGCTTACCAGTATAAATATAATATCACTTTTTCTTGAGCGTGCTTACCTAAGCCTTAATCATATGAAATACTGGACCTGATATAAAAAACAGGTGTTTCACATTGAGCCACAGATTACGTAAAGGATCGGACCGGCACCGGTGACCGGCACGGCGCGAATTGCGCGATCCTGTAACTCGATCTGTAAGTTAAGTCAGGCTTCACGTCTCGTGACGATTGTAGGACGAGTGTTGAAATGTACTCTACATTTGTGCGACATTTCGCGTTTCTTTTTGCATAATCTATGTGGAATACTAGCTTCAGAACCGAACGTGTGATTACTCACGCTGTTGAGGTTGTGGCGATTGCATGAGTGACGACTGAAAAAGGATAACTGAATGAGGAAGACAGATGACGAATGATTATAAAATTTTAATATTATTGTTAGTATTATATACCTACTGTTGACTCCTTATTATCAGGTGGATAGCTGGTTATGTAAATTTTGAGGTTGTGGCGAATGCATGAGTGATGACTGAAAAAAATAACTAAATGAGGAAGACAGACGACGAATGATTATAAAATTTTATTATTATCCTCAGCTGGTTACATAAAATTTGACCGCTGTGGGAGTAAAGTTATTAAAGTTAAAACCCACTTTCATTTCGATCACGAACCCACACTGTATGTGTATAGTTATTTGAATAACTTTTTATGTTAATAGTTGACAAAGCAGACGACAACGAGCAAACTACTGGTAAGTACTGTCGCCCATGGACATCAGTAACACCTAGGGTTGCCAGATGGCAAGACTGAAATATCTGGACAAAACTTCAAGTCTGGATTTGTCGGGACAACAAATTTTGTATCGATAATAGCCGACAAACGAGCTGACGACGAAAAAAACGGCTAGAGCCTGTGTGGCGGGTCGCGGGCTCCCGAGCGCCGCGGCGTCAAACGCTTCTGTTGAATCGAGTGAATTGTCGGGACTTGTCTGGACATCATGTGAAATTAAGACGAATCCCGACCATCTGGCAACCCTAGTAACACCCAAAGCATAGCTGATTGATTCGTAGTTGGAAAAAAAGGAAATGGTATCCTGTATTATTTCTAGCTCCGGAAATGCGAGCCAAACACTTATAAAACTGTAGATTAAAAACATATTTTAATGGATTTTGTCTATATCACCAATATCACCATCTAGTTTGGTTAACTTTGGTTACTTATAATGCAGTTCTAAAAGAGTCAGACCTGTGTTAGATGAAATGTACCACCTGGTACCTGGTATTTGGGATTCTGGGATACCTCATAGGTACGTCCCCATATGTCGTCGTTACCAACTTACCACTTGTGAATGGTCTAAACTCTTCAACTTTTCGTTTCTTCTTTTCGTGGCTGTATTTCCCCGTTTCAAACCTATTACCTTAACCTTATCGAATTCACTAGTGTTATCGATAGCTATCTAGAATATTGTGCGTCTAGACATTCTTATCGAAAATATATTTTTATTTTATTTTAATATGATAATTGACGTGATCCTGTTTATGGATTTGAATAATGTCATGTTCATCCAGTTACTTCCTTAAACTCTCATTGGCTAATGGCTAAAACAGTCACAATGTTTAATTTTGAAAGCTTCTTCACTTTATTCACTTCACTGACCAACGATATTATAAAGTTTTATCTATAATATCATTGGATTTGACATATATATCAGCATCTCAAACCGAATTTTGAGGTTGCTGAGATCTTAAGATCAGTTTATTAATAGGTACGATCACTTGTTCATATGATCTTATCAATGATATTATAAATTTTAATCTATAACTAGCTGACCCGGCGAACTTCGTATCACCTAACAAACATTTTTTTTTTAAATAAATGTAGCCTGTGTTATTCCTTGTTATATCAGCTATCTGCCAGCGAAAGTCCCGTCAAAATCGGTCCAGCCATTTCAGGGATTAGCCGGAACAAACAGACAGACAGACAGACAAAAATTGTAAAAAATGTTGTTTTGTTATATGTACTTTGTATACATCCAAATGCACTTAGTAAAAAGCGGTTATTTTAATATTACAAACAGACACTTCAATTTTATTTATTTATATAGATTTTATTGGATCTGACATTATATCAGCGTCTCAAAGCGAATTTTCTTAAGAAAAGAGATCTTAGGATATCACGGGTAAGAATCGCGTGCAAGACAGAGATTTACAATAGCGTACTAGCACAACAATGTTTAATAAGAATAATGTATCAATACGGAACACATACGAGTAACGCATTCACCCAGTTAACGTCTGCGGTCGTGTGTTGCGAGACCGTTGGCCAGTAACCGTTGTGTTTAGCACGGTTTGATGGTAAACTTGAACGGGTTTTGTGAGCACGATGTAACACAAGTACCTACGTACCGCAAAAGACGTTATCAGCAAAAGAGTTAGATTGTCAGGGAAACCAAAAACACAAAACACGTTCAAAACAAATAAACCAAAAATAAAACCGGGCGAGTGCGTGTCAGGACACGCGCGATGTAGGGTTCCGAAGTAGTAAGTTTATCGACTGTTACTCATTAACTACTTATGCTAACATAAGCGTGATAGTTTTCCTTTTAAGTTCATCATATAACCTATTTTTGAGAAATTTTTTACTTGTCCAACTCCAACCGTTCAGCTGGCGGGGGGGGGGGGGTGGCATTTGACTCTAACCAACATAGCACTTTCAACCCAAGTTTTCAGTGATGTATTGTTGTGGTATCAATTTGGGTTAACAGTTAGCGTTTGTTGTGAATCAGTTGACAAGTAAAAAATATGTGGACTGTATACCTCTTTTGCCGACTGTACGAACGAGTTTGTAAGCCTGATGGCGATGTGTAACGCAAATGTCGGAGAATACCATTAATTTGCATTATTTCGCTTCGAAAAAATCACGCCACTTCTAGGTACTACTTTTCTGTAAAATAATCTTCTTTGGCTAATCTTGCGAGAAAATTTCTGGGATAGAAAGCGGGATGATAGCATTTAGTCAAGTAGACAAATACAGAGACTAAAAATACTTTACCAAATCGTACGTAAATGATCAGATATTATTCAAAATGTACCTATTTACCTTATAAATAAATACCTGAAACGTTTATAATTTCTCCTTTTGCACATGACCCAATATAACGATCGCCTTTTTATTTTTTCAGGTAAGAAAATCGGTTAATTATCTGAACTTTTATGCGTGTCGCAAGTCATAGATATTTTAAGCACCGGATGAACTGTAAGTACTTATCATTTATTTACCGACGTATTTATTTACTGCCAACAACCTTTATCTACTCTACATTAACTATAATTTAAAACTGTAAGCATTAAGTTTTGTTCACCCAACTCTGTATGCAACAAACTGTATCTTATTTGAACTCTGGAGTACAACAATTAAACATTAGACAAAAACGGACATAAGGTTTAACCTTTAATCGGGCGAAACCTAAAAATATAAAAGTACTTTTATTCACATCTTTCTCTTATTATGTATTCCGAAGCAATGCAATGTTTAAAATTAGAGTGGTTTTCGTTGTCTACAAATTAACCTCCATTATAAATTGGGTTCTCGGGCAATTCATTCCGGAATCCTTGGCACAAAACACTACGAGAATTAAACTTCAAAGCTGTTACTAGCGTGATTTAATGCTTCCGTCCCTTTCCAAACTTTCAACGCACTGCACATATTTCTACAATATTCAATTATTTTAAAAATTGTATTTCGTTTATTATTAACTAACTACGACATTATAAGTACTATTATGTCTTCTGTGCTACTACTAACCATAACTATCCTGCTACTAGACTCTGGATTACTAGGAGTCGATAAGTTTGCGAATGACAATTGTTTTAACCAATTTACATCATATTTAAACAATACATTTCTTTTGTCGAGGCAATATTCGGTGCCTATGAAACCTCTAGGTGGAAGATCTACGTTAAAAACAAGCTATTAGCTATAAAAGGCCTAATTGCAGATCCAAACCAAATAAAGTACGAGTATTAGACGAACGAAACTTGTCTAATTTTTCACAGTCTTGTATAGTGAGAGAATGTCGTCTAGAGATAGCTCAGACAGTGTCTGAGGCTTTCAAACATTTAAGAGGATTACCGTAGGGACGTCTTCCGACGAGGACACTTAGCGGAATCCCTTACAGCACTCAAAGCGGAGATTGCCCTGTTGCATTGAAATCTACATTCTGGAGATTACATCGACTATTCTCAGTGACTTTGTATTTGCATGCTCGTTGACTAGATAAGTAGCGCTTGTGGTTCTTAAGATTTTGTTAAGTTTTATTTCTTCTTTCGATTCAGTTTTAAAGCGATGTAGTTTTAAAAATGAATTTTTAGAAAATCTAGAGTAAACTTGAACTACAATAACACTTTTGTAATGCAGCGTTTCATAAACTTTTCAAGCCTTTGAACACTCGTTTTTGCACCCTAAGTAAAGATTTAAAAAGACATTTTTCGTAATTAACTATTAAAACTTGTATTAAAATATGAGATGTTTATTGTACATATAATTTCACTTCAGACTGATTAGTTTATGGAGCATGGTATATGCCTTGTCTGAATGAAATTACAATGAGTGGCTGTATTGGACTCAATTTCTGGGCGTTTTTGGCATATCTACCTTTTATAGACATTTAGATAATAGCATTACACAAAAGTAAATAAATTCGTTTGTTTCCAAATGATTGTAAACTACAATAAAGTGTACTCCTGAAGACAGCATCAAATCTTTGATATATCTAATCTCCATTCTCTAGTAATAACTCGCAGGGACTTCTTCACAGAACCCTACTTTAGCAAAGGCTGCCATAAAGTCATCCAGAGCCTTTAGTAAACCAAACTAAGCGGACAGTCCGGATAAACTTACAATCCCCACAAATTATCTTTTGGTAACCATTTATACGTCGTTGTGTGAAACACCTACAGTTAATCTCGGTCAGATTTATGTTTTGGCAGGATTAAATCGAACGATTAAGGCTCCTGCGGTATTTAGGTCAGGGTTTGCACTTTCGATAAAATCCCTTGGATTCTACGTTGTGTTATTATTGTAATTTATTTACCTGACGTAAAGGTTATCAATTACTTCGCTCGTACGCCCTGATATAGATAACTTTGAAATTTTATCTACTATTTGTTTGACGTCAATATATTTTGTACCACGAGTCATTGCAATATACTCGTATTATATTGACATAATTATTATAGGTACACATTTAGCAGTTGTTCTTTGTGTACCGTTTTTACGACAACTAAATTGAGTATTATTGATAGACAACAGCTGTAGTTAAAAAGTTAAAGAAATAACGTTTACCTACTTAACGTTAAACGTATGTGTGTAACTGTTTACTTAATTTATAATAATGTTATAAATAGGTAAAGTTTGTTTGTGACGTTGTAGGGGGTAATATCTGGATCTACTAAACCGATTTTGAAAATCCTTTTACCAATAGAAAGCCACATTATTTGTGAGTGTCATAGGCTGTCAGATTTTTGGAAATTCATCCCCTAAGGGGTAAAAATAAGGGTTGGAAGTCACTTTCATACAAACCAACTTCGTCAGTTTTAGAGTTTTAAACATGAAAATTTTTATATAAGGTTATAGTTATGAACAAAAGTTAATTTTAACACATTTTTAAGGAGGGAAGGAGAGGGAGTGGGAGAGGGGAAGGAAGGGAGACCCCTCCCTCTCCCTTCCTTCCCCTCAGAGGAGATATACACACAAAAACTATAACGGCTAAGAACGACTGTACCTGTATTTTAATGATTTCTGATTTGTTAAATCCATCAAAACTATAAAAGTTTAGTTAAAAGTATCACTACTGTCCATTAAGGTATATACATAGAGAAGACATCTCGAACAAAATGTATGTCCCCGCTGGGAGGTTCTATTTTCAAAATTGAGCCCCTGTTCTCCTTTCAAAATCGAACGAATCCATTGGACATTGAAGCCGCGCGGCGTCAATTCATTGGAACATACATTGTGTTTGCGGTGTCTGTTCTATACGCTAGTAATAATACTTCAATGCTACTGTCATTGATTCCTAGGCGATACGAAGTTCGACGGGTCAGCTAGTCTATTGTAATGATAGAATGAAGAATGCGACTCGTCCTTGTTTCTCCGCGACATTAATTCCGACATCATGAGCTGGTTACGGATTGTGTGTACGTTGCATTATGTATTCAGTGTGTACGTTTCTTTACATGTTGTGAGGTGTTCATGCTTATTCTTGAAATGTATGTTATAGGATTTGTACTGAGTTATAATAGAATAGCAGTCCTTTAGCTCTAGTGATGAAGTCTTGTCGAGTGAAACGTCCCAGGTTCGATAGCAGGCTGGACAAACATTTTGTGGATAACTACCTTGCAGTGACTTTGCAGTTAAGATGTGAGCATAGAATATTATTCTAATTATAACACTAACAAATCAAGTTACGTAATATCACGTCTTCCCACATTAGTGATCGGGTGACCTTTTATTGGGAAATAGCGTTTTTTTTCGTATAGGCCGTGGGTGTAGTTGACCAAATCGAACCGGATTACCTTACAACTTCCACTTTCGGGTCCGATGAGTTCTCAGTAAGATTAGGTATATTTGTTGTTTATTACGCTGTTCAGAGTACAAAGACCTTATATCGACCTCGAAGCTTTATTGGAAGCTGTATGTAAGAACTTTTCACACACATGTAAGATCCGGGAAACATCGATACTAATATAATAAAGAGGAGAGGGATACTTATTAGAACTACGAAACTTGGATAGTAGATTCCTTTCATGGCCTAACCAAGTAATAAAAAAGGTTTTGGGAACTCTTAGGGGTTGAAAGTTTGTTTGGGTTAGTTTAAAAGACGTTGTCTTTTGACTTGAATTTTTTATTGTGTTTTTTTAATAAAAATAAAGAAACACGTGACAGTATTGTGTGATTAGAATCTAAGTAAAATTTATTATTTAATGTTTAATATAGAGATATCTTAATGTATTTATATGAGAAGGACATATGGGCATAGAATACTTATACCTGATTTATTATCCAGAAAAGATAAACGCAAGCGAACTTGCCATAAAATCAATCAATCAAACAAATATTTTATTTGTGAAATAAAGTACATAAAGATGGTAATATTAAGACATAGTTCGCTTACTCTGTGAATAATTGACGTACAAAATTAATTAAGGTTAATTTCTATAAGTTAAGTTTTATCAATTAACACGTCACGTAAATACTATTAACATTTAAGAATTTCAGTATGTATAAAATTTAATTACATGTCAAAGTACAACGAAATTAAAAATATACAGTCAGTTAATTAAAAAAAAAACACGGAATTGCAGCATAAATCATACGATTATTATTATTTTTTAAATAATTAATTAATTCCTTCATTTATGGTATAGTAACATTTGCTTATTAGATATGGGAAAAACAAAAAACCTAGTTTACTCAGACATAATCCTCTGTAGACAACAAATAACAACTTATACATGGTAAAGGCGTCAAGTGTTTACAGCTACACACTGTCCGCAACTCTCAGCAGGTTACCGTAACAAACATACTAACATTGGGTCAACCACAGACCGGTGCGTGATGGTAGCCTATATTCATTGAACTGTATTGTTTATTTCTTGCTGGTACAACTAACGATGAGGTATCATTTAATGTTGGTCGCTGATAGGATGGTGCTTTGTGGAATATATCATAACTGTCTTCCTAGACTCGTGTTGTGTTGTATTTCACCACGCTGTGTAAGTGCAGGTTACACGACCCGCTTCTTAGCTAGCAATGAGTCGATTGCTGTGTGTCGTTACTGATGTCCAGTGACGTAGGTGGCAACATAAGTACCTACAATAGAGTCACGTGGCCTCGTTTGCACGTTTTTCGGCTAACTGCACAAGCAAAATAAGCAAATACAAAGAAATATTCTTCTCCTCAAGAATTTCATTTCATGAGGAGAAGAATATTTCATGAATTTAGTTCTCATGAACTAAAAAATGGGACTGATCTAGAAGCGTATGTTTTCAAAAAAAGCAAGAAATTTCAAAGTCGTTTGAAAAGGATTAAGAGTAGACGGCGTTTCGAGGTGCTTAAAACGTCTAAAAATATGAGCGTGTTTCTTCTTTTTAAAATTCGGGTCAAAAAAGTGCAGATTAACAGATTGTACTCCTTATGGAGAACAGGCAGCAAGATTCCTTACGCAGTTGTCCTTCACCGAAGCAATTGTTAATTAATTTGTAATGCGTAACATCAAACTTACATTAGCTAAGCAGGATTCTCCGGCCGCCCCAGTTAGCAAATAAATGACATTGATTTATTGCTTGTTAAGTTTAGCAGATAATATCTGTGATCTTGACAAACCCTAGCCAGGGCTAGATAGATTGATAGTAACAACCTCGAAAGTTAGCACATTGGTTACTCAAAACCATAGCTCAGGATTATTATCTCTGTATCGAAAATTATTTCTGTATGTCATAATTACCAATGAACTGGGACATTAATTTGGATATGTCTTTATAGTCAAATGGCAAAGTCAAATATTAGGTACTCATATAATTCGTAATAATTAATTTATTCATCTGTCCATTTTTCACAGTTATTCTTACTAGATAAACGCGTAAGTAATAGGTATCGAGGATCCAGGGGGGAACTAGGGGGCTCAAGCCTCGCCCAAAATAATATAATAATCTACGTTCATTTGTGATAAAATCTAAACTCGGTTCATTCCATTTTCTCAGCTGGTTTAAGCACCCTTCTCACTCAAAAAAAAAGTCCTGGACCAGGAAATACCGTGTTCAAACATACAAACAAACTAAACAACTTTATTATATTACTAGTTATAGATTTTACGAACTGAAGCAATCCCAAGTTTTGCCATAACAACATTAACTATAATTTTTATCTTTTTCAATCTTATTATGATAAATATTGGTACCTCGAAAAAGCATTAGCCATTACATTATTGGTGTCAGCATCGTTGATAAATGGACAAGAATCAAATCGTATTTCTGGTTTGTTTATTAATTTTGCACGCACACATATGTGTGTGTCAGTGTACATATGTGTACACATAAACAGTGGTGTGTAAATTAGCAAACACTTGTTATTGACAGTGCTACAATAACCGTCATTGCTCGTGAATTCATATTAAATTAATTGGTTATTGGATTTAGTAAAACCTTTAAACTGGATATTAGTTGATTTGTATTGTTTTAGGGTATGCGATGATTATGTGGTTTGATGGTTATTTTTTGACATGGGAAAATCCGATCGAATTCTTTATACATGTTATTTTTCAGGTGTATACCTACCTATTATAAATAATTTTAACATGGGCGATGGATCTCAAAAGGTTTTAAAATATGCTATAACGGATTCATTATCACAATCGACAACAGTCCCACCGTTGGGCTTCGGTCTCCTGTTAACACGAATTGAATTAATTTGAAAAACACAGTTTTTTAAACATTGTTATTTAATAGTTGGCATATAAAGTACGTAGCATGATTATAGTTGGAATAGCACATAGGTGCAAATGGCATCCTCAAGCAGTCTCTGCTCGTCCAGTCAAATTTTCGAAAAAGTATGGTCAAATCAATATATTGTATTTTGTTCATAAATTGAGAACTGTGACCACAAAATTTAAATTATTTTTGAAATCTAATACCTTTAAACGAGCAACTCTTGTATATAAATATATTTGTATGTATATTCTCGGAATCTCGGAAACGGCGCCTACGATTTTCATGAAAAGTATGTAAGAGGTTTCGGGGGCGATAAATCGATCTAGCTAGGATTTATTTTTGAAATTGTCATTTTATCAGTGTTTTCTAGCAATGAAAAATTGCTACAATATCATTGACTCTTCCTGACATCTATTGGCGTGTAATAATACTATTATTATTAGGAACAATCAACTGTGTTGTGTGTTCATGTGAACATTGTTTTATATCTTTTTGTTGACTGTTGTCGCAACTTGTCTTTACCACACAAATTAAAGCAAGTTCAAATCTTGCGTGATCTTTGGGACTTTTATAAATTAATATTTACCAAGATGTCCGACGTTGATAGCTCTGGGATTTCAGGTTGATTACCGCTAGGGAATGTTCACTTGATAGACTGATTTAATTTGCTGGGCCCCTTGCATTTACTCCAAGGAAATCTCTGCATGTTATGCTGAAATTTTGATGGCTTGTTTTGATGATTAATAAATTACAAGTTACAACGTTAAATATAATTCTGAGAATTAATTCCATCCTAAAACCATTTATGATAATTTTAAAAGTTACAATTTTGAATATAATTAGTATTATGTAGAGAATTTATTCCATATAAAAACTGTTTAAATTTTCAAACGTGTTTTACTCGTACAAAGCGTTATCAAACGCAAATCTATACTGGTGTTAATGTGTTTAGCCCCTGGGAAACGAACGATGCACTTCTATAAAATATTGTCTTGTAGCCGCTGCTAAGGCTTCCCGCCTACGTCAGTCTTTTTGTATTACCGATGTATAATCAGGCCGATTTTTCCTGCCATATTATTTCTGACCGACTTTTTGGAGGACGTGTGCGTTGCACTATTGCTATCAGTACGTTCTATTTTTCTCCTTCAAAAAATCGGTCACCGACTATCGGACGTGGGCGGGAAGCCTTAAACGCACATATTTTAGTTCATACATGATGGTGATGAAGATACTGCATTAAACTGCTCCAATGAGGATTTAAAAGGACAAAAATATGATATAATTGTGCCACTAAATATCACGTATACCGGTACGAGCCCAATATTGCTAAACAAATTTAAATTACCTACGTACACACAAATCGTTGGGCACTGAGAGTTTCTAAAGTATTATCTGTTGTTAATTAGCTAAGTTATTACGTAAATTCAATCAAATACCAGTTATTTTTAGATGCCATTTGGACCGTAAAATTTTATACCTGTCCAACGCAAGATTTTGTTCTGTATTTCATCACGGATCTACCAGAGTGCAATTCCACGCATATCATGTTGGTCAATGAATATTGCTGTGAGCTATTATGAGGTTGTGGCTGGTCGTATTGGAACTGTGGACCGGTTCTACAACGACCTTGCGCCTGCGCACGTTCACTAGCCGGCAGCTTGCTTGATGCAGTGATTATAAGCGATATGCGAACAGAAATAAACCTGCGACAGAAATAAACTTCGTCCACACTTGAATCTTCTTGAAAATTATTTCTCATACAAATTGTGATGTATATTTTGATGTGAAAGGGTCGTCTGTTTTAAAGACTGTCATCCTGGTCTATTAAAAGTTTACGGCTTCGGTCCCTTAGTGATCCTGAGGAGGGTTCTGTTCTCCTGTAACAATCTTTTTAATCCCGACGATACTCTTGGACAGAAATTACTCATTTGAGTCATAATTATGTGGGTTTCTAATTAACGTTATTTAACATAATTCCGTTAATTATCATAGGACTATTTTAGTGGAGTACGTTTCAGGATTTTGCAATTGCGAGGAGTTCCATGTTCTATAGTTGACCGCTCGTGAGTAAGCTAACCTATTAAATATTTTCCCTCACAGGGACACATGGCATTAATCGCTACAATTTGTGCTCTTTCGCGTTCGAACAATCAACGGCGGAGGCTTCGTAATCTGTGAATTTATCGGTTTAGTTCTCATTACGATTGAACTGCAAATGTAATAAACGGTGGTTTTCTATTAACGCATTTGTCTTGTAAACGCTTCATAATTTGTATTTTAATTTTAATGCCTTCCGTGAAATTGAGATTTGATTTGACCATGACTTAGGAGGTTATGACAGCCATAAGTCTGCTGCAATCACTAATTCAAATATACCTTTAATTACGCCAATAAAGATCATTTGTACTGTTAAAACCGTCAAGAATCAAATTAAAAGTGTGTTTGCTTGAAAATGTATTCGGCCTGTCATTAGTACAGGTTGACTCTCAAAAACTTCAAGATTTTGTTTAGAAGTCATCATTACTGCATTTGAATCATCTCCCATTTCGTGATTGTCCATAATCTTTAAGGATTAAGGCAAATTATACATTGAAATGGCGTATAAAATAATCATCATTATTATTGCTGCTGTGCCATTGACCTTCGCCCTGACTAAATCACCTTGGACGATACATATTGTTGCCGAGCAACAGGTGTTTTTTCACTGTTTGCATAAGTTTGACGCACAGACATACGTGTTTGGTACAACAGTTGGGTGATTGGTTAGTTATGATACTTATGAGGTTTCGCAGATTAATATCTGACAGGAAGAGCAGATGGCATCCTAAACAGAAATGGTCGGCACGTCCTGTAATGGAGGCGAATAAACATCCGTTACCTAGTTAACGCTTGTTGTGTCTGCTTTTCCCTTGGCACTTTTTCAGTTGTTTCCCATAGACGACATTGACCAGCTAGAAAGGATTTCTCTTTAAAATACAGCAGAAACAGCGATGTTTGTAAAAATGCAGCGAAGTCGTATATTTCGCTGCGCAAGAGTCTTGCTTTCTCTAGCGACATGTCGCTGACAGCGCATGCGCGGTGCCAGTCGCTCTCGGCCGGCGGTTGTAACCGCACGTGTCGCCGGTTTTTCCGCGTATGTCATAAACAATTATCGAAACAGTACGTCACCAACATTGTTGCTAGTGTTAAAGTGAACAGTGCAAAAAACTTTATGTGCTGAGCTTGGACTTTCCAAGGTTAATAGTGTTTAGTGCTGTAAAAACCAAAGGATCTGCTGTGTTTTTTCATTGAAGATCGTCAGTCGTCACGCTTGTTGACTTTTTTTTATAATAGGTTTGCATTATTATTTCTATGAATCTAATTAGTCTTTTAGATTGCTGGATTACTCCATATTCATTATTGAAAGCGTGTTAATTTTAATTCATTTATACCATCACTTATCTTTATCATCTATTTTATTATTGATTATTAAATCATTTCTTGTTTAAAATTGATTATCTCAAAGATAAGTCTCATGAGTCATTAACACAAACTGCAGTAAAATTGAGTGGGATTCTAACTTAACAGCCGTAATGAATCAAGTTTGTGTATAAAACCTCAGTGGGCTACATTGAAGGTGGAATGTAAACGATGAAATCGAATGTTTTAAAAAACACCTAAATGCCTATTGTTTTTGTTTTCTACGATTATGGAAACAATTGAAAGCATTTCGCAGATTTCACGTTGATCAATGGATTTACTGTCTATGGCCGAGTTAAGATTTCTAACTGATCTTAACAATGGTTGTAATCGTTAAATCCGATATTTTTTGTTTTAAATTCAGTATTAGCTATGTTTGTGTAAAACTGTAGAAGAGTATTTCAACTTTGCTATTTTTTAATTTACAAGGCAATTAATATTTCTTTTGAAGTGGTCTGTTATTAATAGCTTATCTAGGTTATTGATACAAGAATCGCTTTCTCACGCCTTATCATCGGCGTCGGTTTTATCTCAGTGTGAAAATATAGTTGCAGAACATTATTTACAATACATTGAGTAATGTTTGGATTCGCTATTTAAACACACTTATCAGTCTGTGTGAATTCATAATGCACTTACTGCTTCAGATTTATTTATTCTTCGTTGAATGTAAGCTGAACACATTCGCCACTTTATTTTCGTTAAAACATCCACGGTATCAACAGATACTATGTGCTCAGAAATACAAAACTGACAGACCATCTGTTTGGCGTCAAGTTGGTACAATATTTAAAAAGATCTCGCTTAAGTCAACTCGCTGGAAACAATACGAGTATCTGAATAGCCCGAAACGTCGGTGAGTTGGCGGAATTAAAAATAAAATTGGCCTCTATCGCTTCATTTCTGTAAAAAATTTCCCGTGGAATCTTTAAAATATGAATCTTGAGAGATCTCAAAGGAGCTTCCTTTGAGGTTGTTATCGTTCAATTATACAGCTGGTGTATTTTTGCTGAGCTGTCTCACCAGAAACTAGGGACAGATGAGCGAATATTCTTTTCACTGGAGCTAATTACATTTATGAGCTACGAGCTAGGGGCTTATACATTATTAAATGGAAACGACATGTAGACGTATTTCGTATATGCCTTACTAAACTTCTTAACAATTAAACTGGTAACAATTTAGTAGCCAAGTCAAGTCCACCGCTTAAATAACGTAACTTTTACATTTCATAAGTTAGAGTTGACGCGACGCATAGTAATTCACAATTACGATTTCCAGAACTTGATACACCATTATTCCTTTTAACATTTTATTAATTCTACATACAATTCATTAAAATTATGTTTAAAGATAATAAAAAAGTCTTCTCTCCCTGTTAAGTGTAAAATTGAAAGACGAGTAAACGGCGTTGGTTTTTCATAAAACAATTAGCTGAGTGGTTCTTCTGAAGTATCTCCAGATAGCAATCTCCTCTAACAATGAAGGTAATCGCCTTGTTCGCTGTAAAATCTCAACAGGTCCGTGTAAGAAGGAATTGCGTCCATTTGTAGAACAATTCCATTTGATGTTGTCATTTTCATAATAAGATCTGTATCTCTTTTGCCATTGTGCTATTAGATTATCATCGCTATATTTATGGCAATATACAGTCCTAATGATAATGTGTGTTTTAGATTATGTTCAGATTCATTTATAATGTAAATCATTTGCATTTTGTCATGTGCTTTATTGCTTCCGAATAGAACCATAGTTCTTATTTGTTTCGATTAGGATGAGCGTTAGGTAAGATGAGATGTGGACCTATAATTAGGTCTTTTTATTCTGATGTGGTTTATTTACATAATTTGGCATTCTTCAAATTGATTCAGCCAGTACGAGATACCTGGTGCTATAGGTTTTTCTCGGCGTCGGTTGGAGGGTATACCACTAGCAAGGAGTGTGCTTGCTTACACTCTGAGATATAGAGCTCCTTTCACCCCAAACTTAAAATATATGTAGTACTTTCCTCGTGATAATCAGTCCTCGCTGCTAATTATCAAAATCTTTATAAACGCCACAATAAATTTGCATTAACATATTTTTTAAGAGTCCAATCAACGTCAAACAGTTTTCGCTTTCACAAAACGCCTTAAGGCCTTTGCGGAGTTTCTTTAGCATTCTACATCAAATATGCAGGCTCTCTGCTCGTATTTATCATATTTTTTTATTAAGTTACTATTTTCTTAGAAAGCATTTTATTAATACTTTTATTTCTTTTTAGAGAAATGTATTGTCTTGCACTGGTTTACTAGCTGTCCCAAAGAGTAATAGGTTAGAATACATTTGGAGTATAACTTTAACGTTTATTTAAAAATTCTAGATTATACAACAACAACTACTAAGCAATTACAACTTTTTATAACACTGATTTATTTCCGATGTATTTTATCGTATCATTTATCTCTCATTATTGAACAGTGAGCACCGGTGAATCGTAACGAAGCTAAGAATAAAAAAAAGAATAATTGTGAAATCTGCATTTGCGGAAGAGAGGAAAAAAATCCAGTGTCATTGGAGACGGAAATATGTTTTTTGTTTCAATTTGCTTCACTATACTAAAGCAATATTCATTTCATAGCCGACGAATGTATTATTGCAAATGTTCACAAACAGAGATTGCACCATGTTACACTTAAAATAATTTCCGTGTAAAACTGTAAAGTTTTCAACTTCCTTCATCATCATCAAAATGTTCATCGTTCTCGTAGCTGGGTTTTGTTGTTTCATATTAAGGGTATTAATGTGAAAGGACATATTTGCCAAGTTTGGATTGACAAACAAACTGGTTGGTTATGCAAATTTCATAACGATACTTTAACCGATCAACAAGTACATATGATATGTTTTAAATTTTTAATCCGCATGATACTTCGAGGAATTAGGTGTTTATACGACGTTTTATAAATTTTTGCTAAAGTAAAATATACATATATGTATTCCGGGGTGATAAATTGCATCTAAAATATGGTACGTTGAACATTCCTAACTAAATAATGATAATAATAAATTGATTAACCAAGTTTAAACTGTCCAGTAGATTCTGAAACGTATGTACATATATCGTTACTGATGCATACAATGTACATGTACATGTTATCGAACAAAACATGTTGATGACATTACATGAACATAACTAATCCTATTTAATTAAAATTTTCAAAAACATAATTATGTTGGACCCCGGTATATTTTTTTATAGATTTTTGTTATTGTTATTAGTAGAGTTAGTCATTTGTAATGGAATTAGTTTTATCTAGAACGATATCACTAATGGTAAATGATCTAAATGAGTCTATACGATCTCCAACAGTTATTTTGGTAGACGTTGCAAAATGTCCGTCACTATTAGTGTAATGTTTTTCCTCATTTTATTTGCAACTGTTGCGTGGTCTGGCTTCATTGATAAAGGTACTTCTTGCGTTTCATTATTATAAAGCTTATTATTATTCTGCTGAGCGGTAATTTATAGGAAATATTAATAGGTTATTTTGGTGATTATTTTGATAGAAGAGTTTATGAAAGGAAAATGTTATTAAAAACTCTTGTTCTAACGTTAGTACCATCAGGGTGTGATAGAAGTTGATTTTTTCCATCTGCAAAACTTCATGTTTCTAGTTGCTTGTAATCTTTTTTGTCACTAGATGTAGTAGTGTGTGTAGCTCGGTTATCTAGGTACTAGATAAATTAATCATCGAGTGTTACGTAGTTTATTAAAACATCTGCACTGGGACCTTGCTTCAAATTATGCACGCATATTTTTTTTGCAAAATACTTGTTTATTATGAATTCACTTGCAGCAGTAAGGGTGCCTTCACATTAGGTCGCCAGTAGTGCGGCAGCAGCGCGACAATAGCAGCGCGACAGACGCGCAGCTGTCGCGCTGCTATTTCTATACTAAAAAGAGCAGCGCGACAGCCGCGCGACACGTGATTTTTCATAGCAGACGGCAGCGCGGCAGCCGCGTGCGGTCAGTCGGCTTCGAGCCAGTGTTGCAATTGCATTACTACCATAATTCAACACTTTGAATACTGTTACATAATCGGTATTCACATGCCGATTTCGAAATAAAAGGATCAATCCAGTATATACTTGTTAGGGTTCCGTAGCCAAATGGCAAAAAATGGAACCCTTATGGATTCGTCATGTCTGTCTGTCTGTCCGTCCCGTATGTCACAGCCACTTTTTCCGAAACTATAAAAACTATACTGTTGAAAGTTGGTAAGTAGATGTATTCTGTGAACCGCATTAAGATTTTTACACAAAAATAGAAAAAAACAATAAATTTTGTGGGTTCCCCTTAGAACTGAAACTCAAAAATTTTTTTTCATCAAACCCATACGTGTGGATAGATAGGTCTATCTATGGATAGGTCTTCAAATATGATATTGAGGTTTATAATATAATTTTTAGGGTTCCGTAGCCGAATGGCAAAAAACGGAACCCTTATAGATTCGTCATGTCTGTCTGTCTGTCTGTCTGTCTGTCTGTCTGTCTGTCTGTCTGTCTGTCTGTCTGTCTGTCTGTCTGTCTGTCCGTCCGTATGTCACAGCCACTTTTTTCCGAAACTATAAGAGCTATACTGTTGAAACTTGGTAAGTAGATGTATTCTGTGAACCGCATTAAGATTTTCACACAAAAATAGAAAAAAAAACAGTAAATTTTGGGGGTTCCCCATACTTAGAACTGAAACTCAAAAATGTTTTTTTCATCAAACCCATACGTGTGGGGTATCTATGGATAGGTCTTCAAAAATGATATTCAGGTTTTTAATATCATTTTTTTCTAAACTGAATAGTTTGCGCGAGAGACACTTCCAAAGTGGTAAAATGTGTCCCCCCCCCCTGTAACTTCTAAAATAAGGGAATGATAAAACTAAAAAAAATATATGATGTACATTACCAAGCAAACTTCCAACGGAAATTGGTTTGAATGAGATCTAGTAAGTAGTTTTTTTTTTAATACGTCATAAATCGTAAACCGCAAAAAACATTGATCAAAGTTACAACGAACTACAAGAACTTTTATATTATGTTACTTGCTGCTACGGAACCCTTCATGGGCGAGTCCGACTCGCACTTGACCGCTTTTTTTTTTAAACTGAATAGTTTGCTCGAGAGACATTTCCAAAGTGGTAAAATGTGTCCCCCCCCTGTAACTTCTAAAATAAGAGAATGATAAAACTAAAAAAATATATGATTTTTTATGAATGCGACGTCGATGGCGCCGAAGGAGAACAAACAAAAGCAGGAACAACAATGATGTTTCCTCGTTGGAGTCCATTATTGAAATAAACTGGCCACCCTAATCTGAGCAAGTCGCGCGGCTGTATTTCTAATGAGAAGGCATCCGCTGCTGTCGCGCTGCTGCCGCGCTGCTGCCGCACTACTTGCGACCTAATGTGAAGGCACACTAAAAATAAAATGTCAGTAAACTGCATGTTTGAAAGTTTTTTTTTTTGACAACCACGCTGATCAAGTTCGAATCGGAAGAACTTGATCAGCGTGGTTGTCAATATGCTTAGCCCCTATAACGGTGGTTTGTGATTATGATAAAACAAGAGGTGATTACGTTGTACTAGAATAGAACGTTTTAGTAACTCCTTTTATTACGGTGAGAAGTATTTAAAAAAGCTGAGTGATGAGTGAAATCGATGGTGATATTTCACTTTTAAGAAAACATCGTGAGAGCCGTTATTTTCTGAAATTTAGGCGATCTTGTTAATTACGCAGTCATCAATCAGACCGATACTTTGCAAAGAAATAAATCTAGAATTAATTCTATGAATTCATTGAGCCTATTTATTTTCGGTTTTAGTTCAGTATTTTCCGTCAGCTAAAAGTTTGAAATTAAATATGTATAATGAATTATTAATTAAGACCATGATTTGATTTTTGGTATCTCAAAAAAACTGATTTAGGTCAGGGAAATGTGAAAAAATAGTTTTCTTCGCAAAGTTCTCTCTCTCAAAGTTGAGTTGAATACAGTTCATAAAATATCATCAATTTCTACGACAGATTTGCTTTTCTTTCTATCAACATGACGAATGCTTATACGATACCTGTGTATTTACCGTCACTTTCCAAGTAAAATGAGGAAAATCACTGCAAATCGTTAATCGTGTTTATTTCTTTTTAACTGAAGGCCGTTTTCTCAGAAGCGATTAAGCTGAAGTTAATTAATCTTTAATCTATATATCTATACAAATATATAAAATTGGAGTGTCTGTTTGTAATATTAAAATAACCGCTTTTTACTAAGTGCATTTGGATGTATACACGGTACATATACCAAAACAAAATTTTTAACAATCATTGTCTGTCTGACTGTCTGTTTGTTTCCGCTAATCTCTGAAATGGCTGGACTGATTTTGACGGGACTTTCACTGGAAGATAGCTGATGTAACAAGTAATAACTTAGGCTACTTTTATTTTAAAATTTGCACGTCGTAGAAAAAAGTCTACCGGGTCAGCTGTTATAGTTAAATATAAAAAGAGACGACTTATCTCTTTTGTTTGAGAATAGCATGTCCTCCAGGTGAAGAAGGAGGTTTATTCTGACGTGTGTAATTTTTTTTTGGAAAAGTATTAAATGACTGAAGTTAAAGCTCTGAATAGGATAGGATATCTGATATCTGATAGGATTTTAAAATTCTTTATGACAAAGTCAGTAATAAAATTATTTATTCATTTTGTACGATACAATACAAATACCTTAATCTTACCTTACCAAAGCTTAGTGATCGTCGATTGATACAGGTAATATCCATGTAAAATATTGTAAAACTGGCGCTCCCTATTATGCTTTACTTCAGATCAAGAACTGGCTGGTCTCTCCTCTTGAGGAAGCCTAGAGCATATTCCACCACGCTGCTCCAGTGCGGATTGGTGGAGGGGTTAGTGGCCAACCCGAATGTCGAAAGTTTTACGTCGAAAGTTTATGTCGAAAGTCGACACGTCGTTTTATGTCGAAAGTCGACACGGCTTAACGACTGTTATCTTATGATAACAACCCGGATCGACAGCTTTACGTGCCCTCCGAAGCACGGAAACCCTCAAGAATTGTTTGCCACTAGCGGTCACACATCCAACTTCCGACCGTGCCCGCTGTTGCTTAACTTTGTCGATCACTTAGGATCGACGCAAGCCGCCAGGCTATGAGCGCTTCATATCACCATGAACTACCTATAGCTATGTGCTATACCTATTTCATGAAAATCCGTTCAGTAATTTTTGCTTGGAAGAGTAACAAACATCCGTACAAAACAAACTTTCACATTTATAATATTAGTAGGATTGAAGTACTCTTATTTTCAACCTATTCTATTTTAGTTAACCTAACCCTTACGTCATCTGCGACGCGGGAGTTATAAAAGTTTCAGCAAGATGACACACAGTGTAATAAGGTGACTGGAGTGTTAATAACTGGAACTAACTGAGTATGTGAACACCAGCCCTCTACGTAGGAGTATGTGTATAAATTCTTTGGGTTTACTCGAGAAAATTTTGAGATGGGATTATTTTAATTAATGTAAATAAAATATATTAACATTATTGTTACCCCAAACTTATTAAATATATCAGTGTATTTCATTGAAGTTGATCAAGCTTTTCTGAGATTAGCTGAAAGTGCTGGCACAAACAGTTTTATTATACGTATGATTATGATGACGATATTTATGATATATATGATGGTTCTTTGATAGGCAATCGAACACGGTTTTGCAGCAGCGAGCTGAGCTGATATACAATGATTCATTGAAGTCTCCCGATCATAATAATGTTTCAACCAAATATTTGATATTCTTAAAAATAGACTTGAACAACTAAGATTGATAAAAATCGTACAGTTGTCTAGATGTGATCGAAGCTAATTAAAATCAAATCATTTGTATAATAAATTGCCGCAGGTGATTTTTAATCAGAATGGTAGTTCGATCTACATTATAAAGCAATTAACTTTGTATGTACCTATAAATAAATGCACTTTGTATGAAATGTTTTAATGGAGGCAAAATTTCTGATGTTATCGGATTTTCCATTAAGGTCGTAAGTGTCACAACATTACATTTTATTATAAAATATATGTACATATAACAATTTTATTTAAAAAATATATGGGCGTTTCTCTGTAAACTGGGCAACTTCTCTAAGAGAACTGTCTCGGCAACTTTTTTGCTTATATATTCAATAAATGTTATTCAGGCGTTAAATATTCATCTATTTAACATTACTCGGCAGATGAACCCAAAATATTTCCATTACTTTAGGAAATATTTAACTTTTTCTGAAAAATCGTTACAGGGGGACTGTTGCCTATGTCAGGGGACTGTGTGTTTAAATGAAAAATACCATTTTAATACCAAAATTTAACATTTTTTATTTTCATTGAACTTTAGAGCTCACTAATTAAGTAATTTAACAATAAATAAACATATAAAATCAGCAGTCTTCTTATAATATTCTATTTATAATCAATTTTAAGTCAGACTTTGTCTCTTTATCTTAATCTTCTTATCTTAGTCTTAACATGTAACTACTTTCAATCTTGCACTATACAATCTTTCTTTCTTGATAAATTCTTTCTTTTCCTCTCCTTGTCTACTGTTAGAATTATCTTCGTAGAAATTTACTATTGCTCTTAAACTTTATTTTTCACATTCTTCTGAAACTTTATTTTTCTTTTTCATTTGACGAGACGTTTTTGGTTTTTTATTCTCTTATAAGTTATCACACCTGTGTTTTTCACTCGCCATAACTTATATTTATCAACAATCTTTCCTGAAATTATTTTTGTTAGAACCCTTTTTCTTTTACTGTATTCATCTCTGAAAAATTCTCTTGCAATTGCTCTTTTAACACTTCACCGAAAAGTGCTATTTTGACTAGATCTTTCCTACACTCTAGAGTATCTGCCGTTTTTCTTTAACTTAGTATTAGGATATTTTTAGCATTTACTTTCTTCTTCAACCACGATACACGTTTGTTGTACTCCAATAATTTCTTCTTCTGAGCCTTAATTTTGTGATATTTTTTATTTTATATCGTAGTAACTTGTCTCTATTATTATTTTTTTCGAACTACTTACTTCAGGTGTTGGCATTTGAGATGAATTAGATACATCAGAATCTGGAGCATTTTCTCTCATAAACGAATTCGTAATATTAACTAATTCTTTTTTCTTATTACGTTATTTCGTACAGTGCTCTCGCCACTTCTTCTTTGCCTCCCGATGTTTGTGTGGAGTCATGTTTTCAACGAGCTTCCTTGTTCCCTTTTCTTTCTTTTTAAGGTATTTAACGCGATCTTTCACCCTAAGCTCTTCCCTTTTCTGCGGGTTGTTTTTAATACCCTCGTATCTCTTTCACTCGGCTTCTCTTTTTCTTTGTAACATCTCTTCTTTAGGGAGCTTTTTCTTCCTTGACGCCATACTCAAAACAGGTGTGTTTACCTAAAACGATGACAAACGTAATATAAAAAGAGTCCTCTGGATGCAGAAACAGGCACCTGTTTTGTTGAGGAACAGGGGACTTTCGCCAGGGGTCTGTTTAATTTGATTTCATTGAAAGGTAGCACTAAATGTAACTGAGCTATGTTATTTTGCAGTAAACAGTTTATATTTATCTATTGTAACGAAATAAAGTTTCTATGATAAAAAATTATAACATAAGAAGAAACACAAATAACCCTTACCAGAGGACTGGTGACCGGCAGGTTACGACGTGACTTTCACCAAGGGACGCTCGTGTAGCACTAAATAAAATGGCTTTCGAGCGGAATGGCAGCAAACGCGCCAAACTTCAGATCGTTTGCGTTTCGATATACGCAGTAATGCTTGTGTTTAACTTTTAGATTACATTCCGCGTAATTTAAAATATGGACAGGGGAACTGTTCACAAAATGTGGAGACAAACTTTAATGAACTTTTTTAGTATTATAAAATTAATATTTATTAAAAATAAACAGGCCTCATAAACAATCTATTATTATTGTTTGTAAAATCATATAATTTTATTGTTTCCACTAGTTATTCTTTTAATTAATTTAATCTGAAGGGAGTAAACTGGTTTGGTGACACACCAGGGGACTGATTTTTGAGGCCTATTGATACAATTTTGATAAAATAAAGTTTATTTTAATGAATATTAAACGCTGAGTAGAGATAGATTAGGTTATTATCTTTCTTAGTTACCTACGAAACAGATATTATCTGTAATTTTACTATACAATATTGGCCTGAGACAACGAGTTGCCCAGTTTACAGAGAAACGCCCATATATACGTTATACCCTTACAAATCAACCAAAAAATCTGTTCCGAAAAGAGCTACAACACACGCACGTTTATCTTTTTGTTTCACTACACCAATCACATTGGTATAATACACGAAGCCATTTTAACGCTGTATGTCAAATGTCAAGCACTTCTAACAGCAACAAAAGCTCTCTCTTTCTCTTCTTTTTCAGTCGGCAACGCGTCAGTGAAGCCTTTGGTGTGACTCGTGTCGATCATCAGTTTGTTTGTAAACTTCATAAAAAAACATAAACGTATACGCGCGTGAGAAGTTATACTTCTTTGGCATCAAAAAAAAAAACAATAAAAAAAAACCATAAAAAAAACATTTAAAAGAACAATAAAAAAAAAACAATATTCAAAAAAATCAAAAATCTGCTATATCTTTGTTAATTCTATGCGATGAAAATGCAAAGAAATTAATGTTAATATCGTATCTAGCTTGAGACGTGCCGGCTTCATACCGCAATGTCACGTTCGACAGATGAACTTGAGGCTTACTGCCTCGACGAGATATCAGCTGTCTTCAAACTATTAATGGTTGGTATGTCCATACTCGTAGTACAAGGTTTATATATGACACGTTGTATGACTTGTATGTATGGACGTTGAAATCATGAAGATATGCTTCGATGTTGCTTTAAATGGAACTGATAGTTGGTTCTATTTTGAATTATTGTATCTTTGAATTTTAATAATAATGGTCTATAGAAAAAGTTTTCTAGTAAGATGTTTACGTAACCGTTAACGAATTGATGTCAGAAAAGCCAAAGTGGGTAAAAGTAGTTTAAATAAACTATCGGCCTGAGTAAAGTTTATCCCGTGACCGTACTCTTATATTAAATATGTAGGTTGTTACTAATTAAACATAGTAAATAGTACGTAGTAATTTATTTATTTATTTATTTATTTATTTTTATTTTCTTTATTAGGCTTACCAACGATTGTTACATTTTAACATACAACAATACTACATTACACTGTATTTAGCTTAATGCACAATCACTTAGTGGTAAACACTGCATGCTTTAATAGTAATAAAATTAATCTAATAAGTGGTTATTTTGCTCAATTTGGAATTTTCTTATTTAAATGATGTCGAAATTGGTGAAGTTTCAGTGAAATTAAGTCAATTTCTCCGTCTGTACCCCAATCATTGGAAGTTTTACATAACCGAGGTACAGGAGATTTGCTACCCAATACTGTAGATCTTAGAGGTGGAAGAAAGAGTGCAATAGGTTGACGTGGAGTGGTATGGGGAATCCTAATTTTAAAACTGCTAAGTAGCTGTAGACAATCAATGCGGTTGTTGTGAATTATATAGTAGTAGTTACCCATGAAGGTAAATAATAAAAGGATTTCCTTTCAAAACTGCTCCTAATAATTAAGTGTTTATTGAATAACATTTTAACTGGTGAGTAGTGACTTTCAGACAACGAAGTTGAAAATATTTTTGAAAAATCTTACTCTAAAGAACTAAAATGCGGGCTCAAAGTATGACAAAACAACCCAATGTACAACGTCTGCTCATACAAGATAGTAGAAAATGACTAATAGACATTACGCCGTGTAAAATGGCTTAAATCAAGCATATTGTATTTATAAGGCATGGTACACTTGACCATCGCGCGTGTTCATGGCGCGTGAAATCCACGCTTCATTGGTTTTGTGTGTCGCCTTATAGAGAACCAGATGTGAGGAGACGCTGATGTGTGTGTGTGCGTATGTTTGAGACGACGTTTATGTGTGTGGGTGTGTGTGTATGAGGTACACGTACATACATTGGGTGTGGTCATTGGATGTGTGAGGATGAACAATTTTTGAGTGACGAAATTTAATTGAATTTCTCGCGCCTTGCATGTAAACATGAAACGATTTTGATTGGATGAATAATTAGGGATAGGCTCGACAGTTACGAATGAAAAATAAATTCGTAATGATAAATCAAATCCAGTTTAACAATTTTGAGAATAAACGAAACTGGTGTTCTCTTATTTGTTTATTAATTCTTTACTGACCTTTAAAAACAAATGTCACAAAAGGCAGCTTAATGCTAATCCTAAGCATTATTTACCAGTTTATCTGTGTCTCTTCTGCGTGAAACAAAGAATTACTGACGTCAACTCCACTCGACCCACGGAAATATGGGATTTATGTCATGTTCAAATTTAAACCATATTTTCCTTTAATATTTAATAGGTACTAAGCAAACAAATAGGGTCGATCTTTTAGAGGCCAAGGGTGTTTTAAACCACCTACAAAAGGACATATAATTTCAATCTTTTCCTCTACAAATAGTATTGTAAAGTTCGTTAAACTATGTCGGAGGATCTTCAGGTAATATACTACTGATATGTAGGATACGAGTATAATCCCCCGGCCGGTGTAATCCGGTGAAAGCCGGTAATACCGCACCGTCACGTGGTCGGCTTGTCGCCTTGTCATGAATAGATACGATTGGTGTATTTACTTTTCCGATAAACTCGTGTTTATTTAGAAACGGCAAACGGTGTATTTGTGCTAAAATTGTTTAGCCTTTTTGATTATACTTTTAATGGAAATTGCCAACTAACAAGCAGATGTGGTTGAATGTATCCCATCATTAGAAGAATACCAATTTGAGACCAATAAGATCTTTCAAATGAACCAAGTCTTTCGGATCGGTCGATAAATGACGCAGTTTTCTAAGACTTTGAGGTAAATAAAAATACATTCGAATTGAGAAGCCCCTCTTTTGAAGTCGGTTAAAAATACTCTATAGTCAGTATTGATGAGGTTTCGTAATGAAGGGTAGTAAAAACAACCCCTGCGGCCCACGATGATGTCAACCATTATGACCTTTTAGCCTCATTGGAAATTCACTCGAATCCCCAAGGTGTTTATGTAAGGGAACTTTTGGTTGCCAGTTACGACCGTCCTTCGGAGTTTCGGATCCTTAAGAAAACCGTTTGCAATTCGCTAACCGTTTTTATTGTACGGTAACGACTTCAATTAAATGAATTATTTATTCGTAGTTTGACTCGCTTGACTCAAATGTTAATTTTGGGGAGCGCCTACGTGTTTCGGTCTTATTTTTTATTCTATTGGGTACAATTGATAGAGAGACGTAAGTCTCCCACGATAGGATTTATACGATCAAACGACGAATGTTTTATACGATCACTTGTGTCTGGTCACTGATCACTGAGTGTGTAATTTGGAAGTGTTTCTATGATGAGATCAAAATGTTAATTTGGGTCAATTTTCATATTGTTAATGAATTGTACCTGGAATGAAGGGGTTTAATTTTTTATGTATTCAACGAAACCGAGCAAGCGAAGCTTGATTCCTGCGAGTATATATCTAAACAGAAACAGCTACTCACTGCATCGCCTGCATCTAATATGATGCTCTCAAAGACTAAGTACCTATATATTAGACAGGTATTCAATATATTCTCGCAAGCACTTGAATAGAATAATCTTTCTACTTACGAAAACCGATAGTTAAGCTCGCTAGATGTTTGCGATGCGTCTACAAGTTGATGATCGATAGTTCTTTTCAGTTTTATTGCTAACATTGTGCAACTACATGTAATACATAAGATGTAACATCTTCTAAGCCTTACGTCATAACTCCCACGTTACGAAAGCTTGTTTGTAGGTTAAAGGTTGTTAATTCTTATTTACTTGAGAGACTAACATATTATGTGAATCGCGGAGGTTTTTGATTGTATTTAATACGAGTAACCGCCCTCGCTTTGCTTCGGTTTTTATTATTTTTTTATACCTTGGGTTACATTATTCGAGTTTTATTAAGCCCAAATTTTTTGAAGATAATAATATAATAATAGCTTATGTCACCCGGGGATATTGTAGCTTCCCAACAGTGACATAATTTTTCAAATCGGTTAAGTAGTTTCGGAGCCTATTCAATGCAAACAAACAATCAAATCTTTCCTCTTTATAATATTAGTATAGATGAAAAGAAATGAAATGAATTTGAAAGAAAGAAATGTAATTTTTGCATTTATTCGATTCAGATTTTAATAATAAATTTTTTTTTCAGAAAATACGGATAGGTTTAGACATTTATACATTGTATATTTGTGGGTATAACAATACAATAACATAATTATGTAAACCTTCTTTTAGAGCCACATTGAAAACTTCGTTTTATTTGGAATGAAATGTAAAGGAGTCGTACTCATAATTTAATCCGTATAGACGCGAATCTTTTAGATGTATTGATCTCGAAGCTGTCAGAAGAAGTAATTTTATTATCGTGTATTTTGAACGATCTTAACAACGGATTCATGTGTAAATATTGTGTATAATAATTTAGTAATACTGACATGAATATGAAGATTTATATCATTATGATTTACATTATTTCCATTTTACAAAATATACTTACCAAACTATATCATGCATCATCCGTATAATTTTAAAATGGGTTCAACCTGGCAACGGGCACGGTATCTCATAGGTTTAAGGCCACTCAAAGACCTCCAACAGCTTATCGACTAATATCTAACAATAGGTAACAACCTGGACTCACGTTTACGATTCCCCGAAGCACAAAAGAGCTTAAGAAATAGCCACTAGCACCCACTTAGGTACCGGGCCCGCTGTTGCTTAACTCGGTCAATCACTTAGTAGAAACCAATCTTTAAAACTTAATTAATGCTTATCCTTTACGTAGTAATATTGGTACAGGTATTAATAAGGTTTTAATGTCAGTTTTTTTATTACCGGCGCCGCCTTTCACTCAGCTCAAGCATATTCCGACTGGTCTGGCATTATGTTGACATAAACCTGCCGAGTAATTAATAGATTTTGTTTGTTTTGTTATCAAAATACAATTTAATTTATGCAGCCTTGAAGCACGTTTATATCTGGGCAGGTAAACTAGGAAATGAATAAATCTATACCTACATTTGTACCTCTCCTTGTTATTAAAAGATAAGACTTACAATTCTGTACTGATTTGTAGTATTCTATTTATTTCATAAAGGTTGTTCGAGTAGACCTTCTGTACCTAGTAGATAATTTATTTTTGACTTAACAATTAAGAATTATATATTGGTAGTAGTTTTTCTGTTCAATTAATTAACGTTAGTCGTAAGCTAAAACTCCTGCCGTAATTAAAAACCTCATTCAATCAGTCACTATGTGATGTTACTACACATTAATCACTAATGACACTGAAATCAAGCAAGATAGGCATGACCGTGGCAAGCAAAATGTCATGAACGCGTTTGTTTCGCTGCCTTTGAAGATCGCATTTATGTCTCATTTGATTTGATCATTAGTTAGCACTTATTAAGCCCTTAAGAAGGTCTTTGACGGCCTTGGAGGATCGATTTGATTAGTATGGTAATAGAGCATCAACCTTTTAAGACTTCACAAGTTAAACCCAGGCTTCAGGGCTTAAACCTGTACTCATTAAATCAATGAGTTTATTGTATAAAGTTAGTGCCTCATTATTTTAAGCTACATATATTTTGTTAATGGTTGAATAACATAAAAGTCAGGCACTGACGTCTTTAACTATTGTTATGAATAAACAAAGAATAAGACGTAAAACATAAAAATAATGTAGGTTCTGTCTTTCATTAAGTCTAATTATATACAGGTATTGTTTACGATCTAGGTTTCGTATAATAACAATAGGTTAAAAACAATCTGCCCTCAAAGCTGCAAATCCTGACCTGAGGCTTCCCAGTATTGTATATTTTCCGTTTTAAAAACGGTCCTCGTTGTTTTTAGGTCACTGTGGCGTAATATCTACGCATATTGTTTTCCAAATGGACTTGGGTTCCTTGGTGTAACTTACGAGCGTTTAAATTTGTGTTTATTTAGGTTGTATTCATAGTAACTTACTGATTTCTGCAAGTAACGCAATTATTATAAACGTTTTATTGATAACAGTGTACCTAGTTACCGCCTTTCCCGAGTTATATCAAGATTTAAAGTATCTAAGCTATATGCACTAGTAGGTATGTGAAGTGACATGTAAGAAATCCCTATTAAAAATAGGGGTTCTTCAAGGAGCCATTGTAGGTCATATTATGTTTATCGTAGATATTAATGACGTAAACAGAACTATAGTCGTAGAATTCCCTATAGTTATACAAGCTTCGCATGACTATGAAGAATTAGAGTTGTTACCAGGACTCGAAAGTCTTAAAGCAAAAGAGTGACGTTCAAATACTGTCACTGCTTTGCGAAGTATTAATTTTCCCGCAAACAGTAGTTAATAGGGCACGATGGTGTAATATCTCAACGTTTGTCAGCCAAGTTGATGTACCGATGTACATGGCTCTTTGTTTCACTGTTACGCGAAATTACATTGGTGCATTGTTTGCACGGAGTGGGTCAGTCGCGTTTGCAAGTAACGGAGGGACGATTGTTTTGGAAACACTGTGATAGTTTTGAAAACAAAATCCATTCATACTTTCATACAGCAAAGACAAAGTTGAGTCTATTTCGCGTAGTTGTAATAATCTGCGTGGATTTTTTTTGGCGCTTACTATAGATATATTCCATAGTTTAAAAAATGTTGCCTATGGCCTATGATCACGCTCATAAAAATTATTGACCGTGTTTTTTTTGAGGGGTTCATCTGCCTGAAGCCAACCCTAGTTGAACATTACCGGTTATTAGAAGTCAAGAAGTTATTATAATTTGATGTTCATTTAAAAATCCTAGAAATCAAGTCAGGCTTACTAAAAAGAACTTGTTATCGAATTTAAAGCATAATAAAGGATAAGAAGAGGCCGCAGTTCTAATAATTCACCTTGCAACATTTCACACAAACTAACCAACGAATATTCCAAGTTAAATAAAAGCTTGTAATACCAAAAGAAATGCCCGACCAACTGGGTTGCTTGGCTACATCAAGAGGATCTTAAAACTTTTAGAGTAGAATCCATTTAGGTGATTACCATAATTTTCACAGCACTTGCAAATTATTACGTGAGTGTCATCCAAAAACCGAGACGGTTGTGTCAGAGTCATAGTGTAACAGTTTGCAGTAGTTCAACGCGTTTGATCTTGTAATAAGCCGACAGCGGCTGGACATTGTGACATTTTGACAGGGTTATCAGATGACGTATAAATCTAAATTTAAATAATATTAGTTAAGACGAAATTATTTTAGAATATAGAATACAAATATCAAAACGATATTCGAATTCAATCACGTTTAATTAGTGATATAACGCTATTTCATATTATATTTACTTAAAGCTATATATATATATATATATATATATAGCTCTTTATGTAAGAAATTGAAGTAGATAATCATACTAAAATTTTAATTGATGACTGTCTCTTTACCACGTTAATATAAGGATCTACGAACAATCTATACTTACTAATATTATAAAGCTGAAGAGTTTGTTTGTTTGGTTTAACACGCTAATCTCAGGAATTACTGGTTCGAATTGGAAAATTCTTTGTCTGTTTGATAGTTAATTTATCGAGGAAGGCTTATCATATATTTTAGTAGTTAGAGAAACCACGGAGCACAGCTTGTATTGGTATAAAATACAAACGTTGACCTGTTACAGCCTAGAAACACATACACGAAATTTAGGTGACTTTACGTAACAAGTCCAAAAGAAAATGAGAGTGACGCTCTGTTTCTGTAGTATCTTAATCTATGGCATACACACAATTATAACAATATCACAATACGTTTGTGTATTTGAGAGTACAGGCCGCGGTTCAAAGTCCTAGCCGCTAGCGGACTGGCGAGTTGGTCGCACCGCTTGGGAATACTAAGTACAACATAGCGTACGGTTCGCGCGAATAAACGAAACGAAACGACATGAAACGAACCGACTCGAAACGAAACGAAATAACTGCTGAAAATGTTATTGAAATTAAATTCATTCCATGTTGGTTTTTATGTAGGAGGTTGATCGCTGTGTCTTCTCTTGTCGAGAGTTTCAGGAAGTTTTACCCGGGAGCTTTTTGTTGTTCATGTTTGGTTTTGATGTAGTGTTTATTAGAAACTTTACGGATAGTCCTGATAGATTATGTTGTAATTTTATTAACTTTGGTCTGATTTTTATTATACTAAGGGCTTGTTTCACAATCTTCAAGTAAGTCCGAAGTAAGCTATTCGTTGGTTAAGTTGACATTTCGTGTATGACACTTTAACGTCACTTTAACCGGCGAATAGCTTATTCAGGACTCTACTTGAAGATGGTGAAACAAGCCGTAAGAGTAATGTGGATAAGTAACATATAATATAAATCACGAAAATGAATAGCGTTGACCAAAAATATCAGTGCAGTATATCAGTACAAATTGCAAATATCCAAAAGCAGTATGAATATTTAAAAAAATGACCTATCCTATTTCTATCTGCATAATAAATCTCCGCAAACCAACTGCAGTTAAAGGAGGTAAGTTCGCTTCCTGGTTCGATACCCGACTAGACACTAGAAGTGTCGATGGTAATTCAATGCGCGTAAGCTCCAGATTCGAGATGATAATGGGATCAGGCACGCGTTCCTCTGTCAATGATGAAGCGAGAAGAGAGTGCAAATCGATTTTTTTGTATTCATTTTAATTATTGTATTATTATGAAAAGAGACACTAACAACCCGGCCCAGTTTCAGTATAGATAGATAGAGAAAAACCTTATATATGTGTATTTTCTTACTTGATATTATTTTCTCAGTTCGACCATAAAAATCTCTCAAGTTATAACTAATACTCCAAAACTATGCTTTTTTAATCACTTGTAGTTATTGAGACATTGGCTTAAACCCATTAATGGCCCACTACTGGGCACGGGGCTCTCCTTTTGAGGGGGCCTACAGTATACTCCACCACGCTGCTCCAGTGCGGTTTCGTGGAGGAAAATAGTGTAATTTTTAGATTTTGTTTCATTGGCACTGTGTAATGATTACGAATAAAATTTCACTATAAAAATCTTTTGCATTTACCAGTTTACCCGGTCACAGTAAGACAACTCGGTGGAACAGTTTCGAAAGACGAGACAAACGGACAATGCCCGATTTGCAACATTACGTCACGCCGACGACAGATGGCGTTCTCACTTTCACTGGATCGATGGCGCGTGATTGAACCGTTCGAAATACGAATTCGCAATTGGAACGACCGCGCCTGCGTTGGAACGACTGCGCGTGCGTTGGAACACTTGGAGCCTAGAAGCTTATAACGGGATTTATTGGTTGTGTTCCCGAAGCACAAATTGCACATACGGAACCTCTATTCTTCATGTATGATTTTAGTAACTGCAATTTATTATTTTACTTTTCGTCATGCGCTTAGATACTTGCATGCTTATTTCACTTCATGCAATGAATTTATTAATTTTGTTAATTACTATAAATGTTAATTATGTTTTAACTTATGAGTTAGAAACTTGCATGTCCTTAAGAGTAATCAACTTTTAAAAGAACTAAGTCCTTTAATTTTGTTGTTGATAATATTGATAATACATACTTGAACTACTTTCATACCTATACAATCTTGTATATTTTAGTTATAAATGTTATAATCGTGTATAAAATCCTGCAAAACAAAGCCTTGTAAAAGGTCGCAAGTCGCTACGCGGAACAAGTTTTGTATTCACGTACAGACGAAACTTGAGAAGGCTGTATAGAACGATAAACTGAGCAGAAATGGCACTTAGTATAGCAAATATTTGTTATTTGTCAGCTTTATAAACACAATTTGTCCGCTTATAGTAAACAATTCAGGCCTTTAAATATTTTGGGTTAAATTCTGTTCAGATACTAATTACCCGCCCTCGCTTCGCTTAGGGTACCTAAGGCCCGTATTAATAAACTTATATTAAGATTTGTGTTAATAAAATCGTTTATTACTCAAAAGAAACACGTTATGTCTTTGCTATTTTGAAACCAAACAGAACTATCTTATTCTATTATGTTACCATTAATTGAATTATCATAGGACCTAATGGAGCTGAAATCATATGCCTCGTTAGAATGAGATACGAAATACGAATGAAGTTACTTTATTTAATTTCTATTATTACATTTATGACAGTAATATAAAATAGCGTTTAGATTCTCTATACGTTAGTAACTCTTTGGTTCCGTACATTACTTCAAGTTTATGTCAGCATTCCGTGTTTACCGCGAATGTATGGGTGATAGAATGAAACGTAAGTGTTTCTGATGAAACTTCCTGAATTTTCTTCCTAAGTATTATTGGGTGACAGTTGGAATCAGTGAATATTTACGAGGGTAGATAAATCACACATAATCACAACACCTTAGCATTTAACATTGACAATAACACAAACATTCTGCTGACGATAACAAAAAGCGGCCAAGTGCGAGTCGGACTCGCCCATGAAGGGTTCCGTAGCAGCAAGTAACATAATATAAAAGTTCTTGTAGTTCGTTGTAACTTTGATCTATGACGTATTAAAAAAAAAACTACTTACTAGATCTCGTTCAAACCAATTTTAAGTGGAAGTTTGCATGGTAAAGTACATCATAATTTTTTTTAGTTTTATCATTCTCTTATTTTAGAAGTTACAGGGGGGGACACACATTTTACCACTTTGGAAGTGTCTCTCGCGCAAAACTAAACTGAATAGTTCAAAGAGAAGTTACAAACAAACAAACAAACATACAGGTGAAGCTAATATAAAGCGTGTAAAAATTACGGAACGCCTGTTGTATCATGCCATGCTTACCTACTTAACTCTTTCGCTCGCTGTACTTACGTACTCTTCCGGGTACAACAAAACAAATGACAGCCGGTGAACTATTAAAACTAGTTTCGGGAACGCATTTCCCCCCGCACTTTCGTCTAGACGTCTCCTCCTAGCAATTGTATGAGAGAATTGATTGTATTGTATCGAAGTATGACAGTTTAACAATACTTACAATGATACAATGATATGGCACGTAGAGATGACCTACAGAGGTCGTTGACCTTAAGAAAAAAGAGGTATGAAAGAGAAACGGGTTTCGGTCGCTGCTGGTTATTATAACCGACTAGCTGTTGCCCGCGACTTCGTTCGTGTAGTATTTAATATTATAAATGTTTTTCTAAAACTATTTTTTTTTCTAAAAAAAAGTAACCTAAGTTACTCCTTACATCAGCTATCTGCCAGTGAAAGTCCCGTCAAAATCGGTCCAGCCATTTCAGAGATTAGCCGGAACAAACAGACAGACAAAAATTGTAAAAAATGTTGTTTTGGTATATGTACCGTGTATACATCCGAATGCACTTCGTAAAAAGTGGTTATTTTAATATTACAAACAGACACTCCCCAATTTTATTTATTTGTATAGATTTACCAATGTTTTAGTTTTGTCTGAGATTAACACTTGAGTTCTTACTCCTTGACTCTTATGAGTATGTAAACCTTTAGATGAGAATATTTCGCTTTGAGAGTTTGGATTTAATTTGTACCAAAGGGTACCTACTATGGGTACCCACGGTATGTCTGTTTTGGGTGGCCGGTATATTAACCCAGTTGCACGGGTCATAGTCATTTTGAAACAATGATTTTTGATCGTCACTTCACTTCGCACTCGAATTTTTTTACATGAGATTCTTTTTGGCGTAGATAGAAGGTAAGATCTATTTTTGAATCAATTAAAAAAATATATGTTACTCCTAGCTTACTACACACATAAATTTCTATCATGTTCCTTACGGTTGAAATAAGTTGAGTCGCAAAGATCTTTTCGTTCTTGAAGACCCCTAACGTCTACCTCATCACAAGGTTATAATCCTGTATAATCGCCGACCCTGCCTGACGGACATTAGCATTGGTATCAGGGTCCATCTGACCTGCACGGGTCGACGGCTCGATGCCAGATATGGTACCGGTCCGGTCGGAGACTACCGGTTGCTTTAGGCTACTGCGGGTTTTAGCCTGCTTAATTGGTTTGTTCAACTTGAAGGGTAAGGAAGTGTTTAAGGTGATTTGGTTTAACTTTCGTTGTTTTTCACTATACGAGTATTTAAGTAATGGTTGGGGTTGCTATGAAGGTCTTGGATTCAGTCCCTGGCTGGGATGTAGGTACTTGTAGCAGGATAATCGTTTTCTGGAAATTTTGTTTTTGGTGTCATCTATACAATATGTTTATTGAAATGAAATGGAACGAAATTAAATTAAGTTTATTGGGGAATAAAAAAAAAGATATAACATCGTGTACTTATTTATATTTGAATTAAATTACCTAGTTTTCGCAATTTTAAATAAACAAAGAAAGTTATTTTTCATCGAATCCATGATAATCCACATACAAAAAATCAGCTTCGTCAAATATTTGTGTACACGACTTAGTGTATCGCTTCAACAAAAAGACGGGACTTCAATGTTCAGTATTTTATCTAAACGACGGTATAACGATAAAATATATGAAACGAAAACATGTTTACGAAGGACCAATAAAGAGGAATTTTCTGGATTGTACAGCACTTGTAGTATTATGTAAGTATACGGTCGTTGAAAAATGTCATGTTTATTCAATGAACTGCCGTATATGCTGACATATTTTCAAGATTGTTTTATGTTTTCACAGCGAAAATAAATCCTATTTTGTATTAGTCTCATTTTAATAAGTTGATTACTTTCTTCTTAATTAAAAGTAGGGAAAAAAATATTACTTAATGAAATCAAAGTACATATTTAATTATTCTCAAACACACGAAAGATAATTTTAATTGTAACCATAGCACAAAAGAAGATAAAACCTTTATTATATACTAATTTATATTTATAAAGACCAGGTCAAATTATTGGAACCAAACGTTTCTTTCTTTCTTTCCTCTCTCTTATTCGTGGCCGGAAATGCATAGGTTATGTACCTATATGGTGTTGCTGATGACTATGGGTGACGGTACCCATACCATCAGATAACAGCTATACTGCTACTTTGTCGGTCATTTAGGTATATGAAAGTGTTTACATTTAAAATGCGTTGAATATAAACTTAATATCGTATTGGTACTATTCAAGTATTTTCCTACTTTTATATAATGATATTATAACGTAAAAAAGAGGTAGATATGTCACTAGCGCGCCGACGATGCAGAGCGTAAGAACAGGCAATTGACCGCTCTGCTCATAGTCGATTTGTCAATACAAGACGATACGCACGCTTTTGTTGTTGTCAGAAGTGCTTGACATTTAATATAATGTACAGTGTTAAAATTCCTTCGTGTATTATACCAATGTGATTGGTGTAGTGAGACAAAAGATACACGTGTGTGTGTTGTAGCTCTTTTCGGAACAGATTTTTTGGTTGATTTGTAAGGGTATAACGTATCTATATTTTTTAAATATCATTGCTTTTATAGGCCTTAATAACAAAGTTCACACGCTGTGGGTGGCTCATAAAACCGTCATGTGGGCATTTTTACACACGGTAAACTGCAACTTTCCCCGACATATGGGAGGCTACTGCGCATTGCGTTTGAAATTTTATACTAACATAAAAAATACGTACGCTTCTTAAGTTGCCAGTCATGTCAGGTTGTCATGTCTCAGGACCATACTTATAAATTATTAAACTACTTGCTTTGCGCGAAAAATGTCGGTTAGCTCTTTATTTTATTTCGCACGTACATATATTAAACCGTTGATTTGATATGCGTCTATATCTGTAAATCAAGTTTTAGTCTGTCTGTAACTGTAAGATTTATAGTCTGTGTGTATGTCTGTTTCTGTATATTATAGATGCGAATGTTTGTGAGGATGTTTGTTACTCTTCCACAAGTATTGTACTGAATTTTCATGTTTCCCACACGAGTTTCCCACGCAGCTTCGCTTCCAAAAATATATTTCTTCTATTATTAAAAATGACGAAGTTTCATACAAACTTACATCCCCTATTTTTATCCTTCAGTGAATGAATTTCCAAAAATGCCTTCTAGTGCTCGCCTACGTTATTTAAGGAAGTTATATAAATAATATTATTAGTATCCAAAGTCGACACACTTATTAATAATAAGTTATTATCCAGGAAAACACAGTCAAAGCCGCGGACAGAGCGCTAGTAATAAGTAATTAAATACTTTACGTGTTTGTTTGCAATTTTCCTAAACCTAAACAGACCAGAAATACCGTTTAGAAATGGATCGTGAGTAATTAAAATTCAATTCAATTTACTGAAGTGAAAATAATTAGCTGGCCACAGCTTGCAATGATAAATGAGTTGAGTAACCTTATTACCGCTAAACTGAAACTAAATTGTTAAGTATTATCATGAACTTCTCATTTATAGTACCGTGAGGATACTTTCTGTTTATAATTTAAAAAGAAATTATCTATACTAATATTATAAAGAGGAAAGATTTGATTTTTTGTTTGCATTGAACAGGCTCCGAAACTACTGAACCGATTTGAAAAATTCTTTCACTGTTGGGAAGCTACACTATCCCCTGGTGACATAGGGTATATTATATTTTCAAAAATTAGGGATCCTTAATAAAACTCCAATAATGTAACCCAAGAAATTTGGAATCGAAGCGAGGTCTGGTTGGTAGTATATTACTTACTTAACGCTTCCCATTATGTTAATCTCAATTGAAGTAACTCGCGAATTATAAGATACGAATGTTTATCTCAAATGTGTGCTAGTGTTCCAGATCTGTCACTCTAGTTTTATAATCTATCTACATCTTGTTGAGCAGAGTATCTAAGCTTTATTTATCTATACGTTCTCACTCAGTACAAATATTTACTTAGTATACCAACGTTTAGATGGAAATAATATTGAAAATTGTTTGTGTTAGTTACGTTTGTTATACTCGTAATAGTTGTTAATACAAACCTTTGTATTTACAACTGCTCTTTCAAGTAACTGTAAGGTTTAAACTTTAAAACATATTAATCAATTTTGCCAGTATAAGATTTCAAGTAATATGCGGTTCTTTAATAATTAATTGTGTCTGTAGGCTGTACTGAATTTCAAATAATATTAAGTCCTAAGTATTTGTAGGGTCATACATCGGTGAATGTTAAGATACACCAAGGGGATTTAGGACAATTTTGATTAGATTCAACAAAATACGTGAAATTGCTAAATGGTCTGATTAACGAATTTTTGTTTTACTTTATGTTAATTTTTTTCAAAATTATCTTGTGGTACTTGTTTAATTGATGTATCAAGTAGTTTTAGTAAAATATTTTTTGATTAGTTAATTTAAAGTCAAAAATGTTGGTAATATAAAGTTTTTGCAATATAACAGTTTGTTATAAAATTAAATAGTTCACTTTTATATTCATAATAACCATTGTTATTTGCGCAAGGTATCTACGTAACGCCTGATACTATTTCCTTCTATAAAACTTCATTACGAAACGAATATAAATAGAACATTGTCATTAACTCAGTTTTATAAAAGCGTAGGTACAAGATAAACCTGTCAACAGTAATTTGCAAGCCCTAATTAATTCCAAATACAAATTAAAGGGAAGCTTTATAATTAGACGGCTACTAAAATATCAGCGTTTAAATTTAATGTTTTAATGCCTGATTCTAGTAACACTAGTTTTATGTGTTTATGACTCCTTCGCATCGTGATATCATCATAAATCTAATACGTACCATCATTATAATATTCCTTTAACTATTTTCTCGTTTAATCTAGTAGCTATACATTTCCCTTGCAACATTCGATACAGGAAATGTGAATAGCCGGCAAACGAGCATTATGAACCTGATGGTAATTCGTCACCGTCGCCAAGGGACAACAGTAGCACCAAAGTCACCAAAGATGTCAACGATAAATAATTATGTTACTAGCCAATAAATAAGAGAGAAGATATAAAGTATCTATCTGCCAGTACAGTATACCTGTACAGTTACAATTACTGTTATGTCTGTGATTTAAAAATAATCTTTTTCCTATATCAGAATTCCGCGAAAACGTGAATTCGGATATTTTAATTTCACAGGAAAAACAATTTCAATCAGATTTTACTTTGCTAAGTGAAATTGAAAAACCTCTGAAACTTAAAACCGGCTCAACCAAAAAACACGTAAAAAGCTTAAGTGTGCCGTGACCCGAATAGGCTGGAATATGGAGCGCTAGGTGTATTCACATGGGTGCGGCGTGAATTCCTTCGACACAAAAATTTCATTTACAGTCTATTGAAAAGAATGACAATATAAAGTTTCGAAGGATGATGAAGGCTGGAGTATTCGATTTTTTTTATATCCCTTACCTTGGAACATGTCAGCACTATCTAACTATTTTGTTAAGGACGCTTCGTTTTAGTTAAAAATATAATAAATCAGTAAATAGCACTTCTAAATAAAGTAAATCGTACTTATGTATTTTAGTTACAGAACGCAGCCGGCATAGATATAAAAACGCTATACAGAAATGTTTACAATTATCTATTATGATATAATTGGATATACTATCGCAATCCGAACTTCCTTATCGGTCATTATGTAAACCGATCCGATACGTTGCGTCACAGACAATGGTTGTTGCGAGGTGGTATTGCCAAAATACAGGTGGTTACAGCGGTCGAGGTGTTGCGAAACTGGCACCAGTACGTTAAATATTATCCGCATTGCTAAATATGTTATGACTTATGACTACTCACCCTCGCATCGCTTCGGATACCAAAGTTCTTAATACCCCTGACGCAACTTCTTTTGTCACAAATAATAATAATATCCTACTAATATTATAAATGTGACAAACTGTTTGACGACGACACTACTAAATGGATTTTTATGAAATATAGCCCTCAGGTAAACTATGACTTGGAATAACATATAGGGTGGTTTTATTGTGAAAAATAAGTAACGTATGAAAATGCGGACAAAGTATACAAAAAAAAACTTGCAGGTCTAGAGCATGTTTAAACAAACAAAACAATATTTTTTTATTTTAAGGTGTAAGGTGTCAAATGTCAACAAAATGTACTGAATACATTGCTATCAAACAGACAATCTTGCTATTATTCTACTGTAGTTATAACTTCCACCTAAAATTAAACCAAAAATATAGGCTAATAGCCTGCATTCATAATACAGTAATTAAATAAGGAAAGATTAAAAACACCACCAAGCTATCTCCGTAATCAATCTTGATGCTATTTATATCAAGTTTTAATCATAACGTGTGACCATCGCAATGATGTTAATTCACGAACTAATTTTGACACTATTATCCAAAATTACACTTTACACTACAGAGCTTAATAAAACCAGTTTCACACGGTTACGCGATTCATATTACAGCATAGTATTTAAATCGCAAGTGTCAAGAATGGTCTCCATTGCGTACGGCTTTTATCCGCACGACAAAAGTGACGGATGGTGAATAAATGAGACAGTTTTTGTTATGAATTGATTGTGATAATTCCAAGGTTTGGTGTCTCAACAATTTGGTTAATAAAAATAAATATATGTTTAAACAGTCATACACTTATACTAGGATTCCCTGTGTCGCTTGTGATCCGATAACAAACATTTATCTATCACATAAATCCATCGTCTTAGCTTGCGTTCTGGAAAAATATGACTGGTAGTCAAATGGCAATGTAATAAGCAAAATGACCTACATATAGTTCCGTCCTTTACAATGTCCAGAATCGAGAATAAAAAAAATATAGAAAAATAAAAAAACTAAAACGACATGCACATTGGAAACTGATTCAGCACGAAAACAATGGCGCTATGAAGAATACGTTACGTGTGAAAGGGTCATTGTTAAACGTACAATAACACCTTTTTGCAGTCGAAACCAACATAATTAATGAAATGTTATGAAAGTAATTTCCACTGTGAAGTCAATACTAACTACTGTTCCAATTTAGGCCTGTTCATTTACTTCCCAAATTTCCGTTTCTAACTTTTTGATTGTCTCGTCACTTACACGGTTAAGTTTAATGAGTTCAGTTATTTAATTAAAGCATTGGCCTTGTTTGAATCATTTATTAACTTTTCTTCTTAACTTCTTGAACTATCTTACGTACTCGTATGAAACTTTACGTATCCGATGCTTCATCGTTCTACGTGTACACAGCCTTTGCTTACAAACTCCTTTTCCTTAATCCAACTACTAAACGTAGGTTGTTTGTCGTTAAGGAGTTCCCTAAAAGTCCATGGTGCTAAAATATTTTATACTATCACTAAAATCTTTATGCACGCAATTTATTAATTGTTTGACTATCTTGTATCTCAGTTATTACTAGCGACACCTGCCAGACCTGCTTATTACCTTACCTGCTTTACCTTCTTCCAAATCTACGTGTAGTTACCGAAAGCAACCTTTAAAAAAAATAACGCTTCACGCTCACAGCCTCACACTAGGATTCCCTGTGTCGTGGGTGCCATGGACAACATACTAAACAAGGACATTCACACCCAGGCCGAGAACAGAAATTCAAACTCATCATTCAAATTTCCGCCTCGCTGGGAATCGAACCCAGAACACTTGATGCGACGATCCGGCATGGTCACCATTGCGCCACACGGGTCGTCACGTCGTCGTTATTCCATAAACGTTTGCTTTCGCATTTTGGTGAATTGTCCCATCTCATTGTCTCATTTCTCTAACTTTATATTACTTTTAACTGTAACAAATTGAATACATGTGCCTCGTTGGAAGTCAGTTCAAACCTCGGCCTTGGCGCCATGCGTCAGCTCAACTGTCACAAATCGCACGTACACCTCAAGTCTTAAGTAATTAGTTATTCAGTCGGTATCGAGTTCTCCATTACGGGCGTACCCCGTTCATTAAGGGTCGACGTGGTTGGGAGGTCGTCTCTCAACTCGAGATTGATACGATTAACCCATTAGATGAAATTAGGTGTGATTGATGCTAAGAGAACGTTGGAGAATTTTTGATTTTAGTCATGCAAATATTTATGGTAATGTTTTGTGCAGTAACTTGTAACATGTGAAAATAATTTTCTTTTCTCTTCTTTCTTCTGAGTTATTCCTTGGCTGGTAACGCGTTAGTGATGCTTTGGTGGTACTGATGGCCATGACCGACGGTGACCACTTACCATCGTTTGGTTCATCTGTTCGTTTTTCTGCTATTCACATAAAAACATCTCAAAAACCTCTCATAGGAGATTTTGGTTTAAAAACAAATATGATGTGTTTCACTTTATTTGTTGCAAAATGAGATGTTTTTAATGAGTTCTCGTTAAATGTAAAAGTCATAAGTGTGTCTTGTGCGGTTATATCCTATACCATTAACACCATTAGACTTAATATGGGTAGTAGTAGGCCCAGTTTACAAGTGCCTACATTATTACACGGCTTAGTGTAAGCGGTTTGTTCGCTTTACTATGAGCACAGATAGATTGCTACAGCCCATGATACCTTGTACGTTGCATGACTATTAAATCCATTACTCTAACTTGGTACTCGTTTTTGCGTAATAACCATCCCTTGGACAACTGTTAAATCTTTTGTGTTTTTAAAGTGAAACTTTTATTCTATGGCCCCAAAAAATTTCCTCCATCTATCGCATGTCGAATTACAGCCGGCCGGGCCCTGGAGTAAGAATAATAATGGAGATTCAGTTATTTAAATAAATATTGCTCTTACAATTTTTAATATGCGTCTATCGTCTAAATGATTGTATTAATTATGTACTCCGTACTCTAATACGCAAATTTAAATTAATTTAATAATTGAATATTTTGTCTACTGCTCGTATTGATTTTTTTTTATCATTCCCATTTTTCAATAATTAAGTTATGATTAAAAACGCAATTTTAATACTCTAAATCGGATAATTTTCTAAAATTTTTTAGTTAAATGCCTACATACCGAAAAAAGTTTCACTTGCATTGTGGTTTCATAAAACCACACTATTCTTTTTTTCTTTTGCGTAACACGAGTAACCATTTTGGTATGAGAAATTGTTACAAAATTTATTGTAGGTACTTCAATATGCTTATCTCGAATTATACCTAATGATGAAGTCTTATATTCAAGTTACGTTTATTTATTCTGTAATATAATTTTATTATGTTACATTGAATAATGACTGCTACTGGAAATCAAGTTAAAATCAACCGTTATTCTCAAGGCACTCTACATTTACTGAGTGATATAATCTGTTTAATTTCAATAAGGTACCATTTAATTATACTTTCGCTTACAATTTTAATTTGTATTATTTGTTGTATTGCACCGATACTCTTGCGTTCGTATTTGAGTTATGGCATGTTTCACAATCTTCAAGTAAGTCCGAAGTAAGCTATTCGTTGGTTAAGTTGACATTTCGTGTATGTAAAATGACACTTTAACGTCACTTTAACCGGCGAATAGCTTATTCAGGACTCTACTTGAAGATGGTGAAACAAGCCCTTAGTTAAATAAACATTTTGCTAAATACATAATGTCACTTACTAATAACGCATCAACAATTCAACATGTTATAATCACCTTGAATTAACGCCTGCATATTTCCACTAGCTCCATGCCAGCTCTCTAAACGAGTTAGAGGCTTCGGTTGTAGATTTTTTACCGCGTATCGTTCTATTGATAGCTTAAGCGTTGGATATGTAAGTCAGGGTTGTCAAGCTAATAATGTGCTAACGAGAATATTTCTTTTTTTTTTACTTTACTAACGTGGAGCGTGTGCGAAGTCTTGCATCGAAAAAAATAATATGTTATAAGAGTTAAGTGGTTAAGTTCCATTAGTTTCAAGATTATTTTCTTGGTCGAAACGCGTCTGTAAAGCTCCTGGTGTTACAGTTTTGCAGAGAGATGACTATTTTGTAAAGAAAAATTTTTTTTTGAGTAAATAGCTGACAGTCATTGTCAGAAAATTCTATCAATAACACCGTAGCATCGTTGACGTGTCGCCGGATGAAAAGGAAGCGAGTTAACTGCATATTGTAAACATTGCACCGTTTATTTTGGAAGTAAGTTAATAACAGGTCTTTACCACAAAATAAATGACAACCCTAGATAGTTGTAAGCAAGCGTTACTAAAGGGCAAGCATTTAATAAGCGCCGATGCATTAACCGCCGACCGCCTGCAATGACTCTATACGGAGCGTTTAGTTTTTATCGGCCTGTCCACGTAGCTTGCAGTACCAGATGATATGTCTATTGAAGCGCTTAAGATTTTTTCAAGCTCACGGCTTTGAATATCAGTCTCCCACACTGATACGAGTTTAAATCCTGCGTCGAGAGTGTTCAGACTACCAGACTACCAGACAGACCAATAGCACCATTCGTATTAAATATAATTATCAATTGTTTCTCTGTTGTGTGTGGTGCAATTCTGCACCCTTGAGAATATATCCACTTCTCTGTCTCTTTTATGGTACTATTTCTCCGAAATCCAAAATGTTTTGAAATACGTACATAGTCTGCTAATTCTTTCTCCTGTAGAAAACATCCCACCAATACGTTCATCGTTCATTACACGGACGGCGAAGGAGTGGGATAGCTTGTTTGCGGCCGTGTTCCTACTCGCCTATAATATAACGTCTTCGATAAAAGAGTGCACACTATTTTTACTAAGTTAATGCAATCTAAGTCTAATCTAAGTTCAAACAATCCTCGTCTTCACCACTTTCCATCAGGTGGGATACCGATAAAATGGCACTTGATCATTATTTGGTCACCGTCATCTATTAACATCAGTAATGTCAAACATTTGGATCTGGTCATGTTTTTTACAAAGCGCTTGCAGCCGTGTGTGGCTTATGTCAATTTTATTGTGATCTCAACGTCAACCGAGTAGCAAGTAAAGAGAGTTTGATAGATGACCACTAGTGACGAATTTTCTTGAGCGCTGTATGAATAGTAAATTCTAAATTCTGTCCCAACTGAGCTTGTCTCGTTATTCTCGTAGGCTTTGAAATTTCTGATGCTGTGGGGTTTTTTTTTAAGTTTTATCACTGTTGTATCACTGACCAAAGAAATGAATTTAAATGCATTTCAACGTCTAACATTTACGGAACAAAAACTTACATGCATTCAAAATGAATTCGGTTAAATTTGTACTTTAAATTTTAAGTTTTCAGTTTGTTCGAAAAACAAGAGCCGTAAAATTTATTATACTGATTCCATAAAGGCTCCTTGTGGATCTTAAGTGTCGGCAAGTTTGGGCCATTATTCAAAACTCTATCTTGTTTACGCCGAATTCATAAAATATTCAGTAGCAACTTTCGACTGGGGTTTCGGGTGTTGTAACTCAAACTGCCCTACAAGTTCCAACTTAGTCTTCATAGCAACAACCGTTTGTCCTTCAAAGATGTGCGTTACCGAAGTTGGCAACTTTTGTTTTGAACTGTTTGCAACTCGCCAAACATTCACCGACATTTTGTCACCAACGAATGTGAACAATTCGCCAACAATTTGACAAATACTTCAGTTGACAACTGTTTTCACCAATGTCGTTGGCAAAATATTCGAACGACGATGCCATTATGTTGGTTTGGTTGTGACAGACATGTTTCCAACACTGAATCCAACTGTCCACCTACGGAAACAGCAAGTAGTAGTAGCAGTAGCTGTCTTTTGATGTTAACGTTCATAAAGGGTTCGCCAATATTTAATTTAAAGTTTTATACGTTCCTTCATGTTCATTTTATGTAAGATAATAAAGATTGTTTAAGGGGCCATCCATAAATTACATCACACGTTAGGGGAAGGGAGGGGGGGGGGGGGGTCGATGTAGTGTGACAAGAGGTGGGAGAAGGTCCTAAATTTCGTGACGTCACATTTTAAAATCGAATAATTGGTATGTATAGGTAAATATTAAAAAACAATTAATTGACATAAAACTTATTTCGGAACTGCTGTTAATTTAATAATTTCTAGGTGTAAAATTTCATAATATGTGACGTCACACTAGGGGGAGGTCTCACAAATGCGACCAGCTGTGACAAGGACGGGGGGAGGGTCATAAACTCATGAAATTAGTGTGACGTAATTTATGGATGGCCACTAAGACCCCTCTACCCAACATAGATTTGTGATAAGTCGATGAGCTAGTGTTACACAAAGTGACAACGCGCGTAAAAAAAAGTTTCAAAACACTCGACTAAGTAAGCGATAAACATCCTCCGCTAAGGGAGCGCGCAAGAAAGTAGTAATTGGAGCGAATCGCGCGTTCACGCGTCTTTACGCACGCTACGCATAATGTGACCATAATCACACATTGGAAAGGATGACAGGAAGTTTTTATTGCAGGAGTTTGTGTCGCGTTGATAACACTACGTACCTATTATTATAATGTAATATGCAGCATGTATCATTTATCATTGATTTGATAAATATGAGATTGGTGTCGTGTAAATTAACAAAAGCAGACAGGCATTTGAATATAATTGTGATGTGATTGTGATGAACTTTTTTTTGTCTTCATCAAAGCGATGGATTAAAACGGACATAACTTGAATGCGAATAATTTACCTCGAAATTGTTGTTCGTTAAATTCAGTGTTAGTAGGAACATTAACTTTTATTTTATTGCAGTATGTTTGTGTTTAAAATACTAAAGCAATAATTTTATCACATTCTTAGAAAACATAAACATCCTAGTAACAGTAGTAACATACATACGTGGTGTTCCTCGCGCACGCGCGGTGAAAACGTGCCTGATTGTAAAAATAATAGCGTCGTGAACAGCATAGCGATATTGCAGTCATTAGCAATACATACCACTCAATGCCGTTATCTAAGTGTAACAATTTTTGATATTTGTAAAACACTGCTTGCATGTTTCCATTGTGGGAGGGAGGGAGGTGCCACGCATGTCTTAAAGTATATGCCATCATACATGTTACCCGCGGATTGTTGCAAAGTAGACTAATGCCAGCTTAATAACAATGGATTTCCGCAAAGTAACGCCTGATACTATTAACTGCTTGCGCTGCCTAATGCCTTATCAATGAATGCCCATAAATAAAATCTGAGTCTAATCCTAAGTCCCTGCACCCTGCTATGGCGGACGGTATGCAGTGAGAAGGTTTTTTATCTGCTTGATGCCTATTTCTTTCTTTTTCTTCTCTCTTTCTGGTGTCGCTAATGTCCATGAGCGACGATAGTCAATATCAATATCAGGTAATCCGTCTTCAAGTATATCTACGAGGCTTGACGTCCAGTTGAATACATAAAGTTCTCGGTGTGTACTGTGTATCCTGCAAGTTTTGGCTGCGGTATCAGTATTCATGTGTCAAAGCCGGTCTATTCAATGCTGCTCAAAGGCAGAGATCGCGTTATTTCCGACCGTTCGTTCGTGTAGAAGGCTCAGATTGCGCAAACGTTTTGCCGTGATGCGGGTAGGGTTTTCGTTCGGAGAAAGTATTGTTCGAGCTTTAGAAATTGTCCGTATTCAGCGTCTGTGATTGAATAGCTGTGTTTAGTTTGCGTGGAAAATGTTGGGCTAATAGTGTTGTGTGGACTAAATGTTTGCTTGGTTTTTGTTTTTGGTGTAGCGGTATCGAGAGATAAGGAAATGTAGATTAAAGATTATCTGTTTGATATCGATATGTATAATCTCATTAGGTACTTACTGTCCGCGACTACTTCTACTTTTTAAAATTGGGTCCACAGAAAAGTTTATAGTGAATATAAAAAAGGAATACAAATTTTAACGCTAATTGGTAAAAACAGCCAAGGGGACATTAAATTATTATTAAATTCCTACTTGAATTCTCATACTAAATTTCATCAGAATCTGTTTAGCCGTTTTTGCGTAGTAGAGTAAAAAAGATCATACTTTCACATTTATAATATTACTAGTTGAGCGGGAAAACGTTGTTCTGCCATATAAATGATATTTACACTCTAACCACCTAGCGGTATGAAATATAACTCGTACAGCTCGTACTTTGCGTCCTATTCTCATATCTACCAAATATACCTACACAAAAAATTGTGCGTGTCAGCTCCGGCGCACGACTGAAGTTTACTCCTTACGATCGATTATAAAATGTATAGATTAGTCAATGAAAGTAAATGAACGTATTTTTATATTACTCAAAGCATGTTTGATACCTTTATTTATATTAATTATTACAATATATATAATTTATAATCATCAAAATACATTACATAGTCATGGAAACATTATTTTGCATACATTCAATTGCGCAAGATAAGTTGCGCACGAACATAACGCATAACGTAACGTAACGGACAAAGTTTGATTTTACTCCCCATAAATTTTCATACCCCGGGCTATATGAAAATCGATTCTTATGGAAGTAAACTCCAAAAAATTTCATACATACAGTACCGTTCAAAAGTTTTCGATCACATTCTCAAAATAGCGATATGTACAAAATTAAATGAAAATCGTAACAAAAAATTAGCATTATTTATTAATACTGAAGCATCAATATCGAAGAAGTTCAATAAACATGCATTCTTTGTAGTTTGTCGCCTCTGTTAAGCAAGGACTGGCCAAGCGCGTTATTGTTACCCCCGTATTCAAGAACAACACTGTGAGGTCTCACAGTGTTTGCGAGTGCATAGTGGCATTAAAATCATTTCGTAAACAATACTTGATTGAAGTCCTTCGCTGTGCGTTTGTCAAAATCGATAAAGTAGCTGCCGAGCTACTTTACCGAACGCATAGTATTGGTTTGACTTCTATCAAAATAGAAAGAAAGGATCGATTGTTTATATTGTTATCTTTGTCTTTTGCTTGTGTCAAATGACAAGAGTGAAGTTAGCCGCATCAAATGGACCAATAAGAGGGCTGTATACAGCCTGTGCGTCCGCACAGCCAAGTGATACTTAAGGGTCGACTGTGAAACAGAAGGGTTGCCATGACGAACGCACTGAGAAATGCCTTACTTCGCATAGTATTGCTTCTTTACTTAAACAAGTATTGTTCTTGAATACGGGGGTTAGTTTAAAACGTAACCATCGCAGTTTTGTTCGAGTGTCTCGGTATATGAAAATTTGCAAATTACGTTTTTGAATATTTTGGTGCTTAAACAGATAAGAAAGTTTAACATGTGTACACTCGTGAATTACTACTATTCGTTGATTTAACATAATAAACATTATTATTTTATATTTTCTCAGGAAAATAATATTTAGCTCACTTGCCTTACATTCACTTTTTAAAAATGGGTCGAGAAAAGGAATCAAGTAGAGTAAAAAAAAACGTTCTGTTATAAATAGCATTATACAAAGAAGACTATAGCACAAGCAAAATAGCATCTAAATTGAAGGTAACGCATGTTTATTAAACTAAGAATGCATGTTTATTGAACTTCTTCGATATTGATGCTTCAGTATTAATAAATAATGCTAAATTTTTATTACGATAATCATTGAATTTTGTACATATTGCTAGTTTGAGAATGTGATCGAAAACTTTAGACCGGTACTGTATATTAGATTAGGTTCTTGTAATAATGTCTCTTCTCACTACTTAATATCCAATCTTACTGAACGTTGTTTAATTTTCACAAGTATTGAGATTAATAACATGCATGCACAGTTCATGCCGAAATGAACATGAGAGTTCGAGTAATTCGAAATATTCGTATAGTACTTGCTAATGTGCATTATAACAAGAGCATGTATTTAATGTATAAAACGTTAAAAACGGGTCAATTAAGCCAACGCTCGAAGTTGAACAAGTTTCTCCACAGTAAATGTATCCAGGAGTGTTTTCATGCCCATATTTTAAACATATTTTATTACATACTAGCTGACCCGGCGAATTTCGTATCGCCTGACAAACTATTTTTTTTTTCTAAAATAAAAGTAGCCTAAGTTACTGCCTGTCACATCAGCTATCTACCAGTGAAAGTCCCGTCAAAATCAGTCCAGCCATTTCAGAGATTAGCCGGAAGAAACAGACAGATAGACAGACAGACAAAAATTGTAAAAAATGTTGTTTTGGTATATGTACCTACTATGTATACATCCAAATGCACAAAAATCCAAAAGCAATTAGTAAAAAGCGGTTATTTTAATATTACAAACAGACACTCCAATTTTATTTATTTGTATAGATAATAACTGAGATGTATTATCGCTAGATAAATAAATAAATAAATAACGCTTACACACTTACACTGCGGGGCTGCAGTAAGATTCACATGTCGCACAAATAAGTCATCACAAACACTACACGAGAACCAACATTTATCTGTCACATAGCTGCCCCGGAAATCGGCTACTTCCCATGTGGTAAACTTCCCACTTGGTAAACCTCAAACTGTACCTACCAAAAAGTTGCGTTTGGTAAACATTTCGTTACTTCATACATTTAATCCCATTTGGTAAACTATGTTAGTATTGTTATTTTTGTACGGTACAGTCAGTGTCAAATTAACATTGAAATTAGATATAGGTTTTTTAAAAGCTTCAAAGTCCTGAAATATAATCTCGATCATCAAAAAGAACGGCTAATCAAGGAGCAGTAAAGAAAAACATAATAAAGCCTGTCAAAATACCAACTATGGGCTAGGTAGGGAATACCTAAACAAGTTGTTAGCGACAATAAAACAATATAATATAATAATATAATATAATAATGAAATTTTTTCCCAAAAATAAATTAAAAATAATTTCATTAAAAATACTAGCCGCCAAATTTTGATAGGCAACCTGGTAATTATATATTCTCCTAATTATGAATATGTATAATGTATAACCATTTGGATTTTAGCAAAAAACCAATGAGCGCAATAATTCTGAAGTCGGATCTGAGACTATACGTAGAATCTGCCATCTGGCGGTGAATAGAAAAACTTGAAAAGTATTATGATCTTCATTGATAAAGATACTAAAGTCACTGAGTATGACTATTTATTTACTGTTAATTTAGGATTTTAATTTATAATAACTAAATGGTTTATTTTATTTTTCGCTTTTCACTTTTTTTTTCGTTAGTTATATTTATTGTTAAAAAGTAATTATTATTTCGTCATAAATTTTTTCATTTGACTTTCTTCTTCTTTTCTACATTTTAACATATTATGTGAATTTTTAATACTACCTAATTTATCATAAGAGAATTGTTTATATAACGCTAATCCTTCAATTGTTGTTACTCTTGAAAACGCTACATATGTTAAACCAAGAGACGTTTCTTTATTTCCAATATCTACAACTGCTTTGTCTAATGTTAAACCTTGTGACTTATGTATTGTAATGGCAAAAGCTAATTGTAATGGAAATTGTTTCCTAGAGCAATTAATATTTTCACTTTTCCAAAATTTAGTTATAGGTGGTATTGGAACACAACCGCTATTATTATAAGTTGAATGAGAATAATTTTCAAATCGTACCATTTTTACTCGTGGCATTTGATTAGGGGGACTATAATTCTCCTCATAAATTACTTTTTAACAATAAATAAAAGTAACGAAAAAAAACTGAAAAGCGATAATCTAAATTTTACTAACAAAAAATAACCGACTTCAAAGTTACTCAAAAACTACTTGTCAGATCTCGTTCAAATTTATGTGGGACCACATGACAAGTACCTGCTTTCGATTAAAAAAAGAATCATTAAAATCGATTCGCCCAGTCCAAAGTTCTGAGGTAACAAACATAAAAAAAATACAGTCGAATTGAGAACCTCCTCCTTTTTTTGAAGTCTGTTAAAAAATAAAATAAACCATTTAGTATTATAAATTGAAATTGTCTTCAGAATTACTAGGTAAGAAAACTTCGCGAGCCCTCCTAAAGCACCGCTTTTTTGCTAGTACCTGGGAAGGTAGTAGAGCCTTTGGGTATGACTGATTATAAAATAACTAGCTATTACCCCCGGCTTCGCCCGCGTGTTCAAAGGGAACTAGATAACAATGAGTTGTTTAATATGCATGACACATTCCTGGTGCAAGAATAAATATGAAACAGTTCGAAAAAAAAGATAATAAGAGGAACCAAATGTAACACCTATGACGCACTTCAACCTTCCAACTATAAATATAAAGTTATATCATTATTTATATACATATTATATTAATATTTCTAACTATAAATTGATATCAATCCATAGATCCTTTACGAACTTATAGAAGGACCATAACATTGTTACTAACTTTTAGTATGGAGTGATTCAAATACGCAACTTAATGGGAATGAGATGTTTCACCGCGGTGAATAGTAGCCTATGTCACTCTCCAGCCTCCTAAATATCTCCACACAAAAAATCATACCACTACATCGCTCCGTTACGACGTGAATGTTAATTGTTCATGTTTCCGCAGCTCTTAAAGCAGCTTGATGTTCTGCCTGTTCTTGCCTCCTTAGTTCAACATTTTCAAGAGATTCTAGCGATCGAGCTAATCGCTTCGCTTGGGCGTTAGAGGACACTCTTGAAAAGCTGGACTTGCGTTTGAGTCATTAGAAATCAAAACAAAAACATAACGTACAAAACATCGATCTTCCCACTGGAATGACATGTTTTACCGCGATAAAAAGTAGCCTACGTTACTCTCCACCCTCCTAACTATCTCCACACACAAAAATCATACCATATCATAGCTTCGTTGTGACGTGACACTTTCGCATTTATAATATTAGTATGGATTGCTTGTATCACTTTATAATTTTTTTAATTGATTTTTAACTTTGTAGTGTAGTCTAGTTTTCTTTTTTACTTCACTGTACTCATTTCAACTGAAAGTTTACCAAACGGGATATAACACATATAATTACTGAAATGTTTTCGAAATGGGACTAAATGTATGAAATATATAATGTTTACCAAACGCAACTTTTTAGTAGGTATAGTTTGAGGTTTACCAAGTGGGAAGTTTACCACATGGGAAGTAGCCCGGAAATCAAACCCGGGACACGCCATAGGCAAAGTTGCAAACAAATCGTCTGTTATCTTAGTCATTAGTGTCATTACTTATAATTATTTTAGCAATGTAATGTTTATAATTTTATGTTTACTCTGTTTTATCACATATATCAATATTATTGCAATTAAATTTGATTGCAAATGTGCAAATATCTGAACCGCGCGCTGATATAATAATGTATTTACATAATATCTTTTACTGACGTACATTTGTGTTTATCTTAACATATATAAATTACGTGTCACGTTGTTTGTCCGCGATGGACTCCTAAACTACCTAACCGATTTTAATCAAATTTGCTCACCATGTGCAGTTTGATTCAACTTGAAAGATAGGATAGCTTACATCTTCCTTAAGACACATGGAAGGTTTTAATAAAAAAAAATTTGACAGGACGAAGTCTGTCCGGGCAGCTAGTATTAATATAAATAACGCTTTGTTGTTTGGCTTCATCCTATTAATCGTCCACTACAGGGCACAGGACTCTTCTCCAGATAAGCCTACACCTTATCACGCTGCTCCAACTACGTTTTTTAAAATAAGATTTCCTGACGTCATTTTCCCTTACCGAAACATTTCTATACGAAGAAACCTTTGAAAGAATTCAAACCTGTGTCCCCGTACGGAGAACGACATATTAACTACAAGGCAATAGCTTTAGTATCCTACAGGTTCTATATAAAAAATTAAAATTATTCATATCAAAGCAGGTCCAACAACAACCCGTGGCAATCCAGCTGGCTTCGGCATAAAGTCAAAATGAAAAGCCTATTATGTTGAAAAACTGAAACCAATCCTTTGTTGAAATCCGTATGCCTAAATTCCAATTTTGCTATCACAATTATCCGGGATTTAATCTTAATCCCATTAGCGTTCATCCCGATATCAAAGTCATGTCAATTCAAATAAAGCTTCAATTTAATTGTCTCTTACTGAAACAATAATGTATAATCAGTTTTATAACTCAAATCATTTCGTCTGAGTTGGCTAATTCCTCGAATTCCTGTCTCTAGCTCCAATGAGAAACGATTATTTGAATTTGCGTTTTATTGCTATAGCAATTAAATTGATATTGAAGTAATCTTTGGCTGTGTAAGGCGGCGACGTCTCCGTTCATAGTCAATATCGGTTTGCTTGATAATTTTTACGTTTGGTACGTCTTATAGCATCAGAGCGTTTTTGTAATTAATTTCTAATCTTTACACAAACTCTTTTTTTCTCGTTTCTTTCTCTCTCTATTTCTCCTTCGCTCTCTGTTATACACGTTATTGCTTTCGGTTGGCTGGAATTTAGAAAACTAATTCTTCCACCATTCTGTTCAACAGCAATAGAATAGTAGTAGAGTCAAGTTTCTACAATCAGTATAAAGACAGACAAGTAGGTCCATTTAAAGTTATTTTATATTGTCTTTGTAGCTTTTCGGTTTGGCTTTTTGGTTTAAAACTCTTGTCATCTACCTCACTCTTACGGTCAACGATTGCATTAATCTATAGAGATACATTATATATCTCTTTAATCTATAGAGCAATTTTATTGTTGCCTCCAATAAGCAACACAGACCACGTCATGTGGGTATGTAGTCTGTGGTAAGCAATATTGTAAGCAATATAATAATCAAGATTGAAACTCTTATTTACAGTTATAATTATCCTCATAACTTATTTTACAAATAGGTAAAAACTACATGAAAATCCATGCAGTAATGTCTGAAATTAACGTATGGTGGTTAAAATGTGGTGTATTTTTACCTTAACTAAGCTATGTTTTAAGCTTTACAAAATTCTTGTATCTTGTTATTGATACTTCATCCATTTGTTTAAAAATTAAGTTAACCTTTGATAGTTAAGATTATATATACTAATATATAAAAAGGAAAGATTTGATTGTTTGTTTCATTGAATAGGCTCCGAAACTACTGGACCGATTTGAAAAATTCTTTCACTGTTGGGAAGCTACACTATCCAATATATATAAAACTCCAATAATGTAATCCAAGGTGTAAAGAAATAAGAAAACCGAAGCAAAGCGAGGGCGGTTACTCGTTACTAATAATTATGATAATTAACTATAATACATCTAATATATTAAAATCAAAGTCACGGTGTTTGTGGTCGCACTCCTTCGAAACGGCTTGACAGATTTTTATGATTTTTGTGTATTTTGGTAGATATTTCATACCTCTAGGTTATTAGGGTATCCCTATCCAGAATTTTTTTGGCAGAACAACGTTTGCCGAGTAAGCTAGTCCACTTATAAATTGATGCACCATTTACCGCTCAAAGCTTATAACTTGTACCGTGGTGCATTAAGAAGTGTTGAAGGCCGCCCGCGGACATTTATTGTACGAGTACCTTAACCTTCTCTTGTTATTTAACTGGTGAAAATTACCGGGTTCTATTAATTCGTTCTTTTTTAATTATGTGCTATAAGTTATAAGCGGGATGAGTTGACCAAAGACTCCTGTTTATTATTAAAATAGTTGGGACCAATGTTGGTATTGCTATAATATTATGTTACATAAGTGCTACACTATAGTCAAAATTATCTAAGATGCCCATAATGATAGCTGCTATTTATTAATATGAACTAACCTTGTATGGGTGTCTTTGAGCGAAACGGAATATTCATTTACTTGACATGAATAGTTGAATACTTACGGACAAAGGATTTTGCCAAAATTTGTTAAAAATCCCTACTCATTTTCATTGGCGTTGATTTTAAATCATATTATACGTTAAAATCTAGTAAAAACCCCATCACATCATAATTTATGCAAAATTTAATAAAAATATATGACGTCGAAACAATCTTTTATGAAGAAGCCTAAATCTAATCTGACGTAGGGTGATGTGACGTCTTGAAACCGTTTATAAAACCAAACATAATCGATATATTACTATAATCGAAATTTAAAAAGGAAAATTGATTAATTTAATTACATTGTTAAAAATTTTGCTTGCATTTGAATTTAAAATTAGTACCCAATAATACCACGATGAATTGGATGCTGACAAAGGACATTTTCTATTATGTATGGGCACTTCGCCATCCATGGACAGTAACTGCAGATAATATGTTATATGTAATTATGTATTTAAGGTTGCGGTAAACATTTTTTTTTCAACAAAATAATAATTATGTATACATGAATGTGTCTTACGAAATAAGCAAGAATTTATTCACTGTAGTTTTTTCCTGACGCTCATAATATATTATTATGTCAAAATATTATTATGAAACTGAGCGGGACTTTCATTCTATCATGATCTATATTTCTTTCTTTTTCTTCTCTTTCTTGGCCGGCAACGAACCAGTGATGCTTTTAGTGTTGTTGATGTTCATGAGCAAATGGATAAAAGAATGTTTTATTGAAGTCGTAAATAGGTACATATTGAGAATACGCGGTACGAGATAGCTCAATCGAGGTAGTAAGTAGGTCTACGTAACTAAATATTACGGTTTTTAGTTTAAAATTTAATTATCGAATCGATTAGAAGGTCTTATAATTTTGAATCGATTTGTTGTAAAAATTGGTTTCTTTCGTGAACCGATTTTTTTGTACATCTCTAATGTCACTGTGATGGCAAACGACAAATTGGGCTTCTTAGTTCGCGGTGACTATAACAAAGGACATTTTCTATTATGTATGGGCACTTCGCCATCCATGGACAGTAACTGCAGATAATATGTTAAATGTAATTAAATATTTAAGGTTGCGGTAAACATTTTTTTTTTCAACAAAATAATAATTATGGATACATGAATGTGTCTTACGAAATAAGCAAGAATTTATTCAATGTAGTTTTTTCCTGTCGCCCATAATATAATATTATGTCAAAATATTATTATGAAACTGAGCGGTATGATGAAACTGAATCGATTTGTTGTAAAAATTGGTTTCTTTCGTGAACCGATTTTTTTGTACATCTCTAATGTCACTGTGATGGCAAACGACAAATTGGGCTTCTTAGTTCGTGGTGACTATAAATGTAAGATGGAGCTATATACTTTTTAATGAATGACTTGTCTTTTTTATCATTCTTTTAATATTGTGCTGATATCCAGATCGATGCTTTGTGGGGCTAAGTCTTAGGAACTGTATGTAATCGTTGAATAGCAGATTTATATTTCAAAATTTCGAGTCGAGACACCAGATTCCGAATATTAAGTAGTTACTTGTGATGTCGACTGTACTTACAAAATCAGCTGACCAATCTGACATAACCGGAGTGACCTTGCGACGTAACTTCCCTGTTTCACTGCATTGCACTGGCGACTCGAATCCGCTCGAACGCTCTGGTGAATACTGTCTCTAGCTTAAGCTACTTGCGCACTTTCCGACACTTTAAATATCAGGGATTTATTGTTGAACTAGCTGACCCGTCGAACTTCGTATAGCCTAACAAACTATTTTTTTTTCTAAAATAAAAGTGGCATAAGTTACTTCTTGTTACATCAGCTATCTGCTAATGAAAGTCCTGTCAAAATCGGTCAAGGCATTTCAGAGATTAGCCGGAACAAACAGACAGACAGACAGACAGACAGACAGACAGACAGACAAAAGTTGTAAAAAATGTTGTTTTGGTATATGTACCGTGTATACATCCAAATGCACTTAGTAAAAACCGGTTATTTTAATATTACAAACAGACACTCCAATTTTATTTATTTGTATAGAGTAGGTATAGACTATTGCTCTGCCCGCGACTTTGCCCACGTTTTCCGGGATAATAGGTACCCTATATCCTATTCCAGATCATGGTCTTCCTGTGTGCTAAATTACATGTAACTTCATTCGGTAGTTTTTGCGTGAAAGACTGACAAACATCCTTATAAACTTTCACATTTATAATAGTAGGATGTTTTCTTATTTTTCTGTTTCTTTATTCGCTTCCATTTAATTAATCATCCATCCATTCCATTTAAATAATCATTTAATTAATTCCATGACTATCTTCTATTCTACGCCATACCTATTACATGTAGATAGAATAGAGAAACCTGAAGATCATTAAGTTCTTTTACCATCAACGACTTTAAACATTGAATAGTATCTAAGTTGTCTTCAAGCTGACGTGTTTTATGCGCCCCCGTCGCGATCGGAGGTCATTAACTAAGCTCTCTGTGTTAAAATTCGGAATTTCTTGAAATGGCGCTAAAATCAACTGAAAGTGCAATTCAATACCTTACTACAACGGTGATAAGTCTGCAGGAGAAAGTGTCATCACTAGAGAACATAATTAAGGAACAAAATAACATGTTAAAACAGTTGATAAGTGCTAAAGAAAATTATTGTGCATCGAACATTAATAAAAATACGACGGAAGAAGAGGGTATTCCGGCTACAAAGCAGTACAGTTCGCCAATGAGGGATGCCAGCGATCGGACGAAATCGGCAGTCTCCGCGACCGCTCGGACGAGCGCAATCATCGGGACGGCCGAACCCACCCGACCAAGCGCCCAATTGATAACATCTAATGACAGCGCGCCTGCGGAATCGGCTTCTCACCGCGTGAGAGATATTCAGCGGGAACATTCAAACGTAGGCGTAGCGCACGCGGTTAACAAACATATTGGCGCAAATGAAAATCCCGCTCCGGCTATTGACATAACACTGCGTGATGCTGAATGGGTCAACGTGAAACCGAGGCGCTCGCGTCAAACAGCGGCCTCTAGTACACGCGTAAATAATCTGGTGACGGAGGACAAGAGGCTAGCGAAAGATTTGGAGGTAAATGTAACCAGGGGTGGTAAAGGGACTCAATTGAAAGTTATGAAAACGGCACCGATTATTAAGGGAAATAATACGTCTGAACTTCAAATCAAGGCAGTGGGACGGAAGAAATACTTCCATATATGGAGACTTGTATCAGATACCACAGAAAAACAATTATCAGACTACGTCCGTGGTATATTGGGACAAGATAGCTACTTTGAAATCGAAAAAATAAGCCACAAAACAGAAAGGGGTTACTCGTCCTTCAGAGTATGCGTATCGGAAAGCAATTACGACAAGTTGTTTAATCCCAACATATGGCCTAAAGATGCTGAATTTAGTGAGTGGGTGTTTTTTCGAGCAGCAAGAAACTTACAAAACCAGAAGAGGACATAAAATGATAATTAATATTCTTTATCAGAACGTTAGAGGCCTCCGGACAAAAACATCGGAATTTCTAAGCCTTCTTGAATCCTCGGGTTCAGACTTATTCGCGATCACCGAGACCGGCTGCAACGAGTCCATTCTGGATGCTGAGATCGTCTTGCCAAACTACTCTGTGCTACGCTGCGACCGGGCGGACGGGCGTAAACAAGGCGGCGTGCTGCTGTCGGCCGCGCCGGGTTTTGTGTTGCGTCAAGTACCAATGCCCGATGGCATTAACGTGAACAGGTACAATTTCGAGTTAGTTTGCGCGGGTGTTTATAAGCATAATCGATTTTTAGTGGCTTGTTGTGTGGTGTATATCCCACCGCAAACGGAGGAAAACGAGTATTTAGTTATGTTTGATATTTTGGAAAAAATAAGCATGAAGTTTAAGAATAAATTAGTAATCTTAGGGGATTTTAATCTGTTTTCTTGTAATAATTATGTATGTAATTACTTTGAATACTTCGTGGCGTTTTGTGAATTCGTTCAGTATAATACTGTTCGTAACTGTAACGGCAGGCAGCTGGACCTGGTTTTGAGTGCTCGCGGCGGCGTAACGGTGACGGAGGCCGACGAGGCGCTGCGGCCGGTGGACGGGTACCACCCGCCGCTCGCCGTAGTCGTGACCGTCACCGGCGCCGCCGTGAGCGGGGAAGGCTGCCTCCCTCCCCGGGACCCACTCCATGAACAATACAAGCAGTGGAACTTTAACAAAGCGGATTACAATAAGTTGTACGGTTCAATCATGAATATGGACTGGAATGATTTGTATTCTACGAATGATCCCAATTTAGCTGTAAGTATATTTTATAATCAAGTGAATGACGTGTTTGATAAATGCATTCCCTTCAAAACTGGAAAACGAGATGAGTCTAAGCGTATATATCCAGTATGGTATACGGCACAAATTATTAAAAATATACAGACCAAATACAATTTGCATAAACAATATAAAATCAGTAACTCGCGGAGCGACTACGAAGCCTTCTCGCAGTGCAGGGCGAGAGTGAAGGCGGAGACTGAACACGCTCACGACCAATACCGCGAACGCGTACAGGACCGTCTTGCTTCGGATCCGAGGGCATTCTGGCAATTTATGAGATCAAAGAAAGGCATTTCTAAAAACTGCAAATTAATTCAGGACGGACGATCTCTCTCGGATCATGAGTGCGCGAAGGAATTAGCGCAGTTTTTCTACTCCGTGTATAACCCGGAACCAGCACGGCTCGAGGTTCCAGCGATTAGTGCTACGGTGGGGGGCGGTGCGCGTGTACACTTGGCGCAGCTGGAACCGGCGGAGGTCGAACGAGCGCTAGCACGGCTCCCGCCGAAACGCTCGGTCGGACCGGACGGTATTCCACCGTTTATTCTCAAGGACTGTCGTATGGTGCTAGCGAAGCCACTACTACACCTGTTTAATGTTAGTCTCGCAGCTATGACCTTCCCGGATAGGTGGAAATTAACTCGTGTAGTGCCGGTTCCCAAGGGAAAGGGTGGTACAGAGCCGGGCGACTATAGACCGGTGGCACTGCTGAGCGCACCTGCCAAGGTTTTCGAGTCGGCCATATATCACGCATTATATGCTCAGGTGGGGGCTCAGTTGTCCGACGCACAGCACGGCTTTCGTCCTGGGCGGGGGACAGCAGGGAATCTGCTACATTTGATGTGTGAGGTGGTGCCGGCGGTGGACGCTGGTGGCCAGGTGGATGTCGCCTATTTCGACTTCCGGAAGGCGTTCGATACGGTTGACAATGACGTCCTGCTCACGAAGCTGGCTGGCGTGGGCTGTACGACGCATACGCTGACCTTCTTCGCTAGCTACTTGCGGGACAGGCGTCAGTATGTCGATTGTGGAGGGCACTTTTCGGAACAGTACTGGACAAGATCAGGCGTCAGTCAAGGCAGCAATTTGGGTCCCCTTCAGTTCGCGATCATGATAAATGATCTGCCGGAGGTAGCACAGGAGTCTGCTTGCCTTTTATTTGCTGACGACCTGAAATTGGTGCGCGAAATAGGTGACATCTCAGATCACGACGGTATGCAGAGGGATGTGGATAGAGTGATCGAATGGGGCAACAAGAATAAGCTGTTTTTCAACGTGGCGAAGTGCTCGGTACTCTCATTCAGTCGCGCGCGCAGCCCCCGGCACTACCCGTACCATGTGGGAGGTATGCCCCTGCGGCGCGTCACAGAAGTGAAGGATTTGGGGGTAAGGTTCACTGCTAATCTCAACTTCCGAGACCATATAACCGAAGTATGCAAAAAAGCGTACCGAAACCTTGGCTTCATATTGCGGCAATCAGATGGCTTCACCAACTTTAATGCCCTGCGTGCCCTGTATGAGGCCTTGGTCAGGAGTCACTTGGAACATAATTCGGTTATATGGGCTCCGAGTGAGATCAAGTATAACCAAATGATAGAGCGGATCCAGAATAAATTCGCTAGATACCTTTACTTTAAATTATATGGCGTGCATCCTGGTTATCCGCTGCTGTATCCCACCTTGTTCGTCCTGGGCATGGTGGGATACAGCAAACTAGAAATGAGAAGGGAGATGACGCTCGCGAAGTACCTTCTCATGATATTGCGGGGAAAAAAGGATAATCCAGCCATCCTAGAGCGACTTCAGCTATGCGTACCGGACGGTTACATAGAGCGCCGCCGGCCCCCGGCCCTGCTTGCCCTGCCGCGCGCGCGCACCAACCTGTTGAGCCGCGCGCCGCTCACCCGGGCGCTGCGCACGCTCAACGTGGTGGCAGAGCGAATTGATTTATTCAGTTGTACACTGAACGAGTTCACAAAGACGGTCTCGAATGTTATTGAATTTGGTACGCATTGAATATTGAATATTGAATATTGTATATTATGATATAATTGGACTAATGTAATTGGATTTGATTTATTATTATAATTATTTAATTTTATTTATTTAAATTTGGTATAAATTATTGACATTGATTGTAAGTTGGTATTATAGTAATTCGTTATTATCTGACATTTTGACATTTGTATAATTTTTAGTAATTATATTTTGACATGATTTTTAAGTTATTAATGGGTACTAAATTAATTTTTATTTGACATATTGACATTTGTGTAATTTTTATTAATATTAGACATAGGATTTGGAATTTTATTGATAGGTATTGATAAGTATGTAAAAATGATAATATTTTTTATTGTTAACATTTCGATTTATTTTTGTTATTTACGCTAACGCATTAGGATTCCCCTGTAATGTTAGTGTATCATTGGATTAAATAAATAAATAAATAAATAAATAAATAAAAATAAATCTTTTGTGCTTTTTTCTCCTGTATTTTTCACGCCACTTTCAAATATCACACAATCTAATTATATGTCCTCTTGTCGATCGTTATTTTGATTTGCATTGTCGTTCTGATAACATCATCCCACGTGTGTCACTGAATACATTGAAGAGAAATGAAACTACGTAAGAAATATCTCTCTTACTAAAAAAATCACGTCTTATATCTTTCCAGTGTAAAGCTAATATATTTAAGCTAGTTTTAATATATTTAATATAAATAATACATATATATTATAACCTATTTAAGCTAATAAGGTTAGCTATAAATCCTGAACTATCCTAAAATATCGATGTTGACGTATTTGCTTTGCCGTAAACTAGTTCGTGACAATGAATATCGAATCAGCTATGGATTTCCGATCCTACTTATAATTTTATTATTATCGTAAGCTCGAGATTGGCTCGATCAATTCGTCAATTTATTTCTTTATAACTTCCGTGTACCTTAAAGAACAGTTAAGACACACGGAAGGTTTTAATAAAAAAAAACTTTTGACAGAACGAAGTCTGTCCGGGCAGCTAGAAATATTATAAATGTTAAAGTTGATTGTTTGTTACTCTTTTACGCAAAAACTATTGAACGAATGTTCATGAAATGTAACACACAGGTGCATGATATAAAGTTCTTATTATCCCGGCAAACGCGGACAAAACTGCGACCAGAGCGCTAATTATCAATATAAGACATGTATAATAAGATGTCTTAATTTGGTATTAAAAAAAAACAAATCATATTTGAATATAATAGGTATATTCCAGAAAAATGTTTACCGACTTTTAACAGGTTCTTAAGCTTATTTCACGCACCGCCCACCTTAAGAATAAAATTTTTCGCAAGTTTTATTATAAAGGTCAGTATTTTTTTTTAATTCTGATAGAAAGTTAACATTTCGTTGTTAGAAAAGCTGTAGGGCTGTTAGACATTATAGGCAAAGCCTATATTAGAATGAATGAGCAGAAGAAATGAGTTGTGACAAAGATTATGTATATTAATATTATTCATGTAATAAAAAAAGTGTTGAAATTCAAATCATTGACGTAATTCCACTAGTCCCCAGTTCTCAAGTGAATGTAAATAGAGCGATAAGGGTTCTCATTCAACTGCGACGGACCAGAGATACGGTTTCATTCGTGTTTCAGGGCCGATCGAATGTGTGTGCCTTTCGACTTAACTTACAACCTTCGGTAGTGCAGGCGGTTCGGATATTAGTGCTTGTGAGCGTTAAATGTTAGAAATTTGTCGCATAATGGATTTAGATAAAGTTTCGAAGTTATTCTTTAAGCGTGGAGTCTTCGAATGTCTATTTTTCGATTTTAAAGCGTTTAATACAGACGATAACTATTTGATTGCAAAATATGTTGTCATAAGGGTGAACAAGTGGATAGGGATATTTATATAATTAAAAAAGCATACGTTTTTAAGCTCATACGATCTCTATAGTACGTTGCTTGTAGGTTGAAGCTATTAATTATACTTTAAATGTCATGAAATGTCACAGAAAATCAGCAATTGCGACATTTCCTTACACGACACTACAAAAACAAACATACCTATTGATAAAATTTTTCGGAAATGGTAAGGTAAATGTTTCCTTACTGCATAATACTATGGAGAAGAAACCCTTTCAGTAACATCATTAGTTATGTCTACTGAAGTCAACATACAACTCGACTTTGACCTATATTAGGGTTGTAATGAGTGATAGCATGAAAGTTAAAAGGTCCATGCCGGACGGAGTAGCACCGATAGGGAGAGGGAAGATAAAAATGTTTCTAGTATACTCAACCATAATTTTAACCCTAAATTTGAATACGAAAACAATTATCCACTCGAAGCAAATTTAACGAATTATAGCGTGTGGAAGTTTGCGTGAGATACTCAAGTTGAGGCCTCAGCGTTGTACTGCGGTTAACCACTCACGAAGAACCATCCCAGAACATAATTCGAGCTATGTTGGAACGGTTGCCTCGGTCGTTTGTGATGTTGCCAATATTATCTAGGGAATTTAATGTAACGTTTTCGTAAAAATTCCAAATTATTTATGGCGTTTGAATGCTACTTTCGGTAATTTTAAGCATAATGATATAAAAATCAGAACGGTTAAGTTTTAAATCCAATTCAGGTTCGTTTCGACGTTAGATATAGATAGATATGTAAAAACATATCGACTTGACTTGAGAAATCTCGTGTGTTTTTTATTACGTCATCTATATGCATAATAAGCCCGGGATTTAAGGTAGCTGTCGTCTTAACTTCGTTATTTATCGCACCCTCTTTTCGAGGATTTTACTCGGCTACTAAAACCTTTTTACTTAGTATAAATTCACCGCTTTCTTGCCTTACTCAACTTCTGCCTTTTCCGCAACGCGCTTGCTAATTCTGGAGAAAGTATTTGTCTCTTTAAAAAATATATTCAATGCTAATTTCAATAGCTTTAGCTTGTAAGATTTCTATTACTACTTCCTTTGTATTCGCTAGTTTGATTGTTTTTCACAAAACAATGTCTTGATTATATGTGCTGTTACAAAGTTGACTTTTGCTCCATCTAAGTCCGTTTAGTTTATCAAATCTCTAAATTATTTGGTATGGTTTGAACTATACATTCCCCATTTCCATAAAGATGGGCTCCCGGTGTCTGGTCCGCATTATGTCGTCAAATAGCTGAGGCTTTGTATATTATAATTTTGGAGGGAGTTTGCGTTTGACGTGTTTCAAATTGTCTGTCAACTACAGTGTGACATCATCAGTAGCTATTATGTCAACGTTCGGTAGTTTTCGTACGTTTGTTGTAAGCGTCTGTTATTTAAACAATTTATTATACTTAATACTTTGTATCAAAGCAAAAAGTTCTGGTGTAATATCACTGCATTGATACTTAATACAACATAAAACAGGGATTTTGGATTCTGTTCGTGCAAGGAGTTTCAGAACAGAAATGAATATTTTATTACTTTACAGAACAACACTACCACCCGATCGATTTCAGTTTAAATTATGTGTGAATGATTCATTTACAAAAATGAAACAAAACGATAATTTTTATTCTTATAAAACGCGTAAAGACTAGCCTATGGATGAAATATCAGTACGTTTATAAATATATTCAAATTAGTACGTTGATATTTTTGAGTTAGGTAAGAGATCCAAGTCATTTAGATAATGCTATACAACACACATTTTTATCTTCGCAATTAACTTTGCCTCTTTTTTTTATTCTTCCCAAAAACGTTTGCGATTAAACGGAACTTGTTTAACAGTCGCCACGTAAAGAGAACTAGAATGCAATTAAAAAGTGTTGTACTGAAGTAGCGAAAATTTAACATGATATACCTTGTTATAACTAAGGCATTTAGAAAGAAATAGAACCATTTCAGATTGTCCTCGAAGCAGTTATACATAAAAGATAAATCGATTCTTCACAATTATGCTTTTGGATATACTATAGATGACAGCTATATTTGTTGTGATAATATTTCATGGTAATGATAATGATCGCCTGTCGTTCATATTTGTGTAGTAGAATAAGTCGATAAAGAGTTGGATAGTTCCATTATAATGCTAAAGTGGGGTACTATATCATGCCAGTCATATTATTATTATATGTTGGCGAGTCTTGTGATTGATGCCATCACGATTTGAATTCGTTCCATAATACAATCTGAATGCGTACCGCGTGGCCGATTTGTCCGATTTTCTTCGAAATTTTCATCTGCGTTAGCAAACTGTTCTACCATGTTTTCGTTTTGCATTTCACCATTGCTTGTTCTGGTATCGATTTATAATCTACTTGGCTTTCTGTTTTATGTGTTGCACATCGTCATTTTGATTTACGAAGTATTCAAGGCCGGATGTTTCCTTACTCAAAACAAGAATTTGGCTATGAAAAGATAATAAATGCAAATGTACCTGTATATCGCAGGAAGTACTTTAAATGGTGTTTTGATAAGCCTAACCCGTAAATTTTCCATTACCTGTATCTGGGGTCCTTTTGTACTTAACATTCTTAAAGTTTCAACATATACGAGTAAATAGGTACACGTTAAAACAATTGCCAAAAATTAACATCGTTTTAGCGTAGTGTGAGGATTATTCAAATATGAATTTTTCACGTAACGAATTTTTCAAGTTATGTATAAAGAAGGCAATAAAACTAATGGCTTGGACGGCATTGAATGCTAGCTGCTCGTTTGTATCGATCATAAGACCACAATACTTCTTATTACCCTCGATTTTCCGTTATGACACAACTGTTAATAATTTTACTGCCGCGTATCATCGAATCAAATACCAATTTTTAAATTGCTTTCTCTCTTTAAGGCCAATCAAAAGTTATAAGCTATAACTTTAATGGATTAACTGATAATATCATAACGACTGATTTTGGTCACTTTAATAAAGAAAGTGTAATGAACGAACAATCATCATCAGTATAAAATAATAACGAAACGGAAACAGTGAATAATGACATTAGAGACCTAAGTGATAATAGTGCGGAGAAATTAAGTGCACAATTCAAAGTGATCGAAGTTTGAATGAAAAAAAGTGGCAAAGTGGCGAAGTCAGAGTCTCGCGTAGTGCTCGTGGGTGAGGGAGACGGGGATGGATGTTGCTCCTGCTCTGGCATGAGGATCGGTGAACTTGGCGGAGTTTTACTGGAAGCGGCGAAGCTGACGAGATCCTGGTTTTGCCAGAGGCCTGGATACGGGTGAGTTGCTGCGTATTACCGAAATGCCATACAGTGGTAGATTCTAAAGATTTGACCTTCATAAGTGTATTGATTAATAACTACAGCAGATAAATGATTTGAGTTTGTTCTTTGTTTCATGAAGAAAAAATTATAATATTCATTCGGTTTTTCATTTGATTCGTTATTTATTTTGTATTAAAAATATAATGATATCGTTAGCGGTATCGTTAAAAAATGTTAGTGCCCGAGGCGTACTCTGACTGATGTTCTCTGAGATAATAATGAAATCATAAAACTAAGTTTTAATTAAATTAATAAAGGTTCATTTAATTTCTCATAATACTGTTATACTAAGTGTAGACTTAATAAAGAGAGAAATTAACTGAGGCCTTTAGTAGTGTTAAAAGGAAGACAAAGAGGTATAGTAAAACTTTATTTAAGTTAAGTGCAACTCCGCAAACCTACTTACTACTGTTGCCCCGAGGACTTTGATAACTAAATGTAACAAAGGTTCTAGTCTAACAAGATTGGTAACTCGAACTGAAAGTTTTGTAATAAAGTTCAGCTAAGTACCTTTAGTTGTTAGCCTGTGATTTACTCAGTCCGATATATGTAATCCTACATATGAAATCGAAGATCTGTTGATTTATGGAATATGTATGTTTATTTTAATATTCATATTTTATAGCATAGTAGTGGATACCCGGCATGTTACACTACGCTAAAAAATCTGATGACAAAATTAAACACACATCAGTGTTTTCGTGGTGGCGTTGATGTTGATGCGCCATCTTTACATATAATAATAATAATAATAATAATAATAATAATAAAATATTCTTTATTGCCACACAAAAAATCAAGTAAAATAAACACTTAAATCTAACTTAATAGGTAATATCCAGTTATTGTGGGCAAAGGGAGAGTCTCAGCTTCTGCTAACACGAGAAACCTCGTGCAGCGCTGTTTTTCAGACTCTCCCTCTCCCTTAGGCGTCGTTTGGGAGTTAGGTAATCCCCGATCGCCGCTAGGCATTTTTTTATTGTATGCATTCGCGTGCGTCTGTGTGTGTGTGTGTGTCTGTGTGTGTGTGTGTGTGCGCGCGCGCGTGTGTGTGTGTGTGTGTGTGTGCGTGCGTGCGTGCGCGCGTGTGCATGTGTGTATGTAGCGTGTGTGTGAATGTTTGTTTTTAGATGTGAATATGGTAAGTACTGGGATTATTACATCATTTGAAGAACTGTTTCAGATCCAAGCACTTCCAGTAGGCATGTCTCAGGTTTTCTGCAGCAAGTTGCTTTCTAAGTAACGCTGATTTATATTTTGATTTGAAAGTATCTAGGCTTATATTATATTATCTTTAAATTCTTGTTTGGGAAAAGTGGAAAATTGACTTCATCAATGGACCGAATGTTCCTAATGCATTGTTTTAGGTGTCTCAAACCACCTTAAGATTAAGGCCTTTCAAATGAAACCATTTTGAGGCATATCGGTTGGATGGTTTCAAAGTCTATAAAAGATATCCGTACGAATATTTTTTGTGTATATTATATACGTATTGTAAAGATTAAAAATGCAGAACTGTTTTTTTAAGTGTCTGCTATACTATTATTTATTTTATATTCACACGATCACGTCTTGTAATGGTCCACTCCACTGGTAGGCATGGGTCTTCTCACATTGACTGAACTTTGACTCATGAGGATATATTATCCATTGACGGGAAACTAGAAAGTCCTTGAAAACACGGCGGGTTTAATCCTAAAAGCATTAGCAACTTTTGAGTAGTTTGAAAACGGTTGCACATAACAATTTCTTAAAAAAATCATAATAAAAGTGAATAATATCGTAAAATAATATAAACATTACTTACATAATTTCGCTATATATTGTTAAAGTAAATCGTTTTCATTATTAATTCAGGTTGATTACGTATTCGCGGTAGATAGCATAAAATGAATTAAATTTTGAACCAGATATTATCCTAGTGGCCTATTTAAACCGCAATGCAGCCAGATCTAGATCCTAGAGTACCTGGACCTGAGCCAGATGAATCGCAAATGGCAGCTTAACTAGTGGATTTTTGTAAAGTTGACGAATTTGTACTGAGTTTTACAAATAATAGAAACGGAATATTCTGGTGCTAAGTTATTGTTACCTTGATTGATGAAAGCCATACGAATGTACATAGATGTCTCATTTATGAAATTAAAATAGATGGTAATAACTTTTGGGCTTTGTAGATGATGAATTCAAATTAAAATGAATATTTTTTTGCTAAATATCCTATGAAATTATTTAAAATTAATTACATCCAAAAATAGTCCCGCTGTTGAGTTTCTCTTCGTTGAGACTCTTAAATTAATTAGAGAGGTTAAGGCCAGAATATGCAAACATCATCTGTCTTTCGCAAGTTGTGTCCTTTGGCAATATGCAAAATAACTCGAGGCTATTATAGGTGAAACCAGTTTTGATAATTAAATGTACAGAAAATTAAATCAATACTAAATAGATTTAACCTTGTACATTGCCACCATATTTATGTTGTATTTGTATCACGCGAATTGAGATTTTGTACAGCATTTGCATTTGGAATGATATTAATAAAAGTTAAGTTTTGTTTTATGTTGATAATATTATAGCTATTGACAAAATTTAAAAGTAATTATGAAAATCGAACATATCCGTACACTGGCCTCGGTTCAATCTAATTATAGTGATTGTAACAATCAAATTTGTGCTGTTTTGTCTCCAAAAGTAATTTGCGTTACCAAAGGTCATTTGACATTCAAACCAGTTATTACCCAACAATTACAAACACTTCAAATTGATTATGACATGTTTTGACTTGCAAAAACGAAAGAATATTATAAACATTTAAGATGTTACTAACACTAATAGTCACCACAAACCCATCGAAGACCACAGAGTGAAATCGCTAAAAAATGAAAGCCGCAACCCATTTACGGCCGGTCTCAATAATGTACTAACAGATGGAAGACTGTGGATAGGGCTACCATTAGTATGTTATCTGTCATATTTGTCAATTTTTTCGTCTGAAAATTTGACAAGTATGACAAATAACATACTAATGGTAGCCCTATCCACAGTCTTCCATCTGTTAGTACATTATTGAGACCGGCCGTTAGTCGATCCGCGCTCTCTCACAGAGGCTGCCCAGTTTAATAACCGACTATTTTTCTTCAAACTGGGTCAACCCTGCAACGAGTTGCATTCAAGCGTATTAATCAACTCTGCGCAACTGAATGGAAGGCACCCCCTACATCAACAATGGAGGGGATGCTGTGGCCTATTTGACAAATAAACTGCACTTAAAATGTTCGCCAAGTGCTGAGAGATATTCCGTAAATAAGCATTTTGGTTACAACAGATCCGGGCTTTAGTAAAATTTAACAATGTTCTCCAACTTGTCAACGATCATGTTCGACATCATCGAAATTGGGCCACTACAGCTTTTGGCAAATGATCACTGGGGAAATGTGCCGAAAATTGAGGACCGATTCTATAAATATTTGTTTCTGTACCATAAAACCATGCAACATGTAACCATAATAAAAGTAAACCTTTTATTGTATTTGAATGGTGTATAAGAATTATGCTTATTGGAAATAAAGTTTCATTCCTTCAAATATTATTTACAGATAGTTTACAGAAATAAGTGTGATGTCACATTGCTTGTAACCTGCAAACAACTAACACCCTTCCAACGATACCTCATTTGGTGAATTAGTATGATAAGTAATTTACAAGTTTCGCGGGAAACAGATTCTGGAAACTGATACTATATTCTACATCCTTACTGCTCCTATAAAATTTCGTTCACATTTATACTAATCCAAGTTCAAAAATATTCGTACATTTGATGTCATTTGTAGCAGCTAAAGGGAAAATTTGTACAATTTTACTAAACCAGGGGTTCCGCAAGGCACCCTTCTGGCACCGCTCCAGTTTAGACTGTATGGCTCTTATTAATTAGCACGGTTTAGTGAGAGAATTAAGCGTGTAATAAAAACTTATTGTTTGTTAATGTTTGCGAAACGTCCTTTGTTGCAAGACGTAAATAAATCTGTGTAGAAATATCGCTTATACTGTAATAATTCCGTATACAATGGGTCTGAATACTTCGCTTTAATTAGATTTGCTTTAGTAAGAATGGGGTTTCGTAGCTTCCTTGACAGTCATCGTATTAAACATTCATATTGTAATGGCATTCTTGATTAATTGTAATTTTTTGATACCTTTTCATGTATGAGGCGATTCATAAACTAGTTAAAACTTGCGGCCAATTGCTTCGTGCTTTTCTTTTCTCTGTTTTCTGTTATCGTATTTTTTTCTCGGTATAAGTTCTTGACTACATTTCAATTTGATGGTACTTGGACTAAATGCAGATGAAATTTGGTATGGTAGAGCGCACTAACTTAAGACTGCTTTGAGAATTTAATATTTTGTATTCTGTTAGACTAGCTAGAAAAACAACAAAGAGAAAATTGCAGCCTATTTCCAGTAGAATAGTTTAGACGTTTATATTGCTCCATACAGTAGAGCCGTTGATTGATGATAATACGTGTTCTCTTCAACGTTATTAAAAGATGCGTTTACTACTCCAACATCCACTCAATCTCACTCGGATATTAATTATCGTGGTATTGTATCTGTAGTGTTACTGTGTGTTACTCAAGGATTTTATATAAATTTTATATAAATCTTCGTTCTCTGAATCTAAATTTTCAGAAATTAAGATCACCTTATAAATAACAATCCCTAAAGCATTAAAAAACTCTTACAAAGATGCAACGTTTATTTTTTATTTACTTGTATTAATGTTCAGAGATTTCGTAAAAAGTAGGATTGTTTTTATTGTATTTGGTTATTTAATGCTATCCTCTAAAGTGCTTTTGTTTTTTGTAATTTTGAGCCTATAAAAAAAATTAATTTAATCAACGCCGTACTATAAAAAGTAACATTGCAGATAAAAAAGATCGGCGTCAAAACTATGTAGTGATGTTCGTTCCGCCCGCCAATTAAGATGTATTGTGAATTTGAAGTTTATGAATGAAATGCTGATTTGACGGTTTTGTGGTTCCAGTGAAAAGTGCCATTAAATGTGCTTTTGTTAGTCGCGAGCGGCTTCGGTAAATTGGGGTAATTTCATTCCGGAAATAATTTCGATTTTGCTTACTCTTACTTTTGATGTCATCTCGACACATACTTTTGACTGTGTTATATTTTACCTTGTGAGATATAAACTTTGAAAATTTCAATTTTTTCAAAATTTTGATTAGCGAAAAACTAAAAAGTATCTTTTACAACATCTGAAATGGATAATACGACGATTGGCCATTTAGTACGTTGTTTGTTGATAACTTAGAGACGCGAGTAGGGGATACTAAGTTCAGTTTTCTGCCAAAGCAGTACAAATGTTCTTATTAGAATCAAAGGTGTTTGTGATGTATTCTACATCATGTGCAACAAAGCGAATTCAAATTCAGCGATATGTGCGATTTTTACTAAATAATGGTTAACTGAAAACTAGTGTTCAACGAAACGTAAAAGTGGTTTTTCGTTGTTGCGAAGTTTGCAGATGAAGCGTTAGTTGTGCGGATTCGTTGGTTCCAACTAAAAGTTATTCACGAGCGTTTTAACTCTCAATTGAGGGGATTGTGATTAAATTTAACTTATGTGTGGTTTAGATTCTGTTGTATTATATTACTGTTCATTTTGAATTTTGATGATAATACGGTTGATTTTGTATAATGGATGAGCTAAGATTATCATAAAATGATTTATTTGAAGTTTGTGTAGAGTGTACAGATTTATTTATTACAAGTTTGAAACCCAATGTAGAACACACTACGGATTGGATAGATTCTCTAGTATTTCTATGTTAAGCAATGAAGCGATATTGTTTTGTATAATTCTCCATATAAATCAGTATGTCTGTACTTTCTAATTTGCATAATGTTTATAAACACTAAAGATTTCTATTCTATTCTCTACTTCCAGTTCTTTAGTGAAAACAATAACAACAGCACAATAATTAACCCTCGTCAGTTTTCTACTCAAACCATAGATATTAACATCGGTGACATCGATCGGGAACCGTTTAAATTGCAGTCTTGTTCGTTTTCACGGACTTTCTCGGCACTCGCTCGTGACTATCCGTTGATATTCTCTTGATGCTAAATACTTGCACACGATCCTGTGTTGGGATAGGTTCGTGGGTAACTCGAGTTAATATAACAGCGTTTTATAAATGATGCCTTTTATTTTTTAGAAGATTCTTAAAGAGTTTGTAAAAAACCAAATTCGAATAAAAATATTTGACTTTGACTGTGACTTTGACTTTAGCTTATGCAGCTGCTAGGCATACGTCTGTTTTAACGTTAATTTTAACGGTTGCATCGGAATACGCCTTACTTAGCGAGTTAGACCGTAAATGTGTAACAGAATTATAATCTTTTGTTGTGAAGAAACAGTCACTTAAGGTATAGCTTAACATATACTGTAATAGCATTAAAGCTTTCTCGCACTGTTTAGCGCGCTAAGGCTAAGAACTCACGTAGCGATTTTCACCCGCACCCGCCGCGGTAGCGGGCCCGCAGCTCCTGTAGAATGCAGATTTGTATGTAAAAACGAGCGGCATATTTCACGACGCGGTTTACGCCCGCGGCGGGCGCGGTTTACTCGCGGCGCTCGCTGCACCGGCGGGCAACTTCTAGAACCGCGCGGGTCGCGGTCAGCCGCAGCCTCGGCGGGTCGCTCCCGCACGCTCTGCGGTCGGTTGGCGGGCGACCGCGGTGGGCACCGGGGGGGAGGGGGGGTACAGATCGTAAAACCGCCCGTCTTGCGATATTCGCCCGCCAGGTTTGCGGGCGATAATCGCAACCGCGGCGGCCGCGCTACCGCACAAAACTTTGGTCTCGTGAGTATTGAAACTTTTTAAAATTTCCGCCACCGCGGCGGGCGCGGGAGAAAATCGCTCCGTGAGTTCTTAGGCTAACTGTTACATCTGCATAATGTCATTGTTAACGAAAAATAACGCGCTAGGACGCAATGAAGTAGGTTATTTTTTGGTAAAATTTTGATTATTTTGTTAAAAGTTTCATTACAAAACAAAGCATCGGCCGCCGTATTTAAATCGTTTCCGTAACGGCGGTAGGATGTAAGGGTATCTGTGAGCCTCGCTGTTTACTCAGAGGTTACTGACTCCTCCTTGTTTTGTTTCTGTTTCGAACTTCCAAAGGCGTTCTTCAATTAGCTTTAGTGAGGCTCGACGTGTGACAGAGCAGACAATGGTTGTTGTTGTTGTTGTAAGAAACAAGTTGACAGACGTTCCTAAGACATAACAGTTTGATGTTTTTGGTCTTTGAAGCGGTGTTAGGTATTATGTTGTATTAAGAAGTCATTGGCAGATTGACATTGGTATCTTAGTAGGCGTGTCTATTCAACAAAGAGCAAGCGAGCCAACTGTTGATAAGTGGTTCACCGTCGCCTTTGGACGTAAGTTACACCAAAAGTATCAACGACGCATTGCCAAAAAAATATAATATATTAAAAAGAAGGCACAGGCTCTCAAGCGGTTAGGTTTAATCTTCGTGTTGATTCTTCGGGATCCCTAATCCAGGTTCGAGTCCTATCGTGGTTGGACAGATTGGTATATGGTCTGCCTCTTACACACTTAGTGCAGTATTCTATTATAACAAGACGAACGCCCACTTATCGCTATCGATCGATCATGTGTAGTCTAGTTATGTGACGGCCTTGAGCAAGGGTCATTGTCAATGCACGAATTAATAGATACATACATTAAGGGCTTGTTTCACAATCTTCAAGTAAGTCCGAAGTAAGCTATTCGTTGGTTAAGTTGACATTTCGTGTATGTAAAATGACACATTAACGTCACTTTAACCGGCGAATAGCTTATTCAGGACTCTACTTGAAGATTGTGAAACAAGCCCTAAGTGTCATGGATGTAATTATTGGCTGATAGTGACTATAGTAAGCTTTGAAACTCATAAAATATGTATCTAATTTAGGAAATACGTTAAGTATTTCGCAGAGCTACGGCGTACGGCTTTGTTTAAGCTTATTTATCTTTGATAATGTTATAATTCCTCAGATTACAGATCCATTTTCTGCTTATAAAAGTGCATCTTTCTTTTTTGATAAGGATTAACTATAAGAAATCGAATTGTGGTTCCCTCTATGGGCAAGATTGAGTACTAAATAGACTGCACGGTATTCAGTACCTATATGGAAAACGTCTATGTTTTAAACACCTCTAAATAAAATTTTATATGCAAACAAAGCATTAGTTTTCGTAATTAACATTAGAGTATCCAAAAAGAAATTCACACTTTCCTTTTTATGTGTATAAAGTTATCACACGCGATTCACGACAACGTGTGAATGTGTTTTATTGTAGCTTTGAAAATAATCCTACGAGTCTGTTTCTGTACTTGCTTATGTAACAGTAATTATTTATACGCTCGGGTGGGTGCCCACGATTATGCTTGGTTATTATCATATTAGTACAGTTAAGTGATGAGTAACTTGTGATTATGTTGCTGCAGTTCATTTTTGAACTTTGTTGTTGTATGGTTTCAACCCATTACTGAGTACCGGTCTTCCTCTTGCGGAGGCCTAGAGCATACGCCACCACGCTGTTGTTACATAGTGAAGGTATATGTTATCTGTAGGTTTATTTAGATGTCATATTTGCTGTAGTTATAGATGTTGATGAAAGATGGCTCTACTAAACTTGCTTGGTTCTTTGTGATGTGTATGTATGTGTCTATCAAAAATAATTCTAGTATAGTTGTGAGTATTTTGTTAGCAACAAAGCTGTGATTTTTCAACACATTTCTGTATACTGGTCACTAATGTTTGACATAAAAAAGAAAAAATAATAAAGCTTATGTAGTCCTAAAAAGTGGAACGGTAGATGTACGTGATGCATGTGATTAAGTAGATGTGGTAAGCCGTAATATAAAATATGGCGAAGATATCAGCTGTTATCTTAACGACGTGTTTGGGGTCTGGGAGAGCGTCCCACTTGTTACGACGCTCCGCAAACACCACAGATACGCAATGAAAATATGTTTATCTGTTACGGACGTGGAGAGGCATAATGTTAGGCTCTTGTCTTGTAGTACCCAAGTCAAGGAAATTTGCGCGTACATTTTAGTGTATACGAAAGATTGAACTTTAAAAAAAGCGGTGCAAATAACAGTACAATTGAGTTATCAGTGAGGTTTCGATGTAATGCGACATGCTGTTTTACATAGTTTTCTTTTTTAATTGACCTCTTCTTATCCTCTCCCTTTCGCTCTTTTTCCCTCTCCCTCTTCCTTATCCTCTCCTTCGCTTTTTCCGTCTTTGGCGATACCGTTGTTTATAATCTCTTTTTATGTGTCTTCAGCTACCTGTTTGTGCCATCCAGGTGGAGATACATTTATTGTGTTAATATTTATTTTATTGAATAGTTATAAAACCGTACCACTTTATTTAGTTCCAAATTTCCAAACATAATTGACTTGATTTCGTTTGTCGCTTGGTCATAATGCAATCGAGGACAGTTGCTAACTAAGAAGCTGTCCTCGATTAGAACTTCAAGAAAGAAGATTTCGAGCCAGGAACTGCGATTTTCCGGCGTTTCCGATGCCAGTTACCGGACACCGCGCGACACACGATGCCGTCCAATACTCCAATCTAAATACGTAATAATATAATATTAGAGTATATGTATAGTATTTGTATTCGTAGTTGTTGTTTTTATATTATCTATGAGACTTAGTTGCCTGTAAGTAAATGAATTTGAATTAGAATAAATTAACATCGTTTCTTATTATGCTTGTTAATTACATTGTTCAGACTTCCGAATAAAGAATAATTGTATTCAATTTATTACTGTGAGTTACTAAACCCATTATTCAAATGTTTGAAACAGGTTGTGTTTGGGACAGGTTAATCTGACCCATCGTAAATCCTGGGTTTGGCTTATCGGTCTTACGTTCAGTCATACCTCTGTTTATGGTCGCCGGTTTATTAAGTAATTAGGATTAACATTGATTTTTTCAATATTTTGTTACTTTTTACGGCTGTATTTAACAATAGTGACACATTACTACTTGTTTATTCAATCAATCTATTATTTACTTCGTTTTGATTTGATCAAGGTGTAATTTTAGGCTTTACATTTTAAATAGTTGCATTTTAAATAGTTTGTTTTACATAACAACATAATTTACTTTCATCTCACTTGAGTCTCATTTGCATTAAACCATCTCTAAAATCTGCTTTGATCATAGATACTACATATTCAAACAAAATTATAATATTAATTGGGCATTTTTCCAACTTTTTAGCGAAATTAAATAAAAAAGGGTAATTATTTAAAAAAAAAATTTCACCTAATGTCTTTAAAAAATATATTCTATTTAATTTTGTGTAGATTTTATACCTCAAATAGATAAACTATGATAACAACTGGTAAATAAAAAAAAAACAGAATGAAAATAAATGTAAAAACCAAAAAATATGTCGAAAATAGTGCAGCAAGTCAGGTTTTTTTCCAAAAAAATTAAAAAGCTAATAAAAAAAAACCAAACCGATTAGACCTACACATTGGTTTTTTGTTAATAGTTTTGTCCAAATAATCAATAGACGCCGGGCGGTTACTTGGCCCTGGGACACCCTGTATATTAAACGTTTTTATCTGATAATCTTTCAAATACCTACTTGATCCAGTATTAAATGTATTCTTTGTTGATAGTTTGAATTGCTCACGATAATATTCAGTGCAAAGAGACATTATCACGTATGTAATGCTTATATAATAGCTTGATTAAATTTTTAAATGGTTTATTTAGTCATAACAAGAATAAATTATTAAATTATCTGGTGAATAGGTTTTAGTATATTGATAGCATTAAAACAGGAGTAAACGCGGTATGTTTTATTTGAAATTGTGTCGTTTAAAGTTTTATTTTAATTATAGAAAACTGGATCTAAACGGTCTCTCATGTGCGTACAATTATAACAAGTCATGGCAGGACATGGTAGTTATCTTCATTCACTTTAGTAATTTTATCTGCACTACTGTATGAACTGTATCTTTATTTCTTAACACAGACATATTAACAACAACTTGCAGTGCTTAATTACATATTCGTCGTCTAACTACTAAGTCATTAAATATAATAAGTAATTTAAATATAATTATGCAAAGTACCATTCTATTATAATGTATACTCCTTTTTTGTGTAGAAACTTAAAAACTTGATTACATTTTATACTTGAGAGAAGATGTCCTCTGAATTTGTCTCAACATTAAAATTACCGCTTGTGACAACGCGGTACTAGAATTATTTTTATTTTAGTGTTTTGAGCAATTCTTGGATGACTTCAAAAGCGCAGCTATTAAGCTCTAAGCTGCAAAACTTAGAGCTAAGTGCAGTCCTACAGCGGGAAAGCTAGTTGACCTAACCCACATTCTAACGACACGTCTCAAACGTTCGTATTCTCACTGGGAATTTATATTAAAGCCCCCGGAATAATCAGGTCATGATACTCGTGATACAATCAAAACATCGCGCGTTTTGCTCGGGCGTATAATGTTTTTTTTTGTTCCATACAAAACTACTCACAGATTTGGGTCGTAGAAATAAATGGGAAGAGAGAATTTAACGCAAATATTATCTTTCAATCCTACCGAGGAACAGGTTTTCGTGTATTTAACTAGATCAGTTTCCATTTTCAGCGAATTCAATCTTCGTATCCGGACTGCGATACGATTCGTTTGAATGTGTAATGTTTACATGTTGCAGAGAATAAAATCGGAGCGTAAAAGCAATTTCAAGTGTGATATCTGATCGTATTTTATTTCGATTTGAACTACCTGTATCTTGCGTACTAATAATACTATACCTAACTTAAATGTGACAGATAATCTGTTTTTGCATATCTGGAAGGCTATTCTGTTTTGTAACTTGACAGCGGAATCCGCGATGAGTTTCAAAATTGAAGTTCGAGTCCGAGATCTTGATATGTGATTCTCTAATCATCTGGTACACACTTGCAAAGTGAAGGGAGTCTCGAACTCTAACTTCAATTTAGAAACCCATCGTGGATTCCGCTGTCAAGTTACAAAACAAAAGTGAACTTGCATCATATTGACATGTCATTATCTAATCATCTAGTACGCACTTGCGAAGTGAAGTGATCCTAGAACTCGAACGTCAATTTTGAAACTCTGCTGTCAAGTTACAAAACAGAATAGCCGTTCAGTTATCTTTTATTGTTCGCTTATGCTGGGGCTACATTACCGGACGAATATTCGAATTGGGGTTGTAGCGATAAAACTTTGTATTTGCCATCGACGGTGTTCCTGCCACATTTGTTTGGCCACGTTGCATTTGGCGCAATAATGAAAATGTTCGCCGAATTGTGCTAATGTAGTCGCAGCATTAGGTTATGTCCACACTTAGAGGTGAAGGAATTGAGGGAACTCCTAAAATATTATAGCTATAGTAGCTGGTCCGGCAAACGTTGTTTTGCCAAAAATTCTCTGGATAGAAACACCCTAATCACCTAACGGTATGAAATATGCTTCACGACCATTTCTCATATCTACCAAATATACATAAAAAAAAATCATAAAATCGGCCTAGCCGTTTTGGAGGAGTGCGACTACAAACACCGTGACACGATTTATGATTATTTAAATAAATGCGATTTTCATTTGTTTTCTCTGAGGACGATTTCTTTGAGATCGCTTATTGTTTTTGGTAAAACTGATCATTTCACTAACATCACCGTTTCCTTGTCACCAGCTTCTCGCAGAAAGTGGACGAGGAGGAGGGCGGTGGTGGCGTGACGCTGCACCCCCCGGACGGGTTCTACTCCCACCAGCACAGCATCCACAGTGGGCACCATGCCCACAACGCCGAGCCGGACCGGGGGTACATGGAGGGCAACAGATACGTCACTGCGGTTCACCGGCCGCTGCCTGGTGAGTACCAATACCAACTAGTAGTAAGAAGCACGATATAAATATCGACCGTTGCAAGGGGTAGGGCAACAAATACGTAGGCTGGGCTACCAGTACCCATTTTTAACCGACTTCAAAAAAAGGAGGAGGATCTCAATTCGACAGTATTTTTTTAATGTTTGTTACCTCAGAACTTTAAACTGGGTGAACCGATTTTGATGATTCTTTTTTTAATCGAAAGCAGGTGCTTGTCATGTGGTCCCACATAAATTTGAGCGAAATCTGACAAGTGGTTTTTGAGTAATTTTGAAGTCGGTTATGTTTTGTTAGTAAAATTTAGATTTTTGTCCATAAAAGTGCTGCGTTCTGCCCACGTCTTTACCCGCGTTTCATCATCCAAATGTATATTTGGATACGAGTATATCACCTTGTTAACAACCACTATATAATTATAGATACCGAATACCGATATAATGTTGAGCACAGTCTGGGTTTTAGTATTAATAAAAGTGAGTACCTATAAAACTGTTATGCGCCATTCGTGGGCAAGATAAAACTTTCGATTGACCTTGGGAACCTTGGACCTTGGTCGCAAGAAAGTTAGAAGTGTTTTGTTTGTGAACGTGCGATAACTACTGGTCCATTTGTGCAGGTTTGTTTGTGTCTGATGACGCAAAATTGACAATAAAGAATAATATTAATTTTATTCTGTCCTACGTTATAGGGACCATCCATAAATTACGTCCCATGTTAGGGGGTGGGGGTGGTTGATGAAGTGTGACATAATGTGACTAGGGGTGGGAGGGGTCCTACATTTCGTGACATCACATTTCAAAATCGAGTAATTGGTATTATAGGTAAATATTAAGAAACAATTAATGGAAATAAAACTTATTTCGGAACTGCTGTTTTAATTTAATAATTTCTAGGTGTAAAATTTCATAATATGTGACGTCACACTGGGGGGGAGGTCTCACAAATGTGACCAGCTGTGACAAGGGGGGGAGGGGTCAAAAGTCATGAAATTAGTGTGACGTAATTTATGGATGGCCCCATATGGATTCTGAAAAACAAAACATAATCATTCATACGGATTATCTGCTCCTTTTTATCCTACTAATATTACATGTAAAACTTTGGGAGGATATTTCACTTTTTCACGCAAAAACTACTGAACGGATTTTCATGAAATTTATCACAGAGATAGACCATATACTGGAATAGGATATAGGGTACTTATTATCTCGGAAAACGCGGACAAAGTCACGGGCACAGCGCTAGTAGTCATTACCTACAATTTCCTGTATATGGTCACACAACCTCACAGAACAAGTAATGTCCGTCATATAAATCTTCCTAGTTTAGGAAATGAACGTTAACTATTTCCTTCATCCAGCTCAGTATCTTCTTGTTCAGTTTTGTCATTAATAATTGAGTTTCGAAGTAGTTCCATTAATTTGCAAATTCTCCAGTCCAGCGGTAACTTGACGTCGCGTCGTCAGTGTCACGATAATGGATGTTCTGTCGCGTATTATTGGTTTAGAAATATCGTATTAGGTCTTAGTGATATTTCGATTTATTATTTATGTGATATTTTTCGATATTACACTTTTTGCGTCATAAAATTAAATATTGTTACAGAAATTACAGGATTTGCTACACCGTTTTAAATTTTTAGGGTTCTGAGACCCAAAGACTTCTCCGTCAGTCCGCATGTCCCTGTCTTATAGTACTATACCTTATAAATAGGTATATCTCGTTCTTATATTATATCCGTATAAATAATCTGTAATCGATTTCGTGTCAGATGTTGTGGTTCGCCTACAAGGTGTCAGACCATTATTAGTAAGGCGTTCCGACTCGATACTCAAAAAGCGGCCAAGTGCGAGTCGGACTCGCTCATGAAGGGTTCCGTAGCAGCAAGTAACATAATATAAAAGTTCTTGTAGTTCGTTGTAACTTTGATCAATGTTTTTTTGCGGTTTACGATTTATGACGTATTAAAAAAAAACTACTTACAAAATATCATTCAAACCAATTTTCGTTGGAAGTTTTCATGGTAATGTACATCATATATTTTTTTTGTTTTATCATTCTCTTATTTTAGAAGTTACAGGGGGGGGGGGACACATTTTACCACTTTGGAAGTGTCTCTCGCGCAAACTATTCAGTTTAGAAAAAAATGATATTAGAAACCTCAATATCATTTTTGAAGACCTATCCATAGATACCCCACAAAAAAACATTTTTGAGTTTCAGTTCTAAGTATGGGGAACCCCCAAAATTTAGTGTTTTTTCTATTTTTGTGTGAAAACCTTAATGCGGTTCACAGAATACATCTACTCACCAAGTTTCAACAGTATAGCTCTTATAGTTTCGGAAAAAAGTGGCTGTGACATACGGACGGACAGACAGACAGACAGACAGACAGACATGACGAATCTATAAGGGTTCCGTTTTTTGCCATTCGGCTACGGAACCCTAAAAAGCGTTACATATTTAATTAACCTCTTATTAAAGTATACTCCTACTACTCCATTAGTATGTTCATACGTTTCTAAGTTGAACAGATCATTTTAACTTGCAAAAGTGTGAAGAACGTCTCTCGAGTTACGAAAATTCGCTGCCAACCTGTTTGTAGTTGATGTGAATGAATTTGAGCCCTCCCTCATGGATCCACCCCTGGCCTTTAAAGCATACCTACTCCAGCGCTTCTGTAGTGCGGATCTGTAAAGGAATATTTTGACTGAACTGTACCATCTATCTGTTACAGCATTAAACCATTCAAACTCGTCATGCTCATCAGCGTCGAACGCGTCAACGGGCGCGGGTCTGTGTCCTGGTGGGGCGGAGCCCGCGCCGCCGCTGTACATTGCCGCGCCGCCAGAGGGCTTCGGGCTCGCCGTGCATACCAACAGGTAATGAATGATGATTATTACAATAATGATGATGATAAATGTTAAAGCAATGTAAAACAGGCATAAACTTGTACAGACTGCGTTAGTGTAGTGGAAACAAAGAGAATAATAGGGGAGAATTTAGAAGCAAGAGAAGAATAGTAAGAAGGAAAAGATAAGTAAGTAAAATATGATCCTGAGATTTAAGGTGGAAATACGAACAAAACATTAACAGTAACTTTTGGATACAACGATACCCAAATGTATTTTATGGGAAATATTATTTTAAAGACTTAATCTACGTCCAATATATTAGTGTAATTATTACAAATTATACTGGTGTATAAATAAAACGTAGTTACACAAATTTTTATTTACATAGACATATTTTTATGAAACTGATTAAATTATACACTTTCTTGTGATTATCTGCGATTCAGCTGATAAATTAAACATTGATGACGATCGCGAGATAAACATAACTTTAAAAAAATCCTCTACAGGTCTTGATTGAGCTGCTAATGAGCATTTAATTGCTCATAATCTATGGACTATCGTAACAAAAAATGTATGCGATCGAAATCGTAAATGAATCAAAGTGATTTTGAAGAGTAGAATCACGTTTCGCTCCTTTGTTTAAAATTCTAGTATGAATGACGATTGTCATCAATGTATGCAGTTTAACAACAGTCTGTGTTTAATCTTTCTATTTATCTGAACTGACGCCTTTACAACGTTCAGTTTTGTAGTTTATTGTTTTTACATGGTGATGTTTCTATGTTTCTTCTGTTACAATTTTAATTCCTTTCTTAGGCGTGGCACAGACGTTGGGCTCATTGGCACAACTGGGATAACACAAAAAGACCCGACTTTGCCCCAAAAACGGGGCAAGTTGACTAGAGGGTACGTCGGTTGAACCTCGGAATGCCTTGTGATGTGATACCATTACCTAGATAACACTTGACTGTCCTTATCGATTCAAAAATAATTTCATTTACCTCTACTCTTACACTATCCTAAACAAGGCTTGTATAGACATTAACTGCATTGATCACATAATAATCATCCTTTCCGAAATCAGTGACAAAATTCTCCTAACCTTCTAGGGCATGAATATTAAGATCTTTGTTAACAAATATTAAAATTGAACAAGTTATTATGAGACATAATTCTGTTCGTTGAACTTCAAAAGTAATTGATAATTGAATTATGTTTCCAAATCATGAACCCAAAATGCAGTATTTTTTCATTTTCGGCTTTTTGCGTTCATGAAACTAACACACCATTAACTTCTGAAATAGTAGTGCATTGAATACATTAAAACATTTCTGATTTTACGCCTAGAACCGCATGTACTCTCACCTTACTAAAAAGAAATTTACTGCGTCACCACCCTTGTTATAAATTTTACTTAAGATTAACTGTATCTAATAAATTCATGTAAAAGATACTTTAGATAGTTCCTTCCTTTGTTTCATGAAAACTTCAACAATATTTCTTTCATTTTGTCAGCATTAATACTTTGTGATAGAGAGAGCTTTGTTTGCGACAGTAAATTGGAAAACTTTAAAGGTACTTTAAGCTTCAGCTACTATTATTTCAAGTATTACAATTCATACACCAGGAACATATTAAATACAATTCTTTAAAAACCTTGCTCCGTTCTAATTTATTAGTCTCACCTATTTGAGAAAATCTATCACGAAACATGATACAAACATGTCACGATTAACTAATTAATATTATATATTTATTGAACATATGTATATGTATTTCACTGATAAAACCTCGACAAATATAAACGTTGTTGAAATCATGTTATGAATTACGGAGTCCAATGCACCATAAAAGTCTGAAACCAACATTTGTACGATTTGTACAAAACCCAGGAGGATAGAATATAAATCAATGTACACCAGCAGTAAAGGAATGACAAAGCGACAGACGGTGTATCTGGCATGTTGTTTAATGCCGTGCATAAATTTTCTAAGTCAGGCTTCACTGAGCGCAGCGAATTTTAGCTTGTATTGCTAAGCAGTTTTCTGTTTACACGGGAGACTAGTTTGTCTTACTCAAATGGGTACAACCTGATGTACACCGGAGATACTGCTTTGTTTGGAAATGAGTTTCGATTTAACGACGACATTTGAGATCAGTTATATTTCACTGATACGAGATATGTAAGTCTAAATGTATTTGCGTCTTTGAGGAAAATAATATGATCAAATTATTCGATAGACGTGAAGCTATTTACTTTCCACGTGTATTTTCCGATGTCTGTAAATTAGATTACCTTACTGACATCACATGTTATGCACCATAAACTATTATAGTTCATGCGTGATGTTGTATACACATTCATTTGCTTAGTATTTTCTGACTATCCATCTATGAATGGATGTATGCCGTTACAAAAAAGTGTAAAAGATTCTGGTTTTGAAATTATGTTGTGTTTTCATCAACGTTTATATTACTTTTGGGAGGTATGGTAGAATTCATCACCAAAATGGAAAAAGCAATCTGTTCGGAGCTTGATTTTTTTATTTAATCGTTCCAGTCGTTATGAGATGTCCCAGGATCTTCTCGACAAGCAAGTTGAAATACTGGAGAGGAGGTACGGAGGTCTCAGAGCAAGAAGAGCAGCTGTAACCATTCAGAGGGCGTTCAGGCGTCGTCAGCTGTTGAAGAAGTTCAGCGCTATAACAGCGATGGCTAAGGCGGCTGATTCGAACGCACGAAGAACACTGCAGGACGGTGATCATTTGCAACTTGTCAATGGTATGTAACTATGTAAACATAATGAAACAGTTGTACCTAGTGATAGTTTAGTTCTCGTAAAATACAGACTGGAAATATTTACTGCCCAGGAACTTATCGTTGGTCCTCCTATATACAGTCTTGGGATCTTTTGAATTTCAATATTTGCGCGAATTTTCATATATGCACTTGGCGTTTACGTGTAATTTGAAATATTCGCATTTTGCATTATATCAAGAACTAAAGAGTAGTTGTTTTATATGTAAATAATTTTTTTATTTTCTGCCAATGCGATATTTTTGTTGTTTTAACCGCTACTCAACCTTAATGTGGGTTACTGATAAATTGTTGATAAAGACGCGTTATTGTTTGGGTTAAATTTGCATTTGCGCCGTACATTATTAAAAGTTTGTGTTATTTAGTAAATTGGAGATAACAAACTTCCTTATTTTGTTTTGGAATAATATCATTCTTGTTATTTTTAACGTACTCATTATCCATTGCGTTTTGAGTGTGTGTTAAATCATCTTGTTCGTATTAACTCGATGTCAATTAATAACGGTATTTTCATTTATCCTCAAGATGATTAGAGTTAATACCTCAGTTAATAATCTATTATGTTCGATATATACGTATTAAGTAGATAACTAAATTTTAACTAAAAAGTTACTAAATTGTCTGTTTACACGTATTAATTTACTTAAAATTTAATTATCTACTTAATACGTATAAACCGGACTTTAGAGACAAACTCAGTAGTCGAATTTTCATTTTCTTTAATGAATCGATCTGATTGGTAATATTAAGCTTTATTAACTTTTTCTCCTTGTTAACCTTACTTATGTCAAATTTCAGGTTATTCTTTACTTTTTTAAAAATCTATATAGAGATTAGTAGTTATTCCAAAACTGTCATGTTTCCAGGCAATGACATATACGCAAACACCCTACTACAGAAGAGTCCGGGTGCCAACGAGAAGGTGCTCGCGCTCACCAGGCCGATGCGGTCTATGTCGCTGCGGGAGCGACATGACATCGACATGAAGTGAGTTCTAATGTCATTACACAAAACTAGTCAATGCCTCAATTTCTTTTTGATGCTCACCTTATGATAAGTGGCCACCGTAACCATACCAAAGGCATTACCTATGCATTGCTGCGAAAGAAGAAAGAGAGAGAGAGAAAGAGAGAAAGAAAGAAAGAAAGAAAGAAAGAAAGAAAGAAATAAAAAGAAGCTCCCAGTCAGGGCTTGGGAGCCTGTTCTTTTACATGACATCGACATGAAGTGAGTTCTAATGTCATTACACAAAACTAGTCAATGCCTCAATTTCTTTTTGATGCTCACCTTATGATAAGTGGCCACCGTAACCATACCAAAGGCATTACCTATGCATTGCTGCGAAAGAAGAAAGAGAGAGAGAGAAAGAGAGAAAGAAAGAAAGAAAGAAAGAAATAAAAAGAAGCTCCCAGTCAGGGCTTGGGAGCCTGTTCTTTTACATGACATCGACATGAAGTGAGTTCTAATGTCATTACACAAAACTAGTCAATGCCTCAATTTCTTTTTGATGCTCACCTTATGATAAGTGGCCACCGTAACCATACCAAAGGCATTACCTATGCATTGCTGCGAAAGAAGAAAGAGAGAGAGAGAAAGAGAGAAAGAAAGAAAGAAAGAAAGAAAGAAAGAAAGAAAGAAATAAATAAAAAGAAGCTCCCAGTCAGGGCTTGGGAGCCTGTTCTTTTACATGACATCGACATGAAGTGAGTTCTAATGTCATTACACAAAACTAGTCAATGCCTCAATTTCTTTTTGATGCTCACCTTATGATAAGTGGCCACCGTAACCATACCAAAGGCATTACCTATGCATTGCTGCGAAAGAAGAAAGAGAGAGAGAGAAAGAGAGAAAGAAAGAAAGAAAGAAAGAAAGAAAGAAAGAAAGAAAGAAAGAAAGAAAGAAAGAAAGAAAGAAAGAAAGAAATAAAAAGAAGCTCCCAGTCAGGGCTTGGGAGCCTGTTCTTTTACATGACATCGACATGAAGTGAGTTCTAATGTCATTACACAAAACTAGTCAATGCCTCAATTTCTTTTTGATGCTCACCTTATGATAAGTGGCCACCGTAACCATACCAAAGGCATTACCTATGCATTACTGCGAAAGAAGAAAGAGAGAGAGAGAGAGAGAGAGAGAGAGAGAAAGAAAGAAAGAAAGAAAGAAAGAAAGAAATAAATAAAAAGAACAGGCTCCCAAGCCCCCAGTCAGAACACGATGAAGCAAGCAATCTGTCTGTTCGAACAGGGTAATCGAATAGTGCACGGATTTTTAAACTGTTATAATGATAGATGGACTAAGCCATAAACGGCCATGGTCAATAATGAATAGATGTAATTAAGTAATAAAGAAGTCATTATTTACCTGCACTTTTCTTCCGCAATCAAAGATAATGAGCTTTGTTTTTGAATAAATGTATGTAATTAAAAACAACAACAACAAAATAAACCTTCACAATTTAACCCACGATTCTTCTCGTCTCCAGCAATCACCTGCAATGCGACACTCAGAACGAGGTGGAAGCCATGGTGGCCCGAGTCCAGCAGTCAGCTCATCAGATCCACATGATGGCAGCCGAGATGCCTCATCATCATCGCGGTGATGCCGATAGCGGGGTAAGCACTACTTATCGTCTTGTGAATATAACTGATCATTTTTGAGGTGAATATTTTTGTCGTTGAAGGTAAAAATGGATCCTCTGTGTTTTTAAATATGTACGAAATATACATTATATACATAAAGAAAGTCGTCATTCCTATTTGTCCAGTTATCCCAAACAACAATTTGAATATAATATGTAAAGTTATACATAGATAAACAGACTGTCAACACAAAATCACTGATCTGTCATTGTCATCAGAATTTTTTTAGCGTAGTAATTTAGCGTTTAGTAAAAGATGAAATGTTTTCTAAGTGGCCATCCATAAATTACGTCACACTAATTTCATGACTTTTTAATCCCTCCCCCCTCCTTGTCACAGCTGGTCACATTTTTGAGACCTCACATTATGACATCACATATTATGAAATTTTACACCTAGAAATTATTAAATTAAAACAGCAGTTCCAAAATAAGTTTTATTTCCATTAATTGTTTCTTAATATTTACCTATAAATAACAATTATTCGATTTTGAAATGTGATGTCACGAAATTTAGGACCCCCCCCCCCACCCCCCCTAACGTGTGACGCAATTTATGGATGCCCCTAATGAACTATAATATTGTATAAAGTTTAAAAAATGTTTTGTATTGTGTAGTGTAGACTAATAGACAAATATGCAAACTGATAAATAATTGTTTGTGTAGAACTATAATTATTCAACTAATTAATAGAAACCTAATAACGCCATAATAGCGTTAACTATCACGAAATATGTTTCCAAAGTAAAAAATATTTGCGATATCTAGACGCAATGTAATCGTTTTCTTATCAGTTTACAAAGTGACGTCGTTGTATCACAACGTTATCGTTAGCTATGGATCGTCACGAAACTAGGAAATTGTTGAAGAAAATAATAAGAAGTGGAAATGATTTATTCTTGGACAAAGTGACCAGTGTTAAAGTGTGGAGGGGTTATAGTTTCAAATATGAAGTGTCAAGTGTAGGTGTTATTCTGTTAATTATACTTTTAAATTTTGTTTTTAGGTTATAGCCAATTAATTGTATAGTGTAACGGTTTTACTTTTTTTTCTTTATTGTCAGTTATAGGAATGATGTAATTGTTTTTATTCATGTCTTTGTTTCAAAATTGTATTTTTGTTGTAAAAGCTTTTTATGGGTGATGGTTAAAGGTATATTTGCTATTAAAGTTATATACAGTCGTATGTCGTCTGACGGGTGTATAATACATAACTTTTAAATTATTTTCTATTAACTTTTTTTGTCCTTCCTAAGAGTTATTCTCCTAAGCTCTTTGATAAAAAAATCGACGAAATAAATTCATTTTATAATAGAAATATATATCTCTGTTCTTTGAAATCTGATTTCCTAACGGCATTAAGTAATTGATAAATTTGAAGAAATAATTTAGAATTTAATTTTACTTGCGACTACTAGGGATAGGTATCTTTGAATGGATGAACTATGATTATCTATTATAATTTGTTTATTGCAGTGGTAAAATATAATTTAGTGCATTCCTCTCCAGGTATGCAGCTGTTCTGTGAGCGGGTCAGTGACGAACATCTCCACCTCCTCTTCGCACAATGAATCTCTACACAATCACCAGTTGCTCAATAATACTGGTACGTTGTTGTACATTGTCTAACCGCCTAGCGCGTAGAAATAAAGGGGTAAGCCCTTGGGATAATTTTTGGAGGGGTTAGTGGTCAACCTAACTTTAGTGACATGTTTATACCGTTGAATAGCCTCCGAAACTTAACGACTTAAAACTAATCTCTGTTTCCATTTTATACGCCAGTTTTATCAGTATTAATATGAGCATAAGTTTACCAATACCCACCCAATTCGCAACTGAAAGTATAGTAAATGACGTATTTCTGAAATCTTCCAGGCCCAATATACGGCAACCTGCTGTCATCCGGCGGCAAACCGCTCTCCTCCCCGACGGCGAGGCAGCAGCAGCAACTTGCCGCTATCCAGGCGGCGAACGCGCGCCGCTTGCCGCCCGAAGTGCCGAAGCGTACCAGCAGTATAACACTGAAGTATGTTTGTGTTATTGTCGGAGAGAGTATTTAGCTGTGCTGGTCTTACTGGGGTACTGATACCTATGTAACTGAGTGACGTATTTTATTGGTTCACTAAACTGGACGTGAAAAAAAACTAAACATTTTTTTTACCTTGTTTTTATGTCTACCTTTGGTTTCCCGTACCTACCACCCTCTACGTGCTACCACCATAGACATAATACTACTAGACTAGACAAGCGGGCCTTCTTTGCGTCACGCTATTAGAAAGAGAAAGAGACCAAGGAGACTCACGTAACTCGTAAGTAAGACAAGGATAGGTTTACCTCCTGCCTTTCTTCGCAGCGTGACGGTTTCACTTACATATGCTCAGATACCTTGCCTAGTCTAGTAGTATTATGTCTATGGCTACCACCCTCTTGATTGAGTCAGCCGTCAAACTTGACAGTTTGCTTGTTTGCTTGATAGCCAGTTCTTTCTTTCCGTCGTATCGAATGCCTTTAATGTTGCTCATGGACTACGGTATCTTACGAGTACCATCAAATGGCTCATCTGCTCACTAGTTGGCTACATAAATAAACATTGTTTACACGCACGTCAATATAATACAAACCTTATTTAATCGACTTAAGATTTAACTTCCTTCACCACTAATACTATTTCTCTCTCTCTCTTTCTCTTCCAGTGCGGAAAGCCCAGTCTCCCTTCGTCGAGCGGAGTGCGGGGGGACGGTGGTGCGGGGCGGGTCCATGTCGTCCGTGCAGTCGTCGTCGTCGTCCTCGTCGCAGGAGCACCGGCATCATTATCATCAGCCGTACCAGCCGCGAGCGCCGGTTAGTTGATTGTGGACTTTATGTTAACTTAATAAGGTTGAGTTTTGGAGTTATGCCTGTTTTCATTGACCAAATAAACTTTCATACATTTCATACATTCAGACACACAAAAGTTTGTAGAATTTCCTTTACGAACAGATCAAAGCGCCGGTTAGTTGTAAGTTAAAAATAGACTGTTATGTTATTGTACAAAGGACAGTTAGTTGATGTAAGGGGCCATCCATAAATTACGGCACACGTTAGGGGTGAGGGGGGGGGGAGTCGATGTAGTGTGACAAGGGGTAAGAGGGGGGTCCTAAATTTCGTGACGTCACTTTTCAAAATCGAATAACTGGTATGTATAGGTAAATATTAAAAGACAATTAATGGAAATAAAACTTGTTTCGGAACTGCTGTTTTAATTTAATAACACACACTAGGTCACACTAGGGGGGAGGTCTCACAAAAGTGACCAGCTGTGACAAGGACGGGATAGGGGTCAAAAAGTCATGAAATTAGTGTGACGTAATTTATGGATGGCCTCTTAGCTGAAAGTTCACTTTATGTTAATGTACTCGAGATGAGTTTGGAGTTACATTTCTTGTGTATGAGCGATACCTGTGACTAGGAACTTTGCCATATAATGACAATAAAATTAAAAAGTTACATTTAATCTCTCAACCAGGAACCTCACATCCACATCCAAGACCCGCAGTTCCAGCAACACGCGCGCACCGCCTCGGGAACACTGTACGAGGGCGAGCGGTTCGCGGTGTGGAAGCGGCAGGAAGCCCCGCCCTACTACGAGGCCCCGCCCCCCGCCAACTGCTGTCGCCCGGCGCACGAGCATCACGCGCATCCGATCCCGCAGCCGTTGAAGGTGGGTTGTTGTTGCTTCGGTACGATTCGGGAGTATAAGGGAGGCCATACACGATCGAGTGTACTTGATGAAGCGTCAAGCGGACTTGACGCGGCATCCAGTATACTTGATAGTGTACGGCCACGGTATAGCTATCTGGCCATATATCTATCTCATGCACACTGGATGCCGCGTCAAGTCAAACTGCAAATTTGACAAGTCAAACTGCAGACTTCATCAAGTACACTTGATGTGTATGACCTCCATAAGGCTCCCAAAAGATATAAGAATGATTCATGAAGAGAGTAAGAATACGAATAAGTTTTGACGGCACGTTTTTGTTCTACCTGAATTATTTGCCTGTTCATGCAGTCTAAATTTAATTGGCATTTAAAAATGCAGCGCCCGGCGTCGAATTAATTTGGTGTTAATAGAAGCGTGTAAGCTTATATTTATTAAACCTCGACGCAAAAACAGGGATGTTTGACGTGTTTGTTTGTCTGTGTGTCTATGGCAACGTAGCTCCTAAACTAATGGAACGATTATAATGCAGTTATTTTTGTTTGAAAGCTGATGTGATCGAATTTTTTCTTAGCTACAATTTTATGATGATCTATTCAGGCGTTTCATGGTCACAGTCATTTTAAAATTTAGTTATGTATCATATACTTATTATAACACGATTTCGTCCACAGGTGTCAGAAACAGTTCGAAAGCGTCAATACCGAGTGGGTCTGAACTTGTTCAACAAGAAACCGGAGCGAGGCATAGCGTACCTCATCGCCCGAGGCTTCCTCGAGAACTCGCCGCGAGGTGTCGCTAGGTTCCTCATCACTCGCAAGGGATTGAGCAAACAGATGATCGGAGAGTACCTGGGGAATCTACAGAACCCGTTCAATATGGCTGTGTTGGAGTGAGTTTTATGAGAATTTAGTTTTTTGGTTACATTAGTACTTAATGTGAATTTTTGCTCATTGTTTTTATATCGTTTGATTTTGCGTTTTTCGCCTAATTACATGTAAATTTATTTTGTTTTTTGGAAATAACCTAACTGCAAATAAGGCACTCTTATAGTAATTTAATTTAATTTTAAAAAAATGCGTATTCTCCAAACAAAATCTTATAGAAATTGAGATCATCTGAGACCCCATTCAAGTAATGTAATTTTCTTCATGCAAGTACTTAAAGTTTAAGGTCAAAATCAAATAAATTAACTTTCTCAAATCAAATCATTTATTGCCAGAATGTAGTTGTACAAAAGTGTTATAAGTAAAGATGAGCAATACATTCTATGCATCTATCATCTATCATTGGTATGCAAGTGTCGAACATAACAATATTACACAATCGAATTTTTAAAATTAAATGACTTATTAAATTATTCTAAATTCTACTGAGATCAATGTCAAAATTTTAATGGCTATTTTAATGAAATTAATATAACTGCCCAGGAAAAGGAGCTACTAAATGAAACGGTGCGTGATAGAAAACATTGTATATAGGGATTGCAATCCGGAAAACCGGATCCGGTAATCCGGCCGGATCCGGCGTTTTTTACGCATACCGGATCCGGTCGAATTTACCGGATCCGGCGACCGGATCCGGTCACGCAAATTTTTGACAAAATAACCATCCTGTTGCTAGTGTAGATGCTGTATAAATTGTATAAATTGTAAGTTATAAAAGTGTGAAATTATGTTCTCGTTAATATTACTTCGTGTTTATAATTTGTAATATTTGCCCTAAATGGATGTAGCTGTAAGCTGTAGATGTATTTCAATTGATGCGCGATAACACTACAACAGAAAAACGCCCGTAAACATATTATTATGAAGAAGTGTAGTAGTATACATGTACACTTGTTATTGGCCCCCTTCTTAAAGAAAATAAAGAAAAACAAATATAGCAATTGATATACATATATATGTATTTTTATAAGATAAGTTGTATTGACAATCTGTTTTACTTCTAACTAAAATTACAGTTTTCGGACTGTTTATATCCAGATGCAGGTATAATATAGGGTGGCGCAAGCGTCATCATTACCCTATCGGAAGATGCTATATTTTTTTCAATTGGTGGTAAATATCAGTTTTGCTGTGACATTTGTGTAGAAAACAGATACAAAATACACGTCAATAAGACATGAATCGCTATACTCCTCAAAAACGCGAAGTAATCATAATAATCTCTCGTTTTTCGTCATTTGCACTAGCCGGCAAGATCGCTCGTTTTAACCGTTTTAGACTTATTTTAGGTTCTTGGTGGGGTTTCTTGAAGTCACGAGCTTATGTCAACAAGCCTCAGATTCTTGAAGCCCTCAAAGAGAATATCCGTCATAAATGCGGAAACCTTTCGCCTAAAGTTTTTCATTTATTAAAAAAAAATACAGTCAAAAAACATCGGGTGGCAACTTTTGTGCCACTCTATATGATAATCTAGCTGAACCGTAGCCACTTCGCTGTGCGTCAAACATTTTTACTTCTGATGAAGTAAGAAAAAACATATTATTAATCACAGTAAAATATAGCCTATTTCACTAAGGAATAATGTATCTTTTTATTGGTGTAAATTTTTTTGAAATTTCTCCAATAGTTTTTTAGTATATCCATTATAAAAATAAATAAAATATCAAAATTTTCCACTTAATAATATTAAGATTTATTTATTTATTTTTATAACTCCCAATCTGTCCCAAGATGATTATCATTAGGTGCTACGGCTTTATTACGGCTCGCATTTGCGTTCCTTTATAATCCAAAAAGAAATATTACCTCAAAAACAGTCTATATTAGAACGAGAAGGAAAAATTCTGATCTCGTGATCAATCTGGTCGGATCCGGCCGGATCCGGCCGGATTGGTTAATATCCGGTAAAATCCGGCCGGATTGAAAATGACACCGGATTACAATCCCTAATTGTATATGGAGTACAAAATACAGAATGGTAGCAATAGCAGTGTAAAAGACAATATGTAGAAAATATTCTGTCATCTTCAATAGACAGCTGTGTGTTCTTTATTTGAAGCTGGCAGATCATCTATACTAATACTAATACTAATACTAATACTAATACTAATACTGATACTAATACTAATACTAATACTAATCTATACTAATATATAAAGAGGAAAGATTTGATTATTTGTTTGCATTGAATAGGCTCCAAAACTACTGAACCGATTTGAAAAATTCTTTCACTGTTGGGAAGCTACACTATCCCCGAGTAACAAAGGCTATATTATATTTTCAAAAAATTAGGGATCCTTAATAAAACTCCAATAATGTAACCCAAGGTGTAAAAAATAAGAAAACCGAAGCAAAGCGAGGGCGGTTACTCGTATATTATAAAGAGGAAAGATTTGATTGTTTGTTTGCATTTAATAGGCTCCGAAACTACTGTACCGATTTCAAAAATTCTTTCGCTGTTGGGAAGCTACCCTATCCACGAGTAACATAGGCTATATTATATTTTCAAAAAAATTAGGTATCCTTAAAATAAAACTCCAATAATGTAACCCAAGGTGTAAAAAAATAAGAAAACCGAAGCAAAGCGAGGGCGGTTACTCGTATTTTAATAAATATTGTATAACCTTCCACCCCCCAGATGCTTCGTGAACGAGCTAGACCTCTCCGGCATGGCGGTGGATGTAGCTCTGCGGCGGTACCAGGCCCACTTCCGGCTGCCGGGCGAGGCGCAGAAGATAGAGAGACTAGTGGAGGCGTTCGCGAGGCGGTACTGCGTGTGCAATACTGACTTTGTGCAGAGGTTGCGGACGCAAGATACGGTATGTCGGTTAAGTCCGGTTTACACGTATTAAGTAGTTCTTCTTCTATTCAGTAATTTCGGTATCGAATGTGGGTAATCCTTGATTTTGAATATCGATATAATATTACCGGTTTAATGATGTCAAAATGTCTAAACAGACAATTACGTAACTTTTTAGTTAAAATTAAGTTAACTACTTAACTACTTAATACGTGTAAACCGAGCATTATAGTAGTAGTATCTTCATTTATCCCCAGTTCTTTCTTTCTTCTTCCAGCTGTTTCTTTCTTTTTAAAGTGAAACTTTTTAGTGAAACTTTTTTTTCTAAAACCCGAATAGAAATTAAATTTATAATTGAATATCCCGTTTTTCAATAATTAAGATTAAAAACGCTCATAATAATACGATAAATGCGTCTTTTGTAATCCATTAATAAGGTTTCATTAAATAAATACATAATTAATTTAATGATTTTTACTTACTGTCATCATGCCTATTCTTGTTTACTGACAATAAATATTTATTTTCCAGATATTCGTCCTAGCATTCGCTATCATAATGCTAAACACTGATCTCCATACGCCAAACTTGAAGCCGGAAGCGCGCATGTCGCTTGACGACTTTGTCCGCAACCTGCGCGGTATTGACGACTGCGGGGATATCGACAGGGATATGTTGGCCGGGATATACGACCGAGTCAAGTCTAGCGAGTTTAGGCCGGGCAGTGATCATGTTACACAGGTAATAAGGATCGTTTATACTTGCTGTATAATATGTGATATTACTTTGACATTGATACTCTAGTAAATCTATATATCGCTACCATGTAAAGTGTATTACTTAAATAAAAAAATTAACACAACCCATAACAGTCCCACTGCTACCAACCACACAACGCTGGCCAAGTGCGAATTGGCAGATTTCACACTTTTCCAAAACGTTATGGAGAATTAATGTGCATATTTCCACGCAATGTTTCCCTTCAGCGCGTAGTAATTCTTCTAGTGCGCGTCCTTACAAGTATAATTCTAAAAAAAAAACAATAGTGAATGATACCAAATTCAAACTTTCCATCCACTCATCCATTCGTTCATCAATCCCCAGGTGATGAAAGTGCAAGCCACGATAGTGGGCAAGAAGCCGCACCTGGCGTTGCCTCACCGCCGGCTCGTCTGCTACTGCCGGCTGTACGAGATCCCCGATATACACAAGAAGGAACGACCGGGCGTTCACCAACGAGAGGTATAGTATTCATTCATTCAGTCATACATTAATCCGTTCATTCATAATATATTTTGTTCTACAGGAGGTGTAAGTTACAAATATTTGATAAGTAGGACCACAAGAATTTGCTTACCACAAGAGTATGTACCCCCGTGGTCCTACTGGTAGGACAAAATAAAACCACAAGAAAACACCCATAAATAAATAATTAGTGATCTCCCATTCATTGGAATTCGACTATAATTCCGACATCGAAAAGACGGAAAATTGAATTTGCATGTTTCCAACATTATTGTAATCATTCAAAACAGTCCTGTAATTGAACCTGATATCATACGAAATTAACAAATCGTTTATTTATCAGGTATTCCTGTTCAACGATCTCCTAGTGATCACGAAGATCTTCAGCAAGAAGAAGTCGTCAGTGACGTACACGTTCCGACAGTCGTTCCCGCTGTGCGGGATGATCGTCAACTTGTTCTCAGTGCCACGTGAGTACTACCTACACTTGAGTCAAACTCGTATCATAATACTTGTCAACAAATCATAAAAATTCCTTTATAGGGTTTTCACAAACTGATTTGTATTTCGCACACCAAATAACTATTAAAGAACTAAATAATCATTATAACGTTTGTGACATCTTCATTATTTTACTATTGACCTATAACAACAACACATTAAGAGAAAACGACGTAAAAACCAACATCTTAAAACAATTTTCATCATTGAATAACTCACGCTCGCACATCCTTAATTTCGTGAAGCGACTTGTAACCTTTGCAAAAAAATATTATTTACGGTCCGCATGCCTATGACTATAAATAGAAATGACTACGAAAACCTCACAGCTATAATGGCGCTTACATGCTTTGCAACTTGGTCGTATTATATTTCGAAATACAGTGAAATCAACTTATCTGTGACTATAAGGAGGGCGCTGCCGGACGCATTGGACCAATCATAGTGCGCATAGTAGTAATTTATGAATTGGATGGCATTAGTTCCAATTTTCGCCACGTCACAAATAAGTTCTTGAGAGATGGCACTGTACAGATTATACAGATATTTCATTCCACTCAATATGCGTGAGCATAAAGTTATTTATAAGTTAAATTTCATTAAACAAAGCCGAATAACATTTTATATTTATGTTTATGTATTTTAAAACAGTCTATATCGATTTTATGCGTAACTGTTCCGTGTTATTTTAAACTTTTGCAAAATAAATATTATGTTTAAAAAGAAATTAAATTATAAAGAGTGGAATGGAACGCGACTTGCGAACTCCAGATTTAGTTCAAACGCACTTTATACGACCAAAAGTTTCATGCACCTGTTTGTTTGTGGTTGCTAGGCAACACAGTGATTACGTAAATTCTGATACGAATATGAATATAGTGTATGTACTGATGTTTTATTGTTGGCAGACTCTCTTAAGTCCATTTTTTCTGAGTCCTATTTGGTAAACAAACTTACAGGGTCTTTTTTATCGAAATTAGTTATTTAAAACAAAGCAAGCATAAAATGTAAAGTATTTTTTGAAAAAAAAAATATCATCATTTAATGTTAGAGTAAATTTCTGTTTACTATTTTTGAATGATTATATTAATTTTTTTGTCTTTAGAAAACAGGAAAATATTTCTTTGTTTATGATTAATTTTAATCAAACCAAAAGTGTCTTCAATTTGTACGCAGAGATTCAACTGCACAAGAACTAAATTGACTGAATGAGTTTTATGAATATAGATTGTAGTAGATGATAAGTGCTATCTGTAACTGTGAGCAGGAAAAAAACAACCCCGGTAGTTTCTTGCTGCTTCTTCTCCCGGGCCCTCTCGCAATAGGGCCTTGTTGAAGCATTGGCGTAGCTTGCATGACTTTCAAAAAATGTTTGTAAACCAAACCAATTTTGAATAAAAACATTTGATTTGATTTGATTTGATTTGACTGAATAGAAAACATAATTCTTTTATTGTAAATCGAACCTCTATCTTAGACTACCCATTCGGCATCCGCCTCTCGCGCCGCGTGGACGGGCGCCGCCTCTCAACATTCAACGCGCGCAACGAACACGATCGGTGCAAGTTCGCCGAGGACCTGCGCGAGAGCATCGCCGAGATGGATGAAATGGAGGCCATGCGCATCGAGGGGGAGCTGAACAGGGGGAAGGGGAGGGGGAGCAGCAATACTGGGAGGAATGGTAAGTGAATTAAGATTTATAAAGATTTAAGGGAATATTTGCGTATACTCGCGTGCGTGCATATGTGCGTGCGTGCATGTGTGTGTGTGTGTGTGTGTGTGCGCGCGTGTGTGTGTGTGTGTGTGTGTGTGTGTGTGTGTGTGTGTGTGTAAATTTGTAGTTACTTTCAGTTGTAGAATGAATTAATGATTGTTTAGGGTTTTGTTGGATTAAATAGTGCTGAGGATGAGGAGAGTATTGACGAGATGGGTGAAATAGCTATGATGTTTGAGGGGGACATCAATGGGGGAAGAGGAGGGGAGAGTAGAGGGGGAGGGTTTCTTTCTTTAAACCAAAGTAGCTCTCTGGGAGGAATGGTGAAGGTTTTGTTGTTTAATAAAATTTCCCTGATCGGCTGCCATGGGATTCATGTCAGTATTACGGGTCGCCCCAATTGTGTAATGGCTATTTTTATAGTGTATGGTAAATAATTTAATCAATTCTCATATTTTATGTGACATATCACATTTTTTGCAGTAATGGAAAACAGAGACAGCGGAGTGGCGGATGTGGAAATAGATCATCAGCAATGCATGGATCACGTACATGTGCATGGGTAAGTCATATTTGATTTAAAAAAAAAACTCGCAACACTCTTATCTGTAATAAAGTGGGGCACAATATGACATTATGTGATATAACATTTGCAGTAGTATTTGTATTTGTCTTATCTGTCATATTTTACCCCACCTTACCCTATTATTGTACTCCACTTTACCCTATTACAGATATGAATATTACTGATTTTTTTAATATTTATTCATATTATAAATGACATGTATTCACATTTATCCAACGCACTATACTAATGCGGTCGTGACGTTAAAACGTTACAAGAAAACGTAGCGCTTTTTGTTACCAGTTAGAAGTTTTACGTCAATAAAACGCATTATATTACCGCAGAGTGGTAGTCCCACCGCCGCCATCTTGCCCCGCGCCGGCCGCGCCGTCGCGGCTGTCCCAGAACCCGCCGCCGACCAACATCATCAAACGGAACGTGCTTAGCAACTCGCTCGTTGATATTAATGATCCTGGTGAGTGATTACAATTTTATGTATATTTTTTTATAATGTGATAATAAGTATTCCTAAGCCATGTCGGAGGTCCTCCGGCGGTTTGAAAACTTCCGACACTCGGGTTGGCCACTAACCCCCCCACCAATCCACACTGGAGCAGCGTGGTGGAGTATGCTCTAGGCCTCCTCAAGAGGAGAGACCCGTGCCCAGTAGTGGGCCATTAATGTGTTGAAGCCAAGTATGCTTATTCCAGATCACAGTCTACCCGTGTAAGAGACGTTATAAAAATCCGTTCAGTAGTTTTTGCGTGAAAGAGTTACAAATATTCATACAAATAATATTAGTAGGACGTACCCATACATTATAGGTCGATGCATACGTAACGTGTTTTTACCCCGACCGGGACGGGGACGGGGCATAAATATATTATTATGTGCGTGCCACATTTTCTATGAAGCGGTGTTTCCAAAACTTCACGTCCCGTCCCGTATGGGAAAAAAACACGTTACATATGCATCGACTTTAAGTCACCATAGGATCTTGAATACCGTTTGTCAATAAACTAAACCAAATATTTCGCAAAGGTTTTATGTTAGTCACATGTTTTTAAATATTTCGGCACTCTTTAGCACACAGGTAGAACATTTATTTATTTATTTATTTATTTATTTATTTATTTATTTATTTATTTATTTATTTATTTATTTATTTATTTATTTATTTATTTATTTATTTATTTATTTATTTATTTATTTATTTATTTATTTATTTATTTATTTATTTATTTATTTATTTATTTATTTATTTATTTATTTATTTATTTATTTATTTATTTATTTATTTATTTATTTATTTATTTATTTAATTCAATAGAACATGATCTGGAATAAGACATAGGTTACTTTATCCCGGAAAACGGGGGAAAAGCCGCGAGAAGAGCACTAGTACACAATACTTTATAATTCTTAACACACATACCACGCCTTTGGTCTATGAACTAACCATAACTCCATTCCCCAGTGGCCCTAGCAGCCGAGAGGCTCCAACGACGGGGCTCAGTGGGGTCCCTTGACAGCGGCATGTCGGTGTCGTTCCAACAGGGCAGTAGGAACGCGTTGCACGCCACCTCGCCGCGACACCCGCCCGATCAAAGGTCGCCTGGTACGTACAAATGTACACTCAGCAAAACATTAGGCATGATACGCAAACGTTCCTCTACGTCTATCTTCAATAGGCATGATGACAGATTTTGAAATATTGTTCTATAATGTTGGGAAATATAATTTATAACATATCATGTTTCCGCAAAAAAATAAGGTTTAGTATAAAATAAATACATTTCAATTTATAAGTTTAAAATTCGCACCAAAACGATTCAATGTGTCATGGCGTCGCTTGTGACGTCACTCTCCAGGAAAATAATAGAACAAGACGTCATTATCAGTATATTCATATATAGGTGATATTCATTTGTTTTAAGAAGTGTAACGTAATTCGCGCTGATTGAGACTGATTGGCGTTCAAGCTAACATGGCGGCTTGCAGTATTTCGTAGTTTTATTTTATCAAAAATATTGTTAATCTCGCTCATAATAATACGATATATGCGTGTTTTGTAAAATAGGGTTTCATTAAATAAATACATAATTTTAGTGATTTTTGCTTACTGTCATCATGCCTATTCTATTGAAAGATTGAAAAGATTTGACGTTATTCTGTCGGTTATTTCTAGATAGGTTTCCATATTATTTACTTATACTTGTTACAGGTCGTCTCTTCGGTGGGATATTCCCCGGACGACAACGCAAGCTAAGCGCTTCCGGGGTCCCGGATTCGAAGGGCCAAGTCGGGAAAAGCACTGAGGTCTGAATACCACGGAGTTACGTAATACATTCTATGACATTCGTTTAAATCGATTGATTTGCCGAAAATCGAATCTAATCGATTATATTATCGATATTTGCCAAATGTTGAAACGAAGCAAATATTTCATGGTTTTGAACATCATATTTGATTTTTGGAAGTGTTTCCACTTTTTAATGTCAGCAGTAAAGTCTTGTATGCAATATCCGTTCCTACTCCAAGGTTGAATTTGAACGAGCTTCCATTTTCTTGACTTTAAGTAGTAAAGGTATACGCTGATAGAAGATACGAAAGGGTAATGCATAGAAGATTTAAAATACTTAAATGCGAACGTCATTATGCGAATATCATTTCATTGTAGAGTTTTAATGATAGGAACACAAAAATCTTCAAAGATATCCGATGTATTGAATTTCATCAATGTTTCAAATGTTTTCAAAAATTTTAAATCCTTTATTCGTATAAAAATGCTGCTTAGGTTTCTCCATTGAAAGATACATATTGAGAATAACTTATTTATAATATCATGTATGAAAGTTAAATCGCTTTTATATATAAGATTTTTGGAAACAAAAGCTCTAAATGATACTTAAAAATTTCCTGAAAAAACTGACTAAGAATTTCTACACACTACGATCTTTTGAAATGAAATCGATTCTAACCTATCTAATTGTAGGCGAATAATGAGTATCGATTCATTATCGATAATATCTCGTTGTCTTAAGTGCCATCCTTAATCGAATCCCTATTTCAGTAGCATTTACTCGTTGGGATATAATAGATAAGTATAATGCATTTTCTGAATATTTTGAGGTTGTACTGGATTTCGTATTCAGGGTATAATGTTATGGAATTATGGTTAATGGTAATATAGGTTCCGGGATAGGACGTGGGGTAAGCTAGGTGCCAACGGGACTCGAATTTACATAATTGAATGTTTAAATGTCATACGACATAAAGGTTTCGACGTAAAATCATCGATATTGTTACTCGTCTTTATAGTGATAAATCGTTTTGGAGTTTCGTAATGTGAACGCATGTGTAATAATGGGTCCACCGTTTTGGGTTTGGGGCGTATTGCTATGGAGTTGATGATGTTTTATCACTAATTTTTTATGAGACTACAACTGCATTTTGATCTTTTGTTTTTAGTCGAGATATCTGTCTTTGCTAACTACGGTAAAGTCAATCCAATCAATAGAAAAGTGAAAATTAATTTTGTTTCTACATCTCCGATTGCAGTAAAAGATCTCGTATTTACCTAAAAAGCGCTAAAGCTCTGTATCTACGTCTGAAATTAGTGATAAACATCATATTCTGCATCTAAAACCACTTTAAAACATACTTAAATAGGGTATCACGGAATAATTTACTGATACAATTCGCTTAAGCTATATACGTACTTACGCAATATTTTTAACGTAATCTTCATCGCATGTTACCAAACGCCAGAAAGTATTAACTTTTACTTTGTTAAAGAGAATATTCAGTATATTTAATAATGATAAAGTTTTTCGAATTTCTTTAGCGTAATTGTACATACGTTCGGTATAGTTGAATCAATAGCGACGCGTAGTCACATGTTATAATTCCTTTTGGCACAGTCAAACATTGGATTAGGATCACCTAACTTTAAGGTTACCCTTGAGGTAACTTTAGGGAAAACCTTGTGGTAACTTTAGGATAAATCTTGAGAAAACTTCAAGGTAAACCTTACAGTAACCTTAAGGCCACCTCAGGTTAAACTAAGGTAACTTTGGAGTTAGAAATAGCATAATGTTAACGTCACAGTTAAATAATTATATTTACATAAAATAACATAAACTCTTCGTTAGAGTCTTATTGCCATCAAGGGGCATTTAAATTACATAGATAAGATCATAAAATTCGGTCACGACATAATTTCTATCAAACTCTGTTCAACCTTAGTTATATTCTTTCGTTTGTTTGGTAACCCAGAAACCTTAACATTTAAATTATTTAAAAAAATATAGAGTTAACTTTATTAGGTACTAGTTTTTATCATGGTTTATAAGAAACAAAATTCTACCCAATTTCTACCATAACCTCTTAAGGTCAATGCAGAGTCTTCATTGCAGACCTTAAAAGCTTATTACTTATTGAACACAATCACCAAATGTTTTTGTGACTTTAATTGTTATCTTTTAACTTGTTTGAACAGAGTGACAGAATTCTCATCAATTTTCTACTAATGACATAGTGACAGAATGTTATCCTTCCAGAATTGTTTCATGTTTATTCTCAGCTTCGCAACTCGGTATATATATTTCAAATATTCCGTGTTTTCGTTTGCCCGTTTAAATTGAACTCTACGATCTTGACATTACTTTAAATCAAGTGTCATGCTATGAAATTAGTAAAAAGACTTAAGGTCGATGCACACGCAACGTGAACGGGATGGGGACGGGACGGGACGTGAAGTTTTGGAAACATCGTTTCATAGAAAATGCAAACGATAGCGCATACGCCATGGAAGCACGGACGAGACGGGATCCACCCCCGCCCCACGCCCCGTCCTCGTCCCGTCCACGTTACGTGTGCAGCGACCTTTATTCAGTTTTACTTTTCTGATTATCTTTACATCTCGCATTACGTAAAAATAAGTAATCTGAAATACTTAATTTCTTGAAAGAATGAAATACATAATTATGTACCTCAATCACTTAATGTTTTTTTTAGTGTTTACTACCGTAGTCATATGTGTACTTAATATTTTTTTGTCCAGAGCATAAAAATATTTTCAACAAAAACAAGTTTACAACTTTATTGCCTTAATTCTGTCTTTTATTATGTAACACGCCTGTAAGTTTTTGTGCCAGTTAAAATAAATCATCACAATATTTGTTACCTTTACAATGCGTAATCGTTTATACGGACGTAACGTTTCCTACTTGAACTTCCTGATATTACCACGACCTATACTTAAATAGTTATAAGTATTTATAATTATTGTGACTTACGGCCGATCTTTTTTCACGTTTCAATACTTTTCTACCAATGTTTCGTCGAAACTTTTCTATATTATTGCAAAATAATGGCCATTTTTTATATCTATGAATTTGAGGGTAGTCGGATATTTAAAGTAATGTTACTTTGTAGCCTATACTTCCTACATACGCACTTCCATTTGAATAATTATTTGAGATTCTATCTTCTCAAACTGTCTTTGACTAACTTCGTATAACATATTATTATATGTTACTATTTTAATGTATGAAAATGATCTGTTGACGTCTTCCACATACAAAAACGGTATCGCGTCGAAAAACTATTTGGTTTTCGAAAGTTTTTTACGTAAATCAGAGCCTATTCTAGCTAGATCTTTTGATACAGCTGTTTGCTTTTTCATTGATTCGATGTTATCTTTAATGAAACTGTTGAGTTTCATGGGCTTAGTAAAAGTTTTATGGAACTCGATAATCTATAACAATATTATTCTACCTTAATGACGAGTTTAAAATAATGGTCTGCTAACAAAAAATGTAACAGATGAAATTTCACATTTCGATTCCACGACATGAATGTAAAATATGAAATGAATTTCATATCCATGAATTTTATTTAATATCATATTAGATATATGTATGTCACCAAACGAGCAGACAAGTCATATGATATAAATACTAAGAATATAATAATATTGTTATCGATAGATTTTCGATATTTCCAACTGTATTTATAAGCATTTCAAAGTGAGATCTACTTAAAAGATCGGCCAAATGTTGACTTAATCTAATTATACCTACTGTTGACTTTATACCGGTTACGTAGAATTGTTGTTTCTACTATTTGATACGTGGGTAGATAGATAATGAATGAGTCGTCGTGAGACTTGATTTTTAATATTTCGATATAGTCAGCTGGTCTGCTTAATTTTTGTCCGTTTGTTTACAAATGTTACCATTGGAAACCAAAATGAAACTCTTGAATATCACTCTAATATTTTCTTAAAATGAAGCCTTATTTCATTAAGGACTTGTTTTGTTTTATGGAAATTCATCACAATTATAATAATGTTAAAGATAAAAGTATGATGTAATTGCATAATATAGGTACCTACCTATATTATGCAATACTTGCGCATATAGGATATTTTCAAAATAATTCTTAATGCTATATGGCTTCAGTTTCCGCAGCTCTTTACGAAGCTCAATCGAAACTAGTTACTTTTAAGTTTTTAAATACACGTTAAATTTTGAAATGAAACAACCTCAAGATTCCATTTCTTAAATTTTTTGAAATTACTTTTATTAAGTTACATAACATTTATTTTTCTTAATAGAATCTCTTTTCACTTTGTTTACTTGAATTAAGAAAAAAAATTTCGTAAAAAAATTATACAATTGCAATTGCGTGAGATAGTTGAACATTTTAGTTTTTAGACGAAATTAGAATCAATTGAGCTTCGTCCAAATATAAGCCCTTAAACACCCGCCCAAAGGTTTTACCCGACTGATATTTCCTAACTTGGACGCATGCGCTGTTCGCATGTTCTCATACTTGTATGCATGAATTGTTTCAAATACGTACCATATGTACTTCGTACGTAGGCATGCGTTGCCACTTGTACGTACAAATTATATGCGTACGAAGCTTGTACGTATGAGTTGCTTCGTGCATGGACACTCTAAATATACTTCCTACCCGTACTTCGTGTACGCAAAAATCTATTTCTTACGATTTTAACAATCTGTCCATTAAATTTATTGTACCCATTGAATCTCTATAAATTATTCTTAAAATTTACCTTTAAGTTCATTCTTCTTTTTTACATGTTTAGGGACTGATTGGTCACGTTGTTTGTATTAAAATAATCGACAATTAAATTTAGAATCTTGAATTTATATCTAATTTTATCTCGATTTTGTCTTCAAAAAATTTTTCTTAATTTTGACCTACTAAAGATTCAAGTACTAAAATGTTTCGCTAATTCTAAATTTAATGTAATGCATAAAAATGAGGAATTGATTAAATAAATCGATTGTTGGATATTAATGTGTACGTGATAAAGTAATGTTTAAAATAACGGGTTCGAATATCATTCGTTAATGTATCGAATAGCGTATTTCAAGCGAAATGCGTCTTTGTTTCATGTTAGGAGTTAATTTGAGTTTTTGATAGTTGTTATATATTTCTAATACGGACTTACTTGATTATGCAACTGTTGTACATTCATTACAATATTTTTCGTCCTGATCGTCCCAGAAACCGATAAATTATATTATAGCATAATCTATTTATTTATTACCATATTTAGATCTTATTAGAATTCATAAGTTAATTGTAAAGAAAATATTTCAGAATCGTACAAATTATTGGCGAAAGTAGAAATGGCCAATTTAGTCCTTCGATAGCAATGTAACCGTACCTTAGAGAGCACTAAGTCCTCTTTAAGAGGCTAGTGTGAATAGATCTTCTATTCTATACTTTTTATCATAAAAAGAAATAAAAGATTAGTCCGTGTTAGACTTATAAGACGTCGCTTGTGTGGTATTACTGATTGAACCGCTTTTGTAAATTTCGCTTGAAACCAAAGATGTAATATTTTTTGTGTTCACGTAATCTATTCCAAGGAAGATATTTTATTATGTGGCAATTCCAAATGCTTTCATAGTTTTATGAGTGCCTCTTCAGGAGTGTCAACACGTTGAGGGTTAAATAGATTACTGATAAAATAATACTTGTAATCTTAACATTAAAACATTAAAGGCACACATTTGTTTATAAGATGTATTTTTAAGTTGAAGGGATTTCGTTTCTGTAACATATATCTTACTAACTTATTACATTCTTGTATGTATATTAAAGAGTATGTCTAATATATATCCCTTAGTTGTAACTGTTACGGAGAGCTAGAAGTAAGCAATAATGTCATCTTATTTGTTGTATAAAATATTGTTGAGAGTTGCTACAACTAAGTCACTTACATTAGTTTTTATTTAAATAAAAAACAATGAAAATGTATTTATTTATTAAATATGAATTAACATTCATGAGTATTTGTTGTTTTATTTAATGAAACTCTTAGTTGGGTTCCTCTATTCTTTCCTAGTCAGTAGTGGGTTAATTTGGTGTTACATTGTGTGCACGTGTTTCATAATCATCCTCATACAGGCAGTTTTTTTTTATGGAAATAGCCGGCAAACGAGGTGACGATCCACCTGATGGTAAGTGGCTATCGTCGCCCATGAACATCAGCACACCAAACACCAAAGGCATCACTGGTGCGTTGTCAGCCAAGAAAGAGAGAAGAAAAAGAAAGAAAAAAAGAACTGGCTCTCAAAGCCCCCAACCAGAACACGACGTGTCCTTTGGCGACAGACTCATGCTCAAGGGTGGTAGCTATCGAGGCGAACCCCATGGAGAAATAATAATAGCTCAGTTGCCCTAAAAAGTCTTCTAGGCTTGGATCTCTGACAATGATATAATGTAAGCCACAGTTCATACCAGTCAATTGCAGATTGTCAGATTCCATACTTCAGCGAAAACTTGTCTTATTTACCTTCACGCATATAACTAATGAAACTAATTCCTAATATGCATCTATACAATTATTATTAAGTCCGCTTTTGTAAACCTAACTTTAGGATGTTATAATAAAGATAAAATAAATAGTTAACACTATTAAGTATCTTATGCGTTCCAAATCCATCTGACAGTTATCTTATATATGTCGGAAATCAGTAATTTCAAATCATAAAATGGAACGTCAAGCTGGAACTAGCTTGGGTGTATTCGGAAGTTGAAGATGGCAGCACCGTGCAAATTGTCTACTGTTATTTGAGTACACGCGGTGGCGGGGGTCACAGAGGACAGCTATTGACTTTCCAACCGCCAGCGGTCACTCTTTAGACAGCCTCCGAGCTGAGCGGACGCTAAAGTAGAACGTCGTTATTATGGCCGAGTTTAATTTGCATTAGCATTGCACAACGTTTACTTTATGGAGAGCACAACTGGGTACAGTGTGTACCTACTGATGGACTGCGATCGAGCAGGTATTGCGTGTGTTGACCAGTCAGTAGCGCGTTATGCCGGAGCCAGCGAGAAGTGCACGTGGTCTGTTTTCTATGCACAGTCATACCCTTTGCGAAGAGTAGCACCCATGCGGCTGTGATGGTTCGCTTCTGATGAGATAGGTCATGGTGCCAGCGATTGGCGGATTGACACGCGGGTTTTAGAAAGCGCGGGAAGCGCGGGCAAGTTGTGGAGCCGGGATGGCTATGAGTGTGCAATGCGACATGTGAATTATGGTTGGTTACCCTGAATGCCGCACCGCGATGTAAATCCGACTTCACCGCGTTCCATTAGCGATTGGTTATGTTATTCGAGCGACATAGTAATCTGTTCAGAGCCATGTGTATCAGTCGTAATCGCATACTAAATTAGTAGCAAGTGTAAAACGTGTGTTTCAATGGGTTTCTAAGTAAAATGATGAAAACGCCCACAGTTTATTATTTTCTGGACCACCTATCTGCGACATCAGATCGTGGGATAATGAATCCGAATTTCAGGTTTTTCAGATGGCTATCTTGATATGATATTACAAACAGTGGACGGCGAACATGCCAAATAAGGATTCGTTTGAGGTTATAAACGTAAGGAAAGTAAGACAGCGATTCGGTATGGCATTTTTATTTCATTATTATTATTATTGGTAAGCTCCTGCAGCCAGCATGTTATCTCGTAGCGAACAGAGCTAGAGCTCTTCATTTATCACGAACAGATGCTTGATGAACATCCTCGTTGACTGACGCGTTGGCAACAGCTTTCCTTATTATCTGCCTGAACTCCTGGCCAACACTGGTCTCAGTGTCCAGGCAACGCCTGGTTGTCATATCCGTGGCGTCTTTGTGGCGCGTTACATAGCACCAGGATCATACGTTTCTTTTGCTGAGTGTGGTGCCGAGTTACCGAGTAACCGGGTGTATTAAAAGAAAAGTTATTTTCTAAATGGCGCACACTTTAAAAAAAATAGTTACCTTAGGTGAAAGAGGTAACAAGCTATTGCGATAGTGCAATCCCCCACATGAATGGCATCTTTGTTCTCATTTGTTTAATTTAATTACCCTTACTGAACTACATTTTATTTTAATTTCTATTCGATGACTGCAAGCGACAAAATAATAAAAGGTATCACTAAGCAGAATCAGAACATCCGATAGTATTTTTGTGTAATATCTTGACTTCCAGTGTAAATGGTGCCGTCATCTTGAACTGTAAAAACACTTGACAGAATGTTCAAAGTTAAGGTCTCGTGAATTTGATTTTTAATAAAAATATTGTGCTTCTTGTAGCATCTAGGTTTTCCTGAAAATAGGACTGATCGGAAAGAATTTAAAGTGGAGGTGAAAGTGTTTAAAGTGGAGGTTTGCGTAAACAACAAATCGTTTCGCTTTATTTGTGCTTGATTCAACGAAGTGTTATAAAGTCTTTGCACAGTATCTTTCATCGTAGTTATTATTAATTTGTGCCAACAGAGTTATTCAAAATCGGTGCAAGTATATTGTTTTGTGAAACCAGAAGCGTTCTGTAAATGAGATAAAGAATTTTCTATTTTCTAACATCTTGTTATTATCTAATTTATCGTCTACCCTCAGTTCAGAAAAATAACATTTAGAAATTTCGTGTGTCTTGTTGTTTTTTTTTGTGTGTTTCAGATAAACTAAGTGACAGTGACTGTTGTATGGACATGCAAGCTTGGAAATAACCAAGAGGCTATCATTGCGATTGCGGCGTAATGATACCGGGCATCAATGCAGGTAGCGTTTGTTGATAGTGATACTGTTGGGAGCGTATCCGGCTTCTTGCACTATGGCTTGCAATTACCATCAGAGACGATGACATGATTATAACAGGTGATCTGTATTGTTTCTTTTCTTTGTGGCTTAACTAAACAATAATTATTCCTTGTCGAGTTTGTGATAATTATGCGATTTCGCATTTGATATTTGATAGTTACCTGGGTTTGGATACTTGACGATTTCTGGTAACAAAGGATCTGGTAACAAAGATCACTGGTCTTTGCTCACCCAACATTGAGTAACTGGCACCAAATGAGTGAAGAATAGACGTTTTGTTACTTACAAGAAACATCTAAAGATAATTATTACTTTACTGAAGAGTTGTGCTGTTTTTGAATTATCTTTAAAACAGACAGGATGACATAGTGAGAAAATTTAATAGATGCAGTTTTTTTGATTTTAAAATATTGCTCAAGATACCTAACCTCGTCAAAGTAGAAATGTACCATGGCTAGTTGCCAGTTCCGTCAGATGCACTATGATCTTTGTGTGTGATAATTATATTAGGTAAAAGTTATAGTGCTTAAATATTACTAAAATTAACACATCTTTTCTTAGTAACAATATCAAATTATAGTATGCACTTTATGATAGATAAGGAATTAAATAAAGAAACCCTTTTCTCAATCTTCACTGCTACTGAAACCTGTAATTGCTCACAGATTAAACAGTCAACTGATTGACGTGATATAAAATGTACCCATCGCAAAGTAACTCAATTAAGGTGACTTACAAAATTCATTAACAGCTATGCTGCAGTAAGCTGGTTCTTTGTCAAGGGGATATTATTGTGGTCGTATCACATATTATCATGGAGAACGTCATAATAGCTGTCACTACCTTCTCAGCTAGTTCAGAAAGACTGTTTGAAACAGGTGATCTGCATTTCACAGTAATAACGTTTTACTTCAGCAGGTAGGTACTCTTTTGCCGCAGTGTTACGCTTAAACGGGCTACCTACGTAATTTTCTTAAAAAAAAAAAAATTTCGAGTAAACACTCGTAAGGGTGGTGAATGTACACGTATATTGGTCACGCAATGTCTAGTTTTTATTTTATTTCATTATGTAGTCAATTTCAGTGTACAAACCAAATTAGAAAATAATAATTTGTTGGTTGTATCCTGGAGATGCCTTTCACTTTCTTCGACAATTGATTTGTTGGTTTACCATATAGTGAGAGGTCACAGTAATAGTAATCAATCGGTATTGAGTTCTAAAATTCATAGAGTAACTATTTGAATGAATCTTATTGAAATTAATTGTTGCTGTGTTGAATTTTATCCAATGTAAGCATTCAATGGTAATGCAAAGAGCAAGCTACCTATTTTTTTTTTTTGTTGCGAAAATTATTTATTGTCCTGGGGAACGCGGTACGCAGTCAACTTTGATAGAAGTCTGATTTTGGAGGAAACCAGAGACGTTTTCTGGGGGAATTACACCATAATTTTTTTTTTATTTTTATTTTTGAAATTATCAGCTTACTTAGTCGTTCTTTGACCACGACTATGAAGTAACTACGTTAAGTGTAAATTTTGGTTGAATATTCGTTCAATGTTGAAATAATTTTTGGTGAAATTCAAATACCTTAGTCAATTTAGTCATACAAGGTGAAAATAACTTGACAGAGTGACATTGTTTTCGGTTGGTTTTTAATGATGTGTGGAACGAATTGTTTGAAAATCAGACATTATTTTGACTTCACAAATTATTGAGTCAGACATTTTTGGTAGAATATTTCAATTTTACGAATGAACTCATTTGTTGTGAGCATTTTAGTACTTGTGAAGTACTCGAAATATTTACGCAATAACCTCGATGCATGGGCTTAGCTACCACTAGCTACCACCTAGTTGGCTTAAGACGATAACTGTACAACCCTAGTGTGATTCGATGCTGACGATTATCTTTTTTTTTTTTCAAGAGCGCAAGTTCAGTGAATGCGTCGACCAATAGATGCTAAAAGACCATTACGTTCTACTCTGATCAGGGGCCAGGGTCAACGCTGACCCTCAACAATTTAGATATGGCTATATAAATTTGATGCCTCAATGATCAAGTAGCTTTCCAATAGATCAGGAAAGGCCGAGCTAAAGAGATACTTTTGTTTGTTTTCTTGTTACAGATTAACCATGATAGTGAATTTACTCTATGATGTATACAGCGTTCCGATTCAAGAGCTCACAAGCTTGTTCATGGTTTATACACCATCGCGAGTATGGGATCACAAAGCACCCACGAGGACGTGGGGCCTGTCATGATGGCCGTGTCGGAAATCAGTAATTTCAAATCATAAAATGGAACGTCAAGCTGGAACTAGCTTGGGTGTATTCGGAAGTTGAAGATGGCAGCACCGTGCAAATTGTCTACTGTTATTTGAGTACACGCGGTGGCGGGGGTCACAGAGGACAGCTATTGACTTTCCAACCGCCAGCGGTCACTCTTTAGACAGCCTCCGAGCTGAGCGGACGCTAAAGTAGAACGTCGTTATTATGGCCGAGTTTAATTTGCATTAGCATTGCACAACGTTTACTTTATGGAGAGCACAACTGGGTACAGTGTGTACCTACTGATGGACTGCGATCGAGCAGGTATTGCGTGTGTTGACCAGTCAGTAGCGCGTTATGCCGGAGCCAGCGAGAAGTGCACGTGGTCTGTTTTCTATGCACAGTCATACCCTTTGCGAAGAGTAGCACCCATGCGGCTGTGATGGTTCGCTTCTGATGAGATAGGTCATGGTGCCAGCGATTGGCGGATTGACACGCGGGTTTTAGAAAGCGCGGGAAGCGCGGGCAAGTTGTGGAGCCGGGATGGCTATGAGTGTGCAATGCGACATGTGAATTATGGTTGGTTACCCTGAATGCCGCACCGCGATGTAAATCCGACTTCACCGCGTTCCATTAGCGATTGGTTATGTTATTCGAGCGACATAGTAATCTGTTCAGAGCCATGTGTATCAGTCGTAATCGCATACTAAATTAGTAGCAAGTGTAAAACGTGTGTTTCAATGGGTTTCTAAGTAAAATGATGAAAACGCCCACAGTTTATTATTTTCTGGACCACCTATCTGCGACATATATATAAAATTGAAAAGCGACACACCGCTGATTAAATAAAAAATCTCAGAAACTACCGAACCGATTAAGATGAAATTTGGCAGGGAGAAAGTTTCTGCTAAGGAGACATCAACTACTAAGAACGGATTTTTGGAAATTCATCCCCTGAGCCCTAAGGGGTACAAATAGGGGTTGGAGATCAGTTACATACAAACCAACTTCGTCAGTTTTAGAGTTATAAATATGAAATTTTTCATGTAAGTTTATAGTAATAAACAAAAGTTAACGTTAACACATTTTTTTGGAAAATCATCCCTCAAAAGGGTTAATTTCTTGGATAGAACTTAGTACGCAACTTCGTCATTTTTGACGTTAAAAACATGAACATTTAATTATATTATTAGTTCAAGATTCGAAACAAAAATACGTACCTATATGAGGGTATTGTTGGAACATATCTGTGCCAAAACATTCTACGGAGGATGCGCACATCTGCGCCTATACAGACAAGAGGCTAGACCTTGGAGGTGCCTCGCCGAGTTCTGTACCACCCAGTTTAATTCCGACGGCACCCACTCATGCATAGTGAGATTTTAGCAACTGGCCACGCCGGCCAGCTGAAAATGAATAAATATTTTTACGATTTTATGTTTTTCAGTGCTCAAGAGCTAGATTTTTTGTTTAACTAGCCGACAATCTAGTTCACGATCCACTTGATGGTAAGTGGCCGTCGCCCATGGACACCAGCAGCAGCAAAGGCATCAACTGATGCTTTGCTAACGAAGAAAGTAGTAAGGCAAAGAATTGAGATTGTTAACAAGCGCTAACTTATTTCATGGTAAAAAAAGAACATTGGCTCTGAAGCCAACAACCCACAGACATTCTTGTTCGGTTTAAAGAACTTTATTTTTCATTAAGACAAAAATTTCACTTATATATAATAAAACATTTATGCATAGTAAGCACGGACCTGAAAAAAAGACGGACGTAACCTCGTCTAATCGAGAGTGAAGCATAGCAATGGTCGCTCGCTTACCATGTGTGCGTAATTTTTGATTCGCGATTGAAGCAGTGAAGTGTCAATGTGTGGGTGTGTGTACTTGTACGAATAGAGAGTTGGTATTACTATGGGTGCTGCACTGAATTTTTTCTTAGGATTACGTCCGTCTTTTTTTTAGGTCCGTGATAGTAAGTAATAAATATTAAATGTAGTGCGGGTAGAAGATTAATACTTTATTGGTTGTAAATTATACTTGTTATACATGTCTGTGCCCGAACTAGATAAATCATTTGGCAAATGTCTCAAGTAAAAAGGTGGTGCAGTAATATAGGGGCCATCCATAAATGACTTCACACTTTATGAGGGGGGGGGTTTGATGTAGTGTGACAAGGGGTGGGAGGGGTCCTAAATTTCGTGACGTCACATTTCAAAATCGAATAATTGGTATGTATAGGTAAATATTAAAAAAAAACAATTAATGGAAATAAAACTGATTTCGGAATTGCTGTTTTAATTTAATTAATTTAATAATTTCTAGTAAAATTTTATAATATATGACGTCACACTAGGAGGGAGAGGTCTCACAAATGTGATTAGCTGTGACAAGGAGGCCCCTTACCACCAAGCTAGAAACAATACCTGATGCCTTTGAGATTACTGATGTCCATGGGGGCGACTAACCCCTATTTCAGAGTCACTAACGGTTACTTTATCGCTCCTTAGTAAGGAATCACCATACAAATGATGTACTAAGGAGTGATTTAAGTAACCGTTAGTGACTGAGTTGGTGCGTAAGATATCTTACCCATCAGGTAGCTGTGATTGTTTTGTCGGTTATTTCCATAAAAACCGTCTGTTCTACAGCTACAACTTTATTGAATACTTACGATTTCAGAGCTACCATCATTGAAGTATAATGTCATAGAACAGACATCTCGAACAAAATGTGTGTCCCGCCGGGAGGTTCTATTTTCAAAATTAAGCCACCGTTCTCCTTTCAGAATCGAACGAATCCATTGAAAATTTAAGCCGATCGGCGCCAATTCATTGGGACATACATTGTGTTCGTGGTGTCGGTTCTATATGCTAGTAATAATACTTCAATGGCTACCATAGCCTTTCTTTTGTAATTGTGGACGGTAAAAGACACTCGACCATCACTATAGATTCATGTTTATTCCAATCATTATTCCATCTAATCTGACTGAAAAGCCACAATACTCGACAGCGATACATCCTCACTCATACGGCTTCCCTCCCCCTCCCCCACCCCCCAGCTCAACTCGGCTTAACACCAAAACTGTACACGTGGATTTTTATATATATGTATGCAGATGGCGTAATAGCAACGTTTTCTAGGCAGGTTAAAATGAATAGAGTCGGTATTGGTATAATATTTTTATTACATAGTTTGTCTCATAAATACATGGATTTGTAAAACTATACTAATTAATATTAATGGTGACCCGTGGTATAATGGTTACCATGCCGGACCGCCGTGCCACGGGTCCTGGGTTCGATTCCCAGCGAGGCGGAAATTTGAATGAATTTTTTGAAGTTTGAATTTCTGTTCTCAGTCCGGGTATGTGTGTTCTTGTCTTCGTCTGTCATCCATGGCACCCACGACAGGGAATCCTAGTGTAGGGCTATGAGTGTGTGTAGTATTATTAGGGGCTATTTAAATTGCTTAGTTTGATTATTAAAATGTTTATTCATATATTTTACACAATGAGTGTGTATAGTTGTTTTTTAAAAAGACAGAACGAAATACTTCATTTTGTTTTTTATAAAAGTAAGTAAGCACTGAAATTTGATTACATTACGGAATATTAGGTACAATTTTATTCTTCCTGTTTATGTTAGGAAAGTAGGACTATAGGACAAATTGACAAGATACAGATATTTAATAAGGAGAGACAGTTATAAAATATGTTTATTTGGTTGACACACACTAGAGTTCATTTTTTAAAAACTTGGAACATTCTACATATTTCTTAAAAAATGTAAAAGATAAATATGCGCTTAGTATTTTGATTGTGGGTTTAAAAATTAACTTAATAGTAAATTAACTTAAATAGTAACTTTGTCACAAAAGATAAAATATTCATAGTAGCAATTTGCCTTATATAAATTCTTGATTGATGTGGCCATTATGGAGTACTAGCTATCCCGGCGAACTTTGCATTGTCTAACAAATCAAAGATCATCAAAATCAGTTCATCCGTTCTTGAGTTATAAGTGTTTTAACTAACACAACTTTGTTATATAAATAGAATATAATATGCAAAGGTTTTTAAACTCAAAGTAAGACTAAGAATATCGACTTTCTTGTATTTGTAACAAAAAATATGTGACACAATCGTCTCTATTCCTTCTTTAGTCCGAGTACTGCCCGCCGATCCACCGGTATTCACTTCAGTACAACTGACCACGTGACAAAAGTTACATTGCCTCGCTACCGATAGTTATTAAATTAGAAGTAAAAAAAAAAAATTATTTAAAAGGAATGGACACCTTTTAACACTCCGTAACTGTAAGTACTTAATTATATTAATTTTCTATAAAAGTATCTAATCGAATTAGTATTATAATTTAATTAATAACGCAAAAGAGCGTACTTAGAGCTAGAGAGAAAAATTATGGCTTTTATTTTTATTTATTGTTGATGTATAAGCAATCTTTTTAATTTATTTTATTATAATTTAAAACTAAAAAATATATGTGTTAGAAGTAAATTATCAGAATTATTTTATTTTAAAATTCGTTGCATAGTATTAGAATAACATATTCCACTGACCATTTCTGAGGTCACAACATTTTTCTGTTATTTTTTATTTATTTTATTATTTTAGAAATATTGTTCTTTTTTTACTCTATAATTTGTTTTCTAAATTTAAACCTTTTGAACTTTTTTGTGTTTAGTAAATAATATCACTTTTAACAGTATCACATATTATAGCTATTAAATTTTAACTGTGACCGCTACGCCGTAGGGAGTCTACGAGAGTGTATTCGAACCGTAATTGGAATTCTTAATTCGTACACTGTACCGTAATTCGAATTTAACGATTTTTTATATTAAGAGAATACTTAACTTTTACGAAACACAATATACTTTTTGTTTTAACCATACATTCACAAGTTACTATTATTTATATCTCATTAATATTTTTTTATTTTTTAGCTTACTTAATTTTAGTGACGACAACAGTATTCGTAATTTTTTTTGTTATCTTAAATAGTTCAAATATTTTCCTATAAATATTATGTCACTATCGCAACTAATTAATCCGTATAAGTTTTATTAAGCGCAGATTACTTTCTCATTATATTCAACCACTTGTAACATTTTGACAAATTACAACTAAGTTTATGTAAAAATAAGGCAACAAAAACTTTTACGTTACGGCGCGAAAATTAACGCAGTATTTCACTTTCCCGCGCATTAATGTCAGTTGTCAAACTTTTGGCGCGAAAGTTGGTATGCCGCGTCGAACGCACCAACAAAACTGTCTTTGAACAAAAGAAAAACTATACAAATTATCCTCATTTAGTGGTAATTTAATAAACTTAACTAAATTATAGGCATTTAATTCAATTTAAGTGTCGTCGCAGGCAGTACTAACGCTTATGCGCGGTCAATCACCTTCGCTTCGACTATAATAGGATAGCAATAAGCAATAGGATCGACTTGTTTTGAATTATAAACTAAAGTTACTATTCTTAACTAATCTTTCCTATACTTTGTTTTGAATTATATGTTCCTACCGCGTTAGTCATTTGATTACTTATTTAAATGTTAGGAATTTAATTTCGTATCAATAATTCGAGGTTGATTCATGGCGAGTCTGGTATTAACTATTAACTGTCGTTACAGTTATAGTTACAGTGCGCAGGTGTAACTTTTTTAAAGTTATTGTTTTTGGCACCAAACTTTGAGTTCCATAAAGTAATCTCAGACAGTTCCATAAAATAAAGTAGGGAAGTATTCCGATTAAAATTTCAACAAAAATATTATTTATATGTCTATTAGGTACTACGAATAGAACAATATCAAACTACGAATATGTAATGTAGTCAAGACTAAGTTTTCTCCATTTTAGGCAAAGTAGGCACAGTTGAGACTTGGAGAGATATCATAGTTAATATACAGGGTGAAATTTTCAAGTGTGCGAGGATGGCCAAATTCGAAACTATGAGGAATAGCGAAAAGTGGTCAAAGGAGTCTCAGAGCCGATTTTGATTAAAAGTAAAACTGAGTTATTAGATTTTGAAAAATTAATTACCCTGGCCAGGAATCGAACCCGTTGATTAAAAAAAACCCACTATTCAATAGTATCACTAACAAGGATCAAAGTCTGGGAAGTAATGACATGAAAAATCATTTTTCGCTATTCCTCGTAATTTCGAATTTGGCCATTAACGCACACTTGAAAAATTCACCCTGTATATTTAATCATAGAGTCCATAATTAACTTACGCTTAGGGTTGTCTCTGAGGATTAACTCGTCGATTACCGGGAACGTGGATTCACGTTCGAACTCAAAAGTACCGCCGCCGCCGCGATTCTCAGGTATTAAAGGGTTAACCGACACAGTCCATGTATAGGAGACCACTAAGGTCCTACTGGTCAGGGATGGATTAGTAGACTTTACACGTTTCAAAATCTATAGATCGACGGTCCCTACGTATAAAAAAACATGTTAAAACGACATTTTTGCAACGAAGTTCCTTATCGCGCGTTGCGAAAGGGAGCTAGACGGAAAAAATTAAGAGGAAAAGTTGTAACGACACTTTTTGCCGTCGTTTATTAATTAAAGCGAGTTACTAGGCGACCAGAAGTGTTCGAGGGTACGATATCAGTGATACTGTACAATCATAGTATGTGGCTGTCTTATTTACTCTTCGAATATTTAGCATAGGCACAACAGGGATATCTATATTACTGACAAGTGTCTTGTCAGAGTGACAGTGATAGATTTATTCTATCCCTGTCGCTCTTCCTCATATTAATTGGCATGACAAGAGAAATAGCAATAATAGCTTAATGCGCATGATCGTGATATGAACGTCCCTGTTGTGCCTATGCTAAATACCGACGAGTGAATAAGACAGCCACATACTATGATTGTACAGATTCACTGATGTCGCACCCTCGAAGACTTCTGGTCGCTTAGTATTAATCGAAAGGAACTTCGTTCCATCCGGGTGTCCCTTGACACCTCTCATTTTTTTTATTGCATCGATGGCTTTAGATTGACATAAAATAACAAGTCGTATAAGAACAAGTATAGTAATTACAAAGAATAGGTGCCGTAAATGCGGATATGTAATACATATCGCTTTGTACGGTGTTTAAAAATGCGCGCCGCTCGTTACGAACGCGGTCTTGTCTAACTTAGCAGAAGGCACGGACCTAAAAAAAGACGGAAGTAATCCCAACAACAAATTCAGTGCAGCACCCATAGTAATATCAACTCTCTATTCGTACAAGTACACACACCCACACATTGACACTTCACTGCTTCAATCGCGAATCAAAAATTACGCACACATGGTAACTGGGCGGCCATTGCTATGCTTCACTCTCGATTAGAGGAGGTTACGTCCGTCTTTTTTTCAGGTCCGTGGCAGAAGGTTAAAGTTATTGTTGCATAATGCAAGCTCCACTATTTACGCTCTAAGCATTTCTCAAGCACAAAATTTTATTAATTATATCGATGAAACTGATTAAATATTTCTTTTAAAACACTATTTTATTGTTTCCACGTATAAAGAGCTATCTCAGACATGTCTGGCACGTTAGTTCAATGTAGAAACTGTCATCTATCAGTTTTTACAGGAAAATATAAAAATATTAAAAATGTATAAATACTACTATAAGCTCCCTAAACGTAGTAAAACATTATAGAAAATAATAAATATTTTTAATTTTACAGACTGTTATCTCTAGAGCGGTTTGAACATTAAAAACGCTATCCTGTAAAACTCGGTTTTTGACATGTCGCTTTAAACGTAGGGACAGTCGAGATATTCGTGGGATAGTAAATAAATAACTAAACACCTGCCTAGTAGTTTTTCCGCACTAGAATTCCCTGTGTGTCGCTGAGGGCATGGAGAAAACAAATGAGATATTAAGGTTAAATTAATTTCACATGAAGATCCACCCAGGAAGGGAATTGAACCCGGGACCCCTCGTTTCTCAGGCAGGCTCATACAAATTATGCTACGCCATCTGAAAATGAAAAATAATTCATAAAATAATTTTCTTTATAGGTACATACATAATTATTATGTAAGTACTTAATTAAAAATTGACTGGTCGATTATGTCCATCTTTATATTTATTTATAAAGGTTGGTTCATTTTAGATTCTTCCTACTATCATAATATATTATTTTAGAAATCATGAAATATAAAATAATAAATCATTGACTTTAAAACAAATCTGCCACATACAATGTTTAATCCAGCTGGTAATCGAACTCAGAACACTTCAATTGCCAATCAAACTACAGATCTTTTAACTATTTGAGTTAGGTATACTAGAGTAAACTACAATTTAATCTCATTTATATTCAGATGGAAGAATCCTTAGATGGTCGTGAGACGGGAGCCAGCGCTTCAGGGTTCGACTCGGCGGCCATCTTGAATGATGACGTGTCGCCTACCACCAGCTTCTGTTATAACATACCTAATTTATTTAATGGGTAAGTCTGAAAGCAATAACATTTTAATATAGAAACTTTAGAAAGGAAATAGGTGATAAATCAAAATACATACAACATCATTGTGATAAATGAATACCGCCACCAGATGTAAGTGATCACCGTCGATCATCGAGATTAGAATCACCAAAAACATCACCGATGGGTCCGTCAATTTGTTTGCCGGTTAATATCATAAAAAAAACTTATTTGACATAATATTCTTTATTAAGCAATAATCCTGTGATAGTTAGTTCTTTACACAAATATATGTGTACTTATTCTTTAATTTTAATTTATTAACTGTGTTACACATATTTTATATAGCTACAAAACTAGCTGTAAACTTAGAAAATAACTGTATCTATGTTCATCTGATTCTTCTCCTTTGTCGTATTGCTCTTGCCAGAGCGGTCGTGTTCTTCACAAGGTTGTACTTATCTTCAACTATATATTTTTGGTGACTCTGTAACTTATAGGTTAGTTTCTGCTTATTATGATAGAAATCAAATTCAAATTTATAAATTATAGTTTTCGGTTTCCTGTACAACTTACTTTCTCTTCTTAATATCTTAGAAACGCTCACACCCCGTTAGCTTGTTGTTAAGGGACCTTACACACTGCAGCCGCAAATTACAATACCTTGCGAAAAGCGAAACGGCAAGCCAGCACCCTAATTCACGTAATTTAAGAAGTTCGATTGCAGTGCAGTTGCAGTGACGTTCTGATCAAAATAACACTTTCGTTATTCTCTTAGCTTTCGCGAGCGCTGTCAAACATGCTCGCGTCACGCGAGCGCTAGTCAAACACGCTCACGTCACAAATAGGTATTCTGTTGATGCTCGTCAAGATATCGTGTTTCCGATCGCAGTTTGAGGGTATTCTCATAAACTTTTAACGTTGAAATAACATCTCGGTACGAGTTTTTAAGCAGTTTTGTTGACGCTTTCTTTAAGTTAGAAGTGACTCATTGCTTACTTTTGTCAATTAGACGTAGAAGTCAGTGAAAATAAAATTATATTTCGTAAGTAAATTATAATTTAATTATTTAATAGACGTTTAAATGATAAGTTCTCCAAATCTTTCCACATCAAAAATTTTTAAACAAAAAGAAATTAAGCAGTCGCAGTCGGCTCGAACTTTGGCGCACATTTTGTTTTGACACTTTTTTATTACTTTTTAATTGCATTACGAGGTAAAGTAAAGACCTTCATTCTGCCATATTGAGGTAACATAATTACATATGACGTTTTTTTTGTGAATTGAAGCACAAATCATTACTTTTTTTACAAAAAGTTTCACAAAAATCATTATTGGGATAATAAATAAATATTCTTCAACGTTTTTTAATGGAAACATAATAAATTGTATTTTATTAATTAAAATAAGTTTATTTGTTCTCTCATATGACAACACTAACAGAGAGTACTAAATAGCCGAAGAAAAGTTTGGCAGGCGCGCACGGCGCAGGATGCGTGCAGGAGAAGTGAAGTTCACGCGCAGTTTGCGTGCAGTCGACGCGCAGTTCAAAAATTACGAGAATACGGTTTAGACACTAAACGTCAACCAACGTCAACTTGATTGCCGCGTCACTGCAACTTGATTGCAGCGTCACTGCAACTCAATCGATGCGTCTTAAAGTTAAGTGAATTAGGCTGCAGATCAGATGCAGCTATAGAAAATTGCAGACAGATAGAGCGAAATGCAACATTTTTGTCAATGACAGTTTCCGGTATCAACGAGTATATACACCATACTTCACGGCTGCAATGTGAAAAGGCCCTAAGTGCTCGAGCGTGTAAAGATATTGCTAGTAAACGCAAGTATGCGTTGCGGGCGCGGTCGGTAGATAACGTGATGATAATTATGACTGCATTTATTATCTTTGCAGACTGGGCCCCGGGTCAGTCCTCTGTGAGCGGCCCGACACTGATTCGACGGAGTCATACACCAACACAGAACCGACAGACGAGCCAGCGGAACAGCAGTATGAAGATGATGAGGAGTACTCTCCTAGCTCCAGTACGTATACTGGTACTCCAGTACCAATAATCTTGTTGGTTGGTACTGTTAGACGGAGTATCGCTATGACGGATAACGAACATCACTACGCTCGCGGCGATACGTTCCCATCCCTAGGAGGAACTTGACAGCTCGCTCTTCCCGCGCTTTGATGGCGACACGAAGTTGTATAAGCAGATTAAATTGAGATTTAATTGATAATAAGAAAAAAATCTTATTAGTATCAATGATAATTAAAGTTTTAAAAGAAGTAGTTAATTAAAGCCAATGGGAAGCCTGCAGGGGTTATATTATATCTCAGGATTTTGTCAGACTTATTAAAATTTTTAGGCTCTTATTGCGACTTGATTTTAGAAATTCCAGGATATTTTTACTTAATGCTGTGCATAAAAGGGATAGTACAGAATATTAACTAGTTGTAACTATTGATAGAAGTTTTTTTTGATATAATAATAATTATTATTTATAACATAAATGCTTTATTTCACAAGGTAGATAATTAAGTTAGCAACTTATATAACTTTTGTCGAATATCGTGAACCAAATGTAATGTCTAGGCTTAAATTTTCTATTTTAATAGAGCCTTAATCACACTGAGTTCAATTTTAAAGCCTTAGAATTGTTTGTTTAAAAAATATTACAAAAACTATGTGTCAACGCCGCAACATACTGGCCTGAATTTTGTATCCGTCATAAATTGTTTAAGAACTCTGTTTTTTCAAATAATCAATGTCAACTACGAACTACACGTCTACGCAAACAAATTATATTCATTGCAACAAATTTTCTATCTTTTAATGCGAATTATGCGAATCCAATACGAAACATAAGCTGGTCCTTCGAGCCGGATATTCAAGAAAATCAAACAATTTGAAGCAAACAATAACTACATATTCGATGCGAACAATACGAATATCATACGTTCTACATACATTCTACATACGTTCTACGAGCAAATCACAATCGTCGCTACGTTATACCCGAAGACGAATTATATGCATGGATGGAGTGATCATCAATTCAAACAGTGCAAATTGGTGAGACACCAACCAGTTTCCTTCCCATTCCCAGCTACTTACCTGTGTTAATACCATATTTTTCACAATTTCAGTACAATTTACGATTTTAATTGCCGCCATTTTGTGGATCCTGTGCATTACCTTCTACTAGTCGAGGTTTGGATACGTGCAATCGTAAGTACAATTTCATTTACTCCGTGTTTTTCCATTATCCATCAAAATGAGCACGAGCAAATCTCCTCATAGTTCAAATAAAAACGACGAGTTTTTAACCGATTTGAATAAAAAACGGGGTGTAATCAAAGGCAGATTAACGTATTTTACTAAATACGTGAATAGTTTAGATGCTCAACTTCTAGCATCAAATCCAAATAAACAAGCAGAATTAAAATTGCGTATTGAAGGAGCTTCTATGTTCTGTTTGTCTAACGAATTTAATGCGATTCAAAGTGAAATAGAACTATCGGTGGACAACAATGACCTTTTCCATCAGCTGGAATTACGAGAAGGCTTTGAAAGTTCATATTATAGTATCATTGCTCAAGCTACGAGTATGCTTTCGTCTGGTGAGATGGCTTCAAGCACGAATACCAATTTACACGCTGTCAAATTACCAACTATAGCTATGCCTACGTTTGACGGATCATATGAGCACTGGCTGGAGTATAGGGATACATTTATTTCTCTAGTTCACAATAATAAAGATATTTCACCAATTCAGAAATTTCACTATTTAAAGTCTTCGTTGAAAAGTGTAGCAGCACTAGTTATCGACTCATTAGAATTTTCATCAAATAATTACACGGTTGCTTGGGAATTGATATGCAATAGGTATAATAATACTAGGTTGTTGGTTCATAACCATGTCAAGGCCCTCTTTTCTATTCAGAATCTTGTGAAGGAGTCGCCATCACATATTCGTAAACTTATCGATACTCTTTTAAAAAACATGCGTGCATTAAAGCTACTTAACGAACCGGTCGATTACTGGGACACACTCATTATTTACACGGTCGTTTCTAAACTGGACAGCACCACGGAACGCGAGTGGGAACAGTTTAGGGGCTCCATACCGATAGCTACGTGCAGTGGCGATTCCCAAGATGCGACACCGGTAGTAAAGGTAGATCATCTTGTTAAGTTTCTCAAAGATAGGGCTGACATGTTAGAAACGTTAATGGTTACACACGGCAACATTCACAAGACATTCAAACAAGCACCCAATTCAAACGTTCACTGCCATGTGTCACCAGCTACAAACATTCATAATTCACAATCACAACATAAATACTCGTATCAACGTGCATGTTTGGTGTGCAATTGTATGCATCCTATATACACTTGCCAAACATTTCTAAACTTAACTTTACAAGATAAATTAAAACTCATTCAAGACAAAAATCTATGTCGTAATTGTTTACGTACAGGGCATACGCTAGAAAATTGCAAACTCAGTTCCTGTCGTAAATGCAATCAAAGACATAACACATTGATACACGACGATCAGCTGACCACTACTACGGGCGCGTTTGTCTCGATCCCAGATAACGAACCGGGTTCTAACTTTCGCAACTCCTCGAATGACGGGTGCATCGCTCATAGTACTTACACGCATACCTCACTCATTGTCTAAGTGACAATGATAAACAAATCGAATCGTCTGGTGTACCTGTATTGTTGTCGACTGCACTTGTGGAAATCGCCGGTCGGGATAACAAATTTCACGTCGCGCGCGCATTACTCGATTGTGGCAGCGAACGAAGTTTCATTACAAAACGTTTATGCGATCTACTCGATTTACCAGTGATACAGTCCTCTTTACAAATAAAAGGTGTTGGAAATTCGATTACGAACTCGTCACAAACATGTGAAGTTAATATCAAAGCGCGATCCAACCCTTTCTTTATGCGTTTCCAGTGCGTAGTGCTGCAAGAAATTACGTCATCCTTGCCACCCACTGCAATACAGGCAGAACAATTACAAATACCTAACAACATACAATTAGCCGATCCTACTTTTCATGAAACTAAACAAATCGACTTATTAATAGGCGCAGATAAGTTTTGGGACTTATTAGCTGAAGGTAGAATGCGATTACGAAATGGTCCCTTCTTACAAAATACTAATTTAGGTTGGATTATATCCGGGCCTATTTATACGAACAATGTAAGAAATGACAATTCTATTAACTGTAATTTTACTCAATCCATTGAAACACAATTGAAAATGTTTTGGGAACTCGAGGAATTGCCAAAGAGCAATCCCATGAGCGACGAGGAAATTGCATGCGAAAATCATTTTATTAATAATTTTAAACGTTCAAATGATGGTAGATTTATTGTTCAAATTCCTTTTAAACAATCTCCAGATCTCTTGAGCGATACATATTCCATCGCAGAGCGTCGGTTTCATTCTTTAGAAAAACGATAACAACAGTCACCCATTTATAAAAAGATGTTTACTGATTTCATTCATGTCTTTAGGACATATGATGACTAAAGTCAAGTCGTATAGAAATCGTATTACTTCTTGCCGCATTACGGCGTCTTCCGCGAGCATACTAATTTACGCGTAGTTTTCAATGCAAGCCAAAAGTCTACTACAAAAATTTCTTTAAACGATTTGTAATTAGTCGGTTCGCCTATTCAAGGTGATCTGACGTCTACTCTTCTTAGATTCCGGCAGCATAAATTCGTAGCTTGCGCCGATATCGAAAAAGCGTATAGGCAATGCTTAATCGACAATAAGCAACGCGACTTACAATTAATTTTATGGCGCGACAACCCTAATGTTATGCTATACAAAAAGATCTGTCATTAGGTGAGCATACTAACTGTCGTACACTAGGCTTAGGGTGGAACAACACTAGTGATGAATTATTGTATCATACTACTTTTAATAATACGAATACTGTACCAATAACGAAGCGTTTATTTTATCCAGTGTGTCTCAAATTTTCGATTCACTTGGTTTACTCAGTCCTACTATAATGTTAGGTAAAATCCTTCCATATCTATACTCTATACTAATATATAAAGAGGAAAGATTTGATTTTTTGTTTGCATTGAATAGGCTCCGAAACTGCTGAACCGATTTGAAAAATTTTTTCACTGTTGGGAAGCTACACTATCCCCGAGTAACATAGGCTATTATTTAAAAAAAATTAGGGATCCTTAATAAAACTCCAATAATGTAACCCAAGGTGTAAAAAAATAAGAAAACTGAAGCAACGCGAGGGCGATTACTCGTATACTATACTACTATAATGTTAGGTCACCCCGTTAGGTTAATCAACCCGTTCCAAGCGACGTAGCTAGCGTTTGGAACCAATTCGTAACATCTAATTTTAATTTCAAATAAACATTATTTTACAATTTTATTATTTCGTTATGCACATCAAATATATTTTATATTTGTTTATTTGTCTGCTTCGCTACTCGCGCTATACATTTAAAGCTGGTCAGCGATCTCACTACTGACGCTTATCTATTAGCACTCAAGAGGTTCATTTCTCGCCGTTCAAAGCCTTCTGAAATATTTTCAAACAATGATAAATGTTTTGTTGGAGAGTCATGAACGAATTTTCAAAATTTCTATCTAATTTTTCACAAGGTATAGTAAATTACGCGACTAGCCAAGGCATTAAATTTAAGTTCCTACCGCTATACGTGTCTCATTTTGGCGGATTGTGGGAAGCTGGAGTGAAGAGTTGTAAGTACCATCTCCGGCGAGTGGTAGGTAATACACATTTAACTTTCGAAGAATTTAGCACGGTACTAGCGCAGGTTGAGGCCGTCCTAAACTCTCGACCTTTGACGTCTATTTCCTCCGATCCTAACGACCTATCACCTCTTAATCCTGGTCATTTCCTGGTTGGTCGACCATTGACTGCACTGGTTTGTGATGACCTGGTGGAGAAACCCATGCACAGTTTAACGCGTTATCAGCGAATCGAGCAAATACGTCAACAATTTTGGAGGCGCTGCTGGTCAATTGAATACGTATCAGGCCTGCAGACCAGACCGAAGTGGAAAACCAACAACTCCAACCTGCAAATTGGCACTCTAGTCGTCATCAAGGACACGAACACGCCACCACTAAAATGGAACCTTGGCAGAATTATAGCCGTTTTCCCTGGACATGATGGCATCACAAGAGTTGCTGATATCCAGACTGCATCAGGCGTTGTGAGGAGGGCTTTTTCGAGGATATGCCCACTCCCTGTTCAAACGGACGAAGACCATTGAAAGCTACAGCTTCCAAGGCCGGGGGCATGTCAACGCCGCAACATACTGGCCTGAATTTTGTATCCGTCATAAATTGTTTAAGAACTCTGTTTTTTCAAATAATCAATGTCAACTACGAACTACACGTCTACGCAAACAAATTATATTCATTGCAACAAATTTTCTATCTTTTAATGCGAATTATGCGAATCCAATACGAAACACTATGTCATCTAAATTAACAAAAGATTATTGATTGTATTTATGTTTGTTTCAGATTCTAAAAGCGATATTCCTAAACGCAAACAACGAAGATACAGGTGGGTACAGTACGCCAAAGAAATCTGTAGCATCGGTACGAGTAGGTATTGTTCATGTTAGATCAAAAAGTTAAAATGTGCGCTGGTTCCACCGGCAAAGTGTGCTGGAATGTAATATAAAACTTTTTATGACCTAATATGTACGCATACAAATTCATTCATTCATTCATTCATTCATTCATTCATTCATTTATTCATTCATTCATTCATTCATTTATTCATTCATTCATTCATTCATTCATTCATTCGTTCATTCATTCATTCATTCGATCATGTGTATTTTTAAGTAACTTCAAAAAAGGAGGAGATATTCAATTCAACTGTATTTTTATTTTATGTTTGTTACCTCAGAACTTTCGACTGGGTGAACCGATTTTGATTATTCTTTTTTTAATCGAAAGCTGGTGCTTGTCATGTGGTTCCACTTAAAATGAGCGAGATCTGACGAGTAGTTTTTGAGTTATCCCTAATTTTGAAGTCGATTATTTTTTTGTCAAGAAATATAATAATTTGAGTTCATTGTCACTCGACTGTGTGTGAGTGTGTGCGTGTCAGTGTGTCTGGCTGTGGCATTGTATTATTGTAGACTTCTATCTAGCTATATGTACCTAATACCTAAGGGATCTGTTGCGCTTGGCTATTCCGTTAACCAATATAATTCTTGACAAAAAATAACCGACTTCAAATTAGGGATAACTCAGAAACTACTTGTCGTAATATATGTCAAACACCAGCTTTCGATTAAAAAAAGAATCATCAAAATCGGTTCACCCAGTCGAAAGTTCTGACGTAACAAACATAAAAAATACAGTCGAATTTAATACCTCCTCCTTTTTTGAAGTCGGTTAAAAAAGCGTCTAGTGGTGGGATTAGCTTAAACTTCAAAGTTAAGCCTCATTACACGCAGGATAGAAATGCAATAAAAATCAATTCCATTTCAGAACAACTTTCTCCAACGTCCAATTGGAACAGCTAGAAGCAGCGTTCCACAAGACCCACTACCCTGACGTGTTCTTCAGAGAGGAGCTGGCCATGAGGATCGACCTTACTGAAGCCAGGGTTCAGGTTGGTTAAAATAATGGTAGTCGAATGTTAAGATTAACGTTAGTGACAGGAACAAATCGCTGCAAAATCGACTCCATGTAGTCTTGTTTGCCCTATCCCAAAAGCGGAATGTAGGTGCGGAGAGATGAGGCGACCGGTGAGCTGAGGAGCAACAACCGTACCAGACCTTATACTATATTATACTATACGTCATTATACTAACTATAATACGTCCGTTATTCAGGATGGAAGTCAAGATAACCTATACTAATATTATAAAGCTGAAGAGTTTCTTTGGTTGAACGCGTTAATCTCAGGAACTACTGGTTCGAATTGGATTTTTTTTTTGTGTTTGATAGTCCATTTATCAAGGAAGGCTATAGGCTATATAACATATATTTTAGTAGTTAGTTTTTCCACAAATTAACGCGGGTGAAACCGCAGGGTACAGCTAGTATAAGATAAAATTACATTAATCAATGGCGTCTAGCGTTATGGGACAAAGCAATTTGGAAATATCTTTCAATAAGTTTTACGGAACTAGATTTCTCTCATTTAAAAGCAGCTGAAGGTTCAGTATAATATCAGGCCAAAGTAGGCCAAGTCGGAAAAAGTTAAATTTCTTTAGCAAGTAGGCCACCACAAACTCTTCAGCGCTCCAATTGCATACACTTCACGTTTACACTAATACTACTTATTATAAGTAGTACTATTGTACTAACTCCCTGTTCTGTAGGGCTTTCACTATGTAGTATGCGACCTGTATGCTAAAATGTCACACATATTCATAGCTTTAAAATTTCTTATCTGTGGAAACAACAGTACGTCGCATCATACCAGGCAACCACAGCTGGTAACACTTCGTTACGTTTAAAGTGTCATGAAACAACCCTATATTTTGGGAAATTCTTATGAATTGTAGGGAAGGTTGGAAGTCCCCTCCAGAACAGGGAGCCTCGTACAATTACGATTGAACGTCACTTACAGGTAAGTTAATTTAATCGTTCAATTATTTATTCTGTGCTAATACTATAATGCTACATTATTTATTTTACTGAATAATGGCATTTTAAATGCAACGGGTACTAACAGTTACATTGATTGTGGTCACGGTGAGACACATGATATAAGGCGATGATATAAATTTAAAATGATAATATCAATAATGACAGGTTACAGATCCAAGCAAAACAGATTCATTGTGTTTTTTCTGTTTATTGTTATTTGTTTGCAATATACAAAACTACAGGATGTCCTAGGGCGAAGTGACCGCCCGGCTTCTATTGTCCAAATTATCAATAGACGCCGGGCGGGACCTGCCCTGGGACACACTGTATAAGATAGTCTTGTTTTTTATTTTAAACAATAAAAAAAATGAAGCAGTTAAACACCTATGTACGTATATAATATGAGTTAAAATTTTTCATTCATTCAGCTATTTTAGATATAGATAGAATAGAAAATATATTTGTATTTAAATAGTACGTATGAAAAAACTAAAACTTTTAACAATCTACCTTATCATGAAATTGTGAAAAGGTCTCATCACTACGTTTTTTATTTCAATGGTTTATTATGGATCCACAAAACCAAAATTAAAATTCCCAATATATTTATAGTAATTTAGTCTTTATAAGGAATAACATAACTGCATATAACTAAAATTGTGACTTATCAAAACGGCAAACAAGAAGGATGCATCAATTGGCTACATCTTCGTACCGTCTTGCTAAAGTGCAGCGTTCTTTTAAGGGAATCGGTGTAAAATTCTATAATAAAGTCCCAAAGCAAATACGTGACTTGCCGGTGGAATCTTTTAAGAAACGTGTAAAAATTCAACTAGTAGGCAAGGGTTCTTATAACATAGATGATTATTTAAATGATAAAGATGCTTGGAAATGACCAGCTAGGCAACCAGTTCTGCTCAGGTTAGAGAATACCTATTTTTGTAATAAATATAAGTCTTATTTTTAAAAGATGTGCTGAGGAGTTTCTTTACGGCTTTTCTTCTCCTCCATGACAAAGCACCTTTGCGAAAAGCTGGTAAATTAAAAAAATGATGTGCATAAGTGTATCAGTGATACCTACATGAATAAAAGATTATTTCATTTCATTTCATAAACATTATTTTTGAAGTTTTGTATGACTGTCGTTTGGTAAAAAAGTTTTTTGTGCGAGTACTAAAACATAGATTTACTAAAGCGAACAAACAGTCAAAAACGAGCTCAAATATACTTATTCCAAATCCGTAATAATTATTATTATTGTAGCCATATTAGTGTTAAACTTAGGGTATAAATTTGAACTACAACACAGTATACAGGACTTAAAGTACATCGTTAGTTTAACTAAAAACTTTTTAAATTGCGCACTAGTTCACCTAGTAGGTATAACTGTTCGAATCGCGAACAAACTTAGTTGTGAGAATTTAGTTTACTAAAAGAGAATAATATATTAAGTTAGGTTCTAAAAGTATTTGAAATATGCCGTAAGAGCGCATTAAGTGCTCAGCAAAAGCATATGATGTAAAAAATCTGAATTTAATGTTTTCATAATGGATTAATATTTAATTTTTATCCTTTTTTTTATTCGTAGAAAAAGGTTATATAGCTGTCGTTTAAGGTCAACCTTCAAAATATTTTAAAATTGCACGTGCAAAACAATTAGGAGAGATTAAGAACTACTACAAAAGTACGATATTTCATGAGTTGTGATGACCATTTATCAGTATATTATGACTCCCACATACATACTATATCTTTAGCTTTAAGGGCTGATAAAAAACAGATGGGCAACCACGGTTAGTTTTCACCCACGCCTATGGACAAAAGCAACAACAGAATCATCAACGCTTGGTCAGCCTTCTAGAAGACCGCTTTTTACTTCTTTTTTTAAGAACCACATGTCAGGGTTATACGTGTACCTACTCTATGTTACATTTACGTAAAATAAATAATTATAGATTTAGTATTTTAATAATATTGTACATGTTACTACGAAAACCAAAATTATTTTTGGTGCCCATAAAATGAACTGAACCTGAATATTTAAATTTTTATTGTTAAGAGACCACCATATTATGCTATTCTTTATATTTATGTAAAATTAATGTTCTTCTAAACTAATATTATAAAATTTAAAGATTTGATTTGTTGTTTATTTGTTTGTAATGGATTAAGTAAAAAACTACTGGGCCAGTTTCAAAAATGATTTACCAATAGAATGCTCTATCCTTTCTGAGTAACGCGTTATTTAAAAAATCTATCTAAATGAAAACCGAAGCAAAACGAGAGCGTTTAAAAATAAATAAAAATAAAAATAAAAATAAAAATAAAAAAATAAAAATAAAAAAGCCTTTATTCTACTACAAACCTAATATAAACTTTCACTAATACTTGGGTACTTATATTATTTATTTACAAACTAAATATATACCTACTTATAATTTAAATTTCTATATTTATAAATTTATATTTTATATGTTACATATATCTATCAATGTATACATTTACACCAACACTTATAACTACCTATGTATGTAACACATTTACAGTATATATATTAAGTAATTTTATGTATTATACTATATAGTAGTAGTATTCGCCTCTGCGGCGTAGGCCTCCCCTAAACCATTCCACTCCTTTCTGTCTCTAGCTCTATTCATCCAGTCTGGTCCGCATTTTTTATTAAAAACATCACGCCACCTCATCTTTTGTCTTCCACGTTTCCTTTGACCTTCCCATGGAATCCATTCTGTCACTCTTTTTGTCCACCTTGCGTCGTCTAATCTGCAGACATGGCCTGCCCAACCCCATTTGAGTAATCTTATTCTTTTAACGGCATCTGTTAGTTTAGTTTTGTCCCTTATCTTTTTATTACTTATTCTGTCCGAAATTCTAACTCCCAGCATGCTCCTTTCCATTTTCCTTTGGCTGACAGCAATTTTTTCTTCATCCTCTTTTCTCAACGCCCAAGTCTGGCAGCCGTATGTTAAGCACGGTAGGATTCCTACTTCGTAAACTTTTTTCTTTATGTTTATTGTTATGTTTTTATTCTTCATAATTTCTTTGTATCCCCAGTACTTTTTCCACGATAGAGCAATCCTTCTGTCTACTTCATTACTTATACAGTTTTCAAATGACACCATTTGCCCAAGATAAATATACTCACTTACGTACTCCAATTTTTGTCCTTCCACTATAATATCTTTGGTCTCTCCATTTGATAGTATCATGGTCTTAGATGTATTTAGTGATAAACCCACCATTTTGCTCTCCTTTGTAAGCTCATTTACCATATTTTCAAGTTGATGTGCATTTTCAGCAAAAATTACAATGTCAAATGCAAATCTTAGGTGACTTAGGAACTCTCCATTTATTTTTATTCCCTTACTCTCCCAATCTAACCGCCTAAAAACTGATTCAAGTACAGCTGTAAAAATTTTTGGAGAGAGTGGGTCTCCTTGTCTGACCCCTTTTAGTATTGGGAACTCATTCCCATCTCTTTCCAGTCGTACTTTTGCTTGACACTTAGAGTATATGCTTTGAATCAGCTTTATGTACTTTTTACTTATGCCTTGTTCTAGCAGGGTTGCCCAAATTGCATCATGATACAAAGAATCAAAAGCTTTTTTGTAATCAATAAAGCACATATATAAAGTCATTCCATATTCGTTATATTTCTCTATTAATTGCGTAACAACCTGAATATGATCCAAAGTTGAGAAGTTTCTTCGGAAGCCTGCTTGCTCTCGCGGTTGGTTTTCGTCTAGACTTTTTGTTATTCTATTTAAAATAACTTTCGAGAACACTTTGTACATGTTTGTCATAAGGCTTATTGGTCTGTAGTTTCCAAGGTCACCTCTATCTCCTTTCTTATGCAGTAAAATTATCGTGGACTTTGACCATTGCTCTGGTGTGATTTCCTTATCTAATATGTTGTTATACAGAAACTGTAAGGGTTTCTGAAGGGAAGTACTCAGAGACTTTAGCAGCTCGTTTGTAATGTTGTCATTGCCTGAAGCTTTATCATTCTTTTGTGACTTTATTGCGTGAATAATTTCGCTTTGTAAAATACATAGTGCCTCTGATTCTTTGGTGGTAGTGTCATTTGAAGTACTTAAGGGAAAAACTGGTGGAGTGTCGTTTTTGTAGAGTTCCTTGTAAAAATTGGATGCTTCCCTTATTATATCCGGTCGTCTTGATAAAATATTTCCAGTCTTGTTTTTTAAATTTGTTGTCCAACCTGATTTTTCACTTAGTTCTTTATAGGCTTTTCGTAAGGCACCAGCTCTACTAATAAAGTTTTCGAAAATCTTCTTTCGCTTTTCTTTCCTCTTCTTTGCGATGCTTCTATTAATAGATATGCTAATTTTTGCAATCTCGCTTTTAACTTGCTTTGTTCTTTTCTTTTTGTATAGTGACTTTCTTTGTAGTAGAAGATTTTTTGTTTCATCATTTATGTCTTTTGTTTCAAACTCTTTGTCTTGAGAAAGCTGCATCATAGAGATCTTAATTTCCTGTTCCAACCTATCGTATTGCTTTTGAATATCTGTCGTATTTTGTAAGGATTTTTTAAACTTATTTTCCCAAATCTTTGCATTTTCTTCCGAAATGTGTGGTATGTGTCTTATTTTGTGCGTGTATGGTTTGATTACTCTCCTTTTTCTATACATTTGAATGGAAATCTTGCACCGTATCATTCTATGGTCGGTATAAAAATTTAAACTGTTTATTATATCAAACCTGAGAATATGTGTCGGTTGGTTTGTAAGTAAGTAGTCTATTTCATTGTAATTTTTCCCATTGGGAGAGCTCCAAGTCCATTTCTTATGTACCTTCCTTTTAAACATGCTGTTAATAATCTTAAAATTCTTCTCTAGAGCAAACTCTACCAATAGTTGTCCATGTGGACTTCTTTCCCCAGCTGAATATTTTCCGTATATGTTTTCTTCTCCTCTTTGCATTTTCCCGACCTTGGCATTAAAATCACCCATAATCAGTATATTTTTTGACTGCACAAAATCCAGTGCTGACTCTACCGATTGATAAAATAAATCCATGTCTTCTTTTGGATACGCTTCTGTAGGTGCGTATACCATGATAAATGAGAAAGTATTATTTTCAGATGTTTGAATTTCTAAAGTAGCGACTCTATCGGAGAAAGATTTCAGGCTAAGTATGTTGCTCTTCATGGACTTTTTAATCAGGAATCCTACCCCATTTCTTCCTGCTCGACAAGCTGTATGGTACAGGATAAATTCGGGGTACTCCTCAATCGTCTCCTTTTCTCTTCTAGTTTCGCACAGACCTATTATATCCCATTTTATTGGTTTTAAAGCATATTGTAATTCTGTAATTCTGCTGTCTGATAATAATGTTCTTACGTTTATAGATGCCGCGTACAAGTTTTGACTGCCTCTGCTGTTTCTTTTATTACATATTTTTTGGCTAAGGGGGTGTTGGTCAGACTCCTCCACGGTGACCAGCCGGCTTGGAAGAGGTGGAGGGGTGGCGCTGCTTAGTTTTTTTGATTGATGTTTTTATTTGTTGTCGCCGAACTCAGTATGTTTTTTGATAATGGGGGGCTTAAATAACTCGTAATAGTATGAGCTCTGTTTTTCTTAGGCATTTGCTTACATTTTTCTTCCATACTATTTGTCCCCTTTACCATTCCGGATTCAGGTGATTCTGGTAGGTATCTCTTGTTAGGGTTCCTCTCACTGTTAGCCTGAGACTTTGGTTTTTGAGCTGGTAGTGTTATTATTTTATCGTATCGTAGAGCCACCCTCTTACCAGACTCTCGTTCACTTTTTAAAAGCTCTTGAAGCTCCTTTCGTTTCTGTAATGTCTGAGGAGAGAAGTCCTCTTTAATATAAATTCCAGTACTTTCAAGAGATTTTTTGCGCCTGAGGAGCTCTAACTTCCTGCTTGTAGTCGTTAGTGTTACCACTACCGGTCTGATGCTCTCCTTTCTTTTTCCTATTCTATTAACAGTCTCTATTTCCCATCTTTGACATAAAATGTTCATTTTGCTGTTGATAATATCCAGAATCAAGCTTAGCAGTTCTTCATAACTCTGCTCTGTTTCTTGAACTCCAAAGAATACTAAATTTTTCTTCCTTATTTTTCTATCCAAAAAGTCTATTATTTTTTCTTGTTGGTCTATTTTATTTTCCAGTTGCTTGGTTCGTTTCTCAATGAGACTAAATTTCTCGTCAATGTTTTTATTAATTGCATCTTTGATATTTTCCTCCATTTCTTTCATATCTTGTTTTTGTTTAGTTAAATCTCCTTGGATGTTCTGTAGAATTCTCATGATGTCTTCCATTGCTAATTGTGATGCACTCTAGTGGTGAGTAGTGTAGAACTGATGGTTAACTACAATGCAATGTAATCAGGTTAACTACAAAGTATTGTTATCTCTGTTGATGTTAATTAGTCAATTAGTCAATAGATGGCGCTTTTTTATATTTTATGCTTTGATGAAATAGTAGTGACTTGGCTTCTTTTAGGTTATGATTATGCCGATTTCCCAAATATTCCCTCTTCGCACTTATATTTACTGCCACTGACTAACCTGAAGCAACTAATGTGCAGTTTTGTTGTATATCCACTGTTTCCTCCTGAGGGCTTCCTCTTTATCGATGTATCCGTTACTGATCTATTCTTCAAGTTTTCTCCAAAACTACACAGATCCACTATCTTCCCACTCTTACTTAGATGCTTCACAATGAGTGTTTCGTTTTTTTTTACAATTCGGATCGAAAATTCTGGTTAAATTAATTTTTCTTCGCAAATGTTTACAGAGCTATTGTTGACACGAGCACAGTAGCGCCACAACTAGAGCGTTTACTAGTAGTCTAAATAAAGCTATTGATTTTCGTTCCAGGTCTGGTTCCAAAATCGTCGTGCAAAATGGCGGAAGCAACAAAAGGCCGGCTGCGAGCCGTATCCGACGCGAGGTCCACGGTCTCCAGACCAAAGATCTTCTTCAGCTTTGGCTTTGGAGATGAGGGACTTCATTACTATACCAGGTAATGCTGTAATTGAATGCTGACGTTCAAAAGTGAGTAAAAATTGATAGCAGAAATTAATATCGCTCAAACACAAAATTCAAAAGGACAAAACTAATCATAAGTAAAAAAACAATAATCTTACAGTAAAAGCGTTCTTTACTTTGGTTTTTAAACGCAATAATCAACAATGAATCGAGAATAATAAGTCTTAAAGTACATACATACGTATATTTTACCAATCCCCGGTGCCTCTTACAAGTAACATGCTCAAGAATTTAAAATATTATCTTTTCTTTCAGTTTCATCGTCTCAGATTATTAATCTCTCAGAGGCTACCAGTGCAAATAACTATGCATCCAAAACAAAGCAAGAAGCACCCGCTATCCACATATCAGCTCTACCAACAAGACAAAACTCTCAAGTCGATCTTCCGTCCTTTTCCATTCCTCTTCAATATAACCTTGGAAGTTTTAAGAAAATAGGAGACGAAGTACAATTAAACTTAGAAACTGCTGAAGGTAGCCAGCAAGCACACAATCACTGGGATGGCAGAATGATTCCAAACTTTAACCTTATGAACATAAAGCCGCTATTAGAAACTCGCGAGAACATAGATATGTCTGAATTAAAGTATGATATTAAAAATGAAAACGCCAGAGTTAATTACACCGAAATGCCTAATACATCTATTCAAGCTGGCATAGAACCAGAAGATATACTCGGTAAAGAGACAGTTAATGAAGGACAAACCATTTCACCTGATTTTGAAATAGAACGTTATCAAAACTACCAAAATGAAAACGATAAAAGATACCGAGAATCAAGTTTCGATGAAGCTATTATGGAAGATGGGCGAAATGACTTTGTATGTGATAATGATTTCCTTTGCAAGAACAACTATGAGAAATTAGAAGAGAAGAGAGGAGAGTTTGAAGAGTGCCATTTGTTAGATACGGACAGTAATGTTGCTGTAAACATTAACAACTTTGATAATAATATATAAATTATTAGAATTAATAACATACATGAAATGAAAAACATTGTACAGTATTGATATTTTTACCTAGTATTATTTTAAGATGTGAACGTGTTATTAAAATCGTGAATGTAAAGTTAATGACTAATGAGAATCGACCATACGTGACAATGAAATAAATAAATTTCATTCATGCATGTTTTGATTTGAATTATTTACAATAATCTGATACCTCATGTATTAATTCATATTTATTTCTTTCCTTGTTTCTCTCTTTCTTGGCTGGCAAAGCATCAGTGTTACCTTGGGTGTTGCTGATGTCTATGGGCTCTTATCTATAGCCACTTACCATCAGAAAGATCCTCAGTTTGTTTGCCAGGTATTAAAAAAAATTAATACCATTTCTAGTTTTAATTATATTATAGTACCCTCTTAGCATTATTCTTCATTACATAAGTTATTACTCTCGCCAACAAGCCTTCAATACACTTTCTACTTTTATCTCTTAGACTACTAGAGAATCATAAGTGGGTGATACCATATACCGCGATTACTTCCCCAAAGATTCCAAACGACTTTACGTTTAAGCAAAAGCCTGAAAAAATCATATCAATATCATAACCCTTATACTAAAACAATTTTTTTAAAAGTATGCTGAAGCATACTGTACCTGTAAACGTGACGCCGTAATATACCGCGATCTTGCGATAAAGATCCAGCTTTTGCGAGTATTATACCGCAGTAGGCCGCAGTACCACTGAAGGAAGCGATAATATCTACTTCCACGCAATAACACACAATGCGAGAGGGTATACGGATGATATAGCATGACTAGAGGGATATTTGTGTCATAATTATGGCTCAAGGAGTACAGATTTATTATTAGTTTCATAGTGATTTGAGTTTTTTTAATTTTATTTGACAAATTAGGGCACAGTCGGTAGTTAGGATTGGTTGGTTAATTTATTGGTTTAACATTCAGTATTGAGATTTTTTTAATCCCGACCAAAAAGTGTTATAAGTTTGACGTGTCCGTTATGTTGTATGTATGTTTTTGTGTATCTGTAAATCTGTATGTCTGTCAGTGGCATCGTAGCTCCCAAACGGATGAACCGATTTTGATCTAGTTTTTTTTGTTTGAAAGGTGACATTGTTCGAGAGTGTTCTTAGGTATGTTTAGTGTAAATAAAACTGACAAAAGTTTTTTAAATTTTAATTTAACTTTATTAACTTTTTATTTCAGCGGAGCACCAGTGTAAAACATATAGCAAGTGGGCTAAGGTACTTCAGATATGAATGTCATGAACTTAAGAACTACATAACAAGCTGTATCCACGTCCGTAAATTCACAAGATGAATGTTTCCAACGATACAAGCAAGATGAGTTCCGACTTCCGAACAATACAACATAAAATTTTATCGGTCGTAAAGTTACAAATTCAACAATACTCAGTTCTTAAGGATGTGAAGTACGTACAGACACAATTTACTTACATTAACTTCGATTATTGTGATATTCGATATTCGAAATGATACTTTTATCGATGTTATGAAGACAAATTGCAACGTCTTTAGTAGACATCCAAAAAAGTAGGAGGTTCTGAATTATGTTTTAATTTAGTTTTTAATCGACTTCAAAAAAAGGGAGGAGGTTCTCAATTCGACTGTATTTTTTATGTTTGTTACCTCAGAACTTTCGACTGGGTGAACCGATTTTGATGATTCTTTTTTTAATGGAAAGAAGGTGCTTGTTATGTGCTCCCACATAAATTTGAGCGAGATCTGACAAGTAGTTTTTGAGTAATTTTGAAGTCGGTTATTTTTTGTTAGTAAAATTTATATTATGTTACCTCATAACTCCATCATTTAGGAACCGATTGGAAAAAAATGTTATCTGAAACAGCTATACTCAACGTGCGGCCCACCAGGCTTTTGCAGTTGGCCCATCTGAGGTTACTTTATTTTATAATAATTGTGAAAACCTAGGAAATCAATACCAATTTTTTTTTATTTCTTTGCTTTGTGGCCCGCGACAGCATGACTAACACGTATTTGTGGCCCGTATGGAAAAACAACTGATCTGAACAAATTGGTTGTTGGTTACTGGTCCCTTTATTATCAAAAATTAGTTCTGGTTAACTTAACTGGGGTGAATGGTGTCAATGAGTAGAAAGGAGGATTATCATTTTGATAATATCTTAAAAAGCACCCCACGCTTTTATTACAATTACACGTTCAAAATTTTCTATCTTTTAGTTAGATTTTCTATAAAAGGGTGTTTTTTAGTTTTTTTAAAGTATTATTTATTTTTTGGTATAATTAATTAGATTAACGGTTATAAGCTAGCGGTGTTACAGCAACGATCACTTTGTTGGCAGAGTACGACGATAGACGTCCCGGATGGAGTAATGGTTACAATGTCGGACCGCCCGCGCCGTTCAAAGGGTGTTAGGTTCAATTCCCAGCGAGGCAGAAATTTAAATGATGAGTTTATATTTCTATGCTCAGAAAAAAAAACAGAACTTGTAGTACAAACACACCAAATCATACCCTGAACACTTAAGATTTTAACTATCTAAATTACTTGAAATATTAATGAAATAACCTGACATTTAATTTCGTTACTAATACCTACTAAGCATGAGAGTAGTAAAAGTATGAACTCGAAATAGCTCCGGTACGACCTCCCATCGATTGACTGTGGAAGGTCAACTCTCGATTGTTCCGTTACAACGTGTGGCTTTAACTGAGGTCGCCTATACATAGTTAAATTCATTTTTAAGTATCGAGTATAATAGCTAAGGGAATATACCTACATCTTAATATATATATCGGGACAGGACTAGGTTGGAGTGTATGCTTTCGTATGTTCAGATCATCTCTGTAAACCATGTATCAAAGAACACTTCAGTACTATGAACATAGATCTCTCTCTGTGGGCGTAGTTACATGTCAGGACTGCCAGGATACTAAATAAAACACACAATTCGACAGGCATAGGATAACATTCGTTTATTGCCTTATAACACCTGGTTTTATCAATTCAACGTTATTTAGTTTTTGGTTTCGCAATCCTCCCAATCGTTCTACCGTAATGACAGTTCTTATATTTGCTTAATTTCATAGATTATACAAACTTTTTTGAAACCGCGCCGACATATTATATATAAATTACGTGTCACGCACGGACATAAAAAAGAACGGACGTAACCTTGTCTAATCGAGAGTGAAGCTGACAGCTGACAGCTCGCTTACCATGTGTGCGTAATTTTGTAATTTTTGATTCGCGATGGTGTCAATGTCGTAGCCGTATGGTGTCAATGTGTGGGTGTGTGTACTTGTACGAATACAGAGTTGGTATTCCTATGGGTGCTTCACTGAATTTGTTATTGGGATTACGTCCGTCTTTTTTTTACGTCCGTGGTGTCACGTTGTTTGTCCGCGATGGACTCCTAAACTACTTAACCGATTTTAATCAAAGCACACTGTGTGCAGTTTGATCCAACTTGAAAGATAGGATAGCTTACATCTCCCTTAAGCCACACGGAAGGTTTTTCCCAGGGTAACATTAAAGCCATCCTGATTTCACTAGATGCGTATGCTACAAACGTGAGTACGCTTTTAAATTTGTTATCATTGTTCCCCAATACAATCCAAAAAATGCATGACAACCAATTTGGGGGATAGTCTGGTTTGCAACTCCATATACCTATAACACACTTTATTTTTTTATAAGTTCACAGATACATCATTTTGAAAGTTTACTAAAACTACGTCAATAAGGTAGTTAATCGAATTTAAGTGCGGGGTAACAAAGCAAATTATACTCTGTATAATTTTACGAAATCTTTGCTTAAAGTCGGGGGCAGCTTATCAGACATCTCGACCTATAGGGCCGCCTATTATGGTTGACGCAAACACGGCTGTAACACGTATAGGCTTTTTACAGACGGGCGATTTAATTACGACTCGTTCTAGACTCGTATTAGACTGTCAGTCGTTATTCGACTATAACCAGTTTAGATTTAGTCGATATTCGACTATAATAAATCAATGTCGAAAATTTAAGAAAATCGAATGTTTATTTTTTTTGATTCATGTTAACTATATGTTTTCGTTAATACACTTTTCATACATATAACGTATACTATACATAACAGTTCATTTTACCATTATATTGTTTCATCCAACGTTGTATACAATCTTGTCGATAGCTACCAAATTCTAATACTATTGACTTCAACCCATGGCCCACTACTGAACCCGGGTATCTTGAGGAGGCCTAGAGCATACTCCACCACGGCGCTCCAGTGCGGATTGGTGGAGGGGGTTGTGGTTAACCCGAGTGTCGGAAGTTTTTATGCCGTTCGAAGGCCTTCGACATAGCTTTTTGTCTATTATCTTACGATAACAAACGGGACCGACACTTAACGGTGCTACCAAGTTATCTGTGAAATGGCGAAAATTGGAACAAATGCCGCGCCATTCATAAGTTCTTTGTGCTCATTCATTTGACATTTACTACGTCTCGAATTGCGTCTAATGATTGGTCCAATGCGTCCGACAGCGCCCTCCTCCAATTCACAGATAAGTTGGAGGCACTGTACGTGTGCTCCGGAATATGTGCAAAGAAACGCTCAAGAAATTTTACACATTTTCGACACCCAATTCTGAAAATTTGTTTATGGATTTCATAGTTACGATTGTAGCGCCAACATCAACACGTACTGCTATACCCGAGCCCGAGGAGCATTGAAAGTAAACGAGGTGTAAAGTCGCAAGTGTGTAAATCGCCTATTTAGTTAGAAATGAGAAATAGAAAGTATTTTAAACATGGTCGCATATAATAAGTCGCGTTTCGTTGTACGATCACGCTATGGTCGTCCCGGTCGGTCAGGTTATGTGACGAAGGTTAGTTATAAGCAGTATACTGTAATAATGGGTATTCCAGTAATATTATAATGTTGAAATAACTTCACATTATTTTCGGTAACTAGACGACAACCGAGCAAACGAGGCATCAGATGAAGTGGTCACATATACAACAAGAAGATAATGGTGATGAAAAAAACCTTAAACCCTCACACTCTTGCAGTAGGTTTACCTGTGTGTGTGGCATGGACGACAAATACAACACATCACAATAACACCCATGACCCGAGTACTGATATTTTTCTGTCACATAAATATCTGTCTCGGCTGGAAATCGAACCCGGGACCCCTCGCTTCGCAGGCAGGGTCGCTACCAACTAGGGTACAGGGTCGTCAAATTGATGAACAGAGACAACTAAAGAAAACAATATCTCTATTATCTCTACCCGGTAGGTAACGACCCTGCCTGCGGAGCGAGAGGTCCCGGGTGCAATATTTGTCATGGACAGGAGTGTTATATTGATGATGTATTTGTGTTGTCTGTGCCATACCATATGTATGTATATGTATACCATATGTACCATCGGGACATAATAATATTCGTATTATTTTCGTCAACGCTCCGTGCACGATACATGATTGTGTTGTTTAGTGATGAACGGTGAAGGAACGATTACTAGTAGGAATAGTTTTCAATACTAAGAATATTTTTTTGCCTGACACGTTCCTGGTACGACACGTTCATGACGATATACTAGGTAAAGAGCTTAGTTTATAGTCATGCCTTGTAGAGCTTCAACAAGCCTAGCCTAGTTGGTAGCGACCCTGCGACTCGAGGGGTCCCGGGTTCGATTCCCGGCCGGGACAGATATTTATGTGAGAGATAAATATTTATACTCGGGTCATGGGTGTTATAGTAATGTCTAATCTGTTTTGTCCATGCCAACCGCGACACAGGGAAACCTACGGTATGTGTGTGTAAGCGTAAAAAAAAATTAACAGAAAACAGAAATTAGTTTTGGCATTAAGTGATTATTATTGTTTGTCTTTAAATTCCTTTCATTTTGTGTAAGCGTAATTTTTAAATGACAAATGACAATAAGAAAACGCTGTAAGATTATCAAATACGAGTAACCGCCCTCGCTTTGCTTCGGTTTTCTTATTTTTTTACACCTTGGGTTACATTATTGGAGTTTTATTAAGGATCCCTATTTTTTTTGAAAATATAATATAGCCTATGTTACCCGGGGATAGTGTAGCTTCCCAACAGTGAAAGAATTTTTGAAATCGGTTCAGTAGTTTCGGAGCCTATTCAATGCAAACAAAAAATCAAATCTTTCCTCTTTATATATTAGTATAGAAGACTCGCCTAAGAACTTAAAAATCACTCCGGTAGTGCCGACGGAAGTGAAAACTTGAACAATTACGTGTGTATTTCTGAATCGTCAGGAAATATTGCATTGTGCAGGAAATACTTTTAAATGAAGTGTTTTTTCATTACATTTTTAGTAAATGGCCGCCAACGCCTCATAAAGTATATATCAACTACAATCCTGATATTAATTCGAGCTGTAAATTAAGTAATTATAGTTCTGTACTTCTCTCAGAGATGGCGCTACAGGTAGGTGTCGATTAAAATGATTACAGTGTCGCGAGCTGATTGGTTTTATCCCATCTCAAAAATGGCCAACGAGGCTAAAGAAGTTTTCACTTCAAAAATTACGTAGGTATAGGCAGTATAGGCTTATATAAGCATGGCATCTAGCTACCTACTCAGAATAACCTAGCCAAACTAGATCTATGCGTGTTCGGTATGCATTCGCTGAGAGTCACGTGACCACTTCGAATATTACGTACACGTCACGTTAACACTTGTAATCACTAGGGAGGTAATTGCGGCTAAAACTTAGTAATTTTATGAATTTTGTCCGTTTCGTGTGGGATTTTTTTCAAGCGAACAATCGCGGACGGAAGTGAGGCGTTTCTCTTATCTTGCTACTAAATACAAGACGAATTTAGTATTATAGATGGAAGTAACGAATTAGTCAAGTTGTGGTAAGCAAGTGACCAAACGAGATCGGATTAGAGCTCCAATATGACTGCATCCAATTTTGTCCACTAGTTTTCGCGTGATGCGCGCTCAAACATATATATATATATATATATATCTACTTACAGATAAAATTCTAAAGAATATTGGTTTGACTTCTATTGCCCTTAGAGGGGAATTTACCCTCCTCATATTACTTCTTGCTTAAATTTGTATTTATTTGTATATATTTGTGTACAGATATCGACTATTTACAATTTTATTAGACCTAGATAAATGATTTTGAAATTATAAGGGATCGCTGTAAAATGACATATAGAACACATTTTAATGGAAAGGCATAAATAAAACATGTACCTACCCTTCTTCTTTTTTGCTGGCTACGTATCGGTGATGACTTTGGTAATAAATTTCCATGGGTAAGGGTAATAAACCACTTAACATCAGGCTCAACTCATATTAACATACCGGCCCTGGCAAAATTATATTATTAGACGCACTGTGTTTGCATATTTTATACAGGTATCTAGTAAAAAAAACAATAAAGGGGCGCCCATAAATTACGTGAGGTATTTAGGAGGGGGAAGCCAAATCTCATCTAATCTTACGTTGCGAAAAACGGGGTCTCGGCAAATCTCACGTTATTTTTTTTTTGCAATAATCAGAATAATTCCCAGAAAATGGTCCAAAACAAAGTGCAGAAAATAAAAGCATATTATAAAAACATTATGATTTTTTCACCCAAAGTATATCGAGTGTAGACACTAGAAACATATATTTTGAAAAATTACTTGAAATTAGGGGATGAGGGAAGGAGTGGAGCCAAATCTCACGAGTCTCACGACATCTCACTAGGGTTGAGTGGAGTTATCTGAAAATTGTTAAAAATGCCTCGCGTAATTAATGGACCCCCAAAGCTGTATAGTGTCACCTTATAATTACCATTTAACATAATATTTTATAGTGCGTCTAATAATTTGGCCAGGGATGGTAGGTATAAAATTGAGTGATCTTTTTCTTTTGTGCGTATCGTATATAATCCGAAAATACTTCTCATAATAGATGCTTGATTTTAAAATAGATCTGAAAATGTTCTATGTGGTTTTAAATCATGTTACAGATTTTATAAACTACCAACACTAGAGAGAAGCAGAAAGTGGTGTGATGAAACCGGGTGAGAAAGGATAAAGGAAGGAGAGGAAATTCCCTCTCACAATAAAATTGTATTGTCACCTCAATGAGTACAAAAAACTATTTGGAAAAAATGGCATCATCATCAAAAGGCTTTTGAAGTTTGACAATAGTTTTCGTACAAGTAGATGATCAGGTGGAGTAATACAATTGTTTTGCGTAAAGAGTATTTGTAGTAAAATCATATGGAACATATGAGATTAAATTGAAGAAATTTGATGATGAGATCTACTAAATCACAGTTTGCCGTAGTGTTAGCTAACAAATCCGCCTGATCGAATATCGGCTATACCGGTTTGGACGCGCCAACGTGGAAACGGGTCAGCCGTCTGGGTCAGGTATGGTGGCCACATGATGCAGTAACTCGCAGACAGAGTTTGTATTCCACCCATATGTACTTGTTAATTGAAACTTTTTACTACAATATACAGGGTGAATTTTTAAGTGTGCATGAATGGCCAAATTCGAAACTTTAAGGAATGGCAAAAAATGGTCGAAGGAGTCTCGGGGCCGATTTTGATGAAAACTAAAACTGCATCATTACATTTTTGAAAAATTAATATTCCTGGTCAGGAATCAATCCCGTTAATTTTGAAAAAAAAACTCAAATTACCCTGTATTAATACACCATTTGATCATGGTTAGCAACCATGATCAAATTCTTGTAGGGACTTCATCCAGAAACTACACAACAACAACACAAATAAATACCAACGGACCATCGTCTCGTTTAAATCCGATGGCTGTAGGATATTTTCCTTGCCTGGCAAGTTATTATCCTCGTAAATTTGAGTGTCAAATGTTTCATACGTCTCCAATAGCAAATACTGAAAGATTCCTGGCTTTAATTTCGGTCTACTTCTCTGGAATAACTATATGGTTTTAATAAAAATTATTAATAATGCTGAAAATGAAATTGAATAATAGAAATAGTCTGCAGTCAGTTTGCACGATCAATGATTTATATTATGGTGTTTTCACGACGTCCAAACTGCAACTTAATAACCGTGAAATAAGGGAGTGAGAGACAGGAATTATCGAGAGAGATATAGTAGTCCTCAAAAGATATTTCTGATCTTTGCGCCTTGTCAACGGGTTGGTAGTTATCGAAAAGGTTGGACTGTGCAACCTATAAAAAAAATTAAAATGCAACGCAAACGGCAAATTCCAACGGGTACTCACTTTTTTAGTTATTATTGTAAAAAGATTCTGAGTACCCATTTGCATTTAAAATAATTAGTGTCCGCGATTATGTGTTTAAAAGCATAATATTTGCAAAATAGAATGCAATTTTATCCCAAATATTGTTAAATGAAAAATTTACATAGCATGGTCACCCTAGCTATAGGGTTGAAATAACGCGCACGCAAACACTCGCTTTGCAAGTCTTTATTAGCGTTGATTAGCTCTCTATGACGCGGCGGGCTGCCCATGGAATATGGACTTTATGACTTTAATGTTTGACGCTTTAATAGAAAATTATAACTAACACAACCCTGGAAAGTTTTTTTAAATAACACAAATACACGCTTTTACATGTTTAACCCACTCTTGCTACGCTTTGTCCCACTTGTCCGGATGAAGTTTAAATGTCGATTATAATGTTGCACAGGTTATTTTTACTCATTTTAAAATTAGGAATCTAATTATCTAATAGTTCAAAACTAAATACACGGTTATTCGTATCAGTGTTCGTACTAAAGAAAAAATATTGTGACTGTAGTGTTAACCGTTAAAGAGTTATAACGTATGTAATGCCACAATAATTCTTGACAATAAATAACCGAATTTATAATTAGGGATGACTCAAAAACTACTCGTCAGATCTCGGTCTAATTTAAGTGGGGCCACATGACAAGCACCAGCTTTTGATTAAAAAAAGTATCTGAGGTAACAAACATAAAAAAACAGTCGAATTGAATACCTCCTCCTTTTTTGAAGTCGGTTAAAAATGCATTGTCATCAGAACTAAAGCAATATATAAAACTTCAACTCCTTAGTATAAAAGAAAGTAGGTTTAATTAGGCTTTTAAGATTTGACCCACAGAAACAGGTAATTCAAAATTTAAAAAATTAAAATTCATAAATAAATTATTCAAAATTGGTTTGATTAACAAACACTTTTTGAAAGCCATGCAAGCTACGCCAATGCTTCAACTAGACCCTTCTGTGAGAGGGCCCGGGAGAAGAAGCAGCAAGAAACTACCGAGGTGTTTTTTTCTGGTAAACTGAATAAAACCATTTAAAGAAAGTAGCTGCATAGTATAATCGTAGTATAGTATAGTGGTTTTTATAGTAGATAATTATAATTAATAATGAACAACCGCGTTCCGCTTGCTTACAACGCTCTACCGAAATGATCTTGGTGATTTGCAAGAAGACTTAATATATTGACCCTAGTATTAAATATTTGGTCTAGTCAGGCTGAAATAAAGTGTTTCTAAAGTTAATACAAAAAGCCTACAAACGATTATTTTCAGCAGCTTCTCAGAAGAATTTAAACTGGAAATGGCATCATAGTCTAGATATTTTATTATTCCGGAAGTTCAAAAAATAAAAAAGTATCGGATTTTCCTACGCCATAATTGATGTCTATTGTTAGATATCTCATAGATTTCATACAATCCAAAACTGAATAAATAATAATTATGAAAATCTAACGCCCCAACTGAGAGTCACTAACGGTTACTTAAATCGTTCCTTAGTACATAATTTGTATGATGATTCTTTACCAAGAAGCAATTAAAATTACTGTTGGTGACTCTGAGTTGGGGCGTAAGACTCATTAAATAATTAATGAATGAGTTTTATGCATGTTTTATGCTACTGTTGTACTTGGGATGCAATTCATCTTCAACAGTTTTCCTTCAAATAGCCATATTTGTTTACAAACAGAAAGAACTATTAAAACTTGGGTTAAACCCTCGGGCAATCTGCTTTAGAGCAGTATGATGGAGAATGTTAGCTTATTTAATTGTAAGAAATTGTAGCCAAGAAGTCAATATAGAAAAACTAAATTAATGAAAAAATCCATCCTCAGTGACTGTTTGACCAAAACCAAAAAAATGTTGCTACTATAAAATCCTGGTTTTAACCCGAAATCAAACTTTTAATTTAGCATTATGAGGAAACTTTTTACTTTACGTTTTTTATGAAATTAATCCAAAACATTGAATTATTTGTGACAAACTTAAAATTTCAATTAAACCGCTAGTCTGATCGTTGTTGTGTAAGCGAAAAATGTAACTTTAAGATGTAAGCTACTCCAACTTGATTCCAACTGGATTGCTTGAGTCCAATTTGATTCCAAGTACAGGCAAGTGATTATTTTTCTCTTATGGCATAATTAACATAATGATTACGAATCGCAGTGTGGGCATTGAGAGAATGCAATTCTGACATCTGTCAATGTTGACGTTTTCAATGAAATATTGTAAAAAATTGAGAATTCCCTTCAAAGACGTTTTTGTATCATGCCCTGCATATCTAACGAGGAGTGAAAAAAGAAAGCTACTGATGTCCATGGGTGATGGGTTTGTCGATGGGTTTGGGACACCATTATGGCATTGTAAATAGCTTACGATCGCTTAAGTTATGAAGCGATGACCCTTTCTATCGCTTCTCGTTCCACGGTACCAGTGAAACGAGTACCCTAACCCACTTAGCGAATGCCTTCGGGCTGAAATTTCAAAATGAATTTATTCAGTTAAGTTAAATGGCAGACTTGACCTAAAAAGGAATCTCAATTGCTTCTCTCGTGTGGATTTTTATTTTCATTCTCTATTTGTACCGCTTAAATGTTAATTTTAATAAGGTCGGTAATATTATTGTAAACATATCCATTTCCATTGTCAATTTTTATATTTGATTTTGACAGGTTATTCACATACAAGTACCTATTATAGTTTAAACACCCGATTACAAGAAATTCAAGCTTAAAATAGTCATACTACGTTTATGGTATATACAACAACGACCTCAATCGATCACAACCAAACCCACACACACACACACACACACACACACACACACACACACACACACACACACACACACACACACACACAACACACACACACACACACAGGTTGTAATTTTAACAATAAGTCTTTTGGATTCGCTGTATTCGGGTAGTAAGCAAGGCCGTCTTTAACCTACTGGAGGCCCTGGACATATTAGGATAATGTGGCCCCTATGACTTTGTCAGAACACTATTTTGTTAGAATAAACTAAGAAAGTAGATAAGCAAGCCTCTAGATTTATGCAAAAGCTAATGAGCAAATTGGTATTGTAGTCAGTAATTTAGGTTCGATTTATTCGAATTAAAAAAGTTTTTCGGTAATAAATATCGGTTATCGTTTAATGATCTGGCAGGAACTAGGGGGCCCCTATCGATCACGGGGCCCTGGGCACGTGCCCAGAGTGCCCAGTGGGAAAGAGGGGTCTGTTTGTAAGTATAATAGTATGATATTGCCAAAAATCGTATCGTGTGAGATATTGTTGAACTTGACACGTGGACTGGACATGTTGAACAGACTGTTGACTTATAGCCTGTTGATCAATTAACTCTAAAATGCTTTTGCGGTTTCTCGTATAAAAATGTTTCGTTTTATTTTACTGATTTTTTTTTGTATTTTTCTTAATAAACAAATTACCTTTTTGTAGCTTAGTTCAATAAAGTTTAAGAATGAAAATAATTCGTACAAGTTCAGTTCAAATGTATCGTCGTAGTAGGTAAATTATGAGTGTAATGCACTATGAAACAAAGTTTTTCGGTTACAGTAGCTTTACGATGGTATTACTAGGTCGGATCTTAGACCATATTATTATGTGGTACATATGTGGCGATGACCACTTGAAATGTGAAATAAAATAGATACTATATACAAGTATATATAAATTAATAAATAACACACATACTCACAGTCTTACTACTATATAATAGAATTTATTTATTGCACACCGTACTGAACCGTTTGTATAGATTATAAACATTAACCCCAGCCGAAAATCCAACCTAGAACCCTCCGCTCGGTAGTCAGAGCGCCGACTAGCCTACAGAGGTTTATGTTTGTAAAAATAAATTCAATAATTTACCGCTCAAACTAATGTTTTACGCTGAAATACGCTGAAAAGTTAAGACAAATTCAAGGCTATTAAAAACTCTTGTCTAATGCTACATTTGATTTCAACATTCTTAAATTGGAAGGACAATTGGATACCTCATTTGCCTAACCCATGTAACAAGTTTGAAGTTTTTTTTATGAATTTTAAGGAAAATTGCAGAGAAAAAATAAATTTGTGTCAAACTAAACGTTGTGCAGAAACTATGTAATATCTGTGGTAATGTCCTGTCAGTGTTAAATGGGAAGCGCGCGCTTTTTATCAAACAAAATGCACTTCTTATGATACTCATTTGACAAAATCTACGGAGACATTAATATCAGTCTCTCGGTGTTAAATTTCGATTTTTCTTATTATAACACTACAACACAAATCATACTTTAACATGCACGTAATAAAACACATTTTCGATCGTCATCGGCACTCAGCTTTGTACTAGCTAATATGAACCGAGGAAAGCAAACACTGTTCAGAAAACTGGTGGAAAAGCACGAATATATCCCTTACGATTTAGTAGATAAGGACCATTATTACGCTTAGCGACATAACAATTATAACGTAATCGAATTCGGACATTTGTGTTCGTTGCACACATTAGTACTAATTTTACTCACCTATTCTACACAACGCAATTGAAAATCAATCCTGTACTAATGCAATGAAGTCGAATATACAATAATTTCACGGTACAGTGTAACACCTATTGACTTGTGCGAATGTCGGTGTGCATTCGCTTTTCCGGCACACAAACTTAGCGTTAGAAAATCAGACGAATAACCTTTTTAATTTAAGTTCTACGACATGGCGTTAAGGCTTAAAATCAGTTGGGGATATTTGCGGGTGTGTGACGTTTCGGAGGTCTCGTGATACCCGCGGCCGAGGGCTTAAAGGGGTGTATGAGGGTGGAGGGGAGGTGTTGGGCCAGCTAAAGCCTTTCCAGGTCCACAACGTTAGTAGTACCGCGTCTATCGTAGACCGCGCACGAATGGCGCGTGGTACCGAGCGCATTCTTTTCGATTTTTTTAAAACGTAATACTCGTCTGTAGATGCATTAGATTTATTAAAATTTTCTTTTTTTTTTGTTGTTTCGTAATATTTTACGAGTGATGTTACAGTTATGTGGTGGTTGTGGCTCGGACAGCGGAGTTTGTGCCCGTAGCGATGCTTCGCACCGGGTGAATGTATGACCTACTTGTAAAGATTACATACTACATTATAACTTCCAAAACGTTTCGATAAGTAATTAAGATAACATTGCGCTGTAAAGTTCTTTTACAGGTGATTTTTTGTTAGTTACGTTCAAAGAACGTCTTATGTAACATCGTAATGAAAAAAAAGTGTTAGAAGATAACTTTCCATTTTTAAATTTCAATAAACGCTGACATTGAAACGGGTTTGAATAAATAACTGGCAAGAAAAAAACCTTAAAAATATTTTGTATGTTATCGTTAAGTCAAAGAATAGATTAAAAATTAAACTCCACTTGGTCTTTTATCCAAGATGAAAAGACACAATTAAGGTTGAATGGGAGCGAGTTAAGAATACTTGAATTTAAAAATAGAACTGTCTAGCTCAAAAGCGCGGGAAGTCTCACACTCCGCATCTAAATGGCGGGAAACGTATGTACTTGTATCATCGCTTATTAAAATTTCAACGCACGGCTCTGCTACGCTAAAACAATCACTCGCTCTTTTGGTTGTAAAGGTTCATTTTTTAGCGGGAAAACACATGCCTTCATGAGAAATGAAGCAATTCAAACATTTCTTGCAGATGGATTTAGAAGGAACCTTGCCAAGTTTCATGAGATTTTTTCACTACGTAAATGTACGACTTCAGTGAAATAAAAATGAAATAAGACTTTCTTCTCAAAGATACTACGCAATCGGTCTCTTCAACTTACATACCTACTGCTATAAAAGAACCGGAAAGCACGTAATCGGCTTTATATAATATACGAAATATTTTGTGGCCAGTGTAAAATTCCTGACACCTTTTAAAAATGAAACTAATTTCGGAGGGTATATTAAAAATTGTCTTAGAATCCTGCGTTTCATGTGATATCTATCTGTACTTAATTTAAAATTATCCGAACAAAAAAATGGTCATATATCAACCTCAATTAGCCGTTTTATATATATTTAATTATTGAATTAAAACTTCTTTAGGCTCGAATTGAGTGTAACTCAGATTTTTTTTTCGGACGGAAGTACTCGGACGGAAATAAGGCTCTATAGTCTGTTGAATGTCAAATGAAAACAAAACCATAAACAAAATTGAAATACAGATACGTAATTCTATTAATTTCGTATCAATCATGTAGTTTACATTTATACATTTGCATGTTACCTGAGCAAAAAGTCTATGTTCGCTTTATAGATTTCACTCTAGGATTCTCAAAATTATGGGTGGCAAATATATGCAAAGAAGAAAATGAAGATTTACAAATCATAGATATCTAAAAAATGCCACATTAATTTTAGTGCAATATTTCAGTGACTTGCGGAATAAAAAGCTCGAGATTAATTCTAGAAAAATTTTCAATTGACGACCTTGTTGCCTAGTTGGTAGCGACCCTGCCTGTGAAGCGAGGGGTCCCGGGTTCGATTCTCAGCCGGGGAAAATATTTATGTGACAGATAAATATTTGTACTCGGGTAATGGGTGTTATTGTAATGTGATGCGACACAGGTAAAATCCTTCTGCGGGTATGAGTGTGTAAGCGTTTGATAAAACAGTTTATAACTTATGGGTTTTGCATTACTCAGGTTTATTAAGACGCTTAGGTAATTCTACAAAGTAAGGTATTAAAAAATTGCCCAATGGCTTTATTATTAAAGAAATAAAGCATAATATATCTGTAGCCTTAAACACTTTCCCAGGTAAAGTAAGCCTTGAGTGTAACTATGAGAGCATCATCGATATGGGAGAGTCTTAGGTTAATAAGATAACAACCCCGCCCAACTCCCACCCCTAACAACCCCTTTTGGTAACTCAGCTAGTGAAGTTACAAAGCATAGTTAGTCCTTTGAGCCACAGTTAATATCTGGTTCTATTGTCGTTACCAGATGTAGTCGAGAACTTAACCAAGGTTCTGTTTAAACTTCGATTGATATATGTATACTACGTAATACAGTGAATGTTAGAGCTTTCACACACTATCTCAGATTCACCCAATTACATGTGCACACACCCACAAAGGCACACACGCACGTACTCACACATAAACACACAAATCCACTACGAAACAACAAGTATTTATCTTGCACATAAATGACATGAGTGACCACTCTGTCCGTTAGTAAATTAAATACGTGCCTCAGTCGGGAATGGAACCTGAGTTATATATTACGAGTAACCACCCTCGCTTTGCTTCGGTTTTCTTATTTTTTTACACCTTGGGTTACGTTATTGGAGTTTTATTAAGGATCCCTAATTTTTTTTTGAAAATATAATATAGCCTATGTTACTCGGGGATAGTGTAGCTTCCCAACAGTGAAAGAATTTTTCAAATCGGTTCAGTAGTTTCGGAGCCTGTTCAATGCAAACAAAAAATCAAATCTTTCCTCTTTATATATTAGTATAGATTATAGTTATTTGCCTATTTTCTTCCTATTTTCTTTAATAAATGTAGGTAATTTTAACACAAATTATTCACAAAATTTAGTTTTTTGCACTTCTAAGTATATAAACTTTAACTTTACCAAAAATCTGACTTTTACGTGCCTCCATATTCCGTAATTTTACCAGGAAAAAAATAACCAATTTCAAAATAACTCAAAAACTACTCGTCAGATTTAAATAGGACCACATGACCACATGATTAAAAAAAATCATCGAAATCGGTTCACCCGGTCACAAGTTCTGAGGTAACAAACATAAAAAAATACAGTCGAATTGAATACCTCCCCCTTTTTTGAAGTCGGTTGAAAAGGTACAAAGGACTTTCTTTCACGTATTAATATAATATAGATACAGTGTATACATTCGTGTAACAGGATCACTGAGAGCTTTTACAACAACAAACTTAAATCCGTTCAAATCACTTATTCACCTTGGATGTAAATTAGAAATTATTATTAACTAGCAGTTGCCCTCGCTTCGCTTCGGCAAAAATATTAGGTACTTTAGTTTACTTACAGAACATACATTGATCATTAGAACCGCATTACAATGAAAGGTCAATACACCACATAAAGTTTCCATATTTTTAGGGTTCCTTACCTCAAAAGAAAAAACATGGTTTCCATAAGATCACTCACTCTATTGCCCGTCTGTTTGTCTGTCTGTCAAAACCTTTTCTTCTAAGGAACGCGTGAAGGTAACAAATTAAAATTAATATCCAACACTCAGGTCTGCAATCCCTAGGAGCTGTGAAAAGATCAATATTCTGTGTTGTGAACGCAATCAAAAGACACTCGGCTAAAAGAAATGTCTTAGGTATAACATAGGATAAAGAAAAAAATAAGAAAACTATGAATTTGTAAGTAGGTAATAGGTATCACAAAGAAAATGATTTTACACCTATTTGCAGAACTTGGTAATTAGATCGGGACCCATGTCTATGTATGAGGAGACAGTTTTTCAACGGTAAAGTTAGGTTTGTTTTTCGATTCCGTTTATCTTTTCGTCACACGTTTTGAGGCCGGCAACACATGAGTGACACCCCTAATGTTGCTAATGTCCATGGGCGACGGTGATCACTTACCATCGTGACCCGTCTGCTTGTTTGCCTGCTTAAGGCATATAAAAAAATAGCTATATTAGGTTCCACTAAATAGTTAAGTTAGGTTCAACAACCCTAGTTCGCACTTGGTCGATTGCTTTTACTTATTATTATTATTTCATCATATTATTTTCTAAATTTTGTGTTTCCTGGTTAACCTTGGTTTCCTGGTTCCTTGGTAAATTACATTGAATAAATAGTTTGTATGGTGCCTTTTGGCTAATCCATCAGTATTTCACATTATATAGGTACCCAGATTTAAAAAAAGTAGTAATCCTTCTCCAAGGTACAATCTATATTTATCCCAAACACATCAAGATTGGTTCAGCGATGCGACAGAGTTAAGGTTAATTCGATGAGTTATGTGAGATGACTTATGTATATGGCAACACATTTTCACATTTATTACATTGTAGTTTTGGCAAATTCATAATTTGGCAAAGGGAATCTCCACTTTTCCTTCACAGAAAATGAGAAAATTCAGCACTCAGCAGTCTCAACGTGATGTTCCTGAAGATATGCATTATAACAGAACTACAACAATACTCTAACTACTAACAATACTCTAAAAATCATGGAACACTTAGCTATTTCAAAGAACAATCCTATGCTTGATTTAACACGTCGCAATACGCTTTGTATGTGGAGTTATGTATTTTATTATCAATTGTTCAATTTGTTCAATGTCAACTGTTCGTACAACTAAATTACGATTTTTAACCCCTTCCATGGTGAAATATAAAACATGCAAAATTTTTGTTGGAGAGCATAAATAGGAAATTCGTGGTTTAAAAAAAACTGAAGATAAAAATAGATATTATTTAGTCCGTTATAGCTATTTGAATTATTGTAAAAAATTACTTCAGTACCACATTCTGGCTCCATCTTGCAAAAATTATATTAAAAAAAAACTAAGAAATGTATGTACCTCTGTGCCTTATTTGGATGAAGAAATGGTTTCTGTAAGTTTAAAACAAATCGACTCATATTTTATTTTCTCGCTTTTTTATGGAACCCTAAAATCTATACATATAATAAAATTGAAGAGTTAAACTGTGATTTTGAAAATGATTTTTTCAAGTTGCAAATCGTTATTTGCACGATACCAACACCGAAAAATGAGTTTTTAAAAAATTTTCCTGTCTGTCTGTTTGTTTGTCTCCGCAAATCTCTGGAACCACTGAACAAATTTTAACACGACTTTAACTAAGATATTGAAAAGTCTTCAACTTAGCATTTAAGCAATTTTTTATGGTTCCACACCAAAGGGTTCCTTAGGGATATTTTGTATGGAAAAATAAAAAAATGTCAGCTGATTTGTTTTAAATAATAAAAAACGTTTTCTCCGTACAAAAAGAGTAATACATGCATATCTTAGTTTTTACTTATATGACATGGAAAGACCATAAAATGCCTTTAAAGGTTATTTTTTTTCATTAATTCAAATCCCTATTACTGAGTGGATTTCTGTTTTCTTATTTTGTTTTCAAGAGCATGTTTTTTGCGTATTTATGTGCTCCAATATAATTTCGGCGTTTTATTAATTTCACCTTGGAAGTGGTGGAAAAACGCAAATTAATTATGTATGAGTAACCGATCTATTACTGTCTTGGCCACTAGATGGCGCTGTATTTGTTTTTACCTACAAATAATTACAACAACAACTACAAATTACTACAAACCTCTTTTTTACCTACAAATAAATAAGATTGAAGAGTCCGTCTGTGATTCCGAAATAACTGCATTTTTCATGTTGTATCGTTACTTGCACGATATCAAAAGCGAAAAAGAGTTTTTTTTAATTGTCTGTTTGTCTCCGCTTATCTCTGAAACCAATGAAAGGATTTCAACAGGACTTTTCTACGATATCGAGTCTTCAACTTAAATTATCTATACTAATATATAAAGAGGACAGATTTGATTTTTTGTTTGCATTGAATAGGCTCCGAAACTACTGAACCGATTTGAAAAATTCTTTCACTGTTGGGGAGCTACACTATCCCCGAGTAACATAGGCTATATTATATTTTCAAAAAATTAGGGATCCTTAGTAAAACTCCAATAATGTAACCCAAGGTGTAAAAATATAAGAAAACCGAAGCAAAGCGAGGGCCGTTACTCGTATATCCTATAATTTAAGTTGAAGACTCGATATCGTAGAAAAGTCCTGTTGAAATCCTTTCATTGGTTTCAGAGATAAGCGGAGACAAACAGACAATAAAAAATTAACAAAAAAAAACTCTTTTTCGGTTTTGATATCGTGCAAGTAACGATGCAACATGAAAAATTCAGTTATTTCGGAATCACAGACGGACTCTTCAATTTTATTTATTTGTAGGTAAAAAAGAGGTTTGTATGTATTAAAGTCGTTGGCGTGAATCAACAAATACAGCGCCATCTAGTGGCCAAGACAGTAATGGATCGGTTACTCATACATAATTAATTTGCGTTTTTCCACCACTTCCAAGGTGAAATTAATAAAATGCTGAAATTATATTGGAGCACTTAAATACGCAAAAAGCATGCTCTTGAAAACAAAATAAGAAAACAGATATCCACTCAGTAATAGGGATTTGAATTATTGAAAAAAATAACCTTTAAAGGCATTTTATGGTCTTTCCATGTCATATAAGTAAAAACTAAGATTTGCATGTATTACTCTTTTTGTACGGAGAAAACGTTTTTTATTATTTAAAACAAATCAGCTGACATTTTTTTATTTTTCCATACAAAATATCCCTAAGGAACCCTTTGGTGTGGAATCATAAAAAATAGCTTAAATGCTAAGTTGAAGACTTTTTAATATCTTAGTTAAAGTCGTGTTAAAATTTGTTCAGTGGTTTCAGAGATTTGCGGAGACAAACAAACAGACAGACAGGAAAAATTTTTAAAAACTCATTTTTCAATGTTGGTATCGTGCAAATAACGATTTGCAACTTGAAAAAAACATTTTCAAAATCACAGTTTAACTCTTCAATTTTATTATATGTATAGATATCGCTTCAAAGTTTTAAGACGCTACGTTATACCGTTATGACTCATTAACCGCCCATAGGATATTAATGTCTACGTTTCACGGTTTCTACGCCAACCGGGCAGAGTTTATGAAAAACAAACGCTTTGAAAATTTTAACAAGTGTTTAGTTTTAATTTAGATAAGTATGTTACTGATATTTTATTCTTTTAACGCTTTCAAAATGGAGGCTTTTTGGGGAATAAAGTTTTGCATTTATTTCGAAATGAAATGTAGAATTATTCAGTGCAGTAAAAGAAAATTTAATTGTTTTTTAACGTTAGTTGAAGTTAACCTTTAATAAATTTTTAACTTGTATTTTAAAATCAAGCTTTATGGGGAGTGTCGTAGGTAAATTTTTCATTACTTTACGCATAATTGATAGCATTTTATATGGCGTGCTTGATTTAACATACAAACAAACAAACAACCAATTATAGGGTTGCCAGGTCGGCCAATCAAAAAGCCGGACAGACCAGCCAGTTTGGCCGGACATTTGGGTAAAAAGACCGGACACCCTAAATTATCAAGAATTTTATGTATTAATATTATTAAGACAATTTTTTAGAACTTTTTCACTAATTTAAAGTGACTAACTAACATTTAAAGTAAACAAAATAAAAATATTAAAATTTTAGCAGAAACGTGCTTTAAAAACTCATAAATAAAGTTGTAATAATCTTTAAACGTCAAATATTTTAAATTAAAAGCCATCGGGACTACTCTCATCGATTTAAAATAGGCTACTCATTTCTTGTATTGTTCGTATACTAACAGCTTCTTGAAATCAACCATCAACATCTCCATTTTTGATCAGAAAATATTTAAGGTTTTGTAATTTGTCAAAACCTTTGCTATCGTCAACTTTAACGTTTTCTTCGTGGATACTAATAGTTTCGGAAACTTGATTACATGCAGGAGCGTATTTTAACATTCATCAATATAAATAGTTTTGTGTTCTTGTATAAGTTTCTTATAAGTTGGTAAGATGTAAAAAGCCTAACAAAGCCGGACAAGCCGGACACGGTTAAATTTGGCCGGACACGCATTCAAATAGCCTAACCCTATCCGGACGTCTGGCAACCCTAACTCTTGCAAGGTGAATTAGAACTTCTTTCTGTCATCCTACAGAGTTGAAATTTCACATATTGCTTTGGTTCCGATGACAATGCATTTTTATGTTAATGGTTACCTAATATTACGCTCAGAACCAAGACCAACCAACCCAAGAACAAATATTTTTTCTGTACCACAATTAATTAATTAATGCATGTTTCAAAGGAGAGCACAGAGTATATTTACTATATTTTATTTGACATTTTACTGTGTAGGTGGAATGTAGCAACTTTTGTAACTATTTCCACTTTAACGATGGAGCTGAAATTTCAAATACTTATGTGATAATATTATTTTGTAATAATATTAATAATGATAATAGAATATTAGTTGTGGTTTTTAGGGTTCCATAGCCGAATGGCAAAAAACGGAACCCTTATAGATTCGTCATGTCTGTCTGTCTGTCTGTCTGTCCGTCCGTATGTCACAGCCACATTTTTCCGAAACTATAAGAGCTATACTGTTTAAACTTGGTAAGTAGATGTATTCTGTGAACCGCATTAAGATTTTCACACAAAAATAGAAAAAAAAAACAATAAATTTTGGGGGTTCCCCATAATTAGAACTGAAACTCAAAAATGTTTTTTTCATCAAACCCATACGTGTGGGGTATCTATGGATAGGTCTTCAAAAATGATATTGAGGTTTCTAATATCATTTTTTTTCTAAATTGAATAGTTTGCGCGAGAGACACTTCCAAAGTGGTAAAATGTGTCCCCCCCCCTGTAACTTCTAAAATAAGAGAATGATAAAACTAAAAAAAATATATGACGTACATTACCATGCAAACTTCCAAAGAAAATTGGTTCGAGTGAGATCTAGTAAGTAGTTTTTTCTTTAATCCGTCATAAATCGTAAACCGCAAAAAACATTGATCAAAGTTACAACAAACTACAAGAACTTTTATATTATGTTACTTGCTGCTACGGAACCCTTCATGGGCGAGTCCGACTTGCACTTGGCCGCTTTTTATCTGATGAGCCCAATGGTGACCGTAGACCATTTTTTTTAACAAAATAAAAGTAAGCGCTTTAAATATATTTCAAAGTTATTTAATAAAATCACAAAATTTTGCTTTTTGTAATAATTTATTTCAATACATCTTACTCATTATAATTGGCTACTTAAGCAATGGAAGTACAATGGTATAAGGATTGTTTTTATCGCATACGAGAAGCTACAAAAGATAAAAATCCTATCGATTTAGACCCTACAACTATCTTACTTTGGGCATGAGTTTCTTATTTGCTAAAAAATACTAATAGTGTACTAATTAAAACATAAAATACTATTTAAGTTTAATATTAGTTTAATAAAATAACAAATTTGTTTTTATGGCCAAAACAAAATCGCTTATAATATATTACCTACTACACTAAAAAGCTTGTAAATGTTGAATGTAAAAACATGTGTGCACCCATAGGGCTAACGACTTAAAAATATAATAACACGGCTTTATTTTAGGTAATAAAGTTCACATAACTTACATTCTATTTATACATTTTATATTTAAATGCACGATTATTAAATAATAGTTTATCGCATATCGTTTACAGTTCTCTGTGGATCATTCAACTAAAATATACTCTCTTTCCTATTCTTCTTTAGTTCGAAGGCTGTATAAAGGCAATTTGTTTGGGTAATGGGCGAAATCAATCCGATGAATCAGAAGGCACTTCGGCTCACTTCACTTATAATCAACCGTTCGATTTTATGCGAAGTGCCCGCCATTTTCTCACCACTTAAGCTATTATAGTTCGTTCAGTTTTACTTGTTAAAAATGTGGTTGGATTTTAAAATACGGCGTCTAGTAACTTGATTTTAATTTTTATGTTATGGAAATAGCCGGCAAACGAGCTGACGATCCACCTGATGGTAAGTGGCCACCTTCGCCCATGAACATCAACAACGTATCACTGATGCATTGCGGGCCAAAAAAAAAAAGAGAAGAAAAAGAAAGAAAAAATAGGGTTGTGTCGTTTAAAAAAGCGTGTTTCTAGTTACTATTTATTTAATAATTATACTTAATAGTATTTCATTGCTACAAAAAAGTATATAAAATAGGAATTCGCGAATAACTTTGTCTGATTCAGTGTTATTGATTGTAAAGTTTAGATTTTTATTTCATGTTCATTGATTGCACACTTAAGCAGAAAAATAATTAAAAATAAACATTTATTATGGCTTATATAATGTCTACGGTACGGTACGGGAATGTAATTTCGCGTTTTGTTTTTATAATAATCTACCTATCTTATTACACCATTAACTGTGCAAAACCAATCCATCAAAAAGATCGATTCAGATTAAACCTTCCCAGTCGTGAGTACCTGTTTGTGTAAAACTGAATTACCTACTGATTTGTCTTTTGTGACTTCTGTCACAAAATGTATGTAATGGAAACTTTAAACATGATTCTGACCTCCTTCGAAACGTCGGATTAAATTGAAATTCGGCATACTTATCAAGAAGTGATGACAATTTAATATTTAAAAAAATAGAAAGAAAAAAACGCAGAGCACTTACGTTTAATTTCAAAAAATCAAACTGAAAAATGAAAAATAATTTAAATTTATTATTTTTTTAGTTGAATGTTCTATAAGAGATGAAAAATAATTCAAATTTATTATTTTTTTAGTTGGATGTTCCATGTTTTTTTTAACTATTGTTTAGATCAATTATTTTGTGTCATGTAACAACCCTATCGAAATGACGTGTCTACTTTGCCGCCTTTTTTCATCAAGTGATGAACCGCTGCAAGTAGTTAAGCTGTGGCCGTATTGATGTAGTTTCAAGTTCGCACGATCGGAACGTCGGGTATAAATCTTACTATAATCAGTACAGACTATATCTGGGGGCACGGCAGTGCCCCCGCCAAGTCGAGCAAAAAAGCGGCACGGCCGTACCATCCTTTTCTCGAAGCAATTCAGGCCATTTTCGACCCCCTATAACTTCGTTGTGGATAAAGCTAGAAGCCTGAATTTTTAGTAACCAAGCAGGCATTGTATAAACACGGTATATTTCAAATTTCATTCAATTTGAACCAGTAGTTTAAGAATTATAACTAGTCAAAGTTTCTTAATTTCGTCACTCACTGACTGACTGACCGATCATCAAAACTCTAAGGCACTTCTAGCAGACATAGAAGCTTCAAATTTGGAACAAAATTAGTGTTTAGTGTATAAATCAAGGAAAAACTAAAATATTTTGCAATTTCGGTCCAGTTTTCTAGATACATCAACTGCATAAATAACTTTGTAATCCCATATAAATATATAGAATTACAAAGTTACATTTGCAGTTAATGTATCACTGTACCTGTATAACAAAGTAACATTTGCAGTGAATGAATCAGTGTACTTGTATATAATATAATGGAATAATAGGTGTAGATAGTTACCTAGATATAATTATGTTCAAAGGTAACTTGTAAAAGGAAAAAAAGTAGAACTATCTACAAAAAGAAATGAGATGCCATCAAAAACAAAACTTGTAAAAAAAACCAAGTCTCGCAACTCAGTTCTTCTACCGTAAAAAGTTGTGAGATCCATGTAATACCAAGTCGGTTAATTTATTCAGTTCCTACTTAAGGGTCCTTCTGTCTTAAGTTATTACGTAATTAGCTAACCTAACAAGTAACAACATCTTATAGTGACCATATTATCAATATTAAAAATCATTTATGTTTTAGATAAATAGATGCCATCAAAAACATAACTTGTAAAAAAAACCAAGTCTCGCAACTCAGTTCTTCTATACCGTAAAAAGTTGTGAGATCCATGTAATACCAAGTCAGTTAATTTATTCAGTTCCTACTTAAGGGTCCTTCTGTCTTAAGTTATTACGTAATTAGCTGCTAACCTAACAAGTAACAACATCTTATAGTGACCATATTATCAATATTAAAAATCTTTTATGTTTTAAATAAATAGATCGACTTGACCATCGCATGAAAACACAATGTATCTCACAAGTAATACCTACATATTATATTAAATTTGATTGTTTAGTGCGATTGCCAAGTCAATCTATTTATTTAAAACATAAAAGATTTTTAATATTGATAATATGGTCACTATAAGATGTTGTTACTTGTTAGGTTAGCAGCTAATTACGTAATAACTTAAGACAGAAGGGCCCTTAAGTAGGAACTGAATAAATTAACTGACTTGGTATTACATGGATCTCACAACTTTTTACGGTATAGAAGAACTGAGTTGCGAGACTTGGTTTTTTTTACAAGTTATGTTTTTGATGGCATCTCATTTCTTTTTGTAGATAGTTCTACTTTTTTCCTTTTACAAGACTAAGTTACCTTTGAACATAATTATATCTAGGTACCTATCTACACCTATTATTCCATTATATTAAATACAGGTACACTGATTCATTTACTGCAAATGTAACTTTATTATACATGTACAGTGATTCATTAACTGCAAATGTAACGTTGTAAACCTATATATTTATATGGGAATACAAAGTTATTTATGCAGTTGATGTATCTAGAAAACTGGACCGAAATTGCAAAATATTTTAGTTTTTCCTTGATCTATACACTAAACACTAATTGTGTTCCAAATTTGAAGCTTCTATGTCTGCTAGAAGTGCCTTAGAGTTTTGATGATCGGTCAGTCAGTCAGTGAGTGACGAAATTAAGAAACTTTGACTAGTTATAATTCTTAAACTACTGGTTCAAATTGAATGAAATTTGAAATATACCGTGTTTATACAATGCCTGCTTGGTTACTAAAAATTCAGGCTTCTAGCTTTATCCACAACGAAGTTATAGGGGGTCGAAAATGGCCTGAATTGCTTCGAGAAAAGGATGGTACGGCCGTGCCGCTTTTTTGCTCGACTTGGCGGGGGCACTGCCGTGCCCCCAGATTGACTTGGCAATCGCACTAAACAATCAAATTTGATATAATATGTAGGTATTACTTGTAAGACACATTGTGTTTTCATGCGATGGTCAAGTCGATCTATTTATTTAAAACATAAAAGATTTTTAATATTGATAATATGGTCACTATAAGATGTTGTTACTTGTTAGGTTAGCCAATTACGTAATAACTTAAGACAGAAGGACCCTTAAGTAGGAACTGAATAAATTAACCGACTTGGTATTACATGGATCTCACAACTTTTTACGGTAGAAGAACTGAGTTGCGAGACTTGGTTTTTTTTACAAGTTTTGTTTTTGATGGCATAAATATTATTCAAGACTAGTAACCTCGCTTTGCTTCGGTTTTCGTATACATGGCATTTTCTTTTTAAATAAAATAGAGAAACAGAAACTTAGAAACAATAGCGCATCCTATTAGTGAAAAATTTTTGAAATAAGTCCAGTAGTTTTTGAATTTATCTATTACAAACAAATAATATAATCAAACAAAACTTAAAAAAATTGCCTGTTCTGTTAAGTATAGTACGTGTAATATATATGTAGTTCTTATACTCCGTTTTTTTACACGAGTATTATTTGGTCAATCTAGGCCCTATTTTTTATTGAAATATTAATATAAAAATATTAATACGAAACAAAAATAAGTTTCAGTATTCAGTTATAACAATAAAAAGCCTATGATTGTTTACTACATAAGACTCTTCTAAAAAATGTCACATATGAGCTTTTGTCATAATAGAGACAATATGAGGAGGGTAGATCGAGAATATGAAAAAAAGATGCTAGCTCATTAAAAATGGAAAAAATACTACAATTGGATTGTTAAAACAATTTGATACAGAAAATAGTAGTAGAATCCAGTCCTAAAATAGTCAGCCTCACATTGCCGCAATATAAAACTCTAAATAAATGATTATGAAACATCAGGCATGACGACAACAATAGGACAAACGACACTTGTATCTTAAAACGTATTCATACAATGCTTTCTCCTACACTCTACATTGTATTATAAAATACACATTGACATAAAAGAAAGCTTGTACGAAGCACGCGAAATGAGATGAAATACAAATAGGGTTACCATTAACATTTTAAAAAGATGACCGTTAGATAGACAAAAATACGTCTAATAGATTATCAGATATGCTTGGTTATAAAATAATGTTTTAACATGGCACGAATTTTGTAAGTTTCGATCGATTTTTTTTTCCATTTAATTTTACAAGTTTTCTTTTTTATATCATCTTAATTTGAAATCCTGATAAAAACTAGACAGGTCTTTAATCCGGATAAGTTTAGAAAAATCCCGTCGCATGGTAACCCTAACCTAAAGATACCCTAACGAGGACACCGAGTCGTAGCTCGTAGCACAAAGGTCTACGAAACTTCGTAGCTGCTACGACGTAGAAGATTTGTTCAACCTGTTTCGTTTCACCCATTGTAGTCGTTTTCATACGAAAAACAATGAAATCCTATTAAATATTTTTTGAATAGCTCAAGCCAATAGAAAGAATAGAAAAGAAATTACACGGTTTTGAATAGTTGGAAATAATGAGTTTTTTTAATAGGTCAGATTTCTAAAGGGTTAACTTGTTTGCCAATTCTTTTGTTATTTTTTGCTTGTATTGTTGGTGGATTAAATAACATAAAAAAAATTCCAACAAAGTAAGAGATTTCTTAATCTTTTCTTTTCTTTGCGGCTTAGCAACGCTAAAGTGTTTTTTGTGGTAGATGTTTTTATTTATTCAGTCAGTTTATATAAAAATTCTCAAAAACTGCTGCTTGAATTTTGATTGATAAATTGTTTTATGACAACGGTTTAAGAGAGTGGAAAAGTTTACAAGAACGTTTATATAAACTTTACAATCGATAATATGTAATAATTTTGAAATGAAGTTCCTTAACGCGCTTTGCAAAAGGGGGCTAGGCGGAAAATTTGGTAACGAAAAGTTGTAACACTTTTTGCCGTCGTTAGGCGCTCCACCCACTGCACCGCGCCCCGTCGCGTAGCGCGGGATGGTAGATTTTTCCATTGTATGCAAGTATCTCAATTTATATAGAAATCACGCCTAGCACAACACACTGCCGACGCGGAAATGCGCGGGAACGCGCCCCGCGTGATTTCTATTATAAAATCCCTGATAAAATGGACTTTAACTAATCTAATAAGATACGTCAGAAATAAGTTTTATCTAATACCTTAAAACGAGCAATTCGGAAACGACTCCAACGATTTTAATGAAATTTAGTATACAGTGGGTTTCGGGGGGATAAATTGATCTAGCTAGGACACTATCATCTATTGGCGAGAAGCAACACTAAAGCTACTTCAGCAGATGGCGTTGTTAAACAACAAGCCAATGAATGTTTGGTTTGAGGTTAGACCAATTTCCAAAAAACATGATTTACCAAAAAAAATACCGAGCAAAGCGCAGTCATCCGGGTATTTATTCCTCTTAACACGTTCACTGCGGATCACCCACAATCGGCCCGATGCTGTACCAACGCGCTGTGAGTACAGGAAAAATAGGTTCCTCCCGCCTGTGCGGGACCGGTTTCTTGGGAATTTTTACGAGTATGACAGAGACAAATATAGTTTTCGATTCGTGACTAACAATGTAGAAATATAGCAGTTTAATAAAGTGGGGGGCCTTTTTCGACCTCCGCCGCACAGAACGTAAAAAAAGTTATCTCAGTGCGGGAGCGGGCCTGTTTTGGTGGATGACCGCCTGCGACCTGATCCCGCACTGTGGAGATGCGTAAGCGTCGAGCCAGCAGTAGTGTTGGGCTTGCTACACGAGGAGCACGCGCTCGTGCTCGATATAATGACGAATCGCAATAAAAATTGTTATTAATAGAAAATAAAAGTGCCAAAAGAAGATTTTTGAGATTCATTTCTGCAAAATAATAATTGTGTTTGATTTTTTGCCATGGTGCATTAATTGCTCGTATGATATTGAGCGCATGGCATGTCACTCCATGTCTTCGCTAGCAAGAAACCTTCAATCCATATTGGTAGAATGGATCACTGCAGTACTGGTATGGCATTTTTACATGATGACATTAGTTTGATATTTGGGGTGGGCACGTCACCAAGATCACATAGAAGCCCCTGCATCACTTTTAGATTTTATATTAATTACTGCTGATCTTGAATAGAGAACAAGTAGATGGGTACATCATAAATAAATAATTATAATTGCATAAGTTGATAAAAAATGCTATGCAATAGCTTTACCGCGGCTGTCCCCGAGTGCCACACGTATTTTTTTAATCAGTATTTAGTCACCCCTGCAACGCTCGCTGTTCCTCAAATCAACAACCTGTCCGGTATAATTTTTTTATTTTTCATAACGTTTAATTTTTTTTTATGTTTACATAATTTGTTTTACATATTTTTGTAACACTTATTAAAATTGTACTTGTTAAAGTTTTATTAAAATATAATGACTCGATATTTTCTTTTCTTTCACTATCCCATCACTACAAAAATAACGCTACAGTGCGGTATCGGGCCTTATCGGCCCGACATTTTCAATTGCTAATTACTCATTTTCTGTTTGGAGAATCCAGGGGCGAGGCCAATGCAAACACAAGTGATTCATGACGATTTAAAAAAGTATAATAATTGTTATATACCATACTCCTTGATTAAGATATTGAGCTTTAATACCACTCAAAGGTGTCGGATCGAAATGGCCCGCCCCGCACAGTGCGAAAGTCAAGTGGGTGCCTTTTTGGACCGCCACCGCACCAGCTGAAAGTCACTGTTTTTAATGCCGCAGTCAAGGTGTTAAACGAGTAAGCGACGTACAATATTACAAGTTTTATGTTCTAAAGTAAAATTTAAGTAGGTACCCTTGTAACATGTCATCTTGTTATTTTTTTATTGTCAGCGCCATTGTACGATGGTGGTCCTAATAAGGAATTTCATTAAAGTTATTGCAAGCCGTAAAACGAATTGGTCATTGTCTTACACAGCCACTTATTTGATAATGTACACAAAACTTGTAAAAGCGTACTATGGTATTCTTTTTTCTTTCTTATTTTTCTCTCTTTCTTCACCGGAATCAGTTTGATGTTACTGATGTCCAGGGGTGATGATAGCTGCTTATCGGTGGATCATTTCTGTCAGCTACTTCCATAAAATTATATGTATAGATTGTGTATATATATATATGTAGTATATAAGTATATAGATTGTGTGATGTGATACTTGCACAGGTATACAGGCAAGATTTCTATGTGTCGAAAACATTTATTTTTATAACATTTAAAATCTGCTAATCTACGCTCGGCTGGCTTGGCTGATTATGGCCTATAGACATCACATTTTTAATGGCTTCAAGCTTAATTACAGAACATAATGGGTAGCGATAAAATAGACGAATATTTGTGTAAAATAAAATTCTCAGAACTTCCAATATAAAATAAAACTTCCAATATAATATAAAACATCAATAGCGTGGATTGTCTGTTGTGTTTCACCCCATATATCAACGGAAGTAAATCTTTTCATCCACTAACTTTCAGAACAATTTTTGCCCAGACATATCACGATCGGTACGAATGAAAATAAATATCCGGTATCGTAATAGCGTGGGCTTTGAAAGAACTTTATAGATATTTTATAAAAAGTACACCTTTTAGATGGTATAGAGTTTTTAACAGGTCCTTGTGCTTTATATCGACCTATTAAAAGTCACAGAGTCAAAATCTAAAGATTAAATAAAAAAGAAAATTTAAGAAAGAAGGGACTAGTATGAAAACACAAAATATGCCAAATAATTGCTTAGGTGTAATAATTTGTAGGTGTTGAATGCGAGGGCAAGTTATCGTTACTTTTTTATTTATTTTATATTGTTAATTAGTACGGTACATACTACTTACACCAATTAACCCGATAGATATTCTATCTATCTATCTATCTAACAGCCTTTTAAAGTCCACTGCTGGACATAGGCCTCCCCTAATTGGCGCCACTCCGACCGGTCCTGGGCCCTCTGAATCCAGCGGCTTCCCGCCGTCTTCTTCAGGTCATCAGTCCACCTGGTCGGGGGGCGACCAGTGCTTCTTTTACCGAGACGTGGCCGCCATTCGAGGACTTTGCGACCCCATCGGTTATCTGTCCTTCGAACGATGTGGCCTGCCCATTGCCACTTCAGCCAGCTAACTCTACGAGCTATGTCGGTAACTTTTGTTCGCCTACGGACTTCATCGTTACGAATCTTATCTCGTAGTGAAATACCTAACATAGCTCGTTCCATAGCGCGCTGTGTGACTTTGAGCCTTCGAATGAGGCCAACAGTAAAAGACCACGTCTCGGATCCATATGTTAACACTGGCAACACACATTGCTCGAACAGTTTCGACTTCAGGCACTGAGGAATTTTGGATGATAAGATGTGTCGTAATTTCTCGAACGCTGCCCAGCCGAGTTGGATTCTTCGAGTGACCTCTTTCTCGAAGTTGGACTTACCCATGTGGATCATTTGTCCCAGGTAAATGTACTCGTCGACAACTTCGAGAGCAGTGCCGTCAACAACTACCGGTACGGGTGTAACATGGACATTAGACATGATTTTTGTCTTGTCCATGTTCGTCTTAAGACCCACCCGTTGTGAGGCACTGTTCAGGTCCCCTAGCATAGTACTGAGGTCCTCCAGCGATTCCGCCAGGATCACTATATCGTCGGCAAATCGAAGGTGTGTGAGGTGTTCACCATTGATGTTAATGCCGAGCCCTTTCCACTCCATTAGCTTAAACACATCCTCCAAAGCAGCGGTGAACAGCTTCGGGGAAATAACGTCCCCTTGTCTGACACCCCTCTGCAATTGGATGGGGTTCGTGCTTCTGTCGTGTAATCGGACTGACATGGTGGCCGATTTGTATACACACTTCAACACCTCGATATACCTATAGTCTATCTGGCACCGCTGGAGAGACTCCAGCACCGCCCAGGTCTCGATAGAATCGAAGGCTTTCTCATAGTCCACATAGGCTACACATAGGGGCAGATTATACTCTTCGGACTTCTGTATTACCTGCCTGAGTGTATGTATGTGGTCCATGGTGCTATAGCCTTTTCGGAATCCGGCTTGTTCGGGAGGCTGGAAGTCGTCAAGTCTGCGTGCTATGCGATTAGTGAGTACCCTTGAAAACAGCTTGTACACGTGGCTCAGAAGTGCAATGGGCCTATAGTTCTTCAATAGGGTTTTATCACCCTTCTTGAAGAACAGCGTCACCACACTTCTGCTCCACGCTTCCGGGGTAGTTCCGCTACTGATAACGGAATCAAACAACTTCTGGAGCACTAGCAATATAGGCTTTCCTCCAGCTTTTACCAACTCAGTTGTGATTCCGTCATCGCCCGGTGCCTTGTTGTTCTTTAGCTGCTTCAGGGCCCCCCTAATTTCATACAGACTGACGTCCGGGATATCTTCGGTATAGTGTCGGGTCAACTTAGCTCGCTTGTCACTCGCCTGTCTGGGGACAGGAGCGCCTGAGGAGGTAAACAAACGTCTGTAGTAGGTCTCAACTTCTCCCAGAACTTCGGGTTTTGACGAAACTACGGTGCCGGACTCGGTCTTCAACCTCGTCAGTTGGCTTTGCCCAATCCGCAGATCTTTGGCGAACACTTAAGAGCCCCGATTTTTCTCTATTGTGTTTTTTACACGCCTTGCGTTATGAGAACGCAAGTCGCGTCGCCTTTCCTGCGAGATCTGCTTATTGAGCCGCCTATACTCTGCCATGGAGGCTGGAGACTGCACACATAGTTCTCGTCTATCCCTCATAAGACCGAGAGTATGTTCTGAGAAAATTTGAGACCCACCACGGGGGCGGGTTTTAAAGAACTTTAACCCTACCTCGCGGACTGTTGCTACCATCCTGTTGTTGTACTCGTCCACTGTATCACAAGAATCTAAGCACGCGAAACGATTCTGCAACTCTAACTGAAAGCTCTCAGAGCCTTGGATCTGGACAGGTGTTGGGCGGAGAGTAGATTTCATTAGACGGGACCGCTCGAGCTTAACGTTGATATTTAATGTGCCTCGTACCATTCGGTGATCGCTCCCGGTCTTAAACCTGCTAATCACTGAGACATCATTAAATATGTGCCGTTTGTCAGCCAGAATGAAATCTATCTCACTCTTTGTGGAACCACCAGGGCTAATCCAAGTCCACTTGCGCTGAGGCTTCTTCCTGAAAAAGGAGTTCATCATATAGAGGTTCTCCTTTTCCAGAAAGTTAGCCAGCAAGTGGCCTCGTTGGTTCCGACATCCAATGCCAAAAGGCCCCACTCTCTCTTCGTCGCCATTTCGTGTGCCTAGTCTTGCGTTGAAGTCCCCCATCACAACTGTGAAATGAGATTTAGAGGTATGTATGGCTTTACTGATCTCCTCATACATAACCTCCACCTCTTCGTCGGGATGTGTCGAAGTCGGCGCATATACCTGTACGACCTTCAATCAACGAATACCGTTTGGATATTCTGAGTGTAAGGTACGCTACCCTGGCCGACACGCTCCCAACTTGCACTACATTGTTGACGAGGGACTTGTGGACGAGAAACCCAACACCACCTTGGGACAGCTGTTCGCCCTCCCGGTGATAGAACAGGTTGCCGGATTTGAGTATTATCGTGTCCTCCCCCTGTCTTCGGACTTCAGATAATCCCAAAATGCTCCAGTTCAACCTGTTTATCTCAGCTTCCAGCTCGTATATCTTATCATCGGTCCTCAGTGTCCTGGTATTGAATGTTGCCAGGTGTAGAGGTCGTTGTTTCTGGTGATGGTAGCCGAATCTCTTCCGGCGATTCTTCGCACCCCCTGCCCCACCGTTACCGTGACCGCTACCGTAGTCAGGAATAGTGGGACTGCCGGGGACTGGGGGCCGTGGTTTTGCCGTGTCTGCCATGGGGGTAATAGCCATAGTCACCGCGCTTGGCTATTGCGAGTTGGTGACCGCAGGTGACATGTGCGGTATTCGTCAACACAGAAAGATGCTGCTGCCCATCTTCTGGATTTGTCCTATTAGTCGCCTTTTACGACATCCCAGGAAGAACGGGAGTGGTGCTATTCTACAAAGTGAACCGGGACACCACGCGGGGTATAGATATTAAGTATGTATATTTTTCCTAGACATAAATCGTCAATACATTTAGATTTAGATCGATGCAATACGTCTATGGCCCTCATAGAGTTTATTTATTACTGTCGTAAAAATTGACACTGAGATCGGAAAAAGTAACAAGTACTCCATTTCGAAAATGATATTATCGTGTGTTTTGTAATGCTAGTACACACATTACGCAAGATTCAAATGTGAGAAGTTATAAGAATGACACAATTTGAGATGAGTCATCCTTGTTCTAAAAAATACGCATTTACATGAAGAATTCAACCATTGTATTCTTTTTTCAAAGTTATCATAGTCTACCTGTTACCAGTTACCACACACTACCTACGCTAAAATGCATGTACTCGTATAAACACAAAATAATAAAACTTCGTTGTACTGTCCGCGTTAATCTTACCTCAATACAGCAAAACAAAGCTTCAAACCAAATGAGCCAAACACAACAATTGAGCCCTACAGGGTAATCTGAAGTGCGTAGGTCTATCGTGGAGGCCGGATGTCCGCCATATCTTATTTACGACCGGTTAGAGGTTGCCAGTATGGAACCTTTGAGGCTTATTGATTTTAAATAAAACTTGTTTGTGAAAATGGCATCTTTAGAAGCTACGTTCTTTTATTCGTCATTGTAACTGAAAATATCGTGCGTTGTTTTCTTGATTTTGTATTTTTAACGCCCGACGAACAGAGGGGTGTTATAAGTTTGATATGTCTATGTATCTGTGTATCTGTGGATCTGTATTTATGTGTGGTATCGTAGCTCCCAAACGGATGAACCGATTTTGATCTAGTTTTTTTGTGTGAAAGGTTACTTAGTCGAAAGTGTTCTTAATGTAACATACAGTGTCAGTAAAACTTTCGGTGATTGTTTTAATTTTAATTCAATATTATAGTTTATTTAGTACGTGTATTAACAGTTTGATTCAGAGTTTCAGACGTGTGAACAAAACAAACAATTAAGTAAAATCTACACAAATAAATAAAATTGGAGTGTCTGTTTGTAATATTAAAATAACCGCTTTTTACTAACTGCATTTGGATGTATACACGGTACCTATACCAAAACAACATTTTTTACAATTTTTGTCTGTGTGTCTGTCTGTTTGTTCCGGCTAATCTATGAAATGGCTGGACCGATTTTGACAGGACTTTCACTGGCAGATAGCTGATGTAACAAGGAGTAGCTTAGGCTACTTTTATTTTAGAAAAAAATAGGTGATACGAAGTTCGCCGGGTCAGCTAGTAAAATATATAAATAGTAGTGATAGTTTACTTCTTAGAACTTCAGAACCCACAATGGTCTTAGAATCTCGCCGGGCATTCAAGAAAATGATCTTTCAGTTACAGAAAATTATCTATACTAATATATAAAGAGGAAAGATTTGATTTTATGTTTGCATTGAATAGGCTCCGAAACTACTGAACCGATTTCAAAAATTATTTCACTGTTGGGAAGCTACACTATCCCCGAGTAACATAGGCTATATTACATTTTCAAAAAAAATAGGGATCCTTAATAAAACTCCAATAATGTAACCCAAGGTGTAAAAAAATAAGAAAACCGAAGCAAAGCGAGGGTGATTACTCGTCTTGAATAAACCAGTATTCCTGGGAGTTTTCCATAATATTAACTTTAAGAAATTTGCTGAACCATATCTGTGTCGTACGGTTTTTTACCTCACGCTATGGATAGGTGATAGAGGTACACAAACGCGAAAAATGAAACACTTTGCTTTGCTTTGCTTTTTAAAAATCTACGGTCAAATGAGATTATGGTTCAAAAAATATTTAAAGGCATTCAAAGTGACCGTGGCAGAGCTTCATATTATACACTTTCTTAAAAACAGCTAGCTTACTCTGAACACGACTACAATCTAAAATAAATAAATAAATAAATAAATAAATAATAAACGCTTACACACTCATACCCCCTGCAGTAGGTTTTTACCTGTGTCGCGGGTGGCATGGACGACACATATAACACATCACAATAACACCCATGACCCGAGTACAAATATTTTTCTGTCACATAAATATCTGCACCGGCCGGAAATCGAAAACGGGACCCCACGCTTCGCTACTAACTAGGCTATAGAGTCGTTATATAAATTTAAACCTTAATTTGATAGTTTATTTCCTTTTAATTTATGCCAATGCTAATGTTCACGAAAAACAAAATGAGGTAGACCATTTTTAGATTCAGGAGTCCGTTTGCGAAATATTCGGCTTTGAAGTGCTAATTTTGGTTAGAGTCAAGTATCCTTCCCCTGCAATAGTAGTATGTCAGATGAGTTTAAAAGGAAAACTATCATAGCTAGGCAAGCTTAAAGTACTTCATCAGTAATAGTCGATGAATTACGGAACCCTAAATTACAAATAGCCTGACACGCACTTGGGGTTTATTTTATCTATACTAATATATAAAGAGGAAAGATTTGATTTTTTGTTTGCATTGAATAGGCTCCGAAACTACTGAACCGATTTCAAAAATTCTTTCACTGTTGGGAAGCTACACTATCCCCGAGTAACATAGGCTATATTATATTTTCAAAAAAATTAGGGATCCTTAATAAAACTCCAATAAGGTGTAAAAAATAAGAAAACCGAAGCAAAGCGAGGGCGGTTACTTGTATTCTATAATGAGAAACAACTCCCAAATTCAGAATTAATTTATTTGCGTAACACAAACGAGTAGGATATCAAACAGTTTACGATAAAGAAGTTAATTAATCGAATTACGTTATAAGTGAACGTTAAAATATTCAGCCTACTTTAGTTCTCTTTGTGGCCGCGCCGAGCGCTACGATCGATTTATTCCCCCACACTTCTTCGGTGCCAATACCCGAATAAACTTCAATCTTACTAAAAGTTCTGCATATTTTATTAACATTAACGCGAAATAGGAGTCTTAACTTTTCCTCGACCCTTCAGTACTTTGAAAGATTTAGTTCAGTGAAAATTTTACTATATTTATACCGCCAAAATTTGACAGTCAAGTGTCATCTTAGAAAATAAATTGAGTATTTGAGGAGAACGCCAGCTAAACTTTTCAAGGTAGGTAATTGAAAATCATAACGTAATAGTGGCGCTAAATTATAAATGACATGCCAATCAAAACCTTATTTTTTATGGAAATAGCAGACAAGTGAGCTGAGAATCCACCCGATGGAAAGCTGCCATTACTGCCCATGGATAACCGTCAATACGGCTAAAATTAATGGAATAATTATGAAGGAAACTTTCCGATAATTTGCTTTTATTCGAGAGTTATTGCCGACTGACTAATTATAGAAAGCATAGAATCAACTATCGAGTCTCATCAGTTTTTCATATTCATACATTATATTTAGAAGTTACATAATTGATCTAAATAATTTTCGTAAAAAACGAAAAGAAGTACATTGATGTTACATCCCATAATTATCCTACTGCTTGGTTTAGATTAATGCTTATCATTAATGCACTTTAGTATTTTAAATATCGATATAGTCCACGATACAGGCAAAGCTTTTGTAGAACTGGGGTTGTAACAGATTTAACAAATTCGCCTTGAAATACCTACCTTTAGACACGGAAGTAAAAAAAGAACGGACGTAACCTTGTCTAATCGAGAGTGAAGCATAGCAATGACAGCTCGCTTACCATGTGTGCGTAATTTTGTAATTTTAGATTCGCGATGGTGTCAATATCAAAGTAGTATGGTGTCAATGTGTGTGTGTGTACTTGTACGAATAGAGAGTTGGTATTACTATGGGTGCTTCACTGAATTTGTTGTTGGGATTACGTCCGTCTTTTTTTTACGTCCGTGCCTTTATAGTTATAGTTTTATTCATATGAATATTACCTATAGGTACTAATGACAGTTATAACCAGCTTTCCATCCATAAATAATCCTTACCATATCACCCGCAACAAAAAATAAATTTTAAAAGGGCACTTTATACTTAATTAGATTTATTACTTTTTATCTTTCCATCTTCTTTAATAAGATAAGTTCTTTACAATTCTATTAAAGTCATATAAAATTAAAGGGAGCAAATGAAACTCTAAGTTAGAATTGTGAGGTAAAATATTTTATTATCACGCCCTGAGACTCATTACTTGAAAAACAAAATGAAAGCGAGAAAAGTATTATAATTCCGTGCCCTTTAATAAAACATATCGCAAATAGACAAAGTTTACTTGAAGTAATGTACAGAGTTTGCACTGGAGTTGAATAGCGTATTTACATTTTAATTTATTTAATGCACGTTATACTAAGGGCTAGTGCATAATAAAGACTAGTGTTACGAATAATAATATTTTTGTCTTCTGAGGATTTTAAAAAGTCACCTAAAATAATGTTTTAACATAGACTTAAATATATAGACACGCTGTTGTTAACAAATTTCGTGTCACGCTTTCGTGCCACAGAGTACTCAATCACAGAGTCAATATGCGCCCAGTGTTGCCAACACCCTACTCCGAAAGAGATCATGGATACATTACTATAACTGAACATATACCATGGATATATTACTCTGTCTGGATTACTTTGTAGAGGTACCTGAGGATTAATTACGTCATAACGGAATGACCATTGTGTTCATCCATTCATTGTGCATCTGTAATCCCAGGATATATCATTCAGCTGTGTTAATTATTTTTTATAAGTGTTATGCACTTAAAATAAAAGAAATGTACCGTAATAAATTACATTGTTTCATTTCATTATCACCTTCAACATCCGTTTTCATGACGTAAGGACAATTTTGAAGAAATTATAATAAAATGTGTTAATACAATAATATATTTTTTTACCACCAGAAAAATTATTAGAAAACATTTGGAAAATAGGACATAACACCCCACAATTATGAAGGATAATCTCAATCCGGTCTGCGATTGGTCAAATAGTCATTCCGTTGTGACGTCATCTGTCTTCAAGTACCTCGAAGTTATGTATCCAGTTAAAAGTTATAATTATATCCATGGCGACAATCATACGATTTATGCCTTTTTCCAGTTCATCTCGGAGTGACTACTATATATTTTTTTAACATCGTAAGTAAACATTAATAATTTAAATATGTATTTGTATGCATTGTTAGAAAATTATGTACGAGTATAATAGGTTCATGATATAATTATTATAGGTTCATAGATTTATCAATAGATGGCGCACATTATAATTACCTATGTCCCGATATTTCTACATTTATAATTTTGTATGTTATTATGTAAATTTATATTATAACTAGCTGCCCGGACAGACTTCGTTCTATCAAAAAAAAATGCAATAAAATAATATTGCGACTATACATTGAGATGTAAGCTATCCTATCTTTCAAGTTGGATCAAACTGCACACGGTGTGCAAAGGGCAATGAACCTAGTTGGCATACCTACAAGTCCCCAATTTTGAAAAAACCTCGATTCGGCGGCCAGTGATGTAAAATATGTCAATCGATAGAATAAATGATTATGATCAAAAAGTATTCAGTGATGAAATGTCGTAAGTGGTATACTTTCTGAGATATTTGAGTTCAAACCCGTAGAAAAATGAAGTAAAAAACTTTGTTTCGGCGGATATTGATAAAACATGTGTCAATCGATAGACTAAGTGATTACGATCAAAAAGTATTCAGTGATAAAATGTCGTAAGTGATATACTTTCTGAGATATTTGAGTTCAAACCCGTAGAAAAATAAAACATTGGTAATTGTCTTTTTTATTTATTAGTGGATCAACACTATAACTATATACATATAAAATATCACAATATCATTAACAAAACTAAATAAATACATATTTATTCATATTTACATATATACATATTATATTATATATTAAGTACATAAATATTTATAACTACGTATATAACATGTGGTTGAAGACCACGGGCGAGGACATTCTAATTGCTTCAGGTAGTGCTGCCGGACGTGATTCTTGAAGGAACTTTTGGTAGTCTTTTGATGTCTACAAGCAAGTAGTTCCAGAACAGTATTGCAAAGGAATTCCCGAAATAAGCAGTGCTATGGGTTTCCTTTAAATAAACAGGAGAAGACACATTATTCAAAATAGCATAAAATGTTGAGAGAATTCTGAAGTTTCACCTGTGTCGAATTGGTAGCCATTTAAGTTAGGAATCAAACTGGGAAATGTGGTCATACTTACGTAAGCTGAAGATAGGTATATCGAAGTTTTTTTACTTTATTTTCCTACGGTTTTGAAATCAAATATCTCAGAAAGTATATAACTTACGACATTGTATCACTTAATACTTTTTGATCGTAATCACTTAGTCTATCGATTGACACATATTTTATCAATATCCGCCGAAACAAAGTTTTTTACTTTATTTTTCTACGGGTTTGAACTCAAATATCTCAGAAAGTATACCACTTACGACATTTCATCACTGTATACTTTTTGATCGTAATCATTTACTCTATCGATTGACACATGTTTCATCACTGGCCGCCGAATCGAGGTTTTTTCAAAATGGCGGACTTGTAGGTATGCCAGGTTCCATACAAAACTGTTGGAAGCCCTTTGATTAAAATCGGTTAAGTAGTTAAGGAGTCTATCGCGGACAAACAACGTGACACGTAATTTATATATATAAAGATAAGAAGATTTTATTTTAATTTATAGTTTTACTTATTACTTTTCTTTCAATTTCGTTTTGTAGACCGCCATCTAAAACTAATTAAAGTTTTAGTACCTACATTAAATGAATCGTACTATTTTTTTTCTGGAGCCATCTTAGGAAATACGACTTTTATTTACCCACCGTACGATCTCTCACTCCGCGACGTCTGGCAACCCTGTTCCGTAGTGATTAAGTACTCTGTGTTCGTTCTGTCAAGTTTGGTTCAAGATGTCGGTATTAAATATTTGACACTAAATAATTTTTAAGACTGTAAATAAAAATATAGTTACTTACCAATTATGATTAAATAAAGTGAAATAAAGTTCAAACGTAAATAATGAGAACGTTTTAACTGTGCTCAATAAACAATAATACGTTATTAAGTGTTTTTGAACAGTCGGAGTTTTTCTAACGTGACATTTACTTGTGTAGCTTGCTCGCAGCCGACTAAACTTGAGTTGGCCCCAGTTGGAGTCAACACAGGTGAACAAAATGTAAGTACTGAACAGCGTGTCTATATTATTTAGGTCCATGTGTTTTAAGGTATCTGTAGTATATTATTGTATCAAGAGGGTAACTTAATAAAACAGTGTTAAACTAGCGTCATGTGTTTTATTACAGTATCTTCTAATAAAATTTATTGAAGCAAAAGTCTGAATGTATATAGATCAGTAAAGTGACATACCTACTATGTGTTTAGTTTTCAGTATAGCGTTATATATTAGGTATTTATCATTATTCAAATCGATAATTTCTCTAATCGATCGAAATTTTTCTAATCGATTTTACTTTGCACAAAAATCAGATGAAGTATCAGTGTCACATGTCAAAAGTTATAGTTTCTATTGGATAATTTGAACTAACTTAGTTCTTTAATTTAATTTAAACTTTAATGAAAGAAAATTGTCTGAGCTACAACACCATATAATTGTAGAATCTTTACAGACTTATGTTAATTTATTTAATAATGTAATTGTTGTTAATGTAAATGGTCCACATAATGGTTTTACTTTATCTAATGTTAATACCAAATCATCTTAATACAAGGAACAAATTACTATATTACATTTTTATTTATTCGTTAATTTGTTGCAGGTTTAATAAATAAAAATAAATATACAAATCAGAACATATTTATAACACCGTGTAATAACGTCATAAGTGCAACAAATACATATCATTAGTAGTAAATCCAATTATTTCTGTGGAAGTGTAATGTAAAAGTCAGATGACTGAGTACAAGAGTGGGGATGAGCCGAATAGGAAAGACGGGGAGGTGAGCGATGAAGACGGTACAGTGGGAATACAAGTGTGGTTGAGGGTTAAAATTCTGGCGTCCATGTTACCAAGTCCCGAATTACTTCCCACGGTGGGTGTGAAATCTAAAAGTAAAAGGTGTAGGGTACTGCGTAAAGTCAAGATTAAGCTGGGGGTGGGTAGTTTGAAAGTGGGGGCCGGTAGTTCGAAAGTGGGGGCGGGTTGTTCGAAAGTGGGGGTGTGTTGTTCGAAAGTGGGGGTATGGGTTTTAGTGTTGTTACTGGCAGGATGGGTGGGGGGAAGCGAGTTTCCGGAGAGGGAATGCTGCGATCCAGTTTACCCCCCGAATACTGCTACTACTGCTGCAGCGCCAGTCACGCATCCCGTCAGCAAAATTCCAGGAACAGGTAAGCCTAGATATATTATTATTCTTACAGAACCGGACTTCGAACTCATCTTGAATTTAAAATGGGTTTGGTTTAAATTTTCATCAGAAATTAAAAACAATTTTTTTTTCCGTTAGACTTCCACCATATTTTATGATTTTTCTTGCAAAGAATTTTGGAATTTTAATTATGAGCCCAAAAGATTGGGTTGGCTTGATTTAATTTCGTATCCATTTTCTTAATTTAAGAAGGTTCGACCGTACTAAAAACTATAATATAAATTAAAATCGAGTTCTTTAATGTAAGTTTTGAAAACTTTTCGTTTTCGTATTCTTCATACAAAGGCGTAATTACAAAGAGACTCATTGGCGAGCTGTACGGAACCCATTATTTCTTTGCTTTCCTACGAAGTTGCTTTCCCATATGTTGCTGTAAGAAAGAAAGAAAACTGAAAGTATTCTGAGAAATTTATCCCCATACGATGCTATAGCAAAACAGCGTTATGGTTTTCCCATAATCATAAAAACAATCTGGGTCTTTTCAAGTATTTTTGTGAATAAACGCTGATTGGATCGAATAAGGGTATCGTTTACTAATACGACACGGCATGAATAACCCCTTATTGGACTGCTATTAAAATAGGCTTTAAGACCAAGTGAATAAAGTTCTATTTCAAATGGTTCTTTTGCAACGAACGAAATATTCTGGATATCTTACGAAATGTTTTTGTGTCTTTTCGATCAGTTTTTTCGTGTGGTAATGTTTTGAGATTTGCTCTCGATTGAGGCTTTATGATTTTATTACCATGTTAATGGAAAATTGTGCAGTTAAGCACCCATTTTAGGGCCCCATAACAAATTGTTAGAGTTTTCGATTTCTTTTATTTCTCGTTGTTCAAAAAGTTTTTCTTAAATATATTTAAATGAGACAACATTACTACATACGTTATGTGAGTAAATTAAATAACAAAATTAAAACTGTAATAGTACTGCACATAATATTGATGTAGGTTTTGCATTTTTAAAGTGTTAAAGAGATCATCAACCAAACTGCTGAAGATTCTAAAGTGTATTTTAAAGTTTGACGACCAGTGTGGCGCAATGGTTACCCTAATAATGCCCCTGGATTCGATTCTCAGCGAGGCGGAAATTTGAATGATGAGTTTGAATTTCTGTTCTCGGTCTGAGTGTGAATGTCTTTGTCTAGTGTGTTGTCCATGGCACCCACGACACAGGGAATCCTAGTGTGGGGATATGAGTGTGAAGCGTTATCTATTATCTAGTTTTATTCTATTGCTTTATATCTTGTAGGTTTTATTCAAGTTTTATGAGATTATTTCGTACATTTACTAATAGATGACGTTTGTCTTGAATCTTGAATCACCTTTGCTGAATGTATGATATACATAAATATATCTATACTAATATATAGAAAGACGGAAAGATTTGATTTTTTGTTTGCATTGAATAGGCTCCGAAACTACTGAACCGATTTGAAAAATTCTTTCACTGTTGGGAAGATACACTATTCCCGAGTAACATAGGCTATATTATATTAAAAAAAACTAGGGATCCTTAATAAAACTCCAATAATGTAACCCAAGGTGTAAAAAATAAGAAAACCGAAGCAAAGCGAGGGTGGTTACTCGTAAATAATAAAAAGAGAGTTATAAATATTATACCTATGTAAAAATTAATTAAATAAAAAGAGAGTAGAAATCTCTTTCTTCCCTCAGAGACTATTACTTCCCGAATTCAATCTCAATAACAATATTAAGGGCTTGTTTCACCATCTTCAAGTAGAGTCCTGAATAAGCTATTCGCCGGTTAAAGTGACGTTAAAGTGTCATTTTACATACACGAAATGTCAACTTAACCAACGAATAGCTTACTTCGGACTTACTTGAAGATTGTGAAATAAGCCCTAAACGTGACATATGACGTGAACGGAAGAATAGTGCCAAGTCAGCGTTATGTCACGGCAATAAATTAATTGTCACGTTTAATTAATTGTGTCACGGAACTATCCCGACACCTCCGACGTGTTCTGACGATTTTTGTGTTGCAAGTTACTAATGGTATATTTATTATACGCAATAATAACGATTAGCGTCATTGCTTGTGATTGTAGTTCATCGGATAAATGGGTCGCAGCCATTAAAATTAGTAATGCAGATACGTTTCAGTACGGTGTTTAATAAATTCTTCTATCGAAAAAATTACGTTACGCTTAAAAAATTATAATTTATAATCTATACAAATAAATAAAATTGGATTGTCTGTTTGTAATATTAAAATAAACGCTTTTTACTAAGTGCATTTGGATGTACACACGGTACATGTACCAAAACAACATTTTTTACAATTTTTGTCTGTCTGTCTGTCTGTTTTTTCCGGCATATCTCTGAGACGGCTGGACCAATTTTGACGGGACTTTCACTGGCAGATAGCTTATGTAACAAGGAGTAACTTAGGGTTCTTTTAGTTTAGAAAAAATAGTTTGTTAGGCGATACGAAGCTCGCCGGGTCAGCTCGTCATTAATAACACTGATATTACAACAATAACTTACTCCATTAAGTAGTGAAAGCGTTCGATAACTGAAAACTGGCGAATATTTTTATAAAATTGACTACAAATTGAAAAGATAACCTTCGACCCTTCGAAATCTTCTTTCATTTCATTAATGTATCATTTCAATAAAAAAGTCTATGCAGACATAATATTAAAACAAAATGTTAAATTATGTTAATTACAACATTAATTTTGAACACAAAACCGAAACGCATCGAATTTCCTCCCCATAACCATTTTTATTATCATTGGCTTCATCGTATATTTCATTCATCGATTGCAAAATGCAATTTCGATGAGGCGGCCGACTATCAACTATGTAAGTGGCATTTCCCCGAACAAATCACTTTGGAAATCGGGTGTGTTAGCGGTATTTATAAAATACTTTTTTTATGAGATTTAATTGTATTAGTGTTAGATTGTTTAACCTTACAATTGTAACAACCAACGGATATTACAAAATACTGTTCCAGAGCGAATAGAATCGTTCAAAATTTTTTATACGCCATATTGGGATGGCTTAGAATAGTAAGAGGCGACTAATCCGAGGCGCCCGTCGTTGTAACTTAACATAGGGCTACTATGATTGAGAAACATTTTACGGGTGTAAGATTTAATTATGTATTAAAGGAGTAGACTTATAAAAGTAAGTTAATATAGAGTCTAAGTATAATATGGAGGTTCAATTGCTTATAAAAAATTAAAGACTGCTATATGTAGCAGTCTTAAAAAATAAGTGGAAATTGGCTTACCAAATATATTATTTTTGATTTCTTGAATTCTTGTCCTTTTTATCTTGACATTTCCAAAAAGCCAAGGTTGACTTTTAAACCTTTCTTCCCCAAATATTCTCTTCTTTAAAAGTATTTGCTATCACCCAGCTAATTACACGATCTTTTTCGCAACTCCTATTCGTCTACTCACTTCATCATTTCAGATTCGTTCGCGTAACCGAGCGCAGCTTATCTAGAGAACATAATACGTTATGTTGATCCAGTCTTTGTTTTGTTTTGAGCTCAAATTTTTAACCAGTTGGCTAGCTTTGTAATGCATTTGGCGAAGCGCCAGTCGAGGGCAAGCTTTGAGATACGTATCTGAGGCAATGTGGCGCCGACTACAGTCCGGGGACATTGATATTGATAACTTTTATGATATGAACTGTAGCCTATAAATTACAGACTTAACCCTCTGAGACTGACGTGCCCTAATTTTCACTATTGCACTGACGTGGTCCACAAGACGCCATTTTTACAGCTTGAGTATTCACATTGCGTTTTAGATTTCTATTCATAGTTATTTTTTAATATTCAGGTTATGTACGAGTATTAGGGCTTGTTTCACCATCTTCAAGTAGAGTCCTGAATAAGCTATTCGCCGGTTAAAGTGACGTTAAAGTGTCATTTTACATACACGAAATGTCAACTTAACCAACGAATAGCTTACTTCGGACTTACTTGAAGATTGTGAAACAAGCCCATAGAGTTTAAAATTACTCATATGTAAAAGTAACAACACATTATAAATGTTTATTAAATTCAGGTACCTAAATCAGTCTTCCAAAACTTTTATTTACGTCATGAAATAAATGCATAATAATTATGCTTAAAAAGGTAACACTTGTACTAATCAGATTTAAAGATTGAGATTCATTCCATGTTATGGTTTAATTCATCTCATGGTTCAATAATTTTTTATGAACTTTAAAATATTTTATTGTTGCAGAGGGCATGTAAAATTCGTAATTATAATAAAAAATACAAACGTTAAAGTACTCTGGCGTAATTTCATTAGTCAGTATCATCTTAGGCCTTTACGCGTTCTGCGTGTTGTACACAGCTACACACCACAAGCGAGTAACTACTCAAGCGAGTGTTTGATTAGGTGAAATCTATCCATAACATAGTTTTATATTTGTGTGCAGCTTATTTTTATTAGTTATCTAACTAAACACAAAATTTAAGACGTCAAACTTTTCTTAAAAAATTATACTTGTTTCCATAAGAACAATCTTCCTACTAATCCATCCAAAGTTTAAAAGCCCGCTTCTGGAAATAGGCTTCTAGATATAGAGACACAAGTATCGGATCTAAGCTTTCTGCCTCCAGCTGATACCAGCAGTCTTTCTATCGGTTGCCAGGGCATTTGAATGAGATTTTTTCCTTTCTCATTCTTTAACAAGGTGTTATTTATTTCTTCCTTCTTTCTTCATATTGATTTTAACGCGTAGTGGCTTTGATGACAACTTATTAAGGCGGCTCGACTGCACGTTTGTGGTCTTTTAACAAAAAATCATTGTACGATGTTCGTTGTACGATCTCCTGTCTGTCTCTTGTTCGACCTCTTTCAACGATCACTCCCTCAAACTACTAATCGCTTATCGTATACAACACAAGGTGAAGCAAGTCAGTAAATTCGTTAATACAACCGCGAGCTAATTACTTCTGAGCTTAATTTGCCTTGGAATGAAGCCTTTAATATTTAGTTCAGATATGTTTTCTTGACGTCTTTCGTATGATGAAAGTGGAATAACTTATGATATAAGATTAATTTTAAATTAAACGTGTAGGTTTAATTAGTAAGTAAGATTGGCTTAATAATGCAAAGATTTTTGGGTAGGTTGGCTTGGACCTAAGACGGATAAAGCCTTATCGTAACCTTATCTCTTATCCTTATATTATATCCCGACTTGCTTCATGACAGTAATCGCTAAAGAAAATATTTTCTTATGGAAATAGTAAAGGAGCTGACGATCCACCTGATGGTAAGTAGGTAGTTATTGCACCCCATGGATATCAGTGACACCAAAGGCATCACTGTACGTTGCCGGCAAAGAAAGAGAGAAGAAAAAGAACGAAAGAACTGGCAAGCCCACAGGCGGAACATGACGAGTCGTTTGGTGGCTGACTCAAACCAGAAGACGTAGTAGCTATACAGGCGGGCCTACGGAAAAACAACCCAAATAAATTAATGAACCACATCTAGATTGAACCTTGGATTTCCATTCGACAGATTAACAACTATCATATGGTCTTACGTATGTGCGCTTTAACTAGGTAACACTTGACTATATACCGTCGCTATCGGAGTCGGCTAACGTTGATGAATATAAATGAGGCTAGTAAATTACTCCGACCAAACGTTTGAGGCGTTTCCACCAGAGATGAGAGAGGCTTCTAGAGTAAGCGAGGTCGAAGCTAAGCTATGAAAGATCTTTACCACTTAAGTTTATTCTTTTGTCGACTGTACCATACATGTTCTAAGTAAAACAAGCTTGACGCTTAGTAGCTTGGGTCCAGGGTGAGCACAGTCAAATGTATCTAGTACTGACACTTTGTTAATACGAAAAAAAAAATGAGAGGTGTCAAGGGACACCTGGATGGAACGAAGTTTGTTTAGGCAAAATGCATGCCTAATAGAACCTACTTTATTAGTTTATTTTTCTATTATGTCTTTTGTAAAAAGTTATGTCACTTCTGTCATTATTGTAGATACGTATTAAATTTTTCACTGAACACCGATTATCTTTTATATTGCAAACCATTAGAAATCCCTTAATTATGAGTAGTCCAGCTGGCAACGGATAATTTCCCATCATATTTTGGTCACTTCAGCCGGATTAATGTAACAAAGTACTAAGAAGAAAACCAAAGGGAATTCAAATTGCCGTGTTTCATACACGGGCCGCAGCGAGGACTACTAAGGGAAGTGTCAAGCAGTTACCTATTTGTGGAAAAGTGATTTCCAATCAGAACTACCACTGACTATTTTATGTCTCATGTGTTTTTGTGTGTAGTATTAGGTTCATTATAATTAGCTTGATAGGTTCATGCAAGGTGTGAGAAATTCAATCAATCTGTAACATATCTGTTGTATAACCAAATTCATAATTCATTAATTAATATTGTAAATTCTTATTCAGGTTGACCACATACCAGCTTCTAAAATGACCACAGTTTCTACCGAGATCGATAAACTCATAAGAAGACGCGCAGCCTACAAAGGACAATTAACTTCATTCACCAATTTTATTAGGACCCTGGATGTGTCTACCATGGGTGACGCCGAGGCTGACGAATTGCAGTTACGTATCGCGAGATTAGAGAAAATGTTTGACCAGTATGACGAAACACAATTGTCAATAGAGTGTTCAGGAGAGGAATATGAATCCCAGTTGTCGGAACGTAATGATTTTGAAAAATTATATTATAGATCACTTTCGCTTGCGAGAAAATTGCTTACGGATTGCAAACGTTTACTAAGTCCGATAACTGAGGTTCGTTCCGGCACTACTAGGAATAGTGGTGTACATCTGCCTATTATTCATCTCCCAAAGTTTGGAGGCTCATATGACCACTGGTTAGAATTTTACGACACATTTTCTAGCCTCATTCACAAAAATGTCGATATAGACAACATCAGTAAGTTTCATTATTTAAGGGCGTCATTGGAGGGTTCTGCTGCGGTAGTCATTCAGTCTATTGAGTTTTCATCTGCTAATTATTTAATTGCTTGGCAGTTACTGTGTGATCGATACGAGAACAAACGAATGTTAATTAATAATCACGTGTCTGCACTATTTAATTTAGAGGTAATCGTCAAGGAGTCATCTGCCAATTTAAACCGTCTTATAGATGACACTAAGAAAAACTTACGGACCTTAGAATCACTAGGAGAACCGATCAAACAGTGGGATACACTTCTTATATACATTATTACGCACAAGCTTGATAGTAACACCTATCGTGAGTGGGAGCAGTCTTTAAACCGTGACAAAAGTGTTACATTTGACATGTTGCTCGGATTTATTAAAAATCGAGCCGACTTGCTTGAAACACTCGAACTGTCTTCTAATAAACAGCTTATTATTAGTTCAGGCAAGTCAAACACTAAACTAAAAACTATGGTTTCGGTCTCTACTAACAGTGTCAACAGCAGTGCGATCACAAAGCGTTGTCCTAAGTGCAGCGGTGATCATAAATTATTCAATTGTTCTCAATTTTTATCGCTTAATAATAAATCACGATTTAAGTTACTGCCCGAGTTTAAGGTATGTTTTAATTGCTTAAACTTCGGACACTATGCCAACAAATGCAAGAAACCGGGATGCAAAATTTGTCGTCGTAAACACAATACTTTGGTTCACGTATCAGACCTTCATAACAAATCGGTTTCTATGACATCGAGCGCATTGCCGTGCTTAGACAATAACATTGATCATTCCAGTGAGAATTCGCAGCAGCTAGCAATGCAACAGCCCGCTACGGGGCCTATGGTTGACCGCTTGTCATTGTCGGCGAGCATCGCTGGTATGCAGTGCTCTCAGTCTCACCATGGAGATGTGTTATTGTCTACTGCAATCATCAAAGTGTATGGTAAAAATAACCGGCAATATTTGGCTCGCGCGTTGTTGGATAGTGGCAGTACTTCGTGTCTAATGAGTGAGTCCCTGTATGAGAAGCTGGGATTGTCAGCTATTAACGTAAACAAATCGGTTTTAGGTGTTAATAACAGTACGTCTAATATAAATAAATTATGTCGCTTGCAAATAAAATCGCTAGATGAAAGCTATTTGACACACATTAAGTGTTTTATTCTTCCGTCAATAACTAATCATGTACCTAGCAGGCAAGTCGACTTAACTAATCTTAAAATCCCTTCGAATATTTGTCTTGCAGATCCCCATTTTTATGCGCCGGCCCCCGTTGATATTTTAATCGGTGCTGATGTCTTTTGGGACATTTTGGGAACGCAACGACTTAGGTTAGGAGACGGACAGCCGATACTCTGTGATACGAGGCTGGGATGGCTCGTATCAGGTCCCATTAACGGTGGCCATGTATCGTCGTCTCAAATTAATTGTAATTTTATTAATCTTCTCTCTGATTCAGGAGCTGAAATAAATAATATTCCTACTCAACTCAGTAAGTTTTGCCAACTTGAGAAGGTTAGCGAAAGCTGTTCATATTCCTCGGAGGAACGGGCATGTGAGGATCATTTCGTTAAGAATATCACACGTCCGGCCGATGAGCGTTTCTGTGTTAGGATACCTTTCAAACGGTCATCTTTCTTAGGTGATGCTTTGTCACGAGCAAAGCAGCGTATCCTTTCGTTAGAACGCAGGCTTGCCAATAAACCCAAATTACTTGAAATGTTTAAAAAGTTTATTTTGGAATACGAAGCTTTGGGTCATTATGGTTAGCTACCAATCTAACAGTCTAAACGCTCACTATGTTCATTATTTACTTTTTATGGCACAGTTGTTGAAAATAAAAATAATTGTCATCAATTCATTCAATTCCTTTGCCTGCGAAAAGTTCCTTGCTAAAATTTAACGTTTTTCTGGATGATAATAAAATCATGCGTGTAGGAGGCCGTATATTAAATTCTTTACATGCTTATAAACATCATATTCTCTTACAGTCCGCTCATCGATTTACTCAATTATTATTTGAATTTGAATATAAACGGTTAATGCACGCAGGGCCGCCGTTATTGTTGGCTTCTACCCGAAAAACGTATTGGCCTATTAGACGTCGGAATTTGGCTAGGTATTGCTGTAGACAATGTGTTATGTGTTGTCGAATAAAGGGACAAACTGGGTCTCCTGTCATGGGTAACTCACCGCAGCAGCGCCTTCAAGTAACTTATCTTTTTGAAAACATAGGTTTAGATTACGCCGATCCTATGCTAGCTGTTTTACGTCAGGTAGGTCGTGGATGCAAAACGGTTAAGGTCTATATCGCCATTTTTGTGTGTGAAAGTTCTTGAAGCATAACTGCAATTCGTTATCAGAGGAGATGGCACATGAGGGTATTAATTTTCGTGTCATCCCCCCATATTTCCCTCACTTTGCTGGTCTGGCAGAAGCTGGTGTGCGGTCGACAAAGCATCATTTATTCAAAGTGTTAGGCAATGTCATTTAATGTATGAGGAGTTAAATTTACACTAAGTTAGTACAAATTCGAGACGATATTAAACTCCAGACCGCTAACTCCGCTATCGTCAGACCCTGAAGACATGATGCCGCTAACACCGGGACATTTATAATTGGAAGACCATTGACGTCTCTACCATCATATGACCATTCAGAACATTCCACATTGTTCCTTGACACGGTTCAAGCGAGTGGAGCAATTACGCTAACATTTCTAGGCTCGCTGGAGTAAGAAATATATTTTGGAACTCCAACTACGTGCTAAATGACATTCCAGCAAGGGTCCTGCTCTCAAGATGACTTCCCTTGTTCTCTTAAAAGAAGACAACTTGCCACCGTTGAAGTGGAAATTGGGTCGAATCGTTGCTGTGTATCCTAGAGCAGATGGTATTTTCAGAGTCGCGGACGTTAAGACTTCAGGCGGTGTGCTTCGCAGATCTTTCAGCAAGATATGTCCGCTTCCAGAGACCGATTTGGTTGAAAGCTAGGCTTCCAACGCCCGGGGGCATGTTTAGGCAAAATGCATGCCTAATAGAACCTACTTTATTAGTTTATTTTTCTATTATGTCTTTTGTAAAAAGTTATGTCACTTCTGTCATTATTGTAGATACGTATTAAATTTTTCACTGAACACCGATTATCTTTTATATTGCAAACCATTAGAAATCCCTTAATTATGAGTAGTCCAGCTGGCAACGGATAATTTCCCATCAAAGTTCCTTGCAGTCAGCACTAGGATAGCAAAAACATGCAAGCGAGTGTGCCAAAACAAATCTGGGGTATTTTTCTCATCGGCTTTGTTCACCTAGTAGCAATTAATTAAAGCGAGTAGGTACTAGGCGACCAGAAGTCTTCAATGTTGCGACATCAGTGATACTGTACAATGCGCTCTGACCCGTGTCAAAGCGCTCTGACAAGGTGTCAGAGCGACAGTGATAGATTTATTCTATCCTTGTCGCTCTTCCGCATATTAATTGGCATGACAAGAGAAATAGCAATAATAACTTAATGTGCATGATCGTAATATAGATATCCCTGTTGTGCCTATGCTAAATACCGAAGAGTAAATAAGACAGCCACATACTATGGTTGTACAGTATCACTGATGTCGCAACATCGAAGACTTCTGGTCGCCTAGCACCTACTCGCTTTAATTAATTGCTACTAGGTGAACAAAGCCGATGAGAAATTTAATATCCCAGATTTGTTTTGGCACACTTGCTGCATGTTTTTGCTATCCTAGTACTTAATAAGTGTTAGAACGACGGCAAAAAGTGTCGTTACAACTTTTCCTCTTAATTTTTTCCGTGTAGCCCCCTTTCGCAACGCGCGATAAGGAACTTTGTTCCAAAAATAAAAATCATATGAAACGGCTAACTTTAAGATTGGTCTAGGACCATTATTTTTTTTCGCATAATTTTAATTCTGAGCAAAGCCTAAACATGGTTTATAGATAGATCTACATTTAGCTACATTGGTCGGTACTCGGTAGCTTGGCTGGCTCTTTTCTGTACTGACTTAACATATGAAAATGAAAATGACAAATGTTTTTATTGATTCATATTTATTGATTACATTATTATGCTAGTTGCAAGAGCCCCTGTATTAGGTATAGACCTGTGTTATTGGGTGTCGCCCCGCTCATCGATCAAGATTACAATATCACTTAACATTTTAACAAAGCAAAATAAAAGTGGCGTGTGTGTCTAAGTGTGTTTTGTATATATTCTAAGTCGTGAAAATAAATAAATAAAGTCTATAAATATGTTAAGATACCATAAGAAATAATAGTAAATGTGAGTATTAGATAGTATAATTGTAAATGTTGTATCTACATCGCGTGTTAATAGGAAAACTTAAAATGATGATATTTTATTTTATATAAGTATTCAACAATACACTTGTGATCATCAAATTTAATTAGACCCAATCCCCCTTATTACAAGACGAGGTCTAAAGTTTAGGTTTAAACCATGACTAAATAGTCCAGGCTTGGTACGATACTGACTTTAGTAACATACTTTAAACCAAAGTTTATTACAAAACGCAAAATACTCGTTGACTTGTTAGTACTATTGGTTTCAAGTTTAGACCTTGGCTGAATAACTGACACGGGTTTGACACGAAACTGATTCAAAACGTCAGTATTTATTCGATTACGACGTTCCATTATACTACGATGCTGTTTATTGTTTTTGACATATTTAATGGAACACGTCTATTATGAATATTAAGAGCGTAAATATTATTGCAAATAAATAATTATACAGTTTTCAATCAATTCTATTGATTGTTGTTGTCTTGGATTTTATTACATGTTAAAACAAATTCGAAATAAACATGACAACAACCTCAAAACTGACTTTGACATTTGTGAAATAGTCCAATGTTAAACTAGGAGGCTCGCAGGTTTAGCTTTAGTCTCATGTTAGTCTCAGATAAAAGAAATAAAGGGTAGTTATAACATTCGCAAAGAAATGTAACGACTGACGTGAAGTCGCTTTTTTACTATGTGTGCATAACAACCATAATGACAAGTAGCAGCGGCATCGTATGGACACGTATTTCTTCGTGTGTGTAAGGTGTCAGACGTAAAGTCACAATCTCTCTTAGGCCATGGCTTAGCTTTAAACCGCGTCTTGTAATAACAATTTTGTTTAGTCCAAGCTTCAAATGAGGTTTAGTACCAGGACTAACGATAGACCTCGTTCTGTAATAAGACCGATATTGAGTCAAAAATGATTACCTTACCATATCAAATTGCTATTTTATTTTCACGTTATTTATAAAACTACTACAACTATTACGAGTAACTATATAGTTAAACATCTCGTCAAATTTTTTTTAATGAAATAAATATTCAACATGTATTCATCAAAAATTAAGAAACTGTAAGAAATTTTGAACACTTTAGCTAAATTCTTCCTCAAATGCTACGTTGGAAAGTTTTCACGGAGAAATATGGAGTTTTCTTTTCTGGAGCGACTCCCATTTGTTTGGTGGAGCTCTATTACCGCTGTAATAGTTTCATTGTAATGTCATTTAAATATCACAATTATATATCTTAGAAATATCATAATTATATATTATTATGTATACGAAATGTGGAATTACCCCGGAAGCGTGGGGCAGAAGTGTGGTGACGCTGTTCTTCAAGAAAGGCGATAAAGCCCTTTTGAAGAACTATAGGCCCATTGCACTTCTGAGCCACGTTTATAAGCTGTTTTCGAGGGTGCTCACAAATCGCATTGCACGCAGGCTTGATGACTTCCAGCCTCCCGAACAAGCAGGATTCCGAAAAGGCTACAGCACCATAGACCATATACACACACTGCGGCAGATTATACAAAAGACCGAGGAGTATAATCTGCCTTTGTGTGTTGCCTATGTGGACTATGAGAAAGCCTTTGATTCTATCGAGACCTGGGCGGTACTAAATTCTCTCCAGCGGTGCCGGATCGACTACCGGTATATCGAGGTGTTGAAGTGTTTGTACTCATCTGCCACCATGTCCGTCAGAGTACACGACACAGCAACGATCCCCGTCCAACTGCAGAGAGGTGTCAGGCAAGGGGATGTCATATCCCCAAAGCTGTTCACCGCTGCGTTGGAAGACGTGTTCAAGCTGATGGAGTGGAAACGACGTGACATTAACATCAATGGCGAATACATCACACACCTGCGATATGCCGATGATATAGTCATCCTGGCGGGTTCCCTGGAAGAACTTGGTACAATGCTCGGGGACTTGAACAGCGCCTCACAACGGGTGGGTCTTAAGATGAACATGGACAAGACGAAAATCATGTCGAATGTCCATGTCACACCCGTACCGGTTGTTGTTGACGGCGCTGCTCTTGCAGTTGTAGACGAATACAATTACCTGGGACAAGTGATCCAGATGGGTAAGTCCAACTTCGAGAAAGAAGTCACTCGTAGAATAAAACTCGGATGGGCTGCGTTCGGGAAACTGCGTCATATCTTGTCGTCCAAAACACTACCTCAGTGCCTGAAGTCGAAGGTGTTCGAGCAGTGTGTGTTGCCAGTGATGACATACGGATCCGAGACGTGGTGCTTTACTATTGGCCTGATCCACAAGCTCAGAGTTGCGCAGCGGGCTATGGAGAGGGCTATGCTCGGTATTTCTCTACGTGATCGCATCAGAAATGAGGAGATCCGTAGACGAACAAGGGTAACCGATATAGCTCAAAGAATTAGCCGGCTGAAGTGGCAATGGGCTGGCCACATAGTGCGAAGGACTGATAACCGTTGGGGAAGAAAGGTCCTCGAATGGCGCCCACGTCTCGGAAAAAGAAGCATAGGATGCCCCCCGACCAGGTGGACTGACGACCTGAAGAAGACAGCGGGCATCCGCTGGATTCAGAAGGCTCAGGACCGGTCAGAGTGGCGCAAGTTAGGGGAGGCCTATGTCCAGCAGTGGACCTCTAAGGGCTGATGGATGGATGGATACGAAATGTATGTATAAATAGTTGTTGCTCTTTCAAGCAAAAACTCGTCAAAATTTTTTTGTGAAATTTGCCAGTTGTAAAGCTTATACACTTACAATTTAAAACGATATTTTGTAATAATTTTTTTACCTGATAGATTTACCTGAGCCCAGCAATGGGCCAGTTTGTAATGGTGACATAAAATGAGGAAGCTTAATTATCGTGGCTACGATAATTTAAATTTCAAACGGAACGAAAAATCCCACACAGGATACATTCACTTCGCGAAAGTGATTTAAATTAAAAATGGTTCAAGTTGGTGCTAAATACGACCATTACTCGGAACCAGCAATTAAATACTTGTTGTGCTGTCAGGGAGGCTATTTCGATGTTAGTAGATAGTGGTTTTGAATTTCATGAAAGATAATTTTCGCAATTTTCTTCACACTAATTTTACGTAATGTTAAATGTAAGAAGACTAATAAATATAAAAAGTTAAATTAAAATAAAAAAAACTTGACAGTTTTATTTACACTAAATATAGCTAAGAACACTCTCGATAAAAATTGATCAAAATCGGTTCATCCGTTTGGGAGCTACGATGCCACAGACAGACATACAGATACACAGACACGTCAAACTTATAACATCCCTCTTTTTTCGTCGGGGATTATAAATAAATGTCTTTGTAACACTTTTTACGTATTGTTCCTGCACAACGTTCTCAGAGACGTAATTTGCGAACGTCACCCATGAAAATCACTAATTTTATGGGCTTATTTTCAAAGATGAAAATCCATTTAAACTTATTTATTTCATGTTAAACAATGTGCCAAGCTTTCTCATCTTCATTTTCTTCCTCGAACCATACGTCACACGGCAGGTATTCATCTTTTTATCGTAAACATCCCGCCAGCTCGCACAATGCAGTTTGCTTCGTCATTTATGATGCGTAGCGTGAAGGACTGGAATAGCTAGCCTACCACCTCATTCACGTGCGCGTTATGCGCTAATACAATATGTATATATACATCTATTAAATACGTTATGAGGTAGTTTAAATTTTAATACAAGTTTTCTGAAGGTACTAAGATTTAATTTTTAATAACATGTTAAGGCTTATCACATTATAATATAGCAGGATTCATATTAATATTGTCATTTAAATTCAACTACTTCCATGTAAATCTCATAATTAAATCGTGATAAAAGTCATATTATGACATAGGTCAATAAATAATGATATAATTGTAACTGCTCCTTAACGAGTGATAACGTGATACACCCCTCAAAACAACCCCAGATTTATAGCACAATTTAATATGATACCGTGCCGTTGTAGGTGAAATGGGATTATTTCGTAATTATAATTTTTTTATCATAAAAATTTTATCCCAGCTATATGAATTGGCAAGCCAATCAGTAGCAAGTTGTCTCATACTATTCTTTTCTGAGAATGTATTGTGATTCATGTAGTTAAAGATATCTAGTAACCAACTTAATTTCTTACCATATATCGACGATAGCGGGTAAACTTATTGTTGGCACCCACTTAATGTTTGGTACTTATATTCTGACTGAATTATTTGTGACAAATGCCTATAACTGGTCTTAATTTCCATTGGAAATGGAATTATTATAGGATTCGAAACAAAAGCAGTTATTTTTATCGATCATAGATGTGTTACTACTCTTAAGTTAGATCTTACTTGAAAGCAAAAAACCCTTTACGGCAAAATAAGGTCGCTTGAAGGGGTTAGCTTCGTCTTTTATTCTCAGCAATGCGAACAGCCATATTGCAGAAAATAACATTTAGTATGTTGTACTCGCATATATTATAATGGAACTTTATGAGATTCGCTGTGTACAAGCACATTTACATAACTTAGTTCGTCTAGACGTTCGATAATACAATGACTTTTCATGAATTTGTTCTGACTGCTATTTTTGAGAGTATACAAAATTACAAGGGTACATCCATAGGGTTATTGCACTGTAAAATAAAATAAAAATGTATAATAATATAAATAGTAAAACAGATTATGACAAGTAACTTATAAACGCACAAATCCTGTGTGTACTTTCTAATGCTGGTGCAGGCAAAGATCAACATTTTTATTGACACGTAAAGAAAAGCAGTGTAGGGTAAATATGTCTTTACTGAGCTCGACGGTACCCCGCTACCCGGGGAACTCATTTCTGTTTTAATTTAGTTTAACCGTACCTAAAACTATACGTGAACATTTCCAGGATACATGCAGAATACATCCTTAAAATCTCAAAATTTATGACTACATAATGAGAAGAAGTAAGAAGTAGTATAATTTTCTAATTTATAAAACAATCATCATAATGTATATAGTGTGGATTTTAGTAATTACTAGGGCATTTTACTCGAAGCAAAACGAGCATAAGTAATATTATTATTTTTGTTTACAATATTTTTGACGAATATTCCTAGTATATCCCAATTTTATACATAAACTCAAGTTACCCAAACCATATACGAAATTTCGCGGAGCAATCAAGACATCCGTTATAGAAATAAGATTGGCAATCTTATTTGTAGTATAACTTACTACGTCTAGACTGGGTCGAGAGACTGACAAAGATAATAGAAGTTCATATTGCTAGCGAACATTCGTTTGTCTTTATAGTCAATTCATTAACTTTCCTCAAGTTTCTATCGAGGGAACGCAGTCTGCATGTCTTACAAATAGATATACAGGTTAGAAAAAAAGATCGTGGTTGGAGGAAAGGTACCTTAATATTGATAATGGCAAATTTGTTCGGAAAAGAAACATTTCTTTATTTTCAAAATTAAGTAAAACTGCACTCAAAGATTTTTGAAAAATCACCTGCTTGAGCCGAGAATCGAACCGGTGTGAGAAAAACAACCTTTACCTGTAACCTGGTATCATAGAAACCAACCGAAAGTGTCATTTATAAGGATTATTTCTTTTAAACAACTTACTATCTTAAATTAAAGACAGGCCATTATTATTCATTATTTTGTTTGGCTTCTGACTTCAACCTAATAATGAATAATGGTTCACTACTCTTGTGGAGGCCTAGGTATTCTTCACCACGCTGCTCCAGTGCGGATTGGTGGTGGGGTTAGTGGCCAATCCAAGTGTCGGAAGTTTTGTTTGATATAATACGCCGATAAAGTGCTCCTTTCTTACGATAAAGTAATTCTTATAACATGAAGGGTAAACATAGTAATATGAATGCTACAAGTATTTTATATTGCACTTTTTCTTATTTACACTCATTGAAGTATAATGTTATAGAAAAGAAATCTCGGAACAAAATGTGTGTCCCGCCGGGAGGTTCTATTTTCAAAATTGAGCCCCCGTTCTCTTTTCAAAATCGAACGAATCCATTGAAAATTGAAGCCGATCGGCGCCAATTCATTGGGATATACATTGTGTTCGCGGTGTCGGTTCTGTATGCTAGTAATAATACTTCAATGTTTATACTCGTAATAAAATCTATTCATACAGAAAAGCGATTTTAAAACAGTTTTTCCCTTTTCCTTTTGATCGACAACTTAATTTTTCTGTTACTATTGAAAATACACAATTGTCATGAAAGTCACCTTAAATATACACTTTACCCCAATCCCCTGTGTGTGTTTCTGTGTACTTTGACTGCCATATTAAGGTCTAACCGCCATTAAGTCTTAATTTGACCACAGATTATGGCCTCGTGACGTCATTGCTAGCGAACGGGATACATGTGACCTACTTCATTATACGTTAGGGTGTGTTTACAATAGTGTTATCGATTGTACAGCGTTGTCGATTTGTAACTAAGGGGACTAAAATCGCATAGAGTATTTAGTTTTGGGTTAGTTGAATATTTGATTGTCTAACGTCGGGTTTCTAACGTTTCAAATCCTTATTTTTAACCGTCTTAAGCCCAATGCATATGTAACGGGGTTTTTTGCTTGACCCGGGTTCGATTCCCGGCCGGGGCATATATTTATGTGACAGATTTAAAATATTGGTAGTCATCGGTGTCATTGTGATGTGTTATAGGTATATGTGTCGTCCACGCCACCCGCGACACAGGACAACCTACTGCGCGGGTATGAGTGTGTAAGCGTTTATTTATTATTTATTTTCCATAGGTATAAACACGCGAGCGAAAATTTGTAATAATCAGAGCAATATTTGTGTGGTCAGAGCGTTGAAAATTGAGTGTAAATAAAATTTAAAAACTGCAAAGCGGGTCGCGTCAAGCTATATTCACATAAAATATGTAGTGGGCAGAAACCGTGTAATCCCACTATAACATTATAATTGTGAGTTTGTGAGACTGTTTGTTGCTATTTCACGCAAATATTTGCGTTATTAAAACGATTTTTATTAAATTTAGCACGCAGGTAGCCCATGATCTGCCATAGGACATACGATTCTTAGTATCCCTGGAAACTCAGACAAAGATGCGGAGGGAACGCTACTCTTACGAAATATAATCTGAATTTTACGAAGAAATACGTAACCGAGTTCAAAATAACCCAAAAACTCCTCGTCACATCTAGCTTAAATTTAAGTGGGACCACATGACAAGCACCAGTATTCGATTAAAAAAAGAATCATCAAAATCGATCGTCCCAGTCGAAAGTTCTGAGGTAACAAACTTAAAAAAATGCAGTCAAATTGAATATCTCCTCCTCAATATCTTTTGAAGTCGGTTAAAATATTGATAAACGAGTATACTGAATTAAAAAATGCTCTTTTATACCTCAGTGTTTAATCTCTTCGCCAAAATATACGAGTAAATGCAATACATGACGACCCTGTAGCCTAGTTGGTAGCGACCCTGCCTGCGAAGCGAGGGGTCCCGGGTTCGATTTCCGACCGGGGCAGATATTTATGCGACAGATAAATATTTGTACTCGGGTCATGGGTGTTATTGTGTTGTGTGTTATATGTGTCGTCCATGCCACCCGCGACACAGGTGAAAACCTACTGCGGGGGTATGAAGTGTGTTAGCGTTTAGCGTTTATTTATTTATACAAAATATTGATGATAAGTACATTTAAAATACCAAACATGAACTTACCTACTATTCTCTTCCAACAAATCCTTTAGTACAAATAATCTAAAGTGACATGTTTTGAACTTTGGCATAGTTCCAAACCAAAACGCCGATTCAGACATTTTACAAATTGTTACATTATTTGTTTAAGTTGAATGCTCAGTTCGGTCTATTTTTACACAAAACCTTCTTTGGATTTCTAAAGCATTCTAGTTTACAATTTGAATGATCTTTCGCTTGAGGTATTCCCCGCTGGGTTGAAGTCTTCAAAAAAGGTTATTTAAAAAAGGTTGGTTAAGGTTGAATAATTCTCTGGTGACCATTTTCTAAAAAGCGGCCAAGTGCGAGTCGGACTCGCTCATGAAGGGTTCCGTAGCAGCAAGTAACATAATATAAAAGTTCTTGTAGTTCGTTGTAACTTTGATCAATGTTTTTTGCGGTTTACGATTTATGACGTATTAAAAAAAAACTACTTACTAGATCTCATTCAAACCAATTTTCGTTGAAAGTTTTCATGGTAATGTACATCATATATTTTTTTTAGTTTTATCATTCTCTTATTTTAGAAGTTACAGGGGGGGGGGACACACATTTTACCACTTTGGAAGTGTCTCTTGCGCAAACTATTCAGTTTAGAAAAAAATGATATGAGAAACCTCAATATCATTTTTGAAGACCTATCCATAGATACCCCACACGTATGGGTTTGATGAAAAAAACATTTTTGAGTTTCAGTTCTAAGTATGGGAAACCCCCAAAATTTATTGTTTTTTTTCTATTTTTGTGTGAAAATCTTAATGCGGTTCACAGAATACATCTACTTACCAAGTTTCAACAGTATAGCTCTTATAGTTTCGGAAAAAAGTGGCTGTGACATACGGACGGACAGACAGACAGACAGACAGACAGACATGACGAATCTATAAGGGTTCCGTTTTTTGCCATTCGGCTACGGAACCCTAAAAATGGTCACCAGAGAAATGAATGGCGGACTTAGGTCTGCCTTTTCCGGGATCCTGTTTTTATGTATCATATTGAGATGATGAGATTGGTTTAAATTTAGGGAACCATTCTTTTACATACCATGTAAACCTTTAATAATTTACGTTGTTTAAAATGTGTCAAAAAAGTAAATAGAAAAATTATTTTTATATACTCTGAAAGAGCTTAGACATCTGAATTGGGTGATAAAGCAAATTGATTTAACTGTATCACAATATCTACAATATATAAATTTATAAATTCCTACGTTTTGTTATGATTTGAAACAAAAACTAACATTCTGAAGTTCTTGATATTATTTTATCACTAGCTGCCCCGACAGACTTCCTTGTGTCAAAATTTTTTTTATATTATTATTTTAGTATGCTGTATCATAAAAAAATAAAAACAAAAAAAATTGTCAAAAAAATAAAAAAATAAATTTAGGGGTGGAACTTAACATTTAGAGGGATGAAAAATAGATGATGTCCGATTCTCCAACCTAGCCTATAGATATGCATGCTAAGATTCACGAAAATCTTTGAGCCGTTTCGGATGACTTCAACTCCTAACACCGTTACACGAGAATTTTATAATTAGATTTATGGAAGAGATGAAACTAAACAAAACGTAGCAGTCTTTTGTCAATCATGATAATCGTAAATGTCTATTTAGAAAATAAAATTATTAACTGCAACAATATCAATGATGAAATTTTTACCGGCTACATTATCTTCCGACGTAAATGAATGAGCTATTGAAGCTTTTGTTAAGGCACTTTTAGGGGTTGCTAATTTGTCCGTATAATCTGTGGCTGACATTATTTGTGATGGCCCTATAACACATATGCATTAATGAATAGTATACAAGTGAGGCTATCTTTGAATCTGTATATATATATATCTGTATATGTATATATATAGATAGCTCTCAATATTTTGATACGATTAAAGTCATTCAGAAAATTATATTCTGAAAGACGATCTGTTGGAAAGGTCCTAGGATCAAATTCCAGCGAGGTAGAATTTGGAAATTCTATTCCCGGTCTGAGTGTTATTGCCTTTGTGAAGTGTCTATTCAATATTCCCATCTACTTAGCACAACAACAGTTCTACTATAATTACAGATAAGATTTTTTTAAGATAAATAATCCCGGGGACTTAACGAGTGTACCCAGTATACGTCTCGCATTCATTATAAAACGACTTTGCCCCAAACGATGTTCACGTATTTAAATCCATCTTTCTTTAAGTACACATGTTTGCTATCATTGTAGGTTCAGTGCCTCCAAGGACGCATATGAAAGACCTCTATCTAAAAGCGAGTCTTTTAGTTCATCACAAAGATGTGTATTCACAGTTCTATAGAACGAAGCCAAGTGAAGCATTTATTTCTGATTCTAAAGTAATGTAATGTACACGTAGTTTCTTTATAATATAATCCGTAAACACTTTGAGAATTTAATGTCTTTTGTTGATTTCAAGTGTTAAGTTTAGGCAGCTGACCAACAGTTATGTTGAATAACGTACCATTTATAATATACGAGTAACCGCCCTCGCTTTGCTTCGGTTTTCTTATTTTTTTACACCTTGGGTTACATTATTGGAGTTTTATTAAGGATCCCTAATTTTTTTGAAAATTTAGCCTATGTTACTCGGGGATAATGTAGCTTCCCAACATTTAAAGAATTTTTGAAATCGGTTCAGTAGTTTCGGAGTCTATTCAATGCAAACAAAAAATCAAATCTTTCCTCTTTATATATTAAGTATAGAGTATAGATTAGTACGTGAAGGGAAATCCTTTGTACTGCTTTATAGGAATAATGGTACCTTCATTATGGTAGAAGATAAGTACTATTATTTCTTTTGTGGAAGAAGTCTGATTTCTAGTATAGTCACAGAAAAAATAATAGTACTTATATTAATAAAGTAGTTTGTGCACGAACGTCACCGACTTCCAGTCAGCCAAGAAGTCGGTCGCGATATTTCGTAGAAATTTATTAATAAATTTAGCTTTTAGCCCTTCTTCACTTTATTATAAAGTGAAGAAGGGCTGAAAGCTAAATTTAAAAATAGAACAGTAAACAATTACAGCGAAAAGCTGTGGCGAGAATTCATTTTTTTCATTTTTTTTTTCATTTATTTAATACATAAAGCAGATTTACAAAGACTTAACTCATAAAGCTTTGCATAAACCGTATCGGTTTGTCCGCAAGCTTGTTAACCTCATACACAAGAAAAGATAAATATTATAAGGTTAATAAAATTAATTACCTACCTAATTACTAAAATATGTTAGCTTCTATTTGTTAAATGAATTAATTTGCTATTGTTATGTACAATCTTCATGACTAAAGATAAGCAAAAACAGGATAGTCATCGCGTCTTGGCGCACTGATAGGAAACCGGTTTTGACAACCGTGCAAGTGCAAGCAAGACAGGTACAATACTCGCATATTGTGCATCCTATTTACTGGAACGAACAATCTACAGGTTGATGCATTATTTAAATACTTTTGTATTATTTTGTTAATTTATAATTCTATTGGTATTTTACGTTTTATTAAATTTACTTTGATATGCTTACGCATTAGATTAATTGTTAAGCTAATTGATTAAATCTTTGACAATTTATTTTATCTAGTTTTTACATACATTTATAACATTATTTTTAAGAATTTTGAAGCAGGTCATAGAAGTATTTTTTATATTTAAGCTTAAAGTTTTCTTCCTTAATGTCTAACAATATTTTTAATGGAATTTCGTTCATAAGAGTAGGTACTAGATATTTGTTTGTGCGTTTTCCGTAAAAGTTATATGTCCTGGGAATCAAAAGTTTTTTCTGTGCAATTTTTCTTGTAAATGTTGAATGTTCTATTTTTATTTGTACATCTTTATTATGAAATTGTTCAATTAATATTAACATTTTTATTTTAGAATGAATTGGTAATATCTTGCAATATTTAAAAATTCCTATAATATCATTATTTTGGTATAGCCTTATTTTAACTTTTGTAGGTATTATTATTTTAAATATTCTTAGCTGTAAATTATAAATTTTATCCAAATATGATTTGAAAGTTCTCCCATAACTTGTAAGTCCATATGAAATAATAGACTCTGCAAGTGCATTGTACAAATTAATTAAGACGGAAAAAGGTACTTTATATTTAAGGATCGCAAATTTAGCTAGCATAGCCCTTAATTTCATACATACAGAGTCAATATGGTAGCTCCAGTTGAATCTCTCGTCTACGATTAGACCTAAGTAAGTGTACTGTGTGACTTGCTCAATGCGGTCACATTTACATCTATTAACCATTGACGTATTATTATGTAGACAGTCATGAGCATGTGCGACTATTGATAGTGGTTGATGAACATTCACCAAATGACTCGAGCGAACGTGTAGGATCTTGGTTTTATTTGCATTTATTACAAGTCCTGTGTCATGTGACCATTTACAAAGGTTAGTAAAATCATCTGCTATCATTTTTTCCGCTAGTTTTAAATTTTTATTCGCTACTAAGAGGCAAGTATCATCAGCATATTGATACATCGTACTATGTTCAATCAAGTTTTTCATGTCGTTGACGTATGCCAGGAAGTGTACGGGACCAAGCACTGATCCCTGGGCTGTTCCATTATTAACTGGTATCTTTTCACTTAGTTCTTCAGCTATCCTAACTTGATAATCTCTATCTCTCAAATAATCTTCACACCATTTTAATAGAGGTCCCCGAATTCCTGAATCGTCCAACTTCTGTATTAGTGTGTCATGTCTTAGTGTTTCAAATGCCTTGCTAAAGTCTATAAATAGCAGAATGACATGCTGTTTGTTTTCTAGGCAGTTATTAATTTCGTCAGTAAATTTTGTGAGCAAAGAACAAGTTGATTTATTTCTTTGAAATCCGTACTGTGCATCAGATAAGACGTTATGGGACGTGTAAAAGTTTTGTATCTGGTTGCAAATAATTTTTTCAACTATCTTATCTATTACTGGGAGGATCGTGATTGGTCTATAGTTCTCGTAGTCACAGTGAGACCGCTTTTTATAGATAGGCCTGACAATTCCTCTTTTTAGCTCTGTGGGGTACATTCCTGTCCGTACACTAGTGTTTATTAACTTAACTATTGCATTGGTGATTTTTTTAGACAATGATTTCAAATCTATGCAACGAATGCCATCAGCACCAGCTGATTTGTGTATATTTAGTTTATTTATTATTTGAGAGATACTAGTATTATCCGCAGGCTTAAAGAACATAGATCTATTCTCAGGGAATGTGTAAGTTGCTTTATTTATAATATTTTGCTTACAATCTATCAGACACATTTAACTTCGGTCGAATTTTGACCGCCAATTTGACCCCCTGTCTTTAATAAACTTAAATATCCAAAACCATGGTACGTATTATGAGAATGTAAACAAATTCTTGATGAATAAATGATTTGACTTTGTTCGATTTGATAAAAACGTTTTTGTAGTTTTTCTTAAGTTTAACTAGATCTTGTTTCAAGTTTTAAACATACTACGAACTATTAGTCAGCTATTTGAAGAACTTTATTTCAATGTAAGTTGGAAATGATAACGATTTTGAGTACGGTGATCCTCGGAAATGTTCGGCAGTTTCCGTGATACGAACTTTACTTCTGTTATCGGAGTCGAAAGTACATTATATCAGTGTTATGTAACTTTGTTCAGTGTTTCGAAGGCCTATCTTAGAAGGAACTTAGTATTTTTTGTTTCTTAGTAAAAATATCTCGAAGAAAGTAATACATATTATGCTATATTCATTTTTAACTTCAAAAAAGGAGGAAGTTCTCAATTCGACTGTATTTTTTTTATGTTTGTTACCTCAGAACTTTCGACTGGGTGAACCGATTTTGATTATGGTTTTTTTAAACGAAAGATGGTGCTTGTCATGTGGTCCCACTTAAATTTTATTGAGATCTGACAATGGCATCCATGATAAAACCATATAAGTCTTTAATTTGCATTAAGTATGTGCGCGACAAATGGATGAATAACTCAACATCACGCCAACCGATTTCGATTGTCATGTAGTCCCACATAAATTTGAACGAGATTTGACAAGAAGTTTTTGAGTAACTTTGAAGTCGGTTATTTTTTGTTAGTAAAATTTAGATTATAGTCTCTAAGTAGTCAAACGAGCTGTAGAGTCACCGTACCGTTGAAGTGATTACCGTTGGAAATGGACATTCCCACAGTCGGGGACGTCACAAACGCGTGATTGAGGAACAAACATCCAAATATCTTCATAAACTTTCACATTTATAATATTCATAGGATTACTGACGTTTCCATATAAAATACTTAAACATTTCTGCTGTAAGTGAACTAGCGCGTTGTAACAGGGAACTGCGTTCGACCGCAAAATCAATTTAAACGGATGACCGAAGCGCTTTGATATTAAAAATAAACTATACCACTAGAAAAATAAACATGAAAATCGGTTAATAAACAATGGACTTGCACTTTTAAATACATAAAACTGTATTAATATATACACACGAAGATAAAACCTCCTGCTAATCCTAGTGTATGAGGCTATGAGGGTGTAGTGTTATCTATGTATTTATTTACTAGCTGACCCGGCGAACTTCGTGTCAAACAATTTTTTTTTCTAAACTAAAAGTAGCCTAAGTTACTCCTTGTTACATCAGCTATCTGCCAGTGAAAGTCCCGTCAAAATCAGTCCAGCCATTTCAGAGATTAGCCGGAACAAACATGCAGACAGACAAAAATTGTAAAAAATGTTATTTTGGTATATGTATTGTGTATACATTCAAATGCACTTAGTAAAAAGCAGTTATTTTAATATTACAAACAGACACTCCAATTTTATTTATTTGTATAGATTTTAAAGTAATAATAATATTAAATCGCTTATTTCCACCACAAATATTCAACATTTTACGTTATAAAGTTAAATACACATTTTTAGACAATTTTTTTAACGTATTAGATTAATTAGAGGAAAATTTAGATTATAAAAATGATATCTCACTTCATCGGGAATTGAGAGTAATGTAATAATTTTGATATATTATGCTAATCTGTGTTGCGTTATTTTCTAAGGTATTAATTAAAAGTCGAATTGCTGAAAGAAATAAATAAGTGAATAAATAGCCTGACAAAATATTATATAGACTTAGTTAAAAGTTTCAATGCCATTAATTTTCTTATATAATACAGTATTGAAGTTGACATGGCGTACTGTTACATTCCGAATTGATTTCGAGGAAATCCATTAATTGGGGATAATGAGGCATGTACTTGTTATAGAACTTCCTGGAATTTGATTTCAGTAATTGGATGAGTGTTCAAAAGTATTAATAATTTGCTAACAATATGTTTAATGGTGCTTGAGAACATCTTATCATGCGAATGATCAACATTTTTCTGGTGTTTTGAACTATATATATGTACTATAACCTTTTTGAAATCTTATCGGAAAGTAATAAATATCAAAGGGTAAGCCCCTTTACGATCTGATTTGCGTATAGGTGATAGGAATGTATTTCTAAATTCTCGTAGCAAAATAATTAATAATAATAAAATAACACTTCACACTCATAGCCCCACACTAGGATTCCCTGCGTCATGAATGCCATGACACACAAAGACAAGAACACACACATCTAGTCCAAGAACAGACATTCAAACTCATCATGCAAATTTCGCCTGGCTGGTAATCGAACTCGAATGTCCTAGTATTCCGGCATGGTAGCTTACATTATGCCCACACGGCTTCAGAGATACTGATTTTATGAATATTAGATTCAAATTGTCTAATACTATAAACTCTTCTGAAGTAATTTCACGTCGCGTCGGACGAAGGTTGATATCACAACACAACCCACATTTTAGATCGCCGTGACTGGCTTTTCTTGACAATGTCACTGGATTTACTACCGTTTCTTTTGATAGAATACTTGTAATACTAAACTCCAAGCGTAGGTGTTTACGCGTTTTGTTTCACGTCATTCGGTTGTAGGTGGTTGTAGTATTTTGTACATAGTATGCATAATTTGTGTCTAAGTTTGTGTATTTTCTCACCATAAGGGTTTCAAAAAGGTGATGTACATGATGATATACTTACATGATCGTTTTTTGTGTTCGTTCGCGTTTATTGATTTTCTTAAATTAATACTAGTTTATTGCTTAAGCTGGTAGGTAGGTCTGGTAGGTACTTGAAATTAATGCGTAGTAGCAATGTCAATAAGGTTTAAAATTGTATGATTAAAGCTAGACCCTGAATCTTAAAATTAAAGACTCATAAAATGAGAAAAAATTACAGACTCATTTATTATTAAGTTAATTATGCAATAACTTAATAATGAAACCCGTGACCTTCTTAGCTGGCAACGTATTCGTGATGCGTTTGAGGTTATAATTATCATCCATGGGCGTAGATGACCAGAGACGGTCGTCTTCTCTTTCATCAGTTAAAAAATTTCTCGAATATTCAATCCAAAGTTACTTTATCAAAAAATGTACAATTTACCAACAATGCCTTTACTTCTTAATCGATTTCATTATACATAAATCATATGTATGTTGAAATCCCGAGCGTGCCTCAGTGCCTAAACTATGCAGAGGCATGCAAGCTACTGACCTTGGTGTGTGATTGTAGTATGATCGGATTTAACCTTCTTTAATATCAGAACAAAATACTCTATACTCTTTAATATTTATTCGAAGTTCACCTGCATTTTAGGATTTATATCATTCGCTTTGTCAAAGTTATCTTTATAGGTACCTGTTATTCTTACTGCGTGGATTATACTTGATTTAAACCGCAACTGTCACCTTTGGATGTGAGAAGATACCTGAGTTCAGGAATGGTACAGTTAAGACTTGTGTTAGTGAAGAATATTACAAATGTTGAATTCATATTTGTAGTGTTTGTATTATTATTTTAGTTATTTATTTATTTCAATTTTATTTTCAGGCAACTAAGGTCCATAGATAAAATACACACATAAAAATATTACAAACTAACACATACACGTTAATACAAAATAAAATGATACAATATAAAAAACTTACAACCAAACCCCCCTTTTCTACTGGGCACTCTGGGCACGTGCTCAGGGCCCCGTGATCGATAGGGGACCCCTAGTTCCTGCCAGATCACTAAACGATAACCGATATTTACTACCGAAAAACTTTTTAAAATCGAATAAATCGAACCTAAATTACTGACTACAATTCCAATTTGCTTATTATTAGCTTTTGCATAAATCTCGAGGCTTGCTTATCTACTTTTTTTTATTCTAATAGAATAATGTTCTATCAAAGTCATAGGGGCCCCATTATCCTAATATGCCCAGGGCCTCCAATAGGTTAAAGACGGCCTTGCTTACAACTATAGGTATACAAATACTATACATAAACAATAATAGTATGCTACACGAATGGACAGCGTCGTGTGTTATGGTAGAAAGTATGTTTTCTCGGGTACATGGGTAGAGGGGATACTGGACAGTCACATCAGCCGTAGACGAGAGTAGATGTGTTACCCTGGCTACTGGAGTCATAACGAGCTATATAAATAACCTATATTTCTAAGGGGCCATAAATTTCAAAATCGTTTAAATGTCGGGAAATTATTGGTAAAAAAGATAAGTAAGTATGGACCTAATTTTCTTTTATTCTTCCACTCTTTCGGTAAGGTGCTTTATATTGGAGAAAGAAAGAAGAAACGATTGAGTCATCCTTCAATCCAAGCCTTTCATGATGTTATATAAAAGCCTACGTTGTTTAATAAACTTTTCGTCAAATTGGAGAAGCAAGGTTAATCTCACTCCAGCCCTTTGAATCGTGACTAAAGGCCTTGACTCTAATGAGTAAATTAATTACAACGATTCGACTAAAACCATAAAAAGAAATGAGAACATAACATTAAACTTTGTTCAGCAATTTGTTGCCATTACCTTCTAGTAACTCTCGTAATGTCTTTATGGGAATTCTAAACTCGGGTAAACTCAGTCCGGACCGCCCCAACGATCTTTTAGTGCAAAGGATTTAATCAAGATTCGTTTTAATTAACACAAGATACGGAAAGGGTTCGTGCTATACTGCCTGATTGTCGTTTTAAATATTTATTTTGTTTGTCCGTAATGCCCATTTTTTCTGACGAACGAGCTCATAATGTGTGAAGTGAAGTGTCCTATCGCCACTGAGCCCACTAGTGGGACAATGATGATGATAGCTGGTGGTGATGATGAACATATTATAAACGGCATTTACCACATACCACCAGCTCGTCTGCTCGTTTATCTTACTACTAGCCGTATCCGTATCAGTTCAGTATCCGTATTTTTCTTTATTTAAAAAAATTAAATTATATATTTTATTGAATTGTTATTGTTATGTTTCATGTTATACTTATTTTGATCTGACATTGTTTTTTTATTATTTTTTGTTTTGTTTTGTCAGCAAATATTTTATTTTCATTTGTTCCTGTATTAATGAGTGTAATTGGTGTTGACCGTTGTAATTTAATAAATAAATAAATAAATTCAGTAGATTTTACGTGAAAGAGTAGTTTTATAAAAATATAGAGGACGGAAAGGAACAGTTTTCAATATACAATTCTTTTAATAAACATATTAAAGTGGACATTATTAAATGAGATCCAAATGTAGTTATAGTTTTGTAATTAAATCTTAACAGAACTAAAGTTTACCATTTCCACAGTTACTCGCTGTAGTTTGAAAGTGAACTTTAGATTCATAGATTTATTTATATGGGCTATGTTTGAGTTGATTCAATTGTTCTCAAAGACCTTACATTGATTTAACGTGGGCAGATTTAACATAAAGGAGTCTTCTGTACTACACCATGACCGTTTTAACTTTGTGTTAAAAATTATGACACTATTCCTGACCGTTCAGTCACCGACCAAAACCGTCGCGCACCATGCACGGAGCGACAGCAATATTGTAGACGTAAAGTGATACATATGTATATGTACATGCAAAAAAATATGTAACCGGTCCACTCCCGCTGACTTTGCACTATAACTTCTCGGCTGGGTCCCTGCCAGGATTCGCCCCACAGTCTGCGTGATTCTGTAAAGGCCAGTAGAGCCAACAGCAACATATCATTAAAAAATGTGAGCCGTCACGGGACGCCTGGCAGATGTGAAACATCGACATTATTTTGTAAAAGTAATATGCAGAAAAGAACATATTGTGATAGGAACTAAATATGTCATAATGATAAAATAAAATATTACGATTTTATTATCAGAAAAATAATTTGTTTTCAAGTAAATCACAGGTTATGTTTACTATAGTAAACAACACTGTGTACACTACGGAGTATACACTATAGGTATTCGAGCTCAGTGTAGCGAGAAAGATGGCGACGCGTCGCCACGGCATGCGTCGCCACGCCAGAAATCGGTTTTACGTGCGGCTATAGATGTTTCACATCAAAAAAAATTTGAAAATACTTTCTTCCTTTTTCTTCTCTCTTTCTTGGCCGGCAATGCATGAGCGATGCCTTTGGTGTCGCTGAAGTTCATGGGTGACGATAGCCCCTTACCAACAGGTGGATCGTTAGCTCGTTATCGGTTATTTTCATAATAAACGGATAGAACGTCTTGAATCCATTCCGTTATGGTATTGTACGGTATAGTTAGTGGACAGACTCCTATGTTATTAACCCTATATTGCTTCCTTCCTTTCAATCAACGCGTCGATATTGTTTATGCTACCATCGTTCAGATGGCGTTGACTATTTACTGCCTTAAACCCACTAATGGCCGACTACTGAGGGTCTCTCCTCTTGAGGAGGCCTAGAGAATACTCAACCACGCTGCTCCAGTGCGGATTAGTGGTGGAGGTAACTTACTGTCTCGTTCGACATTATTATTCACGGCTTTCTCAATTATAATGGTAATAAGGTAATGTTTTCTTCCCTAATATAAACTAAATTGTTCTGGAACACTCCGACGATTGTAGTAACATTCCACTTATCACGTGTGAATCCCATGGGGTTCAGCGTAATAAAATTGAAGACCCGTGTGGCGCAATTGTTACCATGCCGGATCGCTGCACCAAAGGTCCCGGGTTCGATTCCCAGCGAGGCGGAAATTAAATGACGAGTCTGAGTTTCTGTTCTAGGTCTGGGTGTGTGTGCCACGTGTTCTTGTCTTTGTCTGTGGTCCATAATACCCACTAAACTTAGTCCTAAGTCTAGTGTGAGGATATTAGTGTGTAACGTTATTTTTAAAAAGACTATTATTTATTGGTTGAATATCATTATTACTATTATTATTTCTCCATGGGCTTCACCTGATAGCTACCACCATTGAGCATGAGTCAGCCGCCAAACGACTCGTCGTGTTCCGGCTAGGGGTTTGAGAACCAGTTATTTCTTTCTTTTTATTCTCTCTTTCTTTGGTAATGCCTTTGGTGTTGCTGATGTCCATGGGCGACGATAGCCACTTACCATCAGGTGGATCTTAAACTCGTTTGCCGGCTATTTCCACAGAAAAAATAACAGAATTATACAGTGACGGCGTAGTGGTATAGTGGCGTTTGTCGCCTACATTGTCCTGAGTTCGAATACACCTATCTAAACATATGACGACGTATATTAAAGGACATCTTGGAGTAAGGATTTCAGGAATAATCCGAAAAAACCTAGTTATAGTAAACTACAAAACCAACTCTAGACACATAATATACACGTAAAGGTTTCTGTTAAGTATAACCAAACCGCAACTTAAAACACCTTAATAAAAAGAACAAGCAACCGCGGTTCGAAACTCTAATGAAAATTCTATTCAAACTTAAGTGTAAGAGGTACATCTTGTAACGAACGTAACCCGGTCAAACTTGTTACGAAGTTGCTGCAACCATTCTTATACCCTGGTATATACCCTGGCCTGCATGCTATTGTGTTACTGTGTATAATTTTATTCTTACAGCTCACGAAACACAAAACGACTAGAAAATTGAAAATAAACGGATAGACACCAACAAAAGGTACTCGTAAAAATCGATGTCACTAACCTGTCCTGTGACAGTTTTCTATCTCACTCGCACGTGTAAAGCACTTTTCAGACGGGAGACGATAACGGTCAAGATGTATTTATTTCAGTGATATTAATGTTTTAGATCCAAAAACAAGACAGCAGTCAGACCTGAATTGTAAATTATCGCAACTTTTTTTTCGAATGGATAATTATTGCTTTTGGCCCTTGCGGCCTTTAAGACTTCACGCGGACAGGAATCGCCACTGCTCAAGGCATATATATTGGCATACGGATCACAAGGTGTCATTATGTTTTGGACAAAAACGAATGAACAGTTGATGTAGCTAGCAAGTTAAAAACCGTACTTAAAAAATCATCTTGACAAAGTTATCATGAATGTTCGATTTAGTCGACCCTGTAGCCTAGTTGGTAGCGATCCTGCCTGTAAAGCTAAGGATCCTGGGTTCAATTCCCGGCCGGGGCAAATATTTATGTGACAGATGAATATTTGTACTCGGGTCATGGGTGTTATGATGTGTTATATGTATCGTCCATGCCACCCGCGATACAGGTAAAAACCCACTGCGGGGGTATGAGTGTGTAAGCGTTTATATTTTTTACAATATGTAACATCTATATGCTGTACGAGCTTAATAACATTTGGGTGTAAGAGGCTTCATCCATCCCTAAACTCAGATTAACCTTGCTCATAGATTGAACTCTGCTGAAATACGAATATTCTAATTTGCCATATGGCAAACGGTTCCTCTGGTCAGTAGCCGCTAAACTATGTACACAGTTTTATTGCATTTTCCCAGTGGTCAGATTGATGGTCAGACTAGTCTGGCCAACGGGAATTATTTACATATAACACTGATTTTTATTCCTATGGTACTCACATGGTAGCAAGGTATATTTTATCCCCTAGCTACGACCCATCTCCTAAATCGAACCATATACGTGTGCTACTAATATAAATAGCATGCCCTCCGTTTTCTTTTTGGCAATTTTGTAATGCATTTTGATATAATTATGGCTCGTCCACTTGTTTGTTGAAAATTCACAAAATTACAATAATTGTTGTCTCTAAAATATTGTTGCAATATATATGTTCGCATTCCCATAACCCAGGCGGTCCATCCGCTTCTTGTGTGAGCCATCCCTGAATCGGATAACGGACTGGGAAGCTCGTTAGAAAGCCCACTTTGGGGCACTCCAATGAAAAGGTTCATCGAATAGTTGTCTTACCCTTGTATTGGGCAGTGGCCTCTATTGTGTCTGTACTCTGTACTCATGCTATTTGCTTTAACAATGTTTGTATAACCACCATTAGGTAAGTCAAGAGGTCTGTGGGTTGAATTATTGAATTTATTCGCTATACAGACTTAAATACTTGTTGAAGTATTTCTTTGTTGTTCTTAACATTAATCAGTAATGTTTCATGATTGGGTAACATGCTGATTATATACAGGGTGTAATAGGGTGGATCAACGGTGGCCCAGGGGTGGGGGACGTCAGTACCTACTTATTTAACCCCCATGTATGTTGAGCAATATTCAGTGGTTCAGCTGATATTTGGGAATAGTGTTTTTTTAAGAAATCAGATTCTTTGAAAAAACTTGAAAATATAGCCTGACTGGTCTGCGCTCATGATTTTTATCCTCAAACTAGCTCAATAGTAGGCCTGATGATGAAGCTTGATAAACGTGGCTAAGTTAAAGAGCGTTTTAAATTTTTCATGAGTAAAGTCAGATAGACTGTAAACACAGCTTTTAGATCAATATATTTAAAAGCTATTATAATATCAGATATATTATAGTGAATTGCGTACTCATAGTTAATGTCCGACAAATATTATAAATGTTAAAGTTTGTATGTATGTTTGTTACTCTTTCATGCAAAAACTACTGAACGGATTTCGATAAAATTTTGCACACAGGTAGACCAACATCTGTAATAAGATATTATGGTACTTATTATCCCGGAAAAAGTGGGCAAATCCGTGGGTGAAGCGCTAATTTATACGTAGCAGTCTACTAGTCTCCAGCGAGAATCGACCATCAACTTAGCTTCTAAAAGATCGCGTATATTTCATTTCCTTCTTCAAAATTCCTTCAGACCGTTCTTTTTATCATCACTAAACTATCCTTTGAGAATAAAGTTGTATTATCATATTATTATTATAGAATTAGCTATACGCAACCGCCTTACTCGTAGTAAGAAAGTTTCTATAGTTTTTATGTAATACTAGTAAATGCTCACGGGTATCCTCACGACGCAATTTAAAAGCACAACGTTAAATCATTTTTTTCCCATCTCGTAGGAATTTTAAATATCTTTCAAATAGTCATAGACAATCCTAGTTACCTCTTACTTGTACATTTTTAAAGCTTATTTAAAGTAATTAAACTTAAAGTTCCTTTATATACCCTATCCCAGAACAATTTGAAACAAATTCTGTAAAATTACCATCTCTAATAAATATAGTTACAGAAATAACGCCTCTTTTAAGTTCTGTTTATGTAGTAAGTAAAAATACAAGTTCTGTTTACTCCCTCTCCCTCTCTCGTAAACGAAATTAACACTTGTCTTATTTTTATGTTGATAGCCGACAAACAAGTATGATGAGTGGGACATCTTCGCCCATGGACACCTTAGGCTTCATTACCGAACAACAAAGAAAATAGAAGAAAATAAAGTCTACTTCATTCAATAAATGTATGCAAAATTTTAGCTTTATAGCTCGTAGTTTAAAATAATTCTTCCAAAGGTGATAAGAATCGTTTCAAAATGATGTATAGTAAAATGAACAATCATACCCTACGTTAGAAAATAAAAGAAATAAAAGAATTTAAAATAAACGATGTTTAATCCGCAAACATAAAAATGTCCTTTTCACATAATTAACTAATGTCAGTAGCTCAGAGTGAAACGAAAATAAATTACACATACAGTATTAACTGTGGATTAAATAAATTAATTGATACAAGACTCATTACTCTAATTATTACGCCATAACATACAGGCAGTATGCTCATAAAAACATATTTTATTAGTCATTCGTTTATGACCTATAAAGCGTATAAAGTAAATTGCAGGACGTAAGGTCATGTAGTTGGTCAGATTAGTACGAGGTACCGCACGAATAGGGAGGAAAGGTTTTCATAATCGTATCTGGAATTTACCGCCTTATTAATTGTCATAACTTACTATGTATGTACCTATGACTTCGTTCGAGCATTTCCCGCGTTAATCCCGATCCCCTGGGAACCCTAATCACCTAGCGATATGAAATATACTTTACGATCTATTCTCGTAATTATCTATCAAATATACACAAAAATTTCATTAAAATCGGTCGAGCCGTTCCGGAAGAGTTCGACCACAAAAACCGTAACACGATATTTATGATATGTATAATATATATTCTTTCTATCGTCGAACTTCCCGACGCACGACGAGTATCCATCCCTTCGTCGTTAACAGGGGGGATCCCCTGTACGGACGACGCGCTTCGCTTCATCATTTATTATACGTACAGTGAATGATTGGAATAAATTGCCCGCGTCGGTGTTTCCGCTCGATTATATGTAATGTAAGTGTATTCAAGGCAAGAATGAATAGGCTTTTACTAAGTTAATGCGTTTTACCACCCATAACGACATCACCACTTACCATCAGGTGGGATAGTAGTCAAGTATTAACTTATAAGATATAAAAAAAATACACTTGATCGTGTATGGCCTCCATAGATGTCCTGCATCATCGTGGTAGACTTCTTTAGTTTATGTGAAATATACTAGTATATATGTACACAGGGTGTCCCAAAAGTAGTCACCTATCAATATAAATGTCAGATTTTCAGGTGAATTAATCCACAGTTCTAATCGAACTACTAAAATCACCTTTTGACCCCTTACATGTAATCGAAGGTCCTGTTTCAGAACAAAGGGAGGTTAATTTACTTTTTACGGCCATAGAAAGGGTTTTAACACAGCAAAATATTACTCTAATTTCTAAAACCATAAAAACTTATTGCTTTTACCAGCGGTTATAGAAAATGCCCATAATAAGAGCTATTGGAACCGTGAGTTAGGATTTTGTCACATCACGCAAAGTGATAATATTAGCGAAAAAATAAAAGTAATATTTTTATTCTTACTGCAGATAATATTGTATTTAAAAATAAATACTACTAAAAATAAATTTATTCTTATATAAAAATGGAGTTACAAAAAACTTAATTACACATATTTTTGTTGCAATGTGAACTAAAAAGTTTTATTTTAATTGATTTTTGGAAGTATAACCACTACATTATTCTTATTTTAATATTTTTGTTTCGACATTTTTGATTCGACTCCCCTCATTACTTACCTTCAAACGCATCTTAAACTAATTTGAGGTTAGCTAATTACGCTCCTAATATCTTAATGACTAATTTATCGAGGTCGTCTGCATAATCCTAATGTGAATCAGTTTAATCTATCCATAAAAAGTGTCACAACATGCTCAATTTTGCAGCTAGAAAACAATAGTTGAATCTACAACATCTTTGCCCCTTGCGATGAGACAAGCGGCTTATAAGACTATTGGACCCGACAGTAATATTTGTTTTTTATAGGTTTTGTATTACGGAGCAGGTGGTAGGAAAACAATTTCGCGTCTCGATTGCTTATCCCGACCAGTACAATCTCAGGTATTTGTCGTAGTTATCTGGCTTTTTACTTTACAACAGGAGATTATTCTTGCTGCTTTGCTTTTAAGAGTGGGATTTTGATACTAAAAACTCTAAGATAGAGAAAAGAAGAAATAGTCCTCATGTTATGAGTTATGACATGGGTTTCTTTTAAAAAAAAAGGGTGCGTGTACTTTTGTACGCGCGTGAGAAGTTATACTTCTTTGACATCATTAAATAAATATTTAATTTAATAACGTGTATCAGTTTTAATTATCTTTCAAAAACTATTTTTGTACTAAATAAAAATAAAAAATAAAATCAAGAAACATTAATCATAAATTCGTCATTCTCGACGACCGATTGAACTTCCACCGTCATATCAGTTATCAAAATATTCAAGGCACTAAATATTACTTGTGTACTACCTATGTTTACACAAATACAAACTAGATGGCGTTGTTCACGAACCTGAATCACGCTGTTGAGACTCTGTGCGATTTATATAAGTAATAACATTAAATTTTAAAACAGGTAAAGATAATAAGAAGCTAGGGCCATCTATCCAGTGCTTTCATACCCCCTCCATGGTAGCGCAAACGTTTAACGCAACCTTTTTGCAAGTCGCATAAGAAGTATAACTTCACAAAAAAAAACACTCGTGAAAACTCGTGTGAAGTGAAAACTTAAAGAATTACGTGTGTATTTTACATATACAATATATGTAAGTACAAAGATGTCGGTTACGGTAACAGTGTCGCGAGTTCAATGGTTTTTTCCTTTCTCAAAAATGCCCAATACGCCTAAAGAAGTTTTCACTTCAAAAAGTATTAATAATGATTTTTCTTTTAGAGCATTGTAATAACAATCTCTCTTTATATGTACTACTAGCTGACCCGGCGAACTTCGTATCGCCTAACAAACTTTCTTCTAAAATAAAAAGTAGCCTAAGTTACTCCTTGTTTCATCAGCTGTCTGCCAGTGAAAGTCCCATCAAAATCGGTCCAACCATTTCAGAGATTAGCCGGAACAAACAGACAGACCGATAGACAGACAGACAGACAGAGAGACAAAAATTGTGAAAAATGTTGTTTTGGTATATGTACCGTGCATACATCCAAGTGCAGTTAGTAAAAAGCGGTTATTTTAATATTACAAACAGACACTCCAATTTTATTTATTTGTATAGATGTATAGATGTATAGATTATTTCTTCTGTGATATTACCCACGGACAAAAACAAGGTTGAGGTTTTTAGGCGGTCAGTTTACTTATTCTCCAAACAAATGAAGTGAGTTGATTTATAATAATTATTGGTTATAATAATTATTAATTATTGACTTAAGCTATTATTGTACGCGCATATGTGGCAGGGATATAGCGGATAATCTACATGTACAACAAATTTACCTGTGTACCTATATTCCACAGTAAATTGAATTGATTTGATTTAATTATTGGTTCTCGGCAAGGTTGATGGTAGATGCAACTTTATATAATATGCTCGATTTTAGGAGAGCGGTCACTAGCCAGGCAATTAATCCCCTTCAACCTCTACCAGGCCACTCTGGATTTCATTTCATTAAAACACACATAACACGTCACAAAAACAACCCAAAACTACACAAATGTCTACAAAGCCGGGAATTGAACCCGGGACCCTTCGTATACAGGGTAACTCCCATACCAAGTCTACAGGGTTAATGTACAATTGCTTTACTAATTCATAGCATACCTACGCTGTTTTGTGCTCTTTGCAATGGATGGTAATAACTAATATACGTAATAGTTTGTTGGTATATGCCGTCGGTCTGACTGGCGCCGTCATGCCGGCAGCAATCGATCATGCTTGTAATTACCTGCTTGTCCTTAGGGGTTTGTTTGTTGGCTAATGGCATTTTTGTGGGCACATTTCACTAACCCCACCGCTAATGACCGTTTTACGGTTAAAAGTCATGCGTAATTTGTCATGGGTTACTGTGATACGCTCTGGTTGGATCGGATTCAGTTTGGTTGATATTAACCCGTAAAGTTTGGGGACTTTATTGTTAAATTATGTTCCTTTTACTTTTTATGCAGTATAATTAATTGGTATTATTATACTTATAATTATATAATTATAAGTATAATAATACCAATTATATTAATATAGTATATTAATTGGTATTATTATACTTATAAGTTGGAGTCTGCGACTTGATGTAATGTGGGATGGATGTAAAAAACTGGGTAAGTTCGTTTCAGGCCACGCGCAATGTAGGGTTTCGAAGTAGTACATAAGTTTATCGACTATTACTCATTAACTACTTAAGCTAATATAACCGTGATAATTTTCCTTGTAAATTCATCATAATATTTTTGAGAATTTTTTCACTTGTCCAACTCCAACCGTTTAGCCAGCAGGGTGAGGGACACTTGACTCTAACCAAAATTAGCACTTTAAAGTCAAATATTTCGCAAACGGACCCCTCACTCCAAAAATGGTCTTAGGAGGCCCTTAATATTTTTAGAAGACCTTATCAACACTACCCCACAATATAGGTTACGCGATGAATAAAAAATTCATCCTCATGTTACCTGTAGGGTGGTACCCTGAAAAAAAATGTTTTTCAATATTTTATTATACGATTCTAGAGTTTAAAAAAATATGTATATCCATGCCAAATTACAACTTTCTAGCACTAAGGGTCTTAATTGGCGCTTTGTTTCGAACAGACGGACAAACGAACGTACGGACGGGCGGACAGACCGACGGACAGAACGAAACTAGAAGGGTTCCGATTTTACTTCGGAACCCTAAAAATCCTGTCACGTCTTTCAGTTAAAAAAACATACTAAGTATTGATTAGATATGGTGTAATTTATTTTTAGAATCGACCAAAGTGTAACCTATTTTATTCCAAGGGGATGAATTTACAAAAAAGCCACTACAAAAGAAACCCATGGACAAAGTTTTATGCTTCTAGATCCTCTAGTTCGTGGGCGTTGTCTCAGACAATCACCGTAAACATTTTAATAAGAAGATTAAACTTGGAAGGTATGATCACAGTACACATATATACAGTAACGTGACTCGGCCCGATTCTCGAAAAACTTGCCTACGCGTCGCCGCGCGCTAGGGCTGTCCGCCGACAGTATTTTAATTTTATAAAACGACTTGAGTTTTTTTGTAGTTTTGTATTTATAAATGTTATATTTTCTATTTTAATAAATGCAATTCATTGTGAATAATAAGGAAGTGTTCCATAAAAATCTATGTTGTGTTTTTATTAGTACTGTGAAGGTTCGTAAGCCTTCAGTATTGTATTAGAGACAGAGACTCTTAGGGTATGGTAAGTTCTTCTTGCAGGTTAAGGTAAATAAAAAAGGTACAACTGTCCGATTCTATAAACTTCAAATATTTCAAAATGGCGGTACTTGTAGCCTGGCGTGGGATTGGGGTTAGTATTCTAAGCCGTCCCAATACGACAAAAGTAATAATAATCAACCATTAGATTTTTTAGCCCCTTATTTATAAATCTAGGCATTTTACTCGGTGGACTTATGAAAAATAAACAATTTAGGTACCTACTTATTGCAATACGTACTTGTTTTTATTTATTTTATTTATTTATCCTACATGCACTGATCTCCTTCGGCAAGACCGAAGACCTTGAATACAATAATTTGATTTCTTATTAATAATTACAATACAATAATAAAGTTAATATTAATCAATAACGCAATAATTATACAATACCTACTACCTAAGTTACTTACCTACAATAATTATATATACCTACCTACAAGTACGTATTATATATTATTATACATATATTATATTATATAGTATTATATATACTATATAATACGTACTTGTAGGTAGGTGTATAAAAATAGTGTCTTACCTTTCGGAGTCTCCAGGTAACGTAAACAATGATATTCCTGGGTGACTTAATGTCGAATTAAAGCACCCAAAAACAGCACAATAATGTCTACTATTTCTGTTACCCTTTTCTACTGCCATCTTAATTTTTTCTAAATCCACAGCCGCACACGACCATACAGCTCAACCAGAGTAGAAAAACTAAAAAAATTGTTATTTGTACCGACCGGACCGTGGTACAAGCTCCGCTCGTTCGCCTGTCGGCAATCGCTACGCAGCGGCCGCTGTTGCCCTCGTATCGCACGCGTATTCGGATGTGGGTAGGTATAACGCGCTTTTCGGCCGTTTGTATGAAGAGCGAATACTGTAGATCCTTATACTGTGGTATGATTGTGTTGTATGTATGCACATGTTATCTTAGATCAGTCAGTCCGTAACCGACGGATCGTGCGCACGCTTACTGTATACTGACGCGCCATTCGCCCATCGGCAGTGGTTCTCAAACTTTCTATTCGTGGTGGTGTTAAATAAAATTACAGCCGATCTAACAAGATGTTTCGTTGCGACCGTTGTAACGCAGAATTTAGAGACGGCGTCCAATGCTCAATGTGTCAAGGGTACTATGACTTCCCATGTGCCGGCATCACCGAAGGAGGTTACCGAAAATTGGGTGACCGAAAAAGCACCTGGAAATGCTCGTCGTGCAAAACTTCAGGAGTAGCAAGCTCGTCAAACTCAACATCGAATGCACCAGCGGCAAAATCGCCTACACCTGCGAACATGGAGAGCATAGCCCTGGAACTAAAACGGCTTTCCATACAGATGACCTCACTTCAGTCACTAGCTACAAATATACAAGCCATACAGGCAGATATTGCCGATTTAAAAACAATTAAGGCCTCGGTAGAATTTGTACAAGGCTCCGTGGATGCTCTGTCTAACCGTTGCATGGAGATCAGTCAGGAAGTTCAAAGTCTTCTTAAAACCAGAGAAGAACTTCAACAACTGCAACAAAGGTTTGCTCAAATGGAAGTCAGTGTAAATGATTACGAACAAAGGTCCCGGCTTAACAACATCGAGATTAAGGGAGTACCACTTACGCCTTCAGGGAATTTGTTTGAAGTAGTTGGCAAGATTGGAGATGCCATTAGCTGTAAAATTCCTAAAAAGCAAATTAACTATATTGCGAGGATTCCTACGCGCAATGATAAAGATAAGAAGTCCATAATTGTCTCAGTACATAGCCGATACTTGAAAGAGGATTTCGTTGCAGCGGCTAAGAAGCGGACTATTGTAGCAGCTAACCTTGGGCTCCATGGAGACAGTCGCATATTCATAAATGACCATCTTACCCTACAGAATAAATTGCTGTTAAATAAAACGAAGAATTTAGCTAAAGAGCGGGGTTTTGCCTTTGTATGGGTGAGGGGGTGCAAGATTTTTATACGAAAAAACCCCACGACACATGTCATCCGTATCATATCAGAATCAGATCTGAAAAAAATATCTTAATCCAATTATTATTTCTGATATTGTCATTATTAACTTTTCTATTCAGTATTTTTAGAAAAAGTTTGAGAAACACCAACTCGCTCGCTAGTTGTTACAATAACAACTCAGTCGCTCGGCGCACGCGCATCCTTTTCCGCCTATTGCCTACGCTATCGCTTTGTCTCGCTCAGACAAGTGCTTATCTCTCGCCTATTGTGTCTTTTGTCATCGTTAATTACTTTATTGCCGTCCTTTATATCTTGCAACCAATTAACTTTTATGAAACGTTAATCCTATTTGCAGTAATTATAATAATTTATTGCCTCCCCCTTTATTGCATTTATATGGCTTATCAATGCCTATATTTTATTGTTAAAAATGATGCTTAAAATATACTATCAGAACGTCCGCGGCTTACGTACGAAAACATCTACCTTCTATCGAAACATTTGCATGAATTCTTCTTATGATGTTATATGCTTGACGGAGACTTGGCTAGTGCAGGGGATCAGTGATAGTGAACTCTTTGACGATCGTTACATCGTGTGGCGACGTGATCGCGATTACAGAAGAACCAATCAAACCTTGGGAGGTGGTGTTTTGATTGCGGTTCGGCGTGAACTTGCCTCAGAGGCGAGTAGTGACTGGTGCTCAAATGCAGAAGATTTATGGATAACCTTAACACTTCACTACCGGAAACCCAGTGTAAGATACAAATTGCACATATGTACAGCCTATATCTGTAATCAAGGTACAGAGAGTTCACTTTCAGCTCAGCTAGCTTCCTTTTCTGGCAATCTCCCTGATATAATTTTAAAAAATCCCTCTGATAAGTTTATTATAATTGGTGATTTTAATATGCCTAATTTAAACTGGCAAATGTCTGACGATGGCTTTTATACAGCCAGTGGTATTCAGAGCTCAGTACAGACCGAATTATTTGATATCCTTAGTCTATGTAACCTGTCTCAATACAACTTTATTAGTAATAATAACAATAGGCTATTGGATCTAGCTTTCAGTAACAGCTTTCGTTAACTGTGACACGCTGCCACGACTCCCTTGTACCAGAGGATTTACACCATCCAGCGCTTAATATATCGGCAGATTTTGTTCAGCTACACACCTTGCGGCCGCTACCCTATACTAAATACCTATATCATACTGCAGACTATGACGCTATCATGTCCGAATTAGATGCAATTAACTGGCAGCGTGAATTATATAGTGGTACCTTAGAAATCGCTGTGTCTTTCTTTTATGAGAAATTAAATGAACTTCGCAATAAGTACATTCCATCGAAAATAGTATATCCATCAATGAAATACCCACTTTGGTACAATAAACCTCTTGTAAAATTAATAAAAGAAAAATATAAATATCACAACAAATATAAATTATATAATAATCTCTCAGATTTCCAATCCTTTACAGTTCTTAGAGACCGTGTGAAACTGTTAGAAGTAAGCCTATTTGCTGATTATATAAACAACATTGAGAGAAACATCTCCAAAAATCCTAAAGCGTTCTGGTCCTACATAAAATCGAGAAATTAAAATAACGCGGTTCCAGCTGTACTACGATTTGGACAGCGCTCTTCAGGCTGTGGAGCAGAAATTTGTAATATGTTCGGCGATTATTTTCACTCGACTTTCTTAAACAGCACTGACTCCGACGACTCATTTAATTACCTTAGCGAACCTGATATCACATTACCAGTAGCGGATATTGGAGATATTGAAGTTGACCCGGCAGAAGTTTATAAGCTGTTGGAGTCTCTGGATCTGAACAAATCAGCCGGTCCAGACAGCATGCCAGCAGTCTTTATAACCAAGTGTGCTAAAAGCCTTGCGTTGCCCCTTTCCCTGTTATTTAGGCGATCCCTGACTGAGGGCGAGGTACCATCTATTTGGAAATCCGCTTATATCACTCCTATCCATAAAAAAGGACCAAGGGATGACGTAGTGAACTACAGACCCATCTCCAAACTCTGCCTTTTTGCAAAAGTATTAGAGCGAGTAGTTCATAAGCAATTATATGCGTGCCTAAAACATACTTTTATTGTACAACAGCATGGTTTTATAAGAGGCAGGTCTACTACGTCAAACCTAATTCTGTGTGGTGACTACTTGTCAGAACATATGTCTAAGCCTTCTCAAGTCGACGTCATATATACAGACTACAGTAAATGTTTCGATAGAATAGATCATATATTGCTGTTACGTAAACTCCAAGCCATAGGCATAAGGGGAAACCTGTACCGATGGTTCACATCTTACGTTAGGAACAGGTGCCAGACTGTGGTGCTTAATGGATACACTTCATCGGCAATGCCTATACCATCTGGCGTACCCCAGGGTTCGTTGTTGGGTCCGCTTTTATTCAATATTTTTGTGAATGATATCCATTTGTGTTTTCATAATTCTAAAATTTTGCTTTACGCCGACGACATGAAAATAATATGCCCTATAACATCTCACCAGTGTACCCAACTATTACAAGATGATCTCATAAGATTCGAAAATTATTGTTTAATTAATAAATTAGATCTGAATGTAAATAAATGTTACATATGCTCATATACTCGTAAGCCATTTCCAGTCATAGCCACATACAAGTTAAAAAACACAGATTTAACTCGGGTTAACTCCATTCGTGACCTGGGAATTGTTTTCGACTCTAAATTAATATTCGATGAACATATCAACACTATCGTAAATAAAGCTTCTAGGACTCTAGGATTTATCTTGCGTATGTCGGTGGACTTCAAATCTATTAAAATTCACAAAATTTTATATTGTGCTTACGTTCGAAGTCACTTAGAGTATTGCTCACAAGTCTGGAATCCGGTGTATGACGTTTATATTACACGCATCGAGAGCATACAGAAAAGGTTCTTACGTTACATACAGTTCCGATCAAATCTATACATACCAAATTATACGAAGCGTTGCCAAAAGTTCCATATTCTGCCACTGTACGAGAGACGGCGTATAGCTGATCTTGTTTATTTGATTAAGATCGCTAATGGGTGGATCGATTGCTCCGATATTTTAAAAGCTATTGGTTTACGTGTTTCTTATTCTTGTAGACGACCAGGCACACTTTATATATCCGACGCTAAAACTAGCTATAGGCAAAATAGCTACCTGATGCGAGCGAGTAGGTGTTTCAATACTGTTTCTACGCAGTTTGATATTGACCTATTCCATACATCACCCAGGCAACTCAAAAACATACTTGCTAACAGCTTTTTCAAAAAAGATTAGCTAACATTTTTATAATTTAGTTTCACTTGAATAATATAATTATTTGTAACGACCCTTAAAACTTCTTTTAAGACTAATTTGTAAAGCGTAGAAAATTGTTTATATTGGTAAAATTTAGTAAGCGTAGCGCACTAATTTCACACAATATAATAATTATCTACCTATAAGTGGAAACTTATAATTGGCCATAACATTATTATTATGTGACTACAATGTATTTGTTTAGCTGTAAGTTTTCCTAAAACTGTAAAAATAAAATAAAATAAAATAAATACTAATATATAAAGAGGAAAGATTTGATTTTTTGTTTGCATTGAATAGGCTCCGAAACTACTGAACCGATTTGAAAAATTCTTTAACTGTTGGGAAGCTACACTATCCCCGAGTAACATAGGCTATATTACATTTAAAAAAAAATTGGGATCCTTAATAAAACTCCAATAATGTAACCCAAGGTGTAAAAAAATAAGAAAACCGAAGCAAAGCGAGGGCGGTTACTCGTCTTATTATAACTGTCTTTAAGCCATGTTGGAGGCCCTTAGGCGGCATGGAAACTTCCGACACTTGGGTTGGCCACTAATCCCTCCACCAATCCGCACTGCAGCAGTGTGGTGGAGTATGCTCTAGGCCTCCTCAAGAGGAGAGACCCGTGCCCAGTAGTGGCTCATTAATTGACATTAATCTATACTAATATTATAAAGAGGAAATATTAGATAGTTGGTTTACATTGAATAGGCTCCGAAACTACTGAACCGATTTGAAAAATTCTTTCAATGTTGGGAAGCTACACTATCCCCGGGTGACACAGGCTATATTATTTTATCAAAAAATTAAGGATCCATAATAAAACTCCAATAATGTAACCCAAGGTGTAAAAAATAAGAAAACCGAAGCAAAGCGAGGGCGGTTACTCGTGGGTAAATAAAAACAATACCGTATGTTTAATACATTTAATTTTATATGTTTAATTTATTTTGGTACAAAAATAATAAATCTATTTACATACTGAGAGAAGTTACAAATAGATCCAAATTTAGATCAGCCTTGTCAGACAATTTGTTCCGAGAGCTTTCTACTCTACGAGTAGTACTCGATTTCTGTGCGAATTGTCAATATAGACGAAAAATTGAATATTCAATTTGTTTTAATTCGGTTTATTCGCCATCGCTCGTCACGATACAAAAACTGGAATTCGTGAAATTTCATCGCTTCGTTTTATTGACCCGATATATGTTGATAAATTTATATTTTTATATGTTAATTCATTTAAAGTATTCCTTTGTTGTTGGTTTTACGGCCTTTTGAAAGTCAATATGGTTTGTTGATGTTATAATCACAACATATTGGTTTTAATAGCTGTTAAACGAAGAAAAGGCTTAAACACAATTTGTTACCAGCAAGAGTGGTGTTGTGCCCTAACCCTATCTATCTATATGAAATATAAGTAATCTATTTTTTTTATGGAAATAGCCAGCAAACGAGCTGATGATCCACCTGATGGTAAGTGGCTATCGTCGCCCATGGACATCAGCAACACCAAAGGCATCACTGATGCGTTGCCGGCCAAGAAAGAGAGAAAAAAAAGAAAGAAAGATCTGGCTCTCAAGCTCCCAGCCGGAACACGACGAGTCGTTTGGCGGCTGACTCATGCTCAACGGTGGTAGCTATCCAGGCGAACCACATGGAGAAATAATAATAGTAATAATGGTATTAATTAACAATTAAAATCAATATAACCAATATAATCCCTCGAGGGGCCCTACCACCAGCGGGCCGGATTTAGTCTCCTCTTACGACACCCATCCGGCGTGGGATTGGGTTAGTATTCTAAGACGCCCCAATACGGCTAAAAATCTAATTTTTGTTATATAAATATTACCTAGTAAGATTCAAAATTTTCTTTTAATGATACTTAATATCAAAGCCCATCAGATATTAAGAGTATCTCAGCGCAAAGATCAGTTTTGCAACTAGAATATTACAATAATCTAATTGACAACCAATTTCTTGTTTATCCGGGCCTGAGTTTTTATGGAAGCTGGGTCTCTCCTTTAAATCACATTGTCACCGCTTTTTACGTATATATTTCTTGATTACTTTATTTCTTCATTCGAAAGGTAATTTGTAATGATCGAGTAAAATATTTAAAATCAATAATATACGATTAAAATAAATTATAATATGAAAACACACTAACCAAGAAGCGTAGTTAATGGAATGTTACACTGTACCATTATTAGTACATTTTATTATTCTTATACTGTGACTGTACGATGTCACAAAATCTACCTAGCGCCATCTAGTAGCAAAGTTTAGCAGTCAGCTTCCTCATTATACAGAGCGTGATCAAGCACTGTGGTAGTGGAGAGAAGCTTTTAACTAGATAACTAAAAGTCTGATTTAGCCTTCCAGAATCTAGACTAGTGATTCTTAACCTATGATCCGCGGACTACTGGTCCTGGAAACATCCTAAGTCCACAAGGCCTTGTTAAATAAGATATTACGAAGCGACTGTAATATAATTCACTCGAAAAAAATGTCAATCAGTAATTAAATATGCGTGTTTAATTTGAATATTAAAATTAAAGAACAAGAGGCAAATTTGTGGTCGATGGCAAGAACTTTTGTCCCATGGTTCCTTATGTCTAAAAGGTTAAAAGCCACTGATTTGGACTATGCTATGACCTCTTATATCCATATTTTTTAAAGTTTTAACATAACCAAATAAGCAGTTTCACAAGTATTCAGACAGTTAACGTTACGTTATCCATTTTATGTTCCCCAATGACTAAACATTTCGCTTCTCCATTAACGTCTTGTGAAAATGCATTGTCATTGTGAACTTCCATTACAGTTCCAACTTTAACATTAGTCTCGAGAATGATTTGATGAGATGAGATGAGATAGTAAGTAATCTGGTCTTATCACCGCCTTGATCATTTTACTGAATCACTGGTGAACAGTACGAATATACTGAAGCTGAAGTTTTTTTGTTTGTTAATATTTGAAATTCATCTCTGAAGTCGGATTAAATAATAATAATAATAATAACGCTTCACACTCATAGCCCCACACTAGGATTCCCTGAGTCGTGGGTGCCATGGACAACACACTAAACAAGGACATTCACACCTAGACCAAGAACAGAAATTCAAACTCATCATTCCAATTTCCGCCTCGTTGGGAATCGAACCCAGGACCCTTGGTGCGGCGATTCGGCATGGTAACCATGGCGCCACACAGGTCGTCAAATAAATAAATATTTCCTTATTATTTACTACATATAAAGAACCTTAAAAATTTTGAAATTTTTGGTTATTAGATGGAACTCTTAGGCCCGTATTAATAAAGTGATCTCGGCTCAAGGGTACGATTTCAGCATCTGAATCTTCAGATCGTAGATACCTTAAGATCGGTTTATGAATACGGACCTCATGCAAATCCTGTTCAAGGCAGGATATATCAAGTTATCAACCTCCGGAGTTCATTTACTAACAAATTTTCTTTTCCCCTTTCCCTAATCGCCTGCCAGCACACATTTCGTCGTCGTCGCTTCAACATTTAAGGATCGTTAAACTGTTCCGTATCGCATTAAGCTCAGTTAGCGGAGCAAAGGGGCAATCTGCGGCTAATTTGATACGGACAGACAAACGAGCGGATATTAGACATGGCGCAAGGTGTAAGATGTTAGCGGAAACCTCAAACGTACCCCATGCGCGCACGCAAGAAAGTGTTGTTAAATGTAATGTATTAAAATAAAAGAAAGAATTCCCATTACATTTTAATAGAAATCAGTAATTAGTGAAATAGGAATAGATAGCTACTTTCACAGATAAATAATTATATTATATCAACCCGTAAAGCGTATTATATAATAAAGCGTATCTTTAATCCGAAGTAGTCAAACTGAACTTAAAAATTATTCAACATTTTCTTATACATATAAAGCAAGTTAATTGGCTTCACCCCATTAATGGCCCACTACTGAGCGCACTCTGAGAGCAAACTCCACCATGCTGCTCCAGTGCGGATTGGTCGAGGGAAACAAGATAATAGCAAAAAAGCAAAGCAACAACCCATAATTGTCCCACTGCTGGGCTCGGGGTCTCCTCTCACAACGTGAGGGGTACAGGCCATAGTCTACCACGCTGGCCAAGTGCGGATTGGTAGACTTCACACACCTTTGAGAACTTTATGGAGAACTCTCCGGTGTGCAGGTTTCCTCACGATGTTTTCCTTCACCGAAGCAAGTGATAATTATCTTCTAATACGCACATACTATTTGAAAATCAGAGGTGCGTGCCAGGATTTGAACTGGGGCCCCTTCGTTCGAGAGACCAACGTTTTAATCGCTAGGCTATCACTGAACAAGTTAATGATTGCCGATAAATCCCACTTGATTCACAAAGTCTGATAGCGAGCGCAATAACTTTGTAAAAGCCTTCTCTTTTTGAAATCAGTGTTATTGCTGTTTAATTTCAATATCCTTTACATCGCTAACAACTATAACTTGAACCATACCCGGACATTAGCGTGGCCGCGCCCGTACAGCCATGTGTCTCTTTGGTCACGTTATCCACTACAAACCAACCCAAGGTTAGTTGAACACGAGATTACGACATAGCAACTGTTCAGTTCAAATGAATATCGATGACTTATACGAGATAAATGCTTACTACGATACGTAACTACGATCTGTAAGGCTATTCTGTTTTGTAACTCGACAGCGGAATCCGCGATGAGTGTCAAACTTCAAACGACTAAAGATAAAATTTTGACACTCATCGCGGATTCCGCTATCGAATTACAAAACAGTATCATTGACTGTATGTCAAATGTCAAGCACTCCTGACAACAACAAAAGCGTGTGAGAGATATTGTATATTTATAATGTAGGTAGATGTAAAAATTTCTCAATAAATAGAAAATATGAAATTTAGATTTTTATAAAAAGGAAATTTAGGTATCCATTAATGATAACGTTGCAATATTTTAACAACTTGTATTATTTATATTCATCTTAACAGGAAACACTGTAATAACAGATTATAGGAAATGTGGTAATAAGATAGACATAATATTATTATTGTACGATTTAGTAATATAAGATATACGTAAAATCAAAATAAGGTATTTGAAAATTTATAATAATGTTAAATGTTAACTACTTGATATTTTTTTTATAAATTGGTCTTTATTTGCAACAGGAAGTAAAATTGTTCGCTGGAAGAAATATTTTAAATATAAAATACCATGAATTTTGATAGATTTGAAATAGTTTAAATCAATTATAAATTGTATTTGTTTATTACGATTTTTATACAACATTTCAAGTTATTTTTGTCTATGAATATCAGGCGATATTAGGTGATGTGTTGTGGGGGTAGTTAGTTGGGTTGATAAATGGCAAGTGTTTGAAATGGTCTGGTCCCAATTCAGTGCCAATTACGGAACAGAGCAGCCATCTGCAGAAGTTAAGTACTTTCGATATTTTTATATTGTTACTCTGCCAGTCTATTTAATTATTGTTTTTTTTATATTCGTAGTAGCATTTTAATTAAAACGATGGTATTATCATAACGTTGTAAGGTTAAACTTGGACTCTGCTACCAGCTCTAAATTCAATAATGTCATAATGTTTGTTCCATTTTATAATGTATAATATTGATACAAATATGAAATGTGAAATGATATGATATTAATGCGGTAATTCTGTGCTGTTATTGAGTTTCTTTCCTTAGTTCTTCTCAATAACTAAAGCACGTTGCGAACTAAGGGCTTCAATAAATTAATTGCCGCAGATATGTGTATTTATTTACCTACCTACATGATAATATGAAAAAGTTAATCACCGTGAAATAAAACGAGTCGTTGTGCTTTTGTGGTATACCTTTATTAATAATAGTATAGGTTACAAACATTTATCGATTCTTGCTTTATAACATGACTTCTAATTTTACATTTCTTAACTTTCGATATAGATCTCTCCTTAAAATCTGACACGTGCGTATCGTCTTGCATTGACAGAGAGACTACGAGCAAAACGGTCAATTACCTGTTTTTACGCTCTTCATCGTTGGCGCGCTAGTGACATATCTACCTCTTTTTATTACGTTAAAATATCATGAGCTACGATAATCATTTCCCGTCAGATCGCTCGTCAGTTTTTTTGTCTGTTTTTATAAATATGTTATTATCAGTTCATTAAAGCTTGCTAAATAACAATGTAGATACTTCCTGTGATTTATTATTGTATGTGGAATATTGCCTGATAGCTGAATTTACACGTCTCTCTTGCTTTAGTGTGGAGACAAATAGCTAAGCAGGTAGATTTAACACTTCTATGTCCAACAAAAGACGTGTAAAGCATCAATTTTAGGATGGATGGATCGTGATCGAAATACGTCACGTGAAACAGACACTACAGACTATAGTAACTTCACATGAGGAATCTTAAAATTCCAACTGAAATTTTAGTTTTCCCAGTTAAAATGCACTGTTGCTACCAATAAAACAATGCAAAACTTGCAAAAGAAACTTTGAGGTTATGTTTTCAACTTGGCGATAATCATAAAATCCTTTGAGACTTAAGATTCAAGCTAACTTGGGGTGAAGGTACTTAAATTATAGCTCGCGGCCACGTTATCGAGAATCCCCTTGAGTTCAGCCCCCATTATATACATATATACATACTCCCATTATATACATACCTAGTACCTTTACTACTCCCTGGTCGAGAGCAGAGAAACTTGGCGAGTATGTGAGATTACATGCCATGTTGGAAATAAATGGCTCGTTGTTTCACTTACAAAGTATATGCTTATATAGTACTGTAAGCTGGCCAGCGAAAGATTATTCAGCATAAAAAAATATTTACAACCAATTGTAAATGTCCTCCTTTTTAAGTCGGTGTTATAGACATTTTCAAAGATGATTATTGATTACTCTTTCAAAGTTGATTTTGGAAGATATTCAAAGTTTCAATTAGTTTCGACTTAAAGAGTCTAGTTACATTCACACTAAATTTAAGTCAAAGTAAAATTATTTATTACCTCACTTACGGCTCATTTAATATAAGTAAAAAATTACAAGACACAACAGAAATGCAATTAGTTGCACATTATAAATATAACATTAAAAATATTTCATTACATTAACCTATACAAACACTTTAAACTTACTGATTTATAAATCATTAATTAATTTTAATGCTTATTGTTCAGATAGAAAATTCCAAATTGATAAAAAATGTACATGAAAGAAGCACCAATGAAATGGGTCAAATGTTAAATAGTCCCCGGTGTGTATAATGTTCAACACAACGCGACTCAATTCAATTTGGCATCGATGTGTAGTGGGCAAGCGCGTGAATATCGAATTCGAATTCAGTCGATTTCATTATGAAGTCGATACGAATGAACAATCAATACTTTACTCGTGTGTTTATATCGATCAATTCAATTTGATTACATTTTCAGTCATAAGTTAAAAATAATGGGGTTCGAACATTTTTGTATGGAACCTGCATACCTATAAGTTCGCCATTTTGAATAACCTCGTTTCAATAGACGGAGTAAGTGATTATAATCAAAAAGTATTCAGTCACAATCTTCAAGTAAGTCCGAAGTAAGCTATTCGTTGGTTAAGTTGACATTTCGTGTATGTAAAATGACACTTTAACGTCACTTTAACCGGCGAATAGCTTATTCAGGACTCTACTTGAAGATGGTGAAACAAGCCCAATGACTGATTGACACATGTTATATCAATGTCCGCGGAAACTAAGATTTTTGCTTTATTTTTCTACGGTTTTTGACTCAAATATCTTAGAAAATATATCACTTATGACACTACTATGACTATCACTGAATACGTTATGATTGTAATCACTTAATTCGTCGATTGACACATGTTTTATCACTGGCCGCCGAAATGATTATTTTCAAAATGGCGCTACTTGTAGGTATGCCAACTAGGTTCAAGGCCCTTTGTGTTAAATTAAAACTTTATTTTTAGATATAGGTAAACGGTGAGGATATACTTAATACCAAATATTTTTTGGCTTCCCATTACTGGTCTATCTAGTTTCTGGTTTTTCGATTTTTGTACGCACTAAACCGCTAGAGTTTTGTGGCAGTTGCTATCTTCTACAGTTATTTATATCGAATTTTACGAGGTTTCTGTGAGTTTTCATATGTAGACCGGACGGACAAACATAAAGATAGACAGACGATCATTCTAAAAAAAAAGTTTTTGAGTATTAACTCATAAACTTTAATCCCATTTATATTATACATAGACTAGGGCCCATAGAAAAAATCACATATAACTACTACAAATTATTACATACGAGTAACCGCCCTCGCTTTGCTTCGGTTTTCTTATTTTTTTACACCTTGGGTTACATTATTGGAGTTTTATTAAGGATCCCTAATTTTTTTTAAATGTAATATAGCCTATGTTACTCGGGGATAGTGTAGCTTCCCAACAGTGAAAGAATTTTTGAAATCGGTTCAGTAGTTTCGGAGCCTATTCAATGCAAACAAAAAATATAATCTTTCCTCTTTATATATTAGTATAGATGTGAAGATTTGTGATGATTTTGGGTGTTTATTTTTCTATAAGACGCTAACCATTGTACGGATTAAGAAGAAACCTGGCACACAAACCATAAGTAGGATTCTGTGATCCAGTTGTATTTACTCTCGGATGATTTGGTAGTCTATGTTTGTGATACTATAATAAGCCACCCTTATGCGGGCAATTTGCGGGCGGAACCTAGTATATTAATAAATTTAACCTTCTTTTTCTTCTCTTTTGGTGTTGATGATGTCCATTGGTGACGATAGCCTCTTAGTCAGGTGGATTGTCAGCTCGTTTGCCGGTTACTTCCATAAAAAAAAAAAAACAAAATAAAATCAGAATACTATGCTAAAATTAGATTTGAATAAATTTTTTCCTTAGCAACACGAGTCACTTCGATCGCTATTCTAAATTATCTAACAATTTACACCGGGCGGTAAATGTGATTGTGTATCTATGTTCGATTGGCAGACAGTTTATTTGTCTATAATTAAATTTTAATGGACAGCGTCCGTTTATATTGTATCTAGGCTATAAACAATAACACTGAAATTTAGGACATGATGAAAATGTCGTATGGGAGTATAGTAAATATATTATATGTTATTCAGATCATATTCTACCTTTGTGCTAACTTTACATCTTAATATATATAAACTAGCTGACCCGGCGAACTTCGTATCGCCTAAGAATGTAAAATCGGTACAGCCGTTCTTAGCCGTTACAGTTTCTGTGTGCTCCTCCCTCTCCCTCTCCCTCTCCCTCTCACGCTCGCGCTCCCGTTCCCGCTAATAGCTATCTATCAACTACACATAACAAAATTTTACCTTATCCCGCAAGAACAGGTCTATTTTCCGGGATAAAAAGTATCCTATATCCATCCCCGAGCTTTATTTGATATCTGTATAAATAACTAATCTATCAACTACATATAACAAACATTTACCTTATCCCACAGGAACAGGTCTATTTTCCGGGATAAAAAGTATCATATGTTCGTCTCCTGATTCTAAGCTAACTCCCCGCCAATTTTCAGCCAAATCGGTTCAGCCGTTCTTGAGTTATAAATAGTGTAACAAACACGACTTTCTTTTATATATATAGATTACATGTCACGTTGTTTGTCCGCGGTGGACTCCTAAACTACTTCAATCAAATTTGCACTCTGTGTGCAGTTTGATCCAACTTGAAAGACAGGATAACTTACATCTCCCTTAAGGCACACGAAGATTTTAATAAAAAAAACTTTTGACTGAACGAAGTATATATAACGATATAGGAACAAAATGCGGCTTAGTGTTAAAATCAATCTCACCCAGTCGACGTTTTTTTTACTTTGTATGTATAAAATAAATATCGTGAGTAAAATACGTTAAGTCCACGATGAGTTACGTTTAAAATCATGAAATAATCTTTTATTTATGTAGGTATCACTGATACACTTATGCACGTCATTTTTTTTTTATCAGCTTTTCGCAAAGGTGCTTTGTCATGGAGGAGAAGAAAAGTCGTAAAGAGACTCCTCAGCACATGTTTTAAAAAATTAAAGTTATATTTATTACAAAAATAGATATTCTCTAACCTCTAAAATCTCTAAAATCATTAGAATCTGACCTGGCACTAATGTCATATAAAGTGGTTTCTGGAAGGAGAATGAATTGAGAAGGGTTTTTTTTCCTTCATGTAAATGACTTTGTAATCCAAAGAGTAGGTTATTCTAACTGAATTATACTTTGACGTGCCTCAGACCTCTCACAGTTAATTAGGAGTCTCTATGTATTTTAATGAGTTAACACACCTTTGTGAGGGCTGTCGTTTACTTACGTACCTATATGAAAAAATATGAATGGTAATATGAAAATACCGCATCATTTAATAGTACGTAAGAGGCACGTTGCCATAAATTACCAGCGTTTAAAAATAATTAAATAAAAAATATATCTCCTAGCCACGGACCTAAAAAAAAGACGGATGTAATCCCAACAACAAATTCAGTGAAGCACCCATAGCCATACCAACTCTCTATTCGTACAAGTACACACACCCACACATTGACACCATACTGCGTCAATCGCGAATCAAAAATTACATACACATGGTAAGCGGGCGGCCATTGCTATGCTTCACTCTCGATTAGACAAGGTTACGTCCATCTTTTTTTCAGGTCCACGCTCCTAGCCTACAAATAAAATTTGTTGAATCATGGAAATTACACGAAAGTTTTTTTTGTAGTTATGATTTTCCAGCTATGAGGCTATAGCTATAGGCTATATATTAAAGAAATGGTTACAAATTTTTATTTGTTTAAAAAAATCCTTTTTTTAATTCGATGTACATAAGGTATGTCTAATAAACGGACTTAAAACAAGCCAAAATTGTGAAATGACTGTGTCGCAGACTTGTTAATGTCAGTTGTTCACTATAATTGTTCCCTTCTGGGGGTCTAGTAGCACTCCGGGCTCAAATATGGGTCTAACTTTTAGGACTAGGTCAAAGGAATTCACTAACATCTCAAGCCATGTGAGAATTACATGGCCTCATGTCTGGTCGCATCTCAGTTTATGTATAAAGTTCCTTCATATCATTAAGAATATACATTTGCCCTTCAAGTGTTACTTAGGGCAGAAACACGTGTGCGATTTAACACCTTGAACTTTTTGACATTCGCGTTCAGGTTATATGGCGAGTTACATTATAAATTTTATCAGTGGTCGCAGTGACCCTAATAAAAATAAAAATACTTAATAAAGTCTATTTCAGGGCACTGAAAGGTCAGAACCCTAGTAGTAAGAGGTCAAACTATCTATATGTCAGGGTCATTTTACTAAGTTGCTTGAATGCGTCACCGGCTCGATTTTTAGTTTAGAAAAGAACGATAGTTATAAAAAATATTATATATATAATTTTTGCTCATTAGATATACTTTACGGGCCATTTGATGAATCAGAATTAAATCCGTAAGACCCGTGCTCAGTAGTGGCCCATTAATAGGTTGCAGCTACAAATATACTCGTATAAAGATTAATTTCGACGTCGATAGTGAGTCTAATCCCTAACCCGGGTCTACCGAGTGAAAGTTTGCAAAATTTATGAAGTCGTAAAACGTAGTCGGGTGGCTAACAGTTTCCAACCCCTGACCGTTGCCAACATACGGACTTTAAAAGGTACCAAATTAATATATTATGTAGGGCGCAGTGTGATTCAATTCGCCTGATGATGGCAGCTTCAAAGACTTTTGCGGGTTCATTATGGATAGTAGTATGAGCAAAGGCAGAGTAAGGGATTTAAATTGGTAATGGCAAGGAAAATTTTAGGGATAGGGATCTTTTGTGGTTTAGCGAGGCTATTCATCTTTAGTTTAAATTCTTTATTTTACTACGTACTATGAGTAATAGCTTTGTACGTGATAACATATCTATACTAATATATAAAGAGGAAAGATTTGATTTTTTGTTTGCATTGAATAGGCTCCGAAACTACTGAACCGATTTCAAAAATTCTTTCACTGTTGGGAAGCTACACTATCCCCGAGTAACATAGGCTATATTATATTTTCAAAAAAATTAGGGATCCTTATTAAAATTCCAATAATGTAACCCAAGGTGTAAAAAAATAAGAAAACCGAAGCAAAGCGAGGGCGGTTACTCGTAACATAATAAATAACATACGTAAAACATTTCCAATAAAAAAAGTAACTTATTATTAACCTCTCCTAAATAAAAACCAAGTAAGTCAATATAATAATAATGATAATAACGCTTCACACTCACACACTCGTAGCCCCACACTAGGATTCCCTGTGTCGTGGGTGCCATGGACAACACACTAGACAAGGACATTCACACCCAGACCGAGAACAGAAATTCACACTCATCATCTGGGGGCACGGCAGTGCCCCCGCCAAGTCGAGCAAAAAAGCGGCACGGCCGTACCATCCTTTTCTCGAAGCAATTCAGGCCATTTTCGACCCCCTATAACTTCGTTGTGGATAAAGATAGAAGCCTGAATTTTTAGTAACCAAGCAGGTATTGTATGAACACGGTATATTTCAAATTTCATTCAATTTGAACCAATAGTTTAAGAATTATAACTAGTCAAAGTTTCTTATTTCGTCACTCACTGACTGACCGATCATTAAAACTCTAAGGCACTTCTAGCAGACATAGAAGCTTCAAATTTGGAACACAATTAGTGTTTAGTGTATAGATCAAGGAAAAACTAAAATATTTTGCAATTTCGGTCCAGTTTTCTAGATACATCAACTGCATAAATAACTTTGTAATCCCATATAAATATATAGGATTACAAAGTTACATTTGCAGTTAATGAATCACTGTACCTGTATAACAAAGTAACATTAATTTGCAGTGAATGAAGCAGTGTACCTGTATATAATATATAATAGGTGTAGTACCTAGGTAATATATAATAGGTACCTAGATATAATTATGTTCAAAGATAACTTGTAAAAGAAAAAAAAGTAGAACTATCTACAAAAAGAAATGAGATGCCATCAAAAACAAAACTTGGAAAAAAAACCAAGTCTCGCAACTCACTTCTTCTACCGTAAAAAGTTGTGAGATCCATGTAATACCAAGTCGGTGAATTTATTCAGTTCCTACTTAAGGGTCCTTCTGTCTTAAGTTATTAAGTAATTAGCTAACCTAACAAGTAACAACATCATATAGTGACCATAATATTATCAATATTAAAAATCTTTTATGTTTTAAATAAATAGATTGACTTGGCAATCGCACTAAACAATCAAATTTAATATAATACGTAGGTATAACTTGTGAGATACATTGTGTTTTCATGCGATGGTCAAGTCGATCTATTTATTTAAAACATAAAAGATTTTTAATATTGATAATATTATGGTCACTATATCATGTTGTTACTTGTTAGGTTAGCTAATTACGTAATAACTTAAGACAGAAGGACCCTTAAGTAGGAACTGAATAAATTCACCGACTTGGTACCACATGGATCTCACAACTTTTTACGGTAGAAGAAGTGAGTTGCGAGACTTGGTTTTTAGGGTTCCGTAGCCAAATGGCAAAAAACGGAACCCTTATAGATTCGTCATGTCTGTCTGTCTGTCTGTCTGTCTGTCTGTCTGTCTGTCTGTCTGTCTGTCTGTCTGTCTGTCTGTCTGTCTGTCTGTCTGTCTGTCTGTCTGTCTGTCTGTCTGTCTGTCTGTCTGTCTGTCTGTCTGTCTGTCTGTCTGTCTGTCTGTCTGTCTGTCTGTCTGTCTGTCTGTCTGTCTGTCTGTCTGTCTGTCTGTCTGTCTGTCTGTCTGTCTGTCTGTCTGTCTGTCTGTCTGTCTGTCTGTCTGTCTGTCTGTCTGTCTGTCTGTCTGTCTGTCTGTCTGTCTGTCTGTCTGTCTGTCTGTCTGTCTGTCTGTCTGTCTGTCTGTCTGTCTGTCTGTCTGTCTGTCTGTCTGTCTGTCTGTCTGTCTGTCTGTCTGTCTGTCTGTCTGTCTGTCTGTCTGTCTGTCTGTCTGTCTGTCTGTCTGTCTGTCTGTCTGTCTGTCTGTCTGTCTGTCTGTCTGTCTGTCTGTCTGTCTGTCTGTCTGTCTGTCTGTCTGTCTGTCTGTCTGTCTGTCTGTCTGTCTGTCTGTCTGTCTGTCTGTCTGTCTGTCTGTCTGTCTGTCTGTCTGTCTGTCTGTCTGTCTGTCTGTCTGTCTGTCTGTCTGTCTGTCTGTCTGTCTGTCTGTCTGTCTGTCTGTCTGTCTGTCTGTCTGTCTGTCTGTCTGTCTGTCTGTCTGTCTGTCTGTCTGTCTGTCTGTCTGTCTGTCTGTCTGTCTGTCTGTCTGTCTGTCTGTCTGTCTGTCTGTCTGTCTGTCTGTCTGTCTGTCTGTCTGTCTGTCTGTCTGTCTGTCTGTCTGTCTGTCTGTCTGTCTGTCTGTCTGTCTGTCTGTCTGTCTGTCTGTCTGTCTGTCTGTCTGTCTGTCTGTCTGTCTGTCTGTCTGTCTGTCTGTCTGTCTGTCTGTCTGTCTGTCTGTCTGTCTGTCTGTCTGTCTGTCTGTCTGTCTGTCTGTCTGTCTGTCTGTCTGTCTGTCTGTCTGTCTGTCTGTCCGTCCGTATGTCACAGCCACTTTTTTCCGAAAGTATAACAACTATACTGTTGAAACTTGGTGAGTAGATGTATTCTGTGAACCGCATTAAGATTTTCACATAAAAATAGAATAAAACAATAAATTTTGGGGGCTCCCCATACTTAGAACTGAAACTCAAAATTTTTTTTTTCATCAAACCCATACGTGTGGGGTATCTATGGATAGGTCTTCAAAAATGATATTGAGGTTTCTAATATCATTTTTTTCTAAACTGAATAGTTTGCGCGAGAGACACTTCCAAAGTGGTAAAATGTGTGTCCCCCCCCCCCTGTAACTTCTAAAATAAGAGAATGATAAAACTAAAAAAATATATGATGTACTTTACCATGCAACCTTCCACTTAAAATTGGTTTGAACGAACGAGATCTAGTTAGTAGTTTTTTTTTAATACGTCATAAATCGTAAACCGCAATTTACCTCGATCAAAGTTACAACGGACTACAAGAACTTTTATATTATGTTACTTGCTGCTACGGAACCCTTCATGGGCGAGTCCGACTCGCACTAGGCCGCTTTTTTTTACAAGTTTTGTTTTTGTTGGCATTCAAATTTCCGCCTCGCTGGGAATCGAACCCAGGACCCTTGGTGCGAAGATCCGGCATGGTAACCATTGCGCTAGACGGGTCTAAAAGGAAGTTAATAAAAATAAGTAAATAAACAGTCTCTATGGTTAAACGATCGTATTTCCTCGACCTTACCATCAATTTGCTGACCGAAGCAAATGTAATTTGTTATCTCCTACTAAGTAGGGCATTATTGCTGTTTTTCTTCGAAATTATGTAGCCTAACGCGCCTCAAAGGGCTGCCCGCTCCCAAGTAATTATCCGCACCGCAATTTTTCAACTGAATTTTCTTTTATGAAAAATTTTTGTTCACTCATACCCTGCTATTTGATATTTCTAATTTGCATTAATAATGTTCTTATCAAGGTTGTTACGCAGTTTTAATCTGGAGTTGGCTAGTAGTAAATTTCTTTTAGGGTACCTATTATAGGAATTTGTAACCGGCCAAGTGCGTGTTAGGACACGCATAGATTTAGGTTCTGTAAAACATTGTATGTTGATCGTCTTTTACTCGTCAACCTTGGGTACCTTCTCATGATAGTGTTCCTGTTTTCATTCACCATGCCGTGCTATTACTGTGATTTTTTCATTTAACTCCATCCATTAGCTGCCAGGGGAGGAACATTTAGCTCTCATTAAAAATTTCTTTTTAAATTCTAGATATTAATATTTCACAAAAGGATTAAAAAAAACGTTATATTATTAAATTAAATTTTATAAAGATAAGATATTTTTATAAGATTTATGCACGGACCTAAAAAAAGACCGACGTAATCCCAACAACAAATTCAGTGCACCCATATAGTAACCGCGAACTAAGAAGCCCAATTTGTCGTTTGCCATCACAGTGACATTAGAGATGTACAAAAAAATCGGTTCACGAAAGAAACCAATTTTTACAACAAATCGATTCAAAATTATAAAACCTTCTAATCGATTCGATAATTAAATTTTAAACTAAAAACCGTAATATTTAGTTACCTAGTTAGTGTAGTAGGTAGTATAGTAGTTGTAGTACCTATTACCTCGATTGAGCTATCTCGTACCGCGTATTCTCAATATGTACCTATTTACGACTTCAATAAAATATTCTTTTATCCATTCGCCCATGAACATCAACAACACCAAAAGCATCACTGGTGCGTTGCCGGCCAAGAAAGAGAGAAGAAAAAGAAAGAAATATAGATCATGATAGAATGAAAGTCCCGCTCAGTTTCATAATAATATTTTGACATAATATTATATTAAGAGCGTCAGGAAAAAACTACAGTGAATAAATTCTTTCTTATTTCGTAAGACACATTCATCTATACATAAATATTATTTTGTTGAAAAAAAAAATGTTTACCGTAACCTTAAATACATAATTACATATAACATATTATCTGCAGTTACTGTCCATGGATGGCGAAATGCCCATACATAATGAAAAATGTCCTTTGTTAGCATCCAATTCGTCGTGGTATTATTGGGTACCTAATTTTAAATTCAAATGCAAGCAAATCATTTTTAACAATGTAATTAAATTAATCAATTTTCATTCTTAAATTTCGATTATAGTAATGTATCGATTATGATTGGTTTTATAAACGGTTTCAAGCCGTCACATCACCCTACGTCAGATTAGATTTAGGCTTTTTCTTATAAGATTGTTTCGACGTCATATATTTTTAATAAATTTAGCATAAATTATGATGTGATGGGATTTTTACTAGATTTTAACGTATAATATGATTTATAATCAACGCCAATGAAAATGAGTAGGGATTTTTAACAAATTTTGGCAAAATCCTTTGTCCATAAGTATTCAACTATTCATGTCAAGTAAATGAATATTCCATTTCGCCCAAAGACACCCATACAAGGTTAGTTCATATTAATAAATAGCAGCTATCATTATGGGCATCTTAGATAATTTTGACTATAGTAATACCAACTCTCTATTCGTACAAGTACACACACCCACACATTGGCACTTCACTGCTTCAATCGCGAATCAAAAAATACGCACACATGGTAAGCGGACGGCCATTGCTATGCTTCACTCTCGATTAGACGAGGTTACGTCCGTCTATTTCTCAGGTCCGTGATATTTTTATAAGATTTATATAAATAACCGATTTTACTTTTTCAACAAAGTTTGACAAAGCAAAGCGTTTAATGTCACCAATGGCAGTTGCCTAGTCTTTATTGATGTTCACATTCATGGCATTCACAACGAATAACTTTTTTACACCACAAGACTATATTCATCATTAAGGATCCGTACACGTAGGTAACTCAATAAGTTTTGAGACAAGAAAAAGATATTATCAATGTTTATTTTACATTTTTTCGAAATACTCTCCTTCATTCTCTATGAAAACTTCCATTCGCCAATTAAACCAACTATTAAAACACTTTTGCCAGTCTTGATCCGATAGATCCGAAATTGAGACTTCGTAGGCGGTCACGGCCTCTTTGGCAGACGAAAAAAAAATTCTTTTATATTTTTCTTAATTATCGGAAACAAAAAGAAATCACAGGAAGCTAAATCAGGACTGTACGGTAGATGGGGCAAGGTTTCAACACCGGATTTCTCAAGAAACGCCTTTGTTCTGAGGGACGTATGTGACGAAGCGTTGTAGTGATGCAGCATGATTCCCCGAAGCCCAGTCTTTGGTCTCCTCTCTCGCAGAGCTTGGAAAACTTTCGGCAATGCTGCTGTTGTATACCATTCCGAGTTGACAGATCTATGATTTTCCAACATTGTTGTCGACACATGCACGCTGCGAGAAAAAAAAACTAGTCAACATTTTTTTATCAACGTTATGATGAAGACTGCTCATTTTACTTTTCATATTATGTTAAGAGATGGCGTTAGTTACCACTGTTTTTTTTTTATTTTCTAACTTTGCATCACTATGATCATTACTAAAACCTACAATTATCATCATACCCGAAATTTTACATTCGTCTCATTATGTTGAAATCAAAATTTTTGAAAGTTTCACTTCTACCACGTGTGAATTGCACACATTTTAATTTTTTTAAACCAGCAACCTGGCTATTTGCGTTCTTTTTTAAACAAATTTGCTTTTTAAAAAAATATAATACAGATGCGTTCCATTTTTAAATTACGAGCATATCCAAACTTATCGAGTGACCTACGTATTCACAATATTTAAGGCATTCGTGGACGGCTGTACGTGTGAACAGGCTCTTATCTATTCAAACAACTAAGAAGTACTTATGTCACCATTATAAAATACAACAACAATATTATCACCGATAAAAGACTTTCTCTGAATAAAATATACGGCTCGTTTATATTCAAAGAGTAAAGAAAAATCTAGCTCTGAGAAATTCATTGTACGACTTTTATAGGAAACAGAATTACAGGGAGGCTTCCTAGCGTTGTATCTCAAACGGTTTATATAGTTATGTCTGTCCTTGTGCCCCGGACAAAGTGCATTGTGTTGGAGCACGACTGTGTACTGCTTGAAGGGATGTGCTTCAGTAGGTAGAAGATATCGATAAATAGTACTAGGTCTTTATGAGTATCCATCGTTATTGAATTAGCTTTAACTGCCGCTTTGCTGTGCCTTTAAATTACCGTAACACGTAAGTAGCAAGTTAGCCAATTATTTATAAGTCAATCTATCAAGAAATTCTAGAGTTTTCGATCAAAATATATAAAAAAATGGAGGTAAATGTATGAAGGCATAATGGTGTCAAATATACTGTATATACCTACCATTTCACTTCTGATACGTCACACATAATTTCAAAGGAAAAATATACATTTATGATAAATTATATACCAACATAAACAATACCACGTCTCGCATTTTGTCCCTGAAATGATGCCTCAGTAAATTAACTTAACGTTTATAATCTGTCTTATAAAATACGTCTTGTAAAATCCGACACTTGGGTTTGCCATTAACTCTAATTCGCAATGGAGCAGCAGGGCATTTTAGAGGATCAGTAGCAGGGCATTTTAGAGGATCAGTGTTTGAAGCCAATTTACAAAAATAAGAGAATATCGACATATTTATTTAGCACACATGACATCCCTCGCAGGAGACATGAAGAGCTCTCCAGCACACTCGCCTATGTACGCTTCATTTGTCTTGTGCTTTGCTGGAATTGTCTACCTCGCCCTTCACTTAGGTCAGGCTTCTTTATAATATCTTGTAACCTATTTTATATTGTACCACTTTATATAAACTTTATTACTTTGTTACACCATTCGTTATCTTAGGTTCAGGTCCTTATCTGGGTCAATTTCAACAAACACGAATTTTGCCTAATTACAGTGGCGAATTTAAATTTGCTGTTTCTGATAAATTTTTTTGGCTTAAATAATAGGTAAATATTAGTACTACTTAATCATATACTAGAGATCGAAAAAATTTTGTTAGTTCATGAGATATTTCCATTTGAAATTACCAAATGCCACCGAAATTATTAAAGGACCACCGGAATTAAAATCCGAGCCACCGAAATTGATTAAATTTAAACCTGCTGTTTCTAATACATTTTATTTGGCATAAATAATATGTAAATACTAGTAATAATTAGTCACATAGTAGAGATCGAAAAAAAAGTTATTAGTTCCGGAGATATTTTGAAATTACATTATCAAATGCCACCAAAATTAGGACCACTGGAATTAGAATCTGATCCACCGAAATTGATTATGCCAATGAGAAATAATAAAGGCAAGATCATATTTTAATACTTTAAAGATACATTTTGAAGAGTAGGAGTCAAGATGAACGGACTCCTTTAAGTGGTGATTAGACACGCTTGTGTTTCTATGGCCTATTAGACCAGTGCCGATAGCTTAAAAAAAGGTAAAATGTGAAAAAAAATTATAGTAGGATGAAACCCATTGCAAAAGGAAGATGATATAACAAAAATTAAAGGAAAAATAATTTACGGGCGATCTGAGGTCGGGAGGGGGGAGGGGTTTAAGGGTAAAAAACGGTTTAATTCGATTTCCAACAACCCTAAAAGTCCTATGGAAAAAGTTAAATGGCAAAGTTGTAGGTAATAAAAAGATCTACAACTTTTTTATTTACACTTTTTTACATAACCTCAAAATTTATGTGAAAAATTCAAATAACCAAGTTTTTGGTTTTTTATCTTTTATAAAAAAAATCACGAAATTTAGTGAAAACTTACCTTTGTTTGTCCATAACATACTGTAATTTTTATGATTTAAAATATTTCTTTTTTCACCTTATTTTGACTTAATATCGACAAAGCAACCTAATTTTCAATCGAAAATTCTCACGTCAAAATATCTACTTTTTAAAAAAATCGGTGAGATTTTTGTTCGTTGGAATCTCTACTTTCTAATGGTATATAAAAAACTATAAACTACTAACTACTACTACTACTAACTATAAACTACTATGGTAAATGTTCTCTGAAAATGCAATGAAACGACAACTATTTTCGCATGTTTTTTGCAATCTTTATGTTTTATGGATTTGTAATTTTTTTGTCTAACAAAGTAACATCTCTTCCGTTTATCTTACGTTTTTCGATTAATTAAAGTGTAAATATTAAGCTTAAAATTGTACACAACGATTGACTAAAAAAATTAAAAACTCGAATCCGAAAATTTTTTGCGAAAATAGTTGTCGTTTCATTTTCACCAAATTTCGTGAAAAAAAATTTTTTTTTTTGTAAAAGATTAAAATAAAAAGCCAAAAACTTGGTTATTTGAATGTTTTACATAAATTTTGAGGTAATGTAAAAAAAGTGTAAATAAAAAAGTTGTAGATCTTTTTATTACCTACTTACAATATTGCTATTTAACTTTTTTCTATAGGACTTGTAGTTTTGCCGGAAATTGAAATAAACTATTTTTTACCCTTGAACCTCCCCTCCCCCACTTCCAGACCTCAGATCGCCCGTAAATTATTTTTCCTTTAATTTTCGTTATATTCTCTTCCTTTTGCAATGGGTTTCATCCTACGATTATTTTTTTTCGTTTCAAAAATTATCGGCACTGGTCTATACACGTCCCTATGCGCTTTGGTTTGCCACCGGAGCCACCGAGATTAGGCCACCGGACTTAGAATTAGAGTCAAAACTTGAATTTTAAAGAACATCGTTATTCACAGGTTAACTTTTATTTCACAATTATGGATGAAAACCTTTAATGGAAGCCTCCATAAAATTTCTTGATAATCTGCTTTGTACTTTTACTAATATACATGACATCGGAATTGGATGGTTTTGTATTCCTGCGCCACCGCAGTGAGTACTTACGTGTCTGACAGGAAAATTACGCAGCAAGTCGGTTATCTTAACACGCAGTTTGCAAGAGCACAACTGAACGGTGCGGGGAGAGCCAGTAAGGTGTCTTCCAAATCGTGTTGTAACAAGTAATGAAGTATACAAAATGCACCACCGGTATTGCTTTTTTTTGTAGGACATTTTTAAGAGACTTTTAAGAGCTGTTGCACTATCTTAAATCGCTCCGTAAATATATATTAGTTCTGTTATCTAATGTATTTCTAAAAAACATTCCTTTTCAATGAAATTTATTTACCAAAACAAAATAAATTAATAAAATATGTAAATAAATGGAGTTCGGACAGTACACCGGAATTAGATTTTAGGTCTTAGATATTTTTTATTAAGAATCTATGTATTAAATACCTCTGAATACTTTACTATCGCGTAGATCACTATTTAAACTACCTATATAAAATTATGCATAATTGTAGTTTACCTCCACACATTAATTTTCAACCTCGCCGTCTCAAAAATGCACTTGGGAAATTCACCCATCTGTATTTATATTTTATTTAAGTTATTTTTTTTTAATGAAAATAGCTGGCAAACGAGCTGACAATCCACATGATGGTATGTGGCTATCGTCGACAAAAGAAAGAAAGAATCGGCTCTGAAGTTGTCGGCTGGGGGAGCCGGAACACGACGAGTTGTTTGGCGGCTGACTCATGCTCAAGGGTGGTAGCTATCCAAGCGAACCACATGGAGAAATAATAATAGTAATAATAGTATTAACTAACAATTAAAATCAATATTACCAACAAAATCCCCCGAGGAGTACCACCAACGGGCCGGATTTAGCCGCCTCTTACGACACCCATCCAGCGTGGGATTGAGGTTAGTATTCAAAGCCACCCCAATACGGCACGAACTATGTTCTTTAATGATTGTACACCATTACAATGATTGGCAAGCACAAAACAATGGACAGCCCTATCTCTTACGAGCGATTTCTTCTAGACAATTTCTCCATGAGGTCCGCCTGGATAGCTATCACCCTTTTGCTTGGGTAACCGTCAAAATTCTTCGCCAAATATCTTTGGTGTCGCTTATGTCCATGGGCGACGTTAGCCACTTACTTACCATCAGATGACGTCAGCGTTCTATCGACTATTTACATAAACAAAAATACTGATGTCTAACATTTGTAATACTAGGGTTGACGTTACGACGATACACCACAATCTTTGTTATTCAGCAGCAAAACGCAAAGAACACACGAAAATGGTTGTGTAAATGATACTCGTATTTGTCTATATACTCATTAACAGCAAGTTTCATGAATGTGATTCAGTTATGGTCGAACGACACTGTTCTTGAGGCTAATATGTTTGTCTTATCAGTGTATCCATGTCAATTTCAACGCAAAACTATCAAAGGTCTTGAAGATAGGTCGTAGAATAACATAGGTGAATAAATAGTCTCACTTTAATATCAAGAAAATGTAATATTATTTAACCACTCTATCAATCACACAAAATGAAAATGATGACTTATTTTGCTTATAAATTAAAATTTGTGTTATTGCAATAAAAATTAAATTTATAAAAATGTTTATAAACATCAAGTTATTTAAAAAAACACGTACGAGTACCTCTCGCTCGCACCCCGACTCGGCGCGCGCTAGCAATCCAAAACAACTCCAGCGAATGCTGTGCGCCTAGTATCACGCACCTTCATCATGTCGCTTTTTGGCTGTCGCATCGTAAAAATTTAAGTCTCATAAATTTTTCAAACGCCCCATACGAAGTAAAACTTCAATAAAATAGCAAAAATATAAACGATCGGCCACAATGCATCTTGTAACCAATCAGCACTTCAAATCCATTTCAGAAACTATGACAGTCGATTGATTTGTTTTTCAAGAAAATTATATTGTATTCTAAGCATGCACTGTAAAATGCTAACAAAAAGTGTAAAATGTTATTTACGTTTACGAAAACTCTTCTAGCCTCGGCTAATTTACCCAAGGGTAGATGAAAGAATGGACAAAGACCATGGAATTAGTGAGAAATGAGATAAGTGTGAACCGATCTAATGTTAACTTTCCTTTAGAGTTTAGTAACCTTCGTAAAGTTAGCGGTTTTAGGGTTTCAAACTATGTTTGAATCAGTGCTGATAATTAATTTTATTAAATTACAGTATCGGGTTAGCGTATGTAATTCAATTTGGAAGTGTAGAAATAACATATTCATGTAATACACATAGTGAAATAATTTGGAACACGTCAAAGTGGATTGGATGGGTTATTACGCGTCTTTTTTATAACATCCTTTGTAACCATATTTGATTTATTTATAAAATTTAAATAATACAGCTCCACCATCCCAAAATCAATCTAGCGTGTTCATTTTTAATGGGACAACAATATTACTTACTTATATAGAATACATTTGAAAAAAAAAATAACACCTTTATAGGTCAAGATGCACAAGATGACTTAAAATATATAAAATATATATACTAAATATTAGATATAGGTATAAGGTATAAAGAGACACTGGTTTTATTTCAAAACTCAGTAATTATAGTTTTCCTCAAATATTTTTTGCTTGATAGGTAGGTATTATAATTAATTTACCAAAATAAGTTATACTCAAAAAAAATAACTTCCTCAACGATAACTTATTCATTATCAATATTTAACTATCGTCATAAGAGTTTCGCTGTAGTCGAGTAAAAATCTTTTTTTTAATGGAAATAGCCTAAACGAGCTGACGATCCACCTGATGGTAAATGTAATTTATCTTTCCATACATGTATTTTCACTGGTAAAAATGAAAATATAATCCTGATTTTAAACGTCATAGTGATATTATGATAAATAAATGAGTGTATGCAAAGAAATCCAGCAATTGGCCGGCTAACCAAACATGAGGCTAAGTGGTACAAATACATAACTCAGGGGTGTTTGCCGCCCACGCCGTAATTACTTAATGCTAGCGACTTGAGCTAACACAAATTAGGGCTAGGCGTAACTTAGGCGTAGCTAGACGTTTCATGACATAGTTATTTGAGTAGAGATCTCCTTTATTCTCTCCTGTTTGGACTCTCCTGGTATAGGGTTAATACTAGGAGAATCTTAATAGTCAATAGTCATATATTCATATGAAAAATACGCGTAAACAATATAAAAAGTAAAATTACAAATACCTTTACGCAGTATATAAGTTCTAAAAAAATATATAATAAAAAAATGTCAAGAATAAGTGATTATTGATGACCACTCTGACAAGTGTCTTGTCAGAGCGACAGTGATAGATTTATTATATCCCTGTCGCTCTTCCGCATATTAATTGGCATGACAAGAGAAATAGCAATAATAACTTAATGTGCATGATCGTAATATAGATATTCCTGTTGTGCCTATGCTAAATACCGAAGAGTAAAAAAAACAGCCACATACTATGATTGTACAGTATTACTAATATCGCACCCTCGAACACTTCCGGTCGCCTAGTAACTCGCTTTAATTAATTAATAAACGACGGCAAAAAGTGTCGTTACAACTTTTCCTCTTAATTTTTTCCGTCTAGCCCCCTTTCGCAACGCGCGATAAGGAACTTCGTTCCAAAAGTGTTTTGTAAATTAATGAATACCCATGTATCTATTAGATTTTCGGAAATGTGCAAAATAGTTATTATAAAATGTATTTAAATGGAACGATTTTTTTCATAAGCCGTCCGCAGGTTCATTTTAACCCCCAACGCAAAAATAATGGTGTTATAAGTTTTTTATGCGGAATACATAAGTTAGTACTTGACCACAAAACCACCTGATGGTAAGCGGAAATGAAGTCGTTCGAAGTTGTTCGAAGTTTGAAGAATTTCTGTCTGTCTGTGGCATCATAGCTCCTAAACGAATGGACCGATTATGATGATTTTTTTTGTTTGAAAGCAGACATGATCGAGACGATTCTTAGCTATGTTTAGTGTAAATATAATCTAAATTTTACTACCAAAAATAACCGACTTCAAAGTTACTCAAAAACTACTTGTCAGATCTCGGTCAAATTTATGTGGGACCACATGACAGCCACCACTTTCGATTAAAAAAAGAATCATCAAAATCGGTTCGCCCAGTCCAAGTTCTGAGGTATAACACACATAAAAAAAAATAAGTCGAATTGAGAACCTCCTCCTTTTTTGAAGTCGGTTAAAAATGTAGTGGTTATTTTTAATTTATCTGTTACTGAAGTAGACGTTCTCTACTACTACTTATCACACAATCACTCACAATTGTTTGTCGTCAACATCGCAATCACTTAATACCACAACGCCTTAGTTTACTCACGTCTCCGCTAGGAGTAAACAGACTTCGGGCAAACGGATACTCGTAGGAAACAATGAGACTGCTTGTAGGATCTTCATGTAATTAATTTTGGAATTATGTGTCATGGCTTCAACCCATTAATGGCCCACTACTGGGCACGTGTCTCTCCTCGTGAGGAGGTTTAGAGTATTCTCCACCACGCTGCTCCAGTGCGGATTGGTGGAGGGGCTAGTGGCCAACCCTAAAAAGTGTGTACTATGTGTTATATTTGTGTATAATTATATAAATTAGACCCACTCTGCGGTCAAAATTCGATCGTAAGTGTCAATGAGTTACTTCACATTAACATTTAAGTAATGTTTATTTTTTATTAATTTTTTGAAATGTGTTTCTAATGCATATTGTAAAAAATATTAGCTTTCTGCACTCCTTCTCCATTCAGTCTTTAGCTGTGCCAAATTTCATCCACGTAATTTTATTGTCGTAAAAAGGGGTACAAAGTTTTTAGGGTTCCGTAGCCAAATGGCAAAAAAACGGAACCCTTATGGATTCGTCATGTCTGTCTGTCTGTCTGTCTGTCTGTCTGTCTGTCCGTATGTCACAGCCACTTTTTTCCGAAACTATAAGAGCTATACCGTTGAAACTTGGTAAGAAGATGTATTCTGTGAACCGCATTAAGATTTTCACACAAAAATAGAAAAAAAAACAATAAATTTTGGGGGTTCCCCATATTTAGAACTGAAACTCAAAAATGTTTTTTTCATCAAATCTATACGTGTGGGGTATCTATGGATAGGTCTTCAAAAATGATATTGAGGTTTCTAATATCATTTTTTTCTAAACTGAACAGTTTGCGCGAGAGACACTTCCAAAGTGGTAAAATGTGTGTCCCCCCCCTGTAACTTCTAAAATAAGGGAATGATAAAACTAAAAAAAATATATGATGTACATTACCAAGCAAACTTCCAACGAAAATTGGTTTGAATGAGATCTAGTAGTTTTTTTTTTAAAACGTCATAGATTGTAAACCGCAAAAAACATTGATCAAAGTTACAACGAACTACAAGAACTTTTATATTATGTTACTTGCTGCTACGGAACCCTCCATGGGCGAGTCCGACTCGCACTTGGCCGCTTTTTTTCTTCACGTTTATATACGTATATATTATATACATATAATACATATGTTATATAGCTATACAGCTTATATAACTATAAAAAGTGTGTATAATTTGGCAACCTAGACATTTTATCTAAGAGTACCATAGTATATTCTGTGCGTTAGGGACTTGAAGCCGACTTGCACGAATGGCCCGTTACGCAGGGACCACTCGCCAGCTAATTTAAACGAGAGGGTTACACTTCGCTTCAACTACCACTGATAAATGTCAACTGGATATACCTCGATCATAGTGTGGGAAAAAGTCAATGACTGGGCTGGGATAGGTACAGTACTGCAGTACTGTGATGTGAGGTCGGCAGGCCTCGCTGAATTACATATCCTGGGTTCGATTCCCGGTTACCTACAGATAATTATGAATTTGGTTGATAGACATTTTTCTCGAGAAGTAAATACTTGGAGGTATGAGCATGAGTGTATGATAATAATATGAGTATTTGATATTTAACATAATTACAGGTTTTTCGTCGGGAAAGTTTTTAAAGCCGTTAGAAAATAAAATAACTACAGATTCAGCAAAATTAAAAAGCTAAAAAGATATCCATCAATTATTACAAGCCGACTCCGCTTATGCCATGAAAAAATACAGAAGAACCGACGACATCAAAATTAATTGTTTTTTTGACCTAAAACAGTGTCTTTAAAGTTACTTACGGTATTTCAATACCAAAACTGAAAAATACATCCATGTAAATCACACAAAGTTACAAATAAAAATAAATCACAAAAAATAAAAGAAATCAGTCATAATTAAGACAGATCTAATGATACACGAAGAGATTTGACCCAATTCAAATAAAATAGAAAACCATATTCATTTAAAACAAGTTTCACCTTGACATTTTTTAATGAGTAGCGATTACATCACATTGAATTACACAAATGCTTACAAGCAGACTTATATAATACCTACTTCGGCTGCATCGAAAAGCGCCTTATTTAGCGCGTTAAGCGGCAGATGTAGCCAACAGAATTAAAATCCTTTGGTGTGTCGAGGCAACCGCTACCCGGGTTATCGCTTAAATGCTGGCAATGACGCCCCTTTTAACGCACTAACTGTTGATCACACCTGTGTAATGTAAATTGTAATGCGTCAATTAACGCGTTAGGACGCAGGTGTAGCAAGGACATAAAATCTTAAAAGATTTAGCGCACTGTATAAACAAACTTACTTGTTTCTCCAAGCACGCTCGCGTCGCGGATGTATCTAGCTTCTCTATTTACGCAACTTGTCCTGTCATTCTTATGCGACTCATGCTCTGTCGCGTTTTCATTCCTCTTGCCTTATTAGAGCCGGCGTGTTTTCTAGGCTCCTTTCATCCAACGTCCCATTATGTAGCTCTGACATGACTTTTAATTCCCGCAACACTTTTTAATAAAGTCAAGTCTTTTTTCTTAGACACTGAAGTTGGACGATTAGGGATTGTTTTGCTTGTGGGGTCTTTTATGTTGAATTTTCAACTAAATTCCCCATAGATAGATTAATACATAAATAAAATAATATAATACAGTATAGACTTACAACTAACAATAAGATTTTATAAAACTATAGGTACCTTCATGTCTACTTTTTAGCCGACTTTAAATAAGGAAGTTCTTAATTCGGTTGAATTATGTTTAAACCTCAGACCTTCGTCATTCATCAAGCGATTTGAAAAAATACAATATTTTGTTATTTTATTTTTTAGATAATAATTACTGTAAACAAATTGTATATTGTATTTTAAACATCTATACCTAGTCTAGCCATAAATACTGTTACAAACACTTCACTAAATAATTTTTTTTGGAATTAAGATATCTGTAAATTAATTATATAAAAATAAAGGTAGTTAAATGTTAATTAAAGTTTTGTTTCGGTTATTCAAAATACCCTCCCTGGTTTTGAATGTAGGGCCTCAACCTCTTAGGCCAGTCGTCAATCGTAGCATGTACAAGGTTCGTATCTATATCAGCCACTGCTTTAATCATGGATACTTTCAGAAACTTAAAATTTTGGTGAGATTTAGCGCATGCTTTCTCTTTCCATTGTTGCCATATTTTGTTTCCAACGGATGTAAGTCTGTGCTTTAAGAGGGCCCCTCGTTGTGCCCTATAAAGTAAATTTTATGACCAATCAGCCAGTTTTGTATCCTGCTTTCTGATGATCTGGCGCTGAATCTTATTGGAATACTTATTGTGGATTTTCGATAATTTTTTGAAGAAGATGTTCCACAGTCTTTGCAAGGTATTTTGATACTCAAAAATACTGGGCTTCACTTCTTTTTCACAGAGAAATATCACAGATGAGCCCGAATATGAGACTCGAAGTCAAACCAAGACTGACGCAGGATAATGCCCACGCTGGATTATTGGCATACGCCTGGTTGCTTCTTTGTTCACGTGGGCATAATATTTTATCACTTTGTTTTTTGTAACTTTCTTCAATGCCAAAAATTTTTTCGTTTGAAATAAGAATTTGGCGGTTTTTTTTCTCGCGTACCTTCTTAACAAAGCTGGTCATCTCTCGAGCCTTAATTTTTTTGGAGGTTCATTACGGAAATTCCCTGTGTGTCGTCGATAAGCTCTGGGTACAAGGTCTTCATTTAACATTCATTTGATGGTAGTTTTTCTTAACCCTACCTGAAGAGCTAAAATTTTTGCTTCCAGACGGGAATTCGTTTAATTCGCGCCTGTACCTCTTTGGTGATCGCTGGCGTTCTAACCGTGCAAGGTTGGGCGCTTCTTCTACGGTTTTCGAAGCTCGAAACGTCAGGGAATCATTTGATAGTACGATAAAAAAAATCCATGAGTTATTTTTCAAATTTTCAGCAATTTAAAAACCTCAAGCTGCATAGCTGTAGCGGTGCAACTTAATAACCCGTGTGTGTCTTATTTTAACGTCCACTCATTTTTTATTAAATGACACAATATCAATTATTTCTTTATTTTAAGATAGAGCAAAATTTTCTCATTCGTAATCAATCGAAACATTTCTCGCTAGTATTTGGTACTTAAATTAAACAAGGCTGTAACAGTATATCTGGCAAGACTATGTATATATAAAAGAAAGTTGTGTTAGTTACACTATTTATAACTCAAGAACGGCTGAACCGATTTGGCTGAAAATTGGTGAGGAGGTAGCTTAGAATCAGTAGACGGACATAGGATACATTTTATCCCGGAAAATAGACCTGTTCCTGTGGGATAAGGTAAAATTTTGTTATAATTATGTAGTTGATAGATTAGTTATTTATACAGATATAAAATAAAGCTCGGGGATGGATATAGGATACTATAGGATACTATAGGATAGGAGGGAGAGGGAGAGGGAGAGGGAGAGGGAGAGGGAGAGGGAGAGGGAGAGGGAGAGGGAGAGGGAGAGGGAGAGGGAGAGGGAGAGGGAGAGGGAGAGGGAGAGGGAGAGGGAGAGGGAGAGGGAGAGGGAGAGGGAGAGGGAGAGGGAGAGGGAGAGGGAGAGGGAGAGGGAGAGGGAGAGGGAGAGGGAGAGGGAGAGGGAGAGGGAGAGGGAGAGGGAGAGGGAGAGGGAGAGGGAGAGGAAGAGGGAGGAGCACACAGAAACAGTAACGGCTAAGAACGGCTGTACCGTTCGCCGGGTCAGCTAGTTATTTATAAAAGTAAAGGTCATCACGTTAGATATTACATATGCACACTCGTGCACCCGTCCTCTATCAAGGGGAATCGAACCGGAGATATGAGTGTGTAAACGTTTTTTTTTTTAAATTATTGTCTTTCTAAACCCTGATTTCAGTTTTACAGTTTTTGTTTTTGTTTCAGGTATGTGTCGCCATCTATCGAACACAATTGTAACTACCAGAACCCGAACATAAGTTATGGTAAGCCTGTCCTAAGTAGCACGTATTCGTTTAAGAATAGGTCTATAATATACATTTATTGTTTGTATCTTATTGTATTTTATTTTTACGATTGCGGTCGTAGGCGTGCGTTATCATTAATATTAATATGTTATCCTTCCTTATACGAAATGGGTTGTATTGACAATAATGGTAGTATTATTTGCCAATTTCTCAGCGTGTTATGTCTAATGGTTGGTTAATGTTTTCGCAATGAGTTTAAAAATTTTGATTGTTTATTATTAAATTAATTTAATTATTTATTTGATTGATATAATTATGTATAATTAAATCCCAGTTCATAGTTTTAGGGGTCTCCACACTTATGAGTACAATCACAAAATTACGTAAGCATCAAAAATTACATTTTTTATGGAAATAGCCTGCAAATAGAGCAGACGATCCACCTCATTATAAGTGGCTATCGTCGCCCATGGAAATCAGCGACACCAAAGGCATCACTGATGCGTTGCTGGCCAAGAAAGAGAAGAAACGGAAATAAATAAATAAACACACACTCATATCCCCGCAGTAGGTTTTCCCTGTGTCGCGGGTGGCATGGACTACACAATTATAACACATCACAATAACACCCATGACCTGAGTATAAATATTTATATGTCACACGAGTAACCGCCCTCGCTTTGCTTCGGTTTTCTTATTTTTTTACAACTTATTGGAGTTTTATTAAGGATCCCAAATTTTTTTGAAAATATAATATAGCCTTTGTTACTCGGGGATAGTGTAGCTTCCCAACAGTGAAAGAATTTTTAAAATCGGTTCAGTAGTTTCGGAGCCTATTCAATGCAAACAAAAAATCAATTCTTTCCTCTTTATATATTAGTATAGATAAATATCTGCTCCGGCCGAGAATCGAACCCCAGACTTCGCAGGCAGGATCGCTACCAACTAGGCTACAGGGTCGTCAGAAAGTATTGTCAGATGTTTGCCCTTCGCTTTTAAATGACGTATCGATAAAGTTATGCTTTAGGGTTATTTATTTACTTGTCTAACGCCCCAACTCAAAGTCACTAACGGTTACTTTAATCCCTCCTTAGTAAGAATCTTCCTACAAAATCTGTACTAAGGAGCGATTTAAGTAACCGTTGGTGACTCTGAGTTGGGGAGTAAGTATATAAATAGTTAACATGGCATCCTACATTGGCAGATAAACTCATAGCTGTTGGTTGGTGTGGTATTAAATGTTAATCTGACCACCCTGGTAAAATTTCACGATTAAAACATGTAAATATAATTCTTTACCAAAAATAACCGACATCAAAATTAGGGACAACTCAAAAACTACTCGTCAGTAAATTTAAGTGGGACCACATGACAAGCACCAGCTTTCGACTAAAAAAAGAATCATCAAAATCGGTTCACCCTTCGAACTTCTGAGGTAACAAAAATAAAAAAATACAGTTAAATTGAATACCTCCTCCTTTTTGAAGTTGGTTAAAAATTAAATTTGACGACCCGCGAGGCGCAATGATTACCATGATAGACCGCCGTTCGAAGGGTCCAGGTTCGATGGTTGACTGACGAGTTAGAATTTCTGTTCTCGGTCTAGGTGTACGTGTGTTGTCCATGGGCACCCACGACACAGAGAATCCTCGTGTGTGAGGCTATGAGTATGTAAAGTTTATTTGTTTTATTATATTACTAGCTGTCGCCCGCAGCTTCGCATACGGAAATTATAATTTACCTTATTCGTACCTCTTGCGGAAGAAAATTTAAGAAACGGTGAATTTATATTGAAGTACCTACTTATGTTTAGTAATTTATATACTAAAACCCACGATAAAATCACAAAGGATTCATCCAGGAGCGGGTTTTGAAAAAAAATCAATATTCACATTAATTTGTATTTTTTTTTTTGCAAAATTTTGAAAAACTTAAAAATATGTGTTCCATCAATTTAAGCAAGGAACATTCGTTGCAAATAAGCAGAATGGTTGATGTTTTAAAAATATTCCATACAAACTTTCATTCCGTTTCCCGGGGAAACTTTATAATTTTCCGAGATAAAAAGTATTCTAAAATATGACCCAGAATATTACTAACAACTTTACCAATTGTCATTTAAATCCGTTCAAGGGTTTTCATGTGGCCCGGACAGACAAACAGACAGACAATAATTCTAAAAAAATATTTTTGTGCTCTAAAACATTATTGAAGTGCCCCCTAACCGGAATTTTTAAAAAATATTCAATGTAGAGAAAATTTGCCCTTTGAGTTTTATTATAGTATAGATGTCACTAGCTGCCCGGACAGACTTCGTTCTGTCAAAAGTTTTTTTTTATTAAAACCTTCCGTGTGCCTTAAGGGAGATGTAAGGTACCCTATCCTTTCAAGTTGGATCAAACTGCACATAGTGTGCAAATTTGATTAAAATCGGTTAAGAAGTTTAGGAGTCCATCGCGGACAAACACGTAATTTATATATATTACTAGCTGACCGGGCAAACGTTGTTCTGCCAAAAATTTTTTAGGGGTAGGGGGATGAAAAATAGATGTTATCCGATTCTCAACCCTAGCCGATATGCACGCAAAGATTCACGAAAATCGGTCAAGCCGTTTCGGAGGAATTCAACTTCTAACACCGTGACACGAGAATTTTATATATAAGAAGATTAAGATTTAAATATTTGTCAATATCATGAATACATCGAAGTATCTTAAAGCCATCAACCTTCCAAGATTCCGTTTTGAGTATCATCTTTATAATTGCTCCGTATAATGTAGTTACTAGTTGAGTGGCTCGAGTGTTAATGAATTTCAAGAGTTGCTAACCAGAAGGAGTAATTGATACAATTAACACGTTCTCGGTTTAGAGCGATATAATTATGCAAATTTAACTAACTCCTTTCTCGGTTACTTGACTGATGTTACAGTGTACTATAATTTAAATTTGTTAATTGCTTTTTTCCGAGTTTGTTACTCTTTCACGCCAAAACTACTGAACGAATTTTCATGAAACTTTGCACGCAGGTAGATCATGATCTGGGATAAGGGACAGGGTACTTATTATTCCGGAAATTGTGGGCAAAGCCGCATGCAGAGCGCAAGTATTATTTATTTATTTTATTGTTAATTAGAATAAATAAAATTAAATTAATATAAATGTGTAAGTTTGTACGGATGTTTGCTCTTACAAGCGATAACTACTCAATGGATGTTTATGAAGGACACAGGTAGATATGTAGGTATAAATGACAAGTAGAAATGAATAATAAATAAGATTAGAATATACCGGAAAACACGAGCAAAGAAGCGCAGAATAATAATCTGATATAATTACTAAAGAAATATGTGACGTACTTCTTCTGTGTGATGACAACTAAAGTCGTCATGGAACGCTTCAAAATCGTTCACGACAGACGTGAAAGAATTTTTTTACTCCGATTAATACCCCCAATTTGTCATCGAAGGCCATATCTGACTCAACGGTTTCTCAATTCCGGGTATTTATTCAAGACACGTCCGTCCGGGCATAAGACGCCGATTTTACTCGGATCTGTCCCCACAAGACTAAGCCCCACTAGGAAGCTAATCGAATTTGTGACGTCATTGGCATTGAGAACATGGCGGCTCCCAATTAAGCCGCCAAACTGGTAACGCAATTTTATTATTTGCGGGATGCGTGTTCTTACATAAGGTTTATTTATTTATTTATATATAAGATATGTTTATAGAGAGAATAAACGTTTAGTTGTCACATAAATATCTGCCCCGGGAATCGAATTCGGTGGCCCATCGCAGCTAAGGTCTCTACCAACTTACCTATGAAGTCAGCTACTTTAAACTTCATCTTTTATTTATGCCTTGTATTAAGGATGTGATAAAAAACGACAAACTTTACTATTATAAAAAAAGCGGCCAAGTGCGAGTCGGACTCGCCCATGAAGGGTTCCGTAGCAGCAAGTAACATAATATAAAAGTTCTTGTAGTTCGTTGTAACTTTGATCAATGTTTTTTGCGGTTTACGATTTATGACGTATTAAAAAAAAACTACTTACTAGATCTCATTCAAACCAATTTTCGTTGGAAGTTTGCTTGGTAATGTACATCATATATTTTTTTTAATTTTATCATTCCCTTATTTTAGAAGTTACAGGGGGGGGGACACACATTTTACAACTTTGGAAGTGTCTCTCGCGCAAACTATTCAGTTTAGAAAAAAATGACATTAGAAACCTCAATATCATTTTTGAAGACCTATCCATAGATACCCCACACGTATGGGTTTGATGAAAAACATTTTTGAGTTTCAGTTCTAAGTATGGGGAACCCCCAAAATTTATTGCTTTTTTCTATTTTTGTGTGAAAATCTTAATGCGGTTCACAGAATACATCTACTTACCAAGTTTCAACAGTATAGCTCTTATAGTTTCGAAAAAAAGAGGCTGTGACATACGGACGGACAGACAGACAGACAGACAGACAGACATGACGAATCCATAAGGGTTCCGTTTTTTGCCATTCGGCTACGGAACCCTAAAAATGAACGGAACCCTAAAGCTGCTACCAAGATATCTTCTTAAACATTAAAAAAGTGGGAGGGTGTGGGAGGTTAGTTAATTCTCTAGTTAAGGGGGTAATCGTCGCAAGAGTAACTACCGCCAGACTTAACAACGAAACTTAACATTTGTTGTTGTTTGTTTCGCAGCTCACACAAAATATTGTTGTGTGTGATAACTTGGGATAAGGGGACGGTATACAACCGATAGAATGTTGCTGCTACGTTCCCGGCATAATAATGAACTGTTCTTTGTAATTTATTTTCGCGAAATTATGGTTTTGTAGTCCAATTTAGACGCTGTGTTCCAATTCTATTATTGGTTTGAATCTAAGTATGTATACAAAATTGTTTCAATTTTTGTGGCACAGTCATAATCTGCTGGTTGAGCGACTGTCAAGTATTATTTTGAAGTGAACTCGCGACACTGTTACCCTAACCGACACCTCTGTATATAAGTTTTACGTTTTAGGCAACAGATTGCAATTTTTTATGTAAAATAATGTACATTATTTTTCATGTAAAACAGCGCAAAAAATAAATTTGTTATATAATTTTTGTAATATATAGTATAAGTATAGTTTATAATAATGAAAAAAAAAAACACTTCATTTAAAAGTATTTTCTGCACAATAAAATATTTCCTGACAATTCAAAAAATACATAGTTACGTACTTGTTCAAGTTTTCGCTTCTGTCGTCACTCCCGTAATAATGAATAATGAATAAAAAACACTTTATTTAAAAGTATTTTCTGCACAATAAAATATTTCCTGACAATTCAAAAAATACATAGTTACGTACTTGTTCAAGTTTTCGCTTCTGTCGTCACTCCCGTAATAATGAATAATGAATAAAAAACACTTCATTTAAAAGTATTTCCTGCACAATAAAATATTTCCTGACAATTCAAAAAATACATAACTTACTTGTTCAAGTTTTCGCTTCTGTCGTCACTCCCGTAATAATGAATAATGAATAAAAAACACTTCATTTAAAAGTATTTCCTGCACAATAAAATATTTCCTGACAATTCAAAAAATACATAACTTACTTGTTCAAGTTTTCGCTTCTGTCGTCACTCCCGTAATAATGAATAATGAATAAAAAACACTTCATTTAAAAGTATTTTCTGCACAATAAAATATTTCCTGATGATTCAAAAAATACACACGTAATTGTTCAAGTTTTAGTTGTATTGGCAGTACAGGAGTGCCACTGTTTTTTTTTAACGACGTGCTGATTTATTTACTATTTCTTCTTCTCTACGGTTATTCACCAATTCGATGGAAAAATTATTTATATCATTACATGCAATTATTTGAGCTTGAGTTGGAATGGCTATGAGTACATCTTGCCATTATGAGTCAAACTTCGCACACTGATTGAAGGACGAACTGATAACATTACAACAGAACATAAAACCCGCCAGAAGACAAGGTTTACACAAGGCTCACGTTTACAGCTTACACTAATCGAATCGGTTACGTTACGTCATAGCATTGAACTCGGGTTCCTAATTAACTTGTCGGAAAGGGAACGCAATTTTATTATCTGTACTTGTTCAAACCCGCGATTTCGTTTGTGAGACTTATTAAGGGATGGGAGATACATCTGTCAACATCCCCTTATAGGACATTGGCGACGTTTAATCATGTAGAAAGGTTCTAAACATAATTTAGGTAGCTGGCATTTTCCTTCTAGAATTACGTAGCAAAGGGAACTAGAAAGCAGAATCAGAAAGCAAATAAGTAGGTTCTCTGCTTCCTTCCATCCGCCGCGCGCCGTGCCGTACCAAGGCCAGGGTTCGATTCCCAGCGAGGCGGTTTGAATGATGAGTTTGAATTTCTGTTCTTGGTCTGGGTGCGCGTCCTTGTCTTTGTGTGTTGTTCCACGATACAAGGAATCTTAGTGTGGGACTATAAGTGTTATTTATTTACGTATACTAAATGCTTACAATTATTACAATACATACCAATTAAATAAGCAGTGATAGCCTAGCGGTTAGAACATTGGTCTCCTGAACGCAGGGGCCCAAGTTCGAATCCTCGCATATACCTCTAACTTTCAAATGTTATGGGCGTATTACGAGATGTTAATTATCACTTGCTTCGATGAAGGAAAACATCGCGAGGAGACCTGCACACCTGAGAGTTCTCCAAAGTAATGTTCTCAAAGGTGTGTGAAGTGGTAGACTATGGCCTGTAACCCTCACATTGTAAGAGGAGACCCCGAGCCCAGCAGTGGGACAGTTGTGGGATGTTACTTTGACTTTGACTTTTTATCAATATAGTTATAGTTGACTTTATAAACTACACAGTACAATCATGTACATCTTGGACAAATATCAAAATATAAAAATAAAGCAGTACTGGTATAAAGTTTTAGACATCATTACAGTCCCTACCATCCTTTTCAATCCGTCAGTCCTCTTGCCTAATAATTTTCATATACCTAACGTAATATCTGAAAGCAAAAACTCACACTCTTGAATCCATTTGTTCCGAAATTGTTTATAGTCCATTGAAATGTTACATTTTTTAGGCCTTGCGTTTTTTAGAGGACGCAATTTTATTTTTTTAATGTGTAGGGGGGGTCAGTGTAAAGCTAAAACCAAGTTTGTGGGGTCGCCACCCTTGTCCCACGGCCGCCATCTTGAAAATAGGGGTTGAAATGGTTTTTACGATATATCTCTTAAACTATTTATTTGATAAAAAAATATTTATAACTTTTTTATTTATAGTTTTACGACAAAAAGTTACTGGACCCAGTTGTAGAGAATTTAATTTGCAACAAAAAATGTTAATAATTTTTTTTTATCAAATAAATGGTTTAGGAGATATATCGTAAAAACCATTTCAACTCCTATTTTCAAGATGGCGGCCGTGGGACAAGGGTGGCGACCCCACAAACTTGGTTTTAGCTTTACACTGACCCCCCCTACACATCAAAAAAATAAAATTGCGTCCTCTAAAAAACGCAACCCCAAATGTAACTTTTCAATGGACTATTAAAACTGTACAAACTTTTCCTTCAAAAGTAAATAGGTATATCGTATTACACTCATCCAATTACACTTCACACATGTCCTGTATCCATCGCTACTTTATTTAACTACGAAATGATACGATCCTTTACAATGCGTCAATAGATCGCGTGTAAAGCGTTTTAGTAAAGACATGTAATTCGCTTACAGCATTTATTTTATACAAGTTTACACATACGCTATTAAGGATGTTAATCAAAGGATTCTGTGTTTGACGCGAAGTTCGTACTTTAAGCCCATGTTACTTTACTTTTGAATTATGTACGAGTTAATGAGTTAATATGGATATGGGATCCGTATGTGTCGATAACTGTAACTATCAGATATTACTTCGAACACTTTATTAGACGGTTTGTTAGCTTTTCCTGTTTGTATGTTCGAATTGGCTTCAACCCATTAATGGCCCACTACTGGGCACGGGTCTCGCCTCTTGAGGAGACCTAGAGCATACTCCACCACGCTGCTCCAGTGCAGATTGGTGGAGGAGTTAGTGGCCAACCCGAGTGTTGGAAGTTTTTCAAGCCGCCCGAGGGCCTCCGATATGGCTTAACGACTCTTATCTTATGAAGACAACCGTGTGTGCAAATACTGCGAATAAATTAATTGTAAGTTATTTAGAACTAGTATAAACCACCCTTGCTTCGCCTCGAGAAACTTTAGAATCTACAAGCACCATCCACTCATTATACTCAGCGGTGGGTGAAGCCAGTGGATTCACGAGTCGTGGGTGTTAAATTCCTATGACTACCTTCTGGCTCCATCATCAGATCAGCTCTATAACATAATTATATTGCATTGTCATCCTACATTCGTATCGACGCTTGAAAGGCAAAAATTGCCAAGCGACATGTTGTCAACTTTAGACTAGAGCATTTTAAAGTTTTTAATTTTAGAAAAAAAAATCGTAAAAATCGCTTTATTAAGCATTTAAACTGCATGTAAAATTCATTGAAATTAAGTAGCTATGACTGATAGGCGATTTTTTACGATTTTTTTTCTAAAATTAAAAACTTCAAAATGCTCTAGTCTAAAGTTGTCAACATGTCGCTTGGTAATTTTTGCCTTTCAAGCGTTGATATGTACACTAAATTTCAGCTCAATCAAACCCCAAGAAGTAAGTCAATTTAACTTGCAAGACAGAAAGACAGACCGAAACAAGTGAAACTAAATAAAAACTTTCAAAATATTCGTTAACCGGCTATTAATTTGTAAAGTGATATTGAACGCGACTATAATCATGGCTATTGGTCTAATCCAATAACAGTGGCGGTCCAGCTGAACTAACGCACATAAAACGATAAGGGTGCCGGCACGCGATTTCATTATCAGATCAAAGCACTGCGGCTGCGGCTGAGGCGTGCGGCTGCAGCATGCGGCTTGGTTATGCGACGCATGGTTCAGTTGTTGTATAATTTGGTTAACTTAGAACACGCTGCTTAAAGTACGTTGAGCTAAATATTTGCGTTAAAGTAGTTAATATACTTAGATAGATTCATCTGCGGAAGAACGATTTGTCTAGTTAACATGGAAAATAACAACACCCAAATACAAATCATTTACATATATTTTAAAAAAGATCTGCCTGGGCCGGACATTCTTACAATATTTTCATACTGGGTGACAGTGTTGTCAGAATTATGTATTTTTATTAATTTAGCAACTAAGCTTATGATATACATCCAAGGAATTATACCTAATACACGGACCTGAAAAAAAGACGAACGTAACCTCGTCTAATCGAGAGTGAAGCATAGCAATGGCCCGCTTACCATGTGTGCGTAATTTTTGATTCGCGATTGAAGCAGTGAAGTGTCAATGTGTGGGTGTGTGTACTTGTACGAATAGAGAGTTGGTATTACTATGGGTGCTTCACTGAATTTGTTTTTGGGATTACGTCCGTCTTTTTTTAGGTCCGTGACCTAATAATAATTCTTATAGTTTATTTCTTCTTGAGAAGGTCTAGAACATACTCTAGCAAGTTGACAATTCGCTTGGCGGCTGACTTAAGCAATAGAGTGGTAGCGATCCAGGTGGACCCCGTGGAGAAATAATAACAATAATAATGGTTTTAATGAACTATTAAAATCAATATTATCAATAAATTCCTCCGAGGGGCCCTACCAACGGGTCGGATTATCGACTATTACTCATTAACTACTTATGCTAACATAGCCGTGATAGTTTTCCTCGTAAAATCATCAAAATTTCTGAGAATTTTTCATTTGTCCAACTCCAACCATTTAAGCAGGGGAGGACACTTGACTTTAACCAAAATTAGAACCAGATATTTCGCAAACAGACCTCTAAATCCAAGAATGGTCTTAGAAGACCCATAATATTTTTGAAAGACCATTTCAAACATACTATAGGGTACGCGACGAATAAAAAATTCATCTTCAGGTTACCTGTAGGGGAGGTACCCGGAAAAAATGTTTTTCAATATTTTATTCAACGAATTTAGAGTTGTAATATACTCGTATATGTAGTTCATGCCAAATTAGGGGCCATCCATAAATTACGTCACACTAATTTCATGACTTTTTGACCCCTCCCCCCTTGTCACAGCTGGTCACATTTGTGAGACCTCCCCCCTAGTGTGACGTCACATATTAAGAAATTTTACACCTAGAAATTATTAAATTAAAACAGCAGTTCTGAAATAAGTTTTATTTCCATTATTTTTTTTTTTAAATATTTACCTATACATACCAATTATTCGATTTTGAAATGTGACGTCATGAAATTTACGACCCCCTCCCCCATAACATGTGACGTGATTTATGGATGGCCCCTTACAGCTTTCTAGCACTAAGGCTGTCGGCGCTATGCTTAGGACAGAAGGAGATACGGACGGACAGACGGACATAACGAAATTATAAGGGTTCCGATTTTAATTCGGAATCCTAAAAACGGGATAACAGTTTATTTTTCTGATATCGCCTGGCATAGAGGGGAATCAATTTGTCGGTGAGGCCTATTAAGTATCAGGTAGTCCGCTCGTTTGCGCGCTATTAAGATAAAATAGACAAGAAAGGAAATACGTAATAGTCCTTTAACAATCTACTTAATTATGCTTAGGGTGACTGACTACAACTTGAAACATTGCATTTTATATTTTTAGTCTTTACTGACATAATATGGTAATATTTAAATTAATTTAATTATGTTTTTTTAATGGAAATAGCCCGCAATCGAGCTGACGATCCACCTGATAGTAAGTAGCTATCGTCTCTCATCAACATCAGCAACACCAAAGGCATCACTGCTGCGTTGGCGGCCAAGAAAGAGAGAAGAAAAAGAAAGAAAGAACTAGCTCTCAAGCTCCAGCCGGAACACGACGAGGCGGCTGACTCAAGCTCAAGGGTGGTAGCTATCCAAGCCAACCCCATGGACAATAATAACAAAACAATAATAATAGAATGAATACCATATTAATTAACAATTACAATCAATATTACCAATATCATCCCTCCGAGGGGCCCTACCACTAGCGGCCCGGATTTAGTTGACTCTTACGACACCTATCTGGCGTGGGATTGGGGTTAGTATTCTAATTGCCAGCCCGATACGGCTAAAAAAGTAGTTAATTAAGTAAATTGTTAATTATGTTAACAATGTTTTTTTTACTATCACATCAAATATTTGTACCTTACCATAATAGTGAGATAAACACGTCAAAAAAATATAAATAGGTACAAACTTGAAGAGAAAGTAAGAACTTAGAATTTAACGTCGCAACAAATTGAATTTTCAAAAATTCAGCTTCTAAAGGGGTCGTGTATTTAAAAACAAAACTTGCGCTGTGTCACATTTCACACGAATGAGATCAGAGCCGCACATGTTAGCCGCATAACGCATGCCGCATGCGGTAATTACGTCACGAGACTCACGAATAACCCAAATATGTCAAAATCGTCACATTAAAGTGCTTAGTGACCAGGATTCGTTCACCCACTAGGTCAGGAGCTGACCTGTTTACCGAATTTTAGAAGCTAAAATTATTATGACCACCAACAATGAAAAATCGTTTACTTCGCGTGCTATTGAAGCTTTGAAATGTATAAGCATTATGGGATAACAAAGAGAGATTTTTGTAATTTATCACAGTCAATGTAAAGAATATTTAAGGTTTTTTGTGTTTTAAAGAGATGAGCCGGCCGATATCGTTCTTAAGTCCAAAAAGGTTTTTAAGGTATGGTCTCTATAATATAAATAAATAACGGTACGCACTTGTAGCCCCACACTAGGATTTCCTGTGTCGTGGGTGCCATGGACAACACACAAAGACAAGGACACACACACCCAGATGTAGAAGCAAAATTCAAACTCATCATTCCAATTTCTTCCTCCCTGGGAATCGAAACCCAGGATCCTTGGCACGGCGGTTCGGCATGTTAAACATTGCACCATACGGGTCGTCAAATGACCGGTATTATTAAATGCCATTGTAGACAATAGTGACAATTATTTATTACCTATCGCAATACAAATCGGCAGATTTTTTTTTTAATTGATACCATTATTACTAATATTATTTCTCCATGGGGTTCGCCTGGATAGCTACCACCCTTGAGCATGAGTCAGCCGCCAAACGACTCGTCGTGTTCCGGCTGGGGGCTTGAGAGCCAGTTCTTTCTTTCTTTTTCTTCTCTCTTTCTTGGCCGGCAACGCATCAGTGATGCCTTTGGTGTTGCTGATGTCCATGCGCGACGATAGCCACTTACCATCAGGTGGATCGTCAGCTCGTTTGCCGGCTATTTCCATAAAAAAAAATGCATCAAACATTCGAAGCGGAGTACTGCATTCTAATGAAATGATTTCTGGTTTAAATACTATACTACTACTAATACTACTAATACTAATACTATACTAGGTTTGGAGTCTTTGATGAAACGTTGTTCGAATCAGAAACCGATATTTACAAATCCTTTTGCAGATTTTTTTATTTAACACATTCAAACAGTCCAAACTACATGGAATACCTACTGTTACTGAAAGAAAAATTATAAATAGATACAAATCATGTTTTAAAAAAATTGTAAAGGAATTTGGTTGTGAGGTAAAATGATTACAAAGTATTTTATAATAAGTTCATGTCGTATTGACTAGTGCTTGTTTCAGTGAACGAATATACTACAGTATAATATTAGTTCATTGGTTGTGTTGCATTGAGGAAGTGGGTAAAAAAGATACCTTTTAGGCCATACCCATTCAGTCAATTCATTTAGCCATAGAATCAATAGTGAAATGTTGCCTACATTTTATTAACTAGAGCTATATATATATAAGACAAAAGCCCATTGTTTTTCAGTTTTACCGATGTCCTTGAGTTGACTTGAGTTACATTACCCATAGACCATAGTCATGTCTGCTTCTTCTGGTCTGCCAAAATACGATTACTTTCTATCTGGTATTTCAACAAACTGCATCGCAGCTACAGTACGACGTCGGTTCATAATAGCGTTAATAAAACTATAAAGTGAACTGCTGAGGCTATTTAAGAAATTTATGTTTCACAACACATTTTACGGTCTAATTACCGAGCACTTTTTATGAGAACAATGTATTCATATGGACGCTGAGAGAATTCTTTATTATGGAAATTGCGCTACGGAAGTTAAAGGTTTAAATAGAAAAACAAACCATGTATGAAGTCTTTATCCAGTTTTCGTAAAAAAGATTCAAATGCAAATTCGGGTAGTGATGAGCCGATTCTAAAGTCGTTTCATTTGATGTGTTGCTACATAGTCTGTTTGTTATACAGTCTGATTATTATAAATCACTAGCTGACCGGGCAAACGTTTTGCCAATGTGTATAAATTATATCTAGACATAGGGCCACTCTAATCACCTACCGGTATGAAATATATTTTACGACCTATTAACATATCAATCAAATATACACAAAAACAATTATAAAAATTGGTCGAGCCGTTTCAGAGGAGTTCGGTCAAAAACTCAGTGACACGAGATTTTTATATTAGATAGTTTTTTTTTTATGAAAATAGCCGGCAAACGAGCTGACGAGTGACGATCCACCTGGTGGCAAGTGGCTATCGTCGCCCAAGGACATCAGCCACACCAAAGGCATCACTGATGCGTTGCCGGCCAAGAAAGAGAAGAAAAAACTGGCTAGAACTAGATAGTACTAGCTGTTGCCCGCAGCTTCGCATACGGAAATTATGTTTTACCTTATTTGTAACTCTTGTAGAAGAAAATTTAAAAAACGGTGAATTCATATTGAAGTACTTATATTTAGTAATTTATATACTGAAACCCACGATACAATCACAAATGATTCCTCCAGGAGCGGGTTTTGAAAAATAAGCAATATTCACATTAATTTGTTTTTTTTTTTCTTTTTTTTGCAAAATTTTTAAAAAATGAAAAATATATGTTCCATCAATTTAAGCAAGGAATATTTGTTGCAAATTTGAAGCAAATCGGTTGATGTTTTAAAAATATTCCATACAAACTTTTATCCCGTTTCCCGGGGAAACCTTTTAATTTTCCGGGATAAGAAGTATCCTAAAATATGACCCGGAGTAATAGTAACAACTTTACCAATTTTCATTGAAAACCGTTCAAGGGTTTTCATTTGATACCCGGACAGACAAACAGACAGACAGACAGAGAATAATTCTAAAAAAAATATTTTTGTACTCTAACACGTTATTGAAGTGCCCCCTAATCGAAATTTTTTAAAAATATTCAATGTACAGAAAATTTGCCCTTTGAGTTTTATTATAGTAATAGAATAGATAGATCATAAATCACCCTAGTTACATTATAAATCATTAAAACTGTTTTAAGAAATACTGAAATAATACAGCTAAAATTACCCATTACATAATTTTCGTAGATATTTCAAGATAATTACTAGGATCACAGAGCTCGCTAGACCGTGATGTATTGGACTAGGCAGTAGGCACTTAAGTCGCTTATTAAGGTGTAAAGTGTGAAGGTATAGGCGCCTCGTATGGATTATTGCAGACTAGAGCTCAACGTACTTGCATAATTAGTATGGATTTCTATTAAGGCATTGACAATTGTTGGCTTCTCTTCATCTTGCTTTAAAAATCTATATCCTTATTGGTGTTACAATAACAGTTATTATAGTAATTTTATCAATATAATTGATTATTTTTATTAATGACGGATGGACTGGTAATATTATCTTTCCGTGAAGCCTTGAACAAACCAAGAACAGAAACTCAAACTCATCATTCAAATTTCCAACTCGGGAATCGAACCCAGGACCCTAAGCACGGCGGTCTGGCATGGTAATACTTATGTCACACGAGTCGTCATACGGGTAGTCATGAATAACACGATTTGCCTTCTTACATAACTTATTACTTACATTTGTTCCACAAAATTGGTTTAAGTTATTTGATTAACATTACAACTTACTCAGAGTCATTATCGGTTACTTTAATCGCCCTTTAGTAAAGAATCTTCATACAAATTCTGTACTAAGGAGCGATTTAAGAGACCGTTAGTGACTCTGAGTTGGGGCGTTAATCCATTATTACTTCTAAAACATCATTAATTCCAATACACAACATCCTACACCTAACTGTTCGCACCACGATCTAATCTCATCTTGAGACGTTCTCGCCTTGCAAATGATTCCATTATCTTGCAATACTGATCGAAAATCGATCCAACCGAATCGTATCAGCCTTATTACTATACATAGAATTCCAGCCTTCTTCCCAATGAGTCGGTAGCATTGTCCGGCAGTAGATTAGATGGGTTTTCGATTATGTTACGGCTATTAGGCCTGAACTATTGTATTGAAAAAGCTTCATATTATGCTCTTTGTAAGGAGGCACGAAATGTTAAAATTGGTGGGATTTGTAAGGCTGCGGAAGTTCGTATACGTTTTTTTTTTCAATATTTTTTGTATTCGTCCATAGGCATCTGAAATTGTGGAGAGGCTCCATTAGTTATTTTTTTCTAGATCTAAAAAAACACAAGAACTAGTTAATTGCATTTTTAAAATTCAATCCAGAAGAAATGGAACCGATAAATTATTACTTACTGCAAAATTTAGAGTATTATATTCGTATATATTATATTATATTCATTGCTGGCATAAATAAAATTATTATTACTTAATTTTAACTTTTTAAAATTTTACCCCCTTTTTATAAGCTTTTATTTAGATAACTTGATTTGTTCGTTAGTTTGTTAGCATGTAATAATATGTATAGGACAAATCTCGGAAGCTGAATTAGATCTGGTCTTCAACCCATTAATGCCCCACTACTGGGCACGGGTCTCTCCTCTTGAGTAGGCCTAGAGCATACTCCACCACGCTGCTCCAGTGCGGATTGGTAGAGGGGTTAGTGGCCAACCCGAGTGTCGGAAGTTTTCAAACCGCCCGAAGGCCTCCGTATGATAACAACCGGGACCGGCGGCTTTACGTGCCCTCCGAAGCACGGAAACGCTCAAGAAATTTTTGCCACTATCGGTCACCCATCCAACTACCGACCGCGCCCGCTGTTGCTTAACTATGAGCGAATTAGATCTACTTTTTAATAATAATGTTGACCTGATACTAGGGTAGCATTGACTCCAGACGAGGGAACTGCTCAACTACCAACAGCAAAGAATTTTGAAGGTATTTTTAAAATATTAATTTATTTGCAGTTTTATCGTATCAGGCTTTCTCTACATTCCTTTGTATGCGTGCATATACAGCTCCATCTAGGCATTACACTCTGAACTAAGCCTGCCATACTGGTAAATAAAATTATAAACAAATTATTATGTTAATGCAATACGATCAAAATTATAATAGAATACTGTAGTTTATTGTACATATCGTATGCGACCTATATTAATTTTGGATATTTAGCATTATACGACAAAAAAGCTTCAGAATTTAATACTTACGGCTAAAACAATCTTTGTACTAATACCGCCATCTAGTTTTTCTTAGAAGAACTATAAATTACTGAAGGCATTTTAGCTCTCTGTAAAGTTATTTGGGGCGTGTGAAGAATCCATTCTTGCGTCCAATTCAACCTTACTTGCTAGTGAAACATGCAACGGCGGTGTATTTACCGTCGAGTAGCTTGTTAGCGCGCTAAAAAAGAGTCACATATACCCGGTGTGGCATAATCACACACAAGAAAAGAAGTCACCGGGAATTGAACCCGAGATCACTAGCTACACCGAACCACTACCAAGTAGGCTAGACTATCCAATATCTAGACACGCGGTAGCGTATCAAGCGTAGCGTGTCAAGCCAATTTCAAGCTAATAGAACTGGCGAGCAGCACCGTGTGTAATATTACACGAATCATTTGGAGCCACTTTTGACCCCCTCATAACTCAAAAACTATTCCACATAAACCTGTCTTTGGCTCATTTATTGAGACTTGCGAAATACATATGAGCTCCAAATTTCATAAACACACCTCAAACGATTATTTAGATATTAACGTCCAAAAATCGTCATTTTTATCACTAACTGACCCATAGATCAAAACTCTAACCCAGTCCCAGATGACCTACAAACTTGATATTTGGCATCATGGTATTAGGCGTATGTAAAGGAAAAAATGTGAAACCTGAAAATTATTGATAATTAGTTAAATAGTGAATTAGCGGTTCCACTGTATAGTGATTTTACAAATAACAATAGGTATATTCATTTCATTATCTTTTTTATTTATAATTTCTATATATTTCTATTCTTTATTAATTAATTTATAATTTCTAGACAAAAAGTAATGATATCTCATCAAAAACATAAATGTGAAATGAGAGCAAATTAAAAAAAATTGAGATCTAAATAGGTGCCAAGTTCTGCGTAGAAAAGCCTAAAATTTTTGTCATAAGAACATGTAATTCAAGTTTTACATTTGACTTGGCTAGTTTTCATTAGTCAGCAATCAACAAACCAAATTTTAGAAAAGTAACATAGATATTACATCAAACTTACAGACTTAACAATTATAGTATGGCCTAGACAGGTACGTGACAACTAATCAAGTCAAATGTAGAGCTTGAATTACATGTTCTTGTGACTAAAATTTTAGGCTTTTCTACACAGAATTTGGCACCCATTTAGATGTCAATTCTTTTTTTTATTGGCTCTCATTTCACATTTATGTTTTTGATGAGATCGTAAACACCGCGTGCGATCTATCGTATAATATACCTACGTAACTATATAATTCTTGTTTTTTTTTTAATGGAAGTAGTTGACATACGAGCTGAGCATCCATCTGATGCCTGTTGTCTGTTGGCACCCATGGATATCAGCGACACCAAAAGCGTCACAAGGCATGAGCATCACACAACGGACCGGATTTAGTCGCTTCTTACGACACCCATCCGGCGTGGGATTGAGGATTTAGTATTCAAAGCCTACGTCTAAAATTTAATACGGCTAAAATATATATATTAATGTCCTAATATTTAAGTGGGATATTTTTTTTTTCAGAAATAACCCTTAGTCCGCTACAACATGCAGCAAAGTTTTATCGACAAAAGTTCGCTGATATTAGTTACTTGATTGATGTTTTTTGTATAATACGTAAAACTATCATTGTGTGCGTGATACAAATGGTTGTGTGAGTGACGTGTTTACGTCTTCGAAACGCACTTGAAAATACACTGGACCGTAAAGAAAAGGGTCTGTTAGAAAATCTTCAATATCTTCAAAAGTACCTGACCTAGCTTTATGAAATAAAGACTAAATTAAAGAATATTTAATGCCACATAAAATAATATACATAAAACCTTTTTATTTATTTTTGATAATTGTATGAAAAACTGTAAACATAAAATAATGGTCGTTTTTTAATTTAGGACCAAAAAATTCAATTGTTACGCGTTTGTTTTAGTTTTGCCATTAAATAATTACAAATATGGTGTATCTGCCTTATAAATTTTATTATTCTGAATCCATCCAAGTTCCATCCAAGTTACATCAAGCTAAAATTAATTCAATACAGCAAAAACATTATTTAAAATCTCCTACCAATACTTTATTACTAAATATAATAAAATTAATCAATATTTGATGCAAGTACAAACAGAATTCCAGATTTCCAGAAACAAGTTATTCTGCTTCTATATAAGTTTTGCTTCGCCGTACTTCGAAGTTTTATCGACAAAGTTCGCGAAAGTTCCTAAAGTTCCTTCGAGATGTTTTTCTCTTAACAAATGATGTTTTAAATGTGTTTTGTTTGTATCTAAGTGTGTTAAATCCATTTGTGTTTAAATAAAATCATTGATTTCATGTTTTGAATCTAAAACGTTTAATGAAAATGCCCAATTTGTATTTTTCTGGCCAATTTTTTTATTGTAATAAAATAAAATTACGATGACTTCTTCCCGGTTTCGGTTCCTGACCAGGGAAAACATTTATATAACACATAAATGGATTGAGGAATCGCTAAGCCTTCCGGCTTGAGTCGATTCAACTGGATTAAGCAACAACGGGCGCGGTCAGTATACGTAGTGCCGGCGTTAGAGCCACTGATGCCCTAAGCAGGAATATTGTAGCGTCCACATAAGAATATAAAAATCGAGCTTTTTTTGCTGGAAAAATGTTTTACTGAACCAATGAGAACGTTTATTAAGAATTTTATTTTTCCCTTTTTTTTGTTCCTCACCCCAAATGAGGTGCCTTTCCAAAGGGCATTGAACCTAGTTGGTATACCTACAAGAACCGCCTGCTATCAAAAAAACTATCATGATGTACATACAGTTAGTCTCGACCGCCAAGGCGGTCGAGACTAACTTCTGTCGTCCCGTGCTGCCGCCGCTGGTAAAACCTGATGGCTCCCTGGCTCATTCGGCGAAAGAGAAAGCGAACCTGTTTGCATCTCTTTTTGCAGAGAATTCGCGTCTAGACACCGGCAATAACCATCCACCGCCGATACCTCATTGTGGTACTTCTATGTCGGAGGTCCACATATACAATAAGGAGGTCCTAAAAATCTTGCGAAGTCTAGACGTGAAAAAAGCCAGTGGACCTGACGGTATTCCAGCGGTTGTACTTAAAGCATGTGCACCCGAGTTGTCTCCTGTGTTGACACGCTTGTTTCGCCTCTCGTTTAAGACTGGGATAATGCCTAAATCGTGGAAGCTTGCCAACGTGCAGCCAGTGCCCAAGAAAGGCAGTCGTGCTGACCCTGCTAACTATCGACCAATTTCAATTACCTCCATACTCTGCAAGATTATGGAGCGTATATTGAACAGGCGCCTCATGGCATACCTAGAACACAATGATGTCCTTAGCGACCGGCAGTACGGGTTCCGCCGAAACCGTTCGACAGGAGATCTTCTAGCGTATGCCACTCACATCTGGGGCGAGGCCCTCGAGAAAAACGGGGAGGCGCTTGCCGTGTCCCTTGATATCTCGAAGGCCTTCGATAGGGTCTGGCATGCTAGCCTATTGAGCAAGCTTCCCGCGTATGGCTTATCCCCTGGCCTGATCAGCTGGGTTAAAGACTTTCTGAGTGAACGTTCATTCCGAGTCGTTGTCGATGGTTGCTCATCTCAAGCATTGACGACCAATGCCGGAGTTCCTCAGGGGTCTGTTCTCTCCGCAACTCTATTCCTGCTGCATATCAATGATCTGCTCATGCCCGGTATATATGGGTACGCGGATGACAGCACAGTTGTAGAGAGATATCTGGCAAATGTTCAGGCCAGTAAAGACCAAATACAATCTGAACGAGAGACCATGGTGGGCCGTGTGAATCTCACACTTCAGGCTGTCTCCGAATGGGGCGTTGCCAACCTTGTGAGATTCAACGCCACTAAAACACAAGCGTGTCAGTTCACCGCCAAAAGGAGCCCTTTCACCCTGGCTCCTACTTTCCAGAATGTATCCTTGGAATACACTAACCGCCTTCAGTTATTAGGAGTTGAGATATCGTCAAACCTTAACTTTGGGCGGTTCATTGAATCCAGAGCTAAGACTGCTGCTAGGAAGCTAAGCGTCTTAGCTAAGGTGCGCCGGTACTTCACACCACAACAGCTTTTGACCCTGTACAAAGCTCAGGTTCGGCCTTGTGTGGAGTACTGCAGTCACATTTGGGCTGGTGCAGCTAAATGTCATCTTTCAGCATTGGATTCAATGGAGAGGCGTGCTAAGAGGCTTATTGGTGACCCAAAGCTGATAGAGTCTAGTCTACAAAGCCTCGAGCACAGGCGCAGAGTTGCCAGCCTCTCAGTATTCTATAGGATACATTTTGGAGAGTGTGCGCAGGAATTACATGAGTTAATTCCCCCCTCTACTTTTTACTATCGAACATCCAGACGCACGGCGGGTATTCATCCCTTTGTCGTCAACATCCCCCCGGTGCGGACGTCGCGCTTTGCTTCGTCTTTTATTATACGTACCGCAAGGGACTGGAATAAATTGCCTGCGTGGGTGTTCCCCTCTGATTATAATGTGGGTGTCTTCAAGTCAAGAGTGAATAGGCTTCTACTAAGTTAGTGTGCTTTACCATCCAAGGCTTCATTACTGCTTACCATCAGGTGGTTTTGTGGTCAAGCACTAACTTATTCGATATAAAAAATAAAAAAAATAAAAAAAAATTTAAATCGTTATGGTGAGTTCTTTAATTTGATATCATACCCATATTGCATTATTTGATTTAAATTTATTTTTGACACTTCAAACAATGGCATCTCACAGCCACCATATTTGTTTTTTTCTACCTCACTTACGAACACTTGGGTTATCAAGACGAATCGAACGATATCTTAATTTTATAAATCGGTTCAGCAGTTTGGAACATACATACATCAAAACAAACATACATACATACAAGAAGAATAAGACAGAGAAGAAAAACCCAACCTTTTGCCAGTCGGGTAAAAAAGGAATGCAATACTAAAATCACCACATGTGAATCACTACAATCTACCCAAGATACAAGCTACTTCGTACAAGTGGTAATGAGTATGATCCGTGATGTGGGCGGAGCGATCGACGCCGTAATTACTTCGCGTCGGCTATTATCGAATCTATTACGCTAGCCTAGATCTCAGGTTAATAAAGTGAGGATTTCTAATTTTCCACGACGTGGTTAGATCATCTTGAGTCTTGACTTTAAATTATAGATTAATAGCTGCCCGTACAGACTTTGTTCTGTCAATAGTTTTTTTTTTATTAAAGCCTTCCGTCTATTCTCTTTCAAGTTGGATGAAACTGCACACGGTGTGCAAATTTGATTAAAATCGGTTTAGTAGTTTAGGAGTCCATCGCGGACAAACAACGTGACACGTAATCTAATATATGAAATGCTCGTGTCACGGTGTTACAAGTTTAACTCCTCCGAAACGGCTCGACCGATTTTCGTGAATCTTAGCGTGCATATCGGCTAGGGTGGAGAATCGGAAAACATCTGTTTTTCATCCCCCTAAATGTTAAGGGTGGTCCACCCCTAATTTATTTTTTATTTTTTTAAACTTTTGACAGAACGAAGTCTGTCCGGGCAGCTAGTTTATATATATTAAGACTAGCGCTCTGCCCGAAGTTTTTTCCGCGTTTTTCGGGATAATAAGTGCCTTATATCTTATTTCAGGCCATGCGGTCTACCTACATGCTCGATTTAATGAAAATCCGTTCATTAGTTATTGCTTGAAAGAGTAATAAGAAACATCCAATCATCCTCTCATTATAATATTAGTAGGACAAGAATGAATTTTACCAAGAAAAAAATAACCGACTTCACAATAACTCAAAAACTAATCGTCAGATCTGATTCAAATTTAAATGGGACCACATGACAAGCACCAGTTTTTGATTACAAAAAGAATCATCAAAATCGGTTCACCCAGTCAAAAGTTCTGAGGTAACAAACATAAAAAAAATACAGTCGAATTGAGAACCTCCTCCTTTTTTTGAAGTCGGTTAGAATACCAAAAAACTCGTTATCGAACTACTATACCATACGTTACTAAAAAAAAATAAAAAAATATTTATGATTTATTAGTTATCTTATTTGCTAAACATCGACTTTACATAGACATTTTTCTCATAGTCATAGATCCGTGTCACACAAACTAAATTGATCTAACACCGAATTGTTATCTCATTCTACGTTATACAAGTTTTATCGACGAAGTTCCGGAAACTTTATGAACTTGTTTCTTAATGTCTTTCCTTCGTAGAAATGACGGATGACTAAACATCTCTTGTGGAGAAAAACTAAATATTGTAGATTAATAACTAACACACTAACAATATATGGATCTCTGACATCTGAAATAAAGATTTATTATTATCTATAAAAAAATAAAATAAAAATAAAATAAAAAATAAAAATAGCCTTTATTTTCTCTGACCTCCTTTACAATTTCATGATATTCTTAATTCTAAAAACTTTATTCTAAAAACTAACTTAATTTGACTGATAATGTTTTTTTTTTTCACTAATAATAATGATTTTGTGCTTATCTAAACTACTACTATCTACTATCTATTTATAGCTAAACCTATACTAATTCTTATGTATTATATAGTTATTTATTTCTTATCAGCTACCAGGTCAGGCTGTCCTGCGACATAGGCCTCCTCAAGTTCCCTCCACATATATCGATCCTGCGCTGTCCTTCTCCAACCCTTCGGCAAATCATCTTCCCATCTTTTAATCTGCCTTCCTCTACGTCTTTTCCCGTTTCTTGGATACCATTCTGTAACTTTCTTAGTCCATTTTTCTGCTTTTGATCTAATCATATGACCAATCCATTTCCATTTTAGAGTTCGTGTTCTTACTCTAACGTCTACTATTATTATCTATACTAATATATAAAGAGGAAAGATTTGATTTTTTGTTTGAATTGAATAGGCTCCGAAACTACTGAACCGATTTGAAAAATTCACTGTTCACTGTTGGGAAGCTACACTATCCCCGAGTAACATAGGCTATATAATATTTAAAAAAAAATTAGGGATCCCTAATAAAACTCCAATAATGTAACCCAAGGTGTAAAAAAATAAGAGAACCGAATCAAAGCGAGGGCGGTTACTCGTATCTAATATATAAAATTCTCGTGTCACGCTTTTTTGAAGTTGAACTCCTCCGAAACGGCTCGACTGATTTTCGTGAATCTTTGCGTGCATATCGGCTAGGGTGGAGAATCGGACAACATCTATTTTTCATCCCCCTACCCCTAAAAAATTTTTGGCAAAACAACGTTTGCCCGGTCAGCTAGTTATATTATATTATTTATTTATTTATTTATTTGGATTGCCAACGCAAGAAACAGTGCAACAAGCTTGAAATCACCACATAATATACATGTATACATAACTGCTCTTTCAATTAAAGGCAATCACAGCATGCGTTGTGTTACAGTTTAACTACACACAATCTACAATATATTACTTTTTAATTTTTATTACAAAACAATTAGGCACAACAGAAATTACAATATTTGCTTATATTATAAATTGTATCAAATAATTACATCAGAATATTTATAAATCAAAATGTCACATTAATCATGAAGTACCTACGTTAAACTTAGTATTATTAAATTACAATAAATTGAATTAAATAATTGAATTAAATTATATCATATATAATGTTACACTGCAGTGATAGTCTAATTATTTTTACGAGGTGGTTTAGCGGGAGGGTTCCCGAGTTCATCAAATTCAGCATTTCAAAGTGATAACCAGATAAAAAAATGTTGCTTGATTCGGAAGGAAAACATCGTATAAAATACAAACTTGTATACTCTGAAAGATTTTCACAATGCTTACGTTAGTGTTTGAACGCTGAAAATAGCCAGCGTGGTCACCATGGCACATGTGAGACGACAGCCAAGCCTAGCAAAAGTGAACAGATATGGGTTGTAATGAAGATGATAAACATAATGATTTGTATTTCAATATTTATTAGCTTACGTGAATGTAGTCGTAGATACTAGTTTTCATTCAATCTATGTATATTATAACGATCTGGAAACTGACAAAGTTCCTCCTCAGCACAGAAATTCATCCCTTAATACCTGATAATAAAATTAAAACTAGCTTGACTCTTAATAATTCCGACCTATCCTACTTTATTAACACTGAACTCACCGCAAACTCAACCTAAATCCATTCATAATAGGTCGAATATTGCATAACAATTCCCTCTCCCGTGCTATTCATCTTTAGCCGTATTTTTTTATGATAGAACAGTAGATTGACGTATTGAAAATTGAACTTAACGTCGATAGCTCAAGGATATGAATTGCTTGTAAACAGGTGGTTCGTATGCTATCTACATCTAAGATGTAGTGGTATCAGGTAGCCGTCACCCCGTGGATAAATATCTCGAGTGTTGGCCCTGCGCGGTTGGTGCCTGCTACGCTGCAGATGTAGGGGAACGTCCACAGGGACGATTCTAAATTAAGAACAATTAAATTAGAAATAAAATTATGAATTAAAAGTTAAATAGACAGGTTTACTTAAATTTTGACCGTTTAGTTCACACAATAGGTTTGCTAAGAAATGTACTTATTCCAATTTTTATGGTTTTCTAAACGTATTGTTGTAAGATGTCCATTTAAGATATATTTTTTTTATATAAAAAGTAATTCATTATTATAAAAATATACAATGTATCGAAGCTTAGTTATTCTTAAATTAATAACGATGTGGGTAATTTAGAGATAATTTTTCTATGATCCAGTTGACAAGAATTTCTTAGAGGTTCCATAAATATTGTTTAAACGGTACTTTGAATACTAGACTAGATAATTCTATAATAATATATTTTAAATTACTTCATTGCAATCAACAACAAAAAGATAAATGTATTTGTGTAATAATGAAGTAATTTCCTCGAGTTTTGGCTGACAAGCTGCACTTGAAAGGTCAATTTGCCGTTATGTTATGTCGATATCGGTTTCAAGAAAAATACAAAAAGGACGTCAAATATCAATGATTATTATATTATACCAAAAGATACAGTTCATTTTTAACACGCTTTTGTTTTTTTTTTTCGTTTTACGTTAACGACACCTATAAAATTTAATATTTAAGTCTAGTAAAATTTACATTTTTTAAATAAAAATATCTCATTAATTTTAATGCCAAAATTTCAAAAATAAAGGTATGCGATATTTATACTTTCAATGTCAATTACAGATATGTTTCGCATCCATGCGAGTGTATTAGGCCATAGTTACGAAATTTAACAATTAAGTATACAAACGAATTATTGTAACTAATGAACGTAACAGTAACGTACAATAATTATAGGTTATAGTATATGTAAAATTTAAGACAATTTGCATATGTGGAAGTCAAAATAAGGTTTAAAAAACTATTGTATTTCTACATATATACATACACATTCATTCATACATAAAGCGGACAGTAAAGTTGAAGCGTAATACTGGAAATTCACACTAACTATAACGTTGTTCCGACAAAATAATGTTTGGCATTTGAGAACACGATAATAAAATGTTTACTCATCCGGCAATTGTGTCGGACTCGTAAAAATATGGGCACGGATCTATCTACCGGAACCGCCCGTAACCGCGGCTTAACAATATACGCATACGGCAGTATCTTCTGCGCATGCCTCAGACTTACTCATTCCGGACTATTTGTTTTGTCGTTACACTATCAAAAAGCATTGGATTGCTCGCAAAGTAGCATCTATCTGCTATAATATCGGCGTACCTCACCGTGCAGTGTCCAATCAGTGTTACTCAGCTAAAAATCGTTCGTCCCGCGGGTTCTCTCCAAGTTTTGACGGAATCAATCACGCAGCTGTCATGTATTCCCGCCAATAGTTGACGTTTGACCGCGTGGAAGATTCAAAAGAGTTGTGGAACACGTGAGCCTTTCAATAGAATCTGGGTTACATTTTACTGTTTTATTCGGTGGTTTGCGCGGTGTAAAGTGTCGGGAGTGAATTCACACGTGAGTTATCTGCAATACGACGGAACTAGGCCGCAGAATCAGTCGCGCGGCAAATCTCCGATTCGATATCGGGCGATAGACATTATTATAACATTTAGTACCGCAGTGTGAACTTGTAGTTTGCTGGCGAACTTGGTGCAAATAAAGTGTCAGTTTTGTCGAAAATTCATAGCATTTAAAGTCGATTTGAACTTTGATTCCGATCGGTTCATTGAATAAACGTCTTATTAAGGAGTTGCGGAGTCTCCTAGAAACCCTTGGATCGCCACCATGAATATAACTTCTACGACGGATGGTATGTATAAAAATATTTAATTGATTTATAGTAAGCATCTGCAATGTTGAAACTACCCTAATTGCTTGCACTTCAATGCGTACCGTTGCGGAATTTTGACCATCTACAAGATTGAACCTTAAGTCCTGACTATTAGTATCAAATTACCCTAACAAAATGTAGCGCTGCAGCCATTGGATTTGAAGCTTTATGATGATAGAGATAAGGTTGATAAAATTTTATGATAAGTTTTAATTTTATATATAGTTCCAGCGAAGCTTTTCTCAGCCACAAATGAATGTTAGCGTGTGGAGAACATGAAAAAGTATGTTACCTATTCTCAGTTTAGTTCTGAATTACTTTTGTCAGGCAAACGTTTTTACGACTATCGGAGTTTCGGAGCAATAACTTCATATGTTTGGGACTTTTAGCGTGCAAGGTATCTACTAACGCCCCAACTCAGAGTCACTAACGGTTACTTAAATCGCTCCTTAGTACAGAATTTGTATGGTGATTCTTTACTAATGAGCGACTAAAGTAACCGTTAGTAACTCTGAGTTGGGACGTAAGTCAATGTATTTATAACATACTTGTAGGTAAATAAATATGAAGTCTGTTAAGACATTTTGAATCCTTAATGTCATCGTAAATTCTTTCTTATACAAGACTAGTGGTTGAAAGACGCAATTTTTTTTTGTATTTTATAACTACAAATCCTCTACAATTATTGCCCATTGCTGGGCAACAGTGTGAAGTAAAGGTCTTAATCTATCATGCTAACAAAACGTCAATTTACAGTCTTAATAAAATGAAGCTTAATTACCCCTTACGTTCCAACTCAGAGTTAATAATGGTTACTTAGTAACCGCTCCATAATAAAGAATCACCATACAAATTATGTACTAAGGAGCGATTTAAGTAACCGTTAGTGACGAGCAAGCCTTAGAGAGCAAGCAATAATTAGTTCATTTTTAATACAGCAAGCAAGAGAAAGCAGATAGCAACGTAATTATAATCTTTCACTGCCGACGAATATCAGTAATACTAAAAGAGACTACGTGCAAAATTTGCGCACTAAGCTACGATCAAGTCTCCATAACTCGTACTATCTCGCTTACTCTTTCCATGAATGACGTAAAGTGAGCAGTATAACCAAATCGCTGTCAGCCCTCAAACAAAATGCTGCACTTTTAATTTAGAATAGCCTGTCTAGTAGTAGAATAGAATAGAATAGAGCACAAAAGGCAGTCTTATCGCTATAGAGCTATCTCTTCCAGACAACCTTTGGGCAGAGGACATAGAAATCAGTGTGAAAAGGGTAGGGTGCACTACAATATAATAAATAAGATAAACTACTTAAATAATAATTACATAATACTTATACAAGGAATAACTACAAATATTAATACATATAATATACAAGAGTAGTATTTGGATCTTCGTTTATTTTTGGCCAACAACCAATCGATGATATCTTCGTGTATCTGAAGTCCATTGGGAACGGTTACCTTTTACCATCAGGCGGCTCGTCTGCTCGTTAGTGGCCTATTAGATACTATTGTCGGTTAGCCGATGAGGTAATATTTAATCTATTATTTCCGTGCCAAGATTACTTGCTTACAGTAATAGGTGAGTACCTTTAAACAAACTAGAGCTGGCGAATCACAATCCTGATTATAAGTCTAAGATTAATAAATTTATTAGATTAATATCAAAGCATGCAGTGTTTACCTCTAAGTGATTGTGCATTAAGCTAAATACAGTGTAATATAGTAATATTGTATGTTAAAATGTAACAATCGTTGGTAAGCCTAATAAAGAAAATAAATAAAAATAAAGTGACCAGCACCACCCATGGAGATTTTATTATAAGGAGACGCAAGTGAATTTGTGTCTTTCCAGTAATCTCTAGTATCAATACACTGTTTGAAAAAACTTTCACTATTTAAATGGTGCCTTATTTCAGATGGCATCTAGACACGCGGCAGCGTGTCAAGCCAAGTTCAAGCAAAGGAACTGGCTAGCCAGCGCCGAGAGTAATATTACTCGAACCACTTGGTGCCACTTTTGACCGCTCTATAACTCAAAACCTCTTTACTAACGTAAACATATAAAACTACGTGTGTTTAATTATATCCATAAGAACATGTAGAAGCCCAAATTTCATGAAGCTAGCTCAAACGGTTACAAAGATATAAAGGTCAAAAAGTCGTAAATTTTACCACTGACTGACTGACATATAGTACCTAAACCTAACCTACTTCCAGATAACCTAGAAGGATGAAATTTTGAATCCAGGTCGGTAATTGTGTATAAGCGTAGGAAAAAATAAAAAAATAAAAAAGTCGAAAATAAGTGGTGTCCCCATACAAAAAAACTTTTGATATGCGCTAAACAACTGGTCAACGGTGTGTCGTTGGCGGCGCGCGGCATTGCCTAGTTTTCTTTACAAAAAGTAATGATAGCCCACCAAAAACATAAATGTAAAAAAGGAGAGCCAAGTTAAATACAAAAATTTTGCTTGGCTGTGGGCTTCGCCGCAAAAAGAATGGAGATATAATGAGTGCCAAGTTCTATGCAAAATCGAAATATGTATTTATAGGAACAAAGTGACATTATGAACAAGTATTAAACTCTATTTCTTTACTTTATTGGATACCTATAACAATTGCTGTTATTTAAAAATGTGAGATCTTAAAGTAGGTTAGATTTAATTTCAAAATCGTTCTCAATTTAAGTTAATCATACAATATTATCATAAAAATACTTTCTAAGTTATATTTTCATTATTGATATAACGTTAATTATACCAATAGACGTAAAACTCGTAAGAATTTACTGTTTTTATGAAAAACAAATCTACGAGCATTTAATAAGTGTATTCCGTACTACAATTCCAGAATTTCAGTAACGAAGAGTGGCATCTACTTGACACAACCTTGTATACTACAGATATAATAACAACATCAAGTAATAACTTCGGATTTCATCGCCTTTTTTGCTTTGTTTTGTCATTTTTATACAGCGAATTCTTGATATGATTTTACTAACGCTGAAAGTAAATAGGCTCACAATCTTTGCAATAATTTTATTCAATGATATTATTGACAATATTCCCTCTTCGATTGTTTTTGATGTGAAACGTCTATAGGCGCGCCTTGGCAGTAAAATCATCTCGTTTGTCACACGGTAAACAGCATGACCATGCCTAATTTATATAAAGAAACTACAAAATACAGTCGCTAGCGTGATTCACAAAGTTGGTCAACGCCATCTAATGGCCCATATTAAAAAACATATTGACATTACCTCCTATCGGACGACCAACTCGCTGCCAAAGTTTAGAATTCTAGAGCTATTGTTTCTTTTTTTCACTTCATATTTCGTTAAAATGTCACGGAAATCACTTACGGCCGGTCTGAATAATGTACTACAGATGGAAGACTGTGGATAGGGCTACCATTGGTATGGCATCTGTCTTAATAAAATTGACAATTTTTGCATCTGAAAAATTGACAAATATGACAGAAGACATACTAATGGTAGCCCTATCCACAGTCTTCCATCTGTTAGTACATTATTGAGACCGGCCGTTAGTCCGGCTTGATATGATTACAGTTGTCGTCGTAGGAGGCCTTCGAGTGGCATCAAAACTTCCAACACTTGAACTACTACTACTGTACCACTAATCTGCTCTGCAGCAACCCTCGAGGCGTGGAGGTGTCACTCCCACCTCGCAAATATGTCCTCTCCGCTGAGCCGCTCCAGACTCGCCCACCTGTCCACATGACGCTGAAAAGGCCACTAGAGCCAACCGCTCCGGTCTGTCTGACCACCAAATCTCAACACCAGTGATCAGTTGGCACTCCAATTTCTCAACTGACTACCAGTTACCAATAACACAATGTTACTCCCATTTTACCACCAGTGGTGTAAATTATCCCATTTCGGCACTGATGACGAATTGGGTATATGGTGGTCTATGATCCACGAAATTTCACCACTGGTGGTCAGTAGTTTCTCAATTGACTACCACTGACCAAATAACACAATGGTACTCCCATATTACCCACTTAGTTACAAATAGGCAGCAACTATCCATTCGAAAAAGAAACTGCAGCAACTTAGTAGAGTATGCTCTAAGCTTCATGTCAAACAATTCTTCGTCAACAATCATTGCCTAAGAATCCGACGTTGCTCATTTTTTTATGGAAATAGCCGGAAACTGAGCTGACGATCCACCTGGTGGCAAGTGGCTATCGCCGCCCATGGACATCAGCAACACCAAAGGCATCACTGATGCGTTGCTGGCCAATAAAGAGGGAAGAAAAAGAAAGAAAGAAAGATCATGACCATACGACGGTAACCAGGATAGTGGCCATTCATTTTATTGTCAGCCGTTCAGTGGAAATAATGCCGTAACGTACTCTAATAAACTCGGGCTAAAAATTAATTAATCTTGAACTTCTTTGCAAATAGCTGAGAAACTACCAAGTCACCTGATTGAATGACATTGCGAAAATGAAATAAAACTATTGAAGTATTTTTGAACCCCCTTCATGCGGATCCAAGTGGAATAGTTAGTGGATACTAGCGCCCCAAGGGGGTTCAATTTTACGATCGAATTAAAACGAAGGTGGCAGCTATCCAGGCTGGTAAAATCACTTACCACCATGCATCAGTAGGGATTAAACTCAAGATATATAATATTTTTTGCCGTATTTGGTTCTCACCGCCTTTGCACCGTCTATACTCCAAATCATATAATATGAAATTTTAAAATTTTAAATGTTCTTATGTGTTCTATTTATTACTTTCTTTCTCCTTTTACTGAAAACTTTCAATGCATCTTAAACTACAATCGTGAGGACAATCCAACGTCATATATTTTTTAAGAATTCTAAATTAAGAAAGTAGGAAAAATTTATTGTTTGTTAATTTCGCTTCATAATTAAGCCTTTTTTAAATTTCACAATGTTCGTCTAGCAAAATTCGTCTAGAACAGATCAACGACACAAGACTAGATCCGTTGCCAGGAAAATAGAAAACTTGATTATTTTTGGCATCGAAAGGAATATTTTAGAATTTTACAACGTGAAATGAATGAAAACCACTTTTGACTGTATAATAAGTTTCATAGCGTAGTTTCGTAGCGGTTAGCTACGCCGCAACCGTAGCCATATTGCTACGGCGTAGCGACTCGTAGACCACTTTCCGTACTAAAACAAGGAAGATTAATTTCATTATTTGACTTTGACAAATAACTTTAGTAATGAATTATTCTACATATTCCTCGAACGGACAGAAGGCAAAAAAGAAAGATTTCAATATCGTGACCGTGGTCGTATTAAATCACTCATTAGATTGTATTTTTGAAGTTATCCTTTGGCGTGTTTGGGAAAAAATATGAGAGTAAAGTTTTTACGATGCACGCGCGCACCGACAGCCAAAAAGCGACATTATAAAGTTAGCTGATAGCTGATTCAAGGAACGTCGGGTGTAAAGTGGCATAGATCTCGCTGTAATTATAAAGCGCTATTTTTGCTTGCATGAAGAACATTTGTGTGAAAGAAATTAATAAAAGTTAGATGATTTCTAGATTGGACTGTTTACGCCCAGTTTAGACTGATAAAAAATAAGGTAATTTTGTTTTAATTTAGAAGGCGGTTCGAGTTTTAATTTAATTTTTTTTATTTTTAAATTATTAGTTTTTTTTCCAAAATGTAAACCTTGTAATTTTCAATGATATACTGGTTTTGCAAAGTTAATCTTATCGATAGTTAATATCTTAAAACCTGAACACCTTAAAATTTCGTCTCCAAGTCACTTCATCAGACCCTGAGGTAGTCACCGAAGAAAAAAGCAAAAATATACGCAACGAATTGATGACCTCCTACGTTTTTGAAGTCGGTTAAAAATTAAATACCATGTATTATGTACACATTATTATTTGATTCATTTGGCAGATTCGTGACTTAACAGATGCGTCGATAACGGTGAGGCCAAACGAGCGTTTTTTCAGTTGTGCGTCGCGTAAAATTTTTACGCTACATTTGGATTCATACCACAGAAGAAATAATAGTAATTACTTAATACTAAAGTCTGTCTGTACCACACGGTGATGCAAAATGTCGATGGTTAGTATTGACGTTTACTATGAAACCGACTAATTTTTCGGGACTCACAGCTCAATAATTTTAAATTAAAATTTAAAAAACGCCCAACGGTTTTATCTAACCTAAACATAGCTAAGAACACTCTCGTTTAAGTCAAAAAACAAAAAAAAAAACTAGATCAAAATCGGTCCATTCGTTCAGGAACTACAATGACACAGACGGACACACAGATACGTCAATCTTATGACACCCCTCTTTTTTCGTCGGGGGTTAAAAGTGTAATGTATAATGAAAGGCCGGTTGGAGACTGACTGACTTTAATGTCAATTTATTATTCCTCTAAGTCAAACCCTCCATATTTCCCCCCTTACAAACAAGAACTTATTAGAACTAACTAAATATATGAGTAGCTATGTATGTAACGTTTACTTAGGTATGTTATTCCTAATTGCACGTTTATATGCACGCCACTCGCGGGCGGAGGCGTCCGACGACGGCGCCGACGGCCCAGCGGCTGGAATATCCTCGGCGTCTCCGTAGTCGGAGTCCTGGCGTTCAGCGTCGGCACTCGACTCACCGACGTCGGGCTCCTCCCCCGCATCCACATTCCTACCGTCACCGCCACCGCTCCCGTCGGCCTCCTCATTATTAGCATCGGATGCCGCTGTGCTTGCGCGTGACAATGCGTATCTATTTTTTAACCGAATGGGAGCAATTTGGTCTTGGTGCCTACGCCATTCCGTACCATCGCTTAATTTTACCTTATACGAGACCGGGCCAGTTTTATCCGATATGTGAAATTCCGACCACTTGCTCCCCTTCGAAGAAAAATTGCGAGCGAGCACAGCATCTCCGACTTGCATCTGTCGCAGGCGGCCCCCCGCCGCCGCCACCTGCTTGTCTTGCTGATCGCGCACGGCGGCCGCGCGCTCGGGCCGCAGCGCGTCCAGCCGCCCGCGCAGCCGCCGGCCCTGCAGCGCCACGGCCGGCGCGACTCCGGTGGTTGCGTGCTCGCAATTACGATATTGGAACAAGAACCTACTTAACGCGGTCGATATGTCCACCTTTTCATAAATGGCTCGCTTGATAGCCTTCTTAATAGTTTTAACAGCGTTCTCAGCTTCCCCGTTTCCTTGCGGTCTATACGGTGACGATGTGGTATGTTTTATGACATTATTTTTACAATACGTTTTAAATTCATCTGAAAAGAAAGGCGGGCCATTGTCCGTTACGAGCTGTGAGGGGATTCCGAATCGCGCAAAAATCGACCTAAAGATTTTAATAGTAGCCGCTCCCGTGGTGCTAGGCATTTCTATGGCCTCGATCCATTTTGAGTAGGCATCGACGACGATTAAAAACCGTTTACCAGCACAGTCCGCGAAGTCGGCGTGCACCCGACGCCAGGGATGCAATGGGAACTCCCACGGGTGCAAGGGCGCGCGGGGCGGCGCGTCCAGCACCGCACGGCACGCCTCGCATTTGCGACAGGTGTCCTCGATGTCTCGGTCGATGTTCGGCCAGTACACGTAACTCCGTGAAATCATTTTCATTTTATTCATCCCCAAGTGTCCCTCGTGAATCTCACTCAACACATTGTTACGTAGACGAGGCGGAATTATTATTCTATATTTATAAATTAAACATCCCAGATCAACAAACAAGTTATCTTTTCGTGCAAAATAACAACGCTCCTCATCACCGATAACGGACGACGGCCAGCCGAACGTTACATAACCGATTACTTTACTTAAGACCGGATCTCTCTCGGTTTCCTTCGCAACATCCTTGAAACTAATAGGCAACGACTCTTCAACAAAATGCAAATACTCGAATGAGGAGGTGCTCCGGCGCTCGCGTGGCAGAGGCAACCTAGATAACGCGTCTGCGGGACCATTATTTTCCGAACGTACAAACTCTATCTTGAAATCATACCCGGCCAGGCGCGCCGCCCATCGCTGCAGTCTACTAGCCGCAGTTTGAGGAATACCGCTCTTTTCGCCAAAAATATATGTCAGCGGCTTGTGGTCGGTCCTCAATACAAAATGCCGCCCATATAAGTACTGGTGATTTTTCGTTACACCGAAAAATATAGCCAACGCCTCCTTGTCCAATTGGCTATAATTTTTCTCCGCGTCGTTAAGCGTCCGGGAGGCGCAGCTGACCGGTCGCTCCGAGCCGTCCTCGTAGCGGTGCGCCAGCACGGCGCCTACGCCGTACGCGCTGCTGTCCACGGCCAGCACGAGCGGGCGCCCCTCCTCGTAGTGCGCGAGCACCCGGTCGCCCATCAATGCCTTCTTGGCCCCACCGAATGCCTCCTCGCAACGTGAGTCCCAGTGCCAACTTACCCCTTTACGTAATAATGAATTCAACGGATGTATTAACGTGCTCAGATTTGGGATGAATTTTCCATAATAATTTAAGAGCCCCAAAAAACTTTTAAGTTGTGTTACATTAGAGGGCGCCGGCACTGAGGAGATTGCCTCGAGCTTTTCGGGATCAGGGTGCAGCCCACGTTTATCAATAATGAAACCTAAATACACCACACGTTTTTCTAAAAACTTACACTTGTCTAGCTTAACAGTCAAGCCCGCCTGTCGCAACCGTTCGAGTACAGCTCGCAGATTCCTCAAGTGAGTGTGCCTGTCGTACCCGGTCACACAGATATCGTCGAGGAACACCACCGTTCCGGGCACCCCTCGGAGCGTCTCCTCCATCAATTTTTGGAATTTTTCCGGTACACAGGATAACCCGTAGGGCGTGCGTCGATAAGCGAAAGTTCCTAGATGAGTAGTGATAGCCGTGAATCGCTGCGACTCCTCATCCAGTAACACTTGCTCGTAGGCATGCTTGAGGTCGAGTTTCGTGTACTCCTCCCCATTACTTAAATTGGCAAACAGTTCCTCTATTCTCGGTAACGGGAAATAGTCTCGTTTCAATTTAGGATTGATTGTAATTTTATAATCTCCGCATATACGAATTTCACCGTTACTCTTTATCACGGGTACTATGGGTGTGCCGAAATCGGAGTGTTCCACGAGATATATCGTTCCATCGTGCTGCAGCCGCTCGAGCTCGCGCTCGACGCGCCCGCGCAGCGCCAGCGGCACGGGCCGCGCGCGCACATACACACTACTACAGTCTACGAGCTCCAGTCGAAACGATTTTGTACAGGTTCCCAATTTTTCACAAAAAACATCAGGGTACTCCTTGCACAGCCGGGATACGAATTGATCGTCTACCAATTCATTAATTTTTATTTGCGTTATTTTTAATGAACGTAACCAATCTCTGCCCAGAAGGGGCCTCCCCCCACCTTTAATGACATACAAAATTAATTGTCTAGCACACACACTATTTAACTTAACATCGACAACTATATATCCCAACGGCTCAATTCGTGTCCCGCTGTAGCTACGTAAAATTAAATTATCGCTTTCGATAGGTATGTGACTAAAGAATTGTTTATAACACTCCTCATTTATGGCCGATATCCGACTGCCCGTATCAATTTCGCATTCTAGTTCACGATCGTCAACGCTCACGGTAATATAATAAGGTTTGTTACCTTGAGAGTTTATCTGCATGTTAAAAAACTCATCCTCTGAACTTTCCCGATCCATGAAATTTTGACGCCGGATGCCCTTATCACGATAACTCACTTTATTACACATCACTTTTAGATGTCCACGTTGATGACACTGATCACAATTATAATTAGCGAACCGACAGCGATCCGCTCGGTGTGGCTTCCCGCAGCGCCAACAGCTGCCCGCGGCCGCCGCGCCCCCGGCGCCCGCTGCGCCCCCGGTGCCTGCAGCGCCTGTAGCGCCCGCGCGCGGTCCGCGCCGTCCTTGCACCGCATGCAGGCCCTCGCCCGCCTCGCCGCTCGTGCCCGCCGGTCCCAGCGCCGCGCTGGCGCTCACCTCCGCGTGCTTTTCCGCAGCCTCTAATGCCAAAGCCAACTCCACCGCCTTCGCGTAATCGATGTTCTTTTCGGCAAATATCCTTGAACGCATTAAATCACTCGTCAGACCCGAAACGAACTGGTCACGTAAATTCTCCTCGAGCCTGGTACCGAAGTTGCAGGTGGCCGCCAGATGTTTCAGCTGCTGGAGGTATTCCATGAGTGTTTCGCCCTGTCGCTGCCTCCTTTGACGAAATACGTGGCGCTCGGCTATTTCGGAACGTTGGGGTTCGAGGTGATCGGTCACCAATTTAACGAGTTGATCGAAACTTTTGTCCTCCGGGTGAGCAGGCGCACACAAATCACACATTAAAGCGTAAGTCGCTTCGCCGACCACGGTTATTAGCGTAGGAACTTGTAATTTAACTTCGATTTGATTAAGCAAAATAAATTGTTTGACACGTCGAACGTACGCCGGCCATTGCTTGGAATTTACGTCGAAAGGTTCAATTTTTCCAATAGGCATATTTATTAATCGAGTTTATACACCGAAATACGCAAAAATATTACTTCACACGCGCGAATTACTTGTATAATACGTTATTTTTTCACTCTCGTCGCCAGTGTAATGTATAATGAAAGGCCGGTTGGAGACTGACTGACTTTAATGTCAATTTATTATTCCTCTAAGTCAAACCCTCCAAAAAGTACGCTCGTTTTGACCTCACCCTAAGACAGAGTCTTGGATGCGACAGATTATAAGATTTATTATTTATACGGCAAAAGTACAGGGGAACTTCCCTCTTAACTTCCCCCTTACATAATTTTTATCATTAGAATATTACAATATTTAAACTTCAGTAACCAAAATTATGATTTATTACACATAATTACAATAGGGGACTCATTAATGTTGTAAAAAAAGAATGCAAGTTCAATGTAATGTATTTTCTGTGTGCCCTAATTCCGTCGGAATTTCCTTTAGAGAGCTCTTGGCTCTCATCGTGCCCCTGGGACTCTTCACGTATACGTGTCTAGATACTATAGACAGCTGCTCACTATTCAAGGTTTTTACTAGTGTTTTCCGACTATTCAATAATTTTTATTTTCTAAATATTGTAAATTTATATAATCACTAGCTGCTCGGAGAGACTTCGTTCTGTCAAAAAAATTGTAATAAAATAATATTGCAACTATAAATTGAGATGTAAGCTATCCTATCTTTCAAGTTGGATCAAACTGCACACGGTGTGCAAATTTGATTAAAATCGGTTAAGTGGTTTAGGAGTCCATCGCGGACAAACAATGTGACACGTGATTTATATATATTAAGATTATTACGCGGACAATTACGCAGAAGGAAATATGAAATTTGGCATAGTAAAGTTTCCATGCAGAAGGGCATTACTTCTCTACTTTTTAGTAGGTATTAGGAATATAAAATTTATAAAAATAAACATTACACACACTACCATGCATTTGACACACATAATATTTTTCTTCAGAAAAACATCTTGGCAGCTACAATAATTGGTCATTAAATTTTGTGTACACACATTGTGTACACATCAACCCACGTTCCGGCAACATACAACATTTATTTATCGACAACAATTGCCAAGTGATGAATTTTTGATATGGACACATGTGGATGTTACGCGATGCGCGCTACACGGAATTGAGATAAGTTTTTGCATTACAAAAATCAGTCTAGAGCGAGCCGATAGAAGGATACTTCGTATTAAATGTTAGTTTTATAATTCCTTTAATATGCATATAATATAATACGAGATAGAGATAGAAATACGAGAAACATCTTGAGAAAATTTGCTACAAGTTGTTTGCTCAACGTAGTTTGAAATATTAATCTGAAAAATACTAAAATTAATGGTTATACGTCAAAGGGCCATTTCTTGGAAATTCTTTCTAGCATTGTAAAAGCTTAGCACACACACGCACTAAGATACCGTTTTGCTATTTATCTGCCATATGTCTGCCCAATCATCTACACCGGAACAACAAGGTCATCGAGTGTAATAAATTTAACATATTTCGGTACTTTGTTTATACTTGCGCCCATTTAATGTGATGGGATGAATTCATTTTAATGTCCATCATCCATCCATCAGCCTTTGTAGGTCCACTGCTGGACATAGGCCTCCCCTAACTTGCGCCACTCTGACCGGTCCTGAGCCTTCTGAATCCAGCGGATGCCCGTCTGTCTTCTTCAGGTCGTCAGTCCACCTGGTCGGGGGGCGTCCTATGCTCCTTTTTCCGAGACCTTTTACTACATTTTAATGTAATTTAAATTTAATGTATGTTTTTCTCCTAACGCATGAGGATAATTTGTCCTGTAATGTTAGTGGTAAGTTTATATAATATATAAATAAATAAACTTAGATAATCCTCAAACACCCCCGCCACAACTTCTCCAAAACAGATTAACTAACATGAAAGACCAAATCGGTAGAGGTTCAGGATTGATTTTCATGAATAATGGATAAGAATCATTACCGTGGACGGTAGTAATCCAAATACTATAATAATATTACAATGTAGATATAGTATATGGCGACTTTTGTCCAATTTTCGCTTCGAGAAATCTTAGTACAAGTAACAAGTTCTCGTAACTATTGCTATTATTTTTTTTCAGCCATATCACGAAATTTTTTCGTGTTTACCTTAGTCTTTCGACTAGGAGGAATTTAATCTATTAAATGTACAGATAAGCTCATTTTAGATATATTCATTATGATTTTCCGTATCGTAGACGATATGCACCATGTTTAATAAAATCCACAACTGTTTGATAAAAGTAAATACTGTATTACTGAGATAAGTAAAAGTTATAAGCATGTCATAGAACATATAAGCCTCAACTTACATGAAATTCCGTAAATTACGTAACATATAATTAATTCCGGAACGTACATACCTTCCGTAAAACCAACGCAAGTCCAACTTTACGCAACGTCAACAAATACATATTAAAGCGTGGTTCCAACTCGTAAAGCAAAACAATGTGTGCACATCATTTGGCATTTCGTTGTAAAGTAACGAATCCCAGGAGCCTATAAAATATTCAGTTGGAAGATTGTCAACTTTGCAATTAGGTGGAATATTTTAATACGATTACCGCTTCTTGGAAAATACGCTCTTTGGAAGTGCTGGCAATAAGAGTGTAGCAAAGGTTTTTTCACATTAAATAAGTAATACTTGCTAACAAGAGTGAATATACTTCTCTACTAAGTTAGTGCGCTTCAACTTCATTATCACTTACTATCAAGTTATCAGTTTTTAAACAATATGGTTAAGCAGATCAAAATTTATTACAGTACGGAATACATAATTAATACAATCTTTGACAATATGGTTATAAAAAATATATACTAGAACAATTAAGCTAAAACTAAAAACCTTAAAAAAGATAATTATAACTAAAATATATTATATAAGGAGTCCCTTTAGACAAGGTTCCGCAGATACTGGCAGCGTTCACCTTTAAATATCTAGACTAATCTTTGTCCGAGGTAGCTGCCAGCTTTTTGGTCTTCTGTGATGTTGACTAACCTTTTTGCTATTTCCTTAAAAAGTCTTATAGCGCTAGGACCCCACGGAGCAAGGGTCTCGACACCGAATGGGACAAAATCATATTCGGAGCCTAGACTTAGGAGCCTGTATTTGCATGCTTTAGCTTTTTCAGCCGTTTCTCAAGCCACACCAGCTCTGTTGTTGGTTCCATGTAGATGGGAAGGGTATATGGTTAAGTACAACCATGTCTTCTTGTATCCTGATTATAATCGGTCTACTAATTACTATGACTAATTATACTATTGGGTATAGTAACATCGCTAATACATCGCAGTCGAATAATTTTTCCGAAATACCCTTCCCCCTACCCTTTTGCAAGTTATTCCATGAACGCTAGTTACTCAATCTGGCTGATGATCAACCTCCAGCCATAACGCTTTATGTCATGGTCTTCTAGCATCGTCTGCTGTTCAAACGTACAATACGAGCATAGAAGAGAGAGGGTGGGCTGAGGCTAAAGGATGGATTAGAGTATTATGACCCAAACATACTCAACCCTTTCCAGGCATCATCTCAGTGTATTGTCCGCGGTTTCGCACGCTATTCCTATACAGGAGTCCCGGAATTACACTCACGTACTTACAACTGCATCCCACGTCCGTCCGTACCCGTGTCTGTCACAAGACTGTCCCAGACAACTGTCAGTATTCAGTAAAGCAAAGCAACAACCCATAATTGTCCCACTGCTGGGCTCGGGGTCTCCTCTCACAATGTGAGGGGTAACAGGCCATAGTCTACCAAGCTGGCCAAGTGCGGATTGGTAGACTTCACACACTTTGAGAACTTTATGGAGAACTCTCCGGTGTGCAGGTTTCCTCACGATGTTTTCCTTCACCGAAGCAAGTGATAATTAACTTTAATACGCACATAATATTTGAAAATTAGAGGTGCGTGCCAGGATTTGAACTCGGGCCCCTCTGTTCGAGAGACCAACGTTCTAACCGCTAGGCTATCACTGCTTTTATTCATATTATTTATCACAGTATTCAGTATGCTACCCTCAATACTGAGTATTCTACACTCGGATCCAAACAAGATACAAGATTGACACTCAGACAACTACTGTCAATACTCAGCATGCTACCCTCGATACTGAGTTCGCATATATTACACTTCAACGTCCATTCCTGGAGTTATAGTCCGGGTTTTTGTTAAGTGATGATATAACTATGGATTTAAAACATTTAATTTGAACGTTCCGGATGCATTCCCATGGAACAGATTTGTTTGCGCAACGAATCATAATCAAATAAAACTGACACGAAAATCCGATAAACTCTATCCTTGTTTAGTTTGGCTGCAAATATTTTGCGTTAAGTAAGGTAAATCAATCTGGTATATATAGTATATGGTTATAATCTGGTATATTCGTTTCAAGGAGTATAATAAAAAAAATGCGCTACAGGGTCGTGAAATAACAATTAGTAATACAATTGTTATTTCACGGTTGTTACAATTGTTATTTTCAAAAGTCCCGGGTTCGATTCCCGGCCGGGGCAGATATTTATGTGACAGATAAATATTTGTACTCGGGTCAGGGGGTTATTGTGATGCGTTATATGTGTCCTCCATGCCACCCGCGACACAGGTAAAAACCTACTGCGGGGGTATGAGTGTGTAAGCGTTTATTTATTTTTATTATTTACGAGTAACCACCCTCGCTTTGCTTCGGTTTTCTTATTTTTTTACACCTTGCATTACATTATTCGAGTTTTATAAAGGATCCCTAATTTTTTTTTGAAAATATAATATAGCCTATGTTACTCGTGGATAGTGTAGCTTCCCAACAGTGAAATATTTTTTCAAATCGGTTCAGTAGTTTCGGAGCCTATTCAATGCAAACAAAAAATCAAATCTTTCCTCTTTATATATTAGTATAGATTAATGGTTCATGATTGGAAATGACCGATTAAAACGAGGTGGCGATCCATTTAATAGTTGGCTATCCCTATGGCTAACGTCGACCATGTACATAATGACACTAAAGACATTAGTGATGTATTGCGAGAAGTTAAAATGTAAAATGGGAGAAGATAAAGGAAGAAAGAACTTACTCTCAAACCTCCAGCCTGAACAACACGAGTTGTTTTGCAGGTGACTCAAACAAGACGGGGGTAGCTATCCAAGCGTACACCACAGACAAATAATAATAATATTGAGGATGGATATACCCATGGTAACATTTACCACATGTCTCTCTCTCTTACAAACAACGTGATATTGTATGTATGTACTGAGCATTGGACCAATTGGACCACTTTAAATACAACGTTTTGACCGTAATAAGCCTTTTCCTTACACAGTAATGAGTCAATGGTTTGGTAAATAAAATAAAAATAAATAAAAAATAAAAAATAAACGCTTACGCACTCACACCCCCGCAATAGGTTTTTACCTGTGTGGCGAATGGCATGGACGACACATATAACACATCACAATAACACCCATGACCCGAGTACAAACATTTAACTGCCACATAAATATTTGCCCCGGCCGGGAATCGAACCTGGGACCCCTCGCTTCGCAGGCAATGTCGCTACCAACTAGGCTACAGGTTCGACAAACAGGTTGGTGGCATGTTTGTCAGCTATTTCCATAAAAAATATTCGTTAATCGCATCTCTCTCGCAGTGAAGGATATCAGTAAGATTGAACGAAGCCGGGATTATTGCAAGACATTTCTCTGGGGAAAAATAATGGGGTGGTTCGTCGTTGTCTTTCCCATTTCATTTGCGGCGAGAGAGTGTTTTCATCCATTGTTTTCCTTAAACCATAGCGTGTTATTTATTACGAAGATAGTTTTGGACATAAATATGCTGTAGTTTCAAAGATTAAAACACATTAAAGACGTGGGAGCACGTTATATCATTGTTATAATGTGTAAGTGGCAAAATATGGAAAATATATTATGTTAAATAAATAGAAATAAATAATTCCATTCACAGGTAATAAAAAAATTGTGGGGGCACGCACGATCAGTTTTAAAATAATTAATTATTATTACAAAGATTAATAGACATACCGAAGGTCAGTTTTTATGTTTAGTTGGTGATGGGAATAAAAACCATAATCATAAGAAGCATTATAATCATTTGATTTAAAAATGGTGATTCATAATTTTTTTTATGTAAAATTGCTGTTGTGGGCCCTAACGGCTTTTGGAGGTCGTGAATAGAGCTGTCGCTATATATATGTATGTATATGTGCTACCAATGCCTTGGAAGTAAGATATAGTGAGTCGTTACACCGCAAACTTCTACAAGATTTTCTGTAAGTAAAGTCTGCCAAACAACACTTGCCCAGTGTTATGGCCTATACTACCCTCAGAGACCCAAGCTCGGCAGTGGGTTATGGGTTAAATCGGACAAAGTTATTTATTGCGATAGAAAACACGTGTTCTGACTATACGAGTATCAATTATTATGTGTGTTGTTGGATAGTAAACTGCAAATGAACGAAGATAGCTACTCAAGTAAACTAAGATAGTTCGTCATGCCAATGTCGGTTAATTCATTTACCCTAATGAACTAGCACTAGCGAATGACAGGTAATGTCGTCTGACTGTAACCTGGGGTAAATGTATTAACGGGGGCTAATGCGATTACCTTTACCGAACTTCGTCTTACTAGTCGTGTCGCGTGTACCGAAGATAACTCTATGAACGTAATATTGTATAACTAATCGGTGTCTGTGCAAAAATATTTAAGAATACAATTTGGAAATACCGCGGGTAGTTCGTTCCAAAGTTTACACCAACGTGATTGAATGTCTCGTGTAAATTTTACCGTAGAAGAATGCCAGATGGACCTTTGATGTTGCAGAGTTAAATGACCATCAGCAGATCCTTAGTTCCAGTGGTAACGATACAGTTATGAGGACTGATGATTTTAGAACAAAGATATGAAATACATGAAATCAAATATCTGCTTAATACCCACTTATACCTAAAAAGAAAAGCAAAGCAAAAATCCATAATTGTCCCACTGCTGGGCTCGGGGTCTCCTCTCACAATGTGAGGGGTACAGGCCATAGTCTACAACGCTGGCCAAGTGCGGATTGGTAGACTTCACACACCTTTAAGGACTTTATGGAGAACTCTCCGGTGAGCAGGTTTCCTCACGATGTTTTCCTTCACCGAAGCAAGTGATAATTGACTTTACGCACATAATATTTGAAAATCAGAAGTGCGCGTGCCAGGATTTGAACTCGGGCCCCTCCGTTCGAGAGACCAACGTTCTAACCGCTAGGCTATCATTGCTTATACCTACTATGTTAACCAAAATCATAAACTCAGTGTGAATTCTGTCAATCCCTACGAATACCTACAGTATTAATAAATCATAATATACCATCCTTAGTTCTTGGCACTGCACTTCACTAGCTTAGTTCGGGCTATGGCCTTAATCTCTCTTATTACGAGAAGAGGGCCTAGTTTAGTAAGATGAAAATCTATTAATAATTCTGTACTACGAGTAATAATAAAATTAACGCGCAATAAAACTGAAGAACTCATAGCCCGGCTGCTTGTGTCGATCCTAAGTGATCCAAGTTAAGCAACAATGGTGCGGTCGGTAGTCTGATAGGTGACCGCTATTGGCAAAAAATTCTTGAACGTTTCCGTGCTTTAGACGGCACGTAAAGCCATCGGTCCTGTTTGTTATCGTAAAATAACAGTCCTTAAGCTATGTTGGAAGCCTTCGGGCGGCATAAAAACTTCCAACACAGGTTGGCCACAAGTGCGTCCACCAATCCGCACTGGAGCAGCGTGGTGGAGTATGCTCTAAGCCTCCTCAAGAGGAGAGACCCGTGCTCAGTAGGCCATTAATGGGTCAATCAAATATGTACATTAGATATTTTTGGAAAATTTTATCATAGGTAGACTTTACAATTGAATAACAAAGGTATTTTTTACTTTTAATTCTGTTTTTTGAATATATCACGGAAAATACAGATTAAGAAAAATTATTATACTTGAAAATAAAAAAATACAATTTTAAGTATCTCATAAGACTCACAGTCCGGTGACAGAAAAACATAAAGTGCTTAAATTTGGAATAATTTAGTATCGGTAGTTATGACCGTGACTTTGCATAGAACACGGAAGTGCCTTCATTTGCCGCTGCCTGACTTGTACGGGCGTGTCATGTCAATCACGATTAAATCTTCAGCCAAATGGGGACAGGAGAAACAACTTATCTAACATAACGACACGGTATTGCCCCAGTGTCGTTGTATACGTATTTATAAAATAATTTATTTTAAAATACAATGTAGTACAGACATAAGGCTTAGGTCATACATAAGATCATAATATTATATGATATCATATCATATTAATAAGTTTCTTAATATACCACATAGAAGTGAACAAAGTGCTTAAAGGAATAATTAATTATGGGTAGTTATTTATAGAAGTCATGACCTTGGATAGTACGCGGAAGTGCCCCTGCCTGACCTTTAGGGGCGTGTCATCTATCGCGATCAAGTCTCCAGCTCAAAGGGACAGGTGGAACAACTTATCTAAGCCTATAGCCCCAGTATCGTTGTATTTAAGGGTATATCTATGAACAGAGGAATTGTTACATCCCTTTTTCTTCTACTTTTATTATGTCCGTCGATCCGTTTGTTTTTAAATGCATCTTAGTAATACTTAAGTGTCCTCTGCAAGCTACTATTGGTTTTAGACATGAAAAAAAACCACATTAGTGATTTTATATTATAATGTACACTAAACGAATGATAATCTGAATTTTGCCAAGAAAAAAATAACCGACTTCAAAATAACTCAAAAACTACTCGTCAGATCTAGCTCTAATTTAAGTGGGACCACATGACAAGCACCAGCTTTCGATTAAAAAAGAATCATCAAAATCGGTTCACCCAGTCGAAGGTTTTGAGGTAACAAACATAAAAAACAGTCGAATTTAATACCTCCTTTTTTGAGGTCGGTTAAAAAAGGAAAACTATCACAATAAGGTTCGTTAAAGAGTAATGCCATCAAAAACAAAACTTGTAAAAAAATCCAAGTCTCGCAACTCAGTTCTTTCTACCGTAAAAAGTTGTGAGATCCATGTAATACCAAGTCGGTTAATTTATTCAGTTCCTACTTATGGGTCCTTCTGTCTTAAGTTATTACGTAATTAGCTAACCTAACAAGTAACAACATCTGATAGTGACCATAATATCAATATTAAAAATCTTTTATCTTTTAAATAAATAGATCGACTTGACCATCGCATGAAAACGCAATGTATCTCACAAGTAATACCTACATATTATATTAAATTTCATTGTTTAGTGCGATTGCCAAGTCAATCTATTTATTTAAAACATAAAAGATTTTTAATATTGATAATATGGTCACTATCAGATGTTGTTACTTGTTAGGTTAGCTAATTACGTAATAACTTAAGACAGAAGGACCCATAAGTAGGAACTGAATAAATTAACCGACTTGGTATTACATGGATCTCACAACTTTTTACGGTAGAAAGAACTGAGTTGCGAGACTTGGATTTTTTTACAAGTTTTGTTTTTGATGGCATCTCATTTCTTTTTGTATATAGTGTACGAGCACTCGTACATTATGCTGGCGCAGCGTCCTTGTGCCAAGCACGAGTGGTCTAGCTGGGCGCGCGGAGCCCGTGAACACGTACAAGACGTGACTTAGCAAGCGTCTGACACCAATAAAACCCTGTCAATTAGCAATACAAATTAGTGCATCAAACATCTAGAGTCAGCTCGGTCACGTGTTTTACTACCGAAACCCCCGCGGACACACTCACGGCGGCCACGCTGCTCCTGCACTCACCAACCTCCTCATTCATTTTGGTCCTTCGAGCCGGCGACCTATTTGACCGGGGGCACTGTCTACAATGCACCTGTTTATAGCAATTATTCAATAGCGATGTAAAAAACTAAACATAAGCAGTCAGCGTGGTTGTATTTTTATTATTGACATATTGAGCTCATTGATATCATCATGCCGACCACGTTGCTGAAACTCTCCTGAGATTGGAGTGACATTCTACATATGCAATTGGAGCTCTATATGCTACTGGAAATTATTTGACATTCTTCAATCTACGAGTCAACTGGATGGACAGAGCATTGACATTAGTACGAAATACATCGTACAGCAGCAGCATTTGACATTTGACATTCTTCAATCTACGAGACATGTGGAGTGAGAGCCATGACATTTGTACGAAATACATCGTACAGCAGCAACATTTGAAATTTTGACATTCTTCAGTCTACGAGACAAGTGGATGGAGAGAGCATTGACATTAGTATGAAATACATCGTACAGCAGCAGCCTTTGACATTTTGACATTCTTCAATCTACGAGACAAGTGGATGGAGAGCCATGACATTTGTACGAAATGCATCGTACAGCAGCAGCATTTGACATTTTGACATTCTTCAATCTACGAGACATGTGGATGGAGAGTCATGACATTTGTACGAAATGCATCGTACAGCGGCAGCATTTGACATTTTGATATTCTTCAATCTACGAGACATGTGGATGGAGAGCCATGACATTTGTACGAAGTGCATCGTACAGCAGCAGCATTTGACATTTTGACATTCTTCAATCTACGAGACATGTGGATGGAGAGCAATGACATTTGTACGAAGTGCATCGTACAGCAGCAGCATTTGACATTTTGACATTCTTCAATCTACGAGACATGTGGATGGAGAGCCATGACATTTGTACGAAATGCATCGTACAGCAGTAGCATTTGACATTTTGACATTCTTCAATCTACGAGACATGTGGATGGAGAGCCATGACATTTGTACGAAATGTATCGTACAGCAGCAGCATTTGACATTTTGACATTCTTCAATCTACGATACAAGTGGATGGAGAGCCATGACATATATGAAATACATCATACAACATATTATAAGCATTTTACCGAAGAATTTGACATTGTACAGTTTACGCTAAGAGGAAACTGACATATAGCTAGTAGCGATAACTGACATCATGAGAGCATCGTCCCGGGGATACATCAGCTCGCAAGATAACATCGCAGACTACACTGCAAAGCAATGGATTTTAACTTAATCACAGCTGATTGAACACTCGCAAAACTTATAAATGCATTACAATTGACATTCCTTTCGTTAAAGAATTGATGAATATGTACAATTTTACACACGTATCATGCAAATCGTGTTACTTACTTCAGTTGTTTTAACAAAGCTGCGTCATCGCGTGACGGTGTGATCAGCTGGAGCGCATTGCAAGCAAAACGACACCGTGGACATTGCTGAGAATGCACCTATTACAATTACTTGTTACGAGTTGAACAAATATTATATTTTCAAGGTGAAAATATAAAACAAGATCAAGGGCACGGTGACTTCCAAGATCAATCTTTTCAAAGTGAATCCTTCATTAGACTAAAATAACAAACTGCGAGTGTGAGGCTGCTTACAACAGTCTACACTGAAGAGTGACGTCAAACTTGCTAAGGATTCAAAGTTGACAATTACTGATAAAACAAAAGCACTCATGAATTTTTCAAAGCATCGCGTCGACTGTATTTATACAAAAGTACAGGAAGACTGGTGGCAACATCACAATCAAGAAGATCGCAGGAAGTGCTTATATTGTTATCAGTTAACAAACCGTCGCCGCAGGAAGCAAACAGTTCCACCAGACTCCAGACTCGCTAGAAGAAAGCAGCAGAGAGTCACGTCGCCGTAGGACCTCAACGAGCAACGGGAATCGGCCGCGAAAGTGGACACTGTGACTTCCAGTTTTAACTTAGAATTTACATTGCAATATTTTAGCTTACAATTTACTACTGCAATGTTTTGTTTACATTTATATTTTACACATTTATTTACGTTTAGATTAAGATTCAATAATTGCAATTTAACATTTTTACGTCCAAGTGCAATATTTATATTTTTGTTTACAAGCGCATTAGTTACATATATTTACTTCTGTTACCAATTATTTTTACAAGTTTACAATTTTACTACTTATTTTGTTAGCGACTATGTGTATACATTTTGTTTGGTTTCTTTTCTTTCGGTGTCAGATGCCAGTATGTACGAGTACTCGTACATTGTGCTGGCGCAGCGTCCTTGTGCCAAGCACGAGTGGCCTAGCTGGGCACGCGGAGCCCGTGAACACGCACACGACGTGACTTAGCTAGCATCTGACACCAATAAAACCCTGTCAATTAGCAATACAAATTAGTGCATTAAACATACACCCCCTTATTACAAGACGAGGTCTAAAGTTTAGGTTTAAACCATGACTAAATAGTCCAGGCTTGGTACGATACTGACTTTAGTAACATACTTTAAACCAAAGTTTATTACAAAACGCAAAATACTCGTTGACTTGTTAGTACTATGGGTTTCAAGTTTAGACCTTGGCTGAATAACTGACACGGGTTTGACACGAAACTGATTCAAAACGTCAGTATTTATTCGATTACGACGTTCCATTATACTACGATGCTGTTTATTGTTTTTGACATATTTAATGGAACACGTCTATTATGAATATTAAGAGCGTAAATATTATTGCAAATAAATAATTATACAGTTTTCAATCAATTCTATTGATTGTTGTTGTCTTGGATTTTATTACATGTTAAAACAAATTCGAAATAAACATGACAACAACCTCAAAACTGACTTTGACATTTGTGAAATAGTCCAACGTTAAACTAGGAGGCTCGCAGGTTTAGCTTTAGTATCATGTTAGTCTCAGATGAAAGAAATAAAGGGTAGTTATAACATTCGCAAAGAAATGTAACGACTGACGTGAAGTCGCTTTTTTACTATGTGTGCATAACAACCATAATGACAAGTAGCAGCGGCATCGTATGGACACGTATTTCTTCGTGTGTGTAAGGTGTCAGACGTAAAGTCACAATCTCTCTTAGGCCATGGCTTAGCTTTAAACCGCGTCTTGTAATAACAATTTTGTTTAGTCCAAGCTTCAAATGAGGTTTAGTACCAGGACTAACGATAGACCTCGTTCTGTAATAAGACCGCTAGAGTCAGCTCGGTCACGTGTTTTACTACCGAACCCCCCGCGGATACACTCACGGCGGCCACGCTGCTCCTGCACTCACCAGCCTCCTGATACATATAGTTCTACTTTTTTCCTTTTACAAGTTACCTTTGAACATAATTATATCTAGGTACCTATCTACACCTATTATTCCATTATATTATACATACACAGGTACACTGATTCATTCACTGCAAATGTTACTTTGTTATACAGGTAAAGTAATTCATTAACTGCAAATGTAACTTTGTAATCCTATATATTTATATGGGATTACAAAGTTATTTATGCAGTTGATATATCTAGAAAACTGGACTGAAATTGCAAAATATTTTAGTTTTTCTTTGATCTATACACTAAACACTAATTGTGTTCCAAATTTGAAGCTTCTATGTCTGCTAGAAGTGCCTTAGAGTTTTGATGATCGGTCAGTCAGTCAGTGAGTGACGAAATTAAGAAACTTTGACTAGTTATAATTCTTAAACTACTGGTTCAAATTGAATGAAATTTAAAATATACCGTGTTTATACAATGCCTGCTTGGTTACTAAAAATTCAGGCTTCTAGCTTTATCCACAACGAAGTTATAGGGGGTCGAAAATGGCCTGAATTGCTTCGAGAAAAGGATGGTACGGCCGTGCCGCTTTTTTGCTCGACTTGGCGGGGGCACTGCCGTGCCCCCAGATAGTCGGTCAGATGGGTCTGACACTGTGTTTTTATTTGACTTTAAAAGTATTGATAACAAAAGTTTCTACAAATCTTCAAACATTTCACAATTACTTATTCAACAATTGTCCGCATCATAATGAAAATTACCCGTGATAACCAAGTTAACCCAACAAAAGATTCTAAAGAGGAATTAGGAAAAAAAAAGCCTCGAAACGTTAATTAATCAAACAATGTTGAACTCGTTGGCGTAAGACAAACATTATGTAAATCATGTCCGTTACAAGTTTATTACCTCTTAGGTAAGTTGCTTCTTAGTTGCGATATAATCCATATCATAATAATATATTATAGCGAACGTCCTGGGTAGTAGGATGTGTGATTCTATAAAAAATATTTACGTATAAAAAATTGACAACAGTGAATCCTAGCGGTTTGAACGTTGTTCTCTCGAAATCATGTGCGTATTAAAAGTTAATTATCACTTGATTTGGTGAAGAAAAACATCGTGAAAAAACCTGCACACCTGAGAGTTCTCCTTAATGTTCTCAAAGGTGTGCGAAGTCTGCCAAACCGCACATAGCCAGCGTAGACTATGGCCTCCCATTGTGAGAGAAGAACTGAGCCCAGCAGGATATTAATATATGTTGCGTTTATATAAATACTGTATTTACACCGCCCTTCGTGTGTCTCCGTTTGGCCTGCTTGCTTGCTGGTAGAGAATGCATTAAGCATTAAGCTCGCCAATTGTACCGTAATTAGATAATATGGTCAATAAAGAGTAAATAAATAAATATGATTGTAACTTTTTGACTTAAAAAAAATATTCATATACTTTTAGTCTTATATTCAATACGTACAATATATCATACGTAGACACACACACACACACACACTCACGCACACACTAACACACACACCACACACACACGCACACACACACACACACACACACACACACACACACACACACACACACACACACACACACACACACACACACACACACACACACACACACACACACACACACACACACACACACACACACAAGCAAAGAGACGCCTTTTTTATTGTTTTTTTTTGTTACTTAGTATAATACATATAACAATATTTTTTTGTATTATGTTCTTGGATTAAACAAGAGATTTCATAAATGGGAGAAGAAACTGGTCCTTGAAACACAGTTACGACTACCTCAAGGACCAAAGGATTCATAAATATCATGTACATGTGTTTAACCAATAAAGAAATTATTATTATTAATTGTTAATTAAGGTGTTCAAATCGTTAACATTGTTATAATATCGACTTTAAACAGCTACATGTCTCGGGTGTCAGAATTTGCTAAACTATCAGTGATGTTGTCACACGTTAATAATTTATTCATTATTCATTTCGAAGCACTAAGCCTGAGCTTGTTACACTAATGTTGCTTGACTTAATACGAGTATTAATATATTAACGAATTATTTCTAATTTACAGGTAAGCAGTTTAGAATACAGATGAGAATGGCGTACGTATATTGCTGCATGCTGTAAGTAAGCAATTCATACTAAAGAAAATATTTTAAATCCTAGCCGTGTATATATTTTATATTATTAAAATACGAAAATGAGTCTGTTTATAAACGTTAACCTTTACTTTATGGAGGCCATACACGATCAAGTGTACTTGATCAAGCGTCAAGCGGACTTGACGCGGCATCCAGTATACTTGATCGTGTACGGCCACGGTAGAGCTATCTGCCATATATCTATCTCATGCACACTGGATGACGCGTCTAGTCAAACTGCAAATTTGACAAGTTAAACTGCAGACTTGATCAAGTACACTTGACCGTGTATGGCCTCCCTTAGCTTATTCTTACTGACTTTACCGAATCTTTTATCTATATCTATACTAATATATAAAGAGGAAAGATTTGATTTTTTGTTTGCATTGAATAGGCTCCGAAACTACTGAACCGATTTCAAAAATTCTTTTATTGTTGGGAAGCTACACTATCCCCGGGTAACATAGGCTATATTATATTTTCAAAAAAATTAGGGATCCTCAATAAAACTCCAATAACGTAACCCAAGGCGTAAAAAAATAAGAAAACCGAAGCAAAGCGAGGGCGGTTACTCGTGTATTTATAAAAGCACAGAATAGAACATCATGATAATTAACTTTTATATGAAAATGTTTAAAAAATTCTTATATATGCAATACGAAATATATGAAATACGACAAATGATTATAGATTATCATATCAATTTAAATATTTTTCTAGTATAGCTAAGTAGCAGTACCTAATTGTATAAAATAACTCAAATATTCTCTAGTAGGTTCATTATACTGTGGCGTTTGCAAAACATTTATATATTGCAAGTGTTTTGCAATTCTATAAATATAAATACCTACAAACATAATAGTGTACATATATAAGACACAAACATCAGGTTTGCAAAGCCGCTTTTAGAGAAAGGAACTGACTTGTGAATGATATGAACCAAACGGTGCGACTACACAGGTATAAATAACCTGCGAGTTCCAATTCGTAGAACAGATATTGGAAGTCTAGAATAGCAAATGGATGTCATGAGTCATCTATACAAATAAATAAAATTGGAGTGTTTGTTTGTAATATTAAAATAACCGCTTCATACTAAGTGCATTTGGATGTATACACGGTACATATACATAGAATACCAAAACAACATTTTTTACAATTTTTGTCTGTCTGTCTGTTTGTTTCGGCTAATCTCTGAAATGGCTGGACCGATTTTGACGGAACTTTCACTGGCAGAAAGCAAATGTAACAAGGAGTAACTTAGGTTACTTTTATTTTAGAAAAAAAAATTAGTTTGTTAGGCGATACGAAGTTTGCCAGGTCAGCTAGTTAGATATATGAAGCTCTCGAAGATTAAAAGCATTTGAAATATATGCCACGTGAAAACAACGGCATACAATAAAATCGATTAGTGTATGCTATTTTTGCCTTAAAAGGCTAATCACCTAGATAATTACGAATATCCACTGACATCTAATGGTGCTCCCTCACCGGGAGCATTCACGTGTAATGTAACATTATAGATTCGTCTTTGAGCATTACATTACAATACTATCTCCCTGACTGACAAGCATTCGCGTGTAATGTAACATTATAGATTCGACTTTGGGCATTACATTACAATACTACCTCCCTGACTGACGAGCATTCGCGTGTAATGTAACATTATACGGGAAGTGAAGCGCATTGATGTTACAAGTTGTATCAAGATATTACACATTGTATCATTACAAGGTGCGCATTGTAATGCTCGGTTCTCCTCCTTCACTGATGTAATGCTCAAATCTGTAACGTTACATTACACGCGAATGCTCCCGGTGAGGGAGCACCATAAAAAGAACACATATTATTATGACATTTCAGTAGCGGACAGAATTATTTATACTACCCACCCTACCGGGCCAAGGCAGCTTGAGTTACATAACTGTATTCAAACTGAAAAAATACTGAACAACAGCTTTATTAATTGACGTGAAAAGCGACTGCAATGAAGGTTTTATAAATGAATATATGTTTTCATCGCTACTCATTAATTGTACTGAACTCAGTAATACGATATTGGGAAATGCATAGTGGGAACACAATCTATGTAGTGGGAAAGCCCATTGTTGCCGTAAACCTTAATGTATATTGTTGCTTGTATTTTACACAGCGACGTTTACAGGGTAGGTATAATTTTGAAGTTATTCTTAAAGGTACTGTATCAAAATCGTTTTTGTAAAGGTGTTTTTTGCCGCGCAGATGAAAAAAGTAGTCTCCAACGAGAGCTGAGGTGCAAAATCAAGTTGCTTACAAATATCATACTATTGTTATTAAACTTGAAGCCTGCCCACATTGAAGTATACTGTCATAGAACAGACATCCCTAACAAAATGTGTGTCCCGCCGGGAGGTTCTATTTTCAAAATTGAGCCCCCGTTCTCGTTTCAAAAGCGAACGAATCCATTGAAAATTGAAGCCGATCGGCGCTAATTCATTGGGACATACATTGTGTTCGTGGTGTCGGTTCTATATGCTAGTAATAATACTTCAATGCCTGCCCACGGCTTTGTTCTAGACGACGGAATTTCTTGAAGTATAACATACAGACATGAAATACATAGATACGTATTTAATTATGATAGCTCGTTCTTAACTCCCTCATGACCTAATTGCCTGACTTAGGATTGGTTCCATACCAATAATCTCTGTACAGCACAAACGCAACATTTTAAAATCTGGTTTTTAAAATTATTTACATTTTAAAATTATAAAATCTCCCGACATTTTTATTTTCCCTAACTAAACATAACTAAGAACCATCTCTATCACGTCGGCTTCCAAACAAAAAACTGTACCTTAATAGAACGATGTCACGGAAAGACACAAAGTCACGTCAAACTTATAAACCTCTTTTTGCGTCGAAGCACGGACGTAAAAAAAGACGGACGTAATCCCAAGAACAAATTCAGTGAAGCACTCATAGTAATACCAACTCTGTATTCGTACAAGTACACACACCCACACATTGACACCATACTGCTACGACATTGTCACCATCGCGAATCAAAAATTACAAAATTACGCACACATGGTAAGCGAGCTGTCATTGCTATGCTTCACTCTCGATTAAACAAGGTTCGTCCGTTCTTTTTTTATGTCCGTGCGTCGAAGATAAAAAATTTAGTTGTTCCAATGCTTTTACTTAGTACTCGTAATACAAATACTTGTTAGATACCGAGTTGTTATATGCCCTGATTCCAGAGTGAACGCAACATTGTTTGTTCAAAGAAACAAAAACATAAGTAAAGTTTGAACTGTGTACGAATTTGAGAGGCTAAAGTTTATTAGAAATACTTCTCCACTTCCCCGGTATACGCTGTGGTTATTGTTAATTTCCAGTTAGTAATATATTTTATTACAAAAGGAAACTTTGTACTCCTTTTAAGCATGCACGACATGAGATTTGGCATACATAGTTGAAAAACTTTGACTATAAACCTACGAGAGTGCAGGAAAGTAAAACTTATTATTATGTTAATGTAGGCATAACTTTGTCAAAACCTGTTGTGATGATTATAAAGTAGACAACAAAACAAATTCACTTTAATAATTTGGCGCGTGCACAAATGTGAACATTGGACATAGTAACATAACATGTCTGTGGGTACACCTATATCATTTTATCACTGTTGTAATCATGTTGTAATGAAAACTGGCAAGACACATTGAAGAAAACATATAGGAGACAGATAAAAAATGGTGAAGGTTAAAACATATTTAAAGGTTTAAGATATTCTACAGAAAAACCATTTCCGTGACAGATAAAAAATGAGCCGTGTATTATCCAGCAATATGTAAGTGGAAGCGTTAGGTGAGAATCATGCGTTGAATGCTAATGAAAATGGATTATAGTCCGCTGAATTCGACGTTAGTTCCATTTTGCTGTTTAGCCGAATGTTGGTATGATTTAGAAGCGCTTTTAGTCACAGTTCTTGATGTCTACTGGCCCAGTTTTTATAGCCTACGAAACTTGGAGTTCCGGGTTTGATGCTTAGCAGGATCAGACATATAAATAAATAATTGTATAAATTGGGATCTATTGTAGAACTATAAAAAAATATATTTGAGATCCTTACAACAATTTAAGCTCTTTCATTTGACATACCACACAATATGGCTTGCAAAACAGATTATTATTTTGATTTTGTGGCATGCGTGTTGAAATAAGTAGGACTCCGAACAAGATTAAAGAATTTAATAAAGTTATAATACAAAGACGTGAAAAAGATGATTGAATGACAATGGTGTTATTTATAAATGCCATGGTAACAAAATAGGGTTGCGTATTTACAATAATATACAAATGTAGGGTCGCTACATCACCCCCCTGGGAGAGTTATACTCCGTCTGCAAACCGAACTGGCTTACGAATCGAACGACCAGAACGAGTTGTGCAGTGCTGTTTAGGTGTTGGAGTTGCTGGAGTGATATGCGAGTGATGACTATTGTGATTGGCATGTGTGACGTCTGTGTCATGTGGCAAGATGTGTGCTGGCTTGATCCTGTCTACACTGACCACAACCGAACCCCTGGGTAACTTTATAGTAAAAGTTTTGTCACCTCTAGCTAACACTTCATATGGTCCTGAGTAAGGAGGCTGTAAAGCACTCCGAACCGTGTCATTTCTCAAGAACACATATGAAGTACTTTGCAAGTCTTGATGCATGAACACAGGTTTGTGCCCATGATGCGTCACTTTTGCGGGCTTGAGAGTAGCAATGTGTTCTCTCAGCTGTGTAACAAAATCATTAGGTAGGATGGCCTTTAGCTGAGAGGACTGGAAAAACTCACCAGGTACTCTCAGAGTTTCTCCATAGACCATTTCTGCGGGAGAACACTTAAGGTCTGGCTTCCATGCTGTCCTTAAGCTAAGGAGTATAGATGGTAGAAGCTCAGCCCAGTTACTGTCACCATGTGCCATGATAGCTGCCTTTAACGTGCGATGCAGTCGTTCGATCATGCCATTAGCAGCAGGATGATACGCTGTTGTGTGTTGTAGCTTCACACCACATAAGTCAGAGAGACTTCTGAACAGATGAGAAGTGAACTGTCGGCCTTGATCTGTCACAACCGTTTGAGGACACCCAAAACGAGCTATCCAAACGTTATAAAAAGCTTTAGCGACAGTATCAGCTGATATATCCCGTAATGGAACAGCTTCTGGCCATCGGGTATACCTGTCAATTGCAGTGAGGAGGTATCGATAATCAGAAGCTGGAGGTAAGGGGCCTACCAAATCGATGTGCACGTTACTAAATCTTGCATTTGGTAGACTAAACTGTCCTACAGGAGACGAAACATGCCTATGTATTTTAGAGCGCTGGCAAGACTCGCAAGAACGGGCCCAAGTACGGCAATCATTCCGTACGGAAGGCCAAACAAATCGATCGGTCACGAGCTTGACAGAAGCTTTGACGCCAGGATGACTCGTACTATGCAGAGAGTCGAAGACTTGTCGACGCAACTCCTTTGCTACCAAAGGACGAGGCCTCGATAATGATGTGTCACACCATACAACAACATTAGACCCTGGAATTGGTAACTGCTCTAATTTTAAAGATGTATTGCAATCGCGGATCAACTTTTGAAGTTCGGTATCATTCACTTGATATTGCGCTAAAGTTTTAAAATCAACTGGAGTTGAGATAGATTCGATACGCGACAAGGCGTCTGCCGTAACGTTGTCCTTGCTGGAAATATGCCTAATATCAGTAGTGAACTGAGCAATGAAATCAAAGTGATTAAATTGACGTGGAGAACGCTGACGATCGTTTTGTTGAAATGCGAAGGTGATAGGTTTATGGTCGGTGAAAATGATAAAGTGTCTGCCTTCGATCATGTGACGAAAATGTCTAATACTCTCGTAAATTGCGAGAAGTTCTCTGTCATATGCGCTATACAAACACTGAGACTTATTAAGCTTCCTTGAAAAGAATGCAAGCGGTTGCCATGCGTCATTCACCAATTGTTGTAAAACCGCTCCCATTGCGGTATTTGAGGCGTCAGTAACAATGGCAAGCGGCGCATTCAAAACAGGATGAGCAAGTAAAGTATACGACGCAATACTATCTTTGCATTTTTCAAACGCTTCAAGTTGCTTCGGTAACCAAGTAAGCGGTTGTGAGCCTTTAACTTTGGGTCCGGACAACATGTCGTGAAGCGGCGCTTGTGTGACAGCAGCGTTAGGGATAAAACGTCTATAGAAATTTAAAATACCTAAAAATCTACGTAAACCATTGACAGTTTTTGGTACAGGATAATTTTTAATGACCTCGACCTTGTCGTCTAAGGGTCGCGTACCTTGAGCAGACACAATATAACCGAGAAATATAACTTCTTGCTTTCCGAAGTTACATTTGCCTTCGTTAATGACTAGGCCAAAATTTCTCAGTCTATCAAAAACCTGTCGGAGATGATTCTTGTGCTCCTCGTTATCCTTGGAGAAAACAAGAATATCATCTATGTATGAGTAAACAAATTCTAAACCTTTTAAAACCTCATCTAAAAACCTTTGAAAAGTTTGCGCGGCATTACGTAAACCAAACGACATATAAGGGAACTCGAACATGCCAAACGGAGTTGTGATTGCAGTTTTAGCAATGTCATCTTTATACACTGGAATTTGGTTGTATGCTTTGACAAGGTCTATTGTAGAAAATACAGTGCTACCTGTTATGCAGTGAGCAAAATCCTCAATATGCTTAACTGGATACCGGTCAGGAATTGTGCGTGCATTGAGAGCGCGATAATCTCCGCACGGTCTCCATCCATCACCTTTCTTAGGTACTAAGTGTAGAGCAGATGCCCAAGGAGAGTCCGACCGACGAGCTATTCCATCTCTAAGCATGTCCTCGAACTGCTGCTTAGCGATCTTGAGACGGTCAGGAGCTAGTCTGCGAGGTCGGCAGAAGACAGGAGGGCCTGAAGTTGTGTGAATGTAATGGACTGTAGAGTGTTTGATGTTCCGGAAAATGCCAGGAGGTTTGGTGATATCTGGAAATTCAGCAAGTAAATTATGATATTCGCTGGTGCCTGAAATTGCTTTGATACCAAGTGTCTGACAGTTGGTAACGGAACCTATTACAGATAATTGAGTAATATTATCTAACAGTCGTTTATGCTTACAATCAACTACGAGACCGTAATGAGACATCAAATCCATACCTATTATGGGCTTATCAACATCTGCTAAGATAAAATTCCATATAAAATCTCTCCTAAGACCTAAATCCAGATGTACTGTCATTAAGCCATAGGTTTTAATCATGGTGCCGTTTGCTGCACTTAAACTATGAGTAGTAGGTTTACAAAAATGTTTAAGAAAACGCTTAGGAAGTACACAAAGATCTGAACCAGTGTCAACTAAATACTGAATCTTAGTTTTTCTGTCAGTAACAAAAAGACGACCTCCGAGAACCTCAGGACAGCCAGTCGCCGTCTCTATTGACTGTCCCGAGTGTTTTCCGGCTTGGTGTTAAAGTAACACGGAGCCACGCATTTTGTAGCATGTGCGCCAAACCGTTGATGGTACCAACAAAAATATCTGCTTCGACTTCGCTGCCTTCTTTGAAGATTACGACTGTATTGAGGCAATTGACTACGACGTTGATGAAAAGTTACCTCGGCGAGCATGCTGTCCACTCGAGATGTGACCAACTCGTCTATTTTCTTGAACAAATCGTCCGTCGTTACTGCTGCGGCACTGGTAGCGACGACGGCCTGAACTTGAAGCGAGGGCGTCATCTCATAAATCTTATCAGCAAGATCAGCTACTTCATCCAAACTTGTAGAAGACTGTGTCGCGATAATTGATTGGACACTCGCAGGCAGTTTACTTGACCACAGGCTTCGAAGAAATTTGTCGGATACGCTGTTAGATGCCAACGTTCGTAAGTGACGTAAAAATTGACTGGGCTTACGATCACCTAATTCTACGTGAGTCAGGAGTTAACGCAAGCGTTGGTCTCTTGACGTCGAAATCCTCTTTACCAATTCCTCTTTTAACTTTTCGTACCTGCCTGTACTGGGAGGGTTAGTAATTATGTCTTTTACCTCTATAGCGTATTTGTGGTCTAAATTGGCAATTACCACATTAAATTTGGTTGAATCGACGGATATACCTGCGAGGTCGAACTGCGCTTCCACCTGCGCGAACCACACATCGGGTTCTTCCGGCCAAAATGCTGGGAGTCGGACAGCAACACGACTGACGAAAGATGTTCCGGCCGTGCAATCCTCAAAACTATCTTTTGCAGTTGACGTCATGCTTACTAACTCCTCGTCGTAGGTCACCAATGTGGCATGCGTGTTGAAATAAGTAGGACTCCGAACAAGATTAAAGAATTTAATAAAGTTATAATACAAAGACGTGAAAAAGATGATTGAATGACAATGGTGTTATTTATAAATGCCATGGTAACAAAATAGGGTTGCGTATTTACAATAATATACAAATGTAGGGTCGCTACAATTTCATTAAATTTTTTTTTCAAAATTCTGTTGTTTACCTTCGTCTTTGGGGCACAAAAAAGTACATGAGTACCGGTCCAGCAGTTTCAGAGTAGGTAAATGGGCTGTGAACGGCGGACGCACAGACACACTATTTTTCCTATAAGGGTTTCGTTTTTCGTTTTTTTCGTACGGAACCCTAAAAGGCACATACTTCTACTTATCTCTATATGTGTATATTTATTTGTTCGTCATTAAAACAGTGACGCAAAATACATTCACATTAACCCTCAAGTCATTAACAAACGTATTTTCAACAAAAGCCAGCGAACTACGTCAGCAGTTTCGCAGAAGCGTAAAAACTATTCATACTGCGGTTTCCATTCCATAATCTATTCCGACTATTCGCCATTAATTATGCGGTCACGTAAAACACACATTCAGATTATATCTCGACCAGAATCGATTAGCGGAAAGTTACCAACTGGTTTTGATATTTGCGAATTATAAAGTGTATTTATAACATTTAACACCTGGGCTTCCTAATTTGAGATCTAATTAGAATATAATACGTTGTTTGCGTTTTAATAGTTTGGACAGTAAATTAAAATTATCTTCAAAGCTTCAAAAGCAAACGTTAGTTTTACGAGGAAACTTTATTTTGATTCCATAGTAATTATTTTACGCAGTCAAATCTAAAATGTTCGTCACTTATCAAAATCAACTTAAATATTGTTTATCACACTTACTTTCAGGCCTGATGGACAACTATTAACAACTATTGTACGACCATAATGTTTAAGACTTGTCCAACTTACCCCCTACTCATTAACTACTGTAAATCAGTAAGAAACAAACAATGTTAAAATTAACATAATTTCCCTAACTTAACGTCCCATAACTAAAGGTTAGATAAACCGTTTGGTAAGCGTTCAATTTTTCACCATTAGTACAAGGTGTTGGAACAGAGCCTGGCTATAAATCAGGATATCGGGGCAATATCGACTGGATGCGGCACGTGGCATGCTAATGAGTTGTAGGGCGATCTGGAGGACGATTCTCGATTACGTTACGGAGAAATCGAACTTTATCGAATGAATTTAATTTTCCCGTTTGGTTCAGAAAGCGTCATAATATTACGTTTTTCCATCTTTATTTATGGGATAGTGTCGAGTCTCGTTATGTTATGGAAAAAAACCATCGAGATCGGAATTGAGAGGTGAACACATGACGAAAGAAACTCCTTAGCACATCTTTTAAATTAATAAAGAAATATTACTGATAAATGATCTAACCTACACGGGACTGAATACACCTGCCGCATTCTTCAGTTTTTAGGCGATCTTGTCATTCATAAATTCGTCTATACTACCCTTTACCTCAAGCTGTGCACTCACATGCCACGTGTAGTTTCAATGATTAAATCACGTGTTGACTTTTATATTAGTACAACTTAAAATAATTATACCATTGCAAAGTCGGATCTTATTACAATGAGAGGGGTTAAGGCCCCATGGCCTTAATAGACTATTCTGCCATGTCGCCCCGGTTTAAATTACTACACTACACACTAACATACACCTTTGAGATCATTGTGTAGGACTCTTTAATGTGCAGATTTCCTCACGATGCTTTCTTGCAACAAAGCAAGTGGTAATTTCTACACTATTTTTAATTTATATAAATAACTTATTGCGTAATGTTTACCACGCCTGATCACCGTGCCAAGGGTCCTGTGTTCGATTCCTAGCGAGGCGGTAATTGAATGATGAGTTTGAATTTCTGTTTTCGGTCTGGGTGTGTGTGTTCAGAAGCGGCGTTAGAGGGGGGGGGGGGGGGGGCAAGGTTAGGTTAGGCCTAGGTCGCCACATTTGGAGTAAGGAGTAAAAAAAAATTCTTCATAAACGTTCCCATTGGTTCAGTAAAAATTTTTTCGAGCAAAAAAGCTCGATTTTTATTTTCTTAAGTAGGCACCACAATATTCTTGCCTAGGGCGTCAGTGGCTCTAATGCCGGCACTGTGTGTGTTCTAGTCTTTGTATTGTCTATGGCATCCACGACACAGGGAATCCTAGTGTGGAGATACGAGTGTGAGTTTGATTTATTTATAGATAACCGACAAACGATGATAACCCACCTACTGGTGAGAGGAAAACATGTTGCTTATTAATTTCAAGCGGTAATAACAAAAATGTTACCGAAATGTGACCTTAGAGTTAATTTAACGATAATGTATATCGAGCGAGAATAGTCCTCCTCTCTCATCCTTGAAGGGTGATTTTCTAAAAGCTTAGTTTGTTAGAATGAGACTGACTTGCTCTTACTCACCATTGAGTGAGGTTTAGGTGAATCATGGCAGTATAGAAAGAAGGATCTAAAGAATATAGCGCATTTACTTAGTAATAGAATCTTAGGTTACCTCGTTACATCAGGTCTGCTCACATTCCAATCTAATTAATCCACCGGTAAATCCATTTAATGTCCAATAAACTGCGTTTGGAACGTAATCTTAGTACATTTCTGTTGTAATGAAAAATCAAAGTGGGTTCCCTAATCCTTTTGTCCAGTAATCTTAACGAATTTTAAGAACGGGCCAAGTTATTAGCCATTGACTAAACTGAAATTATGTTAAAAGGCTGCGAAAAAACTGTAACACAATTCTACTACTAATGTGAAAATTTGTGCGGATGTTGGATGGCAATCGATTTCCTTATCTATACTAATATATAAAGAGGAAAGATTTGATTTTTTGTTTGCATTGAATAGACTCCGAAACTACTGAACCGATTTCAAAAATTCTTTCACTGTTAGGAAGCTACCCTATCCCCGAGTAACATAGGCTATATTATATTTTCAAAAAAATAGGGAACCATAATGTAACCTAAGGTGTAAAAAAATAAGAAAACCGAAGCAAAGCGAGGGCGGTTACTCGTTTTGCTATAATTTCATTATCATACTGAATTGTTTTGTATTTAATAAAGTGTACGGTCTAATGAATAGAAAATATTCGAAACTTGCAAATTCATATTTATGTTTTCCTTCAATTTTCAACGTCTATTGCATTCGGATTTTGACATCTGCGATAACACTAATGAACATTAAACGTATACGTTTAATACACTCATACGGCAGTTGGTTATTAACCTGTGTCACGGGTGGCATGAACGACACGTCATATAACACATCACAATAACACCCGAGTAAAAACCCGAGTAAAAATCTGTTACATAAATATCTGCCACCGAGAATCGAACCCGGGATCTCTCGCTTCGCAGGCAGAGTCGCTACAAACTAGGCTTCCGGGTCGTCATACATATTATATTTAAATACACTTCAATTGCATAATGATAAGTAAATACTTGGAAGGTACACAATTTCTATACAAAGCATAATGTTTAAGCACTGGCACAAACCTTATTAAGAATCAAGAAAACGGTTTTCCGTTCTCGAGAGCCGATAAGCAGCGCCCGGATATTTATTGACACAAATGGAGAGAACAAAAATAAATCACTAGGATCGCTGCGAGCTAGTGAGAGCTAGTTTACTGAATCCACTGTGAAATGTAGTTTTAGTATGTCTGTGAAATAGTAGTGGGATATTACTTTCGGATAAACTAATTGTTTTGATTGTAGCTGCGCTTAAATTGATCGTTAGTCTAGCGGCAATGCATTGTTGGATCAGTAACCGTTATGTTAATCTTAGACAATAAGCAAACGTGACGATACCGCTTCAAGGACCGATTTCGTACCTTTACACAAGTTGCAAACAAGCTGCGAGCAAGCGATAACTGATGATAGCGTGCCTATGACATGCATTATCTCTTTTAGAATCAATTTTCATATTTAAGCCCGGGGATGAAAAATTTATGAGTAAAATCAAACTCGTCCGTTACGTTATGCGTTATGTGTTATATTTGTAATTCGTAACACAGAATCTGATCAGTAGCAACGCCATTTAGATTCTGATTTATCGCAAACTAGATGGCGTTGTATAAATGTGGTTCACCATTACGGATTTGACGATTGCAAACTAGTTTTTTTTAGACTTAGTTTTTGAGTTATCCCTAATTTTGAAGTATATTTGTGTATATATTTTAGATTGGTAGATATGAGAATACGTCGTAAACTATATTTCATACCGCTAGGTGATTAGGGTGTCTCTATATCTAGATACAATTTATATGACAGAACAACCTTTGCCCGGTGAGATGGTGTTTATATACTAGGTTCACATACAAAGAGAAACCTAAAACGAAACAAGCATCCATATTCCGTATCGCAATCGATCCGGAACGGTAGGGTTGTTTATTGGCAACTACACAGGTAAAGGAAATATATCAGATTCGAATAGTTACCTACTGGAGAAGCGATGTATTCATTTACAGTAGAGATTATATACTTTAGAAACAAACGGGTCCCCACTAAATATTATTGTTACAACCTGTTAGTGGAAATATTTATTGCTACTTTTTTAATACAACACTGAAGTGGAAATGTTTATTTATATGCATTTAATTTTTTTTTTAATAGAAATAGCCGGCGAACGAGCTGACGATCCACCTAATGGTAAGTGGCTATCGTCACCCATGAACAGTAGCAACATCAAAGGCATCACTGATGCGTTGCCGGCCAAGAAAGAGAGAAGAAAAAGAAAGAAAGAACTGGATCTCAAGCCCCCACTCTCACACACTCACACACTCAGCCGGAACACGACCAGTCGTTTGGCGGCTTACTCATGCTCAAGGGTGGTAGCTATCCAGGCGAGCCCCATGGAGAAATAATAATAGTAATAATGGTGTTAATTAGTAATTAAAATCAATATTACCAATATAATAATCCCTCGAGGGGCCCTACCACCAGAGGGCCGGATTTAGTCGCCTCTTACAACACCCATGCGGCGTGGGATTGGGGTTAGTATTTTAGGCCGCCTCAATACGGCTAAAATAGAATGAAATAATACCTAAATATGTGCCCCACGTTCATTTTCAAAATAGACGATCTCTACTGGATATCTTTTCCAAGGAACAGTCTTCAAAGACAAAAGATTAGCCTTGAATTTTAAATCGACTTCAAAAATAGGAGGGATTCTCAATTCGACTGTATTTGTTTTGTGTGTTACCTATTAACTTTTTACTGGGTGAACCGATTTTGCTAATTTTTTTTATAATCGAAAGCTGGTGCTTGTCATGTGATCCCATTTAAATTTAAGTGAGATCTGCCGAGCAATTTTTTTAGTTATCGCTAATTTTGAAGCCAGTTATTTTTAAATAAATTATTTTAACGTGAAAAATATGAGACACATTTGTGTCTGCTATAACATGCTATTTTTAAAGTACCCTACAACGAACTGTATTAAAGAACTTGCAGGTCACTGAACTTTGTAAAACTTTGTGGGTTTTATCCAGACTACACTCTTGCATGATGGTTGGTTTAGCGTTTAAGCTGCCTAACCTAGCACACTGACTAATTACCACCTTCTTTTTAAACATCAACCATAAAATGTATTTTAAATTTGTCACTGGATGCGGGAACCAGTATAGTTTAGGCTGCTTCCATTCTAATCAGAAACATATTGATGCGTTTGTCTTCACATCTTGCCCTAACAAGATGGACTCTGCAACACAAGTTATTCCAAAAAAATTCAACTAAATCCAATTGCAAAAGTCTTTGTAAACTTTTGCAGTTGGATTTAGTTGTATTTTTCTGTATGGTTGCTTGTTACTCTTTAACGAAAATACTACTGAACGGATTTTCGTGAAACTTAGCATATAGGTAGACCATGATTTGAAATAACACATGAGGTACTTATTATCTCGGGAAACGCGAGCAAAGCTGGGGGCAAAGCGCTAATACCAGGATCGTAGATACCGCCGTATCAGCCGTATCAATTATACGGGGCCCCCAGCGTATAGGGGCCCCAACTAACACTCCCAAAAAAAGCTTGCCAGCGGCCTAAGACCGCTACAGTTGGCACTCCTTTTATATTCGACAACTGACGTTGCCGGGCCCCACAACAAATATTGATATGGGGCCTCCTTAGGGCTAGCTACGCCACTGGCTAATACTAATACAAACAATACCCACCAATACAATAACTTTGCGAGAAAGCACCGAAGATATTTTTCGCTTCGGTAAAAAAGAAACAGCGAAGGCTTCGGCAATAAGAGGCAGGAAATAAATCAGTTGGCAATCGCGACGGCAGCCAGTTTACTGCGAGACAAGATATCTTCGGGTTCCTCCAAGAGGTTTCTTCACACTGCGGTACAACAATTCTACAGATTGTATAAAGAAAAACTTAGTTTAGTAAGTTATGTCTACGTTAAGACATGTGATAATGTTATTTTTGATCTCGTTTTTATTAATAAAAATAAAAGGATATCGAAGGTTAATTATATCAAGTGTTTACATAATAAATACATTGGTCTTCATTGTGGCCGAATCACCACAACAAATTATTTGTTTTATTTATCCATTTGAATTATATCAAATTTTATTTTATTTATGTGAAAATTAGATTTTTTTAGATTTGTACACCATTACAGAGATGGGTTTATCAGTACAGTAATCGAGCAATTTAAAGCAGTTGTTCAGTAAAATTACAAGCAGTGACTGTATTTTAAGGGAATAAAATATACGGAGCTCTTGAGCATGCTACCGCTGTAGAAGAAGATAATAATTCAAGTTATAGTATTTCAAGGTTTTTTGTCGTGTTTTTACAAAATACCAGTTATTTTTGATAAATTTTGAAATGTTAGGTCTTAGGTTACAATAGAATAAACTTGGCCACATATCAGATGTTTGTTTGTGCGTTTGTTTTGGCTAATCTCAGGAATGGCTAAACAGATTTAGATGAGATTTTTCTCGTACATTCTAATAAATTTGGGGGTTAAAAAATGTTAACAACACTAAATAGTGTTGTTTTATTTCAATCAGTTCACAAATAAAAAAGTTATGACCATTCAAAGAATACCGTCAATACATTTATTCGACTGTGGGCTTATTGAAAGGTTTACCGAAGCAAAGCAAGGGCGTTTACTAGTAACCAATAAAATGTGCCTTTACCTAAACTGGATCAAAACCTATAAAATAGAAAACAGGTGGCTGACTACTACCAACACTAAATACCTTATATAAAAATCCGTAGTGCGCATGATCCTCAAACTGAAATACACCGTAACGTGAAATAGGAGCCACTGACTGCAGTAGTACGATCTACAAGATCTATCGATTTGTTTTTATTACAACACCCTGTTTATAATTCCACAGAGTAGACCGATATAGAGTAAAATAGAGATATAGAGTAAATTTTTTACTAACAATTATATCCGTTTCTGAAATTTTTAGCCGTATTGAGGCGGTTTAGAATACTTTTAGAATACAATACCACGCCGGATGTGTGTCTTAAGAGGCGACTAAATCCGGCACTCTGGTGGTAGAGCCCCTCGGAGGGATTATACTGGTAACCTTATACTCGTAACCTTGTTTAATCGAGAGTGAAGCGTAGTAATGAGAGCTCGCTTACCATGTGTGCGTAATTTTGTAATTTTTGATTCGCGATGGTGTCAATGTCATAGCAGTATGGTGTCAATATGTGGGTGTGTGTACTTGTACGAATACAGAGTTGGTATTACTATGGGTGCTTCACTGAATTTGTTCTTGGGATTACGTCCGTCTTTTTTTTACGTCCGTGTATAAAACCATCCAACCGATATGCCTAAAAATAGTTACATTTGAAAGGCAATAATTCGAAGGTGGTTTGAGATGCATTAGGCACATTCGATCCACTGATAAAGACGATTTTCCACTTTTCCCATGCAACAATTTGAAGATAATAAATAAAGATGGCGCATTAACGTCAAAGTCAACACAAAAACACTGATCTGTCATTCTGATGTCATGACAGATCAGTGTCAAAACACGCCGGATATCCGCTAGAATATTATAATATTATGTAGTACGGAACCCGATGCCAAACATCTGATTCGAACTTGACCTGTATTTATTTTCGTTGATGATGACCGAGTATGATACCACCCAGTATAATCCCGACGATACTTACGGCGGTACAATACTTTTAGGCTTTCATTTGATTTAATAACTTAAACATATAATTAACATTAGTCATTATTGCCCGAGTTCAAATCCTGGCACGCACCTCTAATTTTCAAATATTATGTGCGTATTAGAATTTAATTATCACTTGCTTCGGTGAAGGAAAACATCGTGAGGAAACCTGCACACCGGAGAGTTCTCCATAAAGTTCTCAAAGGTGTGTGAAGTCTACCAATCCGCACTTGGCCAGCGTGGTAGACTATGGCCTGTACCCCTCACATTGTGAGAGGAGACCCCGAGCCCAGCAGTGGGACAATTATGGGTTGTTGCTTTGCTTTTTTAGTCATTATTGTTATATTTCGTCTAATTTCCTTATTCCCACAAATATTTAACTACTCTTCAAATAAACAGAAAACTAAAAAACAGATCAATCATGTCGTTGAATCCCCAAACATCTTTATCTCCAATCCTGAGACACAAACGAATCGTCCACTCAATAAAATAATTCCTACCTCACTTCTTTGTGTAAAGAATAAACAAACAAACAATAAAACAAAAAGAAAAGTAAAAAGTACAAGTCGATTCTGCTTTGTATTCATGACTTTCAATAAATAACGGTGGCCGGCGAGAAAAACAGAACGCCACTACTATTGGTTAATGGAACGATGACAAAAGAAATCTGAAGTAAATAAAACAAAAAATGTGAGCCGTCACGGGACGCCTGGCAGATGTGAAACATCGACATTATTTTGTAAAAGTAATATGCAGAAAAGAACATATTGTTATAGGAACTAAATATGTCATAATGATAAAATAAAATATTACGATTTTATTATCAGAAAAATAATTTGTTTTCAAGTAAATCACAGGTTATGTTTACTATAGTAAACAACACTGTGTACACTACGGAGTATACACTATAGGTATTCGAGCTCAGTGTAGCGAGAAAGATGGCGACGCGTCGCCACGGCATGCGTCGCCACGCCAGAAATCGGTTTGACGTGCGGCTATAGATGTTTCACATCAAAAAAGAAAAAAACAAGTTCGTTACTTGAAATTATTTTAACTTTTTAATACCAAAAGAAAGCCTTTGTACTTGATGTCAATACAACTATTGATTGTTTTTGACACATTTGAAAGTGTAATTTTTTAAATATTTTATTAAGATTTTATATATGAAGTAATCTAATTTATCTGTCTGTATTTACCATGTGTACTTTATTGGTATTATACGATATTAATTTTCTAATTTTAACAAATTTATTATTATGTACATATCTCTTTAATCTTTTACTTTGGAGATCGACCACTGCTATGCGACTAATATTTAAGTTAATTTAAGTAATACACAAAAAAACATTGTCATACATAAAACATACATTACCATTGCATAGTTTTTTTTTAATTTCTAATGAAAATCTAAGATATCAGAGGAAACGCAGTGAATACTTATGCGAGACTCATTCGAAAGACAATAGTAAGAATTCTCAGTTTAACAAAATAATGTGTGAACATTGACTAAGGAGCCGGTCGATTTCGTTTACCTATACAGTTCAAGTCACAACAACTCAGGGTGAGATTTATAAACCGCACTTACACTTTGCTGAGACAACAGTCAAATGTACTAGACAATACTGACACTATGTTTAGATAAAAAAAAAGTCTAAAATGGCTAACGTTAAATTTAATTTAGTACCATTATTTTTAACCGGCTTATGATAAGGTTGAACTAGGACCAATATTTTAAGTCTGTGCAAAGATGGAAATTTTGGAGACATTTTGTGATTTTTGATCATTGTGAAATGAACCTTGCAACTAATATCATTGAGATGAGCACACCAGGAGTTTGACTCAAGAACAATGAAGAGAGAACGCCACCCTGAGGCACGCCCGCAGAAATATCACACAGAAAGATTTTTATTAAGTTAGTATTAGTCTACTTTGCAACCATTCGCGGTTAAAGTGACTGAAGTATATATACCATCATATAAAGCAAAGTAAACTAATTCTAACTTAATACGAGTTGCATAATACGTTTAACAGAACATCTCCTGATTCACAGTCACAAAAAAAAAAAAAAAAAAAAATTATCTTATAAGCAAATGGGATTGTAGCACAAATTCTCCCATACATATTTGAAGGTTTTAACGCTTTCACAATTCTTGTCGGCAAATAACGAGGCGGACGAATAAATTATGCAACAACACCTTCTAACTCAAGACGATTTCCGAAACGAAATTTGAACGAAACAAAACAAGTACTCCGAACAGGAGGAGAATATGGATAATTTTGAAAGAGAAGAAAATAAATTATTCAACACTAAAGCAGTGTTTCATCAAGTTTATTCACACACCATACAGTATTGACTTTATTGATTTAGGCACTAATTAACTAGCCGTTCAGTTTGTTCGCTTTATTATCAAAGATTTCGTATTCATTTTATCATCAAGTGAAATTCACTAAAATATTAACTTTTATTTTTACTTGTAACAAAATGAGTTAAGGGAAGTATTTTTAAGTATTTAGGTTAGTTTCAGAGAGCCACCAATAATGCTTTTAGCCGTCAACGCATAAATAATGCTTAATAAATTAATAAATATATTTTTATCTACTTTGATTATCATAATTTCCTTTTGTCACTATGGTAACCGTTTAGTAATGTGTATTTTCAAATACAATACACGGTTGGCGAAGGTCGAAAAAGCTTATTTACAAACTAAATGAGGTTTTAGTAAACGCTTTCATTTTGATGTGCCTTGAACAGTAAAAGAATAATACACAAGTTTTGATAGGTTCATCTATCATATCAATATCTAATATACTAATATTAGAAGAAGGAAGTAAGTAAATTAACATAAGTACTTTACTTCTACAAAACTAGAACACGTACAAAACGATAGTGAAATCAATTGTGAAGACAATCCAGGGACGGAGTGAAATATTAAATAGTAATGTCTTTCCGTTGCTTACATAAAGAAAATCAATTCTAAGTGAATGTTTTAAGGAAGATAAGTAGTAGATAACCATAAACTCGTAACGATGTATTTATTTATTGAACCATACAAAATGTATAAGTACAAAAGTTCTCTGCCAGGCACCCTTAGGGCAGCTGGACAGAAATGAATGCGGTTGCAATGAAAAAATATTAAAAATGCATAACATTATACCAATATATAAATTTAAAATATATACCTAAATAAATACATATTTAAACATATTAATATTCATACATATTATATTTATGATTTAAACATACATACCTCGTAATATATTAATCGAGATTAAATGCTTATTAGTAGTTTTAGTGTCACTGTAGTAAGATAAGTGCGAAATTTCATAAGAATTCATTCAGTGGAACAAAAAAAGTTTCACAGATAAGAAACGAATATACCAGTGAAGCAGTGAAGTAATAAAACTTTTACAAAGTCATTCATTTCTTCTTAAATGATTAGGGTGTTAAAACAACCTTACATTTCAGACCAAAAGACAATCCCCAAAGTTATTAATTAAAGTGTTATTCCGTTTAACTTTAAACATATACGCCCCATCTCAGAGTTACTAATGGTTACTTAAATCGCTCCTTAGCACAGAATTTGTATGGTGACTCTTTACTTTAGTGATCTAACTAACCGTTAGTGACTCTGAGTTGGGACGTCAGAGCTTTACGCCCCAACTCAGAGTCACTAACGGTTACTTAAATCGCTACTTAGTACAGAATTTGTATGGAGATTCTACTAAGGAGCGATTAAAGTAACCGGTAGTGACTCTGAGTTGGGGCGTTAGAGTGCTACAGTGAAACATCAAATACAATTTTATTATCAGTCTAATCTATACATCTATACAATTAGATAAAATTGGAGTGTCTGTTTATAATATTAAAATAACCGCTTTTTACTAAGTGCATTTGGATGTATACACAGTACATATACCAAAACATCTTTTTTTAAGATTTTTGTCTGCCTGTCTGTCGGTCTGTCTGTCTGTCTGTTTGATCCGGCTAATCTCTGAAATGGCTGGACCGAATATCTGATGTAACAAGGAGTAACTCAGGCTACTTTTATTTTAGACAAAAAAAAATAGTTTGGTAGGCGATACGAAGTTCACCGGGTCAGCTAGTCCTTAATAATCCTTAATAAAATAAAAAATAAATGGCCCCACATTAGGATTCATGTGTCGTGGGTGCCACACACACACACGAAGACAAAAACATTATCACCCAGACCGAGAACATAAATTTAATCACACTATTCACATTTCTGCACAATGGGAACTGAAACTAGGACCTTTCGAACGGTGGCCCGGCAAGGCAAACATTGCACCATACGGGCAAGGCCGTCTTAAACCTACTGGAGGCCCTCGGCATATTAGGATAATGGGGTCCCTATGACTTTGTCAAAACACTATTTTGTTAGAATAAACAAGGAAAATAGATAAGCAAGCCTCTAGATTTATGCAAAAGCTAATAAGCAAATGAAAAAAGTTTTTCGGTAATAACTATCGTTTAACGTTTAGTGATCTGGCAGGAACTAGGGGGTCCCTATCGATCACGGGGCCTTGGGCACGTGCCCAGAGTGCCCAGTGGGAAAGAGGGGTTGTCAAAAAATTTATCGATATCAAAATAATTATCAATTTACTGGGACTCGCCTGGGGATCACCGCTCGTGGCCAAAAATTCTCCAGTTCCTTCGTGCTTCGGAAGGCACGTAAAGTTGTCGGACATGGATTTATCATTAGATAATAGTCATTTAGTCATTGCAAAGGCTTTTGGATGACAAACAAAAATTTGAAACTTGGGTTAGTACTGACTAATATTAATTTAAAAATCCACATTACAACTGGATGATTATGGTCCAGAGCTTCGCAGTTAAGAGGAAACCATTTGCTGTCTAGTCTATATAATATATAATAAATATCGATAACATGTTGTACTTAAATATTATAAACCTATTCTTATTGAAATATGATGTAATACCAAGACCGCTCAATATTTAACTTTTATTAATTTACGACATTGCTATCGGTTGCTCTTGACACGAAACTGACAACTATATTCTGCAATAGAAATATTACTATGACCAACAAACTGAAATCACTTCATAAATATGGCGCGGTCGAAATAAATGCTTTTAAATTAATGAGTAGAGGACAGAAATACGAAATTTTTCGTATCGGAAATGTAATTTGAAAGCATCTAAAGAGGACTATGATGTAATTGGTTTTGGCGAAACTTCGGATGCTAAGTTTTGAAATGAAAAGGTTTGGGGATAAAAAACTAACTTACATGTTAAGTAATTGACTAGTGGCTTTTAATTTTATTAGGAGTAGTTTGACTATTTTTAGGGTTCGTACGTTCGGTGGATTATCTTTTTGGTGGTGAAATCTCTTTCGTGTTATTCAATCTATCTATCTCTGATGTATCTATCTATCCGTCTTTAATGTAGTAAACATTATGGGATTTCACGATGAATACAAATAGTCAATCAATTTGAATTTTTTATATCAGCACATGATATATGTATTTTTCTGTTCACAGTGGTTGAACATTTTACTACCAGAAAAACGTATATAACTAACGTGTATATACGTATATATAACGTGTTTATAACTTTATTTAAGAAAAACATAATTTCCACCCTTCCCTTTTTCAAGAGGCATCTTTGAGGGAACTTAAAAGAGGGGGACCTATATACCAAGAAGGGAGAAATTAAAAAGATTACACAAGAGTACTATTTTTAATTCAATAAATATTCATTCTGTTTCACGACACCTTTTATAGGGAATTATGAACAACAAGATAATTTGAAAAGTTATTAAAATATGCAAATGGCATCAAAAGTGCTCCGGTCGCGGCGGTTTTACAAAGTATTTATAATAGCTGTTTTATTAAACGCAATAGTACCATGTTGGCCATTTTCCACCCCATATTTAGTATCAATTTATTTATATACTAGTTCGTGCCTGCAACTTCTTCCGCTTTGCAACTCCTTTAGTGGATGAATTATGAAATGTTATGTTTGTTCAACCAGTTAAAAAGACTTATTTCCTAGTATCTAGAAGAAATTAATTACTAGCGTTCTGTCCGTGGTTTTCCGGGATCATAAGTACACTTTATCTTATTCGTGTAGCTGTGTGCCTTTAATGATAATCCGGTCAGCAGTTTTGCGTGAAAGATTAAAGAAAATCCATACAAACTTTCACTTATATAAATATTACCAGCTGACTCGGCAAAGGTTATTCTGCCAAAAATTTCTAAATCCACCCTAATAGTAGCGGTATGAAATATACTTTACGACCTATTCTCATATCTAAAGAATACACACAAAAATTTTCATAAAAATCGGTCCAGCCGTTTCAGAGTAGTGCGACCACAAACACGTGACACGAGATTTTTATATATATTAGATTAGGGTAGGATAAGTAGGATTCATATAACATCCATAATTTAAAGACAGAAATAGTCAACAAAGAGCTGACGATCCACCTGATGGTTATCTACTCCATGGACATAACTCCTGTACAAAGTTTCATTCTTCTAGATCCACTGGTTTATGCTATACATTGTCTGTCTTAGTTAACGTTTTGTTAAATAACTAATTAAGTACTTAAATCCATCAAAATGAAGCAAATTTTAAACAAATTTTATTAATTCGTATGCGATAAATGGGTCAATTTCAACAAACACGAATTTTGCCTAATTACAGTGGCGAATTTAAATTTGCTGTTTCTGATAATTTTTTTTGGCTTAAATAATAGGTAAATATTAGTACTACTTAATCATATACTAGAGATCAAAAAAAAAAATTGTAAGTTCATGAGATATTTCCATTTGAAATTATCAAATGCCACCGAAATTATTAAAGGACCACCGGAATTAAAATTCGAGCCACCGAAATTGATTAAATTTAAACCTGCTGTTTCTAATACATTTTATTTGGCATAAATAATATGTAAATAGTAGTAATAATTAGTCACATAGTAGAGATCGAAAAAAAAGTATTAGTTCCGGAGATATTTTGAAATTACATTATCAAATGCCACCAAAATTAGGACCACTGAAATTAGAATCTGATCCACCGAAATTGATTATGCCAATGAGAAATAATAAAGGCAAGATCATATTTTAATACTTTAAAGATACATTTTGAAGAGTAGGAGTCTAGATGAACGGACTCCTTTAAGCGGTGATTAGACACGCTTGTGTTTCTGTGGCCTATTAGACCAGTGCCGATAGCTTCAAAAACGGTAAAAAGTAAAAAAAAATATATAGTAGGATGAAACCCATTGCAAAAGGAAGAGAATATAACAAAAATAAAAGGAAAATAAAATACGGGTGATCTGAGGTCAGGAAGTGGGGGGGTTTAAGGGTGAAAAACGGTTTATCTTGATTTCCGGAAAAACTACAAGTAATAAAAAGATCTACAACTTTTGTATTTACACTTTTTTACATAACCTCAAAATATATGTGAAAAATTCAAATAACCAAGTTTTTGGTTTTTTATTTTTATCTTTTATAAAAAAAACACGAAATTTAGTGAAAACTTACCTTTGTATGTCCTTAACATACTGTAATTTTTTTGATTTAAAATATTTCTTTTTTTCACTTATTTTGACTTAATATCGAAAAAGCAACCTAATTTTGAATCGAAAATTCTCACGTCAAAATATCTACTTTTTAAAAAATCGATAAGATTTTTGTTCGTTGGAATCTCTACTTTCTAATGGTATATAAAAAACTATAAACTACTAACTACTAACTATAAACTACTATGGTAAATGTTCTCCGAAAATGCAATGAAACGACAACTATTTTCGCATGTTTTTTTCAATCTTTATGTTTTATGGATTTGTAACTTTTTGTCTAGCAAAGTAATATGGAATCTTACGTTTTTCGATTAATTAAAGTGTAAATATTAATAAATAGCTCAAAATTGTACACAATGATTGACAAAAAAGAATTAAAAACTCGAATCCGAAAATTTTTTGCGAAAATAGTTGTCGTTTCAATTTTACCAAATTTCGTATTTTTTTTTTTGTAAAAGATAAAAATAAAAAACAAAAAACTTGGATACTTGAATTTTTCACATAAATTTTGAGGTAATGTAAAAAAAGTGTAAATAAAAAAGTTGTAGATGTTTTTATTACTTACAACATTGCTATTTAACTTTTTTCTATAGGACTTGTAGTTTTGCCGGAAATTGAGATAAACTATTTTTTACCCTTGAACCCCCCCCCCCCTCCCCCACTTCCCGACCTCAGAGCGCCCGTAAATTATTTTTTCCTTTAATTTTCGTTATATTCTCTTCCTTTTGCAATGGGTTTCATCCTACGATTATTTTTTTTAGTTTCAAAAATTATCGGCACTAGTCTATACACGTCCCTATGCTCTTTGGTTGCCACCGGAGCCACCGAGATTAGGCCACCGGACTTAGAATTAGAGTCAAAACTTGAATTTTAAAGAACACCGTTATTCACAGTTATGTTACAGTTATTTTCAATGAAATTTATTTACCAAAAAAAATTAAATTAATAAAATATGTAAATAAATGGAGTTCGGACAGTACACCGGAATTAGATTTTAGGTCTTAGATATTTTTTTATTAAGAATCTATGTATTAAATACCTCTGAATACTTTGCTATCGTGTAGATCACTATTTAAACTACCTATATAAAATTATGCATAATTGTAGTTTACCTCCACACATTAATTTTCAACCTCGCCGTCACAAAAATGCACTTGGGAAATTCACCGAAATACTTAATCAGTGAATGTTAGAACGCGAAATAGGAGCAAGCGAAGCGAACGTTAGTCCTAAACAAACTCGAATAAACAGCACAGTTAATATTCAAATCACTATTCGCTGCAGCCACATGGTATTCATTTAATAATTTATCTAAAACCAATCACTTTGCCAAATGCATTCGAAAACCTATTCAAATTGCGACCCTTTCCGATATTAGTTGGATTTAACTGTTAAATTCGACGTCCATTAGACCTCCATTAACAGAATCCACTCAACGTCCAGTATTGGAATTATTCTCGTCTTGTATTTTACGTGACCTAAAATGGTGTCTTTTATATCCAAAGGAATCCTCAATTTATGCGGACTATCCTATCATGGACGGGGGAGGATAGAGTGACCAGGGCTGTGGTAGATTAGGAGATTGTTTGGAGATGTAAAGTTCCATAATATTAATTTAAAATACAAAATCTTTTAACAACCCAGGGATCTATTTCCCAAATTATATTATTTAAGTTGTGTGTGCTGTACAATACTTCATAAATAACTAATGAATAAACCTTTTAGTATAACTGTTACAAAGTTAGAATCAATGAAGTTTAAATTAAAATCAGATCATTGGTAAAATAGATCGCATAAAATATTTTTATCAATGTTTTAACAAAAACATGAATACCAAAAAACTTTACTTTAAAAATGAGGATAGAAATTTCGACAGAGTTAAGGAAAATTACATTGCCACTAAAACGCCTTTAAAAAATATCGGTTTTTTTTTTAAACTTGTACCGAAATATGAGATTTAAGTTATGGCGTCTCTATTAGGATGTGAAGGGAACAAGTCTGCAGATTTGTCTTGAGACGGGATGAAGAGATGGCTTTAATGCGAATAGTTCCTCGGATTTGTGCTAAGACGGAAGTTTTCATTGCTTCTTTGCAGATGTCGTTATTTTGAAGTCCTTTGTCGTCGCAATGCATGTTGTGGGAGGTACTTATTATGCAGTTCTAGTATGAATGTCAAAATATTCACGCTGCGTGCTTCCTGTTTATTGTAAATTTTGTTCGTATATTTTGTAACAATGCTACTTTAATTCCAACTATGATTATATTACAGTCATGTTGTTTATTTAAAATTTGATTTTGAACAAACATAAAAGGTAGGTATTAAAAAAATGTTTTAGATAACAGTTACATTTAATAAAATAAGATGAAAATGAGAACAATTTAAACTAAATTGCCTATGATTTACTAAAATGAATCTCTTCGTCTTGGCAAGGGCACACGGGATTAAACCGGGGACCTCCCGATCTGCAGTTGAATGCTCTACCACTGAGCTATGTCCTCAAATATTGCTCTAACTAAATAAGTTATTTTAAGTATGAAATGAATTTAATCAAAGCTTTTTATTATATTGCAAACTAGCTGTTGTCCGCAGCTTCGCATACGGAAATTATGTTTTACCTAATTTGTAAAATAAATGAATGAAAATAAATATATTATTGTAAGAGAGTAATTTTATACCTCAAATTTTAACAAAAGAAAGGAGTAGAAGTGATGGGGTGTGCTGATTAGGAGCTGTATATACTTAAAAAAAATATTTGAGTGGTCCACGGACCTAAAAAAAAAAGACGGACGTAATCCCAACAACAAATTCAGTGAAGCACCCATAGTAATACCAACTCTCTATTCGTACAAGTACACACACCCACACATTGACACTTCACTGCTTCAATCGCGAATCAAAAATTACACACACATGGTAAGCGGACGACCATTGCTATGCTTCACTCTCGATTAGACGAGGTTACGTCCATCTTTTTTTCAGGTCCGTGGAGTTGTCACGAATGTCATTGAATAAAATGATTGCAAAGAGTCACATTCGCGTATTTATTTTCAGCGTTATAACATTTTCGAATCGAATCGATATCTTTTCGTATATGTAAAAAAACTAAGATTGGCCAAAACCCAGTAATGGGAACCCTTTTTAAAATCCCTTTCAAATATGGAACGTCAGTGGCTATTTTGGATTTATTCCAAATAGGTAGCTATTTGATAAAGCGTCCGGTCTCAAAATGGCGGATTGTTACGTAAGCAGTCGTGTATCAAGTTTTGTTTATTTGCCGTTTCAGAATTTACTAGCCAACAGTTCTCTGAATTGTGAAGTTTTATAGACGTGTGCCGAGTCAACATATTGCACCATAACTGGTAATGGTTAAAAGACAAAAGTTATTGAATTGAAAATACTCGTATTGAAGTGAATATTAAGGCATTATATTTTTATTATAATCCCGGATATATGAATGGATTTTTGGAGTTTACTCCTTAAGAATCGATTTTTATATTATAAGCCCGGGGTATGAAACTTTATGGGGAGTAAAATCAAACTTTCTCTTTTACATATGTAACGTTACGTTATACGTTATGTTCGTGCGCAAACTACCAACCAAGAATCTAGATGGCGTTGTTACTGATTTGACGATAATGTCATGTTAACGATAACGATAATTTATCAAGCATGCTTTCAGTAATATAAAAAATGCGTTCCTCTCGTTTACTAATCTATATATTTTATAATTATTCGTAAGGAGTAAACTCCAGTCGTGCGTCGGAGCTGAACACACAATTTTTTTTTTGTTTTAATTACTCAAGGCAAAAAAAAATCGAATTTTTTACGACTGAAAATATTTTGTACGTATTTTTATAAAAAAAATTTGTGTATAATTTGTAGACATGAGAATAGGTTGTAAAGTATATTTCATACCGCAACATGATTAGGGTGTCCCTATCCAGCTAGTACTAGAATAAAATTGCTATAATACTTTATAACTATAATCCGTTCAACCTTCAAACAGCGCAGCTGAATAAAAATAATGAATTTAAATTCTTCTAACAAAAAGCGAAATGAAAGAAAAAATTCAGGGCATCCACTTACATAGAAAATTGATTTAGCAGATCATCAATTTAGTAGATTTTGATAAATTAAACGTCAGTCAGGCTACCCTAGTTTTAGGATTTTTCACCCTTTGTTCTCTTGTAAGAATGGAGGTCATGTAGTGCTTTAAAGAAAAGGCTAGAAGATTTTTTATACATGGCGAGTATACTTGTATTTTTAAAAACGTTTTCTTACTCACGCCTTCGCACTAGAAATCTGTAACACAGATGGCATGAACTTATTAAAATGAGATAACACGTATATTTTTTACATGAGAATTAATTTGCACTTTGATGGTATGAATGGATTTCATTAATATAATGTCAATAATAATTAGACATACATACATAGGGTACGCTGTAACCCAACTGATAATAAATAAAAATAGTGGGTTCGATTCCCGCCGCACCCGGTCAGAGTTTTACCGCCCTCGTTTTGCTTCGGTTTTCTTATTTTTTCACACCTTAGGTTACATTATTGGACTTTTATTAAGGATCCCAATTTTTTTTTAAAATATAATATAGCCTATGTTACTCGGGGATAGTGTAGCTTTCCAACAGTAAAATAATTTTTGAAATCGGTTCAGTAGTTTCAGAGCCTATTCAATGCAAACAAAAAATCAAATCTTTCCTCCTTATATATTAGTATAGATTAATTCTTGGAAACAAATACAGGCAAATTATCCACATCTTAATTTTATATTAAACAAACTGTTTTTACTTTTATTTAATAACACCGTTATAGCCAACATAACGAGTATTGGAAATACAATAACCGATTCGCACGACAGCCATGAACAAATCAAATTAGGGCATTAGGAGGACTCTGCTACGTGCTGGAGTGGCGTCCGATGCCCATTGCAACTGTATACCATAATCCATAATATCGTAACACCGTCTGTTTTTTTGTTCATTAAACATAAGGAGTGACTGCATTCGCGTTTAACTACTCAAGGGGCAAACGTTTGTACTTTTGATACGGCTGGAACAAATTTTCGTCGTTACTTCCCAGAATTCCATCTTTTTAACCGACTTCAAAAAAAGGAGGAGGTTCTCAATTCGACTGTATTTTGTTTTTTTTTTATGTTTGTTACCTCAGAACTTTCGACTGGGTGAACCGATTTTGATGATTGTTTTTTTAAACGAAAGCTGGTGCTTGTCATGTGGTCCCACTTAAATTTTATTGAGATCTGACATTGGCATCCATGAGAAAACCATATAAGTCTTAAATTTGAATTAAGTATGTGCGCGACAAATGGACGAATAACTCAATATCACGCCAACCGATTTCGATGATTCTTTTTTTAAACGAAAGCTGGTGCTTGCCATGTGGTCCCACTTAAATTTGAACGAGATCTGACAAGTAGTTTATGAGTAATTTTGAAGTCGGTTATTTTTTGTTAGTAAAATTTAGATTATTAGCGACACTATCGAATGGTGTAATAATAAAACTTATGTTTTAAGCTACGGGTTAGTTTGCTTTATACTTTAACGAAAGTTAGGCTAGACAATAGTTTCAGGTTTTATAAAATAAGGAAGGTCTGGCTATCGCGGGCTCTTGGAATACAAAGCAAGCTTCTAAGAGGTACCTGAAGATATTCGAACTGTGTCCTCCATATTTATATTATAAACTTATTGTGTTCGAAGGACCAAGAAACTTACAGTGACCGATCCGTCTCGAAGGACCAATATCAGTTTTATTTTACAGTTTTATATCGAATTAAAGTAACGATAATTTTGTATTACCCAGTAAGTAAGAAATAGGTTTCCCTAAGGAAGGCAGGTTGCTTGTTACGTATAAATATACTCAAATACAAGGAAACCATTATGAGACTAAATACCTTCTAACCGACAAACTAGATATACTCGTAATAGTTCTACGAGATACAACTTCTTAGTTAAACTTGGCTCAAAGTTACTTTGGAAACCAGTATGGGCGTAGTGGGATTTTAACAAGTTCATGTGCCTTGATACTAAATTTACTTGTAAGTTACAGCATGTAAAAATATATTTTGATCATATTATACGAGTATAAGATTTAAACAATGAATTTTCAGTTATAAATATTTGTACCGGAAGTGGGAGTAGAGTAGAGTGGTTGCGAGAAGAAAAGAGGGCTGTTGAGAAGATTAGTGGTGGCAACATTGGATGAGGAGAAGATTAGGGAGAAGATGTGGTTTAAATTATTAATTTTATCTTAATACATCACTTGCAGTAAATTCTATTTGGTTTATCATATTATTTTTAACCGACTTCAAAAAAAGGAGGAGGTTCTCAATTCGACTGTATTTTTTTTTACGTTCGTTACCTCAGAACTTTGGACTGGGCGAACCGATTTTGATGATTATTTTTTTAGTCGAAAGCTGGTGGCTGTCATGTGGTCCCATATAAATTTTATTGAGGTCTGACAAATGGCATCCATGATAAAACCATATAAGTCTTAAATTTGTATTAAGTAAGCGCGACAAATGGACGAATAACTCAATATCACGCTAACCGATTTCGATGATTCTTTTTTAATCGAAAGCAGGTGCTTGTCACGTAATATCACATAAATTTGAACGAGATCTGACAAGTAGTTTTAGAGTAACTTTGAAGTCGGTTATTTTTTGTTAGTAAAATTTAGATTATTATCACAACTTATGATAGGCTGTAGCTGACTAAAGCTGTGGTTTTCTTACCGTGTTTTACTTTAGAAAAAAGTTTATGTCACACTTTATACACATATATATGTAGGTATATAATAAAACAGTACATTATCAGGTATTATGACGCGATGCAAACTAAAAAATAGGCTACTAATTAGCACACTATTTCTAGCGTGTCTACACATTTACGCATGCAACCATAGTACTAAAGGAGATTTATGACCACATAATTTATAAGGGTAATTTACAATCATAAATTTATAATTGTTGCCGTATGATAGAGCGACATAAATAGACTAAATAACTCACGAACACTTATCGATCTAAGTGGACTTGGTCTGTTAGTAATATAAGCGTTTTGCGTATTATTCGCGCCATTAAAGAAAAGAATTTAAAATGGCCGAACCTATCATTCCCTCTCACTCTCTTAGTCACACACGATGGTACAGTACACAAAAAAAATTGACCCTGGTGAAGGGACGTCTAAACAAAAATAAAGCTCGGCTACTGTAATTATGTATTTCTGCAAAATTTATTGTGACGTAACGGTCACGAGACATATGTATTTGGAATAGATTTTAAGACCTGATTTTTTAAGATTTTTTGTTGTTATTTTTTTATTATAATTATAAGAGTTTGTTTGAATTTGGAAATTAGAAGACTTCCCTGAAATAGTCAACATTCCAATTAGAACTAGTCACATCTAGGACAATCTACATAAAAAAACTTTCTATACTAAAACAGCTATGGAGGCCATACACGATCAAGTGTACTTGATCAAGCGTCAAGCGGACTTGACGCGGCATCCAGTATACTTGATCGTGTATGGCCACGGTATAGCTATCTGGCCATATATCTATCTCATGCACACTGGACGGCGCGTCAAGTCAAACTGCAAATTTGACAAGTCAAACTGCAGACTTAATCAAGTACACATGATCGTGTATGGCCTCCAGTTCTACACACAACGCGTAATGATCAAATATTCTCTACATCTACGCGTTATTATTCAGACGGCAACCCTAGATCTTGATTACCTAAAGTAATTTCCTTAACTACGACATAACGGAAACTCTGCAGTCTCAAACTTTGCTATTAATACTTGTCGCGTTCTCTCGCTACTCCTCAATTATCTGCAACTTTATAAGGTCATGGTTCCTCGATAAGCTAGTGATGTAAGCGATTTTTAGCATACATCGTACAAGAAAAGCAGTGATAGCCTAGCCTAGTGGTTTGAACGTTGGTCCCGAATGCAGGGGCCGATGTTCTAATGTAATTTTCAAAAATTATTCGCGTATTAGAAGTTTTATCACTTGCTTCGTTGATAAAGTTCTCAAAGGTGTGTGAAGTCTACCAATTCGCACTTGGCCAGCGTGGTAGACTCAGATCAAATCAAATGTTTTTATTCAAAATTGGTTTGATTTACAAACACTTTTTGAAAGTCATGCAAGCTACGTCAATGCTTCCACAAGGCCCTACTGTGAGAGGGAGAAGAAGCAGCAAGAGACTACCTCGGTTGTTTTTTCCTGCTCACAGTTACAGATAGCACTTATCATCTACTACAATCTATATTCATAAAACTCATGTCCAAGCAGTCTTGTCTTTAAAATAATCATCTAATTTGTAATATCTTTTCGTCATAAGAATGCTTTTAATATGAGTTTTAAATTTAAGGTAAGGCATTTCTGTAAATTTCAATGGAATTTTATGATAAATCTTTACACAGTATGACATGATCCCTTACATTGTGAAAGGAGATCCCAGCTGTGGGAAAAACATGGCTTGTGACTCTCTCTATAAGAAAACAGGATCCTTATACGACCAAGATGAAGGTATTTGTAAAACCATACTTAAAATTTCAAAAAATAATTCAATTCAAACCAACTCTTATTGTAGCACAGTCCATTCAAGGACCTTTTCTCCCGTGCAATGAAATCCCTGAAATAGACCACTAATGTTGTAGTCAAGTGTCCTCTTATCCAACTTTTGTTAGGGATTTAACAAACAAGCAGCTTACGGCCGTACGTAACACAACGTGTCGACAATGCACTCAATTCGCGCTACGAGCTACGAGTGTCTACGAACTGGCGTCTACGTGCCTCTACAGAGCTACGCGTCCGTGGGTTTATTAGACGCCTCAAGACGTCTAAATTATGTGTTTTTTTATGAATATGCTTACGTCTTGGATTGTATAGGAATGTATTAATATTGTTACTGATTCATTTTGCCCCTATAACACTTGATACTGTTTCTTTTTAACCGACTTCAAAGAAAGGAGGAGGTTCTCAATTCGACTGTTTTATTGCGTATTTTTCATAACTTTCTACTGGGTGTACCGATTTTGATGATTCTTTTTATATTCGAAAGCTGTTGTTTGTCATTTGGTCCCATTAGGGAGATCTGACAGTAGTTTTTGAATTATCCCTAATTTTGAAGTCAGTTATTTTTTGGCATGAATTATTAAAGTTACGGTTGTCTTAAACATTGAAAAGTCTACAGAGAATTAAGTCTCAAATGTATATAGTATACATCGTCTACAGATATGACTTATCGATAAAAATCATTAGCTTTGTACTTTGTAATTAAGGTTACAGCAAATCTTAACGTCCAAACTAAAAGCCACAGTCGATAAAGTTTTACAATTAAAATGGAACATGAAACGATAATTTTGGACAATCAAGCGTTTGTTGAACCCGATGGTAATCTCGTAACGTCATAAATCATCGAGGACCGGTCTCACTGTGAGCGAGTAGAGAGAAGAGAAAAGATTTTTACTCGATTACGATGAAGCTAAGAGGGGGATTATGATTTCAACCTGGAACTATAAATATATAATGTAAATAACGCTACTACACGATTTCTACGATACGGATTTCCTGTGTTGTGGGTGTCCTGATGATGATGATCATGATGATGATGCGGTCATCATGAATCAGGAATGATGATGTCATGGAAAACACAAAGACAAGAATCGAACACAAAAATTTTAAGTCAACATTTAAATGTCTGCCTTACAGGAATCGAACCCTTTGAACGAAGGTCCGACATGGTAGCCACTATCCCCGAAAAACTTCTAAAAATAACACACACACACATAACTTTATTTATTTATTTATACAGAACCACCAACAAGATTACAATGTAATACATGACTTAACTTTTTAGAACTTACGTAACTAAAAACATAATCTCATTTAAAGGTAATCACAGCATGCAAAGAAAAGACGAAATAGTACGATAACAATGAATTAAAGAAAATTTTTGAAGATAAATATGTACTATAATTCAACTAAGTATAATTTTAAGCAAAAAATGAAATAAAAATATTTATTAAAATGCATATTCTTCATGGAATATTTTTAACGTTTTCCGTTTATATACATTCAGACAGTCACTAAAAAGATCAATAGATTTGTGTTTATTTAATAGATTCCTTATACAAGTTACTTAACCTAGGTTCTATGGATTGTTTACCCAGGGTTTAAAGGTTCTGAGGGCGAACAGTGAAATGGGATAAACTGGGAAATGTTAGCAGGATTTCTTTATAAGTTAATGCTTGATTACAACCCCACCTAATGGTAAGTGGCGATGTAGTCTTAGGTGGTAAAGTACACTAACTTAGTAAAGTCTGAATTCTGATCACCCCCCATTGATGGAAGATTAATCCTCAAGCCACGAAGTAAGTAATAGCTAATTCAGGCAGGCAATAATGTGTTTTCCATTACGTATTGCATCGCTTTCACGTTGACTATAAGACAAGCCTATAGTAATTTACGTGAGTAATAAATACCGCAGCGTGTCATACCCATAAGTTACTCACAAAAAGTCATAAATTATATATAAAGTAACTACATTTACCGGCGCCGTTATTATTATCAACATTAATGTCAAATGCGTAGTGTTTTAAGTTCATATTGCTATCTTTATTATACGTGAAAGGTAGATAATTGTACTCATTTTTAAGAATAATATACGCACGTAGAAGTCTGAGTTTTTATATCGTTGAAGTTTACACGAAGAAGTGCAGAATACATCGTACATAAATTTAATAACTACACAATATTTTGTGTTACAAATACTTTTGAAATTAAGTTATTAAACAGTGCCAATGTGAAGTCAGGCTTGGCTAAATTGAAATCGAACCCAAATTCTAAATAATCATGTAAAGTCTTGAATATACATAGTATGTTCTCTTTATTCTCCTAGTACAATAGGCCCTGTTCTGAAACTTTGGTTTTAGTAGAACCAAAATAATCGACGTTCGTAAGTGTATAATTAGAAACATAAAATTTATTATGAGTTTAGAGTTTGGATAAACAAAACTCGAAATATAATAAAATATTATTCATACATAACAAAAATCAACAGACTCTAGAGGTTCAAAATATTTATTTTAACAAGAAAGTGTATTTGAAGTAACGTGGAATGGAACTGAATTTAAAATGCTAATTACCGCTCAATAGCACCGGCGCCGCCACACTACTTATATCTGAGTATTTATTTAATTATAAGGTTATTTGTTTCATATTTTATTATATAAACGCGAAAAAATACAGTTTCAAAAATATATTCAACTTAATTATGCGACTAAGGTTACCGAAAACTTTATTAGTATTAAGAATTTAAACAATCGCACGTGAGGACTTATGTACCTACTTATCCTACTATCTATAGAAAAAAAAAATGATTGTACGGATGTCCTTTATAGACTTTGAAACCATCCATCCGATATGCCCCAAAATGGTTTCATTTGAAAGGCAATAATGCGAAGATGGTTTAAAACCACTAACAATGCGTTAGGTACATTTTCAATTTTACTTTTTCCATACAAATTTTTTTGCATAGTATCACACGCCGGGTATCCATTAATAAATAAGTAAATATAATAAATGTGAAAGTCTGTGAGAATTTATGGGTGGTTTTATGCAAGTTAACACATAATCTATTACTTAGCATAGTATTATGTAATTTAGGATAGGTAGGATACGTCACGTCATATGTCTTCAATTGCCTTTTCAAAGCTTGTCGTTCAGATGTTATATATCAGATGTTATATATATGTTATATATATATAAAGTTCTTGTCAACTCTATCCTCTACCCTCCATTTTAAATACCTTTCTAGACGATGGTGACCTCTTCGAGTGGCATTTGTTTCTCTCGAACCAAAACAAATCAGCTGCTAATTCGATTCCTGCACTTACGTTTCACCATTTCAAATATGTATGGGTCAAGAAAAAGCTAGATAAAATAATGAATAATGGATGAACGAATAAAACCGTTCGTAATAATTCCGATAGCCTTCATGAATGCTGAATTACGGGAATGCTCGCAATGAAATATGTAAATGTGTTAGGTAAAAGTCTATTTCTATACTCATACTCGATTATACGGCGGGATGGGGAGTTCGATCGTAATTGGTATAAGGTAACCTACATGTGATAAATTCAAAAGAAATCTCTGAAATTATTATTATGTTACTGTGATTTAAATATTTAATTGTATGTTATTTATTACCTGGCTTGAGAGCCAGTTCTATCTGTCTTTTTCTTCTTTCTTTCTTGGCCGGCAACAAATCAGTGATACTTTTGGTGTCTCTAATGTCCACCTGATGTCCATGGGCGATGACAGTCACTTACCACTTACATCAGCCCGTTTTTCGGTTATTTCCATAAAAAAAAAAACTTATGGTGTTTTCACCGCATAGGATATGAACAGGAGACCTTTGTTGTAGCTCTGCCCTATTCTGAGTTACATTCCCGACTGTGGCAGATACATATGTATATGACTAGTAACTCCGCCCAATTCTGGGTCACATTCCCGGCTGTGGCAGATACATATGTAAATATGACATAAATTTTTGTTCTGAAATTGAGGTCTTTAGTCAGCCGCCAAACGCCTCGTCGTGTTCCGGCTGGGGTCTTGAAAGCCAGTTCTATCTTTCTTTTTCTTCTTTCTTTCTTGGCTGGCGACGCATCAGTGATGGCTAGGGTGTAACTAATGTACATGGGTGATAATAGCCACTTACCATCAGGTGGTAATGTATACAACACAAATAGTTTTAAATTAATAAAATACGAGTAAGTAATTTAGTATTTTATTTTGTAAATAGTCCACGGTCGTCCAAAAGAAAAGATTTTCGCTGTTGTATCCTGCATTGGAACCCTGTACCACAGATTATCCTGCTCATAGAAGCAGGATTTGTTTGGACACAAACATGTAACCTCTTTTAGAATTTTAGCCTTGTTTTTGACTTACCGGATTTCAGGAGATTTTTGAAATGGGATCCTAATGAGCAAAGCCTTAATTAAAGCCGTGATATAGGTATATATTACTCGTAGTAGGTACAAGACTCATGTTCTATTGATATAAGTAATACGTCCTTGAAGTGATTGATGTTCTCCCTTCTTATTGTTAGTAGAACTTTTGAAGAGAGAGGCCTATTTTTTGTTATCTATCGTTTTATTTCTATCCTAGTACGAGTAGATATGTATTAACTTGTTGCTGAACTGCTTTCAAGGACAGTAAACCAATTAAAATATCTGACTTCAAAACTTTTAGTATTAGTAACTTTTGGCTGTATTCCGAAAATAAATAATAATAATAAATATTTATTTCAGGCAATAAATTATCTCCAAAAAAGTTTGATTCGATCCTTAGTCATTAAGAGTCAGAAAAATATTAGAGTATTCGACGAACCACGGAACACAGACACCAGTGGAAGTGCGATGTGGGCGTGGCACAGCGACTAACATTAAGAGGAGCTCCGCTTACTTGCCGGCATAACTCAACTGTCACTGAGCTGCGTCGGTTGTGCATTACGTAAAATAAAATTTGTCTTAAATTACGTAAATATGCCTTACTGTGCAATTTTGGAGGGCAGGAATAATAGCGAGCAATGAATTTATTTAATGGCCGTGTTTTATACCACAAATAAGTTTTTAATTTATTTTGTAATAATTCAAATTCAAAACACATAAATAAAGGAAATAATATAATTTATGATCAAAAAGCTACTCAGTCACTTGGCAATAAGGTTCGTTTTATGTTTTAGATAATATTACTACTCGGCTATTGTTTTCTAGAACATTTTCTGCTACTCGGGCAGGGATGGGGTACAAATATATGAATATCGGCAGTTTTGTAATTTTATTTTTAGTTAAAAGTATTTCGTAATATGAATATTAAAATTTATTATAATAATAATATTCTTTTTTTTATTTTAGGGATATGTGTCATATGTATGTACAGTTCTGCTATTTGGTGTGCAATAAAGTATTGTGTTGTATCATAAAAATGTATAAAATTAATATGAATGATTTTTTTCATTTGAAATCTTTGGTACATAATTTAGGATCCTGACGAGGAATATAAGCGCATGTACGTGACTGGCACAGCATGTCTAAGAAATGTAATTCCAAGAAAATAAATTTACCTTATTTGTATAATGTTAAGGTTGAAATGCATCCCAGTTCATATCAGCATTGTTTTTGTAGCTACGTTTAGCTTCATTGAAATTTCACTTATCGACATATAATTAAAGTATATTTATTTTCGTTGCTAAAAATGCCTAGGCTTGGTACTCCGTGACTGTTTAGATAGCTCATGTTGATAAAAATTGCTACGGTCACGTCTACGCCACGTAATGTAACCTCGTCTAATCGAGAGTGAAGCATAGCAATGGCTGCCAGTTTTCCATGTGTGCGTAATTTTTGATTCGCGATTGACGCAGTATGGTGTCAATGTGTGGGTGTGTGTACTTGTACGAATATAGAGTTGGTATTACTATGGGTGCTTCACTGAATTTGTTGTTGGGATCACGTCCGTCTTTTTTTAGATCCGTGTGTTTGAGATATAAGCTTTCAAAATAATGATCAAGGGTTCACATAGGCAGTACAAAAACAAGCAGTTTAAGTACCAATATGACGGGTCTACATCTTATGATGTCAGACACTCGGACAGTACCAGTTCAATATAAATATCGATAACGCGGCAAAAAGCACAACGCACATCTCTAAGCCTAAACCAAACACAATATGATGTTGTTAACCAAAAATGTAACGTACCGAAATACTTTAAGGTTGCTATTCAATCTATTGTAGACTCCAGTCACGACATCTAGCGTTCAGTAGATGGAATTATTTAATTATTTTCCATATAATTGTCATTGTATGATATTGTATTGTCAACCTTATTAGTAAAAAAGTTAAGTATATATTACTTGTAACGCAAAATACTGCCATCTACCGGTGGATAGATAAACTTGAAAAGTATTATGATCATAATTCATAAAGGTTCTAAGATCACTGAATAAGACATGGAAAAATAAGAATTAACATCAAATATTAAGGCGCATTTTCAACTATAAACAGCGAGTTTCTTAGACTATTCGTAGTTGACAAGTAACAACCAATTAAAATGTGAGTTTCTTAGTTGTAAATAATACGATTATGGATTTCCTTGTGTTTATTTGGCTAGCACGGTTCCCATACTAATCAACACTTGTACCATTTCCACTTGTGTCTGTGTTCCGTGCGACGAACAAAGTAATAATATCTTATTTTGTCGTATGTTGTGTTATCTATATTGAGAATGCGAGTCTGTAAGTAAATGACGCTGTAAAATACTATTAAGAAAAAGCTAGAAATCGAGCTGCTGACTGCAGGAAATTTAAATATGTTAAAAAACATTTCAAGGCTAATCCAAAAAGGAAAAGCCAAAGAGATCAAGAACCAACAAACACGATAAATTTTAATTGGGCTTAGCAACTTTCAACAGGCTTACCTGGCACCAAAGATTTATGCGTTGTCAGCAGGGAACCTTAAGCAGAGGTTTTTTTTATGAAAATAGCCGGCAAACGAGCTGACGATTCACCTGACGGTAAGTGGCTATCGTTGCCAATGGACATCAGCGACACCAAAGGCATTACTGGTGCGTTGCCGGCCAAGAAAAAGATAAGAAAAAGAAAGAAAGAACTGCTCTAAAGCTCCCAGCCGGAACACGGCGAGTCGTTTGTCGGCTGACTCAAGCAAAAGGGGTAGTTGAGGGTTAACTTGCACTCATAAAAATCCATTTTCAGTTCATACAAGATCACAATTTGCGTTTATAAACTTACGCGTGTGCAGTCACCCTTTCGCGGCAACACGGCATGGTGCGTGACTTGACCGTTTTTGTTTTTGAGGATTTACAAAGAAAAATATTGCATTATTGTATTTACTTGGACCGTATTAAGAACGTCTTAAGAGCTATTATCGCTAACTCTACCTATACCGCATTGCGGTAATCATTATCGGTATGACGGAAAGCCTACTGGCCAAGAAGCCAAAATTAAGAAATGCCTGACCTTTCGGTTTTGTGTTTAATATCGTTAAATCTATAATGAAATTCTTAAGTGGAAAGTGTTAAGTGGAATCAATCTCCTTTAATATAATTCTTTTAGTCTAACTCTTTGGTTATATAGGTTGACCTAAAACTATATAAGATTTTAATCAATTAGTACACAGTTTTTTCTGAATAAGTATTATTGTTATTGGAATATGTAGCTTTAAAAGTGATCTATCCTTTATGGTTATATCCCCTTTGTTCTTTAATCTGAGGTTATATCTCAGATAAATTATTCTTGACAAAAAATAACCAACTTCAAAATTAGGGATAACTCAAAAACTATTTGTCAGATCTCGCTCAAAAAGTGGGACCACATGACAAACACCATCTTTCGATAAAAAAAAAAAAAAAAAAATCGGTTCTCCCTGTCGAAAGTTTTGAGATAACAAACATAAAAAAATACAGTCGAATTGAATACCTCCTCCTTTTTGAAGTTGGTTAATAAAAAAGAAATAAACCTACCGCCTTAAATTTGAATGAAGCCACAAAAACTACGCAACTTTCGCAATCATCAAAAGGTACGTCAACAGATACGTCAACAGGTACGTCAAAAGTACCTCAGTTTATCCGCCAGGCTGACATGCTCGGGAACCCTGCAGAGTCATGCTTCATTTTATCAACTAAATATTAGTTTAAAAAAACCAAAAAACACGCTTTTATAGAAAATCCATTAAAAAAAATAGAAAATAAAATTGAATTAAGAATCGTGTAATTGTAATAAAAGCGTGGGGTGCTTTAAAAGATATTATCCCTTCAACTCATTGACACCATGCACCCCACGCTTTTATTACAATTACACGATTCTTAATTCAAATTTATTTTCTATTTTTTTCAGTTGGATTTTCTATAAAAGCATGTTTTTTAGTTTTTTAAACTATTATTTATATTTCATTTTTAGTTTGATTTTTTGAAATGAAATTTAGGTTTATTTTTCTTTCTTTCTTTCTTTCTTTTTTTCTTTAAATATTGAATTGTCATCGGTCCTTAATAGGTATGCCAAATTTCGAGTTAATCCGACGTTTTGAAGGGGGTCAAAATCATGTTCAAAGATTCCGTTACATACATACAAACATACGTCTGAAGCTAATAAAAGCGTATTAAAAACGAACCTTATAAAACGCTGGAATCATAAAAATCATAATTGAAAAACATTTTAATAAATCAACCTTTCATTAACAAATGATACTCCCTTTTCAATGGCATTAAAATTCGATCACTGACCCCATAATTATTGGACTAGCAGCTCCGTTGACCCAAATCGCCGCTTTTTAATATCCCTCATTATTGTCACAAAATTTAACGATAATAGAGTATAACGAGCTACTGTTACTTGCAAATTATGGCCGATAACCATTAGGCAATTAATCTATCTATAGTAATAACTTTAATGGACCCGAATCTGAATATTAAATACTTTCGGAAATATTAATGTATAACTCTGTTATCGATATCCTTATAGGAACTACGTTTTTGAGGCAAGTCTATATAATGGTCATTAAATTATTATTTACCTTCAATGTTTTTTCTTTTGGTGTCAACCTTATTACAAAAAAATGGAATACATGGTCTGGCCATAAATATTGTTACAAACAACGCTTCACTAAATATTTTTGTTTGGAATTAATATATATGTAAATCTGTATAAATAAAAATAAATGTTGCTAAGCGCAAAACTCGATAAAGGCTCGACCAATTCGGCAATTTTTTTTTGTATGTTCCTTAAGGAACATGGAAGGTTTTAATTTAAAAAAAACTTGAGAGGTGTCAAGGGACACCCGGATGGAACGAAGTTCCTTGCAGTAAATACTAGGATAGCAAAAACATGCAGCAAGTATGCCAAAACAAATCTGGGGTATTAAATTTCTCATCGGCTTTGTTCACCTAGTAGCATGGCACACTCGCTTGCATGTTTTTGCTATCCTAGTACTTACTGCAAGAAACGAAAATATCTGGCTTGCTTTCTATAAGAGAGAGAGAGAGAGAGAGAGAGAGACAGACAGAGAAACATGCGCACGCCGCACGACATGTAATGACGCTGCACGAGTTGTAACGACTAACGATGGCAAAAAGTGTCGTTACAACTTTTCGTTACCAAATTTTTCGCAACGCGCGATAAGGAATTTCGTTCCAAAAACTTTTGACATAACGAAGTCTTTCTGAGCAGCTAGTTAGTTATATAAAAATAAAGGTAGTTAAATGTTAATTATAGTTTTATTTAAGTTATTCAAAATGCCCTCATTGATTCTGAATACTGGCCCTCAACCTCACAGGCCAGTAGTCAATCGTAGCACGCATGAGGTTCGTGTCTATATCAGCCACTGCTTTAATCAAGGATGCTTTGAGAAACTCCATTTCTGGTGAGATTTAGCGCAAGCTTTCTGCTCCAATAGTTGCCATATTTTGTATCCAACAGATGTAAGTTTGTCCCTCGTGCAATCAGCCGTAAAAATGTCTAGACATGATTGGTCGGAAAGCCATGCCAGTCCCTCATTTCTTCAGTCGATAACGGTGAAGTTGCCTTGCTGATGACCATGAATGGTAATTACCATCAGAACACTTCCCATCAGTTGGCTTGTCTTCTCGTTTGTAAGCAATGTCAATGCCTTAAAGTTCTCCAAAAAACATCAGAAAGCCATTTGAAATGCGTCATTGGTATCGAAAATTCACTTAAATAATAGATAACTTTGGTTTGCGTTTCGATTGCGTGGTATTTAAAAATGCATTGGAATTGAAATTGGTTGCGATCGAGGACTTTATAACTATACTAACGGTTACGCGCGACTTCGTACGCTTGAAATACTAATAATTGGGTGAATATCAGATGTGCATTTTTTTTCAATTTTGGTGGTGAAATTTTTTCTTCAGTTTTCGTGAAAAATGAGAATCTGGTATAAGAAAAGAAAGACTAATTGTTACACTTTCTTTTCTTATACCAGGTCCTCATTTTTCACGAAAACTGAAGAAAAAATATCACCACCGAAATTGAAAAAAAAATGCACGTTTCTGATATTCACCCAATTTAATAATTCATTGTATAATGATTATAATTTTCACCCACCCCGTAAAAACTTTCATCCTCTATTGTTACTCCTTAGCTAAATTTCCAAAAAAATTTTGTTACCGGATATCTCTAACTCATATACTAAGTAGTTCTGTGACTAATTTTAACTTCATAATCATAATGGGCACCCTATGGGCAAGTACTTTTCAAATTTGTTGTATAGTCAGCGATGTATGTATGTATGTTCTTTCGACATGTACCGATGGATTTGATCCTGTAACCTCCACGTAAAAGACAGCCATTCATCCCACTAAGGGGCCATTACGTCACACGTCAGGGGGGAGAAGGGGTCGATGTATTCTGACATTGTGTGACAAGGGGTGGGAGGTCATAAATTTCGTGACGTCACATTTCAAAATCAAGTAACTGGTATGTATAGGTAAATATTAAAAAAAAAACAATTAATGGAAATAAAACTTATTTCAGAACTGCTGTTTTAATATAATAATTTCTAGGTGTAAAATTTCTTAATATGTGATGTCACACTAGGGGGGAAGGTCTCACAAAGGTGACCAGCAGTGACAAGGACGGGGGGAGGGATCAAAAAGTCATGAAATTAGTGTGCCGTAATTGCCTCTAAGCTCCAGCACAGAATATTCAACAAAACATTGAAAATTCCATACCACTGATTTCATTTTATTATCGTTTTCTGGAACAATGGACTAAAGTGCCCATACCTCAAATACTCTCGCAGTCAAAAATATGACCGGAACGAACAAAGAACGAAGTGCAAAATAAAACACATTCCTTTTTTCAGATCATTTAACCCACACGGCTCGAGCATGTTAAACTTTATTGAAATTATTCGGCGCGCTCCAACTCCGACGAAAATAAAGGCTTAATTCCACCGCTACCGAAATACAAGTGAATAATTAACAATAAAAACTATTAATGGAAACATTTCGTATGCCTTTCATTTTACTTTTTGGGGGCCGACTTTTTGTTTAGTTGTTTTTATTGCAATGTAATGAATTACTCTTACAAACACAATGACACAATTCAATGTATGTCCATTAAAAACTCTCTAAACAAAAAAAACTCTAAAATGACTGGACCGATTTTGACGGAACTTTCACTGGCAGATAGCTGATGTAACAAGGAGTAACTTAGGCTATTTTTATTTTAGAAAAAAAAAAATAGTTTGATTGACGATACAAAGTTCGCCGGGTCAGCTGGTTTTTCATATTTACCTGAAAAATAAACAGACGTCTCATCATAGTAAATGATCACCGCCACCCATAGACATAACAAGGGACTGCCGCAGAATATCCGGCCAAGAATTTGATGAGTTACAGTCGCCAATTCCTAGCCGACCACGAATTCTCTTCTTTCGACTCTTTAGACTTTCTTTAAGAACCCCATGTCCTTGTGCTAATGGGTTTTAGTACAACATTGGATGAGTGATCCAAGTCCGAGGATTTCACAGAGTTCACTCCTTTTAACGCCACACACTCATATCTTCACTAGGATTCCCTGTGTCGTGGGTGCTATGGACAACATATAAAGACAAGAACAAACGCTTAGACCGAAACACACAAACAGAAATTCAAACTCATCATTCAACTTTCCGTTTCGCTGGGAATCGAACTCGGGAACCTTCGCACGACGCGGCGACGGTCCGCAACGGAAAGGGGTCGTCACTTTGAGAACACGCTTTTAAAATAATACCAATACCAAATATTTAAATTGGATGCATAAAAATCAACTTACGGTTAATTTAAGAAAAACAAAATATATAATATTTAAGACTAAAAATAAAAATATACCACAACTAAACATTAGTTATGATGGAATGTTACTAACAGAAACCAATCACACTACATTTCTGGGAATAACAATTGATTCAAACATTAGTTGGGAAAATCACATCGATAGATTATGTGATAAGCTTAACAAATTTAGGTTTGCCCTAGCCAGACTAGCACACACGTCAACAGCTGAAACTGCATTAACTGCATATCACGGTTACGTGGCATCTAACCTTAGATATGGTCTACTATTATGGGGAAATTCCGCACATATTAAAAGAGCATTCATAGCGCAAAAGAAGTGTGTTCGAGCTATATGTGGTGCTGCCCCGTTTGATTCATGCAAGCCAATATTTCGACAATATAACATACTGACACTTACATCGATGTATATATTAGAAGCTTCCCTCTTCGTAAGACAGCACAGAGAATTATTTAAAACAGCTCAGGAGGTATATCCCAGAAATACAAGGAACGGACAACGACTGGTGCTAGATAAAGTCCTGCGTACAAACTTGGTCCATCGTAATGCGTGTGGGATGTGTGTTAAAATTTATAACAAAATTCCTGATGACATTAAAAAACTTACCCTTAATAAATTTAGAACAGAACTTAAGCGACATTTAATAAATAATTGTTATTATGACATTAATGAATTTATTTAATCTTTAGTAATTATATTGTTTGATTTTTTTAATTTTAATTTTAACTTGAATTCTAAATGTCTATTATAATTCTGAATCTAAATTAATCTAAATGTATTGTTTATTAATATAATTCAAATATGTGATATAATTGTGTAAAATTAATTTTAGTATATTTATGAAATGTAATGACTGATAAATTATGTTTGTGTTTGTGTACTGTTTATGTTGTATTTTGTAATATTTGTATGCCTAATACAGGCTAAGTGCCTTTGTACTTAATACAAATAAATGAATTGAATTGAATTGAATTGAATATGCTTTTGTATTAGTGAATCCTGCACTTAAATGATGGCTGTTTTTAAAAGCCACGTATGATGAATTAGTCACTGAATTTAGTTTTTTTTAATTCGATACGAAACGACTAAGGGACAAACTTATAACACCTAAATCCCAGCCCCACTATAATAAAAGAACATAAAACCTGTTGTAAGGGACAACTCAAGCGTATTAAGCGCAGAAAGAAAAGGAGAGAAGAGCAAGAAGAAAGAAAAGGAAAAAGTTGAACAACTCATCTAAAATCTGCGAACAAAATTTGCCGTTTCCAAAACATAGTACAGACCATTTCCTGACAATCTTGCAATTCAGCCGCATATATTCACGTGACGCGTAAAACCTAGGCAGTAAAACCTAACGGGACAAATTGATTTTCGTACCCCAAGTTTATGATTCCAAGTTATATTGCATGGGAATTGAAGAATTTTCTGTTACATTCATCGTTGGAAGGATGAAGTAGGTAAATCATTCTAACGCTGCAGCCTGCAACGTAAGGTATTTTAAAGAAATAGTAACTTTTAGTGTGTTAGAGATTCCATCCAAACTTGATTCGAAACTAGTTGTAGTTAAGTACTGCATGCATTATGCTTGTGTTTGCTAATTCCAATTCATCTATACAAATAAAATTGAAGTGTCTGTTTGCAATATTAAAATAACCGCTTTTTACTAAGTGCATTTGGATGTATACACGGTACATATACCAAAACAACACTTTTCACAATTTTTGTCTGTCTGTCTGTCTATCTATCTGTCTGTCTGTCTGTCTGTCTGTCTGTCTGTCTGTCTGTCTGTCTGTCCGTCCGTCCGTCCGTCCGTCCGTCCGTCCGTCCGTCCGTCCGTCCGTCCGTCCGTCCGTCCGTCCGTCTGTCTGTCTGTCTGTTTGTTCCGGCTAATCTCTGAAATGGCTGGACCGATTTTGACGGGACTTTCACTGGCAGATAGCTGATGTAACAAGGAGTAACTTAGGCTACTTTTATTTTAGAATAATAAAATAGTTTTAGAAAAAATAACGATAGCTTTTCACGGGTACTTTATTTATATCAGTATTTTGTCTAAACTTACAGTAATCAATGTCATTTCTTACTTCTATCTTAAGCGGCCCCGAGACGATCAAACGGTTTGATTCAAACGTTACGTGTTTGACGAAACCGCTTTATGCAGGTTTGACCGTCCTTCAAACGGGACTGCGCAGTTTGGTTCTGTGCGCCGCTGTAATCACACGAATAAATTTGCAAAATCCAGTGCAAACTGAGCCATGTTTGGTCAAACGCGTTGGAAGACGGTCAAACGAAGCGTCAAACAAACGTCAAGCAAAACAAAAATATGTATTTTCATCAAACAAGCTTCAAACACGTAGATGCTTGACAAACCCTCAAACTAGCTGTGTAAACGATCAAAATGGTTGGAGTCAAACTAAAATCTACGTGTTTGAATCAAACCGTTTGACCGTCTCGGGGGCTCTTTACTTGTACTGACCAAGCGACCGCGAAAATGATGGCTCGGATGCCATTATATCTTGGATTCGAGGAGAAAAATCTCAGATAACTAGCCAATACGACCAATGAAAAACGTGCAAGTTTTATTACCACTAGAATTGTAACGTCCCTGTTAATTATCTTCTGAACTAAGCCAACGCTTGCCCCAACATTGGCTATGCAAATAACACCAACCCCTCTCGGACTACTAATGACTCTTCGCGTTCTCGAAATTGGGGAACTAGGGCAAATTAAAACCTATTACAGTTTGCGCTTTGCATTTCAATTCTTATTTTTAACCCTCTGGATCTACTCTATTTTGTATAAAAAAATAATTGTGCTCTGAAGGTGGCAGAACTTTTGTACAGACCCGGTAAAGCAATAAAAATATATTTTTCAAGTTTCAAGGTTTATAGGCCTTTCGTCACCGTCCGAGAAGAAAAAGTAACATACAGACAAATATGCATAAGTACCTTCACCTGTATATTGTGATTTTTAATACGAGCAACGCCATCTCAAATTGACTTCCGGTAACTCTTGTCAGTCTTGATCAAGAGGCCTAACGCACTCCGCACTTTTGGTAAGATGTTACAATTATAATATATTCGACTAAACATAAGGACACATATTTTTGTTCGGATATTTGTTAATCCGAAAAATTAAAAAGTTTTAAATAAAACCTGTGTTTAAAACAGATGTTTTACATCACTTATTATTACTAACATCAATCTCATATATTAACAATTTAGCAACAATACAATAAAAATGTTTTGAATACGAAAACCATTAAAGTTTTCAACCTCAATGTTACGTTGCATTTGTATTTTTCACTATTCAAAGGCTACTCGTGCACCTGACATGAGGGAACAAGACTTTATTGTGGTCATATATGTACGTATTCATTGTATCTTTTCAGAAATAAAATGCTACTTACGATATTGTGGGTTATAGTTCTGCTCTATCAAGGAAGTCATTTATCTTAACAATATCTTTGAGATTAAGCTTGCTATAGACGTAAGTAAGATGTCGATAACATTACTTCCCAGAATTCGATCCTTGTTAGCGAAACTATGTTATCGAATAGTGCCGATGGTACAATAATACAGGCTGTTTTTTTTTTCAAAATCCACGGGTTCGATTCCTGGCTAGGAATATTGATCTTTCAAAAATGTAATGATGCAGTTTTAGTTATCATCAAAATCATAGTTTCTGATTTGGCCATCCATGACCACTTGAAAAATTCACCCTGTATAGATGTCTTTCTACAGGTCCTCGTTTATAGTGGAAAGCCAAAATAAAACTCGGTATTCACGCAATGATTATAGTTAAAAAACGATAGGCTAGATAAAAAAAAAACAATTGCTTCTTTAGACAAGACTTATTTGGTTAACAATTTTGGCACATCTTTTAATTGAAACATAAAAATTAGCTAAACAATAGTTCAGAAATCAGTTTTAGCATTAAATTATAATTTATTTTGAAATTATTTTAATTTTGTGTCGACCTTTTCAAATTAAAAGTAACGACAGAACTCAATAAAGTCTCATCTAAAGACTCTATAAATAAGACACAAAAATGTTTCTATCTACGTCCTATGTTATAGGCTTTGCAACCAACCAATGTGCCCCAAACACGGACCTGAAAAAAGACAGACGTAACCTCGTCTAATCGAGAGTGAAGCATAGCAATGGCCGCCCGCTTACCATATATGCGTAATTTTTGATTCGCGATTGACGCAGTATGGTGTCAGTGTGTGGGTGTGTATACTTGTACGAATAGAGAGTTGGTATTACTATGGGTGCTTCACTGAATTTGTTGTTGGGATTACGTCCGTCTTTTTTTTAGGTCCGTGGCCCCAAACCAATTTTATTTGAAAGGTTTATAAAGGTATTATTCGAAAATGGTTTAAGACCACTAAAATAATGCATTAGGCACATTGGATTTTCAACTTTTCGTATACCAAATTTTCCCGAATTTATGTTTTTCTCTTTTTAGCGTTGTAGTACACGCTGAGTATCTACTAGTCTGCTTATATGTAGATATAGAAACGAGAAGTACACGAAAACAAGACTGTGACGTGTACCATGTGACGTAGTCTATCGTAGTTAACATATATTTACATAACGGAACGGCATTTGCCTGAGGACGGGTGATTGCGGACTGTTTGTTCAGAATTCTGAATTCAGGTACCCAGAAGTTCCTTGTGCTACGAACTGCAAAATTGATTTTAAAGTAGAAAAAGGGCTTAGTAAAAAACGTTATGTAAATGTTGACCAAACCGTGCGTGGCTTCAAATACGACAACGCTATGGTAAAAATATTTAAAATATATAAAGTAAATAGCTGAAAAACTATCAGATGTACCAACTTATGGACATAAGTAACATCACCTATGCGTTGTTGACCAAGAAAGGAGAAGAAAGTAAGAACGACCCTGTAGCCTAACTGGTAGCGACCCTGCGAAGCGAGGGGTCAGCGGTTCGATTCCCAGCCGGGGCAGATATTCAAATGACAGATAAACGTACTCGGAAAAACCTACTGCGGAAGTATGAGTGTGTAAGCGTTTATCATTATTATAATAAAATTATTAACTGACTCTCAAGACTCCTGACGGTACATGAGTCATTTGGCAGCTGACTCATTCCAAGCAGAGGGAGGTAACCTAACCTAACAGTGTTCACGTGCTTCGTATAAAATAACTAGCTGATCCGGCGAACTTCGTATCGCCTATAAACTATTTTTTCTAAAATAAAAGTAGTCTGAGTTACTCCTTGTACCTCCTACATCAGCTATCTGCCAGTGAAAGTCCCGTCAAAATCGGTCCAGCCATTTCAGAGATTAGCGGGAACAAACAGACAGACAGACAGACAGATAAAAATTGTGAAAAATGTAGTTTTGGTATACGTGCCGTGTATACATCCAAATTACAAACAGACACTCCAATTTTATTTATTTGTATAGATATTGATATTATAGTATTAAAAGGAAAACAACGCCACGGCGAAAAATGACTTTCATTCTTTCTTGTTTATTCATTAAATAGCTGTAATTATGTTCATGAATACCTGATTACCTTATTTTTGTAGGAAATATTTGTGGCAGTATTTCCTTAACTGTAACTAAATATATATTTTGCTTTCTTAAAAACCCTATTAGTTCAGTATTTTAATTTTGATTAAAACTACAATTAAACTACAACTAAACTATAAACTAAAACTTTAAACTAAGGGCTTGTTTCACAATCTTCAAGTAAGTCCGAAGTAAGTTATTCGTTGGTTAAGTTGACATTTCGTGTATGTAAAATGACACTTTAACGTCACTTTAACCGGCGAATAGCTTATTCAGGACTCTACTTGAAGATGATGAAACAAGCCCTTAATCCAACAACCTTAATCAACGTTTTGTTTATATGGTAACAAGGTAATGTATGTTTACATCGCTGGAATGTTATTGATTTCATTTATTATTCAATATCTAGTCTTATCTTGTACACCATAAAATTGCTTTGTCCTGTTCTGTTATTTATTCAAAGCAATTTTCCGATGGCTGACCTAATCAATATCATTTAGCCTTGACCTGCATATTGTTAATGTTCAACGAATACAATAAGGGTAGGAGACAATAAGTACGCTCACACAGCACAATAAATACGACAAGTGCGAGTCGGACTCGCGTACTAACGATCCGTACAAAGTAACTTACTGAACAAACTTTAAATTACTTTAATAATAATGAATAACTTCACAGCTCCAAGGGATTACAGACCTAACGCCTAAACTCAGAATCACTAACGGTTACTTAAATCGCTCCTTAGTACAGAATTTGTATGGTGATTCTTTACTAAGAAGCGATTAAAGTAACCGTTAGTGACTCTGAGTTGAGGCGTAAGTCATTAACTTGATACCTCCACGCATTCATGAGAAAAAGTGGGCTGACAGACAGACAGACGGAAAACAAAGTGATCTTGTAAGGATTGTGTTTTTTCCTTTTAAGGTACGGAACCCTAAAAAAATAACAGATGAGTATTGTCCCAAAAAATCCTATGAGCTGTGCAAAGTCGTTCATTAATGTCGTCATACTTGAGATTTGATTAAAATATACAAAAATATTAATAACGAGTAACCGCTTTGCTTGGGATTTCTTATTTTTTTACACCTTAAGTTACATTATTGGAGTTTTATTAAGGATCCCCAATTTTTTGAAAATATATTATAGCCTGTGTCACCCGGGGATAGTGTAGCTTCCCAACAGTGAAAGAATTTTTTAAATCGGTTCAGTAGTTTCGAGCTTATTCAATGCAAACAAACAATCAAATCTTTCCTATTTATAATATTAGTATAGATTAACAACCGACGCAAACAGAGGGGTGATAACTTTGACGTGTCTATGTATCTGTGAATCTGTATATCTGTCTGTAGCATCGTAGCTCCCAAATGAATGAACTGATTTTGATATAGTTTTTTGTTTGAGAGGTGACTTAATCGAGAGTGTTCTTAGCCACGATCAGTGCCAAAAAACTTGTAGCGGGTTTAATTTTTTTTATGCAAATAGCTGGCAAACGAGCTTACGATCCACCTGATGATAAGTGGTTATCATCGCCCATGAACATCAGCAACACCAGTGGCATCACTGATGCGTTACGGGCCAAGAAAGAGAGAAGAAAAAGAAAGAAAGAACTAACTCGCAAGCCCCCAGCCGGAACACGACGAGTTGTTTGGCTGCTGACTCTGTTCATACTATCCAAGTGAACCCCATGGCGAAATAATGATATTTCCAATATAATCCCTCCGAGGCACGTAAAGCCGTCGGTCCCGGTTGTTATCATTAGATAACAGTCGTTAAGCCATGTCGGAGGCCCTCGGGTTGGCCACTAACCCCTCCACCAATCCGCACTGGAGCAGCGTGGTGGAGTATGCTCTAGGCCTCCTCAAGAGGAGAGACCCGTGCCCAGTAGTGGGCCAATAACGGGTTGAAGCCAAGCCCTCCGAGGGGCCCTACCACAATCGGGCCGTTATTAGTCGCCTCTTACGACACCCATCGGGCGTGGAACTGGGGTTCGTATTCTTAGCCGCCCCAATACGGCTAAAAATTTAATTTAATTTAAGATTATAGCTATTTCACTATTAATACGTTTTATATGTCTTGAACATAATTGCGAGAGTGTTATTGTTATTTAAGGGACATGCTAGATATAAAAAATAAATCATATTTAATACGCTGGATAATTTTTGAGATCAGTAAAATTATAAATGCAATGCAAATACCACCAGCTTCACAATGTCTGTAATTTATCAGCAGAATCAACAACGACGACTAGTTTAACCTGATTTCAAATCACAATTCAAAGATATTAAAACTGTAAATACACGAACTGGATGAATACCCAATAAAGGTTGAATAATCCATTTTAGGGTTTCGTAGTCAAACCGGAACCCTTTTATTTTCGTTATGTCCATCCGTCCCTCCGTCCGACCGTCAGTCCGCGGCATAGAGAGACCCTTGCTGCTAGAAAGCTGAAATTTGACATGGGTATAGGTACATAGTTATCGTATGACGTGATCTTATCAAGTCTTAAAACATCATTGAGTAAAATCTTAATTTTTTTCGAGGTAGGTACCCCTAGTCTATACATCTATACAAATAAATAAAATTGGAGTGTCTGTTTGTAATATTCAAATAATCGCTTTTTACTAAGTGCATTTGGATGTATACACGGTACATAAACCAAAAGAACATTTTTTACAATTTCTGTCTGTCTGTCTGTTTGTCTGTCTGTTCGTTCCGGCTAATCTCTGAAATGGCTGGACCGATTTTGATGGGACTTTCACTGGCAGATAGCTGATATAACGAGGAGTAACTTAGGCTACTTTTAGTTTAGAATAAAAAATAGTTTGTTAGGCGATACGAAGTTCGCCGCGTCAGCTAGTTTATCATATGATGTGATCATATCACGTCTAAAAAGTCATTGAGTAAAATTTTAATTTTTTTCGAGGTAGGTACCCCTATTATGTATCCCTGGGTCCGTTAGCAAAATATTAAGCTTTAAAGTTCTTTATTTTGTTTAGAGTTAAGAGGATCTACCAGCTTGATTGCAATCGATTGTTCAAGATTTTTATTGCATTCCCCGTTAAGTTTATGTGAACTCGGACTTACGGTGAAATATATAAAGCGCACTCAGACTTGGCCTTTGCTTAGATGACGGACACTTCATGGGAGGACAGTAGAAATCATTTGATGCTAATAGTGGACAGTAAAAAATTATTCTTGACAAAAAATAACTGACTTCAAAATTAGGGATAACTCAAAAACTACTCGTCAGATCTCACACAAATTTAAATGGAATCATATGACAAGCACTAACTTTCGACTAAAAAAAGAATCATCAAAATCGGTTCACCCAATCGAAAGTTCTGAGGTAACAAACATAAAAAAATACCGTCGAATTGAATACCTCCTCCTTTTTTGAAGTCGGTTAATACTAAGAATACAGGGAGAGATTGTCTGTATGTGTAGTAGAATATTGTGTAAATTGTAACTATTATATAACTTTTGTTTGTTCGATTTCAAAATTAAATTGAATGTAATACCATCTCTCTCCAGGGAGGTGTACAAACAGGTTCTAGTATGCTCGAGGTTCTATGCAGTACATTACTTTGATTAATCCGATAAAATCCCCGCTCATGTAGCAAAGCTTGCTTTTGTGATACAGTCACATGGAAAAATGTCCGAAACGAACTCTTTAAAGTTTGTTTTTAAATTCAGTTTAGCCATGAATATTTTGTGGGTGAGTCCATTCATCATCCATCCATTCCATCCAACCTCCCGTGTCAATGACCCTGGTAAACAACGGACGCGTATACGGGAACGGAACGTCCTGTTATACAACCATACGTACCATATAATTTATCAGTGACCAATGACGACCCTGTAGCCTAGTTGGTAGCGACTCTACCTGCGAAGCGAAGGGTCCCGGGTTTGATTCTCGGCCGGGGCAGATATTTATGTGACAGATAAATATTTGAACTCGGATCATGGGTGTTATTGTAATGTATTAAATGTGTCGTCCATGCCACTTACGACAAGGTAAAAACCTACTGCGGGGTATGAGTTTGTAAGAGTGCGTTTTGTTTAAATCGGTTGTGTTATAATGAAAGCCAAAACCAATGGAAATATTGGTTTTATTCAACTTAAAAATCATACATATTTGACAAAGAATAAAATAAGTAACGAATGACATATATGTTTCTTTCTTTTAGCTACTGTAGACATTTAGTAAAATGAGGTATATATACTACAATCACCCATCCTAGAAGCTCCAACATAGTCCCGTAAATATGCTGGAGCCCGTCTGTCACGAGTTGACTTTCGTAGTACATTTTCACTTTGTACTGGCAACTCGGGCTCATCTTGTTCTTCAACAGAAGAATGGTAATCTCCATCATCAGCATCATCATTATTGTTTGGCTCAACCTCAGGCAGCGGCGCTAATTGCCGATTTGAAATAGTACATTCTCGTCCATCAGATAGACGAACGTGTGAATACGAAGGATTTGCTTGAAGGACTTGTGCTTCTTCCACAATTGGATCGTATTTGCAAGTTCTGACATTTTTTTTTATTAATACTGGCCCTGAGTTCATAAGCCACGTAGGCAAAGATTTACCATTGGGTGAACGACGAGGATATCGGAATAATCGTTCATGTGGGGTCGTATTTGTACTGGTGCATAGGAGTGAGCGTATCGAATGTAAGGCGATTGGTAATATTTGCTCCCAATTAGATACATCCACATTCTTTGAACGAAGGCCCAGCTGTATTGCTCGCCATAAGGTCCCGTTAAGTCGTTCAACTTGACCATTTCCCTGGGGGTTATAAGAAGTTGTTCTACTTGCGGCGATTCCAAGCGAAGTAAGAAATTGTTTTAATTCTTCCGATAAAAATGAGGATCCTCTATCTGAATGCACATAGAGCGGAAATCCAAATGTATGAAAAAGATCCTTTAGGCATCTTATTACAGTGGCCGCTGACAAATCACTACACGGATACGCAAAAGGAAATCTCGAGTATTCGTCTATGATTGTGAGTATATATCGATTACGAGTATTTGATGGTATTGGGCCTTTAAAGTCGATATTTATTCTCTCAAAAGGTGCAATTGCCTTTATGAGCCGACTATGAGACTTTAAAAATCTCGGTTTTAGTTCCGCGCATGTTCTACATGAAGACGTCATTGCTTTTACTTCTTCTATAGAATATGGAAGGTTCTTTGACCGTATCCAGTGAATCATTCTAGTGATACCTGGATGGCATAGTTGATCGTGCAAATCATAAAGTTTATTTGAGCCCATACTGGCACAAACTCTTGACAAGGCATCTGCTACTGTATTTTCTCGACCAGGTCGATAAATGATGTCGAATTTGTAGCAAGATAATTCTAATCGCCATCGTAAATTTTTTTCATTTTTTATCTTGCTTGAATGTTTCTGATTAAACATAAAGGCTACAGATTGTTGATCAGTAATCAAAATAAAATGTCTACCAAGAAGATAATGTCTCCATTTGCGAAGGGCTTCCACAATAGCGCTAGCTTCTTTTTCGATTGAAGAATGACCTCTTTTTGTATTAGATAGAGTTCGTGAGAAAAATGCAACTGGTCGTTCATTTTGAGAAAGAGTTGCAGCTATTGAATGTTCTGATGCATCCGTTTCTACTGTAAACATTTCATTATTGTCAATAGCTGCTAAAGATGCCTTAGCAATTTCGGACTTTAAAGTTTCAAAACTATGTACTGCATCTTGATTGAGAGGAAATTGCGTATCGTTTAAGAATTTTATGTGATAAGAAAAATTACGGATCCATTTTGAATAATGCGCAAACATACCTAATGTGCGTCTAAGTGAAGATACATCTGTTGGTATCGAAAGATCCAATAGGGGTTTTAGGCGATCCTTATCAGGTTTAATAATATTATTTTGAATAGTATAGCCCAAAACATTTATACAGTTGGAACTAAACTTACACTTGTCTTTGTTTAACGTTAGTTTATATTTTTGCACTGCATTCATAAAATTCTTTAAATTACTATCGTGATCTTCCTTGTTTTTCCCACAGACGGTAATGTCATCGAGATAACTAAAAGTACCTTTCAGATTTTCTGTTTGTATTATAAATTGTAATGTTCTCTGAAAAGCAGCTACTCCATTTGTGACACCAAATGGAATGCGAATAAATTGGTAGAGAGCACCACATGCTTCAAAAGCTGTATATTTTCGATCCGTCTTTAGTATTGGCACCTGATGATATGCGCTTTTTAAATCAATCTGACTAAAATAATTATACTTCGCAATATCATTTACCATAGTTTCAATATTAGGCAACGGGTAGGCATCTAGTTCCGTAAATCTATTAATTGTTTGGGAATAATCTATAACGAGACGTTTTCGGTGTGTTGAGCTCTTAGTAATCAGCACTTGCGCTCGCCATGGTGAATTGCTTGGCTCTATCACACCATCTTTTAGTAAGGAAGATATTTCATCTCTGATAAATAATTCATCTTCATCAGTGTATCGCCTAGATTTTATAGCAATTGGCTTCATATTTGGACTAAGATTTGTGAATAATGATGCTGGAGGGACTGAAGCCTCCATTACACAAATTTTTAAGGTCTCTCTTGAACCGCCAAAGTTGAATTCGAGTGTTTTATGATTTTGTAATAGATCATGTCCAATTATAATATCAGCACACAAATTTTCCACGACTAAAAGTGGCTGGCGATAATAAACATGTTTGTATATATTCATTGTAGCATAACAAATACCATCAACGAAAGAAGTGTGACTGAGAGAAGCTAAAGATATAGTTTGTCTATAAGGTCTTGTTTTAATATTTAGCTCTTGTGCGAGTTTTTTATTAATAAAACTGACAGAACTTCCAGTGTCAATTAATGCATCAGCTTGATATTCATTGATGAGGACAGGAACTGTAGCTTTATTTAATGTAGATGGAAATACAGCAGATATACAGTTGGATTCAATATCTCTTGTATCAGTTTCAACGGCGTTTGCCGTAACCTTCCCAGATCTACAGACAGTGGCGTAATGACCTTTTTTTGAACATAGCTGACAAGTTGCATGGAATGCAGGACACTTAATGCGTTGGTGTAAAGTTTTACTACCACAGAAATAACATCGTTTATGCTGATTGTTAGAAGTGCTAGCGGCTACGCTTTCAGTTCTATTACTTAATTGAACTTTATCAGTTTCAGTTACTGCATGCGCTTGCATATAATTTCCATTATTGTTATTTATATGTATATATCCTGCAGAATTATTCTCAGCTGTCTCGAGAGTTATGGCCTGATTGCGTGCTTCATCTAACGTTAGAGTAGTATTTTCCAAAAGTCTTTGACGTACCTTTTGATTTACAATTCCGGATATAAATGCATCACGTATATATTCATTACGATGTTTTTCAGCTGTCACATCTGTAAAATTGCAATCATAAGCTAACTGTTTTAAAGCTAAGAGGTAATCGGCAATTGATTCTCCTGGTTTCTGTTTCCTCGTAGCTAGGACATGTCGTGAATATATTTCATTTTTAGGTTTGATATAAATGCTGTCTAGTAATTTCATGGCATTTTCAAAACTTGGACAATCTCGAATAAAGGTATAAACTTTTGGTGATAAATGGTTAATCAAAATTTTCAGTTTAGTATCATCGGATAGTTTTTCAGATACTTGTTCTGATAAAAAATTTGTAAAAGTATACCGCCAACAATGATGTTGTATGTATAGGGAGGTAGATATGCCGAGAGGGCGTTGAAATTAAGTCAGTCGAATCTAGTCAAGTGTAGCGATTTCATTGTAGACAGTTGATAGCTGCCTTTGAGTGAGGCTGTCTATAGTTGTCATAAAAATGCCGAGTTGTGTTTTGAGATTTTGCAAAAATCATTTCTCCAAATTGAATAATAATGATAGAATTACATACCATAGGTAAATACATAAAACGTTATGTTAAATTTTGTTACTAATATAGAATATTTTTTTTAAATTGATTAAAATAAAAATTTTAATATGGCACATGCCATTCGTCATAGACTAATATGACAGAAGTGAAATTAGGTAGTGAAGATATTTCGTAAATTGAACCAAATGAAATCTTTATATAATGATTGTTTTAGATTGAATTTAGAATGAATGTTTTAGATTGTTTGTAAAATAAAAACGTTAAATATCCTTTTATCTTTCATTATTTTAAATTTTCCTAGATTTTCAAGTGATGAGCTACTTATAAGTTATTGGGTTGCTTACCCAATAACTTATTTCAAAAAGTTCAAAAATTTCACAGTGAAGCCAACTGGATGCCTACGCTATAAGAGTTATTTTATCAGTAATAAGTGTACACAATATTCTTTTCCTGCAATTTAATCTTTTTTAAATCTTCTAAAGCATGTTGGTTAAATCCTGGATAACTAGAACTATTTTCATGCAACTTCCTTATTACACGAGGGTTGGAGAAAGGATTCAAAATAAAAATAAATCTAACACATGTATTTTTTCAATTCAATTTTTAAATTATTTTAAAATAAACCTTACATTGTTGTAAACACACTGTGACCTAAACACGCACTAAGGTCACGCTTTTCAGCGCGTACAGTATCCATTTGTTTGACGTTCGGAAGCCTGTTGGTGAATCAAAAACCGTTAAATTCTCCCCCCTAAAAGTGCAACTAATGTAACTTTGTAATTTTTTCGAAAGTTTATCCCGAATAACTCGTAAAATGTACTGAATGTTCTAAACAAAGCCCAAATCGCGATTTTTTTATTCTTATAAAAGTGTGTTTTACGGTCCAAATTTGTGTAATCCACACTAAAATAAAGGCGCCAGAGATATCGTAATCGCGCCATTTTTAATTATTATATAATAACATACTTTAAGTTATTTGTTTTTGCAATATAATTTCAAAATGTTAAATCACAATAATAATATTATGCCTAATCGGTACTATTTCTTTTATTCCCTTCTGCCTGAATATTCTATGTCATGCTTTGACAATTATGACATGTCATCGCGGATCGAAAACTAAACCTCGAAATGTATGGACATAACATATCTATGGTAAAATATCTTTGACCGCCAATGACTCCATCTTGTATCCGAAGACGTTACATCGGGTTCGGCATCGAAGCGCTCTGGCTTTAAGCATTGAAATAATTGAGACATTGATATTACGGAATATTCTTTCTTCGACATATTTTGCTTGGATTCATTAATTCATTAAGTTGAATAAATTGTTATAATGAAAGCCAAAACCAATGGAAATATTGGTTTTATTCAACTTAAAAATCATACATATTTGACAAAGAATAAAATAAGTAACGAATGACATATATGTTTCTTTCTTTTAGCTACTGTAGACATTTAGTAAAATGAGGTATATATACTACAGGTTGCAAAGATTTTACTATAACAGGCTTTTCTGCGAGCGGCATAATGCGGGAGTTTGACGTCTGTCATCGCTTTGTTTAAACCTGGTGTCTGTGTTCCGTGGTTTAAACTGCTCGCTATTACGCATGGACGAGAACCTTTATTCTCCATTCTCCTACGTTATTGATGGGCTCTTACATATAAACACGATTCGACGTCGCGTCGACGCTACGACACGGCATCGTTTCATGTATATCTGTACATTCCTAAGTTATTGTACAATGAAGTGTACAATATAAAGCAAAAATAATTAATTTATTAACCCTTAACAAACTATACACACTACAGTTCTAACTTATTCTTATTCACTTCATAACGTGTGAAACTGAATAGATTTCATCATAACCACAAGGCGGCGAAAGGTCAGGGAGCAATGAACGAGAAGGTTACCTTTGTAGTGTTGAGTGAAAAAGACAGGTATATCATACATTATTCACACATCACCTGACTGCCTCTGAAGTTGACTTTGAACTTGTTGAAATTGCACACCCGAATAATTAAGGAGTCTTTAAAGGGAGCTGACCCTTGCACAAGTTGTTGCGTAGTGGTTGGAATTTTAGCTTAGAACGCGGACAGTATCAGATTTATTTCTGAGCAAATGATCATGCCCCTACAGACGCATAACCACACGTTTGCACACACACACATATTATCAGATAATCACTTTTAGACGTGAAACAAAAACTTTGTCAGCCTATTTACGACAATACGTGGACGGAAGCGTATGAAATTTGGCACAGTTAAAGTCCATCTTAATATATATAAATTACGTGTCACGTTGTTTGTCCGCGATGGACTCCTAAACTGACCGATTTTAATTAAATTTGCACACCGTGTGCAGTTTGATCCAACTTGAAAGATAGGATAGCTTACATCTCAAAATAAAAATAAAAACTTTTGACTGAATGAAGTCTGTCCGGGCAGCTAGTATTTTTCTATAATATGCATTAAACACTTGTATAATCTATACTAATATTATAAAGCTGAAGAGTTTGTTTGTCTGGTTGAACGCGCTAATCTTAGGCACTACTGGTACGAATTGGAAAATTATTTTTGTGTTTGATAGTCTGTTTATCGAGGAAGGCTATAAACTGTATAACATCATACATTTTAGTAGTCACTTTTCTCCACAAATTAACGCGGGTGAAACCGCGTGGCACAGCTAGTCTATACTAATATATAAAGAGGAAAGATTTGATTTTTTGTTTGCATTGAATAGGCTCCGAAACTACTGAACCGATTTCAAAAATTCTTTCACTGTTGGGAAGCTACACTATCCCCGGGTAACATAGGCTATATTATATTCTCAAAAAAATTAGGGATCCTTAATAAAACTCCAATAATTTAACCCAAGGTGTAAAAAAATAAAAAAACCGAAGCAAAGCGAGGGCGGTTACTCGTTATTAATAAAAATAAACATTACACATACTACCATGCACTTGACACAATAATGTCAGCGTGAAGTAACTCTTTGATAACGGTCGAATTTAACCGCAAAGCTGGACTCTAGTATTCCAATAACCATAGAAATAACCAAGCTAATAACAACCACTTTGAATTTGAGCGTGTTTTGTCAAAGGGTTACTTCACACTGACACAAATGAATGTTATTCTTTAATCTGTGTTAAATATTTTATTATTTTCAGTTTCTACTTTGTTTATTCCTTCAAAGATGATCTCTCAGCTCATCTAAGCGTAGATATTACGTCATTTCTAATTACCTGTAGGTAACTAGAAACCTCTAACCCCTGTGAGTAATTAAGTTTTGAATCAGAATTAGCACTGTATAGTTGAACCTACTAGTTAGATGTCTTACATGCAAATGTATTCAGGTTATTACGTGGGCCTGTTCGTAGGACTGACCTGGTGATTGCATTGCTTAACGCTTCCCGCGCACGTCCGATAATCGGTGACCGATTTTTTGTAGGAGAAAAATAGAACGTACTGATAGCAATAGTTGCAACGCACACGTCCTACATAAAGTCGGTCAGAAATAATATGGCAGGAAAAATTGGTCCGATTATCTGTCCTCCAAAAAGTCTGACGTGAGCGGCAAACGTAATCGGTTCAGGTTCCATTCACTTGGTTTTACGCGAAACAATACAAAAAACCGTCCAATTGCGAGTCGGACTCGCGCACGAAGGGTTCTGTGCCATTATCTATACAACATGTGAATATTTCAAGCGTCTACCGAGCGTCTGCCTTACTAATATCGAGCAAAAAACGGCAAAAATATTTACGTTGTATGGAAGCCTCACTTAAATAAATTTATTCTGTTTTTAACCTACTTCAAAAAAGGAGGAGGTATTCATTTCGACTGTATTTTTTATGTTTGTTACCTCAGAACTTTCGACTGGGTGAACCGATTTTAATGATTCTTTTTTTATTCGAAAGCTGGTACTTTTCATGTAGTCTCACTTAAATTTGAGCGTGATCTGATAAGTAGTTTTTGAGTTATCCCTTTTTTTGAAGTCGGTTATTTCTTGTCAAGTATTAATAGTATTTATTGTTATATAGCGGCAAAAAAATACATCATCTGTGAAAATTTCAACTATCTAGCTATCATGGTTCATGAGATACAGACTAGAGACAGACAGACGGACAGTGGAGTCTTATTAATAGGGGCCCGTTTTTACCCTTTGGGTACGGAACCCTAAAAATGACCTTCACGTCGGTTATTTTTATTGTGAAACATCTATAGGCGTGCCTTGGCAGTAAAACCATGATACAATTATTTCTTCTTCTGTTCTTCTTTCTTCTTCTTCTGTGGTAAAACCAACTCGTATGCCGTGACTCCCCCTCTGAGATTCCCCTCTACGCCACCGCTCTCGACTCCCGTGTTGTACGTACACCCGTGTTCTTCCTTACACGTTGATGCGTTTCTGTGTGAGCTACGTAACATTTCCATCTAACTACAGTATTCTATAGTATTACAATTCAAATCATAAGAAAAATAAATCTATTTTATTTATGAAACTTTATTTTTCTTTATTTCACTTCATATTCCGATATAGGTATTTATAAATTATAAATTTCAATATTAATATACATGTTTAACACGCCGGGCGTCCCACGACGGCTTTCTTTTTTTTTAATAATATCGAAATAGCGTTCGACAGAGAGCAATAAAATTATCGCGGATTATTTTTAAAAATATTTAAGAGGTTCCCTCAATTTCTCATGGATAGCATCATCAGATCTGAATTCTGATAAATATGGAACCAATCTGGATAGCTATAATTTTAAATAAAAAAATATATTTCTTAATCGATTTAAATTCAATTAATTCCATACAACGCCCAATGTAGGATAATGAGTTGGTTCGTACCAACCCTCGTCCATCTTCAGCAGAGTGCACGATCAGGAGTTGACTAGGACTCGAGATGGATAAAGCAACCCTTACATCCCAATTACAAATATTCCAAAAAAATCATTATATCATAAAACAGACAGATATTCCAATATATCATTCTGTTAAAAGTCATTCTAAAGTTTAATAAGGCTATTGTGTGCGATAAGCTTTAAATCTTCAGATTGATCTACTTAAACTTCAGATTCAAAAATAATTTTTCAGGCCGAAAATAAATTTTGAATTTTATTCAAAATTGGAAAATAAATACTACGGGATTCGGAAACATCATTTGTTTAAAGTCGATCCGTCTAGTAGGTCGTGACGCTAGGATATCGTCTTCTTTAGTATTTTAGTGTTAAAAGTTATAAAGTTTATTGATTAAAATGAGAGAAATCGTTCACATACAAGCTGGACAATGCGGGAACCAAATTGGGGCAAAGGTGAGCAAATGTTACTTTCATTGAACTTTTTATAGAAACTAGAAGTTGTGTCCAAGAAGATCAGATAAGTTGAATTATAGAAAATGTAGAGCACATTTTCGGCAATCGACATGCAATCATAAAATCATTTTAACAAAACTAAATTATATCAGCTACGTCATTACAAATCTACTATACTTGTTAAACTTGTGAAACACTGCTTAAATAAGATATTTTCATAAAATATTCAATGGGAGTCGAAAAGCAATTATCTAATGCTTTCCGTGCGAAAAAAACGTCAAAAGCAGTTTAAGTGACATTATCCCCTATCAAGACTACATTTATGAGTCTTGTACCGTTCATATATTTGTATTACCTTGCAGTAACATAAATTGTACATTTTCAGTTCTGGGAGGTTATATCGGACGAGCATGGCATCGATCCAACTGGCACATACCACGGCGACTCCGATCTTCAATTGGAGCGTATCAACGTATATTACAACGAGGCAACCGGAGGAAAATATGTGCCGCGAGCCATCTTAGTCGATTTGGAACCTGGGACCATGGATTCTGTCCGATCTGGTCCGTTTGGACAAATATTTCGCCCAGACAACTTCGTATTCGGTCAATCAGGAGCTGGTAATAATTGGGCCAAAGGACACTACACAGAAGGTGCTGAACTAGTTGATTCAGTTCTGGATGTCGTCAGGAAAGAAGCTGAAGGTTGTGACTGTTTACAAGGATTCCAGCTAACGCATTCTCTTGGCGGTGGCACTGGAGCTGGGTTAGGAACATTACTAATTTCCAAAATTCGAGAGGAGTATCCCGATCGTATTATGAACACTTTCAGTGTAGTACCTTCCCCTAAAGTATCTGATACCGTTGTTGAGCCATACAATGCTACATTATCCGTGCACCAGCTTGTAGAAAACACAGATGAATCGTACTGTATTGATAATGAGGCCTTGTACGATATTTGCTTCAGAACACTAAAACTAACTACTCCGACTTACGGCGATTTGAACCATCTCGTATCTGCGACGATGTCAGGAGTCACCACTTGTCTTAGATTTCCTGGCCAATTGAACGCAGATTTAAGAAAACTAGCTGTCAACATGGTTCCGTTCCCTCGTTTGCACTTTTTCATTCCTGGGTTTGCTCCTCTCACTTCCCGAGGCAGCCAGCAATACAGAGCCTTGACTGTTCCCGAGTTGACACAACAAATGTTTGATGCCAAAAACATGATGGCTGCTTGTGATCCTCGACATGGGAGATACCTGACGGTCGCTGCGGTTTTCAGAGGTCGAATGTCCATGAAGGAGGTAGATGAACAGATGATGAACATTCAGAACAAGAACTCTTCGTATTTCGTGGAATGGATTCCGAATAACGTGAAGACCGCAGTGTGTGACATTCCACCGAGAGGCTTGAAGATGTCTGCGACGTTTATAGGGAATTCTACGGCTATTCAGGAGTTGTTTAAGCGGATTTCGGAGCAGTTTACGGCAATGTTCAGACGTAAGGCCTTCTTGCATTGGTATACTGGGGAGGGCATGGATGAAATGGAGTTTACGGAAGCAGAAAGCAACATGAATGATTTGGTTTCTGAATACCAGCAATACCAAGATGCTACAGCCGAAGAGGAAGGTGAATTTGATGAAGAGGAGGAAGGTGGTGATGAGGGAGACTAGACTGTTCTTTTTATTAAGAATTTAATACAAATATTGTATTTCATTTAATTTGTTTTATTATATTTTATATGATTATCTTGACTGATGCTTTTTAATAAATAGAACCCAATATCTTTTTCATTAAAACTTTTCATTAGAACCTGACTGACATTACATAGAATTCTTTTAACTTCTAATCCACAGCACATCGGACATTTTGCGCCTAAACCCAATACATATGTTTACAGAATACATAATAGTATATCTTCCACGGTAGGTAGTGTCCGTTGTTTTTTCACAATTTCGAAACTAGAATGAGTATTGAATCTGTGACATTTTGCTCGCTACGTCTACCATGTGTGCAAAAAAGGGCATACATCCTGTCTGCGCTGTCTAAACTGTTTTAAATTCGGAACATAAAAACTTTTTATAGCATTCCCAATTCAAGCCTGTCACAAATTCACTGCGATGAGGTTTAATTCTGAATTGTTTTAGCTATACCACACTAGCCACAGCTCATTGCAATAGTTTACGCCAAGTCAAAAATATTATGTCGCTGGTATAGCCATAATTTAACGGGTTTTCAGATCGAAGTTGAATTTTGACAAGTGGGTTTTGGCGCAAAATGTCCAATTCGCAAAAATGTCCGATTCTTAGAAAGACAAATTCGCATAATATCCGTAATAATTATTTAACAAATGGTATCATGAACATGTAAACACAAATAACCAAGTTAAATTCAGAATCCGCTAAAATATTCTTGTTCTCCATATTTAAGTCTTGTACTGGCAGATCCAATATATATCAAAATCGATACAGAGCGAAACCCGATGCATTTAGCATACGAATATTCCGAGTGACTTGATATGTCAATAGAACGGAATCGATTCGTAGAAATAGCTTGCGTCGATTCTACTTCGCATGCAGTAGGAAACCAGAGCAAAAGCCTTTATTAAAGCTTACGTTAGAATATCATCTTAACAAGAAGTGATCGCTTTGCTGTTTAGATTTGCCTCTTTTGAAACAAATGTTAGGTAAAATAAACAAACGAATTCTAGGATATTTGTTAAAGAAATAAGCAGTATCTTTGTGCAAATTATCTTATCATTGATGTTTTATATTTCCTAAGTGTAAAAAATAAATAAAAATAACTATTATAAATTTAAAAATAATAATCTAAATTTTACTAACAAAAAATATCCGACTTCAAAGTCTCAAAAACTACTTTTCAGATCTCGTTCAAATTTATGTGGGACCACATGACAAGCACCTGTTTTCGATTAAAAAAAGAATCATCGAAATCGGTTGGCGTGATATTGAGTTATTCGTCAATTTGTCGCGCACATCTTAACACAAATTTACGACTTATGTGGTTTTCTCATGGATGCCATTGTCAAATCTCAATAAAAATTATTTGGGACTACATGACAGCCATCAGCTTTCGATTAAAAAAACAATCATCAAAATCGGTTTGCCCAGTCCTAAGTTCTGAGGTAACAAACATAAAAAAACAGTCGAATTGAGAACCTCCTCCTTTTTTTGAAGTCGGTTAAAAAATAAAAACCGTCTGCTCTCAAAAAAAATATCATGATAGACCTTTTTGAAATCTTATAAGTTCTTTAATTTGATAGCCATATTGCATTATTTGATTTATTTTTATTTTTTGATACTTCAAACAATTGCATTTCACAGACACCATATTTGTTTTTTTTTATTTTACTTATCTAAGAACACTTGGGTTATCAAGACAAATCTAACAATATCTTAACTATATAAATCCGTTCAGCGGTTTGGATGATACGAGGTAATAATATTCCTCTAATGACGTAGGCATCCACTATTCCTTAGTGGATTTTTCAAAATTCAACCCCCAAGGGGGTGAAAAGCCCAAGGAGTTGATAAGCACAATTTCCGCGCGCAAAGCTGCAGGCAACAGCTAGTGTTATATAGATTACTAGCTGACCGGGCAAACGTTGTTCTGCCAAAAATTTTTACGGGTAGGGGGATGAAAAATAGATGTTGTCCGATTCTCAACCCTAGCCGATATGCACGCAAAGATTCACGAAAATTGGTCGAGCCGTTTCGGAGGAGTTCAACTTCTAACACCGTGACACGAGAATTTTATATAATAAGATATAAAAGATAGTACTTACAGTAGTTTCTCCCTTTCTCCCTTTCCACTCTCTCTTTCTCTCTCGCTCTAAAAAAACGTCTTTCAAAATCGTAAAATATTCCAGAGGTAGTAGCTATTTGCTTATTTGCTTCAAATACACGACCAATCCTATTCCATTTTACTTTATCTACTGAAACATTAAATGCGTTCCTGAATTTCCCATAAACCTCTCATTCCCAAGTTAAATACTGTTGTAGGTTTAGGAGCACCAAATTCCCGGAGCGTAAATTTACAGTTGCCATGTAACTATATTGAAAGGAAATATAAATACTAGCTGACTCGTCAATTCTGAATAGGGACACCTTAATCACTTATAATGAACATTCACGACATATTCTCATATCTATTAAATATACACCAAAAAAATCATAAAAATCGGCCGAGCCAATTCAGAGCCGACACAAACACCGAGACACAAGATTTTTATATCTACGAGTATACTAATATATAAAGAGGAAAGATTTGATTTTTTGTTTGCATTGAATAGGCTCCGAAACTACTGAACCGATTTGAAAAATTCTTTCACTGTTGGGAAGATATACTATCCCCGAGTAACATAGGTTAAAATATATTTTCAAAAAAATTAGGGATCCTTAATAAAACTCAAATAATGTAAACCCAAGGTGTAAAAAAATAAGAAAACCGAAGCAAAGCGAGGGCGGTTACTCGTATTAGGTAAAATGCAACGAAACATACTAATTCCTGAAAAAAATGAAAAAAAAATCTGTTCGGCATTCGAAACAACTAAAGAAATAATAAATTCAATATAAGTTTCATATGGAGAGCTTTCTCCCAGGTTCTAAGATTTAGGAGGCCAATAAAAATTGTGTAACAAGAGAATTAAACATTTTATCATAAAATTATTCCTCAAATATTCACAAATATTCCCAATAAATCATAATATCTAAATTCCCAATGAAGCAAATAATACAATTAAGCAGTGAAACTGGCAATCGTCTATCGAGCTTGCATCACAGCTTTAATATCTCTTCTCTAAGCTGCTCGAATTAACCGACAGACCACAAAAAGCAGAAGCTATTTCATTTGTCTCCCTGCCAATATTCTCCGGTAATGGAATACGAAATACTGTAATAGAAAAAGTATTTTTAATAAGAAACAGATCTATTAAAACATTTAATACATTGAATTATAATATGGCTGCGAAATGTTTTATACGTCTTTCGGTTGTAATGTCTGGAAGTATGTAACTCGTCTTTTTGGTCAGGAATCTGAATAACATTACAACCTAACTACGCGTTATAATATAGATATTTTTCTTAAAATGAGGGACATTTATTTAAAGCTTAGATTTCATTCTTGCTGATAAGATATAAACTTTTTGACGTTTGGAAATTACAATTGGGGGGGTATTTTAATAATTAGGTTGTTTTTCATCTATACATCTATACATACAATGATGTTTTAGTATAGATACGTTATGCCCTTACAAATCAACCGAAAAATTTGTTCCGAAACACACACACGTTTATCTTTTGTTTCCCTACACCAATCAGGCAATCACTACATTGGTAAATTATGTAAAAGGGATAGCTTTACTAAAACTATAATAGTGAAAAAGACAGCTAGTGTTTGTCGTTCGCGTAACCAAACGTTGACCAGTGTTGCCAACAAATAAAATTGTGCAAAACAACTTAATATTACGTTATGAAAATTATACTTATATTCGTACATCAACTTTAAATCTTAACAATTTCTACTAAAACTGACTTGTTTTCAATCTGCACATCATCTTGATTTTCAGTTTAAACTAGATTTAATTTTGGTGGTCTAAACTAAAAACTGTGAAGATATCGAAAAAAATTTAGAGTAGGCAACTTTGCCCATTTCCACAATATTGTGGAGATTATCGTGTGTTATCGTGCAGATGATTTGATTGGTTGGCTTCGGCAAAGACTAACAAATTCAGTACAGTCAGTAGATTGAAAGTACCTAAAAATAAACTTAAGGAAGGAAGTTGTAATTTCAAAACTATTTTATGCAATATTTTGGGATTTCGGTGATGAAATATTAAATATGGTGACACATTTACGAATAAAGTAAATACGCTAACTTATAGGGACCACGACCTTTTTCATGTATATGTCAGCCTAAGCAGTAGGTATGGCGTGTTATTCATTAACTTATTACATAGCATCTTATTTATTATGTAGGTAGGTTGAACCACAGTATAAATATATTAGATTCCTTTACTGTGGTTGAACCTTAATCGCGTATGGTGAAAGACGTACTCAATACGAATACGATTAATTTATGAAACCACAATTTATTGCATGTAAACAACTCATCAATACATACTTCACATGTAATATATATTTACACTAAGGGTTACTATATTATATATATTTTATATGAATATTTTTACAATAAGGGTTTAATTTTTCTATTTGCTTATCGACGGATACAAAATAGTTTTAAGTATTATATACTTTTTAATTTATATTATACGAGTAACCGCCCTCGCTTTGCTTCGGTTTTCTTATTTTTTTACACCTTGGGTTACATTATTGGAGTTTTATTAAGAATCCCTAATTTTTTTGAAAATATAATATAGCCTATGATACTCGGGAATAGTGTAGCTTCCCAACAGTGAAAGAATTTTTCAAATCGGTTCAGTTGTTTCGGAGCCTATTCAATGCAAACAAAAAATCAAATCTTTTCTCTTTATATATTACGAGTAACCGCCCTCGCTTTGCTTCGGTTTCCTTCTTTTTTACACCTTGGGTTACATTATTGGAGTTTTATTAAGGATCCCTAATTTTTTTGAAAATATAATATAGCCTATGTTACTCCGGGATAGTGTAGCTTCCCAACAGTGAAAGAATTTTTGAAATCGTTTCAGTAGTTTCGGAGCCTATTCGATGCAAACAAAAAATCAAATCTTTCCTCTTTATATATTAGTATAGATTAGTATAGATTATTCATGAATTTCTTTATGTTAGGCTCTATTACAATACTCGATACTATTACGGTACGGCTTTATTACAATAGGTACGTGTACTCGTGAGAAAATTATCTCTGTACTTAACAATAAACATACAAATGGGGACAGCATCAATATATCGTCACTTCTGTATATGTTAATCTATGTCCGCCCTATCTGCCGTCCTAACGAAGAGTGCAATAAGTCCAGTTTTTGGGCAAATTGATTTAAGACCTTATGTAGTTACAGATATGGTCTAAAGTTAATTTGCCCAAAACCTGGACTTATTGCACTCTTCGTTAGGACGGCAGCTATGTTCGGCCGGCGTTGTCATGCCGCCATATTTACTTTGTTAGAGAAATATTGAAATTATATAAAATGCACTAAATCATGATAACTGACGTGTGGTATGTTACTCCATGAATTTTAATTCTTTTACTTGTGTAATTAGTGCATTTACGCATAATACACGAGGGTATTTTAACGCTGTATGTCAAATCTCAAGGATTTCTGGCAACAATAAAAGCGTGCGTATCGACAGAGTATTGACAGAGCGACTGCGAGCAGTTGGGCTAATTAGCCCAAGTTACGCTCTTCATCTTCGGCGCGCTAGTAACATATCTACCTCTATTTTTATAATATCATTGTATACAAATAAATAAAATTGGAATGTCTGTTTGTAATATAATTGAAATAACCGCTTTTGACTAAGTGCATTTGGATGTATACACGGTACATATACCAAAACAACAATTTTTACAATTTTTGTCTGTTTGTCTGTCTGTCTGTCTGTTTGTTTGTTCCGGCTAATCTCTAAAATAGCTGGACCGATTTTGACGGGAGTTTCACTGGCAGATAGCTGATGTAACAAGGAGTAACTTAGGCTACTTTTATTTTAGAAAAAAAAAGGTTTTTTTAGGCGATACGATACAGCTAGTTCAATATAAGATACGTGTAGTTTCGTCCTTAAAATTTGTAGTCGATGACCAAACGCATTGTATACTTACATAATGTGCGACTTTCATGAATACTTATAAATTACAAGAGCTCTGTCCACGGCTCGTCTTGCGTTTTCCGCGATAATAAGTATACGTGTACTATGTCTTATTCAGATCATGGTCTTTTCTTTTGGTTTGCTAAATTTCTTGAAAATCTGTTGAATAGTTTTTGCGAGAAGGAGTAAGAAACATCCTAGAAACAGCCTAGTTGGTAGCGACCCTGCCTGCAAAGCGAGTGGTCCCGGATTTGATCCCGGCCGGTGCAGATATTTATGTGACAGATAAATATTTGTACTCGGGTCATGGGTGTTATTGTGATGTGTTATATGTGTCGTCCATGCCACCTGCGTTACAGGTAAAAACCTACTGCAGGGGTATGAGTGTGTCAGCATTTATTATTTTATTAATATTGGTAGGCCACTTAATGTGCGGCTTTTATAAAAACAATCCAACGCTGTATGAGTGTCGTAAAAGGCGACTAAATCCGTCCCACTGGGAGTAAGGCTGAATAGCTACCACCCTCGTGCTTAAAATCCACTTCTTCCTTTCTTTTCCTTCTCCTTTCTTTGCCAGCAACGCATTAGTGATACCTTTTGTGTTGCGACGAGAACCACTTACAATCAGCTGAATCATCAGCTCGTTCGCCAGCTATATCCATAAAAAACTTACAAATTACTGATATATATTTTTCTTTTGGTGCAGGTCCCGGGATAAAGGGGACGATGGCGATCCTGAACTGTCTCCTGGCGAGGCAGTTGTGCTTCGAAGACGCTTCCTGCTCCGCCATCCTGGAAATAATACCGCGCGTCTGTGGCTCTGAACTTGGTGAGTAACTTTATTCCAATTTTATGTAATTAACCGACGAGGAGACGAGCCAATCAGTTAATAGTTACCGTCACTAATGTTTTAAATTGAATTGCTATCGAAGCGTTGAAAGACCAAACGGAACTACCATTTGTATGATGGTATGGTAAGAGGAGGGATCTGGTCACATTTATTGATTATCAAGGGTGCAGCGGAGTTTGCTAGGGACTCATGTAATGAAACGATTATGAAATTTATTCGAAGCTACATTAAAATAAATGTTTTATAAAACTTTGTTAAACTTGGAGTCAGGCATGTATTGATTTGATTAAGTTTACTTGATAGTAAGTAAACTTTATGAGTGAATGCCCAAATTCTATAAACTGAGACCCTAAGTATTCGTCCAACCGCAAGTATAGCCTTTCCTAGCTGGTAAAAAATAAATAAAAACCTTATATATGCTTAACTGCTTACGTAAAAAAATATTTTTTTATATCTATCCAATACATAAATTGTTAAATAAATATATAAATACATTGACACACATCTGTGTGAGATTCGGAACTGAGAATTAAGTATTCCGAGCTCTTGTTGTGATCTCGATCCGAGCAATAAAATTCCAGAGCAGCTGCGACCGATTCTTTGACCTGAGGTGTGACAGATGTCCGATTGTACGTGTTCTAGATTTGAAATTTAAATTTTCAGTCCGATACAAACTCTTTGTAAAAAGTTTTTTGGAATGGTTGAAAATTGTAGTGTTTTATCAGATGAAGTTTTGGTATGCCAAATAGTCTGCTTTGGGAATTACAAAGTACGATAATTTTAAGTATAGTACTGTCAAATATCATTTGATCTACACGATTGTTCCGGAGATATTATTTATTTGCGAACTTGTAAAAAACTTTAATATTGTTTGTTATGGAAGAATCGATCTCCAGATTTATCATGAAATATGGAATTATAACTATTGCTAGTTTGTGATATTAATTTAAAGAGGTATACGAGCCACTTGATTTTACCGTTATCCATACAGATGCATTGCCGGCCAGAGGCCAAGCAAGCTACTCGTAAAACCGAAAGACTTATAAAACATTTGACAATCTAGAAGCAGTATGGTCTACTGGAAGGTAAAATACCCTGCAGGTTTCAAACCAGACTTTGTGGTCGAACTTTTCCAAAACGACTCGACCGATTTTTATGATTTTTTGTGTATATTTGGTAGATATGAAATATGTTGTAAAGTATATTTCATACGAGATAGTATATTTCATCGAGAACATTTTTGGCAGAACAATATTTGCCGAGTCAGCTAATATATTAATTATATATAGTATATTATACTATATCCTTCTTTATTCACCAAATTGCACCAACAGCACGAAAGTTTACTCAGATGCAAGCATCGATTCACATCCCAAAATATTACACTTAAAATAACTCGTACTTACACAACAGTGTGAGACGCGGCCATTCTGTATTCCGGCAAGCTCGCTTCGTGATCTTAGCGGAATAAATCATGATAGCAGCTGCGACCGACATGTCTAAATAATCACTGCTATGACTGATATTCGAGTGTACTTTTGGCATATGTGAATATATTTCAATTACATTTTAACTACTATAGATGGTTTGTAAAATATACAGCGTGTTTGAGGTATTAATACAATCTAAAGGTGGTAGAGCTGCTGAGGTATTAATAAAATATGAAGCTAGACAAATGAAACTTGGTATCTTCGATTAGATTTCTGACCACATTATATTTTGATAATTTGATCTCTCTTGCATTATCTAGGCCGAAAAATGAGTGCTTAAAAATACAACAAGACACTCCGAGAAAAAATAGGCAGTGTCGATAAAGAAAAAAATTTGCGAGAATAACTGCAAAATAGTTATAAATACATCTATTAAAAAAACATAATTAAAAAAAATAATTTAAAGTATTAGTCCAGTATCTACTTAATAACAATATGTAATTATTTCGTTAATTCTCAATGTTTATCGTCGTTGTTTTTAATTTTTGAAGCCGGTTTGAATGTTTGTATTCCATTTTACGTACGTAAAGATTTTAATATGAGAAGTTACAAGTTACAATTTGTAATCAGACCTTGAGATGATCAATACATAATTAACGATTGCAGCAATCCCAAGTGATTTCTTGTTATTAATTGAAGAATTTTCATTATCTATCTTCAAAAGTTTTTATCAGTTTCGTATTACATCATAATTATTACACACTAAAAACCTTTCCAAAAAAATATACAGTCGAATAGCAAACCAAATCAATAGTTTCTTCATACAATCTTACATTTTTTTATGGAAATAGCCGACAAACGAGCTGACGATCCACCTGATGGTAAGTGGCTATCGTCGCCCGTGGATACTACACCAAAGGCATCACTAATGTGTTGCCAGCCAAAAAAGAGAGAAGAACAAGAAAGAAATAACTGGCTCTCAAGCCCCCAGCCGGAACAGGACGAGTCGCTTGGCAGCTGACTCATGCTCAAGGGTGGTAGGTATCCAGGGGAACCCCATGGAGAAATAATAATAGTAATAATGGTATTAATTAGCAATTAAAATCAATATTACCAATATAATCCCTCGAGGGGCCCTACCACCAGCGGCCGGATTTAGTCGCCTCTAGGCACCCATCCGGCGTGGGATTGGGGTTAGTATTCTAAGCCGCCCCAATACAGGTGAAATCGTCTCTATACATATATCTTACCCTCGACTCTTCATGTTCCGGCTGGGAACTTTCAAGCCAGTTCTTTCTTTCGCCTGTCTTCTTTCTTGGCTGACATCGCATAATGACTACTTACCATCATGTCACGAGTGGAGACATTTGTCCAATATTCACATAATAAATTTAACGAACGAGCGCAGCAATCGCGGTCTTTTGCTGTTAACATAAAAACATACATGACGACCCGTGTGGCGCAATGGTTACCATTCCGGATCGCCGCACCAAGGGTTCTGGGTTCGACTCCCAGCGAGGCGGAAATTTGAATGATGAGTTGAATTTCTGTTCTCGGTCTGGGTGTGAATTTCCTTGTCTATGTTGTGTGTTGTCCATGGCACCCACGACACGAATCCTAGTGAAGCTTATTTATTATTAATACATTATAGGGGTTAAATACAGAACCTCTTTTTTGAAGTCAGTTAATTAATTAGAAGTAAAATACCTAATTATTCAATTGTAATAATAGCAAACAGCTACGCTTCATTATAATGCCGGCAAGAGAATTCACTCGGTCAGAGAGGAAAGTTATGGAGAATAATAAATTCTACTAGTTTTAGTTGAGAATTCATAGGTAGTTTCTGCGAATCTCAAACTAACATAGTTGAGTTAAAATTATGAAACGCTTTTGTTAGCTTCCTTTTATAGACTTAAGAATTGAAAACATTAGTTTAATGTTATCGTTTACGAAAGACTAGCATTCAGCCCGCGGCTTTTCACTCATTTCCTGGCATAATAAGTACCCTTTACACTTTGACGATCTTGTAGCCTAGTTGGTAGCAACCCTGCCTGCGAAGCGAGGGGTCCCGGGTTCGATTCCCGGCCGGGGCAGATATTTATGTGACAGATAAATATTTATACTCGGGTCATGGGTGTTATTGTGATGTGTTATATGTGTTGTCCATGCCCCGCGACACAGGTAAAAACCTACTGCAAAGGTATGAGTGTGGTAGCGTTTATTTATTTATTTATTTTTTTCTTATTTTATTCAAGCTTAATTATTCGTTATGTACTCGTCTTTGCTCGTTACTTTTGTATATTTGAACATTCAGAAATATACATATTCATTTTTATCCAACATATGTCCAAAATTTCAGAACTAGACAAGGGTTGAATTAATTGACATCAATCCGAGCGGTCCTAAAGTTTCCGATTCCCGCTGCCTTCAGTTCATCAATCAAGCCGATGTGTGCTCCTTTTACTGAGACGTGATTAATTTTCTTCCCCACTATTATCGCCTCCGAACAATCTGGCTTGTCCACAATTTACTGATCGGAAAAACTACGTCATCATCAGATCTCTCGCAGTGATAGATATTCACATTTTGTATGAAGCAGAATTTTGTGAATATTCAAATATTTTGGTCATGAATTTAAATACTTCACATAGCTATAACTACATACTTACGTTAAAGTTTTTATAGATAAAGTTGATTTCTTTATTATTATCTGACCTACCAATATCTAAGTCGGAAATAAAATTTTAAAATAAATGTTTTTCGGATACGTCTTTCTTACTATAGGGGGCAGAATAGCAATACTGCCATGCAAACACATTTTGTTTCAACTGTAATCGTCATTTACTTCGCTTAAAATACAATTAAGTACAAAAAATTACGGACTTTATAGAAACAGTTTCCAAAAAACATATGTATTTTTTTAAACCGTTGCTTAATCTGCATTGTTTCAGTCTTGTAACAATACATCGTTTTAATATATTTTGGCAGACTTATAATCGAAACAGAAGTCAAATCACTTTTCTTTCTTTCTTTCTTTTTCATATTTATGTATTTATTTTTGTAACACCTACCGCAACTTCTAGCAATCGCCTTGAGTTGACTGGTGGAGAATGCCATCAGGCATTAAGTCCGCCCATTGTGATCTAGTTTTTTTTTAGGTTTACAATAAAGAGTAAATACATAAGTAAATATGTACTAATGCCTCAATAACAGAGAACCCTAGACAGACATGATTATCCATTCGCAAAATTTTCTTCTTCTAAATTGCTTCAAGGCAAAATTATCTTCATCGCCTAATTCTAATTTAAACAAACGTCCCAAATTCAGCAACTTTGTTCCAGAAAAAGATTCGTACGTGCTAACACTAACAAACTGGTCTGCATAGCATTGAGCCCTGGAGCAATTACCAAAACAATACAGCTTAGTACAAGAGCTATGCCCGAGGAAAGAATTATTGCTGGGTACACAACCGCCCCTGAATTTGTAACAATGACAACAACGCGATTTGTTTACGAAAGTACATTGGTCAGTACTATTGTAGTGACTAAAGCCACGAAATAGAGATAATAGAAGTTATAGAAGTGTATTAGGTGTAATAATAATTACCTGCTGTAGTAAGCCCATTGCTTCGGGGAAGTTATGAATGAGTTATCCACAATGGAACGACTTTTAAAACGGAATGATTACTTCACATCTTTTATATTCGTAAACTTAAATGGAACAGGAATGTTGAACCAACCTTACTAAAATATATTACATTAGTTAAAACTGCATCCAACACAGTTATTAAGTAAGATTAGCTAAAACAAACGCACAGACAAAGATACAAGAAAGAAGAAGTTACGTTAATAAATCCCCTGGTAATATTTTTTTCAAACATCTTACATGTACAGACATCGAACAGTTACAGGTTAATTATATAATTATACTAGCTGCCCGGACAGACTTCGTTCGTTCTAAGACTTCGTTCTGTCAAATTTTTTTTTATTAAAACCTTCCGTCTATCCTGTCTTTCAAGTTGGATCAAACTGCACATGGTGTGCAAATTTGATTAAAATCGGTTAAGTAGTTTAGGAGTCCATCGCGGACAAACAACGTGGCACGTAATTTATATATATTAAGATTTTATGTAAGTATATGATTATGATGATGATTTATACACATAGATAAAGAAGCATATTTTATATACTATGAATTCCAACATTATAATACGTCGCAATCGCTCTTAAATAACATTCTGAGAGCTGTCGACACAGTGGAGAGCTCTCCGCCATCCTCGACGGATTTAGCCACAATGGTCTTCGATACACACCTGTACTGGTTTGTGGCTCTTATACAAATATATTTCATCTTTTGCCTGTGATGTTGTAGCTCTTTATCATGTAGGAGACTAATTTGACCATCTTTCTACTGAGAATACTTATCTACGTTCGAAAGGTCGATATTTGGGTTCAGTTTGCAGCGAGCAAGATTTAAATTATTTTTGCAGCAAATTTAAATCTTGCGTATTTTTGTGAGATCGTCTATTTTGCAAGGATTATCCTCGCCGTGTCTTGCACTGCGATTTGTATGAATGTCACCACTGCCTTTAATAGCAGACTAGTAACCACCCTCGCTTTGCTTCGGTTTTCGTATAGATTCCTATTTTTTTAAATAAAATATATCCCATGTTACTCAGAAACAATAAAGAATTCTAATGATGAAAGAATGTATGAAATCGGTCCAGTAATTTTTAAGTTTATCAATTACAAACAAACAAAAAATCTATTCTCTTTATAATGTTAGTTTTTTTTATGGAAATAGCCCGCAAACGAGCTGACCACCTGATGGTAAGTGGCTATCGTCACCCATGGACATCAGCAACACCAAAGGCATCACTGATGCGTTGCCGGGCAAGAAAGAGAGAAGAAAATGAAAGAAAGAAAGAACTGGCTTTCAAGCCCTCAGCCGGAACACGACGAGTCGTTTGGCCGCTGACTCATGCTCAAGTTTAGACGAGCTTCCTGATGTTCAGTGACCACAGTAGCCCATGGACATTCGCACATATAGAGATGCGATACCGGCCAAGAAAGAAGATATAAAAGATAAAGACTACATTTTTACGTAAATAACTGATAAAAGAGCTGATGAGCCACCTGATAGTAAGTGCTCATCATCACCCATAAACACCAGGGTACAACCGAATTGCCGCCCAAGAAATTAAAAACAAAAGAAAGAAACATTTTCAACTCAATTAGACAAATTGAAATTGCAAATTGTAACTTAAAGACAGTTGTGTTGTGACCCAGCACGCATTTTATTTTAATTTTTCCGCCATCCGAGAACAGTGGAACACGGAACAATACCGGCGAGCCGCTAACAATGAACGACAATGGCGGACGGCACAATGCCGCTCAAGCAGGTCACCAGTATCGATCACACTCGATTTTATTTCAGGTTTTCAAAAGCCTGATTACATCGCACGGTTTTTTACTTCAAGTTTTAACTAGGTGACCCGTGCGAATTCGAATATTAGAATTATATTCGATGATCGAATTTGAATAATTATGTTCGAATATTTATGTTCGAATATTAATATTCGAAGCTGTCATTCAATAATGAGTTAGGTGTTACGTTTCCCGATGATTTTCTTTCGAGTGAACAATCAATTAAACTCACCGATAACTGTTATGTTAATTATTATTATTGCCGGAAAAATGTAATTGATAACATGTTACTCTCTCTTCACTGGGCCGGGAGGTTTACTGGTGTGCACTGTGACACTAAAAACTTACTTCTTATTCATAAAAAACAAGCAAAATTTTGTTTCTTTCACTATTTAAAGTACGATAAATATTAAACGATATTAAGATATTAACGCTCCAATTCAGTCACTAAAGGTTACTTAAATCGCTCGTTAGTAAATAATCACGATATAAATCCTGTACTAAGGAGTAATTTAAGTAACCGTTAGTGACTCTGAGTTGTGGTGTATTACAACAATTCAGTATATATATAAATAGATTTATGAAGCGTTATGGTAAGTTTTATGTTCTGCCCGTCGCAAGGCCCGGTAAAACAATAAAATCAATTTACATGTCAACAACGTCCTTAACAATTCCTTTCCATTACTTAACAATGAACCTAACAAACACCTACTTGCATACATGAGAAAACCTCGAAAAACTCACTCTAAGCCAGGGTTACACTGACACCTCACACAATGAACAACTGACAGGGGACTGACCGCCGACATGCCATTTTGTCACGACTAAGCCTTAAACTCCCTTATATTTAATGCTTCTCAGCAGCTTTTGTCAAACAGAAGTCCTTTTTACGAAGAATCTGTGAAACAATACGAAAACCCCGAGTTTCCCACCATCCATCTCAATTAGCAACGTTTGAAATACGCAGTCGACTTATCAACGTCAAGTGTAATGAACGAACAGAAATTAGGCGATTCGTTCCGAATGTCAAGCAAGGTAAGTTGGTTTTGGCAAACACTACAATTTTTAAGGTTCCCTGGGTTCAGTAAACAAGATAATGGTAAGTTTAAATATAAAAATCCGTCTATCTGTTAATTCTAAAACAGGCTGTAAGAGAAAAGGGCTTGCGTATTATGTTTATTATTATTTCAAACGTATAGAAGTCGCTACAGCGAGCGCGGTCGGTAGTGGGATGGGTGACCGCTAATGGCAAAAATTTCTTGAGGGCTCAAAAAGGCGTCGGTCCCATGTCAGGTTATCGTTAACACGTCGACAACAAACCATATCGGAGGCCTTCGGACGACATGAAAACTTCCGATACTTAGATTGGCCTAACCCCTCCACCAATCCGCAGTTCTACACTGGAACAGCGTGGTGGAGTATGCTCTACGCCTGCTCCAGAGAAGAGACCCGTCCTCAGAAGTGGGCCGTTATTAATAAATAAATAAACGCTTACACACTCATATCCCCGCAGTAGGTTTTTACCTGTGTCGCGGGTGGCATGGAGGACACATATAACACGTCACAATAACACCCATGACCCGAGTACAAGTATTTATCTGTCACATAAATATCTGCCCCAGCCAGGAATCGAACCCGGGACCCCTCGCTTCGCAGGTAGGGTCGCTACCAACTAGGATCAGGGTACAGGGTCGTCATTATTGGACTGAAATCAAGAAAAGTTATACCCCTTCATTTGATATTCAATTCGGCGTCTTTCAAATTTTTTAAAGGTTCTTTTCAATTATTTAAAAGTGAAGCTTATTAAAACCTGTTAAAAATGAGTAGCAATTTATGCGGATGCGGGAACTAAGCTTATACCTACTAGTAATTATATAAATCTAGTATTATTAGTGTATAGTATAATCTAGCTCTAGAAATCTGTATTGCTAACAAGACAAGTCAAGGACTTGTTAATAAATGAAAAAAGTAATGGACATAAAATGGGCATTCGAGGGCAAAAGCACTCCGTAAACCTCATTGTACTTTCACTAGAAAAATATTGATAAAATCAATAAATTTAGGTATTCAGGACATTTTTATATTGTGTTACCCTAGAAATCTAAATGAATTGTACAAAGACCTTACTAAATTGGATTTATTATTACTTATTAGTACATCTCCTAGTACATAGTTACTAAACAACTCATTTCAAAATATTTTATACCGAAGAATTTTATGAGTTGGAAATCTTCTTGGGAGTTTTTTGCCACTTCATTTAAATCTGCTCATGATTATAGTGATGGATAGTTTAAATTTTGAAGTTTTTGTAAAAACCTGCTTTGAAAAAACGTAGCTGATCCTGTTAAAAGTATTTTCGGTAGTATACATACATACACCTAATCCAAACTATATATATTACAAGTTGTCAACTACATCTATACATCTATACAATCTATAAAATACAAAATTGGAGTGTCTGTTTGTAATATTAAAATAACCGCTTTTTACTGAGTGCATTTGGATGTATACACGGTACATATACCAAAACAACATTTTTTACAATTTTTGTCTGTCTATCTGTCTGCCTGTCTGTCTGTCTGTCTGTTTGTTGCGGCTAATCTCTGAATTGGCTGGACCGATTTGATGGGACTTTCCCTGGCAGATAGCTGATATAACAAGGAGTAACTTAGGCAACTTTTATTTTAGAAAAAAAAGTTTTAGAAAAAAGAACAACAACTTTTTTGTTAAATACCACGCACACGAAGTCGCGTGTAACAGCTAGTTAAGAAATAAACAATAATTCCTGTGAAACCAACTTACCATCACTTAATTCAGTAGCAACGTGCAATCTCCACGGAAATTAATTAGGGCAAGCACTTAGTTACAAACCCCTGATTTTAGAAATTATTATTTCTCGTACCTGTTTCCTCGCAGATCCTAAGTACCGGTAAAATAATTCCCTCGCCTTTTCTTAATTCGCTTGCTTTACCTAACGGTCACTTTATTACGTCCCTTGTGGTACCCACTTCTTTTTATTAGGTGTATATTATATTGTGATTCTGATCGTCTAGTATTTCGAATGTTCGTCTTGCTTACACAACTTGGGTTCAAAACGTTCCTATAATTGTATAGTAATAATTGTCAAAATATAAACACATCGTAAAAAATTCTTGGTGCCCTTATTGTATGTATTGTATCGTTATGTTGTTTGTATGTTATTATTGTATAATGTATGGCCTTACACTTGACAGGTGCCAATAATTTTTTTTATAAAGACGGCAAACGAGCTGAAGATCCACCTGATGGTAAGTGGCTATCGTCGCCTATGACATCAATGACACCAAAGGCATCAGGCGTTGCCGGCCCAGAATGGAGAAGAAAAAGAAAGAAAGAACTGGCTCTCAAGCCCCCAGCCGGAACACGACGAGTCGTTTGGCAGCTGACTCAAGCAGGGGGGTGGTGTAATATTATTGAGTTACTTTTAATGCTTGGGTTTATCTAATTTGCGATCTAATAAATTGCACGATCTATATCAGTAATTTTCGGTTTACACGTAATAAGTAGTTAACTAAATTTATGTAAATTTTAAGTAAATTAACACGTGTAAGCGGACAATTTATTAGTTAAAATTTTGTACGCAAATAAACGAGTAATTTAGAAAATTTTCTATTTTCTGTTAAGTAGGTGGGCGGGACTTATCACTTAACACGTTTGGACAGGCACTTTTTAGTTAAAATTTTGTTAAAATTTTGTAAAACGCTTAAGTAATTATGTAGGTTGTGAAGAATTGTATGAACTAAAGAGTTTTACTAAATTATTACGTTTGGACGCGCACAAAAAATTATTCACTTAAAATTTTGTTAAAATTTTGTTAACTACTTAATACGTCTAAACCATACTTAACACGTAGTACAGGCACACAAAAGATATCACCGATACGTTCCATAATGAGTATGTGACAACCCCGACGGTAATAATTTCCATGACTGGCAGTGTCCATTATCAAAATCAAAGTAAATGCAAAAAACAATAAATCTTAAACGTAGAGTTGTTTAATCTATAATATCTGATCAATAATATTATCTGTCCATCCGTTTCATTCACAATTCATAATTAACAAGTTTATTAATTATACATTTACATAAACCCTTGTTCATTACACAACACCTGTTAAGCTTTTAGCTTGTACATAGAGCCGCCGAGGGGTTTTGAAATGTTCACAACTTCCATTAAATTAATGACACATGATGCAACGTACAGTCCCGGTGAAAAATGTTATCTATTTTTCCCCGACTGTGAAGGAAGGGTTATGTTTTTGCAGTTTTATTTGATAAAACAAATATTATGCTTTTTTTTAACTGTGTTGTGTTATTGAAAAGGCTAGACTCTAGAGTAAACATATGGTTTACTATAACTACTTTACTATTATTATTATTTATTTACTACAATCAAATATACTACATAGTAATATCGACTGAATTAGTTTCATTAATTTCATTAATATCAATAACGATCAATTAATATTCTGAATTTTACCACGAAAAAAATAACCGACTTCAAAATAACTCAAAAACTACTCAATCTAGCTACTACTAGATCTACTAGATCTAGCTCAAAGAAGAAGCCTTTGCTTAGATGACGGACACTTCATGGGAGGACAGTAGAAATTATTTGATGCTAATAGTGGACAGTAAAAAATTATTCTTGACAAAAAATAACCGACTTCAAAATTAGGGATAACTCAAAAACTACTCGCCAGATCTCGCACAAATTGAAATGGAATCATATGACAAGCATCAGCTTTTGACTAAAAAAAGAATCATCAAAATTGGTTCACCCAGTCAAAAGTTCAGAGGTAACAAACATAAAAAAATACAGTCGAATTGAATACCTCCTCCTTTTTTGAAGTCAGTTAAAAAATACGAAAATTTGCATATTTAAAGGATTATCCGAGCCCTACTTACTAAATACTTTTTTTTACCAACAAGGACAACATGCCTAATAAACAAATTTTTTCTTGCTGGCTGTACAAACACAGCTACAAAGTAATTAATTAAATGTACAACGCACAGAAATAAAAGAGCATCAGTTCCCTTGAGATAGGCATGAGTGCTATCGTAAACGAATACAACATAACTAATGAGACACGAATACTACAGGCACGAGATCGACATTTACGATATGGGACCCACATATTTTTCAATTGAAAATAAGTACGACGCTTTTATGGTCCCCTAGTAACCCCGTTTACTTCGGAAGTAATTTCAAAGTTTATGAGAGTGGTGCATCTATTTTTTTAATATCTTTCAATGATTGAAATTAAGTCGAATATTTTATTTTATTTTCAGGAACCTATTTATTAGCGACGAGTAACCGCCCTCGCTTTGCTTCGGTTTTCTTACTTTTTTTACAATTTGGGTTACATTATTGGAGTTTTATTAAGGATCCTTATTTTTTTGAAAATATAGTATTGCCTATGTCACCTGCGGTTAGTGTAGCTTCACAACAGTGAAAGAATTTTTCAAATCGGTTCAGTAGTTTCGGAGGCGGAGCCTATTCAATGCAAACGTACAATCAAATCTTTCCTCTTTATAATATTAATATAGATATAGAGAAATTATTAGCTCTTGATTTTATAAACAAATCGACATGTAGTGTCTCGCTCCGTAAAAGAAAATAAGTTTTTCCACGAAAATAATTTACTATAGATTCATAATATCTGAAGTGGACTGCGTCAGAAGCGGTATTCTTTCCATTTCCACAGGCAAAAAGTGTAAGATTTTATAAGACCACAAGCCCTGCGGTATTAACGTTTCTGAAGGATTTTCTTAAACTTTATATAGTTTATCTGTGTGTGAAGGTATGACACGACAAATCGTGCTCAATATTTCACTTGAGAACAAAAGGTAAATTAAGGGGATTTGTGCGAATACCCAAGAAGGACAGCAATACATCAAGTAGCCAGTTTGTCAGCTATGTTAAGAAATCTTTTTGGTTTTTGAAGCGACTTGCTTCGCAGTAGAGTAAGGTGTGTTGGTCCTACTCTGTGGAAAATAAAATGCTTCAACTTATTAATAAACCTACCTAATAATACAAGGAAGACGTAGTACTTATTATCAATAACAAGCGGAAGTATTGTTATGCAAGTAGCTGATGTACGCATAGAAAGCTGGTAGTAGGTGGTCAATTAATCAATAGTAACATTATTATCACTAAAGACATCATAGATGCGTTTTCGGCCGAGAAGAAAGCAGAGAATGTAAAATTTGTGCGCAAAAATATTAAAATTGTTTATTCTTATATTTAGGGTAAAACTTGCAGCTTGGCTGAAAAGTCCAAAAAGTCATGTTTGGAAATATTGACCTTGAATTTTTTTTCAGACGTAAATTCCATTTTGACTGAACAAGTTAAACTACTTTTATTTCGGCAACAATACGATACAGTAAATACAAATAAGGATTTAAAGTATTAAGTAATTCGGAAAGAAAATCCTTTTCCATAAAACTGGATGTTTCATAAATAAAAGTAAGAACTGCGTCAGTCTCAATAAAACTCCGTTTCAAGAAACAATTTCCGGACTCCAAATGAAAGGATACAACGTTATTATTTTTTTTATTTCTGTCTCTATTACGAATGGCACAGTCATGAAAATAAACCGTCCGAGAATTTGGCGAGTCACAAATAGTTTTATTTCAAACTTAATGTGATTGAATTGGTATACATGTCTAAACTTTCAGTGATCTAAACATATAATATAATAAAGCAATGGGATCTAATGTGTGTTCTACAGGGAGCATAAGAAGGACGAGCGTGGGAAAAACGGTTGCGGATATAAATATTTAAATGTGTTTCTGTAATCCTATTTCTTAGGGTGTTTAATCCTACTGTTGATGTTTTTTGAAAGTTAAATTTTTGCTGTATATGTTATTTATTTTTGTAGAAGGGACTTTGTATAAAACACCGATTGCCTTTAGACATTAGATCTCGCACGGTTTGCAATCCTGTTTCGCTTTAATACTCATGTTAAAAAACTTTTTTGTTTTACATATATTCTTTGTTTACTAAACTTTTTGCCTTGTTAATATTATACAGTTTAACCTCAAACATCAACTCACGCATCTTGCTAATTAGAGACTAACGCCTTTTATATATTTCTTTATGAAATTAATGAATCTATATAATAAAACTTTGATAAAATATGAGTACATATAAAATTTTATAACGCACAGTCGGACAAATACTCGTATTTTATTCATTGGTATGGGATCGCATTGCATTAATAAAAACTCCAGTCTATATGTAGATTTACTCTTATTTTTTTACTCTTACCTTAAAATATCTTCAACGATCAGCAGCCTTACTCTTGAAACCGATTCGAATTTGATTTTGTTTCTGTCTTACACATTCCTCGTCACAAGACCTCATCTTATTCCCACTTATTTTCTGTCCATGCAGTTAGGTTGTGGAATGCACTGCCGCCAACTATACGTCACTCTCAAATGCTTTTCGTATGAATAATGTAGCATTAATTTGAATTTATATTAATAATATTATTATTATTAGGTAATTAATTTATATTTACATATTAATTTGTATTATTAATTTCCATTTCTAGGCCTCTTTGGAAGAGATTTCTATTAGAAATAAACATCACCATTGTACAATATTTCTTCCACTATGGTTAACTTCAGGTATCTTTGTACATAAATTATTAAGTAAAATAAAATAAATAAATATTTTTCACAGTATTTCTTGTATAAAACTATGTAGAAGAAAACGAAGCTCTAAATGCGATGAGCGCAAAGAAAGCGAAAATAAAGGAGACAAACATAATGATGATTTTCACAACGAAACCGTTTAAAACCCACAAACATTTCTCTAAAAATCCATCTTCTGTAACAAATTCTTGAAATGTTTTTTTGGAATCACTTCAAAAAACCGTCTCGCTAATTTAATTCTCGGTCTACCCTTCTAATTTCGAGTGTTCTGTCAGGATAAGGAAAAAATATTACTCCCACGGTCAGTCCCTAATGGCCGCTGACAAAAACCCTTTCTAATTCCTACCATAATCGCGTGTATTGATTGTTTTTGAAGTAAGGGAGAGTATGCACTGGAACGCTTGGAAAAAACTATACTACGTTTCGTCTCACGCATATATGATGTACATAATGTATTATTGTTAGTTAAATTATATTGGTAAATATTAAATCATATTAATTGGCTAATTAAATAATAATAAATTTAATTGGTAGTTGCGTGATGTAGCCGAAGGTCTCTCTGAGGTATAAATATAAGCAGAGCTGTCAATAAAAGCATTCCCATTCGTTTGCATATGAGAAAACCATCAGTTTAAAACAATTAGTTCTTTCATTCCATAACCTTCTGAAGCAGTACTTATTGGAGTCAAGTAATAGTGGACCCTTACCACCACCATTAAACAATTAACAATGTTTAAAAACAATGTCAACATCACTATGATTGAATTTGTTTCTGCTGTAAAGGACAGTGTAAAGGTAGCTTTAATCCGCTTTTTGCGCTGTCTTGTTAGGGCGGTTGTACAAGAGTGACCCGCAGATCCTTCGCCTAACCTTCGTTTTCTTCATTTCTTTTGCTTCCATCTTTAATCTGGGAATTAACTTAAGAATAATATTCAAGTGTACTACTTTGTCTGTATAGTGTACCTTAATGACATTAAGAACACAATTATGTCATCGACGTCACATGAGTTATTGAGGTTAAATGTTTTGTCTTCTTTAGTGTTAGAATTGTTTTTTTTTGTTCGGAGTTCATTTCAAATGTATTGCAATGGAGATTTTTTCCATTTCCAAACTTAAAGTTTAAATGTTAATTTATTTAAGTACGATGAACTAAACATCTAATATTACTGATATGTAAACTACAATCTGTGTTATTTCGATCAATATTTTAAACAGAATTTTAAGTAACTGCATATTATGACAGGTACTTTAAGTGTAAGAAACGAAAATGTGCACAATACTGAACCCTGTAAAACACCCGTTCACGGAAAGGGACATTTTTTATGGCAATAGCCATCAAACGAGCTGACGATCCACCTGAGGGTAAATGCCTATCGTCGTCCATGAACATCAGCAATACCAAAGGCATCACTGATGCGTTGGTGTCCAAGAAAAAGGGAAGAAAAAGAATGAATGAATGAATGAATGAATGAATGAATGAATGAATGAATGAATGAATGAATGAATGAATTTATTTGTTCAAGAAAGAAACTAATCCTTTCGCTCTAGAACGCGAAAGTTTAGATGAGACAGCATTATTATTATTACGTTACATTTGTTTACTTTAGGCCCATTGTTTTCATCGAATGTTCTTGAGACTCTTTGAACATAATACTTACACATGAACTCTTGTTTCAGTGGCTTGCTCAACGGTGACCGTGACGAAGTGCCAGGCTGCCCTGCGGACCCTCCAAGCCTTTCCGTTCTTCAAGCCGACTTGCCTCTGTCGAGAACCGAACGTGGATCCCGAATGCAACTCCTTCCGCGACTTCCTATTCGATCATCCCTGCGTTTTCGTCATGAAGAAGGGTTTGTAAAAGTCTTGATTACTTTTTTATTTATAACAACATACCTCTCTACATCAAAAAATACTACAGCATGATTTGGTTGCTATACATCTACCTGATGTTTCGTCACTGAAACGCATTGTAGTTCAAGAGCCCAAGGCCGCCAGACTTTACTTATTTTCTGATGGACAAAATATGTACAATAGAGCAGTATACGTGTGTACAGTGAACGTATATAAACATCCGTTAGCTTACCCCATGGGCCAATTCTCCGGTACAAGCTCCTGCAGGTACGTAAAAATTAGAATCACTTTACTTAAAGTCTAATGATTGATTCGTACATATGTTTTAGGGAATTGTAAACAATGACGACCCGTGTGGCGCAATGGTTATCATGCCGGATCGCCGCACCAGGGGTCCTGGATTCGATTCCCAGCAAGGCGGAAATTTTAATGATGAGTTTGAATTTCTGTTCTCGGTCTGGGTGTGAATGTCCTTGTCTAGTGTGTTGTCCATGGCACCCACGACACAGGGAATCCTAGTGTGGGGCTATGAGTGTATGGCGTTATTTATTTATTTATTTATTTCCATCCATCCATCCATCAGCCCTTAGAGATCCACTGCTGGACATAGGCCTCCCCTAACTTGCGCCACTCTGACCGGTCCTGAGCCTTCTGAATCCAGCGGATGCCCGCTGTCTTCTTCAGGTCGTCAGTCCATTTATTTATTTATTTTATTTAATTAGAAATTGATACTGCCAGACACATTGTATGGCAATAGCCAGACGTTAAAAATAATCAAAACTTTGACGCCTACAGCAAACCACCGAGCAAAGTTGTTTCATTTTACATTGAAGTATTATACCTCATACGATTACGTCTTAACAGACCTGAATCACGCTATCGAAGTTATTTACAACACTTGTATGTACAAGTTACAACAAAACAATCAGAACACAGCCACTTCCCAGTCATGAACCTAGTCAAGCTAACATATAAATTGGTGAAGGATTTTAAAAGGGCATACTACAAGGTATCTCGTAAAATTAAAAACTTTTGCAATCTTTCTGGTAAGTCTAAGCAAAAAGCAGTCAGCGATCAAGAAATAAGGTTAACATTTTAATATCCCTGAGTTATCACAAAATAACTCCTGAATCAACATGAGAAGTTTAGTTACTTGTTCTTTGATAAATCTTACATTGCAAATGTTTCTCGAGATACCTCTTAATTTAAAGGTCTAACGTCTACAAAGTTTTCAAACAAAAATATAAAGTTCAAAAACTTTAATGGCAAACGCCAAATGCAATTTGATATTTGAGGGTAACACTGAATCCAAATGATGACCTTTATTAATCTGAATTTTACCAAGAAAAAATAACCGGCTTCAAAATAACTCAAAACTTACTCCTCAGATCTAGCTCAAATTTAAGTGGTACCACATGACAAGCACCAGCTTTCGACTAAAAGAATAATCATCAAAATCGGTTCACAAAGTCGAAAGGTAACAAACATAAAAAAAAATTCAGTCGAACTGAATACCTCCATCTTTTTTGAAGTCGGTTAAAAAGAGCAAAGAACTAAACCTAAAATTGATTATAAGAAGTCACCGTCACTTTGTGACATGAGTAACACTATCACAGATGCGTTGCCGGCACAGAGTGGTTGCCGGCCTACAAGGAAACGGGAACCCATTGCGATATTTTACCCAACTTCAAAAAAGGAATTCTGAATTCGATTATGTTTTTATGGTGTATGTTGTCTCGAAGCTCCGTCATTGGCTCTTCAACATTACAACCTTAACACGTAAAAATATTTTAGGATTGAGTTTAAAGGAATTTTGCAAAGTATAGTCTAAATTTTACTTACAAAAAATAACCGACATCAAAATTACTCAAAAACTACTTGTCAGATCTCGCTCAACATTTATGTGGGACCACATGACAAGCTGCTTTCGATTAAAAAAAGAATCATCAAAATCGGTTCAACCAGTCCAAAGTTCTGAGGTAACAAACATAAAAAAAAAATAAAAAAAAAATACAGTCGAATTGAGAACCTCCTCCTTTTTTTGAAGTCGGTTAAAAAGGGTTTTTGATTTATGACTGAGTATCAAGACTACCAAGTATTGTATCCTGTAGGGAATAATAGTGAATGCAGAACCAAGCTAAAATTTGGATTGAACTCAATGAGAATCGATGGGAGAGAGTGTTAGGAAATCAGAAGATAGAGATTGATAAGATATTATTTTAGGGAGCCTTTCTCGAGGCCATACACGATCAAGTGTAGGTACTTGTCAAGTTTGCAGTTTAACTAGTTAAATTTGCAGTTTGACTTGACGCGCCGTCCAGTGTGCATGAGATAGATATATGGCAGATAGCTATACCGTGGCCATACACGATCAAGTATACTGGATGCCGCGTCAAGTCCGCTTGACGCTTGATCAAGTAAACTTGATCGTGTATGGCCTCTATTAAATTAAATTCTCTTTCAAGAATAGATCCGGGTCTGTCCAAAACCAGACTCACAGACCACTAAAGCAATGCATTAGGCATATTTTCGACTAGCTTTTGCCCGCAGCTTCGCCCGCGGTAGAGATCGATTTTTTACAAATCTTACTTTATAATTCTTCTTTTACTTAGTTAGATTTAGTTGCCTATGACTTAACTAATTTACATGTATCATATTTTGATAGCGTGATGAATGATAAATGAATTTTACTAACGCCATCTATTAACAACATCCGGAACTAAATATCTAGCAACTAACAAAATATCGATCTTACCATGGGGATGTTTTACCGCGGTAAAAAGTAGCCTACGTTACTCTCTACCCTCCTCACTATCTCCATACACAAAAACCATACCATATAACAGCTTCGTTGCGACGTGAAAGATGGACAAACAAACAAACAAACACACTTTCACATTTATAATATTAGTATGGATTTTCGGCTTTTCCCATACAAAAATTTTTGGCGTAGTGGAACACGCCGGGTATCCACTAGTAAATAAATTAAAGCGACCATCGCTTTGCTTCGTACAAAAAGTTAAATCCCCTTTTCGTATACTTATTTATATATCTCTCTATTTTTAAAATAAAATATCGCCCACGATACTCTGAAAGAGTAGAGCATTCTATTGGTGAAAGATTTTTAAAATAGGTCCAGTACTTTTTGAGCCTATTCGATACAAACGAAAATACAAAAAAAAACTCTTTATATTAAATGATAATTTTCTATTTGGTTAATATGGGGGCGTAGTTCCGAAAGCTATTAACAGAATTTCGAGCTGAAATTAGGTACACAGCATCCCTTTAATATTATAAGACATCCCTTCTTAGATTTTCTGACGCATTTCATCATTTAATTTTGGATTCTTTTATCATTAAAACCAAGCTATGTGCCAAATTTCAGCTCGAAATTAGTTTATCAGCTTTCGGGTGTCCGGTATAGGTATCTCCATCCATCCATCCATCAGCCTTTGTAGGTACACTGCTGGACATAGGCCTCCCCTAACTTGCGCCAATCTGACCAGTCCTGAGCCTTTTGAATCCAGCGGATGCCCGCTGTCTTCAGGTCGTCAGTCCACCATCGTCAGTCATAGTATAGGTATCTACCCAAGTCATTTACACAAGTTATGTTTGTCTACCTACAGAAAAGGACCCGTACCCCGTGGAGACCCTGCCCACCTGCACGTATGCGCTGAGCGTGTGCCACAACGAGAAGGCTTGCTCCGTACTGTTCGATCGGTTCAAGAACGCTTGCAAGGCCCGCGATGGAGAGTGTCGCATGGAAGATAGGTATTAACAGATTTTTATTTATTTACTAGCTGACCCGGCGAAATTCGTATCGTCTAATTTTTTTTCTAAAATAAAAGTAGCCTAAGTTACTCCTTGTTACATCAGCTATCTGCCAGTGAAAGTCCCGTCAAAATCGGTCCAGCCATTTCAGAGATCAGCTGGAACAAACAGACAGACAATTTTTGTCAAATTGTAAAAAATGATGTTTTGCTATGTACCTTGTATACATCCAAATGCACTTAGTAAAAAGCGGTTATTTTAATATTACAAACAGACACTCCAATTTTATTTATTTGTAGAGAGTATAGATTTATTCATATTTATGTCACCTTACACAAAAAAAGAATAAACAAAGGGAAAACTTAACGCCTAATGACATCGTCCACCATTCAACCCTGGATGGATGTGTAAATGACTGACTTAAAAACTACATAAGGAAAAAGAAAAGTTTCTAAAAAAGGAAAGAAGATAATATTGTGTGTCTTCGAGGCAAGAATGAACAGGCTTTTACTTAGTGCGTCTTATAACGCTATTATACAGCAATTTATACAGCAATTTATACAGCTAACGTTTCCATTGTGCACTGTTGAAATCCACTTATACAGCGCATTTGTGCTACTTGGATTACCATCCAAGACTATATCGCCAGTTACCATCAGGTGGGAGTATAGTCAAGCATTAATAACATACAAGTTAAAAAAATTAAACTTACGTCATCGAACATTGAACACATTCTCGGTATACTGGGACTAACGATATAAATCTTGTACACCGATATTTAAATCCATTGCACTCGTGGTCGTAGTTTAGCGTTTTAGCCTTAAGCCGTAGAAAGAATAGAAGAGAAGGAAGAAATGGAATTGTAGTAAAATAGAAGAAGAATAATGTCATATTGCACCGATTAAATTATTATTTTTGCGCTATATTCGTAAGGGTATTTCAATTTAATGACTTATTTCGTACATATTTCCTTTTCAGAAATAGCTCTATCTGACATAATTACACTTACCTACCTATAATAATTAATATAATCAAAAATCCACTTACCCTAACTGTAAACCATTCCAAAGCAGCTACAACGTTTTAAAATAGCGTTTGATATTTTAGCAACTGATTTGAAATTCTCTTCCTCTTCCAAAATCCAGCGTGAAACAATTCCAAGCCTGGTCCCATGTCCAAATATAGCGGGCGCAACGACCGACGGATTAAAATAAACTTAGTCCAGACTCGCTAGCATATCGAATGCTGCAGTAAATTATACTCGTAATAGACTGCAGACTTTGCTATGCTATTTATAAGTAGAGATAGAATAGATAGAATAGTTATACTTTAAATTAACTGACGGGAAGTTTGGAAAACCGTAATATAGCTAGGAATAATTATACAATTACGTATAAAAAAAACGTATAACTTGGATAAAAAAGTTATAGTAAAGTAAAACATTTTTCCTCATCTGTTTGACAACAGTTTTTTGGTATATTTTACACCTTATTATCGATAAAACATGTTTTTTTATTATTTCATTAAAAGAGTGCTGAATAGTTTTGTATTATGGACACAGAAAAGTGTTTATTTTCAGATTGTTTATTAACGAATGTATAAGAGTATAAACGTGACTATACGTAATAAATATGTATTCAGTAAATCGGCAGATTGTTATACAGACCGGCAAAGACATCGCCGCTTTCCGGCCAAATTTTCAAGTTACTAACAAATTCCCAACCTATAAATAAAGATTCTCCTTGCAAAACAAGGCGTATCATCCCTCTCAGTACTCACATAATCGAATGTTTCTGTTTCTAGAGAGAACTGTCGCGAGGCCTGGGCAGGCCTCCGCCTGTCCCCGCTGTTCGGCTGCATCTGTCCCAACACGCACATGAAGAAACGTTGTGACCGCATCTTTGCTGTCGTCAACCACAACCCGTGCGTCGGTGAGTACGCACCCTTAGCGCTCTGTGTACGCGGGTTTTGAGTGAGATTACTACAACGGCTTTAAAAGAGATTTTAAAAGTTTTGAAAACGATTTTAAATGGCTTGATAGCTTTTACAGCTACAAAAAAAATATGATAGGTATAAGTAGAATGACAATACTTTGTTAGCTAGTCTTGTATTAAAATATAACTTCTCAATATAGCTTTTACAGCTATTAAAAATAAATTAAAAACCAACCTAGCGACATCTGTTGTGTAACAATTAGGCTTTTTCAAATTTTAATCAACATGCTTAGGCCGTAAGGTTGTAAGTTCAACATTAATTTCTGTTAATTACTCCATTGTCTTACAAGAATCACAAGAATACGTATTCTGACATCTATCATCAAAAACTGATTACACCTGAAAACATCTATTACAAATCGGAAATGGTCAGACAGGACCGACAGATGTAATTCAAGCAACATTTTTAACAAATTTTCAAAATTACATATTTAATCAAATTATATTTATAAATGATAAAGACATTTTTAACACGATAAAACTCTTTTGACTCCATAAAAAGGTTATACAAAAGTTTTTGTTATATCCACAGTTAGAGGTCTAAAATTATTCCTAAACATTGTTATTTAAATGAAATAGCAATAATACAACCTGCTTTTCTAATACAATATTCATTTTTAAAGTAAACAATCTCTACATCAATAAATGGCGGCCATACTTGTTTTGGCAAAAAAAAACTCACAGTTTTTTGCGTAATTTTGTGACTAAATAACACATAGTTTTACCTTGTTTAAGTGCAATATCTAGAAATACAAAGCTAGGCTAAATTAAGCTAAACTTTACTATTACTGGGCAGATATAAAGTTCATTGCAGATATGTTATTGGGCAAAAATAACCTTTTTAAAACTGAACTTTGGATAGCGACAAAGGTATACAATAAAATTAGTTTCCGCGAACGAATTAATTGACACGATAGGTTACTCCATTTGAACACGTATATTATATAGTAATTACCAGTACACTACTTCTTTTTATAACCTACTATGTGCTATATGTTTCCATCACACGAAAATATATTTAAGTAACAAAAGCCCTTATAATGTAATCCTCTTTCATGGTTAATGAATAGGTCACGAAACGTTCCTTTATACTTACAAAGTTATTATTGTGGAATATTATTCATGAAACTATTTATATCCAAAATAATCTATTTAATATATTTATAAAATGCTAAAAATTAAATTGTTATCATAATCTGAGTTTAGTTGACGTGAATTATGGTAGGGTCAGTGAATTTATGTTGTACTAGCTGACCCGACGAACTTCGTATCGCCTAACAAACAATTTTTTTTCTAAAATAAAAGTAGCCTAAGTTACTCCTTGTTACATCAGCTATCTGCCAGTGAAAGTCTCCTCAAAATCGGTCCAGCCATTTCAGAGATTAGCCGGAACAAACAGACAGACAGACAAAAATTGTAAAAAATGTTGTTTTGGTATATGTGCCGTGTATACATCCAAATGCACTTAGTGAAAAGCGGTCATTTTAATATTACAAACAGACACTCCAATTTTATTTATTTGTGTAGATTTGTAATGTTCTCAAATGTGTGTGAAGTCTGCCAATTTAGCCATATTGGGGCGGCTTATAATACTAAGCCCAATCTCTGACCAGATGGGTGTCGCAAGACTAAGACTAAATCCGGGCAAAATAATTAATTCATATAGGTATCACTGATACACTTACACTGATACATCTTGGAGGGATTATCCTATTATTTACTATTAATACACGGACCTGAAAAAAGACGGACGTAACTTCGTCTAATCGAGAGTGAAGCATAGCAATGGCCGCGCGCTTACCATCTGTGCGTAATTTTTGATTCGCGATTGAAGCAGTGAAGTGTCAATGTGTGGGTGTGTGTACTCGTACGAATAGAGAGTTGGTATTACTATGGGTGCTTCACTGAATTTGTTCTTGAGATTACGTCCGTCTTTTTTTTAGGTCCGTGTATAAATATTATAAATGTGAAAGTTTGTGAAGATGCATGGATATTTGTTCCTCAATCGCGCCACAACTACTTAACCGATTTGGCTGAAATTTGAAATTTTGCTGGATTCAAGGTTCTCTCGGGATTTGTAAAAAATCGAGATCTACGCGCGCGAAGCCACGGGCATATAAATCTAAATTAATTAATTAAAAATTTCGTCTCGAAATCACTCTACCGCGGGAAAAGCCGCGGGCAAAAGCTAGTAATTAATAATAATAATAATAATGGCGTTGCCGGCCATAAAAGAGAGAAGAAAAGAGAAAAAAGAACTGGCTCTCAAGCCCCCAGCCGGAACACGTCGAGTCGTTTGGCTCAAGCAAGAGGATGATTCATGAATCGGTAGTTGTTTAAACATTCTCAGTTCGATTCTCGGCCAAGAAACACATATGTTTTATCATAATGTCTGTATTGCATACTAAGTCAATTACCAACCTAGCCATTAATTTGATGTACTGGAAGATGGTAATTCTTACCCCCAAAGATATTTTACATTATATCATTATTTAGATATTTTGTACAAATAAAATCACTACAGTAGTATGGGGTGTAAGTATGGAATAAGTACCTAGTAGTACTAAAAACAATGGGACTCAAAGATAAAGATTTGAAAGCAAAAGAATCAACAGATAAAAGGTAAGTTCGAAACATCGAAGTCGAGAATTTCTCCCAAACGGCTTACGAGATTGGAAGTTGACGGAGTCCTGCTAGATTGCTCTTAGGATTCCCAGGTCTAGATTAGGGCTGGCTTTCATTTCCAAAGATTTTTATTATTTATCTTACTATTCCTACCAATCCTGTTAATATTGTAAATGTGAAAGTTTGTGTGTGTTTGTTTAGGCAAAAAATACTGAACGCATTTTCATGTTTAGTACCTGAGACATGACCTGGAATAGGGGAATAGATATAGATTACTTATCATCATGGAAAACGTGGATTAACCCCCGGTCAGAACCCTAGTTCCTTAATACCGGTATAATCTGTGGGCCATTATACACAAAAATAAATTTTCTAATTCGACTGGCAGTTATAGAAATTAATGCTTTGAAACAAACAAACGAAATAACCTTTATAATATTAGTGTAGACTAGCTGACCCAGCGAACTTCGTATCGCCTGACAAGCTTTTTTTTTCTAAAATAAAAGTAGCCTAAGTTACTCCTTGTTACATCAGCTATCTGCCAGTGAAAGTCCCGTTAAAATCGGTTCAACCATTTCAGAGATTAGCCAGAACAAACAGACAGACAGACAGACAAAAATTGTAAAAAAAATTGTATTGGTATATGTACCGTGTATACATCCAAATGCACTTAGTAAAAAGCGGTTATTTTAATATTACAAACAGACACTCCAATTTTATTTATTTGTATAGATGTATAGATGAAATGACAACAGCGTGTATCGGATCCTTACGTAACTATAAAATAATGGTCTCAAGAAACAAACGTATTGAATAAATATGACCTCAATCGCTTCAGTTTAAAAGTCACACAAAACAGACGTAACTACGATTATATAATACGAGTAACCGCCCTCGCTTTGCTTCGGTTTTCTTATTTTTTTTTATTAAGGATCCCTAATTTTTTTTAAATATAATATAGCCTATGTTACTCGGGGATAGTGTAGATTCCCAACAGTGAAAGAATTTTTGAAATCGGTTCAGTAGTTTCGGAGCCTATTCAATGCAAACAAAAAATCAAATCTTTCCTCTTTATATTTATTTATTTTATTTATTTATTTAACACTTTATTGTTTGTACACCATAAAATAATATACATAAGAGCACAAGAAAAGAATACAAAACAATGGGCGACCTTATCGCTTTAAAGCGATTTCTTCCAGGCAACCCAGTAACAGAAAGAAAACAGCAAGAAAATAAATTGGGTACAGGCGTACCTACCTAAGGTAAAACAAAGATATAAAATAAAAGTATTTTCCAATGACAAACATACCAATAATAAGAGCAGTGAATAAGAGTTAATGAAAGACAAGAAAAGGGAAAAAAGAAAGAAATATGACAGGTTAAGAAAGAAGATAATGTTCTTTAAGTAATTTTTTAAAAGAAAACACATTTTCAGCTTTTCTAATCGATAGTGGTAGTGAATTCCAGAGACGTATAGTGTGAGAGTGAAAGATTTATGATAGAATGAAGAGGTGTGTGAAGGGGTATGTAAAGTAAGATTGTAGGAAGAACGAAGTTATATATTAATTATTATATATTATTATCTATAATAATTTATATATTAGTATAGATAATTATATAATATAAAAGATGTATAATATAACCCAAACATAGGCCTCGCTATGAAGTAGAAATAATTGCTTACATTTTAACGAAGAAAACCGATTAAAATTGTTTAGTAGCGTGACTTACAGTCATTTTTCCGAACGTGACGTGAGCTCTGCATGGCTACAACATTTGATACGAAATGGAACTTGACTTAACTATAATATATTAAAACTAAACGAATTTGTAAATACAGAAAGTATTTGAATAAAGAAATTAATTCTCAGCGAACGAACTTCACTGGCATCCATGGCATTTAACTTCCATCAGTGAAGCCTTTGTGAAGCTTAAATGGTTTTCCTGGAAATAATAAACAAGTTAATAGTTTACTACACATATAACACATCACAATTACACCCATGACACGAATTCAAATATTTATCTATCACATAAATATCTGCCACGGCCAGGAATCGAACCCGCTTCGAAAATCAAATCATGGAAAATCGCTTAGCAGGCAGGGTCGATAACAACTAGGCTACAGGGTCATCAAATTGGGTAGATTGCATAATATAATATAATAAATTGTTACTGTGCTTTGATAAGCTTGGTACCGTGTTAAAAAAAAAAGTTGCAATAAAACTAGGGTTTTTGTACGAGCCGCCTCTTGAAAGGACTTGAAAGGACCTATAAAGGACGTAATTTACTCTTTTGTTGATCATATGCACGAAAAGAAGGATTGGTCTTGATTTTCCATTCCAAGCTATACCGTCTTAAGTTATATCTTAGTCCATCTCATCTTAAGAGTTCTAAATAAATTTTGTGACATTTTGTTTAAAATACAATACTCTTATATATAATTGTGTTTAATCTACAACTAGTATAAATAAATAAAAACCCCGCCTGCTATCAAAAACCTATAATGATATACTTTTTTGAAATTCTAATGGTGAGCTCTTTAAGATACCCATATTGCATCATTTAATTTGTTTTTATTTTTTAATTCTAACAATGCATGCCACAGCCACCATATTTGTTTTTCTATAATTTCACTTATCTAAGAACATTTGGTTTATCAAGACGAATCTAACGATATCTTAATTATACGTATATAAATCTATTCAGTGATTTGGAAGATAGAAGGTAATAAAGAATATTACATGCATACATACATACAAGAAACCCTCTAAAAACATAGCCCTTCCTGATAGTCAGGTAAAAATTAACATATCCCAAAACCATTCAAAGTTATAAACTTACGTATATGTTACCGCGAACAAACGCGTACTCACTCACGGTTATAACCGTTAAATAGACATTTAAATGTTCACACCATAATTTATAAATATCCAGTTACATTTAAATTAATTACTAAATGAATATTTAACAGTATTTATCAAGTGCAAATATATGCTTTTCAAGATTAGTACAATACTAAGTCAATAGACAACCCTAGACGGATTCCCGAGAATTAAGCGTATAAGCTATGAATCAAAGTTTATATTGAAGCGATGAGAGTGAGGGCTAAGAGTCTATATTTCTGTATAATCCCTTCTTATCGCTGTTGTTTTAGTTATTGAATACGCGAGGTGAATCCGATAAGCCCATTATTACATTGATATTATTTAATAGAGATGTAACATTACGCGTTGATATAATTTGATCAATCCATCACAACTAAACTTCAACTCGACATCAATTTGCAATTTAGCACCAAAAACATGAAATTGTAATTTATTAGGCTTCACTTCAACCTTAATGGCCTACATCAGGGCATGGGACTCTGGGAAGGTTTAGATCAGACTTGACACCCGCTGTAATGTTCAATTTACACGTATTGAGTAGTTAAGTAGTTAACTAAATTTTAAGTAAATTAATACGTGTAAACGGACAATTTAGTAGTTAAAATTTAGTAATCAAGTAAACAAGTAATTAAAAAAAAAACTATTTTCTGTTAAGTAGGTGGGCGGGGCTTACCACTTAACACGTTTGGACAGGCACTTTTTAGTTAAAATTTAGTAAAATGCTTAAGTAATTAAGTAGAATTGTATGAAGTAAAGAGCTTCACTAAATTATTACGTGTGGACGCGCAGTAAAAATTATTCACTTAAAATTTTATTAAAATTTAGTTTTCTACTTATTACGTCTAAACCGGACTTAAGGCGAACTGGAGGAGGGGTTAGTGGCCAAATTGAATGTCTGAAGTTTTTATACTGCCTCCGACATGACTTATCGACTTCTGTCTAACAACCGAGACCAAGCGCTTTACGTGCCCTCTGAAGTACGGTAACTCAGAAACGACAAAACTAGCTTTGATGACCTTCTTTTTCTTGAAGTCTACTAATCTTTGCACATCAATGGCATCATCACGTCATGGCCCAATGAAGTTATTAATAACATTCTCGAATACACATTTAAGGAAATGATATTTTGTTTGGAAGAAACTATAGTGAAGACAAAACAATAATTTATTTTCAAAAAAGATCAGGAATTGTAGCGGTAACCGGTACCTAAGAAATATGAAACATGGAATACTGGGATATAATCCGTTATTTCCGTTGACAAAACGGAATAACTCCACCTTCTGTTGTCAGAATTTAATAAATGCTGTAGGACTGCATTCAGCTGTGTACAGCAAATAGACGTTTTAACTGTGAACAATAGTTTTAGTGTGTTGAGAAACAAGTTCATTTGAGAAGAAAAGTTATTATTTATTTTATTTTCTCTTTGTTATCCGACTGCCAGGAAGGGTTGATTTTCGCGCGTATCTTGTATGTATGTAATATTCTTTACTACCTCGTATCATCCAAACCGCTGAACGGATTTATATAATAAAGATATCGTTAGATTCGTCTTGTTAACCCAAGTGTGCTTAGATATTTATTTATTTATTTATTTATTTTATTTTTGGATTACCAACAGAAAGTACACAACATAAATAATACAAATTCTTTCGTATAACCTTGCCAGTGCGCCTTTCTACTTATAGGCAATCACGGCTTAAGAAAAATAGCTTAAGCTCAATACAAAATTCTTCGTTATTAGCTAAAAACATGATTATGAATAAAATCTGCGTAAATAATTATGTTATTAAAATTAAAATGACAAAATAAAATAAAATTAAGCATTAACTTCGCACTTTTGTAAAAAGGTTATCAGTTTAACAGACAAAATATCAATAATATAAAAACTAAAATTACAAATTATAATAATAAAAGCTGAAATCTCATACTATAATATGCATGCAAAAAAAGAAATACGTATTTTAAAACATATTTTAAAAACATACTTAACAAATTGATTGAATAATTTAAAATAATTTGATTAAAATTAAATTGAATAATAATTGACTTCTAATATTGCTTGCTATCATTTTATATTGTTTAAAAGGTGTTTTTTGATCTTGCCTTTAAAGGAGAACATTGTATCATGGAGAATATCTACATCAAGACACTTAGGTAAATAATTATATAATCTTGTCATCCTAGATACTGGAGAATTCCTACCTAGATTTGTACGGTTCGTAGGAATAGAGAACAGTTTATATATTCCAGGGCGTGGTAATCTGCTTGGCACGGATATTTTAATGATGCCAAGTAAATAGGAACAGTCTATTTTGTTGTTTAAAACCTTGTATAAAAACATAAGATCTAGTTGTATCCTTCTTTTTTCTAAAGTTGTCATTTTAAAATATGCTAGCCTCTTATAATATGAATCGAGATTTTTCATGTTGTAGGTCAGTACGTAGAAAAATTTGCGCTGCACTCTTTCGATCCTGTTCTTGTGCACCTCGTAGTAAGGTGCCCAAACCTGGCTACAATACTCCAAAGTGCTTCTTACCATCGAGTTGTACAACATAATTTTGGTTTTAGGATTTTTAAAGAGCTTAGTATTTCTAATTATAAATCCCAATGTCTTAGAAGCTTTCATAATTGTGTTTGAAATATGCTCCTGAAAATTCAGTCTAGTATCCATTATTACCCCTAAATCTCTTATGGCAGACAATGTTTTTAAAGATGATTTATTAATCTCGTATTTAGTAGGGATTACATTTACATTTCGTGTGAACGATAAATGAGAACATTTTTTTATATTTAGATCCATTTTGTTATTTGTGCACCATAAATTTAGTCTATTAATGTCACTTTGCAATAATAATTGATCTTCAATAGTTCTAATAGGTTTAATAATTTTTAAATCGTCTGCGAACAAGTATGCTTCAGAATGGTAAAAACATTCCGTAATATCATTTATAAATATTAAAAATAGCATGGGCCCGAGGTGAGATCCTTGAGGAACACCAGAATAACAGTTAAAAGTGCTAGATACTACACCATTTAATGCAACATAAGATTTCCTATTAGATACATAACAATGAAACCATTTCAAGAGAGAACCACCTATCCCTATATCCGACAGTTTCCTTATAAGTATGCTATGATCTACTCTGTCGAACGCTTTTGATAGATCTGTATAGATTGCATCGACCTGAATTCTACGATCTAAATATCCCATTACTTTATCTACGAACGATACTAAGTTAGTATTGGTTGATCTTCCCTTAACAAATCCATGTTGCATATTTGAAATAATTGACTTTGCGTGATGACTCAAACTCTGAAGTATTATTCCTTCAAATAGTTTAGCAAATACAGATAAAATTGATACTGGTCTATAATTTTTTACGTCTTTTTTGGCACCATCTTTAAAAATTGGAATTATTTTGGCTTCTTTCCACTGTGTAGGAAATTTCCCCGTAGTCAAAGATTTATCAAATATTATTTTTAATGGTAATGATAGTTGGTTCGCGCATCGTTGTGCCAATATGGCTGGAAGCCCATCTGGGCCCGGACCTTTACTAATATCAAGTCTTTTTAATTTAAAACGGACTTCTGACTCTTTAATTGAAATTTGATTTAAATAACTACATGCCATTTTAGTAACATCTCTTGATTCTATAATTCTTGACTCATCGTTAACCTGATAGACTGACATAAAATTTTGTTTAAAAAGTTCACAAATTGACCTACTATCTGAAGCTCTTTCATTTTCGAAAAACATCTCACTTGGCATATTACACTTGTTGCTACGTTTCTGTTTGATATATGTCCAAAAATATTTGGGATTCTTAATTATACACTTCTCCATTTTATCTATATAAAAATTGTAACATATCTGTTGTCTTTTTTGAGTTCTGATAGTCAACATATCGAAAATAATCTTGTCCATTGGGTTCTTATACTTTTTAAATTTTATTCTTACTTTATATCTTTCATTTAAAAGTTTAATTAAATCTCTTGAATACCAATGTGGATATTTCAAGTTTTTCTTTTTGCTTAATGGAACATTTTCTTTAATTACAGTGTGCAAAGTAGAGTAAAAAATTGACACCATTTCATCAACATCCGTACAATTACATAATAAGGCTACCCAATCAATATTATCTAAAGATTCTTTAATCTTGACATAGTCAGCTTTAAAATAGTTGTATTTTGGGTTAATGTTAGGTTTAAGTGTTTTTTCGGTAATTAAATTAAATGTAAATTCAAGCGGTGGATGGTGCGGATCAACAACGCATAGAGGATCCATACTAGAATCTAACTGAATCTGATCTATGGTCGAGAATACTAGATCTAAAATTCGTGAATTGATATTTAATATGTGGTTATATTGTTTTAGATCATTACTAGCCATAAATTCACATACCAAATTATATAAAGAACATTCAGAATAATCCAATACTTGATATTTGTTAGGAAGATTACTAGACCATTTTAGATTCGGGATGTTGAAATCCCCAATCACTAATGATTCATTATAATTACTTAAATGATTGCTTGCTCTATCCATAAACTGTTCTATGTCTGAAGTTTTAAATTGCGGTGGGATATAAACTACACAAATACATAGATCTATGAACACATTACCCTTTTTTACCTTAATTATCACCCACATATCCTCCAGGTCACTCTCATATTCATCTACTCTATACGAACTAAATTTCTTGTTTATTGCTATTAATACGCCTCCTCCAGTTTTTTTTTGATAATGGCCTATTCAGATTACGATCACGCCTGTAAATTACGTATTTATCATCAAACAATTCTCTATCCTTAACATTGTCCTGAAGCCAAGTTTCGGTAATTATTATTATGTCATAATTATTCAATAAAACATTTAAACTAAATTCCGATAGCTTTGTGTTTAACCCTCTAACATTTTGGTAGTACAAGTTAATATAAGACATACGTTTTTACTTATAACAGACAAATAATATATTATAGTAATTTAGATAGGGAGTCCAAATCTTTTATAAGTATTGGTGGTGAAGTTTCCGATTTTCTCACAAATATGCGCCCAGCTCTGATCCAAACGAAATTATAAGAAAGTTCCTTCGCTTTATTCCTTGTAGCTCTATGTAGCTCCTTGTAGTATGGTGAAAGGTGTTCTGAAACATATATCGGTTGTTTGTGTCCACCAATTCCAAGGTGTGTACTGTTTAACTTGTCGTTCGGGTTAGATTTATTGAATTTTATAACAGCTGCTAGAAAAGAATCCCGAAAAGTGAAATTATAAAACTTTCTTTTCACCTTATTTCCAATCAATCAAATAAAAATATGGTAAATCCTTATCTATTGAGTTATGTTGGTGTATTTATGTTAAAAGCAAAAAAACAATCTACCACTAGCCACATAAATCACATAAATATAAAAATAAACGTAAGCACTTAACAAATCTTACTCTAAAAACCGTGCAATCTTGTCCCCGTTCCTTATAAAAAAACACTATAAAAATGTAACAGATAGATAAAACAAATCAGTATACAAAAGGTAATTAACTAATCAAAGCGGCATGCAGAGATTTCCTTGCATTAATGGGCCCGCTAATGAGGAGACGCGAGCACAAATTAGCGGTTACCGCCGATTCTAAACGAATTCTAACGTAATTTACTAACGCTGAGCAAAGCGTTCGTTGCTCGGGGTATAGTCAGCAGCAAAACTAAACAATTAAGAAGCATAAGCATCGCTCTTCAATGAACAAAGAAGATAAATTGGCAGATGAAAATTGTAACATGTAACATAATCACTGTACTCTAAGCCACCCGGCTAACATTCACATGTAATACAGCCACCGCTACTTCATTAATACAGGCAATGCCGGCGTTAGAGCCACTGACGCCCTAGGCAAGAATATTGTGGCGCCCACATAAGAAAATAAAAATCGAGCTTTTTTTTTGCTCGAAAATTTTTTTACTGAAACAATGGGAACGTTTATTATTTTTCCTTTTGCTCCTCACCCTAAATGTGGCGCCCCTCCTGGTGTTCTAGGCCGTCGCCCACCGCGCCCCCCCCCCCAACGCCGGCTCTGAATACAGGCATCCATCCATAGTTTCAGTAACAACAAAATTAACATTATTAACAGTCGAAACAAACAACAAATTAACTTAATTAAGTCTGTAGAGCTCGGCAACTTGTAAATGTAAGAAAAATACTTCAAGTTAAATAAGGCATGACTGTATTTTTCTAACATTATCATTCCCAACAATTACACTGATTTTAATTACTTACTTTTGATGCTAACGGTACACTGTAATGAAGTTTGTACGGCAATGACGTAGCTCATGCCGTCGGATTCATATTGTTTCAAGAAGACGAGAGGGAGTTGAAATCTGAAGTTTCTTTACTGGAAACGCGTTTTTGTCACACTATTTCACTCTCTCACATCCTACTACTCATTATAAATGTGAAAGTTTGTAAGTAAGTATGGATATTTGGTTTTTCATGAAAATCACATAGGTAGACCATTTACTTTTTTATTTTTTTATACCGAATAAGTTAGTGCTTGACCACAAAACCACCTGATGGTATGGTTTATTTCTGTAAACATTACATTGACAACATAAATTTTTAAGAAAACAATTATTTGCATTTATAAAATTAAAATCCCTTTCTAATCCAAATCCTGTTCTTGATGTTCCGCTTCGTAAATTTTAATTTACCATAAGCCACCTGAATTCTCTTGTACGCAACTCAATTTACAAGCAAAATTGAAGTATTCCTTCTACGTTGAATTATTTATAGAGCCATAATTTGCAACTGGCTTAATTTTACAGCGTAACTTGATACGTGTACAGCACACATACGATAAACAAAGTTTGAATTTCGAAAGAAGTGACTTTGTTGTGTATGAATTTGGATGAAAGGTCACCTTTGGTGCTGTTATTCGTTCCTTGTATTCTATCTAACAACCTTTCAAAGTCTACTCCATTGGTGCTACTCCAGAATCCAGCCAATCACCAGTCCACCGGATTGAGGTGCAACCTTTGCTTTTATTACTAGTACGATATTTTTATCTGCATCGGCGAGCAACCTCTTTGGATCTACAACGCTGTCAACAGATCAACGCTGTCATGCAAGAAAAGAGTACTTATTCATATAAGTACTAAATATTTAGAATAAGGAATATGTCACTATTTGGAACAATACGTGTGGGACATTCGATGGAATTCTATTACTGATGACGGCGTAGAGAGATTGTTATTGATGTGAGCGTTAGGAGAACTGGAAATATATCATGGAGCAAAGTAAAAGGAATATTATTGAATAACCAATACCGTAGAATACCCCTTCTGCTACATAGATAGATAGATAGATAGATGAACTCTTTATTGTTTGTACACCAAAAAAAAAACACACAATGACATTAAACTAAGGAAAAATGTACAAACCAACAGGCGGCCTTATCGCTTCGTAGCGATTTCTTCCAGGCAACCCATCAAAAGAAAAGAACATACATATAATAATCAGGAGGGTATCGGCGTACAAAGTCAACATACACAACTAAAACAGAGGAAGAAAAAAAAATTAAAAATATTAAAATCTACCCATACCATACCCATACCATAGCAGTGATAGACAGTGGAAGACAAAAGGGAAAAAGAGTGAGGAGAAAAGGGGAAACATCAAAAATACTGTGTATTGGAAGAATACGTACAAGGAAGATTAAGGGAGAAGGATTAAATAGCTAGATAATGGTCTTTCACTAATGCTTTAAGTCTATTAATATTTTGTGCTTTACGAATGTGGGGTACATATGTATAGTATCTTTTTTTTTAATAAAAATAAACGCCTAAAACACTCATACCCGCAGTACGTTATTACCTGTGTTGCGGGTGGCATGGACGACATATATAACTGATATAACAAATCACAATCGCACCCATGACCCGAGTACAAATATTTATCTGTCACATTATATCTGCCCCAGCCGGGAATCAAACCCCCTCGCTTCGCTGGCAGGGTCGCTACCAACAAGGCTACAACAATCTTTCCATGAAGCCTGCCTGGCTAGCTACGACCTTCTTGCTGGAGTCAGTCATCGTGTTCCGGCTGGGGACTTGAGAGCCAGTTCTTTGATTCTTCCTTCTTCTTGCTCAGCCGGCAACGTATCGATGAGCTGATAGTGTCGTCGATATCCACGTACGATCAGGAAGCTCGTCTGCTTGTATTTTGGTTATTTTTTTTTAAACTAAGTATAATGGGTACTTACGAAAATATTTTATTCACATTTTTCACCGAATCGATACCTATTAAAAATATAATCGTTAATGACCAACATGGCGATACTGAATTATAATTCGAATTTGCTATTTAAAAATAACCAGTCACTTTATATATTAGGAAACAACCACATCTCCACTTATTGGGATTGTGGTCAAGCATTAACTTATTTTAAGTAAAAAAATAATAATTAAGATTTGCTGTTTGGCAGCAGTCTCAAGAAAGCAGAGAATGTTTACAAAAAACGTAAGTCAAGATTTAAACAACGCTTCCTTTGTTTGTTCGTTAAAGCCAGATTATCCATAATCCGGCGCCTCGCGTTCCAATTCCAAGTTCTCTGCAGAAACACGAGAAAATGTTTGGTCCAAAGATGAATTATTTTTCCTCACAATAGATTTCATTTTCTCGTCTTCACCTTCCCAACCAATATAAGAAATTCGCTGCGAATACCTGTTCGATAACGATGGATAACAGTTTGGAGTAAACAGATTATATATTTAAAAAAAAACAATAACATTATTGTCTATTTACAGTTTAACGCTACCGCATACAAGCGGACGTACAGTAATTAAATTCCCATGAACTTATTTTTATTTTTGAGGTATATATCGGCGCGTATGTCGATATTTCATTATAATTCGATCACGAATTTACTTACATTTGTTTACTCGATAAGATGGCAATATCACCCTAGTAAGACCATTTAATGAATCAGTCTGTATTATCAGTCAATCTATATTAATTATGAATTTTCAACAATTCGTTCTTAGCTGACGTCTCTTTAGCATAAACTCTCTCCCTGCCAAACATATTAATCGGTTCGGTAGTTTTTGATATTTTTTGTTTCATCCGCGGTGTGTCGCTTTTCACTTTTATATAACTTAAGTAACTTGGACTTTAAAAGGGTGATAGATAAAATAAAAATGTATATAAATTGAAACTAAGTTTTTGACGTGATAACGTCTATTAAAACGATGAACGCCGGGCGCACGCACGAAAAAATGTAGCGTTCCGCGAGCGAGAGAGCGGCAAAAGCGAGAGAGAGGCACGATCGGCTACGATCGGCGTATCGTAGCCGATGCCGTAGGCGAGTCGTAGGCGATCGTAATTGAGCGGAGTGGAGCTTTGTCCTGACGTTGTCACGTTAAACTACCGTCTGTAAACCGACTTTACAGACATTTTTTATTTGATTGCAATGAAACATGATTGCTCGTTATTGTATTACAGAATTCCAAGCTCAATCAAGTATTCTTTACTTAGCATTAAAAAAAAGATTCCATTTGAGTCTGTGGAAAAATCGTGAGGATCTTCATTTTAATTTTATTATACTAATAATGTATTTCTCCTGAGATATAGTCGTATTATAACTTACTGATAAAACACTTTCCATCGCGATTAAAATTATTTGTCTATTAATAAGTACCGTTTGTTAAGTATCAAATATTCGATGGTTACAATATCGTTCTATAATTTGACATCGATCAAGATATCTAATGATCTCGAAGTTGGGGATTGAGAAAGTAAAATGTTATTTCTTCCTTAATTACGAAGCCTTAAACCTTAGCGTGGTCGTTTTATTTTGATAAAAAGCTTCTCCATGCAGATAATGAGGCAAAGAAACTGCTTACCGAATTTAAATTTTTTCCTGCTCGGTTTATAACAACGATGTTCTAAACTAGAACGTTCTTTCCATCAGGCTCTAACAAAGTTGTCTTCAACGCATTAATGATGGCATGATGACAGTAAGTAAAAATCAGTAAAATTATGTATTTATTTAATGAAACCCTATTAATGGGTTACAAAACACGCATTTATTGTTTTATTATGAGCGGGATTAACAATATTTTTGATAAAATAAAACCACAAAATACGGCAAGCCGCCATGATATATTGAACGCCAATCAGTCTCAATCTGCGCGAATTACGTCAAGCTTCTTTAAAGAAACGAATATGACCATACTGATAATGACGTCTTGTCTATTATTTTCCTGAAGCGTGACGTCACAAGCGACGCCATGACATGAATTTTAAACTTATAAATTGAAATGTATTTAATTTATATTATACTAAACATTATTTTTTTGCAGAAATACCATATTATACGTTGTAATTATTATTGTATTTCCTAACAATATAGTATTTCAAAATCTGTCATAATGCCCATTGCCCACTACTGACCCGGGTCTCTCCTCTTGAGGAAGCATACATAATACCACACTGCTCCATTGTGGATTGATGGAGGGATTAGAGGCCACCCCGAGTGTTGGGTGTTTTAATTTTGCCCGAGGGCCTCTAACATGGCTTAAGGAATTTTTCCTTAGGATAACCAGCGGGGTCCCGGCTTTTACGTGCACTCCGTGTTCCAGTGTGTTGCCTGCGTATTCCAGGATAATAACTACCCTATATCCTGTTCAAGAGCATGGTCCACCTTTGTGCCAAATTTCATGAAAATCCCTTCGGTAGTTTTTTGCGTGAAAGAGAAACAATCTTCCCAAGCTTTCACGTTTCTCATATTACGAGTAGTAGGATATTTAAAACTGATATTGTTATTTGTTATTTTAAGTAAATTGATAGCGTACCTCGATTTCGAATACAGAGGGAAAGGGAAACACCTCGCACTAAAAATGTTGAAAAAATAGATTTTACGTAGAAAGTATATTTTTGTAATTTATCTATTTGTAATTGGTCTATTTATGAGTGTAGCGAACAGAAAATTACAAAAAAAAAACTGAAATACAAGATATTAGATTAAGCAAAAAAATATCTGAAAGCCTTTCGTAATTTCATTGTTTATCTTCACTGTGCGCTAAATTCAATAGGTTACTTTACATTGGCACAATTAATGTTTATTTTTTATAAATTTCATAGTATGTGTAGGTATGATTCTATCTTAATATATGTATATAAATTACGTGTCACGTTGTTTGTCCGCGATGGAATCCTAAACTACTTAACTGATTTTTATCAAATTTGCATACCGTGTGCAGTTTGATCCAACTTGAAAGATAGGATAGCTTACATCTCAAAATAAATAAAAAAAACTTTTGACAGAACGAAGTCTGTCCGGGCAGCTAGTAATTTATCTATACTAATATATAAAGAGGAAAGATTTGATTTTTTGTTTGCATTGAATAGGCTCCGAAAGTACTGAACCGATTTCAAAAATTCTTTCACTGTTGGGAAGCTACACTATCTGCGAGTAACATAGGCTATATTATATTTTCAAAAAAATTAGGGATCCTTAATAAAACTCCAATAATGTAACCCAAGGTGTAAAAAAATGAGAAAACCGAAGCAAAGCGAGGGCGGTTACTCGTATAATATAATTGGTCTTTCTACACTTTTTCTAAAAAGTAATTAAAAAAACAGACAAAAGTCTTCACGAATATATAGATAATACAATTATTATATGTAATGTAGTTAAAATTTAAGTGAATTTTATTCAACTGTATGTAAGCAAGCACACAGCAAAAGATCCTTAAATTAAAAAATTTCAACCTTTATTCCGTCTGCTTTAAAACTGAAGTAAAATCTGCTGACGAATGGGAACTTAAACAAGCATAACGAGTTAGAAATGGACTGGGCATTTGGATAGGTCTGCAACTCAACCATTTTAGTTTTCTCAACTCCCGATTGGGCCTTTTTTATATGACGACACGACCCCGACGTCTTTGATCCAAGCTTGGTCGCGCCGATGTCATGTGATTTCGACTGAAACTTTCGTGAAAAGAAATGACTGTCCTCGCCAAAACTCTCTACTCACTAAACGAGGTTCCTAACTGTTTCAGTTTGTGACTAATGTCTATGACTATGACTATTGAAGAAAATTTCAAAATAATCGTACCACGACTTTTTGCGAAGTGGAAACACTGCTGAAAATTGTGCGTGAATAGGGGAAGGGCAGTACTTTAAGGGGCAAAAGGACTTGTAGTATATAAATTGAAAAATAAATGTTTTAGACTTTTATTATTACACTTCGTACATAAGATTTTGTTGTCGTGTCGTATATTATAAAAGCGACGAGAGGCTAACTGTTCGAGTTATTCCAACTCAGAATACACGCGGTTGTAATTACCCTTTATATTTAACTGGGTTTTTCGTTCGTAAACTGTTTTAATTGTTGTACCTAACAGGAAACGTGTTACATAACGAAACCAACACAACCTTTTAATTTTCTTCATTTTAATAAAAAAACACTTTAAATAAAAGTAGTAGTTACTATTTAATTTTACTCAGTAGTAAAATTAAATAGTAACTATAGTAAAATTAAATAGTAACTAAGTACTAAACTAGAAAGAATCTCTTGTTTATTTTAAAACAGTTAAATATACGCCTTTTTATGTACTCATGCTTAAAATTAAAATTATATAGTTGAATCCCGTAAAGCAATGTTTCATATTATTCTTGTAATTATTATATTACAAAGTATGTTTATTTAAAAAACAAATAATTTTACAATATATTTTACGATTTTAAAACAAAAACAGGAACTAAAAGAAAAATATAATTGACTCCCGAATATAAAAACAGTTTCACACCTAGAGTTACTATCTCATTATTTAAAAAGGCCGGAAAGTTGGATATCCTAATAAAATCGGACATTCCTAAACTGGAAAGTTATGTTTACTGTTAAATAAAAAGATGAAACCTTATCAAATACTCAATTTATTTGAAAGATTTTGTAATGCTCGGACAAAACAAAATACCGGACAAAATCCAAAAGCCGGACAAAAACTAAAGTCCGGACAGTTGGCAACCCTAGTCATACCGGAATCAAGTTTCTCGCGAACACTGCAATCACTTTTCGTTATTTCCATAACCTGTGAGAGGAAGCGAGCGATGTTTGCAGTTAAATCGATGGGCCAACTTTTCCGTTATTGTGAAATTTTCGAATATGAAGATTTCGGGGAATACATATCCAAATATTTTTTGCTGCGTTTCTTATCATGTTTATTCATGTATTCCTAACCGCTAGTAACCGCCTATACTTCGTTTTGGGAAGCCTACGCCTTAGCTAGAAAAGGTCATAACTATAACATCAGATCAGAACTCAGCGTATGTATAGACAGGCAAGAAATTTAAGGGCAACCGAATTAATTTTTAGTTGTTCTATTTCTACGTTACGATCTTTTTTATATTCATGTTACGGATTCATAGGATAGGTAGGTATATTTTAATAAAATTGTAAATAAAAAATAACCCGCCTGCAATAAAGATGATTGAAAATCAACTAAAACACATTTAACAAGGTTAAAAAAATCACTCGTATATACAGTATACTATAATACATATAATATATTATATAGTGTACTATACAGTATACTAAAAGTCATCGATTTTAGTTTAAGTCTAATTTAAATTATTTATCTTTTATGCGAGTGGGATTTTTTATATTTTTATTTACCATGATTATAAGTTAAAGCTTGATTACAATTTATTAGATGAGTAAGAGAACCATTAATTTCCCTCGAATAGAAGACCAACAACCGAGATTGTAAAAAATCTCTGTCAGCATCCAAGCAAGGTACAAAAGGTGAAAATAAAATGTCCTACCTTTCCGACTTTCACTGTCATTTCCATACCCTAAACGAGCAAACTGACTATGTTTACAATGGGAACGAAGGCCCTCAATTCCGCTATTCTAACATTTGCACACAACAAATTTCAGTCCCGAAATCATTTCTTTGTCTGCACCAAGGGGATTTCCTGCATACTTAGGGTTGCCAACCGTACTATAATACTATAGTAATGTACTGTATTTCGGGTCTGCGTACTGTTGAAGAAACACATAGTACGCAAAAATACTATATTTTCAACACCGAAATCTAAGATGTGTATAATATAATGTCAACTTTAAAATCTACACTAGAACAACGTAAAAAAAGATACCTTTTTTGTTAATGAAACCAAAAAAATTTTGCATTCTTTTGAAGCAAAATCCCCCACAGAAAGCTACGAAACTGAAAAGATTTTTTTTGTATTCATTGTTATATGTTTAGACGATTTCGATAAATGGCTTGATTTTAGTCAAAGCAAAATCCAAATAAAAACAGGTTTCATTTAATGACTATTAACAATATTAGAAGATCTAAATTAAAAAATTTAATAAACTTTACTCTAAAATAACACTATTACTCCATGCACTATTAAATAAAAAGTTTGTGTAATGTAGTTGTTGAAAAGTGTGTTTGTAGTGAGTTTACTGACAAAACAACTTATTAAAAAATGCATGAAGTGCAAATAAGTTTTTATAAAAATAAATAAGTAAGAAATATTACTTATTTATTAGATAATGCATTAAGCATAATATTAGAGAATGCATTAAGCATTAAGCTCGCCAATTGTACCATAATTAAATATTGTGGTCAATAAAGAGTAAATAAATAAATAAATATATCTTCGTCTACTTTTTGCGTTGTCCGTAAAATGCTGTATTTTTTGAAGTGTACTTTATTTTTTTGTAAGAAATGTTGGTAACCCTATGCTCACTCCAATTATTTGACAAATATTTGGCGGGAAATATCGGAAGTTATCGGCAATAGATTTAAGTAAATAGATTTTACTCTATTTACTCTAATATTTTGACATATCCGAGTATTTCGTTTTAGATTTGACCTCAAATGCTTAATTGTCGACAGATCAAAATTACGATCTCATCAAAACCGTGGATAAGTTACTATAGTTGGTCAGATAAATGTGAAGACATGTAAAATTTTAATAAACCCCTAAAAAATGTATACGGCAACACTCTCATCTGTAATAATGCTCCACACCATCTATTATATAAAACACAAAAAATGTTTGTACGGATGTCCTTTATAAACTCTGAAACCATCCAACCGAATGCCTCAAAATAATTTGAAAGGCAATAAAAGGTGGTTTTAGATTACTACTTTTACTAAAACAATGCATTGTAACATTCGGTCCATGGATAAAGTCGATTTTCCACTTTTCCCATACAACAATTTGCAGATAACATGTAAAGATCAACGTCAACGTCAACGCAAAAACACTGATCTGTCATTCTCATTAGTATTTGTTTTAGCGTAGTGGAACACGCCGGGTATCCACTAGTATGAAATATGTAACATAATATTTGCAGTAGTATTTTTATTCGTCTTTTTGCCCCAGCTCATCCTACTTCAGATATCAGTTTTGCCCTCTCTGATGTTTTAATCTATACTAATACTAGTTGCCCGGATAGACTTCATTCCGTCAAAAGTAAAATAATATTGCGACTATAAATTGAGATGATTATGTAAGCTATCCTATCTTTCAAGTTGGATCAAACTGCACACGGTGTGCAAATTTGATTAAAATCGGATAAGTAGTTTAGGAGTCCATCGCGAACAAACAACGTGACATGTGATTTTTATATATCAAGATTATAAAGAGGTAAAGTTAGTGAGTTTGTGAGGTTGTAGGTATCTCTGGATCTACTGAACCGATTTTGAAAATTCTTTTATCAATAGAAAGCCACATTATTTGTGAGTGTCATAGGCTATATATTAACCCAAAAAATGAAGACTTTTTCATTGTAGTCGGATTTGCAAAGTAATAGTATATAGATTAGCTCATGGTTAGTAACAATAGAGTGGGATAGGGAGAGGGAGGGCTCTACATTCATCGATTGTTACGCAATACGAAGTTCGCCGAGTCAGCTAGTGTGTAATATAATTTGACATGTATTCACATTTACGCGACGCACTATAAAACGGATATCGGCACCAATTTGTACAGGAGTAACAGAAGTAACAGAATAACTATACATGAGTAACAAAATAATTATACAAGTGTAATAAGTTCTAGATGAGCTCAGTTACGAGATGTCAGCTAATGTGTTCAATCTTATTCACATAAGGGGCCATCCATAAATTACATCACACGTTAGGGGGGAGGGGGATCGAGGGAGGACGGGGGAGGGATCAAAAAGTCATGAAATTAGTGTGAGGTAATTTATGGATGGAAGACGAATTGATTTTAATTACTTGGTATCAATTTCATTACTGAAGATACGAATAATACAATACAGTCTTCACCAGCGTCATTTACAATGTTTCTGAAGATACCTTCGGTTGGTTGAAATGAAATGTTTCATCTGCGAAAATCAATATAAAATTCTAAGCGACTGGCTTTATGTCCAAGTAGTGATGAAATCCAAAATGCAAGCCCAAAAAATGTTAATCAAAGAACAGACGGAAATTTTAAAGGTCGTCGGTAACCTCGAATACTATAATTCAGAAAATTAATGGCACAATTTATTTTAACCGCAATTTTAGGCTGCGAGATTAAATCATTATTCAAAAAGCACTTCCCGATTTCTCAGTGTCTCTTGAACTAATTCACAGTTACCGAAATTGATAGCCTCATTATGTGTTTAAATAACTTTTTCCACGACAGTCGAAAAAGAACTAGAATCGCAGATCCCATAAGCACGGACATAAAAAAAGAACAGACGTAACCTTGTCTAATGGAGAATGAAGCTGACAGTTGACAGCTCGCTTACCATGTGTGCGTAATTTTGTAATTTTTGATTCGCGATGGTGTCAATGTAGCCGTATGGTGTCAATGTGTGGGTGTGTGTACTTGTACGAATACAGAGTTGGTATTCCTATGGGTGCTTCACTGAATTTGTTCTTGGGATTACGTCCGTCTTTTTTTTACGTCTGTGCCCATAAGTAACATCAATCGAATATAAATTTAAAAGTCGAGCAGCGATACAGTCTAGAAACAAAAGAAAGGAAATCCATTCAACCGACAAGCCTTTGTGTTAAGAGCACTTTGAGGTCGGCTCTCGCAGAAGTAAACCTTTTTGAAGATTTCTTTTCTACTTTGACACGGACTTTCTGCGTTTTTCGTTCACCGTGATTATGGTAATAGAAATTCTGAAGGCAGTAGTACTAAAAGCGTAATACATAAAAGCAAGCCTATTTCGCTGATTAGTAAATAGATCGATAAATAATGTAATATAGGTACGGTAAAAGTACTTGTGTCGGATGAGGAAATTACATTTATTGTAGAGGTTTATGGAAGAATGATTTTGTGACCCATTTTTATATCCGTATTAATGTGTTTCTTATAGTTATGTACATCGTTCGCTTTTGTACAAATGTCCTTTCTATTTATGAACCTGACCTATATTTAACATGGAAATTAACTGGATAGTATTATTGTGTGAAAGATACATTTAGATAGGCATTTGAGAACGTTCCTTACATTTATCAAAGAAATTTAATAACGGAAATTTTCTCAACATTTTCTTCGTTAATAAAATACATATTTAATATCATATACAAGTCAAACAATATTTTTGATTAAACTTACAAAATCAATAAATTATACAATAATAACACTATATTGAAAGTATTTAAAGGTTATAAAATTTGATAAACCTCAACATGTGACAATAAGTTTGTAAAATATTACAAGTTATGAACCTTATAAGCCTACTAAGCCTGTACTATGACTGGAACAACACACCTTTCAACATAAGCAAAGAATATATTCGGCACACAATGAGTTTGAATCGAGCAGGGTCGCTTTCAGCACGTGGGAACTCACAACTGTTTAAATTACTTCTCTAACTCCCGAGACCCGGGAAAAATAACCGGACTGGTGCTCAAAAATACCTTTTAAAATGCTGGCACGTCGAGTGAGGTGTATTAAATGACGCCTTTCTGACGAAATTCGAGAAAGCAAACGCTATTGAAAGCGATGAAAAAATAATATTTTCCCTCTTTTGATGAATAAAGGTGAGTAACATGCATAACTATAAAGTTATTAAGTGTTGGCTGTATTATATGTATAAAATGTAAGGAGATAAATTAACCCTCAGGCTTATAATAATTACAATTAAAAAGAAATAGCTTATGACACAAACGACAGAACAATATCAGGTAAAACAATATCTTGCTGACTCAACAGGCAAGATTTAATTTTATAAGTAATCGTCTCACTCAGAACCCGTACTTTGTCAAAAAACTATATATTATATAGCGATAGCTTTAAGTGTTTAAATTGCAACGCATAGGTACACGAGTAACTTGATGTAACACAAACAGTATGTGTAATAGAAATGATAATGAACACATTGTTCCCCAACATTCTACCCAGTAGGACACCTTAAATGTATAAACACTTAGCTGTAATCATTTCATGTTATATTAAACATATTAAGACTAACCATAAAATTAAACAAAGCAACAAAATACAACGCGTTCAATGTAATATCTGTTATGAAAAAAAGTCAAAACAGTAACACTTTACTCTCAAACGCTTCTCAGGAGTATTAGACTCTTCCAAATAGCCGTCAACGTGTTAAATTAGTTATGTTTCGTAAACTTTTTGTTTTAATTTTTATTTATTATTCGTGCCTTTTTTATTTCTACACCGAATAGATGCCTAGGCCTTAGGATTTACGTAGATCACTACTTTACCACACAAGGCTGTTTACCTTTATGTTTCACTGGACACTAAGCTTCTTTTTAGAGTACTCCTGACCTCACACACCGTACAAATGCCCGCAGTTACCTCAACTCTTGGCTTCCGACACCTTCGGCCTTCGGTGATGATCTGCGACAGCTGATAGAGCATGTTCGATGGGGTGGCGAATATAACCCTTATTCTCGTGTCTACCTCGTTTTCAAAGGAATACTTTCAAGGGACTTTCAAGATCACCATTGGTATCTAACCAAGGGTTGTGATCAAAATAGGTAAAACTCTTTTACTTATTAGGTTTATGATTATGACACAGAGTAAAAACTTCACGCTATCCTACTCTGATGATTACCCATGAGATTACCCAGGAATTGAAGATTCTGACTCTTCGCGGTTGAGTCTCGGTACCAGGAAATCATAGTCCGTTAAGGGTGTTCCATTAGTGCGGCTCGGCACGGGGCGGGTACTGGTTGTTGGTAACGTGGTTGTGGGGCAGCGGCGGCATGGGGCGAATGTCCGCCGGCGATTCGCGCGCTGTTCGAGCCCCGGCGTCCGGCCCCGCGCGCCCCTCCCCTCACCCGCTACGCCGCGCCCGACGGTACCATCCTGCTCCTCACCGAGAACGGCACGAGGCTGATGACGCGCGCCGCCGCCGCCAGCCTTCTCCGTGCGGCCCTCCTCTCCCCGCGCCCCCCTCGACCCCGCCACGGTGAGCCGTCGCCGCACCATCTTGTTCTCTATGTGTCTATCGGATTCCGTCGCCTCTAGCACTGCACGCTTCAGCTAACGCTTCGTAAGGTAGGAGCGCGGCTTACAATGACGACTTCCACGAAGTCTTTGTTATCGGAAGGAATTTACTCATTGGCAACACTTAAGTGTACTTAAAAGAATTTGTAATAAAAAAATTAAAGTCGTTATATTATAAGCTATTGTCAGTACCGAACCATTTTACCTGCATATTTTGCACAATAGAGAAAAATATCAAATAAACTTCTAGTGATTCATTAATGTATGTGTATTTGTACTAAAATATTCCTCTTTTGCATTGAAACGTACTATATAAACAGGTATTTCAATTAAACTATTTTTCAACTTGTTATTTTTTTCCAAATCGTTATTATTACGTACTGAAAATTCTATACAATTTTATAGAGTAGTTTATATCATTTTCATTTAAATCTATTTTAGATAGATACAAGATAGGTAGTTTCCATTCTGATAAACATTACTATTAGCAGTCTCATAATAACCTCAAACACTTAAACATTAAAATCAATCAATATTTTCGCTCCTACTTTATACTCGCATGCCTATTCTGCGGCTCCTTATTCCTTATATAGAAACCAATAAAGACGCTCATAGAATATAAGATATTCTATCGCAAATACGTCTATGAACGTCTCGAGTGGTAATTATTTTGTGTTTATTGCACGTGCATGCTTTCTTTCTGCATCTCCTATTTCTACGATCTCTATGGTTACTGCGCGGCATAGACTTGGCTTTGATGAACTAGTTCGAGCGGGACTGCCATTTAAAGGCTTTGCTAATTTCAAAAATTCGGGTCCAGTCCTATTAAATTTTCCGAACCGCAGATTATTTTTTGCCAGATAAATGTCGTATGTCGGTCGTTGTTGTTTGAATTGTCGTTTTTAAATTTGTCGTTAGTCGGGTGATTGTATTTTGTATCGATGTGCTGTACCGACCCTGCGCGATCGCCTCTGTTGTTACAATCGGAGTCTTCGCGCTATGGCTCGGTGATCGAGGTTTCCTCTAAGCGATACGATGGATGCAATTCCAGTAAAGCTGATGTCGGACGGACGGAACGCCAATCGGAATGCGACCGGAGTGACGACATGGATCGGCGGTATGTCGATAACGCAGGATGGGAACCTTATCGAACCGGACAAAATAATGACCCACGTCCACCGCTATGCGAGCCCACACTACAAACCGCATGGGCACGATTACCATCGCTGGAAGCACGAACCGGGAGGAAGCGAGAACCCGCTCTATGCCACCAAGATTGTCTACGGACCCGGATACATTGATGAGAACCGTATGTATTGCTGCTATTCTGTACGCTCACTAATCTCTTATTAAATTAAATCGAAACACATACCGACTCCATCTAGAGTTTCAAGTATCAATAGAATAAGGAGATTAGTTGACGATGTTACTAAATTTAGGTGTTACAACCGATCGTTAGGTACACATTAACAAACTGTATGATTGAATTAACCATAGATATCGTAAGTTACACTCACCTTTCAGCTTTTCATTCTATACAATTCTAGAAGGATCGTGTACAATATCATCGACAACACGGGTTGTTTTGTTTGAAAGCACCTGATAATGTATGTACGAGAGCTCATGCCTCATCCATTTTACCCTTTATTTTAATCCCGATTTCAGACACTAGTTAATTAGAGTTCCCACAAATTTCAAATAGTCTTGTAGCGTCTCTAAAGAGACCTAAATACATAATAGAAAGACAAACACGAGTAAAGCTTTGCGTAGTAAGAGGTTTAGAGGGGTTTCTGTTAGAACTGCTTTAGAGCCCTTGAGACTGCTTCTCGTAACCCCGTGATCCACAGTAAAATCGTAGAAGTATTATTTCTGAGGAGGCGATTTAGCAAAGGCGCTTAAACACGTAAATCTTTGCGAAGCTTTGCCATTTTCGCTAAAGATTCAGAGATTCATCCACCATGATTTGTTATCCGATATCAATAGTCCCAGAGAGTAGCGACAAAGAAATTGTTTAATGGAATGTTGTCATTTGTAAACGGTAAGTCACGCAGCGATTTGAGTACTACCTTTTTCCATTAAATGATGTCTATTCACAGTTCGGTAGCTTCGATAATTGTGGTTTACGATAAGCTCAAACGTTTGTCTTCAACCGCATGGACAGTATGCTTGTATTTAACTCATGTTCATATCTTATCGAAATACTCATTGGCAATATTCATTGTGTTATCTTTAATACGACACAGGTTTTTAATATTCTCACAGTATTACGAGTATGTAATTTGAATCACATCTGGATCATACCTCTGTTTGGCATGAGCATTTTACAGTAATTATATTGACACATTTTTATATCATGTTTAACGTTTCTCCACTTAATTTACGTATTTACATTTATTTTATTTGATTTATGAGTTTTTTTACGAGAACATAAAGTATTTATATTTACGATGTATTCAATATTTACGTAATCGTATTAATGTATTATTATGGATATCTAAGGATACGGAAAGTTAAGCATCGTTTGTTACACAAATTAGGAATTCACTTTTGAAAGATAACTTTGCCCAACAAAGCTACATAATTCATCACAATTTCTGTTGTAATTGAAAATAAATATGCTTAAAAACTCTTCAAACTTTCAATGACTAAAAATGAAAATCGCATACTCGTTAAAAGAAACAAACAAGTGAAAGCTTTCATAAGAAATTAAAGAGAGTTTTAATACGGAAATAAAAAGTCAACTTCAACACAAACACACGGACATAAAAAAAGAACGGACGTAACCTTATCTAATCGAGAGTGAAGCTGACAGCTGACAGCTCGCTTACCATGTGTGCGTAATTTTGTAATTTTTGATTCGCCATGGTGTCAATATCGTAGGCGTATGGTGTCAATGTGTGGGTGTGTGTACTTGTACGAATACAGAGTTGGTATTCCTATGGGTGCTTCACTGAATTTGTTCTTGGGATTACGTCCGTCTTTTTTTACGTCCGTGCACAAACATTATATTATATTCAAGCAAATAAAAAATTGATTTGATTTGATATTTTAATAATAATAAGGAAAATTATGAGGTAAACTAGAAGTTTTTTAATAATGTAGATGTAATACAAGAGAGGCGAATGTGAATTTCATAATTGTACCAACAGGCGAATTTTTTACTGTTTTAAAACGAAATATCGTATAGTAACCGTTACCGGCTGCTTTGTCATTACTGCGGAATTGTATTCATATGTATTTAAATGCATATACGTGTTTCTTATAATGTCAATAATGTTTAAGATATCATCAATGCCATTTTTAAGTTTTCAGGAACTACTTACCTAATCGGTGTTGCCAGGAAATACTCCATTTTGTAAAAAGATACAAAAAATCAGGAATAATTTATATATTACATATTTGTATTCCCAATTTCATGTTTATAATAACACACAAAATATACTCGAATAGTAACATGTTTAACAGAAAATATGTAAAATAAATTGAAATCATATTAATTTTTGTTGCTATCTAGCATAGAGAATCCTCCCATTATAACAATAACAATATATCCCAATAAGTAGCAATAAGTGTATCAATATCAACTCCTATATAACATTTAAAATTAGTTTTCACTAGCAAACACACACATCAACCATGCATGAACATGAACACACACAAACTAATACAACCCACAACCAACAGAGAGAATTGGGAAGGAAAACGGTAAACCAGGTGATGAGAAAGTGGCACTGCAGTCGACCTGTCATGTGGCCTTGGACACCTGCATAAAGGACACGGAGTGCGTGGCCTCCCTGACCCCAGTCCTCCAGAAGTGCCACTCCACTGACTGTGACCGCGAGGGCTGCATGACTGCGCTGCGAGGGTTCTACAGGAAACCAGGCGTTCATTGGAACACTGAGATTGCATTCTGCCTTTGCAAGTAAGTTTATTAACTGTTAATAACTAGTGGTTTAAACGGCTTAGGGGCCACTCATTAAATACGTAAGGATCCCAAGGGGGGTGGTGTTCAAAATCTCTACCTACCCTTATTTTGGAGGGTGGAGAGGGTTTAGCCCCTTTGATTTTTGACGACGGATAGACGACGGACAGCGGGGTCTTATAAATAGGTGTTATAAAAAGGTCTAATAAAAAGGTCCTGTGTTAAATATTAAGTACGGAACCCTAAAAATGTTCGACTTAATCAATACATAAAGTTTATTCAATAAATACAAATAGAATAGCTATCTAAGCTATAGACCTGAAGTACTAAATAAAAGACGGTCACATTTATTTAAACCGAATGTGCAGCGCAATTTAAATGTACAAGATTAAAATGCTATCGTTTTCAATAAAGCGTTCGACGTGAAATTTATTTCACTTGCTTTTAAATTAAAGAGCACTTCTTTTAACTTATGGCAATTCGATTTGAAAGAGGAAAGCTGATCAGCTATTTATAGTTTTATTGCGGATTAATATTAATAAGTACCTCAGTTTTAGCTACGAATTAGAACAGGTATATTCAGGAATATTTACAATAATATATTGGCAATGATTAGAGGCAATGTTAATTACAGGATCATACATATTTAATCTTCATTTTTATTCATTACTTCTTTATTTTTATTACTTAACTCCGCCAACCATCAGAATTTTATCTTTATATATGTCTTATATATCTTTATATATATCGGTATATTATGTCTATGAATAACTCAGTAACTGAGGGACACAGCAATCTGGATCAAATATACTGAACCCTAAAAATAATAAATGAATTTGAAAATTATAAACAACAAGCTTTTCTCTGAGAATTCGACATGATTCAAATCTTTTAAATGTGCTTGGGTCATTACCACAACTCAAGTGTCATGTTCAACTCTCCTCTCACAATAGACATGATGACAGTAAGTAAAAATCACTAAAATTATGTATTTATTTAATGAAACCCTATTAATGGATTACAAAATACGGCAAGCCGCCATGTTAGCTTGAACGCCAATCAGTCTCAATCAGCGCGACTTACGTCACACTTCTTAAAACAAATGAATATCACCATACTGATAATGATGTCTTGTCTATTATTTTGCTGAAGAGTGACGTCACAAGCGACGCCATGACACATTGAAGCGTTTTGGTGCGAATTTTAACCTTATAAATTGAAATGTATTTATTTTATACTAAACCTTATTTTTTGCGGTAACATGAAATACGTTGTAATTATAATATATTTCCCAACAATATAGAACAGTATTTCAAAATCTGTCATCATGCCTATTAAAATAGTTGATCTTTCACCACGGTACTCCAGTACGAACTAGCATACTTGATACACCTTTCACAACATTATAGCTTTCATCAGCTAGATTCTTTTCCCTCTGTCTCTCTCTTCGTTTGAGAGCTTATTTACCATGCAACGTAAATACAAAGGGTCAGCCTCCAAGGATTTCTGATGTACCTTTATTCATGTCTTCAGAATTATACGAGTAAGGAGAACTGAGCTCATAATATATTGTCGCTTTGAGAGGCGAAGGTTTTTCGACAAATAAAGAATGGGTTTCCTGTAGTATTGTTACGAATCATGTCCGACTGTGCTCCGAAAATAGTAACAAATTTTGTGAATGACATGAACAGCCGGGACCGCAGGCTTTACGTTTTCCTATTGAGAATTTCCTGTTGAGTCGTTTTATTTAGTAGGAGAGTTCATGTAATGTATGAAGACCTTAAAGCGTATACTTCATTCCAATTTGCCAGTAAGGGACCATCCATAAATTATGTCACACTAATTTCATGACTTTTTGACTCCTCCCCGTCCTTGTCACAGCTGGTCGCACTTGTGAAACCTCCCCCCCCTCTAGTGTGACGTCACATATTATGAAATTTTACATAACATTTCCGAAATAAGTTTTATTTCCATTACTTGTTTTTTAATATTTACCTACACATACCAATTATTCTATTTTGAAATGGGACGTCACGAACTCACGAAACTTAGGACCCCCTCCCACCCCTTGTCACACAATGTCACACTACATCGACCCCCCCCCCCTCCTAACGTGTGACGTAATTTATGGATGGCCCCTAATGTAATACTGACAAATAAGGATTCATCTGTCGTCAAGTGTAAAAGTGGTACATATTATACCAATTGCAATTTCTTAAAGGACTTTAATTAAAGTTAAATGCGGTGGCATGGAGCAGTACGTTGGGTATGACTCAAAGATAGATGCAATCTATTACCTTTGAGCTAAACCCGCTCATAATTACCGCAGAAATGTAAGTAAAGCTAAGTATGCCAAATTATACGACAAAACGTTTGTAATTTCCTGTTCCCATGAGAACTATAAAGTAAAATCTTATATATAAAATTCTCGTGTCACGGTGTTAGAAGTTGAACTCCTCCGAAACGGCTCGACCGATTTTCGTGAATCTTTGCGTGCATATCGGCTAGGGTTGAGAATCGGACAACATTTATTTTTCATGCCCTTAAATGTTAAGGGTGGTCCACCCCTAAATTTTTTTATATTTTTTAAAACTTTTGACAGAACGAAGTCTGTCTAGGCAGCTAGTATACCTATATAAAACACTTTTTCTATAAATTGTGTAAAATTTAGAAGTCACTCCATCAGACTAAATGTTAGAGGATTTTTTATTATGAGTTATCTGAAGTTTTACTGCAACCGACCCACCTGATTGTAGGTAACTGAATTATGTACTCTTGGGTGGTAAAACTTATTATGGAATATGGATGATTGATTAATCGAAAGGAAACACCAACGCGGGCAATTTATTCCAACCCTTCGCTATACGCATAATAAATGACGAAACAAAACGCAATAAACGGGCTATGAAAGTAATAATTAATAAGATCATACAATTTAAAAACAAGACTGCTTGGACATGAGTTTCATGTGCACATATAAATATAACTAAATGGTTATTGTAAATGTGAATAGGAAGAACCATCTGTAGCATCTTGTTATTTTTTCTCCCGGAATCATAAATGGTAGGGATTTTGTGAAGCAATGGCGTAGTTTGTCTTTAGAAAAGTATTTAAAAAACTAATTAAGATAAAAAACTATTCATACATTCATTCATATTATTATATTGTATTTTAGGAAGACGGACAACAAAGAGGATTCCTGCATGAACGCTCAAGAGCGACTCCATCCATCGTGTGCTCAACGCCCACCCGTGGGATCGCCGCTGCCTGCCTGCCACACCCTGGCCCACGCTTGCCGTGAAGACCCGGAGTGCAGGTTTGTCTTACAAAAAACATTCCTATTTCAAGTAAATAAAGCATAATTTTGCGTGGATTTTAGGTAAGAATCGTGGAAAGTAAGGTGAGTTTCGTAATCCGTAAATATTGGTACCTACTCCACACACAGAAATAAAACTTGTTATTAGTTAAATGCATCCTACAAGGACGAATATTTCAGAATACAACAAAGGATTGAAGTTTGAAATACACTGCTCTTGCAAATATGCTTTACCATACTCGTTAAGAAAAACTTTTGCGCCGTATCTTAGACAACCTACGAGTATAATGCCATATATTAGTCGTCCTTGTTAAAGGAAAGTTGTACGAACTACGAAACAGCGCCATCTGTGCGAGATCAACAAACTCGTGGAACTACTGAAGGGTATTAAACTGAGTACATATTATGACTATACACCGTGTTCCTGACTTTGTGCACGAACTTCGGCCTGTTATTCAGACCATTAAAAACACAGTATACAGATTAAAAAATAATAATAAATACTCTTTATTGCACACTAAAGTAAATAAATATAAAGTAAGTAAATATTATATTATTAGATATTATTTATTCAGATTGTGTATTTCTTTAATACTTTGTTCTTACGTCAAATATACCGCCATCTTTGTTCTATTACTATCCTAAGGTTGACTGGCAGAGAATGCTTTTAGCATTAAGTCCGCCTTTGTTTCTATACTTTTGTATGGTACATAAAGAAATAAATAAAAATAAAATAAATAAATAAAGTATAAATAATACGACATACAGAAAGCAACCTTATTCAAGCGATCTAGAAGAGGTAGAGTGTACTAAAACAAGATAATAAATATCTTATATATAAAATTATCGTGTCACGGGGTTAGAAGTTGAACTCCTCCGAAACTGCTCGACCGATTTTCGTGAATCTTTGCGTGCATATCGGCTAAGGTTGAGAATCGGACAACATCTATTTTTTATCCTAAAAAATTTTTGGCAGAGCAACGTTGACCCGGTCAGCTAGTATCATATATTTTTATTAGCTACGTATTTCGGAGATGGGGTAAAATATTGCGTATTTCATCAATCTCTCGTATTCGTTCTTCTTTCTTCTGTTTATCCTCTGATGATAAATGGCTATCGTCGCCCATGGAGACCATTTTGTCGATAGTGGTGGAGATCAGCAATACCTAAGGCAGCGTTTCTTAACCCCGGGTCGCGACCCAGAATCGGGTCGCGGGCGATACTGGGATGAGTCGCCATGTTAGCACAAATAAATAGATAGATAATCAAAATTACTAACTTAGATGGCATAAAATAGATTAGTATCATTAAAATTATTAAGCGCCGTAATTGCCGATATCTTGACTCGGAAGCCACCGTACTATCACTCTGGTACTATTTAATATTGCGGAATGGTAGCACGTGGCCGTGGCTGCGGGCCGGAAGGGGGTGACACCGGCAAACTCGCGTGGATACAACACAGCAAACAACTTAGTTTCTAGCATGTTTGTTGATAAAAGCACGCTCTTTTTTCTCCCGATTTCAAGCGAATCACGTTTAGTTACTATAGAAAGTAGTAAGAAAAGTAGAAAGTTATTATTGTATTAATAGACCAGTGCCGATAGCTTTAAAAACGGTAAAACGTGAAAAAAATATATAGCAGGATGAAACCCATTGCAAAAAGAAGAAAATATAACAAAAATTAAAGGAAAAATAATTTACGGGCGATCTGAGATCGGGAAGTGGGGATACCATCAGGAAGTAGACATTTCAAGGAACAAAAAGCGCACCGAGTTTTTTCAAAAAGCGGGTAGATATTTTGACGTGAGATGTTTCGTTTGAAAATTAGGGTGCTGTTTCGATATTAAGTCAAAATAAGGTGAAAAAAGAAATATTTTAAATCAAAAAAATTACAGTATGTTTGTAATATACAAAGGTAAGTTTCCACCAAATTTCGGGAAAAAAAATATTAAAAAATTGTAAAAGATAAAATAAAAAACCAAAAACTTGGTTATTTGAATTTTTCACATAAATTTTGAGGTAATGTAAAAAAGTGTAAATACAAAAGTTGTAGATCTTTTTATTACCTACAACCTTGCTATTTAACTTTTTTCCATAGGACTTGTAGTTTTGCCGAAAATCGAGATAAACCGTTTTTTACTCTTAAACCCCCCCTCCCCTCACTTCCCGACCTCAGTATCACCCGTAAATTATTTTTCCTTTAATGTTTGTTATATTCTCTTCCTTTTGCAATGGATTTCATCCTATAATATTTTTTTTTGGTTTCAAAAATTATCGGCACTGGTCTATAACGCTGGAAGATAAATAAAACATTAGGGTCGCGGGTTTCAAATATATTTATATTTTGGGTCGCCAGCTAAAAAGGTTAAGAAACGCTGACCTAAGGCATCACGAATGTGTTGCCGGCCAAGAAAGAGAGAAGAACACAGTTCAATTTGTTCTTGATGTTTTCGATAAATACGATGAAGTACTTTATCTATACAAATAAATAAAATTGGAGTGTCTGTTTATAATATCAAAATTACCACATTTTACTAAGTGCAATTGGATGTATACACGGTACATATACCAAAACAACATTTTTACAAAGTTTTTCGGTCTGTCTGTCTGTCTGTTTCGGCTAATCTCTGAAACGGCTGGACCGATTTTCACCGGACTTTCACTGGCAGATAGCTGATGTAATAAGGAGTAACTTAAGCTATTTTCATTTTAGAAAAAAAACACTTTTAGAAAAAAGAACAACAACCTTTTCGTTTAATACCACGCGGACGAAGTCGCGGGTAACAGCTAGTAGCTAGGCTAAATAAAAATGAAGTTAAGGCGAGATTATTCGACCGTTGTAGGCATTTTGTTCACTTCCCTGTACCCCGCTCCCCTGAGTGTAAACTCGACCGCCGCGCCGTGAGCCGGCCGCGCGCGGCCGTGAGGTTAATGACCCCGTGCGTAGCTGTAGACCCTGTAGCCTAGTTGGTAGTGGACCTGCCTGCGAACTGCGAAGCGAGGGGTTTCGGGTTCGATTTCCGGCCGGGGCAAATATTTATGTAACAGATAAATATTTGTACTCGTGTCATGGCTGTTATTGTAATTGTTATATGTGTAGTCCATGCCACCCGCGACACAGGTAAATACTTGTAACCTACTGCGGGGGTATGAGTGTGGAAGGGTTTTATTATTATTATTATTATTAGTAACTGCTCTGAGTTGGGGTGTAAGTATACTTTATTTTGATTTATTCATTGGAATTTTAGGTGTAATAAAATAAGAGTAATGATAATTTTAGCTTATCCAGTGGAGACTAGAGGTAAGTGGAGACTGACTTGAAATTTTATGAAACGACACTGTCCAGTGGAGACTAGAGCCTAGAGGTGAGTGGAGACTGACTTGAAATTTTATGAAACGAAACTGTCCAGTGGAGACTAGAGTTGAGTGGAAACTGATTTGAAATTTTATGAAACGAAACTGTCCAGTGGAGACTAGAGGTGAGTGGAGACTGACTTGAAATTTTATGAAACGAAACTGTCCAGTGGAGACTAGAGGTGAGTGGATAACAAATAAGTAGGTACTTAGACTTACATACAAAATTGACTAATATCATCTAAATACTAACAAAAAATAACCAACTTCAAAATAACTCTAAAACTACTTGTCAGATCTCCCTCAAATTTATGTGGAACCACATGATACGCACCAGCTTTCTATCAAAAAAAGAATCATCAAAATCGGTTCACCCACAAATAAGTAGGTACTTACATACAAAATTGACTAATATCATCTAAATACTAACAAAAAATAACCAACTTCAAAATCGAAACGAGTTTTTTTTTTCAGAATGGCGGACTTGTAGGTATGCCAGGTTCCGTACAAAAATGTTCAAACCCTTTGGATAAGATATTTTACAAGTATGTTGAGAATGATAAAAAGTATAAGAATAATTTAAAATAAAAAACCTAAAGATATGTAAAAAATAATAAAAACAAAAAAATTAAAATGTGTGCAATTCACACGTGTTAGAAGTGAAACCTTCAAAAATTTTGTTTTCAAGATAATGAGACGAATGTAAAATTTCGGGAAGATGATAATTGTAGGTTTTACTATTCCACTCCACTCCACTCCACTCCACTCCACTCCACTCCACAAATTTTGACATTTGACTTTTGACTTTTGACTTTAGACTTTAGACTTTTTTGCCTTTTTTGACTTTTGACTTTTTTGACTTTTTTGTCTTTTGACTTTTTTGACTTCTGACTTTTGACTTTTTGGACTTTTTGACTTTATTGACTTTTTTGACTTTGACTTTTTTGACTTTTGACTTTTGACTTTTTTTACTTTTTGACTTTTTGACTTTTTTTACTTTTTTGACTTTTGACTTTTGACTTTTGACTTTTGACTTTTGACTTTTTTTACTTTTTTGACTTTTTTGACTTGTAACTTTTGACTTCTTTGACTTTTTTGACTTTCTTGACTTTTTAGACTTTTTTAACATTTTTGACTTTTGACTTTTGACTTTTTTGACTTTTTTGACTGTTTTGACTTTTTTGACTTTTTGACTTTTTTGACTTTTTTGACTTTTTTGACTTTTTTGACTTTTTTGACTTTTTTGACTTTTTGACTTTTTTGACTGTTTGACTTTTTTGACTTGTAACTTTTGACTTTTGACTTCTTTGACTTTATTGACTTTTTTGACTTTTGACTTTTGACTTTTTGACTTTTTTGACTTTTTTGACTTTTTGACTTTTTTGACTTTTTTGACTTTTTTGACTTTTTTGACTTTTTTGACTTTTTTGACTTGACTTTTTTGACTTTTGACTTTTGACTTCAAGAAGTTTTCACTTCAATAATCATTTTTTCAAAACAATTTTCCATTTATTTCATAACGCGCCTAAATAAGGTATAACTTCAAAAAAGAAAACTGTCTCTCAAGCTCCCAGCCGTCACGACGAGTCGTTTGGCGACTGACACATGCTCAAGGGTGGTAGCTGTCCATGCGAACCCCATGGAGAAATAATAATAGTAATAATGGTATTAATTAACATTTAAAATCAATATTACCAATATAATCCCTCGAGGGGCCCTACCACCAGCGGGCCGGATTTAGTCGCCTTTTACGACACCCATCCGGCTTGGGATAGTGTTCTAAGCCGCCCTAATACGACAAGAATAATTGTGTAATTAGCACTTGACTTATACCAATACCCAAATACTATAAACAGTAACTAAAGTATAAAAACGAACAATTTTTATTATTTCAAATTACAGCAGTGTGGATACTTTGGACAGTACCTAATACGTAATATAAGAAGACGCGCGCGCGCCAAATTCGAAATTAAAATTAGTGTCGGAAATTCGACGAGGTGCGGCTGCGATGCGGATTAGCACAGGTCCTACCTCGAAGGCGACTGGCGCGAGAGTAAAATTGAGTAAATCGACGCGTCGGGCGTTTCGTAGCTAGTGGAAAGGGAAAAAATAGGAATTGAAAGGGATGTTTTTCAAAATTTGATATTATTATCCGCCAGAAATATTGGTATCTATAGGACCTATACTATGGTATATTTTTTATTATCTGGAAGCGATTAAAACGCGAATAAAACGCCATTTTTATGCCAGATTAGACCCCACTTTGTGATTTATTTCTATCCAATGAAATAATTGCTATCGTGTATCAAGTATGACGAAACGAAAGAACAAAGACTGTAAAATAACATATATTTTTTTTAGAATTGTATTATGTACCATTTATGAACAAAACACCTTCAAAAATACCATTTTTTGGGATAATACCGCCTTAATTCTTTGAAGCATAAATACTTAAGGTCGTGAACTTCCCCATCCAAGAAAATTCCATTTCGGAAGTTGGTCTATACAATAGTTTACGACTTGTTACAAAATCACGGATTAAGATTAAATAATTTCTGTTTCTGCTTTACGAATGTGAAGGTTTAATATTAATCTATGAATGGTTCGAGTTCTTTAATTAAATACTTTTTTGTTTGTCATTCTGTTCTATATGAATATTCTGTTTTTAAATTAATAACAATACAACACGGACCTGAAAAAAAGACGGACGTAACCTCGTCTAATCGAGAGTGAAGCATAGCAATGGCCGCCCGCTTACCATGTGCGCGTAATTTTTAATTTGCGATTGAAGCATTACGTGTCAATGTGTGGGTGTGTGTACTTGTACGAATAGAGAGTTGGTATTACTATGGGTGCTTCACTGAATTTGTTCTTGGGATTACGGCGGTATTTTTTAGGTCCGTGCAATACAAATCATTTTTATGATATACGTCCCTTTCCATGACATTAATCTTATTTATCCTCCTCCTTTTCAGAATGCTTTTAATCGTGTAATACTTATTAATTTTCTTTGAATAAGTACATTGAACCATGAAAACTGAGAAAAATACATTCAAATAAATGTAGAACATTCACAAATCACTCTCATCCAAACTAAAAACTCAGTGCTCAAAACGAAACAAAATTACAAAGAGAATACGTAAACCAATACCAAATTTGTTAGTAAATCAGTATTAATGTTTATGGAATTGCGGTATACGAAACCAGCGAATGCAATCACATTTGCGATAGCTTTCAGCATTATCGGACTATCTGGCTGTATTCACAACGTATGCCGGCGTGTTATTCGACCGATTAAACAGGGCCACGGGAAAATGGAGGCGTAAATTGAATAGGTGCCATTCAAATTGCACTGTGATAGAACTCTATTCAATAATGTAGATGAATGTTGATGTTGTGCAAATCGTAGGCAATGTTGCATTCAGAGTTGATTCTCAACTTCTCAACTAACTAGAAGCGCTCATAGCCCGGCGGCTTGCGTCGATCCTATGTGATCAACAAAGTTAAGCAACAGCGGGTGCGGTCGGTAGTTGGATGGGTGACCGCTTGTGGCAAAAATTTCTTGAGCGTTTCCGTGCTTCGGAGGGCACGTAAAGCCGTCTATCCCGGTTGGTATCATAAGATAACAGTCGTTAAGCCATATCGGGGGCCCTCGGGCGGTTTGAAAACTTCCGACACTCGGGTTGGCCACTAACCCCTCGACCAATCCGCACTGAGCAGCGTGGTCGAGTATGCTCTAGGCCTCCTCGAGAGGAGAGACCCGTGCCCACTAGTGGGCCAATAATGGGTTGAAGCCAGATAATTAACTTAGGTGTTGTGTCGCGTTTGTAGGCGACAAAATCGAAAATTTACCATGATTTTAAACTTAATTGTGATACACCTATGATACGATATTCACAATGTGTATTAGCCCGACATTTCAAATCAAACTTGGCTCGAGAGCCAGTTCTTTCTTTCTTTTTTTTAATTCTCTTTCTTGGCCGGCGACGCATCAGTGATGCTTTTGGTGTTGCTGATGTCCATGGGCGACGATAGCCACTTACCATCAGGTGGATCGTCAGCTCGTTTGCCGGCTATTTCCATAAAAAAAATCAATCGCATGAAGCATCGCATCGCATGAAGAATCATTTTAAAATAGAATTAAATAAAGTTACCATAACTCTAAATTTTTATTAACCGAATGCGCTATGATATTTATGACCGCCAATATGTCTCATCGATTTAATGTACCAATTTTCTCAAGACCATGAACTCACATTATTATTGTTATACAAAAAAAAAAGACACTTTTTCTTAAGATAGGTGTGATATTATTTCAGCATTATTATTAACCGACTTCAAAAAAGGAGGAGGTATTCAATTCGAATGTATTTTTTTTCTTATTATTTAAAATTTACCTCTTTCGGGCATGAATATTCAAATACCCTGTCTTAGTGTTTCCTGACACTACATAAGGATCCCCTGTGCTCAACAAAATTTCATGCTTCTAGGTCAACTGGTTCAGGATGTGCGACGTGCGTTGTCTGTCAGGCAGTCTACATTAAATATAGTCAAATGTGAAGCTTAAATTACATGTTCTGTGACTAAAATTTTAGGTCTTTCTACACAGAATTTGGCACACATTTAGATCTCAATTCTTTTTTTTAAATTGGCTTTCACTTTACATTTATGTTTTTGATGGGTTATTTTATTAAGTATATTGTTACCCGTGGTTTTTTCTCATGCGGAAGTACTGTTATGTTACTTTCAAACAAACTTTCACCCCTTGTTCTACCTCCTAAGGGGTTTGTTTTCTATTGCATTCCGTGCTTTGACAGGTGCTTCATTATTATTATTAAAGCCAACATAAAATATCAATTTATGTATCAACTAATATTTTTAAATTATTTTATTATGATGTCTTAAATTATATGAGTATGATCGTTATACGTGTGTATGATACATGTTAAAAAAAGTAAAGAACCAATAAATTATAAAGATTTAAGACGCATTAATCAGTCAAACATATTCTAAGGATTAATATGATGATTGCTGAGATTTTTTATTGTATGAAAAAAAGAAAAACAATTATAATTGTACTTCAAAAAGACAATCGATATTTATATCTTTATACTTCAGATATATTACATAAAAGCATTACTTAAAATCTCTTTTGTGTATTTCTCGATAAATTATTGTAGTAGTTTTTAAAGCAAGCAGAAACTGTGCGACTAATAAAGTTCACAGCTACGCAGCTACGTTATTCAAGCGTTGACTAAAAGCATAGGTATATTTTATTACCATTAATCATACGGTTTATCATTAATAATTCATCACATAAGTGCATGCCTAGCTTAACAACCACGTCGATTTTAACATCGGACGCATACATTACGTGACTGTGTTGAGGTTTTTTGGATTATCATGCGTTGATCTGAAATCGTTCACAGTTGACGTTTGTGCATTATTGGACTTAATAATGCAATTATTCCAAACTTTGAGTACCAGTAAAGTGTTTTCTGCTATCAATAATTGGAGGACCATTTTAATAAAATGGAAACCTCTGTTTTTGTTTACTGGTTCTACGATTAAATAATTTAATTGATTAAGTTTGAAATCAATGTTTGTTTGATACTGGACAAATGAAGTAACTAACGCCCCAACTCAGAGTCACTAACGATTACTTTAATTGCTCCTTAGTAAAGAATCACCATAAAAATTCTATACTAAGGAGAGATTTAAGTAACAGTAAAAAAGAGGTAACTAAATTAGGTGAAAAAATACATAATAAACATAAATTATTATTTTACATCAAGGCAATATTTGTTGGTAAGAAAAAGAGTAATTTGCTTAATAGACTCAAACAACTATTAACCTGATACATCGCCACCACCTTCTAAAATCACAGAGACCCAGTTATTTTTCGCAAAGCATCGGTTTTGCCTTTGTACTTATATATGAGTGACGGTCACCACTTACTATCAGGTGCCTTGTTCTTGTCGGCTTACGGAACACGGAGATTTTAATAAAGCACAGTTAGATATAATCCAACTCGGATGGGCTGCGTTCGGGAAACTACGTCATATCTTGTCGTCCAAAAAGTTACCTCAGTGCCTGAAGTCGAAGGTGTTCGAGCAGTGTGTGTTGCCAGTGATGACATACGGATCCGAGACGTGGTGCTTCACTATTGGCCTAATGCATAAGCTTAGAGTCGCCCAGCGGGCTATGGAACGAGCTATGCTCGGTATTTCTCTACGCGATCGAATCAGAAATGATGAAATCCGTAGACGAACGAAGGTGACCGACATAGCTCAGAGAATTAGTAGGCTGAAGTGGCAATGGGCTGGCCACATAGTTCGAAGGACCGATAACCGTTGGGGAAGAAAGGTCCTCGAATGGAGACCACGCCTCGGTAAAAGGAGCACAGGACGCCCCCCGACCAGGTGGACCGACGACCTGAAGAAGACAGCGGGTATCCGCTGGATTCAGAAGGCTCAGGACCGGTCTGAGTAGCGTAGATTAGGGGAGGCCTATGTCCAGCAGTGGACCTCAAAGGGCTGATGGATGGATGGATGAGATATAATCTAAATTTTACCAAGAAAAAAATAACCGACTTCAAAATAACTCAAAAACTACTCATGATCTAGCTCATTTAAGTGGGACCACATGACAAGCACCAGCTTTCCATTGAAAAAAATCATCAAAATCGGTTCACTCAGTCCAAAATTCTGAGGTAACAAACATTAAAAAAATACAGTCGAATTGAATACCTCCTGCTTTTTTGAAGTCTGTTAAAATAATAATTACAACGGATAATTCCTTGCCAAAGTTGATCAGTTATTAATAATTCTGTAGCTGGAGTTAAATCTCCATCCTCAATTAATTGTTATTTCATTATACCATTAAAACTATCTAAATTCCGTAATTGAACTCGCGTACAGGTTTGTCTGCAAGAGACAGTTGGCCAATTTTACGCTTCTGTGTGCGACTCTTTGGGTAGTTGGGCCACAAGTCTATGCTATCAAATGATAAACGGTCCACAAATAAATATTTGTGGACCGTCTTATATAAACTAGCGCATTTCTGCAGTCAAAATTCGACCTTAATTTGACAAAGGGCTACTTCACATTGACATTTTTGAATGTTATAGTTGCTGTTTTAAATGTATTGCGATCACGGATGTAAAAAAAGAACGGAGGTAACCTTGTCTAATCGAGAGTGAAGCTGACAGCTGACAGCTCGCTTACCATGACATGTGTGCGTAATTTTGTAATTTTTGATTCGCGATGGTGTCAATATCATATCAGGATGGTGTCAATGTGTGGGTGTGTGTACTTGTACGATACAGAGTTGGTATTACTATGGGTGCTTCACTGAATTTCTTCTTAGGATTACGTCCGTCTTTTTTTACGTCCGTTATTGCGATGAAAAAATATTTCCTTATTTGCATTTCGATAATGTTTACAAAGTCGTTTTATCAGAAGATTCACTACTTGTCAACAAATTTTCATACGAATTCACCAAAAGATGGAATCGTTTATTAGGTTAGGTTTAAGTGTAAATTCATTAAGGTTGTATTGTTGAAGATGTAGGACAAAATTATACTTTCACCGCTTGCGCTGCGTAAATAGTTCAAGTTACATCAGTGGCGTAGCTAGACCTAAGGGGGCCCCATATCAATGTTTTTTGTGGGGCCCCCTCAACGTCAGCTATCAAATATAAAAGGAGTGCCAACTGTAGCATCATGTGTCGTAGGCCACTGGCGAGCTTTTTTTTGGAAGTGTTAGTGGGGGCCCCTATACACTGGGGGCCCCGTATAATTGATACGGCTGATGCGGCGGTAGCTACGCCCCTGAGTTACACGTAAAATATGTATGGCTGAAATGTTCCTCATGTAAAGTTCCAAATACAAGTCAACAAACACAATAACCATTTTATCAATATTTTATTTCATGTATGCTCGATTATTAAAAAAAAAAACAATTTAAACTATATTGAAATTATTTTTTATAATGTCTGTATTTCTCGAATTTTATATAAAGGCTGGAAATTAAAGACGATAGCTGGAGAAAAAGTACCCTGAATATTGATTATGGCTTTTACTGAAAGGAAACATTCCTTTATTTTCGAAAGTAATTAAAACTGCATTCAAGATTTTTGAAAAATCACCTGCTTGAGTCGGGAAACGAATTAGTAAAATGTGATAAAACATGCTGTATTTTATGATACCAACCGAAAATTAATATTCTGTTTTTATTGACCTTTACAGTGTGTAATTTCTTTGTTCACTTATTTTATTAACCGACTTCAAAAAAAGGAGGAGGTTCTCAATTTGATTGTATTTTTTTTATGTTTGTTACCTCAGAACTTTGGACTGGGTGAACCGATTTTGATTATTCTTTTTTTAATCGAAAGCAGGTGCTTGTCATGTGGTCCTACATAAATTTGAACGAGATCTGAAAAGTACTTTTTGAGTAATATTGAAATCGGATATTTTTTGTTAGTAAAATTTAGATTAAAAATTTAGATTATTTTTAATACAATAATCTAATTACACAGGTAATTAGATTCAACTGGTAAAAATGCAATGTGGAATAGACTCTAATACTCGAAGCACAGTTTATTAAACTGTGCACCTACTCGAGGAATAGAGATTTTATAGTAATGATACCCGATACACAAGTTTTCGACTCGAGGAAAAAGGTTTTCATAAAATATAGTATATTTAAGATAATAATTTCTATACCTACTACTTGACATTTGAAAAATTGATTGGGACCTGTGATTGGGACTGGGACACACGGCCCTTGGTGAAACATCTATAAGTATCTATCAATCATTTTTATTGTAATGTATTGAAATAAAGACGAGAAATAGACGTGTTAAACTTATGTGAGACTGAATGGACATACCCCACACTTGTGGCCAAACTCATTGTTCATGCGCATTACTAATCGATTCTGTGGCCATTCTCCTTAGACTAGAATACTCCAATGTTCATTCAAATTGCTACGGTTAAACACTCAGGTATATGGTAGCTTGGTTACACAACTACTACAAAAGGCTGTCCTCTGATAGCCTAAAACTCGTCTGTTTTGTTGGAACTTAAACTCAGAGATCTATAAACAGTGTTTTGCCGTTGCTCCGATTTAAAATTATACGAACAAAAATAATATTAGGTTTAAATAATAGAATCTTTCAAAAAACGTGTAATAACATAATTGTTAGGCAAGGGATATTGTAGTGTAGACGAGTATTTAAATGATAAAGACGCATGGAAATGACCAGCTCTGCAACCAGTTCCGCTCAGATTAGTAAATATTTTTGTAAAATTTTCTTTTTTGTAATATTTTTTTTAAAGATATGCCGAGGAGTTTCTTTACGGCTTTTCTTCTCCTCCATGACAAAGCACCTTTCCGAAAAGCTGATAGATTAAAAAAATGACGACGTGCATAAGTGTATCAGTGATACCTATATGAATAAAATATTTTGACTTTGACTTTGACTTTAAAGAAATTTTATTCTCATATGAGATAGTCACTTACATGAGAAACACATTTTTATAAACACAGTAATAATATTGAGTCCGGTGCGGGTAAACAGAGAATAAGATGCGTGTTCAATACGTTAAGCGGTGGTCCAAGTAAAAAGAGTTTGGTTGTTATACAATAATTAATAATTATGGATCAAAAAATTTTGTACAGTAAAAATTTTGTATTCATGTTGTAAAGTCAAAAAAAATATTTTTATGTGTACTGAACTCGCTTCTTTTATTTTGTTTGGAAGTCTGTTATACTATAATTGCGGTCCTACAAAGGATAATGCGGTTTTTCCATAGTTAGTTCTTGTACGGGGTAGTACGAGATGGTTTGCGCGTAATAATATTCCTAAGTAAACCCTCTAACATTAGCCGTTTTAAATGACTTTTTAATTTTTTTTTATTATCAAATATCTGAATAAAAATAATTGTCCTAAATCAACTTTAACGTTAGCTGTTTTATATTATTTTTAACAGACTTCAAAAAAGGAGGAGGTATTCAATGCAACTGTATTTTTTATTTTTATGTTTGTTACCTCGGACCTTTCGACTGGGTGAATCGATTTTGATAATTCTTTTTTTAATCGAAAGCTGATGCTTGTCATGTGGTCTCACTTAAATTTGAGCTAGATCTGACGAGTAGTTTTTGAGTTATTTTGAAGTCGGTTATTTTTTTCTTGGTAAAATTCATTAGGATTTTTTTTTATTTTATCCTATTACCAAAGTATCAATCATCTAGTATCAACTGAAGAGTCAAATGACTCGTTTTTGTCCCTTGTTCACCCAACCAACAATGAACTGCGTTCGAAGTTATTTAATGTAGTCGATCTCCGATTGACACCTATCGGACTATGGCTTCTAAGCCAAAAGTAAACTTCCTGCTTAAATTGACATAACATTTAAATGTATCCCACTTTCCACAAATGTATCCTAAGCTCCAAATCGCAAGGATGGAAAATTCATGAATCAGGTAACTCCAGACAAATCGGAACTTATTCTTATCTGAATCTTTATCCTCACTTCACGGAAAAGATTTTACAATCTCCTGAAATTTCAGCAAACAAACAACTGAACTTTTAAATTCTCAGAATGGGAAAAAATATTCTGTTTTTAAATTTCTCCCGAGAAATAATGTTTATCTTTTCAGAGAGTTACGTATATCTACTACATCTAATTTTAAAAATACACAATTCATAACATTAAATGAGTTTATCTTTACGGTTCAGCATGGGCATATGAAACTATATCATTAGATCATTCAAAGTTACCTACTTAAACTTCATGTCAATCCCAGATTTTGTAATTCAATTCGACACGAAAATTTAATATTAAATATGATTTACAATATTTTAATAACAAACCTGTTATAACAAAGATCAAAAAAGGATTTCGATATCCTTTTTAAACATACAATACCCAACAATAAAAATACCATAAATTGAAAATGTGCGTGCAAGCCATTTTGTTCCAAAAAACAAAAAATGGCTTCAAACAAAAACTAGCAATCATAGGATAGTCGAATCGTAGGATGGTAGATAGAAATAGCCGGCAAACGAGCTTACGATCCACCTAATGCTAAGTGGCTATCGTCGCTCATAAACATCAGCAACACCAAAGGCATCACTGATGCGTTGCCGGCCAAGAAAGAGAGAAGAAAAAAAAAGAAAGAAAGAACTGGCTCTCAAGCCCCCAGCCGGAACACGATGAGTCGTTTGGCGGCTGACTCATACTCAAGGGTGGTAGCTAACCAGGCGAACCCGTGGAGAAATAATAATAGTAATAATGGTATTAATTAACAATTAAAATCAACGTTACTCCCTCCGAGGGCCCTACCATCAGCGGACCGGATTTAGTCATCTCTTACGACACCCATCCAGCTTGGGATTGGGGTTAGTATTCTAAGCCGCCCCAATACGGCTAAACCTACTTGTTTGGGCTAATTTGACATTATGCGGTGCAATACAACAACGCTTGAAAATTGATGTCTTCGTAAATACCCAGCCAATTAGCCAACGGTAGGACTTTAAAGAATCATCATTTCCCAGGATTCGTTTGGAGAACTACGAGCAATGGTGCGCTGTAGACGCCGTGACTCAAGGCTGTGCTGGCTCCCCAGCAGCGTGTCGGGCAGCAGTGGTAGCTGTCCTGGGCACCCAGCTCCGTGCTGCCTGTGCTTGCAGGGGAACTGACTTTGCCCAGCTGTACGACTGCCTCGGCTGGCAACGGCTTCTCTGGCTTAATCCTTGTGTCGGTAAGTTTGCCGTTGGTTTCAATTGTAGGAGTCGACTCGGCGATAGGCTCACCACCTAGCACTAGCAGCTCCCCGCTCAGTTAGTCAGTCTTGTCACGTCGGGGTCACCACAAATTAGTAAAAATTTAGTACTCGTAATTCAGATGATGTGAAGCAGGAAAAGAGAGTTTAGTTAATCCTGAACAATAATGTAATCCCATTAAGGCGATGGCGTATTACATGGCGCATGTAATGTAATCACTGCTATCTCCATGAGACTCATGAAGATAACCTCTTTGAGATAGATATTTGAACATACACAAAAATGGAAAAAGGTCTGCATTAAGAAAGAATTGCAAGAATTCTTTGGCAGTTAGGCAAAGTAATACCTACTTTGCACACTATCAAGAATTATTTAAAGTGCATGAATGATCAAATACAGTTTAGGATAATTTTTTAACTATTTTAAAACCATCAATTTATTACTTAATTTTCATATCAAATCTAACAAACCCTAGCTCTCTTAACCGTGCCCAACCTAACCTAACCTAAAATTAATAATATCTTACCTGTTTCAGTGGAATCCCAAAGCGACTATCACGTCAAGACGTACGGCTCTCTGCAGACCACGACACCCTTCGACAACGGCATCCGATACATAACGGTGCCCCCTGAACGTCCCATCCATCACCGCACCACCACTCATCACCATCGGCATACCACCCAACATGGCACTTCGCAAGTGGAAACTGCTCATGTAAGTATTATATCATAGGGTGAGATCATCCAATCCGCACTGGAGCAACGTGGTGGAGTATTCTCTAGTCCTCCTCAAGAGGTAAGTCCACCTCAGTAGTGGGCCATAAAAGGGTTGAAGTCAAAGTGAGATATATGTATCAAGAGTACTTGGACTTTGCTTAGGCTTGACTTGCAAAAACTTTGCAAAGCCTTAGCTTCTTACACCTTTCTGAAACTGCAGTATTAACATTTCTGACGCACTTTTGAAACATACTTCTGCGTACTCCGCAAGATCTGCAAATCTTAATTCTTGCTCTCTCGATTTTTTGTTAAAGGGTGGTTATTTATTTATCTTGCTAGCTAGCTAATGCTAGGTTGGTAAATGATCACCACCTCGGATCGGCAAAAAAGAAAGATTTCACCTTCTTAGGTTCTTAGTTTGAAAACTTTGCATTGCTGAACTCACTCATTCATTTCTTTATGACAAAATTTATAAATAGCTGTAAGTGTTCATGCACTTATAACTTAAGTTTTATTTTAATGTTTATTTTCAGGAAAACGCCCGCCAAGAGCTTAGCCCAATCACCACAATGTCAGAGCAAACAATGAAACCGAACGAAATAGCGCAAATATCGAAGCCAGTCGTCGAAACGACACCTGAGACGTCTACGATCGCTACAACCACGACTACAACGTCCACGACGTCAACTACAACTACAACGACAACGACGACCACAACTACAACGACTACGCCAAAGCCGACGACTACACTGGAGCCAACGAAGTACTGCATCGTGAAGAAACCGGAGAGTGATGATGAGGCGCAGTATATTAAGATGGGAGAGACTAGACGCGTGAGTTTGTATATTGAGTTATATTTTGGGAATGTAAAATAACAAGGGCATGGTCCCTGATAACTGTAGTAACAAAGTCTGTAATTTTTATTTTATCCATTAACGTTACATTCTCTCAGTACTAAAATTATTTTCTAACTAACGTATTTACAAACATTACTATACTTACCTACTTTAAAATAATATTCATAATAAAATACTATGACAATGATCTTTGCAACCAGTTAGGTATAAAGTCTGTAATTATTAATGTTCATAGTTGTTCTTTCTTCATCATGTCAAAGCTTTGAAATGTAACATGTGTTAACATGCGTTAAAAAATCTTTTTTTTTTCTAATGTACATTTCCAACATGCTTTAGCGGCCTCTATAGTTTCACGAGTACAGAGAATTTGAATCCATTTGAATACACGAACACCTTCCTTACAGTTATACAGATCAGCAGAACTAGCGGAGTGCACGGACCTGTGTGTGTGCGAGGCCTCTCTCCAGGTGTCCTGCAAGGTGGCCTGTGTCCCGCGCGCGCCGTGCTCGTCCCGTCTGGCGCACTACTCGCACGCTGCCCCCGCCTACCAGGCCTACCGGGGACGGTGTTACTGCTACTCGGGGTCCTTCATCTGCATGAGGCCTAACCCTGGTAAGAGACTTTTGGACCGGTTTCAAAAGGTTTTCCGATGTTCTCAATTCGATTGTAATTTTTTTTATATTTGTTACCAAAGGTATTCGGTGTAAATTAAAAACTGCTATCTAATTATAACAACCACAACCGAAAGCTGAAAAGCTCCAGAACGGAAAAATTCATGTAATATTGTCACTAGCGGTCACGCAACCACCTTTCGTTATGAATGATTTATCTTCTTTTCCATCAAAGTACCAACCACGCCTGTTGTGACTTAATTCTGTCGATCACTTAGGACCCTTAAGAGCTATCCAATCAATGTATCTGTGCCCAAAGAAATATATTAGAATTATTTCTATTCCAGGTGAATACAAGCTCCCTGAAGGAGTGTACCTACTACTGGGCTTCAGCGCAGTGGACGAGTCGCTCCTGAGGCCTCACACTGGTCTGGGAGCTGAGGATGCTGTGCGTCTACTGCAGCAGTACCTGTATTCTGTGCACACTGAAGGGGTAATAAGTAGAATAATGACAGAATGTATCACAATTTACAATACATTTAACTATAGTATTTTATCCTTTAAAACCCTAAGATATAACAATTGTTTCCATCCTTTTACGTAAATCACCAACAAATGAGCAAACAAACCAGTTGATGGCCACCTACCAGTAACTTTTCTTCCTTTCAGACGAACTGCACGCTAACTCTTTTCAATATAAGCAACGAGAACGTAATAATATCAGCCAGCGTCCCGCCCAGGGAACAAGAACTGTTGAGGGATTCTGGAGAAGCTCTGCTGGATAGAGAAAAGGTATTATTAATTCTATCTAAATAACGCTTCACACTCATAGCCCCACACTAGGATTCCCTGTGTTGTGAGTGCCGTGGACAGCACACAGAGACAAGAACACCCACCCTGACCGAGAACAGAAATTCAAACTCATCATTCAAATTTCCGCCTCGATGACAATCGAACCCAAGACCCTTGGTGCGGCGCCGCGGCGATCCGGCATGGTAACCATTGCGCCACATGGGTCGTCAACAATCAGACAGACTATTTTGCTTACATTTCAAGCAAAGGAAGTTCACTTGATATCAGGATGGATGGAGCCGCCTAAACGGTTTAAACACATTATAACTGAAATATCTCCAATATACTAATTAAAATTTTCTTTTTCTTCTTACCAGGAGGAGTGCATTGACGTTCTCAAGATCGTGAAGTCCCGTATCAACTCTCAACACGAGGACATCTCCTCTCACCTTCTCCTGTCCATCTTTAAAATTGCTGAAGTGGATGTCGTGTACCCCACACCGCCTAGCTCCGCCATCGGGAGCCACAAACCAGACAAAAAGATATACATCTTCATATTTTTGATCACAGTCCTTTACAACTTCAAGGAAACCATCTCCTTCCTACTCGTCATCTCATTTCTCAAAAATATTGTCAATTGTTTGTCGAATTTATTCGATACTAGAATTAGTAGCACAAAAGGATATTCTACTTCTATTTCTTTAGACATTGTTCCTTTCTCTAAGAAGATTTATATTTTAAATGAGAATAACATTTTTGTATCTATTTTTAAATGTTATGAAGAATTTATTGACTATAATACAGTAGTTGATGTAAAATACCAAGATATTCAGCACAGAGCACTCGCTTTAGATAAAGCACAAATAAAACATATCACCGATGAGAATATAATAGATGTAAGGGACTTAGAGGTAAATAACTGTAAGGAAATAAAACATATCATAAACGCTGTGAGTATTACAATATGTACTAATATAAATGAACTTGTTGCTGATGCAATTATACCTAAATATTTTTCTAGAGATGTGTATTACGAAATTGGATGTACTATTATTGATTCGGAGAAGCTTTTTGGTGATTTCTGTTTTGGAAAAATCGCGTCCTCTTCTTATGGGATTGTAAAATCCGTTAGCTTAGGACTGACTCTAGTAGTAGTATGAAGACTGAGATGATAACTAAACATATCATAGTTAAGTGTATTTCTTTTGTTTCGACTTAGAACTGGTGCTTGTAGGTCGATCTTAAAGGCTGGGTTTTGTAAATAAATGTACTACGCCTTTTACACTGTTAGTGTTTCGTTTTAATATTCTGTTAGCGTAAGCTGTTCTTATGTCACAGAGATTGCTTCTTTATTATTTTTTATTGCATTAGCAGTGTCATTTCTAGTATCATTTCTTATAGATTCAAGCTTCTGTCGTCAATGTTTAAAACTTGTTTGGATTTTTTAGGGTTCAGTAAGATATAGATTCAATCAGTGTCTGTGGCATAGAAACTTTGATCCCCTATTGTTAGGTTGCGGTCGCGATAGATTGATTGGGTAGATCAGTAACTCGAGCACGAATATTTGCGAGAAAGTATTCGTATGGTTAACGTAAGCAATTTGTATGGCATTTTTTCAAAAGCGCCCCTATCGTACGTAAATGGTACTAAAATGCCATACAAATTTGACAAATTGCTTACGTTAACCATACGAATACTTTCTCGCAAATATTCGTGCTCGAGCTACGGTTGTAGAATTACGTACGCCTTTCTGTTAGATAGATTACGTATAAGTAGACGTTATAATTATCAATGTGAGTGCACGATTAGTACACGCCCCGAGACGAAACGTACAGGAGTTTTTTAAATTATTATTGTTGTGAGGCAAAAGTCAGTATCTTAAATTAATATCTGAAGTTATCTCTTCTAACAATTATTGCATGACAATTTATGATACACATAGTTTTATGACATCTTATATATAAAATTCTCGTGTCACGGTGTTAGAAGTTGAACTCCTCCGAAATAGCTCGACCGATTTTCATGAATTTCGATTTTCATGATCTTTGCGTGCATATCGGCTAGGGTGGAGAATCGGACATCTAGTTTTCATCCCCATACCCCTAAAAAATTTTTGGCAGAACAACGTTTACCCGGTAAGCTAGTTGATATATAAAACTAAAATAATATATGATAATTTCGAAAGGGAAGTTTTTGATAAATGTTATTAAATATGTACGTTGATAATGAAAATAAATAGGTAGGTACATTTTTATTTTTAAAGGTATTAATGAAGTTTTAAAAGTCTTCAAAATACGAAACAAAGTTTTTGTGTCAACAAAATTTCTGTATAGATTTTCATGTGATTTTTACCTATGGGGTAGGGTTGCCATAACTTCTAGGAACCAATATGGGACGTTTTCTCTTCCGATGCCCAAAACCCGACACGCGGCGTTTTATTTAAGGTCCGTGACTACACCATACAAAACATGCATGTGTACATAGTAATCTCAAGCGTACCAAATAAATTTTTCTCACCTCTATTTGCGTATTTTGTCGAAAATACGAGTCGCGATGGTCAAATACGGTGACAGTCCCATATATATATACGGGACGTATGGCAACCCTACATGGGTATATAGATTTAAAGAAAAAATAGTAGGAATGAGAAATATATGACACGTAATAAAAAGAAGTAGTTTTTCTGCAATTTTAAACGTACGTTTCAATATTAATTCAATACAACATTGATAATTAAAAATGCTTCTATACAGTTTCGTCTGGTGCATAAAGTTACCCTAGGCGACACTTAGATAAATATATCTCTCAGACATTACTCATGTAATGTTTTGAATTGGTAAATAATGAAGCTTTAATTTGAGGTAGATAATAGTTGTTTGTGTTCTGAAGAGTTTTAACGAGTTAGTGATGTGTTTAGATAATGTGTAACTGTCTAGATACTTATTGATACAAACCTGTCTCGTGTCATTCTATTTCAAGTTATATTTCACGAAAGCGCTTAATTTTTAAGTTATCTCAAAGCAATATTTTTAGTTATAACACTTATAACTTTAGTTGGTTCTGTGTTATCCTGTCTGTGTATTGAAAAATTAGTTAAACTTAGTTTATAACTTTTGTTATTGTTTTGAGGTGACTTAAAATTGCTTAAGTTCTAGCGCCCGTGAGATTTAAGAACTACCCGGCCTTTACATCTGTTCTTTATCGTTTTCGATGTTACTATAAAGTTTATCGAATCGTTAGTTTATAATTGAAATTTTACGTAGTTGAAATGTATTTTAAGTTATTTTCCCTCATCTATTCGACATGTGTTGTTTAACGATATTAGGCAATAATTCAAAAGGTACGTCGTTAAAATAGAACCTTAAAAAGGTCGAGCGTAGGAGAATCTCGTAGTATTAGAATCATGAGAATAAATTCCTACTACTAAAATATTGCTGTTACTAAATGTTACGCCTAGTAAATGCTTGTTCGTAACAATCACCAGAAATTAATTACGTTTAAAGAGCACAGATAATATTAAACATAATACTATCACCAACAATGGCGTAAACACTTAAATTATTAAATTATCAAGTGCTTAATTACGTATTTACGAAACATACATTTTCATACGTTTACCTAAGTATTATATTTATGCGTTATTATTGTTTATTAATAATTATTAAATTAATATCTTCGAATATTACCGACCACGTTAACAGTCACTTATTGTTAAATAATATAAAACTGTTTGTATGTACATATGTATCTACAATATCTACATAATTTAGGTACAAGACTGTGTGTAGTTTTATACATATAAGTTTTTTTATTGTGGATTGCAGTAATACGTCTTCGAGAGACCTAACGGTACCTAGAATACATGGGCTACATTGAGAACTAAATTGATTGCAGAATCTGTATTATCCATAAGGAAATATATTCTGAGCACCACGGTTATACATATTATAATACATATTATTAATTATAAAGAATCCAAACTTTTTTATTTATTTATTTTTATTTTATTTTATTTTGGACACAGACAGTCATATAAGATTTCATATGTTACAAAAAACTATGTTTAGTTACAGACATTGAGTGCCAACACTTATAAAACTTATAAAAATCGCTGTCCGATACATTATTACAGCGAGCTGTTCTAGCAAGTTTCTTTATTAATGGTTTCATTATAGCTGGCCAGTGGTTTAAGCGGGTTCTAGTTCTTTTGGTTAGCGGTTTTAATAATGGCCGGATATAACATTAACTGATCAACCGTTTTATTCAATTAATAATTCAATTAATAATTTTTATTCTTACTCGTTAAGGTCACGCTCGTAGGATTATTGTGATTTAATATTAAATGTTACATCGACATAAGTAAATATTTCTTATATAATAAATGCATAGTTTTAATTTTCTAAATAAATATTTTTTTAGCAATTATTAATAAATAATTTTACAGTTGAAAATACAAAAATTGCCGATTTAATCCGTTATTAATTTATTTAGAATGGCGTTATACAGACAGTGTCAGCAACTAAAAATATTAATTCATGGTAAATTTTTTATGTATTTTGAGTTATGATACAAAATGTTAAATTGAATCAAATCGAATAACTAATAAATTGTGCCTCGTTAACGTGGTCATGTGTATGTTACACAAAGTTAAGCGAAATTGATTATAACGATACATATCAATAAAGCTCAATTTTGTACCTATTGTATTTCTAGCATACATGTTGCAAAGCAAATGCGTATATCTTTATGTAGCTTAGATATAGGAAAGTAGTTAATAATTTATTATAAATTTTAGGTAATTGTTTCTAAATCAAATATTCTAATGTTTTGTTGTAGACAAAAATATGTAACTAGTATTTTTATTTACCACTATTTTATAAATAATATATAAAATTTTGTATAATATTTATTTATAAAAGTTAGGCATAATTTTGTGCAATGTTTTGTTCAAATTTCTTCAAGCCTTCCATGTATATACAAATGAACATAGGTTTAATAATACCTACAGGATAATTCTCAAATCTTGACGATTGACGATTTTGATCTGCGAGATTACAGAATTATAATGCAGTTATCACCATATAAACGCTTCTAAGTTAACACTGCACATTACATAATATCACAGTAAGTATATAATATATTATTATAATATTTGTACTATCACGGTAGAAATATTATATTGATACAACTATATTTAGACAACTAAATCCTCGTCGTGAACGTGCAGATTCGTTATTCGAATTAAACATCAATAAATAAATTATTATTATCAATAAAAAGGTAAACATCGTTTGATAATATTATTATTAATCATTTACATAAATTATAATCTATTCTAATAAGTGAAAACGATACATATCAAACGCAAGACAAATGTAAACTTACTTATAATGTACACTAGATATTTATTTACTTAACATGTTTTGCATAAAAGGCAATAGGATAATAAGTTGTTCAATATGGATAAGATGTTCGTTTTTAACCGACTTCAAAAAAAGAAGAGTTTTTATTTTTATTTTTATGTTTATTACCTCTGGAACTCTGTCATGTTCGTGTGTCGTGTGTTGATAATAATAATTATTATTATTATTTATGAAAATAGCCGGCAAACGAGCTGACGATCCACCTGATGGTAAGTGGCTATCGTCGCCCACAGACATCAGCAACACCACAGGCATCACTGATGCGTTGCCGGCCAAGAAAGAGAGAAGAAAAAGAAAGAACTGGCTCTCAAGCCCACAGCCGGAACACGACGAGTCGTTGGCGGCTGACTCATGCAGAAAGGGTGGTAGCTATCCAGGCGAACCCCATGGAGAAATAATAATAGTAATCTAACAATTATATCAATATTACCAATATAATCCCTCGAGGGGCCCTACCACCAGCGGGCCGGATTTATTCGCCTCTTACGACACCCATCCAGCGTGGGATTGGGGTTAGTATTTTAAGCCGCCCCAATAGGCTATAATCAACCAATTTGGATTTTTTTTTTATTCGTAATCCATGTTTATCAAAATCCAGTTCTAATGGATCCTTGAAGAATTGAGGGAACTCTTGACATATTACAGGTTTACATAATGGCAATTTTGATATTATATATTTAGTAGGCCTTACTCTAAGAATTTGAAGTCGGTTATTTTATTTGGTAATTTTTAAGCGTATTCTTACAAAATTTAACATGTATTTTATTAACTTGTTGAAACTTCATCTTGATCGATGTTGTTACCGTTCTTTAAGTCAACAGCGTAGGTTTCTCCATTGAGGAACTTGTGTCCTATTTTATTAGGGAAATGTTCATTTAAATATCGCTTTATAATAATTATTGTGTGTTAGACAAATTTAATGTGAAACGACTACGTAGATTCAATGTATAGCAATATGTTTCAATAATAATAGTTGATATTATGTAATATTTAATATCGGTTTGGATATAAATTGTTGGGATAACAATATTGTGTCAAATTATTATTTGACTTATGCTGATTAAAAAAATTAACACATATCGATTTATGCCGTCCATGAATATTTGTATTAAATTTGGAACTTATAAATTGACTTAAATTTCCATTGTTTAATTTCAAGTAGTGTAAATGAAAATACATGTATTTTCTTTTCTTTAAAGAACTATTATTTTACATTTAAACGGGCATATTTTTAAGTTTAAAACTGTAATCCAATTATATTAATTATATCACAGATTATAAATTCCAAACCGATATTGAAATAGATTAAAAATATAATGTGAATACACAGCACTGTAGTGATATGCGTAACTGAGCTTCTAAAAGAGTACATATTTGTTTATACACTACTTAATACGTACGTACAACATCTAATATTATTTATTTATAATACCCATTCCCGCGGTAATTCTGTCATTTTGTTGTAGCTAATAAATATTTGTATAAAAGTTGTCACTAGTTTATTTTATTTTTTCACTTCACTTTTTTCCTTCTCCATGAGGTTCGCCTGGATAGCTACCACCCTTGAGCATAAGTCAGCCGCCAAACGACTGGTCGTGTTCCGGCTGTGGGCTTGAGAGCCAGTTCTTTCTTTCTTTTTCTTCCCTCTTTCTTGGCCGGCAACGCATCAGTGATGCCTTTGGTGTTGCTGATGTCCATGGGTGACGAATCGATAGCCATTTACTATCAGATGGATCGTCAGCTCGTTTGCCGGTTATTTCCAAAATAAAAAAATAACACATCAAAAGCATCCCCGATATTTTGTCGGCCAAGAAATAAGTGAGATATGTATTACATACTTTTATTTATTCCTGAATTCCCAACCAGCTAAATAATTGCCGCCCATGGACATTGGAAACATCACAGGGATCAGCTGATGCGTCATGGGCGTAGCCAGGTTTTAGTTTGGGGGGAGGGGGGGGGGGTTCAAGAAAATACAACGACTAGAAGTACATAAAATAACCCTAAAGAAAATTGACAATTAAGTGAGTCCTTTATTTTATCTCACGACGTACATATGTAGTGCCATCTATTATTAGTTTAGTCAAAAGTTCAAAAACATAGAAATAAAGCTCATAAAAATGTCAATATCTTAACTTTTCGGGAGGGGGGGGGGGTTGAACCCCCGAACCCCCCCCCCCTGGCTACGCCCATGAGATGCGTTGCAGAGCAAGAAGGAGATGGAATAAATACAAAAACTCTATAATATTGACTTATTTATTTTGCACTTGGTTAAATTGAACTGTCGATATAGAGTGACGATAATTTTTCCTAACTAGCCGGCCAAAAAAGCGAGATATCATCCCATTGAAGTACATAATATATGCGCTTTTAGAGAGAATTTAGGGGTTTTTGATAGACAAACAGGCTTCCAAACGTCTCCGGCGCTGCGGGAATTGCAGCCCCTCCGCCCTTGCGTAACAAACTTCAGACACTCCATGCTCGCCTGCAGTTTGTTACAGCGGGTGGGGGCTGCTCTCCCTCTGCGCTTCCGGGGTTTACATTCACTCTCTAATTTCTAGGTATAAAATTTCATAATTATGTGATGTCACACTACGGGGGGAGGTCTCGCAAATGTGACCAGTTGTGACAAGGAGGGGGGGAGGGGTCAAAAAGTCATGAAATTAGTGTGACGTAATTTATGGATGGCCCCTTAGTGATTAATTTTTCAATTTAATCAAGTAATTTAATTTTTAAAACAACGATTTATAGGTACATGTTCTTCCAAATTACGATATTTTCTTAGATGTTTTAATTTTTAAGACATACATTAGCAATCCAATAAATTGTTTTAATTTAACATTTTAATCAAATATTTTAATTTTTAAAACTAAAGAAGAGTAGTATAGTTGAACTATATTTTTGGGTGGTAGGTAGTGTTGCCAGGTCCGATTTGTTTTTAATCGGGGCAGAAGGTAAAGAAAAAACAAGATATTTCAAAAATCTTGTTTAAGTTTAATTTTTTGCGATTCATAAGTAATTATTAAAATAGTAAATTACCCGTTAATTACTTAAAGCTAGTAAATTACTTAATAGCGCGAATTTTTGCTACGATTCTTCTACGAACTTTAAAAATTGTGAAATAAAAAACTTTTTATAAAAATAAAGGTCGTTGCATACGTAACGTAACGTTATAATCTGAAACAGGATCACTCGTAGATGCGCCGGTATTCATGTCTGAATTTTAAAGTGTAGTGTAACTAGGATTCGTTAGAAAATTGTTGTGCACTTGCAGTGGTATTAGGATATCCTGCAGAAGAAGTACCTACCTACTTGATGTGGATGCGCTAGAATCGATACCCGGGTTTCGAGATGTACGCCCATATTCACAAACAATACTATGAGGTCTCACAGTGCTCACGGACGCATAGGGTGATTCAAACCATTTCGTAAATAATACTTGATTGAAGTCCTTCGCTGTGCGTTTGTCGAAATCGATAAAGTAGCTGCCGAGCTACTTTACCGAATGCATAGTGTTGGTTTGATTTCTATCAAAATAGAAAGAAAGGATCGATTGTTTTTGTATTGTTATCTTTGTCTTTTGCCTGTGTCAAATGACTAGAGTGAAGTTAGCCGCATCAAATGGACCAATAAGAGGGCTGTATACAGCTCTGTGCGTCCGCACAGCCAAGTGATACTTAAGGGTCGACTGTGAAACAGAAGGCTTGCCATGATGAACGCACTGAGAAATGCCTTACTCGCATAGTATTGCTTCTTTACTTATACAAGTACTGTTCTTGAATACGGGGGGTAGTGTAGCCAGGATTCAAAAATTACATGGACTTGTCAAGTTGTACTTGTACAGCAAAGAAGCTTCAGCGTCATTAACCAATTCGAATATCTGACGTTTTATATGGATTTGCGTTTCTTTTGGAAAGGTTTTCACCGTTTCTGTTATTCCCTTAAAAAATAGTGTCAGTTCATCCGATTCCTCTCTGTTAGACTCAATATACTTTTCCAAAACGTCTACAAAATTCCGTTTAGGAGAATTGTTTTTTCTTCGTTTTCGCAAGTTACTTAAATAAGGACTTTCATTTTCAGTGTAACTTGAACATGATTGATTTTCCGCTTCCGAATGTATATTAGAGTCGTCTTGAGTATCATCTGAATCGTCGGGTAATAAATCAGAAACAGTTGGTCTCTTTTTAAAAGAATTATTCAAAAAAGACATCTGTTTTTCAAATTTTATTGGGCGTTGATTTGTAGCTGCGGTGGTTCCTTTTAGTTTTTCCCTCGTATGTAAAGATTTTCTATAATTTTCTCTCAATTTAGTCCACTTTTTTTTGCATTGTTCAGCTGAAACAAAATAAATAAACTTTTACATCGTTTTAAAAAAATATAACATAATTTTAATGACTCAACAAAAAGTAAAATAAATAAATTTAATAAAAAAGTATTATAGAATTTATAGAGAATATAACGCCGTATTAGAGCTAAAACCAATTATCTCGATTTTTGGGCTAAAAACACTTTTTTACACCATTCGACTCAGAAAAATGAGATCCATGTAATACCAAGTCGGTTAATTTATTCAGTTCCTACTTAAGGGTCCTTCTGTCTTAAGTTATTACGTAATTAGCTAACCTAACAAGTAACAACATCTTATAGTGACATATTATCGAGATCGACTTGACCATCGCATGAAAACACAATGTACTTCACATGTAATACCTACATATTATATTAAATTTGATTGTTTAGTGCAATTGCCAAGTCAATCTATTTATTTACAACATAAAAGATTTTTAATATTGATAATATGGTCACTATAAGATGTTGTAACTTGTTAGGTTAGCTAATTACGTAATAACTTAATCTCACAACTTTTTACGGTAGAAGAACTGAGTTGCGAGACTTGGTTTTTTTTACAAGTTTTGTTTTTGATGGCATCTCATTTTTTTTTGTAGATAGTTCTACTTTTTTTCCTTTTACAAGTTACCTTTGAACATAATTATATCTAGGTACCTATCTACACCTATTATTCCATTACATAATATACAGGTACACTGATTTTTTCACTGCAAATGTTACTTTGTTATACAGGTACAGTAATTCATTAACTGCAAATGTAACTTTGTAATCCTATATATTTATATGGGTAGATGTATCTAGAAAACTGGACCGAAATTGCAAAATATTTTAGTTTTTCCTTGATCTATACACTAAACACTAATTGTGTTCCAAATTTGAAGCTTCTATGTCTGCTAGAAGTGCCTTAGAGTTTTGATGATCGGTCAGTCAGTCAGTGAGTGAAGAAGTTAAGAAACTTTGACTAGTTATAATTCTTAAACTACTGGTTCAAATTGAATGAAATTTGAAATATACCGTGTTTATACAATGCCTGCTTGGTTACTAAAAATTCAGGCTTCTAGCTTTATCCACAACGATGTTATAGGGGGTCGAAAATGGCCTGAATTGCTTCGAGAAAAGGATGATACGGTCGTGCCGCTTTTTTGCTCGACTTGGCAGGGGCACTGCCGTGCCCTAGATACTTTCTAAGATATTTAAATACAAAACTGTAGAGAAATAAAGCAAAAATCTTAGTTTCGGCAGACATTGATAAAACATGTGTCAATCGATAGATTTAGTGATAACGATCAAAAAGTATTCAGTGATGAAATGTCGTAAGTAAGTGTTATACTTTCTGATATATTTGAGTTTATTAATAATTATTTTTATTTTTGAACTCAATTATCTCAGAAAGTATATCAAATTCAAAATCATTTATTCATGTAGGTATCACTGATACACTTATGCACGTCATTTTTTTAATCAACCAGCTTTCCGCAAAGGTGCTTTGTCATGGAGGAGAAGAAAAGCTGTAAAGAAGCTCCTCAGCACATCTTTTAAAAATAAAAATACATTGGTATATTTATTACAAAAAAGTATCACTAGCTTGTACGGAACTGGTTGCAGAGCTGGTCATTTCCATGCGTCTTTGTCATTTATGTACTCATCTACAGTATAGTAACCTTTATCATCTACATCACGGAATACTTTTTAATTGTAATCACTTACTTTGTCTATATTGGCACATGTTTTATCACTAGCCGCTGAAATGAGGTTTTTTCAAATGGCGCACTTGTAGATATGTCAGGTTCAATACAAAAATGTTCGAACCCCTTTAGACTCTTTAAATAAAATAATATTTACTTATTTTATGTTTCAGCTATTTATGCAGCGGCAACAGTTTTAAATCAATAAAGGGCTTCCAACATTTTTGTATGGAGCCTGGCATACCTACAAGTCCGCCATTTTGAAAAAATCTCGATTCGGCGGCCAGTGATGAAACATGTGTCAATCGATAGACTAAATGATTATGATCAAAAAATATTCAGTGATAAAATGTCGTAAGTGGTATACTTTCTGAGATATTTGAGTTCAAAACCGTAGGAAAATAAAGCAAAAAACATCGTTTCGGCCGATATTGATAAAACATGTGTCAGTCGATAGTCTAACTGATTACGATCAAAAAGTATTCAGTGATAAAATGTCGTAAGTGATATGGTTTCTGGGATATTTGAGTTCAAAACCGTACAAAAATAAAACATTTGTAATTAATTATCTTTTTATTTCTAGTGTATCTGTAACTGTATCAGTGTTATGCCAGATAAGAAATATTATGAATATTTAGAATAATTACTATATACATATAAAATAACAATATACATAAACAAAATTAAATAAATACAGTTTTATTCAGATTTACATATAAACATCTTATATATTAAATAAATAAATATTTATAAATACATATATAACATCTGGTTGAAGACCACGGGCGACAACATTCTAATTGCTTCAGGTAGTGCTGCCGGACTTCTTGAAGGAGCTTTTGGTAGTCTATGATTTTTTGATGTCTACAAGCAAGGAGTTCCAGAACAGTATGAACTGTATTGTGAAGGAATTCCCGAAATAAGCAGTGCTATAGGTTTCCTTTAAATAAACAGGAGAAGACACATTATTCAAAATGGCATAAAATGTTGAGAGAATTCTGAAGTTTCGCCTGTATCAAATAGATAGCCATTCAAGTTAGGAATGGAACTGGGAAATGTGGTCATACTTACGTAAGCCGGAAGATATATCTAATACAGTTATTAAGAAGGCGCTCCAATTTATTCAGAAGTTCCTCTGACAAATCTGTACAACACACATCAGCATAATCAAGGTGAGGGATGACCAGTGTTTATGGCGTATTTATGGTTAAGTTTTTATGGCGATACAGCAATTGAAGTGTACCGGTCACTTTTTTCCTTACCTCAGTTACGTTTTGTATTATAAAAATTAAACAAATTCGTCAAACAAACAACTTAAGGGTAGAGATAAAATGGGGATGGTACTGCTCATGCATAGTGGGAAAAAGAACCTTGTCATGTTGTTCCCATATAATGTGTGTTATATGGTTCTTGGCATGGGCTTGACATCAGGAAACATTGCCTTTATCACCAGCGGAATTTTTAGATTCAGTGATTGTCAGACTAAGCCAATAGTGAATTTTAACTTTTGGTTTAGAGTAATTGCGAAAGCTGTAGCCGCTGGTGGCAAATAAATTATTTATAAAACAACCTAGTAGTTTGCTTTTGCTTTGGTTTTCTTTTTTAACACTCCAGTACACGCGCCCCTATTTGGTACGCCAGTGCTCGCGCGCTCTACATATGTAGAACAATATTGATTGTACAATTTAAAAGATAAATTAAAGAAATAAATGAAATGCCTTATCCCATTTCCAAATATACTATATTAAAAACTAAAAAACGACAAAATATAGTTTCTCTTACTAATTAGGAACATAATATCAGACTTCTAGAGAAGCATAAGAAAAATGAACTATTTTTGGCACGTGAATCTTTTCAGTCTTCTTTCTTCATTCGCTTTTCTCCTCAGAGATTAGCAATTTCAGAGATTAGCCGTAACAAACAGACAGACAGATATACAGACAGATAGACAGACAAAAATTGTAAAAAATATTATTGTGGTATATGTACCCTGTATACATCCAAATGCACTTAGTAAAAAGCATTTATTTTAATATTACAAACAGACACTCCAATTTTATTTATTTATATGTATAGATATATAATATGTAAAATAAAGCTCAATAATACCTTCCAAATAAACACAAACACAAATACAAAGTGTTGTCAAAAATGTTACGCGAGTGCTCGCGCGCTCTACTATTGTAGAAATTCCCTTTTGGTGTGAAATTTCTAACACATGCCGTCGCGCCGGTTATAGCCGGGACACTGATTGTGTTCACAAATTAGTCATAGAAGAATACTACGAGTTTGGGCATTTCCGGTCCACTATTCACAATGTAATAGCAAAAAATGCATGACTGTTCTACAACTGTAGAACGCGCGACTACTGGAGTGTTAAATTCAAATCTACGCGTTATTAATAAATCAAGTACCTATGCAGCACATACACATATGACATAATATACTTATTTTTCATTATTGACCCAATAAATTCAAAATAAGTAAATGATAATTTTTAATGCATTATTTTTGTACGGCTTTGAACTCACTTATCTCAGAAAGTATATCACTTACGACATTTCATCACTGAATACTTTTTGATCGTAATCATTTAGTCTATCGATTGACACATGTTTCATCACTGGCCGCCGAATCGAGGTTTTTTCAAAATGGCGGACTTGTAGGTATGCCAATTAGGTTCGATGCCCTTTCAATACCGAGTGGGATTTTCAACTGTGTGTGTGTTTGTTTAAGTGTTTATTTATTTAGGTACATTTTTTTTATGGAAATAGCCGGCAAATGAGCTGACGATCCACCTGATGTTAAGTGGCTGTCGTCGCCAATGGACATCAGCAACACCAAAGGCATCACCGATGCATTGCCGGCCAAGAAAGAGAGAAGAAAAAGAAAAAAAGAACTGGCTCTCAAGCCCCCAGTCGGAACACGACGAGTCGTTTGGCGGCTGACTCATGCTCAAGGGTGGTAGCTATCTAGGCGAACCCCATGGAGAAATAATAATAGTAATAATGGTATTAATTAATAATTAAAATCAATATCACTAATATAATCCCTCGAGGGGTCCTACCACCAGCGGGCCGGATTTAGTCGCCTTTTACGACACCCATCCGGCGTGGGATTGGGGTTAGTATTCTAAGCCGCCCCAATACGGCGAACGTTAAGTGTTACCAAAAAATTTAAATTAATAATGTAGTATTTAAGTTTAAAATTTGAAGACATTTTAACGTTTAATGTTATTACTTTAACGTCCCAACTCAGTCACTAACGATTACTTAAATCGCTCCTTAGTAAAGAATCACCATACAAATGCTGTACTAAGGAGCTATTTAAGTAACCGTTAGTGACTCTGAGTTGGGGCATGTTGCCAAATAATTAACTCGTTAGGATCCGCGTGATCGCGGTACCTTTGAGTTCGAACGTGCTGGAACGTTCCCGGTAACCGACGGGTTAAGAAGTATAGTTTTATTTGATTTAAATATTGATTTAATTTAGGTACGTTAAGTATCAATGAAAGCAACAAATTGTGTTTTGTTTCTTATAATATAAAGAAATAAACATGCAATGCTGTTAAAATTGTTCCTTAGTATAGTTATTGTAACTTTCTGAATTTTATTTAAGATTTCAGTTCTTTGAAATAAAAGTAAAGTAAATATTGTTAATTGTATGGAAAAATAAAAAGTTAAACAAGTTTTCATTAATTTTATTAACTGTGTAGCTAATATTGGGTTTTTTTATCTTTTATTTAATACCTATGAGGGTTAAAGCAAAATAACTCACTTGTCGTCACAAGAACGACTAAACACACTATTTCAAGCAACAAAAGAGGCTTAAAATTAAAGTTTTCTTCTATCAAGTACAGAGTAAAATATATTTTAATCAAGATGTAAGTGAATGAAAACAGTATTGAAATGTCCGGGGTAAAAGCTCCAAAATCCGGGGAACTTACGCTTCCGGTCCTAGGGGGCAGGTTTTAGAGATGGCAGCTCTATTTATAAGACATCCTTATTCCTTACTAGAAATAATCCTTGTGTGTGTACCTACATGTATAGTAACTAGTTTAGTACCTACATAATAGTTATAAGAAGTTAAAACAAAGGTGATAAAAAACGTAAATAGGTACCACGGACATAAAAAAAGAATGTACATAACCTTGTCTAATCGAGAGTGAAGCTGACAGCTGACAGCTCGCTTACCATATGTGCGTAATTTTGTAATTTTTGATTCGCGATGGTGTCAATGTCGTAGCCGTATGGTGTCAATATGTGGGTGTGTGTACTTGTATGAATACAGAGTTGGTATTCCTATGGGTGCTTCACTGAATTTGTTCTTGGGATTACGTCCGTCTTTTTTTTACGTCCGTGATAGGTACCTACATTATAATTATTGTCTATAAAATATCTACTAATTCTACATAAGAAAGTAGGTATAGTATGTATGTACCAATATACTACAATAATATAAACTTTGATATAGGTATTTTAAGTTCTGATAAATAAATAAAGTACATACTTAATTACTTACCGCTACAGGACATTACTTTTGAAATTTCTTCCCAAGCATTATTTTTTCTTTGTTGATCGCTATAATGTGACGAACTAATATCGTATAGGCAACCATATTTTTGCACTAGCAATATAAGTTTTTCTTCCTCCATCATTTATTTCGTAAAAATAAAATAATTTTAATTTAAAACTCGTCCGAAATTTCTTAATGCTTCCTTGCGTGCAATGATAATAATATGTGTAATACTTTAATCTATGTTTTGATTCCGCAAACCGATTTGATTTGACAGGAATGACAGGCACTAAAGTCTAAAAGTCAAAAGCTAAAATAATGTTGCCAGTTGTATATGGCTAGAGCCGCTCCAGGATTCCGGTTCTTTGAATCGTAAGATATTTATTGTTTTTAGCGGTTTATTTTATTATAATCAAACTTTATTATAATCAAATTTAATTTAATAATAATAATAAAAATGATTGTAGATTTATTGACATATGTTTTTGTTTAAAATTGCATCCCATTTTGTTTTGATTAGTACCAACCAAGGATATTATAGTTTAACTGAATTGCAATCTTCGTAGAGCTATCTACCTGAAGACGAATTACGTAATATTGAATGATCATTTTCGACCAATCATAAGGTTGCCCTTTATTATTAATTTATTTTAGGCCCGTAGCGAAAAATCGAAATGAAAAAAGCGACTTCAGCTAGTGACACCGCAGCGATGGAGTGACTGCATATTACTCGTAATAAAAATAGAAAATGAAATGTGCAATTTAGGCTATGTCATCGACAACATGGTCGAACATTTTATAATAGAAGCTGGTAGCGATTCAGATGCCTCTTAACTGTTCAGAGTTAAATTCTGAGTCTGAATAAATTTATATTCTATAAAATTATCTGCCTTTTATTTTTAATATTTTTGTGGGCCAGGTTTTTTGTTAACTATAGACGTCGCTGGCGCACAGGGCCCGCGGTCAAGTATAGGTGACTTTAGCGGTCAAAAAGTTAGGGGTGATTTATGCTACACCGAGCCGGGCACGAGCTGTGCCGGGCGCGAGCCGAGCCCCGTCCGTGCGCATGTTTATGTTATAACGAGTGTACGCCAAGCATCGGAGACTCGGATACGGACGTAGTGGATGTGACTTCTCATTGAGTTAAACATTTCATCGTTTATCATCACATCAGAGAAACATTTAAAAAATATTTCTCATCTCCTGTCGGACGTATTAATAATTAGATATGTATTACAGACGACAGCAATTAGTATTATATCATTGTAATACTTATAAATAAATAAATAAACAAATGTATAGTTGGACGTAGTTCCAGAAAAACGTTCCAGTCCACAAACATAACATTTTGAGAAAATCGAGGTTTAAGTTATACTCGACTAATCGATCTAGCTAGGTCTCATATCTGGGAAAATTTGTTTTCTCTATTTTCACTTGAGCAAGCTCATTTGCCCAGGTACTTATTACACCATTTGTTGTACTACAGTACATTAGTTGTAACTATGGCACCCACAATACCAGATTCTCCTAGTGATGAAGCTGTGAGTGTGATCTTTATTGTATGTTATTTAAAATACGAAAGTCACTCAGTTTTTTAGTTTTACACGAGTATTCTTGTTATTTAGATAGTAAATGTTTATTTAATTTAAACATTTTCAATCAAACTATGTCTCGTTTTTATTCAATCAATGTAATTTTACATATGTAGGTGTTATAGGTAAGTAATAGAAGTCTAGTACATTCAACCACGTATGGTATGCAATAGTCAATTATATAACAATACCAAATTACATTTAAATTTTTATAAATTAACAATGTTGTACAATACAATTTTCCTATTAAATTATTTATTAAATCATTCTAATTAAATTCAATTATAATCAATGTCAAAAAAAAAATTATGTCAATTTAAAATGTCAAAATTTTAATAATATAATTTAAGATGTCAGAATTATGTAAAAAATTACGAAAAAAAAAATTACAAATTACAGTAAGAATAATGGTAAATATATTAAATAAATTATAAAATTTGCATTATTGTAGCTTCCTCTCCTTAAAGGTCATGTATTCATTTATATCATAAAAACAATTTTCCGCGAGCCAATATGTAATTTTATTTTTAAAAGCATTTATAGTGAGTTTTTTAAATGCATTCGGTAGTTTATTATAAACTAAAATTGCATTCATGAACACATTATTTTCTTTTATAAAGCTGTAATCGACATTTTGGTATACAAAGTTTTTTTATTTTTGCTTGAGTTTGCTTTTTTTTCAAAGTATTGTGAATGTTTTTTGACAAACATACAGAGGTCTTTAATATATGTACATGCAAACCAGTGGCAAAATACGATATTTTTTAAATAGTGGTTTACAGCTTTCCGTGCTATTTATTGGCTCCTGAAATGGCTCTTACGCATTTTTTTTTTGAATTCGAAATGCTTTTATAATATCAACGCAGTTTCCCCACAACAAAAGACCGTACGACAGCACTGAAGACACGTATCCGTGGTATGCACTTAGTGCTGCTTCAGTAGACACCGACAGCCTTAGTCTTTTTATCGCGAAGACAAACCTATTGAGCTTATCACATACTACGTGTCAACGTGTGCTTCCAGTTGCAGTGTTTGTCGAGTAATATTCCTAGAAACTTACGCCCCAACTCAGAGTCACTAACGGTTACTTAAATTGCTCATTAGTACAGAATTTGTATGGTGATTCTTTACTAAGGAGCGATTAAAGTAACCGTTAGTGACTCTGAGTTGGGGCGTTAGTGTGATTGACTTCTTCTATTTCAGTGTGGTCATACATTTACAAGTAATTAATCTCTTTTTTTTCAACTCGTTGAGTACTTGCGACAAATTATCAATTTTCTTTTTCAAACGCCGACGTGTTGCGTAGAGCGCATTGCATCGCAATCGGCGACGTTTAGCTATGTCTTTCAATCGAATAATTTCTTTTTTCAATTTCCGTTTTCTTGGGGTATCGCCAACATTTGGGAGAAGTGGACATATTATGTCTGAAGGCACTTTAGAATCGATTTCCATATTGACTGAAGTAGATGGTTGGGATAGTTCCTGTTGTGTGAAAGGTACAGTTTCATTGCCTGAATTAAATGACGCTGCTTCCGTCCAATTATGATCAGGTGTTGATGGAGCAAGAAAAAGCGATGGGACAGCGGTACTTATTAATTTGCGTAGTCCTTTCTTTGTGTTATAGAAATTGGAATCCAGAAAGTGTACTGAACAAACTTTATTCCATATGTTTGGTTCGAAATTTGTTTGTTTTAACGCTATTATCCACTTGTTCATCAAATTTGGGTCTTTTGGAAAGCTGAAAAAGAAAAAAAAATGTATTATATTATTTTGTATTTTTATTCAATGTTACTACATTCTATACCTACCCAAATACTTAACAATCAATAAGCAGTTTAGACGTGATATTATTATGTAACATTCCATAATTTACGTTTACGCTAGGGATAACGATACCGCTATCAATGCTGCTACATCGGCCGTTATACAGGGTGTCCCAGCGCCAAGTGACCGCCCGGTGTCTATTGATTATTTGGACAAAACTATTAACGAAAAACCAATAAAGTGCAGGTCTCATCGGTTTGGTTATTTTTTTATTAGCTTTTTAATTTTTTCGGAAAGAAACCTGACTTGCTACACTATTTTCTACATATTTTTTTTGTTTTTACATTTATTTTCATTATGTTTTTTTATTTACCAGTTGTTATCATAGTTTATCTATTCGAAGTATAAAATCTACCGAAAATTAAATAGAATATATTTTTTAAAGACATTAACTGAAATTTTTTTGAAAAAAATTATCCATTTTTATTTAATTTCGCTAAAAAGTTAGGAAAATGCCCTATGAATATTATTATTTTATCACTTATTATTAAATTACATGATATTAGCTACAAAATCTCATGAACATGTTTGTAGTTATCTTAATCATTTACCGAACTACAAACTCTTGAAATATACAACCTATTTTCGAAAATAAGTAGATTAGACTATTAAAACCAGGCTAGTGGAACATTTAAGTGTCTTACTATCAAAAATACCTTTTGCCCTTTGATAGAATAATTTTAAATGTAAGGAAACAATAAAAACAAGTGCAAATTTAAATCATTTACTTGAAAAAAAAACAGTAATTAATTCATAACGTTTTCGAAGAGACCGCCATTGGCGTTAATACAGGCTAAGGCTCTAAATGACATCCTTTGACTCGTTTTTTGCACTTCGAAAGGTTCGCTCCTATTTCTGTAGCAGCAGCATCAATCCTCTGTTTCAATTGTTCTCTCGTAGCTATTGGCACAGCATACACTTTTTGTTTCATGTAGCTCCAAAAATAATAATCAAGAGGCGTTAAATCAGGAGACCGAGAGAGAGGTGTTCCAGTAGCATGGTCCTCCAAGGTCTCAATCAAAAAGTCTCAAAAAAACCAAACTGATTAGACCTGCACTTTATTGGTTTTTTGTTAATAGTTTTGTCCAAAGAATCAATAGACGCCGGGCGGTCACTTGGCGCTGGGACACCCTGTATATCAACCGATACCGATATCGAAAAAAGTCTTTAAAAAAAGTATTTTTTCAATGCTACCTCATACTAAATGATTTGCGTGACAGATCGTCTGCAAATAATTCAAATAATTGCTTTTTAAAAAATAATGACGTTATGTAGCAAATTGATAGTTACTTTGATAAATATTAATATTTTTTAATAAATAAAATATAATTAATTTTGATTTCACACTCTTATTTCCTGTTTGGAGATTAGGCAAACCTCTTTTTATCCTCTAGCAGTTGGGATCATTTGATATCGGTATCGCCGATAACTTACGGCAATAATCGCATCGGCAAAATCCGTTCCACACAAAGTATACAGACTACCTGCGCCGACTACCTGGGCGGACCGGTTCCGATAAGCGCTGGCAGATCGGCGCCGGTAGCCAGCTTTCTACGTGAATACGCCCTTATATTTATATTCCTAGCTTACGTTAAAATACTTTCGCCAAAGTCACAAAAAAGATGTTCCGATTGATAAAAAAATTAATTTACTACTTTTATAATTTTTTATTTTAGAAACTGCTTTTATACATATTTTTACATAAGCGCCCACATATTACATTACATTATTTGAAGTAATTTATATAAAAAAAATTAATCACACACCCAAAACATCATTACCATTTGCAGGGAAATTGCTGATATTGATATTCCAAAATATTTTTTGAAAAACCTGCCTTACACATTGCGTGTTTAATTTTATATTTTGAAACAATATATAATTAGGAACATTATAACATATAATATTATGGAATCAGCAGTGCAGAACTAGTAAAAAACATCAATTAAAATTTTGTCACGAAAATTCGTCAACTCCATGTCAGTACCGTCAAACATTATATTTCTCAGATGTTTTTTGGGCTACGCTTTAAAGTACCCCTCGTTTCTCCTTGTCGTTGTATAATGGACCAGCCATTGTAAAAAGTGGAACAGGCCAACTTTTTACTGCTTCATGGAGTAACAACTTTTATTCATGAAAAACAACGACGTTCAGCACTTTGTCCCGATTTTGAATCAACGCCATTTACTGGACTTACAAGGTAAATATAAATTATACATTAATTTTAATACTCCACACGTATGTGTAATAGGAACATGATTTTCATTGGCACAAAGAGTTCATAAATAAAATTAATGATTAACAAAATGAATTTTAAGCAAAAAAGAAAAAAATATCATTACCATATGCATCATTCCCATTTCTTTTTTTGTAAATGGGAATAATTTTGTGTGAATGGTAATGACGATTGGAGATTTTGAAATCAATTTTGATTGAGTAATGAGACCTAGCAATTTGTTTTTCAACGATAAATTTTTGATATGTGTGTTGTAAATGAAATTTGAGCTACAAGTTGTTGGTAAAGAACCTACAAAACTTTTTAATTTTGCAATATCTTTTTAATAAAATAAATTCTAAACGAAAATTTAATGCAAATAAAGGCCGGTAAAAACCGTTAAGAGAAACAAAAAAATGCTAGACGGAGGAGATAAACCGAAATCAGAGGAGATTGTGTATCAATTGTACGAAGAGGAGAACAAAGAAAGAAATAAGAAGAAAAGAAAATAAAGAAAAGTTTCTGAAGAAACTTCTCTGAAAAGAAAAATAAATTAAAGTGTCCTCGCAACAGAGAGAAAAAAAACGCGAAGCTACCAAAAGACAAAACAGACAGAAAGGAATAGATAAATAATAAGCTTATAATTACTAAACCAGTGGTTCTTAAAGCATGAGATAAGAAAAAAATGTAATGAAATAAGATGAAATAATCTTTTATTCATGTCGATATCACTGATACACTTATGAACGTCATTATTTAAATCTAACAGCATTTCGGAACGGTGCTTTGTCTTGGAGAAGAAAATCCGTAAAAACTCCACAGCACATCTTTAAAAATAACGAAATTATTACACAAGATGTTCTAACTGACGCGGAACTGGATGCATTACTAATTTACATGCATCTTTGTCAATAATATATTCATTTATACTATAGTATCCTTTGCCTACTGGCTGGGATTTCAGAGATCTCTTAAACATTTGAATAAGCAAATCATGTACTTAGGTAATTTAATGTAAAAACATACACAGAGCCCCTCAAAAGAACGTTGTACTCTACGTAGGTGAAAAGAATCCGTAACCAAAAGTATGTCTGTTTCAAGTTTGATGATTTTGCGTATCACTATTTTGCTTGAACCAACCGCCGTTGTTTCTTTATGAATAAAAGATACATAATTGTAAATAAATTGAGATGTTACTGTTAATATGCTTTTTTCTTTAAATCTCTCCCGCAGGTAGTGGCCTAATTTTAATTTATAGATGTTCCTAATTGTCCTTTTCTGCAAAACAAATACCGCATCAATGTCAGCCTCTGCACCCCACATCAATAATATCAATATACCATAGGACATGAGGCTATGAAAGTGTGCAAAATAAACAAGTTTAGCAATTTCTACATCAGTAAACTGTCTTATCTTTCTAATGACATAAACTGACTAAGCCGATATATGATTGCCCCATTGTAGTTTAGAATCTAAGGTGACACCCAAGAAAACCGTGGATTTTTCCATAGTTATAATTTAAGTATTTATAAGGTGAATCAAATATAAACCGGACTTTTTTTACTGGTCGCAGAGTGAAGTGACGCGCTTGGTACTGCTGTACGTGTTAGAGAGGACTGTCTCGTATTATTCCATTTGGTAGCAAACATTCTATATATTTAGTTTTTTAGTATTTATCAGTAAATTATTTGTAGTAAACCGGTGTGACAAACAAACCTGAGAACTTTTACATCATCATTTATTTTATTTCTATTCGTCTTAAATATAAGAGAAGTGACATCAGCTACTATGATAATGTCTGCATATTTCTTAACTTAATACGGCAGATCATTTAAGTATACTAGAAAAAGGAAGGGGCCCAGAAACGAGCCCTGTGGTACACCCATCACAGATTGAGATCTCGATCACTTGTTATCATTTATACTAACACATTGGATTCTACTCGTCAAGTACGACACAATCAAGTTAAGTGAGTTGTTATTGATGCTGTAGTAGTAGCTTAAGTAGTAATGTTTAGTGTCTAACACAATCAAACGTCTTAGACAGGTCACAGAATACCCTTTATGGAATTTTGTGAATTCTCCCAGGTCTCAAAGATAAGTTTGAGAAGCATTTGTTGTGCATTTGTTGTATTACGGCTTTCGGTAAAACCGTATTGCTCAGGGTCATAAGTGTTCTGTGCTCAGGGTGGAGTAAATTACAAGCGGTGAAGTGCTTCAGCGTTTAATTTAACTTAATTATTTTGGAAGACCGTAGGTAAAATAGAAATAGGTCTGTAATTATTAAGGTCTGTTTTGTCCCCAGATTTAAAAATCAGTATGATCTTTCTAGACTTACACATTTATTTACTAACCTAGCTAAATAAGGGACTATCACATCTTTTATATTATTTAAAATCTTAACAGACTTTCCCCACAAAATTTCAAATTCATATGCCCCCCCTTTAACAGGGGTAATTTTATTTCCATGAACTAATAATTCATATTTAGAATTGCGTAATTTATTACTACCAATCTCGTTACCAATAATACTCTAATTAGTGGTTTTACCTTGACATTTTTTATCTTCATATGCAACTTAGACATAAAAACTATAATACACACGGCTTAAATTTTTTTTTGAATAACATCAAATTTTGTCATTCCGTCATAAAATCATTACCGTTAAATAAAAGTCATTACCAGGCTGCTCAATATCATTACCATTACTTATAAAAATTTTTACGACCCAATAACTTTTGATTAGCTTAGCGAATTTTGAGGACCTTTGTAGGCTTAGAAAGGAAATTTTATGTGCTAATTTTTTTCATGGTTTTGCACGCATTTCCACATACTTTTAAAAAAAACCAACAAAATAATTCATAAACGCGAATTCACCCTCCCATACTCTAAGGCTACGGCCCTAGGGTTCGAGCCGTAGACCGTAGATTTTGTGATTTTTTGGCCTGAAAGCCGTAGAACACGGTAATTGCCGTAGCATTGGCAACACTGTCCCTAAGGGGGGTGGCCGGATACTGGCACACTAGGGGCCTTACTGGCACAATCGCTGGTTTTTCACTTAAGGTGCAGCGCAGACGGCACACTGTCCGTGACGCACTTTTAAGTCTGTGAAAATAGAACCTTTGCAATTATATGCAGTAACGCATACGACGCGCAAAAAAGTGCGGCTGCGCGCCATGTAAACATTTGTGCGTCCGCACACTCGATCGCACAAAAAGAGCGTCGTCTGCGCTGCACCTTATCCTTTATATTTAATTTATACATGGGAGTGCAATGGTTTATTTTTTATTTCACATCTTGACTATATTAGGGATCAGTGGCGGCCTTAGGGGGTGGCGAACAGGGCAACAGCCCGGGGCCTCGCGCTTGCAGGGGCCTCGCGCCATCACCCGAGTTAAAAAAAAACTTTACATAGCAAAACAAAAATATGATTGTGTAATTTTAAGAACGGAATACCATAATACACAGTGATATAGCAATAAAAATATATAAAAATTGGAAATAAAATTTTAGTATCTTTTCATTTTATTATATTTGTTTAGATGTCCACAATTTCTACCTGTTTTCTTTGCTAGCATTCGAAAGCCATAACAGACTTTCCCCACAAAATTTCAAATTCATATGCCCCCCCTTTAACAGAGGTAATTTTATTTCCATGAACTAATAATTCATATTTAGAATTGCGTAATTTATTACTACCAATCTCGTTACCAATAATACTCTAATTAGTGGTTTTACCTTGACATTTTTTATCTTCATATGCAACTTAGACATAAAAACTATAATACACACGGCTTAAATTTTTTTTTGAATAACATCAAATTTTGTCATTCCGATTAACATAAAATCATTACCGTTAAATAAAAGTCATTACCAGGCTGCTCAATATCATTACCATTACTTATAAAAAATTTTACGACCCAATAACTTTTGATTAGCTTAGCGAATTTTGAGGACCTTTGTAGGCTTAGAAAGGAAATTTTATGTGCTAATTTTTTTCATGGTTTTGCACGCATTTCCACATACTTTTAAAAAAAACCAACAAAATAATTCATAAACGCGAATTCACCCTCCCATACTCTAAGGCTACGGCCCTAGGGTTCGAGCCGTAGACCGTAGATTTTGTGATTTTTTGGCCTGAAAGCCGTAGAACACGGTAATTGCCGTAGCATTGGCAACACTGTCCCTAAGGGGGGTGGCCGGATACTGGCACACTAGGGGCCTTACTGGCACAATCGCTGGTTTTTCACTTAAGGTGCAGCGCAGACGGCACACTGTCCGTGACGCACTTTTATGTCTGTGAAAATAGAACCTTTGCAATTATATGCAGTAACGCATACGACGCGCAAAAAAGTGCGGCTGCGCGCCATGTAAACATTTGTGCGTCCGCACACTCGATCGCACAAAAAGAGCGTCGTCTGCGCTGCACCTTATCCTTTATATTTAATTTATACATGGGAGTGCAATGGTTTATTTTTTATTTCACATCTTGACTATATTAGGGATCAGTGGCGGCCTTAGGGGGTGGCGAACAGGGCAACAGCCCGGGGCCTCGCGCTTGCAGGGGCCTCGCGCCATCACCCGAGTTAAAAAAAAACTTTAAATAGCAAAACAAAAATATGATTGTGTAATTTTAAGAACGGAATACCATAATACACAGTGATATAACAATAAAAATATATAAAAATTGGAAATAAAATTTTAGTATCTTTTCATTTTATTATATTTGTTTAGATGTCCACAATTTCTACCTGTTTTCTTTGCTAGCATTCGAAAGCCAATAAAATTACCTTTCAAATTATATACCACATTCTACAATTTTATTGCATAAAAATTGTTTAACTCGCCCGAAATATCTGTGGACCTCGCTGGAATTCGATGCCGCTCCCGCTTCCTCGGACCTCACCCTGTTTTCGCCTATCCAGTACCGTTGCCAAAACAAGCGCCGACGCACGTGTATTATTCTTGCTTCGTAATCGCCTTATTGTTTATTGTTTCTTGTTGTTTATTTTTTCTTGTTGTTTATTATTATTTAGTGTTGAAAGATGGGTAGGACAATACATAGTGCAGAGCGGAATTTAGTGCTCAAAGTAATCCAATTCTTTAAAAATGAAAAAAACACGGCTCTTTCACTACGGAACCCTATAAAGTACAGATTGATCTAAAAGTTGTATAAAAGTGCAAAAAAGTAGATACACACAAATCAAAATAATATTTTTAATCTTTACATCTCGATTTTCTTTGCTATCTCTCCAGTTTGCATGACGTCATTGAGCCAGGTCCACAGATATTTCGGTCGAGTTTATAAAATTGTTTTACATAATCCCAGTTTAGGTGATTCCAGTTTAAAGCTCGCAAGTGTAGTTTGTTATAAATAGAACGAAAATTAAAGCCAAAAACTGACCAACCGCGTCGTGAAATATGCCGCTCGTTTTTACATACAAATCTGCATTCTACACGAGCTGCGGGCCCGCTACCGCGGCGGGCGCGGGAGAAAATCGCTCCGCGAGTTCTTAAGCTTAAAGGGATGTATAAAATAAAAGAATATTTAAAGCAGATAAGTATGTTTATTTACAAAATTTACGAAAACAAATCAGTCTATAATGGCACTGAACGAGAACCTTAAAACATATCTTTGGAATATCTCGAAAAATGCACGTAATATAATATAATGACTTTCGGCTATTAACAAAGGCAGTTAGGAACACTTAATATTCACTTGTTACTTATTTTCTTGCGGGGTACCCTCGCTCTTGTCTTTGATTTCTTTGCGTACGGGTCCGGTCTGCGCTATGGGCACCTTCCTCTCTCCTTTGATGGCCTCCGGAACTTTCCTGGGAGCTGTGATGGTGAGCACTCCGTCTGAAGAGAGCTTAGATTCGACTGCCTCCGGCTGCGTGCCTTCAGGAAGCGCGTACCTCCTCTGGAATTGGCGAGAAATGAACCCGTGTTCATCCTTCTTTTCTTCGTGCTTGCCTTCCACTACGATGTACCCGTCAGCTGTTTTGACACTAATTTCTTCGGGGGCGAAGTGTTGAACGTCCAAACTGATCTGGAATTTGTCGCCGTCTGATTTGATGGTGGAACCGAGATCTCTGAGCGCCGCTGCCATGGACTGCCAGGGTCTGTAGTATTCACTGTGCCTCAGGGGAGCTATGGCGACGGTCAACAGGTCGTTGGGGGTGAGACCCAATCCGAAGTTCTGCTCCATGAGACGACGGGGTCGGGGATCAATGCCCCAATAATCGTCGAATAAAACTGGGAATAACGCCATTTTATTTTCTTGTAATGTAGATCGCAAGTGCTTGCAATTGTTCGCAGTTAGTTCGCAGTTAGCTTTGATCGCTTGTTTCAAATTGACTGACGCACCCACCGTCGGCCGGGCTATTTATACACCAACGAACGCCATCTAGTAGCGAGTAGAAGCTTCTAGGACCGATAATAAAAATGGTTACATCAGATATTCTCAAGTTCGCGGGCCGCAAAGGTTAAAGCAATATGATTTCTTTATGAATAGAATCGATGTTCGAAATTACTAAGTTATTTAACAATGAAATAATGGAACCAGCTTTTTCGATTAATATAAATCCAAGTATCCATTCAACGTTTGTATCAGAATTCTGATCTTTACATACCTATTTGGGTATTTTAAGTGTTTTGGGTATCTTTCCGGCACGGGTTAATTTATATTATAAAATTTTATTGCACACCTCACAACGTGTTTGTAGCAATGTCTGTAAACCAAACCAATTAAAAAAATATATCTGAATTTGAGCGCGCAAGCGTGTGAGTGTGCTCTACTCTTTATTTGATTTTACTGACAAAAAATATTTTATAGAAGTGTCAATAAATTAGGGTGTTGTCATAATCATAACAGACTTTACTGAACAATTCGGTAAGGCAAATAAATACATAGATTTTATAAAAAAAAATAACTAACTTTGAATGCTATTTTACCGACGACCCTGTAGCCCAGTTGGTAGCGACCCTGCCTGCAAAGCGAGGGGTCCCGGGTTCGAGTCCCGGCCGGGGCAGATATTTATGTGACAGATAAATTGTTCTCGGATCATGGATGTTATTGTGATGTGTATCACAGGTAAAAACCTACTGCGGGGGTATGTGTATGTAAGCGTTTTATTTACCTAACTATTATTTTGTACTGCTTAATAACATACTTTAAATTTTGGCACGTTAAAATTGATTAATGGGACTTACATATTAAGAGGACCGTAGGTAAATTACATACTATTGTTTATTTCTTTATTTATTTAATTTATTATTTTATGACGTTCAATTCTAGAATGTATTCAAAATTAATTTAATTTCACACTAATATGTGAAGCTTCATAAATCTATAGTATGAGGCGTACCAAACTAGATTAGCAGAGCTACTGTAACCAGCTGTAACTAAAATTCTATGGTGGGTTCGAATATGTTAATCATTTCTTGTTAAAATTTACAAGTAACGTTTTTACATTACTGCAATGACATAATTATGTACTTATTAATTGGATTCTGAAAACGTTTATCAATTATATTCCATTGTCTAATACAATACGTAGTATAAAAAAAGAACAGCTGTCATGGGATGGCTGACAGATGTGAAACATCGAAATGCGTCGCCACGATCGCCAAGTCTAAAATCAGGTTTACCCCTCGCGTAAAGATATTTCACATCAATAAAAATAGGTTATTTTATTTTACTATTTCTTAATGGTCCAAATATAGGTAAACATTATAAAAATACTGTGTAATAAAACATCCCGCAAATTTTACACAAGCGACCCCTTGCTTTAGTACCTCTGCCGCAACAAGGTTGGGACTTGGGTCGTTTACCCCGCGCGGCGTGCATGGCTGACGCTTCGTTCAATAGCGGTCGGAGCGTTCTAGAAATTCGGGTAGGTCAGTATCAAGGTTCATACCGACTTCGTTAATGTAATATGGATTTAGGGATGAATTTTCTAGCGTATTCGATGTAATGGTGCGTTCTGTGAGCTTCTATGGTACAATTTGAGTTATAAACGGTTTTGTAGGAATGGAATTCAATTAATCAGTTGTTTTATGATTAAGTTTATAACATAGCTACCTACTAGGTTGACGATTAGAGCTATTTAGGGTTTTACTTTGAAACATAAGAATTACGCATTAGAATTTGCGATAACAAAATCGCAAAGTAGGTACGAGTCTGAGGAATACGATCTCACGATCGATTTCTTGCAAATAGGCAACTGTGTAGGGTGTAGGCTAGGCCATAATCTCAGAAATAGGAATATATATGTACCTATTATCAATGATATATTGTAATTTAAATATCGATGGTGGAAAGGCATATTGTATTAACCGCCATTTAGTAAAATGACCAGGAGAGACGATTAAAGTTTTAAAAACTTTATAACTTTTAAAGTATTGAAGATATCTCTATGAAATTTAAGCGAATTAGTAATAAAATTTATTGAAATGGATACATGTAATAAAAAATGACGTATGTCTAATATTTGTATTAATTTATGGAGTTAATACAAAATACCACAAATTCTCAGATAGGTAAAATTAGTTTATATCCAAATATTATACAAAAAAATTTCAAGCAAAGTGTTTTATATCCAAAATATAATTTAGATATTTTCAAGTTTTATATCCAAATAAATGTAATATTACTATCGAGTAAAATGACTTAAAAACAAATCCAATCATGCCCAGAGAGAGGTAAACACTTTTATGTAACTTTTTCATATCTATGCGAACCTGTAAAAACAGTTGTACAGACATCATTTTATTCGAACAAAGAGGGCCAAGTGGCTTAACCATACACTTAAATATAATTTAAGCCACAAACTAAACTTGGGAAAACTTAATAAAATCCTGAAAATTGCAAAAATAAATAAAAATGAAGGTAAATGTTTTACTAAAATTATATTTATCAAAATAATAGGCATACTTGGATCTAAGACTGGTTTTTCGAATCCGTTCTTTGAACTTTGTCCTGAGCCTTCTGAATCCAGCGGATGCCCGCTGTCTTCTTCAGGTCGTCAGTCCACCTGGTCGGGGGGCATCCTATGCTCGTTTTTCCGAGACGTGGGCGCCATTCGAGGACTTTTCTTCCCCAACGGTTATCGGTCCTTCGAACTATGTGGGCAGCCCATTGCCACTTCAGCCAGCTAATTCTTTGAGCTATGTTGGTTACCTTTGTTCGCCTACGGATCTAATCATCTCCAATGCGATCACGTAAGGAAATACAAAGCATAGCCCTTTCCATAGCCTGCTGCGCTACTCTGAGCTTGTGCATTAGGCCAATAGTAAAACACCACGTCTCGGATCCGTATGTCATCGCTGGCAACACACACGGCTCGAACACCTTCGATTTATGGCACTGAGGTAGTGTTTTGGACGACAAGGTATGACGCAGTTTTCCGAACGCAGCCCATCCGAGTTGGATTCTACGAGTGACTTCTTTCTCGAAGTTGGACTTACCCATCTGGTTCACTTGTCCCAGGTAAATGTATGGGTGTGACATGGACATTCGACATGGTTTTCGTCTTGTCCATGTTAATCTTAAGACCCACCCGTTGTGAGACGCTGTTCAAGTCCCCGAGCAATGTACCAAGTTCTTCCAGGGAACCCGCCAGGATGACTGTATCATCGGCATATCGCAGCCGTGTGATGTATTCAATATTGATGTTGATGCCACGTCGTTTCAACTCCATCAACTTGCAAACGTCTTCCAACGCAGCGGTGAACAGTTTTGGGGATATGACATCCCCTTGTCTGACACCTCTCTGCAGTTGGATGGGGTTCGTTGCTGTGTCGTGTATTCTGACAGACATAGTGGCATAATGAGTACAAACACTTCAACACCTCGATATACCGGTAGTCGATGCGGCACCGCTACAAAGAATTTAGTACCGCCCAGGTCTCGATAGAATCAAAGGCTTTCTCAAAGTCCACATAGGCAATACACAACGGCAGATTATACTCCTCAGTCTTTTGTATAATCTGCCACCGTGTGTGTATATGATCTATGGTGCTGTAGCCTTTTCGGAATCCTGCTTGTTCGTGAGGCTGGAAGTTGTCAAGCCTGCGTGCAATTCGAGTTGTGAGCACCCTCGAAAACAGCTTATAAACGTGGCTAAGAAGTGCAATGGGCCTGTAGTTCTCCTTCTTGAAGAACAGCGTCACCACACTTCTGCCCCACGCTTCCGGGGTAGTTCCATTATTAAGACGGAATCGAACAGTTTTTGGAGCACCACTAGAAGGGGTTTACCTCCAACTCTTAGTAGCTCGGTTGTGATTCCGTCATCTTCCGGTGCCTTGTTATTAGGGTTCCGTAGCTGAATGGCAAAAAACGGAACCCTTATGGATTCGTCATGTCTGTCTGTCTGTCTGTCTGTCTCTGTCCGTCCGTATGTCACAGCCACTTTTTTCCGAAACTATAAGAGCTATACCATTGAAACTTGGTAAGTAGATGTATTCTGTGAACCGCATTAAGATTTTCACACAAAAATAGAAAAAAAAAACAATAAATTTTGGGGGTTCCCCATACTTAGAACCAAAACTCAAAAATGTTTATTTCATCAAACCCATACGTGTGGGATGGTCTTCAAAAATGATATTGAGGTTTTTAATATCATTTTTTTCTAAACTGAATAGTTTGCGCGAGAGACACTTCCAAAGTGGTAAAATGTGTGTCCCCCCCTGTAACTTCTAAAATAAGGGAATGATAAAACTAATAAAAATATATGATGTACATTGTTGGCGCGGCAATTCAGCAATAGAATTGAACGCTTCCAAATGCGGTATTCCGTGTGTGCAGATATACTAGACCAGTCTAGACTTACCTTCAAGTTGGATGGTAATGCAGACGACTCTTCACGCGACTTACTTGTAACTTATTGGTTTGTCCAAACTGTATCCAATACACCACACACACGACCTTCGATAGTAGTGGAACTGAACTGTATTAAGCGGTATGGGAAAGGGTTTCCACGATGGTGGAAGATCAGCGGCGCGGTTGAGCTCAGAGAACAAGCGGTCAGCCCGATAGCCAAGTATGGACTACTCTAGAAGCGAACGCGTAGATCAACGCGTTAATACATGTGGTTGAGGGTGGATTAAGATTTCGCCTTACTGGCGCGAACATTGCCCCCGGCTTAAAAACCCTCGGTTTTTACAATATAAAGTGAAATAAGGTAGCGGGGACAATGCGAACTTCTCTATTGAGAAGGAAGCGGACAGAGACGTACGACAGGTCTCTTGTAGATCCCTGTCGACGTTCTCACAGAAGCAACTCTGCAGATGCCATCGCTACCAGGATAAGTGGCAACGACGACTCCGAGCGGCCACTGCAGCGGGGGAATGTTATCAGTCACAATGACAACGACATTGCCTTTAGTTACAGGATTAGAAGGAGTGTTCCATTTTCCTCGACATTGCAATAAATTAAGATATTCTAATTTCCAGCGGTTAGCGAACGACTGAACCATTTGCTCTAGTAGCTCATAGCGGTGTAATAATGTACGCGGTTTTACATAGATTCCATCACCAGTTGACGCGGGCAAGTATTTTAGTGGCGTGGACATCAGAAAATGCGCCGGTGTCAACGCAGTGAGTTCAGACGGATCCTCACTGAGTAGCGTTAGCGGACGTGAGTTAATCACACACTCGATTTGTGTAACGACTGTCAACAGTTCCTCATAGGTGAGCAACTGCGAACCCACAACTCGGTGTAAATGCGTCTTAAATGCCTTTATATAAATTTCAAAATTCCCACCAAAATGCGCACTACGTGGCGGGTTGAATCTCCACGTTATCTTATTAGCAGCTAGTTCGTTACAAATCGAACGATTAAGTTCATCCGAAGTTAACAGATCGTATACTTGGGAAAGCGTAGTTTTAGCGGATACAAATGTTTTAGCATTGTCCGAGTACATAACTGAAACTGTTCCTCGGCGCGACAGGAACCGTTTTAAAGCGTTTAAGAAAGCAATCGTGGTTAAATCGGTGGTGAGCTCAGCATGAACTGCGCGCGTGACCATACACACAAAAACGCATAGGTAACATTTGTAGGAACGAACCCCACGCCTTCTGTAAGGAATGATAGACAAAGGGCCAGCGAAGTCAACAGCGGTGTGTACAAATGCTTTAGTTTCGTTAACCCTGTACGCGGGCAGGTCTCCCATAAGCGGTTGATCTTGCTTAGGTTTAGCTCGAAAACAAAAATTACATTTATGAGTCACGTGACGCACTAATTTTCTGCATGAGATTATCCAAAATCGTTGTCGTAGAATAGACATTAAAGTAAGCGGGCCAGTGTGGCAGTGTAAGCGGTGATAATACTCTACCATCATTAGTACTATACGGTCCTTACTGGGCAGCAGCGCAGGGTGCTGTTGCTCGTAAGTCAAGTCAGCGTGGCGTAGACGACCGCCGACGCGAAGTATGCCGTCGTCGTCTAGGAACGGCGCGAGTTTACGTAAGGTGCGGGAACATAATTTGTTTTGCTTTAAAAGCTGAATGTCATCAGAGAAATAAGCGGCTTGTAATACCTGAATAACTTTCATTTCGGCGAATTCGAGATCGTTAGCGGAAAAGATATTTGAACGCGGTAGTTTGCGTAAAAAGCGGTAAATATAAATAATTGTATGCAGTAAGACTAACCAGCGAGAGATTCGCTGCGACAGAGATAGGAGCGGGTGCGGTTCAATCGCACAAGCGACGGCGGAAAGTGCGGTTAACTTACATTCGGGCAATTCGACGGAATTTGTAGCGGAATTAATCGATTCAATGGGCCACTCTTGTACGTCGTTACGTAACCAAGACGGTCCCGAGAACCACAGAGGATGGTTCTGAATTTGAGCGGGCGTTAGACCACGTGACAAACAGTCACTAGGATTTTCAGTGCCAGGCACGTGATAAAAGCATTCAGCGGGAATAGCGGATGTAATCTTTGTGATACGCGTCGCGACGAAAGTTTTGAATTTATGTGGAGATGAATTAACCCACGATAATGCCACCATGGAATCTGTGCAACAAAATATTTGGTCTACGGAATGGCGAGTTTGATAAGAATCAATTACACGACGAACTAATTTCGACATGAGCAGAACGGCGCATAATTCGAGACGAGCCACCGTTATTGTTTTAAGCGGAGCGACTTTTGACTTAGCGCAGACCAAACGTATTGAAGCGGGAGCGGATGATTCATTTTTACTTCTCACATAAACAGCACAGCCATACGCACGCTCACTGGCATCCGAGAAGGCTACAATAGATACCGATGAATTTTCAAATACATTCAAGTGTCGCGGAATGCGTAAATTTTCTAAAGAAGGAAGCTCGCGTAAATAGTTTAACCATAAACGTAAAACGTCGGAGGGTGGTGTACTATCCCAGTCGACTTTTAATGCGAATAATTTTTGTAAGATAAGTTTTGCGTATAAAATAACGGGCGCAATCAAGCCGAGCACGTCATACAAGCGTGCAATTACAGATAAAATGTTGCGTTTCGTTGGCGGACGATCGTCTAACTTGACTTTAAACATAAATTCATCGGACGCGGGATACCACTGTAAACCTAATACCTTTAAAGTTTGCGCGGGATCGTTAAAATCGATATGAGAATGATAGCGTAATATTTCGGGCAGCGAGTCTAGTAAATCTGGCGCATTGCTAGACCATTTGACGAGCTCAAAGCCCCCGGCTGTGCACAACTCGCGAAGATCGTCTCTGAGTTGTAAACCGTCTGTCAGGGTTGGCACAGAGAAACAAATATCATCCATGTAACAATAATTCTTAAGGGGATTGCCTTGCCCGATGACCTTGAAGATTTGGTCCCTCTACTAGTATTTTATAACTAAGCGCCATCTACCGACCAACGACTATAGTACAATAAAACGAACTGAAGATAAAGCAAGAAAACATGTGGCACAGAGTTGTCATTGTTTTTGCCTATTTATATTCGCTCTCTGAGAGATCTTCGAATACGTCATTTTGTTCCTATAGTTTTTGTAGTCTTGTACGAGTACCTGCCTACATGATAATAATTTATTTATTTTGAACTACACTATGCATTATGCCTGCTGACATTATGTAGCTTTCATTCTACTAAATGATACATTCTGAAGTATGATGATGACCAGGTAAGTACTGATCAGTTTTCAGTAACGGGAATAGTTAGGATGACCTAGCTTTCAACATTTATCTAATTGAGCACGGATGCTACTACATGAAACATTCTGAAGGTCTGATGATGACCAGGTAAGTGCTTATAGGTTCTCAGTAACGGAAGTACTTAGGATGACCTAGCTTTCAACATTTATCTAATTGAGCACGGGTGCTACTACATGAAACATTCTGAAGGTCTGATGATGACCAGGTAAGTGCTTATAGGTTCTCAGTAACGGAAGTACTTAGGATGACCTAGCTTTCAACATTTATCTAATTGAGCACGGGTTCTACTACATGAAACATTCTGAAGGTCTGATGATGACCAGGTAAGTTCTTATAGGTTCTCAATAACGGAAGTACTTAGGATGACCTAGGTTTCAACATTTATCTAATTGAGCACGGGTGCTACTACATGAAACATTCTGAAGGTCTGATGATGACCAGGTAAGTGCTTATAGGTTCTCAGTAACGGAAGTACTTAGGATGACCTAGCTTTCAACATTTATCTAATTGAGCACGGGTGCTACTACATGAAACATTCTGAAGGTCTGATGATGACATGGTAAATGCTTATAGGTTCTCAGTAACGGAAGTACTTAGGATGACCTAGTTGATGACCTTGTTTTAATGTTGCCATTGAGGGCCATCCATAAATTACGTCACACTAATTTCATGACTTTCTGACCCCTCCCCCTCTCTTTGTCACAGCTGGTCACATTTATGAGACCTCCCCCCCCCCTAGTGTGACGTCACATATTATGAATTAAGTTCCAAAATACATATACATATATATCCTACCAAATATTCGATTTTGGAATGTGACGTCACAAAATTTAGGATCCCCTCCCACCCTTGTCACACAATGTCACGCTACATCGAAACCCCCTCCCCCCTAACGTGTGACGTAATTTATGGATGGCCCTTTGTGATTGTTTCTAAATTACAATAATTAATTAATTCTATAGGAAATAAGGAGTAATCAAGGTCTTTGGTCCTGCCGAAGGAGATCAGTGTATTTTAATAAAAAAAAAAAAAAATAGGAAATAAGGTAGTAGTAAGGTAATAAAAAAATTAGGAAATAAGGGGGCGTCAAGAAATCTGTAGAGTTTAAATTTTCAAATATCACCATTATATCTAGCAGGTACGCGCGGTAGGGTGTCCAGCCAAGTTCAAGCTAACAGAACTGGCGATCAGTACCGCGTGTAAAATTACACAAACGATTTGGAGCCACTTTTGACCCCCTCATAACTCAAAAAGTATTCGACATAAGCCTGTAAAATTGCTCATTGCTTGAGACTTGCGAAATACATATTTGCTCCAGATTTCATAAACACACCTCAAACGGTTATTAAGATAACGTCCAAAAATCGTCATTTTTATCACTGAATGACCTATAGATCAAAACTCTAAACTAGTTCCAGATGACCTAGAAAGTTAAAATTTGGCTTCCAGATAGGTAGTTGAGTATACAAATACAAATACCAAGGAATAAATTAGAAACTAGCAAATTTTTATAATTTTATTATAATGTGTAATATTATACGAATCATTTCGAGTTACTTTTGACCCGTTCATAATTCGAGACCTATTTCACCTAAATACATGAAATTTGGCACATTTATTAAAACCCCTTATTTAAAATAAACAGCTTATTTAAAAGTTCATAGATGTGGCTAAAACTTTGATACATTAACGTTTAAAAATCCGCATTTTGGTGACTGAGTCACTGACCTAAGATTAAAAACATAACCTACTTCCAGATGGGCTAGAAACTAGATATTTTGCATCAAGGTAGACTATCAGGCGTATCTAAAGGAAAAAATCTAAAAACTGAAAGTTATTGATTCTTTATTTGTTCTTGTATTGATTTTTTATTTGTTTTTGTATTTTGGAAAAAAGTAAGTTAGATCTATAACTCGTCTTCCAGATATATTTTTTGTTTCTGCTTGTGATTCTTCTTCAATAATCAAATCTTGTAAATCTTCTTCATCTTGTTCAACCTAAAACAAACAAACAATGCAGTGTCAAATTAAATTAGCTAGGGAAACTATCTAGTATCTAACAAATACCACAGTGTAAGCAAACAGAATAAGTTACCGGCAAAATTTGCTCTGCTCCCTCATCAACTTCCATCCCAGACAGCTCGTATGTTTCTGTTAACGGCTGAAGTTCCTGATTTTGTAATTCTGAGTTTTGCTGGTTCCTGAACTGCCTGAAACATAATAACTTAAGTGAGCGAAGGTAATGTTTTTGCTGCTACAGTCAGTAATAAGCCATACACAAAAATTCAAATGAGTCCAAACACGATGGTTCTACGCAGTGCCATCATTGAGATCCTTTACCCACCTTCGGAGTCCACCATCAGGTAGGTGACATCATCAGTCACCAAGGTCTCAATGAGACCTTTCAAATGAGTCCAAGCACGATAGTTCTACGTAGTGCCGTCACTGAGATCCTTTACCCACCTTCGGAGTCCACCATCAGGTAGGTGAAATCATCAGTCACCAAGGTCTTAATGAGACCTTTCAAATGAGTCCAAACACGATGGTTCTATCTAGTGCCGTCACTGAGATCCTTTACCCACCTTCGGAGTCCACCATCAGGTAGGTGACATCATCAGTCACCAAGGTCTCAATGAGACCTTTAAAATGAGTCCAAACACGATGGTTCTATCTAGTGCCGTCACTGAGATCCTTTACCCACCTTCGGAGTCCACCATCAGGTAGGTGACATCGTCAGCCACCAAGGTCTTAATGAGAGCTTTCAAATGAGTCCAAAACACGATGGTTCTATCTAGTGCCGTCACTGAGATCCTTTACCCACCTTCGGAGTCCACCATCAGGTAGGTGACATCATCAGTCACCAAGGTCTCAATGATACCTTTCAAATGAGTTCAAACACGATGGTTCTATGTAGTGACGTCACTGAGATCCTTTACCAACCTTCGGAGTCCACCATCAGGTAGGTGACATCATCAGTCACCAAGGTCTCCAAAAGCCTTTTCAAATGAGTCCAAACACGATGGTTCTACGTAGTGCCGTCACTGAGATCCTTTACCCACCTTCGGAGTCCACCATCAGGTAGGTGAAATCATCAGTCACCAAGGTCTTAATGAGACCTTTCAAATGAGTCCAAACACGATGGTTCTATCTAGTGCCGTCACTGAGATCCTTTACCCACCTTCGGAGTCTACCATCAGGTAGGTGACATCATCAGTCACCAAGGTCTCAATGAGACCTTTCAAATGAGTCCAAACACGATGGTTCTATCTAGTGCCGTCACTGAGATCCTTTACCCACCTTCGGAGTCCACCATCAGGTAAGTGACATCATCAGTCACCAAGGTCTTAATGAGACCTTTAAAATGAGTCCAAACACGATGGTTCTACGTAGTGCCGTCACTGAGATCCTTTACCCACCTTCGGAGTCCACCATCAGGTAGGTGACATCATTAGTCACCAAGGTCTCCATGAGACCTTTCAAAAATTCAAATGAATCCAAACACGATGGTTATACGTAGTGCCAATGAGATGCTAATACCCACCTTCGGAGTCCATCATCATTTAGGTCTCCATCCGCCGTCAAACGAAATTCTCAAGATAGCTAAAACGTTAAAAAAATAAACACACTAGAAATAATGTACTCAATAGGGTAGGTACTTACCAATAGTTTTGGAGAGCTCGGTCACGTTTCACTTACATTTATTCATATATTTAGCCACAGTCAGTCTTACTCTATGATAGGGTCAATAAACTAAACGAAATTATAATCTACTTTACATATATTTACAAACTTAATTTCTATTGTTCTTTTACGAAATATTTATATTTGTACTATTTACAATATGACTTCATTCAAAAAATTTTCAAAACGTGAGGTTTTAGTTTTTATTTGGAAAAAATAACGCGCGTACAATCCACCCGTCACAAGAGTCATCGAGACACTGATTTATCGCGTTCCGAGACTCCCGAGCACGCGACGCAGGGCTTAGCGGGGGCGCTCAAGCGGGGTACTGGTGAAGTTTTGGGTTTTTATTCATTATTTAAAAATATTAAAAGAATTAAGAAAAAAAAAACAATACAAATTGTGAAACACGTCATTACACATTTTTTTGTACAAAATTCATGCCGAACTATTTAACCGTTACAGAGAACATTTACAATTTAGGTTGAAGAAGGACCTATTTAACAAAATTTTTTCCCAATATTTGGGAGAGGTTATTAAAATTTTAAACAATACAATATCATTGTGATGACCTTCAGTATACCATATATTTTTTATATGGAAATCGCATAAAAGGTTTCATCTGCAATCTTCTTCAAACTTACAGTGTTTTTGAGATTTGAGCGAGCCAATCCCCTTAATAACGTCAGCAGCGAACGGGAATCGGTTTCGTTCATCGTCACAGAGCTGCCGAAGCACGCGCATTGCTAAGAAAGGGCTGCTTCGAAAGCCGAAACAGACGCGGTTAAACTGATAGGTGTCGAGCGGTTGAGCGGGGTCAAATCGATATAAAAACTTTTGAAATATGCGGTGAACATCATGCGTTAAAATGCGTAAATACATTTGTTTAACGTCGGAGGTAAAAGCAAATTCATAAAAAAGAAAATTAATTAGGATAATAAATAAATCATTTTGTAAATTTTGTCCCGTGTATAAAATGTCATTCAGTGCTACACCCGATGTGGTTTTAGCGCTTGCATCCATCACCATACGCCATTTAGTAGTGGTTTTATCAGGTCTTGCCACGGCGTGATGAGGAATGTAATAACCAGATGTACTGTCATCGTTAGTTATTTGTGAGATATAACCCTTATCTAGGTACTCGCGTATAATGGAGTCATATTCCAGACGTAACTCGGGGTAGGAAATCAGTTTACGTTCTAATAACATAAAGCGTTTCTTAGCGTGTTCATATGAATCGCCCAAGAGTGTTGGGTCGCGACAGAAGGGTAATGCAACCGAATAGCGGCCTGATTGGTCACGGGTAAAATTATTAATAAAAATGTTTTCGCATTCACGATCAGCGGGACTTAAAGGTAGTTCACACGAAGGTACCTCTTCAAGTTGCCAAAATTTTTGTAAAATTAAATCGGTGCGGTAATCTACGGTCGAACAAAAAGACACGTTTGCGGAAGCGGGACTTAGCGATGGCGTATTTCCGATAACTATGTATCCAAAAATTGTTTCAAGAGCAGTAGGAGTACCATGCGGACCGCGGACGCGTCCCGATAACAGTATATCAGAGAATAAAGATGCTCCTATAACCATCTCAACCTCTCCCGGCGAGGCAAAGCTAGCGTCTGCGAGCGGTACATTATTTAAATAACAAAGCTTCGATACATCTACTTGAGTGGTCGGCAACTCATCCGTGATTCGGTCGAGTACGAACGCGTCGATAGGTACCAGTACCTTATCATCAAAGCGAGATTGCAAAATTACGGAAGTGACACCCCTAATAGGACTAAGTGATGACCCTATTCCTTTAACAACGGCACGCTGAACTTTATTACAATTAATATTTAATTTTTTGCAACAAGATAACGTTATGAAATTGTTTTGAGATCCTGAATCGATAAGCGCTCGAATGCAATGCAAATTGTTATCTAATGAGTTCTTTATAATATAAACTTGAATAGTACCGAGTAGGCAAGTGTTAATGACATTGTTGTCGCTTTGAGCGGCTAGCGATGTACTTTGAAATGACACATGCGGACGCTCCACAGTCTTGTGGCTCAATGAGGTACAAGCGGTAGCGGTGGTGGCAGCGGGAGTTGTGACGTTGGAACCGGTCGCGGCTGCTTCGCGGACGGCATCACTATGCATCGATGGGACGGACGCGCCGTTTACTTCGTGGCGCGAGTGCCTCGAGCTGGCGTTCGAATCCGAACGTTGTGCATTTTGCTTTCTACATAGCAACGAGTGATGCTTACATTCACAAAACCGACATTTAGAAATTGACTTACAAGCGGAATAATTATGAGAAAGACTTAAACAATTAGTACAGCCATGGTGATCTTTAACGAGCTTAGATCTATTTTCAATTGAAAGATCATGAAATGCACGACATTTATATAATGGATGCCAATTATAGTTGCATAAGGAACACGAGGGCGTCTCTGTAAAGCGTTTGTTGAAAGAGGAAGATGTAACGAATGAATGAGTGGATCTTGGGTTTACTGAATGTTTATTTAATTTCAAAGCGGTTTCATTTATGCGTTTATTAGACGAACCACCAACACCTGTGGCTGTGCGGTCCAGTATTTTTGATTGTTCGCGAAGGAAAATAGTCAAATCGTTATAAGTAGGCAAAGCGGTATCTCTCTTTAGCATTTCAAAGGAGCGAGCGGTTTCTGAATCTATCTTCTTTAAAGCCAAGTACAAGATAATTAAATCTGATAGATTATCGATTTTTAAAGAATTTAAACTAGATACAGCGGTACTAAATGAATCCAAAAACGAGTCGATATTTTTTGAATTAGCGGTCGTGAATGGTTTAAAATCAAACATTTGATCTAGATACGCCGTAGCGAGGCTCCGTTTGTCATTATAACGATCAACTAATGACGTCCAGATAGTTTGATAATTGTCACTGTTTGGCGTAATACCTACACACACGCTGAGGGCGCGACCAGACAGCTTGCCGATTAAATATTGGACTCGTTCATGGTCCGAAAGATCGGGGTTCTCGTGAATAGTGCGTTTAAAAGATTCATAAAATATTGGCCATTTAATTGGATCACCTGAAAAGGTGGCTAGTTCTAGTTCGGGCAACTTAATTGATTTTTTATTAGCGGAAGGCGGTGTAGTTCCCGAAGTAGATGAGGTTTTTAATTTTGATTCCACGTACTTACAGCGACAAAACAAATCTTCAAAAGCCGATTGACTTTGATAATTCACGTCAGCGTGAGGTTTAAGTTTTATTTGTGTTTCGATCAGCTGATTCGTTATATTATAGAACTCAGTACGTAAAGTATCTAAAGTTGCGGTACTACACATAAATAATTCTTCAGAAACTGTATTTTCAAAAGCATTTAAGGAACGATCATAAACGATCTGTAATCGAGCGAAGATTGCGTCACGTCTGCCTTCTAACACCTTTAAATTAATTTCTAAGATAGAAGTTTCGTCTTCTTCAGCAGACTCGTACGCATCTTTCTTTTCACAAACATCGCGTTTAGGAGGCATTGTGAAAGATGTTAATGTCCACGCAATTTACACTTCACAAGTAGCAAGCGGATGGAACGTTCGAGAACGCGCTAACCGGTAATAATATTCGCGTAATGCAAAACTACCGACACAAGTAAAATATTGTATGAACCGACTATGCGTAGAAAATGGAACACAAATGAATAATAATTTTGTTTTTTAGCGGAAAGTGAGAAAAGGGACTAAATAGGAGTCGAAAGAACAATTAAGGTTGTAAATTAAGGATTGTCTTGATGGGCCAAAAACTAATGATGCGGCTCGATGGACCAAAAACTAATGTTGGCGCGGCAATTCAGCAATAGAATTGAACGCTTCCAAATGCGGTATTCCGTGTGTGCAGATATACTAGACCAGTCTAGACTTACCTTCAAGTTGGATGGTAATGCAGACGACTCTTCACGCGACTTACTTGTAACTTATTGGTTTGTCCAAACTGTATCCAATACACCACACACACGACCTTCGATAGTAGTGGAACTGAACTGTATTAAGCGGTATGGGAAAGGGTTTCCACGATGGTGGAAGATCAGCGGCGCGGTTGAGCTCAGAGAACAAGCGGTCAGCCCGATAGCCAAGTATGGACTACTCTAGAAGCGAACGCGTAGATCAACGCGTTAATACATGTGGTTGAGGGTGGATTAAGATTTCGCCTTACTGGCGCGAACATACATTACCAAGCAAACTTCCAACGAAAATTGGTTTGAATGAGATCTAGTAAGTCGTTTTTTTTTTTAATACGTCATAAATCGTAAACCGCAAAAAACATTGATCAAAGTTACAACGAACTACAAGAACTTTTATATTATGTTACTTGCTGCTACGGAACACTTCATGGGCGAGTCCGACTCACACTTGGCCGCTTTTTTTAAGCTGTTTGAGAGCCTCTCTAATCTTATACAGGCTGACGTCCGGGATATCCTCTGTGTAGTGTCGGGTCAGTTTAGCTCGCCTGTCGCTCCACCACGCTTCCGGGATAGTTCCATTATTAAGACGGAATCGAAGAGTTTTTGGAGCACCACTAGAAGGGGTTTACCTCCAGCTCTTAGTAGCTCGGTTGTGATTCCGTCATCTTCCGGTGCCTCGTTGTTTTTAAGCTGTTTGAGAGCCTCTCTAATCTCATACAGGTTGACGTCCGGGATATCCTCTGTGTAGTGTCGGGTCAGTCTAGCTCGCTTGTCGTTCTCCTCAGGAGGAGGTGGAGCTTGAGAGGAGGCATACAAGCGTCCGGAGTATCTCTCAATTTCTCTTAGAACTCCTGGTTTCGACGAAACCATGGTGCCGGACTCGGTCTTCAACCTCTTAAACTGACTTTGCCTAATAGACAGATCCCTGGCGAACACTTTGGAGCCCTGGTTTCGCTCAATTGTGTTCAAATCACGTCGCCTGCACTTGGAAATCTGTTCATTGAGTCGTCGGTATTCCCTCATAGAGGTTGGAGACTGCACACATAGTTCTCGTCGATCCATCATAAGACCGAGAGTTTGTTCTGAGAGAACCTGAGATCTACCACTAGGGTGGGTCTTGAAATACTTCGACCCTACCTCGTGGATAGTTGTTACCATCCTGGTGTTAAGCTCGTCCACTAACATGCACGATTCTAGGCACGCAAAGCGGTTTTGCAGCTCAAGTTGAAAGTTTTCGGATCACTGGATTTGGACGGATGTTGGGCGAAGCGTAGACTTCATCAGGCGTGACCGTTTCAGCTTCAGGCAGATATTTAATGTGCCTCTTACAAGACGGTGATCGCTTCCGGTTTTGAACCTGCTGATCACAGAGACATCATTAAATATGTGCCATTTGTCTGCCAGAATGAAGTCTATCTCGCTTTTCGTAGAACCATCAGGACTTATCCAAGTCCACTAACTTGCTTGATGAAACTTACCGCAATCGAAAAGTCGATTTTCTTTTTAATCTTCGTAAATGCAGTTCTTAATAATTTTTCGCTGCGGCGTCGATTCATTATGCTTAAATCTATAGTTCTCAATAAAATAAAATAGTATTACTAATAAAAAGGTTATAATGGTAAGGACAGAAAATCAAAGAAATTAATTCAACAATAAACAACACGTAACTAAACAATAACATACCTAAAATACTTAAATAATGGCGAACCCCGAGGTTTGACAACGACACGAAGTGTGCTCAGCCGTCTTCTCCGACACAAGAGAGGTGTATGAAGCGCCTACGCATCAGCCTGTACTTAATATTATCGTCTGATTTACTTGCAATTTGCTTTATTTTGTATGATTTAACCACCAATTTTTGTATGCGATAAAAAATTGTAAAGTAGTTGAATGCCAAAAATAAAACTAGTACAGTCAGTTTAAATGCAGATTTTATTTGTAAAAAAAACAAGTAAATTTGTTTTATTGAATTAAAATTGTTTCTAGAAAGAACAGCAAAACGACTCAACGCATAATGTTACCTTATTTTGTATAGGTAAAATGTATTATCTTGCAAACAATAGCATTTTAGAGTAGAGTAAAATGTATTAACTTACAATGCCTAACATTTAAAATCGGAGTAAAATGTTTTAATTCTGTTGATGAAGAAAAGTCAAGTTGGGTAAAATGTATCAATTACAAAAATGATAATATTATAATTTGGTAAATTGTTTTATCATTTAAATTTAGTTAAAGTCAAGCAAGGCAAAGTAGCATAACGTAAAATTTTTAGTTGAGATGTGTTTTAATGACAAAATCCACTATTTACTATGGAGTTAAAACACAAAAAAATATGAAAAACTTCAAAATCATAGGTGTATTAACGACCATAAAAGTTGTCAGATCGAGCTGAAACTAGGACCATTCGAAAGAGTTCATTCTCCCGATTCCAACGGTGTATATAACTCGATATCGCCTAAAATGGCGGTTAATACAATATGCCTTTCCACCGTCGATATCCTTGCAGGAATATCATTGTTTGTGTTAAATACATAAAAAAAAAGTATATGATCTCACAAAAAATGTTTGTAGCAGTGTCCTTTAAAGACATTAAAACTATCCAACCGTGGTGCCCCAAACTGGTTTTATTTGAAAGGCTTTCACGAATTGTCAGTTGTATTTCTTTTTTTAGCGTTGTTGCATACGTCGGGTATCCACTAGTTTTCAGTAACAGCACTAGTACATAGGATCGCCAGTTGGCAAGACTGAAAAATCTGGAGAAAACTTCAAAAAGTTGCGATTTGTCGGGACATTTTGTATTTTGTTGAGCCTTGTATTTTGTCGGGACTTGCCTGGACATCATGTGAAATGTCGGGACAATCCAGACGAATGCCGACCATTTGTCAACCCTACATAATATTATTAGTTTTTTGATAGGTCGAGGCTAAAGAACCTTCGTGGTTTAGATGCGCTACGGGAATATGCTTTAAGTTCTAGAAGACAAGTTGTTTTAGTAAACTCTTCAATAATTTGGTGATCGATTATCAGACGCTTTTTCATGCTAACAGGGTATATTACAGATTATATTTAAATAATTTTCCTAGAAGCACTCTCAAAACAAAAGGATTTTAAAATCAAGCCACTGGTAAATGAAGCTTAATGATCTTTGTAAGTATGTGAGATTAGATAAAAAAACACAAACTTTCTAATTTTTGATACTTTTTATTTGAAATTCAGTCGAGTGATCTTTACTAATCGTCCGAATCCTTTTAGCCTTCCGTTCAGCTTTTTGTCCAATTAGCCTGAAACCCAGGTCGGCCAACCAAAAAGCCGGACAGACCAGCCAGTTTGGCCGGACATTTGGGTAAAAAGGCCGGACAGTTAATTAGGGTGTACAAGAATTTGTATTAATATTATTAAGATTTTTTTTTTAGAAATTCTTCACTGATTAATAACATTTAAAGTAAACAAATTAAAAATACTAAATAATTAGCAGAAACGTGCTTTAAAAGCTCAATATTTTTGTAAAAAGTTGTAATAATGTTTAAACTTCAAATATTTTAAATTAAAAGCCATCTTGACTACTCTCATCGATTTTAAATAGGCTACTCATTAACTCATTTCTTGTATACTAACAGCTTCTTGAAATCAACCATCAACATCTCCATTTTTCATCAGAAAATATTTAAGGTTTTGCAATTGGTCAAAACCTTTGCTATCGTTAACTTTAAACAATGACTTTAAAATATTTTCTTCGTGGATACTAATAGTTTCGGAAACTTGATTACATGCAGGAAGGTCTTTTAACAGTCATCAATGTAAATTAAAGATTTAAAGAGATTTAAAGATTTATTTGTCACAAAAAACAGTTTCACAATTTAAATAATCGTAAACATCGACAATACCTAGTATATATTAAACTGTGTCTGTATGGTGTCTGTGTATTGTGTCCTTGTATAAGTTTCTTATAAGTTGGTAAAATGTAAAAAGCCTTACAAAGCCGGACAAGCCGGACACGGTTAAATTTGGCCGGACACGCATTCAAAAAGCCTGGCAACCCTAAGCCAGAAGAGCAATGCCGACGCTGAGATTCAGTTTTCTGGAACTAAAAGTTCGGACTTTTTTAGAAATACCGAAAGTAAGTACCTACCTACATCTTTTTCGATAAAAAATAATTTTCAAATCAAACAGATAAATAACGGAGAAACCAATCGAATTGAGCTCCTCCTTTTTTTAAGCCGTTTAAAAATAATTACAGTAGGTACATAAGACATATAGGTCTATCTCAGAGGTCTATGATATGACATAAGGCCCTGAATTCTGATAGCCTAGCGGTTAGAACGTTGGGCCACCACGACCACACACCTCTAATTTTCAAATATTATGTATGTTTTGCAGGTAACTTTCTTTACTTGCTTCGGTGAAGGAAAACATCGTGACACATCGTCGATAGTGACCTCCATAAAGTTCTCAAAGGTGTGTGAAGTCTACCAATTCTGTACGGCCTGTACCCCTCACATTGTGAGAGGAGACCCCGAGCTAGGGTTGCCCGTTGCCAGATGGTCGGGATTCGTCTTGATTGTCCCGACATTTCACATGATGTACAAATAAATACAAGGCCCGACAAAAAACATATACAAGGCCCGACAAAATACACAATGTCCCAACAAATCCAGACTTTTTTTAAGTTTTGTCCAGATATTTCAGTCTTGCCAGCTGGCAATCCTAACCCCAAGCCCAACAGTGGGACAATTATGGATTGCTACTTTTCCTTTTTTAGCTACATAGGTATAATGGTATAATAATGGTATCAGAGTAAGTACGTACTAGGTCAATAAAAAAGTCCTATGTAACAACACTTAACTCGTTGACCACAATACAATAAATATTGTGTGAATTATTAAGACGTAACTGAGACGATCGGATTGCGGTGTACCACCCAGGTAGTCTGTTACCTGACCTAGGTATCGTGTAGTGTCAATTTCAAGTCTGAAAATGTATAATCGCATAGAAAAAGCTCCAACAACAAATTTTTAAATTGTCGAGTTCTTATTATCAAATTATCATTTTGCTTTATCAGTCAAATTTATTTTCGAAACAGTCTGCTTTCGAAGACGCTCAACTCAATATCCCTTTCATGGTTGTTTCCACATTTTTTTAATAAGAATGTATTATTAAATGATGTGAAACATCTTTACGCGGTGGGTAAACCTGATTTTTGGCATGGTGATAAGGACCGTGGCGACGCATCGCCGGCAATATGAAAAAAATGTATAATAACACAATGGTGGGTAATCATAAATAAACTTGGTTTGATAGGCTGTAGCTTACGGTAAGACAAATTCGAAATTTCAAAAGAAGAAACGTTTGCCTATTGGGATATTGTAGGAACTATAACACTATATCTACCAGCTACCTGAGTTTACTGTACTTTTACGCCTATTAGTTGTACAAAATAATTTTGATGTTTCACATTGCCAGCCGTCCCATGACAGCTGTTCTTTTTTTACTAAGAATGTATTCTTAGTAACAAGTTTACAGCAATTACTGAATCGTCAGTTACTAAAATGCACCTATTGTATTCATAATTACGTTAATTTCAATAATTAGAAGCAATTATCTAGTATAATCATGATTCAAGCCTAAAATCAAGAAATCGTCAACGTTTTCTCGAAACGTAGGTACAAAGCGCAGTCACAAAAACATCGCGTCGATAATAACAATAATACCCCATTTACACGCGCGCGCGAGCCACGAGACAATCCGCGAGACGCGCGCGTGCGCGCGCGTGTGAACAGGGCGCTCGCGGACCAGACAGCGGCGCGTCTCGTGGCTCGCGGGCTCGCGTCGGGAGCGGTTTGTTAGGCGCGGCCAAAGGGGCTCGCGCGAGCGCTCGCGCGGTGTTCATACGCGCGTAGGGGGCGTGGCTTACGGACGCGCCACGAGACGATCCGCTACACGCGCGTGTAAATGAGCGGTAACAACTTTGTTTACAATACACGCAGCCGCTGTGACGCATGACGCAGACGCCACGTTCGCCGGCCGGTGCGGGCATTCCCGAAATTTCTCGACAGCTGTTCACGTAGTCACGTCATTTTGTCGCCGATAGTACGCAACGTTCTTAGCGGTTTCGAGAATTTTCTACTTGTCGCTAGATGGCGTTGCTCCGATCGTATAAATACGGGCGCGAACGGCAACAAGGCACGCAATTTTGAACAAACAGTCGAAGTGATCTACGAGCGATTGCTGAGAATTTCAGCGCCTTATTTTCAAGCGTATATTCAGTCGTCGAGAAGTCAAGAAGAAGTTTAGCAAGATGTCTCTACTTCCATACGTTTTTGGATACGATTGGCCTACCTACCGCCCCAGCCGCTTGCTGGACCAGGACTTCGGGTTGGCGCTTACTCCTGACGACCTGCTGACCGTTGCCATGGCTCCCTTGAACTCGAGGGACTACTACCGACCCTGGAGACAGCTGGCCGCCGCAGCTCGGGACATCGGATCCAGCATCAAGGTCGACAAGGATAAGTTCCAGCTGAACTTGGACGTTCAACATTTCGCCCCGGAAGAGATCTCAGTGAAGACAGCCGACGGCTACATCGTGGTGGAGGGAAAGCACGAGGAGAAGAAAGATGAGCACGGATACATCTCTCGTCAATTCGTCAGGCGTTACGCGTTGCCGAACGGCGTGAAGCCAGAAGCCGTCGAATCCAAGCTCTCTTCCGATGGAGTTCTCACCATCACCGCTCCCAGAAAACAGACCCCCGCAGTCAAGGATGAACGCCCTATCCCCATCCAGCAAACCGGACCAGTTCGCAAGGAAATCAAGGATTCTCCCGTCAGTGAGGAAACCAAGAAGTAAACCCATGCATTTCAACGGCGCGGTCCTGGCAATTCCTAGTATGTACCTACCTCATCACAATATCTGCCTGTAAATAATTGACTGATTTTATTTAAGTAATATAAATTTTTATTTAAACACCGCTTAAATACTTGTTTTATTTCTATTCCTACCAGGCTACCATGATTTTTAACTTCATTTTACTTTGAAATCATTCTTAAAATTAATCGGATTATATAAAGATTTAGGGCTTATTTCACAATCTTCAAGTAAGTCCGAAGTAAGCTATTCGTTGGTTAAGTTGACATTTCGTGTATGTAAAATGACACTTTAACGTCACTTTAACCGGCGAATAGCTTATTAACTCGTTAGAATCCGCGTGGCGGCGGTACCTTTGAGTTCGAACGTCCGACGGGTTAATTGAAATAAGTAATATTAATTAATCGGCACGCAGATAGATATTTCCTACATTTCTAAAGAAAATCTAATATTCTAATTTCTAGTTACATAAATCAAATCAAAATTTTCTGAGACACTATACACCTCAAGTATGCACGTAAATTAAAAAAAAAAGTATCAAATAATCATCGCACATTTAAAATATAGAAGTCTGAAACTGACTATACAGAAACTATATACCTGACCTACATCAAATATACAAAGATTACGATTACTATATAGGTATATACTTGACCTACATCAAATATATAAAGATTACGAAGTTGTATAAATATGGTGTATACAATTAACAATGTATAATATGCATTTTAATAACTAGTAACTACCGACATTTTATTGATAAAGTCGGAAACTGAAACAATATAGGTACCTGACCTACATCAAATACCTAAAGATTACGAAATTTCGTATGGAAAAATATATGGTGTATACTGTATACAATTAAAAATTAAACAGCAATGTATATGCATCGTAATAACTTTACTTGCCTTTTTTATTGATCTGATTCTTACTGCACTAGAAACTTGAGGGGCTTCCGTGGTGCGCTAACGGTATTAGTTTAGCATGAGCCCTAATTGGCGTATTTACTTCCGTGTTCATTAGGAAGGACATAAAAGTGGAAATGGATCCATCAAAAATGTTTAATTTCCATTCAGTTATGCAACAAAACTACACTTCGTCATAAATGTCGACGGAACCCCACGAACTAGGCCTGGGCCTTCTGGGCCTTTGGGCAAATCCGTCAATCTTGTGCGATTGAGTCCAGGTACCGGAAATCAGATTGGTGAACGTCATTTTGTCGAGAGAAGCACAGACCTGGAGAAAACCTACCTAAGTCACAGAACCTTTTTTTATGGAAATAGCTGGCAAATGAGCTGACGATCCACCTGATGGTAAGTGGCTATCGTCGCCCGTGGACATCAGCAACACCAAAGGCATCAATGATGCGTTGCCGGCCAAGAAAGAGAAAAGAAAAAGAAGGAAAGGAACCTTTTATACTTTCCTTAATTGTTGATCTGATTATTGATAATAAAATTGTCTGTCTTATTTTTCTATATAATACATATTTTTCCATTCAGAAGCCCGGCGAAGCGCTCTTAGCCCGCTATGGGGCGCGGCGGCGGCTTGTAGCCATCCTACGTGATCGACCGTTAGAAACATAGAGAAATTAATGATCGTTCGCTTTGCTTTAATTATTGCTTTAGTAAAGAAAAACATCGTGAACACTTTAAAAATAATAACTCGAATCATTCATTACATGTAGGTTTTAATCAATACACATAAGAACATCAAATTTTTTGAATCTACTACCATTTCGGAAAACTGCCTCATTCAGAGAAGAAACGGCGAAAGAACCTCCTCTGAACATCTTTTAAAAACAAAACTTAAGAAAAATACAAGCTTATTTTGTATATTTTCTAGTGAAACCGGCCACGGATGTCTATTTCCAAGCGCCTTTGTCACTGATATCGAACCTTCAGTGGAAAAAAGGCATAAGATGAAAATTGCAATTTTACAGGACAGCAAAAAACTATTAAAATATCAGTAAGTAGATAGTCAAACGAATTCCGTCAAGATTAATGATAAAAATTTGAAAAATTGAGCATAATTGCAGCAGTCCATCTTTCAAATCATGTTAATAACTTTAATTCATAGTAACACGAATGCTTTCTTTCCACAGAGGGTGCGCCGTGCGGCAATACATGGCAGCTTTGGCAGCCTTTTTCTGTATGCCGTAATACATGTATTTTAAACAACTCAATGGGCAAATAGAGTACATCAATTTTAACACTTTATCAGTGGCGTAGCTAGCCCTAAGCCCATATCAATATTTGTTGTAGGGCCCCCTCGACGTTAGCTGTCAAATATAAAAGGACCAAGGCACATGAATAGATAACCAAGGTGCCAACAGTAGCGGTCGTAGGACATTGGCGAGCTTTTTTTTGGGAGTGTTAGTAGGGGCCCCTATACGCTAGGGGCCCCGTATAACTGATACGGCGGTAGCTACGCCCCTGCACTTTATTATAAAAATGTACACCGAACCCCACAAAAGAACAGAAGAACCTTAAGCCACCTTACACAGGCGATATGAGGATTTAACCAAATAGTGCGTATTTCTAGTATAAGTCTATATAGTTTTCCGAATGAAAACCAGACTGCTCTTGATATTTGCCTGCTTGTTATTGCCAGAAGTTACAGATAATAAAGCTCAGTAAGTACATCTTTGAATTTCTCACGCAGCAAAACACCAGATTTTAATTTATAAATTACCCTAATAGTTCTCTTCTTTAACACAAAGATTGTTTGTATATTTATTCGCGGATGTACCCTAAAGTAAAATACCGTTGTATATAATACTGTGAAACTCGGCAAAAAGAACAAGCCACGCCGTTTCAACTTCAGTATCATTCAGTTTTATTTTTCTTAAGAAACATAATTTTATAATAAGTTTATTAAAATCTTATTCCATATAATCGGTTTGCCTTTAAAGTTTTCATCTTTCCCTAAATTCCTAATTATAAGTAGGTCCTTGTGTAGGTTTATGTAAATATATGTTACAGCTTCGTACGCGGAAATTATAATTATCACCCCCTTGGGGGTTGAATTTTGAAAAATGCTTCCTTAGTGGATGCCTGTGGCGATTGCTCGTGAGGCGCATAACATCTGCCCACAGTGATATAGTTATGTATAATGATACTACGTGACGACCACGACCGCTCTGACATGAGTGATACGACAAAGAAGAAGAAGAAGTGGATGCCTACCTCGTAAGAGGAATACGTGTGGTCGTGTGCGTTTTAAGTTTCTAGCCCTAAAAGTTTGGCCTGTGCGTTGATACATCAATCACTTTTGCCTTTTATTTTATCATTATTTTATTTTATTTCTTATAAAATCCACAGTTCTTTTTAAGGAAATGTATTTTACGAACTATCTTACAACCAATAACGGATTTACATATTTTAGCCTACATTTACAGATTATCACTAAGCATATCCATTGGATACATTTTAGTCTGTTGAGTGTAAATAAGCGAAACATTATGTGAAATATATCGTGCTTGCATGCGTATGTGTGTGTGTGTGTGTGAGAGAGAGAGTGTGAGTGTATGTGTTTTGGGTGTGTGCGATTTTACTTATTTATTTATATATAATATGTATAATATATTATTATAATACATATAACATATATTATATACTTATATGTAATGTATTAGTAATGTATGTATACTTTTATGAAGGACAGCAGGTTTTTAAGTGACAGTCGGAAACAAGTTTTGCTGGAATGAAATATATCAATGGTATTAAACGACTTGTGTTTTATTTGTAGCCCACTTGTTACCAAATTATGCGCATAATTAATTTTTGGCGGTCAAGAGCGAACAGTTCTGTATGCGTTCGGATTTTTGGGACACTAAAACGTAAGTCAATACACGGTAGGTTGAAATCGCTTACGATCATAAAGTGGTCCTTAGGGTGACTGTTACTTTGCAATAATGAATCAATAAACAGCTTTTCTCGTGATGGAAGTAAAGAATTAGGTGGTATTTGCACATTGCATAAGGATTTTCTTCTTTTTCCTCTGGAACGCCAGTGATCTCGATGTTTTGAAGCCTCACCCACTGCTGCTGTTTCATGTTGTCATCCTCCAGGGCTTTACACGAGCTGATAGTGTATTCAAGTTTTCTTTGAGAGCTTTCTTTTCTTCCTTTACGCTCTGTAACTCCAATGAGGTATTGCTTATATTTTTCTTCAGATCCTCGTATTGCCCGCTTATATACGCCATGGAAACTTACAATTCAGAAATTTTACTATTTATATCCTTTAGTTGATTAGAAACAAGACGATAAAACGCGTCGAACGTAGTCTCAAGTATGGCTTCAATTTCCTTTCTGAGCTCTGTGGTGACATGCCATTTTTAATTTATTAGGCGCCGACAGAAATATGTGAAGTGGCGTTTGGGGCTTGCTAATAACCTCTACCTGCTCCTTTCTTAAGATCTAAGTGTTTTCAGACCCCTCTTTCCCACTGGGCACTCTGGGCACGTCCCTAGGGCCCCGTGATCGATAGGGGCCCCCTAGTTACTGCCAGATCACTAAACGATAACCGATATTTATTACCGAAAAACTTTTTTAATTCGAATAAATCGAAACTAAATTACTGACTACAATACCAATTTGTTAATTAGCTTTTCTGCTTTTGCATAAATGTAGAGGCTTTCTTATCTACTTTCTTTGTTTATTCTAATAAAATAGTGTGTTGTTGCTGTTATTGTTGTGTGTCATAGGGCCCCATTATCCTAATATGCCCAGGGCCTCCAGTAGGTTAAAGACGGCCTTGAGTGTTTCTTTTATAATGTACATATGCATAGTAGCATATCTGATCCTGAGGTGTATAATCTTCTTCATCTTCTGTTGACTGGAGAGGATGAACTGGTGTGTTAGTGTTATCCACCTTAGGCTGCCTGCTCTTATACTCCACACATTTCCATTTTACTTTACTATCTCGCACGGACCTAAAAAAAAGACGGACGTAATCGCAACAACAAATTCAATGAAGCACCCATAGTAATACCAACTCTGTATTCGTACACACACCCACTCATTGACAACATACTGCGTCAATCGCGAATCAAAAATTACGCACACATGGTAAGCGGGCGGCCATTGGTATGCTTCACTCTCGATTAGACGAGGTTACGTCCGTCTTTTCTTCAGGTCCGTGCTATCTTGGCTCAATTTCTTGAAACGTTTGGGTGAGAGGTTGGCACGCTTCAAATCATAATTATTTTTGTTTGCAGTTGTAACAGCTAATAAATTATTTACCGTGTATTGTTATTTCGCATCCAACATAGGTTTTGTCCATAATACATCCTGTATTATTAGTAGTGAGTCTTAAATTACATGACACAAAGTCTCAAATGCAGTGACTGTACCCCGTCTACGTCACAGCGGCCAAGCGGCGAGTTGTCGTAGGTCGCGGTTTAATCTGATTTGCACTATCAGCTTCACTTACATAATTACACAGTACTACTGACATACTTTAAACATACTTTAGACTAATAAATATAATACTACGGACGCAACGTTTAAGTAGTGACGACGCGATGAAAATTTATGTATACATAGTGTAGATTAGATAATTCAATTTTATTGTAAGACATAGTCATTGAACCGTATAAGTAATAAATAATGTCTCAGAAGTCATAGGTTCACGTGTGATTTAGTTAATTTTTTTCTAGCAATTTATAAATAGGAAAGTTTTGTTTTCATATTAACGTCTATGCCTCATCCAGTGTTAAGTTATAATTTAATACTACAGACACTCATTTTTTTTAATGTCACCTGATGGTAAGTGATCACCGCCGCCCATGGACATTAGCAACACCAATACGTTGCCAGTTGCCAGTCTAAAAGAAAGTTGTGGACCCGCTTCTTGAAGGACTCCATGTCATAGCACAGAGGGAACCCCGATGTAGGGTGTTTGTTCCACAGTTTACACGTGCGGGCTCGTGCGGGTGTGATAGCTAACAAGAGCCCCACATTCATGGCCCCACACTATGAACCACTGCGTCGTGGGTGCCAAGCCAATACTGGTAACACACAGCACAGACTCTACGAGTACACACACACACACACACCGAGACAGAGAACAGAAAATTAAACCCATCTTACAAATTTCATCAGATATTCGTAAATACCCGACGCTTTAGCCACCCGAAGTTGCTTCGTAAATAGCAGACCTGACGTGTTAGTCTGATGCGTCAGCTATTTACAAGACTTAGAACTTTCAGAAAAGTTAAAGGTCCAAATATCGAAAACGGGGAAACTTTTACTAAAATAAGTTTTCTGACATATTATAGATTAACCCTCAAGCTATCTCCAGTTTGTCATATCACTTTTGGGACATCCTGTATATATTTATATTTAGACTTGATAAAACCTAAACAGTTAAGTTAGGGCCCCAGATTCTTTTTTGTACCAGGGCCTTTGGTCACCTAGCTACGCCACTGTCTTAAGTTATATTTTTTAGCCAAAATACTTATAATAAAGACTAAAAATGTTTGATTTACGCCAAATTATGAGTTTTAGTACATAATCCATTAAGCCAATACATCAGTTGCGTATTCGTCACTGGAAAAAAAAAGATCATACTGTAACATAACATTCACCAATTTGTTATTAGTTGTACCGTTTCGGGTGTATATTTAATATTATTATTATTATTATTATAAACTGTTTATTGATTGTACACCATGAATATCATACTAAAAACTTACTTAAAGTCAATTTCTAATCCCCTATGTTTTGCATAATATACATATGGTAAGTGGCGAAGCGCTCATAGCCCGGCGGCTTACGTCGATCCTAAGCGATCGACAAAGTTAAGCAACAGCGGGCGCGGTCGGTAGTTGGATGGGTGACCGCTAGTGGCAAAAATTTCTTGAGCGCTTCCGTATTTCGGAGGGCACGTAAAGCCGTCGGTCCCGGTTGTTATCGTAAGATAATAGTCGTTAAGCCATGTCGGAGGCCCTCGGGCGACATGAAAATTTCCGACAATTGGGTTAGCAACTAACCCCTCCACCAATCCGCACTGGAGCAGGGTGGTGGAGTATGCTCTAGGCCTCCTCAAGAGGAGAGACCCGTGCTCAGTAGTTGGCCGTTAATGGGTTGAAGCCAGCCATGGTAAGTGGACGTATTCATAAGAGAAGGGTGGTATGTGCTAGTAAATAAAGAAATGTAACCATACTGATGCGTAATTTTTTAGACACCCTTTCCTCAGTTTCAACAAGTGTAATCAAAATTTTAAGCATTTTGAGTATGTCGTCACTACATAGCCAAAAAAAATATTTCGAAGTATCTATTCGTCCGCTTAGCGGACGAATAACATATATTATTCGTCCGTACCACAGACCTAAAAAAAAGACGGACGTAATCCCAAGAACAAATTCAGTGAAGCACCCATAGGAATACCAACTCTGTGTTCGTACAAGTACACACACCCACACATTGACATCATACGGCTACGACATTGACACCATCGCGAATAAAAAATTACAAAATTACGCACACATGGTAAGCGAGCTGTCAGCTGTCAGCTTCACTCTCGATTAGACAAGGTTATGTCCGTTCTTTTTTTATGTCCGTGGTCCGTACATTATATTTATTCGTACATGTATTATTTTTTTTTAAATTAAGAATGACTCGGATGATTAGCTTTTTTTAGTCTCCTTGAAAAAGTAACGTGACCGAAATCAATAAATAGTTAGGTTAGGTTAGTTAGGTTCCTGTTTTTATTTACGGGAAAAAAGGGACCCCGCGAAGCGGGGTTCCGCGACATCTGTGACAAAGCCCTATTATCATGACGGTAATTGTATGGATGAAGCCCCTCGCCTTGTAAAAATCACGTAACGATAATAATTTACGGACGACTTAAGTTATTTTATTCGTCCGCTTAGCGGATGATTAGCAACAGCCTTTCGAAGTGTCTATTCGTCCGCTAAACGGATGAATAACATAAATTAGTCATCCGCTAATTCGTACATGTATTCAATTTTTTTTAATTAAGAATGTATTTTACAGACGAATAAGGTTATTTTATTCGTCCGCTCAGCGGACGATTAACAACAGCCTTTCGAAGTGTCTATTCGTCCGCTAAGCGGATGAATAACATATATTATTCGTCCGCTAAGCGGACGAATAGCAACAGCCAAAATATTTAAAGGACAGACATCCGAACGTCCGGGGGTCTAATCATAACTGAACCATAACCATAACACTAGCGAAGCCTTTTTTAGACATTCGAATGAAGTACTTCATTACGGATATATCTCGTTATTAATGTTTCCATTCCGTCTAGAATTCAATCCAAACCACGGGATATAACTTACATATTGTGGTTAGTGGTAACCTACTTACTTAAAACTCATTTAATTTTGCTACCTACTGACACGAAACCACCAAGGAGTATCGGTATAGATTACCTATTGCTTTTTAATCAGATAAAATGTCACTGTCAAATTAATGATTTGTAATCATGGTCAACGAGAATCTGAATTGTTTGAATTTTATCATTGTTATTCTCTGATATATAATTTTTTCTTCGGTTTTCCTCTTTATCTTACTGAAAAATGCTTTCAGCTACGATCTATGCGGAATAATAATGATTTTAAGCCCATTACTCGGAGTACATATTCGTCCAAAACTTTACTCCTGGATAACACAGGCAAGGAACATCAGACCAATTATAAAATTGAGTAAGGAGCAGTTTCAACTATGCCTTGACGTACGCCAGTTCAAGAAAGAAGAAATTTGCGTGAAAGCCAGGCCTGAGTATTTAATAATAGAAGGAAAACAAGAACGGAAAACTAAAAAAGGTTACACAGTAAGACAATTTATTCGCAAATATAAACTACCTGATGGATGTAACCCTCAATGCATAAAGTCACAAATATCCCCGGAAGGAATACTGACCGTAACAGCTCCACGGGAAACTGTGGATATAAATTTACCATGCGAAACTCTTGTTCCTATAACACATTCTGGACCGAAGAAAGATTGTTCCGCTGCCTTAGTAAGAATCGAGAAACCTAAACCTGACGAAAAATAACAAGATTTAATACTTTTAAAGTACAATTTTAGATACATCAGCTGTCCCAGATATTTATACATTGAAGACTCAACAGTATAAACACAAATATAGTAAGTAAATAAGACGATTTCGTAGTGAATCTCCGAATGTTTGAAATATAAATAGATACGAATATATCCCGCATGAATCTTTGGAACGAATCTTCGTTTTGCAGTCCTCGTCTGCACTGTCTGCATTGAGAATATTCCCGCACATTCTAAATAAAATTAGTCTCCGTGCCAACGCCTCTGAAAACAATATATAAACGAGACAACGCCGAGCTACTTCAGACTGAAGTCGAACGCGCTATCGCAATCATCTAGTAAATATTCCTATCTTTGAAACGCCAACAATGTCTCTCCTGCCATACTTTTTCGATTACAACCTTCCACAATGGCCAAGACGCATTTTGGACCAGAACTTTGGACTTGCCCTGACTCCCGAAGACTTGATGACAGCAGCTACAAGCCCAGTGATGCCAAGATTCCGTATGTGGTGGCCCAAGGACACGGGATCGTCGATCAAGGTTGATAAGGACAAGTGGCAAATCAACATTGACGTTCAGCATTTCGCCCCTGATGAAGTTACTGTTAAAATTGCTGATGGATGGATTGTCGTGGAAGGTAAACACGAAGAAAAGCAAGATGAACATGGATTTATTTCCAGGCAGTTCATCAGACGTTTCAAGCTTCCTGAGGACTCTAACCCCGATGGCATTGAGTCAAGGCTTTCTTCTGATGGTGTTCTTACGGTTCTCGCTCCAAAGAAGGCCGATATGATGAAGGGGGAAAGAAACGTGCCCATTTGCCATACCGGACCGGTCAGGAAAGATATCAAAGATGAACTCGTGAAAGTGGAACAAAAAGAAGAAAAGTAATTTATGTGGATCCAGCGCCGATTAAAGGTGATATGACATTGGTTACTGTACATCTGATATGATATGAGACTGATTATTTTTTGATATATCGAGATACTCTTATTTTTATTAAAATTTTGCATTTCAATTTATGGTCTTTTTTATTTTGCTAAAGAACTTTTAAAAAGCAGTTTCTGTAGATTATATTTTTACAGTTATTTTACAGAAGTGTCATTGAAAATGCCTAAAACCAAGATCGTAGTAACCAAGTAACAACATACGCAATTTATACACCATATCTGTATATAAAATTAGTTGAAACGTAGCAAAAAATCAAGAGTTCGTATAATATAATCACTTTATTTCACTTAATAATTCACAGTTGAGTAGTAGAAACAATATGCTAATGAAGAATTGCTACTAAGCTGTGACTATTTTTATGATTTATTTTAAACCTAGCTAATAAAATGTCGTGAGATTAATAAAATTATTTTATCTATACATATTATACTTAATCTCTGATTCGAGTAAGTATATTACATTCGCATACAAATTAAATCACTGGTTCTTTTTTACAATTTCGATATTATAATATTACTTTTCTTTTTATTATAACTATTCTCTATTTCTTGTAAACTCCGACCATTTGTTTCAGGCAAAACAAAATATAATACAATAACATTTAAAAGCGTTAATACTCCATATGCGATGTACATTGATGATTCTCCGTATGTTTCCATAATTTCAGGAGTTATTTTGATATTTATAAATAGTAAAAAGAATGTAAATGCAGATACAAATCCAGAGCCGAATCCCCGCAAAGCTGCTGGAAATAGTTCAGGCACGTACGACCATCCTAAAGATACCACTCCACTACCTAAACAGGTGTACAACATAATTATAGCGACGGCCAACCACATCAAGTTGTCCGGATTTATATACAAGTACGTAACTAACAAACATAGACTCAAGATTGTTCCAAAATTAAATGCTAGAAAAGTTGGTCTTCGCGGCAAAATTTTGCCCAGGAAAAAGATTGCGGTACTTGTAACTAATCTCACAAAATCCAACACCAGCATCATGACAAAACTGTTAATTTTACCCGGGAAGGTTTTTTCTAGCATTTCTTCAGCGTAAAAACTCAAAACATTCACTCCACATACTTGAGTAGAGACTGCGACTAACACAATTATAAATATGGGCGTAGCATGTTTCCTCTGGAACAATTCTTTGAACATGTTCTTGTCTTTTTTATCTTTCTGTTTCTTCAATATGTCATCCAGTTCCTTAATAACTGCGTCTTCTTCGCCACGGAACCATTTGAAGACTTCAATCCCTTGCTCTGTTTTACCTTTTGATATGAGCCATAATGGACTTTCTTTAATGAAGAACGCTAATATAGCACACAGTGCGCTTGTTCCACAGGATATGAAACAGCTGGTTCGCCAGTGGACAAATCCGCCGATAGCATGAGTGATAAGGATGCCCAAGCAAAGTGACATCGATGGGCACATGAGGGTGAGACTTCTGTACTTCGGATCCGTTATTTCTCCCAAATAAACATACGTTATAGGCCGGATAGAACCGTTTCCTACTCCCATGAGGAATCGGCTAACGAGGAGGAGAGTGATGTCATTTGCGAAGCCCAACATCAGCCAACTGAAGAGGAAGAAAAAAGATAAGATGATGTGGCCTGCTTTTCTTCCGAGGCCGTCGATAATGGAACCAGCTATGAGGCATCCAAGAATCATGGAGAGGGGTGTGATGGCAGCTGAAATGGAAAGAGAGAAAATCATATTATTATACAAAGTATTTACGTATGGGATGAGACAGCCACATTCTGCCTTCCTAAATAACGTTTGTCTGATCTGTTTAATACTTTGAAACTTAATCGTCTTCGATTAGTTATCGAAATTAATAGTACAAACGATGACGAATGAAACAAACGAAACTTGATGGATACGAAAAGGCGAATCTTGGAAGTTTAGTTTACTTGTGGGGCATTTCACGTCAAGCGGACAGGGAAAAAAGTGAGGTTCTGAAATTTGTTCATATTAGGTCCAGTTATACTTCTAGTAGATATAAATACGAACACAATTTTTTTTATTCATGTGATGTGTATTTGTCTAGTTATGAGCTCCTAAAGAATCGTCTAAATCCAAATTAGGATTTTTTTGAAGAATTTTTTCGTATTGAAAATAATTACAATAAATTTTCAAACTACGCGATTTGTATAGAAAATTTCCTGATCTTTTTAAAAAAGGAATCAAATTTGGGAAAAAAATTTTTTTTACTCTCCTAAACCGGAAGTAAACATTTCAAAATAAAATTTTGGAAACTTCGACCATTTTTTTATTTCAAAATATAGCTTAGAGTATCTAAATAATACACCAGAAGTTTTGAAATGGGACCTGCATTAGTTAAGGAGATAGGTAAATAAATGTATGCACATGTAGCAGTCAGTACAATGTTACGCGCTGTCCTGCGTGGGCGAATCAACGCGAACGCGAAGCGAAGCGGTGCGAAGCGAAAATAACAAACAGTCGAGATGTATTGAAGTGTCCTACGTGACCAAAAGCACGTAGAGGGCGTTGCGGTGCGGCGCGGTTTGAAGCGAACGCGATCAGTTGGTTTGATTTTTCGCGCGAACTTCAGCGGCGCGGCGTATGTCAATGGCGGTGAAGTAACAATTCGCACGCACGTAGGACAGACTCGCCGCTTTGCTCCGCATCGCACGGAATTCGCATTGGACCGCTTCGCGATCGCGTTCGCGTTGATTCGCCCACGCAGGACACGGTGTTAGGCATTTGTTTATGTCGGTTAACATGCGAATTATGGAATTGAAACGCGACAGTATTACCATTTATTATCCTGTTCATTTTGTTGTAGCTCTAAAAATAATTAGGGGTATTTATTCAAAAATAAAATAATATCAAGACATTGATAAAAAACATTTGATTAGCTACAAAATATCAATAGGAAGAAGTAAAAGATAATTTTATGTTTAGCTTATCAAAAAGTTTTAACGGATTGTATCAATTGATTGATTGTAAAAAGAGCCAATTTGCATAGATTCTCAAAGTAAAATTGTAAAAATTATAAAATTAAATTGTTTTGAATTTGTTATTACGTTATTTCATTATAATTGTCATTTAATTTCTCAGCAGTTTTAAGTAGTAGTCGTTGTAGTTTCTAGTAGTTCCGGAGATTACCCCTACCCAACTAAACTAACAAACAAACATTATTTTTTTATAAAATTAACACTAAAATACTAACTCTATTCGCGCCAACCGGCCGACATAAATGCTTAACATTGTACTGACATGAGCATACATTTATTTACCTCTCTCCTTAACTAATGCAGGTCCCATTTCAAAACTTCTGGTGTATTACTTAGATACTATAAGCTATATTTTGAAATAAAAAAATTAAATAATAAAATGGTCGAAGTTTCCAAAATTTTATTTTGAAATGTTTACTTCCGGTTTAGGAGAGTAAAAAAAAATTTTTTTCAAATTTGATTCCTTTTTTAAAAAGATCAGGAAATTTTCTATACAAATCGCGTAGTTTGAAAATTTATTGTAATTATTTTCAATACGAAAAAATTCTTCAAAAAAATCCTAATTTCGATTTAGACGATTCTTTAGGAGCCCATAACTAGACAAATACACTTCACATGAATAAAAAAAATTGTGTTCGTATTTATATCTACTAGAAGTATAACTGGACCTAATATGAACAAACAGAACCTCACTTTTTTTTCCCTGTCCGCTTGACGTGAAATGCCCCTTATACCATTATTATTCAAAAGAAATACAACCTCACTCATAAACTGGTCTCAACCAGCAGGTATGTCACTTACTTTGGGTGTTAATAAAAAAACTTGATTTACGAACTTCAGAGTTGTAAATAATTTTACCTGGCATGCTTTTTTGCTAACATTATTGGTATTGGTGGGTAGAGGGTGGATATTGGTTTTATAAAAACACATTAATAAATTGACAAATCTCTGTTCACGTCTGAGCTGTCCGGAAGACTGTCTACTGTCTTTTGCACGTTTTGCCTAACGTACAGTACGGCCGGACATATCTTGGCGCGTCTGGTTTGCGGCGTATTATGTCTCGGTCACACGTTAGCATGTTCATGTCGCTATCTCTGTCTTACATGCGTTTAATTCGCAGAGCCTATGTTCAGACGCGCCAAAATACGTCGGCCGTACTGTAATAATATAATTTGTTTCCTATTTATCTGTTTATTATAAAGGATGTTTTTAACTTTATTTGAATACAACTTAACATGTATTGGTAGGCTTCGTTTTTTTCACAACGAATAGAATTAATAACATGTTCACCACATTGTCCCTTGCACATTATCAAGAATACTAGAGATATGGATTGCGCACATTTCAAAAACGTTATTTTTAGAATAAAGTATTTTCTGTCTGTGTTTCTGCATGGTCTTGGAAACCTGTAAACGGATTTTGATGTAATTTGGTATACCAATTCGAGTCACAATATTATAGTAAACTTTTTATCCCGGGAAGTATAATCTCGAAGCAACAAACATTCTTTCCGTATTTCCCAATTTTTCAATATTTTGGAAGAAAAAATGGAATCGTATGTGGATTTTGTAGATATTTTTAATTTTACAAAAAGCACTAAAACCCGAGCGTGTATGCTAGTTTACAATATACTACACTTCACATTATCATACACGTCTTTTAAAACGCGTAAACGTTACGTGTTATTGTTATCACATAAATGATGCACAGGTTTTAGTGCAGCTTTTTATGCAGTCATAACTTAAGAGTAAGTATCTATGTATACATCTATATCTATACATCTATACAAATAAATAAAATTGGAGTGTCTGCTTGTAATATTAAAATAACCGCTTTTTACTAAGTGCATTTGGATGTATACACGGCACATAGGTACATATATCAAAACAACATTTTTTACAATTTTTGTCTGTCTGTCTGTCTCTCTGTCTGTTTGTTCCGGCTAATCTCTGAAATGGCTAATGTAACAAGGAGTAACTTAGGCTACTTTTATTTTAGAAAAAAAAATAGGCGATACGAAGTTCGCCGGGTCAGCTAGTAAATTAATATAAACGATAGTAGGTAAAGTGATTTGATTATTTAGAAATTGATGTTTAGGGATATAATTTGTTTTTATGTTCTGTTTTGTTTGTGTTTTCTTATATTAGTTAATAATCATGTCAACAAAACCTCACTTGACCGCTTTATAACGTGTTTGCTACTTTCATTAGAAAGTAGGGATTTCCTTGAATATATAATACCCTATGTATTCATAGATACATAACCCGTTTCTTGCATCATTTATTTTCTTATTCCACGGAAACATATTCATTTACCAGTAATCCCAAAAAGTATCCCGGATAATAACATTATGCCTACATAAGTAATAAATATGGAATGTATAATCTAATTCACTGTAACACAATAATTTTCAAAAAACAATATTTAAAAAAAAACATTATTAATAAAAAAAAAATTCAAAAAAAATTCAAAAACAATATTCGAACAATATTCAAAAAAACAACATAATAAAATATAATAATAATATTTTTTTCATAACGCGCCTAAAGAAGTATATTCAAAAACTGGCTGACAAACGAACAAACGAGCCATCTGATGGTAAGTGGTCACTGTCACCCATACACATCAGTAACAACAATCAGCCCCGGATCTACAAGCTGGTAGTTGGTAGCGAGCGACCCTGCCTGCGATGCGAGGAGTCCCGGGTTCGATTCCCGACCGGGGCAGATATTTATGTGACAGATAAATATTTGTACTCGGGTCATGGGTGTTATTGCGATGTGTTATATGTGTCGTCCATGCTACCCGCGACACAGGTATAACCTACTGCGGGTATTAAGTAAGTAGGTATAACCTACTGCGGGGGTATGAGTGTGTTAGCGTTTTTTTTTCGAACTGGAGCAGAAACTTGATAGTGGCGCCTACGGAGTTTTGTACACAATAATAAATTATTACTAAGAAAAAAAGGTCATCGGGCGTCTGCCCGTACATAAACGTATCGAAAGCAAAATCAGTTCAGCACTCAGACTAATATGTTAGGCGCTTTGTCAACAATGCATCATAATTATTATCGGATAAAGGACCCGCATTATACAAAGACCCCGTAACAGTTTTATAATTAGAAAATACATAATATATGTAAAGTAATTAAGTAACTATAGGAAAGTCAATGACCTCATAATCGGTTTTTAAAAATTTTAATCAGTAACTGTTATTTCTGCATTTTCATTAAAACTTGCAAATGTATTTTTATTTTTTAATCGTTACTTCAGAACTTTCGACTGGGTGAACCGATTTTGATGATTCTTTTATTATTTTATTCGTTGTGTTGTTGTTTTGAGACTAGACCAAACTCTTTTCTGTAAACACACCAAAATGTCTTCAAAATGGGAATGACTAAGAAAAGTTAAGTCATTTTTCCGTGACTACAGCGGCTATGACGTCACAATATGGCGTAGTCATTCTATTCAAAGTTTGAGTGCATTATAGATATCTTACCGATCCATGAAGAGTAGCTTTGGTCGAAGTGAAAATCTTTATCAGTTTTGAGTTGTGGCAGAAGGGTGGCGCTGTGACCAAAGGCCTGTCCAGCGCAGACTGAGAGAAGGCTGGATAGCAGTGTAGCCACGATCTAGAAATAATAAAGGTTGGATATAACAGCAATGATATTATAATGTAAAAAGAGCTAGATATGTCACTAGCGCGCCGACGATGAAGTGTGTGTAATCAGTGTTACCAGATGGGGCTATTTAGCGCCAATGGGGGTATCTCCCTTATCGAGCGGCGACAATATTTTATCCGCTGTCTACAGGTAGGCGATTCGGCAATTTTTTTTTTCAGATATATTTAATTAACAAATCATTTTTATGCAGAACTTTTACAGCAACAATCAGTTTCAATAGTTTTTATGTATATTTTATAGCATGAAATTTATATTAATTTTATATTAAGTAATTTTACATTAATTAATTTTTAGCTGCAGCTCTTTTCGGAACAGATTTTTTTTTTATTTGTAAGGGCATAACGTATCTATAATTTTTTAAATATCATTGTATAACAGACGATAGGTCGACGTAATTAAAGGACACATTTCTCTTCTTTCTGTTCCAAATCCACGACTGATGTTCGTCTTTGGAAGTCACTACCCTTTAAAATACGTTGTGATCAGGCACTCGAGTGTTTAAAAAAAAACAAGTTAAAGACTACTACTTAAATATGCCTTAATTAATAAATCTTTCCTCCTTTTATTTCTTATTTCATCACTTATCATTACAATTTGTGTAAACTTTTTATCTTCTTTACGTACACCGCTACCCTCTTTTTCATGTGTTCTAACTTTTTTCCTCTACCCAAAGGTCGCCTGGAAGAGATCGCTACCTGAGCGATAAGGTCACCCTTTGTTTATCTTACTTTTTAATCATTGTATTTGATGTACAAATAAAGAGTATGTTAATTGTATTGTATTGTATTGTATTGCATTGTATTAATACTAATAGTATTATTCAAATCAAATCAAAATCTTTATTCATATACATACGTATCACTGATACATTTATGCTCGTCATTTCTACCAGCTTTTCGGAAGGGTGCTTTGTCATGGAGGAGAAGAAAAGCCGTAAATAAACTCCTCGGCACATCTTTTAAAATAATGAAAAGTTACATAATATTTTCTAACCTACGCGGAATTGGATGCGGCACTAATTTCCTGGCGTCTTTGTCATTAATATATTCATTTATTCAATAGTGTCCTTTGCCTACTAGCTGAGATTTTACATATATCTTGAACATTTGAATAGGCAAATCACGTATTGACTCAGGTAATTAATTTATTGAAAAAACGTACACTGAGCCCCATATAAGAACAGTTGTACAGTCACCTGCAGAGAAAAGTAACCCATCTGTTTATAAATACATATATGAACAGCAACGTTTCTGTTGCCTTTGATACGACCTTGTAGCTATGTGTCGACCTGTTTATAGGTATAATTATATACGTAAACGTAGTGTGTTCAAAACATAACAGGAATTTCGGTTTTTTGAAAAAAAAAAATATTTATTTGTCTACATTAGTGTTGTCGCCTTCAAAATAGTCCGCAGTAGATATTATGCATTAGTGCCAGCGCTTCTTCCAATCCCCGAAATACTTTTCAAACTCCATTTTTGGGATAGCCTTTAGTTCTTTCAGCGATGCGTTTTTATTTCATTACTTTAAATCGACAGCCCTTTCATAGTATAGCATAAGCATAGCATAAGTATAGCATAAGATCCGAACCTAAGACGACGATAATAGAATAAAACCGAGCTGATAATAGAATAAAACTTATTTTATAATAAATTTAGTATTTTATTACACAGTATACTTACCTCGGATCTCTTTGTCACTCACTTCCACATGCATTGAAATTTAAATCTTTAAAATTCGCAAACCTCTATTAGGACCCATTTTTTGCAGACAACCCTATATCAACGTGTTCACAATAAAACAGCGGTTAAGCTGATATATTTTTTTTCTATTGTCCTGTCAGTGAAAGTTACTGTTATCGACACACCTGTTTATACCTGGCAACCCATAGTTCGACCAGGTAAATAATAGACACCCCTACGTATGCACATTCTATATGTTTCATACTTTAAGTCCAGTATAAATTTTTTTATTATCTTGATGATGCAACATCATGATGAAAAATATATTTTTTAAAATAATTAAAAATATTCTGTCCAGGACTTTTTTGGCAACCCATTTTTAATATATTTTCTAATATACTATTATCAGCTCGGTGAAGGTCGTCTTAGGTCGATCTCCTACTATCAGGTTCTCTTTATTTATAAAAATACAAAAAAGTCACAAGGAGGCATGTCTGGTGAGCTATGGAGCCTGAAGCATCGTTCCGATTCTATTTTTGGCCAAAAGTTCACGAACAAGCAATCGAGTGTGAGCAGATGCAGCATTATCGTGGTGCAAAAGCCATGAATCAAAAAGCCGAGACCATAAAAACACGTCTATTCGCTAAGGCTGCAATTTGAAAAGTTCACAATGAATAAAGCTGAAAATTTTATCATACTTATGGGGGGCATATGTGTCAGCACATTACTTGACTTTATTAATGGACCGAATGTGCCTATGCATTGTTTTATTAGTCTCAATTTCCTTTCAAATTAAATCAATTTGGTATTCAATTCCGATTTTGTTTTGGTAATGAAATCGGTTGGATGGTTTCAGAGTCTATAAAGGACATCCGTAAACATTATTTATTTATAACTATAAATATATAGATTGTTGATTCTTGACTTCTCGTTATTAGAATGCTTAGCATCGTGAAATAAAATATAAATTGCAATCCGCATGCCATCGAAGTGACAAAAACAAGTTTCCGCAAAAACAGTTCGACACGTAGCTACAAGAAGAATCGCGTGATTTTAATCCCACCAAAAACATAAATGTAAAAAAGGAGAGCCAAGTTCAATACAGAAATTATGCTTAGCTGTGGGCTTCGCCGCAAAAAGAATGAAGATCTAAATAAGTGCCAAGTTTTATGCAATATCGAATTTTATGGGAACAAAATAACATTATGAACAAGTATTAAACTCTATTTCTTTGCTTTATTGGATACCTATAACAATTGCTGTTATTTAAAAATGTGAGATCTTAAAGTAGGTTAGATTTGACTTGGCCAGTTTTTATCAGAATTAAAATAACTTTATAAAATGACTGATGTAATGAAAATTTTCTGCAAAACAAATATAGCATCAATGTTCAAATCAACCCCACATCAATATAACATAGGACATGAAGCTATGAAAGTATGCAAAATAAACAAGTTTAGCACTTTCTACATCTACGAGTACTATACTCTTTACGTAAAGCTTGCCTGGCTAGTTATCACCCGTCCGGCTAGGACTTGGGAGTTAATTCTTTCTTTCTTGGTCGACAACGCATTGACACGACGGTAGCCACCTAGCCACATGCATACATACACTCACACTTGTAATTTAGAAGATAATTTGAAAACTGTTTAACTATGTTACTAATGAAAAAACTTTTGTAAGTTAAATTTAATTTAAGAAAAAATTTTTGTATCTATAAATTTAAACAAATCCAAAATTTTTGGTAACTTTAAATTTCATTTAAAAACTGATGTGAACATGTAAAGTTTAATGGGAGGGGGACTGTGCTATGTTACAGGCTTCGGCTTAGTTTAGGCACCACTCCCACAAATTGTAAACTCTTTATTTTATCTTAAGAGAAATTTGTACCGATAACAATTTGTGGAGATGAATAAAAAACTATTATTATTATTATTACTATCAGGTTGATCGTTAGCTCGTATGTCGGCTAATTGCAAAAAAAAATAAGTTAACTCGTTGGTTGACGATCAGAAATAATCGATTATGTACAAATAATCCTGAACACATTGTAATAAAATAAACATAAATAAACTTAACTTATACACTCACACACATGCACACACACAAATTACTTGTAAGCACGGTTTTAAGCATAACTGTTCATAATTTTTGTTACTTATATTTTTTGCATAATCCGTTGCTGGCCATAGCATTTAAGTAGTTGTTTTGTTAGCAATAAATGACTTTATAAACTGTTGGATTACCTAATGAATAAATAAAATTTCCTGTATATTTTTTCATAAATATTAAATAATAGTTCTTACTTGCTTATAAGTTTTAAGTAGAACACTGGTTGCGTGTGTAGCAGAAACATCCGCAGTTACGATGGTCATTTTGTTCCTTTTTCTACAATATTCACTCAATTAACACACGATTTCACTAACAAAATTTAGTTGTATCACTTACACTAAGATATTATTTTTTTATTTAATTTCACGTAAATAACATGACAAGTTATTTTTGATTTATACTTAATTTTTAGTAACAAAACCAAACTAAATATCGAATAAACATCGCAATCGCTCGATCGGCGCGCGAGTGAACATCGATTAGTTAAAACTCGAACGACAACTTGTACAACCAGTCTCTATTTTATAGCAGGTAAGTAAGAAATAAGAAACACGTTTTAACATCTGGTTTTAACATAGTTTATCCGTATGCATAAAATTACAGCCGAACAAGTCTACATTCGTCGATATTCGGGGAGTGACTAACTAAGCTACAAAGTACAAAATGATAACAGATTAATTTATTGCCTAGTAGTTCAGACAAATAAATAACCACTGCATCATTATATTGCATTATGTATCTGAGTAGAAAAGATAATAAGAGCGTAGTATACATAAAATTATTGAAACGCTTAAATGCAGCCAACGGGCGTGATTGGGCCCAGAATACTGATCCCAATCCCATGAGAGGTGACAAGTCGTAAGGGGCGACAGATATCAATATTATTATTAAGTCATTGGTATACTGGTAACAAGATTTTTTAATATTGTCGTCTCCCCGTCCCCCTGGACAGGGGGCGTTCAATAATTACTCTGGTGAGATGTCGTGAGATTTGGTTCAACCCCCTCCCCCATCCCACTAATGTTATGTAATTTTTCAAAATATGTGTTTCTAGTGCGCACACTCTACAGACTTTGGGTGAAAATAAATCGAAATGTGATTTTTCATTATATTTTCATTTTGTGTAATTTGTTCTAGGTGTGCAAGGTCCTATCAGTGGTATTTTACATTTTAGAGAAGAAATCTATTTTCTCGAAATTTGTGCACTCTGTTTCTTACAAAAAAAAATACATGAGATTTGCCAAGACCCCCTCCTTAACGTAAGATTAGATGAGATTCGACTCGACCTAGGGGGTCTCTGAAAGCCTCACGTAATTAATGGATGCCCCCTCAGAAACTGGGTATACCCATGCATATTCCCATACTATGTATCAATTATTACCAAGACAAACACCGACTTTACTTGAAGCAAACCATCCACACATCCTTTACGACTGCTGGAAACTGGCCTTTCCTAATTTGTACCACTCTAACTAGTTCTGTGCCTTTTCAATCCAGCGGCCCGCTGTCTTCCTCAGGTCGTCAGTCCACCTGGTCGGGGGGCGTCCCGTGCTTCTTTTTCCGAGACGTGATCTCCACTCGAGGACCTATCTTCCCCATCGTTTATCGGTCGTTAATTTTATCGCTCGTAAATGTTTTATTTGTATTATATTACGTTTAAGAATACAACTTCATTCAGATACGAGTAAACACATTAAGAAACACGAGATAAGAATAATTGCGTTAATGATTAATTTAAATATGCCCCACTTTGAGTGCATACAACGATCGGAATCCACTAGTATGTAGCCTATGTAGGTTAATACTTTATGTCTATTTCGTGGTAGGTACAGTCACTTGCACTGCCGTCATAAGGAAAAGGCACATCTAACATTTTGTAAATTGCGAGAAAATCGAGTTTAAAAATCCAAATAAAATCAGTAATATCAAGTCACAAACGTCATAAAAGGCACAAATTCACGTATGACTTTTTAATGTAATATTTTATGTAATAAAATATTACAATGAAAAGGCACTTTTATTCACCTGTGCCTTTTCATTCATAATTCACGGACTACTTGAGTTGCCCCACGAGACCAATGATATTATAAAAAAAATAGAAGCACGAGACACCGATTTCTAACGGGCTATGATTACGAAATTACCACTGGCGCTGCAAAGTTACTGACTCGAGTTCCCATCTTATTCACCAACAAAATCATTACTAATATCTGTGCTAATATCCACTTCGGCTGGTACATGACTTACAGACTACGGAGTACAGACATTCTCATTAGCTTTCCCTTACTTTACTACCAAAGAGTACCTACAACAAAGCTCTTTGTTGCCCGAAATCCCGCAAAAAAAAAGCATCAGTTAATTTTTTAGTACTACCACTGCTTCGCAATGTGTTCTCGGTATGGACAAGAAGTAGCGCAAGAAACTCCATAACAACAACTAACACCATTCGACAACTAACAACATTTTTTAACCATTATATTCGCAAATAAATTTTATTATAATTAAAATGAAAATTAAATTCATTTTATTTCAACGGCTTCTAAAATTCTGCAGATCTGCACTGCACCACATCTGGTCATGACAAGGACACCGTCTTTAACCATTACATTCCTTACACAATGTACAAACAATAAATTGTTTAATAAAGAAACAGTAAGATCCGAATTGAGACAGTTATTTGTTCTTGTGATGAAATAGAATACAACACAACCCACACCCACCACCCAACAAGCTTACAAAATACACTGTACTGTAATATGTGCTGTACGCAGGATGTAATAAAGTATATTTTTTCATACCCTTAACCCAGACGGCTCGGTAGGCGATCAATAATCTTATTTGCCAACATTGCTACCCCTCCCTCCCCTAGCTTGGGAGTTCAAACGAGTTCAAGTTACAAAGCAATTCCAATACGACCTTTCAGTACCTTGACTACATTGGAAATAGGTAGATATAAGGTTTTATTATTGACGAGTAACCGCCCTCGCTTTGCTTCGGTTTTCTTATTTTTTTACACCTTGGGTTACATTATTGGAGTTTTATTAAGGATCCCTAATTTTTTTGAAAATATAATATAGCCTATGTTACTCGGGGATAGTGTAGCTTCCCAACAGTGAAAGAATTTTTCAAATCGGTACAGTAGTTTCGGAGTCTATTCAATGCAAACAAAAAATCAAATTTTTCCTCTTTATATATTAGTATAGACAAATAAAAGACAAGCTAGGTACCACGGACGTAAAAAAATAACGGACGTAACCTTATCTAATCGAGAGTGAAGCATAGCAATGACAGCTCGCTTACCATGTGTGCGTAATTTTGTAATTTTTGATTCGCGATGGTGTCAATGTCGTAGCAGTATGGTGTCAATGTGTGGGTGTGTGTACTTGTACGAATACAGAGTTGGTATTACTATGGGTGCTTCACTGAATTTGTTCTTGGGATTACGTCCGTCTTTTTTTTACGTCCGTGCTAGGTACCTATAATCATTTCTTCCTTGACCAATGCCTCCAAACCTTCTTTTCCAGTCCAGCTGCGTCTTGTCGACGAAGTAGCGGACGGCATCTGACGGTGAGTGGTCACTGTCGAAAATGAACGTGTGTATAAATGTTGAATTCTTGATGTTTCACAAAACCTGCAAAACAGAGCTCGAAGGGGTGATGGAAAGCTTATCAATTCGTTGGTTGTAGGTATAATTCTGGACCACAATGTTGAATTCGTAAAAGAATTCGTAAATATTTGAATTTTCTATCCTGAACACAATGTTGAATATAAGGCCGGGTTCCCACTACGCCGGACCGGCAGATTTGCCGAAAACCGGACACCGGACAGTCTGAGTCTGAGTCAAGTACTCACCTCAGTTGAATTGTTGAATTCGGACCTGTGCGCACAATGGACGACGAAATTGTTGTGTTGTGGTGGATACTTAATAGAAGGCTAAATACAGTAAAAAGAAAACATTGCGTATATTGGGGAAAGATTTTCACTTCGAACATTTGAAACATTAATGGCTGAACTGAGAAGTGACGAATCAAAGTTCTTAAATTATCTTCGAATGACAGCATCCACTTGACGATTTATTTAGAATGCGAAGCTGAATGACGCGAGGGGAGCACAGGTGGGGTGAGCGGGGACATAGATACCGGCGCAAAGGACAATGTCCACTTTGTATAGACATTTGGCTATCGGTGAACACCACATTTCAACATAAATATTATATAGGCTTAATACCTTTATTCAGTTTAAAAACGAAAATAATAATTGTTTTGTAATAAGTAATGGAAGCTCCCAATCGCGCACGGGATTGTGAAGAGCATGAGACCTGATTGGCGTATTTATTTCCGTGTTCAATAGGAGGCAATACTTGTCGCGATTATGGCAACTAAATTTTCAATTCCAATTCAACTATGCAACAAAACTACATTTCGTCATAAATGTCGACGGAATCGACGGACTGTCAGCCGCGTCCAATAGTATGTTTTCAGCTTACCTACCAGTGGCGACCCGGCCTATAACTGATCTATGCAGTTGGGTAGTGCTATAAGATTTTATTAATATTATTATTTACAAGCTAGTAGCATGAGTTCAATGCTCGATAGCAAATAGTAATGTAGTCAACTCGCATCTCGCAACGGCAACGCCACAGAATGAGTTTCATAAAGGAATCTATACTGTGGCAACTGGCAACGCGCTACTTGGTGCCTGTTGGTCCACGAGCAATAAACGAAATGTGCAGCTGGATACTAGAAAAAAAGTAAAACCAAAACCCACTCAAAGAATGTATTTTAGGGTGCGTTCTAGTGTTGCCGATCGATAGTCGACTATCGATGATTAATCGATTTAACAGTAATGTAGTTTAGTCCAAAACAATCGATAGTATCGATACTGTCGATTTTATTTGCAACGATATTATCGATACTCTCAATAGTTTATTATTAACGAACTACAATACTATCGATAGTATTGCACTCATTCGATAGTATTGCCTTGTTCTTTGCTATCGATAGTATCGATAGGGTACATGATTTTCGATGTAAAGTTGTAAACTATCGATAGTTTTAATATTGATAGTTCGGCAACACTAGTGCGTTCAGATTATGTAACATGTTAAATAACTTTTGTTACATAACACGTCCACTGCTTATCGTCCATGAGCTAGTGTTGCCGATCGATAGTCGACTATCGATGATTAATCGATAGTCTATCGATAGCCAACCAATCGTAAGACTATCGATAGTATCGATACTATCGATTACACAAAACAAGGCAATACTATCGAATGCAATACTATCGGTAGTATTGTAGTTCGTTAATAAGAAACTATCGATAGTATCGTTACTATCGATAGTACTGTTGCAAATAAAATTGACAGTATCGATAGCATCGATACTATCGATTATTTTGGACTATCGATAGTTTAACAATTTGCAATAGTATTAGGTATGTTTTAACAGTAATGTAGTTTAGTCCAAAACAATCGATAGGATCGATACTGTCGATTTTATATGCAACGATATTATCGACACTACCGGTAATTTGTTATTAACGAACTAAAATAAATAATAAATAAATAAATAAATAACGCCACACACTCATAGCCCCACACTAGGTTTCCCTGTGTCGTGGGTGCCATGGACAACACACTAGACAAGGACATTCACACCCAGACCGAGAACAGAAATTCAAATCCATCATTCAAATTTCCGCCTCGCTGGGAATCGAACCCAGGACCCTCGGTGCGGCGATCCGGCAAGGTAACCATTGCGCCACACGGGTCGTCAATAATAATATAACTACAATACTATCGATAGTATTGCCTTGTTCTGTGCTATCGATAGTATCGATACTATCGATAGGGTACATGATTTTCGATGTAAACTATCGATAGTTTTAATATCGATAGTTCGGCAACACTATTGTGGATGTGTACCGTAGAAAATTATTTTGAGATTCTTGAGCAAAGAAAGGTTCATGGTATTGAAAGAGATAAATGCAATAATCCAAATTTACCTATATACTAAAGTTTAAGGTGGTTATAAAAATTAATAGACAAAGGATTTTTGTAAATGAAAAATAAGAAGTAAGCAGGAGTATCACAATTTATTAAATTAAAAATTAAAATCAGTCTTACAACAGAACACAGGAATGAACAAAGCGATTTGCACATAACATACTGGGTTACGCATCACTTTAAATACCATAAAATAATACTTTAAAACACCCTATTTTTCTTCTGCCTGGTCGCCGTTAGAGTGGTCTTTGACTTCCTTGCGAACTGGGCCGGTCTGAGTGATGGGGACCTTTCGTTCACCTTGGATAGCTTGGGCCTTCCTCGGAGCCGTGACGGTCAAGACGCCGTCAGATGAAAGCCTGGACTCGATGCTGTCGGGAGAACAGCCTTCGGGAATCGCGTAACGACGTGTGAACTGACGCGAGATGTAGCCATGTTGATCCTTTTTCTCCTCGTGTTTGCCCTCCACAACGATGTAGCCATCGGCGGTCTTCACGGAGATTTCTTCCGGGGCGAAGTGCTGAACGTCAAGGTTCACTTGAAACTTGTCCTTATCCGACTTGATGCTGGATCCCAAGTCGCGAGCCGCCGCCGCAATGTGCCGCCAGGGACGGTAGTACTCCCGGCTCATCAAGGGGCCGGCGGCGACGCTCAACAGGTCATCAGGGGTCAGGCCCAGGCCGAAGTGCTGGTCGATGAGGCGGCGAGGGCGCTCCAATTCGTAGTCGAACAGGAATGGTAGCAGAGACATCTTTGATCTTCTAATTCAATATTTCTCAGCTTCAAGAAAATTCGCAGCGATTGCTTCCGCAGTTCAATGCTTGTACAGTGCACACAATTGTTCGTATTCAACTGACATTATCCGGCGCGCGCAGCTCTATTTATTCGGCGGTCGGCCCATCTGTTCTCGACTGGGGTAGAATATTCCCGAACGCAGGGGTTTTCAAGCTCTGGGTCGGTTTAGTAGACAACGTATACGTCTTCCCGTTATAACAAAATTAGTATATACGTGCTTGTATCGTCTGAAGTACTATAATATTAAATAGAGGAAAGGTTTGTTTGTTTGTAATGGATAAACTTAAATCTACTGGACCGATTTCAAAAATTCTTTCACCATTAGGATGCTCTATCTATAGGTTCTGAACATGGGCTATATTTTATTTAAAAAGAATTAGGGATCTTAACTAAAACCAAAACAAAGCTAGGGCGGTTACTATTATTATCTTATAAAGTTGGTAAAAATTATTCTGTACTCAAAATTGACTAAAATTTTTCAGAATTTAATTATTATTTCACAATAATATGATAATAATAAGATTCAGGTCCAAAATGTCAACGTGTCGTAAGTAGTTAATTGATTACTTACCCATTTTTTCATATAATGCTTTTTAAATTAAATAAATAAAATTCATTTCGATTACAAGGAGTCCTTTACAGGAAAGTTATTCGTGCAGGTTACCACAGTTTTATATTTATCTGACTAGCAATAGTCATTGTTTATTCACTAGTAAAATATGTTTCAATTTTTTAATTATAAAGTTATAAAACTTTTCCAAAAGGTTATTATCGGTAGGAGAGTTAGAAAAATCAGGAATAAATTTTACCTTACATTTATCTATAGATATATAGAAAAGTTGAATGAATGTTACCTATGATAAGTTCTAATAATAAGTCTGCGTAAGCATAATAATGTCTGTCTTGTAATCTTTTATAGAAAAAAGCAAAGCAAAGCAACAACCCATAATTGTCCCACTGCTGGGCTCGGGGTCTCCTCTCACAATGTGAGGGGTATAGGCCATAGTCTACCACGCTGGCCAAGTGCGGATTGGTAGACTTCACACACCTTTGAGAACTTTATGGAGAACTCTCCGGTGTGCAGGTTTCCTCACGATGTTTTCCTTCACCGAAGCAAGTGATAATTAACTTTTAATACGCACATAATATTTGAAAATTAGAGGTGCGTGCCAGGATTTGAACTCGGGCCCCTCCATTCGAGAAACCAACGTTCTAACCGCTAGGCTATCACTGCTTTTTAAAAAGTAACAAATTTACGAACTAACGAACGAATGAAACAAAATTTTCCGATATTGAATATGCAGCTCTATGATTGAAGAGCCCTGGTAGAAAACTATGGAATGTCAGTTAACTGTTACTTTAACTGGAATGTTCTAGATCTAGTGCGGAAAATGATACATGCGCCACCTAGTGGCGAGTAGCAGTACTAAGTGTAAAATTTGTCAACTAAAAGTTATAGAAAGTGACACAATAGATGGTGCTAGAATCAAAATTACGCCGTCTATTGAACGATAATATTAGCTTGATTTATAACCATATTTTTTTACACACTTTAGCAATAATCACGTTTACAATATTTATTTTGCTATGTACATAATTATTAAATCAATATTTTCCATTAGATTTTTTTAAATGGCAACATACTGACAGCAACCCATAGATTTAACACAGCAACCCCAGCTACAACACCCTTGCAGCAAGCTTGCAGCGTACTGATTGGTTGTCTATTTGCCAGGGTTGCCATTTATTTTTTCGCTGTTCCTGCAAATTTATTGGGTAAATCCTGCTAAACTTGCTAATCTGCTTTTGAAAAATCTGCTAAACGTTAAAATGCACCAAAACTACTATATTTACCTTTAAATTTTTTAAGAATTAAAGTACATCGTAAAAGAAATACATGAGTTGTAAAAAAGGAGAATTAAACACTACTAGCTGACCCGGCAAAATTTTGTACCGCCTAACAACTCCCCTTTTCCCTCTCCCTCCACTGTTAGTTTAAAATAAAAAAAATATATGTTGCTAAGGTTACATTAGAAAGTTAATATAGTCGTTAAGTTTTCTTAAATTTTCTAATTTTCTGAGCAACTTTCTTTATTATTTCTTACTTCAGAATCTTCTTCTGACAATAACGAACACAAACAAAAAAGAATAAGTGAAATCGGTCCAGGCGTTCACGCGTCATGCCATGACCAAGGGAAATATAGATTCATGCTAAGGATACATTAGAAAGTTAATATGATCGTTAAGTTTTCTTAAATTTTCTAATTTTCTGACCAACTTTCATATTTTTTTAAATTAGAAATTTAGAACCTTCTCGTGACAATAACGAACACAACAAAAAAAATAGCGAAATCGGTCCAGCCGTTTACGCTTGATTCCATGACCAAGGGAAATATTTATTCATTTTTATTATTTAAGTAGACTATAGCAAGGTATCAATAAGATTTAAATTTTTAAACATATAAAACTAAATTATTTATACTATCCCTGTAATTTATTAATGATTTTTACACCAATTAATATTATAAAAACAATCATTGAGGTAATAAATTATTGCTAAAAAAAGGGAACATAATATTGCAGCAATGGTAATAAGTAACTCTAATTAAATTACATAATTTTACATAAGTTTACTATATTATATTAATAAGGTTAATAATAAATACATAATCGGATGGTAATAGGTTACCAAATTTTGATCATTTTTATAGATGGCTTAAATGTTGTACAATCACTATTAAGGTCTGATACCTTGATAATATACCTGATATTAATATACCTCTATAAATGAGAGTAACTACTCCCAAACCTTCGTAAGTGACAAACTGCTTTATTGAGGAAACTCTATGAGCGAGAATATCATTCGGGTCCCTTGGATTCTCGCTTATCTAGGTTCGACTGTACCATATTCTCTAAGCTTTGATGTAAAACTATGGCTTACAGAAAAATGTCAAAATATGCTAAATATTAAGAAAATGCTAAACATCCTGCTGTAGCTTAAATTTTACTCTTAAAAATGCTAAAAAAGCAGGATCCTGCTAAAACTGGCAACCCTGCTATTTGCCTTATCAACGGTTGGTGAAGCTTTGGGTATTATAATAAATAATAACTGTATTGTATACAACGAAATCATGGAGTATAGAGAAGGTAGTAGGAGGACCATATTATTATAATAATATGAGGGGAAAGTTGAAAAAGTGTTCAACTGTTCACTGAAAATAGAGGTTCGATTAATGGCCATTCCAGAATGGCTCTAACGTTTGACAAATAGCGATATGAACCATGAACATAGCTGTTGTAGACGGAATGAAGTTTGCTGAGTTCAAATATTTAAAAATTTTCATGGTACCCTCCATAGTGCCAGTATACAAAACCTCAACAATACAATGTTTTAGTAAATACATATAACCAAAATACTGCTGTGAGAAAACGTAATTTTTAGTAGTGTGAATTTTTTAAAATAATGACTACGATTTGAACATAGCTGTTGTAGACGAAGTGAAGTTTGCTAAGTAAGTTATGCCTAGTGCATCCGCAGCGTCACCTGTCCGTGAATGGCGCTAGTGTCTGTAAAATAGACATTCGAACATAGCTGTTATAGACCGCACCACAGCGCTACCCGTAATTGGACGCGTTTTTACGGACATACACAGAGATGGCTCTCCTTCTACTCTATTCTCCATGGCATGGTGTATAGAAAATAGAAATAGTAGTGATGTGCCGAGTCGGTGTTTTGGTGGATCGAGTTGACTTGAGTCAGTTTATACGGTATTCGAATCATGACTCGATTCCGCGATTCGAGCCCAGTACTCGAGTACCATGTTTGTTATTCGAATGCTGACCCCAGTCCAGGACTCCAGTCTAGAAATTCGAGTCCAGAAATTCGAATCCAGAATTCAAATCTAGAAATACCAGTCCATTACCGATTTTAGAACAAAAAGAAAATATCGAAAATAAGTAAACTTCAAACAGCATACCTTTGACAAAACGATAATAAATCAAACTTTTTTAATGTAAATACTTTTAAACAACGCAAAAAAAAACATAGAACATACTAAGGTAACCCATAATTTATAGGTAATTGCGCAGCAGCTACTCGCGCAACTTCAGATCGGTCAAAAAAATTTGCGCTACCTACCTATAACAGCTTACTGACACAAAACAAGGAAATCCAAACAAAATGTTGTAGTTTCAAACTAGTATTAGAGTCGTCACGTCACTAACGTCATTGCTTAAGTAAGCAGAGATCGAGTACGAGCGAGTCTACCTAATTCGAATACTAGACTCTAATCAGTTGGACGTGCATAATAGAATCGAGTTAGCAAATCCAAAGCAGGAATCGAGTCTGACTCGTGTCAAGTCGTACTCGGCACATTCCTAATGCTAAGAAGTAGTCTACCTCTATACTCCATGGTCAGTGTGAGTCAGTGTTGCCAATACTACGGCAATTACCGCGTTCTACGGCTTTCAGGTCAAAAAATTACAAAATCCACGGCCTACGGCTGCAACCCTGTGGCCGTAGTAAATTCTACGGCTTTTTGCAAATTCTACGGTAGTAACATAATTTATTTTTAGAGCATTCGATTGTTTTATGTGTATGGTTCGACTGTGTAGTGTATCCGATTTCGAATTATTGAAAATATAAAATATTCGAGATTTCTACCGGGAAGAAATGAATAAATAAATATGATAAGTTTAAATAAAATTTTAATCTATTAAAAATAATTTAATTAATTGTTGCTATTTTTTCTGATGAAATAGAGAAATTTTGCAAACATTTTAATAGTTAAAAACCTTAAAACAGCTCTATTCGGCTAATGTTCAAGTGTTTCCTTTTTTTAAGCAGTGACACGGCCTACCATTAATCTTTTTCCATTTAAACACGGCTTTTTTACTTATTATTTTATACACGGCAGCCCGAAAATTTGCATTGGCAATACTGGTGTGAGTTAGCGTAAGTTGCGTAGTACAACTCGACTAGTAGTCTGCGAACGTAAGCATTCCGCATAAAAAGTATTGCCGATTTCAATTTATCTTTACAACAAACTATAGTTGCTAAGTGTGCTGTGATTTTATATTCCTTTTTTATTTCTTTATATACGAATTACGAACGAACTAGTGTAAGTAGAAAAGTGATCGCAGAACAAGCACATTTTACGATTGCCGCACGGTTGTCGATGTTGTGATTTTTGTTTTTGTGATATTTGTGATATTACTCGTGTGACGATGGCAGATAATTCAAAATTGACCGAGGAGGAATTGCTAGAAATTCGGGAGCAGTTCTCACAGGTATTTTATTTGTAGTTAGAACATTACCGGTTCGAAATTCGAATTATTTACCTTATTTACATAGGTTTAGTTGAATAATCGTGAGACGTGATTTCAATCGTAGTTTGGTGAAATAATCAGTTGTTCAATGATATTTTCAAGTGTTTTGAATTCCGTATATGATGGTAGATTATCAGCATTTTAGCACGTCCTGCCGAGAATCCGCGTGTGGTCTGCCTTGAGCGGAACACGAAATTGTAACCTATTTTTGGTTACTTTGATTCTGTTGCACCAATACATTTACTTGTTAAGTTATTATTTTAAGATTATTGTATGGATACTGCTTAAATAGCAGTTCGTACTTAACACAATTATTTAGGTATATTTCCAATTGTAACTTAATATATCTTACAAAATAACAAACAGTTTAATCAGTAGTTTTTTTATTTCACATAATTTCAATTACATATTGTACTAAATTAATCCAGAAATGAAGTCTTAAAGACTACCACGTACTGAAATTAAATTTCTTGTATGAATGGGAAATCATTAGAGATCATCATATTATAGAGAAGTATGTTTACCTCTCAAACAATGATAATTATCCTCTGTGATGGTAGCTAACCCTGCCCAAGCAAAAATGATGTATTGCCACCTAATAGGCCTGCCATACACGGACAGCTTCAAGCAGTCAGGATAGACTGCTTCAAGCTGCGACTGCATAGTAAAGTACAGTCTTCTACATACACACATACACGGAACCGCTCGAGCAGTTAGCAGCAAGGTGAAATTTCATCATACAGTCAATAGTATAAGCAAAAGTAGCAGTAGTGCTTCTTCCTCAAAATCCATTTTCTTCCTGATTTGAAATAAAATGAGATTGTGGCTTGTTGAGCAGTTATCTATGGCAGCTTCAAGCTGTTGACTCTGACTGCAAGAGCGGTCCGTGTACGTTGATCACTGGTTAACTGCTCAAGCAGTCCGTGTATGGCGGGCCATAAGGAAACGGGAAACCTCTGTTCCAACTGGATTTTCAATGATACTGAAACAGGCAAAACCAATGACTTAATTAAGTATGGTGACAGCTAGCCATACAGGTAAAATCAATAATATACTACTACTACAATAGATACCTGTGTAGTAAAAAGCCAGCTCACCTTTTGTACTGATTTATTGGCTTTATATTTAGTTATATATCACTAACTATATATATAACTATAATGCATCTAAAACAAGACTTCCTACTCTCGTCTTTCTTGGCTGGCAATGTATTTTCACATTCAGTTGCAACATAAATTCAGGTGGCATTCTGAATGGCTCCATCAGTCAGAAATACAACTTACTTTTAGCAGGAAACTCCTGCTTGCGTCCATCAGATTGGACTTGTCTATAAAAGGAATTATACTCAAAATAAATAAAATAGCTTTATTTAAATACATCAAATAAAGGATTATAGGAAATGACTAACTCGGCCACCTGTTATCTAATCTGAACAAAAGAAGCAGTTAACGAATGATAATAACTAATGTTATCTCTTATCAATATTATCAAACTTGTCATATCATTAAAATATGTTGATGTTTCTGCATATATTATCTAACTATAATGTCATATTATTACTTATTAAAGAACTGAATATCTCTTGTTGGATATTATTAAGGGAAGTAATTAATTAATTTCAATATATAAATAGAACTCTTATTTATAAATAGAATAGATTTATAAATAGAATTCTACTACAGCTGTGTATGTCAAAAAATCAGAATTATGTTTCGTTATGTTTGTTTATGAGAAAATTAATAAAGTCTCAGTGCTTTGAGGGACATGAAAAGATTGAGAGGAACCGGCTTTCTGACTCTGAGTTGCCTGACATAGAAAAGTGCCCTTAGAATGGATAAAACAAACCCTTGATAAGAACATTCCTATAGATGGACTGCTGTTGAAACAAAATTCTAAAGACTTTGCTAGTCAATTAGGAATCTTAAATTTTTTATTTTGTTTATAATTGTATGACATTTGCGGTATTTTTATAGACCTCTGTAAATGAGACAGACCTCTCCTATACCTTTGTAAGCTAGAAACTCAGGTTACTGAGAAACCTCTATAAGAGATAAAGACATTGCGATCCCTTTAGCTGCTATATTAGTTTGTCCAGGTTCAGCTCCTATATTTGTTTATTTATTTATTTATTTCACTTACCTAAGAACACTTGGGCTGTCAAGAGGCATCTAGCAATATCTTGATATCCTAATTTATAAATTGGTCCAGTGGTTTGGAAGATATGGGGTAATAAAGAATATTACATGCATACATACAACATAATATGTGCGAAAAATTTAACCCTTTCTGGCACTTGGCAGTCGGGTAAAAAGATTGTATGAATCTGATTGTAAAGGTACTCCATAAATCCAATTGATTTGGATGAAACTTAAAAGTTTCGCCAAGTGCTATGTTAACTGATTATGTAAGGACGAAGTAGGCTCAAGATCCAGTAATTGCTTAGACTGACTGTTATTTTTCGCTTCACGAGCAATACCAAATATCCAGCTCTATAAACCATTTTAAAATTATTTGTTGATTAAAAAGATGTAGGTACCTAATATGTATCCAACAGCTGATCTTCTCTTCTATACATTTATACAAATAAATAAAATTGGAGTGTCTGTTTGTAATATTAAATAACCGCTTTTTATGCTAAGTGCATTTGGATGTATACACGGTACATATACCAAAACAACATTTTTTACAATTTTTGTCTGTCAGTCTGTTTGTTCCATATAATCTCTGAAATGGCTGGACCGATTTTGCCGGGACTTTCACTGGCAGATAGCTGATGTAACAAGGAGGAACTTAGGCTACTTTTATTTTAGAAAAAAATTGTTAGGCGATACGAAGTTCGCCGGGTCAACTAGTTGATTTATATACTCTTTACTAGTACATCACTATTCTATGTGATTTATATGTAAATAGTAGTGATGCTTACCGAAGATTACGTCATGCGTCGTTGGTCTGTTACCTCACGTACGACCGCAAGGTAACTTGTGGAATTTTACTAACGTAGGAGGTAGTTTTAGACTTAGTATCCTTTAAGTTAGAGGTACTTGAAGTTCGAAAGTATTGAAGTTAATTTTGATGTAGTAAATTCATGCATAGTTACAATGCAAGACTTAATTGCTCGATTATGATAATTCTAATTTACTTACAATTTATATTCATGAATTTTCACACATACTTAATTAATTATATGTAGATACTTAGAAATTAGTAACATAATTAGCAGCAAGCACTGCTAAGCAAGCAAGCTTGGCTGATTAACGGCCGGTCTCAATAATGTACTAACAGATGGAAGACTGTGAATAGGGCTACCATTAGTATATTATTTGTCATACTTGTCAATTTTTCAGACGCAAAAATTGACAAATATGACAGATAACATACTAATGGAAGCCCTATCCACAGTCTTCCATCTGTTAGTACATTATTGAGACCGGCCGTAAGTGGGTCAGTTAAGATATATTAAAACATATTCGCCTCAGCAAAACGTTTACAAGCAAAACACTTAGTCATACATACATGGATAAAGCTATACAAACATTCCTTCCATGCGTCATACATACTTTACCCAAGAGGCAATTTCGTGGCCATAAGGTTTTGTATTCACGGTGCGTCGCTATACTCTCCATCGATTGCCTTGACACCGAATTGTTCGCTTCAATTCAGTCGTATTTAGTTGTATTGTATTTAAAGCACGATTTTCTTAGCTTACAACATCTAACAATTGTAATCAAGGTAGTAAGGATCCTTCTACCAATACCAATCTGTTTGCTAAAATCTACATTCAATTGATCACTCAGTTTCCTTATTGATCGGGGATGCATCTGGTGGTGTGAACAATTGAAAATCTACTGAAGTATATTTGTTACTTAAAATTAACTTGTAGTTGCCTATTTCATCTTGTCTCACCATTTACGTAATTCAATGTAACAATAGGCCTAATGTATGTTCCAGCTGGTCTAATGCGGGTTTGTTGGGGGTTCAGTGACCAACACACTGATTTTGGTAATTTGTAAGCTAGCCCAAATGCCGGAGGTTGAGGGGTAGGCCGAAGGCGAAGGCGCTTAAAAAATTGGCTTAAGAGCCAATGAGCGATAGGTCGTTCGCATATCCATATTTATAAAATGACAATTAAAAGGCCTAAAGAAAACCATACTATGGACACAATTCGTTAGAAGTTACACGGGTTCCAATACTTGTATGAAAAAGAGTAGTAGAAAAGAACGGCCTCCTAATATTTGCTAATAGGGCCCGAAGTTGCTTTATTAATAGCACTAAATCATACTCATACAACTCAGTTATTGCTTTTGGTACACGTGAACAAAAAACACGCCTAATGTATGTAAACAAATCTCTAATTTTATCGCCACTCCCCCGCACTGTATACATTTTACAAGTAAAAAATCTTTACGATGTGATGAATGTTTATGCTGGTTGCTTTACATAATTTCAAACATATGTAAGTAGTGTTTTAATTCCATTAAGTTATTTAGAATCTAACCGCTGAGAACGTTCATATTAACCAAATTATTATTCGCCCCATATTATTTATTCTATTTATTATGGCTAAGATTTTTTTTACTTTTACAATTAATTTCCAAAATATGTTGTTAATTTTCTGCCTTCATTGTAGAGTCTACAATGTAGACCAACAAACCCTGTATGACTTTTTACTAAATAACTAAGGGCTTGTTTCACAATCTTCAAGTAAGTTCGAAGTAAGCTATTCGTTGGTTAAGTTGACATTTCGTGTATGTAAAATGACACTTTAACGTCACTTTAACCGGCGAATAGCTTATTCAGGACTCTACTTGAAGATTGTGAAACAAGCCCTTAGACTTAGAAGACTAGCTTGGATGCTCAGACTTAGATGTATGTACACTTGTACAGGTATACCAATAGGCCTAATATACCAACCTCATATAACATACTCGTATAACCTAACATAATAGGTAAAGGACATAGTATATACTTTCCTCCTTATACTAGCTTATCCATAAGTAGAGATCACGTAGACATTATAATACGTTATCGAGCATCTTTGATATGCGCAAAGCAACACGGCTGCAGCGTGGATTGTGAATATTGTAATTCGCTGCCTTGTCCTAGTACCGATAGCAGAACTATAATGAAAGTAAAGGAAAAATGTAAGGAGCAATGGGATGACAGGAATTATTAAAGCCAAATGTGTCAATGCAAACTCCCACGAAAGCTCATTATTTTACATACTATGCAATGCAACTAAATACATATTACGTACGATGCAGAGATAAGAAAATAATTTCCTATCTTATGTAATGGAACATTATTTATAATTGACACTTATTTTAAACCATTTCTGTGTAAATAAATATTGTTGTCGTTACTAATTTCTTATACATACAAAACAGGAGTTACATTGTAATTTCTGGCGCACGTTCCTAAGTTACACGGAATCACTGCGTGGGGCCCTTACATTAAACATTTTGATAATTAATTAGCTATGTTAGTAATTCACGTCTTCTCTCGTCAGCTAAACTTGACTACAAAAGAGTTTAAAAAAGCAGTAATAGTATAGGTAGGTTTATCAACGACGTATGTGACAAAAAAATGTAAAATATTTTGCGTAGTGTGAAGATATTGATAGAAACCACGCTTGAATAATTCTTGATCAAAAATAACAGATTTCAAAATTAGAGATAACTCAAAAACTACTCGTCAGATCTCTAAATGGGACCACATGACAAGCACCAGCTTCCGAGTATAAAAATATAATCATCAAAATCGGTAGACCTATTAAAAATTTCTGAGGTAACACACACATAAAAAATACAGTCGAATTGAGAACCTCCTCCTTTTTTTTGAAGTCGGTTAAAAACTAAACCACCACATTTACCTTACCGCTTTCCACTTTATTAATAAACATAAATGAATGATTGATAGATGTTACTTAGAGTAGTATACAGTTATGTACCTACCCTATAAATCAATAAAGTACACAAAACTGCATTGCAGCTTATTTTAACATTATTGCGACCACACCTTTCGTTTTCCTCCTGATCCGCATTCAGTTGGCCCGTATTCATGTAATTTTTTCTAAAAGAAATACTAATGTAATTCCAATAATACGCTGTTCCAACTGTACTGTTCGCTTTCGTACTTAATGAAATTAAAGGACTTCCTTTCGATAATCTTATTACAAAACGTTAACGTCCTAGCGGTCACAGACAGACATACTAATTAAACAAACAGTAGCTGGTTGAGGAAACATTTATTTTATTTATAATAAGCCTAGCTTCTGAATAAGACTTTGTAAGACTGGATTTGATTTGGAGAGAAATTGAGAATTTTTATTGAAAGAAAAATTGATGGGATGAAAAATTTCTCCCGTCATATCACTTGCGATTTTTTTTTGAAAAATAACAAATAATAATAAATGCTTACACACTCATAAGCCCCCCCCCCCCCGCAGTATTTTATTTACCTGTGTCGCGGGTGGCATGGACGACACATACATATAACATCACAATAGCACCCATGACCCGAGTACAAATATTTATCTGTCACATAAATATCTGCCCCGGCCGGGTATCGAACCCGGGACCCCTCGCTTCGCAGGCAGGGTCGCTACCAACTAGGCTACAGGGTGGTCACCTAACGTTTTTTTTTAGTTTTTACTTTATAATATCATTGTTGTTAACTGATATCAAAAATTACTTTCATCCTGTTGTTAAACACCACGTTTTATAAATCGACTGTCCAATAAAATCGTTGAAGGTAAACAAACAATTTAATTTTAATTTATAAGGAAACAAATTCGAATTTATTAAGTTATATTTTGTCCAAATAAGCGTATCGGTTGTCCAATGAGAATATAGTTTATTTAAATATATTACCACCAGTTCCGTTTATGAAAAAGTGATTTATCAGTAATTAAGTTGAAATTGGTGAAACTTCGGAATGCGGTCAAAGGGTTCAGAGAGGCACCTTTGAGGTCGTTTGCTTTTCGCACTGAGTCATGGCGCCGCGGCGTCGCTACCGTAATTATTAACAAGTTCTTTTAATCATAATAGTCCGGTCAATTTAGACCAAAAAATGATAGTGAAGGTGCATAAATTCCCAACAAGCTGAAAATCAGTAAGATTGTTCAAAACATAATTATAAATAAAAATTTTAGGTTCCCCATCATTCCCGTGTATGGAAAAAAAAATATTCAAGGTCAAAGGTTAAAAAAATGAGTTTTTCGCGATTTTCAGCAAAACGGTAACTTTTATTATAAAATACCTCCAAACAAAAATTGTAGATCATAAAATGATCTATAAAAATGTACCAATATTTTTTTTCCTACAAGCCACCGTTTCTGAGATATAAGGATTCAAAAAGTTATAAGTTTTTATCGTCATAATATGCACATGTTTACCCTGCTACCTCATGGTAGTGTACTTAGCGCGTTTTTGAATCGTTATATCTCAGAAACGGTGGCTCGTAGGACAAAAAGTATTGATACGTTTTTATAGATAATTTTATGATCTACAATTTTTGTTTGGAGTACTTTATGATAAAACTTACCGTTTTGCTGAAAATCGCGAAAAACTAATTTTTTTGACCTTTGACCTTGAATATTTTTTTCCATGCACGGTAATGATGGGGAACTTAAAAATTTTATTTATAATTACGTTTTGAACAATCTTACTGATTTTCAGCTTGTTGGGAATTTATGTACCTTCGAATGTCTAAATTGACCGGACTATAACTCGCTATGAAACTTTTTATTAGCAATTTATAATATGTAAACATGCTAAAATGTTAAATTACGCTAGTAAAATTAATTTAATGCTCTCATCAGTATACTTTTGTTTTTTGAATAAGTGTAGAATACCTATTTACTGAAGGTTATAAAAAAACGATGTCGCTTTATAGCGAAAATTAAAAAAAGAATAAAAAGTTTTTTTTTAACATATTACGCAAATTGTTTCCCATCGGTAGTAGAATATGCTATGTTCCCAATAATTGCCACTAGCTTATCAAACATCTAACTTAGTAGTAAAACTAAAAATTCAAAGTCTATAACTAAATAAGCCATAAATGAATTTGAAGAATTCGGTCACAAAAATATATTAGTGACGATAGGTATAACGTTGATAATGGAAAATACCTTTTCAGATTTGGACTTTAAACTGATCTGTTTAAAATATGTTAGTATTTAAATAGTGATATTTAAAGCACCTACCTAATCATCTGACCTCATTGAATATGGTTAAGTAATTAGTCCTAATCGCTTTACATTGCATTACATTTAGTAACTACGTGTGAATAATCGTGATTACTTAGTACTAAATAAATACTGATTAATCTATGGTTATAATATTTTATTATGGTTATAAAAATTTTATACTGTTGTCGTTCGCAAGTTTCGTGATATGATAATTTGAGGTGGAGAGATTAGCAATGTCTTGTGATAGAAGTACCTGTTTTCCAATGGACAATTTTAATTTTGTTTGAAACTTTGTTTTATGACTAACAATCCTCATTAAATAGGATTTTGAGATTTTCTGTCGATGTCCTACAAGGTTCTCATCTGGCACCTTGATTTTATATCATTAAAAAAAGTCAAGAACTTACCAGTAGGGTAACTGTACTGTGACCTCGTATAATCATAATATGGCTTTAGAAGTTAATTACCCACATAATTAATGTCCTTTGCGCGAACGATGTGCATCGACCTTGGCAAGGAATGTGGCCGTCCGTGCCTTTGTCCCACGTCGTGACGCAATGGTAATGCAAAGAATATTAGACTCTATTAATTTGGCCAAAGTGACGGTATTACTTAGTTGTCACTTGGGTGCTTCGAGACTAAGTTAAGATTTTGCATTAAATTCAATAGCTCACGTATCAAATCTTCATAAATTTACACTTGCTTAATGTGATTTGAGTTAACTTTTACACGTATATTTGAAGTTACAGGTTACAGGTCCTTTTTATGAAGCAATGTGTTTTGCTTTTGTGTAACGTTCACATCACATAGGATATGGCGATATTACCTACCATCTGAATAAAATCTCAGTTAAAATTCAAACTTTATTAAATATGGAATATTAAACAAGCCTTAATTATGTGGGCATTTAAGTTAAACACGTAAGTTTTTGCTTCTACCATGGCAGAATCGGATTATTTAGGTCGAAAGTTGCGTGTCATCCTAGATCTTGATAGATCAGGGCAGTTTTCTAAGTTAGGTCCCATCGTGATGCGTGTTTTAAATGTTGCATGACGTGTAGCTCTCGCTTTTTAAAATAGATTGCGTGTCTGCTTCTGATTTCAATGTTTGAATTGGAGACGCTATGTCAGCTGTCAAATTCCGAATCACTTTCCTAGCAGATAACTTAATTGTTTGAAATGCCATGCGCGATATTTATAATTACAGCAATTATTAGTTAGAAAAGTTATGTAAAAATTATTTAAGGTTGTAATTGGCTTATTTAGTTTGTTACATTTGTAGCACGATTAGTCGATTATGAAATGCTGCTACTACTACAAATTTTATCTTTTGTACGTACCTCCTTATTAGTAACTAACTATATGAGTCACATTTGGATGACTAAAGTTGGTAATGAAAGACGGAAGTTTGAATATCTCGTGGTTGTTCTAAATATGATCAAATGGTCAGTAGATGTTAATGATGTTATGACTTATTATATTACTGCATGCTAATTTGTAATCTCACAGCACAGTTCAAAAACATTCATGATTAAACAGTGAACCCATTATAATAGCGATTGCTATGTTTAACTAATCTATTGCTACCTATAAAATATTGATGTTAAATTGTTGATGTAATTGATTGTAACCGGAACATTTTAATTAATTACAAATACATGATGTTATATGTTAATAATATGTATTTGTTTTCACGGTTCACCAATGCATTGTCACGTATGATTTTGATCAGATTCGAGAATGGCCATACTACCTACCACAATTGCCTATTGATTTCAGTCATTTGGGTTAAGTCTGTCTCCCTGATAAATTACGAATTCGGTCAGGTTAATGAGAAGATAGCAACCCCATACTTTATGCCTAAACAAGGTAAAGCATAAAAAAAGGATAAGTCACAGAAAATCTCGTTAGGCTACAAAGCGCAAATCTAATAAGAATTGCGGCTGACAAAAGGCGATTAAAGCACGAGACATGCCCACTTTACCCAGACCCCCCACATATATTGCAGCGTAACTCGATCCATACGAGGTCAGGTTCCAGTGTAACCCGGGGCAGGCCAGGTTTTTTTGGTTGGTACGGTTTCGAATGGCAATGACCGCGAATGCGTTCACGAGACATAACGTTACCTCATATTATTATATGCACGTTTAGGACTGCCAGTTGTATTGATCGTTTTATCAATACATTACAGTAGATATTAATTGTGTATGATGAAATTTATTGTAGTGTATGAAATATGGAATTTATTCTGAATTAAAAATAATCAAATTGATGTGCCAACTTTTAAACTTAGTAAAAATGGTATAAAAATGTATGACTATTTTAAAGACATGAACATGACGATTTTATGTAATAAGTAGTATCTGTATTGTTGTGTAGAGTAGCTAATCTACTTCAGAGTTTCTTGTTATTTCTTCACCACCATCCAAGGTATGAATTTGTTAAAGCGTGTTGATCTCGAGCTCTTCACTCTCGCTCCTTCTGACAACTGCATCTCGTTCGCACCGATCTCTTTTGCATCACAACGGGATCAACAAAACGCGAGCTGATAAAAAAGGAATGTTTTCTGTAGTCCGCTCTTGTATTTGACATTTAGATTCTCCAGCTCAGCGACCCTGGCGATAAGCCGACATGTCGTTTCTACCGATTGCATTGGCACGGTTCGTAGTTTATTTACCTTTAAACTGTGCGTGTACGAACAAAATGGAATCCTATTCTAAGGGATTTAAATATAAACTTCAATAACGCTGGATCAGATCTTGTTGGTATAGGTGCGTCCAAGGAATCGTTGACAATGGTTGGTCGGACGAGAAATTTTAAGATCTTGTACAGTATGGTTGATGAAAGGTCTTAAAATTTAATGTTGTTTATTCAATGGTTGATATTGTTTGTTGTATTGTTTTCAATTAAAACATAGGCAGCTTGGTGGAATATGGATATATTGAGGTGATTCGAAGTAACTAAAATTACAGGTAATAATTGTGGTAGGAATATTAATATTATGGTAAATTATTATGATTCTGATCTCAGATTCTGACAATATCTCAAGAATATAATTATCATGTAGTATAAATATATAAATGCTATTTAATGGTAATAAAGATGATAAAGAATTAATCGTCAATAAATTATTGATTTGTCGTCGACAAATTGACATAGTTATAGTGGCATAAATTCACAAGCATGTATAAATGGAGAGCAATGTTAATTCACAATTAAATTTCGTCCAAGTCAACCTTCTAGTCATTTGTGGGAAAAATCCACTATTTAAGATAATGGATACCTACTATGGATATAGATAACTATCTAGAACAGGATAGGAACGCCTACATGCCAAGGGAAGTGATTTAGTTTCAACAATAAAACAACGTGAGATATCTAATTTATGTTAAGACGATTCCTTTTTTAATTAAGCAAGTGACATCAAATATTCTTGCCTGTATTTAAAATTATAATCTCTATGTCATAATCGTGTTATGATCAAAATCTTATTTGCCACTGTTATATTTTCTGTAATAATCTGAAAAGTTAGGTTTCGTTTTACACATGTAAGCAATATTTTCGTAGTCTTCATGACGATCTGGGATATTCAGCCATGGTACAGTCGGCCGCAGAAGTAGCTTAACATTTTAGTACCTTGTCACAATTACATTTCTTGAATTTGTCATAGATGTTGCTAGGAAACCGTCGAAACAGTTACTATTACAAAGTACTAAAATGTTAAGCTACTTCTACGGCCGACTGTACACTTGATCTTGTCCTGCGATGTTAATTGCTGCTGCGTGCTCTGTTTTTTCATTTAATTTCATCATTCCTTAATTCAATACTTTAATTTCATAGTCATATCATCTTTTTCAATTCATACACTTTTCAGTGTTTCTAATCTGTAGTCTTGATACTCATATATAAATACTCTTCTCTAAGTATACTCTCGTACAGTAAGCCACCGACCGCAGTTTTATGCGAAGTATACTTGACACCGCTTTATGAAGTCAACGATGAATAGACAATAGAAAGTCCTGACAGCATGTCTGGTCACGATTCTTCAAAGATTTTACTTAGCTGGAGCTCATATTTTTTTTGTTATTTTTTTTTTTTAAACTTTCAACTGAACAGATTGTTAACAAAACTTTGCACATAAATTATTTCAACAATGATAGTTCCAGCGACTGCGGTTGATTCCGAGGGTCTGATGATGGGCTCATGAGGTGGACAATGAAGCTCTTCAACAGTGACAAACCTTGAGTTTAAAGGCTGATTTATTGGTTTTGTTGAGTTCCGTACATTATACTTGGCGACGAGGTCTCCTTTTACTGTAGTACATCAGTATTAAAAGCGTGTTTGTAATTCTTTTACTATAATTTTATTTCTTAAATAAGCTTGGGAGTTAGGACAATCGATGACTCGTCAATACATCATGTCACTTACCTAACGGTTGTACGTGAGTCATATGTAAATTTCAACCACTTAACCGCGGATGGGTTTATTCAACAATCGAATCATTGCTCGCTGTATTTATAAGTACGCTTTGTTTTACTGATTCATTCGTGTTATCGCTATCATCGTGTATATTGTTATTCAGTAATGCGTTTGGAAAAGAAATCTGATACATTAGCACTTATTAACATTGAGAGAGAAATTGAATGGACATATTAATAATGCACGTTACAAAAATTGTAGTTAGTGAACTACATATAGTAAAAAAATCTCATACATATCTACTACAATTCCCTATTTATATACTAAAATTCCCTGTGATAAACATAAAATACTATTATACTATGGGCCTTGTTGCCCGAAATAAAAAAGTAAATAAATAAATAAACAATTCCATATGATTTTTCGGAATGTGGAACTCATATTTTTAGGATTCCGAAGTAAAATCTGAACCTAGTTTCGTCATGTCTGTAATTTGGCATGGATATACATATTTATTACGTAAACAAAGTGGTAGAATAAAATCCACAAATACTACAACTTAAATGCATAAAATATATGTGATTTGATATGTACAAGTTACTATTTATTCACAATTTCTATTTGTTTACATTTTCTTAAGTGAGATTCATAAATATGCTGATATTAATTTAATACAGATTAATTAACATGCCGATGGCGTGACCAAAGCCAATAAGTTAAAATTAGTGCATATCATTATTATCTAAAGCAGTGATAGCCTAGCGGTTAGAAAGTGGTCTCTCGAACAGAGGGGCCCGAGTTCAAATCCTGGCACGCACCTCTGATTTTCAAATATTATGTGCGTATTAGAAGTTAATTATCACTTGCTTGGTGTAGGAAAACATCGTGAGGGAACCTGCACACCGGAGAGTTCTCCATAAAGTTCTCAAAGGTGTGTGAAGTCTACCAATCTGCACTTGGCCAGCGTGGTAGACTATGGCCTAACACCCCTCATTTTGTGAGAGGAGACCCCGAGCCCAGCAGTGGGCCAATTATGGGTTGTTGCTTTGCTTTGCTTTGCTTTTATTATTATCTATGAGATGTGGAAAATATGTTATATTACTCGATAACACTGTGATTATACATATTGGGAACTTAATAAAAGTGTTGCTTTCTTTAAAAGGAATTCACTAAATATGATAATGTAATATAAGCGACGTGATTCTATAAACTGAAGGCACCAAAAGTATCACAACCCTGGTTTCAGTGATTTTACTTGAATAGTGTCTTTAAACACATTTTATTCCAAATTTCCGTCATGAGTGGGGTTATTTGGTATAGCTGCTACTTTTGTTGCTATGGTAACCGTCGTAAGCCAGACTAAGCCGGGTTAAGTGTATTAATAAGCAGTCGCTCATTTAACAATAAAGTACTTTCACTAACATAAAGTAAGTGAAGTGAAGAGCTCAGGCGATAATCCAATATCTAGAGTAATTATAACCGCATTACTCTCGCGTGAGAGCCGATTTGATTTCAAATTAATTATAACTTCGCATATTGACTCAGCTCCAATGTTGTAGGTATTAAAAGTTTGATTTACTTTTGATTGACTGTCTTTTCGTTAAGTATTATCTAAACTGTATGAGTCATTCTTATTCAAAGGTAAAGTATGACTTTAGTTTTAAAAATTTTGGCGTCGAATAAATTGTTAATGCCTGTAAAATTTTAGTATCTTGTGTGTTTGTTATTTCAGGGTTATTTCCTTCGTAACTCATACCAATAAACTAGAAAAATTAGGATTGTCGTATTCAAGCAAGAGGAATGCCTCTGTGGTACATCTAGCTGAACTAGTATTGGTTTCAAATCATTAATGGGTACTACAGAGCACGTACGTCTCCTCCTGAGAAATTTTTACTATAATTTATACGCCAAGGTACATTTGAGAGTAAAACACCGTTATCCTTTAGTTAAGAGTTCGTAAAACCTTTTGTTTACTATGTGATGAATTCGGTGTATTGAACTCACTATGGCCCCACGATACCCCTGGCGATACCCCTGGTGGTATCGTGGGTCTTTTAAAATCAAACGATCAACTAACTGACTTTAACAAAGGAAGTGGTACTACGTCATGGCCAGTCATTGACAGTATCAAGTTATCGACTATTAGCACGTCCTTGACTTTCTGCAAATATCAAATTAATTAGGAAAGGTTTTAATAAGAATGTCAGTCTTAAATAATTATGCATAGAAAATTGTTGTAATGTTGTTGTAATTGTTGTAATTTTGTTGTTGGTTGTAATCAAAATATGATGGTCTTGTAGGTTAAACTTTCCGTCCGTCTTGTATTTTACTTTACTTTTTTTTAACTTAAAATAAGAATGCTTGACCATAATCCTACCTGATGGTATTAAGTGGAGATGTGGTCCAGGATGGTGAGCGCACTACCTTAATAAAAACCTATTCACTCTTTTCTTTAAGATAATATCCACGGCATAGGTGGGCGGGAACGCAGGCGCAGGCAAGCTATTCCAATCTTTCGCGGTGCGCATAATGAATGACAACGCAAAACGCCTCGTCCGTACCGGCGGCGGGATGTTCACCACTTGTTAAATATTGCATTATTCATCTTACAATTTTCTTAGGGAAGTAAAAAATAGCAGTTATCCTAAAGATATTTAAAAAATATAGATACGTTATGCCCTTACAAATCAACCAAAAAATCTGATCTGAAAAGAGCTACAACACACACACGTTTATCTTTTGTTTCACTACACCAATCACATTGGTATAATATAAGAAGGCATTTTAAAGCTGTATGTCAAATGTCAGGCACTTCTGACAACAACAAAAGCGTGCGTATCGTCTTGTATTGACAGAGCGACTACGAGCAGAACAGTCAATTGCCTGTTACGCTCTTTTTCGTCGGCGCGCTAGTGACATATCTACCTCTTTTTTACATTATAATATCATTGAGTAATCCTACAAACGTCGCCATCTCACCTTTAGCTGCCTACAATGCGATGAGTCATAGAATGTTGACCTGAGAGAAACAAAACGACGGCAATAGTAGGGTTGCCATTGGATTATTTACCGTGCGTTTTAGCGCAACAAAGAATTGAACCAAGCGATTCAGCCTGGATCCCTGATTGACTTTGAAGTCAATCTCCATCAGATAAAACGATCAGTAAATATTCTTAGCTATTTTAATTGCGTATTTTAATAAATCTATTCCAAAATATTGTAACGAGCAATATTTTTATTTGGAACGTTGCAAAATCTGAAAGGAATATTGTATAGTTCGATTACTTTGAGAGGCACTTGCAAAAATAGAATGGAAAATTTTGCGTAACTGGTCAATGTCGCCCAATCATGGGCACACATGTAATAAATTAGTGTAGTTAATAAAACAATATACTGTACTCTATAATTTTTAAACAAATATACCACAACTTCAATGAAAAATGTGGTTTTTTAAATCGTTTATGGAATGTTCATGACATTTTTTATGATATGAAAAACCGACAGCCCTAGAACAAGTGCCTGTGGATTTCTCCGAAGACAGATTCTTTGTTGAAGGGATAATGATTTTTTAAGCTCCTTGCCTTCCGCGTCGGGTGACTTGAATCGTCTCAAGTATCGCTCAAGGCGATTTGGATTCAAAATTAGGTACTATATTTTAACTGCAGCTGTAAATAAAATCTTTGAATTACATTTAACATTTCACTGAACAGTTCAAACGTCTTGGCAATTTATTCTAATTTAAATTATTTAAAATCTATCACTTAAAATTCAAACGTTCTTTTTCTTCTCTCTTTCATGGTGTTGCTGACGTCCATGGGTGACGATAGCCACTTACCATCAAGTGGACTGTGAGCTCGTTTTTGCCTTATCGCCCATAGCCTTTCTCATGAATATGGCTATATTATGTCATACCGGTCATATCATACCCAAAGCTATCTTAAAAAATGCATATGTACATTTTTTGTAGAGCCAAGCCCTGTACTATACGAGTCAATACGAGTATCACCAGACTACATACAGTTCACATAAATCTTAAAGTTTTTAAAACATAGAAACCTCTTTGTAGTTAACAGATCCAAACCGTCTTGAAACTCATGAGCGCCTGGTAGCTTGCTAGGTACTCGAGGCGGCTTAGGTCGCATAAAGAGCTTTATCGACTGACTGACGGCACTGATTATATGTGTATATGTTATACTGCAGACTATTAGATACGTAAATAGCTTACGTTATTACACGGCGACATATAATACAACGTTAAGTCCCATGTATAGATAGCCATTTGCAGATGCTACGGGTAATATGATATGAGATGGGATTGTACATATTTTAATAACAGTATTAATAAAACAAAAATGCGTTCATTAGTTTTTGCGTAAAAGACAATTACACACTTTACTAATATATTTAACACATATTTTTATTATATGTAATATATTTAACACTTAACTAAAATAATTAACAATTACAAACATCCAAACATCCTCCTTTCTTTATAATATTAGTAGGAAATGGGATAAAAGTAATCAATAATTTACATCCATTACGTTTTTTCGTCATGTCTGAGAAGAAGACTGGTCTTCTAAGCCATATTAGCTATAGGACCTAGGTATAGCTAATTTTTTTATAGTAAAAATTCTCACTCATAACAATAGATACATTGTGACAGAAAAAAGCCGCGTTTCGCATACAAAAGCTTCAAGTGAGGCCACGTGTAGTGAGCGTTATAATAATTGTATGCATACGATGTTCATTTCAATTTACAAGGGGTTGTGTAACCCTTTTCACAGCGCCGTATTGATTTTCAACCCTCTCGCGTTTTAGTTTAAAACAGACTTGTCCAGTTGGACCGGTTCGAATGAAGTAACTACAATAGTTTTGTCAAGCTGACTCGGGAAAGGTTGAGTGAGTCATTCTGATATGAAACTTTATATCGAAAGTATCTAATTTATTTGCTATTGTCTCTTAGATTTAGTTTCAAAATAACTTTCAAGGATTCCGTTACTCTCTATTTAATAATCTAATAATACTCTCTGAGTAATCTTGATCGAATCTAGTGAGAAATTAAATTACACGAAAATTAAAGAATTAGGCACCTACCTTAAGTCCGTTTTATTAGACCAGTTATTTGCCAGGGTATAATATGTTTTTGGAAAGAAAATTTTGTTAAATTATAATTTTCATTCATTGCTTACGTTTAATTCCAGAAAGTTTATCTTTATAATTGGAATTCAGCATCGCCTCTCTATGTCCCTGATAAAGGTTTAATAGTCTGATAAGATACTGACGTACAAGCGACATTTTGCAATAACACTACAAATATTATTATAATTGGTTTTTCTAAAATAACGGATCAATATTTCTAACACCCAATTTACAGTGCATTGGCATAATAAGTCTATTTATTACGCATTTTTCTGTCAATTACATTGCTGTACAAAATCACGCTAACCGATTTATCACTTGATACATAACTCGTACATCACACAATTTACAAACTTCGAAAGTAGATTAACATGTCAAGATAATAATCTTAATTATAATTACAGACCAATTATATCTCCAGACTGACAAGTCAAGTGTGTTCGTCTTTGTGTGTTGTCCATGGCACCTACGACACAGGGAATCCTAGTGTGGGGATATGACTGTGTAGCGTTATAGTATGTTATTCACTTTCATTCAGGTAGTAATGTACAGTACTGTACAGTGTACAGCTTAATAACAACGTAGTCGCACGAACGTCAAGTAAAACTGACAACTACTGCGTCTCGTGTTAATTGACATGTAAACTGTGCGTTTAAGATTACATTAACATACACTAATTGTTATTTTGTCTCGCATACCGCAGAATACGTCAGATGTCTTCATCATTTTAACGACCCTGTAGCCTAGTTGGTAGCGACCCTGCCTGCGAAGCGAGGGGTCCCGGGTTCGATTCCCGGCCGGGGCAGATATTTATGTGACAGATAAATATTTGTACTCGGGTCATGGCTGTGATTGTGATGTGGTATATGTGTTGTCCATGCCACCCGCGACACAGGTACAGTGCGACCAACTTATCTGTGAACTGAGGGAGGGCGCTGTCGAACGCATTGGACCAATCACTGGGACGCAATTCGAGACGTAGTAAATGTCAATGTCATTCATTGACATTAACACAAAGAACTTAAGAATGGGGCAGCATTAGTTCCAATTTTCGCCATTTCACAGATAAGTTGGGCGCACTGTAATAAACCTACTGCGGGGGTATGAGTGTGTTAGCGTTTATTTTAACAGAAAAACATGACTGTTGTGAGCTGAACTCTCTCCTGTTTATCATCTGGGGGCACGGCAGTGCCCCCGCCAAGTCGAGCAAAGAAGCGGCACGGCCGTACCATCCTTTTCTCGAAGCAATTCAGGCCATTTTCGACCCCCTATAACTTCGTTATGGATAAAGCTACAAGTCTGAATTTTTAGTAACCAAGCAGGCATTGTATAAACATGATATATTTCAAATTTCATTCAATTTGAACCAGTAGTTTAAGAATTATAACTAGTCAAAGTTTCTTAATTTCGTCACTCACTGACTGACTGACCGATCATCAAAACTCTAAGGCACTTCTAGCAGACATAGAAACTTCAAATTTGGAACACAATTAGTGTTTAGTGTATAGATCAAGGAAAAACTAAAATATTTTGCAATTTCGGTCCAGTTTTCTAGATACATCAACTGCATAAATAACTTTGTAATCCCATATAAATATATAGGATTACAAAGTTACATTTGCAGTGAATGAATCAGTGTACCTGTATGTAATGTAATGGAATAATAGGTGTAGATAGGTACCTAGATATAATTATGTTCAAAGGTAACTTGTAAAAGGAAAAAAAAAAGTAGAACTATCTACAAAAAGAAATGAGATGCCATCAAAAACAAAAGTTGTAAAAAAAACCAAGTCTCGCAACTCAGTTCTTCTACCGTAAAAAGTTGTGAGATCCATGTAATACCAAGTCGGTTAATTTATTCAGTTTCTACTTAAGGGTCCTTCTGTGTTAAGTAATTAAGTAATTAGCTAACCTAACAAGTAACAACATCTTATAGTGACTATATTATCAATATTAAAAATCTTTTATGTTTTAAATAAATAGATTGACTTGGCAATCGCACTAAACAATCAAATTTAATATAATATGTAGGTATTACTTGTGAGATACATTGTGTTTTCATGCGATGGTCAAGTCGATCTATTTATTTAAAACATAAAAGATTTTTAATATTGATAATATGCTCACTATAAGATGTTGTTACTTGTTAGGTTAGCTAATTACTGAATAACTTAAGACAGAAGGACCCTTAAGTAGGAACTGAATAAATTAACCGACTTGGTATTACATGGATCTCACAACTTTTTACGGTAGAAGAACTGAGTTGCGAGACTTGGTTTTTTTTACAACTTTTGTTTTTGATGGCATTGTGTTAACTGTTTCATTTTCATAACATTGTTTATTGGTATAAACTACAAAGCTACCTACGACATACTTATAATCTATGTATATTATAAAGGCAAAAGTGATTGATGTATCATCGCACAGACCAAACTAGAACAACAGGGCTAGAAACTTAAAATGCACACGTATTCCTCTTATAACGTAGGCATCCACTAAGGAAGGATTTTTCAAAATTCAACCCCCAAGGGGATGAAAAGCCCAAGGGGGTGATAAGCATAATTTCCGCGTGTAAAGCTGCGATCTACAGCTAGTCTTCTTATTTATACTTTGACACGAGATTCTCAAATGTCAGCGTTAAAATGCCTTCGTGTAATAAACCAATATTATTGTTGAAGTGAAACAAAAGATAAACGTGTGTGTGTTGTAGCTCTTTCCGGAACAGAATTTTTGGTTGATTTGTAAGGGCAAAACTTATCTATATTTAAATACCATTGTTGAAAGCCAGTTCTTTCGTCTCTCTTCTTTCTTTGCCGTCAACGCATCGGTGATGCCTCTGGTATTATCTACTGATGTTCATGTGCAGATGACCTATACCATCAGGTTGCTCGTCTGCTCCTTTATCGGCTATTACTTTCCATAGCGATATAAAACAGAAACTCACGTATAAAAGGAAGGTATTCGTACAACTCGCCTTTCTTCATTCGAATTTGTTTATTTGCATTGCCTAGGCCCGGCGCATACGCACGTGCTGAACTGGTTCCAGCGCTATCCACAAATAGCTCGGCTGCCGGCAGCTTGCCCTATACATTGCCCTTTTTTGATAGCTGCTGCCTTGTGTAAACACTAAACATAGGAGCGGTTTGAGGCGATTATAGCCTGCGGTTTGTAACGTAAATAAATAGTGTACATTCTTTGGTGTTGCATTTTTATTTATTACCAGTAACCGCCTTTTCTTCACTATGCCATAGATTGACATATTATTATATTACCGGCGAACTTTGTATCGCCTAAAAAACAATTTTTTTTCTAAAATAAAAGTAGCCTAAGTTACTCCTTGTTACATCAGCTATCTGCCAGTGAAAGTCCCGTCAAAATCGGTCCAGCCATTTCAAAGATTAGCCGGAACAAATAGACAGACTGACATGACAGACACAAAAATTGTAAAAATGTTGTTTTGGTATATGTACCGTGCACCTATACATCCAAATGCACTTAGTAAAAAGCGGTTATTTTAATATTACAAACAGACACTCCAATTTTATTTATTTGTATAGATATAGATATATATTTTATTGTTGAATTTAATAATTCAAATTAATAATTTCAAACTACCGATTTATATACTTCATATAACATCAAATTAAAATAGACTGTAGCCCAGAAGAGTTGGATACGTTCATATTTCGTTCAGCTCGATAACATGCAATCATAATAATTCCTCTTGAAGTAGCCACCCGCGCGGCCCGCGCGCCCTGCCATAGTCCATTTATTGCACTTTGGTTATTATCATTGATATCCATGCATGAATACAGTTTACGTACAATCATTTCTTTGTTTTTGCTACACATGCTCACTGCATTAAATATCAATTAAAGCTTTGAAGTTACCGTCGTGAATGGATCTAGTCGTAGTCAAAGTGGTCCATAAACGACTTCTTTTAACAACATATAATTTAATTTAATATCTATTTATTCTTATTAATATAGTTAGTAAATTACGATATTTTACAATTTTCTATAAATCGTATCGCATTTTTATTTATAAATGCAGGCAATTTTTTATTAATATCTTTAAAGATAAGATAGATATTGATAAAATTTACCAAATAGTAGTAGATACTAATACAATCGGTTGTAAGACCAAAAGCTTATTACTCTCTTGCTCGTATACTGAAGGCTTTGAAGTATTTTGTATATAAACGTATCGCAATACAGCGTTGTAAGGAACCTATTAAACAGTAATTCAACACACGCCTCTAAACATAAGGAATCATCTGCAATCGATGATGAATGATATTATTTAACTGGCAATCATTCCTACACGTGTTTCATGAATCTGATATGACGCATGCAGCATGGCGGCTACTCCTTCCTAACACTTTGCTCGCATCAGTCGCATCACACGACTTATTAATTACCTACTGTACCGTAATTACTGTAACGTGTATGGATACTATTAATTACACATGACCACACGACTATAATAAAAAGAAGATTATATTATCACTCTGAACCTCATTGTAATTGCTTGTTAATTGGATGCAAGGCTTGAATTCTGCTTCTATGCCAAATTTCAGATTAAGCTGTAAAAATCCAATCATTACTACATTTAAAAATTAGCCAATTCAGTTGCTTACCTTAGGACCAGAATTATATCTTGGCTTTTATCTTATCATACATTTTAATCTATAAAAATGATTAGGTTACCTACATTTGCAACAACAACAACAAAACTCTTTATTGTACACCGATATACAGTAATAACTTAAATTAATAGATAGAATGGTAAGTACAACAGGCGGCCTTATCGCTAAAGAAGCGATTTCTTCCAGGCAACCTTAGGGAAGAGGACAATTTAATAAAGAAACAAAGCAGTGGTGTACGAGTGTTTAGTGAATGAATACAGATATAATACAGAATGTTATAAAAGTAGTAAGCAGATAATTAGTAATTATAGCAATGTAGTCTGCAATCTTATGACGAAAGGAAGTACGCTTTAATTAATCTTTTAAAAGTATTTATTGATTGAGCGCGGCGAATGGACAGCGGCAATGAGTTCCATAGGAGAACAGCCCTAGCTGAAAAAGATTTAGCAAAGAAGGTAGAAGAACACTTTGGAAAACTTAAGGTTAGATTAGTAGAAGATCGTAGAAAACGATCATGAGTAAGATGTCTATACTGAAAAAGTGACTTTAAGTAGTCAGGTGCGATAGGATTGAACAGCACGGAGTAAAGAGAAGCAAGAATATGAGTATCCCGGCGAAGGCGGATTGGGAGCCACTTGAGCTTGGTCTTGAGCTTTGACGTGGTCATATTTCCGAAGATTAAATATGAACCGCATTTGCATTGCTGCTATATTGATTAATCTTCTTGCTTCACGGCCATCATTAGATTTTAATCTTTTAAAACTTCAGTACTGCATGCTAGTTAGTATCTCCATATAGTTTCTTTCTCTGAGGTGATAAATTTTAATTATTTGGCCGTCTCAAAAATTTGAGATTCACGTAAGATCTGAATACAGGTTTTCCAAGTGAAAGAATTTTCCAACCTTTGGGTTGTAGATATTTTATTAACTTACTTAATTACCGTCGTAACTAAATGTAGGTACATATGTATGTCAGTGATAAAACGAATTACCTACATTCAACAATTAATTAAATTGTATCAAGTAACGTAGACCATCTGCAAGCATACGTGAATAGCATTTAAATTCTACATTATACATATTCTGACAAAGTAAATGGCTCCTTTCTCCCTTCAAGTAGGCGTGTAATGTAATTATGATACCTTTCACGATTTTATATCGTAATACAATATATTAAAACTTTCGATTTTTAACCACTCGATCGCGATCGACGAGAAGCTGACGTTCGGTTTGATCTATTTTCAATCTTACCATGATTGAAATAAGATATCATTTGTCTTAGTGAAATGTTACAGCTGTTGTGTGGTTTTCAACGTCAGTCATCGTTATCGAAGCTTGTGGCTACGATAAATTGTATTTACTCATGTTTTGTACTATGTTGTTTATTGTATAGTAGTTAAGGCTTTAACTATTCTTAAATGTTAGTTAATTAGTTTCTGTTGATGATGCATTGTCCTGGGTATTGTGGAGGCAATAACATGTATGGTAAAGGATACTTCGTTTATCATATCACACTGTTTAACAACCAAATAGTGTTTTCAGTATCCCTCTTTTTGTCAGATACCTACCTACCTATCCACATTTTGAGCGGTCTGGTAAAGCGTCTCGATTTTATCCTAGACTTTCGTCCCAACTCAGAGTCACTAACGGTTACTTAAATCGCTCCTTAGTACATAATTTGTATGGTGATTCTTTACTAAGGAGCGATTGAAGTAACCGGTAGTGACTCTGAGTTGGTAAGACTTACTTTCTTTCTCAGCTTGTCATTGCATACTTAATTTCTTTTGTAGTTGTTCATTTCTCTCTCTTCTTGATAAAAGGAGTCTTCTCCAAAATATTGAACATATTCTGTATAGTTATTATGCTGAGGAGTTTCTTGTCTGTTCTTTCTATTAACTGGTTTTCGTTCCTTTTTAAGTCTAAAATATTGTTCTTTTATACATTATGCTATGATGACTCACTTTCATAATTGAACATTATCAAATGCTCGTTGAGTATGCGTATGCTGATTATTTAATTTATTTATAATGCTAAATTTAGCACGTGATAATGTTCATAATATAATAAAGTTTGTTATATTATACAACCATTATATGTTATTTCTGCAGTGTATTTTATCTGCTGACTGTATCCGTTGTGCAGTACGGTTAAAGTTTAACTTTCGCGTATTTTTATAATGGTAGGTTACCTACTTAGAAATGCTACTTATAATGCTACTTAGAAAATATTATGCATCATTGTTAACACTTATACAAGGTTTGCAATTTTAATTTACGCTTCCAATTTACTTGGCTAGCTTCTGGATCTTAAAAGTAATAAATAAAATAATTAAATAAGAATACACAATATTAAAACTGGAAGTAAGATTTTAAATACTACATAGATATAAACTCGATGTTGAAAGTATCGTGTGTAACGGCCCTTAGGCCTACGCCTTGAATAAAATTGTTGAAACTATAACAAAGTACAGAGTAACGTACACTCAGACGGTAAACGTTTTACATACATATCTACAAGTAGCTAGATATAGATGTAGAGCGAGCGTTTATTGTGTCCCTCAAGGTTCGTAAGTTCTTTGTTTGAGTATAAACGTTAAAAGTGCTTTTGTGCTTTCTGAAAGTAGCCTATTTTTTTACTAATTAAATTTATCCTCGTTCATTGGAATTTAGGTTTCTAATATTGCTTTCTCAATTCTATTCTTCTTGGAGAAGAAACTGCACAATGATTTTTTTATAAACATTTATAACAACTTTCTTAATAGTTCAACATACAAAATAAATAATAAACAAACGCTAATAAACGCTTACACACTCATACCCTCGCAGTAGGTTATTTACGTGTGTCGCGGGTGGCATGAACTACACATAATAACACATCACAATAACACCCATGACCTGAGTACAAATATTTATCTGTCACGTAAATATCTGCCCCGGCCGGGAACCGAACCCGGGACCCCTCACGGCCTCGCTTCGCAGGCAGGGTCGCTACCAAGTACCAACTAGGCTACAGGCTGTGACCGAAACAATTGTTTTTATTTTAGAAATTGTCTTAACTGTAATTAATATTGTTATTTAAAGCACAGAAGATATAATAGTATTGGATTCCTGAAAGGCTGAAACTCGACACATGCCACATTCGCAAAATCGTATTTTTAAAAAAATAACAATAGGATCCGCTATTTGCTAATCGGCACAATTGTAATTTTATTGTAATCAACACATACGAACGTAGTGTCAGATTTTGCAATGGATGCAAAATTGCAAGTAGTTCCGTCTACTGCACTTTATGCTTGCTAATAAGTAATAATAAATGTAATATACCTACCACTACCATGAATTCAACGGGACTTAATGTCTCAAATGGGCTATTATGATGGTACTGACAGCTGTTTCATGCATCGAAACTACTTTTGCACTGAATTTACCAAGAAATGTTTATGAAGGTTATGGTGTGCGATTTCAATTGGATAACACAAAATATTGTTACTCAAAGCAATTTTCAGCAATTAATGTGCAAGCTGGATGAGATGAATGAAACAAATTAATTATTGAGATTTGATTCTTATTTTTGTAAGTGTTAAATTTTTTATTTCATATATTTTTGTCTAACTATTTAAAAATTCCTGATAATGGCTAATAATAATAAAAAATATTACATAAACAATATGATGCATTAATCGCGAACGAAAATACTAACGTACACGTCCACTGCATAAATATCCAGGTATGCATATTGCGTACTCTTTGAAAAAAACTCAAAATTCGAACGATATGACGTTGTCATGTACCTATGCAGAGAATCAAGAATCGAAAGTCGAAAGCGATGTGAGTGGTAGGGCAGTATATAAAAACTATACTTCTCTCGATCCTGCCACAGCAGTATCAAGGGAATTATTGCCGACAGCTCGCGGAGCAGCGGTAGGGGCTGAATGTAAACAAGGTGTTTGAGTTTTGACATGTTCTGTATCTCAATTTTACATTTACCTGACAGATTTATTCACTTCAATACCATACCATGTGAACTTTCCTGTGCGCTTGTTTAGCCATACATAGGTGTACCGCTTTTCCCATGCTCCGCTTCCCATAACTGTCATTGTTCGCTAATCATCGTGACCTGACCTTTGGAACGATGGATCAAGATGGGAAGCAAGGCTTTTAATATGCATCAGATTCAAATATACATGCAAATGAATGTGTGAAGTGCTTTGATGTTTCCATACGTCTTGTAAAAATAAATTGACAGTTACATGGAATTTCAATGGTCAAAAGGGTCAACGAAACATGTTGAACAATGACAGTGCTTTTTCTATTACTCAAAGACGGAAATATGATGACTTTAAAATCGTTGTGGTCTCTGTAGTGGAATAAAATCAACGAATTAATAAACTATTTTTTACAATATTCTCCATCACCGAACGAGGAAAGTCAAATAAACACGCTATAGTAAGAATAGGATTTGAACTGTGGTTGTGGGTGATGTGATGAAAGTTCATACCACTAGACCACTCAATCAAGAAATTAAATTAAGGTGTTTATTTAATTAAGTTATCAGAAAGCTGCAAATATCTGTCGAATTATTCCGTGAAAAATGTCCTTACGTCGGAACTTATCGGAGATAAATCTTCTCACCTTCAGACAACCGGCGGCGTATCGTAGGTCACACTCATAATTTTAACTTTCATTTGCCTTTTGTGGAAGACAGTGGAAGTGCCATAATGTGTAGTTCGGATCTGAAAATTAAAGCCTCGAGTATGCATTGTATTTTACGGTCGATTGTTTGATGCCTGGGAGTTTACACTAGGGTAGGGCATGCAATTATCCGTTAATTTTAGTATCCGGATAATTCGGATAATTCCTGAATACTATCCGGATATTATCCGGATATCCGGTTAACACGTTTAGAAGGCTAAATTCAAATAATTTATAGATTAAATCAATATTTTTAATACAAATACTTATTCAGAATTAAATTCAATACTTCGGTAGATGTTTCAGCGCGCTGCTAAGCTTAATGAGTTTCACCCTGATATTGCATTTGGTAATTATGAAGTAACCTAAGGGTACTTGATACTTTTCCACCACATCGAGCTGGTACTGTCTTTATCTAAAACCTAACGCATACCAATATTTCTGATCTTGTTGCTAGCATCACTGTTTTTTTACTCTGTTTTGTAAATGGTCATCGTCGCCTATGGACATGAGCAATACCAGAGGAATCGCCAATGTTTCCAGGCCCTGAAGGAGAACTCTTTTTACATCTTTTTTGAAGAACCCCGATGTTTCTCTTACTTTCCGAAGGTTGAATGGCAGAGAATGCTTTTAGCATTAAGTCCGCCTTTGTACCTTTTACATAGTTGTAAGGTTCAAAAGTTTTTTAAATAAATAAATAAACCCCATGTCATAGCGCTCCGCGAATACCTCAGAAGGAAGCTCATTCCACAGTTTGCACGTGCATGGCAAATAAGATCGTGAGAATCGGACCATAGAGGTTCTCCACGAGTCCAATCGGTGTGGATGAAACTTCGGCGAGTGGTGCAATAATAAAAAGGTGAAGTAGGCGTCAAGTCAAACTATTCCTCGGAGCACTCACCATTGTAAAGTCGGTAGAACACCCAGAGAGAACCGATATTTCTTCTGAAACTCGGGTGTTTTAACCTGTGAGTGACACGTGGTTCGTTGACAACTCGGATCGCGCGTTTCTGTATAGCATCGAATGGGTTAAGCTGGTATTGTAGTGCCCTTGCCCAGAGATGGGAATAGTATTACATGTGAGGCCTGATCTGAGCTTGTGTAGGTGCCTCGCAGTGAAGTACTGCTTAGCCCGGTTCAGGACAGAAAGCTTCTTGGGAGATTGGCTTGGCTTACCTTCTGAATGACGCCAATAATGCACATCACTCCAGACGTCAACTCCCAGAGTCCCAAAACGGGAATTGAGGCGTTATGACAAATGGGGTTTTCTTAGCGGTAAACGCGCAAACTTGTGTCTTCACAGTCCCTTGGGAACGCCGGTATTTATAGGTTTCATAATTATCTGAGCAACAACCGTCTACAATTACCTTGATGTGTCGCTCAGATAGAAAACTGGCTACCCAACTGCATAACTTCCCAGAGATGGTAACTTCGTGAGAAGGCCCCTGTGCCAGACCCGATCTTCATGCCTTAGTGATATCTAGGTTGACTGCCAGAGCTTCCCCATTGCGATCAAGAGCCTGAGCCCATCAGCACTTAAGATAAACTAGAAGTGAACTTATCGGACTCACTCTCGACAAAAAGAAAACCGCAATAATTCTTATCGACAGAACTGATCAACTCTCTAGGAGTAGACAACTTGCGTACGTTGAATTCGTCAATGAGTTTGTATACCTCGAAGGGGTACTTAATATCCAATCAAAGAGGATGTGGGAAGGAAATCGAGTCAAAAGCAAGAAACGTGGCTAAAAATGCTATAAGCAAATTAATGAAATATGGCAAGATCTAAAGATCTCTAATGTCACCAAGACCAGCTCAAGACATTCGTTTTCTCGATATTTTATATGCCAGGGAATCATGGGCGCATAGAGCAAAAGAGTGAAAGAAAATAGATGCTTTTGAGATTTTATGTTCGATCAGGAAGCGTTGCATACCACGGTCTGTCAAGATTACGAAAATATTATCAGGAAATCCTTGTGTGTTTTGGTTTACTGTTGCAATGCAATCGTCCTGAGAAAGTTGGTCACCAGGAAAAGTGAAGTGAGTTGATAAGAGCAGTGAAGGACCTTCATCAAGCGCACGACCCTCAGTAATAAGGATGCGACACAGAAGTAAAGTATCAATTATAAAGTGATAGTGGCTTTGCCTTTTATTTCTCCCTCCAGCAGTTCCCAACGCTGTTCGATTTCTATAGTCAATTGCTATACAACTGCTCGTCTTCTGCTCAGTTTTTGAGCAATGCTGTGCTTTATAGTAAGCTTGGCACGGCATGTTGATTCGCCAGAACCAGGTTTCTCCTCGAAGGAGCACCGTGAGCGAGTGCTCAACCACCCAGACCAGACGTTGCCTTAATTACCTACCTACATATTATGTATTGATTACGTCGTCTTTTCTGTGTTACTATTATTGAAATTGCGAACATTTTTGGGACATGGCTTGTACACATGCATTTATTGTGAAGAAATATCGGGTTGGCGTTTCTTATTTGACATTAAGTCGTATTTTATGCGAATATTGTATCTATTCTACAGTAATACAGTTTAAAATGTTATATCTCGGTGCTTTTTACATATTTCAATTGAAGAAACGTATAAAATAATAAAGTTAATTATTATCCGGATTATCCGGATAGTACCAAGCCCAATATCCGGATATTAAATTCGGCGGATATCCGGATAATTCGGATATCCGAATATCCGGATAGTAAGCCCTACACTAGGGTCGTTAGATATTTTTTAATTAAATGGAATTTCACCACAGCCACGCCTATTTCTGTCGTGAAGCTGCCTTTTTGTTTCTCCCTGATGAGTACAATATAATGAGGCAATGCTGAGTTCTATGGAGCTGGAAGTAGGCTAATCTATACTAATATATAAAGAGGAAAGATTTGATTTTTTGTTTGCAATGAATAGGCTCCGAAACTACTGAACCGATTTTAAAAATTCTTTCACTGTTGGGAAGCTACACTATCCCCGAGTAACATAGGCTATATTATATTTTCAAAAAATTAGAGATCCTTAATAAAACTCCAATAATGTAACCGAAGGTGTAAAAAAATAAGAAAACCGAAGCAAAGCGAGGGCGGTTACTCGTACCTATATAAAGGTGGAAAGGTAAATATAAGGTATATTTACTTGATATTTACCAATTACCATAACAAACTCTTTGAGATCGAAGTCTCTAGTCATGCAGTTTGTGCGAAGTGGGTGGGTGGAGTGGAGACGCGTTCCCCATAATCCTGGGACGAGTGCTAAGGATAGACAAAGTTTAAAGCTTATACTGGTAATGATTCGTTTATGTTAATTAATACATTTGTTTCACATGTTAACCCTGACCGTAATGACGCAATGTCTAGACGGTGTCGGCTTTTCGTGCATCAAAGGGCTACTGTAGACTCATACCATTATGGCTCATTCATTATGATATTGTGGTCAGGAGAAAGGTTCTGTATTATGTTATACTAGTAACCACCCTCGCTTCGCTTCGGGGAAACTAGATTGATACCTACACTAATTAGACAATATGTGTGGACGGGATTCTATAAATTGCCATAACTTTTTTATTTTGCCATTTCTGAGAATAGCCAGAACAAAAATACCCCTGGGAAGTCTTTCTCAAATTTCTTCCATGTACAGACATCGAACAGTTACATTTTTATTATACTATGCATCATGATAATTATGTACATATATGACACGATCACGATATCTATACTAATATTATAAAGAGGAAAGATTTGATTGTTTGTTTGCATTGAATAGGCTCCGAAACTACTGAACCGATTTGAAAAATTCTTTCACTGTTGGGAAGCTACACTATTCCCGGGTGACATAGGCTATATTATATTTTCAAAAAAATTAGGGATCCTTAATAAAACTCCAATAATGTAACCCAAGGTGTAAAAAAATAAGAAAACCGAAGCAAAGCGAGGGCGGTTACTCGTATTTAATAATATGATATGAAGATGACAATAAATTACATGACACAAGAATAAGACAAGAACATTCACACCCAGACCGAGAACAAAAATTCAAACTCATCATTCAAATTTCCGCCTCGTTGGGAATCGAACCCAGGACCCTGGGCGCGGCGATCCGGCATGGTAACCATCGCGCCACACAGGTCGTCATGAAACTATGTAGTATGAAACTATGTTGGTCTAATGGTATAGTATTTTTATGACCTCGAATCATAATTGACAAAATTTTAAATAAGGTTGACGCCGCGGCCGTTCTATTAAACGGCTCATTAGTTTAAAAGTTTAAAAAATTGTGTAATAAAATAACAAGCCCACATATTATGTATTTTTCAGAAACAGGGCCAAACCAATCATAATAATCATAATAAACACGTACGTCATAATCATGAAAAACAAAATGTATCGACCTTGATGTCGGATTTTCATTCGCTTATGCGTTTTTGTGTGCTACCATTAATCTTGATGAGATATTGATCGAGACATTAGTGAGACAGGATGGGCCCAGGAGAGCTGAGTCAGACCGACTCAGGCCCTATCGCAACTAGTTATAATTGAGCGATCGTAAGTCATGTGTGGTTCGTACGTAAAACTGCTTGTCACTTTGGTTATCTATACTATCTATACTAATATATAAAGAGGAAAGATTTGATTTTTTGTTTGCATTGAATAGGCTCCGAAACTACTGAACCGATTCGAAAAATTCTTTCACTGTTGGGAAGCTACACTATCCCCGAGTAACATAGGCTATATTATATTTAAAAAAAAATTAGAGATCCTTAATAAAACTCCAATAAGTTTAAAAAAAAATAAGAAAACCGAAGCAAAGCGAGGGCGGTTACTCGTAACTTATAAGTTCGTTTATTCGGTGCACTTGAAGTACTGAAACAGAAAGTGGTGCAAGACAAATAGTTCGTCGAATACAATGTTTTCTTCATTCTGCACTCAAAAGCTTTGTCCAACTCCAAAACCACTGCAATACCAGTAAGATATTGTGTAATTTCTGACCTAATTTAACTTTATTATTATTATTATTTATTGCAAGGGCGTAGGAAAATAAAAGATAGTCTAGTTCTTATTAAATGTATTAAAAGATAATTATGTTGTTTACATAAATAAATAAAAAATATAATTTGAACATAATTTTCTTTACGATACCTTATGAAATAGAATAGGCTATGGACTCGATAAGAAAATATAATCGAATCAAATATATCGTTTAGTCAATTGTCACTTTCTGAGCCCCGGCCGGCGGCCGTGTCGGCGTGTCTTGCAGTTGGTTACGGATTGTATCAGGCCCTCGTGTTATCCACTTACGCGCCGGATGCACGTATGATTCAGATTGTCTTTGGAACACTGGGACTGACGTTTTATTATAGGATGTATTCAACAGTTTCTGTATAGGTCTAGATGGGTCTGGAATGTCCAAGACATATCTCACGGTCATCCGTCAATCTATACGTATTTTATGATTCAGATTAAGATCTATAAGTCTGAGTTAATGGATTTAGATTTACATGTTTTCAGTCTGTTTTCGAACAATTTAAAAAAGCAATTAAGTTATAGAATTTGAATTTACATGTTTTGAGTCTGTTTTCGAACAATTTAAAAAAGCAATTAAGTTATATAATTTGAATTTGATATATGAAAAAATTTGTAACGGCCACGGACCTAAAATAACCTCGTCTAATCGAGAGTGAAGCATTACTATGGGTGCTTCACTGAATTTTTTGTTGGGATTACGTCCGTCTTTTTTTTAGGTCCGTGATAAAGGCCTAATATTTGTGGTTTTTTGAACATAGTAATGTGGATTGTGGACGCTAATGTTTGTTAAAATAAAGTGAGGGCGGTCTAAATTCTTGGACTTTCGAATAATTAAAAGAAAAGCAAAATATTTTTTAACCTACAAGTACCTATTAGATATATTTTGGAAAGCTTTGAGCTGCTATGTTTCCTCTGCATATTTATTCACTTATTCCAAGAAATGATAGACTGGAAGATACCTGTATCTGTCATTAAGCCATTTGTACATCATATCCATTACTTTCATTGATTCTTTTTGTGTGCAATAAAGATAATTGTATTGTATTACAATTTACAATATTGTATTTCAAAAATTTCGAAGACATTCTTCAGTTTTAAATTTACAGAAAATATGAACATGTTTTATTACAAATTCCATTCATAAATTTTCCTATTATATGGCAAACGCACGTACTTATATGGGACGTCATTTTTAGCCAGGGTTGCCAAGAATGTGCGATTAAATTCTCAGTGCTGTAAACTACTTAGTAACAATTTCTAAGATTTATATAACATTGCCTTTACTTATCTTTCAAATAAAATTATTGGTTGGATTGTATAACTTATGAATGTAAGTACACCAAATTAGTTGAGTGTTATATTTTCGAAAGAAAAAGCCTTTTAAGTTAATGAATCCATATGTTTCACTTTAATTCAAATACAAAAACAATACTTTCAAAATTTACAATCCTCCTTGTCTATACATCTATGCAAATAAATAAAATTGGAGTGTCTGTTTGTAATATTAAAATAACCGCTCTTTACTAAGTGCATTTGAATGTATACATGGTACATATACCAAAACTACATTTTTCGCAATTTTTGTGTCTGTCTGTCTGTTTGTTCCGGCTAATCTCTGAAATGGCTGGACCGATTTTGACCGGACTTTCACTGGCAGATAGCCGATGTAACAAGGAGTAACTTAGGCTACTTTTATTTTAGAAAAAAAATAGTTTTTTAGGCGATACGAAGTTCGCCGGGTCAGCTAGTATTATATAATTTCGGTGTTGGTAAGAGTAATAACACAAATCTATCTTTTAAATTCTTTTTACCTGCCTAGTTATAACAATAATATTTCTGAAAGTTTTCAAACATACCTACTTTGATTTTTCTTTTTTCCCAAGCAGCCCTCGCCATAACCGCATCGTTATTAGCTCTCCCATTCTGTAGGGCTTCCCCGACCCCTAGTATCCCCTGCGTGTCGGAATAATACTCAGTGTATTAAAAATAGTATTACCACAAGACTATGAACTTAACTAATGCAGGGGAACTTTGGCGGTAAATAAGTCTTTGAATACGTCAATACTTTGTCCCTTATTTATAAACTTGTTTACTTGCCCGTTTCGCCGCATATAAGGGGGAGATTTTTCCTACTGTTTTATAGTACAATACAAATGTAATACACAGTGGCGTAGCTAGCCCTAAGGGGGCCCCATATCAATATTTGTTGTGGGGCCCCCTCAACGTCAGCTATCAAATATAAAAGTCTAGTTGTCAAACATAAAAGTGTTAGTGGGGGCCCCGTATACGCTGGGGGCCCCGTATAATTGATACGGCTGATACGGCGGTAGCTACGCCCCTGGTAATACAGTAAAAACTTCGGAAGAATTTTTCTATAATCCTCCGCAAATATTATATCTCTCTCTCACTGTGCTTGCGGACTAGATGCAAAGACGAACAAACAAAACATCTACTTTAGTCTACAAGATGAAACAGGTTAATTAATACATTACATAGTGTCTTTTGAAAGCCTTTTTTAGTACATACATACCTATCCTGATTGTCAACCTTAGGGGCCATCCATAAATTACGGAACTGCTGTTTTAATTCAGTAATTTTTAGGTGTAAAATTTTATAATATGTGACGTCACACTGGGGGGGCGGAGGTCTCACAAATGTGACCAGCTGTGACAAGGAGGGGGGTCAAAAAGTCATGAAATTAGTGTGACATAATTTATGGATGGCTCCTTACCCTGTACCTTCCTACCCTGTACCTTATATCCTTCGGAAATTGACCCAATATCTTCCAACACAATATGAGCCTATATCTACGCCACGTCTATGGATATCTACTTGAACTATTTGAAGAAAAACAAAACCTACTCAAGCCAATCCCCTTATTACCGATACATTGGTCTTCTGGAATTCAGTCGATTCGGAGACCATAGAACTACCTCGATATTTAATACACAAACGAGATTTGTGACCTACTCGTTCTACCGCTAGGAGTCGCTGAGGCATTGCAATCCGATTTGCTAGTCAGTTCAGTTATGCCGAGGAAAATTACTTGCGAGAGAACAACAGAACTACGGGCCTATTGAATATGGTCATAGCCGTGTAAGGTCATAACTGGTAGACCTAGTTTGCTTGCAAGACGTTATTGTTACAGATAATGTTAATTATTCTAATTCATATGGCTCGTTTTCTGCCTAAAATTATAGGGAAATGGAACTAAAAAATACAGTTTACTTGATGCATACAGGCTATGTAGTCGTTAATACGTTATAAGTGGCCATTATAATTTATTAAAGACAAAAAAACTCCTTTATCTATATCTTGGAATATTCATAAATTAAATAATTCAAATGAAATGAATTGATAACTTTACTGTCCAATAAAAAAACACTGTCTATCTTACCAAAACTCAAGGTTGCTAGTGCAAACAAGGACATTATCCCTCTTAAATATTCTATCTATCTATGGATATGGATGGATGAATAGATCATAAAATCACCTTCCCCTAAATTCAATCACGGTCTCCTCCGGTCAATGGTCTCCTAATGCCGTGAGCATCGGCGGTCCTTGACCTCTGCGGTCTTGAACATAATGCATTGCCATATACGCTCAGTACAGCTACTACACTAGAATGTCGAATGGTGATTAAGATTGGCGTGCCCATTCTTTATCTGGCTGAAAGCTGACTTAGGTGCATTGACCGACAGTGAGTGCCGATCACTTAAGACTGTGATTAAATAGTTATCACAGAAAATGAGCGATACATGAACCACGTCATCAAAGTCACTAAGGTTATCATCTTCGACATTCATCTTATAAATATGTGTATGTTTGCATTTTGTGTGTATTTGTGAGTCAGTATTTGTATGTGTGTGTATAATTAGCATCAGCCTGTATACATTCTACGTTCGTATCTACTCCGATATAATTGCGGTCAAGTACCTACTACTTATATTTGTTTTGTTGAACTAAACAAACAGCTGATAGGATAACGGTAAGCGTTCTTGTACCGCAGTTAATAGATGAGGTAGGTGGGTTTACTTGGTTCTCTTTCGAACTTCGACCTAACTTCTATGTTAAAAACTGGGCAAGTGCTCGTCAGGCCACGCGCAAGGTAGGGTTCCGAAGTAGTAAGTTTATCGACTATTACTCATTAACTACTTATGTTAACATAGCCGTGATAGTTTTCCTTGTAAATTCATCATAATATAACCTATTTTTGACAATTTTTTCACTTGTCCAACTTCAACCGTTTAGCTGGCAAGGGGGAAACTTGACTCTAACCAAAATTAGCACTTTTAAGCTAAATATTTCGCAAACGGACCCCTAATTCCAAAAATGATCTTTGAAGACCCATGATATTTTTGGAAAACCTTTTCAACGATACCCCACACTATAGGGTACGCGATGAATAAAAAATTCATCCTCACGTTACCTGTAGGGGAGCAGGGGCGTAGCTACCGCCGTATCAGCCGTATCAATTATACGGGGCCCCGGGGCTGAGGGGGCCCCCAATGCGCCTTAGAAAAAATTCGTGAAATGATCCGGAAATTAATTATTATGATTCGAAAAATGTTCCGGAAAGCATCGATACTTCATTGAAAAGTAAAATCAACAATAAAATTACTTTCTGGACCATCTTTTATCGTATTAATTACTTTAGCTTCATGCAATTTATCTTTAAGAGGCCATGATTCTAAATCTGGAAACTCAACGAATTAAAGACAAACAGGCAGTACAGATAATAATAAGAAAAACTTATAATAAGTTATTTAAATGCCCTAATCAAAATTTAAACAAAATACATATTTAATGTACAAAAAAATTACGTTCTACATGACTCATGATGCTCTCCGGAACTGAGTGCTGTGCGGACATGCCGGCGGCAAACCTCTGACACAGCGCTCCGGGAATACCTCAGGAGGAAGCCCATTCTACACGTAGCACAGCTCATTCCACAGTTAGCACGTCTGTGGTAAAAATGATCGGGAGAATCGGACCGTAGAAGTTCTCCACAAGTCTCATCGATGTGACTGTGGATAAAACTTCAATTCGGTCATGAGCTTTGTAAAGTATGAGCAGGTGCCTCGCTCGCAGTGAAGTACTCCTTAGCCCGGTTTAGAACATCAAGCTTTTTGGAAGCCAACTTAGCCTTGGCTTCCAAATGACCGTGATACTACACATCACTCGAGATGTCAATCCCGAAATCATACTCTTACAACACTTTTAGTGATGAGCGCGGTACCCTGGAATTGAGGCACTATGAAAAATGGGGTTTTCTTAGTGGTAAACGCGCCAACTTGTGTCTTCGTGGTGTTGAACTAGACTAAATTAAGTCAACCCTATTGCGAGACTTGCTCCAGAGAGTTCTCGACTTCAGACACAATTTAAAGCCTGCTATCCACCACTTGCAAGTTTTGCAACTGAGAGGAATTGAGGGGGGCTGTACAGTAGGCATCCCCTGTGCTGTCATCTTCATAGCAACATTTGCCACTCATGCCATGTCATTGATATGCAGAATGAACAACGTAAGAGATACCACAGACCCTTGGGGAACACCAGCATTTTATAGGTTTATCTGAGCAACAACCATCTACTACATCCTTGATATATCGCTCAGATAGAAAGCTGATTACCCAACTGCATAACCTCTCACAGCGACCGTAAGATGTTAACTTCGTGAGACCTCCATGTGCCAGTACTGGTCACAGGCTTTAGCGAAATCTAGGCTGACTGCCAGTGCTTGACGATGCCTACAGGTGCGTAAGATAAATTTGATGATCACCAGGTGAACGATCGTCGCAAAAACCGTATTGTCGATCACAGATCAGCTGATGATCTTCCAGATATCCCAGGAGCTGCATGTTAATCTCGCGCTCCATTACCGTTGCAAGCAGGGAGGCTATAGGCTTATCGCTATAGGCCTGTAGTTAGCCAGGTCACTGAGATCGCCCATTATGTGGATGAAACGAAAAAGGGTAATCTTCCACGAAGACGTATCATGTGGCATAAGATAGAATAAGAATAAGCACGTTAAGACGGGGAATCAACCAGCCAGTAGTGATAGAGATAAGATAAAAAAAACTCACAAATAAATAATAGTTGGCATTTTTCGTGAATTGGACAATAAGAACTCTTTTTTAATAAATTTATTTTTTCTCCCAACCAGGCATACGGAAGTATGCTAGGCGCTTTGTGCAGCAAGTTTTTATTTTTATTTTTAATCATACTATATTATGATTTTTGCGCCCCCTGAATTGCTACCCGGGGCGGGCGCCCCGGTTTGCCACTCCCCCCTAGATCCGGGGCTGGAATCAACTCGGGAGCACACATCTTTAACACAACTGCGTGAATACCGTCTGGTCCTCTAAACTTCTTGGTATCAAGCTCTCACAGGTTTTTAGGCAAAGGCGATCCCTCTATCATCAAGAGTAGAGTTGGCGGCAAAAAGGATGCCAAGAAGCCGACATTCCCCTTTTCCGTATGGACCACGGAGTCGTCCGATTTACGCAGTTGTGGAAGAGACGACCGACACAAGTTACCCTCAGCAGCTTGAGCTAGCGACCAGAATTCTCGACTACCAGAAGGGTAATCGTCCATTTGCTAGCCAGTTCTGCCGATGAACTTTAAATTGCCTTCCTTTTAGTCATTTGCTTCTTTGCTGACCAGGAGGCAGCGTTAAACTTTGTATTAAGCCCTGAGGTGGATAGATCTATAAGCGTGCACGCGAATGACCATGTCGTTGAGAATGACCATGATGCCCTGTCGTATCACATCGGCTACTGATTCTGCGCTCGCGTTCGGATCTCCCGAAACGAAACAGAGCTGCCCCCAGATTAAAATTTTGGAGAATTGACTGTATGTGGTTTATTAATCGATGTTAGTATATTATATTTGTTTTAATTCACGTTAGCTTTTTTATTTCTTTTGAGAAAGATCTTTACCCTCGAGTCGAGAGGGGGCCCCCGGCAAAATTTTGATACGGGGCCCCGGAAGGGCTAGCTACGCCATTGTAGGGGAGGTACCCTGAAAAAAATATTTACTTACTTTACGTAGTACTTTTGGAGTGTTTGCTTAATGTACCCGGCTGATAAGACGAAGCAATTGGTTCCAGTACTTCCAAGCTCTATAATTAGGAACAATAAGAAAGTTACATCCTGCAATTACCTACTATTACTGTTTACAATGCGATTTGAAGAACGGAAGATGAAAGAAAATTTCAATAGCAAAAATTGTCTTATCATCTATACTAATATTATAAAGAGGAAAGATTTGATTGTTTGTTTGCATTGAATAAGCTCCGAAACTACCGAATCGATTTAAAAAAATCTTTTACTGTTGGGAAGCTGCACTATCCCCGGATGACATAGGCTATATTACATTTTCAAAAAAAATTGGTATCCTTAATAAAACTCCATTAATGTAACCCAAGGTGTACCTAAATAATTAAGAAAACAGAAGCAAAGCGTACTTAAATAAGTACAGACTACAGATTCAAGATTGATCTCTTTTATTTCTTGACCATTGACGTTTTTGTTTACTCACGCAGTTTCCTAGACATAATTATTATGATGCGTATAACAAGAACCAGTTCCCTCACACCCATGCCATGAACGATATACGGTGTTATGTAAACATGTCGTTGTCAGCCATGATTCACCGTATGAGTCAGAGTCATATTGTTTAGTATCTACCTAAACACCATGACTAGTGGTCTATTTACCCCTTTACTTTTATGTTTATGATAGTTTATCAACCCTAGTTTAATTTTTATCAATTTGATCTGTTTTGTTTTACACGAAGCTAGGTAGGCTGCCAAATGTGCTTCCGCTTTGTTAAACCGCAAGTGGTATTATTATGAGTATTTTTTTGAAGCTATACTTCTTATGCGACTTGCAAAAAGGTTGCGTTAAACGTTTGCGCTACCATGGAGGGGGTATGAAAGCACTGGATAGATGGCCCTAGCTTCTTATTATCTTTACAGTACGGCCGCTGTATCTTGGCGCGTCTGAACATAGGCTTTGCGAACTTTAGCGCATGTAAGACAGAGATGGCAACACGAACATGCTAACGTGTGACTGAGACACAATACACCGCGTATCGAGTATTGGCAAATTATGTTACTGCGCAGCCTTCTGCGCGAAGTTCAGACGCGCCAAGATACAGCGACCGAAGTATACCTCTTTTAAAATTTAATGTTATTACTTATACAAATCTCACAGAGTCTAAACAGCGTGATTCAGCATGAATAACGTCATCTAGTTTGTACTTGTGTAAACAAGGGTAGTACACATTAAAATTTAATGTTATTACTTAGACAAATCTCACAGAGTCTAAACAGCGTGATTCAGCATGAATAACGTCATCTAGTTTGTACTTGTGTAAACATAGGTAGTACACATTAAAATTTAATGTTATTACTTATACAAATCTCACAGAGTCTCAACAGCGTGATTCAGGTTCATGAATAACGCCATCTAGTTTGTACTTGTGTAAACATAGCTGGTACACAAGTAATATTTTATTATTTTTACAAAATTTTGTACAAAAATAGTTTTTGAAAGATAATTAAAACTGACACATCTTATTAAATTAAATATTTATTTAATTATGTCAAAGAAGTATAATTTCTCACGCGCGTACAAATGTACTCGCACCTTTTTTTTATAACTATTTTTTTTTGTGAATTTAGTATTCTACGGGCCATATTTATAAGTTCCTAGTGCAGTTATGACTTATGAGAGATCTTCTGTAGAAAAATATGTATTGTAAATAATAATTCAAACGTTGAAATAAATTTTGTAATGAGGGTTAAATTCCCAATGTCAAACATATACATAATAATTATTTTTTGACAAAAAATAAAACCAACGAAAAAAAACTGAAAAGCGAAAAATAAAATAAACCATTTAGTATTGTAAATTAAGATCCTAAATTAACTGAAAATAAATAATTTCGAGACCGTGCCAAACAAACAAACAAACAAACAAAATTAATTACGTAAAGTTCATTTTATAAGGGCAGTGGCATGCGATGCACACGGCAGCAGCAGCGCGGCGCACAATTTTTCACCGTTTGTTTTTTCATTGGTTTGGCACCGCCTCAAAATTATTTATTTTCAGTTAATTTAGGATCTTAATTTATAATACTAAATGGTTTATTTTATTTTTCGCTTTTCAGTTTTTTTTCGTTGGTTTTATTTTTTGTCAAAAAATAATTATTTTTTAATTTTTAGTTGCTATGAAAATTATTAAGTTATTTGTGATATATTCAGTTACCAGGTAAAAATATAGTAGTTGAAACATAAATCATCTCCTATTTTCGTACCTTTAAGGGTAAAATTTTCTTTCCAAATTTAAACAAGAGTAACTTCAAGGTATACAATATTCAATAAAAAAAGAATCATCGAAATCGGATCATCCAGTACAAAGTTATTGGGGTAACGGGCAAAAATTCCGTGGGTGAATAATCAATCATCCCCTATTTTCGTACCTTTAGGGTAGGAATAAAATTTTCAAAAAAATATGGGACCAACTTCAAGATATACCCTATCCATTAAAAAAAGAATGATCAAAATCGGACCACCCTGTGCCGATTGCTGAGTGATCATACATAAAAAAAATATATATATACGCGTCGAATTGAGAACCTCCTCCTTTTTTTTTCGTCGGTTAAAAAGGTGAGAAACTGATTCAAAAACAAAGTAAGTTTTGGATTAATTAATAAGGTACGCAGAGAATAAGGAAGTTATTTAGATGTGAAATGACTCGTTATACTGGTATCTGATTCATAAATGTTCCAAATAAGGCGTTCGTGAATCATTTTCTTACGAACAATTAAGAGAACGGTAGCAAAAGTTATACATAGTAGTTTATAACGTGTCATAGGATTCCGTTTAACGCATACTGTCATTATGTTGACGCAGTAAATCAGTAATCTAATGCAAATAGGCAACCCTATTTACCATACGTCCGGGTTAGTCCGGATTTTTTCCGGCTTTTTAATTTGTCCGGATTTTTTTTTTTAATTTAGATGGAATATGAGTAATAAAACTTACATACATAAGTACTGTCACATCAATCTTTAATCGTTATTAACTTCCCACTCATCTTACTTTATTACTGTTACTTAGTGGGTACCTCAACTTTGCATTTTGTGACTAAAATGTCCGGACTTCTTTTGATTGTCAGGCTTTTTGTCAGGAATTTTCAAATTTCTATATAGTACCCTTAAATGCAAATATTATTATATTATTATTTATAATAATGAATGCATGGAAAATTAACTCTTTTTAAGTATTTGACATGTTATAATAATTATTAAACAGTAACTTATCGATGTCTTCTCTACATGGAAAATATTAGAGAAAAAAGTTATGGTTTGTTGGCTGTTTGACTGTGCGTTTGTTTCAGTTATCAAAAACTGCTGAACAGATTTGAATGCCGTTTTAATTGACTGATTGCTTGAGTTGTTTTACTTCTATCGGTTCCCAAAAAAAATATGTAGGTACATAATACAATTTAAAGAATTCCGTGTGAACATTTTTTCCGATTGACAAAATCATGAGATAGGTTTCTTCAAGCGCAGCAATTACTGATAAATAAAACAATATCATGAATTCATGAGTCAGGTTTAATGATGAATCATACATATAAGTGATTTAATCGATATTCTTATTATTATGAATTTTATTCATAACTAGCTGACCCGGCGAACTTCGTATAGCCTAATAAATTATTTTTTTTTCTAAAATAAAAGTAGCCTAAGTTACTCCTTGTTACATCGGCTATCTGCCAGTGCGGGCCCGGTCAAAATCGGTCCAGCCATTTCAGAGATTAGCCGGAACAAACAGACAGACAGGCACAAAAATTGTGAAAAATATAGTTTTGGTATATGTACCATGTATACATTCAAATGCACTTAGTAAAGAGCGGTTATTTTAATATTACAAACAGACACCCCAATTTTATTTATTTGTATAGATTATCACCTTGCTTAGCATACATTGCTATGAAAATGAAGCCATAGCATTGAAGCCAAGCATGAAATCACATATTTTGAAACATGCACGATTTAGCATCCGCTAAGATAATGCTGCAATTTTGTTTGATCCTTTTGGCTAGTAAAGACGCGTTTAATTTTATTTAGTATTTCCCTATTAAAATAGTTCAACCCTGATCCTAATTCCCATATCATCGTGCCCTTGGTAAACTGACCTATTACCAACTAGCCGGTAAACATCCGATTACTAATAGGTCACCCCGGTTTCAATTAGGCGATAATGCAGGGTTATCGTTTCACCTTTACCACTCTTATTTATTATTTTTATTGATAGACGTATGAATGAACAATAATAACTATAATATCGTAATATTTAGATAACGTGCGAGAAATATTAAGTTCTCGCCATAGTACTAAGGATATCAAACATTTAAATGTCATATTGTCTGCTTTAAACCAAACCCGAGAGATCACGCCCGGTACTAATAGAACCACCATAGCAACCAATAGAACATAAATGTAATTTTGAATGGAATGTTAATGACTTTAAACCCATTAATGGCCCACTACTGAGCACGGGTCTCTCTTGAGAAGACTAAAGAGCATTCTCCACCACAACACGCTTAACCTTAAATTAATCAAAAGCATTACACAACACATTGACACGACAAGACGGCGATGATATCATCTTAGACGAAATACCAATGTCTTTTGTAATTTCACCCATTTGATGTGGTATTGTATTCTACAAGTGTTTCTTGTCGACCTTGCGCTCGCTTAGCAAGCGGACCGTGGCTTCATTAACATTGTAAATAGACTGTCCTGAAAGTGAATTTAGAATGAATGAGAGGTCACACACCCCTGTGCTAGAATGCTTGCGTCGTGGACTACTGGACTTACACAAATGACAAATAATCGACCGAGGACCCGATAATTGCGTGCAACAACTTTTTTCTGTTACTCGATTGGTTGGCAACGCATCGGTGATGCCCCTGGTGTTACTGGGATGGTACTGACGTGAAGTATAATTATGTACACTATATTACAAGGTGTGGTTTTGGTAAATGTCTATGGTATTTTAGGAGAGCTGTAGTATGGGGACCATGGGGTTCTTAAAAAAAGCGTAATAATAGTTCTTTTGACGTTGCATTACTGTCTCCACTGAAGGTGCAGTGTCCAGTCCATAGGCAGGTCGCACGGTGAAATTACACCACCATGAAAACCGTATTTAAAAATATTATACGTCAATCTATGTAGTGCCAAAGTATCTGAAACAAAACTTACAGAACAGTAGTAATATCTACTACACATGCAATCAAATCGAAATACCAAATCGTTCCTATATCACCGATGAGTAATGAATCGTAATCAATTCAATGTTAGATAAATATAACTACGATTGTTCGATTCAATACGTTATTATTGGCTTGAGCCTTGAGGTTCTCGTTCTTTCTGTATTCAAATAGGCAAATTAATGATATAATGTTTGTCCTTTTATAACTTGAAGCGTGGTTACATGTGATTTATGGATAATTTGAAATAATATTATGTTGTGATTATGTTATTTTACAAACTTGATCGATCTTATGTAATAGAATCTTTGATATATTTTACTATTATTATCACATTTTTATAACAGTTTAAAAACGGCCGAACATTTTCTAATAAATTTGTTATCGATATTATCTTTCTTATAATTTTGATTAATCATGTATTGATTAGGACTTTTACGTCAGCGTTTATTGAGGAAATCTATTTATCTACTCCTTGAAGTATGTAGTGAGCAAAAAATAACGTGGAATAGTTCATTACTTTTACATTAAATCTATACTAATATATAAAGAGGAAAGATTTGATTTTTGTTTGCATTGAATAGGCTCCGAAACTACTGAACCGATTTGAAAAATTCTTTCACTGTCGGGAAGCTACACTATCCCCGAGTAACATAGGCTATATTATATTTTCAAAAAAATTAGGGATCCCTAATAAAACTCCAATAATGTAACCCAAGGTGTAAAAAATAAGAAAACCGAAGCAAAGCGAGGGCGGTTACTCGTTATAATATAATATAGCATAAATTAAAAAAACGGGCAAGTGCGTGTCAGGCCACGCGCAATGTAGGGTTCTGAAGTATGTAGTAAGTTTATCGACTATTACTCATTAACTATTTATGCTAGCATAGCCTTGACGAATAAAAAATTCATCCTTCCTATTCCTTACGTTACCGGTAGGGGAAGGTACCCTGAAAAAAAAATGTTTTCAATATTTTATTCTACGATTCTGGAGTTTAAATGCAAAGTTACAGCTTTCTAGCACTAAGGGTCTCAGCGCTTTGCTTCAGACGGACGGACGGACGTACATGACGAAACTATAAGGGTTCCGATTTTACTTCGGAACCCTAAAAATAGAAGAAAAAATTAAGCAATATAAGACATTAACATACACACTCTTTATGTGGCCTGAAATAAATAATCTCTTTCGCCCTGTGCATCAATTTAACTATCCGAAATAAAGTCACACTACTAAGTCTAGATAAGCGATATAATAAAACCAAATTAACTGGCTGTCTTAGAAAGAATAAGGTTTCATTAAATATATACATAATTTTAGTAATTTTACTTACTGTCATCATGGCTCATGCCTGTTTACCCGATATGGTCATGATTTAGTGATGCCCAAATGCACTTGCACAATTTAGAGACACGCCATTACCATAATAGTCTCGTACTTAGCAGTTTGAAACCGAAAAGGTGCATCAAGGTCTCTCATTTGTGTATTGTTTGACCAAGATGCATTTTTTTTACCAAGTCACGAATTCATCGACATTATAATATATTCGTTCATTGAAACGCAAGTTCTGACCATTGCCATAATGACTTGGTGGGTGAACAACATTATTATACAATATGTGACTAAACTTATTAGGTTACTTTCTTCGATACAAAGTCTGTTGGGGTCGGAAGCAAATACCCAATTTAAGTCTGATCAATATAAAAAACTAAACAGTGCTTCACCTCCTTTGTGATGCTCGAAGAATTAGACGCCTGCGTTTTAGTTAATTGTGATATTTTTTCTTATAAGTTTTTACTTTTATCAACACTTCTAATAATAGTTTGTAGAATACTAGCTGAGCGGGTAAACGTTGTTCAGCCAAAAATTTTTAGGGGTAGGGGGATGAAAAATAGATGTCCGATTCTCAACCCTAGTCGATATGCACGCAAAGATTCACGAAAATCGGTCGAGCCGTTTCGGAGGAGTTCAACTTCTAAGACCGTGACACGTGAATTTTATATGTATATTCTAAAATAATAATCTATTATTATTCTTTACTGATAACGAAAAATAATACTATAGTAGCTGTTGGCTTTCTCTTATACTTCACTCTCGATTGGAGATCATAATATTATCTGTAAATCCATATTTGCGTCACCAAGAAATACAAATTACGGTGAGGGTTTATAATCAACTCAATTAATACAAATTAGCAAACGATCGTAATTTTATAAGAGGTAGATATATCATACATTGCAACAGTCAGTGTCGGTAACAAAGAAGAATTTTTAATTTTACTCTCGATTTTGTTCAATTTAATGGAACTGATCTCCATAATTTAAGTAAAAGCGGTTATAAAAATCAGAAAAAGAAAAGTTTTGTAACTTTGGAGATTTTGCGCAACGAAGTGATTGTTTCATTATGAAAATAATAAATAATTAATGTTCTTAATAAAAAAAAATCACAATACAATATTTAATCTCTCTCAATCTCAAAACAATTAGTTTTATTGCGGTGAAAGGCTGTAGAATACGCCTTCGACTGTCTGAAATATCATAAATTTTGGACGGAGGATCGAAATTTACTGTACTCCATTAATTATCTTTAATGCATAATAAATAATTATAATCTTATATATAAAATTCTCGTGTCACGGTGTTAGAAGGTGAACTCCTCCGAAACGGCTCGACCGATTTTCGTTAATTTTTGCGTGCATATCGGCTAGGGTTGAGAATCGGACATCTATTTTTCATCCCCCTACCCCTAAAAATTTTTTAGCAGAACAACGTTTGCCCGGTCAGCTAGTACATCTATATAAAATTATCCTCAGTGCTTTAGGTTACTTACTTACTTACTACTATATTTAAACTACGTATATTTAAACTTAATTTTCTAATATTTTCGTGATAAATGTTTCCTACCTGGTACTTAAATATTTGGCACAGCAACTATCACTATGAACTAATACATAATACACCGATTAACGTTATGTTTGTTTGTTTGTTGCAGCTGGACACGAGCGGCAACGGCTACATTGACCTGAAGGAGCTAAAAGACGCACTCGACGGCGTCGGATATAAAATACCACAATGGAAAGTGAGTAAATCCTCACTAAACTATTATTATATACTTGTATAAATCCGAAAGTGAGTTTAGTCTTTTAAATTCACCCGATCCAGGCTATTGTTTTCAAATGGATACTTTGGCTTGGCCCTATCGGGCTTTACAGTTTCACGCTGGCAGATCCAGGTCTGGCACACATATTATTAAGACCATAGGAAATAAAGTCCTTTATCCATATCCGTTAGAATGATTGCTACTCTAAACTTAAAACAAGCGCAATTACAGGCAAAGACTAGAACCTAAAACCTTTGCGAAACCCTCGCGAAACCCTTGCAAATCCCTGCGAATATCATCCGAAACCCCTGCAAACCCCTGCGAATATCATCCGAAACCCCTGCAAACCCCTGCTAATATCATACTGTTACGAACCACGGAACCCCGTACGGAAAAATGGAACCCTAAATTGTCGAAGACGTCTTTAATCGTTTTATTGCACTATTGTATTCCGGGCGAATGACCTTCGTTCCTTTGTGTCTTGACCTTGATGCTAACTTTTATGACTGTGTTTTGTTAATTATCTGGATTAGTGCGGTACATTCTCGAAAACCCGCGAACTAAGTTCGGCCACCTATAAAAGGACGCGAATTGGTCGTCGTGACGGATTCCAGTTCGGGATACCAGTTCGGAACGATCGAAGCGATAACAGCGATACGAGCGATAAGGGAGTCAGGTTTGGGACTCCAGACGGGTCAATACGTGGTCAGGGCGATAGTAAGAGGGTGTTGCGCGTTCGTGAACGACTGAGTGACTCTTACGCGGTTGTTAGTGTTAGTGTTAGTGTGTAGTAGTATTGTACCACCTTGTGAGTGAAATAAAGTACTCTTCGGCAACATCAGTGGTATCCTTTACGAACCCACCCACTAGTAGGACGTAACAATTGGTGTCAGAAATGGGGATGCCACTGACCCCGAGGGAGGCTGAAGAAGGTGTACGTACGCGACGCCAGGCGGCGGATATGACGACTGCGGGAACGACGACCACGACGACGGCGGAGGTGATGACCACCACGGCTGCGGGTTCGGAGACCACGGCAGCCGCACGAGTGGTGACCGCGACAGTTCCTGCCCCTGCTTCTGCTACTGTGACTGCTCCAGGAGGACTGGACCTGTCGGTTCTGCTGGGGGCTATCCAGTCACTGAGGGAGGAGCAGCGGGCAGCCAGGGAGCAGCAGCGTGCAGCCAGGGAGGAGTGGCGTGCAGCCAGGGAGGAGTGGCGTGCAGCCGTCCAGTCCCTGGGGAACAACCTGCGCCGGTCCCTGAAGGACGACATATTGGGGGCCTTGGACGTCGGAGTGGCGAAGATCACAGGCGTGTCGCAGGCGTCACGGCGCGTGAGCGAGGAAGGAAGCGATGGTGGCGCGGCCGGGGTGATGCCACCGTGGTCAGCGGCCGACCGCGCGGCTATGGCGGCGGTTGAGGAGAGTAAGGAGGAGAGGCCTGAGAGTGAGGAGGATGTTCTCGAAAGTAAGGAGAACAGTCAGTGTACTGGGGAAGATGTCGATGACAGGAAGATGGGCGTGGCCGAGACATGTTCGGATTGCGTACCGACGGAGCTGGGACTGGGCCACGGGCACTCGGATCCGGTCGTGGTAGCAGCGTCGCTATCATCGGTGGAGCCGGCCGAGCTGAGCCTGCCCGACGACACCATCCGCGCCGGGCTGCCGTCCGCGCTGCAGCTGAAGGCCGTGGTGTGCGCGTCGCAGATGCACGAACACCTGCTATCTGATGGGTCAAGGCCTGGGTTTCTCATCAGCGACGGTGCCGACGTGGGCAAGGGCCGCGCGACAGCGGGCATCATCCTCGAGAACTACCTGAAGGGTCGCAGGCGCGCCATCTGGGCGTCTGGTTTCAACGATCTCAAGTACGACGCCGAGCGGGACCTGCGTGATACCGGCGCCGGGAAGGTTGAGGACCATCCCTCGAATAAGTTTGAGTACGTGAAGAACTTGTCGGCGGTGAACGGCATCGTGAAGAGGGGCATGGTGTGTAGCGCATACTCGGCGCTGATCGGGAAGATGCAGGCCGACATCAGGTACCGCACGCGCTTCAAGCAGCTGTTGCAGTGGTGCGGGGAGGGCATGCCCTTCCCCACGTTTATGGATTTTAATAGTGCTGTGAAAAAGAGAGGCGTAGGCGCAAGGGTGATCGTGGCGATGGACATGAAGCTGCGGGGGATGTATACAGCGCGCCAGCTATTGTTCCACGGCGTGTCCTTCAGGATCGAGAGGGTCCCGTTCTTTGAGGCCTTTGGAGGGACCTATGATAGGGCCAGCGCGCTGTGGATGGAGGCGATACAGTGGTTCACGGAGGCAGCCAAGCTGATCGTCGCGGAGGCGCGAATGTGTAGAACCATGTGGGGACCGTTCTGGTCCGCGTAAAGAGGCCGGGCTGCCGAAGATTAAATCGAGCGCGACACAGGACAGGCAAGGAGAAGAAGGAAGGCCGAAGATTGTTCGCGTCGATCGGTTGGTTCCGTATCACGGGTCAAATGATGCTCGGGACGAGCATGATTAAGGAGGGGGCAGTGTTACGAACCACGGAACCCCGTACGGAAAAATGGAACCCTAAATTGTCGAAGACGTCTTTAATCGTTTTATTGCACTATTGTATTCCGGGCGAATGACCTTCGTTCCTTTGTGTCTTGACCTTGATGCTAACTTTTATGACTGTGTTTTGTTAATTATCTGGATTAGTGCGGTACATTCTCGAAAACCCGCGAACTAAGTTCGGCCACCTATAAAAGGACGCGAATTGGTCGTCGTGACGGATTCCAGTTCGGGATACCAGTTCGGAACGATCGAAGCGATAACAGCGATACGAGCGATAAGGGAGTCAGGTTTGGGACTCCAGACGGGTCAATACGTGGTCAGGGCGATAGTAAGAGGGTGTTGCGCGTTCGTGAACGACTGAGTGACTCTTACGCGGTTGTTAGTGTTAGTGTTAGTGTGTAGTAGTATTGTACCACCTTGTGAGTGAAATAAAGTACTCTTCGGCAACATCAGTGGTATCCTTTACGAACCCACCCACTAGTAGGACGTAACAATACGAAACCCCTGTGAATATCATCCGAAACCCCTGCAAATCCTTGCGAAACTTATCTCTCTCTTCTTGCAGGTACGATGCATGATCGAGGAGTACTACGACAACGGCTCGAAGCACGGGCGCGGCGTCAACGGCAACATGAACGGAGACGCGCGGAAGAACGGCATGTCACTCACCGAGTTCGAAGATCTGTGCGCTAATCTCAAAGCTCAACAGGTACACTTTATAATATTATACCTACATAAATATACGGCTTTTAGACATCTATACTCCCACACAACAGCTGAATTAGGGTGGCTTAGAATACTGACCCCAATTCCATGCCAGTATACTAGGGAGTCGTGTGTCGTAAGAGGCGACAGAAACCAGCCCGCTTGGTGGTAAGGATAAGCTTCACACAATGATTATATCAGTATTATGATTATATTATTGACGACCCTACAGCCTATATAGTTGGTAGCGATCGACCCTGCCTGCGAAGCGAGAGGTCCCGGGTTCGATTCCCGGCTGGGGTACATATTTATGTGACAGGTAAATATTTGTATTCGGCCCAGGGTGTGATTGTGATGTGTTATATGTGTCGTCCATGCCACCCGCGACACGTAAAAACCTACTGCGGGGGTATGAGTGTGTAAGCGTTTTTTTTATAATTATTCATTAAGTATTTTTTTAATATAATTACTGGTATTATTATCTTTCCGTGAAGCCTGGCTTGCTGCCATCCTCTTGCTTGAGTCAGCCGCCAAACGACTCGTCGTGTTCCGGCCTTGGCTTGGGTGCAAGTTCTTTCTTTCTTTCTTTCTCTTTGTTTTTTCTTCTTCTTTCTTGGTCGGCAACGAATCAGTGATATCAAGCCGGTGCTTAATGAAAAATAATGATATTCCGTCCCTTCATATGACACCATTCTTCGGAACATCAATACAGTGAAACGAATACAGAAGAAATATTTTCTCTTTTTATGTTAAAAATAGCTTTATTTTATTATGTTAATAAATGGCTTTGTTTATGTGACCAGGAATATAGGACATTTCCTTATGCGACGTCTTGCGCTTCATAACAATACACTCACTTATAACACTTATTATCCTCAAATGGTGTTATTATGTTCATCATAATGACGCTCACACTGTTGAGCGACAATTATCTGCAAAAATAATGCAATCACTTCGCGTTCTTTGAAATGTATCAAACAAGGTAATTTTAATGTATTGTATAGCTAATGCCTATACATTTAATCAGTCCTAGCAACAAGCTTGCTGCACCCAGTAGTGTTATTAATTGGTCAATTAATCGAATTAATAGTTAAAAAAACTTTTGTAATGACTACTTTGCACAAAAAAACAATACAAACTTACTTAGTGCCCTTTTTATATTTTTGTTTTGGGTTTTTATTACATTTTGCTTGGAATGTAAAAACTAGTTTAGTGAAAGACAATACATCCAGCAAAAAACCACATACCAAACACTACATTACACCACATGTTATTCACAGTAAATAAAATCATTACCAATAAACCGGTGTATCAATCAATCCAATCATGGAATAATAAAAATAAATCAATGACAGGCGTTAACCGGGACTTCCATCAGTTTAACGGCTTAACAAGTTTTATTAACGGTGCAATGGCTGTCAAATCAATGAACCGATAAATGATAATAGAGGTCGTATGGGGGCAAGTATTCATCATTATTGTTTAGCTGACTTAGACATTCACATTGTGTGATAGTTGGGGCAAGGGTTGTTTATTTTTTGTGTTTAAACATTGATTGGTTTTCCATTTTTGTGGTCAAGCACTAACTTATTCGGTATTAAAAAAAAATCCTGGCTTAGTTTGATCCATAAATACACGTTCATACACCCATTAGGATTCCCTGCGTGGTGGCATGGAGACTGGAAAGTATGGGCGCACAAACAATCATGAGTTATGAAGAAAAATTTTTATTTCTCTGAAATGTCTGTCCCGGATAAGGAACCCTCGTCATAGGCTTCATATACCAACAGGCTAGGCTTTCATACAATGTGTACTACAATAACACAAGACATTAAAAGTAAGCCATACAAACTCAACTTTAATACTTGCAACTGCAATAAGTATTCAATACTAGGCTTACGCAACGTCTGTCAAGTCTATACAGCGATAAATTGTATTAGGTCAAGCTAAGGTTAAATAGATATATGTATGTACAATGTTGTTTGCGTAGTACGCGGTACGGGGTGAACGATCGAGGTGGAACTGCGAGACGGTAGGCTGTCTGGCAAGGATCGGTGGGATTGAGGAAATTGGCCCTATAAGGGTGTCTGCCAAGACAACGACAAAAACGTTGTAGGTAAATCTGTACATAAAAATCAACGAATGTGTTTCTAGCCGCAAATCTCGAAGAGTAGTTGATGGATTGACTCAATTTTTTTATACACTCATTTCAAATACTATTGTAAAAGTGTTTTCTTGGCTTGAGAGCCAGTTCTTTCTTTTTTTCTTCTCTCTTTCTTGGCCGGCAACGCATCATATATGCCTTTGGTGTTGCTGGTGTTCATGGGCGACGATAGCACTTACTTACCATCAGGTGAATCGTCAGCCCGATTTTCCGGCCGGCTATTTCCATAAAAAAGTACTTTCTATTCCGAAGTTCCCACGAGCGTAGTAATTTCAAGCGTTTTTCATTGACAAAAAAATTGCAATTATATGTATTGTATATGTATTGCATATTGTATATGTATTGCAATTATATGTATTGTATAATTTGTACTTTGGTTGCTAAGCTAAGGTGACACATAGCGAAGCCGTGCCACGTTTAGCAAGCAAATAAATAAGATGCTTACTTACTCACACCAGGATTCCCTGTCCTAGACACAGATGCACAGATACACACATCAGATACAGTCTAGACACTGAAACATTTATCTTTCACTTAAATGTCTGAACCGCCGGAAATCAATCCGGGACCCTTTTCTCTGCACCATTTCCTGAACTACGAAATCGCCAGGACAAACTTAAATATTTTTGTAAATATTTAGGCGCAAGGTTACAATTCTCACATAAGTACTTACTTGTGAGTTAAATTAAATAAAGAGTTAAGTTAAATTAAATAAAAAGAAACATGATCAGGAATTTTAGGATTCAAAAAAATTAATAATACATGGATGGTTTATTTAGCTATTTTAATGTTTGTGTGAAACGTTTCCGTGTGTGATTGAAATTTTAATCACCAGTGTATCCAACATAGTCGATGTGAGGAATTTAATTCTTTACCTTTAATGTGAAATGAAGGATACTGGTGCTTTTGTCGTTTAACTGTATAAGGAAGCTGGCTACATTACCTGTTATATTTAATGCTGTTATGTCGATGATATAAGATAAAATAATAATAATAATACTTTGCGTCTTTCGTTCTTCTGTCTTTTCAGTCTGCAACGCATCGGCCTTTCATTCATTTGTTTTTCTTAATCGTTTCACTTGTGTTATACACAGTAGTACACACTACACAAAAGTGGTGACCCCACCGTGACTGGAACACATAACCCTCTGATGTGTATGGACAAGGGTGACCATATACCATTAGATGGCTCCTCTGCTCATTAGATGACAGTTTACATAAAAATACTGTTTTAAAATTACTGACCTAAAAATTTTCTTCATGAAACCAACGTATAAATCGCGAAAAACCTGTTCTATACACAACGTGAATTCCTACTCTGTCCAAATGTATGAGACAGCAGATTTTTGAAGTGAAAACTTCTTTAGTACGGGGGTGATTTGAAATTCGATGAAACGAAACTGTCCAGTAAAAAGAGGCAGACACATAAATTCTAAAGTGAGATAGAAAGCATTGTACAGGGGTAGGGGAGGGGGAGTTGAGTTGAATTGAGTTGAGTTGAGATGAGATGAGTTGAGTTGCAAACAATTAATAATAATTATCGACGTACGTCAAGCCTATTCATGGTAGGTACTTTATCATCTACAATTATCATCTTCCCGAAATTTTACATTCGTCTCATTATCTTGAAAACAAAATTTTTGAAGGTTTCACTTCTACTACGTGTGAATTACACACATTTTAATTTTATTTTGTTTGTACATTGGTCACATAGAAAGAGTTTTTCAGTATGATACACAGTTTGATAGATGGCCCCTTGAGTTGATTATTCAATACTACCTAGTATATAAATTATATCATATATCTTGTTTATTTTCCAGGTGTCGAGCACATTCAAACAGGCAGTCAGTAAAAAGGAGAATCTAGAACACCTGGGTGGTATGAGTGAAGCTTCTAGTGATGGTGAGAAGTTCGCATTTTAGTTATCCTAGTTAATACCGAAATAATAACAGTCCGGAACCGTGTCAGTATAGAAGATAAGATAATATACGATATATGAAATACAAGTAGGTAGGTAGGTATATGTATCTTGGTGTAGGCTTACGATTGTCATGCAGGTTTCCCTGTGCCCTACCAAATAAACTACAGAGACGTCTTAAGTTCTTTTCATTATTATTAGTTCTTGGACTTTAATTTATTAAGAGTTTGAAGCGCTTTATGAAATTTTTTCTTTTTAAAATTTTTATGGGTTGTCAATTTTAAGAACAAAAACATAATTCATGATAGTTACAGAAAGAAAAACCGATAGAATTTTTGAGGTTATTTTATTGCGCTCTTTTCGGAATTACTAGTTCCGCACTTCGCAAGCCCTGTACAAAATATGAACACGGTTGTATTTTAAAACTGGTGACTTTTGCTAACAACCATAGCAAACAGAGGTGTATGCAAGAAATATCATATTTCTTGTTGTTGGAAAAAAGCAACGAAATATTTTTCCTTAAAAAGGTACTGGTACTAATTATAATAACTGAAACTTGATCCAAAAATATCTTTTTACTAATTTTAGATGTAGCGCCACACTTTTAACAATTGAGCTAAATTAACATAAAATTTATGTAGGTAAATTAACATAATGATGTCATAATTTGATAACATTCGTTGGATTTTTGCTGTTTTTTCCTTTTTAGGCATTGCACGGTATATCTGGATTGAAAAGGCACTCAAAACATCATTGTAGTTTTTAACGTCTCTTGTCGCATTTAAAGACTACTGTAGCTTACACTACCACCTTGTTTTAGAACGAGATGTCAGTTGATGGTCCGTAGGCCGACTTCTTAATAATTACTTAGACGTACTGTCCACGTAAACCACGTCATTCGTACGCTACCGTAGACTGACGTTTGCTTGCATCTTGCGTAGTAAAAGTACGAAATATGTCCACGGAGCGGTTTCGTCACGTTTGCCTATGCCCATGTTTCATTATGTAGCTTGCACCATGGACTTAGGTCTTAATTTACAATCAGATTTTTATCTCCGCGCTATCACTAGTTCACTAGTAATATCATAGTATCAATGGCTTGTTGGGATCGAGCGAAAGTAATAGACTACTGGCCCACCCACAAAAATCCAGGGTCATATGAACCACCTGGTGACCTATATAGGACGATAGAAGAGCATAAAATAATAAGATTCAGCACTATGCCGTCACTTGTAAGCTGTCCAACTGAATGCTGGTGAGAATTCAAAAGTGCAAGTTGGGTGAGTAAATTTTGGTCATTTGATTCTGTACGGCATTTTTAACCATCGATAGGGCCATGAAAAATAATAAGAAAGCGCGCAGTGCCGTACAAAAAAGGTGGTCCACAAAGTCGGTAAATGATTTTGAATTCGTGACAATTTCGAGGGTAAATTTGGTCATTTGATACAGTACGGCATCAGTTTCATACTGTTGCAATACAGCTTCTAATCCATTATTCCGCAACGCCGTACAAAAAATCGTGCGACAAGGGGAAGAAATCGAGGGTTGAAACCCCCTCTTTTGCAGTGGTCCGGGGGGTCATTTGATACAACATAAAATTAATTTATTTTGAAAGTATTTTATGCATAGATAATATTTTTTTACATGCCGTACATTTTCGTTGGTCCAAAGGTTTGTAGTAAAATTAATTTAGTAATAAATAAAGTCATCGTAGTAAAAATTTGGCAAGAATTGCGGAATTTGAGATACCCAGCTGAATTTTTGTATAAACTTGCATTTTGGCATTCTAAAAGTTGTCTCAAAACCTATGTATGGTAGGGTGACCGCGTCTATTAAAAATTTGAGGACAAAGGTCACAAAAATCGTTTTTTTGCAAATATCTCATTTCTTATGAGTTTTTTGCTATTTGTATCTAATCAATATTGTAGAGAATTAAATTCCCTACAACTTCTGTTTCAAAATTTTTTTTATACATTGAATCGTTTTCGAGATACAGGGAAGAGAGAGCGTGGTTAGAGCATAATGTAAGGTCAACCGGTATAGACCCGATCAAAACACGCTATATATAAAGTTTATTAACTCTATCTATCTATCTATCTATCTATCTATCTATCTATCTATCTATCTATCTATCTATCTATCTATCTATCTATCTGTCTAACAGTGCTGGACATAGGCCTCCCCTAATTGGCGCCACTCCGACCGGTCCTATGCCCTCTGAATCCAGCGGCTTCCCGCTGTCTTCTTTAGGTCATCACTCATCAGTCTACCTGGTCGGGGGGCGACCAGTGTTTCTTTTACCAAGACATAGCCGCCATTCGAGGACTTTGCAACCCCATCGGTTAATATTTCTCCATGGGGTTCGCCTGGATAGCTACCACCCTTGAGCATGATGAGTCAGCCGCCAAACGACTCGTCGTGTTCCGGCTGGGGGCTGGAAAGCCAGTTCTTTCATTCTTTTTCTTCTCTCTTTCTTGGCCGGCAACGCATCAGTGATGCCTTTCGTGTTGCTGGTGTCCATGGGCGACGATATCCACTTACCATCAGGTAGATCGTCAGCTCGTTTGCCGGCTATTTCCATAAAAAATATTAAGCAATGTTTGCAGAAGTTGGACATTGAATGGATTGGATGGGTGACCTCCGTCATGCTACAAATTTACTGTACCTCCATGTTGTAGGTATTACTCGCGCCATTAAAGAAACGAATCGTAAGAAATCGAATGGTAAGTGGCTATCGTCGCCCATGGACACCAGCAACACCAAAGGCATCACTGATGCGTTGCCGGCCAAAAAAGATAGAAGAAAAAGAAAGAAAGAACTGGCTCTCAAGCCCTCAGCCGGCACACGACGAATCGTTTGGCGGCTGACTCATCACGCTCGAGGGTGGTAATGGTAACTATCCAGGCGAACCCCGTGGAGAAATAATAATAGTAATAATGGTATTAATTAACAATAAAAATCAATTTTGAAAATTAACTGTAGTTTTGATTACTTGGTGTAATTAACCCAGTTACATAAATTCTTACATAAATTCTTACAATTGTTATTTTTCATTCAAAATAATTTTGTTTTTTTCCGCAATTATTGTATTTTGTTCACTCAGTTTTTATAATCTGCCAACTTTTCGTATCTCGTTAGATAGATAATAAGTTGTACATGTTTTTAAAATGTTCTGCCGATAAAGTTATTCCGGTTTTTTTTTTGCAGAAAACACCTATTAAAGTTGAAGAAACCTGGTTGAAGTATGAAAATTTGTAAGATTTGTAGCTCTGATTTAAAAATTACTGAAAAAATTCACCGCGTAATGGTTGATTATTATGTATTGTATTGTTAGCAACCAGATAAAAATGAAAAAATCATAATATTTTATGCATTTGTGATTTTTTTTCAATTTTCAAAGTTGAATTTCGCATATTCTTGAAAAATACATAAAATATGGAATTACTCGAAAACGGTTGATATTTGAATAGGGGTCATAATAGGTAATTTGGTTGCAAATGACCTCCCCTATATGCCCTTCACGTATTGCCAAGACGTTACCAAACACCCTGTATATTAAACCAAAAAGTATACAAAACTGTTGATACTGGGATTTACAGTTTCAATTCTTGGATATTATATACACACCCTTTCACTACAGTTAGACGTCATAATGATTTTATCATATTATCAATTGCTCTTCAAAAATATGTTAATACCGTACTTACCGTACAGTATCAGATGGCCATAAAGTACTACACCCTTAAATAGTCCAGTCATCTTAGTAATTCACTGCGGAATTTGAGATACCCAGCTGAATTTTTGTATAAACTTGTATTTTGGCATTCTAAAAGTTGTCTCAAAACCTGCATAATATGATAGGGTGACCGCGTCTATTAAAAATTTGAGGACAAAGGTCACAAAAGTCGATTTTCTGCAAATATCTCATTTCCTATGAGTTTTTCGCTATTTGTATCTACATCAATATTTTAGAAAATTAAATTCCCTTCATTTAATAAACTTTATATAGCGTGTTTTGATCGGGACTATACCAGTTGACCTTACATGATGCTCTAACCGCGCTCTCTCCGCCCTGTATCTCGAAAACGATTCAACGTATAAAAAAATTTTTGAAACAAAAGTTGAAGGGAATTTAATTCTCTACAATATTGATGAAGATACAAATAGCGAAAATTTCATAGGAAATGAGATATTTGCAAAAAAACGATTTTTGTGACCTTTGTCCTCAAATTTTTAATAGACGCGGTCATCCTATCATATGCAGGTTTTGAGACAACTTTTAGATCGCCAAAATACAAGTTTATACAAAAATTCAGCTGGGTATCTCAATTTCCGCAATTCTTACCAAATTTTTACTAAGATGACTGGACCATAAAATGGTAGCGTCATTTTCATCAGCCTAAAAGATATGGTCTGCATTAAAATGTACGGCATAATTTTTTCCTAATTTATTTATCTTAATATTATTTAAAACAAGGGAAAAAGGTAGAAAATTGCTATATTTCATTAATCTATGAATATTTAAACTTTTGCAATAATTTCAAAAATTTCAGTTTTTGTATCTCTCTATATTTTTTTTAGGACAGTTTTTTTTGTACGGCAATACTATATAACAATTGTATTTTACAATGTCATGTTAAAAAAAAAGTTGCCGTACAGGGTCAAATGACCTTACAGCTTTATAAATCAAGTATACCATGAAATTAAGATAATTATTAATTATACATTCAAATGGACTATCATTTTTTGACGGCATTATTTTTAATAGTACTTTTGAGTCCTAGAAAATGTATTGGAACCGAAGCCGTACTTTTTCAAATGACCCCCCGGACCACTGCAAAAGAGGGGGTTGCAACCCTCGATTTCTTCCCCTTGTCGCACGATTTTTTGTACGGCGTTGCGGAATAATGAATTAGAAGCTGTATTGCAACAGTATGAAACTGATGCCGTACTGTATCAAATGACCAAATTTACCCTCGAAATTGTCACGAATTCAAAATCATTTACCGACTTTGTGGACGACCTTTTTTGTACGGCACTGCGCGCTTTCTTATTATTTTTCATGGCCCTATCGATGGTTAAAAATGCCGTACAGAATCAAATGACCAAAATTTACTCACCCAACTTGCACTTTTGAATTCTCACCAGCACTCAGTTGGACAGCTTACAAGTGACGGCATAGTGCTGAATCTTATTATTTTATGCTCTTCTATCGTCCTATATACGTCACCTGGTGGTTCGTATGACCCATGATTTTTGTGCATGGGCCAGTAGTCTATAAGGATATATTCTGGTTACTTATTACTTTTATGTATCTTTGTTCGGTAGTGGACTAGATAGTAAATACTATTAATAACTTAGCTATCAATAACGCTTTACCGACTCGTTGTGACGATTCAGTAGTATATACTTGCATTTAAATATGCGTAGGTGGACAAGATACTGATCTAAATGATCAGCAAAAATCAGTAGGAGAACCGAGTCGAAGCGAACCATTTTTGTAATAAATAGAGTAATAGAACACATGAATCACATTTATTGGAAGGCCACCTGATAATATGTAAGTAACACCAAGAAACCTAGTAGAAAAAAAAGGGTGCGTGTACTTTAATTGTACGCGCGTGAGAAGTTCTTTGGCATCATTAAATAAATATTTAACTATAGTACTAATTATATTATATAGTAATAATATTTTAATTTATATCAATAAATAATACATACGGATAGTTAGGGTTTATTCTCTCACTCCTTCAATCACCCCTCCCCCTCCTCCTCCCCTACCTAATTTTTTCCATTTATTTCATAACGCGCCTAAAGAAGTATAACTTAAAAAAATGTAGTAGTGTTGTGTAGATTGCAAATATAGGTTTATTTAAAATATATTTAGTATTCAAGAGAGTATTCATAAAGAGTGATCGTTTTGTACTCGTAATTTTTTAGTAGCGTTTGGAAAATTCGTTGTTGTGGAAGGGAAGAAAAGGCCAAAGAAACTCCTTTGCAAACAACGTCATTGCTTGGATATAATCAAAAGAAATAAATAGAAAATAAAACACATTACATTACAGTAATGAGTAAGTAAATAGATAGATATTAACCTAAAGTATCTTGCAATAAAGATTAAAATTGCAATAAAGATATCGAATTTAGTGCCACTGGTTTAGAACTAAGCTACTATTATTAAAAATAAAAAGGTTTCAAACGACCTCTTTCTTTTTAACATTCATTACCTGTGGTATTTCCAGGCACAACCCACTCGGTTCGTCTGGAGGAGCAGATGGCCTTCTCCGGCTGGATCAACAGCAACCTGGAGCACGACCCTGACCTCAAGCACCTGCTGCCCATAGACCCTGAGGGCAAACAGCTGTATGAGAAGCTTAAGGATGGACTTATATTGTGGTGCGTATTGTATTGGTTCGGCTTTGTTTTTTATTGAAGTGAAACTTCTATATAGAGGGGGTCTTAGGCGATTTCTGTCACGAAAAAGCGTTACCGCGAAGTGACGTAGACGATATATCGCGTGGAAATATTTGAAGTAAATCTATACTAATATATAAAGAGAATAAACGAATAAACTCTAAAACTATTGAACCGATTTTAAAAATTCTTTCACCATTAGAATGATACATTATCCCTGAGTAACATAGGCTATATTTATTTCTAGAAAAAATTAGGCATCCTTGCTAAAACATCAGTAACTTGAACCAAGGTGTGAAAAAATTTGCTTAAAAATTTCTATCATCGCATACGCTGCGGAAACTATTGATGATAGAACAAAAAAATGTTTTATTTGATTGTGATAGGTAAGACTATTTTATATTAACAATAGAGACGGAAGGAAGATGATTATAGAATGTTATAGAAAATTGATTGTGTAAACATGTAGCGACATCTAGCGGTGAATGTTGATAGTTGATGGAAACTATTATGATATGTTATGGAGACAATTTTTTTTCAGTTTTTGAAGTGATATTTTTTTTAATTTACTTATTTATTATAAAGAATGCTCAAGTGGTTAGGTGATAAGTTACTTTTTGCGTTATATAACTTAATAATGAAAGATAGAACATCATGTGATAAAGTAATTATTGACTGCAATTCCACCGTCAAGCGGCGATGAAATCATAAGCATACTAAATTGTTAAAGTTAGTATGTTAATAAAAATAAAATAAAAATAAATAAAATAAAAAGAGAAATGACTCTTTTTGCTGACGGCTCCCGCATCATACAGTAATAGGAATGTTGACAAAGTCTAAATTAAGACATATAGACATATAGAAAAATGCGGTTACAGCATCTATAATCTGGACAATAAGGTATAATTTTAACTAATCGGTCTTAGTCATTTCTCCTAATATTAACCGGTCTTGAACCTTGTCCGCAGCAAAGTAATAAACCACTCGTGCCCGGACACCATAGACGAGCGAGCTATCAACAAGAAGAACCTGACCCTGTACACCAAGCACGAGAACCTGACCCTCGCGCTGGTCTCCTCGCAGGCCATCGGATGCAACATTGTCAACATCGACGCTCATGATCTGGCCAAAGGTACCGTAATATTGTAAATTGTAAATTGACTTAGAGAAATGTCTCAACAGTACGATCGAAGTAACGAGTCGAACTAGTGGGAACAAAGCTTTCAGACGATCGATTTTTTTTTACTGATGGGTTTCCCTTAGCGTCCCCCCCCTATATCATGGTCTCATACTGGCTGGAGGTACTTACAAATATGTAAGGTATCCCTATAATAATCTGAGGCCCTCAAGTAAATTCAAAAATCCCCTCTTGGGCTATTAGTATCAAAATGATCGTCATCAACTCGCTTGGCGACGCAATGGCCATCTACAATTCAACACCGAAACATTCGGTTATCTATCTAGATATTCTAGATACATGACAATGTTCTAGCCAACTTCAGAAAGGAAGGAATGTAAAGTTTGTTTTTTGTAAATAAAGTAGATAAAACAACATTCCTTCTGTGCTGTGTAGCTGTGATTAAGGGAACCACCACGAAACTTTGCACCCATGAGATTTCAGCCCGTTTATCGGTGACAACGACTACAAAAAACTTCGTTTTCTGTCGAACTTGGGTCTTTTTCACATCCATTACATTATATAATCAATGTCGTAAAATCTGTTTACAGGGAAACCACACTTGGTACTGGGTCTGCTGTGGCAGATTATCCGCATCGGTCTCTTCAATCAAATCACACTGGAGCACTGTCCAGGCCTCACAGAACTGCTCAATGATCAGGTAACTTACTGGTTGTACCAACATATGTATTGGGGAAACGCGATTTAAACCCATTAAGGCGCGGTATGATTACGATTTAAAAACGTTGATTTCACTCACACAGCCGCATATCTGCGCTAATCTAATGTTACATTTACGTGACGCTGAATAGGGTTCAAAATTGCAGAGCATATTTTTGCTAACAATGTAACTAGATTGCGAATAAACATTTAATTTGAGGGTTTTTAGGTTATTCAAAATATACACATTAAATTCAATATCTGTCCGGTTTAAGTTTTAATAAAACCATATACGTATTATATTCTCAAAAAAAAATATGTTGTTACCGCTGAAAATACAGAGAACTTCGACGATTAAGTTTATTTTTGTATAGCAAATTACGATTTTTTATTGGGAATATCAAACAACTATTTAATATTCTATTCGGTTAACATTTTTCTTTAGACCTTTTTCTATGCTCTGTATTTTTTGCGTGCGATATTTTCATTGGGTTTCCTCGTACTCGAGCACCAAAGAAACCCAGTTTTGTGAATATCGAGATCACACCGCGCCTTAATGGCCTACTACTGAACACGGATTTCTCATCTAGAGAAGGCTTAGAATACACTCCACCACGCTACTCCAGCGTGGATTGGTGGAGAGGTAAGTGGCCAACTCATTTCATGCCATCTGAAGGTATTAACTGTTACGTTATGATAACTACTGGTACCGGTAGACGTGCCCTCCAGAATACGAAAACTCAAGAAATTTATGCCACTAGTGGTCACATCACGGTCCGTTGTTGCTTAACTAAAACAATCATACGTATATTTCTTTCTTTCTTTTTTTTTTTCTCTTTCTTGGCCGGCAACGCATCAGTGATGTTATAACGCCTTTGGTGTTGCTGATGTCCATGACCGACGATAGTCACTTATTTTATTTATTTATTTTGAACCTTACAAAAAGTAAAAGGAACAAACACCTTATGTGGTTCGATTATAACTTGACCCCCCAACCTAACTTCTCCCCCAGGAACGCATCGAAGACCTCCTGGCGCTGTCCCCCGAGGCGATCCTGCTGCGCTGGGTGAACCACCAGCTCGCCTGCGCCGGGGTGACGCGCCGCTGCACCAACTTCCAGCACGACGTGTCTGACTCCGAGATCTACTCGTATCTGTTGAAGCAGATCGCGCCCGATGACGCTGGGGTTACTATGGATGCGCTTAGGGTAAGTACAGAATACATTTATTTATTTATTTATATACGACGTCCCGCGTGGTGCAATGGTTACCATGCCGGATCACCTTTCGGAGGGTCCTGGGTTCAATTCCCAGCGAGTCGGTTTTAATGAGTTTGAATGTCTGTTCTTGGTCTTTATGTGTTATCCATGGCACCCACGACACAGGAAATCCTAGTGTGGGGCTATGAGTGTGTAGCGTTATTATAAAAAAATACGATAGTGGGACGATATTTGACTTCATTTGACTTGTTTATAAGTGATTGTTTGCTCCGTAGTAGTAAAATTAAGAAATTCCGTCAAGTTGACGGAAATGCCATTATCGTAGTGTAGTAATTTTAGCAAATAGGTTAAAATTATATTTCAGCACAACGCGTGCTTAAAACGTGGCATTTTTATTAGTCTAATTGGACCAATACTACATTCATATTATTCAACATGACGACGCTGATTTCTTAGTTCATAGCTCTTTAAGATTATATTTTCTTTTTTTTCTTCACTCTTTCTCGGCCGGTAAGCCATTATTGATGCAACATCTACCAGCAGGAAACCGACCTTGTCCGCCGCGCGGAAGTGATGCTCCAGCAAGCCGCCAAGCTGCGGTGCCGCGCGTTCGTAACGCCCGCGGACGTGGTGGGCGGGGTCTACAAGCTGAACTTGGCGTTCGTGGCCAACCTGTTCAACCAGCACCCGGGGCTGCAGCGCAATGCTGACGCCGTGGAGGACTACCACCAGCTCGATGAGACCAGGGAGGAGAAGAGTGAGTATCTTAGTTTAATGACGACCCTGTAGCCTAGTTGGTAGAGACCCTGCCTGCGAAGCGAGGGGTCCTGGGTTCGATTCCCGGCCGGGGCAGATATTTATGTGACAGATAAATATTTGTACTCGGGTCATGGATGTGATTGTGATGTGTTATACGTGTCGTCCAGACCACCTGCGACACAGGTAATAACTATTATTATTATCTTGTGTCTAGTATAGAATAGTCTAGTAGAATTGCTTTAGAGTATATTGAAGCGCTCATAGCCCGGCGGCTTGCGTCGATCTTATGACATAAGATCGATCACATTGTGATCGACAAAGTTAAGCAACAGCGGGCGCGGTCGGTAGTTGGATGGGTGACCGCTAGTGGCTAAAATTTCTTGAGCGTTTCCGTGCTTCGGAGGGCACGCAAAGCCGTCGGTCCCGGTTGTTATCATAGGATAACAGTCGTTAAGCCATGTCGAAGGCCCTCGGGCGGTTTGAAAACTTCCGACACTCGGGTTGGTCACTAACCCCTCCACCAATTCGCACTGGAGCAGCGTGGTGGAGTATGCTCTAGGCCTCCTCAAGAGGAGAGATCCGTGCCCAATAGTAGGCCATTATTGGGTTGAAGCCATATTATTATCTTTTATACTAAAAAACATATTTTTATTACAAGCGCTAAAGATATACAAAGGTAAAATTACAAGTGTGCACCTGCTCAAAAGATAAAATAAGCAATTTCTTGTATGAAGACTTTTATTATTAACTTTTCTTATCTTTGTCGCAATCACCAATATTCATTAGTGATTTTATGAGAGCAATCTACATCCAAACCCCTCTCTCGTTTATAATAACTTAAGTATTTAATAATTACCTATTTAACTGCACTACCCTCAAACATTTTTTTAAAAATAAGATTATTAAAATATGGATTTAATTTTGCTTAAGTTTCAGTAGTGTCAAAAGTCACAAAACGTTTTGTTACAACGCTGTGGATCTTGTTAGATAAATAAATAATGTCTGTTTCGTTTGTCCGCAGCGTACCGCAACTGGATGAACTCGATGGGCGTGGCGCCGCACGTGAACTGGCTGTACTCGGACCTCACGGACGGGCTGGTCATCTTCCAGCTGTACGACATCATCCGCCCGGGGATCGTCAACTGGAAGAAGGTAACACATCACTTGCACCCAGTCTGCTTGCCAGTATCTTCCTGCTGTCGTCCCACTTCTGAAAAAATGTAATTTGAAGGTTGGCTAAGAAATGTCCCTATTATTATTATTATTGTTATATTATTATTATTGCCTTTCCGTGACCGAAACGAAACAAGAACGAAACTACGCGAGAGATAGTTAGACTAGTTAGCCAGTAAAAATATATATTTTTTTTAAACTTTTAAAATATTATGTTTGAACTGTTGGCCGCTAAGAAGTTCCCTTGTCTGAAGAACCCTGAGCGTAGTATCAGGTACAGTAAGGCCGACGTATCTTGGCGCGTCTGAACATAGGCTTTGCGAACGTTAGCGCATGTAAGACTGAGATAGCGACACGAGCATGCTAACGTGTGACTGAGACATAATACGCCGCGTACTGTGCATTGCCGAATTGTGTTACTGCGCAGCCTTCTGCGCGAAGTTCAGACGCGCCAAGATACAGCGGCCGTACTGTAACCAGTATCATAAAAATGCATTGTCATTGGAGTTGATTCTTTTCTAAAACCAGAAAAGTCTTATGTAAAATGGGAAGTGGGAGTCCGATAAATCTTTTGTGCTCTTTCTTACATGGGGGTAGGGGTCAAAAGTGCCCAAAATCGTCCTTGCGTAATAAATCAATGGCCTCTAACCAGTGGCGTAGTGGGCTCCCGCTGCCCGGGGCTGACCGAAAATTTGCCCCCCCCCCCCCCAATGAACTTTGCCGCCCCCATATTATTTAAAATATTTTTTAATTAATTACAAATGCGCTTTTCTTGTTTTTTCATAACACAATTTCATAACACAAATTTAAAAATCGAGTGGCTTGCCGCCCTCTCTTCATATGCCGCCCAGGGCAATGGCTCCCCCCCCCCCATGCCTGCTCTGCCTGTACTGCCTCTAACAGTACGACCGTCCATCCAGGTCCACCGTCAGTTCTCGAAGCTGGGTAAGTTCATGGAGCGGCTGGAGAACTGCAACTACGCGGTGGAGCTCGGCCGCCAGCTCAGCTTCTCGCTCGTCGGCATCGCCGGCTCCGATATCAACGAGGGGAACGCCACGCTCACACTTGGTACGTGGATGTAATCGTCGTCGTGGCGTTGGACATGAGTTTTATGAATTGTAGTAGATGATGAGTGCTATCTGTAACTGTGAGCAGGAAAAAACAACCCGGTAGTTTCTTGCTGCTTCTTCTCCCGGGCCCTCTCGCAGTAGGGCCTTGTTGAAGTATTGGCGTAGCTTGCATGACTTTCAAAATGTGTTTGTAAACCAAACCAATTTTGAATAAAATATAATCTTAATTTTACTAACAAAAAATAATCGACTTCAAAGTTACTCTAAAACTACTTGTCAAATCACGTTCAAATTTATGTGGGATTACATGACAAGCACCTGATTTCGATTAAAAAAAGATTAATCGAAATCGGTTGGCGTGATATTGACTTATTCGTCCATTTGTCGCGCTTACTTAATACGAATTTAAGACTTATGGTTTTGTCATGGATGCCATTGTCAGAACTCAATAAAATTTACATGGGACCACATGACAGCCACCAGCTTTCGATTAAAAAAAGAATCATCAGAATCGGTTTTCCCAGTCCAAAGTTCTGAGGTAACAAACATAAAAAAAATACAGTCGAATTGAGAACCTCCTCCTTTTTTTGAAGTCGGTTAAAAAACATTTGATTTGATTTGGAAAATAATCATTAACGGTCGCGGTGTGAGGGTTTATTGAACGGGAAAAAAATACACTAAAATGTAAAGTCTGATTGTTCGATTTTTATCGGAAACAAAACAAACCGAGGGTAGTTAAAGATAACAGTTGCATACAGTACGGCGGACGTATCTTGGCTTAACAACTTGTTTACGAGGGATGAAGCGTTCAGGAAAGTTAGTCAGTAGCGGTCACCCATCCGAATCGTCGGGATATGAGTGACGTATATTGTAATATAAAATGTCAGTCGTCATTATCATTAACTTATCAAACTTCTAAATTCGTTAGTAAGCACTTTCTTCAATGTAAAATCTAATCTAATATATAAAATTCTCATGTCGCGGTGTTAGAAGTTGAACTCCTCCGAAACGGCTCGACCGATTTTCGTGAATCTTTGCGAGCATATCGGCTAGGGTGGAGAATCGGACAACATCTATTTATGCCGACCCCTAAAAAATTTTTGGCAAAACAACGTTTGCCCGGTCAGCTACTTGTAATATTCAGTCGTCATTATCATAAACTTATCAAACATCAAAAGTCGTTAGTAAGCACTTTCTTCATTGTAAAATAAGATATAAATCACTGTATAAACAAAAAAATATTTACCCTATTAGTTTTTGACAGCACCTATCGTCCACAGCTCTGATCTGGCAGCTGATGCGCGCCTACACACTGTCCGTGTTGACGCGGCTGGCCAACACCGGCAACCCCATCATCGAGAAGGAGATCGTGCAGTGGGTCAACAACAAGCTGCAAGCGGCTGGCAAGACCTCGTCCATCAGGAGTTTTCAGGTATGAAGAGATGGCCTGAGTTGTCCTTAGGGGCCATCCATAAATTACTTCACACGTTGGGGGGGGGGGGGGGGGGGTCGATGTAGTGTGACAAGGGATGGGAGGCGATCCTAAATTTCGTGACGTCACATTTCAAAATGGAATACTTGGTATTTATAGGTAAATATTAAAAAAACAATTAATGGAAATAAAAGTTACTTCGGAACTGCTGTTTTTATTTAATAATTTCTAGGTGTAAAATTTCATAATATGTGACGTCACGCTAGGGGGGAGGTCTCACAATGTGACCAGCTGTGACAAGGAGGGGGAGGGGTCAAAAAGTATCAGATAAATAATGATGTGTCAGAGAACCATCAGAGGTGTAGCATATTAACACGGCCACGCCCCTTTTACGCGTTGCCGGTTGGCTACACCTGCTTAATGTCTTTCTTAACGCATGAGGACGCAAATATGGCAGGGAAATGTCAGATACGCTATTGTTATACTCTGTTTAGGTCCAAAACATTGAAGTATTATTACTAGAATATAGAACCGACATCGCGAACACAATGTATGTCCCAATGAATTGGCGCCGATTGGCTTCAATTTTCAATGGATTCGTTTCATTTTGAAAGGAGAACGGGGGCTCAGTTTTGAAATAAGAACCTCCCGGCGGGACATTTGTTCGAGATGTCTGTTCTATGAAATTATACTTCAATGGTCCAAAATCAAATTATCCATGTGAGCTGATGACGGTTGTGGTTGTTCCAGGACGAGGTGCTGGCGGACGGCAAGGTGATCATCGACCTGATCGACGCCATCAAGCCCGGCTCCATCAACTACGACCTCGTGCTGCCGGGGGCTGATGAGGAGGTATGCGGATATTGATTAACGTTTATTACGGTTGTCATATACGCCCCAACTCAGACTCACTAATGGCCGGTTTCTGAGGTCCTTTTGACGGGAGTTTATCTATTCAATAACGCTAACGGGTCGATAACTTCCGAAAAAGCGTTTCTGAGCACTGCGATAATACATAAACTCCGCTTAAACTAAGATCAACTTATCTAACCCAAGATGGCCGTTTATAGGTTCCATAACTTTATTTGACGTTTCATTTTAACATTTGGGAGATGAAAAAGCATATAGGCCACCTGATATTAAGTGGTTACGGTCGCCTGTGGACATGAGCAATACCAGAGGAATCGCCAATGCAACGTGTTAAATTAAATACTTATAAAATTAATGAAATAAATACAACAATTTTTACTTTTTGCCATTGACATTCATCAATAAGAATGTATCCATGACAACCCGACCGTCAATCTCACAATTTATTCTTTAGGTACTTCTATCCAAAAAGTATTGTTATGGCAAAGGCTACACTATAATACAATTGATGTATTCCCTTCACCATCTGGCTGCGTCGGCTTGGCTGGCCTGGCTGTAGCTGAAGGGAATCGTCAATATAACGGGCTAGATATAATAAAAATGAATATGAAAATGATAATATATCCCTTTGAAACTTGTTATTTTGAAGAGAGCCATCTAGTGGCAGTTTTAGGTACTCGTTATTGAATTCATAGTTATTGAAAGGCCGCTTGCGTGTTCAGAAACCCAGTGACAGTTATCGAATACATAACTTAAGTTTAACTTTATTGATTCAATAGCTGTTGATCATTTAACTGGAGACTTCAGAAACCGGCCATAACTAACTAACTAACTAGTGATTCTTTAAGTGAGTTTGGGCGTAAGAAATTAAGTTAAGAGTACGTATTCACTTTGATTTTGTTGTTTTTTTTTATGGAAATACTAGGTGACGAGCTGACTATCCACCTAGTAATAAGATAACTATCAGCAACACCAAAGACATCACTGATGTATTGCCCGCCATGATAGAGAGAAGAAAAAGAAAGAAAGATTGTTGTGGAGTTACCAACTCTCTGGATTGTCCGGATGTGACCGGACATCCTTCTATCCGGCTTTGGAATTTGTCAGGGATTTTTATTTTTCACTTTTGAAAATTTGAGTATGTAACCCTACTTTATCAATGACACTAGCAACTGTCCCAAATAATAATTTTAAGGGTCCGGTTCGATTCCCAGCGAGACGAAAATTTGAATGAGTTTGAATTTCAGTTCTCGGTCTGAGTGTGTGTGTTGTCCGTGCACCCACGACACGGAATCCTAGTAGTTAGCGTTTATTTATTTATCATTTTTCCCCCCAGGAACGCCTCGCAAACGCAAAGTACGCGATCTCAATGGCGCGTCGTTGTGGCGCGCGCGTCTACGCGCTCCCAGAGGACGTGGCGGAGCGCAAGCCCAAGATGATCATGACGATCTTCGCGTGCCTCATGGCGCTCGACTACATCCCCACCATGGACGCGCCCGTTGTACCGTAAGTGGATGGCTTTATACCATTGGACTGGTGGCGCCGCCTGGCGGGGAGCAGGGAACTAAATTTGCGATTTTTTTTATTAGTTGCAGTAACGTTAGTTTGATGCTTATCGAATTAAAACAAAAATGATGTCTTGATCAATAGATGTCGTTTTTAACAGACTTCAAAAAAGAGGAGGTATTCAGTTCGACTATATTTTTTTATGCTTGTTACCTCAGAACTTTTGACTGGGTGAACTGATTTTGATAATTCTTTTGTAATCGAAAGCTGGTGCTTGTCATGTAAAGAGCGAGATCTGACAAGTAGTTTTTGAGTTATTTTGAAGTCTGTTATTTTTTGTGAGTAAAATTTAGATGATAAAAGTCCATGGATCCCTATGATAAATAGACAAATTATGACTATCTTTTCTTGGAAGTCTCCGATTTAGTTCCTGTCATTTGCTTCAAATTAATAAACGAAAATGTTAAGGTTTAACCAGTCCAGTGTTTCAAAAGGTCATTGACCGCGACAAGCCGGGGTAAAGATTGGTTAATTGACGTTTTTATAAGCTTTTTGTGGGACAAACTCCAAGTAAATTCTTTCTCATTTGTTATGGTCAAACGACGAATTTATCGTGTACGTCTTAATGGGAAGGGAGTTCGTTTATTATATTACCCATACGTAGAAAGTGGTTCTGCTTTGTATGTTGTATGATACTCAAAACATTTGCATTTAACATTAAACAATATTATACATATACATTGAGTATATCATTCGATCGATTGAAGTAATTTATTAGTCGACAAAAAAGGTTTGATTTGTACTGTATAAAACCCATGCAAGATTAACGATCTATCAGTGATATTATCATACACGAGTAACCGCCCTCGCTTTGCTTCGGTTTTCTTATTTTTTTACACCTTGGGTTACATTATTGGAGTTTTATTAAGGATCCCTAATTTTTTTGAAAATATAATATAGCCTATGTTACTCGGGGATAGTGTAGCTTTCCAACAGTGAAAGAATTTTTGAAATCGGTTCAATAGTTTCGGAGCCTATTCAATGCAAACAAAAAATCAAATCTTTCCTCTTTATATATTAGTATAGATAATCATACAACATACAAAACATTACAATCAGTGCATATTTAAATTTTTTACCTCTGGAGAAACATTACTCGTGTTTAAACGTAAAATTCATGTATAATTTTACATTACATTTTTGTATATGTACGTAAAGTATATAAACGGCTTGTCAATTTTCGACTCTATTACATTTAAATATGAGTAATATTGGCGTATTAGCTGAAATTGTGTATTATTGAACGTGGTAATCGCTTGGATCTATGTGAAATACTTTTTTATGTATCGTACGCTAGCTATAAAACTCATTTTAGAGGGAATTGTTGTCGTTCGAATATATCTAATTTAAACCCACCTAGATGGTACAATATAGGAAACGTAAGGATTTAAACAAAATCACTGCTAAAACATTTTTGTATGAATGACGGTAGACGCGATTTTAATATTGCCCTTATTATTATTCCATTAAAATGGTACCTAAATATGGGCCTCAACAAAATATTGCAAATGTATAAAAATATATATTAACAGATTTAGCTATGAATGGCAATTTATCATCCAATATAATAGAACATCGTATTTGAAAATGAGAATCAGCAATATTTGGCATTAATTTTTTCTCAGCTGAGGTATATTTAACAAAATTAAATACATTCCAAAATAACTAGAAATGGCTAAAATTGCGTCTATCAATTCGATGTAAATGATCATCATCAAATCATGTCAGACTGTCTTACATTCCTCGATGTCATGTACCAGTTATATTATATTATACTGTATAATGTAAGGTGTGGGAGGTATGAATAGCACCGGCTGTTTTATACGACACGCTTAACGCTTTTTTATACTGCAAAAACAGCGGATGCATACACGTAAAGATCGTATTATATAGCACTTAAAATAAAATTATATTTCAATTAAAATAATTTTCAATCAAAATGCTCTTTTTCATATCACAAAAACGCTTTTTTTGTATCGTGATGTTTCAATCACTTCTGTATGAAAGGAATAATTTGAAAAGACTAAATAGCCTATAACTACATGAAAAAGTACGTTAAAAATTGTATTTGTAGTGGGGTTTGGCGAAAAAAAAGTGATTTTGGTACTTTCGAAGCTTTACGTGTAAACATCCATATAATATTAAGAATCAATTTATTTTTGCCAATTTGAATGTTGAGTAATTAGATAATGTGGCAAAAATATTAATAAGTCTGGATATATAAGTGGCAATGCTGTTTACACTGTCGGGACCCTGTGATGTTCCCAGTTATATCGGCGGTTGGGTTTCAGAGTTATAAGAAATTTTGAAAATACAGGGCATAAAGAAAACAAAATAAATAGCTGACTGGCTGATTATATATATTTCGCTACATACAAAGTTTGTGAGGGTACTTACAATTAAACTGACGCAAAAGTTGGTTAATTGTTAATTAATATTAACATCATCATCATCCTAGACTATAGAAGCATCAGAAGCAGATAATGATTTCTCTTTTGATAATCACTTTCTGCTACCCATATTCAACTAAACGGTCTGTAAACGTAAAATAATTTCTCATGACTCTGTACGATATTTTTTTGTAATATTGTGAATGTACCGCAAGTAATTTTAAGGGTAACTTATTAATAATGTATGGTTGACCTTCGATGGTTCATACAAAACCATTTTAATGATCGTATCCGATAGTAACGGCCTCATTGAGTTCTGTACTTACTATGTCTAGTATTATGGATGTGTCAACGTTTTTGTACATTTATACAACGAAGTGGCGGACTTTTTAAGGGATAGTTTAGAGTAAGAAGCTTGCGGTGTGTTGTGACAACTACCCTCGTTTTTTTGGGTATACACAAAAGTATTATTCAAAATCTCATTATGTATAGGTTTTCCTGGGGTCATTTTATTTACATTTTTGTTAAGTATTACAGGATTTTTTTATATACTTGCGTTGAAATTGAAATTAAAGATAAATTTTATAAGGAGGGTAGTTGTTGGTTGGCGAGGGAGTCTGCAATAACTTGAGTGTGAAATCGTGTATGTGATATTGATTGCTATTTATCACCATTATAATCTGTGTAACATAGTTCGTAACTTGTCCGATTCGCCATATCTTACATTCCTCGAATCAGATCGGCATTCCTCATCGGCATTTCTCTTTTTACTCGTTTCCCAACATATTAATTGATTTTTATACGGAATGTATATTAATTATGATTAAGTTAGTATTGTGAGATATTTTTGTAGAGCTTTTTTTTACTAATCTGACATTCCCCGGGAATACAACGATTATTTTACACCATATTATTTTTAATTGTAAATTTTTATTTTGTTAGACTTTTTAAGGTGTTATTGAATAATTTTTTATCGATTACGTGTTTTAGATATATTTTGAGGATATAAGTTAATGCTAATCAAAGTTTTTATTCGTAACATAGTGTAACAACAGATCGAAATATAATAAGATTTATATAATACCCGTATACACTGTACACATGCTAGTTATCGTTTTAACGTTCGACCGAAATATGTAAGTCTATAAATAAATCGGAATTGATAAAGCTTTTTTTTATTTCTTACACCTCCATTTTACCTATTCTCTTCTCTACAGCACACACAAGATCAATATCTGGAATCGCTTTTATATTTAAAGTAAAACATATTTTATTTGGCTTTGGGAGCTTCATTGTTATGTCCGGTATGCATTCTTGTGCGGGATGACTCAACGCGTCTTCGGGCGTTTAAAGGTACACAATATTTTGTAATAATTATACTATATTCCGTGAACAATATTCACTTGGGAACCAAGTTACACATAAATTATTTTTTTTCTGTTCTTTATTTAAAAGATTCGTCTTCTTCTTACTTACATGTACATAAAACTAAATGTAAGTAACTTACTTGTAACAGATGCTTATTTTTTTTTTTGGAATCTTTGGGACATTAATGCAGTTATAAATGATTGTAATCAATAAATTTTAACAGGGTTGAAGGAGAGACAAAAGAGATTCAAGGAAATTCACACGAAATTGAAGAAAACGAACAGTTTGATGAAAACCCAACAGAGTTTGAAGGAGATTCAGCCGAATTGATGTATAACGCCAGCAACGTTGACGGGTTAGGGGATTCTCACCAAGAAGTAGCAGAATTTGAACTGGGCTCACTTATCATCGAGAAACCTACTTTGCCTCCAAAGCCAGATTTGACACAGGGAACGACGGTGACATCTAACAATGAAGAATAAAATAGTAATTGACTACAAATACATACGTAATAGAAAAAAACGTCAGTTTGTTTAAACAAGAGGCTTCGCTAGTTAGAAATGAAGTTCGTTTAAATTTTCCTGTGGAACTGATAATCTACATATTTTTTTTTGCCTTTAAATCCTCTGAAGAAGGACAAATATATGCTGTATTTTATCTAAAATAATTTTAGAAGACTTATTTTTAAAACAATATTGTGTAAATGTGTATCCATATTTTTTATTGCATTGCATGACAAATACGTATATAGTTGTTTCATTATTATTACGCTATACTCATGAATATTATGAATGTCTTGTATTCACGGGATTTCAGGAATATACAAATTTTATTCTACGATAATATATTTTACATATTTTCGCCACAGTGAAAATGTACGCAACCAAAGCTCTATTTTGTCGTAATATTGTCACCATTATTATTTATTCGTTGTATTTTGCAACCTGTTTTTAATTAGTATTTAAGATATTTTATAATAAATAGCATTTATTTTAGTAAATGTTTTATTTATTTCTAGAACCCTTTTAAAACTTGGCTGAAACTTGCTGTAGTTGAAGTTAACGTTTATAATATGTTAATAAATGTACTAATATGTTAATAACTATATCAACTATATGTTACTGGATTTACGTTACTTCGGTTCGGTAAAGATTTTCAAATTTAAAAAGTCGCCAACACTGCCTTTTCCTTTGTTATAAAGACGCCATGCTATCCATATTATCCTGAAAGTTGACTGGCAGATGACGTTTTTGGTTTTATGTACTTTTGATTCTATTATGGTAAGCTATATAAATGAAATACCATAATAAAATACTTATTGACTTTCCCTGACTAGTAACTAGGACTTAGTTACTAGTGACACGTTTTTGATGGGGTTTTCATCGTGATGTCTCTCGTCTAAAACGCGCTCTACGTACGACAATAGGGTTGTACACGGAGGCTGTAGCTCAAAACGCACCATTATTATTACAACGATTCCACTTAGTTTAATTTCAACTGTAGTCATCATTCCCTATGCATTGTGTATGCGTCATTTACATAAATTGGACGACATAATCACTTCACCCACGTGAAGCAAGGCCTCGGACTCCTCATCAAAATCTGTATTTTATTTACAGGATCAAAAGATTAAAAGATCTATCAACAGTTATTATCCTTTCTTCAATAATGTAATTGAACTCGACATAAATAAAACACAGTGCGATTTAAATTGTGATGATTTAATCAATCCATCGACGGCAAATAAGAAATACTTTACATCAATCAAAAATACAATCGTTTCGATGGGGAACTTCGACATAACAAAATACATTCAGACACGAACTTTATCACATTTGTATATTTATAACGAGCGTGGGATATTTATAATTGTTTAAAATAATAAATTAGCCCATCCTTCATAATTTTCAGAGCTGATACAGTTTACTTGGTGTATTATGAAACTTACGGACACACCTGTGCTGCTGGGAGTTTTAATCAAGATATGAACGAATGTAAAAATTATTAGGAATAGGAACTTACTGAATTATAGACAACTAACAATAGCAAATACTAATTAACAACACAAAACAGAAGATTAAAAGTTCGTTATCATATCATAATAACGTGCATGCTAGTTAAATTATAAAAGTGAATTCTTGCTTCGTCCGTATCTTGGGTAAAAATACTAGCACTTCAAACATCCTAAAACATAACTAAGGATTATGATGAGTAAGAAAAATTGACATAAAAACATTACGGCGCAGTGTAAAAAATATTTACATAATATACAAGATAACTAAAACTTACAAGCTCGGATGACTTTGTACATTGCAATGATGTAGGGCTCTGACGTCATGTTCTCGTGTTACAACTAAGAAATTTATTTCACCAGTAAGAAATTTTGGAATGTTATCATTCGTTACAAATATCAATACAATTGTATAATAGAAAAGATATTTCCTAGACAGTATAAGTCGAAGTAAAGTGAGATGGTTCATTATATTCACTAACTTCACGGCTGTAAGTATAAACTAATTTAAAATATCAGTTACAAATATAAAATGTCACGAGAAAATTTTATTACTGAATTGACGCGAATTTACAAGGAAGAACCATCCCTCGAACAAAAAAAAATCAGTATTTAAATAAATTGCTAATAACATTGCTAATATTTTCTCTGATCAGCTTTTAACACCGATAAAAGCGATCGTAATAAATATATTTCACAGCTATATTATGATCGACCCCGCCCAATAGTTATCAATACAAAAATGAACAACAAACACATTATACCGTATGTATATAAATGGGGCCTCTCTTTGCAACGTAATTTCAACAATTTTGCTATAAAATCGTAACTAAAAATCATTTATAATAAATATAATTGATGATATACAAGTATTTAATTCTAAGCACTTCAGATAACGCATCACTAGTCGTCTAAAGCCATTATATTGTGGGCGTTCTACGGAATACATATTAATACAATATATTTATTTATAGTCTAAAATATATAATTACGAATTATAATGACAATAAAATAAATACTATGAATAAATTTTTTACCATCTCAACTGATCAGGGAACTATTAAAAATTATCGGATTATTCAACTCCGCAGAACGCTCATATATTTTCAGTAAAAAAATAATATCCACATCACATAATAACCACAATTAAAAGCTAACAATCTGATACAACACAGCTTACAGCATTCCCTCGACAACATTACCTATATATACAATGTGCACAAACCAACAGAACTGCAACCATATAAAAAAAATATAATACTATCAACATCTAACACGCTTCATGTTCACTGAAAACTTCACAATTCGTCGAAGTTGAAAGCGACTTTTCACTATGGGATGTAATAATATATTAAATTCCTCGATACACGATATAAGCATGGATCTCCATGTATACTCGTATGATATATGCAATGGACATTCAATGATTTTTTCGCCATATAAACATCTTAAGACTTTTCACATATATGATAAGAGAGCATTAAATAATTCTAAATAATCACTACATTGCAACAAGATTGTAGCTGAATGGATCGAAAATATTGTTCTATAGTGTCGAGTGAACGCAAACCAGTAGATATAATTATATGACTAAATAAAAATATAAAAATAATAATAAATTAAATATGTATTACAACCTAAGTGAAAAGTCGACCTACATGCATTTAGATCAAAGTCCTAATACGATCATTCCATGTCTCAATTCCACGAGTTTGTATTTTATTTGAGACTTTTGAACTACAGCAAAAAGTTACTTAAATCTTATGACTCTTGAATGTTGGTAATATGAGGAACCTTACGTACCAACATTTTTGCTGTAGTCACTTTTCATTCAATTCGAGTACTTGCCATATTTATAATTGAGGTTATTACAAATAAATTTACAATTTGGTTACTTGTCACCATAAAATAAGAAAACTACAATTTTAGGGACCCAGCCCTGGATTTCTCATTATAATACTATCGCATCACTCGAGTGTTGCAAATTAAATCACAATTTAATTATATCACTGAAGTAAGACACGGTTTAATGCACTTACAGTTAAAGTATTGCTTTTACATCAATAAAAATAATTCACGCGTATTCTTTGACACAAATCATTTATTTAAGAAATTATAAATAAAATAATTAAATTGCTGCTTTAAATAATAATCTTTTTGTGATTTTTTTTATTACAATTTATAAAAAGCATGCTTCAAAATTAAATTGGCTAGATATAAATGTAATACATTAAAAAAATTGTTGGATCAGAGAAATTAAGATTATTGTACCAATCAGAATATAAAAATAATGCCACACTTAAACAGATTTATTTTTTTACGTATAATGTTTTTATTATATTTTAAGGTACACTTAAGTTGTTTCGCAAATATTAGAGGCAACTAAGCAATTTTGCTTCATTGAGAAAAAAATTACACCTTAATTTTTTATGAAAAAAAAAAAATATGTGCTCTAGAAGATGGTTGTCGCAGTATTTCCATGTTTATTTATGCGTTTTTTTATGCACTTTTAAAAAATCTATTTTGATTCCAATCAGCCTTACAAAATTTGATATTATATTCTCACACATAACTTAAATTGAGTTGGCTAACTAACAACGTTTTGCACATTTGTTTCGTAAATTATATTACTTTAAATTATAAAGACATTAAATTATTACTTTATTGCTAATCAAACAAAGTTGTTTATTGCTCTATCGACAAAAGTCTACACCATTTAAATATTTCTACTCATTTTATAGTACAGTTGAGGTACTTATAACAACGAGGTGTGTTGAGAGACTCGACCACAAGCCAGTACAGTACTGAATAAGTATCCAAGGACAAAATTGCAATACCACGATACAAACCCCGCCGTCACTGCGGGCGGGTGTACAATGTCCTACAGCCGATTCGGTCACTATCAACCACACAAAGACTTGCACTCATACCTGGGGCACAAAAGAAAATAAAATTAAACAAAACAAAAATTGAGCAAAAAAAATATGATTTTTTTCTAAAAAAAATGTTAGTTATTGCAATTACGTCCAGTTTAATGTAATACTGTTATAGGATTAAAATACATAATTATATAGATGACGTTTAGTGTAAGTTGATACAATATATTATCATTACAGCCAACACCGTATTAGTATCTTCGAAGTATATCAAGCTCTTTCCACATAATACTCTGTTAATTATACTGTTCTCAAGATTGATATGGCTTATAATACATACATACATGACGAGTTACAGAAAGCACAAATCAATAGGGAAGATTAGTATAGACCCAACTGTCGAATTATCGACACAATTGTCATGGAATTGCATTGAGAGGCACTTGTATAAATCACACAAATCAAAATAATAAAAAAAAGATCAATGATAAATATATATATAAGTTTCTCTGAACACAACTCCACGATTCTGTCAATCTCGCATATTATAATACTTCACCCTACAGCGAATTATATACAAGTCTAAAATAATAAGCTAAGTAGATAACATAATTATACATAAGTCAGTACTCCAATTACTTATATACAAATCAACCTGATACTGTCTTAATACTGTAAAAAATCTAATTACGAAACAGTACAAAATAAAAATAAGCACTGAGTTAGAATCGTAACACAATATTTAATGTGTCAATTCAACTTTTTATAATTTTTTTTTTAATTGAAGGACAACATATACATTATTTATTTATTGCTTTTATCAGTACCATACACCTCAGGAACTATATACAATAGAGGTAGGAGTGAAAGAAAGCGACTCCGAGATGGCGATGATTCATTATAAAGTTAGTGCCCGGAGAAAAGTAGTTGATAAATTAACTAGGAATTTCAACAGTAATATATTATTGTGTTTCTTATGTTTTACTACCTGACCCGGCGAACTTCGTATCGCCTAACATTTTTTTTTTCTAAAATAAAAGTAGCCTAAGTTACTCCTTATTACATCAGCTATCTGCCAGTGAAAGTCCCGTCAAAATCGGTCTAGCCATTTCAGAGATTAGCCGGAACAAACAGACTAAAATTGTAAAAAATCTTGATTTTGTATATGTACCGTGTATACATCCAAATGCAGTTAGTAAAAAGCGGTTATTTTAATATTGCAAATAGACACTCCAATTTTATTTATTTGTATAGATTCGAAATTCATTTGGCTTTGTTGCTAGTTTCGTTGCTATGGTAATTTTGAGCCACAGTGAGTCTTGGTCGGTTTTCTATACTAATATATAAAGAGGAAAGTTTTGATTTTTTGTTTGCATTGAATAGGCTCCGAAACTACTGAACCGATTTCAAAAATTCTTTCACTGTTGGGAAGCTACACTATACCCGAGTAACATAGGCTATATTATATTTTCAAAAAATTAGGGATCCTTAATAAAACTCCAATAATGTAACCCAAGGTGTAAAAAAATAAGAAAACCGAAGCAAAGCGAGGGCGGTTACTCGTAGCTAATAAAAGAAAATCAATCTATCAGGAAAATTTTCACGTTGATGTTTAGACTTTTTATAACTTGTATCCTCGCCCCTGCCCATATTGTATTAGTTAGAAAGCGTATTATAATAAAATTGTGATGTGTATTCAAAGCTAACAAACTCCCGGAGTCGCTTTAGTTACATACTGTTCGATCGAATAGTATCCGTACACTTGAACGTCATATTGTTGTATTATGTATGTCATTGTATGTAGTAAACCTATTGGGATAATTGGAGTATTATTACTAGCATATACAACCGACACCGCGAACACAATGTATGTCCCAATGAATTGGCGCCGATCGGCTTCAATTTTCAATAGATTCGTTCGATTTTGAAAGGAGAACGGGAGCTCAAGTTTGAAAATGGAACCTCCCGGCGGGACACACATTTTGTTCAAGATGTCTGTTCTATGACATTTTGCTTCAATGATTGGGATACACATACACAGTTCGATTTACTGTTGCTGGCAAGTACAATCAGCAAGAGTGCGCCAGATGCATTAGCAATTTTGACAGACGTCTGAATAAAACTGCATTTTCATTCAATTGTCTTCGTGTATTGCCCATGGAACCCTCAACATTGGGAATTCTAGTGTGGGGTTATAACTGTGTAGCGTTTAGCAAAGCAAGCGAGGAAATTCATCGTTTTCGAGACGATACCTTAGAGATACTATCTGATCGTACAGTACATATATACTCCATTTTTGTAGACGAGTCCTTGGTAAACAAACTTACATTTTTATCGTCATTTGTAATTTAAAAAGGTAGAAACAAAATTATAATAATTGAAACATTAATAATCACATAATGAACATGAACACAGTTCTTCCGATTTAAATATCTTTTCTCAAGAAGTAGTTGTATGACTGTTTACCAAATCTCACCTGAAGAAACATAGTATAGACGATTAGTGAAGGTTAGGTTAATACATCAAGACGGTGTACTATAGTAGACACAATACCTCGCTGCACTCGTTGAATATTCCGCATTCCCTCGCACTCAAGCCTAAGACCTTAGTGCGAGTAAGCGCGCAATATTCAACGAGTGCAATGAGATACTGCGCCTACTAAATATGGAGTGAAGAGCTAAGGAGAGCCATCTCATATGGGGGGAACCACAATAGCGCTGGCTTCGGAAAAACTACGATATGAACATCGCTGTTGTAGACGGAGTGAAGTTCAAATATTTAAAAATATTTATTATTAGAGTATTTAGAAAATGCCAGTATACAAAACCAACTACTTACGTAGTCTAATATGTTTTAATAAATATAAACAAAATACTGCTGCGAGAAAATGTTTCATTAAAATTTATCTTAGGCTACCGCAACGCCATCGCCCCACCCTTATTGGACGCGTTTTTACGGACACTTTTTGACAACAGAAATGTCTCTCCTTACCTCTACCCTCCACACAATCTAGTATAGTCCGAGCGCTGGCAGCATTACCTGTCGCGGTGCGTGTCGAGCAGGTACTCCTTAAGGCGGCGCAGCAGGTGCTCGGACAGCTGCAGCACCTCGGGCCACTGCTTCAGCACCACCACGCCCACCATCACCGCCAGGCTGGTGGTCAGCACGCGGACTCTGCGAACGATGTTTGAGATGATGATGATGATAACACTGACTTACATTTTCACCAGCACCCAGGGCTGACTGGTAGAGAATGCCATAAGGCATTAAGTTTTTGCGCTTGTATACCCTAGATTAAGGTGTTGCAAAAATAAATAAATGATTTTATCAATACAACCCATTGAACTATTACGAGTATTATTAGCGTATAGAACGGACACAATCTGTGCAATGAACTGTAGCCAATTGGCAACTGTTTTCAGTGGATTCAGTCGAATTTGAAAAGAGAACGGGGGCTCGATTTTGGAAATAGATCCTCCCGGCGCGACACAAGTTTTGTTCTGGTACTTTAGTACATTATACGACAATGATACAACTCGAAATAATTGTACCAATAATGTCCTTGGGATTGTAAATACCACTGTCTGTATCTATCAGAATTCAGATAACTATTTGGAATACGAAATCAAATATATATTTCGGCACGACACTTTATTACTGTAAATTACAACAGTTACATGACCGAGGATGGGAGCAGACTGTAGGTTCACAATATCACCTCTCAAGCCAGTGCATGACTCGACTCATGTTTAAGTGCAAGTGCACTAGCGCTGGAGTAATGTGATACCTTGTGTCCCTACAGGATTGATGTTTGCCAAAGGGAGATCTCCCGGAAGGCGAGATGGCCGCGAGTGACCTTGTTGGACCGTTGTATTATTGCAACCGATGCAGACAACTTCAATAGCGAGATTCAGGTTGGCGCGACTTCACCATGTGACGTATGCGCTGTCGCCACAGATGTACTACTTATTCGCACCGTCCGCATACCTAGTCCTAAGGAAGGGCATGGCGACCCCGGCCACGGTGGCGACGAGCAGCAAGGCGAGCTGCAGCAGCGTCAGCGCCACGTTCAGCAGTTTGACCAGCAGCAGCCGGGGGGGCAGCGCCGCCGCGCCGCCCGCCTCGCCGCCGCCCGCGCCGCCCGCGCCGCCGCCCCCGCCGCCCGCCATCCACTGCTCTAGTTTGCTTATCTGGAATGTACATGTTATAGCGTATTTTGAAAGAAATTCATTTGCAAATAAGTCCACGAAGTTTGAAAGAAATATGACCGGTTGAAGTGGGTCAAAATTAAGTTCAAAGAGAAGTTACATAGATACAAACAAACAAACAAACAAACAAACATACAGGTGAAGCTAATATAAAGCGTGTAAAAATGGAATTCGTATGCGCGTAGTCGTTGCCGGTTATTGACAGAACAGAATAACGAATGACAGTATACAAAATTCAAAATGGACGACGTAAATACAGATGAAGAATGGACGGCGCATAGTACATTATGTGCGATCAAACGAATGTATATGAGCAATTACCTCAAATTCAAAATTGTCGCATAAAAAGTATTTATATATTTTACTTATATATTATCTTTTCCTATTTCTGTTTTAATTTATTTTATGTTTAAATTAACACACACTAATTTAAATGTTCAACCACTTTACCTTGTCAAAACCAATATTGGGACACCACAGAAAAACATTAATCTTGTACATACTTAGTTCGGAATTGAAATAGATTACGATCCGAACATGTAGGTTCGGACATTAGGATAATGTTCAATTTCCACAATTTAAACAACTTGTATTGCATTGTAGCTAATCCCCCCCCCCCCCCCACACCCCCGTCGAATTGGGGTTTCCTCTAACGACAGAGTTAGGAGTTGTAAAAATAAATAAATAAATAAACTTTGTTGATAGTGCGTAGAGCTCACTTTCGTTTGACACAAGTCCAAGGCCTCGTGAATGTCCCGTATCCGCTCCTCGCTCTGGTACTGCACCTTTTCTTCCACGTCCGTTAACGCTTGTTTTAAGTTCTCCACCTGAAATAATATATAACATTTTACTACTTTAACATAACATATGTATATTGATAGAATCTCGTTCACATATGACCAAGTACGGCAACCTAGACATGGCGGTTAAACTTGTCAAAAATTCTTCGTTACAAATGGCATTCACGAACTTCGAACAAACTTTTCAGTAGAATTTTGCTATTTTATGTACCAATGTGGATAATATTTAAGTATATTTATTTTCTTTGTCTTTCTTTTTTAATATAAAAATATTGGTTTCCGTTACAATGCGCGTAACTACGTCTATAATTTTTCTGCTTCCAAAATTAACACTCAAAACTCAATTCGATAAAATTCGCATCTGATAGAATCATAACTGTGTGCTACATTTATTTGTGCTACTCAGGAAAAGAATGAGATAGAGAGACACGCGATTTATATTCTTTTTTTCTTCTTCCACGACAAAATCTTTGCAGGTAACGCATCTATGCCTTTAGTGGTACTAAGATCTAACGGCTACCACATATAACCACACACGATTTTATAACCGTTCGTCACATTGCTCAACCATGTGCCCGCTAGGGTACATAAGGCACTGGGTACCACAGGGACCATTACCTCATTCTGATGCAGCTCGGTGAGGTCGTTGATCTGCTCTTCCAGCCGCTCGGTCTTAAAGCGCTCCTCCTGCAGCGCCGACGACAGAAACGACACCTCCTGGGACAGGTTCTGCAACGACAATCATTCACTTACTCACTCACTCGTTCACGAACTGACAAGCTTCGACAAACTTTATCCTTCGAATAAAAACCATATATTTCTTCGTCATAATTTCATCTAAATGCTGTCATAGTATCAGTTTACTACCATATTAATAAAATCAGGCAAAATTAAGTGCAAGTCCTTAGTTTCATTTTATACACGTTGTATTATTTATTTGTCAACAATTAGGATACTTGCTCATTATGTTAGGTCACATTCACCATTAAGAATTGGCGGTCAATTCGCCTAAATTTCACCTGATCACGTTTCGTTGCCGTACCCAGTCCATAAAGACATTAGAAACTAGGACTCACAATAGGACTCATATCATTCTTTGCAACTGGTTTAGAATATACTCCACTACGCCGTTCCAATATTGATTTATGGAGAAATGGGTAAATAATAATAATAATAACGCTTCACACTCATAGCCCCAAACTAGGATTTCCTGTGTCGTCGGTGCCATGGACAACACGCAAGACGAAATTCAAACTCATCATTCAAATTTCCGCCTCGCTGGGAATCGAACCCAGGACCCTCGGTGCGGCGATCCGGCATGGTAACCATTGCGCCACACGGGTCGTCTTCTACATCTTATTTATCTACCTTAAAGCAATTTAATGTAATAATGTGATTTACCCACTTTCAAGGCGTCAATTTTCTCCGCGAGCCGTTCGTAGTCCTCCCGGCGCTCGCGCAGCTCGTTCAGTATCGGCTTGATGGTGAACGTCGGCTCCGTCATGTTGTTGGATCCCGTCTGTGTGGGGTACCTGCGACATCACGTACCGTTCATGTTGTATTGTGTACAACTTTTATCTATACTAATACTAGCTGCCCCGACAGACTTCGTTCTGTCAAAAGTTAACAGTAATTAAAAAAATAAAAATAAAAATTTAGGAGTGGGTACCACCCTTAACATTTAGGGGGATGAAAAATAGATGTTGTCCGATTCTCCACCCTAGCCGATATGCACGCTAAGATTCACGAAAGGAGTTCAACTTCTAACACCGTGACACGAGAATTTTATATATTAGATTACAAAGAGGTAAAGTTTATGAGTTTGTGAGTTGTAGGTATCTACTGAAGCGATTTTGAAAATTCTTTTACGTGGTACGATTTTGAAGACTTTTAAGTGGTAGTCGGATTTGCAAAGTAAACAGTATATAGATTAGCTCATGGTTAGTAACAATGGAGAGGGAGAGGGAGGGCACTACATTCTTTATTTTCCCACAGTAACCAATGTAAAACCAACCATAAACAAAGTCATGTGAAACTAACGCACCACAATAATTGATCTTTAATTGATTGACATAACACAAATTGATCCATGTCAATCGAGATGGAATTTATCCATCGAATTCTTTCGGCAGTCGTCTAACATAATAAACAAAAATTGAGATGGCGGACATTCTAAAAGGAAGAGCTAAACCCCCCACATGTGGGTATTTTTGTTGATAAAATTAGGTATCATTTCATGTCCTTAAATTATCGCTAATTAAAAGCTGGACACCCTGTATAAGTCAATATGAATGAACTCACGGCGCGCCTTCGCTGGTAACCGAAGAACTCGGAGAGGCGTCGGGCGAGTACTTGGGCGCGGGAGAAGTCGCCGCGCGCGGCAGCGTGGAGCCCCGGGTCGCACCTTCGCCCGCCTCGGACGCGCGCGAGCCTTCCGTCGACGCGTTCGCTGCGTTGTAGCACAATCAATACCGGCCGGGGGGACTTACGCCGCTATTTGCTTGCGTGTGCGTACGCACACGAGTTCGTTACTTTTACATTATTTTTTTTCTTTATTTATTCATATTATTATAGCGTCTCAATGCTTCATATTCAGCTTTGATTATACGCTTTAATTAAATTAAGTACATAGATTACATTTTTTTTTATAGAAAAGGCAAAACTAGCGAGCAAAAAATAATAATCAATAATATTTAACTAGATAAAAAATGTGACTGATAAAATATAATTAATTCAATTTGGTTGCTTCATTGAAATTATGTCCAAAAAAAAATGCGCGGAAAAACAGATAGTAATGAACTCGCATGTATAACGCAGATATACTTGAGGGGTTCTATTAGATTTTTTAAATTGGCTACTGCTATAAGGAACTAATTAAGAAAGTATCTAGATGAGAGCTCAATGTCATGATAATAGATCAACCGTAAACAGTTTGAATTCACTAAAATTATCATCATTTTGACATAATATGGCAATAATTTCAATTGAAAACATGGTTACGTACAAAAATAATTTTAAAACTTAGTATTTTATTGTTACAATGTATTGTTATGTACTAAATAGAAAACTAAACTGTTTGTTACTAACAAATCAAAATTTTAGCAAAAAAAAAACCAGACTAAAGAAATAATTTTGCAAAAAACCACTAAAATTATTGCTGCACATATTATATCAAGAGTCTATATTGAGGGAGTCTATTTCTCATATGTAGATCACGATTGTCAGTACTAAATTATCTCAAACTTAAAAAAAAAGAATTTTATAAATCAACAAAATATAAAGGTGTTGTGGGATAATAAACTTTAAATAGTATACAACCGCTTTTAGAACGTGCTCGTTACGAAATCAGGTAAAATAATAATATTTGTATCGTTATAAATATAACATGCAATTCTCAGAGCCAACCTCAAGTTCATGCATCAACGTGTAAGTAACTAATTTATATCTAAATATAGTCATTTGTGTCAGTGTTCGCAGTATTGTAATGTAACATGCAAATTATGTACCATTTGTTTTGTGACATGTGTAACATGAAATGAAAATATATATTTGTAAAGAATTACAGTAATACTAGTTAAGTAGATAACTAAATGACTAAAATATAGCAAACATCAACTGAATATATTATATTAAAGTTACCATAACTTATATTGCAAAAGTTTGTGATAAATATTGTCACATAGGATGGGAACTTTAATGTGTCTTCAAATGATTTTGTGTATGTAATTTATGTAGATAGAAAACGATTCATTCCGAATTTTTGATTAATTAAGTTTAACGTACGAAAGAATATTGATTATTTTTAGGTTAATTTAATTTAAATGTAATGCGTGTCGCCCGTAGTTTTTATGTGACAGATTAAGAATTTGAATTGTGATATCATAATTCATCCATTAATAATTAATAATTTTTCATATACATTAGGGATTTTCATGAACGTAAACCCTAAAGTTAACATCCCATTATGCAGTGGGCAATACATAGCTATACACAATATTTATACAGCGTACATTGACAACAGAACATGAATATATCATAGCAATATCTATTTGCATGCAATACATACATAATCATAGATTATAGATAAAATATCAAGTTTAATCTGTATTTACCTCTTAATTCCGCGTGTTGAGGGGCTAGCGTGCAAGAATGAAACAGCATGATAATCTAATATATACGTCACACTCACACTGAATGATACAGCTGTGTAGTTTGAGAATGTATGATAACTATGTGTGTGTAGCAAGCATGAATTCTTTCAACTAATCTTATACATTTTCAAATAAAATAAATTAATATAAATTTTCACTAGCCATAAATTTAATTTTATGAAATTTTTTTTTTTAATAATGAAAAATATATTAACATTTATAATATTATTTATAATGTACATTGTGCTGTGTTCTATGATAGTTAATTTAATAGTTGAATAGAAGTTTGAATATGAGGAAGACATTTCGTGAAATGACATGAAATTTCTTCACTACGAAATAAATACCGCTCTTTCCTAATGTTTCTCTAAAGTAAACATAAACATAATAAACATAAACGCTAACACACTCATACCCCCGCAGTAGGTTTATTACCTGTGTCGCGGGTGGCATGGACTACACATATACCACATCACAATCACACCCATGACCCGAGTACAATTATTTATCTGTCACATAAATATCTGCCCCGGCCGGGAATCGAACCCGGGACCCCTCGCTTCGCAGGCAGGGTCGCTACCAACTAGGCTACAGGGTCGTCAAAAGTGTTATAAATATATCACTTTTTTAACACAAATATAGTTTTATCAGAAACTTTTACTCGTAAACTTAAAAAAAATACTTTTTAAATATTTTTTTACAAAGTATTGTTTAAACATGTAACGTTGTTCAATTAGATTCGGAAACGCTGTATACCCTGACCCTGATAAATACATTAGCCCCAAATGAATAATTTTATTTAAAAATTATAAATTAAAAAATTTATTCACAATCCTGTTTCTATGGTGTTACCATAGGGTGTTACCGACCGATTTTTATATTTCTTTAAATAGTAAAATAATTATAAAAACAAAAAAAAAAAAATATTTACATCTCCGGCGACATTTTCTACATTTTTTGAAAAACATTTACACTTCCTCGTTTCACTAAACACAACACTATTAGTTTCGTTCAACAAGTGCGCGTGCCGGTCATTTGACTGCACACAATTCGATATAAATAATGTTTTCTACACAATCTGTGAGCGAAGTCGACACAGATAATACGCGTCACGTTTCTCTGATATCATTCTAACTTATCACCGGGCAAAATAGCTTGACATTGAAGTACCACCCGTTAATTTTTTCAACTAGCACACCTTTTGTACTCGTTAGCCATTATTAGTATAATGATAGCGAATAGCAATACAAAAGAGTAGTGCCACCTTTATTTATATAATTCTATGTGACAAGAAGTGCCATTCATTTGTTTGATCATGAATCACGACGCAAGAGATTATGTAGGCTATTAAAAACTTCGCGTCAAAATCAAAGGTCTTAGTTCTTCTATCTGTACATATAAAAAGTACTATTGTGTATTCTGTACCTAATCACGTATTGTCGTATTAGCTCTTACAACAGGATAATTAAGGTAAAAAAATAATATTAAAAAATATATTATAAATACTCATTTTTTGTGATGTATTTGTATGAGATGTAAAGTGCAAGGAATCAGTGCTTATACACAAAAATGTTAAGATCATTTAATACTAGATAAAGGATAAATGATACGACAATAATGTCAAATTCAATAACTACTGAAGAAGTTTCTGATAAAAATGGGTTTAAATGCCATTTAGATACAATATATACATACGTATAAGACATCTAATAGATCTATATTTAAGGAAGAAGATACGAGTATCATGACAATAAAGCGTCGATATAGAACTACACGGAAGATAGATAGAACTATATCCCTATTTGAAACTACGTCACAGACGTAAGGGCGTATCAAGGTAGAAAATAGGCTACTTGCGTCTTCGTGAATATGCCCTAATGCTTTCAAATTCTAACGTTTCATTTGTAAGCGTCGTTGGTTTCAACTCATTGCGTCCCGAAGCATAATGAAGCCGAAGCAATATAATATTAGGTTGATTTGGCAAGTGTTGTAGCATGTTAATTTTCCAACGCCAACACCGAGTTACTGCTAAAATTGTGTCATATAAAGCATATAAAGACTAAGTGAACGAAATACAGTTCGATGTGAGATATTTGTGCGATATACACGCGGATCAAAAGCATAGTAGGTCAGGTATAATAATATTATTACATATTATGTAATAAGTTTTTCACCAATAATGTTTGAGCGAAAGAATATCGAAGGACTTTGTTTTGTCGAAACGCTATCGACAGTCAAACAATAAGTCAATAGTAAGTCAAACATTTTCCTAGAATTACTACAACACTATCTAAGTCTTTATAATTGTAACACAAATATATTTTTTTGTTTTTCAAAAATTCGTTTACTCGCTATCGACGTGTAAATAATCATTATCAAGATAAACACAACTGAAAATAGTTAATTTAGTCAAAGTTTTGGTCCAAAAATTATAATTCAAAGTTATGTTCAATAGAAACAATAAAATAATTACTTTACACAATAGACGTAGTCATACATCGTTCCGTAAGGGACTGGTACTGGACACGAAACCGTTTCTACATTCGACATAGCGTCTTCGACCATGTGTATAACGCACAAAAATCTTTAAACCCTTTTAATCTTTAACCAATGAGTAAGAATAGTGATATATTCAGAAGAACGAAAGGAAACCAGTCTACACGAAATAAGTTAAATATAACGAATGATAATGATTGGTTAAAGGGTATCTAACGCGGCATACTTACAAGGACCCGTGGCTTCTGCGAGACAAAATATATAACACAATTACAACATCTACATGGACATAGGAACCTTACACTATGTAATACGGTATATTTGATATAAGATGGACATAGATTATATGTTGGCCTTATAATAATAATTTTAGGCTTCAATAGTTCTCTGATTATGTCTCTGATATGTGTCTTCGTCTATGAATCAGTGTTATCGATGATCTTTCATAATTATGAAAGATAATACGAACGGTACTTCAGTTATATGTAATGTACCTTGAGTAAGTGTTGGTTAAGTTTTAGATAAGATATTCAAATAGTATATGTGCTTAAATGTGTGGTCTATCTATGCAAGTTTCATATTTGAGAACCAATTACAATATTGAATAGTAAAATTGTTAAAAAATCTATTAACCATCTTAGTAATCGAGTGTAATATACTTTTGACTGTGTAATTATTTTTATCAGATTAGAAAGCAATATAAATGTCTTCCTAAAACTGTTATTTCCTGTGTATATCTTCTCTTAAATCTGTAAATTAATTGTCTTTTCATTGTTGAGTGAATTTCTTTGTATGTTCAATTGTGATAATACTAGATACTACGAGTATATGAACTCTTTTGCATGTTTCTAAATTCCCCCAGTATACTTGTGAAACTGCTTAACATGTAAGGGGCCATTCATTAATTTCGTAAGGGAGCCGAGGGAGAGGGATAGTCTGAGAAATCTTATGTGCTCTTATGAGGAATCAAAAACGGTCAAAATTGTCTTTACGTAATTAATAAACAGCCCGTAATGCTATAATGGCCTTGAGCCCAATGCATGCGTAACGGGGTTTTTCCCGTACGGGACGGGACGTGAAGCTTTGGAAACATCGTTTTATGGAAAATGTATACGATAGTGCATACGCAGCGGAATCCCGTACGGAACGTGGCCGTACGGGACGGGAAAAACATCGTCACCGACGATACGTCCCGTACGGGAAAATTCCATTATGTATGCATTGGGCTTTAAAGCGGCCACGCCCCCTTTAGCGTGTCAACTGTTGACCGCACCTACGTAACGTCAGGGAGTGAAGGAGACAGGGCAGTATAAAGTATCAGTAGGTCAGTATAAAGGTGGATACAGACCGGCGAGCTGCGCGATGTTATCCGCGGAGCCGAAGCGGTTGGAGCGGGAGAACAGGTGCGCGAACTCGCGCGGCGCCGCCATCACGCTGCCCCCCAGCCCGGTGATGCCGTCGCGGATGTTGCCGCCTACGTTTCTGGGGAGGTCGCAAGGGTTGTTGGTGAGGGTTCATTTAAAGATTATATTATCAACTAGCTGACCCGGCAAACTTCGTATCGCCTAACAAACTATTTTTTCTAAAATAAAAGTAGCCTAAATTACTCCTTGTTACATCATTTATCTGCTAGTGAAAGTGCCGTCAGAATCAGAAGCCGGAACAAACAGACAGACAGACAAAAATTGTAAAAAATGTTGTTTTGGTATAATATGTACCGTGCATACATCCAAACGCACTTAGAAAAAGCGGTTATTTAATATTTTAATATTACAAACAGCACTCCAATTTTATTTATTTGTATAGACTATAGAGTATAGATATTCTTATTATCATCATAATGACTTTTACAATTTTTGTCTGTGTGTCTGTGAATTTGTTCCGGCTAATCTCAAGAACGGTTAAACAGATTTGTTTATTCGACGTGGGTATTAAGGGATCGATTTCCTGAAGCATACAAATAAACAATGTAGACTGCGTACTAACTTTAGACCTTGACCCATATCGCGTAGCACTTCCCTCGGTTGCCTGTGAGCCTGACCGCTTGTGCCGTGTTGCTGAAAATATAAAAACAAATAAACGAATGATTTTATAATACTGCAATGCTGTGTTATTTATTATCCGCATTGTTATGGTGGGGTACCATAGACTAAAGAACTGTGCTGCTAATCTGCAGCCAAAAACTTTATATATTCTTCGAAGAGGTACTTGAAAACAGATTACGTGACATTGTATGAATATCTGCGCCCTATCATTGGTCGAAGTTACACACAGACATCCTACGAGTCTCTACGAGTCCTAAGGTCAACGTTAATCAGGTCTATGTTTGGTCGAAATTATTCATCCAATGTCACGTGATCCGTCTTCACTCTTCGGGATCCTCTTCGAACCTTGCCCTCCAGATGTATATATAATCTTCTTGGGCACCATAGACTAAAGAACTGTGCTGCCGATTGGCGGCACGGATGCATAGGCATTTTCATACTTTAATTGTGTATTCAATATTCATGGCTACGCACATCTGCAACTTCAGTTTTTTAGCTACGTTGCTTCATTTAAACTTCAACTTTATCATCATATAAATAAAGCATATTTCTCTTCGTTGTACAGCCCTGACAGTACATACCTCCCAGCTCTTTATCCGCTTGTTGTACCCCTCGAGCTTCTTCTGCAGCTGCACGATGCACACGGCGCTCTTCTGGTTCTTCTTCTCGAACACCGCCTTGATGCGCTGCAGCTGCTGCTTGTCCGCGTTCGCCGCCAGCTTTAAGTACTCGTTCACGTTGTCTGCAATACAAACTACCACTTCATACTCTGTACGAGATATTTTGACCGACATAGCTCAGAGAATTAGCCGGCTGAAGTGGCAATGGGCTGGCCACATAGTTCGAAGGACCGATAACCGTTGGGGAAGAAAGGTCCTCGAATGGAGACCACGCCTCGGTAAAAGGAGCACAGGACGCCCCACGACCAGGTGGACCGACGACCTGACGGGTATCCGCTGGATTCAGAAGGCTCAGGACCGGTCTGAGTGGCGTAGATTAGGGGAGGTCTATGTCCAGCAGTGGACCTCGAAGGGCTGATGGATGGATGGATGGACGAGATATTTTCAATGGTGGAACGCATTAATTTGTATCAACATTGACAAACCTCCTCGTGAATCATGATATCCTAGTAATCCTAGTAATCCTAGTACAAATTCATTTAAATTTTGGTTAAAATGTTGTAACTTGTTCAAAGTATTTTTTTTTAGTTTGTTCTTAACACAGATAAGACATTTTAATTACCAGAATCAACCGTGACAACCCTGTTAAATAGTCTTTTTTTGCAGAACTACGCGTCCTGCCTTCAATTCCTTATATTAGGCAGGCATAAATGAGACAGATAAGCGTTTTCTTTCAGATCCTGGGGGTATGTGAAATCTCATTATGTGTACATCAATTCACACAAGAGAAAATGTTTCTTTATTATTTATAATTATTTTTATCTGGGGGCACGGCAGTGCCCCCGCCAAGTCGAGCAAAAAAGCGGCACGGCCGTACCATCCTTTTCTCGAAGCAATTCAGGCCATTTTCGACACCCTATAACTTCGTTGTGGATTACTTTTATTTATTATCTCTCCGAAGAGGTTTTTAGCTCCTAATACACGAGCATCAGCCAAGTGTACTAGTAAGTGATATTATTGTTATACCTAGTTAATATTTAAAAACCTTTAGTATAACCGTTTTTTGGAGTGTTTATGATACGTATTTATTATTATTACAAGGTAACTTACCATCCCGTATCGTCTGCTCGAGCCGTATGAGGTCCTTGGTGCGTTCTATCTTACTGTTGAGGTGTGCTATGGCGGCCTGCGCCTTCGCTGACGCCACGTTCCCGCTACCGTCGCCATCATCTATAAGAAGAGAACATTTGGAAACAAATGAGTAACAAATCCCCTTTTAATAAAATATAATAATTTTTTTATTATAAATCACTGTTTAATTAGGAGGTTGCAATAAGGGCTTCCCACAGTTTCACTATGTGGCAACATAATTGCACGTTACATAATTTTATTATGGCAATACGATTTTGATACACTTCGTCAATTTTGGGTTTTATTCTTATAAAAAAATACTTTTTATATGTATATTACCTGTATTCAAGCTATAATCACCATCCTGACCTGCGAACGGAAGAAATGGTGCATATTAATAAAATTAGATTTATTATATTAACATACGACATAATATATATTGAGTGAGGACCATTTTTAGTTATTGGTTCTATTAAGCAACGACATTCTATTTACTTCAAATATTTTGTAAATATTTTCAAGAAATAATATCTGCATTCTTCCTCCACTTACTTCTGTACGCAGGCGATCCGTACTCATCCGTTGAGAGTGCATACGAAACGTTCGGGCTGTACACCGGACAGCCGTAGTCTCCTCCCATTATGTTTGACATGTTTTTCTTCTGCGGCGAATCTTCCAGACTGCCAACATAATAAAATAAAAGTTACCAACATGTGTAATGTACAGTATATTTATAGAATTGTACTAATATTAATAAATGTAATGATATTATGGTTTTAAAATATCTGATAATTAAAAATTTAACTTAAGGCCAATGCATACGTAACAGATTTTTTCCCGTACGGGACGGGAAAAACATCTTTGCCGACGGGCCACGTCCCGTACGGGATTCCGCTGCGTATGCACTATCGTATACATTTTCTATGAAACGATGTTTCCGAAACTTAACGTCCCGTACGGGAAAAAACCTGTTACGTATGCATTGGCCCTTAATTTTATTTTAAAGTACAATAAAAACTATTGCATTTATTTTATTTACTTTACAAAATATAACGATTTAATTACTAGCTAAATATGGTATAGGTAATACCTATGTACGTGCATATTATTATATTTACATAATGTATTGTTACAGCCTGATGTACTGAACCATACAGTTGACACGGGACAATCGAGATGTGAGGTCTTGCGGGTAAAACGTGTACCCGAAACTTTAACTACGTACAGTACGGCCGCTGTATCTTGGCGCGTCTGAACATAGGCTTTGCGAACTTTAGCGCATGTAAGACAGAGATGGCAACACGAACATGCTAACGTATGACTGAGACAAAATACACCGCGTATCGAGTATTGGCGAATTATGTTACTGCGCAGGCTTCTGCGCGAAGTTCAGACGCGCCAAGATACAGCGGCCGAACTGTACGTAATGTCTATTACATTAGAGGATAATCATTTATTCTAAAATTATACAAACCACTATAAACACAACAACGAAGTACGATTATTTACATATTACAATGACATATGTTGTGTAATGTAATGTAATGTGCATCGTGGTTCTCTTTTATGTTATAATTTGTATATTTTAACTACTCTATCAAACTGGGGACACCTGTGATGTTAGATGTAGTGTGATTTAAAATAAATAAATAAAATTTTGAATTGTGACTCTGTTGAAATGACGTCATAACCCCACACCCCATCATAATGACACCACTGTTAGTTTACTTTACATTATATTTTTTCTCGCTTCGGTTAACTTAGGTTTAAAACTTCAGACCTCTTGCAAACGCCATCGTTGTCTCCATCCCTGTTTATTCCACCGAAATGGTTGAAAGAGCTGATAATTGGCACAGTTTTTCGTCTATTCAGTTTCATAGTATGGCCGTATACCCCGCGACTACACAAAATTGCCTTTGAAGGAGCACAGTACGTACATACGTGTAGATGACCGCGACATTACTGATCTATTTCTGTGTATCGGACGTAATTAACTGGTTGTTATTGCAGAATAATGTGTATGCGAGTTGTGTATAGGGATTTAATCATTTGTGGTTGTTCATTTAATTAGATAGACTAGTAACGTGCCGCCGCTCTGCTTCAGGAAACATTGTTTTAGTTTATGTACCTACTCCATTTTTTAAGACAAATGTTATTTGATAAACAACCTGGGCACTAATTTTTTGAAATGTTAATTTAAATTAGTTAAAAAAATCGTAAAAAGAAATTAGTTTTGGCATTAAATGATTATACCTTTAAATTATTTAAATTTTGTCAGCTTTATCGTTTAAAAAAATGAAGTAAAAGTACAGTCACCTGCAGAGAAAAGAAACCCATCTGTTTATAAAAACACAGTAAAAGGTGGGTTACTTTTATCTGCAGGTGACTGTACTATTCGTATCGTAAAACCGAATTGATCAGATATTTTAAAAATTTAATGTTCACCCCAATTATTTATCAGGTATTATTTATTTATTTCTTGAAAGTGTTTTTGTAGCAACGCCTTCAATTTCTTTATTCTTTGAGAAATTTAACGATTTTAATATAATATTGAAGTGCATGTTCTCCTTCATGGACGAAAAATCTATAATTTCGTAAAAAAACTTTTTATGGGATGCAGATGGCATTAAAAATCTCTTCTATCTGTTATGTCAATGCACAGCAGTCAGATTACTTCATCCTATATGCAAGTGTAAACTTGACGCGATGACAGTGACAGTGTCTCCTGATATCACACAAATGACTGAAATGTAATCATAGTTAAGCAATACAAATGATTACTAGCTAACACATGGACACAGGGTTTTAGGTATATACAGATATAGGTATATATAGTTATAGTATAGTATATAGTTAGTTATAGTGTATAGTTAGAGGTAGGTTCTTTACTAAAAATAAATGAAGGACATTTAAAAATATAAAAAGTTATTCAATTCAGATGACTCGCGTCATAGTTGAGCATTTTATTGCAAGCGCTCGACTGCTACATATTTCAGAAAATATTTTTGTGAAGTTCACAAAATTAGAAACTGAATGGCACCGATGCAATTATTATTTATTCCAATATTTAGCCAGTGAATTAGTTTGTAAAAAGTTTGATAAAATTATGTATTGACGTTGCATGATAGCCTAGTTACTAGTGAAAACTTTGAACGTTTGTCTGTTGCACAAGAGACCTGGGTTCGATTCCAGCACCATAATCAGATCGTCGTCTACCTATGTGCTAAATTTCATGAAAATCCGTTCAGTAGTTTAGTACCTCACAAACTTTCACATTTATAATATTAGGAAGTAAGATTGTGTAACTTGACTTTGTAACTTTATCGGATCGTCGCTATTAATATTTTTTTACAAAATACTGCGAACACCGAAGTCTGAAGTTACACAAACGCAACTCCCATAGATAATAATACAGACAGATAATATAATTTGGCCGTCGCCACCCGCGCCGCATATTTCTGCACGTTCAAATTCTTTAGATTACGTCCAACACTGAACGATTGACGCAAAATGAGTTGGTACTTGCATGTAGACGTCTATTTCAGCGCTAGGTTATTCAGTAAACTAACGGGCTATTCTACAGTGATAACGTGCGTAGTTTTAAATCCTAAATGAGTAAAATATGAATAGCCTGATAAATATTAAAATCAATGTTTTGGTACGATTTATGCACGGAAGCATAAAGTAGAGAGGTAAGATGAGGGCAGGAGAGGAGTGTCTTACAAAATATTACAAAAACAGCAAGATTGATTAATATTTAACCAGTTGAAGAGGAATTTGATCTTTCTTACCATATAAATTTTTGTCCCCTTAATAATTATTTGAATGATTGTTCGTAAGTAAATAATTATGTATTTTAATTTGGCTTACAGAATAACAATCCACTTCCATTGTTCTAAGTTTTTTTAGATTGTTGTTCAATAGATTGAACGGAAGTTAAAAAAGCGTGTTAAAATGGTCGCTTTTCGTGGCGTAGCTAAGATATCCTAATATTGTTTTATCTGATTCCTAATTGGACATGTTACGAGACGAGAGGTCAGCCGGCTCACCCCTTGCGTGTTATATTTCGCAATGTGTTTGTACATCGAACGTATCTGATTCCGCATTTTGAAATTTAATTCTTTAACTTTACTGCGAGCTTTAGACATCAGTTGCACTCAGCACAAAGAGTGTTCTAATAGATAAATAACTGGTTTTCTTTTTTCAAAATTATACTGAGGAAGGTACTCTTAAATGTTTGAAAATCAACATTTCTGCAACTTCTTTTGCTTCATATATTCGTATTTTAACATAAAAGTAATGCACTAAGAAAATAGTCAAGAATGAACCGACCAAACGATCTTTGAACTATTCTATTCTGTTAGTATTAAAAAACTAAGTTTGTACTTCTGTTAATAATTTTTAAATTTTTATATACCGTAGTGCATACAAAAATATTCTTCTCTGAGAGAAAAACTCCAGGTAAGAATAATTTTAAAATAGTATTTTTTTTTTGTAATGACGATAGACTTACTCTCTGGAATTATTGCCGGTGGTGTTGGCCGACAGGGGACTGCTGCCGAGGTCCCGCGAGTGGGACTTGACATGGTGGGAGCGCTGCTCGGCGTGGCGGGAAGATGGATCCTGGAAACAATTGACGAGCATTTAGCACTAGTGGATACCCGGCGTGTGCTACTGCGCTAAAAAATAAATATATTGTATGTGAAAAAATTTGTATGGCAAAAGTTGAGAATCAACTTCATGAATGGAACGAATGTCCATTAGGCATTTGCATAGGCATTGTTTTAGTCTTAAACCAACTTCGCATTATTGCCTTTCGAATAAAAACAGTTTGGGGCATATCGGTTGGATGGTTTCAAAGCCGACAAAGGATTTTGCCACAAATTGTGTTTTTTATAAGATTGTCCTATTCAATCTGCTATGTCATTACGCTAAACTACCGACTTATTCATGTAAGCGGCATGTGAAAACACAGCTTGTAGAGAGTAATACAGTACAGACGCATCCAGTCCCGCGTAGGTCAGAAGTTTATTCTGTAACAATTTGTACTAATTTAACAGATGTGCTGAGGAGTTTTTTTCGCCATTTCTTCTCCTCTATGACAAATCAATTTTCCGAAATAGTGGTAGCTTAAAAATGACTTTCATAATCCAATTTCATAAATTCATTTTATATTCTAAATGAAATTTTATAAACTGACGCTTTATGATAACGAATTATTTTAATGGAAATAGCCGGCAAACGAGCTGACGATCCACCTGATGGTAAATGGTTATCGTCGCCCATAGACATCAGCAACACCAAAGGCATTACTGATGCGTTGCCGGTCAAGAAAGAAAGAAGAAAAAGCAAGAAAGAAAGAACTGGCTCTCAAGCCCCCAGCCGGAACACGACGAGTCGTTTGGCGGCTGATTCATGCTCAAGGGTGGTAGCTATCCAGGCGAACCCCATGGAAAAATAATAATAGAATGTATTCAAAAGCTACAATAATAGGTTAACTAATAACAGTACTACTATACAATAATAGAAGTTGTAAAATTCAAGTCATTCTTCGAAAGGAAAGCGATTATGGTGTAACTACTGTCGAATGGTAATATTTAGCGTCGCTTTGGATTTAACCAAGAAACACAATGACAGTGATTACTTCCAGTAGCGTGATACGGCCTCGGCTTTCACTGCCGAACCATAACCAACAAATCATCTTTATCGCGCATAAAATTTTGCGTGGCATCGCTATTTTGTCAGACCGTTTTTGAATGTATTTAAAATTGACTTTTCAAATAATAAGCAATGTTAGTACGCAGAAATATTAGTGGTGGAATCTGAAGATCTTAATTAATCAATGTTTCTTAAGTGCTACTGTTTTAAATAACTTTAACATGATGATCTTTATTCATCGTAGGCCAACCTTTATGGTAATCTTTGGGTCTTTCTCCTATTCGCGGTGCACCTTGCTGAAAAACGAACCAGCGTATCCACTGTACCACTTAACTATACATGCATCGGCTCCTTACTTAGTAGCAGTTAATCAAAAACAAAAAACAACAAACAATAAAATAATCAAAACACTCACGCTGACAACATGATGCACAGTTGACGGCGACTGGACCCTGGACCTGATGACGGCATCGTCCGTGACCACGGCCGGATCCCTCGCCAGGTCAGCTGTGGACGGCGATTGGCTCCTACTTGACCCTTTACTGTGCCCGTGGCCCACGTGAAGCGTATCCATTGCCTACTCCACTCGCACACCACCCACCGACCACCGAACGAAACCTTACATGGACTTATCACAATACGATTATCACAATTCGAACCGTACGATCACAGACATAACTATGGTTAGGAACTAGCTTCACTCGAGTTATTGCTTCACCGGATGGGATGGGTTTGTATTCATAATAAGCTTGATAAAAATATGTCGGCGGTGGTCGATGATTTCTCCATCACTCCGATGTTTTATCTGTGAACAAGATGAAACGCAGTTTAAATTGTGGTCGATCGTGCTGTTACTTAGAAATGTATGTAAACACCTTGAGGTAAATATGGATAATATTAACAACATTTAACACTAGTAATATGTTTAAAAAGATCGTATCGTGAGAGTTTTCAGAAACAGATATTGCTGGTTTACTAGATAATAGATTATTATAATGTTAAAAAAATATAATTAAATTCATCCAGACCTGTCATACTTGATACTAAAAACTTAAAGCTTAAGACAAAGCCATAAGAATGTAATGTGATTATTTTACACACAAGACTGCTTGAACACGAGTTTGATATATAGCCATAAGTAGCAATAAATGTTTTCTGTAACTATGAGTAGGAAACATTTTCCTTAGGAGTGTTTTGCCGCTACTTCTCGAGAAACTATAGCACGGATTGGTTCAAACAATATGTAGTATCTAGCTACTGAAAAGGTTTTGCCAAAACCAAATTTGAATATTAATAATTTATCACAACATGAATTACGAGTTTTTATGCTTGTAGGTTGTAGATGTAGTTCATGTAGTTAATGTTAAAATAATTCTTCACTACCTTAAAAGTATAAATATAACCTAATACAAAACTCATTCGTTACTTTCTCATCCATACAAATCATATGTGAGTCAACAAAATGAAAAGCAGCTATCAAAATGTTAAACTCAGCTATCTGTCCAATGTTTTTAGCGCACTGAATGCTTCAAATTGGCAGCACCAAAAAAAGAAAGCCTAGAAGTCGCAGACAGTAATGCACGGCTAATCCGGCATTAGGCTTTAGAGTTTAGGGTATCCCCAGAGTGAGAGTACAACGGGAAATCGGCGTAAAAATACATATTGTGAGTACTCGTATCATAGTAAAATGTAAAATGTACACCGATATTCCTGCTGATATTTAGTTTAGCCGTGACAATCCTTGCAAGTCGGTCAAAAATGTCGAAATAACAACATACCATAATATACATATCGTGAGTACCCTTATCATAATAAAATGTGATCAGTACACGATGAGTTTAGTAATTAATTCAAAAAGTTAATTAGATTTTAGTATCTTCATATCAGTTAATTGAACTCAGATAAAGGAGATAAAGATAATAATCTTTAATATTAATTTAATTTAGATAACAATACTACGCAATCACACAAAAACTGCGTGATTCAGCACTTTGATAATTGCGGTACCAGTCTATCTAAATCTTGTTTGCGTCAGCACTTTGCCTAACCTGACAACTACCGTCTTATGATCAGCACAGCCGCCCATAGACTTCCGTAACACCAAAGTTAACCACCTTCGCATAGTTAGATGGATCTGCAATAATTATATTAATATTACTAGCTGACCCGGCGAACTTCGTATCGCCTAACAATCAATGATACTTTTAACTAAACTTTTAATTTTGGTTGCATTAACAAATCAAAGATCATTACAATCGGTAAAGCCGTTCTTAGCCGTTAGTTTGTATGTACGTATCTCCTCTTCCTCTCTTACATTATTAATTTTCTTACATATAAATTTTCACATTTCTATGTTCAATAATCACGAAATTTTTTAAGTACTACCCTTAGGGGATGAATTTCGAGATAACCGTGATACGTTATTTTTTGTATCGAACTGTAAACTTATACTTATATAAATTTTCACCCTTTTTACTTCAAAACTGACGAAGTTGCCATGCTAACATGCACCCCCTTAATTACATTTAGGGGATGATTTTCCAAAAAACGTAATACTTCCAAATTTGGTGTCTAATCTAGAGCTAATATATAAATTTTGTTGTTTTTAACTTTAAAAATGACGAAGTTGCGTACTAAGTTCCATCCCCTAAATTACCCTTTTAAGAGATGGTTTTCTAAAAAAAAATTGTGTTAAAGTTAACTTTTATTCATAACTATAAACTTACATATAAATTTTCATAATTATAACTCTAAAACTAATGGAAGTTGATTTGTATGAAAGTCACTTCCAACCCTTATTTTTACCCCTTAGGGAAGGCATTTCCAAAAATCCGTTCTTAGCTGAAGTCTCCTTAGCAATAAACTATCTCCCTACCAAATTTCATCTTAATCGGTGCAGTAGTTTCTGAGATTTTTTGTTTAATCAGTGGTGTGTCGATTTTCAATTTTATCTCGTATAGATTTATAAAAGGCGGCATAAACATTTCCGACACTTAAGTTGGCTACTGACCCTAGCAAGAGCAGGCGTCCTCAGGAGCAGAGAACCATGCCTGCAGAGGACACATTAATGGATTGAAGCTTTCTATCAATGAATGAAGATTTTAGTTACTATCTATGATATTTAAAATTCGGTTCAAGGCGAGCATCTCATTAAATTTTTACAATAAACAGTAGCCAATGTGGTACTGCTATGTTGATTCTAACAAGCTTTGTCGATTGCATGATGGCAGATCGATATCTGCATTGATGGTGTTTACTCGTACTATTTTAAAAATTCAGTGTAATGGTATAAATTAATAGTTTATTACAACCATTTTCTTTCATTTTACAAGCTTAGAGACGGCAGTTTATAAAAATCTAATACCCGATTTTAATTTTTCATTTAATACAATCAACTAATAAAAACTGCACGAAAACCTGTGCAGCAGAACGGCATTCAAGCAGACAGACAAAGACGTTCTTATAACGATTACTGGAATTTAATTAAAAATAGTACAAAAATAAAAATACTTTGAAAAAAAAAAACCTATAGAAAGGATTGAGAAACAATTTACATTTCTGAATGAATACGTTTCAACGATCAAATAAAATCGTGGCCGTTCAATTTGGATTGATGTCGTTACGTTATCGCTACGGCTTTTGTTATGAGTCTGTTGGTCGAGCGTAAATCAATTCATATGAAACATAAAATACAATATATGAATTCGCAACTTCGGCGAATTTACCGGCACTGTTTAGCACATCTGAGTCCCAATTGTTCCGTCGGGCCGTCCGTTGGGCAGAAATTCATAGAAAATTGTTCCATCCCATTACTTCCATGGTTTCGATTTAAAAAATATGTCGTTGATGAGGTTTGACAACGAATAACGACAAATTTGACAAGGAGACTTCTGGCACAAAAATCGTAGTTTTAGTAGTTCAACGCGCAACGGGACAAGTGAGACTCAGATGTGCATAACAGTGCCAGTTGTCCCGTCACGGAACAACTCAACGGGCATAGCTAGTGGGACAGACCCGCGTATTCACATGAAAATAAAATATTCTTACGAAGCTTGGGAAAAAACAAACTTCGATAATATTTTTAACAGTAGACGTTATTTTTCATGTGATTATTAGTCGACAGAGTAGACGAGCTACGTAATGAGAAGCGGTCACCGTCACTCATGCACATTAGTATCACCGACGCGTTGCCAACCGAAATTATTACTTCCAAACTATATTTATCACTTCGTCCATGATTTTCACGCTGCTGTTATATCTACTGGAGAAAAACTAGAGAAATCAGCAAATCATTAGATAACTTCTCCTATGACTATCCTATGTAGGTAGACAGTAAACGTATATTATTATTTATTGATAATATAATCTATGACGATTGTTAATTACAATCACGGATTAATAAAGATTAATTTAGTTCATATTTCATAACACAATTGACCACATATTTATCGATCAACTATGTATTAACTACTTATCGTTGACCTTAAAGATCAACATATGCACAAGCACGTCATCATATTATGCACAAATCATCAATATGCAAAGTACGCGTGCTTCGCCACCAATTATATGGCCACAATACGTGTTCATAGCTGTGTCTAGCATCCACAACTAACTTTCTCAATGTCGAATGATTGATAAATAATTGATAAATAATAATACTTAGGTCCGAGTGTAATGTCAGAAATAAAATAGATATTTTTATGTAATACCTACGTACGCAATCATAAGCGTTTTTGGCTAGAAGAATTGTGGGTTGCCGTAACTTAATTTTCACATTGACAGACATTTTGTCGACTCACATATGACTGACTCACATATATGGATAGATAATAAAAAAATATTACTTTTATTCTAATGAAAACAATCTGATACAGGTATTGAATTGATAGGTATTTTTTTTTATATTTAATATCTACTAGTCCAAATGTAATAATAAATTATATGATATATAAATTATATTTATTATTTCTACGAATCGATACATAGGCCTCCCTCCAAAGTCCTCTCGTAAAGAGTATTTTAGAAAAGAATTGTACAAACCCCAAAAAGCTCAACAGTATTAAACTACTTCGCAAGGCGTTTTAATTTGGTGCTTGTAGTAAACAAAGGCTGATTTAATTGGACAAAACAACTTCAACCATTTTAGAAGTTTTGTACAAGTTTTATTTGTTTTGGCAGTACAGCGAATCCAAAGTTTTCCCCCATACTAAGACTTCTTACAAATTCCAATATTAAATAAGTTTTTTGTTAGAAACGAAGACGCTAAAGTAAATAGCAAAATCAATAAGGCTGTAAAATCATGAATCTTAAGCTGTATTAAATTTATAATTTGCTAATCAATGATCCTCAGTTCCCCGACGCCTATGAATATTGATAAAACCAAAGCCATCAAAGCGTTGCCGGTTAGTAACAAATGTATATGACCGTTTTACTATTGGTCCATCCATCCATCAGCTTTTACGAGTCCACTGCTGGACTTAGGCCTCTCCTAATTTGCTTATTTACGACTCTGACTGGTTCTGAGCCTTCTGAACCCAGCGGATACCCGCTGTCTTCCTCAGGTCGTCCACCTGTTTGGGGCGTCCTATACCTACTTCTATTTCCAAGACGTGTTCTCCACTCGATGACCTTTCTTCCCCAATGGTTATCAGTCCTTCACACTGTGTTGCCAGCCTATTTGAGCTGTCAGTTACCCTTGTTCCTCTACGGATCTCCTCATATCTGATACGATCACGCACAGAAATACCGAGCATAACCCTCTCCACAGTCCGCTGTGCTACTTTGAGATTAAGCACCACGTTACTATTGGTACTCCATATAACAGAAACACGTACAAAAATTTTATTCAAAACTAGCTGACCCGGCGAACTTCGTATCGCCTAACAAACTGTTTTTTTCCTAAAATAAAAGTAGCCTAAGTTACTCCTTCTTACATCAGCTAACTGCCAGTGAAAGTCCCGTCAAAATTGGTCCAGCCATTTCAGAAATTAGCCGGAACAAACAGACAGACAGACACAAAAATTGTAAAAAAATTGGTTTTGGTATATGTACCGTGTATACATCCTAATGCACTTAGTAAAAAGCGGTTATTTTAATATTACAAACAGACACTCCAATTTTATTTATTTGTATAGATGTATATAATATTGTATAGATGTATAGAAGACAAGGTATAGATGTATAGAAGACAAGGTGGCAAGGCAGCTGAAGGATCCTTAGTGAATCGGCTGTGTAGAACTGTAGAGTACATGGATCTCAAATAAGGCAAATAGATCATTTTTAAGATAGAAACTTTTAGTGTCTTCTGTTCGCGTGAAGCTATAAAGACGATGTCCATTCGTGCACTCTGTTATGCTAGACTACCTAGTTTAATCTCATTGGCATATCGACCACAATTAGTTAGTTTATCACGTTTAATTTGTGCCCATCTACATAATTATATTACATATTTTGTGGTTATTGACCGAGATCACGCAAGCTATATGTATTAGTTATTAATGCCAGCGAGCTTAGTTCATGATATCAGATGACGTCATGACTATAACAAAGATAATTTATCAATGGAAGAGATGCGCTACACTGAATCTAATAACGGACGTTATCAATATTCTATCTATCCATAGTCTCCTCAAGTCAGTTGCCTAGCAACTGTTATGCTAACATTTTATCTACTTACTAACTTATCCAGAGACTGAGAGATGGTAGAGCACATCTCAATGAGAAACTAATATAGTTCAAGTCGGGTTGAAGGTCTCAAAAAATTTTGATGACCATGTAGGCTCCAATAAACAGTTTTGATTGGAGCTATAAACCTATTGGTAACGACCTGGCCTGCACGAACAGTTCAGTTCGTAATGTTTTCAAATCGTACGTACCACGTATCATTATAGTATATCCTCTATGTTACGTAGATCTATGCTATCTGCGACACATCAATGAACATTATGAGAAATACAAAAATATACACTGGGTGAATATTCTTATTTTCGAAAATCATTTATCCACACGGCGTTGTCTAATCGCATACATAACGTAGTTTACACGAATAACTTAAACAAAAAGCAATATACATACTATAAGCTCTATTTGCTACGTTAGTAGCTAACAACACAACAAACAGTATAAATGAATCAATTAACTAATGAAACAGTTAATGACTTCATTACTGGGCGACCGGTAATGGTAAAACGTAACTAATCACGATTAAAATGTATGGTCACTTTCCACGGTTGAACAGCGATAACCAATAGTGGAACACCATTGGTTCAAGATAATATTCTCGCAACATGAGGCATTTGGGAGAACAATAGTGTTAACTTTATACACTAACTTATCCTGATATCTAGAGTTAAAGGATAGACATTATTGAAATGTCATTAAACGTTAAACAATTTGTTATTAAAACCTCTACTGAAATCCGTAGTACCGTGGGCTTGTAACAGAAGTAATAATAATTATTTTTTGTCAAAAAATAAAACCAACGAAAAAAAACTGAAAAGCGAAAAATAAAATAAACCATTTAGTATTATAAATTAAGATCCTAAATTAACTGAAAATAAATAATTTTGAGACCGTGCCAAACAAACAAAATTAATTACATAAAGTTCATTTTATAAGGGCAGTGGCATGCGATGCACACGGCAGCAGCAACGCGGCGCACATCTTTTCACCGTTTATTTTTTCATTGGTTTGGCACCGCCTCAAAATTATTTATTTTCAGTTAATTTAGGATCTTAATTTATAATACTAAATGGTTTATTTTATTTTTCGCTTTTCAGTTTTTTTTCGTTGGTTTTATTTTTTGTCAAAAAATAATTATTTTTTAATTTTTAGTTGCTATGAAAATTATTAAGTTATTGGTGATATATTCAGTTACCAGGTAAAAATGTAGTAGGTGAAATATAAATCATCCCCTATTTTCGTACCTTTAGGGGTAAAATTTTCTTTCCAAATTTAAACAAGAGTAACTTCAAGGTATACAATATTCAATAAAAAAAGAATCATCGAAATCGGATCATCCAGTACAAAGTTATTGGGGTAACGGGTAAAAATTCCGTGGGTGAATAATCAATCATCCCCTATTTTCGTACCTTTAGGGTGGGAATAAAATTTTCAAAAAAATATGGGACTAACTTCAAGATATACCCTATCCATTAAAAAAAGAATGATCAAAATCGGACCACCCTGTGCCGATTGCCGAGTGATCATACATAAAAAAAAAAAATATACGCGTCGAATTGAGAACCTCCTCCTTTTTTTTCGTCGGTTAAAAAATAACAATCGATAATTACAAAAGAGAGTGGTTTTTTTTTTATTGTTTACGGCGTTTCATCGTTATGTGGGCGGACATCTGGAGATAAGATCGCTCGTCTGCTGAAATTCGACGGAATTACTTGACATAGAATTTAATTAATAAAACTAAAGCGCGTTGTGGTCGAAATTCAACCATAATCAGGAAAGTAAAGGAATTTTGAGTAAATTTACATGTTTCAAACATCTTTTTCTACCCTTAACATTCGTTAATTTTATGTATCTGTTACTTATTACAGTTACTTATTCAGTATCATTATACAGGTAAGACAAAAAGAAGATAATCAGTCGATACACAGAGTAGGTAAAGAGGAAGGGGTGCTGACTCCCTTTTTGAGACTTGGACAATCGTGACTCGAAATTTTCTCTTAGCCTTAGCTTAATTTATACAATTTATAGAGGTTAATACAGTGTACATATCTGTAAGGACATAGGTATATTATATTATAGGTCTACTAGAACTAAGTTCGTTCTTCCATTCGTGATGGTAAGTGGTCGCCGCCGCCCATGCACATCGGTATTAAAGGGGGATCAATGACGCATGTCGGCCAAAAGAGGAGCGGTAAGCCTGCGTGATAATGATAACTGTTGCAACCGATATTTTCGAAAGAATCCTATCACACAGCAAGGATTTCGTAGACGATCGGAGCGATCCTCAAATGTTCCATACATTCTCAACCTCGAGTCGTAGTGTTTCGACTGGGGTTTTGAGAGACAGTTCTTTCTTCTCTTATCCATCTTGGCTCGCTGGCTTGTCGGCTACTGATATAAAAAAACGCCATAGTTTTTTATACAACAGGTCTACCACGGAGATCTATTAATGCCATAATAAATTTATGGTTTTCCATCCCCTCTGAGCGTTATTTTATTAGATACTACGCCACCAATTATTCCTTTTTATGAGCGATTAATTTTATTACTTTCAATAAAGCTAGAATTGATTAAATTAATCGCTTATTTGGCTCTTGTCACAAACACATATCTAAGCCCAAGATTAAAATCAGTTAAGTTAGTTTTGTCGACGACCAATGTTTAATATTCAGTGAAACCTGCCTAGAAAGTTTGTCTAGCTACCTGGTGGTACCACCCTCTTGCTCTAGTCAGCCGCCAAAGGACTCTCATTTTCCCGGTGGAGCAAAGGTCAGTTACCATCAAATGGCGCGGCTGCTCGGTAGTCTGCTACTCACATAAAAAAGTTATATGTATTACCATAAACCAATCCATCATTGACCAACACAGGGATTTGATTGAAATTTGGCTGACACACATTTTATATCTCGCATTAAAAGAGTTTTTTAAACGAGGATGGTTCTTTTCCCTCAGGATAAGATGTGTACTGGTAATTAAGAACGGAAGTTTTGTTTACAAATTAAAAATTAAGGCTTTGAAGGTACAGGAGATTATAGGGCAACATACAGGTTACTTTTTACCCCAGAATTCCCACGGGATCAAGATTTAAGAACGAAGTCGCGGGTACAACTCGTACTACAAACTGGTACCTACATCGGTCACAAATTCTACAGTGTTAAAATTCATCAATAGGTAGGTATGTACGTGACTTACAGTTGTGCGTGTCTTAACTTAGAATTCAATTAGAAATATTACGTTATATTATTTTGTATTCGAGAAAGTTGAAGTACAGAAAGGCGTAATAAACGTTAACTGTTTTTGACTGAATGGTAGGTAATATTTTTTTTGGACCACCAACGCTACATCATCACAATTTGATGACAATGTTTTCCACCACTTCGGTGATTTTTAATAACGATCAATTTGTTTAATATAAGGTCAAGGCTCGTAGTGAAAAATATTTTCTGATTATACTCGTAGAAACACCGGAAAGAAAAGATATATTTTCGAATGAAGCTGAAATAAAAAATACCGGGCAAGTGGCGTCGCACCGGGTATAATGAGTTGGAAGTATTCTGTAGCCTTTTATATTCAGTTTTCCCTCCGACATGTTTTTTAATTCCCGGTCGAATAGATCCGGAAGGATTTTATCTCGGTAAAATTTTTGAAAATACATAATAACAAACAGCCCTCGCTTTGCTTCGGTTTTCGTTTAGAACCTCGTCTTTTTTTTTCAATAAAATATAGTCAATGTTACTAAGGAACAATAGAGTATCCTATTGGTGAAAGAATTTTTGAAATCGGTCCAGTAGTTTTTGCGTTTATCCATTACAATCCAATACAAACAAAAAAATGTAAGCTAAATGCATTATTACACGTACAGCACAATTCGTAATAAAATATTCTCTTCTACGCTTCATCGGTGGAACAATTCGACACGTAATCTGTAATATTTCCAGATTGTGAACGTTTCATTATAAATTAATGCTCGGTTTTCATCGATTTTAAATGTTCACATAATCTGAATTAATAATTTAATTGAAATACATCCAGTGTACGTTTTACAATTCTTCATCATAGCTTTGACGACCTGTGTGGCGCAATGGTTACCATGCCGGATGTCCTGGATTCGATTCCCAGCGAGGCGGAAATTTGAATGATGAATTTGAATTTCTGTTCTCGGTCTGGGTGTGAATGTCCTTGTCTAGTGTGTTGTCCATGGCACCCACGACACAGGGAATCCTAGTGTGGGGCTATGAGTGTGTAGCGTTATTATTATTATTATTATTATTATTATTATTATTATTATTATTAGAGGTATCTCAATCAGTTCCTATTTGGCTAGTGGATTCCCAAATATCCCTTAAGAGGCCGTGCCGTATTTTACTTATATTTGAGCGTTTGACTCGAGTTTTGAAGTGTGATTGTGGTTTCGGGAAATCACCAAAATAAAAAAAAGTACATGTCCGAGAAAGTTTGATTATTTTTCTTTGGAGTGCTCTAAACAAATATTTCAATTTATTTACATAAATCGGTAAAAACCTCGTTTTTACAAATGATGTTTCATAAAATTTTATTTTTGGCCATCTTAGATGCTTTATTACATCAAAGATATAATAATTTAAGCATCAATAAAAATGTCCATGGTACAATTGTATCTTCTAATTTGGAATGCTCAAGTCAATTTAATTTATTTCACACAGTAATACACCTAAAATAATTCAGTAAATCAAACAGTTTCTGACAATTATTCGTCTGAAATTGTATTTTTTATCTATGAATACATAATCCAAATAGAAACAAAAAATATTTATTAACTAAGGTTACTATGTTACCTTGCTTGAAAAAAAAAATTTGTCCATTTAAAATTAAAATAGTATTTTTAAACAATTTTTGTATTCAGTCCTATAAATCTCCGGACGAGCGGTCTTTAGCAGTAGTCTGCGCCACGCGCTTACTGAGGAAGGACGTATCGCTCGCTGTTGTCACTTTGTGCGCCACGAAATACGCCAATTCGCCACGAATATAGCGCAACCAAACACTTCTTGATACTAGATACTAAGTTTTTTTTTGTTAGTTTAGTTATGTTATGATTATGATTCTAATGTATAAGCATATTCCTATATTATATGTATGTTCGTCTTTCATGCGTGCTAAAATCATGCATCCGATTGAGTTTAAATTTTGTATGCGGCACCTAATTATTTTGGGCATTTCAGGGAAGTCTTGTGCCAAAATAAGGACCAAAACCCAAAAGCAATAAAAGAGCTATTTTCTATACCAGAAAAGAAACGTCATATTTATATATTGTTTTGATGTAATCTCGTAAACTCATTATTTTCAGATATTGTTCATAATAATGGGCAAAAGAGAAAAAAATATAACATACTAGCTGCCCGGACAGACTTCGTTCTGTCAATTTTATTTATTTATTTGAGATGTAAGCTATCCTATCTTTCAAGCTGGATCAAACTGCACACGGTGTGCAAATTTAATTAAAATCGGTTAAGTAGTTTAGGAGTCCATCGCGAACAAACAACGTGACACGTAATTTATATATATTAAGATTATGGTGCTGTCAAAATATAAAAAAAAATAACTAAAAAAAACCCGACTGCATAAAAAACTAAAAAGAAAAAAAAAATACTGAAAAGTAATACTGAACAACTACGCCATAGAAGGATTAATAGTCGGGACCTGTGTTCCGTGGTCGGGATCTATTCTTCAACCAATCAAATCTTGTTTGTTTTTACATGCTTTATATTTGCTTCACCTGTAAACATACTTACATGTATGTATGTTTGTTTGTAATCGAACTTTTGTGGAAAATCCAACTAAAAAATAGAAAATAAATTTTAATTAAGAATCGTGTAATTGTAATAAAAGCGTGGGGTGTTTATTAAGATATTATCAAAATGATAATCCTTCTTTCTACTCATTGAACCCATGCACCCCACGCTTTTATTACACCATTCTTAATTCAAATTTATTTCAATTTTTTAGTTAGAATTTCTATAAAAGCGTGTTTTTTAGTTTTTTAAACTATTATTTTCCCAAGCAACCCGAGTCCGACTGTTAATCCTTCTTTGGTGTAGTTGTTCATTCTGAACTACTGGGCTTGTTTTTTTCTTTTTAGGTTTTTTACGCAGTCGGTTTTTTTATTTCTTTTTTTTATTTTACGCTTTTTAGTTAGGATTATTGACTTCTTTATAAGGATTACAACACGGTAAAATTCACAATGTCGTCATTTCATTACCGGAGTTAGTAAATTAACGAGAATGCTAAACTGTCACTCAAAATGCAAAATAATAAAAAGAAGCTAAAAATCATTTTTGAATCATTATTGTACATAGTTCGTCAATATTTTTTTTTCATTTAGACAGTATGGCGTCTGATTGTCCCTGTAGTGCAATTTAATTATTGTCATGTCCTTAGTGACACTCGCAAGGTTAAGACGAATCGATTGACGTAAGAATCATCAATAATTAAGACTCGTTTGATCTTCGTGTAGGTACCAATAAAACATGTTAAATTTGTCTGTATACTCTAAATTTATCGCAAACATAAATGACATCCCTGAAGGAAAACATTGAAAAACCTAAATATGTTTATAGAGTGTATTTATCTAAAACTTTTTTTTTATTGATTGTAATAAATATATTAAACTAATATACAAAAACATTTCAGACTTTTATTTCTAAACTGTACTTACTATGTATCCTAAAATAATTATCAACGAAAGGATCAAAATTGTTTAAGCGATCACTGAGCTCATGCCGCCTCATGCCGAGCTCGAACTTTGGCCGTGTGTGCGTGAACGATGCACACTAACATAGCTTCGCAATGAATATGCCTAAACTCGATCGACTAAATTTTCTGCACGGCCTCTTAATTTATGTTCGGAGCAGAGATGCCTAGGACGATGTAGCCTACATCATGTACGTAGGTGCAAAAATAATACAACGAACAGAGCAGACAAAGACAGACAGATGGACAAGATGACATTGATAGAATGTACCTAATACGCTCGATAGGACAACCTACGCCCACTTTATATTTGAGGGTGTTTCAGATTAGCGTATTTTCTGCACGTTTTGATTTATGATCCAATAGTTTGCTGTTCCACCGCAGAACTTGGGTCTCACAATGGAGGCAATAGTCTACTGCGCTAGACAAGTGGCAAACTTGAGACATCTATAAGTAGGGATACTTAATTATGGAGACCGCTTACTGTCCAGGTTTCCTCCCAGTGCGATACCTAAAGAAAGTGATGATTAATTTCAAATAAATACAGCTTTCAAAATGAGAACCACCACGAACCAAAACCCTTGCTACGCAGGAGAATCACGTCAAGCACGTTATCGCTGCTTTTTTTAAGGAAATGCTGAAAAACGAGGCGACGACCCACCTGATGGTAAGTGGCTATCGTCGTCAGGGACATCTGTAACACCGAAGGCATCACTGTTGCGTTGCCGGCCGAGAAAAAGAGAAGAAAAAGAAAGAACCGGCTCTCAAGCCACCAACTGGAGCACGACGAGTTTTTATTTTTTTCCTAATACGATCTAAGTAATACATACGTACGGATAATCTAAAAATAATGTTATAAATCCAACAGGCAAGGGTCACGAGCCGTCGTTTCGAGTGCACTATAATGTGGATTCCCCTCGTGTGATCCGCCTCTACCGCTCTCACTGGTATTACCAATTCACACATAATAAATTACGGGACTAACAATAAAAAATACGGAATTAAAAAGTCAAACACTGAAATTTTTATCTCGAATGGATTCGGTTGCGTTTTATTCATTTTTATTTAACGTGAATACCAGGAGGATGACGAAGAAATATTAACGCTTTGACGTTTGGGCAGAGGTTACACAAAGGAAATTTCCAGTTTTTCTGTTGAATTGGGTACGGTCCTATACTAGGTTTATTGCCAAAATTACTGAATGAGCTTCCATCGAAAACCGGAGCGTTATAACACGGCGTGAAAAGAGTTCTCTTCAACCTTGCATTCTTAATATTAAATTAACTACTGAAGTTACTATCAGTCGACATATTTTTCACCTTCCTCTCTGACGATAAATATATTATACTATTATAAATATACCGAGGAATTTCATATCAATACTTGACTGGCTGTCTTCTGAGAAACTACTACGTTTTTAAAATTCTAAAATGATATTTCGGAGGTGGTCACAATATTGTTCACCGCTGATGGATGTAATTCATACTTCAATTTATGATATTTTTATATATATTACAATTTTTGCATATCGTCATGACTGTGTCCTAATTTAGATACATTTGGCAGGCGGTTCAAAAGTTTATCGACACATGACCCACAGTGACCCAGACCGCGAACGAGGATTGTCCGGCATAAAGAGCGTTATTTGGCAACACTATCGTAACTGTGACCCACATTATTGCCTCTGACCCTAGAGCCTAGAGCGTAAACGTCAACATAGCGATATCTTGTAGTTGAAACGCTAACCAAGTGATGATGCTATGAATCACATGACGGCGCATACTACTAAATGAATAACGTACCAAAATTATTAAAATAATAGATAAATTAAATTGTGCAGATACACCATGGTAATTACGTACTATAAGTATAATTTACACGCGGTATAAAAATTCAGTATAAAACACCATAGGAATAGGGCCCAATAAATTCTTCTATATTAATTATATTCAAAAGAAAAAAAAACATTACCTAGATTCACTCTCAAAACCTCTCGAATACAAAGCCAAAAGCACCATTCCCAAGCCGATAATCCTCTAAATTGCCAATGATTGATTGAACTTTGGCACCGAATCGCAGCCGACCAGATGTATTGACCCGAGAATCGAGATATCGCCACTATCCCGAGTGAGTCATTGCCCCTTAGCCTGCTGTTTCCTGCACGCCAATTAAAACTGTACTTTATGCCGTGGTGTATGTATCCCTGTGAAACATACCTCCTTGCAGTTAAAGTATTCCTTTCCAAAGAAGTTTAACAAATTTAGTAGTCTCGGCGACGCGTAAAAGCCTCATAAATTGTTTCTCGCATGAATTTTGTTGCCAGTTTTTTTACGGATGTTTTTGTAAAGCATATTTTTGCTTCAAATACCAAGTTATAACATAATATCAGCAATGAGAAGTTTTGTTTTCATTGAAATAAACATCAGTCTCATCGCTGCCAAAAGTGCAAAGCGTAGAGCGCAACTTTAAACCTACTGTCTTTCAAACGTACAAAACGAACGACATTTCAAAGAATTGCAAATTAATGTTAATGTACCTGTTAGTTCTTGCAAAAATATTAATGAGTTCTTGTGATCAACACGGTATTTCGGTCTTTGCTTTAATCTTTAAATCCGAGCAACAACCACGAAGTAAAAAAGTACAAAAACCTCTTTTGTTTTAATGTAGGTTGTTTTAATTTAACCTACCTACTGGCTGGCCGAGCGGTCGTGGATTGACCTTCAGTCGTCGGATCTTCAAATGTGCTGGGAATTATACAGTAAAAAATTCTTTGTTGTCTGTCAAAGTGCGTTCCAAGAAGTTTGCAAGCATACCTACACTATATTCACATTCGAATCAGAATTTACATAAGCACTGTGTTGCCTAGCAACCACAAACAAACAGGTGCATGAAACTTTTGGTCGTATAAAGTGCGTTTGAACTAAATCTGGAGTTCGCAAGTCGCGTTCCGTTCCACTCTTTATAATTTAATTTCTTTTTAAACATAATATTTATTTTGCAAAAGTTTAAAATAACACGGAATAGTTACGTATAAAATCGATATAGACTGTTTTAAAATACATAAACATAAATATAAAATGTTATTCGGCTTTGTTTAATGAAATTTAACTTATAAATAATTTTATGCTCATGCATATTGAGTGGAATGAAATATCTGTATAATCTGTACAGTGCCATCTCTCAAGAACTTATTTGTGACGTGGCGAAAATTGGAACTAATGCCATCCCATTCATAAATTACTACTATGCGCACTATGATTGGTCCAATGCGTCCGGCAGCGCCCTCCTTATAGTCACAGATAAGTTGATTTCACTGTATTTCGAAATATAATACGACCAAGTTGCAAAGCATGTAAGCGCCATTATAGCTGTGAGGTTTTCGTAGTCATTTCTATTTATAGTCATAGGTAGGCCGGCCTCAAAACAATAAGTTTATACAAAGGTTTGAAGTCGCTTCACGAAATTAAGGATGTGCGAGCGTGAGTTATTCATGATGAAAATTGTTTTAACATGTTGGTTTTTACGTCGTTTTCTCTTAGTGTGTTGTTGTTATAGGTCAATAGTAAAATAATGAAGATGTCCCAAACGTTATAATGATTATTTAGTTCTTTAATAGTTATTTGGTGTGCGAAATACAAATCAGTTTGTGAAAACCCTATAAAGGAATTTTAATGATTTGTTGACAAGAATTATGATACGAGTTTGACTCAAGTATAGTTGCTTGAGAATGCGATCTTGAGATTAGGACGATAAGTCAAAAGGTCAGATTATTTGAAATCATTTCTAATGTTCCAAAACCTAGTGACGAAACCATTCTCATGTAATGATGACGCATATGAATAAAAAACTGATTGAAAACTTGAAACCAAATCCAATGAAACCAAATCCAAACTTTTCGTTGCTTTAAGGAATTTAAAGATTTAGGATTTTCAACTTCAAGCAGGGCTAAATTCCTGCTTAGAGGCTTTTAATGCGACTTAAAAAGAAAAAACTAAATCCATATAATTATGACATATAAATATGCCTATTTAGCCATTGCTTTTTATACTCGTCCAAGCTAGCAAAGCATGCTGGCTCAAGGAGGGGCAAATCAGATTTGATCAGAGAACCAACAGTAGGTACCTAGTGTAGTAAACGTAGGCATGCAAAATTCAGAAGAGAGGGGGGAGGAAGCTGGCCCCTGCCTCTCGGTATGCCAATGCACGCAGTAATAGTCATAGTCCACAATCTTATCATCATCGGTAGTATTACTCACAGTTAATAATCATCTACAAGACGGATTAACTACAATACTAAGAATGGAACATGGAAATCAATAATAGTTATTACGATTGTAGCGATGTTTACAACTCTTTGTTTCCTGTAATATTTATGAGTAATGCACTAATGCAACGCGTACATTATGTTATATTATCGCATTCACTTGCAACATAAATCTTATTAATAGTAACAAGTACTAGTTGCTATGATTTATGATGATCATAAAATTGAAATAGGCTATGGAAGTATTTTACAGAAATATAGTCAATATAATCATAATCGGATAGATAAATAATTTATCGGTTAAACGTCCCATTCGCAGTCTCAGATAATCCCATTCTTAAAAGGTCACATAATATATTATGTGAGTCAGGTACGTTAAACCAGACGAGATAAAACCTGTCTTCAGATATCTTACAAGTTTACAACAGTATTTTTAAGCCTTGAGCACGCAAAGGAGCTGACTGTTCACCTAATAGTAAGTGATCACTGCCGCCCATGGACATTACCAACAACGGGGGCGTCACCAATACGTTGCCGGCCTAGAGGAATGTTTTTTATTAGTATCCCGATCCTTTTCTTAGTTACCTCATGCAACATTTAATAAGTATCAAATATAAAAATTACTAATTGTCTGAAATTTTAATTACTATCATGATAGCGACCAGCATCATCATTCATAACCGGACATTAAATGTCAAATCAAATTGCATGTTGTATCAAATTGCAGGCCTATGATATCACAGTATACGTTGACACACTATGATGGACAATAAATGATATTACCTTAGCCTGAATAATTTATACTCCAATCACTAAACGAAGTATGAAGAAATTAGATGGCTGAACTCTTTTTGCCTCATTGTGATAAAGGCTATTCAATGTTTACATGTACACAATAGAAGTATAAATTAGATTTTTCCATCACCTTTATATCACCTTTATATTCTTACTTTTTTATGGAAATAGCCAGCAAACGAGCTGAAGACCCACCTGATGGATAGTGGCTATCGTCGCCACAAATACATTTGTGGGAACGAGAGACGGATCATCAAAACAGTAGAAAATAACGGCGAGCTTTAATCTCATGGCTTACGTACCAAAAGTAAATCAATGCAAGCTAGACATGAGTAAGCTACAAGATTTTAGTCTAGACACGAAAATATTTTCTTAGTTTATTTTGAAGTAAAGGCTGTTGGCCCTATGTGAAGCATAAGAACAAATTTCAGATCCGGACGCCCTGCTTCATCAGTCATCATAAACCACAAAAAAGCGGCCAAGTGCGAGTCGGACTCGCCCATGAAGGGTTCCGTAGCAGCAAGTAACATAATATAAAAGTTCTTTTAGTTCGTTGTAACTTTGATCAATGTTTTTTGTGGTTTACGATTTATGACGTATTAAACAAAAACTACTTACTAGATCTCGTTCAAACCAATTTTCGTTGGAAGTTTGCATGGTAATGTACATCATATATTTTTTTTAGTTTTATCATTCTCTTATTTTAGAAGTTACAGGGGGGGGGACACACATTTTACCACTTTGGAAGTGTCTCTCGCGCAAACTATTCAGTTTAGAAAAAAATTATATTAGAAACCTCAATATCATTTTTGAAGACCTATCCATAGATACCCCACACGTATGGGTTTGATGAAAAAAACATTTTTGAGTTTCAGTTCTAAGTATGGGGAACCCCCAAAATTTATTGTTTTCTTTCTGTTTTTGTGTGAAAATCTTAATGCGGTTCACAGAATACATCTACTTACCAAGTTTCAACAGTATAGCTCTTATAGTTTCGGAAAAAAGTGGCTGTGACATACGGACGGACAGACAGACAGACAGACAGACAGACAGACAGACAGACAGACATGACGAATCTATAAGGGTTCCGTTTTTTGCCATTCGGCTACGGAACCCTAAAAAGGTAAGGAAACTTGAGTTCAGGCAAGGAATGGATGATTCAAGAGTTGGATGTACTCATTAGAATAATCTGCCCCATTTAAATAACTTCACAGGGTTCTTTTAAGGTAACTTTTCAGAATTCTTTGGGTATCATTGGTATCAGACGGACATCAGACATTTTACCAAAACAAGGTTTTGTTTAGTAAAAATAATTTCTCAAACGTTAAAAAAGTGATCATTAAACCTGCTACGAAAGTCCGGTTTTGGTCACGGTCAGAGCGTCCAAGGACATCGTTTTAGGTATATTTTTGTTAATTGCTAAAACGTATAAATGTAGGGAAGAAAATACCTGAATGTTAAATTTTAATTTATTTGCGTGGAAAATACAAATATCTTCGACAAAGCTCGCCATCATAGATTTTAGACCCGGTAGATTCTCCCATACATTTGACAGAGCAAGATCGCCAGTTACAAAATCTACGTAAAAGACAGGGACAAAAATATAATTTTTGTCCCCGTCACCGTGGCCGATTACATTATACATATATGTATATTGTTTGTCGCAAGTGCAGACTATGGTGAGATGTGACAAACAATGAAGACTGAGTTAACTATTTGGAAATATAAAGATTCAGTTTGTTTTTAAGCAGAAAATCGTATTAAGTTTAAGTATATAAGCTTAATTACGATGGTGGGTAGCAGTATTCTGGGCTGCTTGTTAAATTTTGTTACATTTTCTTTTTAAATAACCTCAAAGAAACGTAAATTCTCTGTCTCATGTGCGGCCAAGCCGTGGCTGAATCTATAGGTACTACATCTATGCCAGTTTCACAACAAACTCAGCCCGGACCCGGAACTAAAGCAATGGAAAGACATCATCATATATCACCTTTAATAAGTAACAGGCATTCACGACTTGCTCTAGTAAACCCATACAACGAACCACGTAGTTCGTGGGCACGTTGAATCTGAACCTTGTAGACTATTTCACTGTGACCACGATTTATGTAACTGGATCGAAATATCGGCATGAAATACGACAATCGTGAGTATTCATTACTTAAGACACTGTGCGAGACGGTACTAGGTATATCCATAACTTAGTACGTATATAGAATCAGATCGATCGTTCAATTCATAGAAAAATATCTCCATTTAAGTGATGCAGAGCTGCAAATAGGGATCTCCACTTACTTCTCGATCTGAACAACGAAGCCTTTGGATTTACAAATCTATAAAGCTCAAAAAATGTTTCTGGCTATGTACTTGGTAGAAGAAGATAAAATGATCCAACCGATGTACCCCGAACTGGTATCATTATGAAAGGCAATAAAGCGAAAATGGTTTGAGACCACTAAAACAATGGCAATAGGCAAATTATTTTTTTAGATTATTAGCACACGCCGGTTATCCTCTAGTATCAGATATAGGAGATTGTTTGTACGCCGGCAATATCTAATACAGTTACCGGCGTTATAAGCCTTCGTTCTAGTAGAAAACTTATTTACCTGTATCGTGCGTTTATGAATGGCTTTCGGAAATCTCATCATCTTTCTTCGTGTTAATTATGGTGTATCTGCTATCTATCTATGTATATACGGAAATACAATCCAAAAAACATTAATAAGATAGACATACAGGCACATTTAACTATTGTTAAGTAACGTGATTATCCTGAGGGATTGCAATAAAACTTAACTTGATAAGTAAAACAGATGTCGCCAATTACCTAAAGGTAGAAGATACACGGCGAAAGTCTGTATTGAATGTAACATCTATACGCACCATATGTATATATATTCTTGACATAACATAAATATAGGTATAGCGGTGTATGTATTGTATAAGGATGGATCGATGTAACCGAACTCGTATAACGAAACGGTCGATCCGTAAAGTGCAATATTAATAATGTGAACACCTATAGTCTGTTCTGTTCTCTTTTCTTCTCATCTAACGCAGGGCTGACCCAGGGTCAACCTGCGTGTTACCTGAGTTATGAGTACCCACTAACATTTTGATACTGATGCTTACAACTGATATACTGATATATTTGGGTTTCCACCCAATGCGGCCTCCTCCATCCCCATTACTAGCCGCTCCCAGCCTCCCATTGTTCCCATGCTGGTCTGATTCTGTTATCTGATTCTGAATATTGTTTGCCCACAAGCCGCCCGACTCATCGGCAACTGTCTCCGAATATTACTTGCAAACACGCTTTCCGACTCCTCGGTAATTGAGACACAACCATCACAATAATCTATTATTGTGCGCACTGATATAACTGTTATAAAACAACACCTTTTACTTTTCTCACATTTAAAACCTCGTGTGTGGAAAATTTCCATTCCTGTCTCATGAAAACTTATTGACAATATCTGTCAAAACCCAAGCACAGACTGTTTAAACACATTGATCCAAAGTCCACAGACTACATAAAAGCTCTATAGCTCCATTTATGGTTCGCATTCGCGACACTCCCGCCGGCAAGAGAAACTGAATAAACAAGTATTCAATATTAACACTGATCATATAACTATACACTTATACCAAACTGACTTGACTGACTATTCCATAGTCTTATGCCTGTTCAACAACTCGAAAGAGCGCCCTTTAACCACCCTTTCTGATCACGGAACCAGCTCACTTCATTCTATATAATATATCATCGTAACTACTAGTGTACTTGTGCCTAGACACTATTGTGTCTCCTGATGAATGAAGGAAGTCCTGAACATCGTCCGCGGCTTGTTGCACCACAAGCTCCTGTCTAGAACTGAAGATCAATTATTCAGACACCTTTTAATACTAACGTGTCATTTGCTAAATTTTCGATGAACCAATACTGTTTCATTATGTACCTTTGAAGGATTGCTGCAAATTCATGCATCAATCAACTGTCTTAAATATTATTTTAATACTTAATAATGCAATTGCTAGGTCAGGAACGCTGAACATTAAAAGCTTAATTACTTAAGTTACCCACTTAATTTAACTTCCTTACAAATGTATGCTATTTACCTATATCATACTTTCAATTTCAATATACATTATCTATAACAGCTTAATCACTTATTATTGTATCTGTACTCACTCGATTCGGCATCTCATTCTCATTAGTCAAGCACGAATGACCATTCATATTTACCTTCTACTTCTTTCTTATCTTGTTATTTTCATCATCTTTTGCTATGGGATTTTCCATTTCCAAATCTGATACGTTTACATTGAAAGCAGATCATATATTCGTAAGACCCACCACAACCAGAGAAGTTTGTATCTGATCTTATCTATATCCGAACTACTAAAACTTACCGAAGACTGCGTCGTAAATAAAATTCGTCGTAAATTGCGTCGTAATTAAAATTTAATTTTACTTGTTGCTGCATGTTCACGAAAGCCAAATATGTATGAACTACAAAATATTTTATAACATCCTTTGTAACCATGTTTGAAGCAATAAACAAATGATTTGATTTTATTAACTTTGGTTAAGATTCAGGAACTCTTGTGTTCTCTATGTAATGACAAAATCTTATTTTCACTTCAGTCCCTCTTGGACATCTGAAGGTTTCTGAGTTATCTTAATACATATACTGAAACGTTGATGAGTTTAATAAATGAACTTAACGCGTTCTCATAATGATAACTCCAATGGTTGGTCTGGTGTGGCGATATAAATATGCTTCTTGAATCCAGGCATATCCTTATGTTTATTGATTACCGAGTGAAGCCATTTTCCGCCGAGTTCCTGAGCCAATGTGGGTTCTACTACATATCTGTGTGTAGTAACTGTCTGGCTGAAAATCCTCTTCATGTTATATTTGCTGGATTAAGTTCTGACTGAATATACAGTCATTTAATGATTTTCGGAATTTTGAACAATATGTTGTGTACTCTGTTGCATTCAAATGTAAGTAAATGTGACTTGATTTTTATCCATGTAAGAGCAATTGAAAGCGCAAATGATTGAACAACCTGATTTAATAATTAACATGTTCTATGAGCTGTACCGAGTTCAACTTTAGGTAGGTATAGTCCAGCATGTGCTGATGAGTTTTATGATCGCAGGTATATACATCTGGCATATTCTTTCTTTGAAGCATCTCCAAAGCTATGGAGTGCATATGATTTTGCTTGAGGCATGGGTTATATCTCTTGGTATTTGAAGTTGAGATAGATACTTAATGTCATTGATTAATTCATCCCATTCCTTTATGATGGGGCTAATACTGGTTCATCCCAGTTTAAACCATCAATGAATAACGATTATAATAACACCTTGAATCCCAAGGTGATTGGGGTGCATTATCCACATGGATCATACAGTACTGTAATTATACTGAGTATGTTATGCTTTGTTAATGCTTGGCCTGAAGGAATATTTAATTTGTATGAAAGTATACCTGTTATTTGATACTATTATATTCTTAATACTTTGATAAATGCCTTATTATCATTATCGAACTGGTGAAATTGTTCACATTAATCTCCTGAGAAGATCTCCAAGGCAATAATCTATCCGAATTTCATGACAATTTTCTGAGATCATGGCCTGTGCTTCACATGAGTTTTGATTACAGCGCTTGTGCTGAAGTAAGTGAATCACTCTCGGTGAGTAGGTATATAATTCACAAATATATTTTCTCATATAATGTCTGACGCTCTTAAGTTGGTGTTCTACCCGTAGTGGTTCAATATAATTCTTCGCATTCCTTGTGGTCTGGGTGCTTAAACTTCTCCATAGGTGGCTCGTATGATCGTCCAAAATCTCTGTATTGTCTATTCTAGGCGGGTGGTGACTTGAACACCATAATACTGTACTTAAGTAGGTATTTTACCTCTGTTTGAAGTAATCTATTTCTTTCTGGACTGATGAGTTGACTCTTTGTGATGAGTAGCCACTTGCATCATGATGACATAGCCGAAGCATGCACCACATGCAACAGCTCCCGAAGTCTCCCATGTCTTAATATAAATTATAGTTACCATTCAACACTTTGTAAAGTTCTCCTGCATGTGATGTCCATTCTTAACACAAACCATTCCACTGGCCATTCCAAAATCAAAACAGTTAAAAGTAATACCAATAACTTTTGCTGGGCATGTTTACTAAAACTTATTAAATCTCTCTCGAAACATTGAATTCTTTATAAAATCAAAACTGTGATGCATTGTTCACCATTTATCTAAAGAAAATAAAATAACAAAATCCCCTCTATTCAATAATCGCAATTTAGTGCTTTTACTCTACTGATTGCAGAAGTCTGACCATACTAAGTACCTATGGTAGTATGACATAGTCCTTTGAATCCTTTAAAAATCAGGTAAAATATTCTTGACAACAACAGCTAATTTGAAATATTTGTTTTTAATATAAACTCTTAATCTTGTATAATATATTAATATTTGTATTTCTTCCTTGTATTTGTAAGTATTATACAATTATTATTTAAGTAGTTTATCCAATTTATTATATTGTCTGTGCACCTTACCCCTTTCACATTGATTTCTATGTCCTCTGTATCACCATATCTTATTCAGTCTATATGAAAATAGTTGAATTACACTGATCATAGTAGTACCATGATAATACTATCAAATCAATAATCCACATCTATATGGGAGTATAGTTAAGAACCACAATTTATTCCAAACTCATACTACTAAGCAGATAACATCACTTTCTTATTAAAACTTATTAAATCTCTTTGTGTAACATTCTTGGAACTGAAATTGTTACTTACGTTCGACAAAGTGTTTTGTTTCATACAAAACAAAGTGACCTTAGTTTGACGTAAAGAGACACTGCATCCATATTTCATCTTTGTTCTTTCTAATTTACACATGATTAAACTGTTTTGGCATATTACTTCACTTAAATTACTATTATAATTTCACTTAAACAAATTAATAACAACATCAAAGAACAACATAAACAAATCTGAGTGACAGTGACAAGGTGACTGATCTGTTTCTGACAAACTGACAGTTCTAGTTAATGACAGAACTGCGATTCATTGCACGCCCGTGAATTCTGTAGTTTTACATGAATAGCGATGGGAAATATCGTTACTTTTATTTCACTATCAAGTCGATGAAGTTATTCATTTTTGTCACTGTTTATCACCGGTGATAAATCACCACCGGTAGCGCGCAGTAAGGAAAGATTACAAATGAACTGTGAAGTGAAATCTCACCGAGTCACCGTATCACAAATTTACGAGACACGACGTGGTTATAAATATCAAGTACCCACATAGTTTAATCAAAACCTTATCCTGTTTAAAATAAGACTCATTTTCATTTGAAGTTTTTGATTCGTAGTGATATTATTAACGAAGCAAGTTGAAAGAAATCATACAACTTAAGTCTTATGACGTTGAGAATAAGATGCAATTTCACTTAAACAAATTCTCTCTTCTATCTGATGGCTCTGTGTCGCTCACGCATGTGCCGCACGGCTCCAGTCACAAATGTTGCTTTCTCTCTTTCGCACGATGGAATTCTGTGAATTATATGTAGCTTGGCCGGTGGCCGGCGTTAAGTCACAGTTAAAGGAATACTGTGGTGAAATCACAGTCGTGACAAATGTAACAGACGGTTTCGATGCATGTCACTGGTGTGACAAGGTGAAGCATAATTATATAACAAGTGATATATCCAGTGATAGGTGAAATGTGCCATTTCTACACATGAAACACTGCTTTTACTGTATAAGATAATAATATCTTAATAATAATAATATCCTTTTATTTAAGATAACACATAACCTCATAATGTGCTGCTTCACATAATAACATTTAACAGTCATAACTACTGAGTTTGCAGATATCAAGTGGTTAATTAGTTAGTCTATATTTACAGCTATTCTGTTTCTCTAGCAATATTTAAAAATGACAGAACTGTAACTATGTACATCACAACACTGTTGTTCCTGTTATTAAGAATATCATTTAGTTATTCTGACACCATAATACAAATCATGGTACCATAGTTTGTTAGCTGTTTATAACAAACTTTTAAAGTCTCATTTCATGCAAGAAATAATAAATTCACTTTTAAAATAAACAGAAGGTATTTCTTTACCTAATTCTGTCTCAATCCTTTTACCATAATTTTTATTATTATTTGTTGGGTGTGTCAAAGTTATATTCTCAAAGAAGTACTATACTTTGAAGACTTTATCTGGATCATATTGTAACATTTGTAACTAAAACATATTAGGTACCTACCTGGATGTACCATACACAAACTTTTGAGTCTTAAAAATTTCAAGACCTTCATTCAACATATTATTGCAATAATAAAACAATACAGATTACCTGAATTCCATTAGCGGTGACACAGTCAACTCTCTTTCCGGTCCCTCAGCATGGTCTTATATCAGCTTCCACGAGCACAACTACACAGGCTTGAATGAACTCATAACACTTACACACAGCAGATATCCACGTCTCCAAGGCCTGTCTTGAAGGCAAGCCTTGACTGGGGAGACTGGGGGCTAATTATATTGTATTCTCTTTGTGAAAAAGGCTGAAAATTGAATTTCGACTGTTAGACAAAGTCTAAATTTATTACCACACTCCATGATCTCTTTTTTTTTTTTTATCACAATTTGTTTATTACTGAGATTCTCATGAAAAATGTCTCACATAGACGAAGTATTCCTATTAATGTAACAAATAAGACAGCTCACCATTATAACTGTAATTATTTGATTTGTTGATCCCAGCTCCTCCACCATGTCGCCAATTACCTAAAGGTAGAAGATACACGGCGAAAGTCTGTATTGAATGTAACATCTATACGCACCATATGTATATATATTCTTGACATAACATAAATATAGGTATAGCGGTGTATGTATTGTATAAGGATGGATCGATGTAACCGAACTCGTATAACGAAACGGTCGATCCGTAAAGTGCAATATTAATAATGTGAACACCTATAGTCTGTTCTGTTCTCTTTTCTTCTCATCTAACGCAGGGCTGACCCAGGGTCAACCTGCGTGTTACCTGAGTTATGAGTACCCACTAACATTTTGATACTGATGCTTACAACTGATATACTGATATATTTGGGTTTCCACCCAATGCGGCCTCCTCCATCCCCATTACTAGCCGCTCCCAGCCTCCCATTGTTCCCATGCTGGTCTGATTCTGTTATCTGATTCTGAATATTGTTTGCCCACAAGCCGCCCGACTCATCGGCAACTGTCTCCGAATATTACTTGCAAACACGCTTTCCGACTCCTCGGTAATTGAGACACAACCATCACAATAATCTATTATTGTGCGCACTGATATAACTGTTATAAAACAACACCTTTTACTTTTCTCACATTTAAAACCTCGTGTGTGGAAAATTTCCATTCCTGTCTCATGAAAACTTATTGACAATATCTGTCAAAACCCAAGCACAGACTGTTTAAACACATTGATCCAAAGTCCACAGACTACATAAAAGCTCTATAGCTCCATTTATGGTTCGCATTCGCGACAACAGACTTGAGTTCCAACTGTGAAGCGATTTCGTATTCACTTCGAACGAATGAAGTTACAAAGTCATATTCGAGATATTACGTAACTGTATCCACCCTCGGGTGCTCGGGAACAACAATATGACGCTATCGCTACAAAGAAACTCCATTTCGCAAAAAACTATAGCAAGTTTTTTATTAAAAAAATAAATCTATACATGGAAGGACAGTTTGAGGAATAAATGCAATATTTTCCCCACTAAGTATGAATATAATGAAGTGACAGAATAGAATTGTAGCTCTATTAAAAAACTATTAAGCAATTTCTACTACCATTTATTCGATTTGCTAATAATATTATACGCTTCGTTAGGCATACTTCAAAGGCCTCATTATCGTTAAAAAAGCCAAACATTTATAACAAGCCTAAAAGTGTTAGCTTCAGCTAAGTTAGTGTCAACATAATGATGGAGGCTTTGACAATAAAGCCTCTATAATTTCAATAAGAGACCCAGACCCTCTAGATGGACACTGATAAATTGTAAGTACCTAATATTTAAGAATTCTAAATCTAAAGTAAACTGTCGAATATAGACGAGCACGGAAAGTCTGAAGTACCTACACTGTCCGATTTATTAATTGTTATCGTCAACACGACGTAACGCAGTGCCCAGGAATGACAATCGCAGTATTTCGTGTATGTTTGTTTCATTTGGCAGCCACACGATAGACAATAAAACAGACCACGCGACGTAGATCGATACCGTTCGCGCCCCGCTGCGCCCGCGCACTCAAACACAGTGACAGTTTAATAGGCGACCAATGCGGGCGGATTTGATTAATAACTAGAGGTACAATCCTGACTGAAAAGTCCGTGTTTGTAAGCAACAACTCATATTATCCCACTGCTGGGCTCGGGGTCTCCGCTCACAATGTGAGGGGTATTAGGCCATAGTCTACCACGTTGGCCATGTGCGGATTGGTAGACTTCATACACCTTTGAGAACTTTTATGGAGAACTCTCCGGTGTGCAGGTTTCCTCCCGATGTTTTCCTTCACCGAAGCAAGTGATAATTAACTTCTAATATCTAATAACATACTGAGAGTTTAATAGGCGACCAATGCGGGCGGATTTGATTAGTAAAGAAGTACAATCCTGGCGGAAAGTCCGTGTTTGTAATTTCATGTTAATCTGACCGATTTTGATCCATGTGTTTGGTAACGTCAAAATACCTAATTACGCAGTAATAGTAAGAGGTGGACTGACGACCTGAAGAAGTCAGCAGTCAAACACTGGATTCAGAAAGCACAGGGTGGTCAGAGTGGCGCAAACTAGGGCAGGTATATGTCCAGCAGTAAACCTCCAAGGGCTGATGGATGGATGTATGGATGACGCAGTAAAAATATAATTTACGCATTCATTGATAATCATTGACAATATTACGGATCTCGAGATTGGTAGTGGCCATGCCAGCCGAGTCAGGGGCCCCGGATGAGATTCGTTAATGAGACGATCATTTGTGCGACAAGTTTGTTCTCATCGTGGGTCTTATTTGTGCGTCTCCATGTTGTTCATGTCATACATAAAGTTTACTTAGTACTAGTGTATACTAGTGTTCAATTCCCAAATAAATAATCTTGAAAGTCAGAAAATTACAATAGTCCAATTTGTCAGTTCCAGGTTCCGTGTCATTACTCAAGTGAGCACATTATCTGAAAATCCAATTTTCTCGAATAAACTGTAGTTCTTGGATAAGTATATTCATGTCCCTGACCTAACTCGCAGTGGAACTTTTATTACGTTCCCCGTGTTCTACTACCGATGCATTTCAATTATCCAAGAACAAATCCCGGAACAAAAGCTAGTACAAAAACAACTTGGCACTGCTTTACGAAACGAGTTGCTCGCGAAACAATGAGAGACAGATCAGATTGAATCGTATCTGATTCTTGCTTAATGCACACCTGGCGGTATTGTCCATAAATATGTCTACGTTGTAGGCTTTGCTTTACGAGCGCCCGTGGGTTTGACAGATGCAGCAAGTTAAAGATAAGTATTGTTCACACTATTCAGACTTCATAGAATACAACTGTTTAGTCGAGGCCTGAAGTACTAATATTTCCAGAAGGCCATAAGTAGCCTAAGTTACTCCTTGTTACATCAGGTATCTGCCAGTGAAAGTCCCGTCAAAACTGGTCCAGCTATTTCAGAGATTAACCGGAACAAACAGACAGACAAAAATTGTAAAAAATGTTATTTTGGTATATGTACCGTGTATACATCCTAATGCACTTAGTGAAAAGCGGTTATTTTAATTTACAAACAGACTCCAATTTTATTTATTTGTATAGATGTATAGATTGACTAGTTTTGAAATAAATCAAAAATACACGGCTGTGAATATAGCTTGCAAGCACGTAGACTCCTATGACTACGTTGTAAGTATTCGACTTAGCTAGTGAGTAATATCCGTAAGCACGCAAACAATCTAAAACAATTACAATATCCACATAACTAGATAAGATAAATTTAGTTCAATGAATGGATTGCATCTGTTCTTTACGACTAAAATAGTGATAATCTGTATCGCACTGGGGTATATAGAAGTGGTTAAAACGCATATAATGTAATGGTGAGTTCTGCTTTAGATCAGGCGTTGCATTGGCGATTCATCTGGTGTCGCGTAAGTCGATAACCGATGGTAACCACTCACCAACGCGTAGCCAGTTTGCTTTTATCCCGGAATTCCCAAGGGATCGGGATTTACGCTGGAAAAACTCCCCCGCGAACGAAGCTATTCTCGCAGCTAGTTTAAATTATAAATGAAGTAGCTTCATATACAGTGGCGGCGTGAGGGTAGGGCGCGGTTGGGTGACCGCCCAGGGTGTCAGGTTTGAAAGGGCGCCGCAGATAGTCGTAACGGAACCCTTATAGTTTCGTCATGCCCGTCTGTCCGCAGCATAGTGTCGAGACACTCAGTGCTGGAAAGCTATATCTCGACATGGATTTACATTGTATTTATTACTTTCGTATGATTCAATGGCAGATAGGGGGCGCTGGTAGTGCTAAAACCGGCACTGTTCACATACACATCGTCTGTTTGTACCGCATTACTGTTTTGGCACTTTACTTTATGGACCATAAATATAAAATACTACCCAGTAATGAAAGGCGATTTTATCCTATACCTAATAAAATTTGAATTCAGCAGTAATGTGTAGGGGATGTTCATGATTGATCAAGTGGAACATACTAGATTCCATGTTATGAAAATTGCAGGGATCAATCCACGGCCGATCTCAAAAGTTGCAGTTTCATTTGGCAATTAACGTGATATACCTTTTTTGACAGTGATATCAGTCTGATATCAGTGATACTAATACGAATAATTATTTATCAGTGAATGCATGGGACCTAAAAAAGGTTTTAATCACCAATATAACACGATAAAGTTTAACACGAGCATGACAAGCAGTTTTTAATATAATAACCCCATGATAATCACGTTACAGCAAATTGGATAAAACTCATGGCAACGCTTTCATTTCGCTCAACGGCGCTAACGAGCTTAATATTTAAATTGATAAAAACGTGGATTGTTTTGTTATCAAAAATTAATTAACTAACTTGATAAATGCACACAACGTTTATAGGGTGTTTATCGCGTATAGTGGATCACGTGGTATTTGCATGAATACTGAAACTTATTTCAGCGCGATTAGTAGCCCACAGTCAATGATATTTAAAAAAATATAGATACGTTATGCCCTTACAAATAAACCAAAAAATCTATTCCGAAAAGAGCTACAACACACACACATTTATCTTTTGTTTGAGATTACACCTATTACATTGGCATGATACATGAAGGTATTTTATCGCTGTATGTCAAATGTCAAGCACTTCTGACAACAACAAAAACTTGCGGATCGTCTTGTATTGACAGAGCGACTACGAGCAGAACGGTCAATTGCCTGTTCTTACGCTCTTCATCGACCGCAACGGCGCGCTAGTGACATATCTACCTCTTTTTTACATTATAATATCATTGTCCACAGTTGGGTAAATGTCTGCCTTATAAATAAATCATGCCGTCACAGCTTAGTAAAAAAAAAGAGAAGAGGTCCTGGCTTAGTTTTCTACCTTCGTAGCAAAAGATCAACTACGCACACAAACAATTATAGAGTATGTTCATTATGAATAAGTTCACCAGAACAGATTAAACGTAACACAATGTACAATGATAGAGCGTAAATAGGTACGTCGTGCGTCTGTAACTCACATATACGGGTGAATACTACTTACATAATGACGGTCAGATTACAAATTCATTCAAAACTTGATGATTGATTTCTTTTCAACACAGACATAATATCAGACGTTATCACTCATCTTTTGAAAGCTGGCCTGTACCATATTTATTAGCTATGGACCCGTTGCGCTCTGCCGTCTCTAATTGCACTTTTCCTGCTGCCACACCGAGTTCCGGTTTCAACCAGCAACAATTATGTCCATGGCCTGCGCTCGATGCTTTGTCATTTAGATTTGCCATTTAAAAATCAGTCTTTGGCATAAAAGGTCCGAAGGTTTTAAAAATTGACCTTGAAATCTTCTAATCTGCACTTTAGCTTGTGACTTTGGATTTAAATCCGTTATTTTAAGACGAGTCCAGTAGCGCTGGGTAGTTAAGTAGGTACTGGTATACTCGAAACGACTTCGGATTCAAAACAATAATTCGTTAGATTTACGGCCCTCGGGCGAGGAGTACCTACCTACTTTGAGTCCAATATCCAGCAATATCGAAAATATTCGAAAATGTAGATCACATGATACTAGAAATACTGGAAATACTATCACTACCGTTTCTCATTGGTGCTAGACACGTAGATTTCCCTGGATTTCCACTTATTACGATAGATACCGATATACCAAAGACTGCGCTCAGCTGGTTGTAATTGCGCTCTTCCTGCCCCTGCCGCTATCGACGGCAATTACATGATAACCGTGATCACAGCTCAGTCATTTAGATTTATCATTCACAAAATATGCATGTCCGTTCGCCGCCTCGCTATTTCTGATCGCCAAGCGGTTATTCTACTTTAATAGACACTAGTAAATAAACTTTTTTCAACGGATAATCTTCGTCTTACTTGGGAAGTGCAATAAACCAGCTTCGCGCCGTTATTTAGATAGGATATTGGCAATGTTCTCAGTTGCATTACTTACATGAAGATCAGAGCTGCAGACTACGGCTATATATTTTATTTTTACACATGAGGTATGCAAATGTTCCATTGCAGTTTAATTTGAGAGTAAATGTCGATGAAATGCTACGTCTACTTTATATTTTCGAAAATGAACCCGAAGCGCTTATAGCTCGGCGGCTTGAGTCGATCCTAAATGATTGACAAAGTTAAGCAACAGCGGGCGCGGTCGATAATTGGATGGGTGACCGCTAGTGGCAAAAAATTCTTCACGCCTCCACCAATCCGTACTGAAGCAGCGTGATGGAGTCTAGGCCTCTTCAAGGGGAGAGGCTCAGTAGTGGGCCATTAATGGGTCGAAGCCACAAATTGAAGCCATACAACAAAAAATAACTGGAGAGATAAACAGCAAAGTGGAATGAGTTCAAAACTTCACAATCTTTTAACATCAAAAGAAATAGTGGATAGTGGTCATGAGGGGTCATAGATCCTTATATGCCTATAATTTTGTGGCAACACTTTGTACTTTACACTAAGCTAATAATAGTAAAAATTTGATGATAAAAATAAATCATGTATCACCAATATATCTTTCGAATGTCACAGTAGGTATTATCATTGAATTGATGAAAGATAATCTCAAGCACTCTGAGCTCAAGCATAGAAAACAGTATTAAAGGGTATATCCAACCTGTTCACCCACAAACAAAAATGGCTTCACACATTCTAACTTTTGGTAGACAATTTCATCTGGAATGAAGATAGTCTGTACCCTGGATTAACACACACGCTACTTTTTATCTGGGAAAAGTTCAGGGTTCCCGCGGTATTTGTAAAAAACCTATATACAAGCGCGCGAAGCCACGGGCATCATCTAATATCTAATTAATAAAAAATTTCATTTTGAAAAAACTCTACCGCGGACAAAGCCACGGGCAAAAGCTAGTTTCAATATAAATATCAGTGCTGAATGATGCACCATTATTAACACAAATCAATTGCCTTGTGTAAGCTAGTTAACCCTTCGCCCAGCAAAGGGTGTTGGTAATAAAGAAGAAATAGTATTTTAATAATTTTGTGTCCTCTCCATCTTGGATATCTTTTATTCTTTGCATTATCATACTTATCGTCAACCAATCATCTTTATTGAAGTTAGTTAAGTAAAGAAAAATAAAACCTTTGTTCACAGCTCATTAAACCAAATCATTATTATATCATAATCCTCAAATTATTATTGGAAACAAGGAATGCAAGCAGTACTTTAAATAGATACATATATATTAGTTCACCGGGTACTATCTTATATGATAAATGCAATATCTGCAGGTACATTTTATATGTTCTAGTCATAATACTGACAATTTCAAGGTGGTTTTCATTGAAATCCTTATTATTGTTAGAAAAATTACCAGTAATGAATAGTATCAAGAGCTAACTATTAAGTTTGTTGAGGCTTAAGTACCTAAAATTAAAAACATTATTCAGGACTCATTTAAATTATTATATTATTATGACTTCAAATATTGCTATGGGAATAAACCAATGACTTTATATGGGTGTCAAAAATTATTTTACAGGAAAAGTATTTTCTCTATTATGGCAATAAATTTTATGAAGACAACTTGAAAAGTGGTGTATTATTTTTTAATTAGTGTTTTTGTTAAGACTTTTTAAACTAATTTATCAGTTGTTACACCATGTTGGAGGCCCTTGAGTGGGATGGAAACTTTCAATACTTGAGTTGGTCACTAACCCCTCCACCAATCCCAACTGGAGCAAAGTAGTGGACAATGACTGAATCCATAATATAAACGAAGGCCAAAAATATATGGACCAGTTGTATTATAATAATTATGAACAAAGGTTAAATACTAAAAAAACACCAAAACAGGAGTTAATAAGATGCAAAATCTGCTAAAAGTCTGCTTATCATATAATAGCTGTGGGAAAAACAGAATAAATTTTGTGCTGTAAAAACTTGAATTGATGGTAAGGAGTTAAGTAGGTATATCAATTTCATAATAAATTGATTATGATTATTTTTAAACACAACAATGAATCTGATCTAAATTAATTTAGCCTTGTTGGACACTCAATTATTGATACAACTGTTTTAGTACGACAAGATAATAAGGAAAGAAAAAGTTGCAAACAAAATTGTCTTGATAATTTCATCACACTCATTCATTAATGAACATATTTAATACCCCAACTCACAAGTCACTAACGGTTACTTAAACGCTCCTTAGTAAAGAATTACCATGCAAATTCTGTACTAAGGAGCGATTTAAGTAACTGTTAGTAACTCTAGAGTTGGGGCATTAGTCTCAAACAAGTAGGTAATCACTGTAAAGCCAATAAAAGCAGTATGCAATATTATTACCCGAATTATTGATAATTTCTGTCTTGGCAGGTCCCACTGCTGGGCTTGGGTCTCATGTGTGTAATAAGCCAGTACAAGATATAATTTGTAGTATATGTTTTTTATCATTTAAATATGAGGTTAGTCTCATTTGTAAGATGACTAATAGGCCAGCAGGAAGTTGTCTGTATTGTTTATTTGCATGGTTCAAATGACTCAGCCAATTCAAAACAATGGAGAAAAAGATTATTTTGCTTGTAACTAACTGCACACTAATGAAAAATTACTTCCAAGTAATTAACAAATTAATTAATTAACAAACAAAATGTTTGCTTTCTCTTTAATATAAACAGATATTTTTACTATGTTATAACAATAACATAGTTTGGTGTATTGGCTGCTATCCAACCGTGTATCATATATTAATATTGTTTGTATTTTGTTTAGGTATGTAATGTCAATTGCATTAAATACGTATACAATATCATATTATATGAATTACCTTGAAAGTTCACGTACATTATATGTTATCAAACGTAGTTTTAATAGACAGTGTTGCGTATGCATAGATAACATTACATTACAAAAACAATGGAATTATCCGAAAGTCAGATCCACTATAGATATTCTGGGTATTCTGTGCATTGGCAAAAGATAGGTTTATAAACTCACACGGGCTAATTATTAGGTATGTACTTACCTCCTATGTCAGCCAGTCGTATCGCAATTCAATAAAGTACTTAAATGCACAGGGCTGCTCGTAAGAAATAAAGAAACCAAACGACTTATAAAAAGAAATCACTAAACGATTGTGCAAAGAATAGGATTCACTTACATTTATTATCACCACAATCTAATCTTCTAAGTCTTCCATATATAACGTCGTTGCACAATAGTCTCTGTACATGTTTTTCAGCGAAATAGAAATAAAATATAATTACCACTAGTTACGATAATAAACTGTAAATGCCAGAAAACAACGGAGTGAAAAAAGACGTCTAGATTGGATGGACGATGCACTGTACTTTGGCTAATTTTTCACGATAGATGGCGTTCTAAACATATCAGCCATAGACAAATTCCTTAAGTGAGACCTAAAAGTACAAGAACCACAAACAATAGTAACTATTTTGGAATTGATAAACATAAAACACATTTTACCCATCAAGTAAAGTAAGAAGATATGAAGTGAAAGTGGTTAAATAAAAAAAAAATGTAATAAATGATTAGAACGAATATTATTTTACTTATTTATTTTTATATATGCGAAAGTAGAAAAGACGCTGTGTTTAATGAAAGGTCGGAATCTGAATACATTTAAGCACAAGCACACCTTTAATGCAACTTAAACTGATTAAAATCTTCTTAAATTATTGTTACTTGTGAGGAAATTGATATTTTTTTATTAGTATTATAATTTCATTAAAAACAAAAAAGATCATCATCACTCATCAAACGGTAAAACGCTAATAGTAATAAACGCTAGACTTATAAACATGAGTTTAATCATTGCATCGGATAAAAGTGAAGACACGTCAATAATGTGACAGATAAGGCAAATATAAACACTACTGCAAATGTCGAATAATATTAGTCTGTTTTGCCACCCCTTTCTCTATTTCAGTTAAGAATATTTCCGTGTCTAATTTCACCGCATTATCCGACAAACCATATATGTGCGTGGTGACACTAGTGACTGTTTGTCTTATCTGTCACATTGTTCCCCACGTAACCCTACTACAGATAAGAGTGTTGCCGAATCGAATTTCACAAAGTTCATTAAAAAACAACATGTCTTCACATTTATTCGACAAACTATATTATACTAATCACCATTTTCTAAAAGTGCATGAAACTAAAATTTCATGATAGAAATACTTTTAATTGAAATTATTATAGTGGTTTTCAAGAGATTAATCACGTTAATTAAACAAGGATTGCGCGTTGCATAAGATTATAATATACTATTATTAACTATATTTGGGTAAGTTTTTGTAGTAGTATAAAATTTCAAATATTAAAAGAATAAATTTATCCGAGGCAAAAACTGTACGTAATTATAATTATGATGTAGGTAAGTATAGAGTAATCAATAAACTTTTCACGTGTTTTTATTTCAGTTTTCAGGGCGCGACGGCATTTAATTGCATTGACTATTTTTTATGACAACACTGTAGCCTAGTTGATAGCAACCCTGCCTGCGAAGCGTGGGGTCCCGAGTTCGATTTCCGGCCCCGGCAGATATTTATACATATGACCGATAATATTTGTACTCTGGTCATAGGTGATATTGTGATGTGTTAAATGTGTCGTCCATGCCACCCGTGATACAGGTAAAAACCTACTGCAGGGGTATGAGTGTGTAAGCGTTATAAATTTATTTATTTATTTATCTGTGTTAAATAGTTTTTGGGTGCCATTGAATATCATTTCGGTAACACGAACAGAACGTTGAATAAACGTATATAATACCGTTAATTTACTGCTATGAAACTTAAAAGCATGCTTTTTCTGTAATTTCAATATATAACTATAATTAGCTGTTGCCCGTGGCTTCGCCCGCGGTAGAGATCGATTTTTACAGATCCCGCGGAAACACTGTAATTTTCTGGGATAAAAAGTAGCTTGTGTTTCAATCCAGAGTATAGGCTATCTCCATTCCAAATTTCAGCCAAATCGGTTTAGTAGTTTTCGTGTAACAAACAAACTTACATTCACATTACAAAGTAAATATTTTTGGGTCTAGCATAATGACTTTTTGTAGGCTGGCAATATGTTTTACGCCACCTGGTGGCTAGCCTCGACGCGTAGTGTCTATATTCTATCCCACTCGCACTCGTGAGTTGTGCGCAAGTTGTGCGTGACCGAACGGTTCAATGACTCTGGCGACCAGTTTCTATTTTCTCTCTGGTTTTGTCGTCGGGTCGACCAGCAAGGAAGGGGGTCTTTGTTTGCGTTTCACGTTCGCGTTGTACGGTATTATCCGCGTCGGCTCCACCGTATCGTATCGAGACGGAATGTGCCCGCATAAGTGGAAGCGTGGGTCTCGCTCCTCCCGGTCGATGTGAAATGTGGTGCAGTGCCCCAGGGTGGCGCCGTCTAACAGTGCAAGTGCAGTGAGGTGCAGTGGTGTGTGCGAGGGAGCGTGGGTCGGAGTGGCCACGGCGAGCGAAGTGCGCGGAGGTGGCGGCGGCCGCTCGGCCATGACCGGCGACATGCCTCTAGGGAGCGCGCACGCGTTCGGGCGCGCGTTGCTCCGGGACGGGGCGCTGCCGCCGCTGGAGCCCGGGCCGCCGGCGCCCCCTGCCAACAACGCGCAGCCGCCCGACAAGCGGCCGCCCGCCGCCGCCGCTAGCCCCGAGCAGGTCATGAAACTCTACATGAACAAGCTCACCCCGTACGAGCACCGCGAGATATTCGGCTATCCCCAAGTGTATTTCATCGGCGCGAACGCCAAGAAGCGGCCCGGGCTGGTCGGCTTCCCGAACAATTGCGAGTACGACAATGAACAGGGCTCGTACATCCACATCCCGCACGACCACATAGCGTACCGTTACGAGGTCCTCAAGGTGATCGGCAAGGGGAGCTTCGGGCAGGTGGTGAAGGCGTACGACCACAAGAAGCGCGAGAACGTCGCCCTCAAGATGGTGCGCAACGAGAAGCGGTTCCACCGCCAGGCGCAGGAGGAGATCCGCATCCTGGAGCACCTCCGCGAGCAGGACAAGGACAACACGATGAACGTCATTCACATGTTCGACTCGTTCACGTTCAGGAACCACACGTGCATCACGTTCGAGCTGCTCTCGATCAATCTGTACGAGCTGATAAAGAAGAACAAGTTCCAAGGGTTCTCGCTGCAGCTCGTCCGCAAGTTCTCGCACAGCTTGCTCCAGTGTCTCCACGCGCTGAACAAGAATCGAATCATTCATTGCGACATGAAGCCTGAAAACGTTCTGCTGAAGCAACAGGGACGCTCCGGAATCAAGGTCAGTAATGAGACGTAGCCTGTTTCTAAATCTGTGCGCTGTTAAACTAACGGAAATACGATGTTTCGCGAACGTGTTTATCGCTAGATTCCGAGTCAGCGGACACCTGTTCGTACTTCGTGTTGGAGAGATAGCCCGGAGGCCAAAATCGATACTCTTGTTGTGAACAGCTGCTGAGTGCTGCGCGGTACGCAAGGGCAATCAGCTGGCTGGCCACACCCGCGCCCCTAGCCTACATCGGGAAGGGACCCCAATTTCCCAATACGCAATACGCACCCTCTTACCGCGTTACGTTATCAGTTAGGGTTGGGAGATTTACAATCTGAATTTATATCGATATCTATGAATACAGTATTTATTCCGTTTCAGTTCCGTTTAAACTAGCGTAACAGTATAGAGTATTTTAGTTATAAAACTTATAAATATTAGATATTTGCATGTTAATAGGTAGGGTGTTTATTAGGTATAAAACAAATGAAAATGAAAGCAATACAGGGTTTGCAGAATAATTAACGAGACGTACCTACATAAACATTGTCTTGTGTCTCGTTCGTCTCCCATTTCTATCCCGCAATATTCTTAATCGTGATGGGATAAGGTTGTCGGATATTTTAAAATTCGGATATGATACTCGATTACTTGGTTGTGCATGCTACTGTCATTCGTATTCGAGCGCATGGATGAAACGTGTATAACGCGATTGTGCCTATTGCATGGATGTAGCAACTACTAACTAGCGATTACGCTTATCTTTGACCGTGGGTTAGATGTTTTCCGAACGTCCGTACGCGTTAATTTCTAATTTGAAACTTCATTAATTTAAAATCCGACGAGCCGATGTAGGACTCGTATTGTATCTATTTGCGTCACTTACGGGGGTTCAAAGTTTTAAAATGTTGATTATTTATCGGAGTAATCGCACATTAGATAAAGTGTAAACCTTCAAAACTCGTGACTGCAGTCTAGCCGTGGAACAAAAAATGTGACCTAGAATCTAATGATTCAGCTGCTCTTCGAATGGCGTTGTTGAAATTAATTTTGCATTGCTAACGGTAAATCTCGTCATGGCGGAAAATTTAATGTGCCGAACGGGCGTTAACTGTTACGGGTATCTCGCTTTATTACTGCCATTTCCATTGTTAATTATCCAGAAATAAAGCATCCTGCATTTCGTTTTATTGTATCTAAACTACCAAGTACCTACCTATCTACAGCGTGTTTCAGATTAATATGTTAATCAAGAAAGTAATGTGTTCAAAATCGGCAGCTGAATCGATTCCACGTATTTTTAATGTAGGTAATTTTTTTTCCCTAAAAGGTATAAAGTTACTACGATTGGTGGTCCGAGTTAATTTAAATTCAAAGTTACCCAAAACTACCTGTACATATTATGTATATGGCAATGGCAGTAAACTTCTTTCAAAGTTCGGATAGTTACAAACTAGAAATCTATTGAAATAGGTATAGGCTATAGCCTATTGACACTAGAAATGTATCATTAAACACTAAATGCTGACGTAATATAATTTGATACAGTGACGTTAGTGTAATAGTGTACGAAAAAAACAATTGTAATTGAATAATACAGAATAATGAGTTTACTCAGGTGGGACCTAACCTACTTAGATGTGGCAGCCATGCAGTTAGGCTGGATGGTGAACGGCTCATTGAAGGCTAATTGTTGCTGAGGAGTATCTACTGACTAATGAGTAAACCAATCTAACGGTATCCATATTCCATGCGCTTGCCTGATTTTCTCCTATTGTTTTCGAGATTAAAGTGAAGTTCATCGTTGTTTCGTACCATATGGGCAAAATTATAAAATAGACAAAGTATTGTAAGCTTGTCTGGTACTCTTTATCTTTATTTACGAATGAAGAGCTCCGGTTTCAATCGATGAAAATGGAACTCTCCATTTTCCAGAGACCAGAGCTGCACCCATCGGATTCTATCATGCCTAAAACTAGTTTTGCAATTATGATGATGTGATAATGTCGGTCAACCGTTAACCAAAACGTAACGTTAGTGACCAACTAATATAATTTCTCATTGAGACGCTTTGTCTAATCAATTAACTTGCTATAAATTCTATATGATTTCAAAACTGCACAAAAATTGGAGATTTCCATAAAAAAAAACTTTCGCCTTCGTCTACCTTACAACGAACCGCGAATCTCAACTAAACACACCAATTCGGCTGTCACTAGCCGAAGTCAATATTTACTCGGTACACTCGATATTTGCGCAGTCAATTTTAGGCTTTATGTGTATATGTCAAAATCACACGTGACGTTTAGAGGTTTGGCGAAGTAGTAGAGGCTAAAATCGCATGAATAACGGTGAACTAACTGAACACCGGAGTAACAATCAGTGCATCGTGAGGGGAAATTTTATCTTGTAAAAATATTATGCTTAGAGAAAATAGCATTGAGCTAGTGTTTTTACTACGCTGGCCAACCGCATATTGAGAACAAGCGAAACGTTAATTTAGTAAAATTTGCTGAGTTAAATTTTTCCGTAGCTACTCTGAGAAAATGTTGTGGTAATATTTTGTTTGCCGTGTAAAATAATTAATTTTATTGGAGTTTAACTCCTTTAGAATCGATTTTTATATTTAAGCCCGCGGTATGATGAGGAGTAAAATCAAACTTTCTCCGTTACGTTATGCGTTACAACGCCATCTAGTTGTTACCGATTTAAAGATTGCAAACTAAACTTTAAACTCCAGACGTGCGTCGGAGCTGTCACACACAATTTTTTCTTTTAATTTAAGTCAAAACCAGTGATAGATATGATCTGAATAGAAATTATAATCTTGCGCGGATCTCTAACTTAAATTATTTTAAGAACCCACTGCTAATTAAAAATTAATTTAAACCGGTAGGCCTGATCTCAAATCAAAGACCCCTGGAGTCTGCCAATCTGCATTTCGTGATGCGACGTGATGGAATGGCCTTACTTCAGTACTGATAAAAGATTCAAGACCCAAGCCAAGTCATGGGTACAATAATCATAATGAAATATGCACACCATGCCTTTAGAACTAAAATTATTATTATTCACTTAGTGCAGATGTCGTGTGAATATACTTATTAATTTGTTTGTCAATCGATAATATTCTAGCCACGATTGTAGTGTAGTGTTGTAACTTGTAGTATCGTATTCGCAACTGCGGCAACAATATCCGTAAAATCGATCCGCTATTTCTGACTGTCGCTTGTCAACTTTATGTGCTGTCAGTCACGCTATTCTACATAGGTTCCTTACTGTGCCAAAATCAATACATATCATAGCTATAATATATTAATATTAGAAGAGAAAAGCTAGAAGAAGGGAAAGATAAATTGTGTGTTTGACTGTAATATATGTTACAAATACAGTTTAAAAAAAACACGTGAAAGGGTCCCTTTGAGTATTGACAAAATAAATTTCGAACGAATTTACTTATTTATAATATTTAGCGTATTGCTTAACCAAATATAAGTTACTAAATACCGAGGCTATGACTAACTGCATACAATTGTATAGTTTGAGTTAACCCAGTGACACAAAAAAACACATGTTCAACCCGATGTAGCTATACGCACAAAAGACGACCTCGGGATTCGAACACCTGTACCCCGGCCGGCCAGGTAGCTCGCCAAACAAAAACAAACCAGACAAGGGGTTTACGAGTACAGCTAGGGTTGCCACTTGTCAGGCTCAGGCTTGTGATGATAGCGTAACCAAAGAAATAAATCATCTTAATTGGTCCAGTTTATAAAAAAATATATCAACGCGATGAATTGATAAAGTCCTCTTTTTAAATTATGTAATTGAACACTTATTATTTTGGCTTATGGGTAAGGTAAATTTTAAAAAATCAATATGAGTTATAAATTATAACGTAGTTGTTCAGCATCCAAGATTAACGTATTCCTGGCGATGTGGCAGCCCTAAGTAGAGTTCATAAAGCCGGGGTTACATACCGACAGGAATAAACTATTGGAGCGCACGAATCCGTTTGACTACTTTATCTAGGTCGTATTGTATTTAGATTTAAGACAATGTAATGTAGTATAAATCTTGTAAAATCATAATGTAATGTACTTGTACAGGTATAACAAGATCAGTACGAGATTTTTAGGGTTCCGTAGCCAAATGGCAAAAAACGGAACCCTTATGGAATCGTCATGTCTGTCTGTCTGTCTGTCTGTCTGGCCGTCCGTATGTCACAGCCACTTTTTTACGAAACTATAAGGACTATACTGTTGAAACTTGGTAAGTAGATGTATTCTGTGAACCGCATTAAGATTTTCATACAAGAATAGAAAAAAAAAACGATAAATTTTGGGGGTTCCCCATACTTAGAACTGAAACTCAAATTTTTTTTTCATCAAATCCATACGTGTGGGGTATCTATGGATAGGTCTTCAAAAATGATTTGAGGTTTCTAATATCATTTTTTTGTGTGTCCCCCCCCCCTGTAACTTCTAAAATAAGAGAATGATAAAACTAAAAAAATATATGATGTACATTACCATGCAAACTTCCATTGAAAATTGGTTTGAACGAGATCTAGTAAGTAGTTTTTTTTTTAATACGACATAAATCGTAAACCGCAATTTACCTTTCATTCAATCAACTCAAATACTAACCTACCTACCTAACCTGTAGACTCATAGACTAGTATGTTACTTTCTGCTACGGAACCCTTCATGGGCGAGTCCGACTCGCACTTGGCCGCTTTTTGTTGCTATAACAGTCTATAACAATGGGTTAAGGTTTTACAAATTGCTAATGGAATCTAAAAAATGCTAATCGATTGGTTTTCGCATCGACTGATAGTAATATCAGTTTGCGGATGACATATTCCAATATCAAGTGATAAGATAAACTGATTCATGACCTTTATTAAATATTTGACGCAGGTTCGTATATACAATATTTATTACTGAAATACCTATTTATTAAAAAAAAGATTATCTAGGATATTTTTATGCCTATTGGCGACGTACAATACGGGCTACCTATGATAAATGATCACCGTCTGTAGACATTGGTAACAATAAAGTTTATAAGCGTTGTTAACGATAAAGAGGCAACATGAAGTCAACATGAAGTATTGGAATCAAGTTCTGATTGCACCAAGCAAGCACCAGGCAAGCTGGCAACGCATTGACAAAGTATCTGATGTTAGAAATGACTCGTTGCGTTTGCTGTTTATTTCTTGTTCTTTTTTTTTCGGTATTAAAACTATAAAATTCCATGTTGTCAGAAAGTTTTAAGCCAATGTAAAAAACCTTATGTTTTCAATCTAGCGCGATTGATGAAACCTTTTAAAATAGTGAATAAAAGAGGCATTTTTAAGGCTACATTGTTGGCGAGTTTTATACGGATTTTATATTTATAGAAAGGCTAGTAAATCTAAATACATACTTGTCGCTGAAAGGAGAATCGTTTCGTGTAATGATTGATATTGTGTATAATCACAGAATAAGGAAAAACGGTATAATTTTGTATCAGGCTTATTCAAGATACATACATGCCACGCTAGAATTAAATGTAGAAAACAAATTAAGAGATAAGTACTCATAGATAATTTTATTTATTTTACTCGCTATAAGAGTATTCGACAATCGGACCAGAGTATTCAAGCCTCCCATGACACTTCGGAAGAAGAACGTTCAATAGCTAAACACGTCTATCGTCATCTGACCGAAGATCTACGTGCTCAGAAGATTTGACACACCCACTTTAAGAATAACTGTATCTACTAGGCTATCAGCAACTGTGGTGGCGTAACTTCGTGTTATTGTTGCTTATACCACGTCATACAGTAGTCATCTGACATTATCTCCCTAAATGATAGCTGTTAAGTTGCTATTAGAGAACTACTAAACGGTAGTGTTCGAATCACTTCGGGCTAAGGGCTTTTAAGATGTATTTACACCGGTCGATTTTGCTACGAGTCGTTCGATTGTTAACAACTCGCCACAGAAATAATAACATAGCTTAACATGAAATTACCGTAGCAACATAGAGTAGATTAATTAATATAACTACTACTCGTCGATTTTTAATCGATAAAATAATACTGAAATTTCCCTTTTCCCTAGGATTTTCGGAATGCCAAGGTATAAAAACACTCTTTTGCTAAAATAGTAGGTTTCTTGTTTTGAAAAAAATAAGTCAATTCGACTACGAACATACGAGTCTACGAGAGTTGAATAAATGAATGAGACTAGGCATTTTTTTTATTTATTTTTTGCGATTTACGTTTGAATTCTGCATTCAAAGAAGCGAATAGGAAATTGTATCCAATATCCAATTATTCACGTCACACGTTCGCGTTGGTCACTCACAGGAATTGATTAGAAGAAGGGATTACGTGATATTGAATGAACAATTACGACTAATCATAGGCCTGATTGAGGTTGATAATAATGTAGAATCGTAGCATCCATCTTCAGCTACCTCTTCGAAGCTTGGTTTCCAGATGTATATTTATATAAACTTCTTGGTTACTCAATACAAATCGCCCTGTGTGAACGCACATCTAGTATCGCCTCGGATTAGCACCAACGTGCAATTATCTCGCGATTATGATTTCAAAGCTTAATGGATAACGTGAAGCGTTTATCGCGGCTGACCTTTCCATTGCTTTGTGCTAATGTTCTTGGCACGAGATTATAGTCATCTACTGTGAGTCTGTGATAAATCGTAAATTGGAATTATATTTTTGACTTTGTCGACGGCTTTAGATTTGACAATGATTTGACAGTGTTTGAGTGAGCTCGGTGATCGTCATCGTGATTCATGACCCATAACTGTCCTACTAATGGCATTGGGTTTCTTACCATGTGAGAGGTCTTACAAATCTTACAATGTCACTTTTTCATATGGTTTGACATATTTCAGCATCTCAAACAAAATGTTGAGATAGGAGAGATCTTAATATCGGTTAATTAGTACGGCCCTACGTGTCCGAAGTAAATATTACGTAGCTTACAATAAATTGTTATTAGGCACCTGCGGTTGTCCAAATTGGATTGGTCTATCGTTACTGTTGCAATAAGGACGTTTCAATTCTGTAAAATTGGACTAAACCAGAGCTAAGGCCATATTTTTATACGAGGCCGTTTTAAATTTTAACTGTGTATTGACGAAACATCAAATACTATTGAAACAGGACTACATAATGTATAATTACCCTATTATATAAAACCCTTCACAATGAAATGCATTTAGCTGTTGCGTCTCGTGAGGGTGTGAGATTCGAGCGATTTTCAGTCGTATTATGTAGGTGATAGGGAAGTCGCGTGGGACTTCATCAATTGCATTATTGATGGATGCGGTACTAGCGTCGGTGTATGAACGAGATTTATTGTAGCTCTGAACTGAGTCATGAATATTGCAATAGTCTGTATAGAATAAATATAATATGTCAATAACATAAATAATGTATTATGAACGGAAACTTTCCAATGTTTAGGAAAATTAAACGGAAGGGAAGATAAATTAATTAATCAATAAATAATGTCCATGGCATGGTCCACTTACCATCAGCATCAGATAGATTGGAGCGCGTTTGTCGACAGGTTATACATAACAAAAATATTGTAAAAACAGACAAATTATTTGGATAAATCAGTGTTGTGGCCAATCAAATTATATTAATACATAAAAAATTGCGTATTCATGGTAATTAATCTGTATTCACAATACAATTATATTTTGTAAATTAAATATAATATTATTGCACTAATGCTATACTATTTCTACAGCCTTGTTGCTCATACACTACTGAACGTCGGTTGTGAAAAATATTTTTTTAAAATCAAACTATAATACGTGTGTGGCCACAGAAGAAACGGCAAGAAACTTTATAGGTATATTTAGGTTTCGAATTACATTATTTAGAATTTTAGAAAAATACTCATAACTAAATAGGCCATCATAATATACCAAAAATAAAACTGAATAAAATCTCTTTTTATTTTTAATGTATGACGCATTAGATTATGAAATAAAATGAACGTGACTCAATTCGGTTATTTGGGACTCCGGGAGTAACTTATTACGTAGGAGTTTTCGGCAGATTTGATGACGTCGTCTTGCGGAAGGCATGGAGTCTTCACGTGATATTGAAAGATAGCATGATAGCACAGTCTTTTAGTCTTTACGCTGTCGGCAATGATAGTATTTAGATGTGGACTATTTGGATGCAGTTTATAACTATGCTTTCGCCCCGCTACATCTATGCGAGAAATCACAAAAAAAAATGTGACAACGTTGATTTTTTTTGTTACTTGTGAAGCGATCGAAATAAAAATAGTGTTACTCCAAGCGTATGACTAAACAGGTTTGAAAATCGGTAATGCGGCTTAATAATACTTATAAAAATATTAGTCAATGCAAGCTGATTTACGGTTATTTAATTTTAAAATTTTATTCCAATAACGTTTAAATATCCGTCAGTAGGTGAAAAACGCAGATGCGTAATTTTTCTTTTGCTGAAATCGTGTTTACTGACCTACTTAACATGACTTTCAGTTACGCTTGCACTATCAAACAGGCATACGATGCTTGTAATGCAAATATTGGCGAATATTTAAACCGGCTTATAGTTTAGCTAGGGTTGCCATACGTCTCGTATATACGGGACTGTCACCGTATTTGACCATCCCGCCCCGTTTTACTACATGTCCCGTATTTGTCCGACATAATAGGTATTTCAAGTTCAACATAATACGGAAATAGAGGATTAGGATAGGAGAAGATTTCGAATAAAAACTTTGATTCGTTGAGTTGAGATTATTATGTACACATGCATGCTATTTTGGGCATCGGAAGAGTTACATACGTTTTGTATTGATTCCTAAAATTATGGCAACCCTAAGTATAGCTACCATCAGTAAAATACAGAGGCAAGAATATCTTGCAGGCCAATTTCATTTTTATTACTGAACGTTACGGGCTATAATGGTGTAAATGGATTATTAGATGCATTTGTATGCGTTCAACAATTTTATGTGATGTAATCATAACTCGTGCCAACTCTTGCAGTCGATCTTGGTAAAATTTCTAATATTTTACTTCGTTATAGCTGTTGCTCCAGTGGGACTTTGAAATGCCTCCATCGATGCAGTAGGCGTATCGTAAACTGTAAGACGATATGTTGAAAGGTATTATAGCACTTTGAAAGAGTAACTGCGCTTGTTTTAACTGTTTGGATTTATTACGTAGTATTCGGAAAACTTAGTATTATAAATATGACATTGTGTACAATTTACAAATCACTATTTCTTTAATTATCTTCAAGGATCATTTTCAAATGATCCAAACTTACTTGATATAAATGCTTAGGTACATATCCAGAGATCGTTTTCCTTATTCTAGGAAAACAATACGATGGTGACTGGTCCGTGTCGCATTCAAGGGAATATTTTTAATTAAGCGGTTTTTGGCGTCGGTTAAACTGACAGCTCCTTTTAGGGGCGCCGCTTTGACGGGCAAAGTTGTAAAATATGTAAAAGGGCAATGTTTGCTCTTTTATTTAAATTATTTTCTTATAATTAAACGGATGTAGTGATACTGTAGTTCAGTTGGAATTGAATTTAAGTATAGGGTAGTGTCATTTATTCATTACTCATGATTTGACCGCGACTTTACCCGCGTTTCCGGGATAATATGTACCCTATATCTTGTTCCGGATCATAGTCTACCAGTTTTCTAAATTTTATGAAAATCCCTTCAGTAGTTTTTAAGTGAAAGAGTAACAAACATTCATACATCCATGCAAAGTTTTACATTTATACTTAATATTAGTAGGATTAGTAGGGTAGTAGGATGTTATTGATAGATTCTTAACTTGGATCAAATTACAGGGTACAGATAAAAAAATATGTCCATAGTAATTAGTTAAGGTAGAGACCACGTCATAATTGAAGGGGTGAGTGTAAAAAGGGTTTAAGTAACAAAAACAACAATTCGAGATAAATGCGTTTGAAAGTCAAGACTTCATTTTCGTTACATTCTTAGTATTCAACTTCAAATCAGTTTTTTTATGATTCCAAATTATATAAGATGCCTTCGAATTCTCATAAATAAAGTATTTTTTTAATTATTACTCTGTAATAAGCAAATATTGTCAGTTTTCCAAATAAATAAATAAATAAAACCCAATAAAAATGCGCCACATCCGTGCGTTTCTCACGAAACAAGGATTTAAATAACATTATATTATACTAGCTGTTGCCCGCAGCTTCGCATGCGGAAATTATGCTTATCATATTTGTACCCCTTGCAGAAAAAAATTTAAAAACAGGTTAATTTATATGGAAGTACTTATATTTAGGAATTTATATACTGAAACGTACGATATAATCACAAATCATTCCTCCGGGAACGAATTTTAAAAAATAAACAACATTAGTTAACATTAGTTAACATTAGTTTTTTCTTTTTCATGAAAAATTTGAAAAACTCGAAAACATGTATTTCATCAATTAAATGAGGAATTTTTGTTGCAAATTTAAAGCAAATCGTTGATATTTCAAAATATTCCACACTAAGTTTCATCTTGTTTCCGGTGAAAACTTTTAATTTTATCGGGACGAAAAGTTTTTTAAAACGTGATCCAAAGTATGAGGAACAACATAACTAATTTCCGTCGAAATCAGTTCAAGGGTTTTCATGTAATGCCCGAACATACAAACAGACAAACAGAGAATAATTTTAAAAACAAAATTTTTGGTGTTCTAACACGTTACTGAAGTGCCCCTAACCGTAATTTTGAAAAATATTATATGTACAGAAAAACTGGCTCTTGAGTTTCATTAGAAAAAAAACAAAAAGGTACCGTTATTTCCATCCATCCAGGAGTTACATATCTTGTCTCGAAGTAACACCACCAGATCCTAAATGGATCAATGATGAACTGGTTTTACGATGTCAACATGAACAGTACAAATATTTTTAAAAACGGTTCTGTTGTTTCCATCTGGACACTCCTTCTCCCTCTCCCGCTCCCACTCCCTCTCCCGCTCCCACTCCCTCTCTCGCTCCCACTCCCACTCCCTCTCCCACTCAAACTCTCTCTCTTTCTCTCTCTCTCCCACTCCCTCTCCTACTCCCTGTCCCTTTCATTCGCCCGTTCACGGTCCCTCTCTCGCTTCCTGACCCTCTCCCACTTCCAGTTCCTCTCTCGCACTCGGTCCCTCTCCCGCTTCCTGCCCCTCTCCCTCTCATTCCTCTCCCGCTCCCTGTCCCTCCCCTCTCCTTCTCCCGCTCCCGGGTCCTCACCCGTTTCCTGTCCCTCTCCCTCTCCCGCTCCCCGGCCCTCTCCCGCTCCCTGTTCCTCTCCCGTTCCCGGTTTTATGGGGATGAATTTCGAGAAAACCGTGATACATTTAGTTTTGTGTCTAACTTTAAGCTTATAAACAAATTTTCATCCTTTTTACTTCAAAACTGACGAAGTTGCTATACTAACTTCCACAACCTTATTCAACCCTTTAGGGGTTGATTTTCCCAAAGAACACATAACCTTTAAATTTTGCTTCTAATTTTGAACTAATACATAAATTTTCATGTTTTTAACTTCAAAAATGACGAAGTTGCGTACTAAGTTCCATCCAAGAAATTAACCCTTTAAAGGATGATTTTCCAAAAAAATGTGTTGAAGTAAACTTTTGTTTAATAAATATACATAAAAAAAATTCATATTTATAACTCTCAAACTGACAAAGCTGATTTATATGTAAGACTTATAACCCCTATTTTTAGGGGATGAATTTCGAGAAAACAGTGAAACAGTTATTTTTTGTCTAACTATAAGCTTATATACAAATTTTCACCCTTCTTATTTCAAAACTGACGAAGTTCCGATACAAACTTGAACAACCTTATTCAATCCTTTAGGGGTTAATTTTCCAAAAAACACATAACCATTAAATTTTGTTTCTAATTTTGAACTAATATATAAATTTTCATGTTTTTAACTTCAAAAATGACGAAGTTACGTACTAAGTTCCATCCAAGAAATTAACCCTTTAAGGGATGATTTTCCAAAAAAATGTGTTGAAGTAAACTTTTGTTTAATAAACATACATAAAAAAATTCATACTTTTAACTCTAAAACTGACGAAGCTGATTTATGTGTAAAAGACTTCCAACCCCTATTTTTAGGGGATGAATTTCGAGAAAACAGTGAAACAGTTATTTTTTGTGTCTAACTGTAAGCTTATATACAAATTTTCACCCTTCTTGCTTCAAAACTGACGAAGTTCCCATACAAACTTGAACAACCTTATTCAACCCTTTAGGGGTTGATTTTCCCAAAAAACACATAACCTTTAAATCTTGTTTCTAATTTTGAACTAATATATAAATTTTCATGTTTTTAACTTAAAAATGACAAAGTTGCGTACTAAGTTAAATTGAAGAAATTAACCCTTTAAGGGATGATTTTCCAAAAAAATGTGTTGAAGTTAACTTTTGTTTATTACTTTAAACATACATAAAAAAATTCATACTTATAACTCTAAAACTGACGAAGCTGATTTATATGTAAAAGACTTCCAACCCCTATTTTTAGGGGATGAATTTCGAGAAAACAGTGATACAGTTATTTTTTGTGTCTAACTATAAGCTTATATACAAATTTTCACCCTTCTTACTTCAAAACTGACGAATTTCCCATACAAACTTGAACAACCTTATTCAACCCTTTAGGGGTTGATTTTCCAAAAAAACACATAACTTTTAAATTTTGTTTCTAATCTTGAACTAATATATAAATTTTCATGTTTTTAACTTCAAAAATGACGAAGTTGCGTACTAAGTTAAATTGAAGAAATTAACCCTTTAAGGGATGATTTTCCAAAAAAATGTGTTAAAGTTAACTTTTGTTTATTACTATAAACCTACATAAAAAAATTCAAATTTATAAATCTAAAACTGACAAAGTTGGTTTGTATGAAAGTGACTTCTAACCCTTATTTGTACCCCTTAGGGGATGAATTTCCAAAAATCCGTTCTTAGTGGACGTCTCCTTAGCATAAACTATCTCCCTGCCAAATTTCATCTTAATCGGTTCGGCAGTTTCTGAGATTTTTTGTTTAATCAGCGGTGTGTCGCTTTTCAATTTTATATATATATAGATTGAATTTTCCACTATAAAACCTATGCCATAACATTAAGAATCGAAAGACGAATTCAACGATACCAATAACTCTATTTCAGTAATTTCATCAGTTGAACCCTTTTTACACTTACCCCTTCAATTAGGTAAATATTTGTTCTTATGGTTTGTTTGTGACGTTTTGATTGTGTACATACTATTGGATATACTGACGAAAATAACAGTTGAAACTAGGGGTATAGAAATAAAATTTTAAGATAGTTTGAGAAGAAAATACTCGTACTCCTCTCACCATTTACGGCTTCCCATCTTATTGCCTGTTAGCCTTCAATAAAATCACGATTAAAGCCAGTCTTCTTTAGCTGAAGATAATAGAAAACTCTACCCTTGAACCTTGAACTAAGTGATTGTGTGTAGCGTAATAACGTTAGTGTAAAAGTGTTGTAGATATTATGTATAAGGCTAAAAGGTATTGACAGTATTTAGAAATAATTTAGTTGAATCATATCTTAATGACGAATACGTCCTAAAATACTAATCCCTAAAATAATTTTGTATTGTCTATATAAGAACTATTCATCTTCAACGTCAACATCATCACGTGGGAACTGTACTTTTGCTTGTAAATTGTAAGACACCATGATGTTTTCGCCAACAGATATTGCAACGAGAGATTAAGAAATAAATTTCGCTCCCGTTTACTGTGTTACACGCAAGAAGCGCGCCTGACCACGAAAACCGCTGAACAAATCTCGCGGTTCACGCTTTCCTTGAGGTTTTACTTGAAAAACATTACCACCTTAACGAAAAGCCCAGCTAACAGATGCATTTTTCACATAAACCAACGAAATGAAATGATTTGAAATTTAGAAATTATTTTTCTTCTCTTTTGCCGCTCAAATAATCGAAGGAGGTATTACAACTCTATACAGTGTATTAATTTTTTTATTGAATTAGGCGACAAGGCAAAATTACTTCGGAACTGGATTTTACGAAAATAAGTAGCAATTTTTCTTAGTTACTCGTAATGTGCAACGTAGAATCATGTGGGATTTTGGTATAACATTAATCTACCGCACGTGCGCACCTACAGTAAAAAGTTGTTTTATAGGGCAGTGGGTTGTCTATTTGTTTGTAACACCCGACTCCGACATTATATTTGTACATATAATGACATATATGATACCGACGGCTCTTAATGTGGTTACCTCTCGAGTATTTGTACGACACAAATATTTGTACGGGATCTGAATTAATTTACTGTTTGTTGATGAAGGAATTCGCATACAAGATTGTTAAAATAATGGAGAAAGCTGTCATTAGAAATTTTTCATCTAAAGATAATTTATTTTTCCTTTGATATTATCTTTGATAGGTACTTTGATTTGTCTCCTAATACTCTTAATCTTTTAATACGATCAAAATTCCGTCATCGATGATTTTCTTAAAAATATCGAAGGTTGGCAGAGATAGGTTTTAAGTCCGCTTTTATTCCATTTAATTACTTACATTTTGTAAAAATATAACGGTTAAATTAATAATTGAAATAGGTTCATGAATATCAAAATTAAAGGTACACGCGGATTTGGAACTCAGATCTAACATGTGACTCATGTGAGTCTCGATTTAAATTACTAGGTTAGCAATACTTTACCAATTATTTAACCATCGCAAATTGGCAAAGCGTCCGCTTGGATCTTCTACCTAGATGAAGCGTATTTATAGACCGACCTGTCAAAGTGATTAAAATAATCCGATACGTACGACCCAGTTACCTCAATTTAGATAGACGCGAAAACCTGAATATGATACTTCAGTTTTAATCAGGAAAGTGTAGAATTTTACATTCTAAGTTTTTTTAACGCTTTTATCCGTACTAGAACCAACTGAATTTCACGTGACATAGTAACACACAACTGAGAACAAACATGATATAAAATTTTTGTTCCGGTCAGGTATCGAACTGGGGACTCTTCGTCCGGCATACGCAGGATACAAATTGTATTGGGTCGATCGAAAATTGAATTCTCGAAACTGAATACTGCATCGACGACAATTATAACATCGAGCCCGTACCATAAATCGTTTGAAGATAAGAAGTCACCTCTTACTCGGAGTGAAACAAAGGCAGCTATTATATTTCGCGTTACCTAAGTGTGCTTTTGAAAGCAGTTTACGTTTCTATAGACAGTCTCGTGCCGGCGCGGCGCGTTTCAAAAGGCGAGATGGAGCGACGAGCTAACAAAAGGTAGAGTGCAGTCTATGCAGTGCAGCCAGCATTCCTGCACGAAACGCCTCTATCTACAACTTTATCTGTGACAATTAAATCGTTATGGTTAATGGAAAATCTCTCTTAATTTGTTCCGTCTTTTAATATATTTCATAGCTTTGAATTCTTTGAAGTTTAAAGTTTCATCAACAACGTCATTTGTTTTGTTATTTTGAAATAGATCGTTAACGTCTTAGCAATTATGTATAGGAATATGTCGTATGAGTTAACCACGGACCTGAAAAAAGAACGTAAAGTAACCTTGTCTAATCGAGAGTGAAGCTATGCTGACAGGTCGCTTACCATGTGTGCGTAATTTTTGATTCGCGATTGACATTGATGGTATCAGGATGGTGTCAATGTGTGGGTGCGTGTACTTGTACGAATAGAGAGTTTGTATTACGATGGGTGCTTCATTGAATTTGTTCTTGGGATTACGTCCGTCTTTTTTTATGTCCGTGGAGTTACCTTACAAAATATCTATTTTATCAAACATAGCAAAATCGTTGTAAACATGTGTTACAAAATCGCTACCTCTCGGCTACTTGCGTCGGTTCGCGGGTGATTTGCGTAAGATCGCAAAATCGATAGCAGCCGTCGAGGCCGTGTGACCTAATTTATCTGCGACTCGAAGGACCTGAATGTCAAGTGCCTTCACGCGTGCAGTTTCGGCGCCACACCGGTGCCGGTCGACAGATAATGATATCTCCGAATAATTATTCCGCCGTGTCACTCGTAAAATTGTTTTATTTAATTGTCTGGATTTCTCTTTCGTGTAAGTGTATTGTGTAAGTACGGATCGGATCGGATCGGATTACGTACGTGCGTCCGGGTCAGATCGGACACTTGGCAACCGGTAGTACGAACGGATTTAAATCAGGCCCGAGCCAATTGGGTCAGCGCGGAGTATGGCGGGGTCGATGGGACGCGAGTACTCTCAGGTAACGAGCCTAATGGGGTAATAAATGGATCGGACTGAGCGCGTAGGAACCGCCTACCGGTAGGAATAGGTGCAAAATCCTGTATTTTCTGACTTGAGTCCTTTATCAATAGGAAACTAATAAAAAATAGTCTTATAATTTTTTATGATAGGTTTGGATACATAATGACTTAAAATGTCAGAAAATGACAATCACTGTCATATTTATTTCAAAATGTGGGTAACTTCTAAAATTCGTTAAATATTAAATAAATAGAGATATTGTTGTATGAAGGTTATTGAATAGAAACGAAGGAGTTCATTTGCTGCTTGTAGAAGTTATTTAACCTACACGTGTACACGGTGCACAATATTTGCTAAAATGATAGCGTAGGTCGTTGAACTTTGTAAGTTTCTGAGTAGCAAACTGCACAATAAATTTTCATCCGACCGTGCCGTTTTAATTTAACTGATGTTATCATCAGTATAACCTAACATAGAGTTTATTGTGTCGTCTCTATGTGCACCGCACCTATGCCACTCGTAAGTTCGTAACACAAGGAATGTTTGTGGAGGTATAAATGTGAGTGTTTATTATTTAGGTATTTATTGTTATATAGTCAAGAGTCGGGTGAACCTTCGCGTGAGGAAATATATGGTGACCTCTTTTATCGAAATTTTGATGGAAAACAAATCACATTAATAACAAACAATGTCAAAATATTAACATTTCTTCTTATGCCGTTAGTTAAATATTTTTTTTTTAATTCGACGGTCGTAGTTCCGTAAATAAATAAAAACTATGACGGATGATATTCCGACTTAAAAAGTATTCCCATTTAGCTGGGTTATCTAACCCCTTCAGGATACTAAAGATATTCGCGAGAACGGACCCTGTGTACCGTCTACGGGCGGATCTATATCGGGCTCGGGCGAATTGGGTCAGTAGGTATTGTGATCCTTTGGGGACGCTACAGGAAGAACGTATTCACTGATAGTATGTTTGATGCGAGTTTAATTACTAGTTTGATAAGTAGCTATTGTACAGTCTTTCCCAAAGTGGGCAATAGTGTCTGCTGGAGGTAAGAGACACGTCGGTTTAGGTACAGTGTGGACAATAACACGAGTAATTATTGTATGTTTAACTCAGTAGTATTAGTGGACGATGTTGCTGTAACCAATAAAAATACTAAAATTAATCCGTGTATTTATTCCTTACAATTTAAAATCAATTGATTTACAATCGGACAGAGTATGACGAATTACTTGAGAGTTCTCCATATAATTCTCGAAAGTGTGTGAAGTCGGCCAACCTTATTTACTTAGCCGGCGTGGTTGACTCTCAAATCTTCTGAAAATAAGAGGAAATCCCAGACCACTATGGAACATTTACACGTTAGATAATAAAGAAATAGTGTTGAGTCTCAGGACTTCAAACAAATGTTTACTATATTTCTAAGATTGTTTTTAAGACTGAGTATTTTTGTTTTGTTTAAAATTCAACACGTTGTGTTGTAATTTGGCATTGTAAATACAATATTGGTGGATAAGAATAAATTACGCTTCTGTATATTTTTGGATTTGCTCCAAATGTCTAAATGACTGCGCTTCAGTCATGATATCTACAAGTTATGAAATGAACTATTTAATAAATCTTCTATAACACAGCCTATGATTAGTGCTGTCACTCATAAGGTTCATGCTTACACAGCAATGATCGGTTTGTGTATGAAATAACACAAACCGTGGGGACACCGTTAGTGCCTTAACGAACTCTCTCATACATGGCATTCCCACTATAGTATGTATTTTATTTAACAATAGTAGTATTTTTGCATTGGCATAACCCTACTGAAATCTGAAATTCTCTAACGAACTCTCTTATACATGGCATCCGCACTATAATATGTATTTTGTTTAACGCTAGTAGTATTTTGCATTGGCGTAACCCTACTGAAATCTGAAATGCCCTAACGAACTCTCTCATACATGGCATTTGCACTATAATATATTATGTATTTTGTTTAACGGTAGTAGTATTTTTGCATTGGCATAACCCTCTTGATTTCTGAAATGCCCTAACGAACTCTCTCATACATGGCATCCGAACTATAATATGTATTTTGTTTAACATTAGTAGTATTTCGCATTGGCATAACCCTACTGAAATCTGAAATGCCCTAATGAACTTTCTCATACATGGCATCTGCACTATAATATGTATTTTGTTTAACACTAGTAGTATTTTGCATTGGCGTAGTCCTGCTGATATGACGCAATGTCTCGAAATAAACTTTTTTCGACATCAAAAGCGATGAAGTTATAGTTCTGACACTTGCAATAATAGCCGCTGTAATTATTTGGCTATGACTGTAGTATTTAGATAATTGATTGGTTCGTTTTGGGGTTAACATTACAAATAATAACACTAGATTATGCAGTTTATGCACCTCACTCGAGCTGCGTGATTGTCAGTGACACGGCTCTCCTTGACAGACAGTGTCATCGAGAAACGTCACTGTCAATACGTCACAATGACCTTCATCGTTTTCATTATCAAAGGAAATAGAGGTAAGTCGCAGGATGGTGGCAATGATGATATCTTCGCTGTTCATTTCATAACTAAACAGTTAGCATATTCATCACCAACCATTACTTATAGTTTTTAATTAAAATACGACCCGTAACATCCATTTCTGTTTAGCCGATCTAGTAACCAGTGGAAATTCATAGTCATATAACATTGTATGATGCAGATTTCATGTATTTCCATTTACATATCCATACACGTAATCTATTCGATCAGATCTAATAATTCAGTGATGTAATGTTACGTTTTGCGTAGAAACAACACGCAAAACAAAATGGCGACCTTGTAACGTCTATTCGTATACCTCTTCCATGTTAGCAGATAAATAGCCTATTAACTGCTTTTATGTAGCGTGTGACCTCTGTAATTGATTTAAAGATATCTTCTGCTGTTAAGAGTTTCGACCTTATTTTCTTACGAAAAAATAATATGGAAAAATATAAGACATGTCAGGAAGCCCCTTTTATTGAAAGTCTGTTAAACACCTTTGTAGGAAATTAAAAAAGGAAAAGGTAAAACAAATATGTAAGCCAAGAGGTTGTCTACGAGATGGTTAGATTAGGATCTACAGAAAGAAATGGGAGTAGAACAATGAAAATCGTTATTATAAGACATGAAATTTGGATCGACATCAACCGAAAATGAAGCATGAAATTACATTTCTTCTTCTCTTCAGTTATTTTTCTTTTATACAATTTTAGTTACGTTCCTAGTATAGAGGATTTCGACTGGTAGCTGGTTTCTATATTCTAACTTGGCCGTTATCATAGAAGACAAATTCCATCTCGATTTTCGCTCCGTCCCATTATGGTCGTTCGTAAGATGACACAGCCGCAGAACACTCGTAAACCCTTCAGTCGTAAAGTTTTGCTCCTCAAAATAGATCCGGAAACTTGGCTCTCGTCATTACATAACGCTCCTCTATCAATTTCGTAACTCATTAAACAGATGGGCTCATTGAATGTAAAGTGGTGTTCCGTTGGCCGAACATTAAGTGCGTACGATACCAAGAAATAGGTCAGCGATGTCGGTAAAGAAAGATCTGATCTGTCTAGATATCAGTATTATCTTGCGTGTTTGTTGCGTTTTGTTGGACTTCAAATATTTAATTCATTTTCACGTACAATATTGTACGTAGAGGATGAGGATGAGGCTTTGAATTAAAAGTGGGTACGGATCATTATTATGTAACCTTTTTTGTTCAGTTTTGTTTAATTAATACAATTTAGTACAATTCGTAATAAATACAAGTCAATTACTTCAAGTATGTACAATATGCATTAGCAGTCCTTTACAGGTTACAACTTTATTGCTGAAAAGAGTCTAGGGTGCAAACTACTGGAGATATAATGTGCGCCCGGATAGTGTAGCTTGTTAGCCTACCCGGGCGCACATTATATCTGGCAGATAACATTTGTTTTCATGTCTGTGTTTTGTTTGTGCCTTGATTGTGTAATGCCGGATGGACAAATATAATACTATTGCACTTGTTTGAGGATTTATTGCTATCTATCATTTATCAGCATTTACACGTCCACTGCTGGAGATGCTCTAATTGCCAACTCTCCGCCCTTCTGCCTCTGAATTCAGCATATATTTAATAGATACAAATTGTTAATTCGGGACTTCGTAACATTCTCCTTAGCGAGCAAAGTGCGTACCCGATAGTAAACTAGGTCACAGTCAGAAGGGAGCGTTCGATCGCCCGAGAGATGTCTCGCGTGAGGTTGTTGCACTGTTATGTTTGCTTTTTTACAAACCTTTATTTATCTTTCCTAAACTAAACATCACGGGGAATTGTTTGTTTGAGTACATATTGTGTTAGGGCTGTGGTGTGCCGTGGTTGAAACTTTTTGTGATGTTTTTAATTACCGAATGCGATGCGTCTTGTTAGTATGTATCAAGTTCTTTTGATATTTTTGCTGTTGATACAGGCATATAATCATAGGACACACTTGTTTAATTAAGTTACAATTGTACCCATATGATTAAAAAACTTTGAATGGTCTGCCGCAGTCGTAAAAAGTTTTAGGTCTACATTTTATAACATCATTGTATTAAAAACTGTACATCCCCTTAAGAATTGTGGAAACTAAAATTGTTAAATAAAACAAATTATGAGTGAAAGAACGATACAATTTGTCTTAATGATCAGATTATGGGAAGGCAAAAACTTTTTGTCATTGAACTTCTACAATCTACACCAACAATGCTTTAAGTTCAACGACACCTCAGATACGTTTTAAATATACAAATTTTAAAATTGAGTATTGCTAGTTGATGGCGCCAGAGGCAATTCCAAAGTTAATGGGCTATTACTGTCGCCTTGCCGGTCAGAGACTCGTCATTGATATTAAAATACATGTCTATAGCTTCCGTTGTGAGCAGTAATCGGTTGTGGTCACTGCTTGTGCGTTCAATTTGAAATGGTGATAGTACAATACTTGATGACTAAACTAAAGTACAATGCTGGTACTCTGCCTATTGACAGAATTATATTGCTTCGTGTACCACGAAAGTCTGTATAAAATTTTGTCTTAATTGCAAGATCCCGCTTCTGATGTTACTACATTTTTATTTATTTTGTCAGAAAAATTGATTATTGAATCTGAAGCAAAACTTCTGTTATATTTTTTAACCGACTTCAAAAAAAGGAGGAGGTTCTCAATTCGACTGTATTTTTTTTAATGTTTGTTACCTCAGAACTTTGGACTGGCGAACCGATTTTGATGATTGTTTTTTTAATCGAAAGCTGGTGGCTGTCATGTGGTCCCACATAAGTTTTATTGAGATCTGACAATGGCATCCATGAGAAAACCACATAAGTCGTAAATTTGTGTTAAGGTGTGCGCGACAAATTGACGAATAACTCAATATCACGCCAACCGATTTCGATGATTCTTTTTTAATCGAAAGCAGGTGCTTGTCATGTGGTCCCACATAAATTTGAACGAGATCTGAAAAGTAGTTTTTGAGACTTTGAAGTCGGTTATTTTTTGTTAGTAAAATTTAGATTATCTTATATCCATGATTAATGCGACTGATAATTGTTTCATAACAAATGATTACCGTTTATAGTCTGAATCGTTACCTTAAATTAAGATAACAATATCTTGCATAATAACTACACAAGAGAACATTATTTTCTGTGTGTAGAGTAAATAAGGCAATATTCATTTCGTACCTCGACATCCCTGAGCATACATAACGTTATCACTGCAGACAGACTATCATTGCGGTTTGATAACCCACTTCCCTGCGAACCCGAGATAGTGCCGTCCAAACATTTGTCGACTACTTCTGTTAAGACTTAAGTGGTCTCTAGTGAATGCGGAATGAAAAGTCTGAAACGATTCCCAAGACATACATGATTATAACACGGTGGTTTCGATTTTGTATTAGTGTAGTGAATCTTTTTGCGGTAGTAAATATTCGATTTTTATGATTCGTATGAAAATCACAACAAAGTGTATTTGTGACTTGCAAATATCTACAATTATAAACTTATTTCTTTAGGGGATTTCCATGGACAATTGGACACACAAAATAAACATAGTTACGGACAGTTTAATACTGGAGACAATAATCTGTTGAATAAATTACCGACGACGGAACGATTTTCTTCGTCTTCTTCGAACTTTTGCTGGCATGTAAATACCAGCGACGTTTTATTGTTAAGAGAGATAGGATTCTCCATCGACACCCAGATTTTATGACTGGGTTATGAGATTTTACACTTACAACCTCCGAAGGATGAAAGGAAGGCTTGAGAGCCAGTTCTATCCTTCTTCTCACTAGTTTTTTGGCCGTTATCGCTGATTTTCAGTGTTGAGTGTGACATTTTCCCATCAGGTGGCTCATTTGCTAGTTACTTAGTAATGGGCTTGGAAGATACAGCTTAGGGATTATGTATAACTGCCTTATACAGCTACTTATCAAGGACTTCGCTGGATGTAATATCCCTGGACCTTAGCATAGCTACGAGACATTGTCTCCATAAAATAAATGTTTGCAATCGCTAACATTAATTTGCGAAGTATGCTATTTATGTTTGGGCTCAACTAAAATTCGCGACATGAGCGCTTATGAATGCTCGGTTCATTCCATACTAACTTTAGAGGATGGCGCAAGTCATAAGATGCGCTGTTTAAACTTTGCAGTGCGAGATAATATTATTTCAGTAAAACTATGTATTTCTTTAATATTAAATCGATATTGTTAGGATGTTTGTTCTTCAATAACGCTCGAACTTTACAACATGTTCGAATAAAAGCACAGAAGAAACAATATTATAATATAAAAGTTCGATATTGATTACGTCATAGGATAGTACATTGTCTATAGCCATCAGAAACTGTTAATTTCAGAGTAATGTGTGTCCTGGTGTGAGTAATGTGTGATAAAATTCTGGCTCGTGTGTTTGTTTACGTCGACGTTTCTGTGTTTGTCACGTATTTATAGTTCACACGAATAATACTGGTGTCGTTTTTTGCTCAGTTGCTCAAAATGGGGATCGTAAAGACTTCAAACCGCTTTGAATACAACAATTATTTTTTATGGCAATCACCGACAAACGAGCTGACGATCCACCTGATGATAAGTGGCAGTCGTCGCTCATGGAGCTCAGCGACACCAAAGACATCACTGATGCGTTACCAGCCAAGAAAGAGAGAAGAAAAAGAGAGAAATATATATCAAAATCTTTTAACTCTTTCGAAATATGTCGTGAACGAAATATTAGATGCGTTGCTTGAACCGCATCCCAAGATTGTTGGAGTTCGGCCAAGCCGCGGTCTCGGGTGCACGGAGACTTTTATAAAAGAATTATTGTTTCAAATTTCGTCTGTAGTTTCCACTCTCCACCGTGAATGGCCAATATGAGGCTGAGGGTTTGTGGGTTTTATGAAAATATGGCGCTTATGTAGCAGAGAGTCTAATAGTTTGAAATTTTGAACTTTGGCGTTTTGCTTGGGGCGTACGCGTTCAAAATGGCACACATTTTTTTCAGAAAGATGAGTGTATTTGAAATTGAAGAAAAGATCGTGGGAAAAACGGAAAACTCCTAAATATGAGATTTCTTCATAGAATTCACGATGTGTATGACCTTTTTCTGAAAATAAAAGGCCAGAGAGATTGATTTGGTAATTTATTCAAATTCAAATTGAGAAAATCTAAGCACATGCAGATATTGATAGTCGATGAAATATATTACCTATAGGATTATCTACGAATAACTGAATAACTAAGATTAAACCGACGTCCATTTGAATTCAACTTGAATAAATGAAATATTATAAAACTCTCGATGTAGAACTTCATTTGATATTGTGCTTCCTAAACGCACTATCTGCTATCCTGACTCTCTATAACTGAAAAACCCAATATCGTTTTTTGTAACTCAAATCATCGCTTAGATACAAATAGTTCTGATTCGACACTTAATGACGATGACGACACAATGCCTTCAAGTTTTTTCTGAAACTTCAACTAAATTGGTTATAAACAGTTAGTAAATAAATTTAATAGCTGCCACCTGTCTTCACTATTGTCTAGCCAACCAATAGATTTGTTACTGACATGAGATTTCGGACACTTTCATTTCCCTCAGGGATACGGTAATGAAATTATTTATTCAAATTGTTATATTTATTTCCAAATAGTTTTAGTTACAGGTATTATATTCGAAATGAAAATGATATATATATATATTACATATATTTGTAACGAAAATAAATTCATATTTCTAGGCATTTTTATAACATTCCATAATTAAATTTCATTCCCATCTGAAATTTTTCTGAAAAATAAGGAAAAAGGTTAAAGGTTCGGGTGTTTTTTCATTTCAATCAATACATTAATCTACGTTCACTTTAGCTATTATTTTTCGTGCTGATAACGATTTTGTTGTATTTTTGTATTAAAAATAGTAAAGAGAAGAGAAAAATGTTGTTGATGATTTGAAGTTTATTTTTGAAGTATAAAAAACATAAAAATAAAGTAGACAAGTTTTGATTAAATATAGAACGAAATACATATAACAAACCAGTATTACAACATCCACCCTTAATCAAAACTCTACTTAAATCTTATTCAAAAATAAAAAATCTAAGTTTACACTAAGCCTATATCGCTGATACATTTCAAATGTGCGGTCTTACCTAGGCACTTGGTTAAAACATCAGCTAACATATTACTGGACTTAGTATACTTAAGGTTTATCACATTATCAGATACTTTTTCTCGAATAAAATGATATTTCGTATCAATGTGCTTAGTTCTCCCATGATGTATGGGGTTATAGGCCAAGTTTTGTGCACTCTGACTATCGCTATGTATTGTAACGCTAGTTAACTGGTTGTTGCATACCTCAAAGATAAACCGTCGCAAATAAATTGCTTCTTTCGCAGCATCAGTTAAAGCCATGTACTCAGCTTCCGTCGAAGATAGTGCAACTGTGGGTTGTTTCCTAGATGCCCACGACAATGGACCATCAGCAAACTTGAAACAATATCCCGTATACGATCGTCTATCTTCAGTGCAATTCGCCCAATCCGCATCAGTATACCCGACAAGGGGTTTTCCGGTCTTCCTATAAGTAACGGAATAATCAATAGTGCCCTTAAGATATTGCAATACTCGCTTAGCTGCCACCCAATGACAATGGTCAAATTTACTATTAAATTGACTTAGATAGCTTACAGCAAACGAAATATCCGGTCGAGTATTTATAGCAAGATACATTAAACATCCTATGAGATTCTGGTAAGGATATTCCATCGATTTATTACCTGTAGAATTTGTAGCGTTCATTTTACTGTGTGCGAGAGGCGTATTGTACTTTTTTGCATTTTCCATGTTGAACTTTTTCAATAAATATTCAATATAGGAACGTTGGTTTATACGAATTTCTCCTTCACTGCGAGTAATATTTAAACCTAAATAATAATTTAAAATTCCTAAATCTTTCAACAAAAAATGCTTTTCCAAATCCGATTTGACACTGTCAAATGTCATATCATTTGAGAAAAATATTATAATATCGTCAACATATACAGTCATTATAACCAACTCGGAACCAAAAAGTTTTTTATAAACACATGGTTCTGTAGGCAATCTATTGAAACCTATTTTACATAAAGTTTCATTTAATTTCATATTCCATGCCCGAGGAGCTTGTTTGAGTCCATAAAGCGATCTTTGCAGTAAACACACCTTATCTTCATGGCCTTTCTTCACAAACCCTTGAGGCTGGTACATGTAGACCTCCTCGTGAATATCACCATATAGGAATGCGGTGTTTACATCCAAATGACGCATTTTTAAATTCATTTCCGCAGCAATGGCAAACAAAGTACGTAGAGACGAATGCCTGACCACCGGAGAAAAGGTTTCATGGTAATCTACACCAGCTACTTGGTTAAAACCTTTTATCACAAGTCTAGCCTTGTATTTTGTAACGTTGCCATGTGCGTCCGTCTTCAGTTTGTAAACCCATTTGCATGGAATAATCTTCTTATTAGGTTTATCAACAAGTTTCCACGTATTCAAACTCGTCAGCGAATCGTACTCGTCTTGCATAGCCAACTTCCATTTGTCAGCATCATCAGCTCGACATGCTTCCGCATACGTTTTAGGCTCATTTTCTTCAGTCAAAGTATGATAAGAGAAATAATCAGGAGGTTTCCGCTCTCTCACAGGATATCTTCGATCTTCCATTATCTGTTCATCCATTACAGGTGAATCTGAACTTTCAGGCAGAACATCTGTAGAAGCATCTTGAAAATCTTCTACTGTATCCATTTCCATAGTCTGCAGAGGTAACTCAGTCTCTTTATCAATTTGTTCACTTTCCTGACTTACATTATCCAACAACAGTAACGTAGGAGGTGCAGGGACTGGAACAGCTCTAGATGTACTGGGTTCCTCACAAGATTTATTTATGTTTAAACTATTGAAGCAATCTTCGAAAAAAGTTACGTCACGTGCTTTAATTAATCGCTTCGGGCATTGAGGATCCCTAAACAAATAATTATTTGGTTGATCCGAGTAACCAACAAAAATAGACTGTATCGCTTTCATATCTAATTTCTTCCTTTGACAGTCAGCAACATAAATCAAAGCTCTACATCCGAAAACTCTAAGATGGCTTAAATTAGGCTTAAAGCCATACCATTTTTCGAAAGGTGTTAAACAGCCTAAGGCACGGTGCGGGGACCTATTTTTCAAATAAACAGACGTTTGTAAGGCGTCTTCCCAATACGCTTTGGAAAGCGAACACTCTGCCAACATAGAGCGACATTTTTCGACAACTGACCGAATAGTCCTTTCTGCCACACCATTTTGTTGTGGACTATATGGGACTGTAGTCTGGTGTACTATACCTTTTGATAATAAATAATCATTTAACTCTTTGTTGACAAACTCGCCTCCGTTATCCGTCCTAATAGCTTTAATTTGAGCTCCAGTTTGCCTTTCCACTAATGATTGAAAAACACAAAATTTTTCTTTGACTTGACTTTTCGAAGAAATAAAATATATGAATATAAAACGTGTAAAGTCGTCTACAAATAATAAAGCATATTTATTACCTTGCATGGACGTTTGTGACATTGGTCCACAGACGTCACTATGCACCAACTCTAGTATTGAAGTCGCAGGAGAATAGGTTATCTTTTTGAACGGTTTTCGAGCTTGTTTCCCTTGTAAACATGCTATGCAACTGTGTTTATCTATTTCTTTATAATCTATACCTAGACGACAATCCCTTAGCTGGTTCATACCGATGCGACACAGATGACCCAAACGCTTGTGCCATAACTGGTACCTAGTCAGAGCGGAGTCAGAGTGCACATCACAAGCCAATTCGCGAGGAATATTGACAGTACAATCTAATTTGTACAGTCCTTTATGGGGCGAACCGTGAAGAATAGAGTCACCTACAAAAGAAAAAGTATCAGAATGAAAGAAATTACAACCGTTTTTATCAAAAAGTACAGTTAAACCTTTCTCAACAGCATTATAAACAGAAATTAAATTACAATTTAAAGAAGGAACATACATTACGTTATTAATACTATTTACAGTGGACGCAGTGTTTATAGAAACATCTCCTATTCCGCCACAGTCAACTTCATTTCCATTCGCAACTGTAATCTTTTTATTAGATTCATACGGTCTTATGTTCTGAAACCATTCCAACTTCGAAGACATATGTTTAGTGGCTCCCGAATCAATGATCCAACAATCATCGCTGGAATCAACTTTAGTACCGAGTGCAACTAATGACTCCTCAGTCTTCTTTTTGCTCTTCTTCAAAGGGCAATCAGGCCGTTTATGTCCTGGCTCATTACAATCATAGCAAATTATGGGTTTCTTCTTCTTAGTTTTATTTTTAACTACTTTGGACCGTAAAGCAGAATCATTATTTGTCGTTTCTTTTAATTTCGACATTTCATTAAGAAGTTTAGACTTCACCAACTCCGTTGTCACTTCAATATTGCTATTTTCAAGTGCCATAATCAAAGCATCATACCTTGAAGTGAGACCTCCGAGTAAAATAGCAGCTATAGAGGCATCTTCCACATTTTTACCAATATCCGCCAAATCTTGTATTGTAGACATCACGGCATTAATGTAAGCTTCTATATTGTCAAAGTCACTGAGGCTCAGCCTATACAACTTCCTCTCTAAGTTAAGACGACGACCCATGCCTCTGTCCTCATATGCATTCCGTAATGCTATCCAAGCCTCTGACGCTGTTTTAGCATTTCTTACATGCGTAATAGCAGAACCTTCTAATGTGAGACATATTTTGGTCAATGCCTTTTTATCATTTTTTATCAGGGTTGCACTAGATATAGTGTGGCCTTGGGGATACCCGTCAACAGCTTCCCATAAGTCTTCATGCATCAGATAATTACGCATTTTAAATTTCCATATACTGTAACCATCTTGACTGCTAAGACTAAATGAGGGCAGGGAGGAACTATAGCCTCTTACCGTAGCAGTATCTCCACTTTGAAGTGCCATACCAAAATCTGACGTACACGGAAACTAATGATATTTTCACTTCCCGATAAAATGTTTTTCAAAAAATCACATCAATACATTAATCTACGTTCACTTTAGCTATTATTTTTCGTGCTGATAACGATTTTGTTGTATTTTTGTATTAAAAATAGTAAAGAGAAGAGAAAAATGTTGTTGATGATTTGAAGTTTATTTTTGAAGTATAAAAAACATAAAAATAAAGTAGACAAGTTTTGATTAAATATAGAACGAAATACCTATAACAAACCAGTATTACAACATCCACCCTTAATCAAAACTCTACTTAAATCTTATTCAAAAATAAAACAACATCATATCTTAAACAACTTCGGTTACGATTACTAAGTTTCATTACATACCTAGTAACAGCCAGGGCTGGGTGTTAGCAGTATTCACGAAGCGAGTCGCGAGTCGCGAGCGTCCAATCGCGTTTCAGCTGTCCAATGCCGCACTTACAGTTTATTCTTAAACTGTTGCGGTAACTGAGATTGCGTACTGCAAGCGAACGTTGGCGGTTTTTTATTCACTGTTCATAATTTTAGAACGGCCTCCCACGGGCTACTGAAAGTAGGTTAATGCCAAGCCCACACGACCTGTGCTCCTTGCTTGATTGACACGCATCTCTTAACAATACTGGTCTTTTTTGCTCCTAGATAATTTCGCCTACGTCAAAGAAATATTTCGTCACCGGAAGGTCAGAATGAGGCCAATGCTTCAAAGACGTTTAGCTGCAAGCCGAGCTTTTGATGCTTGCATGCTTGACTTGGGGAAATATTGAGGTCAATTTTTAGGTCGCCGTCTTTGCCCTATTCTACATTGCTACCCTTGTAAGTCTTTCGTTGATCTACATCTTTAGATTGTGTGTAACGTGTCTACAAAACCGTTGTGTGGTTCACCTAATGTCATAAAATCTGCCAATTGTACTTGAAGGTGCTTGCTTTAATGAACTGCGTGATTCGGTTTTAAGGCTGTTGAGGTTGGAAATGCTTTCGAAATCAGTAATCAAGTATCTATGTCCAAAAACAAATACGCCACTTGGGGGTAAAACATAGCAGTGAATATGCTTTGAATAAATGAAAACGAAAAGGAATAAAGATTTAAATTAACATATTCAGTAACAGCTACGCCTTTAGAAACTACGCCTTTAAATCTTCGGGGTCGGTGGCAGGGCCTTTTCATTTGATTGGATAGCGATCACCCTCTTAAGTAAACCGCGAAGTGATCTTTGATCATGTTTCGGCTGAGCAAACATCCAGTTTCCTATAATCGGCAAGCACTTGCGACGCCACTTTGGGCATTAGGTTGTCCATACTGTCTACTCACCACCACAGCCACCTTCAAATATACCGACAGCTCGTTCGTCTAACAACATTTAAACATTAACTTAAACATCACTGATGCCTTTGTTGTCGCTGATGGCCATTGAAGTCGATAGCCAGGCAGCAACCAGCAGGCAATTTCTATAAAACAAAATTATTGAAAATCTTCAATTATGTGTAAAATAGATGGGGATGGTAACAATATAGCTGTAGAGTCTGCAGAGCCTGTAGCTATGTTTCACACGTCACAGTTTGCTGAACAAAGCATTGATCCCGTTGCGAGGTCGTCGCCGCGTCGTCGGTCGTCGGTCGGCTGTCGTCGACCAACAATTAATCAGCCGTGGAATTATTTAAACTGTTAGCGACCCGATGCTCTCTTTAGGATGTCGTGTGGGCGCGGAGTTAACGTTACCGAAACTCGTACTTGTATCGCGGCTCGCGGCATGTATTGAACATGCGATGCGATGAATAAATGAAAGAATTCCGTTAATTGACCCCCATTCGTATATGGTTCGGTATGATCGTCTCATTTATTGATTAACTTTGTTATTCATGCTACAGTATTAATGGTTTATAAAGATTATAATATTTATAATTATGCTTGTGGATATATAGTTATTTATTTATGATGGGAATGACGAGATATATGGAAGGAATGTCATACCTCAGAGTTCTCTATTATGATGTCATTGTAAGGCTTAGTGAAAAGGAGGCTTAAGATATACTGGCTGAAAAACATTAATCCTAAATATCGACGTGTCTATAAACACACCCACATATCCGAGCTGCTCATAATATATTAGCGCCAACGAACCAGATGTAATAACATCTGAAAGTATTATTAGGTGCAGTTAGTAACCGAAGGTTGGCGATTATTGAAATTGCAAGAACCTTGGGCAACTCAATATTGTTCTCTTGACCCGCCAATGCAAGTATATTATGTTTAGATGTTGTGTTTATAATTAAGATAACCTATCGTGACGAATTGCACTGTTAAATAAAATAAATTTTTAATTTCATTATCAAATTGAGGTCATTGTAAACATTTGATACGTTAATGATTAACAATATCATTATAGAATTCTGAATTTATGTCACGTTTATGTTACATAATCAATTTGCAAGATAAATTAATTCATTAGGTAATGAATATAGGCATGATAAATTCATTAGGTATTTATAATTCTCAAATTTACCTATTTCTTATAACCACGATTCATAAAAATTGCATTTAAAGTATTTTTTTTAAAGTAGGTAACTGGCCGATAAACGGTTATGTGCTGAGTACTTTTGCAGTATTCTGCTTTAAATTGCATTTCATTTTGCTTGTTATAGACATGCGATATTTTTATTTGCATATTTTTGACAGCATTTTATTGACATGTAGATGATATTAACGAACAAAATCGTGAACTACACTATAGTAAATATTCGTGATTAAATAGTTATCGGCTTGTCACGTCGGAATTTAGTCGGATTAGCGTTTTGAGTGTCGTAAGTGCCTTACCATAACTAATACCTCTTGAGGAAGGGTCTCATGTCTGAGCTGTGACGTCAGCAAGTTCACCAACCCTTCATTTGTTACATTTTTATAAGTTTTTATTTTATTTTTATTAAACGGTTTTATTAAGCTTACTCAGTTTATGTGGGTCAAATCTTGCAAACCTCATTAGACGTACTTCCTCTTATCCCAAGGAGTAAAAGTTTAGTTTTGTTTAGTTCTAATGACAATACATTTTTATGATAACCATGATCATGGTCAGGTTGGGCTCTAGACGAGGGAAATCCTCAATGGTTAGCAGTCACAAAATTATTCATTATTCATATAATATATATTCAGTGTGAACATACGATAAATCATGTGCGAATAGTATTAAACTTGCCCTCCACTTGGACATAGCTCGTGAAACATCGAGCGTGTAATTCGACATTCGATATCTTTTGTTGTCGAATCCGATATTGAATCTGAGTAATTGAAAACCACTTGCCTGATGGCCTTCGTTTTCCATCCATATCGTCACGATTCACTCAGCGATCCAAGGTTTGATTTATAAGCGGCGATATGGAGCTAGTTATAGTAATTGTATATCTGAAAATGTATGCTATGTAATATCAAATCATCTGTTGCCTGCTGAAAATTAAGGTCTAAAAGTCTCGGAGGGTCTTCTAGTAGGTATTATGTGGATGATAACTTTTATTATGTATAATTTATTATACCTATTTACTTCTATTTACGTAATAGAGCGAATTAAATTTATCTGATTATTTTTCCGACCCAAATATCGACCAATAGAATTGCACCATTCGACGTCACGTGGTACAACCTACATGGTATTATACTGATAATTTTTTGAAAATTTTCTCTGGTAGTTGCTATATATAAAAAACAAAACATGATCCAGTCAAATTAACCACACGTCAAACTGACAGATTGAATTCAACGGAAAAATAATCCCCCGAATACCACACGAGCTTCAAAATTATCTGGCATTTCCCTCAAGGTTCCCTGCAAACAAATAAAATCGTCAAGTTTTTCAGGAAAAATCACGAGCGCTTCGCGCTCGTGATTTTTTAACCTGAAAAACTTGACTCCTTCATTTGTTTGCAACGAACCTATCGGGAAATACCCGATAATTTTAAAGCTCTTGTGGTATTATAAGTGAATATTCAACAACTAATTAAAAATGTAATAAAAAAATATGTTTGTTTACCGTCTACAATTAAATTTATTATTCAAAATTTTCTTAAAATAATAATATGGTAACCTAACTTAATACTTTTACATAAGTATCAAATAGGTACTTGTTTTATGTAACAGAGACCACAATTCACACCAGTGGAAATTAGTTCAGCATGAATCGCTGCACTGACATCTGATTTTGCACGAAAACTTTGAATTACCTTATAATTAGCATAAAATAAGGCCTAAGGGTTCTTATTATCGTCATCTTAATACATTTGTCGTTTTGTTAATGTTTCGAATGAATAAGATATATACTTTTTTATCTTATCCAACAAATCTCGCTTGAGAGCCAATTCTTTCTTTCTTTTTCTTCTGTCTTTCTTGGCCGGCAACGCATCAGTAATGCCTTTGGTGTTGCTGATGTCCACGGGCGACGATAGCCACTTACCATCAGGTGGATCGTCAGCTCGTTTGCGGAGTATTTCCAAAAAAAATGAATTACTTGACTTTTGTATAGAATCAATTTTAGCATTTTCAACTGTAACTGTATGTGCTGAAATTTCATACATATTTACATATTTTGCTTATAAGCGATGATTAAAGTAGGAAGAGATGATACTCCGATATTCATGTTAGTAGTACAATAGAACTATTATTATTTATTTAGACAACTGCGTAATAGAACAGGTGCAGATATGATTTTACATAACAGCACATACTTAATATGACTGTGAGGTCTCGGCTGATGTCTGCCATCAGTGCCATGACAGATCAATCTGTGTTCATTTCACGTAGGAGAAGGATGGCCGATTCCGATCACAATAGTTTCATTCAAGCTTCAATTGACAGTACTTGCGATTCCAATTCTCCTCGAATAGGAGAACGGCCACATATGTATATGACGTCTTCGTCTGAAGCTCCAAGCGAATCTTGATTCTGTCTCCTTACTTTAAGGTTGCAGTTTTTAGTATACATTGTACATTCGATCGAATCATAAATTGACTGTCCAGTCGAAGATATTTGACCGCAATGGAACAGTCATGACCTCGTCGAAAAATGTCTTCGATACTGCGGCTTATTGCGAAAAGTGATTGTTATTATATTTATCTATCTTGTTTAGTGACTCAACTGAGAAATACCCTGTTGCAAATAATTTCGGACCTATTCTAGATTGGTCTAAATATAACAAAGGATGGAAATGGTTAAGGCTGGCTTAATTGGTACTCAAGTTTGTAAAATAATGTGAAATTGGTAAAACTATTTCCTTTTGTAAAGTTATCTCAATGTTGTCGATGAAAAAATGTGTAGCTTCTGAAGATAACATTAAAATTATTACGCGTACATACAATCACAATGTAAATAAATCTAACATGGTTTATTTTTATGGATAGATAATGCTGATAAAAATCACGTAGATATCTTGAATATGTCTGTACTAATGTTGGATTGAAGGGCATGTATTATTTTACCAAATTAATTTCCAAAGTAAAAGTCAGGGAAGTGGTGCAGTCCGTGCAGTATAAATGAAATGTCGTTCCGGCGATTGTCTCTGCCCGACACTGCCCGTGTCCCCGGATTGAAGTTTGAACAATCACCGGAATACTGTTTGAATAGCGTTGGCCTTTGGAATAGAACATCTAATACGTTGCTACAAAAAAACATTTTATGCTTCGCTCTCTTTCCATTAAGTGCCGCATCCAATTTCATGTCGATTAGAACTTTACGTGATCTGAGGAGTTCCTGTCGCCGTTTCGTGCTCATCGATAAAGTATGTTTTCGAAATGGGTGGTAGAAAACGTTTAAAAATTCATCATCATCATCCTGCCCATTTCACAATTTTTTTTGAGGTCGGCGTAATATGTTTTTCTCTTTCATACTTCCCTATCAGCCGTCATTTCTACACTGACACTCTTATCTTTCATATCGTCTCTCTATCTATCTTTTCTTTGGTCGTCCTCCTCCCCTTCGTCCAAACACATTCATATCCATCACTCTTGTCGTTGCATGCGTTTCCTCTCGCCTCATCATATGCCCATACAACGACATTATAGTCCCTTTCAAATTATCTGTAATTATTGCTACTTTCAAACATCCAAAAGTTTTGTTTGTCCTTCATTACATTAAAACCATTTATTTTACACTAGACTTATGCCGCCGGTCAGTAAGTACATACGGAATCAATAAATTTACATACGGAACCATATAAGTCCGTATCGGGCTTTACCCATTAATCTTTGTTATTAATGATAGGTGTTTTGTTATTAACATTATACTCATTGGTCACACATGTCTCAGATGTAATCGGAAACGGATGTACGTCCGTATGTCTACGCCGTATTGGACATTGATCGATGGTCAATGGTAATTTTCGAAGAAAGTTTGCGTGTGAACGTGATGGTTGTTATGGTCTGTCTTATACCTTTATCTGTCTCCCTATTTACTAACGGCCGGTCTCAATAATGTACTAACAGATGGAAGACTGTTGATAGGGCTACCATTAGTATGTTATCTGTCATACTTGTCAATTTTTCAGACGCAAAAATTGACAAATATGACAGATAACATACTAATGGTAGCCCTATCCACAGTCTTCCATCTGTTTTTCAGATCATTTTTCAGACGCAAAAATTGACAAATATGACAGATAACATACTAATGGTAGCCCTATCCACAGTCTTCCATCTGTTAGTACATTATTGAGACCGGCCGTAAATGTACCTAACACATAGATGGAGTTCAGATTGGTTTATAAAAATTGTTATTGACTATTGAAGATTGTGTGAAATAATACATGCCTGTGGGCAAAATATTTTCTTTTTCTGTTTGTTTTGACTCATCGCAATTGTTTGAAAGTTAATTAAAACTCCATTGTTGTTGTGAACCTGTCAATCTTGATTCAGTCAGCAACTTATGATTGAGAGAAATAATTAAACAGATAAAATATTTGAAATCGTTATCGATGATAATGATAACCTTACAGTTGTAGCAGTAAAAATTTTTTTTAGTAGATTGCATTACCATCATTAGGCGGTTCCGCTCGGACCGCTAACCAGACTACCGACAGTACCGACGTAAGAACTAGCTCGTGATTGTCTAGCCATGCGGTGGAATTGCTCTCGACACGTACAAACAAAAACATGTTTGCCAATAGAAAAATACTGAGGATGGACGAAGAAGACGTAACTTTAGTTGAAATACAAGATTGATGTTGCTTCAATAATTTTATCTATGGAAGTGGGTGTTGGATCTTATTAGGATGTCTTTATAGATATAATTGATGCCTGATCTAATCTATTCTACTTTCTGCATCATCACTGATAAGTGACTGGGTGACATCAACATTAGATACATTTGTTAGTACATTGACATATTACATATCATAATATTTGCTTCCAACTTTGTTGACATCATTACTTATGTCTTCTAGACCTAACGATTTCTTATTAATTCGATTACTGTGACTTTTTTGTAACATATTTCTTATTTTTTCAGGTAAGCTGCGCAGTTATTACATCCGAAGTATGTTTCTCAACTCAGTAAGTACAGTACATCTCTCAATATCACCACGATGACACCTAATTCGCGATTGGTAATAGTCTATTCTGTAGCAATAGTAACTTTCGGTCGGTCGTTAACGTTTGTTTTATTATACATTAACTACACAGCATACATTATATACAAATATACAGTTCCTATTAACAAAATATGGAAGGATTGTAAATTAGCTCTATGACCAAAATGAATTTCGCAGAAATAATCACTGTTTTTATTTACTTATGTTTTTAATCAAAACACAAATACTATTGAAACGTCTTCGAATAGAGAGGATTACCGAAGAGGATTTGGCCATTAATATATTTGACGCATGGTAACGTGCCTTGAGTGACAGTATTTTGTTGCCAGACAATGTTCGCTTGTAATCCTACGTGCATCGCAGTTCCGCCAGGCTAGACTAACGTTCCAGATTCCTCCGGTCTAGACGTAATGCTAACTTGTCTAATGTCTTGTGGATAGATTTAATCACTTTCAGTTATATTGCGATAAGATTCTACTATGGTCATGGAGAATTCAGTGACCTCGCATTTTAAGGCTACAAATACTAAAGCGAAATTTGAAAAAGTCAAATGAAGAAGAAATGAAGGAGATAATCAAATATGATTACAATAAATCCTCAAGAAATTCCTTGTTTGATTTTTAATAATTTGATCTTATAAGAAGGAGAATCAGTGCAGTCCTTGGTCTCAAGAAATACAAAAGACCAAGAAAGAATAGAAACTGCTTATTGTTGGTTCTTATTGTTGCATACGTAGTAGTTGAAATAATTGACGTCTGATTTTAAACGGACAGTGATAGCCAGCCAGATAGCTAGCCAGACAGGAAAACCTACCAATATGCAATTTACTTAGACGTAGTTGATTGCTCTATTCGAACATCCGTTTGCAATTTGCTATCTCTTTATTCCAAGTAATTGCTTTTCCCGTTAATTTTATCGCCATATTAGATAGCAATACACTGGTTTTCACTATTTGCATAGGTGTAACGGTCCCGTTCGCTGTAGCTTGATAGAAAAGCTGTATCACACGATGCCTAATTAGGCCTGCCATTTGGCAAGCTTGGCCTCGCGAGAAAACAACCCAGTTGCATAATAAGTGTTCTAATTTACTCGAAGGAGACAAATCACACTTTGTTACGTTAAAACTGTTGTCTGTCTTTTTAATTGGCTTCAAGATATCGATCGTTCTGATTCTTGTTGGCTGGTATCCGGCAATTTAGCTAATTCCTGTTCTATCGCCCTATAATTTGTTAGACTTAATTGTTGCTTAGTATCAAATTGTTTAATAAGTTGCTGTAATTTTAAATCTAAATACCTACATATAATATTTAACCTCTGTCGTGTCTTGCTTGGTTATTGTGCTTGGGTGCTGGTATGTCTAATCTAAATTACGGTAACGGATATCTTATTTCGTACCGTCTTGTTGGTAGATAAATCTTCGTAACAAGTAACGGAGTGTCCAATTGCTTATGATTTAATAGTCATATTTTTAGATCGTCGTAAGCGACATTGCTCTTGCGCAAGCGGTGCGTGACATTTTGACGGACAGAAATAGTGCCCTAACGGCCTATTTCTTGAACAACATTGTATTGTATAATCTCATCTTTATGTCGTCGACATAAGGTGCATGTGATATACGATATCGATCATCAATTGCTTACCGGTGCACGCAACTTGAGGTGGTTATTAGCGTTTTTGCAAATGATAATAGGTGCGCATTGTTGATGCATCGTGATCACAGAGCTTCGCCTTGACATGTGTTTGACGGACGTGCTGCGCTCAAATTCACGGGTGAATGAGTTTGACATTTAGAAATGTGTTGATCGTGAAAATGTGCTGAAGATAAAACTTTTGTAGGTTATTTTGTGCGATTGGTGAATCGGGGTTATTAGGCGCGGTGCATACTCGTTTGTAAATTTTAGATAGTCCTCAAACTGAACTTAGTATGACCTATACGTTGGATTTACGGCTTCATTTTTATGAAATATTTTGAATACCATCCCTTTAATGTCATTGTCATATCGTCTTAATGCCTTCTGTGTGCATGGCGCCTTAGTCGCACTTATATACCGTAAGATGCAAAGGCATTACGAAAGAAGCGACGCGTCTAATCAGATTTGCTTGCACTTTGCATCTCTAATGAGCCCTATGCAGATGGGATTATTCATAGATTCGTTGATATCACACGTGGTCCTAACATTTATATGTGAAGACGCTCGCGACCCTTGCTCTCCCCTACAGGTTATACATGGCAGTTACGATAAGTAAAGCTTAACTATGCGTCGCTTGTCTTAAGATTTTAATTCTGTTGACGTTGATACTTTTCGAATCTTATTTTTTTAACGGTAGTAAATATAATTTAAGTTAAAACGTAAGCGATTACGATTTAAAATTGAAAAGATCAGCTGGGTCGAGTGGGATTTGTTGGGTCTGAGTACCAGTTGTCTGTACATGAGAGCTCTTCAGTCGGTTGATAGAGATCAGCATAAAGGTTCTCGAACTATTCCTAGGACTAATATCGACTATATTGGAAGGTTCCTGTTATTTAATCATTTAAGGGTATTACTGACTCGGTGAATTAGATAATGTAAAACTTGACATATTTTGGGTAGATTGTTTCTTGTAGATTGTTTCTGGTAGATTGTTGCTTCGCTTGGGGAAACGTAGTCCATGTCCTTAGGTTGCTATTGGAACAGAGTTAACACATCATACCTGAAAGTTAGTTGTTTTATCAGGCGTCTTATGTATATAATATTTTTACTAGTTAGAACTCGTTATATTGTATCAATTGATAAATCACTAAGGATTTGTGCAGTAAGTAGTTTTTTTTAATGTGAATAGGCGATAAATGAGCAGATGACCTATTTGATATAGGACACTCGAAGACATCAAATGCATGCATTACAGGCCAAGAAAGAAGAGATAAGAACGAAATAAAGAATTAAGGTTGCTGCATACGTAACGTGGACGGGATGGAGACGGGACGTGGACGGGGCATAAATATACGTGCGTGCCCCGTTCTCGTCCCGTGCGTGCCTCCGTGGCGTATGCGCTATCGTTTACATTTTCTTTGAAACGATGTTTCCAAAATTTCACGTCCCGTCTCGGATAAAAACACGTTACGTACGCATCGACCTTTACTCATCGGTAACTTTTATAACGAGTGGAGTTTAGTTTCCTAATCGGCGTAGAAATCTCGTACCAAAGCCTTGTTTGTAATTGCGGCGTGTGAAACTGTTCGCGGCCATCGTAACCGAGCTGTTCTGTAGTGTTCATCATCGACATGGACTTTCACGCACGACCGCAGGTTTTCTAAAACAATGGCGGATTATCAGATTTCGAATCGCAAGTGTTATTGCTTTGTGGATGTGTGAGATTTGAGCGATGAGCGCCACGTGTCATATGTGTAGCTTGGTAGTATGTGTGACTGTATACATGTATGTATTAGTTTGGGAGAGTGCTAATACTGATGTACCTACTATTTAGTTGCTAGTTATTGCTGCTGTTGCCGCTGTTGCCCACGACTTTGTCTACTAAATTTATTTTTACAACAAACTGTTGCTTTTTCGCCATTCGATTGTTGCCAATGATGCCCTTTTTGTGGTGTAAATTCCACTCGCGGAAATCCATAAAGGGATTCGTAGTGGGAAGGTAGTGTAAAAACTTTTTTCAAGTCAGTGTTTCGATGCATGGTGGCTTTCTTGAGCGTCTCAAAAAACTGTCTAAATTTTAAAATCCACGTTACGCCATGCAGACTAAAGGATTTAAGCTACTCGTGACAGTTTATCGAACAAAGAATTGTATTAAACGATTCAATACTATAACATCATCAAATTTTGCGATGGTTCGTGGTAAATTTTAATTAATTAAAAAAGTAATTTCAATGAGTTTTTCAACCCGCTATAGAGCAAAAACGTTTGCGTGGCCTGTCCGTGCATGCAACCCAGTATGGATGTTCGTTAGTTCCGCTCTAAGGAATTAATCGTAAATAACAAGTGATACATTAAAATTTACGTGAGCGTCAGAGACATGTCTGAAATATTTGTGTAAGTGGTTAAGTACCTACTATCATAATCGGATTAAATGGTGTTGTAAACCTATTATAGCTTGTAAGCCTATTATTTTTGGGTTAGTTTAATTTTTAAAGTAATTTGCTTGGGCATTTGAAAAATATAGTGTGCTCAGGTGATTTAAAGAGGATTGCGTTTTTTATTTAAATATTTTCAAAGTGTTTAGGATAATTGTCGCAATTCAGTATTCATAATAAAATTATTATTAACTTTGTTTCGTATTCCAATAAATATTTAGGATAAGTGTTCAAAATGAAATTACTTACATGTTTGTTGCTACTGCTTCTGTTCTTTTAAATTTTATTTCAAAATTCAAAATTATTTATTAATATAAGTAACACTCATACACTTATGCCCTTCATTTTTTAAATATTTGCCATGAAGGAGATTTTGCAATGGCGAAAGAAAACAGAAATTTCACTTACATAAATTCACTTATATAAAGTGTTTCATATTAAACTGGCGGTAAATACGACACAATCATATAGACAAGACAGAATACACTCAAAGGGTATGTCATAACATAACGCCTGTCGACTGGCTGTTAGTAACTAAACAGAAACAATTATCTGAATGAAGATCTTGTGTAATACGCAATTATTGCTAATTGCTTGAGTTACTACTGTGTAGACACGTGATTAACGGTCTCAGAGTTGATAGGTATAACAAGGAAACTACATTATTATAGGTTAAACGGTTAAAGGTTAAAGGCTGGCACACACATACCCCCGCAGTAGGTTATAACCTGTGTCACGGGTGGCATGGACGACACATAGGTATATCACATCACAATCACACCCATAGGTACCTTAGGTACGTAAATAAATTCAATACCATTTAATCATACTAAAGTACTCAGGTATTGTAATATTATAGTCCGTTGACCTGCAATGATCTCGTGTCATTCATAAACATTAATGAGATGGAATTTATTAAGCTTTACAATGTACGTGTACCTAACTAGTGAAGTCCAGCTATCCTTAACTGTGGTTCAGTCCGACAGTCAGCAAAGCAAGGAGCATAAGTTAATAAATAAAACGCTCGAAATTAGGAATAAAAGTATGTAAATGTTACCGGATATCTGTATAATGCTGGTATTCAACACAATTCCTAGGAAATGTGTATAATAGCTGGGTCGTTTTGGCAATGTATTTAATTATATGAATATTATCACCATTACATAGTTTGCCTAGGTAATGTATACGTTTCCCAACTACTGTACAAAATACCTGCAGGTCCACCGGCAATGAATAAAGTTAGATTTGAGTATGTATAGTCAACTTGGATGGAGGTTGGAATTAAGAATTTACTTAAAAACACACTCAAAACAAATTATAACCTGCATGAATAGATATTTTTTTATACATTTTAAATTAATGCTTGACTGAAATCACACTTGATGGTAAGGAGAGATGCAGTCTAATGGCTCCTACACTACACTGCTCGCCTACGCAGCTTCGGATTTTTCAAAATTGGTGACAGAACCGACTTAGTCAACCCCGACCCCACGTGGTACTAGTCTGCCCTACCCCTAGAGTGAATGTAAACCCCGGAGGCGCGGAGGGAGAGCAGCCCCCGCCCGCTGTAACAAACTGCAGGCACCAAAGGTGACCAAAAAGCCGAAGCTGCGTAGGCGAGCATGGAATGCCTGCATTTTGTTACGCAAGGGCGGAGGGGCTGCACTTCCCGCAGCGCCGGAGATGTTTGGAAGCCTTTTTATGTATCAAAAACCCCTAAATTCTCCCTAAAAGTGCATATGTCACCGGAAGATGACTATTTGCAAAGCATGTTGTGGTTACCTGTAATTGTAGGAACAGTAAGATTTAATATGATAAGTAACAACTTGTATTGCAAATGATGAAACTGTATCTTATGTTGGTAATCCTATAATAAATAAATAAATAAATAAATAAATAAATAAATAAAGATAACAAGAACCGCAAATTTACAAACCTAGGTTTATAAACAATAAATATACAACCAAATGAATATTACTCTAACTGAAACATTCGCTACTTGAAAGTTGGCCTTTTGAAAAGTGTAATTATAAAAGGCGGACCAAACGTACAGTTGGCAACTGTTAGGTTGGGAAATTAAAAAAAAAATGTGATAAGTTGGCAAAAGATTATTCGGCGAAATAAAATTCTGCGAAACGTTAGTTGGCAAGTGATAATCGGCCAAACAATTTTCGGCGAAAAGGCAGCTTAGAGAACCTTCTTTTACACACATTACCAACTACGCATGGAGTATTGTATAGAATGCCTGGGCTAAGTATGAAATAAATAATATTCAAAACGTTACCTGAACGTTTTAGATATTCTATACATTGCCTAGGTATTGTATAGAATGCTGAATTATACAGATATCCGGTAACATAAATAATAATTATTAAAATACTTTTTTGTATAAAAAAATCTAGTGAATAAAATGCCTCCTCTTGGTTATCAGCAGTAGCAGTCCTATTTTGTATTCAAACTTCGGTGGCTTAATCTAATATATAAAATTCTCGTGTCACGGTGTTAGAAGTTGAACTCCTCCGAAACGGCTCGACCGATTTTCGTGAATCTTTGCGTGCATATCGGCTAGGGTTGAGAATCGGACATCTATAGCTTACATCTCAAAAAAAAAACTTGACAGAACGAAGTCTATCCGGGCAGCTAGTAAAATATTTTCACCTACGCAGAAAAATTATGTGGCAAATGTTATAAATACGACTGGTCTATATTTAAATAAAAGGAGTTACGTAATAGGCAATAATTATGTCGAATCCTTGTTATTAGTCGTTTATCCATCGGAGGCAAATCTCTAGAAACTCGAAAATTCAGTCATGACTCATGACTCATCCCATAATAAGCGGTTGTGTTATTCTGTGTGAAATCGTAAATTCCCCGTTATATCACACGGTGTGGGTAGACGGAACTACAGGGCGATGATTGATAGCTTGTTGTGTCAAGCACTCAAGCACCATTGTTTATCATGGACACAAGAGCTTTGTTTTATGTGGTTTATACATATAGACAGGCATAGTCAGGTGGTCAGTGAAATGGCTTGTGCAGAGCTAGCTTTTTTGTCTGCGCAGGACAAAAATCCCCGTACAGAAATAATGTCCTTTGAGATCTTACAGGGAATCAACGCACGCTGTGTGTCGCATTTTAAAAAATAATACTTTTAGCATCTCGTGTATGTGTCTCTTGATGCAATTTAAGTTCTATATTATGAATAATATGTAGTAAAAAAATAGAAAATAAAGAATTAAAAATCTTGTAATTGTAAAAAAAGCGTGGGGTGCTTTTAAAGATATTATCCCTTCTACTCATTGACACCATGCACCCCACGCTTTTATTACAATTACACGATTTTTAATTCAAATTTATTTTCTATTTTTTTTTACTTGGATTTTCTACAAAAGCGTGTTTTTTTTTAACTATTACTTATTTTTTCATTTTTTAGTTTGATTTTTTGAAATGAAATTTAGTTTTTTTTCTTTCTTTCTTTTTTCTTTAAATACTGAATTGTCATCGATCCTCGATAAGTCTACGAAATTTGAAAGAAATCTGACCGTTTAAAGCTAATATAAAGCGTGTAAAATTGGACACGTGTACGCAGAGGATTGTTCTGTTTGTGCGGGGCATAAGAGTTCAAGTCAACGCCGATCAAACCTTACCTGGATAAATGTTTTCCCACAAGAATATCAATCTTGTTGTTGTGGACTGAACCTCGACCCCTCGTCTGAGCCAGTGGCACTGATTGACGGCGAGGGGCTATAAGAGTGGGTGGTGGCTCGGAACCCGGAACTGTCTGTTTCACATCGGACCAATAATTTTGAGTGTCGGTTATCAGATTTTGACGATAAATTTCATTGGACAAGTAGGTACATGGGTAACATGCCAGATGGTTATAGAGAGATTTATGGGTTTATGTGTGAGTCAAAATGTGAAAAATCCCATATAACCCTCAACTTATCGGGTATCTTTAGAACATTTCCTCCTCGGAAAAAATCGTCACTAATAGTTTAAAATCATAGATCATAAATCAGCTTTTAGCGAATATTTTTTTAATGATAGCGAATAGCAGAGAACAAATTCGCTGGCAATCTAAATGCACAAAAAGGCTCCAATTAATCGCAATTTAGCCTGATAGGAAGCCGCATTTGCAAGTAAAACCTGAAATTAATTTGCGCCACTTTTAATAACAAATTTTTCTTTGCATAATTCTCCAGCTTGTGATGTTCAGAACTATTAGCATTTTTATTGAACTTACGAAGTCTCCAGCGCTGCAGGAGTTTATTAAAATATCATTTGTTTTATGTTACTCAATTTTATACTTGACCATCAGTTTCAGTAGTTGACTAGTTATATCTGCTGCTATGTGTATCTTAGATTCACAAGGTTTCATTTCAAGGCTAACGACAAGAAGCATATCTAATAATATGATGATATGTGAAAGTGTTCATACCCTGTATATCCAAAGGGCTCGTTACAGGATAAAAGTATCAATTACCCATAGAACGTATTGCATCCAAACATTAAGTAAAAAAAAAAATGTTATATCTTTCTCGGTGGGTAACGTCGGTAATGCTTTTGGTGATGGTGACCGTCGGTAGTGCCTTTGTTGATGGTAACCAATTACTTAAAAGAGCTCTTCTGATCGTTATTTGACTATTTACAAACACAAAAAATACAACATTGTCAATTAAATTTTCTGCAATTTAAATAGGCTACAAGGTAAATTGAATAGGCATAATCAGTTTTGGTCGAGTTCGCGGTCGTTCGGGTTCGGTCGAGTTATGAATATTAATATTAATACAACTTTAAAATATTAATGAGTAATAGAATATGGTTAATAAAATCATATCAGTACAGGAAGCATTTAATCTCTCAGTCGGAGATGACGAGGCAGCTGCGGTCAACCTCAGGCAGGAGGCTCTGAGGTCGCAGGTGCAGCTACTATCGGATACGGATATTGTATACCATTCACCATACCTCGGTTGACAGGCCGTGTATAGGTATAATCATACGACAATTGCCTGTAAGTAGTATGTAAGGTGTCAAGACAATTTTGTTAGAAATCAACCAATATTTACTAATTGTACTACTTATGCTTATAATATTCGTTTTTCCTGTTTAAATTCTCAACATTCGACATCCGAATGAAGAATTAGTATGAGCAAACCACATGCAGTCCACAAGGACACCAGAGTAAGTAATTCTGTAGATTGGATTGAATCATATTGAATGCCATTCAACGAATTATTAAATCTTTCAAGAAGGTACTATAAATAAATAAACAATGAGTGCTTTGTGAATTCGATGCTGTGTTTGCACTTTGCATACCGGAAATCGACCTTAGACCTCATCGATGGACAGTCAGACTCGCCGCCAAGTAAATCCTAGAACCTAGAATATTAGCAAAGTTTCATAATATTAGGTGTACTATACCTTTACTGGCCATAAAAACTTAATCGAATACAAATGTTAAAGGAGCAGCAAAAGGTTGTCTTTCTGCCGGTACAAAGCGCCGATAAATGTCTAAAGAAAGCCAAACAAGTGTCCGGTCTTTCGAGCACAACACATGCTCACTTAAGAGATATTCAATAGGCCATATTGACCGGGGAAAGTGTCAGTTGACACTGACTGAGTGGTCGAAACGAGATTTCGCTTTTATGACCTCAAAAGGCACATGTTCGAATTCCGGAATTGGCCTTCGAGAAGGAAGGTCACTACAAATTAATACGCCAATGCTAAAACCAACCGCTAAATAAAAACGCAAATAAGATTTATTTTGCTAGATGAAGTTCGGCTTCTATATAGCAACATAGTAACACTTTCCTTTTATTGAGAGGTTGTGAGAAGTTGCATGCGTAATAATGGTAATGGAGAAAACGGCAAATCAAAGAATGGAGAAAATTGTGGTAAAAGAGAAAATAAAAGCTGTGAATTATTAAGAGTGACTATATGGTGAGGTCCAGATGATTAGTTTATTCACAGTGTTTTCCTTCATTGAAATAAGGGATAATTAATTGGCGTGCCTTTCATAATATTATATTATGGCACAGTCGAATATGGAACCGAAAGTGTGACAGTAATTCATCTAGGTACAGTAAAATGAAACATCACAATAATAAACAAATAAGAGATAATCACGGAATGGTGACCGCTAGTGGCAAAAATTTCTTGAGCGCTTCCGTGCTTCGGAGGGCACGTAAAGCCGTCGGTCCCGGTTGTTATCGTAAGATAACAGTCGTTAAGTCCTTTTCGGAGGCCCTCGGGCGGCATGAAAACTTCCGACAATTGGATTGGTCACTAACCCCTCCACCAATCCGCACTGGAGCAGCGTGGTGGAGTATGCTCCAGGCCACCTCAAGAGGAGAGACCCGTGCTCAGTAGTGGGCCGTTAATGGGTTGAAGCCAATATCACGGGAATATTCACCTTGTGCATTTTATATCTATTATTAAATTTATCACAAAATATTTCATCCATAATGATCTTATTGTTCAATCCAAAAACGTCCTTAAACTCTTGCACGTTGATTAAATAACAGTAATTAACTATTCGCAATTGATTAATCACGCTGGCTTTGTAAAAAAGTTTAATGTACCAAGACCTCAGTAAGGTGTTTAATTTTTTCTTTCGTTTCGCATTAACGTTGATAAAAAAAGAATCGATTTTGCTTAAGTGGAATTTAATTATGTTAGTGTTAATTATAGAGTGTACTACATTTTTAGTCAGGCTCCATCGGCTTTAGTCTATCTAGGTCGATCTCCTCTGCTGGTGGCACCCTGTGGAATACTGGATGGGGCTAGGATCAGGTCCTTTCACTCCTTTCAAGCAAAAACTGGGTAACGGTACTCTTGCCTGGCAATGATAGCCTTGAACATATTATTTAGGCAACCCATTCGCGATACTTTTCTTTACATATACTTATCATATGTATAATGTGTATATATATGTATGATATACATCAATACTACTACTACAAATAAATAAAATTGGAGTGTCTGTTTGTAATATTAAAATAACCACTTTTTACTAAGTGCATTTGGATGTATACACGGTACATATACCAAAACAATTTTTTTTTTATTTTGTCTGTCTGTTTGTTTTGGCTAATCTCTGAAATGGCTGGACCGATTTTGACGGTACACTGGCAGATAGCTGATGTAACAAGGAGTAACTAATGCTACTTTTATTTTAGAAAAAAATATAGCATTTTGCAGAACAACGTCTGCCGGGTTAACTAGCCTGATATAAAACAATTGTTATCCGGTCAGTAAATGGGTGCAGAAAGGCCTCTAATACGGATGCTGTACTATAACCAGCCTGATGACCATCCTGTTAGACAGTACGTAAGAGGAAGCTCTTACGTACTGTCAGCAAAAAAGTAGATACGTTATGCAGGGCACAAAAAAGTTCCGTAATGTTTAATATTACAGAATGTTTCTGTTATTATCAATGTTAATACCACATACACATACACCAGCTTGAATACCGCATTATAAATGTATCATTAGTATTTAAGTGTCATAACTCATAACTAGTATGAGTAAATACTATTTCTGCGTACATTAAATACAACTCTAACCCCCCAACTCAGAGTCACTAATGGTTACTTAAATCGCTCCTTAGTACAAAATTTGTATGGTGATTCTTTACTTAGGAGCTGTTTATCTAACCGTTAGTGACTCTGAGTTGGGGCGTAAGAATCCGGAAGATTAGTAAGGGAGGCTTTACATTATACAGATCTTAACGGATTAAACATGTTCCAATAAAGATAACTTTATACACTTCCTTTATCAAAAGAAGACCATGAACTCAGGAAGAGTTCATTGTGAGATGAGACTGGAGTCCAGCACTAGGACATTCATGCGACTGCGTTGTTGATGATGAAAAGCTATATCACCTATCCCGTAGCAGATGTGGCAGTGGTATATGTACGAATAGACAGATAATAGTCTTTTTTCACGTTTTTCTGTCTATGTATTAAAAGAAAGAACTAACTGATCGATCAACGCACAGCTGAAATTTTGCACGAAGGTTCCTGTGAGTTAAACATTAAGAAGGGATTATTGAAAACTCCTGACTTATAACGCGCACTGCATACGATATAATGTGTAACATCCCCCATAATTAGCAAATAGCTGGCATGCTAACCACTCATCTAATTACCTCAGTTCATCGCAGATGTGCAACTGGTATGCGTGATCGACATTGCGTTGTTATTAGGCGAAGGTTGCATGGGAAACAAAAAGCTGTAATCATCTTTATTATGGTGATCCAAATACGGTAGTAACAACTCTTAATCACTTTGTATGCTTATTATGTTAACTATGCCGATGAGATCTTTTTAATGGAAGTAAAGGACTGCAGCATGCAATAGGTAAAGTGGAGCCCCTTCTTTTAAAAATTTAATTTAATGGACCACTATACAAATTTTAGTATTTACTATTCTAGTATTATTAAAATCAACTGTAGCAGTTCCAATTAAAGTAAAGAAATAATAAGACATTGTATGTAGGAAGTGGACTCATTGAAACATTTCTCTTGATTAAAAACAAACAATCCATTTTGTCAAAGACATATTTACTCCAAATACGGCACCAACAAACGAGTCGTACGGCCTATTGTTGTCGCAATGTCGCCTGTATTACATTACTGTGGAGTACTCGGTAGTCGCAACAAGAACGCTATTCACGTACCGACAATCATTTCAAACGCACACCTGGCTATTCACATTGCGTTTATTTATGTTTGTTTACAAATATAACTGTTACGACGGTAATGGGGCCATGAGGACCAATTGTAATGCGGAATTATAGTATTGTTGGTAATTAACATAATGTTTATAAATGTTACCGAGTTTATAAAAACAAACATAACATTTGAAGGAGTACGTTTTGTTAACAGTATTTATTAGTTTGCGTGCACTGAGACCTAAACCTGCCTATAAAAAGTCTTGATCCATGGGAGGATGGGACCTTTATGAGGGAAAATAATGGAAATTTTAAAGTACTGACATCTTGCAACTTGCATCTTGGTATACTATGATAGATCTGGTGGATAGTATGTGTAAGATTCCTCCTTGCCAAAATTCATGCGCTCTATCGTACTTGTGTGAAGTGTAGGGACCTAGGGACTCACATAACCATTTCCTATATAAAATACTTAATTTAACCTTGTCGATAGTAGAAGGCAAAAAATATACTGTTTCTGGTTTTGCCCGTATCCATCTAATCTAAACAATTTTTCAAGTAAACCATATTAACGTACAAAATACTTGGTTCTCAACCGCGCCTCAATGTATTAATCTTGTTACACTTGTAATACAATAAGCGAGACTAGGTAACTAGTTGTGTGGGAAATTCTGACAGTTGCCCCTACACTGTACATACTTGATAACTTAACTAGGTAGGACTAATATCGTTATAGTAGATAATGTAATGAAAAACAAGAGCTGTCTGTTTAAGCGCGATATTCTCAAAAACGAATGCATGGATTTTAACGCGATTTTTAGTAATAGATAGTGATTCAAGAGAAAGGTTTATTTGTAAGGTAAACGTGAAAAATTTATAAAACAATATATATTTATAAAAACAAAGTAACGTTTGCTCCGGGGGAAGTTATGAGGACGTACAGTGCGACCAACTTATCTGTGAACTGAGGGAGGGCGCTGTCGAACGCATTGGGCCAATCACTGGACGGAATTCGAGACGTAGTAAATGTCAATGAATGAACACAAAGAACTTATGAATGGGGCGGCATTAGTTCCAATTTTCGCCATTTCACAGATAAGTTGGGCGCACTGTAAGGAGTTGTTTTTCGAAGCGAAGCGAGGGTGGGTTACTAGTGAAGTATGAAGGTTAATGAATTATGCACTGATAATAATTTACACACACATAATTATTGTGTGTGTGTGACACAGCAATTGTTTACGACTTATTGTGTAGGCTAATTTGTTATTCTAGTGAATTTCGTCAACGGATGTAGGTTTTCCGCCTTTGTTGTTTTACTGAGCGGTGACTGGTAACCTTAGTTACTAGCTATAGATAGATATAGAATAATACTGGGTAATTACTAGCTATTGGCTAGATAGACTGAATTGAATCCGTGTCAAGCAGCACGCAATAACTAATTTATTGGCAGTTATTTTGTTAGTTTATTATAGTTTTTTTATGATTAGATATCCAACTGTACTAACTAACGTATGTAGTTAGAATACCATGCTGGTAGCCATGCGAAGCGACTGGTCTTGGCTTCGGTTTCCGGCCAGGGCAAATGTGTATGTGACAGATTGATGTTTGTACTTTATAAATACACGATATTGAACTTAGCTTATCGTGGACTAAGCACGTTTTATTATTATACGGGTACTCACGATATTAACTGTACGCTGGTCTCTTACTTATGATGACCTCCTATTCCAAGCCATTATTAAATTCGCATCACAATACAGTGCCTGCGAATTATTTACAGTCAAAACTGCCACGTTCGTATAATTTACTTCTCGGAGAGACGAGTTAATAATAGAGCAACATCGGCCCTTCCAATTACGATTCGTTTGTCTGTTTGTCACAAGACGTGCTATTTTAATAATTGTATCCGTAAATTGTGTTTAATTCATAGAGCTGATGGTGATAAAGTAAAATATAAACACTGTAAGGTATATGTAACATAGGTAATAGGTATCTAATAATAGATTTTCATTTAAATAGCTGGATGTGTTGTCTATTTTTGCATGCCATTGTATCCTTAATAATTAAAGGATTGTGGTTAAAAATTGCATTCAGAAAATATTGAATAACTTAAATTTTGTATTGAGTACCCTATGTATACGTGTGTGCTAAGAGCGAAAAGCTAATAGCCATTTAATTGAAATATTTAATAAAAACAAAACAATTAGTCAATTAAATCGATTTCAAAACACGATTTGGAATAGTTAGCAAACTAATAACTGTGGTAAAAAGTAGAACTATCTGCAAGATTATTTGTAATTTTAAATCTTAATTTAAAATCAAACGCCTGCACCCTAAAATAAACTACAATACGTTCTTACTATCACTACTGTAGTCTGTCTGTCTGTACTGTAGATACGATTCAGTGGGCGTACTCGGGAGCCTTGTAGACAGGAAGTCTTAATTGCAGCAACCTGCAACCGGCACCCACTGCAACCAGTCTGGTTTACAAATTAAATCTGTAATGTGAATTCGCCATGAATTACTACCTATTAATGTCTCAGTATTTGTGTTATTATTGTATGTATTAGTGATGTAACAAATTAAGGATACGGCCATTCAAGTATCTCGTATACAATTGAACCACGGACCTGAAAAAAGACGGACGTAACCTCGTCTAATCGAGAGTGAAGCATAGCAATGGCCGCCCGCTTACCATGTGTGCGTAATTTTTGATTCGCGATTGAAGCAGTGAAGTGTCAATGTGTGGGTGTGTGTACTTGTACGAATAGAGAGTTGGTATTACTATGGGTGCTTCACTGAATTTGTTCTTGGGATTACGTCCGTCTTTTTTTTTAGGTCCGTGAATTGAGCATAATCTCGCCAAAAAATTGACTAAGGCCTTCCGTCCACCTAGATCTCGTCGCCTTAAGCACATTCCTGTCAATTGTCAGCTTGCATGCAATAGTCAAATGAAGCGCCGTGGACAGTAGGCCTAAGTATAAAGAATAAGAATAGATTCAGTCCAAAATAAAAGGTCAGAGACTTGAGATTCAGTGGCTTGAGCTTGACAGATATCACACGCCGTTCATAATATTAAAGAGAACTGTCATTTGCACAAATTTTGTCACGAGGTTGGGCCTTCTTAAACAAGTGAAAATGTCTAATGTTTCTAAAATAAATTTCCATTTTAGGTATTTTACTTTATGAATAAGTGAAACTGACAAGTTCCAACTTCATTGTCACATGCTTTTGAAAGTTCAAAGCTATTTAAATCGGTTGGTATTCACGGCTGCTACTCCTATAATTGCCACATTATAAGGCTCCCGACCTTGCACACAGGAAGGAAGCCTTGTTAAAGTAGTATCAAGTATCAGAGCCTTAAGCCTTTTTATTACACTTTTAGTACAGAAACCAGATGGTAATTGAATCGATATTACCCGGGGATCGTTTCCGCAATGATCAATTTGATCGATTCGACCACTAGTTAATTGTTTTAAATTACTATCGTAAGTGCGTGAAGCACCTTTAAAACCAATAATAATTAAAATGTTCGTCTTGGGTGTACTTAATTTAATACGGTCCGATCTTGTGAAAGTCAACTTGGAACGATAACATCATAAAATGAAATACAGATAATAAATAAGTAACCCTGAACTATTTGTCCATAATTGATTTAATTGTGAATGTCAGTAGGTAAATTATAGTAAACTTATGGTAGGAAGTTACTTAAGTTTACGTACTTATAGGAGCAGTCGACCATAAGTAATAAATCAATTAAGTTTTTAAATGTGTCATCCATAGATTTATGGGAAGAAAAGATAGAGAACGCCGAAGAACTTGTTGAGATTTTCAAATTTTCATAATACAAAATTAAATAAATATCTGCGAAATAAAATAGATATTGATATTTTAACACTATGTTTGATTTTACTACTACAGCCATTTGAAGAAGACACTGCCTTTTACAGTATTCCCCAAACGAGCCTTTTACGAGATTCCAAATATAACCCTAATCATTATATTTTTTTCTATACTCCATCTCTTTATACGATTGATTCGATGGTCCAGTCCATATAAATAACTTCCGTGTGTTACAGTATAATAAACATAAAGTGCACTGACAAGAGTAGTCAGTGGAGGTCAGTCACATCACGTATTGATGTATGTTAGGATGATGAAGTCATTGATTCTTATTGATTTGTACTCTAAAATGGATTTAAAGCATCACCGCTTATTTTTTGTGGTAGTTACCTGTCGGAAATAGTGAGAAGTATTTTTCATGAATAAACAATTTAGACCACTTGAATTAGTAACATACAATTTTATTATTAACTAGCTGTGCCTCGTGGTTTCACTCACGTTAATTTGTAGAAAAAACTAACTACTAAACTATATGATGTTATATAGCCTTCCTTGATAAATGAACTATAAAGCACAAAAAGAATTCTAGACAAAAAACCTATCATGATTATATATCATGAATGATGATATACCTTTTTGAAATCCTCTTTAATTTGATACCCATATTGCATTATTCGATTTATTTTTATTTTTTTATACTTCAAACAATGGCATCTCACAGCCATCATATTCGTTTTTTTAGTTTCACTTATCTAAGAACACTTGGGTTATCAAGACGAATCTAACGATATCTTAATTATATAAATCCGTTCAGCAGTTTGGAAGATACGAGGTAATAAAGAATATTACATGCGTATATACAAACATACATATAAGATACGCGCGAAAACATAACCCTTCCTGGAAGTCGGGTAAAAAACATATCAATCGCTAACGCTGTACTTACAGTTTTTCCGCTAGTTATCAAACCAATTTTATTTGACAAGTCGTTAACCATTTGTTTAAGTTAACAATTAGTTATAGTTACATTAGTGGTCGTTTCATCGGAAGATTTCTTATTTCGCTTACGTAACTTCGTAATGAGAGTTTTTGTGAAAAACTGACAAAGCAGATTCTGTAATACGGCTACTTTGTCCAAGACAGTTTTTTACTTAATTTTATATTACTTTTTATATTTCATCATGTTGAACGCTCGATGTTGAAGTTTTAATTTATTATGGTAAGAGCTGAGTTATAGTATCTATTCTGTCTGTGTATAATAAGCAGTTGTCAGTTAAGAAGTAAGGAAATTAAATGTCGCTTCTTGTCAAAAGAAATTGGCGATTAAATTACAATCATTACACGAAATGGGGGCCAAGTTTGGAATGTTAATATTTGTTTGTCTGACTTTACCGTTAAAATATCATAAAATATATATAAATAATATAAAATATAAATATAAAACATCCAAAGTCACACACGCACGCACACACTCACACACTCGCGCCCATGACTCAGCAACAGCTCGAATCCTTTTCTTCACCACTTAATCACCACCATACGACCCGATTCGTTATTTCGTTGGTATAATTATGAACAAGTAAAATGGCAGTTACTCTCATTGAATCCGGTCAAACTCCAAACAAGATAACTGTATTTACATCCGCGACACGCGTCACACCACATTCAAAGCGTATAAAAGGTTACCGTTACAGTGATATTATTTTCGTTTTTACCGTATTAAGCTTGCACAATACATTTTGTGGTGCGCTGAAAAGGAGTCCATAGATAGAACTAGGGTTATCAAAAATTTATTAAACGACAATTTTACAGACAGGCTAATTGGCGATAATATTTTACAGTTTGTTAATTTTTGATATTAGGTTGTGGCTAGTATTGGTTTAAAGTTAACTAATAACTTAATAAGGAATTTTATGTAGAGTTTAGCCTGTACAGCTGCGCTTTCTGATTCGATATAGTTAATAGTATCAGGCGTTACTTTGCGGAAATCCATTGTTGCAAATGCTGGTATGTATGTTGGTATATACTTTTAATTATTGTAGTGCATGTTTTCGTTGTGGGAGGGAGGGAGGTGCCACGCATGTATTAAAGTATACATATACCATCGTACATGTTAAACGCGGATCGTTACAAAGTAGACTAATACTAACTTAATTAATAAAGAATGCCACATATTCCTGCCATTCACACATATGCCTGCCTAGCGAAATGTCTGGGGTTCGTTTACCGCTCAGATAGTATTTACATTTATTTATTACATAAATAAATATGCAAGATAAATAATTTTCAACTTATCCGGCCGGCCGATGTCAACCTAGTTGTGTAGGTCGTGTTTTATTTTAATATATTTTTATTATGCCAGTTGAACATAAAAAAAACGTTTAAATTTTGTCCATAAAGATTTAATGTAGTTTGTTACCACTCTGGTACTTGGTATGTGCTTAAGGTACAGTTATATCGATTTCATTGACTCACTTGCATCCAAAATGCAGACGTGTTCCAAATTTAAAAAGAAGTGTAATTAATGTTTTTTTCAGCGTGTAATTCATTTTTTAAATGGCTATCCGGCCATCTGCCAACCCTGATCCATTACGCCCTGGACATTGCATCCGGTTTGCGCAAGCGCATGTCATGAGATGATCTGCACATTATATGTGACTAGAAAGTGGGTGTATAGTCATTGTTGAATATAAAAGGTGGTTTGTCCATTGAAAATAATATACAGTACAGTATTTAACATTAGTATTACAGCCGACGCGGTCGGGGAGTTATGAGCAATGCAACATAGCAATTAGCAGAGCTGGGTATCGAACCCGGAGCTCCACAATCGATAGGTAGGGTTGCTAACAACTGGGTTATTGGGTCGTGGGATTAATTCCCACTAAATAGTTGATAATTATGGTGCAGATATCTGTAAGAACATTGCGGAGTTCGTCTTACAGTATTTTAATCGTAGTATTTGCACCTACAACTAGGTCTGGCGTTCAAAATGAAGAATTAAATTTATGAAAGGATGCTTCAGAGCTGAAGTAAAATATCAATGCTATAGGGGCGATGTTCAACACCTTATAGATTCCCATGGCGCCACCTAGCGTCCAGTAGCGAGAACTAGCCATACACCCTTACCTTATCTCGTCAGCAATAACAGTCATGAACAAGTCATATAAAAGCGTCCGGTTTGCGCAATTCCGATGATCTGCGCATTGTAGCTCGCTAGAAAGCGTCGTTGTTAGTTGCCTTTCATTTTTATTTTTACCTCTGGAACCGGCCGTAGACAATGATTGCGATCGGTAACTTGGCGGGCTAAGGCGGTATTGTCCTCGATTGCGCTTAGATATGTTTGTGTCGTTTGTGCTATTGTGTTTCGCTGTTTTGAACTTGGGATTATGAGAGCTAATGTGATGATGGTTTATGAAGAGAGTTCGAGGAGGTTTTGATATTAGCGTGTCTCTTGGCTATCACACCACAGTTAACACAAATCTTGCGAAAGTGTCAAAATATTTGTGTACATGGGGTTATAAACATGCCAGCACCGCACTGTCGATTAAACTGGCATTAGGCCTACTGTCCATGGCGTTTCATTTGACGCTTCAATGCAAGCTGCATAATGAAACATAGGCAATAGGCAAATGCGACGATGTCGCTCAGTGGACACATTTCGTACTTTTACTACGCAAGATGTAAGCAAGCGATAATTGACGAGAGTGTGCGTTTGACGTGCGTATACGTGGACAGAAGGCCTAATTTAGGGCCACAGCTTCGACCGGTGTTGACTTGGACTCGAGCACGCCCGATACGCCGTAGTGAGACATTAGAGTAAATGTTAGGTAAAATAGAAAACAATATTAATTTCCTTGTGTAATTATCCAATCAACAAAACGAGGGATACTAAACCGGAAACGAAGTTGGAATTAAATTGATGTGTGTGGCAAACTGGCAACCTTACGCAACTGACGGTTTGGTAACTTCTGTAGGTAGAGTTCAGCTGTTTACGGATCAAGTGTATTCAAATTGTATACAAAATTATTCTATAGGTTATTCTGACAAAAAGCGGCCAAGAGCGAGTCGGACTCGCCCATGAAGGGTTCCGTAGCAGCAAGTAACATAATATAAAAGTTCTTGTAGTTCGTTGTACCTTTGATCGATGTTTTTTGCGTTTTACGATTTATGACGTATTAAAAAAAACTACTTACTAGTTTTCGTTCAAATCAATTTTCGTTGGAAGTTTGCATAGTAACGTACATCATGTATTTTTTTTAGTTTTATCATTCCCTTATTTTAGAAGTTACAGGGGGGGGACACACATTTTACCACTTTCGAAGTGTCTCTCGCGCAAACTATTCAATTTAGAAAAAAATGATACTAGAAACCTCAATATCATTTTTGAAGACCTATCCATAGATACCCCACACGTATGGGTTTGATGAAAAAAATTTTTTTGAGTTTCAGTTCTATGTATGGGGAACCCCCAAAATTTATTGTTTTTTTCTATTTTTGTGTGACAATCTTAACGCGGTTTACAGAATACATCTACTTACCAAGTTTCAACAGTATAGTTCTTATAGTTTCGGAGAAAAGTGGCTGTGACATACGGACGGACAGACAGACAGACAGACAGACCGACAGACAGACAGACAGACAGACAGACAGACATGACGAATTTATAAGGGTTCCGTTTTTTGCCATTTGGCTACGGAACCCTAAAAACCACTGGATTTAGGACCGTGTGGTCTCGGTGAATCGGTTTAAGAAGATTTACAATAAGCTTTATGTCGATGACAATAAGGCGGAAAACGAATGTTAATGTAAGACAGTCTTGTCAAAGATAATTTTTTTTTGTCATTCCGCATCGATAAGTATGGAGAGAACTTAGTCGCAGACGTATGCATTATTGACCTCTGTCACCGCGTTTGCAAGTTAAATTACGCGTTTTTTTTAATTCATCGCGGAAGATAAACTATATTTTTAAAGTTACGCCTTTAGTTACTAAAATCTGTGATGCTATACCCTCCGTTTTTTGTAGTAGACTTCTACTTAATAAGTAAAATTTAAATAATACTGAAGTCTGCAAGTACCTGAATTATTTATGAAATATTAGCTTGTTGACGAACTTCAGTCGTATTACAGTTTTATAATAATGATCCTTCAGCTAAACTGATAATAGGTGATGAATACAAGTTATTATAAGTAGTTAATAGTTAAACGAACTTTTGAATAGCAGTTGTTCATTTACTGGTAAGTTTGTTTTATAACCGGAGCCGGCACGCGAGCAGAAAGTACTGGTGGAAATCATAGTTTGAATGGGTTTTTGTTAAGTTAGTGCGCTCACCACCCAAGATTTCATAGCCAATTACCATCAAGCATAATAATTGCTTTATAAATTAGGTTTAAGAAAACCACTATCTGTAGAGATCTGCCATACTCGAAGTGTCAAAGACATGCACGCGTCTTGCTATAAATCCGCATGTGTATTGCAACCTAAATAAGTGAAAAACATTTGAAGGTTGTTTGTAAAGGTGGCTTTAACTCAATTTTAAACTCGAGACTTATCTAGCTAGTACAGGGTTATAAGTGTTAAGTGGAAGAAGGAGCGTAGGGCTTTATAAGTCACCAGACTGAATAAACCCATGCACTCTAGATTCGCGCGGATATGGCCGTTGCAACGGAAACTCGAGTTTTTACTTCTTACTAACAAACCACGATCACGCTGAAATCAACCTTATGTCTTAGACATAAGATAAACGTAAGAGCAGCTCGAGGTGTCGATTGGTTTTCACGCTGTACGGAATATGATTACATCTGAGTGCAGGGAAAGCCGCGGTGTGACGCTTTCGAACGCTACTGTTCGCTGATTGACCTGAAAGTCGACGTAAAATGCTTTTTCCTTTTCGAATCTCCAAACTGTATATCATTTATGGATTACGCGGAGTTTTTTATGGTAACTTATTAGTGTCTACAAATAATTATGATAAGTTCTCTGCCATCCGTGAATATGCGGCAGGTGAAGTGTTGCTGGTGAAGACGGTACCTAATGGGTTACACGCTTATTTTTTTTTATGAGTTCTTGCCTTGCAAGGACACACGACACGGTTACAACACTTGCAACGTATCACCTGGATACGCATTCGACTACAGTACGATTTTCACGATAACTTTATTAATTTGTACATGTATGTTAGTGCAACGAGCTTTCCACCTTGTAGCCTTATCGCTACTACGCCAGATCGTTACCCACCATGGGGCGTGTAATCAGGCATTAAATTATCTAAACTAATATTATAAAGAGGAAAGATTTGATTGTTTGTTTGCATTGAATAGCATTTTTGCGTTTGCATTGATTTGAAAAAAAATTTCAATGTTGGAAAGCTACACTATCCCCGGGTGACATAAACTATATTACATTTTCAAAAAATCAGGGATCCTTAATAAAACTCCAATAATGTAACCCAAGGTGTAAAAAAATAAGAAAACCGAAGCAAAGCGAGGGCGGTTACTCGTAATTAATAAAACCACTCAACTTGATCGAAGTCTCTACTTCTCTAGTCATCAGCCAATACGTAAGCTGACGCTGTGGTTATATTTTATAGCGTAACATTTATTTCTACCACCACAGCTCGTCTATCATGTCCGCCATCATCAGGATGATGTACGATAACGTGGTGAGAAATGGACGACGTCGCGATCGCGTTGTCAAAGATAAATGCCGGGTATCAACATTTTAAAAGCTTTTCTTAGTATCACGGTTGGTACCGCTTTACTAGTAATAGCCCAGTAAATGTATTATGATATTCATGATTAAATTAGTGGTCGAAATTGGTTCTTAACCTGTCCGTCGTCCTCCTAAATTATTAAAGGTTTTTAACGATTTCCGTTGTGCAATAGTTGAAAAGTCTGAATATAGAATCGTTGACTCTTTCTTTTTATACATAAAATCAACGACATTGTACAAAAATTATAGGGTATGATCGTATTGAGAAGTTTAGAAGTTTAATTAATGGCACATCTGCTGGTTTGTTCATTGCCAGTTATTTTATAACTATTAAACTTTTTTTGTATCACTGTGCAATATCATCTATCATCAAACACCAACAAACAAATCTATCTCGGCTTACATAAGTCGTCAGTAATGACAAGTCGTTTATATGTTTATCTGTTAACTGGTTATTTATTTAGAACAGAATTGCACAACTTCCATCTAAAAACAATTACGAGATGTTGTATTAAAGACGAAGTGAGAATATTTTGTATGACAATCCAATAATGGTCAATAAGGGAACATCAATCCGAAGAACAAATTAAATATAGAGGTAAAATATTTTGCAAGTGTAGTATAAAGTCCTGTTCAACATCTTAGGCCGTACCTGATGAACAGTGAACTAAACAAAAACGCATTTGCTTGCTAAAGGAAAACATTTAAGAAACCTGCATACTTGAGATATCCTCACATTAAAATTTGTAATGGCGAGTTTGTTGGATGGATATCTTTCATGTTTCAGGAAGAGTCAAGTCTAATATTCGAACATTTACGGGTTATGATGACGATGATAGACTGAACCACCTAAACATTAAAAACGTGACATTGATTTAAAATATGCGAAATAAGCACAGTAATGGACTAAAAAGCCTACAGCCTACTGACCTCAATTTTGAAATCAATCTGTCGAATCTATTTATTGATAGGTGACATGACACGTTGACGTCAACTTTCAATATATCGTATGTTGAGTTGATTGTCGAATCAGCAAATTGATTCTTGCCAGTAGGCGATTCGTACATATTGGTCCGATTGAATAATTAATCAGTTGGCACTTCGATGTGACGGACATGGTTAAACATGGAGTATAGATGTAAAGGAGGGTGTAATGACTCTGTTTTGTAAAAGTGTCCGTCAAACTGCGTTAAATTGGTGGCGACACGGTAGCAACACTGTAAATTTGGACTACGTAAACAGTTGATGTTTGGCATACACGGTATACAGGACTGTTATTGGCTTACTTCAATCCGTCAGCAGCTGCTACATTCGTACCATACCCTTTGCTTACGATAGCGCCAATTCACTGCTTATACTCGTAGCTGGACACCATATAAGTCAGTTCTTTACCTCTATCCTCCATCGGTTAAACCATTGTTCAGGCGGCCTGAAAAGTTTAAAATAACGTAACCATATTAATTGTACGGAACCGCTTAGATCGCCGGCGTCGCTCCCCCTTGAACTTGAGCACCACAATGCGCGGAACTTGTAACATAACTTCACCACATCATTTGTGTAACGTAGTTTTTGCTGTTTTATGTTTATGTGGCTTTGTTTCTTCGTGTGTATTTTACTAATGAGGGTATTCTACTAATGAGGAGGAATATTTGAAAGTTGATGACTTCTTTCTTTCTTTCTTTCTTTCTTGTAAAACAAGTTTAATTTATGTGGAAAGCTTAACTGCTAAAATGATACAATACTTAATATTTTTTTCTAGTCAACTAACCACACGAGCAAACCCAAGAGAAGAAATATGCTCATAAATCAACGCAGTTCTTCCTATAGACTAAAAATAACTAGTCTAGACCACAAATCCAGTCCACATCGATCGACGCAGGGGATCACAAACGTGAATTAGAAGAACGGTATAGCTATGAATATTTAAATCGCGTTGCCGAGCCGCCATTGCGTATTCGAATCTCGATTCAATTACGTTGGAACAAAGTTGCGGCCAAATGCTCCGATTTAGCTAACGGTGTAATAAACTGTTGGCAACTGGGTGGAAAAATGCTAATGTTTTCTATCGCGGTAACGTGACGTCACTTGACAGCCGTGAAGCCTCTCTGCTTTTTGGATTTAAATATATACGAGTATTCGTACTAGTTCGAGATTTAAGTTCCTTTATTTTATACGTTCCGTGTAATACTTAATCATACCTTTTAAGGTCAGCTTTGTAACTCTATCACCAAGTTTAATCTAGTGTTGAGTTTCATCATTTGCTTAATTAACTACCACTAGGTTGATAAAGGACTTATAACATTCTCCATACAAAATCAACTCTAAAAGTATCCTTATGCATCCTTAAGCATTTTTCTATACTTACACTGGTATAGTGAATCTAACCATTCACCAGAACAGTGTATGAAGTTCTATTTCTTGTTAGGTATCGGCTTTACTCGTACATGTCCTAGTTTTATTTCAACATTTCAATGCATTTTTTATGCAACTTGCCGACGATCCACCCGATCGATGGTAGTAGCCACCGTCGCCTATGGACATTAGCGACACTTATGGCATCACCTATACGTTATGGACTAAGAAAGAGAGAGAAAGAAAGTAGGTTGTAAGATCTTTGGACTCATATAGCCTTAGTTATACGTATGAATGTAATAGTGAAATGTTTTGATGTAGTTCGGTTGCAGTTAGGACAACCAGCTGGCAAAACTGAAATATCTGGAGAAAACTTCAAAAAGTCAGGATTTGTCGGGACATTTTGTATTTTGTTGGGCCTTGTACTCGTATTTTTCGGGACTTGCCTTGACATAATGTGAAATATCGGGACAATCCAGACGAATCCCGACCATCTACCAACCCTAGTTGCAATGTGAAAAATCCAATAACCAATTAGCAAGCAAACTCACATTCCTGGTCTGTTACCGATGTTCGTAGTTCATAGAACTACTTACAATGCCCCGTCAACTCAATAACAACTTTGCATGTAATAAGTAGGAACTTGATTGCCTTAAGCAAAACAATGTCACTGTACGGGCAGTAGGAAATAACATACCAGGAAAACGTGATTCCTATCCTCAAAAGTTTACGTTAAGTGTTTACATGCTCATGACCTGTGGCGAAGCATGACATGATCAATAGCGTCAGTCATGCGTTCGTCCATAAGGTAGAAATAATATTAATATAATCATATTAGCTAATTAAACTTGCGTGAGCTTATTAAGCTTGCGTGAGAAGTTCAAAGAAATAGGTATACTTACAGTAGCTTCACAATATATTTATAGTAATGTGGTTTTTATACGGAATAATATAACCGCGTATAAACAAAATTGTGATATCAATTTTCGCCAAACAACAAGAATGCACCAGTTAGTAACGCCATTTTACCGTCTTTCTAAAGTGCAGCGATCTTTTATGGGGCTTGGTGTAAAGTTCTATAATAAAATCCCAAAGTTAATACGTGATTTGCCAGTGGAATTGTTTAAGAAACATGTAAAATCTAAACTTTTAGGCAAAGGTTACTATACTGTAGATGAGTACATAAATGACAAAGACGCATGGAAATGACCAGCTCTGCAACCAGTTCCGTACAAGCTAGTGATTGATACTTTTTTGTAACAAATATACCGATGTATTTTTATTTTTAAAAGATGTGCTGAGGAGTTTCTTTACGGCTTTTCTTCTCCATGACAAAGCACCTTTGCGAAAAGCTGGTTGATTAAAAAAATGACGTGCATAAGTGTATCAATGATACCTACATGAATAAATGATTTTGAATTTGAATTTGAAACACTCATGACATAGCCGCACTATGAAATTAAACATCTCCAAAACTCGAGGAAAACTCACATGTCACTAGCGCTCTACTCGCGGCTTTGTCCGCGATTTCCTTTAAAATAACTACCCTATATCTTACTCTAGATCATGGCCTACCTGTGTGCAAAATTTTATGAAAATTGGTCCAATGGTTTTTGCGTGAAAGATTGACAAATTTTGACACATCCTCAAAAACTTTCACATTTATAATATTAGTAGGATTCTTACAATAAATTGTTGCCACGAAAGTTGTCCAAATACGCCAGAACGTCGTTTATAGCTGTCTGTTGGTATTTAACGTGGTCGCAGTCGAAATCGAGGACAGGCTGATAAGATAGCGATATGTTATCGTTATCAGTTCAATAATATTGTTGCGTGAGGGTGATGCAGAGGCCCACGCCTGCATTTCAATTGCGTTTTGAAGGCTCCCAGTGACTTAAGCGACGTAGTAATTGCCCGTGTTTTAGCGCAGAAGAAATAGAAAAAAATATGAATGATATGACTAAAACTAAAAACCCTAGTAGGCCTTCGGACTGTGGATATTAAAAATTCTGACATTAGGTTTGGTCACTAACCTCTACCAATCTGCGATGGTATGCTCTAGGCCTCAGAGACCCGTATTCTCTATTGGACCATTTTTAGGTTAATTCATATTTATTTTACCCACTTATTTATTATTACCTATAACCTACAATAACATTATTTCACTTCCTGAACGTAAAGTTTAAGTATAATTCGTTGTATCAGGGTGCCACAAGATTGTTGATTTTTATTATTACTGCAACATACATGAAAACTGCATTTAATTTAAGTGGCATGTAAGTAAACCTGTTAAAACCATAGTCAGCTGCCGCGGTGTTTGTCAACATTGTCCTTTTAAGGGCATCTCTTGATAGCTTCCGAGAGCACGGCACGCGGGGCCAGGCAAATGGAGGTGTTTACTTGGATATACTAATTGTATGTTTATTTATGTATGAGGACACGTAATACGTATGCTAAGTTAACCTTCTGACTTTTAAACGACCAGCGAGTCTAGACACTGAACCGATAAAAATCTGTTGATCCGATCGCTAACAAACTCTGATTGCCTGAGAATTTGGACGTTTGTCCAGCTGTTTTGGAGTCCATAGGGAATTTACATAGTTATACGCATCATTTTTAAATCTTATTGCATATTTGTTTTTGTCTAGCGGAGATTATCTATACTAATACACATATATAAAGAGGAAAGATTTGATTTTTTGTTTGCATTGAATTGGCTCCGAAAATACTGAACCGATTTGAAAAATTCTTTCACTGTTGGGAAGCGACACTATCCCCGAGTAACATAGGCTATATTATATTTTCGAAAAAATTAGGGATCCTTAATAAAACTCCAATAATGTAACTCAAGGTGTAAAAAATAATAAAACCGAAGCAAAGCGAGTTACTCGTTTTAAATATATGTATTTCGGCTCTTATGTCAGAGAAAGCAATGATGGACTATTCTGAACTTGAAAGACATTGAATTAAAGGGTGATAGTAAGCTGTCATCGCTGACAATGAACAACAAAAATTGGAAGACCCGTTTTAAGATTCGAATTACTTCAAATTACATTTTTTTTTGTAAATATGATACAAAAGACTAAGGAGTTTCTTTCCTTCTTTCTTCTTAGTGATAAAGCACATTTTTTGCAACGGTAGCAAGAAGCAAAAAATTACCTTCATAAGTGTATGGAAAATTATGATTGAATTTAGAGGTGATATTGGTTAGATAATAATAGTTGATAGTGTTGATATTTGATACGAATATGTGGCAATTTCCTTGAAAATTATAAACGTATTCATCATTTCAACATAATAACACTATATTATAGTGGATGTTAATTTCTCACGAGAAAACATGTCGCACGGTTTAAATAATTCCAATCAGTCGGTGTCGTGGTATTGATTAATGTGCATCGTTTCGTAGATAAATCACGTACAGGATCAGACATGCGGACTCCACGATAATGTTGCTTCATACCGTTTAAATTCGCTGGAAATTACTGATTACTGGAATAAGTAGAAAACTGCGTCATTCCGTTTCGGGTTAAATAATATTAATTTAAATACTTTAGATTCTTAATATTTAACTTTTGGGCTCGTCGGGACGTGTTAGCGTGTTTACGTGTTTCTCCTTTGATATGTCCTCTCTCTCTTTCTCTTGCTTTTTCAGTCTGCTTGCGCAATTTACGTTATTTCTGAGACGTAGTTAGGCTTACTTACAATAAATATAAATTGTATATTGTCGTAGAACATTGTGGCTAACTGAAACTCCTTGTCTTAAATACGAAGTACATACTAAGGATGCCAAGAATATTCGGGTTTGTGTTTTCGGGCTTATATATAATATATCCTATATTTACAGGCAATCGGTATACTACCTAAATTGTAGACTAATCCGCCGATTACAAATAGATTAATATTGATAGGGCACCTCCGTCCCACATTCGCATTATATGTAGTATATTAATCAAAAAAGAAAAAATGTAGGTGTAGACACTTAAATTTATGATACTATTAGAAAATTTCACATGAAACAGTTTTTTACCAATTATATTTCGTAACATACGTCGAACGGCACTTCCTACTTTTTCGCAGAATGTTTCGTCGTATTTTAAACTCTTATAACTTTGGCCTAGAGCCTCAAATTCAAAGAATAATGTAGTCAATAGACTCATTGAATGCACAAAAGATGTTTGATTTGGCTAGCTTTTATACTTCAGAATTTATTAATTCACGTACTCATAAAATTAAATGATAGGGCTTATATAGTCAAGTCTTGTAGAGTTAGGGGCTTGACTCTCATGAGATCTGATAACTTTTTTTACAGCAATAACGTTAAGGAGCTTGTAAATCTTGGCAAATTATTTTACTGGAATGATTTTGTGCAATTGCATTATTTGTGAAACTAAAAGGATTTTGCTTGCTTTAACAAGCTATATTTTCTAGCAATGACTACTCCACGAGTTCATGTGAATTCTAGTTTTTCCGGCATTGAATAATCAGTTCCGATTACAATGTTTCTTAGTTGGCCAGAAAGTCCATGAGATCATCGATGTGTGGCATATGTTCTGTGCTACGTATCAATACTCATTTATGATGAAATCATTTATTATGCAATTAAAATAAAATAAAAAAAAACGAAACAAAAGCCATGGAAAAGTAAGAAATAAATATTTTTTCTATTTATTTATAGTCTTGAATTTTTTGTTTATGGAAAACAGACTGATGATATATTTATCAACGTAAAAGTAGAACTCGTGTTGCAATCCAAAATGACATACAAATTCTCGTGACTAAAAGAAGAAACTCTTCTTTTCCTAGAACTTATAACTTTATCAGAAACAGATTGGGAATGCCACGTCAGTAGGGAAAAAATCCGTTATGATCGTCGATAAAAACTATAAAAAGTCGGAAACCGGTGTCAACCGGTCAACCAGTTAATGACACACGGAAGAGTTCGAAGTACAGTACGCGTGTGGTACTGAGAGGTCTGAGGCTGATTCACTGGTCATTAATACCCTTAGGTAATCCAGTAGCAAATGATGCATACAAATGCAAGGTAAATTCAAATGTAATCGCTTGTTTGTCACTTGTTTATTATCGACTCTTGTTGTGTTGTGACATTCTAATGTTTGTTAGTAAAACTACTTATTAAGTAATATTATTTCTTCTGTGGTAAAAGTAGAAAATAGTTTCGTTTGGAGTAACATGTTTGTAAGTTTACAAATCTGTATCCGAAATATAATTATTGTTATCACGAGGATTAAAATGTATTATATTTATTGTTTACTAACTGAATAAGAAACATAGTAATATTTATGCAGTGTTATAACTTATATAAATATCCTTTTAATCCTAAAAATTATTACTCATTTCTTAATGTCACTTTCTTCACGTCTTTCCTTAACGCCTACCTACCACTCCTAAAAATCACTTCTAACTTAATTATCTAATTTCATCGCTATTGAATGAAATATAAAAAGGTTCAGTGTTAGTAGTGTTGACGTTAAGTAGGTATATTTATTTATTATGTAAGTATAATCAAATCAATTATGTGAGTATCAAAAAAAAACTTCAATAAAATCGTCGTCGTATCAAAACCTATAAAAGCTACGATCACAACGAAGCCCAAAGCAAAATTAGTCCACTGCCAACATTAACAGAATTACCCGAGCATTGTAATTTTGCATGCTAAAGCCGCGTAATCTACTGATACTCGTATGTACATTTTAAAAGAACTTCAGTTTTTCTCCGGCCCGGATCTGATAAAATATTTACTCGCAAGTAGTCGGATGATTAATTAAAGTTAATTTGAGGCATGCGAGTAGTGAGTATTACTTAACAGTTTCCTTTTTAGTCGCGTCTGTAATTTATTGGTTTAATAAACTGATATGGGTTACGTTAGCTGGTGAATCTTGTGACGTGATGTTGTTTCAATTGTTTTTTAAAGCCGACAAGTTGATGTTAGGTATGACTTGAGGGATTTTTAGTTTTAGTTATTGGTGTTAGATTAGCTAGATTTATGCTTTATTCTGTTCGATTTAATACTGACTACTCAGTCTCGATAAGATTCGGGTAACATTATTGCAATTAGCGCAGTGATATTAAAAAAATATAGATACGTTATGCCCTTACAAATCAACCAAAAAATCTGTTCCGAAAAGAGCTACAACATACACACGTTTATCTGTTGTTTCACTACATCAATCAAATTGGTATTATACGAGTACACGAAGGCATTTTAACGCTGTATGTCAAATCAAATATCACTTCTGACAACAACAAAAGCGTGCGTAGGTATCATCTTGTATTGAAAGAGCGACTACGAGCAGAACGGTCAATTGCCTGTTCTTACGCTCTTCATCGTCAGCTCGCTAGTGACATATCTACCTCTTTTTCACATAATAATATCATTGACTTAGCGCACAACAATCTTCACTGCACCCGAAACTTATTTTATATTTTTTTATGTCAAGTCGCATACATAATACACGTATTATACGAGTAGTCGAGTAAGCCTTCCCCATGAAAATCTGATTTTTAAGATTATTGCGTTAAATTAGACAAAATAAATAGAGACTATATAATCCAGATGTACCTATATTATATTTTAGTTATGAAATGCCTGTAGAGTTAAGGCAATACCTTTACAATGATCTGCATTTTGAACAATCATCAGTACTGTTCAGAACTAACATGGTCACTGACAGACCAGCCGCGATAACGAAGATTGTGCAAAATATATTCTTTCCAAAGTGTTACATGTAGATAGCATTTACGATAATACGTTCTATTGCCATTGCTTGCAATATCTGTCTCGGGTGGGTACTGTACGGCGCGAGATAAGCATTCGATAAGCTACGATCGGCACGGTTTCTTTTCTGTTTGCCGATAAGCCGTCGTATGTCATATCGAAATGTTGCACAGTACAGAGTAATGATATTGTATGTGCAAAAAGAGGTAATAGTAAAATATCTTTGGTACAGTCAGCATCAGAAGTAGCTTAACATTTTAGTACCTTGTCACATTACTATTCTTGAATTTGTCATAGATGTTGTTAGGAAACCGTCGAAACAATTACTATTACAAAGTACTAAAATTTTAAGCTACTTCTGATGCTGACTGTACATAGTATCAACAATATCAACAATAGAATAGTATAGTAGTATAGTATAGTATACTATATTATCAACAATCTTTACCATTGTTGGTGATCTTTCCTGCTAGTAGAGCTCTCGGCTTCGATAACCGTTAAAATTTTGTTTGTATAATATTCGGTTTAAAGGGTTTTTTGGGATATGTCATTATTCGCAATAATGTAAGTTGGATTGGAATGAAAAGATACTTCTCAAGACCTCCAAACTTTTATCTAAGACTCTTAAGTTGTTACGTCTTACCAAAAGAAACAACAATTTTTATTATGCCTGTATTATTCGACTACACTAAACAAATGGGCGTGTAAACATGAAGTTTCGTATTCACTCTTAAAAAGTGTGTCAAAGCAACGGTCCTTTACATCCTCTTGTCACAATGGCTGATCCTCTGACTCACAAATCCAAACACCCACAGTTCGAATTACTGCCCCCATTTTGAGAACGTTGGCCTAATCAATCCGTCATTATACGTGTGAACAAAAAACTACACCCGCGCACTAGCTGTCGCCGAATTTGGTGCGAAAAAACAATGCTATAACGGTCCAGTCCATAGATGTACGAGTGTAAAGAGATGGAGCGTAGAAAAATTATTGTTGTGATATAAAAATCTTTCTCAGTCTTTCCAACGAGATAACCGGTTGAATAACTATCTGATGAGAAGGTGAAGACGATTCAGTCTCCTGTCTGTTTCTCTGGCTTGAGTCAATCAACAAACGAATTGTCGTGTTTCGGTTGGGAGCTTGATAGCCTATTCGTTCCATATTTTTATCTCTTCTCTTGGCCGGCTATGAAAACGATGATAATTGAAAAGAAACATTTACACTTGAATTATTATTTTAATAACCTTCTATCCGTTTACACTCATTAATCTATGGTTCGCCCATTGTCGGACGGCGCGGCGCTGCGGCGGCGGGAAAAGATGTGTCAGATTCAACATTGTACAACAATGTCGTCTTTCGTTAAATCGTTGTATACTGCTTATTAATTAGCTTGTGAACATAGCTCTAGTTGAGAACTTCTTACTTCCTAATCATTATTCGAAATTATGACATGAATTTGGGTCAGTGAGCTTACAATTATGCTAGGACACGCGAAACACGAACGAATGACATACGAGCATGTTTCACTTGTTATTTTTGATCGTGATATAGTATACGCGGCGTTGAATTTATTACTGTAGCTACGGCTGAAACTACAAGGCTTTATAATAACAACACTTGAACAATAAAATGGGGTTCCTACTTTGTTCTTGACCAACGAAGATAGAAGCGGCAAACTTGTTAGTAGTGTTATTCCGCTATTGTTAATCTAACAAATAAATAGAACACATAGAATAGATAAACAAATAGAATTGCAGTCTGTAGTGGGTTCCGGAGGACTCACACTTGACTGCTCTGAAAAAGATTTTATTTAAATATATTGTATTTGCTGTCACTTCTTCTTGATGTCTTCATGTAGTTATGTGCTACAATAAATCCCTGGTATTCTGGTCTTCTTAGTTTATTTTTGCCAAAACCTTTCAGGTTATGGGCCAACACGCTTCCACTGCGCTTTCCTTTTTACTGGATGTAATACTGTGCCCGAACACGTAAAAAATTCACGGTAATTCTATGTAGAAACAGGGCAATCGATTACTACCCATAATAACTAGTTGAACGTCATTGTTAAGAATACAATATGATGAACATGGTGGCATTGTAGTCAAACCCTAACTTATACTTACCATTCGCTAACTGTGAAATTCGTTTGCATAATGTTAAGAAATGGAATAAAAAACTATAGAATACAGTTCTGTTGTTTTTCTTCTTCTATTGTGCTGCCATCTATCCTGTGTTACCTATCAATGGTCGTGTCACTTTGCATGGAAACGGAGGTGCAAAAAACATGTAATGTACTGGAGTGACAGTGACACATAAGAAAAAGACGTTTTTTAAACACCATAAGTTGCAAAATTGTTAAGTATGGTCGTAAAGTACCGCAACAAGACAGGTATCGCATGACAACTAGTCGAACGACACTCGCAAGATACAATGTTGCGAGATTTACACAAACTATGTATTTATCTGACTGTAGTGTGAATATATGGCTTTATTGAACACTAAACAAGGTTTGTACGTTGACATTTTTAGATATCTTATGGCAATAGGTAAGGTAACGACTCCTTCCCGAATGTTTGTACTTATATCTTGGTATTGGTTTGGTTAAAAGAAGGCTTTATCGATGTATTGACGACGACCAAAAAGGAGACGGGAACCATTTTATCCCTCTCTCTCTCTCCATCTCCCTCTCTCTCTCTCCCCTCTCCCTCTCTCTACCCCTCTCCCTCTCTCTCCCCCTCTCTCTCTCCCTCTTTTTCCCCCTCTCCCTCCCTCTCTCCTATTCATATGTCAACCAAAAAACGTTTTACGTTGAGTTTTTTACGACCAGTCGTCTTTTCCGTTGTTTAGCAGGGTCAGGGAGCATCAGATTCAAGTAAGGTGGAAAAAATATGTATGATGTCCCAGTCTGCCTTACTGCTTCAGCTGAAACGGCTAAGGTATAAAATTCGAATGTTGACATTTAACAGACATTTTATAACATAAGAATCCACTTAGGATTTTTGAAAATACTACGACCAATGTATTGAAATAGGGTCATTACAGAATTCTTTGTAAGTATATAAATATTGAGCGAAAATAAAATACATTTCATTTTTATTTTTCACCATTTGCGGTATTGAAGGTTGGGTTCTCAATTTTAAACGTACATAAGCGAAACTGCGAGACTAGTTAAGCAAGTGTCTATCGTAAATATCACTCGAGTAGTCAGTAAGAAATGCGTATGTACATGACTATAAAAACCAACTCATCCAATTTACATGTTTATTCCGTTCCGTAGTAGTAACTTCAGTTCCACAAATTTACACCAAGATTAATTCAATTTGCGTAGCAGCGTTGGGAATTCTCGTCGGGCTTCGAGTGGGTACGTCTAGCGGGAGTGTGTGCGACACAATTTGTTAAGCTCAATTACGAGAATGTGTACACGATTCTGTCTCTGAATCCGGCAAATAGCGAAAGAGAATGGGTCTGTCAGTTGGGCTTCCTAGCTTGAGGCTGATCTATTGTAATTTAAACGCTTCGCTTACACACTCATACCCCTGCAGTAGGTATTTACCTGTGTCGCGGGTGGCATGGACTACACATATAACACGTCACAATAACACCCATGACCCGAGTACAAAATATATTTATTTGTCATATAAATATCTGCCCCGGCCGGGAATCGAACCCGGATCCCTCGTTGCGCAGGCAGAGTCGCTACAAACAAGGCTACATTATATAACATAATATAACTTAAACAAAATATAACTCCGTCTATAAATATAATCAAACCTTCCCGCATGCCCTTGATGGTTTAATAAAAGCTAAAAGTTGACATCGAATAATCCAATTAGATTGTTTGAGACGAACCACCTAAGTTACTAAGTAGGTACGTAAGATAGTAAGTGGTCGTTACCAATGGACATCAGCGACACTAAAAGATTAACCTAACCTAACCACAGATTACCCCCAATAGATACGGCATACAAGGCAATTGATGCGCGCCAACACATACATGCATTTGCATGTTCACGACATTAGTGTTGAGTGTTGACCAATACTGACCCGTCAAGTTCAAGTAAGAATTAGAAATAGCCAATTACAGCGCATTTTTTTATCGCCCGCAAGACGCGCCTTCCGCCAAATTTTGTGAGTTCAAACTAATTGTAAGAAAATTTCACTTATGCAGTACCTATTGGGAGATAATCTGTGAACCTAACCTAACCTAACAAAAGAGAAGAAAAAAGAAAGCTCTATACAAATTGCTCGACAATAGCATTAATAACACAAAAAATCGTAAAATTAAATGCTGTAAAAACATAAGTCTTACTGTAATGAATCAGCATTCCGAGTAGTAACTGTTAATCATTAAAACATTGCTGAAGTATAAATCTAATAAGGAAAATTATACGTTCAGCGTTCGAACTAATGACTGCACGTGTTTAATTTGGTATACGTGTCATAAACGGCTTTGCCCCGACGTCCTTAAATTGGCCCGGGGCAAAAACAAGAGTCGAGAGAGCCGTTATCTGTTTTACAATATGAAGGTTCTCGGAAGACGAATGCAGTAACGGTACAACCAGCGCGTACCGTCCGACGAATGCAAAATGAACTTGAGCTAAAAACACGCTGAAAACGGAATTCTGAAGTAACACGTTTTTAAATTAAAAGTATTATGCGTTGAAATATGTACTATCTTAAAGGGTCAATTAAAATATGATAATAATGTCGGTATCATTTTCAAATCATTATTTTTATAGGACGCTTGCCAAGTGCGATTTGCTAACATCACACCTTTGACAATAGTTTAGTTTAGAGAACTCTTATTGCTGGTCTCTTGTTGAGTAACGTCATTATGTCTTCCTTCAAGTACGCAAGTGATTCTTCATTTGTTCACAGGAACTATTCATTTCATTACTATTCTGTAGAGTAGGCATTGCAAATGTAATTTCGCATGTTTACCATAAACCATTGATCTGGATGCCGGTTGGGTTAGCACCGTTGATCCGGCACGTAAGGGTTATCGATACTTTTACGTGAATACAGGCGTAATGAAAAAAAGGTATTAGGACGTAATCCACTTGGATAAGGGACCGAGGGACTGTCATGGCGTATGCAGTAATAAGCAGCGAGGGAATGTACCTAATATATTTGGAGGATGTTTTCTACACAAACACTTCCTACAAATATCTATACTAATATTATAAAGAGTAAAGATTTGATTGTTTGTTTGCATTGAATAGGCTCTGAAACTACTGAACCGATTTAAAAAATTCTGTCACTGGGGAAGCTACACTATCCCCGGGTGACATAGGCTATATTATATTTTCAAAAAAATTAGGGATCCTTAATAAAACTACAATAATGTAACCAAAGGTGTAAAAAATAAGAAAACCGAGGCAAAGCGAGGGCAGTTACTCGTTATTAATAAATAAGAAAATATGTATGGATGTTTGTTACTCTTTCACGCACTACTTAACGTATTTTCATGAAAAGCACACAGGTAGACCATGATCTGGAATAGGACAGAGGGTACTTAAGGGGCCATCCATAAATAATGTCGCACTAATTTCATGACTTTTTGACACCTCCCCCTCTCCTTGTCACAGCTGGTCACATTTGTGAGACTTCCCCCTCCTAGTGTGACGACACATTATGAAATTTTACACCTAGAAATTATTAAATTAAAACAGCAGTCCCGAAATAAGTTTTGTTTCCATTAATTGTTTTTAATATTTACCTATACATACCAATTATTCCATTTCAAAATGTGACGTCACGAAATTTAGGACCCCTCCCACCCTTTGTCACACAATGTCACAATACATTAAAACGTCCACCCCCCCTAACGTGTGACGTAATTTATGGATGGCCCCTAATACTTGTATCCCGTAAAATGCAAGCAAACCCGCGGGCGTCGGGCAGAGCGCACAGCAACCAGCTCATAGTCACACGCAGTCACGTACGCAACAAATCGTAAGATACACAGGCACTGGTTGTAAAAATGAACAATTTAAATTCAGAGTAAACATTTAGTTTGAAATTCAGCGAACATTTGTAAACAGTCTGTGTAAATTAAAAGCGCATGTCTGAACAGATTTGTTGATTGTCACACACACACACACACACACACACATATATACACACACACAAGCAGTCGGCTACACTGAACTTGGACAGGTGTATGACATTGAAACATTCGAGCGCCAAAAAAGCTCTGCTCGCCAACTTGTGGAAAATCGCGACATTGTTAGCGCGAACGTTTTTGTGATTAGAAATTTGTTAATTACTTTGGAAACGAGGCGGTTTTACTTATATTTACTTCAGAATCTTGTAGGTACTAGAAATTTATAATAAATGAAAAAGATCGTTTTTATTTTGAAGGTTATGTTTGTTAATAAATTCAATTAAATAAGTTCTATTAAATATTTTAGTGCTGCAAATTCGCATGCTACTGAATTCGTTCTATCTTAATTAACATCTCAGTTTTAAGCTTAGAACTATATTTACGTTATTTTACCTCAACGTGTTACATGCTGACTCATCAAACTTAATAACCGGTAATAAATAGGCGTATCAGCAAAATTCGCCATAGTTGGACACAGTAAATCGATTCCCGACGTATCCGTTGCCATCGGCTAATTTCCAATTCAGGTATGGATGCGCAAGAGTTGCGCAATAGTGCGAATATCCGAAGTAGCGGTCAATGCACCGGGCATGTAAAATGGCGCTTCGCTGAAATTCTTTATTGGCATCGCTTGGCTCTGATCCCAGAGAGGATTTTTTAGTAGTGTTTTTATTGTACAACGACTTCTTTGCGTTGTTTTTTAATTGTTGTCAAAATAAACAAATTTGTAAAAATGTTTAGATTAAGATATTAAGTGCGATTACATTGCTGATATTTTTTTAAAGAAATATTAAGTCATGCAATCTTTGTGGTATTCATGTTTCAGCTTTTATTATTTTAGTTTATATGGAAATTGCTAGAGATTAATTAAATACAGATATCGTCGTTGCGACTTTAAGACCTCTTATGTGTAAAAAATCAGCTTTTAGAGGTATTCGATGAAAATCGATAAAGTTTTATTTAGCAAGCACATAGCTGATTTTGAAATTGGTGAATATATTACAATGGAAACGTCGTACTCACATGGGAATTTTTGAATTCGATAGTGCTTCAAAATGCAGAATCATTTGACGTCAAAAAGTGATTCTGTCAATAGTGGGACATAAGACATAAGAGGTCTTAAAGTCGCAACGACGATATACACTCTTTCTTCAGTATCTCAGTCCTCTCTGTTACCTGAGTAGACAATCGATGATGTCGAATATATGTACTCTAAAAGGTGTTTCCATTTTATCGAGAAATATTTAGTTTCTTTTGCGTGTTAGATTTTATGCGTAGCACTTAAAAATAAAATTTATAGCTCAATAAAATGATACCCGAGACTCCCGAGAGTCTATCGTAAGTTTTTACAACGCGCACGGTTGCGATATTCGCGTTGTCAGCTGTCAGCGAACAAAACCAATCGATTTTGCGATATCTTTAAGATCATTTTGGTATTGTAATGTTCACAAAAATAAGGACTATACTATATAAAAATGAAAAGATGAGCCGAGAGAGGATAATAACATCCACGCACTATGATTGATTTTTTTATTGATATTATTTATTGCAAATCTACAGGTTGTAATATGTAATCATTATGTTCTTATATGAAATATGCTATTAATTTTCATGCTTTATTAAGATTATAACTAAAGCTACAGTCGAGTTTAAACATTTGCGTTATCGCGCATATAATTTTATTCGGTTTCATTTTAGCGGCACCCAAAACGTTTCATTTCACGGTCGTTCGTTCACATAAAACGGCTAAATTCGTCGGGCAAAGGTCAAAAAACCACTGCAGCACTCGAATCACGAAAAGTACACAGTTGACTCCGATATGGTTCCTTGTGACTCACTGTGTACCGCTAATTAGGAGAATTTTGTCGCAACCGGATTGAAAGGCTTGGAACTTTGTTCTTTTCGATCGCTCTTCGATCGATTTGATTGGAGATACTGTCAGACTTTTTACACCTTGATAGTCGGTAAACGAGCATCACATCGCATCACAGAACCATTACTGGCGGAAACATACGTATTTCCTGAGAAGTGGTCAAGAGCGAGCTGCGTAGAGCACTTTAAGCATTCGATCCCGGTCGGTATCATTGGAACCAATCGGTTGTCGGTCGTTACCGAGCGATAATAGTTTGAAGAAAGTCTGAGTTGAAAATCGATGAAAACATAATTTAGTGTTTGTTGTTGTATTTTCCATTTCAGAGTATACTGCTTTTCGATTAATTAGTAATGACACTCTACGTCACTCTAATTTGCCATCACCCTTCTCTCTTCCTCTCCCTCTGCCACTCCACTCTCTGATCTCCAAGTGTGACTATTATTAAAACAATGAGACAATAATAACTATAACTACTTATTATAAGTACTATTACGTATATTTCTTCTGTGCTATAACTTATATTTACTTATTTGTTTCAGGTACGTACCTACCCTATGGAAAGGCGTAATCAATTGCATCATATCAGTAAGGCATCAGGTAATTATAATTTTGATGTAAAATTAGCAACTCCGTGTCTTCTTATCTCCTTGTAATTATTATAGCATTCGAGCAGCAATTCAAAGTGGGTAAGAAAGCGTGCTGTTTGATTGCGAAGTTGGTGCCCTTTAGTATTGATCCATCTAATCATCCATAAGCTTTACTTCTAATACTGAACGTAGGCTCGCTCTAATTGGCATCACATTATCCGGTTCTGACCTTTAGAATCTTCAGGTCAGCAGTTAACATATGCACGTAATTTTAAAAGGACTGGAATAACTTGCCCACGTCGGTGTTCCAATTCGATAATATAATTTCTTGAAGTCAATAAGCTTTTAAAATAAATGCGTAAGTGTGTGCCACCCATGACTAGGTATTTTCTGTACCATACCTATCTGATAGTAATTAAGCATGAACATGGTGACATGACAAGACACATTGGGATTAAACTGGGCACGTGAGAGCCAGTTCTTGTTGCACGTCTCATAACGCGGAGCTTTTTGAAGTAGTGTACCAGTCCGGTCAAGTTAGACATTCAATGTTACAATAATTCTTATAGAGCTGAAAATTTGTAGGAATGTTCGGAACAGCATTATAAATGAAATGTGAAAAGTCCCCATTGATCCGCCATTTGCAGAAAAAGTTATTCAAGGTCAAAGCTGTCAAAAAAGGGTTTTATGTACTTTTTAGCCAAACGGTAAGATTTATCAAAAAGGTATGTAAGCAGAAATTGTAGCTCTTGCATTTTTTTTATAAAAATTATTCTTACAGTTTTTTCTTAGAATCACCATTACTGAGATATAGCGATTCGAAAAGTTACATTGGTCTTCTCCACATTATTGAAGAGTACACTGAAGAGTTCGTTTAGGGTAATATGAGTTCACGTATGTCAAGAGGTCAAAAAAACTGATTAAATAAAATTTGGCTATCTTGGCTGGCTTCCGTTATGCCTTTAGAATTGCTATGGATGATGGTGAATTTTCCATCGGGTGGCTCTGGTCGCTTGTCGGCTCACGTAAGAAAATGATACATTTTATCACAATTGAACTTTACTTGTATTAAATTTGAATAAAAGCTGAACTCAGTCTCAAATCAAACTAGTCAGGTGTTCATTGAAAGTTTGAGTAAATTAAAACCCCAATATGCAGCGTACATTGTTAACTATATTCTCTTGCTATTTTTCAGTACAGAGTTGGGTCAAGTACATTTTATTTACAGTCATTCGGACTCGCATGCATCGATGGCTTCATATTCTGTCACGGTCATAGCACCATTTTCCATCAGCCTATATTTATGGAAGCTTGTAAGTTTTAATTAACGAAGCTGTTTGAATGATACTTCAGTTATTTTTCAATCAATGTATGTATGAAATTGAAGTGCTTAATAAACCTATATGGATTTAGATTTATATTGGTTTTAGGTTTTCTTTTTTCTACATTTTTAAATTTCCAATATTGGTCATTTACAACTTATAACCCCTCAATGCTAAGTTTAAGTCGTGTGCTGTCCACTGACGTGTCTGTATAAGCATCTGAGCGTTTATTTATTACTATCTCTATCACTTACTCATGTTGTTTTTTTATATAGGAACTATAATTACTTATGGAGGCCATACACGATCAAGTGTACTTGATGAAGCGTCAAGCGGACTTGACGCGGCATCCAGTATACTTGATCGTGTATGGCCACGGTAGAGCTATCTGGCCATATATCTATCTCATGCACACTGGATGGCGCGTCAAGTCAAACTGCAAATTTGACTAATCAAACTGCAGACTTGATCAAGTACACTTGACCGTGTATGGCCTCCCTTAATGTAATTACAAAACTTACTTATCCCATCTCATTTTGGTAGCTGCATTCGCAGTTAAACATGCTAAAATAAGAAACCGTGTGTTTAACGCAGTCGATCCATCCGTCCGTGTGTCATCGGTACTCGTCGCGACACGTGTCCAAGGGATATTTATGGAAGGCCTTGCGGGAGTCCTCGTTCCAGTGTTTTAAAATGTCACACACGTCATAATACGACAACTTATAGGACACCCGTAATAAGAGATTGTATTACGCATTTAGCTCGAAGAGTTTTCTGTATATGTATGTTTGTATAAAGACATCGATTAATTCCAATTTGATTATAATATACTTTGAAGCGTCTTTGGCGAGACTTTCAATTTATACAACTGTTTGTTCGATGGTTAGTAAACTAAATCTGTTTGTACGATGGTAAATAAACTTTTTACACGTAGTAGTCAAATGCAGTTAGTAACATTGTCCAATGTCCACCGGTCATTCAGCGTGGGCGGATGTTACATACACCGACGTCATTGCGCTGCGCACTGCATAGTGCAATCAAGATGATTGCATATGATAATGCCGGCACGCCCTCTGCTGGATTACTAAGCAATATTAGGCGCGGTTGAATGAGTGACCGCTAATGTATAAATTTCGTTACGGTGTTAACGCCCCAACTCAGAGTCACTAACGGTTACTTAAACCGCTCCTTAGTAAAGAATCAACATAAAATGCTGTACTAAGGAGCGATTTAAGTAACCATTAGTGACTCTGAGTTGGGGCGTATGATTTGGGTAACGGTCCAGGTAAATAGAGTTAGTTTTCTTCGATCATAATGAGATGCTCATATACTGATCGTATGTAAAAGTGACATGATATGTATGATCCGTGATCGCGCTGTTGAGCCGAGATACGGGTCCTAGTAATATTACGGGTACTGCGCATCCTTTTTAGCCGGCAAAGTTTCGGTGATTCCTTTGGTGTTACGGATATGCTATAGTGCTATATACTCGTATATGATAGGTGATAGTGACAACACAACACCAGAAAGCGCGCTTAAAATGCACGTTCGTTAAAATTAAATTTAAATCATAAGGCAGCAAAGTAACCTCAAACATACAAATCCCATTCTTCATCAATCACGATAATCAATATACCGGGGGTATTAACATAGACATACAAATCAAACAAAGTTGAAAATGCAAAGATATAATAAAACATTTATCATCATGTCGGGCATCAATCCCGGAACCTCCGCGGACATGGTCAGTGCCAACTAAGCCACAGGGTCACTGCCAAGCGGCGCGGTACAGGGTCAGAATCATTAAAGAGTGATTTATTAATTCAATATTTGAGACATCGGTAAAATTGGCACAGTGGGCTGATGACTGGCTCAATGGAGGTCAAGACTTAACCGGGCTAAGAGGTTTGTCCTTTTAGGGCTGCGTAAGTTGCGTTGTTTAGGATGTACATATAGTATGTACATATAGTGATATTAATTTTTTTTATGGAAATAGCCGGCAAATGAGCTGACGATCCACCTGATGGTAAGTGGCTATCGTCTCCCATGGACATCAGCAACACCAAAAGTTATCACTGATGCGTTGCCGGCCAAGAAAAACAGAAGAAAAAGAAAGAAAGAACTGTCTCTCAAGTCCCCAGCCGGAACACTACGAGTAGTTTGGTGGCTGACTCATGCTCAAGGGTGGTAGCTATCTAGGCGAACCTCATGGAGAATTAATAATAGTAATAATGGTATTAATTAACAATTAAAATCAATATTACCAATATAATCCCTCGATGGGCCCTACCACTAGCGGACCGGATTTAGTCGCCTTTTTCGACATTCATCCGGCGTGGGATTGGGGTTAGTATTCTACGCCGCCCCAATACGGCATAATAATCACAGACATAAAATACGATATGGATTTGGTTTGAATTGGTAAGTTATGACTGTGATGTGACGTTGTGACTTGTGAGTTGTGACTGACACTTTCGTGACTATCATATCGGATTTTGTTGATGAAATCCAAAGATTCCAAATTACTCGTCCCAATCATTAAATTTTCTCGAATTGTTTCAAACTTGGACGCGGTTTAATATAATAGGATTTAACTTATTGTAGGTTTTGGTATGAAATTAATTTAGTAAACTTATAAAGCTTATTAAGTTAAGATATAAGCTTTAAGGTTTGTCTTGGTTGATGGTCACAGAAATGACATGATTTAAAGGACATGGATAAAAAGTCAGACCTCTGTTATTATGGCATCTTCCTTAGTTTGGCTATAAACAATATAAGGGATGATTGGACCAACTAAGTGTTATTAGGAACCGTTACCATGGTTACCGGGTGCCGTTGTGTCAACCAGCAACTACTAAAACACGGCTATTTTGTTAAGGCGTGCCTTTGAGACAATAAATCAGACATGATACGCCCATATCGCCCGTGGGACAAGGATGTTCAATCTTATGAACAACGAGTAACCGCCCTCGCTTTGCTTCGGTTTTCTTATTTTTTTTACACCTTGGGTTACATTATTGGAGTTTTATTGAGGATCCCTAATTTTTTGAAAATTTAATATAGCCTATGTCACCCGGGGATAGTGTAGCTTCCCAACAGTAAAAGAATTTTTTATATCGGTTCTGTAGTTTCGGAGCCTATTCAATGCACACAAACAATCAAATCTTTCCCTTTATAATATTAGTATAGATGAACAACATGAGTAAATGTATTCGTAGATAAACCAGTCGATATAAACAAACGTTTAAAATGAAGAAATAATATTATTAATTTATGGTCATACATTCTCACTAGGATAAGCTTTATCGTTTGTGGCTTACGAGTAAGATGTCACATCAACCTGTGATGAAATAAATAGCCACGGCCAGGAATCGAACGTGGAACAAGCAAAGTCACTATAAACTAACAAACAAGGTCATCTACAAGCATGCAAATGAATACCTTGTATACTCATAATAATAGACAACAGTGTCTTAACGTGTTATTACAGAAATTTCACACTTATTCACGACTCTTTCCCAGGGTCATATTAAACATAAGGTGTACACTGTACAATCTCCATTTATTGCTCGTTATTATTTAACTGCACTCATAGGTGGTCTTTGCTGACTTGTCTCACCGAGAACGGGTAAATAATAGGAGATGAAGTTATCGTCATTAAACAATTACTGTCCCACCGTTACGTCTTTGGAGTCAGGGTTAATTCTACGTGTTGTTGGATTTCTCATGCGATTGACGTTATGGGAAATTCCTGGAGAATTCCACATTATGGAACTTTAATAGAACTGTTCTGGAAAAAAGTAACTGCTCTAAAACTAGTTTACAAATACCAATAAAAAAAAACATGCAAAAAAAATTTCAACAACATGCATAAAATTATTTTAAATCCTTTTATTTTTTCAATTATATTTCAAGAACTTTTGTATCGACAAAAAATCCTTTATTTGTTCATTATGTACACGCAACGGATACTCGGATAAGGTCGTATATAATGTAGGAAGTATTTGTTGGTAAAACGTGGTTCGCATTACTTGACGTTGTTCTGCGTTTAGGATAAAATTCAAGGGTATCAATAAAATTATTTGCTATTGTGTTTAAGTTTTTGTGTGTATGAGTTATATACATAGATACAGTTATCACAATCCATGATAGTTTTGCTTGGCCTTTATTATTTAATGCTAACCACAAGTGAATAGGTTATCATGGTATATTCGGTAGGTAACCTCTCGTTAAATAAATTACAATGTCATCGTTATCGCGGAGACAGGAAATTAGTTTAAATAAATAACATGAGACAAGTGATGTAATGATTTAAAAGTATTTAAACTTTGAAGTGTTTAATTATTTGTACAAAGTAAAATAAGTTATAATTGTATAACAATATTATAATTATAATTATTATAATTGGCAATATAATTATAATTACATTACTATTATAATTATAAGCGGTTGTTAATAAAATGAAAACACTTTCGTAAAACCACTCAGACATAATATGTATATTTCTCAATTAAGAACAGCAGATTTTAAAAAGGAGACGACCTTTAGTTCTAATCCTCCAACAGAAGTGAAGTGAACACATAATTTCATTAATTTGCAATCACTTCCCAACGTCACGTTTTCATTGACGTTTGTTTGAGCCATATTTAACCAAAGTGTCATTAAATCAATTCAGATACTTTCTTGCGGAGAAAACGTTTTACATTTGATTGTTAGTTAAATATTGATAAATAGTAAATTAAATTAAATTAGTGAAATTTTAAAAGCATTTTTCTTTGTTGTTAGAAAGTTTCATTGAGTGGCGATTATCACTTACCATCAGGTGATCTGTTCGCTTGTTTTTCGATTCTACATGCCTACATAATATACAATAAGTATCATTGTCTTATTTGGCCAGCAACGCATTCCTGATGCCTGTGGCCTTACTTATGTGATAATTACCCAAAAGCAATACGACTCGTCGTGTTCAGGCTGGTGGCTTCAGAGCGAGTTCTTTCTTTCTTTTTGAAGTTATACTTCTTTAGGCGCGTTATGAAATAAATGGAAAAAATGATGAGGGTGAAATTTTAAGATGTGACACGGTGACGGTGATACAAAAGGTGACGAAAAACGTCACAGGTAATTTTTTAACGCGCGTTTTAGTCCGTTATGAAAAATTATTATTATTATATTTATTATATTGTTTTTTGAATATTGTTTGAATATTGTTTTTTTTTTAATTGTTTCTTTTTTGATGCCAAAGAAGTATAACTTCTCACGCGCGTACATAAATACACGTTTATGTTTTCATCTCTCTTTCTTGGCCGGCAAGGCACCAGTGATGCCTTTAGTATTGCTGATGTCCATGGGCGGGGATAGCAATTTACCATCAGGTACGAGCGTCAGCTCGTTTGTTGGCTTCCATTAAAAAAATTACGATAAAAAGGTCGCTCAAAAACGCACGCCACGCTAGAATAAAACAGAAAAATTTGTATGTAAAGTACTGCGGGGGAGTTCAGTTGAGAACAGTGGAACAGTGGAACGCGTTCATGTCGTTTATGACGAATGGTTTAATTGTTGTGCTGACCCAAATGTTTAGATATGCAAATTTTAACTGCGTAATGCTGATGCAGGCGCGACGGTATGACGTTTAAATATCGATTCATTAGTCTTATTGTTGTATTAGCTTGAACTGTGCCAGTTTACTGAGCAATTAGTGGCTAGCGGTTTTAACGACGTCGGCCTGACACACGAGAGATCCGAATTCGATTCCGGAAAGTGGTCATCGCTAAGGCGACCAATGATCGGCAACACGGTTGACAACATTCGCTAAGAGGGTGATGATATGTATCTATCGATTGTGAATGTCATGGAAGATCAATTTATGTGCAAAGTTTCATAAAAATCGGTAGAGCAAAAAATGGGATCGGTAGAGAAAAAGCTTTCACGAGTGTTACAAAGATATCAAGTATATTAGTATACAGGATCAAACTAAAATAAACCGTTTAATTGCCATAATTCCATGATATCTCCTCAAAAACATGTAGTGATTTAGTATGTGTGCAAGTATAATGTGCAGTTAATAGGTAATGTATTTACTCTAATAAATTATTTGTCGATGTTTTGACTACTTGTCTGTCCAATTTACCCAAACATAAAAGTCAAACTTCAAACACTTTTTGTCAATTGAACGTCAACTCGCGCACTGAATTGAGTTCGTTAATTCTCGGTAAAGCTATAAATGCTATGCCTTTTACTATTTCAATGTCTAACAAAAAATGTTGAATGTGACCCGCAAGCACGGCGACACTTGATGCAACGCCGCAATTGTCACAATGCCACTTGGCATTCTTTCCTATTATGTCGGTTTGTAGGGTTCTGTACAACTGACATAATTATAACAGGTACCTACAAATAGACACTCACAGCATCAGGATTTCCTGAATAACGTGAACACATACAATTAGGTTAAGCACTCGCAAGTATATAGACAGGAATCATCTATCGAATTCTGTACGTGGAAGATATTTGAATAAACCTATTGGGGTTTAACGCTCAGAGTGGTCAGACCAGTATAAGTTTTGTCTGTCTGACGTTAAAAGGAAATAATTCAAAAATGATTTAGTACGGAACCCAAAGCTCGCGACTTCGATCCAACTTGATCCGCTTTTTTGTGCTAAGCACTCACCATGTCGGAATTATTTCTTTTCCTATTCATTAAATTCGCAAGAGAGCAGTTTGTACTTACGTTATCTTTGTGGTAACATAATTTTTGAATTTTAAAATGCTACAAGTTATTTATTTTTTATTTGATTATTCCAGGCCGTTTTAACGCTTTTGTTGTGATATTTATGTCACGCTTAGTTTTTTGCGAAATAATCATCACACACAGTCACTAATAAATGGAACCTATCTGAAAGTATTATCACAATTATTCTTTCAAATGATAAGCAAATTTTCCATATCGGTTGATGAATGACGAAGTTCTGCTAACAATTAAAGAAAAATTCAACTCAATTTAGAGCCTCCTTTTTTATACCTTTAATAAAATGGACAGGTAACGAATTATTACTTATTGTTTTTTCAAAGTAAAAATATAATGTAATAAAAAATATTTCAATATTATCATGGAATTTCGTATAATTGGGTAACGAAACCCAATATTGTCCCCAGTATTCACTTAACAATGCTTAACAAGGAAGGTTGGACCCACAGAATGGGTCGTCGTAGGTCTCGCTGTAACCCAATTTGAAGGAGTATTTGATGTTGTACCTTCGTGTAACCAGGAAATGCACAAATGGACTGCAATCCAGCCCGATCGGCAAATCGCATTAGGAATTCGAGCGTTGGCGACTGGAATCTCAATCAGATCGCCAATAGCGATTGTACTGCATTAGGTAGACATTGATCTGAATGTGGGACACGCTTCATCAAGTATTTAAGTACCCCAGTACTGGTAAGGTATCTAAGGTTATTGTATAAAAGCGTTAAAATTAAAGAAGGTATTACAACCTTTCCATGAAGTCTGCCTGGTTAACTACAGCCTTCTTGCTTGAATCAGCTGTCAAACGGCTCATCATGTTGCGGCTGGAAGCTTGAGATTGCCGTTTCTTCTTCTGTCTTCTTTCTTGCCCTGAAATGCATCGGTGATGCCTAGATGTCCATGGGCTATGTTTACTTACCATGAAGTGGTAAATAAAGATGAATGTTTGTTCTTGGATCACGTATGTTTCCAATGTCTTATTTGTAGAGCGTGTTTATTTATTGTATCAACACTTGTTTACCAAACTTGGAACGAAGAATCTGCTATTCAGCACCATATTACCCACAATTAACTTTATTACTACCTGTTAATCTAGTATATTCCTTTTCATTTAAAAATAACAACCGTAAGATTATCCAATCGGTCAACGCCATCTAAGCACATATTAATATGTTGATAAATATTAATAAGATAAACATTTTTAAACGCTCAGTCCGTTTGTCCATCAGTGGAAGATTATGGTCGCGTCGTTTGGAATTCCTCTCGTCACACTGTTATCAGTCATCACCGTCACACTGAGATAACATTATTGTGTACAGTGTGTACGTAACGGTACTTCGTGTTTATTTGTGTTGTTATGTTTTCACTGAATGTTTGAGCAATTAGAACATAATTATTATGTATTTTATTTAAACTTTTACGGATGACCCCGTAGACTAGTTGGTACATAATTACCTACCCTACACTGTCACCAAAATTTTTTTTTTTTAAAGTTACATAGATCACGTCAAAGACCTTGGGAAATTGCGGTATGAAATATCGTGAGTACCCGTTACAGTTAAAATCAGTCTAACATTCGTAACTATTCCTATTATATTCAGCATTCGATGTGTTTCCTTTACTGTTATTTAATGCGTTATAGTTTCAAGTATCGATTTAAACCAGTGAAAAGCAACGAGGCTTTCGACTAGAAAATGCTTAAATAAGAAAATAGGTCGGCGTAGCCCTAATAACCGTGAAAGCCTAATAAGCGTAATGCTTATGCCTTGAAAATATCCAGAAGCGTGCCTTTGCTGAGCTAAAATAAAATTGTGTATAGAAATAATTAAAAATACAATATTTCATTTCTATACGCCATTAGTCTAGTATAATCAATGCGTGTACCTAGTAGATATTAAAGAAAAAAGCTTTTGTTTGTCTGTCACACATCTAATACGCTAAAACCGCTAATCCGAAATCGGATGCGGTTTTCACATTTGTATTGCTGGAGCCGTTGGAGGTTTTAAATTAAAAACTAGTGCGTGTTTCATCTTGAGATGTTGTTTAGAAGCCAAGAAAATATCAGGATTTTCAACATTCCACGCGTACTAAGGCGCAGTCTATATCTTCTTGTTAATAATATAATAAATCATTAACACGTAGTACTTGTCACATAACGAGAAAGTAACTCGAACTAACAATCACAGAACTATATTCTACACTCGTTTCCATGTGTAACAAAGAAATGGGTGTGGGAAGTGGCGGAAGTGGCCACTGAATACCATGAATGCCACCTAGTAATCATGGTCGCTAAGACCTACAATTGACGTGTGGTTCACTATGAAATAATTGCGAACGTTAGAAACGCTTTCTATTGCGAAAAGATTAGTGCTGTCATGGTATTACTGTTTCTCGTTGGCTCATTTCGTTTAATTGGATTAAAAATACCTTTAAGGTGAAAAGTAAAGATGACTCACCAATCCTGTAACATTGATTCTTTTCATATTCTCGTCTTTACTCATGTTATGTAATTAGTCGAAAAACTAACTGATGAACTCCGGTCGTAAGTCACTGTCCATTTGCGTTTTCAGCAACATCAAAAGCATCGAGACGTTGCCGACCAAGAAAGAAGATAGAATAGAGAAAGAGAAGAAATCAAGAGAAAGAAAAACACGGATAATTGGACATAATATTAATTGAATTGAAACTTTTTACTACCTGTTATTTTTGTAATCTTATCACAGTTACAATTGATATCTCCATGATGTAGAGATTAGGGATTGCAATCCGGAAAACCGGATCCGGTAATCCGGCCGGATCCGGCGTTTTTTACGCATACCGGATCCGGTGGAAATTGCCGGATCCGGTGACCGGATCCGGTTACGCAAATTTTTGGCAAAATAATCACCCTGTTGCTAGTGTAGATGCTTTGAATGCCTGGTATAGATGTTGCAATTAATCTAGTATTGCAATCGGGTATTACTAACGTTCAATAGGGATGTAATGTAAGTACTAAGTACAACACTTACTAAATGGATAAAAAATTAAAAGCAAGTTATAAAAGCGTAAAAATATAATATTTTCGTTAATATAATATTATAAATAACGATTAATATATACTTCTTGTCTATAATCTGTAATATTTGCCCTTAATGTATGTAGGTGTAAGCTATATCTATCTATCTAACAGCCCTTAGAAGTTCACTGCTGGACATAGGCCTCCCCTAACTTGCGCCATTCGGACCGGCCCTGGGCTCTCTGAATCCAGCGGCTTCCCATTGTCTTCTTTAGGTCATAAGTCCACCTGGTCGGGATGCGACCAGTGCTCCTTTTATTGGGACTTCGAACGACGTAGCCTGCCCATTGCCACTTCAGCCGGCTAACTCTGCGAGCTATGTCGGTAACTTTTGTTTGCCTACGGACTTCACCGTTACGAATATTATCTCGTAGTGAAATACCTAAAATAGCTCGTTCCATAGCGCGCTGTGTGACTTTGAGCCTTCGAATGAAGCCAACAGTAAAAGACTACGTCTTGGATCCATATGTTAACACTGTCAACACAGATTGCTCGAACACTTTCGAATTCAGGCACTGAGGAATTTTGGTTATAAAGATATGTCGTAATTTCCCGAATGCTGCCCAGTCAAGTTGGATTCTCCGAGTGACCTCTTTCTCGAAGTTGGACTTACCCATCTAGATCATTTGTCCCAGGTTAATGTACTCGTCGACAACTTCGAGAGCAGTGTCGTCAACAACTATTGGTACGAGTGTGACGTGGACATTAGATATGATTTTTGTCTTGTCCATGTTCACCTTACGACCCACCAGTTGTGAGGCACTGTTCAGGTCCGCTAGCATAGTACTGAGGTCCTCCAGCGATCCCGCCAGGATCACTATATCGTCGACAAATCGAAGGTGTGTGAGGTGTTCACCATTGATATTAACGCCGAGCCTTTTCCACTCCATTAGCTTGAACACATCTTCCAAAACAGCGGTGAACAGTTTCGGGGAATTAACGTCCCCTTGTCTGACCCCCCTTTGCATTGGAAGGGGTTCGTGCTTCAGTCCTGTAATCGAACTGACATGGTGGCCGATTTGTATACACACTTCAACACCTCGATATACCGGTACTAAGCTATAGGTGTACTTCAATTGATGTGACATGACAACAGAAAAACCCCCCCTTATACATCTAAAGATGTGTAATTGTATACATGTATGCTTGTTATTGGCTCCATCCTTAAAGAAAATAAGGAGAAAAAGTATACATATTGATACATTTTTTAGAAGATAAGTTATATTGATAATCTGTTCTTCTTCTAACTAAAAAAATCAAAACTTTCCTCCTAATAATAAGTATAGATAATCATCATTAGCTGCTATCAACATTACCTGACTTGACCCGTGCGAGTATTTATTGCGTCTTACTTGTATTTACTTTTGTCTTAATGCATTTGCATTTTTTTAAATACAAAGCACTTTTTTTGATTACCATAAAAACAGTCTATATTGGAATGAAAAGGAAAATTCTGATCACCTGACCAATCCGGCCGGATCCGGCCGGATCCGACCGGCTTGGCGAAAATCCGGTAAAATCCGGCCGGATTGAAAATGACACCGGATTGCAATCCCTAGTAGAGATATTTCTAAGATTATAATTGTTTAGTACCTATTATAGTTAATCTAACCATTTGTTATGACTGAATTTACCATAACAATACGTTAATCGATACGTTCAACGACAACCGTGCTCTGCAGTAGGTTAATTATTATTCATTAATGAATAATTTAGAAATGAGAATGAGACTATTATTGACCATGACAAGCAATTCTTGATTTTTTCGAATTCTTCGTAGTTTGTTTGCGGTGCCTAATTTGAAGTATCTTAGTAACCAGGTATTGTCATGTTGCTTAGAATTGACCGGACATAAAACATATGTATTTACTAAGAGGTAGACAAGTGTGTCGTGGTAGACACGGATTCTATTGCTTATTGGTTTTTTAAACGGTTTCATTTAGCTTACACTGTTTATGTTGGACAAATCTTGCAATTCAAATTAGACTTACTTCCTCGTATCCATTTTTACTGGTGTCTTTAGTTCTGGTGGCATTGCAACATTTGCAACTTTGTGATAAGCATGAATTGACACAGGTTCGGCTCCAGGCGAGAGAACCCCTTAACGGTTAATAGTATAGTCACCATTTTTTGAAGTGAAAATTTCTTGGATTGTTTTGAGGTGGGATAAAACCAATCAGTTCGCGACACAGTCATCGTTTTAATCGACACCTACCTGTAGTGCCATCTTTAAGAGAAGTACAGATCTATAGTTACTTCATTTACAGCTCGTACTAATATCAAGAGTGTAGTTTACATGTACTTCAAGATACGTTGGCAGCCATTCACTAAAAATGTAATGAATAAAAAAAAACAGTCCATTTAAAAGTATTTCCTGAACAATAAAATTCCTCCATATTAAATCCTGACGATTCAGAAAATACACACGTAATTGTTCAAGTTTTCACTTCGGTCAGCACTCCTGGATTGATTTTTTGTGTATTTTTTTCTATAGCTATTTAGCTACACTGACTATCAAACCGTGTAGGTATTCTATAATGTTTTAAACTATTCACTTGTATAATTCAATATTATCATATGATTCGCGTCACCTATTCGTATTGAAAAAGGTTTGGTTAAAGCCATCTATTTGTAATATTATAATGTACAGTAGAATGGTGTCCTTAAACAGGTGAGTCATCCCGCCAGTAGCCGGGCATTGTCCTGTCCCGACCTGTCCTGTGATGTTCCTTTGTTTGCGGTGTGGTTCGCCTGCTCGCAACGCCCTAGACCAGTGATTCCCAAAGTGGTCTATATCGACCCCTAGGGGTCTATGACAACCTGCAAGGGGTCTACGTCAGCGAAAAAAAATTTGGGGGTCCATGAAATGAAAATGGGGGTCCACGATAGTGGATCTCAACACATACACTGATAGTACCTATTTACTTACATCATACTATCTTATAATATCAAAACATATACATTATTTATAAAAGTACCTATGAAGTAAAAAAAATATTATAAATGTTTATAAAATTGTGTAAGTTGTAGGATGTTGGTATTCGCTTTGTGGTCGCAATACATTTTGAACTTGTAAAAACCTCAGAGTCGCAGTTTCAGAGCTTCGATACCTCGCTCCGGACTTGCACTGACTTGTTCAATTCGTCACTCTATAAATACGAATGTGGGACAAATACGTTTATTCGTTTCCTGAATGTTGAAAAGGAAAGTGCTAAGAAAATATTTTAAAAAATATAAACAGATAGTATAATACACAAATTATAGTGAGTCAGTGTTATTTTATTTGAGAGTGCTGGAGAGAAGTAAGTACATTATTTTTTATTTAATTTTAGTGTTGTACTCGTAGTTAGCAAAGATACATAAATTACGCCAATCATGACTTTAGTTATTAGTAGTTTAATATTCAATCATGCAAAATTACACGAGTACTCCTCAATAGTTTCTTTTTGAAAGTTTTAGCAATAGGTATTATAATTACAGTGCAATCTCCGTAATTCGAGCTAATTGTTGCAAGAAGATGTTCGAATTATGGAATGTTTTCGGAAAAGTCAAAAAATATTTTTAAATACAGCTGCTGGATTTTCTGTCTTATTTAAATAATTTAATCTTGCCCACAGATGACTGATGCCACTTGAAATGTTGATGAAACTTAAGGTTCAGTTTAAAAACGGATATCAGCAATTCTGGCTGCAAAACAACATACCCGTTACTTATCCCGTATTATGGAATATAGCGAGGAAATTTTAAATTTCCTTTTCATCGTCATACCTAGTGGAAAGGGGGTTCAGCGCTGTTGCCAATCTCCTAACGAAAAAAAGAAACAGACTGGACATCATTAGCCGAGGAGATTTAAGATTAACCCTTACAAAATTGACGCCAAATGTTGATAATTTATTATTAAAGCATCAGGTTCATCCTTCTCACTAAAAATATTGACTTATTGCTTATGTTATTTTATTTATAGTTTATTTTATGTTTATTTCATGCTACGTATATTTTACATAACAGATACAAAATTTTATTTTGAGTAGTTTTAATTTAAATTCAATTAATAAATGTATAAATTAACATGTGTTTTTACTTTAAGTTTTTAACACTAAACTTCACTACAGTTAGAAATTTACAGGAAATCAATATCAGGTAAGTAGGGGGTCTACCCAACACGGAAAAACATGGCAAGGGGTCTACGACACAAAAAAGTTTGGGGAACTCTGCCCTAGACAGATAATACATGCTACACTGAATGTCTTGTCCACATGAGGCAGAACGCTATGTTATTGTCGTACATTTTCTTTTAAGATACTTGTTAGTCTTAAGGGAAGATTATTAACAAACAGTACTCTTATTTTATTCTGCCTATGTTTATGCTTCTTACGTCCCAACTCAGGTTCACTAACTGTTACTTAAATCGCTCCTCAGTAAAGAATCACCTAACAAATTCTGTGATAAGGAGCGATTTAAGTAACCGTTAGTGACGTTGAGTTGGGGCGTTAGTTATTAACATTATTAAAGAAGATTTGTAATAAAACGCTAACACACTCACACCCCCGCACTAGGTTATTACCTGTGTCGCGGGTGGCATGGACTACACATAACACATCACAATAAAACCCATGACCCGAGAACAAATATTTATCTGTCACATAAATATCTGCCCCGGCCGGGAATCGAACCCGTGACCCCTCGCTTCGCAGGCAGGGTCGCTACCAACTAGGCTACAGGGTCGTAATACACGATTTAATATATATATATTTACTTATTATAATTCTTACTTGACCACAATCCCTCCTAATGGTAGATGCAGTCCAAAATAGTGAGAGCACGTATTTAGCAAAAGCACTGTTTTCTTTTACACGAGTTACTAACCCTGAACTAAACTGTAACGATCGCTGTCCGAATAAACCGACTTCGTTGATCATAAACGATGATTCATTTGTTATCTGTAACAAATATAAATTGTCCAAATATTTGCATTCCGAATGCGGTTTAACCAGAGGAACTTATTCTTTCAACGACCTAACACAACACGTGGGTGTTCGTGACCTTGTGGAGTTAAAAGTTTGCGGATCGGAAATTCCGAACGAAGTATTCATCAGAAGTTCTGTATCCGAGCAGTTTCTTATATGTAAACTATTTGTTAGAAATGAATGTAGCTTCCAATATCGCTTAAAATCGCTCTACATGTAAATATACTGAAAAGAAGTTATGTTCAAAAACTTAATGCACTCTTTTATAGAGTCGATGAAGATATAGGCACTAATTTACTGTAGAGAAAAGAAATTGGTGACTGCTATTAAACGTTAAGTTGTCTCGTCTGACCTATCGTCCTTATTACAAAATCTCATACCCAGTGCCGGATTAACCATGTAACAAGGGTAGCAATTGCTACGGGCCGTGCCTGAAAGGGGGCCCCGCATATTTAAACTTTTCTGCTTGTCAGAGCCTAGCAGGGCCTGTAATATTTTACTAGACTATTAATTACCCACAAAATTGTAAACTATAGATGGCAAATAAACGTATTGAGTATTGAATTGTTTTTTACCACTTTATATTACATAGGAACCCATAGTAGATCAAGGGCTCTGAAAGAATTTGCTACGGGCCCCGCGCTTGCTTAATCCGGCACTGCTCATACCTATAAGCTTTCATCCTTTTTACAATTGGTTAAGTACCATTAGTACCAAGTCACCTACTAATATACATATGCTATGCCTGTAATGTATGTAATGCAATGTATGATATTGCAACGCTATGGTTACTTTCTCGGCTTCAACTTTTTATCGAGTTGTTGAGTCGCGAGTGCGATCTCTTCTTGGTTACTGTGTGAGATGCGGATCAACAAGTTAAATCACATTTTTTCCGTCAAATAAAATTTCCAAGGCTTTCCCTAGAGATGACTTTCGCAGACGTTGAAGTTAGATAAATATTTAATGGGAAAACGGTATCTAATATTTTCTCTAAAGAAATCAAGATACTTTATGTCTGAAAGCTGAAAGCCGTTTTATATGAAGCTTCAGTTTGAGTTAAAACCAGGAATATAACAGAACAAAACTTATAAATATATTTATCTCAACATCTAAAGTCACTTTAAACTTTCAAGCAACTTGTGATCCCTTATTATTAGTGCGTCTTAAAAATTTGTCATCAGTTGTAGCGACAGACTATGACTAATACTAATTTTGCTAATTAATGCTTTGACAAGTGTTTTACTGGTATATGGCATCTGGCGAGAATTAATAGATCTACCTTCATTAATCTATCATATATGCTACAGTGGCCTAAATGATCTGAGCTACATAGCCTACAAAAAAGTATGAATCAATATTAAACCACGCATGTCTTAAAGTATGTACCATCATACATGTTAACCGCAGATTTTTTGCAAAGTAGAATAATAGGTACTATCTTCTTATATATAAAATTCTCGTGTTACGGTGTTAGAAGTTGAACTCCTCCGAAACGGCTCGACCAATTTTCGTGAATCTTTGCATGCATATCGGCTAGGGTTGAGAATCGGACAACATCTATTTTTCATCCCCCTACCCCTAAAAATTTTTTGGCAGAACAACGGTCAGCTAGTATCTTAATAAGAATGGATTCCGCAAAGTAACGCCTGATACTATTAACTGATTCATATAATCAATAACTTCTTAACGTAACATTTTCTGGTGAAAGCACAACGTTCGCCACCGATACAAATAACAAAAAAATCAACATTATCGCTCCTGATTCATAGAAGCCATTTACCGCACTTAAGAGATAACGTTAAGCAGGCGATTACGTATGGCAGAATGGCAGTACACATCTTCAGCATTCCTTAGCGTAATTAGCCATTCCAATCTTGTATTTAAACTCCACCTCGCCATTGCTCGGATCGTTTAGAGTTCGTAATTAGTAACCCTAGCTAGACCATTGGTCATTACCGTTAGTCACGTGAACTTGGAGTCTTTGAGGGTAAGGTTGACGACCCTTTTTTACCTTATCTTAAACTTACCTTTTACAGGTATTTAATGTGAATGTGCTTGGTCCGGTTTCACTTGACACACTTGTTTATTTTTCTTTTTAAAAGTACTAATAATCATATTTCTTTTGGAGATTGTCGATAAGCCGACCCACCTGCCGATTATTTCTGAGTGGGTTGTGATTCAAGTTGAAACGAGTGTGAACGCCGTTTCATCGATATGTAATTGTTTTTATGTCGTTGTATTTAATGTGCTGAATTTACCAACACTGAATTCGGTGTAGATATTTTAAATATGTAAGCTGTACGAACACGAAGTGCTTCGATGCTCAATTTTTTTTAACCCCCAACGAAAAAGGAGGGGTGTTATAAGTTTGACGTGTCTGTGTATATGTGTGTCTGTGTATCTACAAGGTGTATCTGTATGTACGTCTGTGGCATCCTAGTTTTTTTTGTTTGAAAGGTGACTTAATCGAGAGTGTTCTTAGCTATGTTTCGTGTAAATAAAACTGTGGGGTGTTTTTTAAATTTTAATTTAAAATTATTCTCAACTCGAGCGTTTTATCAACTCTCGCTCTAAATATATCAGTCTCTGTTTTTTTTGAACGTGGAGCATAAAGGAGATACACAAATTATTGTTTTTTTTACTGTAATTATTTTTTGTAGTAATACTAGCGCTATGCCCGCAAATTTGCCCACGTTTTCTGGGATAATAAGTACCGTATATCTTATTCCAGGCCATGGTCTACCTGTTTGCTAAAGTTTATGAAAATCTGTTCAAGAGTTTTTGCGTGGAAGAGTAATAAACATCCATACAATCTTTCACATTTATAATATTACCTATTAGCTGACTCGGCAAACGTTGTTTTGCCAAAAAATTTTTGGATACAGACACCCTAATCACCTAGCGGTATGAAATATACTTTACAACCTATTCTCATATCTACCGAATATACACACGAAATAACATAATAATCGATCGAGCCGTTTCGGAGGAGTGCGACCATAGACACCGGAGATTTTTTATATTATTATATATTAGATATAGTAGGATTCGCATGCCTTTTACTACTTACATATTAGCAAAGGAAAATTATTGAAATCTACAACGGAATCAATAAAGGTTTTTAACTGCTTAGGTAGTGCTTGAGTGGTCATTAGCACGCACGTGGGAGCGGGGTCGCCGACCCGTCGGTGTTATTGTTCTTCCACCAACACCACTGACCCGCTAGTTTACATTACGCCCACGTCGCGTCACACACCGTGACTGACGTAGCTTGATACTGATACGTGATACATACATCTTTGATTAGTGTGTCGGAAAACGATGACTGATTTTGAGGAAAAAACTACGAGGGATTCGTTTTAGGTGATTAGCGACAAACGGGTAGATGAGCTATATGGTAAGTCAAGTCAGCGTCATGGATGTCTAAGCATTAAAACATTTTTTTTATGCTTTTAGCAGGCAAACGGGCAGACGGATCACCTGATGGTAAGTGATCACCGCCGCCCATGGACATTAGCAACACTGGGGGCGTCACCAACGCGTTGCCGGCCAAGAAAATTACTATAGACCCGCTTCTTGAAGGACCCCATGTCATAGCTTAGAGGGAACACCGATGCAGGAAGTTTGTTCCACAGTTTACACGGACCGACGGTTTTATGTGCCTCTGTGACATAGCCCAACAAAATGACAACTATTGGTCATCTATTTATTTCACCCGCGTTGCTGTGTCAACTAACATCTTAACCTTTTGCTTGAGTCAGCCGCCTAACGACTCGTGTCCCGGCTGGAGACTTGAGAGCCAGTTTCTTCTTTCCTTTTCTTCTCCCTTTCTTGGCCGGCAACGCATCACCGGTGCCTTTGGTGTTGCTAATGTCCATGGGCGACGATAGCCACTTACCAGCAGATGGATCGTCAGCTCGTTTGCCGGCTATTTCCATAAAAAACCTTCATTTAGACGATAACTTAAAAAAGTTACCTAGGTAGAAAGTAAGTAGGTACCTACATAGATAATTGTTAAATTAATATTTGTTAATAAATGTCTCCCGTGATGGTGTTGTAATTACCCATAAATCATCACAACCGCACACTGACACGTTTAATCAGTTGACTAATAAACACCGTCATTACTGCCATTAGTGCACCTTTTTTTTTTTTTTTTTTTTTAACGATGGGAAATGCTTTTACGCACGGAGTGTGGGACTCGCCGGCCTACTGCCGGAATACCCACTAAAACCCATCGGGCGCCATCCTCAGCGCTACGGAGGGCTCCGGGATCTCTGTGTAGAACGCACCGGTGCCCTCCAGCGCGGTGCCTGGGCAGGCACGTCACGGGAGTCAAGACTCCGCCGGCGCGGGACGTTGTTGACATCTGCCGCGGCGGCTCCTCCTCCGAGCGGGATCCGAGCGTTCTCGGCTTCGCTCGGCGTCCTCCTTCGCGAGCATTACTGCGTCGCAGAAGGAGGTGACGCTTCGCCACGCTTCCTTGCTCCGGAGCATCGCCGCGACCACGGCTGCCGGGGAAAGGTCTTGTCCAATTTTGTCCGTGAGGATCCGCCGCTCTGACTCCCATGCAGGGCAGTTCTCGAGCGTGTGCTGCGCGGAATCCTCTAAGTGCCCGCAGTGGTGGCACTGCGCCGTCTCCTCCCTACCTATCCTATGCAGATACTCACCGAAGCAGCCATGTCCGGTGAGTATCTGGGTGAGATGATAGGTGACGTTATCGTTGTTTTCAAGCCAGCGCTTGAGGTTTGGCAGGACAGCCCTTACGATACGCTGGCGCGCACTGCGAGGCTCTGCCAGTCGCTCACGCCAGCGCATCAAGGCCCGCCTTTTCGACCTTCGTCGAAGCTCTCCGATCGCCTCATCGGGGTCGTCCCTCTGGTGGAGGTCGCGGGTCTTATGAAAGACCTCTGCGTCCATATCCGCCAGAATGTCCAGGGGCGGAAAACGCGCCAGGATTGTTGCCGCCTCGTAAGATATTGTCCGGTACCCTCGAGCAACCCTGATGGCGATCACGCGCTGCGCGGCGTTGAGTTTCGCTGCGCGTCGCTTGTTGCTTGAGAGCCGGCCAGCCCATACGGGCGCTCCGTAGAGCGCCATAGACCGCACCACGCCTGCGTAGAGGCGGCGGACTTCTCCCCTTGGTCCCCCGAGATTTGGCAGCAGTTTGTGCATCGCACCCGCTACCTTGTGAATCCGGGGGACGAGACGATCGAAATGCTCGTCGAATTTCCATCGGCTGTCCAGCACCAGCCCCAGGTAGGTCATGCTACGGCCAACCTGAACGTCAACGTCACCTATCCTCACCGATATGCTCGGAGGGTCCTCTCTGGGTCTAAGACCGTGGAGCCATAGCGCCTCGGTCTTGTTTGGCGCTATTGTCAGACCCAGTTTTCGGACCCCGGCCACTACCCGTGCCACCCCGAGCTCGGCCAGCCTCGCCGTCCTAGAGAAGGACTCCCCTTCGGAGAGGACAAGGGTGTCATCGGCGTAACAGACGACACTCACACCAGGTGGAAGCGTCGTCCTCATCACCGCATCATACCCGAGGTTCCAGAGGAGTGGCCCTAAGACTGACCCCTGTGGAACCCCGCGCACGACCTCTCTCTCCAGGACACGACCATCGCGCCCAGGGTAGCAGATCTTACGACCGCTAAGGTAGGCCCGGATGACATTCCTCAGGTAGGGAGGAACCCCGTGGTATACGAGTGCCTCCATTATCGCCTTCCCAGGGAGAGAGTTGAAGGCGTTGCCATTAGTGCACCTAGCGTGACCCAGCGTGACCCAGCGTGGCAGCGGCGGGATCGGTCGTTGACCCGATTGGGGCTTATTGTTCGTCATATTTTGACAACACCAATATTAAATTTATTTACAGCCTAATGGATGCTGATACAGTCTGACAACGCAACGGTGAGATGCGGTCCCTAAAAAAAGAATTTTTTGAGATAGTTCTTGGAAGTGATCAAAAATTATGCGTCGTGTATTAATAATAAGATTTAGGGTCCGTATTAATAAACCCATCTTAAAATCTCTATTTTAAATATAATCTGAACCAACATAAGGCAGAGTTATGTGATTGATAAATTAAGTTCGATGCAACTTGAACTTGAACTCTCCATGAGTCTGCAATATATTTTTACATCAAAAACCTTACATCAATAATTAAATAAATACAAATTAATTTATGTTATGTATTAAAAATGTTTTATTTATTTATTTATTTATTTATTTATTTATTTATTTATTTATTTATATCAGGCAAAGAGGCCCATAACATATATGTACATATAAGTTAGAGACTAAGATTTTAGATTTATAATTCTTTTCACTTCCTCTAAATTATTCTGTCATACCCTACTACATGTGTGGGCCGTGTCGACGTCGCATCAGCCTTCAAACGTTTAACAAGGGTATTTTGTGGAGTCACTTTGTTATTCACTTGACTGACTGGCTTGACTCACTGTGAAGCAGACGTCCTCATCCTAATCTAATATATAAAATTCTCGTGTCACGGTGTTAGAAGTTGAACTCCTCCGAAACGGCTCGACCGATTTTCGTGAATCTTTTCGTGCATATCGGCTAGGGTTGAGAATCGGACAACATCTACTTTTCATCCCCCTACCCCTAAAAAAATTTTGGCAGAAAAACGTTTGCCCGGTCAGCTAGTATTCTATTTTCTACTAATGTTATAAAAGTGAAATTTTGTGATGATGTATGTACTGAACGGATTCTCATGAAAAGCACTCGGGAATGACACTGGTTTGGAATAAGATGTAGCCCTGTAGGCTCGGTACTTAATACTTATTATCCCCGAAAATAATAGTCTCAAACAAAGCCACTGGCAGAGCACTGCAGTTGCTCTGTGCTCATGTACCTTCTATCCTTACCATTGCATTTCTGTACATAACTGTGTCAATGATATTGGGACCAGTGTCTATAATATTTCAACGTTGTTTTATTACATTAGTAATTTAATCGTTTATTAATTTTCTTTGATAGACGCCGCGCGTCGTACCTCAGAGGTTAGTGTGAAAACATATTAACCTATTTCAAAACTAGATTAATTGATACAGTAGTTTACGAGTATTGAAAATCGCTACTAAATTGTTTTAGTAATTCGTAATAATACTTGGAAAATAAATAAACAGGAGTTAACTTCTCTCCCATTCCGTGGGAATAAAGCCATTTCCGAACTAAAAAGTAGATAGACGGATAGACGGACAGACGTACCTACAGGACGAAACTATAAAGGTTCCGATTTTACTTCGGAACCCTAAAAACCGGGCGAGTGCGTGTCAGACCTCGTGCAATGCAGGGCTCCGAAGTAGTAAGTTTATCGACTATTACTCATTAACTACATATGCTAACATAGCCGTGATACTCTTCCTTTAAAACCACATATTTCGCAAACGGACCCCTAATTCCAAAAATTGGAAGACCTTTTCAACGATACCCTAGAATACACGACGAATAAAAAATTCCTCCTCACGTTATATACCTATAGGGGAGGTACTCTGAAAAAAATGTTTTTCAATATTTTATTCTACGATTCTAGAGATTTAATAAATATGTACATTCATGCCAAATTATAGCTTTCTAGCACTAAGAGTCTTGGCGTTTTGCTTCGGACAGACGGACGGACGAACATAACGAAACTATAAGGGTTCCGATTTTACTTCGGAACCCTAAAAAGGTTTATAAATATCTAACAAACAGTTTTCATAGAAACAATGATAACACGCATAGAGTCGATGTCCTATTTTTTGTGTCTCGTTAACATTGTCTGGTTTTTCACACATATGAATATTTTACATAATTTCAACGGTTGTTTTAACCCATTAACTTCCTTTTAGCGGTGAGTCACTTCTAAAATGGAAACCTTTGTATATTTTAACTTATTTCAGTCATTACGCTTGTTATTGTCTACTATTCTTGCTTTGCTTAAATTTAAAGAATATTTTTTACCTCTTCATATCTTGGCTGGATTTGCATCTAGAAGTTTTCTCGAGGTCTCCTGGCCTTAAAACATTAAGGACCTCCCATCGTCATTGAGGAGGTCTAGAAAGTAGAAAGTATTTTACTCTACTACACTGCGTTAACGGGTTATTACATTTTTAACGGTTAGTGGCCAGCCAAATTGGCAGAAGAGTCGGTAAGCTTCACGTGCTCTCCGAATATTAGTTCGTGCGTTGTTAATCCGTTTTTATAGGCGGTTTAAGCGAATCGAGCGAATGTTCATTATATCATTATTCTATCAAATTATATTTTTGTAAAGGGAAACAGAGACAAAGCATTCTTTCGTTATTTTTTTGTCTAAAAAACACTTTTGCATAGTTCTAGCTCATATGTTCGTTAATCCAAACCAAACCCAACTTAATACACCTACCTATAGTGGAGAAGTACAGAGTGAACCAAGTTAGTGCACTCACCATTCTGGACTTCATCTCCACTTACCATCAGGTGGAAATGTCAACATTAACTAATAGTAAGTAAAAACATATACATAAGTTGCTAATTGGTTTCGATCAGAATTGGACAAAGTGTGTCATAGGAGTTCAATGAATTGTTCTTATATCGATCATTCTGATTCATAACTCTTAAATGCTGAAGGAAGTTCATTGTCCTCACAATTATTGGTCCAATATCCTTTGATATTTGTTCATCACGGTATAGTTTTGTTTATTTGATTAAATACTTGACATCAATGTAAGACAGAATTCAAAAAAAAATATATACATAGGTACTATGATGAAAGGAGAATCAATAATAAATTAATGTTTTTATAAAGTTAGAAAAGTTTTTAATTCTAATAATACTTTGAATTGAAATTTAAATAAAATTAAAGGTAAATACGAAGCGTCTGATAAAAATTAATACCAGTATTTTGGTGCGGGTACGGACTAGTGAACGTAACGATGAAGTTTATCAAATCGTAGCGAGGGCGGTTTACTGACTTACTAACGCCCCAACTCAGAGTCACTAACGATTACTTAAATCACTCCTTAGTACAGATTTTGTATGATGATTCTTTACTAAGGAGCGATTAAAGTAACCGTTAGTGACTCTTGAGTTCACAAATCAATTGCAAATTCATGAGACAAACTTACCTACTACTGAACCGTAAAGTTTGAACACGAATACCTCAGGCAATTTACATTAAGTTTAACCTTTAGCTCGTTATACATAAAGAATATAATAATGAAATACAACGAAAATTGCAAAATGTAAAAAATTGTGCCAAATATTTAATTAGAAAGCAAGTTATTAAGAAATAATGTGCACGATGCGCGATGATAGCAAGAATTATTTAACTGAACTGGTGTATTATAATTTCCGTAACGTTGTAAGCGTTGTCTCTTCACTTTGACTACGTTATTAGTTTTTTGTTGTTGTTTGTAACACACTACTGGGCAAATGTTCAAAAAGTTATATAATTTTTAGGTAGGTATCGTTCGTATTACAGTTCTGTAGTGTATACCTGATATTGTTTATGTGTTGATCTGTTGATATAATTATAGAACAGCATGACGCATACCTACTAATTGTCGTTTTGTCTGGAAGAAGTTTCGCATTTACGAGTATAATAAACTATTGTAGGTGAAATTTCCTAATCATACTTGCAGATAGGGATATCTTACAGCAGGTATTGTTTGCAGTTTTCTTTACTACCGACTTCAAAATAACTCAAAAACTACTCGTCAGTAGCTCGAGCACGAATATTTGCGAGAAAGTATTCGTATGGTTAACGTAAGCAATTTGTCAAATTTGTATGGCATTTTAGTACCATTTACGTACGATAGGGGCGCTTTTGAAAAAATGCCATACAAATATACGAATACTTTCTCGCAAATATTCGTGCTCGAGCTACAGATCTAGCTCAAATGTAAGTGGGACCACATGACAAGCTTTCGATTTAAAAAGTATTATCAGAATCGGTTCACCCAGTCGAAAGTTCTGAGGTAACAAACATAAAAAAAAATTCAGTCGAATTCAATACGTCCTCCTTTTATGAAGTCACGTAGTCGGTTAAAAAGGAACATAAAGGTTATTAAAATATTGACAAATTGTATATTAACAAACCATAACGCCCTTTCAACGATTCAATCTTTAAATCGTTTGTTAAACGTTAAGTTGATTGAACAAGAAATGATCCTTTGTCGTCTGCTGGTATAATTTTTAATTTATCGATATTTCTCAGCATAATAAGTTAACTTGGGTCACGTGGGAGTAACGTCGTGTTATGTCGGGGTCGTCGGCACGTAGTGTTGGCGACAATAGCCGTTTCTGCATTGGACGACACGATAACCATATCTGATGTATGTGTTCTGCACGCACGAGAACTTCTGTATACGTGAAGGTCACACGCGTGCCCTGGAGCTTAAAGGTGCTGCCACACAAGTTAATGTTGTAGTGTTAAGTACTGTGTAGCAGCATCGGCATCGCTTTAATTATAAGACGTTGTCGTGTAATTCAATGAAGAAGCAGCCATTAGTGCACATTAACATTTACTGGTCTGCTCCACTCGTACGCACGCATGGAACGTTTGCGCGTGTGTGTGTTTGTGTGTAACAAGTAACATAACACGTACATACGATGTCGTTGTCGTGTCGCCTCATAAGAAGAGGCCAATGGCCCGGTCTAGACTACAGCGTCTGCAGCTGATTGCAGAGATTGGCTCCATTGGTGCTGTTGATTGTATCAATGGCTGTATGGAATGAAAGGACACTTCTTTGTCAGCTTTATTAATTCCTTGCTTACTGGAGCTGTTGTCGTTCAAGTTGGGTCGTGTGATTTTATGAGCATTGGAACTGTTTTCTTTGCGAGTTTTGCATGCTACTTGCGTCGCGTCGTGAGAATTTTTCGTCGGCTTTCATAGTGCTTTTAAAATCTTTAACTGTTGTAGTTTTACTAAGTTGTTAGGTTAAGTTTGAATTAAATCAACTGAATAATTTTCATTTTCAAAAGTTTTAGCTACATACACGGACGTAAAAAAGAACGGACGTAACCTTGTCTAACCGAGAGTGAAGCTGACAGCTGACAGCTCGCTTACTATGTGTGCGTAATTTTGTAATTTTTGATTCGCGATGGTGTCAATGTCATATCAGGATGGTGTCAATGTGTGGGTGTGTGTACTTGTACGAATACAGAGTTGGTATTACTATGGGTGCTTCACTGAATTTGTTCTTAGGATTACGTCCGTCTTTTTTACGTCCGTGGCTACATATGAAACATGGCTGTCAATTAAACATTTGCATTGTCAGAGACAACGACAAAACTTGTTTGTTTTTTTTTTCGCTTGCGATATTTGGTCATATTCATCATTCTATTAAAATGTCCTTCCTGCCATTCTAAATTACCATTTGTTCTAATATTGGACTAGCCTAGGCTTTAACAAGTCTAAGACTTGTAATGTTATGTTTTCATTTGAAACATAGGGCGATATAATTTACATTTTAGTTGCTTGCTTATCTGTACTCTCGCAACGCAATTCTTGCATAATCTGTGCAATTATTTGTTTCGACACAACTGTATCTTTACCTTTGTCTGTTTGCTTTATTTATTATTTAATCTGTTGAATATTTCTTATCTAAATTTGCGTTTTCAACATCAACATACTCGTATAAATTCTTGTGGTCATCAATTTTATTAAATTAGTTATAATAGTTTTATATTATGGGTACTTGGTAATGAACACCATGACAGGAACATAATAAGGTGATAAGCCTAATTGCACCGGGAATAATATCCAATTATCTACGTTTCAAAATGGCATCTATTAAATTTTTTGAACCGCAAAGACATGATTTAACTGTGTGAAGCAGTCGGTATTTTTGAATTATATTTTTATTGTTTTCTGATTCCTTCATTATTGCATGCCTTGGCTGTGCTCTACTCTCGATATGCCGCTGTGTCGAATTTATATCATTTTCGTTTTATTCTCATGAGACACATGATCTAAGATTTTGACCGAATATTTTGTTAATAGACTACTTCAAATAAAAAGTTGAATGTTTTGTGCAAACATAATTATGTCTATTTTAACTGATAGAGTCGTGGGCATGTACTACGCTGTAATTTCAAATAATTTTGGACGGACTCCATTATTTGCTTTTTGCTATAACTTCAGCTAGCTTTCCATTACAACTACAAGACCTACTTGAATACTTTACTTTTTTTTACTTAAATATTTAAACTATTATGAACTCTATAATGTGCGTGATAAAGTTCATTATCGATCGGGATAGTTTCTACATTGTTATCGTGTTTGTTGATCTGTATTGTAAGTGAACATGGTTTTGATTTATTTATTTTTTTGTTGCAGGTAATTGAACCTTTTTGGCAATGAGGACGACGGCCATTTTATATCCCTAGTGGGGCGGTACTAGACGTAGGTAATAACTTTAATTAAATTTCGTTTAAAAATATGTTGCTATAAATTTAAAAAAAATGGTGATACGTATCTACATTGTAGTTTAGTAAACAAAATCTTATACAATTTGTTCGAACAATGTACACAATCATGATTAATTGAATGTAAACCAGTTTCTACAATAAATTCTAATGACCCTGTAGCCTAGTTGGTAGCGACCGTCCCTGCGAAGTGAGGGGTCGCGGGTTCGATTCCCGGCTGGGGCAGATATTTATTTGACAGATAAATATTTGTATTCAGATCATGGGTGTTATTGTGATGTGTTATGTGTGTCGTCCAGGCCACCCGCGACACAGGTAAAAACCTACTGGTATGAGTGTGTACTTGTTTATTATTATTATTTTATTGTTAGTGACGCGAACTGTGTACAAAATATTAAAGTAATATTCAGAGGAAGGTATTACTATCATGAAAACTTGTAAGATTATCAAGAAGTGTCATAATATTGTCAGTATGTCACACAGCGGTTTAGTTCGTACTAGAAGAATTAAATGATTGGCGGATTTATTATCATGACATAGCTATCGTTAAGCCTTGTAAGAGTTTGTTGACTATACGACACACTGGATTTATTGCTTCTAAGCTGTGTTATGGATATCTTGAGCCTTTTTCAATGGAATGATCTTAGTATTATTGAAGGCAGTATACTTTTCTGTTAAGCTGCATTACTTTTAATAGATACAAGGTTTGAAAGTCTTTGAGATCTTCCTTGTATTCATTTGTTATTCTGAAATGAAGTACAAAAGGTGTAGGTTGTATCTGGTCTCTAAGTAAGTCTCTAGTATTATTGCATCCAGTACATTCCCATACCTAAAGTCTAGAGCAAAGTAAAGAGCATCTAATACACTCCACATACATTAAACCCGAGTTGGAATCTATGGAAAACAAGCGGCGCACGGGGCATTAAGGAAATCAACATCTTTTTCCACTCCGCCCGAGATGGTTCTCGGAAATCAAAGGCTCTCCTTATATTGCTCGCTGAATACAATGCCCGCTGCCTTGTTGGTTTCGCATCGACGTTTTTGTATTGCCCACCTACCGATAAGCAGGCTTCTAAAGCCACGCAAGTGGTAACGTGGCGGTGCAAAAATACACCTGAATTGCGGTGGCTTTTGAACGAACTACTTAGCAACTAAGATAATGGCAATTTTTTTTAACTAGTAGATCGGTAATTTTGATGGATTTTTTTCTGATCGCATACATTTTGACGTAGACAGTTAGACAGTAGATCGGCAATGACCAGAAATAGATTATACTATCGATGAGCATGAACCTGTGTCCTAATTATCTGATGTGTTTAAACGGAACTAGGTTCAATCGTAGTTTAATGATCTAATTCTGAATTATTGCTCTTTTAAATTTAGACGCTCGTAAATTCTACATGTATTCAATAGGTACTACGGTACTAGCTCACTGGCAAACTTTAGTATAGTAGTGTCTCGGCTTATTGTAGTCATACATTTCGTTTGATGACTTCGTCAGTTACAGTTCGTCAGTTTACACGAAACATAAAATTCGTTATTCGTCATTTAAATGAGCAAAATAATTATTGCATTCAAACAAAGAAGTTGTGCAAAACATTGTACTGTTCAAAATTATATTGAGTGAAACGGAACGTGAAAGTCGCTGAAAGTATAAAAAGACGGGGAAATTGAAGCCGTTTTAGGCTTGGACTTGCTTATTTTTACTCATTTATTGTTCTTGGGGCCTTTTTTAAAACCTTTACTCAAACAAAAAAGTTTTGAAAAGAATTTGATACGACTTCGCTTCTTTGATTAATTGCCCAATTTTAGAAGACATTGGACGTGAAAGGATTTTATGTTAATTTTAGACACGTTTTACATTTTGTAAAAAACATTGTTTATTTATTTTTTAGGTTTATATTTTTCAGATATTTATTTTTATTATTTGTTGGCAAAAAGTAAATAAGAGAAACTAAACATACTACGAATAGCTTATTTCAACTAAAAACATTAGAAAGAGTAAAGGGAAGAGAAAAGAGAAAGAAACACCCGACATTGTCATGCCTTACACCCGACGAGTTCCAACCAATTAGTCCCCGGTAAGTTGCACTTTAGCCTTGATTCGTGCAACTGTCTGCAATCAAAATACTGGCACAAGACACATTCTTAAGTACCTTGACGTTAGTATCCGTGTCTGTATCATTCGTATATATATATATATATCATTCGTCTTACTTGTGAGAGGAGACCTGAGCCTAGCAGTGGGACATCATCCATCCATCCATCAGCCCTTGGAGGTCCACTGCTGGACATAGGCCTCCCCTAACTTGCGCCACTCTGACCGGTTACCAGTGGGACATTATGGATTGTGAAATGCTGATGATGATAGTCAATCATATCAGTTGGTAGTAGGTATGAAACTGTTTGATGATAAAAATAATATAAAAATAAAACAAAAGTATTGCGACGACCGATCATACAGATATTAATCTAAGATAGCTTATTTATTTTCGAACGAAATTTAAGGCATTCCGAATACCGGTCGCTTTGCATAGTTTTCTATCGAATTAGCGTAAAAGTTTGCAATTTTTTTGCTTAACGGAAACGGAGCGTTTCCGGCACGATAGTTAATTAACCTGTCGAGTGTGGAACATGCTTTAGAGTTTCTGATGAACGTGCGAGAACTCGCATATCTTGACGGACTTAATTAATTTCTTCTCGGTCGGAGGCCCGTTTCCGCATTTTTATTGCACATTTGCACGCCCGATCATACTTTGCACTTTAAATGAATTATTTCCTCGCCTTAATTCGTTAAATGAACGACTTCTCGTGTTGATTTTGGCTATCTCGAGACGAGCGATCTTTGCTTTTAGTTAATTTGGGGTAAGTATCATTTGCGGATGTTTGGTGGTTCGGTGTCAGTTGCGTTTCATATAATGCGGATGTTGTTTTTCTGATATAAATGTTTAGATATGAATTTAAAAACAGATTCTTATGAATTGGCACGTAGCTGTAGTCAACAGTTCTCAACTAAGTCTCTCCAGTAAAGGCCGCTAGACCAATAAATTTGAAAAAAAAAAACTAATTTTATCTTCTTATTCATACAGCTTACAAGAGCTCGTCGTCGCACTAAGATTATATCAATGGTGCAGATGGCATAGACATACACAAATAATTCTACAAATGACCAAGACAAGAAAACAGACATTAAGAAAATAAGAACAAACGATCTCATACTTCCCGTGTTGGGTTGTTATGGATATACACTAAGGATATCACAAACAGTCAAACATTCATGATCGGAAAACATTTATCCGTCTCATATAATCTGAATTTTACCAAGAAAAAAATATCGACTTCAAAATAACTCAAAAACTACTCGTCAGATCTAGATCAAATTTAAGTGAGACCACATGACAAGCACCAGCTTTCGATTCGATCATCAAAATCGGTTCACCCAGTCGAAAGTTCTGAGGTAACAAACGTATAAAAAAAATACAGTCGAATTGAATACCTCCCCCTTTTTTGAAGTCGGTTAAAAATACCGCAAATCGAACTCGATCCATTTCGTTTATCCTACACCAACTGATCTATAGTCGTGAGTAGTTCATAAACTACGACCGCTTATTAATTTTTATTACGTTGAATATTGCCAGACCGGTATATAGACAGTTTATCCTCATTACATTGTATGGGCTGAGTAAATCTCTCGAATGTCCGATAAGGATCTCGGTCTAGACCAGACAAGTTAATAGTCCCCATATATAGCAGTAATGTCCCGACCTGGACTCAGCATAGCTCCATCTATCTTGCTGCTGAACTGAAGTTAATGTCAAAGAGATATGATCGCACAAACAAATTAAAACGTTTACGTAAGTGGCACTTGGTTTGGAAACGGGTTGAAAGTTTCCCTGAAAACCCTATCTATTTATCCAACAAAAATTGAATTTGACCTTGTGACGCCCCAACTCAGAGTCACTAACGGTTACTTAAACGTTAAACCGCTCCTTAGTACGTAATTTGTAGGGTGATTAATTACTAAGGAGCGATTAAATAAGCGTTAGTACTTTGAGTTGGGGTGTGAAATTTTAAGTTTTTGACAAGGGTGTCGCAAGAAAATTTCTGTAGTATGTTTATCTAAGTTGATTTATTGGTTACAAATTCTTATAAGATTTTGAGAAACAAGTAGTAGTAATAGGTAGATGCAACGATTACACGAATACTATTAATAAAGTTAAATCATTGTTACATTCAGAATACATAAAATTCCGACACACACATAAGGAATAAACAATGTGTTTATCGTACAGCTTACAGTTAAGGAAGTGTAATTATTTAATTGAGTAAGAAAAGAGTGAATAGGCTTTTTCTAAGTTAATGTGCTCACCATCTTGGACCACATCTACACTTACCATCAGGTGGGATTGTGGTCAAGCATTAACTTATTCGTGTAAAAAAAAAAAAACTTTGATGGGAACAAAATATTATTTCGACGTACACCAGGCAGTGCATCCATTTTTACGTAATTAGCTTATTACATTAGACTAAATTAACGCCTCAACTCAAGAGTCACTAATGGTTACTTTAATCGCTCCTTAGTAAAGAATCACCATACAAATTCTCTACTAAGGAGCCATTTAAGTAACCTCTTGAGTTGGCGCGTAAGTCGCCTAATCGGACGAATTGTTGTGTATCTGTATCTATCACTTAAAAAAGCTAACGTAGTCTTGTTTATTACAGCAATGTATGACGTAGTAGATTTTGTGACGAGTTAGTCACTGAATTTATTGTTAGTAAAATATAGTAATTACGAGGGTCTATAATTCTATACTGATTGACGATTATATATCGAGAATATATCCCAATTCTGACCCTCTTCGAAAAATACTGTCGAAGAAGATTGGTATTCACTGACTTGATTACCAAACCTGTCAGGAGCGAGTAATGGATGGGTTGGATGACGACATCCGGCCTAGGGTGGCGCGTGGCGACTGATGGAGTGAACTTTCGGATCGACCCTTGTCTAATATTTTACTGGTTGTTATAGAGAGACCTATATTTAATTGTAACTAAATTAACATGATTCTGGGTGACTGCGCGCTAGTGGCAATTTCTTGAGTGGTTCTATGCTTCAAGGTCGCATAAAGGCTACGGTCATGCCTATGGCATAGAAAAAACACTTAGGTTTGCCACTAATTCTTCCATTTTACAGGAGCGCAGAGTGGTGGAGGCGCACTAGACATCATGTTTAACCAGTTTAATGTCAGAGTCCGCTGCACTGGGGTCACTTCTATTAGTGTAAGGGGATAGTCCATAACGCTAGTCAACTAGATTTACGGACTTGGCAACTTGGCTCGATTGAGAATATTATAGAAAGCTCAGAGAAGCAAGCAAGGAACGAAGTACGCAAATGACTTTGATATTTATGTATGTATGTATGTATGTATGTATGTATAATAACTTATTTTAATTAAATTACAAAAAAAAATCGAATAAAGAACTTTAAACATTCATGAAAGTGCGATTTCTAAAAGCTTTTGATAAAGTAATATGCTTATAAGTTATTCCGCAGACAATATAAAATACCTGACCACTGACCAGTTATTACTTTAGGCAGGAAACAGTGCCAAATGGTGTTTCGTTCATTAATACATTTTATTTCTTTTATAATAATACCCACGTGTGTGAATTAAGCGATCCTACGTCCGTTCATGCAGCGTTCTTCACGCTCACTGCGGATAAATTTAGTAATAGTGACGAGCATTTTACGATTTATCGATATATTGCTTTTATATAATGCTGTAAAACATCTCCGCCTAACGGTTAGTGGCGCTGAAGTTCATAATGATAAGTGCACTGGCTTGGTACACCCTTAACTGTTATCTTAAAAATTCAAATATGAGACCATAGGTGGACGGAAACGTCAATATCATGTGTACATTATGAAAATTATGTTCTCGGTGACAATAATACCAATTCGATTTTGATTACCGTAATAATTTAATTATTTGCATTAATTGTATCAAAGCGTTTGAAATTCACCATTTCTTTTAGTCGCCATTAGCAGCCATAAGTGATGCAAAATACCACATTACTACGCATACCGTTATTGTTATGTTATTAAAAAAAGCACTTCAGGAGTGTGGATAGAGGTGAAAACTTGAACAATTACGTGTGTATTTTTGAATCGTTAGGAAATACTTTTAAATGAAGTGTTTTTTTATTCATTACATTTTTAGTGAATGCCTGCCAACGCCTCGTAAAGTACATGTAAACTACAATCTCGATATTAATACAAGTTGTAAATTAAATAACTATAGTTCTGTACTCCTCTCAGAGATGGCGCCACAGGTAGGTGTCGATTAAAACGATGACGGTGTCGCGGGCTGATTGGTTTTATCCCATTTCAAAAAATGCCCAGCGCGCCTAAAGAAGTTTTCACTTTTAAAGAAGCTTCACTTCAAAAAATTATCGACATGCATAAAAAGGAACATCACTAAAGAACACGTGAAGCTATTTTCGCTCGTTTTAAAATCCGCGGCGTTCGCGCAGTTACAGTGTATAAATAGAGCGCGTAAAAATCACATGTTCGACGTTCATCCACCACCGGCCAGTCTTACACTAGACTTCTGCGAAGACGCGCGTATTTCTAATGAAACCAACTTCAGACAAGGCTTAGACTTACACCTACGTCCTACGTAAGTCGTGAGTACGAGTATTTTACACAGAAGGGTTATGCGACCATTGACCGCAGCTTTTGTTAGTCGAGCGAATCAAGCAACTTCGATTATGATCGGTAATTTGATTTAACTCTTTCATTCTTTTTCTGGTAGAGAAGCAAGATTTTCTGACGAAGTGGTCCAGGTTAAAAGCAATTTTTCTGTATGATATTCTTTAATAACAAATCGGTAGAAAAGATGCCGATACTTGATATTTGGACAACCTATTATCATTGGTGAATTATTATGAGTAGGTACTCGTACTTACCGCATCGCAAAATACGTAAAGTTATATTTTACCAATTTTTATTACTTCTGCGTAATCAGATAATATATGTGTTTTTCGAACATAATTCAAAGCGAATACGATTGAGAACCGACGTAAAACGCAATTCCGGTTAAATTCATGGTGATCGGCAAATAAACTGATTAATTTAACTGTATTAATCCTGAACGTAATACGCTTGCGGTTTCCGGTGAAGACCACATACATTTGTAAACGACCGGTTAAATTCGGAAAATTATTTCTGGTTTAACGTAACATTACTTTAAATATTAAGGTTGTATAATTATACATTAAAGTACTTTGATGTAACAGAACATATTCCCACGCCTTTTTAAGGTTAAGCTAACTTTGAGAAGTGAATAAAGGAACAAATTGTACATGTATGTACGCTACCTTATATAAATGTAATTTCTATCACTGTGCAACCACCAACCCTTAATAAAATCATGCACAATAATTTTATTACGAAATTAATAAGGAGAAGTAAAAAACTGCCTCATAGCAGAGGGATATTTATTATACTTAACCTGACTTAATAAGCATATAGACAATATCATGCAGTGTATAGGCAATGCATAAGATTTAATCACAATCCTAAAATCAGAGCTACTGCTTCATTAAAATTGAAGTTGTAGATATATTTTATCCCAGCACTTTTCAGCGTAATATTAATTTAAGTAGCTTTCTTCACGTAAGTATTAGCAACATCAAATAATACCAACATTAACGCCCCAACTCAGTCACTAACGGTTACTTAAATCGCTCCTTAGTACAGAATTTGTATGGTGATTTTTTACTAAGGAGCGATTAAAGTAAACATTAGTGAGTTGGGGTCGTAAGAGTTTCGTTGAAAAAATCTGAATAAAGATTGCGTGTGAACCACAAATTTATTATTGAAACCTTGATGTTTGAAAGATATTATTTATCATCGGTGTTGTGTGTATTTATCATTCTCTCAGTGTTTTGAGTAGACAGTATAACGATTCTTGCCACATTATAATGAATTATTTATATTGTTTTCGTTTCCTTTTAAAGTTATTATATTTTTTGTATATTATATCAAAATTAAGGACCTCTTTTCTTCCACTTCCATTAGTGGTTCAAATCCGGCTCGAAGGACCATTGTTGTACCTTCTAAGTGACTGTATATTTTTCGGTTGAATTTTTTTGGAAATTTAAAAGATAAAACCACAAATTAAACTGGCAAATGTTTGTACAATTTGTTTTTTTCACCAATAAATAACCGTCACCTGTATCGTCGTGGTTCACGGTGTAGTGAAGACGAATAAGTAAATTGGCGATACTATTTGTGACGTGTACAATTTCGTGTAGAATATTGTGACGTGTACAATTTCTGCAATCGATATAAAACACCCTATAAATTTGACCCCATGTTTGTTAACGTAGGGTAGTGTTCGATAGGGGCGGTTCTGGGGTTCCCTCCAGTTGAGCGACACTTTTTAACCCATTATTGGATTCTACGACCATTTTAGTGTCTGCGGCAAAAATAAAGTAAAAGTTAAAAGCAGGGGCGGCTGTACTTTAAGTGCACTCGTGCGCCGAACTGCCAAATTTTAATATGTTTAGAAAAATAAAACAAAAAATGTTTAATAGTGTTTAACGATCTATTCAATATTAACGAAATTATGATGAACCAATTTAAGCTCTTTGTTAAAGTATTAAGACTCATTATCGCGAAAATCGCTGTAAAATGGTTCACGGTGCGCTAGCCAAAGCGCACGGCGAATGCTCATACAACTTCTATGAGATGCAACCGAAAACGCCTGGCACGTGAGACAGAGCTAGTTCAATAGAAAATGTATGGCGAAATAAGACGTTTTCGAGCGCCGCACGAGAGAACCGAAGATTACCGAGCGGAACGAGGTTTGACGAAATTCGCGCGCGCTACGCCCGGCGCAGCGTCGCCGCGCTATACTAGCTAAAAGGAGTTGCGTTTGTTTACATTCTGCAAGGATTTTCAGTATTATAATATTATAGTATATAGTATAGTTACTGAATTGTGGGACATTGTGTGTAAGTAAATAGCTGTGAAAATGAGTATTAACTTTAACATTTTGGAAGCAATAATAAAACTTTTCAACAAAAATTGAAATTAAAATCGACAGGACTATTTTTCAAACACTCATCTATTTATTTTTAACCGACTTCAAAAAACGGAGGAGGTTCCAATTCGACTGTATTTTTTTTATGTTTGTTACCTCAGAACTTTGGACTGGGCGAACCGATTTTGATGATTGTTTTTTTAATCGAAAGCTGGTAGCTGTCATGTGGTCCCACATAAATTTTATTGAGATCTGATAATGGCATCCATGAGAAAACCACATAAGTCGTAAATTTGTGTTAAGATGTGCGCGACAAATTGACGAGTAACTCAATATCACGCCAACCGATTTCGATGATCCTTTTTTTAATCGAAAGCAAGTGCTTGTCATGTGGTCCCACATAAATTTTAACGAGATCTGAAAAGTAGTTTTTGAGACTTTGAAGTCGGTTATTTTTTGTTAGTAAAATTTAGATTATTCAAACACTCATTTAAGGACACTTTTGAGACGAATATAACGATACAAATCCATCCAGCCGTTTAGAAGGTCAGCCCGCGAAAATCATAACCGTTCTTTGGTAGTCATTAAAAATAAAAATACGCTGATACAGTGCACCACCACTTCTAGGATCCACCAGCCGCCACTGGTTAAAAGAAATATGAACAATGGACATGAAACTGGATTTACGTATAAAAATTTATTTTGAGCCTCTTCTCATGTACACTTTTCCCTTTGTAATGTATGTTAATATTACTTTAAATATGTTCACTTTTATGTATTATCAATTTGAAATGCGTAATATTTCATGGAAATAAAATGTTGCTATGTTGTTTCTATCGAGCATAATTAAAATATTAGTTTGGGTTTTACTTTTTAATCCGTAACATTTCGATTTATTTGATCATATTGAAGAATATAATATTAATCAGTTTTGTCCATATTGTTGTTTAAAATAACCCTTAGAAACTGTGGAATATGTGCTATTTTGACCTACGCGCATTTTCAGTAAACAAGTAAAATCATATTTCTAAGTGTGGTTTAAGGTGAGGGGTAGAGTTCCCTTTTTAATTTCCGGTTTGACACACGATGAGTCGAGATATGGTTCACTGAGCTAGGCTCGAATTTCCATTGGTATACAGATAATAGTGAGATATACCATGATTTTAACTGCGCATGAATAGTAACTATAGTCAAGTCAAAGACTGATAACGATTTCTTAATTTGACAATGATATTAAAACTATGTTCTACATACATACTAATTTGTTTCCGTAAACCAATTATGAATCTTTGAAATTCCAGAAACATCCCAGCTCTAAAGTACAAAGCTTCGAAATTAATCTAATTCTTGCTCAAACAAGAGTTTCAATGGTTTCTTACTTGCCGAGCGGTCTTCTTTCCGCCGCTGTGAATTTCCCTAAAGTCAAGACAATAAACTCGCGAAGTTCAGCTCGCCGACTTCACCCTAATTGCCTTCTCTCCGGGACGCCTAATGAAGATCGTCGTCAAAATGAAACATTCTTTTCGATACCGTCCACCGAGACAAATTGCTGTCCGCAATTAAAAAAGTATTAAAAATAATCTTATTCAAAACTTCACCAAAAACACGCTGGGTATTATCTGTTACAAATCATCTCTATTTTTTTTTCTATGCACATGCCAATGACCTTTCCTGGTGCCGAGTGCATCATTGGCGCACACACACTGTCTTCTTCCTACAAAGAAGTCCCGGTATCTCCATCTCTTTTTCCAATCCAATTTCATGACTTCACGAGCTGCGTTCGAATCGATTTGTCTCGCCTTAGCTCGCCGAGATTCCATCAGCGAAGATATATCGCTGTCTCGCTTTTCAAACCTGTCCCAGTGTTCCCGGATTGAATTTGCATTTTTTATTTTTTGAGATGTATGGTTGTATTGATCACCACAGATGTTTATATTGGATGCACATTGTGTGCGTTAATTGCTGGTACAGAATTTTATGGCTCATCGATCTTCTGTTTTATACTGCTTAGTTTATACACTTGTGAATGTTTAGTTCGGTTTTACGATGGCGATGGCTATTTGAAAGGTTTAAACTGCATACGGTCGTGTTCGAGGCTATTGTTTTATTGAGTTTATCTATCATTATGCGATGAAGCATCAAACGGGCCACCACAAAGGTATCGCTAGAGGACTTGCTTTCACGATCAATTTTCGCTTCAGTCGGTTTCAATTATATTCGTATGAGTCTCATATCTGTCCGTTATTTTGAGAGTTTAATAGCTGATAACACTTATTGGCAATATTGCCAACTTTCGCGGCCGCCTTGCAAAATTTATATGGTAGTATTTTTTAATTAGTGAAAGTTACGCTTTCAATTAGAAATTTTAAGTTTTGACGCGTCCGTTTTGTAATGTATGACATGTGAGACGATTGTCTGTTACGCGAATTATTTTCTGCCAACAAATGTTTTTATATTATAATTGGGTACTTATTTGATATGTTTATTCTCACCAAGTGCTTGTAGGCCAAAGGTTCGCGTCGAATGGTAACTTAATGATTAAGCAAAGTGTTTAGAGAAGTTCTAAGTTATGATCATGAGTAAAAATAATTTCCGAGAATTTCCGTGTATCAGAAGGCATGTTATTTTTAGATAGTGGCCGTTAAGTTCAGATAGTTATTGTTACGTGCAACAAGGAATGTTTTTGTTACTTCTTTTGTTGCGTTATAAATATCAGTTGAGAGTGAGTTTGTTTAGAATGAAACTAAAATTGCACGCGCAGAGGTAACACACGATGGATTTAATCTCCATTGAGAATTAATATTAGATGTGCAATATAATTGAAGCTGTCCGGAAATATTATCTTTTTATTATTGTAATTCATATTGACACTGACTTTGTCAATGTTTCAATATAACTTCTTACATGTGTACGTAAGTGCACACACAGGAGTGTTTACGGTTGATTTCTTTTGGAAGTTCGTATGCTTAAACAAACCACATCACCATATAAACATAATTCTTAACGAAAAATAACCGACTTCAAAATAACTCAAAAACTACTCGTTAAATCTAGCTCAAAAAGTGGGACCACATGACAAGCACCAGCTTTCGATTAAAAAAAGAATTGTCGAAAGTTCTGTGGTAAGAAACATAAAAAAAAGAAAAAAAATAGGTCGAATTGAATACCTCCTTCTTTTTTGAAATTGGTTAAAAATTGAAAATTGCATGCAAATTACCCAGTGAGCAGAGCGAAAGCTTCGGGCGCCTCAAACAACCTCAAACAGCCTCAAAGTGACAAATTGTCCGCAGCGAAACTAAAACGAAACCAGTTTCACAGCTGCAATGGCCACTTAACGCCATGTGTTCGCTAGCTACTGCATTCCTACAAAAAAACTAATTTACAGTTCGCTGCTCATCTTATAATCGATACACTATGGCTTAATCAAATATCAAACCTTTGTGCATTTACATAAGATTGCTTTTAAAAAAATACTGTAATAATTTTTATATCATCAACATGTTGCATTGTATTGATGCAATGTTTTCCAATTTTATTAAAATGTTTGGTTAAATTTTTTTTGTGAGTTACAGCCGTTAGAGTTTTGTAATGTTGGGCTGATTACAGAGAAGTTACAGTTTATTTTAGCTTGCACTCTCGGATTCGTTGGATATTGTGGTATTTATTTATTTATTTAAATTTTATTATACCTAAGATAGATAGTATAAAAGGCGAGGTTAATGCTAAGAGCATTCTCTACCAGCCAACCTTTGGGCAAAGCAGAAAACAGCGATTTCGTAGACAGCGGTATTCGTAGTTTCCCATTAGTTTTCTATCAATATATTTGTTGCTATCCGCTATCATTATTATGGTTCACTATCAATAAATCCATTTATGAAAGCCGTCCTCTATTGATTTTGGTTCATAAGTCACATTATCAATAAATGAAAAATAACTCCCTCCTTGATAAAACTACAGAAGATTTTTCTTATATCAAAAGTAGTTATCAAATCTCAGTTATATGGCAGACTAGGCCTGGGACCTTCGGATGTTTCTGCGCAAACAAGGCCCACTTCCACCCGGGCTACAGGATCGATCGATCGTTCGTTAATATAGAGATCTTACCACGTTTATGCTCTTTCAATACTTACAAAACGAAATCCGATTCAGGTCAGTCATTGTCAATTTAGGTCAGTTTATATCTGTCCTGTTTAACTCGAGACAGCAAAACGCCGGTACGCTAATAACAAAGTTGGATAACAGTCGTTTCGAGCCACAATACAAACAACAGGGTTACTATGCGTTACTTCAGCCGCTCCTCTCTGTTTCTCCATTTCGGTCAATTAGCGTCGAGTTGACAAGTTACAGCTGAATGTCACGCGAAATGAACAGTGCGTGATCAGCATTGTCACGTTTTGTATGGCTGATCGAAGACGTAACCGATTGACGTTATTTAAAAAGTTGCCTGAAAACAAATGGATAAATAAAAAATAAAATAAAAATGTGGGTAGTCCGACATTAGGACATTTTTAACGAGCGTGATATAGAAATTCTCTGGAACACTATTGAAACCATACCTTGCTGCAGTCAACAATGTAGTTTTCACTTAACGAAGGATATAAGAGGTTCCATTCAGATCTAATCCAAAACAACCATCTAACCAATACCTATAACCTAATACCTTGTAACACACTCAGCTAACCAACGTTCGGGGTCACTCCTGTAGAGGTCGCTGATCTCTACCCAACTCAGCCTAAACGATATCTTTGCATGGTGGTAGAGTTCTTTAGATGCTTCTTATCATCCTCGTTTTAAATGTGGTGAGACACGTAGAAAAAAAGCTCTCCAGTATCTTCTTGTAATAACAGAAAGTACCTATGTGTCTATTATTATTGTTCAATGATATTATAATGTAAAAAAGAGGTAAATATGTCATTACCGTTCTACTCGTAGTCGCTCTGTCAATACTCTGTCGATACACACGCTTTGTTTTTGTTGTCAGAAGTGCTTGACATTTGGCATACAGCGTTAAAAAGCCTTCGTGTATGTATTTGATGTGATTGGTATAGTGATTGGTATAGTGAAACAAAAGATAAACGTGTGTGTAGCTCTTTTCGGAACAGATTTTTTGGGTGATTTTGTAATGGCATAACGTATCTATATTTTTTAAATATCATTGTTATTGTTCTAGAATACTTGTGATGGTTTGTGAGGATGTATGGATAATTGTCACTCTTTCACGCAAAAACCACTGAACGTATTTAACGATATAGGGTATTAGGTTATAAATATTATTGTGTTGCATTTGTTTGTGACCCGAGCCTTTGTCTGCCGGGGACTCTTGGCCATTACCAACTGAGCTTTAAAATAATGATAATCCAAATAAGACATTTACAAAATCATCATCTATCTGACCTTAAGACCAAGTACCTCGTTATGGGGAGAGATTCGTCTGTGAGCGCTGCCTATTTTATACAATCGCCATGCTCGATCTCCGTAGAGGTTACATTCGATAATCCGACGTGCACGACTCGGTTGCAGCTGCATAGAAACAACGTGTTGATGATTTAAATTATTGATGTGACTTATCCGACAGCGGCAAAGCCAGGAAGGTGATGATCAGCTCGTATGTGTATGTTCGTCTGTTTTCGCAGAACTTCTAAATTACTTATCTTAATTGGACAAATGATTTATCGTTAGTAGAGTCTTGATCGTCTGCTGGTTATAGTTATTCACTCGACCTAAAGGAAAGTGTGATTTTCTTACATTCTTAATTTCGTTGTGTTTGTTTTGTTACATTTTAAAATGTTTCCAACCGGACTTTGTCGAAAATTTCAATTAGCCACTTTGAAATAAATGTGGAAAACAGCTGATAGGTCAACGACCGGCCAATGTCATTGACATTTTGTTTTATAAATGGACTCTTAATTGATGGTCTAACGACGAGGCTGTATCTAATCGTGACGGCGACGGTGATGTGGAATCCGTAGGATGTCTAATTTTAATTAAAATCTATAAAAGTAGATAAAAGTTTATGACCTAATATATCTCAATTATAACTGTTTTCGAGACTGTTTTGTGGAGTCTCCGTAATTATTTATCGCGGATGGAGCACGTTTATCAAAAATTTGTCGCTGCTAATTGTTGTTTTTCTGATACGTATCGCGATAAAAGGCGATTTCCTGTTTTGTTTGAGTTTTGATTTATTTTTGTATATTTCATCCATATTGTAGATATTTTTCGGGGAGTATATATATATATAAAGTATACATGTATATGACATGTATGAACAGGTGAAAAATACTTATTATAATAAAACTTTTGGGTGTTACTTATTTTCCCAGTACCCATACACTGACGTCCGATCGTTTTGAGTTTTTTGATACAAAACAATCGTAATATCAATAAAAGTTTTGTGTAAAAACGGCTCCAAAAAAAGGTGGAGGTTTTTAATTTGATTGTTTTTTATAGATATAGCCGGCAAACGAGCTGACGATCCACCTAATGTTAAGTGGCTATCATCGCCCATAAACAACAACAGCAAACTGATGCACATCATCACTGATGCGTTGCCGGACAAGAAAGTGTGAAGAAAAAAAAAGAAATGCTTGTTACCTCAAACTACGCTAGTTATGAACCGATTTAGAAAATTCTTATATTTTTCAGTATTTTTCATATTTTATACATCTGTAGTATCTAAGTAGGGAAATTGACAAACAATAAGGGTTAATAGGTTACAAATTAGATTGGTATTCAATAAGTGGACTATCGCTTTGACATTTGCAAGAACTTGTTATCACAACATTAGCCCGCATTTGTCACCCAATGGCCCACTGACCGGCCAAGCTATTGCGTTTTGTTGATAGCAAATTGTTGATTAATTGGTACAACACTTACCTCAATTGTTATAGTAATTATTTTAGTAATGTGTGCCAAGTGTGTGAGTGAAATAAATAGGTGATTCTTTTTAAGAGCTATTTAGGTAAAGGACATGTTAAGAAATTACTATCTGTTTGTAGGTTGTCACTGTAAGTTGTCACCTACAACTTACTAACAGAAGTAGTTATTGTACCTAATATATTTAGATTTTTGATTACATAATAACATCATGTGATGAGTAAATAATAAAGGCGCTTGCAGCACCTAGTTTCAACAAGTCAAAAGTGATTAGATTATTATCAAGTTAGTGCTTTGTAGCACCCGAGGTATATTAAAAATACCTCTGCGGTAAAGTTGAGAAGGAGTTGGACTCAGTTTGCTGTTTCCGGTAATCGTGATGTGATGCTGTTACGTAAACTAAAGGTCTTTCAGGGTTCTTCCATACCACCCAGCCTAATCCTTTGCGTAAATCCTGTAAAAGCGTTTTTTTATTAATAATATAATATTTTGAGTCGTACCATTACAGAAGTAGTGCCAAGGTGAATCTCATATCGCCGGGTGCTCTAAGTAAGTTACAGCAAGTTGGGACCATAACCGTTATCCGAGTGGCCGGGCGCTGCAGACGTGTCCCAACTTAGCTAATTATACCCCACCTGCATGCCGCAGCTGTCACTCAAGTTTGTATAGCTCTCGGCGGATAAACGGAGATGTAATATAGCACGAACAATTAAGTCTTAATACCCATTAAAATATCATTGAGGATGAGAATACGAGGACGTCCATTGCTTTTTCTTGAGTTACTTGGTGCAAATGCTTTACTGAGTTTCTTGGTCCAAAGTATATGCTTTATGTTTTGGAGTTAGCCTTACAGACTATGATGTCTATGAACTACTGAATACAATCGCCATCTAGTCGCCATCTATAAATTGTTAAAGGAAAGTTTATATTATTTTTACCTTTGTCGATTCTGGTTTGAGCTTATGGAATAATTTGCATAACACTAAAATTCCTTTAAAAAATTTATTAAAAATTATGTTTTTCCCTGTATCCTTCTGGATGAAACATTGATTTTTAATTGTTATTTTTCAGTATTATCTAATATACATAAATCTCGTGTCACGGTGTTTGTGGTCACGCTCCTCCGAATAGCTCGACCGAATTTTATGATTTTGTAGAATATGTCTTTGTGTATATTTGGTAGAAATTATGAGAATAAGTACTTAGTAAAGTATATTTCATACACCAGGTGATTAAGGTAGACCCTATCCAGAATTTTTTGGCGGAACAACGTTTGCCGAGTCAGCTCAGCTGGTTACTGTTTAAATATTTGTATTTCTTTTGTTCTTTATTACAATGACTAAACCATTCCCGTTAACACGTAACCCGGTTGAAGATTATTTCACGAATAGGTCCTGAACCTTGTCTATGCTAATATAAAACGTACGTACATACTACATTACACTCCACGCCGCAAGTAAAACATGAAACGCGGCCACCCCAAAAGGAATCCCTCAAGTACGAAATTACTGACGTGTAAGTACTAAGCTCCACGAGGGTTGTTCACACCCCCTCGCCTCGTGCGGGTAGTGGGTAGTTCGTGTTTTCAAATTAGATCGCGAGCTTAGTTAAAAAGTGGCGAGGTTAAGTATTCGAACGTGAAATCCAAGTGGCATATTCGGAATAGATTCTCGACTCGAATTATAACTTCTCTTATAACTAAGTTTATTAGGTATTAATCTATCTGATATTCGTCTTATTTAAAACTATGGCTGAATGAAGTGTGCTGCAATGTAATATACTGTTTATTACCTAATATGTACGGCATACATATGTACATTAGAACATATAACATGTAGTACAAAAGGCGGTCTTATTGCTATAGAGCGATCTCTTCCAGACAACCTTTGGGCAGAGGACATAGAAATCAGTGTAAGGGGAGGTACGTAAGATTCTTTCGCAGCTATTATTTTGAAATCGCACATCGACATAATATAAATAAATAACGCTTCACACTCATAGCCCCACACTAGGATTCCCTGTGTCGTGGTTACCATGGACAAACTTACTGGACAAGGACATTCACACCCAGACCGAGAACAGAAATTCAAACTCATCATTCAAATTTCCGCCTTGCTGGGAATCGAACCCAAGACCTTCGGTGCGGCGATCCGGCATGGTAACCATTGCGCCACACGGGTCGCAACAACAATTAGAAGTATTATTGTGTTCATAATAATGATAATATATCATCGTTAAGCATTAAAAAGAAACCAAGGCACGTCTGATACTCTTGCACGTGCAGATATGTCATAGTGATTATTGCATTATCAATCAAAGCAGAATATTATGTAGCTAACGGCTGACATTGAAATTGATACGGCTGTGTTCGGTTTTCCTCGTACAAAATTGGCTACTAGATAAAACAGGAACTTATTTGATGCTAGTTGCTCGCCCTCGATTCGCTTAGCAAAGCTACAAATTATTTACAAATAATTGTAAACCCATTTTATTAGGCAGTTCATTAATTACAACCTTTTATTTAATATGCTTTGTTTGTTGGTTTGTTAGCACTTTATACACATAATAAAGGGTCATATGTGTGACACATGTGTGGATCAAATCTTGCAAGCTGAATTAAAACTATGTACCTACTTCTTTTTATCCTACGGAGCTGAAATATTGTGAAACACAGGTTGTTGCAGGTGAACCTGCCGCGCTCAGCCAAACAAACAACTCCATACCAAAAATCTCCTCAGCGCTGCAGCGGCCAACAGCACATACACAAAAATTTTGGAGCTTGTTTTCAAAAATATTTTTTATATGAATTTTATTTCTTGCTTGTATCATTGTTAGGGTTCCGTAGCCGAATGGCAAAAAACGGAACCCTTATGAATTCGTCATGTCTGTCTGTCTGTCTGTCTGTCTGTCCGTCCGTCCGTCCGTCCGTATGTCACAGCCACTTTTTTCCGAAACTATAAGAGCTATACCATTGAAACTTGGTAAGTAGATGTATTGTGTAAACCGCATTAAGATTTTCACACAAAAATAGAAAAAAAAAAACAATAAATTTTGGGGGTTCCCCATACTTAGAACTGAAACTCAAAAATGTTTTTTTCATCAGACCCATACGTGTGGGGTATCTATGGATAGGTCTTCAAAAATGATATTGAGGTTTTTAATATAACTTTTTTCTAAACTGAATAGTTTGCGCGAGAGACACTTCCAAAGTGGTAAAATGTGTGTCCCCCCCTGTATTAACTTCTAAAATAAGGGAATGATAAAACTAAAAAAAATATATGATGTACATTACCAAGCAAACTTCCAACGAAAATTGGTTTGAATGAGATCTGTAAGTATTTTTTTTTAATACGTCGTAAATCGTAAACCGCAAAAAACATTGATCAAAGTTACAACGAACTAAAAGAACTTTTATATTATGTTACTTGCTGCTACGGAACCCTTCATGGGCGAGTCCGACTCGCACTTGGCCGCTTTTTTGTTAGGGTTCCGTAGCCGAATGGCAAAAAACGGAACCCTTATAGATTCGTCATGTCTGTCTGTCTGTCTGTCTGTCTGTCTGTCTGTCTGTCTGTCTGTCCGTCCGTATGTCACAGCCACTTTTTTCCGAAACTATAAGAGCTATACTGTTGAAACTTGGTAGGTAGATGTATTCTGTGAACCGCATTAAGATTTTCACACAAAAATAGAAAAAAAGCAATAAATTTTGGGGGTTCCCCATACTTAGAACTGAAACTCAAAAATGTTTTTTTCATCAAACCCATACGTGTGGGGTATCTATGGATAGGTCTTCAAAAATGATACTGAGGTTTCTAATATCATTTTTTTCTAAACTGAATAGTTTGCGCGAGAGACACTTCCAAAGTGGTAAAATGTGTGTCCCCCCCCCTGTAACTTCTAAAATAAGGGAATGATAAATCTAAAAAAATTATATGATGTACATTACCAAGCAAACTTCCAACGAAAATTGGTTTGAATGAGATCTAGTAAGTGGTTTTTTTTAATACGTCATAAATCGTAAACCGCAAAAAACATTGATCAAAGTTACAACGAACTACAAGAACTTTTATATTATGTTACTTGCTGCTACGGAACCCTTCATGGGCGAGTCCGACTCGCACTTGGCCGCTTTTTTTTAGAGATCGGTGTTCCAAATTCCATGAAAAGATACATGCCAAAGAAAAGTATTTTAGACAAATAGAGAATTACTTATTACTTCAACAATAGCTTTTAACGTTATGGATTTCTATCATATCCTATCCGAAAAATACATTACGTATAGGTACTGTTTGATATACATAATATGTATAAACTCATACGATCTAGACAAAGTTGTACAGTCATACATATGCTTCAATTTATTGTATAATATTAAAGATCACTAATGTTTAGACATTTGTAATAAGTAATAAATACCCAACAGGTAGTAAATTATACACTTGAGCACGTCTCGCGCTTCAACTACCGCATTAGTAAAGTGCTTTGTCATGAAGGATAGAAACTCCCGTGTGTGTAGATGAAACAAAAAATAGGTATACTAATTACCAAAAAAACATGGTCTAGCTGGAAGGAACTGACTGCGGTCGAGAATAGTTTCAAGTCGATGACGTGGATATATTACTTAGGTAATTTAAAGTGATTTAACCTATGTAGGACAGGTAGGTCTCATAAATTATATTAAAGTAGAAAATAACCATATATTAATAAGTACATAGGTACATATATGGTTTATCCGCTTAACTATAAAAGTTGGTGCTACGTCAGTGGTAAATCATGCAATTAAAAACTTTTACGTGCCTAGCTTGAATAATCACAAGGACCGATTTTAAAAATTCAGTTGTTCCATTGACCTAATCGCTTTACCGGGTGGGTGGGAGATGCCTTTGCTCAAGACTGTTCTATTCCTCCGGTGTTCATTGGTCGTTGTAGAATGACCTTAAAAAGATCACAATTCTGTTACATAAGCGCATGTGGTTAAGATGACAGAAAGATATCAAAGTTTCCAGGGTTGACAAAAAGGTTTGGCATGAATCTCGGTTCTGAGAACTTGGAGTGTAACTGTCATATTGCTCCAAAGGATTTGGTAGTCAAACTGCGTGTCAAAATTTCTTAGGTGGATAAAGATTATCCATAAAATTATATTGACCATATGCAGTGACGGATTAACCCTTAATCAAATTAAGCAATTGCCTAGGGCATCACGTCTGGGGGGCACCAGAAAAAGCACAAAAAAAATCCGTCCTTAGGGCATCACGTCTCATGTTTTTTTTAGGCGGTAAAGGTTTAAAGACCGATTCTAGTTGACATACGGATAGGGGGCCCACAGGCGCGGATTGCTTAGGGCATCAAGTAGTCTTAATCCATCACTGACCATATGGACGCCGAGTAAATTTGTACAAATTAGAAACAGCGATGATCTTCCACCGAATATAGAGTATTCATCATCGATTTGTTACAGCTTACAGCGCTATTGTTATTGTTGAAACACTAAGTCCATTATATCACGAATAGCCTAGAGTTTTTGTCTCAAAGCGTATGCCTTAGGTTTATACTTTAACCAGTTTGGCTCACGACAAAAACTTTAACTGGCAACCGTCTAACAAAAGAAGCAATTTGGTTTGCCTCGGCCGTCTCGATCTCTGGGAGAAGCGGATAATGGGAAGAAATGAGATGGAGCTATAGATAAAGAGATACAGATAGGATAAAACGCTAAAAAACGTGGCTAGCCGTGATTAATGCCGAGTCGTGACCATTTATCTAGTATAAGGACTACACTATAGACTAGGAACTGAACGCTGTCTTGATGGGAGATCTTTGTCTTGCCGAAGAGCATTATTGAGCAACCGGTAGTAACGATATTTCACTACCAAAAAGAAAGAGACAAGAGCATTATGAAAAAGAGACCTGCTCTGCGATCAAAATTCGAGTGTAAGAGTCAAAGTTTTCACATCAATAGTTGCGTGTATATTATGCGTGTGTGCGTGACTGCCCGCGTCAGTGATCGTTTGATTTATCATAGGTAAGTGTGTCTTCAAGTCAAGAGTGAATAGGCTTTTACTAAGTTAGTGCACATTATTATCCTGGATTTCATTGCCACTTACCAAGAGGTAGGAGTAAAATATCAAGCATCAACTTACAAAGGTAAAAGATGTAATAACATTCGCTGAGACCTCTAGTGCCTGATTGATTTGACACGAACTTGTAACCTCGTAGTTGTGATATGCACATGCATTGAATGCAGGCTCTTTAAACCGGTTAAGCTCAAGACATTGGTGCAGGAATAGACGTGATAAGCCAGTTGTCAATCGCATCCTACAGCAGCCAGCGGCATAACCAGTTTCCATTCACTATTCGCTGTTAACTCACAATATCTAGTTGTTTAAAGATTTATAATAAGCTGCTAGCATAATGCATTATGTTAAATGCATTTAATGGTACTCAAACGGTTTTAAAGGACCACCTTATGATATACTTACAATAAGGACTGTTAAATTTATTCATTTACTAGCTGACCCGGCGAACTTCGTATCGCCTAACATACAATTTTTTTTCTAAAATAAATTCCCGTCAAAATCGGACCAGCCATTTCAGAGATTAGCCGGAACAAAGAGACAGACAGACAGACAAAAATTGTAAAAAATGTTGTTTTGGTATATGTACCGTGTATATGTTACCGGCAAAACCCGATTTCAGGTTAAACTAGTTTGGCCTAGGCCAAACTAGTTTATCCTACTCGTGTCAGGTCAAACTAGTTTGACCTAGTCCAAACTTGTTGGGCCTAGGCCAGACTAGTTTGTCCCGACACGATTAGGCAAAACTAGTTTCTCGTCAGTCTAAAACTGATTAGAACCGAATTGTTACGGATTTATATTTATTCGACAAATATTTGTGCTTAAAACGGGATCCTGCCTTCTCGCCGAAAATTGTTTGGCCGATTATCACTTGCCAACCAACGGTTCGCCTATTTTTCACTTTGACAACTAACGATTGTCAAATTTTTTGTATGACAACGTTTCATTTGGTAGAATTATTGTTAAGCTGATTATTATAATGACACAACACGTTCAGTTCTTATCATTTGTCAAATCCTTCATTAGGCCAGACAACTTTTAGACGAATAACGTTTCATCTGTGTAACAGTTCCCTATTCGTACATTTTTATTATGATAAAAATAAAGTAATTTTTATTTAAGAATTACAAAAAAAACCTTAACACATTAAATTCGCAGCAATGCACATTAATAATTTTTCCTCTGAATATGAAGATTTGTGTTCAAAAGAGTTCTGTTGATTCTTTCTTCTTTGTCCAAGTACTTTTTTTTCTTGGGTTCTGGTGGGGCACTTGTTAATATATTTTGTATTTCCCCCCGTTGGTAATGGTTTCCTTTATTAATTGTTTTATCAATTTTTCAAAATTGGTGACAGAACCGACTTAGTCAACCCCGACCCCACGTGGTACTAGTCTGCCCTACCCCTAGAGTGAATGTAAACCCCGGAGGCGCGGAGGGAGAGCAGCCCCCGCCCGCTGTAACTAACTGCAGGCACATGCGAGCATGGAGTGCCTGCAGTTTGTTACGCAAGGGCGGAGGGGCTGCATTTCCCGCAGCGCCGGAGACGTTTAGAAGCCTGTTTGTGTATCAAAAACCCCTAAATTCTCCCTAAAAGTGCATACAATGCAACTTTGTAATTATAATGATTTGTCATTTTCTTTATAAAATTGGTCCGAAACCTTACTTAATACATCATTTGGTAAACAATATACAACTAAATGAATATTACTCTAACTGACGACTAGACTGACGAGAAACTAGTTTTGCCTAAACGTGTCGGGACAAACTAGTCTGGCCTAGGCCCAACTAGTTTAGACTAGGCCAAACTGGTTTAACCTGACACGAGTAGGATAAACTAGTTTGGCCTAGGCCAAACTAGTTTGACCTGAAATCGGGTTTTGCCGGTAACATATACATCCAAATGCACTTAGTAAAAGCCGGTTATTTTAATATTACAAACAGACACTCCAATTTTATTTATTTGTATAGATGTATAGATTTAGTGATAATAACCTTACACGATCATTACAGGTTAAACTTTTGTTGCAAGATCATTAGGGTGAGGCCAAACGAGTGTATTAATTTGAGCTTTGAGTAGCGAAACATGAGTACGCTGCATTGAGTTTCATACTAAAGTCCTGTTTGTGCCACACGGCTACGAAAAACATTGACGTTTAGTATGAAACCGACTAATTTTACGGCATTCGCAGCTCAAACAAAGTGCTACTCGTGAGTTCTATGTCTTTGAAATAAAAACCCGGGTCGCTTACGCCTCAACTCAGAGTCACTAACGGTTACTTAAATCGTTCCTTAGTACAGAATTTGTATCGTGATTATTTGCTTAGGAGCGATTAAAGTAACCGTTAGTGACTCTGAGTTGGGGAGTTAAACTTGTATCACTATACAAGTTATCATTCAAATTCAGCTTAGGACAAAGCTTGTATTTCTCCAATTAGGGAACTCTTAATACAGTGTTAGGTTAAGTTACACCTAAGCAATGGCAACGACACTGTACCTAGATTTAACATGGAGGCATTGTTGTGTTGTAACGTAGCCCAATTACTGGCTGTCAGGTCGCTGGCCGGGCGACTTGTGGTCTGCGGTCGGATTGAGCAACCGTGGTGACAGTGCTAGGGTCTGTATTCACCGGGGATTTGTTAGACTCAGTATTCACCAGGGATTTTCTAGAAAGCTTTTATGTGAATAGCTGACAAAAGACCAGAAGTGCCATCCTGTAGTAAATGGTCGCCCATGGACATCAGAAACATCTCGCCAGTAACGTAGCTTGCCCTAAGCAGGCCTTATATCAATATTTGTTGAAGGGCCCCCTCTCCAATTAAAGCCATCTTTCGGGATTAGAGAGGAGTCAACAGAAGCGGCCTTAGGATCATTTTTGGGAAGCGCCACGTTTTGAATTGTAGCGAAGTACGTAGATAAAAGGGCAATTGGTTGGTCATTAGACGGGGCGCCATTCAGCAGCTAGGAGGCCCCTGTAGGCTGGGGTCTGTTTGTCTACGCTGTTTTTTCTGATGTGTTATTGTAAGCTTGAAATAATATTTATTCACTAAATACACGGACGTAAGAAAAAGACGGACGTAATCCCAAGAACAAATTCAGTGAAGCACCCATAGAAATACCAACTCTGTATTCGTACAAGTACACACACCCACACATTGACACCATACGGCTACGACATTGACACCATCGCGAATCAAAAATTACAAAATTACGCATACAATGACATGGTAAGCGAGCTGTCAGTTGTCAGCTTCACTCTCGATTAGACAAGGTTACGTCCTTTCTTTTTTATGTCCGTGACTAAATATTACTCGAAGCCAAAATTATAAAGGATACTCAATGTTATACATATCGTTAGACGTGTAAATGTGTGTATGTCTGAAGCGGCAACCTGTATTTCGTTGTCCGATATCAAGATCGCCGATTGCTCGTTACATGTAATATCGACATAAAACAAAAAGTATGATGGCCTCAATAGCGTCCCAAAACAAGACATTGACATAATGTATTGCGCTGTTACTCTTAACTATCAGTTAGCTATTGAACATGGACACAACACGAAAAGGTTTTTGCTTCGACTAAATGTCTATTATTTATGACGTTAAATAATAGCTGAAATAGATTACCTACGGCTTTTTAGACAACTTTTTTGAGGGTCCTTATTAATAATTGGCTTGGCGATATTAATGGAGAGTCATTAGCGGTCTACTGACTAGCATGGGTCTTTCGTTCTGGTGTAGGTTGTAAAATAATTTTATAAGCAATCCTAATACTGGAAAATCTTCTGAAGGAAGTCATGCAAAAAAAACATTTCAGTGAAAATCCTTGTTTACTTAGATGGTAGTTAATGTTCACCGAAATTATTCATAAACAACGGAGATACGGCTATATATACAAAAATATTAATATGAATCATATAGAAACTCCTTACTGCAACTCCTTATGTAGTTTTCAATTTCCCCTTTAGAACAGTTATTTATTACATGACTTTTTTTAAGAATTTTTCACTAGTGAATCTGAGAAACACTGTAGGAAGTTGATTATTTCGAAAGCAAGCGAGACAACAAAGGAATATTCCTGGACTACTGATCTGTTAAGTCTGGACAGTCAATTAGATTTGAGTTAACTCTGGGAGTTAACTCCAGACATCGCAAGATTCGCAAGGTTTTTATTACAGTAGAGAAAAATAACATATGAATAACTCACGCCATCCGCCGAGCAGTAGTTTTTTGATATTATTTTCGTCTTACTCTTTATTGTTTTATATGTATACTTACATTTAAAATTGGTCTCTATCACGCAATAGCGTTGTCTCGGCTAGTTAACTGAAAGAAAAAAATGTAAAAAAAATCTAAAGTACAGGACGTACAGGAGTGGATTACCATAGTGACTTTAATACTTACCATACTAATATTAAAAACACAAAGTTGCCAGATCCGGTCCTGGCTTTTTAATTTTTTATCTTGATCATCTCACTGGCGTTGGTCATATTCAGCTTCAAGCATTTTTTCTAAACGCAACAATCGCTAACTCATGAAGTTCTTTTCATTCGTTATATTGTCCAGATCAAAGTATTTCAAAATCCTTGCAATAGGTACGTATAAATAAGAATATTTTATGTATTCATTTGGTTTAGTCTTGTTTTAGATTGTATAATTCTTTGATTGTCTGGGAAGTTGTGTTTTTATTATTTATAATTCGCCGCTTGTTTCTAACTGCATTATTGTGTTATTGGATTTGTGCTTATTAATAAATAAATAAATATCTTTGGTAAGATAATAATACATGATAATAATTATGTGTATGTAGAGTGAAAGTTGTAAAAAATCTTCAAGTAATACTGTGATTCTGTACAATTAACTGCGAGGTCAGTGACTCAATAAGTAGGGTAGTCAAAAGTAGCGATGCATCTGTGACCGACCTCACTTAACACACCAGATGCAGTATAGAATATACTCATTTATTTGTTACGTAAGTATGTCAATGATTTCGTATATTTTTTAAATTATCGTATATTATAATGGATTTTCAATGTATTACTTGCGATATTATTATTCATAGGGAGATGTCACCCCGTAGCTGTATGACGGGCTGAAATACTACCCGACAGCCGACAACCCTAGTGCAAACTATAAATCATAATAACGTGTAAAGAGGGCGTATCCCCAATAGTCGCGTAAGTGAATTTCGCAATAAAATCAATACTATACGGGAACCCAATTGTTTTGTTTGTTTGTTTATTAGTTTTGTATGTATTACCCTTGCTTGCTCTGATGTTGTATTTCGAGGTGACAAGAGTCACCCAGTCATTATGGTAATGCAACTTTATTGTTAAGGAAGCTCACACGCTAATAAACTAATCTGTATATTTAATACAAATAAATAAAATTGGAGTGTCTCTTTGTAATATTAAAATAACCGCTTTTTACTAAGTGCATTTCGATTTATACACGGCACATATACCAAAACAACATTTTTTACAATTTTTGTCTGTCGGTTTGTTTCGGCTAATCTCTGAAATGGCTGGAGCGATTTTGACGGGGCTTTCACTGGTAGATAGCTGATGTAACAAGGAGTAACTTAGGCTACTTTTATTTCAGAAAAAAAGGTTTGTTAGGCGATCAGAAGTTCCCCGGGTCAGCTAGTACTTAATAAAGGCCAACACGTGACGTGACATATGAGGTATAATACCAAATCTAAGCGATGCTTTTTATTCCTTATTCTTGAAAGTGAAATTTTAATAAGAGTCCCTTCAACTGAAAATGTTCCTAAAATTAAATAGTCTAGGTACGCTCTAAAATTTTGGGCTGAAAAATCTGTTCTCATGTACACAAGTGCCTTCCTCCCCACACCATCAAGTTGACTCGACGCGACTCAAAACAAGGTATGTAGAGATTTTACCAGCGCGAGGTCTAAAATTGTCTGCTAAAATATTATGACTCCCTTGGATCGTCACGTAAGCTTAAATTTGGAATAAATTGTAGTGGTACAGTTAATAACACTATACAGATTTATAGGTATACTAGCTGACCGGGCAAACGTTGTTCTGCCAAAAAATTTTTAGGGGTAGGGGGATGAAAAATCGTCGACACAGACTTCTATAGTCCAGAATGCCCGAGACGCTGAAGACCATAATAAGTGGAGACGCATCGCAAGGGTTGCATGGGCCAACAACAACAGAACATCATCGACCACGACCACTCTGTCAAGAGTGAACGACTGAGGAGGAGGATGAAAAATAGATGTCCGATTCTCAACCCTAGCCGATATGCACGCAAAGATTCACGAAAATCAGTCGAGCCGTTTCGGAGGAGTTCAACTTCTAACACCGTGACACGAGAGTCTTATATATTAGATTTTGAAGTTTGCTTGGACCCTTATTATTCGCAATTTGCGGAGCATAGCGGAAGTATAGTTTTGGGTGGTAAAGCGACCCCACTTACTCACTCTTACCTGAGAGTGAGACACTTCACCTCCCATCTGGTATTGGCAGCTTCAATCATCTCTAAACACGTATTCATAATATACTAGTAAATTCCGCTCTGCGGTCAAAATTCTATTCATTATGCTTGGGTTACTTCACATTGATACTAAATAATGTTTTATTTTCTTTATTAAATTTGTTTCTTACACAAATTCATATAAGATTGAGCTTTATACACTTCTTTTGGATCTGAATCTGAAACATTCCAAATCTCACATTCCTACGTGCAATAGTAGATCATTATATGTAGTTATATGTGTAAATATATAATACAGATGTAGATGCTGCTCTGCCCCACAATAAATATAATTAAACGTGGACAACGTGTATTTAATTTTCCGACTAACAATTAGTCATAATCGCTTGGAAAATGTATGTAAACGTGAGGTTAGGGTTGCGCAAGTAACATTGCGTGTGACATCCGACGCAAGACGCAATAGCGACCGCGCTAGCAGCAATAACAAATAACAACTCTTTGTTCAGCGCACGTCGGTGGTAGTGGTAGCCACGTGGTCACGTGCAATACTGTACGTATACGATGATACTAGCGCTCTGCCCGCTACTTTGCCCACGTTTTCCGGGATAATAAGTACCATATATGTTACTAGCTGACCCGGCGAACTTCGTATCGCGTAACAAACTATTTTTTTTTCTAAAACAAAAGTAGCCTAAGTTACTCCTTGTTACATCAGCTATCTGCCAGTGAAAGTCCCGTCAATCGGTCCAGCCATTTCAGAGATTAGCCGGAACAAACAGACAGACAGACAAAAATTGTAAAAAATATTGTTTTGGTATATGTACCGTGTATACATCCAAATGCACTTAGTAAAAAGCGGTTATTTTAATATTACAAACAGACACTGCAATTTTATTTATTTGTATGTATGTATGTATGTATGTATATGTATGTATGTATGTATAGATGTATAGATTGTAGTTCATGGTCTACCTGTGTGCTGAATTTCATGAAAATCCGTTCAGTAGTTTTTGCGTGGAAGAGTAACCAACATACGTTCTCAAAAAATTTCCACATTTTTTCCGACATATGTTCTTGATTGTTATTGTAGTCATGACCATTCACCAGCCTGTACAAGTCCCCTGATGGACATAGGCCTTCCTTCCTAGGCCCTCCCTTTGCGCCACTTCGATGAGCATAAAAAAAAAGATTGCCTATTGCATTGAAGCAACTTGATACAGTAGCCTACGCGCTATGCTCTCTCAATAATGGGATGAATATGATCGAAAGTGATACGAAAATGATCGCTAATGTACGGCGTAGGAGCCGGATGAGCTTTGCTCGGTATTTTTTTGGTAAATCGTGTTTTTTGGAAATTATTAGTGTTGCTTAACAACGCCATCTACTGAAGTAGCTTTAGTGTTGCTACTCGCCAATAGATGTCAGGAAGAGTCTATTGTAGCAGTTTTTCATTGCCTGAAAACACGGATAATACGACATTTTCTAAAAATGAATCCTAGCTAGATCGATTTATCGCCCCCGAAACCCCCTGCGTACTTTTCATGAAAATCGTTGGAGCCGTTTCAGAGACTCAGATTATATACAATAACTGCTCGTTTAAAGGTATTAGATAGATAGAATAAGTATTAGATTAGATACTCCACGCTCTATTCTATCATTGATCACACACGCCAACGTGCAATTAACAACCTGAACATTTTGATACATATCAAGTTATTATTTAAAGCCACACACGTTAACAATAAACTTGTTTCATTTCTTGTTTACTGTTCTCATAAATATTATTTAAAAGCTTAGGGCTATCCTATTGAAGACTCATAAAATATGTACTGTAATAAAGGATGCGAGATGTATCTTTACTAATATGAATATGGTCATTAAACTCTGGCCTTGTTAGTCATAATCTGAAATAAATCGAGGTCGTATCGCCAATAAAACATAGAAATAATATAAACAGCGTTCCTTGTGTAAATCAATGTCGTTGTATCGAATGAATCAGATATTGTCGAAGCGATGGGTATTATAAAATTGTCTATCTGCTCCGAGCTTTATTACAGTCATGTTTCATGTTAAATAATGATTTGTAGGATTAAATATTTTACATGACATAAAGAGATCTGTCTTTTATCGCTTACTTACACGTATTTATTATATACAAGTCCCTCGCTTTGCTTCGGTTTTCTTATTTTTTTACCGCTTGGTTTACATTATTGGAGTTTTATTAAGGATTCCTAATTTTTATTGAAAATAATATACTATAACCTATGTCACCCGGGGATAGTGTAGGTTCCCAACAGTGAAAGAATTTTTCAAATCGGGTCAGTAGTTTCGGAGCCTGTTCAATGCAAACAAACAATCAAATCTTTCCTCTTTTTAATATTAGTATAGATTCAAGTATATGTACTCGTATATGTAAGAAATCGATTATCAACTTAATAGAAAAAGTCAAACTTGTATGTTCAGCAGTGGGCCTTTAATCTAAGGATGCAACAGAGTATTAAAACAACACATTAAAACAAGAAAGAAATACAGCATCTGTGTTTTTAACCATACAATTTATTATTAATATTGAAACTAACCAGTTGTATTTTCAATGGTGCTCTCGTATGAATTTAAAATCAACTTGTTAATTAAAAGCAAATAAAACAGTTTCACATGCGATTTTAATTAGCACATTGGATGCTTTTGTTTCTGAGTAGCTCACGGAACTTTAGCAGGTATTAATGCGAGAGTAAACAAGTTTCTCATCCATTGACATTTTTCAAAAGTCTTTAATTTAGCTTCATTTTCATTTGGATAGAATTTATGGAGACTTCGTGAAAAGGTGAAAATTGTTAGCGGTGACTGTAGAGCGAGCGCGTAGACATTTTTAGTTGGCCAACTACATGTTTGTGTGGCCAACAGATTGGTTGGTTAGCGAATGGTAAAGAAATATCGGCCGATAATTTGATTGTTAATAAGCGCACTACTGATGTTAAACAAGTTAACTATTAAATACGCCTACGAATCCTACGATAGCTGAATAGTTTAGCGACGGACAGCAATATGTTCTAAAAAAGGTTGATAATATCGAAATAGATGTCGCCACCGTCACCACATGTAGAACAAATCCCGTGGGAAAGTGTGAGGAGATGCTTTTACATTTTAATGACGCCAGCGGTTGGTACTCCCCCAGTTACATTTACGAGGGGGTGCGGGCTGGGGGCTCGTTAATTACCCTCCGTACTAGTTACTAGTTTGGTACAGGACTTTTGCGACATGGACCAGTTGATTGTTCTTTTCTATGTAACTATTTTGTTTTATTTTATGTAGAAAAGGAGTAGTCCATTGTTTTTTTCACAGTATCTAAAATAGTTTGTTGTGTGTTTTATTTGTGAAATCGTATAGGATGAGTCGCTTGTCAAACGGTAGCTTCCTTGCATTGGATATAGGAAGGATGGATCACAGGCTTTTTAGGCGGCAACGCGTCTGTGTTACCTTTTTACAAATTAAGGTTATAATTAATAATATCAGTTATTTAGTTTTTGTCTCGTATAAAGCTTCTATGATTGTATCTGGAAACGGTACTTAATTTTTTTATAATCATCCTTAGTTACCTTTTTGTTGCTTTTTTTGGTTGTATTTTTTAGATATATTGGTAAATAAGACCGATAAGAATAATATAGTGAAATAGCTTGGTGTTAACTCATTAATAGCTAAATTAAGTAATGTAGCCAACGTTCCAGATTACCAATAAAATTATCACTAGGAAGAGGAAATGACTCACGAGTAGAAACGAATTACAATTTCAAACAAAGAGACCGAGCCTTGCTAAATATAATACTTAAAGACTGGGGATGAAGGGTGACGCATTGTCCATTGTCGCAATGGAGAGGTATGTTCAAACACCCTTTAGAGCGAAACAAATGTCCATAGAACAATGTGTGTGGCCGACGGGGGTTTATCCACGAAGCGTTATTGGTTTTGACATAACGTATTAATAAGCTGTTTTGTGTTGTTGTAACGGTAGTCATGGTATTAAGCCATTAAACAACAGTGGCTAAACCTAGATGAATTGTTTATTCTAAAATTTTCTTTCGTTCAAGGATGCAAATGTATTCCGGCTCGAAGGACCATTTTCAGATATCGGCTAGAATGTGTAATAACAATTTTCTTTAATAGGCAAATTTGTTTTTATTTCGTCTATGGTATGTTAAGAGTTTATTTATGAGCTACTAAAAAAGTTATGATAATCCACTTCCTCTGCGAAACAGTCGAAAGATCAAACGGCGCTTATGATATCATTGTTCGTGTTTTAATATATCGAAGACTATAAATTTGCCGGCCAAGTTTTGTTTGATTAAAATGGTGATGCATCACGTCATGCCCTACCGTGGGATAGAAACAGTATCTCTTTATTCGATCTTAATTACGGCGAACCATACATAATGACTGAGATCCTTGTAAGACTGAAGGAAACGTGCGTTTACAATGACACTCATAAATAATCAAATGTCTTCCATGAATCAATCTGAATTGAGCTTTATCGTTTAAGACTATCCAGAATATTAATGTGGCGTATTTAGCTTTTGAAAACCTTTTTACAGGATTAGTGGGATTAAGACAGTTCATAGCATATTCGTTGAGAAAAATATACGCAGCCAATGTTATAATTAAAATTTGTAAGTTTTCGCAGCGGAAACAAATGTGAAAAGACGCAGATTGGTCGAGGTAAAAATGCACGAAACTGCATGCGTAGAAGAGGCTTCATAAGCCAAGATTGCCAAGCAATCACGGCATAACGCAACGCTTAAACTACTCGTGGTATGGTTGGCAGCTTGGCACGCCTCCAACTGCCTTTGTCTGTCTGTCTGACGCTTTGTGTGTGGCTTTGTTCACGCAAGGACGCTCATGCAATGGATTATTCATGACTGCTTTTTGTGGACTTAATTGTTTGTTATCTTACGATTATTTATCGTTATTCCTTAAATCCGTGCGTAGTTCGTCGTTTACATTTGTACTTTGTACTCAATTGGAAGTTTGGAGATTTTTGTCTTATAACTTCTTACTTTTTAGGGTTCCGAAGTAAAATCGTAACCCTCATAGTTTCCTCATGTCTGTCCGTCCGTCCGTCCGTCCGTCCGTCCGTCCGTCCGTCCGTCCGTCCGTCCGTCTGTCCGTCCGTTCGTCCGTCCGTCTGTCCGTCCGTCCGTCCGTCTGTCTGTTCGACTGACCGAGGCATAGCGCCGAGACCCTTACTGCTAGAAAGCTGTAATTTGGTATGGATATACATATTTATTAAAACTCCAAAATCGTAGAATAAAATATTGAAAAAAAAAATTTTCAGGGTACCTCCCCTATAGGTGATAGTGTGGAGTATCGTTGAAAAGGTCTTATCAAGAATTTTATGGGTTTCCTAAGACCATTTTTGGATTTAGGAGTTTGTTTGCGAAATATTTGGCTTTAAAGTGCTAGTTTTGACTAGAATCATGCCGGCTATACGGTTGGAGTTGGACAAGTGAAAAACAATTCAAAAATAGGTCATATGATGAAGTTACAAAGAAAACTAGGTATCACGTCTATGTTAGCATAAGTAGTTGATGAGTAATAGTCGATATACTTACTAATTCGAAACCCTACATTGCGCGTGGTCTAACACGCACTTGCCCAGTTTTTAATTACTGAATCTGAACATTATCAAATAACAGGACTAAATGCTCACATGCTCTTTTACCCCTTCAATACCCTATGTGTGTTCCTGTGAATTAACCTTGGACATACACAGTCATGATCCGAGCATAACCATAAATCTATCACATAAAATGTCCTTCCTTGCTGAGAAACTCTGATCACTGACTGCAGCGCCGAGCGCGGATCATCAAGGGGTTAATATTAACATAATAAAGTATCAATGTGTACATTTAAAAGTACATAAGATTTTATGTTATCCTATCGACTGAAAATTCACTTCGCTATTATGCTAACAAAAACGATTAAATCCTTGCAGAGTTGCAGTTGTAACGTTACTGGGAGTCATACCTGGGATAGTTAACTTTTATGCTTCCACCATTCGAACTAAAATACGACAATGTCTCCATGCCGGGTGTGTCAATTTTATAGCAATAAAAACCGCAACATTTCTCCCTGGACTATCTAAATGCTCGGAGCGACACCGGATAGCTATTAGGCGATAAATCTCCTGAAAGTGCAATAAAGGGAGATCGTGCTGGAAATATCAGCGTGTCTTTGTGATGGTAATGCCTGTGGAAACCGGCTATTCTATTAGGACTTAATCAAGGACCTGTTGCTAAGCCCGGCTGAATGATGTCTCGTAATGTCGAGTTAAAATTTATAAGGCTCAACGGAAGCTTTTGTGTTAGGTTAAGTGAATGACAACGAAGATTTTGTGGTAGAAAAATTAAAATGTAGCTTCTTAAGTATTTCCAAGAACACTTTTTTATTAATCTTAAGAAGTTGCAAATACACGACCCAAGAATAAACGTTTTTTTTGCATATTATAAATATTTGCTCCGGTTAGCGGTCGAAGTTCGAACTCAGGACCACTACCTTCGCAGGGTCACTACAATCACAGAGTCGTAAAGAAAACAATGAAAACACAAACAATAAAACTACGTTGTCCTTAATATCTGAATTTTACCAAGAAAAAAATAACGGACTTCAAAATAACACAAAAACTACTCGCTCAAATTTAAGTAGCACCACATGACAAGCACCAGCTTTCAATTAAAAAAAGATTCATCAAAATCGGTTCACCCAATCGAAAGTTCTGAGGTAACAAACGTAAAAAAATACAGTCGAATTGAATACCGAAGTTTTTTGAAGTCGGTTAAAAAGGGTATTTATTTCGCTGTAAGTACTGTTGTCCTCGATGGTTGCAGCATGACGCACGCATGCTTAATGGCCCTCTGATATCCAAGTCAATAACTTAGAACTGGGTCGAATGAAGAATTTAAATTGGAGTGGAGGTTACATTACGGTTAAATTCGACAACTTTCGAAGTAATGCCTCGCACTCTGCTACTGCGTATTCGAAATGAAAAAAACATTTTGTATGTAAGGAAAGTGTATGTCATTGTCTGTGTGCACCGCAAAGTCCGTTTTGTTTGCTGAATAAAAATTGTACTTCGGATGGATTGCTCTCCGATCATCCATCATAAAAGTGAAAATATCACTTGTTTTATGTCATCAGACGTAACATCATTTCAGGAAGATTGTCTTATAAAGCAAAACACATTAGATTATTGGCCAGCATAAAGCTTTGCCGTCGACCTCGATATTGCGCAAAGGGCAGAAAATAAACTTTGTATTGTCACTTGGCCCGGAGAATGTGTTCGTAGTGACCCGAATGGCTTTGTCGCTTTCCGCAAAGGGACGTTAAATCTCTATGTATTGCCGTATTACCTTTGTGTTGACGTAACAATGTATGATCGATACCAATGTTGCACGTAACTTTGTTGTGTGGTCACACTGGTCACGTTGGTCGTGAGTATGAGTCATTAATATGACTTTAAGTGATTAATTTATAAACGTAAATAAGATCTTAAAGACGACCCGTGCGGCGCAATGGTTATGTTGCCGGATCGCCGTTCCAAGGGTCTTGTGTTCGATTCCCAGCGAGGCGGAAATATGAATGATGAGTTTGAATTTCTGTTCTCGATCTGGGACTGTCTGTCTGTTTTTTTGTGTTGTCCATGGCACCCATGACACAGGGAAACCTAGTGTGGATAGCCCCATACTAGTGTGTAGCATGTAACTTTAATTATCTTAAAAGACTGTTCTGAAGTCAGAGATCGTCTTAGCTGAACCTCAAGCTACATCATTATAATAAAGATAGCTAAGTATTTGAGACGCATAAGGCGCATTTAATGTCTTTGTTAACAATGAAATTGTTATGGATTTATAAAGTGATAGGATGCTAATAGATCATTCTCATAACATTACATTTACGAAACAAGATGGAAACTGTTTCTCATTTTGTCGGAAATGTTTTAGGAAAGGTTATGCTTTAACTAGATATGTTAGTCCAGAGTCCAGACTTGCAAGTTCAATCACACCAGTATTACCAGACCAGTATTACCCGGGAATGTGTCTTTTTAAGATATTAGTCACGCGGCTCCAGACGGGCGGGGCGCGGGTTCAATCCCGGTGCTGAATGAGTGCCAGACGGAATATTTAGTGGTCTAGACTAGACGGGACAGTTTCTAGGGATAAACTTTCACCTTCATAATTCATCTAGCTCATCCGTTTGGCTGCTTCTTTATTGGACGAAACGACAATGACATCTTATGTATGTATTGTGTACACACGCTTTGCATGTGTGCGTGCCTGGGTTGTAGAGCTTAAAGGTGCTACCACAACGTAAACACATTTTCTAACTCCTGTGTGGCAGCACCACTTGAGTTACAAAGCTAGGTCCTTACTGAGTCGTTGTCGCGTCGTCTAATGAAAATGCGGTCATCGGTCTGTTTGGGTGCAATGCACGGAAACGCATTGGACAACGACGTCTGTTGCTACGGATTTTATGGTTAGCTCATATATTTTTATAGCCCTCACACAGAGATGTTTATGATGCGTCGTGGAATGTAAACGGACGAAACCCTTCTTTAGAGGTGGTGTAAGTGAAGTGTAGTTTACATTGAAATTCACCCTGTCTACGTGGTGAGCACGCAAAATGTTTCACGCAGTTTCTCTTACGACGCGGTTTCGACTACTCACTACTACCAGAAATTCGAATCGAAAACTGTCTTTTAGGCTATTCGCTTGTATTTACGCATTTAAGCTATTATGGCTCCAAAATTGGAGTCTAAAAAATAAATGATTTTCTTTTGTAAGTAAAGGGTATTCTCATGATGAAATGAGTAAAAAGTAAAAAAATAGAGATTTCCATTGTATTCCGTTCCGTAGGCCGACGAGGTGTCCATTATGCAACAGTATTTTATCGCAGTTATAAACAATTCTTCTATTCTGCTTCTATTGCGGTAGGCGGCAACCAAGGCCAGGGTCATAGACATTATTGGAATGCACGCGATTTTAAATTCCACAAGGGGAACACGTTATCTTGTTAGGGTAGAAATTGTGATAATAGTTGCTTCTTGGAGTCATACATATTTGTGTATTTATGTAACCTTTATTGAACCAAAAATAGTGGTACAATTGGCGGACTTAACTCGTCGATTACCGGGAACGTGGATTCACGTTCGAACTCAAAAGTACCGCCGCCGCCGCGATTCTCAGGTATTAATGCTAAACAGGATTCTCTAACAGTCAACCTTCAGGGTGTGCAACTTTCAGAGACTTTGGTTCAAGGCAGTACAATAACAATGGAAGAACCCCTGGAAGACGTTTTTCAGTCTTTCGAAGCTAGTTTGTAGGAATATACAGAAGGTCCTGTGAAATCCAGCGATCTTTGCATTCTACTGCGACGGTAGTAGTAGCGATCCTTTGGCCTTATCTTCTATGAAGATACTATACTTAATGGGGCAACGCGATTTTTAGGGTTCCGTAGCCGAATGGCAAAAAACGGAACCCTTATAGATTCGTCATGTCTGTCTGTCTGTCTGTCTGTCTGTCTGTCTGTCTGTCTGTCTGTCTGTCTGTCTGTCTGTCTGTCTGTCCGTCCGTATGTCACAGCCACTTTTTTCCGAAACTATAAGAGCTATACTGTTGAAACTTGGTAAGTAGATGTATTCTGTAAACCGCATTAAGATTTTCACACAAAAATAGAAAGAAAACAATAAATTTTGGGGGTTCCCCATACTTAGAACTGAAACTCAAAAATGTTTTTTTCATCAAACCCATACGTGTGGGGTGGGGTATCTATGGATAGGTCTTCAAAAATGATACAAATACAAATACTCTTTATTTGTACACCAAAATACAATAATAAACACAGTCATATTAAAATAAAGTAAGGTATACAAAGGGCGACCTTATCGCTCAGGAAGCGATCTCTTTCAGGCGACCTTTGGGTAGAGGAAAAAAAAGTTAGAACACATAAAAAGAGGGTAGCGGTGTACGTAGAAGGTAAAAAGTTTACACAAATTGTAATGATAAGTGATGAAATGAGAAATAAAAGGAGGAATGGTTTATAAATTAAGGCATATTTAAGTAATACTCTTTGACTTGTTTTTTAAACCTCTCGATTGTCTGAGCACAACGTATTTTAAAGGGTAGTGATTTCCAAAGCCGAACAGCAGTAGTTGTAAAAGATTTGGAATAGAAAGAAGAGAAATGAACAGGCATCAGAAGAGAAAGATCATGCGAAGAACGAAGAGAGAGATTATGGGACTGAAATTTAAATTTAAAACGTTCTTTAAGATAGGAGGGGGCAGTTGGATTAAACAGCACACTGTATAAAGTGGTGACTATATGTGCATTCCGGCGAAGGCGAATAGGGAGCCACTTGAGCGTGTTACGGTATTCGGAGATATGATCGTATTTGCGGAGGCCAAATATAAATCTTATACAAATATTTTGGAGGCGCTCGAGTTTATCTAGCTGCTCCTCAGTTACATCTAGATAGCATGTATCGGCATAGTCTAGGATGGGAAGAAGTAGAGATTGAGCGAGCGTAATGATATTGAGGTTTCTAATATATTTTTTTTCTAAACTGAATAGTTTGCGCGAGAGACTCTTCCAAAGTGGTAAAATGTGTGTCCCCCCCCCCTGTAACTTCTAAAATAAGAGAATAATAAAACTAAAAAAAATATATGATGTACATTACCATGCAAACTTCCAACGAAAATTGGTTTGAACGAGATCTAGTAAGTAGTTTTTTTTTTAATACGTCATAAATCGTAAACCACAAAAAACATCGATCAAAGTTACAACGAACTAAAAGAACTTTTATATTATGTTACTTGCTGCTACGGAACCCTTCATGGGCGAGTCCGACTCGCACTTGGCCGCTTTTTATTGTACTATTAGGTATGACCGCAATAGCATTAGAGATTCTTGAAATATTTTCCAAAAATAGCCAATATCCCGATTTGCGAAGAACGTACAAGTTTTATATTTACAAAAGGAATCTAAGCAGTTACGAAAGTTGAATATTAAAAATTAAGCTTAGTTTTGATATTTACTGATATGAATAGATATAAAATGGTTTATTTATATCATCATCCTCATCATCATCATTATCCTGCCATTTCCCAATTTTATTTGGGGTCGGCGCAATATGTTTTCCTCTTCCACACTTCTCTATCAGAGTATCAGCCGTCATCTTAACACTAACTCTCTTATCTTTCATATCATATGTAACATAATCCATCCATCTTTTCTTTGGCCGTCCTCTTCCCTTCGTCTATCCATCACATTCATCACTCTTCTCGTCACATAAAAATAAAATAAATGGTTTATTTATATATTAATATAATATTTATATGGTTATCTTACCTCAATCACTGCAAAACTTACAAATATGGAAAACCTTAGCAAGTAATAACTCGTAATCCGTTGCTTTTATAAAATAAAATTATAAAATGAAGTCGTATCAATAATCTTGTATACTAATAAGTTATTAGTAATAACTTATTGAAGTTAAGAATTCAGTCCATAAAATATAATATTTATAGCCGATTTGTTCAATTTTGTTCTCATTTACATATTGGTTGATAGGCAATAGATTATATTATAGAAGAGGATTTAATGATATACTTTATGGAGATGTAGAAAATTGACTGCTATGGCTGTGTGCGGTCTAACAGTGCCTTCTTTTATATACGAGTATAAGCAAATATTTTAATCGAAATCTCTATAAACGTACTTAGATGTGAGTTGTTTATAAATAGTTAATGTAAAAATTACATAGCAACTTTAGGAAAATTTTTAATTTTTAATAGCGCTAAGAGCTTGTAAATTCGTTTGTTTTATTACATTAATAGAGTTGTTAAAACAAACAATCCCTGTTATTTACTTTGAGCAATTTGTTTTCATTTCAAAAGTTCTTGTTGAAACCATGTTTACTAGGATACTTTATTATTGAAACACATGTCATTTCAATAACAATTTCACTGGACATCTGTTTTAATAACCATTATTTTGTTCGCAGGTAAGTCGGAGTATTTTATCGGCATCTTGGAATATTGAATACTTAATGGAACTGTTTTGGTAAGATCGTTTATAAGTAGGTAAATAATGGTCAAACATTACAAAATTTGAGAGCTAATAGTGGATACAATCCTCCACCAATCCACACTGGAGAAGCGTGGTGGAGTATGCTCTAGGCCTCCTCAAGAGGAGAGACCCGTGGTCAGTAGTGGGCCGTTAATGGGTTGAAGACAGAATGGATACAACGTCAGTTAGGGCCTCGTGGTTAAAATGTCGAATGGTTGTAGTGGACCTGGGTTCCTATCTCGTTCGTTCGTAATAATTGTATATTAGATATAAATTGTTGACAAATGTCGATGAAGTACTTCATGATATTGATGAAACCTCGAAGGGTGTCTAAAGTCTGCCAATAGGGACTTGGTCAGGATAATGATCTTCGCCTTATATTGACAGAGATGGACTGGATTCAGTGGGAAGCTCATGGGTTAACCCTTATTATTAGATTGTGATATTACTACCAGGTCATACATTTCATTAAACGGCGAATAAAGTTTAAAGCATCCAGATCTCTTCAAAGTGACTGGGCATTTTTTTCAGTCCTTTCCCCCCATTAAAAAAAAGTGCAGCCTAATGAACGACTGTTTATTAGTTTTCAAAAGTGGAGGCTGCAGATAATGTGCCGGTGGCGAAATTCTTTCTATACAGCTTTTTAAATAGAAAGGCGCCAACAGTCAATCGTAATGACGCCCTTTCATGATGCATCGCGTTCCTTAATAGCCACCTGTCAGCAGCTGTACAGAATTGAGAGCTGTGAATCAATTTGCAAAGAGGCGGTTTTTGATTCATGGTTTGTAATATTGTTAAAAAAAGATAACAGGTTTTTTTCTGGTGTTCAAAGATTAGTTACGTGTGCGTCCTATTGTAAAACTAGATATTATTATAGAAAGACGTTTAAGAAGCTTCGCTTTAGGATTATAATAAGTCATTCTGGGGAAGTCCATTCATTTTTGTTTTATTTCTTGAGGAAATGAAATGAACCTTATTTATATTTTGTCACGCGTGGACATGAGAGAGATGTTTTGGGGAGGGGGCTAAGCCTCCTACCCCCCCTCTAGATTAGCTAATGACTACCGATCGTTCTTATTAATTAAGATTATTTGTCGCATGTATTATTCTGTAGTGTTGAATGTGATAATCACAGATGTTGCGTAACTGGGTCGATCATTTAGTCGTAGTTTAATCGGCTGTTTGCGGTGCATATTATCGAGTTAGGCTTGTTTCCTTGCAATGAACGGAAAACGTAATGCGCGCGGATACGAGATTATTCTTGCAACAAATACGCTCATTCTGTTCCTCTACTGATGAATAGCGTAGCCAGGTAACTTAGTATATGGAAAATCCTTTAGGGAATAGTGGCATACCTAATTCTCCTAATTCAACATCGGCGATACTGCGATACGTTACTTAAAATCCATAGAACATGGTGTCACACTTACCATCAGGTGGCTCGTTAGTCGGCCATTTGCATTAAAAAGCTATGGTAATAAATGGACGCGTTTATCTATACTAATAAAGAGGTAAAGTTTGTGAGGTTGTAGGGGGTACCCTCTGGATGTACTGAACCGATTTTGAAAATTATTATTATTATAATTAAGAAATCTTATGCGTAAAAGAATAAAATGTTGCAAATGTAACATTAATAAAAAGTGTGATAAAAATAAATATCATCTATATGCATGTATATTTCTGTAGTGAAGTAAGTGCGTTTAACTACTTTATTATACTATGAAAGTTCACATTTAACCACACGAACCTACCTACTACTTAGTTAGGTAGTTAGTTACTATAGCGTTATGGCGTGAATACAAAACCGATATATTTATTCAACGGCGCTTATAACACCAATTAAGTTAAACGATTTCCATTAATATAAATGTTTTCCAAATGTGGAGCCGAACATAAAAGTTGGCGCTGTGAAATTAAATTTTCCCGTTACAAAGATATATTGACGTCCAATAAATATCAACAGTGTCAACATTGGACGACAAAATGATTTAGTTTAGTTGTATTTCGCATATTCATGCATTGTTTATAATTTTGAATCGATAAAAAAATTATATTATAATCCGATTACCATTACGTTTCGAGCTATTCTATCTTTTGTCTCAAGAGTCTTTCTTTCTTTTTTCTTTCTTGGTCGACAACGTATCGTTAATCCTTTGGTGTTACTGATGGCCATAGGCGAAAGTGGCCACTCATCATAAAGTGGATCGTCAGCGTATTGCCTGCTTCCATATTATGATATGTTTCTATGGTCTTGGAAACAAACAGAATAGAATCGTATGAACACTGGCCGGATATTGTATAATGTACCTGTAGGCTTCAGTGATGTTTTGTGTGATGGATCCCTAGAAGCAATGATAAACCTTACATGTGATCCTGGTATTTGCTTGGTTACTATACAATTAACTAGCTGTTGCCCTCCACTTAATTAAATTTTTCATTGATCCTATTTATTTTCTAAAACTTTTTTTTTCTAAAATAAAAGTAGCCTAAGTTACTTCTTGTTACATGAGCTATCTGCCAGTGAATGTCCCGTCAAAATCGGTCCAGCCATTTCAGAGATTAGCCGGAACAAACAGACAGACAGACAAAAATTGTAAAGAAAAAATGTTTTGGTATATGTTCTGTGTACATACCTACTGTAGTGTATAAGCACAGCTGTCAGTCACTAACTGACTGCGAGTCCCCTACACCTAGATCCAGATGCAGTTAGTAAAAAGCGTTTATTTTAATATTACAAACAGACACTCTAATTTTATTTATTTGTATAGATGTATAGATAAGCAGATTGTTAGTTAACAGTATGTGTGACCGAGGTATTACTGTTGCTTCATTAAACTGCAATTATTTGGCAGTTGCTTTCTAATAGCCAGTGTTCGCGCTAAGGGGCCTTGAGAAATTTTACGCATCATCGAACCACTGGAAATAAGTAGCCCTGGATGACTGTGAATTTCTTTTCTGGTGTCTGATGGTATACAATTTGACACAATAACAACAAATGCTTTTAGCCTAGACGCTCACTAAGGTTTTTGCCGCTGCGACTAATTATCGGAACTTAAATCAGTAAATAAAAGAATGTGTTTCTTCGTCGCACAGTGCACGCAATGCAATTCAAAACTATAATACTACAACTAGCACACTTATACATATTACAAGTAGTGAGCGCCTGGATTTATACACTCACATCATACACTAGGATTCCCTATATCCCTAGTGGTATGGAGAATACAAACAGTTCATCACTAACATCCACACCACCCACGATAAAGATGTCTGTCCCAGCCGGGACTCAAACCCGGGATCCCTCGCTTCGCAGGTTAGGTCACTAACAACTAGGCTGCCGGATCCTCGGATCATCGTCGAATTTTCGTACTGTTTCCCCAATACACAAAGGTTTTGATAAGTAATTCTTGACAAAAAATAACAGACTTTAAAGTTATAGATAATTCAAAAACTACTTTTCAGATCTCGCTCGAATTTAAGTGAGGCCACATGACAAGCACCAGCTTTCGATTTAAAAATATCATTGAAATCGGTTCACCCACTCAAAAGTTCTAAGGTAACAAACATAAAAAAAAATTACTCGAATTGAATACCTCCTCCTATTTTGAAGTCGGTTAAAAATACACATTCATAAAGTACATCACACGGACACACACACATTGGATTAGAAATACCATCTAATTGCTACTTACCATTAGCAATGTAATCCAAGACGATACGAGAGCTAACTATACTTCACTCTTTTCTTGAAGAAAAAAGTCAAAGCTAGGTAAAAAACTATTACCCGGATCCTAGAGGTGTTAATAAACAGACGTCGCTCAATTAATTTAATAGATACACTCCTTGTATGTCCTGGCGGCTGGCGCCATTCATTATGTCATTTCTCATTAAAGTCACTATACTACATACTATTATTAAGCACCTTATGCGCATAATCCACATAGTTTGTTAAAATATTATCAATACTCTCTCATGGTGGGCAGGTAGATGTTGGTATAGATGATTATACATTTATTATCTATACAAAAAAATTGGAGTGTCTGTTTGTAATATTAAAATAACCTCTTTTTACAAAGTGCATTTGGATGTATACACGGTACATATACCAAAACAACATTTTTCACAATTTTTGTCTGTCTGTCTGTTTGTTCCGGCTAATCTCTGAAATGGCTGGACCGATTTTGACGGGACTTTCAATGGCAGATATCTGATGTAACAAGGAGTAACTTAGGCTACTTTTATTTTAGAAAAAAAAATAGTTTGTTAGGCAATACGAAGTTCGCCGGGTCAGCTAGTAATAAAACTATAACTGACGAATGTCTGTATATATGTTACCGGCAAAACCCGATTTCAGGTTAAACTAGTTTGGCCTAGGCCAAACTAGTTTGGCGCGACACGATTAGGCAAAACTAGTTTCTCGTCAATAAGTTTGGCTTATGTTTAACTTACCACCAAATAAATCATTGTTAACTCAAAAGTAGTAAATTATCACCAAAATTAAAGCATTTTAATGTAAAATTATAACCAAAGATGGTTATTCATTTTTTGATTCACAAACAGGCTTCCGAACGTCTCCGGCGCTGCGGGAAGTGCAGCCCCTCCGCCCTTGCGTAACAAACTGCAGGCACTCCATGCTCGCCTACGCAGCTTCGGCTTTTTGGTCGCCTGCGGCGACCAGCCTCAGCCGCTTCGGCTCACATGGTGCCTGCAGTTGGTTACAGCGGGCGGGGGCTACTCTCCCTCCGCGCCTCCGGGATTTACATTCACTCTAGGGGTAGGGCAGACTAGTACCACGTGGGGTCGGGGTTGACTAAGTCGGTTTTGTAACCATTTCGACCTACATCTGGAAATTAAAAGAATCCAAAAGAAACAATATATACGCGAGCAGTTAATTTGGTGATCATTTACTACATTTGGTGTTCGAATACAATTTGAAGTTTAAAGCACAAAGATTTGTCGAATAAATATAAATCCGTAACAATTCGGTTCTAATCAGTTTTAGACTGACGAGAAACTAGTTTTGCCTAATCGTGTCACGCCAAACTAGTCTGGCCTAGGCCAAACTAGTTTAACCTGAAATCGGGTTTTGCCGGTAACATATACAAGAAATTAGAAAAAATTGTGTGTCAACTCCGTCGACGCACGACTTGAGTTTACTTCTTACGAACGATTATAAAATATATATATTAGTAAATGAGGGTAAATGAACGCATTTTTTATATTACTGAAAGCATGCTTGATACATCTATTTAAATTAATTATTTTATTTATCATGACGTTGCCGTCAAATTAAACGTCAAAATAATAATGCCATCTAGATTCTTGGTTGGTAGTTTGCGCACGAACATAACGTACAACGTAACGCAACGGAGTTTGATTTTACTCCCCATAAATTTTCATACCCCGGGCATATGAAAGTCGATTCAATCCAATAAACTTATTAGGGTTATTTATTAACACAATAGCTCACTCATTACAATTATTTTTAGAATTTTTGTCTGTTTGCTATGCTATGCGTTTATTCTATAAATCTCAGGAAAAACAACCTGAATCGATTTTGATGCAGTTTTCACTGTATTATTAGGAATTGTTTCATTTCAATAAAATGTCCTGTGGCCCATGTGTATAAAATGAAGGTATAAGTTTCCCGAAGAAAAGCGAAGGCGGTGACTTGTTCATAAATAAACCGAGCCTCCGTCCCTCAATACATTATTTATTGTATTTGTATTGTCTATCTAGCGAATCGATCTGGCCGATGTATCGTTTATGAGTCTCCTATGCATTTCATTGCATGATCCTTGACGTATTTTTGCAATGTTATGGGTTGAGATGCGGCGTTGTTGTAGTTAGCGTGGGACTTTATTGTGCAGTTAGAGTCAGACATTACTCTTTATGTATTTTTAATTTAAAATAAAATTATACCGAAACGTATGTATGTTATGTTGTAAACTATGTTTTATCGACACCACGATATTTCACGACGAGCCTTAGTTGATTTGGATTTAAAGATGAATGATAGCTTACTATCTTTTAAGCTTTTCTACTATAAAATATCATTAGATCATAATAGCAAGAGACGCCATTTTCACAGAGACTCTGTAACTACACTTTCGTGACTGAACGCAATTGAGGTACAGTGCAGACGATTTTAAGACTCAAAATGCTTTGAAACTTGTCTTTTCATACAAAGCTTTCAAACTGTAAAGTTGAAAATAGACCAATTAGATACTTTTACTTATTTTCTTAGTTATTTTTTTTTGTACGTGTTCAGCAGGCGAATCTTGTTTGTTTGTTGCTTTTAGAACAGATTTTTACTGACAATAAAACTAGAATACGTTTATTTATACAGAATAGTGTTTGTGTACTGATTTCGTTTGTTTTGTTGATTTTGCTGAATAAAACCAAAATAAATTCATAGGATGGATTTAATGTCTGATGAAGTGAAGTGAAATGGTTCGATTCCCGATGTTACCGAATGGTGTAATTACATTAATTATTATTGTTTGATAGGATAAAGTACTGGCTAGTTTGTAGTGAACATGCATAATAATCGAATGGTCTCAGGTTTAATATCGTGTTCCAGCAACGCACGTTGGTAAAACATACGAGTTAATGTGTAAATCTGTAACATAATGTGTACGACGTACGTTGTGTTAACATCCGTGTAAGCGTGTCCGTTTATCTGGCGCGCGTCCAAATTTCAGTGGCGCTCCTGAAACCGATGTTTAAATTCGGAACTACTTTCATTGATTTTGAACTAACAAGTTCTGATAGATTCTAAGAGATGGAGCCACCGTCGATTTTACGCTTTCAAAATTGTCTAAAAAGTCTTAACTTTTTACCTTAAATGTTAAATAGGTACGTCATAATTCTGGTTTCGATTTACGGATTCCCGAACGAGACAGATAGTCATTATAATTATACTCATTAGAAAATGTATACGATGTGGTGGTTAACTATGATTTCTCATTTACATAATAATTGTTGCAACCCGCAATTAGGGAATCTTGTTACAGAGATATGAGTCTGTAATTTTTTTACATACATAGTAGGTACATAACAAACCAGCTTGTCGTGTACTATAATAAAATCATTCAACTGAATTGCAACTGAACTCAAAAGTCAATTTCTAAAAAGTGAACCGTGATATTATGTTCGAACATGAAATATTGCTAGCCAAAAACACGAACTCTTTGAAGAATAGAATTATTGGCGAATATGAAGAATACATGTAATAAAGAATCGTCTCGCATAGCCAATATAAAGAATCGTTTCGCATAGCCGGTTAGAGAACTTATACTTAACAACGCTCGTATATTCTCTACTATTGCTTTTCCAATACTCGTAACAAATTATAACTCGGTACTTTTCTTCAACAAATTTCACTCAGACAAGTATTGCTTTAAGTTCAGTTTGCTGTTATGTGTGCTTATGAGACAAGACTGGCACGAGATGTCTCAGTGTCAGTGACTTCAGAGCTTTAATAATATTGGTAGGTAGAGTACTTTGAAATTTAATTGTTTATAGGATAGGATTAGAACTATGTAGGTACTGTAGCCAAGTGAACGTATCGCTTCTTACGAGGAATAAATCCATATGTAATTTAAAAATTCTAATTTTACACAAAAATAATACACCCTAATAAAGGTTGTATTATGGTTACATATTGTTAGTAGTTTTTGTTATAACCATGTACCATATTTATTTCATGACGAAATAAATCTTTCTTTTTTTTCCTTTATTGTTGAGCTACTGGTGTCAAAAGAATACATTAATCCTGCAAACAAAATGTCATATCTGATTGTCATAACGTTCGTTTGTATGTTCTCATGGTAACGACGCGCGATAGACATAATTATAATTCGGCAAAAATAAGTGCTAAGCATTACCAAGCAATTACTTAGCACCCTTAACACGGTTGATCGATTTAAAGGTGTTTGTAATTTGTATGTTGTGTTTGATATTGCACCCTCGCCGGTCATGCGTAGTTCCCGGGGCTAGGCAACCCAGAGCCTGGTACCTACTGACCCTTGGATTTATAGTTGTATCATGACTAATTAGAATTAGTCATATTAGTCAGTGATGCGTAAAGTTTTGTTTTGTTCATAAAACATTTAACATTTATTTATTTTATTATTCTGTGTAATTGCGTATTGTCTGATGCTACTCTGTAATTCATTAAATTGTTATTAGCACTATCAAATAATAAATGAATGTATTAAGTTCAGAGCAAAGTATGTAGATACTACAAAAACTAAATTGCGTAAGAATGAGATAAAGATAGATAACCAAAGAAATATGCGCTACTAAATTAGCTATTTCAATCAATGCCTAAAGTTAAGTAATTAGTTGTAACTAAAATACGACGGGTTATCAGGCGGGCCGAGGTCATAGGTCTGATATCGAACCCGGAACCGCCGTTGCCGCGTTACGAATGGTTGAGGGATAAAATGTTCATGAAGTGCGCTAATGGTGACTCAACTGATAGGAACGATTCTATTGAATAAAAATACTTACAATAATACTAAAGCTGGAATTAATTGATCAAAAGTAGACTTAATACAACGCTGAGTGTAGCAATAGCTAAAAAAATAGGTTTGTTAATCGTTTATGAATAAAGCCTTAAAGATTTAAACTAGTGGAGTGTAGCATAAAACCTTGTGCAAAAGGAGGAAACACTTTGGATATTGCAGGGATAAATTAGGAGGTTCAAGTTTGTATATAAAGGTTTAATAATTTTAATACATTTTAATACATTCATAAAATTACATACATTAAATTCGAATTACAAAACTTAACTAAAGATCGAATTACGACAGCTTAGCTGACACTAGTGAGCCTGCTAGAAAAGCGACTGGTCCCGGGTTCGATTCCCGGCTGGGACAGACATTTATGTGACAGATATAGGATAAATCTTTGTTTCTGCTGTCTTGTTTGTGTTGTCCATACCATCGGTGAGGTAAATAGGGTGTGAGGATTAAAAAAAAATTGCGGTACCACTTTTCTCTCACACATTTATACACTTGTTGGTAAGCCGTTTTAGCCGTATTGGGGCGGCTTTAGAATGCTAAGCCCAATCCCACGTCGGATGGGTGTTGTAAAAGGCGACTAAATCCGGCCCGCTGGTGGTAGGGCCCTCGGAGGGATTATATTGGCAATATTGATTTTAATTGTTAATTATTACCATTATTACTATTATTATTTCTCCATGGGGTTCGCTTGGATAGCTACCACCCTTGAGCATGAGTCAGCCGCCAAACGACTCGTCGTGTTCCGGCTGGGGGCTTGAGAGCAGTTCTTTCTTTCTTTTTCTTCTCTCTTTCTTGGCCGGCAACTCATCAGTGATGCATTTGGTGTTGCTGATGTCCACGGGCGACGATAGCCACTTACTATCAGGTGGATCATCAGCTCGTTTGCCGGCTATTTCCATAAAAAAAAGTGGTATGACTGTACCAAGCGAAACAGCGTTGGATAACTAGTTCACATTTAAATAATGAACTTTATTAAGACAACTCTTGAGCCTCGCAGCTGCATTAATACGAGTAATAAAACCGAGTTAATTAAGATTATGATCCGACTAATGGAAATTTTATCAGATGTAATGGAGAATTATTTTAATAAGCGAATATCTTGCTACCGTATGTAACTATGAGTAGCTAGAGATTAATCGTTTGTTATATTAATAAAGGTCCCCCTATTATATTAATATAGGTCCCATTGTTTTTGACCGCAACTCGTCGGTGATGCCTTTTGTGTTATTGATATCCATGAGAGATTATGATCACTTACCATCACGTAGGTCGTCTGCTCCTCGGTCAACTATTTAAATAAAAAATGAATGTAAGTTGTGGTATTTCATAAGGATTTCGATAAGGTATATTATTTATTGTACCTGGATTTTTTCAGCCAACCCACTCGCGATATATTGTTATATACTGAATTGGATGTAAAACAGTTTTCATCCATTAAACAGATGGTTGAAGAACGCGCCTAGTTATAATCTTAGACCATTGATAAAACTAGTAGATACCTAATAAAAGTATAAAACCGTTCTCGGGGAAAAATCATTTTGAAAATCTCAGGTAGGTTTTGTTATCGATATGGAAGTTTATAATATGTATTTATACATATTATAAAGCATATTTTAATGGTTCTCCCAGTATGTTATTTTGATGTTGTTTAGATTGAGTTCTGGTAAATGCTGTTAGTTAAAAATCATTTTGAAAATCTCAGATAGGTTTTGTTATCGATATGGAAGTTTATAATATGTATTTATACATATTATACATATTGTAAACATTGAACTAGTATTACTAGCGTATAGAACAGACACCGCGAACATTGGGTTCGGGGGTGTGCATTGCAGCCGGCCGGCTGCATTTCATTCTGTCACTCGGCTGTCACTCGGCTGCGCTCATGGCGGCCGCATGCCAAAATTGTTTATAAAAAAACTGAAAAAATGCCGTCGTGCATAATAAGAACGTATCACAATTGCACGACAAAAAACAAAAAAGATAATGGTATCACTTTATCATCGGTAAGAAAACAAAATATTAAGTTAAATCAACTAAAACGAATTTAATTAAATTATTGTGCAATGTTCCCGCCATTTTGAATGAAAAAATCATAAGGAGCGTTTGAACTTGGCAAGCCACTAGCGTGTTAATGGAATATATAAACTTGCTTAGGTTGCCGTCTTGGTTCGGCAAGTGTCATATACAAAACAAGCAAGCAATGTTGCCAATGCAACATACTCAGACACACTATTATTCAATTCCGTGCGAATGTGCATCGTTCCCAAAAATAACTAAAATTATTTTAATGTTTCACGCATTCTTTAACTTTAAACTATAACACACTTACGCCCCATCTCAGACTCACCAATGGTTACTTAAATCGCTCCTTAGTACAGAATTTGTATGGTGATTCTTTACTAAGGAGTGATTAAAGTAATCGTTAGTGACTCTTAGTTGGGGCGTTAATTAAGAAGAATGAAGAATGAAGAAATTAACCCTTTAAGGGATGATTTTCCAAAAAAATGTGTTGAAGTTAACTTTTGTTTATTACTATAAACATACATAAAAAAATTCATATTTATAACTCTAAAACTGACGAAGTTTATTTGTATGTAAAAGACTTCCAACCCCTATTTTTAGGGGATGAATTTCGAGAAAACAGTGATACAGTTATTTTTTGTGTCTAACCATAAGCTTATATATAAATTTTCACCCTTCTAACTTCAAAACTGACGAAGTTCCCATACAAACTTGAACAACCTTATTCGACCCTTTAGGGGTTGATTTTCCAAAAAAAACACATCACCCTTAAATTTTGTTTCTAATTTTGTAATTTTAAACTAATATATAAATTTTCATGATTTTAACTTCAAAAATGACGAAGTTGCGTACTAAGTTAAATTGAAGAAATTAACCCTTTAAGGGATGATTTTCCAAAAAAATGTGTTAAAGTTAACTTTTGTTTATTACTATAAACTAACATAAAAAATTTCATATTTATAACTCTAAAACTGACGAAGTTGGTTTGTATGAAAGTGACTTCTAACCCTTATTTGTACCCCTTAGGGGATGAATTTCCAAAAATCCGTTCTTAGTGGACGTCTCCTTAGCAGGAACTATTTACCTACCAAATTTCATCTTAATCGGTTCGGCAGTTTCTGAGATTTTTTGTTTAATCAGCGGTGTGTCGCTTTTCAATTTTATATATATAGATTACTCTATGGCAAGTGTGCAAACGAGGCTTCTAATTTGAAAAGAGAACGGAGGGCAAGCCGGCGGTGGAACACACATTTTGTTTGAGATGTCTCCTCTATGTATGTATCTCAATGATTGTAAAGCATATTTTAATGGTTCTCCCAGTATGTTATTTTGATGTGGTTTAGATTGAGTTCTGGTAAATGCTGTTAGAGTGACAAGTGTAACAGTTTGTTTGTAAACTCATTTGCCGAGCAGTTTCCAATCCAGTAACATAAATAGTACGTAATGGGTATTTTAGTTTCGCGTTTCGGACGTGTTGGGTGTTTATTTTTGTGCTCCCAGAGTTTAAGGACAAACCCAGTATAGTAGTAACGTTGGTCTCCCGAACGCAGGGGCCCGAGTTCAAATCCTGAGACGCACCTCCAATTTTCAAATATTATGTGCGTATTTTAAGTTAATTATCACTTGCTTCGGTAAAGGAAAACATCGTGAGGAAACCTGCACACCGGAGAGTTCTCCATAAAGTTCTCGAAGGTGCGAGCGAAGTTTACCAATCCGCATTTGGCCAGCGTGGTAGACTATGGTCTGTACCTAGAGTTACCAGTTATCCGGTTTTCGACCGGACAGTACGGTTTTCGTCTCGTCTGTCCGGTAAAGAAAATCCTGGAAAAAAAACGGGCAAGTGCGTGTCAGGCCACGCGCAATGTAGAGTTCCGAAGTAGTAATTTTATCGACAATTACTCATTTTAATGTAAGATATAATGAATACTCGTCGAAAATAATAAAGTTAATCGTCTCAACGCTCTTCAATTTCTTCTAGACCTTCTAAGGGTCTTTAAGTATCTGTTGTATTTATCTTTAGATGTTATTGACAGATGTTGTTATTGTGTTGTTCTGTCAATTTATTGATCTTCGTCATTTGATGTGTACTAAATGTTTCGTGTCTGTCTCATTATAAAAACATCAGGTTCGCGTGCCGCCGTACAACCCACCAGCCTAATTTGCGTTCACCGGGAGCTCTTAGGGATAATTCCGCATCTCATTACCCTGATTCCCAACGGGGTCGGAACACTAAATTCCCAAGGAAACACGTCGGAATACCTCATTGTGTCCGAGGATTCGGGGGCGCTTAAGTTGCGTAAGGCACACAATGCTGGAATTACAAAGTGATCCGCTACTGGGGAATTGTTGGTTTTCAATGTTTTATTATTTATTTATTTATTTATTTATTTATTTATTTAATAGTTTATGCACACCATACAATTATACACAGAAAACTAAATAATTATTGTTATTTTATGAAAAATATGAGGTTGCTGGGAACTAAGACTATTAAATTCTTGATCTCATAAAAAAGGGTCCCTATTTTCAAATTCAAAATTCCCAAATTCAAATTTCGGAGTTTTGATGTGCCAAACCTGGACGTGCGGAGTTTAGTTTCTTGACCTTAGTAAGGATATGAGGTTGTATAAAGTTTTGAATTTGGACATAATATGATACTCGAACAATATTGTACATTTCTACCGGCTCACGGTAGTAGCAAAACAGTCTCATTTTGTTGGTGGTTATAAATTCCAAGGGCGATGTTTGTACCATGTTTCAACCCGCATGGTAATGCTGTGTTGACCTTGCTAGGTTGGTATATGGGTTATGTAAGCATTATATTAGTGTTATTGACTTGGCAAAGTCTTTGAGTCTTGAGAATAGTTTCTTCTATCCTCCAGGCTAGACTAGTTGTAGACATAATTATGTATATCTACTGACAACAGAAGATTAGCTATTGTAATTTGTCACGTTTGGAACCCATGTTGTAACTAAATTCGCATATAACCAATGTCACCCATTTTATAACTAACTTCGCATATAATTGTTATTTATTTAGATTAGAAAACTAAATTCTTCAGTCCACTGATCCCCTTCAAAGTAAAACACAAGATTGCTTGACGTAGCTTGTTTCACGGCAGTATACTCGTGAAGGTGAAGTAGTAATCCTTCAACCCGAATCGTGAGACAGTTCAGCCATCTGTCAAATTGTTATACCCAAGAATTACTGGTTCGATAACGGAGGTAGCAGTTAATGTCATAAAATAAGCGCCCTCTTGTAACTAGTGCAGGTACATATCTATATTCAATTAATGGTTGTAATTAGATAGCAATCTTTAAGTCATGTTGAAAGCCTTGGAGCTGCATCGAAACTTCAACCACTTGGTTTGATCACTTACATTGCACCAATCGCATACTTTATGCCTTTTCGATTGTGAGGAGCGATCTAGTCTCGTTGTTGGTCTTGTATTGAATTGGCCATACATTTAATATAATATAACATGGCTGCTATCTGCCGATTTCCCTCAAGAAAGCTTGCTATAAAATTCGTGCCACCGAAGTGTCTCTGTGTCCTTGTTAGCGATGTTTTATGACTCGATAACTTGCGGTATGGGATATCTTTTCACTCGAATATTCACATAAGTATGGCATTAAGGGGTTTATCTAGGTAAGTCACGCTCGTGTCCTCTAATAAACCGAAATGGATTCGGAGTTCGGACGGTTCCCTTTGCCAGTTCCTGAGGAGTGGAAGATTCGTTACGGCCGAACGAAGTAAGATTTCCCCCTGAGGTTACCGCCGTTCGTCCCTAGAGATACTTTGTGTAACTTCCCCAAAAGTTTCTCACGATTATTTGTATGCAGTATACCGTGAAAGCTCTCAGAGTTGCTTGGGAATATGCCCTGTTATGGAACGCGAAGAGAATAATAAATATAAATATAAATAATACATATAAATATGTATAGGTGTACCAGAATCTCATGGCATTTTTGACAAGCAGAAAAAAGGGTTTTTAATATGGCAATGAAAATTATTAAAACTATATCAAATTGCCAAGTCAAAAAAAGAGTTGTATGGATTTTTTTTCTTTTTGAAAATGATGATTATTTTCGACTTAATACCGAAAAAAACCTTTACGATCACAAACCAGAAATATTATTTTCAATGTTTATCGAAAAACATGTGAGAAAAAAGGTGTATTTAAACGACAATCTACAATATTAATATTATCCATCTCGTAGGATTGACTCGTTTTGATACTTTGTTTTCTTGATTATATTTTCTTAGTAATTAATCTAATTATGATTTCTTTATATATAAATAGATTTGCAAATGATATTAAAATAAATGAAATGAAGAACACAAACATTGTTACAAATTAAAGCTTGCAAAAATGTTGTATATGTAACATGAAAATTTATATCATGCTCACGTTCACATTACTGAAATGTTGGAGGAGCAATTCATTATTATTAACTATTTATTTTCTTCATCAAAAATACCAATGTATAATACCTATACAGATGGAAAAATTTAAAATGTTGTAGCATAAATTACCTAGTCACTCTTATAATCAATTATAATATTAAAAATTAATGTGCTTAATTTAACATTGTCTTTTATATATTTTCTCTGAAGGTAATAAACCAGACTTTTAATGTAACCTATTATGAAACTAACACTATGATAAAAATATCAATGATCAAGAAGTTTTATTCAAATTTCCCCAACGCTGGGGAGTTTTACGTCTCCAATTTTAATTACCCCATTTTGCCATCAGATGCTGGTACACCTATAGTCATTTTAATTCCAGTACATCTGTGACAATTTTAAGAACATATGAATTACGGATCATTTATTAATTTACTTGTTTTGATAATCAATAATACTCGTAGTATATTTTGAAATGATGTTAATTTAACGGGTCAGAATAACATTTGTTCTGAATGGGAATCGAACTTGAGTCCCTTGTGATATGCAGGGTCGGTACAGGCTGGGTTTTGCATACGTAGTAATACGTTAGAGTTGTCTATACTTCTATAATATCTATACTTATTAGTATATATTATAATATTTTATAAAGAGGAAAGTTTTGATTTTTTGTTTGTTAATTTGTTTGTTTGTAATGGATAAACTCAAAAACTACTGAACCCATATAAAAAATTCTTTCACCAATAGAAAGCCATTATTCCTGAATTACATTGGTTATATTCTATTGCGATTAATAATATTTTTTCCTTCATCACAATTAAAAATGTTCCCTCAGCGAAGTAAGAATCAGCTAGTAAGTAAGTAATAAAGACAAAATTAAGTATATAAATTATTTATTTCTTTATTTTACAATCTGTTACAGATTATTTATCAATTTGGCTATTTTGATTACATATATGAAATACAGTGACTTAGTAAATACATAAACATTTCTTAAGCTTTATATAATGTCTTAGATATTATGAAATATGTAATTTTATTGGTTTATATTTCCAATAATTTTCAGTAATTCTGACACATTTATGACTATATTAACCTAGTCTTGGCTCTCTGCCAGGGATTCATGCAATATTATTCATATACTGTTTATTACAAAACCATACATTCTTAAGTTTACCTAATCTAGTCTTACGTAATAGGAATGAAAATATTGATAAGTGCTATAATGTATATGACGTAATTACATTTATATTTTTAGAAACATAAAGAATTACACATATAAATTACGATACATCAAGCATTTTATTAAATCTATTTAAAGTAATTATTTAGCTTTCAAAAATTATAAGCGGTTTACTTATAATTTTGAAGCAGTTATAAATACAAAATATCACAACACACAGAAATATCACAAATTACAATCTAAATATTGATTTAATTATACATAATTATGTCTATTAATAACATAATCATGAATATACACTACAATTTTATATTACCCGATCTTATTATCGTGGTATTGTCCAAAATATTCAAACAATGCAATGTGCGAGCATAATTTTTAGGAAACAAATTGAACACATTATTATTAGTTTCATCGTTTTCATAATTTTATTATAAGTTTAATTGAATCAAAATGTTTTTATTATTGTAAATTTCCATATTTTCAATCTTTGGTACAACATTTTCGCCAATGTTTTGACTAAAAGCGAATAACAGCTTTATTTTAATGTGATACTGTAACCGCCCATGGGCCGATAATTTCTTACATATAGAAATGCATTGAATTGAGCAACTTATTCCTTTAAGTGTTCAAAATGAATCCTTAACTCTTGGACGTAAAAATGTTCAATAACTTGGACTTGATATTCAGTAATGTCGTGAAGGACCTCTTTACCTTCTTCTTGGGCGTCCTTTCCGGCCTCAAAAATGGTTCGGAGTGCCACTTCTGTAGGCTTGGTTGGCACGTGTCCTCCCTTTCCTTCGGCATTTGGTACTTGTACTCTTTGATGACCTTTTCCTCTGCCGGATCGTATCTGTACAGGACGGAGTACGTGCGTTTTACCTTCTTGGGCACTCTCGCGACGTTGGCAGTCCTATCGCTCTTACATCTCTTGACCTTATTTCTTCCATAATAGTCTTCGTAGTTATCTGCGTCGACGTATATGATGCGTTTTCCCAAAGCTAGTTCTCTTTCCTTTTTTATGCTCTTCCAGGAAGCGATTACAGATTCACGACGGAACGTCTTGTTGGGATTGTGACGGCTGATGCAGTAAGTTGAATCTTCCTGAATGTTCGTCGTCTCTTTCAAAGGGGAACCTCTCGGGCTCGGGCTGTAGTCTATTTCATAGTCATCACGGGAGATCTGAAACAAAAGGAACCAAACGTTAAGGACTGCACGAAAACAAATCATTTAACTATGTTAATATATTAAACCCTATCTATCGTGATAGCTGTCTCATAAACAACAACGTCATCAACGTCATGTAAGAGATCTTAAGGATTGGGTTAAGTGCCAATACCATAAATTTCCTACGTGATGTTGAGGACGTGAAGCTGCGCAGTTACAGGGTCGTGTTCTATCCCTTTCTGTTATTTTAGTTCGTGTAACCTATCTCTGTCTTTGTCGTCATTTGAGCCCTTCGCGGTGTCCATATGTGCGATAACACCTGTCGAGTCGGCTTCATGACCGACGAGCATGTTGCCAGTGTTCATAAGTCCATATTTAATGACATGCACGACAATATAGAAGGTGAAGTCAGCAAAGTTTATAAATAAAGTACAAAACAATATTTTCTCACTAAATACGATAGACTCTATGTAAAGTAGACCGAGCGATCATGAATAGCGTCTAGATCGGGTGTAATTTGCTAAAGCTAAGTTAAATTATGATGTCGTCCTTGGCAAATCTGTCGTTTGTTTGTTTACTGAGCTTTCCAAGCACTAAAAGCTTTCGCGTTCCTGTCTCGGTCGGACTGTTTCGTAAGTTGAGTGGTTAACGTAATTGTATCAGCTCAAATTACTTGGCGTTATGTCTGCTATTGTTCTGTCTTAATCGTTATTTTTCTGGGTTTGTTTATGGCCAGCCGGTGGAAGTTAAGAATGGGTCAGGTAAAAATAGACGGTGTTATATTGGAAACTCGTTTGAAAATCGTGTCGTTTGAAACGCGAGAATGTTGTGGAATAAAAGGAAGTGCATAAATATAAATTGGCATTAAACTTAATTGCTGTTTTTTACGAAGAAAAAAAAGTATAAATAAATATGCGTATTCTAATCTTGTAAACGAATAGATAAACAAGCTTAACCTGATTTCAGAAATTGATCCGCCTTGCAGATACAGAATATTTCAACATTTTCAAGGCTCGTGGCGACGTATCTGCTATGTTTTGACAGATTGCGCTTTGTAACATTTTATTTAATGGTTTCGCGCAAAAGAACGGTGTACTGTCGCAAAACCAGGTCGCCAGGGAAAATGGGTCGTATCGAAATAGTATTTCTAATGAAAGGTGTTATTTAATACGGTCTAATTAAAAAGTCCGAAATGTGTTTCGCGTTGTGCAATGAAACCGAATGTAATTTTTATGTTTTTTCTTGCAGGTAATTTGCTGTGCCAGGCTTAACTCGTGGTGATGGTGAGTCGTGATGGGTCGTATGCTTTACAGAGTCTGTATATGTAGTGTATATGTATGTACTGTGTTTAAGTAGGACGCGATGCAACTATAGTGCGTTTCGCATAAGTTTGCACTTCACTATTATGTTGCTAGCATTGAAGTATTTGTTTATATAATTTCAAAAAACATAATTAGGTACCAATAACTAGAGCGATAATAATAGCGTTATGCCACGTTCATCAAAGGTACTAACAAAATATGTATGTATTGTATATCACGAGGCAATATAAACATTACTTTTAACATGACATTAGTAACTTCAAATCACTTACTTCAATGCTACCAAAATAATAGCGAAGCGCAAACTTATGCAAAACGCACTATAGTACCATCGCGTTCTACTTCTAGTCTTTCGTACTCCCAAATACTTCAAATGTAACGTTGCTATCGTTGCGTGAAAACCGAACACATTATTATATTTCTGTCTGTCGTTCTATTTGCATGTAACGTATCAGTTGAAGGTGATAACACTAAACAGTGCAGTTAAATTTGTCACAGGTTATTTTAGACATTACTTGAGAACGTTCAATGCGATATCTAATAATAACGGAGCGTCTATTGCTGGATGCAGTCGCGTCATTATGCACTTCGCTATTCGTGAATGCATAATAATAATTCTTGATTGGATTAAACGTGGGCGTGTACTCTGAGGACGAATTGAAATTAGATTATTTTTAATCGAAATAGTTTTTCATTTCATTATTCAATTATTCATTAGCGATAAGGTTCTAAAGACTATCTATAAAGAAACATGTTATTCAAAAGCCTTTGAAATAATCATCCAGTTTATTAATTTGATAGAGGAATGGGTATGTTGCTTCAAAAATAATTTGCGTTATGTTTTACGCAAACATTCACTGTCTAGAGTGATAACAGACAAAATAAATGTTTACGCTTACTTGATACGTGATTCATGAATGGATAGAGCACTTATAAAATTGATATTCAATACGGAATCGAAGGCCGGCGAACGTCGCAAAAAAATCCTTCTCTTTTTACATATTGAAGTTGTTTTGGGTGCTTGGGTGCGAAAAACCCACATTCGGGTCCCGTTAGCTCACATGAGTACCCGACCGGAAAAAAAACATTGCTTCGCTCATTTTTTGTCAATTTACAGCTATAATATTCGTACGGGTCGAGTGATTTAGTTACTTTCCGGCGAATCCGAGCTAGACTTCTAAATTCCAGTCCTCCGTTCTAAATTGGGTTTTTAACCGTTTCTCATTAACGGTTGGCGGCATTAGATGAATGTTTGTTTTATCGAGTTTTAATTACGTTAATATTAGCTTTAGAAGAAAACATCGCAATGAAAGGAATTAGGGTTTACTACAGGCAGTAAACGAAATGTAATGTATTACCCGTCGCTGGGGGCGCGTTCTGCACAAATACGTTACAAATCTGTTGACCTATTAAAATTCACTAAAAATGTCTCGTCACTGGACTCTCCTCATAATTGGGGAAATGGACTTCAGTGCAGATTGATGCAATGTTCAGTGGATAATTCGGGTCGGTAATACTTATGCCGCCTGAAGGATTTCGGCTGCTGTCTGTTGGAGATCCGAGTCCTGTACCTACGATTTACGAGTACCGACGCGACGGCGCTTATGCAAAGCGGTTAGACTTAGGACCGCGAAATATATTTTACACTAGCTGACCCGGTGAACTTCGTATCGCCTAACAAACTATTTTTTTTTCTAAAATAAAAGTAGTCTAAGTTACTCCTTGTTACATCAGCTATCTGCCAGTGAAAGTCCTGTCAAAATCGGTCCAGCCATTTCAGAGATTAGCCGGAACAAACAGACAGACAGACAGACAGACAAAAATTGTAAAAAATCTTGTTTTGGTATATATGTACCGTGTATACATACAAATGCACTTAGTAAAAAGCGGTTATTTTAATATTACAAACAGACACTCCAATTTTATTTATTTGTATGTATTGTATGTATGAATGTATGTATGTATAGAGTATAGATGTATGATGTATAGAGTATAGATTTTTACGATGACCTAGGTTGCTCAACTGCTTGTTAGCTGGCTAATTGCTAAGTTGGTTAAGTTGGACCTACTGCTTAACGTTCCTTGCAATTCATCCTCAAGAAATGTTACCACTATCGATCACCCACTCAACTACCGCACCCGAAGTTGCCTAATTCAGTCGAACACTCACGATTCAGATAAACCGATAGACTACGAATCGTAAGTAAAATAGACATTAATATCTCGTAAAATGGTCAAAACATCTTGTTATGATTTTTATGCATCAACTCGAGTATGTTTGATCTTTAAAATCTTTTTCAAATGTTTTCTACTATCTCAGCATTTTCATTATCAACACGCGATAGATATAATACTTATTTTCGACCAAGTACATATGGCTATTATTAGGATATTGTTACATCACACTGAAGGTTAATAACCGACTCGTAGTTACTGTGACAATATATTAAAATAGAAATGACGTTTCATGAGTATACAGCTTTACAGTACTGACTAAGTTTTGGTTGCCCACGCGCATTTTTCTTACCCACTAGTTTGTTAGGTGACTAATGATTTTTTTATAAGATCACATTGCGACATTGTTTTTTTTACGTCTGACGAAGTGATCAAAAGGCTATACGGGGGTCGTTGGACTCTTTGACTATTGTCTTTTAATTAATTGTACTGTAACGTATTCAGATTCATTTTAATAACATCCCGTTAGAATTGAATTGAATTATAAATCCTTTAACGATGCGATGAACAAAACGCATCAATTATAATTTTTTTCCATTTGTAAATAATTTTGCTTAAATAAAATTCCTTAGAAACAAATTTGAAGCGATTTATTAAAAACACTCATTAATTACGAATCGACTCGAAATGTTTGTAGAATTTTTTCTGTACTTGCATTTGTCTGTATGTAAATAACCCGCGAGAGATTACGGAAATCAATATGGAGGCGTTCGAGAGATGATTAAGTGCGTCATTATAATTTCGGCCTTTCGGTCCGGTCGCGGTACTGAGATGTACAATAATTGTACATTGTCATTCGTCACTATCAGATTCCGGGACCGACTTTCGAAATTTAAACCGGAATGACACGACGTGACAGCGATTAGAGTGCGTTACGAGTTACGACACGAGTTAAAAGTCAGCCGTATATGTATAATATTATATCTACATCGGTGACCTTAGATATGCTGGTGGTCCTATGCGGGATACGGGTCTTATTATAATGGATGCGATGAAGCCTGAGGTCGTAAGCCACCATAGTCCATACTGGTAACTGACCGGTGCATCAGTAGTGTATCATGTTTAAATGCTGTTAGCAATTTTTTTTACAATTGCTTTCACCTAAAAGATTTCAACGCTTAAAGCTTTCGCCTAAAAAGAGGCAACAGCATTGTCACAACTTTTTTCTTTAGTTCCTACAATGGCACTATAAAACCCTTTATTTAGTTTTTGAAGTACTTATTAACTTGTTAAGTTTTTGTACGTAAAATTATCCAGTTTTGAAGAATTTTGTCTTTTAAAGCGATGTGCAAAATATCTTTTAATTGAAAAGTTAATATTTAGACTGAATTGCTACAATATGTTCTTTGACACGGTTACAACAAGAAGTCATTCGAATCCGACTGAAGCTAATATGCGTTTAGTTAGTTTACCCAGTGAAAGTTTATAAAATCTGTCGAACCGGTCCGCGAAGTTAACGCCGAATCTGACAGCTCATGCGTACGTACTAACATTTATTTTGTGTATCAACAACTCCAAATATAACTTTCTAAAATCTTCATACAGTTTTGCTAACACTGATGCCTGTCACTTATGTCGACATTCAAGAGATTTCTCTTGTAAGTATTTACATGGGTAAACAGAAAAACGTATGAGTAAAAATGGAATTAATTAAGTAATTTTTTTCGGGTCCGATATAGGAAAATTGTTTACTACATACAAGTCATATAATGTAGGTACTTCACGATCTTGCCCTTTTAATTATATGTAATCCTAGCGTGATAATTGAATAAAGTCTGCAATCATCCTTTCATTAATTGTTTAAATCGGGTTCTAAATCGACTTTTAGACCGTTGTGCGTTAAACTTAACACTTTATACATTTTTTAAAGTTTAAAACTTCCAACTTAACTTCGATGTTTAATAAGTATTTAATTGAGTTTATTTTTCTTTTAAACATTGTTCCTATTTTGAATGTTACCAACGATAACGTCAGGGGTTGTGAGCCACAGACAAGGCTTTATTATTTCTTGCGGATCGTCCCGGTACCGTTTTGGCGCTCAACTGCCATTATGATGAGCGAGCCATTGAAATAACGATAAAAACATATTTAAGCTCATACTTCTAATTTTGTTAGACAGGTAAACTGGGTTAAACCCTTCTAAAGCATTGTAAGGCGGCAATTATGATATTTATCTATAAGTAAATTAGTAATAAACTTTTGAACGTTGAAAAGATTTTATGAAAATTTTCTTATAATTAGAATTTAATGACCGGTGAGTATCAAGATTTATCGATCTGCTAACCAACACTGAAATAGTAAAGCTGTCAAGGTTACGTTGTACAGCGTTAAAAACCATTGATCCATACAAAATCAAGTTTCAAAGATTTAATCGGTATGGAAAATGAAACGTAATCAGTCACGAGGGATCAGTTTTCGACTTTGATTAATATATTCAGAGATCGTACCGGATAGTTCTGTTCCGATCGGTTAGCCGTAAAACCGGCCGGCAATGTCAAGAGTAAGAGATACTCGTACCTACATCACAAAAAGAACGTAATACCATATTGAAACACGCACAGTCCCGGTTCAATGGCATCGTGGTGAAGTCACTTGCCTTTTAAGCGCATTAAGCTATCTTTGCGTAACACTCGGCTCGTTCCGTAATCCAAACGTGGATCAGTCACTGTTTACTATGTCCGTAGTGTGTTTAAAACTACTGCTTTGAGACGTTAGAACTTTTTCATGAACGGTAGACAAAACGAGAGACTGATCAAATGATGGTAAAGTCACGGTGATATTGGTCAACACTAGAGGACAATACGTCGCCGATCTTGCTGGAGAACTCATCTTCCTTCAAATCCTTTATCATAGTGCTTTGGGAATACTGAAGGCAGCTCTGCACTTATTGCAAGTACTTAATTCACTTTGAATACTTACAACGCTTTCCCAGCTCCCGCCCAAAGTTGACTTGTCCAACATGTTGGTAGATTCACAATTCCACACGTTAAACTCCAAAGTTAAACACACAGCGATATCACGATTTGATATGACGCCAATTCACGAGATCGTTATGTTATGGTGTGCACGCGTTAGATCACGTTGTCGCGGGCTCACGGGGTAGTAGCAGTCGGGATTTGGCACAGTGTTCGCGTCGGGCTTTCCTGAACGACTGAAGCTTGTACCGAAACTGAAGCATATTTATAGGACGGGAGAGGGCGGGTTTCAGGAAGACGCTGCGTTAGTGTCTTCCACTTAACACGTAGTCACAGCTTAGTATTTTAAGGTACATGTAATATAGTTCGGGGAAGCCCGTCTAAATGCGTCTAATGGTGAACCGTTGCTTCTCTCCTGCTACGATTTTCGTTTTGTCCCCTTTTTGGAACGTTTCGGTTTCGTATCGGTTTCAAAGTTTTCTGGGGTATCGACCAGCTAAATGATGTCAAGTTGAGTCACAATTTCAACGTAATGTGTCGCGGATTATCTGTCCGTTAAATTACATAGCGTCATTAACAATTCCAAATTCGACGGATTTTTGTGTGGGCTTGGCCCAATTGCAGTTCTAGATAACATGTAATTGAATATTGATTTGGAAATAATTTAATTTGAATTCTTGTGCAATAATTCTTTCGTTTCAAAGTCGATGACCTGCTTGACAAATATTCTACAATCCATTCATAGAAATAGTGCTCGAAGGACCTTTTGGGCGATCGTTCGTAGAAAGTGAAATTAGGCTTATTTTAGATAGCCCGCATAAATCATAATTGTGAAACTGCTCGATTTCCTGACTTGTCTATATTTGCCGGTGCCATTTCGGTTTTACAACCAGATTGAGGATCTGCATCATGCAGTTCAGTTATAGGCGGGTGCACTCGAGTTCAGGCCATATTGACGTCAATGGTTCCAATTGCTTGCATTCGTATAAGCTCTACATAATGTAATGCCCATGTCGAATACTTCATCCCCATTTGTTGTCTAAAATATTTGGTGTCGTGGAAACGTCTTGAACCCAAAGCAAGGACCTATTACCTGACCTACCACGTAGTGATGACGTAATGATGACGCGATTAAATATTCCAGGTGATACATTGCAGATCTTTTGCGTCACCAGGAACAAAGATGAATCCGTTGAAAGGTTTCATTTGCGAGTGCCGGAGCGGAGTTCTTTGTCAGCTCCGTATACAGTAGTCGTATCAAAAAATTGTTGGTATTGTACCTTGCCGTATTATAATCGTTACAATCGTTGATGAAAATGTAAATAAATATATGGTTTTTATTTAATAACCTATAAACGAACAGACGTGTCACCTGATGGTAATTGGTCATAGTTGCCGTTGGACCAACGCGTGTGTGGCTTAGTGCTATGCATTAATTGCTTTCATGATGATAGAGGGCTCTCCCCTATCCTGTGAAGACATAGATCGTACAGCACCACACTACTTATCGCAGGTAGGGTTTAGTAGATCACTGGACTATTTGTTCAACTTGTCAGCGTGCCAAATTGTCACACCTGGGAGGTGTGGAACAACATACATCATCGTCAACCTATTACTGTCTTATTAAACTTGTCAGTGTACTCGAATACCTCCCAGTTTGGAATAATTCCCGGAATCGTACCTGTTTGGGAATAAATTAAAAATATTGGAATACCTAATAATGAGCTTCACTTCAAGTTAACTGGCTATCTGTCACTTTTGATTTTAAGAGAAGTTAAATTTGAGAGAAATTTAAACTCGTCATTCAAATTTCTGCTACGCTGGGAATGGAACATTTGAACGGTGATCCGGCATGGTAACCAATGCCCTGCACTCTTTCCTCGTCCATATTCCAATAAATGTCTGTGTTTCAAACCGTTCTCCTCGAGCAAACAAGTTGTTCGACTTAAGGATGGATAGTGCAAATCCCCTTACCCGCAAATCATAGCTATGAAAACTAAAATATCAATACCGTTCTGGATATTTACATAAGTAGCAATAAAATTGTAGACCTCCACGTGTATCGATCGCTGGAGAAATATTTACGGTATCGGACCTTACCTTGTATTCCCCATTAATTACCAACGCTATAAGCCACGCCGAGCCACAAAATTTATCGTCGTTCCCCATAACTCAAACTCGAATATTTATTTTGATTATTGTAATGTTTACGTTATGCGGTTAACGTGCTTATTTTATTTATATCCATCAATACTTCCGCGTTTTGATTCGTTTTACCTCAGTGATACCCAACTGTGGAGATTCCTAACTAGCTAGATAGATACATTCTATAGCGTAATCAAGTTGTCTAAATGTATATTTTTAGAAGAGGTTTTTATTATTTGATCGTGCGAAAGTAAAAATAAGGAATGTTTGGTCAGTAATATCCATGGATACATTAAATATTTCCAGTTCTATTCTGTGGATGTTACAAAAACGCCTCAGTGATGTCTTCGGTGTTACTGATGTCCATGGGCCACGATAGCCACTTACCATCAGGTGGATTATCAGATCGTTTTCCGGCTATTTCCATTAAAAAAAAATTGAGTCTGATTTCGGGATCTTGAGAATTTGATAAGATATCTTTGAATGCGTACTAACGTTTACATCTATTGTTAAGCCTGAAATTGAAGAGTTAAAATCGAATTTTCCGAATCGAAATTTTGAGGAGCTGCTTTTATTAACGTCGGTTCTCAATAATATGTCAATAACACAACGCTCGTAATTTTAAAAAAATATTTTTAAATAAATATACTAAAAGAAGTAAAAAAATTGTATAAATGGAAATAAAATACAATAGACACTCATTACAATGCCGACGAAGACTTTTCTGAAATCTCCTCAACTGCTGGGCTTGACGCGAAGCCTAATAAGCTAAAATTGAATCGCTTTCTCCTCGGTAATCTAGATTCTAGACCGCGGCAAGTTTATGCTCCACAAAGGATGTAAAAACTGGAAACCGTCTTAGCAATGGAACACAGTTGGAAAGAATTTTCATTTTATCACAAATAAAAGTCGGAAAGAGTTTTATCAGAATTCATATTTTCTTTATTTGCTAACTTAGCGAAAGATTTTACCATTTCGTTGTGAGAGCAAGCACGTAATATTTATCCAATGTTTTCGTAAACTTGTAGGAGGTTAATACGGCTGCAGTCAAATATCTGCGCTGGAATTCCCTGTGTTACAGACGAAATGAGCATAAAAGACGTTACAAACATGATACCGCAGAACTAAGCATTTTCTGTCACATGACTTATCTGCCTGAATTCCGAATGATACCGCTCAGCTCAGATACTACCAACTAGGCTAAAGGATTTCTAAAAGGAAAACGATTTATGCTGGTATAATGTAGTTACTAGCGTTATGTTTGGAGATGGATCCTATGTTGGGAAAATGTGAAATATCTGTGACTGTGAAAACTGCTTAGGCTCTGGGATGACTAACGGTAGATGTGTTGAAGTGATGGCGTATTTTTACTTTCGAAAATTATTTGTAAAAACCAACTTTGAATAAACTTCTTTTCATTTGATCTGTTCTTCGGATGTAAGATGTTCATCGCAATGTTTCTTATGTTATGGTTATAGCAGTATATGTCTCGCCACTTTCCCCACAATGTTTGGAACATTGGCGATAATATGGCAGATATTGGCACCAAACTGGCTCCACCTGTTAGAAATCTCCATTCCATCCTGTTTTATTTCGACCACAGATTTTGATAGTACTTGTACAAATGTACATGGTAGTAGGACTGTGTCCTAGAATGAACCGTAACAATTTTAGTTGTTTCGCTGTCATTGCTTCGAAGATTCCTTTGTTGGTAGCGTGGCTTGTTGGTTATAAAAAATGAAATCATTTTAATGGCCGATAATTTGAATCTGATTTAAACAAAAATGAAGTTGTAAGAGTTAGAAATGATAAGCATAGATAAGAAACAACGTATTAAAGGATTATAAAAATAGCACGTGAATAACATGCGATAGAAAATCTGGTATCGATCAAAGCAATTGAACATTTTTATTTTGTAACAGAGTAGGCGCTGCGGTTTTCTCTGTAGTACTAGCTACACTGCAGATAAATAACAACGGCTTATTTAAAGCGTTTTAAATAGGATTAATTACAACGCAGTAGAGGAACGCTCTTCAGGAATGATAAGGTCAATAAGGGACCTATGACTTGTTATGGAACTCATACTTGTTGCCTTGGGATCAGTACTTAAAGAAATTCTCAACAGATATTATACAACACAAAGATGAAAAATGCTGCAACTTCAAATACATGACCTTTTTTGCTTTACAGCTAAATAAATGTAACACTTGAAACAATAAAGTTTTATCGTGAAATAATTCTTAAAGGAATCTGGTTAAAGTGTTTAATGGTAGAACTGCGTGTTTACAAATGAGATCACACAATGAAAAATTTTTAATAGACCATAAATTAATTTTTCCTCTTTGTCTCAAGGGACAGTTGGGTCGGCTCCAATAGGGATTAGAATTGCATGATTTATGTTTTACGTTATTAGGGATCCGTGTATTTATGAATAAGACTGTACCCTAATTTATGATTTATTTAGTCATTTCCGTTTATTTATAATTCTCTCCCTACTGTTCAGGCAGTAAGACCAGAGAAAATAAAGATTCGAAGATTTATCGTTTATACCCTGCTTTGAAATTGTAGTTTCGATGATAATTTGGAAAAGATTATGTAAAATTAATTAAAAAAGCAGTGGTGCCTAGCGGTTATAACTTTGGTCTCCCGAACGCAGGGGCCCGAGTTCAAACCCTGGCACGCACCTCTAATTTTCAAATATTATGTGCGTATTACAAGTTAATTATCACTTGCTTCGGTGAAGTGAAGGAAAACATCGTGAGGAAACCTGCACACCGGAGAGTTCTCCATAAAGTTCTCAAAGGTGTGTGAAGTCTACTAATCCGCACAGCCAGCGTGGTAGACTACTGCCTAATACCACTCGCATTGTGAGAGGAGACCGCGAGCCCAGCAGTGGGACAATTATGGGTTGTTGCTTTGCTTTTTTATGTAAAATTGAAAAGATACTGTAAGATTGTTTACTGGATAAGACTCGTCTATAATCTGAATTTTACTAAGAAAAAAATAACCAACTTCAAAATAACTCAAAAACTACTCGTCAGATCTAGCTCAAATTTAAGTGGGACCACATGAACAAGCACCAGCTTTCGATAAAAAAAAGTCATCGAAATCACCTTCTGTTCTGTTCTGAGCTAACAAACATTCAAAAAAATACAGACGAATAACTCCTCCTTTTTTGAAGTCAGTTAAAAACGGACTAGATGATCATGATTACAATACAGAACCGTACACTTGCTAATAATTAGTTCTTGACCGTTTTTTGTTCGTATTCACCATGATTGCCATTTAGCGCCCTTCGGTATTACCAACATGACACCACTTGGCCGGTGCATTCGTGGGCACATATTCAAGGCATATGGTGTTATTGATTTTTCCGTGTTTTAATTTTAATTGTAACCCTATGATGTTGTTTTCCTGGCAATGTTGATGAATTTTTTGGAGGTTGTTTATTTTGGTAAAATTTCATAAATGTATCTTCTTAGATCTGGTGATACTGTGATGTATTTTATTTCACATACCGGTATTTTTTGGCAACGTAGTGGACTTCCGTATTTAAGGCCATGGCCTTTTAGAAATCTCATTCAGAAAAATAATAATTAGTTGAAGAAAATTTATAAAATACTAGAGGATACCCGTCATATGAAAATTGTTGCATGGGAAAAGTCGAAAATCGGAATTTCCAGGTCTAAATTTTCCTTAAAATGAAACCAGTTTGGGGCACATCGGTTGGATTTTTTCAAAGTCTGTAACGTACATAGCCAAATTAGCCAGCAAAATTATCTTGGAGACGTAAAATATAAGTTAAACTATAAATTGTATTCTCAATGTAGATAATCTTTCAGGCGCAACGAACGTTCCCATCGTGCACAACATGTTATGCTCTCAGCGTATCATGAATATTTAACGTCTTCACAAGCATATTGATGCACTAACCGTCTGTGTTACAGTGACACCATATTGACACCAGAAAATTACGTTTTTAGACATTTGTATTTACAATAGTAAAAATAGCTACGAAATGTATTCTGGTTTTCAAAATGTCTTACTTGCAGGGCGAATGGTTGGTAGTTGGTATGGTATGGTTTTTTATAGTAGGGTTCCCTTTTAACCTCGGTCTTAAGGTATTTTGACAAGGCTTGACTAATCTTCGTGTAAGATAGAAAAAAGTTTTCGACTTTATAATAGACATTATTTTTATTAAAAACCTATGTAGCTACGTAGCGTACGTAACAACACTTATAGAAAACTGATTGCAAATATGAAAAAGTATAAAAAATATCTGTCTCACTCTTATCCCGTTGAGAAATCCGATTTGGATTTGATTGATGCCACTTCACTGTATGGTCTTTGAATGCGCATCTCTGATAAAAGGGCTCGCTTGCGTTCAATATCGTTGGATTACAGACGTGGATGGCTGTTCAGTGTAAAGGTTTCATAGCGAGATAATTAACTTGCGTCGTAAGCTCAAGTGTCGAGTTATGCTTCGTTGTTAGCCGATGTTCGAATGTTTTTGTTTACTCGAACTCGAAGATTCATGTATGGTTAGTAGATTTGCGTTCGTCGTTAGTTTTTTTCGTTTCTTCTTTTTTTGTTCCCAGAGTTGCCTGGATATCTATCCAGGATATCTAGAGGCTTTTGTTTTAGTGTTTCTAGAATAAAGTGTAATACAGTACCAATAATATGTATAGGAAAAGTTTGGGTTCGTCGCTCCAGTCAGGCTCAATTTGTCGAGAGGTATGTTTCGTGTTTGATGAAGTACAAACCAATAAATCAGTTATGAGAAAAACATGCTACAAAATGTGTCGCTAATGGTTAATAGTCGAAAATTGTTGAAAGAAAATTCGTCGAAATACAATTCGAAGCGGAAGAACAAGTTTTTTTACACATTCTCAGAATGTCCCCAAAACTGAAGAATTGAGTCGAGTAAAACGAATTACGTGAGCCGATGTGGGTCGCCGGCCCACTGCCTGCAGCTCGTTGACGTTCAGAGAAATGATCCATTAAAGAATATTACGAAGCTATCGCGTAATGAAAAGCCAGGCTCTGTGCCATCTTGATGTTTACTGCCTTATCTGTCTGTCACTAGTGGAGGGTTACCAACTGTTAGAATTTGTCCGGACTTCTAACCTGCGGATTGGTAAATAGGTTCTGATTAATAGGGGCGTCAGGTGGTACGGGGTGCAAACCCTACGGCGGCGGCTCGACATTATCGGCGACATTTTTTAGAAGGCCTGCGTCCACCTTTGTATGTTTAAGTGCAATCGTCGGCTAAAACGCGCTTGGTGTCGTGACTAAAATGTTCGGACTCTTTTTACAAACATCTGAATATTAGTTAGAAAACTTATTATCTGGACATGGACCGGTCAACACGCCCGGGCGGCCTTAGCCAATATTTTTAACTATGGCTCCAGTCTTTTTCTTTGTCAGGACATTCACCACGGGAATAGCAAAGGATCGTTATGCAGCCAAAAATAAGTGTACGTTGCAAACTCTCTTCAAAATACGCATCTCGCTTGCGTAACACTCGGCTCATTTGACAGTGCGCGAATAAATATTTTGACAAACGCCAATTACAATAGGCTGGGGCGGGTCCGTTACGAGCGGTGTCCGGCGTCCGACGTCGTGTAAGTAGGTCAATACATTATTTATAGTTCATACGTCACTGTGCAGATGGCGTTCTGACGGTTCGTGCGGTAGCTGATGCGTGACGTAGTTTGCGGAGGAAATCGCCGCCAGGAGGCGATACCTGCTCGTAACAATTGATACGATTTGAATTCGAATTCAAAATGGCTGCGCTCGCCTCTGGTAGCTTGTTTTCAGCTTGTTAGATTTTTCGTATATTTCCAAATGCTATTGTATTTTATTTATAATTTACTTCCAACTTTTATAACGAAAACAGTCATAAATAAATATAAATTACCTGTCCAACTATCTGCCTTTGGAGGTCCACTGGTGGTAAGCTTCCCCTAACATTCGCCACTCTAACCTGTCCTATACCTTCTGAATCTAGCAGATGCCCGCTGTCTTCTTCAGGTCGTCATGTCAGTCCACCTGGTCGATGGACTTAGGTGGACTTCGTACACTACTTTTCCCAAGACGTAGACGCTATTCGGGCATCTTCTTCCCCGGCAGTTGTCGGTCCATCTAACTATGTGGCTAGCCCATTGCCACTTCAGCCGGCTTCTTTTCTGAGCTATGTCGGTTACCTTTCGTTCATCTATGGACTCTGCGGATTTCATATTTTCTGAACTCTCCAAAGCGAACTTGTGTTTGTGGATAAGGCCAATAGATAACTTCATTGATATTCAATTATGAGTCCACAGATTATCACAGATAGATACAACATGCATTTTCTACTTATCAGTATAAATAAATAAATAAATCGACATCTCAAGCATTCTCTCCCGTTTATCAATAGTACGGGTGTAAACTGTAAAGTAACATTCAGCTTCTGATATGAAATATAATCCAATCTGTTAATCAAACCGCTCGCTCGAAGCGGCATGAATCACGACGGTCGGCTACCATCACCGCCTACTGTCACGCTCTCACCACTCCGCAGTCAATTAACCACTTTAATATCTGCCGTTCCACCGCTGCAGCTGCTATTGTTTTACGACTATGAGACTCATAGTTACGCCAACAAATGGTATATATATTATTAAACTTTTATTGTATTGTTAGGGATTGTTCAGTGAGACTGTTATTTTCTTTTCAATTCCATTCTTGGGGTAATTACCTACGTTCAATTTCTTGGGAATTCTATTAAATAAACTAAGAGGATCCCGATGCCCTATTGCTAGAAATTTTGCCCGAATGTAAGGATCTGGGTTAGATTTTTAAACATATAAGTAGATGTGTGATAGAACAATTGAGCCCTTGATTTATGCGGATATATGAGTATGCACCCAATGTCTCGTCACCCAACGTTCATGACACCAATTTCATTAATTCTCTTTGATCGGATCGACTCGAAAATCTAATAGGATTAATTAGATTTTAATTAACACTGAAAGATAGTCCAGCTGACATCATGGCCAGACGCAGGGGTTAGGAAAGGTCGAAGAGATCATCGATCTCAAAGTGTAACATGTGGCCCTAGTCGAAAATATCCTAGGTCGGCAATAAAAGGCGAAACCTTGTCACCAAGTGATATACTCGTAAAGACATACATGACGCAGTCTGCAGTGTATGGGAATGAGTTGTGGTCGTGTATGTAAGTAATGTGTATGAGGTATGACATGTTTATGGTCATGTTTTGTTTGTTTACACTTTGAACACAAGGGTTTACAATTAAATTGCAACGTGTGGTCTGCCTGGACCTAATACAATATTATAGGATGAATTTCTACAAAATTATCATGAGATGCGATTATAAAATTGTGGTGGGTGTTTTAAAATGAATATTATTAATCGGCTGATGGGTACTTACTTATTCTTACTTATAATAATGTAAGTTATCACGGCTGAAATTACGGATCTATTTATCTTGATAACTCTGAGACAATAAAAATTAAGACATCACAGTGTTTCGAAATCATAAATGAACCCTTTTGCTCGACAGCCAATGATCATTATTATTTTAATTCCTTAATTATTCACAGGGCCGAGATTGAGTGGTTTAATTGCAATGTAGGTAATTCCTTGTTTTTTCACTTATTAGTCAAACTTTTTGGTATGTGAATGAATCGAATTTTAAATATCTTTTCACTGAATCTTCCTGCGAATTTGATATTAATCTCGTACTTTCGTGTTTAATCATAATTAAACTTAATTATGATGACAAACAGATGCATCAGTGTTTATCAAATAGATAAATATAAAGTGCATTAAGTGAAATCATCAAAAACCTTAGTCACGTTGTAGAATTTATTATATACAGTATTCTGGCTAAGCTAATCTATAGTGAAGCGCTGGGAATATAGACAAGACATGTTTTATAAATAGCGGTGTCGTCACATTGATGCAGGTCAGGATATTAATGCTAATATCAACACTAAAATACATTTGGATCGACCCACCGCGAGCGCGTCTGGGATCTATTGTTTTGTGATGGTTAATATTGAAACAGATTCTGATATAATACCTATTATTCGGGTTATTAATAACACGTAGGATTCGACTATTATCATGCCATCATTAAATAGGACTGCCTCTCTAATAATAAATGAAATTGTGATTCAATTAAAAACTATTACGAAGAACTATAATGTCAACCGGCGGTACCGTGACAACATTCAAAAATGTATCCATTTGAAGAAGGCAATCAGATGTTACTTTATTCTACGGATAAAAATCGATGAGTCCGCTCTATGCACAAAACTGAATATGAATTATATTATGACGTATGTTCGACAGTAAATATATTATTTCAATATGTAGCAAGTAGAGGAAGGTAAATTAAAAAAGAATACAAATGTTCTTATGTTTAACGCGAAATTCCACCTTCGTCCTCACCCGAAACGTTCATTGACATGCTCTTTTTATTCGTAGCAAAACTTTTTCCTGTATCGTTTACCAAGAAGAAACGTTTTGGCACATAAATTCTGTTCGTTTTTTTTAATCAAACGATTAATTAACTAATTATACGTGACTAGCTGACTAGCTTCAACACATTCATGGCCCACTACTGAGCACGGGTCTCTACTCTTTCCCCTAGTTAATCGTAGTCGCAGTAAATTCGTAGATTATATCTTTTTGATTATCTTGACATACTCGTAGGGTAGGGGCTTATTGAGCAAATTAAAAAAAAACCTTGTAATGCAAATAAATCACCAAATAAATCTTTTAATGCATTTCCAATCCTAGGTCTGTAATAGATTCCTTTTATAAATAAGCATATCCTGTGGTATACAATGTACATCCTACTTAACATTATAAATGTAAAAGTTTCTGTGGATGTTTGCTGATTTTTCACGCAAAAACTACTGAACGGATTTTGATGTAAATTACAAACACAGGTAGACCATGGAATAAGATATGGGGTACTGATTATCCCAGAATGCGCGGGTGCAGCCGCGGGCACAGCGCTAGTAAACAATTGAATAATTTGTCTTTGTTTATTAACTGACTTCAAGAAAGGATGAGGTATTCAATTCGACTGTATTTTTTTATGTTTGTTACACCTCAGAACTTTCGACTGGGTGAACCGATTTTGATGATTTTTTTAAATCGAAAGCTGGTGCTTGTCATGTGGTCCCACTTATATTTGAGCGAGATATGACTAGCAGTTTTTGAGTTATCTCTAATTTTGAAGTCGGTCAAGGTTATCAAGAATTATTTGTTTGTATTAATCTCGTATAGGGCATTGTACCATGTTGCATAACGCGCGCCGGGCCACAGGCAGGTTCCGCGAACGATGCTAGGATGTCGTCATGCAACGTGTTGGCAATGTTGGTAGTGTTGGCACCAGGTTGATACATCGCCTCTTCCTGAGAAACAGACAGGAAAATGAAAACGATACACGTTGGAAATGTAAATTATAGTTGGGGCGTAGACGTGTACCAATCAATTAAATTAGACTTTGATTGAGAGTTGGCATACAATTAACAGGTTGAGATTTAGAATAGGATAAGTGAATATAGTGAACGTTTAACAAAATTTCGTGATCATGTCCTTACTAGTAACGGCATGCTAAGGGTTTGGTTTCGTTTGTTACATTGAAATTGCTGTTGGTAAGCTTGAGGCTTTAGCGGTGGCGAAAGAGGTTTCGAATTTCCGATTCTTATAGTACACACTTGAAGTGTGTGCACTGCATATCGGAAGTGGAGCAGCGTGGTTTAGTATGTGTCTATCACTGAAATTAAATTAGTTTATCTCAGAGTTTAATTTAGTAAACTGGCTTACGCCCCAACTCAAAGTCACTAACGATTACTTAAATCCTTAGTACAGAATTTGTATGGTGATTCTTTACTAAGGATAAGGATCGATTAAAGTAAATATTAGTGACTCTGAGTTGGGGCGCTAGTCTAGTATTTAAGGCGAAGTTAATATGACTGTTTTCTCATATGGCTTGTGTTAAAATGTGAATTTCAATTACTTAGTTTCCCTAATAATTATTCAAATTGAAGTTTTCGCGTGAAAAGACCTATCCTTGTTGTGTGAGATTAATAGTTTTGAGTTCTGAGTTTGGCGTCTTTCCACGCACGTGTATATTCTATGCTGTGTTAATGTACTTGCTCAGTTTGCAGGAATCGTTTGCTAACTGCCACGTATCCGGTTCGAGTTCAGCGGTAATGGACGGTTGGTTAATAAGCTACTGAGCAATAATCATTTGCATCTATTCAAAGAGTACCTTGGTTTTCATAATAATAATAGTAATAATAATAATAGTAACTGTTCGACTAGTATTACGAGGGGTTATGTGTCTCTGTTTTATTCTAGTGTTAAGAGGGGTTCGAGGATTGACGATAGGTTTATGTCCTCGGTAGGAATAGTCCTGGATTATTCTAAATTCTTATTTATCATGGAAAGGTTTAGCTGACACATGAATGCTGGGGCTGGTAAGTGGTACCTTTGATGGTGGACCGTGGACGGTTGTAAATATTAATGGGTACCTATTTATTTATTAATTGATGTCAAGAAGAAAGAAAACAACTTGTAAGTAACAGGTCGCCGCGGATCTGCACCATCTGCTCCTGGAAACTCTGCATCTGCAACAACACTTACTGTTACCACCGGCCCTTGCTCTTACAGAGAGATAATCTTAAATTTTAATTTAAAAAACCCCTGACAGTTTATTTACAATAAACAAAGCTTAAGTCTCCTTTCAGACGAAAAAACACTAGACCAAAATCGGTTGATCCGTTTGGGAGCTACGATGCCACAGACAGACATACAGATACACAGATACATAGACACGTCAAACTTATAACACCCTTCTTTTTTCGTCGGCGGTTAAAAATAGCAATCTTCAATTGTAGGTTTTGATTAGAAGAAAATATTGTATTATATTATATTATTGTCAGTATACAGAGAATATGATACCTTTTTAAAAGCTTTTGTTCATTCGCTAAGTGTTCATTCTGCGAAGTCACCTGGAAAACTGGTTCTCGTGCTGTTATTCTCAACTTAGTAATTAAGTTTAACGACTTTTAGCGAAATTATGCGGTGTCTCCGCTCTTGGGTATAGCAAAATATGGTGAAGTTTGTTCTAGATTAATTATTCCAACTTTATTATTCGTTCAATTACTTAAAATATTCCGTTATTTTGAAATTGTGTGATATCAGCTCATTTTTATCTTTATGAACGCTACTTTTATTATGAGTCAACCTGTCGACTCTGTAGCCTAGTTGGTAGCGACCCTGCAGGCGAAGAAAGGCGTCTCGGGTTCGATTCCCGGCCGGGGCAGATATTTATGTGACAGATAAATATTTGTACTCGGGTCATGGGTGTTATTGTGATGTGTTATATACGTCGTCCATGCCACCCGCGGCACAGGTAAAACCTACTGCGGGGGTATGAGTGTGAAAGCGATTGATTGTTTGTTTGTATTTCCTTCGCTCCTGAAATTCTTAGTTTCGAATTCTGCTCGCATGTTTCATTTTTAACTAATGTTCTCCTTAGAAATCAATCATCACGGTCTTGTTTTGGTGTAGGAAATCATCGAGAGGAAACCCAAGTTCCTAAAAGTTCTTCATAATGTTCTTAAACCTGCCATGGTTCTTAATTGAACTTGGCCAACTTGCACTTAGGCAGCGTGGTGTGTGCATTACACTCACATGGTGTTTATAGTTTTATACTGATAAGATGTGATAATAAGATGATATTAATCAAAAGCCCACTCCATTTTATCACGTTTTGGATAGCAATAAACATAGATACATTGTTTTTTCTTTTTAAGTCTAACGGAAATGTCATATCATATCACAAGTGCTCTAGTTTAGCTGTGATTGCGAGGATCATTCACACGATAGCACTGAGCACAATATTGACTTAGGTTATGAATCTTATGAGTTATGATTATGATCAATAGATGTTCGATTCGAGGAGAGGGAATATAATCACGTCTTTATTATAAAGCTGTAACATATAATGGTTGGTCTTAATTGGAATATTATTTTTATTAGTTTGAAACTTTCTTCAAAACAATTGTTGCATTATGTTGTAAATGTAGTGGAATTGAATTGAATATTTAACAATTTATCACTTAATTGTACATTAGGAAATTCCTGATCAAGTGGAAGACTTAACCACAACTTGCTCCAAGTAATGCCATTGTATGGTGTCATATAGGGGAACGGAAGAGACGCCGCCGGTCGTACGCATACTAAACTGGAAATCTAGATGATATCAAGCCATTTTCTGTCATATGTGCTCGCAATATGTACTAACATGGTGTGCACTCATATGGCTGTGTTTTTAAACTGGTCGTATTTTATTCCAGACGAAAGGCGATTATTTTTAGGAAGTATAGCATACTTGATAGAGTGCGCTTTGTGGTAGCTCGGTAAGGTTAGCATAAAAATGTTAATGAATATTGAAATCGAGTTTTTGTTCTACATCATATACATATAATTACTACCAGTAGGTAGTTATAATCACTAATCATAAAACTAATAGGATCTTTACATTATGGAGGCCATATACTATCAAGTGTACTTGATCAAGCGTCAAGCGGACTAGACGCGGCATCCAGTATACTTGATCGTGTATGGCCACGGTATAGCTATCTGGTCATATATCTATCTCATGCACACTGGATAGCGCGTCAAGTCAAACTGCAAAGACAAGTCAAACTCCAGACTTGATCTAGTACACTTGATCGTGTACGGCCTCCATTAGATGTAAATTATTTTGAAAATTTTAATGGTACTTACCAAAATTATTATTGTTTTGTAGCCCAATATTAACTTATTAAGCTTGTTTCTGTTTGGGTTGACTTATAGATAATAAAAGTTGGCGATAGTGTAATTGTATTGTATTTATTTTTCTTCGTAAAAACAATTTTATTGTTTTGCTGCTAGTACAGTTGTTACAAGTCAGCTGTAGACTTCGGTAAAGTCCTCGATGGTTTAATTTTCTGCTCCGTTAACTCCGTTCCGCCTTTGATGTTGTCACTAATTAGTTAAATAGTCTGAACCGAAATAGCTTTAACGTAGTTGTCTACGTAAATTGACCTTCTTTCTATTATAAGAAAGTTAAGAAATCTTTGTCGCGGTTTTGTTGTTAAGATTCCAAGTGGGAGACTTAAATTGATTTGTACGAAACGCGTTTAGTTGTCTCGTAATAGTTAACCTTATTATCGAGTTACTTGAAATGTAAAGGGCATTTTCTTTGAATCCAAGCCCCTCTATTTAAAGAAGAAGAAAGAAAGAAAGAAAACATTTATTTCGCTCACAGGGCACTGCAACAAATACAACAATATGATATGCATTTCTGACCAACAAACCAGTCAATGGCATTTTCGCAATTAAACGCCGAATTTTAGACAACAGTTTTAACCAAATGTGACGTGCGTCATGCTAAAGTTTACGACACGTCAGGAGCTTACCAAAGACGGTTATGTTGCCATACAAAACAGAGTTTATGGCTGACCAAATAAATTAATTTTCACATATGTGAAATATATTTTCTTGTTTATTTGTGATCACACTCGTAATAATAAGACATAACGTACAAGTATGAAAAAAAACGAGCTAAAGCATAAACAGCAGCGAAACGGAATATCTGGGGCGAGTACAGATTTTTTTATGATTGTTAATCAACTTGTTTCTTGTTACTCGTTTTATTTCCCGTTTGACATCTCCAGTAACGAATGGTGCGTAAATTTTACGTTGAAATGTAGGGTGCTATCGATGTGATATCATTTGTTTTTATTAAGATTTGAATTTTTGACAATATAAATACAACTCCGGGTTGAAGTTGTTTCGACCCTGTCAACGAATCCCGGTTTTGATTATGAAGTATGAAGATGAGTGCTGGAAATTATTTGTTGTAGAGGTTTAATTTTTAATTGCATTCATAATGCCGTAATATGTATGAAACAGCAATTTCATACTTAAATTCTTAATATGTAAATGTAGAGTAAGTCAATTTTTAACCGACTTCAAAAAAAGGAGGAGGTTCTCAATTCGACTGTATTTTTTCTTTTTTATGTGTGTTACCTCAGAACTTTGAACTGGGTGAACCGATTTTGATGATTCTTTTTTTAATCGAAAGCAGGTGTTTGTCATGTGGTCCCACATAAATTTGAACGAGATCTAATAAGTACTTTTTGAGTAATATTGAAGTCGGTTATTTTTTGTTAGTAAAATTTAGATTATAATATGACCTTAATTACAACAAAAGTAATTTAACAAGGAGCAATAAAAATACACTTAACTTAGATGGATAACATAAAATATTACTGTTGATACGATCAGAGACAACCCTAAGGATGATTCAATGGGTATCAGATTCAAAGTAGCAGCTCCGGCAAACGAAGCGCGCGCCGCGTCCTCATTCAATCGCATTACGTCTTTTATTACTCGCATCACTACATTAAACCATATTTATGTATTATTTCACGTTTTTATCGACTAAAAAAGCTATACCAACTGACTATGGGTCGTGGAGTTGTTTGTACGAGAAAGTAATTTATGCTCGGACGCGACATTGATTTAGTGGATAGCAATCAGGTCACCTAATGTTTGGGTGATGTAACACATGGAAATCTTTTATGTAATGTAAGTAATTTTGTGGTTTAATACAATTTTTTACCTCCTATTTTACGTTTATTAAAGTTCTTCCTATTTGAGGAACCTCTGTGCAAGACTCATGCTTTGAGGAGGTACAAGGTTTTAAGTCGTGTTTCAGTAAGTAACATTCGGTACTAATTAGGTAAGATTTTTAAACACGAAAGACATAAAAATCAAGCCTCCTATCTTATTTTCGGTCACTTATAAATTAAGAATTTCTGTAATTATTACGTTTTGTTTTGAAAGATCAGTAGTTGTTCAGTTGTATTATAGGTTCCAATTCAAATGCAACATGACTTACAAAATCACCGCGTTCACAATATTTTCAATAGTCACCAGAAAAACCTTTTTTGAAAAAAAAATTTTGCAATACAGTGAAGTACAATTGCATTAATGGCGGACTGATTTCATATTTGGCTACCAAAATTGGAAATTAATAAACATTTCACAGTATCGGAGCCGGAATTACGGTGCGGCGTCGTAACTCGTAATACGCGGGTTTTATATTAACTTTCAAAAGGGTGATGGAAATGTTTTTGTTGAGCAAACAAATAAACGTTTGAACTTTCGAAGTGCCTGTCAACAATGTGTGTTAGGGTTCCGCAGATTCCGCTGATCCGATACCTGAAAGGCATCCTACTTTATATTATAAATGTGATTTTGTATGGATGTTTGTAACTCTTTCATGTAAAAACTACTGAACGGATTTTCATTAAATTTAGCACACAGGTAAACCGTGCTCTGGCATAAGACATAGGGTACTTATTATCCTGGAAAACGCGGGCAAAGCCGTGGCCAGAGCTCTAGTTATTTATGTACTAAACAGGAATCGGCGTACTGGAATTACTGGACAACTGCTTTCAACGCCCGTGTCCACGAATGAGCGACGATAACAGCAATTCGACACGAATGACAAAGTGGACAATTATTAAGAAAATAAGTGTGAAATATAGATTCGCGTTAGTATTCTGAGTAAAACTTACCCAGAGAAAAAATATATGTATAATAATTTTTTAATAGGTATTGAATGTTAGTATAATATACGAATATCGGTTTTCTTATTTTTTCACACCTTGTGTTACATTACTGGAGTTTTATTAAGGATCTTTATTTTTTTTTAAAGTATAATATAGCCTATGTCACCCGGGGATAGTGTAGTTTCCCAACAGTGAAAGATTTTTTTTAAATCGGTTCAGTAGTTTCGGAGCCTATTCATTGCAAACAAACAATCAAATCTTTCCTTTTTATAATATTAGTATAGATTACGGGGTACCGGATGTACTCGTCCGATTCTGACTTGACCAGATTTTTATTTATATTTCTCATTTCATCCTCCGTAACGCGAGATTGCCGGTACGTAACTAAGTGCTCCTTATTTAACTCATTTTTTGTATTCATCTGTTATTTCCCGAAGAGGATGCGTGGCCTCGATCCTTAATTGCAATGAATCACTTGTAGTTCCGAGAATTTGAAAGACTTTCTAGTCTTTTTCTCATTATTATATATTTAATGCAATTTGGTGTAACGACTTACGATCCGATTCATTTTTATAATTTTTAAATGGAAATAGCCGGCAAACAAGCTGAAGATCCACCTGATGGTAAAAGTGGAAATCTTCGTCTATCGTCGCCCTTGGAAATCAGCAACACCAAAAGCATCACTGATGCGTTGGTGGCCAAAAAAGAGAGAAAGAAAATAAAGAAACATTTACATTATGAATATTATGATTCGTTAATGCGCTTTGCGGTTGCACTATTGACATATTTATCTGCCCACAGATACTAAAACACGCACTTAACGTTTCACAAGTTTGTTTTTTCGATTAAAATTAACTGACACAGTTATGAAACGAATTAAACTTTATTAACAGCCAGTAAATTTTCGGAAAATCGATAAACCTTATTATTGAAAGTATAAAACCCACGTGCTGGACCAGCGTTGTGTAATTTTTTATGTTTTTCACAAAGTCTGCGGCGAAGACGATTCTTATTTCTTGGAATAATATTATTGGTTGAATTCGATGTAATTTCTAATAAAATTCAATCGATGTCAGGGTGAAGTTTGGTATGGTTTGTTATTTTGGCATAAAAATCTGAGTCCCTTTTTTATAGTTAAGTGGAATACCTGCTTTCTTCTTGGCCAATAGTTCGTTAGTGATGGTTTAAATGCAACAGAAATCTATGGGCAATGGTGACCATTTAGAACCTGACCAAAATTGGGTGTGGTCTACCTTGGTCATGTCATATGCGAATTGGCTATGAAAGAGAGATATAGTCTGTAATCGATTTTGTTGTAATTACCATTTACGTTTAAATGCAAACCCGGCCAAAAATACGTAATAGCGGTTGTAGTATACGAATCGATTAATGAGATTATGCTGCAAATGAGCCCTGGGCCACGTCAGCGTACACGCGATAATTGAATTCTGATAATCCGATATAGTTGTCAAATTGACATTTAACATGCGGAGAAACGGTCGCTCTTTGTTGGGGACCGATCATTTTTAGGGTTCCGAAGTAAAATCGATCCGTCTGTCCATCTGTCCGTCCGTCCGTCCGTCCGTCTGTCCGAACATGGATATACATGACATATTAATTAAAACTACAGAATCGTAGAATAAAATATTGAAAAACATTTCTTTTCAGGGTACCTCCCCTACAAGTAACGTGAGGATGAATTTATTTCGTCGCGTACCCTATAGTGTTGGGTATCGTTAAAAAGGTCTTTCAAAAATATTATGGACTTTCAAAAATATATATCTTCTAAGACCATATTCAGAACTAGGGGTCCGTTTGCGAAATATTTGGCTTATTTTGGTTAGAGCCAAGTGTCCACCCCTCCCCCCCCCCCGCTGACTAAACGGTTGAAGTCGGACAAGTGAAAAAATTCTCAAAAAGGTTATATGATGAATTTACAAGGAAAACTATCACGGCTATGATAGCATAAGTAGTTAATGAGTAATAGTCGATAAACTTACTACTTTGGAACCCTACAAACAAAAGTTTAAACAAATTATGTTGGACGCTTCGTTGTACAGCGTTAATAACGTGGGGCGATCGATTGTGTTGGCGACGAGGCTGATAGAGTTGGCGGTTAAATAATTATTGACATTGGTTTCTGAAGTATGTTGACTGATTTTTATCTGAACAACTTTTTGAACTTTAAAAGAAAACTTGTGACAAATAACAGAAATTCAAATAAAATCATGTTCTAATTCGAAATCGGTCACAGAACACTATTATTTTTATGTGAACACGATAAATTAGTACGTACTCGTACCACCATCCTTGGATATTGTCATGCAGACGACACTGACGACAGTATTCATTAAGCCGATTCAGCGTCACCCATAGACATTAATAAAATTGAAGACACGTAGCCGACTGGAAGCATGATTTAAGACACGTAGCCGACTGGAAGCATGATTTTCCGATGCGACGGATTTCAAGTTTTTTTTTTACATTAGATAAGTTAGTGCTTGACAGCAATCCCACCTGATGGTAAGTGGCGATGGAGTCCAAGATGGTGAACGCACTAACTTAATAAATGCCTATTCACTCTTCTCTTGAAGACACCTACATTGTAGGTGGACGGGAACACCCACGCAGGCAAGCTATTCCAGTCCTTCGCGACTATGAAAGATGAGGCGAATCGCCTGGTTCGCAGCGGTGGGATATTCACGACGTCTCCTCAGCCTCATTGCACGCCTCTCCATCGAATCCAAGGCTGAAAGGTGACATTTTGCGGCACCGGCCCAAATGTGACAGCAGTACTCCATACAAGGGCGAACCTGGGCTTTATACAGTGTTAAAATCTGCCTCGGTGTGAAGTACTGCCGCACTCTTGCAAGGACCCCGAGTTTTCTTCGAGTTTCATTGGAAGTCCTCAAGTAGGATAGCGGTAGTTAATCACACAGAAAAAACCCTACTGTCTACAATGCAATATTAACACATTCGGAAATCATTAAACATACCTAATGTTTTGACAGAAATATAAATATATAAATGACAGGTGAAACAATGGTTGAACCATTGAATAACATTGGCTCGTTATCGATAGGTACAGGAGTCAATGAATCACGGACGTCGTGTGACATAAACATTGTGCGAACGATCGCACGTGCCCGCTATCGTAAGTTTGTTTACCTTACCAACTGTAACGTATATAGATACGACTATATATAGATACGTCATGTATGTAACATTGCTAAGGCTCGATGTAACTGGCCATTTCCGCGGCAACGTGGCCATGACTAACCTTGAGACTGTTGAACCGTTCTGTTTGGAAATATTGTCAGCTGTTTCTTATTAGACATGTTCTATGTACTGAACCCTTCGTTATGAATCTGGGGATCATTATTTAGAGCGGTGTAACTAAGCTTCGTGATAGAATTTCGTCCATAAAAAAGAGGTTTTTCGTTCAATAAAACCTAAATCTTTCAAAGGTCGTGTATCATGCTGCATTACCGGACCAATCGACAGTGATCCATTCGATCTCATGAATTTCATATGGAAGATCCAAGGCTAGCTTTGGCACGAACCCAGAGGACATTGCTAGTACTAGGACTAACATTTTTGCTTAAACACGGTATCTTCTTTAGAGGAGGAAATAATCAGGCAGTTGAAGGCAGTCTAACGCCCCATCAGTCTATTGTCTACCCGGGGTTGCAAAGACCATAAACCAAATAAAATTATTGCAGGTGAACTTTCTAGCGTACAATTTGAACTCCTAGATAATTTGTACCGATACCATTGAAATAAAGACTAGATCATCTTAAACTAAGCTATGCCGAGGTAAACGCTCTCTAAATGCGCTATGCCAAATAGGTTCACTAAACGAGCATTTACAATATTGCCAATATCGTTAACATTATGCATTGTTGTTATATTGGCATTGTTATCATATTGCCAATAGCTTACTCCACCTACTAATTGTTATGCGCTCGGTGCAGCTTCGTGAACATGATGTCCTTTTATTGTTTCCCGATGAGGTGTGAGAAGCGTTGTATCGTGTATCACGCACGCAAATGAAGACATTCAAAGATTAATAAGATTCGCTGTAGATGTAGACACGTGTGTATGTATTGCATTAGCATTCCAAAAGACAATAGTATCGATGTTTCCTATCGTTTTAATGTCTTGAAAATAAAATTACGAGACATTAATAACTTTGCATCTTACAAGAGCATGGAACGGAGTTTTATTTTATTCGTTTGATCTAATCGGGAACACGATACCTTTTATTGTTTCCTGATTCGATGTAAATAGTGTAACGTTTGTATCGGAGACGCAAATTAGATCAGTTTAAGATAGATGTGTTTCTCTGGAGACGTAAAAACACAGGATCGTATTTGTAAAGATATAAGATATAAGACTCTTGATTTTGTATAATATGTTCAAAGATAATAACTATCTGCTGAATTCTGCTCTAACAGTTTCAAGATTTTTAAAAGCTAATAAAACAGATTACCTACTATTACTGATAAATTGTTCATTGTTGTATATAATTATGTTAACAGCATTTAATCGGGACTCAGTTGTTTTCACGAAAGCACTTTAGCAGTTGCTAACTTCGTCTAACGGGACATCGTACAAATTAGTCACTCGATTACTTGCGATGTAATTCAATAATGTTTTCAGGGAACCAAACGGGCCCGAATTCAGAACAGAACGTCAGATAGGTTGTCCCAACTAATTGATGAACTACGAGTATTTTATATGGATGAACAGTTTCCACCAATCCAAAATAGGCCTGAATGATGTTGAACTCATGGCCACGTAATGTGTCGGTGTCAACCTTGTGAGATTCAACGCCACTAAAACACAAGCGTGTCAATTCACCGCCAAAAGGAGCCCTTTCACCCTGGCTCCTACTTTCCAGAATGTATCCTTGGAATACACTAACCGCCTTCAGCTAAGCGTCTTAGCTAAGGTACGCCGGTACTTCACACCACAACAGCTTTTGACCCTGTACAAAGCTCAGGTTCGGCCTTGTGTGGAGTACTGCAGTCACATTTGGGCTGGTGCAGCTAAATGTCATCTTTCAGCATTGGATTCAATGGAGAGGCGTGCTAAGAGGCTTATTGGTGACCCAAAGCTGATAGAGTCTAGTCTACAAAGCCTCGAGCATAGGCGCAGAGTTGCCAGCCTCTCAGTATTCTACAAGATACATTTTGGAGAGTGTGCGCAGGAATTATATGATTTAATTCCCCCCTCTACTTTTTACTATCGAACATCCAGACGCACGGCAGGTATTCATCCCTTTGTCGTCAACATCCCCCCGGTGCGGACGTCGCGCTTTGCTTCGTCTTTTATTATACGTACCGCAAGGGACTGGAATAAATTGCCTGCGTGGGTGTTCCCCTCTGATTATAATGTGGGTGTCTTCAAGTCAAGAGTGAATAGGCTTCTACTAAGTTAGTGTGCTTTACCATCCAAGGCTTCATTACTGCTTACCATCAGGTGGTTTTGTGGTCAAGCACTAACTTATTCGGTATAAAAAAAAAAAAAAAAAACTTCGACCAATGAAGTTGCAGATATTCGTCCATTGTCACGTGATCCATCTTCATCTACCTCTCCGAATCTTGCCGTCCAGATGTTTGTATAAAGTTCTTAGTCCCAACACACCCCGTTTTTGGAAATCGTGATTCGTTCACGCGACTCCTCGCGGTGTCGCGTTCGCGGAATACCACAAGATTTATTACTTAAAATCCAAATCGCTTAGTGCGAAACACGTGTTGCGTTTAATATTTTTTTATCTCTAGTGACACGGATCTCGGCTGCCAGGAAACGTCTTAATTACGAGGCGTATCGTTACAAGCGCGACGGGGCCGTAGCCCACATCTGTCCGAAGATTACTGACACAACATTATGTCTTCGTCTGCACACGCTCCATACGATTTTAGATCATGTTGTCTTCGCCCAACACGTAAACTATCCCGCTATTCCCATCCAACAACGTGGATAGTTTGTTTTTATACAATAATCACTTTGCGCTATCCTCTCGGTGAAGGTTATGTAGACTAATTTTGCGGTTTTCATTTTCTTGACCCGGTTTCTTTGTTAAAATAAACTTTTGCAACGGATGTATTATCCCCTAGAGGTTTTGTAAATTACAGCCACGGGTAATGGCTGCTGTTTGAGGAATCTCGTCTGCGTCATTGTCGCTGGGTCTGTTTATAGGGTGTGCTGCTGTAGTGCTGTCTCGCTAGCTCATAGTCGAGAAACAGGTGTATTACACAAATAATTTATTGTATACAGCAGTTCATTGCGATGTAAAGAATGCGCTTTACGTGAGCAAATAACGTGACTTTTTGCGGTTCAGACGAATCTCCAACCGATGCGATGATGTGGTATGCGATACCACAGGCAATAATTCCATGATGCATCAAAGCTCTTGGAAACAACGGTCGTAATCATTGAACAGAAATCATATAGAATTCTATCATTTGGCAATGTACTCGTACGGTGGTTTATTTACTAATGTCTACGTCTTCAAAAGTCTAGAACGCCAACTTAAGCGAGTCCCTAAAACTAAGGGACTATAAGGCAATAATTTTGCTGGCCGCTGTGCTCTATAACGCACCCTTGCTAGACGGTTGTTTTTAAATCGTTTTAAACTGTTTGAAAACAAACGTCATTGATAAAACTGCTATCAATACTGGGAACTAACAGTCAAGGCAGCAATCGAATTCCAGCTGTCAATTCGATTTCAACGCCATTAAAAAAAAATTCGCGTTTCACTAAGGTCGACTGTTGAAGGTCGTCCCAGATAATCGATCATAATAATATGACTTGCTGTAAATCATCCAAAAATGTTAATGGAACCAGGCAAGTAGATGGACATCTAATGTTATCCGCCTAATGTCGAGTACATTCGTAAACTTTAAAACATGAGGTTCGATATCCACATTATCCACCAAATTTCCGAGGTCTGTCAGGTTGGTGTGATGCAAAACAAAAAAATCGTCGTGTTCCGGCTGGGGGCTTGAGAGCCAGTTCTTTCTTTCTTCTTCTTCTCTCTTTCTTGGCCGGCAACGCATCGGTGATGCCTTTGGTGTTGCTGATGTTCATGGGCGACGATAGCCACTTACCATCAGGTGGATCGTTTGCCGGCTATTTCCATAAAAAAAAATTAAGTTGAGTCCACACAATATCATGTTAATCTTTGTGTTAAATCACGGAAGATTTTGTTTCGTACGAATTAAATTTAATGAACGCCATTTGTATGCTATGATTGAACTCCTCACTTTAAAGGTGATATTGATTAAGTGATTATTGTTTTTGTCTGTCCATCGCTGCTATCTTTGACATATGTATAATATTAAAATGGTCAGTAAAATTTCTACTTAAAAAGCGACAATAATTTTCTTGTCTTTGTGTGTTCTCCATGGCACCCAAGATAGGGAATTATATTGTGGAGCTATGAGTGTGTACTTGTGTGATTGTGTGTATACTTCGGTCTGCCACTAACTTCTCCACCCTTCGATCACTAATAACAGAATCCTCCACCGGTGTATTTATAAAACGCTAACTGTAGACAATTCTCGGCCCTAACCAGAACCAGTAGACCTAAAAAAACTTTTTACAAAGGTCTGTATGATTCTTTAAAACTAGTTACTAATTTTATCTCTGCAGAGATGCCTACAGAGATAAATTGGGGATTGAAAACTTGTCGAAATCCGCTTAATTCGAAGCAAGCTATAAAAACTTTTAGATTATGATTAAAACAGTTGTAGTGTTACGATATTTTTCTATCTTGCAGCATTCCAACGCTGGCGAAGTTACGGACATTTGTCTAAAAATAAACATTTTACTACGAACTGTTGATTTCTCATTCAGTCAATCACCGCGGCGAACGCCATCCGACTAAGAATAGAGTAAACTTTCAGCGAGATATCGCATCTGTATTGCTCTACTTTACTCGAGAATAGCACCCATAAACAATGAAAGGATACTTTTCTCCTAAACAGTCCTTAAAATACGCTTGGCCTATTCTACTTTTGGCTTGGGTAATTTTAGACTTGAATGGAAAAGCGTTTGGCAGATATAGACGTTTTGTTTTGGAAATAGCCAACAAACGGGCTGCCGATCCACCTGATGGTAAGTGGCTATCGTCGCCCATGAACATCAGCGACACCAAAGGCATCGCTGATGCGTTGCCGGCTAAGAAAGAGAGAACAAAAAGATAGAAAGATGGGAATTATTAAGGGAATATTAAGCCACAATCTCATCTGTTGATAAGTGACGATGTAGCCTTGGGTGGAAAAGCGTACAATTTAAACATAGTACTAGCCTATTTATTATTATCTTATCTATTTGTTACTTGAAAACTAGGTTAAAGAAGAAGACTTTTATTTAAGAATGCCTTAATAGATAACCCTTACTGCCTTTTCTTATTACAGTACTTGTCATTACAATTTATGAAACTATTTTATTCTCTTGCTTCTCTTCGTACACCGCTACCTTCTATTCATGTATTCTATTTTTCTTCTCATCTACCCAAAGGCCGCCTGGAAGAGATCGCTACTTTAGCGATAAGGTCGCCCTTTGTATACCGTACTTTTTGTTTATAAGAAGTTCTGTAATAATTGTGTTGGTACAAATAAAGAGGATTTATATTGTATTATATGTTACATACAAATAAATACTTAGGTATTAGTCGAATTACTAATAAGTAATAACTATAGATAAGTGCGTACATATAAAACGCGTAGCACAACCATGAAATCACTACCGTGAAGTCAATACGTTTACATAGCGGTTAGAAACAGGAAGGAAAATTACACACGCTGTAATCACGTTACTCAATATTAATAATAACTATTTGTACTCGTATATGTTGTTTACTTGTTGTAATTATCTATGTTAATTGCTTCTATATGTGTTCATTCAAAAAGCATATTAAGTATGCTTTTAATTTTATGAACGTGTAATGTTGACATTTCTCTATTCGCCGTGTTGTGTATGTAACGCTACTTACATACTAATTACAAATTAGAATATTAAGTATATAATAATATTTGCACAAGTGTGTAGTTATGATTTAATCACATGCTTATGGGAAATGTTAAGGTGTTTTTTGTTATTTAATCAAGTTTATTTTTAACTACTTAGGTAAATGGGGAAAATACTTCATCTAGAAAACACAAAAAATCCTTTGTAGATTCTGAAACCATCCAACCGAAATGCTTCAAAATGGTTTCATTTGAAAGGCAATAATCAAAGGTAGTTTGAGACTACTTAAACAATGCATTAGGCATTTAGTCCCTCAATAAAGTCGATTTTCCACTTTTCCGATACAACAATTTGAAGATGATATGTAAAGATGCCGCATAAATAGACTGTTGACACAAAAACATTGATGTGTCATTGTCATCAGAAATTTCTTTAACGTAGTAGAACACGCTGGGTATTCACTAGTATATAATAAATATGATGTCTTAATTTTAGTCTTGTACTGATGGTCAGTTAAAAGTGCTATATTACCCAAATATTTGAAGTAGAGTCCGATGAAGCTGATGTTTGATTTGTGAGTCAAAAATTCCGCACTGAATCCTGAACTGCGGCTGACTCAAGGAAGTTCAAAAACAGGAATTCTGAACTAATATACGTGATGTATTGTAATACGAATGATGTTGCTGGGAAATCCGAATAGAACGGAACGGAAGTTTATAATATAATACATTATGTTCCGTTTCCAGACATGCACAGCGCCCACACATTTTTACACAATAACGCTCTCGACCCTTGTCCACACTGACAGTTTTTCATTGTGAATATTAAATTAGATTTTTTATAGATGACTGTTCATCGCGTAGCGAAAGGTTTACGGATAATGCAATAAAAATATATAAATAAATCCGAAATCCAAATCGAATATATATGATTTACCTTCTTTCGTCGCAAGCTCTGGCCGTTAGAACATTGTTAATAAATTGAAAGTAACAAAGACCTTATAATAATGTTTTCTATGGAAACTAATTATGTTAATAAGTAATGAAGTCCGTGAATCCTGTATTCCCGCCTGGCTAGCTACCAGTGCTACCAGGGCTACTTGTCGGCTCTTGTTTGAGTCAAAACAAAAACAGAGATTAAAAAAAAATGTGTGTCAGCTCCGACGCACGACTGGAGTTTAACGCCATCTAGTTAACAATCGTCAAATCAGTAACAACGCCATTAGGGAACGACGACGATGACGATGATGTTTCACATCCTATGTAAAAAGATTATTATTATCATTAATTAAATGGCGTTGTTAGTGATCAGTAATTTAGATTCTGTGTTACGAAGTAGTAGATTCTGTGTTACGAATTACAAGTATAACGCATAACGCACATAACGCATAACGTAACGGGAAAAGTTTGATTTTACTCCTCATAAAATTTCATACCACGAGCTTATACATGAAAATCGATTCTAAAGGAGTTCAAAATAATATCTCCAATAATCTCAAGTTATTTTTTATATGTATCATGAAATTGTTATTTCGTTATGGCTTCCACAGTAATTGCAAGGGTGTCCTAATTTATGGGACGTGACAAATGACCTCTTTCACCTTTACTGTCAACTGGGATAAATTTTTGTTTTCATAATCTCTGCCCATGACTTTGTTACATTAATGGTGGAACGCATTCTTTTTGAATATTCCATTAATACCTAAAGACACGGCTTTGTAAGTAATAAAGGCATTGTTAATCTTTTCTGGTGTTTTACGTCTTCCCACGCGTCTTTGGGACTCTTAAACAGTCTTTGTAAATTACTTGGCTCAATAATTCATTTGATTGTTAGATTGTATTGCTTGATTCATGAAGTCATGGTTTGATTGTATTCTACATGTCAAAAGCAATGGAGTTAATTGAATTAAAAAGATATAATTATGCTATTAATTAAAAATACAGGCCTAGGACCCGGATGACCGAGCTTGGCTCGGTTTTTTTTTGGTGAATCGTGTTTTTTTGGAAATTATTTGTGTTGGTTAACAACGCCATCTACTGAAGTAGCAGTATTGTTACTCGCCAATAGACGTCAGGAAGAGTCTATTCTAGCAGTTGTTCATTGCCTGAAAACACTGATAAAACGACATTTTCTAAAAATGAATTCTAGGTAGATCGATTTATCGCTTCCGAAACCCCCTGCGTACTAAATTTCATGAAAATCGTTGGAGCCGTTTCGGAGACTCGGATTATGTATATACAAGAATTACTCGTTTAAAGGTATTAGATAAGGAACTTATTATTATTTGTGTTTAAGACATATTTTATATTTATTTACAGTCGATCTAGAATGTTTTGGGATGGATAGATGTCTTAGGACTAAGTAAGTAAGATGTTGTCGGAAGGTGGTTACAATAAAAGCGTGTTTATAGTTCTTTCAACTATTATCTTGTTAGAACATCAAACTAGAATGCTCGTGTCTGGGACTATATTTTTGTATCAGTATCAATCTCTACGATCGTCCGAGCGTGTGTCTGACCCTCGCATTCCGTAGTACTGTAACGGTCGAGTGAAGAACGAGTGGTTGATTTACGTGCTTTCATATCACATATAGTTTGTCCACTTACTCTCAAACATCCTACGCCACGCCAGCCACGCGACCTAAACGAATGACTTGGCAAACCATTGCCAAGCCAATTTACACCAGTAAATTGAACTGGAAATGGTTTGTATTATTAGCTTTATTGTGGTTATGGTGAAGGTTGTGGTTCTCAAATTGACGTCGTTTTGCGAATCTGTCAATTTTCGTCACCTGAAGAAACGCGTTTCTGACAATGTGCGAATCTGTTGCGAAATTTCGGGTGTAATTGATCATACACATTAAGAGACAATGTCCCCGATACTAGAAAAACATTTCAATCAATTCAATCAGCACCAATACAACAGCTGTAAAGTCCGAGTTATGATGATGATGATGATAAGATTGCGTGGAAGAATTTTTTCACAAAAAATGTCTTCTATAAAAGTCTGAGTGAATTCTTAATCTTAAGACGTGTAGCAAACTTGCTAGTGGACGTCCAAAGTTGTTAATGCTTGAAAAGAACGTGACAGAGTTTCATGACGGCGTCTGAAAGCTGAAAGTTTGAAGGGTTCTTGAGACTGTTCTTTTGTTTACTTTAAGTTGGAATTAAGGCGTTGAAACTAACTTAATCTGTAGTGTCAGATATGTTAGTTGTCGCACTTAGTCCTTTTTAAGCAAGTAAGGTTTCATAGTGTAAAATTTATGTAAGTTAACAAAATTTGTCCTAACTCGTGAGCTGCCAAACGACTCGTGCTAAGCTGGAGCCGCTTGAGGCTTAAAACCCGTTCTTTCTCTCTTGCTGCATTCTTCTTTCTTGACCGGCAATGCATTGCTGGTGAACACTTACCATCAGGTGGCTGGTTTGCTAATTTGTCCGCTATCTATATAAAAATCCTTTTATAAACATGATTAATCATATCATATCACATCCTAATACATACTATGACCCTTTCGTCACCATGTCCGTTCGCTACTGTCTAAACTAACTTTGATTGTACGTCCAAATGACCCCAATTGCAGCGTGTTGATAAACCTCGACGAGATTCATATCGCAAACAGCCGCAAATTAACGGAATGTCATATCGTACGATAGAAATAGGGTCGGTGACTGCAAAGACGTCATGACGTCAGAGCCCCTTGTTCTCAGTGGCACGTGGATTGTAACGTGACTGATGAAATCAGGTTTGATCGGCACGTGCTGATGGGGTTTACATGTGTATCCTAGGCTGCTTTTCCACAAAAGTTGTTAGAGATAGCTAAGCTGTGAAAGAGATTGAAGATTGATCGTTTTCATCAATGGTATACGGGCAGGATTTTCTAAGAGTATGTATTATTCTTCTCTGCTCTGCGAATAATTAAAGGGGTCGTGGATACGTAACTACGTGATCCTCCATGTCTAATACAGCTTTGATGAACCTATTCCCAACAGAGCAAAGGTAACTGAAGCAATCAAAATCGAGAATTAAATTTTTTTTTTGTTCACCTAAGTTAGGGATAATAATTATTTTTCTAGGTACCTACGCACATTACTGTAGAAATGCTTAGGTTGGTAAGATTTTAGGTAACTTGGTTAACTGTTAATCCTGAGGAATTATCTTCAAGGTTTCATTTATTATGGTCTAATTTTCCGTGAAAATTGTACATAGTCTTCTTCTAAGAAAATCAAATTTTACGCGTCATTTAGTGTCTAATCTTTCAGCGGAACTCTGCCAAAAATATTTCAATCAACGTTACAATTTAATTGTTTACCTTTTTTCATAGTACACAGTCGGGAAGTATATTTTGTTCGTTCGTTTTTCCCTTGTCATATCCGTCCGAGTACATTAGCCCGTCTGTGTTATCTTTTTTAACGTATAAACATCTCTATCGGTGAACTGGTCAAGAAGGAAACGACAAAATCGAATTTCGAAGCTGAACGATTGGGAATCTGAATAAGACTTATTGTCAAGCCAGCACTTTTAAAGAAGCAGAAATATTTCTGATATTCTGATAAGCGGACCCGAAAATTTACAATGACCAGGTGTCAAATGTTGCTTATCTTATTACTAATACCTACTTAGTATTTGATAGAGATTCTCAACGATATTGTACGATATATTCATAACGTTCCGTGTATTTACATGTTAATGTGCTTCAAATTCAAAGTCACTGAACACTTCATCAAGAATTGGGGTGTAAGCTTCCTGTAGGTCTCGTCAACTTATTGATTGATTATTGATTAGTCTAACATATCTTATGAAGTATATAAGTAGATTTGTATCTTATGTATTTCCCTTACCTTATGTATTCTATAATACTTTTTATGTATTACAATTTATATTGCAGAATAACATTGTCATTTATTTTTACGCTCATATATTGGTATTTGTACTTATTATCACTATACATTATCATTTCATTATTATCACTATATATTTTATCGTATTTTCCGTATTCCGTTTCCTTTTTCTATTCATTCTACTTTTACTTTCAGTACTTTGTATTTTGTCCGTATTTTGTACCGCCTTCGCTGTTCTCTGTTTAAACCTAAGGTCGACAGGCAGAGAATGCTTATAGCATTAAGTCCACCTTTTGTACCACTTAGCTTTAAGGGTATAATAAAGTGTAAATAAATAAATAAATAAATGTGGTCGTGAGCATTTATTCATTATGTCTCACGTATCTATACAGAATCAGTCTGTCGATAAAATTGATTCGTGTTACCGAATCGGATTGAACGTGCTTCGCGGTGTACTAAAATCGACCGACCGAAAATCACAATATCGATCATAATAATATTGAATTTGATTTACGAGTCATATGATCGAGGATTCCAGAAAGAAATTTATGTTCTAGATTTAGCCGCTTTGATAACGATGCACTGTGCGTCGATTTTGACACGGTTTTCGCGATGCAGGCAATCAATAATACTTTTTCTGATGACGTAGTGAACCAATAATAAAGTAATCTAATGTATTAAAATCTCGTATCATGGTTTTTATGGTTACAATTCCTCCGAAACGGCACGATAGATTTTAATGGATTTTTTGTGTTTAGGTATTTGTTAGATATGAGAATAGGTTGTAAACTGTGGTTGTAAAGTATATTTCATACCGCTAGGTAATTAAGGTGTCCTAAATCTAGAATTTTTTGGCAGAACAAAGTTTGCCGAGTCAGCGAGTTAATAAATTATAAATTGCACATTATTCGCTTCACGGAACACACATTTAACAAACTTCGAACATGTTCTTAGTTGACTTAAACTTGAATAACATGACCCTTCAGGCCATGTAGCCCAGTTGCTAATGCCTGCGATGAGACCATGTTTCGATGCTCGGCTGGGGCAGACTTATGTACCTAATGGCTTAATAATTGTTCTCGAATAGTGAGTGAGTGTTTCATTTCGTGCATATCCATGCCATGCCATCTACAACACGGAGAAATCGAGAGCGTTATTTCAACGGACAGTTTTTATCCATATATGAAGTAGTCTGCAAGTTTTTTGCATTATTTACAAACAAAAGGTCATAAAACACTCGTTTTGCATAACAGTGGTCACCGTTGTGCGATGAGACATACCGCTTACGTGTAGTCTGATACATGGTATATAGTAGTCATAATTGGTCCCCTGCCAACGACGCGGCGACGCCGGTGCTTCGCCGAAACTCGTATCGGGGACGATATCTCATTTACTTATTGCTGTCACTAACTGTTTTCTAAGGAAACCGGCTGCATTGTGCCGCGTCTCTTCCTGCGTCGAGAATCGAGATTTATGCTAATGGGGATCACTGAACCCAAACTTCAAATGAGACGAGTCATCAATTGTGGGTTCACTTAGTGATAGAAACTTCATATGACTTATTAATCATCATTCTATTCGACATCATCATTCTATTCGACAGCTTTGCCATTTAGAAGCCTTTCGAGGTTGCGATTCCTAAGGCAAGTATTATGGTTCTTGAGGCATATAGCATGTTTCTTGTGATGTGTCTGTGTGTGTCCAATGTTCATGCTATCATCGACAAAGAGATTCCTGGTGGCGAGGTGAGAGTTTGTGACTTTTTGTAAAAATATTTATATTTGTTGGGTATTCAAATGGTGGTTCTGGTATTGTATCGTTGTGATAGTAAGTTGTTATGTGACAAAATCTAAATATTTTTTGACATTTTGAGATATTATACAAATGTGTCATTGAACTGTATGCAATGCATTCGTAGACTTCGTTACATTGAACCTGTTAAAAAATGTTTGATCACAGATTTAATCGTATATTTTTAGTGGTTCATTCTTGAATACGATAAGAGTAATTTTGATATACATCCCGCAAACTATTTCTTGGCAGCGGAGACATGAGTAGGATAAGTATCTGTCCGGTGTTTTTAAGGATAATTTGTCAATTTTTTGTTCCTCTACAAAAATTGTCGTAAACATTTTTTGATATCTATTTAAAAAGCATTTGATTTTCTTATGATATTTATAAAAAAAGAAACGTCCCAATGTATGAAAACCGTTATGTAATATTAAAATCTCATTACAGGCGTTTATGAACCCAAAATGATTGTTTCTCACTTTAATTAATATTCTCACTTACAAAAAATATTTCTTTTTATTGATTAACGAAAACTTCTGAGTGAAGTGCCATTTTATCATCAAAACGATTAAGACACGATAGTGATATTTTATTTGTAACATTTAAATTACTGATCACAATACGCAGTAAACGAAAGTGGATCAACGTAGGTAAGTTAATCAATATCTCTCACTTCATTTAACCAAGTTAACAAAGACCTCCTGAAATGGGCCGATAACCTCCAGTGCAGCTCACGATATCGGATTACATCTGGTTAATTAAACTGATGGAAATCAGGTAATTTGTAGCATGATCGTTAAGTTAATAGCTAACTGGTCATGAGATAGTATCTTAAGAAACCTAGCTTTACAAATTATTGTAGCCTTATGACATTAATTATAATTTTGAGTTCTGTAATTAGTTTAAAATAAACAATTCGGGATAATATAGAATACATAAGTGTTCTTATCTAAACTAAAAGTAACTTCATCGAGACAGCTTTTTGTATGTTGTTAGAAAGAAGAGCATCTGTGAACAGAAAAATTGTAACGATATATGTACTTATATATGGTCGAGATATAATTTTAATTAGTCAACTTTACAAATTTATTACGCAACACCTTGAAAATAACGCAGCATAATAAAAGGAGATGAGAAATCTGTCGTAATCTGTTAAAACGCAACCAAAACAACAAATTATGATAGCAACATTTTTTATTTATAACTATTGATGTAGCAACGTGCGTAGGAGTAGAAAGGCTACGCTATTGCATGTAACTATCGTATGTAGTTATATACCAATGTGTTTGAAAATATTTGAATTCAATTATTTCTCCTATATTACTCCATCACCTTCAAAAACCATTCTCGCTTAGAACATCCGTCTTGGATATTCACGATATGGTCACCCTAATCTCGGCCGGAGTGAAATTATTTACGCCGCCACAATTGACTCGTTTACGCGTCGATAAAAATTTGATAAATGCTCTCACAATCAGTTGAAAGTGATCCGGTCTATTTATCGCACTTGTTTTCGAGAATGATAAATTCTAATGCGGTATGTAGGTTGACAGTGAGATGATAGGAATTTTCGGGGTACTAACTGTAACATGAAATTATTGTTGCTTTTTATTTTAAATGTAGTTGAATTGGTGATGCGTAAGTGTGTTACATTTGTTACGTTGTCTGTTACGGGATTTGTGTTATTTTGTGTTTTATTTTAACGTAATATTATTATATTGTTTTGAAGGTTATTTTGCTAGATCATGAACTTTAGTCATAGTAATTTTTATTAGCGATTCGCTTATTCTAAAATATTCCTATATATTAAGCTTATAGTAGCTAACACAACATGCTACAAATCAATAATAATTCTATCTTAGCGCGGTTTAAAACCAATTTCAAAATATATTGCTATTTATTCGCATTTCGTAACGCCAGTTTAAGTCGAAAAAACCCGAAGTTTTCGATAGACATTTAGTAGAGTAGCAGTACTATGTCATCAGTATTGTAGTAAGGTAACTATGTTAGGATTACAACGATTACATTGCCTGTGGAACGAATAATTTTCGATTCATTTTCCGTTTCTACCTGTAGATAAATGTACAAGGGTCAATTTATTTTGGTTTACACTAAAATCCTAAAATATTCCCATGACATGACCATGCATACAAGGTCAGCCATGGAAAATAAAAAAATTTGGATCCCATCACAATACCAACATTAAAAAGCGGTTTTGTGAAGTTTATGTTACAACCACTTCAAAGAACGTTGTTGGAGTAATAAAATGAATATAAACTGCATTTGAAAACAGGTGAAGGAAATCTTTTGTTTAGAGTTTAAAAACTATTCCTTAACTACTTGCAGTAGTTTATTTTATCGATATTTTTAACGCACATTTTATAACCATACTTCAAAGTAATTCAGTAGTTAGTGATTGTGTATCCATTCATCAGGATGAATAATACCGTCTATTTACTTAAATGTACTTAATAGTACCTGTAGGTTTCAATACATTGATTGGCCATAAACATTTTTATAAAGTCATAGTACCTACACCATCTTTTTAACAAACCTTATCGTGAGTTTGCAAGATAAATAAATAAGATAAAATTAATGTAGTGGGTAAAAAATATTTTAATTAAAAATACACATTATAAACACTTAATGGCAACATAACCAGAAACCACCCACGATTCAAGAAGAAGTATAATATGTACCTGCTACATGTCTGCCCCGGCTGGGAATCGAATCCTAGACCGCTCGCTACGCATGCAGAGAAGCAGGGTTACTGGCAAATAAGCTATGGTATCGTAAGGTCTATTGTCCGGGACTGTTCTTGGGATAATAAAAGATCGTCTTCGGGCCGTAAGTGGCGTAACTGATAACAATGAAATATTAGGAGTAACATGACGGATTACTGAGTAACGCGCGTCAATTACAATTACAGCTAGGGTTGCCAGACGTCCGGATAAAGCCGGACATGTTTAGGCTTTTTGAATGCGTGTCCGGCCAAATTTAACGGTGTCCGGCTTGTCCGGCTTTTTACATTTTACCAACTTATAAGAAACTTATACAAGGACACAAAACAATTTTTAATGATGACTGTTAAAAGAAGTTTCTGCATGTAATCATGTTTCCGAAACTATTAGTATTATATTTTTAATTTGTTTACTTTAAATGTTATTAATCAGTGAAGAAGTTCTAAAAAAATGTGTTAATAATATTAATACATAAAATTCTTGATAATTTAGGGTGTCCGGCCTTTTTACCCAAATGTCCAAAATGGCTGGTCTGTCCGGCTTTTTGGTTGGCCGACCTGGCAACCCTAATTACAGCTAAGAAATCCAGCGGGTGTTTACAACCGTGTAATAGTACTCGGAATACAAGTTTTAGTAGTGACGTTAGCAGGGTTATTACAGGTGAAGTAAACATTGAAAAAATTCCATTGAAAAGCTCAACGTACGTTTCAACAATCGAACTTGGCTAATCTAAACAATTTTCTAACAAGTTTTCAAAAACAAAAGCGGATTAAAAACAAACTCATGATTCGGTCTCGACGTTGTAAATTGTAAATATTATTGCAAAAATTGGACCGTCAGTATTTTGAACACGTGCCGTGCGATTGATCAAAATCTGCATTTTTCTAAGCTAAGTCTACTTATAAGTACTTACATATTCATCCTACTTAGCACTTAAAGCTGAAATAATATTATACACTAATCGTATTCATTTGAAAGGCAATAATGCGAAGATGGTTTTAGACCACTAAAACAATGTTTTAGGCACATTCGATCCATGAAGTCGACTTATCTATCCCATATAAAATTTTTCCCTAATCAAAAACGCCGGGTATCTACTAACTAGTAAATAATATATTCATAACTTCGCATTATTGTACGGGTGTCGGGTGGTAAGTGTGCCAACATAAACAAACGTTATCTGTCAAGCATGTTACCCTGATCAAGTATTGAATCCGGGATCCTTCGGTCACCGTTTGGACTACTAACCGAGTTCCCGGAACGCTGTTGCAGTACAAAGTCTTTGTTATTCTTCCTCTTTACTCTTTGTTCCGCAAAGCGCGAACAGTTGTATCTCATCGCTCGTCCAATTCAAGGAAATGTTCGTGGTGATTTGATGAAATTGATGCAAGCGCGACTACACAAATCCGAACACTGTAATGTGGACGTATAAAGTTTTCTAAGATTTATCCGTGTTAAATTTTCTGTTGTGGTGTTTCTATGAATTTTTTGGAGTTTTTAGAAGTTTTGTTGATCTGGGTTATTTTAATAATTCTAAAATTTTGATACCTAAAAGTCTTAATCATGTACCGTAATGAGTTAACACTGTTAAGTGATAAATCTCAAGGCAATACAAAAACCTTCGGCAAAGTTTAATATTACATAATTGTTTTCGTTATTAGCAAAGTTTAATCATAGCCTTACCTATACAAGTAGTATAATTCTGCATTATTGAACTGTTTAGAACATTTTACTTTCCTTTCTTGCTGACTGTACCTACACATAATTTTTAAGATACACTATAATTCTACAGTATTAAACTTTCTAGATCATTTTACCTTGTTCTTTTGCTGACTGTACCAACATCCCCATCTCGTTCCAGGTGATAGACTTCGGCAGCTCGTGCTACGAGCACCAGCGGGTGTACACGTACATCCAGTCCAGGTTCTACCGCGCGCCCGAGGTGATGATGGGCGCCAGGTACGGCATGCCCATCGACATGTGGTCCTTGGGCTGCATCCTCGCTGAGCTGTTAACAGGTAATGACGTTCACTTAACTCTACTTAACTAACTTAACTAAAGTCCGGTTTAGACGTATTCAGTAGTTATGTAGAAAACTAAATTTTAACTAAATTTTAAGTGAATAACTTTTACTGCGCGTCCAAACGTAATAATTTAGTAAAGCTGTTCAGTTCATACAATTCTTCACAACCTACTTAATTACTTCAGCATTTTACTAAATTTTAACTAAAAAGTGCCTGTCCAAACGTGTTAAGTGATAAGCCCCGCCCACCCATTTTAACAGAAAATAGAAAAATTTATAAATTACTTTTTACTTGCGCACTAAATTTTAACTACTAAATTGTCCGTTTACACGTATAATTTTCTTAAAATTTTGTTAAAATGTAGTTAACTACTTAACTACTTAATACGTGTAAATCAAACATTAGTACCACCGTCTTGCTTCAGTCAGCCGCCATAAGACACGAAGTATTCCGGCTGCGGGATTGTAAGCCAGTTCTTTGTCTCGCTCTTTCTTGGTCGGCAACGTATCGGTGACGCCTTTAGTGTTGTCGATGTCCATGGGCGACGATAGCCGCTTACCATCAGGTGGATCGTCAGCTTGTTTGTCGGCTATTTCCATAAAAAAAATATTATGTATTCTAATTACTATTTAGTAATGTGGCTGAAGGTGTTAATCCCATAGGCCACTGCGATCAAGTTAGAACCATGCACCCCTTGATTGTTAAATCAGTCATCGGTACAGTTTATACGGTTATCATTATTGAAGTCGTTAAGCCACGTCAAAAGCTTCTCAGTCACACAAGATCTTAAAAAGAAGAGCCTTTAGGTGTAGCTCTAATAGAATTTTAAATATTTGTCTCCGTTCTTCTTTGTCCTCTGCTTTCACCAAAATACATTATGAATTATTTTCTTCCCTAGCAACATGCCTGTGGAACAAAGCAACTTTTATAAATGTTTTATTTTCATAACGGTTTCCGTATGCTTGTTGTTGAGGACGGAGTCTGTTGAAAACCGCTTTATACTTACGTGTGCTCGGGGCTAGGCGTTCCCGCGTATTCTCCTTACATCATTAATCCGGTTTGCACGGTTTTTTGAAAACCCTACACCGGTTTTAATGGCATCTTTTTGTCTCTGGTCTGTGCTTGGAAAAACAAATGCAAAATATTCTTTAGTGAGAATTTTATGACAAAAGGCGATGTGTGCTGATTAAGAGGATAGGGAAGATGAATTGTTGGGCTCTGATGGTCTTTAAAGTTTCTGTGTAAGTTAAGATTATTCAACTTCGCACGGGACTAACTTTAAGTTAAAGTATTTTTCTTATCTGTTTTAACATGTTGGCGTTTAATCCATTTCATACGTCTTATTACATTAGGTATTTTAGATGTCAGTTTTTGGTATTTACATACATTTCATTGTGCTTTTTATTTAATATTAATAAAAAAGGTTACGCTTAAAGTTAATTTATTATCACATTAAAACAATTTCTACTGACAGTCATACAAATTTTCCCACTCGCTTAAATAGATTAAATCGTCCATCATCAGAGCGGAACATACGATGCCTGTAATTAATAATTACCCAGAACTCGTTCGATTCAAACCGAAAACCAATCTCTCCGGTTTGGTTTCCTTTACTTCGGTCATTGCAGTTGTTTTTTGGAGAGACCTGGCGAGAATTGCTGCCTGTCCTAGATGACCTATATCCGTGTCTATTACTAATTTATCTTTGAGTAGACTTGAACAAGTTGTGGAAAAGTAATTTAATACGTGGTAATTTTTAGAGATGAGATTTTAAGAAAAGTATAAAATTATTTTATTAAAATATCAAATGTCTTTCGTTGGGGAACCTTTACCACACAGTTCTGCCAGGAGCGAACATCATAAATACATACATAAATAAAAAATGCGAATATTAGGTGTGTTAATGTAAAATATCAAACTAACACTTGTTGATTTTTGTTTTATAATACAGACTACTACATTGTGCGAGTATTTCCTGTGAACTGTTGTTTTTAGAAATCTCTTACAGGTTCAGTTCTTGTTTCTGTTGTCGGACGCAAATGTTCTTTGTTCGCGAATATGTTGAACTCGTCATCGACCCATTATTGTCTTAATACGCACGTGCGTTCTCTGACAACGGCCATCGCGGTAAATTACCACATAATTAATATCATTTACAGTGCGACCAACTTATCTGTGAACTGAGGGAGGGCGCTGTCGAACGCATTGGACCAATCACTGGGACGCAATTCGAGTCGTAGTAAATGTCAATGAATGAACAGAAAAAACTTATGAATGGGGCGGCATTAGTTCCAATTTTCGCCATTTCACAGATAAGTTGGGCGCACTGTACCATATTTCATACATTTTCCACAGTCGGCGGTTACCTAAATTAAAATCTATTCAATACCATTTGCGACTGTATTTTCACACCTGCGACTTGTATTTTCCAGGGTTCGCCTTGTTCCCTGGCGAGGACGAAGCAGACCAGATGGCATGCATCATCGAGCTGCTGGGCATGCCGCCCCAGAAGCTGATAGAGCAGGGGAAACGCTCCAAGAACTTCATCAGCAGTAAAGGTCTGCCGCGGTACTGCACTGCCACTACCCTGGCGGACGGCACAACTGTACTCAGTGGTGGTGAGTTGATTAAATTAATTAACGCTGCACACAAATAGCTCATTCCATTCCCTATGTCTTGGGAGCCATGGAAAAGAAACAAAGACAAGAACACACACAGAAAATCACACATGAAAAATCAGAGAACGGATGCTCCGAATACATTGACTCCTAACCTGGCAGGAGAAGCAGGAGATATTCATTTCATTGAGATGGAGGGACTCAAATATAAGTTCACATTTGACTGCCAAAATTTAAGAAACTTTAAAGTGGATATTTTGATTTATGATCATGATCATAAGTGTTTTTATTCAACATTTATGTATATAGATAGGCGCGATCGGGAACGTAATCTATTCAACGTATATGTATAAAAAATCAATCGGCTATAAAATTCGAAAAGTAGTTGACTGACAGTATTTAAGGATAAATTATAAAACAGTTACACAATATGTTATGTAGCAGGTATATGCCTATATGAGATTTCAAATGAATTACTCATTTGTTAATATTATCTGAAACCTTTGAACAAGCGTAACAATGATCCTACTTTTCCTGTTTCATTTTTGTTAATAAAAGAGCCGGGTCGTATGTATTGTAATGATATGAAGGAAGATTTTATCTACCTTTATTCCTACTGGTATTACGGGAAAGCCTCGTGTTATCTTTGACTAGGTCCAATAGTCCAATATATTAAGATATATTTACTACAGGCCAACCGGTTTTTTTTTATGGAAACAGCCGGCAAACGAGCTGACGATCCACCTGATGGTAAGTAGCTATCGTTGCCCATGGACATCAGCAACACCAAATTCATCACTGATGCGTTGTCGGTCAAGAAAGAGAGAAGAAAAAGAAAGAAAGAACTGGCTCTCAAACCCCCAGCCGGAACACGACGAGTCGTTTGGCGCCTGACTCATGCTCAAGGGTGGTAGCTATCCAGGCAAACCCCATGGAGAAATAATAACAGTAATAATGGTATTAATAAACAATTACGATCAATATTACCAGTATAATCCCTCGAGGGGCCCTACCACCAGCGGGCCGGATTTAGTCGCCTTTTACGACACCCATCCGGCGTGGGATTAGGGTTAGTATTCTAAGTCGCCCCAATACGTTATGACTGGATACGTTTTTCTGCTTATAAATAAGTAAATCAATAATTTTATGTATTTAATTTTGTATCACACTATAAAAACGAATGGATCTGTTTTAATGGATGTGATATTTTATGTTGTCTAAAATAAATAAATTGAATGTTCTACTGAATGTTCTCAGGTAAGGCATCGCGTTGAGATCTGCATACAGCACTGCATGCTTGAGATTTGTTTTAGAATGTGGGTAAGGTCTGATAAACCGCAGCTTTGCATTTGGAGGGCCTTTTCCCTCAGATTTTGAGAGAAGACCCGTATTTAACAGTCGAACTAATGGTCCTTGTACACTACGTTAATTACAAAAGTAAAGGAATATCAGAGGGCTTGCTCTCAGGGAGTTATGTTCTATTAATATAATATATAAGAATCAGGAAGGAGTCCAGTCACGCTTTATCAATCATAAGTAACATCTTCGTGCGTATTTCATATCGTGAGTCAAAACTGTTACCAGACATATATTTCAAAGTCTGGTTGAACTATCATCGTGTCCACATGAATACCGGTCTATTAATATTTGTGTCGTCAGAGGTTTAGTGAAAATTGTCTTCGTCATTCTGTCACCCGCTCACGTCATAGTGCACTATGCAAACTGAATCACGAATACCGAACGAGTTGCGATGTTGAACTGAAATTTATACAAAACGTCTGCTAGATTTCGTCACCGTGAATGATAAAAATTAGAGGGGACGCCTGTCTGCGTGCCAATGATTCATGGACTTAAATTCGAAAAAAAATTGGTTGTAATCACATTGAGATGTAAACATTTAGGTAAGTATGCTAAGAGTGTTTACGCTGTACGCGTGTGTGGGTGATGCCGTAGATTCAAGTGATCCAATTTCGTTTCAATTTCATATTTTATATCCACGGACCTGAAAAAAAGATGGACGTAACCTCGTCTAATCGAGAGTGAAGCATATCAATGGCCGCCCACTTACCATGTGTGCGTAATTTTTGATTCGCGATTGAAGTAGTATGGTGTCAATGTGTGCGTGTGTGTACTTGTACGAATAGAGAATTGGTATTACTATGGGTACTTCACTGAATTTGTTTTTGGGATTACGTCCGTCTTTTTTTAGGTCCGTGGTTATATCATAATAATATCATGACACGATGATACAACAAACATATTGAGTGGTACTTAATTTATTACACGTTACAAACAACAAGTTCAACGCCAGGACAAACATTTATTTCTCACATAAATGTTTCTATGTCCTACTTGGGAATGAAATCTGGGACCTCTTCGCAAATGAGTGTCCTACTGGACTATGTATATTTACTTTTAGTACACATTTAACGGGTCATAATTTCATAAATCCTCTCTGTATTACAGCACCGTTATTTTAATCAGATTATCAAAACGTGTATAATATCTCGTTGGTAATTTCAGCCAACAATACTTCCGTGTTGTTCGTTGATGTGTGATCTACATACATACACAAAAATTAAACGTAATTTGTATGTAAACATTCGCAGTGGTGATCGTTACTACGTGTTAGAATATAAAGCGATTGATCCCTCTGGTCCTGTGCCAACGTTGATTCATAACGGGTTGATTCGAATGTGTGATATCGCGAAATGTTGTAATGTTTTATAGTGTTATAATTTAATATCGAATGTTACTGCGTAAGATCCGTTTCGGAAGTTAAATCTATTGCCGATAGTAAAATATTCATAATATTATTTCTCTTGAAGTATTTTTAATGACAACCAAAATACCCGTAAAAGAAAGGTTACTGACTACTTACTACTGACCCTTCAGCATTTGTAACTGACCGAAACATCTCGGTCCTCGGGTAAGATGCAAGTTGGATTGGTGGAGGGGTTAGTGGCCAACCCAAGTATTGGAAGTTTACATGTCGCCCGAGGGTCTCCGACATGGCTTAACGACTGTTATGTTACGATAACAATCGGGACCGACGGCTTTACGTGCCCTCCGAAACACGGAGGTGTTCAAGAAATTTTTGCCACTAGCTGACCCATCCAATTACCGACCGCGCCCGCTGTTACTTTGATTTTTAATATAATATTAATATATTGTGTTATTAACATTCCAGGCATGTCTCGGAGAGGCAAGCCACGCGGGCTGCCCGGCTCCAAGAGCTTCGTGACGGCGCTGAAGGGCTGCCAGGACAAGTTCTTTATCGACTTCATAAGACGGTGAGTACAACACCTCAGCTAGGGCCAAAGACCGCTTGCACGTGACCACAAGCCATATCAAGTCATAGTAAGTCATAACAAGTCATAGAAGCCATATCACCACAAGGGAATGATAATTGAAACAAAAAATAACACTATCGTTATACAGATAATGCTATGTAGGTATTTTGTATCAAAAATTTGTGAAGCTTACCACTACTAAAATAAAATAAAAAACATTCTGATAATCAGATTTTGGCATCGCTAAACCGCTACTGCCTACTGAGCTGAGCAGTATAGATAGATATAGATTGAATGAGACACAGAGGTTTGGTGATATTTATCTGTCTGTGACATTAAAACTACAATTACATTTGGTGGATTCTGAATCACTAACGTTCAGAAACAACGTATTCGTATTAATTATATTAATAATAATCTTGAGAAAGGGGCTTTGATTTTGTATGACGTATAAACACCCCCTCCCTCCTTTTAGCTTGCATACATCGTTTGGCCACTGCTAGCGTGTATTAACAAACGTTGACCACCCAATTTTGACGACCCGTGTGGCGCAATGGTTACCATGCCGGATTGTCGCACCGAGGGTCCTGGGTTCGATTCCCAGCGAAACGGAAATTTGAATGATGAGTTTAAATTTCTGTTCACAGTCTGGGTGTGAATGTCCTTGTCTAGTGTGTTGTCCATGGCACCCACGATACAGGGAATCCTAGTGTGAGGCTATGAGTGGTAAGCGTTATTTATTATTTATAATTCCAGATGCCTAGAATGGGAGCCGGAGAAGCGGCTGACCCCTGCGCAGGCGCTGCGCCACGCGTGGCTCCGCCGGCGCCTGCCGCGGCCGCCGCACGAGGACGAGCCCGCGCCCGCCGCCAACCACGTTAGTATGGCGCACGCGCCGCACCACGCCAAACGACACGCCCCGCCCAACTGCACTGACAAATAGGTCGGTTTTTGTTATGCTTGTTTGGTTTTTTTTTGTTTGTTTGTTTGAGGGCGTGGTGAGGGTTAGGGGTAGCTGAATAGGTGTATCGAAAATTTATTAAAAAATAAGTTAAAAGTTACTATAAAGCTACCGTAAAAACCCTGAGATTAGATTCAATCTACAGGCATCGATCATTTATAATTTTATAACCAAATTCAAAGAATTATTCTTCAAAAAAATTAAAAATCATATATATATTATGCCATATATTTGATGATTTTGCTTAATTCCTCAAGCAATCCATGAACAGAAGTATATTTTGTAAAATATGGGACCCGTCAAGTACACCATTTCACGTAAAGAAAGAATCTTACAGTCGGATTTTGAACCGAATTAAAGAAGGAAGAAGTTATTGACAAACACATATTTTTTGTTTATTTACTTGTGTTTGTTTCACGCCGTTGCGCTGATTGGTAATTTAAGTTTTCATAAAACAAATGATATACAGAAGAGTATATTATAATAGAACATTGTGTTAACCCTCACTGCGCGGCCTATTATGATTTTGTTTGTTTTGTTGTTTTTTTTTTCTACAGTCTGCGGGAATCTCAAAACGATTCTTTTGCTAATTGGATCAATCCGTCATGTTTTATATATTTTATTATTTATATAGAATCAAATATTGCACTCACGATTATCATAATTTAATATTAATACTCATTAAATTCTCCATTATTTGCTTATCAAATTGTAATAATTTGTATTACTAACCAGTTGAATTTGTCATTAGGTATTTATTTCCACGCAAATCGAATTTGGCTTAAATTTACACTAGAGAGATACATAATTAAGTCACAAAAGTACCTGAAAGATAAAAAAACAACAACCTTTTTCACGATATGTATGTATATTTATTTGTTATATTTGTATAACTTAAATAATATAACAATAGTGTCACAATATCAGGTTGTCGAGTAACCGGAATCGAAATGTTCTACCCCTGTATTTATTAATATTATTTTTATTATTATGTTATTTTATGGATTATTTTGCAATTTACGCTTTGTATTTTTTTGATAGAGTGTTCACGGTCGGGGCATATTTAAGACTGATATATTTATGTAACATTAATATCACCATTAAACTTATTCGCATAGTTATGTCTGGTTGTAATTACGCCCCAACTCAGAGTCATTAACGGTTACTTTAATCGCTCCATAGTAAAGAATCACCATACAAATTCTATACTAAGAAGCGATTTAGGTAACCGTTAGTGACTGTGAGTTGGCGCGCTAGTCGTTTATATTTTTTTAAACTTTAATAAATACATGTATCGTTAGTTTTTCTATTCTATATTATGTGCTTTTATTAACATGTAATTACTAATCGTAAACTTTGTTATATATTTTTAGAGGTAGATATAATATTGCATGGAAAATATAGATGATATTGATATGTTGATGCTTTTTGTCTATTATTAGTATTGCTCATACCAAATTATCTATTACTTTATTCATAGTTTCTATTAATATTAATTATCTCATTGTTAAATATATTTTTTCATTGTATTATTTTTCTTACAGTTTGATTATTAATTGTATTACTGTAGTAATATTATAGTATTTATATACTGTGTGTATTGTAGAAAAAGTAATAACATTTTATTTTAATGTATCGTAATTATAATTGTCTAGAATGTCTTCACATAATACACCATTTCAACATCAACTCCATATGGACTCAACTTATAAGAAAATAGAAATATGAGCTTTATAGCACAGTATTTACGGTAGAATTTTTGGTTGGGCGGATTTGACGTTGGTGTGATATGCAAAGATGCTTATAACTTTTGGTTTATTTAGTAGAATCGTAAAATAATTCAGTTGTAGACGTAATTATTCTAGCTTATATCTTAAATTTGCCATAACTTTTATCTTTGACTAACATACAAATTAATGTGTAATGTTTATATATGCGTAAGCTTTGAATGTTAACATATTCGGAGAACTAATATTTATCATGTATGACCCAATTTGATGACAGATAATTTCTATAAGTAACACGTAACGCATGGCAGTAGGGAAACTCAGCTTTCTCTGATTCATGGAAATCCGTGCTGGATTAAATATGTTATGACTAATGAGTAATACTGATGATTCGATATCTATAAGATCTTTATAATATTGTTTTAAAACAGTACAAAATGATAAATTGCTCATTATAAACGTACCATCTCCATTTTAGTCATAACATTCTCATTTTTAAAATTATCTATACAAATATACTCGTATAAAGAGGAAAGATTTGATTTTTTGTTTGCATTGAATAGGCTCCGAAACTACTGAACCGATTTCAAAAATTCTTTCACTGTTGGGAAGCTACACTATCCCCGAGTAACATAGGCTATATTATATTTTCAAAAAAAATTAGGGATCCTTAATAGAACTCCAATAATTTAACCCAAGGTGTAAAAAAAATAAGAAAACCGAAGTAAAGCGAGGGCGGTTACTCGTATATTTATAAATTACAAATTTCGTTGGCGTTGTCATCCCTAATATCCCTAATAATTTAGATGTAAAATGGACACTTATACATATTTAGGGTAGTTTAATGTGGCAGATTTTTCATTGAAAGTGTATAAATGATTTTGTCAGACTATATCGAAATCTTGTTTATCCGATAGAATTTATTTTAAATATCATTGGTATTCCGTATTAGTCATAGAACACAGGTCATTAGTACTCGTTTCATTTATAATATTACTCTATTAGTATGTATATCTTATTATACTTTGAGAGTATATCTAGAATTTACATGATTAATTGTAAAGACTGACATAGGAAATCATACAGTTGTAACAAACCCTTTTTACTTTAATTGGGTTGGGCTGGGTGTGTCCACTTTAAACAGATTATTTTCAAGTTATTTTATTTAGCTTACTAGTTAAAACGGTAACGTCATTTGGCAGTGAATTAAGTTAAGGTTTTTACGAATTCTTTTATTAAATGTATATGAAAATAATATATAATCCGCGCGCGATGAGAATGGTATGGAACCTTGTCAAAGTAAATAAAAAAAAAAGTTCTCAAGTAGCGTTAGTAAAACAATGCTGACCAATAATTGAGATAATTTTTTTAGCATTAGCTAGTATTAATTTATAAATTAATTATTTCTGCGATCTATCATTATATGGTTACATATTATAAAAATGTTCATGGTTGTAATCAATTCAATAAAATGTTTAGATACATTATTTTACATTAATGCCTATTTGCTTCATGGGAATCATCATCAGAGTTTTGTTCATCTTCAGAGCTTTCACTTTCGTCAGAAATATCGCCTTCTGAAAAATAGAATAAAAATGTAAACAGACTACCTAAGTACTGCAGATGATGGAGATCACTATTGGGGACGTTTTACTTTAAATTATTATGCTTCGACTATGATATTGAAGCATATATTTTATTTAAAATACTTACCGCCTGTGTTAATTACAAAATTTGTTATATAGCTGTCAAATGTCATAGTGAAATCGCTACACCTGACTAAATTCGACTGCTTCAATTTCAGCGCCCTCTTGGCACGTCTACCTTTTTTATAAATACAATATCATTGTTGCCGACGCTGGGACTGGCCGATGAAACATACGCGTCTCAGTTTCAAAAGGTCGCATAGCATCCCATTCTTATCGCGCGCGGATTATATCAGTAAATACTAGCGTCAAGATTGTTTGCCAAATAACAATAAAAAAACGGACTATAAGTAAATCCTTTTTTAGTATCTAAGCCTTGTTGTACTCTACGCCACTAGAGAGTGATATTGCACTGTATGCAAATAATATTGTATTGTACGTGACTGATATTGTAGTGTACGAGAATGATATTGTATTTTATGCAAATGATATTGTATTGTACGTGACTGATATTGTACTTTTTAGATGCAACGGCTACTCATGATTCGAGACTGGTGATCTTGCCGTAACCACCATCCGGGCATCCATGTAACTGGGTCGAAATATCTGTATTATAAAATACGAATCGTGAGTATCCGTCGCGTTTAAAATGTTCAGTATCCGCGATCATGTAACGCGCTGTCCTACGTGGGCGAATCAACGCGAACGCGAAGCGACGCGGTGCGAAGCAAAAATAACAAACAGTCGAGATGTATTGAAGTGTCCTACGTGACCAAAAGCACCTAGAGGGCGTTGCGGTGCGGCGCGGTTTGAAGCGAACGCGATCAGTAGCTCGAGCACGAATATTTGCGAGAAAGTATTCGTATGGTTAACGTAAGCAATTTGTCAAATTTGTATGGCATTTTAGTACCATTTACGTACGATAGGGGCGCTTTTGAAAAAATGCCATACAAATTGCTTACGTTAACCATACGAATACTTTCTCGCAAATATTCATGCTCGAGCTACAGTTGGTTTGATATTTTCGCGCGAACTTCAGCGGCGTGGCGAATATCAGTGGCGGTGAAGTGACAATTCGCGCGCACATAGGACAGAGTCGCCGCTTCGCTCTGCATCGCACTTAAATCGCATCGGATCGCTTCGCGACTCGCTGGGCGACTCAAAGCGATCGTGTTCGCTTTGAGTCGCCCACGTAGAACACGGTGTAAGTTTAAGACTAATATTGTACTATACGCGTCTGATATTGTAATTTGTACCGTATACACCAGATGTTATACGTACTGTACGTATGTACGTACTGTACCGTAATATTGTGTGTGTGTGTGTGTTGTAACACGTTGTGTTGTCGCAGGCGTCGGGCGCGGCGGGCGCGGCGGCGGCGGGCGCGCGCGGGGGCTCGCTGCGCACGCCGCTCGCACGTACACCCGTCACGTTCAACGCTACGCAAGTCGCCAGTGAGTACCGTAGCGTCACGATATATTACTGTCCACTGTTACTTTTTAATCTGTACATGTTGGAGCTTTGATAGGGATCAACTTGATGTTGAATGGCGCAGCAGCACAGCACAAGGTGACTGTCGGTGGATGGCGTGTTCAGTCAAGTAATTAAAACAGCACAATACTTTGCGTTCCTGTATTTGACCACAATACCCCAGTAATTCAGAAAGGACGTCAATAATAACATTTATATTGAGTTGGATTCTACGATACATGGAAATACTTTAATATTATATTATTACATTGTCTGCAAGCTATGGCGGCTGATCCGAGAGAGAGGAAGTAGCCAGTCAATGAAACAGACAGACGTTAAGATTGACATATCAAGCAATATCTGACAAGACAAGACTATAATATCATGATAAGAATGCATTACACAGATACATTCAAGTTTTAACAGAACATACATGACTTTTGAAAGTTAGAGGTGCGTGCAGGATTGGATCGTTCAAACCACTTTTCTGTCACTGCCTTTCACTGCTGTCATTTGCTAACTTACTACTGAACCTCAGTTGTAACTTGGACTCAAGTATCAACAGACTCCCCTACACAATCATTAATGTTTGTCAATAAACAAGATAGAACTTACCAACTGCTGGGCGTTATCGATGCGTTGCGCAAGATATCAAGATATATCCTTTCGCAGTGTTCTAAAGGTGTGTTAACAACGACACGTCTGGTTCTAGAAGCTAAACTACAAGCAGCACTATCAGAGGAGGGGAGCGCGGGCTCCGGGTCCGTGGGCAGCGCGGGCAGCGTGGGCGTCGGCGGCAGCGTGGGCGCGCGGTACTGGGCGGGCGGCAAGTTGCCGCACCTGCCCGCGCCCTCCTAGCGGCCGCCTTCCGCGCGCCGCCTCGCTAAGGTGTGCTATTAGTATTACTCTGTAAGCGTTAGGTGAAGCTTACCTACCCATGAAGAGCCCGCGCAGACAGAAAAAGTTCAGCCGTTCTGAGTTCTTCGTTCTGCGTTCCGCGTTCTTTGTAACGTTTGCAACTCTATAGCGCCGCACAGACAGGAGGCAGTCAGACTGCGCCGGTCTGAGTGAACGCTTGCGTTCTAGTCCCAGAAATACAAAGAACGCGGAACGCAGAACAAAGAATTTGAAACGCCTGAACTCTTTCTGTCTACGTGGGTTCTAAAGGCTCACCACTGAGTATGGGTCTCTCCTTAGGAGCTCTAGAGTATCCACCACGCTGCTCTAGTGCGGGTTGGTAAAGAGGTTCGGCCAACCTAATCATCAGCTGTTGTCATGCCACCCAAAGGCCTGCGACTTGGTTTAACGACTGCTATCTTTCGATAACAAGTAACAACTCCGAAGCACGGAAACGTTCGAGAAATTTTGGTCACTAGCGGTCACCCATCCAACTATCAACCGCGCCCGCTGTTGCTTAACCTGCGCCTGGACGTGTGTATTGATACCAATGATTTCAAAAGGAAGGATTGGCCCATTAGAGCATTTCCCACAAATGTTCTTCATACAAGCAAAACTTAGCGCCATCTCTTTCTCCCTTTTACGAATTATTTGAGATCAGTGTCACCGCTTTGAAATTGTCCCAAAGATGAATTTAAGTGCCAAGTTTCGAGCGCGTTGGCACTGCCCTTACTATATCAAGGGCTACAAGTGAACGTTACTTTGCAGGTATCATCCCTAGAGGCGCCGCGGCGCGCGGGCGTCGCGGGCGGCGCGCGGCTCGAGCTCGAGCGTCGCTCGCTCGACCTCGAGCACGAGCTGAGACGCGACCGCGACTCGGACGGCTCACTCGACGACCGCGACCATCTCGTCTGACCGCCCCCTCCCCACACCACCTTACCGCGCCACACACAACACTGAACGGAGCTAAACACAGTTGGAGTGCACCGAGGTACCGTTCGGGGTCCCATTGTTTTTTGATATGGTAACTGTGAAGTTGTGTAAGGATTACGAATTGGTTTGTTTAGTACAGAGTTAATCTGCTTTGGAAGAGAGATTAAAAAAGAAGTAACAAAGAGTGAATAACACATAAAGGAAGCGTTCTGCAGTTACTAATAATATCGTCTGGAATACTCAAATGAATTGCTTAATTTAATCTCAAGGAAGTTAAAATAGTAAAAAGGAATGTTTTAAAACAAATCAAGGACCCCAGAATGTGTACATTAAGATCGAATAATACCTCATACAACTGCTATTCTGCTGTCTTCTTAGAACAATAATTTGAACAAGCTCAATTACGAAGCAATTCAGACGTTAAGACTGCTGATAATACTTAAGTACAAGCAAGAAGATGGAACAAAATAATGGATGAACCAAAATAAGGGATGAACCAATTTGTGTGACCCATTCGATGCGTGGACTCTTCCGTAGTGTTGTGGTGTATGTGTGATCGATTTTGCCCTCAACCACTGCCTTATTTCGATTTTTACAAGGACTGTTCGTTATTGGTGAATAATTGCTTGAAAGTGTGTATGTAATGTTATTTAGTAGGATATTTACATGTGTAGTACAATTTCTGTACAATTTTTTACCTCCGCGACAATCAGTGATGACTTTAAAATTTTCAACGACATAATTTTTGTTCAAGCAATAATTTACTCGTGTGATTGCTCGTATGTATTGATGCAATTGTAATTGATTTTCTCCAATCGACGCAGCGCCCTACAAACTGACCACAAGAGCTGTGTCCATTGAACAGAATCAAGTGCGTATTGGCCCCCCACGGTAACCCTAATGTTCCTAAAGTCCTTCGCGTTATACGAATGTCGACCGTAAGGCAGTGGCGGAGGGCTCAAAACATTATCGCTTGGCGGCGAGCGTCCATCCAAACATAGTGCATAGCGGCAAAATTGATCTCAGTAAATAAAATAAAGACTACAAGCGTAGACATCTAGTGGAATTGTGCGAGTAAACCTAACGTGTTTTCATGTTTTCTATGTATTATACATGTAATGTAACGTAAGGACGTTAAGAGTCGATCGTGTCGGTGTTAGTGCCTACTAAGTCTGGTTTAGTGTTTAGGAACCTCGACCACTGTTTAAGAGATAACTTTGATCATTTTACCGAAAACGACTTGTTAATGTTTCGAGAGTTGAATTTTTTGTATTTGAATGCATGCGCTGCGTACGAATTCGTAGAATCTTGCAACGAACGACCCGAGATTTTATCTGAATTGTCACACGTCGGACGTGCAGCTGTTAGCTTTCGGAATATTATGCTCAAGTAACCGAAGCCGGCGTCGATAATTTCATTTTGTTTTTTATATGTATATTGTAAGTGAAAAAATTCTCTCTCGAAATCGTAGACTAAACGAACTATTAATGTGTGTGATTAAGCTTAACGATTTTCTACAAAATCAAATGTCATTTTTTATTATAATTTTATGATTCGAATTATAAGTTTGTTCGTGTAATTAGTTAATTTGTCTCAAGTGATAAAGTGACGTTTTCGTAACGAAATGGTGACCTTATAATCGGAATTCTTAAAGGATGTAAGGGTAGTTAGTTTACAAGGCCTTCTAAGCTAGTTAAGGAGCTAAGCTATGCGACTTTTTTGGTGGATATAGTATAGGTGTCGTGATGCGTATATAGGAGTCGAGTCGAGATGCGTTCCCGTATATATTTACGCACTGGTTAGGTGATGTATCAACATATATTATGTATCAGACCGTTCTGTATGGAGAGTTACAATATATTGTGTAGTTCTTATCGAGTACAGTTTTTCGTAATCTGACATTTTGTTTATTTTAACTACTTAACTACGTAACGGTTCCTTTCGTTTAAGATTTATAACGTGTTGTCAAACATATCAATGCATTAGGGAGTCGTTGATGCAATAGTACACAACTCGTGCAATAGTTTCTATACCCTCGTCGGTGCAATATGTTTGACATGAAATTATACATTTCAATCACTTTTGTTGTCTTCCTGGTATATTTGTAAAAATTATACAAAGGCCTATTATCTATCGACGATGCATTTTTTTTCGATTAGTTTGTAGTGATTTTTTTTCGTTAACATACATAACAATGTATGGTATGTATAATGAAATGCACATGTGGCTGTATTAGTTACGGGGTCACACTCGCGGGTCTATGGTTGGAATTATGGGGAATTAGAGAAATATACGAGGCGTATGGGAGACATGACTCATTGAGTTTCCGTTGACATGCACAAATTTAGATTATAATTATAATAACACCGATCCGAGTTGTATAATGTTGCCAAGTAGGTTAAATGGAGTTATAAGAAATGTATGGATTGGATCGTGGCTAAGCGGGTGATGTTCGGACTTCGGCCTGGAGTACACGATATGTAAGTTGATTTTGAACAGTTTTAATGTTTTTAAAAAAATGTTTTTTCAGTACATAGCGCTGTCAGCCTATTTTTTCCTTTTTGAACAAAAGTTTTAAGTGTTATTTATACTTCTTTTAGATTATAAAAATAATGTCCGCACATCATCTGTTCAAGTAACAACATGTAGTGTATTCCAACGTAGCAATCGAGAGTTAGTGTAGCAATATTACACCAAATATGGGTGTTTGTAGCGCTATAGCGGTCTCACTTTGAACTTATTGTGATTTATAAAGATAAAAATTATAGTAAATCAATAACTCCCGGTCGCTACAGGCCATAAGTGTGCTTTTTATGTATGTTTCGTGTCTCCCAAACACTTTTCATTATGGCAATACTTTTATATCGATGTAAAAAAAAATCCAAGATGTTCCCTACCATTTGTAAATTTGGAAAATAAAAATACTTGAACTCGTCATCTCTGGTAAAAAATGTAATTACTTCGTGAGCATGTAGGCACATGGGACCGCGAGTGTGAACCACTAATATTTTATTCTTTGACAATATCTCACTATACTCAAAGTAGCATTTTAAAATATTGGCTATTCGTATTAAGTTGACTGCCTTTCGTTTATTGTTATGCTCAATAGTTTAATATTGTAGCGTGTCCGGTGGTCTCGCGACGGACAACTACTACGACATTAGATTATTTTTTTACCCGACTAGCGGTTTAAGGTATTTAGTCAATTATTGTATAGCTTGTGTTATTTTAAAGAATACGTGAGGGCTGAGACGAGTCAATACAATTCAGCCTGTGAACCTTACCGAGTTTTCTGTCGAATGAAGCGACGATTATCGTAACTATCGAGTTGTAATCGATGTTTAGTCGATAGGGAATGCGGTAGGGGTAGATTGTGATAGCTTACGGTATCATAGTTGAGAATATTGTTTGTAATACTGTCATCGGCTGCTGCTCGCGCGCTACCGACTTGGCGCTGAGCAGTATCACCTGTATCCCATCCTCATTGATGTTGGAAACACGCCGTCTGGACATTACATAATATCGGCATGGTACACAATGTTGGAACTGAATTATAAGGCGGGTAGTGTTACATTATAATAACTGTTGGGATGGTGTGATACAGCCGTTTAGGCGCGTCCGTCTGTATGAAGTTTGAGGGCTGTGCCAATATTATGATTGTCGTCGCCGAGTCCCTAGCACACTGCCAATACGTTGAAAGTCTGGTTTGCGTATCCGTACGTGTAGCAGAGGCCGTAGTTACTATTATTATAGCTTTCGTGGATCGCTGCATTTCTCTTTATACCTAGTTACTTTGTGAAATGTTGTGTTCTCATTTTTGTATGTAAAGCTGGTGTTTCACGTCTTGAAACTCGTAGCAACAATGTGAATACTATACAATTTAAATAAATGAATTATATAAATAATTATTGGAGTTTTTTTGTTTGTATCCGATAATCTACTTTCTATCTACTATTCTAGAAGGTAAACATGGAAAAATCGATTACCGAATAGTTACATTTTAAAATAAGCGTAAATTATGCTCGTATGCAATCCAGTCACATACAGATACATATATACTGTCTGCCTAATCCACAAGCTCAAAGTAACACAGAGGGCTATGGAGAGAGCTATGCTCCTTATTTCTGTGGTCGCATCAGAAATTATGGAGTCCGTTGACGAACGAGGGTAACCGACACGGCTCAGAGAATAAGCCGGCTCAATTGACTTTGGGTACAGAAGAGAATAGTACATCTTTAGGCTGGCCACATAGTTCAAAAGACCAATAACCGTTAGGAAAGAAAAATAGGCACTTGAATGGCGCCTACGTCTCTAAACCCTTTTTCCGAGGACAGGAAACTTAAGGCATGTTTACTTTCTTTATTTCACTCTACACTTCTTCACTAAGTTTCAAGTGTTTCGCTTTACCTATTAGATATGATATTATGAATTTCATCATAGGCATGACATACTCGTACCTATTACCAAATAATGACAACTAATTACGATAACAATACCTTAGTAAGTAGTAATTACAGGTTGATTAGCGTAATAAAGTAATAGAACCATAGACTTACTCATATTTGAAGTTAATTACACCTCTTAAATACCGTCTGGACTTTTACCGCTAGTAATTGCCATCGCTTCGCAGACCTAAAAAAAAGACTGACGTAATCCCAGCAAGAAATTCAGTGAAGCACCCATAGTAATACCAACTCTCTATTCATACAAGTACACACACCCACACATTGACACCATACTACTTCAATCGCGAATCAAAAAATACGCACACATGGTAAGCGGGCGGCCATTGCTGTGCTTCACTCTCGATTAGACGAGGTTACGTCCGTCTTTTCAGGTCCGTGCCTCGCTTCTATTCTTTAGCTACACTCATACAGAAGATAGTTTAAAATCGAAATACAACCTTTTTTATAGTGCCAAGGTGGCAATGTTTAGTACGTACCAAAAAAAAAATACTGCTCTGAAGGAGTTCCCTCATTTAAAGCCAAACCTGAATGTGTAGACGTAGAGGCTTAGGTTAAGCTTATCACAAAAATTCATTGTCATCAAAATGACAGCAATATAAACGCTTACACACTCATACCCCCGCAGTAGGTTATTTAGTGGCATGGACTACACATAATAACAGATCACATTAACACCCATGACCCGAGTAGAAATATTTAGAGCTGTCACATAAATGTCTGCCCCGGCCGGGAATCGAACCCGGGAATCCTCGCTTCGCAGGCAGGGTCGCTACCAACTAGGCTCAAGGGTCAAGCTCAAGGGTCGTCAATATGTTACTAAACTAGGATGAGGAAGTATCTAGGTCTAATTAAGTGAGCATTTGTTGACTCATACAAACAGGGTAAAGCTAGAAATGTTAAGAAGAAATTCTTTAAATTGGCATGTCTTTTTAAAGCACCGATTGTAATAAAAGAAAAAAATGTTAATAAAGCAGTGAATTTGAGACAGTTACTTAAATAACCAAATATTTTGATGGGATCATACCCAGGTCCCAGACAAGCCGATAGTGAGAAAATTGTATCAGAATATACATAGATCCCTTATACCTACCAAAAAACAGCAAATATCCGATGCTATGGGAAAGCTCATATAAATGCACCGGCATCATCTAAATATGCATAGTGGTAGTATCTGAGGGGCTCTATAAATACATAAATATATCAGATACTTTATTCTACACCTACTATATTATTCCTCATTTAGCTTACCTCATATCATGAGACACAACAAAAGCATGAGGAAATCACATCGTCCTGCGGGCTGCGGCCTTCCCTAATTGTAACGAACAGATAAGAAGCGAGTTACACCAATTGTGACCTATACAGCTTTAAGTAATTTTCATCAATCTATAGACGTCAGTAATTATTATAAATCATTTATAATAATTTATTATAATAATTCATTTCAAAGCTGTTAAATTGTATTAAGTAAATTAAAATTTACGTAGGCAATAAATGTGAAGGAAAAGGAAAGCCAAAGAAAATGTGGGTCAGGTGTTTCATCAAAATATCTCACGGTTATGTGATGAGTGACTGATGATGTAATGCCATCCCACTTCTGATATTTCCCAAAATAATTATGTCATTTTCAGTTATCTGTTGTATTGAAACCCATTGATCATTTGGAAATAACTCTGTTCATATTAAACTATTTAACCTAGATACGATAAAGACGCTTGACGTTATGTTCAGCTCCTGCGGAAAACAACTCAATAATCAGAATTTGTAAACAAAAGAAAGTCTTGGTTTTATTTTAATACAAATGTTTCGCCTGTCACAATGATATTTAATCGAGGCTCTGTGTTGCGATGGCCTTCTACATAATTATTGCAGTTACACACAGCAGTTACAGGTGATACGTTCTTGCCACAGTACCGAACCGTCCGCCATTGATATCTGACAGCCGTCGCGTTTCGCGCCAAATTGTATCGCGAAGGAAACGTAATTTTTTTTGTGTATTAGATAAAGTGATTAGGTCTATGATTATGTGCTGAAGTGTCAAAAAGTGATAAAAAAATTGTAAGTTTTTTGCTATTTATTTCCATAAAGTTTTACTTTGTTGAAGTAAATTACAGGTTTTGAAAAAATTGTAATGTAGCGATGTACATATCTACAGTTATGTACTAAGGATACGTCATTGCAAGTAAATAAGTATGGAATACATAATGTAACGAATGAGTTTAGTGTGAAAATTATAACTTAATATCTACATACTTACTTTCTAATTTTTGTGCTGTAAAGTAGGTTATTAGGTAGTTTAATTTTCTGTATTTTTCGCATTCGCTTTGCCATTGAACTCATGTCATACGCAAAGTTTGAGATGATTTCAAAATTTATTTTTAACCCCCGACGAAAAAAGCGGGGTGTTATAAGTTAGACGTTTCTGTGTATCTGTACTGTATGTCTGTCTGTGGCATCGTAGTTCCCAAACGGATGAACCGATTTTGATTTAGTTTTTTTTGTATGGAAGGTAACTTAATCGAAAGTGTTCTTAACGACGTTTAGTGTAAATAAAACTGTGGGTTTTTTTTTTAATTTAAGGTTATCATTAAGGGTATCTAGTAACTTTTGTTTTATGATTTAGACAAAAACGCTTACTTATAAGCTGTAGGTGGTACCATCCGCCAAACTATGATGAAGCTATAAGTATACCATATCTGCTATCTCCTCGCACAATGATTGGCATAGACCATTATCCCTCACCCAGTTTTTTTTTATTGGATTCGTGAAGAACCTCTACGGTCCGATTCTTACGATCTTTTTGCCACGTACTTGCAAGCTGTGGAAGAGCTTCCTTCTGAGCTATTCCCGGAGCGCTGTGACATGGGGTTCTTAAAAAAAGGTGTAAAAAGAGTTCTCCTTTAGGGCCGGCGATGCATTGGCGATTCTTCTGATATTGCTCTTGTCCATAGGCGACGGTGACCACTTATCATCAGGTGGCCTGTATGCTTTTTCGTCAGCCTCTCAGACTAAAACCCTGGTCTTATGCAGTTTGGCAGACTTCACACACCTTTACCAAGGAGGGTACACACGTTTACTCACGATGTTTTCCACCATCAAAACAAGCGATCCCATACGAATACCTATCTGGAACATTATCTTTGAAGCTGTTATGCTGCTCTATCTATGTTAATCACATTCAATAAAACAAGTTCTACATTTCATTTTATACTTTTATCAACGCCTAAATTTAAGTATGATGGGTACTGATACAGTTATGGTATACAAAATAATAAAAATACTTGTAAGAAAAAGAAAAAGAAAAAATGGATATTGTATTTCTTTTTCTTGGTCGGTAACTCTTTGGTGACTCGTTTTGTGTTGCCACAGGATGACAGGACACACACGCGCGTAGGGGGCGTGGCTTACGGACGCGCCACGAGACGATCCGCGACGCGCGCGTGTAAATGAGCGGTAAAATAATGACTATGTTCGAAACACATTTCCTGAAATCCTGATCAGGTCCAAACATGATTTTCACTTTAATGAATCATAAACAGCAATAGCCGTATCTTAGTTATTTTATGATTCAAGTGAAATTAAATTTATCAATGAGCTTACGAGATTGTTTAATTAGTTCTCACTGGTGTTTACTTTTCCGTAATTAATTAAATACTGTACGATTGTACATAGTAGGTACAATAAAATTGTGCCTATGTTTTTTTATGTTATGTACCCACTTAGATTTCTGCATTTATCATTCACTTCTTAGGTATAGAAGTGTAAACAATGTATAGAGAAAAATTAAGCCCATTACAGCCACGCATGAGCTCCATCGGCATTAGACTACTTATAGTACAGGACCCAGAGCTACAACAGCTGGAGCAATTTGCAATAGCTTACTCCGTTATCCAGCTGGAAGCATTGTGATCAATGAAGGATGGAAGGATGGCTTGGGCTAAAGGATATAGCCCCTTATACTCCAGTGCTGCCAAAGTTCTGAGTAGAAACCAAGGAATAATAATACAGTAGCTTGCATTCCTAAGCTTACAGGAAGGCGGTTGCTTGTAATGTAAGTTGGGCTTTTAATCTACAATCAATGAATTCATATGGCAAATAGACAACGATTCGCTCAAAAGATCTTGAGACCCTGTGAGGCCGGATCTCTTGAAGATGTCTCCGATCAAAAAGTAACGTTGCATTTTAGGTTCCTATAACAGGATTCCTGAACCAAACAAGAACTGCTCCGCTTCCCTCTATCTACTCCGTACAATCTTACTCCTGACAGTCCTAACCATACATAAACGTCAGACATAAACGATGATTCCTATCATCGTTAGGTATTCAACTTTAATATTCCTCGGCATCGTCTAACGATATAAGGAAGAATATAGTTTGCTAAATTAAATTGGAAATCTATTTTTATCACAATTGCTTAGGGGAGCATGGATGGTCAATTACAGTTATCTGCATATCGCAGACAAGTCTTACGTAGGGAAGTCATTGATTAGGTAATTACGTGTTATCCATGCTGTAATATAGCTGCAATAGATGCTATGACGCAAACATGGTTTGTGTACCAATACTGCATGGATTGCAGAGGAACATGTTTCGACTATCGACGTCGCCGTAGTCGCTGCGGAGATATAGGCGACATGGTTTGACGAGGACGAGAGTCAGCTGACTGGTTAGTTCCTTCAGAACTAGAACTTCTAGTTGTTGGTGTTGTGGCCTAGTGAACCTATTTATTTATTTAATCTTTATTGACCACAATAAAATATCACGATACAAATGTATACAGTATGTGTGTAATATTTTTTTATTACCTCGTATCTTCCAAACCGCTGAACAGGATATCGTTAAATTCGTCAATAATCCAAGTGTTCTTAGATAAGTGAAATTAAAAAAAAAATATGGTGGCTGTGAGATGCCATTGTTTGAAGTATCAAAAAATATAAATAAAATGAATACCTAATGCGATATGGGTGTCAAATTAAAGAGCTCACCATAAGTATTAAAAAGAGGTATATCATGATAGGTTTTTTGACAGCAAACGGTTTTTTTTAAATTTTATTTACCTATTATACTCGTACATAGCGTGCATCCGTAGCCGCTGACTGGATCGAATTACATTAGGTACCTACACCTGGACATTTGCAGAAAATCGGCAACTGACTAAATTAGACGGTAAGCGAAGCTACAGACAGTAAGTAGTTTAGTTACGCATTTATGACCATTGTATATGAAATATATGCAAGGCAAACAATATAAAGCCGCATTTGCGTAGAGACCATCCTTGCGTATAATCCCAACGAGTACTCGTACCCTCAGTGGAAAAAAGGCATAAGATGAAAATTGCAATTTTACAGGAGAGCAAAAAAACTGTTGAAATATCAGTAAATAGTCAAAGGAATTTACATTACGATTTCTTGAACAAAACCGTCAAGATTAATGATAAAAGATTGAAAAAAATTGAGCATACGCAGTTTTTTTCCCTCTTTCCCATCATATTAATAACTAAAATTCAAACTAAAACGACTTATGCTTTTTTTCCACTGGTGGTGCGCACTGTGTCTCCACACTGCACTAGTACTGTCATCATCATCCAAAAAGCATTGTTGTACGAGTAGAGACAGGCCAAACATACAATATGTCCCAGGTCTTGCGTAATGTTCTCACGAAAGGACAATTGTAACGCACTTCATTAAGGCTGTCGGCAATCTTAGTTTTTATTCTTTATATTTCAGTGATTATTGTGCTGGTGTACCTATAATGGAACAGTAAGTGTGACGACAGAGCTAAAGAAATATATCAAAGTTCATTGTATTGTAAATTAGGTACTTATTCAACCGCCAAACCATTCACTTATAAAGGTGTCATGCCAAGTATAGCCTGAAATAGTAACTAATTATAATTTACTGTAGCTAACTATATCTATGACGACCCGTGTGGCGCAATGGTTACCATGCCGGATCGCCGCACCAAGGGTCCTGGGTTCGATTCCCAGCGAGGCGGAAATTTGAATGATGAGTTTGAATTTCTGTTCTCGGTCTGGGTGTGAATGTCCTTGTCTAGTGTATTGTCCATGGCACCCACGACACAGGGAATCCTAGTGTGGGGCTATGAGTGTGAAGCGTTATTTATTATTATTATTGTAATTTATTATTATATCTGCAAAGACCCAAAATGGGTTATATTTCCGATATCGTTAAAACACTGATGATATTAATTTACTTTTACGTCACCTTACAGAAAGACTACACCTTGGTAATATGGTTGTGAGGGGAACTCTTTTGTGAAACGCACTCTAAGATTTTAATAGTTCTATTTCTATGCTGGAGTTTCTGCTCTCGGTCTGGATGGGTGCTCCTGTCTCTGTGTGCTGTCCGTGGCGTTCACACAGGGATCCTAGTATCGGGCTGTGAGTGTGAAGCGTTATTTTAATTTCTATAAAATTAAGATTAGGAATTATTTATATTAATTTCCGTATTTTTTATGCCTTTGTAACAAGACCTTTAAAACCTTTTTCTCATTGCCAGAATTTTCAAAAGAGATTATTTTACCTCATATAATCTCTTTTGAAAATTCTGAGAACAATGTAATTTAAATTACAAAAAAATATAAATTAGTCATACTTTTAATTTTACCTCATTACATAATTAATAACCTACTTTTAGTACTCGTAACGCACCTTCAGAGACTCATCAACTGCTGATTGAAAGGTTCAACGGCACCATAACTTATCTGAACCCAACTTTAATAATCAATCTTTTGTAGTTGTTAAAAAGATTAAATCAGAAAAGATTAGATTAGTCATCTTACTTCACTGAACAAAAAGCAAGTCGACCGTCTCGTCAACAAACGAGAACAAATTGGTTTGTTGTGAAACAATAGCATTTATTATCCATAACAATAACTCTAGGTCATAGTTCTAGGTACACCTAGTGCTTTCATAATTGCTGGTTAATCGGTGGTTTATGGTAATCGCGTTCTCCTTCACAGCTGGAACTAAAAATAGTACCTAGGGGCCATCCATAAATTACGTCACACGTTAGGGGGGTGGGGGAAGAAGTTGGTGTAGTGTGACATTGTGTGACAAGAAATGGGAGGGGGTCCTAAATTTCGCGACGTCACATTTCAAAATCGAATAATTGGTATGTATAGGTAAATATTATAAAATAATTAATGGAAATAAAACTTATTTCAGAACTGCTGTTTTAATTTAATAATTTCTAAGTGTAAAATTTCATAATATGTGACGTCACAATAGGGGGGGGGGGAAGTTTCACAAATGTGACCTGCTGTGACAAGGAGGGGGGAGGAGTCAAAAACTCATGAAATTAGTGTGACGTAATTTATGGATGCCCCCCTACCCGTGAATGAAATTCTGCAGAAATAATTGATTTTGTGAAAATCAGTTTGGCGCCCAATTCGCTGAAGGTAAGACGGAATCTTTCCTACTATTTACTACTACTACCTACTACTTTTCCTAGCCGGGCAAAGCCGCGAGTAAAACGCTAGTATAATATAAAGTTGTCATGTAAGCTTTCCAGTAGAAATTCTATAAATTATGGCAAGTTGGCAACCCGTCAACCAATTGAAAGCCAGCTTGAAAACCAATACTCTCTTGCTATCGTCACCCTTTTTCCTTGGAAGAAAATGCGATGGTGCATTTACATCACGCAAAAGTTTTTTGATACTACTAAGTTATACATACCACTTTTTGCTCAAAATATGGGGTTTGCAGAGATTAGGCTTTTTCAGTCAATCCTTGTAGAGTTAGGGGTTTTTGCACTTATTTTCAAATTCTTGGTCTAAAAACAAGTCAAGTTCAAATGGACATTTCTTCCAATGTTTTTTCACGTGTGTGCCATTTGATTACAAACGTAAGTAGGTAACAGCTTCAATCCAGTATATTAGCCTCGACATATGAAATAAACAGACGTATGTAGAGTCACATTCCTACATGATAATTTATTTGTTCAATAAACATAAACCGTGTACGATGAAATTAGATATTTTCAGTTAACTTATGTGCTGTTGTTAGATGATGAAATTATCCTACTAATCTTTTAAATGTGAAAGTTTGCACGTTTGATACTCTTTCACGCAAAAACTGCCGAACGGATTTTCACGAAATTTAGCACACAGATAGACCTTGATCTAATAAAAGGCATAGAGTTCTTTTTATCCCGAAAAACGCGGGAAAAACGTATAGTACAGCATTATTATTTTTATATATGGATATGGGTTTAGGTAAGAATGTTTTGGAAATTCAGCCCCTACATAAGTAGTGTTTTCTTTTTATAGTTATACTCTAAGTTAACTGTAATTTCCATGACGGATTTTAAATCGCTCTAATCTGTAATTTCAATATCAGCGGATTTCAGCGTCGCTTGTACTCAACTCTGTATTGTTATGTAAACACACCGATAATTTTCATCGCATAGTTGAGGCATATAAATGTTTTGCATAACTACGATTATTTAACATTCGATTCGAATAACAGGCGTTTATAGTAAGTAAAATAATGATCTAGGTAAAGAAATATCTTCGATGTAATAAATACTATTTGAAATACTTTGAAGTACTATCTTCGTCACTACAACGTCACTGGACTCCAAAATGATTGTCATATAACAATTTTAGCAAGTGTTTTGGCGGAGCTCTATCCATCCTATCTTATTACTATCCGTTCCAAATTTTCCAATACTGATAGAAGCTCTCAGGGAAACCAACCAAAGAGACTTATGCTTTTCAGCTTTCCACATGGGCATTACCGGTCTATTTAGTTAAAAGCGTTATGGGACTGGTTGTGTGAATTTTATCTACTCTGTCACTACAATGTAAAAATATCAAAAATCACAATTTTGTTACAAACTTGTAATCTGTAAGTACCTCCTCACAATATCGCTAACTAAGTCGTAACACCATTGTTACATGAAGTCGTAAACACGGCTACTAAAATATTAGAGTGAGTGCAGTACAGATGTTAACATAGTTTGACAAATACCCACAATGTAGGCTATTGTAGATAGTATACTTAGTATAGACATTACAATGACATGCGTACCCAGTCCTAGCTCCTAGCTATATTTTTTAAACCCCAGACTAAAGAAAGAGGGGTCTTATAACTTACGAGTAACCACCCTCGCTTTGCTTCGGTTTTCTTATTTTATTTACACCTTGGGTTACATTATTGGAGTTTTATTAAGGATCCCTAATTTTTTTGAAAATATAATATAGCCTATGTTACTCGGGAATAGTGTAGATTCCCAACAGTGAAAGAATTTTTCAAATCGGTTCAGTAGTTTCGAAGCCTATTCAATGCAAACAAAAAATCAAATCTTTCCTCTTTATATATTAGTATAGATAAGTTTGACGTGTGTGTACATGTCCACACGGAGGCGAATATGGGCCAGAGTTCGATTTTTGTGTCGTTCTAATTAGTACGAAGGACTCTACAGCACCTGTGTATCACCTAGGCAAGCCGGGTGGCCCCGACGTTACAAACCAAGGCCAAGGCAATGTGCAGACTGCAGGTATCTTTACCGAGCTGCAGACACGGTACCGACCAGCCGCACCACTTCCACCCCGTTATACTATTAAATTAAATATTAGACGTACCGTATCAAACGTAATGGATAGTTTCGTAAAAACATTACACAAAAGCCGTACTTAAGAGGAGGCCGTGATGGGAATTTATGCTGAAAGTGGGCGTGGCCACTATCTTTTGTCCTCGATGTTCTTCTTTCCGTCATGTCACTCACTTCACAAGCACAGCACAGAAAAACTACGGAGTAGTACTTATTCATTAATTTTTATTGCATCTAAAAATTATAAAACAATTACTTTTTACCCAAAAATTGAACCAACAAAAAAAAATTTAAAATGAAAAATAAAATAAATCATTTAGTATTATAATTTAAGATCGTAAATTATTAACAGTAAATAAATAATTTTGAGGCGGTGCCAAACAGACGATAAAACAAACAATTGCGGATCAAGGATAGTACAGTAATGTAATGACTTCTTGTATAAAATTTGTCAGACAGCTATACCTGCTGGGCCTGCACTCGGAAGCGAATAACATAAGCGCCAAATTATTTTTTTATTTTTAGGGTTCCGTAGCCGAATGGCAAAAAACGGAACCCTTATGGATTCGTCATGTCTGTCTGTCTGTCTGTCTGTCTGTCCGTCCGTATGTCACAGCCACTTTTCTCCGAAACTATAAGAGCTATACCATTGAAACTTGGTAGGTAGATGTATTCTGTGAACCGCATTAAGATTTTCATACAAAAATAGAAAAAAAGCAAAAAATTTTGGGGGTTCCCCATACTTAGAACTGAAACTCAAAAATGTTTTTTTCATCAAACCCATACGTGTGGGGTATCTATGGATAGATCTTAAAAAATGATATTGAGGTTTTTAATATCATTTTTTTCTAAACTGAATATTTTGCGCGAGAGACACTTCCAAAGTGGTAAAATGTGTGTCCCCCCCCCTGTAACTTCTAAAATAAGGGAATGATAAAACTAAAAAAATTATATGATGGACATTACTAAACAAACTTCCAACGAACATTGGTTTGAATGAGATTTAGTTAGTAGTTTTTTTTTAATACGTCATAAATCGTAAACCGCAAAAAACATTGATCAAAGTTACAACGAACTACAAGAACTTTTATATTATGTTACTTGCTGCTACGGAACCCTTCATGGGCGAGTCCGACTCGCACTTAGCCGCTTTTTTAAAACTACTTTATGGATTTTCACAAAAATATATGTGAATTTACATTATTTACATCATATTATAATAAATTTTAATTTCAAATGTCAACACATCAGTGATGCCTTTGGTGTTGCTGATGTCCATGGGCAACGATAGTTACTACGGCTATTTCCATAAAATAAAAAAAATCGTCATTTAAATTCTTTCATTGAATAGAAGCATTTGTCAGTTAACCATTTAAGTAACTCTATTTTAAATTTAGTGAAAGTCAAGATTTTTATGTTTTCAAGGATTTTATTATATATCGTTTTCGAAGTCTAATTTTTTGAACGTATCGCTGATCGAGAAGAAGGTACCATGGTACACATAGTCGATTAGGGTATCTGGTTGCAAAATAACAATTATTTTTCTTTTCCTGAAAAAGGTGCATAGGTATTTGTTCTAAAAAAAATACAAATCTCATATATGTATATACCTACCTGTCAATGACAATAATTTTAGCTTCCTATAGAGAGGCTTGCAGCTAGTGTCTGGGGTAACATTACAAATAGCGCGTATACATCGTTTTTGAGCAATGAAGACTTTATTGCAATCTGTAGTTTCCCCATAAAAACTATACCATACCTTAAATTAGAGGCAACATAGCCGTGGTAGGCTTTTAAGGTTGTTGACATATTACTTATTTTTGGTTTCTACGAAACGAGAAATTTTTGTACAAAGTAAATCATTTTTAACAATGTAATTAAATGAATCAATTTTCATTTTTAAATTTCGATTATAGTAATGTATCGATTATGTTGGTTTTATAAATGGTTTCAAGCCGTCAATCACTTTACGTCAGTTTAGATTTAGGCCCCTTCATAAAACATTGTTTCGACGTCATATATTTTCATTAAATTTTGCATAAATTATGATGTGATGGGATATTTACTAGAATAAAACGTTTAATATGATTTACAATCAACGCCAATGAAAATGAGCAGGGATTTTTAACAAATTTTGGCAAAATCCTTTGTCCGTAAGTATCCAACTATTCATGTCAAGTAAATGATTATTCCATTTTGCTCAAAGACGCCCATACAAGCTTTATTCATATTAATAAATGGCAGCTATCATTATGGGCATCTTAGATAATTTTGACTATAACTAGCTTTTGCCCGCAGCTTCGCCCGCGGTAGAGATCGATTCTTTACAAATCCTACTTACCTACTTGTTTTAAATCTTACTTATTTACTTGTTTTACCGCGGTAAAAAGTAGCCTACGTTACTCTCCACCCTCTTCACTAACTCCATACACAAAAACCATACCATTTATCAGCTTCGTTGCGACATGAAAGACGGACAAACAAACACACTTTCACATTTATAATATGAGTATGGATTGGAGTATAGTTGAATATCGTATTTATTAATATTACGATATTATAACTGAGATTTAGTATTAATAATTATTATTTCAATATTAGTGGACATCAATAGTGGAACGTCATTACTTATAAATAATGAAATAATAGGTATTTCAGACCACGGCGCACTAACTACAGATTTAGTTGAAGAGCACTATAACAGTTCATGTATAAGGTAAATAATTAATCAGTAACGTTATGAATAAGTACCTTCTAATAATTTCTGTACAAAAAGTAATGATTTCCCATCAAAAACATAAATTTAAAGTGAGAGCCAATTAAAAAAAAAGAATTGAGATCTAAATGGGTGCCAAGTTCTATGTAGAAAAGCCTAAAATTTTAGTCACATGAACATGTAATTCAAGTTTTACATTTGAATTGGCTAGTTTTCATTCGTTAGCAACCAACAAACCAAATTTTAGAAAATTAACATAGGTCATCAACCTAAAAGACTAAACGAAGTTAATTATACAAATATAGCTTAGGTAGGTACGTGAAAACTAACCAAGTCAAATGTGCAGCTTGAATTACATGTTCTTGTGACTAAGATTTTAGGCTTTTCTACACAGAACTTGGCACCCATTTAGATCTCAATTTTTTTTTAATTAGTTCTCACTTTACATTTATGTTTTTGATGGGATACGTTACTCTTAAATTCCCTAATACATTATTCATTAATTAAAGTCGCATAGTGTTAAGTAATGTATCAATTTGTTTTAAAATAGGCAATAGGTAAAATACAATTGAATAGAAAACAGATCATTTTATGTATACAAATTATATAAAGGTTGAATTTTCAAAGTGTGCGTGGATGGCCAACTCTGAAAGTATGAGGAATAGCGAACAATGCTGAAAGGAGTCTCGGGGCCGATTTTGATGAAAACTAAAACTGCATCATTACATCAAAGAAATATCTGTAATAATTTCAAAATTATCAATTTTTTTTAATATTCATTACATTATTAATTTAACGGAACGTAGTTAAAAAGCGAAACCTATTTAAAAAGGTCAGACCAATACAGTACATGATAAAATAACTTGATTCAAATTCACTCCTTGGACACTGATGATATCCATCATAATTCGATATAAAAGGCGACACGAAGTGAATTCAGTCGAAGAATTAATCTGTGCATACGTGAAAATAGTAAGTAGGAACTTGACATAAATAAAACTCATTTTTTGCTTGGTCTTACTTTATGTAGGATCCTATCTCATCAAAAACATAAATGTGAAATGAGAGCCAAGTTCAATAAAAAAAAAAGAATTGACATCTAAATGGGTGCCAAGTTCTGTGTAGAAAATCCTAAAATTTTAGTCACAACAACATGTAATTCAAGCTCTACATTTAACTTGGCTAGTTTCTACTAATACTATATATACGTATATTTACAATCTGAGTGTGGGTGTATGTTTTAAATCTTCATAAATAATGTATTGACTTCCCTTTAAAGGAGGATTTTCAAAAAAATGGGTCAAAGTTAACTTTTGTTCATAACGATAAACTTACATAAAAAAATATATTTATTACTCTAAAACTGACGGAGTTGGTTTGTATGAAAGGGACTTCCAACCCCTATTTTTATACCCCTTAGGAGATGAATTTCGAAAAATCCGTTCTTAGCTGACGTCTTCCCGGCAATCTCTTTGAAAAATTTCATTTTATTCATTATGTAAGAAACTACCGAACCGAATAAAAAGCGGCGAGTCTCCTTTTGCTTTTATATATATAGATAATGTATTACGCAACTGAACAGTAATTTAATTATTCATTCTCTTACATATCATCAAACATTTTTATTTAAGTACAAATAATAAAATATAAATAATACAACAAAACTACTCCATTTCTCTGTGCTGTTTAGTTTTCTCCATTTAACGTTTTGACAATCACAAGCAAAAGTCAAAAACTTTATACGTTACTTCAAATTCTTTAATAAAAAGCGTGTAAAAAATAGCGCAGAGAGACATACGTCCGACGTCGATGAAGACCGCAGTCGACTGAACGCTGAACGCACATCATAAAGACAGTGTGGGAATGAGTTCTTGTATGAAAATTGTGAGACAGCTATACTGAGCGTGCGCTCGAAACTGACCGACATAAGCGCCAAACAACGTTTTTATTTGGTTTTTAAAAACTACTTCATGTTTTTTCACAAAAAAACACATGGATTTAGATGTGATAATGTACTATGTTTTAAAAAGAATTCCATGCACAAATTTCTTCAAATATCGCGGTGGCAAGCTATAATGTAAATAATTAGAGCCAACTTCATGATTTTTTTCTATCGAGAAAATTTCACGTTATCGTGTTTTCATTTTCGAGCAGATTTAAAGTACATAGTCAAAAAAAATATACCTAAGTATTACGCTAATAGCGTATACACTTTACGAAATATATCCAAAAGAAAATCAACCAAACGGGCGCGGTAGCGCCTTAACAACGTAATCACTTGACAGTAATCTAAACTGAAAAAGTCATATTGAGAAAATTAACACTAAAATATCAAGCTCTTGTTTTGCCCTATCTGTACTCGTTGACTCTTCGACAATCGAGATAGCTAAAAGCTTTTACTATGGCAATATATACCCTTACCTTCTTTATAGTGTAATCTACTGGGGAAACTCTGTTGACGTACAAAGAACGTTCATCCTTCAAAAGCGTAGCCTGCGAATTATTTACAGTAAACCAAGGTCTGAATCACTACGAAAGATTTTTTCAGAAGAAAGATTTCTTACTGTAACAGGGATATACATACTTGAAATCTGTCTTTTTGTGCGAAAACATATGGAGATGTTCAAGAAAAAAACAGAAATGCGGATTCGGAATGTCCCACAAAGACATAAAAATGAACATGACTTATATATACCCATGATAAAATGCATGATCTATCAGAAATCTACGTATATTTCCGCCATTCATATATACAACAAACTGCCAAATGAATTTAAAATTCTATGTAACAGTAAGTTTAAAAATACATTAAAACAATGGCTTATCCGAAAAGTATACTATAACTTAAATGAATTCTTTGCTGACATGGAGCCTTAATTTATTGTGATTATTATTATTCTGTCTGACATATATAATTTTTCTTATTTTAATACATTTCGATTAACTATTATAATTAACAAATTATCATAAGCATGTAAAACAATCAATTTAAGTTAGAGTTAGTTGAGATAAGTCTAAGATCTAAATTTATACAATTTATATGTACAGCTTGCATGCCGACGAGGTAAAATAAGAGGATTGTATGTTTATATTCACCAACTATTGTAACCTTATTTGCGCAAATAAAGAATTTGAATTTGAATAACAAAAGGATTCTCAGCCGAACAATTTTAGCTTCAACTGAAAATAACTGCGCAACACCATTACTATTAAATTAAATACTAGACGTACCGTATCGCACGTAATTTATAGTTTCGTAAAATCATTGGACAAAAGCCGTACTTACCGAGACAAAAGGATATTCTCAGCCGAACAATTTTAGCTTCAACTGAAAATAACAGCGCAGTCCGCAGAAAACATTGTATTTTAAAAGGCGTTGTTAATTTTCTCATCTCATTATGCGTTTAGTCTTCCTAGTTATTCGCAGTGACCGAAACTTAGACAAAAACCTATTTAACGACTTTATGAGAATGATAAACAAATGGATGACTTAAAAACTACATCATCTACATTTTTGATGTTTTCAAAAGTAGGTAATGTTCATCACTATTATGGTTAATGATTTAGTGCGATCCTGGTTCACGGTGTCGTGAGTGTCCAATTACCACCACATTGTCAACAGAACAAAATTTAACATGTAGCTAAATGTCCGTTCCGGCTTTAAATCGAATCTGAGACCTTTCCCTCCTCTGGCGCGGTCGTTTCCAAATCGGTTGGAAAATAACCGGTTCATTTTTATAAGCAGTAACCATATAGTAACCTGTAACCTAATTTTGAAAGTAAGTACAGTTGTGAAAGTTTTGGTACTTTCTTCAAAATAATTTATTATTGTTCACGACCTCGCTATACAAATGAGGAGTTGGAGTAAGATAAAGAACTTACTACATACTTATTGACATATTACTGAGCTTTTTTTTTCGAGGGGGAAATCTTCGAAAGATACCCGAACCCGAAGGTTGCGGGTTATGTAGGATTTCTACCCACTATTTCTTTTTGTATTTTTTTTTATTTTCGCCCATGGACATCAGCAACACCTTACCACCGATGCGTTGCCAGCCAAAAAGAAATAAGAAGAAAGAAAGAATGGCTCTCAAGCCTCTAGCCTAATCACGACGAGTCGTTTGGCGACTGAATCAAGCAAGAGGATGGAATATAGATAGATTACGTAGGATTTATGGAAGGATAATAATACTCTTAAGGATAATAATACTCTTGAAGCGCTCATAGCCCGGCGGCTTGCGTCGATCCTATGTGATCGTCAAAGTTAAGCAACAGCGGGCGCGTCGGTAGTTGGATGGGTGACCGCTAGTGGCAAAAATTTCTTGAGCGTTTCCGTGCTTCGGAGGGCACGTAAAGCCGGCGGTCCCGGTTGTTATCATAAGATAACAGTCGTTAAGCCATGTCGGAGGCCCTCGGGCGGTTTGAAAACTTCCGACACTCGGGTTGGCCACTAACCCCTCCACCAATCCGCACTGGAGCAGCGTGGTGGAGTATGCTCTAGGCCTCCTCAAGAGGAGAGACCCGTGCTCAGTAGTAGGCTATTAATGGGTTAAAGCCAATAATACTCTTAGGTAAGTGTTGACAATTCACACCAAAATTAAATACTTAACTCAATTTAATATGCAAATAACTTGTCGCATAAACTTATCGAAATTCCTGTATCCTCACTACGACCTCTAAAGTCCCAAAGACCCATGACCTGGAAGCGATCGTTGATCTTGACACCATTAGCACGGCTACAGCGCCGGCTAGCGACTCCCCTTCCCCTCTGCTATAAATACCACCTCGATGTGGTTTGAACTGCTTTATCCGGTGAACGAGCCCCATGCAATCGGGATAGCACATGATCATCAAAGGTATAACACATTTTAACGCTAACACACTCATACCCCCGCAGTAGGGTATTACCTGTGTCGCGGGTAGCATGGACGACACATATAACACATCACAAAAACACCCATGACCCGAGTACAAATATTTATCTGTCACATAAATATCTGCCCCGGCCGGGAATCGAACCCGGGACCCTCGCTTCGCAGGCAGGGTCGCTACCAACTAGGCTACAGGGTCGTCAAAATTGTAGTTTGTAGTTTTGTTTCAAAGTCTTGCTACATATCAGACGAATTGTATGTCCAAAATAGGATATGTATGGATCATAAAAAATGTATCATAAAATCATATCTGCGTAGTCTATGTTAAAAAATATGTTATCAAATTACGCATGAGCGGCGTTACGTTTATAATATTTTTTTTATATTATTTTTATTAGTCTAAAATCCTAACTAATTCATATTTTACACGCACTCGCATGATAAACTCAGAGAAGCCATAAGATTTTCTATAATTTTAGTGTTTTATATGCAGAATATAATACTTATTAGAGATCTTTTCGTAATATTTTATTAGCTCATTTTCAACCAGGAGTGTTAATACGTGCGTCCATAGAATGGGTCAGTGTCCCACTACACTCTCACCAATTAGACAAGTAGACAGTAAAATTAACCCTTCACAAACAACCATGACTCGAGAATAAATGTTTATTTGTTACACAATTATCTGTCCCGGGTGGGAATCAAACCTGAGTCCCTTACCTCTGCTAATGGTTAAAAGTTAAAATAAAAATTAAATAGGTAGGTACATAATTATTATTAAAAATATTCCATCCATATTACTTCTTCAGAATTACTCAAAAACTACTTGTCAGGTGTCGCTCAACTTTATGTGGGACCACGTGACAAGCACCTGCTTTCGATAAAAAAGGATCATCAAAATCGGTTCACCAAGACGAAAGTTCTAACCAAACATAAAAAATACAGTCGAATTGAGAACTTCCTCCTTTTTTTGAAGTCGGTTAAAATTTTTTAAAGGTATATATTAGGTACCTATATAATTATGTCGGTTTAATACTTTAAAAGTGTCTCAATTATCTCTACTGACTGTTTCTTACCGAGAACGTTAGACTGTCCTTGTTCTGTATGACTTTACTAATTAGTTTTTTACACATACCTACATGCTCCTAATTTCCTGTTTATGACATGTATGACATGCTTAGTACAATGTTCAAGTGACAAGTGAGTTGGTTAATATCATAAGTAGAAACCACACAAAACAGCAGTTGCAAGTTGAAACTTTGCAAATCTTGCAACCAAAACATCACCGTAGTAACTGTCCATAGTAGAGACAGTATACTCGTATATAACAGAGAGATAATATACATATTAGCAACGAGTAACCGCCCTCGCTTTGCTTCGGTTTTCTTATTTTTTTACACCTTATTGGAGTTTTATTAAGGATCCCTAATTTTTTTGAAAATATAATATAGCCTATGTTACTCGGGGATAGTGTAGCTTCCCAACAGTGAAAGAATTTTTGAAATCGATTCAGTAGTTTCGGAGCCTATTCAATGCAAACAAAAAATCAAATCTTTTCTCTTTATATATTAGTATAGATAAATCTTGCTGGACATCTGTCGCACAGGGGTCAGGGGACCAAGGTCCGGCGCGGCGGGGCACTGCGTTATTATCACGACAGTCGACACTACGAGGCCCGAGCCCCAAGCGGCTGAGGCATTTGGAAAATTTCCAGCTCAGATTTAAAGTCTGGATACATCAGATTTAGCTCACGATATTGAATACACAGTAAATTTTTAATCAGATTCTAAACAGTAAATGTAGTAATCCACTTGACATAGTGCATAAACTAGTTTATCAAGTTAAACAATGACCCGAATAGATAACTATTATTTATGACATTCCCGACTTTCTCCCTAAAAAGTACTATTAGGTATTGAACGAGTGTAATTTTTTAGGAAAAAACAAGTTTATTTTTAGGCCAAACTGAAACATATTGCATTTTTGTGACATATTACCTCTGCATCTCCAATACTGCTGAGAAAACTTGAATTTATATTCAGAGGATTGCACTGAAATGGTTTAATTACAATTTAAAACATATAATCCAAAAGGATGTATGTAAGTTTTCTCATGAAAGTGAGCTTAACTCAGTCACTTTTTGGAGTACCACAAGGAAGTGTTTTAGGCCCAACTCTTTATTACATGAATCACATAAATGATCGATGCTTAGAAAGGAGAACCCCCATCTTCCATAGAGACACCGGCCTAGATTAGACAAGAATGAAAATTGGTGGTCAATTAGATCATTGTAAAAGCTATAATTTCTCCAATTTTCACGGCAGTTAGCAATGGCCAAGTAATGAAATCCTATAATTTCCACCTTAATTAAAGGTTATGATTATGTCACACTCATGTCATATTATGCGTGTTAATAGGCACTTACTATCACAAACCAAATACCTACTCTAATATCGACAGCATTAGGAATAATCATGATCATAAGACGCAAAAATTAAAGTTAAAATTACATATAAACGTACAAAGTTGAAAGATGCAAGATGAATGACAATGGTGTTATTTATAAATAATCAAACTGACAGTAACCAAAAAATGACATTAGATAAGGATTACACCAGAAATCTTTGTTGACAATCGATTCAAATGTCTCGAAATCGATGTCAAAATACTCGAAATGTCTATTAATTAGCGTAACGATTTAACGGTAATTATAAATTATTACATAGTTTAGCTATACAGTGAATAAGAAAACATGTATAAAAGGAATTAATATTGTACCCACAAGTAATAATAATTAGTAAAATATATTATTAAGTTCCCTAAACTATCGATTTAATCGATTATAAAATCGTTAATAATGAGGTAAATACTATAAAAACTTTTTTGTATTATTTTGTTAATTTGGCCGATGCAGATGATGCTAAGATTTAAATATGTTTATTTAGTAAATAAGACGAATTTTTTGGTATAAAATTTACTCTTGTCTAGTCTTATGCCTTGCACAGATTACATATAATTCGTGGCCGAAAATCGGGTATCTCCTTTGTCAATCTGCAAAAGTAACATGCCGATGGTACAATGGAGAGTCCTGGATAGACTAAACTAATTTTATTTTCCTTTTGACTGTAATCTCTCTATTCTTCATAGCACTTGTTACAATATCTAATATCTACCAAACTACCACAATATCTATCACAATACCTAACTACCTAAGCCTTGACATCATGTACATGTATGCGGTTTGCGGAGAAGTAACATTAAAACTTTTTGCACGTGTAAATGGTCTTTACAATGTGAAAACGTTCTCATTTGTCTACAAATCAAGTTTTACACGTAAATCTTTTATGTTTCACACGTTTGTATTGTATGTTCTTGTTATAATTGAGTGACAAAGAGGAGTAATATTGAACAATGAACACGCTTCGTAACCTGAAATTAACACGAGCAGGCAGTTTTGATATTTTGAGACATTGTTGAAAGTTATAAAGGAAGATATAGATACATTAGACTGCGCAATATATACGTCGATTTTAAATCTATAACCGCGTTTAATGTATTATGTTACCGGCAGTTTTTTATGGAAATAGCCGGCAAACGAGCTGACGATCCACCTGATGGTAAGTGGCTATCGTCGCCCATGGACAACAGCAACACCAAAGGCATCACTGATGCGTTGCCGGTTAAGAAAGAGAGAAGAAAAAGAAAGAGAACTGGCTCTCACGCCCCCAGCCGGAACACGACGAGTCGTTAGGCGACTGACTCATGCTCAAGGGTGGTAGCTAATAGTAGCTATCCAGGCGAACCCCATGGAGAAATAATAATTGTGATTTCCTTACCTATAATATTCTTTATTCTATTGTATTCTGTTGAATGTCTGAACATTCAGGATATACCGATGTTCCGACTGGGAACCTGAGAAAAAGTTCTTTCTTTATAAGTACTCTTTTCTTTCGTGGCCAGCGGTCATTTAATTTATATTTACAGCGACTATTTATATTTAAAAATATTTACTACTGCTAGAGCAATATGATAAGTTCCCTTTGTCTTATTCTATATCATGGTCTACCTGTGTGCCAAATTTCATGAAAATCTGTTCAGTAATTTTCGCGTGAAAGAATAACAAACATCCATTATTCTATTCCATACTGTAATATTAGTAGCATTTCATTTGACGCACATGCATTGGTGCTTAGCTACGATAACACTTTCTACTTAGTACCTGCTCACTCACCTAATGGTAATAAAAACAAATATAAACCTTCGTAAACAAATTAAGTTCTATTTACCCAACCTAATGATGTCAGTATCATTAAGATAATGCCGCAATCGCAATGTTTTTTTACTCAAGTCACCGAGCGGAAAATGATCTCCACATCATTAACCTAATACACAAATTGTGTATTTGTAATCCTGGCAACCTCGCAAGCCTATATTACTCAAGCTTTGCATATTACTTATTTATTTCCGAGATGTCCTACTTTGCATTTGAGTGAAGTATTATATCTAATTGCTTTCTAACTTCCGTGCTTTGCAAGACACGTCAGTTCGTTAATCGCTGTTATCGTTCTATAGGAGAGACCTTTGAATGGAAGGTGTTAAGTCTCTTATAAATCTTGATCACTACCACACTTTCCAGCATTGTTCATTCGTCTTACAATTTTTTCAAGATATTACTTACGTACTTAGTACGAAACTCTTACCTCAACTCAACGTCACTAATCGTTACTTTAATCGCTCCTTAGTAAAAAATCGCCATACAAATTCTGTACTAAGGAGCGATTTAAGTAACCGTTAGTGACTCTGAGTTGGAGCATTAGTGCTAGAAAGCTGTAATTTGGCATGGATATACAATACATGTTACTAAAAGTACAAAGTCGTAGAATATATTTTTTTCAGACCTCCCCTGCAAGTAAAGTGATCAACTTACAACTACGGAACCATAGGTACATTTTGCATGGCCTGACATGCACTGGGCCGATTTTTAAAGAGAGCCATATTAGATCCATCGGTAACGGGGGGATTAAGATGGAACTAAAAGGTGGCTGGCCTAACACCCTTCAGACTGAAACACAAGGACTGTCGAAGCAGTTTTAGTTGCTTGTTTACCGTGTAACAGGAAAATCCAATATTATTTGTGCTTTGTTGTTAGATGTTGATAGATAAGATAGCTATCTTCTTAAGCATCTTTGCGCCCTATAGAGGATTCACCATCTTCTTAGGAGTATCCATTTTCCGAATTAATTTTGTCACCGTAGCGTGTAGTAGTACATAAAAATACATAGGGACGTGCTTGCTTGGTAACTACCTCTTCTTTATTTTTTAATTCACCTGTAAAAATACCAATTTCTAAGCAACATCGGATATTTATGTATTTCAGCGGTAGGTCACTGGCACTGGGGCCAATTTGTTTTAGTAGAGCTGTGTGGTAAGTCTGATCATGACAAACAAACCAGTCGATGTGCATTACCTATCGCGATCGCGTATTTCCATTTACGTATTCAATTTGAGGCAGTACTACCTCGAAACGCGCACGGGTTTGTCACGCTAATTCTCTTTCCAAACTCATGCTCAGTTCAAGACACGCTTCCTCCAATCGCGCATGGGTTTGCAACGCAAACTGTTCTTATAAACACGTGTTCATGGCGATGCATGTAACATAAGCATAAAGTTCGCGCGCAAACCTCGACGCAGGGAATTACAGGGGGTGAAGCTTCCCATGACATGGGGCGCGGGGGGTAGAGCCCCCGCTGAAGAGAGAAGGGGGGCGAAGCCCATGCAGAAGGGCGACGCCCCCCGCAATGAAAAAACCTATAGAAATCCACAACGGAATGGGTTAGGTTAGGTTAGGTTCGTATATTTTTTTAGACGGAAATAGCGAAGCGGAGTTCCGGCGACATTTATAACGAAGTATAGTTTTGTTGCTTAATTGAACTGAAATTGAACATTTAGTTGCCATAACCAAGACAAGTATTGCCTCCCATTGAACACGGAAATAAATACGCCAATCAAGGCTCATGCTCTTGGCAAGCCCATGCGCGATTGGGAGACTCCTGCCTTGAATTGAGCATGAGTTTGAAAATATGAAAACACAGCGTCACAAAACCCATGCGCGTTTAGAGGAAGTACTGCATCCTATTGAGCACGTAAACGGAAATACGCGTCCCGATCATTGGAGAATTCATTAATTTCGAACAAAGATTCTCACGTGTTTTTCTTTCATACATATTCATGTTCTGGTTTGCAATGCTTAGGCTATACCTGTACCTGGACAGTATCCAGGTCATCTTACTTACTTATTTATGTATTTGCTTAGGTCATTGCGCTCTCACGCAATATCTATACAAACCCGATATGTAGATCTTTATCCCATACGAATGTATTGAGCGCACTCATTCACACGTCAGCGACCGGTAATGGGTAATTGGGACTCCAGTGCAACACAGATTTGTATAGTGCATCTGTTCCAGAACTTCCAGAACAATTGTATTTGTTTAGTTCTTAGGTATATTGTGTTATTGTTGAAATAATGATATTCATCGACATTGTAGAATTCATAGAGATATTTATCGTCATATAATGTAACTATTTTATTTAGTGAAGAAGTGTCCCGTTTTTCATGGGATGAAATGATCCGATTTTCAAAGGTCCAGTGATACTTCACCTTCGAGAAATCGGGTCGCTGAATGTTCAAATTTTACACGGTTCTCCGAATGTCCCATTCTTAAGTAATACGATCATTTTGACGATTTTTGACTTAAGTACAAAGATGATGTCACGACACGAGCCACAAAAGCATAAATCGTATCGTGAGTAGTTACCCATTTGCATTTCAAATGTGGAGCCAGAAATTATGTCCCTTTGCTTCCTTTTAGGCCGGCAACGCATATGGTGCCTTTGGTATTAAGTAGAGATAACTTAATTTAATAGGTATTTTTGTACGAGTTTTGTCCAATACAAAATTACCCTTGCAGTAGTGATTTTTTAATCTCTATCAATCAGAACTAGATCAGCAAGATCTAGCGTATGCTCTAGGCCTCAGTTGTGAGAAGATACCCGTGCCCTGTAATTGGTTGAGGTCATTGATTTTTATTCAGAGTCACAAAGTCACAAGTTTATTTTGGTAGTGATCGCAATCAGTTTGAAGGCGTGGCGCTGGTTTCCGGCCCGTCTGCCATTTATTGTGTACCTACTAACCTTCACCAGCACGCGACATTGCATCGAATTACTGGGGCGAAACCGAAGATAATACACGACAGATTATTTAAGCAATCCTTGTTGACCCACATTTCACACATTTGTAAAGCTGGTATCAGGCTGTGTTACTGTTAGTTGGTAACTGTACATACTTAGATTACGCATCAAAAATCCTTACAGTTTTATCACTACTTATACATAGGTATGCAATTTATTAAATGTAAGTCAAGTAAGGGAAAATGAACTTTACAAGGTTTAATCTTAAACTCGAAATGAATAAAATACCTACTCTGAAGAGCTGGTATACAAAACAGCAATGCTCACATCATAGAGATGCATACTCACGTAAGGTTTCGCAAGCGAAAAGCAACTTGGGTAATTGTCCTTATGCAATCTCAGACAATCTCAGTAGTCAGTAAGAACCTCCTCCGAATAAAGATGGTATGGCGATAAACTTTTCCACTAGCAATAAAACACAAAAACATAAGTTAAATTTTATTTGCTCATGTTAGATATCTTACCTATATAGGCAGGTATTCAGTTTTAGCTAAGCGATGAGATGAAACTCAGATGCCAAGCAAATAAAACTATAAATTACGTACCTACTTGCCGCTTCGCCGATTACCTATATTATAAATTCGAATTAAATTAATTTATCATATGGTTTATTTTATCGTTTACCTTAAAGTCCTTAAAGTTTAAGGCTATAATATAGCAACCACAGAACATCTAACTAATTATTAGATGTTCTGTGATAGCAACCTCCAAACTATCTTTGACTAAAATTATTGTTGTTGGTTTGAGAGCTCGCCTACGCCAGTATTATTGTTCAATGCTCAGGCCATTAATTTCACATTCATCTCAAGTAACAATAAAGTCGCGAAATTGCGCGAGGTTATTTCTGATTTATATTTTACCTGAACTAAGTTATATTATTTAATAGGCACACCTTGGAGCAGCGTGGTGGAGTATGCTCTAGCTAGGGAATACCTCATGAGAAGAGTCGGAGAGATCCTTGCTCAGTAGTAGGCTTAGTAGACCATTAATGGGATGAAGCCATTTTTTCTTGAGGACCAAGCCTTTTCCACAAGGTAAATTTAATGTTCAAAATTACAATGAATTTCAGGGTCATGAGAACCTAAGTAACAACACCCTATTGATATATGATATTGATGATGAGTATCTAGATTATGATTGTGAGGGTCAATCCGTTGAGGTTCACCGCGAGTCCATCTGATGTGGAAACTTCATCCTTGAGCGGGGGGTGTTTTGATGCAGGTGCGATGTGGGGACTGAACCGAAATTACTCGAAGCACTTAGCGTTTGTGTTTCACATTGTTTTTTTTTTTCAAATATTATCTATGTAAATGTACTTGAAAGAAGGTAGTGTATCTACCTACCTTACAGTTTCAAAATAAATAATTTAATACAAAAATGAATACAAAGCCATGCATGCAAGCAGGTCGATTGCTAAACCAGTTGCAGCAAATCTCACAAAACTGGTTAGGGTCAATGATATTATAATGTTAAAAAAGAGGGTTAGGATCCATCTTGATAATTTATTTTTATAAGTATTAAAAATAAAAGACATTTCCAATACGATGCGATGTGAACGAACGAATCCATTGAAGACTGATCGTAAAATTCTGTAAAATATTTTAACTTTTAATCTTTTTAGGGTTTCCATAATTTGAAGGGCTTGTTCTCAGTTGCAAGTACTTATGTTAACACAAAATGTGAATTTATATTATGTAAATAATTACAATTACTTCCCTGCTTGCGAAGGTACCTAATGGAGCGCGTGATTAACACGCAGCTCTTAGGATATCTGGATCAAGGTCGTAGTTTACGGTTGTTGCTCATATATAAAACCTATAAATGCTGGCGTCCCCCAAGGGTCTGTGTTGTCTCCTACGCTATTCATTCTGCATATCAGTGACATGCTGCAGCATACAAGTGGCATCCATTGCTATGCAGATGATAGTACAGGGGACGCCTACTACACAATCCCTGCCAATACCTCTCAGTTGCAAATGGCGGACAGCAGAATGAAACTTGCGTCTGAAGTCGAGAACTCTCTGGAGCAAGACTCGAAATGGGGCCGACATAATTTGGTCGAGTTAAACCCCACGAAGACACAAGTTTGCGCGATTACCGCTAAGAAAACCCCATTTGTCATGGCGCCTCAATTCCAGGGTACCACGCTCACCATGAGTAAAAGTATTGGGATTCTGGGAGTTATATCTCGAGTGATGTGCAGTATCGGCGTCATTTAGAGGCCAAGACTAAGCTGGCCTCCAAGAAGCTTGGTGTCCCTGAACGGGGCTAAGCAGTACTTCACTGCGAGGCACCTGATTATGCTTTATAAAGCTCAAGTCAGGCCCCACATGGAGTACTGCTCCCACCTCTGGGCAGGGGCGCCACAATACCAGCTTATGACGCCATACAGTTCTGCGCGCGGTCCGAGTTGTCAACGACCCACGAGTCACTCATAGGTTAGAACAACTGAGTTTCAGAAGAGACATCGGTTCTCTCTGTGTGTTCTACCAACTTTACAACGGTGAGTGCTCCGATGAATTGTTCGACTTGATGCCTACGTCTTCTTTTCATCATTAGGTACACCACTCGCCGAAAATTGAAGCTCCATCCACACCGATTGGACTCATGCAGAACCTCTACGGTTCGATTCTCACCAACTTTTTTGCCGCGGACGTGCAAACTGTGGAATGAACTTCCTTCTGAGGTATTCCCGGAGCGCTATGACATGGGGTTCTTCAAAAGAGGTGTAAAAAGAGTTCTCCTTCAGGGCCGGCGTTGCATAGGCGATTCCTCTGGTATTGCTTATGTCAATAGGCGACGGTAACCACTTACCATCAGGTGGCCCGTATGCTTTTTCGTCTGCCCTTCAGGCTATTAAAAAAATTAATTAATTTCATAATTATCTAACAAAGTGTTCACCGTTCATAATAATTTCATCACTTGATTTGGTGAAGAAAAAATAATAACACATTAATTTGAGATTGATGATTAAGTATTTATTCGTATAGGTACTATGGTACTGTAGCGAGGCCCGGGAAACCCCTGAGTACTTGAGACTTCTTGACGCACATTATGAAAGAGTAATTAACAATGGCGTATTTTTTTTATTTTCGTAGGGAAACCACAACCAATAAAGATATATTATCCACTTATTACGAGCACCGCTGAAAGTAATTCTACCACAAACAGTAAAATTGCAAGATTAGATAGGCTACATGAAGCACTTGACTTTATTGTATTTACCATATAAATAGCATTCATTGAAACATCACACTCGAATGCCTTTTGGATGAAATTTCTTATCAGATTAGCATTCCGTCAGATCAAATGGTATTTTACGCACATACCATTATAATCCTTAATGTCCAGGGTTTCCAAATCCTCCAAGAAATCCTGGGAGATTCTAGAATTAATTTTCAAGCTCCGCGGGCGTTTAATAAATTTTAATTTAAAAAAATTGCACCATATCCTGCATATAGAGGCAACAGTCTGTCGCGCGAACTACATAATATTTTTTTTACCTAATGCTTTACTTACCCAATTTGTTTATAGTTTAAATTTTTATACTACCTATGTATTAAGGTGAGGGTACCTATTCGTTCGTTGTAGGCATTTTGATCGCTTCCCTGTACCCCGCTCCCCTGAGTGTAAACTCGGTATGACCTGATACTCCACTCTGGTTTGACTCCAGAGGAGGGAACCTCAACGGTTAAGAGCACTAGTCACTACCACAACTTTTCTTGCTTTATTAGGTTTATTATTAACACTATGAAAGCGTGTAAGTATTGTAAACTATGCATTAAAAACCGTCAACTATTACAAGTCAAGATGAGAATGCTTCCGGGTTGGTTCTTTACTGAGTCGACAACCCTGTTAATGCCAGTAGATTAGGTTGTGAATGTGATATGTAAGTGGGCCTAGTGCCTTATCTCTTAAGTCGGTCAATATTGTATTCAATAAAGGAGACCGGAAGAATGGTTCCCTGAACAACTCATAGCTTAAAATCTTCTTACTGACATTGAGTCTCATAGTTGACTATACATTGCTCGTCTATTAAATTATTCAGGTTCCTTGCTAGTTCCCTCGTTCTTTTTTGATATTTATAATTATTTTATAATCGTTCTATATTATATATGACTTGGGCAATTGTTTAGTGGAGAAAATAGAAAACTAAAGTCTAAAACCTTATAAAATGACCTGAATTTCTAACCGAAGAACTTAACGAATTAGCGCCTTCTCGCTAAACAGCTTTTTATGTAACTAACTATCCGACACACAAACTGACGATCCATCTGATGGTAAGGTGGCTATCGTGGCCCATGAACATCAGCGACACCAAAGGCATCACTAATGCGTTGCCGGCCAAGAAAGACAGGAGGAAAAATATAAGTTGCATTCGATTTCCCTTCGGTAGTGTCCGACCGAAGGTGCAATTCTGGCCGAAGCCGAAGCCGAAGCCGATTAATCGGTATTCACCAAAACCTTCGGCCGAAGCCGAAGCCGAAGCCGAAGGTGTCATTGACCTTGAGAAATACGATAGTTACTTTGATCTCAGAATATACTAGATAAATATTGTGAGAGCTTTAGAGATTTAGCCCAATAACGAGCCGAGTGACCAACATATACAAGTAGGTAGTAAAATATTGTCAAAAATAAAAGTTTCAAATATACAATGTTAATTAAATATTTATTTACTTAAAGTAATTTTAACAAAAATAATCAAATAATCAGTCACATTTTTTTAATTATCAGACGAACACAAAATATTTCTATAAAATAATTGAGCAAAGTTTAACGCTTTTTCAATATCTATTTTTTACATATAATTTTTTGGAATTTTTGAGAAAATTAAATACTTATAAGTAATTTCTTAGGATAATTAAGTTAACAACGTTGTAAGGCAGCATGTCTACGATGATGAGATCCATTATACCTTTATCGATTCTCATAGATATTGGATCACTATCTGGCCACAATGGAGCTGCTTTTTTTTCTATGATTTGAGGTAAAGTACTCTGCTTGACATTAAATTGCGAAGGTGTAGTTGCCTCTGTTTTATTTTTCATTAAACTCTTACTCTTCTGTTTTTCATTTATTGCATTACAATAAGCCTCCCACTCTATTTTATGCATTTTCGTCAAATGATTTTTAATATTAGTGGTACTCTGCTTTTTTGGTAAAGCACTACCAAGAGACAATGATTTATTACACTGTTTACATAAAGCTTTATCAGTAGCCTTTATAAAATATTGCCAGATAGGATTCAGCTCTAAAGATGTCATTGTGTACCTGAAAGAAAATATTCTATATAAACGAATGAATTTTTAAACGATCATACTAGACAAAAATATAAATTTGTAACAACTATCCCGTCTATCTAGGCAAGAGATAAAAATATAATTTAACAAATCTTTAATCTCCTACTCCTGTGGTTTCCCAACCAAATTACATCCTACATCTACAGCTCACTCTCTAAGCAGCACTAGACGCGGCCGCCCACCAACGTAACTCATGCGCCGGCACAAGTACCTACCGAGCCGAGCCGACCGCCCCGTACTCGCAGTAGGACTCTGCAACGCGGATGCGCCTATATCCTATCGGTTTAGGTAGTTAACTAAAAGTAAACAATCTTCACGTCTTTTTATCTAAAAATTGCATAAAAAAACATACCAACATTGTTTCCATTTAGTTTCCTACCTAACGTTAGATAACATAAAATATTTTAAACCAGACAATACTTACGGTTTTTTGGTTCTTAGAGTGCCTCACAATAATGAACGTATCACCACAGGTACTACTCACAGTAATAAATAAAATAATTTGTAATATAATAATAATAATAATAATAATAATAATATAGCCTTTTTATTCCGAACTAATAAAGTTTTTGGACAATAATTATATTTGTATACATAATGTTGTTATAAGATGTCCCTCAGTTCGGTGTGTCTTTTGACATAGGCCTCCTCCAACTGCTTCCATTGCACTCTGTCGTTTGCCACTCTGGTCCAATAAGGTCCCAAGATAGGCGGAAGTCATCTTCCCATCTTCTTGTCGGGCGTCCCTGTTGTCTCCTTCCATCTCTTGGGTACCAGAGTGTTACCTGCTTGCTCCATTTGTCTGTCTTGCACCGTAGCATATGACCTGTCCAACGCCATTTCAAGTGGTCAATTCGAGTCAGTATATCATAGAGTTGCCAACCGTCCTGTTTTCCCAGGACATGTCCTAGTTTTTGTAGTGTCCTGGGACGTCCTGAATAGTTTTTAAGCAGCGTCCTAGGTTTTTACATTTTAAAATTCGCGCGCCTCTTTTAAAATTCTTACAATACGGGCGGCCTCACGGCTCGCAATTATTGCAACTCTATTACTGCGTCCTGTTTTCAAACTGAATTGTCCTGGTATCTCCAGCTACAAATCCTGGTTTTTTAAAGTTGAGGTTGGCAACCCTAGTATATCAGTAATTTTGGTTTTGTTCCTTATTTCAGTTGCAGTAATTTTGTCCTTAAGTTTTATTGCCAACATACTTCTCTCCATTGCCCTCTGACACTTGGCTAATTTTTCTCTGTGACTCAGAGTGAGGGACCAGGTCTCACTTCCGTAAGTATAATAATTAATTTGTAATAACAAATATGAAATATTTAAAAACAAAACACTTATTAGATTTTAAGACGCGCTCTCAAACTTGTTTTGACTCGTTTAGTTTACTAACTGCGATTCGTTTGGGCCGGTGCGGCGGCGCGGCGAAACTCTGCTGCTCTGCACACTCTCCGTCTCGCTCTAGCATCGTTCAGTAAATTTACTAAATTTCAATATTTGACAACTAGCAAACCTTCGGCTTCGGCCAAACCTTCGGCAAATTTTTGGCCGAAGCCGAAGATTTGGCCGAAGGTGCTTTTTTGGCCGAAGGTGGCCGAAGCCGAAGCCGAAGCCGAAGCTTCGGTCGGACACTACCCTTCGGCCAAAATATGATCATATCTCAGCTTCACCGGCCAACTAAATGGCTCACAATTCGCCAGAGGCGTGTACCTAACTCTAAATCGAACCTAATCTGAGTCCACAATATAGATGACAACTTCCAGTATTGCTTAGTCAATATTGACGACCCTGTAGCCTAGTTGGTAGCAAACCTGCCTGGGAAGCGAGGGATCCCGGGTTCGATTCCCAGCCATGACAGATAAATATTTGTACTCTGGTCATGAGAGTCATGGGTGTTGCTGTGATTTGTTATATGCGTCATCTATGTTCCACGCCACCCGCGACTCAGGGAGAAACCTACTGCGAGGGGTATGATGAGTGTATATATATGCGTTTATGTATGATTATATTTCCCCGCACAGTAGCGGCTAACGGCTTTGTAGTTTCGTAGTGAAAGCGGCATCATTATTGTTGTGTTCATAGATCAAACCGCCCGAAGGTTGACTGAGAGAGAATATATTTGCATTAAATCTGCCTGTGTTTATTGTACAAATGTATGATGCAAAAATTACAATAAATAAAAAACTATTTTTCTTTCACAGATGTGTTTATATTCACTTAATATTACATATTTGCAAAATTTCTAATTTTCAAGTTTTGTTTACTGCATATTATGTTATATTCAGTCCTATAATTACATACTTATAACCAATATTTAAACAAAAGTTTTTAATTTAGTTTAGTTGTACAATTTATAACTAATTTGGTGATTTTCCACCCTTAAACTTGCAATAATTTTGCATTCTTATAATAATTAAATACACCATATTCTATATTACTTCTATTATTTAATTAATAATAATTATTACAAGATGTAAAGAAACTTAGGAATAAAATGTTTCTATGTATGGAATTCAAAGTTATTTTATTACAGATCAATAACACAAAAAATATGAGTAACAAGCCAGCATGATCATCAATAAGCAAGTTATGTATCTTATCAGATAACTTTTATTCATTCTTTAAACTTCTGAGACAGTTAGTGACCTCATTACAAAGACCTCAAGCCAATGTGGACACAAAGCATTATAATAATAATAATGTTTATTTATTGGTCTTTGCAGTAGCGTAGCGTGAGGTGGGACCGGGGGGGCTATAGCCCCGGGCGGCACATGAAGAGAGGGCGGCAAAAAATATGTATTAAAATTAATTATTTTATATTTTTTTAAATGTAAATTGTGTTATGAAAAGCAAGAAAAGTGCATTTTTAATTAATAAAAAAATATTTTTAATAATATGAAGGCGGCAAAGACCATTGGGGGGGCGGGAGCCCACGCTACGCCACTGGGTCTTTGGGTTTTTAAAAACTTCCCATTACATGGCCCATCTTAGTAAATGCTTGCAGTTATCAATTTTTTTCAATTATCTAGTTATACTCAGCAAAAAGAGCACAATATTACAACCTTACTAATGATTAACATTCATTTTTATATCTTTGTCTACACACAGTATATTTTTGCAGCATCTCTACCACAGTACGGCTGGTAATTACTACAACAATACATTTTTAATTGCATGTTGTATTGATACCAAGCCATGTGTAACCTATCTTTGAACAACAGAAAGAATTGCAAATAAAATAAAAAATAATAATTAACAAAAGCAAGTATTCATAAAAAGATGTTACAAGTCTGTCACATAACTCTTATGCATTTCTACAGTTAAATTATTATTTCTCCAAAGGAGCATAATTGAGAAGTTTTTCGATCAGGTCTACATGACCGAGTAACATGCGTCGACAGCAATATCTCTTCAGCCCCAAAGCATCCAAAGCATCACTGAAATTGTAAAACAATTGAAAATTGTAAAATCCAATCTTGAAAACAATTCAACCTAAAACTTCCGGTAAAATTTATGCTGTCTCTGTTAACACACTGAAATCTAAGGAGACGAGCCGGAGCCAGTTTTTTTGTTGCTGGAGCCATGTTTTAGTTAGCGTGAAACAGTATGTACACAAAAACTGGAGCAGAGGCAGTGCGATGCATCGGCGGGCTAACCAGCCCCTATGTTATAGATCAACTACAGAGGCAATGAGGTGTGGAGACAGACAGAACTGTGCAATATATTATTTTCTAGTCTATGAAAGACTTCACAAAGAGTAAAAGTGAAGCGTTGTGCTACAGGGTCATACTTATATTGCTATTTCAAGTTATAAGTGTTCTATACACACAACATTAGAAACTGTCTCAGTATTGCCTCTGCTCTTAAGCACTGGCTTATGGCTCAGTAGCTGTCTCACTTCAAGAATATTATAAATAAAGTATATGTGTTTAAAAAATCTTTTTAATAAGAGCTGTTATGGTGTGCACTCAATTTACTCATTATTATTGTAATTGTAATAAATACCCTTCTGTGTATTCTGCTTGCAGCAAGCCCAAATAGGCCTCCCATTTATTGCCAATGACTTTTCCACAAGTGAAGCACCGCACCGGAATGATCATTTTGGTCTAAGCTTCAAAAAAATTAAACTTATTTAATTAACTATCCTAAACTATTACATGATTTGTATACATCGAAGGCAATTAAGTACTTAGTAATTAATAGTAAAATAATACCATGAGTGGTAGCAGCAAGAAAACTAATCAACAACCGTGAAGTTATGGCACAAGAATAAGGTTATGTTATGATGCCTATCACCTGTGCCTTTGATATTATAGAAGCAAGTTTGAATATAGTTTAAATTACTTACTTGTATATAATGTACCTCGTGCTTATTTCCTTAAAATGTATATGAATATTTATTCTATGAATGCGATTTATTTACTCCAACTTTTTGCGTAACAAACTCCACACTGCAGAAGTGCAGAAGTGATTGACTGACATTGTTTGACATGACACATGACAAGAATAACAAAGTAAGGTAACCACAGGTATTTTATCACTACGTAAAGTAACAGACGCAATTCTAAATCTATGGATGTAATAGACAAAATATCACAAGCGAATCAATATACTTTATCCGACACAGAGTATCTTTGACAAGTGAAATGTAAAAATGTTGCCAGGACTTATCGATATTATTAGAAATACATAATATTTTTTCATGACTTATAAAAGTCATGTTCAATCAAATTATCTCTATCTTAATGCATTTTTTTATATAAAATATGACTGTATTTTGTTTAAATGAAATACAAACTTATCTTTATTGATTTTAGCTAGCATCAAATCACTATACGGAATGTATTTTATTAAGATAAAAAGTACAAACCCCTTACCCACTAGTATAAATTTTCTGCAATAGATGGCAACACTTTATTTGTCGAAGTGGTTCATCGAATTATGGACTCGACTATACAACTTATTTATCTTTGGTTACAACTTTACAAACACAATGTTAGTGTATTGTAAGTTTTATATTTATTATTAAAGTTGTACATATTTTTAAGATGTATTACTAGAATAATAAATAAATAACAATTTAATAAATATTTCGTTTGTTTCAGATTTTTAAAAAGATTTCAAAACTACGCAAGAATGACTTTAAGTATGGAACAACACATTACATTTGACGATAGTGTCATGGTGAGTATATTTAACTTATTACTAGTATACAATATATCCTTAGATTTTATCACTTTTTTTAATGATGTCATGAATTCATGATACTTCGACAGTTTGTCAGTTTCGTTTCGACGACACTGATCTCTATTCTAGTTCTTCGCAGTGTTCGGTGTTATGATTTTATTAAAATACACAAATTATAAGTACATACCGTCTTCGATGTTTCTTATGCGTAGAGTGTAAGTACTCTGTGCTCATGCATTTTAATATGTATTATTATATTAAAGATGTACCGTACAGCCGTGTACCTAAATTTTCAATTTGCTTTTATGTAATAATTTAAATTCGGTAATTTTGAAGATTTTTTTTTAACACCATATCAAAATAGTAAATAATTTTTCCAAGTATGGACACCCTACAATGATGACAACCTCAACCCGGCCTGTGATTGGTCGAAAGTCATTCCGTTATGACGTCATCAATCTTCAGGTACCATTACAAAGTCCGTGATCCAGATGAGTAATAACATATTATATATATCCATGACAATGACATTTACATCTTGGCGTTTGAGTCAAGATGGAGTCAAGCCATCCTGTCAAGGTGACAAAGTGTCAACTGTCAAGTCAGTCACGACAGCACAACTGTCGCAACTCACAAGTCTTTGTTTGTAATTTGTATTAAATTTAAATTAATATAAATCCTAAACTAGCTAAATAATTTCGAAATTTAATTCGATTGATGAGACGACGCTAGTTTGGTTTTCAAAGAATGTATATTGTATCATGCTAAGTGATTAAATAATTTTATTGTAACTTACTTCAGTGTAAAATATTGAGTTCAATAAAATGTTGATGGATATTTTTTAAGTAAAATATAACATTGAGATTTGGAAACAAAGAGCAGATGTTTTAATTCAACATATGCTATTGGTACAGTTTAGTCATGTACCTAGTGTTATACCAGCAGTAGTCTTTATAGTAACAGCTGTTTCTAATTAGTGATAAAAAGTAAACGAGTAAATTATTTATGATAAAATGAAGTGGACATAACGTGAGTAATGACTAGAATATAATTATATTGCATATAGAGACATGACTACATTCTCCTAACTAATTATTCCGCATGAGACCTTAGAAAAAGCCTGAATTAGAACAAGATTATCTCTATTTATGTATAAAATAACAACACCACTCAAATAAAAACATATCATGGACTCTGAGGATGATAATCAACCATTGATTCAATATGCATCAAGAGAGAGCATCACATCAAATTTTAGAAATCAAACAATTGATACTGATCCACATTTTGAGCAGGTAAGATACTCTATTACATTACTCTATTAAATTTCATTGACATGGCTCTCCTTTTGCAATGAAAGAGTTGAGGCTATGGCTTTAAGTTCCTAAACCATAGCTAACCATGCTACCAGAGTAAGACACCTTTAAAATAAAAATATTTTAAGTCTTGTGTGTTATCAAAAAAATAAAATTGATAACACCAAATCTTTTAATTTTATACCAATATAGTTTGATTACATTATGGTCAAAAAATATCTTTGTACGTGGATTGTACAAGTAGTATAATTTATCCAAGTTTTATGTTATAAAATTTTTGTTCAAATATCAGTGCAAAATGAAACTTAGAGTGTGTACTTTTATGGATTGCATTTTTTATAACTCAAGCTAAAGTTACATAGCTTTAGTAACAATAGTTTTCTTCATCCTACTAACTGATGAATAATTTATATGCCCTTGAGAATGAGTCCATAATATCAGTTTGCATGGGTACAGAGTGTATTTCTACTTTTGTTTGTTACAACTTATCTATTTCAGATAATTCCTATTGGCACACTAGCTGTATTTATTATAATTTGCTCTTATCTTATTGTTAGTACAATATTATATTATTACTAGTATAAGCCTCTATTCATTCTGGTTCACTGTTAGTCATCTAGTTACTGCATTAACATTTTTATATGCCACTAATCTCTTTAAAATTATTGCATAGCCAATAAATTGCCAATTGATACTTGTAATAACACATTTAACATTTTTGATTAACTCACTTACCCAATTCAGAGTCACTAACGGTTACATAAATCCCTCCTTAGTACAGAATCACAATACAAATTCTATACTAAGGAGCAAATTAAGTAACCGTTAGTGACTCTGAGTTGGGGGCATCAGTCTCATCTCACAAAGCCATTCAGATTATATTTGCATATTCAGAACTAGTAAGCTATCATAACATTGCATATAATGTTATGTTATATGCTCTGATTCACCCAGTCATTCTCTGATTCTATGGCATGAAAAGCATGAACATTCAATAACAGAACAATTCAATAGTTGTAATTGAGTCCTCCCTCCACACTTTTACACTATTTATTTTTTAAGTTGAGCATCAGCAGCTGTTGTTATATCACCCAAAAGTTCCCCACTAAGCAAATATTTCCTTCAAAGTATGGAAAACCTTAAGAAATTTGCCTCTAGCAAACAACAAGCAAAGTTGCTGAATTTGTTTCATTATTTATAACCAACATTACTAATCTGATCAGAGGAACTTTAAAATGCTCCACTGAATTCACAATAATTTTGTTGGTTTCCCCTTTAATTAGTGGTTACATCCTATTGAAGATGTCATTTTAAACAGAATATCTGATTAATTGATACAAAACACCTATGATTGGTGATTATTATAAGCTACACTAGCTGACCGGGCAAACGTTGTTCTGCCAAAAATTTAGGGGTAGGGGGATGAAAAATAGATGTTGTCCGATTCTCCACCCTAGCCGATATGCACACTAAGATTCACGAAAATCGGTCGAGCCGTTTAGGAGGAGTTCAACTTCTAACACCGTGACACGAGAATTTTATATACACCGTGTTCCTGAGTTTGTGCACGAACTTCGGCCTGTTATTCAGACCATTAAATTGGACATCTTTCGTTATGGATTCATTTTTTTTATTTTTTTATTTTTCATTTTCATACAAACTAAATACTTGAACGTAAATTGCCTAATGTGTAATCTCTTTACGCAAGCTGGCAACGTCGCATTATGATTGATATGAAACTTTGACATTAGTAAACTTTTATTGACGTTAACAATTATTTCTCATCGATTTTGCTGTCTGTGCGACCAGTGACATTAACAAAACCAAATAGGTAATAATACTAGTTCGAAAAGTTTTACGATGTTTGTTTACTTTAAGGCCAATTTAGACGGAGAGTTTCTAGTATCTATCGTACGCTACTAACACTAGTAATAATCGCCATAAAATTATCGTATTAAATGTTTACATACAGGAAAGAAATAAATTCTCACCTACGATTATCTCATATGACATTCGTGACTTATTGATCAAGGCGATAATTTCCTACGTCTATTTAGGTACACATTGTACGTAAGATTACTTACGACAATCTCGACTTGTATTCGACTTACATTTTTCAAATTCATACGTGTATCATACAAGACGGTTGAAAACGTTTTGAGTGTGAGATTTGTCAATGAAGTTAAGTTTACAATCAATATTCCATTGCGAGGAAATTGTCGTCAAATAGCGAGAGGTGTAAATGTAAGAAATATTTTTTTATTAATTCGATCGTGGCTTCTTCGAGACGAGAAGCTCTCCGTCTAAATGGGCCTTTATTGACAAGTCAAGCCAATAATGACATGACATTTAAAATGAAACAAGTATAACTTGAATGATTATGACCGTACTGAGCGGCAACATAGCACAAATAAAGACCCTTTTACAATGTACACCCATATTAAATGGAATTATCAATAACTTAAAAACTAAGCTTTATAATGCACTAGTACCTGTATAAGATATGTTTAGTAAATGCTATAAAATCATTTGGTAAAGTTTGTGCACAACGTCAAAAACACCAGGTATAAGCTATATAATATGTATTTTTTTTCTGATTATAATTTAAGTGTATTATATTTTAATAATTAATGTTTATATTTTAATTCCAGGTAGTGTATGGCTACAGAAAGTGTCGATGGAGGACAGTCCTGGTACACATCCTGTCGGTCATCACGTGTGGTATACCCTACCTCCTGTTCCACTGGGTTCCCACGTGGCTCCTCTACTCTACCAGTGTCCAGTGCTGTTTCCAGATCGCTGATCAGGTTTTAGTTGTAGTAAGTATTATTGTTAATTATTTTGAAAAGTTACTGTATATTTTACTGATAACTTAGAAGCTAAGTGCAAGCTTTGTTAGTTAAGCGTAGCTTGCATGACTTTCAAAAAGTGTTTGTAAACCTAACCAATTTTGGATAAAATTAATTTCAATTTGAACAAGGCTAGCCTTGAGCTAGGAACTTAAGAAAGAAATTGAGGTTTTTTTAAGTCCTGCTTGATCCTACACTCTTCTTATCATTAATTTTTTTGTTGTATTTGTTTCTTGAAATAATATATTCATGGTTTGCCCAGTACTAACAAATGTTACAATTTTGACTTGTTTTGCCGTGAAGAATTTTTGTTAATCTAAAATAGTTACCAGTATATTGAAACTCATTAAATAGATAAAATGTCTACTGAAGACAGCATTACATATTTTTTATTTTTTCCAAGGTAAGCTGGTATAATTTAGTGTTAACACTAATGTCCTACTTACATAATAACATTTATTTATGAATGAATGAATTTATTTGTAATAGATTTGTAATGAATTTATTATGCAAATGTACAGCTGCTTATTATAAAAAGGGTATGTATTTATTTACAGGAAACATATCAAAAGAAATGCAAGACTTACTACATACACAGGATTCGAGAAAAAAATATAGCTGATTCAAGGTTTGAATTTTGACTGTTCGAATGTTGTTCTGTTTGCCCATCTGTCACGTACAGTTAAATCCGCGTTTAATAACTTATCATTAGATAATATTATTATAATTAACTTGTTTATTTTTGTAATGATGATAATGTGAACCATCCTCTTGACCATTGATTTTAGGAGGGTAGTTAGCCAAAAGTGTACCTTGCCAACCTGCATGAAAAACTGAAATAAACTTAATACCAATCTGGTTAGTGGTCTCCGTAGTACACAGACTGGCTTTAAACTAAAGTGACCCGAATTACTACTGGGTCTTCAAAACTGCATCGAAACACATACAATTTTTTTACGGTCAATGTTAGAAAAGGGTAGCAAGCCTGGTTTTAATCAAAATTTTATCGAAAAAAAACATCAGTAATTTTTATTTTTCTGTTACGGAGCATAGTTACCTCCAACCTGGTGCGTTAGCTTAGTCCGTGTTGAGTCAGATGCTTCAAAAGCAGGAGAGGTTGGCTTGGCGTGATAAATGAAGCAGTTGTCCTTTTATTGTTACAGTGGATTATTGAACGAAGGATTTGAAGATGAGTTTAGTGGCGAGAAGGGCCATCTTGACAGTGCAGAAGATTTATACACACCTCTTTATTTGGAAGACGGAACCACCTTGAGTAAGTTGTGCAGTTTTTAATTTTTCTTCTCTCTTCTTGGCCGACAAGGCTTAAATGATTTGGTGATGCTGATGTCCATGGGGCCATGGGCATTATTGAAATATGGGTGATACTCTTTGCATGTATAATAAACTTGTCAGTCAGTCTAAAATTTACTATTTTATTGTGTTAAAAAGGATAGTGACCCCTGGTGGCTACATTTCTTCCGCTTCCGCGCTTCCGTACTTCAGAGGGCACGTAAAGCCGGCGGTCCCGGAAGTTATCATCTGATAGCAGTTGTTAAGCCATGTCGGGGGCCTTCGGGTTTCATCAAATCTTCTGTTATTTGGGTTCGCCCTTCTATCACTTTACACTGGAGAAGCGTGGTGGAAATACTCTAGGCCTTCTCGGTTATGAGAAGAGAGAGATTTATGCCTTGAAGTGAGCCAAATGTAACTAAATACACTTGTTGTATTTAATAAGCCTGTTAATTCGATGCAAGTTATGCAAGTATGACTAGCTGACCTTATAGTGTTTTCCTTAACGTCAAATGAAGGGCCATGAAAGTTACCTCGTTCAACATTATTATTATGTCGCAATGTTTTTTTTTCATTTGGAACATCCAGTAATCCTGATTAGTCTATACTAATCTTACAAAGAGGAAAGGTTTGATTGTTTACACTGAATAGGCTCTGAAACTACTGAACCGATTTGAAAAAATCTTTCACTGTTGGGAAACTACACTATTCCCGGGTGACATAGGCTATATTATATTTTCAAAAAAATTAGGGATCCATAAAACTCCAATAATGTAACCCAAGATGTAAAAAAATAAGAAAACCGAAGCAAAGCGAGGGCGGTCACTCGTATAATATATGTTGATAGGATTAGTAAATGTGTGAATAAGCAGTTAACCTACTTCCTATTCAAGTTGATAAGAGTTGATAATGTGGCACCTCTGCTCATTTGTCCGTATTTTGATGATAAAGTACTTTATATATTAGTACAAAAAACGACGTTCATAAGTGTAATAAGACCACTGCTGTGACATGTCAATTTTTTTTTGCAAATTTCCGCAATCATATAAACGCCCCTTTTATCTCAGGGGAACATACAACCGCCATAAAATCTTTCCCATTTTCTTGTCCTGGACGTGGACTATCGGTGTTCTATGTGCCGAATTTCATTTCAATGTGTACAACGTTAAGGGCGTAATGAAAATACTAAAATCCAAGCATGTTCAAAAACTTTTTCATTTATAATATTAGTATGATATGAAGGTTATTTTTACATAAATTTTATTAAGAAAATGGATCTGTAATCTATCACGTTATAAATCCACGATGTTTTCTCACAGATGTCCAGGAGTACAGGTTCTTCCGTCACAAGAAGCAGTATCTGGTGTGGGACGCGAACCACGCGCACTGGAAACGGCTGGCGGGGGTAGAGAGCGGCGCGGCGTGCGTCACGCTGCATGCCTTGGCGACTAGGGTGCCTTGTTCCGAGCGGCGGATGAGGATGTGAGTGCTGCTTACTCTTATAACTTTATTATTCTAAGTAGGATACATTTGTTTGCTCAGCGGCTTGCGGTTTCGGCTGATTTTCTGCTGACGCTGATGAAATTTCTGCTGACAGTTGAAAAGCTGACGATGGAATATTTAATTAACATGACTGTGAAGCAATTAAACAAGGTCTATTAAGCAAAAGTAAAGATTTTATGCACATAATTTTACCGAATTATTATAATTATTGTAGTCTCCGGTTCGAAGGACCATAAGATTTCGTGGTACATCGTTGATAGTTAAAATAATAAAAAGTGTGCGCCTTGCACGTCACTGTTAAAAAGCGCGGTTAGCAGTGCGCAAAGACTGTACAATCAACTGTACAATGTACTGTCAACCGTCGTTAAGTCCGGTTTACACGTATTAAGTAGGTAAGTAGATAACTAAATTTTAACTAAATTAATACGTGTAAACAGACAATTTACTATTTTTTAGTTAAAATTTAGTTAACTACTTAACAACTTAATTCATGTAAACCGAACAATGGCTTCAACCCATTGTTGTCTCTCCTCTTGAGGAGGCCTAGAGCATACTCCACCACGCTGCTCCAGTGCGGATTGGTGGAGACCGAACCGAACATTACCGTGACAATATTCCATGAACGAAAGTTATTTAACGTCGCATCGTTTCCAGGTTAAACATCTACGGCCTGAACGAGATCAAGGTGCCAACTTTAAGCGTGATGGCGTTGATCCTGCTGGAGGTGTTCAACCCGTTCTACGTGTTCCAGCTGTTTACCATCGCCGTGTGGCTGGCCGAGCCCTATTACTACTACTGTGCGGCTATAATACTCATGTCCACGTTCGGTGTTGCTACCTCGGTGGTGCAGACTAAGAAGGTATCATATGATGTAGTCCTAGTGATAATTAAGTGAAATTATTCGTTCTATGTTGGTTTTTTTTATGGAAATAGCCGGCAAACGAGCTGACGATCCACCTGATGGTAAGTGGCTATCGTCGCCCATGGACATCAGCAACACCAAAGTCATCACTGATGCGTTGCCGGCCAAGGAAGAGAGAAGAAAAAAGAAAGAACTGGCTCTCAAGCCCCCCGCCAGAACGGAACGGAACGTTTGGCGGCTGACTCATGCTCAAGGGTGGTAGCTATCCAGGCGAACCCTATCGAGAAATAATAATAGTAATAATGGTATTAATTAACAATTAAAATCAATATTACCAATATAATCCCTCGAGGGGCCCTACCATACCAAACATCGTTTCATAGAAAATGTTAACGATAGCGCATACGTAGCGGAATCACGTACGGGATGGGAACGGGGCACGTTCGTATATTTATGCCCCGTCAACGTTCCGTCCCCGTCTCGTCCACGTTGTGTATGCATCGACCTTTAAGCCCAATGCATACGTAACGAGATTTTTCTCGTACGGGATTCCGCTGCGTATGCACTATCGTATACATTTTCTAAGAAACGATGTTTCCAAAACTTCACGTCCCGTCCCGTACGGGAAAAAACCCTTTACGTATGCATTGGGCTTTAATCGGTCCAATTATTTAGGAGCTATGATGTCATATACAGACACGCAGACACGTCAAATTTATAACACCCCTCTTTTTGCGTCGTGAGTTAAGATTCATTGAATGTCGAAAAGTGTTTGTGAAAACCAAATTTGACCAAAACATCATCTCTATTCATTTCAACGGTACTTTTCCCTTTTTCCCGTCAGAACCAAGAAAGTCTCCGAGCAACAGTAGAAGCCCACGACATAGTCCAGCTGTGGGGCGGGCGCGGCGTGGACAGCCGCTCGCTGTGTCCGGGCGACGTGCTGGTGCTGCCCGCGCACGGCTGCATGATGCTGTGCGACGCCGTGCTGCTCACCGGGGCCGCTATCGTCAACGAGAGCATGCTCACTGGTAACCACTATACTTGTCTAGCAAAGGGAGATCTCGCGTCACTCGAGACGGTGTTACCTGGGGGAGGTCAGCCCCGACTGATCTTGTCGGAGCATTGTATATTTGCTAGCGATCGAAATGGACTCACTGAAAATCAGCGCCGTAGCTACCACTACGACATTATGCTGAGTGAGCTCCATTTTCTGGGCCACTGGATACATGCGAGCGTTACGGAAATATTTTTTTGTTTTTCTATTATTATGATTTTATTTTATTTTTTGTGTCTGTTTGTTAACTTTTCTTTTGTTGATATCTATGTTCGTGTGTGTACCTAATTGGCACAGGAATAAATGTTTTCCTTTCTTTCTTTCTTTCTTTCAATCTTCAACAGCGTGACTCAGGTCGGGGTGACGTCACCGTGTGACATGTAGTGCGGTGTTGCCATACTTGTGCTGTCCGTGTGGAGCGGTAAAGGCCGCTAGGGCCAGCAGCAACTGTCCATTCCAAAAAACTGTCCTTTTTATTGCTTAGTATGGCTTCAACCTATTAATGGGCACGGGGTTCTCCTCTTGAAGAAGCCTAGCCCCTACTCCTGCTGCTCCAGTGCGGGTTGGTGGAGGTGTTAGTAGCCAACTCAAGCATCGGAAGTCCTGAAGGTCTCCTTATGCTTAACAACTGTCTTATGATTACAACCGGAACAGACGGCTTTACTTGCCCTCCGAAGGATGGCATAATTTGTCGGCTGTAATGTTCGGTTTACACGTGTTAATTAGTTAAGTAGTTAACTAAATTTTAAGTAAATTAATACATGTAGACGGACAATTTAGTAGTTTAGTAATTTAGAAATTTTTCTATTTTCTGTTAAGTAGGTGGGCGGGGCTTATCACTTTATATGTTTGGACAGCCACTTTTTATTTAAAATTTAGTAAAATGCTTAAGTAATTAAGTAGAATTGTATGGACTAAAGAGCTTTACTAAATTATTACGTGTGGACGCACACTAAAAATTATTCACTTAAAATTGAGTTAAAATTTAGTTAACTACTTAACTACTTAATACGTCTAAATCGAACATAAGGGTCCTCCAGTCCAAGCCAAGTTCATAAGTGCTAATTCGAGAACAGTGTATTATTTACATTTTATATCCAGGTGAATCAGTCCCAGTGACCAAGACTGCCCTTCAACGGATCGATAAGAAGTTCGATCTGAAGGAACACAACTCCAGTATATTGTTTTGCGGCACGAAAGTCATACAAACCAGATACTACAACAATGAACCTGTCAAGTAAGTTACGACTGGGTTATAACCAGTGTTCTTTGATTGAAAAATATCATAGAAATTATATTTTGTAGGTTTTGACGTCATTTAAGACGCCATGACAGTGTTGTTTTGGAAGTACAGTTAAATTGGCTGTTAAAAATGAAAATGAAAAAAAATGAAATGAAAAATGATTTATTCAGTAACCATCATTACAACCAATTTCAGTGCACTAGCTCCCACACTAGGATTCCCTGTGTTGTGAGAAGCTAGGATTCACTCTCTCGTAACAAAAGTGGATACACAATCAAATATCTTAGTTAACTAAGTAACATAAACTTTAGAAAATTTACAGCAAAAAAATTTTGAACAGAAAGGTAGCTACAAATAATAAACTATGCTTTTATTGTAACATGTGTTATACTGTTATCACAAATAGATCTGCATTAGGATGTATAATATATGTATATATACATAATATATATATATAAATATATGTAAATATGTATATTCTGTGTATGTAATATATTATGTTGTATATGGTATGAAATTATATATATAATAAATAAATAAAAGAAATGAATAACAATAACAATTTTCATATCACTGTGGTTTTAATAATAGCCTCAGTTTCAGTATAGTCAAGTTTTTAAGCCAATTTTTGACCTTTTTCTTACAAGAATACCTTGTGCACCTTAGTAAGTCTAAATTTTGATGTAGTTTATCGTAGACAAGAGGTCCGAGATAATTATATGACCTATGAGAAAATGCTTTATGTACTCTGTTTACTGGCCATTTAACCTTTCTTTGGGATCGAGTAGATGTTTTGATAGACGAAATAGCTTTTTTATGGAAACGCAGTACCAGTTCTAGTATATACAGCTGTCTCACTCTTAGGACTTGAAGTTCATTAAAAAGTGTTTCAGTAGGGAAACGAAACGGCTTATTGAAGGCAACTTTTAGTACACTTCTCTGAGTTCTTTCCAGCTGAAGAAGGTGAGTACTGCAAGCAGCACCCCAACTAACAATGCAGTAGCTCAGAATACTTTCACATAAAGCTGTGTATACTATTTTTAGAAGAGAATTATCAGCAACTTTACGGAGTCTTCTGAAAACATATACGAGTTTCCTCAATCTTGTAGTTAAAATATCTATATGTTTTTTCCAATTGAGATGTTCATCTATAATAACACCTAAGTATTTTATGTTGTCTGTACGTTGGATATCCTGGCACTTACAATCTCTATCAGAGGTACAGTTGCAATCATGTAATTTTATGGAGAAATCATTAGGAGCAGCTGCTTTATTTTTAGATATACTGAAACATATGAATTTAGTTTTTTTGGCGTTCAGAGTAAGTAGGTTATTTAGCATCCACTGTGATATTGTGAAAATGGCATTTTGTGCAGTATTTTTAACTTCGGCCCATGTATCTCCGGATAGAATTATTGCAGTATCATCAGCGTAAGATATAGTAGTAGAGTTTGGTATTTCTAGTTGGTAAATGTCGTTAATATATACTGAGAAGAGGGTAGGCCCCAGAACACTGCCTTGTGGCACGCCGTATGTGACTGGTGTAGGATCACTTTCATATCTGGAAATACAAACTTTTTGTCTTCGGTCAGCTAGGTAGGACCTGAACCACTCTAATGCTACACCACGAATACCTAGACATTCAAGTTTTTTCAATAGAATTCTGTGGGAAACAGTGTCAAAGGCCTTAGCCAGATCAATAAATATACCTACAGACTTTTTGCCTTTGTCAAGTTGTGAGAATAAGGTCTCAGTCATAAGAGAGACTGCATCATCAGTTGATTTATTTGGTCTAAAGGCAAACTGATTAGTAGCCAACAAGTTTTCCTTTTCTAGGAACTTAAGAAGATTTTTACTAACAATTTTTTCTAGGATTTTAGATACAGATGGCAGTAATGAAATTGGTCTATAATTGGATGGCTCTTTGGAGTCACCATCTTTATAGATCGGGTGAACGCAAGCTAATTTTAAATCATTGGGAACAATACCTGTAGCAAAACTCAAATTGCACAAGTAGCTTATTGGAGCTGCTAAAGTGGAAAGTGAATTTTTAAGAATAGCGTTAGTTACTTTATCACACCCCCCTGCTGAGTTTGTTTTAAGACTATTAATAATTGCAGCAATGTCACTAGCATTCGTAGGTTCAAAAAAGAAGGATTTTAGTGGAGAAATTGAAATATTAACATCTTTAGCAAGCTGCTCTTCTGTTTTGCCTATCTTTGAGAGAGTAGCCTTAGCAAGATCAGAACCTACACTACTAAAATATTGGCTGACATTGTTCAGTGACTTTTGCGGGTCTGAAGAATTAAGAAGTAAATCAGTATTGTGATTGATATTGTTTTTAATACTACATATTTCTTTGATATTCTTCCACATAAGCCTACTATTACCATAGCTTTCACTGAGTTTTCTACAATCATGTTCATCTTTTAAAGTTTGAAGTATGTTATTACAAGTATTTCTATACCTTTTGTAGTCAGATTGAAGATCTAAATCATCTTTAAATTTTCTAGCCAAGAGGTGTAGTGCATCACGCTTCCTTATACAATTTATTAGACCTGGTGTAATCCATTCCCTACGAATCGTTTTTGAATTCTGAAATTTAGGATAAGTTGTACATAAAATTATTTTGCTTGTAATGGTTTCTGAGAAGAGACGAAACGCTTCAGTTGTATCCTTACATTCATAAAGTGAAGACCAGTCAGTTTGGTTGATTTCCTCCGTGAGTTTATTGTTATTAATTTTAGACTTAATTTCCGTTGGTTGATAAATAGTATTAAAGCTTTTCTTTTCATCTAACGCAATAACTATAGAATCATGATCCGTAATATTAGAGGCACACACTACTACATGAGAAGGATAGCAAGATTTGATCAATGCATGGTCCAACGAAGCTGTATAACGAGTTCCAAATTGATGACCTGGGATAAATCCATAATTGGTAATTAAATCTAAGTATTTTAATGATTTGGGGTCAGATATACCTTCTTGTATATCAATATTAAAATCTCCTGTTAAAATAGTGGATTTTTGAGTCTGTGATTTAAGAAGTTCCTCAAGGGATTCCAAAAAATTATTGATGTTGTTAAAAGAAGGAGATCTATATATTGCGATAACAGTAAGGTCATTATCTATTTTAATTTCTAAGCAATTTGCTTCATTAAAAGATGGCTCATTAATAGTGATATTTAACCCTAATTTACTATAAATGGCAATTCCATCATTTTGGTTAATGTAGTTTGAAGAAAAATGTGACCGGTATCCATTCAGATCGAGGGCGCCTGAATTTTTGCTAAGCCAGCATTCTGTTAGAATTATTAAATCTGGTAAGAAGCCTAATCTTGCCAAAAATACTGTAAATTGGTCAAAATTCTTATGAATGCTTCTAATGTTTTGTGAAATTATCGTAAACTGCGAATTGACATCGCCTAGTTTAAGAAGACATGTTTCTGGAATGTGCACATAATCACTCGTAATGAAGGAGACGTCATCAATATCATTTTGTAACAATTGATTATCGAATTTTATAGCAGATGATAACTTTGGGACCACCACACCTAGGTACTCGTAATATTTGTATTATATTTACTTTTGTTCCAGTATATTTTAGGTTCATATAATATAATTTATAGGTATAATTTAAAGGTTTGCTAATAAATAATATGTATATATTACAATATGCAAGTAGATTAGTGACGTTGTAACAGTGTGTAGATAGAAGTATTATAGTATACATGAGTCTTGTACATCCTCGGTTGTCAGACTTACATATTTTCAGAAAAACATGATCATCATTAATCAGATAAAAATCACATATTAAATATCTGTATCTCAAAAGGTAAACTTCCACGCATATCAATTTGCAATAGAAACATAACTTGCTATAATATATTGTAGGATCACAAGTTTGCATTAGAATAACACTTACCACATTATAATGTAAGTTAATAAAGTCACAAATATAAAAAGTATTATAAGCATATTGTTGTCTATGCACTGTAGTAACACTGTTATAAGAACATTTATAAGGATTGAGGATGCAATTATATAATGGTAGTAGCAAGTGTATAGATTTAGGTAAGATATATCTACAACTACAATATTGATAAACAGTAAACAGTATTAGCAACAATAAACTACAAGATTTACAATATGCAAAATATATAATGTAAAAGAAAAAATAATAACTTTTTGGATCAAATATATACCAAGGTAATGGATTCACTAATTATACTAATTTTCCAATTCAATCCCGTACCCTATTGTATTGACCTGTAGCTTAGTTGGTAGTGACCTGACTGCGAAGCGAGGGGTCCCGGGTTCGATTCCCGGACGTCACAGATATTTTATGTGTCAGATAAATATTTACACTTGAGTGATGGGTATTTTAGTGATGTCTTATTAGTGTTGTCCATGCCACCCGCGACACAGGGAAACCTACTGCGAGGGTATGTGTGTGTAAGTTAATTATTATTTATTACTAGCGGATACCCGGCGTTTGCTACTATACAAAAAAAATTGTGGAAAAAGTCGAAAATTGACTTCTTGAATGGACCAACTGTGCGTAATGTATCGTGGAATTTGGCGGACCTAAGAATGTAATGTAATCTTTTAAGTATTTTATCCATATTCATGCAAATAGAGATGTTGTATTGCATTGTTTTACTGGTCTAAAACCATCGTCGCATTATTGCATTTAAAATGAAATTTAGTGCACATCCGTTGGATGGTTTCAAAGTCTATTACGGACATAGCGCGGACCTAAAAAAAAGACGGACGTAATCCCAACAACAAATTCAGTGAAGCACCCATAGTAATACCAACTCTCTATTCGTACAAGTACACACACCCACACATTGACACTTCACTGCTTCAATCGCGAATCAAAAATTACGCACACATGGTATGCTATGCTTCACTCTCGATTAGACGAGGTTACGGGACATATGTAGTTTTTTTGTATTTTATATCATGTAGATTGAAGTATTGAGGGTTCCCCAGGGCGCTGGTGATCCGCACGGGCTACAACACGAGCAAGGGGCAGCTGGTGCGCAGCATCCTGTACCCGGTGCCCGCGGACTTCAAGTTCGACCGCGACTCCTACAAGTTCATCGTCATCCTCGCCTGCATCGCCGCGCTGGGGCTGGGGTACACCGTGGCTTTGAAGGTAAACTATCGATAAATGCATCATGTAGATGCATTAATAAATGCATCGATAAATGCATCATGGGCTGCTTGATAAGTTACTCAATACTCAATACTTTTATTGCAATCATAGTGGATACATAGGTGTTAGTGATTATATGAAGTTTTAGAGGCACTTATGAACCCTATTAGGGTATTGCAATATAGTGGGAGCAGACCGATCTGTTTTATATTTCTATTGTTGTCATTTTTGTAAATAAACTTTGAGGTTATAATAACACTTATTTATAAGGTATTTTTTTAATTGGGTTGAAAATTTTAGGTTACTTTTTTTATGGAAATAGCCGGCAAACGAGCTGACGATCCACCTGATGGTATATGGCAATCGTCGCCCATGGATATCAGCAACACCAAAGGCATCACTGATGCGTTGCCGGCCAAGGAAGAGAGAAGAAAAAGAAAGAAAGAACTGGCGCTCAAGCCCCTAGCCGGAACACGACGAGTCGTTTGGCGGCTGACTCATGCTCAAGAGTGGTAGCTATCCAGGCGAATCCCATAGAAAAATAATAATAGTAATAATGGTATTAATTAGCAATTAAAAACAATAGTACCAATCTAATCCCTCGAGGGGCCCTACCGCCAGCGGGCCGGATTTTGACATTTGATTGACGTTAAAAACTGTATTAAGTATGAAGGGTCACTACACGATGATGCAGCTGACATGCTTTTGCGTACAGTACGGAAGACTTTTAAAGCGCCTTTTCGAAATTGTGGTAGATAAAATAATTCTTGACAAAAAAATAACCGATTTCAAAATTAGAGATAACTCAAAAACTACTCGTCAGATCTCGCTCAAATTTAAGTGGGACCACATGACAAGCACCAGCTTTCGATTAAAAAAAGAATCATCAAAATCGGTTCACCCAGTCGAAAGTTCTGAGGTAACAAACATAAAAAAATACAGTCGAATTTAATACCTCCTCCTTTTTTGAAGTCGGTTAATAATGATGTCCATTGTGCATAAGTGTATCAATGATACCTAAATTAATAAATGATTTTGATTTGATTTGATTTACGGAGTTGATATTTCAATGTACATATATGGAAGTACATATAAGAATTTCAAACGCTTAAGGCGAAGTGGTGCTGGTTGGATGCCACATTGATAGATGAGACCCTTTAATGGGTCGTCCCAGAGACAACAGCAGATCCAACATCAAGTCACCTTCTCCTCCAGGCGTACAGGGCGATGACAGTGGGCGACATCATCATCAAGGCGCTGGACATCATCACGATCGTGGTCCCGCCCGCGCTCCCCGCCGCCATGATCGTGGGCCGGCTGTACGCGGTCGCGCGGCTCAAGGCCGCCAGGATATCTTGCCTGAATACACGCGCTGTTAACGTCAGCGGCTCGCTTGACTGTATTTGCTTTGATAAGGTATGGGCACACATACACAGATACCTGAACGCACGTACCATCGCCACCGCTTTATTTTACTGGTAGTATCACACTACTAACTTACTACTACTTAGTAACTTAGCTACTAACTTATCCAGAGATAGAAGAAGAGAAAGAAAATTTACAAACACGCACGCACGTACAGTTCGGCCGCTGCATCTTGGCGCGTCTGAACATAGGCTTTGCGAACTTTAGCGCATGTAAGACAGAGATGGCAACACGAACATGCTAACGTGTGACTGAGACATAATACTCCGCGTATCGAGTATTGGCGAATTATGTTACCGCGCAGCCTTCTGCGCGAAGTTCAGACGCGCCAAGATACAGCGGCCGTACTGTACGCGCGCAGACACAAGCACACAGACAAACGCACGCATGCACGTACAATCAGTTGCCAAGCAACTGTCAAAAGACGTTAGTGCTGATTACCAACTGACCCAGAGACTATCGACATAAATACAAAGAATTGACGTCCCGTGTGGCGTAATGGTTACCATGCCGGATCGCCGCACCGAGGGTCCAGGGTTCGATTCCCAGCGAGGCGGAAATCTGAATGATGAGTTTGAAGTTCTGTTCTCGGTCTGGGTGTGAATGTCTTCGTCTAGTGTATTGTCCATGGCACCCACGATACAGGAAATCCTAGTGTGGGGCTATGAGTGTGAAGCGTTATTTATTATTTATTATTATAATTATTACTGAAAAGCGTTTAACAACAGTTATCTATTCCACAGACAGGCACCCTAACAGAAGACGGTCTAGACATGTGGGGCGTGGTACCCGTGAGCGCGGCGACGGTCCCCCCGCGCCTGGGCCGCGAGCAGAGGGACCCGCGCCTCTTGAATGATTTACACGAGCTCAAGATAGGCATGGCTACTTGCCATAGCCTCACGCTGTTGAATGGAGAGCTGGCGGGGGATCCTTTGGATTTGAAGGTGAGATCGCTAACATCATCTCATTATCATCATCATCGATACATATTATTAAACTAACTGATCGATGTCTGTATATGGAATATATTCGAGAAAAACTTACCAGGGGTATTTATTCAGCAACAGATCCCATAAAAATGATTTTCACCGCTCATTTACACGCGCGTGTCGCGGATCGTCTCGTAGCGTGTCCCTCGTAGCCCCTTTGGCGCGCGCCTAAAAAACCGCTCCCCAAGCGAGCCCTGCGAGCCACGAGACGCGCCGCGGTCTGGTCCGCGAGCGCCCTGTTCTAACGTCTCGCGGATTGTCTCGTGGCTCGCGCGCGCGTGTAAATGGGGTATTAGAATTATTGTCTGCTTGTTTGTGGCGTGTGTTTGTTTCGGCTAATCTCAGGAATGGCTTACATTTGTTCGCATGTGGGCTTACCAAAAGGTTTACCGGAGCGAAGCGAGGACATTTTATTATGAGTCTGTACATCTATACATCTATACAAATAAATACAATTAGAGTGTCTGTTTGTAATATTAAAATAACCGCTTTTTACTAAGTGCATTTGGATGTATACATGGTGCATAAACCAAAACAACATTTTTTACAATTTTTGTCTGTCTGTCTGTCTGTCTGTCTGTCTGTTTGTCCCGGCTAATCTCTGAAATGGCTGGACCGATTTTGACGGGACTTTCACTAACAGATAGCTGATATAACAAGGAGTAATTTAGGCTATTTTTATTTTAGAAAAAAAAATGTTAGGTGATACGAAGTTCGCCGGGTCAACTAGTACTTAATAAAATGCTAACTATTCCTCACACACCATAATCAATTCACGTACAAGCATGAAACTTTGATCCGAACTTCTTTTATAGTGTTGGGGAGCACAAGAAAGAATTTAATAATCATATGTATTCGTACATTACATAGATGTTCGAGTCAACCGGTTGGATACTGGAAGAGCCCGACGTTCCAGAGCTGTCCAATTACGAGGTGCTGACGCCCACTGTGGTCAAGCCGAGAGGGTCTGCCAACATTAATGTGGATGACATGAACGTGAGTTGAACATGACATGAATTTGTCATGACGTGACGGCAATATGACGCGACGTTAATATAACGTGTTGTCAGGATATTTTAGTGCATATTGTAAACATATCAAGACGATGCTATGAAATTTTTATTTACGCAAATGACCTTACAAAGTGGCATTTTTTTTTACCTTTAAACTATGAACATATTTAGATTATTTTTTTATTTGAAAAAATATATTGGTCCCATTTTGTCAAAATTCATCTGTGATGATATTGATATAGGTTTTTCGAAGACTGTTTCCTTAAAGTCGGTTATTTTTTGGTAAAATTTCAAGATGAAGCAATCGCTCTTACCTTTATCTTTGATCCAATCGTACCCAGATGCCCCTGGAAGTGGGCATAGTCCATCAGTACCAGTTCGTGTCGACGCTCCAACGTTCGTCGGTGGCGGTGCGGCTGCTGGGCGAGGACGTCGTGCGGGTGTACTGCAAGGGTGCGCCCGAGATGTTGCGCACGCTGTGCAAGCCGGACACTGGTGAGATGTTCTGGTTCTTGCTATAGCTTACTATTATTATCATTATGTCGACGTTGATCATTTTGGTACTGATCGTCGATATCAAGATTTAGAATAAAGAATTATTTATTTTATTTATCTATGTACTTTTTTTCATTTTCTGTAAAGTTGACATTTTTGAGATAGAAATTATTGATTCTTGACCGACGATATATTTTATCTTTATCGTTTCTCATAAGAGAGTAAGAATAAGTGCTTGTTTTTATGAATAAGGGGGTGTGTGTTGTGACCACGATTGGGTCGAAATATCGCCGTAAAAAATATATTATGTTGTATCATAGTAAAAAGTCTTTAGTCTGTAAGTTTAGTTTAAAATCATGTGTTTTGTATTCACATACAAAACGGCGTTCACACATCGGGGTTACCAGTGCTTGAAACCCTTAAAATATAAAATTTACATTTATTTTTTATATTTATTTATATAGATTACAGCGATTTTTATACTTGTTTAGGTATAATTTTAGTGGGCTTAATCAAATGTCAAGGCAAAGTCGGAAATTTTTTTTTGGTAATTTTTTTCATACCAAATTTCCTTTGCCTCCCAGTGCCTGAGAATCTGAACGAGGTGTTGAGTATGTACGCGGAGAAGGGGTACCGGGTCATCGCCATGTCCACCAGGGTGCTGGAGGCCACCTTCAAGCAGCTGCAGAAGATGGACAGGGAAGAGGTACAAAGATACTTTCTGCCAATTACGGTTAAAGCTAAAATATGTTTTTTTTATAGAAATAGCCGGCAAACGAGCTGACGATCTACCTGGTGGTAAGTGACTATCGTCGTCCATGGACATCAGCAACACCAAAGGCATCACTGATGCGTTAGTGGGCAAGAAAGAAAGAAGAAAAATAAATTTCTTTCTATCCAAATCCATGGGCGACGATAGTCACTTACCATCAGGTGGATCCGTCGGCTCGTTTGCCGGCTATTTCCATAAAAAAACTTGAAAGATGTTAAATCTATTAACAATATTTATCAACTATGGGTTACCCATTTCCCAATTTTATTTGGAGTCGGCGCAATTAATGTTTTTCTCTTCCATACTTCCACATCAGCCGTCATCTCTACACTTACACTCTTATCTTTCACATCATCTCTCACAATGGATTTTGTGATGAATCTTTTCCGTCCTCTTCATCCAGCTACATTTATATTCATCACTCTTCTTGTCACATTCTTTCGTGAAATGTTAAGAGATAGACGACCTTGAGTTCAGTCTAAACGAAACAAAACATTGTCTGCAGGTAGAACGTGACCTCCAGTTCCTGGGCCTGGTGATAATGGAGAACCGGCTGAAGGCCGCCACCACCGGCATCATCCGCGAGCTGAAGGAGGCCGATATACACGTCGTCATGATTACTGGTGAGGGTACCATGTTTATATCACGTATGTACAGTACGGCCGACGTATCTTGGCGCGTCTGAACATAGGCTCTGCGAACTTTAGCGCATGTAAGACAGAGATAGCGACACGAATATGCTAACGTGTGACTGAGACATAATACGCCGTGTATCGAGCATTGCCGAATTATGTTACTCTTACTACGCATCCTTAATGTTCGGTTTACACGTATTAAGTAGTTAAGTAGTTAACTAAATTTTAAGTAAATTTATACGTTACAATTTAGTAGTTAAAATTCAGTAATCAAGTAGACAAGTAATTTAGAAATTTTTCTGTTATCTGTTAAATAGGTGAGCGGGGCTTGTCACGTTTGGTAAAAATGATAAGCTTTATTGAAATTTCAACTTTATGTAAAATGTTAGTTTTTCAGACGAAACTTATTTGCTAAACAATAAGCACTACTTTTTATAAAATATTAACATAAAAACTTGTTAAAAAAATGTGTGTGTGTACTTATGTACCCACGTAAGAAGTAATACTTATCTCTTACTTATAAGTACCTCTCGCTCGCACCCACGACCCGGTGTGTGCTAGCAATCCAAGACAACTCAATGTCGCTTTTTGGCTGTCGCATCGTAAAAATTTTAATCTCATATTTTTTTCTAAACGCCCCATAAAAAATATAACTTAAAAAAATTGTAAACAAATTAGTTTTGGCATTAAATTTGGTATGTTACGGATTTGAAACGATTTAGGAATAATATTATTCCGGTTTCGAATACGGTTACGGATAGATTTTTTTGCAGATAACCGATAGTTTTAGTTAAGGTTTCGGAGCTACTTAACTTCCCTGCAATAAATGATTATCTGTCTTCAAATTCTTCTCATTTTGTGTCAATCTTAATTATTAAATTACAAAAGACACAGAAAGATTGATTATCAAATAGGACTCATCTAAAAAAAAAAATATTACTATAGTTACGATGAGATTTCTTAAAATTACGACCTTATTTCTTTTCGTCGTTTTGATAAAATGATACTACAAAATACGGCAAGCCGCCACGACATCTTGAACGCTATTCAGAGCGAATTACGTCACGTCTGAGTAAACAAACGAATATGACAAAATTGACAATGACATCTTGTCTATTACTCTACTCAGGCGTGACGTCACAAGCAACGCCATGACACTGAAGTGTTTTGGTGCGAAAGTGTATTTATTTTATACTAAACCTTATTTTTTGCGGAAACATGATATACGTTGTAATTATAATATATTTCCCAACAATATGGAACCGTATTTCAAAATCTGTCATCAGGCCTATATTGGCGCAGGCCCGTAAGACCCTATTCGCTCTTGTTTCAAAGACGCTTACATTGTAATCAGGTAATCAAAAAACCGAAGCAGATAAATACTTCCAATCAAATGAACACCCAACATTTCTCCGTCCAGGTGACAACGTCCACACGGCGGTGAGCGTGGCCAAGGAGTGCGGCATCCTGGCCACCGGCGAGCGCGTGGTGCACATCGCCGTGGACTACGGCTCTGGGTCCGCACGGTTGTACTGCGAGAGTACCTTGCATGGGGTCAGTATGGAACTATACAGCAGGATTCTCGGTTTATTCATTGTTTAACACTTTATTGTTTGTATACCATAAAACAATAAATATAACAGCACAAGGACGGAATACAAACGCTTTAAAGCGATTTAATAGAGCAGTGATAAAATAAGAATTAATAGACAAGAATAGAGAAAACCAAATGATGATGATAGGTTAGGAAAGAAGACGACGTTCTTTAATTTAATTATATTTTTTTGAAATGCTTGAAATTTTTAAATGTATACTGATATAAAAAAGCAAAAAAGTTTTTTATTTGTTGACGGCCCGTGTGGCGCAATGGTTACCATGATGGATTCCCGTGCCAAGGGTCCTGCAATGATATTTAAAAAATATAGATACGTTATGCCCTTACAAATCAACCAAAAAATCTGTTCCGAAAAGAGCTACAACACACACGTTTATGTTTTGTTTCACTACGCCAATCACATTGGTATAATACACGAAGGCATTTTAACGCTGTGTGTCAAATGTCAAGCACTTCTGACAACAACAAAAGCGTGCGTATCGTCTTATACAAAGCGACTACGAGCACAACGGTCAATTGCCTGTTCTTACGCTCTTCATTGTCGGCGCGCTAGTGACATATCTACCTCCTTTTTATAATATAATTGGGGTCCTGTCGATTCCCAGCGAGGTAGAGATTTAAATGAAGAGTTTGAATTTCTGTTCTCGGTCTGGGTGCGTGTGTTCTTGTCTTTCTGAGTTTTCCATGGCGCCCACGACACAGGGAATCCTGGTATGGGGCTATGCGTGTGTAGTGTTATTTATTTATGACTGTGCCCTACAGGTACCAGTAGGGCGACGCTCTCTGCTGGAGAAGTGGTGCTGTGAGGACGGCGCGCCCGCACACCTGCCGCCTGATGTGGAGGCGCGCGCGCGGGCCAACTACAAGATTGTCATGACTGGGGATGCCTGGAAGGTAGTTGACGATTTTAACAGACACATTTTTAATACAAGATTTTAAACTTAATTCATCGTGGACTGAACACATTTTACGATAATACGAGTACTCACGATATTTATTTTGTATTCCGATATTTCGACCCAGTTGTATGGATCGTGGTCACGGATGAACTGACAGTTCATTCGTGAGTACTCGTATTATCGTAAAACATTTTTAATGATGGATTTTGTATTTAAAGGGCCAATTATTAGAGAAGGGCCAACATTACTACTGCTTACCCTATCTGTATTTGTTTTCTTGTGGTGATATATTGTGCTTTTAATATTACACACTAATTTTCTAAAGAAAAGTCACGTAGATCTACTTTGCCTAATAAACTTTATCACTTTAAAATAAGTTTATCCAATAAAAATAAAAAAAACTTATAATTATGCATAAACATGGGAAATACAGCGCTACATATTATGTAGCTATACGTACCGTAAAATATTTCATACCTGCCGAGTTACTTTGAAGCGATTTTTGAATCAAATGCCCTGTCTCATGAGACGGTTCCAAGCTATGTTTGGTGGTAAAGTAATAGTACCGTCGTGTCAGGCGCTCCGCGAGCAGCACCCTGCAGCCGTGCCGCGGGTGATCGCGCGCGGCGCGGTGTTCGCGCGCATGTCGCCCGACCAGAAGCAGCAGCTCGTCACCGACTACCAGGCGCTCGGATACTACGTCGGTCAGTTGTTTTTTAATTCTAAATCGGTCACCGGAAACGGGTAAATGTAGTCAAATTAGCCTAGTGAAAATGTGCCGATCGAACACAGCATGCAATAATTTTCAAAGTTATGTAAAGTTATGTTAAGAATGACTTAGCACATTACTTCGGTGAAGAAAACATCGACGATACAATTTTTTTAAGGGGAAGGATAGGTCTATCAGAACATTTCACACAAATTCATACAAGCAAAAATTTGCGCCATTTCTCTTTCTCTTACGCACTACTCTTACATAAGACAGCGTCGCCGTGTTGATCAATATGTACTGAGCATTGGTCCAATTTAAGTTCCAAGTTTAGAGCGCGCGTTGGCCCTGTCCATACGCAACATAAGTCAAACTTTGACAATGTAATGTTCCGTCAGGCATGTGCGGCGACGGCGCGAACGACTGCGGAGCCCTGCGCGCCGCGCACACCGGCATCTCGCTGTCGGAGCTGGAGTCCAGCGTGGCCGCGCCCTTCACCTCCGCGCACCCCGACATCGTGTGCGTCGCGCGCGTGCTCCGCGAGGGCCGCGCCGCGCTCACCACCAGCTTCGGCGTCTTCAAGTTCATGATCGCCTACTCCCTCACCGAATTCTTCTCCGTAGCTCTTTTATACTACTTCGATTCCAATTTAACAGACTTCCAGTTCCTGTTCATAGATGTCGCTTTGATCGTAAACTTTGCTTTCTTCTTCGGCATGACCGAGGCGTCCACGGGGAAGCTTTGCAGGCTGCCCCCTTTGACGTCGTTGCTAGGGTTGGTCCCGCTGGTGTCGCTCATAGGTCAGCTCACGTTTATAGCGGTCGCTCAGTATTTAAGCTACCTCGCGATAGCTCAGTTCCCCTGGTACGTGCGACATACGTACGAGGGCGACGAGGTCTACGAGTGTTGGGAGAATTACGCCGTGTATACGGTATCGACGTTTCAGTACATCATTATGTCGATAGTTTTCAGCCACGGCGCGCCCTACCGGCGGTCGGTGGTGACGAATAAGCATCTAATGATCAGCGTGGGAGTGATGACCGCGATTTGTATTTACGTGACAGTGGCTCCGGCTCAGTGGTTGGCAGATTTCCTGCAGTTGAAGTTACCGAAGGACACCCTCATGGGGTACATAGTTCTCGCATTAGCTTCGTTCAATTTTGTAATCGCTCTGTTCTTCGAGCGGGTCATAGTTCAGTATTGCATGGAGAGGAAGCGAATGATTCCCAGGTGCATCAAGGAGCGGCAGGTCAGAAAGACGCCTCATCTGATGATAAAGCGACAGTTGACTGACATGGATTACTTAGATTATGACAGCTCCGTCAGTTTTCATTCTGAAAGCGATCCCGTACACTCACGAATGAAGAATGGTACGTGATGTTTACTAAAATATTTTAATGTATTTCTTAAGTATTATACGTATTGTGTATGTATTATACCTGTGGACGTTGAAAAGATGCTTTTCAACTCGATAATAGTATTTTAGTTTTAAGACAAAATTTTGTTTGTTTGACTTTTGAATGAGTGTCTGTTTTATTGACTGTTATTATGCTTTTGTCCTTTAAATTGTCGTATGATATTGTTGTACAGGTTTCAGTGATCATATTTATAATTGTGTATAGTTATATTAATATTCTCATTTAAATCAAATATCAGATGTGATTTCAAATATTGATATTGTATGTTATTAAAATGTATTTTTGTAAACGTGTTGGGGACGTTTTAAATATGACCGTGAATTTTTATTATTAAATTAATCTTATTCTTTATAAATAAGCACATTGTGATATAAAAAAAAACGTACATGTGAGAGTGCCTTAATATAATAAGCCATAATTATTAAGATATTAGTAAATTATTTCCAAATTGCAAACGGTGCTGTGTAGTTCAAATTATTTAGGTATTATTTATCAAGTTACCTATAGTCAAGTTACCTATAAGTTTAAATTACATAATATGTATTATCTACTTGTTATTTTAATTGTCATTGTATTAAATGAAAATTATGTTAATGTATTTTTACTTAAGCTAATTTTAGTAGTGATTTTGTTATTAATCTGTAAAATAATAAATATTATTTTCTTTAAAAATATTTTTTGTGCTCTTTATTCCATGCATACACGACGTCGTATCGTGTTTAAATCATCTAATACATCTATACAAATAAATAAAATTGGAGTGTCTGTAATATTAAAATAACCGCTTTTTACTAAGTTCATTTGGATGTATACACGGTACATATACCAAAACAACATTTTTTACAATTTTTGTCTGTCTGTCTGTTTGTTCCGGCTAATCTCTGAAATGGCTGGACCGATTTTGACGGGACTTTCACTGGCAGATAGCTAATGTAATAAGGAGTAACTTAGGCTACTTTTATTAAAAAAAAATTGTTAGGCGATACAAAGTTCGCCGGGTCAGCTAGTTTAATGTAAGAGCCTGGAAGGATTTCAGAGCTCCGTGGCGTGGAGTGTGCGCGAACGAGGTTTTCCCTCGACGACGTACTTTTTTCATCTGGAATCATGGTTAGGGTCTACATTCAGGTCTATTCAGCTTATGTCCATAGAAAACGACAATTTCGCATGGAGACGCATACGCATCCGTTCAGCTTTCCGCGTCTATTCAGCTTTCGCGGCAAACGAGTGGAAAATGAGGACAAAGCGTTCACATTCTTACGACGCTGTACGCGGCTGATAGAAGCAGAACTGAATAAGTGTAACCAAAATCGTTCAGCGAAACGCGAATGGCGCTGAAAGTGTGCGTAGACCCTTACCCTACAAAATTTATTCCTAAAAAATGTAAAGTTAAGTTTCTCATAAAGTATGATATTTTGAACAAAAACCTGTATGTAAAAAATACTTAAGAATTAGTAAAAACGTTTCAGCTACTTTATTTTAAACTAAGAGGTTGCACGCCATTTTATCATGTGTGAACTGAGGGCCCAACATCTTTAATTTACTTATAAGAAATTTATGAGTGTTTTCTTTAAGTTTTAACTAATTTTAACTAAATTCCCAATAAATCTCAATTTGCTCTGCCAAGAAAAAGTAGTGGGCCCTTGTTCCCCGTCCAAATATATTGCTTACAAACAACTGTATCGACTTGTACTCTGTGACTTGGCTTGCGCAGCCGAGGGACTATCCTCGGCGTACTTTTGTCCCCGACTAAAGGCACTAAAGCTCGCGAGGGACTAAAGTACCGCGTACGAAGAATCTCTCGTACACATCGATGAAAATTCCGGTTTTCGCTTTAAAAATAAATCACCCATCCCATCGTGTGATAAGTCCCTGATAATAATAATAGGTATGGATAATGTTCTTGGAGGCTCGGCTATTTTCTAGAACTAACTACCTCGCCTACGGAGGATTCGTACGAATTCGTAAGTATAATACGAAAGATTATAGTAAGTTACAAAATAAAAAAATAATCTGTCTTATTAATATTATGGTATTATTATGCCTATCTATTACAACTCAAAAGAACGATTTATTTGAACCGCGATCTCAGGTCAGTGTCGCAGTTTACCTATCCACATACTCATACACTGACTGAATACGAGTTCCTTAATTTATTCAATTAAATTAACAGCTGTCCGTATACCAGTCACTCCGTCCCTCAATCAATGTATTCAATGTAGGGTATGTATGTATACTTACCAACTTAAATCACTTATATGTATGCACGTAAGTTTACATAGTTCATTTCGTTTGATTTACAAAGTTATAACAATGTTGCCAGTTACTTAGAAGCTGCTTAAAATTAAGGTAAATGTATAAATTGTGGTGTACGTACATACCATTAAATGATTTATTAACCAAAATATATAGAAATACTATTAATTTAATTGTACTGAAAATGTTATAAAATAAATATTTTGATTTCCATAACACTGTTTGCCATAACTGGCATATTGTTCCTCACGCTAACCCATTAAATGTAATAGTGGTGTCGTCATCGTATCTAATTTTATAAAGTTTTTTTTTAAATTACTTGACATCTTGACATTATATCCGACGCTTTATAGACACTATAGTTAACTTTTCTCTGATATATGTTTCAGAAACTCGATTTACTTCGACCAAGCTGTTAAGGCGCTCCCATACGTCAATGACCTTGCGTGTTTCGCCCCCGCTTCCTCGCAGCAGGAAAAGCTCTAATTCTACTCATTTTTAGGGTTCCGTAGCCAAATGGCAAAAAACGGAACCCTTATAGATTCGTCATGTCTGTCTGTCTGTCCGTCCGTATGTCACAGCCACTTTTTTCCGAAAGTATAAGAACTATACTGTTGAAACTTAGTAATTAGATGTATTCTGTGAACCGCATTAAGATTTTCACATAAAAATAGAAAAAGAACAATAATTTTTGGGGGCTCCCCATACTTAGAACTGAAACTAAAATTTTTTTTTCATCAAACCCATACGTGTGGGTAGTCTATGGATAGGTCTTCAAAAATGATATTGAGGTTTCTAATATCATTTTTTTCTAAACTGAATAGTTTGCGCGAGAGACACTTTCAAAGTGGTAAAATGTGTGTCCCCCCCCTGTAACTTCTGAAATAAGAGAATGATAAAACTAAAAACAAATATATGATGTACTTTACCATGCAAACTTCCACTCAAAATTGGTTTGAACGAGATCTAGTAAGTAGTTTTTTTTAATACGTCATAAATCGTAAACCGCAATTTACTTCGATCAAAGTTACGACGAACTACAAGAACTTTTATATTATGTTACTTGCTGCTACGGAACCCTTCATGGGCGAGTCCGACTCGCACTTGGCCGCTTTTTTTACTGATATTGATTAAACTAATAATAAAATAAACAAATAAATCCAAACAATAAACTGAAGCCGAGCTTTCGAACGCTAACTAATTATATTTTCTAGTAGAAAGAAGGGAAAAACTACAAAATCAATCGTAAATTATCGGAGCGTTTTGGCAGACGAATGCAGAGGATCCCCGTCCGAAGGGCAGTCGCCGTATAGCGATTGGCACCCGCTAAAATAATCCAACCAATGAAATCGAAAATGTAACACAGCCTTAAAAAATATTGAAAAAAGAAATTTACAGTATTAACAGCAAATATATTCTTTTTAATTATTTAAATGTAAATTAAATTTTGATAGTTGCAAAGGTAAATAAATGTGAAGGATATTTAAACGAAAATACAGGTGATTTGAATCGTTTGTGTTTACTTGAAAATGTGCCTGCACATTATTAAGGAGCATTAATCAATTTATTATATATATTTTTTGTAATTTACTGGTATAATTTTAACCTATGTACTAGATGCAAATTGAAAATGCGTACTTTTAGAGGGAATGTATTGGGAGCCCCATAAGTTGACATACCTAAGTGCATGGAGTATAGGCTGTAAACACACTAAACGCTGGGTCACGGGAGGAGAAATATTTTTTTTGTGCTGGAAATACCGACACCTAGGATGTCTTCGTGGTCTTCAGCGCTGCCAATTGCGGGAAAAATCCCCAATTTGCAAGGAATTGTAGGTTAGCGCGGGAAATTAAAAAATCGGGGAATTTCACGGAGTACAGACAAATTTTTTCGATGGGCTAAAACTGTTTTATGTCGAGTAATACTAATAATTAAAAAATCACATACGGACTTAATACCAACATATAATTTTGAATGGCAACACCACTCAAATATGACAGATGCGTTCAATATAATATGAACCTCTCCAAGCAAGTTTAGGCTAAGCGCAGATTGAGACTTTTTGTCTCGGAGACTTTTTGTCACCCAGTCGAGTGCTATGAAATATATGGGAGTGCGCCTTTGATTAAAGAAAAAGAGAGGATAGGAAATAAGGTCACGTGATCTGAAGCCAAAAGTTTCTCAAATATGGCGTCAACTCCGCCCACAAAATAGTGTTGTATTTTTCTCATATCGATATAATATTTTAAGAAAAAAATATATGATGATAATTATGAATATATTTGATTATTTAATTTAAAAAACACAAAAGTTCTAAATCAAATATAATGTTATAGAGTGAGATATTATTATTTATATGATGTTCCTACTATATACCACATTGTTTTAAAACCTTAAGTAACTTTTTCAATATTTAATTATACACTATTTTGAATAAAATTAAATCTAATATAAAATTTTATCTAAAACGATTAACCTTAATATTGGCATAAAGATATGTATATTTATTTAGAAACCCACTGAATTAAGCTTGTCGATAGTTTATATAACGATATTTAAAATATCAAAACATCGTATTAAATTATACGTATAAAATATAAAATATGTATCATGTTTTATTTGTTAACATATTTCTTTCTTTTTTTCTCTTTCTTGGCTGACAACGCTTTGGTTGCTGATATTCATTGGCCGCGATACCCACTTACAGGTATATTTAAATATATGAATCGATATTTGGACTATTATTTATATTGGGATATTCATGGCGAACCGAAGTATCGATACATATTTAAAAAAATACTTTCTTCTTCTTCTCTCTTTCTTGGCCGGCAACGCATCAGTGATGCCTTTGGTGTTGCTGATATCCATGGGCGACGATAGCTACTCACCATCAGGTGGATCGTCAGCTCGTTTGCCGACTATTTCCATTAAAAAAAATCATTCGATACTGGATCGATCCAGAGTATCGTATCAAATCACTAGGATCGATACCTGGAAAGATACACTGCGATACGATCTATATCGATCTAGAGTATCGATACAAGGCACCTGGATCGAACATCCCTAGAAGCAACTGTTTTCATAAAATGGCGTCCGAAAACAGGCTTCAAGGCGGAGCTTAGATAGATTTCTTTAAAATGTTGCCAGAAAATTGAAATATGCCACATGTATTGTACTCTTTCTTTAAGTACATATTGTGGCGTGTAAGAACAGGACAGATGTATTTTTGGTATTTCGGGTCATATTTGCATAATATATGTATAATGAAAAAATGTATATGCAATTTAGGGCATATCCTCTACTTTTTCTTTAATCAATGGAGTGCGCAGACTATGGTGACATGACAGCACGGTGACAAATACCTAGTTCATACATCTAGTGACGTGACTGTCACCCGACTGTCAAGTCTCCGAGACAAAAAGTCTCAATCTGCGCTTAGCCTTAACTCGCACTTGTCAAGTTTATTTTTCTTACACTGTCTTTAATATTATTTGTATAACAAAGAACCATAGCAATGATGGCTAGATCCATACATTGAATTGTAATGAAAAATTTGGGGCCCCAAAATATTTGTACAAAATAGTGTTTTATTCCAAAAATATAATTTCTGGGAATTTGCGGGGAATGACGGCCGTAGAAACGGGGAAATTCGGGGAATTTACAAATTACAAAACTGTTGCGGGGAATCAAGAAATTTTTCTTGGCAGCACTGAATATCCTATCCTTCTCACTCCTTCACTTTTTATAGTTTTAATTCACTTGTTGTTGCATTGCACCTACTTTCAAAAAGTTATGTTGAATTTTATTTTCTGGTTAATGTGAGAAAGTGAGTTTATCAGTTATCACAATAGATCATTGAGTTTCAATGCACGTTATTTGATTTACCGTTACGACTACAATACAATACAAGTGTATAATCTATGCAATTGATGGGAAGCGTGTTGTTTTCAACGTTACCGTTTGTTACGATTGTGTTGATTAAGATGCACCTGCACCTTAGACTCGCGACTTGATTACCGCAACATGCCTTGCGTATCGAGCACCGCATCGCAATTATGACTCGACTCGCTGACCGCTGAAGTAGTTTGAAAAAATTCAGTCGCTACGCTACGTGGAACCGTTTGCTGCTTTCGCCGAAAAAATACAAGACTCAACAAGCTACTGAGGAGTCATCAGATCCCAAAATGACTCATAACTGGTCACGGGCATGCCTACATGCCGCTATTGTTTTGTTTTTGTGGAATGTCTTCCGATGAGTAAAGAGCACGGAATGCAAGTGGCAGTGTGTGGCTGAATGGTATCTCCATTCATGTGATTAAAGTGTTATTCCAAATTTGAAATTAGAAAACTGTAGCTTGTAGCTTATTTGGCGGGTTACTTGATGAATGATGTGTTTTTTTTAGCACGAGTTTAGGGGTTGTGTTTTAGTGTAAACAGCTATGGCTCAAAGTTCTGTGGACTCTGATAGACTGTCTTCAGCTGGTATTTCTACTCATAGCTCTGGGACAGCAGGCACAGTGGGTGGGTCAGTGGTTGGTGTGAGAGTGGGAGATGCCAGCCTGAAGAGAGAAGATGAAGATGATTATAACCTTGGACCTCTGCCGCCCATGTGGGAGAAAGCATTCACGCCCACTGGAGAAAGATACTTTATAGAGTGAGTATTCTTTGTTGGTAACATATTTTGTTCTATTGGTAGGGTTTATTACAGCATACTGTTTTTTAATTATATTAACAATTCTTATTACAAAATATATTTTAATAACATAAGCTCAAAGTTATACTTTAATGATTTTAATAGATTTTCTCTCGAGTCCACCACTCAGTTCAGTACTCAAATAAAACAAAATGCATATAAAACAAAAAATGTTTGTATGGATGTCCTTTATAGTAGACTCTGAAACCATCCAACCAATGTCCTGAATACTGCAAAGATAGTTTTAGACCACAAAATCAATACACTACGTACATTCAGCCCATTAATGAAGTCAATTTTCTTCTTTCCCCACATATTTTTTTCCCGAAATGAAATTTATTTCTTTATTTTAGCATAGAAACACATGTCGAGTGTCTACTAGTTAACAGTAAAGAAAGAAAGATGTTTATTAGGGGTATACTACAAAAGTTTACTAAACTCGTATATAGTAGTGAAAATGTTTCTTAAATATCCTTAATAATTCATTAAACCTAATAAGTTGCAAACCTTTTTTGAATTCAAAGAAATGCAAAACAAAGAAAATTTTTAATATTAACATTAAGAAAAAACTATTCTAGACCCATTTTAATATAGACCTGCTCAAAAAGCCGGGTTGACTTTAGAAACCTGCGGCATCGGTATCTGGGTGATTTTGGATTTAATCGATAGGCAGTGATGCCCCTAATCATAATCTAGTTGGTTTTTGTGAGGTAATGCGTCGTTTTTTAAAAATCTTAATTTTAATTTTTGAGGTTATTTCCAAAAATACAACACGAATTATTATACTTATTTATAAATTTTATGTTATTAGGTATATTTTATTGTATTATATATTATAATTATAATAATTAGGAGTTCGTTGGAAAGATTGGTGGCCCGGGGAATGTGGTCGAGCTAGATGAAATTTGGAAATAGGAAATATAAGAAAGGTTACATAATGTAATATATAAATTTTACGGGTTGACTTTAGAAACCTGCGGCATCGGTATCTGGGTGATTTTTGCTTTAATCGATAGGCAGTGATGCCCCTAATCATAATCTAGTTGGTTTTTGTGAGGTAATGCGTCGTTTTTTAAAAATCTTAATTTTAATTTTTGAGGTTATTTCCAAAAAATACAACAAGAATTATGATACTTATTTATAAAATTTATGTTATTAGGTATATTTTATTGTATTATAATTATAGTAATTAGGAGTTCATTGGAAAGATTGGTGGCCCGGGGAAGGTGGTCGAGCTAGATGAAATTTGGAAATAGGAAATACAAGAAAGGTTACATAATGTAATATATAAATTTTACTGTTTATGTCATACTCTATTAAATTTATTTATTACATTCTAGTTAAATTTTTGAAAATTGGTGACATAACCGACTTAGTCAACCCCGACCCCACGTGGTACTAGTCTGCCCTACCCCTAGAGTGAATGTAAACCCTGGAGGCGCGGAGGGAGAGCAGCCCCCGCCCGCTGTAACAAACTGCAGGCACCATGTGAGCCGAAGCGGCTGAGGCTGGTTGCCGCAGGCGACCAAGAAGCCGAAGCTGCGTAGGCGAGCATGGAGTGCCTGCAGTTTGTTACACAAGGGCGGAGGGGCTGCACTTCCCGCAGCGCCGGAGACGTTTGGAAGCCTGTTTGTGTATCAAAAACCCCTAAATTCTCCCTAAAATTGCTTAAACTGTAAGTTTGTAATTATAATGATTTGTCATTTTTTTATAAAATTGGTGCGTTTTGTGTGTCTCCCCATACGGAGGTCGTAACTTTATTTCTTCCTCCACCACCTGACATTAATTTAGACTAGTTTAAGACAAATATTGAGCAGTTTTCACAGATTTAACTTCAAAATAAAAATAAAAAAAACTCAAAAACTATGTGTTTCCTCACTTAGCCCCTTTAAGGGGGGGGTCCTTACCCCACCCCTCCCCTCCCCCCCTAACTCCACCCCCCTCCCGGTGCCGCAGGTTTCTAAAGAAATACCGGTTCCTCCGTTTGGGAGCTACGATGCCACAGACAGACATAAAGATACACAGACACGTTAAACTTATAACACCGCTCTTTTTTCGTCAGGGGTTAAAAACAGCGTTCATCCATAGGTACCCACATTTTTTCGAATTTTGTCGTTTACGTTAAGATAAGTTTACCGAACTGAAGGCAGTTAGTACACATAAAAATGTACCTACAAATAAAAATGTGAAAAAAAACACGCAAGATTTCAGTACCTGTACCTATACAGGGTGTCCCGTAAGTAGTGGGTCAACGTTAGGGGACAGATAGCTTGAAGGTTGACCTAAAAAATTCGGCTCCTTTAACCTACTTTTTTCTGTTGGGTCCACAAATGAGCAGCTCAAAAAATACCCTAATGGTGTAGCCATACGAGCGTATTTTTTGAGCTGTGCGTCGCGTAAAATAGCGTAAATCGTAAAATCGCGTAAAATACAAATTTCAAAGAATTGAATTAGATCTTTTGTATGAAACCAGCTCATTTCACGTGACTCACAGCACCAAAAATACGCTCGTTTGGCCTCACCCTAAGTTTCGGTTTCGGTTTCGGTTTCGGCCGAAACTGGACCTAAGGCCGAAGGTTCGGTTTCGGTTTCGGTTTCGGCTGAAAAACCAGTTTCGGTCGGACTCTAGTTGTAGTTTCCATAAATAAATAGTTGGTTGTCTCTAAAAATTTATGGTTTTTAAGGAAAAGAAATTACTAAGTTTGATGATATCGTTAATTTATCTAACATTATGAGTTTTTTGTGAATTTTCAAGTATACCAAGGTATACTTGCCATAACCAGAGAGTACTTAATCACTACGCAGTGGCGTAGCTAGCCCTTGCGGGGCCCTATATCAAAATTTTGCCGGGGGGCCCTCTCGACTCGAGGGTAAAGATCGTACTCAAAAGAAATAAAAAAGCGCGCGTAAATTAAAACAAGTATAATATATCTACTTACATATTTCGATTAATAAACCATATACAATCAATACTCGAAAATTTTACCCTGGAAGCAGCTCTCGTTTTGTTTCGGGAGATCCAAACGCGAGCACAGACTCCATAGCCGATGTGATACGACAGGGCATGGAATGTTTTATTCGTAAATCTGTCAACTCTATCGGTGGTAAAAACCAGCTCTGGTATAGCAGTCCCTGTATCTCGGCATCTAACCAAAAGCACGCCGCTTACCAGGCCTGGTCATCCGCGTGCACGCTTATGTACCTAGATCTATCCACTCCAGGGCTTAATACAAAGCTCAACGCTGTCTACCGGTCAGCAAAGAAGCAAATGGCTAAAAGTAAGGCAAAGTTCATCGGCAAAATTGGCGAGCGAATGGTCGATTACCCCTCTGGTAGTCGAGAATTCTGGTCGCTATCTCAAGCTGCCGAGGGTAACTTCTGTCGGTCATCACTTCACAACTACGTAAATCGGGCGACGCCGTGGTCCATACGGAAAAGGGGAAAGCCAAACTTCTTGGCATGCTTCCTGCCGCCAACTCAACTCTTGATGATAGAGGGATCACACCGCCTAACATCCTGCAGTGTGAGAGCTCGTTGAATGATATACTTTTTCCCAAAAGTCTGTCAGAGAGCTCTTCATAGCCACTTGATATCAAGAAGCTGAGAGGAACAGACATTGGTGTTAAAGTGTGCTCCCAAGTTGCCTCCAGCCCCGAATCTAGGGGAGGGGGGCAAACCGGAGCACCCGCCGTTTCAGAGAGCGCCAAAATCATATTATAATAGGATTACAAATAAAAAACTTGCATACGGAAGCCTGGTTGGGAGAACAAATTTTGTTAAAAAAGGGTTCTTAGTGTCCCATTCACGAAAAATGCCAACTATTATTTATTTGTGAGTTTTTATAAGTATCTCAAACGCTGGAGAGAGGGATGCCACTATCAAGTTTCTGCCCTAGTTCGAAAAAATCGTAGATCCGGGGCTAGTTGATTCCCCGTCTTAACGTGCTTATTCTGAACACTATCATAACATAGCGAGAATATCTGGCATAAGCCACATGGATACGTCTTGGTAGAAGGTTGCCCTCGTTTATCCCATCCCCAAAATGGGCAATCTCAGTGACCCGGCTAACTACAGGCCTATAACTTCCCTGCTTGCAACGGTAATGGAGCGCGTGATTAACATGCAGCTCCTGGGATATCAGAAAGATCATCAGCTGATCTGTGATCGACAATACGGTTTTCGCCACGGTCATTCAGCTGGTGATCGTCTAATTTATCTTACGCACCTGTAGGCACCGTCAGGCTCTTGATCGCAACGGGGAAGCACTGGCAGTCAGCCTAGATTTCGCTAAGGCCTGTGACCGGGTCTGGCACAGGGGGGTCTCACAAAGTTACCATCTTACGGTCACTGTGAGAGGTTATGCAGTTGGGTAGCCAGCTTTCTATCATAGCGACATATCAAGGTCGTAGTAGATGGTTGTTGCTCATATGAAACCTATAAAATGCTGGTGTTCCCCAAGGATATGTCCTACGCTGTTTATTCTGATTTCCGGACCATTTTACGAATTTTTCTAAGACGCATTGGGGGCCCCCTCAGCCCCGGGACCCTGTATAATTGATACGGCTGATACGGCGGTAGCTACGCCCCTGTCAGTACGTCACCTACGTGTCATGGCTTCCGAATCATGTTTCCAGTGGGCGACTCTTTCCATGTTTCTCATAATTCGCGCAGAGATAGACCTCTATTCCCGTATATACAAACTTACTCTATGCAAGTGATGTAACACGCCAATGCCGGCTACAAACGCAACGCGACGCCGATCGACGTGCCGGGTATTCCCGAAGTCCGAACACTTCCATATTTTGAAGAATTGCGCACTCTGACCGCCCAAAACGACATTTCGAAGGTCACGCGCCACGGCGCTATCTTTAAAATTGTATTTTGACTATTTTGTGCACATTGGAATCCGAATTTGGTGTTGAGTTAGGTTTTGTAGAAATTGATCGAATATTCGAATATTCGGTTCTTGTATTCGAATATTTGAGCGAATTAATTATTCGAATTATTCGAATATTCGAATATTCGATGAAAGCCCTAGCAAGCATTAAAAATTTATTATAACTAAATTATTATGCTCATAATTATTATTGATGTGTGTTTGCAGTTATATCCAAATAATTCTCTTGTGGTTTGCTACTTTGCTTATAGTTAATAATATCAGGCGTTACTTTGCAGAAATTAGATTGTTGTAAAGTAGACTAAAACTAGCTTAATACTTTGCTTATTTTTATTCTATGCAATGAATTTGCATACTACAATCTGACTGCATCTTTATGTAAACATTGTTATTTATTATTTCAAGGTGAAACTGGTACAAGAACTTGTATAAATACTGTAGGTATATGAGAAAAGGAAAACTTGAGTTAGAAATAAATGTGTTAAATGACTTTGTTATGACATTAACATTTGGGTTTAATAGCCTTTGCTACTTAGCCCAAAATAATAAAAAGATTAAAAAATGTTTACCTACTTCAAATAGTAATTTCTGACACATAAATAAATGTTTGAAATGTTAAGCACAATCCCTCAGATTAAAGAACAAAAAGCAATCCGTTCCTTTTTTTTTAATTATTATCAGTCATTGCTAAAATACAATTCCAAACAATGCTGTGTGATGATGAAATTTATAATGGTTTTCTCTGTAAGTCTATCATTCTTAATACCATTTAAGATGTTGTATGAATATCTGAAATATTTATAAAATACATAATTAAACTCACTATAAAGATTCTCCTTGATGGTAAGATGAGCCAGTGTACAAAGAAAGCCTGCTTATATAACATTACATAAAAGTTTATAATCATGCATGTCTAGTGTCCATTTATCAACAGTCAATACACATGCATAGATTATGCACAAAGAAAATATTCCTGTATAATTTTCTCTTTGAGTTACTTAACATGTCATTAGGATTCAAAGAGATATAATAGGTTTGCTTCCTACTTTAATGTCTTTTTAATAAAAATTTTAGGGCATAGGTCTACCATATGAATGGATATAGCTAATTACTAAATGCTAATAACATATACAAAAAATAAATCAAATACAAACACAAAAATCTGTTTTTTTTTTTTTAAATATCTGATAGTGTAGATGCTGTTGTATCTATTTAAATATGAATTTTATTATTTTTCAGTTACAACACAGGAACATCCCATTGGTTAGATCCCAGGCTAGCCAGGGTCAGAAAACATTCGCTCGGTGAATGTGGGGAGGATGAACTCCCATACGGCTGGGAGCGTGTCACCGACGAGCGATACGGCTCCTATTACGTTGACCACATCAACAGAAGGACTCAATATGAAAATCCAGTTTTGCAAGCAAGAAGACTCAGAGGTTATTATAAGTTTAATTATTATGCATCATACATACTCAGATTAAATAAAAGGCATACAGAGTACTTAAACCTGTGACTTAAACATTATGTTTATGCATCATTACATTGACACCTTATTGTTCTTATCACACATTTTATAAATTATCCTCAATGTACAGTAATCTGTAATTTCGATGCTATTTCAAAAAGTAATAATACAATAGGTTAACAAAGAATACATATTATAAAACTATATTTATATTAACAAATCATCATTAGACTTCATAGGATTTCATTGTGTAAGCTTCCGTAGTGCCAATGTGCTTGTCAAACTGATAATCTTATTACCAATGACAGCATGATTAATACGTGGAATGAATCCTTCCCCATGTTTACAATGTTGTCAGGAATCCTTGGCTAGAGCCTACGCTATTAAATTGCATTAAAAAAAACCTTGGGAAGTTTCTCATCAACGAATAAGTAGCTTTACTGTTTCACTCGGAGGGTTTTCACGCCTTTTACACTTTTGTCCAATTACCATTTCTACATAGAATAATAATATTCAGCATCGAACTATTCGTTTCCCACTTATTCGTTTCCCACTGGGCACGGATGTCTAACGAGGGCGCTTGAAGGCTATCTAGCGGTAGAAACTGAGACTGTTTGCATAACATGCCCCAAAAATAACGGAAGTGACGAATTTTTGTTACTAACAGTTACTCGGTACTTGTTGATGACTTCTAACAATGTTTCAGTTATAAAGAACATGTAATGATATTAATATTAGCACTATTTCTTTTTTTTTAATTCAAGGAAGGCCACAATATCTTTTAACAAAATTGATTACACAGGCGCAGAGTAGCCAGGCTCTCGGTTTTCTATAGGGCACATTTTGGAGAGTGTGTGCAGGAATTATTTGAGTTAATTCCCCCTTCCCCGTTCCTACATCGAACGACTCGACGCACGGCGGGTATCCATCCTTTCGTCGTGAACAACCCGCCGATACGGACGACGCGGTTTGCATCGTCATTCATTATGCGCACCGCGAAGGATTGGAATAGCTTGCCTGCGTCTGCGTTCCCGCCCACCTATGACGTGGATGTCTTCAAGAAAAGAGTGAACAGGCTTTTGTTAAGTTAGTGCGCTCTCCATCCTGGACCACATCTCCACTTACCATCAGGTGGGATTGTGGTCAAGCATTAACTTATTTTAAGTAAAAAAAATATATATATATATTTTGTTATGCAAATAACAAGCAGTTGAGCCACTTAATGGTTTACTTATAGACATCATTAGCATCGCCAGAAAAGAAAATTATTTAAGCAATAAGGAACATTAGACCATAACATTAACACTTAACTAACTAACATTAGACACTAGTAGCTCGAGCTCGAATATTTGCGAGAAAGTATTCGTATGGTTAACGTAAGCAATTTGTCAAATTTGTATGGCATTTTAGTACCATTTACGTACGATAGGGGCGCTTTTGAAAAAATGCCATACAAATTGCTTACGTTAACCATACGAATACTTTCTCGCAAATATTCGTGCTCGAGCTATAGGTAACACTTGACCTACATATATTTAGATTTATCAATGGCTTCCCTTGAGCAGCAGTAAATGGCATTGAATGACATTGCATAACAATGTCTAGACTTAGTACAGATTTGTTGGCATTGGTATGCATCGTCTTTGTAGCTGTACAAATATACTTGTACTAGCTGCCCGGACAGACTTCGTTCTGTCAAAAGTTTTTTTTAATTAAAACCAGGATGCAATGATAAACAGTGCCTTTTTGTACCAGGTTTTTACAGATTGTTTTTTTTTTTCAGCTGAAAAGTTAGCGGCAGAAAACGGCAACAACAGTCAGCCGAATGGCCCGCCGCCCGCGGGCGAGCTACGGGGTGAGAGATTCACGCTCAACCTCACTAAAGGGACTCAGGTTTGTTATGTTGTAATTTATTTCAGTAGTCGAGAAATGAGTAGACATCCTTCCCATAGTTTTAATGTCTTGCATGCTTGCATGCCGCAAAGGAAAGTGGGAACTTGCTTTTTAAGTCGGTAAAGAATCTGTATCGGCAGCCGAGCGTTTGCGATTCGTGCTACTGTATCGATGCAAAAAGGAGAATGCCCATTTTGTATGGAGAAATGTACTGACATTAATATTTTTGTGCCCTGATGAAAATACCTTTATTTGATTATGCTATCTTAATAAATTACACAAACCAATTTTAGTCAATTTTTAACGTAGGAGTTACGAGATTTTCAACAAAATTATTTTGTATTTAGGTTATAGTAGACACAGTAATATAGACTCTATGCAGGCGCATTAAAATCGTATATGTTTAAGTTTCAGATTCATTTGACAGTCCCCTAACACCATCTAGTTTGTTGTGTAGCAGTCATAATCGAATCAACGCAAACTATTGGCCCGAAGGATCTTAAAAGATCCCTGATTGGCTCTAATTCCAATATAAATGGCCGAATGCTTTTGTGTTGTAAAAAGGAAGTAAAGTTACTTATTAATTTAAGAAAATTAAGCCCAAGAAGGATTTTTTAGGAAATACATAAAATATTTTAGTTTAATTTTTTGTACAAAAATCATTGTGACACAATAATTTTTTTTGAGAGTACCGGCTATGGGCATTCTCCTTTGTAAGCGAGTTCGCCTAGATATAAAATATCACTTGCTTCGACAAACTCTTTATCTCTTAGCCAGATGCTGGACTATGGCTTTTATTCTGATATATATAATGATGAAATGATAATGATCTCATATTTTACAGGGTTTGGGCTTCACTCTGATCGGCGCTGAAGGCATACCGGAGACTGAAGGATACCTACAAATACGGAGCATCGTGCCTCACAGCCCTGCTTGGATAGATGGTCAGTAGTATAGTATAGTTCAGCGAGGGAATTGGGGTAGCGGACGGCTGATGATGACGACGGGAAATAAAGAATTCCATTTTTGTATAAAAATTTCCTTTTTGAATTTTTTTGCTTGATATACCCTCAGTTTATACTTTTGTTTTCAAATTAAAACTATTATAAAAATTATACGTACGAAACTTGCTTAAAAATGCACACAAATAGTATTGAAGTGACAGACACTATGATTGAAGTGAACAACAGTAAAAAAGGGTAAACTCGGCGTTAGTTGATGTTTCGTTTTTTTTTTGCCCTTTTGACCCTTGGACACTTTTGGCTCTAGCGGCCTTATATTTTCACTCGGACAACCTTGGCGAGGCTCAGCCAAAGTCAAAGTTAATATTTTATTCATAATAATATAGGTATCGCTGATAGACTTATGCACGTCATCATTTTTTTTTACCAGCTTTTCGTAGACTTTTAGTATGTCTTTTAAGAAGACATAGTCACTGTTTCTAATTCCTACAACAAATTAATATGGTATGTATAACTTTTACTTCGTGAATATCTGATGTTATTATTTTCTAGGCGCACTTCGACCTGGCGATGTGGTGGTGGGCGTTGGCAACCGTGGGGTGCGTGGGCTGTCGCACGCGCAGGTGGCCCAGATATTCCAATCCATCACGCCAGGCACTGAGGTCACACTGCATCTTGTACGAGGTTGGTACTTAATGGTCTAAATCTACATGTAATTGTGAAGCTCTCTGAGCTTTGTTGGACAATTTTAGACGTTTAGTTTGTGAGGTTTAAGTTTTTGAAGGTGTGTCATTTGAACACAGAAATGTAGGAGGAGTACCATTATACAATACCAAAACATTTTATTGTACAGGTTACCCCCTGTCATTCGATTCCGAGGACCCGAACACCCGTGTGCTGAGCACCATGGCAGTGGACTCCACCACACCAGCGTCGTCGGACGCAGTGGCCATGCAACAACTCACCAGGGCACTGCGAACCAGGTGACAACAATATATTTTTTCAAAGTAAGGGAAGTAAAGACCTTTCGCTTCGGAGGCGAAGTGAATGCCAATCGCGCCACAGGGTTGTATCGTCTATGAGTACTTATTATAAGTACTATTATTGGAACGAAGTTCCTTATCGCGCGTTGCGAAAGGGGGCTAGGCGGAAAATTTTGGAACGAAATGTTGTAACGACACTTTTTGCCGTCGTTAGACGTTACAACTCGTGCGGCGTGCGCATGTTTCTCTGTCTGTCTCTCTCTCTCTTATAGAAAGCAAGCCAGATATTTTCTTTTCTTGCAGTAAGTACTAGGATAGCAAAAACATGCAAGCGAGTGTGCCAAAACAAATCTGGGGTATTAAATTTCTCATCGGCTTTGTTCAAACACGGTGAACAAAGCCGATGAGAAACATCTTGCTTGCTTGCTACTAGTAGCAAGCTACTCGATGAACAAAGCCGATGAGAAATTTAATACCTTAGATTTGTTTTGGCACACTTGCTGCATGTTTTTGCTATCCTAGTACTGACTGCAAGGAACTTCGTTCCATCCGGGTGTCCCTTGACACCTCTCAAGTTTTTTTTTTCTTCTGTGATATGAGTTAATTGATTATAAATGAAAGCCCAGTCAATGATCACGTATCGGATGTCAATGCGGCCTCCACGCTACTCGTGAAGTTGATCGAAGTTGGGCGAAGTCGATAGTGTAGAGAACAATTTCGAAAACTTCGTGCTTCCTCGCTTCCTAAGGCGTCTTCCAATTATTTATTACTCACGCATACAAACTCTTTTCTTATATGTTTTAGTTTTTGGATTATACAATAGCTTTCATAAATATTAGAATTTGCTGGTTTCAGAAATAGGTTAGTTTTAACTACCTCATTGACCATAATTCTTGACAAAAAATAACCGACTACAAAATTAGGGATAACTCAAAAACTACTCGTCAGATCTCGCTCAAATTAAGGTGGGACTACATGACAAGCAATAGCTTTCGATTAAAAAAAGAATCATCAAAATCGGTTCACCCAGTCGAAAGTTCTGAGGTAACAAACAAAAAAAAAATACAGTCGAATTGAATCCTTTTTTTGAAGTCTGTTAAAAATAAAATATTACCAACCGTCGACCAGATTCAACCTGGACTCCCCGGGCCACGTAGAAGCGATCCAGGGCCGCGACGAGCCGGACAACTCCCCGGACCCGGGCCACAACGCGGGGCAGCGGCGCCTCATGTCCCGCTCCTTCGACCTGGATGAGCTGGCCGCCACTGAGCCCAGCCCCGCGCCGCCCCGCTGTCCCTCAGCCGACCACCTGTTGACACTAGCCACTGGTGAGTCCAACCATCCATCCATCCAGCCTTTGAAGCTCCACTGCTGGACTCTCCCTAACTTGCGCTACTCTGACGGGTCCTTGTGAGTATCATCTCTGATTTAGGGGAATGAATAATTGCATCTTGGGTTTAACCTCGACGGAATGGAGCTTGGCGTTTGGGGTGAGAGACTGTTAAAGCACAGTTAAAAATAATTGTCAGTTTTAGATCTCACTCATATCAAAAAATAGAACTAAACAACTGTGGAATTATGCTTCTTCCCATGTAAGAGCACAAAAATTTTCTGCCTTTCCCCTCTCCTCTTCCCTCTCTCCCCTTCCCCCTCTCCCCTTAGCCCTCACCCCTTCCCACCCCTCGCTTTCCTACGTATATTTTTATCTAGCCTTACAAAAGGATCAGTTGCACTAAAACTCATAATGGTAAATGGCTTTACCCCCTCCCCAAGATAAGGACATTATATTTTGAAGACCCCATCTCCCCCTTGGCCCTTACATAATTAACAAATGGCCCCTAACCTTGTCAATGACAGAGCACCAGCACCGCGGCGCGGCGACGGCGGCGGCCAGCGAGCCGGGCCGCGAGCTGACGCTGACGCTGCGGCGCGGCGCCGTCGGCTTCGGCTTCACCATCGCGGACAGCGTGCACGGACAGAAGGTTAAAAAGGTACTGTAGTAACAACCAGGGAAACATACAACCAGGATGACGGTATCGTATGTTAAAAATGAACTCTTTCCTTAAGTTTGCCGTATGAAATTACATCCCAGAATTCGATCCTTACTAGCGATACTATCGAATGGTGTAATTATACGGGGAGTGTTTTTTTTTTTTCAAAAAAGTTCAGTCCTAACTAGGAATATAAATTTTTCAAAAACCCAGTATAGTTTTAGTTTTTATCAAAATCAGACCCGGGAGGTCCTTTGACCACTTAACGCTATTACTCATCAATCGTAGTTTCGGATTTGGCCATTCACGCCCATTTGAAAAATTCATCCTGCCTATAGTGAAAATTCCAAAAGTGGTGCTTTCACAAGTTTCCTGGAGTTATCCTACCATAACAATACCGTTCCCCATTAGGTGCTGGACAGAAGCAGGTGCGCTGGGCTGCGGGAGGGAGACCTGCTGCTGCAGATCGGGGACACGGACGTCAGGCACGCGCCGCACCAACATGTCGTGCAGGTAGCTAGCCCACTGTTGGGCGTGGGGCTTTACATGTTACGAGTTGACCTAGTTGATACTGTAGGGGTTAATATGCTCACATGCTGACCATTCTGCTTCTAATTTTGTTAATAATATTATTGGTATTTTTTTAATATTTACAGCTATTCACATAATAAAAACTTCTTCACTGACAACTACCTGTTTGGTAACTTAATCAAAAAATTATCACGAAGCACCAAGTATTGGAGCTAGTTTTTTTTCGCCTCTTACGACATACAGCAAAAAAAATGTATGTATGTTTATGTTGCGTTTCACTCGCACTGCATTTCAGGTTAAACTACAACTGACTCTCTCTCTCTCTCTCTCTCTAACTGTTTTCTAGGTGTTGAAGGATTGTCCCGCGCTCCACGAGACTACCCTTCGGGTCTGGCGACGGAACAACGCCATCGCCCGCGCGCCGCGCAGCCGGTCCGCTACTCGCGTTCAACCCGCTAGTGGTCAGTGCGTTATGATTATTTATCTATACTAATATCACCGTATAGATTGCCGTATTATTTCTGAGTAATATGGGTTATTTTTTTTTTAATTATAAAGGATATTGTAGTGCCTAAGACTCAATAATAAAGATGTTTCAACCATGTATGTATATTTTCGTCATAACAAAACAAATGCAAATGTATACCTAGCTTAACTTTATAAATAATATGTGGATAATGTTAATTGGCATAAATGTAAAGTAAATTTAAGAATTGTATTTAGTAATAAACACTGTAGTTATCCTGAATAAATTAAAAATAGTATAAAACTAGGATGTTTCCACAGCCGCCGTTAACACTCAGCTGGGCAGAAGCAAGACCCCGACCGCGGAACAACTGCGCTCGCCCGCGCTCCACGCACAGGACACCCTCAGAGATTTGCAGAATGGGTTGAACTCAGGTATCTATTATTGTGTAAATTAGAACATCTGAACAATGTCTATGGACTTTTTACAGAAGCCATTTTAAGTATATATTTTTATTAAAGTGCTATAATTTATTTAATTGTATCAGAAATTATAAAGCAACGTTAACCCAATAGCATTATTTTAATATCTCACAGTAGAAGCGACGTACGCAGTACCAGAACACAAGAGCCGCGAGACGAGAGAGAGTCTGATGGACCGCCGTCGTAGAAGCAGCACCCCTGGTGCTCGCCTCACCCTGCCTGTCGTCACCCCCTGGACAGAAACACAGGAGCGAGACAACCAATGGCAAGAGCGAGAGACATGGATCGACAACTCCAACAACATCCGAAACTGGGCGGAGAACGCTCAGAAATGGGACGACACGACGCAAAAATGGGACGAGAGCGGTCAGAAGTGGGATGAGGGTGCTCAGAAGTGGGATCTTGGGGCGAGGCTGGAGGGGCCGAGCAACGGGAACGGCTGGGATGGCAACAATGAGCGGTGGAACAATAACTGGGGGGAGGTTCCCACCCCTACGGTGCACGTGGATATGAATGCCGCTTATTGGCGGGGCAATGCTAGCGTGGCGGACAGCAGTGATAATGGAGGTAATATGTGTTTTTGTTAATGAACACATAGGTCACGTGATAGGGTCTTACTGTACTTAGTCATCAGATTTCTCTAGTAAATTGGTGACTAATAATCACTATAAAAAAGTTGAAACAGAAACAAAGAGTAACTTTTCAGTTTGCAAAAAAAGTTTTATACTCAGCTTCTAACATTTTTAATGTACCTATTTACAACACAGAAATGACCCATTTAGTACAATATTGTATGATGACAAAGTTAATCGAACAGTTACTCATATTCTCACCCAGGGTTCCCCGAAGACGGCATGCTTCATTCTCCTACCACAGCAGCTATCGGCGGTCTGTCCAGACAGTCCCCGTCTACTAGTAGAATAAGGCCGCACTCACCATCTAACTCCACAGGCATGTATTTCTAACTACACAATGTTTTTTAAGTATTAAAATGATTTATCACGATTATTTGCGAATGGGAAAACGTGGCCAGGAAACTAGCACGGCTGACAGTTTACTATAATGTTTTCAAGGATATGTGAAATTTGTCAATCTGCCCTCAGGTACTGGAACATGGCCTTTATCCCTGACATTTTGACACAAAATCTAAGCCCAAAAGTGACTCGAATATGGGCTGAGATTATAATGTAAAAATCGTGCTAAAGCGATACTCTTTAAAGCACTCTCCAGATTTTTCCTGAGTCGCAATTCAATCTCTTAATATAGTGAAAGGGTTATAAATAATAAAAGATATAATTTCAGGTCGATTAAGAAGTCATTCGCCGTCAAATAACAGCGCAACAGACCGGCTTCTAACGAACTCGCCGTCGACGCGCCTTCAGAGCCAGTCGCCATCCAATAACTCCTCGAACGGTCGACTTAAAGGTTCTCCGCTAAGGTATAACTTCTGTTCTCCTGGTACCATTTTTTTACGTGTCATTGTCACCCAGTATTTCAGTTTTCACGTGTATAGTGGCGGACTAAAATAACTGAATATTTGAATATTATTTTATTGCAGTGTGCGTGTGCGTACGTGAACTATTCGTTGATGCGCGCAGTCGCTCCAATTGTATTCCCTGTTGTGTTGCACTCTATAAATTTAAATAAACGGCTTACATCCTGTTCACATAATGTGTAAAGATGACCTTGATAGTGTAGTTAGCGCGTGGCAATTGAAGTGTTTCTGTGTGATTCTGGGGGAAGGAAGATATTTATTTGTATGGTACTTTGTGTCTAAGCCAGTCTCTCACACACACGCAACGACAATACACGACATAAATTTTACATCTTCATCCTATTGCTATGGATTTGGAACTGATCACCAGTCGCGACAAGGGCTACTGTCTTTATTGATTGTCCGTATGTACTGTATTATTAACCCCCGACGCACGTCTGTGTGTCTGTTTGTGGCATCGTAACTCCGATAGTTGATACGACCGATTATGATGCGGGTTTTTTTATTTTGAAAGCTGACGTGATCGAGATGGTTCTCAGCTACAATAATTTATCAAGATCTATTCAGGCGTTTCAAGGTCAGCAGCTCTTTTTTGGTTAAAATAAGTACCTGGGGAATTTTTTATTTTAAAACTAGCTGACCCGGCGATCTTCGTGTCGCCTATTTTTTTTCTAAAATAAAAGTAGCCTAAGTTACTCCTTGTTACATCAGCTATCTGCCAGTGAAAGTCCCGTCAAAACTGGTCCAGCCATTTCAGAGATTAGCCGGAACAGACAGACAGACAAAAATTGTAAATAATCTAAATTTTACTAACAAAAAATAACCGACTTCAAAGTCTCAAAAACTACTTTTCAGATCTCGTTCAAATTTATGTGGAACCACATGACAAGCACCTGCTTTCGATTAAAAAAAGCATCATCGAAATTGGTTGGCGTGATATTGAGTTATTCGTCAATTTGTCGCGCACATCTTAACACAAATTTACGACTTATGTGGTTTTCTCATGGATGCCATTGTCAGATCTCAATAAAATTTATGTGGGACCACATGACAGCCACTAGCTTTCGATTAAAAAAACAATCATCAAAATCGGTTCGCCCAGTCCAAAGTTCTGAGGTAACAAACATAAAAAAAATACAGTCGAATTGAGAACCTCCTCCTTTTTTGAAGTCGGTTAAAAATATTATTTTGGTATATGTACCGTGTATACATCCAAATGCACTTAGTAAAAAGCGGTTGTTTTAATATTACAAACAGACACTCCAATTTTATTTATTTGTATAGATTTACAGTGAATCATGTTTGTTTCTAGGCTCAGAGACACGTCCCCCTCCCGCCACATGCACTCGCCCGTGTCCCGCCGCTCGCCGTCTTGTTACGACAGCGAGACGCAACCGAATGCCGTGTACGTCGCTAACTATCCGCAGGTAAATAATGGACCTATATAATGACATTTTCTATGTAAATAGCTGTCAAGTGAGCAGATGAGTTTTGTCGTCAATGGACTTCAGTGACATTACGTTGTTCAAAGACGATGAACACTTTTTGGCCGTGTATTTAAAATTAAAAAAGGAGTGCTAGCTTAGCGGTTTCAAAGTTGGTCTCCCGAACGCAAATGCCCGAGTTTGAATCCTGGCATGTATTTGTAATTTGACGACCCTGTAGCTTAGTTGGTAGTGACCCTGCCTGCAAAGCGAGGGGTCCCAGGTTCGATTCCTGGCTGGGGCAGATGTTTGTGTGATATATAAATATTTATATTCGGGTCATGGGTGATATTGTGATGTGTTATATGTGTTGTCCATGCCACCGCGACACAGGTAAAAATCTACTGCGCGGGTGTGAGTGTAAGCGTTTATTTGTAAAAATAAATTAGTGTGTATTACAAAATTAATCACTTGCTTTTGTGAAGGAAAACTTGTACACCTTGTTCCATCAACACCACCTAAATACCTGGCGTTCGTCCACAGTTCGGTTTTCACGTAATTTCCTGCCACGGACATGTAAACTGTGGAACGAACTTCCTGCATCGGTGTTCCCGCTAAGCTATGACATGGGGTTCTTCAAGAAGCGGATCTTTTCTTTTCTTCGAGGCCGGCAACGCATTAGTGACGCCTATAATGTTGCTAATGTCCATGGGCGACGGTGATTACTTACCATCAGGTGATCCGTCTGCTCGTTTGCCTGCTTAAGGTATAAAAAAAAACCTGAGTGTTCTTCATAATGTTCTCAAAGGTGTGTGAAGTCTACCAATCTGCCCTTGGCCAGCATGATAGACTGGCATGTACCCCTCACATTGTGAGAGGAAACCCAAGCCCAGCAGTGGGATACTTACGGGTTGTGACTTATTTAAAACCAGCTAATGGTGTTGACTCCCCAGGTGGAGGCGGGCGGCAGCACAGACCCCGAGGCGGATGTGCTGGTGCGGCTGGCGCGCGGCGCCGCGGGCTTCGGGTTCCGCATCGTGGGCGGCACCGAGGACGGGAGCCGCGTCGCTGTGGGATATGTTGTGCCAGGTATGGTTATACTTTTATTGGGGGCAAAGTGTTTCAGTGTATAGAAGAAGTTTCTAGAACTAACAATGGTTCCACAAAACGAAATCATAAACATGATTTTAAACTTAACTCATCGTGGACTGAACATATTTTTAGTATAATACGGGTACTCACGATATATATTTTATAAGCCGATATCTATCAAGAGTTTCTCCACCACGCCACTGCTGTCTAGCCGTGACCACGATCCCTGCAACTGGGTCGAAATATGGGCGGATAAAATATATATCGTGAGTACCCGTATTATACTAAAAATGAAATCATAAACATATAAACGAGAGATAAATTAGTGGTCCATGACAAGACATACATTTTGTCACATGGTCTCTCATCCCCAAAAATGTTAAAATACTCTGCTCTATAGTCCATTTTTTTAGACAAGTCAAACAAACTTACACCATCTTTTGACGTAATTTGTAATTTAAAAAGACTGACAAAAAATAAAAAGAATTTAAAGATAATTTAATAATCACTTAAAGCCAAAACGAATTTCTGTTTACTGTTAATTATTTATTCAACTAATTTAAATTAATACTTCAATAAAGAATATTGCCAAGAATATTTACCAAATAAGGCTGGTCAAAAAAAATGGGGTACTGTATTACCGTAATGTGCAGGCGGCCCAGCGGACGGGCTGCTCCGTCAAGGCGACCTGCTGACGTCCGTGGACGGGATCCCGCTGGCGGGCGCGACGCACGCGCGCGCTGTGGCGTATGTGTGTCAGGCGGCTTCTAGAGGACATGTGAGTTCTTCCTTCATGTTACTGCTGTTGTTGTTGGTGTTTAGATATGGCATGTACTTACGATTTTTTTTAGGGAAATAGCCGAAAGACGAGGTGGATACCTGATGGGAAATGGCTATCGGCTATGGTGGTAAGTCGCACATGGACATTAGTGTAAAAAGTCATCACTGATGCGTTGCCGGCCAAGAAAGTGATTAGACTAAAGCGTGTAGAAAGAAAGAAGTGGCTCTGACTTCTTGAAGCTGATCTGGTTAAACTACTCTATGTAAGAACAGGTTATACAAAGTTTCAACTATTACCATTATTGGACGCGGTTGAATGTATAAATTATAAATTTTATAAATGCACGCACACACGTGTTTCTTTATCTTTAGTAAAGTTTCAAAGTACAAAATTTTAAGTCAAAATTCAAATTCATTTTTCACTGACCCCATATAACTTTTCAACCATTCTATTACACCATTAATAAAATTTCTCAATTAAAAATGATGTACAGCAATATATAGAACCTGTCTGCTTGTTGCAGGTGACACTGGGAGTGCGACACAACCGCGCGGACATCCAGCCGCTGGGTCTGCCCGCCATGGTCGCCCCGCATGCGCATCAGCCGCTCTTGGCGTGAGTATGAGTATTGTGTCTTAGGAAAAAGCTGCATAAAATGCTGAGTACAGTGTACAGTGCCACCAAGTTATCTGTGGAACGGCGAAAATTGAAACAAATGCTGTGGCATTCATAAGTTCTTTGGGCTCATTCATTTGACATTTACTACGTCTCGAATTGCGTCCATTGGTCCAATGCGTCCGACAGCGCCCTCCTTCAATTCACAGATAAGTTGGTAAATAATAGTATCTTTACAGTGTGTAATTTTTAATTATTGCGGGGTGATTAAATTAGTATTGATCATGCAATTGGATAACATAAATAGCAATACTGTATTCAGAGCGGAGCCGGCGATGCACCACATAGCGCCCGCGTCCTACAACATTCTGCACCCGGCGCCCATGTACCCGCCCACTGCGCACGTGCCCATGTGAGTATATAATGTTGAATATCACTAAAAATGTGCTTATTGTACACATGTAATAAGTAAAGGTTCTTTATGACACATTGATTATATTTATCTTAGTTATCTTTATTTTTTATTTACATTATGATATTATGGGAACATTTCTCAGTCGTGACGATATTACGTTACAAAAAACGTTGTGAGAAATGTGTATTTTTCATTCCCCGTTTCCACTATGTTGATATAGAAACTTTGCTTAATTAATGCTATGTCTGCTTAATATTTTATCAATATCAAATCACTTCCCAGTAATATGTTTATTTTTATTAATATTTTGTTAACCAGGTACGGTGTCCAGTACGACTCAGCGAAGGGAGGATGGTCGTCGATGCCGTATGACGTCACGGTCAACAGGAAGGAGGGGGAGGGGTTCGGCTTCGTCGTCATCTCCTCCACTAACAAGGCTACTAGCACTATTGGTGAGTGAACGATTTGAATCATAAAGTCACATATGATCGCAGATTAGCAAGATTAGCAAGTATCGATATGTCAGATTCAAGCACATATCATTCGGTAGGTAATCTCTCTACCGTTATGACTTTATGGTTATATGTGACAGATGGCTTAACCCATTAATGGCCCACTACTGAGCACGGGTCTCTCCTCTTGAGGAGGCCTAGAGCATACTCCACCACGCTGCTCCACTGCGGATTGGTGGAGGGGTTAGTGGCCAACCCGAGTGTCGGAAGTTTTCAAACCACCCGAAGGCCTCCGATATGGCTTAACGACTCTTATCTTACGATAACAACTGGGACCGACTGCTTTACGTGCCCTCCGAAGCACGGAAGCGCTCAAGAAATTTTTGCCCCTAGCGGTCACCCATCCAACTACCGACCGCGCCCGCTGTTGCTTAACTTTGTCGATCGCTTAGGGTCGACGCAAGCCGCCGGGCTATGAGCGCTTCTATGTGACAGATAAAGGCGTTTAATAATATTCCACGATTTAAATGTTTTTGTTTCTTCACCTTTATAAATTATAATAAAGTACTTTTCCGAAATGGCCGCGGTGGTTGAATCAACATGTGCATAAATATATTGACAAACCACATTAATAAAAGATTTTAATTTGTGTTTTGGTATTTACTTGCTTTTGCATGGTGGTAGGAAACAGAAATTAGTTTTGTCGTGAAATGATTATTGGAACGAAGTTCCTTATCGCGCGTTGCGAAAGGGGGCTAGGCGGAAAATTTGGTAACGAAAAGTGGTAACGACACTTTTTGCCGTCGTTAGTCGTTACAACTCGTGCGGCGTCGTTACATATCGTGGGCGTGTGCATGTTTCTCTGTCTGTCTCTCTCTCTCTAATAGAAAGCCAAGATAAAGCAAGCCAGATATTTTCGTTTCTTGCAGTAAGTACTAGGATAGCAAAAACATACAGCAAGTGTGCCAAAACATTGCTACTAGGTGAACAAAGCCGATGAGAAATTTAATACCCCAGATTTGTTTTGGCACACTCGCTTGCATGTTTTTGCTATCCTAGTACTGACTGCAAGGAACTTCGTTCCATCCGGGTGTCCCTTGACACCTCTCAATTTTTTTTTGTCTTTTATTATGGTCCTAATAAAAAGAGACTATAGGTTATTGTATTAATTCACTGTAACTTCCAGGCCAACTGATCCCCAACTCGCCGGCGGCGCGCTGCGGTCTGCTACACGTCGGCGACACGATAGTGGCCATCAACCGCATCCCTGTACGGAACCTGCCGCACCCGGAGGTCGTGGCGCTCATCAAGCGGTCCGGGGCCTCGGTGACGCTCACCGTGCACCCGCCGGACCCCACGCCCGACTGATGGTCAGGTAATCATTACTTGACCTTGATAGAAGTAAATTGTAAAAGCACGTTAATAGTTTAAAAACTAAATACACGATTTTATAGTGTAGACGTACTAAAGAAAAAAACTGTGCTGCTAATTGTTAAGGAGTTCCCTCGCCTGGAGTCGAACCCAGTTTGTATCAAGTCATCCTTGTCACAAAATGCATTGTCATCAGAACTGAAGCAGCATATAAAATTTCAATTCTTTGGGATAAGTGGAAGTAGGTGTAATTAGGATTGGGCTTGCAAGATTTGATCCCAAAAACAAACAGGGCAAGTTTAATAAATCCCATTGGCTTCAACCCATTAACGGCCCACTACTGGGCACGGATCTCTCCTCTTGAGAAGGCCTAGAGCATACTCCACCACGCTGCTCCAGGTAATAAATCCGATTACAAAATAAAAATAAAATTCGCGGGCTATGTTGTCTGAAGGTCTGTATAATGTACGAGGTTGAAGGATTGGTTATTTAATGAAAATGTGCAATAAAATGCAAGGGTTTTATGTGTCGATTGATAAAGATGTTCTATTTTGATCCTTATAATAACTGTGCAAGTGGCTGAAGTTCAAAATTATTTAATTTACCCTGTTGTCATTCTAATGTCATGGTCTTCGTCTTTGTTAAAAATGTGGTCTATGAACTATAATAAAATAAACGTTAGTCAAGTGAATGCGATATACATTGCCTTGCAATTCAACTAAAGCCATGTAGCCATGGACATGATTGATCAGTAAGATTTAGGACTACAATAAAATATAATTATGTAGATACATTTTGTATTGGCATATCGCAAGGTGCCGTTTTGTCGCCTCTTGTCTTCTCGATGTGTTATCGATGAGTTACAATTTACAAATTTAATATAAATGTTTCATGGAAAAACTACAACTAATTAACTTACATTTCAAACATCCCTACAATGATCTATTTCTGTAATACATCAGATACAAGTTATAAGTGGTTTATAATAATTTTTGGTGTTATAAATTGGCTTGGTTGATACGGTTAAATGAAATTTATAGTTACTTTAAAAAAGGGAAAGAAATTATCTTATTTTATCATTAGCCAGGTAGCTCAATATACCGGTGGTAAAGTCTTTTATAAATTTTATAGTTTGTAATTAATAATTATTACCTTAATTATTATTATTTTAATAGGTATTCAATGGAATAGCTTTAATCGAATATTAAATGTTATGTAAAGGTTCTTGTAAATTATTAAAGGTACATTATTACAATGTTTGCGTGTCTGTCTTGTGAATGTTATTGCTTGACAAAAAAATGTGTTTATTTTAAGTATTTTGTAATAGGTTTAGAAAAAAAAAGTCACTCATTTGCCTTATTCTATTACTATGTATTCAAAAGTAGCTAAAAGAAATAAATAATCTAATGAACCTGAAACTTTATAATAAAACTGAGTAATAATATGGTACAGAAATATTAATTTGTTTTATTATAGGGAAAAAACTTGTTTTGACGTAATTTTGTATCTAAACCTAAACCATGTTTCGATAGCCGTCCAAATTGCATTTTTGTGTAATTAAAACTTTTTAGGATTACGTCATTCATATCAATATTGTAACTTGGAAGTTCTCTAACCGAAGTGACATGTTATAGTGTAAGATACATTTAAGATCAAATTGCCTATTAAGCTATGTTTATTATTATAGTACTACTGGTTATAAAGTTCGAGTTTACTGGGATATTGTTGTTATAAATATGTATTTTGTGGTTACTTCAATACCAATTCTTCCAAGTATACGCAAATTCTTTAATATTATAGCTACTGTAGATTATCTTTTAAGCTGCGATAAACGACAGATAGTTGCAGATAGACTTTTAAGTCGTTTTAACCCACAGACATGTATACCTAGTCTGTGTTTTAACCATATAAGTAATTTTTGATGAATCATAAGTTTTATCATATAGATTTTAATATACCCTTTGTCTTATATCCTTTTAAAAATTGTTATACATTTCACTGAATATTGTTATATATTTATAATCATGTTGCTCATATATTCCTGAACTTGTGGTTTATTATATAAATCATAAATACCTTATGTATGAATCTCCATTGTGCCTAAACAATATTGAAGTCCTGTATTTGTATATAGAGTATTCTATATTTTAAGGTTCTTTACAGTCTTAGATGTAAGTAGGGACTCTGGAATCCAATAATAACAATTACTGATTATAGTCCAGTGCCGATAGCTCTAAAAACGGTAAAAAGTGGAAGAAAATAATAGTAGAATGAAACCTATTGCAAAAGGAAGAGAATATAACAAAAATAAAAGGAAAAATAAATTACGGGCGATCTGAGGTCGGGAAGTGGGGGGAGGGGGGGGGGGGGGTTAAGGGTAAAATACGGTTTATCTTGATTTCCGGAAAAACTACAAGTCCTATTGAAAAAAGTTAAATGGCAAAGTTGTAGGTAATAAAAAGATCTACAACTTTTGTATTTACACTTTTTTACATAACATAACATAATAGTTGTCGTTTCATTGCATTTTCTGAGAACATTTACCACAGTAGTGTATAGTTTTTATATACCATTAGAAAGTAGAGATTCCAACGAACGAAAAGACCACCGAATTTTTTAAAAAATCTGATTTTTTGACGTGAGATTTTTCGACTGAAAATATGGGTGCTTTTTCGATATAAGGTCAAAATAAGGTGAAAAAAAATATATTTTTGAATCAAAAAAATTACAGTATGTCAAGGACATACAAAGGTAAGTTTTCACCAAATTTTGTGAAACAAAAAAAAATTGTAAAAGATAAAAATAAAAAACCAAAAACGTGGGTTTTTGAATTTTTCACATAAATTTTGAGGTTATGTAAAAAAGTGTAAATACAAAAGTTGTAGATCTTTTTATTACCTATAACTTTGCCATTTAACTTTTTTCAGTAGGACTTGTAGTTTTTCCGGAAATCGAGATAAACCGTTTTTTACCCTTAAACCCCCCTCCACCCCACTTCCCGACCTCAGATCGCCCGTAATTTATTTTTTCTATAATTTTCGTTATATTCTCTTCCTTTTGCAATGGGTTTCATCCTACTATAATTTTTTTTCGTTTCAAAAATTATCGGCACTGGTCTATTATACTATGATGATATTCTGTATAAGTACTATGTATATGTACTATAATTATACAGTCGGCAAACGGTTTTGATTAGTCATGTTTTCACAGCTGAGCCGTTTTGTCACAATATTGGCGTCACTATATTATGATTACATGAAATACATTACGTATAGTAGTTACGTTTATATACGTTTTATAGACACATCTTATTTGGTGAATTTAATCTTGGTAGTACTTTTATTGAAAAAATAATTAATAGTAAACAGGAATTAAATTTGGCGGTTGAATGATTGTCTGTCTTTAAATCCCTTTAATTTTTTGTCAGCCTTATTTTGAAATTACAAATTACGGTGAAAGACATGGACTGAGGTAGTTAACCAAATAGAACTCGTATAAAGAACAGACTATAAATACTGGCATACTATATGTAAATTATCTATTAGATATGTCGCCGCAGCCGTATAGTGTCGTATGAAAAGGTTGTATCGACACTATAGAAGCCGCCTATGGGAGCCGCAGTATCAGTGCACTCGTTGACAGGGCGAAGCATGTTGCGCGCTCACTCGCACTTATATCTTAGGTCTAAGTGCGAGTGAGCGCGCAATATATCAACGAGTGCACTGCGAATACTGTAATAAGAATCCGACTTAATCCTAAATAAATAAAGGTTGGATTTGACATTGAGGGAGCCTACAATCCGCGATTAGTCGAAATGGTAAGTTACTAGATGTAGAAGTGACACAACACCAAGTACTTTTAGTATGCAATCAAGTGACTATTTTAAAAAACATATTTTACTTATTAATTTAAACAAGATTTGCTACATGGATGACCTTTTTATTGGATGGAATTTCTATTCACTCCTGTACTAATGTATTCTATAGTAGTATTTACAAGTACTTAAATAATCTTTTCGTTACTAATTTCTCCTACTTTCTATTTGAAATCTATGATTTCTTTTTGCATTTCTTTATTCTTATTAGTATTTCCCTGCTTCTAAGCATGTTTTAAGAGCTCTTAATTCAACGTAAGCGAAAGTAAGTTCGATAATGCATCGTATTTTAATTCCCGCAACAAGACGTGCTTCTTCCCGCCTCATCATTTCACGATTGCCATCTCTACCTGTCGCGGACAATATAAGAGTTTACTGCATAAAGAAATTATTTGCTCTACTAGTCCAGTGGGCTTGCGCACAAAGTATTTTTGCCATAATAATAAAATTGCTCTAATATGTGACATGTTAAACAAAAACTAACTGTTATGTCGACAAATATTCATTAAAGTTTTAAATTATTTTAATCTTTAACCAATATGCACTACACAGTGTAGGCCTCCATGTCAATTTATAATGACATATCGAGTAGATGATTTAAGTGATTACAGAATACAGACAAGTACATCTGAATTAACTGAAGTGATTAATTGAAGTTAATTAATTTTCATTAATAATGACTGACGTTGTAAGTTAAATTAATTGTAACGCACGGACATAAAAAAAGAACGGACGTAACCTTGTCTAATCGAGAGTGAAGCTGACAACTGACAGCTCGCTTACCATGTCATTGTGTGCGTAATTTTGTAATTTTTGATTCGCGATGGTGTCAATGTCGTAGCCGTATGGTGTCAATGTGTGGGTGTGTGTACTTGTACGAATACAGAGTTGGTATTCCTATGGGTGCTTCACTGAATTTGTTCTTGGGATTACGTCCGTCTTTTTTTACGTCCGTGTTGTAACGTAATTCCTTTTAAGATTTAATTGTAGTCTCGTAGGTATTTTAATGGGACCACCGAAGGGGAGGACAATAAATTAAGATACATTTATATAGATAAGTGTTATTTATAGGAATAGCTGTTAAACGGGTTATACTTTGGCATTGTTGTGGCGTATCTCCAGTAGATATCCATTTGTGAGTTATTGGCATCTAAAGCTAAGATAAATGTGAGTGTTGTTTAGTTTTGTGGAGGATCAGTATTGATCAAGGAATTATAGCCTGCTGTAAGATAGGACATATCCTAATTTAATCCCGAGCTCAATAGTGTACTAAATAGAATATGTAATTTAATAATTTATCACGTGTTAAAATATGACCCGTTTATGTGCACTACGTTCAAGTCTGATAAAAGGCGACATTATAATACAAGAAAAAAAAGGGACCTGCCGTGCGAAGAGTCCCAGGTTTTATTCCCGGCAGTAGACATGCAACAGATCGAGTCGTAAGCGTTTGTGAGGTGTTATTTGTGTATGTCCCTGCCGTCAGCACCATAGAGACTTCTAGTGTGAATGGTTGTTTTTGTGCGGCAATTAGTCATACAAGCAAAAAGTAGCGCCATCTCTTTCTCTCTCTATGAAGTAAGTGAGATCAGCGTCGTCGCTTTGAATATTGAACATTGGTCCAATTAGATCAATTTAAGTGCTACGTTTAGAACTTGCGTTGACAATAATATGTAAGCCAGTGGTCTGCGTTATTTGTTATTACAAAAAGCAATTATACAATTAGTGCAATAAATCTTCCAAGTGTTAATCTCGCCTGTTATCAACTGAACGACAGCGATAGTTGCAATAATCTTCGTGCCTTCTCGTGAACGTCGTCTTGCCGAATCCAATGTTAGTAGAGATATAAAAAGTGTAACTTTTGTATAACTCGTCCAAAGATATGTCGGAGTAACTTCGCGGCAGCTTTGGTATCTATAGCTAGATATATACGTAAGTCTTGTATTTGATTGTGAATTTTTTGTCCGCTTTACCCGTGTTGATAGTGAATAAGTAAGGTTATGTAATAAAGAATTACGCTAAATATATTTTCTGTATAAAATTTATTCTGTTTTTAATTTTGTCCTTATGCCTTAAGACAGCTAGTTAGGTATCTTAATTAAAATACATCACAGTCATAAATTAATTATTTAAAAGTACTTAAAACAAATGCCAAAGTTTCAGCCAAATCATTTGAAAACTTTTTTAAATCACTGATATGGAGGAGTTAACGAGTAATCCTTCGGTGTTATTGCATATCTTTTAACTTTATCAGCACCTAGTGACCATGCGAAATCGAAGAACACTTTTCGATAACAAAATACGTCAATATATTAATCTTAATACTTAATTATTGGAATTAGCACCATAGACATTACGATATACCTGTATGTTCAAATTATAGGACAGGCTGCATTCATCCGATGGAGAAGGCGCCCGCCTAACTTTGCTAATAGTTCGAGCTAGATTGTCATGCATACATCGTATGATTTGATATCTTTGAAAATGACAATTCGATGCAACACGACCGTGCGAGGAAATCTTAGAGGAACTAAACGCTGTCCCAACATCAATGAAACAACAAATCAATATCATACCTCAGTCACCCAATCAAAAAATGTACCTACTACACATGTTGACATGTACTTGTTCCATGTATAAGCCTGTCCATGTATTTATATGGTAGAGATCAAGTGCCCCAGTGGTACAAAGAATCGGTGACAGCATGACCTCGCTAGACTAGATTAGGCAGTAGCGACTCTGACAGGCACGCCCCCCTCCCGCGGCGCCTGAGCCACCTCCATGATCCAGTCGGTGTAGCGGTCCACCCTGGTGAACACGTCGGGGTACTTGTCGGTGCCGCACTCGTGGTACTCGGACGCTACGCCCACCAGCACGTTGTTGATGGCCATGGGCGCTCCGGAGTCGCCGAAACAGGTGCCGTAGTTACCCGGTCGGGCGGCGCAGAGCACGTCTGTAGATATTTAGTAAGATGTTTAGAATTAGATAGTAAAATCAGGTAATTTGATGTTTTGAAGATTAGTCTTTCAAATCAGGGAACATTCCTATCATATAAATGGTTCCCGGAAATCTAAGTAACAACGGAGTCAGAGATGGCAAGGGATTTAAATATACCGTGTAATCAGAGCCTTATACAGACCCTGTACCGGCTCAACCGGCTGTATCCAATCGGAAGAAACGTCGGGGCCCCTATAGCCCGGGGCCCTTATCACGAGTACCTCGGTGGACGCGTTAGTACAGAATAGAGGCGGTAGCTACACGTCCGCGTCCCAGTATACTCGTATATTATGTATAGAGAGTGCAAAAGGAACTCACTTTCATCGATCACTATGTCGTAAACGCCCGCAAAAAGTGAACTGCAGGTCACAACGTTCACTTTGTCCAGGTAAATAGACATCAGGTATTGCCATTGTGGTCCGGCTTCCTTAAAAAAAATTAAAGCATGAAACTTATTGAAATACTGATAATGACACAATGGTCTAAGTTGTGCACCTATGTGTTAGAATTTGTGATTATTGGTAAAGGAAAATGGTAAGAAAATCTGCATACATAAATTGTGTGTAGACTGCAGTGTGACAAAAATCCACATTTGGCTGGCGAATAATGTCAGCTTGCTAGACAGCGGATGATATGAAACTCAGTGCGGAAGAAGACCAGAGCCCAGCAGTGGAATTTATTAAGGGTTGTAATGATAAAATGACGTATAACTATCTATATAAAAATTAAGTTGCAGAGACAATATTTAATATAATTAATAAAACATAGTACCTAAGATATTTATAATATTACGATTTCAATGCATAAATTTCAAATATCTTTTCCTATAGTAAATTACTAAAATGTAACTTGAATGTACCTAACCCGTAACTCACATGACCAGTTTGCTGTGCCCTGCCAGGATTATCCTAACACCTATGTAACCTAGGTACATGGTCTGTGTATGTAACACAATGACATGTTGTAGCAAATAAATAAATAAAAAATTTACTTATAATAAGCTAAGTCTACAGTTACAGTCTGTAAATCAACGGCTTATCCACTTACGGTTTCGAATCCCCAGCTAACAACCTTGAAAGTCTGATAGTCACTGATCAACGACCCCTGCGGGGGGAGGAGCAGGGCGTTGATGGTGCTGCCGATGGGCAGCGGGGAGTCGAGGAACATGACCGCGATGTCGTTCTGGCGCGGGCTGGCCTCGAACCCCGGGTGGAGGACCACGTCCTGCACCGACACCATCATCCCTCCCGCCAGGCTGTTGCTGGAGCCCGCGCGGACGTGCATGTTTGAAAGCACGGCGCCACTGGTAATGTAACCAAAATGGTAAAAAAATATAATTAAAAAACAAAACCCGACTGCGCAAAAAAAAGAAAAAGAAAAAACAACCCCAGTAGTTCAGAATGTTGTTAAAAGTAATATTGAACAACTATACCATAGAAGGAGTAACATTCACCTAGCAGTATGAAATATAATACTTTAATATCTACCAAATATACACACTTTTCATAATCGAGCCGTTCCAGAGGAGTTTGACCACAAACACCGTGACTCGAGATTTTTACATTAGATGTAAAATTCTTAGATAATAAAATAAGATATCCTATTATTAAAATTTAATTACCCACTAAGAGTGTTAAAAATTCTCACAAGAGATCTCTGCTAATATTGTTATACTATTTAAGTATCTATAAATAAATCATTGTTTTCAACGATTTAGAATCGATAACCTATGTCTAATTACACGAACAATTTTATCAACGCATTGAATGCATTACCTTGAATTACAATTTAATAAAATTTTAAATTACTGCATGAGCTTGAGATCATAATCATATAACACCATAGTTTACGATGATCATCGTATAAAACGAATAAAAACTTACCTGAAGCAAAACGCGGAGGTGAGCACATGCCAGGACGATACGATGGCCCCGACGCAGCGCTGGATGTAGATCTGTGGGCGCGGGTAATAGTACACCAACGCAGCCACATAGGGGAACTCCTGGATGCTGATGGGGGTGCCTCCCGTGATACGGGTGTCTCGAGACTCTCGAGTCTCCCCACTCTCTGGGAGTGCTGATGCTGAGGAAAGGAGTTTGGATTAGTTTTCTATTTAAGTAACAAACCGATAAAAGAGCTGACGATCCACCTGATAGTGAATGGCTGTCGTTGTCCATGGACATCAGCGACACAAAAGGCATCACTGATGCGATGCTTAGCGACAGAGAAAAAGAAAGAAAAAAAAGAACTGGATCTGTCTTCTGTCGTCTTTTACGACGCTAACATACCGGCATGAGGTCAGTATTCTAAACTAAATCCGATGCAATACGGCTAAAACTCACGATTCTTTTTGAAATATTTACCAATAGCAGCTGTGAGTTGTTGGCACAAAAACGGTGGCGGTCACTTACTATCAGGCGCTCAGTTCATGTGATGCGACTGTCTCGCTTGTCGGCTAATATTTAGTATCTATAATAACCCTTCCTTGGCAGTCGGGTAATAATTCGGTTGAATTACAACTTGTTACTAAACTTGCGTGATTATATGTACCTATATCATATCTTCCATGCCAGCCTGCGCCTGCCCCAGGAATCGAATGTGAAACCCACCACTTCTTAGTGCCTCTTTCAGGATTGTCGTTTGAGGTTGGTCAATAATTAAAATTTTCTGCTTACCAGCACAGAAGATCGCTAACGCCAAGAGGCACACTTTTGCAACCATGTTCTTAAAGTTCTGCTGCAGGAACTGGGTCACCTCTCCTTCTGCAGCTATTTATATTTGCGATAGGTGAAATAATTCATCAATTCACTTCAATTCAGTTGCCAATTGTGTATATACAGGGTGTTTCTAATAGGTACATAATTACATAAATGTACCTTCATGGTACACTCTATCATCTTATTAGTCGCTTATATTTAATTTCCTACCCAAAGGTTGTCTAGTACACTATTATAGAGCCAGATCGGTGGAGATAAAGGCGGGAGACCTGCTTATTAAACTATTATCTATTTTGTGTTATTACTCGCTCTCCAATACTGCAACCGAAAAGTGAAGAAACATATCACGGTTGATTCTAGAAAGAAGTTTCAAGGTGGTAACAAGCTTGACGGAAAAATATCTTACAATTATGTAGGTATAATAGGTATAACTTACTGTCGGGAATAAATTGGATGCTCTTGTTACTCTGTAGCACTGACTTTCAACGGAAGGAACCGTTGGTCGTAGCCTCATCCGTTCAGTAGGGTACACAACGAACAGGGGAGGTTGGCTAAGACAATGTGGATATTAGATTGGGTTAGGGATTCTCCCTGGGGTGCAAAATTGATAAAACAATATTAGGGAACATTGATCAGAAGAAGAATTTGGGTGTATTCAGCCTCATCGATTTATTACCTATAGATTCAGCCACGGCCGCAAGGCCAGCCGCACATATAATTTATGTTTTTTTGAGGTTATTTTAAAAGAAATGTAACATTTCAGCCCCGAAAACTGCTACCGACCATCGTACTTAAACTTAAATGATAGATCGCCCGGAGTCCTGTAGGCAGGACTTTGAGTACTTCCGGAAGGACGCAATCTTTTTCGGTCACAGTAGGTACTGTAATAATTTATCGTACAAAGTCAAAATTTGCACGAAAAAGTAGAATATTTCTGGCTCTTTCACATTATGGAAGAAACGGCTGCTCAGCACTACTGGGCTTCACGTGGTACGCGATGGCGCATGGCGCATGGCGCATGGGCAGTGCGTTCGCGCCCGCGCGACCACTTTCGACGCATCGGGTACTGAAAACTGTTTTCATCGCCATCGCGTATCAAGTATTTCCGCGTTTTTCACGTAGATTTTGTAACTGGCGATCTCGCTCTGTCAAATGTATGGGAGAAATGGAGAATCTACTGGTTCTAAATCTATGATCAGCCTTAATGAGACGGACGGCCAACCTGATAAATGGCTCCGTTGCGCCACTTATGGAGTTATTTATACCAAAGAAATCACGAACACATATCGGTTAAAAAATAAAACGGGAAACTCTTTTATTATTATAATTTATTTAGACGACCTGTGTGGCGCAATGGTTACTATGCCAGATCGCCGCACCAAGGGTCCTGGGTTTGATTCCCAGCGAGGCGGAAATTTGAATGATGAGTTTGAATTTCTGTTCTCGGTCTGGGTGTGAATGTTCTTGTCTCTGTGTGTTGTCCATGGCACCCACGACACAGGGAATCCTATGGGGGCTATGAGTGTGAAGCGTTATTTATTTAAAAGGCACACTCTGTATTAGCTTCGAAAGCTTTGATAATTCGCTACTGCAATCTCGCACGTACCCTTTATCTGTTAATATTAAATAATAACAGATAAGCCCACAAAAATTCCCCATGTGTGTGACCGGTGTGTGTAATCCCTATCAATTATATACCTTCATTTTGAATCTAGACACGCGGCAGCGTGTCAAGCCAAGTTCAAGCTAACAGAACTGGCGAGCAGCACCGTGTGTAATATTACACGAACCATTTGGAGCCACTTTTGACCCCCTCATAACTCAAAAACTATTCCACATAAACCTGTCAAATTTGGCTCATTTATTGAGACTTGTGAAATACATTTGTGCTCCAAATTTCATAAACACACCCCAAACGGTTATTTAGATATTAACGTTCAAAAATCGACATTTTTATCACTCCTATAGATCAACTATAGATCAACATTCTAACCCAGTTTCAGATAACCTAGAAAGTTAAAATTTGACATTCACGTAGGTAGTTGGATGAATGATGAATTCTAAGGAATAAATCAGAAACTAGTATTTTTTATCATTTTAATATAATGTGTAATATTATACGAAACTAGTGAATGAGCGGTTCCCTGTACATAGAGTAATTTTACAAATAACAATAGGTATATCTATTATCTATAAACACTTATAATTTCTAGAAAAAAAAAATAATGATATCTCATCAAATTCAAATTCAAATTCAAAATCATTTATTCATGTAGGTATCATTGATACACTTATGCACGTCATTTTTTTAATCAACCAGCTTTTCGCAAAGGTGCTTTGTGATGGAGGAGAAGAAAAGCCGCAAAGAAACTCCTCAGCACATCTTTTAAAAAATAAAAATACATCGGTATGTTTATTATTTAAAAAAAGTATCACTAGCTTGTACGGAACTGGTTGCTAACTGGTCATTTCCATGCGTCTTTGTCATTTATGTACTCATCTACAGTGTAGTAACCTTTGCCTAAAAGTCGAGATTTTACATGTTTCTTAAACAATTCCACCGGCAAATCACGTATTAACTTTGCGATTTTATTATAATTTTATTAAAAACATAAATGTCAAAAGAGAGCCAAGTTCAAAAAAAAAAAGAATTGAGATTAAATGGGTGCCAAGTTCTGTGTAAAAAAGCTTAACATTTTAGTCACAAGAACATGTAATTCAAGCTTTACACAGAACTAGGGTTCGAAGTATCGGCCTTTGGTATCGATACCGAGTACTCGTGCGGTATCGTTGGGTAAGGTATCGATATCATCGGCAGTGAATTTCATGTCCACAAAAACAAAAGGAAACACTTTTCAACATTCACTGATAATCTTTTCGCACCCTTAAAATGAAAGTGACCTAACTCAAAATTCCTATAATTTCTGTTTTTGCTATAAACTTACCTTAAAATGCATACCCTAAAACCCTGTGATGAAAAAGAGCTCGAATTATGAGTAAGAAAAGGACAACCTAATAATCGGTCACTTTCATTGATCGCTCTATTCATCGATATATACTTTTTAGGGTTCCGTAGCCAAATGGCAAAAAACGGAACCCTTATAAATTCGTCATGTCTGTCTGTCTGTCTGTCTGTCTGTCTGTCTGTCTGTCTGTCTGTCCGTCCGTATGTCACAGCCACTTTTCTCCGAAACTATAAGAACTATACTGTTGAAACTTGGTCAGTAGATGTATACCGTAAACCGCGTTAAGATTTTCAAACAAAAATAGAAAAGATACAATACATTTTGGGGGTTCTCCATACATAGAACTGAAACTCAAAAATTTTTTTTTCATCAAACCCATACGTGTGGGGTATCTATGGATAGGTCTTCAAAAATGATATTGAGGTTTCTAATATCATTTTTTTCTAAATTGAATAGTTTGCGCGAGAGACACTTCCAAAGTGGTAAAATGTGTGTCCCCCCCCCTGTAACTTCTAAAATATGAGAATGATAAAACTAAAAAAAAATATATGATGTACATTACCGTGCAAACTTCCAACGAAAATTGATTTGAACGAGATCTAGTAAGTAGTTTTTTTTTAATACGTCATAAATCGTAAACCGCAAAAAACATCGATCAAAGTTACAATGAAGTACAAGAACTTTTATATTATGTTACTTGTTGCTACGGAACCCTTCATGGGCGAGTCCGACTCGCACTTGGCCGCTTTTTTGAAAACTTTCTTGCTCATTTCCCACAAATTCCAATTTTTGAGTTAGGTCACTCTCATTTTAAGGGTGCGTTTTATTGTTGAGAAATAGAGGCCCAATGACCTTTTTTTTAGTTCGAGCGCCGTCTAATGTGCACGGCCGTCTAAAAATTTGCATTGGCAACACTGAAAAGTACTCAGTATTATAAAAGTACCTACTCGATACCGACGTTTCTTAATATGAGTACTTGCGAGCAAATACCAAGTACGAGTATCGAGTACTTAGTATCGAGTATCACGAACAAAGTATCGATACCTACTCAGTATCGAACATATTGTTCGATCCCTACATATATCTTGGCTTTTCTACACAGAACTTGGCACCCATTTAATCTCAATTTTTTTTTACTTGGCTCTCTTTTTACATTTATGTTTTTAATGAGATCTTTAATTTCATGTGCGGTATAAACGAAATAGCCAACGTCGGGTCTATCCCACTAGTCCCGTTAAATTGTTCCGTGACGGAACAACAGGCATTTTAAGTAACAGTTTAGGATATATTATAACGATTTAAAGTTGTTTAACAACTATTATCTCTAATTTATTAACTCAAACATTGCATTTTTTTTCGTCTATTAGAGAATTCAATGAATCTTAACCTAACCAAAAAGTGTGCAATAAAAAAATGTGTATGGGAAATGTATGGGAGAATCTACTAGTTCTAAGCAATGATATTATAAAAATAGAGGTAGATATGTCACTAGCGCGCCGAAGATGAAGAGCGTAACTTGGGCTAATTAGCCCAACTGCTCGCAGTCGCTCTGTCAATACTCTGTCGATACGCACGCTTTTATTGTTGCCAGAAATCCTTGAGATTTGACATACAGCGTTAAAATGCCCTCGTGTATTATGCGTAAATGCACTAATTACACAAGTAAAAGAATTAAAATTGATGGAGTAACATACCGCACGTCAGTTATCATGATTTATTGCATTTTATATAATTTCAATATTTCTCTAACAAAATAAATATGGCGGCATGACAACGCCGGCCGCACATAGCATAAGTCCAGTTTTTGTGCAAATTGACTTTAGACCATATCAGTAACTAAATAAGGTCTTAAATCAATTTGCCCAAAAACTGGACCTATTGCACTCTTCGTTAGGACGGCAGATAGGGCGGACATAGATTAACATATACAGAAGTGACGATATATCGATGCTGTCCCCATTTGTATGTTTATTGTTAAGTACAGAGATAATTTTCTCACGAGGACACGTATTGTCATAAAACCGTACCGTATTAGTATCGAGTATTGTAATAGAGCCTAACATAAAGAAATTCATGAATAATCTATACTAATATATATAGAGAAAAGATTTTTTGTTTGCATTGAATAGGCTCCGAAACTACTGAACCGATTTGAAAAATTCTTTCAATGTTGGGAAGCTACACTATTCCCGAGTAACATAGGCTATATTATATTTTCAAAAAAATTTGGGATTCTTAATAAAACTCCAATAATGTAACCCAAGGTGTAAAAAAATAAGAAAACCGAAGCTACTCGTATAATTTAAATTAAAAAGTATATAATACTTAAAACTTTTTTGTATCCGTCGATAAGCACATAGAAAAATTTAACCCTTATTGTAAAAATATTCGTATAATATATATATATATATATATATATGTAACCCTTAGTGTAAATATATATTAGGTGTGAAGTATGTATTGATGAGTTGTTTACATGCAATAAATTGTGGTTTCATAAATTAATCGTATTCGTATTAAGTACGTCTTTCACCATACGCGATTACGGTTCAACCACAATAAAGGAATCTAATATATTTAAAGTGTAGTTCAACTGCGTTGCCAACATAATAAATTAATGTTTTATAGAAATGCGTTTTATTATCTACCTACAGAATAAATAAGATGCTATGTAATAAGTTATTTAATGAATAACACGCCATACCTACTGCTTAGGCTGACATATAGGTACATGAAAAAGGTCGTGGTCCCTATAAGTAAGCGTATTTACTTTATTCGTAAATGTGTCACCATATTTAATATTTCATCACCGAAATCCCAAAATGTTGCTTAAAATAGTTTTGAAATTACAACTTCCTTCCTTAAGTTTATTTTTAGGTACTTTCAATCTACTGATTGTACTGATAACTGAATTTGTTAGTCTTTGCCGAAAGCCAACCAATCAAATCATCTGCACGATAATCTCTACAATATTGTGGAAATGGGCAGAGTTGCCAACACTAAATTTTTTTCGATAACTTCACAGTTTTTAGTTTAGACCACCAAAATTAAATCTAGTTTAAACTGAAAATCAAGACGATGTGCAGATTGAAAACAAGTCAGTTTTAGTAGAAATTGTTAAGATTTAAAGTTGATTTACGAATATAAGTATAATTTTCTTAACGTAATATTAAGTTGTTTTGCACAATTTTATTTGTTGGCAACACTGGTCAATGTTTGATGACGCGAACAACAAACACTAGCTGTCTTTTTCACTATTATGGTTTTAGTAAAGCTATCCCTTTTACATAATTTACCAATGTAGTGATTGCCTGATTGGTGTAGGGAAACAAAAGATAAACGTGTGTGTGTTTCGGAACAAATTTTTCGGCTGATTTGTAAGGGCATAACGTATCTATATTAAAACATCATTGGTTCTAAGTGTATGCTATCCATGAAGGAGGTTTTAATAATAATAATTAAATATTTTTTTATAAAAGACAGTTTTATCAAATTGACGGTGGTTTTCAAAATACATCTAAGTTTGGTACCTTGCACTAATGTCTATAAAATTCTCTGTTTTTATTTAAATAATATATCAAATTATTATATCAAATAAATATTATTATTATGGGAAACCAAGAAGCAAAAAGCTATGGAAATCAAAATGGCCATAATTATTACCAGGGACTCCATAGAACAAAAGAAAAAGCCATTGCTTTAAATTCAAGGAAGTTAAAGCCCAAACGTAAACTCAGAAAACCGGCACATAAATCGTTATCATCGGGCACTGTATACCATAAGATGAAACATGTATTTGGTGACGAAATACCTCTCGTGTTAGCTGTAATTGCTTCAACATCAGACTACAGTCGTTTACAATTAGACCAACTAAAAAGATCTCAATACAGTAGAAGTATACCTTGTTCTAATTTTTCGCAAAGAGCAAAGTCCTATCCCTGTGCAAAATTTTGCCCCGTATGTAAAAAACAATCTAGTAAATTAAGCTCTTTAAATAACAGTGTATTATGATTATACTTAAAAGGAAAATATTGAAATAAAATGTATTGTGTGGATTATTTAACTAATAAATATAAATTGTAATGAAAATATAAAATGACGTCTCTTTTGTGGGTAATGAAAACTTTGATACTGGTATCCCCAAAATCAAGCAGTGGCGCGCCTTCATGCGAGAAGGGAGTGTGTCGTATGATTCGTGTATCATTTAAGTCAAAGTTTAATGTTTTTTCTCGAATTATCGCAAACAAATCCCTTGTAATAATTTATGGTGACAATAGAGTGATTATGTGTTGTTATCTCGAGTGCGGCCGAGGTGTGTGATAAGGGTAAGCCGATTGTTTAAACACTTGTTCATGTCAGACAGTCAATCTAAAAAGTCGACAATATCTTATTGGACTCAGCTGGTCTGGGGTAGCTTATAAGAATCTTATTTATTGATCTGAGATTACAATATAGTTTTTATGCAGTTATTGAGATGTCCCCAAGGCTATTTAGATTCCGCTAAGGTCACTTCGGGATAGTCAGCTCCGTGCAACCTGTCCTCGACTCTATCATGTTTCCAATAAAGTTAAGTTATCGCTGACATTGAAGTACGAGAAGTACGTGTAATTCAGTGTTTTTATAAACTTTACCGGTTTTCGTTTGAATTTAATAAAAAGTAACCAGATATATTGGTACAGATACCTTTTATTTGACTTAAAAAGTTTTAAAATGTTTTTACAGACTGAATGAAGACTTTACATTATTGTAATACCTATGTTGCACTTAAACATAGTAATCCTATTTTTTAGCTTTTAACTTACACTATAAATCATTTTCAGTAACTATAAAAATAAATAACATTAATTTTGTTGATTTCTACCATTTCCAACCTAAGTTATTTTAACTTATGTGATGTAACTTAGAGGTTATGTTAATATTTACTTACCCTCAATGATATACAAAAATAAGTATTTATGCCAAATGCGCACAGAGATTGATTCAGTCTAATTCAGCCACTTGTCGAATTTCATTCAAACTTAACATGTTAAATGTGTTATAGGCTAATCAATCACAAGTAAAATTTTAGGTAAAATCAACTTATAATTTAACGAGTAACCACCCTCACTTTGCTTCGGTTTTCTTATTTTTTTATACCTTGGGTTACATTATTGGAGTTTTATTAAGGATCCCTATTTTTTTGAAAATATAATATAGCCTATGTTACTCGGGGATAGTGTAGCTTCCTAACAGTGAAAGAATTTTTCAAATCGGTTCAGTAGTTTCGGAGCCTATTCAATGCAAATAAAAAAACAAATCTTTCCTCTTTATATATTAGTATAGATAAAAGTTTTAATGCTTTTATTTATAGATTTTAATTTACTAAGTAATAATTAAATGTAATATATAAAAATCTCATGTTTGTGTCCACTCCCCCGAAATGGCTTGACCGATTTAAAAAAAATATGTATATTCGGTAGATTAGATACAAGAATAGGTCGTAAAGTATTTCATATTGCTAGGTGATTAGAGTTTCCCTATCCATAAACTTTTGGCAGAGCAACGTTTGTTATGTCAGCTAGTAAAGTAATAATAATAAAATCAATGTATGCAATTGTGATGTATTCAATTAACATAACATATCTGTAGTAAAATATCTTTGCAAACTTTAAGAGTAACCTTTATATAAACATGTTATTGTTGTAAACCCTCTGCTATGTTGTAATATATTTAATTTTATCTACAGGGAAGCTAATACAAAATAAGCTTATCAATATTTCCATATTAATATTTGGCATTTACAATTTGTTATCTCAAATTAAATGAGATAAATGTAAATTCTTGTTAACTAAATACTTATACTGTACTAAATATACTATTAGTAGTTATACTAGTTATCGAATAACTGAAAAGCCCTTGAGCAAGTTTGAGTTAAATTCTGAAATAAATATTTGTCACAGAATTTCAGTTCTAAGTGTGCCCTTTCTGGTGTGCCCCCCGCTACACAAGAGAGTGTGGGTATATATGTTAAATATAAAGTCATTAAATCCATTTACTTGACACACTGTAGAACTCTGCAGAAACTGAAGGTCTCCACAGACACACATTAATTAGTTTATCATATTTGATAGGTTCATTTAATAATACAAATCCAAGTCAAGATTACTAATAACTTCATCTGTTTTTATTTAAAATGCAATTAAAGATGTAGACTAGGTGGAGAGTTGTTTTACGGTTTAGTTGAACAAACAAATTATTGTAGGTATGGAATGATCTTATGACTTATAATCTATTTTTATAAGGATTTTTTTTATCGAATTAGCCGACAAATGAGCTGACGATCCACCTGATGGTAAGTGGCTATCGTTGCCCGTGGACATCTGTGACATTAAAGGCGTCACCGATGCGTTGACGGCCAAAAGAGAGTGAGAAAAAAGTAAAAACTGGCTCTCAAGCCCCCAGGCCGAACACGACGTGTTGCTTGGCTCCAGACTCGAGCAAAAAGCTGGGTCCTCGGAGTTCTTACACACAATTGCTTATCTCTATATAATTTGGGATAGCAACAATGATTCAATCTGGTGCCTCCATACTCGGCACTAATCGCTCTAAGGGGTAGGACCGCGCACTAATTAACTGACGCGAGGGAAATTAGGGTCATTTCGCCTGTTCGCGTCCATTTAGTGCAGTTGGCAAGTTTGACGGCGATAATAAAAATGTCCCAGAACTAATTTCTATGAAAAATTTATGTAATGTATTCATTATATAGTCTATTTTAAGATTAACTTTCAGTTTTATTACAAACATCTTGTGTTTTCTTTTTAAATAGATAAACTTCAGAATTAGGCGTTTTACCCACTTTGCGTCCACAAAATCCAAATTGCGTCCACCCGTGGACCATTTAGCGTCCAACAGCTTAGAAAAGGAAAATAGGGGTGAAATTTTGAATAATTTGTAAAGAAAGATTGTATCTTAATAATTTCTTTATTTAATAATATAAATATTAAAAAATCAACATTATTATCATTAAAAAAAGCACTTAAAAAAATAAAATAAAAATCTTCTCAACATTGGTTGTATCGATTTATTAATCTCTCGAATTTCATTAAACGCTTTCTTTAAATCTTCTTCTGTGTATGTTCTTTAAAGCTTATTGCATAGCTTTTATCGCGGGCTTGAGCGCGGCGAGCGAATCAAGAAAAACCGTAACGATATAAAAGGTTACACCGCCCACTTGCACTCAGTACTAGGATAGCAAAAACATGCAAGCAAGTGTGCCAAAACAAAGCTGGGGTATTAAATTTCTCATCGGATTTGTTCACCTAGAAGCAATTAATTAAAGCAAGTACTAGGCGCACAGAAGTCTTCGAGGATGCGACATCAGTGATACTGTACAGGCCATAGTATAGTGCGGTCTTATTTACTCTTCGGTATTTTACATAAGGCACAACAGTGATGTCTATATTACGATCATGCACATTAGGTTATTATTGCTGTTTCTCTTGTCATGCCGATTAATATGCGGAGGATCGACAGTGATAGAGTGAATCTATCACTGCCGCTCTGACAAGTTGTCAGAGCGCTCTGACATCACTTGTCAGAGCGGCAGTGATGGATTTGTTCTATCACTGTCGCTCTTCCGCATATTGATTGGCATGACGGGAGATATGGCAATAATAGCTTAATGTGCATGATCGTGATATTGACGTCCCTGTTGTGCCTATGCTAAATATCGAAGAGTGAATAAGATCGCACTGATGTCGCATCCTCTAAGACTTCTGTGCGCCTAGTACTTGCTTTAATTAATTGCTACTAGGTGAACAAATCCGATGAGAAATTTAATAACCCCAGCTTTGTTTTGGCATACTTGCTTGCATTTTTTTGCTATCCTAGTACTGACTGCAAGTGGGGGGTATGAGGTTTTTTTTGCAACAAATGATATGCAATAGCTTTACCGCGGCAGTCCCCGAGTGCCACACGTTTTTTTTTCCTTCTTCTTTCTTGTCTCCGAAGAACTCATCTTAAATGAAAAAAAATAAGAATGAAAGAAATTACTCATTTCAATTAAAAAAATAGAATTATAAATACGTAGTCTTAATAAAAAAATGTACAATAATAATAAAAAATACATTTTAAATTATTTTTACAAGCAAGTATTTAACGAAAACTGTGGACGCAATTTGGTTTATTATTATTCTCTGTAGGTATAGTTTGCGTCCATTGCGGACGCAAAGTGGAAGTTTTGTAAAATTCGATGTAGTAATTCGCGTCCACCTTATTTTATTCGTTAAATTTAAAAAACATAAGGAAATTCATAATTAATATTATTCCTTTTTTCATCATAAAAGTGTAGAAACAGCTATGTATCCTAAAATTCACATAAAACAATAAAAAACTTACCATCAAACGCACCGCTGCACACTAATTTTTATCTAAATATCCCGCCCATACGCGCTTCCTTGTTGAACAGCCGAGACTAACTATTTTTCTAAACGGGATTGGTTTGACGCACAGAACTTTTGTCCATGTGTGCGTGCCTCTTATACATTGAAGTATAAGCGGTAATGACTTTTCGTTTGATTGGTGTGTTAGTTGACTTATTTTCGAGGATTTTTAAAGGGAGATCCGCAAAATGGACGCGAATTGGGCGATGGACGCGAACAGGCGAACTTACCCTACGCGTTCCACTGCGAGCGAGTAAACAATCTTCACAGTCTGCGATGTAAAAGAGAGAATTCTGAAAATTATGTAAATACAAAGAGGAGAGATGCTTCCCTCATTACTTTTGTCAATGATACAGTATAAGAAACAATAGACGTAAGGTTTTGTTGTCTCTCTGCCAGTGATTATGAATATTTATTATTTTCTACAAATAAAAAAGGGCCAGTTGGGCATTCTAATTAAAAAAAAAATTCAGTGTAGTAACATTGCGCCAATGGCCCTTTTAATGTTAGGATTAATTCAAAAAATCTAAATGGAACCCATGCATATGTATAATATCTATCGAAATCTATATCGGCCATATTAATAAACATAGACTAAAGCAAGAGTAACTTTAAAACTTGTCGTAAATAAGATTTAATTAAATTCAGTATTAATAAATATAGAGTAACGAAGAAGTAAGCTACTCCGAGTCTAATCTCAGAATCAAAGTTAGTCCATATCGCTACATAGTTTAGCGACTGATTAGGCGTGGACTAGGCGTGCATTGAGGACATTGACGTTGACTTGACGCATATCAAGAGTACTTCGTTGTTCTAACTAAACGTTATTCACATTGATATTTTCTTTGACCTTTTCTTCTTCATCCCAGTTAACTGAGCGAGCACGTTTTTGGTTCATGTAAATCAATTTTAAATTTAACAAGTAACCGTAGCATGAAACAAACTGCGAGGAGCGAAATTAGGCGCTTGAAATTGAAAGCTGATCACGTCGTTTGAAGTTGTCAATCCCAAAATATTGTTGTCACTGTCATTTTAATGCATGAAGTCATTCACTGACTCACTCTTTTTACTTTTAAATTACAAAGGTTGCCATATTTTACTCGCTGAAACCGGACTAAGAAATGTATTGTTAGTTCGACGTTACTCCATATTTATTAATAACATTGCAATTACGAAGTTATTACTTAGTTAATCCAGAATTAACTAGTCCAAGTGTAGCTTCAGATGATGCTTGGATTAAGCGATTTTTATTAATAAGGGTGTATGGGTTTTATTCGCGTACCTAACGATAGACTATTTATCCCTGGCTAAAATCATACTATAGTATATTATTATAAGTACTATTAATTCTTCTTATTTTTAAAAGATTTCATCAGATAAGTATGAAAATACTGTTAGTTCCCATAAGCAAAAGATAAGTCATAAATCAAGGCCGTTACCCGTGCACACACTGGCTTCACCCACCGGTGGGTGTCAGATAGCAGCTAGAAGCTAACCGCCGACGGGTCGACAAGTGTGGAACAAGCTCGGTTATGGTGAGTGCACTTGTTCTCGGCTGGTGACGACTGTCGAGTGTCTAGTGTCGGAGTGTCCACTAGTTGCGTGTTTGCATCTTGAAACTTACTCGGCTTACTCCCTTTGTTTGTATTCCACTTTACACGTCGCGTCGGCATTATACGTTTTGCCTTTAGTCTTAATAAGACTAACCTAGACTAGCCCTCAAACTTCCACAGTCCTCTACTCTTAATATTCTTAACTATTAACACCTAATACGAAGACCTACTAACCGACTAAAGTCCCTCCTTCAGATTCAAGGTTTGTCATAGATGTTCCTGGGTGGTAAGGAATCTTGGCTCCATAAGAAAGCATAAGATAATGACAACTAATTATAGGCACTTCGTTATTTATATTTTTTAATCGACTTCAAAAAAGGAGGAGGTATTCAATTCGACTGTATTTTTTTTGTTTGTTACCTCAGAACTTTCGAGTGGGTGAACTGATTTTGACGATTCTGTTTTTAATCGAAAGTTGGTGCTTGTCATGTGGTCCCACTTTTTGAGGTAAATCTGACGAGTAGCTTTTGAGTTATTTAGAAGTCGGTTATTTATTTCTTGGTAAAATTTAGATTATATTCTTGGAAGATACAACTATTTAAAGATTTCGTCATATTTACATCTACTTTTATTCTTTTCCCTTGCCTCGTCGCCACGTCCTGGTCACGATTATTCACTGTCAATCATATTTCTTCTCCTAAACTAACTTGCCAAACTATTCAGCATCGAAATAGTGGCCAGCTAAACGTTACCACGCGGAAAATAGTGCATTTATGATACTTTTTTTTACCAATTTGGATGCGGTTTTCACTCATATATGTATTGTAGGAAGATTGTAGTGTTTCTTTATTTCAGTAGTTTCACAAACAATACAGTTATGCCAATTTAAAGAATCCCATCTACATTTCGAGTTTTTGAACTGGTGGTAGGTTTCTCGAAGCGATGCGGTTACTACTGTATGAAACGCCTAAACAGATCTTCATAAATTGTAGCTAAGAACCATCTTGATCACATCACATCAGATTTTAAACAAAAAAAAACCGCATGATAATTGGCCCACTGGTTTAGGAGCTACGATGCCACAGACAGATAGGCCCATCAAAATTATAACACGCCTTCTCTTCGTGTCAGGGGTAAAAAATAAAATACTAATACAGCACTTATTTTTCGTGTCTCATGCGTGTTGTCATGATGTTCACATGTTGATCATAGCCTCGCTTTCGTGTTTCTTGGTCACGCAATTCATGTTCCCACCAGGAGTGGCCACTTGGGGATATTTAACAGGCAATTTACCCAAACGCTAATACAAGTCACGCAAAGAAATGATTCCCGGAGAAATTTTGACCCGTTGCCGGCCAAAGAGGAATTGAGCGACCCGTATTATTTCTGGCGTTTCGACACTGCGAACATGAAAATATAGGAAGAGGCATGACCCATGGCATGGCCCATGGCAGTAGAGAATCCTACCATAATATAATGCATTTATTCGGGATTCGACTTAGATTAGATGAGGTGGAGTGAAAATATGTATAAGCAAGGAAATCTAAAAATTATACAGTTACTGTTAATGCAGACTCTAAAGCATGGTGGATTGTCCTTTCTTGAGGAAATATTTAACCCTTCAGAATGGAAGAACCTGAAGATCATGATCTCCTAAGTGTTCTTCTGACCTGCCTTAAGGGGCCCTAAGGCTTCTGAATGTTACACCCGCTGTCTTCAGATCAATACATTAGGTATACATTTTTGCCAACATGAGCAAAATTGATGTGAATATGAAATCAATCAGTCAACTCGTAAATAAGTGACACGACCGTACAGACGCATTAAGGATGCGTGTATAAAGATATATAAATAATTATATATTCTATTTTAATTATTTTGCACTCGCAAACCGTGGCACGGAACACAAACGAATCAATGAAGCGAGTGCGCGGAGCACTAATTGTACTAAACGATTGTTCAATAGTTAACAAGCATGTTATCAATTCGTACTCTTAACGGTTATATTATAAGTTGTAACATACTTGCTGCCGATATTGGATTATTTGGAGTTGTATTAGGTACTGCATATTTGCCGTTCAATAATCAAAGATAAATTAACACGAAGTTAATCTCTGTCTATCGCTAAATAAGGATAAGTAAATTAATATTATGTATATGTTACCGGATATCTGTATAATGCAGGTATTCAACACAAAATTCTAGGAAATGTGTATAATACCTGGGTCGTTTTGGCAATGTATTAAATTATATGAATATTATTTACCATTACATAGTTTGCCTAGGTAATGTATACGTTTCCCAACTACTGTACAGAATACCTGTAGGTCCACCGGCAATGAATAAAGTTAGATTTGGGTATGTGTAGTCAACTTGGACGGAGGTTGGAATTAAGAATTTACTTAAAAACACACTCAAAACAAATTGTAACCTGCATGAATAGATATTTTTTTATACATTTTAAATTAATGCTTGACCGAAATCACACTTGATGGTAAGGAGAGATGCAGTCTAATGGCTCCTACACTACACTGCTCGCCTACGCAGCTTCGGATTTTTCAAAATTGGTGACAGAACCGACTTAGTCAACCCCGACCCCACGTGGTACTAGTTTGCCATACCCCTAGAGTGAATGTAAACCCCGGAGGCGCGGAGGGAGAGCAGCCCCCGCCCGCTGTAACCAACTGCAGGCACCATGTGAGCTGAAGCGGCTGAGGCTGGTCGCCGCAGGCGACCAAAAAGCCGCAAGGGCGGAGGGGCTGCACTTCCCGCAGCGCCGGAGACGTTTGGAAGAATTTTTGTGTATCAAAAACCCCTAAATTCTCCCTAAAAGTGCATATGTCACCGGAAGATAACAAGAACCGCAAATTTACAAACCTAGGTTTATAAACAATATACAACTAAATGAATATTACTCTAACTGAAACATTCGTTACTTGAAAGTTGGTCTTTTGAAAAGTGTCATTATAAAAGGCAGACCAAACGTACAGTTGGCAACTGTTAGGTTGGGAAATAAAAAAAAAATATGTGATAAGTTGGCAAATGATTATTCGGCGAAATAAAATTCTGCGAAACGTTAGTTGGCAAGTGATAATCGGCCAAACAATTTTCGACGAAAAGGCAGAGAACCGTCTTTTACACACATCACCAACTACGCATAGAGTAATAAAATAAATAATAAATAATAAATAACGCTACACACTCATAGCCCCACACTAGGATTCCCTGTGTCGTGGGTGCCATGGAAAACACACTAGACAAGGACATTCACACCCAGACCGAGAACAGAAATCCAAACTCATCATTCAAATTTCCGCCTCGCTGGGAATCGAACCCAGGACCCTTGGTGCGGCGATCCGGCATGGTAACCATTGCGCCACACGGGTCGTCAAGTAAGAGTCAAGAGTATTGTATAGAATGCCTGGGCTAAGTATGAAATAAATAATGTTCAAAACGTTATCTGAACGTTTTAGATACATTGTCTAGGTATTGTATAGAATGCTGAATTATACAGATATCCGGTAACATATACATATATAAAAGATCGTTGACCGCATTAAGGTATTTATAGGACAGGAATCGCCCGTGCAGGTCCTATACGGGGTGTCAAGAAGATACTTCATTTTTAAGTAGTGGAGGATACTGTTTTTAGAACTACATAGTAAGTACACCGCTTTCCCTTCGGAACATGATCCTTACGCTCACAAAGAATAATTTCCGTTATATTATAAGAAGGTACTATTATTACTTCTGTGGTTATATTCCTTAATAACAAGCAGTTTAGGAAAATTTCATATTTTTAATACGACGAAAAAAAGGGGTGTTATAAGTTTGACGTGTCTGTTTATCGGTATGTCTGTCTGTGGCATCGTAGCTCCCAAACGGATGAACCGATTTTGATATAGTTTTTTTGTCTGAATAGTGACTTAATCGAGAATGTTCTTAGCTATGATTAGTGTAAATAAAACTGTCGGTTTTTTTTTATTTTTGTTCAAGATTATTTATGTCATATTTCATCATCATATTTTACATGTCATATCATCATACAATATTAGGTATAATGGTCTATGTCCGTATAAGAAAGATATTTGAGAAGAACTATTATTAGGGTTATTTGTTAAGGCATAGATCCCATCTCACAACAATGATTTTTAGATTTTTAGTTGTTTGCTACTTTGTTTTTTTTTCTGTGCTTTTGTTCCGGCTAATCTCAGAAATGTTTAACCGATTCAATTCAACATGGTTATCTAGCTACCATACTCCTGAATTAAAAAGCAGGCTTACACTTTTTTGAGTCTTCATTGGCAAAGCGTGACGTCACTAGTGTTAAAGATGAGCTTGGGCGGCGACTACTTATCATAATATTATTATGGCCAATGAACTAATATACGCATATGGCCCTTTTGCTTGTTTGCTCTCATAAAAATTGTATGCGCGCTGGGTGTTTTTTAACCGGTTTCAAAAAAAGGAGGAGGTTCTCAATTCGACTATTTTTTTATGTGTGACTGTGTACCTCATAACTTTTTACTGGCTGTGCAGATTTTGATGATACTTTTTATATTCAAAGCTGATGCTTGTCATGTGGTCCCATTAAAATAAATAAAATAAAATAAAATAAATGAATTTTTATTCGAAGTAGGTTTGTTACAAACACTTTTCGAAAGTCACTTAACGCCATCGCTTCAACAAATCCCTACCGTGAGTGGTCCCGGGAGAAGAAGCGGCAAGAAACTTCCGCGATAATTTTTTTCCTACTCACAGTTACAGACAGCACTTAATTCTACTTATTGCAATATTTAATATAAAAAAAAAACTCATGTCCAAGCAGTCTTGTCATTTAAATACTCATCAACTTTGTAATATGCTTTCTTCATGAGAATACCTTTTACATGAGTTTTTAATTTACAGTATGGCATTTCTGTTAATTCTAACGGGATTTTATTATAGATTTTTACACATCTACCCATGAACGAGCCACCAGTTTTGCTGAGTCTAAAACTAGGCACAATCAGTCTAGCCTTATTTCTTGTGTTAATATTGTGAACATCACTCTTTTTAAGAAAAGTATCGAAGTATTTTTTAACATACATAATATTGTCCAAAATGTATTGTGAAATAACAGTTAGTATATTTATTTCTTTAAACAATTGACATTAACATGAGCGAGGTCTGACGAGTAGTTTTTAGTTACTTTATCCCTAATTTTGAAGTCGGTTATTTTTTTAGAACAATTATTAATATTCCCGTCGAGATATAACAAGATTATTGTTATCTGCACCATTATGAATGGATGGCGTAATGAGTTGAATGATAACATCTCTGTATTGTCCTCAGACTCTCTCGCTCGGTGTGATGCAACGAAACGAAACCTCATGCGAGTTATTCGACCTATCGTACGAGTACAATCTCTGTAACTTTGTTAGAACATATCTTCATTACAGTATTATTACTGGTATCTTTCCGTGAAGCCTGCCTTAGTAGCTGCCACCCCTTGTTTGAGTAAGCCGCAAAACGACACGTCGTGTTCCAGCTGAGACCAGCAGGTTGGGTTTGAGAGCCAGTTCTTACTTTTGTTTTTCTTGGCCGGCATCACTTCGGTGGTAAGTTGGTGTCGCTGATGTTCGCAGGCGAAGACAGCCATTTACCATCGATTCGATAGCGCTTTTGTTGGATTGTATTTAGTCGGATATACTAATTGTCGGATTTAATATAAATAAAAAAATCCTATTTATAAACCAAGTAAATCGAACTCTCTTTGCTTCCTAAAACCTATGTTAGTACCAGCATTGCATTCGAAACAGTGACTGTTTTGTTAGTGATCATTTTTATCAGGAACTATATTTTTATACTTTTTACTTCAATTTAGTCTTTGTACGTTAGTTTTCTCCGTAATTGTTATTATGGTAGAGATTGTAGAGTAGAGAGATACGCTAAGGAGTAACTTTTATCAACTCAAAGCGTCCTCTTTGGTGTTAGCTTATCGCTTACCGCTCTCGTTTTCTGAGAGACAAGTCACAACATGGATCTATGATGCCAAGCGAGCATAGAAGTCTCACTCGTGGATGAACAATTTACAAGCTCCGTTTAATCTCAAAGACAGGACTAAAGATTCAAATGTGCATAAATATTGTACGAAGAATGGTGAAAATCACCGACGTGTTTTTCTTTATACATAACTAGTTGCCCCGACAGACTTCGTTCTGTCAAAAGTTTTTTTTTTATATTATTATTTTTGTATGCTGTACTTATCATAAAAAAATAAAAACAAAAAAAAATTGTCAAAAAAATAAAAAAAATTAGGGCTGGACCACCCTTAACATTTAGGGGGATGAAAAATAGATGTTTTCCGATTCTCCAACCTAGCCGATATGCACGCAAATCACGAAAATCGGTCGAGCCGTTTCGGAGGAGTTCAACTTCTAACACCGTGACACGAGAATTTTATATTATATTAGAAGAGAATTACAGACATCTGTGATCAACCACAAATAAAACAAGACAAGTTGGTCACTCGTAAATGCATTGTTGCTTTAAGGAATGGCATTTAAGGCCTATGTGTACCAACACTACCAACCGGTCCGGATCTGAGGAGAGACCAGATTGAAGATTGAAGGACCTAGTTCAAGAAGCTTATAGTAATCTAGAGGACACCTGAAGCCAGATCACATAATAATTGATGAATATCTTCGCCTCAGCTAGCTTAGCTTCTTTATTGATAGGAACCCTACGAGTAGCTTCGAGATTTAAGGTCAACTTAAAGTCAACGTCAATCAGGCCCATGACTGGTTGAAATTGTTCATCCAACGTCATGTAATCCATCTTCAGGTGCCTCTTCGAAGCGTGTCCTACATAAAAGTTTCTTGAACTAATTTCATGCCACATATCGCAGGTACAGCTTAACCAGATGTGTAAAGGACCTAATAAATAAACAGATAGATGTTTAGGGCTTCGTATTCAATCACTGAGGATTTATGTGTGAAATTAATGATTCACGGCCTGGAACATATTGTATTGTGTTACTAGACTTGCGAAAAAGGGTAGGTCGGAGCGTGTGAAGGTTACAGTTGATTTATTGGTTCAGCAGACTTAATTCACCTGAACCAACACAGATGAACTAAGTATAGAAAGTCTACGGTCACTTATACCGTGCTTATGCCGATATAAAAATCTAATTTATATAAAATTCTCGTGTCACGGTGTTAGAAGTTGAACTCCTCCGAAACGGCTCGACCGATTTTCGTGAATCTTAGCGTGCATATCGGCTAGGGTGGAGAATCGGACAACATCTATTATTCATTCCCCTAAATGTTAAGGGTGGTCCACCCCTAAATTTTTGGCAGAACAACGTTTGCCGAGTCAGTTAGTAATAGTATATAAGTATCGTATACTAGAGTATCTCTGTAGAGAAGTAATTTTGCAGATAAATATATAAAAAAGTTTATATTGCTATTCAACTGTACACCATCACATCGGAAGTAATAATGTAGCTAGGTTCCGTCGCCATTGTCTAGGCTCTGGAATGTCTAGAATCATGCTATTTATGTTTCACTGTAAGGAAATATTCCATTGTTAGTATTTAAATGGGGTGTACGAAGACTAATATTTTTTAATAATACGCAAAAAATGTACTTCCAAAGAAATATTTGAATACTAGCATTTTAGGGTTCCGAAGTAAAATCGAAACCTTTATAGTTTCTTCATGTCCGTCCGTCCGTCTAGGCGTCTGTCCGTCTGTCCGAAACAAAGCGCCGGGACCATGCCGGGACCCTTAGTCATAGAAAGCTGTAATTTGGCACGGATATACATACATATTTATTAAAACTCCAAAATCTATATCTATACAAATAAATAAAATTGGAGTGTCTGTTTGTAATATTAAAATACACGTTTTTAACTAAGTGCATTAGGATGTATACACGGTACATATACCAAAACAACATTTTTGTCTGTCTGTCTGTCTGTATATCTGTTTGTTTGTTCCGGCTAATCTCTGAAATGGCTGGACCAATTTTGACGGGACTTTCACTGGCAGATAGTTGATGTAACAAGGAGTAGCTTAGGCTACTTATATTTTAGAAAAAAAAAATAGTTTATTAGGCGATACGAAGTTCGCTGGGTCAGCTAGTCGTAGAATAAAATATTGAAAAACTTTTTTTTTCAGTGTACCTCCCCTGCAGGTAGCGTGAGGATAATTTTTTTATTCGTCGCGTACCCTATAGTGTGGGGTACCGATGAAAAGATCTTTCAAAAATATTATGGGTTTTCTAAGACCATTTTTGGAATTTGGGGTCCGTTTGTGAAATATCTGGCTGTAAAGTGCTAATTTGGTTAAAGTCAAGTGTCCTCCCCCCCCCCCCCCCCCCTCTGCCGGCTAAACGGTTGGAGTTGGACAAGTGAAAAAATTCCCAAACATAGGTTATAATTATGATGAATTACAAGGAAAACTATCACGGCTATGTTAGCATAAGTAGTTAATGAGCAGCAGTCGATAAACGTATCTACTACTTCGGAACCCTACATTGCGCGTGACCTGACACGCATTTGCCCGGTTTTTTAAAACGTGAAGAATACAGACAATTCATTAATTTTAGATACTTACATAGAATACAGTTCATAAGGTAGGTTTTTTGATTCTTGTTTCTATTGATGTATTGGGTTAGGTAAAGATTTAATACATTAAAAATCTGAGAAACAAGAAGTGATTTGCGATAATTTGGAGTTAAAATTATCTAGATCATCTGTTTTAAAGGAGCTTATACAATTGATTACTGATTAATAAAAATGTTGTGGAAAAACCATTTCATAAAAAATAATTCACTTTGGCGAGTGCGAATTTGCTACTTTACCGGAGGTAGCTCTCACGCGCGCCTGACACTTGATGGTGCACACATTGAGTGTGTTTACGATAAATCAAATCGAATACTCACAGATTGTTACTCACGTTACTCACAATATGTTTTCTGAATAATCTCAAATAATGCAGACAAAACCGGTAATTGACGTGAAAGGATTAGATTTTAGGTTGTTCATATGAATTTATTAGGAAATTTTTGAAACTTATCTATACATCTATATATCTATATCTATATGTCGGCGTATAGTAAAATAAGTTCTATCAAAATAAGAAAAAGGAGAATTGACATTACTGTAGACAGATAGGTATAGGATCGCGAAACCAAAGAAAATCTAAATAACGTTGAATTCATGAAACCGGGTGTTATCAGGCAATAAACGAAGAGTATCCTTGTGCCTGTCGAACAGTGTGTTTTATTTAGTATCCTGGCAGTCCTGACATATAACTACGCCCACAGAGAGAGATCTATGTTCATAGTACTGAAGTGCTCTTTGATACATGGTTTACAGAGATGATCTGAACATACGAAAGCATACACTCCAATCTAGCCTTCTACGATATCAGGCGTGGGATAAAAAACCCAGATGGTGATACAGTTTTTATGAGAATCTAAGAGATAAATGTAGGAAAATAAATGACGGACAAAACAGTTCGGATGACATTTGAAACATAAAGGAGATGATGAGATCATGGAGTGTGATAGCAAAGTTGGGCTTTATCTAAAAATCCACAGCGTATTGGTACTTATGACTAAAATTCGGTATATAAATGGAAATAAGCATTTGGTTTCAGGTTTTTCACTAAAAGAATGCAAGATAAGTAGCCCCAGTGAATATGATGCTCGATATCATGCAACTGAGAGTAACCTATCTTAAATGTTTCAGCTTAGGAAAAATGGCGAGATTTGAATGTGTATAGCTACGAGTGTGGAGCGAAGCTGGTTTCTGCTAAATTGCAACGGGTTGTACATGCTTCTGCCGGCGCTGTTGCGAGCGCTGTGTCCTGTGCTGATTACTGAGTTGACCTGTGGATGGTCGAGCCCCGGCATGATTGGCATAAAGCTTTAACATTTCATTTACTTTTAGAGAACTGAATATTCATTAACTAATGATAATTCTGCTAAGGTTGGTGAAAGTTGCAATTGTAACATGGTATTCTTCTGGTTCAGTACACCGTTAAATATAACGCAACAGAAAGACCAACCTATTTGTGATGCTACGTTATACAAGATGTTCACCAGTGATCAAATGGCCACGTCACTTTAGCATATGCATCTAATCCTATCATTAATTACATTCTGATTTTGAACATGGTAAGATGGTCAAGTAGATGCCTTGATTATAATGGTAGCGTTTCCTACGTAGTTGAAGAACTTCTAGCTCTTTTGTAAGATTGATATTGATTTGTTTATTGGCAATTTTAATGATCGCGCCCAATCACACATTGTGCATTGTTGCAAAGTAGACTGAATGGTAACTTAATATCTTCAATTGATGAGCAACGGTAACTGCATATTTGGATGGTAACATTATTACATTTCGTGTTTTGCCTGCATAATTTTATGATAATATTTTGATAGTTCTTGGGTTGGTGCAAAATTGTCATCAAGGTTTGTTATGACATGTTACGTCTTGACGTAAGTATTATAATCTATCGAAGTGACAACTGATGACAATTTTATTATGATGAAAAAGAAATTTTGAAATGTCGTGTTGACTACAGACCACTCTTCTACAGACTTACTCACTTCAACAGAGTTGAATTAGAAATGTTATGTTCGATTCATACTACAGATACAGTTGAGGATGATAGATGATCTAATTAGGGTTAGATTAAATGTGATAAGATGGAATGAAAGCAATCAGATCAAGCTGGATCCTAAATTCAAATACCCATTTCAAATCATTGTGTTTCTTACTTTCGCGGAAATGATCGGTGTCGTTTCCTAAATTCTAAGAAGGTAAAATGTTGAAACAGGATTTGTTGGTACGATGACGAGATGAGTTGTTGATGCGACGTCATGAAACAGGATTTGTTGGTACGATGACCAGATGAGTTGTTAATGCGACGTCAAGCTTTATTTTTATTAATTCAAAAGTAAATTGAATAATTTCTGTGGTACTGATGATTATTTGTTGATTGAATTGAAATTTAATGTTTACCTAATTGATCAGTTAGTAAAATGAAAGAAAGAAAAACGTTTAATTCTCCAAATATCCTACAACGCTACTACAAAATTTATAGACACCAGGTCTTAGAACTTAAATCCTATTCTTCATATAAATTGATGGAGGTTATTCAGTGAGTACAGTTTGTGTCCGAACTCCGAATGGACGTCACTTACAGTGGCAGAGTATGTAAATAATGATGTTTTATTGAGGACCGTTCGACAAATTGCCCATGCTAATTAATTAAAATAAATTAAATTAAATTTTATTACTTTATTTAGTAAACACCAACATAATACAAACCATTTACAGAAAATAAACAATAGGTAAGAACAGAAGCAAGATAAGTGTTATTTTATAGGTGTAGACTACAAGGCCGTTTCTTGGTGGTCATGCATTTAACTAAGGCGAGTTAACAGTAAGATAATAACATTGATAATAACAAAAATGATAATAGTATTGAATTGAAAATTAGAGTGCATCTGAAGAAATTAAATTAATTAAAGCCTTTTGAAACTTGCGAATTTCACTTGTGAATAAATCAATGTCATAGTTATTAGAAATATTCCTAATTATGCGAATAATTCTAGTAAGTGGTACTTTTTTGAGGTTAGAATAACATCGTCATTGAGAATTCTGAACCATGATGATCTAGGTAATTTGGATGGAACGAAAAAGTTGAGCTGAGAGAAAATATTAGGAGCGTCAAGTAATCCATTGGCACGCTTGTAAAGAAACGAGAGGTCAAGCATTAGTGTTCGATTCGATAGTGACATCTTGAAGTGCTTTAATTATCTGCGTAGCTTGGAATAGTTTTGCCCAAATTGTATGGGAATGTAAGATGCTATGAGAAGCGTTTCTGAGCACTTTCGAGTCTCTTGGAATACACATCATCCACATCAATCCATATGGATTCTAAATAGCACTGCGGTGCTCCAAACCACTGCGGACCAATAAGTTTAGCTTAGCTTAAATTAAGTTAGGATGATAGGTTAGGGTAGGTTACATATCTCTCCGGCTTCCCGTGGCCGGATGGATGAGACGAAGGTCTTTCCACACGTTAAAAAAAGGGTAGGTTAGGTAAGGTAAAAAAAAGGTTAGGTAAGTCTAGGTTAGAGTTATAATCTGTTATGTTATGAGAGAAATTGTTTAACCAGTATGCTTAGTTGAATTCGTATTAAGCATGGTTTAATAAGGTCTCTTTATCTGTAACAGCCGTGACTGTATATAAAATATTAGGAGCGTCAAGTAATCCATTGGCACGCTTGTAAAGAAACGAGAGGTCAAGCATTAGTGTTCGATTCGATAGTGACATCTTGAAGTGCTTTAATTATCTGCGTAGCTTGGAATAGTTTTGCCCAAATTGTATGGGAATGTAAGATGCTATGAGAAGCGTTTCTGAGCACTTTCGAGTCTCTTGGAATACACATCATCCACATCAATCCATATGGATTCTAAATAGCACTGCGGTGCTCCAAACCACTGCGGACCAATAAGTTTAGCTTAGCTTAAATTAAGTTAGGATGATAGGTTAGGGTAGGTTACATATCTCTCCGGCTTCCCGTGGCCGGATGGATGAGACGAAGGTCTTTCCACACGTTAAAAAAAGGGTAGGTTAGGTAAGGTAAAAAAAAGGTTAGGTAAGTCTAGGTTAGAGTTATAATCTGTTATGTTATGAGAGAAATTGTTTAACCAGTATGCTTAGTTGAATTCGTATTAAGCATGGTTTAATAAGGTCTCTTTATCTGTAACAGCCGTGACTGTTTAAATTTTCTGAAGGTCAAATGTTTATAGTAGAGATCAATGCGGCCTTTCGCATGATGGTGATGAGGCAGTTGGGCCAACACAATGCTTAGTGACACATGGGGTGGGAACGCTTGGTATAAGCGTGTCCTGTGTGGTGTGACAACGCTCAATGGAGACATTGGTGGTTCGAGGAAGGGTCGATGTTGTGTGTGTACTAAGCAAAGTGATTAATTTATGGACTTAATAATAATAATAATAATAATAATAAATTATTTATTTCAGGCAATTTTCGCCCATAGGTTTGTTAGTAACAATTTTATTACTTAAAAACTATGTTAGTTTAATGCAATTACAATTTAATTTAATTTAATACAATTTAATATACAATACAGTCTTTCATTCCACATTCATTCTTCCCGCTATCATCATACATACATGCCTGAATTAATTAATTAATTAATTTAATAAAAATTAAAATAAAATAAAATAAAATAAGTTAAAATATATTAAATTAAATTAACAATTAAAGTACGTACTTAAGAGTACTTAAGAGTAATTTGATGATGTTCTCAGCTTTGAGTTTAATGATGATGATCAACCTTCAGCCATTTTTCTGTGTATTGAACTGTGACATAACGTGTACAAATCCAGGTTGGATAGTAGTTTAAACTGTTTAAATACTGGTTGGACAATAACAAAAGTGTTGAATACTGATTGGTAAAAGCGGTTTAAAATATTTTGAAGTTTATTTGAAGGAATTATGATGATAGAATTAGGATTTGATGTGATGTTACTTGTGGTTAACGTTGAAAATTGAGCAGTATAGATGAGAGACGAGAATGTATAAAGCCTTTCGATAAATTTATTGAGGAATGAGTTAGGAATGAGTTTGTTTCTTTATTGAACATAGTTTATATGCGAGTTGTGAAATTTTATCTGGGATTATGAGCACACACACAAAAACATACACACACATACACTTCCCTTACTTCATGAAGTCAGAATAGCCGAACGAAATACTGTGTTGATATTGTCTTTACAGAATGATCACACGAGGACGTGTGAGTCGTCAGCAATGGCCGACAGTGAGTCAAACGAACGAGATGCTTTGATTCGGTGACGACGCCGCGACCGCGACGTACCAAACGACCCTACGCGTGACGTGAATATTTTAAAATCGCACAAATAATAATTTGGTAGTTCCGTGATAAAAAAGTGTTGTTATGGAGTTTCTTCCGCTGCTTCTTCTCCATAGCGAAAACACATAGCGAAGCAGTGATTGTGCTAAAAAAATGAACTGATGATATTTTTGCGGGATTTCGGGCAACAACAAGCTTTGTTGTAACTTTTGGCAGTAAAGTAAAGGAAAGTTAATGAGAATGCCTGTAGGTCATGTACCAGTCGAATTTGATTTTAATAATGAGCTTGTTGATGAAGTAAGAAAACATGGGAACTCGAGTCAGTAACTTTGCAGCACCAGTGGCAATTACGTAGTCGTAGCCCGTTAGAAATCGGTGTCTCTTGGGGCAGCACAAGTAGTCCGTGGGTGCGCGATGCGCGTTTTGCTCTGGTGAAGGTGGCGTTGTTCACTTGGTGGGTATGCGTATGGCACCAGTGGAGATTATTGGTTGGCTTTGAAAGTCGTGGGGATTGAGGGACTCACTCGAGATTCAGAGATCGTTCAGAATTTTTGTTGTTACTTTTGATAGTTGAAGTTTACGACTATGGTACGTGGCTCAGGTTAATTAATTCAAATTCGTAATGATTTTTGAAGATCTTGTTTTATGTTACGTTTGTTCAAAATGACGCAATTTCGTACGATTCACACACGAGGACGTGTGTCTTGTCAGAATGGCCGTGTCGGCGTATAGTAAAATAAGTTCTATCAAAATAAGAAAAAGGAGAATTGACATTACTGTAGACAGATAGGTATAGGATCGCGAAACCAAAGAAAATCTAAATAACGTTGAATTCATGAAACCGGGTGTTATCAGGCAATAAACGAAGAGTATCCTTGTGCCTGTCGAACAGTGTGTTTTATTTAGTATCCTGGCAGTCCTGACATATAACTACGCCCACAGAGAGAGATCTATGTTCATAGTACTGAAGTGCTCTTTGATACATGGTTTACAGAGATGATCTGAACATACGAAAGCATACACTCCAATCTAGCCTTCTACGATATATACATCAATACATCTATACAAATAAATAAAATTGGAGTGTCTTTAATATTAAAATAATCCCTTTTTACTAAGTGCATTTGGATATATACACAGTACATATACCAAAACAACATTTTTTACAATTTTTGTCTGTCTGTCTGTCTGTCTGTTTGTTAAAAAAATCTCTGAAATGGCTGGACCGATTTTGACGGGACTTTCAGTGGCAGATAGCTGATGTAAGAAGGAGTAACTTAGGCTACTTTTATTTTAGAAAAAAAAAATAGTTTGTTAGGCGATACGAAGTTCGCCGGGTCAGCTAGTTTTTAATTATAAATCTTACAACACTGAAATGTATCATCAAATTACTTGTGCGCAATGTTGAGATTTTTGAGTAAATATAATTTAACTATATCAATAACTTGAGCCTTCATGTAATAACGCAGGGTGGCGTTATAGGGCGGTGTATTGTACAGGGCTGCTAGGGTGGTTCTCGGCTGGTCACTTACATTGTTGAGCTGGCTCGTCGACGTTGTCTGCAAATGACGTCTTATAACCTACAAATTGATTGTACCCAGTCAATATATGAGACATTACGTTGCGTTTGTTTTACAAGGAGGGAACGAACAAGCATTCATTATACCTGGTAATGTGGAGCCATTGCACCCAAAGCAAGAGATATACATATTTCGACGGTCCCTACGCATGCAGAATCAAAAATCGAGGTTTTCAGGAGACTTTAAATCTGGTCTAGAAATAATTATCTGTGCAATTATATTTTTTTTTGTATACAGTTTTACTAGTTTTAAAAGAAATTTGTAATAGTTTAATTTTTAATATGTTCCTGAAAAAACTGATCGATGACTGTTTCTACAGTAGCATAATAAAAGCGTGCCAGAGAAATCTATACCTTATTATGATACCTATTTATACGCAGAAAACAAGAAAATAGTGGTTTAATAAGTAGGAGATTCAGTTTTTCATTTAATTATTTTTCACTTTTCAAGTTTGATGGCGGTTCGATTTTTTATTTAAATTTTATTAAATTTTTTGTTTTTTCTTCCAAAATTCTAACCTTGAAATTGTCAATGATATTTTTGCAAAGTTAATATTATCCACAGTTAATAACTTAAAACACGCAGAAAACAAGAAAATAGTGGTTTAATAAGTAGGAGATTCAGTTTTTCATTTAATTATTCTTCACTTTTCAAGTTTGATGGCGGTTCGATTTTTTATTTAAAAGTTTTTATTTTATTAATTTTTTTGTTTTTTTCCAAAATTCTAACCTTGAAATTGTCAATGATATTTTTGCAAAGTTAATATTATCCACAGTTAATAACTTAAAACACGCAGAAAACAAGAAAATAGTGGTTTAATAAGTAGGAAATTCAATTTTTCATTTAATTATTTTTCACTTTTCAAGTTTGAAGGCGGTTTGATTTTTTATTTAAGTTTTTATTTTATTAAATTTTTTGTTTTTTTTTTCCAAAATTTAAACCTTGAAATTGTCAATGATATTTTTGCAAAGTTAATATTATCCACAGTTAATATCTTAAAACACGGTTTAGTTATTCCAATCCGTTGAGGAGTTACATATTTTTTCTCCAAGTCACATCATCAGACCCTGAGATGGTCAACGAGGAACTGGCTGTGTAATGTAAATGTTACGAACATCAAATATCTGTAAATACGATTAAATTACTCCCAACCGGTGGGGTGTTCCACTCTTTATCTGATCCTCACCATGTCGTTAATGGGACCAACCTGAAGCAATCCCCTATTCAGTACCGTTTAAATCATCGGAATCGGTCGAACCGTCTTGGAGTAATCGTTGATATAGAATCGTTGAGGAATTGTATCTTCCATCATCAACTTATCCACATGTGATGATGATTATCAGACGCAAATACTAGAACAGCTTTAGAAAATATATGATAACGTAATAAATGCTCATAAAATTTGAGGGTTGCCCTCGATTTCCCTGGGATCCCATCATCAGATCCTAATTTGGTGGGACCAAATTGGAAGTATACCCTACCGAACGAAAGAAAAAATTTTGAAATCCGTCCAGAGTTGGAGGAGATCGGTACACAAAATAATAAATATACTGTGGAACATAGTGTCTCCTCCTTTTTTGAAGTCGGTTAAAAAATAATAGATGTTTATAAGTGAAAACCAAGTACAACGGATTCATTTGTAAGAATTTCAAGCTGGCCTAACAAAGTGACACCTCGCACCCTTAGAATGAGAGTGACCTAACTCAAAAATTGGAATTTGTGGGAAATGAGCAAGAAAGTTTTCAAAAAAGTATATATCGATGAATAGAGCGACTAATGAAAGTGACCGATTATTAGGTTGTCCTTTTCTTACTCATAATTCGAGCTCTTTCTCATCACAGGGTTTTAGGGTATGCATTTTAAGGTAAGTTTATAGCAAAAACAGAAATTACAGGAATTTTGAGTTAGGTCACTTTCATTTTAAGGGTGCGACCTGTTCTTATCGCATTTAGCCAAAACAATTGACATACATAAAAAGCCGTAAATCTTGAGCGTTAAAAGGGAAGTGAAAAACTAAAAGCTAGAAACTGCAATCATGTTTACAATGGAACACTGCGCCTCTTTCTTGTTTGAAAGTCTGTGAGTCATGTTCGGGTTCGGGCTATGTATGTACTTCTTTTGTTGACTGTAGTTCTTGGTTTATTCCTATCGTTATCAGGGATTCTTCCTTTTTAGGGCTCTTGAAAGTTGAAAGGTGCTTTTGAACTGAACCTTTTTGGGAGAGAATAATAGCGGGTCTGTCAACTAATGGACGGAAAAAGCGGAAATATTTTAATACATACTATGTTTGTACACCACGAACGTACTTGGTTACCATAAAGTTTAGGTCTTGACCTAAATACAAGTATTTGGTGATTCGGTGTCTTAGATGTACGAAGATCATTAGATTTTCGAATTCTGAGCTTTGGAATGCGAAAACGAACGTCCGAATTTAAGCAGATAAAGTAAGGTCAAGCAATCACCAAAGATTGCTATTGACTTGTTCGTTTGCTGTGGCTTTGAGGCTGTCTGTCCCGCTGTCCTCCGTGGGATCAAAAAAGTCCCCCTTTGTACCAAATGTTCCGCTTTGTCCCGCTTTGGTAATATTTACTTACTTGTGGACATGAAATTCATTAAAACTACGAGATTTATGCCCGATGACCTTTTTTTTAGCTATCAATACTATAGATTGTCGACAAATAGACGCCCGACGACCTTTTTTTTACTGTACGTCCCGTTTTCAGTGGTCAGAAAAAGGGTCAGTTTAGGTATACTTTTAGTATACCTAGCGACCTTAATAGCCGGAACTGATACTAGATACCTTTCGATCGATATCCAGTGACAGTATCTATAAAGTGACGAACGATAAAAGGAAAAAAAAAGAACTATAAAATGCAATAATAGAATTTTAAACTTGAATGATTTGCAAAAATGATTTTTTAACTTTATGAACTCAAAATGTTTGAGTCCTTTATCGATTTCGAATCTTGTTACGAGATTTTATTCGTTCATTTCCGAACATAAAATGTGTCTTTATCTGAATGATTACAAGAGTGTTAAGGTTTTTATTATCGATAAAAAATTCGGTTCGTATTAAAAGTCACTTTGTCTTTTTTACTGCAGGGAATTTTATTTTATATGGTAACGCGTGGATTGCTAAATGAGATTGAATTGATTTTCGAACAAATTTTGACCCCTTACAAAATTACGTAACGTGGACATTACATACGTAAGCACGTTTATACATTTGCAGGTCCATTTGCATTGCATAGTAATGAGGATGATAAAGTAGGCCATTAATGATATAAGGAATCCGTACCGACCAACAGGACAGGATTATCTACTAAGATTTTAGTTTTTTTTTTATGCTTTACTTGTCGTTCAATTCAATTCAATTTGTCTTAAGTACCTACACGAAGACACTCGTTACAGGGCTCGTTTTGTTTGAATTTTTATTTTTCCCTTACTTTCGGACCGAAAGTTTCAGTATTGAAGTCGGGTTTTCGTATAATATTGACTTGGGCTCAAGGATGGGAGCCTTTTTAGCCCTTTACGACTCATTGTACGAGTAGTCGACCGTTATCAATAGTCTCCACATTTTGTATTGTTCACCTCGCCATTCATTCACCAAGCTCCTCACGTCTGGAGCTTTTTGATAGTTATCAACACACGTCACAATTTACGATTCATCTGAATGTTTCAGAAATGTTTACATCAACTGTTTGTGTGGTGAGTTTGTTCAAAGGAATGCCTTTGAATAAATTTGTATGAAACATCTGCAATGTATTTGTTGAATTCAGACTTATGAATTGTCGTGAACTTGCTTATTCGTCGGACGGTAATTTTACCGGGCTTCTTATTTTTAATTTCTGTTACATTTCCACAGACATTCTTAGAAAATTCTGCGTTTTTTATCAAGATTCGATCTCAAAGTAAAGTCATCAATGAATTTATAACAGTTATTATGCGACAGTAAAAAGTAAAATATAACCTGTATCAAAAAAAAAGTTATAAAAAAACATAACCACATTACGACAGTATAAAATGGCCACCGGACAATATATTAAGTAACATTGTAACTAATAAGCACAGAGCTGTAAACACAAAAAATAAAACGCTTTGATACATTTACTTGTTCAACATAATGACGGTGTGAGCTTACAGCTATATTGCGATGAACATAAAGCTGAAACTGAAGCGAAATAAACAAACTAATAACAGCGAGGTCGTTTAAGCTATCATTTATGCAACTCTTTATGTATTCATGGTTTTCGGGATTCTAGAGCTCATCAGTATACGCCTTAGCTTCTCTCGTGAAGTGTGAAAGATCGCTAATCTGTGCGCCAGTGCGATTTCTAAAAATTTCGCGTGTTTTACGTATTCATTAGCTACATAAAGTTGTTTAGAGTGAAGACTTATCTCGTCTTGAAATGGGTCGTTCTTAAAAGTTTGCTTCGAAGATAATGGCCATTCTGCAGACGTCTGAAAGCCTTTCAAGTGTTGAAGAGTATCTTTTAAATTCTTGCTCGGAACGGATATTTGTACTGTATTCACAAAGGAATTTTGTAAGAAAGCATCTTTATCTTTATTCCATTGATTCAGAGTACGAATAAAGTCGTTAACTAGTCAACCATTCGTTGATTGCGCTGCTGGTTTATTTAGATCTAGTTATTCTAATTGAATGTCATCAGTATAATATCTATAAATAATTATTTTTCATTCTTTTTGCTTTCAAAAACTGTTCAGTTGAATGAAGATTTCCTTGGCTCGATAACTTGGCCCGTAAATTTGAAGCTTCCAAGTTTGCTGACCTAGAAATGGGAAAGCTTTTATCTCCAACGCTCCGAGTTTAAACGCACAGAACGGAGAACCCCTATTAGGAGATGGGACGCGACCTGGTTTCAAATTTAATATTCGTAATATAATGTCTGTTTGTCGAGTATACGCTTAGCTTTTGTAAATTACGTTGTCTTTGTCATGATGTCTTTGTAGCTGTCGCCTGTCTTCTTTCTAAAGGTTTAGGAAATTAAAGTACCTAAGTGTTTTAGTACTTTAGGAAATATTTTCGAGTCTTTAAGGATCTACTGATTTATTTAAAAGTACATTACAATACCTATAAGGTTTCAAACTTTAGATAAAATTCAAAATTCTTTCGTTGCTTCTTCTACTCTATGATAATAATTTTCCCGAATTAATGGTGCATCATTGATATTTTTAATTTTTTTGAAAAGAAGTACTTATTCTATTATAATGAATCTGGTCTTACTAAAATATTGAAGTACATTTATAACTATACGAACAAAAAATTTTGGGTTATAAGGAAACCCTCCTTTTTGAATTCAAGCCAAACCCTCTTTACCCCCCCTTGCACGCTGCTGAACGATGGACGAAATAATGGAATTAATAATTTAGGTGGCTGAATCCCGTGTCGTCGACACTTATTAACTTTTATGGTAGAAGTTTATCCTCAACTATAAAATTTATTCAACGTGCTTCATGTACTAGATTTATTGATTTACCGCATACTTTTCGTCTGACAATATTCCTATGACGCACCTGGGGTTTCCTAAGTCACTTACCGTTATGTGGTATGGCGTCCTCGTTTGTCTACTTTTAGGTACTGTAAAAAAATACATAAATTTATGTTAGGTAGGTTTTTTGCTGTTTGTTACTTCATCCGTCTATAATTTGTATTCGTTTTCCTGCTTCGTTTACTGTATCGGCGAAACTTTTGAGACTTTTTGAATTGTAAACAAAATTAGAATTAGGTACATTTTAATTCTTTGTGTCGTTGCTGATATGGTGGTAGATCTTGATTTTTTTTTAAACAAAAAAAAGCTTTAAAAGTCATAACTACATCTCAGTTTATTTACAAAAAGCTTTCAACTTGAACAAATGAAGAGATCTATTATATAGGTCAACTATTCCCTTGGAACGAAAACAACGCTCCTAAGGGTATATCTATATTTAAATAAAGGCCCCGAGTTAAATGCTTGATTAGGCTTAACGCACCTCCACATATTGATTGGCCTCTGCACGCTCAGGGAAAGCTAGTATGAGATAATACTTGTCATCAAATGGCCGGTTTTATACTGGCTGAATAGCTGAACGATAAATAAAAACTCCACAATTGGAGCTGCGTCCGGATTTCTAAAGAATTCATTCAGTAATTTTTCTTTTTATTTGCATTGTTTGCCACGAATGCATAAATAATCTAAGATGGAATACAGTTTCAAAACGGGTTGCAGCCAGTGACGACGAAATAATATCGCGAAAAGTTTGCGTCGTGAAAATCAAGGCGTAATTTACTACGAATTCGAAGTGAGATAGTGTGTTGTGATGGGGAAAAGTGTCGGTCATTAGTTGCGTATCTTTTATCTTAATTTATGTGATAGCATCTGTAAAAAAGATATCTATTTTAAGAATCATATAAAAGATAGCATGTAAAATTACTTGAAAAAAGGAATTCTGTGCATCATACCATTCATACCAGAACTTCTTTTTGATGACAAAGTCCTCAAAAGTGTTAAGCTTTCTCAATTTTGTTTATCGAACTATATTTCTAATCTGTTGAAGACTACTTAATTTATCTAGTCAGTGGCAATACAGGGATATAGTCGTTATGGGGCCGTCATACATGCTATGTTAGCGTGAAGGCAGAGAGGGAGAAGGGAGGAATGGTTATATGTGAGAATCGTAAGGTATTATGGTACTGTGCAGTCGGCATAGTCGTGTTAGTGTTCAGTTACTACTTTATAGACTTAAGGCGGCTGTGGTATAGACTTGTGCTGCATATGTTTTACTTCGCGTGCGACATGCTGAAACTTCTGATGAAGTTGGTGGAACTTTACTGAGGATGGGGTTATGCCTTAAGTTTGGAGGTAAAATGTTTTTATTGTTTTTGGCTTTTTATGTACATAAGTAACCGCTAAGTGAGCAGACGAGCCATCAGCCACGTGATGTTGAGTGGTCATCGTCGCCCATGGACATGAGCAACGCCAAAGGCGCCACCGACGTATTACCAAGAAAGAAATCAGACTAATTGAATGACTAGAATTAAATTATGGTTTTAGACGGTATGAAATGCATAATACTTTGTGAAAATTGTATTGTACGTATTGCATACGAGTACCGACGCTGTATTAAATTTAGCTAGTCTTTATCGTTAGTCGTTTATATATTTTGTTATTACCTCCACATGCATGGCTTTGAATACATGTAAGTTTATTTTAATGTTGTTCGTTTAGTAAACGCGATTATTATAAACCAGTCTGAAATAGATGCTACAGCAAAAAAAATACCAGTAGGGAAGTTTTGTTATCAAAAGGCCTTACTACTGTCGGATTCGTGTCTACTCCGGAGTTCCGGACTAATGGTCAGTCAAGAGTAAAGAAACCTTTCTCCAATCACGATACATTTGCGATAAAGTTGGGTATTAGAGAGCCCTGTGACCTCCAATAGCAGGCACCTGGTGAAGTAGCTGCGTATGTTGCTAAAAGAGCACTTACCAACGGTGAAGATTTCCTTGGAACGGAGAGCTTACATACCAATAGCCTGGATCTGGTGCAAATACATGTGGATAATTTACACTCAGCATAATGTTTGGTTGGAAACCATAAGCCATAATTAAATAAAACTTATGGAATATTTCGGTTTCCAGGTTATTTTCGAATAATTATGTAAAACTATAAGTTTCGGTGGGCAATAAAACAACAGTCGAGCAATTTGCAAGCCATTGTTACATTGTTTACTCTTCATCGTGATTGCCATGACTGACTTGTTTATGCACACATAGTTCACTAGAAGACGTATACCAGACTAAAAAACTCCAGTAGGATTTGGAGGGGGCAGTTTATATCAGATTTTACGCTGAATCAATTTTGATTCTGCCAAAAATAATATGAGTAGTTTACAGAATTTTTAAATGTGACTCTTCTCAAGATCGATATTTGCTTGAGCTTGCCAAAAATCACAGATATAATACTTTGTGAAAAAATGTTTTCAAAATCGATCGTGAGACAATCGTGAGCACTCTAGACGTCCATGATCGCGATGTCGCGAGACTACCAAGTATTATATTTATATCTATCTATAGAGCCACAATGTTTTTTAAATGTTTTCAATATATTTCTTCAACTGTAATATGCCATATGTCAGTGTATAGCAAGAGGTCATCGTCGTCTAATAATATCTGTAACACCAAAGGCATTCGATACGTTACTGGCATAGGTTACAGGCCAAAAAGGAATATAAAGGAATCGGGGCACCAGCAATATTACTAGCTCATCGATGCCAAAATACGTGAAAAGTATTTCGCGGTCGATTTTAGAAATAAGTGTGATAGCTTACCCGTCGCGACAAACTGCGTGGATAGGATAAGCGACCTGCAATAAAAATGACCATGATCTCGTCCGTTACTTAGTAGGTTGCACCGCGAGGTGGCAAGGAAGGTTGGCTTGAGCTCAAGTATGTTAGAGGACCCTTACACCAAACAAATGTTTTTAGAATCTGTCTTGGTTCAACAAAATTTAATTCATTTTGCTAAAACGAGCACGTTTCTCTTGCCAAGTCTACATGGATGACCCATGGTGGTGATATTTTTTTCTACGAATGGAATCGAAAACAGTCAAATTATAGACAGAGAGATAAATAGACACGCGAATAATCTTATAAATTAAATTTTTCATTAAACGTGCGAAAGTCTAAAAATTTAATACACTGCCAAATACTATTCTGAAACTACTTCAAAAGACCTTTGTTTGTTGACGTCTCATAGGTAAACGAGTGGAGATTTTCCGTTTATAAGCGACCAGCGCAGTAGACGTTTTAAAAATGAAAACCGACGTTGCTACGTGAGGGGATTGTGTGGAGTTTCATTCATTGGGATTTGTTACGGCTATTACACCGCGTAATAACTTCATTTCTGTTATTATGTTGCACAAGTACGACAGTAACGACCATGACTTGTCATTGAAGACGTATTAGTAGTCAGGATTTTGTACAGTTCGTCTTGTTACTCTCTAAAGTTAAACTAAAAGAAAGAAAGAAAAGGAACCCTAACAAGCCAAGTCTTTCCGAAACAAGATTTTTAATGTGATGTGAAGGATTATATCATTACATAGGAGCTTAGGAGTTTTTTTAAAAGGATCAACAACGGCTACGTTAGATCTACACACAGTCTGCAGACCCAAATCCATAGCAGCAACACACAATTTTCAATTTTATATTTTACGAAACATAAATAAAAAATAAAACCGTTTAACGTCCGTGAACAATGTCGACATTGAACATAGGACTTTATAAGATTACGGACCTCTTTTACTATCGTCAAGTAAAGTCATAAGTAGTTACTTGTTAAATAACGTTAATCGGCATGTAAAAGTCACAATTAACTTTTATCAATTTCACAATATAAAATGTAGTTCCGAGTAACAACTTGGCAGTTAGTTGAATGATTTGTCATAATGCGTTCCAACATTCGGTCAGTTTGTGTTTGCCAGATGTCAAACACGTGTCAAATCGGTTAAGTGCCAGTACGTCCGTCATTACTACAAAGGTTTGGTATAAGTTGGTGTTATTAAAATTCGCAGGTACTTTTTGATGTTTTTGTTTAGACCAATATTAAATTAGTAAAACATGGATATAATTAAGAGAGAAAGAAGTGCTAATTTTACTCTGTAACACAGATATATTTAAATATCCATTGTTTAAAAAAAATAAGTAATAAACAAGCGAAATCTAGCAAAAAAATCATTTTCATCAAAATCGGTAAAATAATCAATCAACACGTATATTACTAATAGACTAATTCTTGGTGTTTTTCGTGCAAGTTTTTCGAAATCGTATATTTGACTATCGATAAATGAAATAAGTAAATTTAATAATTTATTGTCAAATAAATATACTTTTATAGTTAGCCATAATAGTTTTTTACTTCACTGCACGTACCTTGCTATCGTAAATCCAATTTTAAGACCGGGCAACACTAGCCAACAGAAATGTACCTAGGTCTATAGTCTATGCTACATTGTTTAATTTGTTTTATATATTTTTATGGAAGCAACTGGAAATAAAAAATTAAATAATTTTTAGAATTTATTTATGTTTTCTTTCAGAGCATACAGATACACAGCAATGCTTACACTATATTCACATTCGGATCAGAATTTACGTAATCACTGTGTTGCCTAGCAACCACAAACAAACAGGTGCATGAAACTTTTGGTCGTATAAAGTGCGTTTGAACTAAATCTGGAGTTCGCAAGTCGCGTTCCGTTCCACTCTTTGTAATTTTATTTTATTTCTAAACATAATATTTATTTTGCAAAAGTTTAAAATAACACGGAATAGTTACGTATAAAATCGATATAGACTGTTTTAAAATACATAAACATAAATATAAAATGTTATTCGGCTTTGTTTAATGAAATTTAACTTATAAATAATTTTATGCTCATGCATATTGAGTGGAATGAAATATCTGTATAATCTGTACAGAGCCATCTCTCAAGAACTTATTTGTGACGTGGCGAAAATTGGAACTAATGCCATTCCATTCATAAATTACTACTATGCGCGCTATGATTGGTCCAATGCGTGCGGCAGCGCCCTCCTTATAGTCACAGATAAGTTGATTTCACTGTATTTCGAAATATAATACGACCAAGTTGCAAAGCATGTAAGCGCCATTATAGCTGTGAGGTTTTCGTAGTCATTTCTATTTATAGTCATAGGTAGGCCGGCCTCAAAACAATAAGTTTCTACAAAGGTTTGAAGTCGCTTCACGAAATTAAGGATGTGCGAGCGTGAGTTATTCATGACGAAAATTGTTTTAAGATGTTGGTTTTTACGTCGTTTTCTCTTAGTGTGTTGTTGTTATAGATCAATATTAAAATAATGAAGTTGTCACAAACGTTATAATGATTATTTCGTTCTTTAATAGTTATTTGGTGTGCGAAATACAAATCAGTTTGTGAAAACCCTATAAAGGAATTTTTACGATTTATTGACAAGTATTCTGATACGAGTTTGACTCAAGTATAATTTTAGATATCGTAAAATCAAGGTACAGTGCACAAGGAAAATAGCCTTGTCTCAAAACCACGCACAACACTACACATTATCTTGGATTTTTGTATGATATAATAACTAAAGGAACTATTAAAACGGAAATTACACACAAAGCACTTAAAAACAATATTTCTAAGCGAAAACCACCGAAAAACACAATCAACAACAATGTCAAATTCATTAAACTTGACATGTTCAGTTGAAGGACCAAAGACAAAATTAAAACATTTTTCTTGTCTACGGTTATTGCATTATTATATAATAAGTCTATTAATATTTATCTATTTCATTTATTTTTCAGCATTCAGATTCAATAAAATATAATAAATTAATATTTAAAAACAATATTGCTATTAAACCAAAAATAAATTTTATCTGCGTTGCGTCCAACTCTTTTAAACGAAAAAAATAGGTAAGTAAAACCTACAGTGCTGCTATCTGTATAAATATTATGAAACTACAATTATAATGCTACTAAATCGAAAAAAACACTTGCAATGGTTTAGTGTCTGTAATGAACATGAGTCTTTATTTAGTATCTTAATATCTGTTATCTTTCCCTGTTCGTTGTACTAAGTTTGAGGACCCTGATGGTGGTGAAAGAGGCCCTACATCTTTTACATCATTATTCTTTTATGAACCTCAGCTAAAACACGGTAAATATTTTTTCACCGTGAAAAGCTAAGGTAGGCAAAAATTTAAATTTTAACTCGTACCTATTATTACATATTATTGAATTTACTAGTCGCCGTCGTATATACGCATCCCACATAATATTCTCAACAGTGTGATTCAGAGGAGTTGAACAGCGACATCTAGTGACAAACGCAAGTACTTTTAATGTAACGATTTTAATGTAACGTGCACGATACTGGTACGGTACGGGTTTGGTACGGTCATGGTACTCTTATGGTACTGGAACCGTGCGAGCGTTCTGGGCCCTAATTCACGTAACTTTAAGACGCATCGATTGAGTTGCAGTGACGCTGCAATCAAGTTGTAGTGACGCGGCAATCAAGTTGATGTTGGTTGACGTTTAGTGTCTAAACCGTATTCTCGTAATTTTTGAACTGCGCGTCGACTGCACGCAAACTGCGCGTGAACTTCACTTCTCCTGCACGCATCCTGCGCGCCTGCCAAACTTTTCTTCGGCTATTTAGTACTCTGTGTTAGTGTTGTCATATGAGAGAACAAATAAACTTATTAATTAATCAAATACAATTTATTATGTTTCCATTACAAAACAAAAGCGTCAACAAAACTGCATAAAAACTCGCACCGAGAAGTTTATGAGAATACCCTCAAACTGCGATCGGAAACACGCTATCTTGACGCGCATCAACAGAATACCTTTTTGTGACGTGAGCGTGATTGACAAGCGCTCGCGTGACGTGAGCGTGCTTGACAGCGCTCGCGAAAGCTAAGAGAATACGGAAAGTGTTATTTTGATAGGAACGTCACTGCAACTGCACTGCAATCGAACTTGTTAACTTACGTGAATTAGGCTGCTGGTATGGTGCGGATATTGTACGGGCACGGTACTAGTATGGTACGGTTACGGTGCAGGTCCGATACTGGTAATACTAACCCCAATCCCTTGCCGGATGGCTGTCGTAAGAGGCGACTAAATCCGATCCGCTGGTGGTAGGACCCCTCGAAGATGATATTGATTTTAATAGTTCATTAATACCATTATTATGATAATATTATCATTTCTCCGAGGGGACTGCCTGGATAGTTATCCTACCACCCTACCACCCTGTTGCTTGAGTCAGCCGCCAAACGACTTGTTCCGGCTAGGGGCTTGAGAGCCAGTTCTTTTATCTTCTCTCTTTCCTGGCCGGCAACGTATCAGTGATGCCTTTGCTGTTGCTGATGATCATGGGTTGTATCAGCTTGTGTGCCAGCTATTTCCATAAAAAAGGTGACATTATAACAAAAGAATTCCCGGAAAAATGAGAATTTCATGAGACCGAATATCGTGTGATTCAAAAGTTACATTTTGCATTGTTTTAGGTCACCGAAATAACAACATTGGTATGAAAATATTAATGGATTCATTTCCGTTTAGCGTTCCGTGCCCGGTACGTGGCATTGCTGCATTGGTACCCGTACGAAATACAGTTCACTTACAGTATCGTACATTACAAAACAGAAACATAGTAGCTTTGCTGTATAGGGCTTTAGTTAAAAACTTGGGAAAGCTTTTTCAACTTTTACAAACCCAACCCTTCATTCAACTTGTCTACAAGGGTCTGATCTGAGCAACTAACGAAACTTTCTTTTATGAAAAAATAGAGATACGAGTATGTGCAGGGAACATGGTGGCATGGCATTGTCACCAAATTCTCATTGGTGGCGTTAATAATTTGCTCGGATTGATTTCTGAAATTTAGGTTCACGGCGTAGTAAGGGGTAGTGATTAAGTACTCTGTGTTAGTTAGGTGGTAGCAGACTATCTGTCAGGCAACCATTGAGTTCGTCAAGCCTTCGAGTGTGTCCTATAGGGAGTAGCTGGTACTCGGATCTGAACCTTCGCTAAACTGTACCGTAAAGCTGACGTGGCTAGTGTAGTGCTGAGAAGTTGTTGCTGTTATTCAGCTGCGAACGTAAATGACAAAGACTTTTCAGCATCGGTCCTCGGAAGGGACAAGCCGAGGGTCAGTTATTTTTTATAGGGGGAACTCGAAGCTTTTTATAATGTGTGGGGCGGCTGAACTTGAAATGCTCTATGGCCTTTGGTAAAATACCTATGGCACCTATGCATTATGCAAGCATTGTATAATGTAGAAGATTTCGAAACCGTGATTTAGATTTTGATCTTATAGGTATTCCCTGTATTCCGTCATGTGTGTAGTGAACAGTTCTACATTGCATGTGGCATGGAATTAGTCAAGCAGTAATCTTTAAATATAACATCGTTGCAGTGCATCTGTGATGTAATTTAGCAACAATTCGGTCGGTTGACTTCATATTATAAATAAAATATATCTTGGTTGTCCAGACGACGCGACGCTCCATAGCTACGATAGGGATCGATAGACGGCGTTATAATCAAGATAATAACAAATTAAATAAATTACTACAACCGTAGTGATTTATCGTTTATGTTACCGAATATTATCTAATAAGGCGCACCAGCACGCCGTGGATAGTTCAATAATATTCAAGAATATAAAATTCCAACCCTACATACCTAGGTAGAATGGCAACTAACTACATTCCTTGCCAAGGCCCTGTCTCTCGCTAGTGAGTCTTCATACATCTTTGAAAACATGATTTTAAAGAAGTCTAACGCACTATACTACGTGAGCGATCTAGATGTGAACGCGAAGCAACGCGGCGCAACGCGAAGACAACAAGCAGTCAAAACGTATTGAAGTGTCCTACGCGTAACGCAGGACACTTCAATACATTTCTACTTCGCATTCGCATCTAGATCGCTCAGGTAGGATGCAGCGTTAGGTGCGTAGGTTCCTTCACGGTTTTTTCATTCACCGAAGCAGGTGATCATTACGCACATATCTTGTTCGGTACATGAAACCACTAGACTACTGCTCATAAGGCCTGAAAGATAACAGTGTGTATTGTTGACAGGTGTTGTTGCATGGTGGGGGTAAGGCGCCGCGATGGGGGACAGTTTCCTGCACCTGGGGGACATCGTCTCCCTGTACGCAGAGGGGACTGTGTCAGGCTTCCTCAGTACTTTAGGGTGAGTGGTTTTAAGTCATAACATGCTTTTATTCACCACATCTCTTGTCCCGTGCTGGAATTTAGTCATTGATTTTAAAATACCAATTTTTTCGATCTGCTAGAGACTTGAAAATTGCAATGCGAAAAAATGAATAAGAACCAAAAAGCATAGCCTGTTCCAGGTATTGTGTATTTCAAATAAACTAACAAGGTTACACAAAAAGATTGAAAGGAAAAAAATATTTTAAAATAAAAATACTTTCATCATACAATTTCGGTTTAAAACGAATAAAATATTTTTCGTTAAGCTTCATACAGATTCAAAACCAATAAAGCTAATAACCAGCGTATTCGTATTGGAAGGATCCGATATTTTGAATGAACCCGTGTTCTCACATTTCTAACGAGGGGCAGGTTCTTAGTCGTCTAATTAAATTCCTAAATCGTGTTTGACATGTCGCTCCTTGCCCCCAGGTTGGTAGATGACAGATGCGTCGTTTGCCCAGAGGCCGGCGACCTCACCGATCCGCCCAAAAAGTTCAGAGGTAAGTACTCACTCAATTTATAATGAATTTTGTCACCTACCTAGTTATTAATTGGAAAAGTTGGAAATTCAAGTGGGAGTTATAATGTGAAAATATATATAATATGATCAATTTTAAACAACATTAAAATTTTGATTATGTGTATGTTACACGATAATATTTAAAATTTTATCTGCGTCTCAGGACCTTTGAAAATCGTATAGGTAAACCCAACTGTTAATATGTTATAGCGGGCACCTCTCCTCCTTCCTGATGGTAAATGGGTACCACTGACCAATAATAATCTGTCATGAACCATGACCTAATGCTAAATGTGTAGAGTGTTTTCCATCTTCGGAGGGTACGTGAACTGGTGCCAGTTGCTATAGTTTGAAAACAACTTCTAGCACTGGTCTGCAGCTAGCTCTTGCACCAAACCGCACTAGAGCAATGTAGTCGAGTATACTCTTAAGTACTCAACTACTCACTTACAAAGAAAGAGCGGTGCCCCTCACTAACGACTTTTTTGCAGGGTGCTATAACTTTACAGTACCTCCAGAGATTAGTCTTCCCGCAAGCTTCGCATCTTTAAAACCGAGCTAGACGTTTTCGTCGTACTACATGAAAGAGATCGTTAGGCTGTGACCTGAGCCCTTGAATACGAGTGACTGCGTAACAGGTTTACGTGTATTAGGTTTCAGAGGGACAGCCTTGCGTTCCGAACTGTAGTTCATTAAAAATAATAAGTGCAAGTACAAGACTTCTGTTATATTATTGAAACATAATCTTAATTTTGCTAACAAAAAATAACCGACTTCAAAATTACTCAAAAACTACTTGTCAGATCTCGCTCAAATTTATGTGGGACCACATGACAAACACCTGCTTTCTATAAAAAAAAAGAATCATCAAAATCTGTTCACCCAGTCCAAAGTTCTGAGGTACCAAACATAAAAAAAGCGGCCAAGTGCGAGTCGGACTCGCCCATGAAGGGTTCCGTAGCAGCAAGTAACATAATATAAAAGTTATTGTAGTTCGTTGTAACTTTGATCAATGTTTTTTGCGGTTTACGATTTATGACGTATTAAAAAAAAACTACTTACTAGATCTCATTCAAACCAATTTTCGTTGGAAGTTTGCTTGGTAATGTACATCATATATTTTTTTTAGTTTTATCATTCCCTTATTTTAGAAGTTACAGGGGGGGGACACACATTTTACCACTTTGGAAGTGTCTCTCGCGCAAACTATTCAGTTTAGAAAAAAATGATATTTGAAACCTCAATATCATTTTTGAAGACCTATTCATAGATACCCCATACGTATGGGTTTGATAAAAAAAACATTTTTGAGTTTCAGTTCTAAGTATGGGGAACCCCCAAAATTTATTGTTTTTTTTCTATTTTTGTGTGAAAATCTTACTGCGGTTCACAGAATACATCTACTTACCAAGTTTCAATGGTATAGCTCTTATAGATTCGGAAAAAAGTGGCTGTGACATACGGACGGACAGACAGACAGACAGACAGACAGACAGACAGACAGACAGACAGACAGACAGACAGACAGACATGACGAATCCATAAGGGTTCCGTTTTTTGCCATTCGGCTACGGAACCCTAAAAACAGTCGAATTGAGAACCTCCTCCTTTTTCTGAAGTCGGTTAAAAATAACTTAAACCGCTTCCCTTATTGACTCCAATAATTATTAATTTTTATGAAGAGTAGAATATAAAGAGTCCCGGGATAATAAGCGGATTAATAACTGACCTTCTTTTTGGACTTAGATCTCTTGGTTTTAGGATTTTTACTAATGTTCATAGGTGAGTTTTAGTTACCAGGTCCTTTCGTTTATCAGATATTTAGATAAAATCTGCCCTACGACACTATACCCCAGTGGGTAAAAAGTTACAGACCTGGCAGTCTATTATGAACTCTTAATTCCAGCCATGTTCCAGTGCAAACGTCAAATTCGTATTACCAAAGCGGTCACGTGACACTTTTTAGCCAATCATCCGTTGTTCTAAGTCCGATAAATGATTTGCCTGGAACATTAATGATTTTTATAAAAGTTCATAATAGGCCCGCTGGTTACTTATTTTGCCAGCTAGGGTTTTAATTAAAAAAGTTGTAATTGAAAAAGTCTGGACTCTTTTAAGCCTTAGTAACAGAGGTCCCTTTTGTGAATCGGCCTTGTAATCTAAATCCCCTTTTAGTTACGGCAAATCCTGGAGATTAGCCTTGTGATCGCCGGCTTTGATTAAACGTTGACAGGGTTATTAAGGCAAGGAGGCTACACGATGGTCGGTTTTGTAAAATATAAGGTTTTTTAGAGTTTTATTGTATTTCCGTACATCGAAGAGTCTAGACTAAGCAGTGTTTGTCTTTCCGGGTATAGAGTTTGCTGGATAGAGAGAAAGATACAAAACAGTCAGTAGGCCTCCTCAAGAGGAAAGACCCGTACCTACTCAGTAGTGGACCACTAATGAGTTGAATTCAACAAAATGAAACATTGTATACAATGTACATTGTCAATGTCAAAATAATCTAATACCTTTAAACGAGGTATTCTTGTATAATATACCTATATATATTCTCGGGATCTCGGAAACGGTGCCTAAGATTTTCATGAAATTTAGTATGCAGGAGATTTAAGGTGTGATAAATCGATCTAGCTAGGTTTCATTTTCAGAAAATTTAGTTTTATCCGTGTTTTCAGGCAATGAAAAACTGCTACAATATCATTGACTCTTCCTGAAATCTACTGGCGTGTAATAATACTATTATTAATGGGAGCAACTGCTTTAACAACACAGAGCTACTTAGTAGATGGCGTGGTTAACCAATATTAAAATACCGAGCAAAGCTCGGTCATCCGAATATTATACGTTATAAACGATAAGAACTTTAGACAAACTCTAATATTATTATTTCTGAAAAAGTACATAATTTTTCTTCGGCAAGTTAACAAAAACATATTGTTTTGCAGATTGCCTGTTCAAAATATGTCCCATGAACCGGTACTCCGCTCAGAAGCAGTTCTGGAACACAGCCAAGCAGTCGGCCAATGCCAACGCGGACACAGACACTGGACTGCTGAAAAGGTTGCACGTGAGTAATCAATCCTCGTGACCAATATAATGTTCAATTACCAGGTCCATGTATGAGGTCTGATATTACATAAAATCTGCCCTGTACCCTACATCGTACCCTAGTGGGGATAGAGTAATAGCGAGGTTACTTTGTCGCACTTTGTAGCTTCGTTGGCAATCTAGGGTTTTAACTAAATCGGAAATTGCTGAAAAGACAGCACGTGAGTACTCAGTCCTCGTCGCCAATTTAGTTAATCTGTCTAGGACTGGCACAAATTGTCTGTGTCGGTGTGGCAGTTCGATTAAAATGTTATCTTCAAGGAAAGCGTGTACATGCTTTTACTAAGTTAGTGCGCTTTACCACCCAAGAGTATCGTCATTTACTATCAGGTGAGATTGTAGTCAAGCATTACTTTATATTTTATAAATAAAACACACTCGCTCACATATACTCAAGCTAGAACGCCGGTCCTTCCACGTGCGTGTCTGCCACAATACTGGTAGATTGGTGAGTGACTACTTCTCAACTGGTGTACATGAGACAGTGTGTATAATTTATTGAATGGCATGTACTTACGCACCCGCCTCGCCCCAATGTTCTCCACCACGAGACGAGGTCCTAAGCCGAGGCTCGAAGCCTGCAGGGTGTGCCCTAAAGACATTCACAACCCTTTACTTCTCGTGAGGTAGTTCTCACCCTTCGTATAAACAGGTTTTCTCGGCTGAGTCTTTCTAGGCTCACCTATTGTAAATCCCGCTAAGGACAACAGCAACTGTCCTTAAAAATTGTTACGTACACTACAGTCCTGCTGACGTACTAGCCACTGCACAAGTTTCGTGCTTGAGAGTACTCAGCGGTACAAGATGTCGCCACACAGCTGAAGTGCCCTGGATAGCACTTTACGCGAACAAGCTCGTAGACTAGCAGCCTACTTGCCTGTCGGAATGGCATTTGATAATACACTCATATTCTTACATTTGCAGTGGTAAATGTCCCACACACCCTAAAGTCCTCGCTTGGCAGCCATGGCCATTGCCAGGGTTTTAGAGACAAAATATGTAATAATACAAAGTTACTCTATCCGTCGATGTGATTTGGATGCGGCTTCACCGTTATTAATTTCTTCTGTGGGACAGAAATAACTTTAATTGGGTTATTAATTTCCATTTACTTGCTTATTCTTTCATCGAGCCAAATAGTGATTAGCGATGAGGGCATTTCCGTGTCTATACATACGAGTACATCATACATTGATAGAGACAGAGATTTTATGATTATGATGAGTATGAAGTTTAATTGACTGTCAACTAGTAATTAGAACCACGGTAAAAATATCTTTACCTTGCTAAAATGCTCGCTTACACTTGCATATTTTTTAGTTGTCATATTGTTTTAAAACACATCGTTTGAATGGTACCTTATAAAAAGATTACTATGACAAATAACTAAGATAATATTATTTATGATGCAAGATAGGGGATTCGTACTTACACATCTAGTCTAACATATCACATTATATTTGAAATTATGAGCCAAACGATAATGGGGTCATAAGACTATTAAAGTGGTATGTTAAATAACGTCTGATGTGGTTCTATTAATGTATCGAATAGAATCTGCTCCCATTACACTATGACCAAATTTAATGGTTATTAGTTATAAAATCATCCGTTCCAAACATATCCTTGACTTTTATATTAACCCTGTTTTCAAAAAGCGTCATTGAAATTAATCATTATTTTTAAACGTTTTTATTGGCAAGCTCGATTCAAATCCTGAGAAAGCTTTTACGACCTGTAGCACTATTGATGGAAGCGTGATTTTAGTATTTTTCATAAGTAATGTTTATTGTCTGTTCAGTTAGTTACTGAAAGTAATTATGTTTCTGTGTGAATTCTTTACGGAAACCAAACGAAGTAGGAATCAAAGGAAACTATGTTACCAAATAGGAGCGTCAACCCTCATTACACTTAATCCTAGTATATGGCGAGATAAAAATACATTGTACCTACTGAACACGGACCTGAAAAAAAGACGGACGTAACCTCGTCTAATCGAGAGTGAAGCATAGCAATGGCCGCCCGCTTATCATGTGTGCGTAATTTTTGATTCGCGATTGAAGCAGTGAAGTGTCAATGTGTGGGTGTGTGTACTTGTACGAATAGAGAGTTGGTATTACTATGGGTGCTTCACTGAATTTTTTGTTGGGATTACGTCCGTCTTTTTTTATGTCCGTGCTCCTGAATTGCAAACAGCATTTTGTTTTCAATAAAATATGTGTGTACTGCAGACTATTATTTCGACGATATGACGGTTTTAACATTAATTATGTGTGTGTGTGTCCGCAGCACGCGGCGGAGATAGAGAAGAAGCAGAACGAGCTGGAGAACCGCAAGCTGCTGGGCACCGTGGTGCAGTACGGCAGCGTGGTGCAGCTGCTGCACGTCAAGTCCAACAAGTATCTCACGGTCAGTTCTACACCTTTATATTAAAACAAATAACGCTACGCACTCATAGCCACATACTAGGATTCCATGTGGGCGCCATGAACAACACACAAAGACAAGAACACACACAGACCGACAGTAGAAATTCAAATTTATGCCTCGCTGGGAATCGAACCTAGGACCATTGTTATGGCGGTCCGGCTTGGTAACCATTACCCCACACGGGTCGTCAACCAGATCGCCTACCGGCTCAGCACACACTTTGGACTTCAGTTATACCTAATTTTGGCTACTTGACAGTTCTCGGAAATTAAATGTATTTTAAAAGTTGCAAAAGTTTCTTTTACTTACTTGAAGTATTTTAACAAATTTTAAAAACTCGTAGTGCTCGCGTATACTTTGTTACAACTCTACGCTGCGACATTTTCCGTTCGCATTTTCACATTTTGCTTAAATAAGGCCAAGCTTTAGTTAGTCTTATGGCCTTAAAACACCATTTATATTTATTATTTGAATTTTCGGGTTTGGGATAGTTATCCCAGAGGTCACTGCGACCAGATTTGATCTATTGTAGCCGTACCCGCTTCGGAGTTAGATCTGGTCTTCAAGTCCCACTGCCCGGACGAACAGTAGGATATTCCTAGATTCCAGTTGTTTTACTTGCTGATGCGGCTTCTGCAGTGATTTATGACAGGGCAGTCACAGAGTATGTGGATGGGCGTTTCCTCTGCCTCCTTGCAAAATCTGTATGTTGCAGTGTTGCACAGACCTATCGTCAGTAGGTCATTGAACCTGCAATGTTGTAAGCAAATAAGTACCCGTAAGTCAGGACGATTCAGGTTGAGCATTTTCTTTGAGTAATTTTGCGAGTAACCAGTCATTAGGATTTTGGCCTGTCTTTCACCGGTTTCTTTTCGCCACATCTCAGCTCCCCTCTTCAGGGCTATGACCTTGAGTATGGTTCGAGAAACTGCCTTGGAGATACCCACCATAGGCTCGGGACTCAAGGAGGGGAGTCCTTCTTACCAATTCATCGGCTCTCTCGTTCCCGCGTATACCTTTATGCCCAGGTACCCATATGCATTAATTATAGTACCATGCTCGTCGTACACTGATTTCACACGGTAATGTTAGAAAATTATAAAGAACCATAAAATTTTATAGTCGATACTACTCGTAACACATCTTTGAGTATGTTATGAGAATCTTTCAAGTTTCAAGGTATGGAGTCTTGGAGGCTGTCAGGCGTGTTGTTTTTTTAATTTTAGGTTTATCCTCGTATTAAAGTATTGCCTTTCAGTTTTCAACCAAAGCGTTATTCATACTCTCAAAGTAAAAATGAATTGAAGTCTACATTTATGTATGTAAAGGCAGTTTACTTGTGGCAGGTTGGGTTTCATATAACTCATCAATGTCGTCTACTTTCTTTCTCCATCTTCATTTTTTTTTCAAATTGTACCCACCTCTGTTTTAGGTTGTATGTAGGTATTTTCATCGAAATTATTTTTGCGATCGATATTGCTATATTTATCTCTTTGTACAACCTTGTATGATAAATAAATATAGTTGCAATATATTGTTATGTTTATTTTTGTAGGTAAACAAGAGGCTGCCGGCGTTGCTGGAGAAAAATGCAATGCGGGTACACCTGGACGCCAATGGCAACGAGGGCTCGTGGTTCTACGTCATACCCTTCTACAAGCTGCGCTCCACCGGTAAGTTCTGTGAACATTAAATGACGCTGCACACAAGGATTCTCTGTGTCGTGAGTGCCACGGACAACACACAAAGACAAGAACGCACACACTCAGACCGAGAACAGAAAGGACCATGCCCATATTAGTATGGAGCTGAAAGTCAGCAATGCCATGCAATGCCCAAATTGCAGCTCTATGTCATAAGATAACTTTTTAACAGTATTTGTGTGATATCTAGATTTAATGTCATATAAAGCACCGGTTCAAAAGATATTGGACATTAAACATGATAACTTTCTACTGGTTTTTTATACATTTTATCGTTTACAGACAGCATTGCTATTAGTTTTTCACTAGGAACTTAATTTTCTATTAATTTAATTTAATTTTTAATTTTTTATCCAGTGCTTCATATGATTTAAAATTAACAACATAATTCTAGTTTTTATTTATTAGAGCAATCTTGTAATATACTTTATCTGGGCATTTCTGGGGCACAGATGGGCATTGTCCTTTAAACTCATTATAGGCTACACGGGTCGTCACCAAACAGCTGACAACCGAGCCACCGGTGAGTGTTTGCCATCGTCCAAGGACATCAGAAATGCCAAAGCCATTTAATCCAAATCACCGATACGTCTAATATTTTTAGAACACCTAAGACAAACGTCCCAACTCAGAGTCAGAGTCAGAGTTAGTAGATAATTTGTATGGTGATTCTTAACTTAGGAGCGATTTAAGTAACCGTTAGTGACTCTGAGTTGGGGCGTAAGAGCGCCTACTAAAAGACTACGGTCTTCGAGGTATGCCACAGATGTCCATGGGGAGCAGGGGAAGCTTAAACTGCAAGCTTGTCTGACGACCCGTGTGGCGCAGTGGTTACCATACCGGATCGCCGCACCGAGGGTTCTGGGTTCGATTCCCAGCGAGGCGGAAATTTGAATGATGAGTTTGAATTTTTGTTCTCGGTCTAGGTGTGAATGTCCTTGTCTAGTGTGTTGTCCATGGCACCCACGACACAGGGAATCCTAGTGTGGGGCTATGAGTGTGAAGCGTTATTTATTATTATTAATTTATTATTATTTATTTGTTTGCTATCTTTATCACATAAAAAGATCCTGAAAAGTGGTTTCGTGTTCGAGGACTGATTGGGGCAGATTATTTAACAGGTAGTTTTTATACTTGACTATGCAATATATAAACATTCATTTAATCAATTGTAATTGTTTGAGCAGGTGACAATGTGGTGGTGGGCGACAAGGTGATAATGAACCCAGTGAACGCCGGCCAGCAAGTGCTGCACGTGTCCTCCAACCACGAGCTGCCGGACAACGCCGGGTGCATGGAGGTATGTCATGGGATTCGCCTGGATAGCTACCACTCTCTTGATTGAGTCAACCGCCAAACGACTCGTCAGTCTTTTCTTCTCTCTTTCTTGGCCGGCAACGCATCAGTGATGAATTTTTGTTGCTGACGCAAATGGGTGACGAAGTGACGATAGCCACTTACCATCAGGTAGATCGTCAGCTCATTCGCCGGCTATTTCCATATTAGGTACATATTTATAACAGTCGACGTCTTGTCACGTGAGTAAGCTCATAAAACGCCGTCATTACAATACATGACTCACATCTCATCAGGACGCTATTTTAGGAATTAAGATAATAATTATGATGTGGGGAAGTTTTTTTGGCCCCTGATGATGCCTTTGGTGCTAGTTGATGGCATCTACTTACCTAACGGGTAGCTCGTCTACTTGTTTATCGGCTATTAACATAAAAAAACCTAAATTTTTTTCAAAAATTCGAAAATCCAACTAAAAAATAGAAAATCCAACTAAAAAATAGAAAATAAATTTGAATTAGTCGTGTAATTGTTAAAAAATATTATCCCTTCTACTCATTGACACCATGCACCCCACGCTTTTATTACAGTTACACGATTCTTCATTTAAAATTTTGTATTTTTTAGTTGGATTTTGTATAAAAGCGTGTTTTTTTTTTTTACTATTATTTATTTTTTCATTTTTGAGTTAGATTTTTTTTTAAATTTAGGTTTATTTTCTTTCTTTCTTTCTTTTTCTTTAAATATTGAATTGTCATCGGTCCTCGATAAGTCTACGAAGTTTTAAAGAAATTGACCGTTTGAAGTGGGTCAAAATCAAGTCCAAAGGAGTCTGTTACAAGTTACAAACAAACATACAGGTGAAACTGATTAGCCAGAAGTGACGCCATGGCAGCCTAATGAGACATGACATCAAAAATTGTAGCGACGCATTGGTGACCAAGAGGGAACCGTCTGTAATTTTTCGATACCGAAACAAACGAAACGTTTTATAAAGTACGAGTAACCGCCCTCGCTTTGCTTCGGTTTTTTTTATTTTTTTACACCTTGGGTTACATTATTCGAGTTTTCTTAAGGATCCCTAATTTTTTTGAAAATATAATATAGCCTATGTTACTCGGGGATAGTGTAGCTTTCCAACAGTGAAAGAATCTTTGAAATCGGTTCAGTAGTTTCGGAGCCTATTCAATGCAAACAAAAAATCAAATCTTTCCTCTTTATATAATAGTATAGATAATAGAAATGGGACCAGAAAGAACTCAACCATATACATGAACGAAAAAAATTAAGGTTGTGTTCCAATTCGCGGTCTCTCTTTATTTAATAGAAAACGCAATATTTTGTTGACGCACTAATTGATTCTAGGTAACACTAATGTTTTGTCTGCCAAAACAATAAAATCAATTAACCCACTTTAGATTAGTTGTTTAAAGTGAATAAAAAAAATGCGGGTAATTATGTCATGCGGTAACGTCATTATTGACGACTGATGGCTTCGATGAAAATTTGGGATTTAATTCTTGCCGGACAAGTCGTTACAAAATACCCAAAAGCCTATTAAAAATTAATGTAAATGGCTGAAGGATTTCTTTCCCCGTTTATTAAGGAGTTTGTTTCGCCTTTTCTTCTAAATAATAAAGTTCTATTCCATAACGGTACTACCGTGAAAAAATTATGTGCAAAAATGCATTGACAGAATATTATGAATTTAATGGTTTATTAATTTTAGCGTTTCGTACATTGCAAATGTAAATGGGCGACGATAGCACCTTCCATTTCACCTAAGTGCTTAGGTACACTTAGCAAAATAGGTATGCAGGGCCAATATACGAAAATGTTCTTAATTTTTTATTTTTATTTTTAAATAAAGCTTCACACTCAAGCCCCACACTAGGATTCCCTGTGTCGTGGGTGCCATGGACAACACATTGACGGAATACTTCACACCCAGACCGAGAACAGAAATTCAAACTCATCATTTAAATTTCCGCCTCGCTGGGAATCGAACCCAGGACCCTAGGCGCGGCGATCCGGCATGGTAACCATTGCGCCACATGGGTCGTCAGTCCTCAATGTTAATTACTACAGAATTTTTGTGTCATTATCATTGTTAAATCCACACCTTATATATGTATGTAGGTAGCTTTGAATATTGATGATAACACAAATATTGTGTAATATTAAACCGAACGTTTTTATATCATGTACTGCATACTCAAAACTCTTTTGCTATGTGTATTCTATTTTTATTTATTTGGGATAGTAACTGTTTATTTCGGATGTAACCTTACCTGTGTACCTTACAAACCCGCACAAATCCTTCACAGGTGAACGTAGTAAACTCGTCATCCTCATGGAAGGTGACCCTCTTCCTGGAGCACAAGGAGAACCAGGAGGAGATCCTGAAGGGCGGCGACGTGGTGCGGCTGTTCCACGCCGAGCAGGAGAAGTTCCTCACCATGGACGAGTACCGGCAGCGGCAGCACGTGTTCTTACGGACCACTGGCCGGTCGAGCGCTACGGCGGCTACGAGTAGCAAGGCGTTGTGGGAGATTGAGGTCTGTGGTTGTAGGGTTTTTGTTTTTAAATTTGCTGTTGGCCAGCGGCCTTTACAGATTGACGCGGCATTTACGCGCCATTGCTTATTGGAAATCGAAGAAAATGTAATAATGATGTTTTTAATTATTTCATTTTATTTTTTTGATTACGCAAAATACACAAACAGAAAACTAATCATTTTACTTAGTCTATAGACAATCTTAAATTATTACGTCACATGCCCTTTAAGTAAGTCGATAAAGGGTTGAAGCCAATGCATGGTCATGACGAGAAAATATTTTATGAAATGATAGAATTACAAGGTATATTGTTTGTATTGCAGGTGGTCCAACACGACCCGTGTCGCGGCGGCGCTGGCCATTGGAACTCCATCTTCCGGTTCAAGCATCTGGCCACGGGGCATTATTTGGCCGCCGAAGCCTGCGTTAGACCGCAGTAAGTTCCCAATAACCCAGTATCACCAGTATTGCACGCGGTGCGGGCGCCCGGGTGGCACGAATGGATGAGTTGGATTAGGTTCTATTATGTAGCAATTGAGCAACAGGGGTGTGCATGTAACACGTGTATGAATCAATTTATACGCACATAAACATATATGTATGTTTTAAGAATCTCTCATACCAAACGCATATAATTTTTCCGTTCCGTCAAGAATAAAAAAATACTAGAACATTGGAACTGGTTTAAAGAAAATAACATATTGGAGATTATTCAAGTATGTACATTCAATGTATGCAACATTGCACTAATTCGACCTAAACTCCTTTCCTACTGGATTAATTGAAACATGAACTTTATATCTTGCTCCATACGATTGAATTTTCATGTACTCATTTTTATATTTGTTCCAGAGACACGCCACTAGAGGCCGGCGAGCCTGCCTACCAGCTGGTCTCCGTGCCGCACTCGTCGGAGATCGCCACGCTATTCGAGCTGGACCCCACCACCATGACGCACTCGGACGCGCCCGTGCCGCAGAGCAGCTACGTCCGGTAAACACTGCTAGGTGGCGCCACTGTGTGCCGACATCATGTTGTTATAGTTATCCAACGACTTTATTTATTGTGAACGCAATAAAACACTTTACTCTTATTATCATCTATAATAATACTATTAATGTATTGTATACACAAATAACATAGACATGGCTGGTCGGTTACCCATCCGGTACTCGAGAATTCTGGTCGCTAGCTAAAGCTGCCGAGGGCAACTTCTGTCGGTCATCTCTTCCACCACTGCGTAAACCGGACGACTCTGTGGTCCATACGGCAAAGGGAAAAGCCGAACTTCTTGGCACCCTTTTTGCCGCCAACTCGACTCTTGATGATAGAGGGACCACACCGCCTAACATCCCACGGTGTGAGAGCTCGTTGAATGATATACTTTTTACCCAAAAGTCTGTCAGACGGGCTCTACAGTCTCTCGATACCAAGAAGTCGAGTGGACCAGATGGTATCCCCGCAGTGGTGTTAAAGACGTGTGCTCCCGAGTTGACTCCCGTCTTAACGCGCTTATTCTCGCTATCTTATGCCACAGGTGTAGTACCGTCTTCGTGGAAGGTTGCCCTCGTTCATCCCATCCCCAAAAAGGGCGATCTTAGTGACCCGGCTAACTACAGGCCTATAGCGATTACTTCCCTGCTTGCGAAGGTAATGGAGCGCGTGATTAACACGCAGCTCTTAGGATATCTGGAGGATCACCAGCTGATTAGTGATCGGCAATATGGTTTTCGCCACGGTCGTTCGGCTGGTGATCTTCTAGTTTATCTTACGCACCGGTGGGCTCAGGCTCTTGATCGCAACGGGGAAGCTCTAGCAGTCAGCCTAGACATCGCTAAAGCCTTCGACCGGGTCTGGCACAGGGCCCTTCTCACGAAGTTACCATCCTACGGTCTACCTGAGAGGTTATGCAACTGGGTAGCCAGTTTTCTATCTGAGCGACATATCAAGGTCGTAGTCGACGGTTGTTGCTCAGATATGAAACCTATAAATGCTGGCGTCCCCCAAGGGTCTGTGTTATCTCCTACGCTATTCATTCTGCATATCAATGACATGCTGCAGCATACAAGTGGCATCCATTGCTATGCAGATGATAGTACAGGGGATGCCTACTACACAGCCCCTGCCAATGCCTCTCAGTTGCAAATGGCGGATAGCAGAATGAAACTTGTGTCTGAAGTCGAGAACTCTCTGGAGCAAGTCTCGGAATGGGGTCGACTTAATTTGGTCCAGTTCAACCCCACGAAGACACAAGTTTGCGCGTTTACCGCTAAGAAAACCCCATTCGTCATAGCGCCTCAATTCCAGGGTACCGCGCTCACCGTGAGTAAAATTGTTGGGATTCTGGGAGTTGACATCTCGAGTGATGTGCAGTATCGGCGTCATTTAGAGGCCAAGGCTAAGCTGGCCTCCAAGAAGCTTGGTGTCCTGAATCGGGCTAAGCAGTACTTCACTGCGAGGCACCTGCTAATGCTTTATAAAGCTCAAGTCAGGCCCCACATGGAGTACTGCTCCCACCTCTGGGCTGGGGCGCCGCAATACCAGCTAAGCCCATTTGACGCCATACAGAAGCGCGCGGTCCGAGTAGTCAACGACCCACGAGTCACTCACAGGTTAGAACACTTGAGTTTCAGAAGAGACATCGGTTCTCTCTGCGTGTTCTACCGACTTTACAACGGTGAGTGCTCCGAGGAATTGTTTGACATGATGCCTACGTCTCCTTTTCATCATTGCACCACTCGCCGAAGATTGAAGTTCCATCCACACCGATTGGACTTGTGGAGAACCTCTACAGTCCGATTCTCACGAACTTTTTTGCCACGTACGTGCAAGCTGTGGAATGAACTTCCTTCTGAGGTATTCCCTGAGCGCTATGACATGGGATTCTTCAAAAAAGGTGTAAAAAGAGTTCTCCTTCAGGGCCGGCGTTGCATTGGCGATTCCTCTGGTGTTGCTCATGTCCATAGGCGACGGTAACCACTTACCATCAGGTGGCCCGTAAACTTTTTCGTCTGCCCTTCAGGCTATAAAAAAAAAACATAACTGGATTATAATAGCAAGGAATCATCTATACTTCAGGCAACATGCTTATATTTTTTCGTAATGGAAACAATAATAGATTATATTTTATGTATTACGAGGTATTACTATGATAAAAACTTAATATCTCGTGGATATATTATGGAAGTAAAATAAATCCATCCTTGTAAGCTAAATTATATATAAAGCAGAAGGGGTGTTCTATGGTGTTGGTTATTCAATAATATTCCTTTTACTTTGCTCCATGATTATATTTCCATTTCTCCTAACGTTCACATCAATATTCCAAAATACTTCAACACTATGTGATCAATAATCATCTGTTCTCCCTTATTGACAATTCCTTCATCTAAATATGATATGACATTTCTTATATGCCAACCTCTGCATCGGACAAGCGTTGTAGAATAAAGAGGTCCGTCCCTAGACCTTCGCTGGAGATTCGTGGCCTCACCGACATATACATGTCATATCCTTGGAAATAAATAACGAACTCTGAGCAACCATTACATTAAATAGATTGATATTGTACGTTCACATTTCAGGCTACAACACCTATGCACGCACACTTGGGTACACTCGACAGCCATACCCATTGACAAGGAAGAAGAGAAACCAGTCATGTCGAAGGTAAGCAATGAAATGCTTGTATTATCAATACATTGAATATTTCACTAATTACACTACACTATATTCACATTCGAATCAGAATTTACATAAGCACTGTGTTGCCTAGCAACCACAAACAAACAGGTGCATGAAACTTTTGGTCGTATAAAGTACGTTTGAACTAAATCTGGAGTTCGCAAGTCGCGTTCCGTTCCACTCTTTATAATTTTATTTTATTTTTAAACATAATATTTATTTTGCAAAAGTTTAAAATAACACGGAATAGTTACGTATAAAATCGATATAGACTGTTTTAAAATACATAAACATAAATATAAAATGTTATTCGGCTTTGTTTAATGAAATTTAACTTATAAATAATTTTATGCTCATGCATATTGAGTGGAATGAAATATCTGTATAATCTGTACAGTGCCATCTCTCAAGAACTTATTTGTGATGTGGCGAAAATTGGAACTAATGCCATCCCATTCATAAATTACTACTATGTGCACTATGATTGGTCCAATGCGTCCGGCAGCGCCCTCCTTATAGTCACAGATAAGTTGATTTCACTGTATTTCGAAATATAATACGACCAAGTTGCAAAGCATGTAAGCGCCATTATAGCTGTGAGGTTTTCGTAGTCATTTCTATTTATAGTGATAGGTAGGCCGGCCTCAAAACAATAAGTTTCTACAAAGGTTTGAAGTCGCTTCACGAAATTAAGGATGTGCGAGCGTGAGTTATTCATGACGAAAATTGTTTTAAGATGTTGGTTTTTACGTCGTTTTCTCTTAGTGTGTTGTTGTTATAGGTCAATATTAAAATAATGAAGTTGTCACAAACGTTATAATGATTATTTCGTTCTTTAATAGTTATTTGGTGTGCGAAATACAAATTAGTTTGTGAAAACCCTATAAAGGAATTTTTACGATTTGTTGACAAGTATTCTAATACGAGTTTGACTCAAGTATAGGTAAGTAATTCAGTTTAAAGAAAAAAAAAACCGACAGACTGTTTACATTTTTAAGGTTCTGTTTTAATATTATAGTTTGGGCATGTCCGATCCGTTCGTCTTTTTGCAGCTTCTAGTAGAAGATTGGCACTGAAATATATATCATTTACACTGACACATTGGCAAAAAAATAACTAAACGCTAAAACGCTAACACACTCACACCCCCGCAGTAGGTGTACCTGTGTCGCGGGTGGCATGGACGACACATATAACACATCACAATAACACCCATGACCCGAGTACAAATATTTATATGTCAAATAAATATCTGCCCCGGCCGGGAATCGAACCCAGGATCCCTCGCTTCGTAGGCAGGGTCGCTACCAACTAAGCTACAGGGTCGTCTAATTACTAACTTATATGAAGCTGTTTTTTATTTTGTGTAAAACAAGAAGTAAAAAAAGTTTATTAAAGGTGTACTTTGACATGAGCTTGGATGGTCAATAATATGGCTGATTCACATGGATGGAATAAGTCTACGGCACCTATTTCTTGCATCTGATACATAGAACAGATATGTCTATCCAGGTGGGATGTTCAGTAGTGAAGGAGGACAAGGAAGCGTTCGCCCTGATATCAGTGTCACCTAGTGAGGTGCGCGACCTGGACTTCGCCAACGACGCCTGCAAGGTGCTGTCGGCGCTGTCCACAAAGCTGCACCATGGGAACATCGAGCATAATGAGATGAAGTAAGTGCTGTTGTTAATGGTACTTCTACTGACTATGGTCGTGTAGTTTTGCCGCCAAATTGAAAGTTTGTCGTTTAACGTAAGGTATGTTATACCTTCAGTCGTGTGTTTAATATTCTGGTCTTTTTATTGTTACGTCCTACTCGTAGGTGGGTTCGTAAAGATACTACTGATTGTTACCGATGAGTACTTTATTGCACTAAGAGGGTTGTACAATACATCTACACTACAAACTAACAATAACACCAACAACCGCGTAAAACTCGCGCACTCGCTCACAATCGCGTAACACACTCTTACTGTCGCTCTGAACACGTATCGTCCCGATCTGGAGTCCCTATCCCTGACTCCCTTCTTATCGCTCGTATTAATTTTCGCTTCGCGATTCACCACTGGAATCACTCACGACGATTAATTTGCGTCCTTTTATACGTGACCGAACTCAATTCGCGGTTTCTCTAGAATATTCCTCACTAAAACAGATAAATATCGAAACAAAATCATAAAAATAGCACAAGGACGAACATCAAAGCGTTGCGAAGGTCATTCACCCGCAATACAATAGGCGTTTGCGATACCGCGCGTGTTCGGACAATTTGGGGTTCCGTTTTTCCGCACGAGGTTCCGTGGTCCGTAACATTATTTTCTGTTATCATATAACAGTAGTCATTATCAATCTTCAAATAAGTATATTTCTACAGTGATATGACATGTATAAATTATATTTTAGAGCTTGTATATTGCGTTAATATAGGGCTGTTGTCGTCGGTACCTATCTACATGCTTATGAATTTTCGTAAACGAAAATTTTGTAACGTCATCGAGTCAAACACGAGTCCTGTCATATTTTACATATATAGATAATATGTGATAGTTAAACATTGACTTAAAATTACTATTTTAATACTAAACATACAACTGTCTAACTCTCCCATTCTCCAGGGCCCTGACCTGCCTCCTCCAGGACATAGTGTACTTCATAGCGGGGTTCGAGAACGAGCCGAACAAGACCAAAGCCCTGGACCTGGTGGTGGAGAACCCCAACCGCGACAGACAGAAGCTGCTGCGGGAGCAGTACATCCTGCGGCAGCTGTTCAAGATACTGCAGGTCTGGTGCTCCGAGACACTTAATTTCTTGGCCTGAAGGGCTGAAAAAGCAAACGAGCCACCGGATGGTACGTAGTCACCGTCGGCTATGGACATGAGCAATACCAGAAGAATTGCCAATGCAACGCCAGCTCTGAAGAACTCTTCTTACACCTTTGTTTAAAAACCCCATAATGTCACATCGCTCCGGGAATACCTCAGAAGGAAACTCATTCTACAGTTTGCACATGCTTGCAAAATTTTGTCTTCAAAAATTGAATCTATCCCCCTGTGATGCCCCTGGTGTTTCTTATATGCATGGGCGGAAGTGATAACTTATCACTCAAAGAACTCAATTTTTGGTGACCCCACCTGCAGAGAAGCCTTATGATCAATCTCGGCTGTGTATTAATCATATTTTCGAGGTATGAGTGTGTGAAGAACTTATTAATAAATTGCAGGGCCCATTTCAAGAGTCTCCAGACGGCGAGCCGTTCCTGAAGATCGAGGAGCTGTACGACCCGCGCTACGCCCCGTACAAGTGTATCTTCAGACTGTGTTACCGGATTCTGCGGCTCAGTCAACAGGACTACAGGAAGAATCAGGTTGGGTTTCGGTTAGGTCTAGCCAATACCAAGAGAGTACCAAGTCTAGATCATTTTGTACTGCACATGCTAGTCTTATTTAATGTCACTAGATGCGCTTTACAACGCTAGGTGCACAAATAAATTTAATGTAAAAAGTGTTGAAAACTGGCGTTTACTTTAAACATGTTATTTCATAAAGTCTTTAATGAGTTGAATTATTGAGGATGTAAATATTTTAACGAATTGTTTAAATTGTCGTCATACAGTTGTTTAAATTGTTGTCTACAGGAGTACATAGCAAAGCACTTCGGCTTCATGCAGAAGCAAATCGGATACGACATCCTAGCAGAAGATACCATTACAGCCCTATTACATAATAACCGGAAACTTCTAGAAAAACATATCACTGCTTCCGAGATTGAAACCTTTGTAGGTAAGTCTCAAATTGTCTGGTCTTCATTTTGTTATAGTTTTCCCTGATATGCTCTTGAGTTCTACGTTCTCTCATGAAAGACTAGCAAAATAACCTTTAATGTAGTTATTTTATATCACATCAAGAAACTAAAATTAAACTTTGAGAATCAAAATTTGAGATATCCTAATACCTTAAAATAATTATAATTAACATCAGCTATATGTCCAGTAAAGGTATGTAACCGTGAGTTAGTACAGTTTTTTTTTATCTGTGGCCAGGCCTCGTCCGCAAGAACATGAAGACCTGGCAGTCTCGCTTCCTGGACTACCTCAGTGACCTGTGCATCTCGAACAAGAAAGCCATCGCAGTCACACAGGAGCTGATATGCAAGAGTGTACTATGTGCTAACAACGCAGATATTCTTATTGAGACCAGGTATGACCTTCAAGCGCTCATAAATTATTGAATCGAGTTTATTATAATCGATTAAATACCTTTTATATTTGTAATAAACTTTCACAGATTAGTTTCAACAAAATACAAAGAGATTATGGAGACAGATGATTCGGGTAGTAAAATCTCTGTTGAAGACGAAGTTATGTTATTTTGGAATAACAAAAAGGTAAGCAGTTTTATTATGTATTGCTGATTTATTGCTTCTATCTACACCTTATTTTTTATGTGTAGATAATTTGTACACGCATAGATAATTTGCAAACTTTCGGAGCGATTTAACCATGTGAGAGCGATTTAACCTTGTATATGGACTTTGGTAGTTTTAATCGGTCGATGTTGATATCTTTTGGTTCAAACGAGTCCATATTTTAATTTTTATTTTCTATAAAAATGTCTTGACACTTGGATTTTCCACTAACGCCTTCACCAATCCACTCTGAAACATTGTAATACGCTCTATAACTGAAAGTGCTCTGCGTATCCTAATCGGTGGCAAAGTATATTGCAGATCAGCGTCCTCAAAATAGACTACGAGTAGTAGTCGCAGTATCTCACTGTACTCGTTGACATGTTGCGCACTCACTCGCACTTATGTTTTAAGTCTTAAGTACGAGTGAGCACGCAATATATCAACGATTGCAGTGAGATACTGCGATTACTTTAGTTATATATGAATAAGTGCCAGATAGACTAGTTATGTATAAAGGCACACAACAACGACATCTTATTTATGTATCGTGTATACACGCAAACTTGTATGTGTGCGTGCGCGTGTCGACACGCTGACACACCACTAAATTATTTTACTGCTGCCGCGTGGCAGCACTTGTATTATAAACTTGGTTTGTTGTCGTGTCGAAGCGACCTATACCGTCTGTGCAGAGCTCGCGCCATCTGTCAGCCCTGGCGGCGGAAGCAGCGCGAGACCCTCGCAGTGAAGCGGCTGCTATCCTGGACTACTACCGGCACCAGCTCGACCTGTTCTCCAACATGTGCCTCAACAGACAGTACCTGGCGTTGAACAGTCTGTCGCCGCAGCTGCATATTGATCTGATACTCAAGTAGGTCAATCTTGAGTCGGTTGTTTGTAAATTTGAAGAGTCGGAATACTTTGTTTTTTGGAATTGCAATATTATACTCGTGGCAATTTTGGTGCCAAGCGCACGTTGTAAATGCATATTAACACTTCAATGACTTCGTTATATTAATTTATAGCCTAATTTACATCAGACGTGTTGATATAGCTGTTAGCAATCTATTTATTTATTAAATCCCTGTCAACCAGACATTGCTAAAATTACTAAATAAAACGCAAATTGTTTCAAACTCACTGACAACGCACAGCTTAATCTTGTTCTAAAGGGCTGTAATACGGGTTCAAAATTTTTATCAAAGTCGTGGGCTCATCGTACACTGTCGCTGTCTCCCGTCCCCAGATGCATGTCAAACGCGTCGCTCTCGCACGAGGTGCGCGCGTCGTTCTGCCGGCTGATGCTGCACCTGCACGTGGACCGCGACCCGCAGGAGCCCGTCACGCCCGTCAAGTATGCCAGGTTGTGGACCGAGGTGTGCGACCGGATACATATACATGAGTTAGTATGGAACTTTATAAGTTATCTTGTAATGGCATCCAGGTGCTAAGAATAAACGTAACAAAACACATAAAAAATAACATATTACAATTAGATTACTGTGTAGCTCAGTTACTCTATCGTTCTAGGCTAGATTTCTGATAAATATATTTTCTTGTTTCTTGAATGTTTGTCGGTTTCGTGTGTCGTTCATGTGACCACTTATTACGAACTACATTCGTAAATGTTTTTGTCCTCTCTAAAGTAAACGACTTGAAATTGGCTCACATATCGTGCCATTCGTTGAATATTAATATTATTGTAAACTTTTACGAATCTTCTGGCCGGCTCGAAGGACCAACTTCTCTAATTATCAGCCAACTTAAGCTTTTACATATTTATTTTAAACAATGTTTTGACATAGTAAAGATGTAGGCACACCATACCATTACATGTTTAAATTAATATCTCCAGCTACCAGTGCGTAAGAGGCGGTCCGGACGCGACTCGCGTCAAGGTGAAAGAGCAGTTCGCGTCGACTATCCGCTTCGTGGAGAACTACCTGTGCAACGTGGTCACGCGCACCTGGTACTTCAGCGACCATGACCAGAACAAGCTCACGTTTGAGGTGGTCAAGCTTGCCAGGGAGCTCATATACTTCGGGTTTTACAGGTGAGAGCTTCATGAGTTTGACGATAGATGGCGTTACTTGTAACAAGATTAAAGCTTGGGGTAAACTATGTAGAACTTTATTGTAAAAATAATTCAAACTCATGAATCAAATAATCTGTAATCGTGTGAGTATTTTATCAGTAAAATAATACACGTAATATTTTGCTTCTAGCACCGTTTTCAAAAGATACTCATTGAAGAGAAGAAACTACAGCACATCGTTTCCTTATCTTTTTAGTATTTTTCTCTATCTTATTTTAATCTTTGAGTTGTTTAGTAGTTTATGTAGTAGTAGTTGAGGTATAGTATTAACAAATCTGGAGTTTTTCACTAGTTTATAATACGTTATCAACTATATATTTATTAAAAATACTAACATGAGATATCCAGTCCAGTCGCAATTTTCTCTGTTAGATATAGTCATTTTAACATATCCGAAGCCGAAATTAATTCCTCAGAATCCAAAATATGAATAATATTTCAGCTTCAGCGACCTACTCCGACTCACGAAGACGCTGCTGAGCATCTTGGACTGCGTGACAGCCATGGATCTCATCAATGAGACAAGTGCTCTGTCTGGGGAAGTTGAATGTAAGTTGTGGATCACTTTGATCGAGTCTACGTACATAATACTACTACGTACAGTACGGCCGCTGTATCTTGGCGCGTCTGAACATAGGCTTTGCGAACTTTATCGCATGTAAGACAGAGATGGCAACACGAACATGTTAACGTATGACTGAGACACAATACACCGCGTATCGAGTATTGGCGAATTATGTTACTGCGCAGCCTTCTGCGCGATGTTCAGACGCGCCAAGATACAGCGGCCGTTCTGTACCTTGTTGAAATTTAAAACTCCTGGTACACAACTCAAGGACAATAATTCTAGATATTTTTACGAAAAGATAGTCGATTGATTTCTAAATAGCCGTTGTCAATGATTGAGGAATCAATGAGTTCAGGAAATATTGAATAAATTAACGCAAGTTATTGACTTTTTGGCAGTTACTATTTGAGCAGTATTAATTTATTGAATATTCTGGAGGCCGTAAAGCGGTCCTAAATGAGTTTGAGTACTGTACTAGAAGTGACTCATTGAACAAAAAGACAAGTAAACGCAACAGTTTGTGGCGCTTATAAAAACGCTCAGGACGCGTTGTGGCAATCACTTCCTATTTGAGGATAGTTATTTTGGAGACTTATAAACTCATAGTTAATTCATCTAGTATACAAATTTGTTAGCACTGCACTTAGTAGAAAGATAGAATGAATGCATTTTTGTAAGAGTGTACAAAACTATATAGTCTCCCTGGCAATAAATGTTTTAACACCTAACAATACTGTATTATGATCAGTAAAATAAGTAATGGTAGTCATCAAATTATTTTTAAAAAATTAGTTATCTTCATATTAAAATAGTAGTATAAAAGTACTCTTAATTTCCAAGCAACCCAAGAAGATATAACCAAACGTAAGTTAGATGTTGTGCCAACTCAATCTATGCTTTATTCTGTAGAGAACAAGGTTGTGTTTGTGTTTTGCTTTTTATATCTTTTTCATGTCATTGTTTACTGTGTTCCCCGTTTTTTGAAACAATTCTATGTTATTTATTTTTATTGTATGTGTCTACACTGTGTCTTTTGAGGTGATACCATTTTCGCCTTATGTCATAACCCAGTAGCCTAATGAATTCGTCTAAAATAAGAGCGATAAATGGAGGACAGGAGTTGAAATGTTTTATTTAAACTACAGGGATGATATTGACAGGTTTCGGGTTTGACTCCCAGCAGAGACATTTTGTGACATAACTCGGGTCGTATTTTTGATGTCAATATGTGTCATTGTACAGCCCTCGCGGCACAGGGAATTCTAGTGCGAGATGTGAATGTGTTAACGTTCACATGTAAGAAGTGAGACGCGTTCATTGGACTACTGGATATCAACGTCAGTAGCTGTTATAATTGTTTCAATCGAAGCTTAGGCTAGTATTAATAAACCAATCTCGACTCAAGAGCGTGATCTCAAATCTTATAAATATCATTTTTATATATAGTCCAAGAGCTACTGGACCATCTGACTAACCCGTATTCAAACAGAGAACGGTACTTTCTTAATGACTGATTATAAAACATCATTTAAAAAAAATTCTAGCTCTGTGGGAAACGGGTTAGTCAGATGGTTCAGTAGCTTTTGGACTAATACGATATGACATATTTGAGCATCTAAAACCGAATTGAGATCGCAGATATCTTAAGATCGTTTTATTAAAATGTGCCTTAGTACTGTTGTACAGAAGCCAGTATCAATTTCAGCGGAAGGCGGCGTGTTGCGCAGTATCGGCGACATGGGCGCGGTGATGACGTCCATCACGCTCGGATCTGTAGCGCGCAATGTAAGTTTTGTACTTTCACTATAGTATATTGAACCACACGAGGAATAGTGTCCAATAAGATTGAAGAGAAAAGAAAAAAAAACAGGCTAACAAGCTCGCCGAAACACGACGAATCATTTGGCGCAATGCAAGACCATGTATTTAAATCTATTATTTTTTTAAATAGTTACACAAGTGCTACCAACAAAATTAAATCATAAAGCTTTATCACCCTCTATATTAAATTCCATCTGTTATTCCACATTTTTTTGTCTTTGGTGTACAGACAAGTTGTATGTAATAATATTATGAAATTTGAAACAGGTTGGCAATAATTCTCATTGTATTTCCTTCCATCTCTCTACAGGTAGTGGGCGGGGCGGGCGGCCCGCAGCGCAGCCCCAGTGCGCTGGCGCTGGCTCGGAAACATCCGCTAGTTATGGACACCAAGCTCAAAATTATAGAAATTTTACAGGTACTTTAGTAGTTATTGTTGTTTATTTTATACATTACTAGCTGCCCGGACAGACTTCGTACTGTCAAATTTTTTTTTATCAAAACCTTCCGTGTGCCTTAAGGAACATTGTAAGCTATCCATCTTTCAAGTTGGATCAAACTGCACACGGTATGCAAATTTGATTATAATCGGTTAAGACTCTTAAACTAGGAGTACATCGCGGACAAACAACGTGACACGTAATTTATATATATTAAGATTATAATCATCGTAACTTCAACTATCATACTAGACCCGGGTCTGCTCCCACAGTATGAGGGCTTTAGGCCTTTTGTTATTTAAACACCGATACAAGAGGCGAACCGGGCGGGAGTGATGCTAGTGCGAAGCAGGTGCGGTACGGAACTAAGGTTGTATTCCTTTTTAGTGCATGAAAAACTTCACACAGAGCGGAGGCGGCACGTTTGTACATAAAGAAAAAGAGCACCGATTACTTTTACTCTATTTAATACTTCAATTTTTAGTTCTTAGTACAACGTAATTTACACAACATTTCATCTACCTCCGTCTATATAAACCCATATTCCCGCAGTTCATTCTCGACGTGCGACTGGACTACCGCATCAGCTGCCTGCTGTCGATCTTCAAGAAGGAGTTCGAGCAGGCGGGCGATAAGCAGGCGGATAGCCTCGGCCGCGCGGACGTCGAGGCGATCGGTCTGCAGGCCGAGGGGATATTCAGCTGTCGGTGAGTGTTACCGCGGGAATGTCTATTCGTCTACGTACGTCGTCGTTCATCGTACAGTACGGCCGCTGTATCTTGGCGCGTCTGAACTTCGCGCAGAAGGCTGCGCGGGAACATAATTCGCCAATACTCGATACGCGGTGTATCGTGTCTCAGTCACACGTTAGCATGTTCGTGTTTCCATCTCTGTCTTACATGCGCTAAAGTTCGCAAAGCCTATGTTCAGACGCGCCAAGATACAGCGGCCGTACTCTACGTGTGTTAGTTCTACTGATATATTTGTAAGTTACTGGTAGTGTGTGTGTGTGTGTGTGCGTCGTGGTCACACCGAAGAATTGACAAGTCAGCTATGTAATTAGGATTTGTATTTGACAATATCGCTGAATTATATTTCAAGATAGCGTATATAATAAAATCGTTCGTACAACACAATATTGTTAAACACATAATATTTATGATCATTTTAATTTCATTGGATCATTGCCTGACATAGTCAGTTCTATTGGTCTCATGCATAGATTGACGAGGTAAAGAGATGATATGTTAAGGAATAACATAATTTGAACTATTAATGCTTTCTCATTATTAACAGTGAAATTATTTAAGTAATAAGGAGACAACTTTCGCTTGTCTGATGAGGTTACAGCACACGTTTCCATATTACAATATTCTGATGGAAGTTTAGTTACAGTAACTTTACGTGTAACTTTTCTATTGTGCCTTATGTGGGCCGTACTTCATCAGTCCATTAAAATATGGAAAAGTGTATATTCATATATAATTCAGGAGCACAAATATGTGCACAGGTACAATCGACATTTGTAACTGTGCACATGACCTCTATCTCTTTTTCACGTTAATCTATGGGTGTATGTGTGGGATAATGGTATGGTATGTGATGGATTGTGGGGATTACGTATTAATAACGTATTATGAATAAAAATAACATCAGCAAAATTAGAAAAAGTTGATTTCAACGCAGTTCGCGTCTCATTTTACATCTCTGAAGAAATCAGAATGTACAAAAAAGTTGTTTCTACAATTTTGTTTTGAACTGTATATACCTAAATGTTACTAATAATGTAAATAAACGATGCGATGGACGCGTGTGTGTAGTTTGTATGATGAGATCTGTATGTGAATAATAATGTATTAATAGTGGGTATTATTTGTTGATGTTTTAGTTGTCACTGGGTAACAAGGGTATTTTAACTATAAAGTGACGTTTATCCTCTGTTATGTGCATGGAGGATAGAGAAGGTAGGAGGGCCATCTCATATGAGGGGAAAGTTGATTTGCCTGTGTTGAGGGCTCATAATTCGCAAACAATCTGTCGCATAAATGTCGGCCCTAATCAGAAAACGGATTATTTCGACGCTTGAAAGGCAAAAATTACCAAGCGACATGTTGACAAATTTACACTACAATATTTTAGTTTTTAATTTTAGAAAAAAAAATCGTAAAAAATCGCTTATTAGTTATGACTAATAAGCGATTAGTAGCTATGGCTACTTCATACCAATGAATTTTAAATGCTGTTTAAATGCTTAATAAACCGATTTTTTATGATTTTTTTTTCTAAAATTAAAAACTAAAATGCTCTAGTGTAATTGGTGTAAAGTTGTCAACATGTCGCTTGGTAATTTTTGCCTTTCAAGCGTCGATTTGGTATTTAGGGTCACAAGTCACAACCAAGGCTACAGGGGTGTCAAGTAGTTACTGTATGATAGCTATCTCAAAGTTATTCTCTTTCAGTTATTGTAGTTTCCACGAATGAATACAGCAAGAATAGTTATTATTTAACTGTGTAAACATTTTAAGTAGTTGTTTCGCAAATATATGAACTTATGTCGTTTAAATATTTAATGTCGTCAAAATGTTTTTTACGTAAATAAGTAAGAAATACGTATATGTTCTGTTTGCGAAATAACAAGTTAAATGACTTTTAAATTATATTCATTAAAAATGTAGTAAAGACTAATTTGGGTAGAAATTTAACTAATATCTAGTTAGTATAATATAGTCTTTTAGTAGTGATTTATATATATTTCTATATTGTTTTAATTTTTTAATTAATTATTCATAATTCTTTATTTGCAAGAACACTACATAGTGAAGCACAATACAAAAATATGTGAGAATGACTGAATAAACGTTACGCGTTATTTCAAATTCTGTAACCTATGTAATACCTAATTTTTACTCGGAAAATTTAAAAGATTCGGTGTCATTGCGGAGGAATTAAATGCTTTTTACGTTTAATGAGTGATGTTCAGTGACCACTGAATTTGTACATAATAGCCAACTATACCAAGCCATAATAGGTAGACCTACAGTCAAAGGTGTGGCAAGATTATGTGATAACTTATATTGTAAATACGTATATTTCTATATTTGCAAGCAAGAGAGAGTTTTATTTTAGATGTTGTAGATTGGTTGAGGATCATGAACTTAACTTTTATATATATTTTTTTTGTTTTGTGCAACTAGTTGGTGACTAACGCATGGTTTAAAAGGTGGTTGCGGTGGTTTAGGGTATTGGTTTAATTGTGTCTATGTTATCAAATAACTGTAACAAGAATGATATATCCGTTTTCTGTTTAAAGATTTTACTTTTGATATTTAATTATTTGTATACTTGTGTATTTAATTTCTAAAGGGCATCGAACCTAATTGGCACACCTACAAGTCCGCCATTTTGAAAAAACCTCGATTCAGCGGCCAGTGATGAAACATGTGTCAATCGATAGACTAAATGATTATGATCAAAAAGTATTCAGTGATGAAATGTCGTAAGTGGTATACTTTCTGAGATAAGTGAGTTCAAAACTGTAGAAAAATAAAGCAAAAAACTTCGTTTCGGCGGACATTGATGAAACATATGTCATTCGATAGGCTAAATAATTACGATTAAAAGGTATTCAGTGATGAAATGTTGTAAGTGATATAATTTCTGAGATAAGTGAGTTCAAAACTGTAGAAATATAAAGCAAAAAAACTTCGTTACGGCGGACATTGATAAAACATATGTCAATCGATAGGCTAAATGATTACGATTAAAAGGTATTCAGTGATGAAATGTTGTAAGTGATATAATTTCTGAGATAAGTGAGTTCAAAACTGTAGAAATATAAAGCAAAAAAACTTCGTTTCGGCGGACATTGATAAAACATATGTCAATCGATAGGCTAAATGATTACGATTAAAAAGTATTCAGTGATGAAATGTTGTAAGTGATATACTTCCTGAGATATTTGAGTTCAAAACCGTACAAAAATAATGTACCTATTAAAAATTATCATTTACTTATTTTGAATTTATTGGCTCAATAATGAAAAATAAGTATATTATGTCATATGTGTATGTGCTGCATAGGTACTTGATTTATTAATAACGGGTAGGTTTGAATTAAAAAAAGCAAAGCAAAAGCAAACTACTAGGTTGTTTTATAAATAATTTATTTGCCACCAGCGGCTACAGCTTTGTCAATTACTTTTAAACCAAAAGTTAAAATTCACTATTGGCTTAGCTTTCTATATCATGTCTGACAATCACTGAATCTAAAAATTCCGCTGGTGATAAAGGCAATGTTTCCTGATGTCAAGCCCATGCCAAGAACCATATAACACACATTATATGGGAACAACATGACAAGGTTCTTTTTCCCATTATGCATGAGCAGTACCATCCCGCGATTTTATCTCTACCCTTAAGTTGTTTGTTTGACGAATTTGTTTAATTTTTATAATACATAACGTAACTGAGGTAAGGAAAAAAGTGACCGGTACACTTAAATTGCTGTATCGCCATAAAAACTTAACCATAAGTACGCCATAAACACTCTGGTCATCTCTCACCTTGATTATGCTGATGTGTGTTGCACAGATTTGTCGGAGGAACTTTTGAATAAATTGGAGCGCCTTCTTAATAACTGTATTAGATATATCTTCGGCTTACGTAAGTATGACCACATTTCCCAGTTCTATTCCTAACTTAAATGGCTATCCATTCGATACAGGCGAAACTTCAGAATTCTCTCAACATTTTATGCCATTTTGAATAATGTGTCTTCTCCTGTTTATTTAAAGGAAACCTATAGCACTGCTTATTTCGGGAATTCCTTCACAATACAGTTCATACTGTTCTGGAACTCCTTGCTTGTAGACATCAAAAAATCATAGACTACCAAAAGCTCCTTCAAGAAGTCCGGCAGCACTACCTGAAGCAATTAGAATGTTGTCGCCCGTGGTCTTCAACCAGATGTTATATATGTATTTATAAATATTTATTTACTTAATATATAAGATGTTTATATGTAAATCTGAATAAAACTGTATTTATTTAATTTTGTTTATGTATATTGTGATTTTATATGTATATAGTAATTATTCTAAATATTCATAATATTTCTTATCTGGCATAACACTGATACAGTTACAGATAAACTAGAAATAAAAAGATAATTAATTACAAATATTTTATTTTTGTACGGTTTTGAACTCAAATATCCCAGAAACCATATCACTTACGACATTTTATCACTGAATACTTTTTGATCGTAATCACTTAGACTATCGACTGACACATGTTTTATCAATATCGGCCGAAACGATGTTTTTTGCTTTATTTTCCTACGGTTTTGAACTCAAATATCTCAGAAAGTATACCACTTACGACATTTCATCACTGAATACTTTTTGATCACAATCATTTAGTCTATCGATTGACACATGTTTCATCACTGGCCGCCGAATCGAGGTTTTTTCAAAATGGCGGACTTGTAGGTATGCCAGGCTCCATACAAAAATGTTGGAAGCCCTTTAATTCTTCTTTGAATTTTACTAATTACTATTTAGTTACTTTTAAGATAATAATTTCATTTCCGACCTTGCATATTATGTATGAAACCTTTCTATTGATGATAATCATGTTGTATTTTATTGTACCGTTAATTAATATGAAAATAATTATTTCAGAGCAATACAGACTGTGCCTGACAACTGCCTTCCAAAAAATGTAGATTTGTTAGTAAGACGACTTATAATGCATGATGCATATTAACTGGCATGGAATGGTGTTCGAAAGTGGCCCCTAACCCCATAGTTTTAGAGCTGAGTTTAGCTGCGTGGATATGCTTTAAATAACAGCTAACTAATTTACTCCTTTAACAAAACTAGCCTGGCTTAGACGGCATGTAAATCTAACATACTAACAAGAAAATTTACATGATGGAATGTAATGAACTGCTTTGTACAATGATCGCCATAAGCTTGCGGTTTGATAGTTCATTACCAAAAAAGAAGCGCCTTATGACGTACTTGTTTTGGGCGTGTATTTTAATCTGATAGTTACAAACTGTCAATAATAATAATGTTTATAATATATCCTTTACACGTACTAAAAAACCAGAGTTAAGAAAGTATTTGTTAAATGTTTGTGTTCGGTGCGTCCTGTTTGTGTGGTAAAATGTGTCCATTTAAGTTCCCCTGTTGTTTGATTTAGCATGTATGTGTAACCATCGTTCCACTGTGGTCGTAACGTATTGTGGTAGTAACAGATTAATATTGTTTGTGCCAGTTAATAGCATGATCTGGCAAAGAATGTTTTGGTCTCAATTTTCTAGGTCGCCTAATATCCCATTAATTTGTTCGTAAAACCGATTTAGGCCGGTGTATGTTCTTTGCAATTTCAAATTTTAAGCGTTTCGTCCACGTGTGTGAGCACACGCAGTTTAGATTTTCCGTTGAATCGGGACAAATATGAAAAGTTAGAATCTGATCCCAGTTTGATGATCTTGTCCATGATCTGTGCTATGACTTGTTTATGGTCTATCGGTCCATTTAAATTTCTTCTTTCCTAAGTTAGTATTCTTTCGGGGCTATAGAAGCCATACAAATCCTATATATCTGAAAGAGATTGCCGTTCGCAATAAAGATGTTTTTGTGTTAATTGGAATGTTTGTTGTCCGTTTTTAAATATTTTTTTTTGTATACTTGACATACAACATATAAATTCTTTTGTTATCTGGTAAATCAATTTAACCATTTGGTGTTAAAATTATATGTTTCCTCATTCCCTCCAATACCTTACGTGTATAAATATTCCCCAGCATGAAATTGACGTTGTGATGGCAATAAGGGAGGTTACCCAGGGTTACTTATAAAGCGCAAAAGTAGATATATACCCTCGAGCGATAGATACTTACGTCCATTTAACCGTTTGCATTGCGCGATAGTCATGTAGTTCGCTCGACGTAGCAATGACGGTGCGCTCGCTTAACGATTCGATCGTTAAAGTATCGTTACGAAAAGTAGCCGTGGGCGACCTCCCAAGGCTTGTACGCCTGCGATCCTAGACCCTAAAGCTATTAGAATAGAGTGGTTTATCCAGGGATGGGTTGGACCTGGACGAGTGTGGGGGGCGGATGGTGTTGCGAGTGCTCTTGCAGCTGTGCTCTCAGGGAGCCTCCGCCGCGCTCGTCTCTGGAGCCCTGGCACTGTTGTTCAGGCACTTCAGTCAGCGACAGGAAGTGCTGGCTGCTTTTAAGCAAGTGAGTTTGTTGTTCAATATTGGAGTAATAAATCGACGGTCCCTACGTACATAAAGACATGTCAAAAATGGCATTTTTTTTTACTGCACAATTGGCTTAAAATTTTCCATATGCACAGTCCTGTATTTTTTTTATTTTTTTATATTACGTATTTAACGTAATGTACAAAACGTATATGAGAACAAGTATTACATTTACAACGGATAAGTGTCGTAGATGCGGATATCTATACGTATCGTTTCGTACGGTGTTATAAAATGCGCGCCACTCGGTGCGAACGCGGTCTTGTCTGACATAACGTCATTCACGGCGGAAGTTCCCCAATGTCGCGACATGTCATGTCGATGCTTGTTCGCGTGGTAAAATATTAATGTTTTGATGCAGTTTAGATTTAGTGGTGTGTTTTTAGTTATAAGACAAGTATTCATAATATTACCTGCAACAATACTGCAAAACATGAATAACAATAGATCAAAGTTATTGGTGGATATTGCAAACTCCAGAAATGATATTTTATGCGTTTCTGAAGCACAAGACTTAATTAATTATATTAATAATATAATTATTTATAATTCTATTTTATAAACTGTTTTCTTCTTTCCCGCGTATAAAAAGGTATCATAGACATGTCTGGCTTGCTTTTATTTTAATGTCAGCGTAGAAACAGTCATCTATCAGTTTTTCTAAGAAAATATAAAAAAAGAAAATATGTATAAATACCATTATAAAGTTCCTAAAGCTAATAAAACATTAAAGAATAAAAAAATTTATAATTATACATATAATTATTTCTAGAGCGGTTTGAACATAAATAACGCTCTCCTGTAAACCTCGGTTTTTGACATGTCTTTATGTACGTAGGGACCGTCGAAATATGCAGTGTCTTTATTTTAGATCAGAAGATCAATGCGTTGAGCTGACCTAAGGCGGGTGTCCGCCCGCACATTTACATATTACTAACTTGGGGTTATAGGATATAGGTTTTATTGGTTCCACAATACGACGAAATACCTTAATTTTTCATTAATAAATTATTAATAAAAATGATATTATATTTTATTAATAATAGTGTACTACATACTTAGTATTCTTATGAACTTTAGAAAAAAGGGTGCACGAAATACGACGAAATACCTTAATTTTTCATTAATAAATTATTAATAAAAATGATATTATATTTTATTAATAATAGTGTACTACATACTTAGTATTCTTATGAACTTTAGAAAAAAGGGTGCACGAATCTCATAATAATAATCAATTAAGTAATTATTACCTATAACTTGTTTAAATGCATGTGAAGGTACAACTACTGGTGTCGGACGCGGACGTGGAATCATACAAGCAGATCAAAGCGGACCTCGACGTGCTACGACAGAGCGTGGAGAAGTCCGAGCTGTGGGTCTTCAACAAAGGCAGAGCGGGGGCATTAGACGATCATACCGGTATGTTTGGACGTTGATAGCGGTAACCGATCTTGATCATATTATTAAGTTCTCCCAGTTCTCTCGGATCAAACCATGTTTAGTGTTGAAATCTAAGAATAATATAAATTGTAAATTTCGTAAAAGAGGTAATGCATTATTCCGCTCATTTTTGGCCGACAACGCGTCGACATACCCTAAAGGGATAACCTTTCGTGTTCTGATTATCATCGGTGACGATGATTTTATTGTCTTGTGCTTAATTGTCTCGCCTATTTACGTAAAAAAATCAATATAAAAACGTTTCTTCTTTTTTTCTTAACACTGACTGTTGAACTGCCTATACTTTCTGATTAGAAGTATTTTTTCAGATATGAAAGGGACAGTAGGTCCGGGGGGTGCAGTGTTGGAAAGGAACGCGTCCCTCGACAATGTCCTGGACACCTCCAGAACGACTAAGCACGACCACATGAACGAGTACCGAAAAATCAAGGAGGTAAATTTGGTGGAACTTATAGAAGATCAGTGTTAGTATAGTGTGTTAACGACTCAGTTTGGTGACAAGTCGGGTGTTTGTAATGCGATTGTCTATGCCATGAGCTACATGGTCAGTTTTACAAGCATTTGTACCATTGAACATATTGTGTGGTGTAGTAACAATCCAATTCCAGATCCTGCAACGTATGATCAAGTACTGCACGCAAGGCAACAGCGGGCTGGGGGAGGGGGAGACGGGGGGCGGGGGGCGGCCGCGGCGGCACGAGCAGCGCCTGCTCAGGAATATTGGTGTCCACAATATTGTACTGGACTTGCTACAGGTACACTCGAGACACACGGTTAAATAATACTAATATGATAGAGAATCGAGCCACCTGGCTTTCTTTGGTTTAACTCCAAAAATATAATTCCAAAAAAATCTCATAAAAAATCAATCTCAGGGTGCACATTAGCGTAACATAGATAGCTTTCTTTACTTAAGTGGAATAGAGTATAAAAATACTTAAAAAAGCAACTACTTACATCTTTGTACTCTCAACTTTCAAAAATTCAATTAAAATGTTACATAATAATAAAAGACACAGTTGTGATGTTTAAAGCCTCTCTGTATGTATAAATTAATTAAATTGTAATAAAAGATGAAATACAAAAATATGTCATGAAATTTTCTTTGCGCTGCTACTTATATCCACTCTGAAGAAGCAGTAGTAGTAATAAGTAGCGAAGTATCCATACTACTACGTATTGCAGGTGCCCCACGACGAAGACGACGCGGCGATGGACGAGCTGCTGGCGCTGGCGCACGAGTTCCTGCAGCACTTCTGCCACGGCAACCACCAGAACCAGGCCATCCTGCACAAACACCTCGACCTCTTCCTCAATGCTGGGGTATGTCGCTACGTCACCATGTCTTCACATTACTACCCATGTGGCTTCGAGTGATGAGTGAATAGGTTTTACTAGTTAGTACGGTTTCGTACTTCGCCACTTATCATCGGGTGGGATTTTAGTCCACCATTAATTTATGATGTAAAAATAATGTAAGATAGAAGTTCTATTTTTAGAGGTCGCCAATGTCATTCCGTTAAATGTATGATAATAACCACCACATCTGCTGCTGGAATCGACTGAAATATTTTGGTGTAATCATAAACAACAGTGATTACTTTCATCTAACTTGCCTGCTCATTTGTTTACTATTAAAAAAATAACTCAAATAAACCTTAACATAATGTATATTTTATGCCATTAAAATCTGAATTCAACGTTCTTAAACGGTGTAAACAGATCCGCGAAGCGCAAACAGTATGCGCGATCTTTGAGGAGAACGCGGCCCTGTGCGCGCACGAGGGCAACGAGAAAGTGGCGGCGCATTTCGTACATTGCATCGAGTCGCGGGGCCGCCGCCCCGACTACCTGCGCTTCCTGGGGACCATCGTGCGCGCGGGCGGACAGCATATACGGCGCAGCCAGGACCTGGTTATGCAGGAGGTGAGGATTATAGGATGAGGAGTAGGAGGAGAGATGAATAATTTGTTGTTCTACTTAAGTGGTGATTTATGTGAATAAGTTTACGTAGGTGTGGCCAACAGTTAATGTTATTACACATATCTATAGCAGTCGCAGTATCTCACTGCACACGTTGACATATTGCGCGCTCACTCGCACTTATTTCTAAGGTCTAAGTACGCTTAGCGATATCGTAACTAACATCCTGGTTTCAGTTGGAGTCCGTACCATACCATCCTGACAGAAAAGACACGCAGGATTTATTGTGGGTGAGCCAAAAGCACAAATATTCAGTGCATTTGGTAGCCAGTCTTTACTCGTAGTTCAATCATACGATTCTCATTTGTTTTACTGTTAGTTAAGCTACCAATGTTCGAGTATCAAATATAAAAATTTGTTTTAGTTCATGTATAAATTTTAGGCTCTTATCACTCAAACTATCTGATGAATCGTGAAATTACTAGCTAATTATTGAATGTAGTTTGCGCTAGGAATATCATACCTATTCGCTAACCTAAGTACTTAAAGCTATTACATAATATGACATGCTATATTTAATTGTATACATAAAATCAGTGTTAAAAAAGTATAATTGCTTGTGAATATGCGCTATACGTAAGAAATGGACATAAAACATTTTTTTTACTGTTTTATGAAAATTCATATTATTCCGGCTCGAAGGACCATAACAACGCAGAACAAGTTTTTTAGGCTTGGTGTTTGATACAAGTTGCCGATTTTGCTATCTAGGCTAACGCCCCAACTCAGAGTCACTAACAGTGACTTAAATCGCTCCTTAGTACAGAATTTGTAGTATGATTCTTTACTAAGAAGCGATTTAAGTAACCATTAGTGACTCTGAGTTGGGGCGTAAGTGTATTAATCACCTACATTACAACCCATACCTTATAGAAGTTCCTTGTGTGTAGATGGTGAACGCCGGTGAAGACGTGCTGGTGTTCTACAACGACAAGGTGTCGTTCAACTACTTCATACAGATGATGAGGCAGTACAAGCAGTCCGGAGAGATGCCTGAAGCCTTAAGGTGTGTAGTTAACAATAATGGAGGTTTCCCACTGTCTTTCTTTTCTGTGTAAGTACACAGAAATCGCTAATAAGTATTAGCGAGTTGCTATTTCCAAAATCAATTGAAATAGTTCTATCGATTGATCTAGTCTGTAGAATTTGTAGTATAATAAGAGCCGGTTGCTCATCAGTTTAAAAATATTTAAAATATGTTATGAAAAAATATCTAATGGCTAATTAGTACGCAACGTACGTCCTGTCCCTGCCATCTGCAAGCGCAACCGCTACATTACTATAAAGGAAACTTGTTTGTTATACAAGCGATTTGTAATGAACATCCATGAGCGGTAGAGACCAATTAGGGCCTTTTTTATTCAATGAAATAAATAAACCTTAATTGTATGACGTTGTGTTTGTAGCTACCTAAGCTTCGTTGAAATTTCAACCTTAAATTCAAATGTTTGAAGCATATTTCTTTCTGTCAAATAAGAATGCAAATCAGTAGTATATTTATATGTGTGTATATGTGTGGCAGGTACCACATCCAGCTAGTGAAGCTGCTAACGTGCTGCACGCTCGGCAAGAACGTGTACACGGAGATCAAGTGCCACAGCCTCCTGCCGCTAGATGACATCGTCGCCATGATCACACACCCTGACTGTATCCCGGAGGTTGGTACTATCGTATGTTTGACGTATGACTGTCATCTCGGTGGATGTAGTGACGTTGGTCAAATTCTAAAACCGAGGGTTTTAGTTTGGTGTTTCCTTGTGCGTATTTCATGTATCAATGTAAGGATATTTATGCATGTTAAAGTAAGAAAATGGTTTAACTTGTGACGCATTCTAAAAACTGTTACTAATCAGTTCTACTAACATTTATTGACTATATTTTTTTGTCTGAAATAAAGAAAATATTATTATTATAAAAACGACTTTCCATTGTAAAATTATATAAAACAACGTGTGTTTGTGAAATCATGCACTGCACATTAAATGATGTACGATTCAATACGAGGTCTAAATAATTCTTGACAAAAAATAACCGACTTCAAAATTAGGGATAACTCAAAAACTGCTCGTCAGACTTTACTCAAATTTATTTGTGACCTCATCACAAGCACCAGCTTTCGATTAAAAAAAGAATCATCAAAATCGGTTCACCCAGTCAAAACTTCTGAGGTAACAAACATTTAAAAAATACAGTCGAATTGAATACCTCCTCCTTTTTTGAAGTCGGTTAAAATTGATATATTATGTCTGATTAAAAACTATTCTGTAACGATCGAAGCTCTAACACCTTAGATAGTTAACCTTTCACAAGTCATTAATTATTTGATAAGTATAATAACAATAACTTTATGAACGCCCTGTACAAATAAATATCTTCATCGTCGGTAGGTAAAAGAAGCTTACGTGGGCTTCCTGAACCACTGCTACATCGACACGGAGGTGGAGATGAAGGAGATCTACTCCAGCAACTACATGTGGGACCTGTTCGAGCGCTCCTTCCTGCAGGACATGCAGGCCATCCTGCACCTCGACTCGCCTGGGAACAGCGCGCATGGTAAGTGTAGTTTTAAAATTGAATCGAATGCCTTGGTAATTACTACGCAACTGGCCCGTTAGTTAGAATGAATGCTTTGAAACTAACTAATGCTTTTAATTACCCGTCTTTATTGATATCACTGTAGGTTTCAATGACATGGATACTCAACTTTTAATGCTTCTATTGAAGAGGAAGTTAAGAAAATGCTCTGAATTCGCTCGAAGGACCAGCTAGCTCCTGTAGCTCACTAGCTAATTCAACTGACATTTGATCGCAACACACTGACTCTGATTACAAATAAACCCAGCTACATAAAGCCGATTAGCTAGTTTTAAGTATTCATTTCTAACGGCCCAACTCAGAGTCACTAACGGTTACTTAAATTGCTCCTTAGTAAAGAATTTTATAGTGATTCTTTACTAAGGAGCGAAAAGTAACCTTTAGTGACTCTGAGTTGGGGCGTAAGTTATTCATTTCGTTTTTAATTATTCATTAAAGTTTAGCCGATTTTAAGTATTAATTTTAGTATTTTTACAAGTGTATTTTTTCTATGCGCCTTACTTGCCTGATAATAAAGTACATAATTTGAATTTGCTAGGATCAAAATCGGAAGCGCCGCCGTCCCCGCGCGCCAGCACCAAGCAGGCGTGGGTGAACTACGTGACGGACGTGCTCGTGCACACCATCTGCACCTTCTTCAACTCGCCCTTCAGCGACCAGAGCACCACTGTTCAGGTGAGAGGGACAACTATACTAGGGCTGGTCGATTGCTCTACTAATTGGGTATTGTAAGATGACAATGTCAAAAGGGTCATTTATTATGTACTAGCTGTCTCGGCAAACTTCGTATCGCCTAACAATAAGTGAATGTACTTTGTTGTTACTTTTAACTTTTATAGTTTTGGTAGGTTTAACAAATCAGAGACCATTAAATTCCCTCTCCCTCTCCCTCCCACTCTCCTTCCCGCTCCCCCTTTCCCGATAGCCTAAAGCCTTCCTCGATAAATGAACTATTCAACACAAAAATAATTTTTCAATTCAAACCAATAGTTCCTGAGATTAGCGCGTTCAAACAAACAAACAAACAAACAAACAAACTCTTCAGCTTTATAATATTAGTATAGATTTTACATATTTGGAACAAAAGTATACTGATGCTTTGCCCCGAGAAGCGACGAACTTGGTTTATTGGGTTTTTTGAACTTCAAAATGTCACGGTTTATTTTAGGATGACGGTAGCTTGTACCAGTACACTACATATTTCTTCTCTTTCTTCATTGTTTGATTATGAATGAATCAGTGGTATCTCTAGTGTTGCCGTTTTCCATTGGCGATGATAATCACCTCGCATCAGATGGATCGTCTGATCATTTATCGGCTATTTATTATCACTTCAGTCTCTTACGTCCCAACTCAGAGTCACTAAAGTAACGGTTAATTTAATCGCTCCTTAGTAAAAACAATACCATACAAATTCTGTACTAAGGAGCAATTTAAGTAACCGTTAGTGACTCTCAGTTGGGGTGTTACACACTTATCTAATAAGTGTTTATTAATATCACCATGCAATGTCATGTTTGTCTTATTAATCATTCTGTCTTATTTCATTGCTAAACTTTTCTGGATTGCATGTAAGTGTATGCAGGGTTTTGATTAAATATTTATTTATACCATTAAATTTTACGAGTATTAATACCTGAGAATCGCGGCGGCGGCGGTACTTTTGAGTTCGAACGTGAATCCACGTTCCCGGTAATCGACGAGTTAAGCAAGTGAAGGGTACCAATATATTAATCCTGACGTCGTTATTTCCAGACCCGTCAGTCGATCTTCGTGAAGCTGCTGCAGACGACGTTCCGCATCTACCAGTGTCCGTGGCTCACGCCGCCGCAGAAACTCAATGTCGAAAAGTGCATTCGGACTCTTAGCGAAGTGGGTCAGTATACACATTCACATAATTATTAGGCTCTAACATATAGAAGGTCTATTAAGAGCCAGAGAAGTTTTATTAAGAGCCAATGCGTGTATTTTGTTGGCGTTAGCTCTGTTACCTATGTCTGCAGATGATGGTGTACTTATATGGTCCGAATATTTCTTTGTTTAGTAAAAAGGTTTCATATGTGTGTGAAAAAAAAATTGTTAATTTTCATCTCTACTGATGTCCGATACAACGACAATTCAATTGACATTTCTATTTGTAAACAGCAAAAACCCGTAGCATAGCGATCCCGCTAGAACTGGAGGCCAAGATACAGACGGTGTTCGAGAAAGCGGCGGCGCTCTCCCGCCAGACCAGCAAGTGGCTGCTGGCCTCCAAGACCTCAAAGCTGGAGAAGATGGCCTCTCAGGTCGGTGAAGTAGCTTTCATTCTATAAACAATCAATACTTTTGAGTATCAAGAAAAAGTCAAGTTTTCCGTTTTTGGTCAATAGACACAGTCCGTTTTTTTATTTCTTTAGATGAAAACTTTTAATGTCCACAGGGTACTTAACAATTTATGTGTGCATTCATTCAAAATTTTTACTATCAACGTACGTGCACGCAAATGCGTACGCGACATACGTTTGTGTAAAAGAAGCTAACGTAGTTACAACAGTGTTTCTTTTATCGTATTTATGGTATAAATAAAATTTTACGAATACGGCAATATGGAACTTATGTTGCATTCGCATTTGCGTGCAGTGCGCGTTTGATCAATTGACTCATTTTGGTTTTTTACCATCAACCATCTAAACTGCATAACTCGTGAGTGACTCTGAAAACAAGATTTTTTCGCGACCATAATGCTGAGTGTGAACTCTTTTCACCTATTATCTTGTGAGTTTAAGTATGGTTTTGGGTTATAATTTGTCAAATACAACTCGTAGCTAATTTAAATGCAATAAAAATGTCTTTCTTTCTTCTTGCGCCATCCAGACGAACCTCCAAAACGACAGATCAGTGATGGAAGGCCTCCAGGAGATAGTGGCGTTGCTGGAGGAGCAGCTGCGGCCCCTGCTGCAGGCCGAGCAGTCGCTGCTCGTCGACATCCTGTACAAGCCGCACCGGCTGTTCACCAGCCCCGGCGAGCTGACGCATCCCGACACCAGCGGCATCTTTATATCGCGGTCAGTGAACTCGCACGCACTCACACGTGTGCTCTAGGATTGCCTGTGTAGCGGTCAGCATAAGTTGCGAAGAATGAAACATCACAAAACTCGAGATCAAACTTTATTAACTGTGACTTAAATAAATGTCTGTGTGGACCAGAACCGCCGCTCAACAAATAAGATCACTAGGCTTTGCTGTTAAGTGATGCTATCGCACACCAATGATATCATTGTATGGTGAAATTATAATCTGCCAAGATTTCATAAAATAAAACGTCCTTAATATATTTTTACATAATATTTTTAAACATCCTACTTAGAATTACTAAAAGTCAAGTTGAATAACACTCAATGACTTCACTATTAACATAAATATTTCGAAAATCCTAAACTAACAATATCGTTTAATTAATATATTTTTTTACTCAGATTGATCCGGCACACAGAGAAACTTTTGGAAGAGAAGGAAGAGAAGCTGTGCGTTAAAGTGCTTCGCACTCTGCGGGAGATGATGGCGGTCGACCCTGAGTACGGAGAGAAGGTAATGTTGCGTGTCATGGAACATAGAAGCTTGATACTAAAAAGACTACTTGTAACTTTTTTTTATGCAAAACGAGTAACCGCCCTCGCTTTGCTTTTCTTATTTTTTTACACCTTGGGTTACTTTATTGGAGTTTAATTAAGAATCCCTAATTTTTTTTGAAAATCTAATATAGCCTATGTCACCCGGAGATAGTGTAGCTTCCCAACTGCCTTTATAGTTCATTGTTCCCAACAGTGAAAGAATTTTTCAAATCGGTTCAGTAGTTTCGGAGCCTATTCAATGCAAACAAACAATCAAATCTTTCCTCTTTATAATATTAGTACAGATAAGCTAAGCACCTGGTGGTAAGCGGTAATGAAGTCACAGATGGTAAAGCGCACTAACTTAATAAAACTTCAACTTTAATTCGTATCTACTATCGGTTACGATTTTAATAATACATGTTATTAAAGTGGATAATACATCTGAAATTACGCGATTTCAGGGTAACCAACTGCGCAACAAGCTGCTCTCGCAGTACTTCATCAACCGCAAGTCGGAGCCCAAGATACAGGCCCCGCCCCCCATCGTCACCGTCACGCACGGGCCTGGTGGTAAGTCATTGGCTATAGCCGGCTATCCGGGGGCAATATCCGGCTATCCGGGATTTATGATCATAACTGTAACATTCGTGCGTACGACTTGGAATTAAAGCTGTTTTAACGTAGTTGACAACATTTAGTTACGTATGTATTGCTCTTACTAGAAATTGTCATTTAAATTAAATGTTCTTTTGAATTCCAGCGCGATTTGAGTCGGATGCAAGCTGTATATGATCATAATGATCATATTACACTGTGTATGATGTCATAATAAAATCATAAATGAAATGATTTTTTATTCATGTAGGTATCACCGATACACTTATGCACATCATTTTTTTTAATCTACCAGCTTTACGGAAAGGTGCTTTGCCATGGAGAAGAAAAAAAGCCGTAAAGAAGCCATAAAAGTAAATTTCGATGGCATTTCATAATATGATGATAATTCAAAGGGCGAATATAGCGTTAATAAAATTGTGATTGAAATTAATCTGATGTTGTCAACTAAGTGGATATAATGATTTATCACTATAAGGAGTATTTCATTAGTGCACTAGAGAAATCCTTCAAACTATTGAAAAGTACTTAAGAGATTAGCTTTCTGTAACTTACACATTTATGACTCGAAGGACTAGATATGCACGTAGCTCTTGTAGTTATAGGAAGAACAGGAATAGCTAACAAGGGACTTACTTTGATGCTATTAACCTTTAATGTAAAATCATTCATCATACAGTGACTAACGATAACATTTATCCGACAAAACTTTACAGCAACTTCTATTTTTGTACCTGTAAACTAAATGTTCGCATTCAAGGGAAAAGAATACATGACTTTGCATTATGCAGACTTGTACATTAATTTTGAATCAGTTGCCAAAATAAACCCTTTATGTGCAGGAATACAAGCCACTGTAAAGTAATTATTTGTCATTCGAAATAAACATAACTGGTGTAAGGGCGCGTAAACATCGGGAGCATTTTTCTGTAATCTGACAAGTCAAATACAAGCAATAGCAAAATGTAGGCGCAACACGCTTCTTGGATTATTATATTACGAATGATAAGGTATTATTACTTCTTTTATTCGTATAAATATAATTCATTACAGACGAATGCTCTCAGTGAGAAAGCGCCTTTATATTACAAATATTATTTACTATAAAACGTTACAAGCGCGCTTGGGTCTATACGGAAGATTCTATCAGTAGGCTTAGATGACTCTGACTATGACTATGATGGCTTAGATGGCTTCCGGTTATTTATGTGCGTTCGCTATAAAACTATACAATTTAAGAAATCAAACAATTCTCTTTGTCATTGCGCATGCGCCGAAGAAAATCACCCGCATCAGATGAAAACAGGTGGGTCCATATACATTAGAGCATGTGCGTGTAATAATATGTGTATTTTCTTTTTGTTAGCTTAAAATAAGTATAGAAGTCTAACAGAGAGCTATGTGCTACAAAGAATAAAATGCAAGCAACAGGCGGCCTTATCACGAAGAGCAATCTCTCCCAAACAACTATTTTGTGGGTTTCTGCATTTTTGTAGAGATGACTTCCGAATACTTATTTTAATATGCCGAATCGAGTGTTGAAAATGTGCGGTTCAATTACTTTATAACTGTAATTAAATACCGAAGGGTTTTCGTATACTATTAAGTTTTTAGTACAATCTAATCTGATTCTTTGATAGAGAAACAAAAGTGACCCTTGCATTTTCAGCATTGCATAAAGTAGTTTGCAGTCCTCTATAGCATGCACTTAAGCATGGCCTACTAGAAAATTCTTGTTCATATTTCATAAATAACATACATTTAAGTTGTTGTTGAGCATGCAGTTATTAATATTAATATTTGAATCTCACAATTACCCCAATGAACGTGCTAAATGTACGTAAGTTGCCTCGATGACTTGAGTTTGTTCAGTCTTATTAAATTGACGAATATACAGTTTATATTTTTAATTGGTTCCTCTAATTCCGAATAACATTTGGCTGATCTAAAATCCCCGCATATAATCCTTTTTAATTGGTTCCTCTAATTCGGAATAACATTTGGCTGATCTAAAATCCCCGCATAAAATCCTTTTTAATTGGTTCCTCTAATTCCGAATAACATTTGGCTGATCTAAAATCCCCGCATAAAATCCTTTTTAATTGGTTCCTCTAATTCCGAATAACATTTGGCTGATCTGAAATCCCCGCATAAAATCCTAAACGACACAAATTTCTATTTCCTTAATTGTTATTTACGTTGTTGTTTTATCAATGCTATTAAGTTTGTTTGCAATGTTTCATTGTTATATTAAGTATTGATTAAATAACTTCTCTTGCAGTACAGGTAATCTGTCTTTTGTTATAAAAAAAAATATTTCACTCTTTTAAAGCCTATCTAGATGGTGTCGCTAACTGTTGTATCCAAACGTGCCATTGATGTAGGTAACCAGGCGATCAGATGATTTTCCAGAATTTTGTATGGTAGAATGACACTGAACGTGGCGTGTACAATTTTATGATGAGGTTACCCTTAATGCCCTTCCCAGAACGCTGAAAATTTAAGCTTATTCGATCCATTTTGTCATCACTAACAAAACGTTAGTGTCTTTATTAGGCCCCGTATAGACTTCAGACGTTCCATTGGGATCCCAAATTAATCAATCAGCTCTGTCATTCGTATTGTGTAATCGATTCTATAATCGTTCTGTGTAATCGATTCTCTATACTCGTCTTGTTTAATCGATTCTAAAAGTGTCTTGTTCTATCGATTCTATACTCGTTTTGTTTAATCAAATCAAATCAAATCAAAATCTTTTATTCATATAAGTATCACTGATACACTTATGCACTGCAATCGGTTCTATACTCGTCTTAAATCGATTCCATGATATATATTCTCTATACTCGTGACCTATACCGTGCTGGTGTTGTCTCACAGCGAAGGTGTTACTGCGCACGGGGCAGACGCTGGCGCAGGTGCAGGCGCACCTGGACCGCGAGGGCGCGTCCGACCTGGTGGTGGAGCTCGTCATCAACAGCACCAACCGGCCGGCAATCTTTCTGGAGGCTGTACAGCTTGGTGAAGACACTCTTTAGATTGTCACTATTTGTACTATACAGCCCTTCCCCCTCTCCTCACAAAATAGAGAGCAATGCAAAAATATATATCGCATACGGGTACGAAAAGTAAGCAGCAGTATAGATCAGATTTGCCTTTATTTTCGTGTGCGTAAATGTTCTCTGTGTATGCAATGGTCGAGCGCTCTTGTATAGTTATTTTACTGTGTGTAAGTAATAGGAATCTATTTTGTCTTTAGAACATACTTTATCTCTATAGACTTTATGTCTATAGACTAGACTGTATTGCTTAGTTAGCCTGCCTACCACACGAATGGTAAAGTGTGTGTCCACGCCCGGGCAGACAGGTATGTTACAGCAGCGTACAATGTGTATTATTTGATTTTCAGGAATCGCTCTTCTAGAAGGGGGAAACCCAATTATACAACATAGCATCTTCACAAAACTGCAAAACGGAGAGATATCACAGGCGTTTTTGAAGGTACGTGAAAATAAATAAATAAAAATAATAAATAAACGCTAACACACTCATACCCCCGCAGTAGGTTATTACCTGTGTCGCGGGTGGCATGGACTACACATAACACATCACAACAACACCCATGACCCGAGTACAAATATTTATCTGCCACATAAATATCTGCCCCGGCCGGGAATCGAACCCGGGACCCCTCGCTTCGCAGGCAGAGTCGCTACCAACTAGGCTACAGGGTCGTAACAACATGCGTTAGTGACTTGACCATATAACTTTTACAAACATCGTAAAAATTATTCTATCATGGATCATCGTGACCTCGATCCATGTAACTAGAATCAAAATATCGGTATTATAAAATACAAATCCTTAGTACCCGTTGCATTTAAAATGTTCATTGTCCGCCATGATATAATTATATTTAAATAATAAATAATAATATGTAAATATAATTATACATAAATATGATCGACATGTTAATTAGTGTAAGTGAATTATAAATTCGTTCTAATTAACAATCAATAAATAAATAAATAAAATAATAATTTTAAAATTGTATTGTTACGAACCACGGAACCCCGTACGCAAAAATGGAACCCTAAATTGTCGAAGACGTCTTTAATCGTTTTATTGCACTATTGTGTTCCGGGCGAATGACCTTCGTTCCTTTGTGTCTTGACCTTGATGCTAACTTTTATGACTGTGTTTTGTTTAATTATCTGGATTAGTGCGGTACATTCTCGAAAACCCGCGAACTGAGTTCGGCCACCTATAAAAGGACGCGAATTGGTCGTCGTGACTGATTCCAGTTCGGGATTCCGGTTGGGAATCGGGAACGATAACAGCGATACGAGCGATAAGGGAGTCAGGTTTGGGACTCCAGACGGGTCAATACGTGATCAGGGCGATAGTAAGAGGGTGTTTCGCGTTCGTGAGCGAGTGAGTGACTCTTACGCGGTTGCTAGTGTTAGTGTTAGTGTGTAGTAGTAGTAGTATTGTACCACCTTCTTTGTGTAATAAAGTACTCATCGGTAACAATCAGTGGTATCCTTTACGAACCCACCCACTAGTAGGACGTAACAATTGGTGTCAGAAATGGGGATGCCACTGACCCCGAGGGAGGCTGAAGAAGGTGTACGTACGCGACGCCAGGCGGCGGATACGACGACTGTGGGAACGACGTCCACGACGACGGCGGAGGTGATGACCACCACGGCTGCGGGTTCGGAGACCATGGCAGCCGCACGAGTGGTGACCGCGACAGTTCCTGCCCCTGCTTCTGCTACTGTGACTGCGCCAGGAGGACTGGACCTGTCGGTTCTGCTGGGGGCTATCCAGTCACTGAGGGAGGAGCAGCGGGCAGCCAGGGAGGAGCAGCGGGCAGCCTGGGATGCCGCCATGGAGGAGCAGCGTGCAGCCATGGACGCAGCCATGGAGGAGCAGCGTGTAGCCATGGTGGAGGGGTGGCGTGCAACCTTACAGTCCCTGAAGGACGACATATTGGGGGCCTTGGACGTCGGAGTGGCGAAGATCACAGGCGTGTCGCAGGCGTCGCGGCGCGTGAGCGAGGAAGGAAGCGATGGTGGCGCGGCCGGGGGGATGCCACCGCGGTCAGCGGCCGACCGCGCGGCTATTGCGGCGGTTGAGGAGAGTAAGGAGGAGAGGCCTGAGAGTGAAGAGGACGGTCTCGGAAGTAAGGAGGACAGTCAGTGTACTAGGGAAGATGTCGATGACAGGAAGATGGGCGTGGCCGAGACATGTTCGGATTGCGTACCGACGGAGCTGGGACTGGGCCACGGGCACTCGGATCCGTTCGTGGTAGCAGCGTCGCTACCATTGGTGGAGCCGGCCGAGCTGAGCCTGCCCGACGACACCATCCGCGCCGGGCTGCCGTCCGCGCTGCAGCTGAAGGCCGTGGTGTGCGCGTCGCAGGCGCACGAACACCTGCTGTCTGATGGAACGAGGCCTGGGTTTCTCATCAGCGACGGTGCCGGCATGGGCAAGGGCCGCGCGACAGCGGGCATCATCTTCGAGAACTACGTGAAGGGCCGCAGGTGCGCTGTCTGGGCGTCCGTTTCCAACGATCTCAAGTACGACGTCGAGCGGGACCTGCGCGACATCGGCGGCGGGAAGATTGAGGACCACCCCTTGATTAACTTCGAGAACGTGAAGATCTCGTCGGCGGTGAACAGCAGCGTGAAGAGGGGCATGGTGTTCAGCGCATACTCGGCGCTAATCGGGGAGATGCAGGCCGACATCAGGTACCGCACGCGCTTCAAGCAGCTGTTGCAGTGGTGCGGGGAGGGCATGCCCTTCCCCACGTTTATGGATTTTAATAGTGCTGTGAAAAAGAGAGGCGTAGGCGCAATGGTGATCGTGGCGATGGACATGAAGCTGCGGGGGATGTATACAGCGCGCCAGCTGTTGTTCCACGGCGTGTCCTTCAGGATCGAGAGGGTCCCGTTCTTTGAGGCCTTTGGAGGGACCTATGATAGGGCCAGCGCGCTGTGGATGGAGGCGATACAGTGGTTCACGGAGGCAGCCAAGCTGATCGTCGCGGAGGCGCGAATGTGTAGAACCATGTGGGGACGGTTCTGGTCCGTGCACCAGCAATTCTGCAAGTACCGCAGGAGGGCCGGGCTGGCGAGGAGGAAGTGGAGCGCGACACAGGACAGGCAAGGAGAAGAAGGAAGGCCGAAGATTGATCGCGTCGATCGGTTGGTTCCGTATCACGGGTCAAATGATGCTCGGGACGAGCATGATTAAGGAGGGGGCAGTGTTACGAACCACGGAACCCCGTACGCAAAAATGGAACCCTAAATTGTCGAAGACGTCTTTAATCGTTTTATTGCACTATTGTGTTCCGGGCGAATGACCTTCGTTCCTTTGTGTCTTGACCTTGATGCTAACTTTTATGACTGTGTTTTGTTTAATTATCTGGATTAGTGCGGTACATTCTCGAAAACCCGCGAACTGAGTTCGGCCACCTATAAAAGGACGCGAATTGGTCGTCGTGACTGATTCCAGTTCGGGATTCCGGTTGGGAATCGGGAACGATAACAGCGATACGAGCGATAAGGGAGTCAGGTTTGGGACTCCAGACGGGTCAATACGTGATCAGGGCGATAGTAAGAGGGTGTTTCGCGTTCGTGAGCGAGTGAGTGACTCTTACGCGGTTGCTAGTGTTAGTGTTAGTGTGTAGTAGTAGTAGTATTGTACCACCTTCTTTGTGTAATAAAGTACTCATCGGTAACAATCAGTGGTATCCTTTACGAACCCACCCACTAGTAGGACGTAACAGTATCTTGGATGATTTGAAACTAGTGTACTGTTAAATAGGTGTTCTACGACAAGATGCGCGAGGCCCAACAAGAGATTCGGTCGTTGGCAACCAGTACTACAACAGCTACCAGCACGGACAAACGCGCCTCGTCCACCGACAAACAGAAACCTGTATCACTTGAAGGTATACCCACTTGAGAATTATATATGTGGCTTGTTTCATTTCTAACCTTTTAACCTTATTATTTTCAGACTTTTGGGTACGATATCTATTAGCGAACTGGACTCCAAAAAGTTTAGTAATATGTTCTTAGATAAGTAATTAAAATAGCAGTCTGGCTAGTTTTGGTGTAATATTTTGACAGTACCTATTCGTTTCGATATTTTTTCTAATTTCACTTCCTTTTAATCGCAACGGCTAGTGTAAAATGGTCACATTTATGTTGTCCATCAAGCTAAGTCGGCGCTGCACTGTATTTGTCATCGTAATAAAGCTAGTCTATGAAAATCAAACAAATATTTTGCACTAGTAGTAGACTTCGTACGCGGAGTAGTGGTTTCATAAAACGAAACCACAAACATAGAAACATCTCAATCATACCAGAGAAACATGCAACCGGCACAAAATCTAGCCTTATCCATGACATGGATCGTTCCATAATACCAAACACATTTTCACAAAATTTCACATTTATAATATTAGTAAGATAAGTTCTTTCTCGAGCAATAGCTCATTAATATTGGTCCCTGATATGATAATAATTATGTATTATTCATTTACTAAATTCATAGGGGTTTTACGCCCACTGACTTACTTCGGTTGCAAGCAGGTTTAATCATTTAATGTATCGACAACATATTAATCCTGGTGCTAGTGTAGCTACAAAACATACCATGGCTATGTTGACATACATAATATGACAGTATTTGTTCGACGACCCGCGTCGCGTAAATTACCATGCCAGATCGCCATTCAAAGGATCATGCGTTCTCGTTCTGTGTGTGCGTATCGTTGTCTCTGTGTGTTGTCCATAGCACCCACGACACAATCCTAGTGTGGGGCTATGAGTGTGTAGCGTGTATTTATGTTGTATGTGTATGTGTGTGGTCAGGTAAGCCGTCGCCCGGGCCGCTGGTGGTGGGCGAGGACATGGACGAGGAGGTGGCCAACGCGTGCGGCTCGGCCGTGCACGCGTACTCCGACATACACACCATGTCGCACGGTAAACAACTACATATAGTGCGTTAGTAAAATGTGAAGACGTCAAATTTTAATATATAAATTTTAATATATATTTTTTGTGTGTACAAAATAAATAAATAAACATTAAAAATCAGACAGAGAAAGTAAGAGTCCTATCAGATTTTTAAGAGTTTATTAAAATTTAATATGTCTTCACCTTTATCCGAAAAACTATACATGGCTTTCACTATCACTTATTATAGAAGTTATTCCTTCTTCACGTCTGTCTTGTCTGTCTGTATGCGATAAAGTCAAAAACTACCGAACGTATTTTCATACCGTTTTCACTACACTGATGGAGTGGTTCATCTGGAAGATGTATAACGTATAAAGACGATGCTAACGTATAACTACGGTGCTAGACGACACACCACAAAAAAAATGTACGGTTTATATGTATATTCCGCAAAATTTCGCGTGCAAAGCCGAGGCAGGTGGCACTCGCATGTGGAATTAAGGCAAAAGCTCAGATAAAAAAAAACATCATCTTTAATACTTACCCCTTAGGAATCCTATCGATAATCAATGAAGGTTCGTTTGGCCAGGCACAACAGTGCTGGAAGAGATAATGGCGGAGAAGAAGCGCGAGGCGGGCAACGCGGACGTGCTGCCGGCCAAGGTGGCCGTCATGCGGCCCATCCTGCGCTTCCTGCAGCTGCTGTGCGAGAACCATAACCCCGACTTGCAGGTCTGACACTTTATATATATTTAACACTTTATTGTTTGTACACCAAAACATAATATACATAAACAGCACAAGGAAGGAACACAAAACAATGGGCGACCTTATCGCTTTAAAGCGATTTCTTCCAAGCAACCCAGCAGTAGACTGAAAACAGCTTTATCATAATGTTGTATTGACTACAATGAACTAATATTCACTGATTGACTATAAATATCGGCGATGAGATCTGACTCCCACAAAATCGTGAGTGATGGCCTGGGAGGCTGTCGTTTCCTATTCCCATGAAAAAACAACTTTTGGTACAATGTATAGTCTTGATCATTTAAGCGTACAATCGATTTTTAGACGGCAATAGTCGTTCATTATAACAAAAAATGCTACTAAGCCCTGTCTCTTCAATTCTACAATATACCGATACCCTACAGTGCTACTACTTAAAGCCATTCGTCTACAGAACCTTCTTCGCAACCAAAACAACAAGTCGAACTACAACCTGGTGTCGGAGACGCTGATGTTCCTTGACTGCATCTGCGGCTCCACGACCGGCGGACTCGGGCTGCTGGGGCTCTACATCAACGAGGGGAACGTGGCGCTCATCAACCAGACGCTCGAGACCCTTACCGAGTACTGCCAGGGTAATTCCAGGCTTCAACCCAGTAATACAAAACGCTACACTCCTATCCCCTAGGATTCCCTGTGTCGTAGGCGCCATGGACAACACGTAAGGCAAGAACACACAAACCGGGAACAGAAATTAAAATTGATCATTAAAATTTTTGCCCATCCATAACCAACATATCGTTGTTGCGACTTTAAGACCTCTTATGTGTAAAAAATCAGCTTTTTGAGGGAATCGATAAAAGTCGATGAAGTTTTGTTTAGCAAGCACATAGGTGATTTTGAATTTGGTGAATAAATTACGATGGAAACGTCAATCACACATGAGAGTTTTTAAATTCGATAGTGCTTTAAAGTGTAGAATCATTTGACGTCAAGTGATTTTGAAAAAAATGGCACATAACATAAGAGGTTTTAAAGTCGCAACGACGATATGCCAAGGCATGGCGTACTGCATTGGCAACGATTGCGCCACACGGGTAGTCAAAAAACAATTTTTTTTCATACATTTGTAACATGTGAGATTGCGCTTTTGAGCCGAGATCTGTTTATTAATGACCTAAGATTCTCTAAATGACGAACCGTAACGTAAACCATAACGTCTACCCCAGGCCCCTGCCACGAGAACCAGAACTGCATAGCGACGCACGAGTCCAACGGGCTGGACATCATCACGGCGCTGATCCTGAACGACATCAACCCGCTGGGCAAGACGCGCATGGACCTGGTGCTCGAGCTCAAGAACAACGCCTCTAAGTTGCTGCTGGCCATCATGGAGTCCAGGAATGACTCCGAGAACAACGCCGAGAGGATTCTCTATAACATGAACCCTAAGCAGCTGGTATGTATGAACATACACAGGGACCCGCGTACGCACGCACGCACGCACGCACGCACGCACACACGCTCGTGAACATACGCTAATAAAAACGGCTGAGCAATTTAGGTTTCTAGTAGTTGTTATGCAATATAAATTATTGGCTATTTGAATCACCATAATAACTATACATAACACGAATTTGCATTTCTGTGTATACTTTGTTATAACTATATTATTGACCATGTTTATTCAAAAGTAGCTGAACATACGTAAACATAACTGACAGACGGACAGCAGAGTCTAAAAAATAATAATCCAACTACAGTGCCTCCAACTTATCTGTGAATTGGAGGAGGGCGCTGTCGGACGCATTGGACCAATCATTGGACGCAATTCGAGACGTAGTAAATTTCAAATGAATGAGCACAAAGAACTTATGAATGGCGCGGCATTAGTTCCAAATTTCGCCATTTCACAGATAACTTGGTAGCATTGTACCTTCTCTATTATACTGAGACAGCTCTGTATATGTGACAACGTTATGTGTCCGTGCAGGTAGACGTAGCGTGCTCGGCGTTCCACCAGGAGCACGCGATGGACGCGGACTCGGACGGAGAGGACGACGCGCCCGTGCAGGGCGTTTCGCCTAAGGAGGTCAGTACACACTTATAAAATACTAACGCTCTAGGTACCCGCGGCTTTGTTCGCGTTTTCGGGATAAAAAGTACCCCATATATTCTATTATATTATATTCTAGGTCATAGTCTACCCATTTATAAATTGTTTATTGATTGTACACCATAAATATCATGTTAAATATACAGAGAACTGTCCACCTATGTGATAAATGAAAAAAAAATTACGTGCACAGTCAATGTGCTCTTGACTTAACTCAGAAGAAAGCTTCTTTATGATCTTCCTTACGGTTGAATTTTCTTTGGATGGTTTTTTCTCGAATTGACAGACTGTTGGTCTGTGGCGTTGAACGTTGATGTATAACGCGCTAAGCGCGCGTGATTCACGATTAAAACGTATCCGTATCCTGCTCGCTACGTAAATGCCTATCATGCTGCATGCTCCCTTGTGACGTCTGTTACGACTTGTCCTATATTCAGGTGGGACACAACATCTACATCCTGTGCCACCAGCTGGCCGCGCACAACAAGGAGCTGGCGGCGCTGGTGCGCGCGTCCCCCGGCGGGCAGCACGCGCCCGCGCTGCAGTACTACCGCACGCACACTGCGCAGATTGAGGTACTGTTGCCACTTGGCACACTGTTACATGAACAACCTTGTGAGGCCTTCAAATTAAGTGACGTACAGTTTCATTTATTATTGAGCACAGCAAAATAACTAAATGATTACGTTACTTCTTGTGTATATATAAATAATTATATTTTTAAATTATAAGATTGAAACTTCATCTGCAGTAATTAATACTTACAATTAGTTTAGGAAGTCCACATAATATACAGAATACACACTAACTGTTAATGTAAAAATGAAAAAAAAACAGAAATTATTGTTACGAATCACAAATCATATAAAGGCACACACATATACAGCGTGTCCTTGAATTCGAAATAAATTTTTCAGGGTGATGTTCAGCTTGCGATTCTCAGCCCGAATACGTAAAAGAAATCTGACCTTTATTTTTAACCAAATTATCCTTTAAAATACATTAATCATAGACACTGCGCTCGAGAAAGCGGCGACCTTATTTTAGGATTCTTGTAGGAATTTCGCAATGCTTTTTATTAATAATATATGATTTAACATTGATAATAACAGAAAAAATCTCTAACATTAAACCTTACGCAAGTTTTTTTATACAGCTCTGCATACCGAACTGTTTTGCCGCGTGTACACAGATAGTCCGCACGGACCGCAGCATGGAGCAGATAGTGTTCCCCATCCCGGAGATCTGCGAGTACCTGCCGGCGGACAGCAAGCACCGCGTGCTGCAAAGCGCCGAGCGGGACGACCAGGGCAGCAAGGTGGCCGACTTCTTCAGCAGGCTCGACAACCTGTTCCATGAGATGAAGTGGCAGAAGAAGTTGAGGGGTGAGTGAGGCTGACTGTTAAGCTGTTTCATGCCGGTTTGTACTAAAATTATCACAACGGAACAGAGAAGAAGGTAACTAACTGGATAACTAGGATGAGGGATAACTGGGATCGTTTTGTCTGGTTTTGTTTGAGGTGAAATCGGGTGAGTTTTCAAATCTTTTAAGAGAGAAAAAAAGATGACAAAGAAGTTAAATTTGTAGCTTTTTATTACTTACTCTCTTTTATTTACAGCATAGGTATCTGAATGTCAAATTAAATTTACAGTTATGATTGATAGAACAAAAACTTAAGCAATAACTTAAGTAATAAGTTAAGCGATCCCAAAAAATAGGGACTGAATTTGTTCAATGCAGAATATTTAAATTTTAGAAAAAAATTATGGAGGTGTCGCTTAAGTCAGGAAGTCTAGTTCTCTGGGGATATAGGTTTTTTGAGATAACCTCCACGGTGTGTGAGTTTTAAGAAGTAAATAAGTTAAAGTAATACAATTTTCGTTGATAATACTGTGGAATATTTCGTTAGGGCTTCTTTTATGTGCAAATGACGTTGGGAAAATAGTTTAATTGAATTTAAGGGGGTCTGAATCAAAATGGTTTTTTGCAAATCAAATATTCAATATCGTTTCTGTTGGCAGGTCAACCGTTCCTGTTCTGGGTGTCGTCCTACATGTCGCTGTGGAGCAACATACTGTTTAATTTCGCCGTTCTGATCAACGTCATTGTCGCATTTTTCTATCCCTTTCAAGAAGAGAATCCAAGTGAGTGTGGTGTTACAGACAACGTTTCTTTTCGGTTAAAGTGAAATCCTCTAAAAGAATGACCGGCTTCCCTTTGGCTAGCAATATATCGGTGATGTTTGTAGCTAATGTTGTCTATGGTCGAAATGATTTTGAAAATCCAATCACATTATAATTTTTAAAGTTATTTTTGTAATTCTGTGAACATTATCATTATAATCTTTCATTTTAACCCCCGATGCAAAAAACGTGATTATAAGACTGACGCGTCTATGTGTCTGTCTGTGGCATCGTAGCTCCTAAACGAAAGGACTGATTTTGAGCATTGAAGTATTAATACTAGCGTATAGAACCGACACCGCGAACACAACGTATGTTCCAATGAATTGGCGCCGAGCGACTTCAATATCCAATGGATTCGTTCGATTTTGAAAGGAGAACGGGGGCTCAATTTTGAAAATAGAACCTCCCGGCGGGACACACATTTTGTTCGAGATGTCTGTTCTGTGACTTTATACTTCAATGATTTTGAGGGTTTTTTTTTTCTTTGAAAGCCAGCGTAATCGACATTGTTCTTAGCTAAGAATTTATGAAGATCTGTTCAGGCACTTCAAGGTCATCTTCACTTTAGTGTCCCCGACACTAAAATAAAGTTTTTAAATTTTAAAATGAACAGTTATTAACTTAAGTTTTGCAATAAATCAATGAAAAAATGGTTTGAAAAAAATTGAAGACCTCATTGAAGTCAGTTATAAGCGTGTTGTTGTTCCAGAACTAGGCCAGCACCTCTCCCTGGTGGTGTGGGGTGTGTCGCTCGCGGCGGGCGCGCTGGTGACGTGGCTGCCGCGCTCGTCGGGGCTGCGCGCGCTGCTCGCCAGCGGCATCGTGCGTCTCATCTTCAGCGCCGGGCCCGAGCCCACGCTGTGGGCGCTGGGGATGCTCACTGTTAGTAGTAGTAATAGTAGTAGTAGGAGTAGTAGTAGTACCGGGATTGTAGTGGTTGGGGATAGGTTTATTGTATGTGTGTGGATCTGAAAACAATTTTATTCTTAAAGAAAAACGAATTCGCTTATATTAGGGGTTAATTCAAATCGAAACACAACGTTACATTGTGAAATTATTGACTGCATAAAAGGTAAATGAATCAGTGAGAACGAAAAAGTCACGCCCCACTCGTCAAGTTTCACCGGATCTCGGCGGGTAACACCGTCTAAAAAGACCTTTCTGCCTGCATTTTCGTGAGAACAACAAAATGTCAAGTCATACCTTGCTGCACCCGCGCTTGCTGTAACCTACTTCTTGAAACAACTGACCTCCTCAAATATCTTCGCGTCGTGTAGCGTTGCGTCTTGCTGTGAATGCTCCCTAAGTTAAAGCATCTACCATTTTATATCTCGGCTCCACTGATCACGTGGAGTTGGTTTAAACAATAACTTATACCACAAAATAGATAGACATGCCTTTGCCTGTCAATTTTTGTTAAATGAAATAAAAATATATCTGTGTACAGATAGTGGTGAAAGGCATCCACCTGGTGAGCATCATGGGCAACCAGGGCACGCTGTCCAAGTCCATGCGGCACGTGCTCACCGACCCCGCGCTCCTCTACCACGGCGTCTACCTCATGTTCTGCTTCCTCGGCATCTGCTGCCATCCCTTCTTCTTCTCTGTGCTGGTGAGATACTGTTTGTCTGTGTCTGTGTTGATGTTCGATTGGTGATAGAGATGTTCTGATAAAGTAGTGCGCAAGAGCTGAGTTTGAGCCGTATTAGACTGGCTTAGATTACTGACCAATCACATGCCGGTGGCCAAGGGTGTCGTAAGAGGCGATAGAAGCCGGTCCGCTCAGTGGTAATGCTTCACATAAGGATTATATCTTATGTATCTTGTTATGATGATATCTTGCTTGACTTAGCGGCCAAACGACTCATCGTGTTCTGGCTGGGGGCTTGGAAGTAAGTTGTTTCTTTTTTTCTCTTCATTCTTGATCGATAAGGCCTTTTGTGTTACAAATATCCACTCACACACAGTGTCACTGACCACTTCGTAACAGGTGGTTCGTCAGCTCGTTTGTCAGCTATTTCAATAAAAAATGCCTCTATGTATGTATGTATGTATGCTCTATTGGTGGCTATTCACATGTCGATTGCGTACTTACAACTCTATCCGTGTCGCTGTCGCCCAGCTGCTAGACATCGTGTACCGCGAGGAGACGCTCCTGAACGTGATGCGGTCGGTGACCCGCAACGGGCGCTCCATCCTGCTGACGGCGGTGCTGGCGCTCGTGCTGGTCTACATGTTCTCCATCGTCGGCTACATGTTCTTCCGGGACCACTTCCTGGTGGCCGTCGACCGGCTGGACGGTAAGGGAGAGGCTGATTGCTCGAGGCCCAAGTTTAGGCTGGTTTCCATCGAAAAGGAGAGGAACAGAGTTTTTTGTACTACCGGTATATACCGATACCTTTACCGTTATTGTAAAACTGTTATTAATATTATACATATATAAAAACATTCCGCTCTGTTCTTCTCCGGTGTTTGTTTGTTCCGATATTCAAACTACGTATCTACGGATATTTTCCCGCTAAATTCAAATCGGCACCTGAAGAGATCTAGAGACTACTAGATCTCTGCTTCTAGAAACCACGTTACTTTAAGTCGGCTGTTAAAAATAAGCTTAGGTCAATGTGTTTTGAATTACAAGAAAACCCAATTCAACCAATTTATATATGATTTATTTATAAATAATAAATAAAACCATTTGTTTCACACACACACACACACACACACACACACACACACAGACGACGACGACCCCCGCTACGAGGCGGAGCCCGAGAAGTGCGACAGCGGCGTCGAGGGCGCGGCGTCTCGCTACACGCGGCCCGCGCGCTTCGTGTCGGTGGGCGGAGAGGTGCGCGAGCGCAGCTGCGACTCGCTCATCATGTGCATCGTCACCACGCTCAACCAGGGGCTGCGGAACGGGGGCGGGATCGGGGATATACTGCGGGCGCCGGCTAGCTTCGTAAGTCTACTTTATTTATTTCGTAGTGGATACCTACACTTGAGTCAAACTCGTATCATAATACTTGTCAACAAATCATAAAAATTCCTTTATAGGGTTTTCACAAACTGATTTGTATTTCGCACACCAAATAACTATTAAAGAACTAAATAATCATTATAACGTTTGTGACATCTTCATTATTTTACTATTGACCTATAACAACAACACACTAAGAGAAAACGACGTAAAAACCAACATCTTAAAACAATTTTCATCATTGAATAACTCACGCTCGCACATCCTTAATTTCGTGAAGCGACTTGTAACCTTTGCAAAAAAATATTATTTACGGTCCGCATGCCTATGACTATAAATAGAAATGACTACGAAAACCTCACAGCTATAATCGCGCTTACATGCTTTGCAACTTGGTCGTATTATATTTCGAAATACAGTGAAATCAACTTATCTGTGACCTTAAGGAGGGCGCTGCCGGACGCATTGGACCAATCATAGTGCGCTATTATTAAATGATGAATGGGATGGCATTAGTTCCAATTTTCGCCACGGCACAAATAAGTTCTTCAGAGATGGCACTGTACAGATTATACAGATATTTCATTCCACTCAATATGCATGAGCATAAAGTTATTTATAAGTTAAATTTCATTAAACAAAGCCGAATAACATTTTATATTTATGTATTTTAAAACAGTCTATATCGATTTTATGCGTAACTGTTCCGTGTTATTTTAAACTTTTGCTAAATAAATATTATGTTTAAAAAGAAATTAAATTATAAAGAGTGGAATGGAACGCGACTTGCGAACTCCAGATTTAGTTCAAACGCACTTTATACGACCAAAAGTTTCATGCACCTGTTTGTTTGTGGTTGCTAGGCAACACAGTGCTTATGTAAATTCTGATACGAATGTGAATATAGTGAAGCGTGTTCCACTGCACTAAAAAAAACCTGACGACAATGATAGATCAGTGTTTTTGTGTTGACAGTCTGCTTATGTTAATGCTACTGGGTTCTCTATAAGCCTAATAGCTAAAAAGAAAATCTCAATGAGCGGTAAAAAAAAAAACAAAATATAGCTAACTTTAGCTAACCTATAGCTACTTTTATGTCACGTAAGTGCCATGTTAATTTATAACTTGCCTTTATAACACATGGGTTTTCAGTAAAGAAAATGTATGACTTTGTAATGTTATTTCGTTGTCATGGTTCTTATATCTATGACCCGAAAGACCGAAAACACAAGAACCTCAAATATTAGGATGTAAATTCCTAATTTAAAATGGATGAGTCTGACAAACATTCAAGCTTGAAAATAAAATAATAAACTCGCATTTTTATGGTTTCGTTCAAACGATTGTTTCATGCAGGACTCCGAAGGACCATTTTTTTACAAAATATTTAAAACTACCCAAAAAACCTTAAATCTTAAAAAGTACATCATTTTCTTTATCCTTCATTTTCCATGAGTTAACCGAGAGTATTTTAAGGTTTTGTTACACAATATTTTAAAAATGACGTTGGGAGACGGTACGTACTAACATAGACTGATATTTGTTTGTTTGTCTGTTCAGGAACCGTTGTTCGTAGCCCGCGTGGTGTACGACCTGCTGTTCTTCTTCGTGGTGATCATCATCGTGCTGAACCTCATCTTCGGTGTCATCATCGACACCTTCGCTGACCTCAGGAGCGAGAAGCAACAGAAGGAGTTAATATTGAAGAATACTTGTTTTATATGTGGTGAGTGATTCGCGATGGACTCCTAAACTACTTAACCGATTTTAATCAAATTTGCACACCTTGTGCAGTGTGATCCAACTTGAAAGATAGGATAACTTACATCAAGAAACAGATGGATATTTTTCCTTACCTTAATAGAATATTTTATCTACACTGAATCATCTTCGATGCTTCGAAGCGTAGATTGAGCAATTATTATTATACTATTAAATCGATTATTACCATAAAAATCATGATATTTTTTAGTAGAGAGAGAGAGAGAGGGACAGATAAATATTTGCTTTGTTTCGGCGCTACTTTTTGCTTGTATGAAGTACATTTGTGTGATATGTTCCAAAGAGTACCCAAGTCAATATGTCCGCAGGTCTGAACCGGTCGGCGTTCGACAACAAGACGGTGTCGTTCGAGGAGCACATCAAGAGCGAGCACAACATGTGGCACTACCTGTACTTCATGGTGCTGGTGCGCGTCAAGGACCCCACCGAGTTCACCGGGCCCGAGAGCTACGTGCACTCCATGATCAAGGTGAGGACATTCACACGGCGTCGTGAATTGAAACTTAAACACAGCCTCCAATGTGACGTGTCAGTATTCAATTCAAGTACCTCTTCGAAGCTTGGGATCCAGTTTATATATAAAGTTTTGATCATTACATACGTTCGGGCTGACATCACAACCCTAAAATATTTTTTACTCAATGTAAGTTAATGCTTGACCAAAATCCTTTCTGATGGTAAGTTTACCTAGTGCAGAGAAGTCAAAGGTTGTCTATGTGTGTATGTGTACAGAGCAACAACCTGGAGTGGTTCCCGCGGCTGCGCGCGCTATCGCTGGTGGGCGGCGGCGAGGGGGAGGGCGGGGAGCTGGAGCTGCGCGCGCTGCACGCGCAGCTCGAGCGCGCGCAGCGAGCTGTCGCCACGCTCACGGACCTGCTCACCGACTTGCGCGATCAGGTATGTCGTACATATTAATGAATCAGATGGGGCCACACTCTTATCTCAAGTAAAGTAAATAGGGGCAAAATATGATAGATAAGAGAAATTTATTTATTTATTTATTTCCACAATAAATGTAAACATAACAGGTTCACTTAAACCTAACACCGTTTACAATTTACACGTTGTAACAATTTGTTGTTATACATAAATACTACTGGTAATGTCATATCGACGCTAGAAAGCAAAAACGTAGTAACCCGTAAGTATCAAATTGTTCATCAGAGCCGAAAAACTTTTCCATTTCTCGAAAAAAAATCATAACTTCTCTATTTAGTAGAGAAGTTATGAATTTTTCTCTGTTTAGTAGAAAAGTGATGAATTTTTGTGAATTTTGAATACTACGTTTAGTGATTTTTTAGTGCTTACTGTTGCAAAACTTTAATAATACATTTGAACGATGTTTATTGAGTTAGACAGTGACAGTCTAGTGAACCAAACTTCAACTATTTACCTAGTTCAAATTTACCGTTTCTACCACCCATTTCACCACTAATTTAACACAATTTGACGGACATTTTTTCACAAAACAGTTATCCCTCCTTACCTCTATACTCCATGCAACATCAATTTCCCTCGCTAACGCCAACGCCATCTGTTCGACAGATGACAGAACAACGCAAGCAGAAGCAACGCATCGGGCTGCTCAACTCCACGTCGGCGTACCTGCAGACGCTGCAGATGAACCTGCCGCCGTGAGCGATACACACATACAGACCCACACCACACACAAACTAACATATACACATACATACACATACGATTTCATCTAAAAGTAGAGAGTAATTTTTGTATTTGATACTGTTTCAACCAGGATATTACATGCATGATGATGAATATTTTACATTTTCGACATAAATGCGTATGTTAAATAAAACAACAACATTCATATAATTTATGAAATAATAACAGTAGCTATGCTAAAAATAAATAAACCTGTCGTAAACATTGAAGTATAATGTCATAGAACAGACATCTCGAACAAAATGTGTGTCCCGCCGGGAGGTTCTATTTTCAAAATTGAGCCCCCGTTCTCCTTTCAAAATCGAACGAATCCATTGAAAATCGAAGCCTATCGGCGCTAATTCATTGGCGCCCTTACATCCTTCTACACAAGCAGCCTGTGGATCAACTACACGCAGAAACAGTACAATGCCCTGCGTGTCCAATACAACAATGCTTTCAGGATGCTGATGGGACTGCCTCGTTTCTGTAGCGCCTCGGGGATGTTCGCCGATGCGCATGTAGACTGTTTCTACACAACCATGCGCAAACGGTGCACATCCCTGGTGCGCAGGATTCTGGCCAGTTCCAATGGCATCCTGAGGGCGTTTGCTGATAGGCTGGATTGTCAGTACATGAACCATTGTCGTATGGTGCATGTGCTGACAAATCGAGCCTGTCAGAGAGGCATCGGGTTAGGTTAGTTTAGTTTTTTAGTGTAGTTTATATTGTACTAACATTAGATTTTAAGGTATGTACTTACTAACAAAATATGATCCACGGTTGGTCGAAATAAATTTATTTTATTTTTATTTATTTATTTTATTGGGACATAAATTGTGTTCGCCGTGTCGGTTCTGTATGCTAGTAATAATACTTCAATGGTCGTAAAATACAAATTTTGAAGTGTCATATATCGTGTGCGTGTATTTACGTGATGCGAGCACAAAGATTGCCCGGTGTGTCAAACTTGATCAAGTACCTCATAACATCGCACAAGGAACTCAAAATACACTACTACTAAAGTTTAATTTGCGATAATTCGAATCTTTGACTATAAAGCGCTCGTGTTATTAGTGTAGTATTGATTGTAGAATATACTGAGTATAGCTTAGCGAATGAAACAATACGTATCTAAGACAAAATACGGCGGAGGATGTATTTTTATCAATAACTTCGTCGTATTTACAGTGTTTTGTATGATTCTATCTCTTTCCTTTATACCGTTGTTTCAGTCTACGTTGTCCAATTAAGAGACTTTTAAATGTCGGTAGAATTTCATATTTAGACATATCTTAAAGTCGTCATATTATAAGAATAAAAATTAATTTTTATTCGTTTAAGGATGTGATTTTCCTAAAATAAATTTATAATATAGAGGAATAAACAGTGGCGTTGGTATAAGTAGAATAAATAAAATATTTAATTATATTAATATTTTTGAAAATTATTCTATTTCTAACGGAATGACGCTCAACGTTGTGTATACGCGCTCGGTAATAACTCACTGGACTGGGGAATGTTTTAAACATAATCAGCATTACACAAATATTTCGTGTTCTTAGACTTGTAGTGTTATAAATCTACTAATGTTACTAACTGTATAACATTAATAAAGAAGTATAACTGAAGATACTTTCAGTGATTAGTAAAGTTATAGAAAATAACAGTTCAACTTGGTTTGCTTTTGTTTCGTGTTTGAATATTAATATAAATACTGAATATTATAAATATATTACGACGTTACAGAAACTTGTGTACAGTGTTTGTGTAGAAAGTTATTTTTTAAACCTTGTTAATTATTCTCTTTCTCCTTTATATTAAATCATTTTTTCTATCTGAAAAAGGCAATATGATTCATATTTTTTTATTATAGGAAATGTTTATCTTTGTTAAAAATATATATTGTTTATGCTATATTACATGTATATCACGAAGTAAAAGATCTATTTGTTCAGTTGGATGTTCGAATCTCCTTGCATAACTTTAATGAAACAAATGATTGAATCTCCAAATCACATACACAATATATTTATAAATCTCCTCGATTTATATTGGGACTTGAAATTTATTTTTGTATTATCACATAAATAAAAAAATAACAATATATCTCACTATTAATAGTGTGGATACAAATCTTTCCGTACCGCAGTGGATTTAGTTAAGTGCAATAAATAATAGCTCAAACTCCGTTACCTAGTTACTGTAGTTAGTGTTGTATCGTATGTTATGTATCGTTAGTTAATACTACTGTATCTGGCGAGATACAATACACATTTGGTGATGTTATATGTTCTAAAGTGTTATGTTATATGGGATAATAGTTGTTATAACGAATTATTAGGGTAAGGTTGGACAGGCAAGAATGGCGGTTAGTGAGGATTGTATCAAGGATATAAATAAGTGATTGTTCCAGTCTATAAATTAATGGTATAAAACAGATTTTTATCTCAATTGAATTTAATGTAACGCGTTGAAAGTGTCGTTAAATAGTCAATTTGATGCTTTGGTTATCGTGTTATATCGTATGAGGCTTCGATACCATTTGGTTTGGACAGTTAATGAATTTCATTATTTTCACTCGTATGTTCGCAACTGTGTGAATTATAATTTAATTTTCTCGAAGAATATAGAAACTCGAATATTTTACCTATTTATAGTGCATATGTTACACTTTGAACAAGTTTTTTTGTACAAAACAGTGCCATTTTTTTAAATGAGTGAAAAATTAGAAAAATATTTTAATTATGATATTTCAAACTTCATCACTTCAACTTTATAAAGTACATAATCTATAATTTTTTTTACATAAATTCTTTTTCAAATCAATTTCATGATTATAATGTAATAGAAAGCATACTGCGTTATCTGTTAAGTACTTAATCTTGTCTCAAAACTATAGTTATTATAATAATATATTACATTCAATAGATTATTAAGTATCAACTCAACATTTTTTTCTATCTGTTATACAGTTCTTGATATGTTTTAAACGATATATTTTTATTTATAAAATCAAAGAATAGGAAGTGTATAACAAGGTATATCATAGGTGTATAATAAGGTATATACAAACAACTTATAGGACGGATACAGACGTCAGTAATCCTAAAGGCAAGTAATGAGTCGACACGTTGTTTTTTCGTTTTTCAATTATTTTTAAGTGTATAATTATCTTAACACTTTTGCACTTAACAGTATATTCCCCGTTGTAAAATAATCACAGAATCCGTAAATTCAAATTAGATTTTATACAATATGATTAGTAAACATTTTATAAAATATTTGAATCTTGGTTGAAATCAAAATAAATATTTTTTTTGGTCCGTCACTTTTAATTAGGGGTGCGGTACTGTGGCTAATGTGGTTACCGGTTCCTTCGTATCATATCGAAGTATTTCGTATCACTTCTAAATGATTTTATGCACAGCTTTTTGAACGTTTAATGATCTTATAGATTTATTTGGAGTTTAGATAAATATTTTATTAAGGTTATGAAAACTCAATTTTAAGGTTTTATAATTATATTAAATGTAATGTATGCCCGATGTTACTTAGTCTGTTGTTACTTTTCTAAAATAGATGTTATTTTACAATAAAGGTTTAAAATCGCTATACATACTTGTTTATACGATTTATTTTTTATTTATCGTGAAAGTTCGCGAGTCGACATTTGCAATCGTATAACTAATGAAATAACATTTATGTTTGATTTATATGAATTAAATTCTCTTTCGCTCGCGCAGCATGCTATGGTAAAATGTAAGAGAGAGAAGGATAAACATTCTATTATTCTATTTATCTGTAACGTAATCATTTCTATGTCTACGCATTAGTACTAAAGCATTTTCCGATAACAAATATTTAAATGTACTTACTTTAAAACTTAGATTATATTTTGTTATATTTAATACTACAAAATAATATTGTTAACACTTTCCACTTTCTTTAGGTTTGCATTTAAATCTTTAAAAGTCAATGATCACTTTGTAGAGGGAAATTTTAACTTTAATATGCACGATCAAATTATTCAAATATATTTTTTAACAAAGCAAAGTTTTGCAACAAAGATATTTTTTAACTTGTTTTTGACTAGTTATTTTAGTATTTTGCTTGTTTTAGTAGCACGACTCACGGTCATTGACTTTTATCCTACTGACCAACTTCTACTTATGTAGACATACAATGAGCTATTTTCTCTAATCTCTCTATTGTTCCAATAGTTTTATAAACAAGATTTTTTAAATTATATAACATTTCTCTGTTATACATTCCTATTATACTTTATACATAAATTATGTTATTTATTGAACGAGATCTGAACTTGGAAGCGTCAAGGGTTGTAGGACTGTAGCGATAATATTGTATTGTGATAGCCGCTAGCTGCGGTTGCAATAAAGTGTTTTGTTTTAAAGAAAAATAAAGTACTGCAACAATTTTGGTTTTTATTTGTAACCCAATCACTTTGTAAACGACTAAGGAGTTTCTTGCCGCTTCTTCTGAGACTTTCCTTTTAAAATATAATTTTTGTTACGTAATAAATACCTTCAAAGGGGTTTCATAATGATTACTGTTGGCATAGAGCGCGCTCCGTCAGGATACTTGCATGCAGCAACGAAGCGCTAAGTAAAGCCCAATGCATACGTAACTGGATTTTTCCCGTACGGGACGGGACGTGAAGTTTTGGAAACATTGTTTCATAGAAAATGTATACGATAGTGCACACGCAGCGGAATCCCGTACGGGAAAAAGGCCGTTACGTATGCATTGGGCTTAAGAATCCTCAGTGACAAAAGCGCAATGCACGTGCTTTTAGTTCCTAGATAACTAGTAATATAAATTACCAGTAAGTATTCTTTGGGCAAGTAGTTCCACTTGAAACTCTTACTCTAGTGTTTCATGTCACTCGCTCTTCCCTGAATTTATATTTATTACACGAGCCGATTGATATGAGATACAGTTCGTCAGCTGCGATAAAACGCCGATAGCGCTCAGTTCGCTATCATGTGTCGATCGAGTCTCATTCTATCAGTGATTGCTTGCGGTATGTATCAATATCATGTTTACATAAAAAATATTATCGATGCGTTTATCTAATAATGTGTACTTATGTGAGAATTTAGCAAATTGATGAATTAATGTAACGATTCAAAGTGAAATGAAGTTCCCTTAAATTATTGTAATACGGAATTACCCTTTCAAGTGTCCTCGGACGAGACTTCATGAGAAAATTCTCGTGAATAAGTTACTCAGTATGAATAAAAACTTTCATGAATTTATGTTACTTACGCCCCAAGCTCCAACTCAGAGTCACTAACGGTTACTTTAATCGCTTCTTCGTAAAGAATCGCCATACAAATTCTGTACTAAGGAGCGATTTAGTGACTCTGAGTCGGGGCGTTAGATCTCTTAAAGTTAATACAGACTTAATGTTTATTGTGAGCTGTCAAACTCATCAATTCACTTTCATGTTTCACACTGAAGTTCAGAGGGCATATGATTGTCCTGGACGTTATACTCTGTATCTACCTACTGCAGGTTAGGTACATACCTACATAAAAATGTAGTGGTTTTTTAATAAAAATTAAAAAAACCAAAAGTTGAATGTGTTTGTTACTTTACAGACGTTAGTCGTCAATAATACTACAAATAAATAAATAAATAAATAAACGCTAACACACTCACACCCCCGCAGTAGGTTATTACCTGTGTCGCAGGTGGCATGGACGACACATATAACACATCACAATCACACCCATGACCCGAGCACAAATATTTATCTGTCACATAAATATCTGCCCCGGTCGGGAATCGAACCCGGGACCCCTCGCTTCGTAGGCAGGGTCGCTACCAACTAGGCTACAGGGTCGACAAATATTATAAATAAAGCTCAGGTATTATAGTCGTATTCTTCAATATATTTTTGTTAAAGAATTGTTATCGCTCACGTAGATATTGCAAAATTATCTGTCTCAAGTTTTTGCTTCTTATCATTCGTTTCCTCATTTTCCTAAAGAAACTGTGTAATCAATCAATATGCATATAAACATAGATTACCCCCTATATAAATTAATAGCTTAAGATGTTTCGCTAAAAAATCAAAAAAAAAAGAAAACATTTTTGCGAACTTTGACCTTGAATAAAAAATTTTGCACACATGGGATTGATGGGGACTTCACAATTTCACTATGATGGTATCCCGAACGTTCATGTAAATCTTCAGCTTCTTGGGAATTTGTGCAAGGGTATTTTTGATCTATTGAATATTAAACAAATTTGTTATCTATCAATTGGTTATCTATTGAATATTAAACAAATATACCTGATATTTAATTTAACTTGTAATTAAACATCACCTCACAGTAGCGCTAGCGAGCGGCCAACAAGAGGATGTGAGGACAGTGGACATCGCGGGGGGCGGCGCTCCCAGCGTGAGGATCATCGGCGGCGCGCCCGCCACTATCGAACAGTATCCCTTCGTTGTACAGGTCACTGGTGTTCACACACACTTTCTTTTATCTAACCGCTAACTTTTACCTATCTATACTACGAGTACTGGTTTATGAATTTCATAAATTATAAAATACGAGTAACCGCCCTCGCCTTGCTTCGGTTTTCTTATTTTTTTACACCTTGGGTTATATTATTGGAGTTTTATTAAGGATCCCTAATTTTTTTGAAAATATAATATAGCCTATGTTACTCGGGGATAGTGTAGCTACCCAACAGTCAAAGAATTTTTCAAATCGGTTCAGTAGTTTCGGAGCCTATTCAATGCAAACAAAAAATCAAATATTTCCTCTTTATATATTAGTATAGATAGATAGTAGAATTACACGGACATACACGCTGCTCCTACAGTGCCTCCAACTTATCTGTGAATTGGAGGAGGGCGCTGTCGGACGCGTTGCACCAATCATTGGACGCAATTCGAGACGTAGTAAATGTCAAATGAATGAGCACAAAGAACTTATGAATGGCGCGGCATTAGTGCCAATTTTCGCCATTTCACAGATAACTTAGTAGCACTGTAGTTGTGCGGATTAGATACGGCAGAGTAAGTGTCGGCAGAGACCTTATAGTGTCGGAAGTACATACCCTTGGAAGTTTTTGTCACTAGCGGTCACCCATCCACCGATTGACCGCACCCACAGTTGCTTTACTTTGTCGATTACGGACACAAGTCGCCGGGTTATAAGTTCTTTCGGGATTACACTTAGTGAGCTCAGTAACTTCTATAATATACATAAATAACGCGGCGCCTGACTTCTGCGTCTCTTCGTCGGCAAGGATGGTAACCCGTATCTTGTGTGTTGTGTAAAATGTCGACAATCTAGCAAACGAGCCACCCGGTAGTAAATTTTTACTGATGGTAAAATATCCTACCACCATTTCATACATGGGAATTCATAGGTATCATTGATACAGAAAACTTCCACCAGTCCAGAAGCGACGATACATTTTCTCCGTCGTCCCGTGAGCAGGGGAGGTAGGATTCAAGAATGGACTGAATAGATGAATCCCTTAACGTTACCCTGATCAATATTGTACCGATAACACAACACAACAGTCCTCTCGCAGGTGACGTACAACAACCAGCCGCACTGCGCCGGCTCGCTCCTGACCCGCCGCCACGTGCTCTCGGCCGCGCACTGCTATGTTGACGCGTAAGTTTACGTTAGGCCCTGGTGCGGCGACGTCGCGATGGCTGCCAAAGCTTGCCGAGGCATGTAGAAAAACGCCTAAGCACATCGGTAATTTTGTTTTGTACCTGCGATTAAGGTCATTGAAATTTCAACTTGTTTTCTTCGCTCAATTAGGTACTTTATATGTATTTGTCTCAAAAAATCCTAGCCATGCGTCTCAATGGTCACAGATGACAGACCTAAGGGCTTGTTGCATGTTCCTGAATTCAGAGACTAATTCGTCATAGATCTGCTTATGAACGGATAATATCTTACGCTTCTTTTAGTTATACAGGAATACATAAGTAGATAAAACGAATTAGAATCATTGTTATTGACCTACGGGCCATGTATAAGTACTTATAGCATACTCCTCAAACTCTTACATGGTAGGTAGTAGGTACTAACACAAAAATATAGTGCCCTTGCAAGGCAGCTGCTCAAAGGTATGCTAAGGTATGTGCTTAAGGTAAGTACACACACATAATTAATTGCAGGTACTACATGACTCAAAACACTATCTATTCTAATCGTTACAAACATTAATAAATTAATTATAATTACTTAGCTACTGATTCGTAATTTTCCTGTATTGCATGACACACACACTCAAATAAAAGTAGACTTCTAGATAAGCCTTATCTAACGAATCAGGTTTCCTTTGGTCTATCTAAAGAAATGGGAAGCGGGTATCGATAAGTAAATCCTTGCCCTTGCAACAATAGTGATATCGTTCATCATATCTTGCTATTTTCAAGGGGCTAGAAGCCTGGACACACCGTCACCTTTAGTTTATTTTATGGAAATAGCCGGTAAACGAGCTGACGATCCACCTGATGGTAAATGGCTATCGTCGCCCATGGACATCGGCAACACCAGAGGCATCACTGATGCGTAGCCGAAAAAGAAAGAAGAAAGGAAAGAAAGAACTGGCTCTCAAGCCCCCAGCCGGAACACGAGTCGTTTGACGGCTGACTCATGCTCAAAGGTGATAGCTATCCAGGCGAACTTCATGGAGAAATAATAAAAGTTTTTGTTGATTTGTACTTACAGGAATGGCAGAGTAGCTAACCCTAGGTTCTTCAGGGTGCGAGTGGGGTCTACATATCTCAATACCGGTAGGTACGATTTAACAGATTCCCATCTCCTATCAGTAGCCTACTGTAGGTCAACGGTGTAAAATACAGAATTCAAGTTAATTTCCAAACCCCTCGCTGTCCTTTGTGGTATTACCTGAGGTAGTAACAATACAATATGTTAACAACGGTCCTGTTGAACACAGATCTTGGTGTGTTGTAATATCTGTGTTGTAGCACTGTGTGTTGTACCACTTAAACCGGGGACAAAGCTACACTTAATTTAAATGAATAAATGCTCACTCGAGTAAGTTTATCAGTGTATCAATTCGTTTTATTGGCGTCAGCATGCATAGTGGAAGGCAGATTGGATGACAAAATAGCTATTGATGAAAAAATCGCTATTGAGCGACCTAAGATCTCTTTTTGTACACATATCTTGTGTGGGTAATTGTATCGTAGTAAGCTTTTCTTGGCTGATATTAATGATGTAAGTTAAGTGTTATAAATAAATTAATAAATAAACATCATAAACTTTGGAGCCTTTCAAAACTGTTACTAAACTCCGCATTCCGTCCACTAGGTGGGCAGGTGCACGAGGTGTCAACGATAACGGTGCACGGCTCGTACGACCAGCCGGCGCGGGACAACGACATCGCCGTGCTGGTGCTGACCACCAACGCTAGCGTGGACGTGGACAAGCTGGCCGGCATCCCCAGCCAGGGCGCGGTGGTCCCCGACAACTCCACCGTCACGTATGTCGGCTGGGGCAGGACCAATGTGAGAAGTTAACCAGTCTCTACGGGAGGCACGGACGATTAATTTTTTTTGGAGGCACAAGGCAAACTGCTCAGACTCCTTTATTTATTTTTTATTTTTTTGACCACTTTTATGTATAGAGTTGTGCGCTGGTGTCGCTAGATGACACCTCGTTTGATGATCGAATGAACTAGTTCATTCATAGTAGGTATATCATCTATTCGATTATTGTATTATTCGATTACTCGATGTTATGTAATGATCGACTACCTAACTCGGTACAAGATTAGACAGTTAGTAGCGATGGGCCGAGTAATACTTTTTACAACTCGAGTTACTCAAGCAAAATTAACCGTTTACTCGAGTAAAAACTCGAGTAAACTCGAGTAACCGAACCGAACCGAACCGACGCGACAGCGAGCTCAGCGAGTAGTACGACGCGAGCGAGTAATGAGTTGACTGAGTAAAATCGTCGCAACGCGAAGCGCGTCGGCGGCAACTCGACGAACTCGACGATTAACACCGACTGAGTTGAACCGCGTCGCCGCGTCGACTCGCGGTCGTCGCTGAGTTGAATCGGCCGAGTTTACTCGAGTACGTAAAATCGTTACTCGAGTTACTCGACCAAAGAGTTTACTCGAGTTACTCAAGTAAATTTCGTCGAGTTGCCCATCGCTAACAGTTAGTCTATACTGGGAACTCGGGGCGGACGGTTGTATCCCTACAGTGTTGTGCGTACTTACAGTGAATATTATAATACTTATAATTATAATATTGATTTATTATAAATAATCGTGGTTCGTTGAACATACAATATAAAATTACGGTACAATTGGCGAGCTTACTGTATTCTCTATCAGCTAAGGCTAACCAAATAAAAATAGGCCAAACAGAGACTCTCGAACTCGCTAACACTTAAGAAATAAAAACTTTTATGGACAAAAGTGGGTTAAATATGCATACAAAATCGATGGAGGTCTCGGGGCGCCCACATGGCCCACATGGCGCCCCATGAAGAGAATGGGATTAGGAGACCGTTGAGTTTTAATCGATATTCTTCGCGTCCAACATACACAAGGTACCTACATGATTATATAATTTTGTTGGTTGCAGGCGTCGGTGGCAGTGGGCTCGCAGGTGCTGATGGCGGTGGACGTGGTGAAGGTGGCGCGCGCGGAGTGCGCGGCGCGGTACCAGCTGCTGCAGCAGCTCACCGGCGACCTCTACCCCGTCACGCAGAACATGATCTGCGCCGGGATCCTGGATGTGGGCGGTCAGTTCACAATCACAACGCTACTCCACTTGTTATACCTACATCTTTTGAAGCATAAGGCAATAGCCACTGTAGCCGTTTCAGAGTTAGTAATGACTACAGTTGCGAAGTTAAGGTTTGATTCTCGACAGACATTTCTGTGACAAATAAATATTTGTTCCTTGGTCATGGGTTTTTGTATTAAACCCATGACCGTGGAGTTAAGTTAAAGATCGTGGAGTTAAACTGTTATTGTAACTCCACGACTACGTACGACTCTGAAATGTTAAACTGTAACATGACTTGAATGGCTCTAGTGGTGAAATAAAACTCCTCAGTGATGAGGATCTAACCATTTCTGGGTCATTAAAATTAAAGCTACTGAATCTGGTTGCAGGCAAGGACGCGTGCCAGGGCGACAGCGGCGGCCCCATGCTGTACCGGGGGGTGGTGGTTGGGGTCACGTCGTGGGGCTACGGCTGCGCGGAGCCCTTCTTCCCCGGCGTCAGCGCACGCGTCGCCAGCTATACTGACTGGATCATTGCTGTGGTAAGGATAATCCCATGACAATCCCTTGTATACAAATCGCAAAATGTGCAAGAAAGCCCACGTTCACATCGATCAGGTACATAAACGATACAAAATATTTTTTAAGCAAAACGATCTAACAAATCTATATTTCCACCACGGACGTAAAAAAAAGACGGACGTAATCCCAAGAACAAATTCAGTGAAGCACCCATAGGAATACCAACTCTGTATTAGTACAAGTACACTCCCCCACACATTGACACCATCCTGATAAGACATTGACACCATCGCGAATCAAAAATTACAAAATTACGCACACATGGTAAGCGAGCTGTCAGCTGTCAGCTTCACTCTCGATTAGACAAGGTTACGTTCGTTCTTTTTTTATGTCCGTGATTTCCACTAGTATTTATTATTGTCAAATGCTCATAGAAAACGGATATTTTTCAAATAAAATACAGAGATAAAATTCTTCTTATCTATTCAACAAAATATTTTCACTTACACAAATATTTATAACCAAGTTGGTTCTATATTAGTTAATCGAAATAGCATGACTTATAAAGTCTACAAATCCATACCTACGAAACTAAAATAAAAATCACTTATTAAGTTGCTACCGCTTTATCTGCATATAAATGCGGTCAATATAGGATGAGGACCACAGACATGGTATCTGTGATGAGGACATTGTCTGCCGGAGGAAAATCATGCATGAAAAGTCTTGAACTCCACAACCGAAATAAAAAATCACTGCATGTATTTTCTATATTTAAAACGATAGACTGGCATAAAATATCATCTTCATTAAAGGGAAAATATCCATCTTGAAAGAATGCAGCACAATTTACCACGAACGACATACTACATATTTTGTTGACAAGCACCAATGATTTTATATTAATACTAGCTGCCCCGACAGACTTCATTCTGTCAAAAAAATAAAATTTAGGGGTGGACCACCCTTAACATTTACGCTTCCCGCCCACGTCCGATAATCGGTAACCGCTTTTTTTTTAGAAGAAAAATAGAACGTACTGATAGCAATAGTCGGTCAAAAAGTCGGTCAGAAATAATATGGAAGAAAAATCGGCCCGATTATCGGTCCTACAAAAAGACTGACGTGGGCGGGAATGGTTAGGGGGATGAAAAATAGACGTTGTCCGATTCTCCACCCTAGCCGATATGCACGCAAAGATTCACGAAAATCGGTCGAGCCGTTTCGAAGGAGTTCAACTTCTAACACCGTGACACGAGAATTTTATAAGATAAGATCATTGACAAGCACTAACATTATGAATTGTAAAGCCGAGTATCCATTTGAGGCAGCCGCGGGTCCAGCAGCTCCCTCGAGCCGCCATGTCGGTAAGTAAACATCCGTGATCAAAGGAGGCTCACTGTGAGCAGTTTGTTCAGTGGAGACGATTGATAGACAACGGAAAACTCAAGTGCTAGTACTTCTTCAAAAACTTATCAAGACTCCTTGGTTGATAGTGTAGGCTCGGCCCAATAAAACGACGATATTTCACAATTATTTTAATCACACTTTCCATTATATTTATCACAAAATAAGTTATCACTAAAATCACAGACTTCAACAGAGAAGTAACCTTTGCCTCGGGTTTGCATGCGACCATCCAGGTCGACTGTCGAATGGCGAATGTCTCGATTCCTCAGTTCTATGCTCTAACGTCGACATCAATGTCGTCAATATGCTCACTGGCGCCACCAAGTGGCGACTGATGTTAATAGTATATTTTAGTCAACACCATACTTATATTCACAATAAGTACAAAATAATAGCCCCAAGGGTACTTTACACTGTAATAATAGAAAGCACGCTAACAGCTCGGCCATCTGACTTTTCGTACGTCCTCGTACGTGATACACATTATATTTTGCATTCAATACTGTACAATCATCATCTAAACGTGCTCTCCATCAAAGTTTTAAACAATCCAAGAAATTATGATAAATGCTAATATTGCTATGCCTGTATCTATATGAAAATGAGTTTTCATAAATATATTGATCACAACTGTGTTATTAATGAAAACTAATAGATCTTAATAATAGTGTCCCAAGAACAATTACTATCCTTCTCAAATAAATTTTTGAGCCATCGAAAAAAAATTTAAATATAATATGATCAAATCGATATCATACACTTGATATAAATCTATAAGAAAAATCTTGATCGATATTATAATATACATCTATAAAAATCTTTATTTCGTAAGAGCGGTCATATATTACAATTGTTATTTCGATATTCATTTTCGTTTTCAGGTTCAATAGGTACTTTATACTTTCAACTTAATGACTTTCATCGTAATCATCTACGAGTATGTTCAATATGTAAAAATATAAAACTTTTAATGAGTATTCTATGAAGTAAACTTTGCACACTATTCTGCTAAGATCTAATATTAGGGTCATATTAACTGAATAATGGGAAATAACACAACATTTCAAATTTTCTTTCAATCAAGCAAAAAATTGACTACTAATAATGAAAGTTGTGTATTATTATAACTACGGATATTTCAACCTTGTTACATGAATCGATGATCATACCGAAGCTATATAGTTACACTCTCCACACAGTGGCTACTCGACCCAGAAAAACCTTTCATAACATCTATAAAATGGCTTAATAAGTCTATAATGTAAGCCTATTTTTATAAATAAATGTTAGCGGCCCTACATTTGTACATTGTAGATGAACAACCCTATTTTGGTTACCATAGTATTTGAGAATAACACCACTGTCATTCATTGTCAAGCTATAAAAATAGAAAAATATTGTATTATTGGAAATATTGAAAATATAAACTTGCAAAGAGAAGGAATATAATTGTATTTTTATTGTAAATAATCTGAGATCCCTGAGGCTATCCATAGCTTCAGAAGCGGGATCGACGAAAAGAATCGTTCTTTTCGAACTACGCCTACAAGAGACTAACGTGAGTAACGCTAACTTTGTAAAATATAAATAAACCTGCAAAAGAGTTTTACGTTATCATGGTGTAAAAAAATATTTGTAATCCATGTGCCCTAGTGACTATTGGTATGATTCCTTTGCAAAGAGAGTGTATTTGATTCTTTGGGGCAAAGTGACAACAGCTGATTAGAAAAGTCTAGCGTATTTGGCTTTGTGTTGTTAACCGACGAAAAACAGGAGGAGGTTCTCAATTCGACACGTATGTGTATATTTTTTTAATGTATGACCACGCAGTAATCGGCACAGGATGGTCTGATTTTGATGATTTTTTTTTCTTTAATGGATGGGATTATGTCTTGAAGTTGGTCCCATTTTTTAGAAAATTTTATTCCTACCCTAAAGGTCATAAAATAGGGGATGATTGATTGTTCACCCAAGGAATTTTTAACCTTTACCCCAATAACTTTGTACTGGATGATCCGATTTCGATGATTCTTTTTTTTATTGGATAGTGTATACCTTGAATTTATTTTCATTAAAAATCGGAAACAAAATCTTACCCTTAAAGGTACGAAAATAGAGGATGATTGATATTTCACCTACTACATTTTTACCTGGCAACTTAATCTACCACCCATAACTTAATATAAATTTTTATAGCAACTAAAAATTATTATCTGTGTGTGTTATGTTGCCTTATGGTTTACTAAGCTGTGATTTGTCAGTTTCAGTTACTGATATGGTTCGAAAAAACTGTGAAGCTTAAACATTAAACCTGGTGTGCCCAAATCTTAGGGCCAGGATCGACAAAAATTAAACCCAGGTGTGCCCAGATTTGAGAGCCAGGATCGACAAACATTAAACCCAGGTGTGTCCAAGTTTGAGGAACAGGGTCAATAAACATTAAACCCAGGTGTGTCCAGGTTTGAGGAACAGGGTCAATAAACATTACACCCAGGTGCGTCCAGGTTTTTAGGGCCAGGGTCGAGAAACACAAGACTGCGAGGCGTGAATATAATTTCACAACTTGGCCAAGAAGAACCAGGTGTGAGGGTCAGCCAAAAACTTGGATGCAGTATTTAGAGCCACGAGAGGTTACACGAGTACGCGATACGGAGGTTCATAGTAGCGATTACGAATCAAAACGTAGATTTGTATGTTATAATTGCAACAAGAGATGGCCTTTCGCAAGAGAGTATCGAACAGCAAAGATCTCCGAGAGGAAATCTCAAGCGCAAAAAACGTTTGCATTTAGTGATGAACAAAGTTTACAATCTAAACCTGATACAGATGTATGGATCGTTCACACTGAGTGGTAGACCTACTCACATGTCTTACTGGGACGCTTATTTTTGTGAGTTACAAGAGTATGGCCAGAATAGTTATGATAGAACTATGAGATTGGGAAATATAATTAAAAAAAAAAACTCTTGGTATAAGGACATGGAAAGGTATCAATACGTTTCCGATTTATAGATGTGTAAATCGGAAAGTCGAAGAAAAGTATTATACAAGATGTTCTTTATGTACCGGAGTTGTACAAAAATTTGTTTTCAGAAAGTATGACAACAAGAAAAGGTTTATGTCATTAATAAGAAATACATAGAAGCCGTAATGTTGAAAGACAGTATTCTTGTTATGACAGCAGTATTGAAAGAAAGAAATATTTACGAATTAAAGTTTTAAACTGCAGTGTAAATGAACTACAGTTTAGTGCAATCCAGTTTGAGAATTTGGTATGAAAATTTGGGGCATTTGAGCCTGAAACAGATTTGGAACATGAATAACAATTCCAGTGACTTTGACGGATGATAACAATTTTATTTGTTAGACATGTCAATGTAAATGGAGCCGTTTACCATTTCATAAGAAAATCTTGTAGCGGTCAATGAGAAGCTAGTGATTTAACCTACAGCGATTTATGTGGACCTATGGAACACAGATATCTGGAGCAAGATATTTTGCCTTATTTAAAGATGGTGCTACCAGTTATAGTCATGTATTTATAAATAATAATAAATAAAATGTATTTATTACTGAGCATAAAGGTGATGTCCTGGAATGCTTCAGGAAATCTAATGCAACAGTAAATGATAAGTTTGGTCATGGAATTTGTATACTGCATATAGACAATGGACGGAAGGGATAGTTTGCGAACGTACAGCACCTTACATGCCCGAACAAAATGACGAGAAGGAGAGAGAAATGCGTACAATGATGGAAAGCGCAAGGTCTATGTAATATTCTCATGATATCCCATTGAATCTATGGGCTGAAGATGTGAACTTTTCTGTTTATTTATTAAATCGAAGTTCTTCTAGTCAAACAAAAAACGTATCTGATCCATATGAGCAACGGAATGGAGAGAAGTCAGCTCTTGAACAGATATACGTTTTAGTTCGGAAGGATATATCTATATAACTGACGAAAATAGAAGGAAACTGGGTAGAAAAAGCATAAAACTAATATTGGTGGGATATAATGATAAAGATTATAGAATGTTTGATGTTGAAAGTGGGAAGATAACAGTAAGTAGATACGTGGCGTGCGTTCAATGAGAACAACATACCAGTACTGAAGGAAAATATCACTTCGATTATTATTACGAATGAGAAAGAACAATGTGAAGAAATACAAGATTATGTACCAGTCTCATCAGGAGAAAACCAAGATACTTTATAATCTAGTTTTAAAAGTGAAGAAACACAAAAGGATCCTTATGATGTGACTTACGAACCTTCACAAATGATTTCTGTAAATGACAGAAGTAATATTACATTGCGACCTGGAAGAGACAGGAATGAAGAGACAAATTTTATTGAGTACTAGTGGATATCCGGCGTGTTCCACTACTCTAAAAATTCTGATGACAAGACAGATCAGTGTTTTTGTGTTGACAGTATGTATTAAGGCCCATCTTCTTCAAATCGTTGTATGGGAAAAGTGGAAAATCAACTTTATAAGAGAACTGATTGTGCCTAATGCATTTTTTGTGGTCTCAAACCACCTTCGAATTATTGCCCTTCAAAAAAAAATTTGAGGCATATCATAATTATAATCAAAATTATCTAACATGCCCATAATGATAGCTGCTATTTATCAATATGAACTAACCTTGTATGGGTGTCTATGAGCGAAATGGAATATTTATTTACTTGACATGAATAGTTGAATACTTACGAACAAAGGATTTTGCCAAAATTTGTTAAAAATCCCTACTCATTTTCATTGGCGTTGATTGTAAATCATATTATACGTTAAAATCTAGTAAAAATCTCATCACATCATAATATATGCAAAATTTAATAAAAATATATGACGTCGAAACAATCTTATATGAAGAAGCCTAAATCTAATCTGACGTAGGGTGATGTGACGGCTTGAAACCGTTTATAAAACCAATCATAATCGATACATTACTATAATCGAAATTTAAAAATGAAAATTGATTACTTTAATTACATTGTTAATAATGATTTGCTTGCATTTGAATTTAAAATTAGGTACCCAATAATACCACGACGAATTGGATGCTAACAAAGGACATTTTCCATTATGTATGGGCACTTCGCCATCCATGGACAGTAACTGCAGATACTATGGTATATGTAATTATGTATTTAAGGTTGCGGTAAACATTTTTTTTTTCAACAAAATAATAATTATGTATACATGAATGTGTCTTACGAAATAAGCAAGATTTTATTCACTGTAGTTTTTTTCTGACGCTCATAATATAATATTATGTCAAAATATTATTATGAAACTGAGCGGGACTTTCATTCTATCATGATCAATCTTTCTTTCTTTTTCTTCTCTCTTTCTTGGCCGGCAACGCACCAGCGATACTTTTGGTGTTGTTGATGTTCATGGGCGAATGGATAAAATAATATTTTATTGAAGTCGTAAATAGGTACATATTGAGAGTACACGGTACGAGATAGCTCAATCGAGGTAGTCGATTGTGTGTGATAATCGAGTAGGTAGGTAGGTAACTAGGTACCTAAATATTACGGTTTTTAGTTTAAAATTTAATTATCGAATCGATTAGAAGGTCTTATAATTTTGAATCGATTTGTTGTAAAAATTGGTTTCTTTCGTGAACCGATTTTTTTGTACATCTCTAATGTCACTGTGATGGCAAACGACAAATTGGGCTTCTTAGTTCGCGGTGACTATAACGCTTCACACTCATAGCCAAAAAAGACAGAGACAGATGACAAAAAGACAGTGACGTCAAAATGGGTATTTTGTGTAAAGAGGAAGCTCGTCTTTATACATGTGGTTTTACACAAATAAAAGATGTAGACTAAGACTGATAAGGAAATATTCTCACCAACAATAAGATATTCCTTCATAAGAATACTACTATCTTTGCAGCTCGAGAACATTATGAAATTCAACAATTTGATGTCGTAGCAGCATTTTTTAAATGGTGAGTTGTCAGAGAATGTCTACATATATAGAGGTACCCGAGGGAATTCATGCTGAACCGGGAAAAATATGTGGGTTAATAAAATCCTTATATGGTCTAATGCAGATATCACGCTTTTGTAACAAAAAAAAAATCTTTTTTCTTAAGTACGAGTACATTATGGTTTTGAGATATTATGTCCTTAAGACAATTGTATTTTTGTTGGCCAATTTAATAATCATAAACTTGTTTTTATCATGTGTGTAGTTGACGCCTATTATCGAAAGGTAACTAAAGATACACGTAAAGATATTATGCTGTTGCTATTGTTGTTATTGTTAATGATTTAAAAGAAATATTTGAGACAAAAGTGTTAAGTTGCAATAATGTATGTTTTTGGCATGGAGATTGCTGGGATTTATGGATCAATTGTTTTAAGTCAAAAACAGTTTAAAGAATGAATAATAAGTAGACTTAATATGTCAAAAATCAATCCTTGTAGTGCCCCTGCTGATAATAATGTAATTTTTAAGAAAAATGTTGATGAGAATACTATTTATTTTTCATATAGGACATATCTGGGCCTGACATTTCTTATGCATTAAATATAGTTAATGGATATTTAAACAATCGCAATAGAGATGACTTGTCAAAGACGAATCAGCTTTGAATAACTTATGATTGTAATGAAGAATTGATATGCTGTTCTGATGCTGATTTTACCTCAGATGTAAATCAAACACTTGATATATCTTTTTGATGAATGATGGACCTGTTACTTGGGCTAGCAAAAAGCAGAGTATTGTGGCACTCAACTTCAGTATCCGAATACACTGACTGCAAGTGGAACTGCCAAATATTTTTTTGGATTAGGCAGTTATTAATTGTATTGATGGATCACAATTATACGTGACTCTATGTATTGATAAAATCAGTGCTATTAAACTCTTATTGATTTAAATATTGGACAATACATGGCAATGATTTGTAAATCACGGTAACGTTTGAATCGTGTAGTTTGAATAAATAGGTCGGTATTTGTACTGAGGAGGATTTTTCATAAGATTTTGATAGATGCAATTTACATGGGAATATAAAGAGCTTTCAGATTATAACATGACAAAGGTTTTCAAGGATTTGGGAACAAATGTAAAAGGAAGAGGAGTTGTGATTTGTCGCGATATTCTATCTTGCCGTCAGGGGCTATAGTTAGGAGAATGTGTCTGCTGATGTGCAGTGCGCTGCCGGGATCATGCCTTTAATGACATAAGGATCCTTCGGGGTCGAAGGATTACAGGATGGCCGAACTGTTAGGCGCAGTACCGGTTCGACGGACGCGTGACGACGTACAGCACTACAGTCGCAGCGATACGTATTGCTTTAATAATGAAAGCGAAAGTAAGAAACTCCGTTATGTTATGCAAATAACATTAATATTGAGGCTATTAATGAAACAAATATTTTTTTGGGGTTAAAATTGATTTGTTTTGGGTATAAATAGTGTTGTGTGTAAAATAAATAGAAAAAAAAGCGAAGGGACTCGCTTGTTGCAGGAAGGCCGAGCTGTAAGCCTATTTTTATAAATAAATGTTAGCGGCCCTACATTTGTACATTGTAGATGAACAACCCTATTTTGGTTACCATAGTATTTGAGAATAACACCACTGTCATTCATTGTCAAGCTATAAAAATAGAAAAATATTGTATTATTGGAAATATTGAAAATATAAACTTGCAAAGAGAAGGAATATAATTGTATTTTTATTGTAAATAATCTGAGATCCCTGAGGCTATCCATAATAATAACTATTATTGTTAGAGCTACCTACTATCAAACCTTTACGGTTGCGGTACGTGTTCAAATCGCTAGCTACCTTGCCGCGTGGGACGTCTTCATGCGTCGGTCATGCTCCTTACTTGGCTCTCTTCTCTGATCAGATCCATCTCTCAATTCATACTTGGCCGCGATGGGGAGTGTCGCTCAAGCTCACCACACCGTCCGTCACGACCAAGCTTTTCCACTTGGTTCACTAAACCCGACCGTTGCTCAGGCTCATCGCTCGGACTGTCATTTTGGCAGCACCTCAGACGTCGCTCTTGCTCACCGTCTGAGAAATTCAGTGAACCATATCATTACAGTGGTGATATCGCATACGCATCGGTCGTCGCTCAAGCTCACCGCCGGAACGTATCTCAGTTTTCTCACCGTTGCTCTAGCTCTCCGGTGGTGGTAATAAGTGTATCTTTTCATCAAATATTGTCTGTTTCGTAGGGTCCTGAAAAGTATTAGTCATGTCGTCTAGTCTCGTATTATCGTCTTGTCTCATTTCGTCTTGTCTCCTATCGTCTTGTCTCCTATCGTTCATCAAATTCATCATTTTATTTCAAATTATATCATTCATTTCTATCCATTTCAATTAATGCAATTCAGTTGACGCCTTTCGATTAGCTTCATATCGGTTAGCTTCATATCGATTAGCTTCATATCGATTAGCTTCATATCGATTAGCTTCATATCGATTAGCTTCATTTCGATTAGCTTCATTTCGATTAGCTTCATTTCGATTAGCTTCATTTCGATTAGCTTCATTTCGATTAGCTTCATATCGATTAGCTTCATTTCGATTAGCTTCATTTCGATTATCTTCATTTCGATTGGCTTCATATCGATTAGCTTCATATCGATTAGCTCCACATCGATTAGCCTCATATCGATTAGACTCATATCGATTAGCTTCATATCGATTTAGCTTCATTACGATTAGCTTAATTACGATTAACTTCATTTCAATTTGCTTCATTTCAATTTGCTTCATTTCAATTTTCTCCGATTCAACAATTCAACTCAATTGGATTCAACTCAATTGGATCCAACTCAATTGGATTCAACTCAATTGGATTCAACTCAATTGGATTCAACTCAATTGGACTCAACTCAACTGGATCCAACTCAATTGGATTCAACTCAACCGGATCCAACTCAATTGGATTCAACTCAATTGGATTCAACTCAATTCGATTCAACTCAATTCGATTCAACTCAATTCGATTCAACTCAATTCGATTCAACTCAATTCGAATCAACTCAATTCGATTCAACTCAATTCGATTCAACTCAATTCGATTCAACTCAATTCGATTCAACTCAATTCGATTCAACTCGATTCAATCCATTTCGATTCAACTCGATTCGATTCAACTCGATTGGATTCAATTGGATTCGATCAATCTCGATTTGTTTCAAGTTGATTCAATTCAACTCGATTCAATTCACTTACTGCATGTTCTTTACCAGAGCTATCTGGTGCCGGTGGTCTCCAGGTGCTTAATCGTTTTTCATCGAATTTCGTCAGTATCGTGGTTTTCAGTGTTGTCGCAGTACCCCCTGACGCCGATGTATATATTCAATCTGAAACTTATAAATACTGTATAAGTGCGAATTCATACACCAACGCAAATAGACATAAATCATAAGCACTCCATGATATAATATCGTCAAGTCATTATTTAGGAATCAGGGTATATGTTTATCATTAAAAAGGGATACATGTTAAACTGTATTCTGTCAGTCCAGTCTCCAGCAACGTTAGAAACAAAGCAACTAAAAATCAATAGTATATTCCTATATTTTTTTACTTATATCTGGAGATTAAGAATAAGTGGGCGCTTATGTAACAAAAGAAATTACTCTTCAGATAAAATGTTTCTAGTACAGTAGTACGTACTCCTACTTGTATAATAATATCAATAAATAAAAAATCTTAAATTCCATTACTTTCAATGCTCGAAAAACTAACAACAATACATAAAATCATCCAATAAAATGGTTCATGTCAATATTCATCACTCCTTTTGAATAATCGCTTCATTATAGGGAAAAATAACCCTAAACTCCTGTAAGAAAATCTGTACTACCTGTCTGTATCGTCCACCAGGATAGTAATAGCCCGATAAGTAGTCTAGTAATTTTAGTTGACCAGGTTTTATAATCGCATTCCAAGGGAAAAGGATATCAATATGATATTATCAATTATGACAAATAATACCATAATAATTATGTACATAATATTTATGTACATAGTACCTAGACATGGATATTCCTATGACGAATTCCCTCTTCGACTGCAAGTCACTAAATAATTATGATCATCAAATAAATCTATATAATTCGTTGATATACATAATATTAACGGATGTCGCATTGCGTATTCCCATTCTATTCGCTTTGGCTTTGAAGCCTGTTTGATACCTCAATGTTTCATAGCAGAAACACTTGTCACATCACACATATAGATCCATACTCCATCACATTGAACAATAATTGCAATGTTTAAACTCAATTTATATGTCTCTAAAAGTTTGCCCGATGCTCCGCGAATCGCTCTTATCGTTAAATGCCATCTATCGGGTCAATATTATCCTCTTCAACCTAGAACTAACCATATACATTCACAAAATTTCGTTGGAGTCGGTTCGATAGAGTAGGAAGAAGAAGTTCATGTCATGTCTATTTTTTTTTTTACAAGCCTTTATTTATTTATTTTTTACGGTCCACCGCCTGTCGCGCCACATGTCCTGGGTTTAATTCCAGTGAAGCGTACATTTATATAAGTTTGAGTTGCTGGTCTCAGTCCGTCCAAGGTACTCATTACACACTGTTACACATACTGCTGTGGGGCTATGAGTGTGTAGCATTATAAAATATCACTAATGTCTTTACATTACCTTGTAACTACTTAGAGCAATGCACGCACGTAGGGCACATCTCATGTGTGATTAGGCTCCATAATTAAATCAATTACCGTAGAATCCCGACCGCAGTCCGGCAATCTCTTGTCACAAAGAAATCTGTAATCATAATACATGGTTTAGTTAATCTCAGTCACTATCGCTTTCCAGTTCTTTGAATCCGTTGAGTAGTCAATTATACGTATTGTACCGCTGTACAGTGAGCACAATAAACATCGCGGCATCGCCATAACCAAAACCCATAAAAACAATACTTGTAACATCCAACGGGAATCACCAAAATATTCCAGAGTAGCCATCTAAGCTCGTATTTGGCGTGCAACGCACAGAAGCCATTATGATCCGAATTAATTGAATACGGTAGTCATTTAAGTGTGCATTCATTGTATCTTATTCTGCAACGTACCTTAGTTACGTAAATCAAATAGATATCACAAGAAACCATCTCAAGTAATCCTCTTGGCTTGCTAACAAAAATACAAAAAAAATGTCTTACCACAGAATAGATAATAGTACTACATGTCTTACCTCAACAACCCGTTATTTTATAACAAGCTTTTATTTCATTTCAACACTTTCAACTATCCGGTGTCTAATCAAATCCTGTAAGTTAAGGTTAACTTGACTTACTTCCCAGTGTCCAATTGATCTGAAAGGCGGCACAAGCGCTTGGTTAATGTGACTGTATAATGCAAACACACCACAAACTCCGTAACACGAGATTTCTGTTAGATTTTTTTATATAAGATATTATAATATGTATTAAATAAAATCGAGCTCGTCTATTGTGCATAATATCATGACTCGAGAAGATCCATTACGGAGTAGCATCAAAGATCAAAAATTAAATTCAAAATCATTTATCCATGTAGGTATCACTAATATACTTAATGCACGTCATTTTTCTTTCTTATCCACCAACAATTCGGAAAGTTTCTTTGATGACAGCAAAAGATTTTTGTGTAACTACCCGCATGTTCATTTTCGGATTTGCTATATTGGTTGGTATGTTGCGATTTCATATGTGTCAATTGTTTTATGAGAAACTAGCGGATACCCGGCGTGTTCCACTAGGCTAAAGATTGTATAAAGGAAAAGTCGGAAATCGAAAATGTGCCTAATGCTTAATAATAATTTTAATGGTCTCAAACCATCTTCGCTGCGTTTCAAATGAAACCATTTTGAAGTTAGAAAGATCAGTTGAATGGTTTCAAAGTATATAGAAGACATCCGTACAAGCATTTTTTGCGGTTTATATAATATTAATATATATAAATCACGTGTCACGCCGTCCGTCCGCAACGGACTCCCAATCAAATTTGCACATCGTGTGCAGTTCGATCCAACCTGAAAGATAGGATAGCGTACATCTCAAAATAATAAAAAACAACCGTTGACAGAACGTAGTCCGTCCGGGCAGCCAGTATATAGATAAAGTTAACCCACCACTTGGTTAAATTTAGCTCAACAAAATAAAGCAAAACGATCTCAAAGTCAAGGAGACTCAATAACGACAGAATAATTGTATTGTCCATCTCATGATTTACCATCACGTCCATCTCTTCAGAGTATCATCAAGTTGAAACTACCATACACGTAATATTGTATTGGGTGACCTCTTTAGCTAATACTCAAGTAATAAAAAAAATCCTGTAAGAAATATATCTTGGTGTTTATTTAATCTTTGGCTTCCAAAATTCTTACATTGCATTACAGTAACCATTTAACTATTAGGTTGATAATTATTGATGTATTCGCGGGACATGGAGGGAGCTCAAGCGCGTTGTTGGCCGTGGATTGAAGGAAACTTAATATGTAATTATGTACTCTATAAAAGACGCCACATCATAGCGGGGCAATATTTTGGATGCTTGTTTCACAGTTCGTTTATCATTCAATTTGATACATTGATTCAGTAGCTAATAATAAAAGGTAGGCTTTTGTATTATCAGTTCTAGTCTAGCTAATAAAAGTTACTTAATAACCTGGAAGTTTTATTGGTTTTCCTCCCTTCTTTATTAAATAAAAGGCGCATCGGTGTCTTCTTGCGTATCCATGATTATTTACGTGGGTAGGCGGGTGAGGGGATCAGGCCTTCATTATAATGAAAATAAATCGTAGATTCAAAAGACATTCATATACAGATTACAAAATCAACAATTACTAGTTATAATATTAACGGATCACTTGGATACGGAACGATTACTTTTTAATCAACGTTCCACCTGAACATGTGAAGCGCGTGCGCAACGTCCTTAAGCCTTGACTGCTCAATAATAACTTACTATGCAATGGCTGCCACATACATAAAGCATCTGTTTAGTACACTTTTCATGGTGTTTGTTGTTTTTCTATTTACATATATTATGATCAACTGCACACAATAAAATCTGACTTTCAACTCGCATCCGTTATCGGACAGACAAAAATATTGAAGAGCAAGCGCAAATTAGAAAAAAAAACCATTATATTTCTTCATTTTTCCGATTTCGACACGTGTCATCAGAAGAAAGAGAGAAAAAAAAATTACTCACATTTTTATTTCACCTCACCTCTTTGTGGCGTGGCTAGACATTTAACCTTCAAAAATAATCGCATAGTTCTCCATTTTCCTAAATTCAGCACGTGTCATCAGGAAAAAATAATAAAATACTCACGTTTTTATCTCTTTGGGGCGTGGCGAGAGATTCTTCTATCTGTCCATCCCTTCTTCTGAACTGTAGGCTCGGCCCAATAAAACGACGATATTTCACAATTATTTTAATCACACTTTCCATTATATTTATCACAAAATAAGTTATCACTAAAATCACAGACTTCAACAGAGAAGTAACCTTTGCCTCGGGTTTGCATGCGACCATCCAGGTCGACTGTCGAATGGCGAATGTCTCGATTCCTCAGTTCTATGCTCTAACGTCGACATCAATGTCGTCAATATGCTCACTGGCGCCACCAAGTGGCGACTGATGTTAATAGTATATTTTAGTCAACACCATACTTATATTCACAATAAGTACAAAATAATAGCCCCAAGGGTACTTTACACTGTAATAATAGAAAGCACGCTAACAATAGATAGATACAATATCAAAACAAAATTTAAAAAATCGGCCAATGAAGAATGTTAACTAATTTTGATTATTAGCACTCCATATTCTCTGTCAAAAATAAAAAATACTAGTGAAAGAATTACTTCGATACGTCAATTAGTTTCCGATTTACAAGTAAAACAAGTTGTAACCGCACGACGCGGGCTGCCGGTGACGGTGTGACGTCATCGTACAACACGCTCAGTCTGGCTCACTCTGTCCGCTCGCGGTCGCGCGCCCGTGCCTTCCAAATTATACCTAAATACCTACTTTTAAAAATGTCCAATCCAAATACTAGGAAATCATTATGTTGTGCCTAAATGTAATAATTACTTTTTAACGAAAAATACAACCGACGAAAAAAAACTGGAAAGCGAAAAATAAAATAAACCATTTAGTACTTCGATCAATTATAATCATTGTATATCGATGATTTAGTATTATAAATTAAGAACCTAAATTAACAGTAAATAAATAATTTTGAGACCGTGCCAAACAAACAATCAAAATTAATTACATAAAAATCATTTTATGAGAGCAGCGGCATGCAATGCACACGGCAGCAGCAGCGTGGCGCACATCTTTTCACCGTTTGTTTTTTCATTGGTTTGGCACCGCCTCAAAATTACTTATTTACTGTTAATTTAGGATCTTAATTTATGATAGTAAATGGTTCATTTTATTTTTCGCTTATAAGTTTTTTCGCTGGTTTTATTTTTTGATAAAAAGTAATTATATTTTAATTTTTAGTTGCTATGAAAATTAATAATAAGTTATTGGTGGTAGATTCAGTTACCAGGTAAAAATGTAGTAGGTGAAATCATCAATCATCCCCTATTTTCGTACCTTTAGGGCTTTAAAATTTTGTTCCCAAATTTAAATAAGAGTAACTTCAAGGTATACACTATTCAATAAAAAAAGAATCATCGAAATAGGATCATCTAGTACAAAGTTATTGGGGTAACGGGTAAAAATTCCGTGGGTGAATAATCAATCATCCCCTATTTTCGTAACTTTAGGGTGGGAATAAAATTTTCAAAAAAATATGGGACCAATTTCAAGGCATACCCTATCCATTAAAAAAAGAATCATCAAAATCGGACCACCCTGTGCCGAACCTCCTTCTTTTTTCGTCGGTTAAAAATACAACTACCAATTCGCCGGAAAAGTTGTTTTTTATAGTTCCAAAGGACGTTAAAATGCGAAAAAAATGCATAAACGTTATGAATCATCCATTTTATTAATCGAATAATATTTACTATTATTACACTATTAACTTATACGCGGACGAAAACAACAAAATACTGCGCAAGCTATTACACCTACTATAACCGCTGGCGACTTGGTTGCGGCCCGCGCGGCGCGATGTAGTATGACGTCACAAGCGGTCACGTGACTCTTAGCGGGACTCGATATTTTTCGAAACTTAATGCCTATAAAATCAAAACTACTGGGTATTTTTGACTACAACAAAAATTAGTGCATTTGTATACATACAGGCTTTACTGAGACAAAATTTCAAGCGATTTGGCATACCTAGTAACATTCTCCATTGCGAGTCGGATACATACAGTTGATAGTGAAAGTCACATCATCAACGGCAGCAGAACGTCGTCGCGTTCGACATGCCGGGTCGCAGCTTGCAAGGGCAGTGTTGCGTTGCCGTGAAAGAGTGTCCTTGTTGCACATTTTGCGATTTGTACGTTTTGCGTGTTTTGTTTATTTTGCGTTTTATTCATTTTGCGATTTGCACATTCTGCGTGTTGTGTTAATTTTGCGTTGTGCACGTTATGCTCTGAAGGGCGTTTTATTATCCTACCGAACAATTATGGGAATATAATTTATGATTGGAACATAAAATTGTTTAAGGTAAGCGGCGCTCCCGGCAGGGCAACGGGCTGCAGCGCCGGGTTGACTGCGGCGATGTTCCTCGTTATTCGGATAATGGTACGACTTTTATTAAATACCTAATAGTTTCCACCCCTGACTTTGGTTGCATTCAAACGTCGACATAGAGAAGTTCTTAGTAAAAAAAACACTTTTAATTTCATCTCTTCCATGTATTTAAACAACAATCGCCAATAAATAAAACAAGTAGTGGTAGATATCACATATGAATATTTTATTTACGAATAATGATATAGATATAGTATGTTACACGTTAAATATAAGGTACAAGGTGATTCGCTACTCGCGTCATGACGTCACGCGCCGCACTCCCACCAGCACCACCTGCCGGCACAGCGCTGCAACACACAACACACACACATACATATTTATTTACATGATTATGATATTATCATTCCTATCATCATACATATAATAAAACTGTAATTTTTGTCTGTCTGTGCGTTTGTTCCGGCTAATCTCAAGAACAGATTATCAGATTTAGATGCGGTTTTCACTGGTGTGGTTAGCTTGGATTAATATTTAGCGTTTTATTTCAATCGGTTCACAAATAAAGTTATGTCAATTTAAAGAATACCGTTCATACATTTACTCGAGCGTGTGTACCGAAAGGTTTACCGAAGTGTGTGAATCAAGGGCGTTAATTAGTTTGACATAATTATATTAATTTTTTTTTGTATCACATACACCTAAATTAGGCGCCCCGAGAGCGAGGTTCCGTCGACTTGATCTATAAACATTAACTCGCACTCCCTGAATGTGTTACTGTGTGAGGTCGTCTTATTGTGTAATAATAAAGTGACTACAGGAATTTTAGACAAAGATTAACACGTATCAAGATCATCAATTCATTTTCAGAGCGCGCAACACTGACCTTTCTCCGTGAGCGCCTCGTCCACGAACAGTTCGGCGCGCAGGGCGCCCGCCGCGGCGCTCAGCCGGCGGCCGCCCGCGCCCCCCGCCGGCCACGCCTCCTCCACGCAGCGCCAGCGCGCCAACTCTTCAGTCGCCGGCACGAACACGCTCTGTTCTACCGAACTCTCCTAACGAGATAACAATATCATTGTGAAAGTGTACTTTTTGTCGATTGATTTTTTCTTAATTATTTTTTTGTGAAAGTAGTAAAATTGGGTAACTGCGTGATATATGATATTATTGTCTTCTGTGTATTGTATTTTGTGGAGATGAAAATAAAAGTTTATTATTATATATAACTCGTCATTTATCATGCTATTGTCTAAAAAGCGCATTGATTTCAACATCGGAAGACCTAACCTCAGGTTCACTTACGTGTGCAGTGCTGCTTGCCATCGCCGCTCACTAATAGATTAAAAAAACATATCAAACCAACCTTGGAGTCCCCCGTCCACCGGGATTCGTCGCTAGGCTCGCGGGTCTCCCGGGTGTCGGAGTGCCGGTAGCGGGCCTCCAGGAAGGGCGCGAAGCCGGGATCCTGGTCCAGGTTCAGCGCGCGGGCCAGCACGGCGCACGTCACCCCCCGCACCGCGTCCACCACCAGGTAGCTGCGCTCCTGTTCCTCCGCTCCCCCTGGCGGCTCTTCGGGACTTAGTTTGCTGTCCAACTGTATGGGAAAAATGTTTTTTTTTTCTATTATCAGCTACTCGGTTAAAACTGTAATTTAGAATTTGTATATTGTTAACGTACTTAAGCAAAAAAAGATAGTGATTGTGCTGTTAACCGTAAAGGACTGACCTCGCCTGGAGTTAAACCTGAACGTAGCGCCAAAGAAATCATCAGAACGTTACATGTAACATTTCTACTCCTTAAGAGGAAGTAAGCTTATCAAAACTTGCTAAATTTGACCCACAAAACCAGGGTAAGCTAAATAAAAGCGTTTATATTAAATGTTGAAATAGAATAGTGACCTGCGGCGCGGGATCGACGATGGTGGCGACGCGTCCGTTGAGCACGTCCGTGAGCACGTAGCACCGCGTGCGCGCCGCGTCCGTCAGCACGTACGTGTCCGTCGTGTCGCCGTCCTGCTCGATGTCCTGCTCGATGTCGTGCTCGTGCTCGTGCTCGGGCCCGCCGCCCGCCGCCGCCGCCTCCACGTCGCCCCACGACGTGTTGTCGCAGGATAACTCGTCTAGTCCGCCCTCGCCGCCGAACTGCGACTGGGATAGGTCTAGCTTCTCTTTCGCTGGAACGAGAACGAGTCAGGTTACTACGAGATTGTTATGAATCTAAATATCTCAATAGTCTTACTAGACTATTTGATTTTTGAACAAAATTTGAACGTTTAAAATTCAAGTCTACTTCTTCATTATAAGCTTTATTATAACCACATCACGTGACAAACATCCAAACTACACATCTATGAACGGAATGCTACGAACACCGTAATTAATATGTATGTTATGAAGCGCCATCATAACAAGGAACTGAGAGAACCAAATTTTTAACGTTCCGTAACAAAAGGGTACCAACCTACCAACGGAATATCAATACCAAACTTCGGTCTTACAAGCATGCATTTCTCTTAAAATGGGGTACAAAGTATCCCTTCACGTACTAATATATTTATCTAGACAAGTGGTACTGACCGTGCAAGTGGTCGGGCAGCAGCCGACACAGCCCGTACTCCCGCAGCGGCGCGGCGCGCGACACGCGGAAGCGCCGCGCGCGCCCGCCGCTCGACCCCACCCACTCCGACCCCAACTCTGGAAATATCGACCGAGATATGTCTTTATTTAATACGAGTAACCCCCCTCGCTTTGCTTCGGTTTTCTTATTTTTTTACACCTTGGGTTACATTATTGGAGTTTTATTAAGGATCCCTATTTTTTTTGGAAACATAATATAGACTATGTCACCCGGGGATAGTGTAGCTTCCCAACAGTGAAAGAATTTTTCAAATCGGTTCAGTAGTTTCTAAGCCTATTCAAGGCAAACAAACAATCAAATCTTTCCTCTTTATAATATTAGTATAGATTTTATACCTAGCGTGTTCCACTACGCCAAAAAATTGACTAAAAATGACATTGACAGATCAGTCTTAAGAGTCTGTATTACGCACCATCTTCACGTAATATCTTCAAATTTTTGTATGGGAATAGTGGAAAATCGACTTTATCAATGGAACGAACCTAATGCATTGTTTAAGTGGTCTTAAACCACCTTCGGATTATTGCCTTTCAAATGAGACCACTTTGAGGCATATCGGTTGGATGGTTTCAATCTATAAAGGACGTCCGTACTAACATTTTTCGTGTTTTATATATATAGATAGATTACTACGGTGTGTACTCCATACCTCCGTACGTGTTGACGGCGCCGTCGTCCATGGTGGCGGCCAGGATCTGCTCCTCTGCGCTGTGCTCGGCGCTGTACACGCCCTGCAACATGACGTCACCGTTTATACCTCTTTTTATTAGAATGGCTATGTATACTCACCACGTAGTCTTTCCGATATTTAGTCTACATAATCACAAATATATGGATGAACATGTGGTCTGTTGGGGTCATCTCATAATGCGAGTATTGTGCCGGGGTACAGACCGTGGTGTAGTAGTATTGGCTAAGTGCAGATTGGCAATCTTCACACACCTTTGACAACATTATCGTAAACTCTTACGAGTGTAGGTTTCTTACGATTTTGTTCTTTACCGAAGCATTCGAACTCAGAAGCATTCACTCACGCGTTCGGGAAAATTGAAACCCCAAAAATCCATTAAGCTATCACTGCAGCTAGTACAGGAAGTAAAGTAATTACAGGAAGTAAAATAACGCAATTAGAATAACTTAATGATCACTATGTGGGTGTGTCTTACCTTCGGCGGCCCCTGCTTGTAGTTCAAGCTGATCTTGCTGAGCTCGTGGTCGAGGTGCGCGAGCCGGGCCGCGTGCCGCGCCGCCGTGCGCTCCACCCCCGGCCCCGCCCCCTCGCCACCCTCCGCACCCTCGCCCCCCTCGCCGCCCTCCGTACCGCTCGCGCCGCCCTCCACACTCTCCGTCTGATAACACACCGATTACACTTGTGTAACTAATTGTATCACGTGACATTTTAAAATAAGGAACTCATATTTTCAGATTTTATGAATATTTGCAAGTTAAATAAGACCAATTACAGCGCAGACTTTTCAAATGTAACAAAGCGGTTTTTATTTGTCAATAGACAGAGCTGACAAAATACACCAAAGGCATCACTGATGCGATGCCGGCGATAAAGATAAATTAATTTTGTGTTTTGACACAAGAAGGAAATCACTTGAGTTTGTAATCTTAATTTAAATTAAAACTGGGTCAAAATAAAATTTATATGATCTAAAAAATACATTCAGCCTGTTTAGGATTACCTGTTTACGGTTTAACTAATATGCATTAATTGTTATGCAGAGCAACACTGAATCTTAATTTTATTATCATCTGCCTACGACTTCTATATTGATCGTTAAAGCATATTAAAATCTATAAAGCATTTCAAAGCATAGCATATCAAAAGGCGTTGATGTAATTTAATTAAAATTCGTATTTTAAAAATAACTAGACAAAATGAAAATATTATAATTAACTATCTAATACTAAAACTAATTTCTGTTTACTACTATTCATTCTTTAATAATATAAGTCAAACGAACTATACGTAAAATGGACATTTCGTACACACACACATACTTATGAATGCGGGCATGTCCGTTAGACGACAAGTACGTACAGTCAACAAAAGAAATTGATATGCAGGGCATAATACTAAAAAGTTCCGTATATGCTACCTACATACCATGGAGCATAGAATGGTAGAAGGAGGGCCATCTCATATGAGGAAAGTTAAAAAAGTGTCCAGCTGTTTACTGAAAATAGAGGTTCCAAGAATGGCCATTTCAGAATGGCGATGGTGTGTGAAAAATAGATATATGAACATGTCTGTTGTAGACGGAGTAAAGTTTGCTGAGTTATACCACCCGTAATGAATGGCGCTAGTGTCTGATAAATAGATATTCGAACATAGCTGTTTTAGACCGCACCGCAGCGCCACCCGGAATTGGATGCGTTTTTCGGACACTTTTCGTACAAAGAGATGACCCTCCTTCTACTGTATCCTCCATGCTACATACGTAAGGTATGATTTGACATTGATAATAACAAAAACAATACATAATATTATACAATAGGAAACGTTTTTGTATCGTGTCCTGTAAACCTAACTCTTTTGTTGACTTTTTAACCGACTTCAAAAAAGGAGGAGGTTCCCAATTCGACTGTATTTTTTTTATTTACCTCAGAACTTTGGACTGGGCGAAAAGATTTCGATGATTCTTTCTTTAATCGAAAGCTGGTGCGTTACCTCAGAACTTTGGACTTGGCGAACCGATTTTATTGATTCTTTCTTTAATCGAAAGCTGGTGCCTGTCATATGGTCCCACATAAATTTGAACGAGATCTGACAAGTAGGTTTTGAGTAACTTTGAAGTCTGTTATTTTTTGTTAGTAAAATTTAGATTATGTACGCACACAACGTACCTTGTGTCCGGGCAGCGCGTGCAGCACTCGCGTGGGCGACAACGCCGGACTGTACTCTAGCGGCGACTGCGGCGACACGGGCCCCTAGTATACATACATACAGCTAGCTTTGTACACGGCATACACGGATACATACAGTTATACACATACACAGTTATCATCACACTATGTACTTAGCACGTCATGAGATGACGGTGTGGTGGAAGCGTTCGAATACAACTATGTATGTAGGTATATTGGAGTTTTCTATCCTTTGAGGCAAAATGATTTTACATTTATACACGTGTATTTGAACATCCCCATTTGTCTGTAGGTGAAATGAGTATACAAAAATAACTTGAAAATGACACACAAAAATATTGGACATATTTACACCGTACTATTTAAAAAATTAAAAATATTCAAAATAAATTACGTTAAACTCAGTACACAAATTTGAAATAAACTATTATTTCTTTTAGACGAAAAGGCATGTTTTTCATGTTGTGATAACGTTATAAACATATTCTAAAGCTCAGAACACCATAATGACTTTTATAGTTCTTAACAAAAAGTATTAATGAACATGAAAAATGATATGCAATTTGCATTATTGTGACGTTTTATTTTGCTTTGTTACTTTTGTTCACATTTTCAGTGTTGAAAGAAATAGTAAATTATAGATAAAATGTATTTATCACTTCTTTTCCATTTATACAACACTTTTTATACATCATAAGATGTTTTAACAAATTCAAAAATAAATATTTTCAATTGTAATTTTAAGATGTAATCATTCAATGAAACGAAAACCAATACTAATGACAACGATTCAAACGACTTATATTTACGATCAACTCCAAGTAGCATGCTTCAAGCATTCACGTGACGCAACGTGTTACGTGCCACAGTAATATAGCACTTACGCTGTTGGATATAGAGGCGAGCTTGTGTTGCAGCGACAGCATGTACTCGCTGTACGACTGCGCCTTGTTGGGCGTGCTCGGCTGCGTCGAGCCCGTCGAGTTCACGTTCGTCATGCCTGAGGGGGGAGGTATAGCGTTTCATTATTTATTATTTAAATAAAAATAAAGTAAACAATACAATTGGATTGCCTATTGGAGATTTTTAAAAGTTTCTGTTTTTTTAAGTATATTATTATTAAGTCTATTGTTATTTAGTCTAATTACGATGGTGGGTAGCAGTATTCTGGGCTGCTTGTTAAATTTATTTACATTTGTTCAAAAATAACCTCAAAGAAACAAATTCTGTCTCTATATGTACTGAATCTATAGGTACCACTAACTACATGTATGCAACTAACCCATCTCCATGTCGACGGCGCGCCGCGCGAGCGCGTGGTGCACGGCGCGCTGCGCCACCAGCTGGCCCAGGTTGGGCGCCACCAGCCCCAGCCCGCCCGCCATCAGCCCACCGCCGCCGAGCCCCAGCGACTGGCCGCCTAGACCTAGGAGGAAACTAGAGGTGTGAAACAGTGTTGAAAACTATAAGTAAATATATGTATGTAGGTATGTATGCGCAAAAGGGTCGAACAGAGAACACTTTTTTATTTAAGGTCAGTACTAGACATGGGCGGTAAAAACTATAAATAGTTTCAATAACCCTTTATTTGCATAATACCACAAATACGGTATCAGGTGCTACAAAAACTGTTTATTGAGAGAAACCATTTATTCGTGAATACAAGGTATTGCGCGGTAAGGTATGAAGACGTGGTATAAACAGTTTCAATATTTCAATAAACCTTTACTGGTATAATACCACAAATATTTCATTTAATCAGTTATTTCGTATACCGACATTACTGAGAATAAGCGTATACCAATGATACCGTAAACCTGATATACCGACTACACATTTCAATAAATGGTTATTAAAATAAACAGTTTTAAAACCTTTTATCCTTAATACCGACTTTACCGAGAATATGAGAATACCGATGATACCTGATATACCGAGTGAACGTTTCAATAAATGGTTATTAAAATAAACAGTTTTAAAACCCTTTATCCTTAATACCGACTTTACCGAGAATATGAGAATACCGATGATACCTGATATACCGAGTGAACGTTTCAATAAATGGTTATTAAAATAAACAGTTTTAAAACCCTTTATCCTTAATACCGACTTTACCGAGAATATGAGAATACCGATGATACCTGATATACCGAGTGAACGTTTCAATAAATGGTTATTAAAATAAACAGTTTTAAAACCCTTTATCCTTAATACCGACTTTACCGAGAATATGAGAATACCGATGATACCTGATATACCGAGTGAACGTTTCAATAAATGGTTATTAAAATAAACAGTTTTAAAACCTTTTATCCTTAATACCGACTTTACCGAGAATATGAGAATACCGATGATACCTGATATACCGAGTGAACGTTTCAATAAATGGTTATTAAAATAAACAGTTTTAAAACCCTTTATCCTTAATACCGACTTTACCGAGAATATGAGAATACCGATGATACCTGATATACCGAGTGAACGTTTCAATAAATGGTTATTAAAATAAACAGTTTTAAAACCCTTTATCCTTAATACCGACTTTACCGAGAATATGAGAATACCGATGATACCTGATATACCGAGTGAACGTTTCAATAAATGGTTATTAAAATAAACAGTTTTAAAACCCTTTATCCTTAATACCGACTTTACCGAGAATATGAGAATACCGATGATACCTGATATACCGAGTGAACGTTTCAATAAATAGTTATTAAAATAAACAGTTTTAAAACCCTTTATCGGCGACAATACCAATACATAGTTATGGTATTACGAAAACGCGTACCGACCCATGTCTAGTCAGTACTAACAGTATTGGGGCGGCGCAGAATACTACCCCAATCCCATGCCGGCATCCTAAAGTGTCGTAAAAGGCGACAGACGCCGGCCCACGTGGTGGTAAAGCTTCAGTTACTATCAGCTCAACCAACTAATCGGCAATCGCGCATTGAGAAGTGAGCCTCATAACTGAAGACAGTTAGGATCCTGCAGTGGCCTCAAATGGATCGAAGCCGTGAGAATATAAACACCCAGGACCCACCTAAATTCTGTCCCAGATTCTGCCCTATCAGATTCTGGTTGAGGCCCAGGTTGGGCGCCAGGCCCATGTTCTGCTGCAGGCCGAGGTTCTGTGCGGTGAGGCCTGGCTGCAGCTGCCCGCCCAGGCCTAGGCCTAGACCGAACGAGCTCATCGGTTGACCCCCGAGCTGACTCACCGAGGTCTGGAGTGCTTGTTGTTGAGCTGAAATTTTAACAATACGGTTTTAACGATTTTTCTGTTTTGTACAGTCAACAAAAGAGTTTGGTATGCAGGGCTTGATACAAAAATGTTCTGTAATGTTTAATATTACAGAATGTTTGTATTATCATCAATGTTAAATTTTACAAGGTTGCTTGGGGAAGACCAAACAATATTTGTTTGGTTGAAGAATGAGCCCCGACCGTTAATCCTTTTATGGTGTAGTTGTTCAGTATTACTTTTAACAACATTCTAAACTACTGGGCTTGGTTTTTTCTTTTTATTTTATGCAGTCGGTTTTTTTGAAATAATTTTTGTTTGTTTGCCTGTGTTTATTATAATTATCAAACAAAATTGCTGTACAATTGACAAATGTCATCTATTATATTGGCCCTACTATAGGTAACAGTTGAAGCTTTTTCGCCATACAAAGCTACATTCACGCTACACTACATGTGTGTACAGTCAGTTTTTTAGACAAGTCTTATTTCGTAAACAAACAATTTTGGCACTACGACTTATTAAATTAGATATTTAGGAAGTGTGCAAAACAATTACGTAATTCAATTAATTCCTTTCGTAAACATTCTTCCGACCCGAACGACACTGTATGCATCGTCGTTCATTAAATGTAAGGCGATGGAGTGGAATAGCTTGCCTGCGTCGACGTTCCCACCGACCTACGATGTGGGAATTTTCAAGAAAGAAAAGTTTGAACTTTTAATAAATTGTTTTGACATTAATCTAATCAATTTTTTTAATTCTTTTAATTTTATATTCAGCCTTAGATTTAAATTTACGATGATAGCTATAAATAAAAAAATAAACCCTTAGTTTTATTTCCACTAAATTAGATCTCGATCAAGACATTTCAAACAAAACAAAATCGCATCATAATCGGACACATCAACTTTATAACACCCCTCTTTTTGCGTCGGGAGTTAAACAAACACTGACATTGTTTACCAAATCAGACTCATCTAAAACACCGGAGTATACAGTAAAGTCCGGTTTACACGTATTAAGTAGTTAAGTAGTTAACTAAATTTTAAGTAAATTAATACATGTAAACAGACAATTTAGTAACTTTTTTGTTAATATTTAATTATTTAGTTAACTACTTAATACGTGTAAACCAAACATAAGCGATGCAGATAGTAAACGGAGTGGGGTAGTTACCGATGAGATCGTTAGCGGTGGCCAGCATGGGTTGGTAGTACTTGGGCGGCGCGTAGTGCAGTCGGGCGGACGCCATCGCTACGGTACACAGCTTGTTAGTCACGTGGCACACGCACACAGGGAAGCGAGCTCTCGCATGTATACGTACATCGTTATTATACATCATTGGCTACTTGACAGTTTACCGAAATCTCAACTAATATTTTCCGCTTTAAAAAAGCGGAAAGCTTTGATTTTTGTTTGTTTGTTTGTAATGGATAAACTCAAAAATTACTGGCCCGAATTCAAAATATCTTTCACGAATAGCTTACTATATTGTTTCTGAGTAACATGGCTATATTTTATTTTTAAAAATTAGTGATCTATACGAAAACCGAAGCAAAGCGAGGCCGTTTACTAGTAGAAAACTTTATCTTCAGTCACGAGAGCAAGGAGGGGATGATGAGGTTTTGATTATGTAAAAGTAACATCCCACTATACTCAATACAATGTCAAATAGCCAATAATTATTTCAGTACAAGAAACTACTAGTTCACATTACAACTTGAGAAAGTTAAAGGAGAGGTTGTGTTAGTTAGATTGTTTTTTTAGGAAATGTAATTAAATTTGAAAGTTTTTTTGAGTGTTCGAAATAGTTTTTAATTTTCGGTTCTTCCAATTGCAAATTAATATTTTGTATAATTTTTTGATATATAAGCAATGAAGTAATATACACATGGAAGCATCTTTGATGTATCAAAATAGCGCAACGAAAACTCAACCGCGGTGGGCGGGGCTTATAAACTCAAACAAAACGCGAATCAGTCAGTTTGGTGTCACTCATACAGTCAGCCGTTGGCTTCGAAAGTTATAATAAACAAGATTTTTGCATAAATTTGGTTTTAAAATGCCTTCATGTAGTCCAAAAATCATACAGATAATCGTTCCAAGTATCATGGAATCACATTTCACGTGTAAAAGTGTACCGAAATCTTAAAAATACAAAATCTATTTATCTTCTTTATGGATTGGATTATGCATAATGTAGTTAGCACATTATACTATCAATTTATTGAAGGATAACGATCGAATATTGTAATATCAAAATAAGACCATTTTACTATTTTGAGTTTTCAAACAAAGGTTGTCTATGAGTACAATAATTTTCCCCAAAGTTTTGTTGATTTCAATAGTTTTTTTATTTGTTATCAAACAATCAATTCTAAGCAATTCGAAAAATATAAACCTTATATAAAACCAGATTGTTTCTAACTAGATATTACATACATATTAGAAGGTTGTAGTTGTGCAATTTTATAGGTATCTTATTTAATTACCTAATATGTAATTGTTGACTGTTTTTAGCTTACAATCCTTTATTAATGTTGATTCTTAGTTAGGTTAATTAATCCTATTTTAAACAGCATAATACTGCTGTTGGTATATGTATAGATAAAAGAGTGAAAAAGTTTTTTTAAATTCTTCGTCATAAATCGAAAATAATACATTATAAAAAGAATCAGTTTTAGCGCTAGCTCTATAGGATACCCCACATGAAAACTCACATCAAAATTTAGACCAATTTTTTTTTAAAAGAAAACAATTTTTTGATAGGCTTTTTCGAATTTTTAATCTCGTAAACTCATATTAAAATGTAGGAATAAATGTTCTGGTGATTTTATGTGTTCGTTTAAAGTGTTTTTATTGGTATTTAATTTACAAAATATTTTAAATAAAGCCATGATTGAACTAAAATCTAAATATATTATTTTAATGTTTTATGCAGTAATTATTCTTTGTCATTATAACCGAATTGTTATTAAATAGCTAATATGTAAGTATTATTATTATGTAGTTGGTCCAAAAAACAATATTTCTTTTATGATTGGCCCCTCATACGTAATGCCATCCACGCACCTGACAACCTGACTGACAATGCGACAACGCATTAGACAGTACACTGAGTGACACTGACGCGCGAACCAATAGCCGTGATCGGGTCATGCCGAGAACTAATCCCGTCAGCGATTTCGCATGGCTGGACAACTGCTTGACAATAGTCCAATTGATGAGTTTGTATACCGTAGTGAGTGTTTTGTGTATGTATACTTCGCATTTGTGCGAGTTTTGGTGCTGATATTTAATGTTAGATAGTATTGAGAGGCTTATTCCAGTAGTATATTCGTTCACTGTATATTAGAAACAAATGAATTATCTACATCATTAATATTGATAGCTAATGCAAAACTTAAATGAATTCGAACAAATTACTTAATTTCATAAGCAAAAGTATCATAATAATATCATAAGTCTCGATTATTGCAATGTTTTGTTAAATTCTCCGAATATTACAAACAGTAAAGTTAAATGTTTTGCAAATATACATGCATAAATATATACAAAGCCATTCAATCAATATACAGAGCCTTATAAAAGTAAAAATGATAAATGAGGGTACATACACATCGATGCATAGTGCTGAGTCGAGTACTGACCGGGCTGCGCGCTGGTGAGCATGGTGTTGTTGAAGCCCAGCTCGGGCTGAGGGAACTGCGGCTGGTTGAGCAGCCCCAGGAGGTTGGGACCAGACAGGTTCTGTTGTTGGCTGCCGTTGCAAATTACACACACATATGTATTTTTATCTATGGAACTATACAAAATATACACAATACCATTTGATGCTGTACAAGCCAACTCGTACATATTGCTGTGTCGACAATTTACATGAGTCGCGCGATTATCTTAATTGAATTTGTATAATAACAACTTCAGTGGTACGTAAGACACGGTCCGTATTAAACGATTGCATCAAGGCGATCGCGCGTGCTTACTCCATAAATTAATCATTTTTCATTACTCTATCAATCAAGTATAATATATAATTTAAAGCATAACGACTCATATAATTTCAAGATATCAAGCAATCAATAATACATTTAAATCACATCATAATTATCATATCACGACAAGGAGTGTAGCAGTTAATCAAGTACTCTACAGATGCACTATAACAGTTGAAGAATCGTGTGTCAAAGTATCTGAGATCGATATTCCGCGAGGCGGAAATTTTAATGAGTTTGAATTTCTCATTTCGGGCTCAGTGTGTGTGTTCTCGTCTATGTGTGTTGTCCATGGCACCCACGACTCAAGAAAGGCTAGTGGGGCTATGAGTACGTAGCGGTTTTTTTATGAATGTGTTGCGTATTTTATCTTTTATACAACACTCACTTCATAATATTCTGTTTGAGCAGCATCCTCTGAATGTTCTCGGCGTTGGGCAAGGTGTCGGCGACCCCCTGCGTGGGCGTGAGGGTGGGCTGGTACTGCAGCTTGCCGAGCCCCATGGGGTCGAGCGGGGGGACCTGCGCGAGCCCCATGGGGGTGCCGACCTGGCTGAGCCCCAGCAGCGGGGTGTCCGTCGCGATTTGCAGCGGCGTGGTCAGGTTGGCGAGGTTGGGCTGTAATCCGCCGTTGAGCAGCGCCGGATGGACCGTGGTGGCTTGGAAGGGGAACATCTGCGGGATGGAGGTGGTGACGGGGGCGACGGACGCGGGCGGCAGCGGAGCACTAGCCGGAACGCTAGTCGGAGCGCTAGTAGGAACGCTAGGCGGGGCGCTAGTCGGGGCGCTAGGCGGGGCGCTAGTCGGGGCGCTAGTCGGGGCGCTAGGCGGCATCTCTGGCGGCTTGACGTCGGTGACCGCTTGAGGCGCCTGCGTCGGCTGCGCCGGGGTGGAATACTGGTGAATAGGAACATAGTTATCTTGCGGAATGACTTGGCTTGGGGGCTTGGCCTCCTCGGGCAGCCCGTTGACCGTCGGGGGCTGCGGCTCGGGCCGCGGCGGGGGGTCCCGGGTGACGTCGGAGTACAGCTTGGGCTCCGGGGGCTTGTCGGGCTTGGCGTCGGGGTCCTCGCCGCGGTCCACCACGGGGCTGACTAGGAAGCGCGAGATCTTGCGCATCGGCTTCGACTGCTTCTTCTCGCCGTTCTGTGACTCTGTGCTGCCGGACCGGTCGGCCAGCGGCCCGCCGTCCGATTGATTTGAACCTGCGTAAATACACGATTTTCAATTTTGCTGTCCATTGAGTCAATTGCAAGTTAAAATGTTTGGCAGGTCTGAAGCATAAAGATTGTAGGTACTCTAAGCTAAAATGTACTTTAAATAGTACTTTTAATCTACATAATTACAATTATATATTGTGAAATTATTTTTTATTAAGCTGATTTAATATGTTGGCTGTCGAGCAAAGGGCATGAGGTTCTACGAATTATAGGCTAGAGCAGACATTAATGTGACAGTATTACTCCGTATTTCCAATAATGTCAAAACACATTACATCCTATTCCGTAGTTAGCATACCGATAGACGACGCGGTGCTAATCTTCCGCGACGCGGGGTCGAGCGGCGGCGGGGGCTGGGGGAGCGGCGCGCGGGGCGCGGCGGCGGCGGGGGCGGGCGGCTCGGGCTCGGGCTCGAGCTCGGCCAGCGCGATGCTGTCGGCGGACGCGGTGGGCGTGGTGCACTCCGAGTTGTCCTGGTTCGAGTCCGTCAGGTTCTCCTCGCGCTCCGTTGTTTCAGAGTCGTAGTCCGTCTGGGTGATGAGATTAAACCGTTCAAATGGCCGCCATTTTCCAACAGAATCGAATCCTGACACTCCACTAAAATATAGTTTTACTACTTAGATTAATGATAGCCTTTAACATATTTTTACGCAACCCATTCGTGATACTTTTCTTTACATATGATCTGATAAAAAACAATTTTTATCGGGTAAAAAGATGGGTGCAGAAACGCCTTTAGTTCGGATCTAACGCCCCAACTCAGAGTCACTAACGGTTACTTAAATCGCTCCTTAGTAAAGAATCTCCATAGAAATTCTGTATTAAGTAGCGATTTAAGTAACTGTTAATGACTCTGAGTTGGGGCGTTACTATTAAAATTTAATGGTGCGTCCAGATCTGTCGAATGCGCGGCGTGCAGCGTACGATGTAAGGTTGGGACATAGCCCCGGGGAACAGCACCTTATCCACGTTACCACTAACTTATACTCTTGTATGTAAAGCAATTGATTTTAACATCTATGATACGAGCCTTCCCATCTCAATGTTCAGTAACTGTGACCCATCACAAAAGTGTGTTGGTTCCAGGTCACAGCACCTACCGGCCTCACCTTGTCGATGTTAAGACGCAAGGCGGCGTGCTGCGGCGCGGGGTCCGCCTTGAGCTGACGCACCAGGTCGCGGATGAGCTCCGTCAGCGCGCCGCTCTGGGTCTCCGGCAGCAGGTTGTTGGACACCTGGATGCAGTGAGCACCATGTTAGGATTTGTGCACGTTATGGCCCTATAATTATGGATACTCTCAAATTTAAGATCAATAATTAATCAGTAGTATTTATTTATGTACGTGTGTTATCGTTATCTGTGTGGCGACGACGTCACACGGTGACGTCACGCCAACCTGAATCACGCTATCGAAGCTAAGAAGACAAGATCAGTCGGGGCTCGGCCGCCTCCCAGGCAACACATCTCGCCTGGCGGGAGATCTCCCTTTGCCAAATCTGTGTTGAACTTCATATAAATAAATAAAAAAAAATTGCCTCGTCGTAGTTATGAATTGGTGATCTTGTTAAATATATTGAAATTAGTGTTGGCACATAATAGTAAGTTTTTGACTTTTAGTAGAGTACGTTAATGCTAGTCTAGCATAAACAATGTCTTTGTGACGTTGGGTTATTGAGTAGTCAACGTGTTTCAGATAATTAAATAAATCGTTAAAATTTTCAAATATACAGATGTCAAGTGATATCCTCAACGAACAACTGACTTTACACTAAATGATTTCTTATCATTAAACTTGGTGTCCGTCCTGACGTACTTGCATGTCTTCTCATTATATGCACTTTAAGCACCTAAGCGTACAGTATGTAACTTGCGTACAAAAACAATTGACGTGAATAGTTAACCAACGCAACCATACTAACCAAGTTGCTAGCAATCTCCTCGGGGTTGACATCGCTGACGTGGAACTTGAAGGTGACGGTCTTGGACTTGGAGTCGAGCTGGCACTCCACCATGGTGCCGCCGTCCGTGACCGCCAGCACCGTCAGCTTCGGCAGCTTGTCCTTGTCGCGCGACCGCTTCTTCGACCCCCGGGACTTCTTCTCGCTTGCTATTGGTGAGGGGATTGCGGTGCTTGCTGCGAACGACGTCGTCGTAACATTAATAAAACAAAAGTAAAATATTTAAAAAAGGAATTTAGATCCCTTCTGGAGGTAGCTGACCTCTGTACCACTAAATTTGATGGTTTCTTTATCTGAGCTCTCTCTCTAAAATCAACTGTGATATTGTTTTACATGCTTCGGTCGTAACGTCGTAGACCTAGAAATAATTCTTTTTGGACGGCATGGCATCGGCGATTAGCGTTTACTGATAGCCCTGGGCCCTGATTAACCACTTACCGTCGGTCTTCGCTTAGTTCCACGCTTAACCCAAGCTCCACGCTTAGTTTATCAGCTATTGTCATAAAAATATATGAAGTCTGGCAGTGTAACAACGGGCCTTTTTTTATGGAAATAGCCGGCAAACGAGCTGACGATCCACCTGATGGTAAGTGGCTATCGTCGCCCATGGACATCAGTAACACCAAAGGTATCACCGATGCGTTGCCGGCCAATAGAGAAGAAAAAGAAAGAAAGAACTGGCTCTCCAGCCCCCAGCCGGAATACGACGAGTAGTTTGGCGGCTGACTCATGCTCAAGGGTGGTAGCTATCCAGGTGAACCCCATGGAGAAATAATAATAGTAATAATGGTATTAATTAACAATTAAAATCAATATTACCAATATAATCCCTCGAGGGGCCCTATCACTAACGGGCCGGATTTAGACGCTTCTTACGACACCCATTAGGCGTGGGATTGGAGTTAGTATTCTAAGCCGCCCCAATACGGCTAAAACGGGCCTTCACAGAACTCTGTTTTAAAATATGTTGATATATGTTCTTAGGTCTGCAGATAAAAAAAATCAAAGCAAAAATTCAACTTACGTTCAGAAGACCCCTGACTTTCTGCTTGCTTCTCCTCCACAGAACTTAAATCGGGCTGCTTTATAGCCTCTGAGTGTGTCGCGCCTGATGGAAACTCGCTCATGGGTGTGAGGAACTGCTCCTTCTGACCACCATTGCCCTGGTAGTTCTCTGTTTCCGTGTGGATGCTGAGCTGCTGCGGCAACTCCTGGGGAATCGTGCTGCCCGGCTGCGGCTGGGGGGCAGGCTCCTGGCTGATGACTTGACTCTGCGGTACTGAACTAGGAACTGAAGGAGCGGGCTCTTGGTACTGAGACACCACAGGGTGCTGAGGTATGGACGACGGCACCGACGACGGAAGCGACTCCTGGTACTGCGACCCGGGTACGCTCTGGGGCATCGAGGCGGGGATACTCTCCTGGTACTGTACCGGTTGGAGGGTCTGCTGGTTCTGGTACATCTGCAGGGGGTTGGTGGTGTACTGCTGCACGGGCGTGCCCTCGTGACTAGATATCTGCCTCTCATTCTGTTGCATGATATTGAAATTTTGTTGGAGCATGTTGTGCGGCATCGACTGGCCCTGCATCTGCATCGTGTGGTAGCCGTGGTCCTCCGACTGGAGCGACTGCTGCTTCTGCATCTGTAGCTCCTGATTCTGCAGGTACTGCTGCTGATTCTGGAGCTGCTGCATCTGGTCCATCGACATTTGCGGCTGCAGCCCGGGCTTCTGGTACTGGTCTTGGACTATCGGCTGCTGGTCATGCATATCCACAGAGCTAATCTGGCTCTGCTCGGAGCCCTGGCGAGTGTAGATGGGTCGATGGGCTCGCAGCATCTCCTCAACTTTTTGCTGCTGCTGCCCCATAAGTTGTTGCTTTTGGGCCAGCAGCGCCAAATTCTGTTGGTCTATGAGATTCTGCTGCGTCTGCAGCTGCAGCTCCTGCTGGGCCAAGTACTGCTGCTGCTGCAACGTCCTGATGTGCTGTGGAGAGAGCGTCTGCCCCGGCATGTGCAGTTGCTGCTGCGACATCATCTGTTGATGGAGGGCTAGCTGTTGTTGTGCGAGCATTTGCTTTTGGACGTTCAGTTGCTGTTGGGCCTGCGCCACTTGGTGCTGGGCCTGGGCCACCTGCTGCTGCTGCGCCAGGATGGCCGGGTCCACCGCCGCCGTCAGGATGTTCTGCATCGCGGGCTGCATGTACTGCGGCTGGCTCTGCTGGAAGCCCAGCGCTTGACTAGTTTGCTGCTGGATTTGAACGCCTAATAAATTATTAATTTGTTGCTGCATGGCCTCCTGGTCTTGTTGAGTTTGCTGTTGGACCTCGAGGCTCTCGGATTGCTGACTGACCATCGGCTGCTGTTGGCCTTGCATCGGGAGCTGCTGCTGCTGTTGTTGTTGCTGCTGTTGTTGTTGTTGTTGCTGTTGTTCAGATTCCGACTCCTTCCTAGATTGTAGACTGTCAGGCCTGTGGATAATTTGGGAGAGAATGTTCTGCAGATTCTGCAAGGATGGGTCTAAAATCTGACCAGGGATGAGATTCGGCTGCGGGCCGGGAACGACATTGTCCTGCGCAGTAAATTGCTCCTCCAACTGTTTCTGGTGTATCGCCGCCGCTTGATGCGCTATGATGTTCTGTTGCTGCTGTATTATTTGTTGCTGTAGTGCTTGATTTTGACTGTTGTAGTCGTTCGTCAGCTGCTGGTTGAGTAGGTTGGGCTGCAACTGGGTCTGCTGGGGTTGCTGGTCCATCAGAACCTGGCTCTGAACGGACTGCTCCAGCATCTGCTGGTTGAGGAGATTCTGCTCCATCATCACCTGCTGCTTCAGATTCTGTTCGAGCAGCTGCTTCTGTTGGAAGAGCTGTTGGTCCGCGCTCATGGACGGCGACATTCTGGCCTGCATGAGATTGTGTTGGAGGAACTTCATCGCCTTCTCTTCGTTGTTCAGATGTTGCTGGTACTGATGCTGGAGGAGTTGTTGCTGCGCTTGAAACAGTTGCGACTGCTGGTCCAACCTGAGGGGCAAGGTTGAAGATTTGAATCGGAGGTCAAAGGGGAATGAATATATTTTGTATACATAATCTAACATTATCTGGTACTAGATGCCCTCTACTCACTGCACAGCCGCGAGCGCGGGCTGCGAGCCCACGCCGTTCAGTAGGCTGCTCTTCACTTGGTCCACGGGCCCGCCTTGCTGTTGGTTCTGAATCATTTTCACCTGGAATGTTCGTCGCGATTACGTTACTTTCCCTTGTCATAATCGATCATAAATTTCAGTGTCCGAAGCTATCGTTATCGCACACATCTATAATAATCAAAGATAATAATATCGAGTTACGCTTTCACGGACATCAGTGTCGCATTTACGTTTACATTTATATTTTCGGGGTATCTTTGTACTATTGCAATCTATGCCTTTAGTATAAAAGCGATCGTAATCTTTTGGAGGTACAAATTGTGTAGATACTGACCTAACGTTTACAATAACAAGTTCCGGTCGCTACACTAATCGTACAGATTATCATAAGTACCCTACCTGTCTCAACTGTTGCTCCAGTAACAGCTGCTGCTGTCGGTTCTGCTCGTTGATCAGCTCCTGGTTGAACAGCATCTGAGCCTTCTTCTCACTGCGCTCTCTGTAGACAAACACTGTCAGGTAACTAACTCAACTTGGAAGGATTTGTAAAAGTTTTAGCCGACTTCTTATACCAGTTCGAAAACTGACAGTTAAAAAACTGATATACTTTGAATAATAAATTTATATAGATTATAACTATGATTAATCAAATAATCTTAATATATATAAATTACGTGTCACATTGTTTGTACGCAATGGACTCCTAAACTACTTAACCGATTTTAATCAAATTTGCACACCGTGTCCAGTTTGATTCAAGTTAAAAGATAGGATAGCTTACATCTCCCCTAAGGCACACGGAAGGTTTTAATTAAAAAAAAACTTTTGACAGAACGAAGTCTGTAAGGGCAGCTAGTAGTTTATAACTATGGGCCCCAGAATTGGGACAACATCTTACCAATTACAATTACTGTTAGAATTTTTGTTGAGTTCTATTTGATGTAAAAACTATATTTCACAGTCCAGGGCACAATAACACTTTAATTTGATCACTAGTATAAGATAATTGATTTAAATGATAAAAGTAATCGAGTTATTGCATCGATATTATGGCATAAATCGCTCCGATATTATCAATAAAGATTGTGAACACAACACGAGTTTTACTTGAACTAAAATCAGCCTTTCCTTTTTAAAGTAGAGAAAGCCGAGACGTGGGCCAAATTATATCATACAAATCCACTTGGAACGCTTACAAGTCTTACAACATTCGATTAAAATACACGACACGTAAATATAATTAAACAAACTCACATAAAAACTTAACAAGTATTTTTCACATTGGCCACAAAAAGTTGTTGCGAAAACAAAAAGTTGCAAGTAAAAATAATTCCATCAACGTTATAATACTGCGATTTTTAACACGAAAGGAAAACGAAAGTTTAAATACTGCTATCGTCCGATAAACTCCGTTGCATACAGAAAACGAAATTTGCAATGCAAAGTGACCCTGACAACGCCGAGAGAGCTAGGTCGTGATCACTCAAAGAAAAACTGACGGAATGCGAAATCCATACAACCGAATGTATCGATATTCGATTATAATCGCAAGGAATCGCAAATAAATATCCCTAGTACGGGGTAAAGGACATAAAATGACTGATATAGGGTTCATTTTGCGTCACGCGACGCCGCAGCGCGATCGCGGCCAGCTGGTATTTATTCAACGACGGTTGTCATAGCAACGCTTGTGATTGATAGAGTCTAGGTTAAGTCCATGTTAAGTGTAAGGGTTTGAAATAGTTCACTGAATCTCTAGCTACAACACGAAAACTTGCGTGTAAACTACGTGTTAAATAATAATTAATAATTTCGATTGAATTAAATGCTCAGATTGTACGTGCCCTCGGCCTGTTTAAGCCCAATTAAAACAGTACCCATTTAATTAACGATAAACTAAGAGTAGTACCTTACAGAACTTGAGAATATACAAATATATACAAGTGATAGTAGCCACCGGAAACGTTCAAGTCATGGGAGTTTCATGATAATGTGTTATCACGGTATGTTCATTGTTTTATCTATTCTTATGATAAGGATTGGGAAACTCTTTTTGTTATTTCATAATAACGCTCCAATATTGTATGACAAAAGATCCTCCAGAAGGCGTAATAGTAATTTTAGTGAGACGTTACTTAGCCTATAGCGAACGACCAAGAATTAGTGGAATTATGATAAGTAGTTTAGAAGTTATGCGAGAATAGATGGATTAATACAGGCCGAAATTATAACCCTCGGCTTCGCCGTAGTCGGGTAATAAATAATTATTATGTAACTTCAAAACTATCTGTAGTGTAACTTAGTATGTGTATTGTGCACTATTAGAATACAGAAGATGTTTTAACAGGATATATTAGCAGTTTAATTGTTTTTCTAATAAAAACATTATATACATCTCCTTGAATGACAAGTTTCCTCATTAACCTATTTAGTGTTAAGCAAAGTATTACAATTTAGTTACAATAACACCAATACTGAAGCAAAATAAATATAGTTTTTTTTTTCCTAATCTTACGCTCTACACGTAAGATGTGTTTTCTCACAAAATTTTTGCTATCGGTATACAAAAGAAAAATAAATATAGTTAACATAAAACAGTGGATAATGTTAATCTACTAATCTATGAAAAGACACAAAGACTGATAATAGTGAATCCAATTACGGGGGCGAGTTGTGATTCACGAATTTCGGGACAGTTTTGTACACGCGATTGAAGTTCATGGATTTCATTATAACTCTGTAAGTTATAACTCTATAAACTTTGTAAGTTAACTTGTAGTTATATTTATATAATGTGAATTGGGAATGGATGACACTAAACCTATATTTAAGTACCCATTTAAAATTTGAAGTCTGTTTTTTTAAATTGACATATCTTCGTGAATCAAGTGAAGTAAAACAAACCAAATGTGTTGTTTGGTTTTTAAATGAACCGAATATTAATAGAATATTTAGTTACTATGTGTCTAAAAACTACTTACAAACAAATGCATCACATCTTTATTATTGTTTGATATAAAAAAATAGAAACGCATTGCATAAAATAATCTTATATTTTTATTTAAATACTGAGTACTTCTACACGAGACACGATCTATCGATCGAGTGAATCAGCGTCGATTGCACAGTGCACTCGAGAGTTCAATAGTCGGTCGGTAGTAGTACATTTGATGGGATCGTTAATAGCAAGAACTTCTTCAACGCAACCGTGTTTTAAAAGCACGTAAAGCCATCGGGATCAGTTGTTAATAGTTAACAGAATATAGCTGCTACACAACCGTCGTTAAGTAATTTTAGAGTCCCACTTTCCACAGGCATATGATTTTCTGACACTTGGCTTGACCCTTACCCCATCTACCGTTTCGCACTGAAAATGCGTATGGAGTTAATTGAAGGCTTTTACGGACTTACGGCGTGTGGCGTATTTGCTTATACAGGCACTAGTAAGTTAATAAAATCATAAACAAATCAATAACCTCCAAATTTCTACTACCTTATGCATTGTACAATCCAAGTAACTGATAAATAAATTATTAAATGATGTGATGTGGTTTATTATTATTGATTAAATAAAAAACTCTACCAAAATTTGTCAGATACATTGAAAACTACATACCTACACGACGTTCTTCAATACAAAGTTAAATCTACGAAAAAGTCAAGCCCTTTAAGATAGCGCGTAGTATAGCATTATTATGAGTGAATACGAATTGCGTAGACTTTGATATCTACAATTAGTACCGTTAACAACCTGAACTGAACAACATGTCTTCATTAAAAAATTATCTAATGAAATGAAATAAGTTTTAATCGAGGTAAAAACACTTTTCGAAAGCCACTCAACGCCATCGCTTCAACAAATCCCTACCGTGAGTGGTCCCGGGAGAAGAAGCGGCAAGAAACTACCGGGGTTATTTTTTTCCTACTCACAGTTACAGACAGCACTTAATACTACTTATGGCAATATTTAATACAAAAAAAAAACTCATGTCCAAGCAGTCTTGTCATTTAAATACTCATCAACTTTGTAACATGCTTTATTTATGAGCATATCTTTTACATGAGTTTTAAATTTACAGTATGGCATTTCTGTTAATTCTAACGGGATTTTATTATAGATTTTCACACATCTACCCATGAACGAGCCACCAGTTTTGCTGAGTCTAAAACTAGACACAATCAGTCTAGCCTTATTTCTTGTGTTAATATTGTGAAATCACTCTTTTTAAGAAAAGTATCGGAGTATTTTTAACATACATAATATTTTCCAAAATGTATTGTGAAATAACAGTAAGTATATTGATTTCTTTAAAGAGTAATATTTATTGCATTAATCATTCTATACGTAATTTAAACAAATTCAACATTTAGATGTATTTAAATAATTAGGACATAAATTTTCGTTCTGACATTATTTATTTTTCTATTTATGTTAATTGAATATTAATTTTAATTATATTATTCAATAAAATTTTTGATGCAACAGAATTCCTAATTACTTTCTGTTAATATGCACATAGTACTAATGGAATAACTTCATCCATCGACTAACCAGACGAAGAAAACAGAGTTACAATAAAAGATCGCTAACAATATTTACACACGTGTATTGTACCTTGCATAACGCGATTTCTAATCCTCGGCCGATAACACGGGCCAAGGTCAACGAACTCGTAAAATAACTTCACGAAAGCGAGTCTCTTCGGATATCAATATTTGAAAAACCTCTTTTAAACTTCGAACCAGCACGATACTTTTTCAAAATCATTCCGAACGAGGTGCAGTGAAACTATTTCATACGTTCAGGGAAACTTCGCGTAAAAATGTAAAATCCGCTCGATATATTTTCCGCGTATTGTTTTTAAATCGACTGACGTATCGCCGCGAAGTGATGTATCGCTCATCGTGAACGACTGATCATACTACATCAGCTTGCATTTAATATGGCGTCACGGCAATTATTTATGCGCAGTGAAGCGTCGAAACTAGCATTCGAATTATTTGCGCGCTATGCCAGAGGGAACCAGGAAAATATATACGACAATGTTGACAGTTTCATATACTGCCAGCACAATATTAAGATAAATAATGCTAGATGCCAGCATAATTTAATTTTTTATTTATTCATTTTTTTATTTATTCACAAATAACAAAAATATTTTGTAAATAACTGTTACGATAAAAGCGTTAACTGCGATCACGTTTTACGCAACTGTATCGAGATATCGGTGTATAACATGCATAATAATAGCACCCGCATCATAATAAAAATGGTTGTCTGTAAAGTCGGTTTACGGACGGTAGTTTAACGTAACAACGTCATGACAAAACATTGATGAAATCGTAGCCGATTGTGCCTCTCTATCGCTTGTCCCGCGCTCTCGCTCGCGGAACGTGACATGACGTCACGAAACGTGACAGTGAATCATGCTTTTTCGTGAGTGCACCCGGCGTTCAACGTTTTAATAAACGTTGTCACGTCAAAATGTGCACAATCCACGACTGATAATTTTAAAATCACCAGGAAGCTTAAATTAATTTTAAATGAAATGACTAAAAATAATTGATAATTACATACTCTAGGCCTCCGCAAAGGAGACCCGTGCTCAGTAGGCCATCAATGGGTTGAAGCCAATAGTGTAATTAAGTAATGTTAAAATTATAATATAACTAACTATACATTAATATTGTGGCATATAATATAGCATTAATTAGGAGTAAAGAGATAAATAAACCGATAATATTTTTCGTATAAAGTAAATGGGAATGAAAGAGGTAAAAAACGGCCAATAGCATGTACCTGTAGTGGAGGCACCCTAAAAAAAATATTTTTTCATATTTTAATCTAGGATTTTGAAGATTAATACATGTATATCCATGCTTAATTACACCCTTCTAGCAGCAGCGGACGGACGGACGGACATGACGAAACTATAAGAGTTCCGTTTTGACTACGCAACCCTAAAAAAGAATTTGTAAAAAGTGACAATAATAAATTAAAAAGAACAGATATTGGGACACTGCGGGCAAAGTCTTCTATTCCAAAAGCTTTAAAAAATATATAAGTTCTCGCAACAAATTTCATAAGTAATTTTATTTTATTTAGTTTGCATAATAAAATAAATATTTTTCAGTGTTGCATGACGCGACACGCGATGCTCAGCCGTCGCCATAATTAGAAATGCGAACTCAGGGTCGCACCGCGGCTACTATGAGACACTACCGATATTTGTTTATTAACCACTGTTATCAATACTGTCATTCAACATTACTTTTCAGTGATGGTCACGGGTCTGCTAACCAGTAACCACTCTCTCTCACACACCCTATATTTCTTGTGTTGTAAACGATATTCGCAAACATGAGTGACATCATAAAAAAATATAGTTATAGTTAATTTTTTTATATATAATTATAGTTAAATTTGAATTAAGAATCGTGTAATTGTATTAAAAGCGTGGAGTGCATGGTGTCAATGAGTAGAAGGATTATCATTTTGATAATATCTTAAAAAGCACCCCACGCTTTTATTACAATAATTACACGATTCTTAATTCTATTAATTTTCTATTTTTTAGTTGGATTTTCTATAAAAGCGTGTATTTTAGTTTTTTTAAAACTATTATTTACTTTTTCATTTTTTAGTTTTATTTTTTGAAATGAAATGTAGGTTTTTTTTTTCTTTCTTTTTTTTAAATATTGAATTGTTATCGATCCTCGATAAGTCTACGAAGTTTAAATGAAATCTGACCGTTTGAAGTGGGTCAAAATCAAGTCCAAAGGAGTTTGTTACAAATATACATACAGGTGAAGCTAATATAAAGCGTGTAAAAAACGAGATCATTTATCCGTCTTATAGGCCTGCTCGGGCCCGATTCAATATGCAAGGCCATTGTGTTCATCATAAAGCTTTAATGGGCTTGTCATAAAAATTACAAAATCGAAATACCAATAATATGTATAGCTTGTAATAAAACAACCAGATATGCAACATATCTTATATCTACATTATACTCCCTCGGCAGGCACACAAACGCTATAATATCTTTAATTGAGGTCAATATTATTCGGGATGTTCGACACACTAGGGTTTAGGGTTTTGTAAGTAATATGGGTTAGACTCGTAATATTACTGACCTTGATGAATTGATGATTAAATTACATTTTCGGTTTTAATTCATACCAGTTGTTTGACAACATAGTAAAAAAAAATATTGAAAAATATCAATTAGCAATCATGTCCATTAATGTTAGGCATCCATAATTTACGTCACACGTTAGGGGGGGGGGGGGGGGGTCGATTTAGTGTGACAAGAGGTGGGAGGGGGTCCTAAATTTCGTGACGTCACACTTCAAAATCGAAATATTAAAAAACAATTCGTGGAAATTACACTTATTTTGGAACTGCAGCTTTAATTTAATAATTTCTTGGTGTAAAATTTCATAATACGTGACGTCACACTAGTGGGGGGGAGGGGGAGGTCTCACGAATGTGACCAGCTGTGACAAGGAGGAGGAGGGGTCCAAAAGTCATGAAATTAGTGTGACGTAATTTATGGATGGCCCCTTACATTCAGTCTGCCACTCGTACATACCATCTCACTGTGAAAGCACTATAGTGTATTCGCCAACGCCACCCGGCACTCGGTTCGGCATTTTTTTACATAATGTACAGACAGCAAGAGATATGCAGGTCATGATACAAAAACTTCAGGTAAAGTTTAATATTACGGAATGTCTGTGTTAATTATGTTAAATTATACTTTACATAGGTAGCATTTTACACGAACATTCTCTAATGTTAACAATAATGTAACCAATGATAAATAATAACGTTTAAACATTACGGAACTTTTTAATATCATTACCTGCATACTCTAGCAGTGTTAGCCTAGTGGTTAGAACGTTGGTCTCCCGAACGCAGGGGCCCGAGTTCCAATCCTAGCACGCACCTCTAATTTTCAAATATTATGTGTGTATTAAAAGTTAATTATTGGAAAACATCGAGAGGAAACCTGCACACCGGAGAGTTCTCCATAAAGTCCTCGAAGGTGTGTGAAGTCTACCAATCCGCACTTGGCCAGCGTGGTAGACTATGGCCTGTACCCCTCACATTGTGAGAGGAGACTCCGAACCCAGCAGTCAGACGATTATGGGTTGTTGCTTTGCTTAAAATTAACTCTTTTGCTGACTGTACATGCGTTCAATTAAGCCGTTCGGTTGCAGAACATACACACACACATATTAGATTTTTTCGCTTTGCCGCCGCGCCGCATAATTGAAGACATGAGTGGATGAAGGGGTTATGATACATACTACATACATGTGTCATAACCCCTTCATCCACTCATGTCTTCAATTATGTGTAGTATCGCTTATCACGTATCACTGACCGGTTGAGGCTGATGAGCTGGCTCTTGAGCAGTTTGAAGACGATGCGCGCGTCCTCCTCCATGATGAGGCCAGCCTTCGCCATGTCGTTGGCCACCTCCTCGCAGTCGTCGCTCTCCATGTCGAACTCGAACTGGATCGCCTCGTTCTCCTTGTGGGTGTATGATCTGAGGGAGAGGCGCTTGGTTATTTAAATGTAAACTGGTGGCTGGCTAGCAAGACGACCCGTCTGGCGTAATGGTTACCATGCCCGATCGCCGTGAATAGGGTCCTGGGTTCGATTCCCAGCGAGGAGGAAATTTGAATGCTGAGTTTGAACTTCTGTTCTCCGTATGAGTTCGTGTCCTTGTCTTGTGTTGTCCCTACCGTCTCTTAAACCTATTACAAAAATATGTTTTATGTATTATGGATGTAATACACATCCAAACATTCACATATTATGCTAAATAAGAATATTTTTTTCATAAATAAGGCTAAGATGCTGTTACGTCATTGCTAGCATAATTAGTGTTGTGACAGCTGGTTAGAAGTGTGTCAAGTAATTAGCAAGTCGACATCTTCCTAACCATACAACCTAAACTGTCCACATAATTATGTTAATATTCAAGAAGGAAATGCTGAAACTTCTGGATCTGCTACATTGAAACCAAAGCTAAGATTTGTTCTAGAAGTTGGTAGAAGGAACCATCAGGTCCCTTCCACTTTCAAAAGGAAACCGGTGCTATTGTCTTGCTGGAAATTGAACCCAGGATCCTTTGAACGGCAGTACAGTAACCAATGCGCCACACAGGTCGTAAAAAAATAATTAATTTTGATATTCACAAACCATTCAGGGTTAAAATTTCGGTTTTCGACTCGTCGTGTTCTGAATGGGGTTTTCTTTTCCTTCTCTCTTTCATGGACGGCAACGTATCAGTGATGCGTTTGGTGTCGCTGATGTCCATGGGCGACAATAGCCACTTACCAAATGGATCGTCAGCTCGTTTGCCGGCTATTTCCATAAAAATTACCTTTTCTTTGGATCGATGATCTTGAGCCGGAACTGTATCTTGTTGATGTCAGAGGAGGTGACTAGGTCTCGGCCCACGATCTCCAGCCGCAGTCCAATGTCCTCGCCGAAGAACTCGTGGTTCAGCAGGTCTTTCACCTTTGGCCTACGGGAGTAAGTTTATATAAGACACTAAGATTGGATGATACAAGCTCAGACCTGTCTAAAACATGGTTCACACGGCATTACCTGACACTTTTTGACATATAAATAATTAGTTGACTCGGCGAACTTTTTTTTTCTCAAATAAAAGTAGCCTAAGTTACTCCTTGTTACATCAGCTATTATTGTCAAAATCTGTCCTACCATCTCAGAGATTAGCCGGAACAAACAGACAGATAGACAGACAGACAGACAGACAAGACAGACAAAAATTGTAAAAAATGTTGTTTTGGTATATGTACCGTTTATACATCCAAATGCACTTAGTAAAAAGCGGTTATTTTAATATTACAAACAGACACTCCAATTTTATTTATTTGTATAGATGGATATACACGTAGCAAACTTTCATTCATGTAACTGCAAATCAAATTCGTCAAACTTAATTCACCATTTGCGCGATTTTTTTGTTGTAAAAACGTCCTGTGAATAGTTCTAAATACAAAGTTTGCGCCACCGTAATTCGATACGATTTAACCGACCGGAAAATTATCGGAATATGCGGTGTGAACGAGGGATAAGAAGTGGAATGCTGCCCATAAAAGTATTAGCTTAACGTAGGACTATATAGCCTGTAATTATGTACACAAAGAAAAAGTTTGTTTGCACTGCACACAACCAAAAATCAAAATATTTTCATAATGCTTATGACTGTATTACTTGACTCATGGAAACAAACTTTTTTCTGTACTAATCTATTGAATTTCTACTTAATCTATTCTATAATGGTATCTTTGTTGTAGTTACTCATATAGTGATAGAAGAGTGTACCTTCTAAACCTATCTTATTCTAAGTCTATTTTCTACCTAAACGCTTTGAGCGATCAACGTGATATTCAAATAATTTCTTAATTTTATTTTTTTTATTCATGAATGCTCTACGTTATGTAGGCTTTAGGCTATCAACAAGAAAAAAGACTTACCTATCAGTTTTGTTAGGCTTTATGCAAGACTCGATGATATCTTTCACTTCTGGAATGGTCACCTTCTCCAAACTCTGTGGCTTCACACCCTGGGAAAGAGACATGAGGAGTAGTATTTTATTTTTGTATTTATTGCATCTTTAGAGCAAATAGCACTTTCCAACTTCATTGATAACGATGTAACAATTTTTTTATTTTGAACTAGATGGCTCATGAGATGGTATGTAAAATCAGAGGTATCAAGTTAATTAACTTTGCAACATTACAATTGAATAAGTCCACAATCACCTCACTGGTTTAAATATTTATTTTAATATTCAATCCAATAGAATAACCCATCAAATAAACCGTAATTTACACGATGAGACCTAAAACTAATAAATAATTTTAGTGACCTTAAAAACTTCCCCCCTTTCCCCTATATCTCCAGTAACAACAACAACAACAACAAAGTCTTACCGACACGACCTTCTTGTATATCTGCGCGGGCCCGCTGCACTCGCTGTACGGGTACTCGCCGGTCGCCATCTCGAGCATGCACATACCGAACGCGTACACGTCCACGGACTCGTCGTAGTGCTCCTCGTACATCTCCGGCGCCATGAACTCCGGGGTGCCTGTGCGATAAACACAACAGAATACACGTTAACAATAACACGATATTTTTATAACACCGTAAAAGTGATGGCAAAAATAATCGCAAGACATTTGTTTTTGTTCGTAGTCTTACGTATGTTTCGTACGTAATTACGCACAGGACGATCTTACGGAAATGATGACAAATGTCAAAACGTCTCGAGAAATAAATACACAGTTCAGCTTGTGATGATTATACCAGCTGCTTAGAGAACTTGTTAGTTTACTTGCTTTACCCAAAACAAGTGTAGCTCCCGTCTCTACTTCTATTACCGTTCAGGCAGTTGTGAGTTTTTAATAGGTAGGAGCCATCCGAATAGGCAAAATACCGCGACAATGTTATCTTCTTCGTTACGATATACTACCGTAATTTAGATTCATTACATACCCGTGATTTATGATATCAAGCCAAGGCGGACATAACCAACAGTTCTGACAAGAAGTATTTTATGTGACCTTGATAATAAATATTTGAGGTACCAGACGAGACATCTTATTTATCTGTCAAATCTGTCATTTTCACAGAGATAACGCGTTGGTTGCCTAGCTCATTGGGACAAGAGTCAAAGTATCATGAACCTCACAAATGATCAAAACACTCACCAATGACAGATTTGGCGAAGCTCCTGTTCTTGAGCGTGGCGAGCCCCAGGTCCCCGATCTTGACGCTGCCCGTGGTGCCCGTGATGAAGATGTTGTCGCACTTCAGGTCTCTGCACAGGGAACGAGCCTTACTCACGGCTGACGTAACATGGGGAGTTAGGGGAACAATGTTGAGTCACAATAACAACGGAAAACTGAGCAGATTAGGGTGATATGCAAGAAAAATAAACAGGAAATATATTTAAGGGTTGAGTTTTAAGGTTAAGGCTTAACTGACGCTTGGACGCATTGGCGACAAGACAAGTGTGTGATTCGCACAAAGCATACTTCAAGAGATGATTACAATTGACCATAATATATAAGAATCTAATTACAATTTCCTGTGATATTAGTGGAATATCCATATCTACTTAAATGGAATATCAGAAACACACATAACACAAGAGTAAACATGTTATCATCTATACATTAAGGAGATATTAATATTACCAAGTCTCACCTGTGAATAATGGGCGGAGTTCTCGAATGCAGGAAATTTAACCCTTTCAGGATCTGCCGGCACCACGATTTAAGGACTTTAGGGTTTATCCTTTTAAACCTACGAAGATACCTGCAAGAGAACAAATTTGTGTGTAAAATACCTAATAACTTGTATCTCAATAATTTACCATTTAATCTTAGAAGAAAAGTAGCTAACCTTACTAGCATGTCAATCAAATGATTCATTATGCATCATACTAACGTGGATAAATGCATTGACAAACAATCTACGAACTACTACGTGTCCACACCTTGATAAACTGATCATAGTTCGCCCTCAAACCTGGTGAACTGAAGACCTAAAGACAGCGGGAAACCCCTGGGTTCCGGAGTAGTGCCAAATATGTCCAGCAGTGGCTTAAAAAAATCAATTTTCTTTAATTACATACCTAGGTAACACTGAAAATTTTTAGAAAATGAAAAACGGCTTAATGTAGAAAGTTGCCAATACTTTTATTGTTTTTCGAAGTTATCTCCGTTCCTCTCTACACATCGTCGCATTCGATGGAACCACTGAGAAAAGCAGTGGGCCCATCCTTCCTTAGGGGTCTCTTCTATGGCATTTTCGTACGCTTTCACCGCATCTTCAGGGCTCGTAAAGCGAATATATCGCAATTTATCTTTAGTTCTTGGGTATAAATAAAAGTCGCAGGGCGCCAGGTCAGGACTGTATGGCGGATGACTCATTATCTCGACACCTGCCATAGTCAAATATTCAACAGTCCGTTTTGCGGAGTGCGCTGAAGCATTGTCGTGGTGAAGGAGGATCCTGCTTCGAGGGCGCTGCTGTCAAATTTTTTCCAAGACAACAGGCAAACAGCGATTGACATACCAGTCTGCAGTAAATGTCCTTCCATCTTCTAGCACAACTGTCGCGAAATGACCTTTCCGACCAAAGAATGAGGCAATCATCTTTTTTCCTTGACTTCTTCCTTTCTTTACCTTAGTTGGCCGATCCTCGAAAGGAAACACCCACTGAGCTGATTGTCTTTTGGTTTCGGGTTCGTAGCAATATATCCAGCTTTCATCACCTGTGACGATGTCAAATACAGCATTTGAGTCACCGCCGTTGAACTTATCTAACATTTGGCGACACCAGTCCATGCGAAGGTGTTTCTGGTCGTCGGTTAAAGTATGGGGAATCCATTTGGTACAAAGCTTCCTGACGCCTAAATGTTCGTGTAATATTTTTTGAACTTGACTCATACCAATGCCTAGGCTTGCCCGTATCTGCTGATAGGTCACTCTCTTATTTTCCTCTATCATGCGTCGCACAGCACTGATGTTATCTTGAGTAGTCGCTGTTAAAGGACGTCCCTCACGCGGATCATCATGGAGATTGCAATGTCCACGCTTAAACTCGTTAAACCAATTGTAAATAGTGGCACGAGATGGGGCTTCATTAAGAAATGATAATCGCAGCCTATCATAGCTTTGTTGTTGAGTAAGCCCACAACGAAAGTCATAATAAATCATTGACCGAAAATTTTCTCGCGTTAGGTTCATTTTCACGTGTAACAAGAGTTTTAGATTTGCCGCCAATTCACAAAAACAAATGACATATGAATGCAATATACTACATTAGGTTACCAAAGAGTTCTAAAATTGAAATTCAAAAAAAGTTTTCATTAGCAATGTTTCTAACTGGCCAGTTCTAAACATTTTCAGTGTTACCCACGTACATTAGATTTAGATTAGAGTAATTATCGGAACTAGACATTCTGGTTAAAAAAAAAGTCTATTGTCTACCTGGACGATCAAATTATGCACTACGCAAGATCATTATGATTAAATAATTTTGAATTTGGATAGTTAACAGCTACTCACGCCTTGAGCGTCCCCGAAAGCATGAGCTCGGTGATGAGAACGATATTCTTCTTCTTGGCCACCGTGCCCTCCCAGTAGTTGTAGAAGCGCACGATGTTGGGGTGCTGCAGCTTCTTCAACATGTCCGCCTCCTCGCGAAACCGCAGCCGCTCGGTTTTGTTCAACTTTTTCTCCTACAACAGGTAATAAGCGGCTACCGTCTATCACTGAGTCGAGTTTTTTTTTATGGAAATAGCCGGCAAACGAGCTGACGTTCCACCCTATGATAATGGCTATCGTCGCCCATGGACATCGGCGACACCAAAGGCAACACTGATGCGTTGCCGGCCAAGAGTTGTGAATCAAATGGAGTTTCATGCAAAAGTATTAAATATTTTACTATGTTCTATAAAGCGGATTTTTTGCTAATTAAGTGCCCGATAACACATCGGTGATATAATATATAAAGTCTAACATAATTATGTCTATGAGCGGCGGTGATTACTTCCCATCAGGTGATCAGTTTGCTCATTCGGTATACATTTTGTATACACGAATTTTGACTTATAATTCTACAATCCTTTATAAATCATATTAATTATTTGTAATTGCCATTTTGCATTCAAGAAACTACATCAGCAAATGGTACAGTAGAAAGTTAGTAAAGCTTTGTAGCTTCTACGCGAAATTACTCCACAAAATAGTAATTATTATTATCGAACTACCCTCAACTACCGCCATACAAACATTTTACTGCACTCTTAACTAACTACATACCAACAACTCGCACCAGGCCACCGCAACCCCTGTCTGCGTGTCCAGTCCGTGGTACACCGTTTTGAATGAACCACGGCCGACTTCTTTGTCGTACTTGAAAAACCTGTAAGTACATAAGAGATAAAATACAATTAAAAGCAGTGTTGAAACTATCACATATTTTGGACGCAAGTTGCATGGTGGGTTGTCCATTTCCACTCAATACATCAAAAAATTCTTCCAAATCATAATGGTCGCAAGTTTAATTTTAATGCTACGTCAGGAACCTTCATTTAAGGTACATAGTGAAGGCCATGCCAGGCCTCGTCAGTTATGATAATCCACCGTGCAATGCAGTCAAGGTCGTTAATCAGCTGACTTATTACTGCTATGTAATCTATGTAACATACAGAATGCACCTACCTGCCGCATGGCGAGACTCCGATAGGTTCCTCCTCATCTTCTTTATCGTCCTTCTGTTTGTCCTTCTCTTCTAGCTTATCCAGCTCGTATATTGGATCGTAGGCTAGACCTGCAAAAAAGTTACAACGTGAAAATGGACTAAAATTTACCTACTCAATTTGCACTTTCAGATGTTTATGTGAAAACTGAAAACATGAAAACTGAGTTTAAAAATATGGTCGTGAAAATGAACTTTCAGGTTCCTTTTTCCACGTAAACCAACAGCAACCCAACTAACGTAACTGAACTGTGTTTAGACTTGAGTTGCGGGTACTTTTAATGGCGGGGGGGCTTCGCCGCTCATGCCTTCCTACCGGTGAATCTGATGCCCCACCGTTCCCCGCCTCAAAAACAAGATTTAGGGATTTGATCAAATCTGTTTTTATTATCATTTCCTTGCAATATCTGCACATTAATGCCTTTTCTACTTTAATAGCATGCTTGACAAAAATTAATGAAAGAGTGAATTGGCTTGGGGAAGGACCATACCATTCTGCTGTTGTTGCGGCTGCTCTTGGTCGGGTGCATCGGGCGGGATCACCTTGTTAATGCCAATGTTGGAATCCTGGGAAATTATATACATTACATTGTTATATAATATACCAATACTTTTAACAGTGTTTTAAATCAACATTTAACTACGATACATAAGGTTACTATTATATCGATTTGAAAATACTCCAATAAATCGACTCTACACGGATTTGATGTTACTCTATAAATTAGTTTGATTTGCCATGTACTAATCTCCTCACTGAAGGAGCTTGGTCGAGTATGCTAGCCTTTAGACTAGAGCTAGATCTAAGGCCTCCTCACTTAACTCGTTAGGATCCGCGTGATCGCGGTACCTTTGAGTTCGAACGTGCTGGAACGTTCCCGGTAACCGACGGGTTAAGAGGAGAGAATTCACTGGGTTCAAGCTAACCTACCTGTCCAGTGTATAAAATATAGATAGTTCCACTCACCAGATCCTGTTCAGAGATGAAGGCGTCATCCTCGAGCCTGGCGACCAGCTTGTTGCCGCTGTCATCCAGTTCGGGGTCACACAACGCCCCCTGACCTGAACTGCGCCGCCGGTACGCGCCCACCGCTGGCTGGCTGGCCTGTACACAACACTTGGTCAAATATAATATTGTTGACTGTTTAGGGTAACTCGGGAAATTTCTTTAATGTTTCGTAAGATGTTTTATATCAAACATATACCGGTACAAGCTATTTTGAGAAATAATGTTTTTCAGATAAAAAATTGTGCACTGTTTTTATGAAAAAATTCTTCTATATTGCAATGTCCTATATAATTAAGGTTTATGACTATACCTAAGAGGATACTCGTATACTTATATACAAAATGAGAAGGATTTTTTTCTTTGGCCAAGGCTTTTAAAACAACATGTTGCCAAATAATCTGAATTTTACCAAAAAAAATAACCGACTTCAAAATAACTCAAAAATTACTCGTCAGATCTAGCTCAAATTTAAATGGAACCATTTGACAAGCACCAGCATTCGATTAAAAAAGAATTATTAAAACCAGTTCACCCAGTCGAAAGTTCTGAGGTAACAAATATAAAAATACAGTCGAATTGAATATCTTTTTTTAAGTTGGGTAAAAATAAGGAATGACTGTACTATACATACATATTAGGGGGCGTCCATAAATTACGTGAGGTGTTTTTTAAAATTTTCTGTCCCTCCCTCCCCCCCTGGTGAGATGTTGTGAGATTTTATTCAACCCCCTCCCCCATCCCCCAATCTCACGTGAGATTTTTCAAAATGTGGGTTTCTTACGTAAACGCGTTGGATTGTTATTGTAAAAAGAAAAAAAAATTGCTTCGTGCTTTTATTTATGACAAGTTAAGACTAGTATAGTAATCAATATTGCTGAGAGTTTAATTATAAGTGTAATAAAATTTAACTTAAGCATGTACAATCAGGATTAAATGGACCAAAATAGTTTTGTTTTTTGTTTCAATCAGAAAAAAAATTGCGTGATATTTGCCGAGACCCCCCCTCTCTCCAACGTAAGATTAGATGAGATTTGACTCGACCCCCTCCCCCCCTTAAACATCTCACGTAATTTATGGACGCCCCCTTACGGGCTATTACAATAATTGACGTACGGACACGTACAATGAATTTTTCGTATCAATTTATTAAATTGACTCAAGTATCTCAACAGCGAAAGAAACTCCTCATCAAAATTCATCTCGCATTAAACGTACAGTACTTACAACGCTAGTGGTGAGCGAGTTGAGCATATCGAAGGTGTTGCTCTGCTGCGTGTGGATGATGGCCAGCGCGTTGTACGGCCTCGGGCCCAGCACCGGCGCCTTCATCACGTTCACCTCGCCGCCGACCACTACCTGGGGAACACACTTCACATTCACTTTGAACAGCACTAACAACAACACAAACTAGTTATACCAACACATGGTAGTGCACGGATGTAAAAAAAAGACGGACGTAATCCTAAGAACAAATTCAGTGAAGCACCCATAGTAATACCAACTCTGTATTCGTACAAGTACACTCACCCACACATTGACACCATCCTGATACATTGACACCATCGCGAATCAAAAATTACAAAACTACGCACACATGGTAAGCGAGCTGTCAGCTTCACTCTCGATTAGACAATGTTACGTCCGTTCTTTTTTTACGTCCGTGTGGTAGTGTTACACATTGGCGGATTGAATGGCTTTGACAACTCGCCTTCAAAGTAACTAATCGGACGCAAAACCACTCGCTACGCTTAAGACGAATTCGCTTTGTGCGAGCGTCAGCCTCAAGCGTTAAAAACAATTTAAGTATTCAATCTTAAAAGACTAGGAAATTGCGCTACAAATTGTAGCGATAATATTTGAGTTTGCTTGTGAATTGACATTGAAATGACGCTTTACTGAATAAAAGCTTGATGCGGGGCATGTTTTAGTGTTGCCATAAGGACAACTGATAAGGATCAAATCTCGTCCTATATACCTACGAGTATAGGCGCATATGCAACGTGCACTTCTTCTTAGTTCTTGAAACGCTCGTTATCAAAACGCGCACTTCAAATCACCAACAAATCTGTATCTACTAGTTGTTACGCTAGGAATAAAACAATGGATTATACTGTTGGTCAAAAACGCATAAAGTCAAACACGCCAATACCACAATTGATAAGGATCAAATCTCGTCTGATTATAAGATGATTCAGTTTGTTTATTTTATTTATTTACTAGCTGTGCCCCGCGGTTTCACCCGTGTTAATTTGTGGAAAAAACTAACTACTAAAATATATGGTTATATAGCCTATAGCCTTGCTTGTTAAATGGACTATCAAAAACGAAAAGAATTTTCCAATTCGAACCAGTAGTTCCTGAGATTAGCGCGTTCAACCAAACAAACAAACTCTTCAGCTTTATAATATTAGTATAGATTTAAATAAAAATCATTTGTTATGCTAGTGTATGCGGAAATTTTGCATTTTTACAGGTAAGTTCAATGCAAGTGTGATCAGTCATTACCGGAAACAATGAATATTTTACTGATTAGTCATTACCATCCCTACTCATTTCGCTTTGGTAAGAAATGTCTATGTAACGAAGACATAATCCACTGACAGCCTCTATACATACGTTATATTGATATTGGTCAGGCTCTCTAGAATTCTATTCGAAAGTAAATGTAAATATTAGTAAATGCTTTCGAAGCCCGAATTAGGTAACTACGACCGCGGTCGCGAGTTGGATGGATAAATTCTGGCAAAACTTATCGAGCGCTTCCGTGCTTTTGAGGATACAACATTGAAACTTAGAAAGCTCAAGCCAAATCGATTTCAAGGAACAATCTATGCCCTAGAGTGGACCACTAACATACTGGAATTCACTAAATGTATTCGCACATTGTATCACAACCAACTCGACGCTTTTACTCCACTCCGACTCAACTCATATGAAAGCATTTAAATTTAAGCTTTATATCCGGTCACAGAATAGTTACGTCACGGGTTACAGGATAGTGCCATGTCCTAACCAGATGGGTACCAGAGCGACTTACCTTGAAGGTCTTCTCCTTGCCATGCACGGTCTTCTCCTTGGTGGGCAGTACGGTGGAGTCCAGGTGGTGCGCCGGCTGCGAGATCTGGTGGCTGTGCCCGTGGAGACCCGATGTCATCTGGAAGTTGTTACCATTTATTTCATATTATTTACTTTTCATATAACAATATACATATTGTATAAATAAATACATATTTATTTCATGTCTTTCGAATGGACACGTGCTGTTTTTATGCAAGTTTGTATCATTATCAAGCCCTGCTGTTGGCCCTGTCGATCTTTTCAGCTTCAGGGGACACTCTATAGTATCTTTATCAATAAAATGGTATTTGTTAATAAATTTGTAGTAAGTTAAAATACAACGAATTTAAAAACTTACTTCTGGTAACCGATTAAAATTTCGAATTATGGATTTATAATTCTTTTTTTTTGCTCGTTCCCAAACATTTGAACCATTTGAGTATCCAAAAAAAAATTACAGTTGTGGATTTCACGACGTGAGAACAGGCGACTCTCAGCTGACATTTTATAAACGTGGATTTTCCAGGAGCTCAGGAAAGATCAAGAAAGCTCAGGTGATGCAAATCTTAACGGATATTCAGGACCAGAGGCCATTATAATACTAATAAATAGGTGGATTTACTACTTTAAAATCTTTAAATTAATTTATCCATCCATCACGTAACATATACATATACATTGTTAATGTATATGCTAGCTTTTCATATACATATTAATGTATAACAAAGTACTTGAGTATTCTCTGTATTAAGGAAAATTTAATAAGCCCTTAACAGCGCATGCTAACATGATCCTTATATTCATAAAATGTAACCGCACACGAAACTATTACTCGTTCTTACTAGAAACGCCAGTTTCATATCATAACTTTTCATGTTTGCTCTATAAACCTAGATCTTCATAGTGAATCACTCTATCTATTGGTTAAAAGCCCGTGATTATTAATAGTAGCAGTTTTTGAAGATAATCACGTTCAAACAGACTTCGTTATATGCTAATCAGTGATAAAGAAATACGAGTGAATAGATATTTATGGTTAGTTTAATAGGTATAATAAAATTCGTGTAAAAATTATTAAGATTATTGTGCACCCGAAATGGGTCCCTGTTGAAAATAGTCCATCCCTGGTATAACATCTATGTGTACCAACAGAAACAATAAAGACTAGTATTGTAGTACTTGTATTAGAGTAAGGAGCGGAACAAAATAATTAAATATGAACGTAGTAAAAAAATATAAATAATGCATGAAAACTGGATGAAAATATCCTGAATGTGATTACATTTAATATAACCGACTTTAAAATTAGGCACAACTCAAAAACTACTTGTCAGATCTAGCTCAAATTTAAGTGGGACCACATGACAAGCACCAGCTTTCGATTAAAAAAAGAATCATAAAAATCGGTTCACCCAGTCAAAAGTTCTGAAGTAACAAACAGAAAAATACAGTCGAATTGTATACCTCCTCCTTTTTAGGGTTCCGTAGCCGAATGGCCGGAACCCTTATAGATTCGTCATGTCTGTCTGTCTGTCTGTCTGTCTGTCTGTCTGTCTGTCCGTCCGTATGTCACAGCCACTTTTTTCCGAAACTATAAGAGCTATACTGTTGAAACTTGGTAAGAAGGTGTATTCTGTGAACCGCATTAAGATTTTCACACAAAAATAGAAAGAAAACAATAAATTTTGGGGGTTCCCCATACTTAGAACTGAAACTCAAAAATGTTTTTTTCATCAAACCCATACATGTGGGGTATCTATGGATAGGTCTTCAAAAATGATATTGAGGTTTTTAATATATTTTTTTTCTAAACTGAATAGTTTGCGCGAGAGACACTTCCAAAGTGGTAAAATGTGTGTCCCCCCCCCCTGTAACTTCTAAAATAAGAGAATGATAAAACAAAAAAAAATATATGATGTACATTACCATGCAAACTTCCAACGAAAATTGGTTTGAATGAGATCTAGTAAGTAGTTTTTTTTTAATACGTCATAAACCGTAAACCGCAAAAAACATTGATCAAAGTTACAACGAACTAAAAGAACTTTTATATTATGTTACTTGCTGCTACGGAACCCTTCATGGGCGAATCCGACTCGCACTTGGCCGCTTTTTTGAAGTCGGTTAAAAATAAAAACTATTATTCTAAAAGTTTCATATAAAATCAATCTCAATGTCGAGGGTAATTGGAAACTATACTATAAAGTTTTAGAAAAAGCCAAAAAAAAATCCAATTCTGCAAGTTAATTGTGTCCGTATTCGGGAGGTAAACATAATCGGGAATTAAGTTTTCAAATCGGGTAAGTTAGAAAATAAAATTTTGCAACAAAATGTGGAAACGTAAAAATCTAAAATATTTTTATGTTACTTTACTTGCTTTTATATTCGTTTATGCCGTAAAAAATCAAAGTAATGTAGTACATTGGAGATAGGTGACGTCCCAGCTTTCAACGTATTCATTCTCGCGCTCCAGGCTGCCGAATAGCTCGACCGCTCGGAGCAAATCTAAAATCTACTATCATAAAATTATTTTATTTTTCTTACCAAAAATCCATTTAACCATGTTGCGAGGGTCTTATCCGAAATCTCGATCTTAACATTAACACTAATGATCGTCAACACTTAACACTATTATTTTACACAAAGTTAATTTATTTACGTTTAAATATTTATTGTTATCAACATTTATAATTGAATATTTACTAAATTTCAAAACCATTTCCAGTGGTAAATTATAAACGAGCGGTAATTGTGTTAATCTGTTCAATATTTGTTAAACAATGACATATGATATGACTTCGTCTATAATGACTGCTTCCAAAACGACTTCTGTTTAACCAAAGTGCTATATGACTACAATTTTCCTGGTTGAAACGTGACTTTAGAAACGAGCGCCGTATGTTAGTAAGGGGTTTTATCAGTGACGTGTGGTAAAATAAAACCACTAATTTAACTTCTTTTTTTCCGTATTTTTATTTTCAATTAGGTATACTGCAAAATTTAGGCAAAGTGTGTGTATAAGTGTGCATAACAACCGGAAAAACAATTTTATTTCATTTTCTCGCAAAAATATGTTTTTAATATCAAAGAATTATATATTTTTTTTGTAACAGAAAAAAAAATTAAAGTTGTCAGCGGTCCCAATATCTTCTATGGTAAAGAAGAAATGTTATAAAGAATACTTATTACGATACTTACCCAAAAATTAACTACTACACACTGCACTTGTCACTATCACAAACGTATCAAAAGGTTACGTGCGTTTAAAACAAAAAATATCAAAGCTCGTAGTCCTAAAATGACCGGCGATAGACTGTCACTGTCATTGCTCCATTCATAACAAACAACGTGATAAAAAATATGGAGACGCATATAAATAAGGTCCTTTTCACATTAGAATATAACCCGCCCTTACTCGCTTCTCGACACATTGTGACTGGGAAATTTTTCTATCTGACTTTTTGTTTCACAACACCTTCTGTAGTTCGTGTCCGCATTAATAGAGCTACATGAGTAAATAAATAAGAATTTTAGCAATACAATGACAAGGTCGCCATCACGCCCGCAAACGGATAAGGTATAACGCAAGTCAATACTCGGATGGTCGTTAAACAGTAGTTAATTAGACCTATTATCTGAATTCTTTCAGTAGTATTTGAGACATAAATTCCAATTTCACGGATTTATCTGAAGAATCAACGTCGCAGTGAAGACGCCTTGAATTGTATCGATGCCACTAAACTCCCGTAACCCATGTCTTAGCAGCCGCGTAAAAACCGCCGCGTCTCACCTGCCGCACACGGTTGCAGGACAAAACCGGTGCATTACGGATAGCGAGCCGATGAGTATGACGGTACAATCTTTACTGGAAAAGGATTTGATAAGGCGTCAGAGTTATCAGCCGAGCTGTGATGTAACAGCATACTGCGCCGATAGAAGGTCGCCGAACAATTACGTGTCTAACGTAATTAGATCTTTGTTTGACGAGAAATACCATCAAAAACATGTCCTTGGTATACAAAAAATAGAAAAATTTACGCGCAATACGAATTGTTTTTCCGTTTTTATTATCTACAAACAAACTCGTTTGCTCCTGTGAAAACTGGACATCTGATTGTGATTTCCCAAAGCTCATGAAAGGAGTTTTTTGTGAATGCGACAAAAGTGGATTTTATTTACGTTTACATTAAATACACAAAAAGCAAGAATAAAAGAAGAAAGGTGTACCTAATTCTATAATTCATTCCACACCAGCAAAATAATAACGGCAACGGGGTTGATGTTGTAATGAAGACCATATTCCTAAAGGCGGTGGTGATAACAGTGAAAAATTTAATTTAATCACCTATTTAACGTTTGTATACAATTCTTAGGTAATGCTTTCCTTTTATTTCATACAGCAATTACTTAACCAATTCCGAAAGCTCGTGCAACGCACTGACTCATGTTTATTACAAGATTGATCAAAGCAAGCAGATAACAGTGCGGAAGAGTCTAATAATATAACATGTTTTGGCTGCAATTTGTCCAACTTCACAATCAAGACCTACTCATATTATTGTTTTGCTCGAAAACTTCAAATCCATAACAAAAACATTGGCACGAATGAAAAATAATCGACACGATGACAGCAAAATGTTGAACACAAAAATAGTTGAGACTTGAGAGCGCCATGTGATTGTGCACTAATCAGAGGGAATCTTTAAATCCTTTTAGGCACAAAAGGCAACGTTTTGGAAAAAAAATCTGTGTATGGTGTATCAAGTATTGTGTGTGAGTGCACTCACACAAATTCATTCGCATTGGGAGCTCCGTCTAGGAGACTTAGGTGACGTACGAGTACAATCCACAAGAATTCACTAGACAATTCAAATAAATTAGCTTCAATTATTTTTGGACTAACCAAAAGCCAAAACATGTGATATTCATATCTGTCGGATTGTGAAGGCAATCTAAACGCGATATATCGGCGTCAGCCGCATTTATGAGTTTACGTAGACTAACATAGAAAAGAAATAGAATGATTACTTCATTCTATTAATGAGCTTTGGATTATCAATCAAGGGCACATAAGTTCAGTTACTCAAAATAAATTTTGCTGCGATTTTACTATCGCTGAATTATGTTAAAACATTGATTTATTAATAAAAATTAAGATTTCAAACACACAAAGTCCATAACTTATTACTTAATTTAAACTTGTTAGACGCTTAATTACAACATTTTCAGTAATTAAGAAGATTCACGATCTATGGACTGTATTTTAATTTATGTCTACAATTAGTATGAAGAAAGACAAGATTTTAATTACAATTCTGATTTTAGTTAGGTCAGAATAATCTAATATATAAAATTCTCGTGTCACGGAACATCTATTTTTCATCCCCCTAAATGTTAAGTGTGGTTCACCCATAAATTTTTGGCAGAACAACGTTTGCCGAGTCAGCTAGTATTAATATGTATTCGTTCAGGAGCAGGTTCTCTCATAATTACGTACATGTCACGAGCAAGCGGTTAAAGGTAATCTTTACAAGCTTTTATTTATCTTCCTTTGTTCGTTAGTTTGTTAGCATGTTATATCTATGGGACAAATCTTGCAAGCTGAATTAGTACTTCATCTTATCCTACGGAATTGAAATTTTACAGATTGATTTGGTTCCGATGGCAATGGATTGTTAACATAATGCTGACCTGATGCTACGTTTAGTGTTGGCACAGACGAGGTCTCCTCAATGACCAACAGCACAAATAAAAAATTATAAAAGGTTGTTTTTTAAAAGTATGTTTGAAATATTAATTATTTTATTCTTGAACAGTATAGATGAATATTGTATGTATACACTATAGACAACCTAGTTACAGTTTCATAATATTAGGAGAACGTTCCAAACAGACGCTTGTCTCCTTTTAATTCGCCGCTCGTAAAAATCAGTGTAGATGTAGGAACGATTTCTTCTATCTAAACATTTTATTGTATTTGGTGCGACGAAACAGCCAATCGTAATTCCTGTGGAATTTTTATCGCCGGAATCACATGCTCTTGTGCAGTCGATTTTAGATCGTTCGGGCTACAAGCCATTATGTTGCCACTCAAGGCATGGCCCACTCTGATTACTTATATACTCCGTTTTTTAGGCGTCTTGGCTTGCAACGTTCAAAAAGTCAGTGTTCATTATTATTTTATTTACTAAGATATCCAGAAAATATGGATAGATAGATTATTGAAAACGGTGGTAAACCAGGCGGCTTTTTGTCGAAACTACATCCACACAGTCATTCGATTTTGCCGCGCGGCTTTACTAAATCGAACGTATGTGCACGCCTTTTTCTGCAGATACATAATTATTAATTATTTGGACACACAAATTTCATAAATTATGTTTGGATTTCGATATTATTAAAATTTCCTACATTAAAACTTCAAGATCATATTACGATTCGACCCGATTAGAATAGATTACGCTAACAGGATTTTACGAGCTGGCACTACTAGTGAATATATGTACATTGGATTCAAATAATGTTTGCTTTCTGGTCATAATTTAGTATTTTATATACCTTATCCGACATAGTCACGTATTCTATTCCTGGATGTTATAAATACCGCAGCTATAAATAACACTGGACTACATTATGACTAAATCTTTTCTATTTTAATGATAAAACACGTTTTAATTTCAATAAGAGCAAGTGTTACATTTAATCATACTTTATATGAATTTACTCCTATTCATAGTAATATCTGCTGAATCCAGACTGATATTAATGGAGTTGTGAAATATGCGTAATGCAAACATGAAATAATTTATAATTTTTTTCAACAAAAGCCTTTCGCCAACCTTTTTGTTAGGAATTCATATAATTTTTTAGCATATGATAGCTTACTTGTACAGAAAGCTCATTTATACAAAGAAATGAATACCAAAAACAAAGACGTGATAATGTCAAAAACAGTAAAGAAAATCTCAACATTCGCGTGTATGTAGGTACGCCAACAAATTTGCTTTAAACAAAATTGAATACACGACTGAATATTTGTTCAGCAAATTCCTCTGAACTATTGCATCATGGTGATCACACGAGACAAAGTTAAATATTAAATTCTCACATTTACTTTGGCTATTATGAAATGTATGTACACAATAATTTACACAGGGAGCAAAGAATACATGTAACATAATTATTGATACATACATGTAACCGGTGTATATTCAACACAAAACAGAGCCCTAATTAAGGGATAGACAATACAAAGTAAACACGCTTCCAAATCTCCAAATTACGAGTACAATACACTTCTTGAATTTTAACATTGATAGTCCTGCCAACCCAATGCGATCGAAACGTGAACATTTTCACAGGTCAAATGTAGGTACATGTGTCTATTTTTCCTAACAGCGATAAAATCATGAGATAAACATTTAGGGCCAAGAAAAGAGTCAGATTTTGGTCGGTAATTTCCTTCTATGAGTATGACATAGAAGCGCATATCGCACAATTAAGCATTATATTTTTAATAGATAATAATGTGATGACAATTGATTAATTATTTTAGGTTTATGAATATTATAAAAAAGCGGCCAAGTGCGAGTCGGACTCGCCCATGAAGGGTTCCGTAGCAGCAAGTAACATAATTTATATTTAAGTTGATTGAATGAAAGGTAAATTGCGGTTTACGATTTATGACGTATTCAAAAAAACTACTTACTAGACCTCGTTCAAATCAATTTTCGGTGAAGTTTGCATGGTAATGTACATCATATATATTTTTTAGTTTTATCATTCTCTTATTTTAGAAGTTACGGGGGGGGGGGGGGGGGCACACATTTTACCACTTTGGAAGTGTCTCTCGCGCAAACTATTCAGTTTAGAAAAAAATGATATTAGAAACCTCAATATCATTTTTGAAGACCTATCCATAGATACCCCACACGTAAAAAAATTTGAGTTTCAGTTCGAAGTATGGGGAACCCCCAAAATTTATTGTTTTTTTTCTATTTTTGTATGAAAATCTTAATGCGGTTCACAGAACACATATACTTACCAAGTTTCAACAGTATAGTTCTTATGGTTTTGGAAAAAAGTGGCTGTGACATACGGACGGACAGACAGACATGACGAATCCATAAGGATTCCGTTTTTTGTCATTTGGCTACGAAACCCTAAAAATACATTTAAATCTGCTAATGACTTGATTGGTCCAAGATCTGAAGTTTTTTAAGTCTGTTAGATATTTTCTTATAAATTTCAATGAATGACTAATACAACATGATTCGCATAGAATGAAAGATACACGAGTTACTTACATGACATACGCCATAGCCATTCAACCAGCAAGATTTTCTTAATCAAGCTTTTTAACGACGAGATGACCGCTCAAGTGTTTCATGTAACCGCGATGATGATTCTATTAAACTGTTTACAATTTGCATCGCGGTACCTTCTAAGGCAACTAGCGGACGGGGGAGATAAAAATGATACAGCGTTCTATTTTTAACCGTACTCTCGAGTCGATTATAACACGATAACATTTAAAAAATAACACTTCAAGTATGTATGCACAAAACGTAACGTTATTGAGGTTATAAAATAAGTTTCCTGCGACTAAAGTGCCAACAAGAACTCTTATGCAGTCAATTTGCTACCACACCCCCTCTGGGTTAAACGCAAAAAATATTTAGACACCAAATATAATACCAACACTAGTCAAATACACAAAGTACACTATTAGATGACGATTAATTGTTCTTAACTTCTAACTTTGTTTCTCGTATAAATATTTGCAATAACAAAATATTAAACAGTCGTGATGAGACGGGGTCTCTGAGTGCACGATCGAAGCTACAGCTAGGTGGACCCATGTAGGAAGACCATTATTGTCCAATAAATAAGGACAAGGATCACCAATATTCGTTTATTACGTAGAAAAAAATGTTTAGTAAAATAATACGGTGAACAAAACAGGGTAAAAAGGTGAAAATTGTTTGAAGATAATTTAAAAGCTTTAAAACATAAACACAGCATTCATCTTGTGTCACAGCTTGTATCACAAATATACGCCAAGGTTTGGATTACTCTCCAACATAAGGAATATTTAGAATCTCTGGGGGAATCTCAGTTTTAACGATCTATCGATCAAATGAATCGATGTCTATAGAAAATTGAAATAGGTATATAAAATTAAATAAATAATAAAAAACCAAAAAAATTATAGGTACACCAGAAACAAAAGTTTTCGAGAAACAAATTGAACACTCATGGTGACCCTAGTGAATCTCTCAATTGACCTCAAGTGTCCAAGTGCCATACACCCACACATGAGTGATGTACGCGCTTCCTCGGTTGGGACCTTTGTCATCTGTGTATGCTAATCCTGGTGCGGATAGGTGCACTAATTTATTTGTTTGTGTGCATCCGAGGTCAAAGGTGAAGGTCACATACGCCAACTTTTGTGAAATTTACTTTAAAGGTCATGGAGTCATCGCTGATTTTCTTTTAGCAAAATGGTCAGTACGCTGTGAATGTTAACAAGCACTGCACTTAGAAACAGTAGTAGATGATGGTAGAAATGTAATCGTTATAATTCTAGTCATTAAGAAATGAGAAAATACTTCACGAAAATAAAACAGAAAAAACGACACAACACAATATCGGAATGAACTTCTCGTTGAGAGATCAGCGGGCTCTTTTTTATGGAAATAGCCGGCAAACAAGCTGACGATCCACCTGATGGTAAGCGGCTATCATCGGTCATTGACATCAGCAACTTCAAAGGCATCACTGATGCGTTGCCGGCCAATAATGACAGAAGAAAAAGAAAAAAAGAACTAACTCTCATTTTCATTTTCCAGTTTCATTATGATAATACTCATGCAAGCCAGCAATGATGAAGCTTCCTGATTAGCTACCACCTTCCTTCAATAAACCGGGAAATAAAATTAAACGTGTTTCGATATTTCGATGTTTGAGAGCAAGTAAATAAGGGGGTCCGTCGTTGCCCTGTCCGCTTGGAATTGAAAAAATTGTACTAGAAAAAAGTATATACCTGTCCATATCTTGACGAGGCGAGATGAACGTTGCGATTCTTGAGCGAGAAGTCGGGCCTCTTGCCCAGGCCATAATTGCTTTTCGTCTGCGACATGAACTTCTTTGGTCTGTCCAGCCTCTCGGTGGACCCCGAGTCCTCATCCTTGGAGGTGGACGGGATCCCCCGGTACGCTCCCCTCGTACCCCTTATCGTCTTCTCCGGGCTCTTGTCCTGCTTCCGCGTGATAAGGTTGTCCTTCCTCTGCTTGGTGCTCCGCAAAGATACGTTGGAAGCCATATTGTCCATACTGATCCATCAAAGACTACAAACAAACCCCCCTCTCAATAACCCCTATGGTAGGTACTCATTGTGATGCTCTAATCTCAAAATCTAACCTACACGATCGAATGCAGTAAAGGCTCCTATTCAATCTGAGTGTGGCATAAAACAAATCATTTTCGAGCCCCCACTAAGTTCGCTTTTTAGACTACGCGAACAATGAACTATACAATAATAATAATGGGTTAAAAGCTATAAATTAATAATAAATAAATAACTAATTCCGTCTTTTGATTCTCTCTCTCAATGTTGGCATCCTTTTCTTGCGTCAGCCCCGAACGTTCCCTACACTAAAACTAATCCTAATGTGTAAACAGTCTTCAGGAAGATTTTGGAAAGTTATTGCGGGATTGGGTTGTTCACTGATGTTATCTGAAACAAAGAAAAATGTTATTTGAAAACTTTGAAACATTTCTCAACGAATGTAAGGTCAGTCGTTTCTCAATGACAGTCGGAAAATTTCAACTTCAATTTTAATTTTAGCAGATTCTGCATTGATTCGATGAATAGAATTAAGTCCGGTTTACACGTATTAAGTAGTTAAGTAGATAACTAAATTTTAAGTAAATTAATACGTGTAAACAGATAATTTAGTAACTTTTTAGTTAAAATTTAGTTATGTACTTAATTACAGATTTTTTTTATGGAATAATGAATCTTGAATGTAATAGGATCGATTTGCAAATTTTGTCCTGAAAATTAAGGAAATACTTATACAACATACAGTACGGCCGCTGTATCTTGGCGCGTCTGAACATAGGCTTTGCGAACTTTAGCGCATGTAAGACAGAGATGGCAACACGAACAGGCTAACGTCTGACTGAGACACAACACACCGCGTATAGAGTATTGGCGAATTATGTTACTGCGCAGCCTTCTGCGCGAAGTTCAGACGCGCCAAGATACAGCGGCCGTACTGTACTAAAAACTCTACTTAAATCTTTTCAATTTTGTGGATTTTCATGATTTCATTAATTTTGCTGGCTTCTAGCATCTCGTCTCAATACACATATCTCGCGGTACTAATATAATTTTACCGATACATTCCCAGTGAAACAGTTTCAATAATCTTGAGCCTTTCTACCACATACACATTTTATTACCACTAAAGCAACGTACAACACGCGGCGCCCCAGACAGTCCTAACTGCGGAACATAAAAATTGTTTCAACCAAACCCAAGAATGTCGACATCGACAACCATAAAATACTACTCTCCGATATTACGAACTTATTTAACACTAGCGCTCTGCCCGCGGCGTTGTCCAGTTTTCCGGGATAATAAATACCCTATATGTTATTCCATATCATGGTCTACCTGTGTGCTAAATTTCATGAAAATCAGTTCAGTAGTTATGCGTCAAAGAGCAACAAACATCCATATATCCATCCATTTTCACAAAATTTCACATTTATAATAATAATAATATTAGTAGGAAATAGTAATAATATTAGTAGGAAGTAGGATCCTAGTGACAGCCAGCCCTTCTTATATGTTAATCGTCAACAAAGAAGCAGGCGGAGTTTTAAGATCCTCCTCGCTGGCTTAAAGTCCGGTTTAGACGTATTAAGTAGGTAAATAGATAACAAAATTTTAAGTGAATAATTATTAGTGCGCGTCTAAACGTAATAATTTAGTAAAGCTCTTTAGTTCATACAATCTTCACAACCTACTTAATTACTTAAGCATTTTGCTAAATTTTAACTAATAACTAAAAAAATGCCTGCCCAAACGTGATACGTGATAAGCCCCGCCCACTTGTTTACTTGCGTACTAAATTTTAACTAGGTACTAAATTGTTCGTTTACATTTATTAAATCACTTAACGTTTAGTTAACATTTAGTTAACTACTTAATACGTGTAAACGGAACATAATATGCTAGCTGGTAAGTTATTCACTACTTTGAGAACGTTATGCAGAAGTTTCCCTCACGATGTTTTCAGAATTTTAAGTTACCAAAGAAAATCATAGTTAATAAACACATTACGGCGTAAATTTAAAGATGCATGCAAGGTTCTAAATTTCGAAAAACTAGCGTAGTTTATCGCTTTATTTTTGCCAGATTCGACTAATATTCTAACATGAAAATTGATAGCTGGCGAGCTAGGTAGCAAGACAGTAGCTAGCAATAATAGCGGACCCGTATAAGGTAAACAAATTGTTTCAAAGATTCAATTCTACCACTTTGTTAATATAATAAATAGTACATCCATGTCAAGTTATAGCTTTCTAGTACTAAGGGTCTCTACGCTATGCTGCGGACGGACGGACGGACAGATGAACGGACACGACGAAACTATAGAGGTTCAGGTTTGATTACCGAACTCTACTGCAGTAAAAAGTGGATAATTTAAAGCTAGTGTAGATTGTCACGCTGAAATACGGGCGTGTAAAGTGAAATCACTCGAGCGTACAAATACTAGTCCATACGAGCTGCAAGCACGCAGTGTGGAACCCATACTTAAAATGAACAGTTCCTGCAATTGCATACATACATAAACTGAATAAGCTTTTAATGTTATCGCTACATAACAGTAACAGTAAAAGCAAATGACTGTGTCAAAGTTCATTTACATTAAAACCAGTCTACTTATGATTTGCAATACCAACGTATCAGGGAACTGTAAATTATAGCTGATAAAAGGCGCGTGTAAATTTTTGATAGTAATACTTTTTAAATGATCGTAAAACTTTAAGTTATACTCGCCAGACGTTCAAGATAATAAACATAAATGCTGATTCAGTTACTGTCACGATTGGATTCAAACTGCCCTTATTAAAGGAAAATCCATTCGAGGAGACCGAGTTTTCCACCAAATTCAAACAAGGAGAACCAACCTCAACGCCCTTGTTTAGATAAAATCAATTTGAAAAATTAAAATACATGTATTCGAGGGTACCAATTGCAGCACAACAAAAAATGAATTACAAGAAAGAAAAAGAAATAACAAAAATGATATATTAATAAGTAACACGAATTTGTTGAATAAGTTTCTAATCAACTTGAAAAATTCAGCGAAAAACGTATGTATACAGCCAAATATTCATCGTTTATCAAACTAATTTTAATGATTCTTGTTATGTAAATATCTACGTCGTACCAATAGGTGATTCATTAACCTTATAAACTTCAGTATCGGAAATTCGATATCCAGAGGATCTCACTTTGTCTATTACTACTCATAAACATACGACGTTTGTGAAGCCAACTCGACGAAGTCTTGCAAAGACGGGGCTGCATATTAGTGTCTACGTAAAACAAAGAAATCTATCGAAACCAAACTCGATGAGACATCGTCGTTGCGACTTCAAAACCTCTTGTAAAAAATCTGCTTTTTGAGGGAATCGATAAAAATCGATAAAATTTTATTTAGCAAGCACATTTTATTCACTAAATTCTAAATCACCTGAATTTGGTGAATAAATTACGATGGAAACGTAGAACACAAATGAGAGTTTTTGAATTCGATAGTGCTTCAAAATGTAGAATCATTTGACGTAAAAAAGTGATTTTGCCAAAAGTGGCACATAACACATAAGAGGTTTTGAAGACGCAACGACGATATTCTCTCTAGTATTAAATTGGAAAGTAAGCCGCTGAAATTTGCTCACTGATGTCAGTAAAGTAATAGTCGTTCGTTCCTTAGTTTACTTGTTCTCAGATTTCAGTCGTCCTGTCCAGTTGCACCCCGTATGCAACTTCATAGCGTATCTTTTCACAATAAATCCAAATGAAATTCAAGAAATTTCTAGAACACCACTGCCTGCACGACCTATAACCAAAGCGACGCAGGTTTACTTCTACAGACTTCGAGATCGATCTGAAATGCTGCTGAGACCTTCAAGTTGAAACTGGTACACAACTGGTATCAGTAAAGCATAATGGGGACATGGCTCTAGGATCAGGAATAATCCAAACGCAACTGGCTAGTAAAACGTATCGATTATAATCGCCCAGCAGATCCGAGTTATGACGCAGGACGACCACAAACGCTCATTCATTCTTCGGCCAATTACAGGCAAAAATGGAATGATTAAAAAAACCTAAAACTGAAAGGTATTCGAGCCAAGGTCTATTGTGATATCGGAGCGTGCGTCATCGCATCATTGTTAGTTAAGGGCGCTCTTATCAGAGAACAAAACCCTCCGGAATATAGTAAGGAGCCTCGATCGAAGACTGAACTATATAGTTAAAAAAATCCATAAGACGTGACGAAACTGACAACAGCTGTCTTCATTTTTTAATTACTAAAATTCGACAGTTTCCAAAGTACCCAAGGGTAGAACTAAAGGTCTCTGATGTAGCTCAAATCTTTTTTTTCCGACTGTATTTTTTATGTGTGTTACTTCGTAACTTTTAACTGGGTGTATAGATTATTTTTATATTCGAAAGCTGATGCTTGTCTTGTGGTTCCATTTAAATTTGGCCGACATCTGATGAGTAGTTTTTAAGTTATCTTTAATATATCATAATAAGTTATCCCTAATCTCTGAATTCGGTTATTTTTTTAGAAGGATTATTATTTTTATCTTTAGTGACTTCTAGGGTTGCCAGAGGGTTGAGATTCGACATTACACATGATGTCCAGACAAGTCCCGACAAAATACTTTTTGAAGTTTTGTCCAGATATTTCAGTCTTGCCATCTGGCAACCCTAGAGGCTTCCCTGCCATCCAAGTTCCACATACATAATAATATGCGTGCGTAGGAAAGAATATGTGCATGTGAAGATTAATAAAAAATGTGAAATGACTACTGTAATCCAAACTATTCACAATGATCAGTTGATCACTACTCTGACCACGAATCGAATCCGAATAACTTTCAGCAATGAGACTCAAGAGTCGCTATAAAGGGGGTCTTATTTCATAAACTGTTCTACAAGGTGGTTAATCGTGCCATAAGGAGTGAATGGGATTCGAAAAAAATAACCGTATGAAATCGAACAAATATAATCAACAGTGACTACGGATTAAACAGCCAAAGCAAATAAGTTGAATAACAATAGTCTAAAAGCAGTCTTCGAATGACGTCACTACGGCGATATATCATAGTAAGGAGTAACCATTATGTACGCAAGACGAGTGCGATAAGATTAGTAATAATAGACACAGTAGCCAATCAGTTGCTGGGCGCAGGGCAAAGGCCCCGGGATTTTATTATTCAATTTACAATAAAATCAATCCATACAGTTAAGTCAGTCCAACCGTGCCATGACCAGATTAAGGTTAAAATAATCTTAAATCTGGTTTACACGTATTAAGTAGTTAAGTAGATAACTAAATTTTAAATAAATTTTAAGTAAATTAATAGTGTAAACAGTCAATTTAGTAACTTTTTAGTTAAAATTTAGTTATCTACTTAATTACTTAATACGTGTAAACCGAACATTAATAACATGCAATTAGGTATGTATAATATTGTTTTTACATAGTTGAAATAAATATGTTTGTTCATTACAGTTGTTTTTATACGACACTTTATGAAGCAAACAATAAGTACGGTTAGTTCATTAAGAATGCCTTTTAACTCGAAAACATTTTGTTTAATTTTATAACTATACATATATGTATGTTGCCCCAAGATACAATTGCTGTGCACATAAAATGTATGGAAGTATAGTTTTGACTGAAATTGATAGCAGTGAAGTTTACGGAAAACGACAAAATACAATCAACACACCTCAATTAAATGAATATAGATAAACACGCTCCTTACGCGTTTTAAAGACAGTGCGAAATAAAGTAATAATTATCCAAGGATTGGAAAATTTGACGACGATATTAACGAAATCTTCACCCATGGTGAAGAATGCCATTCCTCAATTTAAGAAATTGAGGTTTTATTAACCGACTTCAAAAAAAGGAGGAGGTTCTCAATTCGACTGTTTTTTTTTTATGTTCGTTACCTCAGAACTTTGGACTGGGTGAACCGATTTTGATGATTCTTTTTTTAATCGAAAGCAGGTGCTTGTCATGTGGTCCCACATAAATTTGAACGAGATCTGATAAGTACTTTTTGAGTAATATTGAAGTCGGTTATTTTTTGTTACTAAAATTTAGATTATAGATTTAGAAACTTCATTATTTTGTACATACTATTTCACACATTAGACGTAAACCGCATTGAAAGCAGTTTCATGTTAATGTACTTACTAAAGAGGTCGGACAAGGGGCCAGTTATTCGATAATGGAACAGTAAAAGTGCCATTCACCTGGTATGAGGTCAGTGGTGCAGAAAAAATCAATAAGTGAGCAGAGACCTCAAATTGGCACAAGGTTTGTAAAGATGTTACCCAACTTCGCCAATATGTTATTACGCCATTTATAGACAGCATTAGTTGCTTTTCGCGAAAACATATTTATTGGGGATGGTACTGTTCATCATTCGCGAACATCATCATTAAACTTTAAGACTGAATGCATTCCACTCAGATCTCATCTCTTATACCTTTACCCTCTTGTACCAAACTGTTAATCTAGATCTGTAAATTGTATAACCTGAATTTTACCAAGAAAAAATAACAGACTTCAAAATAGCTCAAAAACTACTGTTAGATCTAGCTCAAATTCAAGTGGGACCACATGACATGCACCAGCTTTCGATTAAAAAATGAATCATCAAAATCGGTTTACTCAGTTGAAAGTTCTGGGGTAACAAACATAAAAAATACAGTCGAATTGAATAGCTCCTCCTTTTTTAAAGTCTGTTAAAAATATATTCAAATGAAGCCAAATTTCCACAAAAAAATTATGTAAAAATTTTTGAACTTCTAACTTTGTAAGTTTTATATTTTTAAATAATGTGTGAAGTTAACTGAGACTTATTCTTTCACTGAACAACATAATTTTAAATCAGATAGATATTTTATTCTAATGTACTGTTTATTTCCGTCCAGTGCATTCTGATCGGATTGACTGATAACTAGTTAATTCGTCCAGCTTGATTCTACATTATTTGGCACACTCAACAACTCATTACACACTGTCCTAAAAGACTAGATCTAATACATTTGTTGTATGGGAGACAAACTATTTTATGTCACAATTAAAAAGAATCAATGATTATATTATACGAATGATAATAGGCAAACAAAAGTTACTGACATAGCTCGAAGAGTTAGCCGGCTGAAGTGGCAATGGGCAGGCCACATAGTTCAAAGGACAGATAACCGATGGGGTTGCATAGTCCTCGAATGGCAGCCACTCTCAGCTAAAGGAGCACTGGTCGCCCCCTGACCAGGTGGACTGATAACCTAAAAAGACAGGGGGAAGCCGCTGGATTCAGAGGTCCCAGGACCGGTCGGAGTGGCGCCAAGTAGATAGATAGAATGATTACATAAAATTGTAGGGAATATGATTTTACTTTTATTTTGAATAAACTAGAAATAGTATTCCTTTGAGTGTATTTACATCTCAATAATATTGGAAAAATAATAATTTAAAATTGGGGACTGAGTGAAATCTCAAAAATCCATTCATCAAATTACCAACCATTTAAATAGAATATAAAGACTTTATGAGTCTTTTAAAATAAAGATTCTTATCTTTATTTTCTTTTTTAAAATTCATGTAAATAACAAAATATTGAGCTAAACCAAAATGCACATAATTATTGTGATTGTTTTGTTATACTGATGAATGAACTTCTTTCTATACAACCACTAGAAAAGGCTGTAACACATTAAAGTGTACAAATTTCAATTAAATCATAACAATCCATATTAATGTAAATGATGTACTCAACTAACTTGGGTTAATGTTTACCGATAGACCAATTGTATTTTGCAATTGAAAATTACTATGGTAACTTATAACATTATTAACATGAATGATTCTGTATTTTAAAGGGTACATGTAAAAGGCAAACTATCTGAATCAGTTATTATAATAGATCAACAATAGTTACGTGAGCTTATATGATACCTTTAATAAGTCACAAAATAGGTCAGTGAGGCTACCCGATTATCTTCTTGCCTGTTAATCTTATAACACGAAAGCATTATTTTCCTAACTTGTTTACATATAAATTTTACTAATGATACCAAGTAAGTCAGTTATAATGATATATATGGATACAGAATATTAAAGCGCAAGGTGTAATAAGACATGCAAAAGCTATATTTGCGAAACCTTTTAGTTTTATGCATACAAACAAACACAACATAGTTTTTCACACCACCTTGACTCCGAATGTTTCAAGGTAGCACGATCTTCACATAACAAGGTACAAGCAGTGATATTTACAAATCGGTATGCGAAAACACATGTTGCATACTTTATCAATGGTCAGATTGCAGTATTGACCATATGACACGTCGGATGAGGAGTGCGGTGAGCTTGCGAAAATTAGCGGCTGCACAATCCTCCTCCGTCACGTACTAAACAACAAAACACTAAATACGACACAATTAAAGGAAACTACGAGCCGGCGACCACATTACTATTACGTACGAAAACACGACCAGCCCGTCGCACCGTCCGTCCTGTCCGACCCCCGTCACGACAAACAACCAGCCATTGCACTCGCTTTCCTCCGTGTTTTATTTAAAGACGTGCTAAAATCTGCAGACATCGGCCGTTTTATTGCAGTACGAATGGCGCATAGCTCGATCGAGCTAAATAAATAGAGTAAAAATTACACTGACACTAACGTCAAGCTCGTGAAATTATGTTACGGTTAGAAATCACACATTTTATACCTTGTAATCCACATTGTCTAGTGTGCAAACAGTTTTACTGACTCACTATTCTTTCTTTGGCTAAATTGATATTGGATTCTATAAATACTTACAAATAAAAATCTGGAATCACACCATTGTTTTTTCTTCTGCACAATCAGTAAATCGATGTTGCTCTATTTAAAAATCAAGTTTCCGTCAAAAGTGGGTCAAAATCATAGAGTTCATTTTGACGTTACATTTTCTTCTTTCATTATTTATTGACGTATTGGGTACTTGCAGGAATTTATCAGGATGAAGCAATAATTAATATCATAAGACCGTTTGATTCAAAAATATTTTTATTATACAAATGTTTTTCTGATTATATTATTAGAATGTGTCCTATATTGAAGTTAAACCAATGTCATTGAACAGATTTTTTTCTTCAAAGGTATGAGCTAATCAAACTGAGAAATGTATGAATTGAAAATCATTAAAAATATGTCTGTAGTTTTACCAATTTTACTGGGAATAAACTAGATACTATTAGATGGTAACACTGTAAGCATGTTACATTATACGCAAAATTTTAAATGTGACAAGTTTTCATGAATTAAAAAACCAAGCAATGCCATATTTATTACTGACAACTGCACACAATTATTCTAAACAAAACTAGCTTAAAAAATATTTTCTTTTAACGTTACGGATACATTTAATATAAAAATTTAAATCGATTTTTCATAAAAAATAGATTTAGTACATAACACTTGTAAAGAAACGTAATGTCCACAGAAGCAAGAAAACACAATATGTCATGTCAAATCTTTATCGTTCTGAAACAGATTTTACATTTGCATTTATTGCAGTACTGTAGTATTAATTTTTGTGATTATGATTAATGTAATTTTTAATATTTATGTCATAGGAAGTAGTAGGAATATTTGCACAGCAATTCAGGCAATTAAAATAATAAAAACGCTTCATTTAAAATAGTAAAAATTCTGAACATACTTAAGTCAAAGATTTCTAAGAAAAAGAGGTGTTTCAGTTCAATTTCTGAACAGAAAATTGTGATGTCGATTGTGTACATGGCATAATTTTATTTAATTTTAATTTTTAATTTTACGTGAATTATGAAGTGATTTAGTACATGTAAAATAATAATTAAAAATGGCATTCGTCAGTGCAGTGACCGGCGATGATTCTACTAAGAAATTCATGGATGTTTTACAAAACGACTTCAAGACACTCAGCTTAGAGACTAAGAAGAAATATCCGCAAATAAGAGAGGTTTTTATTATTTCTTTAAGCATTACATATTTAAAAAAACCTCGACTTTCTTATATAATACCTCAAACTCATGTAGCCAACGATTTATTTAAAATATCTCGAAATAGGCTTCAATTACTCACATCCTGCTTGTAATATCCTTGTAATGTTATAAATGTATTATTTATCTTAAAGAATTATTGTATCTTAAAGAAGGTGGGATTTGTTTTTTGCGAAATTTATTTAAGGCTTAGACTAATTAGTGAATAATTTAGTTTTCATTTTTATATGGTTTCCCTACTGAGATTGTCAAAAACAAACTCTTACTACCGTACTGCTCTATTTTAGAATTTCGTAATTTAACACAATTATATCGGTATCTAGTGCCGGTCATACAATCTTCTTTTTATCAGAGAATCTATTGAGTAGATCTGTGCATGCCTGTGCCCTGTGTGGGGTATAAGAGTAAGTTTAATTTAATTGAAACTCTTTATTGTTTGTATTCACCAAAGAAGACAATTTTATGGAAAGGTACACTAATAGTTGATAAGTACAATACAATGGGTGGTCTTATACACAAAAGATACTAAATAAGTTTGTTTATTTATTTTAACGTAATTGTACAATAAAAATGTTCAGGAACAAGAGGCTTAATGCTAAAAGCTTTTTCTGCCAGTCAACCTTTGGGCAGTGGAAAAAAAAGGTGTTCACGGATATCATGATATGATATGAAAACAGTCTCTTTCAGTCTACGTCTAAATGGGTGATAATGTCCACAATTTTTAAAGTTTCAAGGGGCAATAGTAGTCATAAAAACATTTGGATGCTATTAGAGATCACATTGAAATGGAACATATAATATTTTGCTAATGTAAACAATTTTCATAATCATAATCTTAATTTTTTATTGCATTATACAGGTACAAATTCTGGTCTTAACTCTAAATACATAACATTCCTCCGTATATGCCCAAGAGGCATGCAATGTTTGATAGATAGTGCATGCATTACATTTGATTTAAAATTAATGTATAAGAATGTCAACAATATATTAATAACCAATTTCATGTCAATAGCCAATTTAATTAATGTAATTTATTATTCAGTTCATGTCAGTGTATCCTTTAGAAAGGGCTTCCAACATTTTTGTATGGAGCCTGGCATACCTACAAGTCCGCCATTTTGAAAAAACCTCGATTCGGCGGCCAGTGATGAAACATGTGTCAATCGATAGAGTAAATGGTTATGATCAAAAAGTAATCAGTGATGAAATGTCGTAAGTGGTATACTTTCTGAGATATTTGAGTTCAAAACTGTAGAAAAATAAAGTAAAAATCTTTGTTTCGGCAGATATTGATAAAACATGTGTCAATCTATAGACTAAGTGACTACGATCAAAAAGTATTCAGTGATAAAATGTCGTAAGTGATATGCTTTCGGAGATATTTGAGTTCAAACCCGTACAAAAATAAAACATTTGTAATTAATTATTTTCAATTTTCAGTGGATCAAAACTATAACTATATGCATATAAAATATCACAATATCATTAAAAAAATTAAATAAATACATATTTATTCATATTTACATATATACATATTATATTATATATTAAGTCTATAAACTTTTATAAATACGTTACATAACATCTGGTTGAAGACCACGGGCACGACATTCTAATTGCTTCAAGTAGTGCTGCCGAACGTGATTCTTGAAGGAGCTTTTGGTAGTCTAATGATTTTTTGATGTCTACAAGCAAGGAGTTCCAGAACAGTATTAACTGTATTGTGAAGGAATTCCGGAAATGAGCAGTGCTGTGGGTTTCCTTTAAATAAACAGGAGAAGACACATTATTCAAAATAGCATAAAATGTTGAGAGAATTCTGAAGTTTCGCCTGTGTCAAATGGGTAGCCATTTAATGTGGTCATACTTACGTAAGCCGAAGATATATCTAATACAATTAATAAGAAGGCGCACCGATTTATTCAGAAGTTCCTCTGACAAATCTGTACAACAAACATCAGCATAATCAAGGTGAGGCCTGCACCAACATAATTTTGGTCTTAAACGGTAAGAAGTGTTTATGGCGATACAGCGATTGAAGTATATCGGTCACTTTTTTTCTTACCTCAGTTACGTTATGTATTATAAAAATTAAACAAATTCGTCAAATAAACAACTTAAGGGAGATAAAATCGTGGGATGGTACGCTCGGTACTGCTTATGGATAGTGGGTAAAAGAACCTTGTCCTGTTGTTCCCATATAATGTGTGTTATATGGTTCTTGGCATGGGCTCGACATCAAGAAACATTGCCTTTATCACCAGCGGAATTTCTAGATTCAGTGTTGTCAGACATAATATAGAAAACGAAGCCAATAATGAATTTTAACTTTTGATTTAGAGTTGCCAAAGCTGTAGCCGCTGGTGGCAAATAAATTATTTATAAAACAACCTAGTAGTTTGCTTTGCTATTTTTTTAATTCAAACCTACCCGTTATTAATAAATCAAGTACCCATGCAGCACAAACACATGTGGTATAATATACTCATTTTTCAATAATGACCCAATAAATTCAAAAGAAGTAAGTGATTATTTTTAATGCATTATTTTTGTACGGTTTTGAACTCAAATATCTCAGGAAGTATATCACTTACACATTTCATCACTGAATACTTTTTAATCGTAATCATTTAGCCAATCGACTGACACATGTTTTATCAATGTCCGCCGAGAACAAGTATTTTTGCGTTATTTTTCTAAGTTTTTGAACTCGAATATCTCAGAAAGTATATCACTTACGACATTTCATCACTGAATACCTTTTAATCGTAATCATTAAGCCTATTGATTAACATATGATTTATTAATGTTCGTTGTAACGATGTTTTTTTACTTTATTTTCCTTCGGTTTTGAACTCAAATATCTCAGAAAGTATATCACTTACGACATTTCATCACTAAATACTTTTTGATCATAATCATTTAGTCTATCGATTGACATGTGTTTCATCACTGGCCGCCGAATCGAGGTTTTTTCAAAATGGCGGACTTGTAGGTATGCCAACTAGGTTCATTGCCCTTTGTCAATACACGTCAATAGTATAATAACATTTCTTTATTAATAATTGTTTTATTCAAGTTTTAAATTGTCTTTTTAATTCTTTAAAGATGTCTGGTAAGTGATTAAAGATTATTGGAGCCATGTAGTATATACTTTTTTATAATGGTTACATTTAGAAGTTTGTTTAGGCATTATATAAAACTTTTTTTTAGTTTGATGATAACATCTTGGTACATTGATATCAAACAAGTGCATATTCTCCTTTAAAAAAATGCACACTTTGTATATTATATATGTTACCGGATATCTGTATAATGCTGGTATTCAACACAATTCCTAGGAAATGTGTATAATACCTGGGTCGTTTTGGCAATGTATTAAATTATATGAATATTATCACCATTACATAGTTTGCCTAGGTAATGTATACGTTTCCCAACTACTGTACAGAATACCTGCAGGTCCACCGGCAATGAATAAAGTTAGATTTGGGTATGTGTAGTCAACTTGGATGGAGGTTGGAATTAAGAATTTACTTAAAAACACACTCAAAACAAATTATAACTTGCATGAATAGATATTTTATACATTTTAAATTAATGCTTGACCGAAATCACACTTGATGGTAAGGAGAGATGCAGTCTAATGGCTCCTACACTACACTACTCGCCTACGCAGCTTCGGATTTTTCAAAATTGGTGACAGAACCGAATTAGTCAACCCCGACCCCACGTGGTACTAGTCTGCCCTACCCCTAGAGTGAATGTAAACCCCGGAGGCGCGGAGGGAGAGCAGCCCCCGCCCGCTGTAACAAACTGCAGGCACCATGTGAGCCGAAGCGGCTGAGGCTGGTCGCCGCAGGCGACCAAAAAGCCGAAGCTGCGCAGGCGAGCATGGAGTGCCTGCAGTTTGTTACGCAAGGGCGGAGGGGCTGCACTTCCCGCAGCGCCGGAGATGTTTGAAAGCCTTTTTATGTATCAAAAACCCCTAAATTCTCCCTAAAAGTGCATATGTCACCGGAAGATGACTATTTGCAAAGCATGCTGTGGTTACCTGTAATTGTAGGAACAGTAAGATTTAATATGATAAGTAACAACTTGTATTGCAAATGATGAAACTGTATATTATGTTGGTAATCCTATAATAAATAAATAAATAAATAAATAAATAAAGATAACAAGAACCGCAAATTTACAAACCTAGGTTTATAAACAATATACAACCAAATGAATATTACTCTAACTGAAACATTCGCTACTTGAAAGTTGGCCTTTTGAAAAGTGTCATTATAAAAGGCAGACCAAACGTACAGTTGGCAACTGTTAGGTTGGGAAATTAAAAAAAAAATGTGATAAGTTGGCAAATGATTATTCGGCGAAATAAAATTCTGCAAAACGTTAGTTGGCAAGTGATAATTGGCCAAACAATTTTCGGCGAAAAGGCAGAGAACCGTCTTTTACACACATTACCAACTACGCATGGAGTATTGTATAAAATGCCTGGGCTAAGTATGAAATAAATAATATTCAAAACGTTACCTGAACGTTTTAGATATTCTATACATTGCCTAGGTATTGTATAGAATGCTGAATTATACAGATATCCGGTAACATATACATATATAGCGATGGTAACATCATTATATCCAGCTTAATAAATTTTTTTGAGCATATCTCAAAGGGGGCACAGAACATCACCTAATAAAATAAAATGCAATCACTCAATACTTGTCATAGTGAATACTCACAAATAAACCCTTCTGACCTAAAAAGAAGTTGGTAAAAAATATCATTTTTCTCAAATTTTCTCGCTGTTGCAGGCATGTGATGAAGCCATAGAGAAGCTGCAGCTAGCTGCCAACAACCCGCAAGCATCACTGTTTGGAGTGGTAAATCAAATATTGTACCCACTAGTACAAGGATGTGAATCAAAAGATGTCAAAATTATCAAGGTAAGGTCAATTTATGATTGATACCAGTATTTCAGTTTTGAATACCAATCTTTTCTGCTTTGTGTATATAATTTGTGTGTTTTAGTCATAAACATGTTGATTATTTTCTTAAATATAGAAACATTTTTAACCAACTTCAAAAAAGGAGGAGGTATTCAATTTGACTGTATTTTTTTATGTTTATTACCTCAGAACTTTCGACTGGGTGAACCGATTTTGATGATTCTCTTTTTAATCGAAAGCTGGTGTTTGTCATGTGGTCTGTAAATCGGTAAGAGCGAGATCTGAAGAGTAGTTTTTGAGTTATTTTAAAGTTGGTTATTTTTTGTCAAGAAATATACCACAAATACTTCAAGATCCCACTCAAAGCTGGACTGTGTCACTTACATACCTAAAGTAAAAAAAAAAACTCAAAAATGCACATGTTACCCAAACCACAAAATATGTTGTTCATTCAAACTTGCAGTTCTGTTTGGGAACCATCCAACGTCTAATAGCACAGCAAGGTATAGACGCGAAGGGTGCTCGCCATGTGGTAGACTGTCTCTACAACCTTGGGGAGAGCAACATGCAAGAGCTGAAGCTACTACAGACTGCTGCGCTTTTGATGACAACTTCAGACCTGGTGCATGGAGACACCTTGGCTAGGGTGAGGAAGTTTACATATATTTGTAATATAACTATGTCATACCCATTCTGTGGCATGTGATAAAACTAGGATAATTTCGTTTGCACAAAAGCAAGCAACAAGGAAGTTGCTTTTATTTGGTTTCTTCTTCCTATGCATAACATGAAGGCAATATGCAACTTGGAGCAGTGGATAGAAATAAATGAGAACCTCCTAGCTACTCCTCATAACACAGACTGAACTAGTCCTCCCTGTTTGTAAATTTTTCTTGGCTCTGCCTTTCAAACCTCCCTCCTGTCCGCTTGAACCTATAAAAGTACTTAGAAAATAAGATTTCTGAGGTAGCGAGGTGTGCGAGAAATAGAATACGCCACCACTAGAATATGCTACGCATGACTTTACTTGTGGCTCTACAAACTACTTACTACTAATTACTTAATCCTATTGGTAGATTTTTTCCTTGAGCACCACTGATTTGCTACCTGACACATCTCTGGTGGAATATCAGCCTAATGACTTAGGTATATGGGCATATTTCTAATAGAATATATTATGTAGTTAGTATAAAACAATTCATACAGTTTACACAATATCATATTTATTTATACAAATATACGCCTGATGTATTTATGAAAATGAGACCTTGAGATTGAGAATAATTATAAATTGAAACACTTGGGAGTTCAAATGTCGGTATAAGCCGTTGGCAATCTTTTACTAACAAAAGACAACAATTACAAATTGTATGTTATGTTAATTGAATGTTAATGTATATGATCCATTTTATCGAAGTACTAGCTGTTGCCCGCAGCTTTGCACACGGAAATTATGTTTTACCTTATTTGTACCTCTTGCAGAAGAAAATTTAAAAAGCGGTGAATTTACATTGAAGTAAGGAATATAAGGGGGTTTTGAAAAATAAACAATATTAACATTAATTTGTATTTTTTTCTTTTTCATGCAAAATTTTGAAAAACTGGAAAATATATATTCCATAAATTTTGCATAATTCAAGAAACGTTTGTTTCAATTTTGAAGCAAATTGGTTGAAGTTTGAAAAATTTTCCATACAAACTTTTATCCTGTATCCCAGGGAAAACTTTTAATTTTCCGGGATAATAACTTTTCTAAAATACGTATTAGTAACAACTTTTATCGAAATCCGTTTATGGGTATTCATGTGACACGGGTGACGGGGCCTGGACAGACAGACAGACAATAATAAAAAAAAAATTGTGCTCTAACGTTGACATGCCCATATTCGAAAATTGAAACATAAATTTTACCCTTTGAGTTTTATTAAAGTATAGATATACAGAATAGAATAGGAAGCATAATGTCTTAAAATTAAATACAAATCTCTGAATTCATTATTTGCTTTACAACAGGTGTGTTTTACCTGTTGTATGTTTTCCCCTTGTATACAATAATTTCGTGTTAAATAAACTCTTTAATTTATTGAAACTCGATAACAGATTTTGCGTAAAGCAAAATTTTGTCTGAAAAGTTTGTTGATAAAGGAGAGGGATCTTAACACATAAATATTTGCCCCGGCCGGGAATCGAACCCGGAACCCCTCGCTTCGCAGGCAGGATCACTAGCTCTCTACCAACTAGGCTACAGGGTCTTCAAGTATATCGGTATTCTGTCCAGACCATGGTGATGTGCATGCGCATGGTGTCGCCGATGGAGACGCGCGACGCCAGCACGAGCCACGCCGCCGCCGCCACGGTGCGCCAGCTGGCCGCGCTGGTCTTCGAGCGGGCGCTGCACGAAGCTGATGGTACTACCACTGACATCAAGTTCCTGTTTGCTTTCTTAATTCTGTTTTTTAAAGAGGAAAGTTTTGATTTTTTGGTCGTTTGTAATGAATAAACTCAAAAAATTATCGACCGATTTCAAAAATTCTTTCACCAATAGGATGCATTCACAAAACGATTCATTATTATTTCAGGTACACTGAAAGTGAACCCAACCGATGTTCGTATTATAACGAACACAGTGAAGGCGCCAAAGGACCTGAAGCCGTGCGCTGTAGATGCATATCTGATATTGCAGGTGAGTTATAACAATGTTCGTTTCATTTCATCCTACTATTATTATAAATATGAAAGTTTGCGAAGCTGTTTGAATGATTTTATCCTGGTTGTATGTTCCCCTGGAATGATTGAGACGTTTATATGTTAGTGATTTCATTTTTGTAAATGAACTCTTCCATGGGCAAAGCCGCGGACGGGAAATAGTAACTGACAATTTACTTATCTTTTTTACAAAAAAGGAACAGTAAAGTTTTTTGGACGTCTTCCGACGACAAGTTGTAACATTGGGCAGGCATTTGTCGGCGTTTCATATAAGAAAAAATAGAAAAATTTGATTTTTCGAATTTTTCAAATTTCAAAAACATTAAACGTAGGCTGAAAGTAGGTACCCATTCGCTGTGACTGTTTAAGCTACATCTCTTTCTCTCCTACGTAAAAGCTTGCAACTAAATCCGAAAGACAAAAAATTGGATGTAACTAAATAAATTAGTTGTAAGGTTCCTATCCAATTGACTTAAGAGTTCAAAATTGACATTTAGGGTTTCAGTTTAAGAAGTGTCAAACAGCCAAACCTGATAACCAGTATTTGTTAGATGATCATCTCAACTCAAATAACTTAAAACTGAATGTAATATATTAATTTTATTAATCTACTTGAATGTTGTATGATATAACACGATAACATATAGCATATCAAAATGTACTTAGGATAGTTGCCTACTGATTGTATCAATTCATAAACTAATTGACTGATAAGTGTATGAAATTATTCTACTTAACACATGTTTGAATTCGCATAGCATATCTGCTGAGTACTAACACATAAAGGCGACTAACGATGTATTACAGAATTTTATATACCTATAGTAGACGATTATCCACAAAATGTTGTGTTAATGCAAAATTATCAAAATAGACCACATGTCTATTGTTTGGAACAATAAAACCGAGTCATATTTACTTAAGGTTTACTGCATGTCTGAACTATAATTGAAGCCGCTCCAAGGTACCTGATTACTGAGTTATGTGATCTCGCAGCCTATCAGTCGCACTAGCAACTCATGGTAGTAAAGTCTGTACACATTACACCAATTCGACCTCAACTTAACTCCGACTGTAACTTACTCTTTCATAATCTTAAATTAAAATTGAAAAAAACCCCCCGAAAGTTTTATTTACACTTAAAATAGCTAAGAACACTTGAAGTTACCTTTCATACAAAAGAAACTAGATGAAAATCGGTTCATCTGTTTGGGAGCTACGATGCTACAGACAAACATACAGATACACAGACACGTCAAACTTATAACACCCTTCTTTTTTCATCGGGGGTTATAAAATGCCTTTCGGTTAGCCCCTCGACTTGACCGTTTCCCTCTTCGCAGGACATAATCCAGCTGGTGAACAGCGACGCGCCGCTGTGGCTGATCGGCATATCGGACGTGCCCAAGACATTCGGCCTGGAGCTGCTGGATACAATCCTCACTGATTTCTCGGCCATTTTCTTTAAGGTTCGTATGTTATGGTAGTATGTTGAGGTTATAGAATCCGATATCTATAATAAGTAGTCATGTATATATTCCCGATAGAGTTTTAACTTGACTTAAAAACGATATGACTTCTCTAATGCTTTCAACACAGTTGACCACGACATCCTTCTTGGCATCCTTTCCCATCTACGATTTACTCCTACAGCTGTGGATTGGTTTGCATCTTATCTTCGTGGGCGCCAGCAGTCTGTTCGTTTAGGGCAACAGTCCTCTAATTGGGCTGATCTTGCAGCTGGCGTGCCACAAGGCGGCATACTATCTCCGTTAATGTTTTCGATATTTATTGACTCTGTCACGTCTGTTCTCGACTGTTCGTACCATCTGTATGCCGACGATCTGCAACTTTACATCCAAGCTGAACCCCATAACCTTAATGACGCAGTTGATACCATTAACACTAATCTCTCCAAATTACACAACTGGTCTCTGCGCTATGGAGTTTCTGTAAACCCAGTGAAATGTCACGCTATACTCGTGGGTAGCTCTCGATTATTAGCCGGGATCGACCAAGGTTCTCTTCCGGCTATCCGTTTCAACGGAAAGCAAATACAATTATGTGAATCAGTAAAAAATCTCGGGCTTTACATCGACAACTCTTTAAAATGGGGAGCTCAAATCGTAGAAACCTGCCGCAAAGTTAATGCTACTCTGCGCTCCCTTTATCGCCTTAAAAATTTTCTACCAGTAAAAACCAAACTATTGCTGGTTAATACGCTTGTATTACCCATAATTGATTACGGTGACGTGTGTTACCCAGACCTGACCGAAGAACTTCTCAACAAATTAGAGCGCCTCCTCAACAACTGTATTCGCTTCATCTTCGGCCTTAGAAAATATGATCATGTTTCCCAATTTCGCCGTCAACTAAAATGGCTCACTATTCGTCAGAGGCGTAACTCTAGAATTCTGTTATTACTATTCTCCATCTTGAACGATCCTAATTCCCCTCAGTATCTCAAGGATAACTTCCAGTATCGATTCACTACTCACGATAGGATGCTTCGGTCGTGTTCTAATCTCAGAGTCCATATTCCACCACATAACAGCGGTTTTTTCCATTACTCATTCACTGTGCAAGCAACATTACTCTGGAACTCCTTGCCCGTGGAGTTGAGGAAGGCTCCCAGCAGGTTCTCCTTTAAGAAACGTCTTCGTGAGCATTTATTAAATTCGATTACTGACTGATTTCGTCTCATTTAATTTACAGCATTGTGTGCAAAGTGTATATACATGGATATTATGTATGTGATGTGTATATATATATATATATAAGTTATATATAGATATTTATGTTTTTGTATTATTAATTTATGTACTATTTATTAGTGGTATAATATTTATCTTACGTACATTTTTATTATATATTATTTTGTCCTTTTTTTTTTTTTTTGTCCATTTTTGAATAACAATTCATGATTTAACACCTACTATCAGATTTTTCCACATCCACCCAGGGTTGACTGGTGGACAATGCCATTAGGCATTAAGTTTTGCCCTTTGTTACTCTTTTTAAGTGGTGACATAAATTTAAATAAATAAATAAATAAAAAAATATGATCTGATATGAAATTATTTTCATCAACGAACGTGTAATCTGTTGTCCTTTTCAGATCCCAGACTTCAGGTTTTTATTGAAAGAGCATGTCTGCGCCCTTATAATAAGACTGTTTTCTCCAAACGTTAAATACAGGTTTGTGTTATTCAAATGTAGTTTAAAATTAATACATATACCATTTTTTATTGCAATCAGTATAAAAAGTAAACTTTGCCTTTAAATAGCAACACTAATATTAATGTCGTGTGGTTCAGGGCAGCGTTCACAGCAGCGCACATCCCGGGTGCGGGGGCGGCGGCGCCCCCCGGGCCAGGCAGCCCGGTGCCGGAGCGCCCCCACTTCCCCGTTACCATGCGCCTGCTGCGGCTCGTCTCCGTCATCGTGCACAAGTACCATCAAGTGCTGGTGAGTAGCGCTTTACCGTTGCATGATCTATGGCTGGTACTGACGTAGGGTTTAAGTACTCTGTGGCTGGCACCACACTTCTAACGACCTGGTAATGTGGTATGATGGGATCGCCGTTACAAGGGGAGCTATTTTCACTGTTTTCACAGGGTTCTCTGATAATTTGAATTGAATGACATACAGATAATTGTAAAGCAACTATTTGAGAGTTGATAGAATATAATCAAAACAGCTGCACATTCGTGGACTCAACAGTAAAAAGTAGGGTTAAGGAGCAGAATTTTCGAAATGTTAGACAAAGGTCAAAATTTCGAAAATGGTGAGACTTTTATTATGTATGTTGAAAAATACTCCGGTACTTTTCTTAAAAAGAGTGATGTTCACAATATTAACACAAGAAATAAGGCTAGACTGATTGTGCCTAGTTTTAGACTCAGCAAAACTGGTGGCTCGTTCATGGGTAGATGTGTGAAAATCTATAATAAAATCCCGTTAGAATTAACAGAAATGCCATACTGTAAATTTAAAACTCATGTAAAAGGTATTCTCATGGAGACAGCATATTAAAAAGTTGATTAGTATTTAAATGACAAGACTGCTTGGACATTAGTTTTTTTTATATTCAGTATTGCATTAAGTATACTACTTATTATATATAAGTACTGCCTGTAACTGTGAGTAGGAAAAAAATAATCCCGGGAGTTTCTTGCCGCTTCTTCTCCTGAGACCACTCACGGTAGGGATTTGTTGAAGCGATGTCGTTGAGTGACGTTCAAAAAGTGTTTGTAACAAACCTACTTCGAATAAAACTTATTTCGTTTCATTTCATTTCATTTTAATCAGGTTGACATCTGGTAGTTCTTGTTATACATATCAGTGTCAACCCCCAAGCTATCTGCCATGTAAGGTTGATCCAGTACTTATGTGACACCCTGTATAATGAATGTATGTTATGTTATCTACCAGATAACGGAGTGCGAGATCTTCCTGTCGCTGACCATCAAGTTCCTGGACCCCGACAAGCCGCTGTGGCAGCGCGCGCTCGCGCTGGAGGTGCTGCACAAGATGACCATCCAGCCGCGTGAGTGTTGTGTCCCAGTTGGTGGTAGACATTGGCCTGTTACACATCGTAACGTAAAGGTTTATATTGGATATGATCTGTCGGTGTGCCAAGTTTCATTTTAATTTGTACAACGAGTAACGCTTACACTGGTTAAGAATTAAGTAATTATGCCAAATTACAAGAAATACGTATCCAATCATTTACGAATCCTTTATCATACGAATTAAAACCCAATGCATACGTAACGGGCTTTTTCCCGTACGGGACGGGACATCGGGGGCGACGATGTTTTCCCCGTCCCGTACGGGCCACGTTCTGTACGGGATTCCGCTGCGTATGCACTATCGTATTCATTTTCTATGAAACGATGTTTCCAAAACTTCACGTCCCGTCCCGTGCGGGAAAAAACCCCGTTACGTATGCATTGGGCTTAAGTTTTAGTATAAGTCACTTGGTCGAACTACTCTAAACGAATTTTCTGATTTTTTGAAGCTATTGTATAAAATAAAGAATAAAATATTAAAGTAAAATAAACACATGTCATCAATATACATATTGGCTTCAACCCATTAATGGCCCACTACTGGGCACGGGTCTCTCCCCTTGAGGAGGCCTAGAGCATACTCCACCACGCTGCTCCAGTGCGGGTTGGTGGACAATATATATATACATATTACCAATACATAATATAAACATTTGTCCAGATCTGCTGAAGGCGTTCTGCGAGTGGTACGACATGCGGCCGCACGCCACCAACATCTTCCAGGACATCGTGAACGCGCTCGGCGCGTACGTGCAGAGCCTGTTCGTCGCGCACCAGGTCAACCAGCAGATCGGTCAGTGACTCAGTGTGCACGTTGTTTGTGTTGCCATGATATTATAATGTAAAAAAGAGGTAGATATGTCACTAGCGCGCCGACGATGAAGAGCGTAAGAACAGGCAATTGACCGTTAAGCTCGTAGTCGCTTAAAATGCCTTCGTGTATTATAATAATTTGATTGGTGTAGTGAAACAAAAGGTAAACGTGCGTGTGTTGTAACTTTTTCGGAACAGATTTTTGGTTGATTTGTAAGGGTATCGATCGTATCTATATTTTTTAAATATCATTGGTGTTGCACCAATTTATTGACACTTTGAGCAGATATCATGACAATGAGAAGAGATAGAGAAGATATTCTTGTCCGTTTATAGTATTGTTTATACAGAACGATTGTATGTGAGCACCGAAATGAAAGAACTTCACAAAAATGTGACAGAAGAGGGGGGGGGGGGGGGAGTCGTCCACTAAAAATTTAAACCTATATTTTACATTCACACATTATGAAATGTGAATGGTAAATATTCCTAGCCATGTTACCGCAAGGTGCAACAATATCATCATAGCAGTGTATTGTTGTATTTCGCTAAACATTTTATAAGCTGTACTTGAATATTTCTTAAAACTTTAGGTTTAATTCCTTAAGACAATATTAAAAAAGTTAATTTTATTCGTAAACATTATATTATGTTGTCATTAAGCACATCCAAGAACGTATGTATTTCTGTGTCCCCGTCGATGTTACTGCTAATGACGTCCCCTGTTGGATCGTTGTCATCGCTGTAGTAGTGTGGGACGTCCTGCGCTTCTTCGTATTCCTCAGGAGAGTCCGAATCGGTCGTATCTAGTCGTACATATGACTTCCCGTCGATATCTCTTCGTGGGGATCCTGTCGAAGAATTTTCAATTATTAAAACGGGTAGCAGTTAGTCAGATAACTAAGTGAAACACGTAAATACATAGGCCAAAAAATGTCTCATTCAGTTTAGAAAACGGCTCTGTATAAATGTACATAATTATAGAGTATCTACTACTGAGCATCGAATAGGAATAAAATTGATCTAAATAAATTTAATGTCAGATTTTGAGCGGTAGAGTTTTACAAGCAACGATTCAAGGCAGTGTGAATCTGGGCCGCAAACTTTTGCTAAATGAATCTTTTACGCCTGGTTGCCAAATAAATTATTTAGCGAATTTTGAAACAAAGAACAGTGGTCAACTTTTTGGGCGAATTGCAAGACTACCACCATACAAAACATTAAAAATAGCATATCCGTTAAACCACAGATTATCATAACAAAATGTTAGACGATCTAACAGTGTGTTTATCCCTTTCCTAAACAAACATCTACAAAATGTGCCCCTAGCCACATTACCTTTAAAGGAACGGAGCATAGCCGTGTCGTTGATGAGGATCTGCGTGTACAAGTCGACCAGCACCTTGCAGCGTGCCATACAATGTTTGTACTTGCGGAACCGGTTCTCGCGCGACGATGCTGGGCAACCCATGCGCATGCTGCTTCAGAACAACACTGTTAGAGCCGTTGAGGCATAGATTGAAGACATAATATTAATAATAATGACATCTGGAAATAATTGTGCCCTTTAGGCCTTTTAATTGTGCACTTAGGCTGGAAACATACTCTGTAACCTAACAGTTATATAAGTGTACAGTACGGCCGCTGTATCTTGGCGCGTCTGAACATAGGCTTTGCGAACTTTAGCGCATGTAAGACAGAGATGGCAACACGAACATGCTAACGTATGACTGAGACACAATACACCGCGTATCGAGTATTGGCGAATTATGTTACTGCGCAGCCTTCTGCGCGAAGTTCAGACGCGCCAAAATACAGCGGCCGAACTGTAAGTATAAATAAATACGCTGAAGAGATTTTTTCCGCTTATCTTCTCAGTTATTAATTACCTATCTTCTTCTCAGTATCAATGTTATGTTGAGTTCTTAACAGTGTCGGAGTAATCACTAAATACTCACACGCAATCCTGGTTCTGAAAGACGAAGGTCCACACGGGCCGCACTGGCTCCTCGCAGTACCCCGCCGTGAAGCGCCGCGTGCAACGTACCATGTGCTTCACTGATGTATATTTAAAGTTGTAATAATTATATGTATTACACATATGTATGTAGGATTGAGAGAATGTAAGCAAGCGATGGAAGAACGGAACGTTGACAGGATATCCGGATGAATAGGTGAAGCATAAATGTGTGAGAAAGGGATGGATGTATGTGAATGAAAGGGAGCGGAGAGAAAGGCAAGATGGCAGATTGCACTGAGTGATGAGTAAAGATGAAAGACGTGAGCTACTAAGAAAATTAAATAAAAGGAGGTTATTGAAGAAGAAAATATTTTATTCCACCACGCCCCAAGCCACATGTATACAATGGAACAGTTATAACAACAACTCGCTTTTTTTGTTCGGTCGAAAGCGCTAATCTCTGGAACTGCTAATTGGATTTGACTTTGAGTCACTTTTATAATTCCTGACTAGAATGAAATCACTGCATACTTGGAGCTAGGTACTAAGTCTTACGTACAGTCGGCCGTAGAAGTAGCTTAACATTTTAGTACTTTGTAATAGTAACTGTTTCGACGGTTTCCTAGCAACATCTATGACAAATTCAAGAAATGTAATGTGACAAGGTACTAAAATGTTAAGCTACTTCTGCGGCCGACTGTACCCAAAGCCAAGGGAGGGTGAGTGTGAGGAGTGAAACTAGTAACCTTATAGTCATTCAAGATAATAATAAAAAACCACTCGAGTTAATCGTATCTTTGCTGGTTTTCATCTATCCTCGAATGTTTAAGTGATACTTACTTGAAGATAAAACTTCGCTGCGTTTAAGCATAAACATAAGTAATACAAGCCAATAATAATATGTGTACATCTTCACATCACAATGCCTCCCATTATCTGATCTTTCTGACACGAAAAATTGACAAATAAGATCGCGGCATACTAGACAAACTATTTTTTCGTGGTTATTTGTTTTTAGTTTTATTGACCACAATAAAACAAGTATTACAAATACCATAATGCGTTTCCGCCCAAGGCAGATATTTGTTTGACAAAAAAAATGTGTTGTTGACACAAGTAGTCCTAGTGTAGTAAACTATACCTCCAGTATAAGTGTGTGAGTATATTTGTACGGACTGGCCGTAACTAATATGAGATTAATAAATAAAAGATAAAATAAGAAATAAAATACTGTATTAAAACTGAACTTAATAGAAAATAATGAAAGTAATTATGGAGTATGAAATGTGAGTAGCGCGCGGTGCTCTTAATGACCGAAATCGTACTGACTATAATTTTATACAAAACTAATGAAATTAATAAAATGATGATTTTGCAATGCGAATTAAGTGCAATGTACGCGCTTGACCGTACATACTCCCGGGCGGGAAAGATGAGGCAGATAAGATGAGAATGATTAACAAGGTGGTTAGACAATATTATCTTAAAATAGTATCTTAAGTTTAATAGTAAGTGGAGAGAGCCAGCCTAGGGGATCAAAGATCTTAGATATGTCTGACAGAAGCGACCTCTTCGTAAGTTTCGATGAAGGTGGTATATTTGCCTTCAACGTAAAAAAGTCACTTTGTGGATTCCATCCGAGGCCCAGAGCTTTAGTTGACTCCGCTTGCTTGAAGTCAAAGTGCTCTTCCTGTAGTACAGACGCGTTGACATGCTCCAGCAGCTCTGACGAGTTAGATTTCCATTTTCTTAAGTGAAATCCACCCGATTTTAACAGCGCAATCATGTCAGTTTGTAACTGTCTGGCCGACTGTACCGAATGGGCCCCATGGATGAGGTCGTCCATATAAAAACATTCTTCTAAGACCGTGGGCGCTAAACTATCTTTAAAGTTAATTTTCTCGTCATGCGCTAATTGTTTGAGCGTCATCATGGCAAGAAAAGGCGCCGCTTTGGTCCCATAGGTAATTGTAGCTAATAGATACTCCATTAATTTTTGATTTTTGTTATCTCTCCACACAATCATTTGTAAATATTGATCGTCCTTGTTGACCCATATTTGCCTAAACATCTTTTCGATGTCGGCAGTAAATGCGTATTTATATTGCCGCCACTTAAGAAGGAGGCATTGTAAGTCTTGTTGCAAATTCGGTCCCCGAAACATAACGTCATTTAAACTTAAGCCTGATGACGTTTTGCTTGATGCATTAAAAACAACACGTAACTTAGTTGTCGTGGAGTCGCTTCGGGTAACACAATGATGCGGTAAATAACATTTGAGTACTGTATTACGGTCGTCGACCGAGGGTGTCATATGACCGAGCAACAAGTATTCATTAATAAATAGCTTATAATCACTCGCAATCGATGAATTCGACGCGAGTTTTTGTTCTAACTTATAAAATTGAGCTACTGATTTTGACTTAGAATGACCTAATTTTTCTTCGTAGTCAGGCCTCATTGGTAGCCTAACTTCGTACCTGCCGTCATTTCGTCTAACAGTAGTAGAATGATAAAACTCAATACATTTTTTATCTTCTGAGGACAGATCAGCTTGTTCCGAAATATCCTCGATTTCCCAAAATTTTTGAATATCTTGCATATTGTGCAATACAACATTACAATGAAAAGTTTTTGTGTTGCCACTCAAAATCCACCCGAGCCGCGTCTGTTGTGCGGTCGGTAAGGTTGAATTTGCTCTACATATTCCATCCATTAAAACAGTTGAATATATGTCGGCACCTAATAAAATATCTACCGGGCGGCTCCTATAAAACTCGGGATCCGCTAATTTAATGTGATCTAAGTATGACCAATCAGGCTTTGTAAATGTATAAGTTGGAAGATTTTTAACAAGTTGTTTCATTATTAGAGCATCAGTTTCAAACGTAAAATCACTATCAATGGAGGAACAGTTTAGGGTGACCATCCCCTTACTATTGCTTGCCTTATCGCCAATACCTGAGACCACTCCCTTACAATTCTGTCTAGGGATTTTTAACATTTGGGCTGCGTGCTCTGTGACCAGGGACGTCTGAGAAGCTTGGTCAAGCAGGGCACGCATGACATAGAATGACCCATCCACGGCTTGAACCTTAATCATTGCAGTAGGAAGTAGGACTTCGTACATATCATCCTGAACTGACACGTGTGAGCTACGCTGGACACGTTTCCCTGAGCTGGCATTTTCAAATGTATCAACTAAGCTACCCCCTCGCGCATCCGCGCCCTCACCGCCGCGACCTACTTCCGTTGCTAAGCGCGTGTAATGCGGTTGCGCAAACGCCTCGTGTAATAAACGATTATGATTCTTATTACATTCGCGACAAGTTTTATCCGAACTACATTTCTTTCCTTGATGATTTGACAAACAACTTACGCAAATATTAAATTTATTAACTGTTTTTAGCCTATTCTCCGGTGTCATTTCTAAAAATAGTTGGCAATAATAAATTCCGTGATCATTGCTACTACACATCGGACACCTAAATTTAGAAACTATATTATTATTTTTATTAATCGGCACTGGAGGAATAATTTTACTACTAGTAAAGGATGTTTTATGAACGTTAGGTTTAAGATTACTATTAAAATTACTTTTATGACTAACTGGATTTTTTTGCGAAGGGTTATCTTGCTTCCTACGCGACGACTCTAATGAAATAAATTTAGCTTCTAAAAAGCTTAAAAATTCTGTAAGACATGGCAAATCTCTCGGGTTTTTAATTGACTCCATGTAATCGGTAAATGAAGCAGTGTCTAATTTTTGTGTTAAAATGTATACTATGATAGGGTCCCAGGAACTAATATCTACTCCTAAATTTTTGATCGCATTAAGGCACTCTTGCGTAGTGTCGTGCATTCGTTTTATTAGAGCGGCTGTTTGCTGTTGCATTATAGGAATATTCATAAAAGTGTTCATATGAGATTGAAAAATTAATCTGTTATTGTTATACCTCTGGTTTAAGATGTCCCAGCAGATCGCATAATTATCAGAACTGACATTTAAATGTTGTATCAGTCGTTCAGCTTCCCCTCTTACCTTGGACTTGAGGTACTGCATTTTCTGTGCGCTGGACATGGTGTTATTTTTATGAATAGTTTCATTAAATAAATCCTTAAATGATACCCAGGTGTTGTAATTCCCACTGAATGTAGGAATTTCTAACTGAGGCGTGGATTTCTCCATGTGGGCTACAGACCACATTTTCTGGTTGATGGCCTTCTTAATGGCCTGGTACTTACTTTCATAAGAAGAATAAGCACTCTCGTACTCCTCATTGGACCCGTCCAGCAGGCTGTCCAGCTCCCAGTGTAGCGAGTCTATAGCGGACCAGCGTGACTGGACGGTGCGGAGCAGGTCTTCAAACTCCCATCTTTCGCTAACGGTATCTAGCCGAATACCTGTTACTGTGCGATGGAAGGCCTTAAAATTACTATGCTGCTTTCGAAGCATGTCCTCGGTCCTGCTTGCTGTGGCACTCGAGGACTGGGATGTAGTTGCGCTAAAGGTCGGCTGTGGATTGACCTGGGGCTTCGGCGTAAACGTAGGCGGTCTTATTAATGGAGATTGTGATTTCTCCTCCGCTGCTGCAGTCCGACAACTTTGGATATGAGCCTTAATGCTAACATACCTCTCATTCGTTCGCTCCAGATCCTTATTAATGAGCTCACTCATGTTTGCGTCCAGCTCCATCGCCATCAACTTAGTATGATTGGCTTCATACTCGAACCAGTAGCTGTCAAGTAGGGCTAACCTTTTCTTGACATATTCCGGAGTTTTCCTACTAGCACCGTCTTTGTTAAAATTGGTGTATATGCTTTCAATACCGGACACCAGCTGCTGCTGAATCGCCTGGATGTCGCTAACTGAAGACATTTTAAGTTGCTCAGTATAATAAAATGGACAGATCTTACTTGTCTGCTGCACTCGCCCAAACCCTTGTTGCTCAGGCGCTCCTTACTGCACTTCTTGATCGCACAGCAAGATACTGGATAGCCGCCACCGCTCTTCTTGATTGAGCAATAGCGAACTGCACGTGTGTCACGTCACTGGTATACGGAATCACGTGTACAAGGATCCCGCTTTACGGAAAGCTCGAAGGACCAATGTACGGACTGGCCGTAACTAATATGAGATTAATAAATAAAAGATAAAATAAGAAATAAAATACTGTATTAAAACTGAACTTAATAGAAAATAATGAAAGTAATTATGGAGTATGAAATGTGAGTAGCGCGCGGTGCTCTTAATGACCGAAATCGTACTGACTATAATTTTATACAAAACTAATGAAATTAATAAAATGATGATTTTGCAATGCGAATTAAGTGCAATGTACGCGCTTGACCGTACAATATTTATTTATATTCCATCTCTCTCGCCCCCATATTATTTCACTTTCATTATAAAATCCAGGTTACTTTTCATGTTGTTTTATTTCCAGCTCAAACCGGCATCCCCCAGCAGGCTGGCTTCTACTGGAAGGGCGTGTGGCTGCCGCTGTGCGTTTCCTTCGAACCCGGGACCGCTAAAGCCGTGTAGTAAGTTGACGTTATTTTTAACCAACTCCAAAAAAGGAGAAGATTACCTAAATCTTTTTTTCAAAAAATTTTTTTTTTCGAAAAATATGTTTTTTACTGAAAAGATATCATGGTCCCATATTTTATCAAGTTAATTCTGATGATTTTGAAATCTGAAAATAGTTGACAAACGTTTTTGTTTTACAGTATAGAGATGCTGGATCGAACTGAAGCGCCGACAATCCAAGATGGCTACGGTATCTCTGTGGCTTACGCTTGCCTTGTGGAGATTATACGCTCCATAGCTATCACCGTCGAGGGCAACGAATACTTTAGGTATGTATCTGTGTGAGATGGTTATCTGTGGTAAGGAATGGAGACTTAACGTATAGTGATTGATGGATTTAAAGAGGTGGCTTTACTATATGGTAATAGAGTGCACAACCCCTATCATATACAAAATAACATACCAGTGATCAAAAAATATATGTATGTAAACGTTATATACGCATTGTTTCAATGATATGTAATGATTATGTTTCTTTATGTTAAATTATTATATTCTTTACAGGTTACAAGCATTATACGAAGACACTCAAAACGATGTTGAAGAGAAAGAAATTAACTCAAATAAACATATCAAAGGCGAGTAACAACTTTCATTTAGATAATAGATATGTAATAATTTTAATTATTAACAAAAAAATTGTTTCGACTAACTTTTCACCTTGAAATGGAAAAAAAATACACTTTTTTATTTGATATTCCATTCCACAGAAATAGAACCAAAAACTGACAACAGTAAGGAGATAACGAATAACGGGCACACGGGGGAACCAGACCAAAACTCTAACGTGGTGGAAGAGATAGACCCAGAATTGGAAGAGAAAGAGAGGCTGATAAAGTTGCAGGTCAGTTGGATAATAAATGAATGTTTCTTAGCTATCAGTTCAGTCGTTTCAAGGTCAGCTCTAACTGTCAGGGATCTTTAAATTCAAAAATTTACAGTTTTGTGGTAACATTTTCATTATTATAACGATTTGATTGTTCCCCCATGATGGTAAGCTGATCAAGTCGTCGTGGTGCGGGCTGGTCTGGGGTCTGTCGGTTCTGGCGGAGGCCAGTGTGGGCGAGCTGGAGAACATCCTGCGCGCGCTGCAGACCCTCGCCAGAGTCAGTGGAAAGGTGATGACTCCATTTACCTACTAATGGACTATATAGTTACTTCAGACGAGACCTACTTAACAATAAGTTATCATTTTATGCTAAACCTGATTTTTGTCTTCTACCTTTTTTTAACTAATATAAATTAATATTTCAATAATAACTGTTGCCAAGATTGTTTACTAAATAAAACTCGTCTATATTTTATAGAGCTACATATATACATAAAAAGAGTGTGTCCCTATCTGATTTTTCAATGTTCATTAAAAATTTTCATGTATTTTTTATGCCTTAAGCAGGCAACGAGCAGACGGGTCATCTGATGGTAAGTGATCACCGCCGCCCATGGACATTAGTGACACTGGATGCGTCACCAATGCGTTGCCGACCTCGAAGAAAACAATAGACCCGCTTCTTGAAGGACCCCATGTCATAGTCATAGTAAATGTATTCACATTTATCCGACGAACTATAATCAATCGCGCACCACCAGGTGGGCGTATCCAACGCGCGCGACGCATGCATCGGTGCGCTCTGTCGTTGCGCGCTGCCCGCACAGTACTGCGTGCCGGTGCTGGGCGCGCTGGCGGCGCTCGCGTGCCCGTGGCCGCCCGCGCGCGCGCCGCCCTCGCCCGCGCCCGACTTGAGACACCACGTCGTGTGGGTGGGGACTCCGCTGCCGTGTGCGCAGCCGCAAGGTTAGTGATTTTGTATGTAAGTTTATAATTACAATCCATTACTGTCCTGCTTGGGATCACTTGACTTGACCCACTTGTACGGAACAGTATTTTTCATTTGTAATTAGGTGACAAACGGCTTGCTACCCTGATGGTAACAATCAACGGTAATCGTCGATGATTATCAGAAAGGCATCACCGAAAGAGAAAGGAAAAAAGGATTTTACTAAACTTAGGATAACTAGGGTAGTAAACAATCGTAGCTCGGCCATCCCCCTCGGCGGGAGTTCCTCCCTTACTAAGCAATAAATGATCATATTGTGCATGCAGGTCAGCAGCAGCAGTCGTTCGTGATGGTGACCTCCCGCCACGTGACGGCGATGCGCGCGCTGCTGGAGGCGGCGCGGCGCGACGGCGACACCATCCAGCAGGCGTGGCTGCCCGTGCTCACCACGCTGCAGCACCTGGTAACTACACTGTAGTAGTCGCAGTATCTCGCTGCACTCGTTGACAGGACGAAGCATATTGCGCGCTCACTCGCTCTTAGGCGCAATATGCTTCCCCCTGCTCGCACTTTTACGTCAACGAGTGCAGCGTGATACTATGACTATAACGACTTTCACACTACACACACGAATGGGCACGGGTTGAGCCTCGTTATGGCCTAGAATATACTACTGTACTGTACTAACACCACGCCGCTCCAAGGCGGATTGGTGGAGGGGTTAGTGGCCAACCAGGCCAGCCGTAGTGTCGGAAGTTTTCATGACAGGTTTTGGTGCGGTGCGGAACATTGGAGGAAACTGAATTACATGTTGTTATGAAAATGTCGATGAATCCGAGTTGTATTATTAATTTATGTTGGATACGTTTTTACACAATCACAGTAAATGTTTTATTTTCCTTAACAAATGTATTTGTTACAGTTTTTTCCTATGTAAACTTTATGTATATATATACTAATATATAAAGAGGAAAGATTTGATTTTTTGTTTGCATTAAATAGGCTCCGAAACTACTGAACCGATTTGAAAAATTCTTTCACTGTTGGGAAGCTACACTATCCCCGAGTAACATAGGCTATATTATATTTTCAAAAAAATTAGGGATCCTTAATAAAACTCCAATAATGTAACCCAAGGTGTAAATAAATAAGAAAACCGAAGCAAAGCGAGGGCGGTTACTCGTTGTTTGATAAAAATTATACCTTTCTCTTCACTCAGGTGTGGATCCTCGGCCTGAAGCCGTCCACGGGCGGCAGCATGAAGGCGAGCCGCGCCAGCGCGGACGCGAACGCTGTCATGAGCACTTCGGCCGTCATGGCCGACCTGCCTGGTAAGATGCATTGGCTTTATGTGCACTAGGAGGCACGGATACAGGATGATCACTGCTCTCAACTGAGTTTTGCTAGACAATTGTGAACATTTTATAGTTGACAGTTTAATTGTAGTTTTTTTTATAATAGTTTACTGATCATTTAAATTTAGTGTGGTTTGGACAGGGAACGGGTCTCTTCCCTTAAACAATATTTGATACGTAACGGTATTATTATTATTAGTATGAGATTATTTCAAACCATTATTAAAAGTGTGTTGAGACACCTTACCCGATATAGGAGACACTAATACTTACTAAAACTCATCTTTGGACCACATTCCTTGACATCCTAGTGCTGGCATCTGATATTTATAAGTACCGACCGGTAACTGAGTTTAAATATAAATATTGACAATAATGACATCGCAAGCGATGTTTTTGAAACAGAATTATAAATTACTTGCGTACGGTATTGCGGAACTTAATACATAACAACGTACTTTAACGTAATTGATTTATTAATATGTCTGAATTTTTAATTGGGCAGAATTAAAACCCAATCGAAGTATTCAATTTCTAGTTCGAGAATGAGATGACTATAAATTTTATTGCGATGCTTGGTGAAATGAAAACTGTCAAGTTTTTTTTATTAGTACTATTCAGCGTCTTGTCAGACAACGGTCGGTACTTAACCTTTAACCAACTATTGTCTATCATTACTTGCGGTCAGTGTGCTGTACTGGTCGTTGTTTTCAGGGCAGCAAGTTCCCGTCGCGGAGTCGCTCGGCGTTATGAGTGGTACAGTTATTGACTGTTGACATGTTACGTTCTTACTGATTGTCAATGTCCGCTCCGGACGCTATACTATACGTACGCGACGCAAACTCACGCCGACACGTCTCAGTTGTCTATTGAGTTGTCTAATGTTTAGTGAAATGAATACAATTTAAAACAATGTAAACTAACTAAACTATATCGTATGCTTATAAATACACGTGTTTAGAATATATCAAGACCGAAGAACATGAGTTAAGAAAATAAACAAACTCTCAAAGCGAGAGATATAAATTAATATAAAATAAAATTAAGATAAAATTTTAGTTTATTTAATGAATTGATATAATATTGTATGGATCATTGTCGTCTGAAATAAAAATTATATTATTATTGTAAATGTAAGTGAGATATTAAATTATAAATGTCTGATCCTGTCGGCTTTCGAACCCGGAACTGGTTGCTCAACTAAGCGTTCTTAACTTCTTTTTAATTATTTTTTTTACTATTTTCATTAAATAATATACAATCTAGAATCTTTATATAAAAGATTCACATATTAACCCATGTTTCGGGAGTTAGGTGGCGCCACTGTGTAGTCACATGTGTATAAACGCCCACCAGAACATAAACCGGGATAAAATGTATCCTGGACATGGTCTGTATGTGTGCTAATTTTAACCTTAATGGCCACAAAAGATTGCACGTGATTAAAAGACAATCAATCCAAATATTTTCACATTTATAATATTAGTAGGATATAAAAGAGTGTAAATAAATAATAGCTTCAATGACAACTGTAGATGTGAGGGTAGTTTGATCGGCTTGTCGCAAGGGCTGTCGCTTATGTCCGCGTGCACTGGGATGGAGCTTGCTGGCCGTGTTATACCATCGTTGTGTTTTGCACCTTGTTGTTTTGTTGTTAAAGGTGAAATTACTTCACCAATGTAACCACACTATAAGTTTATTTATATCTCGCTCGCAATGTTTAACTAGGGAGGGGACGAAATTTCTATAGAGTAAGTAAATAAGCGTTAGCTTATTTACACTATAAAGTATATTGAAAATAATCTTGATCATTTTTATGTTATTTTATATAGCTTTTTTAAGGTCACTTTGAAATCTGCGTTGTTAACTACGTTGGATTACAAGTTATTTTGTCTTTAACTGACTCACAAGACATATTATAGACAATTTTCGTGCAATAAGGATCTTAGGAAATTTAAAAACGGTTATTAACATGAACTTTGTACTATGCTGAGAGTAAGTTATGAAGTTATGTAAAAAGAACCGTATTTCTATGTTAATAGGTCTTATATTCACTTGCCTTGAAAGCGCTTACGTCCGTTGCGTTCACTGCTGATAGCTTTAATGTTTTATTTCCATTCTGCACTTTTTATTCTTTCACGACTATTATTAAAAATGTTAAGTATAAATGTAATGTTATATATATTATTTATATGTTACGCACATTCTGCCGTATTAATTGCTGCTTTGCGGGCAGCATAACACAGACAACTGACACAATACAAAACTTGTTATTATTTATTGATCACATGGTTATCGATGATCAAATTTTAACTTTATTATTAAGACATAAGGTTTCAATTTGAGTTTATTAATTAAATGTTCAATTCAAAGATATCTGTACTACATAATAACGTCTTCATTACTATTTAAACAGTATACATGACCATATTCCTCACATTAGAGAATATTTGCTACACTATCGATCCTTGTAAGAACCAAATTATACTATATATAAACTACTGCAAACGAAACACATCGAAAACTTCTCACGCTTGGTTCTAGAAAAAGCATTGTTACCACATGCATGGTTACAATCGTGATTTGTTGTTCTGTAGCATGCAAAACAAGCAGAGGTTGGCTTATAAATAAATAAATAAATAAATAACGCTTCACACTCATAGCCCCACACTAGGATTCCCTGTGTCGTGGGTGCCATGGACAACACACTAGACAAGGACATTCACACCCAGACCGAGAACAGAAATTCTAACTCATCATTCAAATTTCCGCCTCGCTGGGAATCGAACCCAAGACCCTCGGTGCGGCGATCCGGCATGGTAACCATTGCGCCACACGGTTCGTCATATGCTTGACGTCATAAGCTTGAACTCGTGGAAAGATGAGCAACTAATCGTTGTTCATTCAATCGTAACTAATAATCTATTAGTTAGTTCTCAACTCTCATACCATAAACACAGTCCACACTCCACAGATCACACAAATGTAATGATGACGGTCTATAACGTTTTTTATCCACATGTCGCATGGCATTTCCTTTTATATCCTGTTATATCGGTACTATATAGCGAATGTATACTCCTTGTCATTTCCGCTTTCACTCACTCATACTCGACGCTTCACACTTACTCTTAGATATGTATGTATATTTCGTCCCTGTCACGCCTAAAGGTTTTGTAATTCCTTCTAGCGTTATCGGCGATGTTATCCCGTGTGTTCGAAGCCTCCAAGAACTTGGATGACGTGGCGCTTCATCACTTGATAGATGCGTTGTGTAAGCTCTCCAATGAGGCTATGGACTTGGCGTATTCTAACCGGGTAAGGACCCATCCATAGTAAATACAAATATTGTTATTCTTTATACCATACAGATTAAAGTGATATTCTTAATTAAATAGTAGTGAGTTGATACCAAATTAATTATTTTACAGGAACCGTCTCTATTCGCCGTCGCCAAACTTCTTGAGACCGGATTGGCCAACATGCACCGGATCGAAGTTATGTGGAGACCGATCACAAATCACCTTCTAGAGGTACGTACATACAGGCATAAAATTCATATTTAGCCTAGCCTAGCAGGAGATATTAGCTTTTACTCTAGCACGGATGAAGCACATAGGATGCAAAGGATAATGATAAGCAGAGAGAGAGCATAGATAATTTGTAAGGTACAAGTAGGTATCTCTATCTCTTTGATTCTCTTAAAGCGAATTGCAGCTCAAAGAAAAATGTATAACTCCATTTAACAAGTCACCATTGGACATTTGGACTCTTTTGATAGACGCATTGATGCTAATCTGCACAAAGAAATAAAATTGGCGTGTCTGTTTGTAATATTAAAATAACCGCTTTTTACTAAGTGCATTTGGATGTATACACGGTACATATAACAAAACAACATTTTTTACAATTTTTGTCTGTCTGTCTGTTTGTTCCGGCTAATCTCTGAAATGACTAGACCGATTTTGACGGGACGTTCACTGGTAGATAGCTGATGAAACAAGGAGTAACTTAGGCTACTTTTATTTAAAAAAAATAGTTTGTTAGGCGATACGAAGTTCGCCGAGTCAGCTAGTTAAATAAATAATTTCATGATTACCTGTAGGTGTGTCAACATCCACACATCCGAATGCGGGAGTGGGGCGTGGAAGCTATCACGTACCTGGTGCAAGCTGCCTTCCAGTACCACCACAACAATCCAGGACAGGTTACTGAGGTAATTCATATAAAATATACTCGTAGATAACACTGTATAATGACATTCATCGTATAATATCGTCTAGAAATGTTTAAAAATCTTAGTGTCTTTTTATCGTAATTTAAAACCTCTTTCGTTGCAGTCGCCGCAAAAGTAGTTCTTATTAGTTTTACTAGCTGATAATTTCAAAAACTGCCAATTACGTTTGAGAGTATTATTAACACAGAAAAATAAATATATTTTTTCATGCCTCGTAAACCATGGATTTTAAATCAAAGAGCCAATTAATGTGAGGGGGGCCAACATTACTCCTTGCTACATGACGTCATCCGACAGGCCCGCGAGCGTCTGATAGTGGAGCCGCTGGCCGAGCTGTGCGCGGTGCGGCAGTGCGACGTGCGCGCGCGCCAGCTGGAGTGCGCGGCGCGGCTGCTGCACTCGCGCGGCGAGCAGCTGGGCGCCGCGTGGCCGCTCATGATGGAGATCATCTCTGCTATATCCTCGCATCATAGGTAGGCCGCGCTCAATCAATAAAATGTTAATTAAAACGTACTTCCTTTCGCCATAAGATTACAGACTACATCGCTATAATTACTACTTTCTACTATTATAACATTCTGTATTATATCTGTATTCATTCAGTAACCACTCGTACACCACTACTTTGTTTCTTTATTAAATTGTCCTCTTCCCTAAGGTTGCCTGGAAGAAATCGCTTCTTTAGCGATAAGGCCACCTGTTGTACTTACCATACTATTTATTAATTTAAGTTATTACTGTATATTGGTGTACAATAAAGAGTTTTGTTGTTGTTGTTGTTGTTGTTGTTGTTGTTGTTGTTGTAGGTCGTGCGATCTGTTGTTGGTAGGAAATGAGCTCGTTTATTTAAAACATGTTCCACAAGCTTTTTAAAACTAAACAAGAGACTCGTGCAATTTGCGTTTTTTTTGATCGTCGGAAATTATCCTAAAACGCATATGAATTCAACACCGCTTCTTCCACAGCGAACAGCTAGTGAGATCGGCGTTCCAATGCGCTCAGCTAGTAGCCGGTGACCTACTGGGGTGCGCTGGGCCACGCTGCCTGCGCCGGGTGCTGGCTGCTGCGGCGGCCTTCGCCAGGCAGACCAAGGAGCTCAATATTAGTCTCACGGCTGTTGGGCTCATGGTGAGTACAGCATCCTTAAACTCGCTTAAAGAATATAAAAATCTTCAAATACAGGCTATCGAAAACTGTTCTTTTGTCTAATTTTAGAGCACAGTCGGTTTTTGACGATCAATCGTCCCTGTATCGTCCCACTACCCTTACGTTATACCCGTGTTATCATCATCGTCATTATTAATAACTAAATTATGTACTGACTGTGGGACAACAGACGATTCATAACATTCGAACTTGTATTCTACACAACCCTGAACCAACACAGTATCTATAACATGGCTGTACTCGTATAACAATAACAAATGTTTGTTCCAGTGGAACATCTCCGACTACCTGTACCACAACCGCGACAAGCTGAGCGCGGCGCTGGCCAACGAGGCCAACGTTGGCCCCGAGGCCGGCGCCGACCTGCCGCCCCTCGACCGGCTGTGGATCAGCCTGTATCTGCGGCTCAGTACGTACCGCATGTTTATACTGAAATGGGAATGGTGGCGGGCCCATGATATTTAAAAACTAGCTGACCCGGCTAACTTCATATCGCCTAACAAAATATTTTTTTCTAAAATAAAAGTAGCCTAAGTTACTCCTTGTTACATTAGCTATCTGCCGGTGAAAATCTCGTCAAAATCGGTCCAGCCGTTTCAGAGATTAGCCAGAACAAACAGATACAGACAGACAAAAATTGTAAAAAATGTAGTTTTGGTATATGTACTGTGTATAAATCCTAAGGCACTTAGTAAAGAGCGGTTATTTTAATATTACAAACAGACACCCCAATTTTATTTTTTGTATAGATTAAAAGGGGAAAATGTTTTATTGATTCATAAGTAATTACTAAGCTCACTCGGCAAATGTTGTTCTGCCAAAAAATTTCTGGATAGGGCACCCTAATCGCCAGCGGTGATATACTTTACGAATTTTTCTCATATCCACCAAAATTCGGTCGAGCCGTTTCGGAGGAGTTCGACCACAAATGACACGAGATTTTTATATATTAGATTTCATTTTTTTTTTACACTAATAAGTTAATGCTTGACCACAATCCCACCTGATGGTAAGTGGAGATGTGGTCCAAGATGGTGAGCACATTAACTTAGTAAAAGCCTATTTACTCTTTTCTTGAAGACATCCACGTCATAGGTTGGCGGGAACGCCGACGCAGGCAAGTTATTCCAGTCCTTCGCGGTGCGTATAATGAATGACGAGGCAAACCGCGTCGTTCGTACCGGCGGGATGTTCACGACAAAAGGATGGATACTCGCCGTGCGTCGTGTCGTTCGATGGAGAAACGGAGATGGGGGAATTATCTCAAACAATTCCTGCGCACACTCTCCGAAATGTGCCCTGTAGAAAACCGAGAGACTGGCTACTCTGCGCCTGTGCTCGACGCTTTGAAGATTGGTCTCAACCAAAACTGGGTCACCAATGAGCCTCTTCGCACGTCTCTCCATCGAGTCCAAAGCAGAAAGGTGACATTTGGCTGCGCCTGCCCAAATGTGCGAACAGTACTCCACACACGGCCGAACCTGAACTTTGTACAAGGTTAAGAGTTGCCTAGGTGTGAAGTACCGTTGTACCTTTGCAAGGACACCAAGTTTCCTTGCAGCAGCCTTAGCCTTGGTCTCGATGAACCGCCCACAGTTGAGTTTCGAGGATATCTCTACTCCTAATAACTGAAGGCAGTCGGTATAATCTAAGGACACATCCCGAAAAGTAGGAGCCAAGGTGAACGGGCTCTTCTTGGCGGTAAATAGACACGTCTGCGTTTTAGTGGCGTTGAATCTCACAAGATTGGCTTCGCCCCATTCGGACACAGCCCGAAGTGTGAGATTCACACGAGCCACCATGGCCTCTCTTTCAGACTGAATTTCGTCCCCACTGGCCCTGGAACTTGGTACGTATCTCTCTACCACTGTGCTATCGTCTGCGTACCCATAGATACCGGGCATAAGCAGGTCATTTATATGTAGCAGAAATAGAGTGGCGGAGAGAACGGACCTCTGAGGAACTCCAGCATTTGTAGTCATCGTCTCCGATGAATAACCATCGACTACAACGCGGAAAGACCGTCATTACATCATTACATACGTAGAAAACATTTCATTTTTAACATTTCATTTTTCAAACACGTAATTTTTAACCGACTTCAAAAAAGGAGGAGGTATTAAATTCGACTGTATTTTTTATGTTTGTTACCTTAGAACTTTCGACTGGGTGAACCGATTTTGATGATTCTTTTTTTAATCGAAAGCTGGTGCTTGTCATGTGGTCCCACCTAAATTTGATCGAGAGATTCGAGATCTGACGAGTAGTTTTTGTGTTATCCCTAATTTTGAAGTCGGTTATTTTTTGTCAAGATTTTTTTTTTGTCTATGGTCAATGCCATCAATGTCTATGGTCAATATTTAATTTACTGTACAGCTTTTCTTCTGCCTTTCTTCTAGGTCTTTGGGCTGCATGAGACCTTTTAGCGTTCTCTAATTATAAAATCTCAGTATGATATCATATTAGCAATAAAATTGTTACTAAACAATAAAACTGTGGTTAAAATTGGCATCAACAACAGTGTATACGACGAATAAGCGGCTCACGTACCAATCAGTGGTAGAATTCAGTTGACGTCGATCGTTTCGCACTACTTTTATGGTCGTACCGTTCCTTAGTCGATCGTTATCTATACATCTATAAAAATAAATAAAATTGGGGTGTCTGTTTGTAATATTAAAATAACCGCTTTTTACTAAGTGCATTTGGATGTATACACGGTACACATACCAAAACAACATTTTTTACAATTTTAGTCTGTCTGTCTGTTTGTTCCGGCTAATCTCTGAAATAGCTGGACCGATTTTGACGGGACTTTCACTGGCAGATAGCTAACAAGGAGTAACTTAGGCTACTTTTATTTTAGAAAAAAATAGTTTGTTAGACGAAACGAAGTTCGCCGGGTCAGCTAGGCGAACATTATCCGACGAATAAACAAAACTTTCACCTATCGAGTGGCATGTGAAAGCACAGTTTGTAGGTAAAAGGTACTACAGTATAGACGAATATATGAATGACAATCTCGCGAGTCCTGCGCAGGACAGAAGTTTATTCTGTAACAGTTTTTTTCGCCATTTCTTCTCTATGACAAAGCACCTTTCCGAAATGATGGTAGATTAAAAAAAATACCTTCATAAGTGTATTGAAAAAATACCCACATGAATAAATTAGTTTGAGTTTGAATTAACAAACAGTGTTTGTAACAGGTGAACTGTGTACGGAGCCCCGAGCGCCGGTCCGCCGCGCCGCCAGCCAGACACTATTCAGCTGCATCGGCGCGCACGGCACGTTGCTCAGCCTGCCCGCGTGGCGCGCGCTGCTGGCTATACTGTTCCCCATGTTGGACCAGGTATTGTTACACTGAGCTGATGATCCACCTGATGGTAAGCTATCGTCGCCCAAGGACAGCAGCGACACCAAAGGCATGCGACGCACTGATGCGTTGCCGGCCAAGTTTCTGAAGTATTCATCCAGAAGGTTCAAGATATGGTTTAACGATTGTTGTTTTATAGCTAGCGAGACCGACGATTTAACGTGCCTTTCGAAGCATGGACGGAAGCATGGAAGCATTTCCCAATTATTGGGAGTAATCTGTGATGGACGTACTCAAGAAATTTTGCCACTTCCATCAGTCACCCATCCAACTATTAAAAATCGTAAACTTCACATATTTTTCTTAAATTATGTATATTTATTATTACAGAAATTTTACGATTTGAAAACTGGCTGGTTGTTATCGTCAATGCACTACATTAACACCAAAGGCTATTTGATAAGTTTCAAGTCAACATTTTACAAAACAAAACAGTTATTTTACAAAAATCTTATATCGTGTTGTGACGTCAGGTACAAAACCAGTCGAATATCGCGAGCTCGGAGAAGGTGGACACGGGCGAGCACATCCTGATCCACCACACCAGGAACACGGCGCAGAAACAGTGGGCGGAGACGCAGGTGTGCATAACTCATCATTCAAATCTCGCTGGGAATCGAACCCAGGATCCTTGGCACGGGATCCAGCATGGTAACCATTGCGCCACATGGGTCGTTAACTTTTATTTATCGCTCATTGAACGTAATCTATAGCCTTACTAAACTATGATAATGATCTAACCTGGTCGTAGTGGCCTTTGGCATTAACCTCACCCACAGATAAATAATAATAATAATCCTTGGCCATCAGGACAGAAAGAAAGAAAGGACATTTAACCATAATTATAATCTTTCTGTAGCCGACTCCTTATCCCAATAAAATTGATGTTCGATTCTCGGCCTAATTACAAAACGTAACTGAAAATTATTTGTTGATAAAAGAGTGTCTTAGCGCTGTGTAATACGAAAAAATTAAAGAATCACACAAAATGGCTAATTTTAGGTTGATTTCCATTGAAAATTATCTTTGTTCGGATAATTTTAACTCCGAGCAAATTCTAAATACGCTTTATAAATCTCAACCTTAATGCGGGAGTGTATAAACGTTTATTGATTGTCTCCAGGTGTTGACCCTGTCGGGCGTGTCCCGGGTGTTCCACTCGCGCTTCCAGCTGCTGACCACGGTGGGGGACTTCAACCGCTCGTGGACCGCGCTGCTCGACTACATCACTGACTTCGCGTTGCGGAGAAGCCATGAGGTAGGTCATTGAAAGATGAATGGAGGAATAATTTCCGGAAAATCGACTAATGTTTTATTAACCCCCGACGCCAAAAGAGAGGTATAATAAGTTGTACGTGTCTGTGTGTCTGTCTGTGGCATCGCAGCTCCTAAAGGAGTGGACCTATTTTAATGCAGTTTTTTTTTGTATGAAAGTTGACTAGGTGGTTTTTATTTATATTTGGTGAAAATAAAACTTGTTTTTTTTTTTTCAAAATGTATAGTGTTTTGTTTTATCGATAAAAAATAAAAAATACGAGATTAATCATATTCTTTTCTCTATACCTCCGTGCTGGTATCCGTACAACTTTTAAGTATGCATACAGTAAACAAAGTGCCATGTTTTTCACTAAATGTCTTATCTCGAAGAAAACATGATAATTTTATTCCAATACGATGTAGTATCATGATCCCGTTTTCGATTAAATATCATTTTGTTAGAAAATTACACGACTAATTGAGGAGTCGAGTCTTATTGTGGCACTGGGCCTGGTAAGACTATTTTTGCACGATTCCTATATCTTTAGTAGTTATGCGCTTTACTCAGATGTTAGAGATTCTTATTGCGTTTTAAATGAAGCAAAAATAGTGATGAGTAATGAACAGGTAATAGGATATATTTTTACTATCCACATCCCAGGTGTCAGTAGCAGCGCTAAAGTCATTCCAAGAGGTGGTGTCGGCGGCGGGGCGCGCCGAGGTGGACGGCAGCGTTCTGCAGAAGAGGATCTGGGCCGCTGCGTGGGCCGCGTGGACCAACATCGCTTCAGCCGTGGGGGTTGATGCTCCAGGTGAGTCCAGAATCAGTTATAATAACCCTCGACGCAAAAAACACCCCTCGTGTTTTAAATACGTGTCTGTGTGTCAGTCTGTGGCATCGTAGCTCTTAAACGAATGGACTGAATGAATGCGGTTTTTCTGTTTGAAAGCTGACGTGGTCGAGATGTTTGTTAGCTATGTTGTTACCGGTTTCCTGGAGAATAATTCAAACTTCAGATTAGTGGTGGGAGTCTATTACTCTTAGGCAAGATAGAGTAGAATTTGTTACTAAAGTGACCACAAGCATTTAAGATGGCTATTTGTAAGTAAACCCTACAAATAGTAATCTTAAGGTCGATGCATACGAAACGTGGACGGGACGGAGACGCGACGGGACGTAAAGTTTTGGAGACATCGTTTCATAGAAAATGTAAACGATAGCGCATACGCCACGAAGGCACGGACGTATATTTATGCCCCGTCCACGTCCCGTCCCCATCCCGTCTACGTTACGTTTGCATCGAACTTTAAGTGGCTGCTAGTTTACATTACCAATCTTAAATTTTACATGTTAGTATAGAAGCAGTCTTATACGTATCCTATACGTAGGGCTTATCCGAGTGGTGGATCTTGGCGACCAGATCTTACTCCGAAACGAGTACGGCTACAATAGATCAAACCTGGTCGCAGTGGTCCTTGGGATAGCAGTTCTAAGCCAATAATAATAATAATAATAATCCTATACGTAATCCTAAGTATTCGAGGTACTAAAACTATTTCGCTGTACTGCAGCATCTGAAGGCGACAAGCCTGTGGAGGTGTACTCGCCGTCACTCAACTTCCTCACAACCCTGGTGCAAATATTCCCGCTCATATTCCAGCACATACGACCCACGTAAGTATAAAGCCCAGTGCATACGTAACGGGCTTTGTTCCGTACGGGACGAGAAAAACATCGTTGCCGACTATATTTTCCCCGTCCCGTACGGGCCACGTTCCGTATGGGATTCCTCTGCATATGCACTATCGTATACATTTTCTATGAAACGATGTTTCCAAAACTTCACGTCCCGTCCCGTACGGTAAAAACCCCGTTACGTATAGGTACACTGGGCTTAATATTCTACAATATATATATGTTATTTTGATCGCAAGCAATCGTACTGCCTGTCCCGTGCTTGTTGCCTGATATGATGACTTTACGGGTCTGACTGTAGCCACCTCAGTTTGTGTTAAAGTACTTTTTATTTAATTCTGTTCTTTATCTCAGTCGACTTGGAATTAAGAGATTGTCGTTTTTATTGACTCGACTGGTCAACAAATCCCGGCAAAGACATTATTGAAATTTAATTATTGCTAGCATTGCTGGCATCTGCATTTTTCTTGATGATGTTCCCAAGCGTCTGAATGTCCTAGGTTCACGCCCGCTGACGTACAGAAGCTAGGCGAATGTCTGTCGAACATCTGCAGCGTGGAGCCGTCCGCGACGTCGCTGGACACGCTCAGTGCGGGCGCGCCCGTCAGCTTGCACGCACTGCACTGTCTCGACACCGTACATAAGGTATGTTGACTAAGTACCATTTAGGGAAATCCACTAGTTTTTTGGTGTGGCGATGACGACCTATAAATAACTTATTATTATAACTTCACCAAAACTTATAAGTCGTAGCTGCTCTTGGTATTGATAATGTATATATATGTTTGTAATATTTCAAGTTGTAACTGGAAAAGTATGTACGACATTTTGTATTTGTCGAGATTTTATCGTATTTTATACGGATACTACATAGCCTTAGCTAACCATACCGTACCGTAACGTACCGCCCTCGTGCAGTTTTTACTAACTCCATCATCGTTATAGAAGTATCTATCAAAAACTATGAATTAAGCATTTTAATCTACCAATTTTTAACATAATATATTGCTGAAGAATCCACTGCTACTGACATCCCATCCACAGGAGGCGCTAGTCCGCCACGCGCTGCTACCGAACACATTCGGCGCCCTCATGTCTTTAGCGGGCGCGTGCGGCGCCCAGCCGGCGGGCGCGCGCTGTCTGGCCGCCGCCGCCGCGTTGTACCGTGCCGCGCCGCTGCCGAGTGCTAGACAGCTGCCAGCGTTGTTACAGGTGACGTCACACATACACACACACACACACACGAGACAGAAAGAGAGGGACACATACTCTCTCTTTCTCTCTCGCTCGCTTAAACTAACTGACATTTACCGCAATCGAACTGTTGACAATTATTCTATACAAATTATTCTCGCTATACACACAATAAACATGGTTCAACGCACGCATACATTCGCCACACCCTAGCCTCATTACAACGTACTTACTTGATACTCTATATTAAATGTCTCATTTCCGGGAATAAAGTAGGTACATTGACTGTTCATGTTGTACTCCACAGATAACATAACAGATACATAACACACATGTTAACATTATAACGATGGTTGTGGACAGGCGCTGCACTCGGCCGTCAAGAAGAGCGGCGGCGACAAGCGGCGGCGCGGCAGCGAGACGCGCGACCTGCAGGCGGACGACACCGCGCAGATCGCCTCCTTGCTGCTCCAGGTAACATAATTATATACGTCGTGTTAACATACATAGAAACTGTTTTCCTTTTCCCAGGGTGCGTTCCATGGATATTTAGCGGGATATTATAAATCAGCGCCGTAGCTACCACTACGGCATTATGCTGAGTGAGCTCCATTTTCTAGGCCACTGGACACATGCGAGCGTTACAGACCAATGTAGTCGGAAATATTTATTTTTGTTTTTCTATTTTTTGTCTGTTTGTAAATTTTTATGGCCTAATTTTTTCTTTCTTTCTAAGTCGTGTAATGATTTCAAAAACAACCCTACAGCATAACCCCCTTGATTTTTTACACGCTGTATATTAGCTTCACCTGTATGTTTGTTTGTAACTTCTCTTTGAACTTGATTTTGACCCACTTCAACCGGTCAGATTTCTTTCAAACTTCGTGGACTTATTGAGGACCGATGACAATTCAATATTTAAAGAAAAAAAAAAAAAAGAAAGAAAGAAACTAAATTTCATTTGAAAAAAAAACTAAAAAATGAAAAAATAAATAATAGTTAAAAAAAACTAAAAACATGCTTTTATACAAAATCCAACTAAAAAAAAATAGAAAATAAAATTTAATTAAAAATCGTGTAATTGTAATAAAAGCGTGGGGTGCATGGTGTCAATGAGTAGAAGGGATAATATCTTTAAAAGCACCCCACGCTTTTTTTACAATTACACGATTTTTAATTCAAATTTATTTTCTATTTTTTTCATATTTTATATTTAATATATAGATTTATGTAGTTAATCATGTAAGCGCTCATATCCATATGCGAATACCATATCCGAATGCGATCGCCACCGTCATCGCGTCAGGAGAGTATGGTACCGACTGCAGCTGCACATCACACCGCGTTTTTATTTCATCTCTATTATTTAATGCTAGTTGTAGTTGGTGCTGTTAATTCTGACTGAATAAAAGTGTTTTTTTTTATTTGTATTCTATAAAATTATTGTATGGCAGGTGCTGGCAACTGCTCTACCGCTGGCGAGGGAGCGGCCCAACGAGTATGAAAAGTTCTGGGACATCCTGCCCACTGTTCTAGAGACGTTCATGTTTGAACCACCGTAAGTTACACAATATACTGCTTGTAAACATGGGGGATTGAGGTGACGATAGGTATATAAGGTCCTATGTAACGTCTGTGTTGGATTGTCTAGGGGTATTTTTAGGTAACATATAATATTATGTCGGATTTTCCTCTTTCTTCTTTAAGAGAAGTTTGACATGCATGTTTTGATAATAAAAATGGTAGCTCTATCTCGCTAAATACCGAAGTTTTCGTAAACCTTTCCTGTCTGATATATTCCTGATCGGCAATGCGTGTTCGAATATTGTCAATATCCATTGGCGACTACCATTTTTTTATACAAAATAAGCTAATGCTTGACTACAAAACGTGGTAAGCGGGAATAAAGTAACGGTTGGTAAAATGCAACTAACTTAGTAAAACCCTATTTACTCCTGGTTACTTACCATAAGGTGTATCGTCTGCTCGATTACTTGGTACATTAAAAAAACAACCGCTATCCACAGTGTGGGTGGCAGCGCCCACGGCCGCGAGTTAGTGGGCATAGTGCGCGAGGAGGTGCTGCGGGGGGCGCCGCGCGCGCCCGCGCCCGCCGCGCGCCGCGTGCTCGCGCTCGTGCGTGCCGGCTCCATGCACGCGCACGCTGATCAACATACGCGTACGTGAGCGGGACTGTTTATAAATAGTATCATATCATAATAATTATAACAATTTAAAGATTAAGGAATCGTTGTTTTTTTATCTGCTGGTATAGACAACGAATTTTTTTTAAGAAAACTAGATTTTTTGTCGAAGTAAATTACGAATGTTATTTTTTTTGTAGGTTATTATGTAATACATAACGTATCCTACTACCCCGCCACGAGATCGTGACCAATATGCAGTAACCCTATATATTGTAAAAAATATCTGATTTTATATTAACTAATAAACATAGTTACGAGTCATAGATTACCCCCAATAGATACCGCGTACAAGATAACTGACGCGCGCCAACACGTACGTGCATTTGCAAGTTCACGACATTAGTGTCGACCAATACTGACCCGTCAAGTCCAAGTATGAATTAGAAACAGCCAATCACAGCGCATTGTTTTGTCCCCCGTAAGCCGCGCCTTCCGCCAAATTTTGTGAATTCAAACTCTAAGAAAATGTCACTTATGCGGTATCTATTGGGAGTAATCTATGTTACGAGTACATGCTAGCTTAGAAGTGGTTGAATGCAACAGAATCGGAGCAAGAGTTGCGCGAGCGGGAGGAGTTCGCGCGCACGTGCTTTGAGACGCTGCTGCAGTTCTCCATGGAGGAGGACTGCGACACGCTCGCCGACGGCGACGGTGAGCGATTATTATGTTATGTTATTACTAGTGGCTACCCGGCATGTGCTACTAGACAAAAAAAAATTGTAGGGGAAAAGTCGAAAATAGGAAATGTGTTAAATTCATTGTTTTAGTGGTCTCAAACCATCTTTCAGTTATTGCCTTTCAAATGAAACTATTTTGGGGCATGTTGGTTGGATGGTTTTAAAGTCTATAAAGGACATCCGTGCATTTTTTTCAATCATCTTTTGATTTTTTTGTATTTTATACAGGCTGAATTTTTCAAATGGGCGTGGATTGCCAAATCCGAAACTATAAGAAATGGCGAAAAATGTCAAATGAATCTTAGGGCCGAATTTGATGAAAACTAAAATTGCATCATTACATTTTGAAAAATCAATATTCCTGGCCAGGAATCGAACCCGTTGATTTAAAAAAAACACAGCCTGTAATAGTTTCGAAAAATTCAACCCGTTTATAGAAAACTTCCTTAGTCATGCGAGGGTCTCGTGAACAAAGAGATAATTTGCCTAGAATTGAAATAGTTGACCGGTGTTGTGAATTCATAATTTTTTTTGAAAGTGCAACTAGAAAGTTCCATAACTTTATCATTTCTAAAAATATTTTGATATTTTGTTTTTACCTCAATTTGTAGTTTTATTATGAATCGAATAAAAAATTGTAAACATTTAAGGCGAGTCGGACCCGCTGGCGATAATGCCGCTCCTGGACAGGTTCCAAGAGGTCATCTCCAGGTATACCAGGGAAGAGGATAACACGGAACCCTTGCCGAGGTAAATATCTCTTCTGTAACTAAATTAACATAATAAAATTAGTATATATACATAAAGGGCACATGTATTTTAATATTTATTTAATGAACTGGCTTAAAAAAGGAGGAGTTTTTTTTACTGTTTGTCATCTCAAACTTTGTCTTTTATCAAACTTTGGATAAAAAAAATATTGAAAAGAATCGAACTTTTTGTAGCCATCGAGATTTACCGTTAAGTTTTGTCCAAAACGTATGATTAATAAAACACACAAACATTCTGTAATATTAAACATAACGAAACGTTTTTTCCTACCCTGCATACCTTACTGTTTTGCTGGCTGTACAATGTACATCCCATCATGTCGATGCTACGAGTATAACGTTGTCTCCAGGCACCAGCTGTCGGAGATATCGTTCGTGCTGAAGGCGACCGCCACGCTCACGGAGGCCATGAAGCGCGCGCCGCCCGGCAAGGTCGACGACTCCGCCTGGCAGAAACTCATAGGTATACAAAGCAAAAGCAAAGCGACAACCCATAATTGTCCCACTGCTGGGCTCGGGGTATCCTCTCACAATGTGAGTAGTACAGGCCATAGTCTACCACGCTCACCTTTGAGAACTTTTATGGAGAACTCTCCGGTGTGCAGGTTTCCTCACGGTGTTTTCCTTCACCGAAGCAAGTGATAATTAACTTGTAATACGCACATAATATTTGAAAATCAGAGGTGCGTGCCAGAATTTGAACTCTGGCCCCTCCGTTCGGGAGACCAACGTTCTGACCGCTAGGCTATCACTGCTTTTTAGAATTTTCATAGGTATACGATACGACCTTATTCATAAAGCCTCAATAAACCTATTTTGGCTATTGCACTGTTATAATATGTTTTATCTTTACCATTGTATACGGGTGAAAGAAACAACATTTTCCTCCACCCTTCTATAACTTTGCTTGTTTTATAAATAAGGAGTAATATAATGTTAACACCCGATGCAAAAACCCTAGGTATTATAATTTGTATATGTCTATCTGTACCATCGTAGCTCCAAAAAGAAGGACCGATTTTGATGTGGTTTGTTTGTTTGAAAGCTAACGTGTACGAGGATTATTAAAGTTAAAAATTTACTCTTAGATTTTACCATCCCGTAGATATTTTATAAGGATTATCCAGTAGAGCACATGTTTTCAACTCTTCCAACCACCGCTTCCTTTGGCGATGATTTTCTAAAACCTACAAAAAATTGCAGGAAATAACGTTATGAGAAAAAAGTTTCTTCAGGTAGATTAATAGGAAAACATAAAAATTTGCGTTTTCTAACACCTCCTATAAGCTGAAACATCATCTGGATCTTCAAATTAGTAATCAATTCAAAAGAAGAAAGAAGACAAAGAAGTACATGTTGTACGCCCCTGCCGAGTCACGACGAACCGCTTGGCGGCTGACCCAAGCAAGAGCGTGGTAACTATTGGTAACAACTACCCCCCTCTTGCTCGAGCCAGACGCCAGCGCGAGCTCCCCGCTCCCCGCTCCCCGCTCCCTCCGCGGCTTCACGATAAGGTAACGGGGTACGGATGGATACAGGTAACATAAGTGGTTACACATACACGAACGTAAGCATTACACAATCTTGAATTGACCACAATCTTGAATCCTGCTCGAAGGACCAAAAAATTGTAGCGTGTACTACAGTTTTTAGAAAAAGGGTAAGGCAGAGCGAAATAACCAAACCCAACGAGTGCAGTTTGAACACTAATTTATTGAAAACGTAGTTTGTATGAGGTGCGCTGAGTATGTGCATATTGGTTAATTGCATTTTTGCCGTGGGCATTGTCTTCGATCCGTGTACGATGTAGCAGCTCGTAGATCGATCATGTTCGGATCAGTTTTTTTATAAACTGAATGGCTGACGAAAAAGCAGACATCGTAAGTCACCGTCGTCTATGAACATGAGCAATACGAGAGTAATCGTCAGTGCAACGCTAGCCCTGAAGGAGAACTCATTTACGCCTCTTTATGTCATGTTTTATAGCCCTGTTAAAGCCGTATCCGCTAAAGCTCGTACGTTATCTGTGCAGACATCTACCCGTCGCTCGTGCGTCTGGCGGCGGGCGGGCGGGCGAGCGCGGCGCGGGGGGCGGTGCGCGCCGCCCTGCTGCAGTTCGCAGCCCTGCTGGCCGCACCCGCCCCCGCCCGGCGCCAGGTGCCGCTCTAGCGCCGCGTACTATACACTATACATATATAGAGTACGCGCATCTAGCGGTCGGATACGTGAGTCGTTCTTGTACATAATAATACCAATACTTTATTGACATCTTAATATATATAAACTAGCTGACCGGGCAAACGTTGTTCTGCCGAAAATTTTTAGGGGTAGGGGGATAAAAAATTTATGTTGTCCGATTCTCCACCCTAGCCGATATGAACGCAAGTTTCGGAGGAGTTCAACTTCGAAAAAGCGTGACTCGAGAATTTTATATATTAGATTACGTGTTACGTTTGTCCGCGATGGACTTCTAAACTACTTAACCGATTATAATCAAATTTGCATACCGTGTGCAGTTTGATCCAACTTGAAAGATAGGATAGCTTACAATGTTCCTTAAGGCACACGGGAGGTTTTAATAAAAAAAAACTTTTGACAGAACGAAGTCTGTCCGGGCAGCTTATATTTTTATATGTTATAGTGTATGAAGCCTCTGAACTCCGAATTCGTTCAAAACTGTTTTTCTGATATCAGCGTCTTGTCCCAATTTTGTTTTCCCGTGTTTAAGGCTATATGTAGATGTTTTTATTTCCAGTGAGCGGCGACTCGACGGCGCCGCGGCGGCCGCTACGAGCGCGATACTGACCGGGGTCTATATAGATACGTTCCCCGAGCTGTTACGTCACACGCGGAATTAACGCTTACCACGCCACACATTAGATTCACAATGCAACGACATTCATATTCAGATATATACAGTGATCTGATGTAGCGCAAGAATACAAATGATGGTGCCGGATGATTTATTATTTGCGTAAAATCTGGTATTTTACAGGGTTTTAATTGATATGTCGTCAATAACCAATACACGAAATGAAATGATTTTTGTTGCTATAACTACGAGGTGTTAATATAACTATGATTGTATTTGATTGTATTTTCGACCTTACTGGGTATAAGTTGTAGAAACACCAGTGCCGGCGCTAGATCCACTGACGCCCTAGGTAATAATATTGTGATGCCCACATGAGAAAATGAAAATCGAGTTTTTTATGCTCGAAAATTTTTTACTAAACCAATGAGAACGTTTATTAAGAATTTTATTTTTCCTTTTTTTGCTCCTCACCCCAAATGTGGCGCCCTAGACCGTCGCCCCACCTCCAAACGTCGGCTCTGAGACACAAATCGTATAATTGTGTATGTCGGATCCACGGTACTTCGATCACTGTATATAATATGTGTACCTTGTGGTGGTGGTAGGACCATGTAATCGTGTCTTATCATTAAAAGATTTTAAAATTTCATAGTTATTTTATATAGTCGTAAGCGCGAAACATTTTCAAGTTTGATAACGAAAGCGGTTGAAATCATTTGCGTAAAATTTTGTATGTATATGTTCCATAATGAAGTGCCAAAGCACGCCAATTTAATTTACAAATATGTACATTGTCATGTAAAATAAGTTGTGTTGTTGATTCACGTGTGTTTGTATATATTATTATTATATTGTATACGTATTTCGTCGGATGAGACATTTTCCCGGAAGAGGTGTAACATAGAAATGACCTCATAATAATATTTTGTTAAATTAAGTGCACTTTGTGTAATTATAAGTTTATATAACAAAAATATAGATGCTAGTTGTATAGGATAGCGATTTAAAATAATTATTATTTATACACAACGAAATATACTACATTCCCGGACATTTGACTCGTGCCAGCTTTTGTAATAACTCAACACATAAGAAAAAATAATAATCCCAACGATTTTTCTGTTTAAATGAAATAAAATCAATACATACCACTTTGTTTATTCTTTAGTTAATTGTTTAAATAATTATTTATTTCCTAGTTAAATTTGATCTTCTAAAACTAAAATTCCGCCCGATTTTTATGTCGCTAAAACATTATTATCAATGCTTGTTTGTCAACATATCCAGCTGCCACCGATCAGGTCGCATGCTCGTTGCTACCGCTCATAGACGATTACTTACGATAAAAGCAACCGGGGCAACCGTGAGTAGTTAATGTAAATGGTATGGAGAATAAAACTTTTATTTACACTAGATATAATTGTTAAAGTTTTGGTGAGAATATTTATTTATATTATTCTTATTTTTACAGAAGTACCATAACTACATACAACATTAGATGATTGACGCCCCAACTCAGAGTCACTAAGGGTTACTTTAATCTCGCCTTAGTAAAGAATCGTCATACAAAATCTGTACTAAGGAGCGATTTAAGTAACCGTTAGTGACTCTGAGTTGGGGCATGAGACGTCTAGATTTAAGTATAAGCGATCCTTTATTAGTATTGACAAAGTATTCGATTGGTTCCTTATTTTTTTTCTGTATATTGTACAGCAGAGGCAGTGGCCGGCTCTTTTACCTAAGAGGCAAATGTTTGTATGTGTATTGTGTACTATTTGTACTTATTTATATTGTAACTATAGTAATAATATAGATAAAATGTAATGAAGTTAAAGGGACAACACTCATAAAACAGCAGAGATACACCGATCCTTGGAAACATACGACCTTGGAAACATTAAACTTTTGTCTAAAGAGTTGAAGTACATCATTACTGTTTATTAGTTTATTACATAAACAGTTATTATTATACTTAATTAATGATAGCTTGAATAAATAATTGAACATTCAAATTTAAGTTCATGTGTTTATACGATACTTTAATAATATTATTTACCAAAAACTAATGCCTGTGTCAATCAATTAAACATGTATAAAGGAATACAGAAGCTAGAAATATTGAATTGAAGAATAATTGTTATGCGGGCAACACTGTTAGGGAGTACAGTTCGGCCGCTGTATCTTGGCGCTTCTGAACATCGCGCAGAAGGCTGCGCAGTAAAATAATTCGCCAATACTCGATACGCGGTGTATTGTGTCTCAGTCACACGTTAGCATGTTCGTGTTGCCATCTCTGTCTTACATGCGCTAAAGTTCACAAAGCCTATGTTCAGACGCGCCAAGATACAGCGGCCGTACTGTACATGTGGGAACATTACAATAATATAAATAGATCAGTGTTGCTAGGTGCCTGCATTAGTTACCGTTTTATTGCAATAAAAAGTAATTTTACTCATGTTGCAGTATTATTATTTTTTTACGAAATTTTGCATAATCTCTCAATACTACAAAAGTTAATACTTTAGAAAATTATTATTTCATCACATTGTTGCTAATGAATTTTTTTTTATTAATTATTTTTCTGGCGTGCAATAAAATCTATTAAAAAATTATTTATTATTATTTTTACACTTCAAACGTACGTATAGATAAAATTAGCTTATTCTGCACCATGGATATATTACTCTTAACTGGATACGTAACTTCGTAGTGGTACCTGAAGATCGATGACGTCTAATAGAATGACCATTTTTGTATTGTGTCCATGTTATATCATTATCCACTAGGATATATCATTCGATTGTGATTTTTTATAATTGTATAAAATATCTAAGTTGAATAATATATATTAATATAATATAGACGTATCGTAACTATTTATCTTAATTTGCAATTTACTTTTAATGCAATAATTTAAATTCGGTAATTTTGAAGAAATTTTTATGAAACGTATTATTTCAATATTATATTTTTACCACCAGAAAAAATACATATAGAAAACATTTTGAAAAACCATATCAAAATAAAATATATTTTTTCCGTAAGTGTGGATACCCTACAATTATGAAGGACAACCTTAATCCGGCCTGTGATTGGTCGAATGGTCATTCTGATATGACGTTATCTATCTTCAGGTACCTCTACAAAGTCTGTGATCCAGGTAGAGTAATATATTCATGCTCTGCACTAATCATATGACTTTCTAGCTGTGCCATAGGTTAGCGTGATGTATGGTTAGTATGATATTACATAGGTGTTAGAGTGCTCTTCAACTAACGGCCGGTCTCAATAATGTACTAACAGATGGAAGACTGTGGATAGGGCTACCATTGGTATGTCATCTGTCATATTTGTAAATTTTTGCATCTGAAAAATTGACAAATATGACAGAAGACATACTAATGGTAGCCCTATCCACAGTCTTCCATCTGTTAGTATATTATTGAGACCGGCCGTAAATCTGCAGTTGAAAGTAATGTTGGTAGCATTGAAATAAGTGTCTTTTATATTTCAAAAATCATTTATACCTAAATTAAAATGTTTTAATATATTTGTATGTAATGTTTTACATTATCTCGTAATATAGTATATCGTTATTACCATGAACTTTATATGGTATAAAATGGTTTTTGAGATATGAATAAAAGAGACTTATTTCAATGCTACCAACATTTCGCCCAACAGATTTAGTTGAAGAGCACTCTACAGTCTACAGTCTTTTTGCAGAAGAAAATGGCAATAAGTTTTGTCATGAAATCGCTTGCTTTATCGATTGCGATTACGTTAAATAGATCCAGAATCCAGAGGGTTAGTTCTAGGTCTAGACCTAGGTTATCACCGTGATCCTATTTGATTTTGAATATATTTAATCCAATTTTATCATCACTCAGTTGTTTACTTGCTGTAATATTTTACACAATATTACTAATGTACTTTTCGTTTTTTCTCCTGAAATTGGATGGCAATACATTTATTATAATGTAATTTATTTATAAGTAGGTAAATAATTATCACTTCCAATATTTAAGGGTTATTTTATGATGTAAATGGATTGCATCACATAATTTAATCGATATTTTTAGTATTTTTGTAATTACATGCATCGTGTAGAAGAGCTGTAGGGGGCGTTTGAATAACATTAGACGAGATATTTAAAACCAAATAAAGACATGAATGATTGTTTTACGTGACTTGTTTTTTTTTATATTAAAATTTCCTTAATTATTTAATTCATAGTGGTTTTTAGTTAAAGAATTTTATAACACCTATAATTCTTCCCTGCATATAAAGTTTTCTCTCCTTTGTTCTTTTAAGAATTGACTATCTAAGAATTTACCAAGGAATTTTAAGACTTGTTGTGCGTTGCTAGGCTCTTGTTTTGATGGCATCACAATCCTAAATAATTATACATCACTACACAAACTCATAATTTTTTCACCGCTCATTTACACGCGCGTGTCGCGGACCGTCTCGTGGCGCGTCCGTAAGCCACGCCCCCTACGCGCGTGTGAACACCGCGCGAGCGCTCGCGCGAGCCCCTTTGGCGCGCGCCTATAAAACCGCTCCCGACGCGAGCCCTGCGAGCGCGAGACGCGCCGCGGTCTGGTCCGTGAGCGCCCGGTTCACACGCGCGCATATGCGCGCGTCTCGCGGATTGTCTCGTGGCTCGCGCGCGCGTGTAAATGGGGTATAACACTTTGTTTAGTCATAATTAGCACATATGAGGTGTGTTCACTGTTCACATTAATTTGCATCTAATAAAGGGGTTTGGCATTTGGGTTTGTTGTCAAAAACAATGTCCTATGACACATCCATGCATACTCCGACGATGTTATTCATTAGTAGAGAGATCTATAAATACTGTTTTAAGTGTCCTATATTCCTGGAAAAGCAACCGCAATACTCACAGCGTCTCATGCACTATATAAGGATAATACCTGAAAAACTAAATCTAATAAATAGTTGTTCAATTAATATCTAATTTTATTATTTTTAGTATAGATCACAAATCAAGACCAGGTGGACTGATGAAAACTTCGAGCGGAAAACTTCTGGATTCAGAACATCTGAATGCATATTAACTCCCCCCTCTCCGCTACAATGTTGCAAAAAGAAAGGTCATCTATGTAACAAAAAGTCGTACTGATAAGTCTGATAACTTGAATGAGAGGACAAAAGATGACTTGATGTGTGCCTGAGGCTGCACTCAAACTCGTCTTACCGTAACGCTGCTACTGGTAACTGCTTGTTACATCGCTGCTTCTTGTCTTTCAGTCGTGGAAGTATAAAAAAAAGGTGTCAATCAAAATTTTAAAAATGAGAATTTTGAACAGAATTTAAGAAAATATATTAAGCCCTTAAGTTGTTAACAATCCGAGCTATTCAGAAAACTACAATTAGTCTTTTTAGACCTAAAGGAATGCGTGTCCAAAACTTAACATAAGCTTTGCTTTTTATGATACGAATACCGAGGCGGGGAGTCGTCGCAGTTAATTTTAACCGGTTCAACGATCTGTAACTTTAAACATTGTACATAAATAGCACGGTCTCGCGCGCCGGCAAATATCGGAAGCGAGATCGCTTGTTTAGATTTTTTCCTGTTCTCCACATTAAGTCCTACATAGCTTTTGTTCCAACAAATATAGATCAACCTCTACCGAAAAAAATATTACACTGACAGTTACCTTGGAATATTTGCATATATTTTTTTCGTAGATTTTATTTATAGCGTTAATCATAATTATTATCAAAAATATGTTTCTTAACACTCTCATTGTGAGAGGAGACAGGAGACTCGAACGAAACATTGGGACAGTTAGGGGTGGTATCATGGTCCTTGGTATGGTAATAAAAATAGTAATGATTCTGGTTGCAAACCTCTATTAATATTCTCGTGATAATCATGATTACTGTACCTATTTCTATTTTGGATGAAATAGAATCTAGGTACTTCATATATATAATAATACTAGCTGACCCGGCGAACTTCGTATCGCTAGCCGTTAGTTTCTGTGTGCTCCTCCCTCTCCCTCTCACGCTCCCGCTCCCGCTCCCAAGTAAAAAAAGGAGTCATAAAAGACGCTAATAATAATAACTAATAGCTATCTATCAACTAAACATAAAAAAAATTAACTTATCCCGCAGGAACAGGTCTATTTTCCGGGATAAAAAGTATTCTATATCCATCCCCGAGCTTTATTTTATATCTGTATAAATAACTAATCTATCAACTACATATAACAAAAAATTACCTTATCCCACAGGAACAGGTCTATTTTCCGGGATAAAAAGTATCCTATGTTCTTTTCCTGATTCTAAGCTACCTCCCCACCAATTTTCAGCCAAATCGGTTCAGCCGTTCTTGAGTTATAAATAGTGTAATTAACACGACTTTCTTTTATATATGTACTAGCTGTTGCCCGCGGCTCCGCACGCGGAAATTATGCCTATTATAGTTGTACCCGTTACAGAAGAAAATTTAAAAATGGTTCATTTTAAATATTGAAGCACTTATATTTTGGAATTTACATACTGAAACCTACGATACAATCACAAATCATTCCTCCGGGAGTGGGTTTCGAATAATAAACAACATTAACATTAATTTGTTTTTTTGTTATCCATGAAAAATTTTGAAAAACACGTAATCATGTGTGTTGATATATTTAAAAAAAATATTCCATACAAAGTTTCATGTTGTTTCCGGGGAAAACTTTTAATTTTTTCGTGATGAAAAGTTTTCTAAAATATGACCCAAAGTATAAGGAACAACTTAACAAATTTCCGTCGAATCAGTTCAAGGGTTTTCATGTGATGCCCGGACAGACAAACAGATAGACAGGCAGATAATAATTTTAAACAGTAAAAAATATCTTTAAAACGGTTCTGTTGTTTCCATCCGTTCAAGAGTTACATATACTCTCTCTCCCTCCCCTCTCCCTCTCCCGCTCCCACTCTCGCTGTCCCTCTCCCTCCCCCTCTCCCTCTCACTCTCCCGCTCCCGCTCTCCCTCTCACTCTCTCGCTCTCCCTCTCCCTCTCACTCTCCCGCTCTCCCTCTCCCTATCCCTCTCCCGCTCTCGCTCCCGCTCTCGCTCCCGCTCTCCCTCTCCCTCTCTCGCTCTCCCACTCTCTCTCTCCCTCTCTCTCCCTCTCCCCCTCTTCCTTTCCCCCTCTTTCTTTCCCTCTCCCCCTCTCCCTCTCCTGCTCCCTGTCCCTCTCCTTCCTCTTCCTGTCCCACTCTCTCCTTTTCTCACTCCCTGTCCCTCTCCCTTTCCCGCTCGAGGTCCTTCTCCCGTTTCATGTCCCTTTCCCTCTCCCACTCCCGGTCTCTCTCCCGCCCTCACCCGGGGGTCTCTCTCTCGATTGCTATCCCTCTCCCCTCCCCCTCCCGTCCGTAAAGTCCGTAAAGTTCTCTACACTAATTTTTTGTTTCTCACTATAAGCTTCCATATTAATTTTCACATTACTGAGTTCAAAAATGACGTAGTTTCTTAAATATTTACAACCCCTTAGTTTAACCCCTTATGGGGATGAATTTCGATAAAATTGTGGTACAGTAATTTTTTTGTCTAACTATAAGCGTATATACAAAATTTCACCCTTACTTCAAAACTGACGAAGTTGCCATACTAACTTGCATACTCTTTTTTAACCCTTTATTAGGGGATGACTTTCCAAAAAAATGTAATCCTTCCAATGTAATTTTGCTTCTAATCTGGAGCTAATATGTAAATTTTCATGTTAAGTTTCATACTTCAAAAATGACGAAGTTGCGTACTAAATTAAATCCACAAAATTAACCCTTTAAGGGATGATTTTCCGAAAAAAATGTCAAAGTTAACTTTCGTTTATGGCTATAAACTTAAATAAAAAATTTCACATTTATAACTCTTAAACTGACGAAGTTGATTTGTATGTAGTTGACTACCAACCCCTATTTTTAGGGGATGAATTTCGAGAAAACAGTAATACAGTTATTTTTTGTGTCTAACTATAAGCTTATATACAAATTTTCACCCTTCTTACTTCAAAAATGACGAAGTTCCCATACTAACTTGTACAACCTTATTCAACCCTTTAGGGGTTGATTTTCCAAAAAAATAACATACCTTTTAAATTTTGTTTCTATTCTTGAACCAATATATAAATTTTCATGTTTTTAACTTCAAAAATGACGAAGTTGCGTACTAACTTAAATTGAAGAAATTAACCCTTTAAGGGATGATTTTCCAAAAAAATGTGTTAAAGTTAACTTTTGTTCATTACTATAAACCTACATAAAAAATTTCAAATTTATAAATCTAAAACTAACAAAGTTGGTTTGTATGAGCGTGACTTCTAACCCTTATTTGTACCCCTTAGGGGATGAATTTCCAAAAATCCGTTCTTAGTGGACGTCTCCTTAGCATAAACTATCTCCTTGCCAAATTTCATCTTAATCGGTTCGGCAGTTTCTGAGATTTCTTGTTTAATCAGCGGTGTGTCGCTTTTCAATTTTATATATATAGATATAGATTGCTAGGTACCTACATAGGTACGTAAACTACGTAGATATCTGCGTAGATTGTGTTAATAATGTCGCACGTGTCACACCTATCATTCTTTCCATCTATGTATATAATATTAATAGTGAAATAAATAGCAAGCCATTGAAATCTTCTTATATACAATTCTTGCAAATCGTGCAATATCATTTTTGAAGACTAATATACATAATAATATAATACTAATATACATACTAATAGACAAATAAATAACAGACAATAAGATTTTTGAACCATGATTGAACCACGGACGTAAAAAAAGGTCCGTGGATTGAACTCATCATTTGCTAGCAACTATGACATTTTGCTATTTATTGTACAGTCACGAGCAATAATATATATACATTGTCACATTTTCTAAAATATCTAAACATGTACCAGTCCAGAAAGAAGTGAACGACAATTCGTTCTAAATTAAGTAACCATTAAACGACGTCAAAATAAGGTATATACGTTTGTTCCACATTAATATAATCGAAACAAAATCATAAATAAATTCACACTTCGAATATCATTTTTAAATATCCGTGACAATTTCTAAATTAAGTATACAAATTATAAATATACACATGTAATAGACATTGTCATGGCTACATTAAAATGATATTAGAAGTGTATACTTACTTTTGCCGTTTTTGTAACTTTACTCGTTATTTTAGTCGAATTCAGTGATCATGAAATGACGAATACAGTCATAGGCAATTTAATTTTTGAAGATACCTACTTATTTTGCAAATAATACCCTAACAAGCTGTTGTGATTCAATTTATATTGAATAAATAATTATTATTAAAATATTTTTATTTTAAACACCGAAATAATTTTATCAACATCATCTCAGCCTTTGGTTGACTACTGCAATAAAACAAGAGCTTATATAATCAGTTCCTTGTAATTCGTTTCCCAATGTTATAATAATTTTTGAAGCTTATTACTCATACTACCTTCAAAAAATTAATACTTATTGTAATAAAATAATTAAATTAAAACATGTATTATTTATTATAATTTTAAACCAAACGTTATTCTTTCAAATATCTGTTAATATTAATTTTAAATCACTTATTACTGTAATTCCCAATTCATAAGCAATGTCTGTAACCGAAAGCCCCTGTTCTTTAAGAACAATGATTTTGTGTTTTTCATATGTAGAAATACGATACGGCGCAATATTGTTGTTCATTTTACAGGGCGACCGAATAAAACTAGATAAAACTAAATAAAACTAAATATTTATCTAGCTGCCTTGACAATAGCAAAAATATTAAGTTTTTATTTATTTATTTCAATGATCTTTTATTACTAAATATATCTCTATTTGTTCACTACTCTGTTATTCTTACATTTCAAATAATGAATACATTGCTTTTTATTCGTTGCCAGCCAGACATTGCTTAATTCTCAACATGTTCTCAACAAAAAATGGTAGATTAAAAAAATGACGTGCATACGTGTATCAGTGGTATCTATTTGAATAAAAGATTTTGAATTGATTTGATTTGATTTGAAAAAAACCAAGCATAATTCGCGCTTATCCCTACTGCAATATTTTCGTAGAATCTAACAGCACGATTAGTTTTAGGACGGTGTACGGAAAAAAATGTGGACGAGCGAGCCGTTACGCTGCGTGTTGCCGCTCGCTGATGTCTACCTACCCTCTTTGTTTCAAATATTAACCTTATTTTTTAACTTATCCTAATGAATTCATAATGACTTAGTGCCTAGTTTGGAAGGTTAGGTTTGAAAGGAAGTTACAAAAACGGCAAAAGTAAGTATACACTTCCAATAGCATTTTAAAGTAGCCATGACAATGTCTATTACATGTGTACATTTATAATTTGTATACTTAATTTAGAAATTGTCACGGATAGTTAAAAATGATATTCGAAGTGTGAATTTATTTATGATTTTGTTTCGATTATATTATTGTGGAACAAACGTATATACCTTATTTTGACGTCGTTTAATGGTTACTTAATTTAGAACGAATTGTCGTTCACTTCTTTCTGGACTGGTACATGTTTAGATATTTTAGAAAATGTGACAATGTATATATATTATTGCTCGTGACTGTACTTAAAATCGTGAAGCCGCGTGCGGAGTGCAGACCCACCTTATAACGTGGGGACAAAGTGCCCAGGGCTGATTGGCACATCGTATGATCGTACTCAGCTTATTGTCTAGGCTAGAGTTATCTTCGCTTGATTAAACGGGGGCGAAAAAAAATTCAAACGTCTTTTATCTGAGCGTCTTTTATTATTATTCACGAGTGTCAGAACCTTAATACCGATAATACGAAGCAAAATGAGCGTTAACTATAATACCTTTTCCTCTACCAGCTTGCGCATAATAACGACTTCGGCCGAATATAACCAATTTGGGATCTTAATAATGGGCCGTGTAATATGACAGCATCAGCATATGCACAACTATGTCACTTCCATATACGGTGAGCTGTCGTTACCCAACAAGTGCCTATTACGGCGTGGTTACGATGATGTCAGGCACTCAGGCGGCCGGTCGCCCACGCTTTCGGCAACTTGACGATCTTGGTCCTATTACTTTCAATCTTGTTCATGTAGGATGGCGTCAAGGATTTAAAAGGAATTTCATGTAGGTAGGCTTATATATCTATAAAAAATGGTACGAAGATACATAATTAGATAATAATAATTATCATATACCTACTAGCTGACCCGGCGAACTTCGTACTGCCTAAAACTCCTTTCTCTCTTCCTCTACCTGTGTTACTTGATGTAAATTAGTTTAAAAGATCTAAGCTTACAGACACGGGAAGCGACTTCTATACTCTGTAAAGATAAAGAAACCTAGGGAGGTTTGCTTTCGTTTCTTTGAAACACAGTTTAATAAACGATAAGTATATAATAAAATAATACGATAAATATAAGGAACTCTATGAAAATAAAGGCGACTCTTATTCGCACTAAATTCATTATTGAGGCAGAGACACAATTATTATGATAATAAATAAGTACGGTAATTATAGAACAGTTGATAGTTGTCTGCTCAAGTTATTGTTACTCTGGGCTGTGACTCAGTGGATTGGCCTCGTTACTTCAATCTCACGAAGTTCCGCGAAACCGCGAAAGTCCATCCTTTCACGCTTAAATTCTACGTGCGTCGCAGTTTGAAAGTTTTAATAATCATAATAATAAGATTGTGTAGTGAGTCCAATAATTATGTAGTAGGTACGTACTTCAGTTATGGATTATAGGTCCCTCAATGTTCACCAATTACTGCAACAGAGTCCACAACGAGCTCTTAAGTACTAGATACACTACACGATAGCTACAGATTTACAGAAGCAGTAGAAGCAACGTTAACCTATTCACTCCGCCGCACTAGGAGTCTAGGACAAAACAAAACAGGCTAACGTTTCCTCTGTAACGACTCGAATTTAAAATATTACATTACAGCCCCGCAATACCCCGAATTCTTTCAAAATTGTAATTGAAAAAAAAAATCTTAGGTGCAGCGCAGACGACGCTCTTTTTGTGCGATCGAGTGTGCGGACGCACAAATGTCTATATGGCGCGCAGCCGCACTTTTTTGCGCGTCGTATGCGTTACTGCATATAATTGCAAAGGTTCTATTTTCACAGACTTAAAAGTGCGTGCAGCGCAGACGGCACACTGTCCGTGACGCACTTTTAAGTCTGTGAAAATAGAACCTTTGCAATTATATGCAGTAACGCATACGACGCGCAAAAAAGTGCGGCTGCGCGCCATATAAAGATTTGTGCGTCCGCACACTCGATCGCACAAAAAGAGCGTCGTCTGCGCTGCACCTTATCAGTAATATTTTAAAACTAGCTGACCCGGCGAACTTCGTATCGCCTAACAATTTTTTTCTAAAATAAAAGTAGCCTAAGTTACTCCTTGTTATATCAGCTATCTGCCAGTGAAAGTCCCGTCAAAATCGGTCCAGCCATTTCAGAGATTAACCGAACAGACAAAAATTGTAAAATATGTTGTTTTGGTATATGTAGTTATGTACCGTGTATATTTAGTAAAAAGCGGTTATTTTAATATTACAAATAGACACTCCAATTTTATTTATTTGTACTTATAGATTTATACATGGGAGTGCAATGGTTTATTTTTTATTTCACATCTTTACTAAATATTAGGGATCCAAATAAACAGACTATTTTGCATGTAGATGTGCGCAACTCTGCTAAGAAGCCGTATACTGGCACATCGACCCTACTATCTATTGTGATGCATAAATTACTCCGAAGTACAATTCGTAAAGGAAATCTTGAACTGATCTGACAAGCCCATAAGCTCAAGGTGTGACGGCAATAAAAGCAAGGCAAATATATATAAATAAAACGGGTAGAATTTTATAATATTTTTTTATTTCATTTCACCGGAATGTATCGGTGTGAGTGCTCCGAAGAAGTATATCACGCTAAACAGCTTAGTACTCTTCGGCTCCCTCGCCTTCACCCTCGGCGGAGTCCATGCCGACCTCTTCGTAGTCCTTCTCGAGAGCGGCCAGATCCTCGCGGGCCTCGGAGAACTCTCCCTCCTCCATACCCTCACCGACGTACCAGTGGACGAAGGCGCGCTTGGCGTACATGAGGTCGAACTTGTGGTCCAGGCGGGCCCAGGCCTCGGCGATGGCGGTGGTGTTGGACAACATGCACACGGCACGCTGCACCTTCGCGAGGTCACCGCCCGGGACCACGGTGGGCGGCTGGTAGTTGATGCCCACCTTGAAACCGGTCGGACACCAGTCGACGAACTGGATGGTCCTCTTGGTCTTGATGGTGGCGATGGCGGCGTTCACGTCCTTGGGCACGACGTCCCCACGGTACAGCATGCAGCAGGCCATGTACTTGCCGTGGCGCGGGTCGCATTTCACCATCTGGTTGGCGGGCTCGAAGCACGCGTTGGTGATCTCGGCCACCGAGAGCTGTTCGTGGTAGGCCTTCTCGGCGGAGATGACGGGAGCGTACGTGACCAGAGGGAAGTGGATGCGGGGGTAGGGCACCAAGTTGGTCTGGAACTCGGTGAGGTCGACGTTGAGGGCGCCGTCGAAACGCAGGGAGGCCGTGATGGAGGACACGATCTGACCGATCAGCCTGTTCAGGTTGGTGTAGGTGGGGCGCTCGATGTCCAGGTTGCGGCGGCAGATGTCGTAGATGGCCTCGTTGTCGACCATGAAGGCGCAGTCTGAGTGCTCCAGGGTGGTGTGGGTGGTCAGGATGGAGTTGTAGGGCTCAACCACAGCGGTGGACACCTGGGGGGCGGGGTAGATCGCGAATTCAAGCTTGGACTTCTTTCCGTAGTCTACAGAGAGACGCTCCATGAGAAGTGAAGTGAACCCGGATCCGGTGCCACCTCCGAAGGAGTGGAAGATGAGGAAGCCCTGGAGACCTGTGCACTGGTCGGCCAGCTTGCGGATGCGGTCCAGTACCAAGTCTACGATTTCCTTGCCGATGGTGTAGTGACCGCGGGCGTAGTTGTTGGCCGCATCTTCCTTACCAGTGATAAGTTGTTCTGGATGAAACAACTGTCTGTATGTGCCTGTGCGAACCTCATCTGTGAACAAACAACAAATTGATTAATCTCTATCCCTATAATGAAGATCAAATTTGGAACCAAAGTATTGGTGATTTTTGTTCAGGGTCTTGACTCTTGACCGGTTCAGATATCAGCTCACAATTTGTTTAGCCCCTTTCATAATTAAACAATGCAGTGATATTTTTGTATGTTCTTGTAACTTACCAACTACTGTGGGTTCCAAGTCGACGAACACAGCCCTGGGAACGTGTTTGCCAGCACCAGTCTCGGAGAAAAAGGTGTTGAAGGAGTCATCACCGCCACCAATGGTCTTGTCAGTGGGCATCTGGCCATCGGGCTGGATGCCGTGCTCCAAGCAGTACAGCTCCCAGCAGGCATTACCGATCTGGACTCCAGCCTGGCCAACGTGTACAGAGATGCACTCACGCTGTAACAAAAGAAAAGATAATTTAATACACATAGTACATGGGTACAATGAATAAGTTTGTCAGACAAGGTTTGTTTAACAAGGTGTTAAATTCCTATTTTATAGTTAGTTGACAGACATCCTACTAAACGAAAACAAATGAATTCTACATTGCAACACTATGCCACTGCAAGTCCCTTGATTTGATTAAATACCATTAAAAGGTAATGAAAATGTGGATTCAGTTCAAAAAGTCTCCGAATGATAAAAGTATTCAAAGTATTGCTTGAAATGGATCATATCCACATTGGCTGCATGGTTCCCATGAGAGTTCAAATAGAGTAGTAACCACATAGGTGAAAGCAAAGTGAAAGCATGAAGTGGTAAGTACTCTTTGAATTGAAAGGGGAAACTTAAAAGTATTTAAAATTATGAATACCCTTCAAAACTCTTTATACGAAATATGTAATTTCATTTAGTTAATAAAAACTGAGGGGATTGCTAATGGTATCCGCGAGGTCAATAACCTGTACACCATGGTAAATGAAAGTTACCGCTATAACCTATTTACGATGTATGGTACATATTTCATATTACATATGTATATTATTGACGGGTTCCTACTCTTCGAATGAATAAAATATGTTCCTGAAACAAAACTTATTCAAATTTCGATTCTGCAATTCAATCTCAAAATAGAAGCGACGGGTTCAATGAACTTATGAACCGCGTCGGAAATACCAACCTACCGACTATGCAGTATGCACCTATTGGCTATGGCTATTGTGGCATGGCACCCATTTTAATTATATTCATGTATGTAGTTCATATACTGTCTGCTCCGCTTCAAAGGGAGATGATGAAACGAAAAAAAAAATTGTCGCGTCGGCGACCTAACCCAATAATAATACATAATTGTACAAATTTCCTGGAAGTCGAAGGAGAATTATTATTCAAATGATGTCAACTCTGTTGGTCGGTCAAAACAAGTGACATCATTGTAGCCTTCAATGAGGTCACCACGTCAGCGAGTCTTTTTAGGGCATCTATTTCAATCCAAATTCCAAGGAGAATTCAATACTAAAATTTTAGCTATAGAATGTGAAAATAATTTAGTATTTCATTGATCTGGCGCTAGGGCGTGGCTATGGCGCTAAATGGCTACCCGGCACGGCAGCCTTGAAAAATCGATAACTTGACATGTCAAGTCATACGCGAAGGAAAAGAAACAAAACAGCATCTACATCTTTCAAGAAAAGAACGATTTCAAGTCTAATCTAGACAAATTCAAAGAATAGAACACCACACCCGGCCTCATGGACTTGAAAACGGTCACGCCGACAAAATGGCTTCCCGGCACTTCGAATGCTAAACACGATTTTGGTAGGATAAAAGCACGAAATTGTAAAATAGTAATAGTGAAATAATGAAAAAGAAAAACTTACCATTTTGATTGAGTTTTGTTGAACTTATCGTACAAATAAATTAATAAATTATGTCAGTCGACGTTCAGCACGACCGGTTAAGAGGCTTGCCAAACGGGTAATATTGGAAAAATTTCCGTTAGGCGCCTTTATATACTACCGGCGTCATAAGGAACAGACGCTCCCCAAACTACACTCTGATTGGTGGATTTTACTGCCGCATAGGCGTATCGACCAATGAAGTTGTACCTGCATTATCTCACCATTGCGGGAATATGTGGGCTGATGAGTCATGCTGGTAATAAGGATGGGAATCATTTCTGGGTTTCGATAAATAATTAATTGTTATCGAACATCTGTATAAACTTGAATATGATTGAAGGGGCTCCTTAGTTTTGATCAAAATGCACATAAATAATATATTGTTGACTCGACACTAGCTAACGACAAGTAAGTTTTTATAGTAAATTTGATATGATTTTCTTTTTGTAAAGACCTAGAAATGGTCGATGATGAACAGTGTTGGATTGGAGTATTGGTACTACAACAATATGAATACCTACGCTTCAACTATTCCCATCCACTGAATAGTTACATATTTTATCTCCAAAATACAGCATTAGACCACGGAATCGTTTCATCATGTCTGTCCGTGATATTTATTACGCTAACAAAGTGATAGAATATAATTAAAAAAATTTTTGTCTGTAACGTCGGTTTACGGACGATAGATTTACGTGACAACGTCAAACAGAAAAATATTTGAGATTGAATTGTTAATCAGATTTTTATATACAAGAATTAATTACCTTTATTACCGCTATTGTTGTCGTGATGTACACTATGAAAACCACATGAACATTTCACTTCACTTTATAAACAGTTGATGAAAACAGTTCACGTGTAGGTAAGGAAGTAAGTTGTGTGCTGCCACTGTCTCTCTTCTACTCAAAAGTGACTTCTTGGTCCCTAAAAAATACATGTTTCATGTCATAATTTATCAATGATTGATATCAGAATCGGTTTGTCAAGATACTAATTATTTTTCGTCACAAACTCATTAAGCTGTAAATATCAATTTGGTCCGATACATTAGTGATTCGACTATTTATGTCATGTGGATTAGGTATTTATATCTCATCTAATATTTGCTGCATAATAATTAAATACACCTTAAATAATAATTAAAATTTTATCGATAAATGATTGGAATTTTGCCTGAGATAAGACACATAAAAAATTGAACTGAATTGAAAAACTCCTCCTCTTTTTTTAGGAATGGAAGGAATTTTTTATTTTATCTTATTAAACTAATATGTACCTACATTTCATGCTCAATATTTATATGTTATCGATAAATTACAACATTGACAACACTAAAAATCAATATAATATTGTTGGCTCGTTGGGAACCGTCGCGACTCGCGTCGCGTCGCGTCGCCGACGTCTTGTTGCACACTCGCAGACTGTGTTGTACGTACATTTTTGTGTATAGATATGATTTTATACACACAGACGTAAATACCGGTCTAGTACAAAACAGTCTGAGATGTTTTTAATATTTAGCTGTCTATTTACTAGAAATCTATAGTAAAGTACATGTTTTAATTATTAAAGTAATTGAAAATTATATGCTTATGAGTAAATGTTGGAAAAATATAACATCTGTTAAATATGCAGACTACATGGTTTCTCTAACACACACAAGGAGAGTATCATTGTGTGCGTTTAAGATTTCCTTTTGTGGGCACTGGGCATACCATGGCAATTATGGCATACCGCAGATTACATAGGGCACTCCATCAAGACAAAATTTTTTCGTGTGCATCTGGACTGAGGGCCCACTTTTTTTCTTGGCGTAACACATTGAAATTTATAGAGGATTTAGTTAAAATTAGTTAAAACTTAAAGCAAACACTCATAAATTTCTTAAACGTGAATTAAAGATGTTATGGGCACGGACGTCAAAAAAAAAGGTTATTTCTTTAAGGTCCGTGGTTATGGGCAAATGTTTTGGGCCCTCAGTTCAGATGCCTACAGAAAGTGGCATAGTATAAATCTCAGAAAGTACTACCTTTTTGTCAATAATTTTTATTATAGAATTTAGTTAAGAATTTCTTAAAATGATTCACATCATTCTCAATCAACTGGCTAGAGAATAACGTTACAGATTTATTGCAGTTTAACTTGGGCCCTCAATCCAGACGTTTATGAACTGAGGGCCCAGGCCAAACATATTTATTTATTTATTTATTTATTAAGTTGCACCAACAAGGAGTACACTATTACATACAATTAATTTTCACAATTTTTGTTTTACGCTAAGTGTCACCTCAATTACAGGTGCAAACCTCGAGATCAATAAAAAGCGACATACAATACTGTGGAACATGCAAGGGTACAACATTATTTATCGACAAATTATTACGAATATTTGATATGTCAACAAATAGTTTAAAAAAACATAGACTTACACACACAATTTTTTCGTCATCTTTAAATAAATAAATTACTTACTTAATTAGATTACACATTCATGTAAATTAAGTAATTATTTCATATCACTGCGGCCTAAAAAAAGGCATTTCGATCTGGCGTGAACCATTAATATTAAAAAATATATTAAAGGTTCAGTATATTTTCAATGATTTTATGGGAGACTAGCTGACCCGGCGAACTTCGTATCGCCTAGCAAACAATTTTTTTCTAAAATAAAAGTAGCCTAAGTTACTCCTTGTTACATTAGCTATCTGCCAGTGAAAGTCCCGTCAAAATCAGTCCAGTCATTTCAGAAATAAGCCGGAACAAACAAACAGACACACAAAAATTGTAAAATTTTTTGTTTTGGTATACTTAATTACGTTTACTAAGTGCATTTGGCACTTAGTAAAAAGCGGTTATTTTAATGTTACAAACAGACACTCCACTTTTATTTATTTGTAAGTATAGATTTTATTCCAATAATAAATAGTGTACGACTATTGTGGAGGTAATTGTTCTGTATTCTTAGAGGTGGAAAGGAAATACAGTTTAAGTCTACAGCTGTCTTTATTTTATCCATAACAATGAAAGTAAAACTTCCAATACGTTTTCACGTGTTAATTAATATTTGAAATAATTTTATTTTAATGTTATTTATATTTTAACTGTAATGCCATCTCTAAAATATATTTCGAACTACATCGAATGCCATTTGCCTTGCCTTGAACATCAGCATTACTTTGCAGAACTAACGCCATCTATGCAGGCTTAACATAAATTAGTGTTATGGATACATATTATATTTATTTTATCATTGACATTGTTTTTTTATCATAAATACAGGTAAGAAAAAATAATTCATATTCATTTATATTTAAAATGATTTTGTTATGATCAAGAACTTTATATAATCTACCTATTTATTTCGGCGAATCATAAGGTGTGTGAGCAGGACAAGTAGTAATCTTTGTCGTTTCCGTTCACGTTTTCCCGCGCTATGTTCAACAATTTAGTGGCGAACTTGCCGATATTCCATTTGATTCCATTCCGCGCGCGAACGTTTTTGAATCGCACGCGCAGTTTCGATCCGACAATCGAAATAATTATTTTTTATATGTTTCGGTCACCAAAACCTCACGGACTCTGTTATGTGTAGTGATTATAATAATAAAATAACCGCTAGTGGTTTTTATTTGAGTGTTTAGTGCTTGTGTTTATTATCAAAACTTCACCATTGAATTTATATTTATCGAGAAGTAAGTAGTAAATTTTACATAATTTGCATGTTAGCGCAATAAATTTTATAGCGTTCACGTGATTTATATTGCGATTGTAACTAAAAGGTTGTAAAGACAAGGTTTTTGTTATAGACAAGCCTATTTATTGATCTGAGTAGACAAGTAGTTTACCTTTTATAGAGATATATGGTATGCCCGTATGTTTGCCGTTATATCCGTGTATAGCCTGGCCTAGGATGATAAATGGGATTACGTTTGCCCTGGGGCCGGAGCTAAGTTGAAAGTATGTACGGTATTGTGCTCGCAGTCTTTCATTATTTTTCTTCTGATGACGAACATAGAAACGCCTTTCTAAATTAAAGTAATCGTCGTCTTATGTTGCGGAATTATAATAGGTAGGTACAGGTACTAGGTATTTTACTTGTTTATTTATTTATCGAACTCTCCATACTTCAGTACGTAAACTTTCTTACCAAACTTATTGTTAGACTATCGTTCATGAAAATCTTTCAATTTTTTCCCACTTCTTAAATTAGACTTGTGGACTGACAGCCGACAGGTATGTACCTACCTACTTGCTCGTAGAATTTGTAACATTTAGCCCGCCTTTTCTATGTAGACATTTACAGCTTTATACCAATTTGTTTCAGTCAACTTGCTGATTGGTAAGTGTTTACCCTGAAGTGTTAAGTAGATTCCTAGGATTCAATGAGGATCCGTAACGTTTTTAGTTGAGAATGCAGATTTATAGAGCTAAGAAATCCTTAACATACAGTGTAAAAATTTTTGTTCTACGACAAAAATTGACGAAGTTATGACCAAATTACTTACAAAGTTCACTGCGTGGCTGTGACGTCACGATATCGGTCGCCGCCAGTTAGCCGCTGGCAGCGATACGGCGCGCAATGTTTTGTTTGGATAATTGTGACTTTGAAACAAATTAAGTGTCCCATTTGTGCCTAATTCACCTTTTAATTATGTATCAGTATTGTATAGTGCTTAAACGTTCAAACACTTCTATGAAAACGCCAAAAAAAACTATTTTTTAACGTGCCGAAAAACTCAAAACTTCGTAGAAAATGGTATTCCGTTGTAAAAAGACAATATATGATTTATCTTCAATAGTAACTGAGCTGGGAACCATATCTTTAACTTATATAAATTTCGTAGTTGTATCTATATAGCCAGCTGTGGTTGGGCTCCGTAACATTTTTTTTCAGTGGCAGATGGCTCCTCGCTGCGTCTATGGAGCCACATCAAAAATGCTACGCTATGTTTGCAGCCTCCCTTTTGAGCAGCACAGTCATGGAAATCCACTTTCTCTACCGTTCAGCAGCAATACGCTTTACTTTTTAGGGTTCCGAAGTAAAATCGGAAGTATCGGAACCCTTGTAGTTTCGTCATGTCCGTCCGTCCGTCTGTAATTTTGCATGGATATACATATTATGTACACATTTATTAAAACTCCAGAATCGTGGAATAAAATACTGAAAAACTTTTGTTCAGGGTACCTCCCCTACTGGACAGGTGTGAGGATGAAATTTTTTATTCGTCGCGTACCCCGTAGTGTGGGATATCGTTGAAAAGGTCTTCGAAAAATATTATGGGTCTTCTAGGACCATGTTTGGATTTAGGGGTGCGTTTGCGAAATATTTGCCTTTATAGTGCTAATTTTGGTCGAGCCCCTACTACTACTCAAAGGATGATTTGTAACGATGAGTGAGAGGGAAATAAAAGCGGCCAAGTGAGAGTTGGACTCGCCCATGAAGGGTTCCGTAGCAGCAAGTAACATAATGAAAGGTAATTTGCGGTTTACGATTTATGACGTATTAAAAAAACTACTTACTAGATCTCGTTCAAACCAATTTTCGGTAGAAGTTTGCATGGTAATGTACATCATACATTTTTTTAAAGTTTAGAAGTTACAGGGGGGACACACATTTTACCACTTTGGAAGTGTCTCTCACGCAAACTATTCAGTTTAGAAAAAAATGATATTAGAAACCTCAATATCATTTTTGTAGACCTATCCATAGACACACATATGGGTTTGATGAAATAAAAATTTTGAGTTTCAGTCCTAAGTAGGTATGGGGAACCCCAAAATTTATTGTTTTTTTTTTTCTATTCTTGTATGAAAATTTTAATGCGGTTCAGAGAATACATCTACTACCAAGTTTCAACAGTATAGTTCTTATATGTAGTTTCGGAAAAAAGTGGCTGTGACATACGGACAGACAGACAGACAGACATGACGAATCCATAAGGGTTGTTTTTTGCCATTTGGCTACCGAACCCTAAAAAACAGCCATTGACAACCAATATTAAGGTTTCTGTCATAGATCATCAGCGTAGGGAACTATGCACTATAAAGCGCAAGTTGGTTAAAAAGCCATCCGCGAAATGATCTACTTACATAATACCGAAAACAACATTCGTTTATCAATAAACTATAAACACTTCATTCATATGTTCTGAATATATCCCTGTACGTATACTTTACATTCATTCTTTCGTACCCCTACCTACTACTAACAGCTTAGAAGTTAGACCTAAAGATTCCTAATAAGTACCTACCTACCAACAGCCAGCCTCAGAAACAGCTTAACATTATGGTACTAAAATGTTAAGCTACTTCTGATGATAAGCGTACATGTAGATAAATAAACAGCATATAATTATATATATATAATTTCAGCATATAATTCCTAATATCATTTTTTTCTAAACTGAATAGTTTGCGTGAGAGACACTTCCAAAGTGGTAAAATGTGTGTCCCCCCTGTAACTTCTAAACTTTAAAAAAATGTATGATGTACATTACCATGCAAACTTCTACCGAAAATTGATTTGAAAGAGATCTAGTAAGTAGTTTTTTTAATACGTCATAAATCGTAAACCGCAAATTACCTTTCATTATGTTACTTGCTGCTACGGAACCCTTCATGGGCGAGTCCGACTCGCACTTGGCCGCTTTTATTTCCCTCTCACTCATCGTTACAAATCATCTTTTGAGTAGTAGTAGGGGCTCGACCAAAATTAGCACTATAAAGGCAAATATTTCGCAAACGCACCCCTAAATCCAAACATGGTCCTAGAAGACCCATAATATTTTTCGAAGACCTTTTCAACGATATCCCACACTACGGGGTACGCGACGAATAAAAAATTTCATCCTCACACATATCCAGTAGGGGAGGTACCCTGAACAAAAGTTTTTCAGTATTTTATTCCACGATTCTGGAGTTTTAATAAATGTGTACATATGTATATCCATGCAAAATTACAGACGGACGGACATGACGAAACTACAAGGGTTCCGATACTTCCGATTTTACTTCGGAACCCTAAAAAGTAAAGCGTATTGCTGCTGAACGGTAGAGAAGGTGGATTTCCATGACTGTGCTGCTCAAAAGGGAGGCTGCAAACATAGCGTAGCATTTTTGGTGTGGCTCCATAGACGCAGCGAGGAGCCATCTGCCAGTGAAAAAAAATGTTACGGAGCCCAACCACAGCTGGCTATATAGATACGAGTACAACTACGAAATTTATATAAGTTAAAGATATGGTTCCCAGCTCAGTTACTATTGAAGATAAATCATATATTGTCTTTTTACAACGGAATACCATTTTCTACGAAGTTTTGAGTTTTTCGGCACGTTAAAAAATAGTTTTTTTTGGCGTTTTCATAGAAGTGTTTGAACGTTTAAGCACTATACAATACTGATACATAATTAAAAGGTGAATTAGGCACAAATGGGACACTTAATTTGTTTCAAAGTCACAATTATCCAAACAAAACATTGCGCGCCGTATCGCTGCCAGCGGCTAACTGGCGGCGACCGATATCGTGACGTCACACGCGCCCGCGTAGTTTGAATTTTAGCGGCCGGAACGGCAATGTTTATTACTTAATATCTTCGTAAGTAATGGTCCGATTTGGATGATTCAAAAAGATATATCATTCATATGCCATAAAGAATCGCGTGGATTCTAGTTCTATAGAATTTGCTATAACTTTACTGATCCTCATTTGTATAGTTTCCCAATATTAAATGCAAATAAAGAATAATACAATTTAAACCTATGTTGCTTTCGAATTTAAAAAACATAGCCCATAGTATATACATATAGGTCTATGAGCCCATGTTTTTATTATTGAGTTTTCAGAACATCGCAGAAGTACAAACATTTATCAAAACGTACGTGTCCCTACCAAGGTTTATTCAGGCTTAGGTACTTATTCAACGTCTTATGATTGGTAATAACAATTAAGATGATTCAGAGCTTCATGACAAATAGTTCCAGGACTTTTAATAAAATCTCGCATTGCTCTCGTTTACCCGTTTTGCTCAGCGCTATTTCGGTAAGTATCGATCGTTTGAAATGTTGAAAACCGCAAGGCTTTATGCGTCAGCAATTTGCTACAGTGCAGCGCAAATATCTTGAGACTTTATTATTATGTCCACCATTTCAGGACATTTGTTGCAGGTTAATTTGTGTAATGTGTTAATTATCGGAGTGTTGAAATTATGTTAATTATATCAATTGTTTCAGGATCAATGTTTGTAATTCATAAATTCAAATAAATGAACAACATTGCAGCTTCATAAGAAAATTTAATAAAATAAATAAAAATGTTAATATTCATCCAAAACTTTGTGTTTATATTTCTTACCATTTATATTTTATTAATCTTTAAATTCAATATTACTTTTAAAATGTACATAAGCACTTATGGTTCAGAATTATTGAAAAGAAAGAAAGAAAATCATAATTTTTGGAAAAGTCGCATTACGTTTAAAAGAAAAAAGGAAAAAGAAATATGCAATAAGAAGACCTATGCGAATTCTGAGTGATAAATTATATCACACTTAGTAATTAAGAAACGAGCTAGCTGTACAATAAGAATATGCAGATTACTAAGCTTTAGGAAATATTTTTTTATTTCACATACTTGTACCACAATATAGGAATCTCCTATATTGTGCTTGTACCTAGCACAATTCTTTATTTCTTTTAGTCATCATCATCCTCCTGTCCATTCGTATATTATAAGTAGTCTCCTTTCATAAACAATCCATCAATCTATTATTTGGCCGTCCTCGTCATCTCCGTCCCACTACAGTAATAACCATCACTTTTCTCGTTTGTGACGAGAGCCTTTCCTCTCCTCATCTCAGGGCTCAGGCCCATATCATACCACTACATTCGGTTCTGTTAAAATAATGTAATTAGTTTATAATTAAGCGTTAACTTATTTTAAGTAAAAAAATAAAAATAACGAATCATTAAATATGACTAAGTTAATGATAGGATAATGATTTCACTATCGATTTAGTGGAGGTTGTTAATATATTTTTCATTTTAAGAATTATGTATTCTTTAACTACAGCAATACATGTCTAGAATTCTAAACAGTAATCCTATCCTTGTCGGTACTTAAGCAATAAAATTATTCAATGTTGGTGACGTAGTTCTAGAGGACATTTAAGGCCTTTTTTGTTCGCTAAATGCTATGAACAAATAGCAAAGAATGATAAAAATACTACTATTTGAACAATTTAAGAAGATAAAACTTTTTAAAGTGAAATTATATGAGACACCAAGAACAGGTCTAATCACGAATGCAAGGAAAACGTGTTACAGTCACCTTCCTGGCGTCGCGTCGTCCGTGCCAAATGCAATTGGCATAGATGCAGCAGTTCCGTCAATATAGGAAACTCGAGCTAGGTACTCTGGTGAATCTTCGAGGTGACGATTTCGATTATTATTAATTAGGCTTAATCAACATTTAAAAATCCTTCGAAAGTCTTTTATTTTAATCTTGGAAGATTGGAAGACTTTATAAACCCTAACGACCCTTGAAAGGATTCACGAGTGTATTTTTACATTTACTGCTGTGTTTAATTTCTACTTCCTCATCAAAAGCGTGGGAAGCTTTGCGATTCAAACATCGCTTTCGACAATTTTGCATTATGCACGCGTGTGGCCGGTCAAAAGTCTGAAACCGGTTATTCATTCCTGTCCGAAAAACAATGTGATTCGGAATCGCGTGTAAACAGTGTGAAAACGATGACATCAGCTTTCGGGTGCGCTAATATTAAAACTTGGCGCCTATCCATGGCCGGTTCCATCGACATGGATCATAGATATGCCGAAAAATCGGACAAACACTCAAAAACTGGAGCCGATTTACACTCCAAAATATGAGATTGTGGGACAAAGCAAAACTTCATAGACCAGCAATTGTTTTGACCAGCAAAAGTTATTTATACAGGGATATATATAACCTCAGAGTAAAGAATAAACAGTTTATTCATATATAAACTATTTAACATTCCGTCCAATAGAGGAATCGGGTAAATACAACAAGTAGCTGTTTTAGCAAGTCAGTAATAATGAAAATATGGTTCCAGGGTCATCTTTCAAACAGATTTTGTATTCTAAATCAATTTTAAATAAAACATTTCATTTGCCTGAGGAATCGAACTGTGCAAAACAATGTAAGATAAGATCTTAAGTTTTGTACGAGTAACTGTGTGTTATTGGGCCCGTTGAAACTACACAGTGACTTTTTTAATTAAGAGGACCGGGAAGACGCACTGCGAACGCAAAAGATTCCGAGCTGTGCGTTATGATAGAAAAGATTGCATGAATGAGACCGTCGCGTCGCGTCGTCAGGAAAGCAGCAGCTATGTTTGCGAAATAAAATGAAAGACTTCTCTTTGTATCTTTTCATGAAGCTATTATTCAAGTAACACATGAGGTGATTACATGATTTAAAGTCTAATTAATCCTGAATCCTCGTACTCTAAACAGAAATAAATACAAATAAGGTTTCCTTTTATATTTCGTAACACTTATCTAAGTGTTTAAGGTCATTTTCTGCAAACAAGGCTGGGATACGTGGAATAAATTATGTGTCATTTATTTTGACTGCAGCTGGTACATTTAAAATACCAACTTATTGATGTCAGGGTCGAAGGATGTTACTTCACAACGACCTAAGTGACTAAGGTTAAGTCACATTTTGAGTAACTGTGACTTCAGAGAAACAAAATCAAATCCCGGTATTAATCATTTAAATGTGCATCATCTGAACCGCTTGTGTCATGCTGATGTGGTAAACTTAGGTCATTCGTCTCATTGAGTTGTAGTGAGATACAAGGAAAGAGAGACTCACGAACAAAGTTAATTTAATGATAATTTTTAACTAACCGATCGGGCATCTGATGAATTCTTAGTCATATTGTTTGGTTACAAAGGTCAATGAACCAGACTCAGTCACACGTGAATTCTCTTTCGCACATTGGAACTAACTGTGTATGCTCAGAATATATATGATTGAAAAAAGTTGAAAAAACTATTGAAATTTGTCCAAGGAGCTATCATGTTAGTCATAGTAGGCTTGGAAGTAACCGTGTATGCTCTTCTGAGCATACCATTGAAAAAAGTTGAAAAAACTATTGAAATTTGTCCAAGGAGCTATTATGGTAGTCATGGTTGGCTCTTAAGCTTGTCATAAATTAATGATTGCAAACCTATTTTACTTCCACTGCAACGAGGAAAGAAACAGTTACCAAATTAGGCATGATAGTTGATGAGGTTGTCCAGTGTAATAATGACACTAATTAGTTGTATTGATGACAGATGACACCATGATGAATACTAATTTCGTCCGTGTTACATTACATATCCGCTCTTTTTGGCTTTATTTATCGATAGGTCTTAAAAAAATTATGGTGAAGAATTCGCCATGGTTGCCACTGACCCGAAATGTTCCAGTGTTTGATTATGAATAATGAGTTAACAAAAGAGGAAAAAAAAAGATGTCGAGCAAAACTGAGAAGAACTGAATTACTGATGGCTTGGGATTTAATTAAAGTACGAAGGATCAGTGTACCTAAGGATGAATAAGAATTACCGATAACTCATGCAAAAACCAAGTTTTAATTGGACATTTGGACAGGACCATTTAGCGATCTCTTCATAAGTTGATAATTATTCTAGTAGGAGACAGACAGTTTGTATAATATCTAGATTGCTGTATCATAAAATTCGATAGTTGACATCTTTCGTGAATTCCGTGATGGTATTTTCGATAATACATACCGACAGTGGCGATATGACGCAAGTCTGTTTAGATTAGAAAGTAAAACGAGCTTCAAAAGCGAGCTTTGGACGTTTTAATAGGAGGGACTCGTAACTACGCTGGGAAACGATTACTTTTGCATAATGGAACCTAAGTGCCTAGTAGCATTAAACACTACTTTAATTAACTAGATTGTCTGTGTATCGAATCTGAGAGGCCTCAGACCAATTTTGATCAGCTTTTTGGCCTCGGGTTGCATATTGCATTACATAGAGCAGTAATAAATAAAAACTTGATCGTTTTTGGCTCATTCCTACCACATTACTGCCTGGATTAGTATCTAGATATAATTTTATTTAAATTTTCTAGGTAGTACCTGTTTTGTATTTTATGTATAATATTGTCATAATTCAATTAAAGGTATATATGCCTGCTTGTGGCAATCTGTTAATAACTAGGTACGTATTGCGATTATTCTTAATTATTATTAATCTTCAATTAATATGTGTTTTTATAGGAGTTTTATAGTCTTAGTCCTTAGACTGTCCTTGTTATTACCACAAGCCTTACTAACCTTAACTAGCTACCTACTTGCCTTCTACTCGACAAAGAAGCTTAACTTCGTCAATCATTAACAATTGACATGTGCCGTAGCGCTATGAATATTATATTAATGCCAAAATAAATTTAGCTTTCGCAGAACCGCCACTATAGGTTTATTTCTAACGATACCTGTTGGCCGCACTGCCAACTGGGCTTCCTCACTTGCTGCTGACTCAGGAAGTTACATCACTGCCCTTTCAGACTAGCGTGTAGACTCATTTTCTCGGGTAATTTGTCTAAACGTTAACGTTCGTTTCATCATGATGGACTGGAATAGCATGGATTGGATTAAAGGAGAAATTGTCTTCAGTGTGTTAAGTGAAGCAAACAGGCAATTTGACTCGCTGGTAATCCTTCGTCCATACTGATAAACAACGAAATGCATCCCAAATAAATTAGGCTCGCTCAATTCTCCTTCGCTAAACTCATTGATCACTAAAGTTGTCCCCGATGCATTGCCATTCCAGAGAAAAGCAGTAACCGTGCTTGATACAACAAGACATTACAAAATAACATTTATTTTGCAATTTTCTGATTATTCCCGGCGTGGTGATATTATTTAAAGTCAAACTACTTACACCAATTATCTTGGCAGAACTTTTTAGAATATATTTCAATGTTTTAAAATTCAGTAGTTTTTATGCACGCTAAAAGATATGGACGACCCTAACGCAAAAACAAGTCTGACCTGTTCCATGTGCACTAAATTTATTTTTTCCTTCTGCGAGACTGATAACCTTGGCGTTTTGTTATACTTTAAATTTTATTTGGTTTTATTGTTTGGATGTATTTAATTCATTACGATTGTACCTTTTGTAGCTCTGTTATACAGATAGTTACTTAGTTACATACTTACATAGAAAACAGCTAGAAAGGTAGATACGTAATGTATATAAATAAAACACATTTTTTTTGTACGGATGTCCTTTATAGACTCTGAAACCATGCCTACATGCCTATATGCCTCAAAATGTTCACAAAAAAAATCCACTTTTCCCACACAACAATTTGAAGATAATATGTAATGTAAAGATGGAACGCATCAACGTCAACACAAAAACAGTTTTGTTTAAATGATAAAATCAGAACAAGAAATTAAAGGAATTCATAAATTGAACATCAAAACAAATGACGAGACTGATACAGGTGTACAAAAAAAGTCAGTGATCTCGAATTCGATGTGATCATGTGAGACAACCAGTTACAAATGTTGAGTTGTGTGATGTCAGTGAGACAATTGTAGACAATGATGAATTATTTGGGACCAATATCGAATAGATTTGACTAATATTTATTTTAAGAAATACGTGCCAATAATTATTAAAAATTTACGTCACTTCATTGATCACGATACTACAACATGCGCAGTAGGTACAGAATTATGGAATCTTAATAGGCAATACACCTGTGTATTACCAATTATATTGTATAATACAAGGTCAAAGCTACTTGTCACAAGAACGCAAGAAATTAACCTTCAGTTGTAATACTTGTTTCATTTATGTTTTATCCATTCATGCTACGATGTACGACATGAACTAATCCTCCTTGAAATTTGTAAAGGTGTGAACGAGACAAACTATTCGTATGGTAATTGACGACAATATTTTGTGCTTCGTAGGTGTAAACGTTCGCATATCCGGTGAACTATTTTAAATTTTCTTAAAATAAATTTCTGAGTAACTACTAAGAAATATAAAAAATAGCTGTCAGTATGAGAATTTACGACACTGACTGGATCTATACTAAGAAACACATTGTTAAAGGTGATGACAAAATAGCCAAAGACAATGTTTTTTCACCCACCTCAACCCACCTCATGCAAACTTTCAATTCCTGCACACACATACATAAGTTGTTGAATTTTTCTGAATCTTTTCTAATTGCTAGCCTTACCAATTTTGGTAGTTTATTATTCACACGAAAAAGGTCTTCCTCTGTATAATATCAGTATAGATTTTAGATAGCTGATTCTGCTATTTCTTTACTAATATCGTGTGTATCGTGACATTCGTGACTCTGACTGACTTTGTGATGACAATGTTCTTGGCCATCTATGTAATTCATCATTCATTTATTTCATTTCGCAGTAGGATTCGAATTAAAAATCTTTATTGTAAATGAAATAACGAATTGTACTCGGTACCTACATTTGACGTTCTTCTAAGCAATCTTCATTAAATTCGTTACTGTAATAACTGAATTGAAGTCGTAAATGTAAAAATATGGGTTCATTGCTTAAACCCAGCAAAATCTATTCTGGTGCGGAATTCAACCTTCAGTGGAACGAATCTAGAGCGAGACACATTGTGTTTATTACAAACTTTCTGTATGAAAAATGTGTGATTTCGTGGAATGATGCTGAAGTAATAAAATGATAATGCCTAACAAACAAAGTTACCAATAATTAACCAATAATAACAACTATTGACGACACTTTTAAAATCTGTTGCTATTATGTTATTATGCCCTGCCTGAAAATAATACAATTACTCAGATTGGCTAAACACTCGTGAATACATAATTACTATTATTTCGTGCACCTAATGAATACTTAATATTTGTTAATTATTGTAAATGTCGTTATAACTGACCGGTCATATTATAAACCCTATTTCTACATTTTCTACGTATTGTAATATGTAATGTAATTCGCCAGACTCCCTTCGCATTTGTGTCCTTTCTATAATTTTCTTGATTCCAATCTTGATCATTTGTTTTTTGTAGATCTGTCTGTGATATCCTTGACGGTCTAACCATAATTAAAAATATTTTGTTTGTTACCTATTGTTGATTTTGTGTTTCTATTGTACAGTCGGCCGTAGAAGTAGCTTAACATTTTAGTACTTTGTAATAGTAACTATTTCGACGGTTTCCTAGCAACATCTATGACAAATTCAAGAAATGTAATGTGACAAGGTACTAAAATGTTAAGCTACTTCTGCGGCCGACTGTACCCTTATTTTCTTATATATAGTTACTTTCGCTTGGGAAACGTCTTGTACTTCGATTGTTTTCTTCCAACATACATGATGATGTTAAATAGATTCTTTCTATTCTTTTGGTATTGCGTATTCTATTGAATTGCATAGTCTATAATCCGTTTCGTTGCCCGTAATTTAGCAATACATGTAGTGACGTTTGTTGTTGCGTATTGAATGTACGTAAACCATTAACAAATAATAAATTTAACTATGTTCGTTGCTATTACTTATTATAATTTTGCACTGTTGCGTCATAAACAAAATAAAGGTTATACGTAAAATTTATTTACTCAAATTTTGAGTTATAGAGGCTCTGCTCGTAATCGTCCTCCTCGTGTGATGCTGCTGGTCAATGGACGAGTCTTATGGCGCAAAATTTATCCTGATGGATGTTATAAGCTCTGTAACACTGAGTTATATAACGGCTTTAGTAATACATGGTAGCTTTTCACCCGGTTAGTTACTAGCTTCAATGATGAACCGTGCTTTGTCTATCTATAGATTTCAGTTGTAGTCAGTGGCGTAGCTAGCCCTAAGGAGGCCCCATATCAATATTTTTTGTGGGGCCCCTTTAACGTCTGCTGTCAAATATAAAAGGAGTGCCAACTCTAGAGGTCTTAGGCCGCTGGCGTGCTTTTTTTGGGAGTGTTAGTGGGGGCCCATATACGCTGGGGCCCCGTATAATTGATACGGCTGATACGACGGTAGCTACGCCCCTGGTTGTAGTACCGCAAAGTTAGTAACAGATATGTTTTTCGCATCTCTTTTCAATAGCAAATACTTCGTATCAGTTTCTCATTCTGTTCGTTTATTCTACAATTCTACACTATCAAAAAATCTTCAATCACCGTCTCCTTAATAATTCAAACAGGAATCTAAAAGTTTTAACATTAGATACTAGTCTTTTTTTTAGATCTTGACACTACTTTTTAGGATTCTGAAGTAAAATCGGAACTCTTATAGTTTCGTCATTTCCGTCCGTCCGTCTGTCCGAAGCAAAGCGCCGCCGTAATTTGGCAAAACATTTTTTTCAGGGTAACAGTTACAGGATTACAGGGTTACAGGTATTGTGAGGATGATTTTTTTAACCGACTCCAAAAAAGGAGGAGGTAAGTATTCAATTTGACTGTATTTTTTGTTTGTTACCTCAGAACTATCGACTGGGTGAATCGATTTGGATGATTCTTTTTTAATCGAAAGCTGGTGCTTGTCATGTAGTTCCGGTAAAATTTGAGTTATATCTGACGAGTAGATTTTGAGTTATTTTGAAGTCGGTTATTTTTGTCACCAACAAAAAGATAATCTCAGAAGAACAATTTGGTTTTCGAAAAAATAGTACTACTTCACTAGCTTGTTTTAATTTAGTTAAGATTATAGAAGCAATTAATGAAAATACACCAGTTACAGTTATATTCCTCGACATGACTAAAGCTTTTGATTTTGTTGATCATAAGCTACTACTCCAAAAACTAAATCATTATGGAATTCGAGGGAAAGCTAACGATTGGCTAAAAAGTTATCTCACAGACCGAAAACAATATGTTGAAATAGCAAAAGTAATAGACGGCATTAGACATAAGAACAAATCTGATTTATTGATAAATAAATTCGGAGTCCCTCAAGGGAGCGTTTTAGGACCATTTCTTTTCCTTATGTACATAAATGACCTTCCAAACGTTACTGAACATAAAACAATCCTATTTGCTGATGACACAACGGTTGTTATAAAAAACAAAGACAAAATCGCATATGCAAACGAAATTAATAAGACTTTAGACAAAATAATTACATGGCTTAAAAATAATAACTTACAAATAAACATAGGAAAAACTAAATTAATTCAATTTAAAACTTATAATAAAAACCCATTAAACTCAATGTAATGTATGACCACACTGAAATAGAAGAAGTCAATCATACTAAGTTCCTAGGAATATTAGTCGACAAACACTGCAACTGGAAGTCACACGTTGACTATGTATGCGATAAGCTTAATAGGTTTGTCTTTGCGATAACAAGACTCAGGCTGTCGGTGTCCACTGAAGCAGCACTAAGTGCATACCACGGATACGTGTCATCAGTGCTATCGTACGGTCTTTTGTTGTGGGGAAACTGTGTCGATATTATAAAGGCATTTAGAATCCAAAAAAAAATGTGTAAGAGCCATTTCAGGGGCCAATAGCATGGAAAGCTGTAAACCACTCTTTAAAAAATATCGTATTTTGCCACTGGTTTGCATGTATATTAGAGACCTCTGTATTTTTGTCAAAAAACATCCACAATACTTCGAAAAAAAAGCAAACTCAAGCAGAAACAAATTTAACCTGTGTATACCAAAATGTCGACTAGAGCTTTACAAACGAAATGTCTTTATGAATGCAATTTTAGTCTATAATAAACTACCGAATTCATTTAAAGACCTCACCATAAATACTTTTTAAAATAAAATTACGTATAAGGAGAGGAAGCTGCAATAATGCAATATTATAACTTATTTACTGACCATTATTATTTACCATTATTATTTCTGTAATTTGTAATTTATTTTATTTTTTATTTTATTTTTTTTTGTAATTTTTTAATTCATTTGACATCATAAATTTTATTATATTATTAAAACTTTGACATTTTTAACATTTACATAAAAATTTATTGACATTTGTTGAAATTGACATAAAATTTATTGATATTGATCCAAATTGAATGATTTTGAATGATTTAATAAATAATTTAATAGGAAAATTGTATTGTACATTGTTAATTCTAATAATTTTAAAAGTAATTTAATAATTTAAGTAATTTAATAATTATTTTATAATTTACTATTGCATACCATACATGGTTGAATGTATTAGACTTCTATTACATGTACCACCTATATAAAACTACATACATTCTGGCAATAAATGATTTTGAATTGAATTGAATTTTTTCTTGGTAAAATTCAGATTAAATGGTCTTTTATGACTATTTTAGATTTAGGGGTCCGTTTGTGAAATATTTGGCTTTAAAGTGCTAATTTTGGCTAGAGTCAAGTGCCCCCCCCCCCCCCCCCCCCCTGCCGGTTAACCGTTTGTAGTTGGACAAATGAAAAATTTCTCAAAAATAGGTTATAATATGAAGAATTTACAAGAAAAACTATCACAGCTATGTTAGCGTATAGTCGATAAACTTACTACAGTTCGGAACCCCATATTGCGCGTGGCCTGACACGCACTTGCCCGGTTTTATTTATATTGAAATAATAGAATAAAAATAAAAAAAGAACAGCTGTCATGGGACGGCTGACAGATGTGAAACATCGAAATGCGTCGCCACGATCGCCAAGTCTAAAATCAGGTTTACCCCTCGCGTAAAGATGTTTCACATCAATAATTTTATTTATAGTAAATAAAAATTAGTTCTAGTAGATACAAAATAATAATTTATCTTTGAAATCTTTTCATGTAATGTTTGTTTTTTTATTTAAAAATTATGCCAAAAAGACCCTGTTTAGGTACTCAATAACATACGTCTTTAAATAAAAATAAAAATTCTACCATTTTGAAGTTTTAGAAGTACTATTATTTCTTCTATGGTTTTAGTAGATGCATCGGTTGTGCCTTTGCTGCTGGATTCCATGGGCGAAGCGATCAGATGGGCTTGTCTACTCATTATTCGGCTATTAACCTACAATCCAGTTTTTTTTTTGTCTAAGATGAATTGACGAACAAAACAACGACCGAGTTACTAAGCGCTCATAATATTGGAGTGGCGCCGAGTTACAAAACTAATGTAGGCCGTAGCCTGGCGGTGGGCGGGCGGCATTCTGCAGCCATCCGCCCACAGTTACTGGACAAACTTATAATATTACTAGGTTGGTACTAGAGCGTGTCGTAACTGAAAGTATATTATTTGAATTACGCTCGTTTTCTCAGGTGCGTGTTAGATTCCGCCTATTAACTTGTAGAAGTTCTTTGAGAATATTTCTTTGAAGTAGGTAGTAATTTACCTAGACTACTAGATCTTAAATGAGCCGTTTGTTCCTGAAGGTAGGTAAACCAAATTGTGCGGGACTATTGGTTCTCGCTGCAATTTCTTCACCTCCCTATTAACTGTATCATGTATGCCTTTAATTAATAAAACATCTAAATACTTACCTATTATTTCTAGGTTTGTTTACAATTTCTTGTAACATGACGTAACTTAATCTTAATCTGTTTAAAAACAACAATATCCCTCTTCACATTAACATTTTACTACTCGTTATTCAATGATGTTGTATTCGTTATTACTTAAATCTGTGTCCGTATACTAAAACCTACACAAAAACACCACCTGATACCAAGCGACCTTGTCAACACTTGTGATGTATCTGACATAATGATCGCACACCTACGGTTTTACACCAATGACAATAATAAAATCCGCTCAGGCAATATTGAAAACTAAAACGTATGTCATAAGGAATATTTTTGTGTGAAATATCAAAAATGTCCTATCATATAAATGGCAATCTAGGATCTATTAGCTTTGGTATATCTAATCTAGTACATTATGTCTTTTTAACTGGAGTTTTATGTTGGTTTCATCCGTTAGTGTAGTAAACGGTGGCTTAAATACCACTATCCTGGGCTCTTGAGTTGAATGCACATATCACACATCACACATATCCGCACCATACGCGCCGAACGCGCCGCTTTTGTATGAAATCATATGAAAGCCTGGTGCGGATGACATATGCGGACGCATACAATTATGCGGACACCATTAATAAGACATACGTTGACATAATATGTCAGCTATAGTCAAAATTATCTAAGATGCCCATAATGATAGCTGCTATTTATTAATATGAACTAACCTTGTATGGGTGTCTTTGAGCGAAATGGAATATTCATTTACTTGACATGAATAGTTGAATACTTACGGACAAAGGATTTTACCAAAATTTGTTCAAAATCCCTACTCATTTTCATTGGCGTTGATTATAAATCATATTATATGTTAAAATCTAGTAAAAATCCCATCACATCATAATTTATGCAAAATTTAATAAAAATATATGACGTCGAAACAATCTTATATGAAGAAGCCTAAATCTAATCTGACGTAGGTTGATGTGACGGCTTGAAACCGTTTATAAAACCAATCATAATCGATACATTACTATAATCGAAATTTAAAAATGAAAATTGATTAATTTAATTACATTGTTAAAAATGATTTGCTTGCATTTGAATTTAAAATTAGTTACCCAATAATACCACGATGAATTGGATGCTAACAAAGGACATTTTCCATTATGTATGGGCACTTCGCCATCTATGGACGTATGTTAAATACACGGACGTAAAAAAAGAACGGAGGTAACCTTGTCTAATCGAGAGTGAAGCTGACAGCTGACAGCTCGCTTACCATGTGTGCGTAATTTTGTAATTTTTGATTCGCGATGGTGTCAATGTCATATCAGGATGGTGTCAATGTGTGGGTGTGTGTACTTGTCCGAATACAGAGTTGGTATTACTATAGGTGCTTCACTGAATTTGTTCTTAGGATTACGTCAGTCTTTTTTTTACGTCCGTGGTTATATGTATTATGTATTTAAGGTTGCGGTAAACATTTTTTTTTCAACAAAATAATAATTATGTATACATTAATGTGTCTTTCGAAATAAGCAAGAATTTATTCACTGTAGTTTTTTCCTGACGCTCATAATATAATATTTTGTCAAAATATTATTATGAAACTGAGCGGGACTTTCATTCTATCATGATCGATCTTTCTTTCTTTTTCTTCTCTCTTTCTTGGCCAGCAACGCCCAGTGATGCTTTTGGTGTTGTTGATGTTCATGGGCGAATGGATAAAAGAATATTTTATTGAAGTTGTAAAAAGTGCATATTGAGAATACGCGGTACGAGATAGCTCAATCGAGGTAATAGGTAGGTAACTAGGTACCTAAATATTACGGTTTTTAGTTTAAAATTTAATTATCGAATCGATTAGAAGGTCTTATAATATTGAATCGATTTGTTGTAAAAATTGGTTTCTATCGTGAACCGATTTTTTTGTACATCTCTAATGTCACTGTGATGGCAAACGACAAATTGGGCTTCTTAGTTCGCGGTGACTATAGTAGGCATACATTTAAAAATATAAAAAAAAACCTGCCTGCTATCACAGTAGACATAATAGTACAATCTGCTATCAAAAAAGCTATCGTGATATACTTTTTTGAAATCCTTATGATGAGCTCTTATGAATTGCTATTATAATATATTATATATAATTGAAACACCATCATCTCAAAAATAAATAAGGTCTTCAAATAAAGTAAAAGAATATCGTTATTGTACAAGGTGATTTTATTTGATACCCATATTGCATTATTCGATTTGTTTTAATTTCTTTACTTCAAACAATGGCATCTAACAGAAAACTATGGTGGATATTTTTTTTTAACGTCACCTATCTAAGAACACTTGGGTTATCAAGATGAATCTAACGATATCTTAATAATATAAAATGGTCCAGCGGTTTGTAAGATATGACGTAATAAAGAATATTACAAGCATACATTGTATACATACAAGATATGCGCGGAAAACATAACCCTTGGCATTCGGGTAAAAACCGGTAAATAATCAAATTGGCAAACTGATTGTATTCTAAGTGCTCAGGTAGAACGTAGAAGCTAATCCGTTTCTAAAATGAAGGGAAACGAGAATTATACTAATTGGGACCAATATTTCTATGGTACCTGTTCCTTAAAGTTTCCTTTGGCCCTATATCGTGGGCAGAATTGACGATGACGCCGACGCGACGTGTGACGCCGGGTTATACAAGGTTGATTGAAATTAATCGACCGATTAGTGCCCATCACTTCAACTGGCCGCTATGACATCATTTTGGTCATTAGCATTAGCCACTTTTATGACCTCTGCAGCCTGTTAACTGATTAATTATTTTTCACTATTAATACATAATGTTGTTATGTAAAGTATTAACTTTGTAAGTGACATTCCAAACCGATGTATAAACCATAGATAACTTGCCGTAGAAAACAACTTATCAAAGTACCACAGCATACAAGGAGATAAGACCACTGTTCTGTGGATAAGACTAACGACTTCTGCGTACACTTGACCCGGTTCTGGCCATACTTTACAACCTGACGGATGACCTCATGATGTCATGGGACTCATTGAGATTTAAATTGAATCGTGACTGCAAAATTGAGCCGCATGCTGCATTACATTATGAGTAATTTGCTTATTGTTACGTATGCCGTATGTGGTGATAGAATCTACAAAGCATTTACTTCCGGTAATTCTTTCCATGCAACTTAAATTATTATTTTTCTAAATTTAGAAAGAGGAAGTTCATTATGGACAGGATTATTGTTATTTCGAGGACATAACTATGATCATCCGTCAATGCTTTTATATGAATGCACTGGTCATGCAGCCTTCGTTCAATAAAGTCTTCTAACTGGGATTCATAAGACCAAAGCGAGCACACAATTCCCCACTTCTCTTTTTATGCTGAATGGCAGCTGAGTTTTAGTTGGATGCGGTTGAATTCCGCTTATGTCAAAAATTTCCTATCCTTTTTTCGGGCCTTTTAACAAGAAAGATGTCATTAATTTATCCCCAAAGGAAACACGATTTGTATAATTTAAAATAGTACACTTCCCATAACTTTTTGTTTCTTCTATATTTTGTTCCTTGAACTTTTTGACATAACTCAACCTTCTAACACAATATTCATGAATGTCCTTTACCAAAATCCACGAAATGCATTCAATCTGCACAAGGAACTAATTTATTTTTATTGCTCGGAATAGATTTTAATTCATGAATAAATGTAAGTGTGAACAAAGAGAAATAAAGTAATTCATTCAATTTAAGCAGTTCTGTGATCAATTAACTGTTCTGCGATTTGCTTTTAGTTACTTTATTCAAGATCGAGAGAATAATAATTATTCCTTCTAAGACAATAATGGTCCTATCGATCAATCAAGATTCAAGATATCCAGATAAGGACTTGATCAAAGATTACAGGAATGTAGGTACAGCTCTTGCGTGTTTTTTTACATCTGCATATTAATATACGATGCAGGGAAATTAATAATGAGTGATTTGATCTAATCCCGCAAGATGATAGAATGACGACTCATAGGCATTCCTGGGTTTCTTTTTCCACCTTCCACTTCCATCGACAGATCCTGAACATCAGGTGAAATGAATTCAGCTAATAAAGACGACTAATGAGACTAAACTCGAACCATCTAAACGATGTTATTTAACGAATAGTTTACTAAATAAATACACTTGACAACTAAATAATGCGGCAACGCGCAAAAGATGCGTTCTGTTAGCGTAGCTACCAGTTTATTTCGTAAGTTCTTTAATTAACAGCTTAGTGAATTACACTGAATTTTCACTAGAGGAAATGTCAACGGAATCATCATTCGGTTTAAAGAATCTTTATTTCTTTAGTGTATATTTAGTGTATTATATCTTGAGTGTGTGTGTGTGCGTGCGTGCGTGCGTGCGTGCGTGCGTGCGTGCGTGCGTGCGTGCGTGCGTGCGTGCGTGCGTGCGTGCGTGCGTGCGTGCGGGCGTGCGGGCGTGCGGGCGTGCGGGTGTGTGGGTGTGGGTGTGTGTATGTCTGTGTGTGTGTGTGTGTGTATGTCTGCGTGTATTTGTCTGTGGCGTGTGTGTGTTTGCTTGTGTCTGTGCGTGTGTGTGCTTTGTCACTGTGTGAATCTTTATTTTAGTTACTAGATAGTTTTTAGTGTGCAAGTCCTAGATAGTTTAGTTTATATTTATATACATAGATAGTTTGTTATATAGTAATAAGTATTTCATTTTTTTTATTGCTTTTTTTTGTTTTTTACTGACCATAATTATGTATTTTATGTAACGTAGAAAGTTGTTGAATTGATTGTAGTTAAATTACCTATATTTAATGTTATTTATATTTTTACTATGATTTATACATGCATGGTTTTTTTCCTATTTATTTATGATTAATTTAGTTATGTTTTTAGAAATCATGTTATCATTCTATCATCTAAAGGGGTTTGATCAAATCCTTTAGGGAATTGACGGTTTCGTTCAGTACCCTGCAACATAATATATACCCCGTGCTATTTTCCTCCAGTTTTAAAGTGTCCATCTCAGCATAGTCATAAGGATTTCATCTTTCTGTTTCTCTGTCTTCGACCTTTCATATTTGAACTCATACTATCTTCTTATCACCTATGATGTTACCGACATCATCAATTTTTTTTTTTCATTTTACACGAGTTTGTGTTTTGTAAATAGTTGACTCTTTGGAAATATATGATTTGAAATACAAAAAGTATCAGTAGTTCCTTAGTCCGGTTAACCGAACTACTGACACTAAAAAGTTGCATAAGTTCAGTTGACCGGACTAATAACGAACTATTGCCACTAGATCAACAAGTTTTATATTGATCGTAATGTTTAAAAAAATTGAGTTTCCATATTTTGTCTGAAATGCTAAACACTGCTACGTCTTATACCTAGATAACTTAGTAGTACGGATATTTATAACCTGTTTTGAATCTGTGGATCGTGTTTTCGTGACTTAAGTTTCTCTTTGGCGTATGATGTTATGACTGCACTACACTAAATTTAATTTACCTAGACGTGTTTTGTTAGTCATTCACTCGCTCACGTTCGTGTATTGGCTCATTTCCTCAGAATCTCACCGAATCGATGTTTTCTTCGATATATCTCGCGATCCACAGATGTACCTTGACCGCTATTCGCCTTACGAACATGACATCATCGCCAGTTTGCTTGCCTTTTCATTTATTTTTGCACTACTCTTCTCTCTTTCACTCAAACGCGGACATGTTTGACGTCTCGTTTTCGCGAAGACAGTAATTAAATGCAGGATTCAGAGAGGAACAAAGATCCTTGGTTAGGCCACACATAGTGGCCCCTGTTGTGGATGGAAGGAATTTTAGATTACGTCGCGACTCGCGCTAAGATAAAGTTAACATTTGTCTATAAAATATCTAATAAATAGGCACTTAGGTAGTATGCTTAGGTAGGTACTACTTACCCATAATTTTATTTAAAACAACCGAGATATTGGTGATATTTAGCCAGGTACAGGAGTTACATGACCTACTTCTTACTTTGTAATCATTCAAGTTTTTAATAATGACTCGATGGCTACCTTTTAATTATGAAATATTGACTACGTAGGTACATACATAATTTTTTGCATAAACTTTATGGCTTATTTTCTTTCCTTTTACAATTAGTCAAGATAAAAAATTGAGCGAGTTTCAGAAAAAAAAACAGAAAAATATAATAAAGATACAATAAATTGTACTTCTATTAAAGATATCGAGCTAAAGTTATTGTAATTGCTTATAGCTATAAATAAAACGAAATCATGACAAATATAAAGAAAACAGACAGGGCGACGATCCAATTAACGCGAACTCAATTAGCACAAATTGTTCTTTCATCTGATAATGGGTTAGTCATCCACCGTATCGTCCGTATCGAATGGAATTATAATTCTTTTAGCGCCGGAATCGAAATGCTTTAAAATTGATGAAAGAGCACTGAAATAGGAAAAATTAAGGTGGTAAATGCTTGTCTGTTACGATTTTAGACATTAAAGAAAGTAGGTTACACAATGGTTACATAGAACTTAGGTATATTATTTTAAAACTATGTGATTTAGTAAAGAGCGTACGGGCGCATGTTGATTTTTACCCGACTGCCAGGAGAGGTTGTTTTTCGCACGTATGTATGTACTAGTAGTATGTTTGTTAAGTTTGTTAGCATGTATTACCTTCCAAACCATATTTTCATATCGACGCTTGAAAGGCAAAATTTACCAAGATACATGTTGGGCGATATTGTATTATAAACCTTATAAACATCATTAAATTAACAAAAAATTCTGCGTCGGTTGATCATAATATGATCAAATTATGATATGATAATATGATCATATTATGATAATTTTTTTGTGTATATATCATGTTTTTGTGTATAATTGTGTATAATATGTCATAATTTAGTGATGTTTAAATAAGGTTTTTAATTCAATATCGCCCAACATGTCGCTTGGTAAATTTTGCCTCTCAAACGTCGATATCTTCCACACCGCTTGATCTAGATGCGTCTTCTTACTACGAGTATAACAAAATTCAAAGGGCTTCTGTACATTGAATATTTATTCAAAATTCCGATGAGGGGGCTCTTCAATACCGTATTAGATCACAAAAATATATCTTTTTAGAATTATTATCTGTTTGTCCGTTTGTCTGTCCGGGCATCACATGAATACCCTTGAATGGATTTCGATGAAAATTGGTAAAGTTGTTAGTAATACTTTGGGTCATATTTTAGAAAACTTTTCATCCCGGAAAATCATAAGGTTTCTCTGGGAAACAGGATGAAAGTTTGCATGTATTTTTTTTAAAACATCATCCGATTTGCTTCAAATTTGCAAGAAACGTTCCTTGCTAAATTGATTAATTATGTATTTTCTAGTTTTTTCAAAATTTAAATAAATACAAATTAATGTGTATAGTGAAATAGAAATTACATTAATATGTATATGATAATTGATATTTTAATAATTTAATAATTATAATTAATAATAAATAATATTGTTTATTTCTCGTTCCTGGAGGAATCCTTTGTGATTGTATCGTGGGTTTCAGTACATAAACTCCTGAATATTAGTACTTCAAAATAAATTCACCGTTTTAGGGTTCCGAAGTAAAATCGGAACCCTTATAGTTTTGTCATGTCCGTCCGTCCTTCCGTATGTCCGTCCGTCTGTAAGAAGCAAAGCGCCGCGCGCGGAGACCCTTAGTGATAGAAAGCTGTAATTTGCCATGAATATACATATTTATTAAAGCTCCAGAATCGTAGAATAAAATATTAAACACATTTTTTTTTCAGGGTACCTACCCTACAGGTAACGTGAGGATGAATTTTTTATTCGTCGCGTACCCTATAGTGTGAGGTATCGTTAAAAAGGTCTTCCAAAAATAAAATTATGGGTCTTCTAAGACCATATTTGGGAATTAGGGGTCCGTTTTCGAAATATTTGGCTTTATAGTGCTAATTTTGGTTAGAGTCAAGTGTCACCCTGACTGCTGGCTAAACGGTTGGAGTTGGACAAGTGAAAAAATTTTCAAAAATAGATTATATGATGAATTTACAAGGAAAACTATCAAGGCTATGTTAAGTTACGTAATATGTACGTAAGTTAATGAGTAATAGTCGATAAACTTACTACTTCGGAACCCTACATTGCGCATGGCCTGACACGCACTTGCCCGGTTTTTAAAATTTCGTTCTACAAGATGTACAACGGTCAATTTCAACAAACACGAATTTTGCCTAATTACAGTGGCGAATTTAAATTTGCTGTTTCTGATAAATTTTTTTGGCTTAAATAATAGGTAAATATTAGTACTACTTAATCATATACTAGAGATCGAAAAATGTTTGTTAGTTCATGAGATATTTCCATTTGAAATTATCAAATGCCACCGAAATTATTAAAGGACCACCGGAATTAAAATCCAAGCCACCGAAATTGATTAAATTTAAACCTGCTGTTTCTAATACATTTTATTTGGCATAAATAATTTGTAAATAGTAGTAATAATTAGTCACATAGTAGAGATCGAAAAAAAATTATTAGTTCCGGAGATATTTTGAAATTACATTATCAAATGCCACCAAAATTAGGACCACTGGAATTAGAATCTGATCCACCGAAATTGATTATGCCAATGAGAAATAATAAAGGCAAGATCATATTTTAATACTTTAAAGATACATTTTGAAGAGTAGGAGTCTAGATGAACGGACTCCTTTAAGCGGTGATTAGACACGCTTGTGTTTCTGTGGCCTATTAGACCAGTGCCGAAAGCTTCAAAAACGGTAAAAAGTGAAAAAAAAAATTATAGTAGGACGAAACCCATTGCAAAAGGAAGAGGATATAACAAAAATTAAAGGAAAAATAATTTACGGGCGATCTGAGGTCGGGAGGGGGGAGGGGGGGTTAAAGGATAAAAAATGGTTTATCTCGATTTCCAGCAACACTACAAGTCCTATGGAAAAAAGTTAAATGGCAAAGTCGTAGGTAATAAAAAGATCTACAACTTTTGTATTTACACTTTTTTACAAAACCTCAAAATTTATGTGAAAAATTCAAATAACCAATTTTTTGGTACCTAATTTTCAATCGAAAATTCTCACGTCAAAATATCTACTTTTTAAAAATCGGTGAGATTTTTGTTCGTTGTAATCTCTACTTTCTAATGGTATATAAAAAATAATATAAAAAATAAACTATAAACTACTAACTACTACTACTACTAACTATAAACTACTATGGTAAATGTTCTCCGAAAATGCAATGAAACGACAACTATTTTCGCATGTTTTTTGCAATCTTTATGTTTTATGGATTTGTAATTTTTTTGTCTAACAAAGTAACATGGAATCTTACGTTTTTCGATTAATTAAAGTGTATATATTAATAAATAACTCAAAATTGTACACAATGATTGACAAAAAAAATTAAAAACTCGAATCCGAAAAATTTTTGCGAAAATAGTTGTCATTTCATTTTCACCAAATTTCGTGATTTTTTTTTTGTAAAAGATAAAAATAAAAACCAAAAACTTGGTTATTTGAATTTTTCACATTAATTTTGAGGTAATGTATAAAAAGGGTAAATAAAAAGTTGTAGATCTTTTTATTACTTACAACATTGCTATTTAACTTTTTTCTATAGGACTTGTAGTTTTGCCGGAAATTGAGATAAACTATTTTTTACCCTTGAACCCCCCCTCCCCCACTTCCCGACCTCAGATCGCCCGTAAATTATTTTTCCTTTAATTTTCGTTATATTCTCTTCCTTTTGCAATGGGTTTCATCCTATGATTATTTTTTTTTCATTTCAAAAATTACGGCACTAGTCTATACACGTCCCTATGCGCTTTAGTTTGCCACCGGAGCCACCGAAATTAGGCCATCGGACTTAGAATTAGAGTCAAAACTTGAATTTTAAAGAACACCGTTAATCACAGGTTAACTTTTATTTCACAATTGTGGCTGAAAACCTTTAATGGAAGCCTCCAAAAAATTTCTTGATAATCTGGTTTGTACTTTTACTAATATACATGACATCGGAATTGGATGATTTTGTATTCCTGCGCCACCGCAGTGAGTACTTACGTGTTTGACAGGAAAATTACGCAGCAAGTCGGTTATCCTAACACGCAGTTTGCAAGAGCACAACTGAATGGTGCGGGGAGAGCCAGTAAGGTGTCTTCCGAATCGTGTTGTAACTAGTTATGAAGTATACAAAATGCGCCACCGGTATTGCTTTTTTTTGTAGGACATTTTTAAGAGATGTTTTAAGAGCTGTTGTACTATCTTAGATTGCTCCGTAAATATATATTAGTTGTGTTATCTAATGTATTTCTAAAAAACATTCCTTTTCAATTAAATTTATTTACCAAAAAAAATTAAATTAATAAAATATGTAAATAAATGGAGTTCGGACAGTACACCGGAATTAGATTTTAGGTCTTAGATATTTTTTTATTAAGAATCTATGTATTAAATACCTCTGAATACTTTACTATCGTGTAGATCACTATTTAAACTACCTATATAAAATTATGCATAATTGTAGTTTACCTCCACACATTAATTTTCAACCTCGCCGTCTCAAAAATGCACTTGGGAAATTCACCCACAAATAAGATAAAACATAATTTTCGCGTGCGAAGCTGCGGGCAACAGCTAGTGATAAATAAAGTTGATGATATTGGCAGGGAAGTGAAAGCTAACAAAGCTATTAATCAAACGAGACATACAGAATAAAGTTCAGCCGATGCTTTTTATACATAGTGCCATAGACCAATATTTAATATGATATTAAAACTTGATATCACTCCCACTGCATCCGGAGTCAGTGTGGAACTGTGGGTAGACTGTTGACTGAATGGATGATGTAACGGCGCCTACGCGGCTTACGGCTTTACGACACAGCCTTTATTGGAAAGGCATTTTGAACTGGTCACATACGTGCATACACATAATAATACGTGTGTGCAGAGTACTTACCTACTCCGTAATCATTTAGCAATCTGTTGAGTTTTTGACAAGCGATGTCCTGGTGGTTTAAGCTTCTAGCACCTTGCTTTTGACTCCAAAATGTTACGCGAGGGGTCCCGGTTCGATTCCCGACGTGGAAAATTTGATTAAATTTCAGATATCAGATAAATGAAAACGCTTCGATATAGGTTGTGAATTCTCTAATACCTACTACACTACGCCAAATATCTTCACGTTTTACTAACACAGTTTATGAATTTACATAAATTACTTTACACCATCATCATAAACCAAGCCACTGGTTCTATTTTGAAAGCCAATTAAATTTTAAACCGCGAAATTAGACAGATAACCCATCCATATTTATTTCGTAGACTTTGATGTGGATTGCTATTTTGGTTGTTGTTTGATCTCAAAAGTTTCAGATCGACCATCTTATATGATATCGAAATAGACCCTATTCCGAGGACTAAGGGTTGAAGTTTCGCAGCTTCGTGAGACAAGACTCATTTGTTTGGATAAATTAATGTGAGAATGAGGTAAGAATCGTGTGATTTCATCGGCCTCGAATCAGGTAAAGGCAAGGATTGCATTGAGAAGCAAACAAATACGATGCTATTTATAAATCACAAACGTAGGTAATTTTAAAGATGTCGAAATTAACTTGTACCACAGAAGACATAATAGTACTACCAGTGCCGGCGTTAGAGCCACTGACGGCTGACGCCCTAGGCAAGAATATTGTGACGCCCACATAAGAATACATATACAAATCGAGCTTTTTTGCACCTTTGAAATTTTTATTGAACCAATGAACGTTTCTTAAGAATTTTTATTTTTTTATTAAGAGTTTTTATTTTTCCTTTTTTTTTATTTTTGCTCCTCACCCCAAATGTGGCACCCCTCCAAATTTGGCGCCCTAGATCGTTGCCGCCCTCGCCCAAAACGCCGGCTCTGCGTATTACATACCTAATTATTATTTGTAACTAGTTAATCTTCGTATTTAATCTAATTTATATTATTATTAGTTGCATTCTTATATTATTGTTCAAAGTTAATTATGATTGTCATCGATGATTAATCGCGATACTAAAACGAGCTCATTCTTTCCGTCTTCTTAGTCTTCACCGCCTTTTTTAGAAATCTTAGTCTACTTTAGTAGGTAAGTACCTACGTAGGACCTAAGTATAAATAAAAGTAACTGATGGACGAGTCACACACCTTCATTATAAAAGGTATGAATGATACAACTTTTGCGTCCCTGTCCTTTGGTAGTGAAGGTCTAACTACTTAGGACAGGATCTACTCATTACCTTATTTTGTACTTATTATTACTTGTTGGTTGGTTGGAAGAAAATGCTGTGTTAGCATTTAGCCCGCTATTTATTTTGTGTGCAATAAAGTGGTTTTCAATTTCAATTTTCAGTATTATCTAGGTCATCTAGGTGCATTTTTTTTATTATTTTTACACTAGTGAAGAACTAGTGCGAAACCCTATACACCAGGCAGTAGGTATAAAACGTTCACCACCACAAATTTATTGAACTGTCGCTGTGCTAATCAAACACCGTTTTCTAATTGAAACTAACAATGGTTCTGCAGTGAAAATATTATTAACCAACTCCAAAAGAGAAGATTATAAATCCGTTGAATATTTTTTAATCGTTCCAATAATTATGATAATAAATTAATTATTAATGTATTTAATATTACGCGGTTTAAAATTGCCACCGTTATATTCATTAATAAAAAAATGGAAAAGTACTTCATAAATGCAAAAGGGGGTCGAGTTAACCCGAAGGGCTATGCGCGTATTCTATGAGGTTAAGAACAGGTAAACCTGAATAATCGATATAGGAGCTTACGCTACCTGTGCATCGGAGAGTTATCAGACTATACAGTCTCATCTGAATGATTGCCAAAGTAGACCAGCTTGGCGACTGGCTTACCTCATAGCGGCTGACCCCCGATGTAGTAAGGGAAACGTTTTGTATATATGCTGCGGGATTAAAAAAACTTCAATAGCGTGATTTAGGCCACGCGCTCTGATTGGTCAATTCTGTACAGGACCTCAGCGAGAATTAAACATGGCCGCAGCGCCACAATGAATAAAAATATGTATTTGAAAATTGTTCCTGATATTTCTTATTTTACATTGTATGTTTTTTTTGTTTTAAATAGGTCAAGAAATTACTTTTACAGATGTATATCATAAAAAGTAAGTAGTAAGTAAAGTATGTATCATAAAAAGTACCAAAATTATAATTTTAAGAAAAAATTATTTCCTTCTGGGAGTGTAGATTGTACAATGCTGATGGCGATTGGGGTAGGAATAAAAGAAATTTAAACGTTTGGACGATAACATTTTGAAAAAGATTGATAAAAAAGGGATCGCGTTACCCCGAAGGCTATAGCGTTAATCTTTGAGGTCAAGACATATTAATAATTACTACTTACATCTAATTATATCTAGTTACATCTAATTACAAGTAGGTACATTACATATTATTATATGGAGCACACGCTATCAGGAATCGACTAACATTGACCACACACGGTCACGATCGCCAAATTAGACCAGCTTGGCAACTGGCTTACCTCAAAGCAACTGATCCCCGGTATACATGGTCAGCGATTTGCATATGTGCATATAGTTTAAAAAACTTTAACATCGCGAGTTAGGCAACGCGCTCTGATTGGTCAATAAATAAAGGGTGAATCATGATTCATGATACAACGGCCTGAATAATTACAATAAATTGACTTCACATCATGTGTAAGGGAGTGATGTCATATTTTTATATTTGGAATAAAACATTCGTTCTCAGCATGGAAGATAGAATACTCCATGGTTCTCGGAACAAAAATAGCCTATTGATTCAATTACACACTTCTATTCCTGGGGTTCGAAATCAGCAAGTCAAATGTTTATCAGCTGTTATATTTCAGCAGCTCAACAAATGTTTTAATACCCTCAAAATCAATTACAACAATGTAGGCTCGGCCCAATAAAACGACGATATTTCACAATTATTTTAATCACACTTTCCATTATATTTATCACAAAATAAGTTATCACTAAAATCACAGACTTCAACAGAGAAGTAACCTTTGCCTCGGGTTTGCATGCGACCATCCAGGTCGACTGTCGAATGGCGAATGTCTCGATTCCTCAGTTCTATGCTCTAACGTCGACATCAATGTCGTCAATATGCTCACTGGCGCCACCAAGTGGCGACTGATGTTAGTAGTATATTTTAGTCAACACCATACTTATATTCACAATAAGTACAAAATAATAGCCCCAAGGGTACTTTACACTGTAATAATAGAAAGCACGCTAACAGCTCGGCCATCTGACTTTTCGTACGTCCTCGTACGTGATACACATTATATTTTGCATTCAATACTGTACAATCATCATCTAAACGTGCTCTCCATCAAAGTTTTAAACAATCCAAGAAATTATGATAAATGCTAATATTGCTATGCCTGTATCTATATGAAAATGAGTTTTCATAAATATATTGATCACAACTGTGTTATTAATCAAAACTAATAGATCTTAATAATAGTGTCCCAAGAACAATTACTATCCTTCTCAAATAAATTTTTGAGCCTTCGAAAAAAAATTTAAATATAATATGATCAAATCGATATCATAATATACATCTATAAAAATCTTTATTTCGTAAGAGCGGTCATATATTACAATTGTTATTTCGATATTCATTTTCGTTTTCAGGTTCAATAGGTACTTTATACTTTCAACTTAATGACTTTCATCGTAATCATCTACGAGTATGTTTAATATGTAAAAATATAAAACTTTTAATGAGTATTCTATGAAGTAAACTTTGCACACTATTCTGCTAAGATCTAATATTAGGGTCATATTAACTGAATAATGGGAAATAACACAACATTTCAAATTTTCTTTCAATCAAGCAAAAAATTGACTACTAATAATGAAAGTTGTGTATTATTATAACTACGGATATTTCAACCTTGTTACATGAATCGATGATCATACCGAAGCTATATAGTTACACTCTCCACACAGTGGCTACTCGACCCAGAAAAACCTTTCATAACATCTATAAAATGGCTTAATAAGTCTATAATAACTATTATTGTTAGAGCTACCTACTATCAAACCTTTACGGTTGCGGTACGTGTTCAAATCGCCAGCTACCTTGCCGCGTGGGACGTCTTCATGCGTCGGTCATGCTCCTTACTTGGCTCTCTTCTTTGATCAGATCCATCTCTCAATTCATACTTGGCCGCGATGGGGAGTGTCGCTCAAGCTCACCACACCGTCCGTCACGACCAAGCTTTTCCACTTGGTTCACTAAACCCGACCGTTGCTCAGGCTCATCGCTCGGACTGTCATTTTGGCAGCACCTCAGACGTCGCTCTTGCTCACCGTCTGAGAAATTCAGTGAACCATATCATTACCGTGGTGATATCGCATACGCATCGGTCGTCGCTCAAGCTCACCGCCGGAACGTATCTCAGTTTTCTCACCGTTGCTCTAGCTCTCCGGTGGTGGTAATAAGTGTATCTTTTCATCAAATATTGTCTGTTTCGTAGGGTCCTGAAAAGTATTAGTCATGTCGTCTAGTCTCGTATTATCGTCTTGTCTCATTTCGTCTTGTCTCCTATCGTCTTGTCTCCTATCGTTCATCAAATTCATCATTTTATTTCAAATTATATCATTCATTTCTATCCATTTCAATTAATGCAATTCAGTTGACGCCTTTCGATTAGCTTCATATCGATTAGCTTCATATCGGTTAGCTTCATATCGATTAGCTTCATATCGATTAGCTTCATATCGATTAGCTTCATTTTGATTAGCTTCATTTCCATTAGCTTCATTTTGATTAGCTTCATTTCGATTAGCTTCATTTCGATTAGCTTCATTTCGATTATCTTCATTTCGATTGGCTTCATATCGATTAGCTTCATATCGATTAGCTTCACATCGATTAGCCTCATATCGATTAGACTCATATCGATTAGCCTCATATCGATTAGCTTCACATCGATTAGCCTCATATCGATTAGACTCATATCGATTAGCCTCATATCGATTAGCTTCATATCGATTTAGCTTCATTACGATTAGCTTCATTACGATTAACTTCATTTCAATTTGCTTCATTTCAATTTGCTTCATTTCAATTTTCTCCGATTCAACAATTCAACTCAATTGGATTCAACTCAATTGGATTCAACTCAATCGGATTCAACTCAATCGGATTCAACTCAATCGGATTCAACTCAATCGGATCCAACTCAATTGGATTCAACTCAATTGGATTCAACTCAATTCGATTCAACTCAATTCGATTCAACTCAATTCGATTCAACTCAATTCGATTCAACTCAATTCGATTCAACTCGATTCAATCCATTTCGATTCAACTCGATTCGATTCAACTCGATTGGATTCAATTCGATTCGATCAATCTCGATTTGTTTCAAGTTGATTCAATTCAACTCGATTCAATCCACTTACTGCATGTTCTTTACCAGAGCTTTCTGGTGCCGGTGGTCTCCAGGTGCTTAATCGTTTTTCATCGAATTTCGTCAGTATCGTGGTTTTCAGTGTTGTCGCAGTACCCTCTGACGCCGATGTATATATTCAATCTGAAACTTATAAATACTGTATAAGTGCGAATTCATACACCAACGCAAATAGACATAAATCATAAGCACTCCATGATATAATATCGTCACGTCATTATTTAGGAATCAGGGTATATGTTTATCATTAAAAAGGGATACTGATGATGTTAAACTGTATTCTGTCAGTCCAGTCTCCAGCAACGTTAGAGACAAAGCAACTAAAAATCAATAGTATATTCCTATATTTTTTACTTATATCTGGAGATTAAGAATAAGTGGGCGCTTATGTAACAAAAGAAATTACTCTTCAGATAAAATGTTTCTAGTACAGTAGTACGTACTCCTACTTGTATAATAATATCAATAAATAAATAAAATCTTAAATTCCATTACTTTCAATGCTCGAAAAACTAACAACAATACATCAAATCAATCCAATAAAATGGTTCATGTCAATATTCATCACTCCTTTTGAATAATCGCTTCATTATAGGGAAAAATAACCCTAAACTCCTGTAAGAAAATCTGTACTACCTGTCTGTATCGTCCACCAGGATATTAATAGCCCAATAAGTAGTCTAGTAATTTTAGTTGACCAGGTTTTATAATCGCTTTCCAAGGGAAAAGGATATCAATATGATATTATGACAAATAATACCATAATAATTATGTACATAATATTTATGTACATAGTACCTAGACATGGATATTCCTATGACGAATTCCCTCTTCGACTGCAAGTCACTAAATAATTATGATCATCAAATAAATCTATATAATTCGTTGATATACATAATATTAACGGATGTCGCATTGCGTATTCCCATTCTATTCGCTTTGGCTTTGAAGCCTGTTTGATACCTCAATGTTTCATAGCAGAAACACTTGTCACATCACACATATAGATCCATACTCCATCACATTGAACAATAATTGCAATGTTTAAACTCAATTTATATGTCTCTAACAGTTTGCCCGATGCTCCGCGAATCGCTCTTATCGTTAAATGCCATCTATCGGGTCAATACTATCCTCTTCAACCTAGAACTAACCATATACATTCACAAAATTTCGTTGGAGTCGGTTCGATAGAGTAGGAAGAAGAAGTTCATGTCTATTCATGTTATTTTTTTTACAAGCCTTTATTTTTTTTACGGTCCACCGCCTGTCGCGCCACATGTCCTGGGTTTAATTCCAGTGAAGCGTACATTTAAATAAGTTTGAGTTGCTGGTCTCAGTCCGTCCAAGGTACTCATTACACACTGTTACACATACTGCTGTGGGGCTATGAGTGTGTAGCATTATAAAATATCACTAATGTCTTTACATTACCTTGTAATTACTTAGAAGAGCAATGCACGCACGTAGGGCACATCTCATGTGTGATTAGGCTGCATAATTAAATCAATTACCGTAGAATCCCGACCGCAGTCCGGCAATCTCTTGTCACAAAGAAATCTGTAATCATAATACATGGTTTAGTTAATCTCAGTCACTATCGCTTTCCAGTTCTTTGAATCCGTTGAGTAGTCAATTATACGTATTGTACCGCTGTACAGTGAGCACAATAAACATCGCGGCATCGCCATAACCAAAACCCATAAAAACAATACTTGTAACATCCAACGGGAATCACCAAAATATTCCAGAGTAGCCATCTAAGCTCGTATTTGGCGTGCAATGCACAGAAGCCATTATGATAACCGAATTAATTGAATACGGTAGTCATTTAAGTGTGCATTCATTGTATCTTATTCTGCAACGTACCTTAGTTACGTAAATTAAATAGATATCACAAGAAACCATCTCAAGTAATCCTCTTGGCTTGCTAACAAAAATACAAAAAAAATGTCTTACCACAGAATAGATAATAGTACTACATGTCTTACCTCAACAACCCGTTATTTTATAACAAGCTTTTATTTCATTTCAACACTTTCAACTATCCGGTGTCTAATCAAATCCTGTAAGTTAAGGTTAACTTGACTTACTTCCCAGTGTCCAATTGATCTGAAAGGCGGCACAAGCGCTTGGTTAATGTGACTGTATAATGCAAACACACCACAAACTCCGTGACACGAGATTTCTGTTAGATTTTTTTATATAAGATATTACAATATGTATTAAATAAAATCGAGCTCGTCTATTGTGCATAATATCATGACTCGAGAAGATCCATTACATTAGCATCAAAGATCAAAAATTAAATTCAAAATCATTTATCCATGTAGGTATCACTAATATACTTAATGCACGTCATTTTTCTTTCTTATCCACCAACAATTCGGAAAGGTTCTTTGATGACAGCAAAAGATTTTTGTGTAACTACCCGCATGTTCATTTTCGGATTTGCTATATTGGTTGGTATGTTGCGATTTCATATGTGACAATTGTTTTATGAGAAACTAGCGGATACCAGGCGTGTTCCACTAGGCTAAAGATTGTATAAAGGAAAAGTCGGAAATCGAAAATGTGCCTAATGCTTAATAATAATTTTAATGGTCTCAAACCATCTTCGCTGCGTTTCAAATGAAACCATTTTGAAGTTAGAAAGATCAGTTGAATGGTTTCAAAGTATATAGAAGACATCCGTACAAGCATTTTTTGCGGTTTATATAATATTAATATATATAAATCACGTGTCACGCCGTCCGTCCGCAACGGACTCCCAATCAAATTTGCACATCGTGTGCAGTTCGATCCAACCTGAAAGATAGGATAGCGTACATCTCAAAATAATAAAAAAAAAACCGTTGACAGAACGTAGTCCGTCCGGGCAGCCAGTATATAGATAAAGTTAACCCACCACTTGGTTAAATTTAGCTCAACAAAATAAAGCAAAACGATCTCAAAGTCAAGGAGACTCAATAACGGCAGAATAATTGTATTGTCCATCTCATGATTTACCATCACGTCCATCTCTTCAGAGTATCATCAAGTTGAAACTACCATACACATAATATTGTATTGGGTGACCTCTTTAGCTAATACTCAAGTAATAAAAAAAATCCTGTAAGAAATATATCTTGGTGTTTATTTAATCTTTGGCTTCCAAAATTCTTACATTGCATTACAGTACCCATTTAACTATTAGGTTGATAATTATTGATGTATTCGCGGGACATGGAGGGAGCTCAAGCGCGTTGTTGGCCGTGGATTGAAGGAAACTTAATATGTAATTATGTACCTACTCTATAAAAGACGCCACATCATAGCGGGGCAATATTTTGGATGCTTGTTTCACAGTTCGTTTATCATTCAATTTGATACATTGATTCAGTAGCTAATAATAAAAGGTAGGCTTTTGTATTATCAGTTCTAGTCTAGCTAATAAAAGTTACTTAATAACCTGGAAGTTTTATTGGTTTTCCTCCCTTTTTTATTAAATAAAAGGCGCATCGGTGTCTTCTTGCGTATCCATGATTATTTACGTGGGTAGGCGGGTGAGGGGATCAGGCCTTCATTATAATGAAAATAAATCGTAGATTCAAAAGACATTCATATACAGATTACAAAATCAACAATTACTAGTTATAATATTAACGGATCACTTGGATACGGAACGATTACTTTTTAACCAACGTTCCACCTGAACATGTGAAGCGCGTGCGCAACGTCCTTAAGCCTTGACTGCTCAATAATAACTTACTATGCAATGGCTGCCACATACATAAAGCATCTGTTTAGTACACTTTTCATGGTGTTTGTTGTTTTTCTATTTACATATATTATGATCAACTGCACACAATAAAATCTGACTTTCAACTCGCATCCGTTATCGGACAGACAAAAATATTGAAGAGCAAGCGCAAATTAGAAAAAAAAAAACCATTATATTTCTTCATTTTTCCAATTTCGACACGTGTCATCAGAAGAAAAAAAAAATTACTCACATTTTTATTTCACCTCACCTCTTTGTGGCGTGGCTAGACATTTAACCTTCAAAAATAATCGCATAGTTCTCCATTTTCCTAAATTCAGCACGTGTCATCAGGAAAAAATAATAAAATACTCACGTTTTTATCTCTTTGGGGCGTGGCGAGAGATTCTTCTATCTGTCCATCCCTTCTTCTGAACTGTAGGCTCGGCCCAATAAAACGACGATATTTCACAATTATTTTAATCACACTTTCCATTATATTTATCACAAAATAAGTTATCACTAAAATCACAGACTTCAACAGAGAAGTAACCTTTGCCTCGGGTTTGCATGCGACCATCCAGGTCGACTGTCGAATGGCGAATGTCTCGATTCCTCAGTTCTATGCTCTAACGTCGACATCAATGTCGTCAATATGCTCACTGGCGCCACCAAGTGGCGACTGATGTTAGTAGTATATTTTAGTCAACACCATACTTATATTCACAATAAGTACAAAATAATAGCCCCAAGGGTACTTTACACTGTAATAATAGAAAGCACGCTAACAACAATAAAATTATTCTAGCAGTAGGTACTCGTAAAGTGAAAAGTTCTGTTTGTTTGTTTCATGAAGTACATGAGAAAAATAGAACGTACTGATAGCAATAGTCGGTCAAAAAGTCGGTCAGAAATAATATGGAAGAAAAAATCGGCCCGATTATCGGTCAGGTCGGACTACAAAAAGACTGACGTGGGCGGGAAGCGTTAACTTGTTAAAAAAACAAATCGCACCCTTAAAATGAAAGTGACCTAACTCAAAATTCCTGTAATTTCTGTTTTTGCTATAAACTTACCTTAAAATGCATACCCTAAAACCCTGTGATGAGAAAGAGCTCGAATTATGAGTAAGAAAAGGACAACCTAATAATCGGTCACTTTCATTAGTCGCTCTATTCATCGATATATACTTTTTTGAAAACTTTCTTGCTCATTTCCCACAAATTCCAATTTTTGAGTTAGGTCACTCTCATTCTAAGGGTGCGAAATGATAGTTACCTATTAGTTGATTTTATTTTTTCGGTCCTATTAATAGGCTAGCAGGGTTTTGACTTAAGTCGAGTTCAAATTTTGAAAAAACTTAAGTGACGTAACGTAAGTATAAGTACCTATACAAACTCAAACTTTTTACATTTTTGATGTGATGATAGCCTTAACCAGGATTCAGAAAATTACGAAAATGGATTATCTTACAATATTTATTAAGTACTTTTTGGTCTTTGTTAGGTATATTTACTTTACGAACTTTACTTACCGGAAAAAGATATCCGTGGGAACTTTTGAGCTCGTACTATTTATATTACAAGTGTCTATTCAGCAAGATTATTTTACAATATAACAACTCGACATTCTTTAGAAAGATTTAATGTTGAGTAATAGTCGCCCCGTATTCATGGTAAACATTTGTTTAAGAATAGTTGATCAACATTGTTGGTGAGCGGCGAGAATGTTGTTAGCAACTATGACGCTATCAACTCTGCAACATGCATTGTTGCCAGCAACATGTTGACAGCAATTCCGCAACACGTTGATTCAACTTTGTTGCTAAACAAATGTTTCTCATGAATACGGGGCTTAAATAGAGAATATTACGCAAAGCTTGTTGTAGATGGCGCCATCAGCACGTACAGTAAACAAACCAGGCATCATGGTGCACACATGTTTGCACTAATGTTATTGAATTGAAGTGTAAAAACCGTCTGTAAAAACACTTGACATATCAAATAAATTTTATAATTATTCTTATATATCTTCTATACATCTATACAAATAAATAAAATAGGAGTGTCTGTTTGTTTTCACACATTTTCTTTTGGAAATTAATGGGTCCCGTCATGGCTACATCCAAATACACCACATTGAGACATTGATGCATTATTGTAGAATAATACGCATTTTTAATGTACTATTGTGTCTTCTGTGACCACGCTTTGAACAATTTTTAAAAAATTTACGATTTGTGCTGGTGCTGCACTCTGGCGCGATACCTTTGCAGTAATATCTTTTATTGTGCTGAATTATAATGATGTCAACCGTCGTTACTATGAAAATATTCAACCGAAGCATAGGGAATAGGATACGAACACTTTATTTGCTGGATAAATTTGGTCGAATCCGCCATTAGTAAATAAATGAACAATTTACTCGTTCAATACCAACTTCACGTGTCTCACCATGACACAGAACATGCCTCCAGATTTGGCGCGCCAGGGTTAAAGCTCAGCTGTTCAAATATTATGCATAATTTTAACTTCATGACCACGGACCGCTTTACCACGCACCTTCGCTTAAAATGAACGTATTGCCAGTGCCACAGTTTTTTTGTATGTTTATCTATACGGAATTAAAAAAAAGCAGTTTTAGGTGCCTAGGTTTTTCCTGTTTTGTCATGGACCCTATCATTGATTGGAGCACTGAGAAAATATCACAAACACAAAATAATATTTTATATTTCATTTTTAAAAGGAGAAAATGAGGTTAATTTAAGAGGGCTACAAGCTATACTCTACGGAGGATGTTTGTAACCCAGGCAGGATACCGAATTGAATGAATTACACAAGGATTCTACTGAGAGGTTCAATCAAATGGAGGATTATAAGCAAGCCTAATAAAGCCTCCTAAGGGTCAACGCACATTTATTCGGCGTCATTCGCGTTTCGCCGAATGATTTTGGTTACACTTATACGGCCGCGTACGGCGTCGTAAGAATGCGAACGACTGCTTACGGCGTCGTAAGAATGCGAACGGCTGCGTACGGCGCTGAATACGCTGCGAAGTCCGTCCGAAAACGTTAGTAGGTATAGTAGTTTATTAGGGTAAGGTTTCCAATGTCGTACCCCCTAAGGGAAAATAGCTGTAGATTTTAGGGTATGTATTTGAAAATAAATAAAAATTAAATCTCATACGTCTACTTAATGTTTATTCGTCCAATTGCTGTTGTTTACTCGCATGCTTAAATAGTTCAATTTGACACCATTAGATTTCATTTAATGTTTAATAAACCGAGCGGCCAGATATCAGTGAGGTACGATTTAGGCGCTGGTACGACTTGGGCAACCTTATCCTACCTAGGCTACCTATACAGGGTGAGTTGGAAAGGTATAATGATACTTATGTATATTTACACATAAGATACATTGTAAATTTACAGCATATCATTTTGGGATTTTACGTATTTGTTTTGATTTTGTGAAAATAAATAAATTTAATGAAAGTATCAAATAAATAATGCCGCGCATACGCTAGTAGTAAAAGTTCATTGGCCGCGCGCGTAGTAGGTATCAGCTGTGCCTCAGCACCACGTCGCCGCGCCGCGCCGCCCCGAGCCGCGCGACCCGCGTCGACCAACTTTTCCTTCATACTTTTATCGGCTTAGGACGATCAAAAAAACCATGAAATATCAGAAAATTGGACAACAACATACCTAGTAAATTATTATTTTAAAGTGAAACATAATAATTTATTAGGTTGGTACCTACTTAATTAACTTAAAGAAAGTAATTAATATGGTATTCTTGGCGTTATTTAAAAAGTTGGAATCACGATATTTACGTTTGATTATTTACATAAACTACGAACTAAACTTACCCACTAAGTGTATTTTAATAATTGTTCCAAGTGTCCACCTCCGTTTTGGATGCACAGTTCAGCCCGGCGCGGGCGCAAATTGTCTTTTAAGTTTTCTTAACACTAACCTATTCGATTTAACGACCATAAAAGCACTTATAATTTTGTCTTTTAATTGTTCTACACTTTGACACTCACGTTCGTACACAAGTCTTTTAATATCTCCCCACAAATAAAAGTCCAGAGGCGTTAGATCTGGTGACCGTGCCGGCCACGCAATGGGTCACTACGACCTATCCACCGATTGGTAAACTACTAAACTCCCGATCTAAATATGCACGAACTTCACTATGGAAATGTGCCGGAGCTCCATCCTGCTGGAAGTACATGTCACTTGTCAGATAGATAATGAAAGCGGTACTTCCAACAATTCCGTCACTACGTATCTCAGAATGTCAAGATACCACCTCCCAGTTAGTCTGCCCTCGATGAAGTAGGATCCGATAGCACAGTCATTTATGTAGGAACTGTTCGTTTGAGAATGGTAAAGGACCGTTCCTCCTTGTTCTTGGCGTGCTTATTTTCACTCGTTTAACAAATAAATCGCAACACCAATAATTATTAAAATCGCAAACACTGCTGCGCTCACGGCGGAACAACTGTTTGTGTACTGTGTATGTGTACCTACCTACATTGCTTTCGCACGGCAACGCGGCAGACGCGGGGCGGGGCGGGGCGGGGGGGGGGGGAGGCCGAAGCGAGCGGCGCCGCGGCGCGGCGGTTTTTGGCCTTTGTCGGTACGTTATTTACGACGGCGGCACGGGCGCCCGAGCGGTTTCATAGAACGGCGAAAAAGCATTGCGAAACGTTCATTTATCGCATAGGGCACGAAAGGCGTAAGCTAGGCTAGTAGTTCAATGACCACGCGCGTTCTATCAGCTGTGCCCCGCCCCGCGCGCGTCGCATCCCGCAGCGCGCTACGCTATCCCGTAACTTTTCATTCATATTTTTATCGCTTAGGACGATTAAAATGAAATAAAATATCAGAATGTGCAATTGCACAATGACCTGCAAAATTATTATTTTAAAGTGAAACATGACATGATAAGGTAGGTAAGTAACTTAATGTAGGTAGCTTATGTAATGTAGGTAAGTAGGTAGGTAGCTTATGTAATGTAGGTAACTTAATGTAGGTAGGTAAGTAACTTAAGGTAGGTAAGTAACATAGCGGGGCCCGGATAGCTGTCGAGTCCACCATGAAGTATCTGGGATTGGTGCTCGACAGCCGATGGGAATTTGGGCCCCACTTCAGGCGACTGGCGCCCAAGCTGATGGGCGCAGCGGGCGCGCTTTCAACATTGCTTCCCAACTTGGGGGGCCCGAGTGCCTCCTGTAGGCAGTTGTACGTGGGAATCGTGCGGTCCATGGCCCTGTATGGGCGACGGACATGACGGCCAGCACTCTCGCCGTTCTACGCAAACCGCAGAGGGCGATGGCCGTCAGAGTCGTCCGCGGGTATCGCACGATTTCCTACGAGGCGGCTTGCGTCCTGGCCGGATCCCCGCCCTGGGACTAGAGGCGAAAGTACTCGCGTCATTATACCGATGGCGCGAGGAAGAGCGGGTACGGGGTTCGAGGCCGGTGCAACGGCAGATTGCGCTGCGCCGAGAGGAGCTCCGTCAGGTCTTGGTGGCGGAATGGCGGCAAAGGCTTCTGCGCCCTACCGCCGACCTCGCTACCATCGAGGCGATCCGGCCAGTACTCGACGACTGGCTCGGGAGAAGGCACGGCTTCCTGTCATTTAGGGTGACGCAGGTGCTGTCGGGCCACGGCTGCTTCGGCAAATACCTGTGCCGCATAGACAGGGAGCCGGACGCTCGGTGCCACCACTGCGTCCATTGCGGGGAGGACACGGCGCAACACACGCTCGCCGAGTGCGTAGCTTGGGAGGAGCAGCGCCGTGTCCTCACAAATGAAGTAGGAGGCGATCTGTCGCTGCCGGCCGTAGTGCGGAGGATGGTCGGTAGCGCAGAGTCGTGGGACGCGGTGGTGTCCTTCTACGAGGACGTGACGTCGCAGAAGGAAACTGCGGAACGGGAGAGGGAGATCTCGACTCCCTTCCCCGGCCGCAGAAGGCGCACCGGGCGCAGAGGAAGGGCGGACAACGCCCTTTTCCGGCCCCCATGAATGGGTCCAGGGGCGAGGGACTTGGGGAAGTCCCCGCCCCCCTATTCAATGGACCCGAGTCGCAGACGCGCGCGGGTGTCAGCGCGCGCCTCTGAGGCGCTGCACGGGGTAGTTCAACACCTCACTACCCCGTGCAGGAGACGAGGCCCGGGCAGACCCGGCCAGCACCAGTGTGGGGCTGCGGAAGAATTTGGATTCCCGCGGCCCCGCGAGCACGTGCGAGGAGACACCGGGGTGGTTTTAGCCGGTAAGAGTCCGGCACGCCCCTCCGCCTTTCCCCAAGCGGAGGTAGTCCATGAGGATTTCCCCCCGTAAAAAAAAAGGTAAGTAACTTAAAACTTAATAATACTTAATCTTGGCGTAGGTATTTAAAAAGTTGGAATTACGATATTAACAACAATTGGCTATTTACATTAAACTATGAATTAAACTTACCCAATTAATTATTCAAAGTTTCCACCTCCGTTTAATTAATCGGTACATTAATAGGTATTGTTCATTTGAGAACGGTAAACGACTGCTCTTTCTTCTTCTTGGCATGATTTAAAATCACTAGTTTAACTAAAAATTGTCAATGTAAACAATACGATTAATTAACCGACTTTTTGTTTAATTGCTTTCGGACGGCCAGACGCAAGGGAGCGTCTCACCCCGCTCCCCCGGAAGGCCCCGGAAGGCCCGGCCGGGCGAACGCCGGCGCATACGTACGTAGTAAGTAACGACGGCGCGGGGCGGCGGCGCGGTGCCATAAAACGATAAAACCGAGCTTCGGGAATAGCGGCGAATACAAAGCATTGCGAAATTCATTCATGTATCGTATAGCGCGCGCGACTAAAATGATACTTTTAACTATTATTTAAAATATTAATTTTATTATGTTTTTTTTCTTTTTGTAAAACATCTTAATATTAATTCAAAGTAATTAATAAGGTAGTCTGTGTCACATAACGTGATAAGGTTCGTATTTTTTTTTACGATTTAGATTCGTAAAATTTTATGCTAGTTCATCTCAGTTGCCTCTTCGGAAACTATGGTTTTTTTTTCGAGACACCTTTTGGAATCATCCTGTATAATAGTTATAACAAGTTAAAATAAAGGTGAGAAAAACGTAAGTAGGTACATATTATTGTCTATAAAATATCTACTAATTCTTCTTATGAAAGTAGACCGTATAATATGTATGTACTGTATATATGTATGTATGTACTGTATACATATGTATATGTACCAACATACTAATATAAAATTTGATGTAGGTATTTTAAGTTCATATTATAAATAAATAAAAAAGTACTTACCGCTACAGGACCTTATTTTTGAGATTTCTTCCCAAGCATTATTTTTTCTTTGTTGATCGCTATAATGTGACGAACTACCTAATATCGTATAAGCAAGCATATTTTTGAACTAGCGATATAAGTGTTATTCCTCCATCATTAATTTATTTCGTAAAAATAAAATAATTTTAATTATTTTAAAACACGTCCGAACTTTCTCAATCTTCCCAATGATTACGTAAATAAATCGAATCTATACGGTTTAATCTATACGGGAACTATGAAGGTCGCAACCTGTCGACAAGGCCAAGGAGTCAAAAATCTTCCATGTACCTACCTACCTACCTACAGCGCGGCGCTGTTCCGCCGCGTTCGGCGTCGTACGCGGCCGAACGATAAAACACATTTGTCGTCGTTTTCTACTTGTTTACCGCGAAAGCGGAATCGGCGCCGAAAAGCCGAAAGGATGCGTACGCGTCTCCATACAAAATCGTTGTTTACTATGGACAAAAGCCGAATGGAGCTGAATAAATGTGTTTTGACCCTAAAAAGGAAAGAAAAGCAGCCTAAAAAGCAAATACTAATCAGCAAACCACGATTTAATCAAATAAAAAAAAATCGTATTTATTTTTAATAGGGTGTATCCTAAAACTCCATAATATGCTGCAAATTATTATTGTTGCTCATATCTTCATATCTTAAAATATTATTATAATAAACGTGGCCACATTATTGAATTATTTATATTTGGAATGAACACATTCTTTTATTTTGAAAAATACTGGCGATGACTTAATGTATATTATAACAAGCTTTGGCCCGCGGCTTCGCCGGCAGTAACGTGGTTTCGAAACGAAATTTTTAATAAATTAATTTAGTTTTAAACGCCCGTGGCTTCGCGCGCATGTAAATCATTTTTTACAAATCCCGCGGGAACCCTGAACTTTTCCGCGATAAAAAGTAAACTATGTGTTAATCCAGGGTATATGATATCTCTTTTCCAAATTTCAGACAAATCGGTTAAGTAGTTGTGGCGTGATTGAGGAACAAACATCCAAACATGTTCACAAACTTTCACATAATATTAAAATATTATATTATATTATTCCCAAATTAAGCTACACAGTTTTATGTCCTTTGAATTCTTAGTCCGCAGCGTCGCGGCGTTGCAGTGCATCGCAATAAAGTCATCGTCAGTATTTAAAAAAATAAAAGAATGTCTTCCATCCAAATATAAATTAAATAATGTCGCCACGTTGTTTTGTGTCTGCGTGTTCAAACTGCTTTTGTATTGTGATTTAATGTTTGCCGAAATATATTCTGTCGGAGTCTGGTTGCACCAGTATAGAGGAAATAAATAAAAACAATAAAATTAAGTATAGATATATTACGTCGTAGTCCAGTCGTAGAATTCATAATTACATGAATTAATCGACTATTTCATAAAGTTGTCATGTTTCATGAAATACCTATGAATTATCTTTTGACCACTGTCATGGGTCATTTTGACTCACATTACCAAAATTAACTTATAATGATTAGACGTACTTTTTTAACTATGTCTAGATTTACTTACATAGATTTCGATCAATAGGAGTTTTACATGATGTAAAACGGTTAGTCCAGGACAGAAATTACCGGATAAATGTAGAACCTTGGGAGGCGACTCAAGGGTTAAAATTAAAAGGTCTTTAAACAATTCAGTAATTCATCGCTCTACGTACACACCTACTATGAAAAATGTTGGCATTTTCAGTATTATTACATTTGTCACACACTTATAAAATTATATAACACCATACTAAAGTTTCTCATTAATTGTTACAGGTAACGCAAGAGAGAAAAAATGACGACCAAGTCGTATAGCAAGCATAAAGAATTCAAGGAGTTCTCCAGCAGTAAAGGAACTGTGCCCTACACGGACGAACAATTCGGTAAGAATATCAGCTTATGCAGTGCAGTTATACTTAATATGAGCACTAGTATCTGTTTAATATTGATAGTTTTTAGTTTGACTTACTACTTGGGTGAATATTTGAAAATAAGCATATTCGCTTGTTTCAAAGAACGAATCAAAGATTGTTACCAAAATTGTTCTTTATAGATTTTTTATATAGTTTATTATATTACATTGTTATATAATATATGTGAAAGGGACAATGATAAAACTAATAATGTAAAAGTTATAGACAAAAGAAGATTTTTTGAAAACGGTAATGATATTTAAGACGAATGGTAATTATTAGAAATAAATGGTAATTAGAAAATTTAAAATGGCAATTAGAAATGAAGTAACTTCCAAAATCATTCAATCATTTTTTCATAATAAAATAATCATTTTTATAATACTTGAAATAACAATTTTAATGATTCAGTCTTCTTTTTAGAGATATCGATATAATTATAGTTAAAAGTAAATAATTATAGTAAAATAGTGGATAGTAACATAGCAGTTACAAACAAAATCAATAATGTAATCATAATTAATACTATTAGTAGTACTACATTTGGGCATTGAACGTAGTTGATATACCTACAATTATTTTTGGAAAAAAATCCCATTTTGAAAAAACTTCGTTTCGGCGGCCAGTCATGAAACATGTGTCAATTAACGGAGTAAGTGATTATAATGAAAAATTATTCAGTGATGAAAATAAATATAAACCGTTGAAATATAAAGCAAAAAAAAAGGTCTTCGGTAAAAAAAATTGATAAGATTACATTATGTGATTACGATCAAAAAGAATTCAGTGATGAAATGTTGACAGTACTATTCTAATACACCTTGTCATCGATATTAACTTCAGTTTGCAAATGTGGTTTATTATCAGGAGTTACAGCTGAAAGAAGTGTTACTTTCTCATTATCTGCAAATGGTGTCTTGATTATAACGTTAGATGTAATTTTTTCATTTTGTTTATCGTCTGCGTAAAGTACTGCTTAGCTCTATTGAGCACTCCCAATTTCTTTGCAGTTTGGCCTTACTAACCAAGTGGTCCCGAAATTGCACTTCATTCGAAATGTCGACACCACGGATCTCAATGCTTTTGGAGATGTTAAGAGGAGTGTTCTGAAACTGAGGTGCCATGACGACATGGGTTTTCTTAGCGGTTAACGCGCAAACTTGTGTCTTCTCAGTGTTAAACTGGACTAAATTTACCCTGCCCCATTCCGAGACCCGCTCCAGAGATGTCTCGACTTCAGATACAAGTTTCATCCTCTTCTCCTCAATCTGCATCCGAGAAAGATTTGTTCGGCCTGTATAACGAGCATCACCCGTAATATCATTAGCATAGCAATGGATATTCCTGATGTCAAGCATATAATTGATATGCATGATGAACAGTGTAGGTGAGAGCACAGAGCCTTGAGGGACGCCAGCATTTATGGGCTTCGTGTCCGAGCATACTTCGTCAACAACGACCTTGATGCTCCGCTTCGATAAAAAATTGGCAATCCATTTGCACAAATTCTCGGGTACTCCGTAGGAAGGCAGCTTAGAGAGTAATGCCTTATGCCATACCCTATCGAAGGCCTTTGCAACATCCAAACTTACAGTCAATGCTTCTCTCCTGCTCTCAATTGATCTATTTTAGTGGTCTCAAACCATCTTCACATTATTGCCTTTCAAATTTAACCATTTTGGGGCACATCGGTAGGATGGTTTTAAAGTCTATAAAGGACATCCGTACAAAATTGTTTAAATTATAAAGAAGATATACCTTTACAACATGTAACATAGTGTTGTCATAAACTAAAGGTCATATTGATTATCTATTAAGGACTCCCTTTAGAAATTTCTCATTATCTAATTACCATCCAAACAAGCTCATTACCGTTTTATTAAAAAAGAATGGTAAAGTCCGGTAATTAGATAAACGGTGATTAGAAAATCACACATTTTCTTGAATTTCTCTGTATTTAGTGACTGTTATTATTTTTATTATTTATCTATGTAAAATAGTTGTCTATGCAAGAACCTAAGACTTACATTATGGCAGAAAAACATATCTACTAACTACTTACCTTCAAAAAATTTAACGGCACTGAGAAATATTTTGAAACAAAGCACTCGTGCAGTGCAATAATTTTATATTACGTCGTGCTGAAGCATGTTTTGACACTTCCGTTAGTTCGAAGAGTGAGCCACGATTGGTGGTCGAATGTTTATACCTAAAGGAGCGCTGTACAGTACAAAATAAGCAACAAAATTGAAGTGACCATCCTAAAGAATGGTAATTATATAACAATGCTGGGACAAAATTCAAAATGATTTTATGTAACGAAAATATGTTCTTTGCATCATGATTTTAATGTAAGGCATGTATATACTAGTCTATTATCGAAATCGTTGAAGAAAACTTCGTTCTTCAGTTGTATATTTTTTTTATACAGCATCATTTGTAGAAATCGGGGAAAAGGGACACTACTGGTAATTAGATTTTGGATTGTTTCATCACAATTTGCGCTATTTGGACTAATTATTTTTGTATAACATCTACTGCGCCAAGTAAAAGACGGTTCGGTGTTTGTAAAAAGCACCTTGTCATAATCTATAACAATAAAGAAGTATGATATTTTCTAATTGCCGCTCAATTTCTTTATTTTCAAAGAATCGCCCACTTCCACTGTAAGACCTTATTGTAATGAAGCATGATGCAAATAAGTACTTTTGACTTCTTTGTCTGGTTATAGGAGTTGTTCTTATTGCAGATATGATAAAATCCGACCTACTGCCAAAAGGCAGTAAGTTGGATTCCCTGGGCCGCAGCGGAGCGGGCACGCACGAGTATCATTATGAATACAAGGAAGAGAAGCATCCCAGCGGCAAGTACGACAGGAAAGACTTGCGCACTGTCGAGGTAAGAAAACTTTTTAGATTAACTATGTCCTTAATCGTGGCTTTTACCCGAAATCATACTAATATTATAAATGTGAATGCAAGTTTGTTTGTTACGCTTTCACGTGAAAACTACTTAACCGATTTGGCTGAAATTTGGAATGGAGATAGCCTATACCCTGGATTAAAACATAGGATACTTTTTATCCTGGATAAGTTCAGGGTTTCCGTGGGATTTGTAAAAATCGATCTCTACCGCGGGCGAAGCCGCGGGCAAAATATCTAGTATTCAATAGAATTGTAAAGTATTGGAACCTCCTAGGGCAAGACTGGCCAAAATCTGCCAATTAAATTATTAAACCTCAACTCCAAATTCTTTTAGATACTGTAAAATATTCGAGGCAATCACAATTAATTATTTTACAATATTGGTGGTGTCTTAGCTCGCTCGATTCAAACAAAAAAATTGGGCAAAAATATTTGTCGATTGAAACTTCTCCACGACTAAAGATCTAGTACCTGAAAATATTTTTAAAAGTTACAGTTTGAAGAACTCTAACGGACTATTACACTCCATTCCAGGAGTTCACAGTCCCACCTAAGACCATCCCGAAGACCAGTGAGAGCAGCTCGTATTACTACGAGCGAGAAGAACGCGACCTGCCGCCCATCACCACGGGCACACGCACCTACAACTACGAGACCAGCACGGGGTCTACTCCTGGTGAGTGACGTGAAGAGGAAGAGCTTTCTCCTTTCATCCTCTGTAAAATTAAGGAAAGTTCACAACAAAATAATAACTTGTGTTTACTTGACTACAACAACGGCCAACGACGGTGAAGATTGTCGATGAAGACCCGTCGTGTTCCGGCTGGGGGCTTGAGAGCCAGTTCTTTCTTTCTGGATCGTCAGCTCGTTTGCCGGGTATTTCCATAAAAAAATATCTTTTGTCAGGATAATCATTGATTTAATATTTTATCCTCAACACTATAAAAGTACAGTACGGCCGACGTATCTTTGCCACGTCTGAACTTCGCGCAGAAGTCTGCGCAGTAACCACAATTCGGCAATGCTCGGCACGCGGCGTACTATGTTTCAGTCACACGTTAGCATGGTCGTGTCGCTATCTCTGTCTTACATGCGCTAAAGTTCGCAGGCCCTATGTTCAGACGCGCCAAGATACGTCGGCCTTACTGTACATGATAGTATTCTTAGGGTGCTAGAATTGAATTGCTGTTTTAGATCCTTAGGTTTCATGAACCCTAAAATCAGGACTGAAGAATTTTATCATTAAATGAAAATCAGTTAACGTGGCCAGATAAATAAAATTATACATTTTCAGGTTCTACCCGCAAATATGCCGTTTTTGGTACATTTACTTTTTTAACTTCCAGGCTATTCGAAGGTGAAGAGCTCTAAAGTGACGAAGGAGATGACGCAGAACGTCGAGGAGCTGGATTCGTTGCTGGACGATCTCCAGAAGGATCAAGAAAGGCAGCTTTACAAGAGTAAGCATTATTTAATAAAAAGTATCTTAATGTTGTTCAATGAGTAGATATTTTGTAAAGCTATTAAACATAATATTTTGTGAAATATTCATTAACTTAATTATTCAGTTTTGACGTGATAACGTCTTATAAATTGGTTGACTCGGGTGTCATTCACGAAAACTGTGTAAGGAACGTTACCATGCGCGCGCGAGAGAGAGGCTCGCTCGACCGGCGCGCGCCTTGCGTCTCTCTTCTACGCGAGCGTTTCTAGCGTCAACGAATTATGTCAGTGAATTATGAATTTAAAATTGTGATTTTCATTTAATTCTATGTTCCAAAAACTTATACCACGAACAGACGTTGTCACGTTAAATCTCCGTCCGTATACCGACTTTACAGACAACAATTTTAAGTGTAAGGTATTCGTTTGGCTAAAATTTATAAAGAGTTTCAATTCAACTCTTATCTTTAGACCTGTAACTTTCAAGAATATCTTAGAATATCCCAAGTAGCACAAAATAGCAATATAAAGGCCCACATCGTCAATCTAAGCATTTGTAATTACTTATAAGAGTTCTTTCAATCCGTAACAGCTGTATAAAAAGAAGCGAGGCTAATTAAAATGCTTTATTCTGTTTTGTGATTCTATTAGGCACCACACACATGCCACAGACGTCACTGTTATGCAGCGTTTGGTACTATTTTCTTCTATCTGCTGCATGAGCGTATGCTGTGGAACACTAGCAATGCAGTCTTCTGAATAAATAGCCACGAGTGTGCTCTAAAACTGTTGCATTTTAAGAGAGAACTTTGTGAACTACTGTAACGCAAACAGTTACTTTGTGAAGTTATTTAACAATGATTAAATGCTTCACGCTGCACACAGATGGACTTTTACTCTATTAATCAGGTGTCAGTATATACTCGTATAACAGCATTTGTCTAGGCCATGTCAGACCTAAATTGTGAACTTTATGCAGTTACATAGCAGCCCGCTGCCTTAAAAAAGTTCACTTTTAAGCTCGTAATTCTTGTTTGAGCAGAATATTTGAACTTGTGTGGTCATCTATTCTGCTGATTGAGTTATATGTAATCATGAATTTTATTATTTTATAACGTGTGGCAATTTCCGAACTAGTGAGTGTTGTTTTACAAAATGTGGAAAGATAAAAAAAGAACTGGTGGAATACGACGTAAAATTAATGCAGAGTACTTGAAGATTATTCATGATGATATGGCCGATGCGGGAAATAATATACAGCCTACAATAACAGGCCACATGCGAGCATTCATGCAGCCCTTAGCACTATGTTAAGATTACAACTATTCACTTGCCTATCCGCTATATTTACTACCTGACTGTGTATCATTATAAAATTTTAGCCCTTTTGGTTTGGTTTATTTTAAAAGATATCGACAACAATTAAATAAGATACTACTAAATAACACATAAACAGCCCTTCATGCATATAAATATGCCAAAACAATATATTTTATTTTGTTTACAATCAATTTAAGTTACATTTTTTTTCGTATTCTGTATTATTATGAGGGCGCGTGAAAATTTTGAACGATATATATGTGGTATTTCACGATAAAGTTACCTTCCCAATAAGATTTCAAATATATTAGTAAGAAATCGAAGTTTTACTTACCTTAAATTATATTTTTCATGTCACAAAATGGCACCATGGGATCAACAAGTTTTAAGGATTGACACTATACTGACAGTTTTAATGAAAATAAAGATAATGCATATCACAAGTTCGCTCGACGTTTACTTTCAGCTCTATGAAAACATTAGAAATGTTCACTTTGTGTTTATAGGGTAACATGTGGTTTGTTAATCAGGCAGCGTTCAGCTCTTGTAATGTCTGTTACCCACATAAAATGCTATTATAATGCTGATATAACCCAATTATTTTAGTAATGGGATTTCTTATACAGCTATGTGCTGTCAAATTTGTGCCCAAATTAGAGTTATATCAGCTGTTTAAGCGCTTATAACGCTACTATACTGCAACTTATCAGCTAGCGTTTCCATTGTGCTCTGTTGAAATACTGTTATACAGCGCATTTGTGCTACTTGGGATGCAATAAACAATTAGAACGTATAGGCAATATTGTATCTTTGAGGTTGAGTATTAACAACTCGATGATTTCTCTATCAATCAATGCAAAGGTTTAATCAAGACTCAACATTTATTTAATTTTCAGTAATAGCTATTTATTAAATTCCAATTTCCTTCTTAAGGTCGACTGTGGACAGACATGGCTAGCAGTGGTATCGTGAGTTTAGGTACATTACATAGCATGTTTGTTGTTCCATGAACTATGAAACTTTTTGCATTATATTTTACCTAATAGAAAACATGATGCAGCATGAAACTCGAATCGCTCCGCTTTGGCTACATAATCGCTAGATTACGTAGCCAAAATTCTAAGTAAACTGAAACTCGGTTCTCAGGACTGATCAGAGCATAGAATGTTTTTAGACCGAACTGGAGTTCACACTCTAAACTGTATTGATAATCCTCAAGTCATAGCCAGGGGCGTAGCTACCGCCGTATCAGCCGTATCAATTATACGGGGCCCTCACTAACACTCCCAAAAAAAGCTCGCCAGCGGCCTACGACCGCTACAGTTGGCACTCCTTTTATATTTGACAGTTGACGTTGAGGGGGCCCCAGAGCAAATATTGATATGTGGCCTCCTTAGGGCTAGCTACGCCACTGGTCATAGCTGACTAAATACGGAATGGTAGATGTAAATGTTGAATCATCAGCAGAATTTCAGAATATTTCTGAGTGAAATTGATGGTGATTTAGTTTGTTTTGATTTAGTTGTATCCAATTAGTAGATATTAGTTTAGTGTTTAAATTAATTGTAAGTCCGAAACGACATGAAACTACCTTGATTACTATTGATTTCAGGTGTATTTTTTCCATCACCTAATATTTTTTATTCTCTGTGATTACAGGTGGATATGCGTCCGACACGGCTGAGAGTACATCATTCGATTACAGGCGAGGGTAAGTTTTACACCGCTTTGTTTAATGATATCTAAAGAGAACATTATACTAGAACATCATACTTGGTCAAGTGAAGAACCGCTTAAGCTATTTCTGAATATAAATGTCCACAGAACTCCAGCTAAGTCTCCATCCAGCGCCTACTCGAGCCTGAAGCGCGAGGAGCGGCTGGAGAGCTCCTCGTGGGGCAGCCCGCCGCCGCCCACCATCACACGCGCCGCTGAAGTGCGCCAGGAGGTGTACCGCGAGGAGAAAACTGGTGAGATATCGCCAAAGAATTATCTCTTTTTTTTCTCTCTTTCTTGGCCGGAAACGCATCAGTGATGGCTTTGGTGTCGCTGATGTCCATGGGCGACGATAGCCACTTACCATCAGGTGGATCGTCAGCTCGTTTGCCGGCTATTTCCATAAAAAAAAAATTGGGCGACAGAGGTGTTAAGATTGTCTCCTTTCACGCAATATGATTCTGTTACTTTTTATTATTAGCTGAAAAGTGGCCGATTAAGGCATCGTAACATTGCATAACATCGGTGTTATCGGTTCGCGGTATATTTTAATTATTATGAAATGTATAGCTGTACCAGTGACGTTGATATCCAAAATACCGTTAAATGGCTCGCATGCCCTTTTACATTTATGTTTTTTCTTCTGCTCCATTGTCATCGTTATTCTTATTATTATCGACTAAAGATCCGATGTGTATTAATATAATCACTGTTCACTGGCTCGACTATGTCTACGTATTTTACTATGGCACGTCACTGTCACTATAAGGACACATCCGTCTACCCCGGGATCTCCGCAGAGACTCCTGTCTTGTACTGAGTTAGGTCATGTATCGAGTAATCGACTAATACAATAATCGAATAGATGATCGAATGGACGAGTCCATTCGATCATCAAGCGAGGCGTCATCTAGCGACACCAGCGCACAACTCTGAGTAGTAACCACTTCGTAAGTGACAGTGACGTTTGCCATTTAATACAGAGACACACGAGACAGTGTATGTATGCTATCGCACATACACTACAAAGAGGATAACTAATATGATCGACTAATAAGTAGGATCGACTAATATATAAAGAGGAAAAATTTTATTGTTTGTTTGCATTGAATAGGCTCCGAAACTACTGAACCGACTTGAAAAATTCTTTCACTGTTGGGAAGCTACACTATCCCCGGGTAACATAGGCTATATTATATTTTCAAAAAAATTAGGGATCCTTAATAAAACTCCAATAATGTAACCCAAGGTGTGAAAAAATAAGAAAACCGAAGCAAAGCGAGGACTCGTTATTAATAAGTGAATAAAAATATATTCTAATAACTAAGAAGGGTTATCACAACAGAGACGCCTGTAGTGGAGCGCCTACATGTTATTAACGCGATGCTTGTCCGCAGAGTCCCGCGTGGTGCCGTCGCAGGTCTCGCCGGCGGTGCCGCTGGCCGTGCCGCAGCCGGTCTGCCTCCACTGCAGCCATCCGCCATCATCCACTGGCACTGTGAGTAGTGTCCGTCCACCAAGAGATCATCTTACATTGGTCGTTGGGTTGCCATTCGAATTCATCGTACAAGGACGGCCATATTTTATATCAAGTACTAGCTGACCCGGCGAACTTCGTATCGCCTAAAAAAAACATTTTTTTTTCTACAATAAAAATAGCCTAAGTTACTTCTTGTTACATCACCTATCTGCCAGTGAAACTCCCGTCAAAATTGGTCCAGCCATTTCATAGATTAGCCGGAACAAACAGACAGACAGATAGACACAAAAATTGTAAAAAATGTTGTTTTGGTATATGTATCGTGTATATATCCAAATGTACTCAGTAAAAAGCGGTTATTTTAATTTTAATTAAGCTATACGATCCCTAAGTACATAATGTCCAGGGAGTTTGTCACAAACAAGGATCACCCGGTTCCCGCCAGGAGAAATTTCATAAACGCACTCATGTTTTGAAAGTCATATAAGCTAGCCTGGGATGAATGTTAACCGCTTTTTACTAAGTGCATTTGGATGTATCTATACACGGTACATATACCAAAACAACATTTTTTACAATTTTTGTCTGTCTGTTTGTTCCGGCTAATCTCTGAAATGGTTGGACCGATTTTGACGGGACTTTCACTGGCAGATAGCTGATGTAACAAGGAGTAACTTATGCTACTTTTATTATAGAAAAAAAAATAGTTTGTTAGGCGATACGAAGTTCGCCGGGTCAGCTAGTTATAAAATACGATTTGTGAGTAGCCATTGCATGTAAAATCCCTGGAACTGTTCCTTATTCCTTACATACGACATACCTCCAGCTACCCCGCGCGGGCACACCGATGAACAAAGTGACGACGACGGTGAAGACGTACACGTACGAGGTGCCGGCCGACCAGGACCCCACGGCCGTGCCGCTGCCCGTGGTCGCCGACCACCAGCACACGTACGTCAGCTCCTCGGAGGCCATGCGCGCGTGAGTTACCTTGTTTGTACTCGTATGAGATTGTGAGTTGGGATCGTTGAACGAGAAAAATAGTTGTCTAAAAAATACTTAGCTAATCTGTTATTGTAGAGGTGGGTATTATAGCTATTACAAATTTTTCACCTTTTTTGCTTTTTCTATATTACCACAGAAGAAATAATAGTACTTATAAGTATTACTAAGAGCAAATAGATTATTAATATTATTATAGTGAATGATTTGTACCTATAATTTTTAATGAGGAACAATAGATCTTAAACCACAAAAATAATATTATTATTTCAAAATTGCCATAGGAATACCTTTAATCTTTAAGGTAAATAATTACAAAAATACTCGTAGGATCAATCTAGAAGTAGGTATAATTATACTTTACGATAAAGAATATGTCAAATCGGTTGATAAATGGAATAATGAAATAAAAAACATTAAAAAAATACGACATTAATGCGAGCCTTTTCCTTTTTTGAAATCTGTTAATAATAGTACTATAAAAATGCTGTATTTTATTATAGGACTTCCCCCGCGGGCGGTGCTCCGCTGCCGCCGGCGCCTGCGCCCGCCCCGGGCTGCCAGCATTGCGCACACTGCAACTCGCGCCTCACCTACCGCGTCACCACCACCACTGATGGTATGTATCACGCACCACTCACTAGACATTGACTGCCTTTACTGGACGACACAGATTTATAATTCCAGTGGTGCCACACTGCAGTTATAAAATGTTTTAAAACATTATTATGCATTTTACTGATGTGGCAGCACCTTTAAGCTCAATGCCATTTACCCGCAAACATTCCAGTTTGTGTTTGTACATAAAGTAAGATGTTAATGAAACTAATATATAGGGTATAGGAAGCTTAATAAATAAATAAAGACGGTGCGTGAAGTAAAACATTGTATATGGTATATATGAGGGTATATAAAATACAGAATAGCTGTTGTAGTAATGTACGATAAAAGACAATCGTGAAAATCTTCTGTCACATCAGTTAGACATCCAAGTGTTCTTTATTTGAAGCTGGCTGCGTTCATAATTCATCAGATGTGTGTGTAATTCATCAGATGATCGATTACATTGCAAAAAAAGCCAACAAGTCTATGGGATTCATCAAGAGACAATGTTCACAATTTAATAACATAAAAATTGCCAAAATTCTTTATTGTTCACACGTGCGTAGTATCCTTGAATATGGTTCACAAATCTGGAACCCGCAGTATGATACTTATATCGATAGACTAGAATCCATTCAGCGCAGATTTATGAAGTATCTCCAATTTAAGTGCAACAAATACGATGCAAGCTACGGACTTAGATGCAGGGCCTGATTAACCCTTAGGCTAATTAGGCTGCAGCCTAGGGCGCGAGGATCGGGGGGGCGCGCTAAAATCGTGTCTTCGCATGCACTAATCTAGCATTACTGCATCTACCCTACACAGGCTACACATTTCAACTAGACCGAGACAGTCTAGTCCCTAGAGACGAGTCCCTGATTTTACCAATAAATTTTAAAATTTTAAAAAGCGCGCATAAAACAAACACTGACTTGTTACTCGAATCGATCGGAGGTCGAGCGAGTGGGTGAGCTGGCAACGGAGTGCCACTTACCAGGCACTCAGTGCCTAGTGCGCGTTTTGATTAATCCGCCTCACAATAATGTTCGGTTTATATGTACTAAGTAGTTAACTAAATTTTAAGTAAATTAATACGTGTAAAGTTGTAAACGGACAATTTAGTAGTTAAAATTTAGAAATCAAGTAGACAAGTAATTTAGATTTTTTTCTATTTTCTGTTAAGTAGATTTTTATCACTTAACACGTTTGGACCATTGAACTATTATTACTAGCGTATAGAATAGACACCGCGAACATCGGGTTCGGGGGTGTGCATTGCACTTATCATCGGTAAGAAAACAAAATATTAACTTAAATCAACTAAAACGAATTTAATTAAATTATTGTGCAATGTTCCCACCATTTTTTAATGAAAAAATCATAAGGAGCCTTTGAACTTGGCAAGCCACTAGCGTGTTAATGGACTAAATAAGCTTGCTTACGCGCTGTCCTACGTGGGCGAATCAACGCGAACGCGAAGCGACGCGGCGCGAAGCGAAAATAACAAACAGTCGAGATGTATTGAAGTGTCCTACGTGACCAAAAGCACGTAGAGGAAGTTGCGGTGTCCTACGAGGGAACACGGTGTTAGGCTTGCAGTCTTGGTTCGGCAAGTGTCATATACAAAGTTACTCTATGGCAAGTGTGCAAACGAGGCTTCTAGTTTGAAAAGAGAACAGAGGGCAAGCCGGCGGTGGAACACATATTTTGTTTGAGATGTCTTTTCTATATACAGGTGGATTTTTGAGACGGGTCAGTAAGGGCAGGTACCTTAACCATTATAGTTATAGGAAAACGTTCCTACGAGATTATCCATAAGTTTTTAAGATATTCTGAACTGCATTCACAGATTTTTGAGAAAATGTACGGTCAGCGAAAAAAGTGCTAAAATCCAAAAAAAATAAATTATGCGTATCGATCCTACTTCGTATGGGAATCAAAATACTCTATGGGACTGTAGCTGCCTGACGCAGCTATCATTATACCTACCGAATACCTCCTATGAATACTTACGCAGTTACCAATACCTTCTCAATACCTACATATTTACCTTACCACAACAATACCTGGATTACCAATAGGAAAGAATAAATACAACAGCCTAACTTATATTTCAAGCTAAGTAAAACAAACACCTCAGGGGAAATATATTTATTTGCTTTGACGTTCTGTTAAGAAACGAATGACGTCTGTTTAAGAAACAAGATAAGCGCAGTCCGTCAGCATCTTCCTCGTTCCTCTTCATCAGTCTTCAAGCCACAAGATCTCATCTTCGAAGCACCCGGCACCCGGCAGTTATCTTCGTAGGTATATATCTTCACGCCCGTGTCGTGTATCCGCGCTCGCAGCTCGCCGTGAAGTGTATACCCATTTGAGCCTCGCGCAATATTTATAACATCGCCTCGCGCTTGCGAAGGAGAGCGGCGATGTTAGAACGAGATGGCAATACTTAGCGACAGATATAGCGTTATTGTAACAGGAGTGAACGAGACGGCATGCAAATAATCATTGTTAATTTTATTACCCTATACACGTGTTTTATAATCCTCTTTCTCATTGGTGTTTATTTTTCTTGTAAATTAATGTAGCTATTTTTATTGGTCATTCTTCTCTACAATTTTTGTATATAAACCCGTTCATTTTTACCCAAAATATATTCCTCCGATAACCAGCAGAAGTATCATTACAAGCAACCTTCCTGATACAACATTAGAAGACCTTCACTGAAGATCCTCTACAGGACCATTTAAGGTATGAGCACTAGAAATGTCAGAAAACGCTAAAAACATTTTCCATACATTTTGTACTGAAAAACGATAAATCAACTCCTAATATTGTTTATTGCCAAACAATCCTGACAAGTGTCTTTTCAGAGCGACAGTGATAGATTTATTCTATCCCTGTCGCTCTTCTGCATATTAATTGGCATGACAAGAGAAATAGCAATAATAACTTAATGTGCATGATCGTAATATAGATATCCCTGTTGTGCCTATGCAAAATACCGAAGAGTAAATAAGACAGCCACATACTATGATTGTACAGTATCACTGATGTCGCACCCTCGAACATTTCTGGTCGCCTAGTACTCGCTTTAATTGCGAATTGTCACTTCAGCGCCAGTCGCCACTGACATACGCCACGCCGCTGAAGTTCGCGCGAAAATATCAAACCAACTGATCGCGTTCGCTTCAAGCCGCGCCGCACCGCAACGCCCTCTACGTGCTTTTGGTCACGTAGGACACTTCAATACATTTCGACTGTTTGTTATTTTCGCATCGCGCCGCGTCGCTTCGTGTTGGCGTTGATTCGCCCACGTAGGACAGCGCGTAGGACAGCGCGTGAGGCGAATTAAACAAAACTCGCACTAGGCACTCAGCGCAGCTTGCCGCGCGCAATGAAACACATCAACGATGTGCGGGGACACCCCGGTGTGGTTAATAGTTAGTAGGTATAATTTGCCTCGCTTCATTCATTTGTCTTATCTCTTTTGAAATCGTCGTGCGTCCGTCATATGAATCACGCACTCGCGAATATTGTGATTGATATTTATTGTCCTTTCCTTACACCGTGTCCTACGCGGGCGACTCAACGCGAACGCGATCGCGAAGCGATCCGATACGAATTCAGTGCGATGCGGAGCGAAGCAGCGACTCTGTCCTACGTGCGCGCGAATTGTCACTTCACCGCCACTGACATACGCCGCGCCGCTGAAGTTCGCGCGAAAATATCAAACCAACTGATCGCGTTCGCTTCAAATCGCGCCGCACCGCAACGCCCCCTACGTGCTTTTGGTCACGTAGGACACTTCAATACATCTCGAGTGTTTGTTATTTTTGCTTCGCGCCGTGTCGCTTCGCGTTCGCGTTGATTCGCCCACGTAGGACAGCGCGTTAGTGTGTCCGTGTTTTTTTAATGAGGTACTTTGCCTTTATGTACGATCAGCTTAAAAAATGGTTTGCCACCCTAAGGTTGAATGTCATGCAGATTAAAGGACAACGTTAGTTTCGCTTGCAGATCGATCTGAAAACTTTTATGAACCATCTTAAAATTTTCACACTACTACTCTACTCACTACTTTTTTGGCGGGAGCGCGTCCTCATAATTAGCCTAGGGCGGTCAGATCTCTTGATCAGTCGCTGCTTAGATGTAAGAGATATCATATATTACCACTACATGAACGACGTAAAATAGCTGATATCGTCCTCTCAATGAAAATTGCCCAGTTTCAAATAGACTCACCATACCTCCTCAATAAAATTAATATACAAGTACCTACAAGGTCAGTGAGACAGCCACATAATTACATACACGCCTCATTTGGCTTTACCAAATATAGGCGAAATTCTTTCATCGTAAGGTCGGCAAATTTTGTAAATAAATTGGATGGCTTCCCTGAATTTGACCTCTTCAATACATGTGTTAGCGCCTAAAGGACCAGGGTGTCACGAAACTGGTTTTCCATGATGACCACGTAACTCATATTGATTTGTATTGTGATTTGAGAGCCAATAATCCATCTATATAATTCATGTTATATTTTAGTTACATTTTTTTTTTCTTTCTTTAGTGTAAACAAACAAGTTAGTAATCTAGATTCACTATGCGAAAGCAGCTAAAAGGTGTTATTCTATCTAAACTAATTAAGTAATTGTAATATTATAATAAGATCACTGTATGCTTTCCGAAAAGAATAAAATAAAATAAAATAAAATGTCATTGTCGTGTCGTCCACTGAAGAAACAGCTATTCACGTTTATCCATTTCACATTTTCCATGTCAGACCGTTGTTCAAGCAGGCTTTTTTTTTTGAAATAATCTAAATTTTATTAACAAAAAATAACCGACTTCAAAATTACTCAAAAACTACTTGTCAGATCTCGTTCAAATTTATGTGGGACAACATGACAAGCACCAGCTTTCGTTTAAAAAAACAATCATCAAAATCGGTTCACCCAGTCGAAATTTCTGAGGTAACAAATATAAAAAAAATACAGTCGAATTGAGAACCTCCTCTTTTTTTGAATTCGGTTAAAAATGACATCCTTAGTGGCCAGATTAATATGAGTAATAAAGGTTTTTTTTAACTGTTCAACGATAACAATATCATGAAATGCAACTTTTCATAAGGTGGCTATTTTATGAATTATTCAACTTAAGGTTTTGCTACGACATAAACACTAAATAGTTTAAAATATTTTCGAACATTTTCTAATTATTATTACTATTATCCTATACATACATCGCTGGACCGACTGAAAATCTGGGGCTTTTAGTTCCGGATAGAATAACTCGTTCAGGAAAATAAGTTTTCCTGTAAAAAAACCCTGATTTAACAATACATTAACTGGTGTCACTTTTATATTTACACTGGGTACTGGATTTTTATAATGTTTCTGAAATAAATAAAAGTAAACAAATATTTCTCTATCTATTTATAGTGATGTGTGAATTCTCCTTTTTCCTGACTGTAAGCTAAATTTTCCGTTACCGGTACCTTAGAGCTTATATAGGCATAAGCCTGTTCATAAATTATGATAATTATCGTTTAATAATATATGTATATGTAATGGTGTTTGTTTGGTATGCGCACTTCGCAGACCACAGGAACGAGCGCATGGTGTACCCCTCCCCCGCCAACGACAGCAAGCTGCTGCCCGCCGAGCCGCACGGCCCGCACAATGGACACGGCCCCTACGTGAGTTTATTACTGTACACAGACCCTCGAGCTGCCAGCAGCCCCAGCGGCCCCAGCAGTCCCGGCAGTCCCAGCCAGAACACGAGCAAGCAAGAGGGTGATATAGCAGGGAGGTCTCACGAGAAGATAGTACCAGTAACAATATTAATGACTTAATAATAATTTTGATAACAACTTTAATAAGCTTTACTATCAAGCAGGCCTGCTTCTGTAGTGTCTTAAGACACCCTTATATGCCGGCAAGGCAAAATTTGGTGATACTGTTTTGTTGTTTTTTTTTTTAATTTTTATTTATTATTTAATTTTATTCACCATACCTACTTCAGACAACAAACAATAAGTACAATCGCATCAGATCAATGATTTAACCACACATTGCACGTGCAGGGTCCAACGAGCTACAAGTACTCGGAGACGTCGTACTCCTCCCAGAACACGACGCAGCGGTTCCCCAACAACACGACGCTGTCCCCCTCCCCCTCCCCGGCGCCGTTCCCCCGCCCCGCCACGCCCTCGCACGCGCAGCAGCCGCCCAAGCGGCTCGACGACCTGCTCGCTGACTTCCCGGAGGCTGTGAGTATTTTATTATAATTGGCTTCAAGCTATTAATGACCCACCACTGATCACATGGCTTTCCTCATGAGGATGCTTAGAGCATACTCCACTACGCTGTTCTAGTGCGGATTGGTGGAAGAGCGTGTATTATAATTCGGTAATTTTTATTTTTTAAACTGGTAACTCGCATTCTCTTCGCGCAGTGAGTACCTATTAAGTACCTATAAGTACCGTTCCACAAGCAACTCCATTTGGCAGGAATTTTATAATAATATAGTCGGAGTTAAAAATTAAATGCCGCCCCCATACAAGAAACATTTTTTCAAAATATTTATTCCACTTTTGCACTGCTGTTCAGAACAGGGTTGTAGCTTGAGTCGAATTTGAGGTAGGGCAGCATTGGTTACAGGTAGGGCAGAAGTAAAAAATCATAATTGATCTGCTCTCTAGGTCACAGAACAAAGAATTATAATAATATGAAATTAATGTCACAAACTGTGGTATGTTCGGAAAAGTTTAGATACCTATCGCTACAATTCTTTTTATCTCAAACTATGAATAAACAATTTAATTATAATAATTTATGTTAGTTTTTGGTATTTTTAAGGTAGGGCATTGTGATTTTAAGGTAGGGCATTGCCCCACAATGCCCCAACCCTAGCTACGGCCATAGTTCAGAACCCTTCAAAGGTCCTACCCGCACTTAGCCGGTTTTTAATTAATTACTGTTATATCCACAGCGTTTTCCAACATCACAACCAGATGGCGTTGTGCGCCGCAAGGTGGAAGTGACGCACGAGAGCGCGCAGGGCCAGGCCTCCAACGGGACCGTGGCCAAGCCCTCGCCCGTGGTCCCGAGCAAGAACGTAGCCGGCCCGCCCGTGTACTACCCTCCGGGACACACCCCCTTCGCTAAGAAGGAGGGTGGTGGTGGTGCATATGAGGCCAGTGTGAGTACAATTTTGTTGTCGGATCTTTTACGAGTAGGGTGAAACGTCAATAAAGTACTTCGGATGGGTTATGTAATAATTTCGACTATGGAGTCAACATTAGGACAATTACAATGGTGTCTGTAATAAAGTGATCGATATAATTAGTATCAATCATGATATACTTGGCAATCATTATTAGTAACTCATGAAATAGTTCTCTGGATACACGATAGTACATTGAAATATTTTCATCGTCTACTTCGTTACAGTGTTAAATTCTCCACTTACTTTCAATATTAATTTTGTGCTTGCTTATCCAGTATCTGTGTTTGCGTTTTTTACGGTTTTTTCATTATGAAATGAGCAAATAATCAATCTTCTTTTCCTATGACGAATGTAATCTTCCTCTAAACTCTCGTCATAGCTGTTCTCTTGTTCTTCCATCACATTCACGTCCAACTAACTCAACATAACTGGCCATCACTAACGTAGTTTCAGCTTATTTTAGATAAATTATACTTCTGTTGTCTCTCTATTTTGTGTCCATATTTATAAGTTGAACAATGTCAGGCAATGCAAGGCGGCGGCGCATACGCTTCGGGGCGCGGCATGTACGAGTACGAGTCGGGCGCGCGAAGCAAGGAGAAGCACTCGGAGAAGAAAACCGCCGTGCCCATCTGTCTGCCGCTGTGCTGCGCCATGCCCTGCGTCATCATGTAGCCCCACAGACTACACCCTACACCTCGTAATACCCGTACTGTAAAGGTCAACCTAACTCTTCCCGACCACGTCCGATAATCGGTGACCGATTTTTTGTAGGAGAAAAATAGAACGTACTGATAGCAATAGTGCAACGCACACTTCCTACAAAAAGTCGGTCAGAAATAATATGGCAGGAAAAATCGGCCCGAATATCTATCCTACAAAAAGTCGGCGGGCGGGAAGCGTTATTGATTCTATTCTCTAAATAACGGAACTATAGAATACATGCTATTGAAATAAGATGAAAATTAAATTTTTATACAAACTACGCCATTATATTTACGCTACATATAATTCTATAAAATTAATTACTTTTTTTACAGTTTTTCAAATAATTTTCTTTCGTCTGATATACCTATGTATGAGTAAAAATTTAAGTCACTTTAAATTATAGTGGTTTACTGTAGGAAAAAAATAATTATTAATTACCAATTCTTTTCGATTTTCTTCATAATGTGATTTATTGTCATATTTTTGTATGAATATGTCTTATATTACAAACCTTGGTACACTTTATGTAAATTAAAAATTATTTTATTAAGAAAGATTCATTTGGTTCTAATTATGTTGTGGTAAATAGGTAAACACTGCAGTTATGATACATAGAAACTTTAATATTAAACACTACCTATTATATATCTAAGTCTCTTTGAATATTTTCATGTTAAGTTACTTCATTTTAAAGTTGAAAACATAATAATAATTACTTAGAATTTATAATGTACAAGAAATCTGTTGTACTTCTTCAAAATTTATTGAAGTGCTCCTATAATAATATATTATATTCTATATCTATCATACTATATATTGTATTCTATATCTATCAATAACGCATCGGATGTACAAATCTATGGTGTTAGATTAACAACTTGCCATGCAAATCCAGATAAATTAGTGAAACATTTTTTTTCTATACAAATATAGCTCTATTTACTGTTATGTAACTGATTAATGCAGGGAACAAGGTGCATTTTCTATACAGTCACTTTTTACTGAGTAAAAACTGTCGCTAGAATACAACCTTATGTTCACATTTTAAATTACATTAAAATAACATCTCACTAGAATAACTACCACATAAGGAAAATAAATCTGAAACATTTGAATCTCAACGAATATTTCGTCGTTGCGACTTCAAAACCTCTTATGTGTAAAAAATCTGCTTTTTGAGGGAATCGATAAAAATCGACAAAATTTTGTTTAACAAGCACATAGGTACATAGTACATAGGCACACAAGCACACATGAGAGTTTTTGAATTCTTCAAAGTGTAGAATCATTTGATGTAAAAAAGTGATTTTGCCAAAAGTGGCACTTAACACATAAGAGGTTTTGAAGTCGCAGCGACGATTTGTAGGTAGTTAGATCAATCTAACTAATAAAGATCTTTGTATAAATATAGTAAACCCAGTGTCAACTGTAAGTAAATAGTTTGTAATGAGTGTTTACTATTTAATTTACATTTTTATTGTAAGCGATTTATTTAGCAGAGCAAGTACGGTGTACAGCGACTAACAAGTGCCATTACTGATCACTTACCCGCCACTCGAAGTGCCCAGTTCGTTGTGTATGTGTATAAATGATATATTTTTATTAATAAATTTTATTAACTGATCAACTGGTTTTTATTTCAAAATATCATTTCGTCATTGTAGAGATACAAGTGGCGCCGCGTTGGCATTAAAAAGAACTAAACCTCAGAATCCAATTACTTTCACAGCATTTAAATGAAACCATACAAGATTTAATTATTTAAATAAAGTATTGTAAAATGTGCAAAAGTTTTGCCTCTACGTTTCAAAAATTCAAATTCATAAAGGTAAATTAAAAAAAGGAACAAAAAAGCGGGTAAATTGTTTAGTACTCCATTTTACCCATTAAACTCCGACCTTTACCCAGATAATACAGGCCATAAGCCAAAACAGCCTGCCTGCATTTATGCACTATCGTGTTTTTAATTTAAAATATGTACCTAACTAAAATAACATATTTAATTTGATTATATATTACATGACCTTTAAGTCCAATCTATTATGTTAAACCTTAGCGTTTAATTATCATGTTAAAACTTATAGTTTGGCTGAAAATTGTAAAAAACCCATGGTTGCAAACTTTGACCTTTGACCACTGCATGGTGACGAGACCCTTAAGGGCCACTATGCGGCTAGCCGGATGCGGTCAGCCAGAAGTCCAAAATTATATGTAAACCGTATTATATATTCGCATTGCGATGCGGCTGCCGGCCAAACGCTCCTGGTAGCTCGGAGCGCTGCGGCCCAATGACGGCAGCCGGACGGTCGCTATACGCACTACGCGGATGCAATGCGGTTTGCTAGTTTGCGGTTATGCTTAAAAGTTCTTCAAATGATTTCAGACTCATTCTAGTTTACTCAAAAAACTTCTCGTCATATTTTTTAAGCTCTTCGAAAAATATTTCAAAATGCTTGCTCTCATCTCGTGTTTGCAGATAAGGATGCACCCAGAACCTTTTTCTTTGTTTTTTTAATATATCGCATGTAAATGTAATAAATAGCTGATACTTCTTCCGCGTCCACCTTGGAAATGGTTTGGACTTCGATGAAACCGCAACGATCCTATACGCACTTTCTGGTTGCGGTTACGGCTAGTCGACGCCCGGTTAACCGCAATTGCAATCGCATACTGCGGCCAGCCGGACTGCTGTCCGCATTCCGGCTAGCCGCATAGTGCGTACGTAGACTTAGTGTTAAAATACTGTAATTTGGCATGTATGTACATATTCATAATTCAAAATTGTAGAAAATGTTAAAAAAAAATTCAGGGTACCTACAGGTAACGTGTGGATGAATTTCCAAACTTTCCAAATCGCTCTATCTCAATAATGGTGATTCCTAGAAAAAAGTGAACAACAATTTTTATAGATAATTGCATGAGCTACAATTTTTGCATAATACTTGTTTGATAAAACTTAGTTTAACTGAGAAATACAAAAAACCTATATTTGCGAACTAAGTTTTTTTTATTGCAACTCCTTCATTCCCACTAGTTCTACTGCTTAGTTCTATCGTAGAAAGATCATTCCCACTAGTTCTACTGGTTAGTTCTATCGTAGAACTATTGGGAACAAAACGTAGAAACGGTTTTTGTTCCCACTAGTTCTACTGGTTTGTTCTATCATAGAACTAGTGGGAACAAAACGTAGACGTTCATTCCCACTAGTTCTACTGCTTAGTTCTATCGTAGAACTAGTGGGAATTTTTTTTCTCACTAGTTCTACCGTAGAACTAGTGGGAACAAAATCCGTATCTACGTTTTGTTCCCACTAGTTCTACGATAGAACAAACCAGTAGAACTAGTGGGAACAAAAACCGTTTCTACGTTTTGTTCCCAATAGTTCTACGATAGAACTAACCAGTAGAACTAGTGGGAATGATCTTTCTACGATAGAACTAAGCAGTAGAACTAGTGGGAATGAAGGAGTTCTACGATAGAACTAAGCAGTAGAACTAGTGGGAATGATCTTTCTACGATAGAACTAACCAGTAGAACTAGTGGGAATGAACCTGTATATCTGCCGCTTTGTTCCCACTAAGGCTGGCCATAGACGGACCGCATGTTGCAGTGAGACCGACTGCAACATGCGGTCCGTCTATGGCCAGCCTAATTGTACTTGTTATTCCGATCGTCCGGACGAGTGGGAATTTTTTTCTCATTAGTTCCACTGTCAAAAGAATTATATTTTTTGAAATAAATCCACTCAAAATCATTGTCTTTCTTCCATAAAATGGTATTTTTACGAAATAGCGTGGTTACAGTTTGATGTAACGACTGAATGACTTAATGACTAAACCAATGAATGACCGAATGAATTAATGAATGGATGAATTAATGACTGACTGAATGAGCGTTCCTGGCAATTTGCGAATCTGTTGTTTTGTGCTTCAGACATTTTGCGCCCAAACCAACTTTTAACACAAAACAGAATATAATAAACACAAAACACTTTATTCTACACCATAAAAACAGGCAACAGGATAAGGAGGTATAAGGATTAACAGAAAACTTTTATAGACAACATACTGAAAATAATAACAATAATAACTTGAAAAATCAAACAAAATCAACACTATATTCTAACAAGCATGCGTCTATGATTTCAACAAAGAAAATAAAAAAAAAGACATCCAGACATACAAACTTTCACATTTTTAATAGGATAAATAAAATAAAAAAAAGTGTGGCTTTCGAGCTTTGTGAACTTGGCACCCGACATTGTTAAATATTTTTTTTTTCTTGATTCTTATAGGTTTAGGTTTGTAGTTGATTGTAGTAAGTTTTTTTTCGTTTGTAGTAGCTCTAAAAAAAATTACAGAATTAAAAAAAAACTTGGCACCCGGTTTTATCGAAATAAAAATTTTATACTTGATTCATAAAAATAATCGTTTTTAGTTGATTGTAGTATTTTTTTTTATATGATAGTAAAAAAAATAAAAAAAAATTCAAGTCATTGCGATAATTATAATATGCGTAAACTTTTTTTGTTTCTTGTATAATTTGCTATGTAGTTGATTGTAGTATTTTTTTAAAAAAAAAGGTCCGAAAAAATTATAAGCGAATTTTTAGTCACTTTCGTTTGTAGTAACGATTTCGTTTGTAGTACGAAAAAATCGTTACTACAAACGAAAAGAAGAAACTACAAACGAAAAAATTGTTACTACAAACGAAAAGAAGTAACTACAAACGAAAAAATCATTACTACAAACGAAAAGAGGTTACTACAAGTTACTACAAACGAAAAAATCATTACTAGAAACGAAAAGAAGTTACTACAAACGAAAAAATTGTTACTACAAACGAAAAAATTGTTACTACAAACGAAAAAATCGTTACTACAAACGAAAAGAAGTTACTACAAATGAAAAGATCGTTACTACAAACGAAAAGAAGTTACTACAAGTTACTACAAATGAAAAAATCGCTACTACAAACGAAAAGTAGTTACTACAAACAAAAAAAATTCTACTACAAATGAAAAGAAGTTACTACAAACGAAAGTGACTAAAAATTCGCTTAGAATTTTTTCGGACCTATTTTTTAAAAAAAAAACTACAATCAACTACATAGCAAATTATACAAGAAACAAAAAAAAAGTTTACGTATATTATAATTATCGCAATGACTTGATTTTTTTTTTATTTTTTTTTTTACTATCTTATAAAAAAATTACTAGAATCAACTACAAACGATTATTTTTATGAATTAAGTATAAAATTTTTATTTCGATAAAACCGGGTGCCAAGTTTTTTTTTAATTTTTTTTAGAGCTAGATAATGTAAAATTTACTCAAAAACTACTTGTCAGATCTCGATCAAATTTAAGTGGGACCACATGAAAAGCTTTCGATTAAAAAAATAATCATAAAAATCGGTTCACCCAGTCGAAAGTTCTGAGGTAACAAACACAAAAAAAAATACAGTCGAATTGAGAACCTCCTCCTTTTTTTGAAGTCGGTTAAAAATAAATAAAGTGCATACGAAATATCAATAAAGAACTATGTAGGTATTATAATACTAGCTCACCAGGCGAACTTTGTACCGCCTAACAGTTCTTTTCTTTTGACAGTGGAACTAATGAGAAAAAAAATTCCACTCGTCCGACGATCCGAATAACAAGTACAATTAGTGGGAACAAAGCGGCAGATACGTTCATTCCCATTCCCACTAGTTCTACTGCTTAGTTCTATCGTAGAACTCCTTCATTCCCACTAGTTCTACTGCTTAGTTCTATCGTAGAACTCCTTCATTCCCACTAGTTCTACTGCTTAGTTCTATCGTAGAACTCCTTCATTCCCACTAGTTCTACTGCTTAGTTCTATCGTAGAAAGATCATTCCCACTAGTTCTACTGCTTAGTTCTATCGTAGAAAGATCATTCCCACTAGTTCTACTGGTTAGTTCTATCGTAGAACTATTGGGAACAAAACGTAGAAACGGTTTTTGTTCCCACTAGTTCTACTGGTTTGTTCTATCGTAGAACTAGTGGGAACAAAACGTAGACGTTCATTCCCACTAGTTCTACTGCTTAGTTCTATCGTAGAACTAGTGGGAATTTCAGCCGTCCCGGAATTTATGTAACCTTGCTTGTTTAACTTGACCGGACTAACAAAATCTGTCTATAATAATAATAATTTACAATTAAATTAAATTTAAACCATCTTTATCACAATGTTCAAACGATTGTAAAAAAATAAAGCAAGGCTGTTGCGGCTCTCATGCCCTGTATATCTGTAATAATTTCGTCGTCGTTAATTAATCCTTTAGGATGTCCATTAGGGGCCATCCATAAATTACGTCACACGTTGTTGCTTGTCACGAAGTGTGACAAGGGGTGGGAGGGGATCCTAAATTTCGTGACGTCACATTTCAAAATCGAATAATTGGTATATATTAAAAAACAATTAATGGAAATAAAACTAATTTCGGAACTGCTGTTTTAATTTAATAATTTCTAAGTGTAAAACTTCATAATATGTGACGTCACACTAGGAGGGGGGGGTCGCACAAATGTGACCAGCTGTGACAAGGGGGGGGGGGGAGGGGTCAAAAAGTCATGAAAGTTGTGTGATTTATGGATGGCCCCTTATGACTCGACAGGAGCACGTAGTGGTTTTGTAGTCTGTGGACAGGAGCAACAAGAACAATTCCCCAAGCTATACTGACCTTAGGGACCTTAGACAGGGGGGTAAAATAAAACATGTCATCGTAATAAAAACACATATATTTTGCTTTTTATATTTCACCAAAATTTTGGATTAAGTCCAACAAGGCAGTCTCCGGGCGCCGCCGCCGCCGCCGCCCCGGCTCAATGGATCCGTCTTTGGAACAATAACAAAACAATCATTCACTAACATAACTCAATTTACACAATTTGACTATAATATACAGCTTTTGATATGTCCCCATACATACGTTTCATAATTCCAGTTTTGAGAGCTTGGCCGATCACCGACTATCGAGTTTAATTTCCACAAATATTCGTAACAAACATGGTTTTAAAATGGCTTAGAAGTCGTGGGAATGTTGTAAGAACCTTCAAATCTTTAAGATGTGAAGTTAATATGTGGGTTGATGAAAACCATGAAAAATAAACTTCTATAATCGCTGTCTTTTAAAATCTGAACCTGATCCATGAAACAAAAGAATTAATGATCGTAATACTAGCGATACAAAGACAAAAAGAAAAAGAATGTGAAGATATATAGGAAAACTATTTTTGCGGGATAACAGTTATTTCTGGAATTACTATCGATTTGTCTGTGCGGTTGTACCAGCTAATGTAAGTTACACATTAACCGAATTAGACGCGGTTTTTACTGATATTGAAATTGCACTAAGGTTGAAGCAAGGTTTAGTGTTTCACATGGATATATTACTCTAACTGGATACATAACTTCGTAGAGGGACCTAAAGCTTTGCAATTTTTATCTGATTATATTTTCCTTGATATACCTTTATTTTGTCTTTGGATCAAACTCAGAAATTGTGATAAACGAAATCGCGGTCACAAGTTTAAACTGAAGAAATACGAGAGCAAACCCTGTGGATATTTACACAATTTCTTCACCTCACAATTCTTAAACCAATATTCAGTAATCGGTGATCGGACAAGTACAGTTTGAATGTCACAAAACAGCTTACATTCGTCCGACGAGCGACACAAATGACCAATAAATCATAATTTAAATCTAACTGTACATGTTATTGCACGACCGCTCACTATATTTACACAAACGTATTAACATGTAACAAATCTGCTTCATCAACATTTTCATTATAATTTAACAATTTCTCTAACAGACTGACACAAATTAATATAAGACGTTTTTTTAACAGAGACACAACAAAGAAATTTGGAAGCAATCGATAATATATAACATCATAGCATACTATGCATGCGGGATATATAAAATTCAAAAGCGAAGCATACAAAAATTCATTACCAAAAACATTTGAATTATTTCCAAACTTCTGCCATTACCATGGACATCAAACGGACGGATTAATAACTTAGGATAATTCAATAACGTATTGTCAACAAATCCTTCAGAGATTGCTTGCTACATCCTTATGTTGTGTCTGTGTCTTATAATTCATATAGTTTTAAAAATTTATAGCAATGTAATATAGTTTAAAAATTTATAGTAATGTCACGCAAATTCGAAAACAAACCCCTAAATGAACCGTATTACAAAAATCTTTGGCGCAATAGGAATTTCACTACTTTCAATGATATAATAAAGTCAAATCCATAATTATTATGTTTTAACTTGCTTTTTTTTTAATTCGAGTTTAATAAAAATTTGAATCAACTGATAAAGCGGTGCGTTTTCAACGCATTGGTTTCCAATGGCTCTAGCGTGCTATAATTTTATGGCAACAATTTCTATTTAAGCAATGAACCGGCATCGCAGTCAAATATAGCATGTCCTAAAAATTACGCAAGACCTTGTTGATTTTTCATCGCAATTTTTTTCGACAAAAGAAAAGATATTTTACAGGTAGTTCAGGGTTAATAAAAATTAAGACTTTAGAACCACTCACATTCTTTGTCGAATAATGAACAGTACCCGGATAACCGAGCCTTGCTCGGTATTTTTTTTTAACAAACAACGCCATGTACTGAAGTAGCTTTAGTATTGCTACTCACCAATAGATGTCAGGAAGAGTCTATTGTAACAGTTTTTCAGTGCCTGAAAACACGGATAAAACGACATTTTCTAAAAATGAATCCGAGCTAGATCGGTTTATTAAGTTAAAAATATTAGTCTGGTCGTGTCGGCACGTAGATTTAACAATAGTCACTGTTAAATCTACGTGCTCTTATGTGGTTTCCCATATACATATAACAGTTCTATGTGTTTTATATTGAAATAATTAAATTACAATATTAAAAAAAAAAAACTCATATTTTCTAATTATTTCAAAAGTTGCGTAACTTCTGAGCCACCTTACAGTTTCTTTAACTATCCTTATTAGTTCTTTGACAGTATATAAAAACTTATAACATGAAATCTAACATAGCTATGTTCAGTCGTGCGCCTTTTTGTAATACGATATTCTTTTGAAAGCCGAGCATTTATAGGATTAAAAAAAAAATTATAACATTGTGCCGCGTTCTTTACCGTTCAATATAATGTTGAATCCGAAAGGGATAGATTAGATATGATTAATTGATATAGAAATTATATATATCATAGTGTCAATGTGAGTATCATGTGCTAATTAGTAGCTTTAATATTCGGGTTTGATTTGTCTAACGTCCTTTTTAAAGGACAAACCAACAGGAAATATGTGACAGTTTTGTTAACCTAATCATACCCTAACAACTACACATAACATTACGAAATTTGGCAACGTGGAGTTTTAAGTCGATAAACATCGGATTAACCGAACAGTTATTTATCATCTCACAGAGTAAGCTCGAGGATTCTGCAGTGAGAATATTAGAATATGCAGTTTTATGGAACAACACAATATTTAAACACTGATAGCTACTTTAGTGTATTATTGATTAACGGTAATGACAAATGGCTATTCATTATTCATCACTTAATCACCATAATCAACAGTCACGAAAATAATACTATAGAAGAAGTATGGTTACATACAGTAAGGCCGACGTGTCTTGGTGCGTCTGAACATAGGCTCTGCGAACTTTAGCGCATGTAAGACAGAGATAGCGACACGAATATGCTAACGTGTGACTGAAACATACGCCGCGTATAGAGTATGACCGAATAGGCATGATGACTGATTTTGAAATACTGTTCTATATTGTTGGGAAATATAATTACAACGTATATCATATTTCCGCAAAAAATAAGGTTCAGTATAAAATAAATACATTTCAAATTATAAGTTTAAAATTCGCACCAAAACGCTTCAAACTGTCATGGCGTGGTGGTGACGTCATGCCTCAGGAAAACAAAAGACGATACGTCATTTTTAGTATGGTGATATTAATTTGTTTTAAGAAGCGTGACGTAATTCACGCTTATTGAGACTGACTGGCGTTTTAGCTAAGATGGCGGCTTGCCGTATTTTGTAGTTTTATTTTATCAAAAATATTGTTTATCTCGCTAATAATAATACGATAAATGCGTGTTTTGTAATCCATTGATAGGGTTTCATTAAATAAATACATAATTTTAGTGATTTTTACTTACTGTCATCATGCCTATTGTGTTACTGCGCAGCCTTCTGCACGACGTTCAAACGCGCCAAGATACGTCGGCCGTACTGTACTTGTGTACAAAAGCCGATCTTATCGCTAAATAGCGATTTCTTCCAGATAACCATTGGGAAGATAGATATAGTTGATGATAGAAATTAGATGAATAATATATTTCAAATGATTTCATTGCAGGATCATCTGCGAGTTTCATTTGTGAGGTGTCAAAATACCGCTCATAACCTCATTCGAGGACTTACCCTATGATTTGGACACTTCAAAAGTAAATAGGATACATTGCTTAGCTTGTTAACTATATGACTAACACAAACTAATAGATATGAGATAAAGCTACTTGATTAGGGCACTCACGCATGTGGTTAGACGCATCACATTCAACCGTGCGACAATGCGGTATACCGCACGCCTATCCGGTTTGGCAACCGCGACCGCATCCAATTAAAAACCGTAAACTTTTAACTCTGGTTATTATTAGCGATTCATATCTTTAAAATTGACGTTAACACATAATTGTTACTAGTATTATAAACGCGAAAGTCTGTGTAGATTTTTGGATGTTTGCATTTCCATGAAGCGGAACAGATGTATGGATTATGATGAAACTTGGCACACAGATAGATTTATCCCGGTTGTACGTTCCCCTGAGCTGATTTGGCCGTTTATATGATTGCGATTTGCTAGTTGATATGTCTTTTATAAAATATATCCACCAGTCCAATGTATAACTGCAAAATGAGTAAATGAACTGGACATTAATAAAGCTGCAGTACCCATGCCGTCTTTAACCTACTGGAGGCCTTGGGCATATTAGGATAATGGGGCCCCAGTGACTTTGTCAGAACACGATTTCGTTAGAATAAACAAAGAAAGTAGATAAGCCAGCCTCTAGATTTATGCAAAAGCTAATAAGCAAATTGATATTGTAGTCAGTAATTTAGGTTCGATTTATTCGAATTAAAAAAGTTTTTCAGAAATAAATATCGATTATCGTTTAGTGATCTGGCAGGAACTAGGGGGCCCTATCGACTACGGGGCCCTGGGCACGTGCCCAGAGTGTAAGAGGGGTCTGTGCAATACTATTTATTGTATTAGGTTACTAACTTCACACAAAATGTTTGGATTTTAAGGAAAATTGTGACTTATTGAAAAGCAATAAAGTGTATATTTTAGAAGGTAGTTCCAAAACACTGTCATTTTATTACAGACCATTAACAAGACCTGAACGGACCTTGGTTATATACCTATGATATAATAATATACAAATAAAACTGTCAATTGAAAGACAGCAGTCTCGGAAAACCACATTCCCGCAGCCATGCGTGCGTGCACTAACCAACTTAGATTTTACGATGTCGCGTGATACAGTCTATTAACTTTTGAGATCGAATAACGTACAGGATGTTCAGTGTACATGCATAGATAAATCTGTCACTATTTTATGTTACAGACCATAGGATACATTATCTATTATAGTTGCAATGATTTAGTACACTATAATGTCTGTTTTATAGTTCGACAGATAAATGTGAATAAATGTCAAAATTTATTAAACTCTAGTAAATCAGATAGGGCAACACTCTTATCTAAAGTAGGGTGCGTCAGGGCCTTGGAGCATAGAAGGTAGGAGGGCCATCTCATATGAAGGGAAAATATCAATGTCCAGCTGTTTACTGAAAATAAAGGTTCCAATAATGGCTATTTCAGAATGGTGCTAGTGTGTGAATAATACATATTCGAACATAGCTTTTGTAGATCGCACCGCAGCGGCACTCGCAATTGGACGCGTTTTACGGACACTTTTCATAAGACAGATAAACTACTGTAAATGTTACGTAATGTTAAGTCACATTGTGCCCCACCTCACTCTATTACGAACAGGGTTGCCCTATATATTTTAAGAGTTTATTAAAATTTGACGTCTCCATATTTATTTGACAAAGTATAACTGGTTATATATTATGGTGACAAGTACAAACAATGTAGTTTCATTCCTACATTCATCACAGCCCACATTTCCCCACTGCTGGGTTAGGATATTCCCTCACTGAGACCATAATCCACATAAAATATTACTCTATATTGATGACAACATGTATATACGATTTTTTAATAGAAGTTTTTTAATCAATATAAATACTATGTATTTGAGTTATACGAAGAGTGAGAAGCAAGAAAGACGAATTATTCACGAACACATAATTATGTATGGCACGCTCTTCCCACAACCAGTTACACAGCAGTCAATAAAACCCGTACCCAGCAGTGGGCAATCGTGGGCATTAGAACAGGGGCTATCGTGTTAAAAATACTTAATCATATTTAGATCAAACTTCAACAACTAAATGTTTACTGATACTTTACACTTCATAAATAAACACACTCCAAAGACTTTCCAATTTCCACCACGAGTGAACAAAAGCGTCACAACGGCGCTACCTGCAGTTAAAAACTAGTTTAACACGTTTGTGCTGCGTGATAATAAATGCTCCAGCGACACGAAGCACTACGCACGAAGACACTGCACGCAGACGGATCCACGGGGCGGGCCGGCAGCGAGGCCGCTCGCTACAACTCTTACATGTATTGAAAATAATTTATCGATCGCTCGAGGTACCATTTTTCACTTACGAAACAATTACAGTGGTCGTTTTGACGTTACTAGCTTATAAATCACTTCGCATCTGATATTTGACTCGATATAGCAATATATATGTATAATATACAATTGGAACTCCTATTATTATTAATTACCTAATTTCTTTCCTCTCATAAATCACATTCGGTAACAAGATAACTCAATAAGAAAACAGTGTAGAGATTTTTTTTGTCTTAGTCGGGAATCGGGCCGGGCGGCCGCTCGACAATATCACAACTCGCGCGAGCTCGGGCTCGTCCGCACTCCGCCGCTCGCCGTACAACGATTCAAAAATAAATACGCGACCGGCGCTCGGGGCCGGCCGGCGCGCGGCGCGCGGGGGGCGCTTACAGCTAGCATAAGGGCACTTGGGGGTCGGGGGGCGCAGGCGCGGGGCGCAGGCGGAGGTCAGTCGATGACGACGTAGGGCAGCGCGAGCAGCTCGCCGAGCCGCGCGCACTCGTGCCACTCGGCGAAGCGCGCGGGGCGCGGGGGGCGCCCCAGCTCGTCGCGCGCCTCGCCGTCGTCCACGGGGGGGCAGAGCTCGGCGCGCACCGCCTGCTCGTCGGTCTGGTCCTCCCGCAGCGCGCACGGCGGCGCGGCCAGCGCATCCGCGTACGTGCAGCGCGCCGCCCGCAGCGCGTCCCCACACGCGGCCATCAGCGCGCGCCCATCCAGCCGCCCCCCGGGCTCCCCTTTCGTCCGCTCGACGGTGCGGTGGTCGCGCGGCTCCAGTGCGAAATCCTCTCCGGGCGGATCCTCCGCCGGCGGCTCGTCCGCGGTTCTCTTCACCTCGTCCTTCGCTTCGCCCTCGTCGTCCGCCTCGAGCGGCGGCGGCTTCAGTCTCTCGGCGGGCTCCGGGCTCGGCGCGTCCATCGGCTCGACCTTTATCCTGGGGATCAGGCTCGGGCTCGGGGCGTCGTCCGGTGGTTCGGCGTCGCCGTCGACCTCGCACTTCGGGCTGGTCGCGGCGGGCTCCGGCGAGGGGTAAGGACGCGGCGGGGGCGTCGGTGGCGACGGCGGCGGGTCGGGCGGCGACGGCGCGAACTCGGTCCACGGCAGCTCGGGGCAGAGCGGCACGCGCGCGAGGTTCTTGACACACGCGTCGTCCGCGTAGTCCGAATACTTGTAGAGCGGCACGACGCTGGCGAAGAGGCCGGGGCGGTCGGGGTGAGCGGCGCGGCGCACGGCGAACCGGTGCGGCTCGGGCGGCGCGCGCGTGCCGTTCACGCCGGGCAGCAGCGCGTTGTGCAGCAGCTGCACGTGCAGCGGTAGCACGCGCAGCCGCCGCGCCGCCGGGCACTCGCCGTCCGCCACCCCCGCCCCTTCGCCCTCCGCCGCGCCGCACGTGCACTCCGGGTACTCGCGCTCGTCCTCCAGCGGGAATACGGACGCGGGCGAGGGCGGCGCGGGGGCTGCGAGCGGCGCGGGCCCCTCCGACCCGCCGTTCCGCATCGGCGACACGACAGACACCGGACACGCTGGAGTATACCAATTCATCTAGATTATCCGTTTTTAATAATAATAATAACAATCGTTTCGTTGTTAGTGAATACTATATCTTAAGATTCAAAAATATTTTGGGCTCTACTTATTACTACGCGCACCGGTACAATGGTTCTTACTCCATTACCAATTCCGCCTGGTTCACTCTGGTAAACAACAGTACGCATGCAAGGTGTTAGGGTTTTTTGCCAGTTCTTTCTTCCTTTTTCTTCTCACTTTCTTGGCCGGCAACGCATCAGTGATATCTTTGGTGTGTCTGATGTCCATGGGCGACAATAGCCACTTACCATCAGTTGGATCGTCAGCTCGTTTGCCGGCGCTATCCATAAAAAAGCCTCATAAGCTGTAACCTCTTTTTATAATCAGCCGTGAAATACAAGATCGGATATCGTACTACATGGCCTCTCTTGTTGACTTTTTGACGGTTTTAAAGCCGTGCACTTGCCTCTAACATGATAATGATCGTAGTTCTATTTTCCACTATCCACATAAATGAGGTGAATATGAAGTTCAAATTCACAAAAGTTACACTCACGGTCGGGTTCTATGAGCATGACGTCGGGCGAGGCGGGGGAGCGCGGCGAGCGAGAGGGGGAGGGGGGCCGCGAGGTGGCGCTCATCCGCGACTGGATCTGTTCTAGCAGCTCCTTTGTCGTCTTCACCTGGAAATTAGCGAATATTATTAGAAAAATGTGATATCAGTCACCGAATGTGTAAGCCACCGTGTCGGCCACTTCCACTTTGGACGACGTGAAAAAAAAATTTATGTACGTATTATGTACACAAACTTCCATGTATGTAGGGAGAAGCGTGAGTTTTGAGTGCTGTGAGCTGTCATACCGTCACGTCACCTCCGTTTAGTGCAATGTGTAATTTCACTCAATGGAAATAGCCAGCCAACGAGCTGATAATCCACCTGATGGTAAGTGGCTATTGTCGCCCATGGACGTAAGCAACACCAAAGCCATTACTGACGCGATACCAGGCAAGAAAGAGAAAAGAAAAAGAAAGAAAGAACTCTCAAGCTCCCAGCCGGAACACGTGTCGTTTGGCGGCTGACTCAAGCAAGAGGATGATAGCCATTCAGGCGGACCCCTTTAAGAAATAATAATAGTAACTAACTGATCCGGCGTACTTCGTATCGCCTAACAAACTATTTTTTCTAAAATAAAAGTAGTCTAAGTTACTCCTTGTTACTTCAGCTATCTGCCAGTGAAAGTCCCGTCAAAATCGGTCCAGCCATTTCAGAGATTAGCCGGAACAAACAGACAGACAGACAAAAATTGTAAAAAATGTTGTTTCCGTATATGTATGGTACATATACATATATATATGTACGTATACATCCAAATGCACTTAGTAAAAAGCGGTTATTTTATATTACAAACAGACACTCCAATTTTATTTATTTGAATAGATTATGGATTAGTTACCTTCTTAGCGCCGGCGGGAGGCAGTCTGTTAGCGAGCGCGGTGTACGAGTCGGGCGCGTCTCGCCGCCACCCGTTGCGGCGGCGGTCGACGTGCACGGAGCCGTTCCGCGAGCCCCACGCCCCGCCCCCCGCGCCCGGCGCCCCGCCCCCCACCGCCACGCCTGACGCTGTCGTCTCCGTGCCCGAGCCCGCTCTACTGTGACCCCTGCGTTGTGAGGACAAAATTACTATTTCATCAATCATAATTTATGTGTGAAGTGAATGTCTTTATTTAGTGTTAGAAATAACTTTCCTTCTTTCTTGGCGAGAAACACATCGATGATACCTATTGTGTTCAGGAGACTCTTCTGCTAGTTTGTCGCCATTTAAAAAAGTTTCCTGTATTACAGTACGGCCGCTGTATCTTGGCGCGTCTGAACTTCGCGCAGAAGGCTGCGCAGTAACTTAATTCGCCAATACTCGATACGCGGTGTATTGCGTCTCAGTCACACGTTAGCATGTTAGTGTTGCCATCTCTATCTTACATGCGCTAAAGTTCGCAAAGCCTATGTTCAGACGCGCCAAGATACAGCGGCATGTACTTGCATGTATCTTATAACAATATTATGTAGATTTAGTTACAATAGTTATAACAGAAATTTTGATTACTTCTCCAATTTAGAATAATTCCAGACTGGCTTCCTAATTAAGGACCGAATACTCTGCTAGGCCACAATCCAGCCCAAACAACATCACCTTTTTGTTCATTATTTTAATGTACAAATTGCTTGAACCCACAACGAGGTTAACATAGTCATTACCAATTTATTTTGTATCCAGATATTTTGCTTAGTTTTTAGGGACATTAAGTAACCTGCGAACTTTCATCAACAAATCATTTAAATGATAAGAGTGTGAATGAACTATGATTTATCTATCAAATTCTATGAAACACCTATAACGTGAAGTATGAGTCTTAACATAACTCCATAATTAAAACATAAACGCTGTTTACATCTGGCTATCCTTGTAAATGACAATATTCTTCATTATCCTATTAAAAAGTACCTTTTTATCTACAAAATATAGTTGTATGAGTAACTAAATATTATTTAAAATATCTAATAATAACATTAACAAAAGGAAACAAACATTATAATGATAAACAAAATAAAATGTTGTGTGGCTAGAGGATAATTATCTCCATTATTTGCAACATAATTGCAACTGACATATTTTGTAATGAATGCTTGTTACAGTTTAATCGTAATTTTTTTACGTTTAAATAACATAATAAGAATAATAGGCTGTAAACACGACCATCAAAAGCAACCAAAACTCGAGAGCAAACATCTACCAGTCTGCCCCAACCGGAATTTGAACCCAGGACCCTTTGCTCTACATGAGGGTCTTAACCAGTTGAGCTGCAAGTTCATTACAAATGACAAGAATGAATGGACTAGATATTATGCACTTTCCATTAAAGATATTATTGTTTATTCAACAAAAACACAAATAATAATTATCACTTGTCATTCAACTAATGATAATAAGACAATCTATGGAACTTACCTTCTTTTCTTGGGTTTTTTGTCCCTTTTCGCCTTCTTATCATCGTGGAGAGGTTCAGGGGAGGGCGGCCTCTTCACAGCTGAAATGAGATGAAAAATATATTTAAGTTAAAAAACTACTCCCAAATCAGTAACACACTTATCAATCGGTCAATTCATACATTTATGAAAAACTGTATTTCAAACACGTGAACGCACTCGCTTCGCTTCGGTAAGAGCCGACACTCGATAAATGTATGGACGATATTCTTTAAATAGACAACTTTTTTATTGGTGAACTGATTCAAATAAAAGAAACTGTAAATGTTAATCCCAGCTCCCTACAATTCATCAGTGAAAACTGATGAGCAGTCAGAATCTGTTGAGCAGTTCCTGAGATTAGCCGGAACAAACGCACAGATAAAAAGACAAAAATTACAGTTTTATTATAAGATGAGATGATATATATGTTATACTAGCTGCCCGGACAGACTTCGTTCTGTCAAGATTTTTTTTTTATTAAAACCTTCCGTGTGTCTTAAGGGAAATGTATCCTATGCTATCCTGTCTTTCAAGTTGGATCAAACTGCACACGGTGTGCAAATTTGATTAAAATCGGTTAAGTAGTTTAGGATCCATCGCGGACAAACAACGTGACACGTAATTTATATATATTAAGATGATATGATACCATTTATAGCAATCAAAACTCATAGGCAAGCTACTTCTTGCAAGTCAATACTCACGTGGTGTGAGGGGCTTGTGAGCCAGCTGCAACACGGGGGGAGGGGCGGGCGGCGGGGGAGGGTCGTCGTCCACCAGGATCACGTCCTGAGAGTCCGACTCGTAGCCGCCCCATGCTGGAACATATATGTGTTTGTTTAATACACATACAATACAACGGTGTATCTTAATTGTATTATTATTACTAGGTAAACTAGCTCACAACGCTGCGACAACGTAAGTAGCCAATATGCCAATTATATGTTATCTAAACTACTTTAAATCTTTCACTCACAGAAACATTCACGTCGGAACACATTTTTTTTTTTAACGAAAAGATGAAAATCGACAGATTGGTGAACAGAAGGTATTGAGGTAAGGTAAGTGATCCGTTTTGTTGTTGCCAATTTATTATTATTGTATGCTACCTATTAGGAAAGTAAACCAATGAGAGTATAATATGTAAAAGTATGTATTAAAACCATGACTTTTTTGCGCTTGGAGTCAAGGTCAAGTGTGCCAGTTATTCCAGTCCTTTGACATGTATGTTAAACGACGAAACGTTATCGGGACCGAAAGAATGTATATGAGTAATTCTGTTATTTTTTCTTAAACTGAACTTAAAAGTATCTAAATCATTATATTAACAGCCAAAAAACAACACAATTAAATAAATTTCTGGTTTTCATACAACAGCCGGCAGTATAATTGTATAATAGTATAAAATGTATAAGTTTATATAAGCAAGTATTACCTGGCCTGGAAGGAGGCCGCGGACTGGGCACCGCTGGACTCACCACTTGCTGGAAATATTTGCCAATTCAATGCTTATTCCAAATTTATCCTATATTTTTACGTTAACAAACGGGGGCCAAGTTCGTAAGTGGTAATAAGTGGAAACCGCACACCTTGAGCGTTATCAACGCGTTGCTTGCCAAGAAAGAAAAAGTCACCCCACTTGTTTTATTTAAAATGAAGTTATTAGGCTAATTCACATAATTTTTTTTCCATTAAATAACTTCAGATTAGGCATAAAGTACTATGAATAATTTGAGGTGAACAACACAATGGAAAGATTTGATCTAAAATTTAATTAAATCTCGTTCAGCTTCACAATTAAAGAGAACAAAGACACATAACCTGACATAAAAAGCATATTTTTCTAGTTCCGTCATTAGTGTGTACAATAAATACGAAATAAAACCTTTTTGAGTTGACAAAATAGTCACTATTGTGATATGTTCCAATATAGGGTAAAACGAAATTAGTAAGCTGCGATACTTACCCGCGAGAGGGCAGGGGAGGTGAGCGGTGTGCCTCCCAGCCGCCGAACTGTGCGCTCTGCTGACGACCGATTTGAACCTGCGGATTTTAACACAACATAAATATTGTTATAAAAAAAATGGAAATTAGGTGTTTCGCATCTCTGTGCCTGTGTGACGTCATCCATAAACAGTGCAAGTGCGAGAGAGAAAATGATGTACGCCGTCTCATTTGCACGTTTTATTACTCCGCCTGCCACGAGTCTTTGCGTTTAGTATAATTTTAAAATACGACAATTTTACTTTCATCAAAAAAGAACTGATGACCTTGAAGCGCTTGAACAGATCTTCATAAATTATAGCTAAGTTACCCTGATCACCAGCTTTGAAACAAGAATACCGCATCATAATCGGTCCATTTGTTTAGGAGCTATGATGCCACAGACACACACGTCAAACTTATAACACCCCTCTTTTTGCATTAGGGGTTAAAATGCTGCAATATAATAATAATTTTCATTCTCTCACACTCCTAAACCGGCTGGTAGGCTCACAATCACTTGAATTAAAGAGTCGTTGTACAGCAGCAACTGAGGTTCCATTTGAAATGACACAAACAATATTCTTTATATGATTCTAAAAGTTCCATAATTAAAATTAGTGAATACCTAATGTAAGAATAATAATGCAAAAAGAACAAGGCTAGATAATGATAAACATAATTCCATACATTTATTGCTAGCATTTCTTTTTTGTAATTTTGTAAAAAAATGTACTTGGCCCCTTTTAGCATAACACCAAAACTCTCCTGAACTGAACAGAAAAGTTTACAAGTTTATCGGGTCAAATCACACCATCTTAGTGTAAACTGTAAACGGTGGAAGCTGTTGGCGGCACGCCAGCTCCCTGTTGAGGTGAAGCGCGGATTCATTAAGCTCTATTCTGTTAAGTGTCTCGTAGCAATTAACGAGTTGTTAAATAAAATATTTGTGTTTAAAAAAATGTTCGTATTTTTTTTTAGTCTGAGAGACCAGCTGGGTCTAGATGGTAAATGGACACACGTAAAGTATTACATAAATCGCGAGCGTTAGCATTTCCTTGAGAGCCTTTTAAGAACTTTTTTAAGAACCCCATGTGACAACGCTTCGGTAATAATGGGTTCATTCTAGTTTTCATGATCGGCACATAGCATTGTGAGAATCAGACTTTGGAGGTTGATCACAAGTTCAGTCACTAAGAATGAAACCATTCTTGGTTTAAGCGTTTGACACCCTAGGCCTAGATTCTCAGCAGATTCAATTTCGTACCTGAACCGAACCTGAAATAGAATATAAATTGTGCATGCTTGGGAGCCAGTTCTTTCTTTCTCTTTCTCCGTTCTTTCTTAGTCGGCAACGCATCCGAGATGCATTTTATTACTTATTCCCATGGGCGACGTTGGCCACTTACCATCAGGTGGATCGTCAAAGCATTTGTTGGTTACTTAAAAAAATCATCAGTCAACTACATGAATACTGACCAGTGTGCCCTGGCGAGGCGACGGTGGGGATGACGAGGTCTCGCCACCGCTTCACCAGCACCTTAGCGCGCCGCGCGAGCGTGGGGTCTGTGGTCTTCCGGCGAAGCTCGTTCACGTGCTTCCCCAATCTGGTGGTCTGCGAAAATAAGTTTGTTGGGACGTCATTTGTAAAGACCTTTTTTCTGGCGACGAATACAATCATTTATTGAAATATAAGTGGCCTTCAACGGCTTCAACCCATTAATGGCCCATTACTAAGCGCGGGTCTGTCCTCTTGAGGAGTTTTAGAGTATGTAGTATACTCCACCACGCTGCTCCAGTACGGATTAGTGGAGAAATGTAAGTATTGGTGGAAAAAATAACGTTTTAAATGCGTTTTAAACTTTATAGCTTAGTTCAAAATATACTCAAAAAAGAATATAGGGCATCGGCTATTAACCATCTGTTCTAACTAACATTACAGTTATAATATTTATAGTTCATTGTTTTTATACTAATAGCTAAGTCAAGGATTCAGACATTTCGGTAGGTGGAACTTTTATATTGGGCACTTTTTGGTTTTAGGACACTTGGCACTATGGGACTAGATGTATTAGGACACGGGATTCTTTAGCATGTTAGACATTTGAGAAGACTAGACATAGTCAGCCGGAACCAAAGAAAATAGATGGAACAGATTTTTTTTAAGTGTAGATGCTGATGCACCTTCATGAAAGTAGTCCTAAGGGCGTCTAGGACCAAAAGAATAAAAATAATATAATATTGTTAAATATCAACTAATAAGTATGATAAGGAAATAGTTTACCTCCAACAGCTCTTTCGTGATATTGAATTTCTCCAAAATGGATATGATTTCATTAACGGCCTGCATGTCGACCACCTGAAATAGAAAATAAATTAACATTAGATTATAAGGGCTCAATCATAATCAACACATAATTAATTTATATTTCAATGACTGTATGTAGTAACATATACAATGAAATTTTAATTGTTTGTAAAATTTCTACTCCACAATCCAGAGTAATAATATGTAGGTATACGAATAACCAACTGTGTACTTATAAATATGCATATTTTTGAAATGACAATTACGTCATGTGTATCGTATTTTCCATGATACAGAACAGCTGCGTTTGTTCTTATTTTGGTCTTTAGAACAATTATAGAACAGTCTTAAAGTAAGCGACAGTGCCCCCTTATCGGCGCTTAACTCTAACACTTAATGGCCTGCTATGCTACGATCTGACAAGCCTGACGAGACACTCTTCATAATGAAGAGGTCTAGAGCATACTCCACCACGCTCCATTAAGGATTAGTGGACGGGTAAGTGGTCAACCCAATTTTCGGAAGATTTTTGCCATCTAAAAGCCTCCCACGTAGCTTTATTTTGCCACTAGCGTTCCCCCATCCAACCACGCCCGCTGTTGCTTAACTCGATCGGTCACTTAGGATCACGAGCTGCCGGGCTATGAGCGCTTCTAGTAGGGTTGCCAGCTGGCAAGACTGAAATATGTGGACAAAACTTCAAAAAGTCGGATTTCTCGGGACAAATTTTTTTTTTTTTTTAAAATAGCCGGCAAACGAGCTGACGACGAAAAAAACGTCTAAAGCACGTGCGGCGGGCGGCGAGCGCCACGGCAGCCAAACGCGTTCTGTTGAATCGAGTGAATTGTTGGGACATTTTGTATTTTGTCGAGACTCTGTACATCATGTGAAATGTCGGAACGATCCAGACGAAACCCGACCATCTGGCAACCCCAGCTTTTAGATAAGACATGAATATGAACATGAACCAGAAAATTGACATGGTTAACAATAATACCACTTGCACTCATTCTCCTCACTTAACAATACCTGTTCAGGAAACACTTATAAAGTGTTTCATTTGAAATCCTTCGCTGCCATACTAATAGTATGGTAAGGAACTATTAACTGAAACTCACTCTAGCAGTTGTTTCACAATATGTAAATTATCCCATAAGCCCAAACACAAGTAGGTACGATAACTTTTGTCTTATTCAACCATTCAATGTGACTTTACTTGGGGCAGAGGACAAAAACAAATGTACCCATAAGTGCAACTGGAATGACTAATTGAGATCATATTTACAAAATATAATTTATTGTTGTGTAGTGGTTTATAGCATACAGAATGTTTTATTGGGTCACCAAAAATGCAATTTCAACACATTTAAAAAATATTGTAAGACATTGCTATGTAAGCAATAAATCTTACCAAATTTCTGAGAAGACCACAATCCCTAATCCATTAATCAACAATCATATAAGTCACAAGCTGGGATTGTGAATAATTCAAGGATGAATAAAATCCTTACATTAAATACATATGTAAAGAAATATAAGTTTAAGGATAAAGAATTGAAATAATTGTAATACAACCAAAAAATAAAATACAAAAAAAACCTCAAATATCAATTTAGAAACTGCTATTGAATAGCAAAGCTCTATCACACAATTACAAAGAACAAAATCTAATTTCAAAGGCTTCGCAGATTGAATAACAACCTGTTGTAGTTTATCAGACCAATGCATTTTACGATCCTTGCCAATCAATGAGCAACGCAGTGTTAAAACAAAAAACACTTCTTAGAATTGTGAGATTTTTGCAACATTTGAACAAAATTCACCTATAACTTTTCAAATTATCACAACTATTAAATATTACTATAATTTTTGACATAATACTAAAAATATACTGACCGTTGCATATTTCAGCATTATCACCTGGAAAACTAGTATTTCAAACTATCAAACCCACGGAAAAAAATAACTCAGAGTTTTACTCGGAGTTAACATTCCTATTACTATTAAATAAAAAATATATAAAACTCACTTTAATACAACCTGCATTGTGAAACAGATGCTACTGTATTTTACTATTCGAAGTTCACTTGATAATAAGCCATATAAGCCCTAAATTCTCAAGTTATAGATGACAACATCTATAAGATTAACACAAACACAAAACAATGAAAATAATTTGACAAACCATGTTATGCTGTTTACACACTTGTTTCTAATCACTTGCCCAGATACAATGTAATGAAGTTATTATTGATAACAATGATAATAACGATGACAGTACTTTGTATTAATACTTTATTAGCAAGTTGGTTATTTTGATACTTTCAACAATTGCTAATGCTTGTATCTAGGGACTGGATAATATGCATTTGCATATTTAAGCCATCCTCAGCAATAATTGCATATTTTACTTAAGATTTTCTTATGATGCATATTATCGTGTCAAATTGATAGTTTTATTAAAGGGACGGCAGAACTTTTCCGAGAAACTATAAATTCTAACATAGCACCTAAGTTCAAATTCTGCCCATTTTCCTCAGTGGATGTGGAGCAATCCTTTTCCACATATAAATATGAATTCGAATGATCGAAGACACAATCTTACTTCTTAACATTTGAAACAATACTTGATTGTTTATGTTTACAAAAATATAAAAAAAAATATAATAAGTCCGCCTATGTAAAAACCTGTCTTAGAAAAAGAATAAACAAAAAAAAATTAAATACAATGTTACTTCAGCTATTATCGTCTATCAATGCATAATTTACTAATTGTATGCTGATTTTGAAATAAAAAATAACAATTACTTTTCTTTTTTTGGGTTCCTAAAACTTATTATTTAATTTTGCACATTTTACGTATTTTCCTGATTATTTCATTTTTCATGCATATTTGCATGCATATAACAAGCTTTTCATGTTGCATATAATCCGGTCCTTACTTATAACAGTTAAGGAGTTCTAACAGGAAACAGCATTGATACAGGTTTAGCATCACTTTGATTTGACTAATTGTGTTGTGTGTGTAGTTGTAACTGTTAAATATTAACTAATACAGTTTCAGTAAATGCTCATCACATTGATAACTAAAGTTATAGTGGCATATCATTATAAGATATCGATATATACACTTAGGTCCAAAACTATTCTGTCTTTCAAACTTAAACCAGCCTTTATATTTTCCTTGAAATTGGTTGGATGGTTTCAGCATGACAGTTATAGCATGTAAGAACATATTGTGATTTATATCTGAATATCAAGAAATAATAATTATATTTTTCATTTAAATTTTTATACATAATTTAAACAGTAAGGGCATAGGTATGACCATTTTGGTATACACTTCGGACTGTTATAATAAATAAACTAATAAACGCTAACACACTCCTACCCCCGCAGTAGGTATTTATTACCTTTTTTTTTTTTTTTTACACGAATAAGTTAATGCTTGACCACAATCCCACCTGATGGTAAGTGTAGATGTGGTCCAAGATGCTGAGCACATTAACTTAGAAAAAGCCTATTCACTCTTTTCTTGAAGACATCCACGTCGTAGGCTGGCGGGAACGCCGACGCAGGCAAGTTATTCCAGTCCTTCGCGGTGCGTATAACGAATGACGAGGCAAACCGCGTCGTCCGTACCGGCGGGATGTTCACGACGAAAGGATGGATACCCGCCGTGCGTCGTGTCGTTCGATGGAGAAACGGAGATGGGGGAATTATCTCAAACAATTCCTGCGCACACTCTCCAAAATGTGCCCTGTAGAAAACCGAGAGGCTGGCTACTTTGCGCCTGTGCTCGAGGCTTTGAAGATTGGTCTCAACCAAATCTGGGTCACCAATGAGCCTCTTCGCACGCCTCTCCATCGAGTCCAAAGCAGAAAGGTGACATTTGGCTGCGCCTGCCCAAATGTGCGAACAGTACTCCACACACGGCCGAACCTGAGCTTTGTACAAGCTTAAGAGTTGCCTGGGTGTGAAGTACCGTCGCACCCTTGCAAGGACACCAAGTTTCCTTGCAGCAGCCTTAGCTTTGGTCTCGATGAACCGCCCAAAGTTGAGTTTCGAGGATATCTCTACTCCTAACAACTGAAGGCAGTCGGTATAATCCAAGGACACATTCCGAAAAGTAGGAGCCAAGGTGAACGGGCTCTTCTTGGCGGTGAATAGACACGTCTGCGTTTTAGTGGCGTTGAATCTCACAAGATTGGCTTCGCCCCACTCGGACACAGCCCGAAGTGTCAGATTCACACGAGCCACCATGGCCTCTCTTTCAGACTGAATTTCGTCCCGACTGGCCCTGGAACTTGGTAGGTATCTCTCTACCACTGTGCTATGTCGTACCTGTGTCGTGGGTGGCATGGACGACATATAACACATCACAATCACACCCATGACCCAAGTACAAATATTTATCTGTCACATAAATATCTGCCCCGGCCGGGAATCGAACCCGGGACCCCTCGCTTCGCAGGCAGGGTCGCTACCAACTAAGCTACAGGGTCGTCAAAATTAAGCCATTATGGCATTAGTTTTACATTTTGTTACTTATTTTAAGAGGTGACTTAAACATGGCTTTAAGGTTCTATTGGTCTTAGTAGGGTTAGTAAAACATGGACACTATGTTTTACAAATAAGACAGGATAGCAATATAATCAAATTGGTCAGAAGAGAAGGAAAGGAAGAAATTACTTGAAAATGTGATGCCTCAAACCCAAAGAGGATCTTAAATTATTCTGATTGGGAAAGTCTGAAAGTCTGAAATACTTTCTATGTGACATAACCTTCAAAATACTGCAATTCAATATAGTAAACAGCTTTTATGCCAAAATTTTGTTCATGGTTTTACAACAGCAACTTGCTAACTGATCATTGAAGATGATATCTAACGGCAAGATAACCAATTATATTCACTGATGGAGAACAAAACAGGAAGTTTGTCTATTTGTCAATAATGCTATGGAATCACATCTGTGTAAGACTCAATTACCTAATGGATATCATCATTCTTACGATGGAATCAACAGTCCTTTTTATAATGGTCTTGGTCTTCTCTTATGAATGAATGAATGAATGAATTTATTTGTTCAAGTATGCGTACATATTAGGTCATAAACTGTTTTATATTACATTCCAGCACCAGCGTACAAATGTCTTAGGTAAAGTAGTTGTATGAAAAGGCCTGCAATCAATACCTATTATCCTAGATTACATTAATGAGTAGTCCAAACTGTCTCACATCATCATTTTAGATAACTGATGGTGAAAGTGAAACTTACCCATTGAGGTCACATTTAGATACAAAATAAATTTCAGTATGTAAAGACAATGATTCAAAACTACAAATGGTGGTACTGTAGGTACCTACATCATGAGCAAAGCGAAATGCAGAATGGGTATTCTTGGAGAAACAAGATTTTTCTCATGCTACAAGTAGAAGACAGCTATAATTTATTTATTTTCACTGTTGGCTAGCTAGGTAGGCATCGGTACTTATATTTTGATTGAGATTTTATTTAAGCCAAAATTAGTTTTTTTCTTCAGTAATCAAACCTGGAATCTACTCATATATATTTAAGCAACCCTTTGCTGAAAACACAAGTACGAGAACTAAACAGTTTACCAATTAAAAACAGATGCATAAAACGAATAAATCAAACTCGAATATGACCAGATTTTATTTCAATAAGAAAATGATACTGATACTGAACTATAACCACTTAAGTAACTATACAGAAAGGATAATGTAATATTTCATTAAAAGTTTTGCATTTAGTAAGACATGAATATCCTGACTTAATGCACTTGTACCGTAAAACCACTATGATTTACAATGAACCACATGGCAGAAAGATAAACCTAAATTCTTTCTGGCCACATGGTTCATAGTCGCTGAAAAAATTATACTTCTAATTGGTTAAATAGTCAATTTCATAGCTATTAAACTAACTGCAAGATTGCAAGGATGTAACTGGCTGTAAGCTTTGAATGACTCAATCATAAATTCACAAGTAATACAATATACGGATAAACTCATGTAATGCATCTATATAGTACTTCTTCCTTTCTGTTAAAGTCACTGATGATGACATTGAAATCGGCTTCCACTTCCAGGTTGGGAGCATATTAGCAGATCATTACAACCTCTCCCAGGAGGCACGCTAAAATTTACATGAAGATGCTAAATTGTTACGAAAATTACACTGACCTGTCATTGCATCACCAAAAAAAGAATAAAACCTCTCAGTAACACCTTCAATCTGCAACTAATGGTGTAACGACCACCATGTGAACATGAGGTGCTCACACACCGCCACCGATGGCATCTCCAAATCGCATGGTTGGAAAATATGAAAAACCACATAGTGCTTTTATTTTCGTCACCGATTCGAGTTTAACAACTCGACCAGACAAAAATCTACGGGAAAGGTCGCGCGTGGCACAATTCCATACTTTCACATTGCAAAACATTTGGCACTAGGGACGGAGGGACGAGAGGAGCGCTGCCGACGTCAGTGGCCCCGTACATCGCACTTCACGCTCACGTATCCCCACACAGACATCACATTTTCAACACGTATCTTGCTTTATCCGCTATTCAGCGTCTCTAATAAGACTTGTTACGCTTTTGCCACGGCATAAGCCACTAGGAGGTCTTGGGGAAACTTCCCAAGAGGCCGAATTGTAACTCGAATCGGGTGTCACAGGAACGTGTAGACCGTTTCCGTATAAGAGACTCGCATATCGGACTTATGATCTTCAAAACTCGGAAACTTACATTGTAATTGTTATCCAACGCATTCAGAAGTCGATTACTGAGCTCATGAGCGTTATTACTCATTTATAAACGAAAATATTTAACTAAATACGACGAACGTGTCTCGGCTGCGTCGTAATGGCGGACCGACGACTACGTATGCCCGTGCCAGGGCATTTTAGCCGAATAATTCAGCTGATATCTACTGAGGCGACGCACATTCGTGTTTTTCCGTTTCTTTTGACGGTAAAACCATTCGTTTACTCAAATTCAACACTAGATGGCTACACATATGAATAAAAAAAAAACTTTATTTCCATATTATAGCCCGAATGAAGGGAGAAAAATATACGTTTATACTTATTTTATTTGAAAATTGAGAACAAAAGGGGTTTTTAACGTAACTATTTAATGTAAAGAACAAAAATTAGCGACTTAAATCTTGATTATATTTTATATATGGCAACTATTCTCCATTAATTCATTGAAGTATTCATAGATGGCAGTGTTAAGAGAGAAAGAGAGATGCAATATTTTACATCCTTTTTCAAATTCTTGCCAGTATTAAGTACTTACCCTTATTTAAACGACGTTATCCCAATAAATCAACAGGTAAAAAAAATATTATCTCAGCTTCCTCCCTGACTTGCAAAAGGAATAAAAGTAAAATTGTTCATAATATTTTAAACAATAAATTTGTTAATAACAGTATAATTTTTATGTTTTTAATTCGCTTGTTACTTTAATCTAAAGTAAAAAAATACTTACCTGGCAACATTTACCGGATATTTTCAGTTTGCACTGTGGCATTGGTTTTTTCATGGACATATTACTCTAACTGGATAGATAACTTCGTAGTGGTACCTGACGATCGATGACGTCATATAAGAAGGAGCATTTTTGTGTTATGTCCATGTAATATCTATAGTCCCAGGATATATAATTAGATTGCGATTTTTTATAATGGTTTAAAAACATCTAAGATGAAAATATTATATAGATGTACCGTAATTGTGTACCTTAATTTTCAATTTACTCTTAATGCAATAATTTAAGTTTGATAATTTTGAAGAAATTTTAATAAATGTATTGTTTCAGTATTATAATTATTACTACCAGCAAAATAACCTATAGAAAATATTTTGAAGTACCATATAAAAAATGGTTGTCTGAAAAGTCGGTTTACGGACGGTAGTTTAACGTGACAACGTCATGACAAAGCTCCGCTCCGCTCCGCCCCGCTCCACCCCGCCCCACTCCGCTCCGCTCCACTCAACTACGATCGCCTACGGCATCGGCTACGATACGCCAATCGTAGCCAATCGTGCCTCTCTCTCGCTTTTGCCGCTCTCTCGCTCGCGGAACGCTACATTTTTTCGTGCATGCGCCGGCGTTCATCGTTTTAATAGACGTTATCACGTCAAAATAGGACATAATTTTTCAAAGTAATTCAATTCACTTATCGTCAATTATGAAGGACAACTTCATTCCGGCCTGTGATTGGTCGAATGTATCAGTCCGATATGACGTCATCGATGATGTCATGCCAGAACTTCAGGTACCTCTACAAAGTCTATGATCCAGATAGAGTATATATCCATGGTTTCTTTGCATTTTTGCCTATGTTTCAGGTAACGTTTACACACGATTTGTTTATTAGTTTGAAACATTTTTAGTAGACGTGTTTGAGTCTTAAAACTGGTATCGAAACGAGTTAAAAGTTATTTGAAGTATAACTTTTGTCGGGTAAATGTGAAGACAATGTTAAATTTTAATAAACTGTTACAACTCAAATAGTAAATCTGAAATCTGTAATAAAGTAAGGTGGGCTTGGCATAATATGACACCTGAACTGATACAGGAAAGTTATTATTTTTGTATGTTTGTAATGGATAAACTCAAAAACTACTGGACCTTTATTAAATTCTTTCACTAGCTAGTTTAACAAAGCTACAGTATTTCTGAGTGACACAGCCTATAAATGAATATTTTTTACATTATAAAAATATACAACATGTTGTAGATTAAACAACATTCGATTAAACAACATTGTATGTAACCAACAAATCAAAGAACGATATTTGTTGTACTATACATAATCCGGTATTAGTACGCATTAAACAATATTTATTAAATAACCTGTAACAATAACATTATACTATACATTATATATTACTAGCTGCCCCGAAAGACTTCGTTCTGTCAAAAGTTTTATTGTTGTATCGTGTATCATAAAAAAATAAAAACAAAAAAAAAAATGGTTGTCTGTAAAGTCAGTTTATGGACGGTAGTTTAACGTGACAACGTCATGACAAAGCTCCGCTCCACCCCCCTCCGTCCCGCCCCGCTCCGCTCCACCCCGCTCCTCTCCGCTCCGCCCCGCTCCTCTCCGCTCCGCCCCGCTCCTCTCCGCTCCGCCCCGCTCCGCCCCACTCCTCTCCGCTCCGCTCCGCCCCGCTCCGCTCCAGCCCGCCCCGCTCCGCTCCACTCAACTACGATCGCCTACGGCATCGGCTATGATACGCCGATCGTGCCTCTCTTTCGCTCGCGGAACGCTACATTTTTTCGTGCGTGCACCCGGCGTTCATCGTTTTAATAGACGTTATCACGTCAAAATTTTGTCAAAAAATAAAAAAATAAAAATTTTGGGGTGGACCGCCGATATGCACGCTAAGATTCACGAAAATTGGTTGAGCCGTTTCGGAGGAGTTCAACTTCTAACACCGTGACACGAGAATTATATAATATATTAGATATTATACAAGATTTACATTTATATGCTGATGAATATGCAAATGTCAAACAATAAAATAATATTTTGAGTTTCTTTATCTGCCTATCACATTATTTATTATTACCCAAATCATTAAAGAAACGAATCTATGATGGTGACACTTATCATTCCCTCCCACTCGCAAGTTATTCTGGTCTTTAGTCACACATATCGGTACAGCACGCAAAAAACAGAATTAGCTGGATCTACTTACATGCTGTCCCGATGCGCTCCATTCTTTCTAAATTCATTGTAAAATTGTTATTTCTCCTAAAGGATTCCTGCCACTGTTCAATATAAAATTCTATTTTAATTACATACTCAACTCAACTCACTTGGTCAGTTTTTAAATATCTTGCAAATATTTATTCAAATAATATAATATTAAAAATATCACCTACCTAGCAACTCTGTGTTGCTGACGGTCCTACCTATCATTAAAAGTACGAACCGCAATTTTAGATTCGTTTCTTTAATGGCGCGGGTTATACCTTTTACCGTTAAGAGTATTGCCGCATTTAATTTTATAAAGTTAATAATAAAATTATATGTTCACATTTAACCAACATATTATATTTGCCACTGGATAACTAACTACCGTTACTTATCTTAATAATATATTAAGGATTTTAAATAGCAACGTTAATATTTTCATATAGGTTTCCGAACGGCTGAAAGGTTTTTTTGGGGAAACGTGGTTTATACGTCTGGCAATACTACGATATAGCCATCTTTCAAAATGTGTCATTTTCGTTTTGTATGAGTCGTGTATCGCGTAAAACACGATGGCATAAATATATGAGTATACATTATTTTCACTATAAATATAGCGAATTTTTTCGCGATAATAGCCCTCTCAAATAACGTGGAAGTATGTTAATTCAGTGTCGTTTCTAAATACGATCATCTGATTGATAAATGGCGAAAATATTCATTAGTGTTGTGTAGTGGAGTGAGGCGATGGATCGTCGGTGTTCTCAGTCTGTCCGGACGCTAGTTTTCGACGATTCGGACTCTGATCCGCCGAAAAGTGGTCAGAAGAAAGACTTGGCATCGTCCGGGTTCCCGTCGTCATTGAACCAGAGCGTGGAAGGTCAGAGAAATATAATAATTAACTAAATAAGTAGCGTGTTGTTGTCATAGACATTTTGTAATCGGCAGTGTTTTCAAGGTTTGCTTTGCTCAGCTGTCAATGCGAGCGGAGGTAGGTACAAAGGCGTGAATGAGTGGTCGCGGCCCATTGGCCGGGCCGAATTATGCGCCAATTACAATCCGTCGAGATGTTTTTCGTGACCGACTACATGGCTACAAGCAGTCTCGCTCGTCTATTGTAAATTTAAAAGTGTTAGATTGCTCTTCGCCAGATGGCGACATTGATAACGCGAACTCTAGTTACTAGTTGAATATCTTGTGCTAGATTTACCAAGTTTTGCTCTGCAGTACTTTGTCAATCTGTTTCAGAAAAAATGTATCTCAATATATTACTTTTTTATGTTTGACTATGTTGATGACATTTTTATCTTGATTTTAGAAACAAAAAAAGAACTACAGAAGTACTACCGAATGTCAGGACATTGGAAGGACCCCTTAGGGTGGAATTGTTTTTAATCCCACCCTTAGTGGTCTTTCTTTAAATAGCCTTGAAACCCTCATTACCAAATTCAAAGATATTCTGTTACTTTGGGTTCACATACCTTCTAAAATGGAGGAATTAAATCTATGATCTACTTCACCTTTCTTAAATCAATGTCTGTGCCCTACCCTTCTACCATTTCAAGACCTATAAATGTATAGGTCTTCCTACAGGTTTATCATCAGTATGGTAACAAACATAAAAGTACAATAATCAATTAATCAGGTAAACAATATGGCAACAGTGTCTTTCATTGTCAGTAGATAGAAAAATGTAATTTAAAAAATTTACATGTTGAGTGAAAAGGTATTTGATGATAGTTTACATTTTAATAAAGACAAAACTATTAAGTCATGGGTCAAATCAAGATATTTAAGATCTAAGCTTATGACTTATGAGATTATTGTCAAGCATGTTAGTTTTTAGTAAGAAAAATGATTAGATTAAAGTGAATCAGTCCGGTTTACACACATCAATCAATCAATACAATCAATCAATCAATACTTTATTTGCAGGATAAGGTTACATGTATACATAGTTTGTTACATAGTTGTTTATGGTGTTTCTTATAGATCTCCTATCCTAGCCTATTAGGCGTGCAAAGTTAATTTAACAGCATGCGTTATTAATTAAACAGAAATTCATTAATTAAACATAAAATATTAATTACAAAATATAAATCAAATAACAATAAATTCTAAAAATTAAAAAAATAAAGAGTATTAAATTGTCGGATTAAATTAAATTACAATTAAATTGTCAAATTGATTTCATTATAATTTACCTACGTCATTGGTTTTATGCTTGGTTTTATGTCATGTCAGTAAGAAATTCATTAATGTTATAATAACATTTCTTTATTAAATATTCATTTACATTTTTTTTAAATATGTGTGCGTCTTCGATGTTGCGTATTGCCTTTGGAAGTTTATTGTATAATATTGGAGCTTTACATAAGAAACTTTGTTGAAGGACGCGCTTTTTACTTGGGACCATTTTTAACTCGTCTCGATGGCGCGCTCCCTCGCGGAATTTAAATAGTTCAGTATTACGTTTTATGAATGTTGTACATTCTAAGATGTACAAACATGGCACTGTTAATATCCTTAGTTTAATGAAGTAAGGTTTACACGATTCTGTTGGCTTTAAATTACACATAGCCCTGATGCATCTTTTTTGTGCTTTTAATATCACTTCTCTTTGAGCTGAATTACCCCAAAATATAATGCCGTAGCGTATAGTTGATGCAATATATCCGTGGTAAGCCGACGTTAGTGTTTCTTCGTTTACACGGTTATATAATTTCCGAAGTAGAAAAGAGAATTTATTTAGTTGTTTGCATATGTAGTCCGTGTGTGCCTTCCAATTAATTTGTTTGTCGATATACAAACCTAGGAATTTAATTGTGTCAACGACTTCAATGTTAGTTCCTAAGTAATTAATGTTAAGTGTACAAGATATGTCCCTTTTATGTTTAAATGTCATAACTTTTGTTTTGTTTAAATTAATTTGTAAATTATGATTGTCAAGCCATTTAATTACCTCTTCTAGCGTCTTATTTATATTTACCTCTAGTTCTAAATAATCATTTATGCTTAATTTATGGAATGTATAATCACATTTATGCTTAATTTTTGCAACTGGAATAAATCATTTCTTGGCATTGGTCCAGTACAATTATTTTAATGTAAACAGCTTATAAATAAGAGTGTATCTCTGTAAACTCGTAAACAGCTGTGCTTGTCATTTTTCCCAAAAAAAATGGTTATTTCAGAAATAAAAAAAATCAGAATGCAAGCTTAACAATATTTGTATTATTATATATTCGTTTTTTCTATAAAAAATTCCAAAACCACCAAAAATCAGTCCTTAGACTGTCCCTTTTTACAGAACAAGTGTAATTTCAAGATATTTATTCATAATACATAATTTTATGCATAATGTTTATAAAAACAATTAGTTTACTAACAGCCTTTTCAAATTAAAAGCAGCCAAAATTGATTTTTTCATTAAGCCAAAATAAGCTTTTTTTGGATCAGTCCCCTGCCAAAAGTTCAAAACCTTAAATTCATTTTTCCACTGTGCCTTTTTATGTTATTTTGTATGGACAGGCATGTAATTAGTCTGAAATTTGTGTTGCCATTTCATTTAGCCCTTTTCCGTCATTTTATTCCATTTCAGAGTACCTTTTGTGGCAGGAAAACGTGTCGAAACCGCTACGACAAACAGTCCACTGATAATTATTTTATTCATAATTTATTTATCAACAACTTACAAAATTGGAAACATTAGGATGGCTTGCTTAATATTTCACAATTAAGTCAAAATACACTGTCCCCTGCTAACAGACTCCTACCTTGTGATATGGCAGAAGACCTTTTTTTTTTCACTGTGTATTTTTTAAAAAAAATCTCTTATTTTAAGTTAGTTAAATTATTAATATTCTAATCTCTTCGAGCCTAAAAATCTATCAGTAATTTAATAAAATATTTATTTGAATGAGTTTGTATTGTCAAAAGGTATATTGCTATTATTTATATAATTCAACAGTTGTAATGAAAAATTTAACAGTTATAGGTACTTCAATCTTATGTGACATATAAAAATAAATTGTTATTTAATGTATTTATAAAATATTGTTCCATCAGTCCCCTGCCATTTTCCTTAACAAGAAAAGCGGCCAAGTGCGAGTTGGACTCGCCCATGAAGGGTTCCGTAGCAGCAAGTAACATAATAAAAAAGTTCTTGTAGTTCGTTGTAACTTTGATCAATGTTTTTTGCGGTTTGCGATTTATGAAGTATTAAAAAAAAACTACTTACTAGATATCATTCAAACCAATTTTCGTTGGAAGTTTGCATGGTAATGTACATCATATATTTGTTTTAGTTTTATCATTCTCTTATTTTAGAAGTTACAGGGGGGGGGACACAAATTTTACCACTTTGGAAGTGTCTCTCGCGCAAAATATTCAGTTTAGAAAAAAATGATATTACAAACCTCAATATAATTTTTGAAGACCTATCTATAAATACCCCACACGTATGGGTTTGATGAAAAAAACATTTTTGAGTTTCAGTCCTAAGTATGGGGAACCCCCAAAATTTATTGTTATTTTCTATTTTTGTGTGAAAATCTTAATGCGGTTCACAGAATACATCTGCTTACCAAGTTTCAACAGTATAGCTCTTATAGTTTCGGAAAAAAGTGGCTGTGACATACGGACGGACAGACAGACAGACAGACAGACAGACAGACAGACAGACATGACGAATCTATAAGGGTTCCGTTTTTTGCCATTCGGCTACGGAACCCTAAAAACGGTATTGTAGCCTTTTGTAAATGTATTTTATCATGTTACAACTCTTTATTAACTACCAAGAATAAGACAAAAACATGTAAAAAATAAGACCAAATACAATGAACAATATGTTATGCAGTAGTTTGTGACATTTTTGCATTGAAATGTTCAGATAAAGACTTATTTAAATCATGTAGTGATTTAGCTAGTAGGTTCGTATGTATAAGTAATTTTTTTATTATTTATGGAATATAGAAAAAATAAATTCCGCAATATTTTAATTTATTAATAAGGGAATTTATTTACGGAAACAAAAAGTACTTTCAAGTTATGGTTATTAAATAGATAGGTACTATTAAATTTAATAAGATTTTTCTACGCTCGGGGAGTACCTAGGTACTTGGATTGGATGTACCTCATTAAAATTATAATGTTCTTAGAAGCATATTCAAATTGATTTCCCTAGGCACAGAAAGATGTTCGATAGCTGTGACCCCGTTAAAATTTCAATCCATTACGAGGCTACAGCATGAGTCTTTCTACGTCATCAAGGACGAGAGCGTATTCCTCGACACTGCTCCATTGTGGATTGGAAGGATTACCCGATCATGCTTCGCTGTGGCTCAGTTTATTATGATTAAGGAGGTAAAAAAAAACATTTTAAGTATTATCACTTTCGTATACCAACAAACAGTTACCATAGAAACGAAAGTATCAACCTAGCCTGGTCAAGCCTAAACGCTTGATTTTTACCATTTCCATGAGAAATTTTGGAACTAAAAATGGACCTATAAAATATTCTGTCACATGTATAAGTTGTATGACAGTAACCAAACTTTTTCTTTTTTTTTTTTAAATAAATAACGCTTCACACTCATAGCCCCACACTAGGATTCCCTGTGTCGTGGGTGCCATGGACAACACACTAGACAAGGACATTCACACCCAGACCGAGAACAGAAATTCAAACTCATCATTCAAATTTCCGCCTCGCTGGGAATCGAACCCAGGACCCTCGGTGCGGCGATCCGGCATGGTAACCATTGCGCCACACGGGTCGTCATACTACTACTACTACTTTTCAAGTTTTCCAGCGACAAACATTCCATTTGGTATGTTACTTAAAATTGCATGCACCTTGAAAAAGTCTAACAATATACATGAAACAAGGTACAGGGGGCAAAGACAATTGAATATAAATGTTATTCATTAAATACAATTACTTCACTTACATTGTTTTGTTATTCAATAATTATTCAATAAACTTGAATAATCAATGGAGGCGCGTTGACATCATGGTTTATATTATACAATAAGTAAACACTCATGACACACACTCTTTAAATAGTAAATAACTAAATACTCTTTATTTACTCTGCTTTATGGTGTAACAGGTGTTCAGGATAGGACGGTTTTATTTGGCTTGCCCTGTTTGGATCAAATCTTGCAAGCCTAATTAGACCTAATTTCACTTATCTTTAGGAGTTGAAATTTTATACATTGCGTTAGTTCTGATGACAATGCATTTTTGTGACAAGATTGACCTGATAATACACGCAGGTTTGGCTCCAGCCGAGGGAACTCCTTGATGGTTAACAGCACAGTCGCAATTTTTTTCTTCAATATCTACATAGACAATATAAAACCGTGTGTTTAGTTTTTTAAACTATTACTTGTTCTTGAATGGACTTGATCGAATTAATTTTGGCCCTATCGCGCTTTAAATCTTCACACGGACAGAAGGGCGAGTTTAAAAAAGGCTAAGCCCAGCTTTGTAAGCCATTCGCCAAACTGGTCTACTTTGCCAATCATTCAGAGACCGTAGGTGTATGGTATAATAACTCGTATGCTCAGGTATATCATATCAGGTCGCTCATAATAGGTACAACATATTATATCGAAGGAACTATTGAGGAAAAAGGTCCTCGAATGGCGTCAACGCCTTGCGTTAAGTAAACTTGTCCTTGTCCGGTCGAAACCATGTGTACTGACTGCTGTTAAGAAGTATTGGTCAGGTGTTAGTTAGATAGAGGACGCCTTTGTCCAACTCTGGTCGTCTTAAAGCTGGTCTCCAATCTTCTGTTCCTAAACTCGGTTCTGTGGTTACCAAGCAGTTCATCTGCTTACTTCTATATAGGCCAGCAGGCCCGGATTTACGATTTATTCGAACCGGGGCAGAAACTTTGTAGTGGCGCCTACGGAGTTTTGTACTATTAATGATTACAGTTCAGGCGCTCACTAAAAAAAAGTCATAGGGCGTCTATCCGTTCATAAAAGAATACGAAGTAGCAATCTCTGTTCAGCGCTTGGACTAAAAAAAAGGTCATTGGGCTCATTTTTGCGCCTCCTTAAACTGACGCCCGCCGGGGCGGGTGCCTCGGTTCGCTGTATACTGTGGACTCCCTCTGTCTCACTTTGAAAGCTCAATTCTGGCTATAAGTTTAAGTATCTATTACCAAGCGCCATTGACCGGTTTTCGATTCAATTCAATTCCAATTTTGAGCCATTTTACACGGCATTTAGAAATTTACATTTCTGTACGTTGAACGTTACCCCTAAGTATGTACATTATTTAATTTTAAATTAATAATGTTGGTAACAACTTAATACCTTATTTATTTATTTAACAATTTTTGTACCTTTTAATGTTATCCTTTCTAAGATGGCTCAGCTAACAGAGAAGGTTCTAAAAATTTTAAGTTTTTTATAATGTGCATGCAAATTTTCTGCAATCATTCATGAACGCTTGTCAGATATTATTCTGGCCGGAGATCTTCCTTTGCTAATAATTTATGTGAAAGTTCTTATGTGATATTTCCTGCGCTGTGTTACCTACAGGATGTTTTAATAAAGCAGATCGCTACAGGACCCTACATGGTGATTGTTGTGAGACTTGTATTTATTGAACTAGACAATAGAGACAATTGTGTTGTGAACCTGATTAGTGCAGTTCTAAATAGTAAAATCTATCCTTCCTATAAAAATCTATGTTACGCTCAGACCGAAAAAACTGCTCACAATGTGTTGTGGCATTTATAAAACGCCCATTACGCGAATTTCGCTCAATGAGCGTTTTAGGTCTTTGAGCGCAATATAAATAGTGGCGCCAATTAGGGGAGGCCTATGTCCAGCAGTGGACTTTAAAAGGCTGTTAGATACATAGATAGAGCGCAATATAAAATGCCATCAAAAACAAAACTTGTAAAAAAACCAAGTCTCGCAACTCAGTTCTTCTACCGTAAAAAGTTGTAAGATCCATGTAATACCAAGTCGGTTAATTTATTCAGTTCCTACTTAAGGGTCCTTCTGTCTTAAGTTATCACGTAATTAGCTAACCTAACAAGTAACAACATCTTATAGTGACCATATTATCAATATTAAAAATCTTTTATGTTTTAAATAAATAGATCGACTTGGCCATCGCATGAAAACACAATATATCTCACAAGTAATACCTACATATTATATTAAATTTGATTGTTTAGTGCGATTTTGATTGTTTGCGAGACTTGGTTTTTTTACAAGTTTTGTTTTTGATGGCATCTCATTTCTTTTTGTAGATAGTTCTAATTTTTCCTTTTACAAGTTACCTTTGAACATAATTATATCTAGGTCCCTATCTACACCTATTATTCCATTATATTATATACAGGTACATTGATTCATTCACTGCAGATGTTACTTTGTTATACAGGTACAGTAATTCATTAACTGCAAATGTAACTTTGTAATCCTATATATTTATATGGGATTACAAAGTTATTTATGCAGTTGATGTATCTAGAAAACTAGACCGAAATTGCAAAATGTTTTAGTTTTTCCTTGATCTATACACTAAACACTAATTGTGTTCCAAATTTGAAGCTTCTATGTCTGCTAGAAGTGCCTTAGAGTTTTGATGATCGGTCAGTCAGTCAGTGAGTGACGAAATTAAGAAACTTTGACTAGTTATAATTCTTAAACTACTGGTTCAAATCGAATGAAATTTGAAATATAACGTGTTTATACAATGCCTGCTTGGTTACTAAAAATTCAGGCTTCTAGCTTTATCCACGATGAAGTTATAGGGGGTCGAAAATGGCCTGAATTGCTTCGAGAAAAGGATGGTACGGCCGTGCCGCTTTTTTGCTCGACTTGGCGGGGGCACTACCGTGCCCCCAGGTAATAGAATCTAGGTATCTAAAATGATATTAGATAGAAAATTTGTCTTTAAAAAATTCTATTATCCACTTCCTGCTTGATCGACACCGCATCGGTGACACTTTTGGTTATGTTGACGATTATGGGTGGCAATGTTCACTTATCATCACTATTGTGTATTTACGAGAAAGTGTAAAAATTTTAGATATTCAGATGTGTTGTCAGCACAGACTCTGTGTTCTTTCTGTGTCACAGACACAATATATGTTAGTGAGAACGAGTGAACAGACCCCCTTGCAGTAGTGACAAAATATGACGAACGACATTAAGCGTTCGACAAGTGATAACGTTTATGGTTTAATAGTCGAGGGGAGTGCATTCAACTGATAAGCCGAGATAAGGCGTCGATGGCTTATTATGAGATTCCTTTACGACTCTTCTTGATTGGCGAATATGTTTTGCTCGATGAAATTATTGCTGAAGAGGTGGCCGGCCGTTACTTGAAAGTTAATAATATGTTAGTTATCCCTATGCGTTCCTGAGAAAAGGGGGTGACAGACAGACAAACGGATAATGAAGTGATCGTATAAGTATAAGATCGTAACTGTGAGCAGGAAAAAAAACAACCCCGGTAGTTTCTTGCTGCTTCTTCTCCCGGGCCCTCTCACAATAGGGCCTTGCCAATGCTTCAACATTGGCGTAGCTTGCATGACTTTCAAAAACATTTGATTTCATTTAAGGATTTCGTATTTCCTTCTGAAGTACGGAACCTTAGAAAGTAATGGTCCTTTACAGACATTTATCAGGGAATCTAGCTAGGCGGAATCTCTGTAGGCAAGAGATTAGTTGCGTCAAAATTAGAAGGCGAAGTGATTCGAATTCAAATCAAAATAGCATCACAATTCACATGCCTACCAACCTCATGTTTAGTAAAGACCTGTTGTCAATTGATTATACTGTAATGTTTATATAATGGCACTTATGGCACTCATCCGAAGACTGAACACTACAATGCTCTTGACTGGCTTCAATGCGGTAACCATTGATTTTTTCTCGGCTTTCTTTTAACATTACGTAACTGGCTTATAATATAAATACAATAATACTTATCATACTACTTATGAAAGTCTCATTGAGTTGTCTAATAGGTACTACTTAATAAAATTTCTAAATGTATTCATCTGCATAATGTCAATTTTAATGATGATAGATTTGCCTGTGACATGTCGCTAGTGGGCTAAAAGTTATTTGTTTGGATTTATGTTGATGTAAAGGTCGCTGCATACGTAACGTGGACGGGACGGGGACGGGACGTGGACGGGGCATAAATATACGTGCGTGCCCCGTTCCCGTCCCGTACGTACGTCCGTGGCGTATGCGCTATCGTTTATATTTTCTACTAGCTGACCCGGCGAACTTCGTATCGCCAAACAAACTATTTTTTTCTGAAACAAAAGTAGCCTAAGTTACTCCTTGTTACATCAGTTATCAGCCAGTGAAAGTCCCGTCAAAATCGGTCCAACCATTTCAGAGATTAGCAGGAACATTTGTTCCTGTCTGTTTAGACAGACAGACAAAAATTGTAAAAAATGTAGTATTGGTATATGTACCGTGTATACATCCAAATGCACTTAGTAAAAAGCGGTTATTTTAATATTACAAACAGACACTCAAATTTTATTTATTTGTATAGATGAAACAATGTTTCCAAAACTTCACGTCCCGTCTCGTCCCCGTCCTGTCCACGTAATGCATCAAACTTAATTTATTGGTGAAAAACTTAATTCATAATACACAACTGTTGAAATTTTATTACCTTTTTAAGGTTCCGTACGAAAAGATAACTTTAAAAAAATAGGTATATTATATTCAAAAACAGTTTCGTAAACTGTATCGTGTGCATATCAAATGAAAGGTCTTGTTCCAGGGATCTCAAACATATTCTATATTAAACTATGTATCGTAGAAATAACTATTTCTACGATAAATAGTTTTAAAGGTGTTAAAGAAGGAAGACAAAAATTGATTATATCCTCTTATCTCCGAAACTACTAAGGCTAGAATTTTGAAAAATGCCGAAAAAAGTTCGTTACTTAAATATTACAGGAAAACCTATAAGAAGATAATAGTATGGTCTTAAAAGAAAACGATAAATAATAAAGTAGATAATAAATGATCAACGTACAACCATCCAAGCGAGTTTAACTCGCACTTGTCTGGTTTTTTTAAAAGTTACTTTCAAAATAAAATATAAATCTAGAGACTTTGGTTTGCTACAAAATATTAATGATAATATAATAATACAAAAGCTTCGAGACGTCTGTAGACGTCTCTAGAGTCTCGATGCTTTTGTCGGACGCTACTTTTTACTGTCAATAACTTAAATCTATCTCCATTCACTACCGCAATAGTAACACGAACTATTATTGTACGCACCGTTTACCGGTGTTAGTCGTTAATTAGGCGTAACCGGTTATGTTAATGTTTCGGTGCGCTAACGATAGTAACGATAACGTGTGCAACTACATTTCAGTTCAAGGCCGATTAAAAAGAAACCGTGACTTAGATTCGGCCCGATTCCCCTCATGGTCGAACGTGATTGCTTTAGGAACTTTGACTTATCCATATTCTTCTCATTTATAGTAATAGTAATAATAGTATTATGAACCTAAACTCCGAATCACATTTGACTACAATTTACTATAAGTACCTACCTAGGTGTTGATAATGGTAAATTATTGCCAAATATTTATTGTAAGTTCTTGTTTAGAAAGCTATTGAATCATTAATCTAATAAATATATGTTTATCTATTACTCCCAATGAATATCTACATATTGAGCTCACTGCAGAACTTTCCGTCATAATATAAGTGAAAGGTCTTTCTAACTGGTTTTGATATTTACATACGAGCGAAATACAAGCGTTTACAAGATAAAATCTGATAATAAAGTAAAAAAAACATGCATTTGTAATCTTTAAAAGTTTTTTGTATTAACTGATAAACGAGCAAACGATTCTCAGCCACCCGATGGTATAGTGCTCTTCAACTAAAGTTCAACGCATACGTAATGTGGACGGGACGGGGACGGGACGGGACGTGAAGTTTTGAAAACATTGTTTCATAGAAAATGTAAACGATAGCGCAAACGCCACGGAAGCACGCACGGAACGGGAACGGGGTACGCACATATATTTGTGCCCCGTCCCCGTCCCGTCCACGCTACGTATGCATCGATCTTTAATTTGCACTTGGGCGTAAATCGTAATGTTGGTAGCTTTGAAATAAGTGTCTTTAATATCTCAAAAACTATTGTATGGACATAATAATAGCGTTGTTATTGAGTTCATCAAAGGCAATAAAGAACATTTTAATTTTTATACTCCTATTTCAATGCTACCAACATTACGCCCAAGTGCAGCTTTAGTTGAAGAGCAACGTCGTCCTTGGACATAAGTAACACCTGTGGGCATCACTGATGTGAAAGCTAGGGTGGGAGAAGGGGACAAGGTTGGCCAAAGAAAAGATAAATCTAAAGACAAATAATTAATTAGTGCCAAAATTAATTTCCGTTAATCATTACTTATTTTTATTTTAAAAAAATATTGAAATTAATGTTTCCATAATTAGTAGTGATAAGTTTGTTTACCAAATAACACTCGTCTAAAGAAATGGACTAATGCGTGATATGTATGGGTAATTCTACGATAAGAGGTAACTTGTGCGGCAATCAGTTTAAAATAGAAATTTTACTCTATACGCTGTTATTTTTTGCAATGAAACACATCACCTAAATGTACTTTATTAACTAACGTCACGATTAAATGCCTAATTACAGTATATTTTTCTGAAATTCCTTATGAAGTCTAAAAACGTCTCTACCCTGGCCTGTCCCCTTGTCGGTTTCAGTTTAATTTACAAACGATACATACCTTCTTTGTATCAGTTATTAAACTAAAGCATGTTAAACACAAATTTCAATAAACATATTTAAGTATTGTTGAGGAAAAATAGAACAATGTTTATTTATTTTCATTATTTTTTTAAATTAACTTTTGTCCCACTGTTTTTGGGTATCTACCCTGGCAAATTTCATTCCGCTACAACAAACACAAATATAAAACGGCCATATTCCAAATAGCGATCAACGTCATCTATCGACGTGAAGTTAGCAATACAAAACACGTGAGCCGTTAAGAGCGCCGTCATTTGTTAATTGTTGCGACCCGTTGGTTCAAAGTGGGGGTTTCGCGAAGTCATTGTGTCTCTCCACTGGTAAGTCATAAAAGTTATATTATTCTTTTATTTTATTTGCATTTACTGGTCTAATTTAATAATAATGCAATAGTAAAAGTGTGATACATAATGTACCCAAACATTTCTTATGTCAATTAAAACAATAGAATTTATCATGAAAACGTCTCTTCCCTGCCATATTTCCCCTGGTAAAATAACTGTCAGAGGAGAGATTTGTTGACCAGGGGAGATAATGTTAGTGCAAACAAACTTAGATATAGCATATTTTTATCAACAAACAGTTTAAAACAACTTAAATAATTTTGGTAAATTCTTAAAACTGAAAAATAAAGGAGGTTCTCAGTTCATATTGTTGTTATTATATTATTGTCTAATATTGTTACAGATCATGACACCACAGAAAAAGTTAACATGTGAAGAAAAATTACTTACTTAGCCTTTGGAGGTCCACTGCTGGACATAGGCCTCCCCTAACTTGCGCCACTCTGACCGGTCCTGAGCCTTCTGAATCCAGCGGATACCCGCTGTCTTCTTCAGGTCATCAGTCCATCTGGTGGGCGCCATTCGAGGACCTTTCTTCCCCAACGGTTATCGGTCCTTCGAACTATGTGGCCAGCCCATTGCCACTTTAGCAGGCTAATTCTATGCTATATAGCTATGTCCGTTACCTTTGTTCGTCTACAGATCTCCTCATTTCTGATGTGATCACGTAGAGAAATACCGAGCATAGCCCTCTCCGTAGCCCGCTGCGCTACTCTGAGCTTGTGGATTAGGCCAATAGTAATGCACCACGTCTTAGATCCGTATGTCATCGCTGGCAATACACACTGCTCGAACACCTTCGACTTCAGGCACTGAGGTAAGTAGTGTTTTGGACGACAAGATATGACGCACTCCAGTTTAACTTGTCTGTCTCTTCTTCTAGCTCTTTTACCTTGTCGTCGGTCCTCATTGTCCTGGTGTTGTATGTTGCCAGGTGCAGAAGTCGTCGTTTGGATTGGTAGCCCGATCTTTGCCGGCGATTCTTAGCACCCCCTGCCCCGCCGTTACCATAGCCGTTACCGTAACTAGGAATAGCGGGACTGGGGGCCGAAGCTTTTTTTGGTGCAATCATACGGGGGTTTTAGCCGGTAGCCACCATGCTTGGCTAGTGCGTGTTGGTGACTGCAGGTGAACTGACCGGTATTCATCACACACAGAAAGATGCTGCTGCCCATCATCGTTGCCTTTTACAACATCCCAGGAAGAACGGGAGTGGTGCTATTCTGCAAAGTGAACCCGGACACCACTCGGGGGATGCTAATGATCAAACTTTCTTCTTCTCTTTCTTCTTTTCATAGAAAAGTTATACCTGCCAAACTTAAATCAGACAGAGCCAGAAGACAAAGTTATCGCAAGTCTGATTATTTGTATTACTTAAAAGATGCTAGTCTATATAATTAGTATCAATAAAAGAATATTAATTTATTATTTGTTGTAGGTACAATGCCATGTTATTTTCATATAATATTATTGTGAAATGTCACTAAAGACACTTTTGTTTTAAATTTCAGAGAAGACTGAAATAATATAGTCTGTTAATGTTTAATATGATTGGTAAAAATTATAGTCTGATTCTATTTTAAGTACAATGTTTAATTAAAGTTGATTTAACTAATTTTGTTACTTTTATTGCCACAAATTCTCTCCCCTGGCCAAATAAGTATCTACCCTGATCTTGGTGTCTCTACCCTGCCCAATGTATTTACCCTGGCCTTGTAAAAATTAATAAAATGTGCATAAAGTGACTTGCCCTTACGTGAAAAGATACAAAAATAGGACAAAAATCGTAATATACGTGTTTAATGAAAAAACAGCAACTTTTCTCTGTGGCCGTATTCTCTATGGACTTAAAACCTCTTATCGTAGAACTACCCGTATACAATAAGGTATGAGGTGTATTGTCAGATGTGCGTGTTGAGGTAATCTTGTCTAATCTGATGGTAACGTGAAGAGATGAGGAGGGTCGTGGACAGTGATAAGGCACGCGTGCGTATTTCAAGCGTGATCAACACTGGCCTGCTGGATTTCTCTCCTGCCGTGTTTTTGTTTCGGATTAAAATACCGTTACCTGAGTAATCGGTTTCAAACTTTTCAGTATTAAGCATTTTTGATGCCTTTGATTTGTACTTTTTTTTCTTTAAAAAGAAATGTAGATAACATCTTTTTATTTTACCTATTTTAAGAAAAAGCAACACCTCATAATTATTGTCCCACTGCTGGGCTCGGGGTCTCCTCTCACAATGTGAGGGATATAGGCCATAGTCTACCACGCTGGCCAAGTGCGAATTGGTAGACTTCACACACCTTTGAGAATTTTATGGAGAACTCTCCGGTGTGCAGGTTTCCTCACGAAGTTTTCCTTCACCAAAGCAAGTGATAATTAAATTCTAATACGCACATAATATTTGAAAATTAGAGGTGCGTGCCAGGATTTGAACTCGGGCTCCTTCGTTCCGGAGACCTACGTTCTAACCGCTAGGCTATCATTGCTATACTCCTATTTAAGAAACGATTTATTTTTTACATCGTAGTTGGGACTAATCCGAAACTCTTCGCTTGGTGGTTACTGCTACCATCATTAGCATGAGACATATGTCTTACTATCATAGTTTTCGTTTGGCCTCAAATCAACGCACGCATAGCGTTTGTTGCCAATCAATAAAATACATCTCACCTACCTCACCTTCTCATTCTAACTACCCTAGACCTTCAGACATCTCTAGAAAGTACCTGTTATTGTTACGCGAGGCGTTAAAACGCGCATCACGCCCTGATTGTCACAAATAATACCGCAATGCTTGAGAGCTGGTCCACATGTTGGAGCTCTGGAGTAGACGAGGAAAGTAAATGTGGGGTGCAGAGTATGGAGGTTTTTGATTTATAGCAGAGTATGTTTCAGTCAAAATCATCCAGAACAAATTCAAGTCATATTACTTGGTGCTTGTATTAGAGAGACATTACTTAAATACTTCTTTCTCCACTCAGATCAATGAATAAAGAGATAAGGCATCCCGAACAAAAAAGTGAGGAAAGTTTTCACGTAAGCATGTGTGCGTAAGTGATCATGTGTGCGTAAATAAAATGTTGCCAAATTTGCCAAGTCAATTAAATCTCCCTAGATGAATTCGCGTTTTTGTTTTACTCGTAGTTTGTTGGTTTTTTAAAAAGTATATGGAAATGCGTGCAAAACCTTGAATTTTTTTCCTAAACGGATGTCCTGTTTCGCTTACTTCGTTTGTGTTTCAATCTTGGGGTTAAAAACTTCTTTAGAATATGGAGAATATGGATATATTAAAATATTTACTGCAATAAAAGATGTACTCGGTTTTGGGTTGCAGAAATAATCGATCATTTCACTAGGTGAAGCTTGTAACTATGTCCTGTAATAATTCATTATTAATTAAAAAAAGCTGAACATGTGATATAAAACCAAGTATAGGTAATTATTACTATCTTGATCTCACTAGAGCTTCTATGGAAGAAATAGTCGGTATTGCAACGGGTTTGCTGTCTACAGCCTCATTTGGCTGAACTGGTACATCCTACAATACAATATCATTTTGTGGTAAAAATACTAATAAAATGTAAATGTAATCCAGCACTCTCTAGTACTTACACGGACTACGGCAGATATACTGGGCAATTCGGCGCTGCTTAGTAACAATGTTAAGTTCTACAACAATTTATGCTATACTAGTTATGAATAAATTACATAGTTCAGTCATTTGTTAGTTTTACCTGGAAAGGTTTTCCGGGAGTGTTGAAAGTTAGTATCTTTAAAGATTTTAATATTATGCTCTTTCCAAGATAACAATTTAAAATTTTTTACATTACCGACGTTTGCCTTATGTGATTTAGACGGTTTAGTGGTATGTGATATATATCAAAGATAGAATTTCAAAATTCAATAAAAACGAAACTACGCGTCTCCGGCACGAAACAATTTGTGAGGAGGGTTCCCTGCATCCCCCCGCACCCCTCCATCACACCCCCCACTCCAAATTCAGGTAGCTAACTATTAAAGTTTATCCGAGAAGTGACTTTTACAGAGTGCTACCTGAATTTTACTTGATGTTGTGTTGGGCTTACCCAGGGGTCTGTTTATGGTATCCTGATGTAATTTTTGAGCGCGGAGACACGCCGAAATAATATATTACATCCCTTTTTTAAAATCACATAGAAACATTATGCAATCTAAATTTTACTAACAAAAAATAACCGCCTTTAAAGTTACTCAAAAACTACTTCACAAAATTACAATTAGTATTTTTATTTTATTTTTACAATGCGACTAATTGTACTGATTGTATTTATAGAACTTTAAATCTGGAATATTGCAATTAATTTAAGACATTAACTACCTAGAGGCAAGGTGTGATATTTAATATTAATTTATCAATTTATTGTGTTACCGCAGGCTCCCCATAAAGGGAGGATTACAAAACACGCATTTCTATTATTATGGGCGAGATTAACAATATTTTTGATAAAATAAAACTACAAAATACGGCAAGCCGCCATGTTATCTTGAACGCCAATCAGTCCCAATCAGCGCAAATTACGCCACGCTTCTTTAAACAAACGAATATGACCATACTGATAATGACGTCTTGTCTATTATTTTCCTGAGACGTGACTGCACAAGCGACGCCATGACGCTTTGAAGTGTTTTGGTGCGAATTATCAATTTAAAAATTGAAATGTATTTATTTTATACTAAACCTTATTTCTTAATAAAATAGAACAGTATTTCAAAATCTCATCATGCCCATTGTTTTTCAAATTTTTTGAAATTACGTACGTCGCGGAGGATTGAGTGTGATATCATAGCATTCAGGGTCGAATTCCTAACAAATTCCTTCCTTTTCTTACATTACCGACGTTTACCTTTCGTGACTAAGACGGTTGAGTGGTATCAAAGATAGAATTTCAAAATGCAATAAAAACGAAACTACGCGTCTCCGGCACGAAAAAATTTGTGGGGGGGTTTCCTGCATCCCCCCGTACCCCTCCATCACACCCCCCACTCCAAATTAAGGTAGCTAACTGTTAAAAATTACCTAATCAGATTTGTACACTTATTCACGGCGGGTCAGGTTATGTTCGCTTCGATCAACCGTTGCGATTTTTGGTGTTTTTACTTTTTTCGTTCATTCTTACTTGTTTCTACTCACACAAAAACGGATTTTAATAGAAGAGTTTGTTAAGGTTTGTAGTCGGTGACTGCTTGTCGTGGTTCGGCAAGTGCCAAAGTTACTCTATCGCAAGTATAGGCATACTTGCTATAAGGCTATAGGTTAGAAAAAATAACGGAGGGGGGGGGGGGTCCTAAATATCGTGACGTCACATTTCAAAATCGAATAATTGGTATGTATAGGTAAATATAAAAAAAAAACAATTATTGGAAATAAAACTTATTTCGGAACTGATGTTTTGATTTTATAATTTCTAGGTGTAAAATTTCATAATACATATGTGGCGTCACTCTTCTCATAACAAGTCATTTTTCGGAAACCTACATAATTATAATAACGACAAAAAACAAATATTACATTAATATTATTTATTCAAAAAATAATTTATTGTAACATAAACATGTTTAAAAATTTCTCATTTAAAATTTTTCATTTAAAATTTCATATAAAACAAAACAAATTTTACTTAATAATACTTGACATATTTGCCCCACTTATACTTGCAATTATTTCCCTACATTTCAGGCAGTTCGAAATAGGAATATACTGGCAACACTGATCTGTTACGTCAACTGACAGTTTTGTCAATTATAACCTTATAATGTGTTCGATAAGTGTTTAAAAATATAGTTAAAAGTGCATTTACAAGTGAAATGTTATTCCTCCGGACTTTTTATTTGATGTTGAATTGTTTTTGCATGACTTCACTACACAGGATGGCATTTTTTCGTGTAAGTTATAGCACGACGTTCCAGAACTTACTGGCAGAAATCGGCATGGTTTTTGACGTATGGATGGGCGTGGTTCCTTGTAAATACAAGGATGACGTAAATCGGCATGGTACTTTTCTTCCTCACTCGAATATAAGGCGGTGACTTATCTTTTTATTCATTGATCTGAGTTTCTCCATGTAAGGATGACAAGACAAGAAATTTTTAGATATTTCTAGTTTAACAAAGAGATCTGTGTAAATTTATAAAGATACTAGGTTTTGCGTGGGGCGCGCGTGCCTTTTTCTTCCGCAAAAGAACAAATAAAAAAATAGCTTTTTTTTTTCAAAAATGTCATTGGTCTGAGAAATTTCCATTTTTCGATTCACGGGTCTTTTTGCGACATGTTCGGCTTCATACTATTTTTTTTGACGGGAAGGGGAGGGGAGAGGGACAGGAAGCGAGACCTGGACCAGGAGCGGGAGGAGAGGGAAAGGGGAGGGAAAGGGAGAGGGGCAGAAAGCGGGGAGGGAGAAAAAGCGAGACAGAAAGTGGAGAGGGACTGGGCGCGGGAGAGAGACTGGGAGCGGAAGACGAACGTGAAGTGGGAGAGAGAGCGAGCAGGAAAGGGAGATGGGACAGAGAGAGAGGGCAGAGTAAGAAGGAGAGAGATGGAGAGGGGCAGAGTTAGAAGGAGAGAGATGGAGAGGGGCAGAGTAAGAAGGAGAGAGAGGGAGAGGGAGGAGAACGAGAGGGAGAGAGAGACAAGGAGTGGGAGAAGGAGACGGGAGAGAAGGAGAGGGGCAGAGTAAGAAGGAGAGAGATGTAGAGGGGCAGAGTAAGAAGGAGAGAGATGGAGAGGGGCAGAGTAAGGAGAGGGTGAGGGAGAGGGGAGAGGGGAGAGGGGAAAGGGGAGAGGGGGAGGGGAGATGGAGCGGGGAGGGGGAGAGGAAATTTAATGATCTCTGATTTGTTAAACCTACATTCATTACGCGTTAATTTATTTAGCATTAGGCGATACGAAGCTCGCCGGGTCAGCTAGTAAATAATAATAGTTTCTACATGTCCGCCTCTCCGTCCGTCCGCAGTATAGCGCCGAGATCCTTAGCGCTAGAAAGCTGTAATTTGGCATGGATACACATACTTATTTATCAAAACTACAAAGTGGTAAAATAAAATCTTTATAAGTTTTTTCGGGTAGTGCAAGCGAAATGGTCGATGTTGGACATGTGAGCACGGCAGTACAATATTTAAAATGATGAATTTCAAAGGAAAACTCTCATGGAAATGTTAGCTTAAATAGTTAATTAGTGATGGTCGACAAACTTACAACTACAGTACCCTAAATTCTCTACCCAAGTCCTCCTTTAATATAGGAAGGATCTGATGATGGGTTCCAGAGATAAAGAGTGGAACACCTCAGTGGTGAGGCATTTATAATAATCCTTAATTTTGGGAATGTTACTATTTAACAACCAGTCCATAATTTAACAACTCCATCCATGTGTGATGTATATCGGAGTTGAATCCTTTCTAAGGGCCTATATTAAGACTTAAAAAAGTACTCAATTAAATCATAATGTGACTTGTAATTCAGATTACTTAAAGAATGGCACTTTGATATATAGGTACAATAAGTACATAGTTTTATTTCATATATTGTAAAAAGTAGTTTTATTATACTGTAATACTTATCACCTACTTGGAGATTATGTAAATCCTACGAACATATTATAGTGAAAATTTGGATGTCTTTATTCAGTCACGCTAATACGGCTAAACGGATTCGGATGAAATTTATCTCACAGAAAGTTTATGACCGGCATTTAAAAGTAGGACGATTTTTATAACGGAATGGACCTGTTATCAGGATAAGGGGCATATTTTAGTATGGATGTTCAATATATCTGCCAGTAGCTTATATTTTTTATATTTTAAATTATTATTTTTAGGGTCCTTTTCCGTTCTATTTTTGCTTTTGAGGTAAAAGGTCCGTCTAGGTCTGCTGTGTAATCCCTTAGAGCTGTGAAAAAATTAAGCTTTTAAAAGTCAACGCAATGATAAAACTCTTTGTTATGCTTTTTTTTTAGTTCTTTCGACACTCGCAAGTTAATCAAAACCTATCCCCTAACTAAAGACTTAAGTTTACGTTCCGGTTGATCAAAATGTTGAAAATGAAATGTGGTGAGCAATGTCGTAAGGGAAAAATTTGAAGACCGTTTTGTAGTAACATTACATTACAATTTACAATCGCACAGCCGAAGCTAATGGGCGCAAGAAGCTTTTGGCATGTATAATTATGTTCCTTGGGGAGTGTAGGGGAGCACTAAGAGATAATTTTTGTTAACCCCCTAAGAGTTACTCTTTCACGCAAATAACACTGGACGAATTTCGATCAAATTTGGAAAGAATATAACCTGAAATAGCTCATAGGGTACTTTTTATCGCAAAATTCCATGGGCTGAACCAATTTTGATAGGACTCTCACTGAAAGGTTCGTGAAAACTAAAAAATGTTGAAAAATGTCATTTAGGCGGGTGAAGCTGCGGGCAAAAGCTAGTACAATATTTTAACCCTAGACGCGAAAAGAGGGTTGTTATAATTATGATTTGTATGGTTGTCTGTTTGTAGCATCGTATCTCCTAAATGAATAGACCAATTATGATGCAGTTTATTATTATTTCTCCATGGGGTTCGCCTGGATAGCTACCACCCTTGAGCATGAGTCAGCCGCCAAACGACTCGTCGTGTTCCGGCTGGGGGCTTGAGAGCCAGTTCTTTCTTTCTTTTTCTTCTCTCTTTCTTGGCCGGCAACGCATCGGTGATGATTTTGGTGTTGCTGATGTTCATGGGCGACGATAGCCACTTACCATCAGGTCGATCGTCAGCTCGTTTGCCGGCTATTTCCACAAAAAAAAAGTTTCTTTTCATGCTGAGGGTTCTTAACTATGATTTATTAAAAACTGTTTAGGAGTAAAATAATAAAATTGACTTATACCGATATTCTGCGTCATGCATAACGCGTTATTTTATATTATATTTTAGCTGCCATTTTAGTATGTATGCAAATGCAAAAAATGTGTATATTTTTTCTTTATCTGGCAACACTTGAGATGCGAGACGATTTACAAACAAATCGTACGCTGTCGTGGTGCTGTATATTGCTGCTATAGAATAGTATAAAAGAAGCTTTTTGCTTCTATTAGGAGGTAAAAGGGCTTAACCAGTATTTATCACCTTTTAGTTATGATTTAAAAATAATTGTAAGTACTCAAAATTAATTTTGCCTACACACATAATGACTATTCAAAGCAGTATAGGGCAGAGTAGAGAGCAGTAAATATAAATGACAAAATCAAACTAAACTATCGAATAGCAGAGTCAAGAAACAGACAATCACATCAGACCAGACCAGTAGATAATAACAACACTATAATGGTACAAAAAAAAATTATCTTGAATGATGTCTTAAATTATCTTTCGAGATTTTAAATGTGTACACGTTAATTTTGTTTTCAAGATTGAACAATAAAATATTTTTTTTATGTCAACACGGATTTTTTTTCACTCATAATTTTATTATAATGTGCAATCTATTTGCACCTATAAACGCGTCATACATTTTATAGACATCAAATGCAAACAGTCCGAAATGTTCAATATAGATTTTTATGAAAAATACTTGTTTTTTTATGGCAACACTGAAAGTTTCTCATTTTTTAAAGCAACACTGAAACAAGTTTACACGGATATGACCGATCTATCAGTAGCAACAAACGTCGTATACATTTTAATGACATCAAAAGGAGACAAAAGCCTGAAATATTACATACAAAAAATTCATTTGTATGAAAATTATTATTTTTTGTATGGCATCACTAAAAATTGGTTACACCACCGTGTTCGGCCCTTTAGTACCTACAAACTCCTCATACATTATAAAGACATACAATGGAGACAACAACCTCAAACATTCGAAAAAAGAATACTTTTGTATGAAAATTAACATTTTTTGTATGGCAACATTGAATTTTTTTTGCACCAAAATTTACAAAATATCAGTGCCTACAAACGCTCCATACATTATAATAACGAAATATTCGATTCAAAAATAAATTTGTATGAAAATTGTTATTTTTTGTATGGCAACACTGAAATTTTATAGTTTTTTCAAAACGAAAATTCTAATTTAAAAATATCTCCCATACATTTCTTATACCCTTGATCTACAGTTTCAGCTCAACTACTCGAAAAGTGAAAAAAATTCTGGACTCCAGTGTTGCCAGTTGATTGAGATGAAAATGGTCAAATGTCATTACGACGCCCACAAAAAATCTTGTGATGTAATTTTTTGATTAAAAATGTTTCTCCTTCTACTTTTTACATTTTTGAATAGAAAGTTCACAAAAATGTATGAATGAAAAAAAAATCAACATAACCTGGCAACACTTTCAGTCAAGCTACACAACCGCCCCATACAAAGTTACCCCCTCAAATGTTGCCAACCCACAAATTTTTTCCTTCAAAAAATGCAATTTTTCGTACATTTTACAAAATGGTCACCACGAAATCCGCCATCTTTTCGAAAAAAAAAATATACCCAATATGTCAAAATTGAGGATAGATCCGAGCCAATAGAGAAAAAATATCGCAAAAATGTTAAAACACCACCGCGATGCGACCCCACAAACACACCTCGAAAATGGAAAAATTTTAAAGTAAAATATTTCGGCGGCCATCTTGTTTTTTCAATTTTTTCCAACTTCATCATATTAGTCGTCCCAAGATTAGCCGAAAACGATACCAATGTTGGGTAGGTGCTCAAAGTAAACAAAAAGTTGACAATCGCCGAGTGGCCGCCATCTTGAATTTTCGAATGGTCGTATTTTTCCTATAATAACCATAGATAGTCAAGCAACTTTCCCATAAATTATTATTACCCCCTACCGATACTTTCGGCTGGGCTATTCGAAATGTGAAAAAACGTGAAAAAAAAATCCAGCAGCCAGTGTTGCCAGTTATTTTTGATGAAAATGGTCAAATGTCATTACAACGGCCACGAGAAATTTTTTGGTGCAAGTTTTTGATTAAAAATGTTTCTCCTTCTACTTTTTATATTTTTGAATAGAAAGTTCACAAAAATGTATGAATGAAAAAAAAATTAACGTAACCTGGCAACACTTCAAGCTAAGCCCCACAACCACCCAATACAAAGTGACCCCCTCAAATATTGCCAACCTCAAAATTTTTTACCTCAAAAAATGCAATTTTTTGTACATTTTGCAAAATGGCCGCCACAGCATCCGCCATCTTTAAGAAAAAAAAAATATACCGCAATCGTCAAAATTGGCGATAGGCCCGAGGCAACAGCGAAAAAAAATCGAAAAAAAGTTGAAAACCCATTGCAATCCGACCCCGCAAAGTCACCTCCAAAATTAAAAAATTTTAAAGTAAAATATCTCGGCGGCCATCTTGTTTTTTTATTTTTTTCCAATTTCATCGTAACACGTTTCCCAACATTAGCCGAAAACGACACCAATCTCGGGTAGGTGCATAGTGAAAAAAAAAGTTGGTCATTTCGACTCGGCCGCCATCTTGGATTTTTGAAAGGTCGGATTTTTCCCATAGACACGGAGGCAAACCAAAAATTCCCTCATACATCGTACCCACCCCCCACCACTCCTTCCGGGAGATCAATTCGACTTTTCGTAAAACGAAAAAAAAAATCCAGCACCCAGTGTTGCCAGTTGATATCGACGAAAATGGTCAAATGTCATTACGACGACCACGACACGTTTGCCCGTGAGACTTTTTGATTAAAAATATTGCTCCTTCTACTTTTCATATTTTTGAATAAAAAGTCCAAAAAAATGTAGCAACAAAAGAAAAAAAAACTCAACCTGGCAACACTTTGAGTCAAGTTACATAACCGCCCGGAACAAAGACACCCGCTCAAATGTTGCCAACCCGAAGAAAAATTCACCCAAAAAACGTCGTTTTTCGTACATTTTTCAAAATGGCCGCCACCGCGTCCGCCATCTTGTGAAAAAAATAAATATCCCCGAAATATCAAAATTGAGGATACAATCAAACGAACACTCAAAAAACATTTTAAAAAAGTTGAAAAACCACCCCGATGCGACCCCGCAAAGTCACCTCTGAAATCGAAAAAATTCAAACTCGAATATCTCGGCGGCCATCTTGTTTTTTCAATTTTTTCTAAAGTTTTCGTATATCGACCCTAAAACTTGTCGAAACTACCCAAAAAAATCCCGCAAAAAGCCATAAACAAAAAAGTTGAAAATCACAGAGCGGCCGCCATCTTGAAAATGTGAAATGTCAGATTTTTCCCGAGGTGTCGGGGGGGGATGGAGGAAACCCGCCATAGACAACAAAGTCCCATCTCGCCTCCTTCTGGGAGAACAATTATATAGTTCACTACGTGGTAAGTCTAGGATTATATAATATAACTAGGTTTTTGCGTGGGGCGCGCGCTGCTAAAGCAGCGCGCGTGCCTTTTTCTTCCGTAAAAGAACAAATAAATAAATAGTTTTTTCAAAGACATCATTGACATGCGAAATTTATTTTTCGATTCAGGGGTCTGTTTGCGACATATTCGGCTTCAAAGTACTTTGTCTTTTTTTGTATGGCAACACTGAAATATTTTTTCAAAATCCAAAAAATTGTATGAACAAAAATCATTGCAAGGGGGAGGGGTGATAGAGGGGAAGGGGGAGAGGGGAGAGGGAAAGGTATAAGGAGAGAAAGAGGGAGAGGGAAAGAGAGGGAGATGGAGAGGGACAGAGAGAAGGAAAGGGAATTTAATGATCTCAGGAGAGAGGGAGCAAGAGACGGAGCGAGAGAGGGAGTGAGAGAGGGAGAGGGAGCGAGAGAAGGAGAGGAAGAGGGAGAAGGACAGGGGAAGGGGCAGGGGCAGGGACAGGGACGGGACAGGGACAGTGGCAGGGACAGGGACGGGGACAGGGGCAGGGTCAGAAGCAGGGACAGGGGCAGGTGCAGGGGCAAGGACAGGGACAGGGAGAAGGAAAGGGAATTTAATGATCTCAGGAGAGGAAGAGGGAGCGAGAGAGGGAGCAAGAGAGGGAGAGGGAGCGAGAGCGGGAGTGAGAGAGGGAGAGGAAGTAGGACAGGGGAAGGGGCAGGGGTAGGGGCAGGGGCAGAGACAGGACAGGGACAGGGGCAGGGACAGAGACAGGGGCAGGGACAGGGACAGGGACAGGACAGGGACAGGGACAGGGGGATGGAAAGGTAATTTAATGATCTCTGATTTGTTAAACGTAACACTATATTCATTACGCGATAATTTATTTAGCATTAGGCGATACGCTAGTTCGCTGGGTCGGTTAGTAAATAATAAAAGTTTCTTCATGTCCGTCTCTCCGTCCGTCCGCAGCATCGCGCCGAAATCCTTAGCGCTAGAAAGCTGTAATTTGGCATCGATTTAGGTCTGGGAAAAGTCTCTTCGCATTTTATATGAAACTTACCTTTTTTTTAAGGTTTAATAACTTTTAATTACCTTTAATAGATATGTGCCATTTTGTTCGTTGACTTTTTGATGATGTATCTTGGAGACCAATTAAGTAACAATGTAAAATAATGAGCGGGAATGTTACTATTTAAAAACGAGGCCATTGTTACCAACTCCATCCATGTATGATGTATTTTATAGTTAAATCCTTTCTAAGGACCTATATTAAGACTTACAAAAGTACTCAATTTAATTATAATGTGACTTGTAATTCAACTTGCTTAATGAACGGCACTTTGATATATAGGTATTTTTCATACATTGTGAAAAGTAGTTTTATTATACTGTAATACTTACCAAGTCCTTGGAGATTATGTAAATCCTATCAATATATTTATAGTGAAAATTTGGATGTTTTTGTTCAATCACGCTAATGTGCGAACGCTTTGTTCAATAACGGCTAAACAGATTCGGATGAAATTTGTCTCACAGATAGTTTATGGCCTGCATCAAAAGGTAGAACGCTTTTTATAACGGGAATGGATCTGTTCTATTTAAGGGGTATAGTTTAGTATGGGTATAGTTTTTTAGGGTTCCATAGCTAAATGGCAAAAAACGGAACCCTTATGGATTCGTCATGTCTGTCTGTCTGTCCGTCCATATGCCACAGACACTTTTTTCTGAAACAATAAGAACTATACTCTTGGAACTCGGTAAATAGGTGTATTCTGTGAACCACATTAAGATTTCCACACATAAATAGAAAAAAAAAAACAATAAATTTTGGGGGTTCAAAGGTCTTCAAAAATGATATTGAGATTTCTAATATCAGTCTTTTCTAAACTGAATAGTTTGCGCGAGAGACACTTTCAAAGTGGCAAAATGTGTGTTCCCCCCCCCCCCTGTAACTTCTAATAAGAGAATGATAAAGCTAAAAAAAATACATGATGTACATAACCTTGCCTACCGAAAATTGGTTTGAACGAGATCTAGTAAGCAGTTTTTTTAATACGTCATAAATCGTAAACCGCAATTTACCTTTTATTCTTTCTGCCACGGAACCCTTAATGGACGAGTCCGACTCGAACTTGGCCGCTTTTTTTCACTCATAATGTGCAGTCTATTTGGACCTATAAACGCCTCATACATATTATAGACATCAAATAGCAGTCCCAAATGTTCGATATAGATTTTTGTGAAAAATACTTGTTTTTGTATGGCAACACTGAAAGTTTCTCATTTTTTATGGCAACAATGAAACACATTTACACGGATGTGACCGATCTATTGGCAGCAACAAACGTCGTATACATTTTAATGACATAAAAAGGAGACAAAAGCCTGAAACACTACCTACAAAAATTTATTTGTATGAAAATTATTATTTTTTGTATGGCATCACTAAACAATGGTTACACCAACGTATCCGGCCTTTTAGTACCTACAAACGCCTCATACATTATAAAAACATACAATGGAGACAACAGCCTCAAACATTCGAAAAACGAATACATTTGTATGAAAATTATAATTTTTTGTATGGCAACACTGAATTTTTTTTCACCAAAATTTTCAAAATGTAAATACCTACAAACGCTCCATACATTATAATAACGAAATATTCGATTCAGAAATAAATTTCTATGAAAATTATTATTTTTTGTATGGCAACACTGAAATTTTATAGTTCTTCCAAAACGACTATTTTAATTTAAAAATATTTCCAGTACATTTTTTATACCCCTGATCTATAGTTTCCGCTCAACTACTCGAAAAGTGAAAAAAATTCTGGACTCCAGTGTTGCCAGTTGATTGAGATAAAAATGGTCAAATATCATTATGACGACCACAAAAAATCCCGTGGCGCAAATTTTTGATTAAAAATGTTTCTCCTTCTACTTTTTACATTTTTGAATAGAAAGTTCCCAAAAATGTATGAATGAAAAAAAAATCAACGTAACCTGGCAATACTTCAGACCAAGCCCAACAACCGCCTTATACATAGTGATCCCCTCAAATGTTGCCAACCTACAAATTTTTTCCTTCAAAAAATGCAATTTTTCGTACATTTTACAAAATGGCCGCCACGGGATCCGCCATCTTGTCGAAAAAAAAAATATATCCAACATGTCAAAATTGAGGATAGACCAGAGCCAACAGAGGCAAAATATTGCAAAAATGTTAAAACACCACCGCGATGCGACCCCGCAAAGACACCTCGAAAATTGAAAAATTTCAAACTGAAATATCTCGGCGGCCATCTTGTTTTTTAATTTTTTTCTAACTTCATCGTATTTGTCGTCTCAAGATTAACCGAAAACGACACCAATGTTGGGTGGGTGGCAAGAATAAAAAGAAAGTTGACAATCGCCGAGCGGCCGCCATCTTGAATTTTCGAATGGTCGTATTTTTCCTATAATAACCATAGATAGTCAAGCAACTTCTTTGAACATTTTTATTACCCCCCACCGATACTTTCGGCTGGGCTATTCGAAATGTGAAAAAACGTGAAAAAAAAATCCAGCAGCCAGTGTTGCCAGTTATTTTTGATGAAAATGGTCAAATGTCATTACGACGGCCACGAGAAATTTTTTGGTGCAATTTTTTGATTAAAAATGTTTCTCCTTCTACTTTTTATATTTTTGAATAGAAAGTTCACAAAAATGTATGATTGAAAAAAAAATAAACGTAACCTGGCAATACTTCAGACCAAGCCTCACAACCGCCCGATACAAAGTGACCCCCTCAAATATTGCCAACCTCAAAAGTTTTTACCTCAAAAAATGCAATTTTTTGTACATTTTGCAAAATGGCCGCCATAGGATCCGCCATCTTTAAGAAAAAAAAAATATACCCCAATCGTCAAAATTGGGGATGGACCCAAGGCAACAGCGAAAAAAAATGGAAAAAAAGTTGAAAACCCATTGCAATCCAAGCCCGCAAAGTCACCTCCAAAATTGAAAAATTTTAAAGTAAAATATCTCGGCGGCCATCTTGTTTTTTTATTTTTTTCTAATTTCATCGTAACACGTTTCCTAACATTAGCCGAAAACGACACCAATCTCGGGTAGGTGCATAGTGAAAAAAAAAGTTGGTCATTTCGACTCGGCCGCCATCTTGGATTTTTGACAGGTCGGATTTTTCCCATAGACACGGAGGCAAACCAAAAATTCCCCCATACATCGTACCCACCCCCCACCACTCCTTCTGGGAGATCAATTCGACTTTACGTAAAACGGAAAAAAAAATCCAGCACCCAGTGTTGCCAGTTGACATCGACGAAAATGGTCAAATGTTATTACGACGACCACGACACGTTTGCCTGTCAGACATTTTGTTTAAAAATATTGCTCCTTCTACTTTTCATATTTTTGAATAGAAAGTCCAAAAAAATGTACCAACAAAAGAAAAAAAAACTCAACCTGGCAACACTTTGGGTCAAGTTACATAACCGCCTGGAACAAAGACACCCGCTCAAATGTTGCCAACCGGAAGAAAAATTCACCCAAAAAACGTCGTTTTTCGTACATTTTTCAAAATGGTCACCGTGGGGTCCGCCATCTTGTCAAAAAAATAAATATCCCCAAAATATCAAAATCGAGGATACAGTCAAACGAATACACAAAAAACATTGAAAAAAAGTTGAAAAACCACCCCGATGCGACCCCGCAAAGTGACCTCTAAAATCGAAAAATTTCAAATTCGAATATCTCGGCGGCCATCTTGTTTTTTCAATTTTTTCCAAAGTTTTCGTAACTCTCCTTTAAAACTTTACGAAACTACCCAAAAAAATCCCGCAAAAAGCCATAAACAAAAAAGTTGAAAATCACAGAGCGGCCGCCATCTTGAAAATGTGAAATGTCAGATTTTTCCCGAGGTGTCGGGGGGGGATGGAGAAAACCCGCCATAGACAACAAAGTCCCATCTCGCCTCCTTCTGGGAGAACAATTATATAGATCACTAGGTGGTAAGTCTAGGATTATATAATATAACTAGGTTTTGCGTGGGGCGCGCGCTGCTAAAGCAGCGCGCGTGCCTTTTTTTTCCGCAAAAGAACAAATAAAAAAATAGTTTTTTTTCAAAAATTTAATTGGTCTGAGAAATTTCGATTTTTCGATTCACGGGTCTTTTTGCGACATGTTCGGCTTCACACTATTTTTTTTGACGGGAGGGGGAGGGGAGAGGGACAGGAAGCGAGACAGGGACCAGGAGCGGGAGGAGAGGGAAAGGGAGAGGGGCAGAAAGCGGGGAGGGAGAAAGAGCGAAACAGAAAGCGGGAGAGGGACTGGGAGCGGGAGATGAACGTGAAGTGGGAGAGAGAGGGAGCAGGAAAGGGAGATGGGAGAGAGGGAGAGGGGCAGAGTAAGAAGGAGAGAGATGGAGAGGGGCAGAGTAAGAAGGAGAGAGAGGGAGAGGGAGGAGAGCGAGAGGGAGAGAGAGAGAGACAGGGAGTGGGAGAAGGAGACGGGACAGAGGGAGAGGGGCAGAGTAAGAAGGAGAGAGATGGAGAGGGCCAGAGTAAGGAGAGAGAGGGTGAGGGATAGGGGAGATAGGAGATGGAGCGGGGAGAGGGAGAGGAAATTTAATGATATCTGATTTGTTAAACCTACATTCATTACGCGATAATTTATTTAGCATTAGGCGATACGAAGTTCGCCGGGTCAGCTAGTAAATAATAATAGTTTCTACATGTCCGCCTCTCCGTCCGTCCGCAGTATAGCGCCGAGATCCTTAGCGCTAGAAAGCTGTAATTTGGCATGGATACACATACTTATTTATCAAAACTACAAAGTGGTAAAATAAAATCTTTATAAGTTTTTTCGGGTAGTGCCAGCGAAATGGTCGATGTTGGACATGTGACCACGGCAGTAGAATATTTAAATTGATGAAATTCAAAGGAAAACTCTCATGGAAATGTTAGCTTAAATAGTTAATTAGTGATGGTCGACAAACTTACAACTACAGTACCCTAAATTCTCTACCCAATTCCGCCTTTAATATAGGAAGGATCTGATGATGGGTTCCAGAGATAAAGAGTGGAACACCTCAGTGGTGAGGCATTTATAATAATACTTAATTTTGGGAATGTTACTATTTAACAACCAGTCCATAATTTAACAACTCCATCCATGTGTGATGTATTTCGGAGTTGAATCCTTTCTAAGGGCCTATATTAAGACATAAAAAAGTACTCAATTAAATCATAATGTGACTTGTAATTCAGCTTACTTAAAGAATGGCACTTTGATATATAGGTACAATAGGTACATAGTTTTATTTCATACATTGTAAAAAGTAGTTTTATTATACTGTAATACTTATCACCTACTTAGAGATTATGTAAATCCTACGAACATACTATAGTGAAAATTTGGATGTCTTTATTCAGTCACGCTAATACGGCTAAACGGATTCGGATGAAATTTATCTCACAGATAGTTTATGACCTGCATCTAAAAGTAGGACGATTTTTATAACGGAATGGACCTGTTATCAGGATAAGGCGCATATTTTAGTATGGATGTTTAATGTATCTGCCAGTAGCTTATATTTTTTTATATTTTATATTATTATTTTTAGGGTCCTTTTCCGTTCTATTTTTGCTTTTGAAGTAAAAGGTCCGTCTGTCTGTATGTGTGTCTGTCAAAAACTTTTCACTAAGGAATACGTGGAGGTATTAATTAAAAAAAAAATCCAATTCTTAGGTCTGCTGTGCAATCCCTTAGAGTTGTGAAAAAATTAAGCTTTTAAAAGTCAACGCAATGATAAAACTCTTTGTTATGCTTTTTTTTAGTTCTTTCGATACTCGCAAGTTAATCAAAACCTATCCCCTAACTAAAGACTTAAGTTTACGTTCCAGTTGATCAAGAAAAATGAAGTGTGGTGAGAAGCAATGTCGTACGGGAAAAATTTGAAGACCGTTTTGTAGTAACATTACATTACAATTTACAATCGCACAGTTGAAGCTACTGGGCGCAAGAAGCTTTTGGCATGTATAATTTAATTATGTTCTTTCGGGAGTGTAGGGGAGCACTAAGAGATAATTTTTGTTAACCCCCTAAGAGTTACTCTTTCACGCAAATAACACTGGACGAATTTCGATCAAATTTGGAAAGAATGTAACCTGAAATAGCTCATAGGGTACTTTTTATCGCAAAATTCCATGGGCTGAACCAATTTTGATAGGACTCTCACTGAAAGGTTCGTGAAAACTAAAAAATGTTGAAAAATGTCATTTAGGCGGGTGAAGCTGCGGGCAAAAGCTAGTACAATATTTTAATCCTAGACGCGAAAAGAGGGTTGTTATAATTATGATTTGTATGGTTGTCTGTTTGTAGCATCGTATCTCCTAAATGAATAGACCAATTATGATGCAGTTTGTTATTATTTCTCTATGGGGTTTGCCTGGATAGCTACCACCCTTGAGCATGAGTCAGCCGCCAAACGACTCGTCGTGTTCCGGCTGGGGGCTTGAGAGCCAGTTCTTTCTTTCTTTTTCTTCTCCTTTTCTTGGCCGGCAACGCATCGGTGATGCCTTTGTTGTTGCTGATGTCCATGGGCGACGATAGCCACATACCATCAGGTGGATCGTCAGCTCGTTTGCCGGCTATTTCCATAAAAAAAAGTTTCTTTTAATGCTGAGTAAAATAATAAAACTGACTTAAACCGATATTCTGCGTCATGCATAACGCGTTATTTTTTATTATATTTTTAGCTGCCATTTTAGTATGTATGCAAATGCAAAAAATGTGCATATTTTTTCTTTATCTGGCAACACTTGAGATGCGAGACGATTTACAAACAAATCGTACGCTGTCGTGGTGCTGTATATTGCTGCTATAGAATGGTATAAAAGAAGCTTTTTGCTTCTATTAGTAGGTAAGTAGGTAGGGCTTAACCAGTATTTATCACCTTTTAGTTATGATTTAAAAATAATTATACTCAAAATTAATTTTGCCTACACACATAATGACTATTCAAAGCAGTATAGGGCAGAGTAAAGAGCAGTAAATATAAATGACAAATTCAAACTAAGCTATCGGATAGGAGAGTCAAGAAATAGACAGTCACATCAGACCACACCAGTAGATAATAACAACACTATATTGGTACAAAAAAAATATCTTGAATGATGTCTTAAATTATCTTTCGAGATTTTAAATGTGTACACGTTAATTTTATTTTCAAGATTGAACAATAAAATATTTTTTTGTATGCCAACACGGATTTTTTTTCACTCATATAATGTGCAGTCTATTTGTACCTATAAACGCCTCATACATTTAATAGACATTAAATGCAAACCACAGTCCCAAATGTTCGATATAGATTTTTGTGAAAAATACTTGTTTTTGTACGGCAACACTGAAAGTTTCTCATTTTTATGGCAACACTGAAACACGTTTATACGGATGTGACCGATCTAACAGTAGCAACAAACGTCTTATACATTTTAATGACATCAAAAGGAGACAAAAGCCTGAAATATTATATACAAAAAATTCATTTGTATGAAAATTATTATTTTTTGTATGGCATCACTAAATATTGGTTAAACCAACGTGTCCGGCCCTTTAGTACCTACAAACGCCTCATACATTATAAAGACATCAAATGGAGACAACAGCCTCAAACATTCGAAAAAGGAATACATTTGTATGAAAATAATTATTTTTTATATGGCAACACTGAATTTTTTTTTCACAAAAATTTACAAAATGTCAGTACCTACAAATGCCCCATACATTATAATAACGAAATATTCGATCCAAAAATAAATTTGTATGAAAAATATTATTTTTTGTATGGCAACACTAAAATTTTAAAGTTTTTTCAAAACCACTCTTCTAATCCAAAAATATCTCCCATACATTTTTTATACCCCCGATCTATAGATTCGGCTCAACTACTCGAAAAGTGAAAAAAATTCTGGACTCTAGTGTTGCCAGTTGATTGAGATCAAAATGGTCAAATGTCATTACGACGACCACGAAAAATTTTTTGGTGCAATTGTTTGATTAAAAATGTTTCTCCTTTAACTTTTTACATTTTTGAATAGAAAGTTCACAAAAATGTATGAATGAAAAAAAAATCAACGTAACCTGGCAACATTTCAGACCAAGACCCACAACCGCCCCATACAAAGTGACCCCCTCAAATGTTGCCAACCCATAAATGTTTTCCTTCAAAAAATGCAATTTTTCGTACATTTTACAAAATGGCTGCCACAGGATCCGCCATCTTTTCGAAAAAAAAAATATAGCCAACATGTCAAAATTGAGGATAGACCTAAGCCAATAGAGAAAAAATATCGCAAAAATGTTAAAACACCACCGCGATGCGACCCCGCAAACACACCTCGAAAATTGAAAAATTTCAAACTATAATATCTCGGCGGCCATCTTGTTTTTTCAATTTTTTCCAACTTCATCATATTAGTCGCCCCAAGAATAGCCGAAAACGACACTAATGTTGGGTAGGTGCTCAGTGTAAACAAAAAGTTGACAATCGCCGAGCGGCCGCCATCTTGAATTTTCGAATGGTCATATTTTTCCTATAATAACCATAGATAGTCAAGCAACTTTTCGATACATTATTATTACCCCCCACCAATACTTTCGGCTGGGCTACTCGAAATGTGAAAAAACGTGAAAAAAAAATCCAGCAGCCAGTGTTGCCAGTTAATTTTGATGAAAATGGTCAAATGTCATTACGACGACCACAAAAAATCTTGTGGTGTAATTTTTTGATTAAAAATGTTTCTCCTTCTACTTTTTATATTTTTGAATAGAAAGTTCACAAAAATGTATGAATGAAAAAAAAATTAACGTAACCTGGCAACACTTCAGACCAAGCCTCACAACCGCCCAATACAAAGTGACCCCCTCAAATGTTGCCAACTTCAAATTTTTTTACCTCAAAAAATGCAATTTTTTGTACATTTTGCAAAATGGCCGCCATAGGATCCGCCATCTTTAAGAAAAAAAAAATATACCCCAATCGTCAAAATTGGAGATAGACCTGAGGCAAAAGCGAAAAAAAATCGAAAAAAAGTTGATAAACCATTGCAATCCGACCCCGCAAAGTCACCTCCAAAATTGAAAAATTTTAAAGTAAAATATCTCGGCGGCCATCTTGTTTTTTTATTTTTTTTCAATTTCATCGTAACACGTTTCTTAACATTAGCCGAAAACGACACCAATCTTGGGTAGGTGCATAGTGAAAAAAAAAGTTGGTCATTTCGACTCGGCCGCCATCTTGGATTTTTGAAAGGTCGGATTTTTCCCATAGACACGGAGGCAAACCAAAAATTTCCCCATACATCGTACTCACCCCCCACCACTCCTTCTGGGAGATCAATTCGACTTTTCGTAAAACGAAAAAAAAAATCCAGCAGCCAGTGTTGCCAGTCGACATCGACGAAAATGGTCAAATGTCATTACGACGACCACGACACGTTTGCCTGTCTGACATTTTGTTTAAAAATATTGCTCCTTCTACTTTTCATATTTTTGAATAGAAAGTCCAAAAAAATGTACTAACAAAAGAAAAAAAAACTCAACCTGGCAACACTTTGGGTCAAGTTACATAACCGCCTGGAACAAAGACACCCGCTCAAATGTTGCCAACCCGAAGAAAAATTCACCCAAAAAACGTCGTTTTTCGTACATTTTTCAAAATGGCCGCCACCGCGTCCGCCATCTTGTCGAAAAAATAAATATCTCCAAAATATCAAAATTGAGGATACAATCAAACGAACACACAAAAAATATTTAAAAAAAGTAGAAAACCCACCCCGATGCGACCCCGCAAAGTCACCTCTGAAATCAAAAAAATTCAAACTCGAATATCTCGGCGGCCATCTTGTTTTTTCAATTTTTTCTAAAGTTTTCGTATATCGCCTCCAAAACTTGTCGAAACGCCCCAAAAAAATCCCGCAAAAAGCCATAAACAAAAAAGTTGAAAATCACAGAGCGGCCGCCATCTTGAAAATGTGAAATGTCAGATTTTTCCCAAGATCCTTGGAGGGGAAGGAGAAAACCCGCCATAGACAACAAAGTCCCATCTCGCCTCCTTCTGGGAGAACAATTATATAGTACTTACGGTGGTAAGTCTAGGATTATATAATATAATATCTATTATAGAATAGATATCCCCGACCTGATAGTAAAAAGAAAAACGCCTAAACACTGCTGAACAGTGAGACAGCACCAATCCTCTTGGAAACCGCTAGGAAGTAGCTCTATGCCCAGGTTAATCTGACGCTGTTCGTGTATAATGCTGCCTGGCAATCAACCACTAATCTGATATAAATAATAAAATTCCGTTTATTGCCCGTGGTCGGATCGCCGAGTTCTACTGGTCGATCCATGGGCAATTTTTTTTGCCTGTCCTTATAATAGAAGTAAGGAAAACTTTCCTTTACCCCTGCACTTCTTTGAAAATATACATCTTTATTTTGTTCTTTACCTACCTACTTATCTATATTAATATATAACGAGGAAAGATTTGATTTTTTGTTTGCATTGAATAGGCTCCGAAACTACTGAACCGATTTCAAAAATTCTTTCACTATTGGGAAGCTACACTATCCCCGAGTAACATAGGCTATATTATATTTTCAAAAAAATTAGGGATCCTTAATAAAACTCCAATGATGTAACCCAAGGTGTAAAAAAATAAGAAAACCGAAGCAAAGCGAGGGCGGTTACTCGTAATTTTATAAACTTCGTTAAAGTTCTTTACTTAGTAGTTGACTTGTGTTGGGTTTTTATATAACTTACTTTCATCAGAATTTTCGGCAACCTTTTAAGGTAGGAAAAGTTCTCAGTTCAATTTAACCCCAAATGGCAAATATTGTTAACAATGGCCGGTACTGTAACTGTTTGGCAACATTTTCGAGCAGAAATAGGCCATTGTGGTTAGGGGTGGCAATTTAATTTTATAAAATGTAATCGAATTTATCGTAGGTTAGTTTTAGATTTAATCATACTAAGCAGTGCAGTTTAGCGTTCACATAGAGATGATAAAATTAAAATTCAATCTTTTTATGTACATTATAAAGGTGCATTGCATGCGTGTCTCTCTCAACTATCTACCTCTTTCTCCGTCATGACTGTCATGACTCATGAGTATACTTGCATTTATGTAACTTGAAGCTTCAAACACCTGCATGGCTTTAAATGTTTAACAAATCGACCTCATTAAATGAAACTTGTTGCAGATTTCATTTACTTTTATTTAAAATTCAAATTCATCCATAATTCATCCAAATATGTGGCAACCCTATTCGTTATACTAACATGAAATCATAATAGTTACGAAACTAGTGCATTACTGCATATCGATCGATACTGTACTCAGAGTTCGGAACTTGAGCATAAAGGAAAATCACCGGTGCTGTAGCTGTCTCAGGGGAAATCATTTCGGTATATTTACTACCTTATGTATTGAAGCATAAAGGTCACGGTACGTCTTGAGATGTTTCAGTGCGGCTAAATTTCCAATCGGTAGAGGAACTAGAGGATAGTGGCTTATGGGTGAATTTTCATTTTTGCCATTTATATGACGTTTTTAGGTAACTTTTTATTTTGTCCAAGAAATTAAGGAATAACAACTGAATTAGATTAGTTTTTTATAGAGAAAGCTCGTTATGTATTGCAACTATGATTTAAACAGCAAATTCAGGAGAAAAAAGGAAAAGCCCTGTTGAAGTAAATGATGTTGTAGAGGAAAATGATATAGCCCATTGACGTAAATGATGAGGTGTAGAGGGTAATGACGAAAATTTAAATCCCAACGTGTAATCAACTTTTTTATCAAGAAAAATAACAATATTCGTTTGATTTGATAAAATCAACATAACATATTGTAGTATTTTAATGACTGATTACGTATTTTAATAGATTTTATCAATCATAAAAACAACATGACTTTTATAACTTAATGCATGACTACAATCAATGGTAAGTGGTAATGAAGACTTGCTTGATTGATAAGCCACACTTACTTTATTAAGCCTATTTACTCTTAACTTGAAGACACCCAAGGTAAAATCGCAGGAATTTTATTCCTGACCTTCGTGGTTCGCATAATAAATGATCAAGCAAAGGATCGTTTGCACATAGAGGACATAGGGATGCTTATGGCGAAGGCAAGATAATGATGTTTTATCTGGACATTCGATTGTGGAGATTGACGGATTATGTAATAATATTGTACCATGCAGACTCTCCAAAATGGTACAAAAAAAAAACAGAAAACTAGAAACTGGCTACTCTACACACGTGCTTGAGGCTTTCTAAGTTGGTCTCAATGGTCATCAATACACCTTTAAAGCATGCCCCTACACGGAATCACACGCTGATAGATGGCATTTGGTTCTTCTTCTTCCGTTCGTCTCTAGGACACCCAGAATTCTAGAAGCTGCCATAGTTTGGATTCAATAAACCGGCCAGAATATATTTTCGAGTGTATCTCCACTTCTAACAACCGAAGGCTGACGATGTATTCGAAAGATACCTTCTGAAGAACGAAGAAGAAGAAGATGAACGGACTCCTTTTTGGCAGTGAATATAGACGCTTATGTTTTTGTGGCGTTGAATCTCAAAGAGTTGGTATCGCTCCATTGAGTGCCAGAAGTGTGAGATTCACACGTTCGACCAAGACCACTTCTTCATAACTACAGCAAGAATAGAGTTGAGGGGGAACAGACCTCTGGAATTCCAGCAAAGGTTGTCATTGCTAATGTCGAGCAACTCAGCTGAAAGGCTAGCTTGCCAAACCCTATGATGAAGATGATGCCTTTCAAGATGTCAAGAGAAATGAGGACTTCGCCTCAGGTGTGAGTGGCATATGGTAGAAGGTCTGTCGAACGGTTTCAGCGGAACCCGTACTGCCAGTCACTGAGAAGGTCATTCTGTTCTAAGTATGCCATAACGTTAGTTAGTCTTAGCTTTGATGAGGAATCCAAAAGCTCTATTGGCAGATTGGTTGGCCAGAGGCTTTTTGCCATTGTTTAATACGGTCGATTCGATAGTAAGTTTTCTTTTGAATGTCTTTTTGTAGGACTAAGCAGATAGGTTTTTTTATGGGAATAGCCGGCAAATAAGCTGGCGATCCACCTGATGGATGGCTATCGTCGCCTATGGATATCAGCAACACCAAAGGCATCACCGATGCATTGCCGGCCAAGAAAGAGATAAGAAAAAGGAAGAACTGGCTCTCAAGTCCCCAGCTGGAAGACGACGAGTCGTTTGGTGGCTGACTCATGCTCAAGGGTAGGTGGTAGTAGGTGGTAGCTATCCAGGCGAACCCCATGAAGAAATAAAAGTTAAAAGCTTTCTTCTTACATCTAATATCCGGAGCTTTCTAGCTTCGAGCATAGACCCAGGCAAGATATGAGAAATGTTTGCGCTTCTCAGCTTAAATGCTTTCGACAATAACCCATAGACAAGATTCACCAACATTAGCACAGTTAGAAAAAGGGATGAAATAGTCCTTGACGAACCACTTCGTTTACAGCATCCTTTCAAATCCACGGATCTTTAAAAGCGAATCAGATCTATTTACAAGTATAAAATGCAAAGAAAATCAGAAAATTGCATATTTATCAAGTATATACGCACTTTTGGGTTGATTTTATGGATTAACGGCATCTTTTGAGTTAAGTTCTTGGTGGCTACACTCAATCAGGTTGTTAATATTATTTAGATTCGTCATTTTCCTCTACAGGAATCATTCACGTCATTAGAATTTTGCGGTAAATGATGTAGCGATTTATGACGAAACGGTACAAAACATACCAAAACTTGCTCAATTTTATATCACTTATAATGGAATTAAGTTATTTTTTATTAAATACCATTAGGCGATATTCATGGGTACTTATTGTTGAATTATATATTTTTTTATCAAAAATATATTCAGGAGTTTGATGACGAGATTTTCTGACAAACTATACTTATCATTAACTTTCGCGTACTTTATCATATTCACAATGCATTTTTCATCCAAATCTTGATTTCAACTGAGAGAAGCGAGTGTAAGGAACACTTTGAATTGCTTTTAAAATTTTAAATAATAATTTCGTTGAACAAATTTCACGAAACAAAAACCGCGGATGTTAATGACGATAATCTCGTGACAAAATTTTAAACGGTCAAATAATGGTATTACTGATAATTTACGCTTGAAAAAAATTTATGAATATTCAGCTTAGACATTAATTCTTACGTATAGAGAGTAAAAAAGCATTTTTTAGGGCGGTATTTTGAGTTCCTTGTGACATTAATGAAACATACCGTTAAATAACAGGGAGGTTAATGACTTTCCGAGCATTATTTTAAATTTTTTAACACTCTAACATCAGAATTTTATTATTTAACTTAATACGACTTTTAAGTAAATACATAATTAAGGTTTTAGTAAACATTTTGAGTGATCACATTTATATTCCAAGACAGAAAATTGAATAACATGCATAAATGGCAGTTTTGAAAATTCACCCTTATATTACCTAAAACAATGATATAGAATTAGGTATCCCTACTGATTTAGCAGTTCTTATTTGTCTCCAACCCATCAATAGCGCACTACTGAGCTCGGGTCTTTCCCTATGAGGAGGCCTAGAACATTCCCACCATGCTGTTGCAGATTGGATTGGTGGAGATCTCTCCTCAACTACTGTTTCAGTAAAATTTTGTTTGGTCGAGGTATCAGGGACTACAAGCGAGATCTTCTGTGCTTTGAGTAATACTTTGACCTCTCCTTGTTATAAGCAGAGTCACTGTGACACTGTTAAGTCGACTTTTATTAACTCTTATAAGGCTACACTAATCCCCAACACACATTGGTGTAACTTGGTAAAGGTCACTTCCTCATTTACCGACATGCTTTTTGCCATCGACAATGAATTATATTGTAACCAAAACGTTCCCTTCTCATCAAGTACGATTGTTAGTGTTACTGGACCGGTTGGTTTTGTTAGCAATGACACCACATAGCCTTTGGAACACAGGTCCTCCTTAACTTACTTAAACAATTTTATGAAGGGACCTATCAGGAGGTTGACAAATTGCAGGCAAATATAAATATGCTATGAATAATATTCTATCGCTACCCTGAAGGTCTTTAACGTCAGTGATATTTAACGCCAACAAAAATACATTATTGCCCTCTTTAAGGGAGACTGATTTACGTATACATATTTAATCACTGTGTGATTTTAGTTATAAATGATTGATCATTTCTCATATTTCTACCGAAAATCCTTGAAGTTAGCCTTTGTGGTTGATGTGGTTGCAATGAGCAACATTGCGATAATCTGAATGGATTTGATTTGTTTCGACCTAAGGCATATCGCAAACTATTACAACCCGGGTAGCTTTGAATTCTAGTGTAACTAAACGTAAGTTATTCTAGCGTAAACAACGCTGTGGGGTAATTTAAATTATCTTATTATTTTGCCAATGCTCAGTACCATTGTGTATTTTATACCGATAAACATACAGAAACCTAGTACGGTTGTGTGAGTTTGTGATCCATTGTTTTATAATAGCAGTTTTTCTGATCTCCAAACAAGTGGCAGTTCTCTTGTCCTTTCCAAGACCTAGTTTGTCTTTCATATCTCTTTTATTACATTTAATAAGTTCTAAGTTGCATAAATTAATTATTAAACATCCGTCAGTGTGTATAATTTCATTACACTTGGTGACTATCATAACAATACTTTGTTATTAATTAATCTTGTTATTAATTAAATTTCCTCAGCTCACTGGCTCATAAACTCGATTCATAAATGTTCGACTATTCAAGTACATATTCAATACTAGCTGATCCGGCGAACTTCGTATCGCCTAACAATTTTTTTTTCTAAAATAAAAGTAGCCTAAGTTACTCCTTGCTACATCAGCTATCTGCCAGTGAAAGTCCCGTCAAAATTGGTCCAGCCATTTCAGAGATTAGCCGGAACAAACAGACAGACAGGCAGACAGACAAAAATTGTAAAAAATGTTGTTTTGGTATATGTACCGTGTATACATCCCAATGCATTTAGTAAAAAGCGGTTATTTTAATATTACAAAGAGACACTCCAATTTTATTTATTTCTATAGACTATAGATAAGATGTAAGTATAAATAACCTACCTATAAGTACCTAAGCACTCTGAATATCATAGGTATGTTAAAATAAAGAACAAAAGTGCTAATGAAAAATACACGCCCCTCACGAGGGACCTGTATCGTATGTAGGTCGTTCTACACCGATGAAATTATTTAATAACGTAATAATAGTTTTGTGTGTCTATTAACTTTAAATTTGCGTGTATGGGTATTGGGCTTCATAGCCCACATTTAGCTATGACCCCGCGCCAACCTCCCTTGTTCGTGGTACAGTCGGCCGCAGAAGTAACTTAACATTTTAGTACCTTGTCACTTGTTGTTGTTAGGAAACCGTCGAAACAGTTACTATTACAAAGTACTAAAATGTTAAGCTACTTTTACGGCCGACTGTACACCCTGCTGAGTATCTTACTTTTAATGTTTTTATGTAACAAGCTGATAATAGAGCTGACGATCCACGTGATGGTAAGTGGCCATTGTCGCCCATGGACATCAGCAACATCAAAGGTATTACCGATAAGTTGACGACCTAGAAAAAAAAGGGGAAAAAGAAAGAACTGGCTTCCAACAATGATATTTAAAAAATATAGATACGTTATGCCCTTACAAATCAACCAAAAATCTGTTCAGGAAAGAGCTACAACACACACGTTTATCTTTTGTTTCACTACACCAATCACATTGGTATAATATACGAAGGCATTTTAACGCTGTATGTCAAATGTCAAGCGCTTCTGACAACAACAAAAGCGTGCGTATCGTCTTGTATTGACAGAGCGACTACGAGCAGAACGGTCAATTACCCGTTCTTACGCTCTTCATCGTCGGCGCGCTAGTGACATATCTACCTCTTTTTTATCTGTACATTATAATAATATCATTGACTTCCAAGCCTCCAGTCGGAACACGAATGCAACTGGGTGAATTTTCAAAACTGCCATTTATGCATGTTATTCAATTTTCTGTCTTGGAATATAAATGTGATCACTCAAAATGTTTACTAAAACCTTAATTATGTATTTACTCAAAAGTCGTATTTAGTTAAATAATAAAATTCTGATGTTAGAGTGTTAAAAAATTTAAAATAATGCTCGGAAAGTCATTAACCTCCCTGTTATTTAACGGTATGTTTCATTAATGTCACAAGAAACTCAAAATACCGCCCTAAAAAATGCTTTTTTACTCTCTATACGTAAGAATTAATGTCTAAGCTGAATATTCATAAATGTTTTTCAAGCGTAAATTATCTGTAATACCATTATTTGACCGTTTAAAATTTTGTCACGAGATTATCGTCATTAACATCCGCGGTTTTTGTTTCGTGAAATTTGTTCAACGAAATTATTATTTAAAATTTTAAAAGCAATTCAAAGTGTTCCTTACACCCGCTTCTCACAGTTGAAAGATTTGGATGAAAAATGCATTGTGAATATGATAAAGTACGCGAAAGTTAATGATAAGTATAGTTTGTCAGAAAATCTCGTCATCAAACTCCTGAATATATTTTTGATAAAAAAATATATAATTCAACAATAAGTATCCCATGAATATCGCCTAATGGTATTTATTAAAAAATAACTTAATTCCATTATAAGTGATATAAAATTGAGCAAGTTTTGGTATGTTTTGTACCGTTTCGTCATAAATCGCTACATCATTTACCGCAAAATTCTAATGACGTGAATGATTCCTGTAGAGGAAAATGATGAATCTAAATAATATTAACAACCTGATTGAGTGTAGCCACCAAGAACTTAACTCAAAAGATGCCGTTAATCCATAAAATCAACCCAAAAGTGCGTATATACTTGATAAATATGCAGTTTTCTGATTTTCTTTGCATTTTATACTTGTAAATAGATCTGATTCGCTTTTAAAGATCCGTCGATTTGAAAGGATGCTGTAAACGAAGTGGTTCGTCAAGGACTATTTCATCCCTTTTTCTAACGGTCCTAATGTTGGTGAAACTTGTCTATGGGTTATTGTCGAAAGCATTTAAGCTGAGAATCGCAAACATTTCTCATATTTTGCCTGGGTCTATGCTCGAAGCTAGAAAGCTCCGGATATTAGATGTAAGAAGAAAGCTTTTAACTTTTATTTCTTCATGGGGTTCGCCTGGATAGCTACCACCTACTACCACCTACCCTTGAGCATGAGTCAGCCACCAAACGACTCGTCGTCTTCTTATCTCTTTTTTGGCCGGCAATGTATCGGTGATGCCTTTGGTGTTGCTGATATCCATAGGCGACGATAGCCACTTACCATCAGGTGGATCGCGAGCTTATTTGCCGGCTATTCCCATAAAAAAAACCTATCTGCTTAGTCCTACAAAAAGACATTCAAAAGAAAACTTACTATCGAATCAACCGTATTAAACAATGGCACAAAGCCTCTGGCCAACCAATCTGCCAATAGAGCTTTTGGATTCCTCATCAAAGCTAAGACTAACTAACGTTATGGCATACTTAGAACAGAATGACCTTCTCAGTGACTGGCAGTACGGGTTCCGCTGAAACCGTTCGACAGACCTTCTACCATATGCCACTCACACCTGAGGCGAAGTCCTCGTTTCTCTTGACATCTTGAAAGGCATCATCTTCATCATAGGGTTTGGCAAGCTAGCCTTTCAGCTGAGTTGCTCGACATTAGCAATGACAACCTTTGCTGGAATTCCAGAGGTCTGTTCCCCCTCAACTCTATTCTTGCTGCACATCGAAATCAGCTCATGCTCAATGTGTATAGGTCCGCAGATGACAGTATAATTGTGGAGAGGTAATTGTCTACCGCTCGGACGGTCCAATAAATACAGTTATGAAGAAGTGGTCTTGGTTGAGCGTGTGAATCTCACATTTCTGGCACTCAGTGGAGCGATACCAATTCTTTGAGATTCAACGCCACAAAAACATAAGCGTCTATATTCACTGCCAAAAAGGAGCCCGTTCATCTTCTTCTTCTTCGTTCTTCAGAAGGTATCTTTCGAATACATCGTCAGCCTTCGGTTGTTAGAAGTGGAGATACACTCGAAAATATATTCTGGCCGGTTTATTGAATCCAAACTGTGGCAGCTTCTAGAATTCTGGGTGTCCTAGAGACGAACGGAAGAAGAAGAACCAAATGCCATCTATCAGCGTGTGATTCCATGTAGGGGCATGCTTTAAAGGTGTATTGATGACCATTGAGACCAACTTAGAAAGCCTCAAGCACGTGTGTAGAGTAGCCAGTTTCTAGTTTTCTGTTTTTTTTTTGTACCATTTTGGAGAGTCTGCATGGGACAATATTATGACATAATACGTCAATTATCTTGCCTTCGCCGTAAGCATCCCTATGTCCTCTATGTGCAAACGATCCTTTGCTTGATCATTTATTATGCGAATCACGAAGCTCAGGAATAAAATTCCTGCGATTTTACCTTGGGTGTCTTCAAGTTAAGAGTAAATAGGCTTAATAAAGTAAGTGTAGCTTATCAATCAAGCAAGTCTTCATTACCACTTACCATTGATTGTAGTCATGCATTAAGTTATAAAAGTCATGTTGTTTTTATGATTGATAAAATCTATTAAAATACGTAATCAGTCATTAAAATACTTCAATAAATTATGTTGATTTTATCAAATCAAACGAATATTGTTATTTTTCTTGATAAAAAAGTTGATTACACGTTGGGATTTAAATTTTCGTCATTACTCTCTACACCTCATCATTTACGTCAATGGGCTATATCATTTTCCTCTACACAACATCATTTACTTCAACAGGGCTTTTCCTTTTTTCTGGATTTTCTCCTGAATTTGCTGTTTATATCATAGTTGCAATATATAACGAGCTTTTTCTATAAAAAACTAATCTAATTCAGTTATTATTCCTTAATTTCTTGGACAAAATAAAAAGTTACCTAAAAAACGTCATAAAAATGGCAAAAATGAAAATTCACCCAACTACTGTACTTCCTTCTGTTCGACAACGCGTGACAACTTTGGTGGGCGTTATTCTGATGACTGATACCACTCGGGTGACTCTCCTCGTTATCGGTTACTAGCGATCTGCCCGCGGCTTTGTTTGGGTTTTCCGGGATAATAAGCACCCTATATGTGTTTCCGAACTATGATCTACCTGTGTTCCAAATTTCATGAAAATCCGGATAGAAGTTTTATGTGAAAGAGTAACAAACATCCATCCATACATCCTCATGAACAAACTTTCTCATTTATAATATTAGCAGGATGTAGTATAGTAAAATAGATATGGAATTAGGGTTTAATTAGATAGTCTACATAGATATAGGGATGCGTATACGAAGCGACTCACCGATGTCCTGAATGTGAATCGTCGATTACCGGGAACGTGGATTCACGTTCGAACTCAAAAGTACCGCCGCCGCCGCGATTCTCAGGTATTAATTGACGGTTACACTTTGAAGGACGTCTAGTCGTCTACTGAATTACTCAGATTTCGTACGAAATCATGTTTCACTGATTAAGGGCTTTAACGAAGTAGTTTCCGAACTACCAAGCTTTCAGATCGGATGGATAGAAGGTAACACTTAAATAGGTACTTACTAGTTATTGTCAAGCCACTGTGTAAGTGCTGATTTGAAGGTTTGTTAAAAAAACCGGACAAGTGAGTGTCAGGCCACGCGCAATGTATGTAGTAGTAAGTTTATCGAGACACTGCAGGCTCAATAAACACCTTATGACAATAGGTCTGAGCAACACTGCAGCGTGCAGATTCTGCAGTGAGGCAGAAGAAACATCCATCCACATACTCTGTGACTGCCCTGCCATAAATCACTGCAGAAGCCGAATCTTAGGAGGCCACTTAATCCCACCCAGCCGAGTAAGAGATCTGGAACCCAGGAACATCCTACTGTTCATCCGAGCGGTAGGACTTGAGGACCAGATCTAACTCAGAGACGGGTACGGCTACAATAGATCAAATCTGGTCGCAGTGGCCCCTGGGACAACTGTCCCAGGCCCGAAACTTCAAATAATAATAATAAAGTTTATCGACTAACATAGCCGTGATAGTTTTAGTTTTACTTTTAAATTCATCATATAACCTATTTTTGAGATTTTTTCACTTGTCCCCTTGTCAACTGTTTAGCCGGCAAGTTTCCCCCACTTGCCTCTAACCAAAATTAGCACTTTAAAGCCAAATATTTCGCAAACGAACTTTTAAGTCTAAAAATGGTCCTGGGAGACCCATAATATTTTTGAAAGAACTTTTCAACGATACCCCACACTATGGGGTTCGCAACGAAAAAAATGTCATCCTCAAATCCAACCTGTACCCTCTCTACAGGAAACTTGAAAAAATTTTTTTTAAGTATTTTTCTACGATTTGGCAGTTTTAATAAATATATATCCATGCCAAATTACAGCTTTCTAAAGCTTAGGGTCTCGGCGCTATGACTCGGACAGACGGGCTGACGGACGTGACGAAACTATATAAGCGTTCCGATTTTTCTTCTGGACCCTAAAAATAGGGCATATATAAGGTAACTTTTTTTACAATCGATATAATATTGTAATAAGTGTTTTGTTAACAGGGTTAAAACGTATGTTGTTTTAAACGAATCGAAAATGTATTTTTATACGCCTACAATTTTCAGAAAATACATAATACTGGACTCCCAAAGTCGAAATCACGCCGAAGACGTGAACATCAATCAGGTAGTCCATGCACCGCCCTGTTTGATGATGAAATAGTAAACTGAATCCTAATTGCGCGAATTGCTCTTGACCCGTTTGTCTACTTCGCTATTGCGGAATGAGCTAAGTACAGCAGAATGAGTACGGAGGCGTGTTTCATATAACTGCGGTTAAGTTTATTGAACAATGCTATTTCGAAGCCGCAAAAACGTGATTTCAGAGACAATGCGATACCGAATCGGTGCAGCGACTGTCAGTGCTGATATCTGATAATGTCAGATAAATGTCAGCGCCCCGCTGGATAGGGTTGCGTTGCGTTACTGTATATGGAGAATTTGATTAGCAGCAACGCAAACACATTGCTGTTGACCGTCGGTCCTGGTTGTTATCGTTAGATAACAGTCGTTAAGCCATGTTGGAGGTCCTCGGGCGGCATAAACTTCCGACACTTCGGTTGGCCACTAACCCCTCCACCAATCCGCACTGGAGTGGCGTGGTGGAGTATGCTCGTGGACTCCTCAAGAGTTGAGATCTGTGCTCAGTAGTGAGCCATTAATGGTTTGAAGCCCAAAACCAAAACCACAGGATCGACTCTATTCTCACTATGTTCGGAGCACAGGACACCACGTAATATTCCACCACGATGGCCAATTTCAGGTCGCTAGACTTCACATATTTAACATACACCTTTCAGAGAATTGTTGTAAACTTAGGTACATAGGTTTTCCTCACGATGTTTTTGCCCGACTGCCAAGTATGTACGTAAGCATGTAATATTCTTTATTATCTCATATCTTCCAAACCGCTAGGGGCTAGACCAATGTATATAAGTACGATATCGTTAGCTGACTCCTCTTGATAACCCAAATGTTCTTAGATAGGTGACATTAAAAAAGAACAAATATGGTGGCTGTGACATGCCATTGTTTGAAGTATCAAATAATAAAAATAAATGGAATAATGCAATATGGGTATTAAATTAAAGAGCTCATCATAAAGATTTCAAAAAGGCATATCATGATAGCGTTTTTGATATAGGGTGTATTTTTTAATTTTATTCTAGTTCTCGAGTGAAACAAATTTTTGTGCATAATACAAACGAATATAACGCATAGGTGCAGGAATTCCGACTAGAATTTCCTGTATCGAAGAGTAACGTTCCTGTAACGTTGAAACCGCTAAGCTACACTATTTTAATTATTTATCTGTGACTATGACTATGCTTGTACCGTACAACAAACAATTTATGCAATCTCCTTCCCACACCACCCTATATTATCAGTACGGAATTGTAGGCTTACTGTACAGGTATAGCAGTTATATCTCTGACTCATAGATGGTCTTTGAAAGTTTAGATACGTATTGTATTTGGGTAATCGGGCCAGGTAACAACGTAAAAACTGTTTATTGTTAAAAATAATAGTCGATGAATAGAGTTTAATCATGTTAAATATTACCTACTAAATCGTTGCATTTATTGTTCCATATCTGGAAGCTTGTGTAACTGGGACAGGAATTTCATGATCTTTTATTGGGTTGGGAGTCTTATTCATTCGTGACTTTTGTGCCTTGGGTAAAAAAATAGCTAAGATTTAGTCTCATACAAAATTGCAATGAAAACCAAACATTAGGATAGAACGTCTACTACGCGTTCACTCTAAGTTTGCCCTTACCTCCCGTCCCGCTTCCTCGTACCGCAGCTTTGTACGGACAGCAACGCTAGTCGCGTATTTTTGAGGTCCCGTGCGGCGCGTGCATTCTTGAGTTTGTTGTTGATTTTGATGTTACTTTCGTTAAATTATTTTTCTATTGATTTATTTTATGTTCGTTGATTTTTGTCGCTACAATGACTAAAATAGAAAATGTTTTACACAGTGGCAAACGTAATTTGTTATTTAAGTTAGTGAAATTATTTGATTACTTTTTTGTCTACAGTACCGTTAGCTGTTAAATCGTAACGGTAGACGAGGGCAAACTTAGAGTGAACGCGTAGTATGTACTGTCGCAAAACACTGCTTTGTTTTGTGATTATTGATATTAATCCCTATATTTCTGTAGCCGTTGCATGCAAACGTTAAATATTGTTTTCAAAGATTCGCGAGTTTTTAAAGTCACAGAATCTCAAACTTATCTCTACCAACGCGACGCGACGCAGCGACGTCGTGTCGCGTCGTGTCGCCCTCTTTAGGATTGGCAAGATAAAATGATTAGTACAATTTTTATTTGCATTATAATTAATATAATTATGTATAGTTTAAAAATAACAGACAATAGTTTTTGATTAAATCTCTTCCGAAACTATTTTGATGACTCCTCCCGTTCCGTTAGGCCTTTAGCGCCCACAAGAGGGCGTTATCGCGCCCACTTTGAGGAAGGCTGTTTGACGCAGCTTTTCCACCGGAGACGTGCGAGGTAACTAAGCTGTTCGTTCACAGCTTCACAGCTAAGTCCAAGCTAAGCTATGAAACTATACGTATTTGACCATTTCCACAAAATCTATGCTATGAAACGAGTTAAAATTAAATGGCGGCCATAATCATAGCTGGGATATTATTTAGTTTCAGCATGTGATTATTAATGGTGGTAATAAACGGTTTTCTGAATCACGCTAGCGATTGTGCAGTGAATACAATAATCAAAACAAGAAGTTGGACAACATGGACGTTGTTTCAGAAATTGTTTCGAAAGTTGTTAAACACTTTTCTTTACCCCTTTGCGTAACGTCGATGTAAAAGTTTCACTTCAAAAACGTCGCGGTTTTTTAGCTCACATTTCTCCATGTAATACAGCTTTGATTTTCCACTAGGGCTGAGCTAATTTAAAGAATGAAAATCATCATTACAACCATCTTTAGCTTAGCTACCTCATACATCTTTAATGGAAATTGCCTTCAAGTCTTTGTGAATCTGTGATACATGATGGGTATTGTGGTGTGGGATGTGGGTGTGTATGAGCGTTTTGTTTTAGGTTCATCAGTGATTGAATTGAATAACGCTACTCGGTGAATGATACACGTCGGTTCTAAACTAACACTTACAATACTTACATACTGCTAGCCGATACAGTTGTCCAAATAATTGTATCGACACGTTTTATTTTGAATTGCCTGTAATTATTTTTACAAATACTGTTTTTGCATTTCTTTGTAGTATTCTACTACTCGTACTTTTTATTGTGAATATTGGCGATTTTATTTACCCCGGTTTTTAAAGGTACTTCAGGGCCTTGCACTGTAAAACTTATCAAGGTTCATTCAGGCTTTGAAGGTCTTTAAAGGTTTATACGTATTACGTATTATGAATAGTAATATTAGTAATGCATATCTTAATAGGTAACATTTTATGCTTCAGTTGTTGATTATGTAATGCAAGGTGACGTCAGTCGTCCAGGCAATCTACTCAAATTGATTTTAGACTATGATTACGGCTGTTTCCAATTCTACCTATTCAGTGGATGACTATCCAATACGAATACATTACAATACAAAAACTTTTTATTGCACACCAATATAAAATGTACATGTAGATAACTACGTCACATGTACATTTTATATTGTCCAAAATTTCGTGACGTCACATTTCAAAATCGAATAATTGGTATGTATAGGTAAATATTAAAAAACAATTAATGAAAATAAAAGTTATTTCGGAACTGTTGTTTTAATTTAATATTTTCTAGGTGTAAAAGTTCCACTGACGATCCACCTAGTGGTAAGTGGCTATCGTCGCCCATGGTCATCAGTGACACCAACCAAAGGTGTACCATGCTCAAGGCATCACTGATGCGTCGAAAGAATGAACTGGCTTTTAAGCCCCCAGTCGGAAGACGATGAGTCGTTTGCAGACTCAAGCATTCAAGCAAGAGGGTGGTGGCTGTTCAGGCGGAAACGTCGGAGAAATAATAATGGTTATAATGACCTATTCAAATCAATATTACCAATATAATCCCTACCACCAGTGGTGGTGTTATAATTATAGTTCATGATGTAGTAGAATGTAATTGTATTTGTAGGTATATGGTAAATGAATGCACCGCTTTGTTTACCAACCACGACCCAGTCCAGTCGCAGTGGCCGCTATTTGCGTTAACGATGTTCGGACTTCGGAGCTGTAGTTGTCGGTCGGGCTTGTCCGCGGGAGCCGGCAACAACAACAAATATTTGGATGAGCGCCGGCTGACGTCGAGCTTAGGGTTGCCACTTGCGCAAAGTATCAGGATAATTAATTATTGTTAGCTTAGTTACTTGTCAGTTTGCGTTTATTTTTATTATAAGACTAGCTGACCCGGCGAACTTCCTTTCGCCTGAATTTTTTTTTCTAAAATAAAAGTAGCCTAAGTTACTCCTTGTTACGTCAGCTATCTGCCAGTGAAAGTCCCGTCAAAATCGGTCCAGCTATTTCAGAGATTAGCCGGAACAAACAGACAGACAGACAAAAATTGTGAAAAATATTGGTTTGTTATAATTATACCATGTACACATCCAAATGCACTTAGTAAAAAGCGGTTATTTTAATATTACCAACAGACACTCCAATTTTATTTATTTGTATAGATAAAGTTGTGAAATCTAGAAGTAGAACTAGAATCTAGCTAAAATGTAGAATATGAATAATTGAGCTATGAGTAAATTAAATATAATAATTACGAGACCTATTTAATTAACACTACTCCTTATGGGAAGTCTAAATAAAAAATAATATTTGGAAAAGTTTGTATTTCTTATTCCTAGTCGATAGACTGCTTTTGTCAGAATGTAAAATCTCAGATTAGCTATTAAATAAACAATTTAATAAGTTTTTATTTAATATAGAAAATAAAATAAGCAATTGTTTTACTGTAGTAAAGTAAGAATTTTATTTTATAATATTTTTATAATATTATATATTATAATATCTTTATTTTGTAATAAAGTAAGAAAGAGTTTATTTGTTTATGGTAAATCAAAACAAGGAAAAAACAATGTTTGTCTTATTTATTAAAAACTATAAGCACTATAAAAACGGACAAAGGCCGACTAAATTCTAAGCAGTCTCTCAGTCAACCTTATGTACGCGATGTTACTTGACAACCCTAACAGAGACGAACCCACGTGAGGTTATTTTCACGTTTGCAAAATCCTCACGCGCGCGGCTCTGAGGCTGTGACGCACGTGGACGTCACTGCCGTTCGAATTTGTATGCCAGTGCCGCGTGATGAAATATTTAGTTGAAGCACCTGGAAGGAGCCGCCGGATATGTACTGTCAAGTGGTCATTAGACCATTAGCACAAGATCTCATCATTCCCATCACAATGGTCTAATCTTAGGCTTTGTTTGGGATCAATTATATGAATACTGACTGATTGCAGTATCGTAATGTTATTGTAATATTCGGTCATGCAGGGAAAAAAGTAAAAAAAAATAATAATTAAAAAAACAAAACACCCGACTGCGTAAACAAGCCCAGTAGTATATTTTTATACTAACACGATCACATGGCAGCTAAAACGAGGAATATTATGAACAAAAGCAACGAATAGCTACAAGTTTTAAATAAAATAGGCTGTTATCTGTGCCTAATTGCCTAAGCTATAATAATTGTATTCAAAATTAGTAATGATATGTAGTATGAAATATTAGTTTTGAAGAACCCAATAACATAGCGATAAAACCTTAGAAGAAAGCTCCTTGATGAAATGATCCTGAAAATCTGTCTGTGGAGGATCGCCAAGAATCCAGGCGCTTTGGATGGAACTTCAATCTGTGAGAAGCTAGCGACAAGACTAGCATTGGTTTTATAAAACTCTTGTAGAATGTTGGCTTAAATATTCTCTCAAACATTCTGAAAAACCTTAGAAGAAAGCTCCTTGATGAAATGATCCTGAAAAATCTGTCTGTGGAGGATCGCCAAGAATCCAGGCGCTTTGGATGGAACTTCAATCTGTGAGAAGCTAGCGACAAGACTAGCATTGGTTTTATAAAACTCTTGTAGAATGTTGGCTTAAATATTCTCTCAAACATTCTGAAAAACCTTAGAAGAAAGCTCCTTGATGAAATGATCCTGAAAAATCTGTCTGTGGAGGATCGCCAAGAATCCAGGCGCTTTGGATGGAACTTCAATCTGTGAGAAGCTAGCGACAAGACTAGTATTGGTTTTATAAAACTCTTGTAGAATGTTGGCTTAAATATTCTCTCAAACATTCTGAAAAACCTTAGAAGAAAGCTCCTTGGTGAAATGATCCTGAAAAATCTGTCTGTGGAGGATCGCCAAGAATCCAGGCGCTTTGGATGGAATTTCAATCTGTGAGAAGCTAGCGACAAGACTAGCATTGGTTTTATAAAACTCTTGTAGAATGTTGGCTTAAATATTCTCTCAAACATTCTGAAAAATCTTAGAAGAAAGTTCCTTGATGAAATGATCCTGAAAATCTGTTTGTGGAGGATCGCCAAGCATCCAGGCGCTTTGGATGGAACTTCAATCTGTGACAAGCTAGCGACAAGACTAGCATTGGTTTTATAAAACGCTTATACAATGTTGGTTCAAATATTCTCTCAAACATTTTATCAAGTGCAAATGACGTGTGAATCATAAATTTAATATTTTATTAGTGTTAGTAGCGAAGTGCGTGTTTATTCTCGTAGTTTATTTTAGGTGTGGTTGGAGGTGCGGTTCGGGTCGAGTTTGTTGATATAATTTCACTTGGAACTTCATTTATAAATAAATATTATGTATTACACAACGTTAATGATAAATGACACATAGTTAAACACATACTGTACTAATAATAATGTTACGGGCTCGATTCCAAATAAGTGTAATAAGTGTACTATCGTTTTCGATATGACTGGTACGGTGCGCTATAAGCAGATACACAGAAAAGTAAAATTGATAGGTGTTAGGTAGGTATTTGGGAGTACGATGAACAATTTTTGTATTCTGGGAGGATCGCGGTCCAATTACTATAACGATCCCGTTAAAATAAATAACGTTTGTGACGCTTTTTATTATTAGCCATCGTAATAAACACAATAATTATTATGTTTACGGTGTTATTTAAAAAAAGATATAAGTGGATTGTAAGCCTTGTATATTATAAGGATGTTATTGAAAAACAGTAATCCGTTCATGCAAATACATCTGGATTACTTGCCTGAAAACTACTTCTCTAGAAAACTTTATTTTTGTGATATTCGTTTACTATCATGAATGATGTGAAATGTCATTCATCAAATGAAATTCATCATGACTGTGAAAATTTATACTATTAAATGCCACCGATTATGATGCGGTTTTAATTCCATAAATGATGTAAAAACAGCGATCCGACGAGAAAACTTTCACTGGTGCTAACTGGTTCTAAATCACTCCTGTGAAACTTTGTTCTCACACGTGCTAGACAGACGCGTATATTAATGTGGGTAAGACACTTGCATTCATATAGATTGATCAAAGTTGTAGCTTAAATTACCGCAGGTGGGACCTCTTGTTAATGAATGGGAAGAACTTCCCTCTTACTCAAAAATTAAAAAGCAAAAGCTGAGAAATACTGTTTTCGTAGTACTAGGTTGACAACCAACAGAGTAGCTCTTAAACGAATGGACTAATTTTAATGCGGTTTTTTAAAATTATATAAAGAATAGTTATTTGTTTGCTAGCATTCACGAACTCTAGAACATTGATAACAATGAAAAAAAAAACTTATTTCTTATAACAAAATTCGTGAGTATGTATTTTAAATATTTTTTTCTAATAACATTCATATTGAATGGATATTCCATAAGAATCAATATTGAACGGCTTTATTTCCTCCTACAGAAAACAAATATGTTTATTGTACCGCCGACCGCGGCCGCGCTGATAAGAATCACATTCGACGTGCATTTCGTAGATGGTATCTGTATCTTGCACAAAAATAATCATATTATTTATTAGTTCGTCGTTGTCAGTTCTGTTTATCATCAATAATCTTTTTGTTTGGACGCGATACAAAATCAATTGATTTTGTTCGCTTAAATCAACAAGTGTAACTGTGTCAGCATTGTGCTATGCAATCAAAAATTGGTCCCATTTAATACTGCTTGATGATGATGACCGTGGTTGCCGGTAACCATTTATCATAATACTTGAACAAATGAACTCATTCATTCATTCAGTTGGCTCATTTGATTTATTTGATGTATGATATGATCTGACCACTTTCTATCATAAGACTCATCTAGACACGCGGTAGCGTGTCAAGCCAATTTCAAGCTAACAGAACTGGCTAGCAGCACCGTGTGTATTACACGGACCATTTGGAGTCATTTTTGACCCCGTCATAACTCAAAAACTATTCCACATAAACCTGTCAAATTTGGCTCATTTATTGAGACTTGCGAAATACATATGTGCTCCAAATTTTATAACACCTCAAACGGTTATTTAGATATGAACGTCCAAAATCGTCATTTTTATCACTGACTGACCTATAGATCATTACTCTAACCCAGTTCCAGATGACCTAGAAACTTGATTTTTCGCATCAAGGTAGACTATTAGGCGTAAGTAAAGCAAAAAATCTAAAAACTGAAAATTATTCATAATTAGCGAAATTAGTGAATTAGCAGTTCCACTGTATAGAGTAATTTTACAAATAACAATAGATATATTCATTATCTACTCGTATAAACACTTATAATTTCTAGACAAAAAGTAATGATATCTCATCAAAAACATAAATTATGTGAAATGAGAGCCAATTAAAAAAAAAGAATTGAAATCTAAATGGGTGCTAAGTTCTGTGTAGAAAAGCCTAAAATTTTAGTCACAAGAACATTTATATTTGACTTGGCTAGTTTTCATTAGTTAGCAACCAACAAATAAAATTTTAGAAAAGTAACAATGGGATTACATCAAACTTACAGTCTTAACAATTATAATATAGCCTAGGTAGGTCCATTCGTGAAAACTAATCAAGTCAAATGTAGAGCTTGAATTACATGTTCTTGTGACAAAAATTTTAGGCTTCTCTACACAGAACTTGGCACCAACTTAGATCTTAATTCTTTTTTTTTGAAATTGGCTCTCATTTCACATAATTTATGTTTTTGATGTTATAATGTTCGTTTGTCGTCTCAAAAAAAATATCTCGTAATTATAATATTATTTAATAACTTTCTAAGAAGCTAATCTAGCTTGAATTAAACGCATAATATTGTTTATTAAAAAATATGTTGTTTGTTCCAGATGCGGGTAAAAGCGTGCGCTCGAGCAACCTCGCGCGCATGCGTCGCTCTGCGCTCGGCAAGTCCGCGCCCACGCTATCCATCCACGTGGTGAGTAACTTATCTATTCCTTTTTCTGTAGAACTGAGGCTGAGGTTGAGGACCTGAGCAGGTTCGCACCTCTGTCCACGTGTAGCTGTAGACAATTTGGGTAAATAGCAACTGTAGACTGCTAGGGCCAACAACAACTCAAAAATAGTACTACGGTTAAAATGTAACATTATATACTCGTAAGTCGTACTTAAACTCGTGCCCAGAGAAACTTAATTACCATCCTGTTTGGGATTATAAAGGGGTCTTTATGTATACTTGGGTCCAAGCCAACTTTTGACGCTTGCGATTTCGATCCCTAAGTTTGCCAGCATAAATAATAATGTAACAAACGAGGAGCCCTTGATATTCCAACAAGTCGGAAGCTTTAATCTTGCCCTAATGCTTCCGACATTACAAGTATTATATGGATAATACATAGATATAATATGTACGTGCATGTTGTTTGTAGAAGGAGCCATGCGAGGTGTCGCGGCGGCCCTCCCGGCTGCCACCGCCGCCGCCGCATCACAGGCTCTCACTTGTGGTGAGTTAAAGAAATACCCTTTACTAAACAAATAATTACGTAACGCATTTGTGTGAAAACTGCAGCGTTCAGCAGTTCTGTAGCCACAGCAGTGTTAGCAGTTCAGTACCAGGTCGCTAATAGCAGGTTGCTACGGGGTCAGTACCACCAGGGAGTTACAGCATCAGCACCAGGTCTTTACGGGGTCAGTACCTACGCAGTTGTTACGGTGTCAGTAACAGTTTGTTATGGGGTCCCGGTCAGCACTATTTCAGTGAAGTAACTTCACTAATGAGTCAGTACCAGGGCGCGGCGCTACGGTGCGTGGTGCGGTATCACTACCGGGTCATTCACTGCACGCTTCTTTTGCTAATATTTAATTTGCTAATTTGCTAATTTTAAATTATTGTAGTGCGTGTTTCTGTTGTGGCAGGGAGGGAGGTGCCACGCATTGGCGTAGCTAGCCCTAAGGAGGCCCCATATCAATATTTGATATGGGGCCCCCTCAATTTTAGCTGTCAAATATAAAAGGAGTGCCAACTGTAGCGGTCGTAGGCCGCTGACGAGCTTTTTTTTTGGGAGTGTTAGTGGGGGCCCCTATACGCTGGGGGCCCCGTATAATTGATACGGATGATACAGCGGTAGCTACGCCTCTACACGCATGTCTTAAAGTATATACCATCATACATGTTACCCACGGATTGTTACAAAATAGACTAATACTAATTTAAAGGATTTCCGCAAAGTAACGCCTGATACTATTAACTATCTTTTGTTAAGGTATAGTTAGCATTCAAGAATCGCTGAAAATTGGAACTTGTAAACTTGATTCTATTATATACCGAATTGAAGTTGTAACACACACGACACGGTAATGTTATGATCTCGAATCGCGAGTGTGGTTACGTATTAAGATTGATGGTCTTTGTCCAGTGTCGAGTGGGTTAGTGGGATGTTGTTTGTATGCTTGTCTGTCTTGGCTGTCTCGGTGAAACCTCACCGTGTCATTCCGGTTGTGCAAGAAGTGTTGCGTTGGTTATCCTGCTTTTATTTTAAACATAAACCTTCACACAGTCACTACATTAGGATTTCCCGTGATTCTATTTGATCGTAATGCGTCCAGGAGGGATATCAGAAATATCCAGGAACGGAGAAAACATTAATTATCTGTTGCTTAAATGTTTGTCTCTGAGTTTGAACTGATCTCGAAATCTAAAGAAATATAGCTACAATAGTCTTAAGTCTTTAATTGTTTTCCAAAACCAAAGAGCTATTTCCAACCTGTAATCGAAATCGGGTGTGACACGCAGACAGTCAGATATACAGTTTCATCAGATACACGGGACCTACGGTGTCGCAATGGAGGTATGAATATGTCGCGCGCTTGATCAAGCTCCATAACGCGTTAAGTTCAACTTAGTATGAAGTTCATTTATTTATTTATCAAAGGCTCACTTATTTATCAAAGGCTCACTTACTTCACAGCTCGATGTCGCTGGCTGATTATCGATCGCCCTTGATGCACCGCAGGAATATGAGATGTGGGCGCTGGTCGCTCCACGGTATTGGATGACGTTACACATGCATAGATAGATGGATAGATGTAGCGGTATATCTATTGGTCAAGTGTACACATTCACAATGATAACTTGGTGAGTGCGTATCGGTAGGTGCGATTAATTTTTAACAGACTTCAAAAAAGGAAGACGTATTCAATTCGACTGTATTTTTTTATGTTTGTTACCTCAGAACTTTCGATTGAGTGAAACGATTTTTATGTTATTTTTTAATCGAAAGCTGGTGCTTGTCATGTGGTTCCACTTAAATTTGAACGAGATCTGACGAGTAGTTTTTGAGTTATTTTGAAGTCGGTTATTTTTTGTCAAGAATGATTATTTGTTTACATTATTCGCGATCACCTGAATGGCTGAAATTGTAAATCCAGGGTTGGATTGCCTGTTGGATGTGGTGTTCCATAAAACAGGGGTCACATTATGCCGGTAGTCTTATATCTTTTCATAGCAGACTTAGGGCTTATTTCACAATCTTCAAGTAAGTCCGAAGTAAGCTATTCGTTGGTTAAGTTGACATTTCGTGTATGTAAAATGACACTTTAACGTCACTTTAACCGGTGAATAGCTTATTCAGGACTCTACTTGAAGATGGTGAAACAAGCCCTTAGGATTGAAAGTTCTGTTTATAAGTTGCAATTTATTTATTGATAATTTTAATGATTACACAAAATACGTAATAAATAGTAAAGTTACAAAACAAATAAGAATATGAGGGAATTACTTATTTCGCACTGTAATCTTGCATAGTTTCTTTTCTACTGCTTCACCAGATCTTTTTGCTTCTTTTTTATCTAAAATATTTAGTGAGGATTATACAAGGACATTAACTTAATGAACTCTAGACCATCTCGGTTTTATCATCGTAATTATTTATTTCGTTTTATATTATTTTTCTAACCTTGACAATTATTATAAACGAGTAACCGCCCTCGCTTTGCTTCGGTTTCCTTATTTTTTTACACCTTGGGTAACATTATTGGAGTTTTATTAAGGATCCCTAATTTTTTTGAAAATATAATATAGCCTATGTTACTCGGGGATAGCGTAGCTTTCCAACAGTGAAAGAATTTTTCAAATCGGTTCAGTAGTTTCGGAGCCTATTCAATGCAAACAAAAAATCAAATCTTTCCTCTTTATATATTAGTATAGATTATTTGGTACGAATCGCAAGAAAATGCATTTATTATTGAAACAAACACCTTTACGGCAATAACCGAAATGACAAGTCACGGTGAAGGGTGGTCAGATTTTGATTGTTGGCATTTCCGAGAAAAAGTAAACAATGAGCCCGCTCGACTTTATACGATGTTATGTTTGATTTTGATCAACGTTTCTTTATCGTTCTCAATATAGTTGTGTAAATAGGAAAGAAATTCCCGATATATTATTAACGTTGGTTAGCTGGAGTAAGAACGGCAAAAGATGTGTTAGACTTTTCGATAGAAAGTTCCAAGGAAACTAAATACTCCAGAAAAACTCATAAATAAATAAGCTCGTTCTTTGCGAAAAAAGAAGTACATTGTTTTGTCGATGTAGAAGTCAGTCCCCGATTCCTTTTTGATTGCCAACGCGTTGGAAGCCTTTGATTGTAATAATGTTCACCATCAGGTGGCACGTCATCTCTTTTATTAACCGCCTTCTTAGCTATTTAAATAAAACAAGAAGACCCAACTTGAGGAATAACAACCTAGCAAAATAAAACATTCAGCTAAAATGAAATTTCTCGCGTGTGTTACGCCAAATTCCGTGTTCTATGTTTTTTATGTAAGTTGGCATACACTCAAATATTTTAAGGGGCCATTATAGACGTAATATTGCCTATTATATCTTTCTCTATAGTGCCTATTTCCTCGTAAATATCGGTTTTTCTCGGGTAGAAAGTAAAGAAATTGTCCTCCGTACAATAGGAACTTTCATAGATACCATTGATTATTTTCTCTCAGAGAATAAATAGGTATAAGTTTTTTTTCAAGTTCTTAAGGGTATTAGCATTTTATTAGTGAGACTATGTGATTTAGTTAGTCACACTCACACATGTCTGACTACGACCCCTTTTCTTACTTCTTCTTTCTTGTCTTCTTTTTTGACCGGCAGTACATCGGTGGTGCCTTTGGTTCGGGTTTTTCATAAAAAAAATCAACACTGAAATGTTTTCACTTGTTGCAGTCGCGGTATCGAAAAGAGGCGATTTGACGCTATGCTTCTGTACTCATCTTACTTTACAACCGAAACAAGAATGTTGCACTAATTAAAGCAAGTTTCTTGCTGCTTCTTCTCCCGTGACCACACAGTTGGATTTGTTTCAACAAAGTGGCACTTCAGCAATGGCGTAGATTGAGTTTCAAAAAGTTTTTGGTAAAACCGATTTTGAATAAAAAATAAAATGTGTGCAATTCATACGTGGTAGAAGTGAAAACTGCAAAAATTTTGTTTTCAAGATAATGAGACGAATGTAAAATTTCGCAAATAGGCTTGACGTACGTCGATAATTATTATTAATTGTTTGCAACTCAATTCAACTCCCCCTCCCCCTCCCCCTCCCTCTCCCCCTCCCCTACCCCTGTACAATGCTTCCTATCTCACTTTAGACTTTATGTGTCTGTCTCTTTTTACTGGAACTGTCGTTTCATCGAATTTCAAATCACCCCCGTACTAAAGAAGTTTTCACTTCAAAAATACTTTCATTTTAAATTTGGGATGGAAATCGAAACGCTGGTTCCACGAGTATGGAACTATTATCTCAGCAACAGGATCGTTAAGCAGACTTCTGTTTATTGATGGAGTACTTACTTGTTAAGTTACAGCTCGTTCTCGCGTATGGAAGAATGTCGTTTGAATTCCGAGTAACTTTCCCAGTTTTAAAAGTCAAATTGTTGTGGAAATTTGGACAAATACTAATTCAAATTGTAAGTGCGTGCGATGTGTGTTATGTAATGTTGATTGTATTGCGTGTTTTGGTTGTTAAGGTGCCCTCACATGAACTATGGTCGGTCATCTCAAACGATGCGTTTATGAAAAACATCGCGTAAGATAAGACGCTTAAAAATATCTGACTAATCTGGGCAAAAAGCTTATTGTAGGTGATTATGTTATTCTTAATAAATCTTTTGTCATACTATTTTATCCATAACCCACTTACGCCAGGTCACGTACATGCTTACAATAAATAAGGCGTTCCATCGATCCTCTTGATTTCAGTCATAAGATACTTATTTCTGAACTCAAGAGAGACCTTATGTTTTTCTAGTTTATTATCTATACATATATGTATGTATGTAGCTAGAGATATCTGGTGGTTATACTAGCTTTATAAAGTCAAGTTTTTCGTTATTATGTATCGATGACTACAGAATCTACAGTGTCCAGATTCAGCTGATTACACCCTTGTTCAGTTCCTCGCGGTAACATTTAGGAAATAATGCTTCCATCACTAATAATTAATTATTAGTGATCTCGAAGCAATAATGTGACAAATGTGTTTATTGTTGTTGTTGTGACGAGTGTATGATTGTTTATGGCTTCAACCCATTAATGGCCCACTGGGCACGGGTCTCTCCTCTTGAAGAGGCCTAGAGCATACTCCACCACGCTGCTCCAGTGCGGATTGGTGGAAGGTTTAGTGGCCAACCCGAGTGTCGGAAGTTTTCAAACCGCCCGAGGGCCTCCGACATTGCCTAACGACTATTATCTTATGATAACAATCAGGACCGGGCTTTACGTGCCCTCCGAAGCACGGAAACGCTAGCGATCACCCATCCAACTACCGACCGCGCTCGCTGTTGCTTAACTTTGTCGATTAATTATTTATTGTTGTTATATTGACCGCTGCGCGTGTGGCAGTGGCAGAACGGGTGCGTTGGGCGAGTATATTTGGCAGTTAAGGCCGCGCCTGTGACCGCGTGACTCAGCGGTCAGTGTCAAAATCCGCATCAAGGCGACAACGACAAAAAGTTGAAGCGTGGTTGTACACGCATAGAGTATTGTGTTATAGATTAGACTATTTCTGTTTAGGTAATTGATAACTTGTGTCTAGGAATGCTTTATATCTGTTATCATTATTGAGAAGATTCATTTTCACGCTAGGAATCCCTTCTCTCTTTAACCCTTTTGGAATTTTCATAATATATCATTCTTAACTGAGATTATGCAACTTATGCAAGGATTCCTATCGACTGATGTTGGTTGCAGAATCCCCAGGTTCCAGGATGTTCTGTGAACATTTTGGTTTTCCCATATTACACATATAATACGAGGGCTTAACTCTCGTAGAAGGGTAGGAGTAGAATATTATTTCCCTTTTCCTTCCTCGTAAGACAGTTCAGGTTAGTTTCTAATGTTGCCATATTGCCAATTGAGAAGATTCTTTTAAGTAACTGGATTCTTAAATGAGACATCAGTGACATCAGGGTTTCGGAACATTTATCTACCTCATAAATAAATGTGCTGGCTGAGAATCGAACCCGGGTCACTAACTACTGAACTTTATTGTTCCCTAAGGTTATATTCTTATGGATAATTTAATTAGGGCACAGCAAACTAAGGGGTTTTTATGCGACGAAAAGAAATACACTTTAATAGTATGACGATAATGATTTTTAAATAATACTCATCGTAGCTACAAAAACAAAGTTGCCCATGTGCTTAGTTAAGAATGCGCGTAGTGGGCGCAGGCCTTAAAATGTTTACTGACACCAAGTTACCTTAAAGTTGAGTGTTGCAAGTAGTTATTAAGCTATCGGAATTGACACAAGAAGTATAAAAAAATAAATATGAATGATTTTTGGCCACAAAAATAAAAAATATATTTTGAACTGGTTCGTTAGCGTACATGTAGAATGTAACATGCACCAAGTTCCTTAAAACTTCTTCCACTAGTCTGTCATTCGAAGTCTTCCTGGACATTACCCCTGCTTGGTGTCAATCAGACCGGTTCTAGAACTTCTGAATGTAGCGCCTTCCTGAATTAAACTTATCCTTGTTGTTAATTCCAGTTTTCTACATCGTGATGGGGTGCAATGCGACTTATGTTCCTTGTGTTCCTGTAACGTTTTGGCGTTTTATATCTTTTTAAACGCAATTAAATCGATCAACGCAAGCCCGATGCGAAAGTGCGAAAGTAGTGAAGTGAACTTGACTTCCAAATTAATAAATAATTTTTTTTGGAACGAAATATCAGCAATTAAAGGAACTCTATACGATTATTACTCTATGGTATTCTATTGGTATCTGTTCTATCGTAGGAGAACATAGTTGTCCTTGATTGGTACTCGATAGCCAGTACTGGTTCTGATTGATGTGGTTGACAGTGCTCACGACTGGTTCTAGCTCGCCGTTGAGTTGTAGTGTGTGGCACAGAGTACTTAATCACTACGTTTTAGTGTGTGGTATGTGTGTGTGATTGCTGATTACAAGAAATTATTGTGCAAGCCAAGCAGTACCTAATTAAATGTAGTAGCGCCGAGATATCGGTTAATATGATCCCAGGACACTTGATTGATTGATTTTTAGGGTTCCGAAGTACAATCGGAACCCTTATTGTTTCGTCATGTCCGTCCGTCCGTCCGTTCGTCTGTCCGTCTGTCCGTCCGTCCGTCCGCCCGTCCGTCCATCCAAAGCAAAGCGCCGAGACCCTTAGTGCTAGAAAGCTGTTATATGTTGTATCGTTGAAAAGGTCTTTCAAAAATATTATGGGTCTTCTCAGACCATTTTTGGAATTAGGGGTCCATTTGTGAAATATTTGGCTTTAAATCCTAATTTTAGTTAGAGTTAGGTTGTCCCTCCTGCCGGCTGAACGGTTGGAGTTGGACAAGTGAAAAAATTCCCAAAAATAGGTTATATGATGAATTTACAAGGAAAACTATCACGGCTATGTTAGCATAAGTAGTTAATGAGTAATAGTCGATAAACTTACTACTTCGGAACCATACATTGCGGGTGACCACGTTTGCACGTTTACACGCGCTAAAAATTTTACACACGTAAAATTTAGATTATTAATATTACCTATCCACAAATCCACCAATAATTTTAATTTTCAATATTTCTTATTGAATCAGGTGGGGTCTGGCCGGTGTTCGTCCCCCGGCACGGGGCCCCTGTCCCCCGCGGACGGGCCCCGCTGGCACGCGCACCACGCTCATCCCCTCCACCACGCCTTGTTGTCTTCTAGCGTCAAGAGAGGGAAAGACTTGTAAGTTGTTGAGTTGTTACATTTTACTGAAGTGACTCTACTGGAAGTTAACTAAATTTCTTACTAAAACATGCTAATTTAACCTTTAAGTTCTAAACCATAAAAAGTGATTTGCCGTCGTTATATTGCTGTATTACTAAAAATATAGCATTATTTCTTTATTTATACATACAGCAAAATATGACGAAGTGTAGTCCTTCGATCACTAATAACAATACTGTTACAATAATAACTCTTATTAGTGAAGGTGTAGTCACTGATTTTAGTAAAATTTAATTATGAAATTATTTTTCTTTTTCTACATCATCACTAATAATAGCACTCAGTTGAAAATGCGAGAAGTTTTTATCGAAACTCTAGGGATGTAATTGATGTAATCAAACGGGGTGTTTTTAGGTCTCTAAAGGACAATTGCTTGAAGCAACACAAAACCATATTGAATGAATCTGTAATGGTTCAGTCAAGTCAAATGTGCACTGCATCTTGGTGTTTAGTGTTTACCGATTACCGCCACACTTAACATCAGAGTTCACATGACAAGGATCGAAACACCATGGGAAAGCTAACCGTGGTTCGATGACTTCGATCTATCCATATAAAAGATTACACCTCGATGGTGTTAGTCTTATTATTATTGTTATTTAGTTTAATACAAGAACGTTTATTTTTTTTTCATGACTTTTCCAAACCAGGAACAAGGATATGTAAGTTATAAGTTTTCTTGTATTCACCATGAATAAGTAAATTAGTGTGTATCTTAGTTCTGCACTAGAAACTAATAATTTATTAGTTTAGTAGCAGCCAGCACTCGAATAAACGACATTAGGGCTGTATACGGTTATATCTCACATTGACACACACATACGTGCAATCACGGACATAAAAAAAGAACGGACGTAACCTTGTCTAATCGAGAGTGAAGCTGACAGCTGACAGCTCGCTTACCATGTGTGCGTAATTTTATAATTTTTGATTCGCGATGGTGTCAATGTCGTAGCCGTATGGTGTCAATGTGTGGGTGTGTGTACGAATACAGAGTTGATATTCCTATGGGTGCTTCACTGAATTTGTTCTTGGGATTACGTCCGTCTTTTTTTTACGTCCGTGCGTGCAATATAGAAACTCAATAGAGTACAAAATAGCGGGGCGTCATAATATCACACCGTACCTATAGTAGAAAGCCGCAAATCTAACAATCTACCATATCTCACGATATCTTGTGATGTCAAATCTAATTTTATCAATTGATTTAGCGCCATAATTTGGAAGCGAATGATGACAGGCTGATAAAACTTTATTAGATAAACGGCTCCGATTTTGCAAGTGAGTTTTATATTCATAATTTAGTTGAATTTTATACAAACGAAATTATTCATCAATTTATTAGTCATAATTATGTGCACTAACATGTTGAGACAGCCAGAGAGTAAACTTTCTTTATAGCTATTAGCTATGTTATTTATAGATCCTTAGATCTCAGACTAGTAAGATTAATTTAGCAAATTCTCTTGCGAAAGTGCTCAGACCGCAACTATGTTTAGACTTGATCGTAAACCGCAAATTTTCCCTTTTCTTGTAAACAACAATTAAAACAAACAAAGCGGAATATTTGTAACCTACGCAAATACGAGATTACGTCAGGTAACAAAGTGTTTTCTATCTATAGGCAATATTATAAAGAGGAAAGTTTTGATTCTTTTTTTGTCTATACTCTATACTAATATATAAATAGGAAAGATTTGATTTTTTGTTTGCATTGAATAGGCTCCGAAACTACTGAACCGATTTGAAAAATTATTTCACTGTTGGGAAGCTACACTATCCCCGAGTAACATAGGCTATATTATATTTTCAAAAAAATTAGGGATCCTTAATAAAACTCAAATAATGTAACCCAAGGTGTAAAAAAAATAAGAAAACCGAAGCAAAGCGAGGGCGGTTACTCGTAATAGATAAACTCAGAAATACTGGACTTATTTCAAAAATTGTTACACTAATAGGATACCAATAGAAACATGGGATATATTTTATTTAAAAAAAATTAGGGATCTATAAGAAAACTGAACCAAAGCGAGGGTGGTAATACTAGTGTATAATAAAAGTGATTCAAAAATAATAAAAAAATACTTTATATTAACATTATAAACGTATCACATTTTAAAATGTCTATCCCGGCGGGGACTTGAACTTGGATCTCTTACTCTCCAAGCAGGGTCACTAGTAATTGGGCTAGGGGTTATCGTAATCGCAAAATTGATAGTAAATAAATGATATTTACGTAACAAATATTATGTTATTTACATGACGATAATAATGCTGTTTGAGTGATATGTAACAAATAATATAATGGTGTGTAATAAATAAAATATTCTAAATGTTCATGGTGTTCAACTTTTCATTCTACATAGATATATGACGTTCGCAGTGTTGCTAGATGTAGTTTATCCTAATAACCTATAACATGTGAGACGTTTTAGGTATACTTTAGGATTCTTGAGTAATGGCCATTTATTTGTACTTGATAAAAATAACTACACAGTCACCTTCTCTCTCCGGCTAGGAATAATATTGTTTAGTTGTGGTAATTTTTACACGAAAAAAACAATACTCGTGTTTCGATGACTAATGATAAAACAGAAGTAAATATGTTTATTCCTCTGGTCTGCCATATTGTCAGGCGTGTCCCAGGGGCTCTAACTGAGGAACTAGGAATCTTGGACGTATGGTTGCATTAGTTTTACAGATAGAAAGAAGACAAATCCGTGTGCGGTTACAGTTGTTAGGAATACGTTATAGAAATAGGGCTAGTCTGGATTTTAAATGATTTTACTTTCTCCATAGAAACGAAAGTGAGAGTTAGACCGCGATAGGAACTAGAATAAAAGCCCCTGGAGCCAAAGCATTTTATGAAAGTGGCGTATAGATTAAACTGGGTTATAAAAACGCAGTGTTCCTGGGAGAGCCTCGGGGCATTGCATCGTCCGATGTAAATGAACACGGCATCTTGCTTGTGTTAGCCGCCAAACGACTCGTCTGGTTCCGGCTGGGGGATTGAGAGCCAGTTCTTTCCTTCTTTTCTTGTCTTTTTCTTGGCCGGCAACGCATCAGTAATGCCTTAGGTGTCGCTGATGTCCATGGGCGACCATAGCCTCTTATCATCAGGTAGATCGTCTGTTCGTTTGCTGGCTATTTCCATAAAATAAATCTGATATTGATGTTATTTTTCAGAGACGGCAGAAGATGGTCGGTCGCGTCGCTACCATCGTCCGGCTATGGCACCACGCCGGGCAGCTCCAGTTTGTCAGTAAGTGTCATACGGATTTATGAAGATGTTTGAATGTTTAGAAACTTGGCACACAGAGAGTCCATGTCCAGGGCATGAAATAAGGATAGATTTTATTCTGGTTCTATGTTCTTCTGAATGATTAGGTCGTTTATATTCTTGTGATTTCGTTTTGGAAACCACTCTTCCGCGGGCGAAGTTATTAATTATACAAACAAATTAATATGTCATTAATTCAGTCGCTTTATCATTCATTCGTAGGATACAGACATGCTAGTTCCGTGAAGGTACTCAGTCAAGCAACCATTAATCAAATCCAATCGCCTGCAGTGTGTCCATTGGCATTGTCCATTCTATGTATATCAAACTATACTTCCCAAAAAATTTCTCATTTAAGTGACATTATACTTCATGTAATATATCTTATGAGAAATAAAATTCTTTAAACCGAACATATTATTTATTGGATTTAAACCTTATTTGAGAAATAAATTTAAAAAGTAATATCGATATTTGATAACGATACATCGATTCGTCGAATTTGAAATCGATGATGGAAATTGATATATCTTACTTTTGTATTATGGAAATTAACATGGTTCGTTTATAATGTACACTGGTTACATATCAGTTTAAATCTGTTATCAAAGTATGTACGTAAATAGTCATTTCAATGTAGCCAGGAATTACGCGACGAGTGACTGATGAATATTCGTTTGGCAAATGTGACCGACGCGCACCTTGATGTTGACCTGTATTTAGGTCAAGTGCCGAGTAATAAATGATACTTGAATGTAGTGTTTTGTCAACATCGTCAATATTATATGAAGAAACTTGCGTGATTTGTAAAATGTATCAATCCTGCTGATATAAAACAATATACATTAGAGAGCAAAAAAATCGCACACGTACACATCGAGTATGTATAACGACGCCGCGCCGCGGGGCGACGCCGCGACGCGACGTACAGTGATTGACTATCAGCTAATAAGTACTATTGTCTTCTGTTTTGTGCTAGCAGGCTGCTCGCTTTCAACTTCAACTGTTGTTCCAGAAATGCCACACTGGCCTTATTCTCCTGCTTATATGACTTGACACAAGTTAGGTACCGCCAATTCTTATAAACGGTACGACCTACGATACCCGCATATAAGATTTTTGCAACATATTTAAATAATTTAGGAAAATAACCTGTTAAACCTTACGAATGTATTTTTTTTATTGTTTGTTATTTACTTTATCTTATTGATGGAGAAATGTATATGAATAAATATGAAGCTATGTAGTGTAGACGTGCTGATATTGTGAAATCAATATTATATATTGTTTTGTTACTCGACAACTTAGATGAATAAAATATGTACCTTATTTCATTGAATTATATGTAAAACGCTCAGATTACACATATTATGTACTTACATTCAAGCAGTATTATTAACTCTACCCCTGTGTTAATAGCAAGAATTCATATTTATCTCTGCCGGGAACCGAACCCATTATCTTTTGCTCGGCAATCAGTTGTCTGTGACAGAAGGTACTTGACTACATGGTTGTTAGAAATAATCTGAATTTTACCAAGAAAAAATAACCGACTTCAAAATAACTCAAAACCTACTCGTCAGATCTAGCTCAAATTTAAGTGGGACCACATGACAAGCACCAGCTATCGATTAAAAAAAGAATCATCAAAATCGGTTCACCCAGTCGAAAGTTCTGAGGTAACAAACATAAAAGAAAACAGTCGAATTGAATGCCTCCTCCTTTTTTGGAATCGGTTAAAAAAAGAAAGAAAGAAAAACGATTTATTTCAGGCTTCGATAAAACATTTACCCTCTTAATTTTTTCTTGTCTTTGTTTGGTTTTGTACCTAATGTGTTTTTAAAATTTATCCAAATTGTCGTGGATGATTGATGATTAAAAATATGACCTTAATACGTTATCTTGTACTTTGTTTTTAATTTGTATTCATATTAACAAAGTGATTACTAAAAACGAGGACGGACGTTTTTACTGGAGACATCACTCACGCGTAAATTAAATTGAATACAAAATAATTTTGATATAGATTTTTACTCATAACCCGGCGGCCGCGGCGGCTAGTATCGATTCTAAGTGATTGACTGAGTTTACAATTGCGGGTGCGGTCGTTAGCTTATGGTTGACCACCAGTGGCAATCATTCTAGCTTCCGTGTTTCGGTGGGTAGCTGTAATTAAAGTTTACCTCTCCACAGTCCACCATTCCGAATGGAAGCAGCGTGTTGGAGTGTGCTCAGAAGCCTCCTCAGGAGGATGCTCGTGCCCTGTAATGGGTCACTAATACGTTGAAACTATCCATCAAATACTGCCTTGGCTTCGACTCGCCGGTTTAGTGGCCACATGGACTTAATAGCAGCATGTGTTATAGATTCCATCGTATAACTCGCTTATGGCCTTATGGCGTGACTCACACACAACTACCAGACCTTGATAATAGTGACACTACTGACATATAAAAGTTGTATATTGTATGTGATTGTGATTATTAATGGTGTGTGTCGGACTATGATTGAATTGAACATTGAAACATTGAATTGTTGTTGAATTGAATCCCGTGCCCAGAAGAGGTATATTTATGGGTTGTGATAATGACGATCATATTGAACTATAATATTGGATTCTAAAAATAGATATATATATATTATATAGATATTATGTTCATCGGGAATCGCGGACTTAGGGGCCCCGTCGACATGTTGCTCGTATTGCCTCGTACCAACACGTGTTGTGGATACGTTGTTAAACACAATATGTGATTCATAAAACCGGACTCGGCAATCTAGTTATGAGGTGATGATTAATGATACCCATTTACTAGTAATGTTTAACAGTACTCACGATTTTCACAGAATTAGAAAACAGGGCTTTTCTGGTCTTTAAAATGTTTGAGATAAAAAATTCAGTTAGGATAGAAATAATTTAAAATCTGCGTTTATTTTAAGTTGTTTGCTCTAGTGACCTAGAAACTGCAGGTTGTTTGAAGAGATTTGCTGCACAAGTACTAGAAGTGACGGTGGTCCCGGTATAATTATGTAAGCTATACAATATACTGATAATAGTGATATTTATCTACATGTCAATCAACAAATAAAACAAGAACCTGTCATATCATTTGGATTGCGTGAATACTAGATATTGTAGATGCAATAAAGGTAACCGTTCTGTAATAAAAATATTAAGGAACCCTTGAATATAAACTTCACCGGTCCAAGGTGGCTTTATAAAGGTTTAGTTATCGTGAGGGTTTGGCCGGGAGTCCAAAGCTCTTATTTTAGACCTTCCAAAGCCATATATTGAGACTATTGAGAGGTATAGAAGTTGTATGTAGTCTTGAAATTGTAAAATGCACTAAAATTAACATTTTCACTGAGTCGCGCTGTATTGCATGTTTCTGTTTATGTCTGTAAGATTATTTATTTAGAACCTTGTGTCTTTGGTTTAAGGTACAAAGTTCCCTGTAGCCCCTCCAAAGTTTATTTTGAATGTCGTCCAAGTATTCTCAAATACGTTGGCGATGACCGTTGATAAACAAGAAGAGGTTGGAGACTGATGGCTTTTGATACGAGATATTGTTAGGTGCCACGTCCACGGTAGAGCTTGAATATTTTTTAGGAAATGACGATGTTATCGGTGTATGAACTAAACTTGTAGAAATCGACCTACAAAGAACACCATGGAGGAATTATTTCCATTAGGGGGAGGGAGCTGTTTTCTCAGTTGAAAATCTCTTAACCATAATACAATATCCTGTTAATGTGTTATGCTTATTTATTTTCAATTAGTAATAGTCAATAAAAAACTATAGCTTTTCTTAACTATGTTTTAAAAAAGTACGGTCATTCATCTATTGAACATTTTTCACAATATTAAAGTAATTATAATAATCGCAATTATTATGGCTACAAAAATCAGATTTCAAAGTTGATTTTAGGAAACCTGTGGATAATAAAAAGAACAACAACAACAAGCATTTGTATAGAAAACTGAGCATTTTATGATTTTGTTAATAAAAATTAAAAAAAAAACGTCTGTGATTTGCTACAACAGTAGAAATTGTGGATGGACTGGAATCTTGGCTGTCTCTCGTGGACGAATCGCTTTGCTTAGGTAGGCTTGAGTAATCGGATGGTAGCGGTAATATATATTTTTTATATCCACGAAGTTATTTTGAATGCTCGGTTCCAAATTCCCGTGATTATATAATCTGCTTTATGTTGATGGTTTCTGACTTTCTGTTTGATGGTCGTGCTGTGCATCTTTTTCTCGTCATGACTGTACCCGTTCTGTCCCGCGATGATGAAGATCATTATTGGTCTCTATTGGTCGTATCTACTGGTCATAGAGATTCATTCAGGTCCTAATTCTAATATTTATAAATGTGACAGCTTGTGAAGAAGTTTTGATGTTTGTCTTTTCATCACGCACACACAAATAGTCTAGCAAAAGAAAATAGAGTAGATTTAATCCCGGTTGTATTTTTATACCTTGAAATACGTTTATATTTTTTGATTTCGTTTTGTGAAACCAGTCTTAAGCGGACAAAGCCTGGCAGGCGGTAACTAGGAAGCTATAAACGAGTAGACGGCTCCACCTGATGATAATTGGTCACCGTTACACACTTGTATCAGTAACAATAACGACACTTTTACATTGATAGCTAAGATGGAAGCAGGGAAGCCTTTTTTACCATGAAAATTAAAACATATAAACATTTCAAGATTGATTCAGCGAGAGCGATAGCGAGGTTAAAAAATCCTTATAAACGGTGCCGTCGTATTAAACTGAATATAGACCTGCAAGAAGGATCTGGCGTCCATAGCTCTTCTGTTGTGCAGGACCACTCAAGTAGACTTGCAGAGGGTTAGCTTCCATTGGAGGATGATCTTAGCCACTAAAAATAAAAATAAACTTGACGAGTGCAAGTTAATTTCGCTTGGAGAGGTTTCCGTACGTTGATTATGTATTTACCGTTATTTTTCAATTTTATTTATTTTTGCCGTTTTACTTTAAGACAATAGATTTCTTATAGGTTTTCCTGTAATATTTAAGTAAAGAACTATTCTCTATATTTTTTTCAAAATTCTAACGTCAGTAGTTTCGGAGATGGGGGGGGGGGGGGGATGATCAATTTTTTTTTGCTTTAATTTCCGTTCTTTCTTGAATAATTTAAAAACTATCTAAAAATCTATCTAAATATCTAAAAATTTATAAAATTATGCGTATCATTATGTGCTTTTTAAGTGTGTTCACGCTGAATCTACCTTCCTACTCCATTGTTCAGTCGCAGGCCTGCTGGAAGAATTTTTTTTAATTTGTAGCATATTTGTACTTACATAATATTATTCTTTTTTCTAAACTCAATTTTCATGTGTGTACATTAAATATTAAATAAAATATAATATTGATTTACGGATATAATGGGTAAGATATGATCGCTGCGAGTATTATCGGATTCGATGCAATCGATACAGTCAGTCAGTGAGTCAATGATCGATATACTGCAGTGTGATACCTCTATTTATAGCACTTACTCACACATGCCATGTGATTGCATCTAGGTTATTGATAAGGTGTTCAGAGTATTGGAAACAATATCAAAACAATATCATAAGTATTTGTATGCCATTAATAATGTGGTATACAGCGTAGGGAAGAAAATTATTCTTTAACTGTTGAATACATTTTTTTTAAATAGGCTGAAGAGTTACTTTCGTCATTTTGTCTCTTTGCGACGTAGTATATTTTATGACCGGTATACAGCTCACTTACCTGTCTTAAAAAAACATGTAGCTGTTTCAATGCGCCAACTGGTGTGAAATGAAAATAATAGTTGCATTTTCGCATTGTATCGTGTGATTAGCGTGTAACATTTTTCTAGTTTTATATTTAGTGTGTGCGTGGGTAGATTTAGAATTGCCTTGTTATACTATGTGTTGAGGCAGGTTAGGTATAAACGCGATTAAAAATATCAAATACTTTTGGCATCGCTCACTTGCGCCAGAATTTTTTAAATACATTAAATTGTTTTTTCATCATTGTCACCTAAGTAGCATGCAGTAGAGTTACATTAAAACAACCATACGTATGTAACGTATGTTACAAGATATATTTTTTTTTTTTTGTAAAAATCATGTTTCAGTGTTCGTTGTCAGTGTTCTGTGACGCAAATGGGGAAATAAAATTACGTGAATTTTTAATTCTTTCATATTCTCGATCTATTCCTATTTATGATACTTAATTACCTATCGACGACCCGTGTGGCGCAATGGTTACCATGCCGGATCGCCGCACCGAGGGTCCTGGGTTCGATTCCCAGCGAGACGGAAATTCAAATGATGAGTTTGAATTTCTGTTCTCGGTCTGGGTGTGAATGTCCTTGTCTAGTGTGTTGTCCATGGTACCCACGACACAGGGAATCCTAGTGTGGGGCTATGAGTGTGAAGCGTTATTTTATTTATTTATTTATATTTATTTACCTATTTATTTCCAACTATTGCTTGTTCTCACTGAGTAATAGACATTAATAGACATAACTTTTCGATTTTGTTGTTTTGACATCTACTATCAGCTTCTCCTACATCATCCCAGGGTTAGCTGGTGGACAATGCCATTGGACATTAAGTTTTGCTCTTTGTTACTTAATTTAAGAGGTGACATAAAAGTTAGAGATGAAACGGATAGTTGTTTGGCCGGATACCGGATATTCGGCAAGCTACGAGGCCGGAGCGCCGGATAGCGTTTACAACGAAAGGCTATTTTCAGAAGCTGGTCTGGTATACGAAGCCAAGCAGAGTCGCCTCTAATTAACAAATGCGGAAAATTTGGTATTCATTCACCACAATTTGCCATTTGTTAATTTTGAGTACTAAACTAATTAATAAAACTAACATTTTTGAAGTGCGATTATATAAATAAACGGTGTCCATAACGTATTGTGGTATGATTTTTGTTGTGTAAAGTTATGAGATTTTTTTAAATTTTACTATCAAGTATCCGCCGGATACTGAATTACTATTCGGTATTCGGCCGGATAGTTAAAACAAGACTGGATAGGCCGGATATCGGATAGTTACCGGATATCCCATTTCATCTCTAATAAACATAAATAAATTAGGCACACATAATGACGGTGCGTTTCCGATGTGTTGCAGTCGCAATGCTCGTCACAGGAGCGGCTGTTGGCGGCGCAGGCGGTGTGCGAGCCCCCGCCGCGCGCGCCCTGCCCCCATTGCCATCAGCACCAGAACTCGCTCAAGTTAGTATTATGTAGTTACTTAGGTTGTCGCTAGATGGCGTTGTACTCTAACGCTGAATCGCGATGGTGAGATTCTTTGAGGAAGTAGCCGACTGGCGATACGGCATTTTTATGCGACTAAAAGAAATGTACCTTAATTGTATGACAGTAAGGTTGAAGTTTTAATGAAGCTTATCGTAGCTACAAATACACGTACCTACATAATATAAACATCATAAAGTACAGCAAAAAATTATTTACACAATGATTATAAGTTTCAAAAATAACATAAAGAGAAATATAAGTATTAAAAAAATCAAATTCAGATAAAGGAATTCGGAATATTAGGAATATTCTGTCGGTCTGCTGGAAGAGATTTCTGATAGAAATAAGCAGTACCTTTGTACAAAATTTCTTTTATGATGGCTTATTTGCTATATTTGTGCACAAAAATTGTTAAATAAATATTAAAAAAAATTTTTTTTTGCTCCGATATAAATGGTTCTATCTACCTGCTATGTACTCGTATGTACATATTTGTGATCGTGATGAAAGAGTGAGCCGCCCTTGATCGACCACGTAGTGACAATCTCTAATTAAGTAGGTAATTAACATATACCTGCTACTATGTTATCCACTATTGGCAGTCGATAGATCGGGCGGGTTAATTAACTACATCCTTGCTTTGGAATTTCACGGGTGACTGCTAGAGCTTAGAGGCTAAACATTGTTGCATTCGACAGAGCGTCGTAGGTATTGTAGTAACAAGTTGTATTGTTTACGGAACTGTTAATCTATGATAAGACGTTTAATTTGATGATAACCAATGATAATAAAGGTTTAGATTTAAGAATTATTCATTTCAATCGCCTTGCTGTCCAGCTAAAAAGGATTACTCGCAGTGATTTCTTCTGCATTTAGTAGGCCTTTTGTCTTATCATTATCCTTCATTAGTTTTTAGTAGGTATTTTAGCACTTTATTAAGAAATAATATTACCAATAATAATTATTAATATATATTTTTAATTAGTTACTTCTTTTTAAATAGCTTTAAGTCAAGGGTATTTGTGTTGGTTGTTATAAATTTATAAATAATTATTAAATAACTAACACAGCTGTAATTTTCCACCTGCAGCAGCTCACAAGGCAGCGGCATGAACTGGGCGTCGCTGTCGGACAGCGGAGGCAGCGGGCACGCGGCGCGCGCGCCTTCCCCCCGCGCGCTGCCGCGCCGCGTGCGCAGCCGCAGTTTGAGGTGGGCGGGGCCTAACTCTTTGTTGTGTTTGACGGGTGGAGCTTGACTTGTGTGGATTGTGGAGAATTGTGGCAGAATGGTTGTCGTAAGCGGCGACTAAATACAGCCCACTGGCCCTCGGAGGGCTTGAGAGCCATTTCTTTCTTTCTTTTTTTCTCTAACTTGTTCAGCTTGTTTGTTGGTCAGCTTGTTTGTTGGCTCTTTTATAAAAATTACTTTTATAAAAATTATGGAATGGAGTGTTTTGTGTGGGCCAAAGATCTTGAGAACCTGGGTTGTAAGACACAACTGGGCTTGCCTAGTTCTGAAGGTCTAGGTACACCACTGGCGGCCCTTGGGGCGCATGCGGCCCGCCAGGTTTTTGTAGTTAGCCCATCTGGTGTTACTTTATATTAATCGCGAAAACCTAGGAAATCAATACCAATTTTTTCTTTGTTTTGCGGTCCGCGATAGCATGACTAACACGTGTTTGTGGCCCGTAAAAAAAGGTTGATTACCACTGTTCTAGACCGTATTCAGAATTTCAGAGAGTACGGTTGTAGTGCCTAGTGTGGTGGTAAAACATGGTATCTCGATAGCTCGCCATCGCGGTCGCCGGGCGGCAGCGGCGCGGAGGGCGCGCGGGACGACGCCGTGTCGGCCATGTCGTCGCTGTTTGCCGCGCGCTTCCCGGCCGCGCAGCGAGCGATGGACGACAAGTGAGTACGGTGGTCAATTACATTCATGTAATGATATAATATAACTGTTTTGCATTACAACAAAACAGATATTATGTGTTGAATAAAACACACAGCGTTGTGATGAAGAAAGCTGCATGTGAAAAACGTCTTTGCTAAATATCTATGGTAAAACTTACCGAATTCTCTCTGGTTTTACTACCTTTTGCCGCTCACCAGAAGGCGCCCTCTAGTTTGGCGCCATTGTTGACAACCAACTTCATAGAGTCTTCAGAACAAACCAGCAAGGACCTTGCTCCAACGCTGTGTGTTTTATTCAACACATAATATCTGTTTTGTTGTAATGCAAAACAGTTATATTATATGTTTCGCTAAAACACACAGCGTTGTGATGAAGACCTGTTTGGTATCTGCTGGTGAGATGTACATACGCTATGATGAATTAAATAAATACACATGGTGAAAGAATTATTTATCATTATAATCATAAAAAATAAAAACAAATTAGGGACATGCTTACTTAGCATATAACAAAAATAAATTTATTCTTTGAGATCAATTATTGAGATCAATTTAGTCATTAGCTTTTAAATCACTTTTTTAATATCCATAAAATTACCTTGTAATAACTCAACTTAAGAAATTAAGTATTATTATAATCAAATAATAAATCAAATTATAAAATTAAATACTAATAAAATTTGCATGTAATAAATCAACATCAGTGTTGTCTTTAATCTTGTCCACAGGACGACAGTAGTATTTCCTAAAGGTTTCAATGCTCTTCCAATTGCCTCTGTTAAGGATCTCCTGTACTGGTCTATTCTCCAACCAACTTCTGGAGGCTACGGCAGATCTAATACTGCCCGGTGGAGCACCAATATGAGCCTCCTTGAAAATACTACGTATCCAACCTGCAATCATAGTCCTCGAAGCAGGTTTCAGTTTCCCAGATAGGGAAATAAACAGACTAGTAATGGCTTTATCAGAGCTTCGTCTCTCTTCAGAATGTACCACTAGCTCAGTAATGTGCCTGACAGGACAAATCCTTCTGTCTGGATGTTTCCGCAACATCCAACCTGATTGTCTGTGTGTCTTTGAATCAGTTTTTGAACCAAACCTTGGCCATAGAGTGATATCATCCTCCGAGGATAAGAAATTTTCTTTACTAACATCTAATAATGTGAGATCGTGCAGTCGTCGACCTGAGGTTAACAGAAGTATTAGAGCCGTTCGTCTTGATATTTCAAACAATGATTTACAAGTTGTTGATGTTTTCAACCAGTTAAATAACTTGCTTGTGTCCCATATTGGAAGTTTTCTAACTGCAGGTCTAGCAAGAGCAATAGCTTTTAGAACTTGGTGCACAAAAAAATCTTTTGAAATATCTACTTTTGTAGTTGCACAGTAAGTAGCAATAGCTGATTTGTGCAACAAAATAGTTCTGTAAGCAAAATTGTCCTCCAAAAACAATTTAGCTAAAAATCTAGCAACATCATGACCCTCTGGTACCTCAGGACTAATGTTTTTGCTTTCACACCAGCTTATCCATCTTTTAATTGGAGCATTGTATGTAACCAAGGTAGATGTCCGCCAACTACTCTTTAGTAAACTTTTCTCTTTTGTGGACCAGTGGGCAACTTGGTCGGACCACCCCCAATTTTCCAAGCGAGTAGAGACAGTTTGTCTACTTGTGGAGGGCACTTGCCTGTCGTCTGATCTATTAACAGGTTTCTCAGGTTCTGTATTGGGACTGGTTCCATCAAGGCCCGTGCTCGCAGATCTGGTAGCCAAAAGCACTTGGTCCACTGAGGTGCTATTAGAATATATATTCCCTTTGCACTGTTCAGATGGGATAGTACCCTTGGTATTAGACTGGGTGGAGGAAACACCCACGCCAGTTGGTAGTCCCACTGTCGGCTGAAAGCGTCGCAATAAAATGCGCAGCCATCTTTTGAGTCGATAGTTACATACCTTGGTACGACAGCGGTGTCCCTTGACGCAAATAAATCTATGTCTGGGACGCCCCACATTTTGAAAATAGCCTCCGCGGCCTGGGGCAGAAGATGCCACTCTGGTACTTTTCGACCCCTTGATAGGTGATCCGAAATTCCGTTTAGCCTCCCCGGGAGGTAAGTGGCTGATAGAGTTATGTTTAAACTCTCTGTAAGTTGCAGCAGTCTGGTAGTTAACCTCAGCAGGGTCACGGATCGGGTGCCTCCCTCGTTCCTGATATACGCTACCAGAGTTCTGTTGTCTGATTGCACGAGTACATGTGCATCTTTTAATGTCATCCGCTGACTGTTTAATGCTGCAAACACTGCATACATCTCCTTCATGTTGGAGTGCCAATGTTGTTGATGTGGGGCCCATCTCCCTGATAGGAGTGTGTTGTTCAGCTGGGCCCCCCAGCCCGCATCCGCTGCGTCTGTTGTCAAAAAGTGGGTTACACTTCTTTTGGCAATCGGTGTTGCGTTGTGACCTACTGTCTCCAACCACCAATTTAGATCTCGCTGAACAGGTGGAGGCAGAATTCTTTTTTCTCGGAGTCTGTTTTGTTTGAATTCTCTCAGGAAAAGTTGCATCTTGCGACATCGTAATCGACCTTTGGTCGTCGCGTAATTTGCAAAATTTAGCAAACCTAATAAACTCTGAGCTTCTTTGAGAGAACTGCTTCCAGAGAACAGCATTCTTGTGATCATTGCTTTTATTTTCTCTACCTTCTTTGTTGGCAGTGTCACAAGATTTTTCTGAGAGTTCCAAACAAGACCAAGATATTCTGTCTCCTGAGCAGGCACCAGCATCGACTTGCTGTAGTTTATGTGCCATCCCAAGGTTTCTAACATTCTCAGAGTTTCCGCAACTTGAGAAATAAGTGCATCTCGGTCCTGGTGGACCAAAAGGAAATCGTCCAAATACACTATTACACGAAAACCTTGGGCTCGAAGGATTTCCGCAATCCAATTCGAGACGGTTGCAAACATCTTTGGGGCCAATGATAGGCCAAATGGTAGGGCTGTTAGTTGTAAAACCTCTCCATTGTATATTACACGGAGGAATCTCCTGTGTGTCTTTGCAATTGGTAAGTGAAAGTAAGCTTGCTGAATGTCTATCTTCACTAACCAATCGTTTATTTGCAGAAAATTTGCTACATCTATTTGAGAAATTAATTGGAAATTCTTTACTGCTACATATGCATTCAGCCCTCTCAGGTCGAATATGGGGCGGAGCCCCCCATCTGATTTTTTTACTAGGAACATTCGACAAAGGAAGCCTGGATTTAATATTGGTGGTGTCTCTAGTATTTTCATACTTTTTAATTGCAAAATCATCTTTGTCATCTCCGTTGTTACTTTGGTGGTAAATCTCTTTACCACATGATGGCCAGGAAATTGTAGTGGGGGTTTCCTTATGAATGGTATGCGAGCACTGGTAATTAACCTCAGTATTGAATTGGTTGCTCCTTGATTTTTCCATATATCGACATAGTTTTGTAGGCACCCCCCCTCGAATTTCCTGTCCCGACAGTCAAGTTTGTTTATTATTGGTGTTGGTGGATTTGTCTCCAGGTGTACTGTATTGACGAAAGGGCTGATTCTTTCTAAACTTTGTGTTTTGCCTTTTATCTGATTTGTGGGCTTTGAAAGAAGATTTAGGAATTTTTTTATGTATTTGATAACTTGGAACAGATTTTTTCTCTTTTAAGTAGTTGGGGGTGTTCAACCACATCTGAGAACCGCCTAAGGAAGCAATTACAGGATGTAAAGCTTCTCTACTAAATAAATATTCCTGACTTGGTGGGATCTTTTGTAAGGTTGTCTTTAAGTTAATATTATTAATTTCTTTTAAAATTCTATCACGTCTGACTTCAATACATTCTGCCCTTTTACCGCAGATTATTTGCATTGTGGTCTCTGAATTTTTATATGTAGCTGAACCTGGACCAAAAAGAGTCGTGATTTTGTCAAACAATGTGTTAGAATTTAAAGTATTAGAATTTGCCGAAGCCCAGTCAACTAGCTCTTGTAATCCAGACTTCAACAGTTGTCTTTGTTCTAGAATGTTATTAGACAACCCTGCTAGTAATTGCTCAGTGGAAGCTAAATAATCCTTACTCTTGTTAAAATGACACAACTCCTCATTGACTTTGAGACCTACAAAACCTGAGCTAAGCTAGATTGCAAAGCTTTTTTGTACCGAATGCCCTGCCATGCAGGTGTATCAAATTGTTGCAAACGTGCTAACTCCCCTAAAAGTTCTTTATTGGCTGGTGGAATAATCTTCTTACTATCAAAGTCCGTTTCGATCTCACCTAAAGAAAGTTTGTTGTTTTGAGACAATAAATCGGTTGGTCTATTCAAAAATTCCTGACCCGATGTCGAGGGAATTGGTTCGGGACTCGGAGTTTGCACGTTATGCGAAGTACTTGTCATAATTTGAGGAATATGTGTCAAATATTGTGATATGTAATTAACTTGTTGAATAACAGTGTCTAAACGTGGGTCCGAACACGATTGAACCTGTTTGTACTTACGTGACACTTTCCGTCTTTTATTCGGTGGAGGTGACGCAATGCCTCTCTCATCCTCCGAGGATGAAGAAGATGAAGAATCATACGAATTCTTATCCTTCGAATGCTGGTCTCCCTCCGAAGCACCAGTTTTCGAACTTTGGTCACCTCCCATACTTACTCTCGTGTTTTCTTCGGAATCCATCACAAAAACACACTAAAACTATACTTTACATATAAAACTGACGCTGTGTGATGTTTTTACCCTTAAAAACACTTCAATAATTATACTTTTTTCCAAAAAATATAACTTATGAAAATTTTTGACGTTTACCGGCGAAAATTCACATACGCTATGAAGTTGGTTGTCAACAATGGCGCCAAACTAGAGGGCGCCTTCTGGTGAGCGGCAAAAGGTAGTAAAACCAGAGAGAATTCGGTAAGTTTTACCATAGATATTTAGCAAAGACGTTTTTCACATGCAGCTTTCTTCATCACAACGCTGTGTGTTTTAGCGAAACATATAATACGAAGATTGCAGAGTGCAAGAGTGACCATGCCTTTATATTCCGTTGACACCATAATCGTAATTATTGCGATTTTAATAAAATGTTGTATAACTCTTTTAATAGGGCTCGAAGGACCAACAAATTTAGAATATAGGACTGCGAAAGACAGGTGTACTATTAAGACAAAAATATGGATGCAGTTGTAAATATCAGTTAAGGCATCATATTATCAAAAATTTCAGATTACGGGCACTCATCGAAGAACTGACTGAATTAGATAAGAAGCCCGATCGACCACCGATAGAAAGATTCGTGCAAAGACAGGTGAGATTATACTTAAGTAGCAAAAGTGATAGTTAGGTTTTATGTACTTTTTCTAAATTTTCAAAGTAGTTCCGGCCTACTTTCTGGTTCCAGTTTGAGAGCAATTCCAAGTTATATTAATTGAAATTAAAATATATCATTGCAATTTCATAAACACATGATGCGTTAATTTCTTTTTATTTACCATTTTTAATAATAATAATTATTATAACATTTTTTCCATAATTTCGACCTCAAACTTTATAAATGCCTAGCAGGCTGGAAATTGAATCTACGACACGCAAATACTAAAATACACGGCCTTATTCATAAACGCGTAATAAGCCTATTTTAGCTATTACACTGTTGTAATATGTACATAATTATTTTTATAGTTTTTTAAAAGACTGAAAGAAACAAAACACTTTATAAGCCTTTTATAAAATTTCTTGTTTTTATGAATAAGGGGCCATCCATAAATTACGTCACACTAATTTCATGACTTTTGACCCCATGTTATATTTCCATTATTTTTTTAAATATTGACCCCCTCCCACCCCTTGTCACACAATGTCACATTTCATTGACCCCCCCCCCCCCTCCCTAACGTGTGACGTAATTTATGGATGGCCCCTAAGGAGGACAAAATATAACCTAAATGTGTGTTGCAGGTATTGGAGATGGCGCGCGACTGTCTCCACAAGTCGGAGTCGAAACAGGTCACCAGCAGCTACTTCTACGATATGGCGGATAGCTTGGACCGGCTGCTCGCTGAGGTAAAGGATTTATTTGTGAATCGTGCAAATTATATGAAATTTAGCCTTTTTTGCGGGTAGTTACAATAATTGTGCACCAAGATAAACCAATTACACAAGGTTAAACCAAAATTTTTAAAACTAAAATTTTGTTTTATTAAAGCATGACGACTTGTCTTGTCGTGTGTAAAATTTATAACACCTCATAATTATTTACAAATGATCTTAGACCCGCGAGAAGTCAGCGGAGGCGGGCGCGCAGGTGGCGCCACTGGTGACGCGGCTAACACTGGCGATGGCAAGACCAGCGCGCTTACTCGAGTGTCTCGAGTTCGACCCCGAGCGGTTCTACCGGCTGCTGGAGGCCGCCGAGGGTCATGCGAGACATTTACAGGTGAAGGGGAAGGACTGTTAGGAGTTGTAGATATTGTGGGTTCGTTAGAAGTCAGCAGACGCGGCCGATGTTGGCTATGGCGAGGCCGGTCCGCCTGCTAGAGTGCCTTGAGTTCGACCTCGAGCGGTTCTACCGGCTGCTGGAGGCCACCGAGGGTCATGCGATGCATTTACAGGTGAGGGGGAGGTAAAGGACTGGTTGAACTAGTCTAGATTGTGGGTTCATTAGCGAGTTCGACTCTGATCGGTTCTACCAGCTGCTGGAGGCTACTAAGGTCTCGCGAGGTTTTTGCAGGTGAGGGGCAAGGATTGTGATTACTTTTCGAGATTGTGGGTTCTTAAAAGGAAAGTAAAAAACTTCCTAAAATCCTACGTCATTTAATCAACCCTCCACTTTCGTAGTTGCGTCGTCATAACTTTCCTTAAAATCAAATTTTTTCTACGTAAAAAAGTTCTGTGCATTTAAACAATCTCGTCTTTACACTTGTGTGTTGGCCATTGGGGTGTTATGTATTAGTATAAATAAAATAATAGTAGTTTAAATAAAATAAATAAAGTATTATTTGTATGCAGGGCATATCGACAGACATACCGCAGTACATAATCCACAAGCTGGGGCTCTCGCGCGACCCGCTCGCCGAGTTGCAAGTGCCGCCGCCGCCGCCGCTGCCGCAGAACACTTCGCCTTCAAAGTGAGAAAAAATAACTATAAATTTTAAAATAAAAAAACCCGACGGTTTTGTTGGCTAAGAACCGGTCCGTTCTTTTAGGCGCTACGATACGAGCAGACATGTTAAGAAAGAGATGAAACAGCATTTTTTCTTCCTTACAATCAGATTTTACTCATTTTATTCGTCACTATTAAAAAAATAGATAGCAAATTAATTTTTGACATGAAAATTTTCAATTCAGATTCAAAATAATTTATAGGTATAGATATCATACACACTGATACATTTCAATTTTTAAAATTCTACCACCCTATAACCACCTTCTGTTCTACTAATCACCACAATCGTCGGTACAGGGTACGCGGGCGTGCGTCCCCGCCGACGGGCGCGACGGGTGGCACGGGCGGCGCCACACCCACCGAGAACGACTACCACGTGATCAAGTTGATCTCGAACGGCGCTTACGGCGCTGTGTACCTCGTGAAGCATAAGCAGACGAGGCAGAGGTGAGGAGTGCGGGGAGGGGTCAGGTTTTTACTATGATAATAGTTTATGCGTGACCACGATCCATCAACTGGGTCGAAATATCGGCGCAAAAAATATGTATATTGTATGGGTACCGTAGTAAAAATTTGTTAATTTTAAAATCATGTGGTCACATTAAATTTTTTGCTATGATAGTAAGTGGAAATTCATTCTTGGATGGATAGAATAACACCGACGTGACAACCGTACTTTTTTGTAATTATTTTAAATAGGGCTTGATTAATACGTGCAGATTGTCACTATAATTTTGACAAACTTATACTATGAACTTTAATCGTCTGATTGTCCAATTTATTATTTTCAGATATGCAATGAAAAAAATTAGTAAAAACAACCTAATACTGAGAAATCAAGTTGAACAGGCGTTTGCCGAGCGGGACATCTTGAGCTTCGCGGATAATCCTTTTGTTGTAAGTATTAGAAGATTTTAGTTACCACTAAGTTACTACTATGGATGGACGGATGTATGGATGGGAGTGTGGGTTTATGGATGAATGGATAGATCGAGGGATGGACGGACGGACGTTCATACGGCATACGGACGGATGGATGAATGGATGGATGGATGGATGGATGGATGGATAAATAGAAATGTTTTAAAACATGTTATTATAACTACTGTGTGGCAGCATCTTTTACATTGTAGTTTCTTCTTCTTTTGTACCGTTGCCGTGTTGTCCGTTGAAGAACCGTCCATTACAACAATTTGTTCCCCTCGCCAGGTAACAATGTACTGCTCGTTCGAGACGAAGCGCCATCTCTGCCTGATTCTGGAGTTTGTTGAGGGCGGCGACTGCGCCACGCTGCTCCGCGCCGGCCCACTGCCGCCGGACATGGCGCGCCATTACTTCGCCGAGGCAGTACTGGCCGTCGAGTACTTACACTCGTATGGGATCGTGCATCGGGACTTGAAGCCTGACAAGTTAGTACTTCGATTGTTTATCCGACTTATGAATGTGAAAATTTTTATGGATGTTTTTAGTGTTTCGCGCAAAAATTTCTTTTCATGAATTTACCACATATTTATTTACAAAAGGAGACAATTATCTGGAATAAGATATAGGGTACTTATCCCGGAAAACACGGGCAGACCCGTGGACTGAGTGCTAGTACTACAGTATATTAACTACATTTTAGGATGATAGGAGCAATGTTCAAGGTCATAATAGTAGTGATTGACGAAACCTTGCAAATATGTTGCGTATATCATCATCTATCAACCATCGGAAATAAAGCAATAATTATGTCAAATTTAAACTGGAGGATCAAAGGAAGAAGTTCTAACACAACTTGCAAGATTTGTCTCATGCTTACTAACACAGAATGGACACTATCAAAATAAACTTTTTATATGTTGTATAAAATTCCATACAATGTGTTGTGTATATCATCGAGTACTTTATTTGGAAACATATTGATTTCTTTTTTATTTTGTATGTGAGTCAATAAAACGATTATTCCAGCTTACTCATCACCGCAACTGGCCACATAAAGCTGACTGACTTTGGACTCAGCAAGATGGGTCTCATGTCATGTGAGTATTTGAACTGTATTTATCATAATCAGGCCTGGCGCACTCCGCACTTTTGGTATGATGTTATAAGTACGTGTCGCGTTCGACTTGTCGGGCCAATTTTAGAAGGAAACATTCGTAATCTATCACACATGTCATCACAAAAAAAGAAGACAACCCTGACGTTGTCAGAGAGGATAAGAGTTATGATTAGAAAGAGAAACAACATCTAGATGACAACGTCTGTTGACGATTAGCGCTGTGCGACCTGAATACACTTTATTGTGTCGGAGCAAGAGTCGCTATTTATTTAAATGATGTTGCGGAGTGACTGTTCTGTACCAATAAGTACTGTTAAGTATTATGTGTCATAATAATGATATATGTTTACACTTTCACACACCTAAATAAAGCGTTGCGGGTGACATGGTAATATGACTTTAATATTAAAAAGAATTAATATGATTTCTTTTAAAAAAAATTGGTTGAATTTTTTTTAATACGACACACAAATACAACATGCTATATTTTTTTACTGCTCATCGTGTTTTTATATTTGGTATAATGATAGCTATGAATATAGCTTGAAGATAGTTGAATACCACAGACCTATATACCTAGAGTAGATGGGGCAAGTTCATACATTTCACGTGGGACAACTAGGATTTGAAATCCTAATTAGGCGCCGTGTCATTTAGTCGGCCTTTCATTGCTATTGGCAACAGATGTCAACTGAAATAACGAAAAATGCCTGATTTTAATGTTATGAACTGTAGAAAATCTACAAATATAGTAAGGAAAGATAAATAAAACATTTTCATTCATCGCTAAGTAATTTCGTTATAAAATTGTGTTCCTATCTATTTAAAATAAATTAATTTAATGTTTCTTGTGCTTTTACCATGTTTTACAATGACGAGCAATTACTGAGTATGCACTACATACTACACAATACATTGCTCATTTTGGTCACAAAAATTGTAGGGCTTCTTTGTTGGAACACGCAGTGAAAGTACAACAATCGTTACTATCAATCGTTGCTAAGCAACGCTTTACTTCGTAGTACTGTCAATATTGTTGTTTTTCGGTCAAATATAGCTTATAGTGTTTTTCATTTGCCCAATCTTGTCTCGATTCTAATCGATTTTGAGAACCAACGAATAATTATATTCTCATAGATATAATATTTATAACAAAAAATTTATTCCAAAGGTAAGTGTAATTTTTTTATAGTTTCGTCATGTCTGTTCGCCCGCCCGTCCGTCCACTCGCAACATAGTGCTGAGAACCTAAGAGCTAGAAAGGTGTAATTTGGCATGGATGTACATATTTATTAAAACTACAAAGTCGTAGAATAAAAATTGATCTGTTTGTTTATATTTTTGAAACGTGTTTATAATTTTAATATTAATAATAATTTAATATTCAAATTCAAAATCATTTATTCATATAGGTATCATTGATACACTTATGCACGTCATTTTTTTTAATCAACCAGCTTTTCGCAAAGGTGCTTTGTCATGGAGGAGAAGAAAAACCGTAAAGAAACTCCTCAGCACATCTTTTAAAAATAAAAATACATTGGTATATTTATTACAAAAAATATCACTAGCTTGTACGGAACTGGTTGCAGAGCTGGTCATTTCCATACGTCTTTGTCATTTAAGTACTCATCTACAGTATAGTAATCTTTGCCTAAAAGTTGAGATTCTACATGTTTCTTAAATAATTCCACTGGCAAATCAGGTATTAACTTCGGGATTTTAATAGAACTATACACCAAGCCCCATAAAAATCGCTGCACTTTAGAAAGACGGTAAAACGGCGTAACTAATTGGTGCATTACCCCAATGATATATGAAAACATTAACAAAATAAAATTATTTATTTGGTTTTATTCAACACTATCCTATACAATAACAACCAACCAGACTGATTATAATCCGTTATCGATATCGAGAATCGGTAAGAAATCGGTTTCGTATCGATATTGCTAGGATGAGGTATAACAATCACTAAAATATTCTTGTGACAAAACACTGTGTCAAAAAAAGTGACACGCTTGGTTTTCATACAATTGGAGCTACATGCGCAGTCTACTCTAGTATATATGTCTGTGGCTGAATACGCACTAGCGTAAACTTGCCATTTGCCCTTTAATATTTTTATATTGTGGTTGATAAAGTATACGTAAATAAATAAATACAATATTGCGATCGTAGATTGAACTGGAAAGATGTACGCTTAGCGCTATTAAATGAAAATTTACAGAGTTTGAAAATAATATCGTTTTATTATTTTGTGCGCTTGAATGACGTGCTTACGCGCTTCAGTGCGGGCGATCGTTGCGGCTAGTGAGTAAAGAAACTCATAGACGTGTCTTTGAGTGTTAGTAGCATAATAAATGTCAGATACGTACGATTTACGTATAAATAGGAATCATACGCATCAGAGGCATGGCTGTAACTATTACTAATATTAAAGTCATATAACGGTATAGCCATAGCCATATCAAAATGTAACCATATGATTCATAACCATAGATATATCTTATGTAGCTTTAAATAACATTGATAATGAAATTAACTGTTATAGACCGTACTATAAATTGTCGTTCTTCTATTTATTAGTAATGGACGTCTAAGCGGTACAACACATACATATCGTCAAACAAATCGTCAAGACACTTCTCACCATGAACAAATATATTGAACAAAATATATGGATTCAACTTTTGGTACTGACATTTGAAGTAAAGAATAATGATAAGTAGTGTACGTTTAAGGTTGAGATTCCATCAGAGATTTACATGGTAGCGAGCAGGGAGGCAAAATCTACCAATAGGATTACTTCATTATGCGAGGCAAGAATGCATGTAACTGGTTGACAAATAACCTAACCGGAACTCGACGAATGGTTTAGAATAAGTTTTAGAAATTAAGTTATTTAAAAGGTAGATTTTCGTCCTCCTTTTGATGATCCTCGCGCTACTTCGAACATCTTTAGTGGAATCTCAGCGTAAGTGGAGTATAAAATGCAATGGTTTGTGCAGTGGCGACGAATCTGTACGAGGAGTACGCGGACCGCGAAGCGCGCCAGTTCTCTGATAAGCAGGTGTGCGGCACGCCCGAGTACATCGCGCCTGAGGTCATACTGCGACAGGTGAGCCACCGAAATGGGAACGAAGGGTAAAACAATCGATATATCGTCGTTGCGACTTTAAGACCTCTTATGTGTAAAAAATCAGCTTTTTGAGGGAATCGATAAAAATTGATAAAGTTTTGTTTAGCAAGCACATAGGTGATTTTGAATTTGGTGAATAAATTACGATGGAAACGTCGTACTACACACATGAGAGTTTTTGAATTCGATAGTTCTTCAAAATGTAGAATCATTTGACGTAAAATAGTGATTTTGCCAAAAGTGGCACATATCACATAAGAGGTCTTAAAGTCGCAACGACGATATTATAAAACTAGGTATTTCTCATCCCTTTATTACACACTAACACTAAGGGGCCATCCATGAATTACATCACACGTTAGGGGAGGAGGGGGGTCTATAAAGTGTGATATTGTATGACAAGGGGTGGGATGGGTCCTAAATTTCGTGACGTCACATTTCAAAATCGAATAATTGGTATGTATACGTATAGGTAAATATTAAAAAACAATTAATGGAAATAAAACTTTATTATTTCGTAACTGCTGTTTTAATTTAATTATTTCTAGGTGTAAAATTTCATAATATGTGACGTCACACGAGAGGGAGGTCGCACAATTGTGACCAGCTGTGACAAGGACGGGGGTAGAGATCAAAAAGTCATGAAATTTGTGTGACGTAATTTATGGATGGCCCCTAATCACAAGCACTCTAAAAGTCAAAAGTTCAGGCGAGGTTGAGGTGTAAGGGGCCATGCATACTTGAATTGAAACCAATAAGCAGAATGATTGGCAAAGATCTCCCACTAGGCGAGATGGTGTTGTTTGGGGGCGGCGGAGCCCCGACATATCTTGTCGGAGCGTTGTGTATATATGCAACCGATGCAGAACATTTTGATAGCTTGATTCAGGTCGACGTGACGTCAAGTTGTGAAGTGTACGATGTCGCAACAATATAATGAGAGATCAGGATCATCAGAAGACGACTTTGTGTAAAAGGAGTGTTATGTTCGGTTTACACGTAGTAAGTAGTTAAGTAGTTAACTAAATTTTAAGTAAATTAATACGTGTAAACGGACAATTTAGTAGTTTAATAATTTAGTAGTTTAATAATCAAATAGACAAGTAATTTAGAAATTTTTCTATTTTCTGTTAAGTAGGTGGGCGGGGCTTATCACTTAACAGGTTTGGACAGGCACTTTTTAGTTAAAATTTAGTAAAAAAAAATTAAAATTTAGTAAAAAAAATGCTTAAGTAATTAAGTGATTTAGTAAAATGCTTAAGTAATGAAGTAGAATTGTATGAACTAAAGAACTTTACTAAATTATTACGTGTGGACGCACACTAAAATTTAATTAACTTAAAATTTAGTTAAAATTTAGTTTACTACTTAATACGTCTAAACCGAACATTAGAGCCATGAAAGATTTAAAACTATTCGCGTATTGGCCACGTCCCCACACGTTATAACACGTTTCGAATGTGCTAAAGTTATTTCCATCGCCAGGGCTACGGCAAGCCAGTGGACTGGTGGTCGATGGGCATCATACTGTACGAGTTCATCGTGGGCTGCGTGCCGTTCTTCGGTGACACCCCTGAGGAGTTGTTCGCTCACACGGTTAATGGTGAGTTCGATAGGAAATAGTAAAAAAAAATGATTTCCCAATAATATTTTCACTTAAGTGTGGTTTTGGCCAAGCCATGGTTAGCAAACGTAGTCAAGTGAAGCCTTAACGTTTTTTTATTCTTTTAGTGTAATGCGTGAAATTGTAATGACTGGTACCTCTGGTGTGATCACAGTCATGGCAAGATTTCATCACAGCTACAAAGTTAACATTTTTTAATCGATATCGAGCCCAGCAATGTGTCTGTCATGATTTATGATGGTTGTAAACTTCATGGTTTGTATTATGTGTTGCCAGATGACATAGAATGGCCATCGGAGGATGACTTCCCGATAGCAGTGGAAGCGAGGGCCATCATCACTGAGCTGCTGGCTCGCAACCCGAGGGATCGGTTGGGGACCGGCGGCACGCATCAAGTGAAGGTAACTGACGCTGTGTTTCTTGTTTATCGTGACGTACATTGTGCTTTGAAGTTGTGGCGTTAAGGTTCTGCAGATGGTATCTTAGTTTCGTGGGTATTTTATATACATCAAACGTTTTTCAGTCTACAATTTTTTTATGGAAATATGGCAAACGAGCTGTCAATTCACCTGATGGTAACTGGCTTTCGTCGCCCATGGACATCAGCAACCAAAGACATCACGTATAAGTTGCCGGCTAAGGAAAAGAAAAGAAAAAGAAATGAACTGGGTACTATTTGGGGATTGATAATAGAATATTTGGGGGTGTCTAGAAATAAGACATGACATAGTAATAAATAATTGTTTGTTGACAGGAACACATCTACTTCTACGGGCTGGACTGGAACAACCTGCTGCGGCGCAAGGCGGAGTTCATACCGCAGCTGGAGAACGACGAGGACACCAGCTACTTTGACAGTGAGACATTCATACATTAGTTTTGGGTTAAAATGGAAAATAATAATATCAGCCAGTTGCAGCCTCATAGAAGTACTTATAGCCCGGCGGCTTGTGGCGATCCTAAGTGATCGACCGAGTAAAGTAATAGTGGGCAAAGTTAGTAGTTAAATGGGAGACCGCTAGTGGAAATAATGTCCTATTTTCTAAGGCACGTTAAGTCGCCGTTTGATAGCAGTTGTTAACTTACATCAGACCTCTTCGGATGACAAAATCTTCCGTCATATAGGTTGGGTACTAACTCCTCCACCATCAATGCGCATTGACAAAGAGAAGCCCGTTAGGGAACGGCTTGAAGCCAGCGAGATCTAACCTACAACCCAACCTATTATGTACGAACATCCTGTATGTCGTCACGTGCATGCGCGTATGGCAGGTCGCTGCAGCCGTGACGTGAAACACATTGTACTATATGAAAGACCTGTGACGTCACGCGTGCGTGTATGTGTTTGCATCAGGCTACTGCGATCGCTGTGTGAAACCCACAATACAGTATAATATATGATATGACTTCTGCGTCGTATGTCTATGTGCACACGACAGGCCGCTGCGACCGTTACGTAAAACTCACTGCGCAGTATAAACGACCTGAGTGACGTCACGTGTATGTGTATCTATGTGCGTTAGGCCGCTGCGACTACAACCACAGCGAGGTGGCTATGTGAAACTCCCTGTACAGTGTACATACAGTATATCGTCGTTGCGACTTTAAAACCTCTTATGTGTACATAACATGTGCCATTTTTTTCAAAATCACTTTTTGACGCCAAATGATTCTACACTTTGAAGCACTATCGAATTTAAAAACTCTCATGTGTGTTCGACGTTTTCATCGTAATTTATTCACCAAATTCAAAATCACCTATGTGTTTGTTAAACAAAACTTCATCGATTTTTATCGATTTTCTCAAAAAGCTGATTTTTTACATATAAGATGTCTTAAAGTCGCAACGACGATATACGAACTGTATGACGTCACCTGCATGTACGTGTGTCTGTGTGCGTCAGGCCGCTGCGACCGCTACAACCACAGCGAGGTGGACACGGACGAGGCGGCGGAGGCGGGCGACGCGGGCGAGGGGGACGAGGCGAGTCTGTTCGCCGCGTTCTCGTCTACGTCGCCGCAGTGGCGCCGCCATTACCATCACGAGCATGACTCCAGGGTAGGTTTTATTATGTAAATAGTTGACATACGTGCTGATGATCCACTTTTTGGAAAGTGCCACCGTCGCCCATGGATATCAGCAACACCAAAGACATCACTGATGTTTTGCCGAACAAGAAATAATTGGAAGAAAGTATGATCAGTCAACGGCTGCTGTATCATTGGACGACTAAGTTTTACGGATATTATAGGGTGTGCACACGCAAATTTCCTGTGCGTGCGAGTGGGTGGAGCTTAGGTGGTGCCACATCATTAAATGTTGTTTACTTGTGCCATTACCGCTCGAATAAAGCTGTGTCGATGTCGTGTCGTCCAAGAAGAAACAACTAAAACGTTTTTTTTACGTCCAAGACCCGGAATAACAACTTACCATGAGGTGGCTCGGTCGTTTGTTTATAGGCTGTTGGTAATTATATATATTTGTCCCTCACAGAGCACGGATAGCTGGCCGGGCACGCCGGACAGCGCCGGCCCGCCCACTACGCCGACGGCGCCTCTTCATCACCATCCCAAGTGTCCGGTATGCTCGCATTTTATTATCACTTATTTTTGTAATACATTTTTTGTATTCTGTCTGTTAGTGTAATCGTATTAATATTATAAATGTGGAAGTTTGTGAAGATGTTTATATGTTTGTTTCTCAATCACGCCACAACTACTTAACCGATTTGGCTGAAAGAAATGTAGATAGTCTATACCCTGGGTTAACACATAGGCTAATTTTTATCTCGGAAAAGTTGAGGGTTCCCGCGGGATTTGTAAAAAATCAATATCCACGCGCGCGAAGCCACGGGCATCATCTAATATCTAATATGGTTCTATAAATCTAAATAAATAATTAAAAATTTCGTTTCTAAACAACTCTAGCTACCACAGGCAAAGTCCCATAATCGAAACTATTCAGAGGCAAAGATGTGCTAATGTGTCATGACTGTTAAGACGTTAAGCTTGAGAGTCAATACTTTCTTTCAATCTTCTTTCTGGCCTTGCATTTAATGCCCTTGGTTTTACTAATGTCCACGCGACGATGACCACATACCGCCAGTCACAAAAAAGACAGCGTTTTACGTTCACTGCTTTTATGGTCGATCTTACCTGTTTAAGAATGACTTTAAATGCAACATGCACTTACGATTTTGTATTTAATATCAATAAATGTACTTAGTTACATATGACTATCATTTCACATTTCAACAAACACCTACGCCCAGCTGTTCCGTAACAATGCAGCCATATTTCCAGGCGATATCGGCGAACACAGGCGGCGGGTCTACAGCGGAGTCGTCGCAGACGGACTCGGACGACGTGTCGCCGGCGTGCCGCCGCCGCGCCGCGCTGCGCCCGCCGCTCGCCGCGTTGACGCACGGCGCGCCGTCCGCGCACGCGCTTCCCGCTGCGTTCCCGTCGAGGGTGTACGTATACGTTGATGTTGTAGTGACGTTGGAAGATACTACTATAATATATTTACGGAAACAAGTTAATATAGGGTTAAGAAGTCAATGGGCGTTAACAATTTTGAATGCGAGTACACACTGCGCTACTATTAATTTCAACTAGTATTCTTCCCACAACTATAATTGTCATTCTACTAAGCGATTAATTAGAGTAGTAGAAGTTCCTAAAACCCGAACATAATAAAATAATTTAGGGCTTGATTAACGAATAAAAATACAATTATTGCAAAGAAAAATAATCGTGCATTATAATTTACGTATTATATTATATGTACTATATTATTATTATTTAATGCATATTTTAAAAGCCAGAGATTTTGTCATCTCAAAAAGGGGAAATAGTATAGTACAAATAGTTCAATACCTAATTACTAATAGAATAGACATGTATCAAGAATATCCAATAAAAGCATCCCAATTTGCAAGTTATAATCATTGGTATAATGGTAAACTTCAGCGAAAGAGATGTGTTAAAATATGACTTAAAAATGTCCTTATAAATTCATATTGACATTGTTTCTGACAGGATTGACAGTTCGAAGAAAGAGGATAAAGGCTTAGATAAGCCGGATAAACCTGAGAGGACCAAAACGATGGCTCTAGCTGCCCCCAAGTCTATGAGGCGGTCCGCTAGCACGTCAGGATTGTCCCTCGTCATCCATCCTGGTAAGTTACATGCGTAGTACTAAAGCAATTTAATGTTTAACTTTCAGCCAAAAAGTAATAACAATTGAGTACTGAGCACGGATCTCTTCTCTTGAGGAGCCTTAAAGCATACTCCACCACGCTGCTCCAGTGCGGATTGGTGGAGGGGCTAGTGGCCAATCCAATGTCGGATGTTTTCATGCCGTCCGAGGGCCTCCGACATTACTTAACGACTGTTATCTTACGATAAAAACCGGGACCGACGGCTTTAAGTGCCCTCTGAAGCACGGAGCGCTCAAAAAATTTAAGCCACTAGCGGTCACTCGTCCAACTACCGACCGCGCCCGATGTTGCTTAACATTGTCATTCACTTAGGATCGACACAAGCTACCGGGCTATGAGCGCTTCTATCGCGCTTTCCAGAGCTTAGTTTTGTTTTATTTACCGAATAAAAAAAAGTCCTTAAACTCATTTATTGTCGAGGATCTAGCTGACATAACGAAAAACATATATTCATGCGACATAAGGGTCAAAGTATTGAAGATCGATAGTTACCAACGCATACCATTCGCCCCCTAGCGGAGGAGAGCCTGTCTCGCGGCGGCGCGGCGTCCCCGTGCGCTGGCAACACGTCGTCCACGAACTCGTCGCGTGACTCCTCCCCCTGCCGCGACCCACCCTCGCCCTTCGCTATTGCTAACCACTCGTGAGTATAGCCTGAACTTCATCCTACTATATAACCTAGTTTCTTAATTGCTAGAACTACTATCCTACAAATATAATAATATTATTAGAATCGTACATAAATTTTGGTCATGCTCGAAGGACCAAAATGAATGGTTCTCGAAGGATCCAAATGAATGTATTTAATACATTCAATATAGGGTGAGTGCAAGAATAGCTTGGCTGAATATCTTAAAAGATTGTTATTATGTCAATGACTAAACCCAGCTCTATGCTAATGTTTATTGCACTTACGCCCCAACTCAGAGTCACTAACTGTTACTTTAATCGCTCCTTAATAAAGAATTACCATATAAATTCTGTACTAAGGAGCGATTTAAGTAACCGTTAGTAACTCTTGAATTGGGACGTTAAAGTAATTTCCTAATTACTCATAACATTGGATTTGTTGATGTCAGATAAATGCTGAATGTGTAAAGTTTACGACAATGTAGACTGCGTCCTCGTACAATGTGAAAGTTTTGTGAATTTTTTTGATGTTTGTATTTCCATCACGCGCTTACCATTGTACGTATTAAGATGAAACTTGGCTTACAGACAGACCGTATTAAGGATTAGGATATAGTATAGATTTTATCCCCATTGTTCCTTAGGATTATTTGAAGTTTTATATGTATGAGATTTTGTTTTATGAAACTACTGTTTACGTATCGTCTAACGTTGTTGTTAATTAAAAATGGTAATTAAAATAGTATTATTGATTACATTAAATATTTCACAATTTCTGTTGTACAGGCTGATACAGTCGTCGAAGCCGCCAATAGTGGTGCGTCGTGGGCCACGCGGGTTCGGCTTCACCATCCACACCGTGCGCGTGTATTACGGAGATACCGACTACTATACCATGCATCATTTGGTGTCTGTGAGTAGTTTAACTATATTTTATTTGTACCATGACGTGTTGGAGTTTTTTAGTTGTGTTTAAAATATATATGTTTTATTTAAATTTGCTATTTTGCAAAAGAATCTCGGAATGATAGCAAGTAAAAGAAACGAAAAATATAACAATTATTACATCATTTTGATGTCGGTACAAAAGATGTTACCTACATAATTATGGATAGCCCAAAAATAGTACGACAAACTGAAAGAGAAGGTAGCTTAGGAATTGAACTGCCATAATGTCAAAAAATGACTTTATTAAAAGTGTCACTTTTCTAAAAATCGGCTCCTTTATTTTTTATTGTTAAGTTCACAAAATATGAAATTTTGATTCGTTGAATAAAAATATACTAATGAGATAGTTGAGGCGCTAAATAGCCAGCCTTAAAATGTTACTTTCAGTTTATTGGCTTCAACCCATTAATGGCCCACTACTGGGCACGGGTTTCCTCTTGAGGAGGCCTAGAGCATACTCCACCACGCTGCTCCAGTGCGGGTTGGTGGAGGGGTTAGTAGCCAACCCGAGTGTCGGAAGTTTTCAAACCGCCCGAGGGCTTCCGACATGGCTTAACTACTGTTATCTTATGATAACCACCGGGACTGACGGCATTACATTAATTGTTACGTGTCCAGGCGGTGAGCGAGCAGGGCGCGGCGTGGGCGGCCGGGCTGCGCGCCGGCGACCTCATCACGCAGCTCAACGGAGAGTCCGTGCAGGGGCTGCTGCATACACAGGTACAGTGCACACGCCATTTTGTTTTATCATTTACGGGCGTGTTTAATAAATCCATGTTATCTGGATAAGTTTGTAGGTATAAGCCGCGCCATTAAAGAATCTAAAATGGCGGAAATTATCATTCACCCTCACTCGCACGCTGAAGACAGGAATAACGTGCGAGTGAGTGGGAATGATAATTTCCGCATTTTTAGATTCGTTTCTTTAATGCCGTGGCTTATATATAAAAAAAAACTTAATGTTTTTTGACATTTTATGACTTTTTGACATTTGCGAGGCAACTAAATTCAAGATTTAAGATGAAGCTCGGTGTTCGGTTTTACAATAAAAGTCCCTTGCTTGATAACACTACGATTTCATAGGAGATGTAACTATACTCGCGGCACGCTATGATAGCCGTACGAACAGTTTATCGTCGTTGCGACTTTGAGACCTCTTATGTGTTATGTACCACTTTTGGCAAAATCACTTTTTTACGTCAAATGATGATTCTACATTTTGAAAAACTATCGAATTCAAAAACTCTCATGTGTGTACGACGTTTCCATCGTAATTTATTCACCAAATTCAAAATCACTTATGTATGCTTGCTAAACAAAACTTTATCGATTTTTATCGATTCCCTCAAAAAGCTGATTTTTTACACTTATGAGGTCTTAAAGTCGCAACGACGTTATACAGCTTGAACCATTCCGTACGTAATCGTTAGTAACTTGTTGCATGTTTTGGTTAATTAATATGGTGGGTAGTATTGTAATGTACGTTTCAACTCCGCAGGTTCTGAGGTTGTTGTTGGCGGCGCCACACGCAACGCTTCGAGCCACGCCTCTTGATCAGACTACAATTCAGGTAATAGTAATAAGTTGTTTGAGTGTGTGTGATCATGAGTGAAGTGGTCGAAGTTTGGCCGTTATTAAAATGGTCAGTTTTCTAATAAAGTTATTAGTAACACTGCGTGATACAATTTGAGGACCCGAAAAACTGATTGCTACTGTAATTTTCTTTTAGTCATAGTATGTAAACAGTTTCATCACATTTTGCTTAGGTACGTATGTACCTCACATACCGATAACCATTTTCAACAGACCCATACTTTGTCCATAAAGTAGGTTTATTTTACGTATAATAATATATCGTTGAGTTAGTGTTGTAAGTTTAGATCGTACAGTTTTATACTAAATACAGAAAAAATATGCGTGTCGAATTGAGAACCTCCTCCTTTTTTTTTTTCGTCGGTTAAAAATCGCTGCCACTCAAAAATTTGTGTACAGTAACAAATTGTAGAGTACTTAATTTTTTTCATTTCTGTCGCAGTGTAATTATTGAAACATAATTTAACTCTTGTAGTTTTTTGTTAATGCTGTCACCTTACGCCCTGTACATTTAAATTATTTGCCCCTGTGTCACCTAGTGTGTTTGTCAACGCAGGCTGGCGGGCGACGTCGCGCGGGTGGGCGAAGGGCGTCAGCGCCACCGCGACCGCGCCCCCGTCGGCGCTGCTCCCTGTTCCGCAGGATCTCTACCAAGCGGGCCTCGCAAGAGATGCATCAGGTATATACCGATCATCATCATCACAGATGGTCAAAATTCAAAACTCAATGTATTCATATAAGTAGGTATCACTGATACAGTTATGCACGTCATTTTTTTAATCTATCAGCTTTTCGGAAAGGTGCTTTGTCATCAAGGTTTAGAAAAGCCGCAAAGAAACTCCTCAGCACAACTTTTAAATATAAAAATATATTAGTATATTTATTTAAAAAAAAAAATCACTAACTTGAACGGAACTGGTTGCAGAGCTGGTTGGAGAGCAAAAACTATGATGAACTATGATGACTTTTTCATGACACGTTGTACTAGGATTCGATGTGATAGGTTATTGAAATGTCAAACAGTAGCTGTGCCTATACTTGTCCTACGTTATCGCGTAGATAACCAAACACTGGTTTTGTTTATATTGAGACACGACTCGTGACCTGTCCTGTTGCTTTCATCGCTCATCTAGCAACGGGTAATGTTGTTCCGCAATCTTGGTTAATTTCTTCGTATTTAGGTTGTTTCTTGTTAAGAAGGTGTACAAAATGTAATATTTCAGTCAATCTGTTAATATTATCTGTATGTGTGTGTAACCAGATGGTGTCGGGCGGTAGTAGCGACTGCCCCTCCTCCCCCGCCGCGTCCCCCGCTGCTGACAGCCCTCTGCATACTACACAACACTATCAAAGGTAAATCATCCGTCTACATGATTATATTTGTCTTTACCTATGTTTAACAGTGAGAGCAAAAATTATCTCAGCCTAATAATAACTTCTTTTTGAAGGTATAAAAAATCCTGAGAGATATTATATTATCAACGTACTCACTTTATAGGGGAGAGTTGGATGTATCGTACCGCAAAACGAATCTTACCACCTTGAGATTTTTTCTTGACCTTGAGATTGATTTTACAGTAGCAATAGCATGCGCTAGTACATAGGCTAGAGAACTAGTAGAAACATATTATGCAAGAAGCTGTTGAAGCTACGGTACGATACATCCAACTCTCCACTGCAACGTTTCCAACTTGCTAACCAATAAACCTTCCCCCCACCAGGCCGTCCTCCCTCCACGGCCTCAAACACAAGCTGGGCGCGGCGGGCGGCGCGGAGGTGCGGCGCGCGTCGCTGCAACACATGCCGCTGTCGCCGCTCGCGCGCACGCCCTCCCCCTCGCCGCAGCCCGCGCCGCCGCCCGCTGATCCCGCCAGGTAAACACGCACGCACGCACACGCATATTCGGATGCACGCCTGCACGACACTGCATGACACGCATGCGGACGTAGGATGTGTACGTACGCCTACATTCGTGACGTGCCCGCTGGCCCCGCCAGGTACATAACACACACACAAGTGCGTAGATACAGTGGTGTGGCGTGGGCTCCCGCCGCCCGGGGCCGACCGAAAATTTGCCGCCCCCCCCCAATGAACTTTGCCGCCCCCAAATTATTTAAAATATTTTTTTATTAATTAAAAATGCACTTTTCTTGTTTTTTTTTTATAACACAATTTACTTTAAAAAATATAAAATAATTAATTTTAATACGTATATTTTTTTTTATTATAAAATCGAGTGACTCTCTCTTCATGTGCCGCCCGTTGCCAGGGCCCCCCGCCCCCCCCCCCACGCTACGCTACTGCGTAGATACATGCAGACACACGCACGTAGACGTACGACATTACGTACGCAACTACAGTACAATACAAATATAACACAAACACACTTTATACACTAAAGTGACACACAAAGAAGTAATTTAGTTACAGTTTACAATGTACCACGGTGTACATATGGCGGCTTTATCGCTGAAGAGCATTCTCTTCCAGTCAACCTGCTAGAATATTAGAATAAACGAGGTTCAGGGTTTACACATCTAATTTACATAAATGACGTACGTGCAACAACACATACTATGTACACTGCATTTTTACGTACAATTTCACACAATAAGTAGGCACAACTACATAGGGACATGATGTACGTACAACTACATAAACATTTTTTACTACTTACGATAAACTTAATTTTGTACTCCAATTCTTTCTCTGTATCTTGTATCGTATCTGTATCGTGTAGCGTCTCACAGCAACGAGTGTTTGGAGGAAGTGTAAGATCTGGCGTTATTCAATCTTTCAACAATGTTTTCACCAATTTCAACTATCATTACGCCATTGGCCATTTACGTAACATTTACAAATAAAACTTTCCTCTTCATAAGCAATATTCAAATTAGTACATTGCTCGTTAAGCAAGTTGTACGTATACGTTTACATACGTACATCCCTTTCTCTGTGAAGGGATCTAACACGGTGTTAATATGTGGCTAATCACTATGTCTCTTTGTGCATAGAAAAGAATACATGAGGAAGTATTGTGTCAATGAGTTAGTAATGTATTGTTAGGGATAAAGTACAAATCACAAATATTATTTACCAGTCCTTATCTATGAAAGTGAAATTGCTTATTGGCTAGTTCGTTGATAAATTGAGGCTACGAAAATATCTATCTAAATTCATCATATTATAATACTTTCTCTGGTATTCTCCTGTATAAATCATTCTCTATTACTTAACAGAACTGTCGTTGTTCGCAATTCGCTACATTTTGTAATAATGTTCTATGATCATATCACCATCACCGTTTGCTATCAGAAGTAACGTGTTATGAGGGTGTGATGCTAATTGATGTATGGTACATATTCAGCTATAACCATGTGGTAAGTCTTTGGCTATCGGACCAACTGGAGGCTATATTGACATGCTAAGTAACGAAACTTGTTGAGGGGGTAATCGAGAAATATATTCAATTAGCGTAGTGATATTTCTACATTGTTCTGTATTAGTTAATAGTACATGGATCCGTTATTAAGCTTGGTAACACTAAAGAATTTTTTGTAATTCCGTGGATTAAGTCCCCATGACTTAATTCCTGCAGTAAAAAAATGTACCGCTAACTATCAAACATACGAACGTGCCAACACGAGTAACCTCGACACAGTCAATAGCCAGTATCCGGTAGCCAAGGACCATGTGTGTGGGCGTGGCTACATGTCGGTCGCTAACCGTAGCGTGCGCGGGTGCGAGGCGCGCAGCCCCTCCCCGCTGGCGGCGCGGGACTGCCGGCGCGCGTGGCCGCGACGAGACCCCGCCTCGCCGCTGCTGCGACGCGCGTTGTCGCCTGACAGGTGAGTTGACGGTATTGTTGACCAGGAACTTTATACACTGTCGAATTAATGATTGAATGATGTAATAATACAGCGTTGTTTTTTTTTTCTAAATCCACGTGTTCGCTTCCTGGCTAGGAATATTTATTTTACAAAAATCCATTGATGCAGTTATAGTTTTCATCAAAATCGGACCCGAGAGTTCTTTGAGCACTTTTTGCTATTCCTCATAATTTCTGATTTAGCCATCCACACTCTTGAATAACTTTTTTGTTTTTTTTTGTCAAAAAAAAACAAGTTTTCACAGTTTTGACCAATCGTAGGTCCCTTTGACTTTGACCTTAAGATTCTTAGCTACTCGTATCGTGTCGGTGTGTGACTTCGACCAATGATAGGGACCAGATATTCATCCAATGTTACGTGATCCGTCTTCAGGTACCTCTTTGAAGTTTGCCGTCGAGATGTAATTGTATAAAGTTGACGTAGGAATTGACGTTAATTTTAATGCTAACGCCGACATGCGCCTTAATTAACGCGTCAAAAGAGTGAGGAGTCAGCGTTGTGCGTTAAAAAGAAATGTGTGTGCTCGAAGTTATAAGGCAACGAAATTGTGAATCAGAATGAGTTTTATGGCCAATAGACCGTATTGGCAGCTTAAAGCTTATTTTTGTGTTATTCCAATGTAAATCTGGACTGATGTTTTGGGTTGATGACTGATAGCTAGCTCTCTAGTTACAGTTGTATTGTATCATTTGCACAGTAAATAGGTTAATAATAATATCCTAGTAGTTGGAAGGTCAGTCACTTTATTGTAAACCGTGTTATAATCCTGGACGCACATTTAAATATTAGGCTATGTGCGTAATAGAAATTAATTTATCATTTGATTAGAAAAAAGGATATCACAGTGAGGAAACCTGCACTTCTGAGTTCATGACGTTTTCCAACTGTAAAGTGTGTTAACACGCATTTGTCTAACATAAATAACATAAATGAAAATAGGGTCGCTACTTTGATTTTAATTTGTTGGAAGAATCCACCCTAGCGTGGGACAGATCGGGCTGTTTGTTCACAGAACAGTTGCTATTCTGCAGATACCACAATTAACCGTGTTTGTAAAGTTGTTGACTAGGTTCTTTTAGTATAGATATGCCTAATTGTTTATTTTTTTTCAGCTATATTTGCTTTGATGCCTTTATTTTGGCTTGTTCTATGTTGGCTTCATTAAATCTCACATTTTATTTCAATTGTGATTTGTTGATAACATGCATGCCTATATTGCCCATTGCCCATTATTACACTACATTTTATCATTCTATCATTTAAACCAGTATTTTTTGGTACCAGTTTTTTATTATGTTATGATTTTTTAATAATTTGATGTTTGTAAGAATTAAAAATTCAAAAGGAGGATCCTATAAGACTTATTGTTAATTTATTTTTGAATATGAGATTTTACTTTATTATAATTACGTAGTTTGTTTAACATGCTTTATATTTTATTTCAATTAGTACTTAAGAAAGAATTCAAAAATTAACCGTTCAGAATCCTTGGTTTAGCTAGTATAAATAAATATCGACGCATAATTAAGTTACAAAAATGCATTTTAATTTACCTTCTGGATCCACACCTTCATAATATAGTTAAACTACAATTTAACATCCGCAGGTTACACCCCCGCTCAGCCGAAGCGAAGTGTTCGATATCCCCTCTATGTTGCGCGGGGGCTCCCGCGGGGGGTACTGCAGGGGGCACACGGCGGGGCCCGGGCTGGCGCGCGCCCCCCGGGCCTCCCGCGCCGCCCACCCCGCCGCCGCCCGACAAGCCGGATGAACCCCTGCTGCCAAGGATAGCTGAGGAGAAGGACTCGCCGACGCATCATGCTGCTAGGCTGCCTACCAGGTACATTTATATAGTCCGTCGGATAAAGGTGAATACAATGACATGTCAAATTTTAATAAACTCTTTTTGATAATTTTTTTATATAGGGCAACACTTTACGAAGGATAAATAGAGGCAATATATGATAGATGAGACAATATTATAAAAATACTACTAATGTTAATAATATGTTATATTGTATGCCCTATCTGATTTAAAAGAGTTTATTATTTGACATATCTTCCACATTTATCCGACAAACTAAACCTGAGTCTACTTATAAGCACGTCATGCAGCATGACCGCATAAACGACTCGTATAGTCGAACAGTTTGATTTACATGACAATGAACGCAAGTTTTTACCCCAGAACACCGGCAAAACAAAATACTCCGAGCATATTCACGTCGTCCCCCAAGGCCAGCGTGGACAAGTCTGCGTTCGACGCGAACGGATCGTTCGCCTCGCTGTCGCTCTCCGACGAGTCGTATGTCGCCGACACGTCGATAGACGTATCTAACTTGGACACTTCCAGAGAGATGAATTTGGGTATGTATTACGGAAGGAAGCGTTTTTAATTCAAAAACGGTTTATTATTTTCTGTCGTAACATGAGCATAAATAGTGATATTCCAGATAACTTTGGATTGGTATTTTCTCTAAGTTTACTTAAAGAGGAAAGATTAATAATCGAAAAACCATAACTTAAAAAGTCAGTTGAACAAAAAATACACAGGCGACGTTATTATCGGGAGTTTAGTGTGAACTTTGTATTATTTATTTTTTTACTTGTAGATGACAGCAGATCAAGCACTGAGTCGAGCCTCACGACTTCGGAACTAACAAAGAAACTCAATCCGATCCCGGAAGCATTGCCGCCCGTCGTCGAAGCTCAGCCCAAAGCGAGGAAGAAATCTGACTCCAGCTTAAAGGATGAACCTAAAGAAAAGGAGAAGTCTAAGAAAGATAAACCAGAGCTCAAGAAGCAGGACTCGATAAAGAAGATCGAAAAGGAACCGAAGCAGGAGGAGAAACAGCTACCGGAATTAAAAGAGGAGAAGCAAGACAAAAAAGAAAAGGACAAAAAGGAAATGGAGCGAAGCGGTTCGGTGAAGAAGTCCGATTCGAAGCAGGAGAAAGCGATGGAGCGCAGCGGCTCGGTGAAACGGTCGGAGACAAAGCAAGAGAAAGCAGAAAAGGCTGAAGCAAAGAAGCAAGAGAAAGCTGAGAAGAAGTTGGAAAAAGTGGAAGCGAAGAGAAGCGAGTCGATGAAGAAGATTGAGCTTAAAAGACAAGAGTCAGTTGAAGCTAAGGTACTAAAATTAATTACTTTATTTTCCAATAAGCAATTGCCTAATAGGACTCGAAAAATATACTTTTACAGACAGTAATTTTCTTACCTTATACACCTTATATTTTGTTATTTTAAATACACTAATAAGACGAAATATTGTAATAATAGCCTATGTTTCCGTCAGGTCTACGATTCGGAGTGGGCTATATGAAGAGTTGCCTATTTAGCAAGACACTAAAATTTTTCAATTATTTTTTTAAAACCAAACCTGCATTTCCGAGTTAACTTTACAAATCTCAACCCAAAAACATATTCTTCTAACGCCAACGTGACGTAATTGACATATATCTGTGTGTGCCCCAGTCGCCAGAGGGTCCGGAGAGTTGGATCGACGGGCGCGGCACCCGCAGCAACAGCAGCAGCATGGTGAGCAAGCTGCTGGGCGTCATGGGCCGCAAGCGGGACGACGACGACGCGCGCGCTGCCCGGCGGACTGACAAACATGCTAAGAAGAAGGTTGGTTGTGGGCGTGGTTAGGGTTCAGGTTGGGTTTAAAGAATTATTTCAAATAAAGATGATTTATGAACGGGACTGATCTAGCTGGAGCCATACATATATGTTAGCGATTTAAGTCTGCCTAACGTCACCGTGTGACGTGTAGTCCGATTTCGCCACCAATATTGTCTCACTTAGCTTAAGATTTAATAAAATAATAAATTAATAACTATCTGTATGAATAAATGTAAATGAATAAATAACTGTATGTTAAATAGTAATTTTCAATAATCTGTTTCATGGAAGTTTTGATGAAAGGTTTGATGACATTTTAACTTTATGTCAAATTTTATTAGTTTTACACGCATTTTTAAGGTAGTCCTATATAATTATTTAGTAGATGTTTATCATGTCTTTCTAACGTTCCATTCGAGTTTTTATACCTTCTTTAAAACTTAGCTATAGATTTAACTCTTCATTGTCAGATAAACGTTAAACAGAACTAGCCGGTGTAACAACAAGGGACACAATACCCTTATTCGGTAATAAGGTCGTATTGTATCTCAGAGTTTCGTACGCACTTAAAACGTTTACACACTCATACCCCCATAGTAGGTTTTTACCTGTGTCGCGGGTGGCTTGGACGACACATATAACACATCACAATAACACCCATGACCCGAGCACAAATATTTATCTGTCACATTAATATCTGCCCCGGCCGGGAATTGAACCCGGGACCTCTCGCTTCGCAGGGTTGCTACCAACTATAGCCTAGTCAGGGTCAAACTTGCATACGTAAACATTATAATGTTCGTGTAATTATAACTTACATTTTTTTTTCAGAGTTCTAGCCAACCGCCGCCTCAGACGTCCGCATCGGGGAAGTCAACCGATCAAACCCCGGTAACGGACAAGAACACTGACAAGCAAGACACCAGCGATGACAAGAAAACGAAAAAGGGGCGGGGTCGCGCCTCTAGCTCGTCATCCGCCGAAAAGTAAGAGCGAGACGAGAACACCTTGCGTCACACTCGCTCGAACGGTTCGTACGCTTTGGTGACGTTAGCGTCGTATCGCGAATGTGTTCGAGACGTAGGAGCATAATAATAATATACAATTATACATGCTGGTCTCTATAATATAATACTGGATATGTAAACTATTAATTGATTCTTAGTGACTATCAGCGCCACCTTGCGATATTTTTGGCTGGTCGTGTCGCTTTGTTTCGCGTTACTTCTCGGCTCTCTTATACAAAATGGTGATCAGCCATAAAGACGCGAATAGCCTACGAGGCATTAGTTATCTAGTATATTTGTATTATGCAGATTGAATTTGACCACTATATATATCTTATCTGTCCCATTTCTCGTGTAAGCGTATTGTAGAACGATTGGCGCGTTTACTGTACTCTGAGTAGTTTCTGAAGCCATTGATTGACATATATTTTTATTAAAGTAGTTTTAAGTCCTGCGTAATAGAGTACAATTTGCACGTATCAATCGAGTGATGCGCAGGTGTTTGGCGCTGTGTGCGATCAACTGAACGTTATGACACTTGGTACTACTACGCCTTGCCGTTCGTATAAGACCTTTCCAACAAACTTATAAGGCTCTATCGAATATTTCAATCGTTTCGTTGTTTTCTTAAGGTATATATGTAGTAAGTTGGCGAATAACATTAGTTTTAAATCAACCACAACAAATTACATTTTTGAAGTGGCTTACACAAGCGAAATGTCTTGACAGGTGACACTTGAAAGACACTGATGACAGATAAATCTGTCAACTTTTCATTTCGTTTGTAGCCTTTTCTTAGAACTTTGTATCCTCCGCTCTGGAGGCAGGCAGAGTCGCTTATACTGTATATTAGAACAATATCACAATTTACTGCATATATGTGTGTTTAAGGAAACAATATTCTATATTAAAATAACGATCGAATGAAGATGGAAGTTATTATAGAATGAGAATAATTAATTACGTCACATACAAGAGAATCGATATTTTTATGTGTGATATGAAATAAAAAAAAAATCATTTATTAACCAAATCTATCAACAATACTCATTAAATATACTTCCAAAAGCTTTAAAACAATCTGACATTAAATCACGTCATTACGTCACTAAATTATTTGATGTGTGACTTAAATGAGTTTAGACTTGTTTTCTTTCATCGTAAACGAAACTGTCTGTCAGTCTGTTCTGGTCTGTAGACGGTGAGCAAATGGATAACGTCAGTGATCGCGCTGCGTGCTCGTACGCATGTACAGTCAGCAAAATAGGTATGGAGGGCGTGATACAAAAATGTTTAATTGAATTCTAGAGAATGTTTAATTATGATGTTATCAGTGTTAAATGCTACCAAAATAACACAAACAGTCTGTAGTATTAAACATCACAGAACATTTTTGTATACCTGTTTTGCTGACTGTACGTGTGCGTGTGCGACACACACAGCGCACACCTGAGCTATAACGGTAATGTATGGGTAGTGTACGTTTCGCCAACTTATCTGTGAGAATGGTTAGTTTACATGTTGTCAACTGTTCATGGCGGTGACCAAATAACTCTGCCACGTTGAAAAATTTGTTTTGTTTTTAATTTTCATACCAATTTTATTTGTAGTTTTTTACTGAGTTTTAATTTAATTGTCCGAGAAAATCTTCGGCCCTGGATAGGATGATTAAATGCTGTCAGAATACTTTTCGTTCAAACCTATCGATAGCTATACAATTATGCAATGTTAATTTTCAGCTTCCGAATTGTATGGAGAAGATGTTTTCTCGCCAACAGCAATCCTAAGAATTCCAGTTTTAAGAGACACATCGGACTTTTTAAGACTTGTTCATTCAATTAGCTAGACAGCTCAAATTTTTCCTATACAACGTAGACAAGTGTTAAGGCTGGATTTTTGGAAATCCTAAATCCCTAAGAGTGATAAATGGGGGTTAAAAGTTTGTTTGGAAATCCTCCAATTTTTAAGAAAACGCCACGAAGCCCAGACAAACGAAAAACAAGAATTATGGGATTAACACTAGCAATTAAAACTAACCGTTAAACAGTAACTGACATTTCTGTGGTTGTTAGGTTTTTCTATAAATAATTGTGTCAGTTAATACCATTATTACTATTATTATTTCTCCATGGGGTTCGCCTGGATAGTTACCACCCTTGAGCATGAGTCAGCCGCCAAACGACTCGTCGTGTTCCGGCTGCTTGCTTGCCGGGCTTGAGAGCCAGTTCTTTCTTTCTTCTTCTTCTCTCTTTCTTGGCCGGCAACGCATCGGTGATGCCTTTGGTGTTGCTGATGTTCATGGGCGACGATAGCCACTTACCATCAGGTGGATCGTCAGCTCGTTTGCCGGCTATTTCCATAAAAAAAAAATTGTAATAAAATAATCTTCAATATTATGCCCACCGAAAGCCAGTTGACATCATGTACACTTTGTATAATTGTTATTTAAAAAGCACGTTCATTAATTGTATTTTGATGGATAAGTAGATTTTTATGTATAAATTGGTGGAATGTCTTGTGGCGCACGCGTCAGGAGTCTTTCTTAAATATAAATGTAATGTACGTCTTTTTACTGTCGTATCTGATACAATTCGCCGTGACGTCTAAACAAATATTGTCTCTGAATTCACAATATAAACTTAGTAAATAATATGATGCTGTGATGATTTTTATACTGAAATATCTTTATCTATCTTTATTTCGTTTCTCCTTCGATGATTCCTCACGGTGAAATGTATCGGATAGGACGTTTTGTCGTTCGGTGTCGTGTACAATAAATCTATATAATTAAATTAAATGTCGCTATAAGCTTCTAGACTGTGTATAGCTTTAGTCTCGTACCGAGAAATATACAAGTTAGGGTCGGGTCGTAGACGTGGCGATGCGATGTATAAGTAACTTATTGAACTATCTGCTATTTCAATTTAGAACAGAATGCAACGAGGTACGAATATCTTCAAGGTTTCGTCGCTTACAATGGATGGTAGAGGTGATTGCAGTGTTTGATATCTAAATTTTTTTTTTTTCAATTTTACTACAATTGGTGAGGTCTATTTTGTCATAAGTTTAGTACGTACATTGCATGTAGATGAAGTTTAAGCGAGAAACAATAAAACTGAATAATTGTTCATTACTATCATGAGTAATCGTGACCTGTCATTTCAGTAATGATAATAATTTTACAAACATAATATTTGACCATGAAATTAACTATTTTTGTTTTTATGTTTGCTCAATGTAATAATTTAATAAAATTTTACGCAATTTTACTTACGAAAAGTAGACTTTAAATCTTAATTTAATTAACTTAACTTAATACGATAATTCTGTTCCTAATAGGTATATAGCTGATTTCACTTTAACGGACTTAAAAAATTACAGAGACAAATCGTTGTATAAATTGCCGCTACTTTGCGTCAGTCAGACCCGGCCCGGTTCCCACGACTGTATTCGGTTAAAATATCAAGTTTTTCGTTCCAGTATTACAATGTTGATGCGTTGAAAGGCTATTTTTAGTGTTTTATAAATTAATATTAAAATATCGAATTTTCGTCCGCGCTTAGTGTCCTGAACGGATGTAATTATTATTATTTCATGCGTCGAAGAGTCTAACTACGGTAGCGTTACTTGTAAATCAAATGTGTTATACAATATACAACGGATCGAGTCGAACATTATACATCTATTATACACGAAACACACATTCAAGAAATAACTGTCCTATTTTTAATACAACTGCGTTATGACATTCAATAATTTATAAAACAGAAATTACATGCCCATGTACGATTTAGATAGTTTTATAGATAGAAAGAAGTTATATAAATGAAAGAGCGAGGTTAAGTGATGTTTCATTAAAAAATCTTGATGTTGATTCCAGTGTGTATAATAAAAACTGGTAACATTTACGGTTTATTTTTTTAACACATTTTAACACAGCGCTGATTTTAAGCAAGCCCTTAAGTCGACATCGGTATGTTATAGGTTATTCCGTGAAGTACGCTTCCGTAGTTTGGTGTATAAGCTGTGAGTTAGGTGTATATGTTAGAATATTATGTTAATTAATCTCATTGTAAGCGAAGCGAGCGGCTGCGCGGTGTTGGAATGATGTCGACAGGAGTGTTACAGTCGTATTGTGATATATTTTGTAGTGTAGTTTTGTTTTTAGAGATGCAATATTTTATCCTATTAATTGTTCTAACGCTTGGCTACTGTTTAACGTTTATGCTGTATTTTTATTAGTTTTTAGTAAGTTTGTTTTCTTTTGTTTATTTTCTCTTTGTAGATAATCTTTCTTAGTGTGTTGCCGGCCTGATAGTTTATTTTTTAATGCGTTTCTTCATTTAGTATGTTTGAGGCAGCGGGGAATTTGGTTTTTGAAGGAAAGATTACACTGCATGTTTTTTTATTTATCTGTTCACGCATGAGTGAGTGAATCATTATCACTTTACCTCATTTCGCAGATCATTATCACTCTCCCTCCTTTATTAATATAAAAAGTAACGATAAAATATAAAAAGCAGCGCGTATCGGCTGGTACTGTACGTTTAAAAATATAGATTTTGACATGGAATACATTTATTCTCCGACTCCGATATCGATACGATTATTATGAATTTCGATTCGATTTGTAGATAAACGATTCTTAACATCGATTTTACGAAAATTAAAACGATTATTTAACATTGAACATTGCTTACATTCCGAATATTAAATTCGTGTGCCATACTATTTAAAAACCTCTCTTTTAAACAGTTTTAAAATACTTGGTCGTCGAAGAAAAAACATATTGGCTACAAATCATCGATTCGAATCTATCGATAATAATGACAGATTTCCGTGCCCTTAGAAGCACGGAAACTTTAAACCGGTACCCTACATCTATTAATTGCCACGTTCTAATTTGTTTAACTACATCGATCAATTACCATTGCCCGCATTGCCGCAAGGCTAATAAGGAATTCAGTCAGAATTATTAATAGACAAATAAAATTAACAAAAGCGTTGCATCCCCTTCATATAGAAGGGGTTAAAAATCATTCCGCATAGTAGTCATTACACAAAGATAACATCCATGTGTTCGTGTAATAATTGTAACCGTTACTATATTGCCAAAAGGGAGGTTTTCGTATTAATAGTCTTCCATCGTTGTTTATGTTTAATGTTAAATTCAAGCACAGTACTCAACATTATTGTTAAATTATTAAATTGTTTTGATTCTTTAATGTTAATCAGATCTCGCAGGTCGAGTAACGCTATTGTCATAATTTAGGAACTTACAAAATTGTTAGGGTTCATCTTTTTATTGATTAACATAAACATATTTAGAATTTGCTCTCCCTATTTTTTAATATTAGGATATTTCGAAGTAATTTCCAACATTCCATCGTAATTAATTTTTCAATAATATAAAATAACATTAAAGCCTATCTCCACGAAAAAATTGGGCAAAAAACATACTAATTAGTAAATTGATTTTGTGTTTTTTCTATAGGTTCGTTAGAATACATAACCATCTGTTTAAACTTTCTTATAGTAGAATGTAAAACAAAATTATTAGGTAAACATTATAAAAAAATAATACGATACGAGCCAGATAGTATAAGAGATAGTAATCCATATATAGTTATTTTATATTTATGACAGTTAACTGTAATACCGTTCATGATTCTATACTACTCATGTAACTGTCAAAATAAATAAGGTTTTTTTTTTTAATTGCTCACAATTTACGATCGAAGATAACATAATTTTTCATGTTTTAATTTAAACGATAAAATAATTAGAGGTTACAATTAAATTAAATGATTACTTATCTTAAGAATTTCAAATTCAAATCTTACTTATGTAATTATCACTCAAATATAAAGTACGAGTAACCGCCCTCGCTTTGCTTCGGTTTTCTTATTTTTTTACACTTTGGGTTACATTATTTGAGTTTTATTAAGGATCCCAATTTTTTTTGAAAATATAATATAGGCTATGTTACTCGGGGATAGTGTAGCTTCCCAACAGTGAAAGAATTTTTCAAATCGGTTCAGTAGTTTCGGAGCCTATTCAATGCAAACAAAAAATCAAATCTTTCCTCTATAAATATTAGTATAGATAAAATCATTACATAATCCATTACTTAATCAAGAGTCCATTTTTATTCTATAAATATTTTTTTTATTGCAATATTTCTCACGTAGCTTTTTAACTATGAGGTTGATGTCGTTTTGGTATCATAATTTATTAGAAAGAGGAGAAATAATTTCTCTTTGTAGCTTCAGTCGGCCAAGTTTCATGGATAAAATTTAGCATTACGTGGCTTATAATACTCATTGATTGGTTACTTATATTTAACGAAGGTTTAGTTAGTAAAGTTTAACAGGGTAAACTAACTGCACCCGTTAAAGCCCTTCTCTTATGTGGAATAGTGTTACATAAAGTTTACTATTTTCTATTATTATATAACTTTCGATTTTGCCTTTAAGGTGTGTAGCAAAATTTCATGTAGAAAGTTAACATTTTAGAATTTACTGTATAGTATAATTTTCCAGCGTCTTTTGTATCCTACTAACAGATCTCTAATATAATATTTTATCTTTTAGAAGCAATCAATGCCTTCTGGTTTGGGAAAGTCAACGTTTTTGTAATATTAAAATTAATAATATAAATAGAAAAGCGATTTCTCATATTGGTCAAATTCGTAAAAAAACTTTTATGTATTCATTTATTATTACAAAAATGATTGGCGAATGTTTCCTAAATTAGGATTTAATTCGTAACGTTTAGATTGTGTGTAGCACTCATTATTATCATGTAAGAGTTTGAGGCTCATCTTCCCATCTGGGTTGCCATGGCGACCGACATAGCACGCGCTGGAGAGACCAACAGAAACAATGAATTTTTATTAGTGTATTCGATCATTAAATTGTTTTGGGACCATGGCTTTAAAATTGTATGTATATTTTGATGTTATAATTTTAGCAAAAATATATTTGTAAAGAGCGTGGTTACAAGAAATGTGCGATTCCTACGCTTCTTTTGTCCAATTGTAAGGTCTGTTCTACTAACAATAAAATAAAAAAATAAGCGGTTTTTGTTTGCTATGCCGTTTTGTAAACCTGTCGAATAAATCGCTACGCTTTTGTATTGTCCTTTGGAATCAATCTCTGTTAGTAGAACCAGATCGTGTATAAGCATCTAGAAGGCTTTTGTCAGTAGTATTATCTCGTAATATATCGTTTTCAAGTGTTACGTTGCCTGCCATAATAATAAAAAATATATATCAATGCAAAAGTACTAATTTAATATAAACTTAGTTTTTAATATGTTGAATGTGATTTATAAATAAACAAGTGTCTATGATAGTGAGCGAAGGGATATTTTCTCTAGATTAATATGTGTATGAATTGATATGAAATAAAATCAGTAATAAACTGTTTGTAATTTTTTTCTTTGATTAATTAATTCCTACTACAAACTGATCCCTGTAACTTAAAAATAGGTAATTTATATCTTCGTTTATAGAGTATATTGGATCGAGTGAGGTCAAGTTTTATGAGTTGTTTATCTGTTAATCGAGTTAAAATGTATTATACTCTGTGACTTGCAACTCTGTCTGTGGAAACGGTCTAATTATCGATGTCGATTCGGACAGACTTACATGCGAGTAATCCTAATCTAGACACGCGGTAGCGTGTCAAGCCAATTTCGAGCTAACAGAAATGGCGAGCAGCACCGTGTGTAATATTCTAATACACATAATTATTATACACTTACCATTTGGAGCCACTTTTGATCCCCTCATAGCTCAAAAACTATTCCACATAAACCTGTCAAATTTGGCTCATTTATTGAGACTTGCGAAACATGTATGTGCTTCAAATTTCATAAACACACCTCAAACGATTATTTAGATATTACCGTCCAAAAATCGTAATTTTTAGCACTGACTGACCTATAGATCAAAACTCTAACCCAGTTCCAGATGACCTAGAAACTTGATATTTGGCATCAAGGTAGACTATTAGGCGTATGTAAAGGAAAAATCTAAAAACTATTAATTGCAAATTATTGAAAATTAGTGAAACTAGTGAATTAGCGGTTTCACTGTATAGAGTAATTTTACAAATAACAAAATGTTTATTAATTATCTATAAACACTTATAATTTCTAGACAAAAAGTAATGATATCTCATCAAAAACATAAATGTGAAATGAGAGCCAATAAAAAAAAAAGAATTCGGATCTTAATGGGTGCCAAGTTCTGTGTAGAAAAGTCTCAAATTTTAGATGAGATTGGGTTCTTTATTATGTCAATTTTTCTCCAGTATCAGAATCGCTTTAAAGCTTATTATGTAAATAATACAACGAATATAATTTTTCAATATTTTATTTTATTGAGGTGTCCATTTTGATGTAACGACTGAAACCAAAACACGCTAATATAAACCCGTAGCAAAGCTAAAACGTCTCATTATCACCGGCGGTGCTACCACATCCGGCTATCCGGGTCGGCCCAAGGACGGCCACTGACTGATACAATGTTACATGACTTTTGTGCGCGGAAAAATAATGGCGACGTTGATAGGAACTTAAACTGCTGAGGTTTACAATAAATCAACTCATAGTTGCCTCTGGGCTTAATGCAGAATCCCGGCCTTTGCTCTTAAAATCTGAATAGCGGAGGCTACAAATACAATAACAAATATTATTACGTCATTGAAATACATCAAGTTCACTTCCATACAATAAATTACATTTAATAAATAAGTTTTATAACCATTCCAAAATTCAATTCACAAAGAAACACTTAACCACGGATTGAGGGAATTAATTATATAATACAGTAGATTAAAATTATACATTACGTACAGAATTATAGATAGTGTAGTTTCGCTTACAAAATACAGAGTTCCGTAGCTACAATACACCATTGATCATTAAGAAATAAGCGAAATTGATATTCGGTACATAACACCCTCAATTCTTACCATAACACACTTAAGTATATGAGTTCGTACATATTCAAAGGAACAAGACAGGCTTCTATAGTTATACGATTACTAATATTCAATTCACCTTACAAATCAATTATTACGTTACCCTGTTTCTACGGAATTAAGGAATGACAAACGAAAAATACTATAGGTATGAAAAACGATACAAAATCTAGCTAACGAACTAGAAGTCTGACGGTCCGAAGCACTTCTCTCGGACCCTACGCATGATACTTTCGTCAGGGGTTAATTTCCAATCTAGATACCTAGGTTCCGCCTCTTCCTGGGATTGCGATTCGAACAAGTCCCTAGAGTGCTGGCGAGGTCTTTCAATTTTGGTCGGCTTCTTAAATTCAGTTTTCCGTTCAGGTTTCTGAATGTCGTCGCATCGCGGCCGCGGAGTTTTCCAAACGCGGGGCTCCGGCTTTAAAGCGACATTTGGCGGAGAGAAATATGAGAAGAACGGACTCGAGCCCTTTGTTTCTTTTTTGTCCTCATTCTGAGACATCTCGAGAAATGAGAATGTGTAATCTGCGTCGAATACTTGCTCTCTTACGTATGATGTGATGTGGCGCCGGTTTGCGCAATTTTGTGGTTCGTCATTCAATCTTTTGGGATCGTAGTTATTATTACTACAGAGATTTGTTTGTGTTTTCTTGATGAATGCAATAAAATCATAGAATCTTTCGACGCTTTCCGCGCATTTATAGCAAATTGTTTGCAAGTGGTCTGTTTCCTCGATTACTAGTTTCAGACAAACAAGAATTTTATCGAGCATATTTGATTTACGGCAATAAGTACCGAAAAGGGATACGTTGAAGTCTGTAACTGATAAACACAAGCGGCAAGACAGACGCGATATTTCCATTTTTACAACTTTTAATTTTTTTATAAACGACGAGTAGTTATCCTATTAGTTAACCTCTCCAAAACTTAAAATTCCCGCTTAATAGTAAATAAATTTAAGTTAAGCTACATATTGCTATTCTGTGATTGGTTGGCCTCACAGATAATTTATTGTAATGCAGATAAAAAAATATTTTTATTTTTGCAATTAGATCTAAGAATAAAAGCCACGTAAATAGGCAACAATTTGCAAAAAATACTACCTTGGACGGTTTGATGGATAGTATAGGTAGGTATTTGTCAAATTTTGAAATCAGAATTCTGTTTATTTTTAAACCGTCAACTAACTGGACTAGAACGTAAATTGGTACGTAGTGAAATAAACAAGGGTTTTCAATTTAACCGCTCATTTACACGCGCGTGTAGCGGATCGTCTCGTGGCGCGTCCGTAAGCCACGCCCCCTACGCGCGTGTGAACACCACGCGAGCGCTCGCGCGAGCCCCTTTGGCCGCGCCTAACAAACCGCTCCCGCCGCGAGCCCGCGAGCCACGAGACGCGCCGCTGTCTGGTCCGCGAGCGCCCTGTTCACACGCGCGCGCACGCGCGCGTCTCGCGGATTGTCTCGTGGCTCGCGCGCGCGTGTAAATGGGGTATAACGGTTTTGGAATATAATCGAAATAACTATATTCGCGTATTTCTTATTTTATATTCTAGGTATACTTTATAGTACTTGCGTAAGCAAATAAATTTATGAATTTGCAAGAAATTCAAGAAATAGGTAACATTAGAAACTTTTAATGAGAAATAATTTTTAAAGCTAAAATAGTAAAAAAGTAATATAAACATTTTCCATATCGTGTACAACATTCCATAGTTTTTGCTCATGTTATTGAGATTTATTTGTAATGATTTGGCGATATTTTTTACAAGTTAACTCGGACTTTAATGAAGACTGAAATGTAGATAATAAATAAGTCATAAAAGTTATCCCGTAACGGCACGCTATAATATTATAATCAAAGAACTTTTAAAGATAAGAGGAATAAGTATATACGTATTATTTTAAACCATACGATTATTCAAAATGAGTCCAAAATGTATCTTATTTTACAAGCCACAAATATTTATGACAGATTTTTATTTTATACCTATGGTTTCTAACAATCTTTTCTCACGCGTTACATAATTAATTTATAATTCGAGATTGATTGAAGTATTGTTATATATTCTGTATTAAGATAAGTATATCGATAAACAAAACATCACAAAATCCACTACTACTGCTTCTCAAGATCATCATTACTATCACAAGCCACCACACTCCTAAGACAATGATTTATCGTCTGTAACTAAAGAAATACATATATCGGTACAGTTGTCGTTTTGAAGCGAAGCGTTCAGTTTAAATACTGCATTTAATTTCCCTACTTATTGGATTATTCAGCGAATTGTGACATTTAGATGCTGAATACGAAACTTTTCAAGTTGATATTCCACCCATTGCGTTAAGTGATTTCGATTCGTTTGGGCGATTGCGTGAATATGTCACAATTCACGGAGCGATGCTTAATTTCAAGGGCTAAACGTCATCTTCTTTCTTGCCCCAGAACTTATCGAATCTCGTACGAGCGCGGTCGAGTACTTCGGCTGCCGTGAGGCCGCCCGAGGCAGGCTCGTTCACCACCGTCGTGTCCACCACGCCCGGGGCCACCTGAGTGGCTTCCGTTGATTTCTTGACCACCTCCTTCTCTTTTATAGGTTCTAGAACTGGGGTTTCTGGGGTTAACTGGTTGCTGTTGATCCCGTTGATTCCGTTAACCTTGTTCATATCCAAAGCCTTGGTCTCATCGATGGGAGTGAGGCTAGTCGGTGTAGTAGGGGTCTTGTCTGTGCGCTTGCTCAGGCTTGTGGGCGATTCGCTCTTTTTCAGCGAACGAATCGGCGACATTTGCTGATGGTGAATCGGAGCGATTTCTGGAACATTATTCGAATAGCTTATTTTCCATCATTGAAGCACATTTTGAAGTATAAATATTTTGAAGCCCAATCAGAACTATGATTTTACAACGCTTGATATAATTTGAAATTATTTGACATAAATCTAATTTTGATTACTTCCAACTGTACACCAATAAGCACATGTAACAACTATTATCTGCTTTTACAAATAAAATGGAAGAAGAAATGTTTTTTTACATAATATATGTTTACAAAATAACGTTCGTGATTTGGATTTTATAGATCCTATTATTTTTTTAGATAAGTACTCACTTTACAACTCAGTTTAATAGATTTTCATCAGATATTGTCATAAAGAAGAATTTTCTATTAAAATTTTGCCAAGTGTAATATGATAGATATACTTTAACGATTTATTACGTATTTCATTTTTTTCATGCTCCTGTTCTCTAAAATAAGATATTGACACCAACACTTAACTAGATCTGTCTACATGCTAGAAGAGAAAAAACTAGAAGAAGAAGATAGTCAGGCATACATATATAAGTTATAAATAGACAAAATCATTATAGTGAGGAAAGACTTTAATGGGGGGGTCTATAATGAAGAAATATTTTTAAAAATGTGTGAGGTTTCTAAAAGGTGACTCCTCTTTTTAAATAATCTTGCAAAACTATGTGCGGAAGTAACACAATTTCGGAAATTGACTAAGTAATAATTTCTATGACAACAATGTTGGTGTCAATATCTGATAACAGCATGCTGTCTCCTTGTTCATGTGTTCACATGAATAATTATATTTATAAGATACTTATTAGAAGATAATAAATCTGAACGAATATAGTATATTATATAAAGCTAACTAATTTTTCACGTTTTTATATGTTCCAGAACAACATGCATATTTTTAAACTCTTAAAATCATTTGACAACTTTAACCACATTCGTTAATTAATAATTACACTAGATCTAATTAGGGAGATTAGCTTATAAGCCATTTGGTTTATGATAGCTAGGAGTAAGGTTAGAAAGATGCCAACCCTGGTTTCATAACATATATGGCATTTGAATTGACTCCAACACCCACATCTTAAACTAAGTAATGGCATCTTCCCAGAACAACGGGGACAGGCAGCATGCAAAGTGAACGATTAATGGTATGAAGAAAATAATAGGAAGGTTGAAGTGCCATACAGTAACAGTGTACGCAAACATCGAAACAGACACACACACAGACGAGTGAATACATACGTGGTCGACGTCTCAGCGGAGTACGGTCAAAATAAATAAAAGCATCTCAGTTATTGGATTAACACAATTTAATCATGAACTATTCAATAGATATAATTATAAAAACAGGTTATATATTTTCTGGGGTCGATTGTGTGTCGTGCTTATGTGGCAGTGACCTCTAAAGAAGACCTAAAGCCGGGTCTGGTAGAGTTCACTGTCGCATGGCGGTCTGTCACACATTGTGTGTGTATGGCCATGGTCTAGGCGGTGGCGGTGGTCGTCGTACCTGCCGGCTTCACTGCGACACCGTCTTCGGCCACGGAGCCACTCTTAAACTCAGAGCTAGGGCGCTTAATGCTCTCATCTGAAATATGGTGAGTCGTATGGTCGGATGACGTGACACAACAAACGCTACGTTCTACGTCCACAGATAAAGTTTTAGCAAATTAAGTGTGTTAGTGAATCAAAATAAAAGTGTGGCAAATTTATAATGATTCAAAGGATATTTTGTAACATACTGTATACTGTGGTTAATAAAGCAAAATGTTATGAAGGTATCATAAGTGACATGAAGAGTCAAAAGAATGGAAAATAATGATAAAAACAATATCTGTGGACTTCAAAACAATGTACAAAGAAAAGTAATCATTGAAAATGATCTTAAAAAAATCGTGGCATGAGAAATCGAATGGTGTAGTTTGATGAATTTATATTTCTCAGAAAACGTTTTTAGTGTGGCCTGTATTACTTTGACAGTAATGTACATGATTTGATTGTGTTGTTTAAGTTGGTGTTATTGTGGCAAGCTCTCTACAATGTTTACTAGTGTGGGGTTGCTATTCACGCCGTAGATATTACATTGATGACGGATGAGTAGAATGCAGTCAAATGTTTGTCTAGATCACTCTCGTGTGGAATGACAGTGGGGCTTTCGATTCAAGAATTAAATCACCCATATGAATGTGCCAATTTTACAAAAGAATAATAAAACCTGACCTGATCTTAACATAGTCACCCCTAACAAATAGTTTTAACAGGAAATTAGGATAATAACCATACTGATTTACAATGCAGTAACACCATTACAGTTGGTTTAATAATTACTTATACTTTGTAGAAGGAAGAAAAGTTGCATTGCAATTTTTCAATCCAAATTTCCCGGTAACGTAAGTAGGATCTTGATAGACAGAATAATAATAATTATTCTATCGTTTTTATAATACTTATATTTATCTATTAATACATACTATTTTTTTGTTATTATTATTAAATAAGCCTACACGATTAGGTATATAAAATTTCCCGTCTATTCCCTCAATGAAAATGTTTTCCATTTAAACACAAAGAAAAGTTTTTTTTCTAGTTATGGGTAATCAAATTCGTTTATGTATATCTATATAACATCGCTTATCTACGTAATTATTGTATCAACAAGGTTTTTAATGTTATGAGTATAAAGAGTATCTCGTTCATTAAAAATATAAATCCGATTTCGTTAAAATCGATCGCATTGAACGCAACAATTTACCTATTAAGTCCTGGTCTATGGTTATGGTAGATTCTTTTATAAAGTTGCCATATACATTCCTGAAATTTTTACAATGTAATTTTTTCTACCATATTATTAGTTGAATAATGTTACATTTTTATAAACGATTTGAAAATACGTTTGGTTGATACAATTTAGTAACAAATAATACCTAGGAGTTATGCCGTGCCCACACCAGTGATACCATTGTGCTCTACCAACACCAATTAGCCTCTTAGGAAAAAGATACTCTTTAATCAATTCGGATAATCATACAATTTTATTGAAAAAATTTAAAATGGGCTCAGTCAGATCAAAGTGACTCGGATACACTACGGTAAAAGTACTTAAATATAGTCCAAGTATTTAGCTTAGTTTTATAATGTTAGCGGCCAACCTGCTTATGAGACTGCACTCACCGTTTTTCACGTTTTGGGTAACTGTGAAGGTCTTGCCGGTGTCGAGAGGCACGGTCCAGTTGACCGGGTCGGGCGAGCGCATGTTCATTTGCTCGGGCGACTTCACCCGGGTCGGCTCAGGCGGCGACTTCACGATCGGAGAGTCATCGAAGAAGTGGTCCTTAGCGACTGACGCGCTGCGGTGCGACGGAATCTCGTCATCTGAAACGGTGTTAGTAATATTTTAAGTTAGTGAAAATTCTGTACGGCTTATTCATTATTTAATTGAATTAGACATTGTCGTATTACTTTGCCTGGGTATTGAATATTAGTGCAAAGGGCTAATGAGGACGATAAGGCCTGAGCTCGTCATGGCAAAGGCAAAATATTAGTTGTTAGTAAATATGCGTTGTAAGTTACTTGAATCAGTAAAATTATTACGTATTATACATATTTATTTTTCTTCTAATTATTTAAAATATACTTTTGTCTAGTTCAATTAAAACATGTGCTTCTATGAACACAACAATTATGTAACATCAAAAACATTAAGTGTAGTTTATATGCAAGATTTACGTTTTTAAGACATTCAAATGACAACACAATGCATCTAAAACATAGGAATGAAAAAGTTTTACAGTAGAAGAAAAGAAGAAAAATATAACTTTAAATGATAGACAGGGTCTTATTAAAAGTGTCCACATAAATTCTACTCTACGAAGTACAAACACAGAACATTGCAGAAAATACATCGAAACACCTAGCACTAACACTAACGTGGATCGTATTTCTTTTGGAATTCGATGTAATTATTTGTTCGTATATATGTACTTAAGAGGTACATCGTTTTACTAAAAGCTAAGAAACTCGAATCCAAAAGAAATCGCATGCAATTATAAGATATACCTACTTAAGAATTTGTGAAACTTCTACTACATTACACACAACACACTTGCTAATACATTCCATCTAAGTATTTCAAACTTGTAAACTTAACAATTGCTTCCTATTAATAACATCGTACATGGAAAAGTGCGTTCATTGTATTATCAGATCATTAGTTTTACATTTAAGAGATAATCCACTGAAGACTAGGAGTGTAAACTATTTCATCTAAATTATTATTTGCACGTATGCAGGGTCTCCTAAATGTATAAGTATTTTTAAGTAGAGAGATCTCGGTGCTCGGGGTGTTTCACACGACAACATATACAGAACTCCGCGCGTGTGGAAGCCATTCTTGCGGGCGGTGCCAATGCGCAAGTCGTGACTACGTTGCGTAGACGCACTGACAAACTAAACGTTAAACTTTCCATTCGAAAACATTTTATCCAAAGCTGTAAACACATAAGCAAGGAATTTAAAATTCACAAATTTTGAGCTAGATACACAGTAAGCTGAATGAAAATTTTCACTGCAGTTTGCGGGTTGCCAATAGAAAAAAAATCACATCCACATAAAGCGCCACAAAATCCACATATGCCAATTAAGAAGCGGAATGGCCGAGTGGGGTGTTGCCAAATGAAGAGAACAGAGCGTCGACGCAACTGCCACTGCAGTAGTACGCACCCAGTTTAATGCCAACTTTAGTGACGCTGCGGCTGCGTCGACCCGGCTCCGAGGCCTCGGTGGCCTCATAGGCCCCGGCACCGGTTTTGCTCGGTGCGGATGGCGACCGGCCGCCCCGTGAAGTTGACCTAACCCTAATACTACTCCCTCTATTCAACGGCAAACCTACAGAACAAATGTTGCCACACTAAAAATTTCGCAGAGAATTGGCTCAGGTAGATTTTGGCAGATTTTTTGTTCAGAGTTGGATGGGTTTTGAAATTTGGAAAGTACTGATATTCAAATTTTAAAAGATGTAATAAACTCATGATACAGGAATAATAAGAAAAACACAAGATATTGGAAAACAGAACCATATTCTCAACAGCAGCCAATGGTCGGGGTACAGGCATCAGGCAGGATTACAACACTTAAAATATAAATAATTTTGATTACGATTTATAATCTAATGACACAGATTAATAAAAAGAAAGGAGAATAGTCTAAATCTAAACGTATAAGTAAACATGGCTACACAGGTTTAGAAAAAAACTAATTGATTGATAATTGATTCTAAATGTACCTATTTAAAATGTTAATAGCTACACAGTTAATTCTGCGTGTTATCTTAAATTTTTAAGTAATTTTGAAGTGTAAACCTAACTATAATTACAACTATAACTAAGTACCTACCAATTTTATAAAAAAAACATCAGACGCGGCCCAGATATATTGTGTTCGAATATTTTGTGAAAAATAAGTACCCATGTAATGATTCAAAGTAGCCTTAAAGTAGTCAATGAGAAATGTTAGCTCTAGCGATTAACCAAAGTGTTGCTTATTAAAATTAAATGAATACGAATATGGACGTGTGCTTATGGATGTGTGTTTAACTAGTGTTTTTAAAATTTGCCCGTTTGACGTTACTTCCGTAACACAAGACATTCATTTTATTCATGGAGCTTAGAAGAAGGAGGGCCATCTTTCCGCATGAAAAGTGTCCGTAAAAACGTGTTCCATGAGGGTGGCGCTGCGGTGCGGTCTACAACAGCTATGTTCGAATATCTATTTATCAGACACTAGCACCATTCATTACGGGTGGCATAACTCAGCAAACTTCATTGCACTCAATCTAAAACAGCCATGTTCATATATCTTCTATTTTTCACACACTAGCGCCATTCTGAAATGGCCATTATTGGAACCTCTTTTTTCAGTAAACAGCTGGACACCTTTTTCAACTTTCCCCTCATATGAGATGGCCCTCCTTCTATTCTATCCTCCAGGAATTTAATAAAAACCATTCCGTGATCCGTCTCCATTTTTTTCCTATCGTATGCTAGTTATATATTTTTTTATAGTTTTATTTATTTATTGTTAGTCAGAATGGACTTATATCCAGATACACTGGGTAAAAAGTAGGCAAAGAATTTCTGTTCCCATTGTACACGAATTCAATAATTATGACTTGTTTGTATAATTTAATAATATTTGTTTCACTTAGTTATCCATAAAAATTGGGAAAACATTACAATATCGCTATCAACGATTTTATAACTCAATTTTAGCGGGAATTGAAAAATCATATCGATGATGTTGCCATGATTTATTACCAAATTCCTACCATTAAACACATTACCTATTGTAATGTTTGAAAATTACCCTCATTATCATGTTTTTTTATATATTTTAATGTAATTGCGTTGTTTCCAGGTGTATCCAGTGTTACCTACCTATGTATGTATGTGAATCAATCATTTGGACAAAATATAACATGACGTGATAATTTATTGATAAAGTGTAGAATTAATTTAAGTATTAAATACTTTAGTAATCCTGTCAATAATTTGATAAGTACCTACTGTCTTAAATTTTCAAAAAAAAAATTGCTGCTTAGCAATAACACCGCCGATTGTTTTCTTATTTTTTATCTTTATTCTATTTTTTCTTTAAAAATCTTTTAATTTCTTGAAATTTATGAACACTAAAGAATAATGTATTGTATTGGATTAAGTTACGTTATTTAATGATTTATTCTAAATCCACAAGCATTCTGTAATTACTATACCTTGTGGCTTAGCAGGGCGTGGGTGCGCGTCATGGCCGTTGGGGATGTGGCGCGCGGAGGGCGCAGGCGCCGGGTCCGCCGAGCGCGGCCGCCGCCGGGGCGACCGGAACGCGCCCTCGGACTTCGCCCCTGGACAACATAATATTTATATTTTTATAATGCTTTGTGCGTAGTGATCGTGTATGGTGGTGTTGCTTGGTTTATACGGGACTGTACCCATGAACATTTTTGAGGGACCAAAAGGCGCTGGGACCTTTCACTTGTCTTAACTTAATATTTGCGCTCCTAGAGGCCCGCAATATCGAGACGCTAGGGTTGCCACATTAAGCGCCCCTTGTATCACTGATATAGCAGTAGCTACGCCCCTGATCGTGTCACTATGGTAGCTGCCATCCTGGCAATAACCACCGGGATGCTAAGCAAAGCGACCTCTTACCAGGAGGTATCCGACACCAGTGTGCTCCACGACGAGGTGCCTTGTACTTATAGATGGAGCCACTTATAACTTTAGATTTCCTTATATAATTAAATTATATTTCCTTAGACATAATAATTAAATATTAAAAAAGTTATGTAAATTCTACTTGATTCGAGATTAGGTTTTTTCCCCATTTCTTTTCCATGATAAATTATCACTTTGGTTTGAAAAAAGAACTCGACAAAGGCATTGAAGTATCATTACTAGCGTATAGAACAGACACCGCGAACACAATGTATGTTCCATTGAATTGACGCCGCGCGGCTTCAATGTCCAATGGATTCGTTCGATTTTGAAAGGAGAACAGGGGCTCAATTTTGAAAATAGAACCTCCCGGCGGTGACACACATTTTGTTTGAGATGTCCTCTCTATGTATACTTATAACTCAATGGACAAATTCACGTTAAATTGACACAGTCTCTCATGATTTAGGGATCAATTGGTCACCCCAAACAATCTTTGTTGTATTGTGAAAGCAACGCAGAAAATGTTAACTGATTATAAATAAATGGTATCAAAGTTGTAATTTTTAAATGCGTAAGGCATTTTGTTTACTACACATTTCTATAGGCGATTTCCAATTTTTCGAAATTTCGAATAGACGATTTCTACCAACTCACTCCTACCGTAAGCTAGGAATTTCGTTCCATAAACTATTGATAAAATACCTCAAACCAATAAAAAATTATCACCTTGTACACTAAACATTTTATCGGTAACAACTTGCAATTTTAATAAGAATTTTAATTAAAAATAATGCACTTACGAAACACAACCTGCGTGTTCGCCAGTTTTGCAGTAACTAAAGTGACTGATCAATCAGTACGTGTTAAATTGTTAATGTATAACAGAACAGTCGAACTGCAACAAAGGTTGCCACGGAAGTCAGACACCGGAACCAGCGAGGATCAAATTACCCACGATCCGATTTCATCGACAACGGGTAATTATTTTGGGTAAACAAAGAATGCATCTACACAAGTGCTTTTGTGAATCATAGTTACATTACCTCTTTGTTTATTCCTCATTGATTCAACGGAATCTTGGTATAGTAAATGTTAAATTAAATTATGTAGGTTAACGATGTATTGTTAATTTTCTAAATGAGAAATTCTTGTTTGAATTTTGTTTTGGTCTAAACTGAATCATAAAGATGCTTGAATCATCAAGCTTCAAAAGAATTTGTATCAATCACCTACTAAATACATTGTCGCCAAAAGAAGCCTTTCTAACACACTCATATTTTTTTCGATCATCATAATTTTGTGATAATTTACCATCGAGAAGCGAAATGGTGATGTTGCAGCCCAGTCGCTACTCATTGTGTCTACCGATCGTGGGGTCCCAAATGGCCAAATACCATACCCGGGGCAAACTTTTTTGTATGTCAATCCACATGTCATGTCTCATTGGTGTATGTTAATAAGTTCAATAAGTTCATCCTCATCCAATATCCCCGTACAAATTTTAAAAGGCCAAATTCAAATTTTCCAGAGTTGAATTGAAAAATTACAAAAATCATAGCGTAGTTTGTTTTACAATTTGCAATACGATCCTAGATTCTATTTAACTCAGGTGTATTGGATAATATTCAAATAGTCTTACCGTCCTGGGCAGCACCTTCATCGAAGCTATGGCCCTGAAGCTTCTTCCTCTGCTTTTGTGGCGAGGTCTTATGAGGAGACCTCTCCAAAGCTTTGGTCTCCTGAAGCTTGGCGTGGATGGACTGATGCGGGGCCGAGCGGAACGACCTGAACTTCTTCGGGGAATGGTTCCTGGACTCCTTTCCATCCTTCTCATCACGTGGCATAGTCCTGGAAACGTTTTTATTAATCAAACTGTAATCTAGGACCTTTATGCTTAGGTAAGGTTCAAACTAATCGCTTATAAGATACTGGCCAATATTATCGTCTTCAGCTCTTTCATCTAAATCTGTCTTTACAGCTACTCTACTTTGCTGAATGGCTTCGTCATCGCACTTCAAGCCATTCTTTGCTTGCATCAGCCATTTTGCCAACTAACTTATGATATGTGTTGAAGCAAGTAGCATAAGACACGAAGGACCAAAATCTTTCCATTTGGAAAGAAATATTGCTCCCAAAATAAAATTAAAATACGGACTTCTGCGATTTCTTTAAAAGTGATCATTTTCTGAACAATTTACAGTAATAATGGTCCTTCGAGCCATACCAATTGCTATCAAAATATCTAGTGCATCACTTACTTGTGACTGGTGGAAGCGAGTGATAGGGCTGACAACGAGGACCGGCGAGACACTTGGTACCAGAGCTCGATTTGCTTATTGTAAAGCTGAGTGATGTGTTCTGGAGCTAGTTCTGTTCCCCAGCCGCGGTACTGTCGAATTAATGGCAATTTTGAATATGATATAAGCGTGATCGTGTCGTACCACCTGTCAAGCTGTCATGAGACGTTTTGCATTTGACAGGTGAACGACCAGCTCAGTTGCAAATTTATGCGTGAAAACTGTTGATTCAAAGTCAGAAGTTCTGTAGGAGTTGCTTAAATATCAGTGGAAGACGTCTGAAATTCCGAATCATAAGAGATTCCTGTCTGGGGTTCAGTGATGCAGTTGTATTTTCATGTCACAGAATAAATCTTTAGATTTAATATAAGTTGTCACAAATAAAATAATTATATTTAACTTTATAGGAGTAGGTCGCTAGCCCAAATGAAGGGATCAGTGTACGTTACGGATCACTGCTGCATCTATCAGCCGCTCGTGGATCCTACGGATGGTGGGTAGGGCTGTGGCTGTGGCTGTGGGCTAGGTGAGGGGCAGTGATAGGGTATGAGGTGGGCGCACACCTTGTACTCGCCGGCGCGCTTGCGCAGGTCCAACACTTCCCGGTACCAGGAGTCGCCCTGCGCGAGCCCCAGCGGCTGCAGCCCGGCCGCGCGCAGCGTGCTGGCCGTGTCCTCCCCCGCCCCCGCGCTCGCCCCTGTCCCCGCTCCCCCCGCACCCCCCGCGCCCCCCGCTCCCCCGTCCGCCTCCCCCACCAACCTCTCGCTCGCCTCCTCATTCGACTTCCCTTTCCCCCTGCATTTCGTAAATGTCCCTTTAGACGCCTCGTACACGTATTGAGAGAACGGTCTAAATTTCTTTTTGTACTCGCTTTTGTAACGTTTCCTATTATCTTTGGAACGATCCTCCCCGTTGTATATGAGGGCCGATAGCGCGCTACGGAACGTCGATTTTCTGGAAAATTCCATTTTTAATCTTAGACGGCTGGACGGTTGTCTTACGATGATATGCGGCAAAACAAGGAGCTCGCGCCGAGCCAGGTTAGTAAGTAGACATGCTTCAAATAATTGTCAAGCTCGCAATGGTGAGGTTAGGATGTTAGTCCTGGAAGAGTCTAGAAGGATCGGCCGACGCCGCGATGCGACTGGTGTTCGATAGTGTTAGGTGATACATCGACATACAATCTAACAAAAATCTCAATTAACGTTCACATCGACAAAAGTGCACGACACATCGATATCAAAAAAGAATCTATTAGCTCATTCCGTACTAGTATAGTCTGGTCTAGTTCTACTCGGCCTAGGAACCGCCACCGTGAGGAGGTTGAGATGTAAGCAAATACCAAAAACGAAATTTAGACTTGTTCTGCGGTATATCGTGAGAGAGAAGTGGCAGAACAGCCGCGCAGGAAACTTTTACTGGAGCATTTGTCGCGATAAATATCTCGTTCGCCAACATAAACTACCTCATAGGTACGTACAACTTGGATAAAGTTTTATTAATTAATTCTGTCCCAAATCTAAATACACCCAAAGTTTAACACAATAATATTGTATAAACTGTTTAATGACTGGTAGTTGTTACTTTTGTTTTTATTTCATATTTGAGACATACAGGGCTTGTTTCACAATTCTCAAGTAGAGTCCTGAATAAGCTATTCGCCGGTTAAAGTGACGTTAAAGTGTCATTTTACATACACGAAATGTCAACCAACGAATAGCTTACTTCGGACTTACTTGAAGATTGTGAAACAAGCCCACAGAGTAATTACGACTGATGACATGTGTAACGACATACCTAGTTGACAAAAAATCTTTGTCCTTAACGTAATATTCAAGGCTACAAACTAAGTATAATAAGCTTACGTATTGAGAAACCTTGACCAAAATATAAGTAACGTTAGAAGTACACCGGAATATCCTCAGGAAATTCATTCATTATCTCAAGGTTGAGGTTGAAGCAACTAGTATTATTTTATAAAAATACTTCAATTTTTAACCGGCTCCAAAAAAAAGTAGAGGTCCTCAATTTTTATTTGGATGATCTTTTTATATTCGAAAACTGGTATTGTCATATGGTCTCATTTAAAATTGAGCGAGATCTGACGAGTACTTTTAGTTATCCCTTATTTTGAAGTCGGTTATTTTATCTCAAGAATTATCAATAAACTATAGAATAGGTACCTCAGGTAACAGATTTCTTTATTTACTACTTATAATTTTAAGGTAATAAGTTCCTACTATTACCCTCGTTTAGGATATCTTAAATTCGGTCACTGGGACTAAAATAATACTCAATGAATACCTAATATTGTTAATTTAATAAAATTGACTGTAGTTTTTAACTAAGGACCATTTTACATTTTATGGTAGGTATTTGCAATTACGTTGATGTACCTAAAGCAGTTTACTTACTTTATTTACTTTTTCGTCAGTAAAGAAACTTTCAACTTGCGTGTGCTATTTGAATTAGACCAAGTACCTAATTGAATCGACCCTGAAGGAGTATAATTAATAATAGATTAATAAAAATACTTCCGTCCTGTACTTATAATTCCCTGTTAGGTATTTAATGTGATTTTAACATGACGCATACAATTCAAAGATAACGTTTTCCGTTGTGTTTTATAACTTTCATTTCATGATTTTCATACAAACTTAATGCCATTTTTCTTCATACTGCACTTTTTAATGGGTGGATTTTACGTTAATTTAATTTTGACGTTATTTACAGAGAACACAAATGAACGCCTGTGTAAAAGTTTCCTTCGCGTACACAAAAAAAACTAGACATAGAATATCAGAAGCATACGAGTAGCAGTGAATCCAAAAAGGAATTTTATTAAGTCAGTTAAATCTTCACCTGAAAAATTACTCTTTTCAAAAATATATTTTCACAAAATATGTATAATAACAAGTATTTTTTGTTATATTTGTACATGTATATATATAATTTTATTTTTTAAATATATAAGAATACGAATGTAGTCCGGACTCTCACGGATTTTTCATAAATAACTTGGTATATAGTGTTGACGGTGAGTGGTGTCGCTAGTGAACACAGGGTGCTGTTTTTAATCCCATTAAATTTTGGTAACCCAACATGGTTATGAAGGCTTGCAAATAAGCGCTTTAGCGAAAGCAAAGCGTTATTGATGACAAGTGTTAGTGTAGTTATTATAGACTGTTCCCCGCGAATGTATGGCGTATTTATCCAATAGTTTAAATATTAGTTAAATGAGGCATGCGAAAAAAAGGTAATGTAAAATACGAATTATTTGAAACAATCTATAACTTTGACTAATTGTAAGAGACAAGATTATGAAAAGCTTGAATGAAGACGTGGTCAAGCTAAAGCTAATCTTTTGTCAGAAACTATTTACAAAAGCATTGTTATTATTGCTTGAATTTTGTGTTACATACTTAAATAATTATAAAATATTTTGTAAACAGATTCTGTGAACATTTCAAATGGTTAGTTTGATGGTTACTTCACGTTTTCTTTAAGGTAAAAAACTAACTGAATGGAAAAATTGGGAAAAATCTTTGAAAAATGATAATAAACATTTAAGAGCCAGCAAAGAATTTTTTTGTTGAAGACAGAAAACTTTATTATTAAAGACAATTAAATTTTAAATATACAGCGTATCTGTCAAACTGTCAAACTTCAAAACGTGAAGTAAAATCAACCTGTATAAAAAAATCAAGTGTTCAATATTGAGCACCTACCTCTGGACACCCGGTTTTTGTCCGTTCCAAAGGTAATCCTCGATGTACCGTTTCTGACCATCATCGTGGTAACCATCCACGTGATTCATTAGTGGTTCTGCTTCCACAGAGCCTGAAATTTGTAGTAGATACTTTTTTAATTAATATGTTTTTTTTTTTTTTTTTTTTTAAATTACATAAATGATTAATGGCGGGTTTCTGAAGTCTCCAGTTAAATGATCAACAGCTATTGAATGAATAAAGTTAAACTTAAGTTATGTATTCGATAACTGTCACTGGGTTTCTGAACACGCGAGCGGCCTTTCAATAACTATGAATTCAATAACGAGTACCTAAAACTGCCACTAGATGGCTCTCTTCAAAATAACAAGTTTCAAAGGGATATATTATCATTTTCATATTCATTTTTATTATATCTAGCCCGTTATATTGACGATTCCCTTCAGCTACAGCCAGGCCAGCCAAGCCGACGCAGCCAGATGGTGAAGGGAATACATCAATTGTATTATAGTGTAGCCTTTGCCATAACAATACTTTTTGGATAGAAGTACCTAAAGAATAAATTGTGAGATTGACGGTCGGGTTGTCATGGATACATTCTTATTGATGAATGTCAATGACGAAAAGTAAAAATTGTTGCATTTATTTCATTAATTTTATAAGTATTTAATATAACACGTTGCATTGGCGATTCCTCTGGTATTGCTCATGTCCACAGGCGACCGTAACCACTTAATATCAGGTGGCCCGTATGCTTTTTCATCTCCCAAATGTTAAAATGAAACGTCAAATAAAGTTATGGAACCTATAAACGGCCATCTTGGGTTAGATAAGTTGATCTTAGTTTAAGCTGAGTTTATGTATTATCGCAGTGCTCAGAAACGCTTTTTCGGAAGTTATCGACCCGTTAGCGTTATTGAATAGATAAACTCCCGTCAAAAGGACCTCAGAAACCGGCCATTAAACGCATAATTATATTTATTTTATAGTTTAATGTAAAAACATCCGGTAAACTCATAACTCTTACTTTAACTCATTTTGAGTTCTCAATTAAACTGTATTGATAATAATACATACCTACCTATTGTGATTGGGAACATTTTACTTAAAAAGTATTGTAAATAATTTTCCTTTTTTCCAGAGTAACTGATTAATATAAATATATTCTCTAGTATATGGATAAAAGGATAGGTACCATTTAGCATCAGGGAGCGGGTCTGCTTGTCTTACGGCCATTGAAGCTAATGACAATTGTCTAGCAATATAATGCTAGCAATTATAGAGTGTCCTTAGAAACACTACATTAATACTAAGTTTAATACTTGAAAAATGAATAACTCATATTATCACTTGCACACATACATACACACAAAAACAATGAAATTCCTACAAATTTTATAAATGTGAAAGTTTGTGAATGAATTTATTAATAATACAAAGGATCATCAAAGGTTTGGTATTCATAAAATAACGAACCATCCTTCTCGGCTAGCAATGCGTCGCTGATTATTATTATGATCTTAAAATAACTTTTAATTCCAATGTTGGCCATTGGCCTTCAGAGGATCACAAACAACGAGAGTATGGATCTCCTGTCTGAGCGCAGAGAACCAGGATAAAACTATCGAAGTACCACCTCTCCCTGGGTAACTAGCGTGGTAAGAGAAACCTTCCAAAGAACCCTCATCTATGTCAAAATCGTTCTGGGCTCGAAAAGGAGCGTGGTTGTATAGTAAGTATAATATAATAGCAGCGAGCAGTATAATAATCAACGTTCGATCGATGTCGATCGAGTGGTAAAGAAGCTTCGAGGCCAATCGATTGGCCTATTTATTGTAATAAAAAATTATAATATTATGTTGGTACATAAAATTGTCATGGCCACGCCCGATCGAGGTCAATTCAGCAGGTGTTATACACCTTACAATAATTGAATAGGGTAAAAGATAAACTGCACTAATGTGGATTGCTGAAGGGGTTAGGTTAGGTTAGTTTAAATATGTCACCCAAAGGCCTCCGACATGGCTTAACGAAAAACAATTAATTAAACTATTAGCTTAACAATCGATAGTATTAACGTACGACGTACGACGTACTAAGCAGTATAGAAAAAAAAATCCCTTGAAACATTTCCCTTTCAAAAAAATTTGCCACACTAAATGTTTTATTCAGTATAGGCTTAGTACTCGTATCCCGTCCGAGGGAGATAAAGACAGGGAGGGCAGAAGTTAATGTGGCAGTTGAATAAAATGTTTGGCCTCAAATCGTAGTTCTCTGTTATATGTTATGAGTTTATGACCATGCCACCAGTGTCTAAAAGGAATCCTAGTGCGGTGCTTGTGTATAATATACTAACTGGTGCCCGCCACACTTTTTCTCCTATTTTAGCTCATGGCGATGACTTTTCAAAAATTGTTGTTAGTTACAAGTAAATAAACTTTTAAGGTATGAATATAATGCTCCGGCCTCACAATATATAAGTAACTTCAGTACAAAGTACCATGCTACTAAATAGGTCCATTGCTTAAGCCAGTGCGTTGCCTTTTAGACAGTTAGATAAGTACTACTCGTATTATTTCTTCTTAGCTGTTAGTTATTCAGTAGGTACGTACGGTGATTTATTGAGTAGAATTATTTATAGTCACTAAAAGATTGCGTCCGCAAATATAAAATAGAAGTCCATTAAACGTATACAACACAAATTAAAACGGTGATGGAATTGTTGATCAAGTTCGTGTTTAGATTGAGAGTGATGTACCGAATGGAAATTTGTTTACAACTCGAAACAGGCAGTTAAACTCTCCGGTGAGTAATTAAAACAAAATTGCTTCGTCGACGTGTGTGGAAATATGGAATGGAATTTTAGAAGTATTTTCATAAACCATGAGCGTCGGATTGGTAAATATGACAGGCAGTTTGTTTTGAAAAAATTTTACTACTACTAGTTACTCAAAAACTACTAGTCATAACTTGCTCAAATTTAAGCGGGACCATGACAAAGCACCAGCTTTCGATTAAAAAAAAAAACCATCAAAATCGGTTCACACAGTCGAAAGTTCTGAGGTAACAAACATAAAAAAAATACAGTTGAATTGAGAACCTCCTCCTTTTATGAAGTCAGTTAAAAATAAAATATAGAGTAAATAGAAATGTCAAAGCAGAAATAAAGTTCTTATTGGTCGTAATCGGAAGACATGTGACGCCGTCGGTCTCGGCGGATATCGTTAGATAGCAATCGTTAAGCCATGCCATAAGCCATGCCAGAGTCCATCAGGTACAAAAAAAACTGACACCATAATTGCCTGCAAACCCTTTCAACCACAAGCATTTAGATAAATGTCTGACAGTCCAACGTTTGCACGTGGAACATGGTCCAATATTCCCTCTATCCTTTAGGCTTCTCAGTTACTAGGAAATACCCGCGCCCTCTAGTGGCTACTAATGGGTTGTAAAAGTGATCGGTTCAGCTATAAGGCACGGTTGGTAGTCAAATCGTTGACCACTTTACTTGGAAAGCCCAGTATCGTTATATTTTTAACCGACTTCAAAAAAGGAGGAGTTATTCAATTCGACTGTATTTTTTTACGTTTGTTACCTCAGAACTTTCGACTGGGTGAACCGATTTTGATGATTCTTTTTTTAATCGAACGTTGGTACTTATCGTGTGGTTCCACTTAAATTTTAGCGAGATTTGCCCGCGGCTTCGTCCACGGTAGAGATAGATTTTTTACAAATCCCGTGGGAACCCTGAATTTTTCCGATTAAAAAGTAGCCTATGTGTTAATCCAGGGTATAAGCTATCTCCATTCCTTTCATCCAAATCGGTTAAGTAGTTGTGGCGTGATTGAGGAACAAACATCCAAATATCTTCACAAACTCTCACATGTATAAGATAAGAAGTAAGGAATAAGACTACAATTTACTCCTTTATCGCTTCAAGAGCTTCAAAAAGCAATATCTTAGCAGTAAATGCTGATTTCCGCATTTGAATACGGCCCCACAAACTTTTACTCATACATAAAACATTCGGCACACGACCAATTCACAGTACCTACACGTGATTCGAATTTGCGGTGTGCATTTGGGTAAATGTGTTTGCGGGACAAGTAAAGGAACTGATAAATTATATATCTTATCTATTTTGAAAGTGGTTAAGAACGTAGGAGTTGTATAACATTCGTCACTGGTCATTTTTCTATCATCATCTGACGAGTAGTTTTATTTTGGCCACGGAAACTAACCTTATAACTATGCCACGGGAAAATGAATATATCAAAGAAACGTCAAGTAAAGAATTAGTTTTACTTGTCCCACTGATTTGTACCTACATCATCACCCTAACTCAGCTAATTTTACAACTAACCAACATTTTATACATTGGTGAAAAAAGATGAACGGATATGAAGGGATCACGGAGCCCTTAGCGGGCTAAGAGGGGAAAGAGGGGAGGGGCGAACTGCTGCTACAAGGGGGGCTCGGGGAGCAAAGCCCCCCGCAATTAAAAAAGCTATAGGAATCCAGAACGGACTGGGTTAGGTTAGGTTAGGTTATAATTTTTTTACGCGAAAATAGGGACCCTGTCCGGGGTTCCGTTAACATTTATGACGAAGTATACGTAGATTTGTTGCATAATTGAATTGAAATTGAACATTTAGTTGCCATAATTTACTGAAAAATGAAAAAATGAAAAAATATTTATTTCATATCCTTTGTTACACAGAATAATTTGATTACTAGCTCCCACACTAGGATTCCCTGTGTTGTGGGAAACTAGGTTCAAACCTCTCTCGTTACACATATATATGTATATATAATACAAGTATTAACACAAAAAGACATCAATTACATAGACATTGTGTGTGTGTGTGTGTGCGTGCGTGTGTGTGTGTGTGTGTGTGTGTGTGTGTGTGTGTGTGTGTGTGTGTGTGTGTGTGTGTGATGATTCGCGAGCGTTTTGCATTTAATTAACATATTAGATATTACTGCAAGTAAGAAGTAAGTTTTCAGTTTCTTTATATGATAGTTGCATTAGCCAAGTTTTAACTTTGTTTTTGCATATATACATAGTATGATTTACTATTACTTAGATGATAATTTTAGGTACGTTTTGAGGACCATCAATGTATTTGATGATAATTTTCGGTACATTTTCAATTTTGATGAACAAAGAATACAGGACGAATTATAAATTATTCATGTATGTTACAAATGTAGATGCTAAAAAATAACTACCATGCTAAGTTGTATTTACAGTTGCTTACATCGAAGATTATTATAAAGTGACTAAGATAGAATTTTTTAAACGCGCATTGATGGTGGCTGACTTAGTAATTTAGAGGACAGTGTAGATTTTTAGAGGCGAATAATGCTATTAAATAGATGTCAGTTTAATTAGCATTCTTATTAATATAATGTACGATGTTGTAAAATTTTCGACAAACAACAACAAAAAAAAAATGTAATAATAGGAGTGTGAAGTGAGAAACTGGTGCAGTTGCCGATAAACTGGCTTGCAGTTTGGCAGACATGGAAATGTGGAATATGTATACTCATTTGTTGGAAATAAATAAAATAAAAAAAAACAACAAAATATTGTCAACCAATTGGATAATAGTAAAAGGTCACCGAACAAAAAGTAAGTGGGTATTGTTCCAAATACCTTCAGCAACAGCAGCCTTCTTCAGAGCGCCCATGGAGATGCTTTTCCTCGGAGCGGAGTCGGTGCTGTCCTTGGGCCAGGCGAACTGGTTCCGATACTCCGTGCTGACCACCTCCGGCTCTTTGACCGCCAGCACTTCTCCCAAAGCAGTGGTTGCCTGAGGAAATATGATTTTTTATGGGATAACCTTGCCTTCTCTACAAATAAAACGCTTGCAGGCCCCCCTACAGTTGTTTTCCCTATATCAAGGGTGGCATGAAGACTACAGACTACGAATAACATGAATACATGTTTCTGTCACATAAACATTGGCCCCAGCCGGGAATCGAACCCGGGACCCCTCGCTTCTCAGCAAGGGTCACCACTTCCAACTAGTCTACGGAGTCGTTTAAGTATCACAGTAAGAATAAACGTACACTGTAACCTCAGAATACACAATGATATACCTATTGGTACTGTAACTAAATGTCAACTTTCTTCAGATATCACGTCGGCATTGTCGTATCAACATTTTCAAATTCCATGTTCCTCCACTGGAAGATTCCAGGCGTTATTAGTTTTACAGCAAGCAATTAGTTAACACGTGATGGTAATTTACCACTCATGCACATTGGTGACACTAGGGGTGACATAACTCATAGACAACCAGAGTCATCGTTGTCGGTTGGGAAGGTAGTTCAGAAACATGTTGTTCTTATAGTCTCGAGGATGTTTGTGTGGTCTCGTTTGTTTATCTCGTGCAAACCAAGGGATCTTAGGGGAATATCTATAAACCGCACTTGGACTTTGCTTAGACAAAATTCAAATGTACTACATAAATGACTGACACCTTGTTAATACGAAAAATTAAAAAGTAATATTTTTATATTACTTTAGCTAACGTTAAGGTTTATTTTGGACCAATATTACACGACTGCTAAGAAGGGTTATGTTTTTTGCGCGTATCTTCTATGTATGTATGTATGTTAACTATGTATCCGTGTAATATTTTTTATTACCTCGTATCTTCTAAACCGCCGAACGGATTTATATAATTAAGATATTGTTAGATTAATTTTGATAACCCAAGTGTTCTTAGTATTAAAAAATAATAATAATTGAAAAAGTTATATCATCATAGCTTTTTTGTTAGCAGATCAGCTATTTGTCGATAAGAAAAAATTAATTATAAAGCAGCTAATGTTATCCTTGTTTTAAGACCATTGTTTTTGTTCGGATAATTTAAAGTTTGAAAAAACTCTAAGTGCGGTTTATAGATATCACTGTTGGTGCAAGTGTTTGTGTGTGCGAGTTGTGCGAGTTGTGCGACATTACTTTGGGCTCGACGGTGTCAGTCCATCGCGGCTGGCGCGGACCCTCGGACTTGCTGCGTCGCCCGGCGCGGTCGGCGTCGTTCCTCTGAGCACTCTACAAACATATACATATACAAATAAATAAATAAATAACGCTTCACACTCATAGCCCCACACTAGGATTCCCTGTGTCGTGGGTGCCATGGACAACACACTAGACAAGGACATTCACACCCAGACCGAGAACAGAAATTCAAACTCATCATTCAAATTTCCGCATCGCTGGGAATCGAACCCAGGACGCTTGGTGCGGCGATTCGGCATAGTAACCATTGCGCCACACGGGTCGTCAAATGGTTAATAATAATATATTATTATGTTGTTTTTCGTTTGTGTGATGTGTTTTGTTGCTATGTTCGATCGGTAATCTAGCATCAAGAGCCCGGCTGTTTTGAGGGACTTGAGGCTTTTGTCGTGAAACAGTACAGTAGTTATTTTTCAACATATAAGATAATCTGAAATTAACCGCGTTTTTGTTTGTAAGCTTAGAAGGATTATATTGTAAAATGATTCATGTTATACTTTACAAAAGAATGTAATTTAACAAGGTATTTATAGTTATCGAAACTGGTATTTTTAAGGCAAAGAGGTATCTCGGCATTAAAAAAAATATTGTTGAATAAGCGTTACGCGTTTTCTTTTGACGATACAAAAATTTTAGAACCTAATGATGTAACTACACTTGTCTGAACTGTTCCGTGAATTGCACAATATCTACATGTTGTCAACATATTCCGTGCGGACCACAAAATAGCAGACATTGATGAAACAGCCGGACATGAATACATAAAATAACGATCTAATCTGGTTCAGTAAGTCAGACTATAAATGTTATCTTTTTCTAAAGCTGACTTGAAGCAAAAGTAAAATTTTCATCGATAGATTTGATCTGATTCCAATATCGCAATAAAAAAATCACTTGTCACTGTTAGTAATGAACTTACACAGATAAGCAATGATATTATATGTGTTATTTATTATACGTAAAAAAGCTGATAAGTAATTGAAGTGTTATTACTAGCATATAGAACCGACATCGCGAACACAATGTATGTCCCAATGAATTGGCACCAATGGATTCGTTCGATTTTGAAAGGAGAACGGGGGCTCAATTTTGAAAATAGAACCTCCCGGCGGGACACACATTTTGTTCGAGATGTCTGTTCTGTGACATTATACTTCAATGTGATAAGTCAGTTTCTTTTAAAGTTATTTCATCCTCTTTGAAGACAAAATATTCTAGACTTTCCAATGATATTGTAGTAAAGTATATTTGAGACTTTCCCTAAAATCTTATTAAAAATAATTATGTTTGCTGCCAGTTGCGACATGACAAAAAGGTTTTTATTGGAAAAAAAGTTTTTCTAGCTTCTTTCATTTTCTGCAGGCTTAACTCCTCCCAAATACTTTCTAAGCATTTTAACATGCCCCAGAAGAATTACGCTTATAATTGAGCATTGTCACCAACGACTTCTCTATTTTTTAAACTAAAATAGACACCGTTTTAAAACCGATCAGATTTGCTTAGTTTGGTGTCAAATTCAGTGAAATTAATTGAATAGGTAGATCAAATTTTTAAAGGTCATTTTACAAGGTCTAATTGGAGTGCTAGTTAATTTAGAAACGATAAACCGTTACAGCAGACTGAATTTAATAAAGATACAGTAGGTATTTAACAAAGTTGAAGTTTAATTCACGGACGTAAAAAAAAGACGGACGTAATCCCAAGAACAAATTCAGTGAAGCACCCATAGTAATACCAACTCTGTATTCGTACAAGTACACACACCCACACATTGACACCATACTGCTATGACATTGACAACATCGCGAATCAAAAATTACAAAATTACGCACACATGGTAAGCGAGCTGTCATTGCTATGCTTCACTCTCGATTAGACAAGGTTAGATCCGTTATTTTTTTACGTCCGTGGTTTAATTATACTTGGATACCTACTTTCATCTATTTTGTCATAATATTTCAGTCACAACAATGTCTTGTTCTGTTTAGGATTATGACTGACATATGCGTGCAGTTTCATAGATGATTTATGGATATTAATTACGACATCTAATGTACGTTGATAATTATTTTTCACTTTTAACTTATTTTGGAGTTGTTTTAGTGAAAAAATTGATTTTATAGATAGCGAAGCAGACGAGCTAACTAATAGTAAATGGTCACTGTCGCTATTGACACTTAGCCAATGAACTAAAATACTAACGTACCTACATATTCGTTGACTGCATTTAGCAATACCATAACAGTCGACAATGCAATGCAGGTCTCGAAGGTGTACCCTTTTTACAGATTGTTTGTAAAACTTCGTGCTAGGTATTGCACAGTGGCGTAGCGTGGGCTCCCGCCGCCCGGGGCCAACCAAAAATTTGCCAACCCCCCCCCCAATGAACTTTGCCGCCCCCATATTATTTAAAATATTTTTTTATTTATTAAAAATGCACTTTTTTGTTTTTTCATAAAACAATTTACATTAAAAAAATATATAAAATAATTAATTTTAATACATATATTTTTTTATTTTAAAATCGAGTGGCCTTGCCACCCTCTCTTCATGTGCCGCCCGGGGCCACGGCCCCCCCGGCCCCCCCCACGCTACGCTACTGCAGTATTGCATTTCGGAAATACCTCAGGAGGTCGTACCTCAGTAAGTACCTGAGTACAGTAAGGTACATTCGTAAGCACTAATAAGCAAGCGGTAAATAGGGTTTGAAAATCAGACCATGGAGATTCTCCATGAGTTCAATTTATAAGGACTTACAAATGGACGGATTTAAGGGTTATATTTTAAAAGGAAGGTTTTAGAATTAGTTCAGCCAGAGAAACCTGATTATCTCTAAAAGCGTCAAAATTCTGTCGTCTGATATTTAAAAAAATCAGTCTCAGTTGACGCGAAATTCACGATTTACGTAAAACATGGGCTTAATTGAATAAACGCCCCCTCTAATGTTAATCTTGGAGAATCTTGTGTCAGAACCAATTTTACCTTTAAGAGTGACCTAAAAAGCTGAAGTCTTGCGTCACCCCTCGCTGCGTAAACTGATTTTAATAATATTGTAATAATATAAAATCATGTAAAATCATGATTCACCAAGCGGACTTGGGATTAAGTTAACTTAATACTCGTATCACTAGTTAAATAAAAAACTCAGGAACTCTTGGTACTAGATAATATTAATATTGCAGAAATACAAAAAGATGATAACCAAGAAATAAAATATAAAAATAGATCCGTTTTGCTGACAAAAACTTAGAAGGAAAACGAATGAAAACTCAAATTGATTTTTCTGATGGACACGATCACTTATACTAAGCTAAGGAAAGATCAATTAACAAATTGATATTGTTAACTGGATTGGATAAAATTGTGAGATCGAATAAAATGTTGGATATTGGAAAAAGCTACTTGGAAATAATGTATAATAGATTATCTTCTAGAGATAACTGGTGAAGTTATAAATACAATCTAGAGTCTACAAAAATTTTAATTACACTCAGAAATAATTGTAAGTATAGGTTTTATTGGACGATCTTTTCAGGATAACAGGAGGGCCAGTAGGGACGAAATTAAGCCTGAAAGAGAAGCTACGGTGAAACGAGGGAATCTCAAATTTTGGGCTGTGTCCGAGTGCGGTGAAGCCAATCTTGTGAGATTCAACGCCTCTAAAACACAGACGTGTTTGATTATTCACCGCCAAAAGAAGCCCGATCATCTTGGCTGTTACTTTTCAGCATGTGTCCTTGGATTATTCCGAGTTGAGATATCGTCAAAACTACTTTGGGCGGTTCATCGAGTTCAAGGCTAAAACTGCTGTACGAAAACTTGGTGTCTTTGCAATGGTACGCCGGTACTTACCATCATGGACCACATTGCCATTAACCATCAGGTGGGAGCAACCATTTACTTATTTTTAAGTAAAAAAAAACCTTTTGTCCCATTCAAGTAAGAAAATGGTCACAACATATGTGTGTGTGTGTGTGTGTGTGTGTGTGTGTGTGTGTGTGTGTGTGTGTGTGTGTGTGTGTGTGTGTGTGTGTTTGTTTGTGTGTGTAGTATGTGTATGTAGTGGCTCACCCGGGCGCGGTCGAAGGCGGAGGTGTGGTGGGGGCGGATGTCGTCAGCGGGCGCGGGGTCGAACAGCTCGTTCGTCTTGTACGCCACGCCGGGGTACTTCTTGCGACGAGGCATCGCCGGCTCCATGGGACCTGCCATCAGAAACATAGCTTTTTATTTATAATGGGAAATATTCTAGCTCTTCTTTCTCTTCTAGGCAGAGGCCTAGAAATAAACGATATTCGGGACACAAAATTCAACGCAGTACCTACTATAGTATTACTCATCCATTCATCCATCCATATAGAGACTTTGGAGGTCCTGTGGAGGTGGGGCTATGAGTGTGAAGGATTATTTTTTTATTATGTTATATAAAAAACTAAAAGGAACAAGGGTAAGTAGCTTATACTTGTAGAAAGGATCCGGGTTTTAGATCGAATGTTTTAAGTTGTTGTACAAAAATGAATAAATAACCTTTGACGCTCATAGCCCCATACTAGAATTTCCTGCATCGTGGGTGCCACGGACAATACACAAAGACAAGAACACACACACCCAGACCAAGAACAAAAATTCAAACACATCATTCTAATTTCCATGGCGTCCGACATTGACTATTACGTGGTAAGCCACACTGGATCGGGATCATCTTAGTTTTGTTAGGAATTAGGAAGGAGTTAGGAGTTTGATCCTTGTTAGCAACAATATCGAAAGGTGTAATAATACAAGATGAGATTTTCTTTCAAAATGAACGGATTCGTTTCCTGGCCAAGAATATTAATTTTTCAAAAATCTAATGATGCAGTTTTAGTTTTCATCAAAATCGGCCCCGAGACTCCTTTGAGCACTTTTCCGGTTGTTTCGAATTTGGCCATCCACGCCCACTTCGAAAATTCATAGAGATCCAGTCATTCATATTCCTGTAGAGGTTTGATTATTACGTTTAAAGTTTCCATTATTCATATGCCTTAAATAAAAAAAGACAAAGATCCCTTATGTGGGAGTCTTTAGGGGAATGAATATCTAAACTTCTACTATATCGATGAGCTCACCATCTTGGACTTCATTCGCCACTAAGATACCATCAGGTGGGATTTGTCAAGCATTCATTTATTTATATGAAAAACAAACCTCAAAACATTGATATTATGTTATATTACATATACAGTATCTATGCGAATTCCGTTTATACATATAAGTGTAGTACTTGACGTAAATAGTACCAAATAAAAGAAAATCAAACATTATCTCGTTCGATTCTAGACATGGATTCTAGACATGGATTCTAGACATGGATTTTAGACGTGGAATTAGTAACCATTGTCCTACTTAGATAACACCCCAGGACTTCGCTAATGGCCTCGAAATGGGGATTAAGAATTACGGAGTTTAGGCCAATGCTCGAGATATTGCGCTAAGTAGCATAATCGTCGACTAGTAATCCGGCCATGCTCCGCTTTGGAAAACCCATGTCTTGGTACCTGGACGGTACTTACTGCTTAATTATTGAAATAGGGTTCACTTGGAAAATTATAATTTTACGAAGAATGTGATTGGATTTAGAGCGGATTGGAGCAAACTTCTAGTGTTACTCAGCTATTAATACAACAAATAAAATTGGGAAATGGGCAGGATGATGATGATGATGACTATAATATTATAAATATAATCCCTCCGAGGAACCCTACCACGCGGTCCGGATGTCGCCTTTTACAACACTCATCCGGCGTGGGATTGGGGTTAGTATTAGTATATATATTTTTTTAATTCTCATGGATGCCAGCATTGACTTGACATGTAGCCTGCCTATAGTATCCTAACAGCCAGACTTACCCCGTGGTATGGGCAGCGCGGAGGGCGGCGTGGGGGCGGGCTGCTTGACCACGCCCCCTTGCTGCTGCTGCTCTTTGTACTCGTGCCATCTGTAAGTGCTGCGGTACTCCGAGTGCAGCTGGAACAATACCACATCACGTTAGTTACGTTACAAGGTACAGCTGACGATTGTAGGCTTTTATTTGGAACTTTATATGGGAACAGAGGGGTTATTACCTATTATATCGGAGAGTCAAGTTAAATAAAATAAAATAAAATAAAATAAAAATAAAAATCCATAATGTACATCTATACTTATATCAAAAAGAACCCAATTTAGTTTTTTTTTTTTTTTTTTTTTTTTTAATAATACAATATACCTAGTAGAAATCGTCTAATTTAAAAAATAAACGCCTCTCGTCTTTACATATTGTTCCAATCTTTAATCGGAAATATTTGTTTTTAAGATATTTTCTAAAAATACCTTCTAAACATTTCCATTTACATGCTGTGACAACAGTGTTTAGTGGAGGGGCGTTCATTCTTAAATAAGACGTGTTAAAACAATTTCAGATCTACTGCGGAATCACTTCAGTTTAAAACCAGCAATTTCACTCGTCCGTGTCCGGGTAATTGAATTAATTGTTAATTATTGCCCAGCGCCATTTCTATCTCTTATTACATCCGATGGCTTTGAGAAAGCAAATATCGGACCAGATTGTGTCGGGTTTTTTAATTAATTTATTTCACGTCGAAACAAAGTGGTGGTTTAATCATTGCGCTTCTGTGCTAGGGACTGGTCTTAAATTAGGGATACCAGATAAATGGACTTTTCTTGACAATTTCCTGAAAATTTTAATTGGTTAACAAGTTTTAAAAAGACAGAAAAACATGAGATTTTCGAAGAATTGATTTTAGTTTACCGAAACTAAAACAAAATATTTCACATTTGGTAAGGAGAATTGTTTTAAAAGTTTGGTGGTAAAAACAGTTTTCAAGCAATCTTATTATTTATTGAGTACCGTGAATACAATTGGGATTAAAATAAAGTACTTCACGTACTTATACTTGAGGTCGGACTCAGCACGAATTTCTCCCCTATTCTATATTCCTAATTATTGTAATTTTGCCTAACCTCAACATTATGCCAAAATATTGCAGATTAACCCTAATCGCTACGCCGTAAAAGGAGTGTAGGTGGACGACAAATAACCAGTGGCGGCCTTAGGGGGTGGCGAACAGGGCAACCGCCCGGGGCCTCGCGCTTGCAGGGGCCTCGCGCCATCACCAGAGTTAAAAAAAATTTTAGACAGCAAAACAAAAATATGATTGTATAACTTTAAGAACGGAATACCATAATATACAGTGAAATAACAATAAAAATACATAACCTTTTGGTTATTTGACTGTTTAAAACTATAAAATAAAATATTATTATACTATCTGGCTTCGCTACCCAAGCCCCTTTTTTAAATTCAATATGCTATTTTACAGTATTTTTAAGGTTCTGTACGAAAAACGAAAAACGGAACCCTTATAGGATCACTCATAAGTCTGGCGACCACCGTTCACAGTCAATTTACTCCGAAACTACTGGACCAAATAAGTTGTTTGGTACTCATGTACTTTTTTGTGACCCAAAGCTGAAGGTGTAAATTAAGCATCTGAATTTTGAAAAAAAAATACGGAATCAAATTTAAACAAAAACTGTTTTGCAAACCGTATCATCTTGTATGTCAAATGAGAGGGATTGTTGTAAGGATCTCAAATATATTTTTAAATTATTAAAATTATTCAAGAAAGAACGAAAATTAAAGTCAAAAACTGACCATTCCACCCCTTATCTCCGAAACGACTGACGCTAGAATTTTGAGAGAACAGTTCTTTACTTAAATGTTACAGTCTATATTATAAGTCTATAGTCTTAAAAAACGGCAAAAATAAATAAAATTCGATAGAAAAATAATGGTAAATACATAATCAACGTAGGGAACCCACTCTAAGCGAGTTTAACTCGCACTTGTCAGGTTTATTTTGCACTTCCAGGAGTGAATTTTCTTTTTCTTGTGTTTATGAATGAATGTTCAATATCGCCAGTTAAGATATTTTTTTCGCAAATACATAATTTCCCCGCTTGGCTGAGTATTAAAGTATACATATAACCTACCTTTAAGAGTTTTATGTACATTTTTTTTTATTATTCGCCCGATTAATAACATCACAAAAGAAAACAGCTTCAATACGACCTACGTGGGCCCGTGTTTAAATATGTGAAAAATGAAGTTCAGGAAACCTCTAAAAACCCAACACAGGCTAAAAGTGATACATAGCAATCTAATCATTACTAATTTCCATTTTAATCAACGAGCGTGCGAGGTTTGAAAAAGCATTTGCACAGGCAGTAGTAATATGGCCGAATATCGTGGCATAAGGTACACGTGGCGTTCGCCCATGCTTGGTCTGCACTTTCCGCTTTCTATTAGGGCAGTCATTGTGGTTGGCCACAATTAAAAAAAAATTCAAATCAAATCTTAACACAATTGGCATGATGACAGTAAGTTAAAATCACTAAAATTATGTATTTATTTAATGAAACCCTATTAATGGATTACAAAATACGCATTTATCGCATTATTATGAGCGAGATTAACAATATTTTTGATAAAATAAAACTACAAAATACGGTAAGCCGCCATGATATCTTAAACGTCAATCAGTCTCAATCTGCGCGAATTACGTCACTCTTCTATAAACAAACGAATATGACCATTAGACCAGTGCCGATAGCTTTAAAAACGGTAAAAAGTGAAAAAAAAATTATAGTAGGATGAAACCCATTGCAAAAGAGAATATAACAAAAATTAAAGGAAAAATAATTTACGGGCGATCTGAGGTCGGCCTTTGTATGTCCTAAACATACTGTAATTTTTTTGATTTAAAATATTTCTTTTTTTAACCTTAATTTTGACTTAATATCGAAAAAGCACCCTAATTTTCAATTGAAAATTCTCACGTCAAAATATCTGTTTTCTTTAAAAAGTCGGTGGGATTTTTGTTCGTTGAAATCTCTACTTTCTGATGGTATCGATCATCCAGTTCAAAGTTATTGGGGTAACGGGTAAAAATTCCGTGGGTGAATAATCAATCATCTCTTATTTTCGTACCTTTAGGGTGGGAATAAAATTTTCAAAAAAATATGGGACCAACTTCAAGATATAACCTATCCATTAAAAAAAGAATCATCAAAATCGGACCACCCTGTGCCGATTGCTGCGTGATCATACATAAAAAAAAATATACGTGTCGAATTGAGAACCTCCTCCTTTTTTTTCGTGGGTTAAAAAACCAAAAACTTGGTTTAATTAGAATTTTTCACATAAATTTTGAGGTTATGTAAAAAAGTATAAATACAAAAGTTGTGGACGTTTTTATTACTTACACCTCGGCCATTTAACTTTTTTCCAAAGCACTTGTAGTGTTGCGGGAAATCGAGATACCTAAACCGTTTTTTACCCTTAATCCCCCCTCCCCCCACTTCCCGACCTCAAATCGCCCGTAAATTATTTTTGCTTTAATTTTTGTTATATTCTCTTGCTTTTGCAATGGGTTTCATTATACTATATTTTTTTTGTTTCAAAAATTATCGGCACTTGTCTACATACAGATAATGACATCTTGTCTATTATTTTCCTGAGGCGTGACGTCACAAGCGGCGCCATGACACTGAAGCGTTTTGGTGTGAATTTTAGACTTATAAATTGAAATGTATTTATTTTATACTAAACCTTATTGTTTTGCGGAAATATGATATGCGTAGTAATTATAATAATATAAAATCCCAACAATATAGAACAGTATTTCAAAATCTGTCATCATGCCCATTTTACGGAACGCACAAAGGCCTCGCAAAGATTTGCCGCCCTGAGCCTCGCAAGGGCTAAGGCCGCCTCTGCAAATAACCTAAATAATTGGAAAAGTTGGGATAAATTGCTCAGATAGCCGTGGCTGGCGAAAGTTATTGTTTCAGCAAATTTATATCTCTAGTCAGTAGTGATGTAGAGAGTACGTATTTAATAGGTTATTGCTTTTGTTTTCGATAAAAATGCAGACATTGTCTAGACAGTCTCAGTAGTCAGTACGAGTACGTACGGGTTATCACTTGAAACGTATCTTTTATTCAAGTGATATGTATAGTATTTGAGAAGGTGTCGACAATAAATGCTGTCAGAGATTTGGGAACAAAGTTGGGTCTCCCAAGCTCGCCGCAATCGTTTTTTTAGGCAGTTTAGGTTTTTTCAGTGGCTAACAGAAGAACCTGTTGTAACGGTTCGATAAATAAGCCTACATTTCAAATTATAGCGTCCTTTCTATTTTTCGTAGAAAATATGGTTACTACTTACATAAAAGTGATCTGCTATTCAGACCATTTGTGACATTATTGAACAGCAATTTCATATTTCTATACACGGTTTCAAAAGCTTACTTCATTTTCATGTTTTCGCCAGATGTCCGAATAAAAAGATTTCCACAGTATCTAATTTAATATAAGACCTCATTCTCCAAGTCACATTGAATCCAACTCTCTTAAAAAGGGAAAAATCATTATACTTTTCTTGACGATATCTTTTATCCGGATTCGACCATTATAGTATCCATTATCCGGATTCCATAAAGGGTATTCCTATCCACCCTACTGATATTTCATGGAACATAAATAAATTTGTTTCCCCTGTTCGCGTGTACTGGAATAGAGTCCCGGAACCAATTCAAAGTGTCACGCGGAACTGATTTGACATTATGTTTCAATTTCATTAAAGTATTGCCTCGTCCTGACTTCGCTCGGTTTACTACAAACCTTACTTTTAATGTAAATACTTTGTTTGGTAGAGGGAAATCTCCCGCCAGGCGAGGTGTGTAGCCTGGGAGGCGGCCGAGCCCCAACTGATCTTGTCGGTGCGTTTGTATATATACTAGCGATCTTGTAAAACTTCGATAGCGTGATTAAGGCTGACATGACGTCACCGTGTGACGTGTGTGCATCGTCGCCACAATACCAATAAATAACGCTACACATTCATAAGCTTACGCTAGAATTTCTTGTCGTGGGTGCCGTTACACACAAAAACACGATCAAACACACAGACCGACAGAAATTCAATTTCATTATTACATTTTTTTCCCTCGCTGGGAATCGAACCCTAAACCCGAACGCGTGGTCCGGCATGGTAACTATAAGTCAAACCTACATATAAGCCGACATAACATGCGTCAAACGAGCTGATAAGCCACCTGTATGTAATAAGTGATAATGGGGCCCGTGGACATAGTAATATCAAAGACATCACCAACTTATTACAGACCATAAAATAAAACAAAGAAGTGATGTAATATTTGGACTAGTTGTTAATAAAGATCATGAGCGGAACTGGCCACATACAGACATTTGCGTTCCTATTTCAAAATAAATACGAATTTAAAGCGTCATACAGGTTAGGTTTGCTTAGAAAACAATATTAAAAGCATTCTCTGACTAAAAGCAGTCAAACCTAGTAGAGGATCTCGTAATATAACAATGAGATTATGGTGATATAGATAAAAATTAAGAAAGTTCCAAGAGATATAAATTCAACCTTTGCAAGAGACGGTATTTCAAATAACTACGTTATTTACTTTCATCTATCTATAGTAACCGTACATCTAACCCGCTATATAATTGAACACGTATATCTGTCCGTACATCCGTAGGCAAATATGCACGTGAACACCATCGAAACAACATCACGGCCGTAAATTATTCCGGCCGTACACAACCCACTAGGGTGTGGTCGTTCATCAGCTTTTAAGGATATTTTTTAAATTTAAAACATGCGCAATGTCTGCAAATTATTTTCTTCAAGGATTTCACCCAAATCATCCGCAGTATTGCAAACACCATGGATTTTTAAGTAAAAAAAAATGTGGTTCTATTTAATATTCGTACAGAAACAGATTCATTAGATCAACACATACTCGGTAGGGTAGGTACTCTGTTTGTAACACGGAATATTAAGTATTCATACATAGCTTTACGTGATCGTATGGAAATGTAAGCCGTCACCAGAAAGGAAGTGATCATCGTCAACCATGGACATGATGAAGACCCATGAAAACCAAACCACCAATTTGATACATTGTCCGTCAAAAAAATTGAGAGTAAAAAAGAAAGAAATTACAGGCTGATAGTCAAAAGCTCTTAGCCGGAACAGGTTAATTTTCTCGTTATGACATCACTTCTAAAATACTCAGTGATGTACAAGATACCTTAAATAAAGTATTTGGAATACAAAGTACAAAATACTTTTAAATTAAGTATTTCAAATACCAGATGCAAATAACTTTCTGGAATGGTATCTGAAATACTAGATACAAAATACGTATCTTTTAAATACTTTTCATAGATAAAATACTTTTGTAAAAAAAAACAACGTTTTATAACTGACGAAAAAAAAGGAGGAGGTTCTCAATTCGACACGTATATATATAAATATACTAAAAATTAAAAAATAATTACTTTTTAAAAAGCATTGCCAATAGTTTTAAAGATCATTTTGTAGTGAAATCTATCCTACATCCATCATCGTCTGGGGTGCGCGATCGTGTGACCAACATACCAGCACGCAGATCTGAAATAGTAGTAAACGAAGATGAAGTTCATACCATCATTAAGTGCATGCAAAGAGGGAAATCTCCGGGGTATGACGGTCTTAGTATCGAGCACTTCAGACATGCTGGACCGCACATGTCTCGTATTTTGGCAATGCTTTTTAACCTTTGTCTACGTCACTCCTACCTGCCAGACCAAGTAATCAAGACAGTTGTTGTTCCAATCGTGAAGAATAGGACTGGGGATGTGTCTGACAGGTCCAACTACAGGCCCATCTCACTTGCCACGACTACGGCCAAAATACTTGACAGTGTACTTAATAAACGTCTTGTTGGGACGGTAGATTTAAAAGATGCGCAATTCGGGTTTAGGCCCGGTTTGTCTACTGAGAGTGCTATTCTAGCACTTAAGTACACTGTCAGGTATTACACAGACAGGAAAACACCCGTGTATGCCTGCTTCCTCGACCTGTCCAAGGCCTTTGATCTAGTGGCCTATGACAGGCTGTGGGAAAAACTACAGCTCGCAGGTATACCGGAGGAATGCACAGATTTACTTAAGCACTGGTATCGAAATCAGGTAAATCAAGTTAGGTGGGTCGACACGCTATCTGATGCGTACAAGCTGGAATGTGGTGTGAGACAGGGGGGATTAACATCTCCAGTCCTGTTCAACTTATATATGAATGACCTGATTGAGGAACTCAGCAGTACCCATGTCGGATGCCACATTGACGGCGTGTGTGTCAACAACCTCAGTTATGCAGACGACATGGTGCTTCTGGCTCCCTCAATCAAAGCGCTGAGAAAACTTGTAAGTGTGTGCGAAACCTACGCGCGGGAACACGGCCTCAGATACAACGCAAAAAAGAGCGAGGTACTCGTATTCAACACGGGAAAGCACAAAATAGTAAACGTTCCCCCGGTGGCACTTGAGGGATGTGCGTTAAAAGTGGTGGACACGTTTAAGTATCTGGGCCACATTGTAACGTCTGACTTGAGGGATGATCCAGATGTAGAACGGGAACGCAGGGCGTTGGCGGTGAGGGGCAATATGCTGGCCCGTAGGTTTGCTCGTTGTAGTAAGGAAGTGAAAATCACTCTGTTTCGGGCTTACTGTCAGTCCTTCTACTCGAGCGGCCTGTGGGTCAGCTACACGCAACGAGCCTACAACGTCCTGCGGGTCCAGTACAACAACATCTTCAGGATGCTGTTGAGGTTGCCGCCGCGCTGTAGTGCTTCGGGTATGTTTGCAACGGCGCGAGTTGATGATTTTTTCGCCGTAAGACGGAAAAAGGCTGCTTCCATACTCCGTAGGTTGCATGAGAGCTCCAACAGTATCCTGAAGATGGTGGCATCTCGCCTGGATTGTCCCTTGCAACATTTCATGACCAAGGTTGCGACTGGATCTAATTGAAATTTAAATGTAATCATCATTGTTATTATATTATTATTATTATTATTATTTCGCCAATGAATTATTTTAATTTATCTTAATGTGACAATTATTACTATTTGGAAATTTAGCTTGATTATTTTATTATGTAATATTAATGTGATTTGATAAATGTTTGATTATTGTATTGATTTATGTCTACTAACACTAGCTTGTAAGACAAACCTACTAACAAGATATGGATACAGTCTGAAATAAAGTATTATTATTATTATTATTATTATTATTTTTAACAAAAAATTGAACCGACGAAAAAAAAACTGAAAAGTGAAAAATAAAATAAACTATTTAGTATTATAAATTAAGATGTTAAATTAACGTTAAATAAATAATTTTGAAGCGGTGCCAAACAGATGAAAAAACAAACGGCGAAAAGATGTGCGCCGCGCTACTGCTGCCGTGTGCATCGCATGCCGCTGCCCTCATAAAATAATCTTTATGTAATGAATTTTGCTTGTTTGTGTGGCTCCGTCTCAAAATTATTTATTTACTGTTAATTTAGGATCTTAATTTATAATACTAAATGGCTTATTTTTCGCTTTTCAGTTTTTAACGTTGGTTTATTTTTTTGTTAAAAAAACGTGTGACACTCGGGGACTGCCGCGGTAAAGCTATTTCATAGCATTTGTTGCGAAATAAAACCTGACCCCACTTGCAGTCAGTACTAGGATAGCAAAAACATGCAAGCAAGTAGATATGCCAAAACAAAGCTGGGGTATTAAATTTCTCATCGGATTTGTTCACCATTAGTAGCAATTAATTAAAGCGAGTACTAGGCGCACAGTCTTCGAGGATGCGACATCAGTGACACCGCACATGCCACAGTATGTGCGGTCTTATTCACTCTTCGTTATTTAGCATAGGTACAACAAGGACGTCCATTTCACGATCATACACATTAAGCTATTATTGCCATTTCTCCCGTCATGCCAATCAATATGCGGAAGAGCGACAGTGATAGAACAAATCCATCACTGCCGCTTTGAAAAGTTGTCTGAGAAGTTGTCAGACATCACGGTTTTTCTTGATTCGCTCGCCGCGCACAAGCCCGCGATAAAAGCTATGCAATAGCTTAAAAGTAATTATTTAATTAAAGTTTATTTTATCGTTTGATCGCGCAAACGTAATTATACATTTTATAACAACATAATAGTTATTATATATTTTTATTAAACTTCGATCCCGCTTTTAGCCGTGCGGTGATTCTGCCAATGTCAAGTATTAAACTATTACTGAGTTCTGTCACTATTACTAAAAGTATTTTAGCAAACATAGTATCTACAAAATATTAAGATACCAAACAAAAGGTATTTAAATACAAGATACCAAATGAATTTAAAAAAAGTATTGTAGATACAAGATGAAAATACGTATTTTGTATCTTGTATCTGTATTTCAGATACTTGTATCTTAGATAAGTTACATCTCTGAAAATACTTATCAGTATACTTAACTAAAAACAAAAAGTACTTTAAGATCAAAAACTACTTGAAGAAGTGTGACTTGGGGACTAACTGTTTTATGTCATAACATTTTACGAATACAACGTAAGCAAACGGTGTCCTTCCAATCCGGACGTAAAAGAGAAAACTGACCGTAGATCTCTACATCATTGTCACGGTGGCTGATTAAATAATGTTGCCAGGTCCAGCTACGTTAGGGTATTTGTGGCTTTAAATAAGAAAATTATTTTGTTACGATAATACGCGTGAAGTTTAAAAACCCTTTTAATAAAATTAAATTTGGAGTTCGGTGGGGAACCGTTTTTTATACGATTAGAGATAACAAAAATCGCTAAACATTCATGGCCCCACAGTAGAATTCCCTGTGTCGTGGGTGGCATGGACAACACAAAGGACCTTTATCAGTCTGGCAGTTTATCATTACACCACAAGTGTCGACACGAAATGCCGATTTCTTCCTTTTAAGAATTTCTCTGAAAGTAATGACATTGTAAAAAAATGCCGTTTCGATCAAGAGCAAATCGTCGTCAACAATAAAATTGTCCCTGAAAATCGGGACGTCCTACACAAATCGTTGTATCTGGCAACACTGACTAAACGAAACAACATGGCCGACGACACCGTGTACTGGTAACCTAAATCGACGTTTAATTGCTCGTAAACATCGTAATTGTTAATTACACAAATGGATGCCTCTCGGTTAGAATTAACTTGCCGATTATATCATTAACGGAGATGCCGGTTAGCTGCTAATCTTGATAGTAAACAGGATATTATTAAAAGTGGTGCATAGAAACGGCATTTTACTTTATTGTATTTACTCATAGCTGGTTCCCATGTAAGATTGTTAAAATATTAAAATACTAATCTGGATTTTACCAAGAAAAAATAACCGACTTCATATTAACTCAAATTTAAGTGGGACCACATGACAAGCATCAGCTTTCGATTAAAAAAAGAATCATCAAAATCGGTTCACCCAGTCGAAATTCTGTAACAACCATAACAAAAAATACAGTCGAATTGAATACCTCCTCCTTTTTTGAAGTCGGTTAAAAAGAAGAGGAGGTGATCAATTTTATTTATTTATTTTTTGTTATTTTTTTATGTTATAACTAATATAAAGCTACCTGGTACACAAAACCCGTACACGCTTCACTATGGCATAAAATGTCCATAGCAACGATTACTATAGCAATGGTTACCATGACAACGAACCTAGCAACCTCAAATGCTTCATTCTCGTTCCTGTGGGTACTTCGGAAGGAACACTGTATCAAACACGTTATTTTACGTAACAGTTCCGTTCGCACAGTTGAGTGACAGGGAACAGTTACATGAAACACACTATATTTAGTATCTTGTGTAAATATTTCACGTCAATCCATCAACCACTTTTCTTTCAGTAACCAGTTTTCGGCTTCAAACGTAGGGAAAGTTTAACTATAAACTAGCTTCTACCCTCAGTTTCAGCCGCGTCGATTTCGGTCAAGTAACATAACACCAATGAACTATACTATATATATATAGATAGTCCTCTATCTATTGTACACCGGCCAGGAGACTTCATTTTATAATAATATCAACATAATAATAAAATAATGTGAACAAGCCTCAGACTCTTGAAGCCCTCAATGAGAGTACCCGTCATAAATGCGGTAACCTATCGCCGGAAGTTCTGGCAACAGTGATGGAAATTGCCATAAATCGGGCCCGAATGGTCATCAATTCTGGCGGCGGCCACTTGGTTGATATAATTTTTTCGATTTGTTGAAAAATGATTGTCTGTAAAGTCGGTTTACGGACGGTAGTTTAACGTGACAACGTCATGACAAAGCTACGCTCCGCTCTGCTCCACCCCCCTCCGCCCTGTTCCGCCCCGCCCCTACGGTATCGCTCGCCTACGGTATCGGTACGATACGCCGATCGTAGCCGATCGTGCCTCTCTCTCGCTTTTGCCGCTCTCTCGCTCGCGGAACGCTACATTTTTTCGTGCGTGCGCCCAGCGTTCATCGTTTTAATAGACTTTATCACGTCAAAAAAAAAATAAGACATCAAATAAACACAATCCAATAGCAAAATTAAAGATTTTTATTTATTAAAAAAAATACAGTCAGATGATTTTTGCGCCACCCTATGATATATAAAAAAATTGTGGAAAAATCGTGAGAGAACCTGCTTATCTGAACGAACCGAAAAATCTTATAAAAAGTTGTTCTAGTGATTCATACGAGCACTATGTAACGTGCTAGATCGAGCGTGGGCACATTCCTGATCCAATTACAGCAAATGAATCTAATCATCAGGTTAGCGGACTTAATCTGGGTCATCACTGAAGGGTTAAACCGAATGTTACGGATATTTCAGATGTAACGGATATATACGTCCTGTACCACCACAAATTTTTAGGGTTGGCTATCGGGCATTCTTTATAGCTGGGCTTTTTAAGGAACCCTCCCGCGATACTGATAAAAACTTTTTGACTTTTGGTTACTAACATTTATCTTGTACAACCTAGACATAAAGTTGACAGTCTCCTGTCATTGTGGCTTCAACTCATTAATGGCCCACTACTGAACACAGATTTGTCCTCTTGAGGAGACCAAGTTTAGCAACCGGGATCGGTGGCTTCACGTGCCTTCTGAAGCACGAAGCTCTTTTGTTTAACTAGATAGATTTTCTTTAGCGTCGTGGCTATTACACATACAAACATAAATTACAGACAACCAAAAAAAAAACTAGTATAAATAAATATCAAAACGATCATTTGTATAATTATATACCTTTTTGTGAGCCGTTTAATTTAATAATCATTTTGCATTATTCGATTAATTTTTATTTTTTGATACTTCAAATAATGGCATCCCATGGCCACCATATTTGTTTTTTTTCTAATTTCACTTTACCAAGAACACTTGGGCTGTCAAGACGCATCTAACGTCTTAATTATAAATTGGTTCAGCGGTTTGGAAGATATGAGGAAATAAAGAATATACTTACATACAAGATATCTACGCGCGAAATGTGGGTTACATTTTTTCTGGCAATCGGGTAATAATAAAGAACTAACTTGAACGTCTTAACCGTTATTAAAGAAGTTTAAATTAACTTTCTTTCCATGACATCATACAGCGCAACCGCTTGATGACAAATCCCAGCGGTTAACTGAAAGCGAAACTCATTTTATTCCTAGCGACTCACTACTATCTTATTACTATTCAAATCATGTTAGTACTTAGGTTCATTTAGTATGACGAGTGCTGCCGCTCTGTGGTGGAAATTGGAACTTAATTATTTTGGTCAAAGGAGTACGCCAAAAGGTTTTGGTATCTTTAACAAATGAACCTGTTGGTAACACATATTTTTGTATAAAGTATTATTGCTTTGAATAAATTTATGTTTATAAGGCGTTTTATATTATAAACTATTCATGTATATAAATGTGTAGAGATAGTATACATAAATAAATACTAAGTTGTTAAAAATCGCAGGATGATTTTTAAAGATTTTAAGAGAGAACGCCAACTTTAGTCCTTCACAGTTATCTGATTCTAAATAAAATTCTTGTTAATTAATCAGGTAATAATTAATTTAGTCTCTCTCAAGTCATATCTGACTTAAGAAATCTGAAGGAACAACACTGAGTAATCAAGATTTTATATTAATTAAAAATTAACGTTGAATTAATCTATACTAATATATAAAGAGGAAAGATTTGATTTTTTGTTTGCATTGAATAGGCTCCGAAACTATTAAACCGATTTGAAAAATTCTTTCACTGTTAGGAAGCTACACTATCCCCGAGTAATATAGGCTATATTATATTTTCAAAAAAATTAGGGATCCTTAATAAAACTCCAATAATGTAACCCAAGGTGTAAAAAAATAAGAAAACCGAAGCAAAGCGAGGGTAGTTACTCGTAATAAATAACAATCAAAGTTTCCATTAGAATTCGCGCTAATAATTCAAAGTGTCGTTTACAACAAAACTCGATTCCAGGATTTCCTTTCAGGCATTATGATTCAAGCGACGCAAATAATTGCGGACAGCAAAAAAAGAAAATGAAGAGAATTTATTTGCTAAAACAAGGTACTACTGAAAACAGTGATTAGAAAGTAATAAAACAACATGTCCATAATATGTCCGTCTTTATACAGCCTATTGAACTTTTCAAAAGGATAACTTTAGGTTATAATGAATGAGTTAGGTATTAAGTTAGTATTAGTCTATTTTGCAACAATCCGCGGGTAACATGTATGATGGTATATACTTTAAGACATGCGTGGCACCTCCCTCCCTCCCACAACGGAAACATGCACTACAATAATTAAAAGTACATACCAACATACATACCATACCAACACACATACCAGCAGTACCAGCACCAACACGTGTTTCGCCCCGAAACGGAGCATCATCAGGGTAAGTTGACTCTACTATGGTTAGTCGCAAAGGTAATTATTTAAAAACTAAATAAGTACCCGATTTTAAAGTGTCAACCTTAATGGTACTATGTAATTTAAAATCAGGTCATGCTTACAGAAAATATGCATTGTCACCTAAAGCAACATCAGCAATAACAATTTCAACTCCGGGGATATAAGGAAGTTGGTCTAATGAAGCTTGCAAGATCTGACCCACAAACAGGGTTAACTAAATAAAACCGTTTAGAAAATGAAGAATTAAAGAAGACGAAAAATTGCAAAGGTCCGCCATAGTAGTATAAATGGTAGTACTAGTAGTATCACTGAAATAAACTTCTATTTACCTACTTGTAATTGTCAAAAATATCTTCCTTTACACCCTGCTTACGGGTTACAACATTACAATTCTATGTATATCGCAGTGGGGTTTGAGGTCAATGCCATTCTACCCTGGTTTATAACATATAGTATAGCAAAGACATAGACAACTATAATACCTATGTTACGTACAGGTAGATATGAAGTAAGTCAGACACTTTAATCCTCCGCTAACCTTGGGAAGTCCAATAACTGGGGATCAAGCGGCGAGGAACCTACTGAGCGTTGAAATAATTTTCCGACTGACTTATTGGATGACTTATAACATCCAGGAGTGCTTCAGAAATTACTTTTTACTCCAATTTTTAAGACGAGTCTTATCTTGGTAAACAGTCTTGCAACTATTTTTAATTGAAATACATGTAAATTTAAATTAGTTCAAGTAAATAACATAATGACGATAAAACGATAGTGTAAGATTATAGGATTCAAGTAAAAAAATACTACAGATAATTTATTTTTATGCATTACAAGTAATCAATGCAAAAACTGTATTTATTTTTGGTATTAATTAATAAACAAACAATAATAAAAGGGGCTTCTAAAAATATAAATTTCGGACGAATAAAAAAAAAGTTTAGACGGTATTATTTTAATTATACTTTGGCAAATCTTTTTTATTTGAATACCGTTTGAAATAAGAAAATATTAATGTTACTTTCTTTTTCTTCTCTATTTCTGTACCGGGAACACACCAGTTGCCCTTGCTGACGCTGTTATCCGTCTCTGGGATTAGAGTAAATGCATAGACAAAAAATCAAAAATCCTTACTATGCATTGAAGTATAATGTCTTAGAACAGACATCCCGCCGGGAGGTTCTGTTTCCAAAATTGAGCCCCCGTTCTCCTTTCAAAATCGAACGAATCCATTGAAAATTGAAGCTGATCGGCGCCAATTCATTGGGACATACATCGTGTTCGCGGTGTCGGTTCTGTATGCTAGTAATAATACTTCAATGTTGCTATGGGATCTATTGCGTTAATAAACCTGCACTAATATATTTTCTCAAATACTCGTATCTTTCGTGTGATCAGTTACAGTTTTGTCATTTAATGCATTTACATTTGTTACCTCAAAACAAACCAAAATGTAACATATGATAATTATCTGAAGTTCCACTCCAACGAATCACCTAGGCCTAGACAGGCTAGACAAACCTAGGCTAGAGAGTGTAGAACAATACTTTACGTTTTTCAGACATACTCAGACAGTGTCTGAGGTAATTGCACGAAGCCAGACATTTCGTCATACCGCTCCGAATATGTGGTCTTACGTCACGTTGCGGCTTTCACACTAACTGCGATATTGTAACAGTCTTGTTAAAGTATACTGTGAAATATAAGGTGATATACCTACGTAAGATGTACGTGAGATGTTGACACAGTTAGATTTTGTTTTTTTCATTAATAGAAAACATTTTTACGGTATTTCTAAGACAGTGGTAATCAACCTTTTTTTCATACTAGCCATAAGTACGTGTTAGTCATGCTGTCGCGGGCCGCAAAACAAAGAAATAAAAAAAATTGGTATTGATTTCTTAGGTTGGTTTAGCCGCAAAAGTCCCATTCGCATAATGACCGATCGTCCTATTCGCAGAATGTCCTATTCGCAAAATGTCCTATTCGCAAAATGTCCAATTCACTTATCATTAGAAGCCATCCATAAATTACGTTACACTAATTTCATGACTTTTTGACCCCTCCCCCGTCCTTGTAGTCCCCCTAGTGTGATGTCACATATTATGAAATTTTACACCTAGAAATTATTAAATTAGAACAGTAGTTACGAAATAAGTTGTATTTCCATTTAAGCGATTATTATAAAATAAAGTAATCCCACCCCAGATGGGCCAACTACAAACCTGGCGGGCCGCACGTTGAGTACAGCTGTTCTAAGACGACTCATGTAAATTGATTTTTTTTTGATTTTTTTTACTCTATTGTTTTGGTCGTATTGGTACGACCCATAATTTTACTGTTACTGATGTCTAAGTTTTAGTACCCATATCCTCGTAGCTCCTTTTAGTCAAGAATTTTAATAATATAGCTTATGTTATTTGCTGATAATGGTAGCTTTATATTGGTGAAAGATTTTTTGAAATCGGACCAGTACTTTTTGATTTTATCCCTTACAAACAAACAAAAACTTTAACATTACTTACGTAAAAGTAAAAGTATATATGAATCACATATGAACATGAACGTGTTGATACAGTTTTATATCATATGAATCATATATGATACTTCGGACGTACTGTCTAACTTATTTTATGCTCTACGTTCATGATCACATACGATTCATTGGTTTTTATTACTCTGTAAAACAAAAAAAAAAATTAACAAAAGATCATTGTTTTTTCTAAAGTACTTGTGATAAAAATAAATGCTGACTAGGAAATATACATTTGTTTCCTTTGAATACGTACAAGAAACATGATGCATAATAATTAAAAAAAAAGTGAACCACTCTACTTTTTAAAATTTTTCTTATAATACATTCTTATATTACATTGTGTAAACAATGTAGTCCACAAATCCCCATGTTAAAAATCGCATTTATCTCGCCATGTCCACAAAAAAAATCCATGCAAACTTATCTCTAACTTTGATCATAAGTGATTCATTGACGTATATAACCTAGGCCTGTTCAAGAGGAGGTCATGCTCAGTAGTAGGCCATTAATGGATCGAAGCTCTAATCCAAGCCAGGAACAAAAAATACCATTAAAAGTTTTAGTACCTTTAAAGTCATTGCACAAATGGAAGCCTGTTGAAAATATTGCAATCGTGGCTGCATTTGGGATACCATTACGTGAATGGAAATGCTCTCATACAGATTAGATTTCCATAATCTACAAAGTAACAAAAAAGTAGCAAGAAAAAAAAAACGTGTGGCATTCGGGGACTGCCGCGGTAAAGCTTTTGCATAGCATTTTTTATCAACTTATGTAATTATAATTATTTATTTATTTTATAGAAGTATTATAATTATATAAATTCAAAAAAATAAAAAAAATAAGAGCGCCATCTGTTAAAAACACAGGAAACTTTAATGTTAACAGTTAAGTACGTGTCAAGTAGCGACACCTAGTGAGCGGAGTTGCAAATTGCCATTGTCGCATCCTCGAAGACTTCTGTGCGCCTAGTACTCGCTTTAATTAATTGCTACTAATGGTGAACAAATCCGATGAGAAATTTACTACCCCAGCTTTGTTTTGTCACACTTGCTTACATGTTTTTGCTAGATCCTAGTACTGACTACAAGTGGGGGGTGTCAGGTTTTATTTTCGTTACGGAATTTCTTGATTCGGTCGCCGCGCTCAAAACCCGCGATAAAAACTATGCAATAGCTTAAAATCTGACTGTTCTGTTAACCATTAAGGAGTTCCTCCGACTGGAGGCCAAACCTGTGTGTCATCATCATCATCATCAGGACAATCTTGTCATAAAAATGCATTGTCATCAGAACTAAAGCAATAATGTAAAATTTCAATCCCTTAGGATAAGATGTCTAATGTAGCTTGCAACATCTGGAAAGATCTGAGACAAGGTAAGCGAATAAGCGTTTAAAAATAGATTAATTAGTTTTCAAAATTTTAAACATGTTCAGACAAAATTTCCAAACCTGTCACTATCTGCCAGTCACGGATATTTTGGCCGTTTCATAACATTTCCGAAAAACGTATCGCTATCAAACAAAACAAGTGTGACACAATACGCAATATCAGATTTCGTATCACGGCCACTATTTCAGAAAGACAATACCCTCTCACGTACACATCACACGTCAATCTTCAAATGATATCGCTCTATTGAATTACCTCGAAAATATATGACAAAGACACCTGATTCATGATACTAAGTAATTAAGTAGTAGGTACAGTGTTGTAAGTAAATTGTGCTCTCAATTACGTAACTATTGTGTTTATAGTTAGGCTTTTAGGGATAGAAATTAATAACTTCCAATTTATCCGGAACCACTGATTTTGTGGATAAAATAAGCTCAGGCGAAAATTTGACAAAAATTTTGAAGATTGCATCTATACACGACTGCTTTATTAATTTCATTTTCTCCATTAATTGGGTTACATTATTTTTAGTAACTTTAAAAGTTCAGTAACTCTGTTGAAACCTCAGAGCAAAGCCGCAAGCAGGAAGAAATTAATTCTAATCTATTAATCAGATATTGTGAAAGTATCGAATATAAATCAAACAATAACAAGTATACCACACAGTGTAATAAGGAAGTATCGTACGGGAAGTTTATCTCGGCTTCACTTTCCTATGTGAATTTAATTTACGCGCAATATCCGGTCTCCACGAGAATGGTTTCATCGATACGTAAATAATTTTATTTCTATCCAATTCTCTTCCCTATCTACGTAAATGTTTCGTTCAATCACATGTTGAGGTAGAAAATCTCGATGTATTTTATCTACAATGATATACTTTAATATACTGAGATAAATTTTCTGTACGTGCAGTATTTTTGTACACAAGCAATACGTCACGGACGTAAAAAAAAGACGGACGTAATCCCAAGAACAAATTCAGTGAAGCACCCATAGGAATACCAACTCTGTATTAGTACAACATACACACACACATTGACACCATACGGCTACGACATTGACACCATCGCGAATCAAAAATTACAAAATTACGCACACATGGTAAGCGAGCTGTCAGCTGTCAGCTTCACTCTCGATTAGACAAGGTTACGTCTGTTCTTTTTTTATGTCCGTGCAATACGTATATTAATGTCAACGCTGTCAACTAGCAAACGCGATTTTTTAAACGGTGGTCACCGCTACGCCAAAGCATCAACAATGCCAATCGTAAATAAAATATTTTTTTGTACTAATACATGAATCTATTGAAATATATTTTCATAAACATAAGCCTTATCCATTTATACACTAGGGCCAGTATTGAACCAATATCGGCTGAAGAGCGCGATCTCAGATCTTACAAATGTCATTCTACATACGATTTGAAATATTTCATCATCTCAAACCGAATCTTAAGATCGCAGAGATCCTAGATCGGTTAATAATGCGGGCCTAGGAGTCCTGTAATATGAACTTGCAAATGGAATATTACAAACATCTACAACACAAGAACAAACTTCTGCCACATAAATGTGCAGATATTTTCATTACAAACTAAAGTGTCAAAAACGTCACTTGCAGAACTATCGATATGAAAGATGTAGAGCGTCACTATGAGAACGTTGAAGCGATAAACGATTTGCAAGATCCGTCCGAACAGCAATATATTTTTTGCAGCTTCAGTGTTGTGCAGCGTGAAAATCTGAGTGCAATATCGCATAAAATATATTCGTATGTGTAGGAGAGCCTGCAAAAATGCATTTTTTTTGTTGTAAATTTTTGGTCGGCAACGTGTTACCAATGCCTTATGTCTATGGGTGGTGTGGTAACGCTGATGAAGTTTTGTTACGAACGGTAGCTTAATCAACTCCATACCTACCAGACCTATCAGACCATATCCGTGGTCGCATTGCCTTAGTCAAGTGACAAGTGCCGTAGATAAGTGATAAGTGCCGTAGTCAAGTGAAGATGAAAGGCAGAGAGGTAGTCCATGAGTAAGAAATGTCAGCTAGAACACATTTTTGAAATTTCTTCCACTTAGGGGTTAAATTAGGGGATGAATGTTTGTGTGGGGTGGGTGCAAATCCTTATCATTTAAAAATGAAGGGTTTTATGTTAGTATACGAATTTGCAGGTAATAGCTAGTAGATTACTTGAGGATCCTTATAATCAAGTAAGGTTGCATAAGCCGCTATACGGTGTTAATTAGTTATTACCAATTAATTACTCGTAATATTAGCAAAACATACGTGAACCCGTGTCATACAAGTCACTTTAACAATGGCGGTCCCACAACTTTCCCCTTAGAGGTGAAATGGGGTATTGATTTACTATAGCGCTGGGAAAGTGAATAGAATACACAATAACGTAGTTATACTGGTCTTGTCGCTTAAAACGTTTTGTATTTTCGTGCTTTTGAAAGTTATATTATATTGGGATGTGGCTTTGTGAGATATAGTATATATAGTATAGTGATAATAATTAAAATAGTAATACAGAACTGTAAACAACGCATGCTGGGATTGCCTTTAATTGAAAGAGCAGTTATGTATACATCTATAACATGCGTAGATTTTAAACTTGTTGCACTATTTCTTGCGTTGGCAATCCAAATAAATGAATGAATGAATGTATGAATGAATGAATGTATGAATGAATGAATGAATGAATGAATGAATGAATGAATGAATGAATGAATGAATGAATAAATAAATAAATATCACAGCGTAAATAACCTTAACGAAATATGATATTTTTTCGAATGGATAGTTGCTGTTGGATACTGAAATGGAACAGTGAAAATGGAATAAAATTAAGTTTTAGAAAGGTCAATAAAAATTGTAACCAAAAAGGCAAATCCACAGAAAAAAATAAGCTATGAATTTACCTCACAGACCTCATTGAATTATATTAAAATGTCACATTAATACTATGATGAGGTTTACATTTTCCTTCCGCACACATTTTAATTTTCCACTGAGCGCAGTCATAAGTGGCGTTCATCGTAGAATTAGGTCGGGAGCGGCTCTCGCGAGTAACAGCGTTTTTGAGTTCCTTAATCGTGTACTTTATCACGTACAATACCATTTTTATTTACGATACTAGTGACAGGAAAATGTGTAGTAACACTACCAAGCTACAGGGCTACATAGCTACATGTCCATCATAACGCGATCTTTATAACGAATCTTTTTTCCGCATTCTTCATAATTCATCCCTTAAAACGCATCTTTTATAACGCATTATAACGTTATTTATAATGCATTATAACATTATTTATAAACACCCTTCATAACGAATATGGTATTTTATAACGCAAACATATCTTTACACACACAACACATTTTTAAACACATTATACGCATCTTTTATAACGCATTATAACGTTATTTATAACGCATTGTATTGTAACATTATTTATAAAACATCCTGTATAATACGTCATTTATTTAACGCGACCTTCATACCGCATCCTTTCTAACTACTCCTTTACAACTTATCATTCAATCGATCCAATAAATGTTCAAGAGAGAAATAAATGTAGCAGACTGTTAAAAGTTAACTGCACATTTAACGTTACATGGCCAGTTAGCAACAGGCCGTCAGTGCCATAACTAATCGTTGGAAGATTGCCTTGGAGACGAGACGAGCTAGCATACTCTATTTAGACGTATTCCGGTCAAGTTCCAATACCACTTGTGTAGACGCGGGTTCCGTACCGAAAACTCTGAGTGTATCTATGTATGTACAATGTGTGTTGTGAACCACTAGATATTTATGTTTTTTTTTCAGCTTTTTTTTTGCAATTTGGATTGTAAGTAGGTAAAACAATTTATAGGGTTATTTGTAATCCTCCTTGGATAGAGAATAAAAATATTTTATACTTTTGCTTCAATATCTGTGTGTATACCCGACGCTTCAGCCACCCGAAGTTGCTGCGTATATAGCAGACGTGTCGGACTGACGCGTCGCTATTTACAAGACCCCGAAGTTTCTTGTAAGCGGGCTAACGCGTCAGTTATTTTGTTAACATAATAATGGAACTATAATAATAGAAAATACAAATGGCGAAACAATCCATCATAAAATCTTTTTTTTATGGAAATCGATCGAATCGAAAAAACGATCCACCTGATGGTAAGTGGCTATCGTCGCCCATGGACATCAGCACACCAAATGCATCACTGATGTGTTGCCGGCCAAGAAAGAGAGAAGATAAAAAAAGAACTGGCTCTCAAGCCCCCAGCCGAAACACGATGAGTCGTTTGGCGGTTTCTCATGCTCAAGGGTGGTAGCTATCCATGCGAACCCCATGGAGAATAATTATTATGGTAATATGTATTAATTACGTATTAATTAACTATTAAAATCAATATCACCAATATAATCCCTCGAGGCGCCGCTCGCGGGCCGGATTTAGTCGCCTCTTACGACACCCATCCGGCGTGGGATTGGGGTTAATATTCTAAGCCACCCCAACACAATAAACATAATCAAGCAACAGCCCAAAGAGAAAGGGCAATATAATGTGGATGAGTATGAAAAGGACGTTTGGAAATAAACAGCCGCAGTCGGTTCCGCTCAAGTTAGCACTTAATTGAAATATATTTGCGTAATTTGTATAGTATTATTTTACTATTGTTAACTCAGCACCAATCCACTTTGGAGGAGTTAAGAGTTCCCGTTCTAAAGCCTCAACTCAAAGTCACTAACGATTACTTTAATCGCTCCTTAGTAAAGAATCACCATACAAATTATCTACTAAGGAGCGATTTAAGTAACCTTTAGTGACTCTGAGTTGGGGCGTTAGAGGCGCTTTCAATGGGCTGAAGCACTTGTAACGCATGAAATAAAATTATTTGAAATGAAGCCATCATAATGCTTTAAAAAAATATGCTGAGTAGTTAAGCCTTTTAGTTTCGACGGTTCTTCTCGTCTTAGTAAGGCGCCATTAAAAAACGATGGTGAAAATAAAATATTTGACTCTAAAAAATGTATCTTTACATTAAATACCTACATGAAATTAAAGATATCAGTTTGAGTTTGTGGTTGGTTTGAATACAAAATCGGATAGTAGGCAAGGGTGTAAACGGATCACGTTCGAACTATAATCATAGGGTTTTGTCCATCCATCAATCAAAGTAGATGACCCTAATAAGTTCAGAATTAATTATAGTACATTTAAAGGCAATTACGGCCAAGCGACAAAAATATCCATATTTCATCATTAGTCCACGACCAAAGAAAAGATGGATGGATTGTGCTCACACTCGATTTGCCAGTGGAATTGTTTAAGAAACATGTAAAATCTAAACTTTTAGGCAAAGGTTAATATACTGTAGATGAGTACATAAATGACAAAGATGCATGGAAATGACCAGCTCTGCAACCAGTTCCGTACAAGCTAGTGATACTTTTTTGTAATAATATATACCGATGTATTTTTATTTTTAAAAGATGTGCTGAGGAGTTTCTTTACGGCTTTTCTTCTCCTCCATGACAAAGCACCTTTGCGAAAAGCTGGTTGATTAAAAAAAAATGACGTGCATAAGTGTATCAATGATACCTACATGAATAAATGATTTTGAATTTTGAATTTTGAATTTTGAATTTTGAATAATGGATGGATATTTTTATCATCATTTAAATCATCTCCCAAGATGATATGAAAGATAAGAGTGTAAGCGTAGAACATGACGGGTGATAGAGAAGTGTGCAAGAGAAAAACATATTGCGAAATGGCCAAGATGAGGACAATGATTTCATTATTAGTTATGATAATTATTAGTTACATTATTAGTCATTTTGCCTGTATATTAAATCGACCTGTAAAACCTGCATATTGAATGCAAATCGGTACTCAAAATTTTTGTATCGTATTTTACACTCCTTTCAACTTGGTCAACATCGGTATAAAATACAAGAATCTTGAGTACCCGTTTGCATTCAAAATGCTTGGTGTTTGTGACGATATCTCGCATTAGTCTACGTAGCTTAGTAATGCTAATGAAAGAAAGAAAGAAACATTTATTCCGTCATAAGCATAGCAACAATGTTAAAATTCTAGGGCAATGTATATCATAAATAAAATTTGTTTGATTGAGTTCGGAGTTGCAGCTAATGACGGAAAAGGATCGCACTCAGAATGGCACAGTAAGTGGTAATGCTAATCATGTTTTACTTAAAATATCAACTTTAGTTCATCAACTTTATTTCACTTTCCTGTAAGGTTCATTCAATGTCGTTTATCAAGGATTGCTTTTAGTGTCGTAATACATTGTTACTGGTACATCTGTAACAAATCCATTCGTTCGCACGAATGTAATTCGTCAAGCCCTGTCAGCGGTCCCCGGATAATTTGTCTCTACCACTAGGTACTACATCTCACGCCATCAGCACATTGAACTGCGATGAATGAAATTGTTTCATTTTGTTCTTTATTATAATTTATTATTTAAATTTTATTGAGTACTAATGTACCTAATAACAAGAACTCGTGTTTTTTTTACGTCTTTTATCAGCCTAGCTAAAAGATTTTTTTTTCACTTAAAAGGCGTCATTTGCAGATTAGACCCATATTTTCTCATATTTTTCTGATAGATGCCAATCTAAGAGGAATTGACGCAATTCTCCCAAAAAGAGGAAATAAAAGCGGGCCACACAATAGTTTACACAAGGTGTACACAAAAAGTTTTCAAATAAAATACGTACGAATACGAACCGTAAGAAGACGACTTTTATTGCACCATTCTTGAGTTACGATCGTGATGAGTAGACGAGAACAAACATGAATTCAGAGCAGAGTTATTTTTGCGCCATTGATCCACGTTTTATAGGAAGCTAGCAATTAAGGTTACAAATTTCATCCGTGTTTATTAATAGGAATGTATTATCTGGTTGCACTATGTTCTAGCAGTAGATTATAAGTCACTATGATCAATCTAAGCTACGTTTAGTATTTAATACCTACGTAATGCTTTGGTACCCTATTTTAACAATAATGCATTTTTTAAGAAAATAGCTGGAAAACGAGCTGACGATTCACTTCATCCATCTCCATCTTAAGTGGCTATCGTCGCCCATGAACATCAACAACACCAAAAGCATCACTGATGCGATGCTGGCCAAGAAAAAAGAAGAAAAAGAAAGAAAGAGTTGGCTTTCAAGCCCCCACGACGAGTCCTTTGGCGGCTGACTCATACTCAAAGGTGACCAGGTGAACACCATGGAAAATAATAATAGTAATAATGATATTAATTAACACTACAACCATCCAGCGTGAGATTGGGGTTAGTATTCTAAGCCGCCCCAATACGGCTAAAATTAATAATGTTTTACTAATAGATCTAACCCGCGTCCCCCGCGTGGTGTCCCCCGCGTGGTGTCCGGGTTCACTTTGTAGAATAGCACCACTCCCGTTCTTCCTGGGATGTCGTAAAAGGCGACTAATAGGACAAATCCAGTAAGGTGGGCAGCAGCATCTTCCTGTGTGTGACGAATACCATTCAGGTCACCTGCGGTCACCAACACGCACTAGCCAAGCGTGGTGACTATCGGCTAAAACCCCCGCATGATAGTCACGAATGAGCCTCGGCCCCCAGTCCCCGGCAGCCCCGCTATTCCTAGTTACGGTAGCGGCTATGGTAACGGCGGGGCAGGGGGTGCTAAGAATCGCCGGCAGAGATCGGGCTACCAATCCAAACGACGACTTCTGCACCTGGCAACATACAACACCAGGACACTGAGGACCGACGATAAGGTAAAAGAGCTGGAAGAAGAGATAGACAAGTTAAACTGGAGTATTGTGGGTTTATCTGAAGTCCGAAGACAGGGGGAGGACACGATAATACTCAAATCCGGAAACTTGTTCTATCACCGGGAGGGCGAACATCTGTCCCAAGGTGGTGTCGGGTTTCTCGTTCACAAGTCCCTTGTCAACAACATTGTGCAAGTTGGGAGCGTGTCGGCCAGGGTAGCGTACCTTACACTCAGAATATCCAAACGGTATTCGTTGAAGGTTGTACAGGTATATGCGCCGACTTCGACACATCCCGACGATGAGGTTGAGGTTATGTATGAGGACATAAGTAGAGCCATACATACCTCTAAAGCTCACTTCAATGTTGTGATGGGGGACTTCAACGCGAAGCTGGGCACGCAAAGCGGCGCCGAGATGAAGGTGGGTCCCTACGGAATTGGACGACGGAACCACCGAGGACACTTGCTGGCCAACTTTTTGGAGAAGGAAGATCTCTTCATGATGAACTCCTTCTTCAGAAAGAAGCCACAACGCAAGTGGACTTGGATAAGCCCTGATGGTTCCACAAAAAGCGAGATAGACTTCATTCTGGCAGACAAACGGCATATATTTAATGATGTCTCTGTGATCAGCAGGTTCAAAACCGGAAGCGATCACCGACTTGTGAGAGGCACATTAAATATCGATCTGAAGCTGGAACGGTCACGCCTGATGAAGTCTACGCTCCGCCCAACATCCGTCCAAATCCAGGGATCCGAAAACTTTCAACTGGAGCTGCAAAACCGTTTTGCGTGCCTAGAATCGTGCACGTCAGTGGACGAGTTTAACACCAGGATGGTAACAACTGTCCACGAGGTAGGGTCGAAGTACTTCAAGACCCACCCTAGTGGTAGATCTCAGGTTCTCTCAGAACAAACTCTCGGTCTTATGAGGGATCGACGAGAACTATGTGTGCAGTCTCCAACCTCCATGAGGGAATACCGACGGCTCAATGAGCAGATCTCCAAGTGCAGGCGACGCGATTTGCGAAAACACAACGCAAATCGTGTAAAAAACACAATTGAGCGAAACCAGGGCTCCAAAGTGTTCGCCAGGGATCTGTTTATTGGGCAAAGTCAGCTTACGAGGTTGAAGACCGAGTCCGGCACCATGGTTTCGTCGAAACCGGAAGTTCTGAGAGAGACTGAGAGATACTACGGACGGTTGTATGCCTCCTCTCAAGCTCCACCTCCTAGCGAGGAGAGCGATAAGAGAGCTAAACTGACCCGACACTACACAGAGGATATCCCGGACGTCAGCCTGTATGAGATTAGAGAGGCTCTCAAACAGCTTAAAAACAACAAGGCACCGGGAGATGACGGAATCACAACCGAGCTTCTAAGAGCTGGAGGGAAACCCCTTCTAGTGGCGCTCCAAAAACTGTTCGATTCCGTCATTTACACTGGAATTACCCCGGAAGCGTGGGGCAGAAGTGTGGTGACGCTGTTCTTCAAGAAGGGCGATAAAGCCCTTTTGAAGAACTACAGGCCCATTGCACTTCTGAGCCACGTTTATAAGCTGTTTTCGAGGGTACTCACAAATCGCATTGCACGCAGGCTTGACGACTTCCAGCCTCCCGAACAAGCAGGATTCCGAAAAGGCTACAGCACCATAGACCATATACACACACTGCGGCAGATTATACAAAAGACCGAGGAGTATAATCTGCCGTTGTGTGTTGCCTATGTGGACTATGAGAAAGCCTTCGATTCTATCGAGACCTGGGCGGTACTAAATTCTCTCCAGCGGTGCCGGATCGACTACCGGTATATCGAGGTGTTGAAGTGTTTGTACTCATCTGCCACCATGTCCGTCAGAGTACACGACACAGCAACGAACCCCATCCAACTGCAGAGAGGTGTCAGGCAAGGGGATGTCATATCCCCAAAGCTGTTCACCGCTGCGTTGGAAGACGTGTTCAAGCTGATGGAGTGGAAACGACGTGGCATTAACATCAATGGCGAATACATCACACACCTGCGATATGCCGATGATATAGTCATCCTGGCGAGTTCCCTGGAAGAACTTGGTACAATGCTCGGGGACTTGAACAGCGCCTCACAACGGGTGGGTCTTAAGATGAACATGGACAAGACGAAAATCATGTCGAATGTCCATGTCACACCCGTACCGGTTGTTGTTGACGGCGCTGCTCTTGAAGTTGTAGACGAATACAATTACCTGGGACAAGTGATCCAGATGGGTAAGTCCAACTTCGAGAAAGAAGTCACTCGTAGAATCCAACTCGGATGGGCTGCGTTCGGGAAACTGCGTCATATCTTGTCGTCCAAAACACTACCTCAGTGCCTGAAGTCGAAGGTGTTCGAGCAGTGTGTGTTGCCAGTGATGACATACGGATCCGAGACGTGGTGCTTTACTGTTGGCCTGATCCACAAGCTCAGAGTTGCGCAGCGAGCTATGGAGAGGGCTATGCTCGGTATTTCTCTACGTGATCGCATCAGAAATGAGGAGATCCGTAGACGAACAAGGGTAACCGACATAGCTCAAAGAATTAGCCGGCTGAAGTGGCAATGGGCTGGCCACATAGTGCGAAGGACCGATAACCGTTGGGGAAGAAAGGTCCTCGAATGGCGCCCACGTCTCGGAAAAAGGAGCATAGGACGCCCCCCGACCAGGTGGACTGACGACCTGAAGAAGACAGCGGGCATCCGCTGGATTCAGAAGGCTCAGGACCGGTCAGAGTGGCGCAAGTTAGGGGAGGCCTATGTCCAGCAGTGGACCTCTAAGGGCTGATGGATGGATGGATGGATGGATGGAATAGATCTAACCTACACTATTAATATCCACAATCCTCTCATACTAAAGAATAATAACCATTAATAGGTATTCTTATGGACTTAATGGACTCTAGTCCTGTTCGAGTTTTATAGAAGTGCGTTTGCTATCCTCAGTTCCTCACGTATCAGTACACCCATGGGATCATTGATTTCGTGGTGTAATAACGACATCCCAGCTTTATGCTGTGTCATAAATAACTCAGTCATAAATATATCCATGTCAATTACTAGCTATGTTACACAATATGTGCATGCGTTCAATAATGGATTATGTCTTGGATTAGTCGGGTGCAGATGATTATGGAAATCTTAAAATTATGACGTGTTTATAGCCAACCTTACTTGTTCTTAATGGTAATACATACTGTAGACTCCTACGAGTGTATAGTACTGTCTATAACGAAATTTATCGTAACACGAATCCGGCTCGAAGGACCATAATTTTGATTGTTGAATATTTTAAAACCATCTTTTGAGTAACTCGCTATTTTAAGCAAAATTAATTTAAATGTTTTAAATATTGCAAGAGCATAAATTAGATAGAGATAAAATATAAAATAACATACATACATAAATTAGAGATATGTATGACATAACCAAGTATATTATATATAAAAAGTCTCTGTTTGTTTTTATATATAGCCGTGGTAATCTCAAATATATTGCATTGATTTTTATCTAATTACCACTAATAGTGATTCACAGGTAATAAATGTAGAAATAGAAGTATGAACTTTAATAATTTTATAAATCGCCTGATAAGAAAACAGCTGTTTCGATTGCGGTTACGGTGGTGAATGTAAGGATTATGTTTCCCGAATAACGTGAGGGTGGGTTACTAAGTTACTACTAACTTATTAGTCACTTTATATGACACTAGCGGATACCCAGCGTGTTCCACTACGCTAAATTTTCTGATGATAGATCAGCGTTCACAGTCTATTATTCGCCATCTTCACATATTATCTTCAAATTGTTGTATGGGGAAAGTGGAAAATCGATGTTATCAGTGGACCGAATGTGCCTAATGCATTGTTTTAGTGGTGTCAAACCACCTTTGGATTATTACTTTTCAAATGAAACCACTTGGGATGGTTTCAGTAGACACTTTCCTAGTACAGATATCCTTTAAAGACGTAAAGGACATCTGTACAGACATTGTTTGTGTTATATATATATATAAATATCCGTCTGAATGAATTGGGACTAGATTGTGTTTCGACGCAACTTGGCGAGGTTTACACCTGTAGTGCACACACGAGTGAGTGGCGTATGAGTGGTAGCTGCTAGTTGGACACTAGCTGGTCTCTCCGGAAGAGTCCTAGAGAATGCTCTACCACCTTTGATCAACACTTGGCATTGTTCAAGTTGTTGTTGTTGTTGTTGTTGTTGATCTACCCTCCTTCAGTGGTTATTGTTGGAGCGGAATTATGGTTAATTACACGAAATATTAATTCAGTTATTAAATAAAATCTCAAAAATTTTGCATCCAAGTTCTTCTCAACTTGAAAATCACATCATATCAAAATAAATAATGTTTATTAAAAGCAATTTAAATAAAACAAGATTCAACATCAATAAAAAATAGTTAACGATAGGCATCGCCTACAATCTCGGTTAAATTACCTGCCACCTGGTTATAAAAAGAAATAGACAAGTGTGATGTTCATTGTTAAGTACAAAAAGTCGCAACGTTAACAATAGCTAGTTTTTCCTGCTATTCATACTGTGGGAGATAAAAACAATGTGCAAACCTCTCACAAGTTTTTATTTATCACACAAATAACTTTGAAAACGCCACAAAAATATAAATCTATGAGAACAGCGACTTATCTTTAACACAAAATAAAAATAAAACTCACCTCTACAGAGGCTTCTGCCATTACTCTGTGGAAACCACGGAACACAAACACAAGTGGAAATGGTACAAGTGTTGATTAGTATGGGAACCGTGCTAGCCAAATAAACACAAGGAAATCCATAATCGTATTATTTACAACTAAGAAACTCACATTTTAATTGGTTGTTACTTGTCAACTACGAATAGTCTAAGAAACTCGCTGTTTATAGTTGAAAATGCACCTTAATGTTTGGATTTAATTCTTATTTTTCCATGTCTTATTCAGTGACCTTAGAACCTTTATCAATTATGATCATAATACTTTTCAAGTTTATCTATCCACCGCTAGATGGCAGTATTCTGCGTTACAAGTAATATATACTTAACTTCTTTACTAATAAGGTTGACAAAACAATATCATACAATGTCAATCTTATGGAAAATAATTAAATAATTCCATCTACTGAACGCTAGATGTCGTGCCTGGAGTCTACAATAGATTGAATAGCAACCTTACAAGTATTTCGGTAAGTTACATTTTTGGTTAACAACATCATACTGTGTTTGGTTTAGGCTTAGAGATGTGCGTTGTGCTTTTTGCCGCGTTATCGATATTTATATTGAAACTGGTACTGTCCGAGTGTCCGACATCATAAGATGTAGATCCGTCATATTGGTACTTAAACTTCTTGTTTTTGTACTGTCTATGTGAACACTTGATCATTATTTTGAAAGCTTATATCTCAAACACACGGATCTAAAAAAAGACGGACGTGATCCCAACAACAAATTCAGTGAAGCACCCATAGTAATACCAACTCTATTCGTACAGTACACACACCCACACATTGACACCATACTGCGTCAATCGCGAATCAAAAATTACACACACATGGAAAGCTGGCGGCCATTGCTATGCTTCACTATCGATTAGACGAGGCATTACGAGGCGTAGACGTGACCGTAGCAATTTTTATCAATGTTAGCTATCTAAACAGTCACGGAATACCAAGCCTAGGCATTTTTAGCAACGAAAATAAATATAATTTAATATGTCGATAAGTGAAATTTCAATGAAGCTAAACGTAGCTACAAAAACAATGCTGATATGAACTGGGATGCATTTCAACCTTAACATTATACAAATAAGGTAAATTTATTTTCTTGGAATTATATTTCTTAGACATGCTGTGCCAGTCACGCGCATGCGCTTATATTCCTCGTCAGGATCCTAGATTATGTACCAATGATTTCAAATAAAAAAATTCATTCATATTAATTTCATACATGTTTATGATACAACACAATACTTTATTGCACACCAAATAGCAGAACTGTACATACATAATTATGACAAATATCCCTAAAATAAAAAAAAGAATATTATTATTATAATAAATTGTAATATTCATATTATGAAATACTTTTAACTAAAAATAAAATTACAAAACTGCCGCTATTCATATATTTGTACCCCATCCCTGCCCGAGTAGCAGAAAATGTTCTAGAAAACAATAGCCGAGTAGCAATATTATCTAAAACATAAAACGAACCTTATTGCCAAGTGACTGAGTAGCTTTTTGATCATAAATTATATTATTTCCTTTATTTATGTGTTTCGAATTTGAATTATTACGAAATAAATTAAAAACTAGGCTTATTTGTGGTATAAAACACGGCCATTAAATAAATTCATTGCTCGCTATTATTCCTGCCCTCCAAAATTGTACAGTAAGGCATATTTACGTAATTTAAGACAAATTTTATTTTACGTAATGCACAACCGACGCAGCTCAGTGACAGTTGAGTTATGCCGGCAAGTATGCGGAGCTCCTCTTAATGTTAGTCGCTGTGCCACGCCCACATCGCACTTCCACTGGTGTCTGTGTTCCGTGGTGGAAACACTATGGATTTATAAATGCCAAAAATATCGAACAATCTCTTGTTTTATACTAAAGATGTAACGCAAAGTGTTACAAAAGTATTATTTTAATAAAATATACAGTGATTGCGAATATTTTGACACAATTGGAGTGCGGTCACACAGTAATCTAATGCCTCGATTTCGGCGGCAATGGTTTCGGCCGCGGCTGAGTCGCCTTGCTTTCGCACGCAAAGTAAGGTCAAAGGTCAACGGACATTTAGCCAACAAAAAATACTTACTTCGGAAGCCCAATGAACGTGCCTCGTATCCGCCAAAACGCTTCTTTCCATTATAAGAAAGATAATAAAGTTTATCACGACACCATCTCACTCACGTGCTTCACTCGGGGATACCATTCGTTAAAAAATCTATAGTTTAATTAAAAAAAATCGAAAAAACTTAGTCGCTTGAATCGTTTCGTTCGGTTTTCTTTCTAGCGCGGTATTTTTTAGAAACTACTCTAGGAAAAAACGTAATTGTCGGTTGCCGGTGTCCGGACCGCGGTTGCGCCGCCCGTCGACTACGCCGTGAGTCACTCGGACACAATTTACAACGCGACGCTATGCAAATCTTGCATTTTTCACTTCACCATCGCTAAACACCTCTCGGACGCCGTGTAATGACTAAATCAGCTGATAGAACAGTAAGAAAACTCCGATATTACGCTCGATCGGGTTAGTGTGTCGACGGAGATGCAAGTGTCTCCCGTCCCGCTCTATCTAGGGGGCCTGCTAGATAAGTGGCGTGATAATTTGCATCTGATAGGCGGCTGATAATAATTTCCTTTTTTGCATCCTATTGTTAGACAGATTATTACGGTGAAAGCACTCTATAGAAAGCCGAAAGGCGGTTCGGGCGTCGACAAGATTACCTACAATTCATTTAGTTTAGTTTTCGCGTTAAAATTCATTTCAATTTCAGCCGGTTCGTTCTGCACTATCAAGCACGCAATTATGAAACTTAATGCCGTAAATTGAGATAATGTCTGCTATCCTGAACCAGGCCAATGAGTCATAAACAATTAAGACCAAGGTGCTATCAACCACTCGACCAATAGAACACTCACAACACTAGTTAAAAAAGGCACCGGGAAAACACGTGACGAAAAATTTGGCAGTTTTGGCATCAACCGCGTTTGGAACGTTCGGAACACGCGCTGCGTAATCGAATTTCGAACGTGATATTTGGAACGCGGTAAATTTGAATTATGTTTTATTTTTAAACGGTTGTATTGTGTACATGATTTCGTGTCGCGGGGCTATGACCGACTAGAAGTAAGCGACAAGAAATGGAGCGAGGGAGTGGTGGCCGGTAGGTGGTGGGATCAATAATACCACCGTCTGGGGCGCACGCACTGACCGCTCGCGTGGCGGTGGGGCTGTGGATCTATATTTGGACTGTAGGACAGCCTACAGCAGGGGTGTGGTAAAATGTATCTGTTTTATAACGTACTATGAAACTGTTTATGAAATTATTGATATTTTTATTGTTAATAATTTGGGGAAAGAGCAATTAGTTAATTTTGGGATAAGGTTAGTTAATAGTTAGGTTTAGTAATAACATTGAAAAAGATTTATCAAATCATCATCAAACTCATAACAATTGTGAATGCGGGCACGATTCGAACCCAACTCCTTAAGATTAACGAGCACTACTTTACTATTGCCCCTTACTTGATTCTCTACTATATCCGTCGCACCCGCTCGAGTTCTAACCCAATTACTGTTTTCTCTCAACACTATGAATAGAGGTCTGAAGAAATTCACGCGTCAAAGAGCTATTGAGGTACAGAAGGAAAATCCCACGAATACCCCCTCACTCTAACAACCCCTTCCCCTCACTTGAATTGACCGGTGACATTAGCAATTATAAAGACATTATAAACAATGACGCGAGTACAAACATTTCTGTCATGTATGTAACAGCTGGGTATCCCTGCGACCTTATATCTTGTCTTTTCCAAGCTTTCCACTTTATGGAAATAGCCGGCAAACGAGCTGACAATCCAACTGATGGTAAGTGGCTTTCATCACCCATGAACATCAGCAACACGAAAGGCATCACTGATGCATTGCCGAAACGAAGGGTGTTATTGTTTCATGATTTTGAAGAGTCAACTGAATCCTAGAATTTAGGCTCTGTTTATCCACTACAGGGATCCATCAAGGGGTCCTGAGTTCGATTCCCGATAAAATGTTTGTTCTATGGACGTTAGTTAACCAGGTCAACCTGGTGGTACAGCTCAACCTCCAATAAGACCTGGTACTAAGTATATCATTCGTCCGTTCAACAGTGTGTACAGACACCCCAAGGTTTTCCGTCTAAGGGTCTGCACCCACTGACGGCACGGCATATTAATGCGACGTAAAGAAAAATAATAATAAATAATAAACACTTACACTCATACCCCCGCAGTAGGTTTTAACCTGGTCGCGGGTGGCATGGACATCCATGACCCGAGTACAAATCTGACACATAAATATCTGCCCGGCCGGGAATCGAACCCGCGACCCCTCGCTTCGCAGGCAGGGTGGCTACCAATTAGGCTACAGGGTCGTCAATACCTTTGATGATCCGTGATGTAAAGGTTACCGTTACCATGCCGGACCGTCGCGCCAAGGTCTCGGGTTCGACTCCTATCGTGGCGGTTTTAATGATAAATTGAATTTCCGTTCTCGGTGTGGCTGTATGTGTTCTAGTCCTTGTGTTGTCTATGGCACCAACGACACAGCATTCTAGTGTTGGCTTTAAGTGTGAAGCGTTATTAATTGTACTGGAGGCCTAAACTCTCCTTCAGTCGAAATTCGACTCTAATTCAATGTATCAAAGAGTGACTTCCCATTGTCATTTTCTGTTTTATTTTCCTTAATAAATGTGATTTAAACACTAAATTTAGCTTTCTTCACTTCTTCTCCATATAAACTTCAATTTTACCAAAAATTTGATAAAGTTGAAGGGGCTTCCCAAGTAGCACAAAACTGCATTATAAACTTTCACACAAGGCCCACATCGTCAATCTTAGCATTTGTAATCTATATATATTATAAAACAGTAACTCGATAATGTCTGTACATTGAAGATATTTAAGAAAATTTGATATCAGGGGACTCAGTAGGAGCAATAGATCGTGAATCTGTCATTTTTAAAAATCTTGTCTGTCTGTATGTTTGACACCGCATAACGCCAAAACCACTGAATTAAACTGAGTGCGGTTTTCATAGTTATATTACTGGTGGTCTAACTTAAAATCTGGTGTATGATTTATCGTAATACGTTGCTTACAAGCCGAGATATCAATAAATAGGACTTTTTGATACACCACATAACAGCAAGAAGTACTAAAAGTTCTCGATAAAGGGACATAAGAGACTGTTTAATATCGGAAAAATACGATATTTCTTCCAAAAAATCAATATGTACCATTTTTTTTAATTTATGATTTTGCAGTAAATTAGTTTTGCAAATCAACAACAGATGTCAGTTTAGGTAACTAGAAGCCCATAATTTAAAAATGTAAGTAGGTCTGAGAACGAGTCAATAAATCTTTTACTGAAATTAATGTATACCTATACATATTTATAATATTTAAAACGTTGAGGTTCTAAGTAAATTTTTTAGTTACCTTACTCAATCAATAACACATAACTATGTTAGATTGTGCTATCAGATTCCTATATTCAATACGTTGTATGATGGTGTGGATCAGAGTTAGCGATAATAATGACACAATTTAAAAAAATTGTATTTTTTTTAATAATTAAAAATGATAATTAAAAATCTTAAATTTTGACAAAGTATTACAATTTAGATTTCCTTATTGTATTGGAGGAATAGGCACATAGAAAGTAGATAATAATAAAAATACAAATCCTTTCATATTTAATAATCACAATGAGTAAGAAATTAAAATATTTGCGAATAATCATCTACTACTGTCACCTACTGGTCAATGCGTACCAAGTCGGCCCCGCATAGGCTAATTATGACCGTGTACGTATGTAAGTGCAATACAAATAACTAAAATACTTTTGAATTTGCAAATTGCCACGTAAAAGCAAACGAGAACGAAACTAAACTAAATTGTCATCGTCCTCCATGGATGACTTAAAGCGTCGTCCGTGATCAGACTAAAGGCATCACCCATGCGTTGTCATCCAAGAAAGAAAACAAGAATAAACAAGAATGAAAAAATAATAAAGTATGAAGATGATTAAATTTCTGTTCTATCAAGCTTAAAGAGAGTTGTTTATGATCTAGCAGAGCTTAGAATTAAGATGAATTGAGCTATTTAAATAGCACTAAAAATAATAACTAATCTTATGGTAATGCAGGCACGCTGCTTAATCCACAAACGGCGAAACAGTTTAAACAATGAGTTTCTTCTGAAACGTTTAATAGGTATAATATATACGTCTGGCATTTGGGCTAGGTTCTTGGATGAAAAACTCGGCCTTGCGTAGTTAGTTGGAAGTTACACTTAAAAATCCCAAAATAGAATAAGCTCAGAACAACTAGAGTCTCCCGGTTTAGAGGCGAGCCCTGCTGTCGGGTAGGGGATCTTTTCATTACCGTAAATCTAGCTGGTGTCGCGGTTACGCAACTCCCCAGATAGTCGGGGTGGCTCTTTTGACTCTTCCCGCAGAAGCGTTTAGCTCTCAGGTAGTCAAGAAAGTGGAGGGGCAAGACGTTCCGGAGAGACTCATGTAGCCCGTGGTTGGTGCGATCAAACATTGATTGAGAAACCTGACATGGTACACCTCAGGTACCTGCTAAACCACCCTATCCGATGACGGAGACAGAGCGGCAGCGGCAGTTTGCGCGATCCGGTAAGCAGCATGAAGACCGTCTTACAGACATTATTACTTGGTCAGATAAAAACACACAGTAAGTCAAAGAGGAGGAAGAAGTAGTGCCAAGAAAACACTACGTAATTCAAATGGTAGAAGAATTCGATTAGGTTAGGCTATTTATACTTACGTGGAAAAATTTATCGACGTCTATGAATAAATAGGAGCAATCCAGTATTCCAGTATATAGTATATAGTATCTGAATTAAACTTTTATAATCTCCAACTCCTACAATGTTCTGGTTTAATTTCGGGGAGGTGTACTTATCGAACTAAACTGTTTGTTTTTTTTTTCAGTTGTCTCTATTTATCTCCGTATATCTTAATTGTTAGTTCTACTAGATAAAATAAATAACGCTGTTTCTAAACTAGATGGAATGAAAAATTTAATCTTCTTCATATGTTTTTATTATTTTTGGTCATTGATTATTTATGTGCTCTACCGTTTGTATCTATGTAAATAGAAATAGCTGGCTCAAACTTAGTAAGAAGTAAGTAAGTAGTAAGTAGTAGTAAATACTATTCAATGAATAAGAAGACTGAAATGTTTCATAATGTTGGAGTTTTAATCCCATAATATGTGTAAGAATAATAAGTAATACGTAATAAGAATGTGTGAAAATGCGGAAGATATTTTGGATTGAAGATTTGGTTTAAGTTTTATGAATCTGACATACTTTGAAATACTGTTCTTAGGATATTTTTCATATGTTTTTTTTTTTAATTATTCGATCCAGGGTATAAAAAAAGTAAAATTAATAGTCAAGATGATCAGGTAGGTAATTTGGTCTGATGGTGTATCCTGAAGAACAATTATCTAAATCCTGAACGGACGGAAATAATGTAACCGTTTTTGAAGTTATTTGCTGTTGATAAAGTCGACATTGTGAAACCAGTCCATCATTGAGCCTGAATGTATATCTTAGAATAGGAAACAAATATATATGATCATAGGTTGTGTTGGAGACTAAATATGTTACTCTTGAATTGATGGAAATAATAGAACCGTTTTCACAGATAGTTTAAGTTGTTCATATTGACATTACAAAACCAGTCCATTATTGACCAATTTAGGGTCTGGTGGGGTATCTTAGAGACAGAATATGTAACTCCAGAATGGGTGGGAATAACAGTTTTAAAAATATTTGTTGTTGTGTAATCAGGACAACATTTGACTAATTCAGGATCTGATGGTGTACGTATAAAAAATTATACTTATATTTCATAAGTGTATATTAAAATATTTTTTTTTACCCTCGCTAAAGTGGCTAAATGGATTTAGATGAAATTTGGACTGCTTTGATGTATGTGCTAATACGTAGAATTTTTGTATATTTTTTTTTAGGGTTTTGTTCCTTAAAAGAAAAAAACAAAATATATAGGATCACTTCGTTGTTCGTCTGTCTGTCTGTCGATACTGTTTTCTCAGGAATGCGTGGATATCATTCCAAAAAAACTTAAATTTATTTGTATTAACTTATTGATCCCTATGTCCATTTAATATTGCTCTTATGTCGGTTCTGTAAGTTTGTACAAAACCCTCGGTGCAAAAAAAACTCGCCTTTGGCCGGGATCTATTTTAAATACTAATTCTCAAGTCCACGCAGACGAAGTCGCGGGTAGAAGCTAGTGACTTATAAGAGTTCTTTTTTTTTGGTTTCAATGTGAAGACGTTTTTCTTTTAATATCCGTGATTGTAGTACAATCTCGTTTGAAAATTACATTTGGTACTATTATGTATTCTGACACTAAGCATTTTGTAGGGGTACTTACGCTTCCTGTAGTTTCTAAGCGCTCTTACACAGGAGCAGCACGTTGCAGTCGACAGAGGCAACTGCAACCGTCGACGCTTGCAGTCGACACGCCGACAGCAAGCCGACAGCAGGCCAACTGCACGCCGACAGCAGTTCGACTGCAGCCGTCGACCTATAGCAATTTGTCTGTCGACTGCATATATGTAGTTCAGGAGAGTGCAAGTGTCGCAGATTTATAAAATGAGTTCTAGTGACGATATTGATGTGGAATTGCTAATTGTGGCAGTAAAAAAGTATTCTTGTTGTTGGAATTATAAACTGCAAGAATATAGTAATAAAACTATAAAAAAAGCGAGCATGGATTGCTGTATGCGAGGAAGTTGTAAATGATTTTAAGAATAAATCCATAGATGAAGAAAACATCATTGGTAAGTGAATGATTTATTTTATTGCATTATGAAAATAACTCAAATTACATTTAACAGATTATGTATCCATTTTGCAACTAGCTCCCATACTAAGAGAGCGGTGGACAGCTCCCGCTGATTTTCAAAGTTAAAATGTCGGCGGCTGCAGTCGAACTGCTGTCGGCGTGCAGTTGGCCTGCTGTCGGCTTGCTATCAGCATGTCGACTGCAGTTGCCTCTGCAGTTGCCTCGGTTACAGTTGCCTCTGTCGACTGTCGATTTCAATCCATTGTAGAGTGTGTGTATGCATTTTCTTCGCAACAAATCAATACAAAACGAGAAAAAAAACGTAGAAAGTTAAACTTATTTTGATCCCTGCGAAATTTCGTTTGCATTAATGGCAGTTGAAAGGACGGAACTCGATTGAATTTAATTGAAATTCAAGTATCTAGACGCATTCTGAATACAAGGATCAAGTGTAACAGTGAAGCTTTGCAGAACTACCAGCTCTCTACCGTAAAATCGATGAGTAGCATCGCAGCGCAACCTACACTAGTACGATCTGCCCGCGGGTTTGTACGCGTTTTTCGAAATTTTTAATACCCTATATCTTATTCTAAATTTTTAATACCCTATATCTTATTCTAAATCATTGTCTACCTGTATCATTGAAGTATAATGTCATAGAACAGACATCTTGAACAAAATGTGTGTTCCGCCGGGAGGTTCTATTTTCAAAATTGAGCCCCCGTTTTCTTTTCAAAATCGAACGAATCCATTGAAAATTGAAGCCGATCGGCGCCAAATCATTTTGACATACATGTTCGTGGTGTCGGTTCTATATGCTAGTAATAATACTTCAATAACCTGTATGCTAAATTTCATAAAAATCCGTTCAGTAGTTTTTGCGTGAATGAGTAATGAACATCCTCACATGTAGTTATGTATGAAATTCAAACTCATCATTCAAATTTCTGCCTCGCGGAAATCGAACCCAGGACACTTGGCATGGCCGTCCGGCATGGTAACCATTACTCCACGCGGGTCGTTTTCTTTTCATCTGTTATTTGGCTGGCAACGCATTTTTGATGCTTAAGGTGTTACTGATATCGATGGGCGACGCTGGCCATTTACCATCAGGGAGCTTGCCTGTTCGTTTGTGGCTATTTACATAAAACACAATAATCCATAAATTACGTCACACGTTGGGGGGGGGGGGGGAGAGTTGATGTAGAATGACATTTTGTGACAAGGGGTGGGAGGACGAATTAATAATTGATATATTAAAAAACAATTAATGGCAATAAAACTTATTTCGGAACTGCTTTATATATTATTAAGTTGCGATTACTTTCTAAACATATTGTTTCTTTGTCATTATTGTTGTTATTAAGTTGTTATTTGCAAATTCTTGGATGGTACCACCGTAATTACATCACCAAAGTACACTTGACGAGCAGGGGTTGTGTAGCAGACAGAGGGTGGGTATCGCTAGGGGAGGATGCAGAGGGCATAGGGCTGCCAAACCTCAATAAATTGGAAATACCGTGTATGATAGTACAGTATGCAGCATAACTAATAAAATTGTGACTTATATGCACAATAATGTAGTACTGTACAATTGTATTGTACAGTACTGTATTGTATTGTATTGTATTGTATGCAGTTGCACTCATATCTGAAAATAACGTGATAGCATTTCCATACATATACAATAATATTATAAGGTAAAAAGAGCGTAAGACCAGGAAATTGACCGTTCTGCTCGTAGTCGCTCTGTCAATACAAGACGATACGCACGCTTTTGTTGTTGTCAGAAGTGCTTGACATTTGACATCCAGCATTAAAATGCCTTCGTGTATTATACCAATGTGATTGGTGTAGCGAATCAAAAGATAAACTTGTGTGTGTTGTAGCTGTTTTCAGAACAGATTTTTTATTTCATTTGTAAGGGCATAACGTATCTATATTTTTTTAATATACAGAAGGATATCAGAGCAAAATTAAGCAACGAACAAAAATAATTTTCAATGTGAATAATAAATTTTGCAGCTAAGTGTCACGACGCACGTCCCTGGAAACGCGGCGTTAACGTTTGCCTTAGCGTCGTCCCACATCACGTTAGTTCTATTAATCTTATGCTTATGGCTTCCACTATCTGTGATGAGCTTCGTAAAATTTTCAACCTTATCGTTAATATATTAATACGTGAAGGGAAATACTTTGTACCCCTTTTTAAGAATAATGGAAACACGTAGAAGTCAAATTTTTGGTAAAGTTGAAGTTCATTTGGAGAAGAATTTGACTTCTACGTTTCTCCATTATTCTTAAAAAAGCGGCCAAGTGCGAGTCGGACTCGCCCATGAAGGGTTCCGTAGCAGCAAATAACATAATATAAAAGTTCTTGTACTTCATTGTAACTTTGATCGATGTTTTTTGCGGTTTACGATTTATGACGTATTAAAAAAAACTACTTACTAGATCTCGTTCAAATCAATTTTCGTTGGAAGTTTGCACGGTAATGTACATCATATATTTTTTTTAGTTTTATCATTCCCTTATTTTAGAAGTTACAGGGGGGGACACACATTTTACCACTTTGGAAGTGTCTCTCGCGCAAACTATTCAATTTAGAAAAAAATGATATTAGAAACTTAATATCATTTTTGAAGACCTATCCATAGATACCCCACACGGGTTTGATGAAAAAAATTTTTTTGAGTTTCAGTTCTATGTATGGGGAACCCCCAAAAATTATTGTTTTTCTTTAATTTTTGTGTGAAAATCTTAACGCGGTTTACGGTATACATCTACTGACCAAGTTTCAACAGTATAGTTCTTATAGTTTCGGAAAAAAGTGGCTGTGACATACGGACGGACAGACAGACAGACAGACAGACAGACAGACAGACAGACAGACAGACAGACATGACGAATTTATAAGGGTTCCGTTTTTTGCCATTTGGCTACGGAACCCTAAAAAGGGGTACAAACCCAAGTAGCACAAATGCGCTGTATAACAGTATTTCAACAGAGCACAATGGAAACGTGAGCTGATAAGTTGCAGTATAGTAGCGTTATAAGCGCTTATACAGCTGATATAACTCTAATTTGGGCACAAATTTGACAGCACATAGCTGTATACATAATCTGTTAAATGTAATTTGAGTTATTTTCATAATGCAATAAAATAAATCATTCACTTACCAATGATGTTTTCTTCATCTATGGATTTATTCTTAAAATCATTTACAACTTCCTCGCATACAGCAATCCATGCTCGCTTTTTTTATAGTTTTATTACTATATTCTTGCAGTTTATAATTCCAACAACAAGAATACTTTTTTACTGCCACAATTAGCAATTCCACATCAATATCGTCACTAGAACTCATTTTATAAATCTGCGACACTTGCACTCTCCTGAACTACATATATGCAGTCGACAGACAAATTGCTATAGGTCGACGGCTGCAGTCGAACTGCTGTCGGCGTGCAGTTGGCCTGCTGTCGGCTTGCTGTCGGCGTGTCGACTGCAAGCGTCGACGGTTGCAGTTGCCTCTGTCGACTGCAACGTGCTGCTCCTGTGTAAGAGCGCTTAGAAACTACAGGAAGCGTAAGTACCCCTACAAAATGCTTAGTGTCAGAATACATAATAGTACCAAATGTAATTTTCAAACGAGATTGTACTACAATCACGGATATTAAAAGAAAAACGTCTTCACATTGAAACCAAAAAAAAACTTCATAGTTTCTTCGGCACTAAAAGACAAGGTTTTCTTTGGCGTCAAGGAAATTGTACAAGACTTCCGCGCCAAGAAATCACAAAGGAATGTTTTCAGTGAGTATGTTGGTTTTATTGTCACAATTTTATTTTAGATGTTTAGATACTAGCCTATACGTGCCTTTTTCTTCTACAGTCTATTATTCTCGTACATTATACTATCGTTGAATACTATGAAAAAAATATTCAACGATTCAACGTCTGAGATATGTATCCAAGTGGGTTTGGATGAAACGAATACGTAAACTTTAATATTTTGCTTCTACACTATTTCGGATTTATTGTAAAGATTATTATAAAGATTTGATTGTTTCTTTGCATTAAATAGGCTTCGAAACTACTGAACCGATTTGAAAATTCTTTCACTGTTGGGAAGCTACACTATCCCCGGGTGACATAGGCTATATTATATTTTCAAAAAATTAGGGATCCTTAATAAAACTCCAAGATGTAAAAAAATAAGAAAACCGAAGCATAGCGAGGGCGGTTACTCGTCGCCTTACAAAGAAGAACAAAGAAAGAAGAAAGAACTAAGATACATTATTATATGGTATTAAAAACGGTGTAATAAAATATAGAAAAGTAACAATGTTTATCTGAGTTCTATCTCTCAGCGGATCACAGATCGATAACACACAAGTCTGATTGTCGGATGTCTCAAGGGCCCGTAGCCACATACCATAGAACACAGATTATGAAGAAATGTCACACTACGAATGAACAAATTCAGGGTCGTGTAATGACTGCTACTAAAATTTATAATCATCTATTGTCGATAAGAGATCGTGTTGCCAAGAAGATTATGCATGAAGAGCGGCTGTGCTCTTTAGTCTATTATTCAGTTAATCAAAAAATATACATACATATTTAAGACTTACACAAAGAGTGAACGAATTAGAAAAATTAAAATTTTATTATTGTTATTTATATTTATCTACGGAATAATATAGAGAAACCCCTTGAAACTTCAATATATACAAATTTGTATGTAAGAATAAGATTGATTTAAGCATAAAATTCTAAGCCATTGTTTTACGTATCGGTGTGGTATTGATACTTTCGGCTCGGGGCCCGGCAACGCCTCGACATTTTCGAATAAAACCTCTTAACTCGAGTAACTAAGAATATAAAACTATCACAAGACTGATTAAAAATCGTTTTAAAGAACTTTGAAAATTTCTGAAGCTCTTTAAAAGAAATTCTAGTGTTCATATCTACTCTCTGGTTCTAGGATAAAGTTTTAGGCACAAGTCTCTAACTTGAACGAAACTTTTATCTTTAGGGGTATCTACATTACCTTAAATTATCTTTATTTCATACTATTCATATGTCATAGAAAACACTTATATAGTTGTACTGTTCTCTAAGAATCATAAAATATTTTATGGCCTGAATCACGGACGTAAAAAGTAGAGGAACCACCCGTTAACTGTTGCATGGACATGAGCAACACAAGAGGAGGTCCTTAAGAACGCTATCAATACGTAAATAAAAAATAACGCTACAACTCTAACAAAACTAAACTCATAACCCCATTAGGATTTCCTGTGTCATGGGTGCCATGCACAACACACAAAGACAAGAACACACACATCCAGATCGAGAACAGAACAAACTCATCATTCAAACCACTTCGCATCGAATCGAATCCAACCTTGTCACGGTGATCCGGCATGGTACCCATTACGCCACCTGTATTCTCTACAAAGGACAAAGGATGAGGGGAGGGGGGGCCAGATTTCTCTAGTCAAGGTCGCTCTGTATAGGAATTTTTCAAGTGGGCGTCGATGGCCAAATCCAAAACTATGAGGAATAGCAAAGAGTGCTGAAAGAACTATCCAGTCCGATTTTGATTAAAACTAAAACTGCATCATTGAATTTTTGAAAAATCAACATTCCTTGCCAGAAATTAAACCCGTAGATTACACCATTCGATGGTGTCGCTAATAAGGATCGATTTCTAGGAAGTAATGACATACGGCAAACTTAAGGAAAGAGCTCATTTCATACATACAGGATATTCAAGTATGGCTAGCTTCCACCTCTCACAGGAATAGTATAAATATTTTAAACCAGTTTCGGTTGCAGTGTCAGGGGAGCAATTACTAACGAGTTCAATGCGATAATTCCAGCTCGTTAAAGGCGTATCACTCATGTGATTTACACGTTCTTTTGTGCTCACGCTAACAACTTACGTTTTTGTGTAGTGGTAATAAATTAATGGAACTTTCTATATAGAGCTCTTAGGCGATTTCTGTCACGAACTCTACATTATTTCTGAGTAACATAGGCTATATTTATTTCTAGAAAAAAATAGGGATCCTTACTAAAACATCAGTAACGTGAACCAAGGTGTGAAAAAAATTGCTTAAAAGTTTCTTTCATCGTATACGTTGCGGAAACTATTGATGATAGATTTAAAAAAATGTTCTACAATACATATTAGAAAACATATCAATATCTACAAAAAACCTCGCGATATTAGTATCGCGAGGTTATCGCTAATATCGTTGGACATATAGATGTCCAACTAATGTAGTTATGTCACTATAACCACTTTTTACATTTTAAAAGTTAATAAAAAAGCTGACCAAAATCAGACAATGATAACCATACCTTCGTATTAATCCTTATCCAAATAAATAATTTCATATTCAAAACTGTTTCAATACCTATTGCAAGGGCGGATCCAGCTTTGGCGCCAGGGGGGGGGGGTCACATAGTCGTGGTCAAATCACAAGAAGTTATAATTTAATTTTGATGATAATAGATACAAGTAATAAATATGTATTTTAATAATAAATGTAAGTACCTACTGTACATAAAAAAATCCAACTATACTTAAATTAAAAAATATATATATTTTACGTCGTCACTTCACAAGATATTTAGTTTTTAATTAATAACTTCAAAAATAATGATATTTAAGGAATTTTGGAAAAAGATCCTGAAAGAGGAGGGAATTTCCAATAAAAAAAGTCCCAACTCCCGAACATTATCTTTATTATTTACGAGTAACCGCCCTCGCTTTGCTTCGGTTTTCTTATTTTTTTACACGTTGGGTTATATTATTGGAGTTTTATTAAGGATCCCTATTTTTTTTGAAAAAATAATAGTATAGCCTATGTTACTCGGTAATAGTGTAGCTTCTTAACAGTGAAAGAATTTTTGAAATCGGTTCAGTAGTTTCGGAGCCTATTCAATGCAAACAAAAAATCAAATCTTTCCTCTTTATATATTATTATTTATTATTTATTATTTATTATTTATAAATAAAATTTAACGCTGAAAATAGGGCTCTGCGAGGACGTTACGACAGAGGCGTGCTGCCTAAAAAGCCGGATTTGGAAAGGGTCAATGGTGATTTTTAAGAATAAAATAACTTCTGAACTAAATATTTAAACATTAAAAATGTAAAAAAAACGATTATAAACAATTTAAAAATTAAAAATGACGTAAAATTTTTTTTCTAATGTTAATTAATACCTATACTAGATGCAAAAACAGCAATAATACTATATTACTAAAAAAAACTTTTTTGATAACGTTTTTTATAAATTAAATTTTTTGATAACTTAAAAAAATTTGAATTAACAAAATAATAAACTTTAATATTTTTTTTTGCATAACTTTATTAAGTACCTAAATGAGAAGAGCTCCACGAAGCGAAAAATTTATAGACCAATTATGTAAACTTCTATGCCCTAATTTATAAAAATAGAGATTGGAAAAAAATTACTTAATTAACAACGGTGTAACTTTTTGAAAAATCGACATAATTTTTTTTTACCGAGGTTTTGTTCGTTCAAGTGTCTAGATTACACCATAATTTATTCAAAATTTTAAGTAGTTATTTAATACTATAAAAAAAATATTTTATGTGATATACCGGCTTTTTAGGCAGCACGCCTATACCATAACGACCTCGCGGAGCCCTATTTTCCGCGCTAAATTTTATTTATAAATAATAAAGATAAAGTTCCGGGAGTTGGGCCTTTTTTATTGGAAATTCCCTCCTCTTTCAGGATCTTTTTCCAAAATTCCTTAAATATGTTATTTTTGAAGTTATTAATTAAAAACTAAATATCTTTTTTAAAATCTTATTTTGTTAATAACAATCGCAATTTTTTATGTGCTAATAAACCCTTAAAAAACATTTTTCTAGACGTCATTCCGAATTGAATGAGCTATCTCACATATTTTTAGGAGCTTTATTTCTATTTAACACGTTTTTGAACTTGTTGACTAGACTAATAGTCCAGTGCCGATAGCTCTAAAAACGGTAAAAAGATAGTAGAATGAAACCTATTGCAAAAGGAAGAGAATATAACAAAAATAAAAGGAAAAATAAATTACGGGCGATCTGAGGTCCGGAAGTGGGGGGAGGGGGGTTTAAGGGTAAAAAACGGTTTATCTTGATTTCCGGAAAAACTACAAGTCCTATTGAAAAAAGTTTAATGGCAAAGTTGTAGGTAATAAAAAGATCTACAACTTTTGTATTTACACTTTTATACATAACCTCAAAATTTATGTAAAAATTCAAAAAAACACGTTTTTGGTTTTTTATTTTTACCTTTTACAAAAAATTTTTTTCACGAAATTTGGTGAAAACTTACCTTTGTATGTCCTTAACTTACTGTACTTTTTTTGATTCAAAAAAATATATATTTTTTCATCTTATTTTGACCTTATATCGAAAAAGCACCCTTATTTTCAGTAGAAAAATCTCACATCAAAAAATCAGATTTAAAAAAAAGTTCGATGGTCTTTTTGTTCGTTGGAATCTACTTTCTAATGGTATATAAAAAAGCGTACACTACTATGGTAAATGTTCTCAGAAAATGCAATGAAACGACAACTATTTTCGCATGTTTTTTTGCAATCTCATATGCAGTCAATGGAATCCGAATTTTTTTTGCGAAAATAGTTGTCGTTTCATTGCATTTTCTGTAGTGTACAGTAGTGTATAGTTTTTTATATAGGTACCATTAGAAAGTAGAGATTCCAACGAACAAAAAGAACACCGAATTTTTAAAAAAATCAGATTTTTTGACTGAAAATAAGGATTCTTTTTCGATATAAGGTCAAAATAAGGTGAAAAAATATATATTTTTGAATCAAAAAAATTACAGTATGATAAGGACGTACAAAGGTGAGTTTTCACCAAATTTCGGGAAAAAAAACTTTTTGTAAAAGATAAAAATAAAAAACCAAAAAGGTGGTTTTTTGAATTTTTCACATAAATTTGGAGGTTATGTAAAAAAATGTAAATACAAAAGTTGTAGATCTATTATTACCTACAACTTTGCCATTTAACTTTTTTCAATAGGACTTGTAGTTTTTCCGGAATTCGAGATAAACCGTTTTTTACCCTTAAACCCCACCTCCCCCCCCACTTCCCGACCTCAGATCGCCCGTAATTTATTTTTCCTATAATTTTCGTTATATTTTCTTCCTTTTGCAATGGGTTTTATCCTACTATAATTTTTTTTCGTTTCAAAAATTATCGGCACTGGTCCTATAAAATCAAACGAAGTATTATTTAAATTAATTAAATATTGAAAGTACTTAAATAAAATCAGTCTATATTCTGACAAAAAATATATAAAAACATTATGTTTAACAATTTTAATTAGTGGTCCTGGACCCAGCCCAGGGGGGGGGGGGTCATGACCCCCATGACCCCCCCCTGGATCCGCCCTTGACCTATTGATAACTTTTTGATTTACTCAAATTGGACATTCCATTCAAAAGATTTCATTCAAATACTTTAATTTAAAATATTTTAATTTAAATACAATGTAGATGTATGTTCCACCTGATGATACATATCATCAGCGATAGCCACATGGCTATCGTCGCCCATGAACATCAGCCAAAGGTATCACTGATGCGTTGCCGACCAAGAAAGAGAGAAGAAAAATAAAGAAAGAACTGGCTCTCAAGCCTCCAGCCGGAACACGAATCGTTTTTCTTTATTTTTTTCATTAATTAGATTTTCATTATTTTCATTACATAGACATTTTCATTAATTAGATTTTTATTGTATAACTAACGCCATGTATACAAAAACTACATTCAGGTAGCTTTCCCTTCATGTAAGTTCCCCTTCTTAAAATGTAGATGGCTCTGATTACATTTGTTCAGTGTTGTTTTATCGTAGGGTTTTTTTTTTCAGGACAATAATACAGTTTGCTTAGTACGAGTTTTATATGACACTAGCTGTGCCCCGCGGTTTCACCCGCGTTTATTTGTGAAAAAAGCTAACTACTAAAATGTTATATAGCCTATAGCCTTCCTCGATAAATGGACTATCAAACACAAAAAGAATTTCCCAATTCGAACCAGTAATTCCTGAGATTAGCGCGTTCAACCAAACAAACAAACTCTTCAGCTTTATAATATTACTAGCTTCTACCCGCGACTTCGTCTGCGTGGACTTGAGGGGAATTAGTAATCAAAAAAGATCCCGGCCAAATGTGAGTTAGAGTTGCGCACCGAGGGTTTTGTCCAAACTTACAGAACCGAATCACCTGGCTGCATAGGTGAATAAAGTTTACCTAAAAGTAAACTTAAAACACCTGGGTGAATTAACTCAGGTGAAGGCAACGTCGACGGCACCGAACATAAGAGCAATGTTAAATCATTCCGTAACAAACTTAACTTTGCCGCTGGAAAACTGTCGTTCCCATACATGGACATAGCGATCAATTAACCAAATACTATTATTCAATCAATTAACCAAAAACTTAAACTTATTTAAGTTTCTTTGGAATTATGCCTCCACGCATTACTAAGATTTTGAAATTTGACAGACAGACAGACAGACAGACAACGAAATGATCCTTTAAGGGATATGTTTTTTTCTTTTGAAGAACAATACCCTAAAAATATACAAAAACTCTATGTAGCACATACACAAAAGCAGTCAATATTATAATTATAACCTGTAAACACAACTTCCATACTAAATTATTATACCCCTTTTCCTAAAGGAGTAGATCCATCCCCGAGCCTCGAACTCGATCGACCCGATTCCGACGAACATGCAACCTATTTTTTAATGCGGGATATTACTGGGAGCCAAATTTCTACCTAAAAATTATCTTAATTTAAGAAATATTACTTAGATTTTATATACACGTACACCATTAGATCCTGAATTGGTCAACGTTGTACTGGTTTTGCAATGTCAACGTTAACAACAACAAATATTCTTAAAAACGTTAAGTTATTCCCACCCATTTTAGACTAACATTCTGGGAGTAATATTCTATCTCTAAGATACAAGACTACATCCTGAATCGGTCAACGATGTACTGGTTTTATAATGTCAGTATCGTCACTGGAAAGGTAATAATACTAAAGCTCCATTTTGGCGAAAATGAGTTATATACATCGTTGGATTGGAAAAAATAATCCAAGTACTGGAATACTGGACTGCTCCTATTTATTCATAGATGTCGACAATGTTTTCCACGTAAGTATAAACAGCCAAATCTAACCTAATCGAATTCTTCTTCCATTTGAATTACTTGTTTTCTTGGCACTACTTGTTCCTTCTTTTTGACTTAATGTTTGTTAAGATTATGTTTTTTTTGTTTTTATCTGACCAAGTAATAATGTCTGTAAGACGGTCCCCATTCTGTTCACCAGATCACGTATATCGGGTGGTTTAGCAGGTACCTGAGATGTACCATATTATTAGGTTTTTCGGTCAATGTTTGATCGCACCGACCACGGGCCACGGGAGTCGCTCAGGGACGTCTCGCCCCTCTACACTTGAATCCTGAGAGTTAAACGCTTCTGTGGGAATTCAGAAGTCAGAAGAGGCCCCCGATCATCTGGGGGGTTTCGCAACCGCGACTCAACCGGAAGACTCTATTCTCCTGAATTTATTCCTGAATAACTCTGGGGTTTTTAAGTGTAACTTCCAACTACGTAAGGCCGAGCTTTTCGCCCAAGAACCTGGTCCAAATGCCAGAAGTATTTATTATTCCTGGAAAACGTTCAAAATAAACTTATTGTTTTTAACTACTTCAAAGTTTGTGGATAAGACAGCGTGTTATTAGTTTATTTTTACTACTATTTATATAGCTCGATATATCATAATTAAAAGCTTTGCTACATCATAAACAACTGTCTCTAAACTTTATAGAATGGATATTCAATCATCTTGATAATTTATTATTTTTTCTTTCTTTTATTTTCTTTCTTGGATGACAACGCATGGATGATGCCTTTAAGTCTGATCACGGGCGACGCACTTATTCTTCTATGGAAAACGGTGACCATTTACAATCAGGTGACTCGTCTGCTCTTACATGGCTATTCGTAAATTCAAAAGTATTTTAGTTATTTGTATTGCACTTACGTCCGGTCATAAAATTTGCCTATGCCGGCCGTCTTGGTAGTCATTGACCAGTTAGGTGACAGCAGTAGATGGTTATCCGCAAATATTTTAATTTCTTACTCATTTTGATTATTAAATATCTAAAGGATTTGTATTTTTATTATTATCTCCTATGTGCCTATTTCTACATTACAGTAAGGAAATCTAAATTATGCAGATAATATTTTGTCGGAATTTAAGATTTTTATTTATTTACAAAAAAAAACATTATAATATAATAATATAGTAAATGTACTAAATTGTGTCATAATAGAATATCATCGTTAACTCTGATCCACACCATCATACAGTTAATCTATATTAATCCGATAGCAAAATCTAACTTAGTTATGTCTAATAAGTAAAGGAGAATGCCCATTTTGTATGGAGAAATGTACTGACATTAATATTTTTGTGCCCTGATGAAAATACCTTTATTTGATTATGCTATCTTAATAAATTACACAAACCAACTTTAGTCAATTTTTATCTTAGGAGTTACGAGATTTTTAACAAAATTATTTTGTATTTAGCTTATAGTAGACACAGTAATATAGACTCTATGCAGGCGCATTAAAATCGTATACGTTTAAGTTTCAGATTCATTTGACAGTCCCCAAACGCCATCTATCTTTTAATGTAATAATTTATCAAATTCATTTGACAGTCCCCTAACACCATCTAGTTTGTTGTGTAGTAGTCATAATCGAATCAACGCAAACTATTGGCCCGAAGGATCTTAAAAGATCCCTGATTGGCTCTAATTCCAATATAAATGGCCGAATACTTTTGTGTTGTAAAAAGGAAGTTAAGTTACTTATTAATTTAAGAAAATTAAGTCCAAGAAGGATTTTTTAGGAAATACGGTAATATATAAAATATTTTAGTTTAATTTTTTGTACAAAAATCATTGTGACACAATTATTTTTTTTGAGAGTACTGGCTATGGGCATTCTCCTTTAATTAAAACCCCAATCTTTGACGACCCTGTAGCCTAGTTGGTAGCGACCCTGCCTGCGAAGCAAGGGGTCCCGGCTTCGATTCCCGGCTGGGGCAGATATTTATATTTATTCAAACCCCAATGTTTGACGACCCTGTAGCCTAGTTGGTAGCGACCCTGCCTGCGAAGCAAGGGGTCCCGGGTTCGATTCCCGGCTGGGGCAGATATTTATGTGACAGATAAATATTTGTACTCGGGTCATGGGTGTTACAGTGATGTGTTACGTGTCGTCCATGCCACCTGCGACACAGATTAAAACCTATTGCGGGGGGTATGAGTGTGTAAGCATTTTTTTTTAATATTTTAAATAGGTACACATTAATTTCAATAAAAGATTTATTTACGGTATAATAGCTTTATGTCTCGTTCTCAGACCTACTTAGTTACCTAAACTGACATCTGTTGTTGATTAGCAGAACTAATTCACTGCAAAATCATAAATAAAAAAAAATATGTACACACTGATTTTTTTAAGAAATAACGAATATTTCCTCTATCGGGTACTTTCACAATTTCTTGCTGTTATGTGGCGTATCAAAAAGTCCTATTTATTGATATCTCGGCTTTTAAGCGACGTATCACAATAAAACGTACACCAGATTTTAAGTTAGACCACCAGCAACACAACTGTGAAAACCGCATTCAATTTCATCCAGTAGTTTTGGCGTGATGCGGTGTCAAACATACAGACAGACAAGATTTTTAAAAATGACAGATTTGCAATCTATTGCTCCTATTGAGTCCCCTGATATCAAATTTTCTTAAATATCTTCAATGTACAGACATTATCGAGTTACTGTTTTATAATATATATAGACTAGGCACGATATGATATGATATGACACACCCGACAAACTTCATATCACCTAAAAAACTATTTTTTTTTCTATTTCAGAGATTAGCCGGAACAAACAGACAGACAGACAAAAATTGTGAAAAATGTTCTTTTCGCATATACCGTGTATACATCCAAATGTATTTAGTAAAACGCGGTTATTTTAATATTACAAACAGACACTCCAATTTTATTTATTTGTATAGATATAACGGTGGCGTAAAGTAAACACACATAAATTATAATTTGTATGGGACGGAAGCAGAGCCATCTAGCTGCCGCTAGTGAAAAGAAAAGCTTCGATCCCACACAAATTTTAGAAAACGTGCGTAAATTTTACCGTATTTTGACCTACAAAAACAATAGATTTTAGTAGGAAAAAACTTCTTACTACTGCATGTCATAATTTGCAGCAAACCTGCGAAAAAAATTGAAATGTGTCTAATGGACACATTGGAGAAGTGAAACTTCAAGGACAAGTGGAAAAACGAATCGCAACGGACAAGTGGAAAAACGAATGGCAACGGAGAAGTGGAAAAACGAATCGCAACAAAATTTAAATTTGAAGTATACAGGCAGATTGATAATGTACTTGTCTAATTTGAAAACCTTGGCGTTTATTGGCGTGGGATATAATAATATATTGGCGTGGGATTTATATCGGTGAGAGCTTTATATCGGTGAGGGCTTTATATTGGAGTGAGCTTTATATTGGCGTGAGCTTTATATTGGCGTGAGCTTTATATTGGCGTGAGCTTTATATTGACGTGGGCTTTATATTGACGTGGGCTTTATATTGGCGTGAGCTTTATATTGGCGTGAGCTTTATATTGGCATGAGCTTTATATTGGCGTGGGCTTTATATTGGCGTGAGCTTTATATTGAGGTGAGCTTTATATGGGCGTGAGCTTTATATTGGCGTGGGCTTTATATTGGCGTGAGCTTTATATTGAGGTGAGCTTTATATTGGCGTGAGCTTTATATTGACGTGGGCTTTATAGTGACGTGAGCTTTATATTGACGTGGGCTTTATAGTGACGTGAGCTTTATATTGGCGTGGGCTTTATATGGACGTGGGCTTTTTATTGACGTGAGCTTTAAATTGACGTGAGCTTTATATTGACGTGAGCTTTATATTGACGTGGGCTTTATATTGACGTGGGCTTTATATTGGCGTGAGCTTTATATTGGCGTGAGCTTTATATTGGCATGAGCTTTATATTGGCGTGGGCTTTATATTGGCGTGAGCTTTATATTGAGGTGAGCTTTATATGGGCGTGAGCTTTATATTGGCGTGAGCTTTATATTGGCTTGGGCTTTATATTGGCGTGAGCTTTATATTGAGGTGAGCTTTATATTGGCGTGAGCTTTATATTGACGTGGGCTTTATAGTGACGTGAGCTTTATATTGGCGTGGGCTTTATATGGACGTGGGCTTTTTATTGACGTGAGCTTTATATCGACGTGGGCTTTATATTGACGTGGGCTATATATTGGCGTGAGCTTTATATTGGCGTGGGCTTTTTATTGACGTGAGCTAAAGCTCACGTCAATAAAATATAAATATTGGCGTGAGCTTTATATGGACGTGGGCTTTTTATTGACGTGAGCTTTATATTGACGTGGGCTTTATAGTGACGTGAGCTTTATACTGGTGTGGGCTTTTTATTGGCGTGAGCTTTATATTGGCGTGGGCTTTTTATTGACGTGAGCTTTATATTTACGTAAGCTTTATATTGACGTGGGCTTTATAGTGATGTGAGCTTTATATGGACGTGAGCTTTATATTGACGTGAGCTTTATATTGGCGTGGGCTTTATATGGACGTGAGCTTTATATTGGCGTGAGCTTTATATTGACGTAAGCTTTATATTTGCTTGAGCTTTTTATTGACGTGAGCTTTATATTGGCGTGGGCTTTTTATTGACATGAGCTTTATAATGCCGTGAGCTTTATATGGACGTGGGCTTTTTATTGGCGTGAGGTTTATATTGGCGTGGGCTTTTTATTGACGTGAGCTTTATATGGACGTGAGCTTTATTTGGACGTGGGCTTTATATTGGCGTGAGCTTTATATTGACGTAAGCTTTATGTTGGCGTGAGCTTTATATTGGCGTGGGCTTTTTATTGACGTGAGCTTTATATGGACGTGAGCTTTATATGGACGTGAGCTTTATATTGACGTGGGCTTGGCTTGACGTCCATACGTGAGCTTTATATTGACTTTTTATAGACGTGACAGGACTAGTGGAATTTTTTTCCCACTAGTCCTGTCAACAGGACTACTCAACAGGACAAGTGGGAATAAACGTTCTGTGTAACCTTATGATAGCCTAATGACCTATGGGATATCAAAGGTCGCTATTACCGGAGGTATGAAGAATTTATGTAAATGTTAGCCTCAGTGGCGTAGCTAGCCCTTCCGGGGCCCCGTATCAAAATTTTGCCGTGGGCCCCCTCTCGACTCGAGGGTAAAGATCTTCCTCAAAAGAAATAAAAAGCTAGCGTGAATTAAAACAAATATAATATACTAACATCGATTAATAAACCACATACAATAAATACTCTACAATTTTAATCTGGGAGAAGCTCTGTTTCGTTTTGGGAGAACCGAACGCGAGCGCAGACTCAGTAGCCGATGTGATACGACAGGGCATCATGGTCATTGTCAACGGCATGGTCATCCGCGTGCACGCTTATAAATCTATCCACCTCAGGGCTTAATACAAAGTTTAACGTTGCCTCCTGGTCAGCAAATAAGCAAATGACTAAAAGGAAGGCAATTTAAACTTCATCGGCAGAACTGGCTAGTGAATGGACGATTATGTGTATTCTGTCGGTCGTCTCTTTCACAACTGCGTAAATCGGACGACTCCGTGGTCCGTGGACTCGGCAAAGGGGAATGCCGAACTTCTTGACATCCTTTTTGCCGCCAACTCACCTCTTGAAAATAGAGGGATCGCCTCCGCCTAAAAACCTGTGAGAGCTTGATACCAAGAAGTAGAGACGGTATTCACGCAGTGGTGTTAAAGATCTGTGCTCTTGAGTTGATTCCAGCCCCGGATCTAGGGGGGGAGGGGCAAACCGAGGCACCCGCCCCGGGCGGCAATTCAGGGGGCGCAAAAATCATAATATAGTATGATTTAAAATAACAAAACTTGCTGCACAAAGCGCCTAGCATACGGAAGCCTGGTTGGGAGAATAAATAAATTTATTAAAAAAGAGTTCTTATTGTCCCATTCACGAAAAATGATAACTATTATTTATTTGTGAGTTTTTTTTCATCTTATCTCTATCACTATCAAGTTTCTCCCCCGGTTCGAAAAAATTGTAGATCCGAGGCTGGTTGATTCCCCGTCTTAACGTGCTTATTCTTATTCTAGATCTTTATGCCACATGATACGTTTTCGTGGAAGGTTACCCTTTTTCATTCCATCCAAATAATGGGCGGTCTCAGTGACCTGGCTAACTACAGGCCTATAGCGATAAGCCTCCCTGCTTGCAACGGCAATGGAGCGCGAGATTAACATGCAGCTCCTGGGATATCTGGAAGATCATCAGCTGATCTGTGATCGACAATACGGCAACTGCTGATGCTTTACAAAGCTGAAGGCCGAATTGAAATTTTATCCACACCGATGAGACTCGTGGAGAACTTCTACGGTCCGATTCTCCCGATCATTTTTACCACGCACGTGCTAAGTGTAGAATGAGCTGTGCTAGGAGTAGAATAAGCTTCCTCCTGAGTTATTCCCGGAGCGCTGTGTCATGGGGTTGCCGCCGGCATGTCCGCGCAGCACTTAGTTCCGGAGAGCATTATAAGTCGTGTAGAACGTTATTTTTTTGTACATTAAATATTTTGTTTAAATTTTGATTAGGGCATTTAAATAACTGATTAGAAGTTTTTCTTATTATTATTTGTACTGCCTGTTTGTCTTCAATTCATCGAGATTCCACATTTAGAATCATGGCCTTTTAAAGTTAAATTGCATGATGCTAAAGTAAGTACGAATAAATATACGATGATAAATATACGATACGATGAAAGATAGTCCAAAAAGTAATTTTATTGTTGATTTCACTTTTCAATGAAGTATCGATGCTTCCTGGAACATTTTTCGAATCATAATAATTAATTTCCGGATCATTTCACGAATTTTTTCTAAGGCGCATTGGGGGCCCCCTCAGCCCCGGGGCCCCATATAATTGATAGGGCTGATACGGCGGTAGCTACGCCCCTGGTTAGGCTCGTTAAGCATATTCAAGGATGGTTTTTTTCTATATACCTACCTAAATAGCCGGCAAACGAGCAGACGACCCATCTGGATAAAAGTGGTCACACCAAAGGTATCCCCAACGCATTGCCAACCAAACAGGTAAAGGGAAAGCCACGTCATTACTTTTTGTTCCCAAAATCTGTGGCAATACTCAAACATCGCGTATCTATCATTTATCCGAAGTTGTATATAAGATTTCTCGGTTGGCTTTCTAAACAACGCTGTTTCTTTGTAAATTTGGATTTAGAAGAATGAATGTGCCTCATTTCATTATTCCGACATATTTGATAATTATTCTGAGAGTTAGTTTCCTTATCGTTTTAAATCTTTTCAGAATCCTTATATCTTTGCAATATCCTTAACTCAGCAATGTTAGCCCATGATGGGTATGCACAATTAACCATCAGATACACAACTCTGGAAAATAATTGATCTGGAAAAACATCAGGAACAAACATTCATCTTTCCCAAAAAATAAATATTGACCCGATATTCTTTACTATGCAGGTAAGGTCGCCAAATTAAGCTTGTGTTAACACAATCAATAATAATATAGCGTAGTGGAAGTATTCCGGAGTGGAAATGTACATAACATATCCTATAAAACCATGCAATCGCAGGAAGTAGCCTGTAGACTGCCAAAGGATTGCATAAGCAGCAAGTGGACGGGTTACGCTACTGCAGACAAATTGATGCAGTGCCTCGGGTCCTTCGAGGAATAAAACATAATGCGAGGTGGGTTTATTTAACATGGAACGGTACTCACGATAATACTTGTACCTATGTAACGGGTTACTGTATCGCCAATATATTATATATGTTGTTAGTGTAGTGTGTGTATAAGTGGATGGACGATGTATGATCTACACTCGAGAGAAAAAAAATCGCACACCACCAGCATTTTAAGCAAGAGTAAATTATTTTTAATAAAATTTATCAAAAATTTATCCTTATTTGTATTACAGTATGCATTTTAGGCTTTCAAATGGGTAATCAACCCTTGCCATAATCCTGAAATTTCAAACAATAGCGACAATTGCAACAAAACTTTTGGTTAAAATGTCGGTGGTGTGCGATTTCTTAATAATAAAAATTAAATTATTTTTGTCATTACATAGATGATCATCATTGTAAGATTTGTAAGTTAACATCGTCCCACTGCTGAGTTGAGTCTGCTGTCACAATGTGAGGCCATGGTCCACAAACTAAGTGAAATTTTCTAAGTCAAAAGAAACTCGACACATAACATAACGTAGCTGTTGCCAGCCCATCTAATCGGATCTTTTAATCATCTTTCAATCAATCAGTTTATTTCAAAGAGGTAACCGCAATATTATCAAAGTTTTTTAATTATGCATGCCCCTATTGTATTTTCCTTTTTGATTAAATATTGAGGATCTTCAGAAAATTCACGACTTCCCGAAACACTGCGGTTGTGTTCGTTACAAAGGAATGCTATCGGAAGCAAGACCAATATCGACCGCAGCTCGTCGCAAAACTCCCTATTATTTTGGAATTGCCTGATGAAATCCTTCCAAAACCAAATTGATGGCTGGGCCATGAAGCATACGCCTGGCTGGACGTTTCTATTCACAATATATTTCATTATTATTGAATATCCAAAACGAATCGACTAATCCCACGTATACATATGTACATAATATATTATGAAGACGTCAAAAATGTAACTTTTTTATTTGGCTTTAAGTTGTTCTTATCCTCACGCCTTTACAAGATTTTTATTTCACTAGGTAAATATCATTACAAACACTTATTTTGTAGTATAATAAGATCGAATACATACCTACATTAATTTATTTTTAGCCTTTTCAGCCTTCGGAAGTATATTGCTGGATATAGGCCTCCTCTAACTTAGGCTTCTCAGACGGGTCTTATACCTTCTGAATCCAGCGGATGCCCGCTGTCTTCTTCAGGTCGTCAGTCCACCTCATCGGGGGGTGTCTTATACTCCTTTTCCGAGACATGGGTGCCATTCCAGGACCTTTCTTCCCCCATCGGTTATCGGTCCTATGTATTGCTTTTAAAGGCTTTTATTTAACTTGTAAGGGTCAAATCTCGCAAACTGAATCAGAACGTTTTCTTATCGTTAAAAGTGTTTAATTTTACATATTGATTTAATTCCGATGAAACTACAGGGACTTAATAAATAATGATAAACAACATACACATTTTCTTTTTTTATTGCACTAACACTATAATAGCTGTTGTCGTTCTTTAAACTATTTTAATTGACTTATTTTAATAGCAGTGCATTAACGCCCCAACGCAGAGTCACTAACGGTTACTTAAATCGCTCCTTAGTACAAAATTTGTATGGTAATTCTTTAGTAAAGAGCGATTAAAGTAACCGTTAGTGACTCTGAGTTGGGGCGTAAGTGTAGTAAATGCATAAATCGATTTTTAAATTTACTACCTTTTTGACATTTTATAACACTATCTTCTTAATAATAAGAAGCGAAGAGGAGCGATGTAATGTATCTACATTATTATATGTAAGTTTGTCTTGTTTAAGTTTTGTGTCTCGGAATTTATGCGGTATCTAGTTAAAGATAGAACGTCTGCAAGTCGCTTGGAAGAACTCCAAAGTAAAAATGCATTTTGTTTTTTGTTCTTAAACAGAACTCAATTGAACTTAAGAACGACGTGACATGATTGTAAATATTCTTTTAAACCTTATTCTATTTAGGATGGATTCGACCAAAGTTGTGTATGATATTATATGAATAAAAGTACTAATGGCGTGGTCATATTATTATCCTTTGTTGAAATTTTGTCTTGTTAACGAAAATTACTACTTCATCATCCGGCAAGTTAAGGCGCATAAAAATCATCTCCTAAACCCTCAAAACCCTCTGTCAAGTACATTATATGCCACTCTTCATAGTTTTAATTAGGATCTCGCTGTTTAATATATTTACATATTTTAACACGATTCAACAAAAATCTAGTAAAGTAACAAGAGTCACAAATTCACAATCAAACGGACGAACAAGCTTGCATTTTGATTCCTTGAGGATCCTGTTTTTCTTTGAAGGTCGACTTCTAAAAAGGTTTATATTTCTTTATTTTAATCTATATTATACATTTACGTGCATCTAATTCATTAAAGAAGATTTATTATCCTTATATTAAATTCTTAAGATTAAGCTAGTTGCAAACTCGAAGGATAACCATTTTGTCGAGTCGCGAATACTAGAGTAAAGTCTAGACTAGCCGACTGGGTCTGGCAAGGCTAACACCAGTCCAATTACGCTACTCCGGCAGCAAACACCAATTATCTCCTTTGTAAACTCCTCCTAGCTACCCGTTAAACTGAATGCTAAGGTTCGTTTTACTAGCCATTTCTTAGTTCTTATTGAGAATGTTACTTCGTTTAAGAATGTTCTGAAATCAGTGTTTATAACAGCAAATAACAGTACCTTATAGTAGGAGAACCCAAGAGGGAATTTCGGGATTTAATTGAGCGCGTAAGCGTGAAGACTGGTATTTTTTTTTACTCTTCTTAAATTGAAATTATAATTAGTTTTTTTGAGTAAACAACCAACTAATGTGCAGAATAAGCCACCTTATAAGTTATTAGCTCCTTAGTACATAATTTGTATGTTGATTAGTGACTAAGGAGCGATTTAAGTAACCGTTACTGACTCTGAGTTGGGGCGTTAGTTAGATAGTATTAGTTGGTGGCCATAAAAGAAGAAAGAGAGGATTCAGTCGGCTGGTTGGTTAAGGGTTCAACCTTAAAATTATGTGATCTTTTACTGGAGTTTTAAGTTTGCTACATTCATAACAAGATCATTTTCCAAAATATGCTTTTTCTTTTATTAATTTTCAGTCCAGTGGAAAATGATTTTAATACCGAAGACAAAAACTTGGGATATTGGAGAGATAAATTTATTGAAACCGCAAAAATATTACGCCTCGACATAGGAAGTAATTTCTGCGATATTAAAAGTGATCAAATTCTTAAATGTATATTCTGGTCAAAATAAGTCACAGATTTTAAAATGAATGTGATAAATAAAGAGTGAACTGGTTAAGCTGGTACTTTTCTCTTTGTTTTTACGTAAGTAGCAGTTAAACGAACAAATGAACTGCCTAACAGTAAGTGGTTACTAGTGGTTACAATTGTAGGATTGTACGATTGTACTAATACAATAAAGCTAAATTTTAGATATAATCTATATAAGATAACAAGAAAACATAATATAATCTATGGAAATTTAGAAAATATTACAAAGACATTACTACATTTACTACACTGTCATAACATGTCAATCCTGTCATGTATGAAATACAATGAGCTTATTTAATAAATGTTTCTAAGAAAATATTACAGAAATCATTATAAACTAAAGAGAAGGTAAATAAAATTTTATTACAATTCCTTCACTAATTAATCGAAAGCAACTTCGTTCCATCCGAGTGTCCCTTGACACCTCTCATTTTTTATTATTGTATTATTACTATTAGTATTGTAGAGCTCATCCGAGGCTAGCTGCTAAATTCCATGTCATTCTTCTACATGTTAATTTAACACGATCCTGTAGCCTAGTTGGTAGCGACCCTGCCTGCGAAGCAAGGGGTCCAGGGTTCGATTCCCGGCCGGGGCAGATATTTATGTCCAGATAAATACTTGTTCTCGGGTCATGAGTGTTATTGTAATATAATATTATAGGTATGTGTCGTCCATGCTACCCGCGACACAACTTTAAAATACCTATTGCGGGAGTACGAGTGTGTAAGCTGATGCAAGCCGAGCTGATGGCAAGCAGAATAAGAAAATAATTTTAAAGTACCCACATTTATGTAATAAGTAAATTATTGTAGTATTAGCTTATCGAATTTAGGGTATAAGTGTTCTGTGCGTTTTACTAATGAAATATGTATTGTATGTTATTTAATTTCTCAATAAGCGATTGTAATCTTCTGAGAAATAAAGAATCTTAAACCTTAAACCTTTAAGCGTTTATTATTATTATGTATAAGTACTGCAACGAAATATTAACGCAAAATGAGCTAACACTGAAGCATTAATAATTTATCACCGACATCATATATTGTGCCTTACACGACATAAATATATCATAATAATCCTCCGAACTCATGAAATGATAATATTATATTTGCAAAGTCATTGTCTTCTATATGAGATAGAACTTAACTATTGTCGAGTTCAGCTTTTTAGTAACACTCTGTAACATATTGGTGACGCACCTGGTATTGCAGATGAACATGGGCAGCAAAGACCAGGAGATAACGTACTTGATAAGGTAACGCATGGCTTGTCTTATGTTCCAATATTCTAATGCTATTGTCGAATATTTTCAAAGGTAAAGTGAACCTACTTGGGCATATATTGTGAGAGGAGACCCAAGCTTAGCTGTGAGACAGTTCTAGGCTGGGATGATGATACAATAATGCTATTTGCGAACCTTAGAGAACAAACACAACATAGGAAATGAAAAGGATATCCGTGGGCATTGTTTGCTATAAGATCCTGCGCTCTGAAACAATATCCTTTACGCCAACAGCGCTGGAAATGGGAAGATAAAATATGCTCAGAGACATTCGAATAAAATTTCCTGTCTTCACAGTCATTAGGTAGAGTACTAAGCGAAGGATAGGTATTCCTTCGTAGTTTACAGGAAAAGCTATATTAAAGATTCTTCAGTTTCTAAAGGAAACAGAGACTATTACTAGGAACATAGCTGTTGGAAAATTTATCCGTGTGTTATTAAACTTCACTTCAAATAAGTATATAACGTTATTATTTTGTAATATTTTTGTATGTTAAAATGGATCTTTACGAGTCATTGGACTATGAAAGCCTTTGGTTACTGGTTCTGCAGTTAATTGGCGACGATTACCACATACCGTCTAATTATAAGGTACTACATACATACGACTATCATTGTAATAATATGTAAATCTAAATTACCTCCTGTCATGTATGAAGTCGTATCAGAAAATGTTACTAAGACTGTAAACAAAGAATACTAATACGATAAGGGATGCTCGCGACGCTAAATATTAAATGATAAAAAGAGTCTTGAGGGATTGGTTCATGCGTGAGAATGACACGCATGTATTGTGTTTTTTTGGGGCTTATTTTACCCGGACCGTTTTATATAGAAACATTCGTGAAACATAATATGATATTTATATTTAAATTAGCTTAGCTATGTTTTATACTGTTAAACTGACATACGAAAATATGAAAAGATCTATCAGTAACTGTAATCATAGATCAGTGTACAGTGATCAGCGCACTGTATGCTGATCACACTTTGCAATAAATGATACAAATGTAAACATTGTACAAAATAATTAAAGATTGTCCTCGTGTGTTTCCCTAGGGATCACGGAGCTAAGGCCTGCAACAAACAGGGTCGTTGTGACGAGCGTTAATAACACAACACTGTAACATCTTTCGCCTTTACATTTCAGTTCAACTTACGTCAAACATATGTAATACGAGTAACCGCCCTCGCTTTGCTTTGGCTTTCTTATTGTTTTACACCTTGGGTTACATTATTGGAGTTTTATTAAGGATCCCTAATTCTTTTGAAAATATAATATAGCCTATGTCACCCAGGGATAGTGTAGCTTCCCAACAGTGAAAGAATTTTTCAAATCGGTTCAAGTAGTTTCGGAGCTTATTCAATGCAAACAAACAATCAAATCTTTCCTCTTTATAATATTATAGTAGGTATAGACTAGCGCTCAGCCTGCGGATGTTTATCAGATAATAAGTATCCTATATCCTATTCTGGACGAAGGTCTACGTGTGGGCACAATTTCATCAAAATCTATCCATTAGTTTTTGCGTGAAAGAGCAAAATACACCCATACGATCTTTCAAATTAAAATATTGGTAGAATCATTGCATGCGCTAAGGTTGTTCATAATGTTCATGCATGCGGTTTAGAATAACGAATCGTTAGGTTATCGTATCGTTAAGAATTTACAAATCTTTTTTATGCAAATGGTTGGCTGAATAAATGGCTACTAAACGTTAATTTTATTGGTCACCGTCACTTATCGACGTCAATAACAACAAAGGCTTCACCAAAGCGAGTAATCCCTTTACTATTACGGCAGCATTATAATTAATAATTTTTACTAGAAACCAATATTTTAATTATTCAAATTGTGATCAGTACCGAAATTCATTATGTCTCAAATTAAGCATGAATATAAAGGTTGGGAATAAAGCTTGAGAAATTCCTAATATTTTTAATGAATTGTAAATGTTAAGTAAAGAAAATCTCAAATGATAACATTTATTTTTCATTGCATACATACATTTGCAATAATTAAAAAACCGCAATGCGTTATTAATGACCGTTATAATCCCTGTATGAGACGGGCCTTAACCAAACATCCTGTACAAAGTTCAAGGCAGAAAGAGGTCATTGCCCGGAATAACTAACGAATGAGCACGCAGCGCCGCGTCGCAATAAACGAGCCGACCAATCAGCGTCGAGCGAACATCGCCATCATTGGCTGTTATCACAAAGCGAGAAGTTTGGCTCGCTTGGGGCGCATAAATGGTGTTCTATTAGTGTTATTTCCTTTTGTACGCTGAAAAGGTTTTCACGCGTAATTCATAAAGCCGAGTGAATTGATTGATCACAGTCAGTGTATGCTTTCAATCTGAAAGCTGAAAAATTATGCTGTAAGGTGGATTGGGAATATTCCGGTAGAAGTCTAGGCTTTTCAGATATCACGAACTATAATTCCTCGATTGCTTGGATCAGGATTCTACTAACAATTACGGATTGGCAGGTTTCATACACGTTCAAGAACATTATGGGTCACCCTAGCTTAAGTAACTTGCATATTTAGTAACGTTTTTAATATTTCTAAAACGTACGAACGTACAAAGTGGCAATGTGCAGGCTACATTGTTCGAAGGACAGAATATAACCGATGGAGCCGCAGTGTTATCGATTGGCGGCCACGTCTCGGTAAAAGGAGCACTGGTCGCCCCCTGATTAGGTGGACTGATGACCTAAAGAAGACAGCGGGAAGGCGCTGGATTCAGAGGGCCCAGAACCGGTCAGAGTGGCGCCAATTAGGCTACGCCTATGTCCAGCAGTGGACTTTAAAAGGCCGTTAGATAGATACACAGATAGATAGATATAGATATATATGAATATATTTTTATTTCCTTAACACATAAAACATTAAATAAGTAAAGCCTTAATTTTATTTACGCCCGAAAAAAAATAGCAATTGTTTCGACGAGTGCTATTTGTAAACTTAAGGCGTAAGTTTTCAGAAGCAAGGTAATAGTAAATGTACAAGCAAATAGTGCAACAGACTCTCTAAAGTAATTTCAAGTCGACCCGGCATTTGCCAGGGTTACTGGTAAGATCTGGGAGGTAACAAAGCCTCCCTCTGACGTTGACCTGGGAAAGATTTTATATTTAGTTTTCCTCAGCTGCCATTTCTATTCTAGCAAAACTTCTTCAGTCCGGATGACGTTTTTCTTTTTAATAATATTTAAAAGTGAATTTTTAGTTTATTGTTTTTCTAAGAACAATAATATCATTGGAATTAGACGAAAAATGAATACACGAATCATATCATGCTGTATGGTCAATGTTATCCATAGACGCTAACCACACTCACAGGAAGATAATATAATAATACCATTAATAATTATTATACTGACAAGATAATCCTCATGCAAATCCCTTCTAATCTTAATTATCATAGCTACGAAGCACCATCTTGAAGTAACCAGACCATGTATAATATGTACAATATTAAATACTATATGTACTACTAGCTGCCCCGACAGACTTCGATCTGTCAAAAGTTTTATTTTTGTATGCTGTATCATAAAAAAACAAACAAAAAAAATTGACAAAAAAAAGAATAACAACATTCAGAACAAACAATTCTTTGCAATCTATAACAAACTGTAAAGATAAAAGAGGTAGACATGAACAATCAGGTGTCTACAAGATTGTTTGTCCTGATTGTAATGGCGTGTACGTGGGTCAAACTGGTAGAAATTTTGACACACGTTACCGGGAACATATGGCCGCATATAGGAATGGTCACGCGGATAAGTCTAATTTTGCTAAACATTTAATAGAATCAGGTCACATTTTAACTAGTAACCATACATACAATATATTACATAAATCGGAAAAGGGTTTTAAATTAAATATACTAGAGCAGTTAGAAATAATAAAACATAATAATAACCCAAGTTTTACACTGCTGAATGAACAAATTAATGTATCCAACTCGCCTTTACTGAGGATTTCCAACTGTAATAATCACCAGATTACGTCAGACCCGGTTTCTGCCGGCGTGAATCACTAATTATCAACAACGTCATTAGATAACCAGTGGGCGAGTAGGGTATAAATACGCCACGCTCAGTGAACGATGTTCACTTTGCGACTAACCATCGTAGAGTCAACTTACTCTGATGATGCTCCGTTTCGGGGCGAAACACGTGTTGGTGCTGGTATGTATGTTGGTATATACTTTTAATTATTGTAGTGCATGTTTCCGTTGTGGGAGGGAGGGAGGTGCCACGCATGTCTTGGAGTATATACCATCATACATGTTATCCGCGGATTGTTGCAAATTAGACTAATACTAACTTAATAAAAAAAAGAAATTTAGGGGTGGACCACCCTTAACATTTAGAGGTATGAAAAATAGATGTTGTCCAATTCTCCACCGTAGCCAATATGCACGCTAAGGTTCACGAAAATCGGTCGAGCCGTTTCGGAGGAGTTCAACTTCTAACACCGTGACACGAGAATTTTATATATTAGATGTGAGAATATAACGTGATGGATCAACGATTGAGATGAAGATTATTATCTTACGTAGCACAATAATTAACATAATAGCATTACGATCAGTCATTATCAATGTGGTTGTAGCTGTTATCAAGAGGGTAATCAAGGCTGACAACTGTGCCAAAAAATATCTCCAAAATTCAAATTTGGAATAAAAAAGAGAATGGAACAATATAAATAAAATAGTAAATACGCAATTATAATATTCATATTTTAATTATTTTTGGCATTTTGGGAATTAAATATTGTCTTGTCTTATTTTTATGTTGGCTAAAGTGAGGAATATACTTATAGTTTGGGAATATAGATAAGTTGTATGTACATCAGATCGGCATATTCAGTTCGCGACAAACCCGATTTGAAATATAAAAGAGCCCTACACTCAGACGAAGTGCCATTATAATTTGTTAGTCTCCGATCTGGGTCGATACCCCAAATATCCTACAAATTCGTTAGCAATGCTGTTAGACTTATAAGGCTTCGCGTATAGGTTATCCAAATCCTATTCCTATGTTTAGCAGCTAAAAATAATAGACATTTATAAGCTGGTCTAGGCTAAAAGGCTCATAGACTAAATAGATAGGTACTGTTTTAGTTGTACACCAGAAATAAAGACTAATAATGAGTTACAGGATAAAAATGTATCCAAAAAGTCTTATTACCAAATAGCGATCTCTTCCAGGCAATAACTTTTAAAAGAGGAAAAATTTGGGTTTACGAAAAAAACTTTTTCTTAACGCTCTTTTTCAGGCAAAATTTTGTAAAGGAAATAAGAAAATTGGATTGGCAGAAAGAAAGTTTTTATACATAGCCCAATTTTCTTTATAGAGATTAACAAGTTACAACAACCCGATAAAACTTACTACCTGATTTGTTGGGATGCAAGCCCCATCCTAAGTCCAGGTCAACATTTTACTGCTCTTAGTGCATTCTATTCGAAAATGGAAGGGTTAACCATCGTCAGGATATTTGGGAGTCAGAAGTTCTATCCTTCCTTGAGCCAAGGTAGCAACTTTGTTTTGTACCCAGGTTAATCTAATTTCTTAGACTTTGATTTGGTTAGCTACCGCCTTTCAAACATTCATTATTCACTACCATCAAACATTCCCACTGCAAGGCTCGGGACTTCTCTAGCAAATTGAGGGGTCAAAACCCACAATACATCTCGACGGTCAAACACGGATTAGTAAACTTCAGCGTTTGCGTTGCTTAATACAAATTCACACACGAAGTGTTTTGAAAACTACTGAAAAGGTGGCATTCGCGGACATTCGCGGACAATAATTATACAAATTAAATTAAATTGTTAATTTACACATTACAAACATAACAAAAAACATTTTTTGTCACAACTGCCCCGGGAACCGAACGCGGAACACCCTCATTCTGTCACTCACAAGGAGCCTATAAACTCGCTTGTAGAAAATGCTACCATATCAAGGAGTAAATATCATGAATTTTATATGCAATATGGATTGGGTCCATTGTTATTGGCGGAACCGTCATTGTGTGTACACAATGGGCTGAAATATTACGAAGGGAAATAGCATTTTATAAGCCGAGCCTTGCCTTTCTCTGCTATAAATATGTACGGTATCCGAGCCTTATAAAGTTCAACGCAATACAATGATATTATTATTACATTGTAAAAAATACTAAAAGAAAAAAGTAAGGAGTTTAAAGTAAGGTTTCGGGTTTTAGATCGAGTGTCTTATGTTGGGTATTGTGCCCAAATATATAATATATTAAAAATAAATATAAATTAAAAATATAGTAAAACTTCACTGTCACAACTGTCCGTCTCTGGAACGCCCTTCCCTACTGTATTCGTTACGCAAGTACTTTAAATTCTTTTAAAATTAGGCACACAGTTTCCTCACAATGATTCAGTTATAATAGTCTAGTTATAGTAAGTTATAATAAGTTAAAATAAAGTCAGAACTAGTTAAACAGCTTTAAAATCATTCAACTAATTTTTGCTATAAAAAGAGTCATAAAAGCATTCAAAAGCTGTAAAGTTGTTTATAGAACTGAGGCGCCTCGCGTCGTCTAGGGGATAAATTGCAATTCCAGCACTCCAAAGCTGAAACCGGTAAAAGAACAGAAGCTAAATGCATTTTTTATTTTTCAATCGGCGTTTTAGCTTCAATGCTATAAAGATAATGCAGGCTTGATGACTGAGGAGGTTTAGAAGATGATTATGATTATTGAGTTGCGTTTGCTTATAATGGGGAAGGCCCTAAATATTACGCAATAATACGTTTGCTGTGTACTTTGCGTTGGCAATCCTTAAATTTAAAAAAATACCCGGTAATTTTGGCCAGAGTGGAGATCTGCAGTCGAAATCTCATTATGAGAGAAAACCAGAGCATAGTAGTGGGTGTGTTGAATGGCTTCAACCCATTAATGGCCTACTACTTAGAACTGGTCTCTCTTCTTGAGGAGGATTAGAGCATAGTCCACCACGCTGCTCCAGTGAAGATTGATGGAATGTTTAGTAGCCCACCCAAGCATCGGAAGTTTTTATGCCGCCTGAGGGCCTCCGACATGGCTTAACGATTGTTACCTTACGATAACAACCGGGACCTATAAGCTTTACGTGTCCTCCGAAGCACGGAAAAACTCAAGAAATTTTTGCCATTAGCGGTCACCCATTCTACTACCAACCTTTGTAACTATAATGTATGTAACATATAAATGATGAATTTCTGAGGTAACATACATTAAAAAAATACAATCAAATTGAGGATCTCCTTCATTTTTGAAATATTTTAAAAACAAATGAAGTGCTTTCGCTCTATTAAATGTTTTGAGTTTTCCTTGACCAATAATAACAAAGCGTTAGAGGTGTATTTTATATTATAACGAAGTTTGTATACACTACCGCCGGCGCACAGTAGGGAAAACTGGACAAAAGTCTATATCCAACAAGAAAATAGATATTATACGATGCTTTTTTTTTCATTCGACATAACGTATTCTAAAAGTTCACCTGCGACGATACCCTAAATCAACGAGGGCTCCACGTGACACTGTAATGAACAAAATATCATAAATTAATGATAAAATAATGCGTTTCAATGTAAATAAATGGTTCTATTGCAGTATTATCGGCTTTCATCGAAAAGTGGTGTAAGAATTTGGGTTCCGGAGTTAGAAGCCTACAGATTCCATGCTCACAGGTCTCAGATTTATAAGCTTTAATCCTATAAATTTAAAAGTTATAAATTCATGATATTAGTAATAATTGAGGGTAAATTGTCCAAAAAATCAGTTTTTTTTTTCACTCTAAATCGTTTTAGACTCATACAATTAAGTCCAATGATTTTTTGGACAATTTACCCTCAATAAAATTATTACTAATATCATGAATTTATAACTTTCAAATTTATAGGATTAAAGCTTATAAATCTGAGACCTGTGAGCATGGAATCTGTAGGCTTCTAACTCCGGAACCCAAATTCTTACACCACTTTTCGATGAAAGCCGATAATACTGCAATAGAACCATTTATTTACATTGAAACGCATTATTTTATCATTAATTTATGATATTTTGTTCATTACAGTGTCACGTGGAGCCCTCGTTGATTTAGGGTATCGTCGCAGGTGAACTTTTAGAATACGTTATATAGAGTCGAATGAAAAAAAAAGCATCGTATAATATCAATTTTCTTGTTGGATATAGACTTTTGTCCAGTTTTCCCTACTGTGCGGCGCCCTAGACGCTAACTTTAAGTGGTGTGAGTTTAGCTTGCAGCTTAAAATCTCCGGTAAACGTTTAATTAATTCACTTTAGTATAACGACCTTAATTAATTAATATTATTTTCATAGAATAGAGAGTTAAGCTTGTAAAAGTGGAGAGTTTGAGTTAAAAGTAGAGACAAAAGATAAGTAGACAAGTAACACGAATAAATGGTGTCAATGTGAAGTAGGTAACCATTTTTGTATACCTAAGTAGATAAGTTCTTGTTAGTCCAATTATGATAAGTAACATCAGAAGTTCGGCGGGGACAGACGAATATAATATATCTATCTATACATACACTAGCGCTCAATCCGCGACTATGTCCGCAGTTTCCGGGACAATAAGTACCCTATATCTTATTCTAGACCATGGTCTACCTGTGTGCAAAGTTTCATTAAAATCTGTTCAGTAGTTTTTACGTGAAAGAGCAACAAAACCCTCATGAGAACTTTTTTAATAAACACTAAATCACAGTGATGAACGCATCATTTCAACAGCTGACCTTCAACAACACCAACAGGTATTTCATCAAAAGAATGACTGTAATAAAAAGCCGTGTAGCCTAAAGCTTTGTCATCAAAAAGCTTTCGCTCGTCAAATTTGCCAGAAGAGAGAGCCTTCTGCAAATAACTGGCCGTTAATCACATTATACCCGTGGAACGAGGGAATAACCATCATAGTCGGATGCCTTTGTTTTCGTGGATGAGGCCTTATCAAAGCTACCCAGCTGGCCTTGAATAGCCCAAAATGAGTTTTATATTTAAGCGCATTAGGTTTACTTTAGTTTTTAGGTCAAATAGTTGTGCTTGCATTTGTGCTTTGAATTAAAAGTAGCTTTAATCATTCGTTTATTTGAAAAAAATGTATGTACGAGTAAATTATGATTTGGATTGTTACTAGTAAACTGAGTGTTGAAGTCTTAAACTGACATACCATTGTATACTTAAGTATCAAGCACATAATATCCTAACGCCCCAACTCAGAGTCACTAACGGTTACTTTAATTGCTCCTTAGTAAAGAATTTCGATACAAATTCTGTACTAAGGAGCGATTTAAGTAACCGTTAGTGACTCTGAGTTGGGGCGTAAGATACTAACAACTACTACGAGTAGATCTACTTAGCTAAATGTAAAAAGTGTGAAAGTCAAGTGTCTGTTTATTTTTTACGGTAGGTTATACTATACGCAATACTTCGACAGTAGTGCTATAATTTGACAATGATATTCCAAACGAAGACAAAGGACTATAACTAGATCTTTCCCTAGACTGAATAATCGAAAATTTATCATATTCTATCTTTATTTTCGAAAGGTTGTAAAAATATAGATCACAAAATCTAGATATCGCAAATACGGCATTGCGTCACTTGTGTGCTACTTTAGAAAAAGATAGGAAAAGATAAGACGGTATAAGATTTATAAGACACTTAATATTCCAGACAACTGGGTCAAAATATCGGCATTAGAACTGAGACGGTGGTGGCGGTAAATCACGTCAAAATTAAAAAAAAAAACTTAAATTGATTATTACGTTCCAAGCAATTTAAGAAAACGTAGTTAGTTCTAAAGTTAACCATTAGATATTTATTACCAGTGCTTTTATAAATCAATTTTGAATATAATTTTTCGTTTTATTTCCATAAATGGTTTTTAATATTTGCCTACACATACCAATTATTCGATTTTGAAAAGTGACGTCACGAAATTTAAGACCCCTCCCACCCCTTGTCACACAAAGTCACACTACATCTACCCTCCCTCCTAACTTGTGACGTAATTTATGGATGGTCCCTTAAGGCGCGGTGTGATCTCAATATTCACAAAACTGGGTTTCTTTGGTGCTCGAGTACGAGGAAACCCAATGAAAATAAAGCACGCAAAAAATACAGAGCATAGAAAAAGGTCTAAAGAAAAATGTTTATGGCGGGGACTTAATTATAGTATTTGGGTTGTCCCGCCATAACATAATTATTAATAAAAACGAACTTTTCTTCTTGGAACAATATATTTTCTTTTTGACTCCGTCAGTAGGAATCTCTATCTGTCTTCAAAATCAAATTATCAAAAACACATAAAATATAAATGTAGAAAACTGCCAGCATATATACAAGGAGGATGAATACTATATTACAAATGAGAAGTTACAGAAGAGTATAAAAGATGCCGTACCGATCGCCACATCAGCCCCCCCGGAGACCGTTAAGGTCGAAAGAAATCGGGAAAGTGCACTCGACGTCCAGCTCGCGTCATGCGAGGCTGCACGGTCGGGAGAGCGCGAGTTTCAGACGGTACAGTCGGTCTAATAACTTCGTTCCGTGTTGGTTCCTTAAGTATATACGCCGGTTTCAGCCTATCAATAGATACGGTGGTTGGTTTACCTCCAATATCTATTTTGAAAAACTTTTCTCCGCGTTCTATTACTTTATAAGGTCCTGTGTAAGGCGCTTCCAATGATTTTCGAAGAGCGTCACGCCGAAGGAAAACTTGTGAAGAAACTTGCAAGTCCTTGCTGATAAAAACAGGTGATGTACCATGATGATTTACTGGCGTAGGTTTGATTTTCTGAATGTTGGCTCGTAAACGGGAAAGAAAATCGTTATAGTCCACTACTTCTTTAGCAGTGCTATGGAAAAATGCATTTGGTAAGCGTAACGTTTCCCCGTATACCAACTCAGCTGATGATGAACCAATGTCTTCTTTCCATGCTGTCCGTATTCCAAGGAGAACTAGTGGAAGAACTTCTACCCAGTCATCATTGGCGTGACACATTATTGCGGATTTTAGTTGTCGATGGAATCTCTCGACCATTCCATTTGCAGCTGGATGATATGCTGTTGTATGCAGATGATTAACGCCGATCAGCTTAGATAGCTCCTTAAATAAATATGCCTCAAATTGTTTTCCGCGGTCCGTTGTTATTTTCTCAGGACATCCAAAGCGCGCTATCCAACCAGTGACAAAAGCGCTCGCCACTGTATCAGCCTTGATGTCACGGAGCGGTATAGCTTCTGGCCAGCGAGTAAATCTATCAACTGCTGTTAGGCAGTACCTGTACTCGTGTGAAATTGGCAGAGGTCCTATGAGATCGATGTGCACGTGGCCAAATCTATTCGACGGTGGCGTAAAATAATGCACTGGTGATCGAGTATGTCTAGAAACCTTGGAGCGTTGACATGAGAGACAACTACGCGTCCATGCGCTACAGTCTCTTTTAATATTAGGCCACACATATCTTTCAGTCATCAGTCTGACCGTGGCTTTGACACCTGGATGACTTAATCCGTGAACGCTGTCGAACGCTTGTCGACGAAATTGTGGTGTCAGATACAGTCGAGGTGATGGACTGGACATATCGCAATATAAACTCTTCCCGGAGTCAGAAAACTTTATTTTCTGAAGGTCCAGTGAAGAATCGCTATGCAGGAGCTGCTGTAGCTCGTCGTCCAGTAATTGTGTGTCTGCTAGAGTGTCCAAATCGATCGCTGCTGTGATAGCGTCCGTACGCGATAGAGCATCAGCAACCACGTTATTTTCGCCTGCAACGTGCTGAATGTTCGTGGTAAATTGAGACACGTAGTCGAAATACCGAAACTGTCGAGGCGAGCAATTTCCAGAAGCCTTTTTGAATGCGGACACAATGGGCTTATGGTCCGTATAAATGCTAAAATCCTTACCTTCTACCATATGTCTGAAGTATTTGACTGCTTCGTAAATGGCTAACAACTCTCTATCGAATGGACTATATTTCTTTTGAGCTGTAGTAAGCTTTTTCGAGAAGAATCCAAGAGGTTGCCATTTAGAGTTGACGTTCTGTTGAAGAACAGCACCAATAGCATTATCCGAGGCGTCGGTCCACAGAGTTAGATCCGCTGACGAGTCTGGATGTGCAAGTAGGGTAGCTTCAGCTAAGCTTGTCTTACATGCGCTGAAAGCTTCTTGAAGTTCCTGCGACCACGTGATAGATGTACTAGGCTTAACAGCTGTCCCAGATAAAAGTTTGTGAAGCGGTGCTTGAACTTTGGCTGCTTTTGGGACAAAACGTCTATAAAAATTTGTCATACCCAGAAATCTGCGTAACTCCTTGATGGTCTTTGGTTGCGGGAAATTTTGAATGGCCTCCACTTTTCGCGGAAGTGGGCTGGTGCCTGCAGCTGAAACAATATAGCCTAAAAATTCTACTTGAGGTTCACCAAAAACGCATTTCGCCACGTTAATTACGACCCCGTGCTCCTGTAGGCGCTGAAAAACTAGCCTCAAATGTTCCAGGTGCGAGGTCTCATCTTGAGAAGCCACTAGTATGTCATCAATATAAGAATAACAAAATTCTAGATCTCTTAAGACTTCATCCATAAACCGCTGGAATGTTTGAGCAGCGTTGCGGAGTCCAAAGCTCATAAACGGAAACTCGAACATTCCAAAAGGAGTTGTTATCGCTGTCTTAGGCACGTCTGACGGATTTACAGGGATTTGATGGTAAGCTCGTATCAAATCGATTTTACTAAAAACGGTACAGCCGGATAGATTATGTGAAAAATCATGTATATGGCGTACCGGATATCGGTCAGGTATTGTTCGCGCGTTTAATGCACGGTAATCACCGCATGGTCGCCATTCGTTATTTTTCTTAGGTACCAAGTGTAACGGCGATGACCACGGGCTATCAGATCGTCTTGCGATACCTGCTCTTACCATATCCTCGAACTCCTTCGTAGCGATGCGGAGTCGATCCGGTGCCAACCGACGAGGACGGCTGTATACGGGCGGTCCTGGTGTCGTCCGGATGTGATGAACGGTGTTGTGCTTAACCTCACGCGCAGACAGGTCTCCAGCAGGACGGGTGATATCTTTAAACTGTGAGAGTAGGTCATGATATCGTGAGGAACCTGAAACAACTTTTATATGGCAAAAAGTGGATGGGGCTGGTGTGGCGAAGGTACTTAACAACGTAATATTATCTATCAAACGGTGATTCCTAGCATCTACTAACAAATTAAAATGTGATAAAAAATCTATACCTATTATCGGTTTCGTGACATCAGCTATTACAAAACGCCAAATAAATGCACGTCTTAATCCAAAATCTAAAGATACATTCATCCACCCGAAAGTACTAATCGTAGAACCGTTAGCTGCAAACAGTTTGTAATCCGTTTTGATGCATTGACTTTTACGAATATATTTATACGGGTAAACGCACAGATCGGAACCGGTATCTATTAAATATTGCACTTTAGTTTTTCTGTCTGCCACGAAAACACGGCCACTAAATACTTCATCGCAGTCCCGCGCCGCCGCATTCACTGACTGCCCGTTCCGTTTCCCGGCTGGAATGAACACGGGGCGTGACACTTCGTCGATCTGCTCCCGAATCTCTTGTGATACCAGCATAGGTCCGTTTGGTGAGGTGAAGTACGGCTCTGTGAACGGCGTCGCCAGCGTGGAGAATGCGCTCTAGTCCTAGAGCGTGAGCGAGCACCAGTAGATAATTCAGCTACCTGCTGCGACAACTCCTCTATGCGGCGAGACATTTTATCTAATACAGACATCATTGTGGAGTCTGACAATGAAGAAGCTACAACAACTTGCGCGCTGAGTTCGCCCTCAGCACTCGCCTGAGTATTTCCCATCATATTGTTACCTTCAAAAATATCGAGTGTTCCGCTTTCGTCAGGTCACCAATTATGGCGGGGACTTAATTATAGTATTTGGGTTGTCCCGCCATAACATAATTATTAATAAAAACGAACTTTTCTTCTTGGAACAATATATTTTCTTTTTGACTCCGTCAGTAGGAATCTCTATCTGTCTTCAAAATCAAATTATCAAAAACACATAAAATATAAATGTAGAAAACTGCCAGCATATATACAAGGAGGATGAATACTATATTACAAATGAGAAGTTACAGAAGAGTATAAAAGAAGAAGAGTATAAAACCGATCGCCACATGTTAACCGAATAGAATATTAAATAGTTGTTTAATATTTCCAATAAAAAATCGTAATTTGCTATACAAAAATAAACTTAATCGTCGACGTTCTCTGTATTTTCAGCGGTAACAACATGTTTTTTTTTGAGAATATAATACGCATATGGTTTTATTAAAACTTAAACCGGACAGATATTGAATTTAATGTGTATATTCTGAATTATCTAAGGAAAACCCTCATATTAAATGTTTATTCGCAATCTAGTTACATTGTTAGCAAAAATATGCTCTGCAATTTTGAACCTTATTAAGCGTCACGTAAATGTAACATTAGATTAGCGCAGATATGCGGTTGTGTGAGTGAAATCAACGTTTTTAAATCGTAGTCATACCGCGCCTTAAGTGTATTACATAACATACAGACAATATCCCCAGTTTTCAAGAGCTTCAAAAGTTTTTCAACTACATCCTTAATCGATTTTGCTGACCGCTCTCTCACTGGAAGTTTTAAAAGAAACTGGGTAAAGTTTTACTCGAAATACATTAATCTATTTATAGCAAACATACCAAAGAAATCCAAGGATATTCAATTTTTTTTTCTTTTTTTATACGATTCAAAATAAAATGTGTTTTCGATTGATTTGATAACATTATTGTTCACTTTGGCCTGCAAGCTTGTAGCTATGTTTGTAAAAGAAATGATTGAATTATACCCTTATGATGGACCGCATCGATTAGTATCATAAAAGCAGTGTTGTTTTTTCGAATTTTACTTGGTTCAATTCACGGGTATGGCAAACATATTTAAAAAAAAATTAATGCAGTTTTGTTTTTTTTTCAAAAATAAACGAATGTTTCCTTTCAGTGAAAGTAGGTATCTCCTGTATTTAGAGTACTTCCCTCCAAGTGACGTTAAAAAAATCCACCCTGTATACTGTTTTGTTGGTTGGATAGTATCTTGCGCCAAACTTTACGTCCCCCCTGATGTAGCAATAAAATTATGTGTAACTTATTTTACTGTTAAAATTCTTTAAAAGAAGACTTACTAACAACTATCAAATATTACAGATCAGATCTTATTGCCATCCTTTCACTAGAAAGCCGGTTAGCCCGAAAAGTAGATAAACCTGCGAATCATTATTTTTCAAAAACCAGGATACACAGAATAATCATTGTTTGACCCATACAAATTTCTTTGCCTCCATCTTATAAGATGGTATCTGCTCAGAAATTTATGTCACATATTTTTACATCCATTTTTCCGGTTTAAGTAAGCATGTTACCTAGATTTTTCCGCATATTATCTATACTAATATATAAAGAGGAAAGATTTGATTTTTTGTTTGCATTGAATAGGCTCCGAAACTATTGAACCGATTTCAAAAATTCTTTCACTGCTGGGAAGCTACACTATATATCCACTATCCCCGAGTAACATAGGCTATATTATATTTTCAAAAAATTAGGGATCCTTAATAAAACTGCAATAAGTTGTAAAAAAATAAGAAAACCGAAGCAAAGCGAGGGCGGTTACTCGTATTATAATAAAGTGACTGACCTTATCAACAGGCATGGAGGGGCACGCGCGGCACAGGTTCCAGAATGAGCCAATCATCTGGGGGCTGCCTCTCGGCTGGTCTACGCGGTCCAACTGTACGCCCTCGCGGGGTGAAGCATGTGATGCTGCTGGAAGGGAGATTAACTAGTTAACCAAGTGTTACAATTGCTACACTTAGGGGATACCCAACAGTACCTACTTATGGTGGATGGAAACATAATAAAATAAAAAAGGATGTGTTTACTTTTGTACGCGCGTGAGAAGTTATACTTCTTTGACATAATTAAATAAATATTTAATTTAATAACGTGTCTCAGTTTTAATTATCTTTCAAAATCTATTTTTGTATTAAATAAATAGAATAAAATATTACTTGTGTACTACCTAAGTTTAGTTATGTTTACTTACACAAGTACAAACTAGATGGCGTTGTTCAGGAACCTGAATCACGCTGTTGAGTCTCTGTGAGATTTGTAGAAGTAATAACATTACATTTTAAAAGAGGTAAAGATAATAAGACGCTAGGGCCAGCTATCCAGTGCTTTCATACTCCCTCCATGGTAGCGCAAACGTTTAACGCAACCTTTTTGCAAGTCGCATAAGAAGTATAACTTCAATAAATAACGCTACCCACTCATAGCTCCACACTAGGATTCCCTGTGGTGTGGGTGCCATGGACAACACATAGAAAAGAACCCACACGTCTAGATCGGGAACAGTAAACTGTTATTTAATCATCAGCCTCGCTGAGAATCGAACACGGCATCTTTTTGGTACGGCGCGAGCGGCGCGGCGTGGTAACTATTCCGCCAGATGGGTCGAATATTCGGTCTGTATTTGGATAGGTGACCGCTAGTGGCTAAAAAAATCTTGACTGTTTCTGTGCTTCGGAGGGCACGTAAAGCTGTCTGTATTAATATAGTAATATAACAGTCGTTAAGCTATATTGAAGGCCTTCGGGTGGCATGCGAATTACACAATACGATACAATTTATGAATTACTGATAATGAGATCTCTACGCGCAGACGCACATTTCAATTAGACAGATCCTCCAGATTTATCGCATCAAATTCAAATTCAAAATATTTTTTTCATAAAGGTACCGTTGATGCATTATGCACGTCATTTTTTTAATCAACCAGCTTTTCGCAAAGGTGCTTTGTCATGGACGAGAAGAAAAGCCGTAAAGAAACTCCTCAGCACATCTTTTAAAAATAAAAATACATTGATATAATTATTACAAAAAAAATTATTACTAGCTTGTACGGAACTGGTTGCAGAACAGGTCATTTCCATGCGTCTTTGTCATTTAAGTACTCAACTACAGTATCCTTTGCTTAAAAGTTGAGATTTTACATGTTTCAATGTGTGTGACCTCCATTAAAATAGTATTTAAAATATATCCAGTATCTACAGTTGTACACAATACGAGTATATCGGCGTGCGTATAGCTCTTCAGATGTTTGAGATTGAATGTTTGAGATGGTTGAGATTCGATGTTTGAGATGTGAAGATTGTTGCGAACACGCGTCACACAATCGCAATCATACATACAATACATCTATACTAAAATATTAAAGCTGAAGGGTTTTTTGTTTGTTTGTTTGCACGTGCTAATCTCTGGAATTGGCAGTCAAATTTCAAAGATTATTTTTTAACCGATTTCAAAAAAAGGAGGAGGTTCTCAATTCGACTGTATTTTTTTTATGTTCGTTACCTCAGAATTTGAACGAGATCTGACAAGTAGTTTTAGAGTAACTTTGAAGTCGGTTATTTTTTGTTATTAAAAGGGCATCGAACCTAATTGGCACACCTACAAGTCCGCCATTTTGAAAAAACCTCGATTCGGCGGCCAGTGATGAAACATGTGTCAATCGATAGACTAAATGATTATGATCAAAAAGTATTCAGTGATGAAATGTCGTAAGTGATATACTTTCTGAGATAAGTGAGTTCAAAACTGTAGAAAAATAAAGCAAAAAACTTCGTTTCAGCGGACATTGATAAATCATATGTCATTCGATAGGCTAAATAATTACGATTAAAAAGTATTCAGTAATGAAATGTTGTAAGTGATATAATTTCTGAGATATTTGAGTTCAAAACCGTAGAAATATAAAGCAAAAAAAACTTCGCCACGGCGGACATTGATGAAACATATGTCAATCGATAGGCTAAATGATTACGATTAAGTATTCAGTGACGAAATGTTGTAATTGATATACTTCCTGAGATATTTGAATTCAAAACCGTACAAAAATAATGCATTAAAAATGATCATTTACTCATTTTGAATTTATTGGGTCAATAATGAAAATTAAGTTTATTATGCCATATGTGTATATGCTGCATAGGTACTTGATTTATTAATAACGGGTAGGTTTGAATTTAAAAAAGAAGCAAAGCAAAAGCAAACTACTAGGTTGTTTTATAAATAATTTATTTGCCACCAGCGGCTACAGCTTTGGCAATTACTCTAAACCCAAAGTTAAAATTCATTATTGGCTTAGTTTTCTATATCATGTCTGACAATCACTGAATCTAAAAATTCCGCTGGTGATAAAAACAATGTTTCCTGATGTCGAGCCCATGCCAAGAACCATATAACCCACATTATATGGGAACAACAGGACAAGGTTCTTTTTTCCACTATGCATGAGCAGTACCATCCCGCGATTTTATCTCTACCCTTAAGTTGTTTGTTTGACGAATTTGTTTAATTTTTATAATACATAACGTAACTGAGGTAAGGAAAAAAGTGACCGGTACACTTGAATTGCTGTATCGCCATAAACACTTAACCATAAATACGCCATAAACACTGGTCATCCCTCACCTCGATTATGCTATGTGTTGTACAGATTTGTCAAAAGAACTTCTGAATACATTGGAGCGCCTTCTTAATAACTGTATTAGATATATCTTCGGCTTACGTAAGTATGACCACATTTCCCAGTTCCATTCCTAACTTAAATGGCTACCCATTCGACACAGGCGAAACCTCAGAATTGCTATTTTGAATAATGTGTCTTCTCCTGTTTATTTAAAGGAAACCGATAGCACTGCTTATTTCGGGAATTCCTTCACAATGCAGTTCATACTGTTCTGGAACTCCTTGCTTGTAGACATCAAAAAATCATAGACTATCAAAAGCTCCTTCAAGAAGTCCGGCAGCACTACCTGAAGCAATTAGAATGTTGTCGCCCGTGGTCTTCAACCAGATGTTATATATGTATTTATAATTATTTATTTACTTAATATATAATATAATATGTAGAATAAAAATAAAAAATAATTAACTACAAATGTTTTATTTTTATACGGGTTTGAACTCAAATATCTCAGAAATCATATCACTTACGATATTTTATCACTGAGTACTTTTTGATCGTAATCACTTAGTCTATCGATTAACACATGTTTTATCAATAGCCGCCGAACAAAGTTTTTTACTTTATTTTTCTATGGTTTTGAACTCAAATATCTCATAAAGTATACCACTTACGACATTTCATCACTGAATACTTTTTGATCATAATCATTTAGTCTATCGATTGACACATGTTTCATCACTGGCCGCCGAATCGAGGTTTTTTCAAAATGGCGGACTTGTAGGTATGCCAGGCTCCATACAAAAATGTTGGAAGCCCTTTAGATTATGTGTATGATAGCAACTTTCATGAGGAAGGCTTTAGGCTATAAGGCAAAAAGAAGTTGCTTCAGTTACAGGGCATCGGAAGCGAAGCGGGGGCGGGTTACTAGTTCATGTTTTTCGACTGGGTGAGCAATAATTATTATGATGTTAGTAATAGATTTAACAGTTTAACAATTTTTGCGTTTATCGGCCTTCAGAAAGTAGCAGTTAGTTTCCTATAGTCTCACCGGCGGCATACCAAAGCACTTTTATGCAACGAAAAGGAATACATAAACCTAAATTATACGATAATGCCAAGTCATGGCATGCAGCCAGTGGGCGCAGGCTTTTATACTGTCTCTTTTGTACTGGTCTGCTTGGACTCAAAGTGTAAGAAAGAAAGAGAGTCTTTATTCCAAGAAATACATACCTACTACAAATTATAAATAATTATTGACAAAAAATAACACACTTCAAAATTAGAGATAACTCAGAAACTACTTAAATTTAAGTGGGACCACATGACAAGCACCAGCTATTGACTAAAATAAAAAAAGAATCGTCAAAATCGGTTCACCCAGTCGAAAGTTTTTAAGGTTTGTTACCTTACATAAAAACCTCCTGCGTTTTTAAAGTCGGTTAAAAATATTATAAACATGAGTATAACAAAACAGTGAGATTCACACTTTTTCAGAAAGCACTGGGCGAAATGGAAGGAGTCCTTTTTCATTCACACTGGAGCAACGTGGTGGAGTCTGGTGCAGGTCAGGTGTAATTTACCAGGCTCCCTGCAGTGGCCCGCTAATTGTTGAAGTCATATAAAACATTAGAACAATAGCCAAGGTTTTAATTAAGCTCACGGCCTTGACTGCATTGTGGGAATGGTCCAACATTTTCTGTATTTTTTCAAAACGGTGTATATTTTTCCGTAATTTTTGCTCGCTTTTCAGTTATGAGTAAGTTCTAAACGGCAAAAACAATGGAATTTGAAACAGAAACAGAGCAGTCTTTTAGAAAGTATTCATACAGTTGTTAATAAAAAAATATATTGATACTAGCTGCCCGGACAGACTTCGTTCTGTCAAAAAAAATTTTTTTTTAACCTTCCGTCTTTCCTATCTTTCAAGTTGGATCAAACTGCACACGGTGTGCAAATTTGATTAAAATCGGTTAAGTAGTTTAGGAGTCCATCGCGGACAAACAACGTGACACGTAATTTATATACTCGTAGATGTTTGAATTACAGACTTTACCTCCCTTTACATTAGCGTGTCGGTGACACTCGTTGGAATTTTAATTTTCATGTCCATTTATCGTGCCTTTTTAGTACAAAATCGCATTGTTACAACACTTGCGAGTTAACTTGGAACTTCGCACTGATGATGTCAAAGAAATGTTTGGTATGCAATACAAGCTGCATTCCATGAACATAATATATTTATTATAATATTCTTTTCATAATATTCAATAATTTTTTACTAAGTTAATTGTTTGTAATCTTAACAAAAATTTCAATTACATAAGCTTATATAACGACTAGGAGTGATAAAAACTTATCTAAGTTTCTGCATTACCATGCCCACGTACATCGACCCATTTTTTAAATAATGGCTTAAAACTATACCTAAACGTAAAAACAATAATCTAAATTTTAGTAACAAGAAATAACCAACTTCAAAATTACTCAAAAACTACTTGTCAGATCTCGCTCAAATTTACGTGGGACCACATGACAGGCACCTGCTTTCAATTAAAATAAAAAGCGGCCAAGTGCGAGTCGGACTCGCCCATGAAGGGTTCTGTAGCAGCAAGTAACATAATATAAAAGTTCTTGTAGTTTGTTGTAACTTTGATCAATGTTTTTTGCGGTTTACGATTTATGTCGTATTAAAAAAAACTACTTACTAGATCTCATTCAAACCAATTTTCGTTGGAAGTTTGCATGGTAATGTACATCATATATTTTTTTTAGTTTTATCATTCTCTTATTTTAGAAGTTACAGGGGGGGGGGCACACATTTTACCACTTTGGAAGTGTCTCTCGCGCAAACTATTCAGTTTAGAAAAAAAATGATATTAGAAACCTCAATATCATTTTTGAAGACCTATCCATAGATACCCCACACGTATGGGTTTGATGAAAAAAACATTTTTAAGTTTCAGTTCTAAGTATGGGAAACCCCCAAAAATTATTGTTTTTTTTTTCTATTTTTGTATGAAAATCTTAATGCGGTTCACAGAATACATCTACATACCAAGTTTCAACAGTATAGCTCTTATAGTTTCGGAAAAAAGTGGCTGTGACATACGGACGGACAGACAGACAGACAGACAGACAGACAGACATGACGAATCTATAAGGGTTCCGTTTTTTGCCATTCGGCTACGGAACCCTAAAAAGAATCATCAAAATCGGTTTACCCAGTCCAAAGTTCTGAGGTACCAAACATAAAAAAATATAGTCGAATTGAGAACCTCCTCCCTTTTTGAAGTCGGTTAAAAAGCCAGGAAACAAAACATTTTAATGGTTAAGTAACTTCTCAAGATTTTTCATTTATTGCAGAATTTTCGCAATGGAGCTGATGGCGCTCATTTCAAAGAATAATAAATAGGGATATTAGCACTTTCTAAAGTGGTCTCTCTCGTTGCTGAGCTCATTGAATGTTCGTTAATCTTGTTAGCTATGTAGATTTCAACAAGCTAACAGCTTTTTAGTGAAACAGTAGTTGAATTAACTGTAAGGTTAGAATATTTCGATACGATTATATGTATAAATATTAGCAAGTTCTTTATTCAAATCGGTCTTTTATTTTATGATGATTTTTTTAAATGTTAGTTTTATTTTTGTTTAGAAATTACGCTACATATTTATTAACACTCCAGAATCGTAGAATAAAATATTAAAATACTTTTTTTTCATGGTACCTTTCCTACAGGTAACGTGAGGATGAATTTTTTATTCGTCGCGTACCCGTATAGTGTGGGTATCGTTGAAAAGATTTTCCAAAAATCCTACGGGTCTTCTAAGACCATTTTTGGAATTAGGGGTGCGTTTGTGGAATATTTGGTTTTAAATGCTAATTTTGATTGGAGTCAAGTATCCCCCGCTGCTGGCTAAACGGCTGGAGTTGGACAAGTGAAAAAATTCTCAAAAATAAGTTATATGATGAATTTACAACGAAAATTATCATGGGTATGTTAGCTAAGTAGTTAATGAGTAATAGTCGATAAACTTACTACTTGGCCTTATACACACTTGCCCGGTTTTTTTATTTATTAAAATCGTTGTCTTTAAATGTCTAGATCGTAATAATAGCCTTACATTGTAAGAGGAGATCTGAACTCTACCTATTAGAAATCGTGTTTTAGTTTTATAGTTTCTTGTGCTATTTATAAACATGTCCACCAAACTATCAAATGTTTTTATAAAGCCGCAAAATAGTATAAACCTCAGATGAAAGAATAAACATCTGAGGTATAAACTTGTTTGCTACTGAAAAATGATTGGCTGTGTGAGATAGCCATCAATGTCTCTGCAGTCTGCACCAAAACTAGTCAAGTCAGAATCGAATTCGTTTTCCGAGGGTACTGTTATGTTATGTTAGAAAGACAATTTTTTAACCTACTTCAAAAAAGGAGGAGGTATATAATTCGACTGTATTTTTTATGTTTGTTACCTCAGAACTTTCGACTGGGTGAACCGATTTTGATGATTTTTTTTAATCTAAAGCTGGTTGGTGCTTGTCATGTAGTTCCACTTAAGCGCGATCTGACAAATAGTTTTTGAGTTATTTTGAAGTTGGTCATTTTTTTCTTGGTAAAATTCAGATTTAGTTTGGTATTTGTAAATATTTAAGAATATGAGATTGATTAAGAACTTAATATACGGCAATGGGGGAAAGTAGTAAATTATCGTGCATTTTTATAAATAAACGTTTCATTTTCCTATATCTTTGATACTAATTCGATATAATATTTACTGTATAAACCAGAAAACGTTAGCTTTTTTGAGTATTGAAATTAAAAGAAAATACAGACAAACAACCAAGCCAATGGGGTTTCATTATTTCATCGGGTTTGGAGAACTCTAAAATACAAATGCGTTATGGTGAGTACTACATATGAGTTGCATTTGATTTTCCGATGGAAGCTTGCCAAAAAGCGACTTCGGGGAACTTGTTTATCGTTCACAACTCCTATGGAAAAGTAATTTGATGCGAATGTGCCGATAGTTGATATCTGAGATACTAGTCAGTCATTTCTAAACTGATTAACCTGTCATATGGGTGATAGAAAAATAAAGATTTGAGTCTTCAACTTAGTGTTTTGGACTTTGCTTGACTAGTGAACAGTCCTGGGTTTGATTCGCAGGGAGATCTAAACTCAAAAAGTAAGGGAAACGATTTTAAAAATTGTTTCACCAGTAGAAAGCTACATTATTTCTGAGTTATATAATTAGTTATATAATTGTATTACTTATATAATAGTTATATAATTGTTATAGGTATCCAATAAAGCAAAGACATAGAGTTTAATACTTGTTCATTATGTTATTTTGTTCCTATAAATATATATTTCGATTTTGCATAGAACTTGGCACTCATTTAGATTTCCATTCTTTTTGCGGCGAAGCCCACAGCCAAGTATAATTTTTGTACTGAACTTGGCTCTCCTTTTTTACATTTATGTTTTTGGTGGGATTGTTTTATACTAGTACTTATGAAGTTATTAAAATAGTTATTGCATTTTATATCCAGTAAAGGGAGATACCGCATTTAATTACAGTTATTACTTTACTTTCATTACTTTTATTACTTTTATTGTTTCTCCATAGGGTTTGCCTGGATAGCAACCTTCCTTGAGCATGACTCAATCGCCAAACGACTTTCTTTCTTTATTTTTCTTCTGAGAGAAAGAGTTCAAGAAAGAGTTCTTGGCCGGCAACGCATTGGTGATGCCTTTGGTGTCCATGGGCGACGAAAAAAACCACTTTGTTAGCTTAGTTAGCCCCTGTTCTCTGAATTGGTCGAATTAAGTAATCCGACTTTCTTAACTTTATCTAAATACACTGAAAGTATTTTGAATAAATATGAATATAAGCTCATAACTCAACGTGGGAAACTTCAGCGAGGTGTTGGCAAGGTGAATGTTGAGTTTGCAGAGAGCTATTCAAATATTTCAAGAGCTTGAGGCGTCCGAAATTGCTCACTTCTTAACGAGAAATTGTTGTTTATATTCTGAAGCACTTTCATTCTTACTTATTATTTTTTATATAATATAACATAAGTACGAGCTGACTAATCCATTGTCATCGGTGAGCGACATTCACAAAACTTACGTATCAGTATTCAGTTTATAATGAGTCGTATTTCGTCGCGTCTCGTCGCGTTGTTTCACGACTTGTCGCTTTCGTTCCTCATCTAGGACAAGAGGTATAAAGTATACTGATGCGTGTACCTAATGATATAAATACATAAGAAGTTTTAACAGGATGGTAGCTCTAGGCAATGATATTATAATGTAAAAAAGAGGCAGATATGTCACTAGCGCGCCGACGATGACGAGCTTAAGAACAGGCAATTGACCCTTCTGCTCGTAGTCGCTTTGTCAATACAAGATGATACGCACGTTTTTGTTGTTGTCAGAAGCGCTTGACATTTGACATACAGCGTTAAAATGCCTTCGTATATTATACCAATGTGATTGGTGTAATCAAACAATAGATAAACGTGAGTGTGTTGTAGCTTTTTTCGCAACAGATTTTTTGGTTCATTTGTAAGGGCATAACATATCTATGTTTTTTATATCATTGCCTTGACCTCGATATTATAATTATAGTATTTTATGTTATGGCATATCAAAGCTATGTGATAAAAACTTTTCTTCGTTACTACATTCATTAGACCTTTTTCAAAGGTCGCTCTGAACTTAGCGCGCAAGACTTTTTGCTTTTTTAGCAGTAAGCGTTAAATTTCCGTTTTAGCAAGAACCATCCAAATTCTTGAAAGCGCTGCAGGTACTTAGTCGAGGGTTAAATCAACCGGGTTTTCATCGCCGTCATTTTGAAATATTTTTGAGGTTCTTTTGCTGAAATTACTTATGTTAGACGTTGGAAAGTTTTAGGCTACTAATTTCTCTTTTGCATTGATCAACTTAAGTATTAAATTCTGTTCCAATCATTTTTCTTCAAATATTTTTAAGTGGCAGGGTGTTTAGTACATATAATACCTTTAAATGAGCAATTTTAGTATATATATGTATAATCTGAGTCTCAGAAACGGCTCCAAAGATTTAATAAATTAATTTTAGTTTTAAAAAATTAAACTTATATTTATTACAAAAATAAATATTCTCTAACTTGAGAAGAACTGGTTGCCTAGCTGATAATTTCCATACATCCTTATTATTTAAAAATTCATCTATGTTATAAAAAATAACAAAAATTATCGACATAGACCATATTTAACGAGTTCAATTAGGAGATTATAAATGTTGTACCGATCTGGAAGTATCCCCTTTCATGTAAAATAATTTTCCAAATCGGTTCATAAATGCACAAGTTCAGAGGTACCTAACAGACAAAAAAATATCAAATGAAGAACCTACTCATTTTTCGAAGGCGATTAATGAACAGTACTTCGCGAAAAGAAAAAGCTTGACAGAACAATAAAACAACTAAATATTTTCTAAATTACTCTGAACCTCAGCAGCATAATTTTATTGAAGTCGAAATTGCAATCCCGCTTGCTATTGTAGGTGAAATAAAATTTAACACAATAAACCTTTTACGATCTGGGTTTGTAGAGCAGACATAACATTTCATTTGAGTATTTTACACTTATACATTTCATTTGAGTATTTTACACTGATATACATTTCATTTCAGTATTGTACACTTGTCTACAGAACCCTATTGTGCAGCGCGCTTTCGAATACCTATTTTTTATTCAACGCTATTCAAAAAATGTATCATTTCGTGAGCTAAATTCGGTAGTTATTAGACTCGGAGTTTTTGACATGAATAACTAACTCGCTCGGTTCGCTTTGACATGTGTTTATTACTTTCGTAAATATACACTGGGCTTGAAACTATATTTTTTTATCAGATTTATATGTTTTATGTTCGACATTCTATATACTTGAGCCTGCCTTGTAAGTCTATCTATCAGTAAAACCGCACTAAAATCATAGAATATTTTTAAGATTAAGTACAGTTCACAGAGCGTGTTAAATAAATAAATATAATGCAGTTTAAAGTAATTTTTCATAAAATTTTCTGTAATGAACTTACTTCACTTTTTTTGGAGATTTATTAAGCTAATTCTTTTTCAAATCCAGAGTATATACATATACAAACTATAGTGGTATTTTCTAAACGAATCAAATAATAATTCTTCTAAAAAATAACCGACTTCAAAATTAGGGATAACTCAAAAACTACTCATCAAATTTCGCTCAAATTTAAATGGGAGCACGTGACAAGCACCAGTTTTCAAATATAAAAGAATAATTAAAATCGGTACACGATAAAAAGTGGCATTCGTCGCCCATCGCATGCGCAACACGAAGGGGAAAACCGATGCATTGCCGGCCAAGAACAAACAGTTAAAACATGTAACTAGAATATTTTAATTATAAAAATTCTAAATATAAAATCGTTTATTCATATAAGTAGATATCCCTGACCACCACCATTTTAGAAAGGTGCTTTATGGTGGTGGAGAAGAAAATTGGCGAAAGAAAATCCTCAGCACATCTTTTAAGCAATTATACGTACCTAGCTCTTAACCGATCAATAAAATGTTTTCAACGAGAACATTCTACATGTGTACATAGAAGAAAAATAGTAGGTATAGATATACAGAACCTTGGGATATTGTATTTCAATCAGCCTTTATATAGAATAAGTACATAATACAAGATAGTAGAACATCTCCTCGAGCGAGATTAATGTATGAAACCTTCGCGAACCCAACGAAATGTTAAACTTGACATTCCCCCGAGAAAAAGGCGAGGCGTGGTTTTTCGTGTGACAGCTCAGATTTCCTCGTGTTTTCTCAAGGTAATTTATGCCTCGTTCCTAGGGTTGACAACATTAATTTATTCGTAGACATATGTATAGTAATTTAAAAGTTATTATATACAATAGGTATTAAAATTTTTACTGAAAGAGCAAAAAAGGCAAATATTTGATCTAACTGCTGACATCGTAATAATATATGTAGAACGTCCATAAAGACCATACTGTATGAATGGTAAGAATTATAAAAAATAAATTTAACACAATACTTAATTGACGTTTAATCTGACTTAAACAAACTTAAAAGGCGTTTATTTTTACCAAGTAGGTACTTCATTGACTTTAAACTTATATCATCACGGACACTGAACACTTAAAATGCAATGGGTGCTCACGTAAGTCAAGGTAGACAGGTTTATCTGTCATTAAGGTCAATTGTCACCTGTCAAAAGTCAAATGTAACTAGGTGGCAGTATCGGTATTATAAAATACGAATTGGGAGTACCCGTTGCATTTAAAGTGTTAGGTACTTTGTTGTTGCAAAATAGACATTGATCTATGAAACAAAAAAAAATGTAAATATTTATACATAATGCTTGGTTGGCAGCCCTACTGCGAAAAATGTTTTAAAAAGACTGTTGTGAAAATAGAAAAAAATGAGTTAAGTTTAACTTTTGACTTTTAGATTCCTTTTAGGGTTCCATAGTCAAAACGGGACCCTTATAGTTTTGTCATGTCTGTCTATCCATCCATCCGTGTGCAGTCTAGCTCAGAGACCCTTAGTACCAGAAAACGATACTAAACAAAATCACACAATTGTGATCAACTTTCATTTGTATATTTCGCTTTCTGTTTTTTTTTCGGTTTTATAACGCGCGCCCGATTGAAACATCTTTGGTGATAAAATTATAAGTATTTTGAATTCACTTATTATGAAACTACCGATTGAAATATTAGGAATACATCATAATACTCTTTGGAAAATAAAAAGCTATAGAAAATCTGAGCAATTTATTTTCTCATAATTGCTACATTCGTTATGAAATGTGAACAATAGAACATTTCACAGTTCATTTTAACTACGTTTTAAAACAATGAACGATATGACAGATACATTAAATAGCATCCCATTCAACGGTCTGTTTGGATTGAAAATCCATTTTGAATAATATATTACTTTGAATTTTTAATAAGCCTATTGAAGAATTTTGTGACGGATTATACTCTTAAGGTCAAAAACGCAGAAAGTCAAACACGCATAATGACAAAAAGTAAAATGCTTCAGACAAAACGTGATGATGTACAAACAAGTTTTTATTTCAAAAAGAATTTGTGCACGTCAAGAAGATTAATTTTATATGCACTATGCTATGCACGCGGCTTTGCCCGTTTTTTCCGGGACAATAAGTACCTTATATCCTATTCCAGATCATGATCTACCTATTTGCTAAATTTCATGAAAATCAGTTCAGTAGTTTTTGCGTACAAGAGCAACAACTATCCTCACAAAATTTTAATTGTGAAATTACTGAATTTACTGTATTATTATGTCTACTATTAAAAAGTTTATGAATATTTTAATAAATATTGCCAGGAAGTAGGTACTATAAGTAAGGGCTAATGTCGATCTGAAGTGATAGGCCGAGATATAATAAGCGCGGTCGATATTTGGGTGACAGTTATTGGCTTTTTCTTGAGCGCTTCCGTGCTTCAGAGGGCACGTAAAACCGACAGTCCTGGTTGTTTTCATAGGATATCAGTCGTCAAACCGTGTCAGAGTCCTCCGAGTGGCGTGAAAAACTTCCGACACTTTAGCCACTAAACCCTCTACCACACCATACCATACTATGGGTTGAAGTATTGTTTCTATTGCAGTAAAATTGTTGGATATCAAGCTGATAGAATATTCATTTACTGATATTCTAATCATTTAGCTTTCAATTTCATGCCATACGCCATGTACAATTTAGTATTAACGAGTATTCCCATAGCAATTGTGGGTTACCCGTTTCATATTTAAACCAATTAAATTTTGAAAGGATTCAATTAATTGAACATCATATTAATTAGTAACAGTTTGCACGAATAGTCGAATCAGAAATGTTGGCAATAATTGAATTTCTCTTGCTGCTTATACCAGAACACATTTATTAGGTGCGATACACGTATGACAGATAAATTAACATTTGAATAAAATAAAATTAAGTTTTTAATTTTTAATTGCAATGCTGCCAGCGTTCTGGGTACAATGCCTAATTTGGGAATTTTGGATGACATTTATCTCTTGTAAATATACTTTTTTTTAAATATTACTTACTTTAGTTAACATATTTCTTTTTATTATTTTAAGTTATAGTAATTTATTTTTTTGTTAGTTTTAGATATCTGTAAATTAATTAAATAAATAAATAAAAGTTTTTAATTTAAATGAAAATAAATATTTTGGCTTTATAGCCTAGTATATTTTGGGTGTATACAATACAGTATAGTATGCTGCATGTGATGGATGGATTCTATTTTGAGAGTGTTACTGTTTATGTGACGGATAATGTGGGGAGACGACCACCTCAAACGCCGGTTGTCGGTGGTTGGGACATCCTGTTGGTGAAAACACCATTTATGAAGTAATTAGCGCTTTGGCTGCGTTTTCTGGGATAATAAATACCCTATACCTTATTTCAGATTATTGAGGAATTTCCTCGTCTGGAGCTGATCTGTAGTATCAGGTCGGGGTTATCAAAATTGCATTGCCATCAGAACTAAAGCAATATGAATAATCTGAATTTCACCAAGAAAAAAATTAGCGACTTCAAAATAAGTCAAAAACCATTAGTCAGATCTCGCTCAAATTTAAGTAGGACCACGTGACAAGCACCAGCTTTCGACTAAAAAAAGAATCATCAAAATCGGTTCATCAAGTCGGAAGTTCTGAGGTACCAAACATAAAAAATACAGTCGAATTGAATACCTCCACCTTTTTTGAAGTCGATTAAAAATTCAGTTTATAAGGATAAAAGGAAGTTGGTCCAATTAAGCTTGCAAAATTTGAACTTCACAGTCAGGGTAAGCTAAATAAAATCCTTTAAAAGTACATTTCGTAGAACAAGAACGATATATTTCTAAAGTTCTCTTATAACTGAGCAATTGAATTAGTCGCATTCGCTCATGTCGGCAAACTTGAGGAGTTGGAACTTCTCTCCGTAGCAGTAAAGTTCCATTGCGGTTAGGGTTGCCAGGCTTACATTTTCAAGACAACTCTGCCAGACCTAGGATGCTGTTAATATAAATATGTATATCAAAGGTACCTTCCTACTAATCTTATATACTTATAAAATTCTCGTGTCACGGTGTTAGAAGTTGAACTCCGAAACGGCTCGAGTCGGCTCGACCGATGTTCGTGAATCTTTGCGTGCATATCGGCTAGGGTTGAGAATCGGAAAACATCTATTTTTCATCCCTCTACCCCTAAAAAATTTTTGGCAGAACGTTTGCCCGGTTAGCTAGTAAGTACTATATATTTTTCAGTATTACAAAATTATTAATATATAATTGAGAATAATTATAAATAATTGAGAACCTCTTTAAGGCTTATTGATAAGGTATACTTTCGTAGGAAGTCAACATGAGTTATGTATATGTAAAACAAGTAGGTGTTCGGAGTTCATGACGTCGAAGTCTAATTACAATTTTTTTCCAATGGATATCTGCTGTTGGCCCTATAGACCTTTACAGCCACGGACAAGGGTCATTTAACTAGACACGAGTCGTATAATTCAGGGACAATCCCGGATTTCCCAGCCACCTGGCGACCCTATCTGCGGTACCTTAATATAACTACAACTAATTACTACAAATATAATATTGAGTTAGATGGAACTATAATATAGATGATCATTGCACGTAAAACTAAATTGTTATTGCAATCTCAATACTTTAAGAATGATGTAGGCGGAACTCAGAGGATAATCGTCCTATCGAAGTGTTCAGAACATTGATCGCGATGCAATGAACTGGAAACACGTCGCTGAACAGTGTAGATAAACGTTAGTTTAAGGATCGTAAATGTGGTTCAGTAACGCTTTACAGGTTCAGTGTGTCTCGCTTTATTATGCTGAAGAGCTCCTTTATATACACATACTATATGAATATTTTAATGTCACTATTTAACAGATGATCAGACGAGTTGCCTTCAATCCACTAATGAGCAAGGTTTCTCCCCTGAGGCCTAAAGCATACTCCACCATGCTGCTATAGTGCGGGTTCGTATCCAACGTAAGTATCGGAAGTTTTCATGCCGACCAAGGGTCTCTGACATGGCGTAATGACTGTGATCTTACGATAACAACCGGGACACCAGCCACCAGGCTATGAATGCTTCAAGACACGTTATACGGTAATAGGTACTCACTATAGCCCAAAGATAGTAAAACAATAGGCATTAACGATAAGTTGCCGGGCAAGAAAGAAGGGACGAGAAAGAAGGTCTTTCTTTCTTTTTCTTCTCTGTTTCTTGGCCGGCAACGCATCAGTGATGCGTTTGGTGTTGCTGAGGTTTATGAGCTACGATAGCCACTTACCATCAGGTGGATCGTCAGCTCGTTCGTTTGCCGGCTATTTCCATTAAAATAAACTGGCGAAAAAAGAATCAAGAAGCAGCCTATTGGTCAAACTGCAACGTGTGCGTGGCTTGGAGCTTAAAAGTACCGCTTCGAATCACCATGTTACAGTGTTAAGGAATGTTTTAAAACATTTTATAACTACAGTGCGGCAGAAACACTTCAATTATAAAGCTATATCGACGTCGTGTCGTATATTGTAGAAGCGCCCATTGGCGACCGTGTCCGATGCGGTATACCGGTGCTAGTGTCAAGTTTGATTGATATTCACATCGTCATTCACCGCCTTGTTCCAGTCTCCAGGCGATAACCTTATTCCACATTGATAAATTAGACCACCAGCCCTTCTAGACGACACCCCTTTTCTGTAAAGGCTGACGCCATACACTGCCTTCAAAACTGAGCACGTGACTTCAGTCAGAGTCATGTCATTCTCATACATTTTGAAGGTAGCGTTTGGCGTGAGCGATTACAGAAAAGGATCTTGTCTAGACGGGCAGGTCTGTTAGCTTCGAGTTAATTTCGCGGTTTCCTAAGGGACCAACTACGTACGCAGTTACGCACAACTAGTGGTATGGCACAACTAACTTCCTTCATTTGAACATTTGGATTTGCCCACGTTTTCTGGCGTAATAAGTAAGTACCATAATATATCTTATTCTAGATCATGTCTGTGTGCTAAATTTCATGAAAATCCGTTTAGTCGTTTTTGCGTAAAAGAGTAACGAAGTACGAACACGCATAAATTAAAAAATACTAAATTTAAAAAATTTAAAAAATACTAGCATTGACTCATTATATTACTGCGTATAGATAGACAGGGCCAAGCCGCTCTCAAAATGTGGCAATTAATTAGACCAATGCCCCGTACATGGCGACGCTATCTCACGTCGTAGTTCGTAAGAGAGAGATAGCGCTACTTTTTGCTTGTACTGTACTAAGAACATTTAATTTGATATGATGTCATTTAATGACATCACACAAAAATGTTGTCTTTTTCTGGCAAAATTATTATGTTTATTATGTTTATTATTTATTTAATCGATCCTTTCATTTCATTGCTTAGTTTTAAATCTTTCTTGTATACATTTATTTTGAGGCATAAAAATAGAGGATTTTTCCGAGAGTCGGATGAAAAAAATTAACATGGAGATTTCGTATCATAAATTTCTTATTTCGAAAGAAAATAACGTAAGAGATGAGAAAAATTTTAATCAAGTAGCTAGACGTGTTGTTCTATATGAAGAAGATAATATTATAATGAAGAATTTGAGGCAGTATTATTAAAAGCTGTATCTAATCTGGAATTCTGAAGAGTGGATTAAGTAAGGGGCGTTACCGTTTCGATGCGAGCCAAGTACGGAGCAATGAACCTTCTTAATTGGCCTCCAATTTCCAACTTTGGAACCGAGAATGGTAAAATATTTGATGATTGTTACAGAGTTAGTAGGAAACCTTACATTGCATTAGTTTCGGCATTAGTCTGATATTATAATCTAAAGACCGTCGATAAAATGACCTTAGACCTAAAGACGTAAGAAAGTTACAAGACGTACGCTCCAGCTCAGAGTCACTAATGGTTACTTAAATCGCTCCTTAGTACAGAATTTGTATAGTGATTCATTACTAAAGAGCGATTAAATTAACCGTTAGTGACTCTGAGTTGGGGTCGTATGTAGATCCTTATTTCCTTTCTTTTTTCTTTCTTCTTGGTCGACAATGCATCCGCGATGTCTATTCTGTTACTGACGTCTGATGATGTTACTGATGACGACACTCTTACCATCAGGTGGTTAGTCTGGTCATTTGACTAGTTACATAAAAATTAAAAAATAAATGTTTGATTTAGGTATCTGTAGAAATTTTTTATTTAATCCCATAAAAACATTTTTATAAGACCTCCAAAGTATTTTAAATTTTAAGTAGATAAAATAACCGAATCCCAACAAATTAATGAACATTATTGCACCAGGGATTTATAAGTACAGTAAAGTTATTACTTTCACGATAAGCAAGCAAAGCATTTTGAAGGTCTTCATAAACGGCTCAAGTCTCAACCTACACATACTAAAAGCAGCCATAAACGGTGTCACATTATAATATGTCGAGTAATAGCTCATGCCGATCTAATGAATCCGAGGGGTTCGGATGACGTCACCAACATGGTGCTAACGATCCATGACGTCACAACCCCACAACATCTTGCTTAGTCTTGAGATCTGTCTCCCGTCTGATGTACTTCTCGTATTGATTGCGGACGGACTATTTTTTTCTTTTCATTTAGTTTTCACACAAATCAGCCAGGAATCGCGAGTGTTTTTAATGCGGAGTTCGGTATTTAAAATCAATCTAATCTAATTACTTAAAACAACCAAAATGAATGTGTACCACACGGTGCGTTTTAAGGTGAATAGACAAAATTTGGCGATTGAAAGACTGGTATGTACTTTATTTAATTTTATTGTATTCTAGTTTAAACTAGTTATCCATTTAAAAATCGATATCAATGTCCTTGCATGTTATATACCAATGATTGGAATTTTAGTGTAATCACTATCAATTTGACGTTTCTATGGGGTGTACCAATCAGCTGACTGCAGCTAAGGCGAGATAAATATGCTAAGACAATATAATTCAGCTAAGCAAAGTAATTAATAAAAAAAAATAATGTATAAACCACAAATGCTACATGAAACTGATTAAAATGGAGACCAGATACGATAAAAAAAATACAAATGTGTTAACTTACGAAATTCCTTTCCCAGCACTAAAGTAGCACAAAAACCAAAAAAGGTTAGCGTAAAACGATTTGATTAACTAAAAACGCGTTCCGAAATTAAATTTTAAATGCGACAGATATTTTTGAGCCGCGAAGCGCGATACAGATGTGTTTTTCGCGCTCGGCACCGGCGTGTCGGGCGACTGCCGCAAACTCCGTGAAAAATCAATAGCTACCCCCGAGGACGGCCCCGCATGCGGAACTCGGCTGCGACCGACACTACTCACTCATTTCCTTATTATGTAACCGTGCGAGACAGAGACACACATATACCCCGCACGTACCTCCCATAAACAACCCTCCACATCCCGCCAATCGGCTCTCTCAAAATGGTTGACTGACGTTTGACGTTTCGGCGCGAAAAATGACATTCGTGTCAGTGATTACTCGCATCGAAATTGGCCTTCAATCGATTTTACCGCTTCATTTTGATTCCGATGTGATAATGGCAAATCAATATGAACTTAGTTTACATACTGTTTTTGTGAAAGTCGATTTCGTATTCAATTTTGTGGAAAGTAAAACATTGACTTGACAGTTAATATTTTGTGGGGGTTTATGTAATGTCAGTACCGTTTTGTAGAGTACAGTATTGGTTTTCTCGTAAGTCGTAACGTAACTTGCAGGAAAAGGGGCGTTGCACCGGTGCATCGAATGCAACATGAAAATGTTTAGTGAATACAAGATTATGTATCAGCACAGTTGGGACCATTCATTTAACGGATTGGTTCGTAAACTGAACTAAGTAAATGTGTTTTAGATTTGACCGGTTTTCATCAATTTCATAGAATGAAGGTTTTTTTTTTTCTGTCAAGGATTTGTGATTGTGATAAATCAAAGGTTATTTATTTAAATGATTGATGTGTACCGGTTTTCATGCACTAGTTTTGTAGTTCGGATAGAATTTGCATGGCACAAAAATCAATGTTATATCTAGTGGTATTGCCTTCTGTGGTGTTAGCCGCAATTTTCTTTTCGACGTTACGTTAGTTTTAGCAGATTTTGACCATAGTTAGTCTATACTAATATTATAAAGAGGAAAGATTGTTTGTTTGCATTGAAAAAGCTCCGAAACTACTGAACCGATTTGAAAAATTCTTTCACTGTTGGGAAGCTACACTATCCCCGGGTGACATAAGCTAATTATATTTCCAAAAAAAATAGGGATCCTTAATAAAACTCCAATAATGTAACCTAAGGTGTAAAATAATAAGAAAACCGAAGTAAAGCGAGGGCGGTTACTCGTCGTTAATAAAACTACTAAACAACGGCTTACTTTTAAATTATTGAGCAAAGCTTAGTCAAGATCGGAGGGTCGAAAGCATATAGTAATTTTGTTATGAATTATTACAAAGAAGCTGATTGAATATTGACAGTAGATGAGATGCCTAGTGCATTATTCAACGTCGTCGATGTCTTGGAACAATTTATAATTGTGTCTAGACTCGAAATTTTGCATTACTGAATTAAAAAGATACGAAAAGAAATATTCAAATATCCTTTTGTGTAACTGATAGGTATTGAACTTTTTCGACTGTTCACAAAAACAAATCTCGTTAATAAAAAACTGGTAGCAACAACTTTTAACGTTATTGAATGAAGCCTTGCTATAGAAGAGATTAGATGAATAACAAAAAGTTACACTGAACGAGTTTGGATCAAGTTTTTCATATTTTATTTCTAGATAGGTAGGTATTTTGATCTTTTGAGATTAAAGAAATACATGCGAATAGCCGATAAGCTAGTACCTAAGTAGAATGACAACCTGGGTGGTTACCATCGCCACTGGACTTTAACACCAAAGGAATGAATCTGATAATGTTCCTAGAAAGACAGGGACACGCGTTATTTTTGGGTCTCCAACACTGTAACGAGAACACGTGAATAACATTTCGTTGCCAAGTTTAGAAGGACGGTAACGTTGGCTAGCAAAAGGGTAAAAACCCTTACAACTTCGGGAGTAAACTGCGTGGTACAGAGTCCAGGCTGGACCTGGCACCGTTGCCTTGTCCGTAGTTCAGCAAATCGCACAACGAGCAGAGGACCTGGTCTCCAAATGGAATGTGAATGAAATTTTATGGAAATATCTGACAAATGAGCTGACGATCCACCTGATGGTAAGTGGCTATCGTCACCTATGAACATAAGCGATACCAAAGGAATCACTAATGAGTTGCCGGCCCAGAAAGAGAGAAGAAAAAGAAAGAAAGAAAGAAGAGAAGAAAAATAGATGGAGATCTACACTAAAAAAGTTAAGCATTAACAGCTTATGTGTAAAAAAATACTGTGCAACAATAATCTGAATTTTACCAAGGAAAAATAACCGACTTCAAAATAACTCAAAAACTACTCGTCAGATCTAGTTAAAATTTAAGTGGGACTACATGACAAGCACCAGCTTTCGATTAAAAAAGAATCATCAAGATCAGTTCACCTAGTCGAAAGTTCTGAGGTAACAAATATAAAAAAGTACACTCGAATTGATAACCTCCTCCTTTTTTTGAAGTCAGTTAAAAATGTTCATAAGAAGGCTTTCTTTAACTACAGTGGCACCGCAAGAGACGTCACGGTAATCGAATCTAGCTCCCTGATGTGAGTCGGTGACACTCGGCACGAGGTCAACGTAAACTAGGGTAAATAACCTCATAGTTAATACTGTGGGTTTGTCTATGAGGTACTAACTGATTTATAGGTTACGCATGTGATAATAAAGTGAAACTGAACCTTAATTAACACGTAAAAAGAAAAGTCCCTTGAGCATGAGTCAGCCGCCAAACGACTCGTCGTGTTCCGGCTGGGGGCTTGAGAGCCAGTTCTTTCTTTCTTCTTCTTCTCTCTTTCTTGGCCGGCAACGCATCGGTGATACCTTTGATGTCGCTGATGTCCATGGGCGACGATGGCCACTTCTGCGAGGCGAGTCTGGTTTAATAAAACGAAATCGGAAACATATAAACACCTAAATCAACACCAGGAACATACAACCGGGAAAACTGAGATACAACCGGGATAACTGAGTTACAAATGACATAGGACATTGACAATTGTATTTGTAATTATCTTATCTGTCTTGTTTTGCCCCTACTTGTCCTATTTCAGATAAGGGTGTTCCGTGTTTGACATGTATTCTTATTTATCCGCCGTACTATATACAGTTAATTCTACAATGGTCAACCCAACCAGTCAAGTACAGTCGGCAAAAGAATTAGGTATGCAGAGCATGATTTTAAAACCTTCTGTAATTTTTTTATATAGCCTGAGGGGCTGACGAAAAAGCAGACGGACCACCTGATGGTAAGTGGTCGCCTTCGCCTATGGACATGAGCAATATCAGAGGAATCTGAAGGAGAACTCTTTTTACACCTTTTTTGTAGAACCCCATGTCATAGCGCTCCGGGAATACCTCAGAAGGAAGCTCAGATTTCTTGTGTATTTATCAATGTTTAATGATACCTGTATACGTGAGGTATGATTTAAAATTGATAATAACGTAAACAATATGTAATATTAAACATTACAGAGGGTTTTAGAAACTTGTCCTGCATACTTAATTCTTTTGTCGACTGTACTAGGTAAACAGTTGGGCTTGACTCTTGAGCTTATGCCCAATACAGTTAGTGGTCAACATTAGGTTTCTCTTGATTAGTGGTTAGCGGCGCGTAGCCAGGTCTTTGCTCCATCCAATTTAAAACATCGCTGTAGATGCTCTATTGGCAACGACCAGGCTTTGAGCGGAACGTCTGCCAATACAGACTTTACTTACATTTCTATTTCCATATTACAGTTATAAACCACAAATTAGTTAACCTGTTTTGTATTTCTGTACGCCTTATAGCAAACAGTTTGCTATCGATAGTCAAGCGTCTGTAATTCTAATAAAGCCGTTTGTGAATTGTGTAGCTGCATTAGAAGTTACACATAATATTATTTATTTTGTGTTTATCCATCCATCCATCAGGCTTTGTAGGTCCACTGCTAGACATAGGCCTCCCCTAACTTGCGCCACTCTGTGTTTATAATACGTGGTTATTGGTATATTACGTACATTTAGGTTGGTATTAATCCCACTCGACCAGCCCAAGAGTCGAAAGATTATTAAGCTTTGCGAAGGCCTCTGACATGACTTAACGACTGATGATAATAACGGTTGATGGCTTTTTAGCCCTGTGAAGCAGTGCTCAAGATATTCTTGCCAGTCCTCCATCCTACTACCGACCGTGCCCGCTGTTGTTTGATCTGGTCATTCAATTTGTATTATCACAACCCGTCGGGCAGTAGCGCTTCTTGAGACATAGCTAGGTGGTATCACTTCAGCGATATACAAAAGAGGCCTAACCAGTTGCCAATGGACGTCCTAAATGTTCTAATCAAGCGAAGGAATGATAGGCACTTAGGCACCTATATAGGTGGTGGGGGGAATAAAAATATAAATAAAAAACACTTTACAGTTGTATTTTACACTAAACATAACTAAGAACTATCTCGACCACATCAGCTTTCAAACAAAAAACACATTATAATCTGTCCATTCGTTCAGGAACTACGATGCCACACTTAAAACTTATAACATCTTTTTGGGTCGGGGATTAAAATTAAATTATTGTGTGATAATGTAATGACAAAGACAGACAAAACAATAGTTTTATACGTATATTACCATAGTTGTCCCAAATACAGTGGTGGGTTGGCGCATTGCAGTTAAATGCCATTTGAACCGATGTTATAACTGCAGTTTGAACCGAAGCTGCCGGCTTTCTTATCGTGAAATTATATTTAATCGTATGATGTTATTATAATGATACGTAGGTAGATACTCCGCAATAATATGAAGTACTTTGAGCAGGTATCTCTATTTAAAATCCACTTTGCTGAACGTAAATGTATTTTAATAAAATTCTCTTCTTCTCCCTTTGTCGGTGTCGGAGATACCTTTGGTGTTACTAACTCCATGGGCGACGGTGGCTTGTATGTTTGTCTGTCGGCTAATTGCATAAAAAACGTTTCTTTTTCGATTTACCTCTTCCATAATTTAGTTTAGCTAAGTGTAAGAAAAGAACGAAATGTGTGCTGCGACACACAGTAGAAGTGAAATAAAAAAAAAATTCATTAAAAAATATTAAAAAAAGTGTTTCCAAAAAACATTTGAGCAAGAAATATAAAAAAAAATTCAAAATATATATATAAATGACAAAGTGTTCTAGGTCCTAAAACCAGCGGGGGGAGGGGGGGGGGCGGAGGGTGGGGTCCCTCCGTCGTGTAGTGTCAGCGGCCTGTTGTACGGTATGAACTCGGTACGAGTTCATATTAAGTCGAATCAACCGGTCCACTCCCGCTGACTTTGCACTCTAATTTTCAGCTGGGTCCCATCCAGGATCCGCCCCACAGTTCGCGTGAAGCTATAAAGGCCAGTAGCGTCAACAGCAACTTATCATTCGAAACAAACAATCTCCCTCCGCTGCTGCCACCTCTCACCACGCGATATACTAGTACCCCCTCCTCCCGTCTATAGAAGTTTCACTTCAACAACATATATCGTATTAATGAATATAAAGTGTGTGTGTGTGTGTGTGAAGTATTTTTTTCGAATATATTGGACCTATAGTGGTATAAGTATAATTTAGATTACCCAAAGATTACCTAACCATTTCATTTTTCATAGATTACAAGGAAACCTATAGCAAAATTCTAAGGTATTAAATTTAATTTCCTCCTCCATTTTAAGAGCCTTTTAATGTTCTGTGTAAATTACAGAATTAATGTTTCGCACGGGGACCCTTAAACCGCTCGAGCAGAGGAAGTTATGTTTTATATTTATCCTTTTACGAGTTAACAATTTTAATACTGATTAAGATAAAGATAAAGCCTTTGCGAATGCGAATAATATATTAATCGCAATATCACCACGTTTATGTTACCACATTAACTTATAGATTAGTAAAGAATCACCATACAAATTCTGTACTAAGGAGCGATTTAAGTAACCGTTAGTGACTCGTTGCGGCAACAGGGACTATGCGCGCTAAATACGTGGCACTTTAATTTATTTAACTTCACTATGACGCTATCTCACTCAGTTCATATGAGAGAGAGATAAATAGAGAGAGAGAGAGAGAAAGAGAGAGATAGATAGAGAGAGAGAAAGAGAATGAGAGAGCGAGATGGCGATAATTTTTACTTCTTCTCCATAAATAAGCCCGTCGAAATGTTTTGACGGGCCTATTTATGCTTTTGAAATCATTGTTACAATTTTGAATCTACAGTTTAAAATTATGAACATAAAATTTTCTAAAATATTTAATAATTTTACCTAAAGGGTTCTTGTTATTACTTCATATTTTACGTGATACGCGCGTAAAATGCAAATTTTACATGCTTAAAAGCCTTGTGTGCTCGTAATATTGTAGGTCGTAGAGGCTTGTAGCTCATCCGTAGCACGTCTGAAAAGGCAATTAACCTAAAACTTAGATTTAGTCTCATTATTGACCACAGTATTTTAATCCATATCATTTAATATATTAAAAAAAATCTACATTACCTATTGCTATTATGATATTACGCTATATAATTACTAGCTGTTGCCCGCAGCTTCGCATACGGAAATTATGTTTTATGTTATTTATACCTCTTGCAGAAGAAAATTTAAAAGAAGCTGAATTTATATTGAAGTCCTTATATTTAGTAATTTATATACTGAAGCCCACGATAAAATCACAAAGGATGCTTCCAGGAGCGCGTTTTGAAAAGAAAGCAATATTCATATTAATTTGTATTTTTTCTTTTATTTTGGAAAATTTTGAAAAACTGAAAAATATGTATTCCATCAATAAGGAACATTTGTTGCAAATTTGAAGCAAATCGGTTGATGTTTTTAAAATATTCCATACAAACTTTCATCCCGTTTCCCGGGAAAACCTTTTAATTTTCCGGGATAAAAAGTATCTAGTAAAGTAAAGTAGTAACTTTACCAACTTTCATTGAAATCCGTTCAAGGGTTTTCATGTGATGCCCGGACAGACAAATAGACAGACAGAAAAATAATGTATTCCATCAATCAGACAGACAGACAAACAATAATTCTAAAAAAAATATTTCTGTGCTCTAACACGTTATTGAAGTGCCCCCTAATCGAATTAAAAAAAAATATTCAATGTACAGAAAATTTGACCTTTGAGTTTTATTATAGTATACCTAGATGTTGATAGTAACCCTTTAAGGAGCAAAGAGGTATTGGAATTGTTAAATAAAATAAAAACTAAACCACGTTATTTTTTTTTTGATATATTAAATAAATTTTGTGACAAAAATATTTTTTCAGGAATAAGATACTGAGTTTTCAGGTCGTATCTTTTTAGATACAAAAACACAATTATACGAAATAGGTTATTGCGAACTTTGTATCTAAAAATACACAAAATGACTCTAGGGCTTATACACTAGAAATAATAATTAGCTTTAAACAATAAAAAATAATTAACTGAAATATGAATTTCTGTGAAATCAAAGGTTAAAAGTAAATAAAATAAAATGAGTGTTTATTAGTTCACGAAAACAGTTACGTTTTTCCAGGAGGCATAGGCTCGTATCATATTTCAGGCAACTAATATCTGACCTGTTGTGCAGTTCCTGCACCGACCCTTCCTTACAACGGTATGTAGGTATATGGTATAAGCCATCTGTGCGTTAATCCTTATCGGGCCTTGACACAACGGGTTGTTTAATTTTCACTGTGTTTGTGGCCATTCTACTGACCGTTTTTCCTTTTTGTAAAAGCGTGTTCGAAATGCTTAATTTGAGATCTTTAAGAAATAACACTTTATTTTCACTTAACATTTTGCAATGACGCCTATATAGGTAATCGCCAACTATTGTTGACACAAATATCTACCAAATGGTAGTACATAATTATATTCTTTTATACCACTTTCTACTCTTACCGCCTGTTCGATAAAGAGAAACGAACATTCCCGCCAAGTCCACACCGCCCATGTGCTGGTTATATTCTGTCTGTAATAACGGTTGGACATTTGACATGTACTTTATGCTTAGTTACCTCTAATTAAGCAATATCTTTTTACAAAATTTCCCCTGTTGTCTGCTGCATATGAACTCGCTAAAGTAACACATTTATTATCCGCCCATTTAGAAACAGCAATCTTCTTATTGTTATTGACCATAGTCCATAACCTTATAGCTACCTCTTCCTTTCTTTACCAAGTCTTTGTCCGATATCATGTCACATCCTCACAAACGATCTTTACGGATAACCCCAACGACAGGATGCCAAACTCACTTCTCAAATACGATATAAACTGTATAAAAACGACTGATAAAGACGCCCAGTATCTATTTAGATACACAAGTAATAAACTCGATTTATACAGGTAAGTCGCAATGTATCTTTTTAGATACACATACTTTATTCCTTCATTATACATAAAATATCATAATTTTGTAATTAAATAATACTTACTTGTTATTATTAGATGCCTTTCAAATAATATGACACTAAAATATTCACAGTTTACCCACTTTTACTATATTTTTTAACAAAATTTTAATTAACCGTCCACTATTCCTGAATTTCGGCGCAAACCATCTAATTTATTGCTGTTTTTGAAGAGAAAGGAATAGTACCTGCGGCGTGACTTATTGATTTCTCGTTTTATTCTACGTTGATAATTCAAACGGAAGAGTGAATACATTCGTGTGAAATTTAAATTTTGTGTAAGGTGCGTTTAAATATGTTGTGCATGTTTAGATACAAAATACCTTAAAGGGTTAAGAAAAAAAAAATAGAAATATAAATTTCGAAAAAATATTTCGAATCTTAGAAATGAATTCGGGATAAGGATATTATTAAAGAAGATTTTATTATAGAAAAAGTTTTTTAGTAATATGTAGTGATATTGCAATTATTTTACCATATTACGATTTAATAAAGAAAAATCTAATAATTAAAAGGTGATTTGCTTGTAAACATCATTTGTATACCAACCAAAATATCGATATAACTAGTATTTCATAAAGGGAACAAGACACTGAAAAATTGCCATCTAAAGTTATCGCGTACTTTGCCATTATAATATGCACGTAATTATTTTAATGCATTATTTCACAAAGTGCTTTGTCATGTAATAGAAATGGTGAAAGAAACTTCTCAGTACATCTTTTACAAAAATAATAAAAACTTTCTTTGTTTGTGTCACTATTTTTCATGATTTAGTATAATGTATGTAATATTAAATTAATTCTCCTAGCGCCATCTACAACGGTTTATCAGCAACAAGTCTCAAAGTCTATCTAGCGTCTGAAATAATAACTAAAATGTATGCTATTACTGAAAGCTGTGTAATAGTTCGACGAAAGCACGATAGATGTCGTTCTGTGCAGTTGGCATATTTTCATAAAATTTTGTGAGTAAACTAGAGTTTACCAGGAAATACATTACCAGGAATTACAGATGTCATTTTAACTCATATTAATGAAAAATGTTACTTATTAGTTATCTTATCAAAAATATCTCATTAAGAATTTTCAGTTTCAGAGCTTTCAGTTTTCGATTTAGTGTATGACTAGCTGTTGCCCGCAGCTTCGCATACGGAAATTATGTTTTACATTATTTATACCACTTGCAGAAGAAAATTAAAAAAACGCTGATTTTATATTGAAGTAACTACTTATATTTAGTAATTTATATACTGAAGCCCAAAGATAAAATCACAAAGGATTCTTCCAGGAGCGCGTTTTGAAAAATAAGCAATATTCACATTAATTTGTATTTTTTTTTGCAAAATTTTGAAAAACTGAAAAATATATGTTCCATCAATTTAAGCAAAAAACATTTGTTGCAAATCTGAAGCAAATCGGTTGATGTTTTAAAAATATTCCATACAAACTTTCATCCCGTTTCCCGGGGAAACTTTTTAATTTTCCGGGATGAAAAGTATCCTAAAATATGACCCGGAGTATTAATAACAACTTTACCGATTTTCATTGAAATCCGTTCAAGGGTTTTCATGTGATGCCCGGACAGACAAACAGACAGACAGACAGACAGACAATAATTCTAAAAAAAATATTTTTGTGTTCTAACACGTTATTGAAGTGCCCCATAATCGAAATTTAAAAAAAAAATTCAATGTACAGAAAATTTGCCTGTATAGATTCATGAACCCAAATTTCATGGCACTCTACTCAGCGAATGACTTTTACAAAAATATGGCTCTACCCACGCAGGCTCTACCTATTCGGCTCTACTAGTAATTATCGTGTCTTCTGATGCACATTTACACTTACCTGTTTAAAGTTGATAAAATAAAACAAAACTCAGTTGGTATTTTATAAATAACTAGCTTCTACCCGCGACTTCGTCTGCGTGGACTTGGGAATTAGTAATTAAAAAGATCCCGAGAAATCACAATTTTTGGCACCGAGGGTTGTGTACAAATTTAGAGAACCGAACATAAGAGCAATATTAAATTATTTAGTAACAAACTTAACTTTTCCGCTGTAAAACTGTCGTTCCCATACATATACATAGCGATCAATTAACCAAATACAAAAAGTATAAGTTTTTTTGGAATGATACCTCCCACGTATGCCTGAGAAAATAGGGTCGACAGACAGACATACAGATAACGAAGTGATCCTATAAGGGTTATGTTTTTTCTTTTGAAGAACAAAACCCTAAAAAAATTATACAAAAATTCTATGTAGTAGGACATACATAAAAACAGCCCAAACAATAATTATTATAACCTGTAAACCCAACTTCAAAACTAAATTATACCCTTGACCTGAAGAAGCAGATCCATCTCCGACCTTCGAATGACCTGATCCCGACAAACATGCACCCTGTTCTTTGATGCGGGATCTATTTGTGAGCCAAATTTCATCTTAATTAATTTAGCAGCTTTAGCGAGGTTAAAAAAATTATCTTAATACGCTTAAGAAATATTAGTGGGATTTTATATACGTACACCATCAGATCCTGAATTGGTCAATGTTGTCTGGTTTTGCTATGTCAACGTTACCAACAACAAATATTTTGAAAACAGTTACTCCCATCCATTCTGGAATTATTATACATATCCTGTCTCTAAGGTACACCACCTGACCACGAATTGGTCAATAATGGACTGGTTTAATAATGTCGACTTTATCAACAGCAAATATCTTTAAAAACGGTTACGTTATTTCCGTCCGATCAGGATTTACATAATAATTATTGTTCTTCAAGATACACCATCAGACCCAATTACATGATGATATAAAATATAAAGACAACTGAAAAAAAACAAACAGTTTTACTTCGACTACACCAGGAATAGGAGTTGGAGATTATAAATGACAGTTTAATTCAGACTAATGGAATCTAAACAGTCTCTTATGTCCCTCTATCGGGCACTTTCAGTATTTCTTGCTGTTATGTTGCGTATCAAAAAGTCCTATTTATTGATATCTCGGCTTGTAAGCGACGTATTACGATAAAACGTATACCAGATTAACCAGATTTTAAGTTAGACCACCAGTAATACAACTGTAAAAACCGTATTCAATTTCATTCAGTGGTTTTGGCGTGATGCGGTGTCAAACATACAGACAGACAAGATTTTAAAAATGACAGATTTGCAATCTATTGCTCCTATTGAGTCCCCTGATACCAAATTTTCTTAAATAAGTATCTTCAATGTACAGACATTATCGAGTTACAGTTTTATAATATATATAGAATATAGATTATTAAAAAAAAATCTACCTCCAACGACTAAGAATAATAATGGTATAAGTTACTCATTGGTAACGCTGTTTTATTCCTTTTTAATTTCTTCCCTTTATGTAAAATATCTGGATGGATGAGCTTTACGCTATCTACTGAAGTAGCTCTGTGTCGTTAAAGCAGTTAGTTGCTCCCAATATATTATTATTATACGCCAATAGATGTTAAGAAGAGTCAATGATATTGTATCAGTTTTCATTACCTGAAAACATGGATAAAACGACATTTTCTAAAAATGAATCCTAGCTAGATCGATTTATCGCCTCCAAAACCCCCTGCATACTAAATTTCATAAAAATCGTAGTTGCCGTTTCCAAGATTCTGAGAATACATAGGTATATAAATATATAAGAAATGCTCGTTCAAAGGTATCGATTAGCGATGAATTCATATACATGGTACCAAAGCTTCTTGGCGAGTAATTAGTCGGTGAGGACTTGAGTCGGTGAGACTTCTTTCATGGCAACGCATCGATGATAATTCTAGAGTTACGAAGGACCATACGCAGTGGTGATGTATGCCGTATTTTCGTTCGTCGGGTTTCAACATGAAAATAATACAAGCATCCTTTAATAATAATCAGGATTTCCTTCACAATATCTCACAGATGTCGGTAGTTAGCTTTCAAACGAATCATTTGCATTTAACTATCAATTAGTCAAATTGATTTACGATGAGATTACGACACGACAAGATTTGAATTAGTTGAAATGAATACTTGCATCACTAGGATTAATACTTGAATTTTGTCCATTTGCCAAGACACGATCGCTTTAGTGTCCAGAAACGTCCAGTTGTAGAATAAACGAACGAGCTTTGTACTAAGCCCAGGATACTGTAGAATTATTAGGCTTCTGTACCCTAACAGGATAAAAAACGGAACCGATACTGATAAAATACCTATAGTTGAAATTAGGTAATATAAAGATTACAGTATATAAATATTATAAAGAGGAAAGTGATTGATTTTTTGTTTAGTTATCTGTTTATTTGTAATGGATGTAATGCATGGGACCGAAAATCTATAATAACCTCCCTGCTGGTATTAAAGGAGAATCGAATAATTTTAAGTTTAAGAAAAATCTCAAAATTTATTTAACAGAAAAGGCATATTATTCAGTTAAGGATTTTTTAGAGGATGGGGTTGGCGTGTGCAATAAATAATAATAATATTGTACATAATATTGAATGGAATATTTGAAACGATTTTATAAATTCTTTCACCAATATGATGCTTTATTGTTTCTGACTAACATAGGCTATATTTTCTTTAAAAAAATTACGTGATCTATAGGAAAACTGAAGCAAAGCGAGGGCAGTTACTAGTATACTAGTGATATTTGTGTGGTATCTACGATCGTTAGGTTGACGACTTGCCAACATGCGGTAGGCACGGACATTTGTAAGACTAGTTACACATTGGTTTATGCTATGTTATTGTGTTTTACTCTATGTTTCAAAAGGAAGGATTCGCCTACACGCACATTTTTCTAGCAACGTAGTTTAAAAAGTAACCAACTTCAAATTAGGGATAACTCAAAAATTACTCGTCAGATCTCCAGGGCCTGATTAACCCTTAGGCTAATTAGGCTGCAGCCTAGGGCGCGAGGATCGGGGGGGCGCGCTAAAATCGTGTCTTCGCATGCACTAATCTAGCATCACTGCATCTACCCAACACAGGCTACACATTTCAACTAGACCGAGACAGTCTAGTCCCTAGAGACGAGTCCCTGATTTTACCAATAAATTTTAAAATTTTAAAAAGCGCGCATAAAACAAACACTGACTTGTTACTCGAATCGATCGGTGGTCGAGCGAGTGGGTGAGCTGGCAACGGAGTGCCACTTGCCAGGCACTCAGTGCCTAGTGCGCGTTTTGATTAATCCGCCTCGCAATAATGTTCGGTTTATATGTACTAAGTAGTTAACTAAATTTTAAGTAAATTAATACGTGTTAAGTTGTAAACGGACAATTTAGTAGTTAAAATTTAGAAATCAAGTAGACAAGTAATTTAGATTTTTTTCTATTTTCTGTTAAGTAGATTTTTATCACTTAACACGTTTGGACCATTGAACTATTATTACTAGCGTATAGAATAGACACCGCGAACATCGGGTTCGGGGGTGTGCATTGCACCTATCATCGGTAAGAAAACAAAATATTAACTTAAATCAACTAAAACGAATTTAATTAAATTATTGTGCAATGTTCCCACCATTTTTTAATGAAAAAATCATAAGGAGCCTTTGAACTTGGCAAGCCACTAGCGTGTTAATGGACTAAATAAGCTTGCTTACGCGCTGTCCTACGTGGGCGAATCAACGCGAACGCGAAGCGACGCGGCGCGAAGCGAAAATAACAAACAGTCGAGATGTATTGAAGTGTCCTACGTGACCAAAAGCACGTAGAGGAAGTTGCGGTGTCCTACGAGGGAACACGGTGTTAGGCTTGCAGTCTTGGTTCGCCAAGTGTCATATACAAAGTTACTCTATGGCAAGTGTGCAAACGAGGCTTCTAGTTTGAAAAGAGAACAGAGGGCAAGCCGGCGGTGTAACACATATTTTGTTTGAGATGTCTTTTCTACACCGTGTTCCTGAGGTAGTGCACAAACTTCGGCCTGTTATTCAGACCATTAAATTTGTTATTAAGACCATTAAAAATTTTTTTTTTCATTTTCATACAAACTAAATACTTGAACGTAAATTGCCTAATGTGTAAAGATTTTTTTATTAATTCGATCGTGGCTTCTTCGAGACGAGAAGCTCTCCGTCTAAATGGGCCTTTATTGACAAGTCAAGCCAATAATGACATTTAAAATGAAATAAGTGTAGTTTGAATGATTATGATCGTACTGAACAGCAACATAGCACAAATAAAGACCCTTTTACAATGTACACCTATATTAAATGGAATTACCAATAACTTAAAAACTAAGCTTTATAATGCACTGGTACCTGTATAAGATATGTTTAGTAAATGCTATAGAATCATTTGGTAAAGTTTGTGCACAACCTCAAAAACACCCGGTATATACAGCCTACAGGGTGGATTTTTGAGACGGGTCAGTAAGGGCAGGTACCTTAACCATTATAGTTATAGGAAAACGTTCCTACGAGACTATCCATAAGTTTTTAAGATATTCTGAACTGCATTCACAGATTTTTGAGAAAATGTACGGTCAGCGAAAAAAGTGCTAAAATCCAAAAAAAAAAATTATGCGTATCGATCCTACTTCGTATGGGAATCAAAATACTCTATGGGACCATTTAAGGTATGAGCACTAGAAATGTCAGAAAACGCTAAAAACATTTTCCATACATTTTGTACTGAAAAACGATAAATCAACTCCTAATATTGTTTATTGCCAAACAATCCTGACAAGTGTCTTGTCAGAGCGACAGTGATAGATTTATTCTATCCCTGTCGCTCTTCCGCATATTAATTGGCATGACAAGAGAAATAGCAATAATAACTTAATGTGCATGATCGTAATATAGATATCCCTGTTGTGCCTATGCAAAATACCGAAGAGTAAATAAGACAGCCACACTATGATTGTACAGTATCACTGATGTCGCACCCTCGAACATTTCTGGTCGCCTAGTACTCGCTTTAATTAATAAACGACGACAAAAAGTGTCGTTACAACTTTTCCTCTTAATTTTTTCCGTCTGGCTAGACATTCGCAATTCGCGATAAGGAACTTCGTTCTAATAATCTTCACTTATACGCGCGTTTCTGTGACACCGTGTCCTACGTGGGCGACTCAACGCGAACGCGATCGCGAAGCGATCCGATACGAATTCAGTGCGATGCGGAGCGAAGCAGCGATTCTGTCCTACGTGCGCGCGAATTGTCACTTCACCGCCACTGACATACGCCGCGCCGCTGAAGTTCGCGCGAAAATATCAAACCAAGATCGCGTTCGCTTCAAATCGCGCCGCACCGCAACGCCCCCTACGTGCTTTTGGTCACGTAGGACACTTCAATACATCTCGAGTGTTTGTTATTTTTGCTTCGCGTCGTGTCGCTTCGCGTTCGCGTTGATTCACCCACGTAGGACAGCGCGTTATTGTGTCCGTGTTTTTTTAATGAGGTACTTTGCCCTTATGTACGATCAGCTTAAAAATGGTTTGCCACCCTAAGGTTGAATGTCATGCAGATTAAAGGACAACGTTAGTTTCGCTTGCAGATCGATCTGAAAACTTTTATGAACCATCTTAAAATTTTCACACTACTACTCTACTCACTACTTTTTTGGCGGGAGCGCGTCCTCATAATTAGCCTAGGGCGGTCAGATCTCTTGATCAGTCGCTGCAGATCTCTTGGGACTCATGATAAGCACTAGATTTCGAATAAGTATAATAAGAATCATCAATATCAGTCCACTCAGTAAAAAGTTATGAGGTAACATACATAAAAAAATCCAATCGAATTGAGAACCTCCTCCTTTTTTAACCGATTTAAAAAAAGAGGAGGAATTCAATTCGACTGTATTTTTTTAAGTTTGTTAGCTCAGAACTTTCTATTGGGTGAACCGATTTTGATGATTCTTTTTTCAATCGAAAGCTGGTGCTTGTCATGTGGTCTTGAATTTGAGCGCGATTGACAAGTAGTTTTTGAGTTATTTTGAAGTCGGTTATTTTTTTTGTCTGAAGTCGGTTAAATACCACATGCGTGAGACATCTCTCTAACTTTAGCTGCCATCGCAGGAAGTACTTATATATCTATATAAATCTTTCCTAGGATACTAAATGAAGCCCTGAAAATTCTTAATTCCAAGCATGCAAACACAAAATGGCTCTTAGCTAAATATTTATAACCGTTATTTTCCATTAAATTTGGTTGGGTGTTATCAACTACCAATAATTTGTCCTAAGCTTTACGGCGCTTCTATCTACCTACGCAGAAGCAATATTAGCTCGCGATATAATCAGTTAATTGCTCTGAGAACTTATTATTAACGTAGAGACTTTCCTACTTGGTAATTGGCTTCAACCCATTAATGGCCCACTACTGGGCACGGGTCTCTCTTCTTGAGGAGGCCTAGAGCATACTCCACCGCGCTGCTCCAGTGCGGTGGAGGGGTTAGTGGCCAACCTGAGTGTCGGAAGTTTTCAAACCGCCCGAGGGCCTCCGACATGGCTTAACGACTGCTATCTTATGATAACAACCGGGACCGACGGCTTTACGTTTTTTTTTGCTTTTTAATAACAAATGTTCATAAAGCCATCCTAACAACCTTTGACACAGAATTTTACGAAGAAAAAAATAACCGACTTCAAAATAACTCAAAAATTACTCGTCAGATCTAGCTCAAATTTAAGTGGGAAATGACAAGCACCAGCTTTCGATTAAAAAAAGAATCATCAAAATCGGTTCACCCAGTCGAAAGTATAAAAAAATACAGTTAAATTGAATACCCCCTCCTTTTTTGAAGTCGGTTAAAAATTATAAAGCTGGTACCTAACCTACATGACAAATCATACCAAACTCATGTGACGTGACTCTCTCGAATGATTCACATGTCGTGTTGCCAAAATCATCGAGTTTTTTACTCACTTCTTTTTTTATTACATGGAAGTTGCAAATGGGGTAACATCTGTTGTATCATAGGCATTAAAATGTTTTGCGACATGTTAACTTACCTAACCGAGAAACGAGCTAACGATCCACCTGATGGTAAATGGCTACCGTCACCTATGGACAGTAGTGACACCAAAGGAATCATTGATGCGTTGCTGGCCAAGAATGAGAGAACAAAAAGGGTAAAGAGAACTTTGAAGCCCCCAGCCGCTTTACGAGTCGTTTGGTGGTTGACTCAAGCAGAGGTTGGTAGCTATCCAGGCGGATCCTATGGAGAAATAACAATAATGGTATTAATGAACTTTTAAAATCAATATTACCGATATAATCCCTCCGAGGGGCCCTACCACTATGGCCAGGCCCTACCACAAGGGTCAGATTTAGTCGCCTCTTACGACACCCATGTGGCGTACACCCAAGCGACAAGTTATACCTATTGTAACTAATAGAAAGGTATACTTTACAAAAAAATAGAAATATTATAACCATAAATAAAGTCTCTATTAAAATTTACAAAAGTTGCAACTAGGTCAATTCTAGTTGCAATTTTAAATCGTAGTTAAGTTTTAATATCCACCATAGCTAGGCTTTATGCCAACAGCTATACTTTCCTTTGTATTTTCTTTTTACCCGAGTGCCAGGAACGGATTCGTATAATTAAGATATGTCTTGATAACCCAAGTGTTGTGTGAGATGTTATTGTTCGAAGTACTTATCAAAAAATTAAAATAAATAAAATACCGCAATATGGGTATCCAATTAAAGAGCTCACCATAAGGAGTTAAAAAAAGTATACACTAATAGCTTTTTTCATCATCAGGCGAGTTTTTTTATTACAACAGTAAATCCTACTGGTCGATGTTTACACACCTCCTCTGTATTGCGTATCCATCGCTGCTTCAATAAATATTTTTTGCCGTAAACATTGACACATTAAGCAATCAACGCGACCGAGGATTTATCTCGACAACCTATTAATAAACCTCGGATAAACAAAAATAAGAGCTGATCGATGGCCTAAGCTCCATGAATTCCATGACCCATAACTTGGGGTATTAACACCATTAAATCAGGGCAACAGAAACTGGTTGGAATAATTATTGGAGCTATAATTCAGATCGTTTCTTCTTCGGAAATTTATTTCTCTATCAACGTCGGGGTGAGTCAGTGCCGATAAATAATACGTTATGCAATGTATTAGGTAAATTATTTATTTATAATATAATAGGTAAATCTAACAATACGATTTTGTATTGCTTCTGGAACAGATCTTTTTTGTGTTGATAGTATTCTAATCCACGAGTATAATATTAATACGTGAATCAAAAACATTGTACCCCTTTAAGTTTCCATAGAGGAGTGCATAAAGCTAATATTTTTCAAGTTATACTTCTTTAGGCTATTCGCCCACGACCGATAATCGGTGACCGATTTTTTGTAGAAGATAAATAGAACGTACTGATAGCAATAGTGCAACGCACACGTCCTACAAAAAGTCGGTCAGAAATAATATGGAAGGAAAAATCGGCCTGATTATCTGTCCTACAAAAAGTCTGACGTGGGCGGGAAGCGTTAGTGAAATTTTAATATTTGTGACACGGTGACGTTGACACAAAAGGTGACGAAAAATGTCACAGGTGATTTTTTAACGCGTGTTTTTAGCGCGTTATATAAAATGATTATTATTATATTTGTCGGAAATCAGTAATTTCAAATCATAAAATGGAACGTCAAGCTGGAACTAGCTTGGGTGTATTCGGAAGTTGAAGATGGCAGCACCGTGCAAATTGTCTACTGTCATTTGAGTACACGCGGTGGCGGGGGTCACAGAGGACAGCTATTGACTTGCCAACCGGCAGCGGGCACTCTTTAGACAGCCTCCGAGCTGAGCGGACGATAAAGTAGAACGTCGTTATTATGGCCGAGTTTAATTTGCATTAGCATTGCACAACGTTTACTTTATGGAGAGCACAACTGGGTACAGTGTGTACTGATGGACTGCGATCGAGCAGGTATTGCGTGTGTTGACCAGTCAGTAGCGCGTTATGCCGGAGCCAGCGAGAAGTGCACGTGGACTGTTTTCTATGCACAGTCATACCCTTTGCGAAGAGTAGCACCCATGCGGCTGTGATGGTTCGCTTCTGATGAGATAGGTCATAGTGCCAGCGATTGGCGGATTTATCACACGGGTTTTAATAAGCGCGAGAGGCGCGGGCAAGTTGTGGAGCCGGGATGGCTGTGAGTGTGCAATGCGACGTGTGAATTATGGTTGGTTACCCGGAATACCGCACCGCGATGTAAATCCGACTTCACCGCGTTCCATTAGCGATTGGTTATGTTATTCGAGCGACATAGTAATCTGTTCAGAGCCATGTGTATCAGTAGTAATTGCCTACTAAATTAGTAGCAAGTGTAAAACATGTGTTTCAATGGGTTTCTAAGTAAAATGATGAAAACGCCCACAGTTTATTATTTTCTGGACCACCTATCTGCGACATATTTATAATATTATTTATTTCAATATTTTTTATATATTGTTTTTTTTAAATTGTTTTTTTTTTGATGCCAAACTTCTCACGCGCGTACATAAGTAGAAGTACACGTGTATGTTTTTATATAATATACATTACAAACATAAAATTTGTAAAAATAAACAATACAATATAAACAACACCATATACACGCTTTCTGTGTTCTCTTTCACACACACGCACACACATTTCCGCACTTATTTTTCGACTGACAGACACACACAAATAAGACATCACAAACACTTATGAACCACGACCTATGAACAAACATTTATCTGTCACATAAACTGCACTCGAGAATCGAACCTAGTCCCTTTACTACCAACTAAACCGTCGGGCCTCAATTATTACGTGAATGTATTTATTTCTCACATAATATGCAACCAAGAATCGAGAATCGAACTTGGTCCCCTTTTATTGGGTCTGACTGGACTAGAGAGTCCTCAAGATTCTATAGCCAATTCACGTATCAAACTGGGTCACGCCTCACGCCTCACGCCTCACGCCTCACGCGTGAGGACCGTGAGGTCAGTATGATCGTCACTGAGTGGCAAGTCATCTAGCGTATTTTCAGTGATATTGCACCAATCTACGTAAACGCCGGCGAGTCTGCCAGAAGAACGTGCTTTTAGCTGTGTGCTGGGGAGCAAAGAGTTGGTTTGTACAAGAAGTTCAGTTAGGTAGAATGTAAAGTTGAAATACAATACAATACAAATCCTCATTATTGTACACCAATAATTAATTACATTGATTAAAGAAATAATAAATAAATGTGATGGATGTCTTTTGGTATTCTGACGTCCATCGATGATTACCACTTAGCGATTAGCACCAAAGTTGCCCGTTTCCTTGTATGTTGGCTCCTCATGTGAAACAAATATATGCTGAATTATTTTTTCAGTCAGTAGGTACGTGGTACCTTTTTAGGTTATTTTAGTGACCTAATGATAGACAGGTGGTAAGAAGATAGCTTATGCAAGCCTAGATATCCTAGCAGAGTTGTCGTTGTGTCAGAACATTCAATTCACAATAGGAAATTATCACTTTTAAAACACGTGTGTATGACATGTAATTTTTTTAATTTACTGCCATATCAGAAAGGTGTTTCGTCAAAAGGGAGAAAAATGGCGAAAGAAACTCCTCAGCATATCTTTTAAAAACAATAATGTTTACTACTTTTAAAGGGTATGTAGGTATCTTTCTACTGAAATACTGAAGAATTTACTCTTTCATAAGTATTCTTTGGACGTGTACAAACAACGCGTACTGCGCATGTGTGCGTGACGCCATAACCCGCGGATTCTAACCTAAATTCGAATTTCGTGCTTCGCTTTCCGCGGACGCGCGCGCCCAGCCAGCGCTTCCAAATTTAAAAATAAAATATTCAACCCATCGGCATTCCGTCAAACTGTTTCTATCAACCTATCAAACTATTATTCTTTTACGTGCCCGGGAAGTGATTGAAAGGATAATGTTTAAAAATAGTGCGTTCAGTTTACCTACTAAAGCTAGTGCAGACGAAAGTCTCGCTTTTCGGTGACATAGAGCTTCGACCTCGAGCCGCGTAGACAATTATTTTCGCGGCATTTTGTAATTGAGTTTTTTTTTTTAAATTTTTGCACCGGTTCATGTTATTAGTGATGTAAGGCCAGTGTTTTTTTTTATTTGGATTGCATACACATTCAGCCAGGTGAGTGTAAACTTCATGATGTATTCTTCAATGCCTAGGTAACCTATCTGGTCTTGTTATTTCTGTTTTATTGCCACACCCACTCTAGTTCCTTTTCTAGCTTACGAATGAATTTATAAGCTTTCGTATAAAATTATTCCGGTATCTACTCATCTGATAGTTGCAATCTAGTTTATTAGTTTTCAGCTATTACAATAGTCACTTGATGTTCTATTTTTATATAAATAGGTAGGTACTTACATTTAAAATGTAACGATCGACAAACTTTAAAAATAACAAATCGTCACTGTGTGTAAAAATGTTTTTAATTGTTTATTTTTAAATTTTACTTAAAGCAATATTCTATTGTATTAATTTTGTTTACATAAGACATTCCAGTTGGACTCTAGAAGTGGAATAATTTTGTAAATAAGTGAGTTTTCATTCCAGAATTACGTCAAACATGAATGAAAGTGTTTACGTTACCAGTATCAATCTATTCTAAGTTGTACAATAAACAACCTTAATACACTTCAGGTTAAGATTGTTTTTGCCTCGTCCGTTGCATATGAATTATATTTTCTCGATTGTATTTATTTTCACTTTGGAGTTTTACAACTGTATAATAGTATTTTTAAGTGTTTGAAAGAATAAACTATGCATATAATAAAACTACTAATATTATAAATGTGAAAGTTTGTATGTATGTTTGTTCCTCTTTCACGCGAAAACTACTGAACTGATTTTCATGAAATTTAGCACACAGACAATTATCTGAAATAGGATATAAAGTACTTATTATCCCGGGGAACTCGGGAAAAGCCGCGGCAAAACGCTAGCAATATCAGACAGAAACTGTTTAAAAAAAATCCTTAACGTAGACGGCGATTCTTTGTTGTCAGTTCTTAAATCTGTATTGGTACAAAATTTTAGAAGAGTAGTTATTTTGATTAAGTTAAAAAAGTCATTATTATCGAGGGAGGACGCAAAACTTAAAATGCAAGATTTGACGACGGAACCCTAAAACAATAATTTGCTCGACACTATATTCACCTACGTCTTTTTCTTGAAAAACACTATTTTAAATTTTATTTATTTGGACATATGACCGATAACTACGTTTTTTAGGGTTCCGTAGCCGAATGGCAAAAAACGGAACCCTTATGGATTCGTCATGTCTGTCTGTCTGTCTGTCTGTCTGTCTGTCTGTCTGTCTGTCTGTCCGTCCGTATGTCACAGCCACTTTTTTCCGAAACTATAAGAGCTATACCATTGAAACTTGGTAAGTGTATGTATTCTGTGAACCGCATTAAGATTTTCACACAAAAATAGCAAAAAAACAATAAATTTTGGGGGTTCCCCATACTTAGAACTGAAACTCAAAAATGTTTTTTTCATCAAACCCATACGTGTGGGGTATCTATGGATAGGTCTTCAAAAATGATATTAAGGTTTCTAATATCATTTTTTTCTAAACTGAATAGTTTGTGCGAGAGACACTTCCAAAGTGGTGAAATGTGTGTCCCCCCCCCTGTAACTTCTAAAATAAGGGAATGATAAAACTAAAAAAAATATATGATGTACATTATAAAGCAAACTTCCAACGAAAATTGGTTTGAATGAGATCTAGTAAGTAGTTTTTTTTTAATACGTCATGAATCGTAAAACGCATAAAACATTGATCAAAGTTACAACGAACTACAAGAACTTTTATATTATGTTACTTGCTGCTACGGAACCCTTCATGGGCGAGTCCGACTCGCACTTGGCCGCTTTTTTCATAAGAAAATAGATTTATCGAACGCCTTCATCACTGTAATAATAAGTAACGTTTTTTTTGGATTTCGCCCCCAACCCTTAATTAGTTTTCATATTATATTCGGAAGCGTCAGCAATCTAGTTGAGTGGTACAAATATTGTCTTAAGACGATCGACATTGGCGTCCCACAAGGCGGCATTCTTTACTCTTTTATGTTTTCTTTATTCATTACTTTAATAACACTACATTCTTTGGTATTAATCCATTTATATAGTAGGTACGTTAAACTGAGCCTGGATGTCTTTCGACTGATGTTCTTATATAAAACTTGCTGTCATCCACGGCTTCGCCTCCAAAGTAAAGGTAAAAGATGATTTCCGACAGTAAAAAGTAGCCTTTGTAACTCTCCAGCTTCCCACTATCTCGCCATAAAAAATCAAGGTAAACCGTCGCTCTATTTTGACGTAAAAGAAGGATAAACAAACAAACACACAGAAGAATCGTAAGAAGCGACGAAATCCGGCCCGCTGGTGGTAGGGCCCCTCGAGTGATTTTGGTAATATTGATTTTAATTGTTAGTAGTTATTTCCATTATTACTACTATTATTTCTCCATGGGGTTCGCCTGGATAGCTGCTACCCTTGAGCGTGAGTCAGCCGCCAAACTACTCGTCCTGTTCCGGCTGGGGGCTTGAGAGCCAGTTCTTTCTTTCTTTTTCACTCTTGCTTGGCCGGTAACGCATCAGTGATGCATTTGGTGTTGCTGATGTCCATGGGGGACGATAGCCACTTACTATCAGGTGGATCGTCAGCTCGTTTGCCAGCTATTTCCATAAAAAAAAACATTTTTTTCTATAATACGGGTACTCGCGATATTTAATTTACTACCGGTATTTCGACCCAGTTGGTAGTGGTGGCTGTCTAACTTTCAGTTTTAAAAAAGTTAAAAAAAGGCACGTAACTCTGTTAGAATATTCTTTATGTAAAATTTATCTATACTAATATATAAAGAGGAAAGATTTGATTTTTTGTTTGCAATAGGCTCCGAAACTACTAAACCGATTTCAAAAATTCTTTCACTGTTCGGAAGCTACACTATCCCCGAGTAACATAGGCTATATTATATTAAAAAAAATAGGGATCCTTAATAAAACTCCAATAATGTAACCCAAGGTGTAAAAAAATAAGAAAACCGAAGCAAAGCGAGGGCGGTTACTCGTACTATAATAAAACTCAAAGGGCAAATTTTCTGTATATTGAACATTTTTTGAAAATTTCAATTAGGGGGCACTTCAATAACGTGTTAGAGCACAAAAATATTTTTTTTTAGAATTATTGTCTGTCTGTCTGTCTGTCCGTCTGTCTGTCTGTCTGTTTGTCTGTCCGGGCATTACATGAAAACCCTTGAATGGATTTCGATGAAAATTGGTAAAGTTGTTACTAATACTCCGGGTCATATTTTAGGATACTTTTTATCCCGGAAAATAAAAAGGTTTCCCCGGGAAACGGAATGAAAATTTGTATGGAATATTTTTAAAACATCAACAGATTTGCTTCAAAATTGCAACAAATGTTCCTTGCTTAAATTGATGGAACACATATTTATTTTTCAGTTTTTCAAAATTTTGCAAAAAAAAGAAGAAAAAAATACAAATTAATGTGAATATTGCTTATTTTTCAAAACCCGCTCCTGGAGGAATCCTTTGTGGTTTTATCGTGAGTTTCAGTATATAAATTACTAAATATTATAAGTACCTACTTCAATGTAAATTCACCGTTTTTGTAATTTTTTTCTGCAAAAGGTACAAATAAGGTAAAACATAATTTCCGTATGCGAAGCTGCGGGCAACATCTAGTCTTAAATAATAACACGAAAACACTATTTAACTAAAATATATTAGTGGTACATCCAATGTTCCAAACCAACCAATGACCAAACATCTCTCCCGGAGCCCCGGAGCGCCGGAGCCCCGGAGCCCCGGAGTCACCAAGGGCTGCAAACTTAGTCGTCGATAAAAATAATATCCGAATGTCGTGTCTCGCAACAAAAACCCGATAACAGTTCCCGCGACGTCACGAACGGAATTAGCCGCCCTTGACCACGTTGTCAGGTAAACAGGCGACATTGGTGTTTTGGGAAGTAGGTTAACTTATAAAATTGGCTAATTATGTAATTGTATGTGAATGTCTTCCTATAAATTCTACTATAATCCTAATCTATACAAATAAATAAAATTGGAGTGTCTGTTTCTAATACTAAAATAACCGCTTTTTACTAAGTGCAATTAGATACACGGTACATACTCGTATAGCAAAACATTTTTTACAATTTTTGTCTGTTTGTTTGTTTGTTTGGGCTAATCTCTGAAATGGCTGGACCGATTTTGACGGGACGCACTGGCAGATAGATGATGTAACATGCAGTAACGTAGGCTATTTTTAGTTTAGAAAAAAATTGTTTTAGAAAAAATAGGATTAATGAAAAATTTTACTCTAACACTCCAATTTTATTTATTTGTATAGATGCGAAAACTTGTATTGATGTTTCTTACCCTTTCGCGCAAAAACTGTTGGATTTTCATGAAATTAAACACAGAAGTAGAGCATCAAAACGCTGCAGCGCTGGTAAGTTAATTTTAGTGAGGTCTGACAGGCAGTTTTTGAGTTTTGGGTTTGGCCCCTAACACGTTACGACATTAAATATGTATGCTTGCATCTTTTGAGCATACAAATCGAACTTATACCTACCTACGCACCGCATTTCCTAATAACCGAATTAAACAGTCATTAATCTAATACAATGTTGTTACGTGCAATACAAACTTGTTTTGAACATTTTATGTCCGGACATTGTGACGTAATTTTCATATTGTATTATTCTTCTTCATTGAGAACAGCTGCAGTTCGTCCGTAATAGGATAAATCTACTTCTATAGGTTACGCTTTACATTATAATATCATTGGGTTACGCCATTGAAGTATTATTACTAGCATATAGAACTGACACCGCGAACACAATGTATGTCCTAATGAATTGGCGCCGATCGGAATAAATTTTCAATGAATTCGTTCGATTTTGAAAGGAGAACGGGGGCTCAATTTTGAAAATAGGACCCTCTGGCGGGACACACATTTTGTTCGAGATATTAATGTCTATGACATTATACTTCAATGGGTAACGCATTGTTTTATTCCAAGACTCAGGTGGAAAGCTTTCACCTACCTAAACATAGCTGGAGCATGGTTTTTCTTTGGTAGCATAGGGAATAGTACTGTACATATTTAGTTTTTAAACTTTACCTTGTTAAGTCTTTGAATTCAAGCCAATACTTTTTACTGGTAAACAGTGCTTGGATCTTTTACAAATTGTGTCAAAAGATCAAGCTAGATCTAATATATAAAATTCTCGTGTCACGGTGTTAGAAGTTGAACTCCTCCGAAACGGCTCGATCGATTTTCGTGAATCTTAGCGTGCATATCGGCTAGGGTGGAGAATCGGACAACATTTATTTTTCATCCCCCTAAATGTTAAGGGTGGTCCACCCCTAATTTTTTTTTTAAATTTTGACAGAACGAAGTCTGTCCGGGCAGCTAGTTTACTTATAATATAAATGTTTGCGCCGGTTTGGAACCCGTGACCCTTTCAATAAGCAGGACCATTCAGCTACAGGGTAGTTTAACTACATGTAGTAGGTACATGTAACAAATTAGTGCTCTAACGAAGTTTCCGTAGATAAAAGGAAATCGATAAAATGTCCAATTACGATATTGTATCTGATAAGATTACAAAGTCGTACCATGTAGCGAACAAACGCTTGTAACCGACTTTGACAAACTTTCAAAAATATACAATACGAGTAACCGCTCTCGCTTTGCTTCTGTTTTCTTATTTTTTTACACCTTGGGTTACATTGGAGTTTTATTTAGGATCCCTAATTTTTTTGAAAATATAATATAGCCTATGTTACTCGGGGATAGTGTAGCTTCCCAACAGTGAAAGAATTTTTGAAATTGGTTCAGTAGTTTCGTAGCCTATTCAATGCAAACAAAAAATAAAATCTTTCCTCTTTATATATTAGTATAGACAAGGTACAACCCAACCTCACATTCTGCATCCTGATAAACATCGTTTTTAATCGAATTCAAAAAAGGAGGAGGTATTCAATTCAACTGTATTTTTTTATATTTGTTACCTCAGAACTTTCAACTGGATGAACCGATTTTGATGATCCTTTTTTAAATCGAATGCTGGTGGTTGTCATGTCGTCCCACTTAAATTTGAGCGAGATCTGACGAGTAGTTTTTGAGTTATTTTGAAGTCGGTTATTTTTCCTCAAGAATTATTAGGTGTCTTTTGGCTAGCCTATATATATGTAGACTAATCATAGAATTTTTAAAGAATAACGTTTATCACCTGTGCTAGCTATTGCCCTTCTGATACAGCTTTCTTTTGAGGCCGATAAATATTAGTTATAGGTACCTTGAACTCGGATAATTATAGTCCACCGTTCTATGTGGTTAGTGACGACTACATCCACGAAACTAAAGTGATCCGCAATTGTTAAAGCATGAGACACGTACACATATCGACGCTTGAAAGGCAAAAATCATCAAGCGACATGTTGACAACTTTTCCCTATAGCATTTTAGTTTTTAATTTTAGAAAAAAAAATCGTAAAAAATCGTTTAATAGTCATAGCTACTTCATACCAATGAATTTTAAATGCAGTTTAAGTGCTTAATAAAGCAATTTTTTACGATTTTTTTTCTAAAATTAATAACTAAAATGCTCTAGTGTAAAGTTGTCAACATGTCGCTTGGTAATTTTTCCCTTTCAAGCGTCATTAAGAACACGTTGTTACGTATGTGTTGCCAGAAGACAAAATAAGTCTCTCATCAGAACGAATGAATCATGACAGAAACTCTCTCCAACTTCCTATACGTCGTATTTCTAGTTAAAAATAGGTCAATTGCTATAGTCAATTGAGACAGCTAAAAGCTATCGGTAATCAAAAGCTCTTCACTTTGAAGTAGGTATGCCCAATACTTCAACATTATTGTTTCAGTGGAAAGCTTTAAGAGTTAAGGTCGCTGCCCTGAGACCTCCATGGAGGGGCTGGGCGACATTATTTAATCCTACTAATATTATAAATATAAAAGTTTGTTTGTAAGGATGTACAGATGTTTGTTACTGTTTCAAAAAGCGGATTTTCATGAAATTTAGCATGCAAGTAAATCATGATTTAGAGGATATGGGGTACTTATTATCCCGGAAAATGCGAATAAAGTTGTGAGCAGAACGCTAGTTAGCCAATAATACTGTGGCCAAGAGAGGCTTGAGGTCCTTTATAGCCACCGAACTTGAGAGCCAGTTCTTTCTTTCCTTTTGGCGCCAACATATCAGTAATGCCTTTGTTGTCGCTGATTTTCACGGTCGACGATAGTCACCATCAGGAGGATCATCAGCTCATTTATCAGTAATTTCCATAATTTTCTTTATTAAATTATCGTTTGTAAATCTTTCCTGAATTCCCAAGTTATCGCTAAGCACCAATCTAAGGGTTGCAGTGGACAGCAAGCTCCAATCCACAATTATATGTAACAGACACAGCACGATACCAACCGCTCTCAGTTGCATCTGTTGACCTATTTTTAACTGACCAGACACAGGAAACTCAAGACTTAGGAATGTGTTTGTTTGTGACGGGCCTTTCCTTCGCAGCGTAAACTTTGTGTTTGTCTTCAGTAGTTTATACTACAGGTAATCAGAATAACTGCCCATAATTTTTCCATTGCTGGGCTCTAGTCTTTCTATTACAATGTGCATATCATAGTCCACCACGCTGGCCAAAAAGGAAGTCTGACGACTTCAATTTGAGAATTATGGAGAACTCTTAGGCGCTGGTATCCTCACGATATTTTTTTGAATCTGCACATTTGAATATAAAAGGTGCGTGCAGAATTCGAACTCAAGTCCCTGCTTTCAGGAGACAAACTTTAAAACCTCTAGGGTATCACTTCAGGCAATTATTATTATACCTACTAGATAAATTGCCACTTTTCGCTACGGCAACAGTTAACTTAAGTAGCAACGACACCAAGTTGTAACCAGCTTAAAATTTATTATTCTGTGATCAGCCAAGTGCTTCAGTAGCATTTGACTAGTGGCCAATTGAAGCCAGTCATAACGACATGAGTATTTATAGATAGTTTATCCGCGGTTTTCCGATTACGGTGGTACTTATGGCTTATGCCAACGACCTTTCAGACGTATGCATATTGGTTTTATAGGTACCTATCGTATGTATATTGTGTGATAATAGTAAGGATATTATCGTAAGAAATATATTTCCATTGGTGTAGGTAAATAAAAAAACAATTTTTAATCATCATTTTACCATACCAAACGCTGAAGACTTTTGCTATTGAGAAAGCGTTTCCGTTTCATTATAATTTCCATGCACAATATTTAATACATTTCTATCAATTATCTTCAACAAGACACGTTAACAAACTTCGTTCCAAAAGGCTACCAACAAGTTCCCCGAATTATTATGACGTTGGTATCTCATGAATATGACCATAGGAGTGATTTTAGCCGCAGCATAAATACAGTGGTTAATAAAACAGACTCGGGTACTCTCAAGTGCACGATTCATTCCCGTTTCGGTTTACCTTTCATCTTCCAAATTGGTAACTATATTGGTAATGAAATATGTTTATAAAATATACTTATTTTTAACCCCGACGCAAATGAGGGAGTAATATAAGTTGAAAATGTTTTATGTTGCATCGCAGCTCTTAAACGGATGACGTTTTAATGTATTTTTTTGGGTTCAAAAGTGTTTTTTTATTATTGATATAGGAATATCTGTGCAGTCGTTTCAAGCTCATCAGCTCTTTAGTAGGCTAGGGGAAATAAGGAATATTTACTGATTCCTCACATGCATCGCTTCTGTTAGAGTGTAAGAGACTCCATCCATTTTCTGGCCAAGCCAATCATCCTTCCTGATTGCGCTCACTGTTAAACAAAGGACTAGGCTAGGACGATTTATCAGTATCATGTTTAATATTATTACTGGTATAATTTTATCTTTCGGTGAAGCCTGTTTGGCTAGCTACCATCCACTTGCTTGAGATACTTCTTTCTTCCTCTCTCTTCTTCTTGATGCCATTGTTACTGAAGGCCATGGTCGATGGTGCCTATTTACAATCGGGTTCGTCAATTCGTTTTCGGTTAGTTACACAACATAGACTATAACGAAATGGCTGTTGGAGGTGGCTGTGACTTCTTCCACCCAGTTTAATCCGACGGTACTCATACATGATGGTACGATACCGTGACTAGTTTTTTGTCATCTGGATAGTATCCAGCCTTCTTTCTAAAATCTTTTTAATTATTTTTTTTGCTTTCTTTATTCTTATTTTTTGTTTATTGTCTTTCTTCTTTATTTTCATCTTCTTATCTTTTTTTATCACAGAAAATATTTGCAACGAATATCACCACCGAATTGAACTTGTGCCATTTACATAAGTTTAGCAACAGGGGAACAGGGGCAAGTCGAGAGTTGTATTTGTTCGAACAGATTCGAATACCACTTGATTTAATTGATTACTGGAAAGGTTTAGAGAGTAATTTGAGCCAGTAACCATCACTTTTTTTGTCCTGCCGCGTAGTGTTCCGGGTTTGTTCCTAGGGGAAGACATTCATGTAACAGATAAATTTTTATTTTTTGGTTTATAAGAAGTTTCAAAGAGGTACCTGAAGACTGATCCAAGGTTTATGGTGAACGCACATTTATCCGCACGGCACCCGCCGGACGCACCGTACTCGCCGCATACTGATAGCCTCGCACATTTTGCTGGACGCGCCGTATGCAAATTTTAGTATTGCCAACAATTTTTACAGTTTTTCCCAACCTCTAGTGTAAAACGGTGCGGTGTCATTCATTTATTCCCACTCGTCCTGTTGAATAGTCCTGTTGACAGTACTAGTGGGAAAAAAATCCCATTAGTTCTGTGGCAATTAATTTCCGTGTATAGGTATATTTTGTTATCAGTCGTCAAGTATTGGCGATTATATGTGTATTATTTCATAGTTTTCATAAATTTAATTTATTTATTTAATTAATTAAATAAATTAATTATTAAAATTAATTTAATAAAATTATTTTATTTATTTATTTGTCAGAGTGCAAAATTAACCACAAGTTTTCTTGGGTCCGCTATGGTCTGCTTATAGAATTTGGCGGTTAAAATTAAGATGTTGTGTAAAGAACACAAGATATTCTACTTTTTTAATACTTTACGATGCTTTGGATTTTTTATTCCAGTGATTTGGATTCTGCTCTTCTACCCAGTAATTATTTCTACCTAGATAATTTAAAACTTTAATTTCTATTAACTTTAGTTACTTAATATTTTATTTTTTTATTTTCTTCTTTGTATCATATTTTAATAACGTAGTGATCGCAGTTCGAGGAACGCCATTACGAATCTCAAATGTCCGAAAACAATGCTATATAGGCATAAACACGAAGGCGAGATCTCCTCAGAGGATTCGTTTACTATGAAAAGTTTCTCCTATTGCGTTGTCAAAGCATCGTGGCATGGCAACTCTGAGTCCCAGCACGCGCCCTATGTATGACGTCATTAGCATTTTGGATACCTTCCACATTTTTGGAAATCCGGCGCGAACGGTGCGGATGACATATGCAGCCATAGATATATGTCATCCGCATTGAGCTCTCATATTAGGTAATTATTTCATACAAATGCGGTGCGTCCGGCGCGGACAGTGCAGGTAAATGTGCGTTCAGCATTAAAGTGCTTACCTTAACAAAAATAATGGTCCTAGATCTATCATATCATTAGGCTTACTGTTTTATATGCCTTTTTAATTTTTTCGTATTAATAAAATCTTTTATTCATATAGGTATCACTGATACACTTATGCACTTCATTTTTTTAATCTATCAGCTTTTCGGAAGGGTGCTTTGTCATGGAGGAGAAGACAAGCCGTAAAGAAACTCCTCGGCATATCTTTTATACAGACAAACTCGACAGACATACTTTATATTATACGAAGCAGTTTAATATGGTGGCGTCATATTTACCCTGTATAAATTGTCGTAGAACAATTTGGTCTCATACATATTTAATATCACATTTTCATACCAAGACATAAGATAAAAATAACAATAAAATTAATTGATGTATGAACGTGACAAATTGCGATATTTTTTTTTAATTTACGTTGTTCTGCGGATGGTTATGTATCTCTATACTATGCGTATACGGAGCCAAATTTTATCGTTTTTAATTAACTGACACAAAAAAAGGAAGAGTTTCTGAATATTTTTTTTATGTCAACTGCCTCATTATCAACCGATTTGAGATTTTTTTTATTTGAAAGGAAATCTATACTAATATATAAAGAGGAAAGATTTGATTTTTTGTTTTCATTGAATAGGCTCCGAAACTACTGAACCGATTTCAAAAATTCTTTCACTGTTGGGAAGCTACATTATCCCCGAGTAACATAGGCTATATTATATTTTCAAAAAATTAGGGATCCTTAATCAAACTCCAATAATGTAACCCAAGGTATAAAAAAATAAGAAAACCGAAGCAAAGCGAGGGCGGTTACTCGTAATTAATATTATGAAATGGATATACGATAGGATTGAGGAACTAAGGGATCTGCTCAAATAAAAAAGCATAATCCTGAGTCAATATTTTTCAACGTGAGGGCTCAGAGCTTTCATTATTATAGAATTTTGTACGTGATGACGATTATCAGCGTTTTCATTCAATTAGATTTCGTCCATACGCCTGAAATGCTATGGACCACTTAAATGAGTAAGAGGTTGTTGGATTACTGAATCAATAATTTAGACGCCTTTAAAATTAATATAAACATCTGACATCGGATTTAACGAACCATGATTTAAAGTATATTGTAATGTGATATGCCGTTTTATCGACAGGCTTTTACGTCTTCGATTTAATACTACGTTATAAAAGTGACAAAAGTCCCCGACTGAGTCCATTACACGACATGCTGTCGCCGGCTAAAACGTCCACAATGTCTACATTGTACCTATTACTAGATAATACATAGAGCCCTCGGTTACAGGGTGAACTAAGGGTACTTTCCAATAGAAGCTTCTTATTTCTTTACACAACCACAATGAAAACAGAATTGTTATACTGTGGAAAATATCATCACCGATTTTAGGATCGACATAAACTGATGCAGCGCTGGGCTTAGGAGCGATAAACCGTAACTGATACCATGTCCCACGTTCCTAGCTTGCCAATAGCACTGACTGAGTTTATAGTAACGTCCTGATACATTGTCTGTATCATATTACATACCTATTACATGTCTATTGAGCAGTGACAGCCTAGCGGTTAGAACGTTGTTCTCCCGAACGCAGGTGCCCGATTTTGAATCCTGGCACGCACCTCTAATTTTCAAATATTATGTGCGTATTAGAAAATTAATTTTATCACTCGCTTCGGTGAAGGAAACCATCGTGAGGAAACCTGCACACCGGAGAATTCTCCATAAAGTTCTCAAAGGTGTGTGAAGTCTACCAATCCGCATTTGGCCAGCGTGGTAGACTATGGCCTGCACCCTTCACATTGTGAGAGGAGACCCCAAGCCCAGTAGTGGGACAATTATGGGTTGTTGCTTTGCTTTTTCCTTTTTTTACATGTCTATCAAGCAATCGGTCCTGGGTTTCTCGGTCTGGCTTGATTTTTGAGAATGACGTTTATGTCATCGGTTTTTTCATTGTTTTGTTCTAGGCAAGTTTTAGGGTAGTTTCCGATGGATATTGGGGATCTAGAAGTCTGTTATCAATCCGAGCCGCAGGTTAGAGCATAGCCCACCACATGACAAGCACCAGCTTTTGATTAAAAAACGAATCATCAAAATCGGTTCATCCAGTCGAAAGTTCAGAGGTAAAAAATATAAAAAAATACAGTTGAATTGAATACCTCCTAATTTTTTGAAGTCGGTTAAAAATATTACCGACTTTACCACCCAATTTTCCACTTTAAAACCAATAAAAAGTAAAACCAATGAGTCATTGTCTAAAACAGATCTAAACGAAACAACTAAATTAAAGAACACCTGTAAAGCGACGCATTTAACTATTACTACGTCAATTCATTTACGTCTGTAATTTCGCGCCACGTTTATCGTCCCTCGTAAAAGTATGCAAATTTCCCGTAATAGTCGGCTGAAAACAATTTTATAGAGCGTTCGTGTATGTATAAATAACAAGACATACGGTTGTTTGTCCTACAAGTGAGTTTTTGTCTGTTTCACTGTAGGTATGACAGTTTGTTTTGTATGTTTCTTCGCTGTTTCTGAATACTATTTTTATAAAGGAGTATGGTTATGATTCATGAGATGAAAGCCCAGGTCCGACATAATTGTATATTTTGTGTTAAATTTATTATTTTTATATTCGGTATCAGCCGTTCGGTACCATTTAAATACGAGTACTTTTTATTTTTATTCCTCAGGCGTATAGTAAAAGCTCTTTTTTCATCCACTTCAATATCACAATCAAAGAGCGTTCACTTTTTCATTTAATTTGCCTGTTAGTTTGTAGTATGGGTCAAATCTTGCAAACTATATTACAACCAGTCCTGCGTAGTTGAAAGTTTACTTTAGTTACGATGACAATGCATTTTTTAATAATATTTTTTATGACTGTCAAAATAACCAACTTAAAATAAAATGAGAAGTTCATCAACGTGGTGTGCGCATTATTAGTGATAACTCTAAAACTACTCGTCAAATCTCGCTCAAATTTTAATGGGATCACATGACGAGCACCAGCTTTCGAACATAAATAGAATCATCAAAATCGGTACACCCAGTTAAATGTTACGAGTGAGAACCTCCAAGGAGTGGGTTTTTGAAGTCGTTTATTAAATAAGCTAATGCTTCACTATTAACCACAGAACATCTAATAATTAGGTTTTGTGCTATCAATCCACCTGATGGTTAGTGGAAATGAAGTCGTGAACTGTGAGCGCACTCACTTGGTAAAAGTCTATTCACTCTTGACTTGATGAACTCACATTATAATCGAATGGAAACGCTGACGCGGATAATATTCCTGTCCTTTGCGGTGCGGATAATAAAAGACGAAGAAAGCGTGTCGTGCATACTGGAATGATGTAGACAACTTGAGAAGGAAGGTATGGATATCTGCCGTGCGTTGGGATGTTCGATGGTGGAAAGGGGATGGTGTATTAAACTTGAATTAGGTCATGTAAGCATTTTTGTATGTTAGCATTGACTCCAGATATGAGAAGTCCTCAAATTTTAACATCTCGTATTTAAAGTTTTGTAATTCAATTATGATGAACTCTCATAGCCCAGCGGCTTGAGTTGATGCTTCAGTAGGCGCTGTCGGTAGTTGGATGGGTGACCGCTTGACCGATAGTGGGAAAAATGTATTAACGTTTTCGTGCTTCGGAGGGCAGCATTATCGGTGCCGGTTGTTATCGTAAGATAACAGGCCGGACACGTCCAAGTCCTTCAGGTGGCTTGAAATCTTCAGACACTTGGGTTAACTTAATGTAACTTTCCAAAATTTCAAACATAGATTTCTATCAATATTGTACCGCCTTTAACTATTCTTTGTACATCCTAAAGATTGACTGTTAGAGAATACTATTTAGCATTAAGTCCGCCAATTGTACCAGTCTCTGGGGTTCAATAAAGATTAAATAAATAAATAAACCACTAACACCTTCACTAATCCGCACTGGATCAACGTAGTGATGTATGCTCTAGACTTTAGGGATGATGGCATTCGATTTAAGCAAGTTATTTTCTGTCAAACTCCATAATCACCTGAATACAAAAACACGAAACACAAAATTTTTAAAGCATGTCTTGTATTTCAGTTTTGTTTCTAGCTGTCACTATAAACCAGAATCGGTGTTCTATTGTCAAATACTATTTCATTATGCCCTTGCCGGGAATCCAACCTGGAACCTTTCGCTCTGATGACAGATTCACTTCCAATAGGTTTATAAGGTCGTTAATTATTTTCTATCTAATTATTAACTGAATACCTGAATTCAAATAAAAAATATCTTTCCAGGCAAAGATGTCAGCAGAGGCCCAGCCCACAACGCCAGATGCGGAGGCCCTGGACACAGGCCAGGCTGCCCAACCTGCGGCGCCTAAGAAGGCCAGGCCTCGCGGCAAGGCCCAGCCTGAGAAACCCAAACGGAGTCTACTATGTCTAACACTGGAGAACCCTTTAAGAAAATTATGTTATGCCATTGTCGAATGGAAGTATCCTTTGAAAGCAATAAAAAGATTCATTAGCTGGAAGAAATCCTATTTATACTCGTATTATAAATCTGAAAGTTTGTTATAGAGGATGTACGTATTTGTTACTTGTTTACGCAAAAACTACTGAGCCGATTTTTATGAAATTTATCACATAGATAGACCTAGAATAGCAGTACTTCCATCCATCCATCAGCCTTTGGAGGTCCAATGCTGGACATAGACAAAGGCATATTACTTATTAAAAACGCGTGCAAACCCGCCGGCAGAGCGCTGTATAGTTATTTTATACGAGTAACCGCCCTCGCTTTGCTTCGGTTTTCTTATTTTTTTACACCTTGGGTTACATTATTGGAGTTTTATTAAGGATCCCTAATTTTTTTGAAAATATAATATAGCCTATGTTACTCGGGGATAGTGTAGTTTCCCAACAGTGAAAGAATTTTTAGTGAGATAGACTTCATTCTGGCAGACAAACGGCACATATTTAATGATGTCTCTGTGATCAGCAGGTTCAAAACCGGAAGCGATCACCGTCTTGTGAGAGGCACATTAAATATCGATCTGAAGCTGGAACGGTCACGCCTGATAAAGTCTACGCTTCGCCCAACATCCGTCCAAGTCCAGGGATCCGAGAACTTTCAATTTGAGCTGCAAAACCGTTTTGTGTGCCTAGAATCGTGCACGTCAGTGGACGAGTTTAACACCAGGATGGTAACAACTGTCTACGAGGTAGGGTCGAAGTATTTCAAGACCCACCTAGTGGTAGATCTCGGGTTCTCTAAGAACAAACTCTCGGTCTTATGATGGATCGACGAGAACTATGTGTGCAGTCTCCAACCTCTATGAGGGAATACCGACGGCTCAATGAGCAGATCTCCAAGTGCAGGCGACGCGATTTGCGAAAACACAACGCAAATCGCGTAAAAAACACAATTGAGCGAAACCAGGGCTCCAAAGTGTTCGCCAGGGATCTGTCTATTGGGCAAAGTCAGCTTACGAGGTTGAAGACCGAGTCCGGCACCATGGTTTCGTCGAAACCGGAAGTTCTGAGAGAGACTGAAAGATACTACGGACAGTTGTATGCCTCCTCACAAGCTCCACCTCCTACCGAGGAGAGCTATAAGAGAGCTAAACTAACCCGACACTACACAGAGGATATCCCGGACGTCAGCCTGTATGAGATTAGAGAGCCTCAAACAACTTAAAAATAACAAGGCACCGGGAGATGACGGAATCACAACTGAGCTTCTAAGAGCTCGAGGGAAACCCCTTCTAGTGGCGCTCCAATAACTGTTCGATTCCGTCATTAACACTGGAACTACCCCGGAAGCGTGGTGCAGAAGTGTGGTGACGCTGTTCTTCAAGAAGGGCGATAAAGCCCTTTTGAAGAACTACAGGCCCATTGCACTTCTGAGCCACGTTTATAAGCTGTTTTCGAGGGTGCTCACAAATCATGGTCATTCAGTGTATTTAATCTGTTGTCAATTAATAAAATTCATTAATCTCATCAAATATAATAATTTGCTTTTATTGAATGTGGAATGTGTTATGTTCGATTTACATGCATTAAGTATTTAAGTAGATAACTAAATTTTAAGTGAATAATTTTTAGTGCGCGTCTAAACGTAATAATTTAGTAAAGCTCTTTAGTTCATACAATTCTTTAGAGCCTACTTAATTACTTATGCATTTTTACTAAATTTTAACTAAAAAGTGTCTGTCCAACCATGTTAAGTGATAAGCCCCGCCCACCTACTTAACAGAAAAATAGAAAAAATTCAATCTTTTTTTTTGTTTACTTGCGTACTAAATTTTAACTACTAAATTGTTCGTTTACCGTATTAATTTACTTAAAATTTTGTTATCTACTTAACTACTTAATACGTGTAAACCGAACATTACGGAATGTTATTCAGTAAGTAATACATTTAGTGTTTAGATTTTACTACTACATAAAGAAAAAATGGGGAAATGTTCATATAGTGGTAACCCCAAAATTACGCACACGTAGTAAGCGATCGGCTATTACTATGCTTCACTCTCGATTAGACAAGGTTATGACCGTTCTTTTTTAACGTCCGTGATATTAGTATAGATTTCATACATGGTCTTGGTCAGGCCGAAGGTAAAAATATTGGAATAACAACCGTGGTTTATTTACAGTTGAATTTTTGTTTAATGGAGTTTACTCGAATCGATTTTCATATGTAAGCCCGGGGTATGATAATTTATGGGGCATGAAATCGAACCTTCTCCCTTGCGTTACGTTATGCGTTATGTTCCCAATCAAGAATCTAGATGTCGTTGTTATTGATTTGACGATAACGTCATCCAATTAAGAATCTAGATGGCGTTGTTAACGATTTGACGATAACGTCATGTTAAATTAAATAATTAATACAAATAAATGTATAAAGCATGCTTTGAGTAATATAAAAAATGCGTTCATTATCCCTCATTTACTAATCTATATATTTTATAATCGTTCGTAAGGAGTAAACGTCCTCGATGATAAACATTAATTAAAAAATTAAATTAAAAAAAATATAATAATACTTAGACAGTCAAAAGGCTGTGTACGATATAGAAGTAGATATATCTAGTTTTTGGACAGCAGATATTTTAGATAAAATCAATAATATGATAATTTTCTAAACGTAACTTCAGGCCATTTGAATATATGATATTGACAACGATTTTTGCAAATTGTATAGCTTTAGCTGTGTTTACGCCGTATCCATGCGGAGATACAAATAATACTAATCAGATATTGGTGAGTACCTATTGTTTTTAACCGACTTCAAAAAAGGAGGAGGTATTAATTCGACTGTATTTTTTTATGTTTCTTATCTCAGAACTTTTGACTGGGTGAACCGATTTTAATGATTTTTTTTTGAACGCAAGCTGGTGCTTGTCATGTAGTCTCATTTAAATTTGAATCTGACGAGTAGTTTTTGAGTTATTTTGAAGTCTGTTATTTTTTCTTGGTAAAATTCATGATACTATAAGAGGAGCAACTCATCGGTGATTCCGTTGACGTTACTGATGTCCATGTGACGCAGACCATTTAAAATTAATTGGGTAGTTAGCTTGTTTCTACCATTGAAGTATTATTACTAGCATATAGAACCGACACCGCGAACACAATGTATGTCCCAATGAATTGGCGCCGACCGGCTTCAATTTTCAATGAATTCGTTCGATTTTGAAAGGAGAATAGGGGCTCAGTTTTGAAAATAGAACCTCCTGGTGGGACACAAATTTTGTTCCAGATGTCTGTTCTATGACATTATACTTCAATGGTTTCTACTCATTTGTTTTGAAATTAAAATCATAGTATTGTGCCAGTTTAGAAACTGACCCCAATCCCATGCCAGGGTGTCTTAAGAGGCGATAAACTTCAGCATGCTGATAAGGCTCCACGTGTAAGAATTATAATAATTATTGTCAATATGACCACACTATTTTCTATTTCACCATTGTGTTATCGTTATTTCCCATTTTTCCAGGAAAAAGTTGAATGGATATTTATGGGAATATTTACTTGCGAGTGTGTGATGAAGATTATAGCGTACGGGTTCCTCTTCCACCCAGGTGCTTACTTGAGGAACGCCTGGAACAGTCTCGACTTCACCATAGTGACTATTGGGTAAGTTAGGGTAGGCACACATTTGTCCGCACCGCCAACGGCATGTCATTCGCATCGGGCTCTCATTAGCCCAGTCATATTAGGGGTTTCACCTCGGAATGAAAGATAATGAGCTGTAAATTGGTATAAACCTTTGTTTTGTCGTTCTAAATGTTATCTCAAAAGTCACAAGTGCTATCGTGTCCGCGTCTTAAGATATTCAAGGTCAAAGGTCGTAAAAATCGGTTTTTCGTGAATATCTCGCTTTCTATTACTTAAATGAGATTTGCACCTGCATAAAAGTTGTAGAGTATAAAATTCTCTACAACTTTTGTTTGAACTTTTTTTTCATACGATCAACCGTTTTTGCGGTAGACCGCGAAGAGTGCGTCGCGTACAGTATATATATATGGCCTAATGCATGGTCAAGCGACTGGGCGAACCGATTTTGATGATTCTTTATTCAATCGAAAGCATGGTGGCTGTCATGTGGTCACATATAAATTTTATTGAGATCTGACAATGGTATCCATTATAAAACCATATAAGTCTTAAATTTGTATTAAGTATGTGCGCGACAAATGGACGAATAACTCGATATCACGCCAACCGATTTCGATGATTCTTTTTGTAATCGAAAGCAGGTGCTTGTCATGTAATCCCACATAAATTTGAACGAGATCTGTCAAGTAGTTTTTGAGTAACTTAGAAGTCGGTTATTTTTTGTAGTAAAATTTAGATTATTATTACACCTTGGGTTACATTATTGGAGTTTTATTAAGGATCCCTATTTTTTTGAAAATATAATATAGCGTATGTCACCCGGGGATAGTGTAGCTTCCCGATAGTGAAAGAATTTTTCAAATCGGTTCAGTAGTTTCGGAGCCTATTCAATGCAAACAAACAATCAAATCTTTCCTCTTTATAATATTACTAGTATAGATTAAGTCACTTATCTTAATAAAATATAAATAATTAATAATTAGTACATAATTAATGGGCATTGTTTAATAATTGTATTTTTTTAGTAAATAATTAACTTTATACAACGTACTGATGACCGTAACTTACGCTTGACCATGCATTAGGCCATATATGAATGTACGCGGCACACTCTTCGCGGTCTACCGCAAAAACGGTTGATCGTATGAAAAAAAAGTTCAAACAAAAGTTGTAGAGAATTTTATACTCTACAACTTTTATGTAGGTGCAAATCTCATTTAAGCAATAAAAAGCGAGATATTCACGAAAAACCGATTTTTACGACCTTTGACCTTGAATATCTTAAGACGCGGACACGATAGCACTTGTGACTTTTGAGAAAACATTTAGAACGACAAAACAAAGGTTTATACCAATTTACAGCTTATTATCTTTCATTCCGAGGTTGACCCCTTTTTTTGCCTAATTTGAATGGGCTACATATGATTTCATACAAACGCGATGCGTCCGGCGCGGACGGTGCGGACAAATGTGTGTTCAACATTATAGCGTAGTTCTTTACTGCTATGACGTCACAAATACAAAAGATAACATGTTCCGCGTGGTTACTATACGTGTCGTTGGATGAATAGATATCTGCACTCTATCAAGGTCCACCGACTATGGCTAAGAGTCAAGGTCAACGTCAATCAAGGCTATGATTGGTCGATATTGTTCGTCCAATGTCACGTGACCCATCTTCAGGTCCCTCTTCGAAGCGTATCCTCCAGATTACTCTAAGCATACATGCGAAAACTAACAATAGGCGAAGATATAATATTGCCTGAACATAAAGGCTCTTAAACCCAAGAGCTTCTTTGAGCACTTCAAGAGCTTCTAATGACCAGATGTAACACCCATGGGCAATGGGCATGGCTACACTATATCACATTTGGTCGCAGTGGCGTTCACCCACATAACCAAATAATGATAATAAATATGAATATTCAAACGCGCGATATTGTCGTACTCATAACGTATTCAGAAGTAGGAATAGAATTTTACTCGGTTCAAGGCTATTGAGTTATTGACATAAATTTGGAGGCTTTGTAGCAAATAACATTGGAATAGAGGCTCAGGTCAAGGCTAGACACTTCTGGGCACAATAAACTCGATAGGTTTTCTTTTTACGATCCGTGTGGCGCAATGGTTACCATGCTGGATCGCCGAGCCAAGGGTCCTGGGTTCGATTCCCAGCGAGGCGTAAATGAGATGAGTTTGAATTTCTGTTCTTGGTCTGGGTGTGTGTCCTTATTTTTGTGTGCTGTCCATGACACCCACGACACAGGGAATCCTAGAAGCTGTGAGTGTGAAGCGTTATTATTATTATCTTACATATTATTAATATTGTTTACTAGTTACCGTCTGCTCTTCGATTCGGAAAACCTGTTTTAGTAGTTTCGTACCTTTAACTTTAACCTCTTAATGGCCTACTACATTCTAAAAACGCTGTTCCTATTCGGATTGTTGAAGGAATTAGTGGCGAACTCAAGTGTTGGAAGTTTTCAAGCTGCCCAAAAGCCTTCAACATGGTTTAGCATCTGACAAAAATAAGGCTTTACGTGCCTTAAAAAACACAGAAGCGCTTATGAATTTTTTACCACTACCGGTGATTTTGTTAAGTAATATTATAATTTTATGCCTTTTCAGTATCGCTAGTCAAGTGCTACAGAGTGTTTTCAAAGATAAGTTTGATGTTAAGGCTTTAAGAGCATTTAGAGTACTGAGACCTCTTCGATTGGTATCTGGAGTTCCAAGTAAGTACCTACGTGTATTGCTTATGTCTATTAATTAGAATAATATACATATGCGTTATAGACTATACAAAGTTGATCGGAACATCGAGGAATTATTAGATTTATCGCATATGATGAACTTGATTGCACACTTGCCTAAGAATGATCCCATAATCCATTTTCAAGAACAGCTACGCACTTACAAATCGTGGATTTCCTTCTACATTATTGTCGAAGCGCTATGGGATGGGGTTCTTAAAAAAAGATGTAAAAAGACTTCGCCTTTTGGTTATAGGTACTTAAAAATCAAAAGAGAATCCTTCTAATTACTAAATATTGAGTATAATGAACGCGTTGTTAGACTAGAAAGAAGCTTTGATAAGCGTTTGATAACTGACTCCTAGCAAGCTAGGCAACTTTGAGTCAGAGGCTCCAAAATCGAGGCTGTTGGAGATTCAGGATCTCACCTTGTCCACCCATCAAAATACACTATACTTCCAAGGGATAAGCAACACCAATTCACACATGTTAAAAGTTGTTCTTTTTATGAAAACAGCCGGCAAATGAGCTGTCGGTGATCCTGATGGCAAGTCGCTATCGACGCCCAAGGACATCAGCAATACCAAAATCATCACTGCCGGCCAAAAAAGAAAGAAAATAAAGATTATTGATTATTTATTTGCCATCAATACGTATGATTCCAGTCGATAGTTTTACAATAAACATCTGCGTTAAACCTTTCCTTTTTCTATTTCAGGTCTACAAATCGTTCTGAACTCCATTTTGAAAGCAATGGTGCCTCTATTCCACATAGCATTTCTGGTGCTTTTTGTGATCATTATTTACGCTATCATCGGATTAGAACTCTTCGCAGGCGTCCTCCATGATACCTGCTTCTACAATGCTACAAGTAAACACTATATAAACATCTTAATATTTTTATAACATGTCTGCAGTTGGTATTCCTTGTGAATTAGCTACAGAATTTACCCTCAATCTAGGGTAGGGTCATTTTTCTTAATTGGATCGGGTTTAGTCATACTACCTTGTTTCTTAAGTGAAGGAGTTGTGTTTAACTGGAGTGTCCGAAATTATAATGTCACCTGAAGACATTAGTGTTTTATTTATTTCGTCAGATTTTTAGAAATTTCGGTGATGTCAAATTCTTTAACTCTGAATCTGTAGAATCCAATTAATCACCGTTATATTTCCAGATCTTCAATTTTGTTATTGTAAATCTATCGAATCTCGGTAAAAGGCACAATTATGTAGAGGTGATCAAAGATTGTTTTGATATCTAGACGCAAGCCACTTAATTTTAACAGATTTCACACCTGTCCATTTCGATGAAATATTACTTACAATTTGTAGTGATACTTTGACATGTTTCTTGTAATTTTCAGATGAAATGGTTGATGAACCAGGAGCATGTAGCCGAAATCCTGACATCGGCTCCCATTGCGAGGAAGACCAGATCTGCAAAGAATACTGGATTGGTCCCAATTACGGAATCACTAACTTCGATAACATTGGTTATGCTATGTTGACTGTCTTCCAATGCATCACGCTTGAAGGCTGGACTGATATCATGTATGCTGTAAGGAACACTGTTTTTCATTAAAGCAGATTCCGCTGGCGCTATGCCCAGGCATTATATTTGTCCTTTACAACCCTGAAAAGACAAATGCGATATTGGGAAAAAATATAATTACAATGAACGATACAAATGAATCAGTAAATTATATTGGTTAATGTTTCATAGATAATTTATTTAAACTATAGATAAGTCTTGCGTTTATCAAATAAATTCAAGTAGTTCTTTGTTTTACAATACGATAAATAACAATTTATTTTATAATAATTTATATTTACTAAATAACAATATATCCTATTGTCCACTATTCCATCTTTACTATAATACATTTCTTTTTGCAGATATCAGATGTAAAAGGCAATACGTGGGTTTGGATATATTTTGTAACATTAGTAATCTTCGGTAACTTTTTCGTTATGAATTTGATTCTCGGTGTGTTGTCTGGGTAAGATTATTTGTTTATGCTCTGAGGTTAATTATTAATAAGAGATAAGTATCGATTATAAGGTTTTCAACGTTTTAAAATTTCAGAGAATTTTCAAAAGAGAGAGAAAAAGCCAAAAGCCGTGGAGATTTCCAAAAATCTCGGGAACGGCAGCAATTCGAAGAAGATTTGAAGGGATATCTTAATTGGATAACAGTTGCTGAGGAGTTGGACCTAGAAAATGATGGGGGACAGAAGGAAGAAGATCAGGATGGCCAAGGCAGACAAGGTTTAATCCAAATCAAAATGAATTTATTCGAATGTATAGCCACCAAATATATTTTATGGAACTAGTTGACAAAAGAACTGATATTTTTCACAGAAACGATAAATAAATAATAAATAACAATTATATTATAATAATAAATCTGTTTTTAGTTACAAAAGACAGAAAAAGCAACGAAGGATCTCAATCTCAACTCAATTGTGGGGAACCGCAACAAACTACTATGTGTAAAATCTACTGTAAAAGATTTGACAAGGTATAGTATGACTTTTTCAATATGTTTTGACCAAATTTAAGAAAACTATCATTCTTCATCAAAGTAAAGTGTTGATGACAAAAGAAAGACAATAATTAGATGATTTCTTATATTGCACGAAAGAACAGAACTGTTCAATACGGCACTTTTCATTTATTCATTTTTCATTTTAAATTTTTAGGTGAATCGTCGCTTACGCAGAACATGCCGAAAAGCTGTGAAGACGCAAGCTTTCTACTGGGCCATCATAGTCCTCGTATTTCTCAATACCATGGTCTTGGCAACAGAACACCATAAGTAAGTAATCTAACCCTAAACGTCTCCAAACGATTAAAGGGTAATATAACGATTAAAGCGTAATTATGAATTTTTCGTTTCAGGCAGCCAAAATGGTTAGATCATTTCCAGAACTACGCCAATTACCTTTTCGTGGTATTGTTTACTATGGAAATGTTAGTGAAAATGTACGCCTTAGGATTTCAGGTAAGTCAGGGTGATCTCAGCATCAGACCCATCTCGGATCCTAAAAAAATTAGAACCGATTAAGAGCTATTTAAATCCTCCATCTCTTTCTCTCATTTTCTAGGGTTATTTCGTCTCTCTCTTCAACCGGTTTGACTGCTTCGTCATGGTCTGCTCCATCGTGGAACTGGGTTTGACGACGTCTAACTCGATACCTCAGCTGGGTATCTCCGTGTTGAGATGCGTTCGTTTGCTTAGAGTTTTCAAGGTCACGAAGTTAGTATTGTTTATTATGATACATTTTTCACAGAAACGATACATAATTTATGTTACATTTATAACGTTAGGAGTGAGGATTGAGAATGCCGATTATTAATAAGCTGCATAATTATAACATTTATAAATAAAACTGCCTAAAGTTTAACTACAGGTTTCAAACACATGGCCAAAATATTGAACGTCTATTTGATCATACGTTGAAAATACTCGATTTAATGTTAATATTAGTAATTAAATTAGGTTTTCCATCTTTTATCAGATACTGGCGGTCCCTCTCAAACTTGGTTGCGTCGCTGCTCAACTCTATCCAGTCCATCTTCTCTCTACTGCTCCTGCTGTTCCTCTTCATCATGATATTTGCACTGCTTGGAATGCAGGTCTTCGGCGGGAAGTTCGATTACGACCCTGAGGCACAGAAAGAACGGCATAACTTTGACTCATTCTGGCAGGCTGTTCTGACTATGTTTCAGGTCTGTATTTTTATTTTTTATTGTAATAAGTAGAATAGCGAATACTCCAAGGATCCTTATTGGAATAGCGAGAGTTGCAGTAAGTAACTTGTAACATCACAACAGTAGGACATTTCTAATGCGCGCTCCACACTTCACGCGAGATTCTCGCCGAGAATCTCGGCAAGAATCTTTGCTTGTTATAATTATCACAGAGTACTTAATCACTACGTTTTAATAATTATAATAATATAAATATGAATAATATAAATATATATGGTATAATAAATATGTGGTTTTTCTGACATGTTTATCAGTATTTTTATGTATTTATGTGTTTATTCATGTATGAAGTTATGTATTTATGTATGTATGTATGTATGTATGTATGTTTGTTTATAGTGTATCTATATATATTTTTTTTTTGATCCTAAGTAGTTTTTTTATTACAACCTAGATATACCGCCATATCGTTGTGTTCTCACTATTCGAGGGTTGACTGGGAGAGAATGCTTAAAAGCATTCTTTAATGCTAATGCATTAAGTCCGCCTTTGCTATTAAACAAATTGTAGATATGGTGCAAAAAGTTAAACAAATAAATAAAAATAATAATATAAATATAATAATCCGGCTAATATTTATGCTCAGTAAATACCACAATGACAACTCTTCTAATCGGCGAGTCGCTCGCTACTGTGAACATGCGAGTGTGGAGTCAATACAAGTTCTGTGAATATGAGACATGCTTACTGGAAGTGCTTAGATCTGAAACAGTTCTTCAAATGATATAATAATAACAGTACTCACCATATTCACATCTAAAAACAAGCATTCACACACACACAAACACACACACACACACACACACACACACACACACACACACAGAGAGAGAGAGAGAGAGACGCACGCGAATGCATACAGTAGAAAAATGCCTAGCGGCGATCGGGAATTACCTGACTAACTCCCAAACGACGCCTAAGAGAGAGGGAGAGTCTGAAAAACAGCGCTGCACGAGGTTCCTCGTGTTAGCAGAAGCTGAGACTCTCCCTTTGCCCACAATAATTGGATATTACCTATTATGTTAGATTTAAGTGTTTATTTTTCTTAATTTTTTGTGTGGCAATAAAGATTATTTTATTTATTTATTTATTTATGTCAGTTCCCTCTAGGGTATAAGTGTTCTGTGCGTTAGTTCTCGCGTTCTCGCGCAAGAACCTGCGAAGATTATGTGAATCGGCTCCACACTCACGTTTCTCGTGTTTTTCTCGCCTTCTCGCGAGGTTCTCGCGCGAGTGTAGAGCGCGCATAAAACCTTTGACAACATTACGGAGACCTGTCAAATGTGCAAGTTTCCTCGCAACATTCTCCTTCACCAAAGCAAGTGGTAATAAACTGATATGCAAATAACTTGTGTTTATATATCATTGAGTAACCGAGGTTTTATATCCTCTTCATGTTTATCTTCTAAAACCTTTCAGATACTAACAGGTGAAGATTGGAACGTGGTGATGTACCACGGAATTAATGCGTACGGTGGCGCTGGCTCCATTGGGATGCTGGCTTCCCTATATTTCATTATTATATTCATCTGTGGTAATTGTATCCTTTATGAAAAATCTGAAATCTCATTTATTAAATATTCCTGAAGTTCTAGAATTTCTTCTTTGTTTTTGGTATATTCGGCTTAATAATCATTTGTTTCAGTTCGTTTGATTCAAGTTCCGTTATAAAAATTGATAATAATATTTATTCCTGCTTTATATCATATTTGTAAACTCATTCTCACTAGTAAAAGATGATTCCTGAATAAATAAAAATAGATATCCTCCTAAATGTGTTCTTGGCCATTGCTGTAGACAACTTGGGAGATGCTGAAGACATGGATGAAGAACAAGTTGTCAAAGATATGGCGGTAAAATAGTTTGTTAACGACATTTTAATAACTGAACGAAAATCTATAGCAAAAAATGTTTCTGGCTATGTACATTATAGATTTTGAAACCATCCAACCGATGTGCCTAACACTGTTTCATTCGAAAGGCAATAATGAGACGATGGTTTAAGACCACTAAAACAACAAATTAGGCACATTGGGTTCATTTCATGAATGGAACCAATCGATTTCCAACTGTTCCCATAGAAATTTTTTTAACACATGCCGGGTATTCCCAGTGCCAAATAACATAAGGATTTACCTAATCATAGTTTTGGTCATATTATTATTAGAGATACCTATTGATAGAAGTGAGAAAATAGACAGTTCGAGATAATAAAGTGTATTTAGTTTAGAATATCGAAGTTACATCTTTGGGCACTTTGTTGAAAATGGTGTGAAATTTGTACAGGATGCCGAAAATCCAGAAGCAGGAAATCCCCAACTGGATGAAGATAAGGGAGAGAATGATGATGAGTATGCTAATGACGAAGAAGGGTATTCCAGTGAAGGGTAAGTCCGATACTTATAAGCACTTGAGCATTATGTTACAGATCAATTCATCATTAGAATAGAGTTGGCAACCACGATGATAAGTAATGTAATAAAAAATAACATATTAAATATATTTCAATATTTCTGTTATTATTATTGCTGAAATTTCATGAAAATACCTTTCCCGAAAAAATAAGTTAAATATTAAAACTACATTTTACATTAACAATTTGTTATTTATTTACAATTAGTTAAATTTTGCAATATGAATTTTTAAAATTATTGTTATTTTTTCATGCAGCAACAAGTATAAATCTTATCAGATTGTGGCAAGGTAAATGATGAGTATTGTTTTGTTTCACTATTAATTATGTTGATGAAACACTGCTCTTTTTAATTTAATTTGTATGGATCTGTCGCCAAATATTTTAAGACGCAGTGACATTATTAACTCCAAATGAATATATATTTTTTTGCATAAAACTATTACATAAATAAGCAATTTTCCTAATTAATTCAAGCAGTTGCAACTTGTAATTGCTAATTATCAGCGTCAACAGGCAAAGATATTACAATTATTATTTTGCTCAGGTCAGATCACGAGTACGAAGAAACGGGGTCTGAAGAAGAACTGAACGAACAGGAACAAGAGCCTGGAGAAAATGACATCGAAGAAATCCTTGTCGCGAATGCCAAGAAACAAAATGGTATAAATAATATTAGAGTTTTAAATGTTAAGACAAGCTTACATTAGAAAGTTAGGGAGGTAAATAACTGAGTTTTAATCGGATGATCACTTATGCAAATTAGGAATCAGTTGATAATGGATTATAACACTAGTGTAATATAGAAAGAAGATATATTATGATAAAGGTAAAACATCGTATACATACATAAATGTGAAAATGTTAATGTGTTTATACAAATTTAAACTTCGAAAAAGTAGGGTCTGTTACAAATTTCTAAACAATCGTTTTAATGTCACTGTTTGAAGATACAATCTGCATTTTTCAGGAGATATAAAGGTAGAGGAGAATCAAACCCAGAAACCAATTATGTCCGCGCGCCCGAGACGTCTTTCTGAGGTAGAAATCAAATCACAGGACAAACCAATTCCCGAAGCTAGCAGCTTTTTTGTATTTTCAAATAAAAATTGGTAAGCATTAATAGTTGTATTGAATTGGAAAATACCATAATAATCTGATATGAAAAAAAAAAATAGTAACAGACTGCAAACATTTAAGAAAGATGAAATATAATTCGTAAAGAAAATGTTGCAATTTGAGCTATACAATTTTATACTATTTGATTTTAGAGCAGATAGTCTGAAGAATTCTCACAAAATAGTTGCAGTATATTACAGAGTAAAGTTTCCACTTGTAGTAATTTTTTTTATTTAAAGGTTCCGTGTGACCTGCTATAACATTCAGAAAAACTCCTGGTTTAAGAATCTGATACTGTTATGTATCTTGGCTTCGTCTGTGATGTTGGCCATGGAAGACCCGGTGGGTGCTGATACCAGCAGACAAAGTATAAATGAGGTAAGTTTGCCAGTACATCTAGTTATGATGATACATTCATCATAAATTAAATTAGTTGCTGATCCGTGGGCGACGGTGGCCTCTTACCAGTGTGAATCGACAGATTGTATAGTGGCTAGATACATAAAAAAAATTAAAAATAATTGACCTAAAGACTGAAATACAGTTAACAATGCTATCTACTGTAACACTAACATAGGATTGACCAAACGTAGACTTCTATGATTTGAATTGTTATGGAAATTGAGTGATCTTCTTAGAACCAGTAAAAGAGTAGAAAAGTATTTGAATTTCTTGTCAAACGTCAGCATTAAAACTGTGTCCATATGCTAAGCGCACAATTATCCTGATAAAATGACGAATCGAATCCAGGAATCCAACAGCATTAAAAACCGAAGAAAGTTACGCTTTTTTATCTAGCAGAAGACCTTAGACCGATGGTTGAAATGAAAACTCCAATATAATAATTTATAATCGTATCGTACTATTTCAGGCCCTCAGATATATCGACTACCTCTTCACAACGATCTTCACAATAGAATTGCTGTTGAAACTTATCACATACGGCTTCATTCTACACAAGGGTGCATTCTGCAGATCTGCATTTAATATTCTTGATCTTCTTGTCGTCATTGTATCTCTCGTGTCATTGACTGGGTAAGTTAACTTATAACCTTAGCCGAGGATCCTATATTAGGTCATTTTTTATTTTGAAGCTGAAATGTTTTATGAGTTTGGTTTATTCATGTGTTACAATTTAGAAATTTATTGAAATAATCACATTAAATATTAAAAGACTTTTCTTCATGCATTTTTCTCTTTTGTTATACAGATCAAGTAACGTATCTTTCATAAAGATATTGAGAGTTTTCCGAGTTCTCAGACCCCTCAGAGCTATAAATAGGGCAAAAGGGCTAAAGGTTAGTATCTTCTTCGTTACCTACATACTAATTGGATTAACTTTAATGATGATTAATAGTAAAGTGGTTTTTATCAATTCTAGCACGTAGTTCAGTGCGTGATCGTTGCTATAAAAACAATCGGCAATATTTTGCTGGTGACAAACCTTCTGCAATTCATGTTCGCTGTAATGGGAGTGCAAATGTTCAAGGTAGGGAGTATACCGAAAAATTCATAGGTTCTTCTCTAGATTGTTATTTACGACACCTTTGGGTCAAACGTTCATTAAAACCCTAAGAGTAAGTATCTTATTGGCTTGCGAAAGATTAGCTTCGGAAATATCGGAAAAATCATCTGGTTTCGTTTTGTGTGTGAGGCTTTCTTCGTTTACGGACTTACTAACAATAGTTTTTTTCGCTTTTTTTCCGTGGGTCCAAAAATTCGCTGATGGGTTTTGCATGATTTTTCTTTTTTTTTTTGTTAAATTAGCCCAAAGGTGTTGTGTGCTGTCGATTATATCGTCTGTGTGATTTTTTGGACTCAAGAGAGCTTCAGTGTGTTTCGTTTGCACAATCCCCTTCCCCCTACCTTGACATTTCCACTCGTTCTAGGAATGAGGTACTTGGTTCATTTGTGGTTTGATTTTTTTTAATCCAGTTAGATGAGGACACTGGCATTTTGTTTTTCAAAAGTTTTTTTTTTCAACCAAGGACTAACGCAATGTAAGTAGGCCATGGGTCACTTGTAACTAAACGCATAATTTTATGTTTTTTTTCTTTTACACAAAATGTTCCACGCATCATGATTACATCGACATTTTGGACACTGGGTGAATATACTGTGACTTGTGACGTAATTTGTTTTGGTATTGTATTAACCTATTTTAACAGTACGTCGTTAAATGTGTTTTTGCTTCAATAAAATCGATTGGGAACATTTTCCTCATAAATCATATTTTGCAATTTATGTTCGCTGTTGTTGGTATACAATTGTTTAAGGTATTTATGTATTTTATGTTATTATTCGCAGCTTGTGTGTATAATAAAATGCACCGTCCACTATAGACATTGATTTTTTAACCGAATTCAAAAAAAGGAGGAGGTTCTCAATTCGACTGTATTTTTTTTTTAATGTTTGTTACCTCAGAACTTTGGACTGGGCGAACCGATTTTGATGATTGTTTTTTTAATCGAAAGCTGGTGGCTGTCATGTGGTCCCACATAAATTTTATTGAGATCTGACAATGGCATCCATGAAAAAACCACATAAGTCGTAAATTTGTGTTAAGATGTGCGCGACAAATTGACGAATAACTCAATACCACACCAACCGATTTCGATTATTCTTTTTTTAATCGAAAGCAGGTGCTTGTCATGTGGTCCCACATAAATTTGAACGAGATCTGAAAAATAGTTTTTTAGACTTTGAAGTCGGTTATTTTTTGTTAGTAAAATTTAGATTATTACATTTTATCGGTGCGATTGAGAAGAAAAAAAATTTAGCTAGGCTTTACAATTAAATTTAAGTAATAATTAAATAGAAACCTGGAAAAACATAACACGTTCTTATATCATCATCACGATAATTTCCGTCCGTCTGTGTATGTTCCTCACACGAGCTATCTTACTCTATTCTAGTGGTCGCTTTTAATTATAAATCAGTTCTTTTTCGAATGATATGTTGCTGTTGGCCCTACTGGACTTTACAGCATCACGTGGCAGAGAATTCTAGTTTGAGTTTTGAGCAACTATTGCAGTCATTAGGAATTACCCTCTAAGTTTAATTTTAGGGGTTCACTTTAAGGAGAAATAAGAATATTAAAAGTATGGCTTTGGATAAGAATGGTGTTAATAGTATAACATCATAATATAAAGAATTGATGAACTGTATGACGTAATGGTTTTATTTGTCGTTCACTGCACCTAAAGTCCTAGAGTGGGGCTATGAGTGTTTAGAGCAATTTTTTTAAATTATATTTTTATAAAATTAAGATTTTATAATGTTAAGTATAATTAGAATTAACCTTTAAAATAACTTAAAAGTAAATAATAAAATAAATAAAGGAATTAAATAACCGAAAGCTTTTTCGTTAAGCTCACGCCTGCCCTGTAACTTTAAACCAAAAATATCCAAAGTTTTAAACTTCGGTTCTATGAAATTAGACATCCGATTTTTTTTAAATAATGGCTAACCGTTCGTATTTTCTTTTTTATTTCTCCTCGCAGTGTCCAAATTCATCTATGATTCAATCGAAGTCTGTCGTGGACGGTGGAAATAAAGGCTAGCGCATTATGGACGGGCAATTGCACTAAATTTGAAATAATAATTTGCATAGCTTTAATTCTATGAACATCTTTTGTTCGGTTTACGACGATTTTTGCTATAGACATCATTGCGGCGCGTCGATAATGAGCACTGGTCTTAAGCAGATAGAAATAGTATTAATAGCGGTGTTCTAACTATATTATTGTGCTAATTTAGATTTTTTTCTGTGCTTAGCTTTACCGTTGTGATATGAAGCGAGGTCAGGTGATTTGAAGTGTTTCTATAAATGATGTAAAATTAATGGTATCATACTAATTAAAATTTGATGATTTCAGGGCAAATTTTATTCGTGTACTGATATCACAAAAGTTACTGCGGAGGAGTGCCAGTAAGTATCTTTTTTTGTAAGAAAATCATTTATTTATAGTTTTAACATTATGTTCTCTTTATTTCAACCACCCTGCCTCTATGAGTTCCAACAATTTCGAGTTCCAACAATACGTTTATGTAAAAAGATTTAATTTTAATTATAGCAGAAAAATATTATTTTGCTTTTTTGGTTAGATTACCTCAACGGCTTCAAATATTTTTCTTAGGTCCACTGCCCCTGTAAGTGTAAACAATCCTCATGTTAATGTATTATGAATACGTAAAAAAAACTGCTTTAAATTACCACTAAATGTTCATATGTAATAGATCGTATATTAATCTTTCTACTTTTTAAATACTTTATTTTTCAGAGGAACATACTTAATATATAATAATAAAGGCAAGCCAGACATAAAGTTTAGAGAGTGGGTAAACAATAAATTTAATTTCGATGATGTGCCGAACGGTATGCTTACGTTGTTCACTGTCTCGACGTTTGAGGGATGGCCGGGGTGAGTTAAAGTACCTTCTAAATATTCAGTAAATGTAATATATCGTCGTTGCGACTTTAAGACCTCTTATGTGTAAAAAATCTGCTTTGAGGGAATCGATTAAAATCGATAAAATTTTGTTTAGCAAGCACACAGGTGATTTTGAATTTGGTGAATAAATTACGATGGAAACGTAGTACACAAATGAGAGTTTTTGAATTTGATAGTGCTTCAAAATGTAGAATCATTTGACGTAAAAAGTGATTTTGCCAAAAGTGGCACATAACACATAAGAGGTCTGAAAGTCGCAACGACGATATGTATATAAATATATAGTTAATGTAAGGAATGTAGTAAAGAATATAAGGAAAAATACAAGAAAATAAGTTTTGATAAGGTTGATCTATTTTAGATCAACAAAAGTTGATACATCTTATTTAATTCTTATTAGCTGATTTCGTCATAACATAGGTACTAAGTAAAGGAAAAATATTATAACTGCTTTATTTTTATACTTTTTAGATTGCTTTCAACGTCGATGGACTCGAATGAAGAAAATCATGGACCAATTGAAAACTCGAGACCTCTTGTGGCATTTTTTTATATTAGCTATATCATTGTTATTGCATTTTTCATGGTGAGTAGTTTTTGTGTATTATAAGTTGAACTAGAATAAATAAATAAAAAAAATCCCGCATACTATCAAAAAAACTATCATGATATACCTTTTTGAAATCCTTATGTTGAGCTCTTTAATTTGATACCCATATTGCATTATTCGATTTATTTTTATTTTTTTATACTTCAAATAATGGCATCTCACAGTAAACATGTTTGTTATTATAACACTTATCTAAGGTTGTCAAGGCGAATATTAATTATATAAATCCGTTCAGCGGTTTGGAAGATATGAGGTAATAAAAAATATTACAAGCATACATACATAAAAGATACGCGCGAAAAACATAACCCTTTTTGGCAGTCGGGTAAAAATACTAAATTAATATTATTCGCACCTGTCACTACTGTTACATTACTAGCTAAAACAATAATTTTATTTCAATAGCTTCAAATGTATCTTCCTGTACTTTAACAAATTTATAATTTTGATTTATGTTTAAAATGTTAATACATATAAGGAGTAACAAATTAGCGGAAAAGATAGAAATACTACGTATTAATTTTATATTAATCATTTACAGGTGAATATATTCGTAGGTTTTGTCATAGTAACATTTCAAAAGGAGGGTGAGCAGGAGTTTAAAGACTGTGAACTGGACAAGAATCAGAGGAACTGCATTGAGTTCGCTTTGAAGGCGAAGCCAGTGAGAAGGTGGGGTATAGCAGCATACAAAACATAAAATATAAAAAACAATATTAATGTGTCAAAACATAAAACAGAAGAATCTGATGATCTCATTATTTTCGCTATTAAACCTAACAACACTTTATTCACGCATCCAGATCCAAATAACAATGCGACTTTAATGTAAAAGTCGTCAATGTAGCTTCTAATACTGATAGACTTGAAGAAACAATGAATGAATTTTAATTGCACAATAAAGTATAGTAAAAATATATTTGAACTGAAGTATTAACTCCATTGTGAGGTTTTGTGGCGGTTTAATAAAAATACACGATTAACTTAAATAACAGGTACGATTAACTTAAATGACAGGTCTATCAGGGATCTACTTTGGGGCCTACATTGTACTGTATGTGCTAAATCCGACCAATTGAGAAGTGGCTATGTGCTTATTGATAATAACAATGTCTTTTCTCAGATACATTCCAAAACACCGCATCCAATACAAAACGTGGTGGTTCGTGACGTCGCAACGGTTTGAGTATTTCATATTTTGCTTCATCGTTCTCAACACTATTGCGCTTATGATGAAGTACCATAACGCAAGACCGGAATACAAAACGGTAATTTTTTAATTTATCATTAATATTACCCGCTGGTATTATTATCTGGCCGTGAAACCTGGCTGGCTAGTTACCACCATATTGCTTGAGTCAGCCGCCAAATGTCTCGTTATATTCCGGCTGGGGTCTTGAGAGTGGCCTTTCTATCTTATCTCTTCTTTCTGTGTTGTAGACTAGTTTCAACATTCAAATATTTATTTTATTTTATACTCGTAGTTTATAACTTTACATGTTTTTCAGGCATTAGATTATCTCAACATGGTGCTCACTAGCGTCTTCATGATGGAGTTTGTTTTCAAATTAGCTGCTTTCAGGTTTAAGGTATTATTTTCTTACTTTATTCTTCTTATAATCTTGGATTTTGTTCATTGCTCAGTGTCATACCAATTTAATATTAACTTACAGAATTACTTTGGAGATGCCTGGAACACCACAGATTTCATATTGGTGGTAGGAAGTGTCATAGATATTGTGGTTACACAAGTTAATGAACATAAGGAGAATCCTTATGAGCAGGTAAAGGTTCAGTGTACACTTGTACAGTACGCATGTGATTTTAAAATTTCCTTTTCTTATATTCCGAACGTCCCATAGAAAACTAAATCCTTATAGGATCACTCGCGTGACTACTCCGTTCGTTTGTGTTTGAGTTCGTTTGTGTCTGTATGTTCCCTTGCATTTTTGTAGTAGCATTTGTACCTTCATCTGAGTGTCTTTCGTTTTGTTCGTTATTTCATCTTTATAATTAATTTTTGCGGTCTAGAAGAAAAATAGCAAATTTTTTTTATATAAATGACAGTATTTATAAATAAAACTTACGAGAATCCTTAAAACTTCCTGTTTCTTATCTAGGAAATTTCTGAGAAAATTATTTTGATATAAATCCTGTTTTAAACTCTGTTCAAAACTTTAACCTAAACCAACCATCTCTACCTTCCAGGGCACTCAACTGCTAAAATACATCACATTCTTCCGTTTGTTCCGTGCGATGAGGCTCATCAAGCTACTGTCGAGGGGGGAGAGGATACGAACCCTGTTGTGGACCTTCATCAAGTCCTTCCAAGCGCTCCCTTACGTCGCTCTGTTGATCGTGCTGTTGTTCTTTATATATGCTGTTGTTGGGATGCAGGTAAGCTAATAATAATATGATATTGTTGTATGCCCATGTGTGGCTAGTTGACAGAGGATAGAAGGTTTGATTTCATTTGACATTTACCAAAGGATTGGTGAAGATCAAGGTGGCAAACGCATTTATTTAGGAAAAGTCTATTCAGTCTTGAATGTTCGAAGACTTTCAAATCTTAGGAAAAGTTATGACTTAACCTCATATATGAAGAGTTCATTAAATGAGTCATCGGTTATTTATTTATTATAAATAAATATTGTTACAGTTGTTTGGAAAAATGGCGGAAGATGGAACGAATATAACTGAGAATAACAATTTCCAAACTTTCTTCGGAGCTTTGATGGTGTTATTCAGATCTGCTACAGGTGATGTACTTAGCTTCACATAAGCTGAAAACTGGGTATAAAAATATGAATTGAATGATATTTATTCAATTGTACCAGGAGTGTACCTGATTGTACCATAGTTAACTCAAAGGGGTGAAATATAAAAGGGTAGTAGATTTTGCTCTAAATACTGTTGCCACGGCTTTGCCCGCGTGTAAGTTTTAAGTAATTTTCAAACAATCTTTCATCCTTTAGACAGGTTTATCACTTTCCTAAAAACTTTGAAATAGACATTTGGTTATTTCAAAAGTGCCTAATTCCTATTTTAATAGCGCTATCATATTATCATCGGATTTTCAAACAACTTTCATACTTTATTTATACCTCTGTGTTTGATTTTTTAAATACTTTGAAACAGGCGTTTTTTACGAAAAATGTATGGAAATGGAAGAGTGTAATATACCTACTTGTATCCTTTTTATTCTGCAATTCACAGATAATTTTAAAAATTTCAAGCGTTTCGACAGAATATCATAATTACTACTTTCGCTATCATAATTTCCAGGTGAGGCGTGGCAAGAGATCATGATGGCGCTCTCTCCCACTAACTTCGAGCATCCTGACGAGAACAAGACCTGCATCAAGCCGAATATTTCAGACCCAGACGAGCTCTGTGGGACCAGACTGACGTACCCTTACTTCATATCGTTCTCGTTGCTTTGTACTTTTTTGGTACGTTATAATCATATCATCAGCATCATCTTCATCATCATCATCAACCTTTTAATGTTGCCTGCTATTGGGTAAAGGCCTCTGCTCAAAAATTAAGGTGAGAGAGAATCAGGCCATACTCCACCTTAACTTTGTCTTAACTTCATTCAATATTTCAAGTGTTCTTTTTGTATCACATAAATAAACAGGCATGAGATTAATTAAAGCTGGCATGATTACAGTAGATAGTCACGAAGATGTAAAAAAACAAAGTGATTATAGTAAAGACTAAAAACAAACGTACAGTATAAGTTCCTTAGGCTTCGACTTCTACTTTTATAGTTACGTTGACATTTTCAGATCATCAATTTATTCGTGGCTGTAATCATGGATAACTTCGACTATCTGACGAGAGATTGGTCTATATTGGGTCCACATCATCTTGATGAGTTTGTAAGGTAAATACTTTTACAAGACAATGATAGTAGATTGAATGATTAATTAAGTAATAGAAAGGTTGATCGATTGATTGTCTTTATTCAGGTTGTGGAGTGAATATGATCCAGACGCAAAGGGACGGATAAAACATTTAGACGTGGTTACTTTACTTCGAAAGATCAGTCCACCGTTGGGTAAGTTCGCATTTTTTATTAAATTTATATATTATTTAGATTGCATTGTGTTCTTTTTACTTGTATTGTTATAAATAATGGATACGTCTATGTAACAAAAAAGGAAGGAATAGAAATGAAGAACATTATTTTATTTTTTCTCTTCTTTAATTTTCACTATTTTTGCTTCTCGTTTGTCGTTCGATCATTTTAGCGATGAATAAAAGGATGGTCCCCTTTTATTATTCTAATACATTCTCATAAGTATTGTCTACAAGACATTCTTAGTGATCGTTTCTTGTAATCATCTGATTTTATTTTAAGACTATAATTTGCCAAAATAGGAGTCATTTCTTACAATTAGTATATTGTTCATACACTTTCCAACTTACCTGATAGAAATAACATTTGTGAAGGTTTCGGTAAGCTCTGCCCACATCGAACCGCCTGCAAGAGGCTGGTATCCATGAACATGCCTCTCAACTCCGACGGGACCGTCAACTTCAACGCCACACTGTTTGCTGTGGTGCGGACACAACTGCAGATCAAGACTACTGGTGAGTTATATCTTAGTTTCTTCCCAAAGTGACGTCATCATCGTCATAACCTTAAGATCATACGTAATCCGCGCTGTATGTCACTAACATTAGTTACATTATCACTATGAAATAGGTCGTTTATAAATGACATAATTAGGTCATTAAACTGATCATCGTCTTTCGACAAAAGAGGATATGAGAAATCTCCTCACTGATCAAAAGCAAAGACAAGAAATTTTATCTGCACATTCAAATTATGATAGCATTTTTACTACTCCTAGGGTTCGCTTCAGACCGAGTAAGTCTTTAACGGTGAACAGCACAGTCATTATTTTTATTGATTTGTGTAGTGCAGTTATCATTTTCAAAGATTATTTTTAGTTTTCTATACTAAACTCAGTTTACTCGTTCTTAATATCTTAGAACTTTTCTCACGCTTTGGCAACTTTGTTGGTAGAAAATTCTTGATCTTCCCTCGTAACTAGTTTTAATCTATTCCGGCAATGGTCTGAATTTATCGTCCGTGTTCAATATTTCAATAAGACTATGTCCCTCATACCTACGAAACTTAATTTATTCCGATGGTCAGAGTTTATAGTTAAAGTTCAATTTCAACAACACTGTGTCCTAAACAGGTGTGATAGACGAATGCAACACGGAACTGCGGGCGATCATCAAGAAGGTTTGGAAGAGGACCTCACCCAAGCTCTTGGACCAAGTGGTCCCACCGCCTGGCGACCCTAACGAGATCACCGTTGGCAAGTTCTATGCCACCTTCCTCATTCAAGACTATTTCAGACGGTAAGATGTTCTTCAGACGGTCTAAATCGGGTGTTATAGATAATAGTAATACATATGAAGTATTTTATCTCTAATTTCTCCTCCTGAGCTCCTTTTTGTTGAAAAGAAAGTTGGTTGATAAGTTCCCAAATTAATGTTCTAGGTGTGAATTTGCTGACTATTGATTTATTTCGTAGTAAGCGAAGCATTCGTGTATAATCAGGATTAATACATTAAATAAGTGTGTGGAATAAATATAAAATTTTAAGTTAGTAATTTGTCAGAGAAAATTAAAAAAGGTACTTCTTTCCATATTGAGAAACTTGGCGATTTAAAAAAATTAAAAATTGAGACTTTTTACAAATTAGGTAAAAGTATCGAATCAAGCATTAGAAATCGAATTAGAAATTAAATCATTTTTTCCACCATAATTGAGAGTATTTTGCTGTTGCTTATCAGATGTAAGATTATTTCAAGTACATGCTTATGTGGTAGATAGTTATAGCAACTGGTGTCGTCTATAACTTTAACAGATAGCAATGTAAAGTTAGCCTTAACCATTGGTTTTAATTGCCTGGTAATTGTTGAACCTTCCAGTCATTCTTGAATCAGTAGTTAGATCTTATTTTAGTTACGTAAGTATTTTTATTGTATATTAAGTAGATAGGTTAATCGTATATTGTATTATTTAAAACTAACAATTTGATTTCTATTTTTATAGGAACCATGCGTAAGTTTATCAAACTTTTAAGCAACCATTAAGTGCGCTGTAATCGAAGCTTGCTAATTCTTGGCGTTCATGACCTGCCAGGAATCAAGAGTGTTGCTTGAAAGATTTTACTATGTTATTTAAAATTTTTGATTGTGGTGCCGTTTCTGGTTTGAATTTCTCTATTGAACAATCATCACTATTAACATCATCAACAATGACCAATCAAATATCTGAGTTAAGTATTAACGTAATTTAAAAAATTTCAATCTGCAGTTTATATTTTACTGTGATATGGCTAAAGTTGCCAGATGGTCTGGATTTGTCTGGATTGTCCCGATATTTCACATGATGTCCAGAGTCCCGACAAAATACAAAATGTCCCTACAATTCACTCGATTCAACATAACGCGTTTGCCGCCGCGTCACCAGTGGCCCGCCGCACGCGCTCTAGCCATTCTTTTTTGTTTTTCGTCCAAAAAAATTTTTGTCCCGACAGATCCCGAACATTTGAAATTTTGTCTAGATATTTCAGTCTTGCCATCTGGCAGCCCCAGATGGCTCATAATAAAAATTTGTATATTATAATCATATATTTCGACGCAATTATTTGGACAGTGGTCACTGCTGAACAGTTATAGACTAAACACTAGTGATTATTGTTTGATCGTCTCAGGTTTTTCAGCTTTCTCCTATCGAAGATTGTCCTAGACTTTAAGCATGTTATCAAAGGTTTTTGAACTATTCCAAAGCATGTTTTCTCCGTGTGTTTCCATTTCATCTTCAGTTCTTACCTTTTAATGATTGTTATTATGATCTCACAAGTATTCATTCTGACGCTTCAAATGTGTTTTTTGGAGTTGCATGTCATCGTTATTAGCTTTTCTAACATTTAAATTTTTAATTGTGCCAACGAAAACCACATCGAGAAGACATGTTATTGGAATTCATGCTTAGTTTTTTAATCCATTACGCAGCTTATTGAAAACAAATATTTAATTAGGTAACCCTTTTTTTGTTATTGACACAAAATTAGCTGTTCTTTCGAGCTGTCCTCGTCCACTTGAAGTAATAAAATTTAGAAACTAAAACACGAAGGGAATGCAATTTAAAACCACAGGGTTATTTAATTTTTTTAATTCAGTAGAATGGAGTCAAATTGGTAGTATATTATTAATGTATATTACACTACCAAATCCACCCTCTCCAATAAAAATATAGTGAAAATAAACAAAAGTACATTTGCGGTTGTAAATGTGTGGATAATGCAAGTGAGACTTTATCAATGTCGGTAACCAATCTGGGTTTTGCTTCCTTCGTCTCCCCCAAATACCACATAAAACAATGAACTTACTTTCTTGCAATTCCTGAATGATTCAGATTCCGGAAACGTAAAGAACAGGAAGCAGCAAGGAATAACCAGATGACTCTTCAAGCTGGTCTTCGGACGTTACACGAAGCTGGGCCAGAGTTAAAGAGAGCAATATCTGGGAACCTTGATGAAGTTGTCCCTGAAGTTGTTGAACCCATGCATAGGGTAGGTAGACAATATCTGCGTGAAAATCTTTTAACCCCTATAACTTTGGAGTTTCTAAAGAACAAGTGTTTTTAGGCTCAGTTCATATAGCTATAAATGTTATTGAAAATTGGACCATTATTCATAATTAATTCATAATTTTTCAGCGTAATCACACTCTATTTGGAGCAGTTTGGACTAGTATCAAGAAACATGGTCGTGATACTTTCTATCCTCCACCTCCACCGCCGAACAGAAACGCAACAAAAAATAGTAAGTTTTGTGGCTTTCAAAGCCAGAATCCAGATCTTACATGTATACTATTGATCAGACGCTTTTTTGATTCCGATTCCTGAACCTGATTCCAATTTAGTCAAATATTAAAATATGCCTAATTAGTATTATCCTACATCTATACCGACTTCATTTGGTTTATTTTTAGATAAAAAGGAAGGAGGCACTTTGAGCTGGATGATGCAGCGAGAACTCGGCCTAGATGGAAAGATACCTGATGAGGAAGTGTAAGTGAACAGACTTTCTTCATTTTTAAGCGCGAGCGCAAGAGATCTAAGACCTAAATCTCCCTTTAGCATTTATTTCTCCTAACAGTGTTCGTATATCACTGATCATTTATACAGATTCAATAGTGAAATGGTGTTTATTTATTTCGGTTGGTATCAAGGAGTTCTCTGGTTAAACAATCAGAGAACAATAACTAGCAGACTCTTCCCTGCCATCAAGACCATTAACTATCAGGTCCATTCTATTTTAAAGATTTTCCTCTATTTTACTAATAATTCCAAGCAATTACCAGTATTAGTGATGAGATCGCCAATTGTCCTTCAGACTCAATTATGGATATAGTATAAAACATGGATAACGTAGAGAAAGTTAAGGTTCAAGTCACTGTATCAAATCACAGGAAAGACGATGATGGGAATCAAAGTGACGGTGACGAAGAGATAGCCATGCAGCCACTTCTTCATGGCAAGGACTCGGAGAAGATATTCAAAGTGATCGAGTAAGTAACAATTACTATTGTATTTCTTATGATACACGGAATTTGAGCCTCGTTAAACCTGAGACACTTGGTGCATTAGGTTTTATATTAGGAGATATTCAAGCAGATGGAGACTTGAAATGTTGAGTTTTGGTCTTCTCTTGTAATGATAGGAGTTGAAGCCAGCGATGCTGGCTATGTGAAAATTGCCTCACACTCCTATGAATATTGTAGAGATCACTGAATGAACGATGAGTTCATTCAAGTTTTCTTACACGGATATTATTAATGCAATGAATGATAAACTGAATTTAATATTACTTAGCATTTGTAGTTCCGGTTCTACTGACTGTGTAACTGTTAAAATAGGTCAAGTAAATTTTACATAATTTTAAACTTAACTCATCATGGACTGAACACATTTTACTATGATACTCTCACGATATTTACAAACAAAATAAATATCGTAAATACCCGTATAGTAAAAAGTATCTAAATTTTAAATTATCAGAAGATAGTCTACTGTTCTACACTAACGCGAGTCACTAATGGTTACTTTAATCGTTCCTTAGTAAAGAATCGCCATACAAATTCTGTACTAACGCCCCAACTCAGAGTCACTAACGGTTACTTAAATCGCTCCTTAGTACAGAATTTGTATGGATATTCTGTACTAAGGGGCGATTTAAGTAACCGTTAGTGACTCTGAGTTGGGGCGTAAGGAGTGATTTAAGTAACCGTTAGGCTACGTCCGCACAGACAGCCTTAGCGCCTAGAGCCTAGCGAGTCACCTAGCGACTAGCTTAGTAAAACGATCGTTCTATAGTGTTCGCGACTGGCCGCACTGCGCGCTTGACGCCTAGATAGTCGCTTAGCGTGTATCGAAGTAAACAGACGTGTTGGTTTATTGTCACTAGGCGCGAGGCATTTCGGAAGAAAAAAATGGATGAAATATTAATTTGTGTCAATGTCAATGTGAATGTCAACGTGCTGACAAGCAAAATGACCAAGGCACCTAGCAACTCACCACGCAAACCACCTCTCAGTGCGGCTACCGTATAATGCTAGCAAATAGCTAGAATGCAAACCACTAGGCTCTAGGCGCTAAGCAAGCCGCCTGTCTGTGCGGACGTAGCCTAGTGACTCTGAGTTGAGGCGTAAGAGTATCTACTTTTTATTTTACTTATTAAATGAACTTGGTGTCAGTAAAACGTTAAAATAGAACAATAACAAAACTTATTGTAATGACTTCTTTTTACTACTTCCTTTAACTCTATTATTTGTAAAATATTCTTATTTATATTTAATCAAAGTAAACTCATTCTTACTATCACAATCAGTAGTTTATTGTAGGTTTTTTAAAATCTAATTATTCATGATTAATTTCATAAACAGTGTACCATTACGAAAATTATAAATTAGGTATGTGTCGTAGATGTTAACTTTATGTTTTAATTTATTAAAAAATCACGGCACATTAGAATAATTCAACTGTAAATATTCGAATATCTTTATACTGTTGCCTCTATTTTTGTTTAGCTGCTACCGATAATGTAAGTAATAAATAAGGCTTCAAGAAACATTACATTGCCTACAAATTGATATAGCTATATTTTTCTTATAAAGGTGCTTCCTCACCGGGAGCATTCGCGTGTAATGTAACGTTACAGATTTGAGCATTACATCAGTGAAGGAGGAGAACCGAGCATTACAATGCGCACCTTGTAATGATACAAAACGGGCTTAGGTACATCAGTAAAGGAGGAGAACCGAGCATTACAATGCGCACCTTGTAATGATACAATGTGTAATATCTTGATACAACTTGTAACATCAATGCGCTCGACTTCCCGTATAATGTTACATTACACGCGAATGCTCGTCAGTCAGGGAGGTAGTATTGTAACGTAATGCTCAAAGTCGAATCTATAATGTTACATTACACGTGAATGCTCCCGGTGAGGGAGCACCTTTAGGTAGTGTAGGTAGAATAGTTTTTGTAGCATTCCAATTATTCCCTTTCCAATATTTATTATATTTTCGACGCTATAAAATGATTTTCATTATTTTTTTTTTATATTGTTTTCTAATTTTGATATTATGTTGAAATTTATAATTATTATAGAACTCTTATCTTGAAATATTTTTCTACATTAAAAACTTTTGCTAAAAGACTGCCATCTAACGGGACTTTTTGAATTATTATCTTCAAGCAAAACAAGAAGCTAGAGAACTCGCAAACAATTTAGTAACGTAATACGTCGCTAGATGACGTAGCTTTGCATTAATAGAAGCTTTTTTCGTAGGCACGTTATTATTATACATTATATCAACAACGTGTATCCTTAATTACTTATTAACATTTGATTTCAATTATACATAATTATATTTCCAGTATATTTATACATTTACCCTTACAAAATGATCTTTTTCGATTATGGTTTTGCTAAGCTTTTCCAACAAAAGCTTTTCAGTCACATTATTTTGAACAAATAATTTGGACAAATGTAATATTTGAATATATTTGGCACAAGTATAAAGATAGTTAACTCTATGAACGTTTGCAGAAAAACGTCCAACGATTTAATGCAGAGTATGCGAAACAGCTGTAAGTTTGTTTCAGTGTGTTGTGATTGTGTAATTAGTAGGTAATATTAGATTAATTATTAATTTTAATCATAATCACTAATAGTAATTATAAGTTTTGTGTGTATATTTTACATAAGTATTTAGATCAACAATGTAGAACTCCTGTATTTTCCTGATTTTTAACAGTAAATTACTTTTGTTTTTAATCATGTTCTTGAAATGCAATTATAATTACGTTTAATTAACGGAGCCGAGTAGGTGAAATCAGCTATAAAATAATGTTTTTTGTTGATGAAATTCAAAATAAAATTATGATTTTGTTCTTTTTCTAGTTTTATGTTGAGAAGAGTCATTTTATTAGCTTCCCGTGCAACCAAAGCATAATATTGTATTATTTCTACAGTTAGTGATATGTTAATTATTATTTACGTAAAGCTTGTAAATTGCATCATGGCAAACATTTATTATTATCAATTAATTTCATAAAAATGATTTTTTTAATGAAATGTATAATTCTAATTAAACCCAGAAAACACTTCTTTATTAAACTGATCTTTATTAAAAAGATTTCTTTTTTACTAACATTTTATTGGCGTTATTTTACTGAATGATTAACTGAATTCACCAATCATCTGTAACATGCATGTGTTATGAAAGCTTTCGAACCAAACATTGTAGATAGTAGTGTCAATGTGTTAACAACATGCGTGGTACCACCAGTTGTATTGTAGTGCGATGTGGTAGTTAGTTTATACTAGTTGTGTTGTTTTACACAGATCGTGACAAAACGCCCCAACACTACAATGCAGTTCCATATTGTGTGGAGAATCCAGCAGAGTATCTTATTACACGAGTAAGTGTTGATAATTGTATTGTATTATTATTAATTAATGTGTATTTCTAATTAAATACATAATTATAATTGCGATTTTGTATTGTGTCAAATCGTATTGTAATTTTAATTAATATGTATTTGTAATCAAATACATATAATTTCGATTTTGTGTTAAATAACGTCGGTCCAAATATGTACTGTTGTTCTTAGAAAAAATACAGCGTATAGTAAAAGTGACATAAAGTTTGGAAAACTGGCAAGAAATAAACAAATTACTTGTACAGTGGTAATCTATACTTCTATATCTATACTAATATATAAAGAGGAAAGATTTGATTTTTTGTTTGCATTGAATAGGCTCCAAAACTACTGAACCGATTTGAGAAATTCTTTCACTGGTGGGAAGCTACACTATCCCCGAGTAACATAGGCTATTATTTTCAAAAAAATTAGGGATCCTTAATAAAACTCCAATAAGGTGTTAAAAAATAAGAAAACCGAAGCAAAGCGAGGGCGGTTACTCGTCGGTTATAAAGACAGATTGGTTGTTACGACTGTCAAATCCATACCTCATACATTACGTATATTTTAAACAGCATTAAAAATTGATAAGAACGCAAAAATTCTGTAATAATATAAAACACGAGTAACCGCCCTCGCTTTGCTTCGGTTTTCTTATTTCTTTACACCTTGGGTTACATTATTGGAGTTTTATTAAGGATCCCTAATTTATAAATAATTTTTGAAAATATAGCCTATGTTACTCGGGGATAGTGTAGCTTTCCAACAGTGACAGAATTTTTGAAATCGGTTCAGTAGTTTCGGAGCCTATTCAATGCAAACAAAAAATCAAATCTTTCCTCTTTATATAATAGTATAGAAGTATAGAAGTATAGAAGTATAGATATAGATTACGAAACGTTTTACCATAACCTGCATACCTGTTTTGCCAACTGTACTTACCTCGTATCCAGGTATTAACGGAGCAGGGTCTGGGCAAGTATTGTGACAAGGACTTCATCCAGAGCACGTCTCGCGAGATGCAGGAAGCGCTCGACCTCACGCAGGAGGAAATGGACACGTGAGGAAATATTGTTTTGTTTTCATTTTCATTTTCACATAATTATAATTATGATAAGCAGCGATTATTGTGCGTTCACTGGATTACGTATCCTTTAACATGTAACATTGAGTGTGTATGCATTTTAGATTCAAATGCTAAATCCAAACGCATGATGGGATCACAATAAACAAAATAGCTATTTCATGCAAAGCGATGATAATTAAATGTGATTCAGGCCTTCTATCGACGTCACGTGTCGACGGCTGGCTATCGGAGTTTTCTACAATGCTAGAATAGCAATAGCAATGCAATAGCGGAAAATGTAGTAATGTAAAAACCATTCTAAATTATTTTTCTAAGCCATTATAAACAAAAAATACTGGACTATTCTGAACGGACACTTAAAATTAAAAATATTTTAATTGTAGATAACATATTTTGTTGTAGATATAAGTGTTTTTAATAATTATACGTTATGTTCACAGCGCCGCGAATCAGATAATTTTACAAGAAAAGAATATGAACAGGGTTCGGGATAATGGTAACCATCAGGTAAGTTTAATAATTGGACGTAGTTCCAGAAAAACGTTCCAATCCACAAACATAACATTTTGAGAAAATCGAGGTTTAAGTTCAATCCTGTATTACTTCATGAAATCACTTTAGTTTAAACTTCAAGTATTGTTATACTATACATAACATTTTAAAATTTTTAGTTAACCTTATTTAAGACTTCCAACATTGATATTTTTTTTTAATATTAGCAAAAACTTAGCTTTGGAACGTTTTTGATATATTGCAATATCTTTGTCACGTTATAAAATATCAATTCATAAAAACGTTCCAAACATCATTAGTAACTGGCAAAATAATAATAAAACGAGTTTTTAATGAAAAAAGTTATTGAAAACTAAACATATTCAGTCAAAAAAAGATAGCATATATTCTATCTTCATGAAATATTAAGATATTGGTGAGTACAAAGAGTTATACATAGGGAGGAAATTCAGAGGAAACGTGCTTCCTTTAAATCCAGAACTCTTTGTTCCTCTTTGGCCAAACGAGAAGCCTATTACTCAGACTAAATTAAATGACCTTTAGTCAATGTTTCACTTGATTCCTGAGGATTGTCTGTCATTTTATAAACAGTTAAAATGCATAGAAGTGTTGACTGATTAAACAGAAGGATTTGGGGGTGAACCAGATTTTCATGCTGAAATAGAAGATGAAGATGTTGATTAGGAGATAATTTAACTTAAAAAGATTCACTTAATTTGTTTTTGGTTTAATATACATGTCTTTTTTTTCATTATAAACTCGTTTTATTATTATTTTGTCAGTTATTAATGATGTTTGAAACGTTTTTATGAATTAGATTCTAAGTGTGTATAATATAAAACAATATAAAATAAAAACGTTTCAGGACACTTGGACTGTTTTAGTTAAATAAATATTTGTATTCCCCATACTATGTGGGTTGGGCTACTAGGTCGTACATGCCATTTATAGTGACAGTAGAGTTTTCAAATTTTGACAGCTGGTTAATGTGCATCCCATAGTCAATTAGGCACTATTAACTCAATTTCGACATATGAGTGGCTTGGAACGTTTTTCAGAAAATACGTCCAATTGTTAAAGATGAATGACTGTGGCTGGCCTCACAATAAATTTTTCATTTTAAATTTTTTTATGTAATTTTTTTATTTGTTTTTAAGTTGAATTACTTGCACCTAAATTAGTTTTAAGTAAGAAAACCTAGGTGTTCATGCCTATACAATGTAATTTCGTCAGAAAAGTTGTATAAATAATTATTAAATAATAATATCTTTATCATCAATGCAACTCATAACTGCTGGGCTCCGATGTCACAATATATGGACTTTACATACATATATAGTCGACCATGCTGACCAAGTGTGGATTGGCAGACTTCACATACCTTTGAACAATATTCGATGTGCGAATTCTCTCGCGATGTTTGATGAAATAATCAATATATTCAAAATTCTAACGTTAGAAAGGTATAGTTTAAATATATTAAATACAGTTATCCTGTTAATTGTAATTAACAATGTTACAGGAGTTTGTACTGACCCGTCCGTACCACCCGTTCCACCAGCCGCAGTTACAACCTCCACCGAGAAAGAAATAATTCAAAGCGTTTGTAGTGTTTCGGTTTAATTTTTACCCTGTGCAGGCTGACACCTGCGCAGGATTTTTACCCTGCAACAAGGGTTTGTGACGTCATTCCGTCTCATGGCAGGCGGAGACGAATTTTGTGGCAAATGTACATAAAGTTCTGTATAGCTGTAAACATGTATTGTAGTTAAGCTTTTTATAACTGTTCCGTTTTTAGTATTTTGTATAGCAGAATGTATTGTTGTATTTATTGATTTATGTTTTGGAATAATTCCAGGAATTTAATTTTATGGTAACGTGTGCGTTCCATTATATTATAAAAAGCAAAGAATAATTGAAATGTAGTGTTTTGTGCTGCGTTTCGTCTTTTATAATAATTGTATTGTACTCGTAGTTACTACGAATTATAGATAGGTACGTAACGCCTACGAAAATAATAATTATAAAAAATAATATAATTTCTTAATTTCCGTCCAAAGTAGGACGTCTGGATATCCGTTTTATTTTCTATATTATGACAGTTGCTCAGGGAAATTAATAATACTATTTTTGTAAAAATATCAAAACACATTTCTTCATGTTATATTTTAACCCAAATTTCGTCCATGCTATTAAAAGTAATGGCAGAATGAATATGCATTATATTATATTTTAAAATTTTAATCGAAGTTTTAACAGAAATAATTGGAAACAAAATATTTTGTTGTAATATTTCTGAATTTCACACAAATAAAAAAGTTCTTATCTAAAGAGTATGTATGAGTTAATAATTCATTTCGGATTGTTACAAATATTTTTTTTTCCTCACCATGTTATGGTATATTAAATGACGAGATATTAAAATACGATTTTCATGCATTAATTAATAATTACTTATGCTGTAATTATATTGTTAAATATGTACAATAATTATTTATTATTATTATTATGGACTTGATTATAATATTACAATAAACACAATAATAATAGTATAGTAAATACAATAATTTTAATTGGAATAATGTAATGTAACGTTGTTGTTACAACTGTGCACTGACATAGTGCCTTATTGAAATAAATTTTACACTATATTTATTGTTATTTATATGTATCATACATAGCTTAGATATTGTCTTCTGAGTAGTAGAAAAATCTTTGAAATAATACTGTCACAATTTTTTATTAAGAGTGTCATTGTTTCATTATTGAATATAATTAATTGTGCCAAAGAATTATTATTTATAAGAACCCAAAAATAAAATCGATTATTATGTATGTTAGTGCTTTCATACATATTTTAAGCCATAGCTTATAAACTTTAAAAATTTTCAGCAGATTCGTACCTCTTTAGTAAAATAATTTTTAGCATTATGTAGTTAATTATAATAAAAATTGTTCATGTTTTATAATGATACGCTATTTGCCCAACTTTATCGCTGCCACAAATAGCTTTTCATATATTTCAAAAATATTTGTTCTTACATGTATTTATTATTGGATAAGCATCGAAGCTATATATTATTAAATAAATTCCTTAACTTATGTGAGTATAATCTAGTCTCTTAACGAATTGCTTGATTTGAAGAAATGATATACTTATAAGAATGAGCGAATATACATTATATTTTATTTATTGTTGTATTTTGTATGAGGTATATTATTCTACTTGTTAACGAGAATAAATTTTTTGAAGGAGTTTTATTATTTTTGTTTTATTTGAATCCCAGTGGACATCCATATTGGGCATTTTTATGGAGTACAAGTGAATAAAAATCAGAGACGTTGTTGAGTATTTACAACTGGCATGTTTATTTATTTCACGGATATGATCAAAATTTCATATCTGGAATTTTAATGAATAATATCAAATTATATTATCAACATCAAGCTTAAATATGAGACGGATGGGAACTCATCAAATTATAATATGGTTAGAATATTATAAATTTCAAAAAAATATAATCAAGAGTAATAGAAACGTTGCTCGAAATATTCTGCAATTTAATCATGGAGGCATAGAACTTTCTCATTGTTTTAAGTTAATTTTATTTAATAAGTATCATTAGCTCTAATGACCATTACATTTCTTTTCTAGTTACATTCCGGATAAATCATTTTAGTTATCATCATTAAGTGAATGAAGTGTCTCATCCATCTCTGCTCTCAATTCTGCTATCATATTTGTAATGTTATCCGTATCTTCTTTCGGTTTATTTTCTTCTTTCACTTCGTCTTTACTTTCATTCTTTTTCCAATCAAAAAACATTGATTGTCTAGTATTAGGAATGTTGTCCTCGTCATTATTTTCTGTAGTTTGTCCGCTTTCAATTAAAATTGTTTCGTTCAATAAATTATTATCTTGAGTCTCGTCTTCTTGTACATGTCCAATATCTCTTAGAATAATTGGAAAGCGATGATTTGATGGCCTCGTTACGTTTTCTTTATCTGTTTTATTACATGCAGTGTCTTCTTCTATATCACAGTTTTCATATTCAATATTATCTTGTGGACATGCTACAGGCTCTTCAGGACAAGGTGAAGGCTCATCACATTCGTTAACAACAGGGCAACAATAATCAACTTCACATTCATCTTCAAGCTTACATTCATTCATTTGCTTACTCGCACTTGATAAATCATTAAGCTCTTCTTGAAGTTTCAATATGAGACATTCAAGATCTGATATCTTTTTATCAATGTCGCGATTCGATAACGATGATTCTCGAGATTTATTTGAAGCTTGTATAGTAAGCTTTTTTATATTGAGTAAATCTTCGTCGGATTTCTTTGTAATCTCAAACCTGAACTTTTCGATTAAGGAATCCGTGTTAGAGCCACCTGGGCTATCACATTTATTGCAGTCATCCATGTTACTCCAAATACCTTTTCATTTTCTCTTTGCAATCTGCTCTTTTTTGTTTCTTTTTTTGTATGTCGCAAGGGGTGGGTCCTGGAGGGGGTGGGATTATTACTGGTGGTGGACAGCCAGGCCACGGGAGATCAGGGTGTGCAGCGCTTATGTCAAGAATTGCGTCGCACCTTGCAGTTCCAGTTTTTTCTCTTTCAACAATGCACACGATGGGTTGATTTGAAACTGTCACTGGAGGGTTTTTGATTCTTTCAATGCACAGAGCGTGGCAGACAGGTGGAGGAGGTGGGGGCTCAATTGGTGGTTTGGGACATATTTTTATACCAGCTTTTTCTTTTAATCGGATGCGCTGAAGTTTGCAAGGATCCGGTGGTGGTGGCTCAGGCGTTGGCTCGACGGTACATTTCTTTACATTCATATTACAATTGGGCTATTATTTTTCCATTTTTGTTTTGGTTTTGACTGGTCTGAACTAAATGTCAGAAGGCATCCCGTCATATTTTTCTTTGTCAGTTGTGTTAGTTTTGCATGCCATACATGCCAGAACTATATAAATACGGCTTCTCACAATGCACGGATTTGTGCATAAATGAATTGCAACTGAAGGATCCTGAAGATATTGAATAGATTTACCGTTCACACGTTTACGCTTCCCGCCCACGTCAGTCTTTTTGTAGGACCGATAATCGGGCCGATTTTTTCTTCCATATTATTTCTGACCGACTTTTGACCGACTATTGCTATCAGTACGTTCTATTTTTCTCCTACAAAAAAGCGGTCACCGGTTATCGGACGTGGGCGGGAAGCGTTATCTATGTATCTATTTAATTAAAAATGAATCGCCAAAATGTGTTGCTAAGCGCAATATTCGAGAACGGCTGGATAGGATCCGCTAAAAGTTATCGCACATGTGTCAGCATCGTACGCGCAGGACGTACCGCATTTAGAAGTGTGCGTGTGAATTGAGTGCTATTTTTTAAAAGTTACTCATATTTTTTCAAAATCAAGAAGAAATTTAGGAAAAAAATGTGAAAACGTCGTGGTGAAGATAAAAAAATTGTGTAATGTATGGTAAGAAAGTTGTGGTCGATTAACTGGAACACTCAATCCACTACCTTAAGAAATTACTGTAATCTCGTATCTTAAAATATAACTGCTAGATGTATGTTTAACATTTTTAGGTGGAAAAATTGTGCAGAATTTGTGAAAGATATTCACAATTTCTCAATTGATTTTAACGGTTTACTTGGATTTTATAAAGGTTTATTTGGAGCTCTTAATTCTCCTATGTGTGTATTGAGTGTAATTCGTTGTATGAAATCATAGGATAGCCCGCACATTTCACCCACGCCGTACGTAATACTACGAACCGTATTTCAAAAAATGCGGTAGCTAGCCCAATTAATAATTAATGCATTCTGACTAATTTCTGAGGAAGAGGGAGAGGGAGAGTTAGGTGGTACATATATTTAGGCTATTAATGCGTTAATATTATTGATGGTTTACATGAAGGTCCAATGCAACATGCAGTGCAGGTCAAAAGCACAGAGTACAAGCCAAGAAGATTTTTTAAATTAGTATGTAATTTCGCGGTTGTGTTCATTCTGCGTTTTGCACGTTTTGCATTTTGTACATTTTGCGATTTGTACATTTTGCGAGTTATGTTCATTTTGCGTTTTGTGCATTATGGTCCGAAGGGTAAATCAGTACCTGGTCAATTAGTAATAATAGTCCATTCACTAATCAGGTACTTTGTTTCAAACTGTTCACATTGAACCCTAGTTCAACACGCGTAAAAGTAGGAGCACTTTACATCTGACACAATATCTGGGTACATAAGAAATGATAAAAAAGTAATCGGTTCGATTTTAATATTAAATTTAATAATACCTACACTATTTTTACATCTTTCTATAGGTGCATTATCTGTCTTGTTCTTACTCGAAAACCTGAAATACAAATACATAATTAAATTTCATTAAAACCATGATTCAATAACATATATTTTTATTTACCCAATAATATCTGTAATTTAATTAGTAGGATATAGGCCTTCTCAAGAAAAAAACTGTTCAGTATAATGGGGGCTGTTGCTAAACGTCCGCTAAGCGGACGAATAAAATAACCTTATTCGTCCGTAAATTACATTCTTAATTAAAACAAATTGAATACATGTACGAATTAGCGGACGACAAAATGTTATTCATCCGTTTAGCGGACGAATAGACACTTCGTATGGCTGTTGCTAATTGTCCGCTAAGCGGACGAATAAAATAACTTTAGTCGTCCGTAAATTACTGTCGTTACGTGATTTTTACAGGGCGAGGGACTTCACCCATACAATCAACATCATGATAATAGGGCATCGTCACAGAATATGTTGCGGAACCCAGCTTCGCGGGGTCCCTTTTTTCCCGTAAATAAAAACAGGAACCTAACCTAACCTATTTATTGATTTCGGTCACGTTACTTTTTCAAGGAGACTAAAAAAAAGCTTATCATCCGAGTCATTCTTAATTTAAAAAAATTGAATACATGTACGAATAAATATAATTTACGGACCAATAATATATGTTATTCATCCGTTTAGCGGACGAATAGACCTTCGTATAATAGGCCAATAATGAATTGAAGCCAACTAATATTAGTTTAAATCCATCATCAGCGTTGGCTAAACAATATTGTTAGTGCTTTACTACAATCCTACCTGATGCTATGACGTATATTTTGTGAAATGTTCCGGAGGGCCTATCTTTTCTTTTGAATTCATTAACTGTAAAACAGCTATAAAGGTTAAAGAATAGATTGCAGGAAAGATGTTCTGCTGATCATTTTTTGTTCTTCACTTCAGCATTACAGCATGTACTGGCACCCTTCGCTGAACATTGGCATCTGTTTTGTTGGAAGGTTCTTCTTGATATGTCTGGACTTTGGAGGAGAGGGGCTATTCAAACACACTCACTTCATGATATACTATATTGTGAATACTGTATAATTACACTTTATAATAATATTATTTATAATGACATTACAAATTATGTCTACCACGGTTCGTGTCTCAGATAGAAGTCCTCTTGTCACAATAGAACACATTCTATTGTGACACTGTTTAAATATATTAATATTCTAAAACACCTGACATATGTGCATGTGTTGCCTGCCAGTACAACACCCTACACAATTAAAACTCCTACACACCCCCTCAACACTTGCACACATTTAACCCCCTGTATATAATTTAATACATTATACCAAAACCACACACCTCACTAAACTAACTTTCATAAATTAACATTACCTTCCATACATGCCTAATTATACATTCAGATCTCACAACCACTTATATTCAATTACTTCCACCTAACTCCATTTCAATTCAGCCAACAACTATCAATTCAACCTTTCAAACTGAATACCAACTTTAATGTTTCTACTATTAATCCTTTCTCACTTGTCCAACTCATACTCGACCAAACATGTACTTTCATTCAACTATATAACGTCAAGAACCTTATCAATAACTATACTCATCTTAAACTCCTTCTCGACTCCATACATAAAACAAAATTTATTTAAAAATATCTCCTTCTCAACCACTCAATACATACAAATATCTTATAATAATCTTAAACTCCTTCTCGACTGCTCACTACATAAACTTCTATAAGTTTATTTAAATACCTTAAACTCCTTCTCGACACCTCACAGCATAAACTTCCATAAGTTTATTCAAATACCTCAAACTCCTTCTCGACACCTCACAGCATGAACTCTAAAGTTCACTTAAAACTACTACTCCAATTACTCAATAATAAGTCAACTTCAAATTAAATAAATAAACAAACATCAATCCCATCCACCATTGCCATTCACACTCAACCAGTCAAACTCAACACTCATAAACTACTAAATACAATTCCACATAAATTTAGACTCAACACCCGAATTCGAAGAACACATACAACCTTTCACTATCCCTTACAATCTTTCACTTCCCACATTTTCTCACTTATATCCAAATATCAACAGAAATTATTTTATTATAAATATCAAAAAACAAAATTCCAAATAATTATTAAAACAAAAACAACAATAAAACAAAACTATAAAAGAGACATAAAAGAATTTTAAAACTCGTGTAATTATACTTTCTACTATCAAAAATTATTGACTTCTTATAACTATTGTTTTTATGATGTTCAATCAATGAACAATTACATCCACTTACTTCACCCCCTTAATTGTTTATTTATTGAAATTACCAACACCCCCTTAATTATTGAATTATCCTTGTCTCTTTTTTTTAGTTATATTTATTGTTGTAAACAACATTTAAATTCCCCTATAAAACTTATATACTAACAAAATAAAACAACCCATTTCCCCCGAAACACAATAAGTTCACTTTTGAAATAATTATTTGTCACTCCTATCTCACTAAGACACTAGCTTCTTCTGACATGTTTCAAACTTTATCCTTGGTAAACTTTTTGTTAAAATATCTGCAATCTGTGATCCAGTTGGACAATAATTAACCTTAATCTGGTTTTCATCAATTTTTTCTTTCAGATAATAATATTTTACATCAATGTGTTTGCTTCTTTTATTCATAATTCCTTTCTTCATAAGCCAAATCGCAGATTGGTTGTCAACTCGCATTTCTATTTCCAAATTTTGATTTGTAATTTCTTTCACCAAGTCTCTAATATATAACAATTCTTTACAGCATTCTGCAGCTGCAATGTACTCAGCTTCAGTGCTCGAAAGTGCCACAACTGATTGTTTTCTTGAGCTCCATGCAATTGGTCCACCATTCATCCAGATCACAAAACCAGAAGTACTTCGTCTCGTGTCAGGATCACCAGCGAAATCAGAATCACAAAAACCTCTCAATATATTGTCACCCTTACTGTAATGAATACCTTTTTGTTTAGAACCTTTAATAAACCTCAAAATATTTTTAACATTGTTTAAATCATTTAAATTTGGACTGTTTTGATGCCTCGAACAATAGCCTACATGAAAACTAATGTCAGGTCTTGTTTTATTTGACAGATAAAGCAGAGAGCCCACCATTTCTCTATAGTCTTCGTGAATTTTCTTATCTACCTTGACTGATGGATGTTGCTCCACCAAAATACTCGGGTAGCTGCAATCTCTCACATTGTTCATATTAAATTTCTGTAATAATTTCTCCGAATATATTTGTTGATGTAATTTAATACCACACTTTTCCATCTCGATGTCTAAACCAATATAATTACTTACTTTGTCATAAACCCTTAGATCAAATTCTTTTTTCAATTTATTTATAATTTCATCCAAATCATTTAAATTTTCACCAATAATTATTCCGTCATCTACATAAATTCCTAGATAGATTCTTTTATCTTCTTTCATATCTAAAATGAAAATACATTTATTTAGCTTCAATTGTCTGAAACCAATTTCTGATAAAAATTCTGTAAAACGTATATTCCACATTAGGGGAGCCTGTTTCAAACCATATAGGCTTTTATTTAATTTACATACTTTGCCCTCACAGTTATTGTAGCCTTTTGGAACTTTCATGTATATTGTTTCCTTTAAATTTCCATGAAGAAACGCAGTCTTAATATCAAATTGTTTTAATTTCAAATTTTTATCAGCAGCAATAGATAGTAAAATTCTCAAAGAAGTAGTGTCTATAACAGGACTATACGTTTCATCATAATCAATCTTATATTTTTGTTGAAAACCTCTAGCAACAAGTCTAGCCTTAAATCTTCCGTCAGCTTTTACAGTAAAAATCCACTTACTTGTTACCAATCTTCTACCTTCTGCCTCCTTCTTGTCAACCAGAGACCATGTGTTATTTTCTTTTGTGGGCACCTCCGTCCCACATTCTATGTATATGTAGTTTATTATATATCTCACTCACACACAAACACACTCACACTTATGTAGTCTATTATTTGTATCTCATAAATCACACATACACAACATATACATTTCCATAACTGGTGACCCGACTTTGAACAGTGGAATAATGAGTGATACTAGTGAATATAGTGACGATGAACATTTCGAGACGTGCCGTAGTGACTCGCCGTTATGCGCCGCCCGGGCGCCCCGCGGCCACGCGCTTACAGCCACGCGGCGCGCACGCGCTCGTCGCGCACCTACTTGCCGCGCAATGGCGCAGCACGTGCTTTGCGGCGCGACCTCCGCCGCAGCACTACCAGCAGCAACTACAGCGACAGCAGCAACCGGCAGCAGCGCAGCCTTCAGAGTGCCACCATTCGATCTGGAGGACCCGGAACTCTGGTTTGCACTTCTGGAGGCTCAGTTCGTGTTTCACAACATTTACTCGGACTCCGAAAGGTACAATTTTGTAATAACGAACCTTACCATCGAGCAAGCGCGGACCGCGAGGGACGTTATCATCAAACCCCCGGTCGACAACAGATACGAGCGCATTAAAGCGGAACTCATAAGCCGACTCACCGCCTCTCACACTCAGAGGATCGACGCGCTCCTCACCAACGAGGCCTTAGGAAACCGGACACCGTCACAATTCCTGCGGCACTTGCAGGACCTGGCGGGTCCTTCTACGCCACAACACCTCATCCGCACCGTCTGGTGTAGCCGCCTCCCGCACGCCGTGCAGGCAGTGTTGTCCACGCTGCCCACGGACACACTCGAGCAGCTGGGTGACATGGCGGACCGCCTGCAGGAGATATCTGCTCCCTGCCCGGTCACCCCGCCCGCTGCTCCACTCCCGGACGTCGCCGCCACGCAGCTCAAGGAGCTGACCAACATGGTCCAGCGCCTGGCGCGAGAGGTTGATCAACACACCAGTGCTCCGCGCCAGGCCACCGACAGTACTACGCACCGCCGCCAGCCGTCACCCAGACGCGCGGCGCCGGTGACCACCAATGCTCCGCGTCAGGCCGCACCCGCAACACGCCATCGCCAGCCATCACCACGACGCACACCCTGCGCGCGTGCAGAGGCTTCTGTGGCCACTCCCACCGCGCAGCAGCAGCCAGCGGTGATGGCCACGTCGGACGACAACACCACAACTGGCAGAGTGTTCATAACCGATCGTTCGTCGCGAGTGCAATTTTTAATTGATACGGGGAGTGATTTATGTGTTTACCCTAGTTCGGCACTTAAAGACCGCCGACAAAAATCCAACTTTAAATTATGTGCGGCAAACGGATCTAACATAGACACTTACGGTTACGTTGATCTTAACTTAAATTTAGGTCTAAGACGCGATTTCCGCTGGCGCTTCACGGTTGCGGACGTCACAAAAGCAATAATCGGAGTCGATTTTTTAAGTTTTTATAATTTAATAGTGGACGTCCGCAACCACCGCCTTATAGACAACACAACAACGTTATTTACTAACGCCTGTAAAGCAAACACTGATATATTTTCTGTGAAGGTAGCGACGGGCGACACGCGTTACCATACACTATTGGGTAAGTTTCCAGAACTGACTCGCCCTTCAGGCACACCGAGGACACCAAAGCACACCACGGTTCACCACATCCGCACCACACCCGGCCCACCCGTCTCTTGCTCACCACGTCGGCTCGCAGCCGACAAGTTAAAGATAGCTAGGACGGAATTCGAACTCATGCTCTCTAACGGCACCGCACGCCCTTCCGAGAGCCCGTGGGCTTCGCCGCTGCACCTTGCTCCTAAGAAGGATAACGGTTGGCGGCCGTGTGGTGACTACCGCATGTTGAACGCGCGGACGGTCCCCGACCGTTATCCTATCAAACACATCCACGACTTTGCCCATAATATAGCTGGTAACAAAGTCTTTAGCACCATCGACCTGGTTAAAGCCTACAACCAAATCCCGGTCTACGAGGAGGACATCGCGAAAACAGCCATAACAACACCTTTTGGTCTGTTTGAGTTCCCTTATATGACCTTTGGTCTCCGCAACGCAGGGCAGACATTCCAGAGGTTCGTGGATGAGATGACGCGCGGTCTAGATTTTTGCTACGCCTATCTAGACGACTTCCTAGTATTCTCCAAGAACGAAGCCGAGCATGAAGAGCACCTGCGCTTACTCTTCACTCGAATGCAGGAATACGGTATGTTAATCAATACCGTGAAATGTTTTTTTGGTGCCCCAGAGGTCACATTCCTGGGCTATCGCATCTCAGAAGATGGCACGAAACCTCTGGAAGCCAAAGTACAGGCTATAAGGGAATTCCCCCCACCCAAGACCGTTAAGCAGCTGCGCCGTTTTCTTGGGATGGTAAATTTTTACAGGCGCTTTCTGCCTCACGCAGCAACCATTCAGGCCCCACTTAACGCCCTGCTTACGGGCTCGGTGAAGGGGTCGCAGCCGGTACATCTTACTGGTGACTCTCTTTCAGCTTTCGACCAGTGTAAGGAGAGTCTTGCGAACGCTGCGCTATTGGCACACCCGGACTGCGATGCTCCATTAAGTCTAGTCACCGATGCGTCCGATGTAGCAATGGGTGCCGTAGTGCAGCAACTCAAAAATGGTAAGTGGCAACCACTTGCGTTCTTCTCGCGCAATTTAACACCAGCGCAGCAGAAGTACTCACCCTACGATCGCGAACTCCTCGCGATCTACGAGAGCATAAAGTACTTCCGGCACTTGCTGGAAGCACGGCACTTCGCAGTCTACACTGACCACAAACCGCTCAGTTTCGCTTTCCATGAACGGAAAGCCAACTGTTCGCCCCGTCAGTTCCGTCATCTAGATTTCATATCGCAGTTCACGACCGACATCCGTCACATCTCCGGTAAGGATAATGTGGTGGCGGACACATTATCACGCGTCGATGAACTGCAGCTGCCAGTCGACTTCGATACACTCGCGGAGTCACAAGCAGTGGACCAGGAGCTTCTTCAGTACCTCAGCGGAGAAACATCACTTCGCCTGAAGAAGCTCACCATCCCTGGCAGCACTAGGGAAATTTATTGTGACGTCAGCACACCATCAGCACGGCCTTTTGTACCACTGTCACTACGTAAGCCGTTATTCGACAGTCTTCATGGTCTCAGCCACCCAGGTCCCAAGGCCACCGCCCAACTGGTGGCCGAACGCTTCGTTTGGCCTGGGATGCGCAAAGACTGTCGCGAGTGGTCACAAAAGTGTCTAGCGTGTCAGCGCGCCAAGGTAAGTCGCCACGTGTCAGCGCCGTTGGGCACGTTCGACCTGCCTCGCGCTCGATTCGCGTTTATCCACGTGGACATTATAGGGCCCCTTCCAACATCTCAGGGGTACCGCTACTGCTTGACCGCAGTGGACCGTTTTACGCGCTGGCCGGAAGTAACACCCATGGTAGATATCACCGCGGAATCGGTCGGTAAGGCGTTGCTATCGTGGATATCCAGGTTTGGATGTCCAGCCGATATCGTTACCGACCGTGGGCGGCAGTTCGAATCCACGCTCTTCCAATACCTTGGAAGAATGATCGGATTCAAGCACCGCCGCACCACCGCCTACCATCCGGCCTGCAACGGCATGGTCGAGCGATTTCATCGCCAACTCAAAGCAGCGATAATGTGCCACGCGGATAGCAACTGGGTCGAGGCCTTGCCCTTTGTGCTCTTAGGCATCAGGTCATCTTTCAAAGAGGACCTTCAGTCCTCTTCCGCCGAGCTGGTCTACGGTGAGCCGCTCCGTCTGCCGGGAGAATTCTTCCAGGCGACCGCTCCCGAGACCACCGACCTCTCGGATTTCACCACCCGCCTAAGACACATAGCGGCAAAAATCCGACCCACACCTGCTGCACGTCACACGCAACATAAATCCTTTGTTCAGAAGGAGCTCCATTCAGCGAGCCACGTCTTTTTACGAGACGACTCGACTCGAGGTTCCTTAACACCACCTTACACAGGTCCTCACAAAGTGGTCGAACGTAGGGACAAGACTTTCCGCATACTGGTTAGGGGCAGGGAGGTCACAGTAACGATAGACCGACTTAAACCGGCCTACCTACTCGTAGACCCATCCCCCACCAACAATCCCATCCCTACTCCTAGGTTCCCTCCGACACCCGTGCACACTCCTAGTCCAGCTCCCGCCCCCTCACCTGATCCTCCACCCGCACGGCCGAAGCCCATAGTTCCGGAAGGCGGCATAACAACAAGATCTGGCCGCCGAGTTCGTTTTCCGGACTACTATCGACCGTAGACCCGGTCTCTGGGGGGGAGTGATGTGGGCACCTCCGTCCCACATTCTATGTATATGTAGTTTATTATATATCTCACACGTACACACACACTCACACTTATTTAGTACATTATGTTTATCGTATATATCACCTATACACTACACATACATCCTACATACACCCACACACAGTCACATACACACATTTACACTGACACCACGCCACGGAATCGAACCTGGTGCGCTCTGGTGTCTACGCGCGCCATATCACCAGCCGTGGCCAGCGGCTCGCTGAACCGGTCGCGGGCGCCTCGTCTCCCGCACCGCGCCCCGCTTCACGGGGAGCGCGCGCGCGCCGCCAGTTCGTCGGCGGACGCGCCACTCGCCAGTCGGCTTTCTATGCTCTCCGCTCTAACCCGTATTGCTCGATCGCCCGGCTACCTCGCGCTAACATAGTGCTTACGTTGTGCCCTAACTGTTGTTTTACGTTTAAGTTTAAGACTGTCGCTTGTGCTTGTACTTTCCTATCACTCTCTCTCCTTCTTGTATATTATATGGACTTCTCGCGTTGTGTATCTAGTGTAGTATAAACTGTATTCTTCCGTGTCTTGTGCTTTGTATAATAAACTATTTACTTCGTTAAGGAGTTTACCTTATTGCTCGCGCACCGCCTGCTACATCGCCACACGCTATCTACCATCTTACCATACTTTTAAAGAATCCATTTCTTCCTTTATAGCTATTGACCATTTTTCCTTGTCTTTTGAATTAATTGCTTCCTCGAACGTCAATAAAGAAAATTCTCCATCTTCCATTATAAAATCTTTATATCTGTCTGGTGGTCTTCTGTTCCTCTGTGGTCTTCCACTTGAATTTTCTAAAATTTGTTCATTTATCCCCTCAGTATTTTCAATGTCAAAAAATTCTTCTCTTTCATCCATATCCTCATTACTTCTCGAATTTTCCACCAGATTTTCATTTGTTAAAATGCTATCATTTGTTCCATTTTCATTTGATTCATTAGAATTTATTCTATTTTCAATTGTTCCGCTGTCAATTGTTTCATCTTCATTTGTTTCACTAAATATATCTGTTTCTCGAATATTTACAATTCTTTCTCTTTCTTCTCGATTTTCATTTCTTCCTCTATTATTTCTCCTTATACCAACATCTTCTTGAACTTCATTAATTCCATTTCTATCATTTCTTCCTATATCACCTTCTCGAATTACATTAACTCCATTACTATTATTTCCCCCAATATCACCTTCTCGAACTTCTCTGACTTCATCTTCACGATTATATTCATTTGTGTTTCTTCTATTAGTGTTTTCCCTTTCATCTCCCCAAAGCCCATTAATTACTTCATTATCTTCTAAGTATCCACCTAGAATTCCTTGTTCTCCCTCATTAATTCTTACATCTCTTGCTCTTATAATTTTCTGTTCGTCTTCAAGCCAAATTTTATAACCATTTCTTACGTAGCCAATCAGTATACCCTTCTTGCAACGATCATCAAGCTTTTTCAATCCAAAATTTATTTTAAAATATGCAGTTGAGCCAAATCTTCGAATGTTTGAAACATCTGGTTTTATTCCAAACCACAATTCCGCAGGAGTTTTATTTTTCCCTTTTGTTGGACATCGATTTAATAGGAAGCTAGCCGTTAATAATGCTTCGCCCCAGAGATATTTGGGTACAGCTCCATCCAACAGCAAGGCTCTTGTTTTCTCCATAAGAGTACGATTCAGTCGCTCTGCTTTACCGTTCAATTGCGGTGTGTATGGAATAGTTAAATCCAGGACTATTCCTTTATTTTGACACCACGTTTTAATACTATTGTTCGAGTATTCGGTTCCATTATCGCTCCTAATTTTTTTTACTTTTAATCGAAAATGATTTTCCGCTAAAAATATAAATTGTTTCATTTTGTCGAACACCTCACTTTTACACTTTAAAAGATAAACCACGGAAAAATGAGTAAAATCATCCAGAAAGGTGACAAAATATTTATGGTTATCCCAAGTGGGTAATTCAATTGGACCGCAAAGATCGGTATGAATAATTTCTAAAGGAGATTTCGCTGATATCCTTTCTTTGTCAAAAGGATGTCTACACATTTTCGCCCTAACACAAATCTCACAAAATTTGTCCGAAAAACCTCCCTCAATTTTCATCCCATTTAAAAATTTTGAGAAACGTTGTACTCCGGCAGCATGACCAAGACGACGGTGCCACAAGTCGCAGCTCTCAGTCATATGTACTTCGTTCTTTATTTTAGCTTTAATCTTAAAATTTGAATAATCACTTACCGAATGATGTCTTCTACAGAACTGCTTTAAATGACCTTTCATACCACAGTTTCCACATATTTTATTTGTGTAGCACTCAGGTGTGCTATGTCCAGTTTTACCGCAAATGTTGCAAGTTTTATTTCTACAAAATCTCGCAATGTGTCCTGGCTTGTTGCATGTAAAACATTTCCTTTCGTTTCCTCTAAGAATTTCTTGTGTTTCTTCGGTTATTGTATCTTCTTTTACAAATTCCAATTCATTTTTTATTCTTTGTGTCAAATCATCTAAATTTTTCTTTCCACTTTCTAAATTATTCCAAATTGATTTGAACGTGTTAAATTTCTCCGGTAACAAATTTAAAATTTTTTGTATAAATATTTCATCTGATATTTTATTTTCCTTCTTTATAATATCAAATTGAATATTCTTCAAATAATTTATGTCTTCTAATATATTTCCTGAGTACCTCTTCTCATAGAATTTCATTACATTCTTTGTGTCATTTTCAGGTAAATTAAAATCATATACCAAATCTAATTTTCCAAAAATATTTTCAATTGTATCTACATTAATTATATTATGTAAATCTTTTTCTTCAATACAGTTGAATATGATGAATTTACCTTTATTTTCCAATTTTTCTTCATTTAAACTATTTATTTTAATACCTTTTGAGTCCAGGAATAATTGTATTAATTTTCTCCACACTTTGTAATTACTTTTATTTGTAAACGGTTTAATTTTTATCGAATCCATCACTGGTTGCTATGCTTATTTGTATATAAATAACTGGTATCCAAGGTTATAATGTAGGCTATGTAAATCACTGGTTTTTCAATAAATTTTAATCTTTTAATATTCTGGGCCCATAACCTGTTGGAAGGTTCTTCTTGATATGTCTGGACTTTGGAGGAGAGGGGCTATTCAAACACACTCACTTCATGATATACTATATTGTGAATACTGTATAATTACACTTTATAATAATATTATTTATAATGACATTACAAATTATGTCTACCACGGTTCGTGTCTCAGATAGAAGTCCTCTTGTCACAATAGAACACATTCTATTGTGACACTGTTTAAATATATTAATATTCTAAAACACCTGACATATGTGCATGTGTTGCCTGCCAGTACAACACCCTACACAATTAAAACTCCTACATGTTTTGAAGATCTTGATATTTTTCTATCAACTGCTTTCCTTCTTTTTGATTCTGGTTTTGAACTCCAAGCGGAACCACACAAGGTATGCAGTTCATTTTAAGCTTTTTACAGTTAAAACAATGCTCAGTGTTATTTTCTGCCATTTTTAGATGTTTTATTACAAAATTAGGAAATTTACATTTTTACAAATTGAATTTGAAAATACTTTTGAGTACTTTGACGACTTTGATTTTATTTTGGCATTTTGAAAAATAAACAGAAAGTACGCGTCAGAATTCAAATGCAAGAATAAAAAATTAATAGGGGAGAGGGGGGCAGTTTAGTACAGGGGCAGTTTTGAATTATTCGATTTATGAACGCATTCTTTATCTTTCCCAACCTCCATAACCTTTTTAGTACTGGTAAATCCGAACTACACATCTGTCAGATCCCAACTACCGTCAACGTCAGGGTAATTTTACAAAAAAATTGCCGGTTACTTTACGGAGACGAAAATAAACAAATATTTTTTTGCTTGTAAGCAAATTACTGAAAATATAAGTATTATTATCAAGTTGCGATTATTTCATAGTGTTTCATATATAATAGACTCAGTATTTACAAATATAAGATCATTAAACACAAGTTAGTTTTTCGTCTAGAAATTTTTAATTCTGAAGGTTGGTATTGGGGCAAATTTGAACAAAATCACTGGGGCACTTTTGAATAAAATGTTCAAAGTACCCCATACATATAAATAACATATGGGTATTTATTTTATGAAAATATAAGGAAGCGATTTCATTTTTTATTGTCTTTACAGTCATTGAGGACCGCTTTTTGAGATTGTTTATTTTATATTCAACACTTTTAAAGTAGGTATCTTCCTAAGGCTCTTTAAAATTTCATATTTTTTAAGATACATATGAATGTTATTACTTTTTAATATTGTTTCGGAATATCTAATTTGATCTCGGTTATAGAAATAAGTTTGTTACCTTTGTTCAAGACTGCCCCAGGCCGTTCAGAATTTTATAAAGTTCATTCAATTATTAGTAATTATAAGAAATAAATGACAGTGTATTATGATAATATTAGATACAAATAACATAAATATACTGTTGATTATATTCTAAGTTAATTGGTTTCCATTTAATCCTGGTTTTTCAAAAGTGCCCCTAGGGTTTTCAAATGTGCCCCGTGGATGGGGCACATTGGAACAAAATAGAGCTAAAAAGAAAAACGAAATTGTGTTACTTTAGCAAGTCAAAATAAATTAATATCATCTTTAGTATGTAGTATAAACCCCATATGTAATACTAAAATAAAATAAATCTTGATTGGTAATACTATACGAGAAATATAATAATTTATTTAAAAAGTGTTCGAATGTGCCCCCCTCTCCCCTATGTGTGCAATTCACACGTGGTAGAATTGAATTCTTCAAAAATAAAGGTATTAATTTAATAACGTGTATCAGTTTTAATTATCTTTCAAAAACTATTTTGTACTAAATAAAAATAAAACAGTGGTAAGTAACGCCATCTCTCAACATAATATAAAGAGTAAAATGAGCAGATAGCGCCATCTATCCAGCAATAAAACGAATCTTCTATCTTGGTCCTCGCGCCATCTATGGATACAACTTAGCACTTTTTAAAATAACACGAACATAAGAAACACTGTATAATGCTTCCTATCTCATTTTCTCCCACGTTAAATCTTATGAATTTATGTGTGTCTCTTTTTACTGTCCCTTTTTCGTTTCATCGACTTTCAAATGACAACAATGCTAAAGAAGTTTTCATTTCAAAAACAACATAAGTTTTACTTATTTATTCTTCCCTGAATTTCTCTTTGGTGGAGATTTTCTCTGGCCTCAGACTAAACTTCACAAAGCCCCATTAAATGAAGTAATATTTGATTATGTGATTTAGTGGGACGCAATGGTTTTTTAGCAGTATCGGATCTCAGATTAAAAAACAAAAAGGTATCGGATATTGAATGTCAATAAAAGGTGTTTTCGCACAGCAGAATGAAAGAGCGATAACTATAGAAGCGATCACAGTGTACTTATAGAGGCAGCCTAGAATACTAATCTCAAATATCATGCCGGCAGAATAGGATTTTGTAGGAGGGAACAGAGATTGGCAACTTAGTATTGGTAAATAGAAAGTATTTAAGTCGTAAATATTATAACTGATATTATGATCTTCCTGTGAAACCTGCCTGGCAAGTAACACTGTCTAGCTTCAGTTGGTATTCAAACGACTTGATGTTTCGGCTGGAGGCTCTTAAGCAAGTAATTTCTTTTCTTTCTTTGCCGATAACAGTTCCATTCCTATGACGTTATTGATGTCCACGGGCAGTTGACTACTTAGCATCAGGTGGAGCAGACAAATGTCGGTTATTTCTATAAAAAGAACGTACAATATAGAAATACGCTCTCGTTTTACTTTAACTCAGACACAAATCACATATACGCTCTAAGGATAGTTTATTACATTTTTGTATGCCATGTAATGTGGCAAACTGAAATTTTTCAATAAGTAACAAAATTTAAAGGTTGGATTTATTTCAGTTTTTTTCAAAGTACAACTATTATTGTTCCATGAATCTTTCAAATGGATCCTCTTCTTCATCATCGTTTTGATTTTCTTGAATAGCGGGTTCGTTAGATCTTTCACCGTCATCGCGGAATATTGAAAATATTTTTGATCTTATGATTTCAAACACGTTAGACGTTGGGGGCGGGTCTGGAGTATGATCAAAAGCACTTACAGTGGGCATTCTCGTCTCTGGAGGATCAGGTGGCTTACTAGTCACTGCATCTTTTGGCAGGGCCTTGTCATACGGAGAACTTTTATCAAACTTCGCAGATACTATCTCTTCTTTGACTTTATTAAAACCAATTTTCACAGCTGGGGGAATCGCGTCTGTTATTTTAGATGTACCCGTGATTGCTTTATCTAAAGAAGGATCATCATTGACAGGTTTATTTTCAGCTTTATTGAATAAAAAACTAGTGAGAGAGTCAGTGCTTATATTTCTCACCTTCTTTTTAGGCTGACCTTCATTTGAATTATCGTCACTATTTAAATCTGTTGTAGATTTAGATAAATATTTTGCACTTTCTGAAGTTAATAACGTAACAGCTTCTTTTGAAGTACTGTAGAACTTATCTGCATAATCCTTACAAGTTTCTTTTATTTTATTCATCTTTTCATCTGGATTGCTTAACAAATTTTCAGCAAAATCAATACAAGTATCTTTCATAGCACATAACTTCTCATTAGGATTATTCATCAAGTTTCCAGCAAAATCCTTGCAAGCATCCGTAAATGTTGCTATTTTCTCACCAGGATTATGCAATAAGTTTTTTAAGCTATTTAGGCTATTTCCTGTTTCTGTTTGAACATTGTGAGAAGGGTTAACATCTACTTTTGGCTTTTCCATGGCGTAGAACGTAGGTTTTTCATCCGGATTCTCGGGTTTCTTAATTCCTATAACAGTTTCTATTTTATCGAGACAAGAACTAGCAGACCGCTTAACGGTTGTAAGGCTTTCTTTAATATATGTAGTAATGGATTCCATAGATATACTTTTATTAAGGTCATTATCCTTATTTACATGATTGGTATCATCTTCAGATAAATTAAGTTCATCTGAATTAGACTCTGGTTTTACAGTATTAATGTCAGCTGGAGCTGTTTTAGGTTCTGGCTGAGCATCCATTTTATCAGGAACTTTTTCAGTGTCTGAACTAAATTTTGCACTTTTTTCTTCTTGATCATGTATTAAATTTGGTATAGTATCCATTTTACTCGCAGAAGTTTCGTTAACTTTTTCTTGTATATCCTGTTTTCCTTCGTAAACTTCAAAACAAGGTTGATAATCAGGTATATCTTCTAAAGCGTCTTGAATGAGTTTTTCTAATGATTCAACGTAATCTTCGCAATCGTTCAAATATGTTTTCAGATAAGGTTGAGCGACGTCTTTACAGTAGTTTAAAGATGTGGGAGATTCACTTAGTTCATCGATACTCACGCTCGGGTTGGTATTTATGATATCCTTAACGAAACTTTCAGTTTCAAGTTCCGTAGATTTTGAATCACTTGGGTCTTTTAAAACTCTGCAGTCTAATAATATGCTATTAACTGGTTGTTCAACGTCAGATCTGTCAATACCTTTAGGGAAAGGGCGTGATGGACCTTTTACTAAATCAAATGAATCTGTTATATATGTAGAACTAGTTTGTGTTTCTTTATTACTTAAAACTTCAGAAGAAATGTTCAACGTATCACTATCTTCTATTGATAATATATTAGAACTCATAATATAAATACCTATTGTTTCACTTTTGTTGCAGCATTGTGTTCGGCATTATGATTATGTGGTAAATTACATTTTTGATGATGAAAGTCTATTATTTTCATGGATTCATTTTTGCATGATTTGGATTTCTTTTCTTTGAAATAAACGTAGTGATTAAGTACTCTGTGTTTGAAATTAATTTGGTGACAAGTGACAGTTTCAAAAACATTGTATTTTAAATCTTCTTCTGCGGGTGTAATAAGGAGGTTTGATATCGTTTCACTTTGTTTGGAAGACCACAAAACATTGTACATTTGGAGGATTTGGCCGTAGGTATCCCCTGGTGGTAAAATGTTTATACTTGGAATTTCATGCCTCATCTATTTTGTCTAACGGTTATTCCTCATTTCAGAGTTTGTTATGATATAAGTGCCCCTAAACACATTGATAACTTTATAATCTAACCAGTCTGTTGTTTGGAAGCATTTGTCTGAATCCGGCTTTAATTACAATTATTTATTAATCAAATTTCAATCACCATAGAATTTATTGGTCATCAATATCTCATTTAAAAAGTAGAACTTATTTCAGTAATTAAACAGAATAAATGAAAAATAGTTAATTAAAATAAATGATATATTCCAGAGAAATACGATAAGTTGAAGAATCAAACACCATGTTTATAAATTCATATGCCTTTATTTCGTACTGGTGCGTTGGCCTTACAAATATACTTATTACAAATTAAACAAAAACTATTATCTTCCTTTATTTACCTATTATTATCATTATGACGTGATGTATCACTTAAATCGATATGCTTTCTCAAACAAAAAGCAACATCGGTGTTAAATTAATAAATAGAGAACATTTAGAATATTTAATTCAGACATGAGTAAAAATCGTACTAAATAGTGGACTTTTCTAAGGTAGAATGTAAATGAAAAGTAAAGTTAATATAAATAAAAATAGAAGATATTTAAAATTTAAGCGTCGTACATTTTATAAGCATTAGGTATTCTGCACTGGGATTGTCACAATAATTTATTCAAGTTAACAGCCTTTTGTCCAATAACAGTTTTACGACTGACGAGAAGAAATTATTTCTTACCTATTGTTGTGTTATTACCCACGTTGTATAAAAGGTATCCAATGTTTAGCTTTTATGAGGAGACATAGTCACTGATTGATAAAATATTAAAAAAATGGTAGTCAAATCGAATGTAACTCTTGCTCATTAAATTTACCAACTTTCTTTCTCAAAAAAGTCCACGACATCTTTGGCGATAATGTTATTGCTTTACATAAAAATAAGCTACATTTTAACTGCTTTGAAAAGACGTACAATAAGTCTTTGGCGAGTCTCTAAACTGTATGTATTAGTATTGAAACAAAACATTTTTCACAATTTACCTTATAATGGTATGACAAGAAAAGAAAATGTCATGCATTTGGTATTATTTACAAAATAATTTAAAATTATAATAAAGAAAAAAATGGACGGAAACGATAAGATTTCGAAACTAATGTTCATTTAAAATAAACATGAAATATTAGTTGAACATGTAAGAAATTTTACATAATCATATATTATAATCTATAACATCTTGTTCAGATTTCAAAAGTATTTTCAAATCTAGAACATGATGAGTTACTAGAAACTAACACTTTTTTATAAAAAGTAGAAAAAGAAACCAAATAATCTCATTGTAATTTCAAACAAATGTACAAGGTACATTAAGTACTGGTCTCACAGTTAATATATTATTTTGTTCTTAAATTCCATTTACGGAGCATTTACAATATTAATACATAATGTGCTAAATATATTTTAAAAATAACAAAATAAGTTAACTTAAGCGAATAACAACTTTATATGTCTTACGTCATTGTGCTTTAAGGACAGCTCAAATAAAAATAAGATACTAAATAATTTAAATCCAGATGTTATATAAAATAATAAATACTAAATTTGTATTCTGAGGTAAAAGAAACAAGACATTTATTCTTAATCCTAATAATGACATTAAATGAATTACATTTATTTTCATTAAAATACATTATTTACATCTTAGTCTTTATCAAACATTATCAACACTTTGGCTCTCTCATTCATTTATTTCCTTTAACTAAAAATAATGAGTATAAATGAATAGCTGGAGTTTATTGGCTATTTTAAAATATATAATAATTTCGAGAAAGCAAAAAAGCGTTATACTGACCTCATAAAAATTAACATAATAACGAGAATAATAAAAATTGTCGAATTGTACATATTTATTTTATCTACACGAGTCGAGATTTACTAAAGGAATGGATAAGGTAGTTAACTAAACTTGTCACATTAACTTGAGTGTCCGTTATCACTTGGTTTGTTCGTTGTGGCGCGCCGACAGCTACTGCTCGCACGGCGTCCGTTGATATCTGCAACAATACATATAAATACATTAACAAATAATATCTCCAATTAAATGAAAATGCTCACACATAACCCTGCACTTGCTCGTAAACCCGTACTAGATCCTCATATCTCAAGACACAAATACTCGTAACACATCAGAAACACATAGGTATGATTATGACAAAATTGGCGATGTCAGAAAAATCATTTATGACTGAATGATATTCTAAGGCTATTCGCCCACGTCCGATAATCGGTGACCGATTTTTTGTAGGAGAAAATTAGAACGTACTGATAGCAATAGTGCAACGCACACGTCCTATAAAAAGTCGGTCAGAAAGAATAAGGAAAAAAATCGGAGGAAAAATCAGCCCGATTATCTGTCCTACAAAAAGTCTGACGTGGGCGAGGAGCGTTTACAAGATTATTTGATGAAATGCTTCGTATCGTATGGTCGCCGACTTCAATTCATAATTGAACAATATGTTAATATATTACTCGTCAGTCTGCAAAATGCAACCACAAAAGCAGAGCACTTAACACCACGCAACATTATATGATAAAAATCTGCGTTATACCATACCTATAATCTTAATAGCGCTACAATTCCCACAATTTTTAATCTTATATTTAACGGTCAGAAAAACAAAATAAAAAGTCAAATTATCAAAAATACTATTGAGATCCAAACAATCCATTTCTGAAGTGGATTTTCAAGGATAGACAGAATCTCGATCCTATTTCCCCAGCCGGCCATATTGAATCAAAGCTCGATTCCCCTTAACTTTCGAAAACTTTAAAAGCGATAGCAGAGGAATCACTTAGATTTAATGCCCTATAAGTTACTCCCTCCCCTAGGGACTACCTTGCCCTTTGTCGCAACCCCCTGAGAGGAATGAGGGACAATTCAACAAATGCGCGAAAGAATTCTCTATTGTATATCAATGATATTTAAATTGATGATTTTAAACTTCACGAGTGTAATTAGTTACAAATGATAGTCACTGACGATGGATAGGAAATAAAAAAAACCTTATAAACGCTGACACACTCATACCCCCGCAGTAGGTTTTTACCTGCGTCGCGGGTGGCTTGGATTACACATAAACCTAACACATCACAATAACACCCATGACCCGAGTACAAATATTTATTTGTCACATAAATATCTGCCCCGGCCGGAAATCGAACCCGGGACCACTCGCTTCGTAGGCAGGGTCACTACCAACTAGGCTACAGGGTCGTCTTGTTGGAAAAGTAATATACAAAGTGAATGTATTTTGTTGTTTAATTCAAAATAGTAATCTAAAAGGTATCAGAAAAGACAATAACGTTAATAATGAGTAACATAAAGTTAGTAATTGAATTTTTTAAGTATCGCAAAACGCAGAACGCAGACAAGGCAGCGGGCAGAGCTACAGTAAAAACTATTTCTACAAAGCAAATAACAGCTCTGTTGTTCCTAAAAATATTGTACAACATCCAATGAACTTTGAATTATGTGAGCGACAAGTTATATCCGCGTGAAATAAGCTCAAGTTTACCTACCGGCTATGATATTGCAAAGATGATCCGAATGAAGATCGGGTTATTTTCAATAGCAAATGAAATATATCACACATAAAATAAAACGATTTTAAAAATACGAAAATATAAAAACCCAACAAAACAATAATAACGAATTAAACAACGAATGGACGATTAAAGAGGACGATTTAAAGCATGCTCAAACATGAAAACCACAGGTGCTAACACATCTCCCTGAGGCACACCTACAAAAGCAGAATTGTCCAGTTTTACCAAGTGATAAAACGCTTCAGATTTATTCAGTACACAGGGCCATTTGTATCCCGGCGGTTGTTAAATGGGCGAACGTTTTAAAGGCTGTAAAATCTGGGCAGACTCGTAATGTTTTGTGGTCAAAGGCCTCTGCGAAGTCGGTATCCTCCGGAGAGAAATGTGGGTTAATGTGTTGAGGTAATTAGCTGTGTGACGCGAAATGAGTTAAGTAGGAGATTTTATGCTGCTATCTATCTTAGGTTAACGAGTTTTCTCGCGTGACAGGGATTCATGGCGTTTAATAATAAATTACTTTTTCATTAACAAAATGATAAGGCTAGATAATTAGCATGTGACGACACAAGCACTGCATAAGTTTGCTCTAATATAATTTTTACTCGATATAAAGGTATATAAACTAAATATAAAGGTATATAAATTTTCAGAACTTAACTAGTTAGTGAACATCAATCTATATTCATATATTGAATATATCTATCCAGATAGTTTTACTTTGTATTTGTACGTATAAACACATACAATGATTTATACGATGAACCTAAAAAGGCGGTCTAGTGCTCGTAACTAAGTAGAGATCTTTTCCAGGCAACCTTTTGTAAAGGCAATAAAAACATTATAAAGGAACATGAAGGTGATCCAATATACTTACCACTTGGACAGCAGGCCGGTGGCGGCGGAGTGCGAGTAGGGCCCGCCGTAAGGAGAGTATTGGGAATAGGGCGCCGCGTATGCGTACTCACTGGCCAGGGTAGCGGTGCCTGGAATGGACACACATTATAAATACTTAAACATTCATATTTTGGTAGCGAATTTGATGTAAAGCGAACTAAACAATCATAAGATGTATCTACAGGATATCAATGTTATTTAAATTATGGAGATACGTTGGTATTCTATAACAATAATAATATTAACCGTCACATTAAGTTCATATTGACGACCCTGTTGCCTAGTTGGTAACCCTGCCTGCAAAGCGCGGGGTCCCAGGTTCGGTTCCCGGTCGGGGCAGATATTTATGTGACAGATAAATATTGGTACTCGGGTCATGGGTGTGATTGTGATGTGTTATATGTGTAGTCCATGCCACCCGCGACACAGGTAAAAACCTATTGCGGGGGTATAAGTGTGTTAGCGTTTATTATTATTATTGTTTATATATTCCCGCACTAAGATTCCCAGTATCGTGGTTGTCTGCAGAAAACAAATAAACATCACTAACACCCACGACCCGAGAACAGACATATATTTATTCCGTTTTAAATCTCCCACATCCGGAAATAGAACCCAGGACTCTTAATTTTAAAAGCAAAAACATATTTTATTTTTCGATAGGTAGGTACTACTAGGTACCATGATCCTCGTGAAAATAAGTACTACAGCAAAAATGTACTTATAACTGAGTTCATAGCTACTGCTATCGTATTGGTATAACTAAAAATCGCTCGCTCGTCATACATCGTACAAAAGGCCGGCGTTCAGCAGTAATACAATCCACGCAAACGATATGTGATATCGCGTTTCCGAACATACGCAGCGTATCCGAACACACGCCTAGATCACCAGAACCTACTGACACGCCCCCTACGCGTAACCGAACACACCCCTAGGTGACAGTTTAATATTTATAACCGAAAACCTAAAGTAAAACCACTCGGAGCCATCAGACTTGCAACGGTTCGTTAACCATTTCAGACAAAGCCCGTATGATTTCCCCCTCGAAAATTATTTGCATAGAGCTTCGAATGAGCTATTAAAGATGTCTCCCTCCCGGGATAAGCAGATTGTGGTAGATTAAAGACCAAAGGCATAAAGCCGAGTCGTTCTCAGCAACGCAAATTTCTCGCTTGTTATTAATATGCATAAGTGCGAAAATTCCGTAATTCCGTGAGGATTTTATAGCACCACCCGCCCCTCGGTGGAGAAAATTGGATTTTCGACGAAGTGCCTCTAGTCCGGGTTTGTCGAGACACCATCTAAAGTCCTTTTTTTCGCCGCTGTTTTTCTGTTGGCCACTCCTGAATTTACTTCCATTATTTTATTTCATCGTCTCTGAATGGGGACTGCGATTGATGTTTTCCTTGTTTAAAAAGGTCTCTTATTATTACCATTTTGGGCTCGTTTATTGTTCGGAGGCTCTTCAATTTGGTTTGTTTTAGAGTTCGCAGATGTTTGAGTTTGGAACGTTAAAAAAAGAAACGCGTATTTGAATAATGTTGATTCAGGGATTCTTTCGGACGGTAATTTTATCAGGATAATATTTAATCGTGCCGAAAGTTGGCTACCCTGTTCGAACCAGACTTCATGTTTCCGAGGCCTTGATTTCTGGCCGTGCGATTTATGAGACGGATCAGTAAGTATTAGTTCCCGGGTGATGGGTGTTTTCCACTCAATTTTGTAGATATAATAGAAAGAAAGAAAGAAATGTTTATTTCACCTAAATTATCTACAGAAACAAATTATAACTAAAAAAACAATACAACATATACATGTAAGATAATAGGTGAAAAGGGTTCACGCTCAGCATAATGGTCGCGAAAAAACCACGGCCGCTGGTTTTCAGAGTGACCCTCAAATTGTGCAGTTCGGATGATTGAAGGTAACACAACAAGAGAACAATATAACCGACTCACTAATAAAATACCTAAAATAATAATTAATACGGGTAGATACTTCATCTTTAATCCGAAACGTGGTAGGAAGGTATAAGAAAGTAAACATTTTTATTCCGTCAGAATCTACAGTAACAACAACTAGCATTAGGGTGAATATCAGGAATGTGCATTTTTTTCAATTTTTGGTGGTGATATTTTTTCTTCAGTTTTCGTGAAAAATGAGGACCTGGTATAAGAAAAGAAAGTGTAACAATTAGACTTTCTTTTCTTATACCAGGTCCTCATTTTTCACGAAAATTGAAGAAAAAATATCACCACCAAAAATTGAAAAAAATGCACATTCCTGATATTCACCCATTACATAAAAGCAATGAAAAAAACGCTGTGTGATGTGTGATGCAGTTTTTTTGAAATGAAAACTTCTTTATCCGAGTTGGGTACTTTTTGGTAGTGGAAAATCTTATGGGTTCGCGTCACCGACATGCTCGTGACGTATTGCGCTTGCAGCAGACTAGGGACGCGCAGTATAGCGGCCTGTGTGCGGCCTGTGTACATGTATACGTGTTTGAGTTTTTGGGTGGTTAAAATCTTGTAACTTCGCGTCACCGACATGCGATAATAGCAGTAAGTGAAGTTATGTTGACTACTTGATAATTTTATCTTGTGTATACTGTGCATTATTTTAACTGTGTTTTCGATAATTATTATTTAAATTTACAAATAATGTTTAAATAATTCAGACTATAACTATTGATTTAAAAATTTAAAAACGAACACAGTTTTTCCATTTTGAGTTTTCACTTCTGTCGGCAGACCCTACGACTGCCTATTGTTTTTTTATACCCTATAAGTTGGTATCATACGGACGTAAACGAACGCAACTTTGGTGTGAGTAGTAGTTATTAGGTAATGAACCTTATAGCCGTAAACATAGGGATTTATTCGGGTAGCTTAGCAGCAAACCAATCTCGCAAGCAACATATGACACTGGTATAATCATGCTAAAAAAGGCAAATTACCTAATGCTTCACTTCATCGTTAGTTGGTAGTGCTCGTCGAAGTCAAAGCTAACTTTCAAGAGAACCTTCGACTTCTAGGCAGAATTTTTTATCCTAGATAGACCAAATTATTTGTGTGTCGCAATACTAGTCACAGTAGGAACTCCACACTGTCTTCTACAGCTACAGAGTCTATATGAATATGGTAGTTATCATCATTCTTACCATCATAATGCGCGTAAGGTGGGTAGGGGGGCGCGGGCGGCTGCAGCACGACGAGGGCGGCGGCGTCGGGGCTCCCCGCGGCCGAGGGCGGCTCGCCCGCGGCGCCCCCTGTCGAGCCCGTGGAATCGTTTGTTGCTGTGGACGATAGGATAGTTTAATGATGCTAATAATTATCTATACTAATATATAAAGAGGAAAGATTTGATTTTTTGTTTGCATTGAATAGGCTCCGAAACGACTGAACCGATTTGAAAAATTCTTTCACTGTTGGGAAGCTACACTATCCCCGAGTAACATAGGCTATATTATATTTTTTTTTAAAATTAGGGATCCTTAATAAAACTCCAATAATGTAACCCAAGGTGTAATAAAAATAAGAAAACCGAAGCAAAGCAAGGGCGGTTACTCGTAACATAATAAAAGTGTTTTATTTCTTTCTAAAGAGTATAACAAACAATTAGGTATACAGTTTTGTTTGTTTGTTTCAAAGCCCAATTAAAATAATTATGTGATGATTTATACATGCCCGCGCTTTGCCCGAGTTTTCCAGGATAATATTATTTCAGATCATGGTTTACTTATGTGTACCTACACATATAATTACATACATGATACATACATATTATACTTAAACATGATACATTTCATATAACCTTATATGAAATGTGTCATGAAAATCGGTACAGTAGTGGCTGCGTTAAAGAGTTAGTAACCACCGAATAATTTGAATAATTAATAACTAATTTATAATATTAGTAGAATTTTGCAGATTTAATAATATTTTAGAATTCATAATCTGCGTTTTTGAAGTCCGGTAAACAATAAAATTGTAACAATGTATACCTAATATACCTAATCTTGATGTTATATTAAGTTTTTTATTGATGACAATGATTAAATTGCTTTTTGATAAATATTTTGGAAAAGAGGTGTAATACTCAAGTAAGTACTCGATTCAAACCCAGCTCAGCACAAAATTGATTTACAAATCGCCAAAGTATCATAAACTACCTAAAACCACAGAAGAAATAATAGTAGATACTTATAATAAGTACTAAAACACACTGAAGTATTATTACTAGAGTATAGAACCGATACCGCGACCACGATTGATGTTCCAATGAATTGGCGCCAATGGGCTTCAATTTTCAATGGATACGTTCGATTTTGATATAATACAACGATAGAACCTCCCGGTGCAACACAAATTTTCGCGATGTCTGTTCTGGTACTTTAGTACATTATACTTCAATGTTAAAACAAGATCCTATTAAAATGACTCTGCTACAAAAATAAATTTATCCGGAAGTCATTGATTCCCATGTCGGTCGATTGGAAGTTAAAACGATGGAAACCACAAGATGATATGCGGTCGGGATCGCCCATGGGATGGGAACGATCCATTCATCCCCATCCAATGACATTCTATTAATAGAAACTCGGTAAAGACATGTTTCTCATGTTAATTTGTTTGTTTTACGCGAGCGTTAATACACTTTTTATTTTTTAATTTTTAGAATTTATGGTTATTTGATTTATGTTTTGTAATTAATATTTAATGTATATTTTAATGAATTTGTGTATAATAAATAATGCATGCTACCAAATAAACTTTGCACGCCTAATAGGCTAGGATAGGAGATCTTTAAGAAGCACCATAAACAATTATGTAACAAACTATGTGTGCATGTAACCTTATCCTGCAAATAAAGTATTGAGTATTGATTATTGAGTATTGAGTCTCTATAAGGTTTTTGCTTGCAATTGAGCAATAAATTAAGATTAACCTCTTTTTTATGGAAATAGCTGGCAAACGAGCTGACGGTCCACCTGATGGTAAGTGGCTGTCGTCGCCCATGAACATCAGCAACACCAATGCTTCACAGATTCGTTGCCGGCCAAGAGAAATACCTCGCTGTATTACAACACCTTGCAGTATTACACGGTAGTTGCCATCTGTGAACGTCAATATCCCCAAAGGTATCAGAGACATTGACGCTAAATAGGAGCTTCAAAATTTATCACATGTTTTCAACCAATATGTTTAAAAATATTCCATGATTTTTAGAAGAGTTTTCGCATAAATAGATAATAAGCCCAAATAGAGTTTTCTTAAATCAAACAGACATGTACAAACATCGATCTATTACAGTTTTTTTTAACCCATAATGATCGCAAATATTGCTACATACCTATAATCTATAGGTATAAATAAATAAAATTGGAGTGTCTGTTTGTAATATTAAAATAACCGCTTTTTACTAAATTTTATACATTTGGATGTATACACGGTACATATGCCAAAACAACATTTTTCACAATTTTTGTCTGTCTGTCTGTCTGTTTGTTCCGGCTAATCTCTGAAATGGCTGAACCGATTTTGACGGGACTTTCACTGGCACATAGCTAATGTAACAAGGAGTAACTTAGACTAATTTTATTTTAGAAATAAAAAGTTTTTAGGCGATACGAAGTTCGCCGGGTCAGCTAGTTCACAATAAATTCCATTAAATTATACCTCATTCAACATTGTAAAGCTAGACAGCCTTATAAAGCTAGATGCAGACCGGCGCCGACCACATCCCGATGTGAAAGGACTAGAGATACCCTCCCAGTAACCCGATACGATGTAACCGATCCGATCTATTATGGACTAGTTTCGTGAGCTGATCGCATTCGCACCTGCTGCGGTGAGGCTCATTCATGGAGCTTTCATTCATGGACCACGGTAGGTACTGTTATGTGGTTTAGTATGATACTTGTACTATAGTTTATCGAATAAATGTAAAGATACCATTGAAGTATTATTACTAGCATATAGAACCGACACCGCGAACACGATGTATGTCCCAATGAATTGGCGCCGACCGGCTTCAATTTTTTATGGATTCGTTTGATATTGAAAGGAGACGGGGGCTCAATTTTGAAAATAGAACCTCTCGGCGGGACACACATTTTGTTCGAGATGTCTATTCTATGACATTATACTTCAATGAAAGATCTGACGATTCTTGAAAATTTCTTAAAAATAAGGCAACACTTTCTATAATAGAGAAAGGTGGGACCAGTAAGACATAATTATGTAGTGTTATAAGACATTTTTCAGTAGTATTTGTATTTTGTCTAAGCTGTCTAAGCTGTATTTTGCATTTTGCCTCGACTGACCCTGATTCTAGTTCTAGATAAGAGTATTTTTAGTTTCAACGTTGTGACTTCGACCGCGTGGTACTTAACAAAGTTTTTTTTTAAATAAAAGTAGCCTAAGTTACTCCTTGTTACATCAGCTATCTGCCAGTGAAAGTCTCGTCAAAATCGGTCCAGCCATTTCAGAGATTAGCCGAAACAAACAGACAGACAGACAAAAATTGTGAAAGATGTTGTTTTGGTATACGTACCGTGTATACATCCAAATGCACAGACAGACAGACAGACAGACAGACAGACAGACAGACAGACTGACAAAAATTGTGAAAAATGTTGTTTTGGTATATGTAAAGCGGTTATTTTAATATTACAAACAGATACTCCAATTTTATTTATTTGTATAGATGTATAGATAATAATATTAGTTCCATATCCAATCTACCATCTAACCCAAGAATGTCAGTTGGCTTTAAAGGATTGAAGCAACAGTTAACCCAATCAAGAAGCCATAGCATCGCGGGTTAAGGCACACCGCAGGCAAATCAGGGCGTGACTAATAACTTGGTGATTATGGTGACAGAGTGGTGGCATCCGTTAGCAGTCACGAACGACGGTAGTTTTATTGGTGTGTGGTATTATGAAGTTTCTTTTGGTGATTTTTTTTATTGCGTTGTCATTCATTGTTTTCGTATGATGGGATAAGATCTTGGCCTTCTCAGTTATGCAATTGCCCTGGAGGCAATTAGTGGCCTGACCTGACAGTACACTAACGCCCCAACTCAGAGTCACTAATGATTACTTAAATCGCTCCTTAGTACATTTGTATGGTGAATCTTTACTGAGGAGCGATTAACGTAACCGTTAGTAACTCTGAGATGGGCCTTGGCTCTAGACGAGTGAACATGATAGTTTTTTGCGTTTTAAAATATTAACTTACTTCAATTTTCAATACTTCGCCGATGCCTTGGTATTGTATTTAAGTTGCGATGATCACTTACAAAAAATTATACTGAATCTCTATTGTCCCAAAATTGGCAAACATCATAAAATATTTATTTATTTATTTTATTTTATTTTTATTATCTTCTTATATTATACGAGTAACCGCCCTCGCTTTGCTTCGGATTTCTTATTTTTTTACACACTATTGGAGTTTTATTAAGGATCCCTAATTTTTTTGAAAATATAATATAGCCTATGTTACTCGGCGATAGTGTAGCTTCCCAAAAGTGTAAGAATTTTTGAAATCGGTTCAGTAGTTTCGGAGCCTATTCAATGCAAACAAAAAATCAAATCTTTCCTCTTTATATATTAGTATAGATTATCTATTATATATCTTCAAGAACATTGTTGAGATGCCAATGATGTTTTTCATCAACAAAGCAAGTGGTTATTTATTTCTAATATGAAAGTAACTTTGAAAAAAAGATACAGGATTCGAACTTAACCCTCTCGTGGCCTCAGATCGTGACAATGTCTGACAAATAGGCTACAGAAATATACATTGAACATTATGAGCCAGAGAAATCCAACAGAGTATTAACACAAAATACTCAAACACTACAGAATATAATTCCGCGCTAATTGCGTCACTGTCACCAAGCTAATCGGTTCCAATTTTAAACTCGCTAGTTCGTTTTAATTAATTCGAATTCCGTTGTATACAAAATATTGGGCAGTAACATTTTTAAGCACGCAATCTTGCGGATAGACTCTACTCTATGTTAGAGCTGATTCTGGTAATATCTATGCGTTACTAGAATCTCATGGCATGATTAACGTTTTTAACATAGTAGAAACGTAGTGATTAAGTACTCTGTGCATAGCAGTGCTTAGGTACCTATCTGTCTCCAGTCAAGTCAAAATACGAGTAATACACTTAATATAAGTACTATTATTTATTCTGTGGTAATACGATAAATATTATCTCTTTTCCAATATTAATGATATCCTTTTCAATATACCTACCGAATATTAAAAAAAACTTTGCGAACACAATTAGACCAATATAGACAATATGTAAAAAAAAGGTAGATACATATGTCACTAGCGCGCCGACGATGAAGAGTGTAAGAACAGGCAATTGAGCGTTCTGCTCGTAGTCGCTCTGTCAATACAAGACGATAGCAAGCTTTTGGTATTGGAAGCACTTGACATTTGACATACAGCATTAAAATGCCTTCGTGTATTATAACAATGCGATTGGTGTAGAGAAACTAAAGATAAACGTGTGTGTGTTACAACACAAAAAGAGCTACAGCTCTTTTCGGAACAGATTTTTTTGTTGATTTGTAAGAGCATAACGTATCTATATTTTTAACCGACTTCAAAAAAAGGAGAAGGTTCTCAAGTCGACTGTATTTTTTTTATGTTTGTTACCTCAGAACTTTAGATTGGGCGAACCGATTTTGATGATTCTTTTTTTAATCGAAAGCTGGTGGCTGTCATGTGGTCCCATATAAATTTTATTGAGATCTGACAATGGCATCTATGATAAAACCATATAAGTCTTAAATTTGTGTTAAGTAAGCGCGACAAATTGACGAATAACTCAATATCACGCCAACAGATTTCGATGATTATTTTTTTTAATCAAAAGCAGGTGCTTGTCACGTAATCCCACATAAATTTGAACGAGATCTGACAAGTAGTTTTAGAGTAACTTTGAAGTCGGTTATTTTTTGTTAGTAAAATTTAGATTATTTCAAATATAATTATATAAACTCACCAGAATGCGGCGTGTAGTGTGGATGCGCGGCGTGCTCGTACGGCGCGTCGAACAGCTCGCCGTAGTAGCCCGTGCCGCCGCCCAGCTCCGACAGGAGTTTGTATTCATCCTTCAGACTCCATTTTGAGGATGACCATAGCTACGACAAGATGATGTGTGTTAGCCAATGTTAGACGTACACTCAGATCAATTATTAAACCTCCCCCCTCTCCCCCGCAAACAGAGGGGTGTTTTAAGTTTGACTTGTGTTTCTGTGAATCGTCTGTGGAATCGTAGCTCCCAAACGATTTTGATTTTGATTTTGATGTAGTTTTTTTTTGAAAGATGAATCTCGATTAAGATTGTTCTTAGCTATGTTTGGTGTAAATAAAACTGTCGATGAGCTATATGAATGAACTGAACCGAGACACATAAAATTGAATAGACACGTTGATTACAAAGTTTTATAATACCGGAAAATGAAACGTACAGTTCCACCAACTTATCTGTGAACTGAGGGAGGGCGCTGTCAGACGCATTGGACCAATCATTGGACGCAATTCGAGACGTAGTAAATGTCAAATGAATGAACACAAAGAACTTATGAATGGCGCGGCATTAGTTCCAATTTTCGCCATTTCACAGATAACTTGGTAGCACTGTATAGACGTTTAGCCGTAACGTAGGGTTGAATGGGTCATGGTACATTTTGCATAATCAAGAACTATAATCAATATCAGATTTTTTTGGTCTATGTGGGTGAGAGGGCAAAATTCTCAGATTCCTAGTTAGCTACTCCATAGGACCATGGAGGATAGAGTAGAAGGAGGGCCATCTATGTGTATGAAAGTGTCCGTAAAAACGCGTCCAATTACGGGTGGCGCTACGGTGCGATCTACAACAGCTATGTTCGAATATCTATTTATCAGACACTAGCGCCATTCATTACGGGTGGCATAACTTAGCAAACTTCACTCCGTCTACAACAGCCATGTCATATATCTCTTTTTCGCACACTAGCGCCATTCTGAAATGGCCATTATTTGAACCTCTATTTTCAGTAAACAGCTGGACACTTTTTCAACTTTCGCCTCATATGAGATGGCCCTCCTTCTACTCATTTTTCTCATTCTCCATGCATAGGTCAACTCGATTTTATTTAAAACGAGTAACCGCCCTCGCTTTGCTTCGGTTTTTTTTATTTTTTTACACCTTGGGTTACATTATTGGAGTTTTCTTAACGATCCCTATTTTTTTTGAAAATCTAATATAGCCTATGTTACCCGGGGATAGGGTAGCTTCCCAACAGTGAAAGAATTTTTCAAATCGGTTCAGTAGTTTTGGAGCCTATTCAATGCAAACAAAAAATCAAATCTTTCCTCTTTATATATTAGTATAGATGATGACATGACATTAGCTGCGCCTGTCTGACTCAAACATGTTATTAACCGTATCTTTTAGGTATCATTACTAAACATTAACCTAAAATTAGAAAGTGTATCATAAATAACAAATAGCTTGACTTACATTCGAGTATATTTGATCCCCGTTATAGTGACTTCGCTGTCTCTTCACGTCGTCTTCCGAATGGCTATTGAAATCTCGATTTTCATCTGGGGACAAATTTATACAATGTGAATGCTGATACACACACACATATACACATATATATATACAACCAAATTATGGCCAAAAATGGATAAACTTTTTAGTAGTTTTTGTATGAATCATGATAGAAAAGTTCCAAGGTTTCCTTTTTGATGCTAACGGGACGCTATTAAAAGGAAAACAAGAAACAATATCTAATATCTACCTTTAAATGAGCAATTCTTGTATATGTATACATACATATATATAATCGGAGTCTCGGAAACGACTCCAATGATTTTTATGAAATTCTGAGTCTCGGAAACAGCTCCACCGATTTTCATGAAATTTTGTATGCAGGGGGTTTCGGGGGCGATAAATCGATCTAACTAGGATTCATTTTTAGAAAATGTCGTTTTATCCGTGTTTTCAGGCAATGAAAAACTGCTACAATAGACTCTTCCTGACATCTATTGGCGAGTAGCAACACTAAGCCAATTTCTAAGAAACACGATTTACAAAAAAAAAATACCGAGCAAAGCTCAATCATCCAGATACTTTAAGTATTAAGTACATAATAAATGTTTGCTTTAAAGTCCTGCTTCCTGGAAAGTGTAATCGTCATAATGTATTATCATGTATACGTAACTAAGTATACGTACCTACATAAGGTATTTCCATTCTACGCAAATCATATAATATGACACAAGAAGGTATCTATTAATTCCTACTGGAGGCAGGAAGTGCGGCGAATTTAAAGAGGAGTTATAACTTAATATAATATGGCCACAATTTGTGCAAGACTTAATAGCACAGTAAATCTCGCCGGTTCCGCTCACTGCCCGCCACTATGGTTAAAAGGATACTAGGGAGGGGAACGAACCGGTATGAGTATCGATGAAAAGGTTCTAATGTTTTAGGATAATATTGTGTTAATTATACTTGGTAATGCAGTAGCGTATTTTAGGAACAAACTGATATGTTATGTGATTAAATACCTAACATGTTAAGGTATCACATGTTTTAGTTCAGTTAATACAGAAAAAGGGCGTATTTCATCGATTAATTTATTCAGGATTTAGATAATAGCAATAACATAACACTTAAATGAGTTCTTATTATGTTCATTAGGAAGTAAAATTATGCTTAGAAGTAGGTATCGTGAAAGTAATTTCGTTTTAGTACTTGTCGAATAAATTGAATGAATTTATTTCTCTGTAATAAAAAAATATTTTAATTCTTACTCGATCTTTTTATTTTGTTCTGTAGTTTTATAAATTGTATTTTCCTCATACCTTTTCAACAATATAATTATTATGAGTGATATTCACAACACTAAACTCGATTTGGTTACGTACTCCGGGACTACAGGGGTCTCACCAGTATTTTAATTCATATCCTCTGGCATCATTACTTGAAACTTTTCTGGACCCTTATGGAAAGAGTTGGCTGGATATTGGGCCCATGCGGCGAGCAAAGTTTCAGGGTAAAACTTTGCAATTTATGTTCGTGTGATAGCAAATTATAACGTATTGGTTTTGTCTTCGGTAATTTATAGAACATGAAACTATTAGGATCTTCCTAGTTAATTTTAAAAAGTTTTTTGTACCTAATGGAATTTCCAATGTTGCATTGGAAAATGAGACACAAAAACCCATAGCATATAAACAAACATTTTATCTGTCTGCCTAGCCTAGGATCGATAAAACGCAGGCAGTGTCAGGCAAGAAAGCAGTCATGATTTATAATCTTATCGGACTAGCCATTAAAATTAAAGTCAACGCAGATATAGCAGTGGAATTAGCACTTCTCTCTCTTCTTCTCTTTCTCGAATTATTCTCTCCTCTTCTCTTTCTCCCTTTCTTCTCTTTCTCTCTTTCTTCTCTTTCTCTCTTTCCTCTTCTTCCTCTCCCTCTTACCTTGGTCCTCATGCCTCTTTCTCTTCAACCCGTTCCCGTTATGCAGCCCGTCGACCTGCTCAATGCCCAGGATGCCGTTGATGCTGTAGCTGCCCGTGTTGGTGACGTGCTGCTCCGTGGTTGGAGACAGGACTGCTGTCGTGCCGGGGGCGTTGCCTGCGTGGGTGATCACCTGGTGAAAAGATAATAGTATATAAGAAGTAGAATGTTTCTTTCCACAGTTTTAATACTTAAGATTTCAAAGTTACCTATATCATCGTGGACACCAAGAATTTTAAATGCAACGAGTACTCACGATTTACTTGACTGTCATCCATGTTGCTGGGTTGAAATATTAGTATTAATAATAGTTTAAAGAAAACTAAAAAACACGCTTTTATAGAAAATCCAACTAAAAATTGAAAATAAATTAAATAAAAGCGTGGGGTGCATGGCGTCAATGAGTAGAAAGGATTATCATTTTGACCGCTCATTTACACGCGCGTGTCGCGGACCGTCTCGTGGCGCGTCCGTAAACCACGCCCCCTACGCGCGTGTGATCACCGCGCGAGCGCTCGCGCGAGCTCCTTTGGCGCGCGCCTACAAAACCGCTCCCGACGCGAGCCCGCGAGCCACGAGACTTCCCGCGGTCTGGTCCGCGAGCGCCCTGTTCACACGCGCGCGTATGCGCGCGTCTCGCGGATTGTCTCGTGGCTCGCGCGCGCGTCTAAATGGGGTATGATAATATCATAAAAAGTACCCCACGCTTTTTTTTACAATAACACGATTCTTAATTCAAATTTATTTTTAATTTTTTAGTTGGATTTTCTATAAAAGCACGTTTTTTAGTTTTTTTTTAACTATTATTTATTTTTTCTTTTTAGTTTGATTCTTTGAAATAAAATGTAGGTTTTTTTTCTTTCTTTTTTTTAAATATTGATTTGTCATCAGTCCTCGATAAGTCTACGAAGTTTAAATGAAATATCACCGTTTGAAGTGGGTCAAAATCAAGCCCAAAGGAGTCTGTTACAAACATACAAGTGAAACTAATATAAGTCGGGTAAAAATACGAATCATGAGGACTTGTTGCATAAAAGGGTTCCATATAAAACGTTGTCATACAACCATACGAAACATACATATAACATGTTTCAGTCGCAACAGATTACTTATTTGGTATTTCAATGCAACAGATTCAGTAACCTGTAGAACAGCTACTTACAGAAACAACACTGCCCTGCGCCGAGCTGATCTCCTGCTCCTGTTGTTGTTGCTGCTGCTGGTTGTGCGCGTGTTTCGCTTTCTCCGCGGCTTTGTTGCGCACGATCCTGCAACAAAATGGATCATAATTAACTTTTAATTGTTGTTTTTTTTATGGAAATAGCCGGTAAACGAGCTGACGATCCATCTGATCGTAAGTGGCTATCGTCGCCCATGAACATCAGCAACTCCAAAGGCATCAATGATGCGTTGCCGGCCAAGAAAGAGAGAAGAAAAAAATTAAAGAACTGGCTCTCAAGCCCTCAGCCGGAACACGATGAGTCGTTTTGCGGCTGACTCATGCTTAAGGGTGGTAGCTATCCAGGCGAACCCCATGAAGAAATAATAATAGTAATAATGGTATTAATTAACAATTAAAATCAATATTACCAATATAATCCCTTGAGGAGCCTTACACCAGCGGGCCGGATTTAGCCGCCTCTTACGACACCCATCCGGCGTGGGATTAGAGTTAGTATTCTAAGTTGCCCCAATACGGCTAGAGAATTGATCTTATTAAAGTTACTTAATAGCAACTGTTTTTTTCGAATAAACAGCTATTGTTAGCTCTAGCAGCTGAAAACCGTAGCGTAGTGTCTCTTCTGCTAGATCATCCGAAAAAAATATGTTAAAGGAACGCAGGTTGAAATCTACATATTAATGCCGAAATTTTTTCAGTGGTAATGTCTTATCAGACTATAGCGTTTATTATCGTTATATTTTTCAACAAATTTCGTCATATTTCAGCAACTTTTAACAAATTTAATACATTATTGAATCAAACACAAAAACCTTCCTCATGAATCACTACATCTACGTGAAAATGGTATGAAAATCAGTTTTGTTGTTCTTCAGTTTATCGCGTTTACAGAGTCAGCGGGTGATTTACTTTTATGAGGAGTGATAGTGATATTAACCAGTAGGTATAATTATGAGACTTTGAAATTATAATTTCATACTGATCACTAAAAAGCAATGACGTCAACATGAATATTCCATTACGCTGGGACTGCAACACGTGACCGACGACACGACACGTGCCGCGACATCCAACCGCAATATACGCGCGGCTGTCGCGATTTGTAACGCTTCCTCTGAAACCGCGGTTGTAAATTGCTTTATTGTTGATAGTGGAAAATTGGCGCTTTTTAAGCCGAAATTTTTATATATTTTTTTAGGTTTTGTTGAATAATTTGAGCATAAATATTAGAGATGAGCTGACGAAAAAGATGGCCACTTTTTGGTAAGTTGTCGCACTCGTTTATGGTCGTGAGGCGAGGAGCGTCCGGGCGGATTATTTAAAAGATTCTGGCCAGAACCCGAACACATACATTTAGTTTTAAACGTGGCGCCATCCACCAAAAAGGCTCGTCAAACTATTGCAGTATAATGTCATAGAACAGACATCTCGAACAAAATGTGTGTCCCGGGAGGTTCTATTTTCAAAATTGAGCCCCCGTTCTCCTTCCAAAATCGAACGAATCCATTGAAAATTGAAGCCGGTCGCCGCCAATTCATTGGGACATAAATTGTGTTCGCGGTGTCGGTTCTATATGCTACTAATAAACCTTCAATGGTCAAACGTCCTTGGGTGTACCTCGCACCCTTTGCGACCCTTTATGACACGCGTCAGGGATTTTTGAAGTTTTAGGTGTTGGCACTCATCTAAAAACCAGAAGTTTCTCAAATAGGTCAAACATACAAATCGTAGCATACGGTAGGTACCTACTTCTATGGCCTGATATTAATCGAGGTCTTTCGAGAAATTATTTGGGACCACTCGCAGGAATTCTTTACGTCTTTACAGGTCATAGATTTAGAACCAGTAGATTCTCTCATATACATTTGTCAGAGCGAGATTGCCAGTTATAAAATCTACGTGAAAGACAGAGACAAAAATATTATTCTTTATTTATCTAGATTTTTAAAAGTTTCAGTTTGTTTCTAAGTAAGATGGTGGGAAGCAGTATTCTGGGATGCTTTTTAAATATTACATTTCTTTCAAAAGAACTTCAAAGAATCTAGTTACTACATCTAATAAAATAATAAATAACGCTTCACACTCATAGCTCCACACTAAGATTCCCTGTGTCGCGGGTGCCATGGAAAACACACAAAAACAAGGACATTCACACCCAGACCGAGAATAGAAATTCAAACTCATCTTTCAAATTTACGCCTCGCTGGGACTCGAGCCCAGGACCTTTGGCGCGGCGATCCGGCATGGTAACCATTGCGCCACACGGGTCGTCAAAATGTCACAGGTCTAATGTGTATGTTCTGTGGTTACAGGTTACTGACCAACTGGTGAACTGGCAGAATATAATTAATTTTTGGTACCTAAATAAATTTAAAACTTTGGGGTTCGAACTGAACTTGCGATCACGAAGAAGATCTTGGACGAAATAACGTTCGAATTAAAAAGCTATGTAAAACAACGATCATTATATTTTCCAAACTAGGTTTTATTTATGTTAGAACACACATACATAATTAAGGTAAAACAATACAATGATATGAACCGCCATATTTATGTTAACCAAACAATAACACCAACAATAATGAACCTTATGTTACAAAATCTCTAGACAATACCGAACAATGCCCAAAATCATGAGCCACAATGGGATGCAAGCGATGATGTCATTAGTTTGTTGCGCGCCATTTTCCGCGGCTTGACAGTTCATTCCGCGGCCATGATGGATGATGGCGGCCATGGCGGGCTCGCGCTGAAATATTGCCAGATTCGCCTGGGTTGACATATGCAAAAATTGTTTTGTAACTAGTAATAGACTTATCAGTTTTTTCTAACGGGGATTTCGGGTGATTTATGGATCTTTATTAAACATATTTCGTGAATGTTTTGAGATTAGTGTGAGGTAAGAATAACACACGTTACTGAGATACTTGTGCGTATTATTATGGACGTGAATGAGTTTTTTGTTTCGATAAACGTGATTTCCAAGTTCATACACAATAATAAAGACAACAACAGTATCAACAAAAATCTTTCAGCTATTTTTACATCAGCCATTTCACAATGTCGTGAATGACAAACCGATAAACACTTATCTGCCACATAAATATTTGTATTAGCCGGGAAGGAACTCATCGCTTTACTTTTTTCTTTTTTTCTTAACTTTTTCACTACCAACTGGAAGTGACCTGGTGCCAACAGGTTTCAGGGACGTCACATACATAAGTATTTTTACTGAAAAATATTACATATTCTAGTCATGTTTGTCTGTCTATCTGTGATCTATCTGAACCACTGAGTAATCAGCCCTTGAGTTTATTATGAGTTAACATAGCTAGATCATAATAATAATAGGTAGTTAGTAATAGGCAGGTAAATAGGTAAAATACCAATGAATTACTACTGCCCAGTCCACTACTCACTCAAAATAATAGACCGGGGGTGAATTACTTACAAACAAGGAATACTCATGCAAATTTTACAATTTATCATGAATTTTGTAGAGAATATATTCGTTACCGGGAAGGGTTATATTGCTAACTCCGCAGCCATTTTTTCCCCTAATAAATTTGTTATTTGCGCTTTTCTTTAGCGGAAGAACGTACAGCTATTGTATGCGAATATTTTTGATTTATTAGCACGAGGTACATTTTAAGGTTATTATTTTGTTGAGACTCTATTTTGGTGAGAGTCTACAAGTTTATACGTATAAGTAGATGTAGGATAGGCTAGATGTACTTTATAAATGTAATGTACGAAGCTTTTGTAGTCATTTAAAGAACGACTTTAGGCGTTTTTAGGGTTCCATATCCGAATGGCAAAAAACGGAACCCTTATGGATTCGTCATGTCTGTCTGTCTGTCTGTCTGTCTGTCTGTCCGACCGTATGTCACAGCCACTTTTTTCCGAAACTATAAGAGATATACTGTTGAAACTTAGTAAGTAGATGTATTCTGTAAACCGCATTAAGGTTTTCACACAAAAATAGAAAGAAAACAATAAATTTTGGGGGTTCCCCATACTTAGAACTGAAACTCAAAAATGTTTTTTTCATCAAACCCATACGTGTGGGGTATCTATGGATAGGTCTTCAAAAATGATATTGAGGTTTCTAATATAATTTTTTTCTAAACTGAATAGTTTGCGCGAGAGACACTTCCAAAGTGCTAAAATTTGTGTCTACCCCCCTGTAACTTCTAAAATAAGAGAATGATAAAACTAAAAAAATTATATAATGTACATTACCATGCAAACTTCCAACGAAAATTGGTTTGAATGAGATCTAGTAAGTAGTTTTTTTTTAATACGTCATAAATCGTAAACCGCAATTTACCTCGATCAAAGTTACAACGAACTACAATAACTTTTATATTATGTTACTTGCTGCTACGGAACCCTTCATGGGCGAGTCCGACTCGCACTTGGCCGCTTTTTTTTTTAAATCTTTAGTAATTCTATCTTCAAGATAGTTTCTGTAGAATATATAAAGGTTTTCTTGAAGCCCTAAATAAGTTTTTCAAGAGAAGCCTTTTTTGATGAACACTTTGGCAAAAATACACTTTTCTGGCGGTTCTGAGCGTGAGAAAAAATGTGTAAGTCTTGAAATATCTGCACTACAAGTTTCCATATAGTTGCAAGAAATGAATAATAGCAATACAATTGTTTTATTTAACTTATAGCAGGTACCGAGGAACCAAATTAGATTTGACCGATTATTTTAAAATTATAATTAACATCTCCACTAGTATTTTGACTAAAAACCTCCAACGCTCTTCGATTTTCAAAAGAATAATGCACTTAGGGTAGAAAGTCATGAAAAAGCCTTCTTTATATAAAATTATCTCTTCTCTCTATATCTTTCTAAAAATAGGTTCTAAAAGTTAAGAAAAAGTAACTACATAATAATTATTCAAACATTATAATTTGGAACGATGCTAATAAAGTACATGGATATCTTAAACTAAAACTTGGTTAAAAATATTTTATTTTTTATGTAAGTATGAAGTATTCCGACCATGTGTCTGGTGTTAGATGTAAGGGAGCATAATTATTTGAAAAAAGGAATATTAAAAGTTGATTTAGCTTCAGTCTATGTTATAGAAATATTAAAGACTGTTGGTACACCTCTCAATCAATGTAATAATAAAAGTACCTCAACAAAACCACAACCACACAATTATCAAGGAAATAATGTGATATTTCATCTGAAATCGCAAATGACAAAACAAAAAACGACCCTCAAAGCGTTGACAACTCTCTACCCCACGACAATCCGACCTAAATTATCCTATCGGACAAATTATTCAGTTTTGCGCGGCAAAAACTCAAATGTCAAAAGAGGGTTGCCAGAATTATGACTTCAATTACCCGCCGCCACCGCCCTCGATTAAAAATGTCTTGACGTTTCGCAAGTTGGCGTTTTTTTACTCTGTGCTTTTTTATTTTATTGTTCTGGAGGGCACTTTTATGGTTATGATTTTCGTTTCGCCTGTTGATTTTACACTGGCCGTCTTGAACAATGCATTATTGTGGGTCGAAATGCTATGTTTATAAAATTGGGTGGGTATAAAATATTTTATAATCATACACCTTCTAGAAAATTAAATTAAAAAATAATAAGTGATCAACTGATTTTTTAAAAGAACTTTTAAAGCTTTGCAACTAAAATGACCAATGACAATCACCGGACATTCCGCATTTGGTAGCGTTCTCTTCTTACATTTAAATAGATTTCTATTTACGCGTCATGCGACCACAGGAAGGTCGTCGACGGGACATTACCGTCACGTGTCGGTCACGTGTCTTGGGGTGCGAATCGCCCTCGTATTGAGCAAGATTGCTTTAAAATTGACTTGGGATGTTTTGTTCCATAAGAGTTTGGGATCGCAGATACTATCGTGTTTAGTGGTTCGTTTATTAGATAAGCTTACTAGATTGCTTTAGTTACCTACTTTCATCGTAATCGTTAATTGTCCTAATGCTAGGTTCGAGTCTTCGAGACTATGTGGGAAGGTAATTTTGGACAATACAAAGAAAAACAGGCAAAATCCAACGTTTGCTGGTATTCCACTATTTTACACAATAAAAGAGTTCCGTTCATACATGGTATTTTTTTTAGTTTGAACTAACTTATGGTTCCAAACCATTAATTTCCCAAGATAAAGATAAATACCTCAACCTTACCTACTTTAATTAACATTTTTACCAGTACGGTTTTAGCGCTACCAGCTGGGCGAGAGTTCTACGGTGCCCCCCTTCTGCCATTAAAACCCATACAAAAATGATAAATAAATATGTAAACCAATGCCAAGTTACAGCTTCCCAGCACCTATTGGTCTCGACACCAAGCTGCGGACGGACGGTCGGATGGATGGACAGACAAGACAGACGCCCCTTCAGATCTGGCGCCCTCGGCGGTCGCCCAACCGCACCCTGCTCTAATGCCGGCACTGATTTTAACTTTACATATTCAGATAATATAGCAGAAAAAAGCGTTCCGTTAAGGACGGCTCTTGAAAATAATTTTAGACAGTTATTTGTATACATTACAAAACTAATTGATGATTAAGACAACATTATAATATTATCCTAGGGGGCATATTACTGCCCCCTAGCTATATGGAAGCGCTCATAGCCCGGCGACTTGCGTCGATCCTATGTGATCTTCAAAGTTAAGCAACAGCGGGCGCGTTCGGTGGTTGGATGGGTGACCGCTAGTGGCAAAAATTTCTTGAGCGTTTCCGTGCTTCGGAGGGCACGTAAAGCCGTCGGTCCCGGTTGTTATCGTAAGATAACAGTCGTTAAGCCATCTCGGAGGCCCTCGGGCGGTTTGAAAACTTCCGACACTCGGGTTGGCCACTAACCCCTCCACCAATCCGCACTGGAGCAGCGTGGTGGAGTATGCTCTAGGCCTCCTCAAGAGGAGAGACCCGTGCTCAGTAGTGGGCCATTAATGGGTTGAAGCCAGGGGGCATATTACTGCACGCTAAATTGCAGAGTCGTCTTCTCCTTCTAAGCTGTTTCCTTCTTTCTTTTCTGATTGACACTTTGTTAATAAGAAAAAAATAAAGTCATATTAACGGCTAAGGTTCGGGTTGCTTTTGGTTCATTATTTTTGTTTGGATATTTTTAAGTATGAGCAAAGACTGTGTGTGGTTTATAGATTTTATCCTTACCATCAGGTGCCTGACCTGCTCGTTGGATATTAACGTAAGAAATGTATTTATCAATCAGTAATAAGCAAAACACGAATTATTTAATGTTATAACTATCTTTGTTAGGAAATAGAACAAATGGGTGAATTTCCCAAGTGCATTTTTGAGACGGCGAGATTGAAAATTAATGTGTGGAGGTATACTACAATTATGCATAATTTTATATAGGTAGTTTAAATAGTGATCTACATGATAGTAAAGTATTCAGAGGTAGTTAATACATAGATTCTTAATAAAAATATATCTAAGACCTAAAATCTAATTCCAGTGTACTGTCCGAACTCCATTTATTTACATATTTTATAAATTTAATTTTTTTTGGTAAATAAATTTTATTAAAAAGGAATGTTTTTTAGAAATACATTAAATAACACAACTAATATATATTTAGGGAGTAATTTAAGATAGTGCAACAGCTCTTAAAACATCTTTTAAAAATGTCCTACAAAAAAAAGCAATACCGGTGGCGCATTTTGTATACTTCATTACTTGTTACGACACGATTTGGAAGACACCTTACTGGCTCTCCCCGCACCGTTTAGTTGTGCTCTTGCAAACTGCGTGTTAGGACGACCGACTGGCTGCGTAATTTTCCTGCCAAACACGTAAGTACTCACTGCGGTGGCGCAGGAATACAAAATCATCCAATTCCGATGTCATGTATATTATTAAAAGTACAAAGCAGATTATCAAGAAATTTTATGGAGGCTTCCATTAAAGGTTTTCAGCCATAATTGTGAAATAAAAGTTAACCTGTGAATAACGGTGTTCTATAAAATTCAAGTTTTGACTCTAATTCTAAGTCCGGTGGCCTAATCTCGGTGGCTCCGGTGGCAAACCAAAGCGCATAGGGACGTGTATAGACCAGTGCCGATAATTTTTGAAACGAAAAAAAATAATCGTAAGATGAAACCCATTGCAAAAGGAAGAGAATATAACGAAAATTAAAGGAAAAATAATTTACGGGCGATCTGAGGTCGGGAAGTGGGGGAGGGGGGGTTCAAGGGTAAAAAATAGTTTATCTCAATTTCCGGAAAAACTACAAGTCCTATAGAAAAAAGTTAAATAGCAATGTTGTAAGTAATAAAAAGATCTAAAACTTTTCATTTACACTTTTTTTACATAACCTCAAAATTTATATGAAAAATTCAAATAACCAAGTTTTTGGTTTTTTATTTTTATCTTTTACAAAACGAAATTTGGTGAAAATGAAATGACAACTATTTTCGCAAAAAAATTTCGGATTCGAGTTTTTAATTTTTTTGTCAATCATTGAGTACAATTTTGAGCTATTTATTAACATTTACACTTTAATTAATCGAAAAACGTAAGATTCTATGTTACTTTGTTAGACAAAAAAATTACAAATCCATAAAACTTAAAGATTGCAAAAAACATGCGAAAATAGTTGTCGTTCCATTGCATTTTCGGAGAACATTTACCATACTAGTTTATAGTTAGTAGTTAGTAGTAGTAGTAGTTAGTAGTTTATGTTTTTTATATACCATTAGAAAGTAGAGATTCCAACGAACAAAAATCTCACCGATTTTTTTAAAAAGTAGATATTTTGACGTGAGAATTTTCGATTGAAAATTAGGTTGCTTTTTCGATATAAAGTAATAAGATGAAAAAAGAAATATTTTGATTCAAAAAAATTACAGATGTTAAGGACATACAAAGGTAAGTTTTACTAAAGTTCGTGATTTTTTTATAAAAGATTAAAATAAAAAACCAAAAACTTGGTTATTTGAATTTTTCACATAAATCTTGAGGTTATGTAAAAAAGTGTAAATACAAAAGTTTTAGATCTTTTTATTACCTACAACTTTGCCATTTAACTTTTTCCATACGACTTGTAGTGTTGCTGGAAATCAAGATAAACCGTTTTTTACACTTAAACCCCCCCTCCCCCCTCCTGACCTCAGATTGCCCGTAAATTATTTTTCCTTTAATTTTTGTTATATCCTCTTCCTTTTGCAATGGGTTTCATCCTACTATATTTTTTTTCACTTTTTACCGTTTTTGAAGCTATCGGCATTGGTCTAATAGGCCACAGAAACACAAGCGTGTTTAATCACCGCTTAAAGGAGTCCGTTCATCTAGACTCCTACTCTTCAAAATGTATCTTAAAAGTATTAAAATATGATCTTGCCTTTATTATTTCTCATTGGCATAATCAATTTCAGTGGATCAGATTCTAATTCCAGTGGTCCTAATTTTGGTGGCATTTGATGATGTAATTTAAAAATATCTCCGGAACTAATAAATTTTTTTTCGATCTCTACTATGTGACTAATTATTACTACTATTTACATATTATTTATGCCAAATAAAATGTATTAGAACCAGCAGGTTTAAAGGAGGTGGCCAACATCTGTATGAGCGATTGCCCCACTTGTGAAGTATAATGTACACATTTTATTTTTACCTTACATTAAAGCTTACACTATCTACTTTAATAATTTTATCAATAAAAATCTGTAGAACTCGGGATTCTCCTTTTACAAGCTTTTAGGTCTTTTAGGTCTTGTAGGTTGACATTCTGCAAAACATAAGTAATCGTGGAAAAGTGTTTTATAGAAAGATTTTTTATATTAAATAAATACTATTTATCTTTTGGATAATTCATTTATTTATTTATTTTACTTTAATTATGACTTTATTCATACAAAAAAGTACCAGCAGTACTAAATAAAATATACGTATTAACTTGTCACCTACCTACCTGGAAATATTCACAAGCAAACGCAATATAAATAAAACTGCACATTGATATTATTAAGTATTTAATTATATACATTTAGTACACATATGTAAAAATTGAGGAATTAAAACAATAGTATCAAACAAGGTAAATAAGGTGATGCATTGGCTGATTATCTGGTGTACCCATCTACTTGTTCTCTATTCAAGATCAGCAGTAATTAATATTGAGTCTAAAAATGATGCAGGGGCTTTTATGTGATCTTGGTGACGTACCCACCCCATGTGAAAATGCCATACCTGTACTGCAGTGATTCATTCTACCAATATGGATTGAAGGTTTCTTGCTAGCGAAGATATTGAATGACGTGCCATGTGCTGAATATCAACCGCGCAATTAATGCACCTATGGCAAAAAATCAAACACAATTATTATTTTGCAGAAATCAAACTCAAAAATCTTCTTTTGGCATTTGGCAAATATTATATAGTAGACATTCGCATTTCTGTCAGTCAATTGTCAACCTCCACTGATAGCAATGGAGGTATAAGAAGATTATGTATATACAATACAACTTATTATTATTGTTAATTTATTATAACTACTCACTGCGGAGTTCAGAAGAAAATTAAAATTCTAGTTATGTTATAATAAATAGAAAACATGTCTTTTCAGAGGACTAAACCCTTGTACAAATAAACGTATTTTAACCATTTCCGGGGCACATGTTGGCCACCTCCTTTAATCAATTTCGGTGGCTCGGATTTTAATTCCGGTGGTACTTTAATAATTTCGGTGGCATTTGATAATTTTAAATGGAAATATCTCATGAACTAACAAAAATTTTTCGATCTCTAGTATATGATTAAGTAGTACTAATATTTATCTATTATTTAAGCCAAAAAAATTTATCAGAAACAGCAAATTTAAATTCGCCACTGTAATTAGGCAAAATTCGCGTTTGTTGAAATTGACCCAAATAAGTGAACTAGAATACATCTAAGGAACGTGTGAGGTGTAGAATATTACACAGACGGAACTTTGTTAAGGAACTTTTCTATTGTAATGAAGAAACAGGCTTTTCCAAATAACTTGGAAATAGAATCAGCAAATGTTTTTACCCAGGAACTACGCAATTCCGAATCTATTGCTAAGTTCACTAAAAGTTTCGGAATACCGTTTATTGTAATTCCAACCCTTTTGTGTTATATTACAGTTTATTTTTGTTCAATTGATTGAGTAGCGGACAGAAGTAAAGTTGCGGGGTTAGAAAATTAGCGATTTTTTATACTATTTTTGTTGTTTATAGCAATGAAATGTGCATAGCATGAATGATGAAATGAGCAGTACATCAGAGAAAAGGAAAAATGAACTGTTAGTTTGGTCAAATTAGATAAGACGAGTATCTATTCGGTAAAAAGAGCGCTTAATTGTAAATAACGAGATGAAATGTTTATGAGCTTATGTATTATAAAAACGCAACTGGAAATATAACATGATTTGAATTTAATTATTTGTAAAAAAAAATAAATGGAATCCAATTCATGTTAACCAATTACATATTTTAGAACTGTTATTGCTAACTTAGCTAAACTTAAATTTGCGTAGTAAATTATTTAGTATATTTATACGCGAATTTTATGGCCTCAAGCAAGGGGTTGCGTGACTCGAAAGAGCTTACCGGAAGACAGATCTCGGGTGGGGGAGCAAAGATGGCGGTACCGGAAGCAGAGACACGTGCTCCTCGCAACGGATATCCTCTGCCTCTATCCACTGAATTATTGCCATTTCAGTTACAATAATAATCATATAAACTATCTCATGGTTATTCCTATTTCCTTCGCGTTCTTCGCATTGTGGGGTTTTTGCGAAAAGTTTGAATACAGGGTTTTTCGATTAAGGATCGGGGAACGGATTTATTTTATGAGGCTTTTCATATCATTGTGATGATTTTATGATTTATGTGGTTTGCGAATGTTTGGGAATTAATGTTTAGCAGAATGGAGTTGTTGCAAGACATTTATGTAATCTTAGGGAAATCTGACCTATTCCAGTAATCAGATTATTCTCGAGTTGTCAATGACAACCCTGTAGCTTGTCGTATATGCGACAAATTAACGTTTATTTTGTTGTTCCAGGGAGCCTAAAAATAATGGTGAAAATGAAGGATTAGCAGGAGTGATAGTGATAGGTTACTTTAATGTAATACGGCACGAATGTACCAACGATCTCTCTCATTTTAATTAGCTTTATTTATTCTCATAAGTCGCAAACAGTAGCTAACAGTGTTTCGTAGTAAAACTGATTATCAGTATGCTTAGATTATGAAGTTCATAATTATTATGACGTTGTTAGAAATTACCCATGTCCAAAAGCGCACACATTGAATAACCCGAATTTTGCGTTACAAATTCATTACGCATGTCAGTTCCATATTGACACAGATAAAACATAATTTAATAACATAATCGGTAGCGCAGATAACATCAGAAACTCCAATAAGCCGCAGATCCGGGGAGTTTTATCTAATCTGGCAACACTACGCGTAATTAGATGCGAGGATTTTTTTATTACTGTCTATACTTCAGGTGAAGAGGTCGCGATAATGTGAATGTTTGTATTCATATCAAAAACGATAGCGAATATTAAATGATATCGTGTTGCTGTTGGTTTGGAGAAAGCAATTTCGGTAAAGGATAAAACTCTTGGAATACCTAGATATCCATGCTTAATGTAAGATTTTTGCTTCTTTCACAATTTCGGGATTTTTATTTTAACCATTATGCAGTCCACCACTGAATTTTGTAGGGTTTCGAAATAGTAAGTGTATACTCATTAACTTCTTATGCTAACTTAGAGTCAAATATCCCCACATTTGACTCTAACTAAAATTAGCACTTAAAGCCAAATATTTCGCAAACGGACTCCTATTTTCAAAGAAGACCCATCATATTTTAGGAAGACCTTTTCAACGATACACCACATTATAGGGTACGGGACAAATAAAAATTCATCCTCATGTTACCTGTACCTTGAAAAAAATGTTTTTCAATATTTTTTTCTACAATTATGGAATTTTAATAAATATGTATATCCACGCCAAATTCAGCTTTCTAGCACTAAGGGTCCGGTGCTTCGGACAGACGGATAGACGGACAGACAGACAGATGGACAGACGGACAAACGGACAGACGGACAGACGAACAGATGAACAGACGGACAAACAGACAGACGGACGGACGTACGGACATGACGAAACTATAAGGGTTCCGATTTTTCTTCGGAACAATAAAAAGGGGTAAAGTATTGGTGATGCCTTTGACTTTAAGCCCTTCATAGATTATTATCTTATGTTTTATTCGTTATCTCTTCAATTAATAAATTAATCGAATCAGCACTGCCACTGAAAATCAAGTAATTGATTGTTTTCTATTTTGAAATCCATAAAACATCTTATTTGTAAAAAACATTGAAATCCATACATATCTATAGACACTAATGGACAACCCCAAACAACAAGATGTAAAAATATCCTCGCATCATAATGTAGGCATCCCCCCGGTCCATTTCAACCGGCGTAGGGACGCAGGGGTCCATTATCGAAGAATAAAACAGGATTATTGGTATCAATAAACATTGCACCCGAGTCTACTCGCCATTTGAGTCGCGTTTGAATAACGCAATTTGTTACTTAAGTGGAAAGTTATTTGGATGTAATGAAGAATTTATTTTGTGCTTAATACAATCAACTGGAATGTATCTACATACATCTTTTTTCGGTATTGTTATAGGTTCATTTCCGTTTAATAGTTCATGTCAGTTATAAGTGAGTAGTTAAACTGAGTTAAACATACGGGTAAAACAACGGCTTTAAAATTTTATAAATTTTTGTTACACGCTTGCGTATAATATTGCACGATATTTGGTCCTTCGAGCCCAATTAACTTGGGTTCTAAGGACCAAATATGACGTTCGTCTCCCACCGTCTCTGTGTTATGAGTGACTTTACAGAAAGATAACAAAAGTCAACAGTTGATTATTCTTTCACTAATATCTCCCCAGAATTCTTCACAACTCCTGGCCGGCAACGCATCATTGATGCCTTAGCTGTCGCTGATGACCATGAGCCAATTATCATTAGGAGGTGCAATTTTTATTAAAAAATATATTTGTTAAATAGTTATCATCACTTACCTATTAATACTGGAAACAGAAGGCACATTGTCCTGGCTGCAGATCCCCTCGCTGAGCAGCCGGTCCCGGATCTCCCATGCGAACATGGTCGGGTTCTCTCGCTTGTACGCCGCTATCGCGTCCACCACCGGTGGGGTCGCCACCTTCGGCTTCGAGCCTCCTATCACGCCGGCCTTGAAGCTCCCGGTTTCGTAGTACCTGGGGGATTGAATCTTCAGTAAATAATCGACGATGAGCAGAATGTATGTACACAGAGAAAAATAGAAAGGTATGTAAGGCATGACTTAAAAACCTTCTGTAATGTATAATATTCCCATCCCTGTTAATTGCTGAGCTTCTCACATTGGAGGTGGTAGCAGCTAATAATACTTCACCACATAAGGTTAGTCTTCTGTCACACTCATTATCACAGACATAGCGCAGCAAGAAGCCAATTGAGGAGTTTTTAAAGACCTTTCAGTCGCTAAACGACTCGTCGTGTTCCGGCTGGGGGCTTGAGACCCAGTTCTTTCTTTCTTTTTCTTCTCTCTTTCTAGGCCCGCAATGCATCAGTGATGCCTTTGGTGTTGCTGATGTCTATGGGCGACGATAGCCACTTACCATCAGGTGGATCGTAAGCTCGTTTGCCGGCTATTCCCATAAAAAAAAACCTTTACGAACATTATGGAGAACTCTTAGGTGTGGAATTTCCTCTTTACCGAAGCGAGATTCTTATACATTCTTAAATTTACTTTGAAAATCTGAGATAGGAACAAGAAATCTAGACCCCTAGTCACGTACAGGGTATATCAACTTTGAAACCACTAGGCAGAGCAGACAGCCGGTATCATATATCGCGTATGTCATGTCTTTTGGTATTAAACTGTCCAATACTGGGGCTGTAATGATCACATATCATCAGGTAGCCGATCTACACGTTTGACTTTTACATATAAATAAGTTGGGTCGGAGTTAAGGATGAGACTTCACTCCTGTCCAATCCCTCCTCATCGGTTTCAATCAACATATACATTAGGCATAACAATCTCTATAACAGCTAATCAAAAATCGCACGAGAAAAAAAATATCACCCGCAAACAAAGGATCCTAAAGTAAAGGGTAGGGTGTCCGTCTAATCGAATTGCTATAATACAGTCCCATTATTTTACTGAGCAGAATTTAATTTTCGTCAGCCTAATGCCATGCCCCATGGGACGGGGGCGTGAGTGAAAGGGTCACAGTTTATGGTTGATTTGGGAATATACCAGGCGATTGAGGATGATCGTGCAATATGGTGTGATTTTTCGCAGTTTTGGTCGCAAATGGAAAAGGTTGGAAAATTTTCACGGTGGCCGATATATGGCTTGGCTGTAGGCGCTGTGGCGTGTTGATTGCCTTGGATTTTTATAAAAGCCTTTTTGTTCTTGTTATCAATAGTGTGTAATTGCAAGATTTAGGAAGTTTTCTTAGTAAGTAATATATACATAAATAAATTTTTAAACCCAACAAAATACATTATTTTGTATTGTTTGCATAAAAGAAAATCGTTACTCTTTTAGATAGTCCAAGAAGTCTATCTAAAAGTACGTACTGCCCATGAACGAAGGACTAAAATGCCACGGTTATTTTATAGACATAGAATATAATGGCGCACATTTATTTTAATATAATACTATATTCGCGTTTTGTGAGATAATAAGATCTTATTCCGGATAACGGTCTATTTGTGTGCTGAATTTCATCAAAATTCTTTCAGTATTTTTTACGTGAAAGACTAACAGACAGTCACAAATTTTCACATATTATTTCACACATAATATTAGTAGTAGTTGTAATTTGATCCTGATTTCAATAGGATTAGTCTGTCTAAATATTTCAGTCTGTATTAAGCTTGTGTACTTTTTGTATTACCAAATAAACTAAATATTCAGTAATTTTCCCTTCTTTGTATTTAGAAGTTCAAAGCAAACTTGTTTGTATTAAATCGTTATCTGCACGTCCTTTTCGGTTCACTGAAAGAATGCTATTTTGTATTAAATCCGGCAATTACAATATTTATTTAATACTAGCTGACCCGGCGAACTTCGTATCGCCTTACAAACTATTTTTTTCTAAAATAAAAGTAGCCTAAGTTATTCCTTATTACATCAGCTATCTGCCAGTGAAAGTCCCGGCAAAATCGGTCCATCCATTTCAGAGATTAGCCGGAACAAACAGACAAAAATTGTAAAAAATGTTGTTTTGGTAAATGTACCTTGTATACATCCAAATGCACTTAGTAAAGCGGTTATTTTAATATTACAAACAGACACTTCAATTTTATTTATTTGTATAGACAATGAAAATTAGATAAATTACTTAAAATTGAAAGCTTAGAAAACCGATGAACAAAATGTGTCACAGAACTCTCCGTACACAAGATAATAACGTTTTTAAGATAATACTCAGCGATTCTGACAGTAACATTGTCAATGACAGAGTGCTTCAGGGTCGGGGGCGTCCCGCGGGATCGACTGGGACACGGGACGGGTCCGGGATCTTGTTGTAATAGATTGTTTTCATTAGCAACAACACGACATAATGTTGAATGTGATTTGACATTGTTGAAAATATTATTTGGTGAATGCAAAGATATTTTACCATATCATTGGGTGAATGTCAAATTGGTTGGCTTATGTAGTCCACGGTAATGGTGTTCATTTTTATAGCTTGAAGGACGGACGGTGAACACATGTGGACATTATAGCCGATGAATACAGCAACGTCGGGGTTATGTTTTCAGGGAGACGTTTTACACCATTTCTGTTAATACTGGGGATTTAAATAATGAGTCTGAGTGAGGTCTCGGGTTACCATCCCAGCAGATGTTAACTCATTTGTGTAAGAAAATGCTAACCGCATTACACGGAAACCTAGTTTGACCGTTTAATTTATTTATTGATTCAATTACAGTGTTTTTATTCTTTATTTTTTTTAAATGGTAATTTTAATAATGCCTAGAACGAATCAACTATAGTAGCTGCAGTATCTTGTTGTACTCTTTGACATATTGCGCGCTCACTCGCACTTAAACCTAAGACCTAAGTGCGAGTGAGCGCGCAATTTATAAAAGAATAATTTTTGTAATTTATTTTGACATTTGTACCCCACCGGTTCCACCGGCAAAGTGTGCTGGAATGTAACATACTGTTTGTGACCTAATATGTACCGTGCATACTTGAATAAATAAATTCATTCACTCATTCATACATAGGTACTATAATAGCCGTTTTCAATATTCTATCTATCCATTATACTGAAGTGTTTACCTAGCTCAGTGGCTAGGTAAATAATAAAAATAATATAAATAGTAAAAATAATAAAAAACAGTGTTTGTTAACTGTAATTGTGTTTTTATTAGATACGAGTAACCACCCTCGCTTTGCTTTACATTATTGGAGTTTTATTAAGGATCCCTAATTTTTTTTGAAAATATAGCCTATGTTACTCGGGAATAGTGTAGCTGCCCAACAGTGAAAGAATTTTTCAAATCGGTTCAGTAGTTTCGGAGCCTATTCAATGCAAACAAAAAATCAAATCTTTCCTCTTTATATATTACTATAGAGTATAGATTATCTAGAGATAGATATAGATAGATAGTAAATAAAACAACTTTATTACTCAGTCAAAAATGAAGAAGCAGCATTAAGTCGCAACATAAATTTTATCAAAATACTCCATTGCGGTCGTTTCAAACACAAATTGCTCAAAGTGCGTCTAAGTGCACCAACCAAAAGTGTATTAACAAGATTACACAGATAAAAAACAACTCAATCGGATCTCGCACTTAAGTAATTTGGAATTGGGGTAGCTGTGTATCGGGATAAGTCAATTAGAAGTGCGATCACACCCTTACTAAGTAGGCTTGTGCAGGAAAGTGTATAGAACATAATAAAATTATTTTTAAAGATTATTTTTACACAGTACCTTCGGACTATACAGGGCTCGATAAGTCATTAAAGTTATTTCATTTTGAAATAAAATATATTCCTGAAGGCTGCATGCAAACTACTGACGAAAATGATTACTATGCTATTTGACAAAAGTGACAACTGTTGATTGAAACTACTACTAGTTTGTTAATTTAATTACTTTTTAACAAAAAATAAAACCGACGAAAAAAAAAAACTGAAAAGCGAAAAATAAAATAAACCATTTAGTATTATAAATTAAGATCCTAAATTAACTGTAAATAAATAATTTGGAGATCGTGCCAAACAAACAAACAAAATTAATTACATAAAGTTCATTTTATGAGGGCAGCGGCATGCGATGCACATGGCAGCAGCAGTGCGGCGCACATCTTTTCACCGTTTGTTTTTTCATTGGGTTGGCACCGCCTCAAAATTATTTAATTACGGTTAATTTAGGATCTTAATTTATAATACTAAATGGGTTATTTTATTTTTCACTTTTCAGTTTTTTTTCGTTGGTTTTATTTTTTATTAAAAAGTAATTACTTCTTAATTTTTAGTTGCTATGAAAATTAATACTGGTGATAGATTCAGTTACTAGGTAAAAATGTAGTAGGTGAAATATCAATAATCCCCTATTTTCGTACCTTTAGGGGTAAAATTTTAAACAAGAGTAACTTCAAGGTATACAATGTTTAATAAAAAAAGAATCATCGAAATCGTATCATCCAGTATAAAGTTATTGAGGTAACGGGTAAAAATTCCGTGGGTGAATAATCAATCATCTCCTATTTTCGTACCTCCCGTATTTTCGTACCTTTGGGGTGGGAATAAAATTTTCAAAAAAATATGGGACCAACTTCAACACATACCCTATCCATTAAGAAAAGAATTATCAAAATCAGACCACCCTATGTCGATTGCTGCGCGATCATACATAAAAAAATATACCTGACGAATTGAGAACCTCCTCCTTTTTTTCGTCGGTTAAAATCACGTGCTCTTATCGTTCCAATTATGATACTAATCGGGAAATGAATTGATTTTCTAAATAATTCAATTTTTTGTATAGCGTCTGTAAATACATGTTTTGAAGACGGTTTTTTAATAATAAGTATAAATAGTAAAGGTAAAGTAATTTTGATATCTAATAATTTTTTTAAGCACCTTTTAACGTAACTGTACAAGGGTGAAGTGAGGGTTGAACAAGGGCGCTTATATCCCGATGGGGATACAGTCGTGATGTTCTGCAGGGGTTTAGGGTTAGGTAGTAGGTAGTACAGACATTTTAATGTCATTGATGCTCTTTTTACTACTGCTACGAAGCTTTGGAAGTGTGATGGCATTTTCAATAGAAATACTCAATAGATAAGCCACGTAATGTATTTGGAGTCAATATGGGAGTTACATACGAATCACGAAGGAAGGAGCATTTACTTCGGCGAAGCTCCAGAAACCGAAATACTTAATAACATAAGAAATACAGTATCTGCTTATTGGATCTTTTTTTTTTTTTCAAACATTTCTCTAAATAAAGCCATAATATGAAACCAAACATCGCAAGCAACCATGGCAATAGAAAAAATATTTATCGGCAACATAATATTGTTTTAATATTGTTTAAAACGTAGATACATAGAATACGTGTTGGCCTGTAATGGAACCCGAGGTCTTTAGTTCAGACAAGGGCATAATATAAGTGGTTATACTCAAAGTTAAAGTAACGTGAGGCCACGTCTTTACCACTTGAACATAGATAATATATAAAATCAATACATCCATAAAATAATTATGTCACACTAATTTAATGACTTTTTGACCCCTCCCCCCTCCTTGTTATAGCTGGTCACACTTGTAAGCCCTCCCCCCTAGTGTGACGTCTCATATTATAAAATTTTACACCTAGAAATTATTAAATTAAAACAACAATTCCGAAATAAGTTTTATTTCCATTAATTGTTTTTTAATATTTACATAAACATAGCAATTATTCGCTTTTGAAGTGTGACGTCACGAAATTAAGGACCCCCTCCCACCAATTGTCACACAATGTCACACTGCATCGACCCCTCCCCTCCCCCCTAACGTGTGACGTAATTTATGGATGGCCCCTAAGTTTTAAACATAAAAAAATTTACTCCATATTTTTTTTTCTTACAATAACAACAAAGAATTTACTCCTAAAAAATGCATAAATAAAATTCTTGTCGATCATTTCATTCCTCTAATAACCGTTGAAGAGCAAAACTTCCCAGCCAATATAAGCTGTTGAACCCCTAATCCTGCTTGTAAGCCGCCGTAAGCCTATTAGGGCAACTCCGGCTTATCTAGATCGGCAATATGCTCGATACTTGATGTTGTACAAATTAGCGTTTGTCTACTACACGTATCGGTTTCAGGGTAAAATCGATTTTGCAGAGCACTCGACTACGGCTAAATTAAATTGTGTTCACTAATGGATAAGTATAGTGGATAATGGATAGGTGGAAGCAATGTTATGTCTTCCTACTTAATAAGTAGTATAAATCTGAAAGTTTCTGAGGATGATTGTTACTCTTTCACTTAAAAAGTTCCGAACGGATTTTCAAGAAATTAAACATACAGTAAACAATGATCTGGAATAGGATATAGGCTACTTATTATTCCGGAAAACGGTAGCAAAGGTACAGGCAGAGCGCTAATAATATATGCTTCTTTCTTTTTTATTGGCCGGCAATGTATGTATGTATATAGGTTTTTATACTATATATAGGTTTCCGAGTGTCCATGGGGGTAATGACCACTTAACAAAAGGTTACTCATCTGCTCGTTTGATGGATATTTATATTTTAAAAAGCTAGCTATGTTGAAAATTTTCTTTGCCATTAGAATTTAAATGCTTTGATTAAAGTGGATAGATATCCACTTTAATCGGAGTCTGTTCATAGTGAACCTAGATAGGTTCACTATGAACAGACTCCGATTGGTCTAGTGGCGGAGAAATGAAACTCCAGAAGACAGAGGAGCTTATGTATACGACATTCTGTACGAAACAGAATGTCCATTATAATAAAATATATTTTCTGAAGACCTTCACTATCTGCGTTATGATGGTAGCGACGAGGGTAAATTAATAATTTAAGGGTAATTTGCATAGCCGCTACACGCTTGTTTTTCACTTATGCACATAGACACGTACGCATAAAGGTTCAGTGATTATAGGAACAGGCACTTCAAAGCTACTGTGGCCAAATACATTGCGCATTTTGTAGTGAATGGGAATCATGGGAGTTGTAGAACACAGTCGACAGAGATCTACTGTGAAACACTGATTTAGCTTCCATAGACTTGATGTCTATAAAATGTGTTCGCCTTGTTCGTTCGGAGTTAATATTCTCAGACATTGATAATAATTTATGTGTTTAATACACTGAAGTATAATGTCATAGAACAGACATCTCGAACAAAATGTGTGTTCCGCCGGGAGGTTCTGTTTTCAAACTTGAGCCCCCGTTTTCCTTTCAAAATCGAATGAATCCATTGAAAATTGAAGCGATCGGCTTCAATTCATTGGGACATTGTGTTCGTGGTGTCGGTTCTATATGCTAGTAATAATACTTCAATTGTTTAATATAGAGTTTTTTGAATTTAATAATATATCTACAGTCACAGTCCAAATATCGATGGTTGAGAATCAATAGTGTCTATCTCGTAAAAGTAAACTTCACAGGCGATGAAGAAACAATATCTTTACCGTTGTAATGATAAGGTCACTTTCTATTATTTATTATTACTTTACTCTTTATAGTGTACTCTTTATCATATTAACAACTTTTTCTGTAACTTTATATCAGTAAACATGTTTTTTTTTCATCTCCTCTAAAGTTGACTTTTATGAGATAGACATTAATAATTCTTAACCGTCGATATGTTGAGCATGTAAGCTGTGGAACTTTATTCCGACCGGACATAACACATCACTTTGTGACCAGCTAGTGTTTTGAAGTTTCCTGTTCCCGTCTGGGTTCATTGTGCATTACATTTTTTTTTTAAGTTTTGTACGAACTTATTTCAAATTAAGCATTTGCTTTATATAAAGAAATATATTGTTTAATATCAATCTTCATAACATTTTCCATGGAAGATAGAGAGAAGGAAGGCCATCTCTGTATTTGAAAAGTGTCCGTAAACGCGTCCAATTACCTACGGGTGGCGCTGCGGTGCGGTCTAAAACAGATATGTTGGAATATCTATTTAGCGGACACTAGCGCCATTCAGAAATGGCCGTTATTGGAACCTCTATTTTCTGTAAACAACTGGACACTTTTTCAACTTTCTCTCCATATGAAATGGGGCCCTCCTACCTCAATACTCCATGATATTTTCAAAGGTTAGCAATCCATCTATGACGGACGTAAAATGTCGTAAATAATAATAATAAATAATAAATAACGCTTCACACTCATAGCCCCACACTAGGTTTCCCTGTGTCGTGGGTGCCATGGACAACACATAAGACAAGGACATTCACACCCAGACCGAGAACAGAAATTCAAACTCATCATTCAAATTTCCGCCTCGCTGGGAATCGAACCCAGGACCCTCGGTGCGGCGATCCGGCATGGTAACCATTGCGCCACACTGGTCGTCAATAAATAAATCAAGATAAAATTACGAGTAACAATCAAAAATAATAACAACCGACACGATATAATTTAAATCCAGGAATAAAACATCATTTCCGGGTAAAATTTAAAACCGAAACACCTAACAAACGAAAGTAGTGCGAGCAGTCCTGCGTCCGTATATAATAATTAGCCTGTTTTTTCTGTCTGTACGGCGGCAGGCAGAAAGCGTGACGCCCGCCACACTTCCGCTGTTAGAACTACTCTGTCCACACCTTATTTCCAACCTTAAGCTACTGGAATAGAGTCCAGTTTGCGGCAAATGAGAAAATAGACTGTACAGTAAAGCACACAGAACAATACCGTTATTACTTGCAGACTGAAACAGCTTCTATTTCGTAGGAGTTAAGTTGAAATTTCAAGAGCAATTTCAGTGGTCAATGTTGCATCTATATAACAAAGTATAAGTGCGTCTGTAAGTCGTATTGTGTACGGTGTTAATGATTTTAAGAAATATTTACAATTAAGAATTGGCACAGTTTAAATCGGCTCGTTGACTCTAATCTTAACCGCTAGTTATTTAAATAAGCAAATTAAGTCGCTATAAGTTAAGTCTAGTTTACTTAATTAAGTATGTTTATGTTGGTGTAAGTAGATCATAGCTAACTGTAGGATATATGGTAAACATTTTGAACTTTGTCTTTTTTTTGTAAATTTAAGCTATACGTATAAGCTTTACAAATGTGTAAATGTATAATTGTATAATGTACATATATAAGTATATATTATATATATCTCGCTATAAGTCAATGATGTTATATTTCAAGAAGTAGATACGTTATGCCCTTACAAATCAACCGAAAAATTTGTTCCGAAACATACAGACGTATATCATTTGTTTCCCGACACCAATCAACATCTGACGTACATACGACTGAGCTCAACCTGTGCTAAATTAGCCCAGTTTTGGCGTGCCACTTTTGGTGCGCGTATAACCTATCTACTCTTCTATACAAATAAATAAAATTGGAGTGTCTGTTTGTGATATTAAAATAACCGCTTTTTACTAAGTGCATTTGGATGTATACACGGTACATAAACCAGAACAACATTTTTTACAATTTTTGTCTGTCTGTCTATCTGTCTGTCTGTCTGTTTGTTCCGGCTAATCTCTGAAATGGCTGGACCGATTTTGACGGGACTTTCACAGGCAGATAGCTGATATAACAAGGAGTAACTTAGGCTACTTTTATTTTAGAAAAAAAAAAATAGTTTGTTAGGCGATACGAAGTTCGCCGGGTCAGCTAGTTTAATATAAGATCATTGCTATAAGTGTATAAGTTTTACAAAGAGAACATATTTGTAAATGACATTTGATAGATGACATGAATTTTGATACTTTTCCATAAGTGAGGATACACTAGAATACAGTGCTAACAAAAGTATAAAAGTCATGTCCAAGCTCTCTACGTACATTAATGTATACGGATCGCAGAAAGAGATACGGTATTGCAGTGAGCTAAATTCAAAACAGTGTGATGGAAAGGACCGGGTAAATAAATTGAAAAGCGTTGGCGAGTTCTATTCAGACTCCCAGGGGAATAGTGATGTGCAGGTTGTCGGATACAATAGCAAATTATGTTTCATATAACGAATGAGTATCATTGGACATATTAGATGGACTGATTTTTTTTTTTTAATTTTGGTCTCCTTTGATAAGATTTATTATTATGTTGCTTTTATTGTTTGGGGAAGTGGTTTGAACAACAACGCGTTAAATTTGTAAAAAAATCAAAATAATAAAAATATATTTTGAATTGGGAGATACTAAAGTGGATCAACATTATATCCGTTTTCACGCCATTATGCTCTTTCACGGCAAAATATCTTTCATGGCAAAATAAAATATCTTGTAAACATACGATATAGGTAGACTCACACAAACCCCACACAATTTCCAGTAGTCATTACGTCAATCCCGGAATTCCGGATCCGGGATCGCATCCCACCACTAGTCGGTCAGTTTCAATTTAAATCAGACAATAGCGGCCGAACCTCTCCATTCACTTCATTGTGCATTTATATTGAAATTATTGAGTTTTCATATGTTTGTCGCCCTGAGACTCATTCGTTTGCAGATGATAATAACCCGGGGATGAATTAAAATCGAGTTTCAATTAATGTCATATAGTTATTAAATTATATAAGTAACGTTAATATTTACAGTTCTCGGGCTCATAGCCCAGCGGCTTGCGTCGATCCAAACGATCGACAAAGTAAGCAACAGCGGATGCGGTCGGTAGTTGGATGAGCCCCAAAAAATTCTTGAGCGCTTCCGTGCTTCGGAGGGCACGTAAAGCCGTCGGTCCCGGTTGTTATCGTAAGATAAGTATCGTTAAGGGAGTCGGACGTCGGAGGCCCTCGGGCGGCTTGAAAACTTCCGACCGTGGTTGGCCATTAACCCCTCCCCCAACCCGTACTGGAGGAGCGTGATGGAGTATGCTGTAGGCCTCCTCAAGAGAAGAGACCCTTGCTCAGTAGTGGGCCATTAATGGATTGAAGTCAATATTTATAGTTTAGTGTGTTTTTCATGTATTTAGGCCAGTTGATGATAAGTCATCGTCGTCAATCGACATCAGCAACAAACAGGCATCACAGATGCGTTGCCGGAAAAAAAGAAGGACCAAAGTATAGACTCTCAAACGCTAATTTCTATGTTCATTTTGATTGTAAAAATACGTCAAGTTTCATCAATTTTTTTAGATTAATAAAAGTTTTACTCAAATCGTACCCTCAGTGGAAAAAAGGCGTAAGATAAAAATTGTAATTTTACAGGAAAGCAAAATCTGTTAAAATATCAGTAAGTTGTCAAAGGAAATTGGACATTACGATTTTTTGCACAAAACCGTCAAGATTCATGATAAAAATTTGAAAAAAATTGAGCATATGCAGCTTTTGTCCCTTTTCCAATCATATTCTATATTAATATTATAAAGAGGAAAGATTTGATTGTTTATTTGCATTGAACAGGCTCCGAAACTACTGAACCGAATTGAAAAATTCTTTCACTGTCGGGAAGCTACACTATCCCCGGGTGACATAGGCTATATTATAATATTTTCAAAAAATTAGGGATCCTTAATAAAACTCCAATAATGTAACCCCAGGTGTAAAAAAATAACAAAACCGAAGCAAAACGAGGACGGTTACTCGTAATAACTAAAATTCAAAGTAACACGACTTATGCTTTTTTCCACTGAGCGTGTGAAATATCATTCATGTACGGACATCGATCACTTTCAGTTTGTATTAGATATATGTATGTATATCTATAGATGATGATGACTTGTATATGTCGGTGAGGTCACGAATCTCCAGTGAAGGTCCAGGGATGGACCTCTTTATTCTACAACTCTTGTTCGATGCAGAGGTTTGCATATAAGAAATTTCATATCATATTTAGATTATGGAATGGTCAATAGGGGAGAAGATGATTATTGATCATGTAGTGTTGAAGTACTTTGGAATATTGATGTGAACGTTAGGAGAACTGGAAATATATCATGGTGCAAAGTAAAAGGAATATTATTGAATAACCAATACCGTAGAATAACCCCTTCTGTTACATTATATAATATTAAAAGTATGCATACACTCTATTGTAACCAATATACAATTACGAGATCGTGTAATTATTAGCATCAGAGGCAACCGATTCTCTGGTTAATGATCTCATTGTGGTTAACTATAATAGCTGTTTAACCGCAGTTAACTCGAGAGACTTACTAGTAAGGGTTACTGATTATATTAAGTGATTGTTTACACTGTCTTCATGCATTGATTGCTTTAGGCCAAATGGACCTACAGTAGAGATCCTGGGCTCAATAGCCTAGTGAAAGCATTTACATTAATTTTTACATTAATGGGCCTACAGACAAGTTATTCCCTGTTTCTGAGTGTATATGATGCCATTTGTGTGCCTATAACGAGTCATCTATATTCCAAGGCCACTATGCTTTGTTTGTATTGGCCAATGATATTAAAAAAAATATAGATACATACGTTATGCCCGTACAAATCAACCAAAAATCTGTTCCGAAAAGAGCTACAACACACACACGTTTATCTTTTGTTTCACTACACCAATTAAATTGGTATAATAAACGAAGGCATTTTAACGCTGCATGTCAAATGTCAAGCATTTCTGACAACGACTAAAGCGTGCGTATCGTCTTGTATTGACAGAGCGACTACGAGCAGAACGGTCGATTGACTGTTCTTACGCTCTTCGTCGTCGGCGCGCTAGTGATACATCTACCTATTTTTACATTATAATATCATTGGCATTAAAGCTGAAATATCTAAAAATACTTTACAAACTAACCAGTAGTTCACGAGACGGATACGACGCGAATTCGTTCCGGACGCTGCTCCGACGCGTGCGCCCACTTGCAATCCGCTAGACATTACACTTATGTCATTTACCATTGTTCTTGTTAACTGTACCTATGTTTACACGGTTTACACAACAATACTCTATTTTAAACTGTATTCTGTAAGTACAGAGTGCTGTTTTGGTTGCAGTAAACGATTATCTCGCGCGACAACGCAAGACTGACTCACGCGTGATGGTAACGCGTTTAAATGGGATTTTTGGTTGTAATTTAAATATTTTGATGAGATGTCATTATATGACAGTTGCATGGAAAATAAAAAGATTGAAGAAACGCCGCTACACTGGAAATTACCTTTTGTAATGTCACATCCGTCATATTCTTTGGTTGAATGTTAGCAAGCATTAATTAGTACGTACATTGTTTATGCCATGTCATGTAATACATGACATAGTAATAGAGCATTTTGCGTTATCTACTACTTAAGTTATTATTATTATAGTAAGCACTAGAATTAGTATGGGTCTCGTTCCTCTTATCTCTATCAAATGTAATAAACATAACAATCATATCATCGCCTCCATATATAACACTGTCCTATGCTGAGCTTAGGTCTACTACACGGAGTATAGAAGGTAGAAGGAGAGCCATCTCTGTGTATGAAAAGTATCTGTAAAAACGCGTCCAATTACGGGTGGCGCGATGGCGCTGCGATGCGCTTACATTCATATCGTTATTTCTCAGACACTAGCGCCATTTATTACGGGTGGCATAACTCAGGAAACTTCACTCCGTCTACAACAGCTATGTTCATATCGCTATTTCTCAGACACTAGCGCCATTCTGGAATGGCCATTATTAGAACCTCTATTTTCAGTAAACAGCTGGACACTATTTCCCTTCTATGAGATGGCCCTCCTTCTACTCTATCCTCCATGGTCTACTATTACTCTTCGGGGGGCATCTTTCTGTGTAACGAATGAATAACGTGATAGTTACCATAATGCTGGATCGTCATTCAATGGGTCTTGTATTCGATTCCCAGCGAGGGCCGAGGCAGAAATGTGAATGATTTTGAATTTCTGTTTTCGTCTAGGTGTGTGTGTTTTGTCTTAGTGATGTCCGTGGCATTCACATAGGTAGTCCTAGTGTTAGACTATGAGTGTATAGCGTTATTAAAATAGCAAAAAACCTACCTAGACAGTATCTTAGACACGCATCCATGCGACACTCGCAGCTGGCGGCTGATGTCGCAGGGTCTCACGCCACTGTGGGCCAGCTCCACTATCCGTTGCCTCACCACGTCTGGCAGTGGCCGGCCGTTGACGAACACGCCGCCCAGCTGGTTTACTCCGCCGTGACCTGGAATGAAGAGCTGGTTAGTGGAGATGAAATATATCATGAGCGATAAGCCCGTCGGAAAAAAGAAAAGCTTGAGTTAACGTAAATAAAAAGTTATGTCAATATTAAGAATATTCGACGCAGGGGCGTAGCTACCGCCGTATCAGCCGTATCAATTATACGGGGCCCCCAGCGTATAGGGGCCCCCACTAGCACTCCCAAAAAAAAATCTCGTCAGTGGCCTACGACCACTACAGTTCGCACTCCTTTTGACAGCTGACGTTGAGGGGGCCCCACAACAAATATTGATATGGGGCCTCCTTAGAGCTAGCTACGCCACTGATTCGACGACTCTGTAGCCTAGTTGGTAGTGGCCTTGCCTGCGAAGCGAGGGGTCCCGGGTTCGATTCCCGGCCGGGGCAGATATTTATGCGACAGATAAATATTTGTACTCGGGTCATGGATGATATTGTGATATGTTATATGTGTCGTCCATGCCACCCGCGACACAGGTAAATAACTTACTACGGGGGTATGAGTGTGTAAGCGTTTATTTATTTATTTATTGCCTTATCGACCGTGGGCTTATGGAAAGGTGAAGTGAAGCGAAAGTTTAAACAAACATTTATTGCCTTTTTATTTCAATCGATTCACAATAAAAAGGATTTGTCAGTTCCAAGAATCCAGTTTTCTAGAGGTTCTAAACGATGCGAGGGATTACTACCAAACATTCATTTGATAAGCGACAAATCAAATTGTTTTCCACTTGTCAGTTCGTCTGCACTGTAAAAGTGCACAAGCAATGAGCCGTGGTCGGCCGTGAACCGGGTATTGATCCCCGGATTATCCTACCGTGCCGGCATCGATCGTACCCGCCGTTGCGCATCCGGGACGAAAGTTGCCAGGGTGAATTTTTGAGACGGATAAAATCTGCTAAAGAAACAAGTAGGTTCAAGTAACCAGTTTCAAATGAATAGTTGGTTTATGTAAGTGACATTTGGGGCCATCCATAAATTACGTCACACTAATTTCATGACTTTTTCACCCCTTCCCCCTCCTTGTCACAACTCACAGCACAGTCACATTTGTGAGACCTGCCCCCCTAGTGTGACGTCATATATTATGAAACTTTAGACCTAGAAATTATTTTAAAACAGCAGTACCGAAATAAGTTTTATTTCCATTTTTTTACCATTTACCTATACATAGATACCAATTATTCGATTTTGAAATGTGACGTCACGAAATTTAGGACCCCTCCCACCCCTTGTCACACAATGTCATACTACATCGACCCTCCCCCCTCCCCCAAACGTGTGACGTAATTTATGGATGGCCCCTTTGATGTAATTCTTCAGGGTATAGTTTTAAAATCTAAAACCAGCGCCGCTTTAATTTTGATCGGCAATACTTTTATTACAAAGGGAAAATTGGTAAACGATATCAAAACATATTTAAATTAAACCCGTTTACAAGTTTTTACAGGACATTGGCAGGACAATAGACAGGAAAATAAACATTTCATGAAGACAAAAGATGAAAATAATAAACTTGAAGTACTCGTAGAGAAATGGTTAAACACGAGAGGATTATCTCTCTCTTTTCAGATAATATGTATTTAATTAATTAAGATTCAATTTACTGTGGTAGTAAAGACGACTTAAAGTAGAATGGAAAGATAAAGCAAAGCAAAAACAAAGCAACAACCCATAATTGTCCCACTGCTGGGCTCGGGGTCTCCTCTCACAATGTGAGGGGTAGGCCATAGTCTACCACACTGGCCAAGTACGGATTGTTAGACTTCACACACCCTTGAGAACTTTATGGAGAACTCTCCGGTGTGCAAGTTTCCTCACGATGTTTTCCTTCACCGAAGCAAGTGATAATTAACTTGTAATACGCACATAATATTTGAAAATTAGAGGTGCGTGCCAGGATTTGAACTCGGGCCCCTTCGTTCGGGAGACCAACGCTCTAACCGCTAGGCTATCACTGCTCTTGAAAAGATAACCTTCTATTAATTCTCCAAAAAATCTTTGATAGGTAAATGCAGTCTTAGACAACAAAAATGCTGAAAAAAAATATAGATATACTATATTATAAGCAAACGAAAGTCTGCTTCCGTTAAATATCAAGTAAACATAATATAAGTTTGTTGCATAATCAATGCGGAAATACATGCGCATACGTTACGTCAACGTAGTAGCTTGGCTACGTCGGTATGTTAACCAGATCTAGGTAAATAGGTTTGGTTTTGGTCAATACAGTTTTTCCTTTTTAACCGACTTCAAAAAGAGCGGCCAAGTGCGAGTCGGACTCGCCCATGAAGGGTTCCGTAGCAGCAAGTAACATAATATAAAAGTTCTTGTAGTTCGTTGTAACTTTGATCAATGTTTTTTGCGGTTTACGATTTATGACGTATTAAAAAAAACTACTTACTAGATCTCATTCAAACCAATTTTCCTTGGAAGTTTGCTTGGTAATGTACATCATCTATTTTTTGTAGTTTTATCATTCCCTAATTTTAGAAGTTACGGGGGGGGGGGGGCACACATTTTACCACTTTGGAAGTGTCTCTCGCGCAAACTATTCAGTTTAGAAAAAAATGATACTGAAAACCTCAAGATACCCCACACGTATGTATGGGTTTGATGAAAAAAACATTTTTGAGTTTCAGTTCTAAGTATGGAGAACCCCCAAAATTTATTGTTTTTTTCTATTTTTGTGTAAAAATCTTCATACATCTACAATCTAAAAAATCAGAATACATCTACTTACCAAGTTTCAACAGTATAGCTCTTATAGTTTCGGAAAAAAGTGGCTGTGACATACGGACGGACAGACAGACAGACAGACAGACAGACAGATATGACGAATCCATAAGGGTTCCGTTTTTTGCCATTCGGCTACGGAACCCTAAAAAGGAGGAGGTATTCAATTCGACTGTATATTTTATGCCTCAGAACTTTCGACTGGGTAAACCGATTTTGATGATTCTTTTTTTAATCAAAAGCTGGTACTTGTCATGTGGTCCCACTTAAATTTGAGTTAGATCTGACGAGTAGTTTTTGAGCTATTTTGAAGTCGGTTATTTTTTTCGTGGTAAAATTCAGATTATAAAGTGCAAAAGAAAAATTGTTGACTGTTTACAGGTTTTCGCAAATCACCTAACAAATAAGTGCATCTATCATCAAATTGAACACTCATCTAAATGAATTTAATTCCACTTCGAGTCGAAGTCTACGACGTCTACGATTCTGATGAAGTTATATCCTGTGACGAAAGGAATAATACAACAAGAAAGGGATTGATATTGTCTGTTAATCACTACAATCAAAAATAATAACTATTTATGGTTGAAAGACTTAAAACTCTTCATATCGTTGACCTGGACTTAAGGGTCCCTTTCATCTGGAAGCGGTGGCACTAACAACCAAAATAATAAAGTATAGAGATACCAAGGTTTGTAAGCAGAAAGAAAGCAACTAATTCTGTAACCTTCTGTAATCTTAGAGCTTCAGAGCTTTCAATCTTATATGGATGTGCATGTGCTCAAAAAAGGAAAAGAAAAGATATTTTGTAACGAGCTCCAGTTCCTTCGAAACGAAGGTTTCTCTCCAGCCTAGTACTTATCCTTAAGCGATAAGGTCATTCACACCCGAAATCTCAAGATATTCGCAAGCCCAAGACGGGAACACTTTCTCGGCGGGGGGGCATGAGGCGTGACGACGCATCGATCGGTCACGCCCCTCGCCTGAATCGATACCCGGGCTGTTTGTTTTGATATCTATCAACTTATGCTCTCCTGGTACATCCCAGAGATAGTCATACGTTTATGAAAGATGAAACTATTGACTATCGTGAAATCGACGATAACCATCTGATTCTCTCTGAATTGTATCTAGGAAGGCTATGTTACCTTGGTAGTGTCTGGAGATTGGGTACGTTTATAAAATTTATGTAAATCCAAAAGTCTAGAATTTTTTATATCCACTAGCTTATGTAATCGTAGAAGTTACTGTGTTAGCTACTTATTAAAAATTGGAATAAATTTATGTTCGGACAAGCTAATCTTAGTCCAGTGCCGATAATTTTTGAAACGAAAAAAAATTATAGTAGAATGAAACCTATTGCAAAAGGAAGAGAATATAACGAAGATTATAGGAAAAATAAATTACGGGCGATCTGAGGTCGGGAAGGGGGGGAGAGGGGGGGTTAAATGGAAAAAAATGGCTTATCTCGATTTCCGGAAAAACTACAAGTCCTATTGAAAAAAGTTGAATGGCAAAGTTGTAGGTAATAAAAAGATCTACAACTTTTGTATTTACACTTTTTTATATAATCACAAAATTTATGTGAAAAATTCAAAAAGCCACGTTTTTGGTTTTTTGTTTTTATCTTTTACAAAAAAAATTTTTGTTTCACAAAATTTGGTGAAAACTTACCTTTGTATGTCCTTGACATACTGTAATTTTTTTGATTCAAAAATATATTTTTTTTCACCTTATTTTGACCTTCTATCGAAAAAGCACCCTTATTTTCAGTCGAAAAATCTCACGTCAAAAAATCAGATTTTTTTAAAAATTTGGTAGTTTTTTTGTTCGTTGGAATCTCTACTTTCTAATGGTATATAAAAAACTATACACTACCATGTAAATGTTCTCAGAAAATGCAATGAAACGACAACTATTTTCGCATATTTTTTGCAATCTCATATGCAATCAATGGAATCCGAATTTTTTTTGCCCCCGTTCTCCTTTCCAAATCGAACGAATCCATTGAAAATTGAAGCCGATCGGCGCCACTTCATTGGGATATACATTGTGTTCGCGGTGTCGGTTCTAATATGCTAGTTTGAGTGGATTTTTTGTGCATTTTGTGTGGACGTACTGAACGGATTTTCATGAAATTTAGCACACAGTTAAACTATGATCTAAAATAAGACAATGGTACTTATTGTCCCGGAAAACGCGGTCGAAGTCGCGGGTAGAAAACTATAGTATCAAATAATAATAATGTCAAGTACCTATCTAAAACTATCCCATTTCCAAGTAACGATATTACAATACATTTTCGAGCCCAACACAAAAACATCAGCAGGAACTGAAGCGCCCTTGTTAGTTGTTCCGTAGTAATTAAGCGTAATGGCGGACAAGATGGCGCACCGGAAGTGGGGACGCGGGAAAACGTTGCAGGTGTATCCTCCGGTCTTGGAGAATAGACTATTCCTACAGATTATACAGTAATGAGCATTTGAATTTAGCCTTGCTTTTTTAGATTTAAAATTAATGGTGATTAAAAAATTTGGTCAGGATTTTTGCAGGCATATTGGTAGGTAATCTGTTTTTATGAATGGTATTCCAAATTAAAATTTTGTTTTTATTTTTTGTTTAATCACAAATTATGCGAGTTGTCTCGATTCTATTGTTTGGGAAAATATACACGTATACCTGCAAATTATACAGCAATTAGCGGTTGTATTCAACCACGCTTTTTAGGTAGGTAGGTACTGTGTAAAAATAATAAAATAAATATGAGTTAAAATCTCAAAATAAAATTGTCTCATTACGACAACAGTCGCATCGCATATCCATAAAAATAATTGTTACGCAAAATAAGTATTTAAAACATTCCCCAATTCCAATTACAAAATAATACGACTACTATCAGCATTATTATTACAACTTCCGCCACATCCGTGCCGTTTCAAAAACTCAATTTTATCTGTGGCCACAAATTTAAAAGTAAAAAGCGAATGGACATCCTCGTCCAATTTGAAATGGGAGGGGAGGCCTTCCGGCCGCGCTTCCTGTGGGCATCAAATTTGAATTTCGAATGGCGTGATTTGTCGACCCTGCGAATAGACTGTGACTTTAGCGGCTCGGCTTTTGCCAATCGTTCGCTAATCGAATTTTGTGATCGGTTCTTAGTTTTCTTTAAAGATTGATTTATTGCTAGACAGGGCTTTTAAAAGAATATTTTATTAAAGATTCCATCTCGAAGGAAGTAGTATAGGCACTATCATTAAAGCGATGAATTCTCCTAATACTTTTAACGGACTTCAAAAAAGGAGGAGGTATTCAATTCGGCTGTATTTTTTTTATGTTTTTTTACCTCAGAACTTTCGACTGGGTGAACCAATTTTGATGAATCTTTTTTTAATCCAAAGCTGGTGTTTGTTTTGTAGTCTCACTTAAATTTGAGCTAGATCTGACGAGTAGTTTTATAGTTATTTTAAAATCGGTTATTTTTTTCTTGGTAAAATTCAGATTATAAATGTGAAAGTGTGTGAAGATGTTTGCATGTTTCTCTTTTCATCACGCGTTAATCGTTGAATGGATTGAGATGATACTTGACAGTCTTGACACAAAGATAGTACATGTCCAGCCTGAAGGACAAGTTGGGATGATTGGGACGTTTAAATGTTTGTGGTAATTTTTCTTTACTATGCAAAAACTATATGTCACCACTAGCAAACTCTTAAACTATCCCAATTTATCTGAGATGTCACTTAAACTTTCTATAAATCAAAAGTAAATAAAATAATAGAAATAAAAAATACCCCATTGCAAACTACACTGGCACATTACAAAGTAACTAAACCCTACAAAATTTAAATTAAAAAAAAAACAACAAAGCTCTCAAGCACATCATTCACACAACCAAGCCAACCTTTTACCAGTCAAGGACGAACACCATACCCCCCGTCACGGTTGCTACCCACCCATGGTTGTTGTATGGGATCGGAGACTGAATTCATTATAGGACATAGGAATGCAGACCAATGACCCTAGGTTTATGCTAGTGCAGTGTTATTTTAATTTTTAAACGCTCAGCTTGTTAGAATTTTAAAGCACTTCCGTGCCTCCGAGGACACATTAAACGAATTTAGTATCGTTGTTATATTTTGCCGACTTGTCACATTTAGTAGAGTCGCTGCGAATCGATGTCGCAGGTTCGATTCCCGACCGACAATAAAATTACGAGTGAGATGTTCTCGACTATTCTCGACTGGTGGGTGTTTGAGATATAATATCGATTAGATTATCGATTTAGAATGTGTCCAATTAGGATGTAGGTTCTTATCGGAATCCTAGTCGCATCAACTTAGTGGTTAATGCCCTATATGGACGTCATTATCAATAAAGGTCAAAAAGAAAGGCTATTTATTTATATCCTGGAGATTGCAACCAAAACCCCTATTCGATTGAAAAAAATCCTTGAGTAGGTACAATCTACAAAGATAAACATACATAAATAGTACAAATAAATTTAATTAAGATAATATATAATGTATTTTCATCTTCAGAACCCTAAGTAATAGATTCATAAACCTGTGACTTGTAATGATTGCGTTACATTACATTTAAAAAAAGAATTATAAATATTAAACAATAACAGAGCAGTATAATAAAAAAAACATAATGGCAACAATAAAAAAATGGTTCCTTTTTTGAACTAAAGCAAGATGGCGGCAATGACGGCGGGCGCGCATCCGGTGTATGATAATTCGGTTCCTCTGCCTCCGACATACGGCTTTGAATGAAAATACTTTTTTGTGAAATAAATAAATCAACGTTTATTATACCTAATTATAATTTAGTAACGTTTATATAATTAGTGATTACAAATAGTTTCAAAGTTTTTATTTTATATCTAATATCTTCTACGGTCTTCTAAATTAGAAGTAGACATTACAACTCTTTTCCAATATTTAATAGGTACTTTGAACTGCCAAACGAATGTTTTTTTTTTTCAATTGAAGTCATTAAAAGTAAGACCTTCTACGACTTTGTTTTGCACAATAGTAACAGCCAACTCTATACATGGTCCTTTTAGCCGAATTTGAACCAGTAATCTACGTATTTATGTAGAGTTGAGTAGTATCTCGTGTCATTTTAATCCATCAAAATCTAGGTAAACGTAGGTTTTCTCTCATTATGAAAAACGTTTGCCTAAGGCCTTATTTCAAGCTGGACCCTTTCAATACGTAACTTTGTATTGAAATCTCAGATTCTTATTTTTAGATGTCTGGGCCGAATCGGTTTCAATTTCTTGTTCTTGTCTTTTCCCGAATACACTCTTAAGTAGGGTTTTCATAACAACGAAAAGGCCTGACTAAAGGCCTGATACGTATAAAAGCCCTAAGATACTGTCGTTATGGTAGTTAACGTCGTGGAATAGGTACACCAAATTACTAAAATTTTATTTTTAAAATTGCTTTAAAATCCTGCGATTTCTAAAATACGGCTACTGGTTTCAATCCATTAATGGCCCACTACAGAGCACGGGTCTCTTCTCTTGACTAGGCCTAGAGCATACTCCACCACGCTGCACCAGTGCGGATTGGTGGAGGGGTTAGTGGCCAACCCAAGTGTCGGAAGTTTTCACGCCACCCGAGGGCCTCCGACGTGACTCAATGACTATTATCTTACGATTACAACCGAAACAGACGGCTTTACGTGCCCTTTGAAGCACGGAAGCGCTCAAGAAATGTTTGCCACTAGCGGTCACCCATCCAACCGCGCTATTGCTTAATTTTATTGATCTCTTAGGATCGACCCAAGCCGCCGGGTTATGAGCTCTTCCTCGCAAACCTATCAAAAGAATACAAATCCTGAAACATTGAGCCATTCTCGTGAGTATCTATTGTAGGTATATTCCCTAACTTAGCGGATCCGCAAATGTCGTTGTAGTTTTGAATAGGAAATGATCTATGAATAACCTGTCGTTTTGAATAGGAAAATCATCTACGACCAATACTGCGCAAACGTACCGGGAAAAGCTGTTGCGTTTCTATGCATAATATTGCGTATCGATGAATTGATGTTATGAAAGGCTGATTCATATCAGACGGACTGGTATGAATTGGTCAACGCAACAATAGAAATAAGAATTATTCGTACAAATGGATTGATTAATTCAATGCAACTATTATTATCTTATGGAATGAGTATAAATGAGTAGGTAGAGTCCACAAAATGTTTTTTATTACTTCCTGATGCTTTTTTATTTAAGACTAGAGAAGTACTTAAAACATAATTTACTTAGATATTTTGATGGGTGGATGAATGGAACTTGACGCATCAGTTCAAGAAACCCACAACTCACAGGAAGCCATTAAAATGTTACAATAAATCCTGTAACGTAAATATAATAAAACAACGCAGATTAATTATGCAGATAGGCGTTATGATTAACGAACAGTTTATATAACGTAACGTGAATCGGATTCACGCAACGTACGAATAACTAGTCCTATTTCAACAGACCGAACCAACCACCTTTCTAAAATCTCCACAATTACCTACTCGCAACTGGTTTCAAAACGAAGATCTATACGTGATATATGCGCCCGCGCAGCTAACGAGCCAATCACAGCGCTCGTTTCGTCGTGTGCGTAACGACCCGTCCACAGCATAAGCTAACGCGTCGCGTGTGTGCGTTGTGATATATGAAACCTTTGTGTGTATGTAATTTGTCTCGGGTTACGGCACACGTAAGTTTGCTACCATTTCCTATTTACACATTCCGTTTTGAACCTTAATGGGTTATAAATAAGATGTATTATATTTTGTTTAATGTAGTTTCAAGTTTGTAATGTGAATGTCATTCACTTCTGAGGTGCGGCGTCTTGCCATACATTATGTATGTATGTAGGTACGTTTGTTCGTACCTACGCCATTGTTCAGGGAATCATTTTAACGTGATCTATGCTATTCTATGAGTCAGGGTTTAACTGCCTACCAGGAAGTCGTTTTAAATCACGTTTCTATTGTGGGTTTGATGAAGTTTTTTTGGGCCAAACAAAAAAACATATTTAATTGTTTCCGACGAGTGTTGGTAGACACTAATGTATATTTTATTATAGATAGATAAGTAGATAACCTACCTTGATGATGTAAAACTAGTGTAGGAACAATGAAGCTACAATACCTGATTTTAATCAACTCGTAAAGGGCATCAGATATTCTTGAGCCCAAATCAGTATCCCCTGCAAACAGTCCCTTCTACAATTTACTCGTAAGGTTGTCAAAATCCTATCTTTAGTCGTTTGAAGTTTGATACTCATCGCGGATTCCGCTTTCGAGTTACAAAACAAAATAGCCTTGCTGTACTTGCACCTTGCAAAATTGGCATGATCGCCTTATTGTTCTACGCTCCCTTTAATATAAACAATTTGAAAAATCAACGGGCCAATGTGGTGAGACAAGAAGAAACGCATGTAACGAGAAGAATGATGAATATGAATATGGATGGACAAAAGGGACGAGAACGAAATGATGATTGTGTGAAGGATAATATGAAAGATAAGGGAATTAATATAGAGATGAGGGCTGAAACGGACATATGGACAAAGAACACAATTTGTACCGAAAATAAAATTGGGAAATGAGCAGAGCGAGGATGAAGTCAGCGGGCCACCTGATGGTAAGTCACCGCCAACCATCAATATCTTGAATTAACCATAAACTAAGACTTCTATGCATTCTTCGAACATCGACTGAACAGAAAGAAATCTTTGAACAATAATATGAAGATGAGATGTCCTTAAGCGAACAAAATAACAAAATACAGTCGAATTGAGAAACTCCTCCTTTTTTAAAAGTCGGTCAATAAAGATATGATAATTGCTTAAGCTAGCAAGGAATCTGCATAATAACATCAAAATTAAATTCAAGGCTTATAATAAAAGAAAGATCCCTTCATGATTATGGACTAAATTAAGGTAATCCGGTGACCTTAGAGGGGAAGGATATCAATAACCTTGTCGTTTGTTATCCAAAAGGATGTATCATGGTAGGGCTGCTCAGGTACATAATGGAGGTAGAAAACAGGCATCTGGATTTGTGAACATCCATCAAGGAGAGAAGCTTTACCAGTCCAAGTCCAAGTCCAAGCCCCATAGATTCAACAATGGACGAAGATTAAGCCCTACCTATATAGTTATTGGCTACGAAGATTGCGAAAGGAAGTTAGGTAGGTAATCAATTGACTCGATATGTAGGTAGCCATCAGAAGGGGAAATGTGATAGGAATTATAAACCGCACTTCTATTTAACTTGGTTGCAGATGTTCGGGTTGTACTTACCTAAAGTACGGTTTAGACGTATTAAGTAGTTAACTAAATTTTAAGTAAAATAATCCGTGTAAACAGACTTTTAATTAAAATTTAGTCATCTACTTAACTACATAATACGTGTACACCGAACATTATGTTCACAAATTCAGATGTCAGTTTTATACCTCTATTATTTACCTAAACATTATTTGGGCGATATCTAGGTAGGTACTTTGTAGGTACCTAGATCCTACTCAAAGGTCCTAGGTCAAAGAACATTTCTTGGTAATCTTTTGTTATTCGTAATTTACTCGATAATGTGGTAGGTAAGTGTTGTCAATTAAGTACCTACTTACCTACCTAAGTAGATAATAATTATTAACTCATGAAATGTAAAAAAACTGGATTCGTTAAATAGAATAAAATGTAAGAGAAGTTTCTTCATCAGACTCTACATCAGTTTAAAAAGTTACAATTTTATACGACATAGATTAATGAAATCAAATCATCTGCTTAATGGATTTTTCTTAAATAGTTTCATAGAAAGTCTTCATAAATCAATTCAAGACAACATTCTGTCTGGAACGTACAGAACAGTACCCAAAATTGGTACACAACTTCACAAGTAAAATGAAATTATCCTTAAAATAGAAGCGAACGCCCGCCATGTTTCATCTCAATTTGCCTTACGCATGTGGCAGCTTAGCAGCGACAGCCTCCAAACCACGCATGCCCGCGAAACACTTAACGCACACTACGGCAGCGCCCCGCCTCGGTCAACCAGCCAATCAGAAAGCTCCGTTGGCCCTCCCGCGCGAAAACTCACTCCAACTCTCCAATCTGATTGGTCGGTTTTAACGATCGTTTTCGGAGGGAATTTTTCGGGTGCTTTATGAAATCACGGTCGCAGATGTGCTGTGATGGTATTTTATAGATGATTGTATGTGGTTTTTATGTCTGTCGACGTTATGATAATCTCGTTATGGATTCGGCGCGTTGTTTTTGCATAATGGAAGGTTTTTATTCGGCTTATGGGATGGGTTGTGAGTTGTGACTAGTGGGTAATTGAGATGGTGTTAGGTTGGGTGGTTTGTGTAGGCGAGACTGGCTATGTATTTACGTAGGTATTTGAATCTTACTTTAGGTAGGTATGACTTTACGTTTCCACACAAGGAAAATCCTCTACCTATGTTAAATCAATCTTAAAATTAATCAATCATTTATTCTTAAAATTAAATGATCCTGGTAGGAAGGTACGATGGCGAAACCTACCTAAAAGTAACTAAGTAATAAATGCTTGAATGTAACTGTCTGATACGCAAATTGGGTTGGCTATAGATCTAAGGTACCCGATTTTGATACTGGTCTGAGTTGAGAGATGTAGGTAGTCAGGGTTTAGTGTTTAAAACCATTTTGAAATCCAGGAGATGCGTTTTGAAATAATTACGACAAAAATTAGTCCAACAAAAATTGTGTAGGTATTAAGGAAGACAATTCTCGTCAATTTGGCCTGGAGTTAGAGGGTACTTGTCAAAAACGAGTGAATTGCACTGTCAGTGTTGTATTCAGTCATTTTGTTTCTTCTCTTTCTTTTATTATGTGAATATGCTCTCTTGTGTTTCTTTTGGATTTTTTAATTTCCAGATGTAGGTCGAAATGGTTACAAAACCGACTTGGTCATGGAGATCAAAATTTTACTTCTTTGTCCACCTTCTGACATAGGTATATTTAGATTAGTTTAAGACAAATATTGAGCAGTTTTCACAGATATAACCTCAAAATAAAAATAAAATAAAAACTCAAAAACTATGTGCTTCTTCACTTAGCCTCTTTAAGGGGTCCTCCCCCCTCCCCCAACTCTACCCCCTCCCACTGATACTAAAGAAACACCCAAGGTTTTTTTCCGATGCATTATGATTTTACAAAAAAAAATCAGGATTCCAAAACTATACTTTCCTTTACATAAAAATTGTAGTCCCTGTTTAAAACCACGAACCTTAGATCTATAGTTTTACCCGCAAAACTAAAACCATTAGGTGCATTGTATGAAAGCTTCTGAAGTTGAATAGGTAGGCAAGTTTTTACGAATCATACCTAACTGATGTACATTAGTTGATTTTAATGCAGTAGGTAAGTAAAATGTTGGTCCACGTATCCAATACTCTATCTTTCAGCGGCGATGAAATCAGAAAACTTCAATAGGTTTGATTTAGGTGAAAAATCTAATTTGAAACTAAATGTCACTGGATATCTCTTTCTTACTTAATAATAAAAAATTGTTTTGAATGCGTATCAAAGGAGCTGTGGGTTTATGTAGGTATTCACTTATTCAGTATTCCGATTGAGATGGTTTTGGTGCAAATGGTATCTTCTTAGATTGAGTTCAAATATGGATTCAGTTAAAAAAATAATAATAACGTGATTTTGAAAAACGAATAACTGCAATTTAATTGAATTTCAGAATTTTAAAACAATGTTTTTAGCTAAAAATTATTTCCTGTAGCAGGTACTACTCAGTTACACTCACTATACTAGCAAGGTATGAGGTAGGTAACTTCTTCGTCAATTTGTTACAGAGTCAGTCTAGATATCTTTTTCATCAATTTATTGTACAGACAGTCTCAACTTCAAAAAAGGAGGAGGTATTCAATTCGACTCTATTTTTTATGTTTGTTACCTCAGAATTTTCGACTGGGTGAACCGATTTTGATTATTGTTTATTTAATCAAAAGCTGGTCTTTGTCATGTGGTTCCATTTAAATTTGACCGAGATCCGAGTAGTAGTTTTTGAGTTATCCCTAATTTTGAAGTTGGTTATTTTTTGTCAAGAATTATTAGTAATGTAGGTACTAGGTAGGTAATGTACCTACATCTCAATCCAAATAAAAAAATAAAGTTCAGGAATGTTGTCTCCATTATTGGAGAGTTTGGAGACTAAAACGAAAAACATCATGGCTACGCTTTTGATTACATTTCAACAAAATACTAACTAGAGTCGGTAGAGTTCTCGAACCGTTGATTATTAATTTTAGTGGAACTTTCACGGAAAATTCTCATAATTATTTGCTCCCTTTACAATCCCAATATAGCGTCAGGTCTCACAATGAAGTATTATTACTAGCATATAGAAAAGACACCGCGAACACCATGTATATCCCAATGAATTGGCGCCGACCGGCTTCAATTTTCAATGGATTCGTTCGATTTTGAAAGAAGAACGGGGGCTCAATTTTGAAAATAGAACCTCCCGGCGGGACACACATTTTGTTCGAGATGTCTGTTCTATGACATTATACTTCAATCTTTCCCTACTTAGGGTACAAAAAACTTACAAGTGTAATATTCCATCATATTCTGGTTGTATCTGTAGGCGGCGGAGAGGTCCACTCCAGCCCGCAGCCCGAACAGGGCCGCGAACGTCGCCTTGCTCTGGCCCTCCAGCTTTACACTCCACTATCACCAGTTAAAAACACTTACACTTGTCTTCTCAATCACCAAAAAAAAAACACTGGGGTCGGTTTTAAAACATCCTGTATAGTTTCGCTTGGCTCATAGTTCAGAAGTCCCAAACGTCAATGACAGTCATTTTTGAGGTTTAAGAAACGCGGCAAATGCCAGATGTCATCGCAGTTTGACAGCCATGATGCTGTTTTTTTAAACACAGTAGTTTATCATAGTTTCCTGATAGAATTTCCTAAATTGTCACAGAAGAACACACATTTTCAGTAAGATTTTAAACGGTTTGTTTTTTTATTTATTTTATATAATGTTAGGTATTGGTGAGTTTTGTATAGTTATATAGATTCACGTAGATTAGTCGTTGAAGTGGATGCAATGTTTTCTGAATTTTTCTCTGCAATGAGATTTTTGACGAATAGAGTTCAATTTATAGATACTTAGAGTACTAGGTTAATATTGTTATTGTTTATATCTATCAGAGGTAGATATATTTTTTAATCTTTGCCACAGTTAATTTAAATCCAATTATATTTATTTGACCTAACGTTTAGGTACCTATCTAACAAATCAATTTAGAATCGGGGAGGATTCAATCTGAGGAGCCAATAGTCTAATGAATATCACGTAAACTATTATCAGCGTGTAACTGCATAAAATCATGCTATCCGATTGGCCGATGTAAAACCGATTCGTTTGGTTAAATTTTTCCGGTTTTTGGACGATTTTCCGGTGTTTGAACACTGCTTTGCCGGTTGGACAGTGGCAGGTGGGTCTATAGGACCCTTTCTCGTGAGAATACCGGCTTTAAATGGTTGGCGTCGTTGATGAGGAAGTTATGTAATTTTGCTTCGAGTCAATTGGAATATGGAACTTGGAATTAATTGGATATCGGCGTGTTTCCTGTTATTGGTTTGTTGATTCTGGACAGGATAAAACACAATGTTACTTTACATCAATATTACAATTTATCTGAAATTAGGATGTGGATGGATTACATTTCAATAAGATTCCGATCATTATAATTATATATACATCACGGACGTAAAAAAAAAGACGGACGTTATCCCAATAACAAATTCAGTGAAGCACCCATAGGAATACCGACTCTGTATTCGTACAAGTACACACACCCAACATTGACACCATACGGCTACGACATTGACACCATCGCGAATCAAAAATTACAAAATTACGCACACATTGTAAGCGAGCTGTCAGCTGTCAGCTTCACTCTCGATTAGACAAGGTTACGTCCGTACTTTTTTTATGTCCGTGACATACATATATAATTCTAGATATTGTGTAATACTTGATTAGATGGTCTGCATATATAACTTTGTACTGTTCAATACTGATTACATAGTTAGGAGATTTTTTTGCAAAATTGTCTCTTAATAGTATAAATGCCTTTTAACTAAGCACTAACTTTAAAACTTAAAGCCAAACGTAACGTCACAAATGTAAATTAACTGAGTTCATCAACTAATCACTTTCAAACACTTAGAACATTCACGAAAAAACCTACGCCATCACAACATCAAAAACATGATACAAACTTAACTATCACGTTTTAAACACTCGCGAATCACGAAACCGACTTCCGATGTTTTACCTTTTCTAATTAAAATACGTCTTAATCGTTCGCGAGATGATTGGATACAGATGGCTTGAAGTCCATTTTGAGGTATATTTTACGGTCCGGTCGCTCAGACCGATGAATTGTAACAAGAGGATCAGTTACCGTCATTCAAGATGGTTGAACGCGTGGGATTTTATTGTTTTAATTACGAAACTTAATGTCATTTACCTGAGATAATTGACAGGTGTTTTGAGGAATCGGTTTCATTGCAGGCGGTTAACGCAATTCTCGCTGCGATGAAATACTGTAAATAGGTAGGTCTATTATAATATTACTAATGGTGATAAAATAAACTTAAAATAAAATAATACTATCATACTAGGTAATTAGGTTAAAAGATACAACGTACACCAAAAAGTCAAATTAAAATTAACTATTTATCATCTTGTGTTCATTAGTAGGTACCTGAGGGTTTTCATAAACAAATCTGTTGAACCAAATATTATTAACTTTTACTTATTATTTATTTATTTATTTACAGATAGAGTCCGTTAAACCTGAATCAAAGGTAGGAGTGTCAAAGACAGAATAGTAGATAATACCTATAATTTGTATGGTGATTCTTTACAAGGAGCTATTAAAATAACCGTTTGTAATTCTGAGTTGGAGCTTAAGAGAGAGAGAGAGAGAACTAAGGCTTAGTTTATTAATATCATCCCTGTGCGAGGATTGTTCTCTTTTAAACTTAAAAACTTTGATGACTTACGCCTCAACTCAGAGTCACTAACGGTTACTTAAATCGCTCCTTAGTACAGAATTTGTATGGTGATTCTTTACTAAGGAGCGATTAAAGTAACCGTTAGTGACTCTGAGTTGGGGCGTTAGTCATCATAATTAAACAAGTGGAGATTGTTACTATGATAAAGAAACTTTAATTAATAATTTGAATGAGATACGTGAAGAAATAAATGGGAACGAAATGCTCAGTATCCATTTTGAAGTAAGTAGGTAGGTATTACAGAAACTAAGATTTGTCTGTGTCTTTGATATAATTAATTTATAATTAACAGAACAAAAAGAAATCCCGTGAGTATACAAAATAAAAATAAACTTTTTTGAGGACATTTGTTATTTTAACGTATAATTTAATATTATACTATATAATGATTTATTAGTCAGTTTTGCGAGGACAGGTGATTAATTAATTATTTTGGTCACCAAGGAAATTGAATACGTGACTCTTAATTGGTATTTTTTGTCAATTACTGTTCGGTGGTTCTAAGAACTGTTGTGGAGAACAGGACAGTTTGCGAAAAATATTTTTCTAATGCGTCATAACTTGCAAATGGACCATTTGCAACTAGCCTGATAAATTATGTTTCTCAAATTGTTCTAAGGTCTGATCAGTCAATATCGCAACATCAGGTACTTTATTGCACAAATACCTTGCCTTCTACTGCCTTTTATAATTGTCTTGAAGATAAACAGATTTGGAATTAGGTAGACTAGATGAAATTGCATCAATTAAATAGAGGACATTTACAATTTCTCACATAATATTATTTATCATCAAAATATAATGGTAACGACCATTCACAACGTTGGTTAAGAGTGAATCGTCAGAAAACGCTTTTGTCTAGTTTGATCTCATGTAATTTACTTTGTTTTTAACCAACTTTAAAAAACAGGGCAGGTGTGTGTCAGGCCACGCGCAATGTAAGGTTAAGTAGTAGTAAGTTTATTCACTATTACTCATTAACTACTTACTCTAACGAAGCCGTGATAGTTTTCCTTGTAAATTCATCATATAACCTATTTTTGATTTTTTTTTTCATTTGTCCACTCACTTTTTTTCATGTGTTCACTCTAACCGCTTAGCCAGTAGGGGGGACACACACTTGACTTTAACCAAAATTAGAACTTTAAAATCAAATATTTCGCAAACGGTCCCCAATATCAAAAATGGTTTTAGAAGAACTATAATATTTTTGGAAGACTTTTTCAAAATTACTCCACACTATAGGGTACGCGACGAATAAAAAATTCATCCTCACGTTACCTGTAGGCGAGGTACCCTGAAAAAAAATGTTAAGAATATTTTATTCGACGATTCTAGAGTTTTAATAAATATGTATATCTGTTACCGGATATCTGTATAATGCTGGTATTCAACACAATTCCTAGGAAATGTGTATAATACCTGGGTCGTTTTGGTAATGTATTAAATTATATGAATATTATCACCATTACATAGTTTGCCTAGGTAATGTATACGTTTCCCAACTACTGTACAGAATACCTGCAGGTCCACCGGCAATGAATAAAGTTAGATTTGGGTATGTATAGTCAACTTGGATGGAGGTTGGAATTAAGAATTTACTTAAAAACACACTCAAAATAAATTATAACCTGCATGAATAGATATTTTTTATACATTTTAAATTAATGCTTGACCGAAATCACACTTGATGGTAAGGAGAGATGCAGTCTAATGGCTCCTACACGACACTGCTCGCCTACACAGCTTCGGATTTTTCAAAATTGGTGACAGAACCGACCTAGTCAACCCCGAGCCCACGTGGTACTAGTCTGCCCTACCCCTAGAGTGAATGTAAGCCCCGGAGGCGCGGAGGGAGAGCAGCCCCCGCCCGCTGTAACAAACTGCAGGCACCATGTGAGCCGAAGCTGCGTAGGTGAGCATGGAGTGCCTGCAGTTTGTTACGCAAGGGCGGAGGGGCTGCACTTCCCGCAGTGCCGGAGATGTTTGGAAGCCTTTTTATGTATCAAAAACCCCTAAATTCTTCCTAAAAGTGCATATGTCACCGGAAGATGACTATTTGCAAAGCATGCTGTGGTTACCTGTAATAATTGTAGGAACAGTAAGATTTAATGTGATAAGTAACAACTTGTATTGCAAATGATGAAACTGTATCTTATGTTGGTAATCCTATAATAAATAAATAAATAAAGATAACAAGAACCGCAAATTTACAAACTTAGGTTTATAAACAATATACAACCAAATGAATATTACTCTAACTGAAACATTCGCTACTTGAAAGTTGGCCTTTTGAAAAGTGTCATTATAAAAGGCAGACCAAAAGTACAGTTGGCAACTGTTAGGTTGGGAAATTAAAAAAAAATGTGATAAGTTGGCAAATGATTATTCGGCGAAATAAAATTCTGCGAAACGTTAGTTGGCAAGTGATAATCGGCCAAACAATTTTCGGCGAAAGGGCAGCTTAGAGAACCGTCTTTTACACACATTACCAACTACGCATGGAGTATTGTATAGAATACATGGGCTAAGTATGAAATAAATAATATTCAAAACGTTACCTGAACGTTTTAGATATTCTATACATTGCCTAGGTATTGTATAGAATGCTGAATTATACAGATATCCGGTAACATATCCATGTCAAATTACAGCTTTCTAGCGCTAAGGGCCTCGACGCTTTGCTTCGGACGTACGGACAGACGGACGGACATGACGAAACTATAAGGGTTCCAAGTTTACTTCGGAACCCTAAAAAGGAAGAGGTTCTCAATTCGACTGTTTCTTTATTTTATTTTTATTTGTAACTTTTTACTGGGTGTGCTGATTTTGGTGTTTCTTTTTATATTCAAAAGCTGGTGCTTATCCTGTAGTACCATTTAAATTTGAACGAGATCTAACGAATAGTTTTTGAGTTATCCATAAATTTGAAATCGGTTATTTTGTTCGCCTACTAACTTCTTTATGTCTTGGGAAAGGTTCTTAAACTTCTACTACTTCTTATGAAACTTTAATTTGTATTGATTTTCTATGACAATACAACATTATGAGAGTTTAAACATAATTACTAGTCTGATGATGGAGTCTGGATGGAAGTTGGATAGAGAAATTCAACTGTTATTTATCGAGTTTGGGCACATTTGCTTGGTTTTGATGAGATCCATTACAATATTTCTATAATGAAATAGTTATTACGAATATTTTTTACAGACTTCAAAAACTGGTGATGAACTCAGCCGTATTTTTTAATTTCAGAAATTATTTTTGTGTGTCTAAAGATATGCTTTCAGATTGGTACCATATTATCCAAATTTAGTACTGATGATGGATCAAAATATAAAAGATCAAATCATGACTCTTAAAATATGATATTTTTACTATATTTGACTAGTCAAAATCAAAATTCTAGTATTTTTGACTCACTATTTTGTACCTATACTTTTTAATAACAAATCAACGTATTCCTTAGTCTGAATATAAACATGTAACTATTCCACATTCCACTACTCAACTTTTAAATAACCGATGGTCAACGGTGTTGGTAGCAATATAAATAATTTTGTATCATCAATTATAATTATATTTATGAGACTATTGTTAACCGTTTGTAAATCCAAATAAAAGAAAAAAAATATTGTAGGTTTAGGATAATAGCAATTTTAACGAATTTAATTAAATTCAGTGGTCCTTTTTCAAACTCAACTTTTTTTTACACAAATAAGTTAATGCTTGACCACAATCCCACCTGGTGGTAAGTGGAGATGTGGTCCGTCGGTGAGCACATTAACTTAGTAAAAGTCTATTCACTCTTTTCTTGAAGACATCTACGTCATAACTTGTTTGAGTCGTTTATTTTATTTTGATTTTTTACTTTTTAGAAAAAACTTTGATTTATTAAACTAGTAGATAATTATTATTCCAATGTGTATAACCAAAACTTTATATCAAACGATCCAGCAATCAGAGCTATCAGAAGTGGTACCTGTTCACGCTATCAGAAGTGGTACCTATTCACACGGACAGTTACCCGATACCAGGTTTCTTGTTAGTCGGTATTAGAATTACACGGCGGATTAACTTACGTATCTATTTTATAACTATAGATAATATTCTATTGGTTTCCACTTATTTCTCTCTGTGTGCTTGTTTGTATAAAGGTTATAACTTCACTTCCTATGTTTACTTGCAAAGATTATGTACTCTTAGATACCTACCATAGATACCTACTTTACTATCGCAGTTTTTAAAATATACAACTGAGTCTCCGCTCTCCATTCAAAATCGAACGTACCTATCCATTGGAAATTAAAGCCCATTGGCGAAAATTCATTGGGATAAAAATCGTGTTCGCGGTGTCGGTTCTTTACACTAGTCATAATACTTCAATGTACCTACGTACAATAGAGATTTTGGAAATAATTGCACGGCGCAATACTATTAGGAATCCTACTTAGTGTATTTTGTATTGTATTGTATTCATTTTGTACATTGTATTGTATGTGTAACTGGAAATGTTTTAATTAGTTATTTAAACTTTATTAATATCAATGTGGTACAAAAGAGAAACTTATCTTATGTTAAAAGCATTCTGTGCCCATTGAACTATTATTACTAGCGTATAGAACAGACACCGCGAACACAATGTATGTTCCACTGAATTGACGCCGCGCGGCTTCAATGTCCAATGGATTCGTTTGATTTTGAAAGGAGCACAGGGGCTCAATTTTGAAAATAGAACCTCCCGGCGGGGACACACATTTTGTTTGAGATGTCTTCTCTATGTATACTTATAACTCAATGTCTGTGCCAGTCAATGTTTGATCTAACTAAACAGATCAGAGATGACAGAATACAAATTACAACATAAAAAGAGAGAAAATATATAACAAAGTAAAAGAAAGACGTAACATTTTCAACTCTCTCTATACTTAGATACCAATCTTAGTCCGAGTCTCCAAATACAAATTCTCTTTCGAACATACTATATCTATCTAGTAAATTGTATTCTTAATTCACTGGATTGTTACTTTGTTACGTATTGTATTAAGGTATTGTTAACAAAAGTTATATTAATTAATAGTTATTTATCTAGGTATCTACGGGCCTTGTAAGGAGTGATAGTGTCACGATTGCGAAAGAATACCGTAGTTATTCCGTCCAGTAACACTTGACTTTTTTTTTCAGAGCAAGAGAAAAGCGAAACTTTATTTAGTCTACAGTTATGAAAAAGTAAAGCTTCCACTTAGTGCTTAGTAGTAGGTACCTAAGTAAAAGGTTTATCTTTGGAATATTATGTTTTTAGGGTTACTTATTTATGTAACGTTTTAAAGGTTAATTAATAGGTAGGAGTAGTTTATTAGTTTTTTTTTTTTATATTCAGTAGTTAGTAGTTAGTATTTTTGTATGTAAGTCTGTGATCATTGATTGGCTACGTATTGATTTTTAACCACACTTTGAATTTTAGCTCCAATCTACATCGCATCTCTACCTCTTAATTTTTCATGGATTTACTTATAAATAAGGGCATCTTAAAATTATGACCAATTCGCTGCCGTGCAATATATTATTCGTTACTGTTTTGTTATTATAAAATTTCCTTCACTATTCCAATGACTAATATCATCTATACATACACCTACTCATGGTTTCAACTTAAGAACAACTGCAGAAATCACATTGACACATTTAATTATCACCGCCAAAACCATGACATCCACTTCAACAAAAAAAAACGCACCATCAACTTCACTGCACAGATTAACTTAAAAACACAATTTCATGGCCACTTTTGAGCGCGAAAAAAAATCGAAAGATTCGCGATTCCGAATTCGAATTTGGCGCGCGGCGAAATGTCGGTCCGTGCGGCGCGAGTTCAAAACACCCTCTGTGGCACGTGTCACGGCGGGAACGCCCGGATACTACCCCTCTAGGCTGGCGAGATGAAATAAGATTGAGATGAGATTATTTTTTGGAGATTTTTATTGTACCTTGTTAAAATATTTCTTTTTAAACTTCTATATGGGAGTTAGTTATCGAGGGTAAGACATTAAATTATTATTTTATTTTAATTAAGAAATAGATATGAATTAAAATCCTAGTTGTGTCTTTTTTTTTTAATAAACCACAAAATATTAAGTAGCTGGCCAGTCTAGGTACCCACTCTGAAGATTAGCGTCACCTAAACTGCACGTTCATGGTAGAGATAGTTTCTTTAAAAAAATGCCGCCCCTCAACTAAATATGTAGGTATTATTGCGACAACCTGTAATAGGAAATATTTATTTCTATTTCCTACCTCTTTGACATTAAATTGTATTGTAACTAAATTGTATTGTTGTGTAATGAATGTTCATTAGTATTCACAAATCAATGTTTTAAGTATTATGAAACAAAATTCGGAAATAACATATAATTTCCAAAAATAAATCACAACTTAAAAATTTAGCGCGACGAAATTTTTAGTACGCAGTATCCGAACGTGCATATCGTCGCATCCCTTCCTTATTTATATTGCTATCTCTGTCACACGTCTGATAAGATTAGCGATTATTGATATTACAATATTATTTTAAGTAGATAACCCTCACTTCTCGAAACCAATTTTTTTCGAGCATAAACCTACGCACACCTGAAAAAAATATCATCAGGTGCTTTAAGAATAAAAGTCCACTACCTATTTAAAAATTCTTATTGACTGCACAAGCTTCATAAAATTTTATAAATTGTGAACAGCGTTCAGGATTTAATAATATCAAAGTCCTATTACCTATTTTATGTATTACTTACAATGATAATTATTATAATTTAAAGAAGAGGTAGATATGTCACTAGCGTGCCGACGCTCAAGAGATTAAGAACAGGCAATTGACCGTTCTGCTCGTAGTCGTTCTGTCAATACAAGACGATACGCACGCTGTTGTTGTTGTCAGAAGTGCTTGACATTTGACACACAGCGTTAAAATGCCTTCGTGTATTATACCAATGTGATTGGTGTAGTGAAACAAAAGATAAACGTGTGTGTGTGCTGTAGCTCTTTTCGGAACAGATAGGCATAATGTATCTATATTTTTTAAATATCATTGATTGCCTGTTCAAAATTTAACTTTTCTTTAACATAAAAATGCCAGCAATATGTTTGCTAAAAGGGTTCTGGAAAATTTTATAAGAGGCGATGTCTGAGATAGGTAGGTTTGAGAACCTGTGCCATCTAGACTCTAGCTAGAGTTAGGTTAACTATTGGGTTTCCACATTGTTGACCATATTAGTCTCGTAGGTACTTCTAATACAAACCTATATTCTAGTCTAGTAAACTGGCCCGCCAGATTACTAGTCTAGTAATCTGGCGGGCGAGATGTCCCGGGTTCAATTCCTGGGATATTTACATGGCCGTTTCTCAGATCTCTGGTGTTTGTGATTGCTTATTTGTGTATGTCTATATCAACTACACCTACAGATAATCATTCGGTCTGTGTGTGAGCATTTATTTAATCAAACGGTCTTGTAACAGTTGATGGTTTAGGTATACCTACAGTCATTTATCTTATAGTATATAGGGTTGCCAGATGGTCGGGATTCGTCGGGATTGTCCCGATATTTCACATGATGTCCAGACTAGTCCCGACAAAATACAAGGCCCGAAAAAGTACAAAATGTCCCGACCAATCCCGACTTTTTGAAGTTTTGTCCAGATATTTCAGTCTTGCCAGCTGGCAATCCTACTTATATACTATATGCAGGTGTAGGTAGGTACATCTGTAGGTATATCACAAAGCAAAATCACATTATCAGATACTTGGTTGACAAATTGCTTCCATCAGAGGTTCAGTTATGTAGCACAGATATACAAAGGTAGATCAGTAAACTTTGGACTTGAGAACATTATACGTTTTACAGCGCTCCTGTATGTGTATACTTAATTGTCAATACCTGGGTAATTAACAAAGCCTTTTTTATGGAAATAGCCGACAAACGAGCTGACGATCTACCTGATGGTAAAAATGGCTATCGTAAGTAGTCCATGGACATGGACATCAGCAACACCAAAGGTATTACTGATGCGTTGCCGGCCAAGAAAAAGAGAAGAAAAAGAAAGAAAGAGCTGGCTCTCGAGCCAAACCTAATAATCTACTTAACATTTTTTTTATTTTCTTACCTAGTACCACTGCACTGTACCTATTTTATATTAAGGGTCTACTTTTATGTAACATATTAGTTACAGCTACTTGAAGTCGCACAGAATCTAGGAGCTTCTACCCTCTACAGAAGAGACCTATTCACCCCTATGGTATGGTAGAGGTTAGTTTAAGAGTGAATAGACCCAAAAATGCAAGGAAAGAAGGTAGTAACTTTACCTGCGAAACGATGTTGATGTTGACGCCCGGGTTCAATTCCCGGCACAGAAATTCACCTAAATGACGGATAAATATTTGTTCTTGGGTCATCGTGTATGATGTTTCATTCGTGTAGACTGAAGAGTATATACCTAACCTTCTTATGGTCCTAATAATAAAAATATCATATCATATCATTATCATCAATAAATTTTGTTTGCCATTGTTATTTATTTTTATTTTTATGGAAATAGCCGGCAAACGAGCTGATGGTAAGTGGCTATCGTCGTCCACGAACATCAACAACACCAAAGGCATCACTGATGCGTTGCCGGGCAAGAAAGAAAGAAGAAAAAGAAAGAAAGAAAGAACTGCAAAAGAGCTTCTTCGTTGAATGCTTCCACTAAACTAGTCTAGCTCCACAGTTTACGCGGTCTATTGCAAGCCGTAACAAATAGATCGTGCACACATTTTGACAAGATTACAGAATCGATTGATGTATGGCGGGACGGTTCATTAGAGAATCTATTAGTCTATTATAATATTATTGATAATAATGTACGGTTTGTGTCTGAGACCTGAGTGGCTTAGGATTACGTCATCGTTCCACTTCTGGGCTTGAATGAAGAATCTTGTTGGTCAGTCACTGGTTTATAATTTTATGGTGTGAGCTTTTATTAATTTAATTAGGCTTTGTTAGAATTTTGTTTGTTAGTTCTGTTTGTACAAAATAGTCCATCTGTTTCTCAAAAATTTCAGCAAAAAAATAATTTTACAATAAATAGTTACTTAATGAATACATTAGATACAAGTACTTATATCAACCGTTAAAAATTGAAAAAAGATTGAAAATTGAAAGAATTGAAAAAAAAAATTATAAGTAATAAGAAACAGTAGGCAATTCTAGCTAAAACTAAACTAAATGTAACTAACTATACCTATTACATCCTAAAACCGCCTACTTAAATCTTAACTGATTGAGCATTCTGTTTTAGGAAGTTGAAAAACAAGTTCTTTAATTAAAAAGTTTATGACTTTACTATGCCTACCCCAAGTACTAAATGCCAATTAGTCAAAATTACACCTTATACACAAACATTACAACTTAAAATCCAAGTGATATGGTATGCCTCATATTACATTTGATTAAAAGCGTCTTGACTCGGCCTGATAAATTAAAATGAGTTCTAATGTCCACAACTTACGGTGCATATAATTATCACAAATCTGACACAATCTCCTTAGCAAAATCAAAAGTAAATACAACCATTTTACATCACACAACAATAAATCTTATCACCGAACAATACGGTTTAAATTTAATTAACAAAATGTCTGAATATACGTCATTTTGTAACAGCAATGAGATTTAGAATGCGCAAACAATGTGATCTCATTGGTGCGTGAGCTGTCAAAATTTGGAACCAAGGCGGTGTAATCGAGTGGAACGGCCAGAAATATATCCGTCTCTTTCAATAACGTTTTGTTTGTGTGTTTTTGATGACGTTTGTAAACAAAAGTTGCAAGTTGTTTTGTTCGATTTGTTGTCTTCAGATCAAAGTGTTTCAGAATAAATTCAGATTATAAAAATTATATTTTTACATTTCGTGTTTGGAGTTATGTATCGCCAGATATTAGTAAAAACAATATTTTTATAATTATTATACAATTTTTTTATTACTTACACAAATTGGGTTGCTGTTTAAATTATCATAGAACAATATGTTCCTTCCCATTTTTGTAGTAATTTACTTCCTCCTGGGCGAAATAAAAATCAGATTTACCCCTCAGCAGAATCTGAGTTGGGTACACCCATGCTTAAATCTAGATATGTTCTTTTCTATCTTCTGTCCATCTATCTATACATCCAAATAAAACTATTATAAAACTATATAATAGATACTTCCGCGGCAACCGTTTCTCACAACCGAACCTGTCGGTAGGTCGCCAGTCATCACGATTAGTTCCGCTGGGGAACAAAACTCGCTTCCCGCTGTTCTCAGCTCCATAATGAAATTAAATACCAACATAATCTTCATTGAATTTAGCCAATTTTGATTAAAAAGCCTAACAAAATTTAAGGTAAGTATCTAAATTAAAATTCAAAATTAATATTTGGAATAATATTGAATAAACACGTAAATTTTATGACAATGTTTTACAAGTAGTTTAATAAGTACTAATATTTTAAAAATATTTTTATGTTTTTTTTCTAGTTATAATTTTCTATTTAGCCTAATGCTAGGTGGTAGAGAATGCAGCTCGCCATACCTTAAATTATTGTGGCCAATAAAGATTAAATAAATAAATAAATAGGTATACGTCATGTATTCTAGATGTTTTCACATTAGATTTATGAATGCAATACAATAATCTGAATTTTACCAAGAAAAAATAACCGACTTCCAAATAACTCAAAAACTACTCGTCAGATTTAGCTCAAATTTATGTGAGACGACATGACAAGCACCAGCTTTCGATTAAAAAAGAATCATCAAATCGGTTCACCCAGTCGAAAGTTCTGAGGTAACAAACATACAAAATACAGTCGAATTTAATACCTCCTCCTTTTTTGAAGTCGGTTAAAAAAGTAGTTTCTTCTAGTTAGACGATCTTGTAGTAGGTAAATAGGTACCTTCCTAGGTATGACCTTACAGCAGGTATCAATACAGTCATACTGATAATATGTCATACGTAGGTATTTACCTACTACTAGATATAAAACGGATATAATACATAATTGAATATAAAGTGTAGAAGATAAAATGGTATTAACTGGAGTTATAGTGAGAGAAAGAAAGAGATGGTACATAAGTCCAGTTATAAGACGTTATCACGTCAAAAAATCAAAGCTGGAGATAAAAGACTCGATATGATGTATGATAAGGGGTGTCGCCGACTTTATTCACCTGAGTTCACCTGAATTCACCCAGGTGTTTTAGTGTATTTTATTCACCTATGCATCCAGGTGATTTAAATCCACTAATCGAGGTGAATTGATGTAAGTAGACCATTTTAGTCAATGCAATTAGTGATGTTGGAATCCGATTCGATTTTGTATAACAATCAATTTTATTTATGAAGAAGTTTTAATATTAGGTAGGTATGGAAATAAAACAATCACTGCTGTCACAATATACTCAATCTGTGTTGGAAACTACGAAATTTTTCTAAGAAACAAAGGACCGTCAACAAACATGACGTTCCCGAGATGTTTCCGATGGGAAATCCCATGGGATATACGACATAAAATATAAATTTCTTTATCAAAGATAATGAAAGTAACACGTATCTGGAGAGCGTAGTAACCGACACGGGCCGACCGCAGCCACTTCCTTGGGAACTGCGCCAGTTCGATTACACACGAGGGTTTATTTCTTTTTAAGAGTTGAGGAGTCTGTATTACCAACATAGGGAATGCAAAATTATTTTGTCAGTCTTATTGAGATTTATGGTACAAAGGAGTTTCTGACGCTGTATTTCTTCAGGTTTCTTTGCGGAAAAATTGATGTTCATGAGGGTCTGAAAAGCCTACTATTTTTTTAAATCTGATCGTCCATTTCAATATATACGTACTGTTAGAAGTGGATTATGATGACCCATATTTTACTAGTATGGTGGAATTATCTTCAATGGCTCATGACTTGCAAGGATTCCATACAGGTTTATGGAGGAATTGGGTTCGTGTTAGAAAAGGTAATAGATTACTAATAGTTAATAGATTCTTGAGAACAAGAGTGATAGCAAAAGAGAATAAAATTCTGAAGCAAGTTAGAACTCATGCATTTGTGAAGAGGGAACGGTAATCAATGAGAAGTATTTCAGAAACATGATCCCTAAAAAATAATTAGTCAAAATGACTTCAAAGAAAGGCTAAATTTGTCTCTCTATAGTAATTCTAAAACACCTCTAACATTGAAATTTACCATCAATTTGACAATTTCTTTTATATACAAGGTCACAAGGATAACCTAGGATAACATTTCATATTATGGTCATCTTAATAATACATTCTTAAAAATTGTATTGGTCTCAAAACTGATAAAAAGTATCGTACATTTCCAAATTTAAAATCAGTGAACATCTTTAAACCATCAATGCCTAATGTATTCGAACCTGGACAACGCAGGAACATCGTATGTTATTGCGTCACTGGTTTAAAGTCAATCACGTGACGTTGTCAATCACGCGCATCGAAAGCGAAATGCCCAGCTGAGGGCGCAAAAAACGTTACGTGATCTGATGCCGCGTGTAGGGCGAACACTCTCGGTATAGATACAAAACTGGAACATTTTAACGTACACAGTACTTTCAGTTATATACAAGAGACGATGTTATTGATGTTATTTGTAACATAATGACTGGATCACTGGATTCACTATGAACTGGCCAAATAGTTCGCATGATTGATAATAACTGGAGAAGAAAAGTTTTGGGATGCTGACTATGTCTAAAGGAAGTAAAGGACCGGGTGGACTGACGATCTGAAGAAGACAGCGGGTATCCGCTGGATTTAGAAGGTCCAGGACAAGTCAGAGAAACTCAAGTTAGATGAGGCATTTACCCAACAGTGGACTTCTGACTTAATACCATGTTTATTTATGTTTGTTTACTCACGGTTTATTTAATGAAATACAAAAAAAGTATAGGTTATTAGGTACACATTATTGATAATATCATTATTCCGTTGTCAATGCGATTCTTGTCTTCGGGTAAAAGATTTTGGTTTTGGAATCTAACAAAACTTCAACGTCGAAATAAAACTAATGAGTTTTTGTTGTTTTAAACCTATCACTACTACTCATTACATACAATAATAAACATCATTATAAATGCAAATTCACTATCATAGCAACTAAATATCTATTTTAAGCGATCACTTTCTACCGGTCTGCAAAAAAGGTGTACAGAACTCTCTCCACATGTTTCGATCTAAATATAAATTCATTCAAAAACTCGAAGCCACGTTCTTGAGCGAGTAGTCGGGTGAGTGAATGGGGCGTTTTTTGTGCGAGTACACTTGACTAAATCGGTGTGAAATTAGTTGGGCCGGCGGCGGTCTGCGGCTACAGTTTTGTTGCGAAGCGCGTATGGATGTAGTTACCGCGGAAGTAGAGTTATCGCTTTTAGCATATATTATAATTTATTTATGTCACCTTTAAAAAGAAGAAATAATGGGCAAATTTGGATTGAGAATTTTTCAGTGTATTGTTACAACTTTAAGGACTTATTCCTTAGCACACTTATATTGTAATAAGCAAAGAAAATAACTATGCTTATCGTAATAAAAACTTGTAAGAGTTACAAAAAATATGGTTTACATACCACAAAAAATAAAAAATAAACTTACCATAATAACAATTCCAAGCTGACTGTTAAGAAAAAAAAACATTACTATAAGTCAACACATTAAGGTATTTGCTGAAGTAGGTAGATACATTTAGATCTCTGTAGATATTCTGAGAAATATATTCAACTAAAGTGGTAACAAACTTTGCTTACTACATCCTAAACTTTGATATACAGACGTACAAACAATACTGAAAAAACATTACGCCTCTTATAACATCCTATTTCTGGTCCATTATCCATTCTGGTCCATTCTTCAAGCGAACATTTAAAACAAATAACAATAAACAATTTATTCATTCGTTTTACTCTGTCCTCACTTTTGCTCGTCCCATTTAAAACGACATCTGTTTACATAAAAATAAAGTTAAAGATTAATCCAAGATTTGTTTACGACCCCGCTAATCGTTCCGCTTGAACCCGCGGGCAATGAGGGCATACCTTTCCCTAACTTATACGTGTATACAGATATCTCTGAGTCATCAGCACTGGGACCGAAACTCATCTTGTTTTATTAAGATTTTGAGGTCTTATGGTTAATCTATCTGATCGGCTACTGTATTGAACGGTACAGCTTAAATTGTTTTTCAACGATAACATTCAGTTTCAAGCCCTTTTATTGTATTCAATAAAAATAACTTCATTGCTTATTTGTTTATGTTTTCTGGTGAAACCACAATAATTACTTTTAGTGAATCTAATACATTACTTAACGATTTTAGAAATAGCCGGCAAATGAGATGACGTTGTGGCTATCGTCGCCCATGGACACCAACAACACGAAAGGCATCAATGATGCGTTGCCGGCCAAGAAAGCGACAGAAAAAGAAAGAAAGATTAAATTGAAACTTATAATTGAACTTAAACTTGAAATGTATAATTCTTTAAGCGCTATTGTAAGAGATTTTAATTGCACAGGAGTTTGATTAAATGATAATCTGCAAGTATGATGACATAACATATGTTACGTTACGTCATTCCTAATCCTAGGTCCTCACCTAGGAGAAACATTTACGCACGCTCCTGAGTGTGCATAAATATTTATTAATACTTTGAAATGAATTTGTCCCCTAAATATTACTGTTACAAAAAAAAAAAACATTAAGAGATTCAATTAAAATTTCTATCATAGCAATATTGTTCGTGATGTTATTAATAAGCTGTAATAAAACTGAAATAATTTGTATCAATTTCACACCTTTACGAAATACTAAATTTGAATTATAGTTATAAAAATTGTAATCCGAAAGCCTATGAATAACAGATATCGTTTACTGTAATTGGCCTGTACTACAGGTACTACTACTCACAGATAATAATTCTTGACAAAAATAACCGACTTCAAAATAACTCAAAAACTACTCGTCAGATATCGCTAAAATTTAAGTGGAACCACATGACAAGCACCAGCTTTCGATTAATAAAAGAATCATCAAAATCGGTTCACCCAGTCGAAAGTTCTGAGGTAACAAACATAAAAATATACAGTCGAATTGAATACCTCCTCCTTTTTTGAAGTCGGTTGAAAATATAAACGTACACAAACTCACACGATTTACTAGGATCCCTGCAAATAGTAATTATAGACGCACAAATCCTACTAATGTAAGTTTATAAGGATGCATTGAAGTATTCATCAGACATCAGACATCGCGAACACAATGTATGTTCCAATGAATTGGCGCCGATCGGCTTCAATTTTCAATGGATTCGTTCGATTTTAAAAGGAGAACGGGAGCTCAATTTTGAAAATAGAACCTCCTGGCGGGACACACATTTTGTTCGAGATGTCTGTTCTATGACATTATACTTTAATGTAAGGATGGATGTCTGTTGCTCCTTCACGTAAAAACTACTGAACGGATATCCATGAAACTTGGCACATAGGTAGACCATGACCTGGAATAATATAGAAAGTTCCTATTATCCCGGAAAACGCGAATATAAAGGTTGACTGGCAGAGAATGCTTTTAGCATGAAGTCCGCCTTTTGTACTGATACATTTTGTACGGTTCAATAAAGTTTAAATAAATAAATAAATATGAATGACGATCCTGTAGCCTAGTTGGTAGCGACCCTACCTGCGAAGCGAGGGGTCCCGGGTTCGATTCTCGGCCGGGGCAGACATTTGTGTGACAGATAAATATTTGTACTCGGGTGATGGGTGTGATTGTGATGTGTTATATGTGTCGTACATGCCACACGCGACACAGGTAATAACCTACTGCGGGGGTATGAGAGTGTTAGCGTTTATTTATATAGTCGCGGGTAGAGCGCTAGTGTGACATAAAACATACATACTGTCACATAATACGCTTGCCCTAACCGGGAATCGAACTCGGGTACAGGAGTCAAGAGCGATGAGACTATTTATAGGGCTAAAACTTTACGAACCAAGTTACTAAATTAGTCATGCACATCTTATTGGCCACCAAAGCAATGGTGATGGCTTTGGCTTTAATAATGTCTATTGATCATAAAGACCTCTTAATTGCGCGTCTTCTCGCGACTTTACTCTTTTTAAATAGTTCTTAACAGTCGACATACCTTGTCGATATAATATTGTTACGACGAGCGAGGAAGGTTTGCAACAACATAATATAATAACTAGTTTATAATTATTTAAACTGATTAAAAAACTTCTGAGCATTCAGTGAAAATTGATTGAAATGTATTTAATTTATTAATAAATTATAAAACGAACGTAACATTTATATAACGATAATTTCGGTAACTATCGTAATATAGTAGTCGTAAAAAACTACTTCTGCTAGTCATGATCATGCAGTTGCATTAAGTTGCAACAAAAACAAAAATCTGGTTTGTTATTTCTTGGCTGGCAACGTGTCTATAACTCCTTTGCATTGCTGATATACATGGGCAATGCTGGCAACTTATCACAAAACTTATTGATGTTATCTACCATCAGGTTTTATGAAATTTATTGTGAAATAAAACTACATACAAATCTATTATGAGCTAAAAAACAAAGTATGAAAATGCAAGAAATACAAGAAATAGTAAGTCGCTTTGTGTTATGCTATTTTTAGAAAGATTATTACAATATTGTATCAGTTATATAATCCGGTACCAATTTTCGGATTTCCGTGATTTGTCACTTTTTACTAAGATTTCTCGTCAAGTGATTTCTTATCTAAAGTGATAGTAACTTAAGGTATGGACATTCCCTTAAAAAATAAAAAACCGCGTGCCCATTGCAGCGTACAATAGGGCCATAGAGCTAGGAACGACAAGATAGTACGCCTGCAAAAATTTGATTGCATTACAGACAAGACAAGCAAGGCCGTTTTTAATCTACTGGAGGCCCTGGGCATATTAGGATAATGGGGCCCTTATGACTTTGACAGAACACTATTTCGTTAGAATAAACAAAGAAAGTAGATAAGCAAGCCTCTAGATTTATGCAAAAGCTAATAAGCAAATTGGTATTGTAGTCAGTAATTTAGGTTCGATTTATTCGAATTAAAAAAAGTTTTTTGGTAATGAATAACAGTTATCGTTTATTGCTCTGGCAGGAACTAAGGGGCCCCTATCGATCACAGGGCCCTGGGCACTTACCCAGAGTGCCCAGTGGGAAAGAGGGGTCTGAAGAAAAGAATAAGTACTACCTTGTAAATAACATGCAATTTGATTTACAGATCATGAGTCTCTCCTCTTCAGGAGGCCTGGAGCATATTTATATTTAACAATGCAAATTGACGGAGGGGTTAGTGGCAAACTCGAGTTTTGGAAGTTTTCACGCAACCGGAATCCTTCCGATACCGCACTGTCATCTTACCATAACAAATGGTCCCGTCAACTTTACGTGCCTTTCGAAACACGGTAATGCAATTTTTCCTATTTAATTCATAATAATTTCCCAGAGAATAGTAACTTGTACTTCAAATAAAGTGTATTTTATAAATAAACGGTAACTCACCATCTCCGCTCTGGTTGCTGCTGTGTGCGTGGTACTGCTCATCTGAAAAGTCGTACTCTACGTCAGGTCAAACACATCTGCTCTCAACACAAACATTTGTACTTATTGTATACGAGTAACCGCCCTCGCTTTGCTTCGGTTTTCTTATTTTTTTATTAGGAGTTTTTGAGTTTTATTAAGGATCCCTAATTTTTTTGAAAATATAATATAGCCTATTTTACTCGGGGATAGTGTAGCTTTCCAACAGTGAAAGAATTTTTCAAATCGGTTCAGTAGTTTCGGAGCCTATTCAATGCAAACAAAAAAATCAAATCTTTCCTCTTTATATATTAGTATAGATGACGACCCGTGTGGCGCAATGGTTACCATGCCGGATCGACGTACCAAGGGTCCTGGGTTCGATTCCCAGCGAGGTGGAAATTTGAATGATGAGTTTGAATTTCTGTTCTCGGTCTGGATGTGAATGTCCTTGTCTAGTGTATTGTCCATGGCACCCACGACACAGGGAATCCTAGTGTGGGGCTATGAGTGTGAAGCGTTATTTATTTATACTATTATTTATTTTTTATTTATTCTTCATTATACCTTAAACGGATGGTATAAAAGGCGAGCATAATCGTAATAATTTAAATTTTGCAGAGTTAGAGCAAAAGTAGCTGTTTATTGAATACTTATTATAAGTAAGGAATAATAAGTAGTTTCTTTACTTGCAATGAATTTAATAAAATTGCCTTTATAATTGAATAAATAGTAACCTTACAATAAATTTTAAGAAGTTCAAATAGTATCTAAATTACTTCCTAAAAGATATTATGTTAATAAATAGTTGTTATTTTTATTCACTATGATTTTCTTTCATCATCATTATGAATACACTATCAATACAGGAAATTATAAAAAAATACATTAATAAATGTAACTAAATAACGTATGTTATTATATTACAAATATTCATATCATTTCCTTCATTGAGTTCCTTACCTGAATCCACATTACTTACAATTAGTTTATGTTATGATTATTTAAACGTAAGTAGGTGTTAATTACGAAAATTGAAACTCAAGTATGACATTTTTCTAGTATTAACAAAACATTAAAAAGTAAGTTGTTACTCACTTCTCTGTTGTATTTTAAAAACTTGGGTAGTAAAATAAGCAACAGTATTTACATAACAATAAAATAAAACAAGATTACCTCCATTCCTATGGTCATTGTTGAGTATCTCCAGGCTCTGGAGCGGTGGTCCATGACTGAGGACTTTCTGCTGGGGGCTGTGAGGATCCAGACCCTCTACCTCCAACAATGGCGCATGAGGTTCATAAGCATGCACAACCAATGGAGGAGCATGCAGATCCATTGTAACAACCTTACAGCATCACTTGACAAAATAACACAATAACTAACTTTGTAAAATTATAATAAACTAGAGACAGTTCTAAACTATTTATAACTCTCACTCGACTGGCACGTAATCGTTGCAAGTTCGTTGCTATTGGGCAGTTCTATTTTTTATTTAATCTGTGGTCGATTTGCACTGTTATTGGCACTGGTGAAACTAAACCCTAAAGAGAATTTGTGGAGTATTTTTGGGTGTTACGGAACTTTAAGTTAGTGTCCTATTTCGTCTTATTGTCACATCGTTAGATAATATAGTTGTTTTTCATTTCACCAAACTTTCTTCCGGATTTTCAATCTGAGCTTCACCATTTTGATCTGTAACAAAAAGATATACTTTTATTATTTTGTGTCAATTAGGGTTAAACCATAATAAGGGTAATGACCGTAGTAAGGGTGACATGGTTTTGCTACTGATGATGTAGAGCTCATTCCTACTTCCGTGAACTTTAGGGCTAATTTTTCTATTAATATTATTTATATTTTTTTATACATTTGACCTCATAATCTCCTCCTCCTCTCCTCGTAATATGATTATAAATACTTTCATTTTTAATTGCTATTATTAATGATAATCTTAATATTATATAATTATAAATGACGTGTCACGTTGTTTGTCCGCGATGGACTCCTAAACTATTTAACCGATTTCAATCAAATTTACACAACGTGTGCAGTTGGATCCAACTTGAAAGATAGGATAGACGGAAGGTTTTAATAAAAATACTTTTGACAGAAGGAAGTCTGTCCGGGCAGCTAGTACAATATAAAATATGGTAATAAAATATACTGACAAATTCATATAATTCATATAATACAACTCAAATTTTCATTTTTATAAATATTTTTAGGGCATAGCTGTATCGACTATTTTCATTAACTACCTACTTAACACTAACTAGATAAATAATATCTAAATCAAAACTATCCGTGACAAAAACCTTCTCTGTCAACCCTTACAATACTATAATTTTGATACTTTTTAACAAATAAACATACTATTTGCTTCTTAATGGTGTGGGTGAGAAGACGTGACGCCTTTCCCACGTCATTACATCGTTAAGGTGTTTTTATTGACGCTACTTTGTTTACGTATAAGTACCTTAAACAATTTAAGACTATTTAAAACACTTATAAACATTGTTAACTGTTAACCCCCATTTTACCTAATACGGTTTTATTAATTCAATCATTGAGAGGTATTTCAAGATTCAAAGTAAATAAATAATTATAATTTATTTTTTATAGTCATAGGAAATTTTAACCTATGTATTTATGGAATGGATTTTTAGAAACCCTTTCTTTGTGCTTCCCAAAAGCATATTAAAAGGAATCCTTAAATAATGTTTTATGCTTCTAAGTCCTCTGATATAAGCAATGTTGTTAGTAAACCTTTAGTATTTTACCATTTATGGATATGACTGCTACTAAGAAAATTTCATGAACTCTCCTGCTTTGGAATCTTTTAAATAGTAACTTGTTTGCTTTCGTTAATTAAACAGTAGTATGCGATACTTTTCGAAGGCTTTTAAACTAAACATAAAGATGTTCAATGTGTATAACTGTATAATATACAACATAAGTATATCCAACAACAAAATGTATATATCAGATTAGTCAAACAGACTCCTATGTTACTTTTACAAGTAATAATTTTATATCAAACGGATTTCCTTCATCAAACATTTTTTACTGTATAATACGTATAATTAAATAGCACACTAAGGTGAGCATACGATAAAATTGTATACGATATTATGTACGTGTGAATAGCGTGAGAATATGTCGCACACGCTAACAATATGTCATGATCGGTGCGAAGATAACCCGTTAATTGTATTAACTTCATTAAATTATATTTTAAGGAAATAACATTGACCTCTTTATTGTGTTTTTGTTACATTAGCGGATAATGTCAAATAAACACGAAGCAAAATAATATTGTAATTGAAAATATATGAGTTGATGTAAATGTAACATTTCAAACATAATATATGATCCTGAACAAATTGTAAATTATTTAATTTTGATTGATTGATCATTTCATAATTATATTTATTTATTATCTAAATCAAATCGAATCATGTCAGTTTTTTATTTGCTTTTTATTTGCTTCAATTTACAAAAACATATTAAGAGTAATAAAAATACAAATACGAGTAGGTCCACCACAATCTACCTCACAGCATGCAAAATGTATGTCACAGAAAAACAAAATAATATTATGAGTTTATGATTTACGACTATTTCATTTAAATAATAAGTACAATATATTTAAGATATCATTATGTCAAGACCTTAATTATTATTTATTCAATTAAATTAAATCAATTAGAATAATACTTAATTAATATTTATAATTCATTTATGCAATAAATGATGCAATTAATGATAGCGGTGGCACAAAATCTCAAATTTTGCATTTGCATGTTATCAGTGTCTCCTTTGTTAGGCATATAATAATGTATTATTTAATAGTTATCATGATATATAATCATTTCATAATAAATAATCGGTAACTGTGATAAAAAAGTGCAATGTAAATTTTTCAATATGAACTCATATCTTATTTTTTATTTCTTTTTTCTTTCCGTATGTATTACCAAATATGTCAGTAAGCTGTCCCTATTATCTTCAAAATGAAACCTAGATAGAACTAAATTAATGTAAGGAAATTATGTTTATCATCGCTTAACATAACATATTAAACAAAAAATAACTATATTTCACTCATTCCCCTCAATATCTCAAGACATATCTTCAGACGGCGTGCTACTGTGCCTCACGGCATTGTATTGTCGAATTCTCACAGCCTTGTTCGGCAGTAACCTTTTTGTGCGGGATGGACGGCGTACCTTGTACCCTGCGTGGCTGCGTCATGACGACTTGTGCCTAAATTGTTTAACTTGCATTGTTCTTTCAATAGTTGTTGGTTCTGAAATGTCGTATGGATGATATGAGAGGAAACGCATGTGTGAAGAGTGATGGAATGGTGATGGAAAGTGATGAGGACGATCAAATTAAAATTGAATGGATGAAATATGTCAGAAAACTCAGGCCCACATTAATAATGTCAGGTCCTACAAAAGTCAATTTTACTTACTATCCGACTTTTTTTATCCGACTTCAAAAAAAGGAGGAGGTTCTCAATTCGATTGTATTTTTTTTTTATGTTCGTTACCTCAGAACTTAGGACTGGGCGAACCGATTTTGATGATTCTTTTTTTAATCGAAAGTTGGTAGCTGTCATGTGGTCCCATATAAATTTTATTGAGATCTGACAATGGCATCCATGATAAAACCATATAAGTCTTAAATTTGTATTAAGTAAGCGCGACAAATGGACGAATAACTCAATATCACGCCAACCGATTTCGATGACTCTTTTTTTAATCGAAAGCAGGTACTTGTCACGTAATCCCACATAAATTTGAACGAGATGTGACAAGTGGTTTTAGAGTAACTTTGAAGGTTATTTTTTGTTAATAAAATTTAGATTAATACATATGTAACTTTTGTTTCATATGGAATGAAAACTTAAAGAAGACAGCGGGCATCCGCTGGATTCTTAAGGCTCAGGTCCGGTCAGAGTCAAGTAGGGGGAGGCCTATATGTCCAACAATGAACCTTCAGGTGTTGGTGGATGGATGTTATTTGTATTATGCGAGTAACTTTCAATCAAAGAGTCAAGGAATCAAACTTGGATGCTCTGACAGAGTTCAAAGTTTCGATATAATATTTGTTAATGATTAACATACTGAATCTAAAAACTGAATTAAAAATATTTTAAAACAGATGCTGGAAGAGAAGCGTGGAATTTTGCTTTGACGCTTGGACTCTCCCAGCTGGTAAGGCAAGCGACACGGGTGCCCGATATCGATAGCCACACGGCCAACTGCCTAGACCTTCTGCTGACAACTGATCCAGACAGGTATGATATTCAGGTTTCCTCCCCGTTGGGAACTTCTGATCACTGTCTGGTGAAATCTGTATCGACATATTCCCCTCCGGACTGCGAGCCCCGTGGTAACCGACGAATGTGGCGATACAAGTCAGCAGATTGGGATGAGATGCGACACTTTTTCGCATCTTATCCTTGGCGGCAGCTTTGCTTCTCTTCTGACGATCCGTCGAGCTGCGCGGATGCTATAACCGATGTGGTACGTCAAGCGATGGAGTATTTCATCCCTTTTTCTGATGTACCCATCGGTGGCAAAGCTCGCCCATGGTTCACCGCCGAATGTGAGCAAGCTGAGCAGCGCAAGCATTCAGCTTACTTAGCCTGGGTGGATGCTCGAAGCCGCAAAGCTCCGGATGTCAGCGCTAAGAAGAAAGCTTTTAATCAAGCCGCCAAGTCTTACAAAAAGGCATTACAGAAGGCAAATTCCGTCCGCATTATTCACATCGGCGAAAAACTCTCTACCCAACCGTCCGGTAGTAGAGCTTTTTGGTCTCTCGCCAAAGCGGTCGAGAATAATTTCTGTCGGCCTACACTGCCTCCGCTGCTAAAACCGGATGGTTCCCTGGCTCATACAGCTAAAGAGAAAGCGGACTTATTCGCATCTCTTTTTGCTGAGAATTCGCGTCTGGATGTCAGCAATAACGTACCACCCCAGTTGACTCATTGCGGTATCTCTATGCCGGAGATCCGTATTACAAACAAAGAAGTCCTTAAAACCTTGCGGTGTCTAGACGTGAATAAAGCCAGCGGACCGGATGGTATTCCAGCGATAGTAATCAAGAAATGTGCACCCGAGTTGTCTCCTGTATTGACACGTCTGTTCCGCCTCTCAATTGAGACTGGATCAGTGCCTCAATCCTGGAAGCTTGCCAACGTGCAGCCCGTGCCCAAGAAAGGTAGCCGTGCTGACCCTGCGAACTATCGGCCTATCTCAATTACCTCCATACTCTGCAAGATTATGGAGCGTATATTGAATAGGCGCCTCATGGCATACCTAGAACAGAATGATCTCCTTAGCGATCGGCAGTACGGGTTCCGCCGAAACCGATCAACAGGAGATCTTCTAGCGTATGCCACACATATATGGGGCGAGGCCCTCGAGAAAAATGGGGAGGCACTTGCTGTCTCCCTTGACGTCTCGAAGGCCTTTGATAAGGTCTGGCACGCTAGCCTTCTAAGCAAGCTTCCAGCTTACGGCATATCCCCTGGCCTTATCGACTGGGTAAAAAACTTCCTGAGCGACCGGTCTTTCCGCGTTGTAGTCGATGGCTGTTCATCGAAGACGATGGCTACAAATGCCGGAGTTCCTCAGGGGTGCGTTCTCTCTGCCACTCTATTTCTGCTACATATTAATGACCTGCTTATGCCCGGTATCTATGGGTACGCAGACGATAGCACAGTGGTAGAGAGATACCTACCAAGTTCCAGGGCCAGTCGGGACGAAATTCAGTCTGAAAGAGAGGCCATGGTGGCTCGTGTGAATCTGACACTTCGGGCTGTGTCCGAGTGGGGCGAAGCCAATCTTGTGAGACTCAACGCCACTAAAACGCAGACGTGTCTATTCACCGCCAAGAAGAGCCCGTTCACCTTGGCTCCTACTTTTCGGAATGTGTCCTTGGATTATACCGACTGCCTTCAGTTGTTAGGAGTAGAGATATCCTCGAAACTCAACTTTGGGCGGTTCATCGAGACCAAAGCTAAGGCTGCTGCAAGGAAACTTGGTGTCCTTGCAAGGGTGCGACGGTACTTCACACCCAGGCAACTCTTAAGCTTGTACAAAGCTCAGGTTCGGCCGTGTGTGGAGTACTGTTCGCACATTTGGGCAGGCGCAGCCAAATGTCACCTTTCTGCTTTGGACTCGATGGAGAGGCGTGCGAAGAGGCTCATTGGTGACCCAGATTTGGTTGAGACCAATCTTCAAAGCCTCGAGCACAGGCGCAAAGTAGCCAGCCTCTCGGTTTTCTACAGGGCACATTTCGGAGAGTGTGCGCAGGAATTGTTTGAGATAATTCCCCCATCTCCGTTTCTCCATCGAACGACACGACGCACGGCGGGTATCCATCCTTTCGTCGTGAACATCCCGCCGGTACGGACGACGCGGTTTGCCTCGTCATTCGTTATACGCACCGCGAAGGACTGGAATAACTTGCCTGCGTCGGCGTTCCCGCCAGCCTACGACGTGGATGTCTTCAAGAAAAGAGTGAATAGGCTTTTTCTAAGTTAATGTGCTCAGCATCTTGGACCACATCTACACTTACCATCAGGTGGGATTGTGGTCAAGCATTAACTTATTCGTGTAAAAAAAAAAAAAAAAAAGATTCAAGATAAATTTGGTTGGGAAGTATCAAATATTTTATTATAAATAACTTCCTATAGTTACAATAAAAATGCTAGTACATTTTAAATGCAAGCACAAATGCAGTGACAACATTTGAATATGAAACAAAAGGCGTCCAACGACTAGCGCGAGATACTTATAATATCTACATAGTACAGTGGCACTGGAGCTACGAACGGTTTTGAGGTCCAAATATATAATTATTATTTTTAACCGATTCCAAAAAAGTAGGAGGTATTCAATTCGATTGTATTTTTTCTATGTTTGTTACTTCAGAACTTTTGACTGGGTGAACCGATTTTAATGATTCTTTTTTTAGTCGAAAGTTGGTGCTTGTAATGTAGTCCCATTTAAATTTGAGCGAGATCTGACGAGTAGTTTTTGAGTTATCCCTAATTTTGAAGTCGGTTATTTTTTGTCAAGAATTATCTATGTACAATATTATGAAAATACTTGCTTGTAATCGCAAAAAATAATCCTACTAATCTATACTAATATATAAAGAGGAAAGATTTGATGTTTTGTTTGCATTGAATAGGCTCCGAATCTACTGAACCGATTTCAAAAATTCTTTCACTGTTGGGAAGCTACACTATTCCCGAGTTACACAGGCTATATAATATTTAAAAAAAATTAAGGATCCTTAATAAAACTCCAATAATGTAACCCAAGTTACTCGTAATATTATAAACGTGAAAGTTTGTATGCATGTTTGGTACTTTTTCACGCAAAAACTGCTAAACGGTTTTTCATGAAATTTTGCTCGCAACTGGACCGTATTCTAGAATAAGATATTTACACTTATTATCCCGCAAAACATGGGTCCCATATAGCCGTGGGAGACTGCTAGTTTTAATCTTAATTTAGCCAGCTGCGGGTTCCGTATTTCGGTTTTAATTTTAATTCAACCTAACTTACATACTTAGTTTGAGTTTGCACACGTAACATTTATTTTTAAGGCCAATCACCTTGACAATGAAAATATAGTATTATAGACATTTATTCTACGTACAAATAATAACGAGAATTATATTATTATGCGTTTGTTAAATTCCGTAATATTTATTCACAGCCAACAAGGTTTTTCCGATGTTAGTTCTCTGTTTAGTTTTACTTGAATAATAATAAAATAGATAACCCTATTAAACTTTCATACATCTATGGCAGAAGCCGGGAAACAATAGCCGGCCGGGGCACGAACCTGGGACCGCTCCGTTTAAATAAATACACACATTTTATTTGCAAAACGGAAATGGTGATTTATGTTTGCGTACAATTCTAATGTATGAAAGTTTTGCTAAAATTATTCTCGGAATGTGTTTTGTGAACAAGTTTTTATCGCTAGTGTATGTATTTGTATTTTATTTTATTTTATTTAAAATAAATGACTGACGACTATGGGTTAAGAGGTGGTTAAAGTGTAATCTGTCAAATTAGAGGTCAGGCTTCGATTCTTGATGTTTTAAGTTATGCGCTTATACCTATATAAGAATAAAAACAACATACAAAATGATGAAGATACAACATTACAGTACCTAAGTATGAAACAACCGTTCCATAATTCAGATGATAGCCTCTCATAGTAGTAATAACTTTATCTGTAGAGCGGAGTCCCAGGTTTGGTTCCGGTTTGATACACAGTTATGATAAAAGTTTGTTTACCGTAGGATTGTGTTGGGTTATGTGTCATTGCTATTGCGAATAGCAGACCAGTTTTAGTATCAAAATTACATTGTTATAAAGTTACCTGGTACAGCCACGGACCTAAAAAAATACGGACGTAATCCCAAGAACAAATTCAGTGAAGCACCCATAGTAATACCAACTCTCTATTCGTACAAGTACACACACCCACACATTGACACTTCACTGCTTCAATCGCGAATCAAAAATTACGCACACATGGTAAGCCGGTGGCCATTGCTATGCTTCACTCTCGATTAGACGAGGTAACTTCCGTCTTTTTTCAGGTCCGTGGGTATAGCATTAAAAATTAAAATGAATATCAGTTCTATAGTAAAATCAACGATCACAATGATAATCATTAACATAAAGTCTCAGCATGCTGCAGGTGGCATGAATTCACTATTTGGTATAATGACCAAAAACATTTTGGCGAAATGAATATCTTTAGTAACGTTGAAGCAAAGTCTTACTAAATACTTACTAAAATACTTCAACGTCCGAAGAAATAAACAAATATTCTACATTCAAAAAGTTATAATCAACCGAATCCAATATGGCGTCGGAAAGGATTCTCAGCGCAAAAACCAGTGATATTGAACCTCGAGATAATTTTAAGACAGATAAAGTAACAACGCTTAACTCGTCGATTACCGGGAACGTGGATTCACGTTCGAACTCAAAAGTACCGCCGCCGCCGCGATTCTTAGGTATTAATTAATTGCGAGTAGGGTGACAATAATGTTAATATGTCAGATTCGGAGTTTTGACACTACAAATAAATAATTTTAATTGTAGCACAGAACATTCACATAAATATTTCAAATTTCGTATCTTTTTGCTCACAAAACTCAAAAAATAGTTCGTTTTGATTTTTCTTATTCAAGTGTTTATATTTCTACAAGAGTGATTGAAAATTACAGGTTTTTGACATTGAAGTATTATTACTAGCATATAGAACTGACACTGCGAACACAATGTATGTTCCAATGAATTGGCACCGATCGGCTTAAATTTTCAAAGGATTCTTTCGATTTTCAAAGGAGAACGGGGGCTCAATTTTGAAAATAGAACCTCCCGGCGGGACACACATTTTGTTCGAGATGTCTGTTCTATGACATTATACTTCAATGGTTTTTGATATTTTCATTCACAGAAGTAAGTGACTATACATTTCTAATACGCACATAACTTTGTAATTAGAGCTATGCGCGGGATTCGACCGTAGACCCCCTGTAAGATCCCCCGGGGATCAGCGTTCATATTTATTCACTACCACTACTGAGTACTTACTTGGAATTTGTTTGTAAGTACCGTTGCTAACAACCTGCAAACGAATTAATTCTCCGCTGTAAACCCACAGCAAGAAAAGTTTATGCATTTGAAATATTTTTCAATCGATGCTTATTAGGTAATTGTGGCAAATATTAGTGGTGGCAACAGTTGCGCAACTAAAACAGAGAGATTTGTTTTAGCTTCGTTTGATCTAAGAATTTATTTAAGAGTCCCGGGGCACAGTCTTCTTAATGGTTTATCTCTTCTATCTCTTTCTCTTCTTTCTAAAAGAACGCAGAAGCAATATAGACTTCCATATCTGAATCATAATAATAAAATATTTTAATTTCGACTTGATAGGATTTTTTTAATATTAATATTATTTTATGTAAAATTTTTCAAACATGTCTAGACAAGTCCGTTAACGTATTTATAACTTATGTTTACTCAAGGACTGAATTAATTGATTATAATTATTTAATTAATGTCCTTTAAATGCTCATACATAACACTAACACCTCTATTTAGGATTCGTTACGTCGGCCATTCACGGAACAGTACACAGGAAATACACAGAAGGAGGAGAAATATACAGAAGCGTTCTTCCTACGCCTTCCAAGGTATACCTGTTTCCACCTGTCCAATAGACGTAGATTTTCTTGTGGCATTGAGTTTGAAAACTCTCACGTGCATACATATCGCTCACCTAGTAATACTATAATGGCACATCTGCAAAAAATGCGAAATTGAGTTTATATGGTATACGTGTTTAAAAGTGCATAATCTATATAGTGATAAATATGTATTAATGTCTATACTAGTAACCAAACCCATACAATCTGTAAAAAACGTAAAAAGAACCCATAAATTAATTTTAAACATTTTTATATAATTTTTGAAATTCGCTTCTGTAAAATATGACAAATGTAGATGTGCCGTTGTATTACTAGGTGAGCGATATATGCAGGTTACCTTCGTTTTCTGTCACGGATGCAGCTGTTTTACAATTTATACGTGATCTGTAAAAATTAATTTTTGGATACTATCCTGTTTGTCAAGTAAAGATCAGGTTCCTGAAGTGGGATGAATTACTAGTTAGTAGTTAGTTTTTTTTATATGGAAAAGTCAACAAACGAGCTGAAAATCCAACTGATGGTGCGGTGCTACTGGTTGCCGGCCAAGAAAGAGAGTAAATAAAAAGCGGCCAAGTGCGAGTCGGACTCGCCCATGCAGGGTTCCGTAGCAACAAGTAACATAATATAAATGTTCTTGTAGTTCGTTGTAACTTTGATCGAGGTAAATTGCGGTTTACGATTTATGACGTATTAAAAAAAAACTACTTACTAGATCTCGTTCAAACCAATTTTAAGTGGAAGTTTGCATGGTAAAGTACATCATATATTTTTTTTAGTTTTTTCATTCTCTTATTTTAGAAGTTACAGGGGGGGGGACACACATTTTACCACTTTGGAAGTGTCTCTCGCGCAAACTATTCAGTTTAGAAAAAAATGATATTAGAAACCTCAATATCATTTTTAAAGACCTATCCATAGATACCCCACACGTATGGGTTTGATGAAAAAAAAATTTTTGAGTTTCAGTTCTAAGTATGGGGAGCCCCCAAAATTTAGTGTTTTTTTCTATTTTTATGTGAAAATCTTAATGCGGTTCACAGAATACATCTACTTACCAAGTTTCAACAGTATAGTTCTTATACTTTCGGAAAAAAGTGGCTGTGACATACGGACGGACAGACAGACAGACAGACAGACATGACGAATCTATAAGGGTTCCGTTTTTTGCCATTTGGCTACGGAACCCTAAAAAAGAAAGAAAGTTGTATCAGTTGGGTAAAGGATTAAAATACTAAAGGGAAATAACTCCCGTTGCTGCTGTTGTTGTAAAGTAGGTAACTAAGTTTTTTCATATTTGTAAATTATAATTATAGAATTTCAGTAAAATTGTGGAATATTTCTAGACCGAGTTGTCTCCCCAATTACCATTGGTGCGTAACGGTTCGATGAAAAACGTAAAAATGAGTTTTGTAAACAATAGCAATTTTACGGTAGATTTACTGCGCTGACCCCTGCGTAAGCGCAGGTTGAAAAACTGCACTGGTAATTGGGAGGGTTTCAGTTTACCCTCCTAATTTTGTTACCCTTGGAATATTGTTTTTGGGGGTAGATTCTCGAATGAAACTCGAACGATTTACTTTTCTTTGTGGAGTAAATCCCGCCCAAGTTTCGGATTTTTTTGCAAATACGAACGATTTAAGTTATCCGTCTAACTTTTGACTGCGCCCGGAGTAGTATAACTCGCTCTTTCACTACTCACATAAAGTGTACAGAGTATGTTTTAAAATTACAATTCACTTACCTGCATCAAAACTTAATTGCATTTAACGTCAAAGAGCAAGCTTAATGAAATTAAGTTTTAATGCAGGTAAGGTAATTTTATGTTTTTCTCTGCCCTTCTGTTCTTTTTTACCATCACCGTCTACCAAGAGGTCGTCTTGTAGAGCTTCACACACTGCCATGATTTGAACAATACTTATAATTTTCGATGTTAATTTAATGACAATGTTTCTTCCGGTTGTCTTACTTTTACTCACAGAGCAAGTATGATGTATGATGATGATGATGATATATTAAAATGACATACATGTTCATAATTTCATCAATCTTTTTTTCTTAAATAAAATATAAAAAAGAACTTGCACAACTATGCGTGCTTCTTATTTCATATTCTCTTTTTTCGAGATTAATTCGATAAACAAAACAAATGGTTGCGACGATTTCCATGTTAAAACAATAATTGATCATTTTGACCCCATTTAACTTGTAAATTGTGCTAACCCTCTAAATTCCAATGGTCAAAGGCACCCTTTAACTTACATCGCGTGACGACAAACTATTGTAATTAATGGGGTTATTTATAAAGTGCATAGAATCATGATTTTTGTAGTGGAAAATAAAACGATGGAAACCGTTTCATTCTATTAAAATTATAACAATTAGTGTAGATAAACTTACTTCGCGATGCTTGACTATAAATAATTATATGAAGCATCTGATGAGATGTACCTACTAACTTCTAAAATGACCCATGAAAAGTTCTACACATATTCCAGTCGTGTAAATAACGTGAATTACTCGCTTTGGTCAGCAACGGGTTGTATTCGGTTTACACTTATTAAGTAGTTAAGTAGTTAACTAAATTTCAAGTAAATAAATACGTGTAAACGGACAATTTAATAGTTAAAATTTAGTACGCAAGTAAACAAGTAATTTAGAAATTTTTCTATTTTCTGTTAAGTAGGTGTGCGGGGCTTATCACTTAACACGTTTGGACAGGCACTTTTAAGTTAAAATTTAGTAAAATGCTTAAGTAATTAAGTAGGTTGTGAAGAATTGTATGAACTAAAGAGGTTAACTAAATTATTACATTTGAACGCGGACTTAAAATTATTCATTTAAAATTTAGTTATCTACTTAACGTCTGAACCGGACTTTAATGATGCCCTTGGTGTTCCCAACGTCCATGGGTGACTGACTTATCAGGTGGCTGGTTTGTCGGCAGAACATCAAAAAATACGCACTAATCTTTGCGCTAGCTCTTCCGACCTCCATTCGCGGTATATGACCTTCCGCACTTTTCTCAATGGTAACTATAAGAGGTAAAAGTAAAATTTTTCCTTTCTATGCTTACACATGACATAATGTTATGGCATTGTACGTAAGTTCGCACGGCCTCGACATTGCCGCGTGGGAGCGTGTCGATTTTAGATTTGTAGGTTACAAGACTTATAAGTCTTGTGTAATGCTACATAACTCGTGTGTAGGAATACTTTCCTTGGGAGTTTTATGCCGCCTCTTCTATCAGGTCTTTCAGACTTACTCAAGCGATGTTAGGGTTAAGTTAGCGTAGTAGGTTTTCTTGACGTTTGTATTTTTTTAAAACCATTTTACATTATTATAATCTGAATTTTACCAGTAGGTACTATTATTTAATTTTCTTCTGTAATTTTACCAAAAAAAAAACCGACTTCAAAATAACTCAAAAACTACTCGTCACATCTAGCTCAAATTTCAGTGAGACCACATGACAAGCACCAGCTTTCGATTAAAAAAATAATCATCAAAATCGGTTCACCCAGTCGAAAGTTCTGAGGTAACAAACATAAAAAAATACTTTTGAATTGAATACCTCCTCCTTTTTTGAAGTCGGTTAAAAATAGATCTTGTCGTTTAAATATTTTAACATTCAATGTAGCTCAACAATTGCCGTTAATTGATTTTTGTGTTATTGCAAGTATTTCTCAGGATATGAGTATTATCAAAGGAATAAAACATAGCCTTAGATTCGATTAAGGAGGTAATAAAAATGGACATATTTTTGTTATGATAATTCATATTTTTATTTGTAATTCATAAAAAAGAATTTTCTTAAAAAGCGTACAATGCTATACGAACGACTATTAAAAAGAAAGCATTTTTAAATACCATATGAAATTTAGTTACCAACCGTCAATTTTTTGTTTTAATTTGTATTTATCGATAATTTTGTTAACTATAAAAAAAATGTCTGATTGCTTACTGATATTATGTACTATTGTCTTCTGTGCTAATACTAATTGTAATTGTAAACAATAAATTTCTTGAGACCACACGAGGGCTAACTAGTTTCAAACAAAAAACTGAATAATACAATAAAATTATGAACCTACAGTAATAAAAAAACACCATTAAACGAACCCACTATTCCGAGCATATTCCGTGCAGAAGATGCATTCAGTGTCTATCCGAGCAGAACTAAAGGATATACAGGATGCTTCCATGTTTCCTTAACGTTCACTTCCCCTAAGTAACGCTTCTATCTCTACAAGCGCATCAGTTCCCTAACTTTAACCGTGTTTTAGTAAGACAATAATTCCGTTGTAACCACCTGTTAGTTAGGTTCGGTTATCGAAATGGACTTCATTTTCAACTGTCGTCGGTAACTTGTTTTAATTTTAAATTGGAATATTTGATTAGTGAATTAAAGTAAAGGTTGAATTTATATATAAATTTTATAGTGGGAGGAACATTGTATAACTCAAGACTTGGCTTTAGAGAAGTTGTTATAATGAGATAGATGATGAAAATTAAGGTTAGACCGCACTAGGCGTAACTATACGACACGACGCCTAGTGCGGTCTAACCTTTAATGGCATGGTTAAAAAGAACTGAAATACTCCGTGTCTGTTTCTTTTTGTTACGTTACTCTGAACCATACCTATCCATTTTTTATTTATTACAAGGAAAAATTTAGTTTATCTATACTAATATTTTAAAGAGGAAAGATTTGATTGTTTGTTTGCATTGAATAGGCTCCTAAACTACTGAACCAATTTGAACAATTCTTTCACTGTTGGGAAGCTACATTAACCCCGGGTGACATAGGCTATATTATATTTAAAAAAAATTAGAGATCCTTAAATAAAACTTCAATAGTTTAACCCAAGGTATAAAAAAATAAGAAAACCGAAGCAAAGCGTGTTATGTTTATTATCCATCACTGTATCGTGAAAATTCTCATATGTTTAACAATTTACATTAAATGTGCTTAAATTACACTACACACATATCTACATCCCACGCACACAATTTATCCTCTTCATTGAACTTACCCTACCTTACCAAAGTTCATCTAGAAATCGCTATGTAGCAGTATGGTCACCTTTTGTGCTCAATTATTTAACATAGTTACATTTAGTAGGTACTGTTAACAAGTTACATAAATTACAAAAGACTCGAAAATAAATTCTTGCGAAAACTACCCTGTAGCCTAGTTGGTAGTGACCCTGCCTGTGAAGCGAGGAGTCTCGGGTTCAATTCCCGGCCGGGGCAGATATTGATGTGACAGATAAATATTTGTACTTGGGTCATGGGTGTGATTGCGATGTGTAACTTATATATAATAATATGTATATGTGTCGTCTATGCCTCCCGCGACACAGATAATAACATACTACGGGGGTATGAGTGTGTTAGCGTTGAAGTAGATAAAGACACCGTTTATGTTCCGTTTTGGGAAATAATTTGAAGGCCAAAAGGCCAGAGGCCTCTATAACCAAAAGTTCACAGGACATGATTAATAAACAACCGTAAAGCATTATTAAAATGATAATCACCTCTTTCCTTACTCAATTAATGACGAGTTTTTTCCTATTGTATTACAATAAGGCAATTATCAAAGGTGAATGAACTGATACGAGTATCTTATTTTATGTGGACTTGGCTTTAGAATGACGTAACTTGACTTGGATTAGCTGTAGGGTTTTGGGTAATTGAGGTCTGGAGTAACTACCACGCTGGTCCAGTGTAGAAGGCTTAGCAACAAATAAATTGGTTGGAGAATTAATGACCTCTGACAAGGATTCTACTTAATGAGGATTTATAAAGAGAAGTAAGTAAAGAATCCATTTTAGGGTTCCGAAGTAAAATTGGAACCGTTATAATTGCGTCACGTCCGTCCGTCCGTCTGTCTGTCCGTCCGTTTGTCTGTCCGTCCGTGTGTCCGAAGCAAAGCGCCGAGACCTTTAGTGCTAGAATGCTGTAATTTGGCATAGAATATATACATATTTATTAAAACTCTAGAATTGTAGAATAAAATATTGAAAAATATTTTTTCTCAGGGTACCTCCCCTACAGGTAACGTGAGGATGAATTTTTTATTCGTCGCGTACAAATAGTGTGGGGAATAGTTGAAAAGGTCTCTTAAAATATTATAGGTTTTTTAAGTTTTAATTTTGCTCTAGTTGTTGAAGTTGCTTTAAAGCACACGATCGATCGAGTTGAGCAACTCTTAGCGTAGTTATTAGTGAGGACTGCAAGTGGTAAAATTCCTTAAACGCTTCCATTCTTCGAAGAGCACGTTTAGTCGTGTATCAGTTTTAAAAATACTTTGCGACTTAGTCTCTCCAAACTGATCGAAATATGGTTTGTCTGCGCTGAATTAACCTAAGCGACATTAATTCCACTCAAGAGCAAGATTTCACCATGGCGACTTATTAAAAAATAAATCAAAAAGTATGTATTATTAATGCATTATTTTATAACTGCCTGGCTATACGACACCTCTAAAATCTTTTAATCAACACTTTTATCTCTCTTCACCTTTATGTCAAACCTTTTTCTCACTATACAACATCTAAGGATGCCGAAGACTTATCAATAGATTATCAAAATGATCATAGACAAGCTACCGAGCAGAGTGTGGCGGTTAGGTTTTTTTCAACCTGACCCTAAGGTCGTTACCCACCTGCGGCCGGCGCGGCGGGCCGGCGGGCCGGCGGGCTGGCGGGTCGGGGCGCACCTGACGTAACGGAATCCTGCACGCGCTGGTTCCCGCCTTTTGCGTTTCGGTTGTTCGGAGTAAATCTTTTTATTTTCAGATAAAATATGTAATTTTTTTTGATGATAAAAAAATTCTGACAGAATTTTTTTTTGTGATTTGAAAATATTGAAAAATAAATTTGTTTTCAAAATATTTTCAAATCCTACCGCGGAAATCTTAAAATGTTGTACTCGTTTTAAATTAATTTTCTTAAGTGCATTAATGAAACTTAAATTACTATGAGTACCTAAATATTTTTATATTTATTAAAATTAACATTTCGTCACTAAATGACTACGGGTACATAAATGAAAAAGTTAATTATGATTCTCTTATTGGCGAAGCGGTTGGTGGTCAACTGTATTGGATATTCTCACCCAGAGGTTTTTGACATTGCACAGATTGGCCACCAGCCCAACGGTCATGCATCGCATCCGTAGTCGCTTACGCCAATATTGACATAAAATTATGAATGCAATTAGACTCAACACGTTAAGGTCATTATCCCCACCCGTGGAGTGAGGGTGGGGGCGCACCTGATGTAACGGAACGCGCACGTGCCGGATAGATCTTACCGCTCAAATAGGGGTGGCAGAATTTATAATTCCAAGAACTTCTTTTAATTTTTATTTTATTCTTTTCTTCTTTTTCTTTAGTCAACAAGTTGAAATTCGAGAAAAATAATGATAACGCTCCTAAAGATATGAATATACGTCGCATTTGGAATCGTGAGTAGAAAAATGTATCGCAATGATTTTACAGCATATAATTACAATTGTTATTAAGAAATAAAGATGAACAAAAGTACATACTTTTTCAGAATTCCGATATATATAATTGGTGTCTGAGACGATGAGCATAGAAATAATAGTAGTCACGTTATATGTTGAATTAAAAGGTTAGGTACTTACGTAACTTAATTTTTAAGAATTTGACTTAAAAAAATAAATTAAAAAATTATAGATTGAACTGTATTTTTCTATCTATAACGGAAATACACCACAATTATTGTGTTAAATACAAAGGCTCTAATAAAATTGATATCCTATTTTTCTCTAAAACATACATTTATCTCTAAAAACTGTTATCCTAAATTATACAATTACATTATTATAATTTAACAATACAAAATTTAGCGTATACAGAAAGAATTAACATTTCCCACATACATTTAGCACCTGTTATACATTTTAAAATATTCATGTATTTAAATTACAAATGCGACAACCCTAGTTGAAATGCTTGCGGGGGAATGTATTGTTTTGCATAGATATATTAAAATTTTGTTCGTAATTTGAAGTTTTTTTGTAAACTTTAATTATGTATTATTTACCATAGTTCAAATTTTATATTGTCATTCTGTGAATTTTGGCTATGGGAATATTTTTATTGGATTGATATTGACAGAATAGCTGACAGATCGAATGTGTCTCTTTAAATAAATAATAAAATTGTGACTATAGATTTCCTTTTCTTTATGGTGGTGAAATCATTAAAGTATGAAAACAATATAATTTCAATTTTTTATTTTCTTTTCCAAGCAATTCAGTCGTTTGTTCTGTTCATTATATTGAGATAATAAGTACGTACTAATTATTTTTTATAATTTTTAATATCTATCGTCCGTTCGCGTTATTAGTGTGATGTTTTTCCTCCAGTCTTTTTAAGGTTACATGAAAAAATCGAATTAAGAATAACACTGCGTTTTGTACATTAGGTATCTTGTCATACCTAAAAGAAGTACAATAACAACTAAAGTTCAATAGTAAGTAAGTCATAAAAGCACGTTAATTTGTAGTTAATTGCATCGCCTGTAGACACATGCGTTGAGCGAACTAACACGTTAGTCAATGAAAGGGCGCCAACTGATTAGCGAAAAAACCACAAGACAACGACGACCGCACACGTTATATTTTTTACTCGATTGCAAATGGAGTGAAGTTTACGTTTAAAACAAAAAAATACATTATTTATTTTATACTGTTATATTGAATATTACCTTTGTATGTTTGCAGTTTGGGATTAACGATTGTTTGTTTAGTATTACAAAATTAAAATATTACGATTAAAAGTAACATTTCAACACTGGAATTGTAGAATATATCCATATATTGTCGGACCTTCCTCATATGTGACCTGAAGAGGCACATAAGTTATAACAACATTATTAATTAATTAATATTATATTAATTAATAATGATATTGTTTAATCTATTAGTATTTATTGAATGATTACTTTTTTATCTTTTATTTTAATTTATATTTTATCACACAACACATACCTATAACAACATTGTATTAATGACAACGGTATGTAAATTTGGATTAGTAAAATTTATTTATGATTGTGTATTATCCCATTTATTGTGTACCGACAAAGAAATAACGACAAAAAATATATGAAACAATTTATACAAGGGCACTATTGTTTGTCATTCTTACAGTAAAAAGTATATAACAAGAACAATACAATATAAAAAAATGATACTGCTGTAAGGCACTGTTTCTAGACTATTTGAGTAAAAACTATTTCATCCCTAACCCGGTCACAGTATGTATCTTGAAGTCATATATTGAAGTCATTAATTCTCATATTTACCAAACATTCACAAAAAATCATAAAAATAGATCGAGCCGTTTCGAAGGAGTGCGACCACAAACACCGTGACACGAGATTTTTATATATTTGATTTATTTTAAAACGTAGCTAATGTGCAATGGTCCTTATATTATTAATAAATTCAACCCTACAGGTGCAGCCCCACGTGCTACGCGTGATTTTTTGCGCGCAAAATGTCAGCGCGGGCCAAGTTTGTTAACCCGTTGCTGTTTATTTATCAATAGTTTTGACAGATTGGAGACAAATACGCTCAGTGTTTAACTTATATTCCTTGTTAACTATTCTTTGTAGGATGTCAAAAACCATTGTATTGTTTTTACACTACTAGGTACTATACCCAAACCCCTCTTTCCCATTGGGCACTCTGGGTACGTCCCTAGGGCCCCGTGATCGATAGGGGCCACCTAGTCCCTGCAAGATCACTAAACGATAACCGATATTTATTTATTACCGAAAAACTTTTTTAATTCGAATAAATCGAACCTAAATTATTATAGTTATTTATTCTAACAAAATAGTGTTCTGTCAAAGTCGTAGGGGCCCCATTATCCTATTATGCCCAGGGCCTCCAATAGGTTAAAGACAGTCTTGACTATAACTAGATAACTATTATTTTTGTTCTTAAAATATTACCTAGCTAACTTTATTATGAAGATAAACATTTGCTAGTTACTCATGTGTTTCTTCAGTGCAATAATTTATCTTCACTGTTCGATTGTTAGGCTTTGGATCTTCTCCTCGATATAAAGAAAAAACCCACCACGTTAGCTTATTTATCTAGCTCTGTCTTAATAGATAGATAAATTATAAAAATTGAGACCACTATGCGGAAGTCAGTTACGCAGGATTCTTCTCACATTTATTCATCGAAGAAGGTTATAATTACTAATGTTTGTAACACACATTATTAGAGATGCCTGTGAATTTTAAACCCGATTTCTAGTGCAAGAGATTGACATTTACACCACTAGGCTATCACCAGCTACATCAGTTTATCCCAAATCATTTAAATAACAAAATATACCATTTTAATAGTAATATCAATATGTAACTAAATAAATAATAAATAGTCATTTTAAAAATATCCGTGGACTTCCAGACCTAAATATTATAAATTGTTGCCTTTTAAATAAAACTGCCTAAAACAGTAATGACAGTTTGGTACAGATGGCGACACTGAGCCCTATTTAGTTTTTATTCAAATTTCGAGGCACCATCATGGCCAATTATAAGGGTGAAGTCATTTCCTGCGATCACAATGATACCGAAAGTGTTAACCGCCTAGAATGTCTAACCGCCGCCAGTATATTTTTGGCGGGAAACCATGCAAAGTACATGGTTTTTCTAAGATATTCTTTTGGCTTACATTTAGGTAACTTAACTTCTTTATTAAGAATATTTAGATAAATACATCGTTAGTGAGTATTTATAAATATGACATTTACAGTAATTGTAGCGATTGTAAAATTTACTATAGTAAAATTTTGAGTAATATTTGCACGGTAACCCTTATTGCAGAATTAACCAATGATGCTAAATAAATTAATATTATTTTTATCAAATGTGGATGGATTTAATATACATATTTTAAATACAGCATTGGTCTTGAAATTTTTGTAACTGTCAGTTCTTGTTCTTGGTGTAAATTTAGAACCAACGTCCAAGGTTCTTTAAAGGTTGTCACAGAAATGACCTAACAAAAAACCTAGGAATAGACTAATCTTGTCTATTAACTTCCTAGTTATTATGTTCACAAGGGCTCAAAACCATTAACCTTACAACCGAGTAAGTTTACCATGCCATTTTGATACTTATTGCCTAAGTAAAAGAGTTGTACGATATTTTCGTAGCTGTAATGTAAAGTGGTGTGTAACAGCTGATCGTGGGGTGGATTTTTTCTTACTGAAGGGGTCGCGTAACGGACTTGAGAGCACCTGTCTTCCAGGCAGGTCAGTGAAAGTTTGATGACCTCAAGGCATCAACGGATTTATGATGATTTTAGATTAATTTATTTTCAGTCGTAAACACTTAGATATAATAAGCGCTAGAAAAATTTGTGTGAGTGTTTTTTATTAACCCCCGACGAAAAAAGAGGGGTGTTATTAGTTTGATGTATCTGTGTGTCTGTGTCTGTGTCTGTGTATCTGTGTATCTGTGTATCTGTGTGTCTGTGTATCTGTGTGTCTGTGTATCTGTGTGTCTGTGTATCTGTGTGTCTGTGTATCTGTGTGTCTGTGTATCTGTGTGTCTGTGTATCTGTGTGTCTGTATGTTTGTGTATCTGTTTATGTGTGGATTTGTATGTCTGTCTGTGGCGTCGTAGCTCGGAAACGGATGAACCCATTTTGATCTTGTTTTTTTTTTGTTTGAAAGGTGTCTTAATCGAGAGTGTTCTTAGCTATGTTTAGTGTGAATAAAACTGTCGGGGGTTTTTTAAATTTTAATTTAAGATAATTAAATGACGGGTATTTATGAACGAATGAAATGATGATGAAAGAATGATTCGTAGTTATGTTTGAAGACGTTAGAGGTTACATGTAGGTACTTTGCTACTGCCACTGTAATAAGCTTTTCTGGGAGTTACGACGCTCTTCATTCAATACTCCATTTATACGTCGCTTAGTTAGCTGAATTCTGCCAAAATTTGCTGTGACTTAAAATTACCGTGGCAACTATATTAAATTATAAGTCAATCCAGTACTCGTGAAATTTCTAATCTAACAGGTTTGCACCCACATGCAAAGTCAGGAATACGAATATTATGGAAGTTTAATTTTTACTTATGTTTAGATATTATAGTTAAATCTATTCTGTTTGGTCCGATAGAACATTAAAAGCAGATGGATCGGACGGATCTAGCCGGCGGCTAGGTCTAGCCAGGCGACCTACATCTAGACAAATTGCAAGTTAGCTTTGAGTAAACACTGAGTCCTGAGGGTCTACTTTCTTTTGTTTATAAACCTCTGATGACATGGAAAGTTTGGTTTAGAAATTGTGTTTGGATTTTGTTATCATTATTTGTAGTAGAATCATCATAGGGATAACAAAAAAAATGTTTCCTTTTTAACTGACTTCAAAAAGAGCACTCCGGTATTTTTTTCGAAAACTGTTTCTTCAATGTCGCTTACGTTTTTTTTGGTAAAAAGCTTATTTAAGAACAACAAGTTGTTACACAAATACGTTTACAAACATACAAATAGTCGAATATCAACCGCAGAACGAGAGTCACTTGTATTTTTGTATATCCTGCAACAAAGCTAAGTCTTTCAAAATAATAAGCGGATCATCTACTGCTTTGGTTTGACCATGATGACCACAAATGAAGAGAAACGAGGCGGTCCAGGCAGGCCACCCGATGATCAATTACTGATTATCAATAGTCACTGGTATTTTGGCACATCAGTCAATAAATCAAAAACAGGTTGACGGCCAAAATATTCGCGTCTTAGCTCTTCAAGACGCAAAATGTGTAATTCACCATAATGTGAAATTACCTTTATTTTTATCATCAATAAGATAACGGTTAAATCCTCAACTGTTTAAATAACTGTACTTTATAGGAGTAACGTTTCTTGATGCATTAAAACTACTATTATCGTACTTTAAACTTCAAATACAAATGCTTCTCATTCGCTATACTATTAAACCATTACAAAAAAGCCTTTCTACAACAGATGTATTAACCTTTACTAGATCGAATACAGAAATCAAACACCATAGCTGTACACTTGCGGTCAAAGTGCCGAAGTGGCGAGATTACGGCGCAGGTGGGGCAGACCGCAACCGCTTCCGCGGGAAAGGTAGCGTGCGAGTGCTGGCGTTTAGCGGGCAGTGGGTCTGAGTGACAAAATAATAATAATAATTTATTTATTTGCATAAAAGGACAAAGACGTTTTTTACAGGACACGTAGTTCCCACACTAGGATACCCTGTGTTGTGGGTAACTACACTCTTCCGGAATGTTAAATAATATTACATGAAAGGTATTTTTAATGTCTAGAGATTAGTAATTTTTTTTTTAATTATAATACAATTTCACTGGTCTTAATATTATAATTTGTCCTTATAAAGAATAAGATACTTATTATGTAGATAATGGCGGTTTATGCTTAATTATATATATATATTAAATAATATATTACTCATGTATTTATTTATATATATATATATATATATTATATAAAATTTGTTGCATAATATTATTTATATCATTTTTTTATTAATTGTTAGTTAACTGTAAAATTTTATGTTTTCTTTTTAAATTGTTAATTTTTAATTGTGTACTCGCATTTACGCCTACCTCGCATTTCTCTCCGTCACACTGGGTTGGCTGGTAGAGAATGCCAATAGGCATTAAGTTCGCCCTTTGTATCTCCTAGTGTAAGGTGAATGCAATAAAGAATAAATAAATAAATAAATATATAGATTTGCATAGGTAACTGATCTTATTTATTATTAAAAATTGTATTGGATAGAAAATGGTTATGATAAAATATAGATGATGACAAACCACTACCTGCACTTAGAAGTTGAAATCTGCCTGTGACCGACTGCTCGACCCATTTTATAATAACTGATAAACTTGTTATAGAACAGAAAACAATAAAATGCACTGATTAACGAGTTTGCTGCCATTGTATTTTTAACAAAAACTACTTACAACTTTGATATAATGTTTAAGACAATATTGTATTATCTCTACAAGCTAACGCTGTCACTCGCACCACACAGTATTAAAATGTTGGCGCTATAAATCCTCTGTATTGTTTAAGGACAACAAAGGGGGTCAGCTTACCAACGCTATTTACATCATAGGATGTCTCAGTGAATAAGAAAAACAAGTGTTGGAGACTGGATCTAAGTAGGCGAACAAGATCTTGGCTCCTGCAGGTAAATTGAGTCTTGAAAGGAAAGATTTACTTTAACAGAGAAGGAGTTTTGGTTGTGTGATTTTAGGCAAGAATTATTCTCGTTAAAGTGAAACGGAATACTTAATCTACGAGTACCTATACAAATAAAGAAAATTGGGGTGCCTGTTTGTAATATTAAAATAACCGCTTTTTACTAAAATGATTTATGCACGGTACATATAGCAAAACAACGTTTTTTTCAATTTTTGTCTGTCTGTCTGTCTGTTTGTTCCGGCTAATCTCTGAAATGGCTGGACCGATTTTGACGGGACTTTCACTGGCAAATAGCTGATGTAACAAGGAGTAACTTAGGCTACTTTTATTTCAGAAAAAAATAGGCGATACGAAGTTCGCCGGGTCAGCTAGTTGGACATAAGTTCATTGGAGAAGTGCTTTATGTTCAGAGGGTTAACGCAGCGTAATTTTAATTAGGCCTTGGCAATTTTATTTTGTGTGTGCGTAAACATAGTATAGTTAGTATTCCAGTGATTGCCACGATAGTTTAAAGATAAACACAAAATTTATCGAAAAACTTTGCTAGTAAAATAACGCCGATTTTATTAGTAGTTTTTCGGTAAATTTTGTGTTTATCTTTACTCGTTATAAAACGCCGTTATTACATATTAGATATTTTTCCTCTAAACGGCAGAAATAAGCTATTAGCTAGTGATGTGAAATATTTCAAAAGCTTTAATGATGAACATGAAGTGGTAAGTCTTTATTTAGATAGACTAGATAGATAGATTTTAGGTTGACGTGAAAAAAATACATCCCCATATTACCTGCAAAGAAGGTACCCTTTTTTTAATATTATTCTACCACTTGTCAAAGTAATATTGCGGAAGGATGGACACATAACGAACCTAAAAGGGTTCCATTTTTACTACGGAGCCCTAAAAAATGCAAAACGTGTTAGTGATACAAATAACACAAAACCTAAGCTTATTTTCACTCATATATATTGGTCTAGGTCTTAATTGCCAATAGCCAACCCGGTTTGTATAAAAAGTACACTTTCCTAGATATCGATAACGTTAATCCACATCACTATAATCAACCACAACCATTATTTGTTGGTTTACAATTTGGATTCATCGCTACCTGTGTGCGTAGTGAATATTCTCACGAATCTATTCACCCATTATCCACTTTTTTGTTTTTTGATTAATAATCGAATTAAATGTGTAATTAAATTATAACGAGAGCTTGACAAATTGACAAATATATAATATGTGAATGTAAATAATACTTGAGCCCGTTTAATTAAATTAAATTTAATTGCCTAGACCGGAATACTTAGAAGGCGTTTATTAGAATCATTCTTCTTTGCAGATGTCATCACTAGCTGTTGTGATTCACTACCAAGTAAACTACGAGTTTGTAGTTAAAAATACATATTACAAAAATGGTAAGAAACAACTTAGGATTTTGTCCTTACTTTGAGTAAATACCCATCAAGTTAAACTATTATTTTTTTACCAAATCTTACAATATCTATCTGTAATTTTAAAGAAATAGTAAAAAATGTACGTATTCGTTAAACCGCTGTAGTTTATACGTTCACAAAACAATTAACGGATAGGTATTTCAGCTTTAAAAGGGAGAATCTTTATCAAACGCTTGGCTGGCCATAAAGCCGAGGGGAATCAAAATTCGAACGCAGTTAGTTAAAATGTAATAATTTAAGCTTTTATCATCGTATAATAAACATTTAATTATACTCGTAGGTATACAATACAACCGTGATTCTATTGAAAAAAAAAATCATGTTACCAAAAAAATATTACATTGACAAATATTTCCTCAGTTTGTCTCGATTATCTACTTTCTTTTCTTTAGTAGCCATTAAAGATATTTTGTTATCAATAAAAAAACGAATAGTTTAACTACGACTGCTTGAAATGTTGTAAGCTTTCTTAGCCACTAATACCCTAAAGCCGTTCAAAGCATACATAGACATACACGAAGAGAACTTTGTACCACTTTTTAAGATTAATGCACGCACTTATACTCCGAGATATGGGAAAAAGTATAGAAACTTGAATTTGATGCATAATAATTTTCAAAGCCATTAATTAAAGAAAATAACATACAAAAAGTCAATGTGAAGTAACACTTAACCCTATGAATTACGGTCGAATTTCGATCGCAAAGCGGGTTGGTTATCATAATGATAAATAGTGGAACATCACGATCGATACATTAAACTGGATCACCAGATGATCATGGCGTTCACTCATTGTAACGTCTTCGCCGGATGTACCATTGCTCGCTCGACCGTCCCGAATTCAGAACGGAGCATTTCCGGCTGACGTCACCGGCGGCCATTTTGTCGTCTGCGTCTGCGCAGCGAACTAACCATGGGAAATGGGAACGTTAGGATGTTTCGAGTTTTGGACATTGATAGGGAGTTTTTATGAAAAGTAGGACAAGTTTCGAAAACTAGCGTGGTCCGTGTGGTCACCGAAGCGTGAGTTTCGTAATGAATTATTTTATCCAGTTTAAATCGAGATAGCGGTTGAATTAATTACAATCCTCTTTTCAAGTTTTAGACAGTTTTCTTCATACTCTCGTTATTAGAGCGTAATGAACTAATGGAAATAGTAGCGTTTTTCGTTAACACACATTTAATTATACAATTGGATGCATGTTGTTTTAGCCCAGTTCGCAGTGATCGTGGCTGTCGGCTGCAGGGTACCGGCTTCATGTCCCAGCTGGGGCACACATTTATGTCACACTAATCTCTGTTCTTGGGTTGTGAATGTTGAGATGTCAATCATGTCACCTTTTATTTACAGTAGTAAAGTGGATTTTTCTGATGACAGCAGATCAATGTTGACAGTCTGTATTATGCGCCATCTTCAAGTCATATTATCTTAAATTTTTTGTATGAGAAAAGTGGAAAATCGACTTTATCAATGGCTCAATGTGCCTAATGCAACGTTGTAGAGATTTCAAACCACCTTCGGATTAACTCCTTTCAAAAGAAATCATTTTGAGGCAAATCGGTTGGATGGTTTCAGAGTCTATAAAGGACATCCCCAGAAACATTTTTTGTGTTCTATGTTATAGATATCTTTATAGCTATAAAATTTATAATTAAAAGAATTAAAGTTGTTGTGGTTAATATCGTCTACCAGGTTGGCATTAACAGTTATAACTATGTGCATAAAACTGCATTAACATTTTTGTCTACACGTAAATGTCACGTATGACTATGACCTGAAAATGCTAAGTATAATATTTTTTTATGTAAATAGCCGGCAAATGAGCTGTCGGTCCACCTGATGGTAATTGGCTATCGTCGTCCATAGATATCAGCAACACCAAAAGCATCACTGATGCGTTGCCGGCTACGAAAGAGAGAAGTAAAAGAAAGAAGGAACTGGCTCTTGAAATAAAAGCATTGATGAATAAATAGGCTGTAATCATGGGCATACCCAGCTTCTGGCCTGAGGGGACTAATCAGATGTTGTTTAGAACCAAGGGGAGGAAAGAGGGTTAAAAGATATTTTCTAGAAGTAAATCCGTAGTTTTTGGACGATAGTACAATATTTACTGGAAGGGATAAAGATTCTAGTAAGGTTGCTGGAGATTTTCGTACCCTCATGTCTGTAGTTTATAATCAGTTTGTGTAAATTATTGTAATTAATTGTAAATTGTTGGTATTCCGTCACGGACATAAAAAAATAACGGACGTAACCTTGTCTAATCGAGAGTGAAGCTGACAGCTGACAGCTCGTTTACCATGTGTGCGTAATTTTGTAATTATTGATTCACGATGGTGTCAATGTCGCAGCCGTATGGTGTCAATGTTGGGTGTGTGTACTTGTACGAATACAGAGTTGGTATTCCTATGGGTGCTTCACTGAATTTGTTCTTGGGATTACGTCCGTCTTTTTTTACGTCCGTGGTATTCCGTATTGTTTTTAGTAACGTTACAGGCGTTGAGATGTAACAAATTCAAGTATATAGCACAGTCTTGACACTAAAAACAAATTGAAGACGTCTAACAAATAATTCCAATCATCTTTAAGCCGAATGGGTACAAATATTATTTGCTTCCCCGAGGTTAGGCCAAGTTCACACAGCCTAAGGTCAGATGATTGTCAACGCCTGTTTTTTTATGATTTTTTACATCATTAGATTCTATTTATGTTTGAAATTAAATTAAAAACTTGAGCATTGTACTGGCCTGTTCTTTGAGACAATTGTTTTTTCACAAGGTTATGTAATTTGATTGATGTTACTACAAATGCAGTATAATTTTTCGAGTGACATCAACAATGTTATCAATTGTACCTATATCTGCTAATGATTCAAATTTAACTAAAATTATCTGTTTGTCTTTTTATAAGGAAAATTAAGAAGTAACTAATATGTATTGCAATGATGAACCTTTGAGTAGAGTCTATATTTAAAGCTAGCACAGGTTCCTTAGAAACACCCAAAGACATAATGGATTAATTAGAATGGACTGATGCGCGAAAGCATTATTCTAGTGCCTCTCTTCGCTGAAAGACAGCTCCAGGGGTTATTCCTGGGTAACAATTACATATAACATCTCCACTGCGCTTCTACGAAGACAGATTTTTTGTTGGTATGTAAAATCCCACACAATCTTCTGCGCTACGCTTATACCAGTTGTACCAACCGGATTTTTTTTTATTTTTTTTTTAAATCCGATACCATTTATACTTTTTAAAATAAAAATAGCGCAAAAGAGCAGACAAGCTGATGGCAAAAAGTCTCCATCGCCTATATAACGAAAAGAAATACTGGCTCTCACGATACCAGCCGAAGTACAAAAGCTCAGGCAAGAGCTAGCTAGACAGGTTTTATGGTTAGATAATACCAGAAATAATATTAGTAATGATAATGATAATACTATTGATAACAATCCTAATGAGTACTTCTGTGCAAGATACTTCTGTGTTTGACTAAACTTAAAAGTGATAACAGAAGTAATCTTGACATGAAACAGCTGTTTCCGTATTACTGAGTCAATAAGTGAAGCTTTATTCGGCTATATTGCCAAACAGAGTCAGGGCTAGTGACCAGCATGACCTACTCCACATTTTAATGAGTGACCCTAATCTTTTAATCATCAAAAAAATGGCCATCAGCGAACATCCCTAGGTGTTGACAAAAAATTGGAGGTCGCCTTGACTAAGAACTTTTTATCAATACTGATTTGAATTCGAGGTCTTTGTTAATGTATTTACGCAATAATTTGTTCGAAGAGGTGGATTTTGTGAGCTGTGGATTTATTCAGAAGCCATGTTTTGGTTAGTTACTTGAAACACAAATGTTCCTGCACCATGTCATTCATTCTTGAATATTTCAGAATTGTGCTCTGTCATGGAAGAGAAGAAATGGCGAAAAAAATCTAAGCTGACTTTCATACTTATGTATTTATCTTGCTGAACGATGGACCCTTCTGTGAGAGGTAGCCTTAGTATCATCTCGGTGGTACTCGTTCCTTGTGTACCATTTACCTGCCTCATGTTGGAATCTGGTTCTGTTATAGTACTGAGCCAGTTAAAATACGTTGTATCTTTCTTCTAACTCCTCTATCGCTCTTTACTGCCTTTGGCCTTATCATCCATGGGCAACCAAATGGCCAAATAAAAACAACAAACAAGAAACCGTAAGCCAAGTAGCCCACGAAGCATGTAGCTTACGATGTTTATATCACTGGGTCACGTTAACGGAGCAAGAAGCAGCAACGCAGCCACCGAGCGAATCAAAACAGTGGATCGTCCTGTGTCCTGCTTCACTGAAGCATAGCCCACGTGCCCGCTGACACTGACCGTAACGCAACGGAAGCGAAGCGTGCTGTTGATGAGTGACGACATCGATAACGATGCCCAATATATCCTGCTCCTTGAAAATTGGTGATGGAGAGGAATAGTTGGTTCAAGAGATTTTGAACTGTATTGTGATAAATACATGACACTGGAATTAGCTGTATAACAAATGAAATATCACAGTGATCAAATGATCATATACCTATGTCAATAGGCTGGAGAAGCAAGCTTTTAGTCAGAGGTTGACGGGGTCGGGTAGACGTCAGTGATACCGAAGGCATCACAAAGCAATTTTGTTGACAGCCAAGAAGGAAGACAAAACCTGCATATTATAACAAAGAACAAAAGAAAATTAGACTAATCGATTCCAACTTAACAGGATTTAATTTCACTTAGTATCTCCCTTACAGCGATAGAAACACCCTAGTCCACTACCTTGAGAGTAAACGCTTTAGTGTTCAGCAAAGTCCTTTTCGAAGTCACAACAGAATCTTAATGAAGAACAGTTAACCTTAAGAGTATGTTTGTAATTAATGTACCATCAGCGGAGCATATCCACCGAACCAGCTCGGGAACACTGACCGTTACTGTTGCCGAGTTCACGTCCTCCGATCAGTTTTGAATGAGAGCATCAGACGCAGCCATCGTGCGAATCAAACAAACGGAAGTCCTGCTTCAGTGAAGCATGGCCCACGTGGTGTTCCAACGCTGTGGGTGAGACTGCGTGCGATTCATGGATGCATGGAAGCCAAGTGAGTTGTGCCAAGGTGAATTTTTTTTCTTCTTTTTGGTACTTTTTTCCTTTTTGTAAGTTAGTACTTAACTGCATTTTCACCTGATGTCTAGAGTATATTTATAATAGGAAGACTGATGATACGTTATTATAATAGATGAACAAGGCCATTTTTTTGCAACACATGGCAAGTGGCACAGTTACTGATAAAAAGCGAAACAAATTTTTTTGCTTTATATTATGTGGTCACCCTGTCGTAATTTGAGCATTTTATGAAGACCCAAGACATTACCGTTTCTGCAATCGTAACAATTTTATACTTAAAAGTTACTTTCAATTACTTTATTAGTCAAAGTATTAAATTTTTCTAGCGACTTCAGATGAAGACATAATTTGATTCATCAATGCGTACAATGAATGAATTTATACGAAGCTGCGGGAATCCGTCTGCACAATAAAAATAACGAACACTTTACTACATTACCAGTCTTAACACCTCCGAAATAAGGTTCTACACACCTTGTTCTTTAAACCATGACTTATTTTGATCATAAAATTGTTTATAATGAACCTGATTTCACGTCCTTTCCTTCAATTACTTAATTTAAAAAGATTTTTAAATGAAATCATCAACCGAAACAAACATTACGACCTGTTCTGTCTCAGTGGACTCTAATCCACGTGCTTGGTTCGAAGGTTCTTTAAATATTTCGTTCTGTAGTTCAAAGTCTTCGTACGCGTTGATAATTCAGTATTTAGCAGACTACTCAAGGCTATGCGACGTGAAAACCGATTTAATTCTTACAAACAATTAATATCAACTTTAAATTAATACGCGTAAGGTTGACTTTAAAATAGTAGATAGATTTTAAATGGTCTTATGTGCATCATTGGTTAATCAAAAGGAAACTGTAGCGATGATGGGTTAAGGTTTATTTTTTATTGCAGTTTTGTGGAGAGGCCTCTGTTTAGGCGTGGACAGTAAAATACTGATAGATAGAAGTTTACAGCCATAATTTGTTGTCGATAAAGTTAATTTAAGTAGAATTAATCAGTGCTTATTGGCTTCAGGATCAGTTACAATATTGCAGTCTTAGATTCAATCGGTCCTTGGGTACTTCCGTTTCCGTACTTCAAAGGTCAAGTTAGTCTTTACGAGTATTAAGACAAACTAAACCTACTGATATGTATCGTACATATCATATTAGAAAACATTCAGCCATCCTTATTCAGATAATAATTTTAGGATATTTATGATACGAATAAAAAGTACCAAATACCTAGGTCGGTACTTTCAACCTTTCACTTAAAGGTATACAATTCACATATGTACCTGTTATGATAATAATAATATTCCCAATATCCCAGTATCGATGTAAATTGTTTTTTTGTAGATCTAAAATAGTTGCTGTGTACACGGTGGGGAGTGAGGTCTATCTTCGGGTGTATCAGTTTGTGCAATCGAAGATAATATCCTCCTTGTGTTACACACGCACTTTATTAATGTTCTCAAAGGGTCTACGTGTTGGACTAGTGTCCCTACGCAAGCCTACGAAAGTACCGGGTTCACTTATATAGACTAGGACCCGAGAAACTTAAAAGATATCAATGATAATAATATTGACGATATAACCACCAATCTGACAGATTTTTGTCGTCTCGCATGACACTTTAATATGTTTGTATGGGATTGTGTTAGTATTACCACAATGTGGCTAAAAACTGCTATTTCTATCAGTAAATTACCATTAATTTACTTACAAAAATTGTTCAATACTTTTCCAAATAACGGCGTAAAATAGGAATTAGATATCGTTTCATGTTTTGCGATGTACGTACGAGTATGTATAAGAATAGTCGCAAATATATCGCTGTCTAGGAGCAGTAGATATTCAAAGTAATGCGCATATTAAAAGTTATTATGATTTCAATGCAGGAAAGTATAGTTATTTATTAGCAGATCGCGAGGAAAGACTTCTTTTAATGCGGTTAACAGAGTTTTAAGTTTGGCATTCCATGTATCAATCAGCAAAACAAGTGAGACAAAACTATTCTTATTACCGTATACCAGTACCAGTGCGTCGCTACCTAGATACCAATATTGTTTTTGTTGGTGATATTACTTCTTTTAAATGCAGTGACGTGTCATCCATTTAGTTAATCCTACTAATACTATAAGTGCGATAGTTTCTATGGATGTGTGTGAAGGCTACTGAACGGGTTTTCATGAAGTTTAGCATACGGGAGGCCAATAATCTGGAATAACATATAGGGTAATTAACCCAGAAAACTCGGGAAAAATTTCGGGCATAGTAGTAGAAGAATATAAGTAAGATTATTCATAGCAAGATCTGGAGTTTATCGCTGTGGGAACAAGCAGCTAAAATAGCTCTATTAACCCATTGAATTATTATTTTTATTAGGGTTTAGAACCGACACCGCGAGCCCAATGTTTGCGCAATGAACTGTAGCCAATTGGCTACAGTTTTCAATGAATTCAGTCGATTTTGAAAAGAGAACGAACAGAAGATTTTGAAAATGAACCTCCCGGCGTGACACTAATTTTGTTCGCGATGTCTGTTCCAGTACTTTAGTACATTATACTTCAATGTTTTTACCTGATTTTTCATTTATATTTTCAAATCTTTTATAGTGTCTTGTGTCGATGCCATCTATACATATAGACACAAGTGTGTGTGTGTCTTATTGATCATGATAGATTACCGATAGAGTACCGTCACGTCACGTCTCTGGCAGCTGGCTGCAACAGACCGTGACGTACGGAAGTTGTCACGCTGCTTCAATTTTAGTTTTCGATAGTCTTCGATAGAACTCTTATGTAATAATAATAAATTGCATGTAATTTAACGCGTTTTAAATTGAAATTTTTACATGTTTTGCGACAAATATGAGTTGAGTTTACAGTAAAATTTACATGGTTTATGTGAAGATATGAAAGAAAGTTTTTAAAATTATTTGCTGGTGTACGTAACATAAGAACTGTTATTTCTTCTGTGACGTAACTTAAATATTATACTTGATAGTAAATTGTTTATTAGCATGTAACTTAATTTTCCAGAATCAGTTTCTCTGGCAGTTTTTTCCAAAATTATATTTTTAGTATGTATCAAGCAACTCAAACATTTTATGTTTTCAGTCAACAACAAATACTAAAAAATATTACCATTAAACTCACGCACGCTTTCAGTAACTGATTTCAACTAACTATAAAACAATTGTGAGCCAATTGTCCAATGAATGTCTATGGTCTGCGCAAATCCATATGCGTGCTATATCTATTTACTTATTTAAACGCCAATTTGCAATATCAGTGACAATCATATTGAAATATATTGCAGTTTTTAAATGACCGATTAAGATTTATGATGAATTTTCACCACTTGACCAGTAATTGAATGTACGTTTTTATGTAGCCGATACGTATAATTATTTACTTATTTATGTACCTGGTCTGTGGATGGTCAGTGGTAACCGTCGCCCATGGACATCAAAGACAGGAAATCATCACCGATGTGTTGTCAACCAAGAAAGAAAGAACTGTTTTTCAACTCACGAAACAACGCAGTCGTTTAGCGGCTGACGCGATAGAGTGGTAACTAGCCACTAGCCAGGGAGCCTTCACAGAAAAGTAATATGTATGGTAGTACCAATCTTATTCTACTAGCAAAAAAGCGGTGCTTTGGAAGGGCTCGCGAAGTTTTCTACCTAGTAATTTTGAAGACAGTTTTAAAGAATAACATTGATGTCATTCATACTTACTATAAAAGTATTTTTTTTAGTTTGCTTACAGATGGCGTTAGTAATACAATAAAAATTTAATTAATGAAAAATCCTTTTTTAATGTGGAGAAAATAATATTTTTATGATTGATAACACATCTAGACATGAATAGAAAATACTATGCCAAAGCCCAAATCTGAAAGTGTGATAGTTTCACAGTAAAGTGTACCACAAAAATGCATACATTGTGGGATAGTTTTGCTTGCCCTGATTACCACCAAGTAAAGGTTTTCTATATTACTTATACAACGATACGACAATGTGTTCCGTACGCCTTGTCATGGTCAATTCATCTCGCATGAGATTATCTGCTAATAAGCAATAAGTATCAAAGAACATGAAAGAAGAAATGAGGCGTGGAAGAAGAAGAAGAACAAGGCATGAAGAATGGAGGCGTATGATAAGAACTTTGAAGGACTTTCATTCTGGACACGACCTTCAGTAATGAAGAATATGACGCAAAAAGAGATCAAAGAACAACCAAGTAAAACCTGGCTTAACTGTCAAAGTCCTGACGTTTTATTTCCCCAATTACGTATTAAGTAGCTAATATAACAAGACGCCGTCTGGCTAACTAGTAAACATTGTATTGAATACGATGACGTTTTTCGATCGGAAAAAGTCGTTCGAAGCGGAACTACGGTTTTTCTTTCGATCTAATGTTCCTTTATTTACGTTGTAGGAAAATGTTTTATACTAGTTACAGTAAATAAAGAACATTTTCTCAGTGACACATAGTTAAATAAGATAGACTTATAATAATAATAATATTTTTAGTACCGATCAGCCCTCACTTTGCAAAATGCCATCTTTACGTTTACAAACTGAATTTAACTACTAAATTAGTTTTAAGGCTTTCTTAAAACTAATAAAGAAACCAAATTATGCCTACTATATAAAGGGACGGTTTCTTTAACCTATCTATCCCGTATCTCAGGTTAAATAATTTTTAAATTATATTTTATCGGTTATAAAACCCGCACATTATTTTATTTTACCTTGTGTATAATCAGGAGTTAAATTAATAAATAAATTATTATATTATTAATATATTATTATAAGGTTTTTATCTTTGAAACTTGATTACTGGAAGTAAAACGATTCAATTGGAGTATCGTTTCATCAATTTGCACCGTGAATGAAAAACATTTTCGTCACGTTTAAAATTCTCCATCAAACCCCGTTGTTAATGACTACTAGTCATTTTTAAACAAAAAACGAAGCAGGAACTTTGTTAAAAAGTAATTTATTAACTCGTCTTCTAATAGCATTGATAGTTTTTACTAAGTTACAAAAAATATAACTAGGTATATACAATAGTTGGTAGTTTACATTAAGTATTGTTTATATCACGGTGGTAGTATAATGGTTTGAATATTAATGAAATGAAAACACTGCACTTAAAAAAAGGTAAAATAGGCGGGCTTAATAAATAATTAATACTTACTAATATATAATTTTCTTCAAATCAATCAAGTCTTGGGTAGGGGATTTATGCCAGAGGAAAGCAAAAGCAACAACCCATAATTGTCTCACTGCTGGGCTCGGGGTCTTCTCTCACAACGTGAGGGGCATAGGCCACAGTCTACCACGCTTGCCAAGTGCCAATTGGTAGACTTCACACACCTTTGAGAACTTTATGGAGAACTCTCCGGTGTGCAGGTTTCCTCACGATGTTTTCCTTTACCGAAACAAGTGATAATTAACTTCTAATAAGCACATAATATTTGAAAATTAGAGGTGCGTGACAGGATTTGAAGTCGGATCGCTTCGTTCCAGAAACCAACGTTCTAACCGCTAGGATTTATGCCAGGTCGGATTCTGTGTGTGTCTGCTAATATTCATCAAATGCTTCGGTGATGAAGAATTTAGTAGGTAAGCACCAGCTTATACGAGCGTATCATAATATTGTTATCATTCGCGGAAGAAAGTGGTGACGCAAGTAATCATATCGCATTTTGCAACTGGCTGCTTGGGCACGGGTCACCTCCTATAATTAAAAGAGTATGTAGGACTCGAACCTGGGCCTCCTGTTCGATCAAACACTAGATTATAACTATGTGTTATAATCAAATGAGGTATAGTTATAGTTTTAAATTAAAGGCATTTTGCCAATTATAATTTCCATATATATGTATATTATGTATATTTTTAATTCCTATTTGGATAGAACTATACCAGTGAAGAGTCTTCTCCATTCGCCAAAACCCTAAGCCTAGTCAGCGGACAGCGGACGGTTTAGAAAGTAACCGCGGTGTGTTTTTGTCTCATTTTTTACCGACAAAAACGTTTAGAATGTGCCGTTGTCACCGACAAAACGCAACACTATGAATGTGTCGACAAAAGTTGATCGAATGCTGTCAGTAATATCGTTTTATAAATGTTTGTATTGATGTTCAAACAATTTGAACTGTTTGTATATGTCATAAAGTAAAGTGAATATTTAGGGAAAGTTTCAATCTAGATTCCTGTATTGTCTGTTGATCATTGACGACTCCTTGGACTAGATATTAATGTTATATAAACGAGTAACCGCCCTCGCTTTGCTTCAGTTTTCTTATTTTTTTTACACCTTGGGTTATATTATTGGAGTTTTTATATGATCCCTAATTTTTTTGAAAATATTATATAGCCTATGTTATCCGGGGATAGTGCAACTTCCCAACAGTGAAAGAATTTTTCAAATCGGTTCAGTAGTTTCGGAGCCTATTCAATGCGAACAAACAATCAAATCTTTCCTCTTTATAATATTAGTATACATAAAGGGGAGTCCTAAGAATTATTCACGGCTGCAGAAGTTTATGTGACAGATAGAATTGTTGTTAGATCTAATATATAAAATTCTCGTGTCACGGTGTTAGAAGTTGAACTCCTCCGAAACGGCTCGACCGATTTTCGTGAATCTTTGCGTGTATATCGGCTAGGGTTAAGAATCGGACAACATCTATTTTTCATCCCCCTACCCCTAAAAATTTTTTGGCAGAACAACGTTTGCCCGGTCAACTAGTATTTGTATAGGTATGTTCCATATTATGTCCATGCCTGCAATACCGGGAATCCTAGTGAGATGGTAAACTCATGAGTAGGTGGACGGTTACAACATGTATATTCAATACATACTCTATATTTGGATACGATTCGATTTGGTAAGCTGTAAAATCTGACGTTAAGAAGGATAAGAGAAAAGGAACAAATTGAATTTTTCCTGATTTTTTCATATTTTTAAAGTGAAACTTTTATTCTATTGCCCGAAAATTTTGCGTCCATCTATCGCGTGTCACATTACAGCCCTCGAGTAAGAATAATAATGGAGATTCAATGATTTAACTGGAGTAAGAATAATAATGGAGATTCAATTATTTAAATAAATATTGCTCTTATAGTATGCGTCTATCATCCAAATGATTGCATTAATTTATGTATTCCGTACTGTAATATGCAAATTGAAATTAAATTATATGATTGAATATGTATTATATTTAAATTGAATTGTCTACTATTTATTTCCCATTATTATTCCCATTTTTCAGTAATTAAGTTAACATTAAAAACGCAATTTTAATACCCTAAATCGAATAATTTTCTAAAAATTTTTAGTTAAATGCCGACAAACCGAAAAAAGTTTCACTTGCATCGTGGTTTCATAAAACTACAAATTTTTTTACTATTTTTTTTATATTTATATTTTAATTATTAAAAGTTACTAGCCTGGTGTGGCTGATGTCCGTGCACGACGATAGCCATACCGTCAGGTAGATCTTTCAATTCAATTTGTTTTTAGTTTCTAGGAAACAAAAACAGTCGCCAAAGATAGTATCGTTGTTCAGAAGACTATAAAGGTTAATTTAAAACCGGTAACGGCATGGGAACCACGTAACATAATATAACAAAGCCTGTGTAACCTAGACCGAGTCACAATAGCACCTTCCCACACTTGAAGTTAGATTAGATAAAAAAGTGATGTTTTCACTAGCGCACTTACGTAAGCTTTTGGGAATATTTTTGATGTTGTACACTTGTTTATTATGTTTTTTTATTACTTTTTAGGGTTCAGAACGAAAAAATTAAAAACGAACCCTTATATGATCACTGGTGTGTTTGGATGACTGTCCTTCACAACCAATTTTCTCCGGAACTACTGAACGAAATGAGTTGAAATTTGGTACTCATGTGCTATTTTGTAACACAAAGACGAAGGTATACAGATAACAAATGAATTTTGAAAAAAAAATTAATGAAATCAATATTAAAAAAAGAACTGTTTTGAAAACCGTATCGTGTGGCATGTCAAATAAAAGGGCTTATTGTAAGGATCTCAAATATTATTGTTATATTTCTGCAATAAAAAGTTTTAAAATTATTCAAGAAATAACGAAAATTGAAGACACACATTGACCATCCCCCCCTCCCTAACCTCCGAAACTACTGACGTTAGAATTTTGATAAAAAAATACAGAGCATAGTTCTTTAGTTATACATTACAGAAAAACCTATAAGAAGTCTATGTTTAAAAAAAAGGGCAAAAATAAATAAAATAGAAAAATAACTGTAAATACATAATCAACTTACGGAACCCTCTCCAAAGATATTAGTAATGCTTTACCGCCTACTAGCCAAGAAAGAAGAGAAGAAAGAAGAAAATGACTGACTCTCAAACCAAGCACAAAATATTGCAATACAGTTTACACTTAACGGTAAGAAATATTTAAGAATTCTGAAAATAAAGATAATTATGATTATTTCAAGAGAATTATAAAGATAGGAAGGTGCTTAATTATAAAAGAAAATTAATTTAAAGATAATTTGTAATAAAATACATACCTACTGAGTGACTATTATATTTCTTTGGCCTAATATAAGGTTCCCCATAAGGTGGAATCGGGTTTTATATTCAACTTGAAAATATATTATAGTTTTGTGTAAGGAAGTGATCTAAATCTTATTTTACCTCATCTGCAGTTACAATGACATTTTGTTAAATTCTATTTTTTGTTTTGTATTTGTATAACATTTATTAAAAAAGGTTTTTCACAAATTATTGTTGGGTTTGCTTATATAAATATTTTACTACATTCTTTATAACCTAAAGTAGTATTATGAAAATTACAAAATAATTGGAAAAAGTAAGGCGCCGTAGACTTGGAAGAAAAACCTTAAAAGTATTTAGGTACCTTTCAGCAACATAATAATCGGGAATATTTGTTTTTCTTTCATAACACAGTATTCCTCTATACCAAGACGAAAGGTTCTTTTACCGGAATTTGTACTGATCAATCTGAAGAGATTGTTATCTAAATAAATAATAAACAAAAACGAAGTAAACGACAATATCGTTGTGAATATTTGATTCAATAGGAAAAGTCGGTGCCATAGCTCTCGACTGGTGAAGTTCCGCCGGGAAATTGACAACGCTCTACTTTACTCAATCTCGTTCTAAATTCGCTATTTCAATACCCATCCATTTGTATTAATTCTATTTCATGTAGTACATACTTTTATACTATATGTTTCATTAAGTTTGGCGAATGTTAAGAAGTTCTTATAAATAAAATAAGGTTTTCACAGTTAACTTTTGAATTGTACCTACTTCTTTTTTATGCTCTATTATACTCCTATAAACATGGGAGTGAATAGAAAATTTTGTCATAATATTGATCAAACTGATAATGTATGATTAGTTACATAGAATGCACTAAGAAAGGTTTTTGCATACCAAGATATGAAGATAGATTTCAGATCGCCAAAGCTTATAGTTAATAATTCTTGACAAAAACTAACCTACTTCAAAATTAGAGATAACTCAAAAACTACTCGTCAAATCTCGCTTAAATTTAAGTAGAACCACATGAAAAGTACCAGCTTTTGTTCAAAAAAAGAATCATCAAAATCGGTTCACCCAGTCGAAAGTTCTGAGGTAACAAACATAAAAAATACAGTCGAATTGAGTAGGTACTTCCTCCTTTTTTGAAGTTGATTAAAAAGGCAATAGCTGATTGCCTAACAAACTATGTTGATCAAAGTATCCTAATATTTGCTTATTTATAACCATGTAGGGTTAATTAGCACTAGATAATATCATGTATCGGTATACATTATGCTTCGCAGTGCTAAGTTATATTCCATTTTCAAAGGACGCAAAAGAAAATTGTATGAGGTTTTTCTCCGTCAAAATTTTGTTTCTTAATCTAAGATTTTAGTTAGCTTAGGTACGCCATCTATAAATCTTTACATAATTATGTAAGATTATTGCAGGTGATAATGAAATCAATACATATAAAACATCATAAAGTTATTTCCTACGCACGAGGTTCCGTACCATTTATTACAATTTACAAAAAATATCTATTAACAATAAGAAATATTAAACAGTAAATAAAATGAAAGGCTCGATCGGTCATCGACTGAATTTCATAACCGACTAACAATAAATTAAAGACATACCTCGGACAATAGTGGAACACGAACGAAATCACGTAATTTAACAAGATTGAAATTTTAAACACTTGAGGATTTCAATTGAGTCACAGTCAGCACTAGCACACACAACGTGGGAGCGCGGCACGTCCGCGCGCGACGGCGTCCAACTCACAAATGCGATTGAGTGGAACAAACCGACTCCTGCGCACCGAGCTATGACTGGCCGACTCATGTGCTATACTTTTACACACACACGCGCGCTTATGTAAGTTCTTATATAAAGTATATTATTTGGACTCGACGGAAAACCGTCATTAAAGTCGGATTTCGTGATTGCGTTGACAGTTTTGATGGGTTTTGTTTGAAGTTTAATTAAATATTTGTTTGAAATGTTTAGAAGGTTCTTGGAATTGGTAAAAATTTTAATTTCACTTAGGTAAGTTAATATGCGATTTAAATGCAATGGAATATGATAGATGTTTGGTATTCATAGCAGTCATATCAGTATTAAATAATTTTATCGAATGAACCTCATCACATTTAATTACCAGTCAATCAAGTTTAGCCTCTACTTTTCTCCCATATTTTCTGTTCTCTTTTATCAACTATCTCCTCCTCTATATCTTGTTATACTCTTAAACCACTAGCAAAACTTAAAGACCACTTTAAGACTTATAAGAACAGAAGTCCGTGAAAAGTTTTCCACTGGCCACCTTTTTTTTATAGCCGGCAAACGAGCTGACGATCCACCTGGCAAGTGGCTACCATCGTCCATGAACAGCAGCAACACCAAATACATCATTGATGTGTTACCGGCCAAGAAAGAGAGAAGAAAAAGAAACACTTGACGGCGCCTGCAATTCCTTTACCCTATCAATCATATATGATGGATATTATCGATCCATGAACAGTTCACTATAGTATAAACGTGAAAGAAGGTAGTTAACAGCTTTCAAACTCTTAGACACAGCTATAATGATAATATCTTTCCGAGCTTAAGTATTTTTTTCTGTCTCTACAAGTGAAAATAAAAGACTTCAACGCGTTACTTGTGAATAATACAATAAACTGCAATTTATTTATAACTGACTTCAAATTACTCAAAAACTACTGATCAGATCTAACAAATTTAAGCGGAACTATATGAAAAGCACCAGCTTTCGATTAATAAAAGAATCATCAGAATAGGTTCACCCAGTCGAAAGTTCTGAGGTAACAAACATAAAAAATACAGTCGAATTGAATACCTCCTCATTTTTGAAGTTGGTTAAAAAAGTGAGGGTGTTAGATTTTATAATGTAGTTATAACAAAATTATTCTTTTTATTTTTTTTTTATGTAAAAATAAAGGGATATAATAGAAAAAAGTTAGAAAAACCTTTAGTTTTACATCAGTCACCTCATGCATCTTTCTCTAATCTTTTCTGCTACTGCAACTTTTTCTCTAAATATAGCCAAGCGAACAAACGAGCTGAAGATCCACCTGATGGTAAGTGGAACGCATGCAATGCATAGCTGATGCGTTGCCGGTCAAGAAAGAACTGATAATATTGGTAATATAATTTAGAACCAGGTGTTTCCTATTGAAGATCGCTGCCTCTACCAACTAGCATACTCCGATGGTTTTTGTGTAGTATTAGAGATTATTTCTCCCTTCTTCTCAAATCTACATTTAAATGTTTTCACCTATTTTGCGAGTTCAAGAGCCAGAAATACTGTGAACTAGTGGACATCAGGCGTGTGTTACTACGCTAAAAAATTGCAAAAATTGGAAAATTGAAAAATTGGAAAAAATTAAGTAACCGAATGTGCCTAATGCATTGTTTTAGTGCTCTCAAACTATCTTCGCATTATTGTTTTTCAAATTAAAGCATTTTGGGGTATATAGGTTGAATAGTTTCAGTCTTTATAGGACATCCGTACAAACATATTTTTGTGTTTTATATATATATTCATTTCTGCTTCCTTCATAGGTGTCAACTCACCCGTGGTGCTCTCCGTGTTAACCACTTACAATCAGGTGGCTCATACACTTATTTGTCGGTTCCATCCATCCATCCAACAGCCTTTAGAGGTCCACTGCTGGACATAGGAATAACATGCATCACTCTGACTGGACTTGAGCCTTCTGAATCCAGCAGATACCCACTATCTTCACCAGGTCTTCAGTCAACCTGGTCGGGGGGCGTTCTGTGCTCATTTTACCGAGGCGTGGTCTCCATTCGAGGACCTTTCTTCCCCAACGGTTATCGGTCCTCCGCCGGCTAATTCTCTGAGCTATGTTGGTTACTCTCATTTGTCTCGGATTTCATCTTTTCTGATTCGATCCGTAGAGAAATACTAATAAATAGTCAAAATAGCCTAAATACACGCTTTTATTGTGTTAACGTCCTAAGTAAAATTGTATGAGTAAAATTTTTGTCATAAATATCCAAGTGATCAAGAAAGCAGAAATTGCTTACAATTTACAATGTTAATTAGACTAGGTTATGATAAAAAGTTTAAGTACTACTAGCAGGTTGATAATTCCTCTCTTTCTAGCAACAAAGACTTGAATATACTTCTCTCCCTTCACCGGAAGACGAACGAGGAATAAATTGTATTGTAACGGCTGAATGTAACTGACTGTTAGACAGCTGTTCGAATTATGAGTAAAATAATGATTGAAATACAAATGTTTGAATAGTCAATCAAATCATTATTATAAATGGACTTCAAAAAAGGAGGCGGTTCTCAATTCGGTATTTTTTAATACATCAGAATACTGTTATTTATCGCCTGATTTTGATTTTTTTTACTTTGAAAGGATATATTTGCAGTTTTAACTAAAATTTGTTTACTAAACCCATTTTTTTAAAGTCAAATTACGCTATAGCTTCAACAAAGCCCTACAGTGAGTGAACCCGGGAGAAGAAGCAACAAGATATTACCGAGTTGATTTTTCTTACGATTCCACCGTCCTCTTTATATCTATACGAGTAACCGCCCTCGCTTTGCTTCGGTTTTCTTATTTTTTTACACCTTGGGTTACATTATTGGAGTTTTATTAAGGATCCCTAATTTTTTTTGAAAATTTAATATAGCCTATGTTACTCGGGGATAGTGTAGCTTTCCAACAGTGAAAGAATTTTTGAAATCGATTCAGTAGGTAGTTACGGAGCCTATTCAATGCAAACAAAAAATCAAATCTTTCCTCTTTATATATTAGTATAGATGTAGAAACTTCTAGAAAGCTCTAGGTATTCTTAAACGAAAAGATATGCTGTACTAAAATTACAGTTCACCAACCACGCATTTTTAAATAAATCGCTAGATGGAGTGGAAGAGTTAACTATTTACAACTTACAAAATATTCCATTCGTTGTTGGATTTACCACTTTATGTATAAAGGTTATAAAAGACTTACATTTAATGAATAACTTAACCTTTGTTTTAAAAACATCATTTGCATTTTGTAATAAAAAATAAAATATTTATTGCTAATTAAGATTTACCTTTGGATACGTGCCGTTTTAAACTTCTTAGCTACTAGCATATTATAATATATTCTGTTATTATTATTATTGGTGTTTCCTTTTTTCAGCTTATTTCTTATTTATTATTGGTTGCCATTTCTTACTCTTTCTTTTTAACCGACTTCCAAAAAGGGTCAGGTATTCAATTCTGTATTTTTTTATGTTTGTTACCTCAGAACATTCGACTGGGTGAACCAATTTTGATGATTCTTTTTATATTCAAAAGCTGGTGCTTGTCATGTAGTTTCATTTAAATTTGAGCGATATCTGACGAGTAGTTTTTGAGTTATCCCTAATTTTGAAATTTTCGGCTGCAGAGTTATAAAATCACGTAATGACTTGTTTTACTACATGTTTGATCGGTAATGTGTTGATGACATTGTTTCAAATGCCAAGACACGCAACTCTTCAAAGTTATCGCTGTTAATAAATTATCAAGTCTCTTGAAGAACCAGGCTCTAGACTCTTCAAGGCCTGACTCTGCGAACCCCACATCTTGGAAAAAATCCCGTGGTCGTTTCATAGAACTATTGCATAACATAGGTATAAGATATAATTTCTTACAATAAGTTTATAAGGGAGTTAGTGCGACGGAGAAATTGGTAACTCTTTTAATTAATTTTTAATTTAACTTTTATATTATACTATCAACGTAACCTAACTTATAGCCACCATAATTTGCTAATAAATTATAATAATAAGGTGCTGGTATGTATGTTGGTATATACTTTTAATTATTGTAGTGCATGTTTCCGTTGTGGGAGGGAGGGAGGTGCCACGCATGTCTTAAAGTATATACCATCATACATGTTATCCGCGGATTGTTGCAAAGTAGACTAATACTAACTTAATAACAATGGATTTCCGCAAAGTAACGCCTGATACTATTAACTATGTCAGACCCGGTTTCTGCCGGCGTGAATCACTAATTATCAACAACGTCATTAGATAACCAGTGGGCGAGTAGGGTATAAATACGCCACGCTCAGTGAACGATGTTCACTTTGCGACTAACCATCGTAGAGTCAACTTACCCTGATGATGCTCCGTTTCGGGGCGAAACACGTGTTGGTGCTGGTATGTATGTTGGTATATACTTTTAATTATTGTAGTGCATGTTTCCGTTGTGGGAGGGAGGGAGGTGCCACGCATGTCTTAAAGTATATACCATCATACAAGTTATCCGCGGATTGTTGCAAAGTAGACTAATACTAACTTTATCTCATTAATAGTCATGGTGTATGATAATATTCACGTCAAAAAAAATTAAACAACGGTCATTCACCAGCTACTTTGGTTATTTTGTTTGTTTGATTGTCCTTAATTATACACAGTAAAATAGAAATAATAATTATTATTATTAGTTAGGAATTATACCAGGTTATAAGTGGCTTTATCGCGTAGTAGCAATCTCTAGACAACCTTTGGTAAGGAATTTATTGAACGTAATTAAGAAAAACACGTTTATTTTATGCTAATTCGGTAATTTATTTTACTGTACTACGTTGTCAAATTTGAATTTGGTTAGCGAAACAAACCTCTAGGTTTTATAATCGACTTGTAGGAAAAACCCGGATAGCCTCAATGAGATAAATAAATAATATCTAATAAATAAACTAAAAAACACGCAAAGCTTTTTAAGGTATTATCGAAATGATAATCCTTCTACTCATTGACACCACGCACCCCACGCTTTTATTTTAATTACACGATTCTTAATTCAAATTTACTTTGTATTTTTTAGTTGGATTTTCTACAAAAGCATGTTTTTTTTAACTATTATTTTGGTTTGATTTTTTGAAATGAAATTTAGGTTTTTTCTTTCATTATTTTTTTTAAATATTGAATTGTCATCGGTCTTCGATAAGTCTACGAAGTTTAAATGAAATCTGACCATTTGAAGGGGGTCAAAATCAAGTCCAAAGGAGTTGGTTACAAACATACAAGTGAAACTAATAATAAAAAACGTGTAAAAACTACTTCGGTTTTGAGTAAATAGGTATAAAAAGAATATTTATTCTGTTCTGCTTATTATCTTTTTCTTTGATTAAGCAGAGTCGTACGTGTAGGTAAAGCACCAGGAAAACTTACTGTTAGTCTAATATAATATTATAGCAGACTTGGTAAACTTACTTTACTTAGTAGTTAATTCTTTGGATGCAAACCTTTATAAATAATAAGGGAATGAATTGTTAGCTTGTTCGCTATCGTCAGGAGTCCGAGTAGTGAGGGGAAGACGGCGCACAATTATCGTACTTCCGCTACAGGACGTTAGGGATGGCTCGGTTAAGTTTCTATCGATAAAGCGTAAGGAATTAATCAAGGAATTAATTTAGGTAATCTGTCATAAAATATTCTACTAAAGTTTAATATCTTACTATCAACTGGAAGATAGAGTTATGAGGTTCGTCACTGACTTTAGGTGTTAGTAATTTCTAGTTTGTCAACCACAAGGAGTGAACCTCTGATGATAATAGTCCATTTAATAGTTCTGTTGGCTGGACGAAGAATAAGCAACGGAGATTTTCCTTACGAAGTTAATAGCAATATAGTTCAATTTAACGTCAGCTACATCGTTTACTTAAGATAATAATAACATACTATGTACCTACACATAAATAATTAAACTAACAATTATATTTCTAAAAACATCGTGTAGGTATATCTAATGATTGGTAGTTGATGAAATATATTTTGTAAATAAAAATACTATGAGACTATAAATTTAGATGAAATCGATTTCATCTAACGAGAATATCGTTCAAAATGATTTAAGTATTTATTTCATTTATTCAAACTATATTTTAAAGTCACTTAAAAAATATCGAATATCCGTTAACGATATGTTCCATGCACATCACTAGCGACACTGCACGCGGCGGACCGCGACGAAGAAAGCACAACCGTCGTAACGGCCGACACTCACCAAAGAAATTATAAGGTTCTTCAATGGCTTACCTAGAACATATTATATTGCTATCATTAATGCTATCTTCATTACCTAAATACACTTACGCTCCAACTCAGAGACACTAAAGGTTACTTAATTCGCTCCTTAGCACAGAATTTGTATGGTGATTCTATACTAAGGAGCGATTTAGGTAACCGTTAATGACTCTAGAGTTGGGGCGATAGGCATAGTTGGACGGATAAATGTGAACTCATGTCAAATTTTGATAAACTCGAAAATCAGATAGGAATATAGCGTAGGTATATGTATAGTATAATGATATAATCATACATAAATATAATCGTCCTATTCACATTTATCAGAGTGGCGGAGGCTGAGGAACTCTGGCATTTGTAGCCATCGTTTCTGATGAACAATCATCGAGTACAACGCGGAATAACCGGTCGCTCAGGAAGTCCTTTACCTAGTGGATAAGGCCAGGCGATATGCCGTAAGCTGGAAGCTTACTTAGAAGGCTAACGTGCCAGACCTTGTCATAGGCCTTCGAGACATCAAGGGAAACAGCAAGCGCCTCCCCATTTTTCTCCAATTCATGTTATTCCACATTAACATCTGTCATAATATTATGTTATTCCAGTTCATGGTAGGTATACCATATGGTACTTGTTATCTCGGTAAACGCGAGCAAAACCGCGAGTAAAGCGTTAGTGATAAATATTTTCATATAATTTAGTATAGAAACTAATTTTTTTTACGTATTTTATTGTACTTTCTATGCATTTTCATCACTGGTGAGGAATTAAGAATTCCTTGGTCCCAATTGACAGTAGTCAGACGGGAAAATTTTCGTCTCAACTGACCACTGGTGTTGATTGATTATGTAGTTTAAAATGTATCAATAGATAACTAACTTCAGTGACTGCTACTTATTTATGTAATCTGTCTAAAATTTAAAGGTATGTAAATGCAGTAAAATTTATAAAACGGGTAAAGTTAAAATAATGAAAATCAAACTGCAGTAAAATATTTTATTATTGCTAGGTAATAATTATAATTTTGTAAGTATTAAGCTGAGGTTTGTAGATTTGATTTGATTTAGCGTAGATAGACGATAAAACGCAGTATATCCTTCATAAAGTGGATAGGTAGGTATATATTGCTCTAAGTTAATTATCTAATATTGTTAGTTAAAAGCCATATACCTAAGTAGGTACAAGGAACTGTGCTTCTCATTATTTCATAACGGATACGGCTTACTCATCGTTGGCTCGTCCATCATACGTTTTTATAGCGCCAATTAAAGCACAGAAGACCGTACTCATAAAACATATAGATAGCAAAATCACTGTAGGTACAACACACTAGGAAACTGGTATTGTACGCGGCGTTAATTACATAAGTGCGAGCGAGATAGGTTTAACAAAGAAAAAATGTGTGACAGAGACGGAATGCGTTGGACTGTTACGTATGTGCGCGCGAGTTCGCCTTTTTGTAGCCGGTTTCACGCACACATGTGTGATGCATGTGTATGTAGGTATGTGTAACAGAAATTTCTAGTACTCCTGTCTTGATTAATGTTATACTTGACATTACGATGCGATAGACATCTGAAAATTGCTTATAATGGCGGAGAGATGGCTTAATGGTCGCCAGTATTGTGCTGTGTATCTTTATACATATACGTACTGTATACTCAGGCCGTATAAAACGCTTCCTGTTTAAATATTTCCCTATAGTTTGGAGGTTGGAAAGATAATAAGTTGATGTTACGGTCTTCTGCTAAAACTCATCTGGTGTTCGGGTCGTCTGTCTTAATGTAAGGGAAAGGCCATAGGACCAATTATTAGCCATATGACCAGTTTTATTTTAACCAAACACAGCCAAAAACCATTTCAATCTAGTCAGCTTTCAAACAAAAAAATCGCATCTAAATCAGTCTATTCGTTTAGGCTTTTAGCAGAGCTACAGATTGATACTATACGCATAAACAAGCGAAGCTTATGACACCCCTCACTTTGCATCGGGGGTTAATAAAGAAAACACGCAATATGCACGTTTCTTCTCAATGTTTTTCTTTTGCAAAAGAAATTTACCTACCTACTTAATAAAATACTAACGGTGACTGACCGACAAGCAATGCACAATCTATTAGTGGACTTCGCCTAGAACTCCTAGAAGAAGACCTATGCAGGCATTATACATATATGCAGGCGTTGGGAGCACTAAAAAACCGGGCAATTGCGTGTCAGGCTACGCGTAATGTTAGGGTTCCGAAGTTGTAAGTTTATCGACTACTAGCTGTTGCCCGCAGCTTCGCACGCGGAAATTATACATATCACCCTTGGGCTTTTTACCCCAATTTCTAGCCCTAAAGGTTTGGCCTGTGCGTTGATTAATCAGTCAATCACTTTTGCCTTTTATATGTATAGAAGAAAGATAACTCATTAACTACTCATGCTAACACAGCCGTGATAGTTTTCCTTGTAAATTCATCATTATCCTATTTTTGAGAATTTTTTCACTTGTCCAACCGTTTAGCCGGTAGGGGGGGAGAACTTGACGCTAACCAAAATTAGCACTTTAAAGCCAAATATTTCGCAAATGGACCCCTAATTCCAAAAACTGTTTTAAAAGACTCATAATATTTTTGAAAGACATTTTCAACGATACACACTATAGGGTACGAGACGAATAAAAAATTCATCCTTACGTTACCTGTAGTAGTGGTAGTAGGTACAATGAAAAAAGATGTTTTTCAATATTTTATTCCATAATTCTGGAGTTGGCCTGCTGTCGGCTGCTGTCGGCGTGTCGACTCCAAGCGTCGACGGTTGCAGTTGCCTCTGTCGACTGCAACGTGCTGCTCGTGTGTAAGCGCATAGAGTTATTAGGGTTCAAGAGATAGAGCCTTGTGATGGACGGAAAGACAGACAGAAGGACAGACAGGCAGTTATGAATAGGTTCCGTTGGCAGTCTTTTAGTTACAAATCCTAAAAGCAAAATCAAAAAATATAGAAAAAAATTCTCAAGTATGGAAAAGTAAGAAAAGAAAAATTAAAAATAAACACGTCATATCCATCAACATAATAATATGTACATGCATAACATTTTTAAGAACGGTATTAGAAATAAAAATTATTCAAAATATAGTATTAAAGATGTAGTTTTTTCTGAAAGCGGTATTTTTGCCATATTTCTTGGTACCGTTATTCAATCTACAAGAATTACGAGTATGGCTTTGCATATTTAAATACCTACAGCCAAGTGTAAGTCGGGATTGTGCTAAGATTTTATTTTTATATTTATTATGCTTGTGACTACAATTAATACTACTTAACGAAGTACGAAACTGAGTTTGTTAACTACTAACCCGAATGGGATTTTGCTAACAGCTACGAGCAGAGAAGTACATAAATTAATTATTTATTTACGAGTAACCGCCCTCGCTTTGCTTCGGTTTTCTTATTTATTTACACCTTGGGTCACATTATTGAAGTTTTATTAAGGATCCCTAATTTTTTTGAAAATATAATATAGCCTATGTCAGTCGGGGATAGTGTAGCTTCTCAACAGTGAAAGAATTTTTTCAAATCGGTTCAGTAGTTTCGGAGCCTATTCAATGCAAACAAACAATCAAATCTTTCCTCTTTATAATATTAGTATAGAATAATTATAATGAATAATAGTGATCAACCATTAAGTTTTAATTTAGATAGAGCTATTCTCGGTAGATGATTTCTGATACAACAGCATATTACTAGGGACACAATTAAATTAATTATTATTGAACATTTTTTTACCTAGTTGACAATCGAGCTAAGGTGCATTACCTGATGTTAACCAGCCCATGAGCAACAATACCAAAGGAGATAGAGGAAGAACTCGAAGCCCCCGCCCCGGAACATGATGAGTCAATCAAAACGGTGGTAGCAGGAAGGCTTCATGGAAAGATTTATACCAGTCCATAACAATATGACCTTAATAAAAATATTGGGGTCAAAATTCTAAAGTCTTCTGTCCACGAAGACGCACATTCGACATCTCATACGCATGCTATCGTCATTTGGTGCTTGCTTGCATCTAGCGTAGTAAAAATACGATTTCTGTGCATGGAGGGTGCCGTTGCTGTACTCACCTGAGTGGCATCGCCGCGTTTGGCTGTTTCATTGTGCAGCTTGCATCCAATTATCAAATGAATCGCCGTGGACAGTATGCCTAAGTCGCCTCAATACCTAAGTCTAGTATTAACCTTAATTCTTTCAGCATGAAGTTGTGATACACGGTACACATACAAAGAGAGAGTAAAGGTGTAATAGTGATACCTACATTTATAAAGGTTTTTTTTATGGAAATAGCCGGCAAACGCTCATAGCTCGGCGGCTTCGATCCTAAGCGATCGACAATGTTAAGCAACAGCGGGCACGGTCGGTAGTTGGATGGGTGACCGCTAGTGGCAAAAATTTCTTGAGCGCTTCCGTGCTTCGAAGGGCACGTAAAGCCGTCGGTCCCTGTTGTTATCGTAAAATAACAGTCGTTAAGCCATGTCGGAGGCCCTCGGGTGGCATGAAAACGATCCACTTGATGGTAAGTGGCTATCGTCGCCCATGGACATCAGCAACACCAAAGGCATCACTGATGCGTTGTCGGCCAAGAAAGAGAGAAGAAAGAGAAAGAAAGAATGAAAGGTACATTATGAACAGCGTTTGGCGTTAGCGTTTACAGAAAAGAGTTTTGTCTAGAGGCAGAGACGTAGTTAGTCGGTGTTGGTAGACTATTTCTATGCGTTCTAATTACAAACGTGGAAAAAAATCAAAGGGAAATTGGCCACAAGTACCTACAAGACAATATTCCGGCAAGGTGTGATACAAGTGTGTTGACCCGGCCGCACGTGCCGTTTATTTATCAATTACGTCGGAGATTTGAACTTCTCGCTCTACCAGCCAACTGTGGCCGCTCGGAACGGCGCCCGCTATGTACGGACGGATGTCATGCTGGACACTGTCGAGGTTTTTTGTAATGCTAAGAAAATATCAAGATAAAAGATAACTATAAATTTTAAAATTAAATAAAAACCGAAGGTTTTGTTTACACTAAACATAGTTAAGAACCATGTAGATCACATCAGCTTTCAAGCAAAAAACCGCATCGTGATCGGTTCATTAGTTTGGGACCTACGATGCCACAGACAGACAGATAAGCACACAGGCATGTCAAACTTATAACACTTAATAATTAACTTATTAAAAATGGATGAACTGAGTTTGGGAAGAGATTATAGAATGTGATTATATGTACAGTGCCTAGAATAATGGAAAAGTTTGCGCTATAGCCTAGGCCCTAGGATACCGTTACCTTAGCTTACCACCTATATTTAATAATTATACAATAATATACAATAGTAATAAAAAATAGGCAACAACAGCAAAAAAAACTTTGTAATCTACAAGTACCAAATTTGACTATTGTTTCAATTTCCTTGTCACTAATTATTTATTTGTGTAATATGATTTCCTTTATCACAACTTATTACAATTCAGATCTCAGATGCTATTGCAGCTGTATCAAGAAATAAATGTATAATTCCAGCACCGTCAGCGGGTGTACTTCAGCGCACAAGTAAGGCACACTTAGCGCATTTTTTTTATTCTCTCCATTATGTACATATGTTCGTCTGTGTGTGGAATACCAATGTGTGCGTCTAACTGTATATGGGGCCTGTTGTTAAGTAAATCGACTTTCTTAACATTTGAAAGCAACAGGATGTTAAGATTATCTTTTGAGAAGTTTCTACAGTTTTGGTAACTCGCTTGCACAACAACGCATTGGTGATGCCTTTGGTCTTACTGATGTCCATGGGTGATGACAACAATTGGTAGTCAAGCAATCAGATCTGCTAATTAATTTTAGTGTGAGTAAAAAAAGGTTGCCAGCCGCTCTCCTTCCCATGTCTACTTTAGGCGCCCCTTGTGTCCTTCTGTCGGTGGAACCTAGGAGTCTAATTCCTTGACACGGGACAAGACGTAAATAATGTAATTTAATAATCTATATTCAACCTAAAAATTTTCTCATGATAGTAGATATGGTTTGCTTTAAAAATCACCATGCACCCCTAAATAGAAGGGGCGCAAAAGTCATCACCATATCGGATTCGGAAGACGCTATAATTTTTGCAAATAGCGGTAAATGGTTCTGCTGTGAAATTTGTGAAGGAAACAGAAACAAAATACACGTCAATAACACATGAATCGCTATGCTCCTCAAGAACGCGGAATCATCATAATGTTCTCTCGTTTCGGTGATTTGCACTAGCCGGCAAGATCGCCCGATTTAACAGTTCTAGACTTCTTTTGGGTTCTTGGTGGGGTTCCTAAAGGCACGAGTCTATGTCAACAAGCCTAGCAGACTCTTGAAGCCCTCAAAGAGAATACCCGTCACAAATGCAGTAACCTATCGCCGGAAGTTCTGGCAACAGTGATGGAAAATGCCATAAATCGGGCCCGAATGGTCATCAATGGCGGCGGCCACTTGGTTCATATAATTTTTCTACTTACTAAAAATTTTTCATTTATAAAAAAAATACAGTCAAAGAATATCGTGTGGCAACTTTTGCGCCACCTGTATTATTGTTACAACTTGTAAGTGGCAATATTGTTTTCTATTCATATAATACAACATTGATGTAGAAATGTTTATTTATACAAATTTATTTATATTTACTGTCATTTACTTACATATTATACCTACCTAGCCTAGCCCGGCGACTTGTTTAGATCCTAAGTGATCGACTTTGATCACTTATAAAATAAGTGATCAAAGGTGACCGACAATGTTAAGCAACAGCGGGTGCGGTCGGTAGTTGAATGGATGACCGCTAGTGGCTAAAATTACTTGAGCAATTCCGTGCTTCGGAGGGCACGTAAAGCCGTTGGTCCCAGTCGTTAAGCCATGTCGGAGGCTCGCGGGTGGCGTGAAAACTTCCGATGCTTGTTAGCCACTAACCCTCTACCAATCCGCACTGGAACAGCTTGGTGGAGTATGCTCTAGGCCTCCTCAAGAGGACAGACCCGTGGGCAGTAGAATGCCATTACTGGGTTGAAGCCAAAGCTATATTATAACAATAATATAGAGCCCCACGATAATTTTTAAATCTATACCTAGACGATCTCTACGTATAGATAATGTGGTGACTTACAATGACGTCCCAGTTTGTTGGCATTTATGTACCATAAAAACATCGCAATGCAATGTTGGTACAAATTTGCAATACATGGTTCGCAATGACCACGCAACATAGGGTAAGTACATAATTAAATCAGTAACGTAAAAAGTTAAGGCAAGTGCATAACAACGATCGTTCCGTACCACTAACCACAGATGATGTATCGATTTAGTCTGAATTTCTTCTTTCCTTCGCGACTTGCTTATTCAGACTGCATGCTATGCTGTGCTATGCAAATGTCAAGATATGTTTGACCGCCTTGACGAGGCAACGTCACGGCGCAATTGGTATGATAATGGTCTCAATTGCTTCAACAACGTATCGGTAAATAATGTCTGTCATAAGTCTCTCCTTTTGAGGCCACTACAATGCTTCAGTTCGAATTAGTACAGGAGTGGCCAACTGGCCAACCCAGGTGTTGAAAATTTTGTAAGTATTGAAAGTTGACTGATACAATGATATTTAAAAAATATAGATACGTTATGCCCTTATAAAACAACCAAAAAATCTGTTCCGAAAAGAACTACAACATACACACGTTTATTTTTTGTTTCACTACACCAATCACATTGGTATAATACAGAAGGCATTTTAACGCTGTACGTCAAATGTCAAACACTTCTGACAGTTCTGACAACTACAAAAGCGTGCGTATCGTCTTATACTGATAGAGCGACTACATGCAGAACGGTTAATTGCCTGTTCTTACGCTCTTCATCATCGGCGCGCTAGTGACATATCTACCTCTTTTTTACATTATAATCTCATTGGACTGATATCCAACAATAACAACTGGAACCATGGGCTTTACTTGCAGTCCAAACCACGGAAACACTCAAGTAATTTTTCCACTAACGGTCTTCACCACGTCAGTTGTTGCTTGTCTTAGCTTAAGGATTGACACAAACCGCCGGGCTGAGCGTTTAAAAAGTATTTTGAAAATAAAAAGAAAAGAAAATAAAATGTGTGTCCCGCTGGGATGTTCTATTTTCAAAATTGAGCCCCCGTTCTCCATTCAAAATCGAAGGAATCCATTGAAAATTGAAACCGATCGGCGCCAATTCATTGGGACATACATTGTGTTCGCGGTGTCCGTTCTATATGCTAGTAATAATACTTCAATGTTTAACCCATAAGGAGCATCGTCTAGAGCCAAACTTAAAAGTATTATAATAATAATAATAATAAATTTTTATTTCAGGCCTTTTGGCCCATAGGCTGCCTAATTACAAAAATGGAAATAACTTATTCTAATAAAAATGTTAGTAACAATTTGGCTTATTCTATGTTAGTAATTAATAAAATAAAATAAAAAACTATATCCTATCCTAACCTATCCCCATCCTCACAAAACGAGCACCAGGTGGGGTTGTCCTGGTGCTGATGTGCACCCCATTCCAAGTCCTCCAGAGAAGGCTGTCAAACTTCACAGCCAATGTGCTGAGAAGGGTGTTGGAGCTACTCAATAGTCTGCCCATCATGGACGCGGCACGCTTGCGCATGATCGCGTAGAAATCGTCCACACAAGCATCCGCAAACATAGCCGACGCACTGCAGTGTCGAGGCTTCCTCAACATCGCCCTCAGCACATTGTTGTACTGAACACGCAGAGCTCCGTAGGCCCGCCGCGTATAGTCAGCCCACAGACTGCACGTGTAGAAAGATTGGCAATAAGCTTTAAATAACATTAATTTGACTTGTGTCGTGCTACGTGCAAATCTGCGAGCCAACATATTGCCCCGGACCGACAGAGCCCGGCGCTCTCGTTCAATGTCGCTGTCGTCATCCAGGCGTTCAGTTACAACATGACCGAGGTACCTGAACTCAGCCACTTGCCTCAGAAGAGTCCCACATAGCCGTACACGTGGGTTGAAATTAAGTGGCTTGTTATGAGGTCAAACTTATCATAAAATGCACTGTAATCGGAAACATGCCAATATGCAAAATTTCAACTTCGTAGGAGCAAAGGGACAGTAGTTCTAATTCAACTTGCAAAATTTGACCCAAACAAATAAACAACAACAAGACCAGCTAAAAAGCTTATAAGAAATATATAATAGTTCCATCCATCCATCCATTCAGATTTATTTTGTATTTTTTTAGTTGGATTAATTTTTTTTTATAGAAAAAACCATGTTTTTCAGTTTTTTAACTATTATTTTATTTTTTATTTTTTAGTTTAATTTTTTGAAACGAAATTTAGGTTTTGTTTTTATTTTCTATCCTTTTTTTCAATTTTCATCTGTCCTCGATAAGTCTACGAAGTTTAAATGAAATCTGACCGTTTGAAGTGGGTCAAAATCAAGTCAAAATAAGTCGGTTACAAACATATAAGTGAAGCTAATATAAAGCGTGTAAAAAATTAGCTCCTCTACAGTTTGAAGAAAAGTAAGCTAACGCCACCTCACAAGGCTATCTACTTAACTATTTGATTAATTTCACTTATTAGATGGCGCGCAATTTTATAGATTCCCGAAGGTATTTTTTAGTTAGAGTAACGAAAACTAGATGGCGTATGTGGACATCGTTTCAATTGAAAAAGTTTGTAAAGCAGTCGTAAGATGGAGGTATTAAGCTACTAATTCCAATTTTTACGGTTCCTTTCCACAAAATTATGGTATATTCACCACGGATAAACTATAGGCATTATAATTTCGTATCCAAATCGCTACACTCATTTTATAATAATTAGGTATTTCAGAAATAAAAAACACATATCGTATCGTATATACATTTAAGTTTAATTGTTTTTTTTTTCAAAATAACAAAGAATAATTATTAAGCTAAAGGTTCTCAACCGAAGTTTTTACGTCACACTTCAATAGTATTCATACATTTGAAAATATATCAAACTTCATCAAACACGTTCTCACACGAATTTTACTACGACTAAGTTAGTATCGCCATCTATGCAACAAACTGTGAACTTCAATAATTTAAACCCAAATTCTACCTTGTTTTACAAAATTCGAAACCATTTTGTTGAATTTATTCTTTTAAATTTATTTTCTTCTCATTGTTTAGATAAAAAAATGCATCGTCATTATTTTTAACCGACTTCTCTTTAGTACATATGTCTACTTATTCGTCTTAAAATTCATCAAATCACATTATCTACCTAATATTATTTTATACCTAACAAAAGAAAACTAAGTTTTCAGATTCACAAAATTTAAATTTCGTATAATATTGTGAAGGTACATAATAATTATAAAAGGCTTAAATATTGCTTACAATTTCTACAAAGTAAAAAAGCCAGTCATGGCACAAAGCTGCGTATACTTAAATAATACATATTCTGGTGCTACATAGTACTAGCGCATAACCCAAATATGCGGAAAAATAACGCTTGAGTTTTTATAACCAGCTCAATATTTTCATGAAAATTTAAAGCCTTGAAACATATTTAATGCATGCCATTAAGTTGATGAGACAAATAAATTAGCAGATATTTGGTACACCTAAAAAATATAAAAAATTACCTATATTGAATTAACCGATACCTTGTAACGTAATATTGTTACAAACAAGTGAAGTAGCTTCTGCTCTTTTCGAACAAAAGCATATTTTTTAACAATTTTTTCTTCGTCAGGAATATTCTTGTTCCACATAAATTATACCTAATCCTTACTGGAATGAAATAGAGAGTATCTACTTAATAAATAGAGAATATTATTATAAAAAATATGCAAAATAATCGGTTTAAATCTCAAGCGTTATCCATGACAAAGATAATTAACCGCCAAAATAAAGATGGCGATATCTACAAACCACACTTTTGGGTGCTATTATAGAGATGCTTATTACTGATTCTGACATTCAAGTAGGTATCCAACTTTGTTGGATGTTATAGGTAAAATCTGAATAAAACAATTGTTAATTAATAGAGCTCTTTCTAGGAACGCGTAGACAAATTAAATGGATCCATGTGTATCACACGTGACATTAGCACTATTTTATGTTACACAAATAAATAGGTATGTGCATTGCAGTTGAAAGTCGACCGTAAATAATTTTGTCAAAAAGTTACATTTTATTTGACATTATTAAATTTTCTTTATCAATCTATTTTCTTTAATAAATGTTAATGTTACAATATATCAAATCTCAGACATGAACCTGTGTGTATTTTTATAAAAAGAGGCACTAAAGTTTTCACTGCATAAAAAATATAATCCCATGGAAATGTTTGTTACACTAATTTAACGGGCACGTCTATAAAAAGTGCGGTCGCGTGTGGTGAGACCAGTTCTCGAAATATTTAAGCCCGGTTTAAACACGTATATTGTCATACATTTGAAATATTCTAATCCATCGGTAAAAAGAATCTGCATCTATATAATCGCACCTCCCCTATCCACATTTCACACACGAGGGTTTGTCTCCTGATTGGTCCAACATCCTTACATTCTCGATAGGATTAAATTTAAAATTTTAAGTTACATTTAAACACTTCACAACTATGATACAAATTGTTTTAAGTCTAAATACCTACTTAATTTATATTTATAAGCGAAATAAAAATGGACACCAATTTTAAAATAAATAATGATGGTTTATCTTTAACCGGCATACAACATATCATGAGTACCCGTATCATAGTAAAATGTTCACAATCTACAATGAGATAAGTTTAAAATCATAAATTGATGGTAATTTAATCTTATTACTGAACATTGAATTACGCGAAATAATTTTAACACAATAGGTCCAAGACTAAAATAACTCATAAATGTTCATCCTATTTTTTATAATACATCGTTACAAACAGAGTGTAGTCATATAAATTATGAAATATTTCTAAAGTGTGCTGAAAAAATACTTTACATTCTTGAACTTGAAGTATTTTTAAGACATTGCGATCGCATATTAAATATTAATAAAATTATAAAACCCTGCTTAAATTCAAAATATTTTAAAACCTTCTAAGCATAAATGTCAACATAATTTTATGAGCCCAAAATTCAAATATTCCGTTCTGAATTTGCTAGATTACCTTATAAGGCTTTAAGAACACTCCAGATGTACTCAGCCTCTTGAAGTTACGTTCAAATATTTGCAAAACAATTACTTATTAATATCTTGATAATAATCTTTGTGGCACAGGCAGCATACAGTTAGCGATCTGAAGGAGTGTCAGAATAAGATTTCTAACAAATTCTGTTACTGGATGGTATTGAATTACATTTTTATTTATTACAAGCCCTTACTTCCATATAAGCTTAAAAACACAATTGTAAAAAAATGCTCTTTTAAAGAGAATTTCCAAATGAATGACTAGAAATAAGACATGCATCTTTCCTGCGTCAAGATTTAATTGTTAATTAAAAACTCGCACTAAATGTGAAAAGATCTTACCATTAGGAGCAGTTCATACTATGTTCCGTGAGTTCATATACACCTGAGCTCACCTTAAACACAGTGGCAAGAAATGTAGCTTTCTTAGAGTGTTTAAATAAATGACTAGAAATTATGGTAGTCACTTAATTTTTTTTTATAAAGATCTTCAAAAATTTAACAAAAAAAAAACAGATTCAGTCATTATTATCAAACTAGCATAGACATAGTTATTTTGCAGGTTTTTTTATTAAAAGTTATTGTGAATGACCGAATGAAAAGTATCCGATATCCGCCAATTAGAAATAAATCTGCATCACTCATATTGAAAATATATTATTGTAATTACTATAAATAAATGTGGATGGCTAATTCCGAAACAATGAGGTATAGGGTAAAGTTCTCAAAGAACTCTCGGGCCCGATTTTGATGAAAACTAAAACTGCACCACTGGATTTTATGAAAAATCTTGTCAAACATAGAGTCAAAACTAAATTTTCTTTTAAAATACAAAATATTCCAGTATAAGGGCTTACTTTATTGTTTTATTCCTAAACTAAATTATAGGCATGTAGATACATGTACGATTTATTTGTAAATCACTTAATCAAATAAATGACGATTTTATGCACGAAATTAACAAATGATTATGTTTCAACAGTACCTTGCAGTGATTTTTATTCATCTTTCATTTTAGTTCGTACTTTCCAACTAACATAATAGATTAAAAGTAAAAAACAAAAAGAAGTTAGTCATAATAAAACATTAATTTAAACAGCCATTGAAATCACAGGGATTAAAATGTAGAGGATATTAAATTAAATTTTAATGAGTTTGCCGAAATATTATAACATCATCTTTATCATAATCGTAATACGTATTTAGAAAAATCAAATTTTAACGCTCCAACTCAGCCGTATTGGGGTGGCTTAGAATACTAACCCAATCCCACGCCGGATGGATGTCGTAAGAGGCAACTAAATCCGGCCCGCTGGTGGTAGGACCCTCACAGGGATTATATTGGTAATATTGATTTTAATTTTTAATTAATACCATTATTACTATTATTATTTCTCCCTAGGGTTCGCCTGGATGGCTACCACCCTTGAGCATGAGTCAGCCGCCAAACGACTCATCGTGTTCCGGCTGGGGGCTTGAGAGCCAGTTCTTTCTTTCTTTTTCTTCTCTCTTTCTTGGTCAGCAACGCATCAGTGATGCCTTTGATGTTGCTGATGTCTATGGGCGACGATAGCCACTTACCATCAGATGGATCGTCAGCTCGTTTGCCGGCTATTTCCATAAAAAAAAAACTCACGTAGTACAGAATTTGTATGGTGATTCTTTACTAAGGTGCGATTAAAGTAACCGGTAGTGACTTTGAGTTGGAGCATAAGACAATAAGTATTGTAGACAATATCAATATGAGTATAATCACTTTGAATGTGTTTGTGTCATTTGAAGTTTCTTTACGGCTTTTCTTCTCCATGACAAAGCACCCTCCCGAAAAACTGGTAGATTAAAAAAATGATGACGTGCATAAGTGTATCAGTGATACCTATATGAATAAAGTATTTTGATTTTGACTTTGTGAAGTTTTGTGAAGTGACGTTTTTTGTCCAGAACAAGCGGGCCTTCTTTGCGTCACGCTATTAGAAAGAGAAAGAGACCAAGGAGGTATACCTATCTCTCTCTACTCACGCCTGCGCCACTTGCTTCGGTCGGCGCTTCATCCCACTCTTTTTTTTTGCACTCGCGTAACTCGTAAGTAAGACAAGGATAGGTTTACCTCCTGCCTTTCTTTCTCTCTCTTCGCAGCGTGACGGTTTCACTTACATATGCTCAGATATCTTGCCTAGTCTATCTGTATTATGTCTATGGCTGTAATCCATTAAATTGTAAATTTAGGTTGTCGAATACGAAATAAATAAAATCCACGTTTGTTTAACGCACAGATACGTGAGCTATGATTAACAATACTAAAGAAAAGGAAGATTGATTGCTTATGCTGATGCGAAGTACCTATAGTTATCAGACTAAGCACACCTTTGAACACAAAAGGCATCATGATCATCATTTTTGAAAGAAGATTGGTAGCTAAGAGCCGATTACGTAAGTCACTCGATAAGTTTTGAGATGCTCGTAATTTTAAAATGGAACACATCTGTATTAAAAAATTTAAAAAACCAAATTTATTTAAAAATAGAACGCAAATAGCCAGGTTGCTGGTTTTAAAAAACATGATGTTCCAGTCATTTAACTACGACGGTGTCTTTGGCCGAGTGTATTTACGCCAATGCCATGTACGAAGAAAAAAAAAAACTACGACGGTTCCCGCGTTTTTCTTCTTTGCAACATTAAGGTATAAGTATACATAGAGAAGACATCTCAAACAAAATGTGTGTCCCACCGGGAGGTTCTATTTTCAAAATTGAGCCCCTGTTCTCCTTTCAAAATCGAACGAATCCATTGGACATTGAAGCCGCGCGGCGTCAATCCATTGGAACATACATTGTGTTCGCGGTGTCTGTTCTATACGCTAGTAATAATACTTCAATGCTTTGCAACGATGAAGTTCAGCCGCGAACATTTGCATGTTATGATATTTTATGATTTTAAATTTGGTTAATTGAAAAACTTAGCCTTCAACGATTACAATCAGCGTAAGGGGAGTCTGCCCCATCTCGTGCAGCGTCGTTTTTAGATGGTTCAGTGAATTTAAAAGGGGTAAAACAATCCACGAAGATGACCATAGAAGTGGTCGCCCACAAACGGCAGTAACTAAGAAAAGGTGTGATCTACTCATTGAAGTATTATTACTAGCATATAGAACCGACACCGCGAACACAATGTATATCTCAATGAATTGGCGCCGATCGGCTTCAATTTTCAATGGATTCGTTCGATTTTAAAAGGAGAACGGGGGCTCCATTTTGAAAATAGAACCTCCCGGCGGGACACACATTTTGTTCGATATGTCTGTTTTATTACATTATACTTCAATGGATCTATTGAAATGATAGAGCGAGAATACCCACGAATTACTTACTCGGGCTTTGAGGAGATTCTTGGCGTTAGTTCGAGGAACGTTAGCATTATTTTGCATCAGTATCTTGGAGTGGGGAAGCTTTGTTGTCGTTGCATTTGCTCTCAGACACTGAAAAAAAGGTCCGTATGGATTGGTACCGCGAAATGCGTCTACGATTTGAAAACAGTACGTCAAGACGAAAGACGAAGAAATTATCACAGGCAACGAAACGTGGATTTATCAATATGATCCGGAAAATAAGAGACAGTCGTTATTATGGGTCTTTCAGAAGGAAAGTTGCCGACGAAACTGCAAAGACCTCATAAAAAAGCCTCGTTGGTAAAAAAATGGTGGCTCGTTTTTAGCTGTTAACTCGGAATAAAATTGTATACAACAGTAGCATTGCTGAAAGTTTTTCGAGCTCTGCGAGAGAGGACACCAAAGACTGGGCTTCGGGGAATCATGCTGCATCACGACAACGCTTCGTCACAACAAAGGCGTTTCGGAATCCGGTGTTGAAACCTTGCCCCATCCACCGTACAGTCCTGATTTAGCTCCCTGTGATTTCTTTTTGTTCCCGATAATTAAGGAAAAAATAAAAGGGAATTTTTTTTCGTGTGCCGAAGAGACCAGCGGCCTACGAAGTCGCAATTTCGGACCTATGGGATCAAGACTGGCAAAAGTGTTTTAATAGTTGGTTTAGGCGAATGGAACTTTGCACAGAGAATGAAGGAGAGTATTTCGAAAAAAAGTAAAAAAAATATTGTTAATATCTTGAATAGTTTTTTCTTACCTCAAAACTTATCGAGTTACCTATATAAAAACTTTATCATGCAGATGTTGAATTACGTAATTTGTTAGAATTAAAAAGTTTTCTATACTTAAAACATAATTTAAGTGATACAAAATAAAGAGTGAACGGATGACAAAATCATGTTAAGGTTACAAGAAGTTTGTTGATTCAGCTACAGTTTTTAATGTATTGTCCAATAGACTTAAGATCTTTTTAACCCTTACGATGTCTAAGTAAACAAACATGAAACTTCGATAAATACAACACATTAACTTACAATTATTTATAATACATCAAATTCATTGAATATATATATTTTTTTATATTTAGTAGAGATAATGGCAATATTTTGGAAGAGATATTTTAACATCGAATTCGGTTTACAAATATCTACAAAATAAAATTTCTTACGCTACATATTTTAAAACATGCATCCGATGCATTAATGTTTGTTTAACATATCCCTTAAATCTATACAATAACATGTATTTCAAATAAATTTCTAGTTAAAACACCTGAATACTGTACCTAATTATATAACATATAAGATATATGCTCTCATAAGACAATTACTATTATATTTAAATATTTACGGATCACTCTAATGACAATCATTCATGCTACACACGACAAGATTTCATTTCATTGTTCATAATTCATTGTATATCTGACAAATTCCAACAAACTTGTCACAAATGTTGGACAAAAGGCATAACAAACTTTTATATTTAGCTATTTGTTCAACTTATGGACCTGCAAACTTGGCAAAACCACTGGTCGAACATATTTCTGCCTAAGAAGATTGGCAACATTTACGGCACGTAGCTTAGTTTGATTCTACACAGAATCCCTTAATTAGATATAATATTTATTTCATTAATGGATACGCAACAAATCCTTACTAAAATTACTATACTCGTACAATAAGTCTGATTTTTCAATGCTTTCTATGTATGAAAAATACCTTACATTCATTTACTCAAATACATAAAATACAGTTGCTTTTGTATTTTCATATAACGTTAAAAGTATTAACTTAATTGATTATGGATTAAAATTATAATAACATGACGACTTTAATCATAATCTTCATGAAGAATATTTGATGTACTTATTATTTATCATCTAAATGATCAGTTCAACATTTCGTAATAATTAAATAATATATTTCCTAAACACATCCATAAGGTACTATAGAAGTAATTTCATCTCCTAGTCTAGTACACCACGTCATGGCAAACTGTAGGAATAAATTGACATCCCAGAAGCTACGTGCCAATACTTATATCGTAAATTTATTAATTTCTATACGAGATTAGTTATTTCTATACTTCACTAACACAGAGCAACAGTTTATAATGATTAATATAATTAATGAGTTTTCGAAGGCACTAGAGTCCTAGTGAAATTGGAAAGGAGATAAAAAATAGCACACCAGTCTCACTGAGGACAAAAATGGGTAGCGAGAAAGGGAAAACTATAACAATCAAAACTGTAATGAATGAAGGTAAAATGGAATTGAATTCGTCAGCCATTTCCAATTTAAGAAAATATAACTAGGTACTAGGTATTTTTAACTTCCTCACTTGAGTCAAACTTACCTGTTTGTTGTTCGGTAAATGTCTACTTTAAAAAAAAAAAACTAAAAAATGAATGATCTAAACGCCCGATTAAGATTTTTTTTGTCTGGACTACGTGATCTAAAATTGATATGGTTACTTAAACTATTGACTATAATGAACATTTGAAAAACAGTTGTCTTTTTACGCCCCTTAACCGCGTCAATTGTCCCTCAGAACTAATTTTTATACACCCATTCAATATTAAAACCTTAAGTAATACTGTTTATTATAAATATAGTTTAAAAGAAACCTACGAGAGGATGAAACTCGACAAATCACAATCAGGAAAGTCGACGCCCATTCATACCTCGATTCAATTTCGCCTCAATACAAATATGATATTCCATTAAAATTAGGCAGTATTGTGTTTTAATAAAAGATAGTTATTATTAAATTGTAAACCTAGTAATTGTTTAATCGTTAAAGCCTGCTGCTAATGTCTCTGCACATGTCACCGAACTCACATGGAAGAATTCTATGTCTATTGAAGATTGGAGTTAGTGGACTCCATAGTTCGGTGCTACACGTAGCTCTCTAGATGAGCGCTAGTTGACGGGTCCTAGAAGGATGCTTCCACTAGGTAAGTCCCGTCCATCGCCACACCTGTCTGGTTTCCTTGCACAGTGCTGCCCGCTGGAATGTATTTGCCACACGCTTGCTGAAATTTAAAAATAATCAAATTATTCACTGGCATAAAATTATTTGTAGAACTAGCATACTAAGGGTTAGCTGCAGGGGTTTAATTTAGGAATAATATGATTGCAAAGTAGATAGATGTAATATAATAAATTTATGAAACAATTTGTAAAAAGACAACACAGAACACTTCAGACAAATTTTATGCCTTATTTCATCATGTATATAGTGGGTGGAATGTATTCTTCATATGTTATACTTAAATATGAATGTACCTAGCAACTGAATGACAGGTCAATGTTTTTAAATATTTATTTTGTCATGCATTTTTGTATAAATATACAAAATCTATTATTATGTATAATTATAAGATCATATTATATTATAAGTATCTATTATTATAAGATGTATAATGCAAACTTTGATGTAACACAAAATTATTATACTTAGTGTATATGTATGATATTTTTGTATCATGTACAAAATTTTTAAAGAACTGCATTTTTGTGTAAACAATTTATATACAAAGGAAAAGGGATTGTATTTTTCACAAGATAATATACAGGGTTATCTGGCAACTAAATATATTTACCCTTACTTCAATAAAAATATTAATGTCACTCAATAAACTATCTACTTCATAGAATTGCTTACAATATCAATCAAGCTTCACATCGAATAAGCAAGACCAGAGAACAAGACTTTGCGAACAAAAATGAAATAAAAATTTACAATACAATACAATGTAGGTATTTGTGAGCGGGTAGCAATATTTTGTATAAGTGTATTGGACTCAGTGAAAAGTGTGCACAAAGCATGCCAATTTTAAATAAATAGTAAATGTAGACCCAGTAGTGTATATTCTGTGTAAATTTAGTGTAACTTTATGTATGTATTTGCTTTATTATTTATCTATCCTCAGGTGTACATTGTTGCCACTACATTTATAATAATCATATTTTTCTTATTTATTATTTCTATTTTTATGGGCAAGAGACAGAAAAACTATCAAAACTCAAGTTCCAATTTTAGACAAGAAAGGAACCGTTTTAAGCAAGGAAAATTCAACTGTAGAGAAATGCTTACTCAATTGTTCTTTTGTAGTAACTTTGTATATGCTTAATACGTAATAATGTAGTAGGTCAATATATAGTAGGTCAATTTCAAAAAACAGCAACAACGAGCACCGATTTGTTTTATTATTAGTTTGTAGATGTCGATATTATAACTTGTTACTTATAGTTTTCGTTGATCTGCTTTTTTAAGTTAACTTAAGTTTTTCATGATTTATTTTACAACTTGTTTGGAAGTTATATATTTATGTGTCAAAAACATTTAGCCTTACATATTTTATATTTTATGCTTTTCCAATGTAATAATGACATTATATATATAATGACGTTATCCTAGTCATTCACCACAGTTTGGCCATTGGCTTATGGCTATGTGTGCAGTGTGTTGGCAGATTTAAAGAAATTCGAACATGCCACAATAACAGTATAGATTGAACGACATCTCCATTAACAGAATAATTACATTCAAACAAAATTTCTACCTTATGACACTCGTGGATCTACTGAGGATTCAAAATCGCATTATTTAATAAAATAAATGATCTTAATCCAATACTTATGTGTTTTATTAATTTTAATAAAAATTGCAATTGTATTTTTTGAAAAGTCACTGTATACCGTACGTTACTGTTAATACCATACGTATTGCATAATAAATAAATAAATATAAATAATGCGATTTCCTGACAATAAATTACATTAATACTTTTTCTACACAAATTTGTCATTATACTTCACATTTTACATTTAAGTTATTCAATAGAAAATCAAATATTTTTGTACATACGACAATAGCATAACAGCATAAGCTTATAAAATAATATACCGAACATTGAACATATAAGAGATACACTTATATCCAAATACATTGTATAAAGCAACACTGTATAGCAGCCAACACCCTGCAGACATTAAAAGCCTTATTTTTAGAAAATTACCACGCAGCGATTATTATTGCAAAAAACGAATACTTTTCATAAACTAAAAAAAAAATACAGTAAGAAAAACATAAAAATGAATTTTTCACTTAATAAAGTATAAAAAAATATTGTAAGAAATTATTTAAGCAATAAAACAACAGTAAAAAAAGAAAAAAATATTATTCATCAAACATATCCGAACAGATATGCGTGCTCGTGAAATAAAGCAAGCTATTCACACCCCGACATCGCTGCGTGGTATACCCAGACAACGTACTGGCAAGGGGTCTTCGCTGGGAGCGGCTGACACCGAGGTGTCGGACGGTCGCGAAGTAGCTGTGTAACGTCGCACGCCCCGCGTTCTCTTTCTACTCGAATCTAATAGCAGGACCTGTTAGAGCCAATGTGTAACTGAGCTTTTGATATAATTCAGTAAAGTTTTTGAAGAAACCTACGCGTTTTGAGTGTGTTAGTGCAAGAGATGAGAAAAATAGGAATACTTAGAGTTAATGTTGAGAGTAAAAGAGTAAGAAATAAATATAATAGTAGCCTTAAATACATTAAATTAAATTATAAAAAATAATAAGAAAGAGATACAGAGTTATAAAATAATAATATTTAAAATTTATCCACATATGTATATTTTATTATCCTCAAACATTATTATTTACTGGCAAATTCATACACAGTAATTTAGTATATATGTATATTTGAAACGCATAAAAAAACAACGACTTCTGGCATCTAATTTTACCTTTATAACCTTTTACTTACCATTATCACAACTAGAAAGCAAAAAATTGGCTTTTTATAAATATGTCTGTAAAAGCACGATGAAAATAGCTTTAAATAGCGAGTATAATTATGATAAAATATTTTTAAAGTATTTGAATGAATGTGAAAGATTTATAAAATATAATTTATAATAAATAAATAAATAAATAAATAATATTATATAATTGAATTACTTTAAATACAAGAAAATGAGCGCTGCTAATATAAGTATATAATGACACTGTGTAATTTCTCATCGCTAGGAGTTATATAACCTGTTTCGAATGTGATAATGTTGTGCCTTGCCTTTAAACTAGTCTTTTAGCCTTTCAACTCCTAACAATTAGATTCATTACCAATCCAAAATAACAGCTATCCGTCTGTAATTATGGCAATGAAAAATTATAGATAATTTTTTTATAACTCTTAATGTAATTTCATTATAATTTTTGTTCTACCTACTATCCCAATACAAGGCTAGGATCACTCCTTTTGACTGAGGAGGCCTCGAGCATACTTCACTACGCTGCTCCATGATAATTATCAGTAATGGATATTAATTATTATATTATATCCTAATAAGGTTTAGTATAAATTATTGTTATTGGCAAGGCTCTGTCGCGTCTATTCTTCTGAGACTAGTACAATTGATGTATTTTGTAACCTTAGCGTGACAATTGACAATGTCATGTTACTCATCTAGCCATACAAACGTCAAGTTCTCGTTTCGTGTGCTATAAGCAAGTTATTTCTATGGCCAGAGGTAAATGGACTGATAATAAAATTATGTCTACAGAAAACTAACTCCATATAATATCCCTAATTATAAACATACTTTATGACTTTAATCCTATTGTAATCAATATTTTTTTTATGATTTCAATTATTAAAAAGTCAAAACTTATTTATCATTACTTACCATTTTGTGTCAAGGAATGTCTTAATTCATATCAAGGGAGCATACACGTAACATTGCATTGTAAATGAAAATAATACATGGTTGTATGCAAATCAGCACAGGGTAAGTGCATTGGTAAATGCAAAATAATATATGCAAAATAATAAGCAAGCAACAATGGTGACAATCTGATGGACCTCATATTCCACCAGATTGTAGTTTCTATCGGCCATAGAAATAAAGCGACACGTAACAAGACCGACAGTGAAAAGTCGAGCGCTTTATACCTCACGACGCGGGCACGACGCGAGTCCGATCGGACTGACGCACCGTACGGAACGACTGCGTTTCTGTTGTAGAAATGTCGTGATGATATGAAATTAATATAAATAACATAAAGAATGACAAAAAAAGTTCTAAGCTTACTTAATCTATAGAATCTAGGAAATAACAGAGAAAAATAAAGAACAGTGCAATTAATTGTTTTTAGTAAAGCCAAATGTAATAATTAAATATATTTTAATTATAATAGTATGAAGTTTTTTGTATAGAGTAATAACAAAACAATTCAGAGTACTTGTCAGTGTTAAAATTCAAAAATATAGCTATACCTACTAACTAAACTTTAAATAATACATAGTAACATAATGTAAACAAAAAACATAATATATTTAGTAAACATTTGTAAAAACATAAAAAACTGAATCTAAACTCAATGAAATTTTTTGAAATAACCTTATTATTTGAATAAAGCCGACAAAACGATGAAAAAGTCAAATTCAGTCAAATTGCAGATCTGATAAAATGTAATGGGTCTATACAGTACGTGAATGGGTGCCTCTATCGTTGTCGCGTGCATTATTGACTATTTGTTCGGATACTTTGACTACTATCTAATTTAACGTGTATTCGGATAGGTACTACATTCATAAGGCTCTTATATTCTCTGTAAAATCAATATTAATTTAATTAGTGCCTAATGCACAAAACTTTTAAGCAATCATCTTACCGTATAAAATGCTGCCTAATTTACATTTATGTAATGCTTTCTGATGTGAAAAGAAAAATAATATCTATAATAATACTCAAAATCACCTTGTAATTTTATTCTAAAGAAATCATCCATTCGAATAGGCATTATTTATAGCTTGTTAGTTTAGCTTTTTAAACAATAAAAGATGTATCTTATCCATTTTGATGTCTTGTATAATATACATGACATGTATATGGTAATGAAATATGGTACATTGTAGGTATTGTATAAATATTTTGTGTATTGCTCATGATAAATGACTAAGTAACAGTTTGAGAATAGATTTAAGTTTTACTTTTTACCAATAAAATGTCTGAGTTGTGTTAAATTAAATACTTGTTAATATATCGATTGTCATGTAAAAAACTTTAAATAATTTAAAATTTAATGGTAACTAATAAAAATTGTATCTGGTTTAAATATTTACTTTTAAACTAAATCGTATTTTTTAATGAGCATAGTGGATTATTATTTTAATCAAAAAACTAAATTAATTTAAATTAACAGCTACTTTAATAATTTAAGTCAGTAATAAAGTAGTAAGTCAAATATATAAAAAAATCAAACAAATACCTCATGCTAAACAAATCAAATGCTAACCTTTTTTAGTTGAATTAATTACAATGTAGCCTACATATTTTTTATAATACTATAAACTTAAAAATACTTCGAATTAAAAACAGGTAACAAAAATAATATTTTAATTATTATTTAACATCCGAAACGAATGCAAAAAACCTACAATGTCACAAATTATCAAAACATTGAAATAATTATTTCCGTTGGACTCGTAATGACGAAAAAAAAATTTTAAATGGAACTGTAAGGTCGTAACCACACTACACCGCGAACGCGATATCTTAGCGATAGCGAAACTGCTCATATTGCACTTTCCTTTCTGCATCTCGATGACATGGCTCATCATTTCAGTGTCAAGATGTCGAAGTTAGCAGTGGAAGTGTGTTAAAGTGCGTTTCACATAAAATCTGCACTTCGCTAGTTTATAGCATTGAAGTGCTTTTAAAATTTCAAAAACCATAATTAAATACCAATAATCAGGGAGATAATAATAATGTATTTGTCACGTGCATCAAAGCTAAAAACAATGTATGTACCTATATTATGAAATAATATAAAACATTATTAACTTTTAAGCTCCTATGCTACCAACATAATAGGGAAGTGCAGACTTATGTGAAACACACGATAGAGGCATGTAGTTGTGTGACCACAGACGCAGAACGTACCTGATATTTCTGGGGGCAGCAGCCACAGCGCGCGCAACACGCGAGCAGCGCGGGCGCGCGTCCAGAGTGCGCGGGGGACGCGAGAGGGGAGGGGGAGCCCGGCCGCTTAGCAGCACCGTTGTAGGGGTTCTCCATTTCGACAAATTCTCGGTCCTGGGGAGATTTGATCGAAATATTGAACTTCCGATCCTGATTAGTAATATCAAAAATTTTAATAAGTTGTACTTTGAAATAAAAATTTTATTAGTAAGTTAGTCTAAAGAATTTATTAGGTTAACCTACACTCGATCGCTTCAGAATAGCTATGCTTTGGTACCAGCATACGAAACACCTGTTCCTATCTCAATTTTTTTTTGGCTTTACACATATATCCTAGGGTAAAATTAATAATTTTGGGGTTAGTAATTTTAGGAGATACATAAAAACAGTCAAAACATTAAAAATTACTGACCAAATTTTGCGGTGTAAGGCTCCATCCATCTTTAGTCCAAGCCAACCATCCCTGCTTATGGTGTACCCTGGTAAACAATGTACGAGGTTATGGCGAACGGCCCCTCATCATCACTGATCTTTGACAGATTTAATTCCAATGGTATTTGCATGGTGATAAGAACTCTTTGCTGACTAGCAGAATTTACTCCTGACTCGAAAAGATTAGTATCCTTCATAAATCAACCGTGAAATGATTTTTGGGACTGTCACAAAATATAACGGAGTACCCCTCTTTGACTGGCAATGTTTCGATACTTTTGGGTTTACTGATGCCCATGGGCGTTGTTGACCACTTATCATCAGGTGTCTCGTCTGCTCAACGGCATTTATACACAAAATAGGTGCAGTACATACCGTGGTGCGCTCAAGGCATCGCAACAAGTGATGATGCTGCAATTCGAAAATATCTTCGTCCCTGCCAGCGTCATCTAACTCTACGCCCGACTCCTGCGCAGCCAGTCTTGCTTCAGCTGCCTTCTTCTTGGAAACGAAGGCAGCTCCAGAAGATGCTTTCGCGATACGGATACGCGCGAGACGAGCTTTCTGGAATTATGACGAGAGTCAGAGGTAAGTAAATAGATAAATAAATGAAAAAATGATTTTAGAGATAAAGGTACCAAACCAGACAAAAGCTCTCAAGACATTTCTAGTCAATTATATGTTTGAAGTAAAGATTTATATGTCATATTCAAACAAACTTTTATTCCCTATTATCTCCCTTTAAGGTACTGAGTATTGAAAATCCTTTATTCTTGTAAGGTAAGGTATTAAGGAACCCCTGTTAAAAGTTTCATGAGGTCCACTAGTTTAATCAAAAGGTTGTCGGTCAGTCAGTCTACGAAGTAAACTTCAGCAGAAGTACGTTTTATGAAGTAGAAGGTTTTGATTGTAACAACAGCTGAACTATGCAAGACATACCCTCTGCGCCTTTCTTTTATCAGCTCGTTGGTTCTGGTGGTAGATCCTGGAGAAGTTGGACACGATGACAGGTACTGGAAGAGCGATCACCAGCACACCGGACAGTGAGCAGACTCCTCCGACGATCTTACCAGCAATGGTACCGGGAACCATGTCGCCATATCTAGAACGAGGGAATACATATCAACTTAGGGTCGTTGGCAAGGATTACAAATCCACTATAACGCTAGATTTTTTTAAAGGCATTACTTAAATTTATTTCTTGCATAAAAGAATATAATCATTTTTGTGACCTCGCGACCTCGGAGTAACTGTCCCCTAAACTAAGTCATTATTTGACTTGTATCTCAGGAGTAAGCGCTTCTCCATAACATTAGAATATATTATGGTAACGTAATAACAATAAATTGTCCAGTGAAGCTGTAAAGGCCGTTAGGGCCATTGAAGTATAATGTCATAGAACAGACATCTCGAACAAAATGTGTGTCCCGCCGGGAGGTTCTATTTTTTTTATGGAAATAGCCGGCAAACCAGCTGACGATCCACCTGATGGTAAGATGGTAAGTGTCATCGTCGCCCATGGACATCAGCAACACCAAAGGCATCACCGATGCGTTGCCGACCAAGAAAGAGAGAAGAAAAAGAAAAAAAGAAGAAAAAGAAAGAAAGAACTGGCTCTAAGCCCCCAGCCGGAACACGACGAGTCGTTTGCCGGTTTTTCAAAATTGAGCCCCCGTTTTCCTTTCAAAACCGAACAAATCCATTGAAAATTGAAGCCGATCGGCGCCAATTCATTGGGACATACATTGTGTTCGCGGTGTCGGTTCTATATGCTAGTAATAATATTTCAATGGTTAGGGCCAATAACAACAACGAAAAAGGCGATTGTTTACTAGTCACTAGTCACCCGTAGGGAGCAAGCAACATTTTTAGGTGAGTCTTTCTTTGAAACCAAAGCGGTTCATACAATGTTCATAATTGATCTCAAAGGTGATTAGAACTTTTACTAAGAATATTAAATCTATTTTAGTCCGTAGATATTAAAATAGCTGTTTTAGTCCCTATTTACGAAGAACAAACTAGCTCTTTTTATTTATCTTATTTTATTAATTTAATAACGTCGCGTGGATGTTGTTTTATTAAAACCGGCATAATATCGTGTTACAATAAAAAAATAATAACAAATTACTACACATTATAGAATTCCTTGTATAGCGGGACCCATGGACAACATTACATATACATTATTATCACAAATAAACTTGGGAACAAACATATTTTAAACGTCACAAATGTCTGCTCCATCCGAGAATCGTACCCGAGACCGACTCCTACTTCATATTTAATAGACCTGATTCCACGGGATCAGACTTAACATAGGTACATATTTAATTTTATTGTAAAAAAGCTTGACGTGAAAATTACGTCTGCGGAAAAATCATCGAAAACATTTCATCGAATTACAATTCGCCGAACACAATACATCGAAAAAATATTTCGTCGAATAACAAAACGTAGAACAACCAAGTCATCGATTGACATTTATTCGAATAGCATTACGTAGAACAACCATTTAATCGCATGACAATTAATCGAATTACATTGCGTCGAATGTCCTTTCATCGAATGTCATTTCATCGAATGTCATTTCATAGAATGTTATTTCATCGAATGTTATTTCATCGAATGTCATTTCATCGAATGGCAAATCATCGAATAGAGATTCATCAAATGGACTGCCATTCGATGAACTGTCATCGAATGGCAATTTATCGTTTATCGAATGACAATTCCTCAAATTGCAATTTTTCTTGTTTAAAAGATTTTAAGATTTTATTATAAACAAACAATTTTATGTTTTTTATAACTTTTTTGTATTTCTTATTTTTTGATCAATAACAATTTAACATTTTTCCGTACATAAAAATTTTAGGTTTACTTTTTTCCTTGAATTATTTTTTTTCAAAACGTTTACGTTAGTGACAGAAACAAATCGCTGCAAAACCGACTCCACGTAGTCTTGTTTGCCCTACCCCTAGAGTGTAATGTAAACCCGCGTAGGCGCGGAGGGGCGAGGCGGCCCGCGAGCTAAGGAGCAGGTGGTTTTAATGCTCGCCGCAGCAGCTGAGGCTGGCCGGCTGTGCCGGCTGTGCCGGCCAGCAAGCCGAAGCTGCGGTGGTGAGCATTAAAAGCATCTGCGACGATAAGCTCGCGTGGGACCGCCGGAGCCCCGCAGCGCTGGAGCCGTGACAGAAACTGTTTTTGTTGCATGTTGCATGCTGCTTACGTCTTAGTGCTGCCTTTCAAGGATGTGTGACGTTTGAAATACTAAAAATGTTTTTTAATGATCATATGAAAATTATATCATCCGATTCAGCCAAAAATAAATAAATAAATAAATAAATAAATAAAAAAAATTGTGATTTGATATATTGTCATTCGATATATTGTCATTCGATATATTGCCATTCGATATATTGGCATTCGATATATTTTCATTCGATGAAACGTCATTCGATGATATGTCATTCGATTAATTATTTTCGATGAAATGTTAATTCGATTAATTGTGTTTTCGATGAAATGTTTCTTCGATTAATTGTGATTTCGATGAAATGTCGATTCGATTAATTGTGATTCGATGAAATATGTTTGATGAAATGTTTTCGATGATTTGCAAATCGAAAATTAGTATAATATTTTCGGCTTAGCTCTCATCTGCAGTGCCAAACCGATTTATGTACATTTCTTTATTACGTCCTTTTGACGTTGAAACGCGATTTTTTAAACGTTTTAAAATTCTGCTTTGTTTTGTAAATCTACTCTAAGTGCTTTTATGTTTCTATTGTAAAGAATTAACGTCACAGCTCTTTGTTACACTTTTTTAATATTGGGCATAAACCCAATAAAGTTTTTATCTAATACGAGTAACCACCCTCGCTTTGCTTCGGTTTTCTTATTTTTTTACAACTTATTGGAGTTTTATTAAGGATCACAAATTTTTTTGAAAATATAATATAGCCTATGTTACTCGGGGATAGTGTAGCTTCCCAACAGTGTGTGAAATCGGTTCAGTAGTTTCGGAGCCTATTTAATGCAAACAAAAAATCAAATCTTTCCACTTTATATATTAGTATAGATGTTTAATCTGTATAATTCAGCATTCTATACAATACCTAGGCAATGTATAGAATATCTAAAATGGTCAGGTAACGTTTTGAATATTATTTATTTCATACATAGCCCAGGCATTCTATACAATACTCCATGCCTAGTTGGTAATGTGTGTAAAAGACGGTTCTCTGCCTTTTCACCGAAAATTGTTTGGCCGATTATCACTTGCCAACTAACGTTTCGCAGAATTTTATTTCGCCGAATAATCATTTGCCAACTTATCACATATTTTTTTTTTATTTCCCAACCTAACAGTTGCCAACTGTACGTTTGGTCTGCCTTTTATAATGACACTTTTCAAAAGGCCAACTTTCAAGTAGCGAATGTTTCAGTTCGAGTAATATTCATTTAGTTGTATATTGTTTATAAACCTAGGTTTGTAAATTTGCGGTTCTTGTTATCTTCCGGTGACATATTATTATGCACTTTTAGGGAGAATTTAGGGGTTTTTGATACACAAAAAGGCTTCCAAACGTCTCCGGCGCTGCGGGAAGTGCAGCCCCTCCGCCCTTGCGTAACAAACTGCAGGCACTCCATGCTCGCCTACGCAGCTTCGGCTTTTTGGTCGCCTGCGGCGACCAGCCTCAGCCGCTTCGGCTCACATGGTGCCTGCAGTTGGTTACAGCGGGCGAGGGCTGCTCTCCCTCCGCGCCTCCGGGGTTTACATTCACTCTAGGGGTAGGGCAGACTAGTACCACGTGGGGTCGGGGTTGACTAAGTCGGTTCTGTCACCAATTTTGAAAAATCCGAAGCTGCGTAGGCGAGCAGTGTAGTGTAGGAGCCATTAGACTGCATCTCTCCTTACCATCAAGTGTGATTTAGGTCAAGCATTAATTTAAAATGTATAAAAAAATATCTATTCATGCAAGTTACAATTAGTTTTGAGTGCGTTTTTAAGTAAATTCTTAATTCCAACCTCCATTCAACTTGACTACACATACCCAAATCTAACTTTATTCATTGCCGGTGGACCTGCAGGTATTCTGTACAGTAGTTGGGAAACGTATACATTACCTAGGCAAACTATGTAATGGTGAATAATATTCATATAATTTAATACATTGCCAAAACGACCCAGGTATTATACAAATTTCCTAGGAATTGTGTTGAATACCTGCATTATACAGATATCCGGTAACATAGATATAAAATTCCCGTGTCACGGTGTTAGAAGTTGAACTCCTCCGAAATGGCTCGACCGATTTTCGTGAATCTTTGCGTGCATATCGGCTAGGGTTGAGAATCGGACAACATCTATTTTTCATCCCCCTATCCCTAAAATTTTTTTGGCAGAACAACGTTTGCCTGGTCAGCTAGTATTTTTATATAAAAGAAACATGACATTTAAATAGTCACATCAAAACATTTTCTTGAAACAATTTAAAGGTACCTTATTAGTGACCTGTATATATATATAGTATAAATCTGTTTATGAAATGTGAATATAAAATGATTTCAATGCAGTTTATCTTTACACAAAATTGCTTCAAGACAGGAAACTGGAGAAGGCCTTATCGCGATCAAATAACAACGGGTCCATATTTCTCCGAAATATCTGAGAAAAACACGCAGGCCAACAGAGTTTTATGACCGTTTGCGCAAATCACATGCTAAAGCCTTGTTCACACCAATCATACCGCAATCAGTCATACGTACAATCACGTTCAGACGTCTTCTATCTATCTATATATAAAAGGCAAAAGTGATTGACTGATGTATCAACGCACAGGTGAAACCCTTACGGCTAAAAACTTAAAATTTCGCACACATATTCCTCTCGTGACGTAGGCATCCACTAAGGATGGATTTATTATGATAAGCATAATTTCCGCGTGCGAAGCTGCGGGCAACAGCTAGTTCAATATAAAATGTCTGTAGCAATGAATTAATATACTAACGGTCTGTACTGTGGTATACTTACGCTTTACTTACATATTGGTACTAGCTAAGCAAGCAAATATTATTACGTTATAATAAGAATATACGAATAAATCCCAATTTTGGGACGAAGTTTCATAACACGGCTTGCGGTAGGAGTGAAATGGGAAAAATCGTCTACTGTGTATGGCCGAAGTATGAAGTAACGGAACTTAAGAAATGTTTTTTTATAAACATAAATAAAATAAACTTTATTTCCATTTCATTATTAAATGGTTAACAGAAAGCCAATTTCAGCTCTACGTTAGGAGCGTTTAAGCCCTGTCTTCACGCAGTAATATACAGGATGTCTTTTAAATAGTGGACCAACCTGATGATAACTTGAGGGTGCTACCACACGACCTTAGTAACAGTAGCATAATTTTCGAGATTTTAAGATTAAATTAATGGAAAACTGTGTGCACCCATCCTAACTGAAATGATTAGGCAGAACTCAATAAAAAATGACTTTGCTCAGGGTCGAGCTTTGATCTTCTTTGTTTACAGCGCCCGCTTACATCACAAACGTGTTCGATTTTATCTAAGGTGTTTAGAAGGTAACATGCGCAAATGATACACCACAAACACTATGTTCTTTTCTCGCTAATCCAACTAATATTATAAATTACTAGCTGCCCGGACAGACTTCGTTCTGTCAAAAGTTAATAGTAATAAAAAAAATAAGGGTGGACCAGCCTTAACATTTAGGGGGATGAAAAATAGATGTCCGATTCTCCACCCTCGCCGATATACACGTTAAGATTCACGAAAATCGGTCGAGCCGTTTCGGAAGAGTTCAACTTCTAACACCGTGACACGAGAATTTTATATATTAGACTAGCTGACCGGGCAAACGTTGTTCTGCCAAAAATTTTTAGGGGTAGGGAGATGAAAAATAGATGTTGTCCGATTCTTAACCCTAGCCGATATGCACGCAAAGATTCACGAAAATCGGTCGAGCCGTTTCGGAGGAGTTCAACTTCTAACACCGTGACATGAGAATTTTATATATAAGATATATAATAAGTTACAAAATATTTTTAGTTTGTGAAGGTGTATGGATATTTATTACTCTTTCAAGCAAAAACTACCGAACGGATTTTGATGAAATCTAGCACACAGATAGATCATGACCTGGAATAAGTTAAAGGGTGCTTATTATCCCGGAAAACACGGGTAAAGACGCAGACAAAGCATTTGTATTGATAAGCACTCTGGAAACTATGCAGAATTATAGATACACGAGTAACCGCCCTCGCTTTGCTTCGGTTTTCTTATTTTTTTACACCTTGGGTTACATTATTGGATTTTTATTAAGGATCCCTATTTTTTTTTTTGAAAATATAATATAGGCTATGTCACCCGGGGATAGTGTAGCTTCCCAACAGTGAAAGAATTTTTCAAATCGGTTCAGTAGTATTGGAGCCTATTCAATGCAAACAAACAATAAAAATCTTTCCTCTTTATAATATTGGTATAGATAATGTAAAGATAATTTTTATTTGCACTTATACCTAAATATAAATGTAGGCGTGTAAATGTTGGAGTTCAAACGAATGGTCTCTAAAACAATTAAATACGCTGAGATATAACTTCCGTTGCTAATTTACGTGTTCCGGTACTCATTGTATTTTCGAACGAACAATTCAGTCATAGATCACAAATAAACTAAATTTCTTTCTTCTCGCTCATAGCTCGGCGGCTTACGTCGATCCTATGTGATCGACAAAGTTAAGCAACAGCGGGCGCGGTCGGTAGTTGGATGGGTGACCGCTAGTGGCAAAAATTTCTTGAGCGCTTCCGTGCTTCGGAGGGCACGTAAAGCCGTCGGTCCCTATTGTTATCGTAAGATAACAGTCGTTAAGCCATGTCGGAGGCCCTCGGGCGGCATGAAAACTTCCGACAATTCGGTTGGCCACTAACCCCTCCACCAATCCGCACTGGAGCAGCGTGGTGGAGTATGCTCTAGGCCTCCTCAAGAGGAGAGACCCGTGCTCAGTAGTGGGCCGTTAATGGGTTGAAGCCAAACTAAATTTCTTTACATAGGTGCAAGTGTTCCTCTTGCGGCGATGAATTTGGACTTTATTACAAGAACTTGCATTAGTGAATGAAACTATGCATTTTAACAGAAAGTTGGTACGGTAAGATGTTTGCGTCCACGAAACAATGTCGGGGTCATGGTGAATAATTCCAACATAGATCTCTCAGCGACTCAAGTTCACTACACCTTTGTAAACATACGGAGAAATATTTTGCGTTAAAACTTCGCTTTTTATAGCGGACGTTTTTATTGGTTAGTAATTTGGGCTGGAGAATTTGGTTCTAAACATAAAATGTGTGCTAAATTTCGTATAAAAATTATCTTGAGTCGTTTTTGCGTAGTAGAAGCGTAGCGTAGTTGCGTCTATTGGAGGTCTTTATTATAAGAAATTGTTCTAGTAACCAGGCGCTTACGAGTTGTTTCTTACGGCTGTCATTAACCGACATCAAAATAAATAATAGTAATAGTAGTAGTATTAAATAGTAGTAGTAGTACTATTTTTAGTTGGATTTTGTATAAAAGCGTGTTTTTTAGTTTTTTTTTTTAATATAAAAGAAAGAAAATAACAATGTAGATTTGCGCAAATGTTTCATACGAATATTTATAGACATAGATTAGCAATCTGTTCGCTCAGTAATCATATCAGAAACTTCATTAGTAATGAGATTACACTGCCATGTAGGCATCTGCATTACCTACAAATTGTCACCGCCCATACACGAACCAAAACATAAAAACTTTTTAAAATTCTATTGCGTCCCGACACACAGCGGGTATCCATTCCGTCGTCGTTAACATCATCCCCCCTGTACGGACGACGCGCTTCGCTTCATCATTTATTATGCGTACAGCGAAGGATTGGAACAAATTGCCCGCGTCGGTGTTTCCGCTCGATTATAATGTGTCTTCAAGGCAAGAGTGAATAGGCTTGTACTAAGTTAGTGCGTTTTACTATCCATGACTATATCACCACTAACTTATAAGGTATAAAAAAATAACTGTCTAATATACCTACAATTGTGTTCATGGCTTTCAAAACAAAGTTTATTCTATTTTATTATATTTTATTGTATTCTAAATGACGCATTGCCAGTCAAAATCCAAACTAAACAGCTAGTTATTTCTCGATAGTCTAATATCAAAATCTAAATTTAATTTGATACAAATAAGAAGCGTTTCTTTTCAAAATATTCCTCTGTACATTTCGAAGCACATGTTATCGACAAGGCAAACCCTTAGCGTAAACGGAAATTGCGTTTTATGAACACGTGATAAGATTGCTATTGCTTGACGCGTTATCGTTACAAATCTTGTGAAGATGAGTTTACGCCCCAATGTTTGTATTATATTCCTTCCTGTTTTTGTATAGAAATTTAATAAGTGATTTTAAGGTATGCATAAATACCATTAGGTTTCCGCTACGCTGGACTGACCAGATTAATATTATTCATATTTACTTTTGCTTCCATCAACAGATTATAAAGTAAAAAATAATATTTTAAGTTTAGGACTAAATTACGAATGTTGTAAATTAAACATTATAGTACCTACTGTAAATTGAGCGTCTTTTGTTAAGTGTTTTATTTTTATGTTATATGCATGGTTATATGAGACCAATTTGACGGCCTTACCAACTAGGCTGGGAACAATCTACACAGATTCTCAACAGTGTGATTCAGAATATAATTTAGTAGAGACATATCTAATATATAAAATTCTAGTGTCACGGTGTTAGAAGTTGAACTCCTCCGAAACGGCTCGACCGATTTTCGTGAATCTTAGCGTGCATATCGGCTAGGGTGGGGAATCGGACAACGTCTATTTTTCATCCCCCTAAATTTTAAGGGTGGTCCACCCCTAATTTTTTTATTCTATTTTTTTAATCTTTTGACAGAACGAAGTCTGTCCGGGCAGCTAGTAATATATTTAAATCACAATTCATGTTCTATTTACAAAATATTATATTTTAATCTTAATTTAAATTATATTTGTCATTCATGTTTCAACAATACCTAATTGGTTTTAAGCGGCGAACATTGAGTAACGAACTCTGTTTTGAAGTCAGTTAACGTAGTTGTATAAACATTAATCATTCTCTCCTAGAATGCTGGTTGCTACACCGCTATCCATACAGTTGGGATGAAGACAGTTGAAATAAATTTTATAGGAAGAAGTTTAAAAGATACACGCTTTTATTTATTAAAAAAAAGTATATGCGACTTTATAGAGTTCTCTCGTCTGTAGCAAAGCTTGGGGGCTTGGAGTCTCCACCCACATGTGAAGGGTACAGGTCATAGTCTACCACGCCGGCCAAGTGCGGATTGGTAGACTTCACACAACTTTGAGAACTTTATGGAGAACTCTCCGGTGTGCAGGTTTCCTCACGATGTTTTCCTTCACCGAAGCAAGTGATAATTAACTTGTAATACGTACATAATATTTAAAAATTAGAGGTGCGTGCCAGGATTTGAACTCGGGCCCCTCCGTTCGGGAGGCTAACGTTCTAACCGCTAGGCTATCACTGCTTTTTTGGCTGTAGCCAAACCTGTACGCAATATCAGGTCATGCTGAACACAAAAATGCGCTGTCATCAGAATTAACAATATATGAAATTTCAACTCCTTATGATGAGGAAGTCTAATAGCTAAGTTAAGCAGGGTAAGCTAAATAAAACGTTTAAACATACAGTAACCTACATTGCTGCGAAAAGTTCTACAATAGAAAGTTTGTAAGTAAAATAATCTTAAATTAAAATTTTAAAAACCGCCACAGTTTTATTGACACTGAACTTAGCTAAGAACACTCTTGATTAAGTCACCTTTCAAACCAAAAAAACTAGATCAAAATCGGTTCATCCGTCTGGGAGCTACGACGCTACTTATTTTGAGTAATCATTGTAAAGTCACGCGAACTAAAAGGACGTCAGATTGTTTTACTGTACTCGTTCACAATTTATTCAGACTTATCTAGACACGCGGTAGCGTGTCAAGCCAATTTCAAGCTAACAGAACTGGCGAGCAGCACCGTGTGTAATATCTCATAACTCAAAAACTATTCCACATAAAGCTGTCAAACTTGTCTCATTTATTGAGACTTGCGATATACATATGTATTAGATATTAACGTCCAATAATCGATATTTTTATCACTGACTGACCTATAGATCAAAACTCTAACCCAGTTCCAGATGACCTAGAAACTTGATATTTGGCATCCAGGTAGACTATAAGGCGTATGTAAAGGAAAAAATCTAAAAACTAAAAATTATTGATAATTAGTGAAACTAGTGAATTAGCGGTTCCACTATATAGAATAATTTTACAAATAACAATAGGTATATTCATTATCTATAAACACTTATTTAGATAAAAAGTAATGATATCTCATCAAAAATGTGAAATAAGAGCCAATTTAAAAAAAGAAAAAGAATTGAGATCTAAATGGGGGCCAAGTTCTGTGTAGAAAAGCCTAAAATTTTAGTTACAAGAACATGTAATTCAAGTTTTATCTTGGCTTTATTTGACTTGGCTAGTTTTCATTAGTTAGCAACCAACAAAAGAAATTTTAGAAAAGTAACATAGGTATTACATCAAACTTACGGACTTAACAATTATAATATAGTCTAGGTAGGTACGTGGAAACTAATCAAGTCAAATGTAGAGCTTGAATTACATGTTCTTGTGACTAAAATTTTTGGCTTTTCTATACAGAACTTGGCACCCATTTAGATCTCAATTCTTTTTTGAAATTGGCTCTCATTTCACATTTATGTTTTTGATGAGATACTTTAACAGTTTAAATCGGTATACATTACTGTATTACTAGGAAAAGGCTAATGTTATTTTCTCGTTTATGAAGCAAGGTAAACGTTTTAGTCTCTGAATACAAGAAAATGTAATAATGCCCAAGCGCGACATTAAACTCACATAACAAGTAGCTATAAGTTTTGAAGCGCAGTTTTAAACGGTTTTAAAAATTATATTTTTTTTAGTTATTCGTTTAATATTTTCATCCATTCATAATATTATAAAATGAAGTCCCCCGGTCGCGTCTGTCTGTAAGAACGCAATAAACTCAAAAACTGCCGAACGGATTTTTTTACTGCTTTCACAAATAGATAGCGTGATTAATATTAAGTGTATAGTTCATAATCGTTTTATGTAAATTGACCGAAATCCACGCGGGCGAAGCTGCAGGCGGAAGCTAACTTACTAATAAAATAATTCACTATCCCAATTTAATCATTTCAAATGCAAACAATTTCTTATAGTCCATATTTGAAAAATATAGATACGTTATACCCTTACAAATCAACTCAAAAATCTGTTCCGAAAAGAGTTACAATACACACACGTTTATCTTATGTTTCACTACACCAATCACATTGGAATAATACACGAAGGCATTTTAACGCTGTATGTCAAATGTCAAGCACTTCTGATAAAAACAAAAGCGTGCGTATCGTCTTGTATTGACAGAGCGACTACGAGCAGAACGGTCAATTGCCTGTTCTTACGCTCTTCATCGTCGGCGCGCTAGTGACATATCTACCTCTTTTTTACAATATAATATCATTGTAGTCCACATGCAAAGTTTTTAGGCACTGGATATAAGTACTTCGGAGGTAATATCAAACTTTCTCAATTTGGCAGAAGCAATATGATTTAATCACTTTGTTTACAGCCGGAGTTAGCGATACTCAAAGTTCGAACCATCCATGAAATAGGGGGAAACTTTGTTATTGTCTTAACCTGCCTTCTTATAGACTGTGATATACTTAAAATTATTAGGACTCATACCGACGTTTCCTTGCAATTAATAGCCCAGTAATATAAAATTATCTACTGAATAAAAAATATTTCTTACTTATTTCAGATTTAGCCTATGTCACAGAATACCTTAGTAAGTTAGTACCAATAGGCATATGCAATGAAATGAAATAATCTTTTATTCGTGTAGGTATCATAGATACACTTACGCACGTCATTTCTTTAATCTACCAGCTTTTCGCAAAGGTGATTTGCCATGGAGGAGAAGAAAAGCCGTGTATGTATGTGACTTGGAACAAGTGTTTAAAATATTTTTTACTTTTCAGACAATAAGAAATGGTTCTTATTGTATGAAAAATATCAAATGAATGACATACAGAACTTTGCAATCGGACCACAGACAATCAACATTTCTTTGATTGATAGTGCATGAACTATTATTATTAAGTTATTAATATTATTATTCTAACAATAAGAATAATACCTCAATACCTAAAACCTAAATCTTGGAAGGTTCTAGTAAACCACAACTTTCTTCGAAAAAGAAAGAAGGAGATTGAAGTTTCTGACGAGCCACCTGATGTTCATCATCTCCCAGGACATCAGCAATACCAAAGAAGAAAGAATGAAGGGAGAAGAAAGATACAAGAAGAAAATTTCTCAAACTCCCATCCAGAACAACATAGTTTGTGCTGGTGCGATTTTAGTAATGACATAATCAGCCACGAAAGGTTACTGGTACAATTAATGTCTTTTTGTGGAAACGTTTAAAAAGTGCACCGTGTGACTTTGAGAACCAATTTAAGTATTTAAATTATGCAAACATACACACATAAAATGCGTGTTAAAAATGAAATCTAACCAAAGTAATTTTCTGAAAATAAATTCTGCATCGAAATCAATTGCATAGTTTAAAACAAATAAAATTCAAAAACAAATTAAAGATGGAACAACATCTGTGACCTAAAATTTAATTAAATTTCGAATTCCCAATCACACTGAACGAAGCAGTTTTATGTTTTGTTTGATCGTTATTCTTCAGTATACTTTCGTTTTTCTTTCAGAAGAGTATACAGGGTGAATTTTTCAAGTGGGCGTGGATGGATAAATTCAAAATTATTATTTTGTATTGGGTCACACGTCCCTCTCTTCCGTGGAAAATGATGATAGCGATGATGATAATACTATATCGCCTATTGTAAATATTATTTTTTGTTAATTAAAAAAAAATGGAATTAACAAAATAATAAAATTTAATATTTTTTTTTGCATAACTTTATTAAATACCTAAATAAGAAGAGCTCCACGAAGCGAAAAATTTATAGACCAATTATTTAAAATTTTGTGCCGTAATTTATAAAAACAGAGATTGAAAAAAAAATAGTTAACAATGGTTTAACTTTTTGAAAAATTGACATAATAATTTTTTTTCACCGAGGTTTTGTTCTTTCAAGTGTCTAGACTAAACCATAATTTATTCAAATTTTTAAATAGTTATTTAATACTATAAAAAAATATTTTGGGTGATATACCGGCTTTTTAGGCAGCGCACCTATGCCGTAACGACCTTGCGGAGCCCTATATTCAGCGTTAAAAATATTATAAATTATAAAGATAGAGTTCCAGGAGTTGGGATTTTTTTATCGGAAATTACCTCCTCTTTCAGGATCTTTTTTCAGAATTTTTTAAATATCATTATTTTAGAAGTTATTATCGAAAAACCAAATATCTTTTTTTATCTTATTTTATTATTAACAATCGCAATTTCTTATGTGCTAATAAACCCTTAAAAACATTTTTCTAAACGTCATTCCGAATCGAATGAGCTATCGCACATATTTTTAGGAGCTTTATTGCTATTTAACACGTTTTTGGACTTGTTGACTAGACTAATGAAACACATGGCGATGTTATTACGCGATGTACAGTACGCAAAGACGTAGATTTATAAACATGGCGCCGGATGGGTAAATCAGGAGAAGTGGTTATTACATTCTATAACGTCAATGAGCTCAGTGGTATGAAATTATGGCCCCTGTTCAAAAGATCTGGGTTGGAATCCTGAGATTTTTATTACAACTATTAACGTACGATAATGAAGTATTTCTATGACGTCTTGCATCTAACCAAACCAAACATGGACTGGATTTCTAAGTAAAAATTGAAGACAGCTTGCAAATAATACGTTTTCATATATATTATATTCTTATATTATCTACATTATTATATTTTATATCACATGATTTAAAATAAAAATGAAATTTACGTTTTTGTATTATACAAAAAAAAAATCAACAGCAAAAATTATATTTTAGCTTTTATGGCAGACGGTAACGTCCGGAAAAATCTTTTTCTAAATTCCATCCAACGAAGAATAACAGAGCTCACTAAATTCCAATGTAATCTGAATGCAGATTGATCCAACCAGATTATTAAATACAAGTATTCCAATAATAAAATGAGGAGTTAAGGAGGTTGTGATGGACAACAAGTGATTGTTTGTCTGTGTATCTAGATCTTAGATCGACGACCCGTGTGGCGCAATGGTTACCATGGTGGATCGCCGCACCAAGGGTCCTGGGTTCGATTCCCAGCGAGGCGGAAATTTGAATGATGAGTTTGAATTTCTGTTCTCGGTTTGGGTGTGAATGTCCTTGTCTATGTTGTGTGTTGTCCATGGCACCCACGGCACAGGGAATCCTAGTGTGGGAAGCGTTATTATTATTATTATTATTTATTTATTAAATTTGATCCAAGTTAATGGTCACAGGGAAAAATGAAGCTTTTTCAATTTCCTGGGAAGAAAAGATAACTCGGTAAGTTTCTAAAAATTATATTTGTAACAGATGACAATATTTTCTGATAGTCACAAGAAACATGTGTCTTTTGTCAGCAAAAAAGTAGGGTACGTATGCAGTGCAGAGCATGATACAATTCGTTCTATAAACATCGATCACTTACTTATCTTTATCTTTAAAAATAAAAGATTAATCATCAGAACAGAATGTAGTGTCTACGTGACAGTTACTATTACATCATGATCTTACAGATGAGTTATAAATAGGTCGATTTGATTATCCGACAATTGACGGATGAATCCATTTAGCACCGAATCAATCCCATTTTTACTCTAGTCCAACTCATAAACAATTGTGACGCAAACACCAGTGGTTTGAAATTTTAAGATGGTTGTGCCTTCATACTCCAAAACCCAGATGCCCTGCTTCATACCTATTATTTAAGAGATTATATAATATGGTGTTTATCTACGAGGCAGCTCGGATGTTTGAAATAACTTCAGTTGGTATGAATGAAGGCAGATAGGTGTGGAAGCTCGGCTCAATATTCTTTCATATTTATTGACAGGTCTGTTATGAAATCTTTGAAAATGAGTTTGTTCTTATATAAAGTTATTGATGAAAGACGTGTCTTGGAAGAACCTTAGTTTATAGAGTGTCTCGGGTCTCCCCTCGCTTTTAATACAATTACACGATTCTTAATTCAAAATTTTCTATTTTTTAGTTGTATTTTCTATAAAAGCGTGTTTTTTTTAACTATTATTTATTTTTTCATTTTTTAGTTTGATTTTTTTAAATTAAATTTAGGTTTTTCTTTCTCTCTTCCTATTTTTTTAAATATTGAATTGTAATCGGTTCTCGATAAATCTACAAAGTTTGAAAGAAATCTGACCGTTTGAAGTGGATCAAAATCATGCCCAAAGTCGGTTACAAACATGCAATGGACAGATTTATTTCCATTACAGTTGTAATATTAGTAAATAAATGTATTATCTATAAAATATGTAAAAATCTCGTGTCACGGTGTTTATGGTTGACCTTCTCTGAAACGGCTTGACCGATTTTTATAATTTTTTTTTGTGTATATTTGGTAGATATTAGAATAGGTTGAAAAGTATATTTCATACCGCTGGGTGATTAGGGTGTCCGTATATCTAAATATTATTTTTATGGCAGAAAAACGTTTGTTCGGTCAGTTAGTATCTTATTAGATACAAGTCAATAAATAAGTAGCCTATAGTCAATATATATTTATTGGCAACAACAAGTACTCGTAACATCAAGACATCAAATAAATACAAGAGTTTTATCGAGAAACTTTCCATTTTCCCAACTTTATTATATTACCGGCCGCCAAAAGAAACATTACATGGGGCGCAGATTTGTTTTTCTTGTCTGTCTGTCACTGTTTACGATTTGTCTGGTATTTAGGGCTGCCACTAAAACCATAAGGATTTTAATTTTCTTTTTTGTCGTGTATTAAACGTTGGGTGTTATTACGGAACCAAGTGTTTAAAATGGCATCTCCATCGTGGACCCGTGTTCAAATCCTGTGAAATATGTCTTTTACTTTAAGAGTGAAATTGATTATTCTTTTATTATTTTAGTAGGTGTGGTTGCAAGGAGATCCAGTGGCTAACCCATTTGCATACTTACTAGTCTTAAACTTAAAATAGCGCAAATATCAAAGATTTCAAAATATCAAAGATATGAAATTTCGATGCAACGAAAGTAGGTATTATGTAAGTTCTTTCAATGATTTTTTTCATTATGTCCACCCTAAAGGATGAAAGAAAATAAGATATACATGTTTGACTTTTCACCGACTATCAGTTTTATAAAAAACTTTAATCTATCCATGAGACTATCAACTTTAATGAAAATGTATTTTATAATTATATTATAGAATTGACGACCCGTGTGGCGCAATGGATACCATGCCAATTCGCCGCACCAAGGGTCCTGGGTTCGATTCTCAGCGAGGCGGAAATTTGAACGATAAGTTTGAGAATTTCTGTTCTGTGTGGTGTACAGTTCTATAATAAAATCCCGAAGTTAATACGTGATTTGCCAGTAGAATTGTTTAAGAAACATGTAAAATCTCAACTTTTAGGCAAAGGTTATTATACTGTAGATGAGTACTTAAGTGACAAAGACGCATGGAAATGACCTGCTCTGCAACCAGTTCCGTACAAGCTAGTAATATATATTTTTGTAATAAATATATCAATGTATTTTTATTTTTAAAAGATGTGCTGAGGAGTTTCTTTCGGCTTTTCTTCTCCTCCATGACAAAGCACCCTTCCGAAAAGCTGGTAGATTAAAAAAATGACGTGCATAAGTGTATCAATGATACCTATATGAATAAATGATTTTGAATTTGAATTTGAATTTGAATTAGTCTGGGTGTGAATGTCCTTGTCTAGTGTGTTGTTCACGGCACCCACGACTCAGGGCATCCTAGTGTGGGGCTATGAGTGTGAAGCGTTATTTATTTATTTATTTATAATTAAGTATGTATCGTATTCATTGTTCTTGAACACGTACTGTCTACCTTTCTATCACCTCTCCAGTCTCAGGTCTGCTGGAAGAAATTACATTAGAGATAAGCACTACCTTTGTTTACGTATATTGTATCCCCTCCGTCTGTCCTTTGAACTGTTGTGTTAATTGTGTTAATAAATGATAAATAAATAAATACAAATTGTTTAAAAACCCTTGATGTAACTTTTGAAGTCTTGGGATACCTATCCCACATGCCATATTAACTTTATCCCTTAGTTATATGTACGGAAATATTATTTAATTAGATAATATATATTCTATAGGAAAATTAGAAAATATATTTTCGGAGTGGACGGGTGTGAAAATCTAACAAAATAAATTTAAATAAACGAATGCATAGTAAAAAGGATTTCGATGAGTACAGCCCTAATTTTCTTAACTAAATTTTCTCTGGGAACGCTGAGGAAATGAGGGAGAAAAATGGAAGATGAATAACTACAGTTAACGTAACTTTTATATCTGAAGTAACTGTAGTCTTCGTCTAACTTATTCTGACAAGCGTTTAACTTGTTAATGTTGAATTGTTGATCGCCATGATAGTATTACTCAAACACAATTTACCAAGCCTATTTACATACGTATTAGCACAGAAGACATAATAATACTTATAATTATATTAGGTAACAAGAATAAAGAACTACATGAAATTTGTTGCTCCTATAAAGATAGAAAGATATAAATGTTTGTTAAATATTTTCAATGTACTGACATCGACCAGTTATAATTTTATTATGTAGGATAAGTTTCCTCCGTGAGAGAGATGTGCTATTTAGAAGTAACATTTTGTCAGTCTGTCGCAAGGAAAATTAATAATTTATGAAAATACCTCTTCAAACGCAAAACGGCGTTTAGCATTCCGCTAACTACTCGACCACTTAGTACTAGTTAATTCAGCTGAAGCCAGCCTAGAGCATATCTAGGTGTTCTACGAATACCTATCTGGGTCGCCTAATTCCGGGACTAAACTGGCGAGCTCTATCGACCGATGTTATGTAATCCGTCGATAACTGTTGACGATTACTTCTTTCTTTTGTTTTTTAACCGACTTCAAAAAAGGAGGAGGTATTCAATTCGACGGTTTTTTATATGTTTGTTAACTCAGAACTTTCGACTGGGTGAACCGATTTTGATGATTCTTTTTTTAATCGAAAGCTGGTTCTTGTCATGTGGTCTCACTTAAATTTGAGCTAGATCTGACGAGTTGTTTTGAAATCGATTATTTTTTTCTTGGTAAAATTCAGATTATAATAGTACTAGCTTCTACCCGCGACTTCGTCTGCGTGGACTTGAGAATTAGTAATCAAAAAAGATCCAAGCCAAATGCGAGTTAGAGTTGCGCACCGAGGGTTCTGTCCAAACTTACAGAATCGAATCACCTGTCAATCTACTAAAAGTAGACTTAAGACCCCTGGGTGAATTAACTCAGGTGAAGGCAAAGTCGACGGCACCGAACATAACATTTTTGATTTTCATAAACGATTTACCTGACACAGTTAATGCAGCTCATTGTCTCTTATTTGCAGATGATCTGAAATTATCTTTGGAAATTCGGGATTCATCAGACTGTGACGTCTTACAAAGAGAAATAAACCATGTCTTAGAATGGAGTCGGGAAAATCGGCTTGCATTCAACAAAACAAAGTGCTCTGTAGTATCGTTTACGCGAACGTACAACCCGGTAGGATACACTTATACGTTGGGCAACGCGATCCTGCAACGGCAAACCTCTGTTAAGGACTTGGGTATTTTAATGCGATCTGACCTAAGCTTTGCCCAACATATTTGTGAGTTAACTACTCGGGCCTATAAATCACTCGGGTTTGTTTTAAGACAATGTAGAGACTTTGAAAGTGTTGCGGCGATCAAACTGTTATATAACAGCTTCGTAAGAAGCTTGTTAGAAAGCAACGCAGTTATCTGGAGTCCGCATGAAGTAAAGTATAAACTCATGGTGGAGAAACTCCAAAAAAAGTTTTTGAGATGGCTGTACCGCAAGCAGTATGGTTACTACGTAGGGTTCCCACACGTGTATCCAAGTTTATTTTTATTAGGAATGTTGGGATACGAGTCACTTGAAGTTAGACGGGAGGTAGCGCTGATGGAGCACTTTTATAGGTTAATTAGAGGTGATATTAGTAACCCCACAGTGCTGGAATTAATATCGCTGAACGTCCCTGAGATACACAAAAGAGCTCGGGCATACAAACTATTCAGGGTTCGTTATAGATTGGTTTTGGTCCGCGAGTCACCGTTGGCGCACGCGCTGGCCCTGCTTAATGGTGTCCTGGCCTGGGACGTGGAATTAGATCTGTTTTCATTCACGCCTGCTGTATTTCGCAGAACGGCCAGTAGATACATTCAATCCATTGCCTCTGTATAAACGCGTTAGATTTATATCTGTAATGTTTATATGGAAATGTAAATAAAATAAATAAATAAATAAATAAAATAAATAAATAAATAAATAAGAGCAATGTTAAATCATTCAGTAACAAACTTAACTTTGCCGCTGGAAAACTGTCCTTCCCATACATGGACATAGCGATCAATTAACCAAATACTATTATCCAATCAATTAACCAAAAACTTAAATTTATTTAAGTTTGTTTGGAATTATGCCTCCCCGCATTACTAAGATAATAGGGTTGAAAGACAGACAGACGGACAACGAAGGGATCCTATAAGGGTTATGTTTTTTCTTTTGAAGAATAATAACCTAAAAAAATATTCAAAAATTCTATGTAGTAGGTAGCACATACATAAAAGCAGTCAAAATAATAATTATAACCTGTAAACACAACTTCCATACTAAATTATTATACCAATTTTCCTAAAGGAGTAGATCCATCCCCGAGCCTCGAACTCGAACGACCCGATCCCGACGAACATGCACCCTATTTTTTAATGCGGGATATGAAATAACTGGGAGCCAAACTACTTAAAAAATATCTAAATATAAATTTAAGAAATATTAGTTAGTGGGTTTTATATATACGTACATCATCAGATCCTGAATTGGTTAGCGTTATACTGGTTATGCAATGACAACGTTACCAACAACAAATATTTTTAAAAACGTTCAGTTATTACCTGAGATGTACCATATTATTAGGCTTTTCGGTCAAAGTTTCATCGCGCCGACCATGGGCCACTTGGCGTCTTTTCATTGTATACAACGCCAGAACGCAGCCATAGGAAACTGCTCGCGTATATATTGTAATGCTGTTTTTAAATCTGTTATTACAATGCATACACGAATTTTGCATACTGATCGTGTATAGTTTGTATCGTAGATGCTTGCGTCTTCGTTCCCAACTATACTACACTTCGTCATAAATGTCGACGGAACCCCGCTACGCGGGGTCCCTATTTTCACGTAAAAAAATTATAAAAACCTAACCTAACCTAACCCATTTCGTTTTGGGTTCCTGTATCTTTTTTTATTGCGGGGGGCTTCGCCCCCCGAGCCCCCCCTGTAGGAGGGCTTCCCCCCCCCCTTTCGCCCCTTAGGCTCCGCCCCCCACTCCCCCTGTCACGAGGGTTCAGATACACACAGGATTAGTCCGTATGCGTAATGGCGCTGTACATTATGGAACAAAATATACTTCTACGTTACTACGATGTATACGCGAGTATTTGCGTACTGCTCTTGTATGGATTAGAAGAACTTAGTAAAAAAGTTATTTCCAATCTATACGTGGTTAGTTTCATACCCTTGCGTTTTGGCCTTGTAAAGAATGACAAAACGCGGTCACGTGAGTCGCTCAGGGACATCTCGCCCCTTCACACTTGACTGCCTGACAGTTAAACGCTTCTGTAGGGATTCAGAAGTCAGAAGAGGCCCCCGATCATCTGGGGGGGTTTCGCAACCACGACACCAGCTAGATTTATGGTAATGAAAGGATCCCCTACGCAATAGCAGGGCCTGCCTCTCAACTGGAAGACTCTATTCTCCTGAATTTATTCCTGAATAACTCTGGGGTTTTAAGTGTAACTTCCAACTACGTAAGGCCGAGCTTTTCGCCCAAGAACCTGGTCCAAATGCCAGGAGGTATATATTATATTACCTGGAAAACGTTTCAAAAGAAACTTATTGTTTTTAACTGCTTCGAAGTTTGTAGATTAGACAGCGTGTTATTAGTTTATTTTCACTACTATTTATAAAGCTCGATATATTATGTTAATTAAAAGCGTTGCTAGATCATAAACAACTGTCTCTAAACTTGATAGAATAGAAATTCAATCATCTTCATAATTTATTATTTTTTCTTTCTTTTCTTTTCTTTCTTGAATGACAACGCATGTATGATACCTTTACTGATCACGGACGACGCACTCAGTCGTCCATGGAAAACGGTGACCATTTACAATCAGGTGGCTCGTGCTCTTAGTTATTTGTATTGCACTTACGTCCGGTCATAAATTTTGCCTGTGTCGGCTTGGCAGCAGTACCTAGATGATTATTAGCAATTTTTTTAATTTCTTACTTATTTTGATTATTAAATACGTAAAGGATTTGTATTTTTATTATTATCTCCTATGAGCCTATTTCTACATAACAATAAGAAAATCTTAATTATAATACTTTGTCGGAATTTAAGACTTTTATGTATTTGCAAAAAAAAAACATTATTTGGTAAATTTACTAAATTGTGTCATAATATTATCGCTAACTCTGATCCACACTATCATACAGTCAATCTATATTATTCCGATAGCAAAATCTAACTAAGTTATGTGTTATTAATTGAGCAGGGAAACTAATTTACTTAAAACCCCAATGTTTTTTTTGTATTTTATAAGTTAATGCTTGACGACCCTGAGTGTGTAAGCGTTTATTTATTTTAAATATCTATAGGTACACATTAATTTCAATAAAAGGTGTATTCACGGTATAATAGCCCTACTCAGTTACCTAAACTGACATCTGTTGTTGATTAGCAGAACTAATCCACTGCAAAAATATAAATAAAAAAAATATGTACACATTGATTTTTTTAAGAAATAAGGAATATTTCCGATAATAAACAGCCTCTTTTATCCCTCTATCGGGTACTTTCACAATTTCTTGCTGTTATGTGGCGTATCAAAGAGTCCTATTTATTGCTATCTCGGCTTTTAAGCAACGTATCACAATAAAACGTACACCAGATTTTAAGTTAGACCGCCAGCAATACAACTGTGAAAACCGCATTCAATTTCATCCAGTAGTTTTGGCGTGATGCGGTGTCAAACATACAGACAGACAAGATTTTTAAAAATGACAGATTTGCAATCTATTGCTCCTATTGAGTCCCCTGATACCAAATTTTCTTAAATATCTTCAATGTACAGACATTATCGAGTTACTGTTTTATAATATATATAGATAATCGTGAACCGTACTCCTCTTAGCATCTTCCTTTTGTAACTTAAATTAGGTTTTTATTAAAATAAAATTTAATAAAATATGGATATCAGAAATTGACCAGAAAGGAAGCGAATGGAGGACACACAAAAGCGATTAGCAATTAGCTAAGAGGTTATAAAAAAAATGGTTGTCTGTAAAGTCGGTTTACGGACGGTAGTTAACGTGACAACCTCATGACAAAGCTCTGCTCCGCTCCGCCCGGTCCGCCCCGCTCCGCCCCGCCCCGCTCAACTACGATCGCCTACGGCTCGCCTACGGCATCGGTTTAGATACGCCGATCGTAGCCGAACGTGCATCTCTCTCTCGCTTTTGCCGCTCTCTCTTTCACACACTTTTTCGTGCATGCAGCTCGTGTTCATCGATTTATAAGACGTTATCACGTCAAAAATTGTACACAAGTTACGGCTAATTCTCTATATCTCATTTACAATCAATTTATCTTAATTAACCTTGCTTCCATGAATATCATAAGACCGAGCATTTAGGTGTAACCAAATCGCAGATAGATGTCAAACTTCTTTTTTTTATTACAAGTAAGTTAATGCTTGACCAAAATCCCACCTGATGTTAAGTGGAGATGTGGTCCAAGGTGGTAAGCACTTTAACTTAGTAAAAGCCCATTCACTCTTTCAACGGGACCTATTCACTGGCGCTATGCCGCACTTTTAATTTAGAACAGTCTGTGTGCTTAATATGAGTTTTATTTGACACTAGCTGTTGCCCGCAGCTTCACATACGGAAATTATGTTTTACCTTATTCGTACCTCTTGCAGAAGAAAATTTAAAAAACGGTGTATTTATATTGAAGTAAGAGTCGGCGTGCAGTTGGCCTGCTGTCGGCTTGCTGTCGGCGTGTCGACTGCAAGCGTCGATGGTTGCAGTTGCCTCTGTCCACTGCAACGTACTGCTCGTGTGTAAGAGCGCTAAGAAAAGTATTACGACTACAACCCTGATGATAAAATCTTACTACAGATTAAACTTTCACAAGGTCTCGGTAAATTCGGGTTTGCAATGTTAATTCCTCTAAACTCCATCTCAAATTATAATCCTTTCTAATGCCCTGGTTAAGTTTGAGCAGTTTTGCTTTAAGGGCGAATCGGATAACTGATGTTACCTATTTTATATTTAAAGTAACTTGCCCGTGTGTAAATATTAGATATTATTAGTAACTAGTCATCGGTCCTTACTTTGCTTTGGGTACCTAAGTTTTAATACGTACCCCTGGAGCAAGCCCTTTTTGTCAGAAATTAAATTAATATAGCCAAAAGCCTTCCTCATGAATTTGACTATCATACGTTAAAAGAATTTTTAACTGACTTCAAAAAAGGAGGAGGAATTCAATCCGACTGTATTTTTTTATATTTGTTACCTCAGAACTTTCGATTGGGTGAACTGATTTTGATGATTCTTTTTTTAATCGAAAGCTAATGCTTGTCATGTGGTCCCTCTTAAATTTGAACGAGATTTGACGAGTAGTTTTTGAGTTATCCCTAATTTTGAAGTCAGTTTTTTTTTCAAGAATTATGCAAATCCGACCGGCATTTGTAGACATAAGAGCTCTTCAGCTTTATAATTTTAATATATATAAATTACGTGTCATGTTGTTTGTCCGCCATGGACTCCTAAACTACATATCCGATTTTAATCAAATTTGCACACCGTGTGCAGTTTGATCCAAGTTGAAAGATTGGATAGCTTACATCTCAAAAAAAACTTTTGACAGAACGAAGTATGTCCGGGCAGCTAGTATTTGTACAGATATTTGAAGTGTTTTTTTAAAGGAGGTTTTCCATTAGGTTTTTTAAAGTCTGGTATCTCAGAACTTCATCATTTATAAATCGATGTGGAAAATCGTTTTTAACTCGAAAGTATATATTTTTAGATTGGTGGCAATTTTATCAATATTCTGTTTAATCATGGGATTGAGAAAAGGGCAACACCGTTTATACCTAATATAATAATTTAATTTATTGCAGCATACCTATCAAAAATGTAAGTAGTATACATTTAAAAATTAATAAAAACCTACCTGCTATCAAAAATGCTTTCATCATAACAGTTTTTGAAATCCTTATGGTGAGCTCTTTATTTTGATACCCTTATTGCGTTATTCAATTTATTTTTATTTTTTGATGCTTAAAATAATGGGACCTCAGAGCCACCATATTCGTTTTTTTAATTTTACTTATCTAAGAACACTTGGGACATCAAGACGAATCTAACGATGTCTTAATTATATTATATTCCATTGGTAGACTTCGCACACCTTTGAGAACTTTATGGAGAACTCTCCGGTGTGCAGGTTTCCTCACGATGTTTTCCTTCACCGAAACAAGTGATAATTAACTTGTAATAGGCACATAATATTTGAAAATTAGAGGTGCGTGCTAGGATTGGAACTCGGGCCCCTGCGTTCGGAAGTCCTTCGTTCTAACCGCTAGGCTATCACTGTTTTTTTGCGAATAAAATACGAGGTAATAAAGTATATTACATATACATATATATGTATATTACATAGCATACATTACATACCTAGTATATTACATACACATTACATACACATACATATGTACATACATACAAGATACGCGCGAAAAACATAAATTCCTGGCCGACGGGTAAAAATGGCCCCAAATATCAGGAAAATTGTTTAGTTATAAGGGCATTTTCGCCAAAAAGTGTACATTTCTTAAATTGTTGGATTTTTATTTTTTGTTAAAATTTTTACTATTTTTTTAATTACACTGTATTGTTATGTTATTTTCTTGCCAGAAAATATAATAAGGTGATAAAATACTTACTGAAAATAAAATTACAGGACATTTTCTGCAAGGCGGAACAATAAATTGTTCCATTCCGTGACCAAATACAAATGACAATATAAAGGTATTTAAACACAATTTTGGTAAAATTAGTATTTATTTAGGTTCATTAGGGATACAGGAATATTAATAAAAAAAGACACAGTAAATTCATCTTTAAAAGTAGTGTTAGCATGTCATTTACCTACATTCCGTTACTGTTTGGTCATTTTACTTTACATTTTTGTCTTTTAAAAACAAAAACACCAAACAATCTAAATCTTAGTATTTTTAAAGAGAAAACAAAACTATTCCTTAATTTTATAAAATAAAATAAATAACTTTTCTTGGAAAAGCAATTAACAGTAGGATATTTTATTTTTCCTGTTTTGGGGACAGTCACGGAAAAGAAAGCTCGAAATAATGGAATGGAAAGCAAGGTGTCAGACACACACAGTCTTAACACAACGCCCCGAGTAGGCGGCAGAAGTCTTTTAACCACTGGACTATCATAAAATTAAATTTATTATAAAACTATACTATACTTACTCATTAAATAAGTATGTATATTTCATTCATTTTCTAGGTCACCTTGAAAAAACATGATTTTTTTTGTTTTTCACGTTCATTTGGCAAAGTATTGATTTTACAGAAAAATGTTTCCTACAAAAGTTTAAGCCCCTTAACAGATTGATATTTTATATACAATATATTTTTCTTGTAGAGCCAGTGGTTTGGGAGAAAAATGCAAAATTCGTTCCACATAATTTCTAAAAATGTATCAGCGTGTTGAAATACATAGATATTCCATAACAAAATTTAAATCATTCCTGGGTATGGGCTAAAAGAAGTTTATCCATATTAATATCTATTTATAAGATTATCCTTATGTGAAATCTTATAAACAAGCGGGCCGGCTTCTGTCGCCTTTTGTGACACCCTAGTATGCCAGCGTGGGATCCATATTTGTCACCCCAATTTAAGCGTCGTTAAAGCCGACCCAATACAGAAATAAAATTATTTTTATGAATAAAGTTTCCGAATTTTGACTTTTGCCGCAATAAAACAGTTCATATAATAATCTGACAGCAATATTTTTTATTTACAAACTAGATTAAAACTCAATAAAAAATATTTCATGTAGGTAGGTACTCAACCCAATTGCCACAGTGTAGCATCAACTTTATCTATTCCGTTCCGTTACTTTTCCCTTCCACACAATACGTTACCACTAGCATGGTCTCGGAATGGAAGTAACGGATTCCCAAACTGAACATTCAAATTGAAATTTTGATTAGATTTAATTACATATATTACGACAATGTTTACAATTTAACAACGTTAAAATATTCGCTTTTCGATACAATCATTTCCATAAAAATATATTTCCATTTACCTTGAGAAATCAGCAGTTTAGGAAGAGAACTTCAAAATTGCTACGAGGTTGATTCAACTTTATTTACTTAATCCCTGGAAAACTACTGAAAAAACACTGACATAACAATGCACAGATTGCATTGTTATGTCACAGATGCGATTATCAAAAAATGATTTGCCATGCGTAATATTTATCAGTTTTCATCGTAAAATTTACAAAATATACAAAACTGCGGTAACGGATGGTGGAATTCCACCCGAACGCTTTTCTGAAATTTATTTTAAACTCTTATTTCTCCTAATTAGCAGTCAAAAACTGAAGAAAAACTGATTTTTTTACAAAGCTGACATTCGTTAATGTTATATAGCCCCAAATTTGAATGCTTCCGAACAAAGAAAACATGTTTTATCGCATGTTTTGTAGTCGAAATCTGCAGGGGACATCGTAAAAACGATGGTCTTATTTTAATAAATTATTAATAAAAATTATATTAGGCAATAATTGCAACTTTTGTTGGTGTTCCCGTAAAGTTTATTAAACAAAGAAACAAATAAAAATTAAGATTTTATCTTTTTGACGTTATAATTAAGAAAATTCGAAGTATGAAGTCAGGGGACACGGTAAAAACGAAATGTACACTTTTTGGCGAAAATGCCCATAAATTAACCAATTGGATCTGATAACATTTATCACGCGTCACACCTCACCGATTTCTAACCGTTATCATTGGGCTTGAGTAAATAGTTAAAAAAAAAAACTAAAAAACACGCTTTTATGGAAAATCCAACTAAAAAGAGAAAATAGATTTGAATTAAGAATCGTGTAATAGTATAAAAAGCGTGGGGTGCTTTTTGTAAAGATACGAGTTATATTATCCCTCCTACTCATTGACACATTGGGGTGCATCCCCACGCTTTTATTACAATTACACGATTCTTAATTCTGTTTTCTATTTTTTCCTTGGATTTTCTAAAAAAGCGTATTTATTAGTTTTTTATTTTAACTATTATTTAATTTTCATTTTTTAGTTTGATTTTTTTAAATAAATTTAGGTTTTTTCTTTCTTTCTTTCTTTTTCTTTAAATATTGAATTGTCATTGGCCCTCGATAAATCTACGAAGTTTGAAATAAATCTGACCGTTTGAAGTGGGTCAAAAGTAAGTCCAAGCGAGTCGGTTACAAGTTACAAACAAACAAACATACATACAGGCGAAGTGAAGCTAATATAAAGCGTGTAAAAAGTTCAAGACCTGTTTATTTTACTTCGTACACCGCGTAAACATCGCTACATTTGTTTGTCATGTGACTAGAATACAAAACCAAACATCAATGGCCTCAAATCTAGAGCTTAGTGCTCGTAAACGCAGCTCAACAATAAACAATGTTTGGGCGTTACAGACAGACATGCCCACTTTATGTTATTGCTATTTTCTTGCCAAGAACTATATAATAGCAAACCCATTGAAGTATAATGTCATAGAACAGACATCTTGAACAAAATGTGTGTCCCGCCAGAAGGTTCTATTTTCAAAATTGAGCCCCGTTCTCCTTTCAAAATCGAACGAATCCATTGAAAATTGAAACCGATCGGCGCCAATTCATTGGGACATATTGTGTTCGCGGTGTCCGTTCTATATGCTAGTAATAGTACTTCAATGAGCAAACCTGAGTTTATTGTTTTGGAAGGAGTTATAACTATTTATTTTTTATATCCACAACCGACGAAATAAATGATAATCCAAATTTTACCAAAAAAAAAACTGACTTGATAGAAACAGCCTAAAATACCTCTGTAGTAATATTTGAATCAATCCCTCATGGATCCCATTATTTTGATACATATAGAACCAATCTGGAATATTATGTTTATTTTAAAATAAACTAATATTAAAAAAAGGAAATATTTGATTGGTTGTTTGCATTGAATAGGCTCCGAAACTACTGAACCGATTTGAAAAATTCTTTCACTGTTGGGAAGCTATTATTATATTTTCAAAAAATTAGGGATCCTTAGTAAAACTCCAATAATGTAACCCAAGGTGTGAAACAATAAGAAACCTGAAGCAAAGCGAGGGCAGTTACTCTTTAAAATATTTTCCAAATCGGTTTATTAAATAACGAAGTTCTGAGGTAACAAACATAAAAAAATTCAACCAAAGTGAGATCCTCAATCAGTCTATCAATTAAACCATAACCTGATGGTAAGAGTACCACCAAAGGACTCTACCATTTACCATAAGCTCATTTGCTCATTTGAAGCGCATCGATCCTCAGCGATCGACAAAGTTAAGCAACAGCGGGCGCTTCCGTGCTTCGGAGGGCACGTAAAGCCGATAGTCTCAGTTGTTATCGTAAGATAACAGTTGTTGTCATATTGGAAGCCCTCGGGTGGCATGAAATCTTCCGACACTGGGTTGGCCTTTAACCTCTCCCCCAATTCGCACTGGAGGAGAGAACCTGCTCAGTAGTGTGCCATTAATGGGATGCCATGATTAAGTCTATAACATCAGTTTCTACAGGCGTCAATGACCTGCATGAACATAAAAGAGGCGTGGTTCAATTCTCGACACTCGATAATATTAACGAATCATAAATAACAGAGCGATCTATTTCCGCAAGGTTGCCGAGCCAAATAAATCGCTGTAATTGATAGTGTTATTTTAGCGTGCGTTAATTATTGCGTCGTCAACGCTTTAACGTCAGCGCCACCTGCCGTTATGTGTGTTAGTTAAATTTAATTGGATTTTAGTAAAGTTTAGTTTTAATGACCCAACAGTAATATATAATTATGATGAATTTAAAAGGAAAACTATCACGGCTAGGGTAGCTTAAGTAGTTAATGAGTAATAGTCGATGAATGACGAAACCCTACATTGCGTGTGGCCTGACACGCACTTGACCGGTTTTATTAAGAATAAAGCACGCAAGTGTGTGAGATTTGTCATCGTTAAAGTTTACATGGAGAAGAACCAGTAGTCTTAAATAATTATGTTACTTTAATTAAATAAATAAAATGTTTACGTTAGGGGCCATCCATAAATTACATCACACTAATTTCATGTCTTTTTGACTCCTTCCCCGTCCATGTCACAGCTGGTCACATTTGTGAGACCTCCCACCCTAGTATGACGTCACATAATAATAATTTTTTCACCTAGAAGTGATTAAATTAAAACAGCAGTCGCAAAATAAGTTTTTTTTCCATTGTTTTTTAATATTTACCTATACATACCAATTATTCGATTTTGAAATGTGACGTCACGAAATTTCATTGTCAATATCACACTACATCGACCGCCCTCCCCCTCCCTCCTAACGTGTATTTATTAAGCTAACTCGACTTTGAGTAATGTACACATCAAAAGCAGGACCTTATTAAACCATCGTATTTCCATTAGTTCGGCTTTATTAACTGTGCTTATTTTCATAAGAGTACACATGACTGTGTTACCAACGCGCGTTAAAAATATTCTACCACCATTCAAATTGGCACTCACTCGCACAGTTAATCAAATTAGTGAAAATTAGATATAAAGAGATTTAATCGAAGACAAGATTTTATCTACGGAAAAAACGCTTTCTGTATATATTAGTTGTCAGATATTTATTATAATAGAATTTATTCATTGTTGAGTAACCGCTCTGGCTTCACTTCAGTTGTCATATTTTTACAACGGAAAAGACTCTCAAAGACGTTTGAAACCGAAATTGAAACAAAATAAACACTAAAATATTATCTCAAGCTTATAGTATCAGGCGTTACTTTGCGGAAATCCATTATTATTAAGTTAGTATTAGTGGCACCAGGTGCCACGCATGTCTTAAAGTATATACCATCATACATGTTATCCGCGGATTGTTGCAAAGTAGAATAGTACTAACTTAATAAAGATTACATCAATAAGCTTTAAGCGTTCAAATGATGCTTCCAATATTATAAAAATGTGAAAGTTAGTGAACATGTTTATTACTCTTTCACGCTAAAAGTATTAAACGGATATTCATGAATTTTTAACCAATTTCAAAAAAAGGACGAGTTTCTCAATTCGACTATTTTTTTATGTTTGTTACCTCAGAACTTTCGATAGGGTGATCCGATTTTGATGTTTCTTTTTTAATCGAAAGCTGGTGCTTGTCATGTGGTCCCACATAAAGAGCGAGATCTGACAAGTACTTTTTCAGTTATTTTGAAGTCGGTTATTTTTTGTTAGTAAAATTTAGAATATAAGGCAAGTAGACCATGATCTGAAATACGACATATGGTACTATTATCCCAGCAAAGCCACGGGAAGTGCGCTAATATCACATATTTTAAAATCATCCCAGTTCGTCAGTAACAATAATGATTCTCTTTTGCTCGTGAAGATAATTTCAAAATAACATGCCTTCGAGCTACGGGCAACAGTATCACAAAATCGGCACAAACCAGCACAAGAAAATAAAACTAAAACAAAATTCGCCTTCAAGTTATGCAAGTTTAAAACAGCTGACAGTGCTCGGTTTGAAGATGAGACTGTGAGACTGGCAAGCGTGAGTCGGAACTTAAATAGGTCACGTAAAACTTTGTCTTCGTTCGAGAGATTGTCTAGTGATGCATTTAAAATCAGTTTTTGACCGACTTTAAAAAAAGGAGGAGGTTCTTAACCTGTAAGTAGTTAAAGCATAGAGAGGGTTTAATTCCTAATTTAGAATCGAGTATTATGGCTTGTTTCACCATCTTCAAGTAGAGTCCTGAATAAGCTATTCGCCGGTTAAAGTGACGTTAAAGTGTCATTTTACATACACGAAATGTCAACTTAACCAACGAATAGCTTACTTCGGACTTACTTGAAGATTGTGAAATAAGCCCTTAGTGTCGATCTAAGTCATAGTTAGAGTAGCCAGCGTGATTTAGTTGAATCGGTGACAGCTTGTCGCAATTTGTTGAGCAAAGCGCTTCTGAGGGCACGTAGAGCCGTCAATCCCGATTGTTATCGTGAGATACCAGTCGTTTAGCCACGAGTCCTAAAAGCATAAAACTTCTGATACCTGGGTTAACCAATAAGCCTACCACCGATCAGTCCTGGAGCAGTTATTTAGAATACGAGTAGCTCTGATTATGAAGAGAGAATCGTGCAATGTAGTGAACCATAATAGGTTAAAGTCATTTTGTGAAATGTTAATAATTGTCCGTCCATTCTGTCAGGAATCCTAGTAGTACTCGTATATGGGTATGATGTGTATTTTTACAATGATTTGGGTACTCATGTTATACAGGAAAATGTAGTTAGTGTAGACTATGTAGTGTCATGTGTCGTATTTAATTAAATACATTTATTATTGATAGACTAACGCCCCAACTCAGAGTCACTAACGGTTACTTAAATCGCTCCTTAGTACAGAATTTGTATGGTGATTCTTTACTAAGGAGCGATTAAAGTAACCGTTAGTGACTCTAGAGTTGGGGCGTTATTCTATTTATCAAAAATCTCATTCTGTCTTCCTGTCAAAAATTCACAGCCCCAGTTTGACCGTGACAGTAATGCAATTGGGTCATTTGGAACTACATCATGATGACATCATGAGTAGGTACACGTAAAATAGAAAATATATAGCCTTTTTCGTTTCGAGTCGCTGTACACAATGAATACATACGAGTATAATGAATATTTTGTTTATTTATCGGAGGTTAACACACAAAATTATATCAAAATCACTATGTGCAGCAAAAGGATTGTTCCAATCATATTTTATCTTTCAGAACCACACTTTAAGAGAAATGTAATGCAAATATTCACATTACATTTCCCCAAATGCACACAGTTGCATAACGCTATTCCCAATGTTATATAACATCTCAACATTTCAACACTCGTTAGCCGGTTCGATGCATTACAACGAATACCTCTCATGTATCCAGTTCGGAATCTACTCAGCCTTTACAGACTAATTGCTTCCCAACTGATGGTAATTTCATCGTTACAAATTAAACTAATGATAATAATGATGCGGTTGATTATTTATAATGCTTATTGCTTTTGGCAAGACGCGTCGCTACGTCATTGTAACTCTTCGACTGTCTTTCCATTCAGCTCCGCTATTCCCTTTATCTCTAAAGTCCGGTTTAGATTAGTATTAAGTAGTTTGTATTAAGTAGTTAACTAAATTTTAAGTGAATAATTTTTAGTGTGGGTCCACACGTAATAATTTAGTAAAGCTCTTTAGTTCATACAATTCTACTTAATTACTTAAGCATTTTACTAAATTTTAACTAAATTTTAACTAAAAAGTGCCTATCCAAACGTGTTAAGTGATAAGCCGCGCCCACCTACTTGACAGAAAATACAAAAATTTCTAAATTATTTGTCTACTTGATTACTAAACTACTAAATTGTCCGTTTACACGTATTAATTTACTTAAAATTTAGTTAAAATTTAGTTAACTACTTAACTATTTAATACGTGTAAGCCGAACATAACTTAGCGTACATCGTATCCAGTCTTCGTATAGAGAGATCTGCTAGGCGAGGCGTCATAGGATGGCCCCCGGGGATCAGCCGCGCACCGGCTTATCTCTTCGAAACTTCCAACTATCCTACTAATGTCAAAAATGTGAAAGTTTCGATGGATGTCTGTTATCTGTCACGCAATAATTACTGAACAGATTTTCATGAATTTTAGCATTTTAGCACAAATTTCCATGATGATCTGGGATAAGATATAGGGTACTTATTATCCTGGAAATCGCAGGTAAACCTACGGGCAATTCGCTAGTTGTTATTAATTGTATTATGTGTTGAGTTTGTAGAAGACTTCGATAGCGTGTTTCAAGTCAGCCGTATACAATGTCATGTGGCCACTGTCTTTGTTAAACAAACATGTTTTTGGATATTTTCCAAATATTTATTTTTATGATATAACAAAGGTGTTTTTGCACACTTGCACATGGTGTTCGTTGATCTCGAAAAGGCATACGACCGAATACCTCGTGTGGTATTGTGGTGGGCCCTTAAGGAGAAAGGAATACCAGGGAAATACCTACAGTTGATCCGAGCGATGTACAGGCAATGTACAACAAAGGTAAGGTCAGCGGCCGGCACGTCTACTAGTTTCGGTGTGGCCGTGGGGCTGCACCAGGGTTCAGCCTTGAGCCCATACCTCTTCGTCTTGATTATAGACGCCCTTACATCGGACATGAAAGAGGAGGCTCCTTGGTGCATGCTGTTTGCGGATGACATCGTGCTAGTGGCGGAAAATGCCCCCGAGATTCAGAGCAGATTGGAGGAATGGCGACAACGGCTGGAGAGTGTTGGCTTGAAAGTAAGCAGAACCAAAACCACTTACATGTTCTGTGACTTCGGTGGTCTCTCCAGTCCTGTACCTATAACACTCAACGGAATGCCCTTACCAGTCTGCTCTGATTTTCGGTACTTGGGCTCTATCATTCAAAAGAATGGTGACATTGACCTGGATGTCACACATCGGATCAATGCAGGTTGGATGAAATGGCGACAGGTCACAGGAACTATTTGTGACCCACGGATGCCCCTTAAATTGAAGGGTATAATCTACAAATCCATCATCAGACCTGTCGTAATGTATGGATCAGAATGTTGGGCTACAAAGAAGACGGATGAGAGACGATTGCATGTCACAGAGATGAGAATGTTAAGGTGGATGTGTGGAGTGACGAGAATGGATAAAATAAGGAATGAGTATATTAGAGGAAGTTTGAAAGTGGCAAAAATGACAGAAAAGTTGAAAGGGAACCGAATGTCGTGGTATGGGCATGTGATGAGGCGAGAGGAAACGCATGTGGCGAGAAGATTGATGGATATGAATGTGATGGATAGACGAAGGGGACGAGGACGACCAAAGAAAAGATGGATGGTGTGACAGATGATATGAAAGATAAGAGAGTTAGTGTAAAGATGACGGCTGATAGGGAATTGTGGAAGAGGAAAACATATTGCGCCGACCCCAAATAAAATTGGGAAATGGGCAGGATGATGATGATGATGATGATGATAACAAAGGTGTTTCTGATTATGCCATATTTCTCAAAAAACATCCTTTTATGCATGATTTCTGTTTAAAATAGTATTGATGATTCACATTGAATGCCAGTACATGCAATAATTAAATCATACATGCATTATGAAGTAATTATTTAAAATCCTTATATTTCTTCTATATTTCAAAAATACTAACACCAGGTGTTCCTGCCAATTTTCTCCAACTCAATAAAAACACTATTAAATTTATCACCTCTTGCTATTATTTTATTGATGAGAGACGTTCATAAAAATCAATTTACTTCGTGTGTGTCCGTTCCGGAGTGACGTTTTAATGTTAAAATATACTTGATTTTACTATTGTTTTACGATTCGATTTTACGGCTACGGCGTAAAAAAATGTCCAGTTTATTTTATGAGGTGTTCCCATACTCGCTTATGGGGCAACTACACGCGATTCGATGGTATTACCGCGGTTTCTATGTTGTTTTCGGGTCGCTTCTTGTTTGGAAACACATTGGTTATTTTTAGATCGTGGTCTGATTTGCATGTGGTCACGAATATCATGATTGTATTTTGTTTCTGTCTCTTCATAAAACGATTTATGTAGTAATAGCCTAGTTGGTAGTAGCAACTCTGCCTGCGAAGCGAGGGGTTCCGGCTTCGATTCCTGGCCGGGGCAGATATTTATGTGTCAGTTAAATATTTGTACTCGGGTCATGGGTGTTACTGTGATGTGTTATATGTGTCGTTCATGCCACCCGCGATACAGGTAAAAACCTACGGTGGGGGTATGAGTGTGTGAGCGTTTATAAAGCATTTATAAAGTTTATAAAATATTAGTATTTTAGCTGTATTGAGGCAGCTTGTAATATTTACCTCAATTCCACGCCGAATAGAGAGGCGACTAAATCTAACCGCCTGGTGATAGGGCCCCTCGGAAGGATTATACCTACTGGTTTATTTGGTTGGTATACTGATTTTAATACTTTATTGATACCATTCACGGACGTAAAAAAAGACGGACGTAATCCCAAGAACAAATTCAGTAAAGCACCCATAGGAATACCAACTCTGTATTCGTACAAGTACACACACCCACACATTGACACCATACGGCTACGACATTGACACCATCGCCAATCAAAAATTACAAAATTACGCACACATGGTAAGCGAGCTGTCAGCTGTCAGCTTCACTCTCGATTAGACAAGGTTACGTCCGTTCTTTTTTTATGTCCGTGATACCATTATTACTATTTAAACTTCTCCGTTAGGTCTGCCTGGGTAGCTAACACAGAGGGTGTTAGCTTCGTTCTTGGGTCACCCGCCAAACGATTTATCATGTTCCAGCTGGGGGCTTGAGAGCCAGTACTTTCTTTATTTTTCTGCTCTTAGCCGGCAACGCATCCGTGTTGCTTATGTCTATGGGCAACGTTAACACTTACCATCAGATGGAACGTCAGCTCCTTTGTCGGCTATTTTCATAAATAAAAATAGAATTCAAATAAAATTATTGGATGTTGGTTTTTATAAACACCTTTTCGAGTTAGTAACGTCAAATATATCATCGCTCTGACCAAAAATAACATAAAATTTCCATTTTAGTAATGAGTCACAATAATTTTACATGGGTATTAACTATTAAACTTGCTGAACATATTTTTGACTTACCCTTACCAGACAGATAGACATAAAAGCAAAGCACCAACCCATAATTGTCCCACTGCTCGGCTCGGGGTCTCCTCTCACAATGTGAGGGGTACATGCCATAGTCTACCACGCTGGCCAAGTGCGGATTGGTAGACTTCACACACCTTTGAGAACTTTATGGAGAACTCTCCGGTGTGCAGGTTTCCTCACGATGTTTTCCTTCACCGAAGCAAGTGATAATTAACTTTTATACGCACATAATATTTGAAAATTAGAGGTGCGTGCCAGGATTTGAACTCGTGCCCCTCCGTTCGGGAGACCAACGTTCTAACCGCTAGGCTATCACTGCTTACAGACAGATAGACATACGCTAACACAATACGGTTTGTTATTTCCCTAGCAATCCTAATAAAAGTCAAAAGCAGTCACTACAGAACAGAACATTACTCAATACTTCCTGTATTTCAGTAAAAGTACAGTCAATGCCAGCGCGAGTCTGACCCATTTGGCAACGGAAACATTCGTTTTCCCTTTCAATGTTGATTCCGCTATACAAGCTATATTATAGCTGTGAACGCGAGTGTACCACCGAGATAAAAATAGAAATAGCTCGGTTGTATTTTGATTTCTCGTGTATTTTATTTTAAGATGCTATTTATAAAATTATGGATTTTAAACGGGATATAGTTTATTGGGAAGTTAATAAAACCAAATAGAATAAAATTATAGATACTTTAATCAATTGCGAGCATCCGCTGGATTCAGAAGGCTCAGGACCGGTCAGAGTGGCGCAAGTTAGGAGAGGCCTATGTCCAGCAGTTGACCTCTAAGGGCTGATGGATGGATGGATGGAATCAATTGACAAAGTGAATAGCTATTTGCGGTTATAGTCTTTAGCAGGACCTTTTTATTAGAGATACTAGCATTCACAAGACCATGATTTCAGGATCCTGAAAAAAACGATCCCGTTGTCCAGCCTTAATACAGTATCACAAAAGTTTGCGTCCATCGTCCCATTTTTATACTCTACTGCAATAGATACGTTATTCCCTTACAAATCAACCAAAAAATATGTTCCGAAAAGAGTTACAACAAACTCACGTTTATCTTTTGTTTCACTACACAAATCACATTGGTATAATACAGACATTTTAACGACACTGTACGTCAAATGTCAAGCACTTCTGTCAACAACAAAAGCGTGCGTATCGTCTTGTATTACAGAGCGACTACGAGTAGAACCGACAATTGCCTGTTCTTACGCTCTACATCGTCGGCGCGCTAGTGACATATCTCTTTTTACATTATAATATCATTGCCCTACTGGATGCTCTAGAATACTGTGCAAACTGATCTGTGTGAACATGCCAGTTAGTTTTATGGGATCCTGGTAACCTTAGTGGTGAAATATGAACAATCTATGCTTCCAAGGGCATGTTAATCCTTCGTGTTGTGTGTTTATTTATTAGTATCATCGGTAATTAATGTGGAGATGACGGCTGATAGTACTGAAGATACCCCTGCGCCGATCCCAAATAAAATTGGGAAAATGGCAGTGGAAAAATGGCAGTTGGGAAAATGGGAAACGTGGGCCCTGCGGGAGAGTGAGAGGCGGAAGATAGACGCTCTAGAAATATGGTGCTGAAACTTCTTTTTGCACAAATATATCTATTCTCAAGGAGACAGGTGTAAAACAGCGTCTGTCTTCCACAATACGAGCTCGCATTCTGTCGTACTTTGGAAATGTTTCGCGGCGTGGACATGGTTCCATTGAAAAACTTGTAGTACAAGGTAAAGTGGAAGGCATAAGACTTCATGGCAGATCACCGATGCGTTGGACAGACCAGATTAAAGCTGCTGTGGACGCCCCCGTCTACGAATGCACACGAAGAACAGCGATTCGTGAAGAATGGCAGCAAGTTGTGAGGCGTGCCACAAACACCGAATGACCACGACCACTCTGCCAAGAGTGCAGCGAGTTAGAAGACGAAACCTTCAATAAACCCTAACACACTCATATTAGCAGTAGGTTTTTACCTGTGTCGCGGGTGGCATGGACGACACATATAACACATCACAATAACACCCATGACCCAAGTACAAATATTTATCTGTGACATAAATATCTGCCCCGGTCGGGAATCGAACCCGGGACCCCGCGCTTCACAGGCAGGGTCGCTACCAACTAGGCTACAGGGTCGTCAATGTATATATAGTCAATTTTTAGTAGAGTTGTTGACCTGATTACCAAATAATACTCGTCTAAAATAATCTAAATTTTACTAATAAAAAATAACCGACTTCAAAGTTACTCAAAAACTTCTTGTCAGATCTCATTCAAATTTATGAGGGACTACATGACAAGAACCTGCTTTCGATTTAAAAAAGAATCATCGAAATCGGTTCACCCAGTCGAAAGTTCTGAGGTAACAAAATAAAAAAAATACAGTCGAATTGAGAACCTCCTCCTTTTTTTGAAGTCGGTTAAAAACGGACTAGGTATATGGATGTATATGTCTGTCGTATGTAGAACAAACTGTGTGAACTTTACAAGATTAATGACGTAAAATGATAACGCGATAAAATCTACAAATATCGCGCCAGACGCGTTTAACGATCGTATAATGATATTCACAAGTTGGGAAGCGGCCGTAAAATAATTAATTAGCAAATTAATCACTTTACGGTAATGGCTTTAAGTTTTTTGATAAATACTTTTAAGTATCTTTATTTTGTTAAATATGTTGTATAATTTAAATATAAGTTATATGCAAATTGAAGATTTGAGTATGAATTGACGAATAATAAAATATAAGTAATGATAGTACAGTGATTTGTGTCATTTGAGACTAAAACATACCTATAATTTTGGAAGAAGCGCATGTATTAAAAATCATCAAATATTTTTCTTACTAAGATACATAAGTTAAAACCGTATCATATCATATCAAATAAGTTGCAGCGTTCCTGACATAGGGGGGAATTTTCTCATATATATGTATATTTTAACTAGCTGCCCGGACAGACTTCGTTCTGTCAAACGTTTTCTATAAACTGAGATGTAAGCTATCCTGTCTTTCAAGTTGGATTAAACTGCACACGGTGTGCAAATTTGATTAAAATCTGTTAAGTAGTTTAGGAGTCAATCGCGGACAAACAACGTGACACGTAATTTATATAATTATATTAAGATTACAGGTATGAGTGTCATTCGTTATATTAAAAAATGTATTATTATAAATACATATAAAGATTTTATTCTTTCATTTATCACAAAAAAAGATTGATGCAAATTATATTCGTACTGGTTATACCTTGATAGTGTCTCTTACCTTCCCTATGACGAAACCTTCTCAATAAATGGTTGTAGGTCAATTTCTGATACCAATTCGAGTAAGTAATACCCGTTCCATATTCGCAAGGAGCCAGAATAGATTGAGCCAAGCGTCCTCAAGGGACACTTTGAGAATGCAGCGAGTGGGTCAGCTCAATGTACACTGGGTCAAACTGACTTTTGGATATTCGGTCGATACCACATTTACATGACAAACGTGTAGATTCTTCAATATCCTAAGTGGCTTTATGACGCAACGCATCGTATGCATTTTGAAGATCGTCAAAAGTTCTATTTAAAATTTTAGTTATCTATGCATTCGTTGCATTGAAACTCGCATACATCCTACGAATACTTTATTTTAATCCTATTAATATTATAAATGTGGTATTTTCTGAAGATGTTTGGATGTTTGTTCCTCAATCACGTCACAAATACTTAACCGGTTTGGCTGAAATTTGGAATGGAGGTAGTTTCTCTGGTTTAACACATAGGCTACTTTTTATCCCGGAAAAGTTCAGGGTTCTAGTTCTAGTCTTGGGAAACGCGGGCAAAACCGCGTGGAGAACGCTAGTATAACAAGTTAGACATAGAAAACGTAACAGTTAACACCAGTTAAAAAACAGTGATAGCCTAGCGGTTAGAACGTTGGTCTCCCGAACGAAGGGGCCCGAGTTTAAAACCTGGCACGCACCTCTAATTTACAAATATTATGTGCGTATTAAAAGTTAATTATCACTTGCTTCGGTGAAGGAAAACATCGTAAGGAAACCTGCACACCGGAGAATTCTCCATAAAAGTTCTTAAAGGTGTGTGAAGTCTACTAATCCGCACTTGGCCAGCGTGGTAGACTATGACAAATAAAATTACCCAGTGTCGTAAAAAATAAAAATTACCCATTTTCGTGATGCATTTTTCGTAGAACCGTAGAACGTTTTTTTTTATCAATCTTTTTATTTGCTACGAATGATTAGAGACTCAACCGAGATCCACAGAAGACATAATATTTATTACTTATATCTTCATACATCTATACATCTTCAGCTGAACATTATTAGACAACTTATATAATCTCTATAGTAAAATTGATAACGTGATTCAAATAACCATTTATTACCTACCGCGCTTTAATTTATTAGCCCTTGACGCAAAAAGTGGGGTTTTATAAGTTTGGTGTCTATCCCTCTCTCTCTCCGCGTGTGTGTGTGTATGTGTGTGTGTGTGTGTGTGTGTGTGTGTGTGTTTGTATGTGTGTGTCTATTCGTGGCATCGTATCTCCCAAACGAATTGACCGATTATCATAAAAAAAAAAATTATTTGAAATCTGACGTGAACGGAATGCTTCTTAACTAAAATTTATGAAGATCTATTAAAGAGTTTCAAGATCATCAACTCTTTTTGGTGAAAAAACTTAAAATTAACAGCTCTTTATCACATGTCATGTCAAAATTTAAATCGCAGCCAGAAGCGGACAGGTGGATAAAAAGTATGTTAAAATAGTAACGTTAATTACTGTAGGTAGGTACTTAAACGTTTTATTCAATAAAATTTTCGAATTTCGAACTGTTGCTGTAGACCACCTAGCCTTTCAACACTTTACTTAAAATAAAGTGGCTACGGAGGCTTTATTGTAAGCGATAATATTCTAAGGTAGAAGCTGGAGTACCTATCGTCAGCATCAAGAAGGCCGTGGATTCCAATTAATTTGAATGGAGTAAAACCTTTTTCACGTTTTTCTTGTTGACGTTTATGTCGCAATGTAGAGGAGCCAGATAAAATGCTTGCTCATTTCCTAAAGTAAACTTAACCACTTAAGAATCTGTACACTATACCATGCAATACTTGTATCATATTCGTGTACCTATATAGCGTCGCAGGCGCTGCCGCGCCCGTTTGGTTGATTTTCTTTTGGATATATTTCGTAAAGTGTATACGCTATTAGCGTAATACTTAGGCATATGTTTTTTGACTATGTACTTTAAATCTGCTCGAAAATGAAAACACGATAACGTGAAATTTTCTCGATAGAAAAAAATCATGAAGTTGGCTCTAATTATTTACATTATAGCTTGCCACCGCGATATTTAAAGAAATTTGTGCATGGAATTCTTTTTAAAACATAGTGCATTATCACATCTAAATCCATGTGTTTTTTTGTGAAAAAACATGAACTAGTTTTTAAAAACCAAATAAAAACGTTGTTTGGCGCTTATGTCGGTCAGTTTCGAGCGCACGCTCAGTATAGCTGTCTCACAATTTTCATACAAGAACTCATTCCCACACTGTCTTTATGATGTGCGTTCAGTCGACTGCGGTCTTCATCGACGTCGGACGTATGTCTCTCTGCGCTATTTTTTACACGCTTTTTATTAAAGAATTTGAAGTTTTTGACTTTTGCTATGATTGTCAAAACGTTAAATGGGGAAAACTAAACAGCACAGGGAAATGGAGTAGTTTTGTTTTATTATTTATATTTTATTATTTGTACTTAAATAAAAATGTTTCATGATATGTAAGAGAATGAATAATTAAATTACTGTTCAGTTGCGTAATACATTATCTATATATATAAAAGTAAAAGGAGACTCGAAGCTTTTTATTCGGTTCGGTAGTTTCTTACATAATGAATAAAATGAAAATTTTCAAGGAGATTGCCGGGAAGACGTCAGCTAAGAACGGATTTTTCGAAATTAATCTCCTAAGGGGTAAAAATAGGGGTTGGAAGTCACTTTCATACAAACCAACTCCGTCAGTTTTAGAGTAATAAATAATTTTTTTTATGTAAGTTTGTCGTTATGAACAAAAGTTAACTTTGACCCATTTTTTTTTGAAAATCCTCACTTAAAGGGAAGTCAATACATTATTTATGAAGATTTAAAACATACACCCACACTTAGATTGTAAATATACGTGTATATAGTATTAGTAGAAACTAGCCAAGTTAAATGTAGAGCTTGAATTACATGTTGTTGTGACTAAAATTTTAGGATTTTCTACACAGAACTTGGCACCCATTTAGATGTCAATTCTTTTTTTTATTGAACTTGGCTCTCATTTCACATTTATGTTATTAAGTTAGTATTAGTCTACTTTGCAACAATCCGCGGATAACTTGTATAATGGTATATACTTTAAGACATGCGTGGCACCTCCCTCCCTCCCACAACGGAAACATGCACTACAATAATTAAAAGTATATACCAACATACATACCAGCACCAACACGTGTTTCGCCCCGAAACGGAGCATCATCAGGGTAAGTTGACTCTACGATGGTTAGTCGCAAAGTCGCTTTAAGCACTAAGAGTCAACTTACCCTGATGATGCTCCGTTTCGGGGCGAAACACGTGTTGGTGCTGGTATGTATGTTGGTATATACTTTTAATTATTGTAGTGCATGTTTCCGTTGTGGGAGGGAGGGAGGTGTCACGCATGTCTTAAAGTATATACCATCATACAAGTTATCCGCGGATTGTTGCAAAGTAGACTAATACTAACTTAATAACAATGGATTTCCGCAAAGTAACGGCTGATACTATTAACTATATCACATTTATGTTTTTGATGAGATAGTATCCTACATAAAGTAAGACCAAGCAAAAAATGAGTTTTTTTCTGTCAAGTTCCTACTTACTATTTTCACGTATGCACAGATTTATTCTTCGACTGAATTCACTTCGTGTCGCCTTTTATATCGAATTATGATGGATATCATCAGTGTCCAAGGAGTGAATTTGAATCAAGTTATTTTATCATGTACTGTATTGGTCTGACCTTTTTAAATAGGTTTCGCTTAAATTTAACTACGTTCCGTTAAATTAATAACGTAATGAATATTAAAAAATATGATAATTTTGAAATTATTACAGATATTTCTTTGATGTAATGATACAGTTTTAGTTTTCATCAAAATCGGCCCCGAGACTCCTTTCAGCATTGTTCGCTATTCCTCATACTTTCAGAGTTGGCCATCCACGCACACTTTGAAAATTCAACCTTTATATAATTTGTATACATAAAATAATCTGTTTTCTATTCAATTGTGTTTTACCTATTGCCTATTTTAAAACAAATTGATACATTACTTAACACTATGCGAGTTTTATTAATGAATAATATATTAGGGAATTTAAGAGTAACGTATCCCATCAAAAATATAAATGTAAAGTGAGAATTAATTTAAAAAAATTGAGATCTAAATGGGTGCCAAGTTCTGTGTAGAAAAGCCTAAAATCTTAGTTACAAGAACATGTACTTCAAGCTGCACATTTGACTTGGTTAGTTTTCACGTACCTACCTAAGCTATATATTTGTATAATTATCTTCGTTAAGTATTTTAGGTTGATGAACTATATTACTTTTCTAAAATTTGGTTTGTTGGTTGCTAACTAATGAAAACTAGCCAATTCAAATGTAAAGCTTGAATTACATGTTCTTGTGACTAAAAGTTAAGGCTTTTCTACACAGAACTTGGCACCCATTTAGATCTCAATTCTTTTTTTTTAATTTTCTCTCACTTTACATTTATGTTTTTGATGGATCATTACTTTTTGTACAGAAATTATTAAAAGGTACTTATTCATAACGTTACTGATTAATTATTTACCTTATACATGAACTGTTATAGTGCTCTTCAACTAAATTAGTAGTAGTAATAGTTAGTGCGTCGTGGCCTGAAATACCTATTATTTCATTATTTATAAGTAATGACGTTCCACTATTGATGTCCACTAATATTGAAATAATAATTATTAATACTAAATCCCAGTTATAATATCGTAATATTAATAAATACGATATTCAACTATACTCCTATCCATAGTCATATTATAAATGTGAAAGTGTGTTTGTTTGCTTGTTTGTCCGTCTTTCACGTTGCAACGAAGCTGATAAATGGTATGGTTTTTGTGTATGGAGTTAGTGAGGAGGGTGGAGAGTAACGTAGGCTACTTTTTACCGCGGTAAAACATCCCCATGGGAAGATCGATATTTTGTTAGTTGCTAAATATTTAGTTCCGGATGTTGCTAATAGATGGCGTTAGTAAAATTCATCTGAATCACGCTATATGCAACTAAATCTAACTAAGTAAAAGTAAGTAGGATTTGTAAAGAATCGATCTCTACCGCGAACGAAGCTGCGGGCAAAAGCTAGTTATATAGTTATAAGTAGTTTATGTTCGATGACATAACGTGCTACAATATATTTTGAAACAATACTTCGAATCACTTTAAACTGGTATAATTTCGGAAATAATACAAAATTTAGTCGTTTCCACGCCATACAAGATTAGAGAAAAATAATTTTTCACACATTAAAAATGAAACGACGTAATACACTGGAAATAACGTCCCACACACACTTTCCCAAAGGCACTTGGGACACTTAACATCTTCCCCCCGTTGAAAGCTTCACAAAGTACTAAAACTGATATGTTTCATTATATGTTCAGCTTAAAATCCACCTAATGACCAGATGTCATCAATTTTGATTGCTACTCTTAAATTTCAGGCATTATAAGTGTTTCTAATAAAATCAATTTTTTGAAAAATAAATAAAATGATAAAAATTTACTATTTTTTGATTTATTCCTTTGCATTCACCCGATTACCTATCTGGATGCCAAATTTTAACTTTCTAGACCATCTGGAACTGAGTTAGAGTCTTGATCTATAGGTCAATCAGTGATAAAAATGACGATTTTTGGACGTTAATATCTAAATGACCGTTTGAGATGTGTATATGAAATTTGGAACACATATGTATTTCGCAAGTCTCAATAAATGTTAAAGTTTCAATAAAATTTGACAGGTTTATGTTGAATAGTTTTTGAGTTATGAGGTGGTCAAAAGTGGCTCCAAACGGTTCATGTAAGATTACACACGGTGCTACTCGCCAATTTTGTTAGTTTGAAATTGGCTTGACACGCTGCCGCGTGTCTAGATTATTTATTCTCTTCAACATCGTCAAACTTTGTATAAAAATGTCTCGTTTCGTTCTACCAAAAATAAGTAATATGTCAAGAACCTTAAAAGCCTACCACGGCTATGTTGCCTCTAATTTAAGGTATGGTATAGTTTTTATGGGGAAACTCTACAGATTGCAATAAAGTCTTCATTGCTCAAAAACGATGTATACGCGCTATTTGTAATGTTACCCCAGACACTAGCTGCAAGCCTCTCTATAGGAAGCTAAAATTATTATCATTGACAGGTAGGTATATACATATTATATGAGATTTGTATTTTTTTTTAGAACAAATACCTATGCACCTTTTTCAGGAAAAGAAAAATAATTGTTATTTTGCAACCAGATACCCTAATCGACTATGTGTACCATGGTACCTTCTTCTCGATCAGGGATACGTTCAAAAAATTAGACTTCGAAAACGATATATAATAAAATCCTTGAAAACATAAAAATCTTAACTTTCACTAAATTTAAAATAGAGTTACTTAAATGGTTAACTGACAAATGCTACTATTCAATGAAAGAATTTAAATGACGATTTTTTTTATTTTATGGAAGTAGCCGGCAAACGAGCTGACAATCCACCTGATAGTAAGTAACTATCGTTGCCCATGGACATCAGCAACACCAAAGGCATCACTGATGCGTTGCCGGCCAAGAAATAGAGGAGAAAAAGAAAAACAGAAATTATTAATAATTATTGTTTTCCCTTGACATTTGAAATTAAAATTTATTATAATATGATGCAAATAATGTAAATTCACATATATTTTTGTGAAAATCCATAAAGTAGTTTTAAAAACCAAATAAAAAAATAGTTTGGCGCTTATGTTGTTCGCTTCCGAGCGCAGGCTCAGTAGGTATAGCTGTCTTACAAATTTTATACAAGAAGTCATTACATTACTGTACTATCCTTGATCCGCAATTGTTTGTTTTTTCATCTGTTTGGCACCGCCTCATAATTATTTATTTACTGTTAATAATTTAGGATCTTAAATTATAATACTAAATGATTTATTTTATTTTTCATTTTCAATTTTTTTTTCGTTGGTTAAATTTTTTGTTAAAAAATAATTGTTTTATAATTTTTAGATGCAATAAAAATTAATGAATAAGTACTACTCCGTAGTTTTTCTGTGCTGTGCTTGTGAAGTGAGTGACATGACGGAAAGAACATCGAGAACAAAAGATAGTGGCCACGCCCACTTTCAGCATAAATTCCCATCACGGCCTCCTCTTAAGACCTCTTATGTGTTATTTGCCACTTTTGGCAAAATCACTTTTTTACGTCATTTTTTTTTTCAAATTCAAATCAATTTATTGTGGAATATAGGTACACAGGTATGTTACATAGGTAAATTATCAGCTATATCTCTGCCACATATGGGCGTACAATATTAGCTTAGGTCAATAATAAAATAAAATAATTATACATTAAGAAATAATAACGAAAGAATATTAAATATTAAAAGATTAGCAAAGTATGTCAATCAATAATACAATTATATTCGTCAAATGATTCTACATTTTGAAGCGCTATCGAATTCAAAAACTCTCATGTGTGTACGACGTTTCCATCGTAACTTATTCACCAAATTCAAAATCACATAAGTGCTTGTAAAACAAAACTTTATCGATTTTTATCGATTCTCTCAGAAAGCTGATGTTTTACACATAAGAGGTTTTAAAGTCGCAACGACGATACTTGAGTTACATAACATGAACATAGTTACATCGACGTTAGTCACATAACAGCTATCTCGAAGGCACCGTGCTCAACTTTAATAAACGCTTTCCGGCACGGTCCTGAAATACGAGAAAAAAATAAATTGGTGGAAGCTCCACGACAATCACGTTGGAGTTTTTAATTTTGGAAGCTTGTATTTAGAACTTTTTAATCTTGAAATTTTTGCGGTCCGATTTTATTGTTCATTACTGTGAATTATGATGTTGATTAGATTTATTCGTGTCATTTAATACAGTTTGATATTAGATTTTTATTAAAATCCACAGTATTAAAAAATTCCACTACTTATTAAGCAAACGATTTTTTTATTACAAATTAGTTTTCATCACTTAAAAATCCTTGCAATTTCTCGAAAGAAGAAGTGGTTAGGAAATCCCAAGGATATTATTTACCTACGAGTAACCGCCCTCGCTTTGCTTCGGTTTTCTTATTTTTTTACACCTTGGGTTACATTATTGGAATTTTATTAAGGATCCCTAATTTTTTTGAAAATATAATATAGCCTATGTTACTCGGGGATAGTGTAGCTTCCCAACAGTGAAAGAATTTTTCAAATCGGTTCAGTAGTTTCGGAGCCTATCCAATGCAAACAAAAAATCAAATCTTTCCTCTTTATATTATACGAGTAACCGCCCTCGCTTAGCTTCGGTTTTCTCATTTGTTTACACCTTGGGTTACATTATTGGAGTTTTATTAAGGATCCCTAATTTTTTTAAATATAATATAGCCTATGTTACTCGGGGATAGTGTAGCTTCCCAACAGTGAAAGAATTTTTGAAATCGGTTCAGTAGTTTCGGAGCCTATTCAATGCAAACAAAAAATCAAATCTTTCCTCTTTATATATTAGTATAGACGAGTAACCGCCCTCGCTTTGCTTCGGTTTTCTTATTTTTTTACACCTTGTTATATTAGTATAGATAAAATAAATTACTTCACTTGTCACTTTTTAAGTGCAACGTCGTGTGTTGTCTCAATTCAACTTCGTCGTCATGGCACTGACGGCACTGGCCTGACAATCAGTTAGTGCAATAGTTGTTAGGCCCCTAAGTGCGGATGTTTTTTATAGTCGAATTAGTTTGTTGTCGCGATGGCGTATATTGAAGAGAAAGAAGTGTTAATTGATGTAATTGAGCTCTATGACAAGATGCCATTTTTGTGGCAGAAATAAAACAAAGACTATTTAGATAAAGTACTCCTACTTTACTTTTTACTGATGACAAAGTGATCGCAGTTATCGCTAAATCAGTTTGTTAGAGCTTCGATAGAGTGGGTGCAATGATATTGTATGTATATAGAGGTAGATACGCCAAGAGGGCTCTGAAATTAAGTCAGTGGAATCTAGTCAAGTGTAGCGATTTCATTGTAGACAGTTGATAGCTGCCTTAGAGTGAGGCTGTCTATAGTTGTCATAAAAATGCCGAGTTGTGTTTTGAGATTTTGCAAAAATCATTTCTTCAAATTGAATAAGAATGATAGAGTTACATACCATAGGTAAATACATAAAACGTAAAGGGCATCGAACCTAATTGGCACACCTACAAGTCCGCCATTTTGAAAAAACCTCGATTCGGCGGCCAGTGATGAAACATGTGTTAATCGATAGACTAAATGATTATGATCAAAAAGTATTCAGTGATGAAATGTCGTAAGTGATATACTTTCTGAGATAAGTGAGTTCAAAACTAGAAAAATAAAGGAAAAAAACTTCGTTTCGGCGGACATTGATAAATCATATGTCATTTGATAGGTTAAATGATTACGATTTAAAAGTATTCAGTGATAAAATGTTGTAAGTGATATATTTCCTGAGATATTTGAGTTCAAAACCGTACAAAAATAATGCATTAAAAATTATCATTTACTTATTTTGAATTTCTTGGGTCAATAATGAAAAATAAGTATATTATGCCATATGTGTATGTGCTGCTTAAGTACTCGATTTATTAATAACGGGTAGGTTTGAATTAAAAAAAAGCAAAGCAAAAGCAAACTACTAGGTTGTTTTATAAATTTTTTTTTTTTGCCACCAGCTTTGGCAATTACTCTAAACAAAAAGTTAAAATTCATTGTTGGCTTAGTTTTCTATATCATGTCTGACATTCACTGAATCTAAAAATTCCGCTGGTGATAAAGGCAATGTTTCCTGATGTCGAGCCCATGCTAAGAACCATATAACACACATTATATGGGAACAACAGGACAAGGTTCTTTTCCCCACTATGCAGTACCATCCCGCGATTTTATCTCTACCCTTAAGTTGTTTGTTTGACGAATTTGTTTAATTTTTTTAATACATAACGTAACTGAGGTAAGGAAAAAAGTGACCGGTACACTTCAATTGCTATATCGCCATAAACACTCTGGTCATCCCTCACCTTGATTATGCTGATGTGTGTTGTACAGATTTGTCAGAGGAACTTCTGAATAAATTAGAGCGCCTTCTTAATAACTGTATTAGATATATCTTCGGCTTACGTAAGTATGACCACATAGTCCTAGTTCCATTCCTAACTTAAATGGCTACCCATTCGATACAGGCGAAACATCAGAATTCTCTCAACATTTTATGCTATTTTGAATAATGTGTCTTCTCCTGTTTATTTAAAGGAAACCCATAGCACTGTTTATTTCGGGAATTCCTTCACAATACAGTTCATACTGTTCTGGAACTCCTAGCTTGTAGACATCAAAAAATCATAGACTACCAAAAGCTCCTTCAAGAAGTCCGGCAGCACTACCTGAAGCAATTAAAATGTTGTCGTCCGTGGTCTTCAACCAGATGTTATATTATATGTATTTAAATATTTATTTACTTGATACATAAGATGTTTATATGTAAATATGAATAAAACTATATTTATTTAATGTTGTTTATATATATTGTGATTTTATATGTATATAGTAATTATTCTAAATATTCATAATATTTCTTATCTGGCATTACACTGACACAGTTACAGATTCACTAGAAATAAAAAGACAATTAATTACAAATGTTTTATTTTTGTACGGTTTTGAACTCAAATATCTCAGAAAGCATATCACTTACGACATTTTATCACTGAATACTTTTTGATCGTAATTACTTAGACTATCGACTGACACATGTTTTATCAATATCGGCCGAAACGATGTTTTTTGCTTTATTTTCTTTTGAACTCAAATATCTCAGAAAGTATACCACTTACGACATTTCATCACTGAATACTTTTTGATGATAGTCATTTATTCTATTGATTGACACATGTTTCATCACTGGCCGCTGAATCGAGGTTTTTTCAAAATGGCGGACATGTAGGTACGCCAGGCTCCATACAAAAATGTTGGAAGCCCTTTATATAGAATATTTCTTTTAAAATAGATTAAAATAAAAAAAAATATATGGCACATGCTATTCGTCATAGACTAATATGGCAGAAGTGAAATTGGGCTATAAGTTGTTGGGTAAGCATAGTTCAAAAATTTCACAATGAAGCCAACTGGATGCCTACGCTATAAGAGTTATTTTATCAGAAATATGTGTACACAATATTCTTTTCCTGCAATTTAATCTTTTTTAAATCTTCTAAAGCATGTTGGTTAAATCCTGGATAACTAGAACTATTTTCATGCCACTTCCTTATTACACGAGGGTTGGAGAAAGGATTCAAAATAAAAATAAATCTAACACATGTATTTTTTCAATTCAATTTTTAAATTATTTTAAAATAAACCTTACATTGTTGTAAACACAATGTGACCTAAACGCGCACTAAGGTCACGCTTTTCAGCGCGTACAGTATCCATTTGTTTGACGTCCATGTGTTTGTCTGTTTGTGAATCAAAAACCGTTAAATTCTCCCCCCTAAAAGTGTAATTAATGTAACTTTGTAATTTTTCCGAAAGTTTATCCCGAATAACTCGTAAAATATACTGAATGTTCTAAAGAAAGCCCAAATCGCGATTTTTTTATTTTTATAAAATTGTCTTTTACGGGCCAAATTTGTGTAATCCACGCTAAAATAAAGGCGCCAGAGATATCGTAATTGCGCATTTTTAATTATCATAATATAATTACATACTTTAAGTTATTTGTTTTTGCAATATAATTTCAAAATGTTAAATCACAATAATAATATTATGCCTAATTGGTACTATTTCTTTTATTCCCTTCTGCCTGACTATTCTATGTTATGCTTTGACAATTATGACATGTCATCGCGGATCGAAAACTAAACCTCGAAATGTATGGACATGACATATCTATGGTAAAATATCTTTGAGTGGGTGCCATGACGACGACGTTCAACTGAGACGATATTTACCGACTGAGGTAGTGTCCGACTGATAGGGCGGTGTAAGAAGCCCTAAAATAGCTAGGAAACACGCACATCCTTTCGATAGGGCCCTTAAAATTGGGTAATGTAATAAGGTCTTTAAAGGAGATCGGGTCGCGCCGATCGCCCTAGATTTGGACCCTTTCTGCCTAACTCTTATTACACCACCCTTAGTTAGGGTAAGGGTCCCTTAAAATTGGGTAATGTAATAGGCCCTTTATACCCACAACACAAATCCAAGGAAACGCGGTGTCGCGGTATATTTATTTAAAATTTATTTAAGTTCAATTAATTATTTTCTGGGAACGTGTCACTGACAAGACATCTCTAATCCTGAAAATGGTAAGAGACTAAAGTCAAACGGTGGCATATAACCTCTAGATACAATTTACAAGTAATTTCTGAAGAGCGACTAATAAAATTTGCATGTGCCGCGTCAACTAATTGCCTGGTTTACGGACTGCATAGCAATGGCGCAATGGACCACAACGCGTAACTGAATTCTGCTATAAATGGAATGTTTGCGGAAACTGTACTGTCCTATGGATAAGCAACTTACGGCTCGTTTCCAAGAATATCCGTCACTGACAAATTGGTTTGAAATTGGTAATTTAAATGGAGATATTCACATATTTAAAACAAATCGTGATTTAAAATGTCGTGACACAGACATAGACTAAAATATATAGACGGGCTGTTCCAAACAAAATCCGTGTCACATTTTTCGTACTCACTGACAGCGCTTCGTTCGGTCAAATTCGGTTCAAGATGGCGGATATCAAATATTTTGCTCTAAATAATTTTAAAAAATACATGTAAAAATATAGTAATTTACCAATTATAATTTAAATAAACTCAAATAAAGTTCAAACGTAAATAATGAAGACGTTTTAACTGTGCACAGTAAACAATATGCGTTATTATGGTTCTTGAACGGTCGGGGTTTTTCAAAAATGACATCTACTTGTCTCGCTTGCTCGCAGCCGACTAGAATGCGTTGGCACCATATGGTGTCAACGTAGGTGTCAAAACTTTTAGTATTGAACGGCCTGTCTAGTATAGTATATACATATAGGTCTATGGACACAGATTTATGTGCCGTGCAAAGATATTTTACCATAGATATGTTATGTCCATACATTTCGAGGTTTAGTTTTCGATCCGCGATGACATGTCATAATTGTCAAAGCATAACATAGAATAGTCAGGCAGAAGGGAATAAAAGAAATAGTACCGATTAGGCATAATATTATTATTGTGATTTAACATTTTGAAATTATATTGCAAAAACAAATAACTTAAAGTATGTAATTATATAATAATTAAAAATGGCGCGATTACGATATCTCTGGCGCCTTTATTTTAGTGTGGATTACACAAATTTGGCCCATAAAAGACACTTTTATAAAAATAAAAAAATCGCGATTTGGGCTTTGTTTAGAACATTCAGTACATTTTACGAGTTATTCGGGATAAACTTTCGAAAAAATTACAAAGTTACATTAGTTGCACTTTTAGGGGGGAGAATTTAACGGTTTTTGATTCACCAACAGGCTTCCGAACGTCAAACAAATGGATACTGTACGCGCTGAAAAGCGTGACCTTAGTGCGCGTTTAGGTCACAGTGTGTTTACAACAGTGTAAGGTTTATTTTAAAATAATTTAAAAATTGAATTGAAAAAATACATGTGTTAGATTTATTTTTATTTTTAATCCTTTCTCCAACCCTCGTGTAATAAGGAAATGGCATGAAAATAGTTCTATTTATTTAACCAACATGCTTTAGAAGATTTAAAAAAGATTAAATTGCAGGAAAAGAATATTGTGTACACTTATTACTGATAAAATAACTCTTATAGCGTAGGCATCCAGTTGGCTTCACTGTGAAATTTTTGAACTATGCTTACCCAATAACTTATAAGTAGCTCATCACTTGGAAATCTAGGAAAATTTAAAATAATGAAAGATAAAAGGATATTTAACGTTTTTATTTTACAAACAATCTAAAACAATCATTCTAAATTCAGTCTAAAACAATCATTATATAAAGATTTCATTTGGTTCAATTTACGAAATATGTTCACTACCTAATTTCACTTCTGCCATATTAGTCTATGACGAATAGCATGTGCCATATTAAAATATTTATTTTAATCAATTTTAAAAGAAATATTCTATATTAGTAACAAAATTTAACATAACGTTTTATTATGTATTTACCTATGGTATGTAACTCTATCATTATTATTCAATTTGGAGAAATGATTTTTGCAAAATCTCAAAACACAACTCGGCATTTTTATGACAACTATAGACAGCCTCACTCAAAGGCAGCTATCAACTGTCTACAATGAAATCCCTACACTTGACTGGATTCGACTGACTTAATTTCAACGCCCTCTCGGCATATCTACCTCCCTATATATACAACATCATTGGTGCCGTGAGTATTTCAATTGACAGTGCATAATTACGAATCTGTTATTTTATGATGTACTAGCGCTTCGCCCGCGGGTTTTCGTCCGCGTTTTCGGGATTACTAAGTACCCTGTCTTATTTCAGATCATGGTCTGTGTGCTCAATTTCATGAAAATGCGTTCAGTAGTTTGCATGAAAGAATAACAAACGTACATCGTCACAAATAAATATTGACTTTTATTATAATAAAAGGACATCCAATAAAAATCACAGTACAATGTAAAGTTGGATTAAACCGTCACTTTTCTTATGACGTGACAGGAAGGTTTTCTTGAGAAACTTAAGAAATACCAAGAAAAGAAAGTTGTTTGAATACTTCAGAACTTTTAGCCAAATTATACTTTGTTGTTATGACACGTTTATAAAAGACCAGTGAAAAGTTGAAGGTTTTTTTTTTACTTCATAATTTTTTGATTGGTTACCAAAAGAGAAGCTGTTTCTCCATTCGGCATCCTCCATCGGCACAGAACTCAATACATGACGGTACTTGTGCCTTACAGGGTCAAAAGTTGCTGCTGTGTTACTGCCGCACCTTAACCAGGATCGATAGAAAATTCGATAAGTATAAAGTATTGAAGTATAATGTCATAGAACAGACATCTCGAACAAAACGTGTGTCCCGCCGGGAGGTTCTATTTTCAAAATCGAGCCCCCGTTCTCCTTTCAAAATCGAACGAATCCATTGAAAATTGAAGCCGATCGGCGCCAATTCATTGGGATATACATTATGTTTGCGGTGTCGGTTCTTATGCTAGTAATAATACTTCAATGGTATAAAGGACGAAAATAGACGTAAGTAGTAATGCTGTCTTATAACACTGAATTCCTTTTGTCGTTTTAAAATTTCACTATATTGCTCACAAAATATATCAAAATAGATCTATTCTGTCGGGCCTCAGCGCATAGAATTTAAAACGTAAACAATTTTCCTCCGGTTAATTTTCTGGTACGGTTAGCAAAATTATTGCTTGTTTACACGAAAGGGTTGTAACAATGCAGTACTGTTTTAATATTCGTTTTGTGTCGTTTTTGCTTCAAAATAACAAAGCTTCTACAATTTTTAACAAAAAAAAAAATGCAAGTTATTATTCTTTTGTGTGTATTTCGCGCATTTTTAGCGTTGATCGCATGATTTATCTCCAGTTTTTATTATTTACTCGTACATATCTATTCCTTCTAATGAGAGAAAGAGATGGAGAATGTATCTAGTTTTGACTGAAATGCGACCTCGTACTGAGATAAAAACAATACTCATCTTCAGGTGGCTCATACGCTATTTTATGAAGAGTAACATAAAATATTTCAGTATCTTTATAATATTTTAAAATCTGTAAACCATTCACGTTATAAAATAAAATAAAACTATTAAAAGAAATTTTGTTATCACGTTAATCTGAAAATAATTTAAAAGCATGTAGACTTACAACACACAAGTGTGATTCGTCCTTAAAATGTTTTTTCCTGCATTCAGTAGATACTTTCGTAACATCCAAAAATAAAATACAAAACAACTACTCCCGTCCTATAACTTACAAAATTCATACCAACACAAATCTCTCCACCACACTCCCTCATCCATACATTTATCACAAAGCTTTCCACCTGATGGACTCTCTCCAATTATTTTTCAGCCATATTTCAGTGGCACGTGAACCGATTTAAAATTTGGACGGCCTCGGGAAATAAAATGCATGAGTAATAAAATTCACTGAGCCTCGCTGCATCGTCAGTTTTATATGTTACGACTACCTCACGACTATCGTGCCAACGACACAATTTGACGAATTTGCTGAGGACTCTATTAGACTATTAAGAAATAGATCACATTTTACTTTATTTGATGAATAAAGATAATAACATATTTTTAAACGTTACCTAGTTCCACGATTGCTATCGTTAAATATCACCCCAAAGCCATCGAGCAGCTTATAAACTAAAACTAACTTACCACTGACGTGACAAATTCTCACTGGAGCAGCGTGGTTAAGTTAGCAACACTAAGCCCGCATAAAGCCATGACATCAATACATAATTATAAAACGTTTCCCGGATTGACTCGAGTCAATATTAGTCTTGCTAAAATGCATTCTCTCATTCATCTTAGAACTGGGTCAGCAATACGTGCCTCTATTTGCTCCGTTCAACAAAGCTATACAGATTAAGGCAAGCGTTTAATTTTATTCGCAACACTTCTCACGCAAAGATACGAGGTTTTAAAGTCTGGAAGCATTTCGAGCGGAAGTTTTTAGACTTTTAATTTAAGGAAGTAAATGCTGGAAGCTGCTTTCAGTGCTAGTTCTCTCTTTCAGAGCATTGCTTATAACTATGTACGTAGTATGGATAGATGGTACTGGGTTGTGGGCTTAGGATGGTGCTATTATGCACCATTGTTCCATTATGCATTTAAGGACCATAAAGTTGGAGTTAGCTGGGCTATGTACCACCTTGTATAATTACAACAGTACGCCTGGATAATATCTGGTTCTTGTTCTTATTTTAATTATACCTATTGTTCTTTAGATAATTCGGCTTTCAATCAAAGTTCCATAGACTCCAAAAGCTGTATTTTCCGTATTAGGCAAGTAGTTTAGCGACTTACTCAAGCAAAAGTGTGGTAGCTAGCTGGATTATTAATAACATTAGTGAATAAATAATAATCATAACGCCTTTGCGTAGTATGGCTTACCCTACCACCAAGCAAAGGTGTCGGCTTCTGTCGCTGTCCACACCCTGGTGGTATGGGAGCAAGCAAGCAAGCAAACAACAACCCATAATTGTCCCACTGCTGGGCTCGGGGTCACCTCTCACAATGTGAGGGGTACAGGCCATAGTCTACCACGCTGGCCAAGTACGGATTAGTAGACTTCACAAACCTTTGAGAACTTTATGAAGAACTCTCCGGCGTGCAGGTTTCCTCACGACTTTTTCCTTCACCGAAGCAAGTGATAATTAACTTCTAATACGCACATAATATTTGAAAATCAGAGGTACGTGCCAGGATTTGAAATCGGGCCCCTCCGTTCGAGAGACCAACGTTCTAACCGCTAGGCTATCACTTCTTTTTTTTAAATTATGGTGGTATGGGATGGGGGTCAGTATTCCAAGGTCGCGTCAATATAGCGATGAGAATACGAAAATCACCGAGAGCATTAAATAAAGTTACCAGTATTCAGTAAATTTTTCAGCTCAATTAAGCTTTAAAAGTTGATAAGGTCGTTAAAATACAGGTCGGTATATTTATCCTCATTAGGTTATGAATAAGTAAAAATTTACAGGGGTAGCTATAGCCTTCCCCTGCCCTTTACAGTATAAATGAGGGAGGAATTAAAAGGACTTAACGAGGGTTAGACTTGGGTGCAAAACAGGAGATTTCAAAGTTTCGTATGAACTTTATTTGATTTTTATTTATAATGGACTGTTTATACTTTTTAAATAAACATTTTTTTTATATGCGAGGGTATATTACTATTATCCCAAAAGAATATCTGTACATAATGTATGGGGCAATAGTTAATGTTAAAAACGCGTCACCAAAATAAAATTTACTCGAGAAAATTCAGAATAAAAATAAAAGTTAATAGTTTAATAAATAAAACACGGTTTTATAGTCTTGTTAACCATGTTAACCGTCAAGTCAACATAAGTGCTATTATGTCTTCCGTATCAAAACTAAAGCAATATGTAAAATTTTAGCACTTAAGACTTGCAGGAAAAACACAAACAGGGTTAGTTAAATAGGTAAAATCGTTTAAAAAGACAAGACGGTCACCAATTTTTAGAAGGATTTCGTTATTCGATCAGACGTACAGATCCCTAAAGCTATTGGAAAACCAACGACACAAAACATATTTAATGTGCGATCACAGCAAATCTTAACTGAACCAACAACGTAAGAACCCGCTGCACAGACATAATAAAATATTTTATGTGGTAGTCTTCAGTGATGGCATACAACCTAGTTTAAATGTTGGTCGTAAGTTGTAACGAATTCTGCACATATTTGTAATATTCAAAGATAATTACTTATGACGTGGCTTCTAACAATCCATTACTGTACTGTACATTTTTTTAGTAAAAATAAACCACATACTTACTACTATTACTCGTGCAAATGTTGCTTGGGTTAATACGTACCTGAAACAAAGTAATTAATATTAGTATACATTTACATAAATAACACATGTTGTGCCGTATGCCTCGTCTACAAAACTGTAGAGGCAAGATGTAACTCCATACATAGAGTAAATTGCAAATTACATTACTGTGACATTTTAATGTATAATTACGTAATTCTTATCTTTTGAATGTTTTGCGGTACGTTATTACGTTTGAAAGTCTGTCTGTGATTTTACATTTAAATGTTTTTGAAAGGGAATAGAATTACTACAAAAAATACATAATAGTATAGAACGGATTTTTTATATTTACTTAATAATTTATGCACACCATACAGCTATACATAGAAATATTCAACTTAGAGACATTCGTACATATGTACTACGTTAAGGTTGGGGTCAACAATCGACTAGGACGCACCGTTCCCGAGATATCCCGGATTTTTGGTTTTTCCAAAAAATCCTGTTAGAAGATCTCGAGAACCACGCCTCCTATCTTCTTGATTATAAAACCTAGGTGCTGCGAGGGCTCCAAGGATTGCAAAATCCAAAAAAAAACAATATAAAAAACAATAATAATTATAATAAATATAATAATAATATTTTTTCAAAACGAGCGTTTTTAAAAACGCGCGTGACGTTTTTCGTGACCGTCGTTTTTGTGTCACCGTCCGTGTTACAAATCTTAAAATTTCACTCTCATCATTTTTAGGGTTCCGTAGCCAAATGGCAAAAAACGGAACCCTTATAGATTCGTCATGTCTGTCTGTCTGTCTGTCTGTCTGTTTGTCCGTCCGTATGTCACAGCCACTTTTTTCCGAAACTATAAGAGCTATACTGTTGAAACTTGGTAAGTAGATGTATTCTGTGAACCGCATTAAGATTTTCACACAAAAATAGAAAGAAAACAATAAATTTTGGGGGTTCCCCATACTTAGAACTAAAACTCAAAAATGTTTTTTTCATCAAACCCATACGTGTGGGGTATCTATGGATAGGTCTTCAAAAATGATATTGAGGTTTCTAATATCATTTTTTTCTAAACTGAATAGTTTGCGCAAGAGACACTTCCAAAGTGGTAAAATGTGTGTCCCCCCCCCTGTAACTTCTAAAATAAGAGAATGATAAAACTAAAAAAAATATATGATGTACATTACCATGCAAACTTACAACGAAAATTGGTTTGAACGAGATCTTGTAAGTAGTTTTTTTTTAATACGTCATAAATCGTAAACCACAAAAAACATTGATCAAAGTTACAACGAACTACAAGAACTTTTATATTATGTTACTTGCTGCTACGGAACCCTTCATGGGCGAGTCCGACTCGCACTTGGCCGCTTTTTCCATTTATTTCATAACGAGCCTAAAGAAATAATAAAATCTAAATCTAAAGAAATAATAACTTCAAAAATCTGAACTTCTAATAAAAATTCCGAAGTTAATACGAACTAAAGAAACATGTAAAATCTCAACTTAGGCAAAGGTTAATACTGTAGATGAGTACTTAAATGACAAAGTCGTTGAAGTTAGTGATATTTTTGTAAAAAATATACCAAAGTATTTTTATTTTTAAAAGACGTGCTGAGTAGTTTCTTTACGGCTTTTCTTTTCCTCCATGACAAATCACCTTTTAACCTGTGAGTGGAAATTATTATTTGTATTTATTTAATACAACATTGAAGTGGTGATGTTTATTAATATTTATTTACAATAAAGTGTTTCCTAAATATTTCCACTTACACGATACAACAATAAAACAACTGCCCCCACGTTCATTTTTAAAGTTTCAACTACTACCATCTACAATGGCCGTGATTGCGCTAGTTAAAATAAATTCAGCTGAAAACAAATCGTTGCGTCGATTTGAATTGATTATCAATTTTGATTTCTGATTGATAGAATCATTTTACATAAGGACGACACGACATTTTTGGTTTTTTATAAGGTTTGTTTTTATAAGTAAGCGTTTTTTATAAGATTTTTATAAGTTCAGCGTTTTTTATAAGGTTTGAATTTTTATTTTATTTAACTTACCTTGTTCGTCAATATGTCTATTTCTTTTTCTTTCTTCTCTCTTGGCCGGCAACGCATCAGTGATGCCTTCGGTGTTGCTGATGTCCATGGGCGACGATAGCCACTTACCATCAGGTGGATCGTCAGCATGTTTGTCGGCTATTTCCATTAAAAAATATATGACTTAAACGTTGTAAGCTAAATTAGAAAAGAGAGTTTTTATTTTATTGTATTTTACGGAGTCTAAACTTTTACCTATTGCTTTAGTTTTGATGAAAATTAATTGATATGATAATGATGATCTTTTATTTCGCTCATAATTGGCTCCCTGTCTAATCTTTTTTTTTTATTTATACTCTTGAAACAAATCATTTTAAGGTCATTACTAATATTCAGTCTATCAATTATCCTTAATTAAGTAGCCTGCCGAAAGGTCACAGTTTTTGTTACTATTTTACCTACAAACAGAACTGAAGATTACTGAACATTATTATTATTATTATTATTGATTAGTAAACTGCGGCGAAAGAGCGCGGGTTGAGCCACGGCCCACGGTACAAATAACAAATTCTTTTAGTTTAGTTCCAAGTATTTAATATGGAAAACAGGAATACAAAATATTGTGCTGTTTTTGGGTGTTATAATACGACATTAAGTCACCCAGGGATATCATTGTTTAAATTACCTGGAGACTCCCAAAGGTAAGACTATTTTTATATACGTACCTACAAGTACGTATTATATAGTATATATAATACTGTACAATATAATATACATAATATATAATTATTGTAGGTAAGTAACTTGTAGTTAAGTAGGTATTGTATAATTATTGTGTCATTGATTAATATTAACTTTATTATTAATAAGAAATCAAATTATTCTATTCAAGGTCTTCGGTCCTGCCGAAGGAGATCAGTGCATGTAGGATAAATAAATAAAATAAATAAAAACAGGTACGTATTGCAATAAGTAGGTACCTAAATTGTTTATTTTTCATAAGTCCACCGAGTAAAATGCCTAGATTTATAAATAAGGGGCTATAAAAATCATATGGTTGATTATTATTACTCTTGCCGTATTGGGGCGGCTTAGAATACTAACCCCGATCCCACGCCGGATGGGTGTCGTAAAAGGCGACTAAATCCGGCCCGCTGGTGGTAGGGCCCCTCGAGGGATTATATTGGTAATATTGATTTTAATTGTTAATTAATACCATTATTAGGTACTATTATTATTTCTCCATGGGGTTCGCCTGGATAGTTACCACCCTTGAGTATGATGAGTCAGCCGCCAAACGACGATAAAGTTTATAGAATCGGACAGTTGTACCTTTTTTATTTACCTTAACCTACAAGAAGAACTTACCCTGCCCTAAGAGTCTGTCTCTAATACAATACTGAAGGCTTACGAACCTTCACAGTACTAATAAAAACACAACATAGATTTTTATGGAACACTTCCTTTTTATTCACAATGAATTGCATTTATTAAAATAGAAAATATAACATTTATAAATACAAAACTATAAAGAAACTCAAGTCGTTTGATAAAATTAAAATACTGTCAGCGGACAGCCCTAGCGCGCGGCTACAAGTAGGCAAGTTTTTCGAGAATCGGGCCGAGTTACGTTACTGGATGTAATATTTATACTGTGGTTTAACTGTGTGCTTAATTTCATTTCAGTATTTCCTGCGTGAGAATATCACAAAGTAGTAGAATTTAATCTTTTTTGTACCATACATGGAACTAAAGACGAACTTAATGCTAAAAGCAGCCAACCTGTGGGCACTGTGGGCAGTGGGTATATTACTCCATGATCCATCTGCAATGATTGTATTATAAATATGTACACGTAACAATGATTTGTACCTATCTAATGATAGTACGGCCATTTTCTACTTTGTAAACACAAACTATTCAAAATATAAATTTTGTAGTGAAACTTCTAGTAAACTATTTCTATCTATTTCTACCTTCTCGGCTACAAAATAAACAAGTAGGTACAAACTTTCGCAGTAACAAGACGTATCGACGAATCATTTTTAGCCGATAAAGATGGCGAATTGCCAAGCCCCGGCAGCTACATTAAAATATTAATTACTTTCGAGAGATTGTAATTATCTACGATGTGTTACTGTATACTACTTTAAGTTTTAAGATTTCTTTTTTTAGTATTTTTTTATGCTAATGGTATAACCACTATCGTTAAATAACCATTTCATTTATGAAATTCACGCTGAATGACATCTGTCAGTTGTATTTGACAAATTATTTGAATGTGTGTAATAAAAAAAGTTTTTTTCTCTAGATTTTAGCCTCTGTTTGTGGGGATCTCTTTATACATTTCTACCTATTAAAACCCCCTCTTGGTAGACGGTCGGTGTTTATGAAGTGATACAGTGGAAGTCTAACAGCAATTTGCAGGCTCAATATGTGCTATAATCGAGGCAATACCATACTCAAAAGACCTGAGCTCAAAACTGTATTATCTTCCAAAGATAGAGCCACTTAGAATTTTCACGAATAGAACTTTCACAGCGGGAAGTAATAACGGCTAAGCTGGCGGAGAATACTCCATAAAGGCGATGGTCTACTGTGATACCCTCAAGCCATGTATTCACTGAGAAACAATTATTAACAACACTGCTTCAGAAACACCACGTAACGTTTCATGGAACAATGCTTCAGAGATTGTGCCGTTCACACCAGTAGTTGTTAACAAAATGTCTCCAGAGCTTATTTTGCTAATATTTCTATTAATTTACGTTTAAACTGTACCTATCGTCGTCCTACACAACCGCCATGTTTATAAATCTACTAGCTGACCCGGCGAACTTCGTACTACCTACTTTTTTTCTAAAATAAAAGTAGCCTAATTTACTCCTTGTTACATCAGCTATCTGTCAGTGAAAGTCCTGTCAAAATCGGTCCAGCCATTTCAGAGATTAGCCGAAACAAACAGACAGACAGACAGACAAAAATTTAAAATGTTTTGGTATATGTACCGTGTATACATCTAAATGCACTTAGTAAAAAGCGGTTATTTTAATATTACAAACAGACACTCAAATTTTATTTATTTGTATAGATGAAACTACACTAGTACGCAACTGTTACGAAACTGAATTGTTTCGCTTGATCTCGCTCCCCAACGTATTGTTCACTGCAACACATAAAATGTTGGACTGCTACACCCTTATTAATAAAAATCGCTTAATCCAAGCATCATCTGAAGCTACACTTGGACTAGTTAATTCTGGATTAACTAAGTAATAACTTCGTAATTGCAATGTTATTAATAAATATGGAGTAACCTCGAACTAACAATACATTTCTTAGTCCGGTTTCAGCGAGTAAAATATGGCAACCTTTGTAATTTAAAAGTAAAAAGAGTGAGTCAGTGAATGACTTCATGCATTAAAATGACAGTGACAACAATATTTTGGGATTGACAACTTCAAACGACGTGATCAGCTTTCAATTTCAAGCGCCTAATTTCGCTCCTCGCAGTTTGTTTCATGCTATGGTTACTTTTTAAATTTAAAATTGATTTACATGAACCAAAAACGTGCTCGCTCAGTTAACTGGGATGAAGAAGAAAAGGTCAAAGAAAATATCAATGTGAATGACGTTTAGTTAGAACAACGAAGTACTCTTGATATGCGTCAAGTCAACGTCAATGTCGTCAATGCACGCCTAGTCCACGCCTAATCAGTCGCTAAACTATGTAGCGACATGGACTAACTTTGATTCTGAGATTAGACTCGGAGTAGCTTACTTCTTCGTTACTCTATATTTATTAATACTGAATTTAATTAAATCTTATTTACGACAAGTTTTAAAGTTACTCTTGCTTTAGTCTATGTTTATTAATATGGCCGCTAGTGTGCGCCGGGTCGTGAGTGCGAGCGAGAGGTACTTTTAAGTAAGAGATAAGTATAACTTCTTATGTGTGTACATAAGTACACACACGATTTTATTTTTGAGTACGTGGATTTTTGATTCTTAAACAGTGTTTATAAACAATTTTTCTCAGTAAATACATGGCTTAATGATGAGGGAAGTAGCTGAAAGGTCCTGAGAAAGCCGATTTTGATTGACAGTCACAACAAAGCAATCAATACCCATCCGTCTCGTAATTTGACCCGCGAAAAGGAATCTTACTCCGAGAAGTTCAGAGTTGGCTATTGACTCTCCGTATTAGTTATCCAGCAAGCTGGTGAGATGTTTATAGAAGGCATTAAATAAGGATCTCCAAGAGATTACCCTTAAAATGAATCTATGCCTACATACTAAAACTAGCAACCCTATTTTATGAGTTTAGAGGCAATGATTTAACATGTATAGAAAAAGAGGTGTAGCAAAATGTCTTTGTTTAGAGCTGTTAAATAAGAGATCTAGTCATAAAATGAACCAAAATATTAATTTTTATACTTCTTACCAAACTTCCATACTAACTTGTATCTCTTATCCTGTTGAGAGAGAGATCTTATCCTGACCGTTAATAGTTACAATGTACCTACTAGAGAATTGGCCCCTCTCCGAGATAAAACCATCCAATATTAGGTAGAAAAAACACTTCTCCTTCACTCAAGATTACACTTTTATATAAATGCCGAGGAGGTGTTAGCCTAGAATCAATCCTGTCATCAATCCCAAAGACGCCAGTCATCACTTGAAGATTTCTAGTAGACCAATAAATAAAGATGTTTTATAAAAACACCTCTAAGTTGCGACAAATTGAATAACTTCAAAATCTGTCATATAAAAAGCAATCTTGACCGTTGCATTAAGTTCGACGCCCGCTTAAGACATTTTATGAACATTCGCCCCGCTCAGACTATTCAAAAGCCGCGAAATGTTTAATAACACAAAATTCCCACTGGCAAAGTTTGTCGCTTTAAAAACGAACAATAAAGTTACTGTGAGGGCTTCGCGACCCTTCACTGGAGAGGCACTTTGAAAAATAAATAACTTCTGTTCCAAAGCATGAGTAATGGCTTCTCTACTTTACGTTACACCAAGACTTTTAATTATGTAAGTGGGAACTATTCTAACCATCTATCTATCCTAGAGTCCAACACCTCCTCTCTCTTTCTTCTTCTTTCTTGTTTTCAGCGCATCAGTGATACCTTTGGTGTTGCCGATGTATATGGGCGACTTACCATCAGGTGGATCGTCAGCTCGTTTGCCGGTTTCTTCTTTGTCGTATCACTCTTGTCAGAGCGGTCATGGTAGTCATTTAGTATCATTACTGTGGGCAGATGTTATGCGCCTCACGAGCAATCGCCACTTCTCTCGGTTGGTAGTGAGTCTGGTACATTCAAGTAAATAACCGCCAACTGCCGACTTAACCTGGTCGGTCTATCGCATAGGTGACCTTCCGCCTTTGTGCCTTCTGCTTTGTCTTGGACAACAAGTCGTTCTATGGAGTTATTCCCTCGCCGTGAGACGTGTCCAAAGAATGTCAGTATGCGTTTATGAACAAGAGCTGAAAGGCGCTCCTCTTCAATGTCGAGTTCTTGAAGTATGGAGAAAATGGTGCGAAATTCGTTCCACGAAATTCCGAGCATTCGTCTCCAGCACCACATCTCCAGAGCATCTATCTTCTTTTTTTCGACCTGACGCAAGGTCCACGTCTCCGCAGCGTATACAGATATGGGAAAAACAAGTGTTTGTACGAGTCGGAACTTTGTGGCTTTGGTGATGTTTCTGTTCTTCCATATTTTCTTCAGTTCTCGTGATCGCCATACGTGGTTTGACTTCATCAAACTGACTGGGATTAGTATTATGCAATTTAGTCACTAATACACGGTATTCTGTATCTAGTTAATTACCTACTACCATTTCTTTTTTCATATCATGTTTTAAAGTGTCAACATTGTTTGCTAACAAGGGCCGGTAACTTTGGTTTCTCTGGGGAAATATATGTATGTTTCGGATTGTAAACAATCTATTACTTACACAGCTTAAATTAATCTAATATGTCAACTCTAGTTTCACATAAATCTTCAAAAGTTTCCATGTGATATTCAGGCAAAATATTAAAACGACCTTATAAAATAATTTAAATAAGTCAATACATTAAAACTAAATGCATGGTTTTATTGTGTCTATGTAAATGCAAAGAAAAAATATTGTGACTGTGCTGTTAACTTTTATCCTCACCTCGCCAACCATGTATCAAAAAATTCAAATTATTTATTGTTCGTCAACAAAATCAGTACATTATAGTTTATACAGTTGTTGGGACCAACCTTTGAGCGTTTTATTGCTTGTGTATGTAGTATCAAGTCATACTTATCAGAAAAATGCATTATCATCAGAACTAAAGCAGTATGTATTTCAACACCTTAGAGGAACGCACAAAACAGGGTAAGCTAAATAAAACCGTGTGTCCCTGTCCGTGTGAAGCTGAAAAGGCCGCGAGGGCGAACAACAACTATCCATTCGAATAATTCTTGACAAAAAATAACTGACTTCAAAATTATAAATAACTCAGAAACCATTCATCAGATCTCGCTCAATTTTAAGTGGGACTAAATGCCAAGTACCAGCTTTCGATTAAAAAAATAATCATCAATATCGGTTCACCCAGTCGAAAATTCTGAGGTAACAAACATATTTAAAAAACCGTTGAATTGAATACCTCCTCCTTTTTTGAAATTGGTTAAAAAAGAAAAAAACACCGTTTAAAAATATGTTAATGCACTGATCCCCGACACAGCTTTATTAATAATGAATAATTGGCATTTACAAGTATCATGTGTAATTCTACACTAATTGAGCTGAAACGACATCATTTGTCATTCGTGTTTACAAACATAGGCGCATGTTTTGTATTCAGAATGGGGGCACTTGGGAGCAAGATTTACATGCGTCATATTAAATGGTGTTTAGTTAGCAAGTTTGTTTTGCTTTGTTTAATTGTTGTTTCTGTCTCACTAATAAACATATTAAACTTTATATGTGGCTATATCTTTCTCTTTCCTTGGTCAACTTTTGGCTATATTGAAACGACTCAACTGACTCCAACCTAAAGATTTCTGTGTATTCTTCAAAAAATTTCGCATTATTTATCTCATTTACTATCTCGCATACTCTTTCCATGAATAACATAGGTGTGAACAGTATAACCAAAGCGCTGACAGATCAAGATAGGTTCATGCCGCCCGAAATATGCTGCTCTGATTCATCATTATGATACGTCATACGTCATTGGGTTTCCTATTACCTTATCCAAATCGTTTTCAAAGGCAATCTAGTGCCAAACATACAAACAAATAAGTAACTCTATAAGGGATGAGAACAGAATTTCCATCAAACATACAGAACAGAAAATTAAAAACATTACAATACCTTTCAGAATAAATAATATGTTGGCTCATTCAATTGTTTCATCGGCCTTTTCATTCGTTCGTTTCAATATGTAAAGTAAAATGAGGAACAATGAAAATACATGCTATGGAATGATTATTAAAATTTTTGATTAACGAAGACTAAAATAACAGTTCTGTTGTTTTTCGTATAAAATATTACGCTTCTAAAAAATTCTCGACTAGTTACACCTTATAATTATCTGATATCGTCGTTGCGACTTTAAGACCTCTTATGTGTAATATGTGTGTTTTTGAGGGAATCGATAAAAATCGATAAAGTTTTATTTAGCAAGCACATAGGTGATTTTAAATTTTGGTGAATAAATTACGATGAAAACGTCGTACACACATGAGAGTTTTTAAATTCCATAGTTCTTCAAAATGTAGAATCGTTTGACGTAAAAAAGTGATTTTTCCAAAAGTGGCACATAACACATAAGAGGTCTTAAAGTCGCAACGACGATATGTGGTAGGCTATACAACTGATAGGTTTTGGATGCCAAGATTCGGCGAGGAACCCAGTGACTCGAATTTTCAACATTAACTCATTTATAAATCTCGCCATTGTATTTCTAGGATACGGGGTAGGTGATTTACAACAACCGCTACCCTACTCACAAGTACAGTCACGTACGAACCGCATCTGTTTCTGATATTTTAATTATTTAACAACGATTAGGTGAAGCCCTTTTTTATTTGTTACTTGTTTCTTTTACGAAAATTATTATTGTAAACTGGGAGTCCAGTGTTATTTTGTTGTGGGTACGAACATAAATATAAACATATTTTTCCGTCTTCTGATATACTGAGAAAGAAACAAAATTGTAACACATTTTTTATGACGTTATGAAAGCGTTATTGGCTTCCGATACTCAAGATTTCCATCATAGATAATAGAGGATTATATCAATTTAAGTTTTTGCGATAGTAATTTCCCAAGTTGCGATAAGGAAATGCCAAGAAAATTTAGAAGAGCCGGTTGCAACCGGACCTGAATTTTTATGTGTGCGATAAGATTTAAAATTATGAACTATCGTGAATTCCAGACGTACCTATTGAGCTTTTTAAAAATATTAATGAATTCCGTTTTCTGAAGAAATTTAAAGACATTTTGCATAAACATATTCCTAAAAACTAAAACACTCATAGAAAATAAAAAATCACATAACTTTAGACCACAGTTTGATGTATTAATATTTTTAATGTGACTCTGAGTAATATTTTTGATGTGTAATATTGTTAACCTAACTATAGGTATCAGATGTAAGTTCTTGTGTGTTTGTAATGTGTGTATTTAGTCTGAATAAAACAGTTTTCTTTCTTTCTTTCTATTACCTGAATCACTATCTATTTAAAGAGAGAGATAGTGACTTAATCTGTTATCTGTTATTTAGTTATTAAATCTATTTTTTTTAATAATACTTATACTTAATACAATTCAAGAGATAGCGCTGTAGTCAAGCGCCGAACTATTCTCTTCAAAGGCGAGTTAAAACATTTATATTGCACAAACCCGCTACTATACCAGTTTTATAATTCAACTGCTATAAAATGAGGGAATATTTCACAACGGTCCAACGCGACTGCCTTTACGAGAGGATATTAATCACACCCGAGACGAGTTGAAACTGTGAGTTGAATGTACAGTCGCGAAGAAAACCCCAAATGTTATATTACAATAGGATGTCTTTACATTGTGGTTTATTTATATTTAGGTATTGTAGTGTTAGTAATACTAGCAGAAATTATGTTATCTCTGGAACACGGGTAGAGGGGCGACACTGAGTCAGTCACGAGAGAGTCGTAGGCGAGAGTGGACGTATTACCCTGGCTACTGGTGTCGTAACGAGCTAATGCAAGTCAACCATATTATTATATCTAAAACTATATACTTATACTTGTGCAAGTAAGTACAAAAACTACTAGAGGTACTCAATGTAGGGGTTTTATTGGGTTTAGATAATTATTTAAAAAAACTTGAGTTTTGTATTGTTTTTTTTGTATATTTATTTATTTATTCATTAATATGGCGCCCAATACTGATACACTGATTCAGTGCTATAAGTAGGTACTTATGTTTTAGAGCACGCACGTGTAAACTGTGAAACGAACTTCCCGCATCGATGTTTCCAGTAAGATATTACATGGAATCCTCCATTTCACTGGGCGGCGATGATCACATGTCATCAGGTGACCAGACGGTCGTTTAATTGAACAAGGCATAAAAAATCTCTACACGACGACCACTTCTACCATTTGATTATTTGTCTCTATATACTAAAAACGTGTAATTAAAATTTCTGACAAAATTATTATTATAAACCTATATTGGCGAGAATTAGCGCTAGGGAAAACATCGAAATAATTATATGCGGAATTTCCGTAATTCCCAAACATGTTACGTAGCGTCAATAGAAATTGGGACACAAAATCTCAACGTAACATGTTGTTTGTAATTACGCTAACATAATGGTATGCGCAGTAATACAAGAATTAAAAATACAGAATTCCAACGTTAAGCTCAAGTTTAACCATTAAATTTATTTGTATGTGTTTAAGTAACTAAATTTAAACTTTAACCGTAACTCGTAACAGTAAGTTGCCGGCATAATAAAATACTTAAAGTAATTGAAACAGCAATAAAATTGTTAGTTAAAAACTAATATTTTGATGCTAAAATATATTTTTTTAAGGTTAATAAAATTATCTACTAAACAGACTGTAACAACAAGTATGAGCATCCGCGAGCTAATATCAAACATTTTATCTGTAACTTATAATGTCTTCCTGGCTAAGAATCGAACTCGGGACCCATCGTTGCGTATGCAGTGTCTACCGACTGGACTAAGGGTCATCAAGAACAAGTATCAATGAAATAAAAACAGGTATGAAAATACAATAATAATGTTCTACTTTTCAATATCACTAATAGTTTGAACGATCCCGTAGTGTTCCACATCAGGTACTCCAGACCTTAATTTTTTATACTCCAAATCAGATTTTTATACACCTTTAGGAACTACTTATCACATTAAACAATTTTTACTACGACGGCGGTTCAATATATCTCTTACCTGATCCCCTAGTAAATGTCAACGGTCACATATTGAATCCCAAATCCTCTCTTTAAGCGCGAACCAACCAGATTCACGAAGTTTTATTTAAAAGTCGGGTGGTGTCGGAGATAAGAAACGAATATAGGATTTTATGTATTAATATATAATATATTAACTAACTCAATAACTAATAAAATGATAATGATAATGAATAATCTAACTTGTATTATTTAAAAGTTGTTATGTCTTAAGTTATTTCAATATCGCTAACAAGGCGAAGTTATAGCTGTGATCTGATGAAAGAGTATTTATACCAACATTAAATATTTTATAATGTACCTATACCTTACTGTCATTTTAATACAACTTTGCACAATAAACAGAACTATGCAACGCATTACGCCCCGATCCCAAAACTAATTAATTTTGTCGTTGAGGTCAACAAAGTTCACATGACACGAAAACAAATACCATTATTGCACGTCGCCGCGTCGTCGCTTCTTTGTCTATCAAGGACATGCAGATATATCATAGATAGATCATAGTACAGTACGGCCAACGTATCTTGGCGCGTCTGAACTTCGCGCAGAAGGCTGCGCAGTAACATAATTCGGCAATGCTCGGTACGCGGCGTATTATGCCTCAGTCACATGTTGGCATGTTCATATCGCTATCTCTGTCTTTCATGCTCTAAAGTTCACAGAGCCTATGTTCAGACGTGCCAAGATACGTCGGCCGTACTGTACTATGTATTAAGTATTATCACAAAAGAAATAATAGTACTTATGGTATTATCTATTCTGTGATACAATTCAACAATATTATATATGTAGTTCGTTTTTGAACGAGCCCTATTTATTAAGCAATCTTACAGTGTATTTTCAACGTAATTGTGAAAATAAGGCAGGCATTAAGAAGAATTTAAGAATTAATAATTATTTAATGCTAAAAAATATTTATACTGTTTACTATTAATTGATTTTCAAACTAATTTACATAATTATTTCAATAAAAAGGGGAATATATATATTATATTTGTGAAGTTACTCTGAAAAAGTTTAAGATAATCAGTTGTAAAAATAAACGGGCATTTGTTTAATTTTTCGGCGGTTCACAATCAATGTGTCAGTAAAACACCAACAGTAACAAACAGAAAATTGGTCAGTTATATCAATCAGGTCAAAAATCACTAAGGCTGCGCAATAATTGAATCGGCGGTAAAAATGATGGAATTGGCAGTTCGATAATCAATTCGGCAGTTCACAATGCGCAGTAACGTTGACGTTAGTAACATGAATGTAACGTGATATGAATGCTACATCTTTGCATGCACGCTACATGTTTGCTTGCATTCTGCATATTTGTTGCATGCTACATGCTTGCTTGCATGCTGCATGTATGCTAAGTATACATAAACTGTTATATTATTTATAAAACTGCTTGTGAAGATTTGTTACCGGCTTGTTTTGATTTTTCATCTGCCCACATATAACTGCCCATTTCATTTATTTTACAGCCCAATAATTTTATTAACTTAGCCGTTAAAATATTTTACTGACCAATTTTTACCGTTGAACTTATTAACAAACATGCATTTTGAATTTTTAAATTGCTAAAATACAATAAGGGCCAATAAAAAGTTGTGATAGCCAAGAGTGTTTCCACTTAACTCAAAAAAAAAATACCTGAAATGGAACTAAAAATGAAAAATAACTTCTCCGACTGAGTAGCATAACTAACCAACCCTTCATTATTAGTCACTTGCGTAAAATAATTTATAATTTAATATCTTAAAAACAGTTTTATTAAACAACACCATTAAAACGAAAACATCAAAATATGTTACATACCTACTCTGCACAAAAGAGCATCTCTGACCACCATGGGCAAACAACTCTTTAATATTATTATAACACTTACGCAGAATAATAACTTATCTTATCTTTTTATGCAGTTTTAAAAATAATAAACATCAAATGTGCTTGCTACTTCTACACTTACAGCACAAAGAATTAAGAACCGCTCAACGAATAAAGCTCTGTGGAAAATATTTTACTGACACCCACTTTGTCAGTAACCGGGCACACGCAGAGAAAAATCACCTCGTTTCTACTGAAAAACTTGTCACACTGTGCTATGATCGCGAAATGAAAAACGGGAAAAGTTGAACGTTTGACTGAAAAAATTACTTGTATAAATTGTCATCGTTAAAACGTCGTTGGGAGACATTTGTTATTGTTTTGTAGTTCAGTGACAGACGAAGACTTTGATGGTTATAGTAATATCAGTACTATTATTTCTTCTGCGGTAATATTAACCCTAGAACCGTACCCTGGGGTACAAATCGGAAATAAAATAATAATTTTGCGATAATTTTTTTGTTACACAATGGATCTTTACGAGGTGCCGCGTATTTATTCGGGGTAGGGGGTCGCATTGAAGCATCAGTTGTGCGGGAATCCTGTTAGTGTGTAGTCGTGGCAAGACATGCGTGGGGTACTCCAGTACCCCTGGGTACAGTTAAAGTAAGTATATTCATTAGTATGATTTAAATGATTTTACGAAATAATGCATGTTATTGTGCTGTTTGATCCATGTTTTTAATTTGAATGTTTTTTTTTAATTGTATAATAAAATTTTACAACCAAACGAAGGGGGGTGTTGACAATTTTGATCAACTTTGTCTCACTTACAGTGTTTCTCGGAAAAGTCGCTGCTGGAGCTTTTGTGTCTTCTACAGAATTTTGAATATTGTCGAAATCAACTCTACGATATTATTGCATTCATCTAGCACCACTGGTAAACACGTTTTCAAGAATAGACGAACTTATCTGAAGAGTCTAGCTTTTGACCTGGCTATAAAAACAGCACTTGGAGGATCAATTTCAATACAAAACTTTGCCGATGCATCTCCCAATAAGTATTGATGGTATAATAGGAAAAAAGCGGTTATCTGATGCTCCGACTACTTCAGATTCAAAATCTGGAAGATATTTATTTTGTCCCAGGTCAAAAGACCGTAAATCACGCACTCGATGTGAAAAATGTAAAACCTTTCTTTGTTTAGAGCACCAAAAAAAGATTTGTCAAAACTGTTAAGAAAAGTTCCTTTTATTTAAGCTTATTTGTATTTTGTGACTTTTTTGTGACACTTAAATAAGTGACATAAAAGTCTCTTTAAGTTGATTATTAATAAATGTTTATTATTATGTAAAAATGATGTTTTATTTACAAGGGTACTCCAGTACCCCTGGGTACTGTTACTTAAAGTATGTTATGGGTACGGTTCTAGGGTTAAAAACAAAATATGGTACTGTGCAACTATCCTTTTACAGTAAAACCAACTTAACTAACAATTGAAGGAGGGCGCTGTCGGACGCATTGGACCAATCACTAGACGCAATTTGAGAGGTAGTAACTGACAGATGAATGACCACAAAATACTTATGAATGACTTTACTAATACATTAGTTCCAATTTTCGCCACTTCACAGATAAGTTGGTGGCACTGTATATAACTACTATTACATGAACTATTATTTCTTCTGTGATATTACTAAATAAAGACTAATCTATGATATTGTCTACTGTGTAACTATCCTCTTAAATAATTACATAAAACTAATCTATGTCATTGGAACCTTATGAATAACCATGGAGCATTGAGATAGAAGAAGAGCCATCTCATATGAAGGGAAAGTTGAAAAAAGCGGCCAAGTGCGAGTCGGACTCGCCCATGAAGGATTCCGTAGCAGCAAGTAACATAATATAAAAGTTCTTGTAGTTCGTTTTAATTTTGATCGAGGTAAATTGCGGTTTACGATTTATGACGTATTAAAAAAAACTACTTACTAGATCTCGTTCAAACAAATTTTAAGTGGAAGTTTGCATGGTAAAGTACATCATATATTTTTTTAGTTTTATCATTCTCTTATTTTAGAAGTTACAGGGGGGGGGGACACACATTTTACCACTTTGGAAGTGTCTTTTGCGCAAACTATTCAGTTTATAAAAAAATGATATTAAAAACCTCAATATCATTTTTGAAGACCTATCCATAGATACCCCACACGTATGGGTTTGATGAAAAAAAAATTTGAGTTTCAGTTCTAAGTATGGGGAGCCCCCAAAATTTATTGTTTTTTTTTTCTATTTTTATGTGAAAATCTTAATGCGGTTCACAGAATACATCTACTTACCATGTTTCAACAATATAGTTCTTATACTTTCGGAAAAAAGTGGCTGTGACATACGGACGGACAGACAGACAGACAGACAGACATGACGAATCTATAAGGGTTCCGTTTTTTGCCATTTGCCTACGGAACCCTAAAAAGTATCCAGCTGTTTACAGAAAATAAAGGTTCCAATAAAGACATTTCTGAATGGCGCTAGTGTGATACAAATAGCGAACCATGAACGTAGCTGTTGTAGACGGAGTGAAGTTTGCTGAGTTATGCCTAGTGCATCCGCAGAGCGTCACCCGTAATGAATGGCGCTAGTGCCGCTAGTGTCCGCCAACAACACCGCAGCGCCATTCGTAATTTTACGTGTTTTTACGGACACTTTTCATATACAGAGATGGCATTCCTTCTCTCTATTTTCCATGTGAACAACATTGACAACATATATTACGAAAACGAACCCCTTCGTCACTATATCCTACTTTTAGTATAAATTGACGAACCCGTAGCAAAGTTGATTTGGTAGTGGTTCGCAAATTCAAATAAATTTTAAATCTCAGGTCGTATGTGTTATTCATGAATTATTTTAATTACACATGTGTTTTGTTCTACCTTAATTAAGTTCTAACTATAGTACCTAGCCGAATTATTAGGGACACTATTCACAGCTTTACTTATTCATCCCGGCTTTATATTCTAAATATTTATATGAATGTTTTTACATTATAAAAATATGTGTTTTATCCAAAATTATGTACTTTTTTTTACTATATGTGAAATGTTTCATCGCGGTCGCGTTTTCCTATACATTTTGCGTGCGTCCCTATACATTTTTTATTGAACTTTTGTCTGATGAATTTGTTCGTTTTATTGGGGCAATTGTCTTGTTTTTTTGCACTCTGGAAACCAGATACCCTTCAGATTTCATGGTAACGTGCTGATTTATGCATAAAAATGCATTTTTCATTATCAGAAAACCATTCCATTTTCTTTGTACAAGTTCGTTGGAATGTTAGCGCATCTTTCTGCAATGTACTCAATGTTATTTTCTATATTATTGTTCATTCTCATGTAAGTGAATTGTATTCTTTTTTGAGAATAAAGTTATCTCAAACCTCAATATACATCCAGTATAACCAATTTATTTGTTTCAAAAATTGCAGTTATAGCAGAACATGTGTGGTGTTCCAACTCCCAAAGACATTAAAAAAAAGCGGCCAAGTGCGAGTCGGACTCGCCCATGAAGGGTTCCGTAGCAGCAAGTAACATAATATAAAAGTTCTTGTAGTTCGTTGTAACTTTAATTAATGTTTTTTGCGGTTTACGATTTATGACGTATTAAAAAAAAACTACTAACTAAATATCATTCAAACCAATTTTCGTTGGAAGTTTTCATAGTAATGTACATTATATATTTTTTTTTAGTTTTATCATTCTCTTATTTTAGAAGTTACAGGGGGGGGACACACATTTTACCACTTTGGAGGTGTCTCTCGCGCAAACTATTCAGTTAAGAAAAAAATGATATTAGAAACCTCAATATCATTTTTAAAGACCTATCCATAGATACCCCACACGTATGGGTTTGATAAAAAAAACATTTTTGAGATTCAGTTCTAAGTATGGGGAACCCCCAAAATTTAATGTTTTTTTTCTATTTTTGTGTGAAAATCTTAATGCGGTTCACAGAATACATCTACTCGCCAAGTTTCAACAGTATAGCTCTTATAGTTTCGGAAAAAAATGGCTGTGACATACGGACGGACAGACAGACAGACAGACAGACAGACAGACAGACAGACAGACATGACGAATCTATAAGGGTTCCGTTTTTTGCCATTCGGCTACGGAACCCTAATATAGATACGTTATGCCCTTACAAATCAACCAAAAAATCTAGTGTTCCTAATAATTTGGCCAGGTACTCTTTAATGGGAGAATACGTCATACAGTACGCAGTTGGGAGCTACGGATTCGTCGATTCTCAAGATATAAAGAAAATTAAAAGGTTTATACAGCATTCAAAGCTTGTCCACCGAACAGAAAGACTTTAAAACTATCATTTAATGGACAGTTTAACAAAATCAATCAATAAGTACCATTACATTATCAAAAAGTAAAAAGAATTCTTCAACTGTGAGAGATATTGAGAAAGCTTTTTATCACACCGAGTAATGGCGGCGACAGTGAAAAATGAGTTCATTATTGCTGAAAGTTTTGCTGTCGTATGCAGTTGGCACATACGAGCTGGGAAAGGAAAAAATGTGAACGGATACTTAATGTAAAGGGAAGATTTATATTGTAATCAATATCAAAAAATAGGTAAGCTATGTGGACGTGAAAAAAATATTTTGAATTTTAGACTTTAGGTATAGTTATTCTTGAACTATATAAATTTATGAACTATATATATTCCTTCCTTATTTTGGCGATGAGTTTCTTCTCCATGACAAAGCACCATTCCGAAAAGCTGGTAGATTAAAAAAATTACGTACATAAAAGTGTATCAGTGATACATAATTGAAGGGGTGAGTGTAAAAAGGGTTCAACTGATTAAATTACTGAAATAGAGTTATTGGTATCGTTGAATTCGTCTTTCGATTCTTAATGTTATGGCATAGGTTTTATAACGGAAAATTCAATGTAATATAATGTTATTTAAATCCTTGTTTCGTGAAAAACGCACGGATGTGGCGCATTTTTTTTTAATTGCAAAACTGACAATATTTGCTTATTACAGAGAAATTATTAAAAAAATACTTAATTTATGAGAATTCTAAGGTATCATAAATAATTTGGAATCATAAAAAACAGATTTGAAGTTGAATACTAACAATATAACGAAAATGAAGTCTTGACTTTAACGCATTTATCTCGAATTATTGTTTTTGTTACTTAAACCCTTTTTACACGCACCCCTTCAATTATGAATAAAGATTTTGATTTGATTTGATCTGAGACTTATTTATAATGCGAAAACCAATCAGCTAATACCTATGGTACCTATAAGATATAAGTATAATGCATTTATGTTAAGAGTTTCCTTTGCTACATGATTATTATTTTAATATTAAAAAAATCGTACCGACTATAGACTTATACGATAAACGAATTGCAAATGACAGCTATAAAGAGTTATTTTGCCGAGTATTAATTTATTTACTTATTTATTTTTGTACACGATTATGTTTGTGTGAAGGTAACGTATCTGTCACATTTACCTAAAATGTTAACCGACCGCGATTTTAGGTATAAAACATTTTTTTATATCATAATACCACAGAAGAAATAATAGTACATTATAATACTAGGAAACCCCAGAATTATTGTAGCAATCATTTCCATATGGAAAATATTTGAAATATTCTAAAGCGAGTGCGGTTTATTAGTAAGAAAATAAATCTAGTAACATTCAATTAACACTTCCTACATAAGTTATTGTCTGTTATTTCAAACAACTTGCAATATGCCGGAAAAATAAACCGAAGCAGCCACTATAAATGCATTATTATCTCACCTCATCAAGAAATAGAATGGGCGTAGCAGTCTTGGCGAGTCAGTTGGATAGCGAAAAAAGTTCGAACTATTTAGGTACTATCCAATTAGTATACGAGTTTACTCCCAGTAGTCGAAGTTTTACTTAATCAATAATAATCTTTACTGAATATTTAAGCAAAAAATAATCAGTGAACATTTTTCATTTCTATATTTTCTTACCTATTTTACTTTTTTTTTACTTACTATACAAAACAGTTAAAACCAGTGTAATGAAATTAAGGAAAAATCATTTTTCATTTACAAGCTTTTTGAACTAGCTTTGTTCGTTAGTTTAGCACAATAGTTTGTTAGTTTGGTTCGTTGGTAGCTAACTAATGAAAACTAGCCAAATTAAATGTAGAGCTTGAATTACATGATGTTGTGACTAAAATTTTAGGATTTTCTACACAGAACTTGGCAGTTATTTAGATCTCAATTCTTTTTGTTTGAACTTGGCTCTCATTTCACTTTTATGTTTTTGATGTGATTTAAATTACTTCCTATCATTCTACAGAGTTGAAATTTCAGATCTTTGTTTGGTTTCGATGACAATGCATATTTATAAATGATGACCTGATAGTACGCTCAAGGTTGATTCCAGACGAGGGAACTTCTCGATGTATAAAACTACCGGAATAAAATTTTATATAGGCATTACATTAAGTATCAAGTAATTAACTGATAACTACTAATCAAGTATTTACCTGACTAATAAAGTGTTTAACTGATGTCCATGGGCGACTGTGATCATTGATCACAGACCATTAGAATTTAGATAGCTTGTCATCTCGTTTCATGATTATTAAAAAAGAACTTCTCAAAGTCAGCCCTAGTACAGAGGAAAGTGAATATAAAATAAAGAGTGCCATTTAAAAATATTTATAACTCGTCAAAGGCTAGTCTGTTCAGATCGCAGCTGACCTCGCCGGTATTAGCTTCGGTTTGATTAACATCAGATGTACAGTCAGCGAAAGGGTTAGGTATCTACCTATGTAGGGCAGGATATAAAAACGTTCCGTAATTAATAATTTTATATAATACTAGCTGACTCGACAAACGCTGTTATGCCAAAAATTTTCTGAATAGGGACACCCTAATCAAATATACTTTACGACCTATTATCATATCTGCCAAATATATACAAAAAATATACAAAAATCGGTCGAGCCGTTTCGCAGGAGTGCAACCACAAACACCGTGTCATGAGATTTTTATATATTAGGTTTGTGTTACTATGAATGTTAAATTCTGCCTATACACAAAGGTATGATTTACCATTGACAATACATCTACAAATTGTCTGTAATATTAAACAATATGGAACGTTTTTAATAATGCCCTGTATACCTAACTTTTTTGCTGGCTGTACAATGTACATTGCTTTTTTAGATAGATAAAATATTTTGAATATAGAATTTGACAGCTTAAAATTCTAAATAAGTAGTACCTAAACCTTCTCATTAAAAAGCTCTTTAGCGGTTGTTAATAGTGAGTCTGAATGCCAAAGGCCCCAGGTTTGGTCTCCAGAGGTCCAGACCAAATCCAACTGGGTTGCAGGTGTTGTAATGCCTAATTTGAATGAATTAAATCAATCGCAAAACATTACTAAGACAAAACTGGGAAAGACTTACAAATACTTTCAGAACATTTACTTTTATTTTACGAGCAAATGGTAAAACTACGAAGTCTGGCCACACATAATCCACACATATTCTTGCTAAACAAAAATACAATTTTTACACATTAACAAATCACTTACACGCATCGTTCTGCCAATCTGAGACAGTAAAATACTCATAAATTACTACGACAGACGTAAGGTATGCTTACCAATACTGGACTTTATTAAGTTTTTAATTTGATTACTTTATAATCTTTTAATAATGAATAAGATGATAAAATCTTTAAGGATAGGCTTTTTAACAATTTTGATAAAATATGTATAAAGATCTCAACACAAAATTTAATTAAGACGTCACTAAAATAATTATCATCACCAAGCCATGTCACGTAATCAAAAATAATAGATTACTGTTAAGTCGAAACTCTAAATTTTACTTTTGACAAAAATCACGCACACACACACACACAATATACATAAATTAGACTTAACACACCCACAATCCGGGAAAAAATCTCTGTGACATAAATTATTATTATGTAAACATTCAACAAAATATTATCATGTAATTCAAATTATGATCTCAGTTTGTAGTAATATTTTAATTTGTTAATAATTTAACATTATAATGTACCTTAGTAATAATGAAACATTGTACTTCGAGGTTGGCGTAAACACTGGCAACACAGTTGATACTATAGCCAGTGTTTACGAACATATAATTTGTAAAATTGTTTTTGTTCTAAATAAATTATTAAATCTTTAAATCGAATCCGAGTCCCATAGTTACTAATTGGGCTGCAAGCTCGTGATGATTAAAATGATTAAAATGCCAATCGGTGCAATGTCGAGTACAGGGACAAGTACCTTATTACTACGAGCGCAATTATTTAAAAGCAGCTCTTTACATAAAGAGGTTAAATCTTTATTTGCATGCCAGTTGTCGGCTGCCGGCTGCCTGGCACTGATTGTGTTTACTAATTTTTTTACGGGCTACGCATGAATCATAAAGCGTTTTGTTTACCTACACGGTGACGGTGACCATGTTTGTGGAAAAATATGTACCAACCTAAAAAATATTTTCTTTTAGATAAATAATATTAAGTAAAAAAAACCCGCTTGCTTTCAAAACACTTATCATGATAATTTTGAAGTTCTTATGGTGAGCATTTTAATTTCACCCATATTGCATTATTCAATTTGTTTTTATTTTTGGATACTACAAACAATGGCATCTCACAGCCACCATATTATTTGTTTTTTTTTTTTTTTTTAATTTCACTTAACTAAGAGCACTTAGGTTATCAACACGAATCTAACGACATCTTAATTATATAAATTTTCGACGGTTTGGAAGATATGAGGTAATAAAGAATATTACACACATACATACAAACATACATACGAGTACGCCCGAAAAACATAACCCTTCCTTGGCAGTCGGGTAATAATAATAAAATTATAAAACATACAACCTAATATTAAAAATTTAAAATATGAGGTTGTATGATTTGTAATTTATTTATAACGAGTAACCGCCCTCGCTTTGCTTCGGTTTTCTTATTTTTTTACACCTTGAGTTACATTATTTGAGTTTTATTAAGGATCCCTAATTTTTTGAAAATATACTATAGCGGATAGCCTATGTTACTCGGGGATAGTGTGGCTTCCCAACAGTGAAAGAATTTTTCAAATCGGTTCAGTAGTTTCGGAGCCTATTCAATGCAAACAAAAAATCAAATCTTTCCTCTTTATATATTAGTATAGAGTATAGATAAACACAACTACGGATTTTAATTCCCACGAGAATATTCATAATGCACCGAAGTTGAATTACATAATTATTTGAATTGTAATTTTAATGATTTTTGTGTCTTACTTATAAGACAAGTACTTCTTTTACTTCCCAAAGTTGTATTTGGCACGGCAAAAATCTCCTTCATTTCTTTGTTAATGACTAATTAATTAATGTTAATGACACCATAAAAGTCATTCCAATGTTGCTTTAGCGTTCTTTACTATTGACAAAACAGTCAAATTAAGTTAGTTTTCTTTCAAAATTATTCAAAATATTTTAATTTCTCTCAACTTATAATAAAATGATGAATAACGATAATGCTTATCATTATATATATTATTATTATTATGTATTAATATTATATTTACGAGTATTGTGATTGTATGTACTCGTATCGTGGGCTGCTTACATGAATACACAACATCAAAGAATGTATTTCAGTTCCCCCTATACTGAAGGGGTGGTAAAGGTTAGACTTTCTACACTCTCGTACTATCTATGGCATATCATGTTTTTATGTTGAAAGTCAGCTAATAGTATTTATGGTAAGAAAATAAAAAATCAACATCAGAGTGCTGCAGCAAAAGCATTTTATATTTTTCTATTAATTTAACGGTCCATTTCTCATTTGAAACATCCTTATTGAGATACTGTACAATTATCTTTATAGCTAATTTGACGTAATTACGATGATGATCGAGTATTAGTACAAGTACCCTGATCTCACTTTGCTTCGGGAAACTTAAATACCAACCAACACTCGGAAAAAAGTTTATTATTGAAATTGACTTGACTATCATTTTTATTTGAAACCGACTGAAATAAAACAAACTAAACGTAAACGCTTCCTACATAGATCATTGAAAAATAGATCACTGAAAATCTATTCAACCTTTTCTGAGTTTGCCGGAACAAAAGACAGACAAACAAGGTAACAGACAAAATGAAAAACAAAAAAAAAAAAAACAAAAAAAAAAAAAAAATTGATATGGAATCTATTTCCTTATACCACACTATCAATGTTTGTCTTAAATAATTATATTCCATGTATATGGATTCATTATAACAGTTACTTATGATGTATGGGAAAGTGGGGTAAAATCGGGACGCTAAGGCAAAAGTCCAATAAAACAAATATTTTATTTATAGAATATAAATCAACGTTTATCTGTTGTTTGTATATTAATAATAGACTTGGCATTTGAGAGCACGTAATAACACAAAATTATAATCAAAATATAAAATTAAAATGTGTGCAATTCACACGTGGTAGAAGTGAAACCTTCAAAAATAAAGGTATTATTTAATAACGTGTATCAGTTTTAATTATCTTTCAAAAACTATTTTGTACTAAATAAAAATAAAACAGTATTAACTAACGCCATCTCTCAACATAATATGAAGAGTAAAATGAGCAGGTAGCGCCATCTATCCAGCAATAAAACGATCTTCTGTCTTGTTCCTCGCGCCATCTATGAATATATATAATATAATAGTACTTTTTAAAGTAACACGAACATAAGAAACACTGTGTAATGCTTCCTATCTCATTTTCTCCTACGTTAAATCTTATGAATTTATTTGTCTGTCTCTTTTTACTGTCCCTTTTTCGTTTCATCGACTTTCAAATGTTTTGTTAAAAGTTATGTTTATACGGCTTCGTCCCGTGCCTGGTCCAATACCGGGTATACACAAATCTTATACCCGATTTTGCCCCTTATCAGTGAAACCTTCAAATTCTTCGGGTTCCTAACCTGTACGACAAATTAGATAAAACCAGTTTACTTGAAATTGATAACCTCCTTTTTAGGGTTCCGTAGCCGAATGGCAAAAAACGGAACCCTTATAGATTCGTCATGTCTGTCTGTCTGTCTGTCTGTCTGTCTGTCTGTCTGTCTGTCCGTCCGTATGTCACAGCCACTTTTTTCCGAAACTATAAGAGCTATACCATTGAAACCTGGTAAGTAGATGTATTATGTGAACCGCATTAAGATTTTCACACAAAAATAGAAAAAAAAAACAATAAATTTTGTTGGCTCCCTATACTTAGAACTGAAACTCAAAATGTTTTTTTCATCAAATCCATACGTGTGGGGTATCTATGGATAGGTCTTCAAAAATGATATTGAGGTTTCTTATATCATTTTTTTCTAAACTGAATATTTTGCGCGAGAGACACTTCCAAAGTGGTAAAATGTGTGTGTCCCCCCCCTGTAATTTCTAAAATAAGGGAATGATAAAACTAAAAAAAATATATGATATACATTACCAAGCAAACTTCCAACGAAAATTGGTTTGAATGAGATCTAGTAAGTACTTTTTTTAATACGTCATAAATCGTAAACCGCAAAAAACATTGATCAAAGTTACAACGAACTACAAGAACTTTTATATTATGTTACGTGCTACTACGGAACCCTTCATGGGCGAGTCCGACTCGCACTTGGCCGCTTTTTATTTGAAGTAATAAAAACTATATAAATACGCATTGCTAATAAAATACTATCTTGAGTATCTTGTATAGAAAACTTAATCAATACATTCACTACTTTTGAACTTTGGCGCCCACAAACATACGAAACTTGAATTTTGAACACAGATCCAGAAACTACGGAGTTACCCAAATAGTTATCACAATAATATGGTCAATCTACAAGTGGTTGTTGGCGGCTCTCCAGGCGATCTTAGTATACACTCGGGAGTTTGTACGACAAGTTCATAAAGCCTGGATGACTTGTTAGGGTCATGATCTAATACACTGAACTAGTAACCCAAGTATTAAGTGCAAAGATACTACTTGAGAGTCGGAAGATCTATCTATACTAATATTATAAAGCTGAAGAGTTTGGTTGAACGCGCTAATCTCAGGAACTACTGGTTCAAATTGGAAAATTCTTTTTGTGTTTGATAGTCCGTTTATCGAGGAAAGCTAGTAGTTAGCTTTTTCCACAAATTAACGCAGGTGAAACCGTGGGGCACAGCTAGTACTTAATAACTATAACGCTGAAGAGTTTGGTTGAACGCGCTAATCTTAGGAAGTGCTGGTTCGAATTGAATAATTATTTTTGTGTTGGATATTCCATTTATCGAGGAAGGCTATATGCTATATAATATTACACTACGACTTAAGCTGAGCGATAAAAATGTGTTTCCTCAAATTAACGCACTCAAGACACAGCTAGCAACTCAATGTGTCGCCATTTGCCATGTTTATATAAAACTTCTTTCTTTTTTTTTCTTTTACTTTTTTGGTCATTGCCTTATCCCACAGGTGATGGCAATAAATCCTAAAGTCCATGGACGACGGTACAACCACTTACCATCACCCATTTTTCGTGCCTCACTTTCTAAAAAAAATACGTTCGTTTGGCCATAGGCTTACTAGGAATAAAATCATAAGTTTTTTTATTCTCATACACTCACACTTCAAGATTCCTGTGGCATGGGCATACACAAAATGAGATAATTATCATAAACACCCACAACCTGAAAAAAACATGTCGGCACCGGCACAGGCAAACCGAACTTAGACCATGTACTCGGCAGAGAGGATTGCTATCAAAGGAGCCGTAGGGTCATAAAAGCTCTTTTTTAAGTATATAAAATCAAATAAAACGCCATTGCTTTAACCTACCGTGACCCCAAAATGGTGATGAATGGTGAAGTAAACCCCAAAATTACGCTGTACTATTAAATGTTAATATACTGGGTCTTTTATTGGGTCTATAGATTTAAACATACGAGTACATAAGACTTCCAGAATAAACACATTATATTTGTCATATAATTGCAACAAGACGATTATAATTTTGCAGAGGCGGTAGCTATTTATAATAACTAGAGGCCCGCCCGCTCCACAGTCATAATTCGACTGCAATCTCAGATAGATAAATGAGAAAGATAGATAACTCACTGCCATTGTGAGTGAAACCACAAAAACTACGATACTTTCGTGTATTTACCAGTAGTTTAGTTTTTGCCAGGTACCTTCCGGACTGTCGTACTATAACTTACACGAAAAAATTGCCGTCTTGTGCAGTTTCCTAACATTTAAGAGGTATTTAACTGAAACTTGGCAACGCTTCATTTACGCTTACAAACACACTATTACTTTCAAAATTGGTTAAATTTTTTTCTTAATTAGGGGCCATCCATAAATAACTTCACACGTTAGGGGGGAGGGGGGCGGTTCTATGTAGTGTGACATTGTGTGAAAAGGGGTGGGAGTCCTAAATTTCGTGACGTCACATTTCAAAATCGAATAATTAGTATGTATAGGTAAATATTAAAAAACAATTAATGGTAATAAAACTTATTTCGGAACTGCTGTTTTAATTTAATAATTTCTACGTGTAAAATTTCATAATATGTGACGTCACACTGGGGGGAGGTCTCACAAATGTGACAACTGTGACAAGGAGGGGAGAGGGGTCAAAAAGTCATGAAATTAGTGTGACGTAATTTATGAATGGCTCTTTACCTATATATATACAGGGTGTCCCAGCACCAAGTGACCGCCCGGCGTCTATTGATTATTTGGACAAAACTATAAACAAAATTCCAATAAAGTATAGGTCTAATCGGTTTAGTTTTTTTTTATTAGCTTTTTAATTTTTTTGGAAAAAAACCTGACTTGCTGCACTATTTTCGACATATTTTTTTTTGTTTTTACATTTATTTTCATTCTGTTTTTTTTATTACCAGTTGTTATCATAGTTTATCTATTCGAGGTATAAAATCTCCCCGAAATTAAATGGAATATATTTTTTAAAGACATTAACTGAATTTTTTTTGAAAAAAATTACCCTTTTTTATTTAATTTCGCTAAAACGGTGGAAAAATGCCCCATGAATATTATTATTTTATCAATTATTATTAAATTACATGATATTACCTACAAAATCTCAATAACATGTTTGTAGTTATCTAAATCATTTACCGAACTACAAACTCTTGAAATATGCACCCTATTTTCGATAATAAGAAGAGTAGACTTTTAAAACCAGGCTAGTGGAACATTTAAGTGTCTTACTATCAAAAATACCTTTTGCCTGTTGATAGAATAATTTTAAATGAAAGGAGATAATAAAAACAAGTACAAAATTAAATCATCTATTAAAAAAACAGTAATTAATTCATAAAATTTTCGAAATGACCACCATTGGCTAAGGCTCTAAATGACATCCTTTCAGTCGTTCTTTGCACTTCCGAAAGGTTTTGCTCCTATTTCTGTAGCAACAGCATCAATCCTCTGTTTCAATTGTTCTCTCGTAGCTATTGGCACAGCATACACTTTTTGTTTCATGTAGCCCCAAAAATAATAATCAAGAGGCCATAAATCACCGAGACCGAGGAGAGGTGGTCCAGTAGCATGGTCCTCCAAGGTCTCAATTGAAACAGAGGATTGATGCTGCTGCTACAGAAATAGGAGCGAAGCTTTTGAAGTGCAAATAACGAGTCAAAGGATGTTATTTAGAGCCTTAGCCTGTATTAACGCCAATGGCGGTAATTTCGAAAATGTTATGAATTAATTACTGTATTTTTTTAATAAATGATTTAAATTTGCACTTGTTTTTATCGTTTCTTTACATTTAAAATTATTCTATCAAAGGGCAAAAGGTACTTTTGATAGTAAGACACTTAAATGTTCCACTAGACTGGTTTGAAAAGTCTACTCTTCATATTATCGAAAATAGGGTGCATATTTCAAGAGTTTGTAGTTCGGTAAATGATTTAGATAACTATAAACATGTTATTGAGATTTTGTAGGTAATATCATGTAATTTAATAATAATTGATAAAATAATAATATTCATGGGACATTTTTCCAACTTTTTAGCGAAATTAAATAAAAAAGGGTAATTTTTTTCAAAAAAAATTCAGTTAATGTCTTTAAAAAATATATTCCATTTAATTTTGGGTAGATTTTATACCTCGAATAGATAAACTATGATAACAACTGGTAAATAAAAAAAACAGAATGAAAATAAATGTAAAAACAAAAGAAATATGTCGAAAATAGTGCAGCAAGTCAGGTTTTTTTCCAAAAAAATTAAAAAGCTAATAAAAAAAAAACTAAACCGATTAGACCTGTACTTTATTGGAATTTTGTTTATAGTTTTGTCCAAATAATCAATAGACGCCGGGCGGTCACTTGGCGCTGGGACACCCTGTATAAAAGGTATACATACAACGATTTTCATATTCTTATGTTTAGCTAAAATTTTAGTGCTCCTCATTGAACGCCATGTAACTACATTGAAATCAGTTATATTTTAGTAACATTTTAATTACAATGATGTCCATGTGCGACGGTAATTATCTACCATAATATTGCTTCGTCTGGTCAACGGCTGAGTCCAACGACACAATAATACACTTTAATGTTGAACAAAGACTCAAAGCTTGAAAACTGCATACAGTACATAAATAAATAATGATGCACGCGACGCAACACTGCCATTAAAGTGCGCTCCTATTATAATCACTTGTTGCACCTTAAGCGATGACTTTAGAATCTATAATAATATTATAATACATTTTGTTTTTGCGTCAGATTCTTGAGTACAATCAAATTCTCCACGCACTTCTATCTATAAAAAATATATTTAAATATTATTTATTGCCTTAATAAAAGTGTTACAAATTAAAAGTCATGTAATTTTTATATCGTGCAAAGAACAACGGAGATGATAAAAATAATAATAAATAAACAATAATGAACGCTAATACACTCGTATGAGCGGGAGTATCCCCGCAGTTGGTAGGTGCCGGTGGCATGGACGACACATGTAACACAACACATTATTTATTACCCATGACCCGAGTACAAATATTTATCTGTCACATAAATATCTGCCCCGGCCGGGAATCGAATGCTACCAACTAGGCTTCAGGGTCGTCAAAGACAATGTGAACTACACATAATAAAATTATGTTCTGTTTGACAAAGCCGAGCGGCAAAATCGAATGTGTGTGAAAGTATGGTCTACAAAAAGCTGCTTGGCGGTCGAAAACATACAGATTAGCCCGAACGGAAGCTGACTGGAGTTTATAAGAATGCTGAACTGCCCGGCTTGTTGTTCAACAATTACTGTCGATTTTAATGTGCCGAGTCGAATATGTATGTAGCACACCTAGTTTCACAGAAAAACCACTATTTTCTTTTTATTCTATTAATATTTTAAATGTGATTTGTTTGGATTTTTCTGCAAAAACTGCTAAACGGATTTTCATGAAAATTAGCACACAGGTAGTCCATGATACAGGGTACTTAAAACGCGGAAAAAGCTACGGTCGGAGCACTAGTTTGTAATATAATTCACATATATCAGAAATAAAAAAATACCTTAGCCAAGCTCACTAGTTACTCGTGAATGGCTTGCAGTAAGACTGTATCTTATGTATGATTGATTTAGTTGCGAAAGTGTAGTTACGGTGTCATTAATCACTAGTAAATTGATGATGATGTGGGAACCTCACCAGTGGTTTGAAGGTGGATACCGCAGCCCCATTTCATGGAAATATTTACAAATACATCATTCAACCTATATAGGTTGAAACAGACATAATGAGGTAGTTCATGAATTGAATTGTAAAATGTTAAACACAGTGGTTAACAAAAGAGTAAAATATTTTTTTACATTCAAAATAATACTTTATTTCTTATTTTATACACGTTTATAGGTACTTATATTGAATATACCGTTATAAGTTAACCATGAGTAATAATCTAAATTTTACTAACAAAAAATAACCGACTTCAAAGTCTCAAAAACTACTTTTCAGATCTCGTTCAAATTTATGTGGGACCACATGACAAGCACCTGCTTTCGATTAAAAAAAGAATCATCGAAATCGGTTGATATTGAGTTATTCGTCAATTTGTCGCGCACATCTTAACACAAATTTACGACTTATGTGGTTTTCTCATGGATGCCATTGTCAGATCTCAATAAAATTTATGTGGGACCACATGACAGCCACCAGCTTTTGATTAAAAAAACAATTATCAAAATCGGTTCGCCCAGTCCAAAGTTCTGAGGTAACAAACATAAAAAAAAATACAGTCGAATTGAGAACCTCCTCCTTTTTTTGAAGTCGGTTAAAAATATTATTCCTGGGTGTTACATGGGCTTTTTTCTGGTTATCGGTGAAACACATTGAAGTTATGCCCTGCCCCAGCTTGACGTCTAAAATAATAATAAAAATATAAGTGTATCAAAATCAACCTTAATTTTTAAACTAATTTGAGTTTAAATAAAAGTATTAAGCTAGTTAAAAAAAGAATAAAATTTATTTCATCTGGATCTGCACGCAAAGCTTACACATTTAGTTACACATTATGCCTTTTAAATCTGTAACGCTACTTCAAAATGTAAAATCACGCACAACATGACATTTGCACGCAAGGCCGTTAAGTAGTTGTTGTATCGAAGGATGTGTGTGGCATTTATAAACGCTTGCACACTCAAACAACCGCAGTGGGATTCCCTGCGTCGTGGCATGGACAACACTAATAAGACATCACTATGACCCATAACCCCAATACAAATATTTATCTGTCACATGAATATCGGAAACGGCCGGAAATCGAACATGGGACCCCTCCTTTCACAGGCAGGGTCGCTACAAACTAGGCTACGTGGTCAACAAAATGTATGGAGTGGATAAAAAAGAATGAACTCGTACGTAAAAGATTAAATATATTTTCAGTATATAAAAAATTATCACGGTATCTCCATGGTCTCTTAACATACCATAATATGTCACTGATTATAGTTTGTCGAAAAAATGTAAAGACATGTAAAATTTTAATGAACTCTTAAAAAAAGAACAGCTGTCATGGGACGGCTGACAGATGTGAAACATCGAAATGCGTCGCCACGATCGCCAAGTCTAAAATCAGGTTTACCCCTCGCGTAAAGATGTTTCACATCAAAATCTCTTATCGTTATACTATATTACTCTACTGAGTAAGGTGGGGCACCATATTACTTATGTTACATAACATTTGCAGTAGTATTTGTATTTTTCTTATCTGTCATATTTTGCCCCGATTTATCCTATCTCAGATGTCAGATTAAAATAACACTGACATAATTTAGTTTCGGTCAAGCCGGCATAGAAAACGTTTATCGCTTATCGCTAAGTGTAAGTAAACTGAATAAAATTGTTAAATATTATTAGCTGCGGTTTTCTAGTATTCTAGTTGTTGAGATGTTTACGGTTCTAAATTCAAAACAAAATATAATATTTAAGTTTAAATACACAGTAGAGATAGAAATTGCTTGAAACTTAGAATATAATAGAATTATTTTGCATATAGAATGAAATGTTATTTTTGTTTAATGTAAAATGTTATACAAGTAATATAAAAAAGCAACTTTAGGTGGTATTTATAATAAAGAAATACAGATATCAATTTTAAGCTTTGGCTTATTCATCACTATTTAATCTATTTTAGCCGTATTGGGGCAGCTTAGAATACTAACCTCAATCCCACGCCGGATGGGTGTCACAAGAGGCGACTAAATCCGGCCCCGCGCTGGTGGTAGAGCCCCTCGAGGATTGTATTGGTAATATTGATTTTAATTGTTAATTAATACCATTATTACTATTATTGTTTCTCCATGGGGTTTGCCTGGATAGTACCACCCTTGATTCCGGCTGGGGGCTTCTCTCTTTCTTGGCCGGTAACGCATCAGTGATGCCTTTGGTGTTGTTGATGTCCATGGGCGACGATAACCACTTACCATCAGGTGGATCGTCAGTTCGTTTGCCGGCTATTTCCATAAAAATAAAAATAAAATCCATGAGGATCCTGATATATAAAAAATAAGGAACCAATCTGCCAGCACCCTTTCGAAGAAACAAAACCAAATCAGTTGATAGATTGTGCAGTTTTTGAAGTTGGTTAAAAAAAGCGGCCAAGTGTGAGTCGGACTCGCCCATGAAGGGTTCCGTAGCAGCAAGTAACATAATATAAAAGTTCTTGTAGTTCGTTGTAACTTTGATTAATGTTTTTTGCGGTTTACGATTTATGTCGTATTAAAAAAAAAACTACTTACTAGATCTCGTTCAAATCAATTTTCGTTGGAAGTTTGCATGGTAATGTAAATCATATTTTTTTTTAGTTTTATCATTCTCTTATTTTAGAAGTTACATGGGGGGGGGGATATACATTTTACCACTTTGGAAGTGTCTCTCGCGCAAACTATTCAATTTAGAAAAAAATGATATTAGAAACCTCAGTATCATTTTTGAAGACCTATCCATAGATATCCCACACGTATGGGTTTGATGGAAAAAAAAATTGAGTTTCAGTTCTATGTATGGGGAACCCCCAAAATTTATTGTTTTTTTTTTTCTATTTTTGTGTGAAAATCTTAACGCGGTTTACAGAATACATCTACTTTCCAAGTTTCAACAGTATAGTTCTTATAGTTTCGGAGAAAAGTGGCTGTGACATACGGACGGACAGACAGACAGACAGACAGACAGACAGACAGACAGACATGACGAATCTATAAGGGTTCCGTTTTTTGCCATTTGGCTACGGAACCCTAAAAACTTGTAGTTTATCAAATAAACGCATATATTTTTTTGATTAACCACTATTTTGAAAAGATTTTTTCATTGAGAACATTAAAAAAATATTATAAAGCTTGTAACACAAAGTTGGGTTATACCTTCAAAGGGGCAAGCAAGTCTGCATCCAGTTTTTGAGCTGATGAAAAACAAATAGAGTATACAAGAGTGCTTGACATTGTTGTATACAAACTATTTTGTGTTTTATGCCAGTGGAACATGACATTATATTGAACGAACGGGTCTGAGTTGTAGATCGACAAAGCCAAAAATCCCAAATGTATTGCGCCAAAATTGTAATTATAAACTTTCTGAAGAATTGTAGGGATTTGGGTTTTATTTTTACGCTTTTACCTATGGATTTTATACACCAATAAATATAATGCCTTGAAGATTTTTTTAACATAGAACAATGTGGAATCTCTGTGGGAGAAATTCAAAGAAATAAGTCTATTAACAGGAGCCTCACAATATATTTATAGCAACTTAATATTTATACATAAAATACAACTTATGTATATTCAACCTTATAGTGATACACATGATCGTCTAACTCGAAATAGGCATAATCTGGTTGTGTCCTATCGCCTACGTAAGGTCTTCTTTTATGGGGCTCGGTGTACTTTTTTACAACAAACCGGAGTCCACGCGCGATTTACCTATAGATAGAAACATTCAAGCGGAATGTGAAAGCACAGCGTAAGGGTTACCTACAAGCTGTGCTTGTGGTTGCAGTATAGACGATTATAATTATAAATGACAAGAATGCCTGGAAATAGATGTACCGCTTCCAGTCCCGCGTGGTTTAGTGACTACTTTGTAATATGAACCTCTGTTTTATTTTAAAAATGTGCTGAGGAGTTTCTTTAAAAGCACCTTTCTGAAGCTGGTAGATTAAAAAAATGTCGTACATAAGTGTATCAGTTATACCTACATGAATAGTTTATTTTACCTTTGTTGTCTTTTCAACTTCTAAAGTACTTATTACAGTATTACAAAATGATAACACATTTCAAGATACCTAACTATTTACAATTTTAATAAATAAATTCAAAGAAAAATTAGGTACTTAAATTATTTTTTATTTATACATATTCATTATACATATGTTTTTCTTATGTATCCTTCTTTTAGGTTGCTTGGAAGAAATCGCTATGTAGCGATAAGGCCGCCTGTTGTTTTGTACTTCCATCTTTTCTGTTATTCTTGTACTGTTGTATAATATGTGGTGTGCAAACAATAAAGAGTTATCTATCTATCTATCTATCTATCATTTCAAATTGGGGCGTCTCAGCACCCGAGACTTAACGTCACTTAACGTCAGGTGGGATTTCAAGCATCTACTAATAATTTATAACCCAGCAGTCGGGTAATAAAACCAGTGCTGGATTTAGGCCTAGGCCCGTGAGGCCCGGGCCTAGGGGCGCCATGATTTGGGGGCGCCAAAATTTTCAGAACCCCAAAAACTTAGGAGTGTAAAATGTCAGAATTGTTTTTATCAAAAATATTTTTATGTATTTTCGCTTCAAATTAATAAAAAATAGAGTCCGACCGAAACTGGCTTTTCAGCCGAAACCGAAACCGAAACCGAACCTTCGGCCTTAGTCCCAGTTTCGGCCGAAACCGAAACCGAAACCGAAACTTAGGGTGAGGCCAAACGAGCGTATTTTTGGAGCTGTGAGTCACGTGAAATAAGCTGGTTTCATACAAAAGTTCAAATTGAATTGTTTGGAATTTATATTATAGGCGATTTTACGATTTACGCTATTTTACGCAACGCACAGCTCAAAAAATATGCTCGTTTGGCCACACCATTAAGGTATTTTTTTGAGCTGCTCATTTGTGGACTCAACAAAAAAAAAGTAGGCTAAAGGAAACGAATTTTTGAAATTTTACAAAGGGCATTTTTTGACATTTGGCAGGACAACCCTCAAGCTATCTGTCCGCTAACGTAGATCCACTACTTACGGGATACCCTATATATAGGTACATATGTATATACTGAAGTACCTATAGGTATTGAAATATAGCATGTTTTTTACACATTTGTATAGTAGTACGTGCCTTGAGTTCGATAGACTTATATCTTAATACATAGACTGCAAAAATTCGAAAAAAATGTATTTATGAATGGGCGCTGTTTTAACCCCCGACGAAAAAGAGGGGTGTTATAAGTTTGACGTGTCTGTGTATCTGTTGTATGTCTGTGCATCGTCGCTCCCAAACGGAGAAACGAAGGTGACTAAATCGAAAGTGTTCTTAGCTATGTTTAGTGTATATCAAACTGTCGGGCCTCACTCAATAAATGTAAGTATAGGCGAAATTTACATAACGTAATTTATTTGTGAACCGTTTGAAATAAAACAAACACAAAATGTTAACCCAAGCTCACTACAATATGTATAAGTCAGTGAAAACCGCAGCTAAATCTGCTAAGCCGTTCCTGAGATTAGCCGGAACAAACGCACAGACAAATAAACACAAATTAATTTTTATTTAATCTATTATGGCTAATACATACCCCTATTAAAAGTTTTACTCAAATATTAGTACAGTTACAGTTTCATTATATGGCTATGACGATGATGGTAAGTATATACCTATAGACAGTTAAATGGTGTTAGATAAAATGAAAAAAAAAACAATAAAATTAAATTTCTATGCTCAACATAGGCCTATGCAAATGAGCGCCAAAGCACCCTGTCAATTAATTAATGAACAAATAAAATAAACATGTTAAATTAATGACTTCACTTGAAAAGTCAGTGCCCACGAGTTAGCCACGAATTTAGCACGACGACGAAATTACGCACGACAATTCACGAACAGAGTTTCGGTTTCGGTTTCGGCCAAATTTTGCCAAAACCGAAACCGAAACCGAAACTAGATTTTTGGGCCGAAACTGGCCGAAACCGAAACCGAAACCGAAAGTTCGGTCGGTCTCTAATAAAAAATAAAAAATATTTTAAATGTTTACCTTTTAATTTGTCGGTGCAATATGAATTCTTTTTGATGTACATTGCTTTGAAAACAATAATTTTCAGATTTTTCGCAAATTCTTAATTTTTATAGCGGATAGTTAAAGATTATATACTATTTCTCAACAGCCTTTATGAATAAATTATAATTAAATTAAAAGTTTTCAACCTAACTTATAAATTTAAATTATTTTCGGAAATGTTGAAGCAAGAATTCTTGTTATTTCAAAATTCTATTTATCATTCAACTGAGTGTGTTTTTCGAAATATTGTGTTCCGAATGTCAGAAGGGCGTATATTTTTTTGCCAATCGCTTTGCAAAAAATTTTTAAGTGAAAAAATGAAAAAAAAATCCAAAGCGAAAAATTATGTCTCAAAGTATCCACACATCAAATAAAGTTTGAGATCACTAGCAAAAGATGTTTTTTTTTATTTTACTTTTTTAAAAGAATGTTGCTTACGTAACAGCTTTTTATGAAAAAGATACACTTGTTGAAATAAAAAAACTAAATTATTTTTTATTAACTAGAATTGAATTTAAAAGACCTGGTGCAATTTTGACTAATAAATAATTGAAAGAAAAAGAGGATTTAACTAACAATAAATATTATCAACATTTATTATTAAATTGTTTTTCTTTAGTATAAGATAACTCCTCCCCTGGCTCGAACACATGCGGCAATCCTTCTTGGCATGCTAAGAATTAAGTTATCCAGCATTTCTTGCGGTAACCTGTCCCATTCTTGAATAACGGCTTCCCTGATCTCTGGCACTGTCTGGGAAAGTGGCTGACGGTTCCAAATAGCTCGCTTGATAGCATCCCACGCGTGTTCTGTCGGGTTTAAGTCAGGCGAACCGGCAGGCCAGTCGAACATGGTAATGTCGTATTCATGTAGAGCAGCGTTGATTCGTTGATCTCGATGTGCGGGTGCATTATCGTCAACCAATACGAATCGAGGGCCATGGTTTATTCTAAATGACCTGACAATTCCATCAATAGCAATGGTTTGGTACAAAGCTGCACTCATCCAGCTACGATTCGGGATCAACGGCGTTCTAGCACCAATGATTATACCGCCCCAAAAGGATACCGATTTCCCGCCTTATTGAACGGTTCTGGTGGCAGTTCTTTGTCTTTCAGCATTCCCATGTCTTCTCCAGACACGGAGACGTCGGTTGTCCGGATGAGTGCTAATTCTGGACTCGTCAACGAAAAAACAATTCCGCCAAATGTTTTCCTCGTCGTCTTCTTCATTTTGGCGGAGTCTAGCCCACTGCAATCTGCGTCGCTGTCGTTGCTGTGAGTTCAGGGGTGCTTGCTAGGATCACCTCGGTCGTAATACAACCTGGTGTAAGCAATTCCTGATGGTCTGAGTGCTAATTTCTAGTCCAGTAGCAGCTCGCAACTCAACTCTAATTTTAGTGGCATTGATTGTTGGGTCTCCTGCAGTCAGCAATCTGATGTAACGCTTCTGAGCAGCAGTAAGAACAGTTAGCCGACCACTGCGAGGTTGATCAGCGTGTTCACGACACAGGATTGGGCTACAGCCACTCTGCGTGCTATTTCTCTCGTAGAATGTCCTTCTTCCCCCAAAGTAACAATTCTTGCTCGTAAAACTTCTGATAATCCCCTCGGCATCTTTTTGAATGAACTCCTTCTTCGAAAAGTCAGAAAAACGCTTGAATCAAGTTGGTCAGATTTCTGATGAGCGTAAACAAGGATTAATCTCTTTTTATACCGATAAACAATTGATATTTTAAATTTATTTGTTATTAAAAGATTTTATTTTAAATGAAGAATCTTAGAAGAAAAAGAAAAAAACGTTTTATTCTAACGTAACAAAAAAGATTTCGTATTTTCAAGTAAGTGATCTCAAACTTTATTTTATGTGTGTACGCCCTTTTGGTTGTAGAAATAAAAAAAAATTGTGCTAAAGCTAAAAAGACATTTTTTTTTTCCTAATCGCCTGTCAAACATATTGACTGTTTTAGACATGTTTTAGAAGCATTTATGAGAATAAATTCCAGCAACAAATCTTTCTGGAGAAAGATCTTTTTCTACTCTAAAAAGGGTGAAATTATTTACGTGCAAGTATGGGCCAAGGCCAATCCATGCCCTTGCGTTATTATCTATTGAAGCTCAATTAGTACAAAAACTAGATTATAATATAATATATAGTGTAGAACCAAAGCCTGAAAGAAGAAAATGCAATAAATGAAATTTAAAAAAGTTCATTTATTTATCTCCGAGACGGTATACTCAGATTAATAATAAAAAAAAACTATACACGATAATTATATATTAACTAATAAAACGTTGTATTTAAATTAATAAAGTTTGATAAGTAATATATATTTTTTTTTAAATTGCTCATTTAATTTCGATATTCACCTCCTTATAGAGCAAAAAGGGCGGCATATCCTTTGGGGCCTAGGGCGACATCAAACATAAATCCGCCACTGAATAAAACCCTTTCTGTTCTTCTATGCCATGTAAAGGGCATTGAATCTAGTTGGCATATCTACAGGTACCGCATATCTCAGAAAGTAAATCACTTACATTTCATCACTGAATACTTTTTGTTTATAATCACTTCCTCGATTGACACGTTGAAACTGGCCGCTGAAACGAGGTTTTTTCAAAATGGCGGACTTGTAAGTACAATGCCAGGTTCCATACAAAAATGGTCGAATCCCTTTTATTTAACTATGCCAAATCTCACACTTCTACGTGCTTTTGTCATTCCTATAGCTACATTTTCTCTTGACATATTGATGTATTAATTCACATTCTCGGCCGAAAACACCGCCACCAAGCTATTCCAGTCCTTCATAATACGCAATAGCATGACAAAGCAAAGCAAATTTGTAAATGAAGCGTTGCTTTTTAGTAGTTCGAGTGCAATAATAACTAAACAGATAAACAGAATTATAGACTGACCAGAACAACCTAATGCCAAGTATAATCTATTTGTTTAGTCGTGTCTTATTTGACGACCCTGTAGCCTAGTTGCTAGCGATCCTGCCTGCGAAGCAAGGGATCCCGGGTTTGATTCCCGGCCGTGGCAGATATTTATGTGACAGATAAATATTTGTACTCGGGTCATGAGCGTTATAGTGATATTTAGTATAATACGTATCAAAATTGTAAGTGACAAAAAATTTAGTATAATAGATACATATCAAAGTTGTAAGTGACCTTGCTTGTAGAAAAGGGTGTCTGGTTCGACTTTCAGCACGCATTTGTTTTTGTTACATACGAGTAAATGTTTGTAATAAAATTTTGTTTGTTTGTAATTTTTGTTTTTTTGTTTGACACAGGGAAGTGCGAATGAACGTCCATAATAAATTGACTTCAACCCATAAATGTCTCAATACTGATCACGGCCTCAAAAAGGCATACTAATAAAAGTCATACTCCACTAAGCTATTTCAGTGGCCAGTTTTAATGCCGCGATGCTGTCCGAAAGCCTCTGACATGGCTAATGACTGTTATCTTACTATGACCAAGACAGACTAGAGATGTTCGATGTGCTTTGTATCGATATTCCGGATCTAAATGGATCGTAATGAAGTGTATCGATCCAAGTGATACGATTTTTTTGATCAATCAAGAATTTGATTTCGATTCTATACCTACACCTTTAAGTACCGATCGGCTAATGCTTTCGCTACATTTATTTTGTTGTCATTGTATCGATACAAAAATCGAGCGGATCATATCCCATTTTATTGATCCATAGAAGTATCGGATCGGATAGAACATCCCTAGAACAGACAGCATTAGGTGCTTTTTGAAACTCTTTGATCACTTACTTTGATTACTTTACTTACACTTTGATCACTTTCTCTATAGATCACTATCACTATGTTTTTCGAAGTAAAATCCAGTGTCTACTTCAACATGAGTTCAAAACCTACAAATAAACTTATAAACTGCTCTTAAATATCAAATAGTTATGGTTCGTAAAACTGTTCTCTTTATCGCCTTTCCTCAAGGCGTTCTCAAAGACTGACATAATTCTTATAAAGATATTATCGATGGCGCAATATAAACATCTCGTCTCAAAACTACAATGTCAGCATCATCAAGAGGCATTTAACTTCGCCTGAGCTGAGCTTCTTAGCTGAAGGACAGCAAAAGATATTAAAAGAATAGAGGTATCACTTTTCAGAGAAAACTTTAGTTGTAACTCATTTGTAGCCAGGACCCACGGACGTAAAAAAAAGACGGACGTAATCCTAAGAACAAATTCAGTGAAGCACCCATAGTAATACCAACTCTGTATTCGTACAAGTACACACACCCACACATTGACACCATCCTGATATGACATTGACACCATCGCGAATCAAAAATTACAAAATTACGTACACATGGTAAGCGAGCTGTCAGCTTCACTCTCGATTAGACAAGGTTACGTCCGTTCTTGTTTTACGTCCGTGCCAGGACCCAAGTCTTTCGTTAGAGGCTTAATGCTTCACTGCGACTCTTAGGAGAGGTGTAATGGACCAAATCAAACATCGGAAGTGTTTATGTCGGTCGAAAGCCTCCGATATCATTTAACGACGATTTAACGTAACATATGAAGACAGAAATGATCAACATTTTTCCACCACTGGTTATTATTATACTGGTGAGTGTCATATATAGTCACCACCCAAATAAGATGCATTTAATTTTCTCACCTATTTCATGCAGCCCAAACAAAAACGAAAATCGGTCAGCAAATTTTCTGAGAGATGACAGTGATGGCCACCAAAAGGAATCCTGAAATAAAATGACGCGGCCCTATCAAATAGGGATTCGTTTCATTTATCTTGAGAAGTACTCGGTGGTAGACGCTCCAGATGGTCTGTTTTATAAGCTATGATTATTTCTCAATTCGATTATTATTACCCAACTGCCAAGGAAGGGTTATGTTTTTCGCGTGTATCTTGTATTGTTTAAGGACCCTGTAGCCTAGTTGTTAGTGACCCTGCCTGCGAAGCGAGGGGTCCCGGGTTCGATTCCCGGCCGGGGCAGATATTTATGTGACAGACAAATATTTGATTTATACGTGTGCACGTATGTACTCACGTACGTAATCTGACGATTTTGACATTATTTATTGTGTTCTCAAATACTCTATCTCAAGTTTCGAGAAAGAAATCGGTTCTTTATTGTGGTCAAATGTATGTTTCAGTGTAACATCACGGACTGTATAAACAGGAGATCGTATTATAGTTGCAACGGAAAATTTAAATGTAGTTTATTTTATCGTAACCTAACCCAATAAGGTTAAAGTTGGGATGCCGCCAGCTCGTAGTGAAATTGAAAACCTTAGATGGGTGAATATCAGAAACGTGCATTTTTTTTTCAATTTTGGTGGTGAAAATTTTTCTTCAGTTTTCGTGAAAAATGAGGACCTGGAAAGAAAAGAAGGTATAATTGTTACACTTTGTGTGAAAAATGAGAACCTGGTACAAGATAATCTAAATTTTACTAACAAAAAATAACCGACTTCAAAGTCTCAAAAACTACTTTTCAGATCTCGTTCAAATTTATGTGGGACCACATGGCAAGCACCTGCTTTCGATTAAAAAAAGAATCATCGAAATCGGTTGGCGTGATATTGAGTTATACGTCAATTTGTCGCGCACATCTTAACACAAATTTACGACTTATGTGGTTTTCTCATGGATGCCATTGTCAGATCTCAATAAAATTTATGTGGGACCACATGACAGCCATCAGCTTTCGATGAAAAAAACAATCATCAAAATCGGTTCGCCCAGTCCAAAGTTCTGAGGTAACAAACATAAAAAAAAAATACAGTCGAATTGAGAACCTCCTCCTTTTTTTGAAGTCGGTTAAAAAGAATGTATAATTGTTACACTTTCTTTTCTTATACCAGGTCCTCATTTTTCAGGAAAACTGAAGAAAAAATATCACCACCGAAATTGAACAAAAAATGCACGTTTCTGATATTCACCCAGATATTCAATATTTAAACCGCTACAGTAAATTAAGATGACGCTGTTAACTATGTACAGTGAGCAAAAGAGGTATTAGAGGTACTAAGTCAAACATTCTGTAATATTAAACACTTTGGAAAGTTTTTTGGGTTTCGAAGTAAAATCGGAAACCTTATAGTTTCGTCATGTCTGTCCGTCCGTCTGTCTGAAGCAAAGCGCCGCGGTGCCGAGACCCTTAGTGCTAGAAAGCTGTAAATTGGCATGTATATACATATTTATTAAAACTTCAGAATCGTAGAATAAAATATTGAAAAACATTTTTTTTCAGGGTACCTCCCCTACAGGTAACGTGAGGATTATTTTTTTGTTCGTCGCATACTCGCACATACCCGCTCAAGGAGCCAAATCCAATATGGATTGGGCTCCTTGAGGACTTATGTTCACATTTTTTTAGTACAAGTATAATTTCATTTCCCTATAGTTTTATCGTGTTTGTCCGTCCGTCTACAGTCTAGCTCAGAGCTAAATTTAAAACAAGAAAGCTGTAATTTGGCATGAGTATACAAAAGTGATAGAATAAATTTTTTAAACTTTTTTCAGTGTACCTACGCTACATGTAAAATGGGGATGATTTTTTATTTATTTAATACTTGTACTAAAAAAATGTGAACATAAGCGCTCAAGGAGTCTAACCCATATTGGAAAATTCTGTGCCCTACAGTACACCTACTGCGCAGCCAATATCTATTGTGATCACAAGACATTACTTATTACAGGTGCGTTTGTTATTCTAAACTGTTTATAAAGAGTTATAAATCGTAGTTAAAGTCGCGTTGACGCGTTGTCTGACGTAAGCTGGCATAACATTTGGCTGAACATTTGGCTGCACTTGTTTCATTAGTAGCGATAAGCGATATGATTATATTAATGACGAGTAACCGTACTGGGTTTTGGTTTGGTTATGACTTGTTAAAAAAGATAATGTCATGTTAAATTTTATATATAAAATTCTCGTGTCACGGTGTTAGAAGTTGAACTCCTCCGAAACGGCTCAACCGATTTTCGTGAATCTTTGCGTGCTTATCAGTTAGGGTTGAGAATCGGACAACATCTATTTTTCATCCCCCCACCCCTAAAAATTTTTTGGCAGAACAACGTTTGCCCGGTCAGCTAGTAATGTATATGATTTTTCCGACTGTGTTATGGATGATTAACAATAATATATTAATTAGCGAAAAGCTTAAGCCGTGTTTAGTGAGAAACAATTGTTTATTAACACTGTTTCAGATGAAATACGTAAATTCTATACATTTTCTTAATTTATGTTTTTTTTTACTCACTTCTGTAAAAGTAGTCGATAAGGATGCAAGATTTTGTAATTTATACAATATTATTAATCTCTTTTTTTTACTTAAAATGTTGATTGCTCTCTTCACCAAATATGTTACCTATTTAACCGACTTCAAAAAAGGAAGAGGTATTCAATTCGATTGTATTTTTTTATGTTTGTTACCTCAGAACTTTCGACTGGGTGAACCGATTTTGATCATTCTTTTGTTTATTCGAAAGCTGGTGCTTGTCATGTGGTCCCACTTAATATTACGAGTAGATTTTGAGTTATCCCTAATTTTAAAGTCGGTTAGTTTTGTCAAAAAAAATTATCCGACAGTGAAACAGCAGGTTAACATCTCATAACTATGTTCTGACGTCCGTTAACAATCGCAGAGCAGTTAGTGGCGTTGTTATTACTACTGATATTTTTACTCTCAAACCAAATGCAATGGCGCTTGCGAGATTTATGAGTTTAATTTTATTTTTATATCCACATCTACTCTCCTTAAGTGCCGGTTTATGTTCACAATAATATATCTAGCTGATCCATGCAAACGTAAATACATATATAATAGGATGATTTTTAGCTTGACTTTGGCATATCAGTAAACATCGAGAGATTATGAGATACAAAACAATATAAAATTTTAGACTGTAAGTTAGTCTCTTGAGATTTTAGAAATTATAACAAATAGAAAAAGCGGCCAAGTGCGAGTCGAACTCGCCCATGAAGGGTTCCGTAGCAGCAAGTAACATAATATAAAAGTTCTTTTAGTTCGTTGTAACTTTGATCGATGTTTTTTTGTGGTTTACGATTTATGACGTATTAAAAAAAAAACTACTTAATAGATCTCGTTCAAACCAATTTTCATTGGAAGTTTGCATGGTAATGTACATCATATATTTTTTTTAGTTTTATCATTCTCTTATTTTAGAAGTTACAGGGGGGGGACACACATTTTACCACTTTGGAAGTGTCTCTCGCGCAAACTATTCAGTTTAGAAAAAAATTATATTAGAAACCTCAATATCATTTTTGAAGACCTATCCATAGATACCCCACACGTATGGGTTTGATGAAAAAAACATTTTTGAGTTTCAGTTCTAAGTATGGGGAACCCCCAAAATTTATTGTTTTCTTTCTATTTTTGTGTGAAAATCTTAATGCGGTTCACAGAATACATCTACTTACCAAGTTTCAACAGTATAGCTCTAATAGTTTCGGAAAAAAGTGGCTGTCCATACGGACGGACAGACAGACAGACAGACAGACATGACGAATCTATAAGGGTTCCGTTTTTTGCCATTCGGCTACGGAACCCTAAAAATCGTATCATATTCTATACTATTAAAGGAAATTTATCTATCTATTGCTAGCTTGAATCACAACTATTGACGAAATAAGGTAAAAGATACCCAATCTTGTGTACTTTTTACATGTTAATAAATTATAGTCAGGCGGGTAAAATACCTTGCCACCATACAAAACCTGGATTAAAGTGGGTAGTACTGAGACCAGGGCCTTCAAGGTGGGTCCTAGTAGCCTGACATCATAGCCCCGTGCATTGTTCTTCAGAGTGCAATGAGCAGGGGAGATTTTCTAAGGGATAAGGATAGCAAATGAGCTTGCTATGCCACTTTCCCCTGCCGCCCATGGACGTCTGTGATAAACCTTAAATAACACGATAGGAGGGACTGTGGTCAGCTAGAAGACGTGAATTGCCAATAAAATCTTTCAAAAAACGTGTAAAAACATAACTGTTAGGCAAGCGATACTATAGTGTAGACGAGTATTTAAATGACAAAGACGCATGGAAATGACCAGCTCTGCAACCAGTTCCGCTCAGATTAATAAATTTTTTTTGTAGTATTTTCTTTTTTGTAATATTTTTTTAAAAAGATATGCTTAGGAGTTTCTTTACATCTTTTCTTCTCCTCCATGAAAAACCATCTTTCCGAAAAGCTGCTGGATAAAAAAATGATGACGTGCATAAGTGTATCAGTGTATACATATATACATACAGTGTATACATGTATCAGTGTATACATATATACATATATTATATGAATACAATATTTTGATTTTGACTTTAGAATGTTCTATTAGTATTAGCTGTTAATAAAAATTCATCAGGTTGACTTTAAGCTTATGCTTTAGGCCAATAATGAAACTCCATGCCTAAGAAGAAACGATGACCTGTGTGGCGCGATGATTACCATGCAGGGTCGACGCGCCAAGGGTCCTGGGTTCGATTCCCAACGAAGCGAAAATTTGAATGAAGAGTTTGAGTTTCTGTTCTCCGTCTCGGTGTGAGTGTTCTTGTCTTTGTGTGTTGTCCATGGCACCCACGTCACAGGGAATCCTAGTGTGGGGTTATGAGCGTGAAGCGTTATTAGTTAATTAATTAATTAATTAATTAAGAATATCAGTTAGTAATTATTCGTTCGTAAAAAGACTGTGAACGTTAGTACTGCTAGTATTAGTGTAGCTTAGGTTAGGTTAGAAATAACCCCCCCCCCCCCCCCCCGGGGGTTGCCCGCCTTGTCGTGGCGGGGGGGCTTAGTAACCGTGGACTGGTCACCTACGGTGAAGCTAAGAGGTAACCAGGGCCGGCCTGTTTGGGTCGCCGGCTGGCCCGAGGAGGACGCGCTCCCAGCGGGCTGAACCAGTCCGCTGCGGACGCGCGTGGAGGTGGGACCGCAGAAGAAGGGGAGTGCCGGTATTACGGTGCGCCGTTCTCCCTATCTTCTGCGGCCGTGGAGGGATCGCAGGGGGAGAGGCGTGTTGGTATTACGGTGCGCCAATCTCCCTACCCCCTGCGAGCTGGCGGGGCCGTTCCGCCGAAACGGCACTGGTGGGGCCGCAGAGGAAGAGGCATGTCGGTATTGCGGTGCGCCGCTTGCCCTATCCTCTGCGGCCGAGTTGTGGTCGGTGGAAGAACCACAGACATTATCTTCTACCGGGTACCAGTTATCTGGTACCCATGGCCTCCTAGTAGCAGACTCGGGGGGAGTCTGCTACAGTACTGGTGGAGGCCGAGGAGGGAGGCGCACCTTAACATCTGGTGCGCCCATCGTGGAGGGCCTTCGGGCTTCCGCGGTGGAGCCGCTAGTGGGCGGCTGCCGCCGGCGGGGTCGCGGATGTGTGCGAAAGCGTTCCCGTGACCCCGTCACAATGCGGCGAGGTGGAAGATGGGGGGGTTTTTAGTGGGTATACCGTGGGTCTCATTAGCCTAGACGGGAGTCCCACATAACCACTCGGGTGCCCCCTGTGCCCGGGTGGTATGCGTAATGCATTTTCCCCCCCGAAAAAAAAAAAAAAAAAAAAAAAAAAAAAAGGTTAGAAATAACCGACAAACGAGCTGACGATCCACCTGATGGTAAGTGGCTATCGTCGCCCATGGACATCAGCAACACCAAAGGCATCACTGATGAGTTGCCGACTAAGAAAGAGAGAAGAAAGAGAAAGAAAGAACTGGCTTTCAAGCCCCCAGCCGGAACACGACGAGTCGAGTTAGAAAACATTATTAATTCACCAGTTGTGATCTTTAGTATTTTTCGTTTAGTGTTTAGTGTTTTTCGCACTCGAAGTTAGTCATGAATGTGTTTGCTACCCCTGAGGATAGGTGATCGCCTCGTGTATAAGTATAACCGGCAACCAACATAGTTATACGGCATAAATAGTTGTTTAGTTTAGATCAACTTGGACTCAACGATGGCACTTTACATCCGAAAAAAATAAAAACATTGCAATATATTTTGTTTTTCGCCACGTATACTGTTTTCATGGAAAAATTGGCAAGCTCAGTTCAAGGTTGAACTGAAGTAGCTATTTGAAAATTAATTGAAGTCGTAAAATCATTTAAACAGGTATCCGATATCCAGCGAAACTTGGCATCAGTTCAGATTCGATTTCCTATAACTTGGTTTTTACTTCTAGTTCATACTCTCTGCCAATATACTAAGTCAACATTTGTGTCTTATTGTTTGATAAATAAGACCTAAATCGAATGTAAAATATACCATAATGTTCTAGGATTGTTACAGTTTTTAATCTAAATTTTACTAACAAAAAATAACCGACTTCATAGTTACTCAAAAACGACTTGTCAGATCTCGTTCAGATTTAAGTGGGACCACATGACAAGCACCTGCTTTCGATTAAAAAAATAATCATCAAAATCGGTTCACCCAGTCGAAAGTGCTGAAGTAACAAACATAAAAAATACAGTCGAATTGAGAACCTCCTCCTTTTTTTGAAGTCGGTTAAAAATGAACATTAATATAATATACATATTTACTTGCAAAAATGTAGTATCCTTAGAAGTTGTTTAACATAGTATTTGTCTGTGACGTATGCCATGTCACTGTGTTTTTGGATTTACAATAAGTATTTTACATTTATTGTCGCGAATACCAAACTGTATATATCCATGAATTTATAGAGGAATATATTTATAAAATATCCATTTACTTCATTGTAACTAATATTTATAGTATTTTAATTTTCTTTCCTGTATAACCAGCATCTAATAATGTAATGATGTAATAATAGGAATTTAATTCCTCAATATTTTTATTGTATTCTCAAAACTGAAATTGATGTTGATATTTAAAATACTACTTCAATATGTCAAGAGATGAAATGAATAAAGAGAGAATGTTAAAATAGCAGGTACGAATACAAAACATTATCTTTCTTATTCTCTACGGTAACATAATGTTTTGTATTCGTACCTGCCATTTTAACATTCTCTCTTTACTCATTTCATCTCTCAAATTATCCATCCATTATGTTTATTCATAGGGAATATTATTTTATCTCTAAAACCTTAATGCTTGCTTTTAGATTAATCATTAATTTTTTTTTTATTTTACTTTGCATAGGTTGGGTCTTAGAAAGTATTTAAATTAAAATTAAAGCTTGCCACTTACTTTCATTATATTTACAAAGTGAGCAATATGATATTATCTGTATTGTAAAGAGGAGTCAACACGGTTATTTGATACAATGGAATAAATGAGAAAAAACATAAAACGAATCAATAAGCTTTTATTGGCCTTCATGTAAATACCTTCTTGTTTACAGCATTGTTAAGCGAGCCAAAAGCTTCTTGTAATAATGAATAAATATGTTATGGATAGATGAAGGGTGCCAATAAAGATTTTATTATTATTTATTCGCCTGAACATGAGAAACCTAACACCGCTAATCAATTATTCTGAATTTAAAATTTTCATCGCTTATCCACTCTCAGTTCGGCAGGTACACTGTACTTTAATTTCCGTTTTTAACAGCACCACGCTCGAATAAAATATAACTTTTAAGTGCTTTGCATCAACGTCGAAACTGCCGCCATCAACTGTTTGCGGACAAAGAAATAGAAAGCTTGGATATGTCAAGGTTTTTACAGTTGTAATTTCGATAATTGGTGTATCCAGTATCCCTAGACAACTAAATACTCCATACAGTTGTACCGCTAATTCACTAGTTTCACTAATTATCAATAATTTACAGTTTTTAGATTTTTTTACATAAAAAATTTACTTACATACAGGCGTATGTAAAGGAAGAAATCTAAAAACTGAAAATTATTGATAATTTAATGAAACTAGTGAATTAGCGGTATAACTGTCTACCTTAATGCCAAATATTAAGTTTCTAGGTCATCTGGAACTGGGTTAGAGTTTTGATCTATAGGTCAGTGAGTGATAAAAATGACGATTTTAGGACCTTACAATCTAAATAACCATTTGAGGTGTGTTTATGATATTTGGAGCACAAATGTATTTCACAAGTTTCAATAAATAAGCCAAATTTGACAGGTTTATGTGACAGTTTTTGAGATATGAGGGGGTCAAAAGTGGCTCCAAATGTTTCGTGTAATATTACACACGGTGCTGTTAGCCAATTCTGTTAGCTTGAAATTGGCTTGACACGCTACCGCGTGTCTAGATGTGATAAGGATAGTAAACAAGCTATCTGTGGCACCAGTCCCTGCTCATGAACATAATAGCATAAGCGTCAGCTTTAAAACTTTTGGTATTAAGAGTCCGCTTTTTTATTCCTTCGTTTAGTACCTAGTAGGTTTTATAAAAACTGAATAAATTATAAATGCTGCCAACATACAGGCTAAATTTAGAGCTAGAATAGTTTGTTTAACGGAAAACCTAGTTCCGGTTAAGCCAGTCTTAACCCAAATCTCCTCATGTCGAGAATTAGATTTAAATACTTTAAATATGTTTGAGAAGACTTAGCAAACCTGTTGGCGTATATGATGCTTTCTAATGTTAATAATTCTAATTTCTAATGTTAATAATAATATTATTTTTTTAACTTATCTTATGTTCAGTAAACGATTTGTTGTGTGATGGGGATATTAATTAGCTTATAAGATTTTATTGTCAGTCTCAATAAAGCACTCGCGATAGCAAGACCTGTCGTTTTGTTTCCCCCCTTCCCCGCACTCCGCATGGCGACCGTGACATGCGCTCGGGCGTCGGGCTATCGGGATTCCGAGAATTAAGTGGGCTACGTGACCGACGCGCGCGGGCGCTGCAATTCGCGACTCAGCAGTTTCGCTCTGAGCGTGTACCTATTGTATGAACAATGGAACTTCCCTTTGTCTCGGATAGCGTGAGCGTCACTACGCCTCGGATAATAACTCGTTGTGCCGAAACAAAATTTCAAAATGGGGAAATCGTACTCTAAGCAGGAGGAGAAGGAAGTTATCATCACCCAAACCGCAGCGGGTGACAACGGAGCTACCGGTGTTGCGGAGCACCACCTGTACACCAGCAACGTGCTGCTCAGTACAATCTTGGCCATAGCAGCGCTATTGGTGGCCATAATTCTTATAAAGTACTACAAGCGTTGCCACCAAGGATGGATGCGGAAGGAGCTGCGTAACGAGGTGCTGCGTAGAGTCCAGTCCAGGCTGTCAGGCCGCGGTGGCCTGCGTAAGGGCCAAGGCGCTCAGGATGTGGAGACCGGCAACATCTGATGCGGTATGAGTATAGTGGAGTGAAGTGAAAATTAAGTAGGAGTGCGCGAGTGCTAATAATTGTTTTTTTTAGTTAGTCGTTAACTTGTTGTTAAGATAAATAACAGACAATCAATATATATTATCATATAAAAATATATATCATCATAAAATTTATTCATTAATTTTTTTATGGAGATAGAGATCCATTTAATTTTAGAAAAGTTAGAAAACATAAGAGTAAGCTTAAGAAAATTGGGTCCTAAGAGAAGACAAGAAAAAATTGGTTTAGATAAAATAAATAGTGCTAAGTTGCTATACAATACATATATAGAATTATTAAAATCTTTAGATAATTCTCAGTTGTCAGGAGAATTAACATGTTATATTTTAGATATATTAGATGCGAAAATTAAGAAATCTTTTGATAGTATATTGCGTTATAGTGTTAAGAATACAGAAATAATGAGTCAAAGTAAAATGGAGGAGAAATTTGATTTAAAGGCAGCCGGAAGCCTTATTCCTGTATTTGACGGAAAGGAGGAAACAGTAGAGCGGGCTATAGAAGGCATAGAGATGTTAGACAGTATTTTTAAAGATAATAATAACAAGAAATTGTTAATTTCATTTGTGTTAAAGACACGTCTCAATAAAATATCTAAACTTAAATTAAAGTCGGATTATGATAATGTTTCAGATTTAATAAGTGATATCAAGAAGTTTTTAATCACAAAGAAATCAACGAATTCCTTGTTATTACAATTAAATAATGTCAGTCAAAATGAAATGTCTATTGATGAATATGGTGATAAGATCGAAAAATTGTTTACGAGTCTCACAATTGCGCAAGCTGGCGATAGCCCAAAGGCAAGTGAAATTTTGAGACCCTTAAACGAAAGTTTAGCTATTAAAAAGTTTGCAGATGGCCTTAGAAACAAGCGCTTGAGCACGATCATCGCTGCACGCAACTACACCGAGCTCAACGTAGCCATCCAGGCAGCCAAGGATGAGGCGCCGGAACAACCATCGACATCCGGTATGGTTCTAAATATGAGAGGTAAGTCTAGAGGTAGAAAGCCACAATATTCTACTAGAGGTAACTGGCAGTCACAGGGTCAGAGCAAACCACATTATTGGAATAATACACGTCAAATCTATCGTCCCCGTGGTCGTGGATATGGCTATGGCGAATGGCAAAACACAAGACAAAACTACCTGGTACGTAATAACAATTTTAATACTAATTTTAATAAATACAGGGGTCAGCAGACTATATACCGAGGAAGTGGTCAACGAAGTCGTTCTGGTAACTACTCTTACAGTCGTCGAGGTAATAATTCACGTAATTATCAAATGTACCCTTACTCTAATGATAATAATCAATTAAACCAATCAGGAGACATGGAACCACAAACGTGTAGTACCACTGAGTTTTTTCGAGCATAACATATTAACTTGTGATGGATTAAAAACTATATCATTAGGAATTAATGGTCAAAAATATTCATTTTTATTAGATACTGGCGCGAGTTTATCAGTAATTCATAAAGATAAAATTCCGAGTAACATTAAATTATATCCTAATAATACAGCTATAAGAGGAATAGGAGGATATATCAAATCTGAGTATGTTGCTTCAGTAAAACTAGAGTCAAATAATGGTATACTATTTCAATATACGTTCCACGTACTGCATGACATGCCATGTTATACTGATGGTATTATTGGATCAGATTTCTTAAGAAAATATAATGCTGTTATAAATTTTCCGACACGACTTATAACTTTACACACAGAAACACAAAAAAGTGTTATACAATTTGAAACAAATACAAGTAGTAATATTTTTGTTACTTTACCGGCCAGAAGTGAATCTGTGCACTTTTTAAATATAGGTTCTTGTTTGCAATCTAATAGAGAATATCTTATTTTGCCAAAAGAATTATCAAATAATATATTTTTAGCCAGTATTATAGTGAAACCGCAAAACGGTAAAATACCGGTACGAATATTAAATGTAAATGATAACGATATTAAATTACCAATTTTTAAGCCAGACCTTGAGCCTGTTTCAGACTATAATATCCTTACTTTTGTAAAATCTAGTAGTAGTGTTGAACGAGTTACAAAATTATTACAAATTTTAAAATTGGATCATTTAGATGCGGATATTCGTAAACAAATTTTAGGTATTTGTGCGAAATATTCCGATATATTTTATTTAGAGGGAGATAAGTTAGGTACGACAAATATAATGACACAGTCTATTGATTTACAACCTAATACGAAACCTATTTACGTAAAGCCCTATAGATTACCGAATGCAATGAAACCAGAAGTTGATAAACAAATTAGAAAAATGTTAGCTGACGATATTATTGAAACTACAAATAGTGACTGGAATAGTCCCATTCTTCTTGTTCCAAAAAAAGGTGACAATAATGAGAAAAAATGGAGATTAGTGATAGACTATAGAAAGGTAAACAGTGTTATACAAAACGATAAATTCCCATTACCACATATAACTGAAATACTAGATTCCTTATCCGGTGCAATATATTTTACACATTTAGATTTACAACAGTCTTATTATCAAACAAATTTAGATTCAGATAGTAGAAAAATAACAGCGTTTACTACAGACAGAGGTCAATACCAAATGAAGCGTTTACCAATGGGCCTTAAAATATCACCTAGTGCTTTTTCTAGAGTGATGTCCATTGCTATGTCTGGTCTTACTTGTGAGAAGGCATTTATTTACATGGATGATATTATAGTATTTGGACGTAACATAGAATCACATAATAAAAATTTAATAGACGTTTTCGAGAGGCTTAGAAAAGTAAATTTAAAAATTAATCCGTGTAAATGCGAATTTTTGAAACCTGAACTATTATATTTGGGACATGTAGTTTCGGCAGAAGGTGTGAGTCCCGATCCTGAAAAAATTAGGGTACTGAAAAATTATCCAGAACCTAAAAATTCAGACGAAACACGTCGTTTTGTAGCCTTTTGCAATTATTATAGGAGATTTATACCATTTTTTGCTCAAATTACACTACCATTAAATAAATTGTGTAGAAAACATGTTACTTTTAATTGGACAGCAGAGTGTAAACAAGCATTTGAACATTTAAAACAAGCTTTGATTTCTCCACCGATTTTACAGTATCCTGATTTTTCACACGACAACGAATTCATATTACAAACGGATGCATCTGGCACTGCTATAGGTTCAGTTTTATGTAATAAAGATAGGAGGCCTATTGCCTACGCTAGTCGACCATTAAACAAAGCAGAGTTAAATTATCCAACGATACAAAAAGAGTTATTAGCGGTGGTATGGAGCGTAAAACATTTTAGACCTTACCTTTACGGGAAAAGTTTTACTATCTTAACAGATCATAAACCATTAATATACCTATTTAGTATGAAAGACCCAGCTAGTCGTTTAATTAAATTTAGGCTACTATTAGAAGAATACGATTATAAAGTTGCCTACATACGTGGTAAAGACAATGCATCGGCTGACGCATTAAGTAGGGTGACCATAACATCCGACGAACTAAAACAATTAAATGAAACAATTTTTGTCATGACTAGGGCTCAGAAAAGAAAGAAAGGAGAAGAGGAGAAGGCTATTAGTAGTGACAGAAATACAGGTTTTCCAAATATTTCGTCTCAAAATTCAAGGCCTGATCAACCGAGAATAGGAGAAATATTTCGAATACCTTGTGATTCTGTGGAAATGAAATTTATTGAAAGAAAAGATCTAGATAAGTTAAGAGTAAGAAAACAAATTACAAAGGAAAGACAATGTTTTGTGTACGTACACGATAGTGAAATAATATATATAAACCTTAGCTATATATCGCATTTTACGCGAGACGAATTTGCGAATATGTTAAGTGATTTTTGTAGAGAGATAAAAGTAGAAAGGATATGTATAAAGAAAACAGAAGATAACGCGTTATTTATAAAGAAACTTTTGAAGGAAATACAAAGTAGGAAATTGTGGTCCGGACCACAGATAAATATCCTTAATAAGAATGTTAAAATAATTGTCGACGATAAGGAAAAGACTATAATATTAAACGATTTTCATTTGTTACCAACGAGCGGACACGCAGGGGTTCGTCGAATGGTTAACAATATTAAAAGGAAATACTACTGGCCAGGACTTGAAAAAAGTGTTAGAGAATACGTGAAGAAATGTATTAAATGTCAAACAATGAAATATTCGCGAAATGTTAAGGAACCAATGGTAATAACGACAACGGCAGACAGTGCGTTTGATAAAATATTCCTTGATATCGTAGGTCCCATGGACACAGATGTCGCAGGTAATGCCTACATACTTACAGTCCAGTGCGAGCTTACGAAGTACATTGAGGCGTATCCACTCCAGCGGAAGGATACGGTAAGTGTTGCACGAGCTCTTGTAAACAATTTTATCCTTCGCTACGGAATACCCAAGGTCATCGCAACCGACCGAGGCACCGAGTTCACTTCGTCAACGATGGAAGAGGTTTGTAAATTACTACAAATATCTAAATTACATTCGACTGCTTATCACCATCAATCTATTGGCAGTTTAGAAAATATGCATAAACATCTCGTTGCCTACTTGAGAATACAATGTGATGGACACCCAGAAGCATGGAGCCAGTGGCTACCATTCTGGTGTTTTGTTTATAATACATCTGTGCATACTTCTACAAAATATTCTCCATTTGAATTGGTATTTGGAAAACAATGTAATATTCCTAGTAATTTAAAACATACTGTAGAACCATTATATAATCCAGATAACTATATGTTAGAATTAAAGTATAGATTACAAACTGCTCAAAAAGATGCTAAAAGAAATTTGTTAAATAATAAATTGGACAGGAAAAGGTATTATGACAAAAATGTAAACACAGTAACATACAATAGAAATGATTTAATTTTAGTTAGAAATGAGACAGGAAACAAACTGAGTGAACTATATATATATATACTCTATATATTTTTTTCTTCAACCCCGGTGATGTGATGGGGATATTAATTAGCTTATAAGATTTTATTGTCAGTCTCAATAAAGCACTCGCGATAGCAAGACCTGTCGTTTTGTTTCCCCCCTTCCCCGCACTCCGCAGTTGATAGTTTTGTGTATTGCTTATAATATAGGGAAATACCTAGTTGCAACGTTGCTGAAAAGGCCACAAATCGATCGGCAATGATTGCCAATTCTATTTGCCCATCCAAATTTGGCTGCTCAATAATGCGAACTATGTCTAGTTTCACTGATCGAAGGGCAAACATCAATCGAGTAACATTACCATGTCATTAATATTGAGTAAGATTTAAACCTAGACCATTAATTTCGAGGCCAAATTACAAACCACTGGGGTATTGCAGATATTATTATTAATTATCGATTTTGGACAATCATTAATTAATTATTAACATATTAAACTACTTAGCCGAGCACATTATGTTGTGATAATTGACCACACGTCTATCCAAATTATTAATTGGGACAATGTTAATGAATTTACCACAGTTCGGTATGAGAACAGTCATTTATCTTTCTGGAATGAGTAATACAGAAATATCTGAAGAATATATTGATATAGCAAGCCAATGAATGTTACAAGACTTTTGGCATCTGGGTAAGGCCGTCAAATTGGCCTCATATATATCTATATGTAACATAAAAGTTTGTTACCGCTTTACATATAAAAAAAGTAACTTAAAAAGACGCCCAGTTTAAGGCGGCGCTTTAACGCATTATTAGCTTTCATACCTTAGAACCCCAATTAAAGACTTTTATTTACAAAATAATTTATCGATGAAGGCAAAAGTAAACAGTAAGTGGTTTAAAATCTTCATCAAAATAAGCATTTTTTGGCTGCCTCGCCCATACTGCAGATTGTGATGTTATGTCTGGAGTGCTTTGAAGACCTGAAGGAAGTAGCTAATAATCTTACATTAAAACTTAAAAAACACCCGACTTATTTACACTAAACATAGCTAAGAACACTCTCGATTATGTCACCTTTTATACAAAAAAACTGGATCAAAATCGGTTCAGCCGTTTGGGAGCTACGATGCCTCAGACAGACATACAGATCCACAGATAAACAGACACGTCAAACTTATAACTTCTCTCTTTTTCGTCAGAGGTTAATAATCGAGAGGAATGAACGAAGAATCCCAGAATCAACTTCAGATTATTTTAGTATCTTTTTGTTCGTCTTTCTTTGCCATCTTTCACATGATACAAGTTAATGCTTTACCAAAATCCTACCTGATGGTAAGTGGAGATAAAGTCTAAGATGGTGTGATGATTATTTATACCCTGAGGGGGTCAAAAACTTTCAACTAACAACATTCCTTCTAAATTAACCTTTCGTGTTTCCGAGAAAATCGAGTGTTACGTAACACGAATATTAAGCAAGGAATCATATACGGAGCTTATAAAAAAGCCCAGTAATGATTACATAACCACTAGCATTACTCTACAAATGGCGTATCGCCAATAGATTATTATAAGTCATTCAACCAACGCATTCATAATTACTTTGACTGAAGTTGCACCACGAAAGTAATAGCTTGAAGTTAGTTCCGGAGTTCAACATTTAACACAGGATGTATCTGGCTGGAACTAGTTCAAACTAGTTTAGCTTGGAAATGACATTTAATAGCGTGCCTTGAATAATATTCAACATGTTCAAATACACTTCAAGTAAATTTCAGGTAAGTGAATTTATGTTGGATTTTATGGTAATTTAAAATGAAGATATATCCTTATATTTATTTAGAAAACCCATTAATTAACTGATTGCATAATTATAAGTTTTCAAGGAAGCCCAAGAACAGTGAAAACGTAAGCTTCATTGATACCATACTGGCCAAAAGAGGTAAGAGAAGAAAGAAGTAAAGGAAAGAACTTGCTCTTAAGTCTCAAGCTGAAACACGACAAGTTGTTTGGCGACTGACTTAAGCAAGATGGCGCCAGCTACCTACACGTTCAGGTAGCTAAAGTGAAAGTTAAACGGTTAAAGTTAAAAATACCAGGAATAATGGTAATGAATTTTCCTGCGCGAATTCTACGCCGTCAAAATAATAATGTAAATAATCATAAATGTGAATAAATGTGAATAAATAAAATAGTATATTGCAAATTAATTATATTTTTATGACATTTCCACGCCCTGGTTGGGTTTATGCCATGTTTATGCCAACACTTATGTTCCTATCATTTATTTTTTGTTCTAACATTTTACACACATATCTATGAAACTAAATATATTATTCTGTTTGGGTAGCTACCCTTCTAACTCAGCCGCAAAATGACTTGTCATGTTCAGACGGGGGGCTGAAACCAGTATCAACTTAGTAATAGCCTATTCACTCTTTTCTATTTCGTAGTTATAGATCACGATTAAAATGTTCCCTAAAATATTACTTGTAGATGGGACCATCCTGGTGACAATACAAGGTAATAGCGATGACATCATACTATAATAATGGTCTGCCAGTCTGTCAGCATATCTAACTAACTATAACAAAAAATTTAAAAACAAAAGAAAACTACAAAATGACGAATGAAATGGGCCTGTCACTAACTGTCTTTTCATTCGGTTCACAAGCAAGTCTTTATTGTGAGTTTTTCAGACGCTCAGTTCAAGTCGTTAGTTTGAGTTATTCGGATGTTTTTCTTTAAACTGTCACATTAAGATCGATCAAAAGAGATAACAAATGGGTCAGTGTCTCCTCACACGTCACAGGACCAAGGTTTGTTATCATAAATAATTCAATGAAAACCTGAGTCATTCACCCATGTATAACAAACAAATAAAAAATAAATGAATATTTTTTTAATAGTACAAAGTTTTGTCGCATGAATGTAGCGTCACTGCCGATTGGGCTAGGAGTGCCTAAAGGTTAGGGCATTGGAATTAGTTACGTTAAATGAAGATATAATATGGTTAAAAAGATTTTGTTTTTAGTATACATTTCAAAGTTTATCCTCAAATTGTTCTAAAGCGTTTTAGATTTTCATTTTTTTTTTTGTGATCAGATTGATATAAAACTAATTATCGTATAGGATCAAAAAGTTATTATTAGTCTCTTGTATTAGCGGGAAAGAACGCAATCTATACTAATATTATAAAGAGGAAAGTTTTGATTTTTTCTTTGTTTCTAATAAACTCAAAAAATCTTTCACCGACCGATTTTAACGATCACGAACCGATTTCAAAAATTCTTTCACCAATATTATGCTCTATTGTTTTTGAATAACATGGGCTATTTTTTAACTGACTTCAAAAAAGGAGGAGGTATTCAATTCGAGTGTATTTTTTTATGTTTGTTATCTCAGAACTTTCGACTGGGTGAATCGATTTTGATGATTATTTTTTTAATCGCAAGCTGGTGCTTGTCATGTAGTCCCACTTAAATTTGAACGAGATTTGCCGAGTAGTTTTTGAGATATTTTGAAGTTGGTTTTTTTTATCAAGAATTATTCTCTATACTTATTAGTATATATGTATTCATAAAGAGGAAAGATTTGATTTTTTGTTTGCATTGAATAGGCTCCGAAACTACTGAACCGATTTGAAAAATTCTTTCACTGTTAGGAAGCTACACTATCCCCGAGTAACATAGGCTATATTATATTTTCAAAAAAATTAGGGATCCGTAATAAAACTCCAATAATGTAACCCAAGGTATAAAATATAAGGAAACCGAAGCAAAGCGAGGGCGGTTACTCGTCATTAATAAAATTAGATATCTATTCGAAAACCAAAGCAAAGCGAAGGCAGTTTCTAGTATCTTTCATATATGGATGGATACCGATATTGTTTTATAAGACTGTTACTGATCGCGATCAGCAAAACGAAACAATTAGATACAAAAGAAACAAGGAAATTAAATAACATTTGCATGTATAAATAACATTTCAATTTCACGAATAACATTATTCTATTTTGTTTATTTTCGAGATCAACATAGAATTTCGTTGGCTTTAATTTCCATACCTTTTCCAAACCAACCGATGTTAAAGGACTTGTCACACCGATATCTTTCATAATCTTTCAATGTAATACCACAAGTTATCAAAATGCTTCATACTGTCCGTCAAGAGGAGAAGAGCCCTACAAAACCTTACAGTAATTTGTCAATTTTTAAACAACTCACACATGCTCTCTATGACACGCATGCTATTGCATCAACCAGATAAAGCACGAAAAGAAAATAAAAATAATAACCAACAAATCATTTTTGTTTTCGAAAATAAACAGTGTTATTTGGTAAATCGAAATGTTATTTGGACATCAAACTGTTATTCCACATCTTTCATCTGATTATACTTTAACGAAATTTAATTAATTTTAATTGATTGATTGACTATAAGTATCTCAGGAATAGTGGTGAGCTGTTATTGTGAAATGTACAAGATTATAAAACTATACATACAACCTAATCGAGTTAAAAACAAGGTCTGTAATGTTTAATTTATTTTGAATGCGGCATTTTTCAAAATGTATAGGCCGATAGTGAAATATCGCTTATAGCTTTCATATTCATGATGAGACAACAAGTGCGATTAGATAAACATAGGAAGTAGTTTGGAGGCGACTTAAAGTCTGTGATATTCTAATGTTGTGACCCAGAAAACTATAAGAGATGTAGGTGTAGAAAACTGGTATGATTTTCCTATACAAATATAAATGTAAAAGTTTTCTTGTGAGGATATACGGATGTTTGTTTGATTTTATGGAAATAGCCGGCAAATGAGCTGACGATCCACGTGATGGTAAGTGGCTATTGTTGCCCATGGACATCAGCAACACCAAAGGCAACACTGATGCGTTGCCGGTCAAGAAACATAGAAGAAAAAGAAAGAAAGAAAGAACTGGCTCTCAAGCCCCCAGCCGGAACACTACGACTCGTTTGGCGGCTGACTCATGCTCAAGGGTGAACCCCATCGAGAAATAATAATATAAATAGTGGTATTAATTAACAATCAAAATCAATATTACCAATACAATCCCTCGAGGGGCCCTACCACCAGCGGGCCGGATTTAGTAGCCTCTTACGACAGCCATCCGGCGTAGGATTGGGATTAGTATTCGAAGCCGCCCCAACACGGCTAAAAACTCTACTCTTTCACGAAAAAATTACTGAATGGATTTTCATGAAAACCGCTTGTAATAATATTGAACGTAGAAATGAATAATTGATGATATCTAAGTCACAACAATTTTAAGTGCCAATAAAGATAAGTGAAGGTCAAAGATACAAACTTGAGCCAATACTTATCAAAGATTTATGGAGGACCTTAAACTAAATTACTTTTCATTGTATAATGAGACGCAAATGGAGAGAAAATCCTAAGTAATTACACTCTTCCGCACTCTAGAAGTATTCAATATTCATCCAGTTTTTAGTGCAAATCAACTGCAAATGTATTGAAAGAATGAGAAATACCGTTCAATGAAACCTTTTTAATTGATGAATAAATTGTTTCAACAAAAAATTATGTAAGCAGTTGCTTTCTCTTAAGAAATAGTTGTTACTATGTAGTAAAAGAAACAGTTGGAGTTACTTATAATTTAATGTACTTTTATTACCTAAATGTTACTACTTAATGTGTTACGTGAAGTCTACGTCTGCTACGACGCTACGATTCCTAGCTACGAATAATGTAGTCGCTACGATGAAATAAAGGCTTTCTTTATAATATACTAGCTGACCCGGCGAACTTCGTGTCACCTAACAAACTATTTTTGTTCTAAAATAAAAGTAGCCTAAGTTACTCCTTGTTACATCAGCTATCTGCCAGTGAAAGTCCCGTCAAAATCGGTCAAGCCATTTCAGAGATTAGCCGGAACAAACAGACAGACAGACAGATAGACAGACAGAGAGACAAAAATTATAAAAAATGTTGTTTTGCTATATGTATAGTATGTATATGTTATCGGCAAAACCCGATTTCAGGTTAAACTAGTTTGGCCTAGGCCAAACTAGTTTGGCGCGACACGATTAGGCAAAACTAGTTTCTCGTCAGTCTAAAACTCAAATGTACCAGATAATAATTTGACACTTGGTTAATATAAACACTAAATACTTAATAGTACCTATTGGGTATAAATTAAATTAAATTTGTAACTTAAATGTTGATTTAGGACCATTTTCCTTCGGTTATTTGACAATAAGAAAAAATTAAATATTCTTGTTAAAACGGCTAACATTAAGGTTGATTTAGGACCTGTAGTTCTGTACAAAGTCTGAGCAAGGGTTATATATCTGACCCTAAGTTTCGACACAGTCTGTGTCACGTAGTGTAGCTATGAACGTATAAAAACCTATTTATACATTGAAGTATTACTACTAGCATATAGAACCGACACCGCGAACTCAAAGTATGTCCCAATGAATTGACGCCGACCGGCTTCAATTTTCAATGGATGCGATTTTGAAAGGAGAACGGGGCTCAATTTTGAAAATAGAATCTCCCGGTGGAACACACATTTTGTTCGAGATGTCTGTTCTATGACATTATACCTCAATGTATTTGTACCTTTTTTACATTTGGGGTTTTATTTTTTATGAACTAGTGAAAGTTGTTTGGTTAATTGTATTTTTTTACATTCGGGGTTTGATTTCTTTATGAACTAGTTGTAGAGTACTCGATACAGTCCACAACGCTGGCTCTTCCGCAATATGCAAACTTCATACTTTTGAGGACATTATAAATTTTTTTTTTCAAACTATCTGTGGTAACTTGTAATTAGCCTTCAGGTAATTAATCATTATTATTTTTTTGTATTTAGCCGTAAGTTTCCTGTAATAATAAATCTATCTATCTATATTATAGGGACTCAGAATATATTAAATTAATAGATATGTGTAGATTTCCTCACGATATTTTCTTTCCATATTAACTTTAAAAATTGCAGTATGCAGGATCTGAACGCAAACTCGTTATGCGGGAATTTTTGAGGGAAGTATTTCAGTGCACTGACATAAAATTGACAAAAATGAAGAATAATTTAAGTGTAAAATATCTTTTATCGAGCATCAAAATTTAAAACTTTCCAGTGCATATTACAACGATGCAGCAAAAAGCTTGAAAGCTTCCACAAACTCAGTATTTTGTCGCAGTCATTAATGAAACTTAACGCGGATATAATAGGGATTTTTGTTAGTTTCCAGCAACATTAACTATTCATATATTCAAAAGGCTTTTAACAATTTCGCGGGTTTCGGTTTAAAGGGGTAAAATCGAAGATATTGCAAGCAAATAATGTAAAAATCGCATCACTTCGTAACAATAGCCAAATTTTAATTAAATCGATGCAGATTTTAATGATGTAGCTGCAGTACAAGTCATTATAATATTAAATTCTCTCCGTAATTACATCGTACGCCACTTTTTCGTCCAAATGAGTGTTACATTTTCGAATTTTTATTATCGGGTAATGATAAATTCATTAATGATGTTATCATTACCACCTGTCATTATGTTAGGTTAAATTTAATTTAATTAGAGTTTAGACCATGATATACATGTCACTTTTCAGAGTATCAGTATTCTTTAGTAACATTAAAATAAGACTATAAATAACAGACCGATGTCTCTACGAGAAACATACAAACATACAAAAATAATATTGGGGGTTTTATCAACGCGACTTTTATTAGCTCTCTTCCCGCGGATTCACTCGCGATTTCCGGGATATAATCTTATTCCAGATTATAAGCTACCTGTGTGCTAAATTTCATGAAAATCTCTTCAGAAGAGTAACAAACTTACATAGGAACAGTCGACGAGAGAATTAAGTATGCAGGGCATGATTCTAAAACCCTCTGTAATGTTACATATTGTTTACGTTATTATCAATGTTAAATCATTTTTTTCGCATACATGTATCATTTAACATTGAAAATAACACAGACAATCTGTAATAACAATAATTACACATCCTTACACACCCTTACACATCCTTAACGAAAAATACATGACATAGCAGTGACAGGCTAGTTATTTAAACGTAAAATTTTCGTAAAAGTCATACGCGTATTAAAATTTTGATCAGCGCATGTTTCAATGAAGGAAATCGTCGTAAGTAAACCCACCCACGTTGAAGTCAGATTTACAAATCGCACTTGGACTTGGATTTTTAACCGACTTCAAAAAAAGGAGGAGGTTCTCAATTCGACTGTATTTTGTTTTTTTTTTATGTTTGTTACCTCAGAACTTTCGACTGGGTGAACCAATTTTGATGATTGTTTTTTTAAACGAAAGCTGGTGCTTGTCATGTGGTTGCACTTAAATTTTATTGAGATCTGACAATGGCATCCATGAGAAAACCATATAAGTCTTAAATTTGCATTAAGTCATGCACATCATGATAAATGGACGAATAACTCAATATCACGCCAACCGATTTCGATGATTCTTTTTTTAATTAGTTTTAGGTAATTTAATTTTAGGTGCTTGTCATGTAGTCCCACATAAATTTGAATGAGATCTGACTAGTAGTTTTTTAGTAATTTTGGAGTTGGTTATTTTTTGTTAGTAAAATTTAGATTTTGCTCAGTCAACAGTTAAATAGGTAGGTACTAAATCATGGAGACTATCCTCCACGTACTAGATGATATTGCTGTACTAGATCATTCTTTGCTATTTTTTTTATTTTTTTATTTGATTAGTACGGTAAACACCAATTACAATAATTAATACACGAACAAAAGAAAATAAAATATTAGCTAACAAAACAAAATAGAAAAATAATGTCAAATCAAAATATCATTCAAAGGTCATAATATAGAATAAAACATGAAATTTTATACAATAAAATAATAATAACAATAACAATACAATAAAATCTACAATTTAATTAATTAAAATAAAGAAAAAATCAATCAATCCATGCATACATATATCACTCATTCGTTCACAATTCTGCAAGCATTCTGTCAAAATCATCTTCCATTCAACCGAAAATAGGTCAAACTTAGGGGAGGCGTCCAGGACAGCATTGTGTTGAGAGACCGTGCTATGGGAGATTTTAAATATGCTACCGTTAATACGATAAAAATGTATTCCGGGAGTGCCGACAGAAGTGAAAACTTGAACAATTACGTATGTATTTTTTGAATCGTCAGGAAATATTTTATTGTGCAGGAAATACTTCTAATGAATTGTTTTTTATTCATTACATTTTTAGTAAATGGCTGCCAACGCCTCGTATTGTATATGTAAACTACAATCTTGATACGAGCTGTAAATTAAGTAACTATAGTTCTGTACTACTCTCAGAGATGGCGCCACAGGTAGGTGTTGATTAAAATGATTACGGTGTGACGAGCAGATTGGTTTTATCACATCTCAAAAATGCTCAACACGTCTACAGAAGTTTTTACTTCAAAAATTAAAATGCCATATAAAATGGCTAACGTTGAGGTTCACTTAGGACCATTATTTTTGATCGGATATTTGTTAATGAGAAATAATTAAAAAGTCATATCAACGGCAGTTTGCGTAGTAAAAGTACGAAATCTGTCCACGCCTCTACGGAGCAGCATTTTGTTTATTGCTTATGCAGCTAAAATGCAATGATGCGCCGTGGATAGTAAGCATAAATGTTTAAATAAGTACCTGCGCATACAGATTCAGCCTCGTCATGCCTTTATTATTATATTACTACGCGAATTCTGCGTAGAACCAATAGTACTATTATATTTTCTTCTGTGGTAGAACTAAAATTCTTTTAGTCGACTAAGCCCCACAATGTAATGGGTTCATACACATCAAATTATTCAGTTTTTATACCGTATTGTTTGAATCGATTTAGGCTTATAACTCGCCATGTTTTGAAGTGTTGCTCTATGAGAACCATTAACGTCTATACCTACATAATTCTGTTTACGTGACCGTATTTTGGCCGTTTAAGAGCTCCTAGACCAATGCTGGTAGACTAGGTTGGGTAAGAGCTGACAGAAGTTCACTCAGCTTGGTAATTAGGCCTTCGAGTAAGTATTAACGTACCATTCCTAATAATAATCCTAATCCTAGTAATATTATGAAGTAGCTGTTCCCTGCACAAAAATATTTTTTCAATTCGAACCAGTAGTTCCTGAGATTAGCGCGTTCAAACAAACAAACTCTTATGCTTTATAATATTAGTATAGATTTGAAAATTTGTATGGATGTTGTTACTCTTTCACACAAAAAAAATTAATGGATTTTCATGAAAAACACAATTATCTAGATTACGAAATAGGTTAATTGCCATATCTGAAAACACAGGCGAAGTCACAGGCACAGCGCTAGTTTTAATACCTGGGTGACCACTTTTTTTATGCCTTGGGCAGGCAAACGAGCAGACGGGTCACCTGATGGTAAGTGATCACCGCCGCCCATGGACATTAGTAACATCGGGGGCGTCACCAATGCATTGCCGGCCTGTTATAGTTTGGAGGGAACACCGATGCACTAAGTTCGATCCACAGTTTACACGTGCGGGATAGAAAACTACGCGAAAACCGAACTGTGGACGAACGCCAGGTATCCAGGTGGTGTTGGTGGAACTTGGTGCACCGTGATGTGCGGTGACGAAAATTAACCGCAGGGATTAAACCAAACAGTTCTTCACAACATTCCCCATTATACAGATGGTAGAATACGCAGAGAGAGCTTACATCTCTCTTCAACTCAAACGACTCCAGTCCGTCTGTAAGTTACAACTTACTATCACGTCACTTGACTACGAGTAACATACAAAGCTTCCCAAAGAGTATTTTCATACTCGCCTATCGCATTAGATACCCGTATTATCTCGCCCATAGGCCTGTAAGGTAGATAAACGTATTAACTTTGACCCAAGGGTAGATTCAGCCCCAGTAAACTGGTAATAATTGACCCATAAACTTAATTTGCACCGTTTTTATCTCGTAGGGAAGTTTTCACGAGCAACGATATAAATATTATACGGTAAGCGTTTCACACGCTCTTAAACCGATCCTCCGTATATAGGTCATGGAATAGTTTAAGTCAAGCATTGCTTCTTGACCTTCATTGTGGTCATTTAATTATATTTAAATAAAGTATAAGTAATTTGTCAACAAATATTCCTCTTTGTTGTCGTTGTAAATAATTAGTGTATCATAATAGGTACTCTAATTGTTTTATTTCAAAAATATCTCTCAATATAAACGAGTGTATTATCTTATCTCGAGAACGAAACACTGAAGCATAATTAATGATTAAACGAACTTACCTGTAAATGAATTTCTATAATAATTATGTGAGGTGTTTCGTTCGAGGTATAAATAATTATACTTTCTACTCTCCTACTTCTATACAGATTAATAAAATTGGAGTGACTGTTTGTAATATTAGAATAACTGCTTTTTACTAAGTGTATTTGGATGTATACACGGTAGATAAAACAACATTTTTTACAATTTTTGTCTGTCTGTCTATGTGTTTGTTCCGGTTTATCTCTGAAAGGGCTGGATTTGATTTTGACAAGACTTTCACCAGCAGATATCTAATGAAAAACAAGGAGTAACTTAGGAAACTTTTATTTTAGAAAAAAAGTTGTTAGGCGATACGAAGTTCGCCGGGTCAGCTAGTAATATTATAAAGGTGAAAGTTTATGACGATGTACTGATATCTATTACCCTTTCACAACAAAATTTCAGAACGTATACGTATTTTCATGAAATGATCATCATGTGGAATAAGCTATAGGGTATCCATAGTTATCTCATAGGTATCCTATAAAACGCGAAGAAAGCCGCTGGCAGCGCTGGTTAATAGTAATCTTGACGACCCATGTGGCGCAATGGTTACCATGCTGGATCGCCGCACCGAGGGTCCTGGGTTCGATTCCGAGCGAGGCGGAAATTTGAATGACGAGTTTGAATTTCTGTTCTCGATCTGGGTGTGAATGTCCTTGTCTAGTGTGTTGTCCATGGCACCCACGACACAGGGAATCCTAGTGTGGGGCTATGATTGTAAAGCGTTATTTAAAAAAAAAATATGGATTCGAACCAAAGATGCGATAATCATATGAAATTTTTTTCGCAGGTTAACAATTGGTAATGCACCAATATGCCATACTTTTTCCGTTCAAAAATATACGAACAGACACACCACGATTGCACACACACATTATGATAGTACCTACAAGGATCTGAATTTTCATCAGTTATACAGAACCTTATAACTTATTAATCCCGTATCAATCGCAGCATAAACCTGCTATTAATATCTGAGGTATAAATTCACGGAACAACTTATCTGACGGGTAAGTCATAAATAACATTATTATTTCGTTGGCCTATGAAACGGCCTGCCTATTCTCAAATAAATGATAAATTACCTCGTAAATCTAAGTGCCTATCATAACAAAGCTTGTGTCTCTTTTACTCGTGTTTAGACGAAACACAACTGAACGCTATTTAATAGCATCTAATATCTCTAACAGTTTAACTGGAGACTTAATGATGCAGATCCTCAGTTTTAACACACCTTTTATTTATTATACACACTTTACATTGAATAGTTTTTATGGGGAGGTCATAATCCCTTCGACCTCCCCCCTCCCAGACCGCGCCTGCTTGCTTGTTTATGTCCTTGTTGCTAAGGCAGATGTCGTACAGTTTTTTTTATGAAAATAGCCGGCAAACGAGCGGACGATCCATCTGATGGTAAGTGGCTATCGTCGCCCATGGACATCAGCAACACCAAAGGCATCACCGATGTGTCGCCGGCCAAGAAAGAGAGAAGAAACAGAAAAAAGAACTGGCTCTCAAGCCCCCAGCCGGAATACGATAAGTCGTTTGCAAGCAAGAGGATGGAAGCTGTCCAGGTGGTTTTCATAGAATATAGATAAAATTTCAAAAGATTGGACTTCACTTCAACATAACTAGTGTCACTTTTACGGCATAGTTCGCATTTTCTCTAACATGTTTTACCTACCACGGACCTGAAAAACAGACGGACGTAACCTCGTCTAATCGAGAGTGAAGCATAGCAATAGCCGCCCGCTTACCATGTGTGCGTAATTTTTGATTCGCGATTGAAGCAGTGAAGTGTCAATGTGTGGGTGTGTGTACTTGTACGAATAGAGAGTTGGTATTACTATGGGTGCTTCACTGAATTTGTTGTTGGGATGACGTCCGTCTTTCTTTTAGGTCCGTGATACCTACTAAGTAATATAATTTATGACAGTCGTACATGACAAAATATGTCATGTACTCATTATTCGTGTTTTCGTTCACTACAACATCTATCTCCCTTGGATACTCAACTAATCCCATGAAACATAGCTAACTTTAACTTTAAAAAACAATTTGAATTTAATTCAAATGTCGATTAACATTACTTATTATTCAAATTTCACTTTGACTTCATACTGTCCTGTAAAACTGGAAATACATTCAGAAACTTGATTGAAAATGGATTTTAGAAGGAAGAAGTCACGGCTATCGCGCTATGTAAAGAACCCTAACATTTGCACAAAAGCTGAATGTATGTAATATGGGGCATAAGGGGGACTCCATTCATATTGAGGCCAACTCTCAATATACGTTCAGGTCTGCTGAACAAAAACAAAATTGCTTTATATTTTTTCGAATGGGCAGTTGACGTTGCTCTAGCAAAAAGGCACAGCTTCAAATGGACAGATGAGCGAGATTGAAGAGACTCAGTCGAGAAGAGTACAAAGCTAAGGCACCAGGTCCTTTCAATTGAAGATAGCTGGGCTCTGTACCACCCAGTTCAATCCATTGTGATTAAACCTCGTCTTCAAACATGGTGATGGGATAAGCCCCCTAGTAACCACGCTCCTTCTAAATAGAATAACTAGACAAACTCCTAACGATTAACAGCACAATAACAATTTTTGTATCAGTACTTAGATTGACACTATTAAACCTTGTATTTATTTTTACATTATTAATATGTTTTATATATTAAATAATACTTGACAACAATCCCACATGATGTTAAATACTTATGAAGAAAGTTCTTTCTTTATTTTTTTTCTTCTTACTTTCTTGACGGGCAACGCATCAGTGATGCCTTTGTGGTTGCTGATGTTCATGCTACTTATCATCAGGTAGGTCGTCAGCTCGTTTGCCGGGTATTTCCATCAAAAAAGTCGAAGATGGTAAGCGTACTAACTTAGTAAAAGCCTATTCACTCTCCTCTTGAAGACACACGCGTTATAAGTGAATGGGAACACCGATGCGGGCAAGCTATTCCAGTCCTGCCAAGCGCGTACTTGTTTCGATCACACTGTCCTCAGATCCAGCAATAATAATGGTCCCCCGTTTCTCTAGGCCTCTTCAAGAGGAAAGACTCGTGTTCAGTCTGTAGTGGGCCGATAATAGGTTGCACCACAACCCCGTTTTCTCTTTCATATATTTCTTTTTTCTTTTTTTTATGGACAGATGACCCTAGTTGCCTTTACAACTTCACGCGGACTGAGCCGAGACCTTTTTGATTGGACAAGGTATTGGTGATGTGTTTTGTGTTACTGGGATCCATGGGTAACACTTGACATCAAAAGTCTCTAAGTGCGGTACCTCACCGGGACGCCAAGGCGACGTCTCCGGCCACGTATCCAAACAGTTTATATTGAAATATATGGCGGCTACTTCACTTGGCGACGGTGTGGCAACATAGCCAATAGCCACAATTCAATATAAACCGTTTGGATACGTGGCCGGCGACGTCACCTTGGCGTCCCGGTGAGGTACCGCACTAAAGCGTAAATGAGAAGGCACTTTTACCCTCCAGTGAATCTCTGATAACTTAAATGGAAGCCATACATCATAGCAATCGGTACCTATTTGGATTTTAGTATTGGAAACAAACACGCTATATTCGCAATGCTGAAAATAAATTACATACTTTTACCAAAATATTTAGGTAATAAACAAAATATTAAGAATTCTACAACGTTCTTGAAGAGTTCATGTAGCTTTTAAAATTCCGTTAACAATAGAAATATTAATTAGAAGTCTATTGAACCACGACTAAAGGAGAATGCTCATGACCTATAAAAAAACCAACCTAGGGCTTGAACGAGACCTATTTTAGTTTTTTATTAAGTTGATATTGTCGTGCATACTCCAAATCTCAACGACAACTCGGGATGACAATTTATCAGTGACGTGACTCTAGATGTAATGTACCGTTGTTTGATGAAGCAGTTGATTTCGAAATTTATATCGATCGAATTAATTTCATGAGAGACTGTAATTATTGGCAATAAAGTACGGCAATTCCATTTGGAGATTACGAAAATGTTAACTATTCAGTCAAATTCATAAAAATAGCCATCTTAAATCTGTCGTCTACATTCTAGGAAGTAAATAAAAAATGTCTTTCGTACTGGGACTCATTGTCGTTACATTTCAAATTAATTGAAATTATATGGCGTTTTAAACTGTACCTATCAATTGACTGTTAATGATACACGTATCAATTCTGTTAATTACTGTTACTACACAATTAAACCGTCCGTATTGCCATCCACCTGGTTGAAATCAATTCCCTTCATTACCATAACACCGTACCCCAGTTGACCCAGTTTAATGTGTATGATTAATACTGCAAGCCGCTAAAAGCCACCCCGTTCGCATGGCTCTTTGACCACCCCTCAATTAATTCCAGACTCACAAATAAAAAACAAAAAACTGCTTAAAACCGTTTAAAAAACCGCTTAGAAAATAACCTTCAATACCCAGCCCATAAATGGAGGGAATTTTTTGACGCCATGACACTTATTTTCCCGCTTTAATTTTTAATGGCGGCGACAGGTGTTACGTATGCACCAGGGAACGTCAACAGCTTTGTTTTAATCGCTCACACATAAAGAATCAGTAAAGACTCACCCGAGTGTTGTCATTGTCACGATGGTGTACCAAAAGGCAGCAGGAATGGACGTGAAGTTTGTGTCTTGCTCGTTCTTCTCCGCGTAGAACATGACAGTGGCAAATATGATGATGGCCATGGCGAGGGAAAACACAAGGAAACCCAGCTCACTGGCGCAAGACTTCAATGTGTACCCGAGGATCCGAAGCCCCTGGGAGTGACGCGAAAACTTGAAGATTCGGAACACTCTAAACACTCTCAAGGTCACAAACGCTCCAGATACATCGTCATTATCGGTTATACCCAATCCAATGTAGTAAGGTAAAATAGCTACAACGTCTATGATTGACATGACAGATCTAACGAATTTACAACGGTCTGGTGCCGCGAACAATCGGAGTAGATATTCAGCTGTGAATATCATCACGCAAGCAGTATCCAGGCAGAAGAATACGATCTTGTAACGTTCGCCACAGGGCAGGGTCCCCGCGCGGCCAGGCCTGTGCCCACATGGGACGGTTTCAACAACATTGGCCATCACGGACACCGCAATGAAAAAGCCAGTTACATAGTAGAATACTAGGGCAGCAGTCGACGTATGAGGGTTCTCGAACGCCCTCCACATCTTTTGCCTTAAATCTGTGAGCTGAGGCAGGCTCTGATCGCCAGCCTCGCTGAGCTTATCGTCCATAAGTCGCTCGGCATTCTCTCTTTTCCTATCCCTATAGTCCTCATAACAACAATCGCCTATCACATCTGGTAATATACCAAAAAAAGCAAGCTCCTCATCATATCCCGTGAGACACTCATGTTTAGGGTAATGAAGCTTTCCAGTTCTGTAGTAATTAAGTATATGTCTAAAGATATCCGGGTCTCTGTCGAAGAAGTACTCTCTGCTGTCTTCATCATAGAAGAACTCGCGTTCTGAGGAGCCGAGAAGAGAGTCGGGGTATTTTTCGAGGGTGTTCCTCCAGGTTTCGAAGCGGCGTCCTGAGACGTTGATGAGGAGTTTTTCATCCTCGGCGCGTCGTCGGTCTTTCGGGACCGGTGGTGGGGGGAGTGGATGGGTGGCTATAGGGACCCAGCCGATGGCGGCGGCGCGCGCGAACGGGAGCCATGCGGCGACGGACGCCATGGCGTGCTCTCGGCGTCACCGTCGCCGCTCTACTGACGTCCCCCCTCGTGGCGCTATTTCGAGCAGCCCGCCCAGATGTGAAGTGTGTTGCCAGTATGGAAACCAAAATAGCCCCGCGATTTCTATGATGCACTTTATCGCAGTTGTTCTATTGTTCTGATGTCTTAGGAGAATTTAATGAGATGCAGTTGTGTGATATTATAATTATAGAGGTGTCTTCCTGAAGTTATTGTTATGTTGTCATCCAAACTAAAATTAATCTATGAGGTAGATTCACTGCGCACACATTTTAATTGTCATATCAGTTATGTACTCTCGGTACTCTAATCTAATTACTTTGTGGTATTGTTCGCTATCGTTCAAAATCCTGTTGAATGATATAGGCATTTACAAGAAACACGTAAAAAGTTTTACATCTAGCAACCCGATCCCGGGACCGAAAGCCTTACGCATGCGCAAACCGTGACGTCACTGTCTAATAAATTGATTTTCAGCTACCTGTGCCGCTCTAACACACTGGATCTGCTAGCATGCCGTCTACCTTACACACGTTTAGGCTCTAGTGACCTTTTGTATATTTTTGCTGCTCTAAAGAGTTTTTTTAAAGGCTTTTGTCTTGGGAAGTGAAAAGGCTTAAAACGACCCGAAGGCACTTTTATTTCATAAATGTGCTGTTTTCATAGCGTTTATGTAAATGGGTCGTTGTTGGAAGGTAATGACATGAAATGCATAGATTCTTTATTAGGTACCTCAGTAGGTTTCATATAGAATTTTTCAATTAGAGACACTATAAAAAGTTTGTATTGCCTACTGATTGTGATAATAACTACACTTATTCTATTGATAAATTTCTGACGTGAAGAAAATTTACTAACGTACCGATGTAGGTATAATTAATTTTAATTTACGACAATTTACTACTATATTTTTTGTGTTGTGTTGTATTGTATGTATTAGTTACTATAATTTACTAACATGTTCAATTAACTCAAAATACAATACTTTCTTTTTATAGTATAATGCATAATTTATCTATAAAATATTTTGCAGGTTTCTTATTCAGCTAATAAAATATTTATATTCGTCAATTGATAGAAAAAAAGTATTTATAACCTGGCTCCTCATAGTCACTCTCTTATCCAATAAAACCTCAAGGAATTAAATTCCTCGAGAGAAAACCTCTGCTTTAAGTGCATTTAACCAAATTACGGATGAGACAGTCACTCGGGTCCTCCGAAGAACGCTTCCACCCAGTTAATCCGGGACTGTGCCTACCATCTTGTCTATCTTGTCAGTTATACACTAACATAAACAAGAAAGTTTAGTTTTTAGTAACAAAATGTACTATTATTTATATCCCCCTGAATTTATTATTCAGGGATCTTAATTATATCAGCAAGGGGCCATCCATAAATTACGTCACACGTTAGGTGGAGGGGGGAGGGCGGTCGATGTGTGACGTTGTGTGACAAGGGGGGAGGGGTTCCTAAGTTTTGTGACGTCACATTTCAAAATCGAATAATTGGTATGTATAGGTAAATATTAAAAAAACAATTGTTGGAAATAAATTTTATTTTGGAACTGCTGTTTAAATTTAATAATTTCTAGGTGTAAAATTTCATAATTTGTGACGTCACACTAGGGGGGGAGGTCTCACAAGTGTGACCACCTGTGACAAGGACAGGGGGAGGGTTATAAAATTAATGTGACGTAATTTATGGATGGCCCCTAAGAAGTCAATGTGGGGGGACTTTACCTACCTCACATAACTCTCTCGCGGGGTGGAGTGTTCTCTATACCTCCTCAAGAGTAGAGACCCGTGCTTTGTATTGGGCCTTTAATAGCTTGAAGCTAGCTAGCCATATTTCATTTCCACGGCTCACTATACCTGAATCATGCTATTGCAGTTTTCAACGATTCCGGCGATGCTTGCAAGTACAAGTTGAATATGATCGGAGCGCGGCTACTCCTCAAACTTTATCAAATAGCCTATCTTGGCGGGAGATCTTCCTTTGCTAAACATGTACACAAATAAAGAGTTTAGTATGCACAGCACGCTATCAACCAAAGTGTGTGTTGTGCCGAAGAGTGTATTATGACTCTTACATGAAACAAAACTTGTTTCTACTGAACTAGATACTGGCCTTACTGGCCAAGTACATGGCAGACTTTATATAGTTTGTAGAACTTATGGAGAACTCTCAATATGCGGGCCTCTTTACAAAGTTTTAAAATTAATTTGTAGGAAGCGCACCGAACTATTGGGACTAGATAATATAAACGTAGGAACCCAAGGCGGACTGCGTCAAAAAATAAATTATAATTGTTTTAAATTGTAATAAAAAATATATATATACCTATAACAACAACTTAATTAAATATTTTAAACAGAAATAATGCTAGATAACTTAGCAAACCAGGAAAATGAGTTATATTTGACAGTTTGACACATGAATTTGAAAAGCGCCCTCTCAAATGTATTTCCGAAATCAGCAGTGTCTTTGAGTTGATAAACTAGATGGCGCTGTACAAGTGTCTTAAAAACAACTGTAATAAAAACTTTTGGTAGTAGAAGTTTAAATGTTGATATATTTTTGTAGTATCACTCTGTAATAAATCTTCAAAAATACTAGAATCACTTTATTAATAGGTTGATAAAGCAAACAAAACTACATTGAAAAATTATATGACATGTGTTGTTTATTATTGATAACAACATAGACAAAAACGAGAATCCCCAGGTGTTTTGTATATTTTAGAAATATTATTCTAAAATGGATATTCTAGTATCGGTACGACTGGTAAAAGATTAAAAGTACAGCTGAATGGCTCCAAAAAGTTCCTTGGAGCAATAATAGGTAAATTATAGACGGTAGAATACGCAGAAGCAGCCTAAATCCCTATGAAGACTCAATAATATTCAGTAACGATAAAAATATTGTGTCATATAACATTACCAAAATTTATTTTGATAAATAATGTATCAAATAATTACTATATTAAGGCATTAAGGCATTGCCAAAGGAATTGTTTGTTTTTGCTTTGCAAATGTAGATGGCATTACTGAAAACGGGTTTGTCTGTGGTATTGTTGCGATGTCCATTCTCTATACTTCTATACTAATATATAAAGAGGAAAGATTTGATTTTTTGTTTGCATTGAATAGGCTCCGAAACTACTAAACCGATTTCAAAAATTCTTTCACTGTTGGGAAGCTACACTATCCCCGAGTAACATAGGCTATATTATATTTTCAAAAAAATTAGGGATTCTTAATAAAACTCCAATAATGTAACCCAAGGTGTAAAAAAATAAGAAAACCGAAGCAAAGCGAGGGCGGTTACTCGTGTATAATAATTAAATAAACGCTTACACACTCATACACCCGCAGTAGGTTATTAGCTGTGTCGCGGGTGGTATGAACAACACATATCACAATCACACCCATGACCCGAGTACAAATATTTTTTCTGCCACACAAATATCTGCCCCAGCCGGGAATCGAACCCGGACCCCTCGCTTCGCAGGCAGTGTCGCTACCAACTAGGCTTTAGGGTCGTCAAATAATATCTTTAAAGCCTATCATTTTTAACTTATTGATAACCCTTCACATAAAAGTACTAGGTTCAAGAGGCTGATGAAGATGCAAGTTATGTGTCTACCAGCATACAAAATCACAATCGGAATTAAGCTGCGTGATACTGAGTCCAGCGTCCTTCGACTAAAAGAGTTTCCCTAGTTCCTAGTCCATGTCATTCCCTAGTCCATGATGATCTGAAAACAGATGGAGCCCCATACATTTCCTGTGTATGGAATGTATGCCTGTTTCAATTCAATCTTAATTCCTACTAAAATTATAAAAGTGGAAGTCTGTAAAGATGTACGGTTATTTGTTACTCTTTCATCAAACTACTGAACGCGTTTTCATGAAATTTAGCACACAGGTGTAGACACATGATCTGAAACAATATATAAGGTACTTGTTATTCCGGAAAATGCGGGAAGATCAGCTGGCAGGGCAATAATAATAATAATATAAAAAGTAATAATAGTGCCCATAGTTATCTCTACAACCAGTGTAATTCCAAAACAGCTCTTCCGTAGTTTAAAGATATTAGACCTCCCTAAAACTTACATTAGTCTTCAAAAAGCTGCAATATTAAACACATGTCGCATTGTCCGTAAATTTTTATAATTAGATAGGGACAATAGTGCTGTAGAACACGTTAACAGCAGAAGCGTAAGTGTGTAACTTAATTTAATTGTAAATAACATTTATAACTACCTGGTATATCCAGAGAAAATAAATAAAAAACCAAAATAATATAATAATAGCAATAATCATTGTTGTATAATTTTGCCCAACTACTTAAGGGGACATTATACATTCATTAAGTAAGGTCACGAGAGGGAGGACAGATCCTCAAAATATCTTTATGCCCTTATCTTATAATGCTTCTTTAGGGGTGGTCGTAAAACCATTCTTACGTAACATACAAGTTTAAATTAAAAAAATAAAGACTTAAAATCTTTGATTTACCTTAAATTATGATAGTCTCACGCCCCAACTAAGAATCACTAACGGTTACTTTAATCGCTCCCTAGTAAAGAATCATGATACAAATTCTGTACTAATGGATGGCCCCCATCCACGAATAATTAGTATGTTTATGTAAATATTAAAAAACAATTAATGGAAATAAAACTTATTTCGGAACTGCTTTCATATTAATATTATGAAATTTGACACCTAGAAATTATTACATTAAAACATTATATGACGTCACATTAGGGGTGGGAGGTCTCACAAATGTGACCAGCTGTGACAAGAACGGGGTGAGGGATCAAAAGTCAAGAAATTAGTGTGACGTAATTTATGGATAGCGATTTAAGTACCATTAGTGGCTCTGAGTTGGGGCGTAACATATTATCCGTACTAGGCGAGACCTTCACCCATCTGTTTATTAACGGATAGTCTTATTCCAGATCATGGTCCAAATGTGTGCAAAATTTCATGAAAATCAGTAGTATGTGGGACCACATGCCAAGCACCTGCTTTCGATTAAAAAAAGAATCGGTTGGCGTGATACTGAGTTAATCGTACATTTGTCGCGCACATACTTAATGCAAATTTAAGATTTATATGGTTTTCTCATGGATGCCATTGTCAGATCCCAATAAAATTTAACTGGGACCACATGCCAAGCACCAGCTTTCGTTTAAAAAACAATCATCAAAATCGGTTCACCCAGTCGAAAGTTCTGAGGCAACAAACATAAAAAAAATACAGTCGAATTAAGAACGTCCTCCTTTTTTTGAAGTCGCTTAAAAATTGAAAATGACTTTTCATTAAACATTGCACTAATGACTTTAAAAATAAGTTTAATACAACCAAAACTATGGAGTCTAAAGAAAATGCAAACGTTGGGGTGTTTAAATTTTTAATTAACTATAGTCTGACCACGAATTTTACAGCTAACCCACTCGCAATATGTTTTTTGCATAGGTACTAAATTCGATATAAAACACTTTTTATCCAGTAAACAGCAGCTGATGGGTGAAGGTGGCGCCTAGTTCGGATCTTAGGGTATAAGTTTTTAGTTGGTATCCTTATGTGGTCTTACATGGGGGTAAAAAGTGGCCAAAATTGTCCATACGTTAATAATGAAGCGCCCCTAATTGGAAATAAAATGTAGAAACGTTTATAAAATTTACATTTATTCTTACATTCAAAATCACGTACTATGTACAAGTAGAAAGGAAAGCGCACTAGACATCCACAAAAATACTTTTTCGTTTTCAACAGTAGTAACGTGTAATCCACGTTTTAAATGAAAGATTACAATGCAAGATCGGACAACACTATAAAGTGACATATTTCAAAATAAACCACAATAATTTCAATAAAATGCAAGGTATCGGCGTTAATTTATTTACAAAACGCATTATTAATATTAAATTTTATGTTTTAATAATTCTTGTGCGCCACTTTTTCTTCTTACAAAAACAAATACTGCGCATATTATACCCTAAATAGAAAAAAAAATCGGAATGTTATTTTACAAAATGGAATAAACAAATTTAAATGTATACGCGTAGACGCGATAAAATTAAAATAAAATAGCTGATATTAATATTTTGTCTGTATCTAAGTGTTTATGAAAATAATAATTTTATCTGCAACGGCTGTCACAAACTAATCCTATAAAATTGCACTTTTATATATCTTTGGTGAACAAGTAAAATATTATTCAAAAGCGTCACACATTGACGAAATCAGACTAGCATTTATTTCGATAAATAAATAAATTAATACAATATAAATAATCCTACATTAACTTATACCCAAATAAAGGAATAAAAATAAAATTTATTTACCTACGCTTATAAATAAATAGCTTTAATTATAACGAAAAATTTTTACGATGTAATATTGTTCTATCTTTGATTAAAGCTTTATACAAATTAAGTTGTAACAAGCAATCGGTCAAGAAGTGAAGAATATTGTGGTATTCAATTTATCCAGAAAAAAGTACACAAATTATTCAAAATATTACGATAGTCAACTTATTTCGACTTATGTCGGTGTTCTTCTTAAAACCAGTCAAATCATGTTTATAATATTATTAAATTGATTAAAAAATTCAAATTCTATGATAACTTCCATTTCAGCAAAAAAATTAGACACGATGTACAAACTGATATCGGATACGATACAATAAAATTACAGAATTACTTTAGGATTATTAATCTTTCAAATGGTGAAAGATTTTCTGAAATCGGTATAGTGTTTCATCAAATAAAAAACATAATTAAATTGCTCATTCCAACATTAATACTGCCAAATGACTGGTAACAAGGATTCTGCCTTACTATACCGTAACCGTACCATACCAAGACCATGCTATGAACATATAAATTACCTAAAGCGACACATAGTGGGCAAAGTCGAACGTCCACTGAAACGGAACGATACAGTAGCCTTAATTCACCTGAGTCAATTGACCCAAGTGTCTCAAGTCTGCGTTAAAAAGACTTAATTCACCAAGAATAAACCGTTTTGTTGATCTCCTTGCATGTTACGAGACGGTTTTGCAAATAGTATTATACTTTTGAATTCATGGAATATTTTTTACCCAAAACGTCTCTAACACAGTCGTAACGTGGCACGGTATAATGGCAGACTTCTTAACTATTACAAAATGAAAATATACTCAAATGTTTCTTAAATAAAGTCGCATATAAAGCCAGAATGTACATCTCTACCGCAGTTGTTCGCATCGTTTAGACAACATCACTCCGTATGGCTTCGGCCATAATCGGCTAGAAAATAATGACAAAAATGAGCAACGTACGGTCGAAGGCTGTTCAAGCTTTCACCATCACCATCACCATTTCTGGTCATCATCATCATCGTAATAACATCATTGGCTGTCTTCTAAAAATGTAATATTTACTTAGAAAAAATATATAATATTAATAATTCATGCATTATTTATGTATGTAAATAGCGTTACAAATGTTTAAACAATAATAGCTATTATCCACATACCCCTATGTATGTAGTCTGTGCTTTTAGCAACTAAAAGTTAGTTTTAGCAACTAAATAAATAAAATAGCGATATTTTCTCTTAATTAGTTTTTGAAACTACGCTATTTCTAAAATTCTTAATTGTATGAATATAATCCACGTGCACTGACCCGTTAGTGTCAGGTTGTAGAAAAAGTCATCATCCAATCATAATTTAATAAAACAGTACTGACTAATTAATATTGACTAGAGGTAATTAATACTAATTTAGTAATGAGACATCATATTTAGATTTCATTGGTTAAAACAAAACTGTATATAAAATTATTGATGCAGCTCTCAGTGAAGAAGTCATTTAACGTGATGATGATGCTCAGATGTACATAAATCGATTAATGTATTACATTTTTAAACTACATTTGCACAATTTGGACTAGATTTCTCAACATCCCTTACATTTTAGTAAAGCCGCTTAAATACGTTATTTTTATATCTAATTATTAATTTTAAGTAATATCACGTACGAACTTGCTTTACTGTTAACATTTCCTACGATTTTTGTCTTTATTGGAATGTAAAAGAGATTCTTTGACTAGAGTTGAACATAAATAAGGTCACAAGTCAATATTAGCAAAAATGATGAACGAACAATACGAACAAAGCTATGCTTAAAATTCAATAAAATGAACACTAACGGTCAGAATCATAGAATCACAAAACAAATTCTATACCAAGGAGCGAATTAAGAAATTGAGTGCGGCCGTAAGCAAAGTAAGCTAATGCCAATTATGTTAAAAATTCTTCTTCTTTAAATTTTTGACCGCTTCTCAAGACGTGTAAGATTGGATCGTGCAATTAAAACAATAAACATAGTTTTAAATAAACACTCACAAACGACGTCAAAATGTATGTATGTACACATTATAAACGAATCATATTCAAGATTATATTTACTAATGATACATTTCCAATTTTGCATTACGCGTAATCATTATTATGTAAATAACATAGAAGTAACTATCTCCTGAGTTAACTTTGAACAATTTAATTTGCTGTAAGAAATGAATTAAACTATATTTTTCTTTTGAACTGTGTTAACTTTAAAAATTTTACATTAGTGTGTTTAAAATTAGTTTTTATAATACTTTTAAACAATCTAAGTACCGGACACCGAGATGCAATCGTGATTATTCATATTATACATGTATGATAATAAACATCAATTTTTGTACATATTGACCTTGCAACTCCATCGTAAAAATTGCCCAACCATCGTCCGATTTAATCGAACATTACTACTATTTAATTCAAATTAAACTTCTCGACCAACCATGACTTCTCGTTATTGCATTTTCTATTACCTATTAAGCTATGAAATCACTTGAGGAGCTCCAAATAATTTCCCTTCTATATAAGTTTCATCTAAACAAAAACCTTAATCTACCTTTGGTAAGCTATAAATATTATTCTGTACATGTATTACATTCGTCATAACCATTATTGGAATCGTGAAAACGATCACTAAAAAACTTAATGAGCAGCCTCCAGTGATTTCAAAACACCCTAACAATGAAAACGTATCGCTGAGCTAAAAGAACGTCTATATATTAAAATTATAATATACCTATTCGATTACGATGACTAGAAATGTATAAACTGAGAGATCAATCCTGGACCGTAAACAAGTATTACAGCACTTCGCACTATTGTTCCTTTACAATACTGTACACTCGCACTTTCAGGTGTCAATGTCATGAATGTGGACAATCTAAGCAACCGTGAAGATAAAAAAAATGATTTAGAACAAGAAACAAAGGAAGAAATGAAAGAAAATTGAAGTAGCCGTTAAGAAGGATAAGATTATACAAGCATTTCATTCATTAATTCAATATGAAGTGAGACTTAACTGTAACTGTTGATAACAACATAATCTATAAATCGAATTGAATAAATCGCAACTGAAAGATAATTTTATTAGGAAAAGAGCAAATATTCACTGCTCTCAGACGGACCACATTCATTACTAACATTGACAACCTTATGCTCTTCTCAGAGCACTAAAAGATGAGTCTGTGGGAGATGGCGTCACAAGAGATGATCATCTTGATCGTCGTGATCTTCTTCGGATTCTGCTGAATCTAGACTTGGTACGTGGTCCAGATCATGGCTATCGCAGCTCGGATCCATGTCTGTAGATGGTGCATCATCATCTTTCCATTTGTCCATCGATCTTCTTCTGGCATTCATGAAGAAATTACCGACTGTCGTTGGCTCCAAGCCCAACTGCCTAGCTATTGTCACCTGCATCTCTTTTGATGGCCTTTTTGTTTCCTGTAATATTATAAATATTTTTGATTTTAATATTGTTTTGTTATTACATTATTGTTTATTATTTAATTTAAATTTGAACTCTTTCGCTCTTTCCAACTTATGACTTGACTGACTTATGATTTGAACAATTTTGAAACGCAATTGGTAAGTTAGCTTATGGGAATACTTATAATTATTAAATTACCTTAAAAATAGCTTGTAGAGTACGCCGCTGGAGGTCTGTGAAAACCAAACGCGGCTTCTTCGGCGAAGGAAGGGTACCCGAATCCAGGTCCTCCTTGCGTTTGCAAGCTGAAACAACAACGCAATGATTTATAAATATCTTCATCTTGCTTTTCGTAATTGATTTGCAAAATACCTAACTTTTATTTTTAGACAACAGTTAACTTGGGTCAGTTTAAATTTCAGTGTAACTTTGAACACGATATTTTCTGGCAAAACTAATGTGTAGAAAAAATAAACGTTTGCTAACTTAAATAACATACGTTGAGTTAGATTAAATTAAATTTTACCCTATGAGTTTCAAAGTTACACTGAACCTCAAAGTTATTTCATATTACGTCATACGAATTTACAAAAAAAAATCTCTCTTAATACTAAAAAAGCTATTTAAGAGAATGACCTCGTGTAACATTTCTTATTGAATCTGCCTCTATCTTTCTATTTTGAATAGTGGCACTTCTAATAGTGGATCCACACCGCAATAGGGAGCTTTTTGTGGAGCAACGTTTGCAAATGTATGCGAAAAATATCTCATAACAAAATTCTATTTGTTAGTAATCCTTAGTAAAAACTAGAGTAAAAAACTAAAGACTGTCTGCAATTTTGCACATAAAAACTTGACTGTAATTTAACATTATGGCTTTCCGAAGGCTTTCGATGTGTTTGCCAAATGTTAAGCTTCAAAATGCCTATTTTAATGAAAACTATCAACAGCTAGGTAGGGTTTGCAAGTTGGCAAGGCAGTTATAGTCAATCAACTTACAACTATGGTGCCATACACCGTACGACTACGACATTGTGCAAAATCCCTCAACAAAAACTGCAGTGTGGACACACCATAGGCCAAAGTACACAAATAAAATATAATAAAGTATAAAAAGATCCTTACTGCCTCTCTGAGGAATCTGGGCCGCTGGAACAAACAAAAGTCATTAGATTATTCTTAATACATAATAGACACCGTTATCTGCTGATATGGTCTATGACCATTGCCGAAAGCCCTTGCAATACCTAAGGACAACAACCATGCTACTAAACACAAACTACCATCGAAGCCTTCTTTTGAAATCATACTGATAATTAAGATAACGGTTTCCACACACAATGTTATTTAGTAAAATTCAAAAGAAGACTTATTGGCAGACAAAACCTAGAAAATAAAATCGAGAATATTCTTCTAATAACAAATGAAAACACAAACATCGAAATTTTATTCACGAAGTTTCCCGTTGAGCGTAAAATGATCAACAAATAGCAATCGATCTTTACAATAACACAGTTTTCTAAAATCTAAATCGACATATCAGAATAGTAGAATTGATTAGAATAAAATCATCGTTCAGTGAAAGTTAAGAAAAAAGATATTGATGAACACATAGTCATTGACACTGATTCCAATATGTCGTCAACGCTAAAACATAGACGTATTATAAAAAATTGTATACCTGGCGACAATGTAAACAACAATAAAGGGTTCTGAAATCTCGCAGGCACCTATGAAATTATACCAAAAACTATGTCAGCCCGGGCGCGGGGGAAAACAAAAAGGAGAGGGGGGCAGCGGTAGCAGTCTAACATTCATCTTGGCTTCTTGAAGCTAACAAAATACACTTACCTACTACTAAAAAAAATAATTTAAAGACTAAAACGACAGTGATCCGTCTTTGTCTAGGCAGTATCATTATCACCGACTGTATAATACATGATAGTACAAAAACAGATACTGCCTATCCAAAATAAACAACTATGAAGAGCAAATTTCTATGTAATTTACACTTTCATAACGAAATTAAATTAAAAATACATTTAGACACCCTCTCAATCTTAGAGGCTTGTCACAAAGCAACCTGTATAGAATTAAAACACTCAGAAAATAAATCTATGGGCATATTGATAAAATAAATACATAATAATACATATGTTATTACCTTTGCGACAAGCTATCAGATTTTGTTACATTCAATAGAAACCAAGTCCACTGCTACGCAGCCAAGGAGAAATTGGATGTGGATGAGGATAATATGGATATAAACAGTATATTTATTTCTCATACTTAAAAAAAAACTTATCCAAAAGATATAACAAAACTAGTGAATTACTTATTGATTAAAGATCAGTTAGTGAAAGGTAACTGACTAAACATGACTAAAACGAACCGCTAAGATTAACACCCCAACTCAGAGTCACTAACGATTACTTAAATTGCTCCTTAGTATAGAATTTGTGTGGTGATTCTTTACTAAGGAGGGATTAAAGTAACCGTTACTGACTCTGAATTGGGGCGTAAGTCTAGTTGCAGTTGTATGTAAAATAAGGTGTAATATAGCCTAAAATTGGCAAAATCCCTGATATTCGTGTTAATGAGAACTGTCACGCATCTACTCTTAAATTCATTGGTTAGATACTAATCATAATAACATTTTATTTGCTCTCACAGTGACGAGATAAATTCGGTTACGTTTTATAGCGAGAGGCTGGTGCTTGATTTAAGTTAATACTAAAGTCGTCGTATTTCTAAAGACACTACAAATAAGCCTATCTCGCTGAATATCAAAGAAAGAAAAAGGACGGCAACAAACCAAATATTCCGGTAACTGATGAGGATGGAGGTTTAGGATAAAAGGATTCAAATCAAGAGGGGGAGGACTCACAAGCAAGACATGTCCCCGGCGGGTTCGTATGCCGGTGGGTCCCAGGGGGGCGGCCCAGGGTACATTGGTGCCCCGGGGGGTACAGGAGCGCCCTGGTACTCCCTTGGCTGGTAAGCCTGCTGCGTCATGTTGTTTACATTGTCGCTCTTAATGGTTTGCTGGTTCGGTGTATCTGGAAAATTTGGGTTTGGTTAAATCATTTGTTTATTGAGAAGATGCGGTTGTATGATGATGATGTGTTATACGCAAGTTATTAGATAGGTGTGTTAAGGAATATAATATGGTATGGTACATATTATATGATGTACCATAACTTTTAAATTGTACCTTAATCAAGTGATTGAAGATCATTTAAAAAATGTTAATGATAAGTGCTGCTACAATTTTATGTAAGTACTCTTTTGCTTATTTGTTAATTTGTAGAATTCATCTTACTACCTTTAATTATAAATAAAAAAAGGAATTCTTAGGATTAAATTTTGATAAGTAATCAAACCCCCATTGAACTTTAACGTGAATTAGAGGTTCTTTGACGTCTCGGAGTATAATAATATGAATGATTATTTACGTTTAGTGAACTTTAAGCAAAAGACATGCCATTTGTAATTAAACGAGTACGTAAGGTAAGCCGAAGACCATATAAAGTACACTAGATTGTGGCAGTATAGTCAAACAACAACCATTAAACATCAAAAAAGAAGTAAAAACAGTTACACGCGACAGAATTCCAAATTTGAATTTGAAATCGACTTTTATTTCGATCCGGCGTAGCTGCGGATCCTAAATATCTACATAACAGCGCGGTCTAGCGAGGCTCAGGGAGGGTCGATCGATACAGCGGGCGAGGAGTGAGGGGCGAGGGGTGACGTCACGAGGGGACGGCATGTGCCGCTTTCCTAGCTGTGTGAGAAATGTTTTAATTTACATTATGTTGTATTCTGCATTTTACTTCTGTCATAATTTTAGTGACGACTGGGAGGTCCGGATGTAAAATTGTTGTTTAGCATGTTTTTAGAACTGAATTCGTAAAGTAATATTGACAGGATTTAGATGATCTAGCCCTTTCTCTGTACGATTTATCAAGAAATGTATATCAAAGGAATAAAAAACTGTACCTTTAGGAAAATGATCATTTCCTACTTCTAACAATAGTTTTGATATCTAGTATCTCATGAAACATATTCCCGTATCCCAGTCTGTAGATGCGTGATTTTCTCCTAATCTACAGAACGGAGAAAATTTTAATTTGGTATACCTATGTACATGACGAAATAATCAGAAAGAGGTCTTTAAAAGAGGAATCCAAAATATTTTTTTATAATTTTCAAAATCAATTTTCATACGATTTGAAGGTACAAATTTGTGCGTTTATCGCTAAGAATACCGCAAAAAAGTTAAGTACGCCTTTTGTTCATTAAAGAATGAATAAATAAATAAAACTCCATTTATCTAGCTCCTTTTTTTCTAGGGTATCGCGTTCACCACTAGTAAAAGTGTTGGGATTCGGAGAGTAGACATCTGGAGTTATAATAAGTGACGTTTTGGCGTCATTTAATTTTGGAAGTTAAGACTAAGTTGATTTCCTGAATTTCTTGATTGGTGTTCTGATCAGAGCGCAGCAGCACTTCACTGCGAGGCATCTGCACATGCCATAAAAAGCTCAACTCTGGCCTCACATGGAATAGGTTCTGTTTCCACCTTTCGGTAGAGATGCGACCAGTCAAAGAACCACAAATCACACATAAATCAGGGATAACAATTAAATGCATCACTGATTCCGCCGGCAGTGCAACTGAGAAAGAGAGAAAAAGAAAGAAATAACTGGCTCTCAAGCCCCCAGCCGGAACACGACGAGTCGTTTTCCGGCTGGGGGCCGACTCGAGCAAGAAGTTGTCCAGCCAGTCAGGGTTCATGGAGTCATGGAGCACCTCTACGAACCTTTTTCAGAATCTTTTTTGCCACAGACATGTAAACTGGGGAATCAAACTCATGCTGACAACGATATTGCCTGGTAAGGAACCTACTTCTTTGTTCCTTGGTACCTTAGTGTTCTGAATGTCAAACACTTTGAGGACTTTCGGTGATGACATTAGGTGACCAATTTTTTTATTTATTTTGAAGGCTTTTTTCTTTTATGATCCATCACATTTGTATCCAAGTAGGATACAAAATAAAAATGTACATGCCCATATTAGTATGGAGCTGAATGTCAGAAATGTCATGCAATGCACAAATTGCAGCTCTATGTCATATGATAACTTTTTAACAGTATTTATATGATATCTAGATTTAATGTCATATAAAGCACCGGTTCAAAAGATATTGGACATTAAACATGATAACTTCCTACTGGTCTTTTATACATTTTATCGCTTACAGACAGCATTGCTATTAGTTTTTCACTAGGAACTTAATTTTCTATTAATTTCATTTAATTTTTAATTTTTTATCCAGTGCTTCATTTGATTTAAAATTAACAACATAATTCTAGTTTTTATTTATTAGAGCAATCTTGTAATATACTTTATCTGGGCATTTCTGGGGCACAGATGGGCATTGTCCTTTGGTTAATTACCCCTTGTATAAATAACCCTTGAATAATGTTTTAAATATTTTTCTTTTTCATTTATAAAGCTTTTGTTTAGTTTTACTTATTTGTATGTAATTTTTAACTTTTATGAGTGAACAATGAGTGAACTTAATGCCTAGAGGCATTCTCTACGAGTCAACCCCTGAAATCAATTCTTGCATAAATTAGACTCACGTCCCATTTTAAGATTGGGCTGAAATTTTGTGAACCTAAAACATTTAAATCAGATGACCCAGCAATGTAATGCCATAGAGCTGGTCTGATGGTGAAGCCAAGGTCACCATACGAGCTCAGAAATGAAACGACGCATCCTAATGAACTCGAAATCGAGGAAGATAGGCCCTTGAATGGGGCCCATGTCACAGAAAAAGGTATATAGGTCGCCCCCCGACCAAGTGGACTGACGACCTGAAAAAGATAGCGAGCATCCGTTGGATTCAGAAGGTTCAGGACCGGTGGTGCAATTTAGGGTAGACCTACGTCAAAATTTAAAAAAAAAAATACTTCAAAAATCTAAATTGCAAATTATTTATTTATGTAGGTATCATTGATACACTTGTGCACCTCATTTTGTTGAATCTACCAGCATTTCGCAAAGGTCCTGCTGTGAACATCCAAGGGCTGGTGGATTATGATGGAACTTGGGCTCGTTTGATTTGACTTTTGATGTAGTTTGGTCTTCAGTAATATTGAAGGTCTGCAGATAAAGCTTAAGATAGTTACGAAAAAAAATTTTCACGTTACCAATCGGTAAACTATAATTTAAAGGTATTAACCTTTTTCTTAGATACAAAAGAATTTAGTTCAAACAATTTGACTAATAAATAAATAAAATAAAATAAACGCTTGCACAGTCATACCCCCGCAGTAGGGTTTTACCTGTGTCGCGGGTGGCATGGACGACACATTTAACATGTAATTTAACACATCACACCCCACGACCCGAGTACAAATATTTATCTTTCACATAAATATCTGCACCGGCCGAGAATCGAACCCGGGACCCCTCGCTTCGCAGGCAGGGTCGCTACCAACTAGGCTACAGGGTCGTCAAAACAAAACATGTTAAAAACTGCGAAGGAAGAACTAGTTTTTGATATTGATGGATTGCCGAAGTAGCTCGTCAGAACCTGCAATGACATCCTTTCCAGGATGAAGATAAGATGAATATTGATATAGTTTAACTATCGTACTAATTCCATTGAGAGAGATATGCCTGATACAAATAAATAAATAACGCTTCACACTCATAGCCCCACACTAGGATTCCCTGTATTGTGGATGCCATGGACAACACACAAGACAAGGACATTCACACCCAGACCGAGAACAGAGATTCAAACTCATTATTCTTTCTGCCTCGCTGAGAATCGAACCCAGGACCCTCGGTGCGGTGATCCGGCATGTTAACCATTGCGCCACACGACGACCCATGTGGCGCAATGGTTACCATGCCGGAAAGCAACGAACGAAAGAAACAAAGCTTTCTACGTGTTAGTTTTTGTTGCGTTTTTAACATATAATGCAATAAGATAAAAAAAGAATCATCAAAATCGGTTCACCCAGACGAAAATTCTGAGGTAACAAACATAAAAAAATTTTACTAACAAAAAATAACCGACTTCAAAGTCTCAAAAACTACTTGTCAGATCTCGTTCAAATTTATGTGGGACCACATGACAAGCACCTGCTTTCGATTAAAAAAAGAATCATCGAAATCGGTTGGCGTGATATTGAGTTATTCGTCAATTTGTCGCGCACATCTTAACACAAATTTACGACTTATGTGGTTTTCTCATAGATGCCATTGTCAGATCTCAATAAAATTTATGTGGGACCACATGACAGCCACCAGCTTTCGATTAAAAAAAGAATCATCAAAATTGGTTCGCCCAGTCCAAAGTTCTGAGGTAACAAACATAAAAAAAATACAGTCGAATTGAGAACCTCCTCCTTTTTTTTTCGTCGGTTAAAAATACATTTTTAACCGACTTCAAAAAAGGAGGAGGTTCTCAATTCGACTGTATTTTTTTTTATGTATGATCACTCGGCATTCGGCACAGGGTGGTCCGATTTTGATCATTCTTTTTTTAATGGATAAGGTATATCTTGAAATTGGTCCCATATTTTTTTGAAAATTTTATTCCCACCCTAAAGGTACGAAAATAGGGGATGATTGATTATTCACCCACGGAATTTTTACACGTTACCCCAATAACTTTGTACTGGATGATCCGATTTCGATGATTCTTTTTTTATTGAATATTGTATACCTTGAAGTTACTCTTGTTTAAATTTGGAAAGAAAATTTTACCCCTAAAGGTACGAAAATAGGGGATGATTTATATTTCACCTACTACATTTTTACCTGGTAACTGAATATATCACCAATAACTTAATAATTTTCATAGCAACTAAAAATTAAAAAATAATTATTTTTTGGCAAAAAATAAAACCAACGAAAAAAAAACTGAAAAGCGAAAAATAAAATAAACCATTTAGTATTATAAATTAAGATCCTAAATTAACTGAAAATAAATAATTTTGAGGCGGTGCCAAACCAATGAAAAAACAAACGGTGAAAAGATGTGCGCCGCGTTGCTGCTGCCGTGTGCATCGCATGCCACTGCCCTTATAAAATGAACTTTATGTAATTAATTTTGTTTGTTTGGCACGATCTCAAAATTATTTATTTTCAGTTAATTTAAGATCTTAATTTATAATACTAAATGGTTTATTTTATTTTTCGCTTTTCAGTTTTTTTTTCGTTGGTTTTATTTTTTGCCAAAAAATAATTATAATGTATTAAAACTAACAACCCTACCCGTTTCATAACATATTCTGCTACTGGCCATTTTACCAACGATCACTAGAATATACCTACTTAGTTTACGAGTAAGTCACGGAAAATTTTCACCAAATCGAAATTTGGCGTATTGCCGAAGTATCTCGTCAGTAAGCGTCGACATCATAAAACTAATGCTCTCTTAGTACCAACCCCGAATTTGTTATACATTTTTAGTACGCAGTTCTTTATGTTTGATTCCAAGGACGTGCTAAACCATCTTGACACCGTGACTCCTCAGCCAAGAGTGTATGGAGACAGTTCTTTATTATAATTACTATGATCTAACCTACAGTAATTAATCTATACTAATATATAAAGAGGAAAGATTTGATTTTTTGTTTGCATTGAACAGGCTCCGAAACTACTGAACCGATTTGAGAAATTCTTTCATTGTTGGGTAGCTACACTATCCCCGAGTAACATAGGCTATATTATATTTTCAAATAAATTAGGGATCCTTAGTAAAACTCCAATAATGTAACCCAAGGTGTATAAAAATAAGAAAACCGAAGCAAAGCGAGGGCGGTTACTCGTATTATATAAATTAATATTACATTAATTGACAACCTGTGTGGTCCAATGGTTACCATACCGGATCGCCGCACCGAGGGTCCTGGGTTCGATTCCCAGCGAGGCGGAAATTTGAATGACGAGTTTGAATTTCTGTTCTCGGTCTGGGTGTGAATGTCTAGTGTGTTGTCCATGGCACCCGTGACACAGGGAATCCTAGTGTTGGACTATGAGTGTGAAGCGTTATTTATTTATTTATTTAATTAGTGTATTTATATAACTTAGCTATCGAAACAATACATACAAACGAATATGATTATGACCTGCGCGCAGGTCCGATTGAGACTGTCGCTTCTTTTATTTTCTTTCCCTTTCCTTTTCCCTTTCCTTAGCCTATAATACTACCTACATTAATACAATAGCCTGCACATAACTTAGCTATCCCTGTCCACTAGACCACTAGGGCCAATAGCACTGTCCTACTTGGGCATCCGAGCGGCGCGCCCTGGTCGAGCGGATCGGAGAAAATCTTTCCCCGCCAGCTGTAGTAGCGGTGATGCTGGCGGAGAAAACTGCCTGGAAAACTGTGGTCTCCTTCTGCGAAACCGTCATGGAAAAGAAGGAGTCCGGGATCGGGAGAGGGCCGTTCCTGCTCGTAGATGGCTACGGCGGGTTTGAGAATGGGAAAGTCAGTACGCAGGGGAGGTACCGGTGCGTTCATGAGAGATCCCCCAGTCTCAACATTTGCAGCGGATGGCGGGGGTTTTAGTCAATGATCTTAATAAGATCATTGGTTTTAGTAGGTAAAAATCCTATATAAGCCACAATCCGAGGTTCGAGTATCTTTCGAAGATTTACCCCTCGAAAAAAAAGAAATCGGCCAGCAGTACAGTACTATCCATTCGAAAAAAAATGTATTTAACAAATTTGATTATAACCCGCGGGGCCAATTCTAAACTTTATCGGTTCTTTTAGTTAGTTAACTCTCTTTATTTTATTAGTCTGCAATGAGTCTGGCTTTCCAATTATTTTACTAGTCGGGCAGATAAAGAGCTATGCACTGATGGACTTATCTCTCTAATATATAAAATTCTCGTGTCACGGTGTTAGAAGTTGAACTCCTCCAAAACGGCTCGACTGATTTTCGTGAATCTTAGCGTGCATATCGGCTAGGGTGAAAAATCAGACAACATCTATTTTTCATCCCCCTAAATGTTAAGGGTGGTCCACCCCTAAATTATTTTTTTATTTTTTTGACAAAAATTTTTGTTTTTGTTTTTTTTTTTTATGATACAGCAAACAAAAATAATAATATTAAAAACTTTTGACAGAAAGAAGTATGTTGGGGCAACTTATTTAATTTATTTATTAATTTAATTTATAAAATTCTCGTGTCACGCTTTTTTGAAGTTGAACTCCTCCGAAACGGCTCGACCGATTTTCGTGAATCTTTGCGTGCATATCGGCTAGGGTGGAGACTCGGACAACATCTATTTTTCATCCCCCTACCCCTTAAAATTTTTTGGCAGAACAACATTTGCCCGGTCAGCTAGTAATTATATATAACTTACGCAGAGCCCAGAAACCTCCGACTAGATGCATCTGATACCATGAACTCCGTTATACTGGTTATACAGTTCTGGATGCACCACAAACAAATAAGCTACAAGGTTAACTTAAAGATACATGGAAATGGATTAATATTCCCAATTTACGTATCTTTAAAATCGCAAAACGCGCAATGTATGAATTAATTTCCACATTGAATTATAAGTAATTAACGAGTAACGTAGAAATTATTCTTTCAGTTAAATACGTCGGTTGTAATTGATAGAAGTACTTTATAGTAATTAATAAATTTAAAAATAGCATATCGCGTAATTCATTACGACAAAACAATCACAGAAATATTGATCATAGATAGGAAAGAAGACCATTGAAAATCACGCGTCACAAAGGGCACGTTCCACTAGACGTTCACAACGATCAAAATGACCCATTTGGCGTACCACTTGGCGACCACGGTCGTCATGGTCGCGGCGGAAACGTCATTGATGACGTCATTAATTTCGCACACGCCAAGCTCAAAACGACCCACATGTAAGAGTGGGTTGAGGTGGTCGAAATGCAGTGTTGCCAGATACGACGAACTTACGGTAGATCTCTCACCAGTTTTTAGACCTGGCAACACTGGGTAGAAATAGATGGTGATAGAAAGGCGCAATTTTTAAACGTTAAGGATGGCGACAGAAAATTACTTTGTATGATTCGACAAGAGATATTTGATTACATTTAAAAGTTTATTATTTAAATATTCCAGTAGAAGAAAATATAAAAAATGAAATTACTTTTTTCTTAATATAAATAAAATTGATAAAAAATTATTAAACTTTAATTGAAATTTAAAAATTATAAAGTAAATTAACTTCCGAGTTTCAGACTTATTTTCATTTCAACATCAACGGCTAAAACATGTAAGTACTCTGTGGCTAAAATTCTCCATATGCCCGTTCCACTTGGGTGTATGATTGTAACGCTCACAAGACAGTGGAACAGGAAAAACCGCGGTCGTAAGCGTGATCGTTCTGAACGTCAAGTGGAACGCAGTCAAAGAGTCATGCAATCACAACCATATCTAAATACAACACGTCACAAAAATGTTTAAGTAAAATCTATGGCTAATCACAATACGACACCAATCAACATCATTATCAAAATACATTTATCACACGATTTGAAAAATTTCAATTCATACGTACTGGCCACTGGAAGACATGAAAAAAATTTTGAAAATATTATGTGCCAATTGTATAGTAAATTAATGATTACATCAATATAAATGAAATTAAATACAAATTTCTTTCATTCAGGCTTTATATTTTTAGAAGATTGTAAATTAATATGGAGGTTACACCTGACCAGAAGTAGACTCTACATTTTAATAATAATAATTAACCATACCTACTGATTATTAAACAAATGTTTTATTGTTTTTAATTCACTGTATTCAAATAATCAGAAATAAACAATATTTCCAATCATATCATGAGATAAATAAATAATTATGTTAGAAATAAATATTATTCTGCATTTTTTGCTTACTTTGTTAGGGGCCATCCATACATTACGTCACACGTAAGGGGGGGGGAGGGTCGATGTATTGTGACATTGTGTGACAAAGGGTGGGAGGAGGTCCTAAACTTCGTGACGTCACATTTCAAAGTCGAATAGTTGGTATGTACCTATAGGTAAATAAAAAAAAATGGAAATAGAACTTATTTCGGAACTGCTTTTTTAATTTAATAATTTTTAGGTGTAAAATTTCATAATATGTGACGTCACACTTTGGGGGGAAGGTCTCACAAATGTGACCAGCTGTGACCAGGACAGGGGGAGGGGTCAAAAGTCATGAAGTTAGTATGACGTAATTTATGGATGGCCCCTGACCATGAATATATGACTATCGTCACCCACCATGAAATCAACCATGAACATCAACTACACCAAAGGCATCACTGATGCGTTGCCGGCCAAGAAAGCGAGAAGAAAAAAAAGAAAGAACTGGCTCTCAAACCCCCAGCCGGAACACGATAAGTCGTTTGGTGGCTGACTCATGCTCAAGGGTGGTAGCCAAGCGAACCCCATGGAGAAATAATAATAGTAATAATGGTATTAATTAGCAATTAAAATCAATATTACCAATATAATCCCTCTGAGGGGCCCTACCACCAGCGGGCCAGATTTAGTTGCTTCTTAAGACACCCATCCGGCATGGGATTGGGGTCAGTATTCTAAGCCACCCCAATACGGCAAAAACTATTTTATAATCGATCACTAACACAATCACCTTAAATAATAGGAAGATTATTAATCAAAGAAGTTAGGTAAAAGTTACAAAGTTTACCTAACGCGTGCCTAGTGTCTACGTAACGCATTCGATTCGTATCGAGCCGAGCGGTATCGAACGGGCTGTAGTGACGTGCCGTATCGAGCGGCCGGCATCGATTGTCGACAAATCGATGCGTTCAGCTGACGACCGTTGTGTTCCGTAAACAACGGGCGCAACACTGTTTTTATACGGTTTTCAATTCTTTTTGTAGATTTAGAGACTTAGAGAGTTCTTTTTGTACGAATTGAAGATAGTTTTAATGTCGACAAAACAATACTTTTTTGTTTATGTTCCAAAATAATACATACATTTGGTTTTATAGTTGTAATTTTGAGTAAATAAAAAATTGTAAGAGGATAATATATTTCACTTACATATTATTATCTACACTTACTAGGTATTGTTTTGAGTATTTTCCATGTATAGGTAAAACTTTACAAAACATAACTATGCTAAGTTATTTGTTTTACAGCGAATAAATATCATGAAATGGAATTGAAATTGATGAGATATGTAGATATTATTTGTTTTAACAATGTTACTGATAAACGTGTGTTTTTTAAATATTTAAAATGACTTAAATTTGAAATCAAAAGCCACGTAGTAGGTATGTGCTAGTTTTTGTTAATTACATGTTGATTTTTTCGTTGAAGACTTCAAATTCTGAACATTACTTTCTATAATAAACGTTTAAATTGTATCCATTTAATTAACAAAACAGTCACCACTAAAAGAAAAGAACCCAGAAAAAACTACATTACGTCGATGTCAGGATCTTGTAAAACATTTTACATATCTACTATAATCTATAGTAATCCGAAAAGATGCTTTTGGTTAAACTGTAAAAACTATCTGTAATCATTACGATCTGCTGTTAAAGTCCGGCCACTGAAAGAATGAATTTCTGACATCTGTCAATGTTGGCGGGTACAATGAAGTTTTGTAAAAAAATAAAAATTTTAATCTTCAACGGAAGAATTTCCGTACATCATTTTCAAAAACGAATGTGCATCAGTGAACGAATATTAGTTCATTGATGTGCATATAAGGACGGAAGGAATGAATTTTTTATTTAAAGGTTTTTGTTGCTTTTTACAATACTTTATTGTAAATATCTACATTGACAGACGTCAGTAACGTGTTCTTATAGTAGTCAAGCTATAGTCCTAAGGTCTTATTCATAAACACTTAATAAACCTATTTAAGCTATTGTACTCTTTTAATATGTTTTCTCTTTATCGTTTTTCATAAGAGTGAAAGACACAAAACATTTTATAAGCCTTCAATAACTTAGCTTGTTTTTATGAATAAGAATATAATTTAACAAACAGTATAACGCTGTCTTATCCTTTGTTATCTTATCTTTTGACCTACCTCCTACTGTCTACCTCATAGAAGAATTCTTTAACATCAAACGCACTAAATAAAAGCCATTTGAATAGCATAAGATAGTCCTTATCTCTCATTGCCTATCAACGATTTGCATACCAATAAGGGGACCTTCGAATAGACTTACCTCAGAACTTTCCCTCATTAATTCCTTCATAAATAAAAATTGTATAGTTGTAATCCTAATTTTAAATGAGAGCAAAGCCTGGCAACAAATCGAAAGCTTTTACGATATTTTCTTCAAATAACTAAAACGAGATAACTTATGACCCTGAATGGAATTTACTTATTTAGCAAAGTCTACAAAAAGTTTAATTGTGTCTGTATTTTCTGACGAGAATCTTACCTATTGTTATCTTTTAAAGCATCAAAGAGAAACGTTTGAGTCACAGGTCTCACTCTCGCTTTTGGTTAAGTCAGATCAAGTTTATGTTGGCCTCAAACTGATAACATGAAGAAAAAGGATCGTATTCATAACCGTTTTAACACACCTCTAAGAAAAAGCTGTGTTCAGCATTAGACTTCTAAAGCCTGACAGTCAGATGCAGCGCTCTTAAATAAGATATTTACCCATCAGATTTGTTATAACCTTTTAAGTTAGAATGCGACTACAATTTCACCTTATCGAAAGAGGGTCTAATTATTAAAGCCTTTTTACAAATGTCCAAATACCCACAATATGATCTAAAATAATAAACAAGGAGAGAAAATACACAGACGTGATTTTTAGGCAAACTTTTCGGGTCACGATATTAAGATGACGAATAATGTTAAATAAACAAGACAAACATTGGACTGAATTGCCTTCGTCATAATCTCAGATAACATTAACCCGAATCATGTTGCACACAATAATATAAAGTATGACATGAAATTTATTCCCTGTAATGAAATAGGAGGCACCGTGTTTAAAGTAAGATATTAAAGTATAGAAGAGTTATTGTACACAAAGATTTGATTTGAAACAAGTCCAGTACGTGACTGCATAATAGATCAATTAACATGTGACAATATGACGAAGTGAATGAAATAGTCAATGATAAAATGAGACTTGTCGCAAAATAATTAACCTAGACATAATTACAATCTAATTAATAAGAAAAAGCCATGCATCGTACATACCTGCTAACCTTAGCGCCGACATCCTCTGAAATTCAGGTTCTTGAAGCCATTTCCACATCCGCCTAAATGTTTCTCTCCCTGATTTTAGTTTGGACCATGGCTTTGGATTCCGTAGCAAATCGCTGAGCGTGCCTTGTGACCGACAAAGTACCCTTTGCGCAAATATCGCCTGTGGTATCGAGTATCGTTTCAACTCTCCACTTATCCTTTGAGCTAATTCCTTAGTGTTGATCTCCTCCGTGTCATTTTGTATCGGGACTTGGGTTATGACCTGTTCTTCTCGCGCTAATAACGCGGCGTTGATGTCCAACCCCGGACTGGGTATCGGCGGGGTAGGAGACCGCCTCTCGAAAGAGTTGGGAGACGCGCTCCTTCTACTGTAAGCAGACTGGGGGGACAAAGGCTCGTTGTATGGCGCTGGAGAGAGCGACGCATACGACTGTTGCTGTTGGATGACGGTGAAGGTTCCTCCAGCGTGGTAGGCGAACTTATCTGATACCGTACTGATAGGTGGTAGAGGTAGGAGCGGCGTGAGCGTGGCGTAGCTGGCTGGCTCGAGCCCGGGCGGGGTGAGCCGCCCATTGACGGCCGCGAGCGGGTGGAACGCCGCATCTCCGTCTGGGAGGAGGTCCGCAGGGGAGAGCCTGGGGGGCGATGCGTTGCTCGGCGCAACGATGACGGTGAGCGGCGCGCGGTCTCGGATCCTTGACTCATCCATGGCGCGCGGCCGGCGGCGGCGGGGTCGCGCGGGCGACTGAAGCACGCCTGCGCGACGCACCCTTCCGTCCCCTCGGTCCGCGTCCTGCAAACACCCCTATTTTCCCAGCTCGAACATCAAATGTTCTATCTCGCTACCCCGCCACGCTAAAATAGCTCTTATTTTCAAATGATTTGCTTCATGTTACTGTGAAAGCCGCCATCTGCCCTGGCTGTGTGACGTGAACACTCTACAATGCACCCTTAACCTACCCTGCGGCGAAACAAGTACTGTCCAATGCTCTTGCTTGACGGACAAAGTCGATTGCTGTCCAAGTTGTACACGTGCGTGTTGGTGATGAAACAAAACCTGCAATGAAAGTCGTTTTAAAAGGAAATGTAGACATGTAAAGGATGTTTTGTTTGACGTGGTGCAGATCGTGCCCTCGTTCAAATATCGCTGTCACTCGGCTACTTGCTGCCTACCTCGCAGCGGAACTTCCAGCCGAACCAACAAAAATCTTATTTACATACCTAATTCTAATACGCATTTGAGAATTAGAATTAAAAATTAATTGGATTTACCAATTTTTTTTATTAATTAAAATCGGTTTCCTTCTTAAGTCGACAATGCGTCACTGACTTAGCCAGTTGGTGGATCTGGATACCCATCCAACATCAAGACTTGTTTAGTATCAAGAGGGCTTTGGACTGGTTAGATAAATACTGATATATAATCATTCGTAATTCAAAAAAAAATACGAACAGACCCTTTACTACTAAGTTCTCAATAAAAATATTTCTACTCAAGTATAAAAAATGGAGCAACTACTCTACTCCTCAATACTCTATAGTAATACTTGACTAGCAATTCTTGTTCGTGTTAATGGCTAACTAACAATACTAGTTCAAAAACCAATCTAGGTTTTGAATAGGGGAAATAAAGACATAATTATAAAGTACAGTGCAAAATGTAAAAGCGGCGACCTGAAAAGGTACGTGTTGTAGACGGGTAGAATGACCCCACGCGCCACCTGGCGGCCTGGCCCCGACAAAAGGGCTACTAGGGATGTTCTACAACTGTTGGTTGTCGATAAAAATATCTACAGATAATCCCATCGCGAAACTTGCATCGTCCTTTCTTATATCTTCTTTCCTATCTCTAATTTAGCCAACAAAGCATCTGTGATGCCTTTGGTGTTACTGATGTCTTTGGCTGCGGTGACCACCTACCATCAGGTGGACCGTTTATAGTAAAACACATAATAATAAAAAAAATCTGCTTCATTTTCTGCATCTTTATTTTTAATTGTTTTATGTGCTTGAATACTAACTCGAATTTCTTGTCTTGATGTACTCTCAAGTCTCAAACCATCACGGATGCTAATAAAATAGAATTCAGTACTCTACAAATCTAATAAGACTCACTGATTCCACGTTTAAGAAAGACTGTTAGATCCAAAAACAATATAGAAAACCTTGTTTGTCTGTGCGTTAATTTTTTCTAATCTTAAAAAAGCCTAAACTAATTTACATATACAATTATTTTCTTTTTTATCTTGTAGTGATATTGGAATATCGTTTGGTAGTGTTTGTTTTATTTCAGTCGGCTAGCAGAAAATAATATACGGCAATTCTAAGAAACTTGAATGTTTTTTGAGTGCGCGTGAATACTGGGTACTCGAAAGCGGAAACAACAACAGCTTGTTTGATACTAAAACGGAACTGATTGTAATCTTATCGTTTTATAAGACGTCAGTTTATAAGAATTCGCTTTGCGATTCGCTTGTCGATAACTTAAAATAGACTCTGGGTTAAGGGCACTTCGATATCGACAAACCGCCCCCACATCTCTAATTATAGTTTTGTCTCCCCTACGCCGCCAACGCGAAACAGTAGCTTGCTGTTACCTCAAATATTGTAACGAAACATGGTACTGACTGATGTGACGAATGATCGTCATAAGGAATAGGTACCTGTGTTCTATACATATAAATTCCTGGGTGACCGGACTATGTGGGTGAAAATATGGAGAAAACTAATTTTCACCCAAAAAGCTCGACCTAAAACGAGTACAATCTAGATTGGTTTTTCACTTCATTGTAATTTTCATCCCAATTGAGTGGCTTTCGAGAACGTTCTTAAATTATCTTCTGGATTTATTATTGTGTTTAAGTGTTTTTGTTTCGGATACCTTGTTAGTGAAGAACAAATAGTATAGTCCGTTTTTAACCGACTTCAAAAAAGGAGCAGCAGCTATTCAATTCGACTGTATTTTTTTGTGTTTCTTACCTTAGAACTTTCGAATGGGTGAACCGATTTTGATGATTCTTTTTTAATCAAAAGCTGGTGCTTGTCATGTGATCCCACATAAATTAGAGCAAGATCTGACAAGTAGTTTTTGAGTAATTTTGAAGTCCGTTATTTTTTGTCAAGAAATATTGGTAAACAATATCATCATTAATTCGTAAATTATTTTTATTTTGTGTCTGCATTATTTTTAAATTATAAATTAGGACAAAAAAAGATAATAAACGATTATTTACTAAATAACTCGTTTTAAAAAAATTACTATATTGGGTTTCTTGCTACCTTCTTGTCTTTGACAACTTGTTAGGTATAGACATTCGCGAGCGGTGGTGGTCTCTTACCACCAGATTTACCGGTTTTACTCAGTTATGAACTGTTTATTGCAAAGTATTAGTCTAGTGAGGAATTATTACATATTATGAACAAAATAACAAATCCTTAGTTTCAGCGTTTACTGATATACGGAACATAGTTAATTTAGGTGAATAATCATGGGAATTGCAAGCTTGCTAGAAGCTTTTGAGGTTAAATGAACATGGCACCAGTTTCATTGTGTTCCGTGATACTTATCTATTACGATACATATAAGCTTAGTAGTCTCATTCATTTTAAACCAACTTAAAAAAGGTGGAGGATCTCAATTCGTTATTTCCTCAAAACTCCGTCGTTTATCAACCGATTTGGCAAAATCGTTTTAACCGACTTCAAATAAAGGAGGAGGTTCTCAATTCGACTGTATTTTTTTTATGTTTGTTACCTCAGAACTTTGGACTGGCGAACCGATTTTGATGATTATTTTTTTAATCGAAAGCTGGTAGCTGTCATGTGGTCCCATATAAATTTTATTGAGATCTGACAATGGCATCTATGATAAAACCATATAAGTCTTAAATTTGCATTAAGTAAGCGCGACAAATGGACGAATAACTCAATATCACGCCAACTGATTTCGATGATTCTTTTTTTAATCGAAAGCAGGTGCTTGTCACGTAATCCCACATAAATTTGAACGAGATCTGACAAGTAGTTTTAGAGTAACTTTGAAGTCGGTTACTTTTTGTTAGTAAAATTTAGATTATTTATTTGAAAGGGTTATACTCCAAATTGGTCCCATTGTATCAAAATTCAGTCCTCAAATATTATAGATATACAACAAAATAGATCATGTTTTTTGAAGACTGTTTTTTTTAACTCGGCTTTTTTGGTAAAATTTTGATTATTTTATGGTGTAATCAAAATATTAAAAAATGTTTTGTTAAGATTATACTTGGTACCTACTGCTACCCGTGTCATTACACTCACTCATTATTCAGACCAGTGTAATTTGCATCAACAATTTTATGTTTTTTATCTAATTTCACTTACACCCTTTGAAAAAACGGTTTTTATATCCCTTATCGAAAAAAACAACTGTCACAGCCCTAATTATTAAAAAATCGTCATCGTGTCACTATGCATATTCGCATGTCTAGAACAATACCTTATCACCCCTCGGTATAGCACCCTATTTGATTAGCATAACATGAACTGACAGCTGCGTAGCGCACGCGCCGCCGCCATCTTGTGACGTCATATCGATTTTTCGAAAATCGATCGTATCGACCGCACACCTGTGTAGCTCGTGCCACTCACCGAACTTCCGGGTGCATTGACCTTTTTTTTCTTTAACCCTATAAGATATCGTATTGCATTCATTATGCCATAACTAGAGGATATGGGATTTTGTAAGGTTTCGGGTTATTAAAAGGCGATAGGTAAGGAAGTTTGCTTCAAGGTATCTCTAAAGGATGTGCAGGATTTTTGTATTTTATCTATATAATATTTTAAATCATTAAACAAGCAACAATGTAACTTGAGTGCACCCTTTATCCTAACTGAACAATCCGAATCCTTCTGGTTATTAAATTCGTCATTAAAGTCCAATAGTGCTAACGGAAGAAGGTTGAATACTTAAGATTTCGTGGTGTGGTAGAACTGGTAGACTATCACAATAATAAAGCCTACACACTTTACATTGTTAAAAGATACATAACTGATCTAACGATAGAGTTACAATAGTCTCTAGGGTAAAGTAGGGTAACTTAGGATAACTAGCACCTCCAAATAGCACAGAATTAAAATGACGAGTAAATTATAGTCTGTTATTATAATAATTCGCACGCTTAAAACGCTGCCAGTACGTAACGTTGAAATATCACAAAATTGAATATATTTTTGTAATAATCAAAAAAAAAATAATGAAAATTAAATAAATTCATGAATTCTTGTGTCGTGTGACTGTCATGGAGTTAATTTAATTAACGAAAAATAAAAAGCGCAGATGCACCTTACAATTATTACAATGACTTTTCCTGGAATAAGCAAGAAGAGAGGATTACGTATTTGCAAGTCTAGCCAGTAGGTATAGTACATACAGTACAACATTTTAATATATACATTTGATATTTAGGATTTTCATAGTACATGCAAACCTACATTATTGCGCAGAAGTTAATAAATAATTTAAAAAAATGATGAACAAATTACAGCAAAAACATAAAAATCATCAAATTTCTCTCAAGATAACTAATTAATTAGTAGGTGCTGTGTTATCAAAAACTCGATATTTCTAAGTCGTTAATTTAAGTTTGATGACATCACACTTTAATAGGTACCTGTAGTACTACATATTATGAATTCTGTGTGTAGTTAAGTTTAGAATCCCAAAAATATAACAAAATCAATACAAAAATCTATAACTGTACTAAAATATACACTTACCAATTCTTTAATCTTCTAAATATCTCTTTGCAACAATAGGATACACAATTTCGATTATAATTAACGTGACCCAGAATAATATCGAAAATTGATAACTACGATCCTACAATATCGGAAATCTTCACCCTCATCGAACGACCCGTTGTCATGGCAACGCCGCGAAACCATTAGCGTAAAGCTAGTGACGTATATCGGTCTCCCTCTTACACACCTTTTCTTAATCAAAGCCAAAAAGAGATAGAGAATGTCTCATAGTAAGCTTAAAATACAGCAGCCCCTGCTAAAATCGATATCGCACAAGGCTAGGCGTCGATTATCCGTTCTTTGCGTTTTCGGTAGAATAAGGTACTATAACCGTTTCGTCTCTTATAAAATGGAGTCCTAATTCCGTGTAATAGGTTCTATTTTACAAATAACAAAGTTTGTGACATGTTTAGATGTTAAAATCCTTACGTTTTGCAGTCTTGTCGCGTGGTATTACATCGACTATTGATGTTAGCGATCGTAGAGAACTTCGATTTATTGGATACTTCTATAATAGGCAAAGTGGGAATCTCCGTAGTCCTGTTAAAAGTTAAATTATTGCATTTTTATAACAGATACCTAAATGAGTAAATAGCCACCTACTAGGTGAAATAAGAGGCCTTACCGGGAACAAGCTTTCACACAGCTCTCCGACAATGTTATTAAAACTTGTCTAAAATCCACTTATGATTTTACAAGGAAAGTCGTTAACCAGGGAGGTAAAAAACACTCCCAAAAGAAACTGAGAAAGAGCGCTGAGCTCTCCAGGCCCATACGCGATGCCTCGTCCATCGTTCAGTAGGTTTCACTATCACAAAAGATTAGCATGGTCCCAACGTCAACCCTATAATAAAATAGCAAAATCTTAAACATTAAAAGATACCTTAGTCGGACTGACTTGAAGTCATTGTTTATTTTACTTCCTACTAATATATTTTGCCGTATTGGGGCGGGTTATAATACTAACCCCAATCCCAAGCTGGATGGGTGTCGTAAGAGGCGACTAAATGCGGCCCGCTGGTGGTAGAGTAATTCCTCGAGGGATTAAGTTGGTAATTTTGATTTCAATTATTAATTAATATCCTTATTACTATTATTATTTCTCCATGGGATTCGCCTGGATAGCTACCAACCACCCTTGAGCATGAATCAGCCGTCAAACGACTCGTCGTGTTCCGGCTGGGGACTTGAGAGCTAGTTCTTTCTTTCTTTTTCTTCTCTCTTTCTTGGCCGGCAACGCATCACATGCCTTTGGTGTTGCTGATGTCCATGGGCGACGATAGCTACTTACTATCAGGTGTATCGTCCGCTCGTTTGCCGGCTATTTCCATAAATATATATATTATTATATATATTACACATGTAAAAGTTGGTGAGCATCTATTATGTTTCTTACTCTTTCACTCAAAAACTACGCAACAGATTTTAATGAAATTTAGCACACAGGTAGATCATGATCTGAATAAAAATATAGGGTAATTATTATCCCGGAAAATACGGGAAAAGCCTGAACTAGAGCATAGTTATTAAATAAGCAGCAATAGGCAGTAGTATTGTAACGAGGTGTAATACCTCGTTCAATATTCCTTGGCTGGCAGATGCATTTTTCACTTATAATACCACAAGAGCTTCAAAATTATCGGGTATTTCCCGATAGGTTCGTTGCAAACAAATGAAGGAGTCAAGTTTTTCAGGTTAAAAAATCACGAGCGCGAAGCGCGAGTGATTTTTCCTGAAAAACTTGACGATTTTATTTGTTTGCAGGGAACCTTGAGGGAAATGCCAGATAATTTTGAAGCTCGTGTGGTATTCGGGGGATTATTTTTCCAATTTTCACAATTGAATTCAACCTGTCAGTTTGACGTGTGGTTAATTTGACTGGATCATGTTTTGTTTTTTATATATTATTATAGCAACTACCAGAGAAAATTTTCAAAAAATTATCAGTATATTACCATGTAGGTTGTACCACGTGACGTCGAATGGTGCAATTCTATTGGTCGATATTTGGGTCGGAAAAATAATCTTCTAAATTTTTAAATCATGACAGTTGGATTGGTTTTCAAAGATGCATCTATCAGCTGGGTTCCCATCGGGAACTTGTATATACGTTATTTTTTATTTTGGATGCTTTTATTAGTTTTTATTGCGGTTACAGTGCCTACTTTATATGATCATTTGATACTGTGTATTACTCGTAAGACAATACAATAATTTGAAGAATCGAAGTTGTGCTCACCTACCCCGCCCTGAGAGCCTTACTTTTTACTACAAGGATCTGCACCCTCGCAGTATGAAGCGAAGAATTTGTAAGTCTGATTAAAAATATAATACCTTTGTAAGGAGTTATTGTTATTCATCCACCATCCATCAATGACCTCTATGCTCTAAATGGTTACTAGGCCTAAGTTAGATTCCTAGCGAGGCTAAAATTTAAATGATGATTTTATTTTTGACAAGCTGTTGCCTTCGGCTTCGCCCGCGGTAGAGATCGATTTTTACAAATCCCGCGGGAACCCTGAACTTTTCTGGGATAAAAACTATCTCACACTATAGGGTACACGACGAATAAAAAATTAATCCTCACTTTACCTGTAAACCCTTACAGCCCTGAATAAAAATGTTTTTCAATATTTTATTCTACGATTCTATGACAGACAGACATGACGAAACTATAAGGGTTCCAATTTTACTTCGGAACCCTAAAAAGGCATATCGCATATCGCAAGAAATCAAATGGGGGGATTGCATGCAACGAGCATTACCTAATAATAAAATAACAACGATACAAACTCAGAACCCCATATATTATTAAACAGGATTCATGTGTCGTGGGTGCCATGGACAACACACAGAGACACCTAATAAGACCTAACTATTAATAAATAAAAACAAATGTAAATGGCCGATAACCGAGTAGATAAACCTCAAATATAGTAAGTGATTAATGCAAACTATGGAGTTCTATTACATTGTTTCGCCACAAAAAGACCCTTCTTATTTCCACGTTAAAAAACATAAAAATACTTACCTATATACTTATGGCGCCTATCGACTTTTATTCGATACTAGCTAACACAGCGAACTTCGTATCACCTTTTTTTTAAATAAAAGTAGCCTAAGTTACTCCTTGCTACATCAGCTATCTGCTAGTGAAAGTCGCGTCAAAATCGGTGCAGCCATTTTAGAGCCGGAACAAACAGACAGACAGACAGACAAAAATTGTAAAAAATGTTGTTTTGGTAGATGTACCGTGTATACATCCAAATGCAGTTAGTAAAAAGCTGATATTTTAATATTACAAACAGACTCTCCAATTTTATTTATTTGTATACCTATATTCCGTTGAATATCACTCTCTTTTACTGCTACAACCTTTTCTCTAAAGATTCTCTGTATCATGAGCACCCGGTAAAGTAAAATATGCACAATCTACGACGAGTAAAGTTTAAAATCATAAATCAAACTAATAATAGAGTAATGTATCGACTATAACATCCATTAAAACCTAAGGCATCTGTCAATTGCTGTACAATTCACCCTCTAATTACTTACGGAAAACTAACTCTATTTAATTAATTCAGGTATGTTGCTAGGGAACACTGGGGTGTGTAGATGGGGTTAAACATAATAAGCTCATTCTTAGGGTAGGTTACATACAAGTCATCCAGTGTAAAACAGGAAATATATGTGTAACGTGGTAAAACTATTGCCATGTACGGCCTCGGTTCACATCCTACTCATATCATACTAATATTATAAATGTGAATAAATAAATAATAAATAATAAATAACGCCACACACTCATAGCCCCACACTAGGATTCCCTGTGTCGTGGGTGCCATGGACAACACACTAGACAAGGACATTCATACCCAGACCGAGAACAGAAATTCAAATTCATCATTCAAATTTCCGCCTCGCTGGGAATCGAACCCAGGACCCTTGGTGCGGCGATCCGGCATGGTAACCATTGCGCCACACGGGTCGTCAATGTAAATTTGTTACGCTTTCAAGCGAAAACTATTAACCGATTTGGCTGAAATTTGTAATGGAGATAGCTTATACCCTGGATTAAAACATAGGCTATTTTTTATCCCGGAAAAGTTCAGGTTTCCCGCGGGATTTGTAAAAATCGATCTTTACCGCAGACGAAGCCGCGGGCAACAGCTAATTATTATTATAAATGTGAAATTTTTTGTGAATGTTTCTCACTCTTTCACGCAAAAACCATAGAACGGATTTTCATGAAATTTTAGCACACGAGTAGACCATAATCCGGAACATACAAACATACATACATCCGGAACATAGGGTCCTTATTACCTCGAAAAACGCGGGTAAACCCGCGGGCAGAACGCTAATCTATTCTAGATTAGATGAAGCTTTAATCAACATGCTGATTTAGTACACTGAAGTATTATTACTAGCATATAGAACCGACACCGCGAACACAATGTATGTCACAATGAATTGGCGCCGATCGGCTTCAATTTTCAATGGATTCGTTATACTTTGAAAGGAGAACGGGGGCTCAATTTTGATAATAGGACCTCCCGGCGGGACACACATTTTGTTCGAGATATCTGTTCTATGACATTATACTTCAATAGGTTAATGCTATTTTTTCAAATGCGTAGTTGCTGTAGGCCGTTTCAACCTTTATAGATTAACGTATATTATAGTTTTCATAGTCCTTTATGTTGGTTTCTTTTATGGTCTTAGCAAGCAATAAGGATTTCTGTAACTTCTGTATCAAATTAAACGTATTATAGTAAACTGATACCTCTTGGGAGAGTTCAGTTGCCTATATTACAGGCTTACGCCCAGTTTAGGCAGCTGACGAACATTTAGCTTGGTCAACATACTATAAAAAAGTATTACCCAACACCATGTACATAATATGTAAACATATTCTTGATGAATAAATGAATTTGATTTTGTAACTGACTTGTCTAAAAGCATATAACTTTGTACCTATGTACTCTAAGAAAGGAGTTTTGAATTCATTCCCTAAAGAGATTATGTGGAAGGCAAAATTTGTATTATAAAACAATATTTCCGGACGAAGTCGCGGACACCAGTTCATCATAAATAAAACGCAATTGTTGTTTGTTTCTTTGTATTGCATCAACTGTAACACTTTCAGTTTTCATCGATATTGAGCAAAGTTTACCTACATTATTATAATTGCTGGCAATTGCGCGCCAAATTGTTTATATGTCATCGGCCATTTTGGAAATTGGATTCTTTATCTGTGCGTCGATTTGTGCGTAGCGTAAGATATAACCTTGTCATGGAGTTCAACTTGACGGTGTATTTTAGTTTGAATTCTTCCAATATTATTCATGTAAGTTTAATATTTTTAACCTGTTGAATTGAAGTTTAGGAAAATAAATCTAAACGAAAGATATATTTTCGTATAATCGTATAATTTATAACTTAATATAGTATTTTTGGAATTTGAATTTTAAATTTATATTTTATCATTGTTTAATTTTTACAAAGCGTAAATTTATAAAAAAAAGCTTCAATATTATAAAATTAAAATGAGGTGTGTTTTTCATTTTAAATATATTTTCTTTTTTATGAAAGAAAACACTGTTCTAAATAAATAATGACATTGTAAACAATTAGGCCCGTAATGCGAGCATAACAACGCATGCTATGTCAGAATGCTCGACCCACCATGACAATACACACACGACACCATACCGTGCCGTTTCATATTTGTTTTAAGCTTTAAGCACCAATTTTCTTTATAACAAGTCGTTCGAAATAATTAAACGACTAAAATTCTATAAATATCTTACTATGTATAGGTTAAAAATACATGTTATAACATTTTTACAAGTCTATCTTTAGTTTATTATTACCCATGTGTAAATCAAGTAACTATTTTCCAAATTCCTTAATTATTGGTGTTGTAATATTACGCTACGATCATCTCAAAATCAAGTTATTTGATTCACACACGTACGGTTTAAACACAAATTTAAAAACATAAAAAAACTATAGAAATGTGTAAAAAATCATTAAAGACAAACTTTATAATTGTAACTCAAAACTTTGCGAACTACTAGGTAATTGTACAAAAAGAATTATATAAATACACTCCGAAAGATATTTACAGACAAAAATGGTCATGGACACAATCATAATACACTAAAATAATTAATAAATTCGCTAAACAATTTATAATTGCACATCAGAATCGATGAACTAAGAAATTCATAACTAGGAGTATTTTTTCTATGGGTTAATTAATTATCCTTATAATTAAGAATTAGTTACGTATGTTATTTTAATTCAGAAATCCAAAAAAACTTAGTAGTAAGACGGATTTGTGTTTCATATTAAATTTGATACATATTTTTAAATAAAGTCGAAAATTGTGAAACTTTTCTTAGTACAGAATAATGTGGTATAATATTAAGAAGCCTCGCAACAATTAAAATTTAACTAGTTTCAAAATAAAAGCGAGCCTAATTCAAAAGTTGCGTACATTAGATATACATGCCAGTAAAGTATATAATAGGTACGTAAGTGGGTATAATGTAGGTAATTACTAAAATTATAGAATATATTAGAAGTATTTATATTTCAGCAAAACTACGCAAGGAAGCGTTACTTAATTTTTATAATAATTAGTAGAAGAGGGGTTACAGTTAAACTGGATTCGAAAATAACTTCCAGACTGCTGGGTGCCCAGTTTTTTTTAATTTCGATAACATACAACATAATGTTGGTGATTGGAGAAAAAGACGAAGATAATTTGGAAAGAAATGAAGTACTTTTGAGTAACAAAATTCAAGACATTGAAATCATCCCAAATTATTGGGTCAAGTATTATCGTAACTGAAATAGAAAATTAGCGATGTAGGGAAAGACAAAACTGTAACCGCTCATTTACACGCGCGTGTCACGGACCGTCTCGTGGCGCGTCCGTAAGCCACGCCCCCTACGCGCGTGTGAACACCACGCGAGCGCTCGCGCGAGCCCCTTTGGCGCGCGCGTACAAAAATTACAAAACCGCTCCCGACGCGAGCCCTGCGAGCGCGAGACGCGCCGCGGTCTGGTCCGCGAGCGCGCTGTTCACACGCGCGCGTATGCGCGCGTCTCGCGGATTGTCTCGTGGCTCGCGCGCGCGTGTAAATGGGGTATAAGAGATTCATAGACAAGCCTTTGCAAAAATGAAGTCTAACAATGAAGGTATATAGTTCCAGGCTTTCAAATAATATTCAGTAATTAATCATTTATTTCTAGTTAGCACGTTGTATAGAACGCATCATAAATATACAATATTGTTGTATCTAAGGCACATAATGTTTAGGCTTTCAATTATTACTCCATATAGTAACAATGGTGCTAATTAAAGAATTAAACGACTTTCGTATCCGAACAAACGTATTACTCGAGTGCGAGAACTTGTTCTGAACGATACATTACATACACCAACACTAACATGAGTAATACCGTTTGTCGGACACATACGAACTATTGCAAAGCTAGTAATAAAAAATACTACCAATTCTACCGACGCTGTCAACAAATATTATCCCTTTAGTATCTTAATCGTCACAATTCTTAATTTTGCCATTACATAACAACTTTGATCTCTAAACAGGTCTGTTTTATACAAATACGTAATAATTATTATCTCTTTCCATCAGCACTTACTGTGCATATTTGCCAATCATACAAAAACAACTATTTCAATATAAGACACGTCCAGAATGAACATTTTAATCACAGTCTAGAATTTTCGGCACCAATAAGCTTGTAATTCGTCATCCTTAGTCGATCTTCCCGCGTCACGTAATTTTCTGTCAATAACTCGACGAAATTTAGTTGGTATCCCGAATACATTCAAGCCTTAAATGACATCACTATTTCAGTTTTCTTCTTCGTAATTTCTAATAATTACTATAGCTAGCAATTGACTAATCTCGCCTCTCTGCCTAGTTGAACTATTTATAGCTGTTACAATAACTTTACCTCTATAGTCTGTTCTGTAATAGCTATGTATTGTACCAAATGGCTTCACTATATAAGATCAAATTTCTTACATAGAACCCAGTCCAGTATTTATCTTCTATAGAAAAAATATTCTGCGAATTATTACGAATATAGGATCGAACTACTCAGTACCAATTTCTAGCTTCACTAAAGCTGTTTTATTACTATATTATTTTAAATATTTATTGCTTGTCGTTTATTGCTACGTTTCCTACTATATTCTATGACCTAATTATTTTAGTAAATACTTTAGGGCGACTTCGATGGTGACACAATCTCAAAATAATCAGAACTAAATAAAAAGGTGCAAGCCTGAGTATTTGAGGATTACATTTTATTCCTGTTGCCAGGCTGAAATTACTATAGGAACCAAAAAGTTGACCAAACTCGAAATACGTTTTAGAATAGTCAATATAATTTTCATTTTATTTAGTTCATACTGCCGGAATCATGTTAGCTACAAATTGACAAACTTAATCATATCCTTACTTAATCTAAATCTAATAAAACCGTGTATATATATTTGGATCTCATTAAGAGTAATTTGGCCACAATTTTAGTTTTGTCCCCTTAATAAAGGTAAGGGGTTCTATAATTGTAAATACATTTTTACTTTATTGTAAGTAACGTTAAATTTACAATGTAACTCTAATGACTAGCTTTTCTCGTATGGCCACGGGATTGCGAACAAAATGTCGATAGTAATATTGAGAAAAAATACTCAAAAAAGGGTTTTTTACATAATAGGTAATATGAGAAGTTATAATTATTTTGTAACCAAAGTATTGTCTGCAGTACAATTTTAATGTATTTTGGCTTCACCAAAGTCTTATTTTCCACTTATTTATAACTCTTTGGCTACAAAATACGTTAGTCTTAAGTTTAGACCGATACTGAGTCTGGATTTTTCAGCGGATGGATTTAAAAGAACACTACAATTTACAAGTCCCTATTAAATAGTCACGTAAGTACGTTTTTATGAAGGCACCTATAAAATGTCCCTTAACAAATCGTACTATTCATATCAATCTATTGTTGCTTTCGATTCCTCTATTAATTGACAAAAATCTTTCTATTACGTAGTATCAAAACATCTAACTGGGCTAGTTTCGAATTATCATCATATAAACAAACAGTAAGAAATTTGAACACATCACAGAAAGGTTTCCAATCGAAAACATTATCTTTTTTAGACTTTTCGAATCGAAAACGCAACAATAAATTTGCAGGCTCCTGAATTCTAATTTAAAAACTAAACTAGTTTCTTAAGCAAGGCTCGTCTTTCTTAAATATTCGTTTAATAAGTTAAAAAATCATTTTAAATTATTACGCTTAATCTAATTTTTTTTTTCAATGCAAAACACACAACAACGAAACAAAAACAACTTATAATATCACACTTCGTCAATTGAAATTTTTTATGACGCTATTTTGGAAGCATTGTTTTCATTAACCGCTTTCTAACTGCCTTATAGGTCAGCAAAATAATAATTTATAAGCTGCATTCTCATTAACATTTTTATTTCTCTAAATTACTGGAAGGCTTGATCATATCATACTTGATTTATATTCTATAAAAATATTAGAATATAATATGTTGCTTTTATTTAATAGCTTCATATTTTACACAGTAATTTATCGTTGGAGTATTGGTATCGCCTTATGAGTAATAAATGTTAGCCGTACTGACCGCCCGCTTGCGTCACTCTTGCCTAGATGGCGCTGTTACTTATTCGTTCTTACGTACGCCGGTGCAAAGTCACTGCGTAACGGACGATGAATACAGCGTCGTAAAACTAAATTTCAACTACAACCTTGCCGAGGTTAATCTCTTTTATAATAATATTTACACTAGCCGTTTGTCGGTCCAAATAAAACGAACGCGAACTGGTTTAAACACAATGGAACTTCTGAATTCAAACAGTTCGATGAATGACCGGGCGCCAGTGTGGGAGGGGCGCGGGGGTCCATCGCAGCACAGTTGCGGTCGACGCGTCATCCGCGTCGATCGTGGATCACGGCGAGCGCAGGTCCGGCGCCGGTTTGTCCGGCGCGATGTCGTCTGAAGTGTCCACGCCGACTGGCTGACTCACGTTAGAACCCGTCGTGTCCATCGCATTCGCATCCGACGTTATCACGTTTGATTGAAAGAAGCGTTCTGTGAAGAACACCACTTTATAAGTTTTGTTTTTCTGGCCAATAACAATATTGTTCGGATTTTTAGAAACCAAAATAAAAATAAATTAAAAAAACGTCTTTCTAATATGAAAACGATAACTTATATTAAAATCACTTAGGAAATGGTCCCATGTTGGGCGCCAAAGAAATTTCGATCATACTTCCTTGATTGTGAATTTGTGATGTATCCCAGGTTTTTAAATTTTCAAATTAGAACTATTAGGAAACTCAACACCAAATCAAACAAAATCTCGTCGCCACTAATTAAAATATGCAACACAGTGAACTTTAGAAAACATTGAATTTCAATGTCAATTTTATGAATCCTTTCAAAGATATTTCATATTACTCACCATTAAAAATACAGAAAATACAGAAATACTCGTATCTTGTGAGTATCTTTCTCTCTAGTAACGGACTTAGCCAAAAAATAAAGTCAATTTTAAAACTATCTCATACACCATGAAAGGACTTCGAATATTAATGGTAGGAACATAAACAAAACAAAATAAACAGCCAAGAACTTCCATAGAACATTTATCATACGTTTGCCCAGGGAAAATCGACTTTCCGAATAAACAATGCCACTGCCAACTTGACTCAGGGTTGAAGTTATTAATAACACAGGGCAATATCAAGTGCCAGTTGTCAAAAAAGAAGAAAAAGTAAAGAGTAATAAGAGTACAAGTATTTCAAATCTAAATAGTGTGAGAAAAACAACAGAAACACAAAAACTGCCAAACATTATTAACGTACACTGTACAGGGCAGTCCAAAACAAAACTTAAAATTAATAAAGGTAATCATTAAGATAAAATACCGTTACAGCATAAGAAAGAACTACCATCGTCAAGTAGCACCACATGGTCAGGCCCCGTCGGTGCAGTCATTATGTTGAACTCATCCTCCAATGTTGGGAAGGGTGCGTTCCATCTGAGAAACAATAATGAATTGAGCCACCTGATTGTAAGTCACCGCTTTGGACGTTGGTAATACTGAAAGCATTACCAAAGTAAATTTTTTTAGCAGAAAGCACCTTATTTACTTAATTTTTTTTTCGTCACTGTATCTATTTATGTTCTACACAAATCATTGTTTGATGGTTAGCTTACATCTTAAATTCTAAATTAATTACCAATGGACGGACTTAATGCTAACTTGCATTTTCTACTAGTGACTATCGCCGTTTCATAATAGTCATTAAAAATTTCAATTTAAAAACCATGTGGTCCTAAAACAGTACCTTGGCGGAGCCCGTGGGGGTGGTCGTGGCGCGTATAGCCCAAGACCTCCGGGCGGCGAGCTACCTCCCCCTCCCGCAAGGACTGCCCCGCCACCCACTCCTCCCACACTACCCAGAGATCCGTAGCTGAATACCTGGAAACAAAATCATTGTATTAAGGATGATTTCTTTAATTTCCGTGGCTTTGCTTTAGAACTATACAGTACTCCCCAACTTTTTAGCCGGCTTGAAGTTAGGTGCGAGTCGATGCGCAGAACGTAAAATAAGGTATCAGCGGTGGAATGCGGGTGGACGGGGCATCGACTACGATGGACTACGATCACCCACGCGTATCCTTCGCGCAGTTGTGCCAATTTCAGACCGGCCAATAAGTTTAGAAATTACTGTAGATATAGTAGAAATAATATTTGTCATAAAAATTGCAGTAATAAACAAGAACTGCTCGAACATACACCTCCACAAAGATTATGTTTGTATCGCGAGACGCATATACAAAATATATCAGAGACACATCAAAAACACCCACGAACCCTAAAACATTTCGGGGCTCCTCACATCGGAACCAGGGCTACAGTTATCTTACTTTGTGGCTAAAGTCATCTAACAACGGGGTTAGAGTCTACGAACAACAGTGCTAGAGTCATCTAACAATAGGGATATAGTCATCTAAAAAGGGTGTTAGAGTCTCCAAACAACGACACTAGGCAACTAACAATGGGGCTACGGTCTCAGAACAACAAGACTAAAGTCATCTAACAACGGGGTTAGAGTCACCTAACAATGGGGCTACGGTCTCCGAACAACAAGACTAAAGTCATCTAACAACGGGGTTAGAGTCACCTAACAATGGGCTACGGTCTCCGAACAACAAGACTAAAGTCATCTAACAACGGGGTTAGAGTCACCTAACAATGGGGCTACGGTCTCCGAACAACAAGACTAAAGTCATCTAACAACGGGGTTAGAGTCACCTAACAATGGGGCTACGGTCTCCGAACAACAAGACTAAAGTCATCTATCAACGGGGTTAGAGTCACCTAACAATGGGGCTACGGTCTCCGAACAACAAGACTAAAGTCATCTAACAACGGGGTTAGAGTCACCTAACAATGGGGCTACGGTCTCCGAACAAAAAGACTAAAGTCATCTAACAACGGGGTTAGTGTCACCTAACAATGGGGCTACGGTCTCCGAACAACAAGACTAAAGTCATCTAACAACGGGGCTACGATCTCCGAACAACAAGACTAAAGTCATCTATCAACGGAACTAGAGTCTCCTAACAACGGGGCTAGAGGGGCCGTATCAGCCGTATCAATTATACGGGGCCCCCAGCTACATTTTAGAGTCATCTCATTTAACAACGGGTCTACAGTCTGCCTGTTACCTGCTGCGGTTGCGCATGGAAGTGATTGAAGTGGTTGATGGGATGCGCGTCGCGGTACCCGTGGGGAGAGCGACGTCGGGGGGAGCCGGGCGGCGACCGCACCTCAGGGGACGACGGCGAACCGCCGCTTACCCCCACGTTCGATACCTCGCTTGCTGCAACAAAGTTAAAGAGAAATTAGTACTGAGAAGTTATATTAGGAACGTGAATTTTATATAGATAACGGTGCAACTGCTCCATTTAAAAAACAATAGTCTGTTTTTGCTGTAGTGGGGCAGCTTAGAATACAAACAAAATGGATCATTATTCTCATCAATTATACCTACTTCATGTACATCATTTTACGGCAAGAGCTAGCAAGCGTGAAAGAGAGCGACTTTACGGCTGTGTTCCGGTTATTGCTTGGCTTCAACTTATTACAACGAACACCTGCAGTAATCAGATTTCCTCTCACATGACTTTATTCGTAGGTATTTGACATTTTGCAATGATCCCTATAGACATCGTCCACTTATAACATGTCGTCAGGATCACTGCAGCACCTAATTTTTAAACGTTTTTATTTAGCTTTCCCCGTTTGTGTAGGTCAGATCTTTGAAGCTTAATTATAGACAAGGGAACTTCTTAATGATTAACAGCACAATCTCATTTAATAGTACATCGACACCATAAAACTTTGTTTTTAAACTATTAACTTGCTATAAATTATTCACTACAGTTTACGTAGTTGCTGAATTTTGTCAATCGTAAGTCATGTGTTAATACTGTTTCTCTAATCTTAATATATATAATGTGTCACGTTGTTTGTCCGCGATGGACTCCTAAACTACTTATCCGATTTTAATCAAATTTGCACACCGTGTGCAGTTTGATCCAACTTGAAAGATAGGATAACTTACATCTCAAAATAAAAAAAAAACTTTTGACAGAACAAAGTCTGTCCAGGAAGCTAGTAGTAGTAACAGATATAAAGTTATTACCTGTAGATCTGATAATGGCGACAGGTCTAGCCATGGGCGGCAGCGGCGGCGGGGGCAGCATGGAACTGCTGAAGTAGGGCGGTTTTGGGCTTCGTGAGAGGCTGTGGACCTGGAAATCATATGAAACAAAATTTAGAACTACCCTATAGCTTTTGTGACTCTTCCTGCTGAAGGAGTTTCATGGCCAGATGAGGCTCAATGGTGAAGTTTTTCAATTGTTCAGTTTTTTCTAATTCTCAGATTTGGTGTTTGTCCATTCCATACCACCCGAAATGCAATCTAAAGTGTACTGGATGGAGCATTTAAAAAAAAGAACAGCTGTCATGGCTGTCACGGCTGGCAGATGTGAAACATCGAAATGCGTCGCCACGATCACCAAGTCTAAAATCAGGTTTACCCCTCGCGTAAAGATGTTTCACATCAAAAGAAAGTTGTTCGAATGACAGTTTGCGTAAAGATTTGGAAATATTTTCCATGTTTTGTACACCACTGCCAATAAATAAATGAAGCGTAAAAATACAGGGACTTACAAGTAAGAATCACATTATATATGTAAGCATTGTAAACTGATATACCTAGTGTTCCTAGTCACGACTAGACTGCAATTGTGACAAATTGTAACTTTTTTGATACGTGACGAACTAGTACTAATTTAATACATTTTTGGCGCGTGACGAGTTAGAACAAATTTTTGGGGTGACCAATTGATCCCTAAATCCAATTTAGACATGTTTTAAATTTTTTTTTCTTTTTAGTCTGAATAAGTGAGATACACCTAACCCTAGAAAGAAAACACAATCCATGTACTGCTCACTTGAAGCTGCTGGACATCCGTGGGGGGTTCTTGGCACACGAAGGTGACGAAATCCCCCAACGAGTCTTGCGGAGCTCCGTCATACTTCCCGCTGTGTTGCCCCGAAAGTGCTTCAGACGCTGAAAGCCCCAAGTAAATGTCTAGCTGTATATTTACATTAGCTGTTTCTCTTAAAAGGTAAATAAACAAATAATAAATGCTAGACTATCATAACCTGACACTAGGATTCCCTGTGTCGTGGGTGCCATGGACAACACACACACACCCAGACCGAGAACAAAAGATCAAATTCATCATTTAAACTGCCTCACTGGGATCGAACCCAGACCCTGCAAAGGTCAGTCCGGCATGATAATCATTACACCACGCGGATCATCGAGGTTATAAAGGATTTTCTTTTAGTGACTCGGTCCTGTCTAAGCCAACTTTGTTCTTGGTGAACTAAGAACAGCTGACAAAGTATACGATTTCTTCTGTTGTCAATAAACAATCAGGCCCATGGCATAGGAGACCATCAATTGACATTAATTGTCAACAAGAACTGACTAGCTAATGAAGAAACGATAGCTAGCACTCAATCTTCCACATTGCAACCAAAACACTTTAAGTCACGCAAAATATTCTGTAGTAGGTATTACATAGAAAAGAAATTCTGACTTTCAATCATCACCCAACCCCCACATTTCAAGCTAGAAAACTGAAATTAAGCAGACAGGTTTCCTTTATAATGCAGGTAAAACATGCAGTAACAAATGAACAGGATTTAACTTTTTAGGGTGGACATGACATAAGCAAGATTAATATTTTCGGTGGCTGTATTTTCATGACTATAATTTATTAGTTTAAATATATTTTATAATATCGTTATACTATGTTATTTGGAAAACTTGGTATATTAAACCAGTAATTAATTTTTCAGAAACATAAATTTCCAAGGGATAAGAGATATTTTTGCTTCAAAGTGGCCATTTCCAAAGTAATTTAAGTAAGTGACAGTGTAAAATAAGGAATATAAAACAATAGCAATGAGACAAAATAGGCCAAAAATAAAAATATACATGAATGCAGTTATAAAAAATGTTAGTAGAAATCAGAAAACGTGGATAAGTCATTAGTAGGTATAATTTCGTTAGCAAAAATCATATTTGAGAAAATGCTATGATCAATCTCAAATTATTTAGAAAATATGTTCTTTAATATCAAATTCTTAAATAATTCCTCAGAAAACCAAACCACAAAACGTTCAATATTATACTTGTAGTTCGTCGGATAAATGTGCAGACATTTCAAATATTCATAACACTCTTCAAAATCAGATAGGGGGCTCTCTTACATGTAACAAAATAAGATGGGGCACAAATTCACAATATAACACATTATGTTATAATATAACATCTGTGGCCTTTACCCCATGGAATATAGAGGTAAATAAGAAATGACTGTTGTGCAAGTTTCCGTCAGACTGCGTTAAATGTGTGGTACGGTAGCAACAGGGCAAAGGACTACGTAAACAGTTGAAGTTTGGTATACAGGACTGTCACTATATCAACTTCAATCCGGCGAAAACTGGTACATTCGTACCATAACCCTTTGCCTTCGTAGCGCCATAATTCATTCCTCTGTTCTATTAGTCATTCCTCCTTACCTCTATACTCCATGTCTGTCATATTTAGCTCTGACACCCTACTAGTATTGCCCTCTGTTTATTAAAATATGACATGTCTTCACATTTATCCGAATATACTTATTAATCACGGACCTGAAAAAAAGACGGACGTAACCTCGTCTAATCGAGAGTGAAGCATAGCAATGGCCGCCCGCTTACCATGTGTGCGTAATTTTTGATTCGCGATTGAAGCAATATGGTGTCAATGTGTAGGTGTGTGTAATTGTTCGAATATAGAGTTGGTATTACAATGGGTGCTTCACTGAATTTGCTGTTGGGATTACGTCCGTCTTTTTTTAGGTCCGTGTTATTACTATATAAATATTAAATAATACAATGATAATTGGGTAATTCCGTTATTATTCTTACAGTAATCCTCCTCACCAGTGGGATGCGTGTCGGTAGGAGGTGGTGGATGCTGGTAGAAAATGGTATTGGATGGTACTAGTGGTGCTTGGGAGGCGCTCAGCCCAGCCGAGCTGTGAGGAATGCCTGGAACAAATAAAATGGTAATTATTTGGGGTTTTTAGATTCCTACAATTTGTCCTGCTAATAGGGCCATTAGGATGAACCTGATATTTCTCGTGGTCCTGCGATTATTTTTTATGCAGGTTTATAACTTACAAGCCCTGTTTATGATACTCAGCACAGGCCCGCTCATTGGCAAAATAATTCTAGAACTAGGAATAGGTAATTCTGGCACTTGTTGTAAATAAACGGTTCTTCTCCGGTGTTATGACGATACCAGAAAATTGCATACTACGAGAAAACTACACATACCGCGTGCGTTTTCGGTAGGTTTATGTTTGGTAACGTATAGTTACCTACTGTTGGTGCACTAATCTTAAATCTTACAAAAAAGTTTTTTTTTATAAAGGCAAAATACAATAAAAAAATATCAAACTAACACGTAATAATACTTCAACGAGTACTTTGTAAAAGACAGTGACAAGCAACAGAATTTATTTACAACAAAAGAAAAAATTGTCATCTTTACACAATAAAGAGATAAGTGTATTTAATAAGTTGTAAATCATAATTATTTCACTCAAGGAGTTTCTTTACGGCTTTTCTTTTCCTCCATGACAAAACACCTTTCCGAAAAGCTAGTAAATTAAAAAATGACGTAGGTACATGAATAAAAGATGATTTCATTTCATTTCACATTTCATTTCATATTTCATAACATTTCATTTCAATAAATTACGTTCTAAATAATTATTTAATGTAACATTTCATTTATCATTTATTCTAACTCTTGTAATAATTAAGTAGGTACAACTTTCTTTTCATGAACGAAACATCAATTAAAATTTAAAATGAAACTTGTAAAGAATAACAATTAGGTATTAAGTTATTGAATCAGTCATCGACCCAATATCTATATAATTACATGTGTCGATTCATCGCTACTAATTTAGATGTCTATATTTAGTGGCTACACTGCCCGTCGTGACGTACGGGCGACGCAGGAATAACAATCACTTCGCCTTTTTTATTAAGTTTATTCACTCCGGGTTTTACTGATCGAAATTGTATTGAGGAATGACTAATTATAAATTAAAGTAATGCAGTTTTAACTGTGACAAATTAAGATGTTGAAAATTGAATTGCATTTATTTTGTGCATCATAACAGAATTATTTTTGCACTTCCGTGTTTCGTGTCCTTCACCAATCAATATGGTAGAGGTTTGAGATTTGAGGACAGATCGCAGCCAATTATGGGCCAGGATAAGTTGAATACAACGCATATTCTTGGTCATTTAAGTGTACTCTACCCATTCATATCAGTTCATCGTGAGCCGCAAATTTGAATAATAATATAATTTCTTCGCCACTAAACTAATATTTTTGAATTTTCTTAACTAACGTGTCTTTAGATTGTCTCTTGTTTATTTGACTGCTTCTACAACTGAATCAACTTGTAGGCAAGGGTTATTATAACATAGATGAATATTTCAATGATAAGGATGCATGGAAATGACCAGCTAGGCAACCAGTTCTGCTCAGGTTTGAGAATATATATTTTTGTAATAAATATAAGTTTGATTTTTTAAAGATATTCTGAGGAGTTTCTTTACGGCTTTTCTTCTCGTCCATGACAAAGCACCTTTGCGAAAAGTTGGTAAATAAAAAAATGACGTGCATACGTGTATCAGTGATACCTACATGAATAAAAGATTATTTCATTTCATTTAATTCAATCTAGTCTGTTTTACGTAAGTATCTACATTAAAATTAAATTGATGAATATACTTACTAAAGCATTGTCCAACAAGCATAGCCGAGGGGGTGGCTCGCTCAGAGGGTGGCTCGAAGGCGGGTGGAGCTGGACTATTGTACCCGCAGTAGTATCCTGACTCCAACTTGATGCCGCCTCCGGACCCGCCAGGTGACTCTGAGCCAGTTTCTTGGAGGATTGAAGCTGGAATTCAAATATATTTGTTATAGGTATGAATATAACAACATCTATACAAATAAATAAAATTGGAGTGTCTGTTTGTAATATTAAAATAACGGCTTTTTACTAAGCGCATTTGGATTTATAGACGGTAGGTAAATGTACCAAAACAACATTTTTTACAATTTTGGTCTGTCTGTCTGTTTGTCTGTTTGTTCCGGATAATCTCTGAAATGGCTGGACCGATTTCGACGGGACTTTCACTGGCAGATAACTGATGTAAAAGGAGTAACTTAGGCTACTTTTATTTTAGAAAAAAAAATAGTTTGTTAGGCGATACAAAGTTCGCTGGGTCAGCTAGTAGTTATATAAATTGCTACATTATTCGAATATTAGTGTAATTTTTTTTATATATCGAGTTATAGCGTAGTAACAATACTATCAAAAGTACAAAGTTTTGATGTAACATAAAAGTGTTTTTACATAGACAAATAGTTGCCAAACCACCTGATAATCTATGAGTAACTTTTAAATAATTATTAGCATTAAGCCAAATGTACCTCTCTTTTTGTTGAATAAAGATTAAATAAATAAATATTTAACGCGTGGTTCAAAACTGATTCTCTTTTACAGTGGTACACCGTATTCAACTGTAAAAGGTTAGTTTAAAATCCGTATAGTCTAGAAGCAATGAGTCCCAGGTTCGGTTTCCAGACAGACATTTATGTGACAGATTGTTTTTTTTTTAATGGAAGTAGCCGGCAAACGAGCTGACGATCCACCTGATGGTAAGTGGCTATCGTCGCCCATGGACATCAGCAACACCAAAGGCATCACTGATGCGTTGCCGGCCAAGAAAGAGAGAAGAAAAAAAGAAAGAACTGGCTCTCAGATTGTTAGTTATCTATCATCATATTCGACATGGATGTTTTTGATATCTCATTTATTTGTCCACGCCAATCGCGACACAGGGAAACCTAGTGCAGGGATATGAGTTTATAAACATTTAAAAAATTACCTTTAGATAACTTCCAAAGTTCCTTCGACGAGAAGACGCCAGTTGCTAGAATAATATCGTTGCAAATTACACCGTTGTACGGATTGTGGGTATAGCCTGCAACCCATTCACAATAGTTATTGTCATAACTATAACTCTAGTAAATTTAACTCCAAAAACTATAAAAAGGACGTATCAACTATGATCTATACGACATAAAGTAAAAAGTGTGTGTCCAAAAAGGACATAAATTTGAGATTATAATATCTAAACACAGACACGTCTATCATCTACTTATTTTAGAGAGATTATAAAGATTTCTAAAATACAGGGGAAGTATACAGAGGTTTTACAGGAATTCATTATGATTGTAGAGGAATGTCCTACAGTCACAGGGGTCTAACATCTAGTATATGTACAACACGGGCATGACAATATCGAAATATATAAAAACCAGTTAAATTGAAATCTATGATCGATGCTTTTCTAATAAGATTGTAACGTATAAATTGCATATAACTACCAATACCTGGTCAATAAATTTATTTCAAATATTCTACAATTTTATTTCAGTTACAAAAAATTTCAATTGTGAGTTTACAAAGGTTTTAGAGCAATTTTAATAAATAATTTAAAAAGACATATTACATAATTCTGGTCACAAAATTAATTTCTATTGTTTAAGATAAATCCTATTTTAAAAATTATAGAAGAGCACCGATATAAAAAGATAAAAGAGTGAAAGAGAAGGAACACCGACTACAGATACAAATAATTCCAACAACAATCGAGCAACAACATCAACACGTCAAAAATTTTTAAGAATTTCCAACAAAGCATGATAATGTGAGTGCAAGCCAATGCTGGGATTAACATCAACGTCCAAATGCAGATAAAAAAAAACAAAAAGGTGTCAACACAACATGTTTTTGTGCGAATACCAATCAATCATAAGTTCTCTCTTCAGGCATTAAAAATGTGAGAAAAAATGGCTTTCGTAACTTTAGAATGTATTCAAGACGAAATTTAAAACAGTTTCGATAGTGCAATATAACTTATACAACCCAAAAATATCGCATTGTACTTTTAAAAGGACATAACCATAACCAGAATGATGGAAAACAATCAATATTCCATAGCCATCGTTTTAGTTAACGACGGAAATGAATATTGAAATCCACTAAATAAATGCAGTAACGTTGTTATTTTCACCATTTTTTCCCACGACTGAAAAGAGGACGTAACGAGCACGACACGACACCGACATCGGGCCGATGGTCGCGGTTACCTTTGCTCTTAGCTTCGTGTTCATTCTCTTTGTCTCTAGGTGTGTGCGGCGAAAGAGAACCGCTAAGGATATCTGAAACATATCGAGTTAGTTATACCATTTAACAAGACATTTGGAGATAGAACTCGTTTTTTTAACCAGCTGATAGCTTATTGAAACTAGTTGACAATAGCTTTAGGGGGATTTGTACTCATATGAGAAAATTTTCTTGTTGTTTTGAGCAATTAAAGTAACCGTTAGTGACTCTGAGTTAGGATGTAAGACGGTCCTATTTAATACAATCTCATCGAAATATCGATTCGAATACGATATAAAATGAATGATTTTAGTTGTAAAATTGGTAAGAAAAAAAGCATTTTATTGTAAATAAATGAAAATGAATTATACTGCAACTACAAAATTCTATATAAACCATATGCCACATTAATAATTTTATTTGAGAAAACTAAATTATTATGAAAAGTACACCTAAATGAAATAAAAAAAAACATGATAAAAAGTGCAGGGTGAAGAGATGAAGATATTATTATTAGGCTTAATAAAATGTTCTTTTATATAAATTTTGAAGCTTTTTTATTTAAGTATTTGATTCTACACTAAAATATCGCGAAATATAGTAACGTAAGTATTGTGTTAAGTTACAAGTTAATTAAATCTCACAAGTCACAAAATTACGGGAAATGCATTCTAATTATTGTAAATCAAATCAAAAGCGTAGAAATTCAGACAAAGCGCTCTTTGAATCTCTATGACTCTATATTAATATTTCATTAAACTTTACGTTAAACTTTATGAAACGTTAAACCTTTCGCGGTTCAACAAAATACATTTTCAAAATTTTGACATGTTATACCCTCGTACCTTCACCTTAAATTTACGAGGAGAAGAAATGTAGAACAGAAGAAAAGATATTTTAGATACAAACATCTTTACTGTAAAATCCTTAAGAAAATCGTTTGAAGTAAATAAAGATTATTATAATGCCACGGCTACATTAGCGGGCTTTGGCGAAGATTCGTGGTCTGCGACAAGTTTGACCAAAATATTGTTTACATTGATGGCAAAGGCAAAATTTGAAAACACACCCACGACCAAAGAACAATTTTATCTCACAGAAACCAAGGAATGTTCGTTCTTTTAGAACGACCTACTATATCATACCTTAAAATTAATAATGAAGAACTATTCACCTATATCACTAGGTTTATTATTCATAAAACCAAACAAATTTAAATTTTGGTTTATCTTTTAACTTTTATTCCTATTCCACTTCACTCCATCTCTTCTCCTCGTCAACCAACCGCACAAAACAAAAGAAAGCGATAACAATAGAACAGAGAGAGAGACCTGGCAGGCCGTCGGTCCCATTACCATAGCTGTTGATGAAGTTAGCGAGGTACAAGTCCAGTTCTCTGACAGACACGTTGATATGGTAAGGGTTCACGCACAACCCTGGCTGGGTGCACTCAGGGTGTTTTTCCAATCGCTCACCGTCTGTGCTTTCCAGGGGAATCGCTTTGAACAGTATTACCATTACTAGGTCTAAACGCCACACCTGGAAAGAGGAATAAGTTTGGATTATTATCTATCAGATTTGAAAGAAAAAAATATTTTATTCAAAGCACAAGTAATTAATTTCTTTATTATCATACTTTTTCGATATATTATAAAAATATGACAGTATTTCAATACTTTTTTGGGTCAGAACTCATTGTTCGGCTTGCTTAGAATACATATCTAATACTATTCGCAAAATCATAACTTTTATTTCGTAATTCTACAGAATGCTATATAAACTAGCAGAGATTTCTAATAATAATTTGTTTTCCGCAACCCAGGCACTTCATTACGAATTTACATGAAGAATTACAGGAAACTAAATAAGTAACTTTCATCACAAAACACCTTAATTTTATCTGTAGCCAAAAAAGGATCAGATGAGCCACCAACCACCTGATGATAAGTTATCATCAGCAATCATGGACATCAGAAACACCAAGCCGGTGCCAGCCAAGAAAAAAGAAAGGAAAGAGAACAAAGAACAAGTTCAAGTGATAAAAAAATCTATCACCTTATCCGCCTGTCTTAGACAGTCTATTCGTCTCATTTTTCCCTTCTGATCTGGGTTGGAGAGCACACATACTGCTGGCCTCTTCCCCGTGATGCTGAGGACGAAATCCTCCCTGCAGTCCTGGGTTATGTCCTTCCGAAGCTTCCCGAGTAGACGTGACGCCCATTTTTGTTTTACTTCTGCTTTTTCGTTCTGAAATCATTTGAGGAGTATGTCAGAACTCACCTTGACAAAAAGCCCCGTTTAAGGGTAAGCCAACCCGAATGGCAAAAGTTCTTAAGACTCCCTAAAGGCTTGTGACCTAATGTTTGTTTAAAATACAGAAGTAGAAGTAATTTCACATTCACCAGTACTTTCTTCTTTTTTTTCATTACTTAATTCGTTTAAATAAAAGTGATTAAATATAATGAAATCAGAGTAATTACGATTTTATTTTGTGATAAAAAAATTATATATTCAAAAACATGTCTTAATATCTACTGCATCAATCAATAAGTACTTAGAGTTTACTTTTTAAATCTCGGTTTGGTACGAAACATGTAATATATCCTATATTTTAGAGCAATCATTCATAAAATTACTTTTACAATTCTTACTATTTAAAAGAGTATTTGAAAATAAATATCAGTCTACAATAGGCATGAAAACAAAATAAGAATACTAAATAAAAACGGGACTTATTTGGGTTGCAGTACTGTCCGTGGTATTAATTAACACAAGGAGCATGTTTTCTAAAACGAGCACAAGTTTCGGATGTACAATAAAGAAAAATTGCATTTCATTGTATTTAACCTTTCATAATCAGAAGCGGGATAAATCCTCGCCAGACTTGCAATAATAAAAAAGTACGGCCCTGCAGTCCGCTAATAGGTCTCAGGCACTGGATAACTTTAAGAGTGTTCCACTAATTGTCCGAAATTATCTTCTGCATTCTTTTTCGGAAATAAGTCACATTTGCGCTCAAAATCGACTCGCAATTATAGGCGTCCATGAGCTACTACTTGAGCTTTTAAAATCTCAACCTACATTAACACTGTGAAAGGGCTTATATGTTTGAGTGCTTTTACTCTAACCACGCGCCGCGTTGCATTCGGGTACGTGAATTATGCGGCAAATCTCCGCCTTATTTACGTTTCTGCTGAACTGTGTCTTTCTATTGTATTTCTTTCTGTTTTATGTATATCAAAGGTTATTAACAAAGCTCTCAGACTCAAATCACAATGTAATGACCGCATGGCTTGAAGGACTGATAAACTTGTTAGCTTGCATAAAGGAGAGAGAGAGGAGAAAGAAAATGGTGGGTTTCCGCAGAATAAAGATGGCTTAGGTTTATTGACACATTTAAATAATATTTTAGGTCCAAAGACCCTGACTTCAACCGTAGCATACCCAACTTATTGCTGACTGTACAAACGTCCAAACCTTTAGAATATTTTCTACGGTTTTATTGCTCATTAAGTACAAAATTACTTATTGTAAAGATAGACAAACTACGTCTTTTCGATATCAAATCCTCTTATGTAGCGTTGGCAAAAGATTTAGGTCGCATATGAAACTTTTTGCCGAAGCCCACTTTCGAGGCTACTTGTTGGAAAGTTGTTTTATCAGTTTCCTTCATCATACGGAATACATCACACGTCATGAAAATTTATATTAAAACATGGTTCAACATCAGAATTATAAACAGTTAAAAATTTTGTTTGTTGTCTTTTATTTTTATACTACTTATGTCATTGTATGCTATCCTATTTTTTTCCAGTTACTATTCCCATTGGGTTGTCTGGAAGAAATAAGAGCGTAGTGTTGTTAATGCTATTTTAATTGTGGTGCACAATCCATTCTTTTTAATAAAATTTTGAAGGTCTTTACACTCTTCCACAATATAACTTTTAAATTACGTCGTAAAGACTGAATTAATTAAAGAGATAATCAGCGAAAATAATAGTATCTAACTAAACTAAAAAGCTTAGAAATAACTAACACATATACAAAGAGCGAATATAATACATAAATTTATACGAGGCATATCGTAAACTATAACGCTATTATAGTTTACTTTTTTCATCAAGCATACATTTCATGTGGCCGTCATTGTAATATTTTAGTGTTTAAAGTTACACCTTTATTTCTAGTTACTTAATCAGTGCTATATTTTACCATCTTAATCCTCGGTACAATATAATACTCCCTCTACAACAACTAGCTATTACCTTGATGATGATGTTAGTACACAAACAAATCCATGAAGTAATGTCGGTTATCTCACAAACAATTATAAGGATCAGAATTTTACCTGTAACTCATACTTAGTGTGCCGCTCCTCCTCAAGACTCATCCGTTTTTCGTGTTTTTTGTAATATTTCCTTTTGGCCGCTTGTAAATTGAACCACGTGTACGAAAAGGACTTTACAAAAGGCATCAGGGCCTCTATGAACGGATGGAACTCGTCCTGTGAACATTCAAACAATCAACAACTGTTAACAACTTTGTCTGTTAAAAATTTGGCGCCCAACGTGGGATTACAAAATCTTTTGATAATAAGTGACAATTATTAACAGTCTTTTATTTCTTCACATGAAAAAGAGTTGAAACATTGAGTATCAAAAATTCAGAACATTGTAAATGTTAATTAAAACTTACGACTACAAGTGACATTCAATAGTCCCTTTATCCTTTTGGGTTACACAGACAGTTATGCAGATTGAATAATTAGACATTTACATCCAAAGCATTCATAAACATAGAAAAATACCAGAGGCAATAGAAATCTTGTTGCTATTCAAACATCTATATACAGTACACGTTCTAAACGAAAAGACCATATACTATTGGAAACATCCGGATGTAACGATGAGTAGTACCTTTTCAGTGTTTTGTTCTCACGGAGGATTGTATCTTTAAAAAGAGCGTGCTTTAAAAAGACGAAGATAAAATATCGGAACATGGCTTTTAACAGGACGGGTTGAAATAGAATACAAAGAATATAAATAGTAAAATTAATCTTATTTTATTTGTTGATAATTTTACGAAATAAAGCATAAATATGTAATATTTTTGAATATTGTAAGTGAATAGATGTGTTATGTATGGAAGGATGGTGTGGGCATATACACATCAAAAGCGTTACGAACACATTACTGACTAACACGAAAATGGTATACGCGCTCATTAACCATCTCTCAAGCATTAGATACCACATAGGTATTTTAAGATATTTCTTTGGCTTTCCACAAATATGATACCGAACTTTTTACTGTACATTTTAATTATGACATACGAGTACATCAGATCCATTAAAGAAAAGAAAAGCGAAACAGAACAAAAAAACTAATGTTTTTGTGGAATACCCGATAAATCCAAAATCACTTATTTTTTTAAATGTAAAAAAAATCGATTAAGACATTTAATTTTATTAGAATAAAATATGATAAAACAATCATAGTTAACTTTTGTCGAACGCATACTTCTTATTTTTAGTATCTCTTAATATATGACAAGAATAGCTGTCCGTGTATATTATCCAAACCACAGAATGGCGTGCATATATTTAACCTACTCATACGAACGTTTCAATACCCTTGCTGACTCATATGTGGACAATCGAAGCCTGCGATAACTATAAGGCTACAATTCTATAAAACAATAAATATATTGGTATACGCTCGTATCAATGATATGACATGGATAAAGAATAATACGTACATAGATACTAATAATAAATGAAAAGAAAAGTTATTTGGTACAGCTAAAGATTATAATACTTTTTTGTGAAGATGACAATAATATAGTTATATATAGTTTGTACATATTATAAGCGAAAAGAAAATTGAAGATCATGGTACAAAAAAGATTCAAGATCCTAAACCTTAAAAGGCCAGAGACGGTCACAATTGAATTAAATGCAAAATAGAGTGATGATACCTACACTTTATCAGTTTAGTTACAGTTTTGTTAGATTTTAGATATAGATACACAGATTGATAGAAAGACCGATATTTTTTTAAATCATAAACACGAGAAGGACCCTAAGCTATATATCGATAAAATAGGATTCGCAATATTATACTTAATAGATTATAATAACATGCTTAATGAAACCTTTTTTTCTATTAATAAGTAAAGAAAAAACTACGATAATGTAATTCTAAAAAAAAATAACTACGCAAATCCAAATAATAACGGCCACAGTCATTTAAATACATGCCTGTGATAACGGTATTCCAAACAAGATGTTCCAAAAAACACGAATTCAAATCGAAAACCAACAACAAGATACAAAATATTGACATGTGTCATGTTAAAAATCGCGTTAATCTCGTATGCATCGCAAGCTCGCGTACAAAATGTATTGTTGTGCCTTGAATCATAACATAATATATGCAAATGTGTCGTCGTTATTTATCGCGTGCTCAGTTTAGCGAGCCATGTATCAGAATTCGCGATTGTTTATTTTATTTAAGGTCCATTTAGAACAGTTTTGATGAACTGCGACTAGTGTTGGCTTGGCTTGGGGGATCGATATCGTGCTTAGGAATATGTGTTAATTCCTGCTTTAGCTTTTAGCTTTTGTGGATTGTTAATTTTATTATATTCAACCAACAATGAGGTTATACATAAAGCTATTTTGTTCTTCTGAAAGAAATATTAGTAATACAGTAAAATTAAAGTCAATCAAGCAGATACTTTAGATAATTAAATTGCAAAAAAAAATTTACAGCGCCCTCATTGCTTCTTTTTCTCTATGACATCTCATTTTCAAGTGTGACTAGACCCTTTTTAGGGTACCAATAGGACCTTAGTCATAAGACTCCGCTGCCTGTCCCTCAGCTTTAGACGAATGATTGACTCGTGGCATTCCTTAAAATTTCTAAAATCCCTACAGTTTTTCTAATTATCTCTAATGGTGACTTAACAAAAGTGCAATCCCAGATCAGAATTTTTAAATACCCGACGCCCTCATTCTACATATAGGACGAGGAGGCACTACATTACGTCGTAGATCGTAACGCACCTGTGTCTGAATTCAATGCGGAACTCGGTTTAACTTGCTCTATAAACGCCCACCAATTTCACGGAAATCTTGTAGGTATGCACGTTTAAGTGTTATGGCCATCGTCAACGTAGAATTGTATAGGGTGTCCCGAAAATTACGTATGAGTTGCCATTTGAGTGGTTAAGTTTTTCCAGCAAAAAAGCAGTTTGACATAATATAACAGTTCAGGGTAAGGAAATATGAGATGTTAGAATCATTTTCATTGTTGAACAATATTATTTCAAATATGTATGTAATAACATACAGTCTTAGTTTAAGTGCTTCATGTTAAATAATTAAATTATAATAAAAAAACTATATTTTCCGTTTAATTCAAATCTTGCATAATATTTTGGGTCATTCTATAGATGTTTTGTGTTATAAACTTCAGCATAGTTAAAAATAACAGCGATCTTCTAAAATGTTTTTGCATCGTATACGTACACTCAAAAATAACAATTTATTCTTGATTTTGTTGACTTATTATTAGATGTTGTTAGTTGTTGAAATGCCATAAAGATTTTAAACTGAAAAACAAGAATACGTTTGCTTCTTTAAGTTTCAGTCGAATGTTAGGAGTCATTCTATTTTAAATCTGTTAAGTGTTTAAAGTTTTTTTTATGGAAATAGCCGGCAAACGACCTGACGATTTACCTGATGGTAAGTGGCTATCGTGGCCCATGGACATCAGCAGCACCAAAGTTATCACTGATGCGTTGCTGGCCAATAAAGAGAGAAGAAAAAGAAATAAGGAACTGGCTCTCAAGCCCCCAGCCGGAACACTGACTCATGCTCAAGGGTGATAGCTATCTAGGCGATGGAGAAATAATAATAGCAATAATGGTAGGTATTAATTAACAATTACAATCAATATTACCAATATAAACCCTCGAGGGGCCCTACCACTAGCGGACTGCATTTAGGCTCCTCGTACGACACCCATCCAACGTGAGATTGAGGTTAGTATTCTAAGCCGCCCCAATACGGCTAAAATACGGTTATCCAGAAAGTAAAAAATAACAAAATCCATTAAGTATATGAGTCCAATAGGTGAAATCGAAAAATCTTCTTACCAACGGCTTCCTTAACTGGCAAAGTAAAACCTTGACTGAACCATCAGCAAGACCACCCGGTAGAACTTGGACTGCTCTAGACGTAGTGTCATATAAACAAAGAGCCCGTCAAAACAGTGAATTGGCGATCATCTCAGACACTCGTGCTGCCAACGGTCGGTGCCCACTTGGCAGGACCCGGGAGACGCCCTCCTGGTACTTCTTTTGTTAATTGAGCTACGGCCAGGAACGTACGCCTGGCATTGAATGAAAGTTTGGACCGGTTCATTGCTTAAGGTCAATAACTTTCCTATAAGGAAAGTTAAGTATACTCGTATCTTTGCTCTATATTATATGAAAAATTTGGAATTGGAGTCATTTCGGGAGAAGAATTTAATTTGCAAGAATATTTCTTAAACTGACCCAGCATTATTAGTAGTATTTACTACTAATAATGCTGCTAAATCACCATTAGGTGATGAAGTTGATAGTTTGTTTCTTGCTTATTAAGATTTTGATTTTGGGAAATTAAATTCTGAACTTGTACAACAAGTTAAACAATAAATAGCAATGCTGTCATAAAAGACTAAATCTTGAAATCAAAGTGTCTTGCATAAAATCTTAAACATATTTGAAAATTGTTAAATCTTTTGCAAATACTATGCACAAAAGAAAAAACTCACTTACCCACCGTATAAACGTAAAGTTTTCTAAAACAAGCGCCTTATTGAAGATGCTAGAAGTCGCGCGAAAAATATATAAAAATGGCGTCATAAAACTATCACAATACACCGGTGATAAGGTGCAAATGTTTGGCATAATATAAGAACAACAAACGCTGAATTGTGAGATTGTTGGCAGAAGCACAGCTTATTCGTACGATCTAGTCTGATGCTAGGATGATATCATCTGGGGATTCACTTTATTTCGTTTCCATTACCCTTGAATTAACCGTAAAGTTTCGTAAACTTTGGTTAGGAGCAAAGTAAACGTATAGACACATTTGGAATATCTAATTTTATTCATATTAGGTATCTACGTTTATCTGTTGAATCTAAAACGTGTTTATTAACAGTCAATTGTTAAACGATTGTGATATTTCAGATTTTTGTATATTTCTAATATATATGAAATATACATTTACCCAACACCTAATTTGATACGTAGAATAAAAATGTCTAACTTAAGACACAGAATACATAATAGTACCTAAAGGTATCTAAGATTAAAAAAAAATTAAACAAAAAATAACAAAATGACGAAGTCATAGAAATTAAAGATGTGTTTACAAACTTTAACAGACACGCAATAAAATTAGGTGTTCCTTATCGAATCACTAACTATTAGGACAACTTCCAACAGATGGACATTGTCAAAACACTGGAGTGCGTTCACCCTGAAAATTTTGGCGGGAAATCCGGCCACGCGCTGACGATTCCTTCATTATTATTTTTTTCTGTCTTTATTTCGCGGCGGTCCAATTTATTTTATAGATATTGGCGCTGGTTCATTGGGGATGCCCGACTGGACTTGGCCGTGGCACCGGTTGGCGTACCTAACTGGGTCGACTACGTCACACAGGAACACTGGCCAAAATCACGACACACGCGGAAAGATGCCATGAAAAAAATCACGCACTCCGCCATCTTTGCCACGCGCCGTTTTGGCGCGCAACAAGTGATGCGTCCAGAAACGCATACGCTTAGTGGACAGCGCACGTAATTCTACAATAAATCCCATTGTTGTAAACTGAATGCAAAATTCGATTATATGCATTTAGGTAGTTAACCCGGACGCAGCTGGAATTTTAAATTCCCTACAATTTTCAAAGTTGGAAACGTGCATTTTTGAACGCAGTAAGTACCTATTTCATTATCTGCAATTTCATTCCAAGAAAATTTCTCTTTTATAAAACGCGCAGTATGAATCGAGGCCGTAGTTTAGATAACATAGTTGTTTTTTATGGCTTTCAGATCGTAAAGCAGTATGGTGTAAAGACATACGGCCTACTATTTTGAAATTGGTGCGCAAAAACCATCAAAGACAACGGTATTTTTTTCACTGGCTGTAAAGACGTGAGGCCTTGATATTTTTGTCGTACGTAGCCGAAAGTATTGGTAGTAATACAAAAGTTCGTCTTATTTATGCGACAAAACCCTCGCCTACACGAAATAATCTACGACGTAGATAGTCTACCAACCACTATTCTTAATTTTCATACTAAAAACTACAAACAATAAAATTAATAGCGCATGTACACGATAAATGACAAAACTTATGCCAACACACTATACACTATCCTATACCAGATCAAATTGTATGCACAAAAACAATCCTTTATACGTTCAAATTTTATTACCATACGTATGAAGGTATATTTATATCACATTACCAATGAGTTGAAGACCAGTAGCAGCTGAACTGTTTGTGCAGAAATAGAAAATAGTTTCAAGAACTACGGGCGGGTTGGTACTGACAGCGGTGGATATAGCGGAATTGATACTACAAAAATAGATTTTGATACACGTGTCCCTGCTCAGATGCACACTCATTTAACTTATGTTATTTCTAATCCATGTTAAGTGAGTGATTAAAATGAATAGTACCCGTATGTACAATATTCATTTTTGATTTTTAAAAAATATTTTTATATTCAATTGTGTTCAGTTTTATAATTACTTTTTATTGTTTATGTTGTTTTAAGTAGCCAATAAACAATAATATTACAATCGAAGTTAAAAGTTATTTTCTCTCCTCATTATTATTCCTTTGCATAAGAATAGTATTGGTAAAAAAAATATTAATAGGTTAATTAATAATTAATTAATTAATACATACCTACGTCCTTAGATTTTGCATGCATATTATTTATAACCTTGAATTAAAATTTAAAAAGCCTCCGACAGTTTTATTTACACTAAACATAGCTAAGAACACAAGTTTAGTCACCTTTCAGACAAAAAAAACTACATCAAAATTGGTTCATCCGTTTCGGAGCTACGGTGCCACAGGCAAACATACAGATACACAAATACACACACACAGAGACACACAGATACACAGACACTTCAAACTTATAGCATCCCTTTTTTTTCGTCGGGGGTTAAAAATAAATAGAAATGTACATATTAATCACTGAACTCACCCCATTCACTATGAAATTAAACCAGTCTTCTTCTAATCTATTTCTACTGAATCAATCTATAAGTAATAATGACTATATCTATAGCACTACTACTACAATGACCATTATATTTGAACGTTATAACTACCAATTAAACCAAATTTATAACCAAACCGTTATAAATACCATTGTATACCTACACATCATTAGGTATTATTTGAATGCCAGAAATGCTTCGAGACTATTTTGTAATCATCATTCTAAGAAATAAGATTTCGCTTAGAAGTTTCTTCCCGCTTCTCCGAAACTGCAAATATTACCATCGAACGTATCAATACTTTACATCTATAACAAAAAATGGAACAATATTTCCCGTTTGGTAGTGTCAATATTTGAGGCTTAGATACTGTGTGTGTTCTTTGATGTACCTGAAGTCTAATATTTAAAAAATATCATTAATGCATATTCCGCAATGGAACTTAAACTTTATGATATCTAATATTACTTGATAGATATTAATGATCGCAGTTAGGGGCGTCCAATAATTACGCGAGGCGTTTTTAGCGACTTTCAGGTCCTATCCCTCTCCCTATTGACATGTCGTGAGATTTGGCTCAACCCCCTCCCCCTAATCTCACGTAATTTTTCTAAATATGTGCTTCTAGTGTCCACACTCGATAGAATTTGGGTGAAAAAAAAATCTAAATGTGTTTTCTATTATATTTTCATTGTGTGCACTTTGTTTTAGATGTGAAAGGTCCTCTCAGTGGTATTTTACATTTTAGAGAAGGAACCTATTTTTTTGCAATTTCTTCACTCTGTTTCTTGCAGAAAAGATTACGTGAAAGATTTACCGAGAATCGCCAACGTAAGATTAGATGAGATTCGACTCGAACCCTTTCCTCACTGAAAGCCTCACGTAATTAATAGACATCCAATCACAGCTAAACCGTAACTCAGAGACTGACACATGTAAATCTATCCCTTAGTCATTTATTTTAACGTACGCCAATTCGAAAGTCATCATTCTCTCCTACTGTTTCTTCTCTTTTAGTTTCCATTACAAAGACGTGTCGAAACATCTCCCTCATGTCTGTAGCTTTATAAATCGCTAGTATCAAATCACACCCCGCTACAAACGCATCCACAAATCTCATGCACTCCAATCGACCTTCTGCAAAGGCTTACACAGAGTGCTCCATTCACAGACCTAACGCTAATGCAATGCAGTATTACTCAAACCGCTGATTGATGTTGTATTTATAAATCTTGGAGTTTATATTTCTATTCTATACTCCCGTTTCGGATCTGGGTGATAAGGATTCAATGTAATTTAGTCATGTCTAGAACTATATTATTATCTTGATTGAAACTTTAGTGTCAGCAAAATTATCGTAGCTCATGCTTGGCTTGTTCTCCATAACCTTGGATTTTTTGTTTTGACTGATTTTTTTTGTAGGGAAATGTAAATCCGGGATATTAATAAAATTACCTTCTTTATAAAAATTTAATTTACGATTAAATTATAAACACTCATGAATTTACGTGGATTAATGAATGCGGGTGGCATGGACCATAAATCAATAAATAAATGAGGCATCACAGCCGAGAATCAAACCGGGGAACTTATGCTCGATAATCAGGTCAATGATAACTCTGCTACTGGGTGTACCCTACCCAGTATGGGATTCAATATTACCAATCCAACATATCTGTTTTATTTCAAAGCAAAATAGTAGTAATCAATCAATCAATCCATCCATCCATCCATCCATCCATCCATCCATCAGCTTTTGGAGGTCCAGTACTGGACATAGGCCTCCCCAATTAATAAAATTTAAAAAGTTTTTGACCCTTTAACAAAATATGACCTAAAATCTAAGGTCAAGTAGCCAACCAGAACTAATTCAGCAATTAGCCAATAAGGCTTAGAGCCAAGCGGATCCTCTGAGCTCGGAATGCACTAGATCGATAAAGTGGTTTAGCTGGTGAATCGATTAGTATATCATGATTATTAATGCTGATGTAAATTTGATATTATATAAGCTTTTGGGCTAAACAAACTTGATTTTATTGAATTCAGTTTTATTGAAAAAAAACAGGGTCGATTACGTTTAGGAAGGGAGGTAAAGAAAACTGGAACTTAACGAAAAAATATTTATTGGCAAATTAGTTACATTCAATACCATGAGTTAAACAGAGCTAAGCTTCTAGGCTATGTATTTCTTCATTTAGTTTTGGTTGAAGAAAATAACAGCTTAATCGCTGTTAAGTCTATCTATTTATGAATATGGATATGGATTATAAAGTATTCAATAATCTTGGTGCAGCAATGGAAATATTCGATGCATCTCTAAACAAAGAGCAAAAACGAAATTCACACAAAAAACAATACAATTTTCGAGAAACGACAGCTATCAAAATCCTTAGAAAAGCCGCAAGGTACAACATGACATTAAAACACATCAGCTTTATTAGAATTCCTACAGTACAATGTGTTTATTCGTATACTCGTATGTTTAGTACGTGCAAGCTTTCACGAAGACAGGCCAACTGCATTCATCAGACATAAAGTCCCCAAGACGTATCCGGGAGCATGACTGTTACTTGCTTAAGTTTACTGCTATTTGCATAAGTGTGATAGCCAACAGCCACCTCCAATTCCATTTAGGAATGGAACATACCTTACTGCCACGTGTGGAGAACACGTTGTTGCAGTAAAGTCTAGTTTGAATAAGAAAAACATTCCAGACGAAAACAGGTTAGACAAAAGTGACATTTTAAATACTGCTAGAGATGATATTGTTCGAATTTGTTTTCTTTGCTGATAAATAAACTTATTAGTATAATCATTGTGACACTTTAATCGTATTTAAAAAAAAAAACATCATAATGTCATGTAATAAGGTTAAATAAGCTAGCATCAAAACACATGAGAAGTGGCATGTATCCAGTAACACATTTTTTTGAAATATGACTTATCTGATCTCATATAAAGCTCATAAATACCTAAAATGTAAAACTGCAAACACTACACGCAAGTGTAAAACTTCAAGAAAATGTATTGCAACCGCACCTTCAAAATGCAACATAAACCTGGAATTTCCAACTCATAACGTCCTTAATATACATAATACAATGGAGATGAATATCTCGTGCTAGCCGTTCTAAATACTAATGTCATGAGGTAATAGTAGCCAGCCGACGCGAATACGAATGGGATGGGAAACAATTGAACAGCACTCTCGTCACGAAAATTGCAGTAGCAAATTAAAGAATAACAAATATAACATACGTACTTTGTGTAACTTACGACTTAGTACTTTTCACTGATAATGTTACAACTACAAGCTTTTATTGTACTATTTAATGTATCTTCAAATAATAAAACAAATTTAAAGTTGTACCTCTATCTATTATTCGTAAAAACGTCGATAGTTAAGACGCTTTCAGATACAAGCAAGTAATTTTAACGTTAACACTAATTAAAGTTCAACACCGTCAACCCTTTATCACTTCCAATTTCAGCTTCTATTGAGCTTTCTTGTCTCCGTCAATGATTTTCCAAATATACGTAACATTTGAAAGTGTTTACAATGCCCAAATAAAATTCAGCTTTTATAAATTAGAAAAAGCTCTTAGTATTATCATCACTGATAATTTATTTATAGGATACCCAACACAGGTTACAATGCTATGAATACTAATTTTGCATGTAGACATTTTTTTTTAGTTATTGTTGTTGGTTGAAATTCCTAATTAGATGTTATCATCTAATAGAAAGAATCCTGTATTTTGGAAATGACAACTAATTGATATTGCCATGCGTGATCGATTACATTTGCATCAACATCAGATTTTCAAATATTTTGTTAGCATTTTAAACTTCGTAATACATCTGTAAGAATTTTCAGATCAGAGCGAAATGTTCGACGCGGCACTTCGAACGTTCCGTGCTCCGGACGGTAATGATAGGGCGGGAATCGAAAATATGGTAATGCGATTTTAGTTTAGAGGTTCTTCTAGCGATATATTTTACGATTTATATTGGATTTAAATTTCTTTTAACTAACGTTGAAGTAATTTCCGAATAGATAGATAGTTATGGTTAGGTAATTTGATAAATAAGCTTCATGTAACGATACTTTTCGAATGTTTCCAAACTTGTTATACCTAAAAAAATAATACGGCAAAAGTAGATGGTAATGATTATAAATAATCGATGGCATATCCGACAGTAGATTAGTTAGACGTAACATATCACCTAATCGCGGCGACATTGAACAAAGGTCTTACGTAAAGGAAACAACACATCACTTTAAACATTTTTAAGATTTCAAACTTCAAATTTTTAAAACGAATGATTTTAAACTACGTGGAGCAAATGCGGTAGACGACTATTCCGCAGTCGATCACTGGAAAATTGCTCAAGACGTAGCACAATTGTACATGTCGTCGAAATTTATGATTCATAACTTTTCAACAGAAGCTCTCGAACAACCTGCAGCGGAGAAGATAATATTGATCGACCATTATTTCACTCTAAAAGCAGTGTCTACGTAAAACAATTAGCTGCAGGAGATCGCTTTTAGTATTTCTTAGATGCTAAAATGTGGAATAGTAGATCATTTAAATTAAGATATGGTTTCTAGAGAACATGGTAATTATGCCATTATAGTCAACACGAACTAAGAAGCCCAATTTGTCGTTTGTCATCACAGTGACACTAGAGATGTACAAAAAAATCGGTTCACGAAAGAAACCAATTTTTGCAACAAATCGATTCGAAATTGTGAGACTTTCTAATCGATTCGAAAATTAAATTGTAAACTATAAACCATAACATTTAGGTACCTACCTACTACCTCGATTGAGCTATCTCGTACCGCGTTTTCTCAATATGTATTTACCACTCTAATAAAATATTCTTTTAGTGTTTCTTCCTAACAACACATGCTGCTAGTTATGCATGGAAATAGCCGAGCCGGCAAACAAGCTGACAATCCGCCTGATGGTAAGTGGCTGTCGTCGCCCATGAACATCAGCAACACCAAAAGCATCACTGGTGCGTTTCCGGCCAAGAAAGAGAAAAGAGAAAGAAAGAAAGATAGATCATGATAGAATGAACTCATCCGCTCAGTTTCATAATAATATTTTGTCATTTTTGACATACTCGTATTATGAGCGTCAGGGAAAAACTATAGTGAATAAACTCTTGTTTACTTCGTGAGACTCATGTATAGATAATCATTATTTTGTTGGAAAAAAAATGTTTACCGCAAAAAGGTTTAACCTTAGCTACATAATTACATAATAATATATTATCTGTAGTTACTTTCCATGAATGACAAAGTGCCCATACATAAAAGAAAATGTCCTTTGTTAGCATCCAGTTCGTCATGGTATTCTTGGGTACCTAATTTTAAATTTAAATGCAAGTAAATAAATTTTAACAATGTAATTAAATAATTCAATTTTCATTTTAAAGTTTCGATTATAGTAATGTATCGATTATGTTTGGTTGTATAAACGATTTCAAGCCGTCAATCACTTTACGTCAGTTTAGATTTAGCCCTCTTCACATAACATTGTTTCGACGATATATATATATTTTTAATTTTGCATAAATTACGATCTGACGATTTTTACTAGATTATAACGTTTAATATGATTTATAATTAACGCCAATGAAAATGAGTAGGGATTTTTAACAAATTTTGGCAAAATCCTTTATCCGTAAGTATCCAAATATTCATGTCAAGTAAATGATTATTCCATTTCGCTCAAAGACGCCCATACAAATTTAGTTCGTATTAATAAATGGCAGGTGTCATTATGGGCATCTTAGATAATTTTGACTATAGTTTCAAAATAAAGAATTTAAAAATCACCAAAGAAACGGATTCCCTTTTCTCTTTTTTTAATTCTCATTTTATTTCCGTAACTTTGTCAGTTTTTACAGAACAAAAGTATTTTGTACTGTTTTTGTTTCCCGCAATTAGCAAATTCTGTACAGAAATTTGTTTACTTAGTTGTTTCAGGCTTTAGGGTGCAAAAAATAAGAGAAATTTTAGTCCTTATAAGTCGCAGCTTCAAAAAACAGCCTTTATAAGATTCAAATGTCATTTTACACTACAGAAATTCATATAATAATTCATATAATTCGTGTTAAGACAATAGGTACGTTTCTTATATAATATATAATTGAATAACTGAATAATCAAAAGTAGGTTTAATAATACAATACAACACGAAATTTATTTAGGCTTTATATATTGGTACAGAAATATAAGTAGCATATAAAATGAATTGACGAAGATTTCTTAAAGAGCAAAACTTAAACTAAGCAGCATCAAAAGATAAAGGTACAATCGGACACGTCAAAGTTTATGATTCATAGCTTATGAAGTCGAAAAGTTTAGGCTAATCTGATGCTGGACAAAGAAATGTTGGTCCCAATTTTAATGTGACTACTTATGATCTTTGAGCGATTTAGTATTGGATGTTTTTTTAATGAACAAAGATGAAAACAGTACAACATTGTCAAACAGAAAAAGCTTTATAATATATATGTCCTGAAAGTTTATTTGAAACTAACCTTCCGACTACCATCTAAGTTTCTTGCGCTAATAGATGTTTTAAATAAAGAGATTTGATGCAAATGAAAACACTAATTTATGGTGAAAAGGTTGTTTAACTATTATATAAAGATGAAGAATCTATATTTTTAACGGATTCAGATAATACCAATAGAAAAGATTTCACACGTTTCGGAAGTTTATTCATAACTTCTGAACATGAACTTCCAACTACCTGCTGAGATAATATTTTATTTGGCACTTAGTCAATCGAGTGACTAAAGTTTCAAGGCCACTGTAGTAGTTAGCGGTGTCCGGTGGGATAAAGTATTAATATATTTTCGGTAACGGCCATAATTGAGAAAATATGGAGAGTGTATACTGTTATATCATGAGTTTATATCGAATTAAAATTTTGTTGCTTAATATGCTATGAATGGAATTTTTCTATAGTAAAATAGCAGATAGGCTCTTCTGTATCAACAGATACAGATTTATCAAGACATTGTAGTCTATAGACATTAAAACTACATATTCCAAACTATGTATTCTAATATAAAAAAGTAAACTATTAGTACAGCAAAGTATTTATGAACTCCAAATACATATGAGATAAAAGGTATTTAAAATGGATGAGATCTACCTTCGTAGTCTCGATTATATTCACTTTCTATTCCAAAATAATTAAACAAATAGTTGCAGCTGATGCACCCATCAAAATAATCACATCAACATTAAAGCATTGGCAAATGATTCAAAGGGAATCCCAGATTAATTCTATTAGTAAACAACAGGTCCAAAAGATAAGACTATTTTACGCACGTAACCGTATTAAAATTAGATGGCTATCCTGACTTATCTGAAGCCCATTTGTTATTAAGAATTCCTTACGATAACACAAGGATAGATTAATCTATGTCTTGAATTTCAAATTCAAATCGAACATCAGAATATTGAAACAATTTCTTTACTATCAGTTTCTTCTCTTACGGAAGATATAAAAGTAATTTGTTATTTCTAATTTTTACTTTAATCATAAGTCTTTTATGAACTTTAGCTTTTTTTTTTAGGTGCAATGTAATTTGCGGCTTAATTTAGAGATCATGCTTACATGATTATAAGTTTAGTAATTTTATCCTTAACAATACATTTTCATCCACTTACACATTTTGTAATACCAAAATAACAAGTTTTATTACCCTCCTGAAAATTTCTAATTCCTCTGTCTTCCTTTCGACTCTCAAAATGTTTGCTACTCATGCTAGAAGTGGCACATTCTATAAAAAATATCTTCTCTTGCGTAAGATGTTTACATCACAATTGGTACAACAACTGGTACACAATTGGTACACACAATCCTCATAAGTAGGTTCTAAATTATTTTCTTTCATTAAGTCCAAATTAAATTATTTCACAAAACTGGAATCCCACGCTTACTACAAGCGAATCGAATCGAAAGCTTTTCGTTTCCTTGCGAACTGCTTATTTATATTCCTTATACGTGGCGCAAGGTGACTAGAGTACGATGCACCGGCCGCACAATTATTTGCAAATAAACGTATAAAATTCTAATCACGACTCTCTTTTTTCACAATGGCCCCGGATTGTGAGCCTTTGACGTCTCGTTGTATAATAAATGTTATGTTAATACATATTGTAATTGCTATTGTTTGTTGTGTGTCATTGTTGCGTAACTGTTTAAGATCGTTTGATGTACTGCTTTTAACGTAATTCGGGTCATCAACTTCGTGTCTTCAACCTTTATGTGGTCGGATATCGTTTGCATCACCGTTAGGTTCCATCATATTATAATTATCTAATACTTTGTGTACAATGAGGGAGAGCTTACATATATTATTGAAACAGTTTTAGTTTTTTCAAAACATAGTGTCGAAATATAAAGTCGGTCAAAATACTTTTTACTTCAGTTTTATTTGAAAATAAAAAAAAATGAAAAATTGTTTATTCAGCAACCATCATTACACATAGTTTCAGTGCACTAGCTCCCACACTAGGATTCCCTGTGTTGTGAAAAGCTAGGATTCACTCTCTCGTAACAAAAGTGGATACACAATCAAATATCAAATCAAATTTACTTTGAAGTCCTTGATTAGGAACGTAAAAATGTGCCTACGTAAGGACCGACAAATACTGACAGTAAAGAGTACAAATATTTTTCTCGTTTTATTTTTATTCGGATTTTTCTCAAGGCGGATATTTATGTCAGCCTGCATTGTATTTCACTAGTAATTCATCTGGCCTATTTATACAAATGTCTGGTGATATAATCGTATATTATAGGGTGAAGGCGGAAAACTTACATAACAAAAGTATATTATCAAGGACTTGTATCTTATTTAGGGCTTTTATACCTCATCTACGAATAACGATAAACGAGGAATACTCTGTTTGCAGATAAAAAAATATACTTGAAGCAAAAAAAACTCTATATTGAGATCTCAATAGAGCTACTGACTAAAAACTTAAAAAATCACTGTTATGACATTATCAAGTTTAAAAAGAAATAAAATCAAAAACAGGCAAAATTTTCACATGAGAAAGCGAGCAGCAATCCCTTAACAAATTACTTAGTTCTAAATTATTTTATCGAGAATAGCAACACACCTCTAACTGATAATAAACATAAGGGTGGTACTAAATAAAACATTGTAAATAATTCTATATAATGATAATATTTTTTAGCATAATATTATATAAAGTTTTTGGAGCTAATTATGTAGGTACCTACTGTATTTTACAACATCAGTAATCTCCTACTTCAGAAAGATCCTGCTTACAAAGGTTTAATGGAATCCAATTACCTACATATGTATGCTAAATAATTTAGTGCAACAATGTACAAGGAGGAATAGGAGTCAGAATTGGCGAAACAATTCCCTAAGCCATTTTCTTCAACAATATCTGTACAAAAAATAACGGTAGAAATAAACTCATTGAAAAAACTTTAAAATGCAGCCTAAAAAGCGTACTCACTGCAAGCGCTTTATTGTTAAATACGGTTGTAGAATACAACCAGCGAACCCCAGTTGAATACAAATAAGTATGCGCTATCCTCATCGCTAACTCATTAAAGAACACTGCAAAGCGGTTAATCCATTGCGTAGAAGTTAGAATATGGCCATTAGAACCGTCGGCAACTAGCGCCATCTAAAAACATGCAAATCCGGCAATCAAGAGGCGAAAATCGTCGAAAATTATTCACATGCAGTCTGAACTGCAATTCGGCTAAGACGGCAACGTCTCGAATACCAACGGATGACGTTTAACGACAATCGTATGCAAATACATCCCGGTGTTGCCCGGGACACTCCGGGATTACTACTACCCACATCACTAATCCTCGTGTAAGTTAGCTTACGCTTGTTGTCGGGGCTTAGCGTAAGATATTGAGCTCGTATGTTTGAATATCGGAGTAATGTATAGACAGATAAATATAGCTGGGACATCGAGTTATGACAATATAGCTTGCCTGTGATTTGCACTGTGTATCCCGGTTTAATCTCTGATACTGCTGACGTATGTACTTCGGCAGCCTATGTATATTTGGTGAAAGATCATAAAACCCATATATTCACCCCTTCCTTACAAGAGGAAGTTTGGAACTACGAGCAAGTTAAAACTTAAGAAATAACCATCAATGTTATTGGTAAGTTACACAAATTATATGATATAATATTTTGGGACTTAGATGATCTAGTAATGATTATAAAAGACATGATATATAAATTTATATAAATTTTAATGAAATAAAAAGGGAAGGGAACGTTAAAACAAACAACGATTTGTGAGAACGTACGTAAGCATATGAATGAGTGATCAAAGAACATCAAGTCCGCTGTTAAGTTGATCAAAGTAAGACAAGGTTTTTAGAACCTTGTAGCTTTACCTTTCAGAAGCTTTGAACAAATTTTTATGGTTAAACATCCAAAATCGAACCAAAGGCACATAGTAAATTGGTAGTAAGACTTTGATAATATCATATCAGCAGAAACATAAAAGACCTGGCGCCTCACGCATCATACATTTTAAACAAACATCGATCATTAATTCATCACATAGATCACACTCAGAGAAAACACTTTAAATGCAATGCCATCCTCAATGCGCAAACAGCATACCAAAAAACAGAAAGATCAGTTCTACACTGTGGCCTAAATGAAAATGATAATTCGAATCTGAATGCATTTACAAATAAAGCACGGAAAGTCGCATCTACACTTAAAGTCAAGTACTTCCTCGTTTCAATAGACCCCGACGTCATTAGGAAGAAAGAAGTAATTAAAAGTGCGATAAAAAATCTCAAGAAAAAGTTCGGTTCTCGTTTAAGAACGAAAAGAAAGGCAAGCGCAGCACTGGAGGTGTCAGTAAACATTCCATAATCAAAAATCTTGTGCAAGTGTTGAACTATAAACAAGATAGTGTTTGGCAAGGCTGCAAGGCGTTCCGATTAGACTGCGCCATCATTCCGGCGGTTCATTCAATATTTTTTTTTACCGAACGCTGTAATTTCTTGGCTCGAACGCATCCGTTTACATGCCAAACAATAAATTTATTAGTCGAACGGAGGAGTGGCAACACTAAACTCGCGTCACTCGTCGATACGTCATCGATTGCGTGGAATTTTCGACATTTCGGAAATCGATTTCGGAGTGTGTACGTTCGATTTGCATACTGCGTCGATTATATAACGCACGCCCGTCAAGGTGACTCGTTCGAAGTCACTACTGGATCTATTTTAGTTTGAATTTCATAAATATCCCGTGACAGCTCATCTCTCCTCTCCCGCGTCTTTTGCCGCCATGATTCGGCGGCCATCTTCGATGCGGGCTTGCGTAATTATCAGGGCTCTGGTGTCGCACAGAAATACCGTGCAGCCGGCGTCGTTCCGAACTGGCGTCCTTGCTAATTTTAAAGTCCTTTCCGAAAGTTTATCGTTTATGAGGTAATAGAGGTGTGACGTAGAGCTGGCAGCGTGCCGGACGCCGTACGGCGACTGGACCGAGGAAAAATCTTTCAGACAGCCGCGTGCGGGGTTATATTTAGTAGTGTCCCCGCAGCGGCCGCAACGCACCTTGAGGGACGAGCGGAATCGACTAGAATCGTAACACGGAACGGCTCTATCGGGATCGCCCGTTCGGATAATGGCGACGATAGCGAGGCTGGCGGGAACGATCGGAAAACTAATCGTATATTACCCGTACGCGTGTCGGGCGGCAGATGCGCTAACCAAAATTGCGGGCCGGCGAGCCCACCATCAATATAGCCGACCTAATTGAATATTATACAGCAATTTGTGTTGCCGAAAATCTGGCTACGAATATGCGGTCTCCATATATCGTGGGCTAACGGTGTTAATGTTTTCTATGGGCATGACACGAAGCGATGCAGTGTTGCAGAACTAAATTTAGCTGAGCTCTGTTTTAGCTCTGGGTCTTAGCGTTTGCGCAACGTCGCCTCGGAATCGCGAGCGAGACGGCACGTTCTATTATCGGAAAAATAGACCGATAGGCGTTGGGAAATATTGTCATTCTGGAGCGCCTTGCACTCCACTTCCTATTGATCGTTAACATTGTAACTGGGAATAACTTGGTTTTGGGGTGGCATAGTAAGACTTGTAGGACGTAATTATGTCATGTTCAGACATTTTCCTGACATTTATGTATTATGTACCCGTATGAGTGTTGAGACATTGCGCTTCCTGTATGATAACAATTTGGTCTTTCATTAGTCTTCACTATAGTAGTGTGGTATTGTAATCGCGGCATACCTAATACAAGGAAAAACTCGTAAGCTGCAGTGCTCGCTAATAAATTAGAGCTCCGATATTTTGCACTTTTCAGACCAAACAAATCATAAGTGGAATTAGTTATTTTGTTCACTAACGTATGATACACCTAATTTTAACAATGTTTATTTTTGTCTACTTAAAAAAGAACGTATGCAACTTAACGAAATATACCCAGTCGGCTTCATAATAAATTTCACTAGATCGAGAGAAGAGGCACTAAAACAACAAAATGGGTAAGTATTACCATAGGACAAGTCATGTAAAAATTACAATATCAGTGACTACTATAAATAAAGTAAATATAATTTATATAATATTTACTCCTTTTTTATATGATATACAGAAATAGCAACCAGAAAGGTTTACAAAAATATTTTTTATAGCCTGAAGAGCAACCGAAAAAGTAAACGGGTCACCCGATGGTAAGAGGTCACCGTCGCCTATGGACATGTGCAACAACAGTGCAGTCGCCAATGCTTCGCCGGCTTTGAAGGGGAGTTCTTTTTACACCTTTTTAGGAACCCAGTACGCACGTACGCGGCAGATATGATGGGGAAATATAAAAAAGTTGGAGTAATTTTAAATTATTATAAAGTTGTTCCGACAAAATCTACGAGTATTCTCTCTTTAGTGCACAAAAAATAAATGAATAAAACTAAGTACTAAAATACAAAACAGAAACAACAATACATCGCAAATCGCATGAAAATACATAAAAGTCTAAAGAGCAGCCCAAATCCGATATTTTTATTGTAACAAAAATGTCTGTACCAACCGGCTTATAGTCTCCGCCACACGAAGGTTCTGAACTATTGGGTCGTGTATATTACAAGATCAGATTAAAGAACATAAGGTCTTTAATGTGAGATACAAGTTGCATTTTTGAGAAAAAGTGTATTATCCTGTGATATTTAAGTGTGAATTATAATTTGAAGCAATTTTTATTTAGAGGTCTTTAATGCAAAAATTAAAACTGAATCTATCAACTATGTATAAGCCTGTCTGTGGCCAGGTTGTCCTAGCTTACAAGTATATTGACGTATCTCCTACTGTCTGGGTATGACAGTTTGGCATGCATGGCTATGGCTTAAGAGGATCGTTAATATGGCTTGGCCTTGACGATAACAGAAACACTTTCAGATATATGTTACAATATGGACATCATAGCTCTTGTGTGTCTTAAATTGTATACTTCTGTGTGCACAAAAAATAATATTTGTATGGTATTATTGATATCTACAATGAATTAAAAATCAACAATTCATATCTCCTAAATTATTTATTCAATGTTAACTCAAGTCCAAACGCAAGACATTACCCACGAACGTAGAATAGACGCAAGTAGCCAGTATTTGATACTATTAGTCACTCGTACAATGTTGTTTAGTAACTGTACTGGTGTAAACAATGCAGTTTAATTTATACACTGAAACTGAGAAAGGTAACACGAAACAACAGCAAAGGGCTGAATCTATTTTTAAATACAATCACTGCACCAGAAATGAAACTAATCTTGCACCATGATTAGTAATAGGTGAAGAACACGAAAGGACTGATGGTAGTGGTATAAATAAAATTTAGGTAGAAGAACAATCGCATTATTCAGAGACAGAGAAAGATGAGTGCAGGTCATACAAGACTGCTAGTGATTCTACGCTGCGTTGTCTTGGATCAGACATGCATATTGGGCGGAAACTTTTGAGACAGATAAATCTTAGTTGTTTATTACGTCTAATTGTATGATTTTTTTTTTACTTTTTTAATTTACTGTTTAAATTTACTTTTCATCATTTAATCACTTGTCGAAGATTGAAGTTCCATCCACACCGATTGGACTCGTGGAGAACCTCTGCGGTTCGATTCTCACAAACTTTTTGCCACGTAGTGTAAACTGTGGAATGAACTTACTTCGGAGGTATTCCCGGAACGGTATGACATGGGGTTCTTCAAAAAAGGTGTAAAAAGAGTTCTCGTTCAGGGCCGGCGTTGCATAGGCGATTCCTCTGGTATTGCTCATGTCCATAGGCGACGGTAACCACTTACCATCAGGTGACCCGTATGCTTTTTCGTCTGCCCTTAAGGCTATATAAAAATAATGCCACACAGAGAACCCTAATGCACGGGTGGGCAGTACTTATAAGCGTTTATATGTGCCCTTTCCTTGTTTCCTTCATAATATTAATCAGAAGTTAATCCAACTAGAACAGCGACAACAAAAGCATCAAACATTTCAATTGATATCCTCTAAACCCTGGCTTCTCTTAAATTCCACATTAACAAACAGTATAGCCTTAATAAACGGTGCAAACGGTGCGAATGCCCCACTAGGACCGTTTGAACCGTAGTAAACGATAATGGGCTAGTTAAATTCATCTGCTCCCCACATAATAGAAATTGTCGTCAGATGGAGCTTCGCATCGAACCGGTCTAGAATTTAACTATGCCGTTTGTTGAATCCTCTAATGATATTTATGATTCATATCCAACTCATTAGCGACCTATTGTAACAGGTCTAAAGTGCCTTTTCCATGTGTCTTAGGTACAAACTTGCCATAGTGAGCCAAACATCAGCTCAACCCAAAGGTTCCTTCAAGGCTTGATAAATACTCCGAATGATTATTATCAGAACCAATTGCTAAACGTCTCAAAGAACCGAAGCTTTTGAAATTATAGTAGTCACTGCCGTAATCTGTAAGTTGCCTTAGTTACTACAGTGTAGTATAACGGTGATGTTGATCATATCAATTGGCAAAGTTTGAGAAAAAAAATCTTACAATCATCTATCCTCACAAATTCACAGATTATTTCACAGTTAAGCTGGTTACTTAACTAGAAGCCACTGATACCGTGATCCAGAATTAAGTATGACAGTGACACTCACGAGGGAGCTAAGCTGTCTGTAAAATCATTAGAACGATAGCTATCTTCAAAGCTCGGTCGATCGCCTTTGAATGCTTTTGTCACTCAACGATCTTTTAAGGTTCTTCTGAAAAGTCTATTAACACTTGATTATATGTAAAAAATACATTTAACATAGTACGTTATAATGCGAGAGATGAAAGATATTCTTAGCGAAGATCAAATTTTTGAGTAAGTTATATGTGATATACTTTTAGGAGGTAAGATAAGGCATAAACAGAAGACTTCAGAATGTTGTATTTGAACAAGATGATAATATAATTATGTATTTTATTCCTGGGAGCAATTCAATTTCAGGTTTACGAATATTGGTGGCCTCTATAATTATTAAGCCAAAGCAAATTACATTGTGCCAGAATTTGTTGTTGACGCCCATCTTAAGCGAAACGAAGGAGTAGTACAATAAATATTCCAATAAAACTGCCCTCATTGTTTTCTAGGTACTTTGCATTCAAAATTTTCTTAAAACATCAGTGTGACAACTTTTTTAGCGATCCCTTTAAATTTCCTTTTTATAATAATTGAATTTGTGATAAAGTCTATTATCTTGAAAGAAAATTAAACATCAAATGCAGACAACTTTAAATTTAACAGTCGCAAACAATAAAATGTTAATACGAGTACTATAGTTCTGGCTAAATGAATAGTTGCTAACTTTATACATTAAAAGAACTACAAAGTAACATTTGTAAACGAAATAACAATACAAAAATAATAATAGTGCATCACCAATCGAGTTCTTTTTACCGTGAAGAGAAGATATTATATCGGCCTATCGCAAAAATTTTGTCGAAGGCAGTGCAGATAAATTTTCCCCAGAAATGAGAAGCGAAATTGTAAGAAAATGTCTTTCGCAAGAACCAATCTATGGCTGAATTTATAATAGTAATGGTGATTTTATTTTCCAACGAAGTGGCTTCCTGAATGATAGAAAATGGTAGACCAATAATTAATGTTTCATTTTCTTCATCACATGAAAAATGCAAAGTGAAGTTCGTTGAACTTTTTTGAGGTAGCATCAACTTTTGTAATTAGTATGCATGGCCACGTAATTCAGTTCTTTGGTCGTAGGAAGCCTTATGTCCTGATGAACAACTTTTTGAAAGAAATATGCTCAAGTTTATTTATAATCTGGAGTCTCATTCTCCAGTACTGATACCACCTATCTACAGAGAAATTTCAATACCAAAACTTATCAAAATCAAAACTGAATATAATGGTTCACCCATAATCCAAATTTTACTAACAAAAAATAACCGACTTCAAAGTCTCAAAAACTACTTTTCAGATCTCGTTAAAATTTATGTGGGACCACATGACAAGCACCTGCTTTCGATTAAAAAAAGAATCATCGAAATCGGTGGGCGTGATATTGAGTTATTCGTCAATTTGTCGCGCATATCTTAACACAAATTTACGACTTATGTGGTTTTTTCATGGATGCCATTGTCAGATCTCAATAAAATTTATGTGGGACCACATGACAGCCACCAGCTTTCGATTAAAACAACAATCATCATCAACAACATCATCAAAATCGGTTCGCCAAGTCCAAAGTTCTGAGGTAACAAACATAAAAAAAAAACAGTTGAATTGAGAACCTCCTCCTTTTTTTGAAGTCGGTTAAAAAACAGATTTAGTTCACAACACAAAGATAATCATGTTATTGTATAAAGATACTAAGATAACTCAATTATAATAGTAGCATTATTTCATTACATAACTTTGTTACACAAAGCCTAGTAAATTGCTAATTACACACAATTCTATTGCTATTAGCACAAACACCACGTGGCAAGAACTTTTGCCAACTGTGAGACACAATTCGGGATATTCTAGCCTTGACACTGAATGACCAGTGACAATGTCGTTTGCTTGTGGAAAAGTTTCTCAGGATTTTACGTAACTCATTATACTCGTAGAATCATCTAATACAGTAATGACATCCGTCATCCAAATTTTTTAAGAAAATTGGCAATTTACTTTATTTTCAGAAACTTGCGCTACTCACAGAATGATATTTAAGACAATAGAGTTAGTTGTTAGTGAACAAATGGAAACTGACTGCCCAATACTTTAACCAAAATAGGCAACAAAACATCACATGTAATTTTAGGCAACACAGTACTCCTTTCATGAACAAGTCGGAATTAAACTAAATGGTGCAAAGTAAGGTGACGCCTAAGAATTCATTCGATTTCTTGATTGGCTCGATAGCACAATTCAGTCATTCTTTTGAAATTTATATATTCAGCAGCTTTCAGATGATAAACGTTTCTAAAATGCCCACACAAAAGCAGTTGACAGTCTAAAAACAGAATTAGGCTAACAATTCAAAGAAATATTACAAACGCATACTGAAAATTTAACGCAGATAAAATATAACGATGACAGATATTTGAATGAAAACAACATGACTAAAAAACTATACTTTTTATGTTATTACTCAACAAAATTATTAGAGAATATAATTGTATTGCAAAGCTTAACAATAACATTGATCTCTTCAACAATGACATTCACCGGTTTAAAAAGAATATTATTGATCAATTTCTGTCTTGTGCATGCACCCGCTAGTATAATATTTTAAATTTTAATAATTTGACATATTTACACAAATATATATATATTTTTTTAACTTTTTGATGTAATTTATTTTAAATATATGTGACATAATTTAATAAAATTATTTTAATTGTATGAGATCTTTGAACTGTAATTTAATTTATATCTGACTCTCATCTCATTGAAAATTGTATGTTCCACTTATTTAAATCACTCGCTTTCTCTATGCATGGATCTTCTCTCTATTACCTTTCTTCTTGTGTAATCTTCCTTGATGTTGTTTTGTTGTACATTTTGTCAATTTTCAAATAAATAAATAAAATAAATGTAAATAGACGGAAAAGATACCTGATAATAATATCTAAGTGATCACCCATGGAATTAGACATCATCAACACAAAAAATATCACCTACACATTACTGGATGAGAAGGAAGTGGAATATTTACAACCTATATAAAATCAACTTTAGAAGACGATGGTAGAAATCTAAGCAAGTAAAACAACTCTACGACAATGCATGAGTCCTACCATCATCATTAAACCATTGAGCCCAATGACCTGGCACCATAGACTTTAAGAAACAAAAAGAAATCTTCTCTGAGTTATGGTGTGACTGGTATATCATATAATCTATCTGATTGTTCAAAAATATTGCGGTTGTGAAGATCATTTTTCAATGCACGAATTATATTACGATACTGATTGATTTTAGATGTGGAATTATTCACGATAGTAGCATACAAAGTTAACGAATTTAATAGGAAAGCTATCACAGCTAAGTAGGCAAAACAAGACATCAGTCTAAAACCAAGGAACCCTACACTGCGCATGGCATGATCTAACTCACACTTTGCCATTAGTTACCAAAAATCAATCCACCAACTCTGATTTAAAATCTTGATTACAGCATAACTAAAGCTAGAAAGCAAAAATATTTTCCTTTTCATATACAAAACAAAAAAAAAACAATACATCTTTCGTAATTATTTGATTGAAAGAAACCGTGGCCTCATTCACGACACCAGCTACAGTTTTCTGTTTCCAAGGTCAGGTGGAAGTGATGGGTCGTTGACAGTCAGAGGTCTGTTTGGCAGGCCCTCAAGTTGGCACCGGCGCACCATATCGTGCCTAGCTCCGTCCAGTAATTCTCTTAATGATTATTCCTTTCTGTTGGAGTTTCTCTGATTGCTTCCTATATTGTTTCATTTAAAGGATATTGTGTGGTTGCCTGAATAATTAGATGCACGTTAAAGTTGCATGTGAATTAACCAAATGTGAATGAGCCAAATTTCAAAAGCATCCAAATTTTGTTATGTCTGCATTACAATGCATCATGGTTAATAGAGCTTCTCCATTGATCTTCCAATATTCAAGAAATAGCGAGAAGTTAGGAAATGAGAAAAAGTCAAGCGACAATGATCAACAATGATGATACAAATTTTCTTAAGGTTTTCCATGCCTCAAAGAAGCAAAATTGCGCCAAATGAAGTTAAACGAAATAGAAGAAAAGAGATAAAACAGATAAAAACGAGTAGATTCTGAAGGTAAAACCGTTGATTGAAGAAATCTAGCAATTTTAATGATACTTAAGGTAGACTACTGATCTCCAAAAACTGTATCCTAACTGATAAATAGGTCTCTTCTTGGCTACAACACAAAGGCGTAAAAATATTTTGCTCAAAATATTTTATTCATGATATTAATAACGCTTCACATTCATAACCCTACACTAGGATTCCGTGTCGTGGGTGCCATGGACAACACACAGAGACAAGAACACTTACACCCAGACCGAGAACAGAAATTCAAACTCATCATTCAAATTTCAGCCTCGTTGGCAATCGAACCCAGGACCCTTGGCGATCCGGGATGGTAATAACCATCGCGCCACACGAGTCGTTAATTATTTAATTCTAAAAAATAATAGAAAATATAATTTTACACAACGTCTACAAAAACTGTTATAGATTGCAGAACTCTGGTTGATCTAACGTTCTCTTGCTCAAGTTTATAGCTTTTTAGTAGCGTAATAAAAAACTTTTACTATGAGTACCTGTTCATAGTAAAACATTTTAGGAACATAATAGACTTCATAACATGAATAATATTATTCTCAATATATTATCACTTATAATCATAATGTTGTTATTGTTCCATTGTTTGGTAATGTTCTCCACTGAGAATTGAGAGGCAACGCTATGATGAACTACGGTAGCAAAATCATAAATTGTCATTTAAGTAAAATTTGTGACAAAAATAGATTTCAGTTCAAAACAATCATGATTTTGCATGATTTCAAACTTTTTTAAAACATAATTCATAAAACATTTTTTAAAATCAAATTTAAAAAACATTTTAAAAATTATGATTTTGGACATTATTAGCGTAAGCGTTTTGGTTATAACATTTTTTTTTCATATCATTAAATAACTTACATAATTTAGTTTTTGCCTAACACTGTAGTTTTAATTCTGATGTAATACGTATTAAGTGCTCTAAAGAACTATAAACACCTATCAATCTGTACTTACAACAAAAAGTAATTTTAATTTCAATCCGTGCATTACGCCAATAAATGTATTGAAGCCACAATCATTTTCGCTACAAAAATAAAACAATACATTTAGTTTGCGACCACGAAAATACTCTGCATAATGAAATAGCTATTCTTTACAAACTTGCTCCAGGATTTAATTACAAATGTTAGGGAAAGCTGGATGGTCAAGCTTAAACTGAAGAACATTCAACTAAGCGAGAGATTACACACATTGGACTTTGTCCCGTGCGAATTTAAGATGGTAATCACTTTGCGGAAACTTCACAAAGTTTTAGAGGTTACAGAGGATAAAGCTTCGAGCTTTATTGTCGAGGAGGGTAAAAAGGTGAAATATATTTAGTGCGGACACTCAAACATTCCACATCTCTTTGCTGTAAAGAAAACTTTTTAAATTCTTACAAACACCAATTAAAAGCGATATACTATCGGCCCAAAAACCTTGTTGAGTCAATGCAAAATAGAATTTGTTTCAGTGTTGTTATGTTCCTTTTACCGTGCCTCCCAGTTGATGAGAATGGTTTTGATTTGAATTCGTGCAATTTATTGCATATTCCCAATTCGCTAACGACTTCTCTCTCTTGTTTTAAATTTAGATTATCAATTTGAACTGCCGAATCTCCAATGTTCGGTTGCCCCATTAAAATATTGGGACAGAGTCGTAACAGAAGTTGGGAATTTGGTTTCTTGGTTAATGTACATGTTGTTTAACTATATATAGAGGGTTTGAAGAAAGCGAAGGTCGTCAGGAGGAAAACAAGCCCATTGACGAAGTAATATGGCAATGTTTGTTCCTTTGTCTTTTCGGCAAAAGCAAAATATAGGATTAGTCTATCTATGCCTTGTTTCATTGTTTTTATTTTTGTTGTCTTTAATTTTGCTGTAATTTATTGGAATACATTTGTTTTTATCTTGCTACAAGAAGCAAGCTTCTCTTATTTCTTCTCTGTGAACTTTACCAATAATTTCAGTATTTTGGTTATGATATCTCAGTTGTAATAAGACTATTCGATGATTAAATTACAACGCAGGGAATAGTTGGAATCCATGCTACTCCATGTTTATGGACAATTTATGGAGAAACAGACATGGACATGGGCTGCAGTGCATGCAAATGAATCATCAGATAACCACGATAGCTAACAATTATTATCATCTATTACACAAACGGATCTCATGAGAAATCGAACCCACGACACTCAAAATCCACGCTCAATACCAATATCAATAGGATGGTATTGATTTAAATTGCTTAATTTTATTGAAAGATAACCTGCAACGGATATGGAATCCATAAAACTTTGTTAGGGCAATAAATTTGCAGGCAAATTGCAGATGTATCTAGACATCCTGGCTGAAGTTTTAATAAAAGTTCTGCTCAGCTGAATGATAATTGCACGTCTCGTAAAACTAATAATTTATAACACTTTGGTACCTTTCTTTCAGCAATAATAAAGTTATTTTCGGTAGTAACGACAAATCAAAGATGAATTGAAGAAGTTGGGAACAGATTAAATTTATGTTTTTATTGAAATATAAAGAAGACAACGAGTTGATTTATACTTTTAAGAAATAAGGAAAAAATGGTTATAAGAAATTTTCGTTGTTTGTTGATTTCAACAGCAAGTGAACTGCGACTTGTAAGTGGTAAGAAGGCAAAAGTAATGTTTAATAAACATATTATAAGAATTTTTCGTCAATTATTTGAAAGATCAACTGAAAAGAACATTAAATTTAATCATCTTTAAAGCCAAATAATTTCTTAAGCTACTGATATTTTCTTAAGCTGCTTGAGTATACATTACAATACATTTTGCTATAACAAACTTAAGTAAGCTCTGCGTGTCATATTTAGGTCAGAAATCAAACTTAGGCTTAACTTGGAGTGCTAAAAGCTACCAGTAGTCGTGGAACTAAGTACTTAAGATTGTATCGGTGGTTAAAATCATCAGATTTAATTTTACCTTGAAACTAACGCTTTTCCAGGACAAGTGATTTGTCTTGTAACTAAGGAACCATGGAGCGTCAACACAATTCACATAATACAATGCGGATTGGTGAAAGAATTAGCGTAGAATTTCGTCACCACCATTCATGGTGTAAAAGGCTCCGTTCATCCTTGACTCCAAACCAAACTCCTGTTGTACACCCAAACAATGGTCGATCAAATCTACCGTAGAAGATTGCTGGGCTCTGTACCATCCAGTTAAATCAGACTCTCTCGCCCCAACTCAGAGTCACTAACAATTACTTTAATCGCTTCTTGGCAAATAATTTCCATAGAAATTCTGTACTATGGAGCGATTTAAATAACCGTTAGTGACTCTGCGTTGGGGCGTCTGTCGTATTTTTTATGTAAGTAATCGACAAATCAACGATCCACATTATCGTACTCGTAAGTAGCTACAGTAACACCATTAATACAGTTGGAAATAAAAAATTTAAGCTCTATGCTCATCATATTGCCACCTTATTTGTAGAGAGCTGCAGGAGATGAGTTAAAATTCAAAGAAGCTCATAATATTATAGACACTATTATCGTTACCAACAACAACTCAAGTCTAGAATTAAACAAAGGCCCTGCGTACGATATCTGGGTCAGAACTTGAACCTCAAACAACAACCTCATTGTGTTGAAAGATGTCTCAAAGTTGAGGATTAGGACGGAAAGTGCAAAATATCATAAAGCCGATATTGGCTTAGACTTAGCCTGACATTTGTAATACAGATAACTGTAGATTTTGCCAATAAAATAATAAATTGTAAAGTTGGATAGGAAAGGATTTAATAGATTTCACTATTTATTATTGTGTAACTTGATAGGAAGTAGGTTCGGCGATAGCTTTGGAAAACATTTCTTTAATTATTTCTACTGTTAACGGTCTTCATTACAAAAATGAAAATACATAACTGTTTTAAATTCAAAACTGTTTTTTTTTTAATTTATTATCTAATTATACATTTAGTAGTTGTAATTTCGAATGAAAATTGATTCAGATGATCTTATTCCATATTTTAAAATTGTATTTTATTTAACCTTTACTAACGTACTACAATAAGATAATTACGGTACAAATACAAGATACGCTAAAAACTTATCTAATGCTTAACGCATTCTGCACCAACTAACTGTTATACCTTATTAGGATCAACATAAACATAGTAATAGTGCTATAAGACAAAATGCTACTGAAATATATATCATATGCATATACATAGATATAAATGTACACAGAGTACCTAAATACAAGTGAAGCTACTGTATATCGTGTAAAAAAATTGTTATCTCACAATATCAGAGGCTAAACCTTGTCTCCAATATTTCGAGTAAAAGCTTAAAGCTATTCTTTTTATTTTCGCCCTAATCCTCTCTCGATCCGTCAGTCCGACCAGCTTTTAGTGCTATGAGGTTATTTTTCGAGCTAGGTTCGAGTTTTGACCCAGATTATGACGGGGTCTTTATGTCACTGAAATATGGTGACACTTCAGTTTGTTACAGAAGTTTAGGTTACTAAAATAAAATACAAAAAAAAAACTTGAGACACTTGGGACACCCAAATGGAACGAAGTTCCTTGCAGTCAGTACTAGGATAGCAAAAACATGCAGCAAGCACTCGCTTGCATGTTTTTGCTATCCTAGTACTTACTGCAAGAAACGAAAATATCTGGCTTGCTTTCTATAAGAGAGAGAGAGACAGACAGAGAAACATGCGCACGCCGCATGACATGTAACGACGCCGCACGAGTTGTAACGACTTACGACGGCAAAAAGTGTCGTTACAACTTTTCGTTACCAAATTTTCCGCCTAGCACCCTTTCGCAACTCGCGATAAGGAACTTCGTTCCAAAAAAAATTCCAAACAACATCATACCATCCATGGTAACATACCGTCGATGAATGTCTAGAATGTTACTGAAGCCTGGATTAATAAACCGATTTTAAGGTTTCGTGGTCTCAAGATTCGGAGAGCATGGTACAAATTGTTAGTTTCGAAGAAATCGGTACTTATTTATTCAAAATCGTTCATTTATTTCTATTTTCCTCCTTTTCTAACATTAGATATTTATTCTAACTGCGAATTGGGAAACTGCAATGGGTCTATTACAATTTTACTGTTTGTCTATGGCATTTAAAAGCATTTTGCGTCTAACGGCCCTCAAAATGTAATATTATTTCAGACCGTTAGACACAATATCCTTTTAAATTCCTACAATGTTGTATAAAATGTTAATGAACAGGGTATTGTTTCTGTTATTGTTAGGAGATATTGGTTATTTAATACAATCAAATTATCTCAAACCATGACTACTTTCGAAGTTTACAGAGGTAATAATTTTTTTAAACGTTGTATTTTGAAATACTAATGCCCCAACTCAGAGTCACTAACTTGTGTTGTTGAATTTGTATGGTGTTTCTGTACTAAGGAGCAATTAAAGTAACCATTAGTGGCCCTGAGTTGGAGCGTAAGTGTATTTCATCTTGCCTTCTCAATTCGGCAACTCATTTAAACATTGCAAGAGTTATTCTATTAGGATGGTGGTCTCCAGCTAAGCAGATAAGCCCTAAAGCATTGTTCTTAACTGTGAACAGTAAATATTATCAGACGAGGTCACTTGGACATGACTTTCATAAATATACATGGTAGTAAAAGTGCTAGTAAGTGTTATCTGTAACTGTGAGTAGGAAAAAAACAACTCGCTTGTTTCTTGCTGCTTCTTCTCCCGGTTCCACTTACGGTATTTAACTTTCAAAAAGTGTTTTTGTATAACCAATCTTGAATAAAATTATTTGAGATTACTCTATAATTTTCTCAAAGAATTTTCGTTAATTTTGAAAGTCTGTGTCTGGCCTTTAGTCCTCGTATTGTGAAAAGATATCCCTCTGTATGGTGACTCGAGTATACAAACTTACCATTTACAGTCTATCAAATGTATTTTTCTTAAGAACACAGATAAAAAAACATCAAAAATGCCACTAGATTTAAGTTTCAAAGCTCCAAGTAACTCTCAATAATAATAACAAGAATACATAAAGAAAGTAATAGAAAAATCAAAGATGGCAAAAATATTTATATTGCCAATTGGTTTCATAGAAAACATTGGAAACGCTTGAATTGTACAAACTAAACGCTTCGTTGTGAGAGAAAATAAAACGTTTATTCAAAGTGATTCAAAGTGACAAAAGCGCATTCAAAGAGCATTTTATTTGCGATGGACCTTAGTCGTGAATCGACCCAATAGCGGGGAAGGGAGAGAGTTACACTTTTATACGGAATATGTTTGTTTTTAGAAGTTCAAATAATAATGATACCTTTTTTTAGGTTCATTTTGTACATACATATTTTTTATAAGTTATTCATTAAAATATCTTTAAGGCAACAAATCTATATTTCGTTTTGAGCTAATAGCATGAAGTAAAAGTTAAAAAGAATTAAAATAATATTTAAACGAAGGTAAATTTTTTGTATCGCGTTGAAGTGGATGTATGGTATGTATATAAAAGTGTATGAAATATTTTAATTTTCATTTCCTTAAGTTATAGTTTTTAGTGCAAATTCTGTTTATTTAGAAAGGATTTTTTTAAGTTTCAAAATGACTACATCAAAATTTATAACTGTATAATTATCGATTATATACATATTTTATGTATAATTTACTTAACAATGGATACAAATTACAATAAAAATTTACTTTGAGCACGATGATTACTCAAGTATTCTTATAAGTATTACTCACCTTATTATCCAAGTTAATTTTGCAGTGCCGTAGAATACGAAAATAAAAAATAAATCACTTCAATATAAAAACCTACATAATCAAACAATGGCTAGCCATGTTCCGATTCTGTCCGGCGCATATTCATATCACCATCAATATCCAAAAATTCATATTCAATTCGCTAATGGACTTTCCTTTGCCTCTGGAATTTATGAAATTAAAAAAGAAGTCCAAATAAAAATTAAAAAACGAATATGGGGAATCGTGCACAACATTCTTGCTGCAGGGTAGTGCATTCGGGACTCATGCACATTTACAAAATTATCAAAGAATTGCAACTAGAAAAATAAAAGGTTCTATCCCATTTAGATGCAGAATCCCGTTTTGAGAAATTTAAAGCGAATTACAAACACACAGCCGTTAGGAGCGCTTTTATTTCTCTAGACAATCTTTAAACATTTAGATTAAAATAAAATATACAGATAATATGAAAGTACTTGCATGGAGCTTTTTGAAAAATTCTTTATGGATTTATGAAACAAGTTATGTTTATGACAACATTATGTTTAATAAAAAAGAGAAGATTTTTTCTCTGTACTTATTTTTTTTAATCAGATTTATCCACGCAAATAATTTCAAAAGTATAGCTAATACAGTTGGATACGAGGATTAATATCAACATTAACAGTTAGTGAAAACATTCAAACACCGAAAGTGGCAAGAAAGGTGATAGAAAGAGAAAAAAAACAACACGAGGGGGATAGAAAACATCGAGTATATTTTTTAAAACACCGATGCGTACGCGGACCGCTACGCGACAGCCAACCGGGTATTTTTGGATTTTGTTTAATTGAAAACTATTTTTATACTACTTTTAATTTTTATGACATTTTAATATCTTAAATAAATGTCTGATCTGTACTGTACTATTGTTGTTCATATTTGTTTACAAAGACTTTGCGTAAATTGCTTAATTTGCTTTGCGTAATGACAAGTTGACTTTTTTTAGTATTAGTCTACTTTCTACTTTTGAACAATTTTTAGGAGCTTGTTGAACAACGACTCTATGTAAATAGAAATTTAATATTACCAGTTTAATCAACGTTAGCTTTTTAACACTATTTATTTTTTGCGTCAAAAATTGCCCAGAGACTCAAAGCTCGACCGCAATTCAATGTGTGATTTCACATTGACATTTTTTAGTTTATTTTTTATGGAAATAGCAGATAATAGAGCTGACGATCCACCTGACGGTACGTGGCTTCCGTCAACCATGGGCGACATGAGCGACACCAAAGGCAAAACTAATACTTTGCTGGCCAAGAGAGAAGAAAAAGAAAGAAGAAACTGGTTTTCAATCCTCCAGCCGCAACACGCCGGAGTTGTATTTTCTTTAATAAGTAAATGTGTATGTAATATTTTTAATAATCAACTAATCTTTATGCACTTCTCCGTGTAAACTTTAAATAAACCAAACTTCAGATGCCTGCGTCCCCTGCGTCTCCTGTTTCCCTTCACGTGTTAATATAAAGATACTACGTATTTGCTTGGATACTTGTTTTTATTGAATGTTAATTATTTTACGTAAGTTGACAAATTCGTTAATTTATTTATTTACGACATTTTAAGCAGCACTTTACTTGTACAACTATATATAATGTATACTTTAATACATTTTATTATTAAAACTGCACGAATTTAATTAAATAATATCTTAATAGGTAGGTAGTTTAACACAATTTTCTTATTCTTATTTTTTAACTCGTATATTATTATTAATGAAACAATATTACAACTATTTAAAAAAATATTTAGTTGTTGAATAATATTTTATTAACAATAAATTTACTCCTAAAAAAGTTCAAACTTTATCCGTTTTTACCCGCTTCATTCTCAGTGTCAACCATCATTTTAATTATCACTACTATGTCTATATCTTACTATATTTTAATTTAATAATTACATTTGTTTCTTATTGTGTTAATTAATTTATAAGACTTCGTAAGTGTCATATAAATCATTGTTTTATATTGTTTTGACTTTATAGTTAAGTATCGATTATTCTACGCACGTACGTAGGTATATTTTATGTAATACACAAATAGGAACTGTTACTTTAATCTTTCGCTGTTATATTATGCATAATAGAATAGTTTCGACATAATAGTTACTAAGGAACGTACCAAATTGGAAATCAACAAGATTAAAATCTGTTATTGTCTCAGAATCACACAAATTATCACTATCTATGTGTATTCCTGCTCACAATCCGTGTGTGTTGACTAACTCAGTTACTTTTCACAAATTTTTCTTCATCGAAGAATACCATGCAGGTGGGAAATAACATTTAAAACCACTAGAGTAACACGGTTCTATGTATAAATTATTTTAATGTTTGTTATTACACCAGAAATCTGCCTTTGCAATGATATTTTGTAAAACAATCTCTTTTAAAGGCAGTTTAAAAACTGGCCATAAATAATTTTGAATTTGAATTTGGAATAATAAAGTTAAAACAAAAGACAACAATACCTGAATACCGTATCCAGTTACAGAATATATAAACATAAACCCGTTAATGAGAACGAACAAACGGTACACCAGTTCCGCGCTACTGAAATCTGATTCTGCTGAAACGCTACAACGGGGGGCGTTGGAGCATAACGGAGCTTTCAGCGGAAACTTTCCACCTGTAACGTGTTCACTAACTAAACTACCTATTATAGTACTAATACCAATTCCTATTTTGCTTATATGCAAGGACTAGCGTTCTGCCCGCGGCTGTGTCCGCGTTTTCTGGGATAGTAAGTATCCTATATCCTATTCCAGATCATAGTCCACCTGTGTACTAAATTTCATAAAAATCCGTTCAGTAGTTTTTGCGTAAAAGAGCAACAAACATTGATAGAGTTTCCACGCTCAAATTTTGTGCCTTCCCCCAGAAAAAGTTTTTCCTAGACAGAAGTACCCATCCTAAATATTTTCTCATAAAATATCCTACAAATAATGGTTAATTTCACCTTAACCTATTTAGTGACTTCCACGTTACACCATAACACAAGCAGACAGACAGTCTAAAAAGTCAGTTTTTTGGGCTTTTACGTCGACAAACCTAAACTATTAAAAAAAAACCTAACCTAACCTAACCTATTTAAAAAAAACACTGAATGTGAGAATAGCCCTGTTTTATTATTAGATCTCAAAAATCAATGAGCCGTAGCAACCAAGGGAAATTTCAGACAAGCATGGTTTTGTCTGTAGTAACGCAATGCGTAAACTACAACGCCATTGGTAGAAAACGGATACTCATCTAGGGATGGAATTAATTTCCTATTTCACTATCCGTCGTTACTATTGGAGAGATTCCTTTTGTATTGTACTCGTGATATCTAGCGTTATCATTAATGATGTGTGTTCTAACGGCTAAGATTAATAAACGAATATAAAATATATTAACACATTATTATAAATAGATAAAAATTATTTTGCTATGGATAGTAATAAATTTAAACAAAGCATAGAATTTCTGAAACTATACGTATTAATAAAATCCTGAACCTTATAATATACCTAAGAAAATAAACTAAAAGTTAGGTTACAGCGTCATCTTGATAAAGATGATAAGGAGATAAGAATTTTCAATTTACTTAACATCCGATATGCTTCCCTTACTGAAGACGAAAATTCTGCAAATAAATTGTCCTAAAATAAAACAGAAACCTTGTTATTGTTATTTTACCGTAATAGGATAAAAATGCGACTAAATTGCAAATAACAAATACGAAGTTGAGCATTCCAGCCCTAAGCACAATTGTTATGGAGGTGAAATCACGAATCTTTGAGCGCAGTTCTCTATGGGCGACGCTATGCCGTAGTGCCTCTGCATTTAGCTTATTCACATCTTTCGTATCGATTTTACTACTTAATACTATTTTGCTGTTGTAATGTAACTGTTTCTGTGTATTGTCTACATTTACATGAGTTACAAGACTGTTTTACAGAAATATTTCAGTTATTGTATCTTGATGACTTATGAACACCAACAAGTTGAAAGCCTCTGCTCTTACGGCCTTATTCATAAATGCTTAATTTCAAAACCTATTTTAACTTTACTATAGTGCACTATTCTAATCTTTGTCATTTTTCATAAGAGTAAAAGAAACACAACAGTTTATAAACCTTCTATAGTATAACTTTACTTGTTTAATACGGGGATTAAGGTAGTTTTTTAAGTCAACTAGCTGATCTGCGTGAATATTATTACTTGGTCAGTAATTATTTATAGAGCTTTTCGATGATAATTAGTTAATAAAGGTAAATTTATTGATTTTCGCAAAAGATTACATTGCGTTTACGTATTATGACAAAATTACCTTTTTAAAGTAAGAAAATAAGATAATTGCCTATGCCTGAGTACCAACACTGCTTTTCTTATCTGTGAACCAATCGTAATGAAACAAGTTAAAATTCATTAATTATAACCGCCTTAATTCGGGTGAAAAATTTCTAAAATTAACTGTAACAAAATTTTGAAAAACCAGACAAAGTTTACATAATTTTTAGATATTTTTTTTTATTTATTTATTAAAACAAACAAGTACAATTTCAAGCTTTACATGTCTGCCAAACTGCAAAGCAGTTTGTCGGCAGAATATTACAAGTCTGATTACGACATGATATTTAAAATTTACAAAAAGCTTGTAGACTTGTTAGAGACTGCCCAAAAATATACGGACGAAGTAATTCTAGTAACTGAATCTGTATCATTTTGCTGGTCTAAATTGCGTTCATCCCTGCCTTCATTCTTCATAAGGAAAGCTATTAAAAATAAATTATTTTTTATCGATTCGGTGCAGATAGTCAGCTTCTAAAGTAATTTACAGCTTCTTTGCCTGAGAAAGCGTGCCTATTGAACAATCTAAATCTACGCCTATTTCCCAATTAAATGTAAATAATTAAAATCTTCTGCTTAATATCAAGGAGTAGATAATAATGATAATAATCAAATGTTAACTTTGCTAAGCATAATCTATTTAGATTAGCTATTGCTTCTAAAGTAAAATCGCACCCTCAGTGGAAAAAATCATAAGTCGACGAGCAAATTTACTGTGACTTTCAGTTATTAATATAATTGCAAAAAGGGACAAAAGCTGCATATACTCAATTTTTTCAAAATTTTATCATTGATCTTGACGGTTTTGTGCAAGAAATCGTAATGTAAATTCCTTAGACTACTAACTGATATTTTAACAGTTTTTTGCTCTCCTGTAAAATTGAAATTTTCATCTTATGCCTTTTTTTCTACTGAGGGCAAGATAACTATCGTAGATTTCTGCCTTGTGTGATGCTAAGAGGAGAGACACTTCTCCACAGGTAGAGCTAAACTCTGATTCCTGATATTCCACTACATATGTAAGACCCTAAGATAATCCAAATTATAAGAAAGAGGTAAACAAAAGACGTGAAAACCTGGCCATAAAATGGTAAGCTCAGTAGTTAAAATTCAACTTTAAATTTGAGTAATATTTGTTAACCTCTAGTTCTTCTGCGTACGTCTCGTTCTTCTAAATTATTAAATTATCTTCTTCAAATTAATGATTCTTCTGTTACGATAATTGTTTGTGTTTCAGTATTATTAATACCGCTCACTTTATATTACATCTAAGATCTAAAATTTAGTTCAAATGGTTTTCAAATTTCGGACGAGAAGCTTTTGTCTTAACATCATCAAGTAATTTAATAGGCTCAGGAACAACACGGTGTTTTTAGTTTCACAATTTAAAATTCTGAATGTGGGTGTAATAACGGAATCACCAGAGATTATAATCTTGTAAATTGAAACGAGAAATTGATTTTTATTTCGATAATTGATCAATAAATTTTGTTTAGTGATAATGGTTAGCTGGTAGAGAATACAGTTAGCATTAAGCTCACCATTTGTACTATAATATTTTATATTGTGGTCAATAAAGTTTACGTAAATAAATAGACTAGATGTTAAATTGACTATTAGTCACGATCAACCAATGTAGTTGTTTCTAATCTCAGTTTATTTCATATTGTCTAATTAGTATATTATTCGAGACCTTCATTTTACACGGAAGCCATATTACTCCGTATTGTATTTCACACATTATTCTTTAATCCTTTGATTTTATTCTTCCCACTTTTCTTTAATTCATTATATCATCATGCTCTATATCGTTAAGAAACATATTATAATAAATAACGAATCTTTTAATCTTTAAATAAACTAAAGAATCATAGTATCTTAAACATTTAAAAGTATAATTTAATTTTTTGATTAATTTATCAGTTTTCTTTAAAAGATTCTTATCTTTTTATAACCTTATACAAATAATAAATTGTAACACAATAACTCATAATTACACTTAAATTAACTCACGTATCCAATCAAGAGAATATTTCTATTTGATTTACCAAGATTTTAATCACTACCTGTCTCCATGTCATATTCTAGAAGACCTTTGTGCCCTGTGAAACCATGGTTTTACAACCATGATATTTGTATTAGGTTTTAAGATACCGTTAATGGGAAAAGATAGATCTTGGTTTCTTCGTTGGACTTGTGTTTCGTTATGGTTACATAAAGAGTGTCTGATGGATGATTGGTGATTCTCCACTTCAGAGTTACGAACCAGATGCATGTAAGTTTACTACACCGTAATTTATTGGTAATAATAATCTTTAAATAGACGTAACAGTTCCCATTCTTGTTTCTATATATCAGTCTTTAATAAAACAAAGGATTTAATATGTTAATTTTAGATGTTTTTCTTAATAAATTTAATTTCATTTACACTTCATCGTGTGTGAAAGTCAATAAGTTTTACAATTTAACACACGTCGGTGACAGAGAGAATGAGCACTCCGTATTTCCGTAACGTAGTAATGCTGTTTAATAAAGCTTTATTCTCGTCGTGAGGCCTGCGAAGTTCGGCAAAGCTCCGAAGCTCCGAAACCTACGCAGCCTGTTTATTGCGGTCTTATCGATCTGTTTACAAACTTTGTTATGAGCACTATTTACGACATTACTTTAGACGTTTCGACATTTTCCCGTAAACACTTCACTTTTTGTCGTACGAGTATCTCGCTCCCCAATGGTAGTACGGGACGACAGGTTCGTTTATGCGTCGAGCATAGCCGCGCCACCACGTGCTTTTTTAAAACGAAAAAAGGGTTTACGGACATTGTTTTTACAGTACCTTCGAGTCTGATATCGTCGTAGCCAGCCTACCATAAGACATCACGTGCGACCAAATCGATCGGACGGCGAAATCGGCCCGAACCGAAAATACCCGGGCGGCAGACGCGGCGTAAGTAAGCGACAGTAGCTCACAACATCTGTTAATATGATCATTGTTAATTACATATGGGTTTGTTGTTAATATATTGTAGCCACCTGTCCCGAGGAGGGCGCTTGAAGGTACGTCGCTACGTCGTCCACCATGCAGGCGCGCGGGAGGTCGGGGAGGAACATAATACGCTAGAGGGCGCGCATATCGCGTGCGTGCTGCGCGGCGCGCCGCGTCCGACTGACGGCTCGTGGCACGCTACCCCCGCGCCCCCGCCCCGCGCCGCCCGCGCCCCGCCCCACTGCCGCAGGGCTGAACACCGCAGATTTTCCGATTTTCCTGCACCGCGGCTAATTTCATTAACATGCTGTGGCCGGCTACGCGATCTGTCAAACTAGTTCGATATAAGTTGCTAACGTAAACTGTTTCGTTGTTATAAATGAACGTTACGATAGGAAACGTACGGTAGGGTAGGGTTCAGTATTGTCGTAATAATTATTGTAGTAATGCTACTATGAATTTGTAGTTTATAAAACTTTAATCGATTTGTTTAGTTAATTTTCATTTCGTAAAACTGTTTTTATAATCATTTAGTTTGATAAACAGTGTCCTGCCGTTAAAAGGGTCCATTATAATTTCATTTATAATTTTCATTCATTATAATTTCAACACATCAATTTGTGCAGTTAGGGTTCTCAATACTTTTAATTTTGGGTTTTTGAAAGTTAATGATAGTTTCAAAAATACTCTCAATTATCTTATTACTCTTCAGTTAATATAGTTCTACTCTACTTTTTAATTATTTCTTTTCAACTTTCATTTAATACAATCTTAATCTAATCATGAGGTTATATTTTGTAATTTTTGTGACCAAAAATTTTCATTTATTTAATAGGCATGCAGTTTTTATTAAATTACCACGCAGACGTGACATATGTAGGTAAGTGAAATAAGTATACTGTAAACTTATAGTGGGATAAACCATACAAGTAGCATTTACCTAACATTAATAACATTTTCTAAATAATTATCATTTGTTATCTAAAACGTTCGCTAACTGTCTTCGTAGGGTTGTCAAGAAATAAAACGTTTATAATTGATTTGCATTACAAATAGAATATAATGATAAAATTAATTACGACCAGTAAATTTTATCCTTATTTCATATTACTTAGGGAACTTGTGACAGAATGGTAATTTCAGTCTGTCAGCGTCAGTCAGCGCGAGCGTACGCACAGGTCACTGACCTCCGCGGCAAAATGGATAATATAATGTCAAAGAGATTGAAGTGTTCAAACTGTAATATTGTGATCTGCGAAGTGTTGGCTTTTATACAGAATAAAATGGATGTAATGGATGAGCAAAGCTTGCTACAAATCTGTGAAAGTGCATTTAGTGTAGAGGATATTGATACGGCAAAATCGTTACTTTTTGAATCCGTAAAAAAGCGACTGAAGACATTGAGATACATACATAGAGGAGACATCTCAAACAAAATGTGTGTTCCAACGCCGGCTTGCCCTCCGTTCTCTTTTCAAATTAGAAGCCTCGTTTGCACACTTGCCATAGAGTGACTTTGTATATGACACTTGCCGAACCAAGACGGCAACCTAAGCAAGTTTATATATTCCATTATCACGCTAGTGGCTTGCCAAGTTCAAACGCTGCTTATGATTTTTTCATTCAAAATGGCGGGAACATTGCACAATAATTTAATTAAATTCGTTTTAGTTGATTTAACTTAATATTTTGTTTTCTTACCGATGATAAAGTGATACCATTATCTTTTTTGTTTTTTGTCGTGCAATTGTGATACGTTCTTAATATGCACGACGGCATTTTTTCAGTTTTTTCATAAACAATTTTGGCATGCGGCCGCCATGAGCGCAGCCGAGTGACAGCCGAGTGACAGAATGAAATGCAGCCGGCCGGCTGCAATGCACACCCCCGAACCCAATGTTCACGGTGTCTGTTCTATACGCTAGTAATACTAGTTCAATGACTGAAGACGAGAAAATGCCAAGGTAAAACACAGCGCAATATTGAAGATATAATTTGTTTACTCAAAGAAACAGATCCCGAGCAATTACCAATTTTTGTTGCAAAAAGACTAGAAAAATTGCCACCTGTGACTTTTGACCATATTGATGTGACTACGTTACTCAAGAAACTTGTTCTTTTAGAGAAGTCAATGCAAGATGTACAAGACCGTTATGTTACTAAATCAGAGTTACACAAACATTTGGATGAATTACGTAACGTTCCACCAATTCCCAAACAGGATCTTAATGTAAATATGCGAAGAGGAGGATATTCATTATTTGACAGCGGACCGATGGCGTTATCTATTTCTTGCAATAATGAGTCATTTGTTGCGGAACGTAATAATATCAGCGAACATCCATCCCTTTCACCCAAATCAGCAAATGCATTAGAACAACCTGGGCGGCTAATCTACGCGTCGCCTATGCAAAAGGCGGGTGCGAGTGAGAGTGAGACTGCAACACCAAGCAAGACGGAGGAAGTGCAAGCGCATGATTTTACGAGTGTTAATAGTGCGAGTAAGATAACTAGTCGGATCATGCATCGTACTAGCAATGATATCGGGTCAACGTCGCCGCGCGTAATAAATGCAAATAGTGAAACAGCTGTTTGTGATGCGAAAAATGAAATGATTTGTAGTAACGTAAATAGTGTAACAAATAATGGAATTACAACGAGAAAGTTATCATACTGCGATGTGCTTCATAAGGATGGTGAGTGGAAGAAGCCGGCTAAAAGTGAGGAGTGGATTTTATTGCAGAAAAAACGATACAGGAACCGTTTTATCGGTGAAAAGGGTATCGCAACCGTTGACTGTAATGTTAATGAGAGTAAATTCAAGGCGGCAGACAGGAAAGTTATGTTATTTATCTCGAATGTACACAAAGACGCCGCAGAACGAGATATCATGGAATACATCAAGAATAAAACTGGTGAAAACGTATCCCTTATCAAAATAGCAATGAAGAGGCAAAAAGAATACAATGCATATAAATTTTTGGTATCTAAGCATAAAGTGGATACGTTCCTTGATAACAAGATTTGGCCATTAGGTATAACCTTTCGTCGCTTTGTAAACTTTCATAAGAGGCCTGTAGAAGAAACTATACATTAATTTAAATTATTGAAGACATTAAATAAACATAATTATATATATATATTTTTAAATAAATAAATTAAAATACAATACAATAAAGACATATAATAATTAATTAATTTATATTATTTATTATTACGAATTTTTAATAAGAATGGAAAATCATAGTAAAATAATAAGCTTTAATTGCAAATCTCTCAAGAGATCCATTGAGGGTGTCAGAGAGTTATGTCATTCAGCCGATGTGATAGCCCTACAGGAGACGTGGTTGTTGCCCCATGACTTACCACTCCTCAATACAGTCAGCGACCAATTTGCTTCTACCGGCATTTCAGCTGTGGACACAACAGCAGGTCTACTGAGTGGAAGGCCCTATGGAGGCGTTGCGTTATTATGGCGTAAGAATGTATTTGAGTCAGTGTCAGTGATAGAGTGTGATAATGTGCGTGTATGTGCCATCAGGATAACTGTAAGTTGTAGATCCATAGTTATCTTTAGTGTTTATATGCCTACAAACTCTATTGAACATTTAGCGGAATTTAGTGCGTGTCTTGGTACGGTACGGTCGGTAGTTGAAATAGAGGAAAATAAGGGAACTGAAGCGTTTTACATACTAGGAGACTTTAATGCTCATCCTGGCGAATTATTTTATAATGACATGATAGATTTTTGTATAGATCATTGCTTGCTCTGTATAGATGTAAATATGTGTGATAAAAATACATTTACTTTTCGTAGTGAGGCTCACGGCTCTAACAGGTGGTTAGACCACTGCATCGTCACTGACTCGGCGAGGCAAACGATTGTAAGCGTATCGGTACAATATGACGTGTATTGGTCCGACCACTATCCTCTTGTAATTGAATGTGCTTTGAATAAACTTAAGCCAAAGATTATGGAGTCACAAGATGCGAGGCCTAGAAATCGTGTTATATGGGGTGATAGACATGTACAACAGATTAGGCAATATCATGATCTTTGTCATTCAAAGTTGAGTATGATAGGGCTACCACATGAACTCCGAGAATGTTGTGATGGATTCTGTCACAACAAAGAACATCACATAGTCATAGATAACATGTTTTGTAGCATTGTTAACACATTAACATGGGCAGCAATCAAAACCTATAGGGAGAAATATAGAAAGAAGGGAGGCTATGTCACAGGGTGGAATAAGCACGTCGCTGGCCCGCATCGGGAGGCACGGGATAAGTTTCAGATGTGGACACTGGCGGGGCGGCCCACCAGTGGACGCATATATGATGAGATGATGGAGGCCAGAAGGCGTTTTAAAGCAAAATTAAAATGGTGTCAAAACAGGCAGGATCAGCTCAAAATGGACGTCCTAGCTACAGATCACTCATCCAAAGACTTCAAGAGTTTTTGGAAAAACACCAATAAACTGAATGTTAAACCGAGCCTCCCGGTGAGTGTAGGCGGCGCTTATGATCATAGAGACATAGCTAATGCATTTAAGAGTCACTTTGCTGTATCTTCGCTCTTGAGTGATACGTCGAGCAGTGTGAGCGGTGTTGAGACTATCGAGGCCGAGCGGTATGAACGGATTACTGCTAAGACCATTGCAAAAATAATTAATGGCATGGAACGTGGGAAATCGCCTGGTCACGATGGTCTCAGCATTGAACACTTTAAATATGCGGGGGTTCACCTTCCGCGTATCCTCTCGCTGTTTTTCAGTCTGTGTTTGAGTCACTCGTATCTACCGGAGCCCTTGATACGAACAATCGTAGTACCGATTGTCAAAAATAAGACGGGTGATACATCTGACATGAGTAACTACCGTCCCATCTCGCTGGCTACTACCGCGGCAAAAATATTTGACAGTGTGTTAAACGGTTGCCTCCTTAAACATGTAAATATACATGACGCGCAATTCGGCTTCAGAGCATCTTTATCAACGGAGAGCGCCATTCTCACTCTAAAACACACTGTCAAATACTACACCGCAAGGAGGACGCCGGTGTACGCGTGCTTTCTTGACTTGTCCAAAGCTTTTGACCTGGTCGTGTACGATGTGCTGTGGGGCAAGTTGAGGGACTCGGGTGTGCCGGCGGAATACATATCTCTCCTCAAATACTGGTATGCTAACCAGAAAAACCAGGTGAGGTGGGTCGGTGCCCTCTCGGATGAATACGGACTGGAATGCGGCGTGAGGCAAGGAGGACTGAGCTCGCCACTCCTGTTTAATTTGTATATCAACCAGCTTATCGGGGGGCTCAGCGGCACACATGTTGGCTGTCACATTGATGACACATGTGTCAATAATATAAGTTACGCAGACGATATGGTGCTGCTGAGTCCGTCGATAGCGGGGCTGAGGAAGCTGATATCCACCTGCGAGACATATGCAGAGGCACATGGGCTAAAATATAACTCTAAAAAGAGTGAAGTAATGGTTTTTAGGGCACCTAAACAGCGGCCTCGCCATGTTCCTCCCGTATGTCTCAATGGTGTAGCGCTTAATTTAGTGGCGAGTTTCAAGTGCCTCGGTCACATTGTCACAAGTGACTTAAGGGATGATGACGATGTTGAAAGAGAACGCAGAGCATTGGCAGTCAGGGGCAATATGATTGCCCGCAGATTCGCTCGGTGCACTGCAGACGTAAAAGTCACCCTATTTAAGGCATTCTGTCAGTCTTTTTATACCAGCGGTCTGTGGGTAACATATTCGCGCCGGGCTTACAATGCTCTGCGTGTACAATACAACAACACCTTCAGGATGCTGTTGAAGCTGCCGTGTCGCTGTAGCGCATCAAAGATGTTTGCTGACGCACGAACCGACGGGTTCCACGCAATCATGCGTAAAAGAGCGGCTTCCTTGTTACAGCGGTTACGTAACAGCAGCAACGGCATCCTGAAGATGATTGCTGCCCGGCCGGACTGCTACATCCAGAGACACTGGGTGGAGCTCGTCCTAGGCCTAAGTAGTTAATTAAATGTAATTTTTTAATGTGATGTAACTGATTAAATATAATTATAATTGATTGAAATTGAATTTAATATACAATTAAATTAAATTTGACAAATACATAATAGATTGAATATAATATAATTGAATCGAATTGATATATAATTAAATTAAATTGAAAATTGACAAATACATAATTGCACTAACAATACTAACATATTATTAAGTACAATTGTAACTAACACACTAACAACCTATGGATCTCTGACATCTGAAATAAAGATTTATTATTATTATTATTATTATTATTATTATTAATTTGTTACACGATGACCAGGAATCCAATATAAATACTAATGGAATTGATGAATTTGAATACATAATTTATAAATTAAAATATACAAAAATAACTCTTGCTTTTATTTATTTATTTTTTACAAAAAAAGCGAAATTCTCATTGTTATACGTTATTTACCATGTAGAGAACTTAACCGTTATTAAGTCACAATTTCATAAACATGGTTATTGACGTCTTACTATGTGAAAGTTGTAAAATATTTGTTGCAAAAAATTTAAAGCTCAAATATATAAAATATTTCACCTCCAACGCTGAGCTCCAGACATTTTTCTAGACATCAAATTCTAATATGTAAATTTTTGAGTACACAAATTTTCTCCTGCGGCAGCCCTGTGCAGTAGTAATGCATTCGCGGGCCGCTCGGCGCCGCTCGGGCTCGATCGGTACGCGCTCGGTCGCGCTCGTCTACTGCCGAACGCAACCAACGCATCCCTTAAACAAACCGACCCTAACACCGAGCATTAGAGTCGAAATTGTAACGTGTGAAACCAATTTCGAGTGTTGTATTCGACTTCTGAAATATCCTAATTTATCGGCCTTTTCGCCAAACGTCATAACCTCTAGGACGAAGAGTTAAGGTCGCGTTTGGCGCGGCAAGCTTTTTCAGCTGACGCGTCTATTAATGTCACGTTGGTGAGCATGTGTGTGTAGCATGCGTGTGGGTGTGAAAACACATCTTGGGCGGATCGACGGCGCGATTTAGATTTTTTCCCATCTATAGTTTTTGTAATTCATTTTCTTTAACTACATTTTGTTCTGACAAATGTAATTGGTAGATTAAGTTCAAATAACGGATATCCGTTACTGCCAAGCTCTAGCCATAGAGTGGCGGCATTTGGCTTTAACCCCTATCAAGTGAAACCCGGGTGAATCCAGTGAAACCCCCTAATTCAAATTTATTTTCTATTTTTTAGTTGGATTTTGTATAAAAGTGTGTTTTTTAGTTTTATTTTAAACTATTATTTATTTTTTCATTTTTTAGTTTGATTTTTTGAAATGAAATTTAGGTTTTTTCTTTCTTTCTTTCTTTCTTTCTTTTAATATTGAACTGTCATCGGTCCTCGATAAGTCTACGAAGTTTGAAATATGTAAATCTGACCATTTAAAGTGGGTCAAAATCAAGTCCAAAGGAGTCGGTTACAAGTTACAAACAAACAAACATACATACATTGTATACAGGTGAAGCTAATATAAAGCGTGTAAAAAGAGAGCGGTTATTGCAGTATAGTGTCAGCATTGGGGTCCGCCTGGACAGCTACCACCCTCTCGCATGAGTAAGCAGCCAAATAACTCGTAGTGTTCCAGCTGGGGGCCTGAGAGCCAGTTCTTTCTTTCTTTTTCTTCTCTCTTTCTTGACCGGCAACGCATCAGTGATTCCTTTGATGTTGCTGATATCCATGGGCGACGATAGCCACTTACCATCAGGTGAATCGTCAGAACTTTTGCCGGCTGTTTGCGGGGACTTGAGACTAGATCTTTCTATCTTTTTTCTTATTTGATATTTCCATTAAAAAATAAGAATGTCAGTTAGTTGCAATGTAGTCCACTATCTACTATACCCTATACTTTGTATATAAAGTATATTTTATTGGTAAGTTCCCCGGTCTGTACGTACGTCGCAAAAGGAATGGCAATGAATTACGAGGCGGCTCGCGGCGGCGCGGAAGCCTCTTTCAGCGGCAGTAGACACGAAGCGAAACGCACTGGAAACCCAATAATTTATACATAACATCGTTCTTTTAACTGTCTTCGAAACTAACGGGGTCGTGGGTTTGATGTTATTTAAGTAAATGATTTACCTTGTTTTGGTGAAGGAAAACATCGCAAGGAAGCCTAAGAATCTTTTGTAATGTTCTCCTAATTCATAAAGCCCGATTTGCCGTTGCCCAGTGGGTGGGCACACTGTGTATATCATCCATCCATCCATAATCATAATGTCAAAAACAAACTCCACGTAGCATTTCAGAAACCTTGTCGAAAGATGTTACGTTACCTTTTAATTTAGTTTATTTTGATTTTGATTTTGATCAGCATTTCGGACACCGGCGGGTAATGTTTACGTACTTATCTAATTCAAGAGAGTGTCTCTGCTGATGAGATGAAGAGTTTGTAGACCAAAGTCGCGTGTATTTTTTAGCGTCACTTGTAGCACGCTACGAGTAAATGGCACATCAAGTTGCGTTATGCCACTCATGCCACGCCACGCAAATTGCACTACTCTATACAGCTACATTTAATGTTGATAATAATAACTTATTATTGAAAAGCTACGGGGAAGAGCACGTACGATGTTTCTTATTCATATGTAGTTGTTTTGTTGGTAGGTAGGTAATTTTTTAACACTGAAAGCGTTATGTCGAAGTCAAAGTCAAAGTCAAAATATTTTATTCATATAGGTATCACTGATACACATATGCACGTCATCATTTTTTTTATCTAACAGCTTTTTGAAAGGGTGCTTTGTCATGGAGGAGAAGAAAAGCCGTAAAGAAACTCCTCAGCACATCTTTTTTTTAATAGTACAAAAATATTTACTAATCTGAGCGGAACTGGTTGCAGAACTGGTCATTTCCATGCATCTTTGTTATTTAAATACTCGTTTACACTATAATATCCCTTACCTCACAATTGTTTTCTTATACGTGCTTGTTATAGGCTTGTGAGTCTCGGTAATCTCTTTTATATTTAATGTTTTTCGTGCAGTGGTGATCAAAGATTTTTGTTTGGATCATTGATAGTGTAGATGATAACAACATATTACTTCCGCAAACTAACGCCTGATGCTACGATAAAGATAGTATTTTTACATAAAACGGTATCCAAACCCAAGAATGTCATATGGAGAATTTCTGCAGAATAGTCTTTTAAACTGAAACCGATGTAAGCGGTGTCTAAGAAAGTATTTTCATAGGTTTTATGTTAGAGGCGACAAGGGGGTGCGGAAATTGCAATTTGGCCCGGGCCATTAAAATGCGCTGGAGAATTTGTGAATATTGGAATGGAATTTATATTACGTGTAACCTCGCGGATGGGCTACTGCGATAGACTTGATAATGGATAGAATAGAACGCGGTTTGGATGCGATCGATGGCTTATGCAATATCGGTTACGATATTTCGACTATACCTGAATATTTTTCAGAACATACGGATCCGAGACGTGGTGCTTCACTAGTGGCCTAATCCATAAACTCAGAGTAGCGCAGCGGGCTATGGAGAGGGCTATGCTCGGTATTTCTCTGCGTGATCGTATTCGAAATGAGGAGATCCGTAGGAGAACAAAGGTAAACGACATAGCTCAAAGGATTAGCAGGCTGAAGTGGCAATGGGCTGGCCACATAGTTCGAAGGACCGATAACCGTTGGGGAAGAAAGGTCCTCGAATGGCGCCCGCGTCTCGGAAAAAGGAGCATAGGACGCCCCCCGACCAGGTGGACTGACGACCTGAAGAAGACAGCGAGCATCCGCTGGATTCAAAAGGCTCAGGACCGGTCAGAGTGGCGCAAGTTAGGGGAGGCCTATGTCCAGCAGTGGACCTACAAAGGCTGATGGATGGATGGATAGAATATTTTTACTTCCTTATTGCTTGAAAATAATCAAAACATTAATAAATAGATTCTTAACAGAACCTCCATTCTAATTTGTAACCCTTATTCTGCAAGAACAGATCAGATTGCTTTTCCCGAATAAAAGACGAACAAATAATTAAGACTAAATTAAGTTTTAAGATTACAATAGATTTAGTTGTTCTCAAAACGTTATGTGTTGTGGGTAATAAAATGAATAATGTAGCATAATATAAGTTACGCTAATAGATAATAATATTAATAATAGATGCGTATAATAGAAGCGCTCATAGCCCGGGCCCCGGCGGCATGCGTCGATCGTAAGTGACCGGCGAAGTTAAACAACAGCGGGCGCGTTCGGTAGTTGAAAGGGTGACCGCTAGTAGCAAACAATTTTTGGGCGTTCCCAGTTGTTATTATAACATAACAGTCGTTAAGCCATGTTGGAGGCCTTCGGGTGGCTTGAAAAACTTCCTACACTTGGTTGGCTACTAACCGTTCCACCACGGAGTATGCTTTAGGCCTCCTCAAGAGGAGAGACCCCTGCTCAGTTGAATCCATCCATCCAATACAAATTAAAAAATTTAGCCGTATTGGGGCGGCTTAAAATACTAACCCCAATCCGGCCCGCTGGTGGTAGGGCCCCTCGAGGGATTATATTGGTAATATTGATTTTAATTGTTAATTAATACCATTATTACTATTATTATTTCTCCATGGGGTTCGCCTGGATAGCTACCACACTTGAGCATGAGTCAGCCGCCAAACGACTCGTCGTGTTCCGGCTGGGGGCTTGAGAGCCAGTTCTTTCTTTCTTTTTCTTCTCTCTTTCTTGACCGGCAACGCATCAGTAATGCTTTCGGTGTTGCTGATATCCGTGGGCGACGATAGCAACTTACCATCAGGTGGATCGTCAGCTCGTTTGCCGGCTATTTCCATTAAAAAAATCAAATATGCTGAGTATCATCTAATTCTGTTCTGTTCGCGTGATACTCGCATAGTCAAATGGATTTTTTTTTATTTAAGAACTTAGCGTCATAATTTAATTCTTATAAACACAAATAACGGGTGACATCGTCATAACGCCGTGTCTATACATGTAAAGGTCTATGGCCTACGAGATTATCTTTTGATGTAGCGACGCGGTGCAACTTAGCACTTTTAGTGGTTGCACCGCCGCACGACCATTATCTTACGTCTCGCTTCGATCCCATATTATACTTTATTAAAGAAAGAGAGAGAAATCGTTTTTATTGCAATAAATCTATAGCATCTCATATGAAATAACGCTGCTTCTATTTTTTAACCGACTTAAAAAAAGGAGGAGGTATTCAATTCGACTTTATTTTTTTATGTTTGTTACCTCAGAACTTTCGACTGGGTAAACCGATTTTGATGATTCTTTTTTTAATCAAAAGCTGGTGCTTGTCATGTAATCCCACTTAAATTTGAGCTAGATCTGATTAGTAGTTTTTGAGTTATTTTAAAGTCAGTTATTTTTTCCTTGGTAAAATTCTGATTATGTCATAAATCTTTAGTAACAAATTATCCTAAGCATCGTTACATACTTACGTTAAAACTAAAATATTGTAGTATCATATCAACTTTTGTCTAAACAAATTTGCTTCGGTTTTCGTATACAATAGCCCAATTACTCAGAAACAATAGATAATTTTTAAAATCGGTCCTGTAGTTTTTGAGTTTATCCATTACTTTTACCAATATTAAAGAATTATAGTAAGTAATGCTGGATCAATCTTAAACATTAAAAACTGGACAACGAAATAATATTTATATCTGTTACATAAACTCAGGGTAGGCTACAAACAGCGAAGGAATCTGTTAAGTAAAACTACGTATTATAAGTACTATAAGGAAAAATTGTCAATTATGACATTTAACGTCATCATCTTTGTTGTCACCAACGTCACATTATTCGAAGTGACAGAATGCGGCCATGACGGTTTGAAGTTGACTTACTTTTGCTCGAGACAGCGCGTGAGACGGTCAGGTGCATCACTATTAGGTCTAAATTGCGGTATCGTGCCTTAGATTTATTAACTCGACCAGAAATTCATACCGCTCATTTACACGCGCGTGTCGCGGACCGTCTCGTGGCGCGTCCGTAAGCCACGCCCCCTACGCGCGTGTGAACACCGCGCGAGCGCTCGCGCGAGCTCCTTTGGCGCGCGCCTACAAAACCGCTCCCGACGCGAGCCCGCGAGCCACGAGACTTCCCGTGGTCTGGTCCGCGAGCGCCCTGTTCACACGCGCGCGTATGCGCGCGTCTCGCGGATTGTCTCGTGGCTCGCGCGCGCGTCTAAATGGGGTAATAGAAGTGTGTTGTATTAATCTTGTGTTCAATAAATTCTTTGTTATTACTTTTGTCTTTTGATTATAGTACTATTACTTCTTCTGTGGTAAAACGCATTCTACGTGTTCACATAACCGCTACGGCTTTACCCTAGATGCTACGCCGTAGACCTCAACAACCAAAGCTAAACAAATATCATCGCATCTAAGAACTTTTACTGAACGTAACTTTAGTTAGTTATTTTGCTAACTAACAGTAGACCTTGTCAGCTAAGTGAAGGGTTCTGGTATCAATTCCCGGTTGAATGTAACAAAAGATAAATATGGGTTCCGCTTACACTTGATAGTCTCATAACAAGATGCAAGAATCTTATCAAAAATCTTAACTAGCAATTGAGCAATACATAATGACGTAAATGAATGAATGATAGCTATAGGGTTGTAACAATTGTTTATTATTAAACAATTAGTTTTTAGTTTTACAAATACTTCAAAAAATATCTGTAAACTTTTAACTCTTCATGTTAATATGTTGCACAAAAAATTAAATAACAGCACGCTATTAACCGCCATTTAGTGCTAACGGTTGCAATTTCAAAAATAGAAAATGATATGTGGGTAGTTTATGCCAATTTTCAAATAACCGTTAACCGATATTCGACCATAGATAAGGCCCATAGCACTCCGGCGGGCTATCGGACGACATAAACTCCAGCGGTCGAAATTAACCCCTTCGCTGCTCACGACGTTATATGTCGCTGTAATAAAAGTTTAAGCGTGTTAGAATTTAGTTCTGTATCGAAGTGGCTTTGCGTGGTATCGAAGTGACGTCAGTTATTTTGTTTATTTATAAAATAATTGTATGGAAGTACCTCCTTCATTCTTCGCCTTCTAATCATGCGTTTCTGACTTCAACTCCTCTTGAGGAGATCTCCACCACGCTGCTCCAGTGAGGATTGGTGGAGGGGTTAGTGGCCAACCTAACAGTCGAAAGTTGTCATGCCGTCAGAAGGTCACCGATATGGTTTAACGACTGTTATCTAATGATAACATGCTCCGAAACACGGAAGCGCTCAACAAATTTTTGCTACTGGCGGCCAACCGCGATATCCAGCTAAGGACCGTACCCGCTGTTGCTTAACTTCGCCAATCACTTGCGATTGACGCAAGACACCAGGTATGAGTCATACGTACAATTTATATTGTGTACATGGATTTAATTCATGCTAATGCGAGCTTGTTTCATGCTAATATGAGCCATGTGGGACATGTACTATGATGTCACAAAATTTTCTTGAAAAGCGCAAATTTAAAGCCCCCGTATTTTTTCCATTTCTAAAGATATTTTGATTTATCATTTAATGCTTTTATAAATTGTACAAACATATGTAGTAAAGTAGAGTATATATGTTGCAATAGTCAATAAACAGAACATTGACGATATATATCGTCATTGCACTTAACCATGAAACTCAGTGGTGGCAGGTGAAGGGTTAACAAGAATAACGGTAGTATCGTCGCCCGGGGCGGTGCGGGCGGCAGTTTTTTACTTTTTATTGTAATTAGTGACCATTTATGCATAATGGATTGGTTTTTCGACAGTAAAAACAATGATGTTACGAACTTTAGAGTATGGTTGCGCGATGTTGCGCATTTTATTAATTAACACGTTTGGACAGGTTGGAAACTGAACCTTAATATGTTTAACCCTAACTTGTGCTACTCTGAACAGTTCAGAGCTTTTAGGTACCCGCGTCCCACTGTCTTCTTCAGGTCGTCAGTCCACCTGGTCTTGGGCATCCGAGACGTGATCGCCATTTAACGATCACAACAGCTAGGCATACAATTAAACTTTACATCCTAAACTTCCCTAATTCTCATAGTAGACGCCATCTTAAAATCTTAAGTCACATTCACAGTTGAGTTAACGGGAGGGAAATCAAATCTGTATTTAAGGCGAGTGCACACTGCACGAGCAAGTGAATTATTAAAGCGCTCTGTGCTCGGCCTAATATAATATACGCCGCCGGATTTTGAGACTCCTACTTGTGCTATATTAGATTTACTACTCTCTGATTATGCGAAGAGTAGGTGCGAAAACAGAGATATACCTACAGAGATGTACATACTTACATTTTGTTTGCAATGGAACTGTATTTACATTGTCTTTGTAAACCTAAACGCATTAACTTATGTGGTTTCTAAATGATTGCTAAGAATATTTTGGTGAGATTACTGTGGCAGTCTTTAAGCGTAATCGCACTTTGAAAGAGGTATTTATTCATTAATAAATAATTATTTTTATCAATAGAACTCGTCACATTACAGTCTTTCAAGTGCAAAAATCTTTGGACGCTCACAATGACAATCTTGTATTGCTGTAAATAGCTGCAATTAGGTACCTATACAAAAATAATAATCAATTATATCTGCATATATCTAGATAAATATGCCATAGAAGGTGTTGATTCATTTATTCTCATATTTCAAATAAAACATTATTCCTTCTAGATGTTACTTAATAAACTTGGCAAGTTCGAGTTAAACTCACTTGGAGGGGGTTCCGTACGTTGATTATGTATTTACCGTTATTTTTCTATTTTATTGATTTTTGCTGTTTTTTTTTTTGATAATAAACTTCTTATAGGTTTTTCTGTAATATTTGAGTAAAGAACTATTCTCTGTGTTTTTTTTTCAAAATTCTAGCGTCAGTAGTTCCGGAGACAATTGGGGAATGGTCAATTTTTGGCTTTAATGTTCGTTCTTTCTTGAATAATTTTAAAACTATCCATTGTAGAACTATAACAAAAATATATTTGAGACACACGATATGGTTTGCAAAACAGTTTTTGTTAAATTTTGATTTCGTAAAAACTTTTTTTTCAATATTCAGTTATTTACATTATACCTTCGTCTTTGGGTCACAAAAAAGTACATGAGTTTCAACTCATTTGGTCCCGTAGTTTCGGAGTAAATTGGCTGTGAACGGCGGTCGCCCAGACGCACGAGTGATCCTATAAGGGTTCCGTTTTTCGTTTTTTCGTACGGAACCCTAAAAATTAATACAAATTAATAGAACTGTGTCTATGATTATATTAATCTGTGGCCCAGATATTCGTCAGTCATAAAATAGCACACAAAGTCTATTAAATTCGGTACTGTACTTTAGCAATACAGCTTTGTTATTGTTCAGTAAAACGGGCATACTGCTCCAACTATCAAACTAAATGTGGTGTTTGTCCGTGACCACGACCTATACAAACGAGTCTAAATATTGCCGTACAATATATAGTCCATTTTTAGACGAATCCTATTATTTTTTTTTTATGCATCTACATTGCTCTTAAGAACTACAGTTTATCTTAATAAATCATTTAATGCGAAAACTAATTTCTGTTTGCCATTCATATTTTTTTAACTGATTTCAATGAATCCTACTTTCTACTAACAGTTCCAATATTTCTAATACGCACACAAAAGCTTAAAAACATTTCACGTTTGATTCTAATAATTATAATATTCTACTTTTGTTATGGAATAAAGACGCAGACAACTTAGGACCTACTTTTTTGGAGTCAAAAAGGAGGGTAACCACAAAGCGAAGTATCTATCGCGTAGTTACTCTACGTCGCAGAACTACGGCTGCAGTAACAGTGCAATGCAGCCCCTAACACTAATCAGCTGCTAATAAATTATCAGCCAGAGATTTATTCTAGCCGCCGAACCAAATAGAAACTAAAGGGACTTGGATTGAAACCGAACGTTGTATGCTGTGGGTAACGGATTCTTATTAAATAAGTTGTAAGGACGCGGACTGTAAAAGGCCTATTGCCTGGGTCTCTTTTAGCTGCGGAAGCCTGGAATATAATTGGATGTGGAAATATATCCTGAAATGTATCCTGGAATATATCGTGGAAATATATCTGCAATGTAAACTTATTGCTTGCTATTTCTATGATTTTTATGTAGGTATGTTTTAAAAATAAATACATACGTTTGAACACGGACCTAAAAAAAGACGGACGTAATCCCAACAACAAATTCAGTGAAGCATCCATAGTAATACTAACTCTCTTATCGTACAAGTACACACACCCACACATTGACACTTCACTGCTTCAATCGCAAATCAAAAATTACGCACACATGGTAAGCGGCCGGCCATTGCCCGCTTATATATGCTTCACTCTCGATTAGACTAGGTTACGTGCGTCTTTTTTTCAGGTCCGTGCGTAATAAAGGAGGAAATATAATTTCCTCCTTGTCACAGCAACAAATGGTTATTTTATTACAACAAACCAATATATTATGCTTATGTTACATCACTGATAATTGACATGTCACCATAAAAAAACAATTAACTAAATTATAAGTGCACAAAAAAAGATTAAAGCACAACAAATAAAAAGCCCTCTTTTGAATTATGATTTATGGTCGAAATATTTCGACCTTGATTGGAAAAAATTGTAGGTAGGTTTCGTAGGATATAACAATACTCTAGAAATCAAATATTCTGCTGACGTCAACAACTTGTGTACAAGACTATCAAATTTCGACAAAATATTATGGAGAAATCATGTAGATGAAACGGGGTTAGGATAGGAAAACAATAATCTCAGAAGCTAAAAGGCCATCCATAACGTGTGACGTCACATATTATGAAATTTCACACCTAGAAATTATTAAATTGAAGCAGCAGTTTCGAAATTAGTTTTATTTCCATTAATTTCATTGTTTTTTAATATTTGCTTATACATCCCAATTATTCGATTTTGAAATGTGACTTCACGAAATTTAGGACCCCGTACCACCCCTTGTCACACAATGTCGCACTACATCGACCCCCCTCCCCCGTAACGTGTGACGTAATTTATGGATGGCCCTTAAGACAGAACTACTTCGTCTTCAGACTTTGACCTTTTGACCTCATACCATGGGTACGTAGATAAACAATGTGACCGCGCCAGTGATCGCTTTTTGCGCATTATTGCATGAAAACCATCCGTGCACGCCGTGCGCCTCCATAAACGTGCTCGATGCACTGCAAAGCGAGGGGTCCTGGGTTCGATTCCCGGCCGGCGCAGATATTTATGTGACAGATGAATATTTATCCTCGGGTCATGGATGTTATTGTGATGTGTTATATGTGTAGTCAATGCCAGCCGCCACACAGGTAAATAACATAATAATATTGCGGGGGGTATGAGTGTGTGTTTATTTATTTATTACGAGTAACCGCCCTCGCTTTGCTTCGGTTTTCTTATTTTTTTACACCTTGGGTTATATTATTGGAGATTTATTAAGGATCCCTAATTTTTTGAAAATATAATATAGCCTATGTTACTCGGGGATAGTGTAGCTTCCCAACAATGAAAGAATTTTTCAAATCGGTTCAGTAGTTTCGGAGCCTATTCAATGCAAACAAACAATCAAATCTTTCCTCTTTATATATTAGTATAGATTATTATCGTCCTGCCACGCGCAGGGTGTTGCAGGCTTGGTGTGGATAGACTACACAAACTACTTGAGTAGAATGACTGAAAATATATCTTAAACACAGTTTTTTGTACCGAATTAGAGCGTCATCAGAGAAGCACGAGTCAACCCCATCTGGAAGATAGTGGGATTTTAATATTTAACTATTGAAATCATTCGTGGGTCGAACATTTATGGACAGAACGATATTCGATACAAAATAATTACGCAGAAATTGAAAACAATAGTTAGTAATGATCCGATCGCTACGTTAACATCGGCAGAATCGTAGAGCCAGCGTAGAACGTTGCAGCTCTACGAAATTACTCCCGTATAAATATTAGGCATTTTACACATATTACATAACTTTTGTCTGTTTACATTATGACTAAATCACACTTAGTATACAATAATGATAATAAGTTGGTTATAGTAAACATTGCCAGTATACGAGTATAACAATAGTATTTAATAAACTTTTATCTGAAAAATCTGAGTCTTTTTCTGCAGATTTTTTTATATCGTAATAGATATTTTGATAAAAAAAATATAAAAAATAAATTTAAGTTATTTCAAACAAACTCAAAATATATCTCTTTCTTGTTCGGGTCAAGAGAAAGAGACATAATATATATTATACCAAACGGATGGATGGATAGACAGACCAACAGATACCACCTTAGTAATGTTGGCACCCAAAGCCAACCCCCAGAGGTACAATGGACACAAAACCTCTTGAATATTAAACGCTATCCTATACACACGGACCTGAAAATAGACGGACGTAACCTCGTCTAATCGAGAGTGAAGCATAGCAATGGCCGCCCGCTTACCATGTGTGCGTAATTTTTCATCACGATTAAAGCAAAATGGTGTCAATGTGTGGGTGTTTGTACTTGTACGGATAGAGAGCTGGTATTACTATGGGTGCCTATACATTTGTTTAGGCATGTCGCTTCATCCATAAATTCCGTCTACAGGGCTGATGTAATGACACAAGTACGTACTTCAATAATAAGCAAACCCTAGCGAAACTAGTATAATTAAATTTACCAGAACTAATATCCATAAATTGTGTAAATTAGTACCAAATGTGGCCTCAAAGAGGTTAAACAGTGTATTTTCATTTATAATCCATGCATCTCGCCCGATGCGCCAGATATTACTGAATAAGTAGCACTGCGGTGTGACTTGCGACCGCGCGACTTTAATCCGCTAGTCGCAGCCGCTCACATATTTATAATTTGTACAATTACCACTGCCGAGACAACGGGCTATAGAGCTGAGAAACTCGTAGAATGGCTGGCTTTGCTTGTTGCTCTAAGATGGTAATTAAACTAGTAAATATCCTTCCTTCGCTTCCGGTTCATAAATGAGTTATGACACAAACTCGAATAAAATTGTTCACAAAATCGTTGCAACATACACTACAATAATCTTTTTTATTTGTGAGTCGATAAAAATAAAACAAACACTTAATTGCAACCCAAATTGAAATCAGTTTATCAGTTAAGATAGACCAAACAGTCTGTGCTTAATAGGGAATAAACTACGCACTAGGCGTATTTATCTGCTTTCGTCACGTATCAGAAAACAAGAAAGGATAGAAGGCTATAACACGAAGAAGAAGAATATAACACGACTATAAATAGGTACATCAGACAGCACCGTATTACCTAACATTACAGGATTATCATGAAATACCCGACAATTCTACCTCATTACTGCGTCACTGCAGTGACTGCAACGAGCAGACAAATAAATTCGGCGCGCGATAAGCGCAGCATAAATCAGCGTAACCTTGCGCGGAAAAATACGCCTGCAGGAAGCTTCCCGCCGCTTCCGAATGCTTCTGAACGCTTCTGAACGCTTCTGAATGCTTCTCCGTGCTTACCTACTTCTCGGTTTGTATTGTGAGCTGGATTGTATGTGATATAAATTAATGATTTTTAAATTAAGGTCTCTCTAATTGGGAGCGTTTATCTAACTTTTTATGTTAATGGAACCTAGGGTCATATGATTTCGTTTGAGAGTCAGTTCTTTCTTTCTTGGCCGGCAACCCATCAGCCTCAGCTCAGATGCCTTTGGTGTCACTGATGTCTATGGGCGATGATAGCCACTTACCATCGGCCTGATGACCACGGGGTCATAGCCTAATTAGTTGGTAATTAATGAGTAATAGTCTGTGGTAATAGTCGATGAACTACGGAACCCTACTCTGTGCGTAGCCTGACAGGTCAATTAAGTTGATTTTATGGCGGATATATGACGATATTGTTGTTGATGATATTGACGTTCCTATGATAGGTATGTTTGTGATTTCGTTTTGTAACACCCCTCGTGTGACACAAAAATAAATAATAGTTAAAAAAAATAGAAAATAAATTTGAATTAAGAATCGTGAATTAAAATCGTGGGGTGCATGGTGTCAATGAGTAGAAGGGATAATATCTTAAAAAGCACCCCACGCTTTTAACTCACGATTCTTAATTCAAATTTATTTTCTATTTTTTAGTTGGATTTTGTATAAAATATTTTTTAGTTTTTTTTTAAACTATTATTTATTTTCTCATTCTTTAGTTTGATTTTTCGAAATGTTTAGGTTTTTCTTTCTTTTTTCTTTAAATATTGAATTGTCATCGGTCCTCGATAAGTCTACGAAGTTTGAATGAAATCTGACTGTTTAAAGTGGGTCAAAATTAAGTCCAAAGGAGTCGGTTACAAGTTACAAGCTACAATAAAGCGTGTGAAAATGTTTGTGCGGATGTCCTTTACAGACTTTGAAACCATCCAACTGATATACCTCAAAATGGTTTCATTTAAAAGGCAATAATACGAAGATGGTTTGAGACCACTAAATCAATGCATTAGGCAAATTTTCGATTTTCGACTTTTCCATACAAATATTTTTTGCGTAGTAGCACACGCCGGGTATCCATTAGTAAATAATCTATACTAATATATAAAGAGGAAAGATTTGATTTTTTTGTTTGCGTTGAATAGACTTCGAAACTACTGAACCGATTTGAAAAATTCTTTCACTGTTGGAAGCTACACTATCCGCGAGTAACATAGGCTATGTTATATTTTCAAAAAAATTAGGGATCCTAAATAAAACTCCAATAATGTAACCCAAGGTGTAAAAAAATAAGAAAACCGAAGCAAAGCGAGGGCGAGGACTTTAACGATACATTACCAATAAGACCTTTAAGTTACAGTAACGGATACAAAACACATTGTAGAGTCCTACTTGGCACGCACGCCGGTTCAACGCTTCAGATGATTACTAATGAGTAATGATACATTACACTTTTCACAGCAACAGACCAAAGTATTGTTAATAATAACCAATTGTGTAGGACAAAACATAGACAAAACATATTTCTATAAAACAAATCTCGTCCAGTTATGTCTCTTACAATATGTAGTTATTGATGATGATATTCTTAAATATAAAATGTTTAGCCGTATTGGGGCGGCTTAGAATACTAACCCCAATCCCACGCCAGATGGGTTTCGTAAGAGGCGACTAAATCCGGCACGCTGGTGGTAGGGCCCCTCGAGGATTATATTGATAATATTGATTTTAATTGTTAGTTAATACCATTTTTACTAGTATTATTTCTGGATGAGGTTCGCCTGGATAGCTACCACCCTTGAGCATGAGTCAGCCGCCAAACGACTCGTCGTGTTCCGGCTGGGGGCTTGAGAGCCAGTTCTTTCTTTTTTTTCTTCTCTCTTTCTTGGCCGGCAACGCATCAGTGATGTCTTTGGTGTTGCTGATGTCCATGGGCGACGATAGCACTTACCATCAGGTGGATTGTTAGCTCGTTTGCCGGCTACTTCCATAAAAAAAAACCATTAAAACCAGTTGTGCTATTATGATAACCTTAGCACTTGCTATAACTTTTCATTTTTGTACCTAAATTTTCCTGGAAAACCGACTTGGCCTTATACATATTTATTAAACATAGTATGAAGGAAACGCAGGAAAATTACGAAAACGAATTTTTGATCAAAAATCCCTAAGTGATTCCAGTAGGGATCTTTAAGGAAATCAAATGGATGGTAAAATAACAGATACACAGATAAACAGAAAAAATCTAAACAATTGGCTTTATAACTGACGATTAATGTTCGGTTTACACGTATTAAGTAGTTAAATTTTTAAGTAAATTAATACGTGTAAACGGACAATTTACCTAGTAGGTAAAATTTAGTACGGAAGTAAACAATTAATTTAGATTTTTTTCTATTTTCTATCAAGTAGGTGGGCGGGGCTTATCACTTAGCACGTTTGGACAGGCACTTTTTAGTTAAAATTTAGTAAAATGCTTAAGTAATGTATGAACTAAAGCGTTTTACTAAATTAAATTATTAAATTTGGACGCGCACTAAAAATTATTCACTTAAAATTTTGCTAAAATTTAGTTATCTACTTAACTACTTAATAAGTCTAAACCGGACTTAACCGCCCTCGCTTTGCTTCGGTTTTCTTATTTTTTTTACACCTTGGGTTATATTATTGGAGTCTTATTAAGGATCCCTAATGTTTTTGAAAATATTATAATATAGCCTATATGATATATCACCCGGGGATAGTGTAGCTTCCTAACAACAGTGAAAGAATTTTTTCAAATCGATTAGGTAGTTTCGGAGCCTATTCAATGCAAACAAACAATCAAATCTTTCCTCTTTATAATATTACGAGTAGTATAGATACTAAACTAAAACCCCAAAAAGTTTCCTCAAATATCTAACATGTTCAGACATCGAGCATTACAGAGCATTACGTACAGTTTTATTTTAAGTACCTATAGATTAATCTAGAACGTTAATGAGTGCGAACTAAAAAACGTTCGAAAGAAAGAGTCAACGACCTCCATTTCGTGAGACCCAGTCGATAAAGAGCAATAATTGCGTTTTCCTACGAGATGCGGGTAATAGCTACATATTGCGCTGAGTTTTCCACAGGCGCTCCGGCACTTTTAATACTTGAAACTTTTTGGACAAAGTAACGGGCTAAATTAGTTTTTTAGACATGTTTAATTGTTTAATTGAAAAAATTTAATATTCTTTTCTTTTCTTATTTTTGGGCTACAATTTGGTTTTATTTTTGGATAGTGATGCAGCGTTGTTAGATACCTAATTGTTAGATATAATTCGTATTTGTTATAATTCGTACCTAAATATTATGAGTTATTTTTTGTAAACGGTTTTATTTAGTTAATCCTGTTTGTGTGGGTAATCTTGCAAGTTTAATTAGACCTACTTGGTATTATCATAAGGAGTTAAAATTTTGCATATTGCTATCTGATGACTATGCATTTTTGTGATATGCACGATTTCACTAATAAAAGCTTGTAAAGAAACGACTGACGTATTCACTTTCGCTTTATTTAAGTTGTTTTAACTGGTTTGTACAGGTACCTTCCAATTTTGTGGTCAAGAATCTTTGACCGACGCGGTTATTGCGGTAAAGGTTGCTGGGTTATTTCATCCCGATGGTATTCATTTATGTATGTTGTAAGGCTAAACCATGTGCCAAGGAGTTTTTTCGCCATTTCTATGACAACGATCCATACGAGAAAAAAAAAGACAATGTATTATTATTATTATTATTATAAGACTTATCCGCCTTGCAATGGTGCTTGGCTTCAATCCATTAACCACCCGCTACTGAGCACGGGTCTCTCCTCAGCATACACCACCACGCTGTTCCAGTGCGAATTGAGGCAGGGGTTTGTGACCAAACTCAAGTGTCGGAAGTTTTCATGCTGCTTGAGGGGCCTCCTTCACGGCTTAACGACTGTTATCGTACGATAACTATCGGGACAGCTTTACGTGCCCTCCGAAGCACGGAAACGCTCAAGAAATGTTTGACACTAGCGATCACCCATCCAACTACCAACCGCAGTCGCTATTGCTCAACTTTGTTGATCACTTATGATTGACCGCCGCTGGGCTATGAAAGTGCAAAGGTGCTTACTCACTTTCTATATTTCAAGACAATCATTTAAAGCCGTATTCCAATTACATTTATACAAAAACCACACGCTAAAACAAAGTAAACACGAACAAATTAAAGTTAACGAGAGGTAGGTTGCACCAGAATTGTCTCGTTTCCCTCAAAGCCCGGTTTTAACGCGAATAGACATCGCGTATTTGAACCCAGGACCTAAAAAGTAACGGCGCAGTTATGCAACTTTCTAGGCGCGGGCTCACTGGCATAAAGTCGTAGAGCTACAAAAGTATTGAGTGATCTATTTTAATTTATCGGCCTGTTTTAATGTTTTCAAAGTTTAGGGATGTGAAAAATAGTAAAACGTACACTCCGTTTTTTCAGACGAGACTTAATTGGTAAACGAACTTAGCACTATTCTTATAGAAAAATCAATTTAAATTAGTTAATTTAATAAAAAAATGGTGAACAGAAATTAGATTCTGTCTGCCTTATTTTTAAACACCAAATAAAAATAAAAAGACTATGGGCTTGTTTCACCATCTTCAAGTAGAGTTCTGAATAAGCTATTCGCCGGTTAAAGTGACGTTAAAGTGTCATTTTACATACACGAAATGTCAACTTAACCAACGAATAGCTTACTTCGGACTTACTTGAAGATTGTGAAACAAGCCCTATACGTTTCTTTACTAAATACGTAGGAATCCTCTAAAAAACGGAGTATAAGTGGATTGATGACCTGAAGGTGATGGCGTCTTCAGAATCTCAGAAGTCTCATCTGAGGGTCATTATAATATCTATTTATTTAATATAAAATATTTCCTAAATATCGAAACGTACACGTTTGAAGAATAATATAACGCACCCCGCGTTCATTTTACTACATGTCGATCTCTAGTTTCGTAGCTCGCAGGCAGTCCCGCGCTAATTGCTGCAGCCAGCGCCAACGCAGTTTGCGGCAATGCCTTGCGCGTAATGCCGCGCTGATCTGCTTTTTGTAAAAACCTCGGCTAATGGTAGCCGGTAGCTGGTACTGCCGGTAGCAGTGTTACTACACGACTACTCTCTGGTTTGGCTATGGCTCATTTCGTTTTTTGATAAATCCTTTTGGCTTTCTGTTTTTGACCACCTACTTAAAAGTAGAATTTTGCAAAGCGTGAGCCGTTAGGGGAATGCGGCGACATGCTGATTGCTGACTGACATGGATTCGGGATCCTATCGAGAATGTTTTTTTTCCTTCTTTGATTGTTAAGCGACGCGATTGCGTGGTTATAAACTAAATTAATATACATAATTGAATATCATTATATTTCTGGATGAATAAAAGCAAAGCAAAGCAAAGCAACAGCCCATAATTGTCCCACTGCTTGGCTCGGGGCCTCCTCTCATAATGTGAGGGGTACAGGCCATAGTCTATCACGCTGGCCAAGTGCGGATTGGTACACACCTTTAAAAACATTAATGAGAACTCTCAGGTGTGCAGGTTTCCTCACAATGTTTACCTTCACCGAAGCAAGTGATAATTAACTTCTAATACGCACATGTTTGAAAATTAAAGGTGCGTGCCAGGATTTGAACTCAGGCCCCTGCGTTCGGAAAACCAACGAACCAACCAACAGATTAAACAGAGTGGTACAAAGACCATGACCTCCAACCACGGCCGTAGCTAGGGGGAGCATTGTGGGGCAATGCCCTACCTTGAAATCATAATGCCCTACCTTAAAAATATCAATAACTAAGATAAATTATTATAATTCAATTGTTTGTTCATAGTTTGAGATAAAAAAAAATTGTAGCGATAGACAGGTATCCAAACTTTTCCGAACATACCACAGTTTGTATATGTTGTATTCATTTCGTATTATAATATAGTAATTCTTTGTAACTTCCGCCCTACCTGTAACCAATGCTGCCCTACCTCAAATTCGAATCTTGCTACATCCCTGCCTCCAACGTTATTGGCCAGGTTGCACCGCAAGAGGTGTGGCTTGGGCTCAAGATGAATAAGGTTTTTTAGTTCTTTCTTTCTTCTTCTTGGTCAGCAATAAAATTTCGTAAGAATGATACATTTCAGAAGTAATACCTACTTCTAAAATTAAAAAGGCACAAAAGAAATTTGTCTCTGAAAATACTGATAGGCAGCTAGTTTTTTCTCGTTTGAAACTGTCCACCCGTCTACTGTAAAGCTTGTATATTACTGAACAAATTGATTTATTCTTCGCTCAACGCGAGCCTACAAGTGCTACAAGCTAAATATTTTTAAAATAACACTGCATCTACTTTGTACTTGTATATAAAGCGCCTGACAGTTTAAGTATTTTGCTATAAACAACTAGTACTAATATATTCTGACAGGCGCTATAGAAAGTAGAATAGCTCAAGCTTCTGGCTATAATGTAGTTATAATAAGATAAGAAGATTATTTATCCGTAATTATACGAATTTAATGTTATAAATATTTATAGATACGTGATATGTGGATATACCACTAAATAAATAAATTGTTATATCAATTATTTACTTTTATTGCGATACATTTGAAAATAATGATTCTTTAATCTGAAAACCTTCTTGTAACTTTTATCGTTGGTAGAATAGTTATTATTACTGTAATGTATTTAATTATTTATATAAGATACATACACTGTAAGTTGTCCTATTCTTGGTTAACCTACAATAAAGTGATAGATAAGAAAATAAAATACAACTAATTTGAAAGTAATGATAACTTTCATGAGTTTCAACATTATTTTTTACAATAATAATATTGATGGATCATTAAACGATTTTTTGTAGGTAAAATGTAAGTAATATGACGTTGCAAGTCAAAGCAATAAGGTTTACATTATATTATTATTACTAAAGATTTATTTGTATTTTTATAAAGTACTCCTGAAGGTTTATTATGGTTACTTATATCCCATGATTATAAATATAGAACTACTTTCTGATAAAATAAAAAGCATCAAAATTATTTTAACAAACATAAAATTTTATTGTCCTTTATTTTTAACATTTCTCTTAATTTTAGATTTAATTAGACTAGTGGTGTCATCGTTTAGCTGTTGGAAGAATGCCTTTGAAGTTTTCAAAGCTTTATCATTTGATTCAACACCCTTTGTAGTATTTCTATGTTCTGTTACTTTCATTACTTTTCCCTTTTGTTTCTGTAATTTCTTCTTCTTCCTTCTTTCTCTATTCTTGTCAGTTTGTGTGCGTTCTTCTTTGCTCATCAGATCGCCTCTGTGTTTCTTTTTGACTTCTTCCGGTGCAAGTAAAGCAGCATCACTTGTAGCTACTGGTGCTACCTCCTCCATAGAGATAGCTGGAGTATTGCTGACAATCTTAATCTCTGCTTGGGGAGCTTTGGGAGTGTAGTGATAATGGCATAAGGCATCAAGTTTGGCAAATAGTTTGCTCATTGCATCCCTTATTTCTGTGTGACTCTCTGGTTCTTTCTCTTCTTCATTGCCTCCCGATAAAGCTTGCTTTTGTTTTAAATACTCTGCTTCATAGACCTGAGCCAAACTTTGCTTGCTTTTATTATGATCTAGTATCTCTGGCTTTCTAAATGCTAGTTGATCATCAATCGGCTTTTCTTTCTTGACAACATCATCCCAAGCTTTATCTTTGATTCTATGCATAATTATTTCTTCTAACGTCAATGTAGTTTGCTCGGTAATGACTGGAACAGGTCTTGTTGTGAGGTCAAAGTCAACTACCTCTTCAAGCAAGGAGTTTTGAGGCCGTTTTGTTGCATCAACTTCACCCTTTAACTGCCACGGGGCGTCCGTTAATGACTTTTCTTCGAGCTTAGAGATTTGTTGTGTTAAACGCTGTTGTCTCATTTCAAATTCAGATTTCTTTTCACTATCTGCATGACCATTTTTAGTTACTTCTTTGTTTGTAGCATTTTTTCTAGTATCTGAATCACTTTCATCGGATTCTTGGGCTGCAAACCTGACTTTTTTGTCTTTCTTTTTAGGTTCCATTGATGAGTCATTGATTTCCTCATAGTTTTCTTCATTCATATCAACATCATCATCTTCCATACTATCTTCTTCATCTATATTTTCTTCATCTACGCCTGCATTTTCACCATCAAAGAAGTCTGAATACATAACATCCTTGGATTCTCCTTCTTCCTCATCAGAATCGTCATCTTCAATGTCTTCAAACATGTCTACTGACTCCTCGTCACTATCATTGCTCTTAGTTTTATTACCTTTACTATCCATTTTCTCTTCATTTATCAAGAACTTTTCCATTTCTTGGAGGTTGAAGAACTCATCGTCCACAATAGATGTTTTGTTCTTTGATTTAGTTTGTAACTTAACCTGTTTTTTCTTTTTTGGTTTTGATATTTCCTCATCCTTATCGGATTTCTCTGGAAGGTCTTCAATGTCAGAACTTTCAGTGTGACTTTTTGAAGGATCTGAGTGAGGCTGAGCAATTTCAATGGGAAAGTTGAGATCATTACTAGATGAGATGCAGTTTGCCACATCCCAAACAAGTTGATCCCAACACTCGGAATTCTGCAGCTCAATTTGCTGCCAAATTTGTTCCTCGTCAAAATCCTTTACAATAAGCTCAGATAACGCACCTTTTTTCGCCTTTGTTCCCTTTTCTTGTGATTTCGTAAAATCGTACAGTGATTTAACCAAGTTTTTTATATCTTCTTTCACTTCAGTCTGGACGGTCAGATATTTTACAGGTTTGTCCGTTAACGAACAAAACCTATTGATCACTCCCTCTATTTTTAACTCTGCCATTATCAATGATTGTATAATATATTTGTTTCGTACATTTATGCAATCAAGTATAAATTAAAAACATTTATTGATAGTGTTGATAGAACTTCAGAAAATCACACGCGGTTTACTTTATTTTTTAGGCATGACATTTGATTTGGTTTGACTGAAAGATTCACGACGTGCTTTTGACGTCTGACGTTTGACGTTTTGTATACGTATAGTAGAATCCATGGATTTATTACTCTATCTGGATCACTGACTTTGTATAGGTACCTGAAGATCGATGTCGTCATACCGGAATGACCATTCAACCAACCACAGGCCGGATTGAGATTGTCTTTCATAATTTTACTGTAGGGTGTCCACACTTACTTAGAAAATATGTCTTAAATAGATATAGTTCTTTAAAATGTTTTCTATGGGTAATTTTTGTAGTCGTAAAAAGTATAATATTGAAATAATACATTTTATTAAATTTCCTTCAAAACTGCCATATTTAAATTATTGCAATAAGAGTGAGTTGAAAATTTAAGGTACACAATTACTCTACATCTATTAGATATTGTATTAATATAATATGTTATTAAATAATATATCGACGGTGGAAAGGCATATTGTATTAACTGCCATTTTAGGCGATATCGAGTTATATACACCGTTGGAATCGGGAGAATAAACTCTTTCGAATGGTCCTAGTTTCAGCTCGATCTGACAACTTTTATGGTCGTTAATACACCTATGATTATGAAGTTTTTCATATTTTTTTATGTTTTAACTCCATAGTAAATAGTGGATTTTGTCATTAAAACACATCTCAACTAAAAATTTTACGTTATGCTACTTTGCCTTGCTTGACTTTAACTAAATTTAAATGATAAAACAATTTACCAAATTATAATATTATCATTATTGTAATTGATACATTTTACCCAACTTGACTTTTCTTCATCAACAGAATTAAAACATTTTACTCCGATTTTAAATGTTAGTCATTGTAAGTTAATACATTTTACTCTACTCTAAAATGCTATTGTTTGCAAGATAATACATTTTACCTATAGAAAATAAGGTAACATTATGCGTTGAGTCATTTTGCTGTTCTTTCTAGAACCAATTTTAATACAATAAAACAAATTTACTTGTTTTTTTTACAAATAAAATCTGCATTTAAAATGACTGTACTAGTTTTGTTTTTGGCATTAAACTACTTTACAATTTTTTATCGCATACAAAAATTGGTGGTTAAATCATACAAAATAAAGCAAATTGCAAGTAAATCAGACGATAATATTAAGTACAGGCTGATGCGTAGGCGCTTCAGACACCTCTCTCGTGCCGGAGAGGACGGCTGAGCGCACTTCGTGCCGTTGTCAAACCTCGGGGTTCGCTATTATTTAAGTATTTTAGGTAAGTTATTGTTTAGTTACGTGTTGTTTATTATTGAATTAATTGCTTTAATTTTCCGTCCTTACCATTAAAACCTTTTTATTAGTAATACTATTTTCTTTTATGTAGAACTATAGATTTAAGCATAATGAATCGACGCCGCAGCGAAAAAATATTAAGAACTGCATTAACGAAGATTAAAAAGAAAATCGACTTTTCGATTACGGTAAGTTTCAACAAGCAAGTAAGTGGACTTGGATAAGTCCTGATGGTTCCACGAAAAGCGAGATAGACTTCATTCTGGCAGACAAATGGCACATATTTAATGATGTCTCTGTGATCAGCAGGTTCAAAACCGAAAGCGATCACCGTCTTGTAAGAGGCACATGAAATATCTGCCTGAAGCTGGAACTTTCACGCCTGATGAACTCTACGCTTCGCCCAATATCCGTCCAAATCCAGTGATCCGAAAACTTTCAACTTGTGCTGCAAAACCGCTTTGCGTGCCTAGAATCGTGCACGTTAGTGGACGAGCTCAACACCAGGATGGTAACAACTATCCACGAGGTAGGGTCGAAGTATTTCAAGACCCACCCTAGTGGTAGATCTCAGGTTCTCTCAGAACAAACTCTCGGTCTTATGATGGATCGACGAGAACTATGTGTGCAGTCTCCAACCTCTATGAGGAAATACCGACGGCTCAATGAACAGATTTCCAAGTGCAGGCGACGTGATTTGCGAAAACACAACGCAAATCCTGAAAAAAACCCAATTGAGCGAAACCAGGGCTCCAAAGTGTTCGCCAGGGATCTGTCTATTAGGCAAAGTCAGTTTACGAGGTTGAAGACCGAGTCCGGCACCATGGTTTCGTCGAAACCAGGAGTTCTGAGAGAAACTGAGAGATACTCCGGACGCTTGTATGCCTCCTCTCAAGCTCCACCTCCTCGTGAGGAGAGCGACAAGCGAGCTAGACTGACCCGACACTATACAGAGGATATCCCGGACGTCAGCCTGTATGAGATTAGAGAGGCTCTCAAACAGCTTAAAAACAACAAGGCAGCGGAAAATGACGGAATCACAACTGAGCTACTAAGAGCTGGAGGTAAACCCCTTCTAGTGGTGCTCCAAAAACTGTTCGATTCCGTCTTAATAATGGAACTACCCCGGAAGCGTGGCGGAGCGACAAGTGAGCTAAACTGACCCGACACTACACAGAGGATATCCCGGACGTCAGCCTGTATAAGATTAGAGAGGCTCTCAAACAGCTTAAAAACAACAAGGCACCGGAAGACAACGGAAGGCAACGGCAACGGGAGGCAACGGAATCACAACCGAGCTACTAAGAGCTGGAGGTAAACCCCTTCTAGTGGTGCTCCAAAAACTGTTCGATTCCGTCTTAATAATGGAACTACCCCGGAAGCGTGGGGCAGAAGTGTGGTGACGCTGTTCTTCAAGAAGGAGAACTACAGGCCCATTGCACTTCTTATCCACGTTTATAAGCTGTTTTCCAGCCTCACGAACAAGCAGGATTCCGAAAAGGCTACAGCACCATAGATCATATACACACACTGTGGCAGATTATACAAAAGACTGAGGAGTATAATCTGCCGTTGTGTATTGCCTATGTGGACTTTGAGAAAGCCTTTGATTCTATCGAGACCTGGGTGGTACTAAATTCTCTGAAGCGGTGCCGGATCGACTACCGGTATATCGAGGTGTTGAAGTGTTTGTACTCATTATGCCACCATGTCTGTCAGAGTACACGACACAGCAACGAACCCCATCCAACTGCAGAGAGGTGTCAGACAAGGGGATGTCATATCCCCAAAACTGTTCACCGCTGCATTGGAAAACGTTTTTTAAGTTGATGGAGTTGAAACGACGTGGCATCAACATCAATGGTGAATACATCACACACCTGCGATATGCCGATGATATAGTCATCCTGGCGGGTTCCCTGGAAGAACTTGGTACAATGCTCGGGGACTTGAACAGCGCCTCACAACGGGTGGGTCTTAAGATTAACATGGACAAGACGAAAACCTTGTCGAATGTCCATGTCACACCCATACCGGTTGTTGTTGATGGCGCTGCTCTCGAAGTTGTAGACAAATACATTTACCTGGGACAAGTGAACCAGATGGGTAAGTCCAACTTCGAGAAAGAAGTCACTCGTAAAATCCAACTCGGATGGGCTGCGTTCGGAAAACTGCGTCATACCTTGTCGTCCAAAACACTACCTCAGTGCCATAAATCGAAGGTGTTCGAGCAGTGTGTGTTGCCAGCGATGACATACGGATCCGAGACGTGGTGTTTTACTATTGGCCTAATGCACAAGCTCAGAGTAGCGCAGTAGGCTATGGAGAGGGCTATGCTTTGTATTTACTTACGTGATCGCATTAGAAATGAGGAGATCCGTAGGCGAACAAAGGTAACCAACATAGCTCAAAGAATTAGCTGGCTGATGTGGCAATGGGCTGCCCACATAGTTCGAAGGACCGATAAATAACCGTTGGGGAAGAAAAGTCCTCGAATGGCGCCCACGTCTCAGAAAAAGGAGCATAGGACGCCCCCCGACCAGGTGGACTGACGACCCGAAGAAGACACCGGGCATCCGCTGGATTCAGAAGGCTCAGGACAAAGTTCAAAGAACCGATTCGAAAGACCAGTCTTAGATCCTAGTATGCCTATTATTTTGATAAATATAATTTTAGTAAAACATTTACCTTCATTTTTATTTTTTTTACAATTTTCAGGATTTTTTTAAGTTTTCCCAAGTTTAGTTTGTGGCTTAAATTACATTTAAGTGTATGGTTAAGCCACTTGGCCCTCTTTGTTCGAATAAAATGATGTCTGTACAACTGTTTTTACAGGTTCGCATAGATATGAAAAAGTTACATAAAAGTGTTTACCTCTCTCTGGTCATGATTGGATTTGTTTTTAAGTCATTTTACTCGATAGTAATATTACATTTATTTGGATATAAAACAATTTACTTGAAAATATCTAAATTATATTTTGGATATAAAACACTTTGCTTGAAATTTTTTGTGTATAATATTTGGATATAAACTAATTTTACCTATCTGAGAATTTGTGGTATTTTGTATTAACTCCATAAATTAATACAAATATAAGACATACGTTATTTTTTATTGCATGTATCCATTTCAATAAATTTTACTACTAATTCGCTTAAATTTCATAGAGATATCTTCAATACTTCAAAAGTTATGAATTTTTTAAAACTTTAATCGTCTCTCCTGGTCATTTTACTAAATGGCGGTTAATACAATATGCTTTTCCACCATCGATATGTTATATCATGCATCTTAATTAATGTTATTATTATAAAAATCACAATCGCATGATATATACTGGGAATATAGATAACATGGACACAATACAAAAATGGACATTCCGATATGACGTCATCGATCTTCAGGTACCTCGTCGATGTCCGTGATCCAGATAGAGTATTATATCCATGGTAGAATCCATCATTCCTTGGAGTATAGAAGTAAAGAAGAGCCATCTATTATGGGAGGGAAAGTTGAAAAAATGTCCTGAAGCGATAGGCGATAGTTGTAAAAAACTATCGTTCTTTCGATACCTATACACCACGCGATTTACAGCCGAAACAAATGTAAACAAACCATTAAAATCGTTTTAAAGGATTTTTTACCAACTGACATGAATTTGTACACCAAATGCGTTTTATTTAGACAAACTACTCAATAAGGTATTTGTGAATTCTTAAATAAATACATATTGATTGATAACAATTATAAAATCCGAGTAAATGTGGAAACAAACAAAATCAAATAACATTGTCATCATTTAAACACTTTGCAATGAGAATCTTATTTCCAAGAAGCGATTTGAAACTTTTAACTTAATGTACTGTTTTGTCTTAATGAGTAGTTTGTCTAAATAAAAAGAATTTGGTGTACAAATTAAAGTCAGTTAGTGAAAACACTAGAAAACCATTTTAATGGTTTGTTTACATTTGTTTCGGCTGCAAATCGCGTGGAGTATAGTTCCAGGATTGTAATACATCGATAGGCAATGATCGATAGTTCAATAGGTCGATAGGTATTCAATCGCTGGTGGCTATGGCGCGTTTCGAATGCACGATACCGCACGCATACTATGGACTTTACTATTGACGCCTATAATTGCACCATTATTTGCACTTGTGACAAACAATATATATGTTTATTGTAATCAGCCACGGATCACAATGTATTATTATATTTTGTCTCTGTCTTTCACATACATTTTGTAACTGGCGATCTCGCTCTGTCAAATGTGTGGAAGAATCTACTGGTTCTAAATCTATGTACCACTTTGACAACTGAAATGCACAAAAGTTGCCAGGACATAGGCATTGCTTTTCTTATCGACATAATAAAATTATTGTTATCGATATTTTGCGTGACTTTTAAAATCAAATTAACTCTTCACTCTGCATTTTTCATAATAAAAATTTGACTGAATTTTTTTTTATTTAATTAAATACAACTTATCGTTATTGATTTTAGCTGGTATCGATTTACTAAATCGAAGGTATTATAATGAAATAAGAAGACAAGTACAAATACATTAATCGAATACTAATTCAACAGTTGTAACGAAAGTTTTTCCACTGAACACCTAAACAAAACGTTTTTTCATCGCTCACTTTCTCGGTGAATCAAGCGTAGACACTGATATATCGACACTTACTCATTATTATTAATTTTCTGCAACAGATAGCATCACTCTGTTTTTCCAAGTGGTCCATCGAGTTGTGGAGTCGACTATAGTAATGAACAAACAAGTTGGGTTGCCAGTTGATAATAAAACTAGTTATTTATATTGTATTTTTTAATGAAATTTGATTTACCTTACATTTCATTTTATTATTAAGTAATTATAATTACATCAGACCTCGATTCACTTAATTTTTTTACTATTTGAATACAGACACAATCATAAAGAGTATTTTAGAACTTGCATTCTTGCTTTTAATCATAACCATAAAAAAGTTTAATCACGTTAAGATCAATTTTAAATGCTCATATGCGATAAAAATGGTACTTACAAAATATTGGAATGAGTTATATTCTGCAACTGATTTAAGTCGCAATTAAACTTAATTAAGGTACTTATACAAAATCAATGTAGGAGCTGAGCATTTATGAGATATTGAACATATTAGCACAGAGTATCAAACAAAATAATCAATTAATAAATTAATGTACAATTGCATATTTTGATACTGTAATTTGCAATCACTCACAACACAGGAAAGAAAGAATAAGATTTGAGTATTCTCTCTTAGCCATTGGCTTGCCTTATAATTAAACTTATTAAGATATATAGTTAATAATTATTATATACATGTTGGCAATACAGTTGACTAGAAAAATTATCACAGCGCAAATTAATAATACTGGAAATGCCTCAAAATTGGCTTCATAAATTTAAAAAAAAATGTCTTGATAGCACAACTGAGGTAGAATTTGTGAGAATATAAAATAAAACATTAGTAGACCACAGAATAGTATTTTTACATAACAATCAAATATATAATAAAGATGTTAATAAGTGACCTGCCTTTAAAGTTGAAACTGTGTTCCGATTAGAATATTTCATATTAGATATATTTTTTAATATTTTATTTTTTAATTCATTGTTATCTATTTACTTTAATAGTAGATTTAAAGCTGTCCTGCAGTGAGGAAAACTTAACATTTTTAAGTTATTCAAATAACAAAAAATGATAATTTTTAACCAAATAGACTGATAAAATCAGATTTATCTATTTGAAATTATCACCAATAGATACTCAATGTATTTTTTTATATTATGCAAGTTGTGTAACCTTTATAAATTATAGTATGAAACAACTGTTTTGGACGTGTAATCAAAATGTACTTATTTCATAGTTATAGTGAATTATGGATTATTTCATTAATTATAGATTATATCTCAATAACCGTGCGAAATATTGACTATTATTAATTATAAATTGAAAATTACATTTTATTTTGGCATAAACGGGTTTGAATAACAAAACAATTGTGTGTTAAGTCAAAAATCAACTTATTTTTAGTGCACAAATCTTTGCGTAAACATTAATAAGTATCACAATTATTATGGCATATTATAAAGATGGTTTTGGCTACAAAGTGAGAAGAAATATTTAATACTGACCCCCATGACGAAATTATTTTGATTTGACGACTGTAGTACGTGTTTTATCTTATTTGCATAAAATAGCAAAGGTGATATGATTACAGAAATGAATGGAATATTATATTTATCACTTTAACAGGGAGCTGTTGCCATTTTTTTTTTTCAAGTAATTGTCATAGTCGAAACCATAATTTGATGGACTACTTTGACAACTCAAATGCACAAAAGTTGTTTAATTAGATAAGAAGTACAAAAATAAATGTTTTCCATTTCACGCTTAAACAAAACGTTTTTTCACCGCTCACTTTTTCGGTGAATCAAACATCGACACTGAAATATCGACACTTACCCCTGACTGTTAATTTTCTGCAATAGATAGCAACACTCTATTTGTCAAAGTGGTCCGTCGAATTATGGATTCGACTACAATTTAGCTAAGTTATGTTGCCAGATACTTAGTTACTGACTGTTTCTTGTTTAAATAATGATAGAATCACGGACGTAAAAAAAGGACGGACGTAACCTTGTCTAATCGAGAGTGAAGCATAGCAATGACAGCTCGCTTACCATGTGTGCGTAATTTTGTAATTTTTGATTCGCGATGGTGTCAATGTCATAGCAGTATGGTGTCAATGTGTGGGTGTGTGTACTTGTACGAATACAGAGTTGGTATTACTATGGGTGCTTCACTAAATTTGTTTTTGGGATTACGTCCGTCTTTTTTTTACGTCCGTGGATAGAATGTATTAAATTTTCATCGGTACAATAACAATGTTCAAAAAAATATTCATTTAAGACACATGTGCGACAATGCAGTATTATGCGTGATATTCTCAGCCTATATATATAACATAATATTAAAAATTAATAATAATACTGAATAAGGTGTAATATCTTTTGGTTTGTTTAAATCACGTAAGGCATAATATTACTTATAATAGTATTTAAACTAAAAATTCTTCACTAATATAATTTGAGTAAAGGACATAAATTTGATAATTCAATTAAAATGATCACATACAAATCATCATTAAACTTTATGTAATAATAATTTCATAATCTGAAATAATATTATGGAACGTAAGAACCCCAGTTATATATTCTTAGAAAAGGTTTTACTGAACAGAATCTTTACATCTTATGTTAATGATTTTTTATATCAATACCACAATTGAGGGATTATACCAATTATTATGTTTTTAAAGTTTTAAACTTTTGATAATCCATAAATTCAGATATTAAAAGCGTTTGTTTTTAACGATTTTATTATCAAAGCATCGATTTTAGCAATTAACTGAGATTGAGTTTTGCTTGGCAAAGTGAAATAAATAGCCAAATTTTATGTGCTTTTAAATATTAGAATTTGATAACCTTTAAAGTAATAGTAATAATTTATGTTTTAGCACAGAATAATTAATAGTATCTATTGATTTTAGAAAGAATTTTGACAACATTTGTCAATAACAAGGATCCCATAACAAATTAAATTATCAACAATTTTTAATTCCAAGAGAATTCGCACCCAATTAAAATACATAGCCAAAAATGTTTGACTTCTAATTATTACCAATACTTTGTAAGGTACAATTGAGTAAAATTTTTTGTTACAATAATCTCTTGTTATATAATTCTTGACAAAAAAAAAACCGACTTCATAATGAGGGATAACAAAAAACTACTCCTCAGAACTCGCTCAAATTTAAATGGGACCACATGACAAGCACCAGCTTTCAAATATAAAAAGAATCATCAAAATCCATACACCTAATAAAAAGTTATGAGTTTACACACATAAAAAAATACAGCCAAATTGAGAATTATTTTTTGGATTCGGTAATAAGCATAAACAGATCATTTTACTCATTTGAAGCAACCAAAGAAAACTTGGCGCCTATTTAATTCATTATTTCATCATTACCTCAATTATACACCTACCCTACGTTATCCCCTACATATAATGGCAATATACAAGAAAGGAAAATTGACAGCAATTGCTATCTACAATAATTTATCTAGTTATTTATGTAACTGTTACATTGTGCACAAAATGTTGAACTATAAGTCTTTAATTTTACAATTAGAATTGTGTGCATTACGTAACAGTTACAAAATTCATGATTTGGGATATGCTGAGTAACTAACCAAAAAGGTTTAGTAGATTTTAATAAGACATAATAAAAATTAATTTACAATTTTTAATTTAAATTATTTAACAATGTTGTCTACATTGTTAGGGAAACCCACTTTGAATAATTGTGATTCCAAATGAGATCATAACATTAATAAGACATCATTATAACACCCATGACTCAAAAGACAAATATTTTTCTGTCACATAAATATCTCCTCCAGCCGGGAATAGAACCCAGGAACCCTCGTTTCACAGACAGTGTTGTTGTGTTGTTACCAGTATCCACCAGGTAAACAGGATTGAGATCAGTAAATACGCATTATATTAGTGGTGTAAAATGTAAATAATCTTAGTTAATAATTTCTACACATCTATACATATATCTATACATATATAAAGAGGACAGATTTGATTTTTTGTTTGCATTAAATAGGCTCCGAAACTACTGTAACAATTTGAAAAATTCTTTCACTGCTGGGAAGCTACACTATCCCCGGGTAACATAGGCTATATTATATTTTCAAAAAATTAGGGATCCTTAATAAAAGTCCAATAACGTAACCCAAGGTGTAAAGAATAAGAAAACCGAAGCAAAGCGAGGGCGGTTACTCGTCTTTAATAAGTTAAGCAACAAATCCCAAAACATGTTCTTATTCTCTAGAACCAAATGTAGAAAAAGTTTCAGTAAGAATTTTGACAACATTTGTCAATAACAAGGACTTCATAATAAAATAAATTATTAACAATTTTAACTTTCAAGAAAATTTGGCACCCAATTAATTTTATAGTCAAAATTTAACACATTGATATTCATAGATCATTCATCCAAGAAGTATTATTTTATTATAAGTCCTATTTTAGAGAAAACTTGACTGATTTCTTATAATTAATTTTATTCAGTTATGAAGATCTTGGATTTAGTAAAGAAATGATAATTGATAATTATTTGGTTTCAATATAAACCAATTCATAATTATGTTTATATTATAAATAAATAAACATTTCAATAATATTGATCTTAAAATTACAATTCTTGTATAAAGTGTAAAAACCTATAAGCAACAAACAAGTAATAAAAAATGATATAATAAAAAATAAATAACATTTGTAAACTTGACTAGAATTTAAGTAAAATATTAAAATTAAAAAACAACTAAGAGATTGATATCCTCCTGTTTTTAACAAATGATCAAAATTTCAAAGTTTATCTCACACACTACATTTCGCACCCTTAGAATGAGAGTGACTTAACTCAAAAATTGGAATTTGTGGGAAATGAGCAAGAAAGTTTTCAAAAAAGTATATATCGATGAATAGAGCGATCAATGAAAGTGACCGATTATTAGGTTGTCCTTTTCTTACTCATAATTCGAGCTCTTTTTCATCACAGGGTTTTAGGGTACGCATTTTAAGGTAAGTTTATAGCAAAAACAGAAATTACAGGAATTTTGAGTTAGGTCACTTTCATTTTAAGGGTGCGATTTATGAAATACTTCTACTAGTACAGAATTAGCATATTATACAATGCTATGGTTTCAAATAATGTAATGTTTGATTCTAAAGCACATTTGATAGTGACTTGGTTACTTATTACCTTTGATTCATTATCACAACTTAAATTTTAGATCTACAAACAAAATTTATGCAATATTTTGTCATATTTCAATAATAATATATTATGTTGGATAGCCCAACAACTTTGAACAAAAAACAAGTAACTGCAGAGTTTATTCATCTTTATTATTCTTATCAGAAATATTATGGAACCGTTGCATAACTAAAGGAATAAGGTATGACTAGACTCAAGTAGTGCGTGAGACACTCATAGACTGATAGAGCAGGAAGCACTATATTGGAATTATCTACAAGAAGCCAAGCTTGTAAGGAATAAAAAACTACTCACCTACATGTAAAAGCTATAACCTTCAAATCCAAACTACGGAATTAGTCTTTGATTTAAATTAATTGGCCCTTTTATTAGTTTTTTTTAACTAACACTAACCTATATTGGCAATAACTGTTTTGGCACTTCACTTTGGCACTACACTATATGCTGGCTCGGTGCGGGGGTAGCTTGAATGTGAGGGTGTGGTCGACGAAGTATTGATCCTGTTCCGCTTCATCGGGTAGATAGTACCCGTAACTTCCATCGTTGGAGACCTGATCGGGGGGGAACGAGCTTCCAGGTAACCCTGTGAAGTCATCCCAGTCCTTCTCAAAAGATTTTCTCCTCTTCGCGAATAGTATAGACCCATCAAACGCATATTCATCATCGAAGTGTAGCACTGCATCATCGTAGAAGTAATTCTCCACTCGTTTGTTACTGGTGTTCCTTGCTATATTTTTCATTAACTTCTTCCGTGCATAGCTGGATCTTTCTGAATCATAATCGTCTACGAGGGGATCGTTGCTTCGGTTTTCAGACCTCATGTTCATCGAGTAAAGCGACGAGCTGTGTGGACTGATGCTGTGCCCGTAAGGGTTGAGGTACCGTTTCAATTCATACATCATCATGCCTCTACGGAGCTGTTCCCGTCGTTTTGCCACCATTTCTCTGAAGTCTTCAGGATCTAGTTGGAAGTCATTGTTTCTCGCATTCATGTATAGATAGCCGGATGCAGAGTTGAGACGGAGGGATTGTGAATGACTCTTGGAGGAAGCTTTCTCGATGTAACGCGGTATGTTGCCCAGCTCTCGGTAGTTCTTTGATCTGATCTGCCTGAAGTTGGTCGCTTGCACGGGTGACAACGGATCCCGGTATGGTATTGATCTGGAATTAAAAAAAAACTTGGTTCATATGTAACGCAATGATACTCTATTTGGTGAGTTGTCGCTTCACATTTAGTTTTATTTTGAACTATGATACAATGTACAAGTTATCTTATACAAAATTTTAAGAGGCTTTCGATAGACGAGACTGTATTTTTTGAAAATGTTACAAAAACCAAAACGTAATAATTATAAAAATGGAAACAATCCAGCATAATGTGTGTACCACTAATCTTCTTGTGTTCCACAAATAATACTCAATGGAATTGTTACGGAGGTCCTTGATGAACAAGACCTTTGTGCAGGCCATAAGCAAGATAAACACTTCTAGGCCAATGATATTTAAAAATAGAAACGTTATGTCCTAAATATTAACCAAAATAAATCTGTGTACACATGAAAATGGGTCTCATTTTGAGCAATTCATAGGTCAAATACGAGTAAGTGGACTATTTACTTTGGATAGTAAGTAAAAGAACAGCCGTCATGGGACGGCTGACAGATGTGAAACATCGAAATGCGTCGCCACGATCACCAAGTCTAAAATCAGGTTTACCCCTCGCGTAAAGATGTTTCACATCAAAATCTGTTCCGAAAAGAGCTACAACGGATACACGTTTATCTTTTGTTTCACTACACAAATCACATTGGTATAATCATAGACATAATACTACTAGACTAGACAAGCGGGCCTTCTTTGCGTCACGCTATTAGAAAGAGAACGAGACCAAGGAGACTCGCGTAACTCGTAAGTAAGACAAGGATAGGATTACCTCCTGCCTTTCTTCGCAGCGTGACGGTTTCACTTACATATGCTCAGATAACTTGGTAAGACAAGGATAGGTTTACCTCCTGCCTTTCTTCGCAGCGTGACGGTTTCACTTACATATGCTCAGATACCTGCCTAGTCTAGTAGTATTATGTCTATGGGTATAATACACGAAGGCATTTTAACGCTGTATGTGAAATGTCAAACACTTCTGACAACAACAAAAGCGTGCAATCGTCTTGTATTGACAGAGCGACTACGAGCAGAACGGTGAATTGCCTGTTGCTACGCTCTTCATTGTCGGCGCGCAAGTGACATATCTACTCTTTTTTACATTATAATATCATTGTTCTAGGCCTCGGCTAATAGAAGGCTAATAGAAGAAAGAAAAAGAAGGAAGAATTACACTTACTTATTTGGTCCAAAGCAGTTACACGAACAACTACACACGCTCGGGGGGTACTCCTCGTCAAGGTACAAAGGCACTACGGCATCACCTGCAACGAGTACTCAAGATTAGGACCGTGCTTACGACGGTAGAGACAGCTAACATGCTTATTATAGAACAAGGATATGAGCAGAGCTTGTGACAGATTATATTGTACATTGTTTCTGTAAGATTTTTTATCAAGTAGGTACTATGCTTAACAATTATTGAATTCGACAAAATATTTTTCGAACACTTGAAGATTCGTGCAAGAAGTGGCAAGAAATCTTCAAGGATATTTATTATCTTTTGGAACATTGTCTATTGCAAGTTGCAAAAGAGCGCAAAAAGAAAAATACATTTGTTAAAACTCTCACGATTTTTAGGGTTCCAAAGTAAAATTGGAACCCTTATAGTTTCGTCGTGTCTGTCCGTCCGTCTGACCGTCTGTCCAAAGCAAAGCGTTGAGACCCTTACGCCCCAACTTAGAATCACAACAATTAATTTGGTTTTCTTCATGAAACATAATTTTAACAAGACCCCATTATTAATTAAAATTGATTAAGTTTTGAACAAATTCAAACGGCAGTTAAAAACTGTAACTTTAAATAAACTCATATCCCTGTTCTATTATAATATAAATACTAATTTAATGCTACATATTCTCAATCCGCCAAATAATAAAATTCTGCATACACCGAACAGTAGGCATTTAACGATAGGGCTATGACTGAAAATAGCAGATAGATTTTCTAAAATGCGAAACATTAATTGAAAGCTACTACTAGCTCAAATCTAACTTATTGTTAGTTTAAAGTAAAAACACTGAGAAAGCCAAACTCCATGATCATCTAAAAGCTATTTTTATGATATTTTGTTGCCTCGTGACAACATTTCGAGGTTTGTTACCAATTACTAAACATAACTAGAAAAGAGAAACGCATTACAATGATGAATTCATTAGATCCAATCGATTACATTCGTAGTACCAATACACAAATTACCAGTACCAAATACCAATATCAATATTCTAAGTAAGGGCTTGTTTCACAATCTTCAAGTAAGTCCGAAGTAAGCTATTCGTTGGTTAAGTTGACATTTCGTCTATGTAAAATGACACTTTAACGTCACTTTAACCGGCGAATAGCATAATCAGGACTCTACTTGAAGATGGTGAAACAAGCCCTTACGGCTTGTTTCACCATCTTCAAGTAAGTCTGAAGTAAGCTATTCGTTGGTTAAGTTGACATTTCGTGTATGTAAAATGACACTTTAACGTCACTTTAACCGGCGAATAGCTTATTCAGGACTCTACTTGAAGAAGGTGAAACAAGCCCTTAGTCTCATAATATACGAAGTTATTAATAAGTTGGAATGTTAAATACGTTACTGGCAAGTCTGTCAAATATACTTTATCATTATAAAAAGCAACGCAAATAAATGAATTTAATGTTATTTAATAAATTAACTATTTCCAAGCACTATGTAATTATGATAGTAAAAAACATAAGGTCGTTCAAGGTGCTTGCATATTGTTGCAGAATAAATAAATACTAATTTAATGGCAACGACACCTCTACAAAATAATCTATAACTAAAATTTTATATGATAATTGGTTAATAATGATAATTCTTGGTACTAATATAATGATGTACTGGTACTGCTATAATTAAACAAGGCTCACATGAATACGTAGAATCCTCTATAGCGGCACAAAAATTTACAAAAATATTTAACCTGAACTTAGTTCAAATGTAAATATAATTTAAATACATAATATATTATTAGGTATATGATTAACTACACTAAGTGCAAATATAGATATAATACATATGTAAATAATTAAAGTTTCTACTACACAATAAAAATACATTATTTATTTATAGTATTTTTTATAGATATAGAATAACCTATTATTTAAAATGAACTTCCAATTTAATTTGTTTTAAGAGTTAATTGTAGCGAACACAAAGTAAAATTTTAAAATTTCTTAATTCCATACTGTTCCATTGTAACAATTTTAATTGGTGAAATAAATTGAGATGTAAGCTATCCTATCTTTCAAGTTGGATCAAACTGCACATGGTGTGCAAATTTGATTAAAATCGGTTAAGTAGTATGAGTCCATCGCGGACAAACAACGTGACACGTAATTTATATATATTAAGATTTACGAAGCTCCTTATCACCCCCGTTATAACTTAGCCCCATACAATAAAACGACCACCTGCTTAACGCATACACCCATACATCAATACAAGCTACTCACCCGGTCGGATTCGCCGTGGCGCGGCCGGCAGCCGAGTGCCTCTCGCCACGCCGCGTAGCACCGCCCCGTCTGCCGTGATCACGTCGCCTTCCAGACGGACTGCTACTTGCTGGGCCTGTGTGAGAGATTTGTATCACATAAAATAGATATCGATAACGCTAGAAATAATAGTTATTATGAGATTGATTTTCCACATCGTCGTTGCGACTTTCAGACCTCTTATGACTGTGTTATGTGCCACTTTTGGCAAAATCATTTTTTTACGTCGAATGATTCTACATTTTGAAGCACAATCGAATTCAAAAACTCTCATGTGTGTTTTTTATTATTTATACAACAACTAGGTGCCCGGACAGACTTCGTTCTCTCAAAAAATTTGCTACAAAATAATATTAATAATAATAATAATGTACGACGTTTCCATAGTAATTTATTCACTAAATTCAAAATCGCGTATTATGCTTGCTAAACAAAACTATCGATTTTTATCGATTCCCTTAAAAAGCTGTTTTTTACACATAAGAGGTCTTAAAGTCGCAACGACGACATAATTTTTTAAACCCAAACTATGCCATCCCTTCCGTACATGGTGGAAAAATAAACGTCAAGAAACTGCCCGGGAGTTTTGTTCCTTCTCACTTACAGACAACTTTGTCTTTAAAACGGTAAGTCTAGGGGACCTTTGGCAGCTTTGTTTTAAAATGGTAAGTCATCAAGAGAACCTCTGGCGGCTTTTCGTAACATAAAAGACATCAACTAGACATTGACGGTCAAAAAGCAAAGACTATTAGTTGGTACCAGGGGCGGCTGTACTTTAAGTGCACTCGTGCACCGAACTGCCAAATTTTAATATGTTTAGAAAAATAAAACAAAAAATGTGTAATAGTATCTGATTAACGATCTATTCAATATTAACGAAATTATGATGAACTAATTTAAGCTCTTTGTTAAAGTAAAATGGTTCACGGTGCGCTAGCCAAAGCGCACGGCGAATGCTCATACAACTTCTATGAGATGCAACCGAAAACGCCTGGCGCGTGAGACAGAGCTAGTTCAATAGAAAATGTACGGCGAAATAAGACGTTTTCGAGCGCCGCACGAGAGAACCGAAGATTACCGAGCGGAACGAGGTTTGACGAAATTCGCGCGCGCTACGCCCGGCGCAGCGTCGCCGCGCTATACTGGCTAAAAGGAGTTGCGTTTGTTTACATTCTGCAAGGATTTTTAGTATTATAATCTATATCTATATTCTATATCTATATCTATATAATATATAAAGAGGAAAGATTTGATTTTTTGTTTGCATTGAATAGGCTCCGAAACTACTGAACCGATTTCAAAAATTCTTTCACTGTTGGGAAGCTACACTATCCCCGAGTAACATAGGCTATATTATATTTTCAAAAAATTAGGGATCCTTAATTAAACTCCAATAATGTAACCCAAGGTGTAAAAAAATAAGAAAACCGAAGCAAAGCGAGGGCGGTTACTCGTATTATATATAGTTACTGAATTGTGGGACATTGTGTGTAAGTAAATAGCTGTGAAAATGAGTATTTAACATTTTGGAAGCAATAATAAAACTTTTCAACAAAAATTGGAATTAAAATCGACAGGATTATTTTTCAAACACTCATTTAAGGACACTTTTAAGACGAATATAATGATACAAATCCATCCATCCGTTTAGAAGGTCTACGCGCGAAAATCATAACCGTTCTTTGGTAGTCATTAAAAATAAAAATACGCTGATACAGTGCACCACCACTTCTAGGATCCACCAGCCGCCACTGGTTGGTACGGTCACTCATTATTACCATACATCATGATCGACCGAGCTAAGCTCACCACAATTGTCTGGTCCTTCGAGCCGGATCTAAAACCATAGCTAACTTTTTTGATGACTATACCATTACATATCGAGACCCAACATCTCACGACCACTAACAGCCCACTCCCACCATACCTGTTCCGCCTGCTGCTGATCCCGCTTCTCATCCTCAGTGTTCATGGTGACGAACCGCAGCACCAGCAGGTTGAGACACGCAGCCACGATGGCCAGCCCGAACAGGATGAAGATCAGTGCGAACATCACGTACGAGGGCTTGCGGTTGAGCGCGTTGTCTTTCTGGAGGGCTACCATGTCGCCGAAACCTGGAAGGGTTCGTGATGAAGTCAGCAAAAGAGTTAGGTAGGCAAGGTGTGATACAGAAACGTTAGGTAAAGTTTAATACTGAAGAATATTTGTGTTATTAAGAATGTTAAATCATGCCTTACCTATTGTATAAGTAAGTAGCATTTAATATCTATCAAATAAATAAAATTGGAGTGTCTGTTTGTAATATCAAAATAACCGCTTTTTACTAAGTGCATTTGTATGTATACACGGTTACATATGCCAAAACAACATTTTTTTACAATTTTTGTCTGTCTATCTGTTTGTTTCTCTGAAATGACTGGAACGATTTTGACGAGACTTTCACTGGCAGATAGCTCATATAACAAGGAGTAACTTAGGCTCCTTTTATTTTAGAAAAAATAGCATGTTGCAGAACAACGTCTGCCGGTTCAGCTAGTTGATAATAACACAAACATTCCGTAATATTAAACTTTATAGAAAGTTTTTGTATCAAACCCTTCATAGCCAATTCTTTTGCTAACTGTACAAGATGTAAGTTCATAAGCAATTTATTTGAACTTCAACTGCTGGGTAAGAAGAGGTCGTCAATTCAGCTTGCAATTTTGACCTATATAACATTAATGAAGAAGTTAAATAAATGCTTGAAAACACTAAAACCCAACTAAAATATATTTTTTATTCACCGAGAGATTTCACATTTCGTTTGTTACTGTACAAGCTTTTAGCAATTTTTCAATAATAATTAACACGCTAGATTCAGAAGGTTCAGGACCGGTCTGAGTGGCGTAGATTAGGGGAGGCCTATGTCCAGCAGTGGACCTGAATAGTCTGATAGATGGATGGATGGATGGAATTAACACACTTAACGAACTTGGGGATATAATTTGATGAATTTAGCACACAATATACAACATAATCTCTCACGCTTTTCTAGGACATGTGTGTAGTAGAATTCTGCACTCAAATTATCATTATAAATTCAGTAACGATAAAATAATTTTCTAACACTCACCAATAGTAGTAAGAGTGATGAAGCAGTAGTAAACACTATCAAAGTAGCTCCAGCCTTCGAACTTGGAGAAGGCGGCCGCCCCACCAGCTATCGTCAACGAAGACAGCGCTGTCACCACACATATGAGATCCACTTCCGATGCGTTTGTGTGTTTGCAGTTCATTGCTTGCTTTATTGATGTTATTATAACGCTGTAATATAAAAACGGCAATGTATAGTGCATTGGATAAAGAATAGGTAGAATGACATGTCTTTATATAAAAATAAAAAAATCTGTTAAGGCAACACTCTTATATGAAGAAGGGCAAGGCGGGGCAAAATATGACAGATGAACACAAATACAAATACATACTGCTGCAAATTTCATGTACTGCAAGTTTCATTGTCACTTTGTGCCCCAGCTGATATTGTTCTATCTGATTTTTAAGATTTTTATCAGACAAACTATACATATATCATTGGCGTTTACGTCAACCATTCCTGTGCTGGAATGCAATGGACACTTACTGATGGTATTTAACCATTTCATGATAGAAGCGTATTTATATTTTGTCATGTTATGATTCTAACTGTTATAATAATATTCGGTTCCCTTAGGTTAGTAGTGAATCACTTCAAGAAATCTCTATGGTGAGTGGCCTTGGAAGAAGAAAAACTCCTGGTTACAGAAATAACCAACTACCTCCCCCCACCCTGATTCACCCCTCCCTCTCTCTCTCTCACACACACACTACAAGTTAGGGGCCATCCATAAATTACATCACATGTTAGGGGGATGGGGTCGATGTAGGGGTGGGAGGGGGTCCTAAATTTCGTGACGTCACATTTCAAAATCGAATAATTGGTAGTATAGGTAAATATTAAAAAACAATTAATGGAAATAAAACTATTTCGGAACTGCTGTTTTAATTTAATAATTTATAGGTGTAAAATTGCACATGTGACGTCACACTAGGGGGGAGGTCTCACAAATGTGACCAGCTGTGACAAGGAGGGAGGGAGGGGTCAAAACTCAAAAAGTCATGAAATTAGTGTGACGTAATTTATGGATGGCCCCTTATTGTTTTTACCTGCTCAGCCTATTAACCCGTTCACCGATGCTCTGGAACATGATGAGCCCGAGGGGTATTCCCACGATGGCGTAGAACATGGTGAACAGTTTCCCGCCTATCGTTGCTGGAGTTGAGTGGCCATATCCTGTGTCAAACAATAACGAGTGTTCAGGCTGCTTTTTCAGAGTTCCGTAGTTCCCTTTAGTTTCGTTGTGTCATAGAATAAAATCATCTATACTACATACTACAAATAAATAAAAAAGCGGCCAAGTGCGAGTCGGACTCGCCCATGAAGGGTTCCGTAGCAGCAAGTAACATAATATAAAAGTTCTTGTAGTTCGTTGTAACTTTGATCGAGGTAAATTGCGGTTTACGATTTATGACGTATTAAAAAAAACTACTCACTAGATCTCGTTCAAACCAATTTTAAGTGGAAGTTTGCATGGTAAAGTACATCATATATTTTGTTTAGTTTTATCATTCTCTTATTTTAGAAGTTACAGGGGGGGGGGACACACATTTTACCACTTTGGAAGTGTCTCTCGCGCAAACTATTCAGTTTAGAAAAAAATTATATTAGAAACCTCAATATCATTTTTGAAGACCTATCTATAGATACCCCACACGTATGGGTTTGATTAAAAAAAATTTTTTGAGTTTCTTATTCGAATCTTAACGCGGGTTACGGTATACATCTACTGACCAAGTTTCAACAGTATAGTTCTTATAGTTTCGGAGAAAAGTGGCTGTGACATACGGACGGACAGACAGACAGACAGATAGACAGATAGACAGACAGACAGACAGACAGACATGACGAATCTATAAGGGCGGAACCCTTATATTTTTTGCCATTTGGCTACGGAACCCTAAAAATTGATGTCTGTTTGTAATATTAAAATAACCGCTTTTTACTAACTGCATTTGGATGTATACACGGTACATATACCAAAACAACGTTTTTTACAATTTTTGTCTGTCTGTCTGTATGTTTGTTCCGGCTAATCTCTGAAATGGCTGGTCCGATTTTGACGGAACTTTCACTAGCAGATAGCTGATGTAACAAGGAGTAACTTAGGCTACTTTTATTTAAGAAAAAAAGTTTGTTAGGCGATACGAAGTTCGCCGGGTCAGCTAGTTAGTAAAATAAAATCTAAACAAGTTAATAATTTAAAAAACTAAATACATGATTTTATAGTCAATGTAGATACTGAAGAAAAAATTGGGACTGTGCGTTAATCATTAAGGAGTTCTCTCGGCTGGAGCCAAACCTGTGTGTAGTATCAGGTTATGTTTATCACAAATAAACTAAAATGCATTGTGATCAGATCTAAAGTAATGTGTGACCTCCTTAAGATAAGTGGAAGTCAGTTTAATTAGGCTTAAGAGATTTGATCCAAACAGGGCAAGCTAAATAAAACCATTTAAAAAAATATCTCAGGGTACCCTCCCCTACAGGTAAAGTGGGGATGATTTTTTGCAGATTTAAGATTTCATTTTACCACTTTGTAGCTTTGGTATGATAAATTTAATATGCTTTCAATGCCAAATTACCTGTCACCTTTTAAGTGCTAAAGGTCTTTGATTTAAGCTGCAGATGGAAGGCCAGACATGACAAAAATAAGGATTCCGTTTTGACCATGGGTCTTTTAAATTAACTTACAACCATTTGGATTGGACCTCCCGCTATTCTTAATTAGAGATCTTCACAGTATAACATACAAAATTAAATCGACGCTTGAAAGGCAAAATTTACCAAGTGACATGTTGACAACTTTACACAAGAGCATTTTAAAATTTTTAATTTTAGAAAAAAAAAATCGTAAAAAATCGCCTATTAGTCATAGCTACTTAATTCCAATGAATTTTAAATGCGGTTTAAATGCTTAGTAAAGTGATTTTTTACGTTTTTTTTTTTCTAAAATTAAAAACTAAAATGCTCTAGTGTAAAGTTGTCAACATGTCGCATGGTAAATTTTGCCTTTCAAGCATCAAAATAAACTCACCAATAGTAGTCAACACAGTGGTGGCGTAGTAGAAGGCACCAGTGAACTTCCACTGCTGACCAGCCTTGTGCGGCTCTGACTTCAACACCACTGTCTCCATTATACGGAAATCTTCTTCGGTGATATTGTATTTCCTTATTATCATTCCCTCTATAGCTGCAATTGAAAACAAATTAGGTATTAGAATCAATTGAATTATCTATATTCACTTAATAGCCATAACTGAAAACAAAATTTTTATCCACCTATTTAACAGATTTTACACAAAATAATTGTGACCTGTGTATTTACAGTCAATAGTAATATAAATTTTTAGTTAAAATAGAGCCATTTTAATAAATCAAAGTAGAATGTACAAAACATTAAGACATTTGTTTATAGTCTATTTTTACCATAGATTACCTCCAATAGATACCGCATACAAGGCAACTGACGCGCGCCAACACATACGTGCATTTGCAAGTCGACGACAATAGTGTCAACCAATGCTGACCCGTCAAGTCCAAGTATGAATTGGAAATAGCCAATCACAGCGCATTGTTTTGTCCCCCGCAAGCCGCGCCTTCCGCCAAATTTTGTGAGTTCAAACTCTAAGAAAATTTCACTTATGCGGTATCTATTGGGGGTAATCTATGATTTTTACCCAACTGCCAGGAAGGGTTATGTTTTACGCGCATATCTTGTTTAAGTATGTTTGTATGTATGCATGTAGTATTCTTTATTTAGACAAGTCCTATTTGGTAAACAATCTTACAGGGTCTTTTTTATCATAATTTGTAAATTTAGAAATAAGGCTAACTTAAAATGAAAATAATTTAAAAACAATAATGCCAAAAGTAATTTCTGTTTACTATTTTTTTTAACAAATTTTAATTAATATTTCAATAAACAAGATTGTTTACCAAATGTGTCTTGTCTAAAAATGGAGTTCAATTATATAAAAATATTTTTTTTTTATTTATCCTTCTAAATAGTAAAATATTTTTTAAAAACATTTTTATTAAAGTATATTTTTAATTGTTTCCTTCATTTTATCTGTGTGAAAAAAGTATTATGAAATTGAATGATATACCTTGCAAAACATCAAATCTATTCCTCTCAGTTTTCGACTCCAATGCATCAAAAACTGCTGCACCGATCAGCAAATATGTAAATGTGCACACAATTAACGATAGAGTGCGAACATTTTGCTTCTTCATCACTACCGAGTTGCCTCGGTCTCAGGGCATAAGCCCCCAAACTCAGCTTGGCAATGACTAAACAGGCATTTCATAAACTTCAATACATCATTACAATATTTCTCGTATTGTCTCATTTAATACTAAGTTACCATTCAATTGCAGATACAAATATTAAAACCCATGTTTGATGATATGCCTTGAGGATTTCAAATTAGTTGCAAAACTGTTTGGCACATCATGTAGTCTCTATGTCCAAAAAGTTAATCTTAAAATTTATCTACATGGGATTTTTTAATTCTATTTTTAAATTGATCCCTCAAAGGAAGTAGGTCTATGTAACATGCATCATAAATTGTTTATGCTATGCCCATATTGGCTATTCTTTGTAATAATTTGAGAGTGCAGTAAGGTGCTTCTTCCATCTGAAACAATATGAAACCTTTTGAACATGCATTTAATTTTGACCTGTATGTATGTATGAAGTTAATTTTATTTTCCCGCTCAATTAAAACTTTTGCACAACAAATTATTATGATGTGAAGTTTAAAAGTTATGATTTTAGAATACCAGAATTATTTATCAATAAGAACCAAATGTTATTTTTAACCGACTTCATAAAAGGAGGAGGTTCTCAATTTGCCTGTATTTTTTTTCTGGGTATTTTCATTACATTTTCCAGTAAAAAGTACCAATTTTGATGATTCTTTTTATATTCAAAAGCCGGTGCTTGACATGTGGTCCCATGGTCCCATTTCAATTTGAGCAAGATTTGACTAGTATTTTCTGAGTTATCCCTAATTTTGAATTCGGTTATTTTTTTAGAAGAATTATTACTGTATTCAGTACGCAATACAATTTATTTTTTATTTTTTAAAAATATAATTAACAATATCAAGAAAATTATTATCTTGGCATTTTATGCAAATAAAGCGTTAAACACTCGGACCTAAAAAATCAGGTCCGTGGTTAAACGTTATGAAATAGAAGAAAATGAATTCTTTCTTTCGAAATTTAGGAAGATAAATCATTTTAAAAATTAAATACATATAAACAAAGAACTCACCATTTCCGGCTAGGAGCAAGATAATGCTCCTAGATTTCCGCAGTGTCAATGCTCGCGTAATTCTGTTTTTGAATCGCGAACAGCATCTATAAATATTTAATTATCTGCAAAGCTGTAACTAAAAATAACATTGCGCCCAGTCCGCAATCGCATTGGATATTGGATAGGTCAAACCCACAAGGCGCCGTAATTGGGTCAAATGTTATCACTACTTTTTTTAGCAGATTCTGGAAAGGTATTTCCAGATGATTCTTTCTCCGGACCACTAAAAGACAGACCTTGATTTTAAAACTATATCGTATGAGAAAATTTAATAAAATATCTAGCCTATGCGGTATTCTTGACTTGCACCTGCTTCTTGCCTCGTCCTTCCTGCTACAATTGCACTTTTATTACACATCACACTTTCTCATCTCATGATCATCTTGAGGACGATGGAATTCGATGTCCTTTGTGGCATTTCATTGATTAGGAATAAAAGAAATAATATTTTTGGAGAACAAACTCCTTCAACTGCACTTCCTTGCTTGACCTGGATTGTGTGGCCAACTAAAAATATTTCGCTCGCTGAATATTTATTTCAGAATCCAGAGTATTGCTATATTGAAATTATGAAAATATCGAAAACATTACCAATTTTTTTTCTTAGTTCAGAACTGGTTTGTATTGCTTAGAGGTTGATAAACGGTGTAAATAAAATAATTGGTTAATTTAATTATATTATATTTAAATAGTAAAACTTAGGTTTACCTATAAGTGAAGAGCAAAAAAGTTTATAAGTTAGCCGGTAGATGGCATAGTTACCATAAACATTGATAATATAAAATTATTAACAAAACAAATGCAGATTAAAGATAATATTATTATCTTTACTGTGGTATCCATTTAGAACTTTAAGTGATATGTAATTAAATCACTGTCACCCACACCCAAGTATCAATTATTATTATAATGTGTAAAAAAGAGGTATTATTGTGTAGGATTAGTAAAAACAAATGCCGCATGCCGGTGTACTTGGTGATAAGGCTTCACATAATGATTATATGTTCAAATACTGATAGTATTGTTGGGAGTCAGAGGAGTTTGCCTCCTTCTGGAAGATGTCTCACTGCTCGGCCAGAAACTTCTTTTTTTCTTTCTCTCTCTTCTTCCATGGTCGAAGATGTCTTTTGTATTGCTGATATCCATGGGTGACAGTGGCTACTTACATTCAGGTAGACCTTCAGCTAGTTAGGTATCTACGTATAAGCAGAAAAGTCTTAAATCCATAACGCTTAGAACCGTTTTAATAACCGCCTCCACAGTAGCGTAGCGTGGGAGGGGGCTGGGGGGGCTCTGGCCCCGGGCGGCACATGAAGAGAGGGCGGCAAGCCACTCGATTTTTGAATAAAAAAATATGTATTAAAATTAATTATTTCATATTTTTTAATGTAAATTGTGTTATGAAAAAAACAAGAAAAGTGCATTTTTAATTAAGAAAAAAATATTTTAAATAATATGGGGGCGGCAAAGTTCATTGGGGGGGGGGGGGGGGGGCAAATTTTCGGTCGGCCCTGGGCAGCGGGAGCCCACGCTACGCCACTGCGTCTCCAACATGAATGTTATAGATTTTTTGGAATAAGTACCTATAAGTCCAAGGTACCTACCAACACCAGCTAGATAAACCTAATATGTAGGTAGGTACATTATAGGTAGAATGTAAGTACCTAAATGAATAAATAAATGGATGTGTTTATACTCTATTCGATACGTATCACACGTAATGGAGAGAATGTGTCAGGTACCTTTATAAGTAAAAAATATCTTAACTAGGTAATTCGTTCTCGCCGTGAGTCGTGCCACGAGGCGAGCAGAGCAGCGTCGATTCACCGCAAACCGTGTTGTGAGCGAAAGCAGTAGGGCCAACTTTCTCGCGCCACCCCGGTATGTTTATCGTCCTAAGGTTAAAAATAAACAAATCTGTTGGACTAACATTTAGCACGCGATGTGTAAATGACGAACAACCCATGGTGGCAAAGCGACAGGTCGAGTAACAACACCATGTATGAAATTAATGTACAGTTGGACGCCGTGGGTATTTCGTAAGCGGTTTCGTAGTTCCCTCTGGTGAGTTGTCAGAGTCCTCAGGGTCCAGGTCAGTGTACCTATGATGATCAGCACATAGTACAAGAATGACATTCCTTTTTATTAAACTAGCACTTTGTCCGTGGTCTTGCCCGCGTTTTCGAGGATGATAAGTCTTCTTCTAGGGTTATGGTCTACCTTCGTGCTAAATTTCATGAAAATCTGTTTAGTAGCTGAAACATTCGGTTACAAACATCCATACATTCATGCCGCTCGGGGACCTCCGATATGGCATAACGACTGTTTTCTTACAATAATAACCGAAACGTACGTTCCCTCCGAAGCACGGAAACGCTCAAGAATTTTTTGCCACTAGCGGTCTCCCATCCAACTATCGACCGCGCCGTGCGCTGTTGTTTGACTTTACCGGTCGCATAGGATCGACCAAAGCCGGCAAAAGACTATGAGCGGTTTGGCTTAGTCTTGGTTTAGCCTCTGACCCTCCTCACGAATACGCAACCTATATAATTAAACAGATTTTCCCTTATTTATGAATTCTAATAATTACAATGTTGCCAACCTCTAAGAAAATCCATTTTACCTCAAAGCAAACAAAGGGTAAAACGTAGCTAGATAAATAGTAATGTAATAGCAAGAATCGGTTTTCTAAACAGTAAAACCTGCTTTCATAATGCAACGATCGCGGTACTCGTTGCGCACTGTCATAAACTTGAGATGCAAAGCAAGTTGTTTGCAGCGAACGGTAGAGGGGGACACCTAGACCTTTCTCTCAAGTTCTGGGTCAAGCTTTATGTAAGTTATGTTTACATTTGTGTTTAGTGTGGCGATTTACAACAATTTACATCGCTTGCGCGCGGGCTGAATCATTTTGACACATTTAGCATTTTATTATCTGTGTGTGCTGTCACAACTCACAAGATGGCCGCATAATCGCTTGTTGGCGGGGAAATGACATACCTAACTGGTAAAATGACGACTGATAAGTATTTTGGGGTGGTATTTTGATTCTATCGCTTTTTATAAATAAATAATATAAAGTAGATTTTGAAATACCTATGCTGTAAACGAAAATCTGCTTACCACTAAGATTCATCAATAGTCACCTATTGATGAATTTTATTTATCAGACCATTTACATTACAATTGTTTATGTGTTTGATTAGATTTGATTTGATGTGATCTGATCTGGGGGCCTAGACAAGACTCTTTACTGTAAACGCTCACGTCGAACGCTGCCTTCAAAATGTATAGGAATGACATTAGGTGCGGAAAACTGAGCACTTAACTTCTGTCAGTGTTATGTCATTCCCATACATTTTGAAACTAGCGTTTGACGTTTGCAAAAAAGCGTCTTCTCTCTAGGCTCTGATCTGGTCTGGTTTGGTCTAGTCTGGTCTGATGTCATCTGGGCTCGTCTCGTCTTATCTCATCTCATCTCGTCTCGTCTCATCTCATCTGTTAATCTCTCATAGTGTTTTTTGACAGGAATTTTTATTTAAAATATATTTTCAATCTTGGTAATTTTAGTGAACAATACGATTTCCTGACAACATTATAATTTCCTCATACTCTGGGATAATATCCAATTATTCAAAGAATGAAATTAACTATAATAATTTAGTCATAGAAGAGATCAAAATTTTTTTTATAATACAAAAAAAAATAGGAAAAATAAAGGTACTCACGCACCCTACATCGAAAGAATCACCTTGACTATCGATTACTGCTCGTGTCGGCCGAACCTTCTAGCTTCTAGGCCCTTTCACTGAGTGAAAACGTGAAAAGTGGCTACGGTGACCGCTCGCAATAAATGCAAGCTTGTAATGGGTTAGAAATGTTCTCCCTTTACCTAACTAACCTTTACAAATTGTTAGCTTTTTATCTCAACAGCTACCGCAAACTTAATAAAATTGAATTGTTATTTATTTTGATTTCAGATGCTTGTTAACTGTTGTTATTGGTTAAGCCATTTAACATTGCCTATAATTCGCTAATAAAGCATCAGATATGATTGCTTCGTCTTAGAACTTGTCTTATGACCGCTTGTGTCAATCTTTAAACAATAATTGATGATTAAACGAACTTACCTGTAAGTGAAGTTCAATCCCAATTATTCGAGAGCTTCGTTTGAAGATATTAGCATAGCAAAACTTGTAGTAGCCACGTACCGCCCGCAATTTCGCACTGAATTTTAGAGGTAGATAAAAAATAAAACATGAAATTATCAATTTTTGTAGGGTAGATTTGTAAAACCTCACTTAGTTGGGGCGCTCTCCTCTTCGGTTCGTCATTCAGTTCAGAGATTTGCTGAGCTGTTTCATGTTTCACGACTAGGGGTGTAGTGTATATGACATTTACACTAGGGAGGGAGGGATGCTAATATCTTCGAACGAAGCTCTCGAATAATTGGGATTGAACTTCACTTACAGGTAAGTTCGTTTAATCATCAATTATTCTTCGAGTTTCGTTCTCGATATTAGCATAGCAAAACTTGTAGACGTTTAGAGAAGGTAGTCGTGAAACTAATGATATTATATTATTTTTAATTGTAATATTTTTCTCTTTAATTTCAATCTATTGAACAATATATTGGTGACAACAGTATATACCTATGTAATACCGTATATATAACACACTCGGTAATTATGCTACTGATAAGTAGTTAACTGTATTTGCTATGAACATGACGAGTGTAATGTTAACCGAATAAAGTGGAATATCCACTGAATTCTGAAATTTTTATGTAAAATATTCATTAAAATATTTAAGGATAATAAGTAAATTACTTAAATGAGGTAAATATAGATTTGGCAATATTATCGATAATATATATGGTATCCTTTTTATGTAACCCTTGCCAGTACTAAGAGAGTAAGTAATTTGATGATAATTGTGTTGACTGAAATTTGTTCTTTCCTGTAAGATTCATTTTTTTTGTAGCTTTTGGTCACACTACTACAGCGAGTGTAGCAACGAAATCAGCAACTATGTCGCCAACCACAATTAATTCCAAACCTGTAAGTAGAATTAAAAGTTTCTATAAAAACACTGTTTTAATTAAAACATTATCTATCTATAATGTACATAAAAACATAAAACGTTTGTACGGATGTTTTCGATAGACTGTGAAACCATCCAACCGATATGTCTTAAAATGGTTGTATTTGAAAGGTAATAATCCGAAAGTGGATTGAGGCCACTAAAATCCATCCATTGATAAAGTAGATTTTCCATTTTTTCCATACAACAATTTGAACAGATTGTTAACACAAAAACACTGATCTATAATTGTTATCAGAGATTTTATAAGTGTAATGGAACACACAGAGCATCCACCAGTCCTGTATAAAAACGAAATCAATGCATTGATTTCTTTTAGAGTTTTGCGGCCGAAAATCACATGAAATATGTGTGCTGTAAAAAATACTAAATTGAATAACATTGGATATTATTATGTTCCAAATTAATTAGTATTTAAGTAGTAGGCCGCAATGAAAATATTTTCTATAGAAAAATATATAAAATATAATCCTTATTTGTCTAGACTGATTTGACCAATTACCAAGGACCTGGTTGAACTGCGGTAACCTTATGATCTGTAGAATTAAAACTTGTGTGAAATAATAAGAGAAATTCTATTACAAAGTATTGTAAGGATAAAATTGCTTTCGTGGCGAATTGACGATACGCAAACTACTGTTTTCCATCACATATGCAGAACTATGCGTAAGCAGTTGGGATGTTTTTATAAGGGAAACAATATCCGGACTTCAATCCGGTAACGATAGTGTGATTAGTTAAGTATACATATAATACCTAAAATGAAATTACTCAATGTTAAAAAAATTATGGGTGGAGGCCATTAAGAAACAATCTCATTGTTAAGTTTATAGGATGACAGATATATAGGCGGACCGCAGCCGCGCAGTCGTAAGACTTGAATATAATAAAATCAAACCACAATACCCTAAGTGTACCTCCGTCCTAGAACTGACACCTGCAACATTAAAAACAAGTAAAAATAAGTACGTTGAAAGTACGTACTCGTATATTGTAATCCACGAGAACTACTGGCGACAAACTGCTTCGCAGTTTGACAGACGTGTAAAGCATGCAATTGTACTTGTTTGTTGAAATAAATAAATAATAAATACATTATTGTTTGTCTTATTTTACAACATCACTCGATGGCAAAGTTTACCGCTCATTTGTTGAGTATAATGTTGTCATAGTGATAATGTCTGGTTACTTTGGAGGCGGAACATAACATTGTAACACATAAGGAGCATAACATTGTATAATTATACAATCTGCGGTATACATGTATGTTTTGCATGTATAGAAAATGTTTGTATCTCTAGCCTGGTATGCAAAAATGAATCAATCGTCCGCTAGCACGGAAATATTCAAAAATACGCAATATTCAAAAATTTTACTTTTAATGAAGCAACAAATAAATTAACTAATACATTAAGCAATGGATAATACAATTAATCGTACATATACAGGGGGTATACAGTGGTATACCTACTATTTGTAATTTCATTATCATTGACCGGCAGGCCAACCAGGAAATAATTCACTCAAGTTTGTTTATTATTATTAAGTAGAAAAAGGACAACTATTCCGTACGCTTCAGTAACTTAAAAACCCGTTGAAAATATTAGCTATAGGTACTAAGCCAAACGGTATGTACCTACGGTGTACAAACAGGATGTAGCTTAGTATTCTCTTCAATTCGGCTGAAACTGAAAAACTGATCACATCAATTTAGAAGAGTGTATAAGAACTTGAATTAAGTTGTCCTCAGATATTCAAATATAATTTGAAATTCGGAATTAGTACTCATAATTTCATATGCCCATATAGGTATCAATTTGTACACATACATTTATTAGTTTACTTTCAGTCTAATTAAATCCATACTACATTATATTTCAATGTCTGAATTGTTATTGTCTTTTTTATTGGAACATGTGCGATGTTATTGTATAATTAATTAGGTACATTTATGTCAATTGCTCCACGATGACAAAACAAAAATGGTATGTTCCCGAATTTATCAATAAGAGAATAAATAATAGTAATAATAAACGCTAACACACTCATACCCACGCAGTAGGTTATTACCTGTGTCGCGGGTGACATGGACTACACATAACACATCACAGTAACACCCATGACCCGAGTACAAATATTTATCTGCCACATAAATATCTGCCCCGGCCGGGAATCGAACCCGGGACCCCTCGCTTCGCAGGCAGGGTCGCTACCAACTAGGCTACAGGGTCGTCAAATCTTTCGTGAATCAACAATAGATTTGACAGATAAAATCTCTTAGTTTTATTATTATTATATATCCATTTAGAACTTACGGCTGACAGTTTTAGGCGGTTTTTAGGCTGGCTTTGTGTGAGAGTCACATGCATCATTAGACCAGCAGGTCGAACAATTTTTACGCCCCTTACGGCGGTTGTCGGAAACATTACTGAAAAGTTACTGTTGCTTAAGGGCCTGATGACAGGCTTAGCTGGTTATTGAATCGCAGACTTTATGATCAAAGAGGAATTTAATTCACAAGCCACGAAAAAAAACGGCGTCACCAACGCGTTGTCGACGGAATAGACAGCTACTATTGTTAAGGTATCACCGTCGGTATTCAGTACCACCGTAACAGTGGTGCGGTTAGCAAAAAACTTTTAAAAGTTGATATTATAATAATTATTATAACAACTTCACACTACTTCGCCGTCGGAGATAACACTCCGGTGAACTTCAAAGTTCTAGATCGATGAAAGTAGTGCAATTGTCACCCCAATATCTGCAGAAAGAAAGTGAGACTACTTGAGTAACACGTGGGCCCGTATAATGCTGTATATATAGCATAAGGGCATGGCCACATGGCCGTATGACTTTTATTGCTGGTAATTGAATATATTACTATACTCACGCGCGTCGACGAAGGTTTTTGGCAGTACTAAGATGCAATTTGCAGTTGGCGAGAGAATCCCCTAGGTTCGTGTAAATTGTAAATGGTGTTGGGTTTAAATGAACCTGTTACGTTTATATTTATTGTGAAATAAATAAATAATATACAGCTATTGCTCGTTGAATAGAAATCCTTCGCAGTTTCATGCGAATAAATAAGTATTTGTTTCAGTTCACCGTATGTTGTCCAGCGTGACGCGAGTTCCTTCAGAAATATATATGTATTTTTTTTTGTTTGAGTAAACAGTAACCCCAAAGGTAGATCCGGTTATCAAGTACTTTGTTCAACGAATAGCGTGCAGTATTAGTTCCGTATGGAATATACGCTAATCAGCTGCATAATGCGGTGAAGATTCTTTCTGGAACACATGTACAATGTCGTGGAAATACCCCACAAGTAGATTCGAATTGCGAGTACTTCTTGTTGCAGTTGTCTGCATCATACGGTGAGGATTCTTCATGGAACACATGTACAATGCCGAGGAAATACCCCACAAGTAGATCCGAATTGCGAGTACTTCTTGTTACAGTTGTCTGCGTAACACGGTGAGGATTCTTCATGGAATACATGTAAAATGCAGAGGAAATACCCCACAAGTAAATCCGAATTGCGAGTACTTCTTGTTGCAGTTGTCTGCGTAACACGGTGAGGATTCTTCATGGAATACATGTACAATGCAGAGGAAATACCCCACAAGTAGATCCGAATTGCGAGTACTTCTTGTTGCAGTTGTCTGCGTAACACTATGAGGATTCTTTATGGAATACATGTACAATGCAGAGGAAATACCCCACAAGTAGATCCGAATTGCGAGTACTTCTTATTGCAGTTGTATGCGAAACACTGTGAGGATTCTCCATGGAATACATGTACAATGCAGAGGAAATACCCCACAAGTAGATCCGAATTGCGAGTACTTCTTGTTGCAGTTGTCTGCGTAACACTAATTCGAATGTAATGCGAGCAGTGAACCCCACAGGAGTCCCCAAAGGACAATCCGATTATGTTTTGCATTTATATACTATTTCGATATAAATTCATTACGGAATACTAGTACTAGTACATACTAGCGATGGAAGAACCCTATAGGTAATTCTTGTTAGAAGGTACTTTTTTATTTTTCTTTCCTTCTAAATAAGAAGGGCTTCAAAAGAAAACCCGATTAGGTTTTATATTTGTACACTACTGCAATATCAATCCCTTATAGAATACATATACTAGCAATTAACAGGTACTTTTTTATTTGGAATCCTTCAAAGGATAATCCGATTGTTTGTATTTATATAATGCTGCAATAATAAATTGATAAATTCCTTACGGAATACATTTACTAGCGATAGAAGAACCCCACAGGTAATTCCGGTTAATTAATAGGTATTTATTTAATTAGCAGGTATTTATTTGGAAACCCCCCACAAGGACAATCCAGTTATATATGGTATTTAAATAATATTGTAATATATTTTTCATACGAAAAAACACGTGCTAGTAATGGAGAGAAAAAAAAAGAGGAATCCCTGAAGGTATCCATATAAAAATCATATATTCACTGATATATAACAGATATTCTGCTTCTGCTTCGTAATTGCGTAATTCCTTGCGAATTACATTTGCAAGCAATTTTTAACCGACTAAAGTAGGGTTATGATTTTAAGTTACTTGCTGTATTCTATAAATGTTTGAATACTGGAATCCACCTACCTGCTAATAACAAGCGTTGATGAATCGCTATCCAATCCAATCCAACGATTTCCTGTACGGATCCGACGATAAACACTGCAGATCACTTTTACTTTGGTAAATTTTTCGTTCTAAACTTTTTATTCTTTTACACAAGTAATTGAATTCTTCATGACTATTAAACTTTATTTTAATCATTTCACTTTTAACTACAATTTTGCGCCCGTGCGAAACAGCGAAGCACTGAAACGTGAATGACGAACCGAAGAGGAGAGCGCCCCAACTAAGTGAGGTTTTACAAATCTACCCTACAAAAATTGATAATTTCATGTTTTATTTTTTATCTACCTCTAAAATTCAGTGCGAAATGGCGGGCGGTACGTGGCTACTACAAGTTTTGCTATGCTAATATCGAGAACGAAACTCGAAGAATAACTGAGTTTAGCAACTTAGAACAAGTATCGGACAGTAAAGTGGTCTTCAACTAAATCTGCACATGGGCGTAATCTTGGTAGCTAGATAAAGTGTCTTTTATAATATTTCAAAAACCATTTTATGGATACAATAATAGCTTTGTTATTAAGTTCACCAAAGGTAGAAACGATATAATTACGAGATATTATTTTTATAACATTCTGATTTTTTTACTTCTATTTCAATGCTACCAATATTACGCCCAAGTGCTTTAGTTGAAGAGCACCTTATGACGGATCTTTTAGGAGTGTAGATCCTAATACTATGATAGGTATAGTCAGTTTTTAACCGACTTTAAAAAAGGAGGAGGTATTCAACTGGACTGTATATATTTTTTATGTTTGTTACCTCAGAACTTTCGACTGGGTGAACCGATTTTGATGATTCTTTTTTAATCGAAAGCTGGTGCTTGTCATGTGGTCCCACTTTAATTTGAGCTAGATCTGACGAGTAGTTCTTGAGTTATTTTGAAGTCGATTATTTTTTCTTGGTAAAATTCATACTTAGACGAAACTTATTGGGTAAAGTACCTATAACAGGCACTACTTTTGATTGAGATATGCATTTAAAGCGCTCATAGCCCGGCGGCTTGCGTCGATCCTATGTGATGGACAAAGTTAAGCAACAGCGGGCGCGGATGGTAGTTGGATGAGTGACCGCTAGTGGCAAAAAATTCTTGAGCGTTTCCGTGATTCGGAGGGCATGTAAAGCCATCGGTCCCGGTTGTTATCATAAGATAACAGTTGTTAAGCCATGTCGGAGGCCCTCGGGTGGTTTGAAAACTTCCGACACTCGGGTTGGCCACTAACCCCTCCACCAATCCGCACTGGAGCAGCGTGGTGGAGTATGCTCTAGGCCTCCTCAAGAGGAGAAACCCGTGTCCAGTAGTGGGCCATTAAATGGGTTGAAGCCATTCATTTAAGTTAGGGTAAAAATCTTTAATAGTAAACAGAAAATAGTTTTAGCACTAAAATATTTGTCTTTAAATTATTTACATTTAGTGTCAGCCTTATTTTTTAAATTAAAAAAAAGACTGCTTATTTATCAAATGGGACTCGTTTAGAAAAACGAACTGTACATCATACACATACTGGAGCCGCAAAGCAATTCGTCAGCAGACCTTTAATAACGTGTTACACGTGTTTAGAGAAACCAAAGTAATATATCTATTGATTTTTCAAAAACAAAAAAAAATAAACTAATTTTGAGATTAATCCATAATATGCAATGCAAAAAAAGTATCATTTTCATCATTATTTTATTATCAATATCTGAGTAATTAAAAAAGATATAACACTGTTGATAATTAAATTTAAATTAAATCTTAATTGGAAACGGTAATCAGTTATATTATTTAATGTGTTGTTCCGTTTATCCGCGGTCGTTAATCAAACAATTTTGTGATTGTTCCCATTTCACCTAGCTAAACACCTTTCTTAACGCACACTACTAAGCTACATGCACATATAATCTGTGCAGCATAAGCATGTGTATGTGACTGTATTGACAGACAAACGTCCATGTGTGTGTTTGTTATATTCATTGTACTGTATACATGAGCATTTGAGTTTGTGTGAGTGTGAAAGAGGCATACGTCACACTTTCGCATAAGCATATGCGTGTGAAGTTCGTATGTGTGTGTGTATACGCATCTTTGTGTTAATATTGCGTATACGCATGCAATGCCAATGCCATGCCGGTTACGCGTACGGAAAGTTGGTATAAACTTTTACGCCAATATTACATGACCGGAAAATTGGTTGTAGGAAACAGTGCTATACTTTTTTGTGGAAAAGGCGTTTAATTAAACGACAGAGAATGATGTAAATGCTTAGGAAGTGATTTACGGAATTAAATGTTGCTGATTACGAAGCAATATGTGTAATTAAATAACTCGGATATTAGTTATGAAATCGGTTTTTTATTGTTGGTTTTGGTCTATTACTAATTTCATTGGATTAATTAATATTACCTGTAGCATTTGTAATAAGTTGGTGGGAATCTATTGCTACCTATTATCCATAGTTCAAAGAGAATGTAGACCTACATGCTCAGCAATAAGTCACTGCAATTCACGGTTCTTTCTCTATAGGTCGGCCTGGAGTTGTAATCGATACATTGTTGTTAAAGTGCAAATTAGTCGATACTGTTACTTGTTAACGGGAATTTTACTAGTAACAATAAGTATGGCAAGTTCTGTTTTCTGCAAGTGTCGTTGGGTTACATACACATATTGTATATACATACCTATTCCTAACCATTAAAGTATAATGTCATAGAACAGAAATCTCGAACAAAATGTGTGTCCCACCGGGAGGTTCTATTTTCAAAATTGAGCCCCCGTTCTCCTTTCAAAATCGAACGAATCCATTGAAAATTGAAGCCGATCGGCGCCAATTTATTGGGACATACATCGTGTTCGTTGTGTCAGTTCTATATGCTAATAATAATACTTCAATGTTCCTAACATCCAATCTTGGTTACCTACCCTTTTTTAAACCAAACATTAAATATGTATTTTAAAACGTTGTTAGATTGTTTTAAATACAAGTTCACAATCGAGTTCCTTTTGGTTATTAGTTTTGATTTAAAGTAAAAAAAACAAGCATGGCAACACCGTACGGAGTAGTCATATTTCCCTAATTTTCCCGCCCTGGGCGCGGGCGTCGGTAAGTGCGCACAGAGCACGCGGCGCGGGAAGTGCAACAGATTGCAGTGAAAGCCGCCCGCGGCGTGCACTGCGCTACAACATTTGATACTTTAATATTAAATTAAATATTTTATTTTATATCTCTTCGGGAAAGTAACAGCTAGGTACATAAAAACAATTAAACAGGTACTTAACAATTAAAAATTTCCACTTACAAGTAATCAGATAAATCTATGGTAGGTATACGTATATATAGACCGTGCACATAGACAAACCAAAAACAGATACTTATCAATTAAAAATAAAATTTACATATAAACAAATATGTATTTACAAATATACCCGAGAGTTTTAATTTTTCTTCTGTAAATAGCTTTAGCAGAATAGAGGGGGGGCAAATACAAACGATTACTATTGGGACATTTATCAGTTCGTTCTAACTTCCTCTTACGAGTACTAACGAATTCTCAGTTCAGTTCTAATAATCAGTTCTAATAACCAGTTCTAAACTTATTAACGAATATTAACCAGCTGATATTCTTATTAATACCTAATATTTACAGGACCTTCTAACTGACTACAGTCCCTTCTACGTCCCTATTCGAGGTTTGTCACAGATGTCTGTGGGTGGCAGGAGACGGTGGCACTGCTAGCTCGTTGCACACCACCTATGATCAGCGACAGGGCAAAAGGCATCTTGAAGCTATTTTCCAGCTTATATTGTCAAAATAAAAGTATTTTGATACGAAATTTTACCTTTGTAAAACTATGACAAGACCACCAATCCCTCCACCAATCCGCACTGGAGCAGCGTGGTGGAGTATGCCCTAGGCCCCTCAAGAGCAGAGACCCGTGCCCAGTAGTGGGCCATTAATGGGTTGAAGCTAAGATTATGTTCATATCTCTGAAGCAAAATAAAAGAGGCCGTGCCGCTTTTTTGCTCGACTTGGCGGGGGCACTGCCGTGCCCCCCGAAAAGACATTTATTTAGGGGCCTGAATTAATAATATATTAATATCTTTCCTTTATATATTTTTTTTATTAATTGCTACCAATGATCAAAACGAGCGAGTCGAGATTTAAACATTGCCAGTTATTAGTTACAGCTCACAGATCTAAAACTGGGGAAAGTTAGCATCGAAGTAGTGTGTTGATACTCCGTAGATTTGTACCTTGAATATTATTTAACATTTAAAATACAAGATAAAATCGTGACTGGGGTGTAGCTGATAATATTTTATCGTTTAGAAAATAATGTGCCAGTTACCGTTAGAATATCATTGCCTGTTCAGCATAGAGTTTGCATTTTAAGTTTACGGTTCATTTTCTGCTGGCTTCGCTTGGATTTTGATATGCTACCTGTGGGCCAGAAAAAGACTGTCCCAGGCAATAGGGTTGATCATTTGGAAATTATGGAATACCTTATAACGTTTAGGATGAACTAGGCCAAAATGATTGGTGTTTTCATGTTAGGATTGGTCAACATAATAAAAGAACTCGCGCCAAGTGAGTCTCAAGAGAATTTCAAAAGCCCATTTTCTACACGACGGATAGGCAAAATCGTGCTTTGAATCACTTAAATATTTTGGATTATCTAGTGAATACTGAAAATTGATTTGACCTATTTCCTAAATACTATTTGTTTTATGTAAAAAGCAGCAGAAAGACGAAGCCTTAATATTACTTCGTTTCTAATTTATTTATTTATTGAATATTGAAGTACCCTCTTAAAAATCAAACGTCATACGTTATCTATCGAATTTTAGTTAAGTAGGTAATGGAGGATTATTTAAACCTTTTCTATAGTATGTACGCGATGTAGTGCAAAACAAAACAATACCTAAAACATATATGCTTACTTATGCATGGAAACCAAAGCACAATAGACCGACTGATAGATCACAAGCAAGTCCATAACGGTAAAGGTACATCATTGTATTGTGACCCGCGAATCTGGTGCACAGAGCCACAATAACGTAAAAGAACAATAGTGGCCTGACAGCCCGATAAAAGCGGTGAAAAAAAGTTGGTGTTCCAAATTCAAATAATTTCCCACACGTAACGTTACGCGGGCGGACATCGGGCGCAAGCCGTTATTTGAGCGGCAGTGACCTACATTTGTGCAACATTTCGCTGCCATTCTGTAACCGGTTTTGTTAGTAACCTTATTGAGTGCATCTATGTATCGTTATCCATTGCTGTTGTTGCTTACTTTCTCTTTACAAAACACAGTGTTAGCAAGCAATGAATGCTATGTTTAAGTGAGAAATTTCTTTTACGTTTACATTTGGTGGAGTCTGTGTAAGTTTGCTGCGCTTTCTGATTTTAAGACGAGAAATTATATCGTCGTTCATTTCAAAGTCACGTTCCAACTTAATCGAGTGTTACGTAGGATGTGGCAATTATTTATTATGTTATATTATAAGCGTTAATATTCTGGACAAAAAATATTGTTTTATAAATAAAGAGATTGCTCGCGTGTCTGCTACGATTATTAAACGGTTTATTATTATTCTAAGATTAAACGTTTAAATTTGCAAAAAATATTGATAACTAGTTTTGTTGAATCAATATGTTATAAATAACTTATGTATAAAAATTAAAAAGTACAAGGGAATAATTTATTACATAAAGAAGTTGTCGGTCTATCAATAAAATATTGTATTTATTTATAGAAAAATATTTTTTACTTATTATAAAAAAAATGTTCTTTGGAATTCAAATAAAAATCATTTATTTATTATGTATTTCGTCAATCCACTTATGTCGTCACTTTTTGCTGCTAGCCACTACAGTTTTGGAAAGGTGTTTTATCACCCAGGAGAAATATAACGGTGAAAGAAACTCCTCAGTATTTTTTTTTGTTACATTGGATCAATTGAAAAAACATTCAAATTCAAAGAAAATGATTTTGTTTATTTCTGAAAAAAGTCAAATTACTCAAATTTTATCAATTTCATTATTATCAATTCCGTTATAAGAAAACATTCGGTGTAGGTACTTACTCGTTACTTAAATGCCTTTATTCTCAAAGCGTCTGTTGTACAAACTTAAAAAAAAAACTAAATAAAATAATAGATTATTTTAAAGATTTTTTTCCAAACAAACATAGTCGTGCATAAATATAATATATTATGCATTTATGCATCTGGCTTCACTAAATGCGGCATTTACTGTATATTATTATATTTTTACGTCTTTAATAATTCTTAAAAAAAATAACCGACTTCAAAATTAGGGATAACTCAAAAACTACTCGTCAGATCTCGCTCGAATTTAAATGAGATCATATGACAAGCACCAGCTTTCGATTAAAAAAAGAATCATTATAATCTATTCACCCAGTCAAAAGTTCTGAGGTAACAAACATAAAAAAATACAGCCGAATTAAATACCTCCTCCTTTTTTGAACTCTGTTAAAAGGAGACTCCACCCCAGTAGCGCGATAGTTTAAAGTTGCAATGACGACTATAATACGTAGTTTTTAACCGACTTCAAAAAAAGGAGGAGGTTCTCAATTCGACTGTATTTTTTTTATGTTTGTTACCTCAGAACTTTCGACTGGGTCAACCGATTTTGATGATTCTTTTTTTAATCGAAAGCTGGTACTTGTCATGTGGTCCCACTTAAGTTTGAACTAGATCTGACGAGTAGTTTTTGAGTTATTTTGAAGTCGGTTATTTTTTTAAGCAATAATTTATTTCTAGCAAAGTATGGAGATAGATGTAAGGTGTATTAACTAATGAAATTCTCCAGCAGATAGTATACCTACTTATCTCAGTATCCGGCTAGAACTAGAAACTAGGCTCACAGCTTATCTGTGAGTATCTGTGACACAGACAACTACTTTGACCCAGTCGCAACAGGCTGAAGATTTAATTATTTCAAAGAACGGTAGATATACGCTGTTGTAATATCTATCTTCTCTTCTATACTAAAATAAAACTCAAAAGGCAATTTTTCTGTTCATTGAATATCAATTAGGGGGATCAATCACATGAAAACCCTTGAACGAATTTAGATGAAAATTATTGAAGTAAGTTGTTACTTATACCCTGGGTTATAATTTAGAAAACTTTTCATCCTGAATAATTAAAAGCTTTCCCGGAAAAACAAAAATAAAGTTTGTATGGAATATTTTTAAAACATCAAATCAACCGATTTGCTTCTTTGCAACAATCGTTCCTTGCCTAAATTGATGGATTACAATATTTTCCAATTTTCAAAACTTTGCATGAAAAAGGAAAAAATATAAAATAATGTGAATATTTTTTATTTTTCAAAACTCGTTCCTTGAGAAATCCTTTGTAACTATATCGTGGGTTTTAATATTGTAAACTCTAAATATTAGTTCTTTAATATAAATTAATATATATAAGTCTTTATATAAAAGAACTAGCTGTCTCGGCGAACTTCGTATCGCATAACAATCAGTGAATGTACTTTGTTGTTACTTTAAACTTTTATAGTTTTGGTAGGTTGTTAATTTTTTAATAACTTACATAAAAAAATTCATGTTTTTAACTGACGAAGTTGGTTTGTATGAAAGTGACTTCCAACACCTATTTAAACCCCTTAGGGGATGAATTTCTAAGTACCATAGCCTATAAAGCCTTACTCGATAAATGAACTATCTAACACAAAAATAATTTTCCAATTTGAACCAGTTCCTGAGATTAGTGCGTTCAACCAAACAATCTCTTCAGCTGAGAAAAGTATGAATTGTAGGCAAAGTCGAGAGCACATGAAGCTTTAACAATAGCATAGATACACTTATTATATTACATTTGGCAACTTTTTTAAAATCGCAGCTGATTGGCGACGCCCTTGAAAACAAGTGTTACTAAAACACCGTAAAAAAGACAGGTTCAAATTACTATACTATTGAAAAATAATTTAACAATTTATGACGAATTATAGGTAAGTACGTTTATATAACACTACATTTTATTTTATTTAAGTTAATCAATTACTTATTTATTGATACGCGTTACATTGTTATATTCTATGGAATAAACAGTTTTTAAAACAGTTATTAATGGATAATATTTGGTCTACATCACTAGTACCACGACACGTTAAGATAGTAATAACCTTTATTAAAATATCCCTATACTTTTTAAATTCTATAATATTGTCAATCGATACAATTCAATCTTTATTACTTTTTATTGATTTTAGATAATGGAGCTGTCATGAAAATCGGACGCTGTAATAATTTTATAATATTTTTTTTTAAATAATAATTTTATAATCATAGTTCTACCACAGAGCAGTCAGCACTCACAGCTTATTCGCGGTAATATTGTAATAACGTAATAGGTAATTCAAGCATAATAAATGATTCAGCTGATTTAGGTAAGCATAATCAATGATTGGCCTAACGTAAATATTACCTACTAGCTGTTATATTAATTTTACCGTGTAATTACTTAATCGTGAATTTAATTTATGAGAGTACAAAAATACATAACTTACCACACAAGTGTAAACCGTTACGTTATCATATATAACTCATCGCTTATAATCTAAATTTTACTAACAAAAAATAACCGACTTCAAAGTCTCAAAAATTACTTTTCAGATCTCATTCAAATTTATGTGGGACCACTTGACAAGCACTTGCTTTCGATTAAAAAAAGAATCATCGAAATCGGTTGGCGTGATATTGAGTTATTCGTCAATTTGTCGCGCATATCTTAACACAAATTTACGACTTACGTGGTTTTCTCATGGATGCCATTGTCAGATCTCAATAAAATTTATGTGGGACCACATGACAGCCAACAGCTTTCGATTAAAAAAACAATCATCAAAATCGGTTCGCCCAGTCCAAAAATCTGAGGTAACAAACATAAAAAAAAATACAGTCGAATTGAGAACCTCCTCCTTTTTTTGAAGTCGGTTAATAATTATAGTAGGTACTCTATTCATCCATCTTAGGTAGGGGATGCTTGACTTCAATTTTGAGTTTATCTATTAGTATGTAAAAATATTTAGTAGTACCTACTTATTTTATTCATTCAAGATAAGTAGGGGATGCTGGGGTCACTTGCATCGTTCTGAGAAAATAATTAGGTTTGACTTCAATTTTATATTTATCTGTTAGTAACACTATTTAGGAGTACTTATTTTATTCATTCAAGATAGGTATTTTGAGAAAATAGTTTTGTCTTCAATTTTATATCTAAATCTGTTTGGTTATAGCGTTTACTTTTTATTTAGCCCATAATAAATTAATGCTTGAAAAGCAGTGATAGCCTAGCGGTTAGAACGTGGGTCTCTCGAACGGAGGGGCAAGAGTTCAAATCCTGGCACGCACCTCTGATTTTCAAATATTATGTGCATATTAGAAGTTAATTATCACATGCTTCGGTGAAGGAAAACATCGTGGGGAAACCTGCACACCGTAGAGTTCTCCATAAAGTTCTCAAAGGTGTGTGAAGTCTACAAATCCGCACTTGGCCAGCGTGGTAGACTATGGCCTGTACCCCTCACATTGTGAGAGGAGACCCCGAGCCCAGCAGTGGGACAATTATGGGTTGTTGCTTGCTTTGCTTGCTTGCTTGACCACAATCCCAACTGATGGTAAATGATGGTGATGTGGTCCATGATGGTGAGGGTATTAACTTAGTAAAAGCCTATTAACTGTTTTCTTGGAGACATCCACGTCATACGCGGGCGGGAACGAACTTGTAGCAAGACTAAAATAACCTAGCATCATAAAATTAGACATGCAAGGTTTCATTAATAAAAGGGGCAAAGGATATTACCCATTTTAACCGACTTCATAAAAGGAGGTTCTCATTTCGATTGATATGTAAGAAATGGGACAAAATATTATTAATGATGCAGAATTATCGAGCATTTGTCGGTTGTTATAAACAAAGCGTTAGGAAAAAATATTTCCGCAATAAATTATCCTTTGCTTTGCTTCGGGAAAACCAAACATACTTATTATCTACGAGTAACCGCCCTCGCTTTGCTTCGGTTTTCTTATTTTTTTACACCTTGGGTTAATTGGAGTTTTATTAAGGATCCCTAATTTTTTGAAAATATAATATAGCCTATGTTACTCGGGGATAGTGTAGCTTCCCAACAGTGAAAGAATTTTTGAAATCGGTTCAGTAGTTTCGGAGCCTATTCAATGCAAACAAAAAATCAAATCTTTCCTCTTTATATATTAGTTATCTATAAATCTATACATATAAATAAAATTGGAGTAGCTGTTTATAATATTAAAATAACCGCTTTTTACTAAGTACATTTGGATGTATACACGGTACTTAAACCAAAACAACATTTTTTACAATTTTTGTCTGTCTGTCTGTTTGTTCCGACTAATCTCTGAAATGGCTGGACCGATTTTGACGGGACTTTCACTGGCAGATAGCTGATGTAACAAGAAGTAACTTATGCTACTTATATTTTAGAAAAAAAAATAGTTTGTTAGGCGATACGAAGTTCTCCGGGTCAGCTAGTACATAATTATAACTGGAGAAAACTGATCCTTATGTTTATTCAGGTATTTTATTCATTAAAGCCTTCCTAGTGAGTATCTATTTATGTGTAAAAACCATAACAATTAATTTTATTTTTAATTTTTTATATAATTTTAAAATACTATTCTAACGATAAATAAATGATGATAGCCGAAATTTAAAATATTTTCTTTACTGGTATTTCCCGTGCAATAGCCATTGAACTATTATTACTATGTACGTTAGTTCTTAGTACATTATACTTCAATGTGCATAGCGGCTATTTTGCAGTGCATATCGTAAGTGGGGCAAGTTTTGGGGACGCGTGACACTTCGGTGGAAGAAAGTTCGTGTTTGATACAATTCTCGTGACTTGTTGTGAACTTTGTGTGCGCGCTCAGTCACAGATTAAGCATCTGTAGTAGGTACACTCCGATGATATTTTTTTTATTTATTAAAATCAAGGATTTATACGGCCATTAAGTGCCACTGTATATAAAAAAATGAAAAAACTTTTAGCGGCATGTAGGTACATATTATATAAAAGGTTATTAGACGCATAAATATATTTTTTAAATTTATTAATACCAAAAATAATTACAGATTTTTTACAGTGAGTACCCATAAAATCTGTATGAGGTTTGTCTTGAGTACACAGTACACTAATGAGCTATTCACGACAATAATGCTATTGAATTAAGTACACATTGTATTAATTAGCTAAACATTTAGTACCTATATAAAGATCGACAAATATTTTAATAAATTTGGATAAGACTTTGGCAGAAAAATTTAGGTACCTACCTCGAATTAATTATACTTATCAAAGATGGTAAAATATAATTTATCAGCAGTAATTAATAAACCTCCGAATAAATTAGCATAATAAAATCATTGCTTCTATGATTAGACAAATTATATGGACGTGTCTAATTAAGGTCTACTTCGGATAATAATAGATAATAATTAATAATGACCTGTTTTACTACAACAATTAAGTACTAGGCACTTTATTGATAGTAATATTTTCATCATAGACATATAATATAGGTCCATGATTTTCATTGGCAATTAACAATAATATTTTTAAAATTTTCACTTTTATCTCATCTCAATATTTAATAACTAAGTACCTGCTTAATAAAAGAAAAAGACACAAATGTTAAAATATGCTGATCACAGCATAAAATACAGAATAATAGCCAATTTTACTTCACATTAAAATCACGTAATATCATTAAAAGTTCTTGCCGCATTTTCCAATACCGTTAATTAAAACCGAGTTCTAATTAGTGATGAACATTGAATTGTCGTCAAGTGAATGCCGGGGAAATGCAATTTTCTTATGCAACGAGCTAATGCGATGCAACTGATGTATAAAATCAACGTTTCTAATATTACATACTCGCATTTTAGCTTTCTTCGACATACTCTCCAGCAAAATGGTGGCAGCAAAAACTAGTGCTTTCTTTTTCAATGTCGGTGCAGAGCGTGATAGAAATAGGAATTCCGTGAATTAGAAAGAGACAGATCTATATTATGTTATTGCGAGCGCTGTCTGCACAAGCATACGTCAAATTTCCCGCCAAACAACTTTGACAGTTGTGCACTTGAACTAAGACTGTTTATTTTATAAATGATCGAGCGTAGTGATGTGCCGCTTTGGAGTCGCGCTGTTATTCGCGTGCAGTGAAAAGTAGGACAATCGAAAGCCTTTCTCCGTTCGGCTGTTAGGTATTTTATTCCGTTAGTTTTTTTGCGGCCGCCATTACACCGATATGGCGGGCTGGTGGCATCATTTTTTCGCTTTGTCACGTTAGATCATTCTTGTTAGACGCTGTTGGAAAGCTGTGTTCTGCTTCTAAGAATCTGAGTCGCATAACTGTACTTGGCGGAGAGAAATGATGTAATTCTAATAGTCGATGGATTTGATTAATTTTAATCAGCGTTTACGTATGCATAAACACCGTTTGAATTTGAATATTCAGTAGATGGCTTGTTTATTTTTCTAGTTCATTAGGATTGCTTTTAATACTTAGGTATTAAGTTTATAATAAGACTATGTTGAATAATTTACGACATATAAGACCATCCACGGTTTAATAGCTGGGTGAATTACTAAGAATATTTTAGAGATGTATAGAAAAAAAAAACAAATTAAGAAGGTATATATTTATAGGTCATATTTCATCAGAATATAATGATATACTTAGCATTTCAAATTACCTATTCATAAAAATAATAGATACCCAAATGCATCTTTTTTGAAAAGAGGTCTAATAGAAATGGCCAGCTCTACATTAATTTTAGACATATCATTGTGTTACATGTTTGAAATTTCTTTGAGATGCTTATTCAAATTTTTAATAAGAGTCATTATTCTCCTACATAAAAAAAATTACTTAAACAGGTATTATTTTCAAATTTTATAATAAGAGATAGTCGCACCCTTTTTTCACCTGCTTGTCAACCGATTTTTGTCGTATAAAAAACTGTATTATTTATATTGAAATTTCCTTATAATATTACTGAACTGCTTTGTAGGCCTACGGTCAGTATATAAAAAAACTACATACCTATACAATTAATAAATGTATAAGGTAAAAATCATAGAAAACATACAAATTAATATTTTTTCCTCAAGTCCATAATGATTACCGTCGAATTTCCACTACTAAGCGAACCCTAGTAAGTTGTAAATTTCCAGAAGATTACATCTCTACACAGCGCCGTCTAATTAAATTCTAGATTTCAATCATTATTACTGGCACAACACTAAAGCTGTGAATTTCTGTCTAATTTGACAGATGTCAGCTTGTTTTTTTAAAACATTTTATCTCGGTAGCAAAGGCGCGTAATTGTGTAATTAGCATATACTGTGCTCTAACACTTTCTCTAGCTAACGGGACACCGGTACTATTCTATCGACTGACCTTATCGCAATGATGCGAGAAAAAAAAACTGTATTTCGATAATAATTAAAGAGAGCCTAGATAAATTAATTAAATACATTTTTCGGTTCAGACATTTCTCGAACGATATTTCTAGGAGGAATTACTCGATCACAAAGTTTTTAAACTCTAGCTAATATCTTCTGTAGTGCTAAGATTTATATTAATGTTATATAACTGCAATAAATTAATATCTATGGATACAACTATTTTATCCAATATTTAACCAGGTACATATTTAATTCTGCTAATATTTTTAAATGGACAAATTTTTCAAAGAGTGTAATTTACCGGTAGTTTAGTAACCTTTGTTAACATATGTATTTGCATAGAAAAATAAGATTATCGATCATAATATTCGGTATAATTTGACTGATAAAATATAAATAAATATTATAATTTGTGTACAATTTATTATTTTAACCCATGTAAGTACCTATTATCTCCTCGTCAGTTTTATATAACGGAACATAACTTTTTGTAATCCGTTATGTTTTTGGTGATCATCAGTTAGGTGATTCATTCAATGAGGCCATAACAATGAACATAACATGAACATACCGCTATATTTTGTACGTCGAATGTAGGTTAAAACGTTTGAATTATTTATACCTCTGCATCATACAAATTAATAGGTATAAAGTTTACTTATTACTAGTTACTACTTGTACCTATTCCAAATATAGTGTTTAGTAGAAGACAATACAAAGAACAACCCTAACTGCTGGAAAGTCACATACAATGTATGTAGTTACGTCCCATTAAAACAAATTTGATTTCGTGGGGTTTTAAAATAATAATAACTTGAAAAAAATTTTGAACTATTATTAATCATCCATAATCAAACTTCAATTTAAAAAAGATCACTTTTATAGCTTGATAACTTGATCCACGCAGACGCCCGAATCTCTCGATTTTCTGCCTGGCATAAAAATAGTGTAATAGCCAAAATAAAATTACAAAAATATTATAAACATTTTCTAACATAGTAAAACTATATAAATTGCTCTCGGGACTACCCACGGTTTGGGTTTATCCTACTCTCCCCAATTAAAATTATTCTAACGCATGTAACTAATAAAACCTTAAATTAAAAAATAGATTATATTAAGTATCTAACTAATTTAAGAAAAAGAATCGATAAGATTGTTCTTGACCAATCGGATTATCTATACTAATATATAAAGAGGAAAGATTTGATTTTTTGTTTGCATTGAATAGGCTCCGAAACTACGGAACCGATTTCAAAAATTCTTTCACTGTTGTGAAGCTACACTATCCCCGGGTAACATAGGCTATATTATATTTTCAAAAAAAATTAGGGATCCTTAATAAAACTCCAATAAGGTGTAAAAAAATAAGAAAACCGAAGCAAAGCGAGGGCGGTTACTCGTTTTTCATAAAATCGGACATACAATCGGAAGGCGCAGTTCATCTTCTGACGTCTCTGGGCGTCGATAAATCTCGTCGGAGCCGAAAAAGCGGTGTCATACCAGTTCACGGTCGACATAATGCTCATAACAAACCGTTCTCGTACACCCAAGTGGGTCACATTGGAGAAAGTCAGGCGAAAGGTGATCGTGAGTGGGTCAGTTACTAACGTTACGTGCGGCTGTGACACTTTCTTTAATTGAGATGTGGACGCCATCTTGGATATGTCATGGATATGCATGTGGAACCTTGACTCATGGTGTAAGGTTGGCTTTCTAAGGGTGGATTGTCCATGGCTTTGACTTGATGACAAGATTCTTTCCAATTCTGTTTGGGATCGGCGGAATACCTTTTCTTCTATTTTTTTCTATTTTTTAACGCTACACACTCATAACCCTACACCAAGATTCCCTGTATCGTGGGTGCCATGGACAACACACAAAGACAAGAACACACACACCCAGACCGAGAAGAGAAATTCAAATTCATCTTTCAAATTTTCGTCTCGCTGGGAATCGAACCCTTGGCACAGCGGTCTGGTATGGTAACCATTACTACTGATCGTTGTCATCGCTACATAAGGTGCGCCTAAACCCGCGTTTTAAAGACGTCTAATATACTATAATATAACCATTTTGACTGACTGAAAGTTAATCGAAGACGTTCGTTTACCATTTATATAACTTTATTTTGCTAATTGGGAAGTGTTCTTAGATAAGTAAAATTGAAAAAACATGCTGTGAGATGACATTGTTTGAAGTATCAAAATATAAAAATAAATCCAATAATGCAATATGGGTGTCAAAGTAAAGAGCTCAACATAAGGATTTCAAAAACGTATATCATGATAGCTTTTATGATAGCAGGCGTGTTTTTTTTTTTAATTTTCAATTATTTCTATAAATTATTGACGAAAAAGCGACGAGCCACCTGATGGCAAGTGGTCATCGTCGTCTTTGGTACTCCGGAATACTTTTTACATCTTTCTTTAATTTTATTTTACAATTTACAGTTTTATTACATAGGTAAGTAAGTACTACAAATTATTAATTAAATCCAAACTTATCCGATTTGGTTGAACGGAAGTTTTTGGAAGTCTGATTAAAAGTACAAAAGCCAAGCATTAAACATTATCATTTTCCTTCTATCTCAACGTGTCTCAACTGTCAAATTGTCAAGCTGTGATTAGTTGAAGAGGACGGAAGTGTTTGATCAAATAACGGTCATCCATCTAACTTCTCGACCATATCGCGTTTTAACTCTGATCATTTATGACCAGGCTACCGTATAGGAAACATTGTAGTGATGGTCAGACGGTAAGACGGGTCCAAGTTCGAAATGTCGAAGCCGTCGAAGGTATGATTATAATTTATCTTCCTTTCTTTTGTATGCTTTTTTGGCTGGCAACACATCGGTGATGCCATCGCGGCGGTGTTACCAATTTCCATGGGTGACGGCGACCACATAGTATCAGATTACATAAAAAAGACTACGAAGTAATAACAGCTAAATATCTTGAAGAAATACTCTCTCCTATCAAGAGCCCAGATTCTTCAGTAGGAAGCTGAAAATCAGAGACATCAAACTCGATATTAAACCTCATTACATCATTTTCGCAACACTATTTCCCATACTATGGACCTCTATCAAGTATACCAACTATTCCAATGTGTAAAGGACAAAAAACACTGACACCAAACCGAGCTAGAACTGCATTCTCCAAAGTAAAGCACTAGGATGTGAAGAGAAACTGGCTACAAGTGTAACAACAATGCATGGAGTACCGTTAGCTGGTCCATTCGAGGCCGCTTTCGAGTTTCACCGTCCGCATCGCGGTCACCTCGTTTTGGTGTATGTTAGGGTTGTCAACGAGAGATAGTGTGGTGTTCCAAAGGTCATAGGTACATTTTACTCTGTAATAGGTAATAGGTAAAGTAGGCAGTGTCTGCACTCGCTTGCAGCAAGCCATAAACAGTCATAAACTTCATACAGGTGCATATACACTACAGATATCTAACTGCAGTATTGTATATAACGCCATCTGTTGTGAGGATGCCGTATTTTTAACATATACCATCTATCAAAGTATGTATCTCCAATTACTGTTACTTAGACGTACTATGCTCAATTAAAAGAGATAGAAAAAATTCGTTACGGTTACTTGATTGTAGAAATGCTTATATTGGAAGACTCTTATATCAGCTGAGGAATAAATGTGTGCTGTGTTTTGGGCAATCAGCTATTAATTTAGATACCATCTTTTTAAATATGTAGCGCCTATGGCATTATAATTTGATTTCTAGAGTTGATATATCAAATTATAACGTAATAACTTATAATTATTTTTTAGGATTAAACATTATTTAGACTTCCTACTGTATTCCTATCATTCCTTACATTGATTCACGATTGGATTTCCTTTTAGTTTTCAATTTTAATACCACATTAATTTGGAAGATGTTAAAATCAGTATTCGAGATTAGAATTTGCAATCCATGTCCACTTGTGATATTAATGAGTTGCCGTTGAAAAAAAAATTAATATTTTAATGAACGTGGGATTTTAACGGTTGACAGCCCTAACGAAGCTGTCAGCGCGCGTAGTGACTGCAGTAGGGCGCTTGTGGGTAGTCTAAGCTTCTCTACAGAACATTATTAACTGCACAAATGTTAGCTGGTGTGTGTGTACTTTAATTATTACAATTTAAAATGTAATTATTAAAGTACACACGTTATACGTCGGTCTGTCTGGATGCCACAATTTCGTAAACTGCACAGAGTTTTAATTGATAGAGATTCACATGAATTGATGTATGGGTTTTTCGAATTTCTAATAAATATTTATGAGTAACAATTTTGAATGTAGGAGTTGTGTTAGTTAGACTAAGGCAGGGAGGATTACTAATAATAATGGATGTTGATTTTTCTATACAGAGCCCGCTCAACTGTCGGCTTGGTTGTTACAGAACAATCACTGGATAAGACCTGATACATGAAATGTAGTCATATCACTGGATAAGACCTCATACATAGGTTATCCATTAAAATGAAAAAAATAGAGTTGATTTTTACAAACACTTTTCAAAAGACCAAATAAATCCCTATAGCGAGTGGACCTTTAAAAAGAAGCGGCAAGGAGCTGTCAAAAAGCTTTTTCTACTTACAGTTATAGACTGCGCTTATTACGACTTAAAGTAAAAATCTTTACAAGTAAACATAGGATATTTAATAACTGGCACGAAAACGGTTTAAGTGTGACTTATATACAGATCATATACATAAACGTTATCATAAGTTGAAACCTTCCGGATGAAGAGTTACAAGATTCCCGGGAGAAACCTGGATACCATTTATGTCAGAGGATGTCCGATTATTTGATTATTTGGTGACCCGTGTGGCGCAATGGTTACCATGCCGGATCGCCGCACCGAGGGTCCTGGGTTCGATTCCCAGCGACGCGAAAATTTAAATGATGAGTTTGAATTTCTGTTCTCGGTCTGCGTGTGAATGTCCTTGTCCAGTGTGTTGTCCATGGCACCCACGACACAGGGAATCCTAGTTGGTCTGAGTGTGAAGCGTTATTTATTTATTTATTTAAATTAGCAAACTTTCAGTAAAAAAAAAATATTAAATACATTATATGTTTTAATTTTATTGAAAAGAAAAATTACACAAATAAACACACAATACAAGCAGGTGAGGTTTAAGCTGAGGGTTTATAAGCGTTTCAGACCAGCAGAGCTCTACAGCACATATTTACTAATCCCCTAGCAGTAACGGTAGATAGCCCATTACTTAGCATGTACAGCAGTGAAATTGCACAGAATTTATATACAACATTATTACTTACGAGTAACCACCCTCGCTTTGCTTCGGTTTTCTTATTTTTTTACACCTTGGGTTACATTATTGGAGTTTTATTAAGGATCCCTATTTTTTTTTAATATAATATAGGCTATGTTACTCGGAGATAGTGTAGCTTTCCAACAGTAAAAGAATTTTTGAAATCGGTTCAGTAGTTTCGGAGCCTATTCAATGCAAACAAAAAATCAAATCTTTTCTCTTTATATATTAGTATAGATCAGTTACTACAAAGTAATACACTATTAACCTAGTAATAAAAAACTTTTCCTCTGACTATGTGTTTGTTTCAAATTGTAAACCTTGGCCCTTATAATTTTTCCCTGCCCTAAATAAGTGTTACGTATCTGTTACATCTGATTTTTCGATTATTTTGGGTAAAAGTCAGTAGCTTGGTACACTTTATTATTATTTGGACACTTACCACAACATCATACTAATCATAACATATACTAAGATTTGTGGTTTGACTTTGGTGGTAAATACATTTTTTTTCTTCGAATACTGACCCCAATCACAGAGTAGTAAGGCATAATCTATACAAATAAATAAAATTGGAGTTTAAATAAAACAGACGTTTGTAATATTAAAATAACAGCTTTTTACTAAGTGCATTTGGATGTATACACGGTACATATACAAAAAAAAAAATTTTTGACAATTTTTGACTTTCTGTCTGTTTGTTCCGGCTAATCTCTGAAATGACTGGGCCGATTTTGACGGGACTTTCACTGGCAGGTAGCAGATGTATCAAGGAGTAACTTAGGCCACTTTTATTTTAGAAAAAAAGAGTTAGGTGATACGAAGTTCGCCGGGTCAGCTAGTACATAATATAATCGTCGTTTTCTAGCTAGGGCATTTGGAGACAGTCCTTTCTTCCTTTCTCTCTCACTTTTTTCTCGGTCGGCAACGCATCGGTGATGCATTTTGTGTTGGTGGTGATGTTCATGGCTATTTTTCGTCAGGTGGATCATAAGCTGATTTGTCGACCAATAACGAAAAAAATATTATGTACCTTTACCTGATATCAACCGATTACAGGTATTGTATAATAAGTCACGAGTAACATTATTGTAATACATTATCTATGACACAACGAGGCAAGGTTGGCGCCAGATTGACGTTAACGCCAAAAAGGAATACACATTCTAAATTCAAAAATGTTGTGTATATGGTATGTGTGAGCCAGTTTTCGTTGACATTGACTTTCATTTGATCCGACTCTGAACAAGGACTCGTGTTTTTCCGTGAAATTTTCACTCTCGTTAAAATTTAGTAACTGTCGATTGCTAGGTTTCTTTTTTTCTTCTCTTTCTTGGCCGGCTACGCATCAGTGATGCCTTTGGTGTTGCTGATTTCCATGGGCGATGATAGCCACTTGCCATCAAGTTGATCATTAGCTCGTTTGCCGGCTATTTCCATAAAAAATGCTCCGATCCAATGAGACGGACTCGTTCGATCAAAATGAATGGCTCTGCTAATTAACTTAAAAAATATATTACATAGTCAAGTCGATTTAGAGATTCGATTAATATAGGTTGGCATGGGCGGATCGTGAATTTGTGGGGCCCTGGGCTGAAACAATTTAGGGGCCTACCAAATTACTCAACTAATAGCCATTTTGTCAAAAAACTGTTTTCGATAGTGATGTAGGTATATAAAAAAAAACAGGACAATAAAATAATTTGATTTATGTGTTTTTGTATACAGACAGCAACTGTACAACATTATTGCAAAATAATTCTGTGCCTCCTGTGATACGAGTGAAATTTCGACACTTTAAAGGAGGACGAAAACAAGTTAAAAAAAAATCTAGTTCATAAAGTAAGTGAGCTATGTGTAACATGAGTACCTTCTTTTGTAGACAAAAATATTTACTGTCACCGTACATTTAGTTTTTTGTAGTAAATATTATAATATTAAAGTAATTCATCAAAAACCTGTGAGTTGTACCTTTTTTATTTCAAATGTGTGCTAATATTATGTGATAAATGATACAAGCAGAGTTAAATTATGTTGCACCTATAAATTGTCTTTGTGTTAACTGATATAAAACTAATTAGTATTGGTTTATAGTGATATAACTCTGAATAAATCAATATTCACGATAAATATATTGAAAAATAAAATAAAAAAACTATCTGTAGAGCAATTATTTATATAGGTTACAACTTAAGATATATCCATATTTACGGTTTTTTTGCCAAAACCTGTGCAGTTATATCAGTTTGCACAAAATTATCTCCAAAACTATAGCAGATAGAAGAACGTGAGTTAGACCAAAAAAATCGTATTTTTTTCTTATACATCTCTATGTTAAAATCACAAAAAGTGTACAACTCGACTTAGATCACTTATCCACGTGCATCTGGATTGAGGGCCCACTATTTTTTTCTTGGCGTAGCAAATTGAAATTTATAGGGGATTTAGTTAAAATTAGTTAAAACTTAAAGCAAACACTCATAAACTTCTTAAACGTGAATAAATTGATGTTATGGGCATATGTTTTGGGCCCTCAGTTCAGATGCCTACTGAAAGTGGCATAGTATAAATCTCAGAAAGTATTTAACCTTTTTGTCAATAATTTTTATTTTAGAATTTAGTTAAGAATTTCTTAAAATGATTTACGTCATTCTCAACTGGCTAGAGAATAACTTTACAGATTTATCGCAGTTTTACTTGGGCCCTCAATCCAGACGTTTATGAACTGAGGGCCCAGGCCAAACAAAGGCTTAAAAGAAGAAATACATAAATGTACATTGACAACCCCTTAGATAACATCCCTATGAATTAGTTAAAAAATAACAGTGAAAAAAAAGTAATGGCTGAAAGGTAAAACGGATTCGAATTTTCGGATAACGTCTGATATTTTCGGCTTTATCGACTAGGTACAACCTCTTAGTTTGAAATAAATTAGCTGAAAAGTTTTTACTAATTTTTTACTAAAATTTTACATACAGTTTTTTTTCAAAATGCCATACTTTACGAGAAAATGAACTTTTCATTTTTAATAGGAATACCCCATTTACACGCGCGCGCGAGCCACGAGACAATCCGCGAGACGCACGCATACGCGCACGTGTGAACAGTGCGCTCGCGGACCAGACCGCGGCGCGTCTCGCGCTCGCAGGGCTCGCGTCGGGAGCGGTTTTCTAGGCGCGCGCCAAAGGGGCTCGCGCGAGCGCTCGCGTGGTGTTCACACGCGCGTAGGGGGCGTGGTTTACGGACGCGCCACGAGATGGTCCGCGACACGCGCGTGTAAATGAGCGGGAACAATTTTTGTAGGGTAACCATGATGGTTAGTTTTTTCAAATAATCATTTTTAAAATTATTAGGCGGTATTGAATATGTACCTGCATCTCAACCGGGTGATATCGCTCATTACAAAGGACATGGGTTTTTAAATGGTCGCATGGTTTGCTATGACGATTTGATGGTAGAATTAGTGATAGCAGAGAAGAAGAGCCTGTTTATTTACATAATCTGTTGTACGGGCTTGCTGATGCTGATTTTGAAGATGTCATAATAATTAGGAAATAACAGTACAGAAAAGTGAATTAAATATATATTTTTTTTTAATTTACAAAACTGACTTAATTATTTTCCTATTCTGTAATCATGGTAACCCTACAAAATTTGTCCGTATTAAAAATGAAAAGTTAATTTTCTCGTAAAGTATGGCATTTTGAACAAAAAAGCGTATGTAAAATTTTAGTTAAAAATTATTAAAAACTTTTTAGTTAATTTATTTCAAGCTAAGAGGTTGTACCTAGTCGATAAAGCCGAAAATATTGGGCCCTCAGATCAGAAGTATCCGAAAATTCGAATCCGTTTTACCTTTCAGCCGTTACTTTTTTTTCACTGTTATTTTTTTAACTAATTCATAGGGATGTTATCTAAAGGGTTTTCAATGTACATTTATGTATTTCTTCTTATATGCCTATGTTTGGCCTGGGCCCTCAGTTCATAAACGTCTGGATTGAGGGCCCAAGTAAAACTGCGATAAATCTGTAAAGTTATTCTTTAGCCAGTTGAGAATGACGTAAATCATTTTAAGAAATTCTTAACTAAATTCTAAAATAAAAATTATTGACAAAAAGGTAGCGTTTTCTGAGATTTATACCATGCCACTTTCTGTAGGCATCTGAACAGGGCCCAAAACATTTGCCCATAACACCTTTAATTCACATTTAAGAAATTTATGAGTGTTTGCTTTAAGTTTTAACTAATTTTAACTAAATCCCCTATAAATTTCAATTCGCTACGCCAAGAAAAAAAAGGGGGCCCTCAGTCCAGATGCACACAACTTATCACAGGAGGCACAGATTTGTTTCTATATAATTATGCCATCCACATAATAGACGCGAAAAAATACATTGAGCAAAGACAAACGACGGGGAATTCCCCGTTCCGTAGGTACGATAGACGTGAATTGATTGATCTCAAGAGTTGCCAACTTTATGATAGGATTTTTTTATTTTTTTCTTTTAATTTGAAACATATTTTTAATTCAAAATATCGCATATTTTTTTTAGTGGGGGCTGGGGGCCCTTTCTATCCACGGGGCCCTGGGCTACAGCCCAAAAAGCCTATACGTAGATCCGCCCCTGTAGGTTGGTAAGCATTATCAGGCGCTCACAGCGACCAGGTGCGGTCAGTAATAGGATGGGTTAAAAAAATCTCGAGCATTTCCGCACTTCGGATGGCACGCAAAGCCGTTGGTCCAGGTTATTATTGACAGATTACAGGTGTTCAAATGACCTAAGTAAAAAGTAAACGGCGAAATGCATTCTGGACGTAATTTATTTCTTCACGTTTTTTTAAATTTGGCTCGAGGGTGGTTTACTATAATTATGTAACCTTGTTCCAAAGCCTTGTTTATTATAATGAACTCTTGGAATTTTCTAACAATATCGACATTCCAAATTCACTTCTAGTCCCTAATGATTATAGAGCTGGCTAGCTATAAGTCCTTGTTTACAAAGAACAAACTCTTTTCGAATACAAAAAAAAATCGTAAATGTGCGGGAAAATTTTCGCGCCGCCAGCGCCGCTATCGCAATGCGACGCGCGTACGCATCACATTGACATTCGCAGCGGGTGCGTTGACCTCACTTTCACTCATCCGGCCACGCCCGCGCCTTCCTGTTGCATAACGCGGGAAGCATGACGTCACGCACAAGAAAATAATGTAGAAACTATGTTGACAATCGATGCTATTAGTTTTTTTCGTCACACGCGCAGGTTGTTCGTAACATACTTAATATCGTTTATGCGAACACATTGCATACAATGCAAGATTGTAAAGTAATACATGGTACCATTGGGTAGATAACGTTATATTAATTAATGTAACACGTATGGGAACAATATAATTTTTTTTTATCTATCTTACTGTAAAGTTTTGTCTGTGTCGCAGATATTTATAAAAATGATAATATTAGTCCTCTAATTTAGTACAAACAAATGTTTCAGTAACCGACTACGCCTTAATTTTCCCGTAGAGTAAGACGGGAAGCGTTCGATGACGTCATTGACGTCACACTAAGAGCTCTTACACACGAGGAGCACGTCGTCGGCGGCATGCGGCAGAGGCAACTGCAGTCGCCCAACCGCGCCCTACCCTAACGCCGGCACTGCATAAAGTCACAACTCACAGGTCACGGGCCTGAAAAAAAGACGGACGTAACCTTGTCTAATCGAGAGTGAAGCATAGCAATGGCCGCCCGCTTACCATGTATGCGTATTTTTTGATTCGCGATTGAAGCAGTGAAGTGTCACGTGTAGGTGTGTGTACTTGTACGAACAGAGAGTTGGCATTACTATGGGTGCTTCATTGAATTTGTTGTTGGGATTACGTCCGTCTTTTTTTAGGTCCGTGTCACAGGCATAGAGGATAATCCACCTTGCTATTTCAGTGCATACCTGTTAGAAGAGGTCCACTCTTAAGCATCTGTTTCCTAGATGCCTTTCGAAGTATGGAAGATCCAAATTCTACCTGTACAGTGTGTAATTAATGTGTTTCGTGTTTCGTTGAAACAAACGATTTTTCGTAGAAGAAAACCTATGGGTTCGCGTCACTATCGACGCGCATAAATTTCGATAAATTAAAGATATTTTTAATGTATTTAATGTTTGATTCCTAAAAAATTGTAAGTTGATATATAGGTACGATTATAAAACCTGGTGCGTTGTTGATCACTGAGTACTGAATGGCCTACTACTGAGCCCGGGTCTCTCCTCTTGAGGAGGCCTAGGCCTACTCCACCACGCTGCTCAGGTGCGGATTGGTGGAGGCAAACGACTCGTCGTTCCAGCTGGGGGCTTGAGAGTCAGATCTTTTTTTCTTCCTCCTCTTTTCTTTGGGACGATGATCTCTTCCCATCAGCGTTGCCAATGCAAATTTTAGACGGCCGTGTACATTACAAAAAAATCCGTGTTTATATAGAAAAAGATCAACTGTGGGCCGTGTCTAGTGGTGCCAATATTTCGGTTCAGCGCTTGGTTTAAAAAAAAGGTCATCGGCAGTTAATTTTATGTCCACAAAACAAATAAACACTTTTCAACATTAACCTAATGGCGGGTTTTAAGGGTTTTAACATTCGTTAAATGTTCGCAAAAAGAAAGACCGTAGAATTTGCGAAAAGCCGTAGAATTTGCTACGGCCACGAGGTTGCAGTTGTAGGCCGTGGATTTTGTGATTTTTTGGCCTGAAAGCCGTAGAACACGGTAATTGCCGTAGCACTGGCAACATTGCTTCCTATCATGTGTTTGTCCACTGGTTTGTCGTGTAGCTAATGTATATGGGTGGGTGTAAATAGAAAATATTTTTTATTTATTTAACATAACACGTACAATTACATAAGACACGGCAAAGCACGATTCTTATAAAGGAAGCGTACACAGCACGCAGAAGAAAGTACTGTTAACGAAACAATGCGGGGTGACGTAAGGAGAAATGTGAGCTTACACAACCGGGCCTTGAACCCGCGGCGGTTATGGCTGGTTATGATGCGATAAATATGTAGTTCAGCTACTGGTTTGCTAATTCTTTTTTTACATAAAATATGTTAATGCTTGACAACAAAAGTGGCATGGCTAGCCCTAAGCAGGTCCCGTATCGATATTAGTTGAGGGGCCCCCGCTTCAATCCCCTGTAGTTTACCTGCCTGGCTTACCATCATGTGGCCTCTGTACCTAAGTTTTTTGCTAAAAAAGATCCCATTAGCTATAGGTACAATCACAGATTACCCCCAATAGATACCGCATACAAGGTAACTGACGCGCGCCAACACGTACGTGCATTTGCAAGTTCACGACAATAGTGTCGACCAATACTGACCCGTCAAGTCCAAGTATGAATTAGAAATAGCCAATCACAGCGCATTGTTTTGTCCCCCGCAAGCCGCGCCTTCTGCCAAATTTTGTGAGTTCAAACTAAGAAAATGTCACTTATGCGGTATCTATTCGGGGTAATCTATGGGTACAATGAATATGACAGGATATTTTACACGCTTCTGTACGTGATCACAGTGTCCAACAGCTAGTATTGCGGGTTCCTTTTTGGACGGCGCTGGTTTTCGGGGTTGATGTCCCTGGGTACCGTCGACCACTTACCTACCATCTCGTGGCTAGTTATTTCATATCATGGACTGCACGATCAAAGGCAATTCTACCGGCCAAATAGAAAATAATTAGTCTCTTGCTTTAAAAGTATTGTTACTATTTTTCTATAAGTTGCCTGGTTAAGCAACCAGGCAATCAATCTTTCACTACTCCCTCCATCTGAATAATTAACGAGTACCGTCATCAACACGGATGGTAAAGAGCCTTCTTCTACGAAGAGACCTTCAACAGGTGGGACCTCCCACCATAGCTTGCCTAGGGAGGCCATATCCTTATTCTCTTCAGCAGTGTGCACCAAAAACAGGCAGTTCGCTTAAAATTACACCCGTACCCCTACATCCTTATTACTGTACAAAGGTACATTCAGAATGGAACAAAAAATATTGAAACCATTAAAAATAACTAGAGTCCGACCGAAACTGGTTTTTCAGCCGAAACCGAAACCGAAACCGAACCTTCGGCCTTAGGTCCAGTTTCGGCCGAAACCGAAACCGAAACCGAAACTTAGGGTGAGGCCAAACGAGCGTATTTTTGGTGCTGTGAGTCACGTGAAATGAGCTGGTTTCATACAAAAGATCTAATTCAATTCTTTGAAATTTGTATTTTACGCGATTTTACGATTTACGCTATTTTACGCGACGCACAGCTCAAAAAATACGCTCGTATGGCTACACCATTAGGGTATTTTTTGAGCTGCTCATTTGTGGACCCAACAGAAAAAAGTAGGTTAAAGGAGCCGAATTTTTTAGGTCAACCTTCAAGCTATCTGTCCCTAACGTTGACCCACTACTTACGGGACACCCTGTATAGGTACTGAAATCTTGCGTGTTTTTTTTCACATTTTTATTTGTAGGTACATTTTTATGTGTATTAACTGCCTTCAGTTCGGTAAACTTATCTTAACGTAAACGACAAAATTCGAAAAAATGTGGGTACCTATGGATGAACGCTGTTTTTAACCCCTGACGAAAAAAGAGGGGTGTTATAAGTTTGACGTGTCTGTGTATCTTTATGTCTGTCTGTGGCATCGTAGCTCCCAAACGGAGGAACCGATTTTGATCTAGTTATTTTTTGCATGAAGGTGACTTAATCGAGTGTGTAATTAGCTCTGTTTAGTGTATATCAAACTGTCGGGGGTTTTTTAAATTTTAATTTAAGATCATTTAAATAGATCATTTAAATCTTAGCCCCATTTTACTAAAATACGTCAGTGAAAACCGCATGCAAATTGATTTAGCCGATTTTGAAATTACCCTGAACAAACGCACATAAAATACAAAGAGACGAAAATTCTAAAAATAATTGCTATGGTCTCTTTTGCGTTGATTTTTGTGTACAGACATATCGATCAGTTACCGTTTCATTGTAATGGATGATTTGGGATTTAGACTTCGAAAATACTACTAGAGAATGCCCTCGCTTTGCTTCCGTAAACCTTTCTGTAAGCCCTCACTCAATAAATGTAAGTATGGGCGAAATTGACATAAAGTAATTTATTTATTTGTAAACCGTTTGAAATAAACCAACCACTAAATGTTAACCAAAGCTCACTACAATACGTATGTATTGTAAGTTATAAGGGAGTGAAAACCGCAGGTAAATCTGTTATGTCGTTCCTGAGAGTAGCCAGAACAAACGCACAGATAAATAGACGAAAACTACTTTTTATATAATCTATTACGTCTAATTAATACCCCTAGTAAAAGTTTTACTTAAATATCTTCCAGGTACAGTTTCTATACCATGCTTGGATATGAGTTCCGTATCATTATCTATACAGCATTAGACACTATATTATATCCTTTTTTCTACCTGTTGCCGTTATTAATATCGAGCAAAAAACGACTAAAATCAAGCGCCAAAGCACCCTGTGCCCTGTCAGACGCTCTTCAGATTAATGAACAAATATAATAAACATGTTAAATCAATGACTTCACTTGAAAAGTCAGCGCCCACGGGTTAGCCACGAACTTAACCGAACGACGCACGAAAATTCACGAACACAGAGTTTCGGTTTGGCCGAAAGTTTCGGCCAAATTTTTCCGAAACCGAAACCGAAACCGAAACTAGATTTTTCGGCCGAAACTGGCCGAAACCGAAACCGAAACCGAACCTTCGGTCGGTCTCTAAAAATAACGATACTTTAGGATTTCCTGTGTCATAGATGCCATGGACAACACAAAGAGATCAAACTCATCCTTCTAATTCTTGACTTGCTCCGGCATGGTATCCGTCCTTACGCCACGCGGGTCGTCAAAAAATCATCACTTTACAGATATCCTCACTGTGCGTTGATATTCAAATTAGTAAACACATTCGCTTACATCACAAAGATTTAATCTTAATATAAAAAAGAACAGCTGTCATGGGACGGCTGACAGATGTGAAACATCGAAATGCGTCGCCACGATCGCCAAGTCTAAAATCAGGTTTACCCCTCGCGTAAAGATGTTTCACATCAATATATAAATTACGTGTTGTTTGTCCGCGATGGACTCCTAAACTACTTAACCGAATTTAATCAAATTTGCACACCGTGTGCAGTTTGACCCAACTTGAAAGATAGGTTGGCTAACATCTCAAAATAAAAAAAAACTTTTGACAGAACGAAGTCTGTCCGGGTAGCTAGTTATAAATAAAAAACAATACAGATTTTACGCAACTGATGTCATGAGTGCTATTTTAATCTACTGTCTAATCGGCTAGCGTTTAGGGAAAAAGGAAATAGAAAGAAAGCAGCGAAACAATGAAGTGTGGTGACGTAAGGTGAAATGCAAGGCTTACGCAACCCGGGCCTTGAACCCACTACCGTAGGGTTGCCGCCTTATAATAAAATTATCAATATTGTAATGGAGGAATTTTATACCTAATATTGCAGAGAGAGAGGACTAAAAGAATAACCAGGTGGAAAGGCCCAAGAGGAAAGAGACTCGTAGGAAGACCTCACACGAGATGGCAGGACGAGATAGCGAAGGTGGCCCAAACTGGATACAGGTCGCACAGGGCAGAGACAAGAGGACCCTTTTGGAGGAGGCCTTCACCCGAAGAGGGGTTCTTGCAGCATAAAACAGAAGAACTTCTGTTTATAAAATATAAATTAATTAGTTATAAATTAAGTATTTAAAAAAATGTCTACAATATAACTAGTTTTTATTTTTAATTTTTTGGTTTCAAGTAAAAAAAATATTTTAATATAATTTTGTGTACTCCTATGCAACAAATAAAAGGCTTTTTTATTTTAATTTTTATTTATTACAAGAGAAGCAGAATGTGGAGAGGTGAGGAGAGTTGAGCAGAGTAGAAGAGATGGATGAGATGAGACGAGATAGCACAAGAAGTAACTCTAATACCCTTGGAGTTTACCGCCATTATACCATATGCATACCTATCGATCAAAAGATGGATTTTAGTGATCTTAAATTTGAAAAAAATACTGTAAATTTTACAACTGTCTACACAACGAACAATACCTATTCCACGGTCTCCAAAATACTCCGTATTATGGAATCAAGCTTCTAGGGTAGGTACCTGGCGTTTTAAGAAAACCCACGGGGAACAAGATACTCAAAACCTGAACGCATCCGCCAGTGGAAAAGAGACATATATATACCTCTATGTAACAAACATAACTGCAGACAACCCTAGTGTGAGTCTGAACGGGTTATCCATTCGCAATAAAATCGGTAAACATGCAATTACAGCCTATGTTTGTGTGAATCGTAATGTAAGTGACGTAAGACCATTAGTGGCAATACTGGGAGTCATGAATTGGATAGGTTACCGCTAATGGCAATATTGGGAGTCATGAATTTGTTGCCACCCTTGAGCATGAGTCTGCCGCCAAACGACTCGTCGTGGAGGCTTGAGAGCCAGTTCTTTCTTTCTTTCTTTTTCTTCTCCCTTTCTTGGCCGGCAACGCATCAGTGATGCCTTTGGTGTTGCTGATGTCCATGGGTGGCGATAGCCACTTACCATCAGGTGAATCGTCAGCTCATTTGCCGGCTATTTCTACTAGACTAGTGACATTATTGCGACTAACTGGTCTCTTAATGACCACTTAGAGGAAATATTTGGAGTCATAAATTGAATTAATGTCCCGAATATGTACGCTGTGAGTTAGATGCATTTTTTCAGTTTGTTTGTTTTAAAATGCATGACAAATTTTTTTTAAGAACTTGACACACGAAAAATGGCGGAATTAGGAATGAACGCAACATAAAAAAAATATAGCTGCGTTCATTAAATATGTAGTATTAAACATGACGACGATAAAGCAAGTTCGAACTACCAAGAAACAACTTACACAGATTATACAAACCGATTACATAACACGTGAAAGGAAATAAAAAGAAAATCGGGCCTTGAACCTGCGGAACTGTTGAGCAGGAACTAGGGAGAAAAAACTCGCATTAACTGCCTGTTAGCTGCACACTGCACGTTGCACGCGTAGTTTGAATGGTCTTGTGTAACCGGAATTAAAATATAAGTATAGAGATATTTAACTTTAACACCCACACTTACAATTATTGTATGCGAGAGCCTTGACCATGGTTTAAAAGGGCGAAATATTTATTTAATATTAATAGTAATCTATACTAATATTATACAGAGGAAAAATTTGATTATTTGTTTGCACTGAATAGGCTCCAAAACTACTGAACGGATTTGAAAAATTCTTTCACTCTCGGGAAGCTACACTATCCCCGGGTGACACAGGCTATATTATATTTTCAAAAAGTTAGGGATCCTTAATAAGACTCCAATAATGTAACCCAAGGTGTAAAAAATAAGAAAACCGAAGCAAAGCGAGGGCGGTTAGTCGTAAAAAATAAAAATAAAACAATACTGTAAAAGTTATGCACAAATAACGCTGACATAATGACTATGTATTTAATTGAATCAATGAAATAGCTAGTTTAAGTGCCACTACAAATTATACACGAAGACTGTAAGCATCAAAAAATTGTTAACATCTTCAAAGCGGTTGTGTTGTCGCCCATGGACGTCAATAATACCAAAGACATCACAAAGACGCGTAGTGGACGGTAGAAAGAAGACATAACTAAGAGATAAAAGAAAGAACTAAGCCACAGCGGGAACACGACCAAACGTTTGGCAGGTATGGTAAGTGATTCAAAGAAGACGGTGGTACCTCTAACTAGTCAGGCAGACTTCACGGAAAGATATTATTTTGATGACAATATTTATTCTTTATGTAACTGTTTTCGCCCGTTGCCAGGGTGTCCCCTGGACTCGCGGCATGCGATTGAAGACAGCATTCTAGGACAGAACAAATAATAATAGGCAAATCATTCGAAATAAATAAATTAATTAATAAACGCTCATACCACCGTAGTAGGTTTGTAGGTACCTGTGTCGCGGGTGGCATGGACGACACATATAACACATCACAATAAAATCCATAACCACATAAATCTGCCCCGGCAGGGAATCGAACCCGGGACCCCTCGCTTCGCAAGCAGGGTCGCTACCAACTAGGCTACAGGGTCGTCAAATTTGAAAATAGCAATAAAGTAACAATAAAATTTGAAAATGACAAATATGACAATACAGTGCTTGCTACTCTTGCTAGTAAAGGACACGATCATTCATTCACAGTCATAGTCGTTGACCACAAACTAAGTGGACTGGTTCGTACCGATGACGCAAAGCGCATGATTTCTTTAGAAACGCGAGGTTCAAGGCGCCGGTTGCATAAGCTCAGGTGAATAACCTCCGGCTTCTGAATCGTATTGCACTTTATGGTATAAACTTAATGATTTCAACAGGAAATAGTTGGAACATTTCACACAAACTTTCTACATACGAGAAAGAATTAGAGTTGTCTCTCTTACACTCTCTCTAAGGAACTGGATGAGATCAGCGTCACAATTTTGAATAATATACGACGTGCATTGGTCCAATTTGATGAAGCCCCTCCCTAAAAAAAGGGTGCGTGTACTTTTATACGCGCATGAGAAGTTATACTTCTTTGACATAATTAAATAAATATTTAATTTAATAAAGTGTATCAGTTTTAATTATCTTTCAAAAACAATTTTTGTACAAAATAAAAATAATAAAATATTACTTGTGTACTACCTATGTTTACACAAGTACAAACTAGATGGCGTTATTCATGAACCTGAATCACGCTGTTGAGATTCTGTGAGATTTGTATAAGTAATAACATTAAATTTTAAAAGAGGTAAAGATAATAAGAAAGAAGCTAGTGCCATCTATCCAATGCTTTCATACCCCCTCGTCCCCCTCCATGGTAGCGCAAACGTTTAACGCAACCTTTTTGCAATTCGCATAGGAAGTATAATTTCAAAAAACAAAAATCTGTTCGACCCTCCCCGTTTAACATAAAATATGGATCCGCTCAGACGTTAATACATTTCCTCACGTTACTTCAGGTTTCAGAAGCGCTCATAGAACAAAGACTTGTATTGATCATAGGTCAACAGCAGTGGGTGCGTTCGTTAGAATTGGTGGTCACTAGTGGTAATTTTCATCTCTTGCGAACTTCGGAAGGGGCTAGTAAATCCGTCAGTCGCGATTGTTATCATTAGATACCCGAAATATATTATAATAATATGCCGACACTTGAATTAGCCACCTACTCTTTCAATCCGCACTGTATTAGCGTGGTGAACTGCGGACTATATGCCTCTTTAAGACAAATAAATAATGCTACACATTCTTAGCCCCACACTAGGATTCCCTTTGTCGTGGGTGCCATGGACAATACACAAAAACAAGAACATCTACACCCAGACCAAGAACAGAAATTCAAACTCTTTCCAAATTTCCTCCTCGCTGGCAATCGAACCCAGGCCCCTTGGCACGGCGATCCGACATGGTAACCATGGCATCACATGGGTCGTCACAATGAGAGACTCGTGCCTGTCGGGGTCCATTAATAGGTTAACGTCACTTCAGTTTTGTCTGTGATCTCAACTGATAATATCTTCAGCAGGTACGAATTACCGCGGGTCGTTCACCCAATGACGTAAGCTTACGCAACCGAACCTTGAACCCCGATCTTTCATTGAGATAAATTTATTTCAAGACCGCGGACATAAAACGAGGTGGCTTATTTGCAATTTAAAACAATAACAAGGCGTAATATCGTAATAGCTGGCAGCTGAGTATTGAGCAGGGCTACAGCATGGGAATAGTAACCTCACGGTGGTAAACCTCATTCAGTGCTGCTATTGATAGATCAAAAATTAGGATCAACGATCAAAAGACGGTCCGGATTGTGCGTACTATGTCCATGCACCATGTACCATGCCCTGGTCATGGTAACCAAAACCAAACCAGTAATCAACCAAACCAGCCTTAAAGTTCAGCCTCTAGGTCTTTTCTGTAAACTCTTACGCCAAACGCTGCTTTCAAAATGAATGGGATTGACACTAATGTTCGGTAGACGTATTAAGTAGTTAACTAAATTTTATCTAAATTTTAAGTGAATAATCTGTAGTGTGCGTCCACACGTAACAATTTAGTAAAGCTCTTTAGTTCATACAATTCTACTTAATTACTTAACCATTTTACTAAATTTTAAGTAAATAGTGCCTGTCCAAACGTGTTATGTGATAAGCCCCGCCCACCTTCTTAACAGAAAATAGAAAAATTTCTAAATTACTTGCCTACTTGATTACTAAATTTTAACTTTTTTTTTTTAATGGAAATAGCCGGCAAACGAGCTGACGATCCACCTGATGGTAAGTGGCTATCGTCGCCCATGGACATCAGCAACACCGAAGGCATCACTGATGCGTTGCCGGCCAAGAAAGACAGAAGAAAAGAAAGAAAGAACTGGCTCTCAAGCCCCCATCCGGAACACGATGAGTCGTTTGGCGGCTGACTTATGCTCAAGGGTGGTAGCTATCCAGGCGAACCCCATGGAGAAATAATAATAGCAATAATGGTATTAAATTAACAATTAAAATCAATATTACCAATATAATCCCTCGAGGGGCCCTACCACCAGCGGGCCGGATTTAGTCGCCTTTTACGACACCCATCCAGCGTGGGACTTAACTACTAAATTGTCCGTTTACACGAATTAATTTACTTAATATTTAGTTAACTACTTAATTACATAATACGTGTAAACCGATCATAAGTGCGGAAAAATGTTCACGTGACTATTCCGCACCTAATGTCATTTCCGGTCATTTTGTAGGTGTTGGATGGCGTGAACGCTTACAAAAAAGTTCTGTCTAGAGATTCAGATTAACACGCCTACCTTCAAATCTCCCTCGAAACAGTGTCGGTGATTTAGGTCCTAAGGGGCCATCTATAAATTACGTCACACTAATTTCATGACTTTTTAACCCCTCCCCCCCTCCTTGTCACAGCTGGTTACATTTGCCCCCCCCCCCCCAGTGTGACGCCTAATAAATTATTAAATTAAAACAGCAATTCCGAAATGAGTTTTATTTCCATTAATTGTTTTTTTAACATTTACCATAATTTAATAATAATAATACATTTCTAACTATACATACCAATTATTCGATTTTGAAATGTTACACCCCTTGTTACACAATGTCACACTACATCGACCCACCTAACGTGTGACATAATTTATGGATGGCCCCTAATTATGATTTTTTCGAGTCTGAAATTTTCCAATTTAATTGTTGGACAGACAACTATTTTTGGTATAAAAATCCAGTTTGTTTCTCGAAAACTTAGAGTAGAGCGCTTTTAAATAAACTGGACCTTAAAAAATCAGTCCGCTCACAATTGCTGAAATATAGATGATACTTTTAAATTTACTAAGCTAACTCGTTTGAAATCTAAGAAATAAAATAAAATATTGAGCAACAAACGAAATTATTTCCTAACAACTATTTTCCTGCATTCAAATTTCACCACATACGAGTTGATCAATTCCATTATCTATAGTTCATTAATCCCAAGCCGGAATTTCAATTTGTCACGCTAAAAAAACTAGATGACACTTTGAACCCTATTGTTTTAATTGCTATATCTACGCTAAGTACATTAACTTCCATTGTTTCGGATTAAAACTTTATATCACCTATAAGAACATTGTTCTAAACAACTTAAAAATTCAGTCATCACATAATTATAACCTAAAACAAGTGATCAAATAATAGGATATTAATGGGAGTTTATGAGTAATATACTGTTTATTTAATTTTGAATCCTGACATTTACCCCTTATAAACGCTTACAAACTCATACATCACAATAACAATCATGACCCGAGTACAAATATTTATCTGTCACATTAATATCTGCCCCGGCCGGGAATCGAACCTGGGACCCGTCGCTTCGCAAACAGGGTCGCTACCAACTAGGCTACAGGGTCGTCAAATTATTGTAAATTATTTAATATTGAATATGTAATTAAATAATACGTTTAAGCACTTCAAAACCAAGCAAATGAGTACTAAACTGAAATGGTTTGTATTAAACTTAAAATTTCTATCCACTTGGTAGTCAAAAAACTATCAAAAAGTTTCATTGTACGTACAAAGTTTCATAAGAATCTGTTCAACAAAAGGTAAAAAAAATCACAATATTTAGTCCAACCTGCGTGCGTATAGGTTAAGCTAAATAAAAGCGTTTAAAAATACTTAAGCTTAATCGAAAAGCAGACGCGACCAGCAAATGGTCGCGTGTTCATCAGTGGCGTAGCTAGCCCTAAGGAGGCCCCATATCAATATTTGTTGCGGGGCCCCCTTAACGTCAACTCTCTAATATAAAAGAAGTGCCAACTGGTCGTAGGCCGCTGGCGAGCTATTTCTTGGGGAGTGTTAGTGGGGGCCCTTATACGCTGGGGGCCCCATATACGGCCCCGTGATACGGCGGTAGCTACGCCGCTGGTGTTCATACACGCAACCCATTACCTTTATAGGTACCATATATTTTTGAAGTAGTTCACTTATTGACTGGTTTTTCGTCAGCAAAACGTCAATGAAATACACGCGTATTTTGGATTGGTCATCCAGTCGTCAACTCATCTCATTTCGGATGGTGACATAAACAAAATAACCAGTCTAGCCTTGAGGATTCATCACAACGTAACACAGAGTTCATTAACCTTGTTATCTAAGATTTGCCTTTGATTTTTATATCCGGATCCGGTCAGAAAGTGCGCAAACACAGTTTTCGCAGTTTCACCAAACAGAGGCCTGCGGTGCGCATGGCAAGTGCGCACGACGCGAAAGCGCTGCGCGACGCGCATCTTAAAAGGTTGTACGGGGATCGTGCAGTTTTGAACTTGAACTAAAATTTCAATAAGATTTAGAAGAGTAAAGAGTACTTAAAAGTTAATACCATAATAGCCAAAATCAGATTTTTTCACAAATATTAATTACTAATTATATTTCAAACGAGTAACCGCCCTCGCTTTGCTTCGGTTTTCTTATTTTTTTACACCTTGGGTTACCTTATTGGAGTTTTATTAAGGATCCCTAATTTTTTTTAAATATAATACTTATAGCCTATGTTACTCGGGGATAGTGTAGATTCCCAACAGTGAAAGAATTTTTGAAATCGGTTCAGTAGTTTCGGAGCCTATTAAATGCAAACAAAAAATCAAATCTTTCCTCTTTATATATTAGTATAGACAACAGGTTGAAATAACAAATAATAAAAGCAAAATAAAATTAATACATATTTTGCAAAAAAAAAATCTAGTGCTTAGCTATTGCGGCTCTAATTTTTATATAAATATTTTTTTTCTGAACGAGACCTGAAAGTTTTCATTTATTATTCACTGCTGAAAGCTATGCATAACACAATATATTCATGTCATTTAAAAATTTAAACAATAAAATCAAAGTGTTTAGTTAAATAATCTTTGCTTCCTAATCAAGTAAATACATATCAATAACATACACAAAATTACTCACCGCTCAAGACGAGTGGTTCGCGCTACAAGGCTGGGTGATCGACCGTCCGCTAGACGACTCACATGGAAGGTCGACGTTCGATTCCGTATGAAATGAGTTTGCATAACATTGATCTTTGTTTCCTAACTCATTTACATAATTAATTCACGATTAATTATTTACGTAAAAACCCGCCAGATACAGTAATGTTTCGGTAGAGAGTAACCTTAACCTTTAATTGTTGATTTTTGATACAATTTCGAGAGAATTACTAGTATTTATTTTTATTAACAGGACTAATGTAGGTTACATTAGCAGTCTTAACTTCCAGAGTCTTTTAAAAGACTTACAGGACCTTCTAACTAACCATACCTTCTACATTCGTGGTTTGTTGTAAGATGTCCATGAGCGGCAGGGCATGATGCCACTGTAAGATCGTTTGCTATAGGGCTTGTTTCACAATCTTCAAGTCCGAAGTAAGCTATTCGTTGGTTAAGTTGACATTTCGTGTATGTAAAATGACACTTCAACGTCACTTTAACCGGCGAATAGCTTATTCAGGACTCTACTTGAAGATGGTGAAACAAGCCCTAGCACATAAAATAATCTTCACTTTACTTCAAAATTAGTGATAACTCGAAAACTACTCGTCAGATCTTGCTCAAATTTAAATGACACTACATGACAAGCACAAGCTTTCGAATGTAAAAAGAATTATCAAAATCGATACATCCAGTAAAAAGTTATGAGGTGACACACATAAAAAATACAGTCGAATTTAGAACCTCCTCCTTTTTTTGAAGTCGGTTATCAAACCTTTAATTATTATGCAGTGATGTGGTGATAGCCCAGTGGTTTCAATATTGGCCTGTTACATGAGGAAGCCTGGATTTAAACCTGGCGCTCAGTTCTTTATAAATTATGTGCGTTCTAGAAATTAAAAGATTGTTACTTAACTCAAGGAAAAAATCAATAAGCGACCGAGAAGTGAGAGTTACCTATAAAGGCAATGGTGGTGTTAGAGACCGCAGGCAGCGAAGCGAGGGCTCCCAGGTTCGATTCCCGGCTGGGACTTACAATATTATGTACGTATGTGAAAAATAAATATGTGTTTGTTCGCAGATTATGGAAGTTAGTGATGCCATAATGTGTGGTCAGTGCACTCTATGGCAATGCTCGCAGCAAGAATGAATTTGTCATAAATTAAAGTTTATAAGAAAAGAGTGAATAAGCTTTTAGTAAGTTAATATGCTCACCACCTTGGACCACACCTCCACTTACCATCAGAGGGGATTGTGGTCAAGCATTAACTTATTTGTGTAAAAAAATATATCAAATAAATTTATTGAATGTACAAGGGGATTTTTAGATAAACTCGTTCTTGACCAATAGAGATTAGTAATTCTGAAAACCAAATGATTAGATGGCAAGAGACTCAAGAAGACTAAACGTTAAAGGTTCTATCAATTCATCGTGTTTCGGCTGGGGTTGGGGTTTGAGGACCATGTCTTTCTTTCTCTCTCTTCGTTGTTGGTCAGCTACATATTGGTGATGTCTTTGGTGTTACCTACTGGTGTCCATAGGCGAGTGTTACTTACTGACAATCAGATGGATCATCAGGTCGTTTGTCGAGTAATTAAACAAAAAGTCCTTTTGTTGTTTGGTTATTACCTAAGGTTGCAGTGATAGCTTAGTGGTTAGAACGTTGGTCACCCGAACGCAGGGCCCCGAGTTCAAATCCTGGCACGCACCTCTAATTTTCAAATATTATGTGCGTATTACAAGTTAATTATTACTTGCTTCGGTGAAAGAAAACATCGTTAGGAAAATTGCACACTGGAGAGTTCTCCATAAAGTTCTCAAAGGTGTGTAAAGTCTACCAATACGCACTTGGCCAGCGTGGTAGACTATGGCCTGTACCCCTCACATTGTGAGAGGAGACCCCGAGCCCAGCAGTGGGACAGTTATGGGTTGTTTGCTTTGCTTTTTTTATTACTTAAGCACCAGGCTAATTCAACTACGCTAAAAAATCTTTGTCATGCTGTCGGCCAATTATTTATTATCCTGTGATTCGAATCCAATTGCTTTCGGTAGAACTAGACCAAAAACATAATTGCATTGAAAAGTGATTAATTTGTAACTTTTCCTCTAAATTTTGCAAAAGGAACAGGAAAATTTCCGTTTAGTTCGTAATTTTCCGAATGAAAGACACGTATTGCGGTTTTCATTATTTTAATAATATTTATACACAGTGTGTTGTATAAGTAAAAATATTCCGTAGCTAGACTTACCAATTTATAAGACAGTTCTGTTATAAAGCTATAAACTACAAGCGATATAACGTTAAAACTCAATACTTTATTTTGTTACCCTTTCAATACAGGGAGAGACAGTAACGGAGAAGACCTCTTCTTCTTTCTCGGAGGGGAAGAATAAATTTCTACGATATTTTTAATTAAAATAAATAAATATACTATTTTAACACTTCTGCTTTTAGAATGAGTAGACATAACTCATTAAATCAACTATCCTACGCCTACTAGTATTATAAATGTGAAAGTTTGTGAGGCTGTTTCTCCTTCACGCAAAAACTACTGAACGGATTTTCATGTAATTTATTTATTTATTTATTTATTTAAACTTTTGAACCTTACAACAATGTACCTCACAAAGGCGGACTTAATGCTAAAAGCATTGTCTACCAGTCAACCTTCGGGAAGTAAGAGAAACATCAGTGGCGGTTTTATGAAAATAATTAAGAGAAAAACAAAACACATATACTAAAAGGGAAATGTAGCATACAGGTAGACCATATTATAACCTTAAATAAAATTTATCGTTTGATCGTTACTCGCTGAAGATCCAACAAAGCCACACCTACGTCATTGCACCTTTATTGTGAGTCAATCTTGTTGTTTTTATAGGTGAATGGATTTGCGTCAAGAGATAGGAAGGTGTTCCGCGGTATCGACCGTCAATGGAAGTCTTGTTATTATAATGACCTATTTGTGGCCCACTGAAGGAGCTTAGAGGCTCTAGAGCCTAGAGTATATTATATGAATAAATAAATAAATAAATAAATAAATATTTATAACACTTTATTGTACACCACAGTCAACAATGAAGAGACACATACTTGAGTAAAAATCAGTGACGTAGCTAGCCCTTCCGGGGCCCCGTATCAAAATTTTGCCGGGGGCCCCCTCTTGACTCGAGGGTAAATATCTTTCTCAAAAGAAATAAAAAAGCTAGCGTGAATTAAAACAAATATAATATATTAACATCGATTAATAAACCACATACAATCAATACTCTAAAATTTTATTCTGGGTGCAGCTCTTTTTCGTTTCGGGAGATCCGAACGCGAGCGCAGACTCAGTAGCCGATGTGATACGACAGGGCATCATGGTCATTGTCAACGACATGGTCATCCGCGTGCACACTGAGATCCATCTCAGGGCTTAATACAAAGTTTAACGCTGCCTCCTGGTCAGCAAAAAAGCAGACTAAAAGGAAGGCAATTTAAAGTTCATCGGCAGAACTGGCTAGCGAATGGACGATTACCCCTCTGGTAGTCGAGAATTCTGGTCGCTAGCTCAAGCTGCTGAGGGTAACTTCTGTCGGTCGTCTCTTCCACAACTGCGTAAATCGGACGACTCCGTGGTCCACACGGCAAAGGGGAATGCTGAACTTCTTGGCATCATTTTTGCCGCCAACTCAACTCTTGATGATAGAGGGATCGCCTCCGCCTAAAAATCTGTGAGAGCTTGATACCAAGAAGTTGAGAGGACCAGACAGTATTTACGCAGTGGTGTTAAAGATGTGTGCTCCCGAGTTGATTCCAGCCCCGGAACTAGGGGGGGGGGGAGGGGCAAACCGGGGCACCCGCCCCGGGCGGCAATTCAGGGGGCGCAAAAATCATAATATAGTATGATTAAAAATAAAAAACGTGCTGCACAAAGCGCCTAGCATGCGGAAGCCTGGTTGGGAGAATAAATAAATTTATTAAAAAAGAGTTCTTATTGTCCCATTCACGAAAAATGACAGCTATTATTTATTTGTGAGGTTTTTTATCTTATCTCTATCACTATCAAGTTTCTGCCCCGGTTCGAAAAAATTGTAGATCCGGGGCTGGTTGATTCCCCGTCTTAACGTGTGTCAAAATTTCTACCAGTTTGACCCACGTAACATAACATTTAATAGAATCAGGTCACAGTTTAACTAGTAACCATACATACAATATATTACATAAATCGGAAAAGGGTTTTAAATTAAATATACTAGAGCAGTTAGAAATAATAAAACATATAACCCAAGTTTTACACTGCTGAATGAACAAATTAATGTATCCAACTCGCCTTTACTGAGGATTTCCAACAGTAATAATCACCAGATTACGTCAGACCCGGTTTCTGCCGGCGTGAATCACTAATTATCAACAACGTCATTAGATAACCAGTGGGCGAGTAGGGTATAAATAGGCCACGCTCAGTGAACGATGTTCACTTTGCGACTAACCATCGTAGAGTCAACTTACCCTGATGATGCTCCGTTTCGGGGCGAAACACGTGTTGGTGCTGGTATGTATGTTGGTATATACTTTTAATTATTGTAGTGCATGTTTCCGTTGTGGGAGGGAGGGAGGTGCCACGCATGTCTTAAAGTATATACCATCATACATGTTATCCGCGGATTGTTGCAAAGTAGACTAATACTAACTTAATAACAATGGATTTCCGCAAAGTAACGCCTGATACTATTAACTAATGACATCCAGAGATCTTCGTCGACCAGTTTCAACGATCCAACGCAGTATCCAACGGTTCAGGGAGACCGGTACTTATGTGAGAAGACCAGAACAAGGCAGAAAAAGACGCACTTCGAGTAGGGATGATCGTTTCTTTCGGCTTCGTGTACGTAGGAACCCCCGTTTGACGGCAGTCCAAGCCCGACATATTATGAGTTAGAAGCAGTGCGGGTGTAACCGTAAGTGAGCGTACGATACGAAGAAGGTTCGAAGATAAGCCTATAGCCTCCCTGCTTGCAACGGTAATTGAGCGCGAGATTAACATGCAGCTCCTGGGATATTTGGAAGATCATCAGCTGATCTGTGATCAACAATACGGTTTTTGCGACGATCGTTCAGCTGGTGATCATCAAATTTATCTTATGCACCTGTAGGCATCGTCAGGTTATTGATCGCAACGGGGAAGCACTATCAGTCAGCCTAGATTTCGCTAAAGCCTGTGACCAGGACTGGCACAGGGATGTCTCACGAAATAAACATCTTACAGTCGCTGTGAGAGGTTATGCAGTTAGGTAGTCAGCTTTCTATCTGAGCGACATATCAATATACTACATAGTAGATGGTTGTTGCTCAGATATGAAACCTATAAAATGCTGGTGTTCCCAAGGGTCTGTGGTATCCCCTACGCTGTTCATTCTGCATATCAATGACATGGCATGAGTGGCAACTGTTGCTATGCAGATGACAGCACAGGGGATGCCTACTACACAGCCCCCCTTAATTCCTCTCAGTTGCAAAACTTGCAAGTGGCGGATAGCAGGCTTAAAATTGTGTCTGAAGTCGAGAACTCTCTGGAGCAAGTCTCGGAATAGGGTTGACTTAATTTAGTCGAGTTCAAGCCCACGAAGACACAAGTTGGCGCGTTTACCACTAAGAAAACCCCATTTTTCGTAGTGCCTCAATTCCAGGGTACCGCGCTCATCACTAAAAGATTTGTAAGATTCTGGGAGTTGACATCTCGAGTGATGTGTAGTACCAGCGTCATTTGGAAGCCATGGCTACGTTGGCTTCCAAAAAGCTTGATGTTTTAAACCGGGCTAAGGTGTAAGGCACTGAGAGCGAGGCACCTGCTCATGCTTTACAAAGCTCATGGCCGAATTGAAGTTTTATCCACACCGATGAGACTCGTGGAGAACTTCTACGGTCCGATTCTCCCGATCATCTTTATCACGCACGTGCTACGTGTAGAATGAGCTTCCTCCTGAGGTATTCCCGGAGCGCTGTGTCATGGGGTTGCCGCCGGCATGTTCGCGCAGCACTCAGTTCCGGAGAGCATCTTGAGTCGTGTAGAACGTAATTTTTTTGTACATTAAATATTTTGTTTAAATTCTGATGAGGGCATTTAAATAACTGATTAGAAGTTTTTCTTATTATCTGTACTGCCTGTTTGTCTTCAATTCGTCGAGTTTCCAGATTTAGAATCATGGCCTCTTAAAAATAAATTGCATGATGCTAAAGTAATTAATGCATTAATACGATGAAAGATGGTACAGAAAGTAATTTTATTGTTGATTTCACTTTTCAATGAAGTATCGATGATTTCCGGAACATTTTTCGAATCATAATAATTAATTTCCGGATCATTTCACGAATTTTTTCTCAGGCGCATTGGGGGCCCCCTCAACCCCGGGGCCCCGTATAATTGATACGGCTGATACGGCGGTAGCTACGCCCCTGGTAAAAATTAACAATATTTGTGTACTAAAGGCGACCTTATCGCTAAATAGCGATCTCTTCCAGATAACCTTTGGAAAGATGGCGAAGGAAATTTAAAAGAGATGCTGGTAGGTAGATACAGTGTAATAAAGAAGTGTATATCGTACCACGCTGTCCTAGTACGAATGACCGAGTGACCAACCCAAGTGTCAGTGTTTTTAACCACGAAAAAAGGAAGTTCTCAATTCGACACCTATCGTTTTTTTTAATGTGTGGTCACACAGCAATCGGCACAGGGTGGTCCGATTTTGATGATTCTTTTTTTAATGGGTCCGATATGTCTTGAAGTTGGTCCCATTTTTTTATGTCAGGTGACAAGGGTATAACGCTTCACATTCATAACATAGCCTCACACCACGATTCTCTGTATCGTGGGCATCATGGACAATACCTACACAAAGAGAAGAACACATACACCCAGACCAAGAACAGATATTAAAACTCGACATTTAATTTTTCGCCTCGCTGGGAATCGAATCCTGGGCCCCTTGGTACGGCGGTACGATTTAGTATCCATTGTACCACACGGGTCGTCAAAAGTATGTGCTGTAACATTCGAGACTTCCATAAAATAGTAGGGTAAGTTGGCGTCCAGATGTAATTTGCGACGACCCTGTAGCCTAGTTGGTAGCGACCCTGCCTGCAAAGCGAGGAGTCCCGGGTTCGATTCCCGGCCGGGGCAGATATTTATGTGACAGATAAATATTTGTACTCTGGTCATGGCCTATGGGTGTTATTGTGATGCGTTATATGTGTCGTCAATGCCACCCGCGACACAGGTAAAAACCTACTGCGGGGGTATGAGCGTGTAAGCGTTTGTTTATTATTTATTATTAAAAGAAAATATGTATAAAGTTCTTGTTATACGCCAATAAACCCATGGACCGGTTCGCCTGCCAATGACATTCACATTTTCGGTCACGTTTGTACGTTTGTGCAGTCACGTTTCTTTTAAGGTTCAATTACGTTTAAACAGATGCACTAATGGTTATATGAAGTAAGCTCTGCAGGCCACAAGTTTATTGGTTTACTTATACCGATAGAATTTTGTGTGAAAACCACAGGTATAAAGAAACGGGCGACCTGATTGTAGTCATCACAGCATATAGAAAAGACTAGCTGAGCCGACGAACTTCGTATCGCCTAACAATTTTTTTTCTAAAATAAAAGTAGCCTAAGTTACTCCTTGTTACATCAGCTATCTGCCAGTGAAAGTCCCGTCAAAATCGGTCCAGCCATTTCAGAGATTAGCCGGAACAAACAGACAGACAGACAGACAAAAATTGTAAAAAATGTTGTTTCGGTATATGTACCGTGTATCTTTCACTAGCAGATAGCTGATGTAACAAGGAGTTACTTTTATTTTAGAAAAAAATTGCATGTTGCAGAACAATGTCTGCCGGGTCAGCTAGTTTATACTATAAAATCATGATATTTCTAGATGGACGGTCAGGCATCTGAAACAATAGCCTATCTATGAGTTACGTTTAAAATCATTTATGAAGCTTTAAGCTGTTGAAGCGACAATAGTTCACGTCACGTCACACATCCTGCATATGACGTCAGACATGGTGACGTCGTGCGTGTTATACGTAATATAATATCGTATCGTCGAATTGCTCGGGGAAACTTCGAATTATCAGCATTTTACCTCCATGAGAAAATTAATAAACATGACGTCATCCACTTTATATGTAGAGCTTGAGCAGACGACTTGTGCGGCGCAAAGGTAGCTATGCCGGATCGCCGCGCCGAGGGTCCTGGGTTCAATTTCCAGCTAGGCGGAAATTTGAATGATGAGTTTGAATTTCTGTTCACGGTCTGGGTGTGTGTATTCTTGTCTTAGTGTGTTGTCAATCTGGTATCTGGTATACATAATTAAAAAAAAAATTGTAAAAAAGGTGATAAATCTAAACAAAAATAATACAACCAAACATAAAAAATACAAACAAATTGAAAAAAAAACTATTAAATAATATATTTATTGGCGTCAGTTAAAAAACCACTTACCACCATCAGCTATTTACATTAAAAAATCACAATCCCCTTTAAAACCGAATCAGTATGACTCACAACCGCAGGTGAGTCATACTTTCTCCAATACAGTTCAGTGTAAATTGTGACGTCAATTGAGTCACGTGATTAAATACGTCATTTTAATTTCGTGCAACGGAATTTCCGGATAGCGTTATTTAACAATTAGCGTAAGGAATATTAGTTAATAAATCGTGCTTATGAACTTTTAAAAGTTTTTATTTAATTTGCGATGATTTTGTTATTCAAAACTTGCAAGCGAGATAACTTAGGACCGTATTGATAAACCGATCACGACTCAATATAACGATCTCAAATCTTACAGATGTAACTTTTTCATAAGGTTTGACATATTTCGGCATCCCAAACTGAGTCTTAAGATTATAACATCCATTTATTAAAACGGGCCCTAGGTAGTTTCTCGTAGGGCATTAAAATTTTATAATAACCACAATAATAATATGATATAAACCAATTTATAAAGATGCAAGTTTTGATTTTTCGTCTGTTTGTAATGGATAAACTCCTGGATTAAAAATTACTGGACAGATTTCAAAAATTCTTTCACCAATAGAATGCTCTATCTTTTCTGACTAACGCCCCAGCCCCCAACTCAGAGTCACTAACGGTTACTTAAATCGCTACTTAGTACAGAATTTGTATGGTGTTTCTTTACTAAGGAGCGATTAAAGTAACCGTTAGTGACTCTGAGTTGAGGAGTGAGAATTTTATAAAAAAAAACCAAAGTAAAGTGAAGGCATTTACTAGTAATAATATACATATATTCAGGGTTGAGTCCAGAGTCGGTAACTAAACATTTATAGAATATTAGCTGCCCGGACAGACTTTGTTCTGCAATTTTTTTTTTATTTTGAGATATAAGCTATCCTATTGCAAATTTGATTAAAATCGGTTAAGTAGTTTAGGAATCCATCGCGGACAAACAACGTGACACGTAATTTATATATGAAAAAATATATTAGAAAATAAATATAACAGCCTTTCTAATTAATTAATTATAGTGATACGTTCGACGTTATTAAGTTACGAACAAAAACCAGAACATGATGTGACGTCATCAACTTGTGACTCGATTCAAATAGTGGCGTCATGAATTTTCCCGAAAGCTCTAAGGTGAAAGTATGAGTCAGACCTACGTTATGTGGGCTTACGTGAAAACTGCGAACTGTTGTGATCGTACTGTGAGTCAGGTGTGATTCACCGATTGTTTTTCACGTAGACTAATATTACAGGCGAGTGATTGACGTGATGAGAGAAAGGTAAAATATTTCAGTTATTTTTACTAGATAACATTTTATTGAAACTTATCTATACTATAATTATATACATTACGAGTAACCACCCTCGCTTTGCTTCGGTTTTCCTATTTTTACACTTTGGCTTATATTATTGGAGTTTTATTAAGGATTCCTAATTTTTTTTTAAATATAAAATAACCTATGTCACCCGGGGATAGTGTAGCTTCCCGACAGTGAAAGAATTATTCAGATCGGTTCAGTAATTTCGGAGCCTATTCAATGCAAACAAACAATCAAATCTTTCCTCTTTATAATATTAGTATACTCGTAGATAAAGAGTAGGCCAATAAACCTGGTATCCCCTTTTTAACCGTACTCAGTTCGTTTTCTTTTAACGTTTGTTACCTCAGAATTCAGTCATTTATCAACCGATTTGGATGTTTTTTTATTTCAAAGGGACCTAAAGAAAATGCATAGGTTGTTTTGAGATGCTCTTATTAAAAAACAGTTTTTATGTAGCTACATCAAAGTTACACCAAACGGAACACCAATGCATTGCCCATCAAGGAAGAGAGAGAAAGAAAGAACTGGCTTAAGCCTTTAGCCTGGACTCGATGAGTGAGTGAGTTGTTTGGTGGCTGATTCAAGCAAAAAGGTGGTAGCTTCATCAGAAAATATATAAGAATAACATTGAAGTATTATTACTAGCATATAGAACCGACACCGCGAACACAATGTATGTCCCAATGAATTGGCGCCGATCGGCTTAAATTTTCAATGGATTCGTTCGATTTTGAAAGGAGAACGGGGGCTCAATTTTGAAAACAGAACCTCCCGGCGGGACACACATTTTGTTCGAGATGTCTGTTCTATGACATTATACTTCAATGAAGAATAATTACAACATAAGCTTAATACATAATTATAATGGGAGGGCTTCTTCGCCTCAGAGGTCGCCAATGGGATTGGGCCGTTATTCTAAGCCGCCCCAATACATGCAATGAGATGAGATGAGATGATATACAAGTAACTAAGATATATCTTACACAACTAGCGCTCAGCTCGCGGCTTTGCCCGCGTTTCCCGGGATAATAAATATAGGGTTATATGTTACTCCATGTCATGGTCTTCCTAGCTATTAAATGTCATGAAAATCATGGAAGTATAATTTCATAGAACAGACATCTCGAACAAAATGTGTGTCCCGCCGGGAGGTTTTATTTTCAAAATTGAGCACCCGTTCTCCTTTCAAAATCGACCGAATCCATTGAAAATTGAAGCCGATCGGCGCCAATTCATTGGGACAAACATTATCTTCGCGGTGTCGGTTCTATATGCTATTAATAATACTTCAATGATGAAAATGCACATGCATACCTCCTCGCAAACTGTCACTTATAATAATTATAATTTTAGTTTATTTTAGTAATATAGTACTATTATTTCTTCTTTGGTAGGATCGAACCTGTATCAGTCAGAACCACAACCAAGTAGATATCTGTACATCGTTGAAATTAATTAATGCGTCATTTTCCAGAACAAAGATTGTTTGCCCGTTCTTTCTAACTCCTCTGTAACTTTATTGTTGAAAAACTTTCGCAACAAAGTATAAACGAACTGAAGCACTTTCAGCGAAACGTTTTGAAATCTAGAAAACGTGACTGTTTGTTAAGTAACGTTTGAAACGTTCCTTTTAGTAAGTATTTTTAGAAAAGGATGTTTTATAAATTATCTGAAAATACGAGCTTGGGTTCTGGTGAAAACGAGAAAATGTTGGTATGTTCATGAATTAATTGTGTCTATATATTCCATAAAAAATAACCAATACATACATAATGAGGACACGACATAATATGCCAAATCGCTGTTCGTAGCGTCCTGGGTTTGATTCCCAGCGAGGCAGAGATTTGAATGATTCAATTTCTGTTCTCAATCTGGGTGTTGTGTGATACTGAGTGTTGTCCATGGCGCCCACGACACAAGGAATCCTAGTGTGGAGCTATGATTGTGTAGCGTCATTTTTTTATTACCCGACTGCCAGTAAGAGTTATGTTTTTGCGCGTATCTTGTATGTATGAATGTATGTTTGTATACTTTGTATGTATGCATTTAATATTCTTCATTACCTCGTATATTCCAAACTGCTGAATCGATTCATATAATTAAAATATCGTTTTGACAATATCGTCTTGACAACCCAAGTGTTTCTAGACATGAAATAAAAACAACAAATATGGTGGCTGTGAGATGCCCTGTTTCCGTTGTGAGAGGGAGGGAGGTGCCACGCATGTCTTAAAGTAATATACCATTATACATGTTAACCGCGGATTGTTGCAAAGTAGACTAATACTAACTTAATACTATCAAAAAATAAAAAAAAATCAAATAATGCAAAAAATTAAAAAGCTCACCATAAGGATTTCGAAAAGGTCTGTTATGACAGGATTTTTCATAAAGGCGGGTTTTTTTTTTAATTTATTAAGGGCTCAAAATTATTCTGTTTATTCAACGACAATATATAACCCTAAACGCTCGAGCCACGTGACTGTCTGTTGTTATACAAATAGGAATTCTTTCGTTCCTATTTGTATAACAAAAGACGGTCTGGCTTATAAGATTTCGTCAGGACGTCACGAGTCCCTTTGAAGTTATGAAAGTATGAAGCCAAACTAAATGAACCTTCCAAAATGTTACGTAGTGCTTCTTTGGTTTATTATTTGTAACTACGCACCTTTATTTTCTTAAAATATACGAACTATGTAGCTTTATTTCTTCATTTCTTTCTTAGTTGGAAACGCATGGAGAATAGTCTACTAATACTAATACTGCTAATAATACCTACCTGTAGGCCCTTTGGTCTCTTTGCAGTGTCAGGAATTTCCACTGCAGTGACAAATTGGATAGCAGAGTAGTTGCGAGGTTACTAGATCCGTTGTGTGAAATATCTCGATGACTCGATGACTTTTTACTAGCCAATCAATCCTTTTTAGGGTCCCGAAGTACCCTCGTAAAATCGGAAACCTTGGAGTTTCGTCATGCCCGTCCTTCCGTCTGTCCGTCTGTCCGTCTGTCCGTCTGTCGTCTGTCCGTCTGTCCGTCTGTCCGTCCGTTCGTTTGTCCGAAGCAAAGCGCCGGGACGTCTGTCCGTCTGTCCGTCTGTCCGTTTGTCCGTTCGTCCGCCTATCCGAAGCAAAGCGCCGAGACCCTTAGTGCTAGAAAGCTGTACTTTGGCATGGATATACATATTTATTAAAAAATCCAGAATCGTAGAATAAAATATTGAAAAAATCTTCTTCAGGTCGTAAGTCTGGTCGGGGGGCGTCCTGTGCTGCTTTTTCCGAGGCGTGTTCATTCGAAGACCTTTCTTCCTCAACGGTTACTGGTCTTTTGAACTATATGGCCAGCCCATTACCACTTCAGCTGGCTAATTCACTGCGCTATGTCGGTCAGCTTCGCTCATCGGGTTTCATCATTTCTAATTCGATTGCGTGTGTCCGGGCAATATAATTAATGTCCAGTCAAATCAGGCAAAGTGATTAATTGTTACTTAAACCACAAAACACATATTAAACTTCATTATTTATCACATTACCGGGCTTTTTGAATATTCGTACGTGGTAGTTAACACGTAATATAAGTAATATTATTACTTATGCTTTTAGGGTTACGATGTCAAATGAAACCCTTTGTTTGTTATGTCCATCTGTCCGTCCATCCATCCTTCTGCCATGCAGCAGGCATGGTTTCTGTCACCGCTCCGGCGCTGTCCGGAGAAACAGACGAAACTATAAGGGGTCCGATTTTTCTTCCGAATCCTAACGATGACAGAAATCAATGACTAATAAACAGAAGACACTCTTCAATACTGTACATTACTCTACGTAGAGTGTAAAAACAGGGTTCACGACCTGCAGAGTCAAAGCCCCTCGTGTGAGACAATTATGTAGACGCTCTTTTTCGTTAACAGGGGCAAGAACCTTGGGGTTATTGTCTATTACTAGTACATTTAATTATAAGGTTGAAAGATCTGGGGTGCGCTGTCAATTTTTGGGGCAAGGGACTCTCCTTGTAATTGAGGCGCCGTTTATGGCCCCCAAAGGATACGGTTCTTTCCTCATACCTGAGAAGTACAGGAACACTACGCTTCTCCAGTGCGGATTTGTGAAGGGCTTAGTGGCTAACCCACACGTCGCCAGTTTTTATGCTACCCGCTTTTTGACATGACTTAACGATTGCTACCTTATGTTAAAAACTAACGCCCCAACTCAGAGTCACTAACGGTTACTTAAATCTCTGCTTAGTAAAGAATCACCATACAAATTCTGTACTAAGAAGCGATTTAAGTAACCGTTAGTGACTCTGAGTTGGGGCGTATGGCCGTCGGATTACGTGGCTTCAAAAATACGGAAATTCAACAAAATTTTGCCAAGTTTAATTTTACATCCCACATACCCTGCCCTACACTAAAAAGGTAAGTTTTATGTGAAAAAAAAAACATAAATAAATAAATACAAAAATTGTAGATGCATTTAACTTTTTTTCATAGGACTTGTAGTATTATAGTACCGTATGTATAAGTATAAGACTTGTATCTAGTAGCCAGAAATAGAGATAAACTGTTTTTCACCCTTAAAAACTCACCCCCCGACTCACTTCCCGACCTCAGAGCCCGTAAATTATTTTTCCTTTCATTTTTGTAATATTCTCTTCCTTTTCCAATGGGTTTCATCCTACTATTATTTTTTTGATTTCAAAAATTATCGACCCTGGTCTAGAAACTATAACGTAGTCTAAAAATGTAAATAAATAAATTATCCACCATGATAAAATAACAACTGTTCCCTAAATTCAACCCTCCTTACAAGTTTCCGTAGTGTAGTGGTTATCACGTGTGCTTCACACGCACAAGGTCCCCGGTTCGATCCCGGGCGGAAACATAGGTATATGTATATGCTGTTACATAGAGTTTTTGTTTTTTTTTGTTTGTCCTGTAGATTTAAGCTTTATAGGTACTGCATATTTTTTTCAATATTTTAAGATACAAGATTTAAATTGAGTTAGTATGTCTTAAAACTCATAAGACTCCGATAATACTCTTGTTTTCTTACTATTAAGTGGTATTGTAGTTAACTGTTATTACCTTCACGATCACAGATGCAGTTTGTCTGTCCGAAGCTGTAAAGGCTCATAGTGAAAATAGCAACTGTCCATTCGAAAAAAATATTTTATCAGCGTTCTCGGAAAACTTTTTGGTTACTTCTATGTAGGTTTTCCCCACAAGCAGGAAAAGTAATTTTGTGAGAATGTGGTTAATTTGTTAAATAATTATTTGATATAAATCTATATGGCGAATATTCGCGTTCATGCTAAATTTGTGATGAGTCATAGGCGGAAAATACTATAGAAGATATTCTTTGCTTCTCACTCGCACACGAAACAGAGCAATTATTGTGACATGCTGTCTACAAGTGAAACGAATAAACAAAATTAGTTTATTAAAATATGTAGGTTATTTTATTAAAATTTATATTTTGTCATAATCACATAGGTATGTATAAACCTTGAATAAATGTTGAAAATAAGGATGAAAAAAATGCATTAGCTGTCTGAAATATTTTGAGTATACGTCATGGGGATATTTTGAAATAATACCTAAAATAATGAGTGTGATGTAATTAAATACTAAATAAATAATAAATGATTCATTGTCGAAACCACAGGTCGAAACGGTATTATTCGTACTTACGTCGCTTTGAACGTAATGGCGCATTAAAATGTGTGGTGAGGATGATTTAGTTATGTATTTTGTGGTTATTGTGTCACAAATTTACAAGAAAAGCCTGGCTTCAATTGTGGGTCACTATAGGTCACGGGTCCTTCTTTGTAATTAAGGGAGCCTACGATTAATTTGCGCTGTGCTACTGGGGAAATCGAAGAATCCAACTCGGCTGGGCAGCGTTCGGGAAATTACGACACATCTTATCATCCAAAATTTCTCAGTGCCTGAAGTCGAAACTATTTGAGCAATGTGTGTTGCCAGTGTTAACATGTGGATCCGAGACGTGGTCTTTTACTTTTGGCCTCATTGGAAGGCTCAAAGTCCCACAACGCGCTATGGAACGAGCTATGTTAGGTATTTCACTACGAGATAATACCGACATAGCTAGCAGAGTTAGCTGGCTGAAGTGGCAATGGGCAGGCCACATCGTTCGAAGGACACATAACCGATGGGGTCGCAAAGTCCTCGAATGGCGGCCAGGTCTCGGTAAAAGGAGCACTGGTCGCCCCGCGACCAGGTGGACTGATGATCTAAAAAAGACGGCGGCAAGCTGCTGGATTCAGAAGGCCCAGGACCGGTCGGAGGGGCTCCAATTAGGGGATGCCTATGTCCAGCAATGGACTTTAAAAGGCTGTTAGATAGATAAATAGATAGATAGATAGATAGATAGATAGATAGATAGATAGATAGATAGATAGATAGATAGATAGATAGATAGATAGATAGATAGATAGATAGATAGATTGGGGAAATGCATTATGGATTGGTCAAAGAGTTAACAACTACCCTGTGTGTCGAAAAATTTCGATAGGATAAAGATTTAATTCAATTGAAGTGCTAAGAGCCTGGCGGCTTGTAAGTAACAGCGGGCGCGGTCGAAAGTTGGATAAGTGACCGCTAATGGCAAAAAATTCTTAAGCGCTTCCATACGTCGGGATTAAAATGGGTGGTCGATCTACTGTGAAAATTTAGGCAAGATTGCTCGATGTCCGAGAAATCGGCGAATGTCCTGGTTTTTTTCATCGTATCGTGAAAGCGTTGACCAAAGGGCGTGGGAAAATCATCTCACACAATAGATACTCTAGTAAATTGTCTGTATCCAAAAATTCCTGGACAGGTGGACTGACAACCTGAAGAAGACAGTGTGTATCATCTAGATCCAGAAGGCTCAGGACCGGTTAGTGTGGTGATTGTTAGGAGAGGCCTAGGTCTCGCAGTGGACCTCCAAGAGCTGATAGATAGATGGATGGAAGGATCTGGAAATTCCAGGGCATCCCGTATTCAGTCGGTACCAGTTTACAGCTCAAGCCTTTGCCCGCCCACTAGTTGATACTTGACTCATATAGATGTTTAAACAATTCCTTACCGACATAACTGAACACTTGCGTTCTAACAATGTGACGTTGCGTCATCACAAGTAATATTATGTTTTATTTTGAATCCAGTTCGTTGATCCGAGATGTTTCCAATACGAAGCGGGGTGAACGACCTATCGTATTAGTGCGGTGGGTAGCGCGGATTGTTTGCCAATATTTCTAACGCATTCTTTGTAAAACATCAAAATGTCAGCGCTATATTGGTTTACGAGATCGAAGTCGACAGCTTCAAAAATGTGAATATAGAATATACCTATATCAGTGTACTGTATAGTTTTAACATACCAAAAGGCTAAATGCTAAAGACTTAAGCAACGTTTTTATCCATCGTTTAACGACAATCTCCCTTGACACTGGCGTTGAGAGTACCGAGGAGACTTGAGAGATTTCAGAATATTCTGTAAAAGTATTAATGAGTAGAGGTAATCCGTCCTCGCTTCGCTTCGGACACCTACCGGATAGCAATTTAGAGGCCATCCATAAATTACGTCACACTAATTTCATGACTTTTTGACCCCTCCCCCCTCCTTATCACAGCTGGTCACATTTGGGAAATCTCTCCCCCCTAGTGTAACGTCACATAACATGAAATTTTACATCTAGAAATTATTAAATTAAAATAGCAGTTCCGAAATAAGTTTTATTTCCATTAATTGTTTTTTAATATTTACCTATACTACCAATTATTCGATTTTGAAATGTGACGTAACGAAATTTAGGACCCCTCCCACCCCTTGTCACACAATGTAACATTAAATTGCCCCCACCCCTCCCCTTAACGTGTGACGTAATTTATGGATGGTCCCTTACCTACCTTATAGCCTATAGCCTTCTTCATGAATTGGCTATCATACAAAAGGATAAAGAGCGTAGCTTTATGTAGCATTGTCACGCACTGAGGTCGGTCTACGCATTCTTTGAGCTTGCTACGGTGACATACTAGCGATAGCTTAGCTTATTCTTAAATAAAACCGTTTTTAGACCATTAGGGGCCATCCATAAATTACGTCACACTAATTTCATGACTTTTTGATCCCTCCCCACGTCCTTGTTACAGCTGGTCACATTTGTGTGACCTCCCCCCCTAGTGTGACATCACACATTATTATAAAATTTTACACCTAGAAATTTTATTTAATAAAAAACATTAGTTCCGAAATAAGTTTTATTTCCATTAATTGTTTTTTAATATTTACCTATACATACCAATTAATTGACTTTGAAATGTGACGTCACGAAATTTAGGACCCCTCCCACCCCATGTCACATAATGTCACACTACATCGACCCCCCCCCCGCCCCCTAACGTGTGACGTAATTAATGGATTACGGCCTTGATGTAAAAAATGAAAATTATGAAGAACACAACTATTTTATTATGAAGTACACAAGTTATTCACAACTAGTACTCTAGTTTTTTAATTTATTATAATCTTTTGTAACATTTATATCGTAACCCAATAAAAAATTTTTCGTGACCATGATCTACATAATTGGGTCGAAACGGTTTAAGATACAAAACTTGCGAGTTAAATTGCTTAGTGTTTGTAATTATAACAGCTTAAAACCATTTATAATCCTCAATGAATCCTTGCCGTATGCCGTTAAACAGATAGGAATATTACAGGCAATAAATGACAGCCTTTAACGTTAAACTCTGTTGAAGACTCACTCGCATACTCATGAAAATGCTATTAGAAATGCGAGGGTGGGAAGGTCAATACACAGATAGATTGTAGGCTTGGATTGTGCAATAGTTCACACCGAAAATTCGGCGGTTGACGACCTCAGTAATGTAGCGCACACATCGACAGGCGTCGCGACGCTATAGGCGTGTACGTACGCAATGTAACACATAAGCAACGTATTGGTATAGAGATAGGCTAGTGTGTCTCCCGTGTATGTCTGTGTTGTCGTACGAAATTGAGGGCGATTAGGGTAGTGATCTCTTATACGTGGTGATTTTTGTGTGAACGTGCGAAAATTTAATAAAACATATTGTTAAAAAGCTAATATATGTAGGTGTTATTCGTTGTTGGTCTTGTAAATATATTAATTGAATTTGCTGGCCACTAACCCCCTCCACCGATATACTGAAGCAGCGTGGCGGAGGAAGTAAGTGGCTACTTTTAGTTGTAATAAGAACATTTTTCTTTTTGAAATCATTGAAGCATACTTTATGTATCGTTAGTTTAAAGTAGGATTAATTCAGGAGTTATACATCCCAAGAAGATTTTTATACTATATTTATATATATATTATTTATATATATATACTAGCTGCCCTGTTTTTTTTATTAAAACCTTCCGTCTATCCTATCTTTCAAGTTGGATCAAACTGCACAAGGTGTGCAAATTTGATTAAAATCGGTTAAGTAGTTTAGAATCAATCACGGACAAACAACGTGACACGTAATTTATATATATTAAGATATATTGCACGTGTTTCTTTTTTCTCTGGAGTCAAAGTTTTTAGCTAGTGCGCAATATATTTCACACGTTGAGGTAAATGAATTTCAGGACGTTTGAAGAACAGTTCGGTGGACTTTTTCGTAACGTAGGTAAATATTGCCTACATCAGCGCGTGATGTGATAACTAAATGATACATTGCCTCCACTACGTCTCTGTTGGAGACAATAATTATATTGGTTTAGCATCGAGACGACCCGTGTGGCGTAATATTAATATAAATAATAATAAACTTTATTTCGGATAAATTCCATGTGCGGTAAGTGTTACCATTCCAGACTGCTGTGCCAAGGGTCCTCATGCATAAGATCTTTTATATAAAAAAGTTAATCAATTATCTATTTTTTAAACTTTGCCGCCTCAGAAGTTACAGAACTTGAATTTGTATTTACCATCATACGCAAGGATGACCACATACAATTGTATACTCCATTTGCTATTCACAACAAAAATTGGGATGTAATCAAACTCCCATTCGCCGTGCAAGCCGCAAAGGCAAGAGATTGTCGCAAATCAAGGCCCCTTTACGACATCGTGTCAAAATAGTTTCGCAAATGTTGTAAGCGTCTTGCGACAACCGACGGGCCTGTAAGTCACGACATAAGTCAATTGTGATAAGTTATAAAGTATTTTGTAATCATTTGTCCTTTAATTGCATTTTATTTCAGTAACAGACCCGCAAAAGAAAGCACTAAAGGACAGGAAATATTGACAGCCCATACTTACTCGTATTGGTAGAAATTAAAGGTCGATGCATACGTAACGTGGACGGGACGGGGACGGGACTTGGACAAAACAATTTACTGACTTGCCAAGATTACATTATTTTTTTTTCTCGAGATAAGACTTTTAGCATTAGACCTGTATAAACCTAGGGTGCTTGCCCGGACAAAGGGACTTTTACCTTTGACATTTGGATGTTAGGGGTGGTTGGACTAACGCATGAACCCCCGAACCCCCGAACCCACCCTAAACCTGCTTGGGCTCGCCGTGTTTTCAATGTTCGGTATTATTAGTCGTGTTTACTTTACTTTATTGTTTTAGAAAGAAAATAACGATTTGTTTTATTTGTAAAAGTTATTTAGATTTAGACAATTTTGTTCTTATATTTCAGTATCTCAAACCGAATTTTGAGACTGCACAGATCTTAAGATTGGTTAACTAATGAGGGCCTAAACATTTCGATATGTAGCTCGATATAAGTAATTTCCATTCATGTCATTTAAAGGTAGGTACTTTCAGTTTTTTATATTCTTACAAATAATCTTTTTTTATTTATAACGCGAGGGTCGAACCGAGTTAGGGTATAACCAGTATTACCACACAGTAGCTATCACACAATAAGGATCCCTAGTATAGAAGTTAGTGACTGAAAAATATGTAAGATATCATTCATTCATATCCAACAAATTATTTTCCAAGCTCACAGCCCGGCGACTTGCGTCGATCCTAATTTGTTAAGCAACAGCGAGCGCGGTCAGTAGTTGGATGGGTGACCACTAGTGGCAATAAATTTTATGAGTGCCCCCGTGCTTCACAGGGCACGTTAAACCCCCGTCAGATGCCTTCGGGCGGCATTAAAACTTCCGACAATTGAGTTGGCCACTATCTCCTCGACCAATACGCACTGGAGCAGCGTGGTGGAGTATGCTCTAGGCCTCCTCAAAAGAAAACACCTGTGCTCCGAAGTTGGCCAAATAGGGGCTGAAGCCAAATTATTTCTCATTTTTATTTTGAAAGGTAACGAAAACTTAATGGTCTTCAATGTTGTTTATTTGGTAAGGCCAATGGGACTGCCCTAGTATAACGACATACAATTCACACGTGTCGTCACATATTGGCGCCACCACAAGACGTGTCAAATTGTAAATAACGATTCCAGACTTGTACATTGCCATGCGTTAAGTTAATGCCATGAGTTACAGACAAGTAAAGAACATTTAGTTATTTAGCTCTATCTAGTTATCTAGCTTTAGTCCGCAGCTTCGCCCGCGGTAGAGTGGTTTCGAAACGAAATTTTTTATTCATTTAAATTAGATTTAAATGCCCGTGGCTTCACGCGCGTTGAAATCGTTTTTTTACAAATCCCGCGGGAATCCTGAACTTTTCCGGGATAAAAATTAAGCTGTGTATTAATCCAGGGTATAGGTTACTTCCTTTTCAAATTTCAGCCAAATCGGTTCAGTAGTTGTGGCGTGATTGAGGAACAAACATCCAAACATCTTCAAAAACTTTTACATTTATAAATTAGTAGGATTCATTGATATATTTATTTAAGACTAGCTTTTGTCCGCGACTTTGTATGCGTGGAAAGTTCAACAAAATATTGTACCAAATAAGGTATTTCTTTCTTTACCGGCAACACATCAGTCTGGTGTCGCCGATGTCCATGGTCGAGAAGAATAGCATGTGTAAGGATCCATCTTTCTTTTACTCTCTTATTTCTTCATTGGCAACGCATTGGTGATCCGTTGGGTGTTAATTATGTAGATGGTCGATTGTGGCCACGTAATTACCACCAGGTGGATCGTCCACACTTTATTCTATTTATAAGTATGGTACGGATACTCCCGCACGATTACCCAATTTCTAGGATTCACAACACCTACCTACTTTTTACAACTAAATGTATGGCTATTTTATTTATCAATACAATTATGTGCGGTACCCTATTATGTAGAATAATTTTAAATTTGCAATATCATACCTACTTGTCACATTAAATTTTCTCATTACAACTGTGTAAATTACGATTATAATAAGCATAATAAAATTTAAAATATGTTACATAGCGCAGTCGGAAATACAAAGCTAATGTGTAACGATATGATAACCGGTATATAAACCTGTGATATAACGTTAACTAATCGCGTTGTCAACTGGCAATCAGTAACAAGACGCGGCAATCAACAAGAGTTCGGCAACCGCGCGGACGACGACCTTCGCTCGCGACCTTGCGGGGGCAATGCCCGCTTTCGGACGCTGTAGGCGCGAAGGCTAGGCGCTTGCGGTGACTTGTTAGTTGGTATTGCTTAGGGGCCATTATTAATTACGTGAGTTCTCAAAATCTATAAAAATGTGTTCTCAAAATAAATGTGCAATTTAAAATAATAAAAATCATTGATAAACAAAGTAAGATTAACAAATTAAATACAAATTAACCTTATGCGCTCTCACATAGGTAGGGGCCACAATGGCCAAATCTGTCCTTACTAATTAATGAATGGCTGGCCCCTTAAATCGATGTTAAAAAAGGCTTGCTTATTTTTTGTCAGGCTGTTTGAGAAACGATGTCTGTTAGTATAATAATTATAATCATTTTGTTAATACGTAAAAAAATGTGTAATTTATGTATAACTTTCAAACTTAATGTTATATACGCTTACTTTAAGTTTGTGTTACAGATTAGTACATTAAAATATGGATTGACATTATTATTGAGTTTATAATTGTTAAATACATAATTTGTTTAAAAAAATTGGCATAATGTTTTTAACAGTAACTGGAACCGCGACTTTTATTCATGTTCGTTATTTCATTTTTTTATTTTATTTATTTGATTCTTCAACACGGTTAATTACATTAAGCAAAGATACGGCACAAATTTATTAAATACTCTTACTTTTCTTACTTTAAATGCTAACATGCGTTTTAGCTACCATAGCCAGCTTCTGGTCTATACGAAAATTCACAAAAACTATACGAAGACCTCCCTCGCCGCCCGCGTTCCTTTAATAAATTGATAGCTACGGGAGATCGGATACGCATTTTCAGAGGTCTACAGATCTGGTCTACCAGGCAATATTTTTGTACGCCTACATATCAACGCATATAGATTTTTATTTCAATATGCGTTCTAGAATAAAATTGATTTCAATTATAATTGATTGATATGGGTAGTCAGATTAACGTTTTGCATACGTTTGCATTCATGTTATTTTTGGGATTCAGCTACAAGAGGAATAACATTTTATTGCTACAAACATAATGGGTAAGCATTACCTTTCTCAGTTCATATTAAAAGATAGACGACGTTAAGTAGACGGAGAGACATGCTTGCCCAGTCGTGGGCTGGTAGGACACGATTAACCAGACAAGGTTTTATTTTTGTCATCTTTCAAGGGATGGAAATAGAGCTTTAAAGTATTTTTTTATGGGCACAATTGAGTTACGAATTTTTACCAGTATAATAATCTCAGGTAGACCACGTCATGAGGAATAATGACGACGCTAGATTTAGCAAGACCACATCATTGTGCTTTTAGAAAGAAAGAAAGAAAAATGATTTATTTCTTTAGCACACACAAACACTGAAAAATATGGTATACGTAGTAGCAATGATAATTTATTCCAGATTCCAGATTCTCCTGTGTATCGCACCTCTTATTTTCAAAAATTATGTGCGTATTAGAAGTTAATTTATCACAATGCTTCGGTGAAGGATAACATCTTGAAACAACTTGCATACCTGAGATTTCTCCATAATGTACTCAAAGGTCTACGAAATCTACCAAATTACCAATGTAGACTATGGCCTATCTCACATTGTGAGAGGAGGCCCGACACCAGCAGTGGGACAATTAGCGTTATGACTTTGACTTTTTTGACCTATGTAAAAAAAGTCGCAAGCAATACTGTACAAAGTTGCAAGCAATGCCATCCACATTAATCTGACATCATTGTACCTATCCACCTGCAATTTGGGTATGATTAAGAACACTTGTCGAGTGAATGAAATTAAAAAACTTCGGTACCTATAATTATATGCGACTGCCAAAACCCCTGGCACGAAACACTTGCCATTAATTTTTAAGAATACAGACAGGTGTTCATTACGGCTTCATGTCTAAAACATCCATTATAAGTTACCACATATCATAAACAAATACGCTTCCAGCAACAAAAGAGATTGTTTTTCATTTAACGTGAATTTCCGCGATTTTTCCGAACACTGACCTCTAAAATTGTTACACCCGGAGATTGAACCCGGAACGTCGGAAAAGTAGATCTATTTGCACAGTTCTGGTAGTTGTTACGTACGGAAAATGCCATAGAACGCTTATGACATAGACAGGGCTTGGATAGAAATAGAATACCTTCACTTTTTAGTAGATTAAAAGAATATAAGGGAAGGTAGTTTTCCTTTAATCTAATGAAATGAAATGAAATATCTATATTTGTAGAAATTTGTTTATGAAGTTGGCCAAATAAAGAAAAAAAAAGTCAAAAAAAGTGTCGTTACAACTTTTCGTTACAAAATTTCTCGCCTAGCCCCCTTTCGCAACGCGCGATAAGGAACTTCGTTCCAAAAATCGGAAGCGCTGCGGAAACTTCCTCACTAGAGGTCGCTCACCTTTCGACCGACCTCATATATCATTAGTTGAATAGCATTTCTACCCGATATCAGTTCTATGGGGTGAATGATCGCTAAATATGATGTATGGCTTGACAACGTTATATTAATCAACGTTATACACGGCTATATAATTCACACCGGTGTGTTGCGCGCTATTATGTTTGGACTAGATTGTGGCGAGTATAATGGTAGTGCAAACATACTACGCTATTGTAGTCATTATGAACACAGGGTCCTTTACTTTGTGTTTATGACTTGGCTTTTTGACAGTACATTGTGCTAATGTCTTTAATCATCAATGAAGAGTCCTTTTTATGTAAACAGTCAACAAACTAACCAACAACAAACCAGGGTTGACTGGTGGAGAATGCCATCAGGCATTATATCCGCCCATTGTGATCTAGTTTTTTTTAGGTTTACAATAAAGAGTCAATATTTTTTTTATAGATATAGCCGGCAAACGAGCTGACGATCCACCTGATGGTAAGTGGTTATCGTCGCCCATGGACATCAGCAACACCAAAGGCATCACTGATGCGTTGCCGGCCAAGAAAGAGAGAAGAAAAAGAAAGAAAGAACTGGCTCTCTAACCCCCAGCCGGAACACGACGAGTCTTTTGGCGGCTGACTCATGCTCAAGGGTGGAAGCTATCCAGGCGAACCCTATGGAGAAATAATAATAGTAATAATGGTATTAATTAAAATTAAAATCAATATTATGTACCAACAATAGCTTCATGGTACCAACTCATGGAGGTCCATTGCTGGACATAGGCCTCCTCTAACTTGTGCCACTCTAAACGAGCAGGACCGGAGTTCAGAAGCTTTCTGAACCACCACGAGGGAATCGTATGGTGACTGTCCAGCATAATCTTTAGTCACATAATTCAAATCTAGACATCGTCACGATTAACGCATGCTACCTAACGATAACTTGGAACGATGGAATGGGTTACAAGTTCCGAAGCACAGATTCTCAAGACATTTCATTTACGACCACCCGTAGACGACCATGGTAGTTCAGTGTCAAGTCAAAGGTCAGTGAAAAAAGACATTCGACATTCCGATAAAAAGAAAAAGGTGAATTAGAAGTCATCAGAGCACCTGCTCTGGTCAAATATACGGCTTATCATAATTGTCGCAAATGTCCACGGACCACAAGTCCCACGCGATCCACCTCATTCCTTCGTCGTTCACTCATTCACTCGTTGATTTTCAGGTTGGTTCCATATAAACCATTGGATCTCAATCACGCTACGGCATGACATCATGAGTAAAACACTGACGGGTCATTAACCCCCAAATGTTTCGACGACCGAGCCTAATTTAGCACCGCGTCATACCGACCAATTGATTTTTTCATACTTTGTTTGGCCTCTATGTAGGACACCATGGCTCGGAAAATCTGCTTTATTACTAGCTCCACCTGCTTGCGGTCATTGCTACGGACTGACCATTAGGACTTTTAACATAACCTCGTTATGGTGGAGACTATTAATAGAACGTTACCTTAAAAATAATTTACCCTTTATCAGTAAAGGGTTTGAAAGGGACAGGAATAATAGAGAAAAATAACAAACAAATGCAAGAGTATCGTTGTATCTAAGGTTGCTGCTACCTATATATGCTACCTGAGCGATGAAGATCACCTTTTGCTACCACTACATTATAAATTCAATAAATAATTCAGAAGTTAAACTAAAGGCTGAACTTCTCATTGATTTTATAAATGTACAAATTTTTATAACAAATTGCAGTGTAAAATATATTATTCGTAAAATAAAATACACTTCCATAACTCCAAAATGTGTGGCTCATAAGAGGCTATAAATTCCCAGGTGATTGGAAACGGGACAAAAAGCAGCAAGAAACTAATGAGATGTTTTTATTTTCCTACTCACAGTTACATAAATTATGTATAGCAATTATTACAACTGTTTATTAATAAAACTCATATCCAATTAGTCTTGTCTACAAAACCAATAACCAATGATAGTTAAATGTTTATATTCATGGTATCGGTCGCGTGTAGCTACCGGTCGGAGTGAGAAAGCGGACGGAAATGTGGAAAGTGCGGAAAATTACGTCATGTTCAAGGAAAAATTGTATTAACAAACACTTAGTACTGATTACATTTTTAGTATAATACGGGTACTCACTATATCAATTTTATACGTCGATAAAATTTAAACACGTCATAACAGATTATAATATTCGGTGGATAAATGAGACAGTTCTGAGGTAATCCAACCGTCCGTCCGTCTGCCCGTCCGTCCGTCTGTCCCATAGTCTGTCCGAAGCATAGCGCCGAGACCCTTAGTGCTAGAAAGCAGTAATTTTGCATGGATATACATATTTATTAAAACTCCAAAATAATAGAATAAAATATTGAAAAATATTTTTTTAGGTCTCTACAAGTAACGTGAGGAAGAATTTTTTTAAATACACAAGTCGCGTACCCTATAGTGTAGGGTATCGTTGAAAAGGTCTTTCAAAAATATTATGGGTCTTTTAGGACCATTTTTGGATTTAGGGGTCCGTTTGCGAAATATTTGGCTTTAAAGTGCTAATTTTGGTTAGAGTCAAGTGTCCCCCTGCTGGCTAAGTCACTGCACAAGCTGGTAACTACCGACTAAGCTAAGGGTTTATAAACGAAGATATTCTAAAGCGAAGTGAGGTTACAAATGAATAACTTATTAGGATAGCGAAATTTGTTTTTCTATTACCAATGCGTTTAAACCATTTCCTCAACAATAGGATTGTTTAAGCAAATTTATTTTTGAAATATAATTGTTTGTTTCGAATAGCAACACTGCCCTATAGGAAGATCCGTTTATTTCCGACGGGGTAGGCCGACGGGGTCAATAACCAGTTTTCAGCGATTTCAGTTGTTCACGAAATTGTGCTAACTGAGGTCGTTGAACCTGTTTGATCATCTAAGGCTGATGACACACTGTTCCTATACAGTTTAACTAATAGGGTAGAGCTAATTGGTTTGAAGTTTGTGCACCATTTAATATACAGAATATAGGTACTGCAGAGAATTCAAATTTTGTATTTACAAATAACAATATTTTTAGTATAGAAAACCGTGAGACTATATGAATTGTATATTATGAATAATGTTCTCAAAGTGTGCATAAGCTTTACATAATATTTTCAAAGTGTGCCTTTAGTGAACTAGTTTGAATAAATTTCGGAAATTCGATAGATAAATAAAATTCGATAAATTTCGGAGACTTTCCTTTAGTTAATGCTTAACTACAGTTCCACTAGATTATTAAAGACTGGTAATGAGGTTGGCAAAGCCCACTAACCTAGTGAGAGCCTCATCCATCCATCCATCAGACCTTGGATGTCCACTGCTGGACATAGGCCTCTCTTAACTTGCGCCACTCTGACCAGTCCTGAGCCTTCTGAATGCAGCGGATGCCGCTGTCTTCTTCAGGTCGTCAGTCCACCTGGTCGGTGGGCGTATGCTCTATTTACTGAGAGCCGTCATTGGAAGACTTTTTCTCCAACAGCTATCAGTCCTTCGAACTATGAATCGGCCAGTAAGTGCCTATGACTTAATTAAAACTTCCATTGCCAAAAATGTACTGTCACATCTTACTTCATATCCTACTTATACTATAAATGTGATAGTTTGTGAGAATTAATTTATGGATGTTGTTTCTCGCACGCAAAAACTACTGAACGGATAGGTATTCTTAAAATTTAGCACACATGGATTAAGACATAGGGTACTTATTATTTTTGTTGGTCTATCACACGGTAGGTCCGTAGGTAAAATAAATAATAGTTTAAAAAAAAAAACTAAAAAACACGCTTTTATAGAAAATCCAACTAAAAAAAAATTGAAAAAAAAATGAATTAAAAATCGTGTAATTGTAATAAAAGCGTGGGGTGCATGGTGTCAATGAGTAGAAGGGATAATATCTTTAAAAGCTGTTTTTAGTTTTTTTTAAACCATTATTTATTTTTTCATTTTTTAGTTTGATTTTTTGAAATGATTTTTTTTATCTTTCTTTCTTTCTTTGTTTTCTTTTTTTCTTTAAATATTGAATTGTCATCGATCCTCAGTAAGTCTACGAAGTTTGAAAGAAATCTGACCGTTTAAAGCTAATATAAAGCGTGTAATTAGGTTTTCTTTATTTATTTATTTTTTTTCTTTCAATATTGAATTGTCATCGGTCCTCAATCAGTCCACGAAGTTTGAAATAAATCTGACCGGTCGAAGTGGGTCAAAATCAAGTTCAAAGAGAAGTTACAATCTGTTACAAACAAACAAACATACAGGTGAAGCTAATATAAAGCGTGTAAAAAGACGGACGTAATCCCAACTACAATTTCAAAAAATAGCCCATAGTAATACCAACTCTCTATTCGTACAAGTACATACATCCACACATTGACACCATAATGCTTCAATCGCGAATCAAAAATTACGCACACATGGTAAGCGGGCGGCCATTGCTATGCTTCACTCTCGATTAGACGAGGTTACGTCCGTCTTTTTTCAGGTCCGTTGTCTATCATTAATTCATTAACCTGTTAATTAAGAGTTTTGTTATGATAACCTAGATGCTAATACAATATTGTTTTCTCTTCGGATACTACGAGCATACATGTACGTTGACCTCGGTTGCTATCTATTAAACGTTATGATGTCTGACGTTGGTAACATTCCTACCGATAGGGTTGTCAGTTATTGAAAATTGAAAAAAACAATATTAAAATTTTAAAACCGATTACCCATTACGTAGGTAAGCTAACAGGCACTCAATGCAATGTAACGAAAATTGTATTCAAAATCATGTGGGTTCTAGGGTATTATTTCTAAAATATTGTTATTTAGTTATTACGTTTTTAAAGCTCAGTATTATTGGATAATAAATTTATTTACTTATTTATTTATTAAGGTTCACCAACAGTTTTTACATAAATTACAATGTGTAGGTATAATAAAATGTCTTATGCTACACGCCAAACCAATGACAGGCAAACACAGCTTTCACCAAGAATTTACTAATTATGAAGTGTGGGTAACAAAACTGAAAATTTTTGAGTACATAAAATAACAAAAACAAGAACGCGGTGTTTAGAAAAATACGACCATTCACATAATTGCATCTCTAAAAAACAAAACTAATAAATGAGTGATGTTGTTGAAGACATTATTTCTCACTGTGATTTTTTGTTTAATCCCTAGAAAATTGTAGATTCTTCGTATATGACTAAAAATACACTGACCAAAATAAACTCATTCTGATTTTTCGGTTCTCCCTGTGTTCAAATAGACACGTGATTACGAAGTTATTTTTATAGTGATATACTCTTACTGATAAGTGACAACCCTATATCCATTGCTACGCGGAAGATTAGCTCAGTTTAAAGTATGACGCCGGTGACCTAGTTCTAATTAAGAAAAGCTATGTTGATCCTAGGTAATATTACATTGAAATAAATATTTTTATAAGTTTAATGTTTTATTAGCGATTTACACGTCTATGTGTTGTCTGTCTGTGTCATCGTAGCTCCAAGGCGAATGGAATAATTTGATGTGGTTCTGTTAAATCGAAACTCTTGTCTGTTGAGATGGTTTTAAGCTTTGTTTGGTGGGAATGAAGGCAGATACACTTATGTTTTTTATGTTGTTTTAATATTTTTTTTATTATTATATTTTTTGTTCAAATAAAGTTTCAAATTCGGTCAACCAAGTCTGAATAAGATTGGCATGGGCTAGCTATGTTGACGGATAAATTGATAAATAAAATTGATTTAGGAATTTTGTTTGTGATTTCGTCCACGGAACTATTTTCGGCTTAAAAGGGATATTTGATCCTTTAGAGGATGGATGGTAAAAACTCTTAGCTTCCCTACTACACTGCACTCAAGTCAATGCTTCTGTACCCAAGGTTTCAAGCTACGCGTTGTTTTCCAGTCAGGTGACTGGCTGGAAAACAACGCGGTCAGCGTTTGAAGAAATACATATCGCTCACCTAGTATTAATATAATGGCACATCTGCGAAAAATGCGAAATTGAGTTCATACGGTTTACGTGTTTAAAATTGCATAATCTACATAGTGATAAATATGTATTAATGTCTCTACTAGTAACCAAACCCATATAATCTGTAAAAAGCGGCCAAGTGCGAGTCGGACTCGCCCATGAAGGGTTCCGTAGCAGCAAGTAACATAATATAAAAGTTCTTGTAGTTCGTTGTAACTTTGATCAATGTTTTTTGCTGTTTACGATTTATGACGTATTAAAAAAAACCACTTACTAGATCTCATTCAAACCAATTTTCGTTGGAAGTTTGCTTGGTAATGTACATCATATAATTTTTTTAGATTTTTCATTCCCTTATTTTAGAAGTTACAGGGGGGGGGGGGGGACACACATTTTACCACTTTGGAAGTGTCTCTCGCGCAAACTATTCAGTTTAGAAAAAAATGATATTAGAAACCTCAGTATCATTTTTGAAGACCTATCCATAGATACCCCACACGTATGGGTTTGATGAAAAAAACATTTTTGAGTTTCAGTTCTAAGTATGGGGAACCCCCAAAATTTATCGGTTTTTTTCTATTTTTGTGTGAAAATCTTAATGCGGTTCACAGAATACATCTACCTACCAAGTTTCAACAGTATAGCTCTTATAGTTTCGGAAAAAAGTGGCTGTGACATACGGACGGACAGACAGACAGACAGACAGACAGACAGACAGACATGACGAATCTATAAGGGTTCCGTTTTTTGCCATTCGGCTACGGAACCCTAAAAACGTAAAAAGATACCTTAAATTAATTTTAAACATTTTTATATAATTTTTGAAATTCGCTTCTGTAAAATATGACAAATGTAGATGTGCCGTTGTTTTACTAGGTGAGTGATATAATATGTTATATCCTTACAAATTAAAAAAAAAATCTGTTCCGAAAAGAGCTACAACACACACGTTTATCTTTTGTTAATACACGAAGGCATTTTAACGCTGTACGTCAAATGTCAAGCACTTCTAACAACAACAAAAGCATCCGTATCGTCTTGTATTGACAGAGCGACTACGAGCAGAACGGTCAATTGCCTGTTCTTACGCTCTTCATCGTCGGCGCGCTAGTGACATGTTATCTACTTCTTTTTAGGGTTCCGTAGCCGAATGGCAAAAAACGGAACCCTTATAGATTCGTCATGTCTGTCTGTCTGTCTGTCTGTCTGTCTGTCTGTCTGTCCGTCCGTATGTCACAGCCACTTTTCTCCGAAACTATAAGAGCTATACTGTTGAAACTTGGTGAGTAGATGTATTCTGTGAACCGCATTAAGATTTTCATACAAAAATAGAAAAAAAACAATAAATTTTGGGGGTTCCCCATACTTAGAACTGAAACTCAAAAATGTTTTTTTCATTAAACCCATAAGTGTGGGGTATCTATGGATAGGTCTTCAAAAATGATATTGAGGTTTCTAATATCATTTTTTTCTAAACTGAATAGTTTGCGCGAGAGACACTTCCAAAGTGGTAAAATGTGTGTCCCCCCCCCTGTAACTTCTAAAATAAGAGAATGATAAAACTAAAAAAAATATATGATGTACATTATCATGAAAACTTCCAACGAAAATTGGTTTGAATAAGATTTGATAAGTAGTTTTTTTTTAATACGTCATAAATCGTAAACCGCAAAAAACATTGATCAAAGTTACAACGAACTACAAGAACTTTTATATTATGTTACTTGCTGCTACGGAACCCTTCATGGGCGAGTCCGACTCGCACTTGGCCACTTTTTTACATTATTATCATTGGTTTGAAGGAGATATATTATTTATATTTCTTAATAAAGTTTTATCCTACTATTATTATAAATGTGAAAGTTTGTGAATTTTTTGGATGTTACGACTTATGTTCATGAAATTCAACACAAACAAAACAGAAACAAAACAGAAAGAATCGTGTTCGTTTCCCCTACAAATAATAAACAAAAACATTAAAAGTGAAATGACAGGAACGTCTCCAAAGCGTTCGTTGTTCGCCCTTGATGCGATTCGTGTGCGACGTTATTTATTTACTGCGTATTATTTGGATACAGACGTGCGTGGCGTAGCATTATTTTTAGTTCATTCACTGGAGTTAATTTTTCTTAGCCTGGAAAAACTTCAAATATGCTTTCAGGAACAACCACAAGTACTGTGGGATTTTTAGTTCTTGGTGTAAATTTGCTTCAAAATAGCATTTGACTGTATCGGGACCAGATACCGTCGGTACACTGAGTCTCTTATCATTGGGCTCAGGCCATGACATTCAATGTGGTCATTTTTAACCCCCGACGAAAAAAGAGGGGTGTTATAAATTTGACGTGTCTGTGTATCTGTGGATCTGTATGTCTCTCTGTGGTATCATAGCTCCCAAACGGATGAACCGATTTTGATCTAGTTTATTTGTAAGAAAGGTAACATAATCGAAAGTGTTCTTAGCTATGTTTAGTGTAAATAAAACTGTGAGGGGTTTTTTTAATTTTAATTTAAGATTATTCCAACATCTTGTACAATAACTGTGGACTTCACGAACATTATGGATAACTCTCATTAACCTGCATATTTCCATGTGATTGACTTTGATAATCACCACATTATTTTGAAAAATTAGAATTAGGTACATAATTATACTGAAAATGGATTTTTCGTAGTGAAGATCAATTTTCTACCCATTTTCACTATTACTTAATTATAATTACTACTAAATGCCGCTCCATAAGAATCCTGTTCCGCCCTTGAGCTTGACGTTGCGTCGAGACTGCAGTTACGGCGGAGAATCTCATATGTATGCAATGATACGTACGCCATTTAACAGTGTTTACTGAACTGGGATAACTTATTCTTTACACACGCACGTACATATACACACACACACATACACACACACACACACACACACACTCACACACACACACACACACACACACACACACATATACACTCACATTTTTCAGAGCAAGATATAAACATACATAACATGCAACATAAAATATTTAATAAAAATTAAACAGCATTTTGTAATGGAAATAGCCGACAAACTAGCTGACGATCCATCTGATGTTAAGTGGCCATCGTCACCCATGAACATCACTGATGCGTTACGGGCCAAGAAAGAAACAATAAATAATAGTTAAAAAAAAACTAAAAAACACGCTTTTATAGAAAATCCAACTAAAAAAAAAATAGAAAATAAATTTGAATTAAAAATCGTGTAATTGTAAAAAAAGCGTGACTTCGGAACCCTAACATTGCGCGTGGCCTGACACGCACTTGCCCGGTTTTTCCTTTTCAGAACGAAATTCTTGAATTTCATTGCATGGCTTAAGTTTTCCGAAACAAAGCAAAGGAACTCATAAACTAAGTACTATACGAGTACCTATTACTTTATAACCTTTTATCTAATAACATTTTATAGTAGTAAATAACATTGAGAATAGAATATGCGCAGTTGTTATGTAATGAGTGATACGCGAGTACTATCCATAAATACTGCGGTACTTCCTCAGCAAACATGTTGATATAATAAAATAACAGATGCATAATAACACGACAATAACAATCTTATGTAACATGTTATCATTAATAGGAATAACAATTGCCCTTATTATTGTTCATCACGTAATTTTGTATCATGACTGACTAAATAAATGAAAAGTAATGAAATAAATAATAATAAACTTTAAAAGAATTGAGCTGCTCTAATTGTTTTCATAAAACATTCAATTTTATTCTTTTAAACGTTGTGTTTGACTATTGGGAAGGAATGTTGAGATAAGTTGAATTAGGAAACAAGGAATGCTGAGGCTGAGAATAACAAAAAACATAATTTGGGAAAGTCGTACCTTGTTGTACCTTATATAATTTTACTGTACCTTACCTATAATAATAAATTAGATGACCCCGTAGCAGTGGCGTAGCGTGGGCTCCCGCCGCCCGGGGCCGACCGAAAATTTGTCGCCCCCCCAATGAACTTTGCCGCCCCCATATTATTTAAAATATTTTTTATTAACTAAAAATGCACTTGTTTTTTTCATAACCCAATTTACATTAAAAAAATATAAAGTAATTAATTTTAATATATATTTTTTTATTAAAACATTGCATAGCTAACAATATTTTTTTTTCATTGGAGACCATTGAACTAGTATTACTAGCGTATAGAACAGACACCGCGAACATTGGGTTCGGGGTGTGCATTGCAGCCGGCCGGCTGCATTTCATTCTGTCACTCGGCTGTCACTCGGCTGCGCGCATGGCGGCCGCATGCCAAAATTGTTTATGAAAAAACTGAAAAAATGCCGTCGTGCATAATAAGAACGTATCACAATTGCACGACAAAAAACCAAAAAAGATAATGGTATCACTTTATCATCGGTAAGAAAACATAATATTAACTTAAATTAACTAAAACGAATTTAATTAAATTATTGTGCAATGTTCCCGCCATTTTTTAAGGAAAAAAATCATAAGGAGCGTTTGAACTTGGCAAGCCACTAGCGTGTTAATGGAATATATAAGCTTGCTTAGGTTGCCGTCTTGGTTCGGCAAGTGTCATATACAAAGTTACTCTATGGCAAGTGTGCAAACGAGGCTTCTAGTTTGAAAAGAGAACGGAGGGCAAGCCGGCGGTGGAACACACATTTTGTTTGAGATGTCTCCTCTATGTATGTATCTCAATGTTGGAGACCAACTTTATTCTAAATTACATCTATGCGTATTACATAATAAAATAATATAAATATTTTGGTGGTTTTTGTGGTTCATTTTTTTTAATACCAATGTAGATAAAAAAAAAATATTATTTTATCGATCCTTGCATACATAATTTTGTAACACAAATAGTTATTATCCTTAATTACACGCTGTATATTACTTTAACTTGTATGTTTGTAACCGCCTCTTTTGGACTTGATTTTGACCCACTTCAAACGGTCAGATTTAATTTAAACTTCGTAGACTTATCGAGGACCGATGACAATTAGATATTTAAAAAAATGGAAGAAATAAATAAATAAAACCCTGAATTTCATTTCAAAAAATCAAACTAAAAAATAAAAAATAAAATAATAATAGTTAAAAAAACTCTAAAACACGCTTTTCTAGAAAATCCAATAAAAAAAAGAGAATTTTTTTAATTAACAATCGTGTAATTGTAATAAAAGCGTGGGGTGCATGGTGTCAATGAGTAGAAGGACTAGATATCTTTTTTATAATAGCTTAAAAAGCACCCCACGCTTTTTATTACAATTACACGATTCTATTTTTTTATTCAATTTTCTATAAAAGCGTGTTTTTAGTGTTTTTAAACTATTATTTTTATCTACTCTACACCTTTCAAATCTATTACGTGCAAATTATGATTCATTGGGAAAAATTCAGTCTCATATGAATTTCATGACGCGCCAAAAGAAGTAGGTATATCTTCGTAAATAAAACAACAAACATGTCCAAGATCATGGATTACTTACTCACAACAATGGATAGGTACTCAAGACTGGACAAACGAGATCCCTACGCTATCAACTAGTATTAATAGTTTTCTCATAAGCGACAGATAAATAAATGCGACCTTACCATTTCTGAACATAATAAAGTACAAAAGCCCGCCAAAAATAAACGTCAAAAAATTCAAAATGGCTGCCGGCGCCGATGCGGCCTCGGCCAATCAGGAAGTGCACGTAATACCAATGAACTTTTCAATGTTACCCACTTATGTGGCTCGGATCCTGGTCTGCGAGCAAATATGCACTTCGTTGGACTTATAAACATAATAATTGCTGGCCTTTTAAAGCCGATGCACGACAATGCAACATAAACTTAAAAGTATTAAAACTGATTCGTTCAGCCGCGCCGAACGTCATTTAACTGGACCTTGAGACGGCATTGTTATTAAAATTGTCCGTCTCTGTGCGTTTATAATGTACATACGTATATTTACATAATTTTTATTATTAAATTGTCGTAATAAGGTTGGGATGTTATTACGGCTTTAGTAACAAAGGCATGATGTAATCAATTGTTGTTATAATTATTGCAATTGTGTTGAAACCGGGTAATTAAAGATTGGCTCTCAATTACCATATTAAATTTTAATTTACGTTCACAGAACTTTATTTTAATGTCATATTATTATGAACGGATGAAGGTGCACACTGAAGCGTCGCAAATACTCTTCTGTTACAGAAGACTATGAGTTTGCGGCGCTTGCAATGGAAACTTTGGGTACGTGGTCGGAAGACATGAAGTGTTTCATGAAAGACATGTCGAAACGACTGGTCCGCACTTCTGGAGACCTGAAGGCTGGCAGCTATTTTGCTCAAAGAATTAGTTTGGCAATACAGCGGGGCAATGCTGCCAGCGTTCTGGGTACAATGCCTAATTTGGGAATTTTGGATGACATTTATCTCTTGTAAATTACTTTTTTTAAATATTACTTACTTTAGTTAACATCTTTCTTTTTATTATTTTAAGTTATAGTAATATATTCTTTTGTTAGTTTTAGTTCAATTAGTTTTAATAAAACTGTATAGTAACTTAATAACTAATTAAATTGTTTTCAACATAGATATAAACAAATAAAAAGGTGCACACAAGATAAATATATTAAAATTAAATTGAATATAATATAAATATAATTAAATTATAACTGAATTACGTTTTCCGCAGCGACACATAAGGCTACGTTTCCATGACATTCCCGTTCTGCCGGAACATCTTTACACCGGATCCCGTAAATCGGGCTAGCACATTCACACGTCGTTTGCATCCTGTTCTAGAGTAAGGTACAAAAATTTAACACATGATGCATGCGAATACTTTAGTACACTGTGTTAGTATTGACGCTGTTTGTTAGACCAAGGGATCCAGTTTGTGGTGACAAAACTGAATTGGAAACGACCAGATCGGCTTTTTGCGGGACTTCCACTGTAAACATGACGCCCGCGTCATCATGGACAAACCCATGTAGCAATATAGATTTATTAATAATTAAATTAATGAATAACAGTGTATTTCCGCAAACGAACACCTAATAGTATTACCGATAAATATGTTGATTAAATGTTCGGGAATATAGACGGTAAAACCAATTTGATATTGATATTTTGAATCGATTCCTAGTACTGTTTACATTGTACTCATATCAGGTTTATTCATGCAGGGCTGTATTCCCCCATCTTTCTATCTTTCTTTCTTTTTCTTCTTTCTTTCTTGGCCGGCAACGCATGTGATACCTTTGGTGTCGCCGATGCCCAGGGGCGAAGAAAGCCACTTTCCATCATGGTGGATCGTCCTCGTTTGTCTATACCTACTTACCTACTAATATAAAAAGAGGAAAGATTTGATTTTTTGTTTGCATTGAATAGGCTCCGAAACTACTGAACCGATTTCAAAAATTCTTTCACTGTTGGGAAGCTACACTATCCCCGAGTAACATAGGCTATATTATATTTTCAAAAAAATTAGGGATCCTTAATAAAACTCCAATAAGTTGTAAAAAAATAAGAAAACCGAAGCAAAGCGAGGGCGGTTACTCGTCTATAATAAAGGTAAAATTTTTAAGAGTCATTGCATTAATTATTTTTGTTCTGAAGTTTAATTTTAACTCTGTTTACATTTATTTAGCAATGCGAACAACTTGAAAGGGCCTTATTGACACTGAGATATGGTGTTAGGGAGCGACGGACATAAAGACTGATGAACGGAATGTCTCTCTCTTGTAATGTTTGCACTAATTTGGACCAAGTTTACGTGTCTACTGTGTTTATTGTGTTTAGTGTGTTAAAAAGCAGTGATAGCCTAGGTTAGAACGTTGGTCTCTCGAACAGAGGGGCCCGAGTTCAAATCCTGGCACGCACCTCTAATTTTCAAATATTATGTGCGTATTAAAAGTTAATTATCACTTGCTTCGGTGAAGGAAAACATCGTGAGGAAACCTGCACACCGGAGAGTTCTCCATAAAGTTCTCAAAGGTGTGTGAAGTCTACCAATCCGCACTTGGCCAGCGTGGTAGATTATGGCCTGTACCCCTCACATTGTGAGAGGAGACCCCGAGCCCAGCAGTGGGACAATTATGGGTTGTTGCTTTGCTTTTGCTTTGCTTTTTTACGTGTCAAAATATTGTGAGATACAGTTTTGAGTCTTTAAAACATGTTCCCTTTATAAAGTAGTTATGGATGCACGAGGATATTATTCTATTCGAGGAGATGAGAAAACAATTTCACAAGATTTACAACTACACATAATTATTATATTCTTAATTAGTAACCGCCTTCGTTTCTTTCGATTTTGGTATAGAACCCCCAATTTCTTTTCAAATAAAATATGACCTCTAACATTTGTAAAGAAAAGAAAAGAGCTTTCTATTAATGAAAGAATTTTTGAAATCGGTCCAGTAGTTTGTGTTTATCTACTACGAGTAACCGCCCTCGCTTTGCTTCGGTTTTCTTATTTTTTACACCTTGGGTTACATTGTTGGAGTTTTATTACGGATCCCTAATTTTTTGAAAATATAATATACCCTATGATACCCGGGGATAGTGTAGCTTCCCAACAGTAAAAGAATTTTTCAAATCGGTTCAGTAGTTTCGGAGCCTATTCAATGCAAACAAACAATCAAATCTTTCCTCTTAATAATATTAGTATAGAAAAATAAAAATACAAAAATTTTCTGTTTATACGAGTAATATTATATTATAGATTGATATTGATTGGTATAAGTGATAGGTTGCTCTAGAATTGACCGTAAAAGGTACAGTGCGTTTGCATTTATGTTTTTATGACACTTGCAATTAGCGATTGTTTTAGTAGTTTGCATAAACCTGCACTTACTCCTCAGTTACGTGTTAAAATCGTTTATTCCCACTTGTCCTGTTGAGTAGTCCTGTTAACAGGACTAGTGGGAAAAAAAATCCCACTAGCTCTGTTGACTTCTATAGTTGTTAGACTTCTATACTTGAGAAAGATTGAGTGGTGTTGAAGTTAACATAAAACCATCGCACTGGCTGTAGACATCATAAGTCATCACGTCGAACAAATGCGCCACGTGATGGTAAATGGTTAGTGGTCACTGGCATCCATGAACGTCAGTAACTCCAAGGCATCACTGAATTCACTGACGAGTTGGCTACAAAAAGGAAGCAGGTTATACATTATTATTGACGATAGAGCGATGAATGAACGAAGATTTTAATATCCAATGTCTCATTTGTCGTTCTCATTTGAATTATTACAAGGCTTATTCTTTAATCTAAGATTACAAGCTTTCTTGCTATAATATTGGACGACCCTTGTGATGTAATGATTACCATGCCGGACCGCCACACAAAAAGTCCTGGGTTCGATTCCCAGCGAGGCAGAAATTTTATTGAGTTAGAATTTCTGTTCTCGCTCTGGGTCACACAGTCCATGTCTTTGTTTTATCCATGGCACCCACGACACAGGGAACAACAATTTCACTAGATTTACAATCCACATTTACACAGGGAATCCTAGTGTGGGGCTATGAGTGTGTAGCGTTGAAAAATAATATTGGAAGTCAAAAGCGCATTCTTTCAACTAGGAACCGAGCTCAGGGTCGCCAGCAGTCACTGGCCAGCGAAGACCTTCGCACTGCATCTCTCCTTAGTCATCCCGCCACAGATTATCCAGACCAGCTACTTCTCTGAACGCTTTATTGCGCCAACGTAATTGTATGGCATATACTATACCGAGTATGAAAGGACAATGTCCACTTTGTATGGATATTTGGCTATCAGTGAACACCACATTTCAACATAAATATTATATAGGCTTAATACCTTTTCTCAGTTTAAAAACGAAAATAATAATTGTTTTGTAACCAGATGTTTATTATACTAGTTATTTGAATAAATATTTTGTAGGTATTTTAAAGAAAACGCCCAATTTCCTTGACATTTTTTTATTAATCTGACTCGTATTTTATTAATATATTGTCCAAGAACGGGGCTGGTGCATTTATATCATCTCTGTACCTTGCCCAGCTCAGAAACCAAAAAAACAATCATTACATGAGCAACCATACAAACCAAGGGTCAACCATAGTTATACATACAATAGTGCCAAGGTCAACGTGGGAAGCAGAGTCTAAATCCATTTTCGTAAGCCAAAGGTCGTAATAATATTAATGATGAAAAACACAGACGAAACATGATGCGAAAAACAAAGCGAATGTGACTTGAAAGTTGAACGTAGATTACTATGCACTATTATACAACGAATAACGATTGACACTTGAGATTACCACAGAGTACTTAATCTCTATGTTATGTCCAACGATTTACAGTTGGGGATGCAAACAATGCATCGATTCGAGCGTGTTTGCAAAACATCGATATATTGTTCACTATCGTGAATTATTATAAAAGAAACGTACATAAAATAATATGTTATTCTAGTAAAAATAATACCTTATTTATAGTTTATTGCTTTTTATACGTGTATCTTACCAAACTTAACTTTTTGTCGTGAGAATTAAAACTTCGAAATAACATCGATATATCGTTTTATTATCGTTATCGGAATAATGTTGCAATTCTACTGACGTGAGTACTCTGTGTATGTGACAACAGGAAGTGTTTATCAGTAGAATGTTATATTAAATATATTATTTTAAAAAAGTAAATTGATACAAAAATAATTCGCGTGTATAATTTAAAAAACAAAATATATTTTTTCGTGTAATTATTTATTTTTGAGCATCCTGTCCACGAATAGCCGAAAATGGACATTGCCCTTTCACAATATGTGCTAGTCGTGTTATGTATGGTAATTTAATTCTTAAAAAGAAGCGCCGTAATAACGTTTCTTTATATCAAATCACTTGATTGATGTTTTTGTTAGCATTTTACAGTTGTTACTTTCTATTTTCACATTCGATTTACATACATTTTTTAGTACCAATATCTCATGCATAAAATAAAACTTTCAGGTTCCGTATATACTAAGAATACATCGTTAGATGTATAAAATAATTTTTTAATTCTATTTCATAGATTCTGGGAAAACAAAAAAATATTTTTAGTACATAAATAAGCTTTACACAAATCTTTGCACAGAATTTGCATTATTTTATAACTAATTTACAATCTATAGCTACTCTATCATTTTGGCTTGTATTATATTTCAGAAATATTTCACCTCAATGAAACGTATCGGGCCTTCTGCGTAATTAATCTATGCACACCGGATGACTGGCGTGTAAATTTAGCGCCGAGGTTCACGGACAGGCAGACGACGCCATCTTGCTTTTGTTGCGATTCCACTGTTTATAGCATATAGACGCGGTGAATTGAATTCTACCAGTTTGTAATAATTTATTTTATATTATTCGAATCTCGCATCACATGTGATCGCATCAGAAATGAGGAGATCCGTAGACGAACAAGGGTAACCGACATAGTTCAAAGAATTAGCCGGCTGAAGTGGCAATGGGCTGGCCACATAGTGCGAAGGACCGTTAACCGTTGGGGAAGAAAGGTCCTCGAATGGCGCCCGCGTCTCGGAAAAAGGAGCATAGGACGCCCCCCGACCAGGTGGACTGACGACCTGAAGAAGACAGCGGGCATCCGCTGGATTCAGAAGGCTCAGGACCGGTCAGAGTGGCGCAAGTTAGGGGAGGCCTATGTCCAGCAGTGGACCTCCAAGGGCTGATGGATGGATGATGATAGATTCGAATTTCAAAAATGAGACTGGCCAGCAGCTGATGAAAAATGAAAAACGTGTTCTTATTTTAAAATGTATACAAAATTAGATTAAAATTTTTTCGTAAGTGAATGAGTATTCTACAATTTGTATTTTTGGAACGAAGTTCCTTATTTTATACGAGTATTATGGGTAGAAATAAATTTTTTGAAGTGCAAAAGTTTTTGCGGTGATAACTATTACGATTCTTTGAAATAAAATTATTAAACAATTATAAAGATTGTTTTCTCTCGTGTTCCGAAAAGTTGTAAAAGACTTTAACTACAACTTCAAATAAAAGAATTGTTTTTCTTGATCACCATAAGCCCCTGCTGGTTTTCTTTGATCGAAACTCGCCAATCTATGAATAAAATTTAGAAACATAAACATAAATTTTACACTTAAATACACGAAATCACATCGTAGTATTTAATTGCACCTCATTTAAGAATACCATGTTGGAATAAAATCAACACAAATATTATTGTTTCTACGTTTTACTATTACTCCAACAACACATAATTATGTTACAAATATTTAAGTAATGTGTATAACAGGACAACAGCAAGACTTGTTAAATCAACTCAAATTAATATTCTTTCTACGCTTCAAAGTTTTACATCAACAAAACATAGATTTAGAACGTTTAAGAATTAATACAATTTCTAAATAACCATTAAATCATACAACAGGACAACAGCAAGACTTGTTAACGATTATAACATTTCGACCAATCAGAACGCGTAACGCGTGATTCATTCGTGAGCAATTTCCGCCGCGTTCTATTTTCAAATCGAACCCCTTTCTTAAATGGAATAAAATCCGTCGGCGCGCCAACGTCCTTTTATTATTTTGGGTGCATCCTTTCAGGGCTGGTGAAATGGTATTTTTGTACTGTCATGGAGATTTAAACTACAGGGGAGTAAAGTCTTACAGCGATTAGCAAGGAATTATCATTTGCATTGATGTCATCTTTGTACCGGATATCGGATAACTTTTGCATACAATGGTTAAGATCTAATTTTACGCTTTTCTTTTCAGTTTGTCAGATCCCTTGAAATGTCATTAAGGGCCAATCCAGCCTATCCGAACTAAAACAGATTGAATACATTTTATACATTTCAAGGTTAGCTCTAGAAGGATAGAAGCGAGAAAAAAACCGGCCAAGTGCGTGTCAGGCCACGCGCAATGTATGGTTCCGAAGTAGTAAGTTTATCGACTATTACTCATTAACTACTTATGCTAACATAGCCGTGATAGTTATCCTTGTAAATTCATCACATAACCTATTTTTTTTTCACTTGCCTAACTCCAATTGTTTAGCCAGCAAGAGGGGGGACACATTATACTTTAGCCAGAATTAGCACTTTAAAGCCAAATACTTCGCTTACGGACCTCTAATCCCAAAAATGGTCTAAAAAGATCCATAATATTTTTGAAAGACCTTTTCAACGATACCCCACACTATAGGGTACGCGACGAATAAAAAATTCATCCTCACGTTACCTATAGAGGAGGTACCTTGTAAATTTTTTTTTCAATATTTTATTCTACGGTTCTGGAGTTTTAATAAATATGTATAAACATGCCAAATTACAGCTTTCTAGCACTAACGCCCCAACTCAGAGTCACTAACGGTTATTTTAATCGATACTTAGTAAAGAATCACCATACAAATTCTGTACTAAGGAGCGATTTAAGTAACCGACTCTGAGTTGGGGCGTAAGAGTCTCGGCGCTTTGCTTTGGACAGACGGACGGACATGACGAAACTATAAGGGTTCCGATTTTACTTTGGAACCCTAAAAACGCTGTTAAAATGTGTAGTATACATATACATAAAAGTCTAAGGTTAAAATGTCATAATATTAATTTTATATTATACTTTAGTCGGTAACTTATCCAGAAATTAAACATATTGGTATGAATTCGGCCGTTAGACATTATATAAATGACTTGGAAGTAGATGTACCCCTTCCAGTCCCGCGTAGGTTAGAAGACTATTTACTCAGTTTTATTTTAAAAGATGTGCTGAGGAGTTTCTTTACGGCTTTTCTTCTCCTCCATGACAAAGCACCATTCCGAAAAACTGGTAGATAAAATAAATGACGTGCATAAGTGTATCAGTAATACATATCTAGGTACATGAATAAAGATTTTGAATTTGAATTTGTTAGTTTAATTATCTTGTTGTCTATTACTTTATAGTTAAAAATAAATAATTTTTTTTGTTATTTTGACAGCCCTATGTTTTTAGTTTTGACTACTGAGATTGATAGTTGATGCATTCATCAAAATATAACGGAAACGATTATTTATCTAAACCTTGGCCATTAAGCTGTTGCATACGGCATGCCGTGGGATTAAAGTGTATTTTGCCGTAGCAGCGATTTCGGGAGATTTATTGTTATTACTTGTATTTGGATAAATTAATTTATGTAAACTGTTTCTAATTGGTTATTTATTTATATTATAATTTATTGATTAAAAATACCGGTAAATTCAAAATCCGACACCTTCGTTACGTCTTCGTAGTGGAAATGTTTTAAGCAATAATCTTCTGTCCTGTTAAAATGTAAGTTCTTTGGAGTTATATGGGTAAGGCCGTCAAATTTGGTCTGGTATAACATAAAAAATATTTCATTTTCATACATAAAACATAAAAATACCATAAAGTAACATAAAAGAAAAAGAATTTTCATCCCTCACCTTGATTATGCGGATGTGTGTTGTACGGACTTGACAGAGGAACTTCTGAATAAATTGGAGCGCCTTCTTAATAACTGCATTAGATAATATCTTTGGATTACGTAAGTATGACCACATTTCCCAGTTCCGTTCCCAACTTAAATGGCTACCTATTCGACACAGGCGAAACTCCAGAATTCTCTTCACATTATATTCTATTTTGATATAATGTGTCTTTTCCTGCTTATTTAAAGGAATTTTTTCAGTTCGTCTGCTCGATACATGACAGAGGACTTCGTTCATCGAAAAACCTTAAAATCTCTCTTCCATCCCATACCACAGGTTATTTCGGGAATTCCTTTACGGTACAGTCTATACTGCTCTGGAACTCCTTACCTGTAGACATCAAAAAACCGCCTACCATAAGCTCCTTCAAGAATAAGGTCCGGTTGCACTACCTGAAGCAAATAGAATGACGTCGCCCGTAGTCTTCAACTAGATGTAATATATATGTATATATATATATATATATATATATATATATATATATATATATATATATATATATGTACTTTATATTTATACTTGTATATATGAATAAATATGTATTTGTGTATGTATATTGTAATATATTGTTATAATTATTATTCGCAATTTTTCATATCTGGCATTGTTTGCACCTACTACACCTTCTCACCAGCTCCCAGGGTTGACTGGCAGAGAACGCCAATAGGCATTAAGTCCGCCCATTGTACATACTCCTTTATATTAAGGTTGTTACTATAAAGGATAAATAAATAAATAAATTTTCAAAATACACTCGATTTACGATGCTTTAATGTATAATTAACAACTTTCGTAATTCAGAGCTCCATTAAATGATTACTAAATAATCCGTCGATGTAAGCAAATGTATTTTTCAAGTTAAAGAACAATAAATAACAGTCAAAATAAGCATTTCTCGGCCTCAACCGTATGCAGATTTTTATATGAATATAGTTCATCTATGATGTGAGTGTTTGTACTTATATATTTATTTATTTATTTTTATTTTATTTTTATTTTATTTTATTTTTGATTATAGTGATTATTTAAAGCGTGGATAGCCTGGGAGCATTACATGTGTAGATCCTGAGATGCAATGCGGGTGAGGTCAGTAGATGGATGGGAGATGGTAAGGAGGAAATTATAAATTTCATCCGTGCTTCGGAGGGCACTTTAAGTCATTGGTACCGGTTGCTATCATCATCACAGATTAGATACTTCTCCATGCCCTGGGTGGATATTTAGTATTTCAGTGGGTAAGAAGCCAATTTTCTTGAGCGTTTCCGTGCTTCGGATGACACGTATAGCCGTCGATTCCGGTTGTTATCGTAAGATAATAGTCGTTAAGTCGTGTCGCAAGCATCGGGTGGCATGAAAACTTCCGACACTTGGGTTGGCCACTAACCCCTCCACCAATCCGCACTGGAGCTGCGCGTTGGCTTTAGGCCTCCTCAAGAGGAGAGACCCGTGCTCAGTCATTACTGAGCTGCTGGCCTACTACTGGCCAACTGGCCCGCAGTGGGTTGAAGCCAAGAAGCCCATATAGCCACATCATAATCAACAAAAGCAATTGATTCGTAACGTGAACTAAAATAATTTTAATTTTACTAACAAAAAATAACCGACTTCAAAATTACTCAAAAACTACTTGTCAAATCTCGCTCAAATTTATGTGGGACCATATGACATGAACCTGCTTTCGATTGAAAAAAGAATCATCAAAATCGGTTGACTCAGTCGAAAGTTCTGAGGTAACAAACATAAAAAAATACAGTCAAATTGAGAACCTCCTCCTGTTTTTGAAGTCGGTTAATTATTAAATTACTTTCAAACATCTACAGAAATACGCCAACATACATAAAATTTTAATGCACACACACATACCTAGTTTACAGTGTTTACATCAAACCTCACGAATAAAACCTAAGAACACACGCCGATAAATAAAAATAAGAGTGTTCCCACTAATATTGTTTACGTTGTTAAAGTTGGCGTAGATTGGCTTCGGATGACGCCCAAAGATGAGGTGAACGAGCGGTGGGTTCTTGACTTGGGGATAAGGGTGCTCGGACATTCGGCCGATTTGGTATTGAATTGACGTTTGACGTCTCGGTACTACCCATATAGCTCTCACTGTCACGAAACACGCGTTTCAATTAATTTAAGTACGTTTATTGTTTCTTCAGTCACTAATCAGATCAATAGTCAGTAATATTTGAGTTCTCATTTTATGTAAATAGCCATGAAACGAGCAAATGAATGACCTAATGGTATGTGGTTAGTAGCACCTTTGCCCACGAAAATCAGAAAACCGAAGTAACTAGCTGTTCGTCGAAGGTAAAAAAAACTTGTGGATCCGTGTTAGTTTTGGCTGTCGAATGGTCCCTCCACGAAGACCATGTCATACGCTCACTATCATCATTAAAGACGCTTGTTTGACTTTGCATCTTGTGTAGTATAATCTAAATTTTACTAACAAAAAATAACCGACTTCAAAATTACTCAAAAACTACTTGTCAGATCTCGTTTAAAATTATGTGAGACCACATGACAAGCACCAGCTTTCGTTTAAAAAAACAATCATCAAAATCGGTTCACCCAGTCGAAAGTTCTGAGGTAACAAACATAAAAAAAAATACAGTCGAATTGAGAACCTCCTCCTTTTTTTTGAAGTCTGTTAAAAAGTACGAAATCTGTCCACGGAACGGCATCATCACGTTTGTCTATTGCCTGTGTTTCAGTAAGCAGTTTGCATGAAATCGTCAAACTAAGCGCAGTGGAGAGGAGGCCCTAGTTTCGCACTACGGATTCATTGATACACTCTAATATGACTGCACCCTAACGGTCTATCCTTGAAATGTGACTTTGTGGGTTAACCTGAAGCCAATGGCTGCGAAATAGGATCTTTAGCTCATGAATTTTATCTCACTAATGCGTACACTGAGTTAAGAAGATGTTTAGCCACAACCCGACCTGGTCAATTCATATACGATATAATGTCGCTTATGGCTCAGTGGATTATATGGATCGATAGGGTTAAGTGACTGAGACAATAAAATTAATGGATATACCTACTTTCTACTTTCTATGTGCTAACTCCATGCTTCAGAAGTGAAGATGTGACGTCATAATTCGTTTTTTTCCCTTGTGAAGAAAGGGAGAAGGGGGGGGGGGGAGTAATAGACTTTAAAAAATATTGCTACTAGTTTCGATACGAAATTGATATTTTTCTATGTTTCAAAGTAAATTGGAGAAATCTTTTTCATTTGAAGAAACAAATGTGTTTGGAACGCAACTAAAAGCGAAGAAATACTATTTTAACATGTGTGAAGGTATCAAGAGGAATAAAATTATTATTTGGGACTTACAGCATATTTCATTGATATTTTTAATAACATCATAATCATCATCATCATCCTGCAAATTTCTCATTTTTATTTGGGGTCGGTGCAATATATTTTCCTCTTTCACACTTCCCTATCAGCCGTTATCTTTACATTAACTCTTTTATCTTTCATATCTCCTGTAACACAATCCATCCATCTTTTCTTTGGTCGTCCTCGTCCCCTCGTCTATCCATCACTCTTCTCATCACACGCGTCTCCTCTTGCCTCATCACATGCCCATACCACGACATTCGATTACTTTTCAACTCTTCTGTCATTTTTGCCACTTTCAAACTTCCTCTAATATACTCATTGATATTTTTAATATAATACTGAGTATAACGCAAATATTGATATATTTTAGTAACGATATATTAATATAATATAAAATAATTTTAAAACAGTAAATGAAAACCCATTCGTCTAACTCTAAAACCTAAGAAAAAGGTATTATTTGTGTATATTATTAAAAAGAAAAAAGAAGAAAACTTTTTTCCATTAGAATTCGGTATTACTTTAAAAATCTGAGGTGTGTCTTTCACCTTATATTCTCCTCGACCATAAACCATAGGCACTTCAAACGGCGAAAACAGTACCGTCAAAATCCGAAATTTTTAAATTATATTTAACTTGACTACGGAACTCTAAATTGTTCACGATTTTTCTCGTTAGATTTTTATCGTTAATTCGTAGTATTATCTGTATTGATATTGATAAATTCCGTGTTGTTGATGTAATTCATCTGTTTACAAGTGAACGGACTTTGAAAAGGTGAGATGTAGGATAAAGGGCATTCACCAACTGGAGGTTTTTGATCCGACATTTAGAATTTTCTATATGAGAACTTGTGAAATTTTTGTACCTTTGTAATGTTCGATTCAACGATCATACTAAAAATATAAATGTGAAAGTTTGTATGGATATCTGTTATTCTTTCACGCAAAAACTACTGAACGGATTTTTATGAACACACACACACACACATAGCACACAGGCAGACCATGATCTGGAATAAGACAGAATAATAATAATTATTATTATACACCAAATAATTACTTACTTTTTAACAAAAAAATCAATCAACGAAAAAACTGAAAAGCGAAAAATAAAATAAACCATAGTATTATAAATTAAGATCCTAAATTAACAGTAAATAAATAATTTTGAGACGGCGCCAAACAAACAAGCAAAATTAGTTACATAAAGCGTAAAATAAGGGCAGCGGCAAGCGATGCACACGGCAGCAGCAGCGCGGCGGACATCTTTTCACCGTTTGTTTTTTCATCTGTTTGGCACCGCCTCAAAATTATTTATTTACTGTTAATTTAGTATAATTTCTTGTTATAAAGTAATTATTTTTAAATTTTTAGCTAAATCAATTAAAAGTTATTGGGGTAACGGGTAAAATTCCATGAACAATCAATCATCCCCAATTTTCGTACCGATAACGTACAATAAAATTTAAAAAAAATGTGACCAACTTCAAGACGTGCCTCATCCATTAAAAAAAGAATCATCAAAATCGGACCACCCTGTGTCGATAGCTGCGTAAAAAATATACGTGTCGAATTGAGAACCTCCTTCTTTGTTTCATCGGTTAAAAAAAAGAATAAATAATATAGTTATAATATGTAATATGTAATAATATAGTTTTGATTCGATAGCCATATCAGTAGGACAATACCTGTAATTATGTGCTCCATCCAAGGTTCTGAAAACCGCTCCTTCCGATGGATATCGCTAGGCCAGGGCCCTTAGAGGTCCGTAGCATGTGTATCAGGGGTCCGCAGTAGGTCAGTCTGTAAACATATTTATGAGGAAATTGTGTAGTAAACTTGACGAGACACATTGTCGTTGTCGGGTAGCGAATTCAATAGTATTCAATACGTAATCACTGCACGCTGTGTTAATATCGACGCTGTCTTAGTACGAATAAAAATATATTTGTTAATATAAATGAGGCTCTTTTTTTCATTTCCAAAAATAATTTTTAACAGGGGTCCGTGGAATTGTTTAAATTGTGAAAGTGGTCCGTGACTGCAAAAAGTTCAAGAAACCCTGCGCTAGGCTATGTACCATTTTATTCCTGACGACTCATGATGGTTAATTGGTATATGTAGCCTCCCTGACTGTTACCACACTGTTTATAAAAGCGATTGCAAAATGTTTTACGGGTTTCGATCGCGGCATAGAAGAGCTAGAAATAACTGCTTATTGTTTAGAAAATATTATAAATATTTTAATTACATTACACTATTACATTACATCTATATACACTATTATGAGGTATATTGGGCATCTTGTGTTGCCTATGTGCAGGACTACGAGAAAGCCTTTGATTCTATCGAGACCTGGGCAGTATTAAATTCTCTTCAGCGGTGCCGGATCGACTACCGGTATATCGAGTTGTTTGTACTCATCGTCATCATCCACCATGTCCGTTAGAGTATACGACAAAACCACGAACCCAATCCAACTGCAAAGAAGTGTCAGGCAACACGTTATATCCCCAAAAGTGTTCACCGCTGCGTTGGAAGACGTGTTCAAGCTGATGGAGTGAAAACGGCGTGGCATTACATCAATGGCGAATGCATCGCATACCTGCGATTAACCGATGGTATAGTCATACTGCCGGGATCCCTGGAAGAACTTGGTACAATGCTCGGGGGCTTGAACAGCACCTCACAACGAGTGGGTCTTAAGATGAATACGGACAAGATGAAAATCATGTCGATGACTTCATTTCCGCTTACCGTCATTACCGGTTTTGTGGACAAGCACTAACTTATTCTGTATAAAAAAAAGAATGTCCATGTCACACCCGTATCGGTTGTTGATGACGGCGCTGCTCTCAAAGTTGTAGACAAATACATTTACCTGGGATAAATGATCCAAATGGGTAAGTCCAAATTCGAGAAAGATGTCACTCGTAGAATCCAACTCGGAAGGGCTGCGATTGGGAAACTGCGTCATTTCTAGTCGTTCAAAACACTACCTAAGTGCCTGAAGTTGAACGTGCTCGAGCAGTGTGTGTTGCCGGTGATGACATGCGGCTCCGAGACATAGTGCCTTACTGTCGGCCTAATCCACAAGCTGGAAGTCGCACAGCAAGCTACTGAGAGGGCTATGCTCGGTATTTTTCTTCGTGATCACCTCAGAAATGATGAAATCCGTAGACAAACTAGAAGGACCGATAACGGTTGGGAAGAAAGGTCCTCAAATGGCGCCCACGTCCTGGAAAACGGAGTATAGGACACCCCCCGACCATATGAACCGACGACCTGAAGAAAACAGCGGGCATCCGCTGGATTTAGAAGGTCAGAGTGGCGCAAGTTAGGGGAGGCCTATGTCCAGCAATGGATCTCTAAAGGCTGATGTATGGATCTATGTATGGATGGATAAGGTATCTTAAATTTAGATACGGCTCTAGAAATTAGTAGCTAAAACAAACAGAAGCATTACGCATGCATGTAAATATACCGCATTAAATTATTTTATTTAAGTTGGATCGTTGAAAAATTATACGACAATTCAGATTAATTATATTATGTTTCCAAGGGCAGGGCAAGTACTTATTTTTGTCCTTAGTTATGCAATTTCATTATTAATTACCAGTTATAGTGGTGTAAACAACTGATGTAACTCTTTGTAATTATTACTATAGGTACTATTACTTTCTTGCTCAAGGGTTATGTATAATATGAACTTTGTTTTATTTATTTAAGCCCTTGTATCAGGGATATCGATATACGATTACATTTCGATGTCCCTGACTGAATTACGAAATTACGAATTAAGAATTACGATTATGATTGAAAATTAAATAAAAATTGATGAAATTTTTTACGTATAATATTTAATGAAGGTTTCTTCAAAATCCTTCTTCTCAAGAAATAAGAAAGTAGTTTTCTAAACATACAACAAACATAAATTAGAAAAACAGTTCCATACAGACCGGATTCGAATCCATACCAAGTGCTATTGAAACTAAAAAGTATTAATTAAAATAACCTCAAACGATAAAGGTATTAAGTAACCAAACATCGCACTCCGCTAATGGTGACCGCGAATGCTCATTAAAAACAAATGATAAAAACTCGGTCAGACAATATTTACGTACAAATACGGCGCATCCTTAACACACTGACCCACATTCTCACGAGAGGGGGAGAGGAAGGGGGAGGGGGTGTTTGTCGTCAAATGTAACAATAATTGTCCTTACGCCAATTTCTGTTTTGTCTTCAGATGAATTTGGCAAACTTCTTTTATCTGATTTGAACGCAGCTTCAACTCAAGTCACTAGATTTTTTATTATTCATAAATTAGGTTAAATTATGTGTGTTTAAAGTTATTACTGTAGTGGTTTAAACATGGTCTCTCGCATTAGGATCTGGGTCCAATCCAATGATGACCCAATCATAAACTAATTATCACTTGCTTGAGTGACGTACCTTTATCTCAAAAAAAAGTTATACGTTCCCCGCAGTGGGTCAGCATGGTGAACTATGCCCGAGATTACTGGATGCAACGGGAACAAGACAACTCCAACAAGAGGGAGAAGTTACACCATAACCTCGTCCATAAGTAAAATAAGGAACGTATCTTTTTGTTCTCTTTAATTAGGTATATAAATAAAAAATAAAAATAAAATAAACACTTTCACACTCACACCCCCCCCCCCCGCAGTAGGTTTTCACCTATATCGCGGGTGGCATGGACGACACATATAACACATCACAATAACACCCATGACCCGAGTACAAATATTTATCTGTCACATAAATATCTGCCCCGGCTGGGAATCGAACCCGGGACCTCTCGCTTCGCAGGCAGGGTTGCTACCAACTAGGCTACAGGGTCATCAAACCGTTTTTCATGCCCAACAAAACTGATGTTATCATTTTTTATCATTGATTCTCCTGCAAAATCTTTCTTCCTTTGTCCTTTCTTCCTTCCTTTCGTCCATGGTCGACGATAGCCAGTTACCATCAAGCGGATCATTTGTTGATTATATCCATAAAAAAATTACAGGAGGCCAATGAGAAAACAGCTCATAATCTGTATAACAACATTGTTGTAATAACAATTTACAAAATGCAGATAACACTTACAATCGCCATTACAATTCGTTGCCCTTCGGCAGCATTTGCCATCATATCTGTAATTCCTTGTTGACACACGCAATAAACCGAGTACCTTGAACGCTTATCAGCTTTGCATGACACATATAAAAGAAAATAATGTAAGACAAAAAGAATAATAATTTCTTCAATGCACTGAAGTTGCAATCGTTTTTAAAACCACGCAAGCGATATTCGTTCTTTTAACTTGCTTACAAGGTCTAAATTTCGAATGCGAAAACTTGCAAGCTTGAGATACTTTCAGAAGGGCTGTATTGCAGTTTACCTGATAAACAAGCCGTCTGACCTAATCTCGACATAAACTAAATACACAGCGCAGACAATGAAATTTCTCAATAATATGCTAATATTGGAGCTGGTGGCGACATATGCGGGCTTTGCACCGGCCATCATCAATTATTTGCTGCGAAAATAAACAACATAATCTCTGCAAATGAAAATTTACTTACATTTTATGAATAATTTCTTTACAAGTTGAATAAATAATGACTAAGTGCTTTGAACACTATTCGTGTATCGTTTTTAACTCTGGTATAAGGGATCCCATAGATCAAAAGTCCAAGGCAATTATTTTACGTAAATAGCCGTCAAACGAGATAGCGACATCTAGTAGTATGTGTGACATACATAATAATAAAAGAGTATCTGTACTACCCGCACACGAGGCAGTCACCATCCAGCCGTCAAGTGCGCGGGTTGTGTTGTATCACTGAAAACCATTTTGTGTTTTATTTCTAATACCTAATCAGGTAAACCTAGACAGCACATTTGGCGACTGAGGTAAAAAATAAAACAAAAGGAAAAAGTGTGAGTAATTTGTGGTTCTTTTAAGTTCACAAAATGTTAACCTTGAGTTATCATACGAAAATGTCGGTGCTATTTGAAATATTGGAAACGCGTGCTATGTTTAGTTTTGGAAAGTTTTAAAAGAATCGTATGTTTTTACGGAAAAAGAAAAGACAAGAGAACATTTGATAAAATACTAAGTACCTACCTACAAATGCATTTGTGTTCAATCTTTGATGATTGTTGATTAACAAAGTTGATTGTTGAATTAACGAAGGTATTTTCTTAACAAATGCATCTAGTACATTAAATTACATTCCATATATTGTAGCCTGATATTCGTATTGATAACACATAGGTTACAAAATACACATATTAATGGTACAAAATAAAAACAATGCGTGTTGGCGCAATAATAGGTAATATTATACCTAAGATATTGTTTCATTCTTGTATGGTCGGTATCGACACGGCCAGTTTACTTGAAATGTACAAGCATTGGGATTATTTGGGATCATAAAATGCGATTAAAAGGATCTTGTTCGTGTGATAGGTTAAAAACTAAATAAGTAATATTTAGTTTACAATGATAATTATTAATTATAGTAAATTGAAAAATGTTTGATACTTCTACCTGCCAAAATGATAATAATAATTTAAAATGTCAATATAAATCCAAATTCAGTCTTCACATTAATATATCAAATATCTTAATAAGATAACCGTAAACAATATCATAGCGATATTGCTATACGGTATCTTCATAGTTTGTCTCAAAAATAGAGATACTTACTAACTTACTATGTTATTTAAAATAACGCTTCACACTCATAGCCCCACACTAGGATTCCCTGTGTCGTGGGTACCAAATTTAAATTTAAAGTATAGTACTTACGTAGCAAGTAAATTCAACGATGTTATTCAACGATGTTATTCTAAGCAATGATATTATAATGTATAAAATATATTTTTGAATATCATTGATTCTAAGCAAAATCTATATAATAAACCACAAACAATGTTTGTTGCCATGTCCTTCAGACTGAAACTATCCAACCGATGCGTTCCAAACAGGATTCATTTGAAAGGCAAGTAATGCGAAGATGGTTTGAGACCACCAAAACAATGCATTAAGCACATTAATTTGCCGGTATCTATTAGTAGAATATAGGGTGATAGATCCTGTTGTAAGTGAAGATCCTAACCATACATACATGAAACTGTACCTGTTTACATTTTCGAAATTAAAACAAAAAACATACATACAAATATGTAATCAAGTCAAATACCCTGCAAAATTGTCAGATGAGTGAAAACTCGTCAAGAACATAATATATTTGACATGTGTAAAACATTGGATTATATAAATCAAGAAGTCGTTCCAATTTTAATTATGCTTTAATGCCATTAAAATTATCACGTAGGGGAAAAATAATAATATACATTACAGATTTGATAAACAAATGATATTTAGTTTCTGAGATACAAAAATATGATAATGATAATTAATAAGTACTCGTATTTGCTTATTTATATCGTATCGAAACGTGTTTCCGATTTTATTGATGGAACATTTCACTAAATAAGCGAGCAATTTTGCATATCGCCTATCTCATTTTGAAAATATGTATTATTAACGTCAAATGGACAATTGTAATAATCTAAAATATCGAAGGGACTGAATTATTACTGTTTCCAAATCGCGGTGGAAACGATCTTGCGTATTCCTCGCTAAAACAGTAATCAGTATCTCGAAAAAATGCTCTAAATATTTCGATGAAATTTTGTAGTCGAGGATAAGTGCAAGGCAAAAATTATTTGTGTTTTTGAAAAAAAAAAGATATACACCACATGCGTTGGTTACACCATTTGCATAAGTTGATTCATGGTAAAGTACAAACCAGTTATAGGAACCGTATCACCATGATTACCAAGTAGTTCATTCCGGGTAATATTGTTCCTAACTAAAATCAAGATTGTAAATAAATTTATGTTTTAAATGGATTATACTCTTAAGGTCAAAAACGGAAAAAGTCAAAATTATTTTAACAAAATAATTTAGAACATTCCTTCATTGGCCGGTTTAATACTGATTCTACCTGGTTTGTACTAGAATGCAACCTATAAGCTTAGTTTTGCATCTGCTGAATAATATCGTGATGAATTGAAAAACTGAACAAACAGTTAAACCGTTAAGTAATGAAAGGCATTAAAAAACGAAAACTAACTTTCACGTACCTACATAAAACTGGAACGAGATCAAACGACAACTAAATGGAGTAGACATGGGAACCAATAATCATATTATCAGTAATCAAATATTTTGCTGCAAAATGTCTTAAATGTCGTACCAGAAATGCAAAAGTTGAAGCATAAAATACTTATAAACTGAGTCAAATATAGACCATTAATAAAAGGTATTTATGGTATTGAAAATCAGTCAAGTACCGACAAATAATAAAAGATATCTGTTATGGTATCGAAAATCAGTCAAGTACTGACAAATAATAAAAGATATCTGTTATGGTATTGAAAATCAGTCAAGTACTGAAAAATAATAAAAGATATCTGTTATGGTATCGAAAATCAGGCAAATACTGAAAAATAATAAAAGATATCTGTTATGGTATTGAAAATCAGTTAAGTACTGAAAAATAATAAAAGATATCTGTTATGGTATCGAAAGTCAGATAAATACTGACCAATAATACAAGATATCTATTGTGGTATCGAACCGCTTTCGAAATCAATGTTGCACTAAACCGTGGGAGGTAATGTTTACCGTAATACGTCAGTTGAGTACTTACACTATTGACCAATACTAAAGATATCAATAATAATATCGAAAACAAAATATGACATGGTCACGAAAACGTCAGTTAAGTACTGACCAATAACAAAAGATTTATAATATTGAAAGAACGTTTTGATAAGTATCGAAACTATTAACTTCTATACCAATTACCCTGCTGGTCAACAAATATGAGGATATGGCTATTAATGGGAGGATATGTAAACAAAACGCATAAATTAATGGAATACCAATTAATGTTTCCTATGGTTAAAATACCTATATTCATGTATTAATAATAATGAATCTTATCGTTTTAATGTATTTGCGTGCGAAGTTGTTATTAAAGGTATTCACACGCGCACCTCTTAACGACCGCTCCAAATGATCAATGACAAACCGATATCACTGTACGGCTGTCTAAGTAAATATCTATATATTTGCACATTATCGCTTTATTTTAGTACATATCCTCGTAATAAGCCTGAATTAACTTAGTATGAGCCTGAATTTCTGCTAAATGGAATCACAACATTTGTTGTTGTGGACCAGATCTGCTCACTAAATATTGAAAATTCAATAATAATTAAAACAATCATGTTTGAATAAGTGATAAAACAGTTATCACCGACATGTACAGGACCTACTATTTAATTGTTCCAACGAACAAAAAATATTTATTAATCAATTACAAGTACAAAGATACTTTGGAGTAACTAATAAAATCCTTACTTGAAATGAAACGAAAACGAAATGAAATGAAAATGAAATGAAGATATAATACGAGTATAATGAAATGAAATGAAATGAAATGAAATGAAATGAAATGAAAATACAATGAAATGAAAATACATGTATTCCAGGGTACTAATTACAGCAAAAAAAAATAGTTACAAGAAAGAAAAAGAGATAACAAAAATAAATGTTAATAAGTAACACGAGATTTATCTTATGAGTATCAGTGCTGCAGCATGCTGTGTGACCACCGAACAGACCCAGACCCAGCATAAGCCGTGCTGCACAAAATGAGCCATGTAAGCACAGCGCCAGTACTTGATACGTAATTGCATTGAAAGTAATGAAGTAATAATTTAATTATGGAAAAAAATGACGTCAATCGTTCTAAGTTTCAAGAATCACAATAATGAATTTCAATTGTGAAATACAAGTTTTAGAAAATTATAATCCTATTAACATCCCCGTGTGTAACACCGCAAAAATGTAAGAAAAGGAAAAAGGGAAACTTGGATAATAACGAAGAATTTGAGGCCGCTGGGCTTCTAGTTGACATAACACGATGCTCAGGAGCGTTGGTGTTTCAACACTCCACGCACGCATTGGTGGTAGACGCTCGAGCAAGAGACGAGATCGAAGCGCATGATGATACTCGCACAAGCTCATGGAAGTTTCTTTACGTGTATTACAAGCAAGGTAAAAGTATAAAAATGAGTTCAAAGTCATACTCTGCCCATATAATGTGAATATTGCTTTGTCGATAGACTAAATTACTTACAATTAGTCAATGATAAGGTTATAAATTAACTTGGGTTATTCATTGACGCAATAATTTTAAATGAAATACGCCACAGTCAATCAAACGTTAGTCCGGATGAATTTATTCACTTCTTTGATATACCCTGTTTGACAGGCCTGTTTGAATTTCCTGACCAGAACTTGATAACTAAACTACATTAAAGGCCAGGTCAGCACTAAATTTGGAGAAATGCTCTCGTTGTGTTTTGTTGCAGGTCACTTCCAGTGTGAAATATACCCTTTGGTCCAGCCGTGCTGCGACAATGTACTGGGTCAGGTGCTAAAAAGTATACAAAATAATCAAATATTTTGTACCTAATAAAAAGTGTTGTTATGGAGTTTCTTCAACTGGTTCTTCTCCACAACGATAACACATAGCGAACCAGTTACGTTAGGAAAAATAAAAAAATAATAATTAAAAAAAAGGAAAAATAAGGGAAAGCAGAGAGGGCCGTATATTAAGAATAAAAGAGACTAAATAGGAATAAATCATTATAAGAAAATAATGTAATGTAATGTAAATAGTAACTTATTTTTTTTATATTGTAAAAATAGTGATTTAACTGGACAAAAAAGGTAATCTTTGGTAGATATAAAATGTTACGAATGTTAGAAATAAGTTGTGTACTTTGTTCGAACAAATTATATTTTAATCAAAGCTGAACTTATCAGTTATTTATCAGTGGGCAAATTACATAATTAAAATTTTGTTGAAAGGGAGAGATGTGACATACATAATAATAAAAGAGTATCTGTACTACCCGCACACGAGGCAGTCACCATCCAGCCGTCAAGTGCGCGGGTTGTGTTGTATCACTGAAAACCATTTTGTGTTTTATTTCTAATACCTAATCAGGTAAACCTAGACAGCACAGTATGTAGTCGCTATCGTCACCCATGGACATCAGCGACATCAAAAGCGTTGCCGGCTGAGAAAGAGAGAAGGGTCCATGTATACTAATAATTATAACCTAGTTTTACAGTCTTGGAATTATTCAGGATTTAATCTTTGGGCCTCTCCTGTAATATATATTTTTTTCATTCTGGCCCTTATTCACAAGAGCCATCGACAAGTATCGCAATGATCGGGCGCTAGTGAATTATAATTATGTAGAACATATAGATCGCTGTCGGGCGCCGAGTTGCCCCAAACAGGACGGTACGCGATGTCCTAACAACCTCGCGTTAATTATTCAATTATTCATTATTATGTAAACTGACTGAAACAGTTGATTTCTGGAGCAGTTCAAGACCGTCACGCTTGCTTATTGTATTGTAATTGTCGTAATTAAAACAGGGTTAGGTTATTTTGTTAATGTTTATACCTTGCATTGTATTGTATAAGGGGCCCATCCATAAATTACGTCACACGTTAGGGGGGGGGGGGGGGATCGATGTAGTGTTGTCACATTGTGTGGGATGGGAAGGAGGTCCTAAATTTCGTGACGTCACATTTCAAAATTAAATAATTGGTATGTATATGTAAATATTAAAAAACAATTAATGGAAATAAAATTTATTTCGGAACTGCTGTTTTGATTTAATAATTTGTAGGTGTAAAATTTCATAATATGTGACGTCATTTCTAGGTGTGTGACGTCACACTAGGGGGGGGGGACAGATATAGATTATCTGTGGGGGGGAAGGTCTCACAAATATGACCAGCTGTGACAAGGACGGGGGGAGGGGTCAAACCGTCATGAAATTAGTGTGACGTAATTTATGGATTACTATGTGGTAAATACTAAATACCGTTTGGTGCGTGAACACCGCGTTAATCGAAGGAAAAGTTAATCGTCTCAGCATTTTCAATTTACTTACTGGATTATTTACAGCATTAATATTCCGTGTCAGTAATTTAATGGCCTAACCTGACATAATCCATGACGTTTCTGCATCGGTGTTCCCATAGTGCGATGACATGGGGACCTTCAAGAAGCGGATCCATCCCTTCGCATCGCATGCGTTGGTGACGTCCCTAATGTAGGCAATGTCCATGGGTGACAGTTATCATTTACCACCAGGTAACCCGTCTCCTAACCCGTGTCTTGCATGAGTACCCCAGGTATTACATCATGGTTAACTAATACATCAGACCAGGCCTTAAGCCTAATTTTTAACCTACTTCAAAAAAGGAGGAGGTATTTTTTTATATATAATCACGCAGAAATCCGCACAGGATGGTCCGATTTTTTAAATAATTTATTCAGGAGCGTGCACCAGAAAGAGGTTTTTTCTTTCTTTCTTTTTCTTCTCTCTTTCTATGCCAGCAACGCACCAGTAAAACCTTGGGTGTCGCTGATGCCATAGGCGACGATAGCCATTTATCATCAGATTGATTGTAAGCTCGTTTGTCGACTATTTCCATTGAAATTGTCGACAAACGAGAGTCGAAACACGCCGTCCACATGGCATCCGACACCAGTGTGGCTGAGTTCGTCGATTAGACGGTTCACTGTTCACATATAAGTTGAAGAGCTTTGGAGACGTGATCCCCCCTTGCCTCACTCCGCACTTCCACCCATACCCGCCCGAGTAGGAGCCCGCCCACCTCATGTTTGATTTTTGTACCAAGATCGCAGTAATGATATCACATCGGGTGGCAGATCGGTCTCCCTCTCCAGCTTCTCCCACAGTATTTTATACGACACTAGGTCGAATGCTTTGGACAAATCCAGGTAACAAGCAAATACAGGCGTATTCCTATAAGTGTAGTACTGAACGGTTTGCTTAAGAGAAAAAATAGCACTCTCTGTATATAAGTTAATAAAAGCGTGTTAAAAAGGACCGCCGTTCAAAGGGTTCGTTTGGTTCGATTCCCAGTGAGGCAGATATTTGATGATACTTACAATATGATAGATGATACTTGGATGACTACGTTACAAAGAATATTAGTGATGGGCTATGAGTGTGTAGTAGGTATTAAATAAATAAATAAAGTTCCGCAGAGTGCATCAAAAAGAGGTTCAATTAGGCTCAATGAGCCTTCCTTCAGAAGGCGCCTTGTCTCTGAGAACTCTCTCAAAACATATTCCATAATAATAATTGTATACGTACACGTCACTTCCTGCAACAAGCTGCTCGAACAAGTTATGCTGCATGCGTTGTAACTGACCTTGCTCACTGCACTCCACAGCACTCAATATTCAATACCTACATACATGATACAATCATACATATTAAAAACTTCGGTTGTTGTGTTACGATATGCTTCTTGCTTCGTACTTTTTGTTTGTAAATATTATTTACTAGCTGACCTGGCAGACGTTGTTCTGCAACATGTTTAATTTCTAAGTAGGTATAACATAAAAATATTACTAATTTTAATGAAATATAGTATGTCACTCAGAAATAATGTGGCTTTATATTGGTGAAAGATTTTTTAAAATCGGCCCAGTAGTAGGTATTTGTTTATCCATTACAAACAAACAAAACTTAATAAATAATAGTTTAAAAAAAGTAAAAAACACGCTTATAGAAAATCCAACAAAAAAAATTGAAAATGAATTTGAATTAAAAATCATGTAATTGTAAAAAAAGCATGTGGATACTTAAATCATTGTCAAAGATTGCATCACATTGACACAAGTTAACATTTTTAAAATAAATGGATTTGTAAAATAATAATACATGAAACCAGTAACAGGGCTTCCCTTCGCTTCGGTGTCGGTTGATGTAGGTACCACAAATCAGTTGTACTACGTACAGAAGTTGCATTCCTTTGATCTTGAAGAAATCTCGGTAGGCATAGGCGAGTGACAGAGGTGTTTTGATCCAATTTTTTAAATAGTGATGTACCACAATCGGTTACCTTAACGTTACTTATTTTATATTAGTGACAGTAAAATTACGCTAAGACGGAGAAGGTTGCTGGTTTTAGCCACTATGTGGCAGCCTCGCAGAACATGGTGCAGACTTGATCGTAGGCAACGACACATTCCATGTTATTGCTGATTCCATCCATCCATCCATCCATCAGCCCTTAGAGGTCCACTGCTGGACATAGGCCTCCCCTAACTTGCGCCACTCTGACCGGTCCTGAGCCTTCTGAATCCAGCGGATGCCCGCTGTCTTCTTCAGGTCGTCAGTCCACCTGGTCGGGGGGCGTCCTATGCTCCTTTTTCCGAGACGTGGGCGCCATTCGAGGACCTTTCTTCCCCAACGGTTATCGGTCCTTCCTTATTGCTGATTACATCATTGAATTTACTTATTTACCTTAAAATCTAACATGCCTGATTTTCATTCACCGTATTCACAAACTTATTGTCTATTTACAGGTATTCTATCTTATATTTTACAAGATTCGATTTTGCATAAGCATTTGACGGCCAATGCCCGAAAAAGAAGGAGTAATTCTGATGATGGAGACAATGGTATTGCTAAAGTTTTACAGCTATTAAAAACATCAGCATCGACATCACGTGATGATGGCGCTATTTTTGGAGAATACATCACTAGTAAAATCAGGAAAATGGACCCAGATACAACAAGTACAGTTCAGTATCATATACAAAATATTATATACCAGGCTGAAATGGACGTTTTCACTCAAACGCCACACTAGACCTTGCTCCACAATATTTAAACTCTCCTATCGAAGACCCACTAGATATTAAACCAAAAATAAACATGACACCGTAATCCATTCCTCCTCAGACGTTGGCATCTGAAAGTAAAAAAAATCTTTTGTAATAAATGTTACAAATAGATATTTAATAAATAAATAGAACATTAATATTTACCAAAAAAATTACCCACATGAAAGAAAATCGTCGAAAAACATGATTAGGTACTAGGTATATTATCTACTAGGTATATATCGGTTAAAAAATCTAAACGTAAACAATATATTAACGAAATGAATAACTCTCAAAATAAAACAAAAACAATGTGGAAAATAATAAAAAGACGCACGAATAAAAATGTTAAAAAGACTAAAGTAAACATTCAACTTAAAATCCATAGTAAGATAACGTCTGATCCATGTGAGATAGCGAACCATTTCAATGAGTTCTTTGCATCCGTCGGGAATACAGGTAGTCAGCCGGGTGCATCCGCCGCATGCGGCCGCCCTGCTTGTCACCGCCTCGAAAACACCTTGTATGTTAGTGAGGTAAGCACCCAGGAAATAAACTTAATCCTAAAAAATTTAAAAAGTAAATATAGCTATGGCGTCGATGAATTGCCACCAATCCTTATAAAAAAATGCGCTGACGAACTGACCTTACCTTACCATATCTTAGTTAATCAATCCTTCAAAGAAGGTACGTTCCCTGATTTATTAAAAACGTCGTTAATAAAACCAATACATAAAAAATGCTCGAAACTAGATCCTAACAATTACAGACCGATAGCACTCTTACCTACGTCATCCAAAATATTTGAAAAAGCAATGCAAAGACGGGTTGAACATTTTTGTGAAAAATATAACATATTTGACGAGTCTCAAAATGGTTTTCGAAAGAATCGGTCGACAATACTAGCAATTTACAATTTTATGCAAAGAGTAGTAGATATCTTAAATGATAAAAAATACGCAATTGGAATTTTACTTGACATGACAAAAGCATATGACAAAGTACAATTTAAAATATTACTGGACAAGTTATATGACATAGGGATACGCGGTATATCACATAAATGGTTTACATCATATCTTAACAATCGACAACAAGTAGTAGAAATTGAGCATTTTGACCATGACACAGGGCATATTAACATGATCAGATCAGCAACCATTCCCATAGTGAACTCAATCCCGCAAGGAAGTGTCCTCGGATGTATCTTATTCCTTTTATATATTAATGACCTCCCGAAAATAATAAATGACTTTAGTGTATTATTCGCAGACGATATATCTATATTGACATCTTGTAATAATAACTTAAATTTAAACCAACATCTTTTTGACATTTTCACTAATATTATTGATTGGATGACTGACCACAACCTTGACGTAAATTTCTCCAAGACCAAAATTATGCAATTTAGACCATATCAGAAATCTCCCCTTGACATAAATTTCGTGTATAAAAACAATAAAATAGAATGTGTTGACACTTTCCCGTTATTAGGTCTGGAAATAGATAGTAACGTGAACTGGAAAAAACATATCCAAAAAATTAAAACTAAGTTAGCAAGTTTCACATATGCGTTAAGGGAACTCAGAAATACAACCGACCTAAAAACCGCGCTAAGTGCATACTACGCATATGCATACTCCTGGATGAAATACGGTATCATACTTTGGGGAAACAGTGTAGATGCACAACAGATATTTATTTCCCAGAAAAAATGTATCCGCATATTAGCAAACATTAAAGAACCTGAAAGCTGCAAACCACATTTCATTAAGAATAACATTTTAACATTAACGTCAATATATATATTAGAAATAAGTAAATTTGTTAAAAACTACCCTCAATACTTTAGAAAAGAAATAGATGAACCAAGACATAATATGTTAAGATCTAAATATACGCATAAACTTAAAAAACCTACATCTAAATTAAAAATACACAGTGACGGCCCAAACGCAATGGCGACAAAGATATTTAATAAACTCCCAAAAAAAATAGTTGAAGAGACAAATGTTAATCTTTTTTGTACCAAATTAAAAATATACTTAATTGAAAAATGTTACTATAGCTTAACAGATTATTTTAATGATAAAATTGACCAGTAAGTATTAAAATATTTTAACAAACAAATTGGATAACATGAAATTGACATTAAATTAAACTCAGTAAACAAACAAAATTAATAACGTTAAATAATGATTATAACTATAACTTAATGTAATATAATGTAATTTAATTTACAGGAATTAATTTAAATTGAAATATAATATATTTGGAAATAAAATGAATTGGTCCACCACCCAGAAAATTGCAACACCCTTTTAGGGTTATTATTGTGTAGGATGTGTTATGTGACTGTGTTTATGTATCATGTTACTACATATTTAATGCAATAAAAGTATTGAGTATTGAGTATTGAGTATATTAAATTCGTCATTATTTAAGTAGGAATAATATTTGACGAATTCCCTCAATTCCTCGTGTGTCGTTGATTTCAGTTATTTTTTTTTGTAGAAAATTTCGTTTATTATTTATCAAAAATGACTTTATATTTTATGTATTTCGATAAAGTAAATTATTCGTAATAATAATTAACTATGATTAATTACAGTCAACACGGGTAATTGCAAGTTTATTTTAATGTGCGGTGTATTTTAATTAATTTAATCTTAACCACCTTACATAAAATATGTAAAATAAATTAGTCTATGCAAATACACTCATTATATATTTTGACCCCAAGCCCCCCGGGAGATTTACCTACTTTGTTTAAATTGCTATAATGCAACAATATTTTGTATGTTGAGTCAGGTTGAGTCTATGACATTGTCTGACATTTCTCACCCATTAATAAATGGAGTAAAATCTTAGCTTCGCAGGCAGGTGGGCGGATGGAATATAGATCAGGAATTGCAGACGAGATCAGGACAGGTTGATGCCATTTCGGATTCAAGGCTTTTGGCTCTGGAATGAGGTAAATGGCATGAGCGGTGAATATGCATTGTTAATTAAACAGCTCCACTTAATCTTCGTTTTATTGTAACTGCAAGTGGTTTTCTGTATTCATATTCTGGTGATAAATAATAAAATTGAAATAATTTAATGATGATCTGAAATATTATTATCATGGACATCAGTTACTTCAAAGGCACTAACTGAAAGGGAGGCAGGGGAAAGAAGAAAGGAGATAGAAAGAAAATGCTGGCTCTCAAGTCCCCAGTCGAAACAAGACGAGTCATTAGAATGCAGATTCAAGCATGAGGGTACTAATACTAGTAATAATAATAAGCTTGGCATTCACTAGTATCGTTATGCCCTTACAAATCAACCAAAAAATGTGCTCCAAAAAGAGCTACAACACACACACGTTTATCTTCTGTTTCACTACAACAATAACATTGGCTTAATATACGAAGGCATTTTAACGCTGTATGTCAAATATCAAGCACTTCTGGGAACAACAAAAGCGGGCGTATCATTTTGTATTGACAGAGCGACTACGAGCAGAACGGTCAATTGCCTGTTCTTACTTCTTACGCTCTTCATGGTCGGCGCGCTAGTGATATATCTAATTGTTCACTAGCAGCTATTTTTTAGCTTACAACCTAGAAAATGATAAACACAAAGAGTTAATAAATAGATCCAGAAGAAAATCGTAGGCTACTAACTGGTGTGATTTTATAATAAACCTCAAAATACAATGAATAAATCATTTCATCTTTACGGCTTAAAAGTTATGCAGTAAAATCGCAACTTAAATAATAATCGTTTCTTGTGAAATGTGCTGAAAAATTGTTTGTTATTCATTGAATATTTATTAAAGAAATTAATACTTCTGGCAAACCGCATAAGTGTTAATGACGAAAATCAATATTTTGTAAGCATAATACGAAGTGGAGTCAGAATGTCAATATGATTACAAAGTATATGACAAAATTGAAGGCCGAGGTAAAGGTATTTTACCTCGGGTAAAGGTATTTGATGAAGTTAAAGTACTTAATAAGATGGAATACCTACATGTAAGGTAAGTCATTACTGAGGAAAACTTAAGTAAGGTTTGTAGATCTCATCCTAATGCTCCAACTCAGAGTCACTAACGGTTACTTTAATCGCTCGTTAGTACAGAATCACCATACAATTTCTGTACTGAGGAGCGATTTAAGTGACCGTTAGTGACTCTGAGTTGGGGCGTAAGAGCAGTATAACACATTTTTACATGTTTCTATCAGTGTTGGAGTGCCAGTAATTATGCAGGTCACTTAATTTCTCTTTGACCATTGCAAGTTGGTGATGCCTTTAATTAATCGGCAACGCATCAGTGATGCTTTTGGTGTTGATGATGTTCATGGCCACTTACCATCAGGTGGACCGTCAGCTCGTTAGCCAACTCTTTCCATAAAAAAATATCTATTAGCGACCGTGACTACTAACAATCAGCTGCTTGTCTGTTCGCTTGCTAGCTTTTCTTAGTCCTCTTGTCAGAGCGGCCGTGGTCGTCATTGCAAGGTTTAGGAGCGCTTTTCGTTTCCACTCTTCTCTGACAGCTGCCTTCTTCGTGCATCGATGCAGAGGTATATTCAGCACGTCTCTTTGGTCAGTCCATATCATTGGTTTCTGTATCCTCTAACCTTGAACCGTCAGGCATTCAATGGCTATGCTGTCACCGCATCTAGAGACATGTCCGAAAAACGATTGCCGGTCATTTACGTAAAAAAAAACTCTGAAACTATTGCCTCGTTCATTGACCAGGGCTCTTAACAACAAGTCCTTTAAACCATAATAAACCTATTTATACAATAAAGCTACCAACCGTTGTCCTGCAAACTCTTGAAAGTAATTTTCACGGTTCAAAAAGTAACCATTACAAAAAAGCATTTACAGTGTAGTTAAAACGGTATTGGACCTACCTCAACACGCTACGTGTTACATATACGAGTGTGTGTGACATGCGCATGAGTGCGGACGGGACGCGCGGGTATTTTGAGACTGTGGGTACTGGCGGCATAATAATTAACGTTATTTAACGTGGAAAAAATCAAAGAAGAGAGACAATTATGTCCGAACGCGTTATCGGAGAAGAGAATGAGAGTAAGGGAGGTTTAATCTAGTATTCTATTCATATATGGTACTCAGTTTTTATTTGAGTTCAAGAAAATCTGTCATGATTATTGTAAGAGGAAATGACATAAGCTGTAATTTATAATTTTATACCCGCACCTATACTGTGCCAAGTCGGTGGCCAAGACCGTGCTGTTGGCAAAGGCGCGAATAACCCGGGCAAAAAATGTAATAAATAGGGTCCAACTTCGAGAAAAAAGTCACTCATAGATTTGAACTCGGATGGGCTGCAATCGGGAAACTACGTCATATCTTGTCGTCCATGTATACTAATAATTATAACCTAGTTTTACAGTCTTGGAATTATTCAGGATTTAATCTTTGGGCCTCTCCTGTAATATATATTTTTTTCATTCTGGCCCTTATTCACAAGAGCCATCGACAAGTATCACAATGATCGGGCGCTAGTGAATTATAATTATGTAGAACATATAGATCGCTGTCGGGCGCCGAGTTGCCCCAAACAGGACGGTACGCGATGTCCTAACAACCTCGCGTTAATTATTCAATTATTCATTATTATGTAAACTGACTGAAACAGTTGATTTCTGGAGCAGTTCAAGACCGTCACGCTTGCTTATTGTATTGTAATTGTCGTAATTAAAACAGGGTTAGGTTATTTTGTTAATGTTTATACCTTGCATTGTATTGTATAAGGGGCCCATCCATAAATTACGTCACACGTTAGGGGGGGGGGGGGATCGATGTAGTGTTGTCACATTGTGTGGGATGGGAAGGAGGTCCTAAATTTCGTGACGTCACATTTCAAAATTAAATAATTGGTATGTATATGTAAATATTAAAAAACAATTAATGGAAATAAAATTTATTTCGGAACTGCTGTTTTGATTTAATAATTTGTAGGTGTAAAATTTCATAATATGTGACGTCATTTCTAGGTGTGTGACGTCACACTAGGGGGGGGGGACAGATATAGATTATCTGTGGGGGGGAAGGTCTCACAAATATGACCAGCTGTGACAAGGACGGGGGGAGGGGTCAAACCGTCATGAAATTAGTGTGACGTAATTTATGGATTACTATGTGGTAAATACTAAATACCGTTTGGTGCGTGAACACCGCGTTAATCGAAGGAAAAGTTAATCGTCTCAGCATTTTCAATTTACTTACTGGATTATTTACAGCATTAATATTCCGTGTCAGTAATTTAATGGCCTAACCTGACATAATCCATGACGTTTCTGCATCGGTGTTCCCATAGTGCGATGACATGGGGACCTTCAAGAAGCGGATCCATCCCTTCGCATCGCATGCGTTGGTGACGTCCCTAATGTAGGCAATGTCCATGGGTGACAGTTATCATTTACCACCAGGTAACCCGTCTCCTAACCCGTGTCTTGCATGAGTACCCCAGGTATTACATCATGGTTAACTAATACATCAGACCAGGCCTTAAGCCTAATTTTTAACCTACTTCAAAAAAGGAGGAGGTATTTTTTTATATATAATCACGCAGAAATCCGCACAGGATGGTCCGATTTTTTAAATAATTTATTCAGGAGCGTGCACCAGAAAGAGGTTTTTTCTTTCTTTCTTTTTCTTCTCTCTTTCTATGCCAGCAACGCACCAGTAAAACCTTGGGTGTCGCTGATGCCATAGGCGACGATAGCCATTTATCATCAGATTGATTGTAAGCTCGTTTGTCGACTATTTCCATTGAAATTGTCGACAAACGAGAGTCGAAACACGCCGTCCACATGGCATCCGACACCAGTGTGGCTGAGTTCGTCGATTAGACGGTTCACTGTTCACATATAAGTTGAAGAGCTTTGGAGACGTGATCCCCCCTTGCCTCACTCCGCACTTCCACCCATACCCGCCCGAGTAGGAGCCCGCCCACCTCATGTTTGATTTTTGTACCAAGATCGCAGTAATGATATCACATCGGGTGGCAGATCGGTCTCCCTCTCCAGCTTCTCCCACAGTATTTTATACGACACTAGGTCGAATGCTTTGGACAAATCCAGGTAACAAGCAAATACAGGCGTATTCCTATAAGTGTAGTACTGAACGGTTTGCTTAAGAGAAAAAATAGCACTCTCTGTATATAAGTTAATAAAAGCGTGTTAAAAAGGACCGCCGTTCAAAGGGTTCGTTTGGTTCGATTCCCAGTGAGGCAGATATTTGATGATACTTACAATATGATAGATGATACTTGGATGACTACGTTACAAAGAATATTAGTGATGGGCTATGAGTGTGTAGTAGGTATTAAATAAATAAATAAAGTTCCGCAGAGTGCATCAAAAAGAGGTTCAATTAGGCTCAATGAGCCTTCCTTCAGAAGGCGCCTTGTCTCTGAGAACTCTCTCAAAACATATTCCATAATAATAATTGTATACGTACACGTCACTTCCTGCAACAAGCTGCTCGAACAAGTTATGCTGCATGCGTTGTAACTGACCTTGCTCACTGCACTCCACAGCACTCAATATTCAATACCTACATACATGATACAATCATACATATTAAAAACTTCGGTTGTTGTGTTACGATATGCTTCTTGCTTCGTACTTTTTGTTTGTAAATATTATTTACTAGCTGACCTGGCAGACGTTGTTCTGCAACATGTTTAATTTCTAAGTAGGTATAACATAAAAATATTACTAATTTTAATGAAATATAGTATGTCACTCAGAAATAATGTGGCTTTATATTGGTGAAAGATTTTTTAAAATCGGCCCAGTAGTAGGTATTTGTTTATCCATTACAAACAAACAAAACTTAATAAATAATAGTTTAAAAAAAGTAAAAAACACGCTTATAGAAAATCCAACAAAAAAAATTGAAAATGAATTTGAATTAAAAATCATGTAATTGTAAAAAAAGCATGTGGATACTTAAATCATTGTCAAAGATTGCATCACATTGACACAAGTTAACATTTTTAAAATAAATGGATTTGTAAAATAATAATACATGAAACCAGTAACAGGGCTTCCCTTCGCTTCGGTGTCGGTTGATGTAGGTACCACAAATCAGTTGTACTACGTACAGAAGTTGCATTCCTTTGATCTTGAAGAAATCTCGGTAGGCATAGGCGAGTGACAGAGGTGTTTTGATCCAATTTTTTAAATAGTGATGTACCACAATCGGTTACCTTAACGTTACTTATTTTATATTAGTGACAGTAAAATTACGCTAAGACGGAGAAGGTTGCTGGTTTTAGCCACTATGTGGCAGCCTCGCAGAACATGGTGCAGACTTGATCGTAGGCAACGACACATTCCATGTTATTGCTGATTCCATCCATCCATCCATCCATCAGCCCTTAGAGGTCCACTGCTGGACATAGGCCTCCCCTAACTTGCGCCACTCTGACCGGTCCTGAGCCTTCTGAATCCAGCGGATGCCCGCTGTCTTCTTCAGGTCGTCAGTCCACCTGGTCGGGGGGCGTCCTATGCTCCTTTTTCCGAGACGTGGGCGCCATTCGAGGACCTTTCTTCCCCAACGGTTATCGGTCCTTCCTTATTGCTGATTACATCATTGAATTTACTTATTTACCTTAAAATCTAACATGCCTGATTTTCATTCACCGTATTCACAAACTTATTGTCTATTTACAGGTATTCTATCTTATATTTTACAAGATTCGATTTTGCATAAGCATTTGACGGCCAATGCCCGAAAAAGAAGGAGTAATTCTGATGATGGAGACAATGGTATTGCTAAAGTTTTACAGCTATTAAAAACATCAGCATCGACATCACGTGATGATGGCGCTATTTTTGGAGAATACATCACTAGTAAAATCAGGAAAATGGACCCAGATACAACAAGTACAGTTCAGTATCATATACAAAATATTATATACCAGGCTGAAATGGACGTTTTCACTCAAACGCCACACTAGACCTTGCTCCACAATATTTAAACTCTCCTATCGAAGACCCACTAGATATTAAACCAAAAATAAACATGACACCGTAATCCATTCCTCCTCAGACGTTGGCATCTGAAAGTAAAAAAAATCTTTTGTAATAAATGTTACAAATAGATATTTAATAAATAAATAGAACATTAATATTTACCAAAAAAATTACCCACATGAAAGAAAATCGTCGAAAAACATGATTAGGTACTAGGTATATTATCTACTAGGTATATATCGGTTAAAAAATCTAAACGTAAACAATATATTAACGAAATGAATAACTCTCAAAATAAAACAAAAACAATGTGGAAAATAATAAAAAGACGCACGAATAAAAATGTTAAAAAGACTAAAGTAAACATTCAACTTAAAATCCATAGTAAGATAACGTCTGATCCATGTGAGATAGCGAACCATTTCAATGAGTTCTTTGCATCCGTCGGGAATACAGGTAGTCAGCCGGGTGCATCCGCCGCATGCGGCCGCCCTGCTTGTCACCGCCTCGAAAACACCTTGTATGTTAGTGAGGTAAGCACCCAGGAAATAAACTTAATCCTAAAAAATTTAAAAAGTAAATATAGCTATGGCGTCGATGAATTGCCACCAATCCTTATAAAAAAATGCGCTGACGAACTGACCTTACCTTACCATATCTTAGTTAATCAATCCTTCAAAGAAGGTACGTTCCCTGATTTATTAAAAACGTCGTTAATAAAACCAATACATAAAAAATGCTCGAAACTAGATCCTAACAATTACAGACCGATAGCACTCTTACCTACGTCATCCAAAATATTTGAAAAAGCAATGCAAAGACGGGTTGAACATTTTTGTGAAAAATATAACATATTTGACGAGTCTCAAAATGGTTTTCGAAAGAATCGGTCGACAATACTAGCAATTTACAATTTTATGCAAAGAGTAGTAGATATCTTAAATGATAAAAAATACGCAATTGGAATTTTACTTGACATGACAAAAGCATATGACAAAGTACAATTTAAAATATTACTGGACAAGTTATATGACATAGGGATACGCGGTATATCACATAAATGGTTTACATCATATCTTAACAATCGACAACAAGTAGTAGAAATTGAGCATTTTGACCATGACACAGGGCATATTAACATGATCAGATCAGCAACCATTCCCATAGTGAACTCAATCCCGCAAGGAAGTGTCCTCGGATGTATCTTATTCCTTTTATATATTAATGACCTCCCGAAAATAATAAATGACTTTAGTGTATTATTCGCAGACGATATATCTATATTGACATCTTGTAATAATAACTTAAATTTAAACCAACATCTTTTTGACATTTTCACTAATATTATTGATTGGATGACTGACCACAACCTTGACGTAAATTTCTCCAAGACCAAAATTATGCAATTTAGACCATATCAGAAATCTCCCCTTGACATAAATTTCGTGTATAAAAACAATAAAATAGAATGTGTTGACACTTTCCCGTTATTAGGTCTGGAAATAGATAGTAACGTGAACTGGAAAAAACATATCCAAAAAATTAAAACTAAGTTAGCAAGTTTCACATATGCGTTAAGGGAACTCAGAAATACAACCGACCTAAAAACCGCGCTAAGTGCATACTACGCATATGCATACTCCTGGATGAAATACGGTATCATACTTTGGGGAAACAGTGTAGATGCACAACAGATATTTATTTCCCAGAAAAAATGTATCCGCATATTAGCAAACATTAAAGAACCTGAAAGCTGCAAACCACATTTCATTAAGAATAACATTTTAACATTAACGTCAATATATATATTAGAAATAAGTAAATTTGTTAAAAACTACCCTCAATACTTTAGAAAAGAAATAGATGAACCAAGACATAATATGTTAAGATCTAAATATACGCATAAACTTAAAAAACCTACATCTAAATTAAAAATACACAGTGACGGCCCAAACGCAATGGCGACAAAGATATTTAATAAACTCCCAAAAAAAATAGTTGAAGAGACAAATGTTAATCTTTTTTGTACCAAATTAAAAATATACTTAATTGAAAAATGTTACTATAGCTTAACAGATTATTTTAATGATAAAATTGACCAGTAAGTATTAAAATATTTTAACAAACAAATTGGATAACATGAAATTGACATTAAATTAAACTCAGTAAACAAACAAAATTAATAACGTTAAATAATGATTATAACTATAACTTAATGTAATATAATGTAATTTAATTTACAGGAATTAATTTAAATTGAAATATAATATATTTGGAAATAAAATGAATTGGTCCACCACCCAGAAAATTGCAACACCCTTTTAGGGTTATTATTGTGTAGGATGTGTTATGTGACTGTGTTTATGTATCATGTTACTACATATTTAATGCAATAAAAGTATTGAGTATTGAGTATTGAGTATATTAAATTCGTCATTATTTAAGTAGGAATAATATTTGACGAATTCCCTCAATTCCTCGTGTGTCGTTGATTTCAGTTATTTTTTTTTGTAGAAAATTTCGTTTATTATTTATCAAAAATGACTTTATATTTTATGTATTTCGATAAAGTAAATTATTCGTAATAATAATTAACTATGATTAATTACAGTCAACACGGGTAATTGCAAGTTTATTTTAATGTGCGGTGTATTTTAATTAATTTAATCTTAACCACCTTACATAAAATATGTAAAATAAATTAGTCTATGCAAATACACTCATTATATATTTTGACCCCAAGCCCCCCGGGAGATTTACCTACTTTGTTTAAATTGCTATAATGCAACAATATTTTGTATGTTGAGTCAGGTTGAGTCTATGACATTGTCTGACATTTCTCACCCATTAATAAATGGAGTAAAATCTTAGCTTCGCAGGCAGGTGGGCGGATGGAATATAGATCAGGAATTGCAGACGAGATCAGGACAGGTTGATGCCATTTCGGATTCAAGGCTTTTGGCTCTGGAATGAGGTAAATGGCATGAGCGGTGAATATGCATTGTTAATTAAACAGCTCCACTTAATCTTCGTTTTATTGTAACTGCAAGTGGTTTTCTGTATTCATATTCTGGTGATAAATAATAAAATTGAAATAATTTAATGATGATCTGAAATATTATTATCATGGACATCAGTTACTTCAAAGGCACTAACTGAAAGGGAGGCAGGGGAAAGAAGAAAGGAGATAGAAAGAAAATGCTGGCTCTCAAGTCCCCAGTCGAAACAAGACGAGTCATTAGAATGCAGATTCAAGCATGAGGGTACTAATACTAGTAATAATAATAAGCTTGGCATTCACTAGTATCGTTATGCCCTTACAAATCAACCAAAAAATGTGCTCCAAAAAGAGCTACAACACACACACGTTTATCTTCTGTTTCACTACAACAATAACATTGGCTTAATATACGAAGGCATTTTAACGCTGTATGTCAAATATCAAGCACTTCTGGGAACAACAAAAGCGGGCGTATCATTTTGTATTGACAGAGCGACTACGAGCAGAACGGTCAATTGCCTGTTCTTACTTCTTACGCTCTTCATGGTCGGCGCGCTAGTGATATATCTAATTGTTCACTAGCAGCTATTTTTTAGCTTACAACCTAGAAAATGATAAACACAAAGAGTTAATAAATAGATCCAGAAGAAAATCGTAGGCTACTAACTGGTGTGATTTTATAATAAACCTCAAAATACAATGAATAAATCATTTCATCTTTACGGCTTAAAAGTTATGCAGTAAAATCGCAACTTAAATAATAATCGTTTCTTGTGAAATGTGCTGAAAAATTGTTTGTTATTCATTGAATATTTATTAAAGAAATTAATACTTCTGGCAAACCGCATAAGTGTTAATGACGAAAATCAATATTTTGTAAGCATAATACGAAGTGGAGTCAGAATGTCAATATGATTACAAAGTATATGACAAAATTGAAGGCCGAGGTAAAGGTATTTTACCTCGGGTAAAGGTATTTGATGAAGTTAAAGTACTTAATAAGATGGAATACCTACATGTAAGGTAAGTCATTACTGAGGAAAACTTAAGTAAGGTTTGTAGATCTCATCCTAATGCTCCAACTCAGAGTCACTAACGGTTACTTTAATCGCTCGTTAGTACAGAATCACCATACAATTTCTGTACTGAGGAGCGATTTAAGTGACCGTTAGTGACTCTGAGTTGGGGCGTAAGAGCAGTATAACACATTTTTACATGTTTCTATCAGTGTTGGAGTGCCAGTAATTATGCAGGTCACTTAATTTCTCTTTGACCATTGCAAGTTGGTGATGCCTTTAATTAATCGGCAACGCATCAGTGATGCTTTTGGTGTTGATGATGTTCATGGCCACTTACCATCAGGTGGACCGTCAGCTCGTTAGCCAACTCTTTCCATAAAAAAATATCTATTAGCGACCGTGACTACTAACAATCAGCTGCTTGTCTGTTCGCTTGCTAGCTTTTCTTAGTCCTCTTGTCAGAGCGGCCGTGGTCGTCATTGCAAGGTTTAGGAGCGCTTTTCGTTTCCACTCTTCTCTGACAGCTGCCTTCTTCGTGCATCGATGCAGAGGTATATTCAGCACGTCTCTTTGGTCAGTCCATATCATTGGTTTCTGTATCCTCTAACCTTGAACCGTCAGGCATTCAATGGCTATGCTGTCACCGCATCTAGAGACATGTCCGAAAAACGATTGCCGGTCATTTACGTAAAAAAAAACTCTGAAACTATTGCCTCGTTCATTGACCAGGGCTCTTAACAACAAGTCCTTTAAACCATAATAAACCTATTTATACAATAAAGCTACCAACCGTTGTCCTGCAAACTCTTGAAAGTAATTTTCACGGTTCAAAAAGTAACCATTACAAAAAAGCATTTACAGTGTAGTTAAAACGGTATTGGACCTACCTCAACACGCTACGTGTTACATATACGAGTGTGTGTGACATGCGCATGAGTGCGGACGGGACGCGCGGGTATTTTGAGACTGTGGGTACTGGCGGCATAATAATTAACGTTATTTAACGTGGAAAAAATCAAAGAAGAGAGACAATTATGTCCGAACGCGTTATCGGAGAAGAGAATGAGAGTAAGGGAGGTTTAATCTAGTATTCTATTCATATATGGTACTCAGTTTTTATTTGAGTTCAAGAAAATCTGTCATGATTATTGTAAGAGGAAATGACATAAGCTGTAATTTATAATTTTATACCCGCACCTATACTGTGCCAAGTCGGTGGCCAAGACCGTGCTGTTGGCAAAGGCGCGAATAACCCGGGCAAAAAATGTAATAAATAGGGTCCAACTTCGAGAAAAAAGTCACTCATAGATTTGAACTCGGATGGGCTGCAATCGGGAAACTACGTCATATCTTGTCGTCCAAAAAGTTACCTCAGTGCTGATGACATACGGATCCGAGACGTGGTGCTTCACTATTGGCCTTATGCATAAGCTTAGAGTCACCCAGCGAGCTGTGGAACGAGCTATGCTCGGTATTTCTCTACGCGATCGAATCAGAAATGATGAAATCCGTAGACGAACGGTGGTGACCGACATAGCTCAGAGAATTAGCCGGCTGAAGTGGCAATGGGCTGACCACATAGTTCGAAGGACCGATAACCGTTGGGGAAGAAAGGTCTTCGAATGGAGACCACGCCTCGGTAAAAGGAGCACAGGACGCCCCCCCCCCCAACCAGGTGGACCGACCTGAAGAAGACAGCGGGTATCCGCTGGATTCAGAAGGCTCAGGACCAGTCTGAGTGGCGTAGATTAGGGGAAGCCTATTTCCAGCAGTGGACCTTAAAAGGCTGATGGATGGATGGTAATAGGGTCCATGATGGGATAGATATATTTATTGATCACTGTATACATTAACTATACTGATACTGTATATAAAGATACAGTAGGTATACATTAGCTATAGTAGTCTTTCACAAAGGAAAAGTCACAACGCGCAGACAGATTGGCTTTTAAGTTTCACTATTTACCAAAGAAATATTTCGATATTCCAAATATTTACTTGATATTACATATTTGCTTCCTTATAATAAATATATATTATGAGCTTAGCACTTAATGAAACGCGATAACACTTCAACATCCTTATAAAAGGTAAAGATAAGTCAATATAAACACTATCCTTAGCTAAATAAGATAAGCAACAAAACTGCTGAAGGACCCTTCAAGTTGGGTTTCTGTCTGTATCTTTTAAATTGTAACGAGGTTGTTGTCACAAAGATTATTTGTCAATAATGTCATTATTAATTATTCGATCAATTAATATGTACCATTTTAGTAAATAAATTGTATTTCAGTCTTAAGGAGCACTTAATATTGTCTTTTTTGTGAGCGCTGTATTGTACCTCAAATAACTCTGTTTTGTTTTTTCTAGTCCGACGATTTGATCGTTGTCGATCGACTGTTGGATGCCTTCGAAAGAATATCCTTCACTTGTGTCAGCCAATATTAAGTATCCTATATCTTAACGGTCTACCGGTGTGTGGTAAGGATGCAAATCTCACGGACATAAAAAAGAACGGACGTAACCTTGTCTAATCGAAAGTGAAGCTGACAGCTCGCTTACCATGTGTGCGTAATTTTGTAATTTTTGATTCGCGATGGTGTCAATGTCGTAGCCGTATGGTGTCAATGTGTGGGTGTGTGTACTTGTACGAATACAGAGTTGGTATTACTATGGGTGCTTCACTGAATTTGTTCTTGGGATTACGTCCGTCTTTTTTTTACGTCCGTGGCAAATCTGTAGTTTCATGAAAATCTGTTCAGTACTTTTTGCGTGAAAGAGTAACAAATATTCATATATCCTTACAAACTTTCACATTTATAATATTAGTAGATAGAATCTCTATGAAGTGGAAATAGTGGGATACCAAAAGGTTGATAAACCTGTTTCAATTATCAGTAATATCCAAATAATGAAATTATTGAAATCTGTAAGTAACCCGTGTATAAAAAGAAACATAAAATTAGATAATTAATATCCAAAATATAAATGCCATTTGTTAACCGAAACAGTTTTACTATATACAAACAACGTTATTGGCAACGAATAATAATTTCCTTGTTTTATCAACAAAAGATAACTTGTATTCCCATTCAGTAGAAGAAGAAGAAGAAGAAGAAACATTTATTTCGCCAAAATAAACATGGTACAAGTTTATATAACCAAAAGGTATTAACAATATGTAACTATTATATATTACAGCGTGAACAAAACAACAAACAAAATATTATTTGTATGTGGGTACCATGTTACCAGACGAAAAAGAGCTACCCTCAGCCTGTGCCATGGAACGGCTAGAAACCACGGCTGCTGGTTTTCAGGGTAGTCCCGTAGAACTCAAAAAGCATAAAGTCCGCTAAATAAACAGGTTTCAAACACCAAACGAAGGTGTCAAGTGATAGAAATGGCATTGATAACAAAACACAACAAGTTAATAGTTTAAAAAACTAAATACACGGTATTATCGTGTCAATATAGATACTAAAGAAAACAATGGTGAATATGCATTCATTATGCAATCATTAAGGAGTTCCCTCGGCTGGAGCCAAACCTGTGTGTAGTAGCAGTTCATGCTTAGGGGCCATCCATAAATTACGTCACACTAATTTCATGACTTTTTGACCCCTCCCCCCTCCTTGTCACAGCTGGTCACATTTGTAAGACCTCCCCCCCTAGTGTGACGTCACATATTATGAATTTTACACCTAGACATTATTAAATTAAAACAGCAGTTCCGAAATGAGTTTTATTTCCATTAATTGTTTTTTTAATATTTACCTACTACCAATTATTCGATTTTGAAATGTAACGTCACGAAATTTAGGATCCCCTCTCACCCTTGACGGACAATGTCACACTACATCTCCCCCCCCCCCCCTAACGTGTGTCATAATTTATGGATGGCCCCTTATCACAAAAATGCATTGTCATCAGAACTAAAGCAATATGTAAAATTGCAACTCCTTAGGAAAAGTGGAAGAAGGTCCAAGTAGACTTGCAAGATTTGACCCAAACAAACAAACAGGGCAAGCTAAATAAAACCCTTTAAAAAACATACGCCCGTCAACTACACAGCTCTAGCTTATTTGCTGACGGTACGCGCGCATCCCACGGCATTGACTTTCTTGATGCCATTAACCGAATAACCCATTGCACAAAGGACTGGCGCTTTTCAAGGTGAACACACACATACACACTCGCTATATGGACATGCGATTCAAAATAACACGCGGCCACAACCACGTAACACTCTTAAACCCTTCCCTGTCCAAATCTCGACCTTGCATCCACGTAATAAGGCGTGGAACATTTTTTTTAGCGGTAGTACTACGTTGGGCGAGACGGGAAGGGTGCACGCACACATAAGCACACAGACGCCGTGTCGGTACGCGGTGCAGTCTGAACGCACACAGTGAAAGCTCTTTGTACAAGGTTTAAGCTTGTTATTCAACACCGGCTTTTAAGAAAACGCGCGCAATATCTAATGAGGGACGGAACAGTGATAATGTGGTAAATGTTGAATAATAAATTCCTTTGTATACAAGACAGAAAAACCCTGTAATTTATTTTTATTATTTACCTTGTTTAGTAAATATTTTTCTATAAGGATAATCAAATATATACTAAGCATGACTTAAATAGATTTGCGTCGAAATAGTGAAAATACGAGTATATAAAAATCATAAACCTAATGCCATCGAATTATTATGATTAGTTAACGGTCGTAATAATAATTATTATATGTATCTACGAAGATTTAACCATTAAACATTAAGTATGTATGTCTGACTTTTTGTACATAAAAATAACATTAGAGTACCTACCTACCTACCTCTTAATAAAAATCTTTGTGCCTGATTTCAATAATACATAATAAAATAACATTACAATAATTTAAAAAAAAACATGTTTTGCTTACAGTATACATTGGCCATTGAATTATCATTTTCTGCTTTGCACTTAGCAATGAGTTAAACTCTGTCCCGGTATATAATGAATAAATTAATCCTTAATTATGATTACTCGTAGTTAAATAAAAATATATAACTACGAGTAATCGCCCTCGCTTTGCTTCGGTTTTCTTATTTTTTACACCTTGGGTTACATTATTGGAGTTTTATTAAGGATCCCTAATTTTTTTGAAAATATAATATAGCCTATATTACTCGGGGATAGTGTAGCTTCCCAACAGTGAAAAATTTTTTAAAATGGGTTCAGTAGTTTCGGAGCCTATTCAATGCAAACAAAAAATCAAATCTTTCCTCTTTATATATTAGTATAGATTACAAGTATTATTTCTAGGCTCTACCCCTTATTGTTTACAAGTCTCTCCTCCCAATACCTAGAGCATACGTCACTTTCTGCACGCTTCTCCAATACGAATTGTAAGAATAGCTTATCCAATATGAATACCTACCAAAAATATTGTTTAGAAATTGAAAAAAAATCCGCGTTACGTGTGTTATTCTTTGGTTAAAATGTGTTCAGGATGTTTCGTGGGTGCTTTACTTCAATGTAACCTTTACAACATAACATACAATTTTATTTTCCATGAGAATTTAACTCCAACTTTGTAAGAATTCATTGACTAGCTAAAAGCTAAGCTAAAAGGCGAACTTTCAGTACATTAAAGATTTTATAGGTAGTAGGATGAACAACTGATATAAAAATGACGATTTTCCTTAAACATTATGAATCACCTATTATTATAAATCGATTAAAGGAACAAAGAACATTAGCTATCAAGGTATATGTTGTGTATGTATACTATGTATATTACTTACATAAAGTTTGAATGTGTGACATAGTCTGTATGTGTTAAGAATAATGATGTATTAAAAATATAACCACCGGCATTTTGTAATCAAATCCTTCGCTGCTGTAAGCAAACATGAATTTATAAAAATAACTTGGCATTAACTACGCGTTGAATTAAATGATTCTTGTTACTTCACAAGGAAATAATTAAGGTTTTATAATCTCCAATGGCTTGTAAAGTTTTTAGTATTAAAATAAGAAATAGAGAGGACATTGTACCTAGTAGCTTAAGCAGAAATTAATTTTGGCCTTATCACGTCCTTAAATTATTTTCATTTTGTATCAGCTTCACTTTTAAATTACAAATAAAGAAACTGTAAGATTGTTTATCAAATAGGACTGATCTAAAAAATGGGCTTATAACTTATGAGATCAACCTAGCAATGCGTAATAAGGAAGATTAGGGGACTGATCAATAGACGAACTGCTTGCCTACTTGATTATTTTTACACATACGAGTACACATATTGAAGAAAAAGGAAGGAAGTACAAAAATATAGTTTGTTTTACATGTTACTGAGGCAGGATGGTCGGTTTCCGGCCTTCCTCTATTTTTACATTGGAGTTACAATAACCTGCAACCTGTGACGTCAGTCGTGATCGACTGAGGTAAGAAGCCGCGTTCTATAATCTATCTTCTAATGCCGATAAGAGATCATCATCATCACACATTAATAAACAACTACATCTAATATTATTAAAACTGACTGATGTAGGTCTATACATGGAAGATATTTAAGAAAAAAATTTTCCGGCGAAAATGGTTCAAACAATTTAGATGGAGTTTTGAAATAGATGAGAGTTTGATTCTAGGTATCTCAATAAATATTTTGTCCGTACGTACAAATACATAAGATTTCCGAGACGAAACCAGGGCGGTTACCTACTAGTATTACATGTAATTATTGACTGATTTCAAAGATGAATTGTTCCATTCGTCCTTATTCAATAAAACAATTTAAAATAATGCAATTTGCATTACCTGTTACTATAAAAGCATTCAGGACAGAACTTTGAACTTATCTATACTAATATTATAAAGAGGAAAGATTTGATTGTTTGTTTGCATTGAATAGGCTCCCAAACTACTGCACCGATTTGAAAAATTATTTCACTGTCGGGAAGCTACACTATCTCCGGGTGACATAGGCTATAATATATAAAAAAAAAATAGGTGTAAAATATCTTTAATAAATTTCCAATAATTTAACCCAAGGTGTAAAAAAATAAGAAAACCGAAGCAAAGCGAGGGCGGTTACTCCTGGTAAATAAGCCAAGACTGCAGTCAAAAATAAGAAAAAATAAATCTAGTACAGATGAAATAACAAAAATTAATTTAAATCAGTGAAGTCTGCCGCAAGAATTATGTGTCTTTAGGTATTCTGAGAAAAGTTGTTTAAAGGTCAGTACAACTAGGGTTGCCAGAATTATTAATATTTATTTATCTGCGCAGTAATATTATAAATAATCGCTTTATACTAACTATACAAAACTGATAACAATTAAGACACCGATTATTGTCGATCAAGAAATAAGAGAAGAAAGAAAGAACATACATTTTCGTGCGTCAATTTTACTTCTACCATCGTTGCGGAAAGGAACTTTATCATTGAACATAAAACTGTGAAATATTCCTGCAAAGCGGGAACTGATGGCTTTCATGACATTATCCGCAAACGAGTAGCATCGCTGTGGCAGCGGGTACGCGACAGCCCAAACAGCTTACTGCGTACGGTGGCGGAGAGGTGTGACGGTCCCATATTGAAACACTGGACTGCATTACATGTGGGCCCGGCACACCTTTCAGCAAAGATGTAGATGTTGATTTGATTTTATTATTATTATTTGATTTTATTTTTTTAGCTTTTACTAACACTAGTATTAAGTATTTCAATGCTACTAACCAATATATGCACATTGAAGTATTATTACTAGCGTATAGAACAGACACCGCGAACACAATGTATGTTCCAATGTATTGGCGCCGCGCGGCTTCAATGTCCAATGGATTCGTTCGATTTTGAAAGGAGAACAGGGGCTCAATTTTGAAAATAGAACCTCCCGGCGGGGACACACATTTTGTTTGAGATGTCTTCTCTATGTATATAACTCAATGTATATGCATGAATAGTCCGAAATAAATTATTATAAAGTATTATTATTATTAAAGCTTTTAAATTAAAATACTGTTAGTTTTTAATCTACTTAGAAATAACTGACACAAATATTAACAATCCTTTCAAGTTATGGTGGAGAACCATCAGGGTATTACCATTTTTAACTGACTTCAAAAAAGGAGGAGGTTCTCAATTCGACTGTATTTTTTTTATGTTTGTTACCTCAGAACTTTGGACTGGGTGAACCGATTTTGATGATTGTTTTTTTTAATCGAAAGCTGGTGGCTGTCATGTGATCCCACATAAATTTTATTGAGATCTGACAATGGCATCTATGAGAAAAGCACATAAGTCTTAAATTTGTGTTAAGATGTGCGCGACAAATTGACGAATAACTCAATATCACGCCAACCGATTTCGATGATTATTTTTTTAATCGAAAGCAGATGCTTGTCATGTGGTCCCACATAAATTTGAACGAGATCTGATGAGTAGTTTTTGAGACTTTGAAGTCGGTTATTTTTTGTTAGTAAAATTTAGATTATGTTGAGTTGATATCTTCGACAGATCCTACATATCAATCCCAATTCCCATTCCAACTGACAACCCTAATTACGTACCCGACGTCAAACTTTAATGAGAGTTATAAACAACGGGAAGCTTTTAATATGACAGCAGCTGTCCAAAGTGTCCAATGTGTCCAATATAGTTTAGTACTTAGTAAGTAGGTGATGGGTAGGTGTGAAGCGTAACCCACTATGACGACTGAAGGTGATCTAAAAAGCAACTGCGACGCGGTAAGTGGCGGTATAATAATAATGCTGCACTATCATAGCCCCACACTAGGATTCCCTGTGCCGTGGGAGCCATGGACAACACACGCACCCAGACCGAGAACAGAAATTCAAACTCAACATTCAAATTGCCGCCTCGCCGGGAATCGAACCCAGCAATAACCCAAACAATTAATGATACTCAAATTGAATTTTTTTTATTAAACCAGCTATAATTGTTAATTCGTGATAACCCTATAGCGCGGAAGGTAATGACCCAGTCTGATGAACTAAGGGTCCTGGAATCTATTTCCGGTTGGAGCAGCGGCGGATAAATATTACCTCATGAATTTAATTTGTTTGGGATGTGTGTTCATGACACTAGTTATCGAAAAATAACTGAAAGTAAAATGAAAGGATACTAAACCAGAGACAGAAATGTCACTGAAATATTATCTACCGATGATCTTACTTTTGTTTGCTTACTTTTGATTTGAGAGACGGCAGTAATCGGTAGGTCAATCTTTGCTTTTTATCTCTGACGAGTAACCGCCCTTGCTTTGCTTCGGTTTTCTTATTTTTTACACCTTGTGTTATAATATTATTGGAGTTGTATTAAGGATCCCTAATTTTTTTTTAAATATAATATAGCCTATGTTACTCGGAGATAGTGTAGCTTCCCAACAGTGAAAGAATTTTTCAAATCGGTGCAGTAGTTTCGGAGCCTATTCAATGCAAACAAAAAATCAAATCTTTCCTCTTTATATATTAGTATAGAGTATAGATATGTACCAGAGTTCAACTGACAGTATAATATTGAGACCGGCCATTGAGAAGATAAGAAAGCATAACCCAGGTTAGTTTCCACCTCTCTTCTGTATTCAGCCATGGAATATTTTATACATGTATTTCAGTCCGCCTTGGAGTAGGAAGCCAACACCTGCGAAAGGCTTCTTGCAAAAGGTTAAAAATTTAAGACTATATTATGACTAAAAATGTATTACGATCAAATTAATTAATTTATTTATTACTAGATAGCATTATTAATTTTCAGCAGGAATAGTCAATTTTATTATTAGTTACATAATGGAAATTAATAGAATTATGATTGCAATATATTATTATAATAAATTGCAAAAAGTAACTAAAAAGAAAAATTTACATATACCTAAAATACTTAAATTGCAAAAAAAAAATATTTTTTATTTTTTTAATTATTTATTTTATTTCAGTCGTAAGCTAGTGATTATCCATTCATGTTGGCCGGCAATGCATCGGTGATACTTTGATGTCAGTGAATTCCAAGGGCATCTTATTATCGGCTTATTATAAAATACAAATAAAGTACAAAATGAGATAAGGTATTAAGGCAACACGTCGCTTAAGTAGGTACGTTTTCCTGTGATCATAACAAAAAGTCATAAACGCGAGGTGGTCGACCCATAAGGTCGTTATACTGAGGAAAATTTATGTAAAGCCTTGACTAGTCAACAAATGACTGCGTACATTTAAAAGAGTTTTATATTTACAGTATTATACTCATCGTCTGCTTGCCAAGTGATCGAACGACTTACGTCTTACAGCCATTTTTAATATTCTACCTAGATATTAACTATCTATCCATGATTCTCGAGTGAGTTAAATTTTTTGTGGAAATAGCCGACTGAAATACCGACCATCAACGACGCTTGCTGTCTCAAAACGCGAGATAAAATTTTCCTCAAATCTTATTGTCACTTGATCCAAAAACCACAATGATTCTTCCTTCTACATGGTTTTTCCAGAATGCAATGAGAATTCAGGTGAGACGCAAAAAATAGTTTCTACATAATGACGCATTAGCTTATCTGGTTTTCCTGGCGTCATGGAGTAATAAAGTTTAGTTTCAGGGATATTCGAGGTGATTCACGAGTTCTGGCTCTTACCCTTATTAGGGGTGATTAAGGAGCAGGTAATTTCGATTCAATGAGAACTTTATCTGACATCATGAAATCACTGACTTGATAGTTTTTGTTTTTGAACGTTTTATCATGGATCATTATTGGCTGACTTACCTAATGTTAAGACATTACCTTTAACAAGTTACAATGATAACCCATTTACCTGGCTTCAACCCAATTATGGCCCACTACTGAGCACAGTTCTCTCCCCCTGAGGAGGCCTAGAGCATACTCCACCACGCTGCTCCAGTGCGGATTGGTGGAGGGGTTAGTGGCCAACCCAAGTGTCGGAAGTTTTCAAGCCACCCGAGGGCATCTGACTATTATCCTATGATAGCTTAATCCTGGTTAATTACAATAGATCTATGCTCAATTAACATAATATTAATAACTTAATTGTTCCCCATGATACCCTCTGATTTTGTTCTTATTTCCACACATGACGATAGAAGGCACACCTGCTTTTGGGGTATATTTTTAACACGCTTTTATTTTTCAATTGCTTAATTCATAAAATAGTTATATTGAAGATGATTGATATAAATTATATTGATGTAAGGATCTCGTTCGATTTTCATCTCGTTCTAACATATAGCTTCGTTTCTTTCACGATTTATCTGTTTTGCATTAGCAGCAGCCTTAGTGACGTAAGCACAAAGGTTTATAAACCCACAATGGTTCGTGGCGCAAATCACATATCGTGCAAATATCGTAACGTTGAGAGGTTTTCGTCTTTTTATTTGCATCTTTAATGAGATAAAATCAGCGATGATCTGACGAACTCAGGCGCAGGCGGGATTAGAACGTGTGTCCATTGGCGGACGGGACGGTAACTTTTATTTTTAAGGTAAAAATTTTTAAAAAGGTGTCTCACCATACATGCTAATACAAAATAAATTAGCGAAATTAATTTCAACTTAATACCTTAACAGACATATATACTATACAGATATGGACAATGAAGTGTCCAAAGTCTTTTTTTTTCTTTTGAGATTGGAACCCTAACACATGTATTCCATCATTGACACTTTTTTTTATGGAAATAGCCGGCAAACGCTAGTCGATCCACCTAACTATCGTCGCCCATGGACATCAGTAACACCAAAGGCATCACTGATGCGTTGCCGGCCAAGAAAGAGAGAAAAAGAAAGAAAGAAAGAACTGGCTCTCAAGCCAACACCTCAACAAAGCAGCTGTTACCATTTTACAAAATTCTTTGCTGCACCTTTAACGACAACCTTTAACGACCTGCAAAAAGTACCTACGACTTTTTACAACACAAAAATCACACTTAGAATAAACGTGGTTGCTAACCACAGCCAATTCTGATCTTCATTGCGCTCAGCCGTTGTATTCTTGTATAATCACACTCGTACTCGAATCATATTCATGGCTTCAACCCATTAATGGCCCACTATTGGGCACTGATCTCTCCTCTTGAGGATTGGGGTTGGTGGAGGGGTTAGTGGCCAACCCGAGTGTCGGAAGTTTTCAAACCGCCCGAGGGCCTCCGACATGGCTTAACGACTTATCTTATGATAACAACTGGGACCGACGGCTTTACGTGCCCTCCGAAGCACGGAAACGCTCAAGAAATTTTTGCCACTAGCGGTCACCCATCCAACTACCGACCGCGCCCGCTGTTGCTTAACTTTGTCGATCACATAGGATTGACGCAAGCCGCCGGGCTATGAGCGCTTCGTCATATTCATACCCTTGAATAATGCACAGACTACAGACTCAAGCTTGAATATCGTTCACGCGTGCAGTGGAGCTACGCAACGCGTGCATTGCCTTTACATAAGAGGCGCGTCGGGTCGGTGCAAGGGCGCCCGGCCGTTGATCTAACGTGCCATAGAACTGGTAACGTTTAGACAGGATAGTGAATAACCACGGAAGATCTTTGGAGAAGGAAATTTTGCCAAATTGAAATAGTATATTGTAACGATGTATAAAGTGGCCCTTATATGCATTGGCGCAAAATAAACACCTAAGCGTGGTGTAGAAAAACTCGCTTACACTAAAAAAACATCCAAGTCTGACGTTTTCGCACCATGTAAAAAAGGACTACTTTACGCATGCAAAAACGTGTCTCAAGTGTGGGCTTAAATCAGTGTGTTATAAATTTACTAAATATCTACTAGTATTGCAATGCCAAGATTTTACCCGTCAAAAATATCCTAGATATTATTTTAGACAGCCTACAGTGAATTAGTAGATTATGATACAGTTAATAAAATAATTCTTTCTCAGTTTTTTAAAGTCAATAAGTCATGTATAGGCTTGGTAATATACCTTATTTAATATACTCGTAATATGAAGTTAACTAGATTAAAAGTATGTATTTTAATTCGTACCAACCATCCAGGAACCAACCATTTTTGTAATGCCAGTTCCACGTGTTCATCACTCTCCGTCGATGTTATATTTGCGATGCTATAAAAACAAAATGATTTGATTTCATCTGTTTACGCCGCACCCCGGACCAAACTTATGGGTTTAATACACGACACAGCTGTTTCTCGTAATTGTTCTTGAAATATTCTCTAATCCTTTTGCATATAATATTGTCCAGGAATCATCTGAATAAATAAGTTGTCTGACTGCTGACGATTTGTGTAAGCGATTGAGTACAGAGAAATTTATAATATATATAATGTTTGGATTTAATACTGGACTGTAGTCCGGTGTGGTTTTAACCACACCTGAAGGTGCAAACTTACCTGTTTACCTTATGGTAAATGGCCACCGTCTTCCATGGAAATCAGTTATACTAAAAGCATCACCAATGCACTGCCATCCAAAAATGAAAGTACTGGGCTCCTAAGCCCCCAGGCCTAACACACCGAATCGTTTGGCGGCTGATTTAAGGACTATAGCTAGCCAGGCTTCATGGAAAAATATTAATACCAATAATAATAGAATGACTTAATAATGCTTATTTTATTTATTTATTTCATATCATCATCAGATCATAATGATCATGTTCGCCGATGCGCATGTAGACTGTTTCTACACAACCATGCGCAAACGGTGCACATCCCTGGTGCGCAGGATTCTGGCCAGTTCCAATGGCATCCTGAGGGCGTTTGCTGATAGGCTGGATTGTCAGTACATGAACCATTGTCGTATGGTGCATGTGCTGACAAATTGAGCCTGTCAGAGAGGCATCGGGCTAGTTTTGTTTAGTTTTTAGTTTGTAGTGTACTAACATTAGATTTTAAGGTATGTACTTACTAACAAAATATGATCCATGGTTGGTCGAAATAATTTTTTTTTTTTTTTTATTTATTTATAATCCTTATTTTATTTATTTATTTATTTATTTATTTATTTATTTATTTATTTATTCATAGCACACTTCTATCATTACAGGTGACAAACCCAATGCGACAGAGAGGCACTTATGTAATACATTAAACTTTAAAACAATTAAAACACATTACATAACTTTATAAAAATAATCTAAAACTAAATAATAACTTTATGACGTGTTATACCATAATAAATAAAATATGACCTTCGCGAATTCACTCAGGTGACACGAAAATAAGTCCAGTCTGTCGTGAGCCTGGTTGAGCGTAAAGCTCGAGTCTTGCTAAAGAGATTTCGAAAGCTGTCGATACGACCAGTGCTTTAGACCAAGACCTTGTAAGTTTGTTGACTGCGAGTTCTGATTGATAAGTACGCACATTATGCAGCCTGCGTTGGCGGAGATAATGAGATTGCATTGTACTCGTATAGGCTCGCGGCTATTTTTTGTACATAACTACAATAACGCTTCATACTCGTAGCTCCACACTAGGATTCTCTGTCGTGGGTGCCATAGACAACACAAAAAAAAAACAAGAAAAAAAATTTAAACTTCTGCCTGCTTGGAATTGAACCCAGGACCCTTCAAACGGCCATTATAACCATAGCGCCACATGGGTTGTTAAGCGGGTTGTTAAGCTTAAGTAAAATCAAAGCAAGGTGGAACGTAAGTACTAAATTCATGAAACTTTGAAATTTACAAGTTTACCATATGTTTTGTCAGTCGTTACCGATATCACATAAATATTACCATATATATTTAACTGGTATGAGACTGTTTATGTAATATAACACCTAATTTGATAAGAATTGCTGTACAGCGAGGGAATGCTACCAGCGTTTTAGGTACTGTGCGGCGGGGGCCTTCAAAATACATTCATTTTATTCATCAACACGATTCCTATTTTACATGATATATGAGGGGATTAATAAACAGTCATCGGAATCGATCGGTTGTCTTATTTCACTGCTGAGCCTACTCTATAGTCATATTACCTTATTTATTTTTATTTTATACGAGTAACCGCCCTCGCTTTGCTTCGGTTTTCTTATTTTTTTACACCTTATTGGAGTTTTACTAAGGATCCCTAATTTTTTTGAAAATACAATATAGCCTATGTTACTCAGGGATAGTGTAGCTTTCCAACAGTGAAAGAATTTTTGAAATCGGTTCAGTAGTTTCGGAGACTATTCAATGCAAACAAAAAATCAAGTCTTTCCTCTTTATAATATTAGTATAGACAATGTAAGCATATTTTTATTTAAATGCACGCGAACGCTGCTAAACAAATTATAAAACCAAATAATTGTGTTAAAACGTAACTTCCATGTTAAAACTCATCAACTTCATGCTGACGTAATCGAAACAGAACCACAATATTTTCTTGAATTCTCCACGAAACCCCAGCGGATGAAATTGTCGAGATATTTCAGCCAGCGAATTTGTCGTCTAGATGCTTCCAATAGAGAAATTGCCCCGTCTGTCGATTGTCTAATAAAATATATTTTCCGGAATAAGAAAGCGCCGTAGACAGATAACCGTACACAAAAAGAACTTCGACGGAACTCCGTAAGTGAATAAGGAAAGATTACTGATAATACGAGTATGTATTATAGATCTGCTAGAAGTCAAGGCTATAAATGTCTATATTTTAAATATCAAGACATTAAATGCTAACAAACCCCCTCAGGTTATTTACCGGTGTCGCGGGTAGCATGCACGATACATAACACATCACAATCACACCCATGACCCGAGTACAAATATTTATCTGTCACATAAATATCTGCCCCGGCCGGGAATCGAACCCGGGACTCTTCGCTTCTCAGGCAGGGTCGCTACCAACTAGGCTACAGGGTTGTCAACATTACATACAGTACATTAGTTTTGCGTTGTGGTGTTGTATGGTGTTTCTGATGAGTATGACCATACAAAGGTTTGTACCGTACCACAGAAGATATAAATAGTACTCGACTGTACAAAGGTTTTGAGGAACTAACCTCGTTATGATTAAAGTCCAAACACGCAACAGTATATGTATAATAACTACTATTCATTTTATTAATGTAGTGTTAGTATGCTTAACTGGCTTGAGGTCAATACCCGTTCGAAGCAGGCTATTGACGCATTATGTAATTCAATCAATGTTAGTATTATAATTGGAACATTGAAATGACCTCCAATACAACTGTGTTTTGACAATTGGACTTTGAGTTCTTGTTGGTTTATACATAGTTACATCATGGTTGATGATATATTCGTAGTTATTTAATAATAAGTTATTTTTTTTACAAAAAACACACGACCCACCTGATGGTAAGTGATAATCGTTGCCCGGACATCAGCAACACCATAGGCATCACTAATACTGAAAGAATATGCAAGTGGACTGTTGTAAATTAAAAAAGGTCGAGAGGCGATTCACACACGTTTATTGCTTCGTACATGGAAAACGGAAGAGAGAGGAAGTTACAACGTCACTGTTACCAACCATACAAGACAGACATTAATACCAAACTTAAAGTAACATATCCGGTAAACCACAGATTATATTACACTAATACAGATAGATTATCTTAACTAAATGTTAGACGATCTAACAAATACATTACCGACCAAAAGAGAAAAGAGAAGAAAGAAAAAAAAAATTGTCAATCTAAAGAACGTTTTTTAGAATTTCTGACTATATTACAAGCGCTGAAAGTTCATACGAGTAAATAATTCTTGACAAAAAATTACCAACTTCAAAATAACTCAAAAAATACTCGTCAGATCTCGTTCAAATTTAAGTTGTACCACACGAAAAGCACCAGCTTTCGATTAAAAAAAGAATCATCAAAATCCGTTCACCCAATCGAAAGTTATGATGTAATAAACATTTAAAAAAATACACTCGAATACCTCCTCCTTTTTTGAAGTCGGTAAAAAAAAACTTTACATGTAAAGTGAAGTCTAACAAACCGATACAGTCCACAATGCGTCTCAGTGAAAAGGGAAAGTTCATTTACTTCGTCTGAAGTAAAATTCAGTTTCCTTGGAGTGCATTCACCTGTCGTGGCGTAGGGATGGGGTGAGTGAACTTATTACCAAAATGTTGTCAAACAGACCACGCAATGGGTGATTTTTATGACGACTTATTATAAATAGTTATATTTAGAGTCTGTATTGATATAAAAATAGATTGAGAATCGAATTCTTCGGATTTGGTTGAAACTGTCTAGAAAAAAATCCAATATCATTTAAATCTAATTTTTTTCCTTATCCTACAAATGAATAAGCTCATCTGATGTTCAGCATAGTATCATAATTAAGGAAACTGTGGAATGTGTATCCATGTCCCACGACCCTGTAGCCTAGTTGGTAGCGACCCTGCCTGCGAAGCGAGAGGTCCCGGGTTCGATTCCCGGCCGGGGCAGATATTTATGTGACAGATAAATATTTGTACTCGGATCATGGGTGTTATGTTATGTGTGTATTCCTTGCCACCCGCGACATTGGTAATAACCTACTGCGGAGGTATGAGTGTGTAAGCGTTTATTTATTTATCGTAATATTTTATGGGCTCTTCAATGCTGGTGAAGCATCGGTGACTCCTCTGGTGTTGCTCATGTCCATGTGACGGTAATTATTACCATCGGAGCCATGCTGTTTCTTCTGGCATAAAAAATGATGCAATTCAAAGCTGGTTCTGTTTACAATTCTTTTTTTAATCCTACAGAGTGCAGAGTATAATTATATGAAGCATATATTCAGGTTTTTTCATACGTTAACGAGTTTTTACTATCCCATATTAAATTTTCGTAGGTTCTCTAATGCCCCAATTCAGAGTCACTAACGGGTACTTAAATCGCTTCTTATTGTTAGTACAGAAATTTGTATTGTGATTCTTTACTAAGGAGTGATTAAAGTAACCGTTAGTGACTCTGAGTTGGGGCGTAAATATACGATGGCGATTACTTAATATCAGATTGCCTGTCTGTGTTTTAGTCAGCCTTTAAATGTATAAAATTAAGACATCAACAAAATATTGTAACAATGCAGAAACAAAATTACGAGTGTTATATTAATTATATGAAAGTAAAATTGCGTGTTACAGCCAATATTCTGTAAAAACAAAAGTGTATTAAACTCGTAGGCACGAATCAACGAACCTTCGCTACGCCACAATAGTCAAAGATTCCGTAGAGGGTCTACGCGGTCACCGACCCGCCGAAATATCGTAGCGCGTCGTAGCGGGCGTCGACCTTTCGTAGACGGCCTAATTGTGCTTCAAAGTGCTTACGTGATAATGACTAGGCTATAATCGCAACTTAGGCTTAATTATGATGTAAGGATATCGAATACTTAAGTTATAAAAATGATAATTATTATACAAGCCATATTTTTCTTTACGACTACGACTCTTCTCTCCGGCTGTAGTCTGACAAGATTGCTAAAAGAAGATTCTCAGACTTCACACATCAAAGAGGAAAAAGCGGCACTATAGAAGCAAACGGTATAATGCAATTACTTTTAATTCGTAATTTGAATTTGCACGGCCCGAACTTTAATTTGTCAACTATCGTCCGAAAGGTCAAAGTTTGAAGTGACATTAGAGCCTTTACACACGGCGAGTTTTTGAAGCGCATCCGACGAAAACGCGCGGAATCTGCGCATTTTCCGCGTTGAAAATGACGAGGCGGACGAAGCGTTTCTTCGTACGATCGCGTTTTCGGCGCCGAAAAAATACGCCGTTTGCAGAGGCTCTTAGATGTAAAAGTACAAATTACTAGCGTGAAAAACCAATAACAAAAAGTCAGTGTTTCCCAGTGGTGAGATTGATGGTAGTTTGACCATTTCACTGGCCTTTTCACAGGGAAAATGCCCAAAAAATGTATTATTTGAATTACTTTATGTCTATAATAAATCAAAATATATGTACTATTAATCAATTTTAATCTTTAAATAATCTAAATTTTAGTAACAAAAAATAACCGACTTCAAAATTACTCAAAAACTACTTGTCAGATCTCGTTCAAATTTATGTGGGACCACACAACAAGCACAAGCTTTCGTTTAAAAAAACAATCATCAAAATCGGTTCACCCAGTCGAAAGCTCTGAGGTAACAAACATAAAAAAAATACAGTCGAATTGAGAACCTCCTCCTTTTTTTGAAGTCGGTTAAAAATTGTTTAAAATCAGACATTACATTGATCTCTGTTACGTTAAGATTCTGAGATCTCAACAAATTCAATAGATTCTATCACCCTTCATAAAAAGCACACCAAACTCTTAGCTGAAGACACACAGATTTTTATTTATCAATCGTCACTTGACTCCAGGTGAATTACCTATCAACCATTTTATTATAAAGATACTATGTCTTAATAAATCACTCAGTTTTCTAACCCTCAGGGCGTCGACAGACGAAGCAATAACCTGAAGGTCTATGCCCTAATTGCCGTATTGAATTGGGAGGGGAATGAGCTTGAGGGTTCATGAGTTATAAAACACGTATCAATATTATACAGGTGTTAAGTTCAATTTTATGCCAAAGGTTATTTCATTTTATCGTATTTTAGGGGAATACGAACTTTATGGCTACTATAGTAAGGGTTATTTTGACACTAGAAGAATTGTTTGAATGAGAAGCTGTTCGAGTGATATAAGAATTTTCTATTTTTTTCTACTAATATTATAAACTAGCTGACCCAGCAAACTTCGTAACGCCTCAGAAACTTTTTTCTAAAATAAAAGTAGCCTAAGTTACTTCTTGTTACATCAGCTATTTGCCAGTGAAAGTCAAGATCGGTCTGCCTGTCTGTCTGTTTGTTCCGGCTAATCTCTGAAATGGCTGGACTGATTTTGACGAGACTTTCACTGGCAGATAGCTGATGTAACAAGGAGTAACTTAGGCTACTTTTATTTTAGAAAAAAGTAGTTTGTTAGGCGATACGAAGTTCGCTGTGTCAGCTAGTAACAAATATAATCTCAATTCACATGTATTAATGAAAACAATAAACGAAGTCTTGTATCTTATAGGTATGTAACTGTGCATAATAAAAATTATAACTTCTGCCGATAAATGTCGAGCTGTATTACATTGGCCTCCATTCCCGCATTCTTTTCTTATCACAAAACATTTTTTTATAAATAGCCCAAGGCTTGTATTTAATACTTAACTGTTTGGATGTACGTCTGTGTGTAGCGATGTTTGACGATCTACATACGCACATACATTACACACATACTAAGAGTCATGAATCATTAATTTTATTTAAACTTACTTCCAGGAATTCTAATTTTATATTTTCCACAACGTGTCAAGAACCGTTACAATATGGATAAGTTAATCACCTTAATATCTATCACCTTTTTGCTAAGGTCATCATTCTCACTTTTTATTCAGATAATTTGCTCATAAGAACAATAGTTACGCTGCCAATGATAATACTTTCATTATAGAATAACAACTAAATAATTATTTTTAACAGTTGCTAAGTAACTTATGGATTGTTTCCACATACATCCGTCATTCATGATTCGATTTGGAATTTTAATTTCTTTAACTGATGAAAACAAATTGTCCACACATTTGAGCCTCAGAATACAAAACAAAAAACAAGACTACTTTTACCACGATTCTTTCAAATCAAGGGTAAGACATGTGCCGTTTTTTTTTAAATGCTATGCACTTATAGTCCACCCTAGGCCCTATATCGTGGGTACTATTGACAGTACACAAAGACAAGAACACACACACCCAGACCGAAATTCAAACTGATAATTCAAATTGCTGCCCCGCTGGGGATCGAATCCAGGACCCTTCGAGAGCGAGCAGTATAACCAGAGCATGACAGACGTCAAACTCCTGCGCTGTGCCACACTTTTAATTCAGAACAACCTGTTTAATGGTATCTGAGTCTCGACTCACGTCACTGCAAAAATAACAACCGATATGAATAATCACAATCCGGAGATTCATTATAATGCGAACACGCCGTTACTAAGCTAATCGTGTTTCTTTAAACTAGACGAGAGTCTACTTCTGTTATCAGTCACGTAAACACACATAAAAACTGCGTGATTCAATCCAATATCTCTATCGGTCGTTTACCCGAGATAACCCATTTCGCAACTCCACTACGTGTAATACTTTCGCGATGTAACGGTAATTGAGTTCAAAGTCTTGTTACAAATTTGCGGATGTGAACTTCCAGTTAGGTAATTTTATTTAAACTTTATCAAATCGTCGTTGCTACTTTAAGACCTGTTATGTGTTATGTGCCACTTTTGGCAAAATCACTTTTTTACGTCAAATGATTCTACATTTTGCAGCGCTATCGAATTCAAAAACTCTCATGTGTGTACTGTACTACGTTTCCATCGTAATTTATTCACCAAATTCAAAATCACCTATGTTCTTGCTAAACAAAACTTTATCCATTTTTATCGATTCTCTCGAAAAGCTGATTTTTTACACATAAGAGGTCTTAAAGTCATGTAGATTCAACTATAGATTGAATATCGTTATTCATAATTGTTGTAATTAATAAAATTAATGTAAGCAAAGCCTAGATGAAAATTAATGGGGACCGTCCATGCTCCATGTTTCCATTCCATTTTTCACGTTTTTTATAATTTAAGAACAACGGTTGCTATTGGTTATACCTGACTTTATAGCTTCACGCGTGTGGAGAGCTTAGAAGATTCAGCTTGAGAATAAACAATTGCGAAGAAGAGGAATGATTTTAGCACCGAAACCAATGCTTTATTTCTTTCTTTCCTTGCTTGCTCGCCCGCATCAAAAATAAGACATTCAAATTCGAATCTTTATAGAAAAACAGAGCACAGCTATCTCCATAACATGCATAATTTAAGCATTTACGAGTACATAAGAATGACTTTTATTTATCATTATTCACACATTGTACAAACACTTAAGACACTGAAGAGACCTACTATATTAGAATACCGTGGTAGAACGAACTGCATACCAAAACTTGATTTATTTTATTAGCAAGACAGGGTTTGCGCAGGCTTGCTTGCATGCTTTCCGCAAAATGTCCGTACTGCAGACATTTGGTTTTATGCGGCAACTATTATCTTTGCTGCAATGTTACTGGTTTTAATATATTTGTCTTGCTTGTTTGTTTGTTTATCATCGACGGATTAAGATGATTTGGCACAGATAGTCTTTGTCCAAGAAAAGAATATGGGGTAAACTTTCATTTCATAATTTCAATCATTTTTGCCATGCACGTGTAAACTGTGTGGTTCTTTCGGAGTGTCCTTTTCATCATTGCGCCGAAGACTGAAGTTCCATCCACACCGATTGGACTCGTGGAGAACCTCTACGGTCCGATTCTCACGAACTTTTTTGCCATGTACATGCAAACTGTGGAACGAACTTCTTTCTCAGGTACTCTCGAAGCGGTATGACATGGAGTTCTTCAAAAAGGTGTAAAAAGAGTTCTCCTTCAGGGCCGGCGTTGCATTGGCGATTCCTCTGGTATTGATCATGTCCATAGGTGACGGTGGCCCTGTGGCCCGATTTTGTCAGCCCCTCAGTTATAATATGTTGGCTCTTCTGCTTGTCAACTATTTACATAAAAAAGAACATTTCATTACACAATAGTCACAATACAACACTCATTATTACGGGCCATCCATAAGTTACATCACACTAATTTCATTACTTTTTGACCCCTCCCCTCCTCCTTGTCACAGCTGGTCACATTTGTGAGACCTCCCCCCTAGCGTGACATCACGTAATTATTATGAAATTTTACGCCTAGAACTTATTAATTTAAAACAGCAGTTCCGAAATAATTTTTATTTCCATTTGTTGTTTTTTAATATTTACCTGTACATACCAATTAATTATTCGATATTGAAATGTGACATCCCGAAATTTAGGACCCCCTCCCACCCTTTGTCACACAATATCACACTACATCGACCCCCTCTCCCCCCTAACGTGTGACAAAATTTATGGATGGTCCCTTATACTACAGAATTTAGAATTCGAGACATCAGACGATATTCCTTACACACCTATAGATAGCCAGTATGCTGAAAAAGGCAGCAGACAACAAAGGCGACTAAATCACCCGGCGAGACGGTCGCTTTATTAACGAAATTTTACTATATTCGATATCACGCTAAATACACCAGTATATTGCAATGCCACCAATATTAATATCTTTGTGTCACAGATAATTAAATTAGTGTGATAGGGCAATAAATGAATGACCTGTTTATCTAAGCCACGGAAAGCAGATAACTGTATCTATACAGCCTGGCGTAATGTTTACCTTCTTAATGCTGACGAACTTCTATATTCATAACTAGCAACTATATTCTTCTTCTATATTCATAACAATTTTTTTTTCTAAAATAAAAGTAGCCTAAGTTACTACTTGTTACAGTTTCAGCTATCTGCCAGTAAAAGTCCCGTCAAAATCGGTCCAGCCATTTCAGAGATTAGTCGGAACAAACAAACAGACAGACAGACAGACCGACAGACAAAAAATGTAAAAAATGTTGTTTTGGTATATGTACCGTGTATACCTACATCCAAATGCACTTAGTAAAAAGCAAAGGAATTTAAACGTAAAGGTTCCCGTTGACTTACGCCCCAACTCAGAGTCACTAATGGTTGCTTAAATCGCTTCTTAGTAAAGAATCACCATACAAATTCTATACTAAAGAGCGATTTAAGTAACCCTGAGTTGGGGCGTTAGAATCATAGAAATTGACAAGAAGCCATTTCTTACATCACAAGAATTACTCTTACTTCCAAGTTTGCAGTTTGTTTTGAGTGATATCGATGTATGGGGGACGACAGTTTTCCAACGGAAAGTTAAGTATGTTACTCAATTCAGCTTAGTGACTGAAGTATAAATTCCATTTTCTTACAGAGATAATACGTGAGCAGTAAATATATATTTTTACTACATTACTCCTTTAAGAAGACGATGTTAAATGTGCAAGTTTATATGTTTACATCGCATTATCTGCGTAGATTTCAAAACATTATTTGGCCGTTCGTTACTAACATAACCTAACGGTAGATAACTGTGTTTCGAATCAACATGAGTGTGGGCGGGTACTGCAACTGCTTAGAATGTTAATTTGAAATTTATTAGATATTTCATAATTAAATGAGCTTGATATGTAAGTAGGTATTTAATGAAACTGATAAGTAGGTATAATTATTTTGGCCACTAGTCATATTTCTAACGTGAAGTTTTCTATTTATTCTACATAGATACGAATCTAAATTTTTTGCTTAACAATAAGGGTAGATAACAATGAAATAATTCGAAATATTAACAGGTTTCTTTTACTAAAATTTTGACAACTGACATTTTTACACGCTTTATATTAGCTTCACCTGTATGTTTGTAACTTGTAACCGACTCCTTTGAACTTGATTTTGACCCACTTCAAAGGGTCAGATTTCTTTCAAACTTCGTAGACATATCGAGGACCAATGACAATTCAATATTTAAAGAAAAAAGAAAGAAAAAAAAATCTAAATTTCATTTCAAAAAATCAAACTAAAAAATTAAAATATAAATAATAGTTTAAAAAAAAAACTAAAAAAAACCCACTTTTATAGAAAATCCAACTAAAAAATAGAAAATAAATTTGAATGAAGAATCGTGTAATTTTAATAAAAGCGTGGGGTGCATGGTGTCAATGAGTAGAAGGGATAATAACTTAAAAATCACCCTACGCTTTTCTTACAATTACACGATTCTTAATTCAATTTCGTTTACTATTTTTTAGTTGTATTTTCTATAAAAGCGTGTTTTTTAGTTTTTTAAAACTATTATTTTACTAACATAAGTGGTCCACAAAGTTAAGTAACAAGAGGCGTCGTCTGTAGTTGGATGGGTTATCGCTAGTGGTAAAAAATTCTTGAACGCTTCTGAGCTTCGGAAGGCACGTAAATCTATCGGTCGCTGTTGTTCCTTCTTGACTTCCTCCTACACTTGCTATGGCCACTAACACCTCCATCAGCCCGCACTGGAGCAGCGTGGTGGAGTATGCCCAAGGCCTCCTCAGGGGGAGGTCAGTAGTAGGCCATGATTAGGTTGAAGTCAACGAGAATCGTACCCAGGACACCTACCATGCAGTGATATTACACTAACAGAGAACTCAATACTTAATTTAAGTACAATGTCTCGAAGAAAACTAATTCTGAACCCGAAGTATTATCCAATACTGCATCACGTTTGACAACACGTGTAAACGTGACTGACGGAGGGTTGAAAATAGGTACGACACGGTTGCGCTGGAAGGGTTAAGTCTCGAGGTTGACGTTGTTATTTAATGATTGCGTAGTCGATGGCAAAATTTGGTTTTGTAATAAGGGATTGGCTGGAACTTTTAAAGCTTGTTGCACCGTTTGTTGTCCGTTTTTAACTGAGGACTTACTTTAGCCACTCGAAGGAATCCTGGTTTAGCGAATGCTACCTAACGATATCAGTCGCAACACTTCGTGTGCCCTCAAGCCTCTAAAGCACAGAGAGTTTTACGCCCGAATTCAGAGTCACTAACGGTTACTTTGATCGCTCCTTAGTAAAGAATCACCATACAAATTCTGTACTAAGGAGCGATTTAAGTAGCCGTTAGTGACTCTGAGTTGGGGCGTAAGTTTTTCCAGTAAAGTCACCAATTTCGCTATAGATCTTGTCTGTGAGCCAATAATTCGGGTTCTTTGCTTTAAATCGGCAACTTCATGCATGTTCATGAGCGAAACTGACCACTCACCATCATCAATACTTAAAAATATTAATTTTCCAATAGAATAGAATATATTTTTTTATTCCATAAGATTTCCCGCCAGACGAGGCGCGCGTTCATGCAGACTGATTGGACTCTAGACATTATGAGACACGTAGACGTCATAGAACTGGATGTAACAGGACACTGGACTTTTTAGCATATTTGACGTTCTAGGAGACTTTGTATGGCATACATATTTAGTCGGAACATTGTTTATTTGTATAACAGATAGATAGATTAAGTTACTCTTTTTGTTGTACACCAAAAGTAACCATAAAAACAAAGAAGATAGGAAATACAAAAAGGCGGCATTATCGCTAATGAGCGATCTCTTCCAGGCGACCAAAGAGAGAAAAAAGCGGTCAAGTGCGAGTCGGACTCGCCCATGAAGGGTTCCGTAGCAGCAAGTAACATAATATAAAAGTTCTTGTAGTTCGTTGTAACTTTGATCAATGTTTTTTGCGGTTTACGATTTATGACGTATTAAAAAAAAACTACTTACTAGATCTCATTCAAACCAATTTTCGTTGGAAGTTTTCTTGGTAATGTACATCATATATTTTTTTTAGTTTTATCATTCCCTTATTTTAGAAGTTACAGGGGGAGGGACACACATTTTACCACTTTGGAAGTGTCTCTCGCGCAAACTATTCAGTTTAGAAAAAAATGATATTAGAAACCTCAATATCATTTTTGAAGACCTATGGGTTTGATGAAAAAAACATTTTTGAGTTTCAGTTCTAAGTATGGGGAACCCCCAAAATTTATTGTTTTTTTTTCTATTTTTGTGTGAAAATCTTAATGCGGTTCACAGAATACATCTACTTACCAAGTTTCAACAGTATAGCTCTTATAGTTTCAGAAAAAAATGGCTGTGACATACGGACGGACAGACAGACAGACAGACAGACAGACATGACGAATCTATAAGGGTTCCGTTTTTTGCCATTCGGCTACGGAACCCTAAAAAGTTAGGGTGTACTAATTTAGGAAAGTATGAGTGTTTAAAAAGGATTAATAGCAATCAGGTAGTTCATAGATAAAGTCTACAAAAGAAAGAGAGAAGAAAAGAGAGAAAATCCGTTCTGGAGCAGCGTGTACGCTCTAAGTTCTTCAAGAGGAAAGACCCGTTTACTTTACCCGTTTACCCGATTACTGTTGGGGAACAGTAATCGGTCTTTCGTTTCTTACTAATTCTTGCACATAATTTTATACCAATTTCCTCTCTCATTTATCAAGATGCGATCAATAAATGCATAAGATTGCTGATTCATTAATTAGGAAAAATTAATTAATTATTTATAATACTTTCTCAACATCTCATTTAACGAGTAATCGTATTAAGCTTACATTATTATATCTATCTGTCTGTTGTATTATGTCTGTCTGTGTAACCTATGTAAAGCATTCCATTGTTATTGTTGTTGCTAGTAAATCCTACTAATATTATAAATGTAAAAGTTTGTATAGATGATTTTTATTTACGCAAAAACTGAAGAACCGATTTTCATGTAATTTTGCGCACAGGTAGGCCATGACCTGGAATAAGATTATTTTTGTTAAATTATACAAATTTTATGGCATAAAAGGTTGTATAAGAAGCCTACCCTCCTTCTGGGGTTGTCAAAGAAAATGCTATTGTATTATAATATTATAAATCTATTCTAATTCAGTTTGCAAAATTGGACCTGAAGAAACAAACATTGTTTTCTATAAAAAGTACTTATTTAAACAACAAAACTAAACCTCCCATTGCCCCTTGAACAGTTAAACTAAGCGTACATCTATTTTAAAAAGACCCAAGACCAATCAGGTATAAATGTCTCACTGCAAAAACTATGTCTGACTCGTCTAATTAAAGCATACGTAATTACGCTACTGTTTAATACATAACCAGGGCAAACATCTCATTACTCTAAAACCATCTTTAACACGGAAAAATATAGCTCAATTTTCCTTGAAGCGTTAATAAACATTACTGGATCTCCGCGTAAGTTTTACAGCTCAGGAATAAGGGCGGTTTTTCCTTGGTTTTTCTGGGATAATAAAATGCTGTGAATCCGGTTTCGTCTCACCTGGTTGCTTACAGTTATTCAGTAATCCTACTAACATAAAAATGTGTACACCTGGGCACGTAATTGATAAGTTACAAGCCTAGTTTAATACTAGATAGATAGTGTAGATACGGCCAGAATAATCGTGTATCTTTCGGGGTGAATTATGTATACTTAAGTTTGATAAATGTTAATTCGGAGTAGTATTGATAAATTAGTTTTCGACGTTAACAGCCCTCGAGCCGAGTTAATTGGCAATCCAGAGAACATGAGCAGCTAAGTGGTAGGTACTTATTATTATTTATTTATTTATTTTTACAACCGGAAAACGTGGGTCAGCCGCAGGCAGAGCGTAAGAGTAAGTCTTAAATAAATTGCAAAATTCATTCATAAAATATTGTTTTTATTTATTTATTTATTTATATTTATTTTTTATAATAAATAAATATAAAAAAAACTCGCCTGCCATCAAAAAAGCTATCATGATATACCTTTTTGAAATCCTTATGGTGAGTTCTTTAATTTGATATCCAAATTGTATTGTTCGATTTATTTTTATTTTTTGATACTTCAAAAAATGACATGTCAAAGGCACCATTTCATTTATTTTAACGTCACCTATTTAAGAACACTTGAGTTATCAGGACGAATCTAACGATATTTTAATCATATTAATTGGTTCAGCGGTTTGGAAGATATGAGGTAATAAAGAATATTACACGCATAAATACATACATACAAACATACAAGATATGCGCGAAAAACATAACCCTTCCTGGCAGTCGGGTAAATAAATAAACGCTCACTATCCCTCACTAGAATTCTTTGTGTATGGTGTATGGACATTGGACATATTTAACAAAATTTTGGCTAAAGCATATAAGTTAGGTTTTTTAATTTGTTATTTATTTAAATAGCCGACAAACTAGCAAAAGCTACCTATAAAGCTAATTACAGCCAAAACCAAAAGGCTGCACCGATGCATTGCACCCAAGAGATAAGAGGAAACAATAAAATATTTTACCAAAAACAGGGTGCGTGTACTTTTGTACGCGCGTGAGAAGTTGTACTTCTTTGGCATCATTAAATAAATATTTAACAATATAAAAAATTAATATAATAATAATATTTTTTTCAAAACAAGCGTTTTTAAAAACGCGCGTGCGGTTTTTCGTGACCGACGTTTTTGTGTCAACACGGACGTGTTACAAATCTTAAAATTTCACTCTCAACATTTTTAGGGTTCCGTAGCCGAATGGCAAAAAACGGAACCCTTATAGATTCGTCATGTCTGTCTGTCTGTCTGTCTGTCTGTCTGTCTGTCTGTCTGTCTGTCTGTCTGTCTGTCTGTCTGTCTGTCTGTCTGTCTGTCTGTCCGTCCGTATGTCACAGCCACTTTTTTCCGAAACTATAACAGCTATACTGTTGAAACTTGGTAAGTAGATGTATTCTGTGAACCGCATTAAGATTTTCACACAAAAATAAAAGGAAAACAATAAATTTTGGGGGTTCCCCATACTTAGAACTGAAACTCAAAAATGTTTTTTTCATCAAACCCATACGTGTAGGGTATCTATGGATAGGTCTTCAAAAATGATATTGAGGTTTCTAATATAATTTTTTTCTAAACTGAATAGTTTGCGCGAGAGACACTTCCAAAGTGGTAAAATGTGTGTCCCCCCCCTGTAACTTCTAAAATAAGAGAATGATAAAACTAAAAAAAATATATGATGTACATTACCATGCAAACTTCCAACGAAAATTGGTTTGAACGAGATCTAGTAAGTAGTTTTTTTTTAATACGTCATAAATCGTAAACCACAAAAAAACATCGATCAAAGTTACAACGAACTAAAAGAACTTTTATATTATATTACTTGCTGCTACGGAACCCTTCATGGGCGAGTCCGACTCGCACTTGGCCGCTTTTTTTTCTATTTATTTCATAATGAAGAAGTATGACTTCAAAAAATTTGAATAGTCGAATAACACATTTCAAAATTGTCTAATGTAGGTACTTTTGATGTACTAATAATAATGTAGGTACTTTGGGTAGATACTATTTGAGTTTTCTCGATATTTATCGTCTGTTCATCACCACCACAACCAAAACAACTGTGGACTTTGGATTGAAGGATTTAATTGTATTATTAATAAAGGGATCTTGGGATTTAAGGATGCAGTTAAAATAAAAAATATTGTAACTGGTGACAAATTTATCTCGTTTAAACATGTATCTTATCTCCTGTTTCTAGGATACATGATCCTTGTAAGCATAAGTAATTAAGTTTTTGCAGAAATACTACTTCAGGATTTATTATGTTGATTTTTAAATGGATAGACGTTGTATTTAAAAACATGTGGTATTAGACACAGAGTCGTACACATAGTTATAATAATTTAAAAAAATAATAACCTTCAAGATTTTTAAGAAAAACTAATGGTAATAGTGATTTTTTAAATTTTTTAACTGTTTTTCTGTGTTTGTTCCCACAATCTCAAGAATGATCAAACCGATTCAGTTTCGATTTTCACTAATGTTTTGTAATAAAGTGATTAAAATTTAGGTGTTATTTTCATCGATTCATAAATTAATAAATAGGTAACTGTCAATCAATTCAAAGGATCACGTGTTTTAACGAATTGAAACGCAAACGAAGCAAAAGCGATTACTCCTAGCGTCAGATATAATACCTGCAAAAATAATTATAGATATTATTTATTTATTTCTGTACACGGCGCAAATCATAAAGAATATCAACATGCGATAAATTATAATTATTAGATATAATTCATTCCTTTACAATAATGCGTAGACTATCAAAACTCCGTACTAACAAAATCCTTACAAACTCAGTGCGCGATATAAACCCGTCAAGCAAAACTGCATTGCGTTTAGTATGTATTCAATTTATTTTTATTTGCGTTCCCGCGTCGCACCTGGCGGTACTGTTATGCCGCATCACAATCTGAGACAAGGACTTTTAGTGTACACGATATTAAGCTATATCAGTTCTGAAACGCGCTACTTAAATTGCGCTTACTCAAGAACTTTATATATAGATACATTTGGACGCCAAGCTTTGAAGAGGTACCTTGACGAATCTCGTGATATTGGATGGACAATTTTGACCAATAATAGGCCTGATGATAAGGTGCGGATATAAGGTTCTTCCATATACCCGAAATTGCGCATCGTTTTGCCTTTTGCGTTGTCCGAAAAATAAATGGAGCATCATTATATTATAATGTACATTGTGATATATTAAGATAAATCACGGTATTATAATATATACGAATTTAGAGTACCGTTACAAGTACAGTACGTTCACATTTGAGAATATGATCCAAATAAGTAACAAGAGAGCCGTTTAACTGACTTTACCGCATTGCAAACGGAACTAGTTTACTTACAGGTACTCATGTACTTCACAGAAGAGGAAGAATAGAAGAAAGGTAAATAGACAGGCAGATAACTAGCTACGCAAATGGATACAGTAATTTTAATTTGACCAAATTCTAACACGTTAAATTAACCGAACATCGCTAGTTATGTCTAAGAACGACGACAAAGATTCGATTTAAAAACGACATAAACATTGTGTCCGTGTCGTGAGCACTAAAAGTCGTACATAAAACATCTGCTACGTACTTGTAGAGTCTCCCGTTTTTGTAGAACCTATTAAATAATTGCATTCATTGGGCGACCTTGTATTAAAGTGACTATGGGATGAATGAAGAACTACACTGAAATTAAGACTACTAAATTTTCATAGGTATATAATGTCATATTCCTAAAAGCTCTTGAAAACAAAACTAACAAAACTCTTTCTTTCACTTTAGTAAGTCGATAACGCATCGGTAAAGCCTTAAAAACCTTTATTTGAAAAGCTTGACACATTTTTGAACACTTGACCAATTTTAAAAAAAGAAAAAACAGATTGAGGTACATGCGTCATCTATTCGGTTATGAGAATGGTTTACATTATAAATCAACGAAGAAATAGTTTGGGCGAATTTTCTACCCTTTATAATCAACTTAGGTGTCATTCCAAAAAAAATATAACTATACGACCTCTTTTTATACATAAAATATCATTGCTATACAATAATGAGTATAGAAGCGTTCTAAAAAAAATAAGGAGCAATCTCCAATCAAGTATTGTTGGAAATCGTATAATTCTACCTGAAGGAAAAGAGACGAAATTAAATTATAGTTCTTTCCCGTTCGTGATCGAGCAAACTTCAATTATAATTACTCATTAATATAAATTTTAATTATAATTCAAAACAACACTATGTACTATCAAACAAGTTTTTTGCCGTTGCTACCGCGCCGCCGCGCATCACCCCGCCCCGCCTGTGCACCGCTCATCGCGCCGCTTGAAATCGCTCGTTTCGTGCCCGGTCACTGTTGCTTCCATCGCTCCAAATCGCGCCACCCGCCGCAAATCTCGTGCCCGCAGGCTAAGAGCCGAACTAGAGGCATTTCTGCACTCATCTGCTTACCGGATAAAAAATGTTTTTTTATGAAATATCATAATATGTAAAGAAAAGTATCGCAAATGGTTGCCTAAAAATATGTTCAAGGCTATCATTAATCTACAGCGTAGAAACTCCTCTAATTCAGAATATCGGATCCTGTACTATAAATCTCACCCTTAGACGCAGCTTCTAACTTTTGACTTACAGCAACTGATCATTCGAAACAAAAAAAAAAACAAGCCAAGCGTCCTAAATCTCAACCAGTTAAAGACGTTGTATAATATCTGATCGCAGACATTAACTCATAAAGCTAGGTAGGTACCGCTACCGCTTGCCGATATAAATAGCGATGCTGACTGCATGCGCTGCCCTTGTCTGACTGGGCAGCGACCGCATCAAGGTCACAACTTGCACACAACACACACACTCACACGCTACGTGCTTCGAATGCACTGTTCGCTTCGCTAACATGTTTTGGGTTTCTGAAGCTTTTACTTTTATGTGACAACGGTTATTGGCTGTCAGATGTTTCAGTTACTTAATAGTGGACTGGATAATAAGGATACTTGTAATACGAGTCGGGGTCACTTAGCACTTTAAAGGCAAATATTTTGCAAACGGATCCCTAATTTCAAGACTTTTTCAACGATACCCCACACTATAGGGTACGCGACGAATAAAAAATTCATCCTCACGTTACCTGTGTGTACCCTGAAAAAACATAAACGTGTACTTATGTACGCGCGTGAGAAGTTATACTTCTTTGGCATCAAAAAAACAATAAAAAAAAAACAATTTCATAAAAAATATTTAAACAATATGTAACAAAAAAAAACAATAGTAATACTCGTAATCATTTTTTCATAATCACTGTGACGTTTTTCGTCACTTTTTGTGTCACAAATCTTAAAATTCCACTCTCATCATTTTTTCTATTTATTTCATAACGCGCCTATTTTTTCAATATTTTAATTTTTTTCAAAATTTCAAAAAAAAATTAATTTTTTCAATATTTTATTCTACGATTCTGGAGTTTTTATATATATGTGTATGTCCATGCCAAATTCAACTTTCCAGCACTAACGGTCGTGACGGACAGACGGACAGACGGACGGACGGACTGACATGACGAAACCATAGTTCCGATGTTACTTCGGAACCCTAAAAATGCTTAATCATCATAATATCATTGTTTTCCTCTTAACACACTACACGTAACTACACAAGCATGTAATACGCACACACATATACTTATCACGTCCAATCGAGGAAGACCCTGTCGTTTCAATAAATAAAACTTTATTTCTTTACGTGTTTAAAAGAAAGTGTGAATGAGGAGTGTCTTGTTAAATTGGTAGACTGAATCGGGATAAGACCTAATGTCCAGGAGGAAAAACGTTAGCGTTTACCTTATATTTTAATTTATTTACAATTCACAATATGTTTTGTTTTGGGGAAGAAAGGTCCTCGAATGGAGCCCACGCCTTATTAAATGGAGCAAAGTACGGCCCTGACCAGGTGGACTGACAACCTGAAGAAGATTCTATAGAGGTCCACTGCTGGCCATAAACCTGCCCTAATTTGCGCCACTCTGATCGGTTCTAAGCCTTCTGAATCCAGCGGATACCCGCTGTCTTCTTCAGGCCGTCAGTCCACCTGGTCAAGGTACGTGCTCCTTTTACTTAGGCGTGGGCTCCATTCAAGGACCTTTCTTCTCCTCCGCAATGGTTATCAGTTATCGGTCCTTCGAACTATACCAGCTCTTGCGAATTTGTCACTTAGCAACGTCGATTACCCTCGTTTCTCGTAGAGAAATACTGAGCATTGGTCTTTCTATACCCGCTAGGCGACTTTACGGTAGTACATTAGGCCAGTAGTCAAGCAATACACTTATCAGCAACATCAAAAGGCTTCATAGAAAACGATTAAAACGAGAGTGACAGCAAGCAAGGTGGGTAAAATCATGCAAAAGACTTCTCCATGACAAATAAAAATGCAAAAAAATCCAAGGCCAAGGCAAGAAATCCATCACTACTCATTGAAGTATAATGTCATAGAACAGACATCTCGAACAAAACGCGTGTCCCGCCGGGAGGTTCTGTTTTCAGAATTGAGCCCCCGTTCTCCTTTCAAAATCGAACGAATCCATTGAAAATTGAAGCCGATCGGCGCCAGTTTATTGGGACATACATTGTGTTCGTGGTGTCGGTTCTATATGCTAGTAATAATACTTCAATGTCACTACTAGGCTTTCTTTCATAATTTTTTATTAGATGTTTCATCAAATTTTCTGTTCAAAACCCTAACTTTCCATTCTGCAGAACCAAAAAATGTTCGCTTTATTACCTATTCAAGCATTGCATTAAACTTGCGAGCTGCAAACAAGTTCAAGTAACGATAGTTAAAAACTAAAAAAAAACAGTTTGACAAATGGAAATTCGTACACACTCAATATAAATAAAACGAAAGTGTAGAATCCTAGCGCGACTGACGTAAGAATCGTCCATGCGTCGTCACTTTCCCTCGCATTGCAATTCGGGATGCAAAAAAGGGACATGAGATGCGCCATTAGGGGGCTGTATTCACGCATTTCTGCGCGGTGACGCAACGCTTACGCAAGGGGTCGTCGACCTCAAGGTGACCCACGAAGGGCTTGAGGTTTCAAAGGACGAAACTCCGATCTTTTTGTCTTTTATTCTTAAGCCCCGACTCTATTATTTATTTAAGCATTGATTTCGTTTCGTCTGGTAATTTTTGCCTTTTATGTCGTAGGTATAAAGTTTTTGCGCTATGGTTGTTTGTATTTCTGGATATAATGTTTGTATGTATGTATAGTCCGTTTTTTACACGAGTCTTATTTGCTTACAATCTTGGCACTATTTTCTATGAAAATTTGAATTTATACCTGAAATATTACCTAATCTAATATATAAAATTCTCGTGTCACGGTGTTAGAAGTTGAACTCCTCCGAAACGGCTCGACCGATTTTCGTTAATCTTTGCGTGCAATCAGCTAGGGTTGAGAATCGGACAACATCTATTTTTCATCCCCCTACCCCTAAAAATTTTTTGGCAGAACAACGTTTGCCCGGTCAGCTAGTTGTTTCATAAAAATGTTGCTCTCTACTTCTTGTATTATAACTTTATGACGTGTAGGTATTGCACAATAATATTGTAGATATTGGAGAATGATGATAAAGGATAACTATGCGGAAATAGTCATCACAATGACGAAGTGGTAATTAAAATCGTACGTTGTACCTGCTGAACACTAATCTTTAAAGTTTAAAATTAACTGATCGATGACGCTATACTGAGTTAACCGAAAAAACTATTAAATAAAAAGCAAATTTATTAATGCAATTATGATTTATTTTTTAATATATTTGTTGGTTGGTTGTGAGATGGCTTAACCGCTTTGGATTTGGTTTTTCTTAATGTATCCTTATGTATAATTACCGTGTCTTAACATTTTGTAGAGTTCCACATACATCGTTCTGTGAGAATTCGATTTGAGCGTGTCATTTTATTAAAATGAATAGATGTTCACTTATTTTAATCAAATCGTGAATTAATAATGTTGTGAGTAAGACAATTGACAGTTATAGCAGTTTATCTTCATAACGAGTAACCGCCCTCGCTTTGCTTCGGTTTTCTTATTTTTTACACCATCATTGCAATTTTATTAAGGATCCCTAATTTTTTTGAAGTAATATAGCCTATGTCACCCGGGGATAATGTAGCTTCCCAACAGTGAAAGAATTTTTCAAATCGGTTCAGTAGTTTCGGAGCCTATTCAATGTGAACAAACAATCAAATCTTTCCTCTTTATAATATTAGTATAGATTACGCATTTATATGTTAGTGAAGTATTTGTCATTTTTGACGATTCATGGATGTGTGAATATGGTAATAAGTATGTATGTGCCACTGCAAGTGCAAGGGTGGTTGATTGCTCAATACTTTCATCATCGTCAGCTGTAGTCGGTAAAAGTGACTAAATATACAAAATAACAAAAGCATGATTTTGCTTGTTTACAATGTATGAACCTTGGACGATATGTACATTTCATTTCGCGACGACTTCTCAGACGTCATGCAGTCGCCATTTGCGTCATAATTTTATGGTTATCTTTTTATAATCCATGTTACATATTATTATACGGTATTGACAGATGTTATATAAGCAATTCATAATTTATCCTTCTTAGATGTTGAAGTTATTATTATTATAATGATTGATATCATTGATTGAATAAAAATTTGTTTAAGAATATTCTATGATTTCAGTGTAGTGTACTTCAACGCGAGAAGTATAATTAGTATTTTATTGTGACAATTGAATACATTTTAGTCAATATTTTAGTTAATGATATATACTTATTTTAGGATAGATTAAAAATTGTATGAAATGCGGTTTGTCATCGCAGCTGTTCTATATAATTTTGTTAGTAAATAAAACTTGTTCTTATTAGTTTTTTTGTGGATATATGCAGGTATTTCATAGATGTTTTTGTGCCTTAGTCGGCCAACTGCACCACAGTTAGGTAGCTTAGACAGGGTTGGCTGTTTACTTTATTTTACAAATCTGTCACTACGTTAATCCGTCCTTTTGCGAATTTGACAATTTGTGATACCTGACAAAATGAATTGCTGTCAATTCGCTAATCTCTCGTTTTGCGTTTCTGTCATTCTATGCCCAAACCTTCCTCATGACTTGTATTCTCGGCCGAAAAGTGCACCGTAGAACGTCTATGGGCACTGCAGGGAGCGGATAGACTGAAACCTAACCTCACACCGTCCACGTCACTTTTTTAGTGCAAACCGTTTTTTCTCCTTTTAAGAAGGTTTTTCCTTTACTTACCGACCAGTGACATAAAGATTTAAAATGCAACATGTATTGGGGCGGCTTAGAATACTAACCCCAATTCCACGCCGGATGGGTGTCGTAAGAAGCGACTAAATCCGACCCGCTGGTAGTAGAGCCCCTCGAGGGATTGTATTGGTAATATTGATTTTAATTTTATTCTTAATTAATACCATTATTACTACTAATATTTCTCCATGGGATTCGCCTGGATAGCTACCACCCTTGAGCATGAGTCAGCCGCCAAACGACTGGTCGTGTTCCGACTGGGGGCTTGAGAGCCAGTTCTTTCTTTCTTTTTCTTTTCTCTTTCTTGGCGGCAACGCATCAGTGATGCCTTTGGTGTTGCTGATGTCCATAGGCGACGATAGCCACTTACCATCAGGTGGATCGTCAGCTCATTTGCCGGTTATTTCCATAAAAAAAAGTCTGGTAGAATCTATAAAACGTGACATAACACGTGAATTTAAAATTCTTTATCGACACCATTTGAGGGAATAACTCCTTATTTTATACGACAAACGATGAATTATATTTGGGTGCGTAAACACCTTTCCTTACACACGTGATCTTCCGATTTAGAATTATCTTTAGGGCTGTACATTTCAATGTTTTCGTGGTAATAACGAAAAATTTAAAAATCAACGAAAAATAAAATTCTGGCTTTTTGTCGGATCTAGTATTAATATAACGATGATCGAGATGAACTGACTGGCAATGACTATATATTTTTATGTTATTGGCCTGGGCATTAACTGGAGTAGTCATGAACATTGAACTTATGTATATGTATAGTCCGTTTTTTTGGACGAGTCTTAAGTATTTGATAAAGAAATAATCTTGGCGATTTATATTAAAATATGAATTCGAATTAGTAAAAAAAATGTTAATAGTAAACAGAAACTAGTTTTGGTATTGCTCAAATGATTTTAATTTATTTCATTTTACGTTAGCCTTATTTTTAAATAATTCATCCTACGATTGTAAAATTGTTTACCAAAAATTACTAGCCTAAAAAAATTAATTATAGATATACTACAGATAAATTTGGCGGATTTGTATATCTCACATGGGCGACGGGCGTAGAAGAGTTAGGATGGTAAATTAACTAGTAGATAACATAGGCACACTTATGTTATTAATCGGCTAACAATAAATTGTTCTGATAGGTTCACTTATACACTGATTGGCAATTATGACAGGTTCTTCACTCAGGTGCAACCAGCGCGAGTAGTCTTTTCTTTCTCCCACATATTATCTGTATTTTTAATGATTACAGATTACAAACATTTGATTCTAACCAAAATTAACACTTTAAAACTAAATATTTCGCAAACGAACCCTTAAACCTAAAAATGTTCAGAAGACCCATAATATTGACCTGCATTGATATAAAGAAATAATAATAAAGTTTTTGACAACCCTGAAATTTAAACAAGATTTAAATTTGAGATAGAGTCGTATGAATCACGTGTTACTTAATGCTACAATGTGCACGTGCTGGAATATGTTTTTCCTTCTAAAAAACTAATAAAATATGTTAACAAAAGTTTTTATTAGAGATTTAAAGTGCAAAATTACAACACTAACGCCCCGATTCAGAGTCACTAACGGTTACTTTAATCGCTCCTTAGTAAATAATCACCATACAAATTCTGTCCCAAACAGCGATTTAAGTAACCATTAGTGACTTTGAGTTGGGGCGTTAAGGATGAAGTTTCATCTACATATCTGTTTTATGGCTAGAAAGCCAGTTAGTTCCTAATTATTTCTTCTTTCTTGGCAATCTTCGATCACTCTGTTATTAGTGATCGAAGCTGGCAATGCATCGAAGCATTTAGTTACTGGTCTCCACGAGCGATGGTGCCTTCTTACCATCATATGCCTCGTCATAATTTTATTATCGTTCAATCGTTGACGATCGTTCTGAGTTCAAAAAAGTTTAAAAAGAGTTTTCTTTCAATACCGATGCATTGTCGACTTTGTTGTTGACATCTATGAACGATGGCGAAGGTCTTACAAGGTAAAAAATCAATCTCACATGAATAAGTAAGTTATTTGCGTACGATAAAATTTATTCATGACTTACGAGTTCGAGTAGTACATATTATGTAACTGTATACAATGCGTCATTACTGTTAACAAACATGTTTTGTTCCAAGGTGAAACAACACATGTATCTTTCCGCTTTCCGGCTAATATAATAAAAAATGTACTATCATAACCTATCAAATCAATAGTTTATGCGTCATAATTTTCAATTGTGAATTTTAGAGACGGCATTATTGAAAAAATTCGGATAAATAATTTATTGAATAAATGATTACTCAGTTGATCTACTCAGTAGTTATTTCGTTAGTAAATTGAAGCTGTAAATAATGCGCCAGTTGGTAGTAATCTTGCCCACTGCAGCGTCTCAGGTTCGATTTCTGGATGTCTCCCTACATTAATTATGCGTATTTTTCTCAGGTCGTAGATGCTTGACAAGCCTTTGCTAGTACTTCTTACCTATATGAAATTAACTCCTTAAACTTTTGTTCACGCTCGTCGCATCCACTCAGTTATTTCAATAAAGTGAAAATTATTTCAACATTTTATTAACAATACGTCTATCGTCAAATGCAAATCCATTCTAATAAAATTTTAAATGCCGAATTCAAAATCATTTCAATTCAAACGAAATTATTTAGACGGCATATTCAAATCTCTCCGAGGTAATTCAATGCCTTCCACGCCGGTTCCCCCATTCACTATCGATATATTTATAACGGTTCGCAGAACACCATGCAAGCCCCAAGGCCAGGGTCAATGGCCAGCAAGGTGACATTAAAGTCACTGTGACCTACCCTAACGTCTGGTCCCTGGTTCGATTCCCAGAACGGAATAATAGTGGAACTCTTTTGTCGAGCCGGTCTTGGGGCAAAAAATGTAGAGCAAATGTAGGTTGCGTATAGTTGACCAAGGTCGTTGTGTCTGTAGGACCAGCTGTGGGCCTGTGGTTAGAATAGGGTGGATACCAGTTTTTTGCGTTTGAACGAGACTTTATTTGGGGGTTAGCAACAAGACGCGATTGTCTGGTGATAAGCTGGAGGTAGACTTTGAATGCACTTTGAATAAAACGAGATTTGATGGCATCTGTTTTTAGATGTGCGTGTTTTGAGTGTAATGCATATACCTATAGGACTGTAGGTACATGTTTCGACGTGATGAGGCGAGTTATAACTGATTGGGCTCGGATTTACTGAGATGGCTTAAGGTCGTACTCCACTAGGGAATTAAAGAGCCTCTTAGATTTATCCATCGGCGGGAAAATTTTGGAAAACTCTTGGGAATAAAAGTTTACTGACGATGTTTTAATTCAATGCAGGTAAGTGGTTTTCATTGTTTGAGTCATACTTTATTATGTTTTTTATTACTTAAAATTAGTTAATGCTTGACGACAATCCCACCTGATGGTAAGTGTAGATGTGGTCCAGGATGTAATCGGTTTTCGATGTATGCACATAATGATAAACAATTTCTGGCATATTCGTAATACTAGGGTTATTACCGAACTAAACTACTTAAAAGAAAGCGACTTAAGTTCCTTATTTAAGCATTTAAGATGATGATCCGTCTTCCTGAAGAACCTAATATAAGCTTTGTGCACAATGGACCCGCTTTTTAAAGACCTCTCAGAAGTACTGTAGAAACACATAATGTACTTTACATGCCAGATAACTGATTTACATAACAAAACTGTACTAAATGCCAGGTACCAAGCGGTTTTCAGTTCCCGTTATTAAAACCTTGCCGCAAGTCCCTTAACTATTGCATCACCTATAAATATGAGGAATATTTAGAATACCTCCAAAATCGCAATGTACTTTGAAGCTTATTGGTATGTGTTAGGGTTAAAAGTTGTTTAATATTAACATATTCTCATGAAGTCTTTGTCGAGATTGTTACACTTATGTTGTCGTGTCTGGCGCTCGCCCAATGCGTTCTTCGGAAATTATGCACGTTTGTACAATTTCAATGCCAGCTTTTATGACGAAGGAAAATACGGAGAAAATTTATGTATGATAAATAATTACCTATACTAAAACCGAACACGAGGAACTAACTTTGATTCATTATTATTTTAAATGGTGCAAATCCTTTGTCTTCGAGAGGAATATCAAACTAAAAGTTTTTTATTAAGAAGAAGGCTTTGTTATCTACGACATTTACGCCCCAACTCAGAGTCACTAACAGTTACTTAAATCGCTCCTTAGTAAAGAATCACCATACAAATCGTGTACTAAGGAGCGATTAAAGTTAGTGACTCTGAGTTGAGGCGTTAGTACCACTTCACAATGTATTTTTATCAGCAAGTTTATAGAATTAAGTTTAATGTTTAAAATGTTGAAGATTCCAGTTTCGAAAAATAAAAATAAAAACTAATGCCTAATGTATCACGGATGCGTTGTCCGCCAAGAAAGAAAATAGAAAGAAAGTACATATTGCAAACTGGTTTAATTTATACTTTATTTAGTTTATAGCAGCAGCTGTGCAAATCACAAGTTACACTAAAAAAGATGTAACGTTTTTATAACACACAAAAACATGTCTCCAGTCACGCATTACAAACACAGACTGACCTTTGTCCTGCATAAATAAACAATTCCATGCAATCCTTAGGAAAACCGCGAATGTGCAACAGGGTAAATGTAATTCCCCAATTCATACTTCCCGTTCATCTGAATTCAAAGAAGACCGCAATCGAATGCCAACACCACAATGGATTCTAATTATTTATTATAATTAATTACGAATAGCGGATGCTGTAACCTACACGCAATTGAGTCATTGACTCCATGGCGGCTCTTTTAGATGTAGATTTTAATGCCAATATCTGAACAGCCAGACAGTTCACTTTGACGGTCAATGCCGTCCCATTTTGCTGAAGAAATTTTTCCCTAAATTGAGGAAAACTAAGAAGATCTTTGTTATAGAAATAATCAATGATATTAAAAAAATATAGATACGTTAAGCCCTTACAAATCAACCAAAAAATCTGTTCCGAAAAGGACTACAACACACACGTTTATGTTTTGTTTCACTACACAAAACACACTGGTATAATATACGAAGGCATTTTAACGCTGTGTGTCAAATATCAAGCAACAACAACAAAAGCGTGCGTATAGTCTTGTATTGACAAAGCGACTACGAGCAGAATGGTCAATTGCTTGTTCTTACGCTCTCCATCGCCGGCGCGCTGGTGACATATCTACATCTTTTTACATTATAATATCATTGGTAATAGCCGACAAACAAGCTGACGATCCACCTGATGGTAAGTGGCTATCGTCGCCCATGGACATCAGCAACACCAAAGACATTGTTCGTAGTAGTAGTTGGTTTGGTGACTTACAGCGGTATAAACGTCTCCGTGCTTAGGAGAGCACGGGAAGCAACTGGCCTTAGTTTTTATCGATACATAGCTGTTATTAATTATTATTAAAGAATTTCGAGCGACATGGATTGACTACAAACTTCATTTGAGTTTCCTATGACGAGAGACCCGTACTTTCTAAAAATAAACCATGTCTTTGATATCCAAAGTTACTATACAGATAGTACAGATATACTATCTATGATCTAGTCGTTACTCACACGATGACGCATTTCACTCGTAATTCTTATGCCACATAAGTCAATGACTCTACGTTATTTTTCCTTGTTTTTGTATAGAAAAACTATTGTTAATACTATCGCATTACATAATTTTAGTGACTTGCATTTATAAACTGTAGGTATAGTTAACTATAAGTTTATACTTACTAGGACTTCTTCCAGCGGATATAATACAGATATTTATACATAACAAGTAACCGCCCTCGCTTTGCTTCGGTTTTCTTATTTTTTACACCTTGGGTTAGATTATTGGAGTTTTATTAAGGATTCCTATTTTTTTTGAAAATATAATATATCTATAGGTGTACCAGCATCTGATGGCAAAATGGGGTAATTAAAATTGGAGACGCAACACTCCCCAGCGTTGGGGAAATTTGAATAAAACTTCTTGATCATTGATATTTTTATCATAGTGTTAGTTTCATAATAGGTTACATTAAAAGTCTGGTTTATTACCTTCAGAGAAAATATATAAAAGACAATGTTAAATTAAGCACATTAATTTTTAATATTATAATTGATTATAAGAGTGACTAGGTAATTTATGCTACAACAGTTTAAAATTTTCCATCTGTATAGGTATTATATATTGGTATTTTTGATGAAGATAATAAATAGACAATAATAATGAATTGCTCCTCCAACATTTCAGTGATGTGAACTTGCAAGATATAAATTTTCATGTCATTTATACAACATATTTGCAACCTTTAATTTGTAACAATGTTTGTATTCTTCATTTCATTTATTTCAATATCATTTGCAAATCTATTTACATACAAAGAAATCATAATTAGATTAATTACTAAGAAAATATAATCAAGAAAACAAAGTATCAAAACGAGTCAATCCTACGAGATGGATAATATTAATATTGTAGATTGTCGTTTAAATACACCTTTTTTCTCACATGTTTTTCGATAAACATTGAAAATAATATTTCTGGTTTGTGATCGTAAAGGTTTTTTTCGGTATTAAGTCGAAAATAATCATCATTTTCAAAAAGAAAAAAAATCCATACAACTCTTTTTTTGACTTGACAATTTGATATAGTTTTAATAATTTTCATTGCCATATCAAAAACCCTTTTTTCTGCTTGTCAAAAATGCCATGATATTCTGGTACACCTATAGCCTTTGTCACCTGGGGATAGTGTAGCTTCCCAACAGTGAAAGAATTTTTCAAATCGGTTCAGTAGTTTCGGAGCCTTTTCAATGCAAACAAACAATCAAATCTTTCCTCTTTATAATATTAGTATAGACATTTTTTTAAATGTGTGTGTGTTTAAAAAATATAAAGCTAACTGCAACCTAAGCCTAAACCAAAAGAACAGCTAAAATTTATTACACCACAGGTTGAAACAAAAGCGTCAAAAATTCTGGCTATAAAAAAAAATCACAACCTCTGGCCAAGGTTGGCCTATTGATGCCGTTTGAGATTTTCCGCTTTGGTAACCTTCTTACCTGTTTAGGAACTACTCTCTGGTTATGTTTACAACTCTTTTCTTTTTTACGGAAATAGCCGACAAACGAGCTAATGATCCACATGGACATCAGCGACATCAAAAGAGGCGAAAGAAAGAGTGAAGAAAAAGAAAGAAGGAAAAACTTTATTATAATGATGATATAATATGATCTGGCGAGATGACTATTGACTTATATAATATAATAAATAAATAACGCTTCACACTCATAGCCCCACACTAGGATTCCCTTTGTCGTGGGTGCCATGGACAACACTAGACAAGGACATTCACACCCAAACCGAGAACAGAAATTCAAACTCATCATTCAAATTTCCGCCTCGCTGAACCGAACCCAGAACCCTTGGTGCGGCGATCCGACATGGTACCTATTGTGCCACACGGGTCGTACTAGTATATTATTATAGCTCACAGAGCAAGGATTCGTGACTTAATAAAGATATTCCGGAGCCTCTCCACATAGTTATGTAAGATGCACCGAAGATATTTTGGTAGAGAATGCATTAAGCATTAAGCTCGCCAATTGTACCGTAATTAAATATTGTGGTCAATAAAGAGTAAATAAATAAATAAATAAATAAAAATGAATAGTAGTGGGAAGATTATTTTAAAAACCAGGTAAAATCTCTCTGATTAATCAATTTTCCTCCTTTCTTCCCTCTCTCCTCTTCCTATTCTTGTCACCCATATTTGTGTTATTATTATCTTAAATGTTATTTATAATTTCCTCCATATTATTCGTGCACCTTACCCCATTTAATCTTACTATAATCAGCTCTCCACATCTTAAGGATGTCTGGAAGAGATCGCTGTGTAGCGATATGACCGCCTTTTGTACCTCATGTCTACTTCACTTGTCCACTTCTAGATTGTTGTTGTATTATTTTACTGGTGTACAATAAAGAGTTAAATAAATAAATAAGATTTTAACAACGCCAGCGTATACAATTTGTGTCCGACACGAAACTCTTCTTCCAACACTGATTAGTGTAATTCCGTTAAACTTTTTACTATCAAGCAGTCTGAAGATACTGCATTTTAAACCAAAACCGATTTAATGTCTAGACATAAAATAGTGCGACAAAAAACAAAATTACCTTTAAGATAAGTCCACTTCGACCTGAGTATTTTAAAAGGTCACCTTTTAAAATACAAGCTTAATAGCACGTCATAACCATGATTGATGGAAGAGGAAATTAGGATAGACTGAGAATGGAAACGGCTGACGCGAACGGATATAAAGAGCTCTTGTACTCTTATGTTGTCTTAATAATGTACGACCGTACGTCCTTGTCATTCGTTACTTGCAAATGATTTTTTTTCCTTCATCCAGTCTTGATGTGACTCCTTGGGTGACTTTTCAATGTGAGAAAGTGAAGCTGTAAATATGAAGTCTTAGATACTATGAGCATTGCGATTAACCCTATTACCTAAAAGGTTAAAGTGTTATCGAAGGTGTATGAAGTCTGCCGTTTCTCACTTGGCCAGACTTACCTACTTGATATTGAAGACAATTTTAAAACCTTCAATACTATCCAGGTTTCTAACTCTGCACTATAAACCAACTTTACTGACTCTCAGTAAGTAATATTTATTTACAAATTTATCTCACCTCTTAAGCAGAAGAAACCCTGCCCTTTATCTTTTGTAAACTTAATACCTAATGGCATTGTCCACCAGTCAACCCTGTTTGCAGGTGTTAACACAAAAGATATATTATACTATACCAAAAGTGTTATAATAATCTGCTAGCTAAATAATATCTCCGACGCGTAATTACTAATTAAGTGAAATATTACACATGACATGAGTTAAGTATTACCGAAGAGGACCAGCATACAGTGCGTATATGACGTAATGCACTGAATCACATTGGCTTGCATTCGACATTGCTGCCTTCCTGGAATTGTGTCTAGACTTGTTGACATTGCTGTATACCGCACACACTTGTATTGTATTGTATAGTCTGCCCTAATTGTTGTACCGTGAAAGGATTGATGTATACAGTTAATGTTAATGAATTGTTAATTATTGAGGCTTGTAAGTTTAATGGGTGAATAAATTACATATTTCAGTTGTTATTTTGATACTAAAAGAACGGAGCCGAATGGTGATTTTATTTAATTAAATAACTATTCAAATTAACTTATACGTATAATTATACTAGCGTTCTGCTAGAATATCTTATTCTAGATCATAATAATGGTCTACCTATGTACTAAATGTAATGAAAATCTGTTCATTACTTTTTAACCGACTTCAAAAAAGGAGGAGGTATTCAATGCGACTGTATTTTTCTATGTTTATTACCTCAGAACTTTCGAATGGGTGAACCGATTTTGATTATTCTTTTTTTTAATCGAAAACTGGTGCTTATCATGTGGTCCCACTTAAAGAACTAGATCTGACCAGTAGTTTTTGAATTATTTTGAAGTCGGTTATTTTTTGTCAAGAACAACAAACATCCGAACAAACTCTCACATGTATAAGTAAGAAGTATTGCGCTCCTTTTTGCTTGTATGAAAAATATTTGTGTAGAATGACCCTATCCTTCCTTTTGCTTATTGAATAGCAGTCGTTAATCGAAAGTTTTTAGTTGACCAACAATTCCCGAAGAATTTCAAGGGATGTCTCCCTTTGAGACTACTATATATCCACTAATAGATATGTCGTCACACTAGTTAATACCTTAAATGTCTGTCGTTCGTGGAACTGTGTCTAGACTTGTTTTCGTTACTGCGGTCATGGGAACGACAGAACTCTAGATAGAACCGATCGAGAACAATTGGCTAACAGGCCCTTTGTTGGAACTGGTATAAGTTGATATTTGGAGTGTATTTCATTAATATTAATCTGTCTCTTGTTAACAAATAGTACCTACACTTAAATAAATTGGTATTTTAAATGCGTTTACTTAATTGATTCTAAGATTTTTTCTGTAGGCACATAAGTTGTATTGAACTTCATGTTAGGTTTGGAGCCATCCATAAATTACGTTACACTAATTTCATAACTTTTTGACCCCTCCCCCCTCCTTGTCACAGCTGGTCACATTTGTGAGACCTCCCCCAATAGTGTGACGTCACATATTATGAAATTTTACACCTAGAAATTATTAAATTAAAACAGCAGTTCCGAAATAGGTTTTATTTCCATTATTTTTTATAAATATTTACCTATACAATTATTCGATTTTGAAATGTGACGTCACGAAATTTAGGACTCCCTCCCCCCCCTGTCACACAATGTCACACTTCATCGACCCCCCTCTCCCCTAACGTGTGACGTAATTTATGGATGGCCCCTTATTTAAATATTTGCTAAAAAGCAGCCAAAACTTTTCTTTATCTTCTCCGTTATGACCAACAGCAGGTTTCATACCTTCAAATTTATACATTTTAAGGAAGATAAATATTATCCATCACGTTTTCCTGTATTTACTTTTCATGGAAACCTAATACAACCCTAATTGTCAAAGGGCATTCATATCGACATAATTATGTGTGTATATTATGCGTGTGTGTGTCAAATGCATGGTTGCCACCATGAATGTTTATTTTTATTAAATTACTCCATCAAACACAAATTAGGTCTGACAGGATTCAAACCCAGGTCCGAACAAAGACACCGAGATTAATTTATCTAGTGCGTCCTAATAAATTCAATGTGATCTCGTTCCATCTGAAATTTTAATATAATCACAAAAGAAATAATAGTACTTATAATAAGAATGAACTGCTATTAAGCGCCATTACGGCAGAAATATTATGATATTATGCATTAAACGATTGTTAAACATTTTAGGGAGGTAATAACTATATAAGTGGGGTCACTACAAAGTGACTTCTAGTGACCTGGCGGAATGAAGTGGTCAAATTCTCGGGTCATTTTTTGCCAGTCTTGCCTTGCTAGTAAACGGGCACACAAAATAGTTATTTATTAGACTTGAAAAAAAGATTACACCTCTCTTTCTCTTTAATTGTCGACCGTTTTTTAATGGCTTGTATTGGGAGTTTATGTTTTTATAAACAATTTTCTAGATATTTTTAAATATCTATTAATACGTTTTTAAACTGTTTGGTATTGTAAGTTATAACTACTTTTTATGAAAAGGGAAAAGTCTCAAAACAACTGTAGAATTTTAATATAAGAGTAGAAAAACAAATTGAATCATGCTTTAATTGATTTTCTGAAATCGATAAAAATTTTAATTATTTTATCAAATGGTCACTGAACTCTCATAAAATGACACTACTTGAAGTATATACATACAATCAATTTAAAGATTGCTTTGTACTAAGCCGAGCCTGGACGTTCCCGGAAAGTTGAGTCACCGTCGCGACGCCCCCTCCCTGCGACACGTCTGACTCACGTGACGGATTATGTAATAGCCATCGATTAGTAAAACAACTTTATAAACAAGGAGGTTAAATATAAACGTTTTTGCCACGTTTTTGGTTAATAATTTGATTCAAGGCCGATTTTGGCTGTAACAACTCTTTGACCTCAAGTATTCCTATTTTCATCTTTTTTTATCAGTGATGCCTTTGGTGTTGCTGATGTCCACGGACGACGACACAGCCTTCAGGTGAATAATCAGCTGGTTTGTAGGCTGTTTCCATAAAAAAATAACAGACGATATTGACCACATTCTCTCCCTTTTCATTGCTTTGCCCTAATACTACTCGTTTATTCTCAGGAAATTATAAAGTGTAGATATCGATGTTTAGCCATGATAATGAGTGCCGAGGATAGTTTAGTCAAGTGCACTAATTAAAATAGTTCCAGAATGAATGAAATTTATTTACGCTTTGGTTATTGCACCTATCTAAGGCAAAGATGGTAAGAAATAATCGACGCTAAAAATCTGATTATTAGATATTCTTTTGAACCAAAAGCCTGAACGAATGTTGTTAAAAATAATCTGTAAGTATTTGGCTCACTGAGCGTGATACCCGAGTTCAATTCCCAGGCGAGGCAAACATATACGTACGTAATCATGTCAGGAGATTCGAGCCCAGCAGTCACACAATCATGGATTGCAATGATGACAAATCTATCATTCTATTATTTAGAATGTAAAGAAGAACCGTTAAACACATTTTGCCTAAACCTGTAAAATCATCTTAGGTCACACGTGTAATTAACCAAACCTGCTGATTTACTTTGCTTTATAACCAGGTAAGAATAATTATGCAAAGTAGCATAAACAGCAAAAAATAACTGACGCTGATTTAACAACATGTTACTAAATAATGTTATCTAATAATTTTATTGCATAATAAAAAACAGGCACCTACATTAGGTATAGTAAACTGTTTTACTTGAAATTTAAATTACTGTGTTGATGCTGTAACGTTTGTTGCCGAATTTCCAAGCGGCTTAGAGCTTCAGGTGGACAGTTGGGCGAGCTTGAAAAGGCTCAGCCGAGAAGACAAACTAGTCCATGGCGTCCATGGCTTGTATGGTTCGAACCTCTTAGGATGAGCACAGCGAAACTTACAAAAGTTTATACAGAAGTTTTTTATTCAGCCACAAAAATGTAAATATCCCAAACATTCCTATTAAAATAAATCAGGTTGTCAAAGTGGCACTTTCACACTTGTGTGTAATATTCGGGTCACAGTTTTATAATCCAATTGTTTGCAAATGTCAACGCGACGCTTGGCCTATTTACAACCGATTTCATTTGCTCCCGTCATGTTTAGAACGCTATAAATTATGCTAACTGATTTCGGCCCAGCCTTGGGTCTGCTATCAATAAAAGATGTCAATGTGATGAGTCAACTAAGTCTGGAGTGAACGCTTCAAGCCCCCGCAGTAGGATTATGTCGCATAGTATGGACAACACAAAAAAGAAATACCCAAGCTCTGGTCCCTCGCTTCGCCTAGCCTGGGTTAAATTAACTGTTATTCGGGGTAGTCAATAACGATAAGTGATAGTGTCTTACAATGATGATAAGTCTATCTTATCAGAATTAATAGTCAATTTTTAACGTCTTTTGCTTGCATTAGTTACTGAGAGATACATAGTCACCAACCGTTTTATTCTTCGGCCGAGAACTTGTCAGTCTCTGCCTTTTTACATGCATGGCCTGCAATTATAACTTATCATAAAGTAATCTATCTATATACATATATAAAACACAATGTTTTGTTATAAAACACAAATATAAAACAAAATGTACGGAGTTCCTTTATAGACTCTGAAACCATCCAACCGGTGTGCCCCAAAATGATTTCATTTGAAAGGCAATAATGCGCAGATGGTGTGACACCACTAAAACAATGCATTAGGCACATTTTCAATTTTCGACATTTTCCATATAAAAAATTTTAGCGTAGCAGACATCACACAAGATTCCACTTTTAAACAAAGTCTGTCACGTCTCCATTGAAGTATTATTAGTATATACTATATTAGCAGATAGAACCGACACCGCGAACACAATGTATGCCCCAATGAATTCGTTGATGATGATGATTATATGATTCGTATGTATGATTGGTTCGATTTTGAAAGGAGAACGGGGGCTCAATTTTGAAAATAGAACCTCCCGGCGCGGCGGGACACACATTTTGTTCGTAATGCCTGTTCTATGACATTATACTTCAATGCACGGCTCTTAAAATGTTTGTCTCGGGTAGAATCAAGGGTCGATTACAACTGAAAACAATCGAGGCTCAATATTTCTCTTATCACTCATGTCTAAAAATAGAAGTATCTAAGAAGCTATGGTTAGGAAATATTTTATTATCAGGTACTTATGAAATTCAATTGTTTACAAATACACGGCTCTTATGCTGGACGCGTCCTTGTACCATTTCAACTCATTGCTTAATAGCTATGGTAAAACAAAAATGATCAATGTATTTTAATTATTTTTATAACGATTCAATTGAATTTATTTCGACACTGACGGTTCCTTACAACATTGTGTGGTTTAATGACTGTACTGTTAATTAATTGTTTCTATGCATTTATTGTATTTACTAGCTATTACCCACGGACATAAAAAAAGAACGGACGTAACCTTGTCTAATCGAGAGTGAAGCTGACAGCTGACAGCTCGCTTACCATGTGTGCGTAATTTTGTAATTTTTGATTCGCGATGGTGTCAATGTGTGGGTGTGTGTACTTGTACGAATACAGAGTTGGTATTCCTATGGGTGCTTCACTGAATTTGTTCTTGGGATTACGTCCGTCTTTTTTTACGTTCGTGCTATTACCCACGAATTTTTGCGCTTAAACTACTTAAATCCTTCATTTTGGAAAATCGTGGGACATCAGGTGGGATTGTTGTCAAGCACTTAATTAATGTAAAAGAACTTATTTCATGTAAAAAAAAATCGTTTGCACCCATCCCGTACAATTTGCCTGCAATATTTTTACACCAGAATGAATTACCAAAAACCCATTCTTAGCTATCGTCTCCTACTCATAAACTATCAAAATGGGTGAAGTAGTTTTGCGATTTCGTATTTGATCAGCGGTTCTATCCTCACTTTCACTTTCTTTGACTATCCTTCTAATAGAATAAATGTCATCAGTGTCACGTTTAAAAAATGAATAAAAAAATTAAATATTAAAATTAAAAAAGTGTTTCAACTGGTTACTCCCTACCCACGGAATTCCGTTATACAGATGCGCGTCTTATTAACTTTCGGCCACTGCAACTGAAACTCGTGAAAACATTTGACATTTGATTTTAGGCGACTAAATCCGGCCCGCTGGTGGTAGGGCCCCTCGAGGAATTGTATTGGTAGTATTGATTATAATTGTTAATTAATACCATTATTACTATCATTATTTCTCCATGGGGTTCGCCTGGATAGCTACCACCTTGAGCATGAGTCAGCCGCCAAACGACTCGTCGCGTTCCGGCTGGGGGCTTGAGAGCCAGTTCTTTCTTTCTATTTATTTTCTTTTCTTGGCCGGCAACGCATCAGTGATGCCTTTGGTGTTGTTGATGTTCATGGACGACGATGGCCACTTAGCATCAGGTGGATCGTCAGCTCGTTTGCCGGCTATTTTCATGAAAAAAAAAATTGATTTTAGAAGGAGGATGATATTTAGGCAGGCAAAAAACCCGTTTAACGAGTCAATGTGTATCTGTCTGTGACATCGTAGCTCCAAGATGAAAAGACCAATTTTGATGCGTTTTTTTGTTTGTAAGCTGATATAATTGAGATGGCTGATAGTTTTTTAAAACTGCCAGGTTAATTTTTTATTTGAATATAATATTATAATAATTATTAGCAAGAACTAACTACCCCACAGTGAATCACTACAATCACTGATGCATAGTGGCCATGAGCTGTTTCATGCCAGTTTCATAATTCAATTGTACACAAAGTAGACTTAAATTGTTCAGTATGACGTTGACCTATATGTCACCAATTGTGTCAATTGCATAATTTATAAGACACAGTTGACAATGCTTACGACTGTGTATGATGAAAGCAAGCTCGTTAACTCGTGGAGCTGAAATAGCGCAGTGCGAGAATATCTTCGTCACTATAATTATGTAGTGATATAATCTAAATTTTACTAACAAAAAATAACCGACTTCAAAATTACTCAAAAACCACTTGTCAGATTTCAATAAAATTTAAGTGGGACCACATGACAAACACCAGCTTTCGATTAAAAAAGAATCATTAGAATCGGTTCACCCAGGCGAAAGTTCTGAGGTAACAAACATAGAAAAACACAAACAAAATACAGTCGAATTGAGAACCTCCTCCTTTTTTTGAAGTCGGTTAAAAAATACCACCATTTTAATATCTGACTCCGCTTTCTAAAACTGCGCGAACTACTAGGGCATCAATCCATCCTTGGAGGACACAGACCTCCCATGGCCTAGGGCATCACATGCTACTGTAACTACTTAACAGCCCTCGCTTTGCTTCGGTTTTCGTATAAATTCTTAATTTTTAAATAATGGTAAAAAAATTACAACTATTTAGCAGTTTTTGAGCCTATTCAGTACACACAAAATACGAAAAAAAAAATCCTCTTAATAACAAAATTTCCTCATAATATAAGTCTCATCTATTTATAATAAAATATATGTGTTATGACTGTGTTATCAGTGAATTAATAAAATAATTTATTCTACCACGCCAATGAGCGTATTGTAATAAATTCTTTAGATTACGCCTATTTACGCATGCACTTCGATGCTTTCCTAAACAGAGGTAATATTTTTTAATGAACATTTTTTTTAAATTTCGATGGGTATGACGTGAGCTATTCTAAAACCACTAAGCTTTATACCTGCAGTGTCTATGTTAGTCCATATTACACCAATGAGCCAATTTTAATCGATCCGTCCTTACATTCGTTTTCAATTGACTGGAAATGATATATAATGCGTTGCGAATAAAAATTGCTCAACTTACGAATTCGTTGTAGCAAGCTATCGTAGTAAATGTGATAAGAATATACGTAATTATTATTGTTCCTTGTTATATTTTGAGTTAGTTATAGTTTTCAATTAGTGTTAACATAATTAATAAGGTTTATGGTTTCGATATGCTATTACAAGGAAGGGAACAGCTAAGACGATTCTTCTGTGTATTAATAATCCTTATTTAGATGTTTCAAAATAAGGCAGACCCAAAATGAATTATGTTTAATTTTAATATTTTCAGAATATCTGAAGTACTGTGAGCAAGATGAACGAATGTAATGTCTTTAATTAATGTAATTGGTGTTTATCGTATTAATTAAAGTAAAATTAAATAATAAAGAAATAAAGAGATTTTTAAAATAATATAAATCAATATTTAATTTAAATAATATATGAATTATTTATATTTAAACATAACATTTAAAGACCTTAACAATATCGTAATAAACAAGTTTTACAGACTATCACGTTTTAGGGCCAGAATTAACACAGGTTCTTTGATGTTTAAGCTAGCAACGCATTGGTGATATCTTTGCTGCTAATAATATCCTAAGCGACGGTGACTTCTAATTGACAGCGATAAAAAATCAAAAACAAGTTAAATAAACATAACATACTCGTATTAAGTATTAATTCATTATCAGCACGAACATTCGTCGTAGCGAGCCCGCACGTGCCCTAGTTGCGGCGTATCTAAGTCGAATTGCGCCACCGCTTGCATAACACCAGTTTCGATACTCGTATTGTTCGTTCACTTTAGTTTAGGTAATTGTTGACACAGAACATATATACAATAGACACGGCATGTATGACACGCGTGGCAGATGTTCATGTAAAGGGAAATTATTAGAGGATGAATAACAATTTTGTTTATTATTCCACTGCTTGGCTTCTCTGACAAAGAAGCTGTACGGCTATAGTCCGGGGATGATCTGATCTAATGAGAATCACTGATCAAGTTCATTGAAAATTCACAATTTTAAAATTAGAGAACTATAGGGTGTGCAGTTTTCTTCGCACTGTTTATTTCATTCACCAAAGCAAGTTATAATAATATTTTAAAACTAAATTTTGTTCAAATGGTTCAAACCACTAGGATATGACTATAAATAATTTATGTAGTTGCAACTAGGAACGCTTTCGGTTATGCTTCTAGTGCTGCTGATTTCCGTGGACGACGATGACTTACCATTAGACGGGCTGTCTGCTCGTCTGCCTGCGTCTATCTTGTTTCTTTATTCTTCTTCTTTAGTATAAAACCCGTCTGCCTGCATCTTCTTGCTTTATTCTCCTTCTTAAACTGTCTGGATTTTGGTGTGGTTTTCGTCATTATTTATTTAATTTCTTCCGAATGGTTTACATACATAATACATGCATGTTGTACAAACAGAAAATATAAAAATTCTAAGAAATAATAACTTCACATATTTTTTTTGTATTCTACACTTCTAGCTCTACATTTTTACGTTCTATTCGTTCTATTTCTACAGTTCTACATTTCTGAGGTTCTACGTGCTTTTATTAGGATTCCGTAGCCGAATGGCAAAAAGCGGCCAAGTGCGAGTCGGACTCGCCCATGAAGGGTTCCGTAGCAGCAAGTAACATAATATAAAAGTTCTTGTAGTTCGTTGTAACTTTGATCAATGTTTTTTGCGGTTTACGATTTATGACGTATTAAAAAAAAACTACTTACTAGATCTCATTCAAACCAATTTTCGTTGGAAGTTTGCTTGGTAATGTACATCATATATTTTTTTTAGTTTTATCATTCCCTTATTTTAGAAGTTACAAGGGGGGGGGGGGGGGACACATTTTACCACTTTGGAAGTGTCTCTCGCGCAAACTATTCAGTTTAGAAAAAATTATATTAGAAACCTCAATATCATTTTTGAAGACCTATTCATAGATACCCCACACGTATGGGTTTGATGAAAAAAACATTTTTGAGTTTCAGTTCTAAGTATGGGGAACCCCCAAAATTTATTGCTTTTTTTATATTTTTGTGTAAAAATCTTAATGCGGTTCACAGAATACATCTACCTACCAAGTTTCAATGGTATAGCTCTTATAGTTTCGGAAAAAAATGGCTGTGACATACGGACGGACAGACAGACAGACAGACAGACAGACAGACATGACGAATCCATAAGGGTTCCGTTTTTTGCCATTCGGCTACGGAACCCTAAAAACGGAACGCAAATGTTATTGCGTTTAATTTAGGGAAAAACTACCTGTTTGTTTCTTCACTATCAAATCGATTACCGATTATAAAAATATATTTTACTATAATACGAGTACTCACGATATTTATTTTGTATTCCGATTCCGTTATTTTGACCCAGTTACATGGCATTACCACGATCACGGATGAACTGCGGTGGCGCGTAGAAACTTTTGACAGGATGACAGGTGATATTTGACACTAGTACATACGTCTATCAACTTTAAGTTTAAAATCTTGTATAAAAATACTTGTCTAATAAATTGATTTTGTATTGTAACTACTGTTTCTTTCTTTCTTTCTTTACCACCTTGCTGAAAGCATATCGACAACACCCTACTAATACCAGGCCTGGCGCACTCCGCATTTTAGCTATGACGTTAGAAGTACATGCCGCGTACTTACACGTCTTACTAATTCAGAAAATTCATAATGGCTGTCATACGTTCGTAATCTATCACACATATTATAAACTAGCTGACCCGGCGAACTTCGTGTCGCCTAACAAACTTTTTTTTAATAAAAGTAGCCTAAGTTACTCCTTGTTTCATCAGCTATCTGCCAGTGAAAGTCGCGTCAAAATCGATCCAGCCATTTCAGTGATTAGCCGGAACAAACAGACAGATAGACAGACAGACAGACAAAAATTGTAAAAAATGTTGTTTTGGTATATGTACCGTGTCTGCATCCAAATGCACTTAGTAAAAAGCGGTTATTTTAATATTACAAACAGACACTCCAATTCTATTTATTTGTATAGATTAAACTTTCAGAAAAAAATACAAAATGAATATTTTTTTATAAATTTCACTTTTCTTCATGTCATCACACATATCACTAAACTTTGAGATTAATTTTATTCTTTCAAAAAAGACAACCCTTACATTGCCAGAGAGGATAAGCGATAGTGTTAGAAAGGAAGGCAACGAAGGAAGGCATTACGCGTTTTTGATTAGCGCTGTGCGATCTGAATTATACTTTATTGCTTGGAGCAAGCGTCGCTATTTATTTAAATGATTTTTCGGAATTTTTCGGAGTGCGCCTTCTGTACTTATTTATAAGTACTATTATTTCTTCTGTGCTAATACTATAAATGTGAATGTTTTTTGTGAAGATATATGGATGTTTGTAGAAGAAGTATCTTCACGCAAAAACTAATATAGGTATTGAAGTATAATGTCATAGAACAGAAATCTCGAACAAAATGTGTGTCCCGCCGGGAGGTTCTATTTTCAAAATTGAGCCCCCGTTCTCCATTCAAAATGGAACGGATCCATTGAAATTGAAGCCGATCGGCGCCAATTCATTGGGACATACATTGTGTTCGCGGTGTCGGTTCTATATGCTAGTAATAATACTTCAATGGATATGGGTACTTAATATCCCGGAAAACGAAGGCAAAGCCGCGGTCAGAGTTTGAGTTTAATTTGAAGATCTAATTTAAAATCTACGCACACACTTAAATAAACGACAAATATAATAGTAAACAACGTTTTATAGTTTTCCTTGTTACACGTCTCCGAACACATCTAAACAAGTTCAGTTGTTTCCTTATCTCACCTTGTTACATCACACGTGCCTTGATTAGGTGTGGCACTGGCTACTTCCGATACACGCCGTGCATACATAGATACAACCATACAATCATACAACCTTAAGTCAGTTCCGGTTGTCCTTTGAGGTTTTGTTAGGCTGTGTACATGCTTGGAAGATTTGTTGAAGTTATACTTCTTTAGGCGCGTTATGAAATAAATGGAAAAAATGATGAGTACACGGACGGTGACACAAAAACGACGGTCACGAAAAACGTCACGCGCGTTTATAAAAACGCTCGTTTTGAAAAAATAATTATTATTATATTGTTTTGTTTGAATTTTGTTAAAATATTGTTTTTGAATATTTTTTTTAATATTGTTTGTTTTGATATTGCTTTTCTTGAATATTGTTTTTTGAATGTTTTTTATATCATTTTTTTGAATATTGTTTTTTTAATAATTTTTAATATAGTTGTTTTAATATCGTTTTTTTTTTTAAATAATTCGAATATTTTTTTAATGTTTTTTTTTTAATTTTTTATGCCAAAGAAGTATAACTTCTCACGCGCGTACATAAGTACACCTTTATGTTTTTTTTATTTATTACATTTTATTGCACAAAAAATAATGTTGGAAAAGCTTTAAAATATTGCTTGGAAGACTTACAGCTTAATTTAGGATTTTTTACGTGATGTGTTTGTGTGTGTATATGTGAATGTCAAAGAATTGTTAAATTTAATTTTAGTTTTATGCAACCCGCGACACAGGGAACTCTAATGTGGATTGTGTAAGGATTTAATGGGATATTGAAATACGACTTTTTAAGTAATTTATAGTGTCAATGAGAAAGTACTATACAGTGCCGGTTTTAGAACCATCAGCGCCCTGGGCAAAATTTCTACGGCGCCCCTTATTTGCCATTGAAACCATACGAAATTGGCCCATTCGAAAATAATAAGCACAATGTAAATCCATGTCAAGATACAGCTTTCCAGCACCAAGTGTCTACATTATGCTGCGGACAGACGGGCATGACGGAATTATAAGGGTTCCGTTATAACCTACCTGCGGCGCCCCTTCAAACCTGTCGCCCTGGGCGGTCACCGCGCCCTACCCTAACGCCGGCACCGGTACTATGTATAGATAAGAAAATATCGTTCTTTATAAAAGACTGCTGCCTGTTGTAGGTCCTCGTGTCAAACATCACCAGTAGGGTTGCCACCTTTTTTATTTGCAGTTAAAGTACATTGGTTAATATAGGTAAGAAAAAAAAGTACATAGTACCTATCAAAATAAAGTATAATTTATTTTTCTTTATTATTATGTTTAAAAACATATTTTTTATTGCTTTTTGCAATTTGTATCAAATAAGCATCTTTACTAAACAATTGCACAGCATCTTTACATTCTATATTTAAATTAAAATAAATAAGTAATTCATTTTTTATTTTATTTTTTGTGCTGGTGAGTAGCAACATTGATTCAGTATCAAATCACCAATCGATAAATTTCGTTTAACAAAATAATCAACTTTTCAAAATCTCAAAGAAATCAAATCATACCAAATAAAGTATTTTTATGAACTTTATTGTTCTCATAAAGTATAGAGTACAATTACCTGAAATAACGTATAATACTTTATAATAAAGTACGGGTGGCAAGTCTAATCACCAGTGCTCTCCCACCATATTGAATGGTACAAACTACAATGCTTTATTTATTTAACGACGACCCTGTAACCTTGTTGGTAGCGACCCTGCTTGCGAAGCGTCATGGGTGTGATTGTGATGAGTTATATGTGTCGTCCATGCCACCCGCGACACAGGTAATAACCTACTGCGGGGGTATGAGTGTGTTAGCGTTTATTTATCTATACTAATATATAAAGAGGAAAGATTTGATTTTTTGTTTGCATTGAATAGGCTCCGAAACTACTGAATCGATTTGAAAAATTCTTTCACTGTTGGGAAGCTACACTATCCCCGAGTAACATAGGCTATATTATATTTTCAAAAAAATTAGGGATCCTTAATAAAACTCCAATAAGGTGTAAAAAAATAAGAAAACCGAAGTAAAGCGAGGGCGGTTACTCGTTTATTATAACTTTGTTTATGATTTACTCATATAACTAACTGAAACCACTTTATTGAGTGCTTATCTGTATGTGCGTGTTGGATAGTCGTACATTAAAAGATAAACATAACTGATAATTCAATTGTGATCTCACCTTTAAACGCTTAATGTATCTATTTTTATCTTGTAAGTCGTAATGAGTATGTAATACTACGGCGGAATGAACAGTGAGTCACGAATCAACAAAACAGAGCGATTTGGTTAAGGTTTCCTATCACGGCTTTCCTATCACGGCATATTCACTATCATTGCATCAGTGGCTACTGCCCAAGTCTACAAACGTCCCTATCTCTCCTAATTTTTGTCCTGGACATGGACTGCCCATGCGCCAAGTTTCATCTTCTGCACAACGGTTAGCGTGTGACGAAACATCTTTCTCAACATCTTTCAACTTTCTCCTTTATATGATTTATAATATTAAGTACGATTAAAAACTACTTATTTAAATTGTAGTAACAAAGAGCTTGAATTTTACTTGTCTTTTAATCACCATATTTGTTTCTATAAAAACCACACACGCTCCGATTTTCTGTATTGCGGGTAACAAACAAGCCATTGGATCTGTACTCATAACAAACACAAATAAAAACCATCCGAGAACAAACATTTATTTGTCATATAAATGGGACATTACACGGATCGGTATCGAACCCAGGACAATCTCGAGGTCACGACCAACAGAGCTAGACGATTTTTTTAATTGCCGTGTAAAACATTCTAACATAACAGCTACAGGATGTCCCGATAGTTTGAACGATGTTTGGAACACTTCACACGATAATGGAACGATGTAAATTATGGTTATAGTAAAACGGGAACAGCAAATACTTCTGTTAAGTCTTATGTTAAAAAAAAAACTAAAAAAGCACGCTTTTATAGAAAATCCAAGTGGCTTCAACCCATTAATGGCCCACTACTGGGCACGGGTCTCTCCTCTTGAGGAGGCCTAGAGCATACTCCACCACGCTGCTCCAGTGCGGATTGGTGGCCAACCCGAGTGTCGGAAGTTTTCAAACCGCCCCAGGGCCTCCGACATGTCTTAACTATGGAATTGAAATGATTGAAATGAATGAATTATCGAAAATCCAAGTAAAAAAATACAAAATAAATTTTAATTAAGAATCGTGTAATTGTCATAAAAGCGTGGGGTGCTTTTTAAGATATTATCCCTTCTACTCATTGACACCATGCACCCCACACTTTAATTACAATTACACGATTCTTAATTCAAATTTATTTTCTATTTTTTTAGTTGGATTTTCTATAAAAGCGTGTTTTTTTTTTTTTTATTTTAATAATTTTTTAATTTTTTAGTTTGATTTTTTGGAATGAAATTTAGGTTTTTTCTTTTGTTCTTTCTTTCTTCTTTTCTTTAAATATTGAATTGTCATCGGTCCTCGATAGGTCCACGAAGTTTGAAAGAAACCTGACCGTTTGAAGTGGGTCAAAATAAAGTCCAAAAGAGTCGGTTATAAGTTACAAACAAACAAACATACAGGTGAAATTAATATAAAGCCTGTAAAATTGGGCATAAGTTCAATTCGTCATATATAATTTTCAATCTCGTTTACTCTAGCAAGCGAATAGTAACCAAATCGCTGACAGACGCCAAACTAAGGTTATTAAAAGATAACGGAAATACTGATTAGATAAAAATAGTATTTTTTTATCAAAATAGCCGACATGTTTTTATTGAAATATGACTAATAATTAAAAATAACTAATAATTAAAAACTTAGATAAATACGACACATATAACACATCACAATAACACCCATGATCCGAGTACAAATATTTATCTGTCACATAAATATCTGCCCCGGCCAGGAATCGAACCCGGGACCGCTCGCTTCACAGGCAGGGTCGCTACCAACTAGGCTACAGGATCGTCATAAATAACCACGGGGTAAACCGATAAATGGGTTACACTTCAAACCGTCGCGTCACCGCGTCAGTAAGTACATACGTTTAACCTTAGCAATTAATGGTTTACAGTGTTAATTCCCACATAAATAAATAAATAAATAACGCTTCACACTCATAGCCCCACACTAAGATTCCCTGTGTCGTGGGTGCCATGAATAACACTAGACAAGGACATTCACACCCAGACCGAGAACAGAAATTCAAACTCATCATTCAAATTTCCGCCTCGCTGGGAATCGAAGCCAGGACGCTTGGTGCGTCGATCCGGCATGGTAAACATTGCACCACACGGATCGTCAAATAACATAACACACATAACCGTTGTATTTATAACCGACGAGTAACCGCCCTCGCTTTGCTTCGGTTTTCTTATTTTTTTACACCTTGGGTTACATTATTGGAGTTTTATTAAGGATCCCTAATTTTTTTGAAAATATAATATAGCCTATGTTACTCGGGGATAGTGTAGCTTCCCAACAGTGAAAGAATTAACGAAATCGGTTCAGTAGTTTCGGAGCCTATTCAATGCAAACAAAAAATCAAATCTTTCCTCTTTATATATTAGTAAAGATAACCGAACACTAAACTACGACTGCATCGCAATCGGTTGCACAAACAACGGTTGCGTGAAGGGCAATATTGCAGATGTTGTTTGATTTATTGAGCTTTGATATTACCGTTCTGCAACAGTAATTTTATTACCTTTCTAGATATTGTGCATTTTAATGGGATTCATCTGATTAATAATGATGGAATAAGGTTGGTTGTTCATTTTCGTGTTGCAATCAATTATTTGTAAAATTATAGCCAATATTGTTTTTTATGGAAATATCCGGCAAAAGAGCTGATGATCCACCTGATGGTAAGTGGCTATCGTCGTCCACGAACATCAGCAACAGCACTGATGCGTTGCCGGCCAAGAAAGAGAACGACGATGAAATAATTAACTTTCACACTTCCTTTGCAGTATTTTCTGTGTTGTGGGTTCCGAAGTAAAATCGTCAAATACATCCGTCCGCCTGTCTGCCTATCCGAAGTAAAGCGCCGAGACCCTTAGGGCTAGGCTGTAATTTTGGTTAGTCAAGTGCAACCGCTGCTGACTAAACGGTTGGTAACCTATTTTGAACATATTGGTTCAAAAATAGAAAATAAAAAATAAAAAAATAGAAGAAAATTATCACGGCTATGTTAGCATAAGTAGTTCATGAGCCATAGTCGATAAACTTACTACTTCGGAACCCTACATTGAGCGTGGCCTGCACGCACTTGCCCGGTTTTTATTCCACGTACATCTTCGACTGTGAATTGAAACCAAGATCCTTTATTTTGGAGCCAGAGTAGCAAAGTAATCTACGAAGCTTACCCTGAAAATGCCTACAATAGACTTTACACATGTGAGTTTAGGGCCCTAAAGTAAGTATTAATTTTAACTCGTTAATTGAAGATGAGTTATGAATTTCGTCATAAGATTCTTGACCTTTGCTTATTCTTTTCTTTATTCCGTTTGTAACCACAACATATAGACAAGACCCTCACGAAGCCCATAATGAGATAAATGCAACCACAAAGCAATATAGCAACTTCTCAAAAAGTTCAAGTTAAAGTACTCGTAAGCATCATTTGAATCATTAAAATTTCTTACTGGTCAGTTAGTCATGACATCACCTGTCGAGGTGCAAGAGTCGATACCTTGGATTATTATATGACACATAGTCAGATATTGGAACGAAGTTCCTTATCGCGCGTTGCGAAAGGGGGCTAGGCGGAAAATTTGGTAACGAAAAGTTGTAACGACACTTTTTGCCGTCGTTAGTCGTTACAACTCGTGCGGCGTCGTTACATGTCGTGCGGCGTGCGCATGTTTCTCTGTCTGTCTCTCTCTCTCTTATAGAAAGCAAGCCAGATATTTTCGTTTCTTGCAGTAAGTACTAGGATAGCAAAAACATGCAAGCGAGTGTGCCAAAACAAATCTGGGGTATTAAATTTCTCATCGGCTTTGTTCACCTAGTAGCAGCTACTAGATGAAGCAATCTGGGGTATTAAATTTCTTATCGGCTTTGTTCACCTAGTAGCAGCTACTACCCCAGATTTGTTTTGGTAGAAGCTGCTACTAGGTGAACAAAGCCGATGAGAAATTTAATACCCCAGATTTGTTTTGGTACACTTGCTGCATGTTTTTGCTATTCTAGTACTTACTGCAAGGAAATTCGTTCCATCCGGGTGTCCCTTGACACCTCTCAAGTTTTTTTTTTAATAATAATATGATCTACCTATAAAATTCACTATGTAACTCTGACCAGTAATCGATATAAAATAAAATGCTCGTCGCATTCCTATGCCACAGACACATTTTGAAGCTCACTAACATCTGAGAACAATAGAACTCATCTGTCACAAACATCTTACAAAGAATCGAACCCAGTTCTTCTTTTGCCAGAGCCAACAAAACTAACCTACAAAATTGTGACAAAAAATGATGACGTCGCTAAACCTTGAAAAGCAGATATTATCAAAGTAGCTAACAAAGGAAGAGTATCGTAATAAAAAATCTAATTATTATGACACAATTAGAACAAAAAGTATTGACATTTAATCTGTGCTAATGTTTTAATCAGTCCTAGGTCACGATTAGCGATGAAATAGTTTCCCAATCAGATACATTCACCCAAGGCTATAATATTTGATATTAAGAATACTGATAATAAAATGACTGATTTATAGTATTTTTATAATTTCCGCAAATTTATTGTTTCTTAGCAGTTTACAAGTCATCTGATAGTATATAGTTACAAATAAATAAAGAAATGCAATACACTCAGCCGCACACTAGGTTTTCCTGTGCCGTGGGTGCCACGGACAACACAAAGACAAGAACACTTACACTCAGCCTGAGAACAAACTCAAACTCATTGTTCAAACTGCATCGCTAAGAATCGAACCCAGGACCCTTTAGAAGCGGTCTGGCGTGGTAATGCAACGTGGATCGTCAAGTGGTTACCTTCATCCATGGATATCAGCTACACCAGAGAAATCGCCGGTGCGTAGCTGGTAAAGAAGGAAGAGAGAAAAAAGAAAGCCTAAACGTCACATAAGAAGGGGTAAGTGTAAAAGGGTTCAACTAATGAAATTACTGAAATAGAGTTATTGGTATCGTTGAATTCGTCTTTCGAATCTTAGTCTTAAGGCATAGGTTTTATAGTGGAAAATTCAATATATACAAAGATATTTAGGATTAAAAAGATTTAAATACACGTTATGCATAATGGTCTAGTGGTAAAACGCTTTATTGAATTTTGAATCTCTAAGAATTTCTACCTTCCACCACACTGTAAACAAAATAAGGATTTAAAGTACAAGTACACAATCATAAAAAAACAGATTTGAAGTTCAATACTAAGAATATGACTAAAATGAAGTCTTGACTTTCAAACGCATTTATCTCGAATTATTGTTTTTGTTACTTAAACCCTTTTTACACTTACCCCTTCATTATTATCTAAAGGTGCTCTCTCACTTGGAGCGTTCGCTTGTAATGTAACGTTACAGAGTCGAGCATTACATCAGTGAGGGACCGAGCATTACAGTGCACGAACTGTAATGTTACAGATTCGAGCATTACGTTGGTGAGGGAAAAGCACCGAGCATTACAGCGCGCAACTTGATAATATAATGTGTAATATTGATACAACTTGTAACATCAAATTCTCAAAATCGAAACATTACATTCGAATGCTCGTCAGTCAGGAAGGCAATACTGTAATGTAATGTTACATTACAGGCGAATGCTCCATGTGAGGGAGCACCTTAATAATATAATACTATAAATACTATGGTAATAATAATATAATTATACTATGGTGTACTGGGGTTCATAAAGCATGTCCAGCAAATTGTTCAGATTATGTGTGTGTTAAAAATAGTTTAAAGGTCGATGCATACGTAACGTGGACGGGACGGGGACGGGACGGGACATAAGTTTTGGAAACATCAAATCCCATGAGAAATAGCTTACCTTAGGACCTTCATCTACAGTCGTGCTACAAAAAATGTTCTCCATAAGGCAATTGGTTTAGTACGAAATAGGTTCAGCAAAAAGCGAACAGTGGCATTTGGTGGCATATCCCATTGCCCAACGTTTGAAAGGAGCTCGTTTCCACAGTGCCTTGACACACCACTCCTTTCCTAAGTCGACATTTGCGTTACCCAACGACTGTATCCTTGAGGCTTGCGTAACGTTACTTCACTCGCTTATAGAGGGCGCTGTGTGCTGTATAATTCGTTATTACTTTAAATTATTGCTTACGTGTTTTTTGTTATGTTTATTTATTTATTTATTCCATAATTTTACAACTAACATAACAGAACTGACCTAATGCGTTAGTTAATTTCATGTCAAAACAATAATATAAATAATAGTAATACAGTCAATATCATTACAAGTAATCATATCTTAATATAAAAATTTAAATAAAATTATAATTATAATGTTAATGGCGAGCAATGTTTCTTATTAAATCATTGGCTATGCTAAAGTATCTTCGGGTGGAGGCTCACCAAGTTTTATCCTGCAATAGGAAGGGTACACTCTTTGACATAATTAGCCATAAAATGTCGGAGAGCCATTAAGTCGATCGTACGTAATCGAAGTGTTTATGTGTTTCTGCCGCAATATCCGAGAGTTAGGATTATAGGTCCCCGCTTCTTTCTAGGTCATTGATACCTCCGGCGCTAACGATGTCCACGAACAAAAGATGATCAGGTGGAGCTAAGCTGAGCCTCCAGCAATTATCAAATAGTTATTAGTATTACCTAAACTTTTACCAAAGAAAGAAACGACCACCAAAATAGCCTCCGATATGAATCAGTAGAATTATTAATAAACATGTATAAAATGGCCATAACATATTCCTTTTTATATTTGAGAAGTACCCTCAATTCCCCATGCCTCCCATCATCGTATCTCTATTTTGATTGAAGAACATATAAAATATCGTTATTCCCTTTGTAAGTTTCAACATAACTGAGGCGTGTACCAACACTACATTAGGTTAGATACACACTGATTATCACGAGCTCGCCTCCTTTCATAACTTAACATTATAGCTGTTGCCTAATGGTCTATCCTTGAGGTTCGCGTAACGTTACCTCATGTTACTGGCAACTAAGGGTGTTTACACGCGGACCACTCTCAACAACCACAGGAGAAGCGATAGTTGATCGCGATTATTTATATTCCTTAACTGTGATGCTTGTGGTATAAGAGTACATGAGAATTAATAAATATGTTTCGGTTTGTAAGTAGATTTATTTAGTAGATGGATGACTCCCTAGTTTAGTTTGTACTAAATCTGCCTACGCTGAAGGAGCAATAATGCTTTAATAGATATTTCTCAGATCGTTCAGAACTTTTTTATTTTTTCGAATGGACAGTTACTGTTGGCCCTAGCAGTCTCTAGTCTCTATAGTTTCACGTGGATTTTCTATGCAAGGTTTTCTTTTCAGAAAAGGGACACCAAAGTTTTTAGAACGTACTCAATAAATGAACATTTCCTACAAACGTGAGTAACTCGTGTATAATCGCTCTAATTTTTAGTGTTAAGTTATGTTACTCGAGTGTATGCAATCTAAGGGATAAGTCAAACTGCTGTGATAAACGGAGATGGGCACAGGGTCTAGTGAAGGTATTAACTTACGCAATAGCACAGTAGACATAATAGTACATTAATAGTAAATAGATGTTAGTTAACAATTTGCATTAATAGGTTTTTTTTTCTGTTTGTGCTTTTGTGTCTCTTTTAGAAACGGCTTGATTTGATGACAATTTTCGTAATGTATGTATGTGTAATTATATTATAGTAAGTAACATTTTGAATTGCAATAAAACAATACACGCATAATGTTTTTTTAATCGGTCTATACTCCCATCTTAATAGTTTTTTGAGTATGATAAATGGTTAGGTTTTTAAACGTTTAGGTACACACACTTTTGAACATAGATAAATTAGCATTTACTACCATTTCGAAACTTGCAAAAAACAGAAACAAGGAAAGAAAGTTATTCTATACGACGACTCGGGTGGCGCAATGGTTACCATGCCGGATCGCCGCACCGGGGGTCCTGGAATTTCTGTTCTCGGTCTGGGTGTGAATGTCCTTGTCTAGTGTGTTGTCCATGGCATACACGACACAGGGAATCCTAGTGTGGGGCTATGAGTGTGAAGCTTATTTATTATTTATTATTATAATTTACTGCAAATTATAATAATTATTATTAATATTATGAATATTTTAATATCCCACTCCACATCAATATTAAGGCGCGGTACCAGGCGGGCTGTTTCCTAACAATGTTATTACTCGAATAGACCTCTGATTGGTTCGACTGGATTCTTAAAGTTATGGTTGCTTAACCACGAATGTCTGAGGCACAACCAGGAATAGTTGAATGTCCTTGTGCATAATTAAATAATAATTTAGGTCGGTTTATTTAAACTGTAGCTATATCCTTTTATCACGTGATTCACATTATAATCACTAGGATTTTGCCCACGGATTTGTCCGCGTTTACAATAATAAGTAATCTGTATGTTATTCCAGATCATGTCTACTGGTGTGCTAAATTTCATGAAAATCTGTTCAGTAGTTTTTGCATGAAAGGGTGTGGCGACACCGCGCACACGTCTGACGTCACGCCAACCTGAATCACGCTATCGAAGTTTCTACGATCGCCGGCATATATACAAATGCTCCGACAAGATCAGTCGGGGCTCGGCCGCCTCCCAGGCAACACACCTTGCCTGGCGGGAGATCTCCCTTTGCCAAAAGAGTAATGCATCCGCTCATTCTCACAAAAGTAGGGTTGACCACTAGGTATTGATTAAAATAAGTAAATCAGATCACGCTTTGCTGTAGCAATACTGATACTTTAACAACGAGAGTAGAACTGTGGCAAATCGTAAGTCCAAAAAGCTTGAAATAGCCACTTACCGTGGGATTTCGGAGATGGTTTCCAAAATATTTAAGACAGAAAATTGCCAATAGCTACTGAACAAAACGAAAACCGTTTGATAAACAGAGAAGAAAAGATATAGAACTCTTTTGACTTTGTCTATTTACAAGTTCTGGCCGAGGCTTTGCCTGTGTTTTTCAGGGTAATATACATACGTACCTACCATATATGTATCTTATTCCATATCATCATCTACTTGTGTGTTAAATTTCATGAAGTTCAGTAATTTTTGCCGAAAAGAGTAACATTCTCACAAACTTTATTAATATTATAAAGAAGATGTAAATATCATTAGTTAGTACATTTGTTTAAATTTGTTTTTTTGATTGGATATGGAGGTTTGAAGAGTATATTTTGGTATAACATTTGAGCATTTTCAGCAACGTTTCCATTGACTAATGGACAATATTTTCAGTAAATACTGGTGAATATTTTCTGGTTTATGTCGACTTCTATCGTTTACAGGAAATTTTAGACCCAAAATGCTTGTTTATCGTCCAATTAAATCTAGTCTAGCCAAGGCAAACTAGACTACCTAGGTATCAAGTATTTGAGCTAGAAAAAACTTCCGTAAGTGATAAGACTCACGTAATGCAATGAAGGTTACGAAGTAATACAGCTGCATTTAAATTCCAACTTTGGCTTTCAGATTGTAGTACTTAAATGTATCCACTAAAGACGAACGTACGTACTTAAATTTATCCACGAAAGACGTTAAAATATCTCCATCATCTTATTTTGGGAGGTAACCTAGATAGGAAAGGTGTGTAAGTAACTTTGAGTATTAAAGATTTCATCTATTCATCAAACTTATACAAGGAAATGCAAGCTACAGAGTGACAGTGACTCACGTTGAAGATTCGATTGAGTTGAAGTAGGGATTTTAATTTCATTGGGCACCTCTCGAGGAAGGAGAGCTCCGTTGTAAGGCGACGGGACGGCTCTATTGCAAGGTCAAGTCAAGTGTAAGCGCTACAGGTCATTACCTGACCTGTCATTCAGGTCATTTGGTGATCATTGTCACGAAATCGCTGGATACCTTACAAATGCTTCTCTACACGATTGTCCAATGCATCCGGAATGCTACAAACCGAGAAAAATGGAAAAGTTTAGCAAATGTGGTAGGCGGTAGAACCTCGATTCGGTTCGATTGAGGCGTAACCAAGCGTCGTCACGTATTTCTGCCGTGTAACAATTGTCTTATAAGTAGTTATGTTCTAATTGGAAGTGTGTAGGTTGCCGGTTACACTTGTACGTACAGCGACCATCTATCCTAGAGGGTAGAAACTTATCAATTAAAAAAACCATTTTCTAACCACAATCAAACAATAACAAAGTAAATATTCGATTACCTCAATCAAAGCGGCCTTCAACGTTACCTAAAAAGTGACTAAAATTACCAAGATCGTTTGTTAATCAAACTATCACACGACGCAAGATACTCGTGACATTTGAGTCACTGTTGAGAGATTAGGCTATTGAGATATTTGTATAAAAACCGTTTCTAAACACCGTAAAAATGCAAATTTTAAAGCTATAAAAGTAACGATGCAACGTTGTTGCCTCATCGTAATAGTGAAGCGATAAGCGATTATTATGAAAGAATAACGCTCTGCAGTACTAAGAATAGGAAAAAAAACAGCGTGGTCATGGCCTTACCGATGGGAAGTACGAACCCTGCTTTTGTATTCTTACCAGTACGTGACCATTTTTGTTCATAAAAGTGCTTATTTTGTATGCGTTGACAGAAAGTCTAAGGAGATTACATTCTGAGCAATACGAGTATAATCTAATGACCACGTTTCCCCGGGCCAAAAACTGGGTACGCCCATGAGCATGGTAATTGGAATCTCATAAATCAAACCTGAAAAAAGAGCATAGGACGCCCCCAACCAGGTGGACTGACGACGTGAAGAAGACAGCGGGTATCGCTGGATTCAGAAGGCTCAGGACTGGTCAAAGTGGCGCAGGACAGGGGAGGCCTATGTCCAATAGTGAACCTCCAAGGGCTGATGGATGGATGGATGGATGGAAATCAAACCTGTCATCTTAATTTTCATAAATATGTCATCTTTAATCAAATTAATGTATTACACAGACGCTTAAAATATGTAGGTAACTATTGTTAACTATTATAAATAGTAAAATGAATATTTGCAAATTTTATATTTTACCATAGCTGATAGTCACTCGCGAGTAGTAAAACAAATACCCAATACTATTTACAAAACAATTTGTTTCGTAGTCTAATCAATCTACTGATCAATTTCCTTTACGAAATATTTGAGATCGTCTGAGGGTAAAAGTCGATGTCGGTTGGACACGCCTGTATTATTATACTGTTTTTCCTCTAATTACTTGCCTAGCAATTATTAAAGTGACGAAAATAAATTGAAGCAATCTTGTATAATATTGATGACAAAATTTGATTCTGAAAATATTACGGAAATCTTGATTTATTTCTACCAAACCGTTATACGAATTGTACTGAATTTAGTAAAATGGTATATTGCATGTTGGTACATTATTATAGATATTGTTTACTACTTATCATTTTATTTGATATATTATGATAAGTAGTTGACATGTTTTGCGAGAACTAAAGAACATAATGCGGGTTAAAATCATAACCTAATCCTAATTTTTAAAAAAAGTAAAAATTTATTTAAAACCTTTTACCACATTTACCACAGACATATGAACAGTCATCCTGCGGTACCGAACAGAACGAGGTTTGGGGTACAATTTTCACGGGACAATCTTGGTACAACGGTACATTGTACGACCCTGGCGTACACTGTGTGTCCTGGTACAACGTAGGGTACGTGTACAATGTAGTTGTTGGTGTGTTGATGGGGAAACAAGAAGTGGGTTTAGAAACACAGGTACAGTCAAAGTCGTAGGTGGATGTGCAGACTTTGTCTTCACATGCAGGTTGAGGTGCATGCAGGTATATGGGTCCTTCATAATTCTTTATTTGAATGATTGTTGAACCTTCTGAGCAGCAAGCGTTGGAAGAGATTATCTGAAAAGAGAAAAATATGAGATGAAAATAAGATGAAAATAAGATGAGAGAGAAAAATGAGGATGAAAAATTTTGGCACATATTAGAGTAAAGTTCTATCCATCCTTGAGTCTAATAATCTCCCCTACTTGTAGTGAACTTGTGACGAGAGGAGATTAAAGTGAACGGTTAGCTAGGCGTGACGTCATTATGCACTGTACCACTTAGCATAATGATTGTTATCGCTATTATTCCTGTTATAATATTATTATTATTTGTGGCTTTTAGTGCTAAAAATTTTTTATCAAATAAATCGTTAGTTATTTTACTGTTTTTCAGTGCAGTACTTACTGCTGATACAAGTGATTTTAAAGTTTTTTGAAAAATTATTTTTTTCCTAGCTATGTATTCTGCTCTTAGCTATCCTGCTTCTAAAATTGACAGTGAAATGCTCGTTACCCTATGTTTTGACTATCAACAGTAGCAACCCATCGACAATGCCTTGTGTGCTGTGTGACGAATATCCAAGTTATAATTTATTGAAAACCCGTTATAATAATTTTGATAAAATATTTTTGTCTGTATTTCTTTTGTCGATTTGACAACTATAGTCCATTTTTTAAGCATTCAATTAAATAAGTTTAATAAAATAATTAATATTATACAGAAAAATCATAATAATAATAACATTTATTGCCTCTAAGAAAATCCTAAATACAGTTTGTTTACAAAGAAAAAGAAAAACTAACAAATTAAGGCAAAATGAAACGGCTCAGCTTCGACTGACACGAGATAAAGATCTCGCGCAGTAATAAAAGTAATAATAATAATAAACATGGTAATACACTCATACCTTCTCCTTTTTTCGTCGGTTACAAAAATTGGGCTATTTTTCTGCCAATATCCCATTTTTCATATGCAAATATTAATTTACTATATTAATTTACTATTTTTCAGACAGATCAGTATTGACAGGTTGTATTATGCGCTATTTTCATATATTCAAATTTTTGTATGGAAAAAGTGGAAAATCGACTGTATCAATGGACCGAATGTGCCTAATGCATTGTTTTAGTGGTCTCAAACCACCTTCGGATTAGTCTTGAAAATAAATCCATTTTGAGGCAATTTCGTTGGATGGTTTCAGAGTATATGAAGGATATGTATAAAAATATGACATCTATAAAAATAGGACATCGATAAAATAATAGGGATAATTATGTAGATACTACTTACTTGAAAACCAAGAACCGTAATGAATGAAATAAACTTCATTTTGTACTCAAACACTTTTGGTTCGATTTTCAAATACTGTCCAATTATATAGCATATAAATTATCAGTTACTTCATAAAAACCACCAAAATCGGTACGTTTCATAACAAAGTCACGTAATGAAATTTCTGGTATGACGTCACTTAACTGCAATAATTAATTTTTTTGGGACTAATATTACAAAAAAAAATACTTGGAATTATTGGTTTTCCATTTCATAATAAATTATTACATTTGCATGTAATGTGTTATGATTAAAACTAAACCGACATGATAAGCAGCATGGATCTTTTAAGAAAAATAAATATTTGCCGGAAATTATACTTAAATACTCTAATCTAAGAAAGGGTAAGTTAGGGCAAAATATGTTACCCCCCTATTTCCTCCCCTCTTTCTCTATTACAGATAAGAGTGCTGCCATATCTATCTTTTAAGAGTCTATAAATATTTAAGGACTTCATAATTAACTACCTATTAAGTATATCCGACTCATACCCTCGCAGTAGATTTTTACCTGTGTCGCAGGTGGCATGGACAACACATACCTACCCTACAAAACACATCTCACAAAACACACCGAACTTAACTCAAAACACCCTACAAAACATACCCTATAAACACATCACATTCAAAACCAATCCCGATCCAAAAACGATCCCACCAATCATTCCACAAAACACATCCCACGAAACACACCGTACATAACTCAAAATATCCTACAAAATACACCCTTCAACACTCAAAACATCCTACTAACTCAAAACACATCACACGAAACACATCCCTTAAAACACATCTCTCAAAACACATCTCTCAAAACACATCCCACAAAATATACACACAAAAACTGCAGAGTTCAAAACACCCTCGGCAAGGGTACCCTTGTCACGGCAAGGGGCCGTCATATCCCGAAAACTGTTTACCGCTGCGTTGGAAGACGTGTTCAAGCTGATGCAATGAGAAATACATCACCACACACTTACCATAGGCTGATCATTTAGTCATCCTGGCAGGTTCCCTGGAGAAACTTGGGACAATGCTCGGGGACTTGAACAGCGCCTCACAACGGGTGGGTCAAAGATGAACATGGACAAGACGAAAATCATGTCAAATGTCCATGTCACATCCGTACCGGTTGCTGTTGATGGCGCTGGTCTCGAAGTTGTGATGAATACGAGACAAGTGATCCAGATGGGTAAGTCCGAGAAAGAAGTCACCCATAGAGTCCAACTCGAATGGGCTGCGATCGGTAAAGTGCGTCATATCTTGTCGTCCAAAACACAATCTCAGTGCTTGAAGTCAAAGGTGTTTGAGCATTGTGAGTGAGTTACCGCTAGTTATGTATATATACTAATATATAAAGAGGAAAGATTTGATTTTTTGTTTGCATTAAATAGGCTCCGAAACTACTGAACCGATTTGAAAAATTATTTCACTGTTGGGAAGCTACACTATCCCCGAGTAACATAGGCTACATTATTATATTTTCAAAAAAATTAGGGAACCTTAATATAACTCCAATAGTAACCCAAGGTGTAAAAAAATAAGAAAACCGAAGCAAAGCGAGGGCGGTTACTCGTATAATATAATATATGTATCTAATGTACATATAAAAATCTTGTGTCACGGTGTTTGTGCTCGCACTCCTCAAAAACGTCTCGACCGATTTTATGAAATTTTAAAAAGTATATTTTATGAAAGAATTTATGTAAAAGTATTTTTTTATGAAAACGCTATGGCGTTAGGTTATTGCACCTATACAGAATTTTTCGCAGAACAACGTCTGCCGAGTCAGCCAGTATAATACATATAATATAGGTGTAGTACTAATTCAATAGCAAAACTACCGTACAATTCTCCATCGTGGACACGAGATTCCCATAGCCGGTGCCGCGATGCCGTGACATAATCCGCTTACCTAGAGACCACGCGGATGCGGCTAGGGTTGGCACAAGCACATAAATAAAAATATATTACTTAAAAACTTTGTTTCTAAATGGGATGTTCATTTCAGAAGCGACGAGACGTCAAAGGCGTCTTAATAATGTGCGTTTTGTAATAGTATAGGTTTGAGATAAATACCTTTGGAAATATGTAATAAATTATGTCCGTGTAAAGCTGTAAAGGCCGCTAGGGCCAACAGCAAATGTCCATTTTAAGAAAACATTCTTATAAATAACTGCGTATCTTCGTGAGGCCACATTCTTCATATCATTCTCAAAGGTATGTTTGCCAATTGCATTCGGTCTGGATGATAAACTTTGCTGTTATGCTTTTATACCTTACTTGTACTCAAGTATTCAAATTGTCCTTTGTCTCTGTATAAAGAATAACATCACATGTAACTAAAATCCTGGTTATTATACTGTTCAAAAGGTTCATTCTTCATCAATGTAATTAAATTCAATTAGCGATAATAACAATAAAATTATGCAGAGGCACAGTGAGTTTCAAGAGTATAATTGAAGTCTTTATTTTTAAAAATAATGTAGTAAAAACTTCGTGTTGCACAGCCCTAGCGCACGACAGGGATGTGCTGAACGGATGCTAACCTAGAGCCATGTAACGGGACCCCGCTGCTCTACCGTGTAGTGAGAATAGTATAGACATTCCCTATAATCTATACTAATATTATAAAGAGGAAAGATTTGATTGTTTGTTTGCATTGAATAGGCTCCGAAACTACTGAACCGATTTGAAATATTCTTTCACTGTTGGGAAGCTACACTATCCTCGGGTGACATAGGCTATATTATATTTTCAAAAAAATTAGGGATCCTTAATAAAATTCCAATAATGTAACCCAAGGTGTAAAAAGTTTGCGAAGATGTTTGGGTAGACATAATGCACTAACCGTAACACAGACCACGTCTATCAGCTAACAGATTATATCCAGACTTTAAAAAAATGGATAGATTTTATCCCGGTTATACTAAGTTCCCATGGGATGATTTTCATTTTTATGTTTGTGAAAGAGTGATATCAAGATGCGGTTTAATGATTGAGTTAACTATCAGTGAAATTACGCCCTGATATCCATGGCGACGATGGCCACATGCCATCACATGCTTTATCTGTTTATATGTCAACTAGTAACATAAAAAATATATTTATTGACTCTTTTACATCCTGATACCCTGCGTATATACAGATATACCTGATATATATGGCCTTCGTTTGGGTGCCAGGGTTTGCACGCCTCATATTTGCTCCTGCTGTGCAGAAGTTAATGCTTTGGGGCTTCACGGTCTCTCTCTGTGGTCTCTCTTGCCAGAAAAGCGCGGGCCGCTTTTCCCGCGAATTCGAAGGCCTCTTGCCACAATAAACTTTTAGCAATTTTAGAGCCGAATGGCATTTTCCGGAATAATATTTAAAATTGGTTACGTGGTTGTACAATTCTTAAAGTAGCTAATAAAAATGCTAGTAAAAATAAAATATTAAAAATGATAGTTAAAATAGCTAGTAAAATGCAAGTCCTTTGAATGAATGAATGAATTAATTAATTAATGAATTAATGAATGAATGAATGAATATTTATTTGCAAAAAATGTGGTTACGTAGAGGTCTTAATTTTAGATTTTGTGCAGTTCACAACGTACCATGTTGATGGTGTGCATAAAAAAATCTTTACTTGTCAATGAAGTCAATGAAAGACGATAGTCATACCATGCGGTGTTGTTGCCTTTGTCTGCGACTGATGCAAGTCTTATCCATATTACTATCTCCATCCGAGTTGTGTACAGCTGGCACACTGATCCACATGCAACTGTGTGATAACTGGGAGAGATTACACTTGTTTTTACCACACAACCACGAGTTTCATCGATTCTATTTCATTATGCGCATCTGAGCTTATACATGCCATTCTGGTTATCGTTAGAAAGAAGTCGTTAAGCCATATCGAGCGTCTGACCGTATGAAAAATATTATTATTCGCGTGTTCAAAAGGCAATAATGCGGGTCGTATTCTTCTGTTGAAGTCGGCAAGAAAACTAAATAATAATTAAAAATAACTAATAGAAAAGAAAGAAAGAAAGAAATGTTTATTTCGGTGAAAAGGGTTCACGCTCAGCATAATGGTCGCGGGAAAACCACGGCCGCTGTTTCTCATAGTGACTCTCAAGTTGTGCAGATGACTGAGGGTTTTTTATGGAAATAGCCGGCAAACAAGCTGACGATGATAAGTGGCTATCGTCGCCCAGGAACATCAGCAACACCAAAGGCATCACTGATGCGTTGCCGGCCAAGAAAGAGAGAAGAAAAAGAAAGAAAGAAAGAACATGCTCTCACGCCCTCAGCCGGAACACGACGTGTCATTTGCTTTGGCGGCTGACTCATGCTCAAGGGTGGTAGCTATCCAGGCGGGTAATAAACATAATATAACATACCCGAGTCACTAATGAAATACTTAACTTATTTTTATGTAATTAAGCGACGATGACTTACAATGTGGCTCGACTGCTCATTTGTCTGCTATTATATAAAATAAAAAACCTATCTGAAACAGTCTGAAACAATCTTGGCACTACCTTGAAATTAAATATTAATTTAATTCACTAAATATAAATGGTTAACAGAAATTAGTTTAAGCATGAATTATTCATCTGTCTTTAAATTCTTTTCATTTTGTTTCAGCCTTATTTTTAAATGACAAATGACGTTAAAAAGACGGTGTAATTGTGTACCAGATAGAACTCGACTAAAAAATTTACTAATGGCATGTCCAATTAACACAGAGCCGCGTGTTAGAACACACTGCAAGGTAATTCACTCATGAAACGAGGTCTTTGTATCTGGTCATACGCTAAAAGCTCCTGTATGTCAGTTAACTGCACAGTTACTGGCGCCGTATTTACCAACAATAGGTTACAGTCGTTGCGTCATCATGAAACGGTTCAATAATCCGCTGTTTCACTCATTCACACATATACAGTGTTACTTGAGACGATAAAGAATGAATTTGATAGGGGACTGAAAAAAAAGCAAAAATGTTAACACTTATTCCGCAATCACTGGATTTTAAGTACCAATAGATACAAGAATTTACGAAAAAAGTTAATGTAAGGCAAGAAATTATAAAATTTTTCAGCTGCAGTTAATTATTTGTGATCATCTTCAGGGTCATATTTCCCGAAACAAAATGCGAGAAAATATCCTACATTTTCTATAACATTGTTTTCATTCACTCAACCAAATTTATTTCGTTTCAATTTTCTAATATTGAAATTTCGTTTTTATTTATTTCAAAAGCGGACCAAATTGCATACAAAGGCTATTGCTATACGGCACTACGGCAGAAATAGGTGAGACGGTGGTACCCGGGCGAACCATATAGAGGTTCTAACTTCTACCACATCCAATTCAGTGCCCTTACCATCTTGGACAACAACGTTTAATAACGGGGCTATGACAACTTAGGGCTTATATCGATGGTCATACGTTGACAACTCGTAACCCACATTTTTTTGCAAAATGAGTAAATGCATGAGTTACATAATAATTATGTAACTCATTTAACGAAAAAATGTGGGTTACGAGATTTTGCGAAAAAATGTGGGTTACGAGTTGTCAACGTATGACCATCGATATGCTAGATTTTTTACTAATAATTTTTTAATAACATTAACTTTTAATTATTATGTCACATATTTTTACAAAACTAAAAAGAATAATTAAACAAAACATTAATAAATATTTTAATTATATTGAATCTGAATTATATTGTCATCCTTATTTAAAATAAAATAATTAATTAATTTTTGCTGTTCATAATTTACTGACGCAGTATATAGGTACATACATTATGGTACCAAATAGCATTTGAAACGGTTAGTTTGAGTAACCTAATTCGATACGATTATTGACGTTGCAGGCTAAACCCAACCTTGTTATGCATCCATAAGTCTCAATTCACAATGCACCAAGCCACAGGTTCGGGTTTACTATTACGTAAGACAAATTTAAGGTCACTAGGGTTGCATAACTTGGTACATTACTGTAAGAGCGACTAGTCTTGTTAGGTCTCTAGGACTGTGTTGCGTTCCCCCGAAGTGACCTTCGTTGGTTGGGAGGGGAAAGGCGCGGTAGGTCATGATAACTGGTCAGGTATAGGTTGGTTAATTTAGAACGTCGATTTTGAAACGTTAAGCGTATTCTCTATGATTTATTGGCACATCTCGTTGCAGTCAAGCGTGCTACGAACCATACGGTTAACGAGTAAGCGGCGATGATGGTTGTGGTTCATTTGATGGTTAATAAATAAATTAAATGAAAACTTTATAATACATAGTTTATAATATCTAAAAAACATTGTTAAATTTACAGCGGGGAAAATTTATAATATGCTATTTTATGTGAACAATATTTTTTAAATCACCCGTAAAATTTGCCAATAAATAATTTTGAATATTATGCTAAAACTAAGTTTTTATTTACATGAATTATCACTGAATGAGAGGGGTTAAATTGTTCCACCACATTTGCTTATAAAAACTAAAATTACAGGAACTCTCACACGACGATTCAGTTTCAGATTCAAATATCCATTATATATCAAATTATGGATATAGAAATGGGACATCACTAATACCGGGAAAACCAGTCACACAAATATCTATCTTATATAGTCGTCGAACTCAGAACTCTTCAGTAACCAAGCCAGCACAGTACAAAATTTAAAAATTGCTTATAATACAATCTTCAAAGGCTGTTCTCAGTTCGGCTATATTTTTATAAAGTTCATTCAACAAACTGGTTATAATGACCTGAAAACCTTGGCTCATATGAAACTGGACCAGTGCAGCTGTGATACAACAGATTACATCACCCCTTTCTTGCAGAATGACCGAAAGATCTATGACCTAAATTGTTCGGTTCACTCGCGACGGCGTTACTGATGGTAAACCGATTACATACAGATCATCAAAAAAGGTTCTCATTTTGGTTATATTTTTTTATGTTTGTTACCTCAGAACTCGATATTTACAGATACAGATACAGATTTCGATATTTTATTTGAAAGAATACTAAATACTTTTAGATTGGTCCACTATTTATTAAAGTTCAGTTTGAGGAATTGAGGAGGATTTATAGGTATACCTACCGTGATATTATTATCGGAATATTCAGAAATAACTTTTAGTGGTCCTTTGAATGACTTTCCTGACTTTGGATTCGGTTATTATTTTATTTGAATTCGGTTATTACATAATTTGATAAATTCTACGGGCAGGTATATCAGTCTCACTTCTGAAACGTCAATAGCTCAACAACGCATTCCTGCCAAATGGAAATGAGGACTAGGTACCTAACACGGACCTAAAAAAAGACGGACGTAATCCCAAGAACAAATTCAATGAAGCACCCATAGTAATACCAACTCTCTATTCGTACAAGTACACACACCCACACATTGACACCATACTGCGTCAATCGCGAATCAAAAATTACGCACACATGGTAATCGGGCGGCCATTGCTATGCTTCACTCTCGATTAGACGAGGTTACGTCGGTCTTTTTTTAGGTCCGTGGTAGCTAATAATCAAATATATTACAGTGATCCAAGTGTCTTTTTATCGTAATTTGTAATTTTAAAATAAGGCAGGCACAAAATAAAAATATTTAAAAAATAAAATTATCATTTATTGTTAAACCTAATTTCTATTACCGTGAAAAGTTGTTTTAGCAAATAACACTCATCTAAAACACGGTATACTAGTGTATACCCGGCGTGTTCCACTAGGCTAAAAACATTTCTAATGACAATGACAGATTCTGTCAGATTCTGTTTTATGGTGACGTTGACTCAATGATATTATAAAAATAGAGGTAGATATGTCACTAGCGCGCCGAAGATGAAGAGCGTAACTTGGGCTAATTAGCCCAACTGCTCGCAGTCGCTCTGTCAATACTCTGTCGATACGCACGCTTTTATTGTTGCCAGAAATCCTTGAGATTTGACATACAGCGTTAAAATGCCCTCGTGTATTATGCGTAAATGCACTAATTACACAAGTATAAGAATTAAAATTCATGGAGTAACATACCACACGTCAGTTATCATGATTTATTGCATTTTATATAATTTCAATATTTCTCTAACAAAATAAATATGGCGGCATGACAACGCCGGCCGAACATAGCTGCCGTCCTAACGAAGAGTGCAATAAGTCCAGTTTTTGGGCAAATTGACTTTAGACCATAATTGTAACTACATAAGATCTTAAATCAATTTGCCCAAAAACTGGACTTATTGCACTCTGCGTTAGGACGGCAGATAGGGCGGACATAGATTAACATACAGAAGTGACGATATGTCGATGCTGTCCCCATTTGTATGTTTATTGTTAAGTACAGAGATAATTTTCTCACGAGTACCCGTATTGTAATAAAGCCGGACCGTATTAGTATCGAGTATTGTAATAGAGCCTAACAAAAAGAAATTAATGAATAATCTATACTAATATATAAAGAGAAAAGATTTGATTTTTTGTTTACATTGAATAGGCTCCGAAACTACTGAACCGATTTGAAAAATCCTTTCACTGTTGGGAAGCTACACTATCCCCGAGTAACATAGGCTATATTATATTTTCAAAAAAATTAGGGATTCTTAATAAAACTCCAATAATGTAACCCAAGGTGTAAAAAAATAAGAAAACCGAAGCAAAGCGAGGGCGGTTACTCGTATAATATAAATTAAAAAGTATATAATACTTAAAACTTTTTTGTATCCGTCGATAAGCAAACAGAAAAATTTAACCCTTATTGTAAAAACATTCGTATAAAATATATATAATATAGTAACCCTTAGTGTAAATATATATTAGATGTGAAGTATGTATTGATGAGTTGTTTACATGCAATAAATTGTGGTTTCATAAATTAATCGTATTCGTATTGAGTACGTCTTTCACCATACGCGACTACGGTTCAACCACAGTAAAGGAATCTAATATATTTATACTGTGGTTCAACTGCGTTGCCAATATAATAAATGTTTTAAAGAAATGCGTTTTATTATCTACCTACAGAATAAATAAGATGCTATGTAATAAGTTAATGAATAACACGCCATACCTACTGCTTAGGCTGACATTACATGAAAAAGGTCGTGGTCCCTGTAAGTAAGCGTATTTACTTTATTCGTAAATGTGTCACCATATTTAATATTTCATCACCGAAATCCCAAAATATTGCTTAAAATAGTTTTGAAATTACAACTTCCTTCCTTAAGTTTATCAATCTACTGACTGTACTGAATTTGTTAGTCTTTGCCGAAGCCAACCAATCAAATCATCTGCACGATAATAAAATTAAAATGTCATCAAAAACAAAACTTGTAAAAAAAACCAAGTCTCGCAACTCAGTTCTTCTACCGTAAAAAGTTGTGAGATCCATGTAATACCAAGTCGGTTAATTTATTCAGTTCCTACTTAAGGGTGCTTCTATCTTAAGTTATTACGTAATTAGCTAACCTAACAAGAAACAACATCTTATAGTGACCATATTATCAATATTAAAAATCTTTTCTGTTTTAAATAAATAGATCGACTTGACCATCGCATGAAAACACAATGTATCTCACAAGTAATACCTACATATTATATTAAATTTGATTGTTTAGTGCGATTGCCAAGTCAATCTATTTATTTAAAACATAAAAGATTTTTAATATTGATAATATGGTCACTATAAGATGTTGTTACTTGTTAGGTTAGCTAAGTACGTAATAACTTAAGACAGAAGGTATAGTTAATAGTATCAGGCGTTACTTTGCGAAAATCCATTGTTATTAAGTTAGTATTAGTCTACTTTGCAACAATCCGCGGATAACATGTATGATGGTATATACTTTAAGACATGCGTGGCACCTCCCTCCCTCCCACAACGGAAACATGCACTACAATAATTAATAGTATATACCAACATACATACCAGCACCAACACGTGTTTCGCCCCGAAACGGAGCATCATCAGGGTAAGTTGACTCTACGATGGTTAGTCGCAAAGTGAACATCGTTCACTGAGCGTGGCGTATTTATACCCCACTGGTTATCTAATGACGTTGTTGATAATTAGTGATTCACGCCGGCAGAAACCGGGTCTGACGTAATCTGGTGATTATTACTGTTGGAAATCCTCAGTAAAGGCGAGCTGGATACATAAATTTGTTGATTCAGCAACTTTTGAACAAATTAATGTTTATACAATGCCTGCTTGGGTACTAAAAATTCAGGCTTCTATAGTCACCGCGAACTAAGAAGCCCAATTTGTCGTTTGCCATCACAGTGACATTAGAGATGTACAAAAAAATCGGTTCACGAAAGAAACCAATTTTTACAACAAATCGATTCAAAATTATAAGACCTTCTAATCGATTCGATAATTAAATTTTAAACAAAAACCGTAATATTTAGGTACCTAGTTACCTACCTACTACCTCGATTGAGCTATCTCGTACCACGTATTCTTAATATGTACCTATTTACGACTTCAATAAAATATTATTTTATCCATTCGCCCATGAACATCAACAACACCAAAAGCATCACTGGTGCGTTGCCGGCCAAGAAAGAGAAGAAAAAGAAAGAAAGATAGATCATGATAGAATGAAAATCCCGCTCAAACTGAGCTGAACTGTCATAATAATATTTTGACATAATAATATATTATGAGCGTCAGGAAAAAACTACAGTGAATAAATTCTTGCTTATTTCGTAAGACACATTCATGTATACATAATTATTATTTTGTTGAAAAAAAAAATGTTTACCGCGACCTTGAATACATAATTACATATAACATATTTTCTGCAGTTACTGTCCATGGATGGCGAAGTGCCCATACATAATGGAAAATGTCCTTTGTTAGCATCCAATTCATCGTGGTATTATTGGGTACCTAATTTTAAATTCAAATGCAAGCAAATCATTTTTATCAATGTAATTAAAGTAATCAATTTTCATTTTTAAATTTCGATTATAGTAATGTATCGATTATGATTGGTTTTATAAACAGTTTCAAGCCGTCGCATCACCTTACGTCAGATTAGATTTAGGCTTCTTCATATAAGATTGTTTCGACGTCATATATTTTTATTAAATTTTGCATAAATTATGATGTGATGAGATTTTTACTAGATTTTAACATATAATATGATTTATAATCAACGCCAATGAAAATGAGTAGGGATTTTTAAAAAAATTTGGCAAAATCCTTTGTCCGTAAGTATTCAACTATTCATGTCAAGTAAATGAATATTCCATTTCGCTCAAAGACACCCATATAAGGTTAGTTCATGTTAATAAATAGCAGCTATCATTATGGGCATCTTAAATAATTTTGACTATAGCTTTATCCACAACGAAGTTATAGGGGGTCAAAAATGGCCTGAATTGCTTCGAGAAAAGGATGGTACGGCCGTGCCGCTTTTTTGCTCGACTTGGCGGGGGCACTGCCGTGCCCCCAGATATTGTGGAAATGGGCAGAGTTGCCAATTCTAAATTTTTTTCGATATCTTCACAGTTTTTACTTTAGACCACCAAAATTAAATCTAGTTTAAACTGAAAATCAAGAGGATGTGCAGATTAAAAACCCGTCAGTTTTAGTAGAAATTGTTAAGATTTAAAGTTGATTTACGAATATAAGTATAATTTTCTTAACGTAATATTAAGTTGTTTTGCACAATTTTATTTGTTGGCAACACTGGTCAACGTTTGGTGACGCGAACGACAAACACTAGCTGTCTTTTTCACTATTATGGTTTTAGTAAAGCTATCCTTTTTACATAATTTACCAATGTAGTGATTGCCTGATTGGTGTAGGGAAACAAAAGGTAAACGTGTGTGTTTCGGAACAAATTTTTCGGTTGATTTGTAAGGGCATAACGTATCTATACTAAAACATCATTGCGTTGACTTTGATGCGCCATCTTTACATATTATCTTCAAATAGTTGTATGGGAAAAGAAGAAAATCAACGTTTTCAATGAACCGAATGTGCCTAATTAATTGTTTTAGTGGTTTCAAACCACCTTCAGAGTGTTGCCTGTCTAATGAAACTATTTTGAGGCTTATCGGTTGGATGGTTTCAGAGTCTATAAAGGACATCCGTACAAACATGTTTTGTTTTTTTTGCCTTAAGCAGGCAAACGAGCAGACGGGTCACCTGATGGTAAGTGACCACCGCCGCCCATGGACATTAGCAACATTAGAGGCGTCACCAATGCGTTGCCGGCCTCGAAGAAAACTATAGACCCGCTTCTTGAAGGACCCCATGTCATAGCTTAGTGGGAACACCGATGCAGGAAGTTCGTTCCACAGTTTACACGTCCGTGGCAGAAAATTACGTGAAAAACGAACTGTGGACGAACGCCTCGTATTCAGGTGGTGCTGATGGAACCTGGTTTGCGTTTTATATATTGAAATACCATTTTATGTAACAAGTAGGTATACTACCAAAAACTTTTTAATTAGTCCCAAATCGGTACCTGTTACCGTTCGTCACGAATTTGGCTGTGAGTTCTTCCAAATCTAGTTATTTACTAACATTGACGCATGAGTTATTTTCGGCCGGTTATTTAAGAGATGTGTTAACTGTTAAGCGTTATGTCATTCCAGCTCAGTTACATTAAGGTAGGTTACGACTTCAACCTATTGAGATGTAACTACGTTTTCGGATGCGTATCGGGGTCAAACATGAATCGAAATAAAAATAATATTGAGTCTTGTTCAATATCAAACGTCAACGAAAGATGGAGATTTTTTTATTATCATTATGCATAGAAGGCAAAGGAATGAAAAAGGATACAGAGTATAGATAGAATAGATGAATATTATGTTAAATAATCTTATACTCGTATATGTATAAAATTCTCGTGTCACGGTGTTAGAAGTTGAACTCCTCCGAAACGGCTCGACCGATTTTCGTGAATCTTTGCGTGCATATCGGCTAGGGTGGAGAATCGGACATCTATTTTTCATCCCCCTACCCCTAAAAAAAATTTGGCAGAACAACGTTTGCCCGGTCAGCTAGTTTATCTATAATATAACACAAAACATGTTTGTATGGATGTCCTTTATAGACTCTGAAACGATCCAACCGATGTGGCCCAAACTGGTTTCATTTGAAAGGCATTAATGCGAAGATGGTTTGAGACCACTAAAACAATGCTAAGGCACATGCAGTCCATTCATGGAGTCAATTTTCTACTTCTTCCGTACAAAATTTTTCCCTGAACTTTCCACAACACACGCCTAGTATCCACTAGTAGGTATACTACTCCTACAACATGTTTAAGGTTCCAAACTTACGCCCTAACTCAGACTAACTGTTATTAATTAACCAGTGCTGAGGAGTTTCTTTCACCATTTCATCTCAATAATAAAAAATCTTTCTGAAACAAGAGCAAAAAGAACCCAAAAATGACGTACATAACTCACATTAAATGACTTTGGAATCTGAATTATTTTTAATTGATTACAAGTCAGTAGGTACATTGTTTTTAAATTTAATGTTCGAATGAAGTAATAAAAAGTAAGTTAATCTTTGATCAACAGTTTATTTGAGCTGTAGACACATTAATCTAATTGTAAGTACCGTTATCTATTTAAAAAGTCCATAAAATAAAGAGAAAGAGAGAAGTGGTACAAGGACATACAAAATTATATTTAGTTTAGTGTAAATTTATTTATAAACCAAAACTACGTTTAATGTTATGAGCGCTGAAATTTTTTGTCAAAGAAATTTGCATTTGTTCTATTTTTTTCGCGTGGAACCAAAAATCTTTGTGGTGAAACTATTTTCAGTAGGTAATTTTTTAAGACATTACTATACTTTTTCCCATATATTAAATATGATAATTTAAAAAACCCCGATAGTTTTTTTACATTAAACATAGCTAATAACCATCTCGATTGTTTCAGATTTCAAACAAAAAAGCGGCCAAGTGCGAGTCGGACTCGCCCATGAAGGGTTCCGTAGCAGCAAGTAACATAATATAAAAGTTCTTGTAGTTCGTTGTAACTTTGATCAATGTTTTTTGCGGTTTACGATTTATGACGTATTAAAAAAAAACTACTTACTAGATCTCATTCAAACCAATTTTCGTTGAAAGTTTGCTTGGTACATCATATATTTTTTTTAGTTTTATCATTCCCTTATTTTAGAAGTTACAGGGGGGGGACACATTTTACCACTTTGGAAGTGTCTCTCGCGCAAACTTTTCAGTTTAGAAAAAAATGATATTAGAAACCTCAATATCATTTTTGAAGACCTATCCATAGATACCCCACTCGTATGGGTTTGATGAAAAAAAACATTTTTGAGTTTCTGTTCTAAGTATGGGGAACCCCCAAAATTTTTTTTTTATTTATATATTTAATAGTTTATGTACACGTATAAAATTGGTTACAAAAAGCTATAAAAAGAAATTTTGTACATTGTATAATTGTACATTGAATAATTTACATAGACTTAATAAATATATAGACACGCTGTTCAGTACTTACAGTTTGTTCACCTGAGGTTAACCCAATTGGGTTCACCTCAGTTTAGTCTGTTGCGAGCAAGCTACACAAGTAAATGTCACGTTAGAAAAACTCCGACTGTTCAAAAACACTTAATAACGTATTATTGTTTATTGAGCACAGTTAAAACGTTCTCATTATTTACGTTTGAACTTTATTTCACTTTATTTAATCATAATTGGTAAGTAACTATATTTTTATTTACAGTCTTAAAAATTATTTAGTGTCAAATATTTAATACCGACATCTTGAACCAAACTTGACAGAACGAACACAGAGTACTTAATCACTACGGAACAGGGTTGCCAGACGTCGCGGAGTGAGAGATCGTACGGTGGATAAATAAAAGTCGTATTTCCTAAGATGGCTCTAGAAAAAAAATAGTACGATTCATTTAATGTAGGTACTAAAACTTTAATTAGTTTTAGATGGCGGTCTACAAAACGAAATTGAAAGAAAAGTAATAAGTAAAACTATAAATTAAAATAAAATCTTCTTATCTTTATATATATAAATTACGTGTCACGTTGTTTGTCCGCGATAGACTCCTTAACTACTTAACCGATTTTAATCAAAGGGCTTCCAACATTTTTGTATGGAACCTGGCATACCTACAAGTCCGCCATTTTGAAAAAACCTCGATTCGGCGGCCAGTGATGAAACATGTGTCAATCGATAGAGTAAATGATTACGATCAAAAAGTATACAGTGATGAAATGTCGTAAGTGGTATACTTTCTGAGATATTTGAGTTCAAACCCGTAGAAAAATAAAGTAAAAAACTTTGTTTCGGCAGATATTGATAAAATATGTGTCAATCGATAGACTAAGTGATTACGATCAAAAAGTATTAAGTGATACAATGTCGTAAGTTATATACTTTCTGAGATATTTGATTTCAAAACCGTAGGAAAATAAAGTAAAAAAACTTCGATATAATTATATCATGAACCTATTATACTCGTACATAATTTTCTAACAATGCATACAAATACATATTTAAATTATTAATGTTTACTTACGATGTTAAAAAAATATATAGTAGTCACTCCGAGATGAACTGGAAAAAGGCATAAATCGTATGATTGTCGCCATGGATATAATTATAATTTTTAACTGGATACATAACTTCGAGGTACTTGAAGACAGATGACGTCACAACGGAATGACTATTTGACCAATCGCAGACCGGATTGAGATTATCCTTCATAATTGTGGGGTGTTATGTCCTATTTTCCAAATGTTTTCTAATAATTTTTCTGGTGGTAAAAAAATATATTATTGTATTAACACATTTTATTATAATTTCTTCAAAATTGTCCTTACGTCATGAAAACGGATGTTGAAGGTGATAATGAAATGAAACAATGTAATTTATTACGGTACATTTCTTTTATTTTAAGTGCACAACACTTATAAAAAAAATTTAACACAGCTGAATGATATATCCTGGGATTACAGATAACACAATGAATGGATGAACACAATGGTCATTCCGTTATGACGTAATTAATCCTCAGGTACCTCTACAAAGTAATCCAGACAGAGTAATATATCCATGGTATATGTCCAGTTATAGTAATGTATCCATGATCTCTTTCCGAGTAGGGTGTTGGCAACACTGTGCGCATATTGACTCTGTGATTGAGTACTCTGTGGCACGAAAGCGTGACACGAAATTTGTTAAGAACAGCGAGTCTATATATATTTAAGTCAATGATAATTTATTGTTTTTTTCTATTTGTGAAAATCTTAATGCGGTTCATAGAATACATCTACTTACCAAGTTTCAATGGTATAGCTCTTATAGTTTCGGAAAAAAGTAGCTGTGACATACGGACAGACAGACAGACAGACAGACAGACATGACGAATCCATAAGGGTTCCGTTTTTTGCCATTCAGCTACGGAACCCTAAAAACCGGGCAAGTGCGTGTCAGGCCACGCGCAATGTACGAGTAGGGTTCCGAAGTAGTAAGTTTATCGACTATTACTCATTAACTAGTTATGCTAAAATAGCCGTGATAGTTTTTCTTGTAAATTTATCATATAACCTATTTTTGAGAATTTTTTCACTTGTCCAACTCCAACCGTATAACCGACAGGAGGGGGGGGGGGGGGGAACGTTACCAGTTACCCGTTACCTGTAGGTGAGGTGGGTACCCTGAAAAAATAATGTTTTTCAATATTTTATTCTACGATTCTGGAATTTTAGTAAATATGTATATCCATGCCAAATTACAGCTTTCTAGCACTAAGGATCTCGACGCTATACTTCGGACGGACGGACGGTCGGACAGACGGACAGACATGACGAAACTATAAGGGTTCCGATTTTACTTCGGAGCCCTAAAAACTGCATCAAAATGGACCAATTCGTTTATGAGCTATGATGCCACAGACAGACGCAAACACATAGAACTTATAACTTTCAAAAAAGTAGTAGGGTTAAAAAACACACCGCGAACACAATGTATGTTCCAATGAATTGACGCCGCGCGGCTTCAATGTCCAATGGATTCGTTCGATTTTGAAAGGAGAACAGGGGCTCAATTTTGAAAATAGAACCTCCCGGCGGGACACACATTTTGTTTGAGATGTCTTCTATAAGTATACTTATAACTCAATGGTTAAAAACGTTTGTATGAGTATGAGTATGTTCAGAGAGTCCTTTCCTTAGTATAGGTAGTGTTGTGTCGTCAAACCTAATAGCCGGACAGACCAGCCAGTTCGACTGGACATTTGAGTAAAAAAAGCCGGACACCCTAAATTATTGACGATTTCGTTTAGTATTAATACGACAATTTTTTTTTAAGTAAAACTAGGCTTTTTTGATCATCATAAATCTTTTTAATTTTAATGAATTAAAAATGAAATTGATTGACGAATTAGTTTTCTTAATTTTCAATTATTCATTACTATTAATTTTTGTAAAAAAACCTAATAAAATCCAATTAATCAGTTTAATTAGGCTTAAAATCAAATCATTTTCATCAAAAATTTAGTACACAATCGTTTCATTAAATCATGAGTACCAATAATAATATAATACTCGTAAGTAATATCAAAGCAAAGGTCAAAGTCGTACTAACAGGAAAACGTGATGTAAAAATCCCAAAATGGAGGCTTGCGTAATATTTGATTATTAGCTCGATGGTTCGGCAAATGGATTATGGAGACATTGACATAGCCACCTTTAGTCGGTGGGTGTAATATTCCAATATCCAGTGATATTTAAACCATAACGAATCCTTACAATTGAAGTCACGTTTTAGCCTACAGTGATGAGGGACGATCAACGGCGTAGTTTTTCTTTGACGACCCGTGTGGCGCAATGGTTACCATGCCGGATCGCCGCACCAAGAGTCCTGGGTTCGATTCCCAGCGAGGCGGAAATTTGAATGATGAGTTTGAATTTCTGTTATCGGTCTGGGTGTGAATGTCCTTGTCTATGTTGTGTGTTATCCATGGCACCCACGACACAGGGAATCTTAGTGTGTGGCTATGAGCTTGAAGCGTTATTTATTTATTTATTTCTCTGGCATATAAATAATCATAATACATACAAATAATCGCCCGTAGTCCGCAAGGATATTGACAGACTTGCACGAACGGGTGTGTATCTTCTTTAAAAATCATCACACACCGCATACGTTGTGTCTCTGAGAATGTGCTCGGAAGACTTTTATGATTCGGGGTATTTATGTCCTCCGCAGACAAAAGTACCCTGTCTACGCAGGCCGTTGTCCTTATTGAAATGAAGTTCTTTATCGGCATTAGAAGCAATTGATAATAAAAAAAATCGTTTTCTCATCAATAGTCCTGTCTCGGATTGACTTGAGTACCTATACCTACCACTTTTTTGCGTTCATAAATATCCCATCAAAGCCTTTTTAACGGACTTCAAAACAGGAAGAGGTATTTAATTCGACTGTATTTTTTTATATTACCTCAGAACTTTCCACTGGGTGAACCGATTTTGATGATTATTTTTTTAATCGAAAGCTGGTGCTCGTCATATGGTGCCACTTAAATTGGAGCGAGATCTAACAAATAGTGTTTGAGTTATTTTGAAGTCGGTTATTTTTTGTCTCAAATATCTTCCTTATACAGACATCGATCAGCTGTTACAGTTTTACTATTTGTATAGATAGTAAAAAAGTCAAAGTAACAACCCATAATTGTCCCACTGCTGGGCTCAGGGTCAATGTGAGGGGTACAGGCCATAGTCTACCACGCTGGCCAAGTGCGGATTGATAAACTTCACACACCTTGAGAACGTTATGGAGAACACTCAAGTGTGCAGGTTTCCTCACAATGTTTTCCTTCACCGAAGCAAGTGACAATTTACTTCTAATACGCATATAATATTTGAAAATTAGAGATGTGTGGGTTCGAATTTGGGCCCCTGCGTTCGGGAGACCAACGTTCTAACCGCTAGGCTATCACTGCTATGCTATACCTAATATTTTATATTTTTTTTATGGAAATAACCGACAACTGGCCGACGATCCACCTGGTGTTAAATCGCCCATGGACATAAATAACACGAAAGTCATCACTGATCATCATTTGGCGTTGCCGGCTAAGAAGAAGAGTAGAAGAAAGAAAGAGAGAACTGGATCTCAAGCCCAATGAAATGATGTGAATCCGACCTTTGGCAAATCCGACGAAGTGCGAACAAACGAAAAAAATCATACGATTTTAAACCATTAATAGCTGCTCTACGCCAATAAAGAGAAATTTAATTGATTTTTATCAAAAAATGAAAATAAATAGTTGAGATAAATACTAAATATAGGAAGGTGCTATTTTTATTTTTGTTTTTTATTTGATATTGTCATCTCAACCTGCTTTTAAAATTTTAATACTCTAGCTCATCGAGAAGGTAATGTAAAATTTTAATATTGTTGCTCATCGAGAAGGTAATGTAAAATTTTAATAGTCTTGCTCATCGAGAAGGTAATGTAAAATTTTATACTGTTGCTCATCGAGAAGGTATAGTAAAATTTTAATACTCTTGCTCATCGAGAAGGTAATGTAAAATTTTAATAGTCTTGCTCATCGAGAAGGTAATGTAAAATTTTAATAGTCTTGCTCATCGAGAAGGTAATGTAAAATTTTAATACTCTTGCTCATCGAGAAGGTAATGTAAAATTTTAATACTCTTGCTCATCGAGAAGGTAATGTAAAATTTTAATAGTCTTGCTCATCGAGAAGGTAATGTAAAATTTTAATAGTCTTGCTCATCGAGAAGGTAATGTAAACTTTTAATACTCTTGCTCATCGAGAAGGTAATGTCAAATTTTAATACTCTTGCTCATGGAGAAGGTAATGTAAAATTTATTTCAAAATTCCAAAAAAAGAATAAGTAAGTACCCGCTCCGAGAAAAACGTTTTAAAATAGATTAAAAAGAAACTTTCCATAAAATTTGTACAATACAATATTTTCCTGTATTAAACACGTCAATGACAACCGCAAAAAAATGATATAATAATCGTGACGCATTATCATTATCGATCTGGTTTTGCATGACGCATGGTGGCACTACTCCTAGTATTTTTACTAGAAACTTATGTAATAAAGATATTATTCACAAGTTCACGTGTATGTTCAGTGGTTGTTATTTTCATATTTTTAACCGATTTCAAAAAAGGAGGAGGTATTCAATTCGACTGTTTTTTTATGTTTGTTACCTCAGAACTTTCGACTGGGTGAACCGATTTTGATGATTATTTTTTTAATCGAAAGCTGGTGCTTGTCATGTGGTCTCACTTAAATTTGAGCGAGATCTGACAAGTAGTTTTTGAGTTATTTTGAAGTCGGTAATTTTTTGTCTAGAATTATATTTATGTTAAACTAACGTTAAACTAACTAAGTCTGTCAAGTAGTTTTTGTGTGAAAGAGTAACAAACATCCTCACATAAATATGTACCCCAACAAGCGAACCCGGGACTCGCCATACATGCCAGAGCCGAACTTTAAACAATGAAATAAATAACGCTCAAATAGTACGAAAAATAAAATCCGTCATAAATCCGATACGCACTTGGCATTAACCAGTAACCAGTTAACCAATCGCTAACCCCGGTAACCACTCGCCGGTTACTCAACCTATCGATAAATATAATCTTACAGTGATGTAACATCTCTGCACTATATGTGCCAGGGTCGGACTTGAAACGACTGACGTACTTAGGTTGATTGTTGCTAATGGCTTTCGGTTTGTTTATCTTCATTTTTATATTAAGACGATCTATAAAATAGTCTTTATGTTAACCAATATGTTCAGTGTTTTCGTGTAAAATAACTGAAAAATCTGTTACTTTTTCTGTATGTTATAGCGTTCCTATTTAAGGATTCGTTTTGATGCTGTATAAATTATATGGAAAATATAGGTACAGAATTTAATGTGAAAAAATGTATGTTTATTTTTAGTGGAGTTAATTAAATACAATTCATAGAAATAATCCTAAAAGCTTAAATGATGTAACATAACCTTAATATTTAAACAGTCTCTCTTTGGAAAAGTATAATTTTATAAGGCTTTTGCGAAGTGTCTTTCAAAGAAAAAAGATACTAAATAAAATTAATCGTAATTTCGTATGAAGCAAAGCGAGTGCAGGTTACTAGTTAAACGTTAATACTGCTATTTATATCCAATATAATTTGTATGTATGTTCTTACTAAATATCTTATATAACATCAAACATTTGCAAGCAGTCTTAAATATATCATTATTAGCCAACGAAAGTATAACCTTGACTGTACCATACATTCCCAGGCATTTGAGCAACCATCTCACAATAGTAATAACGAGATTGCAAAACTCGTGTCAAAAGCAAAAAACGGGTTGCACTAGCAACCTTGACACGTTACGTCAACCAAGGTGAAGAGCGTTAACCAGTAACCAGTCCAATTATGTAACCGTTGTGTAAGATAAGTTGCGAAATACTCTTTTCGACTCAATCTGTATGTTGCAGAATTAATTATGTTGCTTAAATTTAAATTGGATTTCGGACATGGGACGCATTTTTTTAACGGCGATTTTATGGCGTAAAATGTCACTTACATTTTAGAAAATAAATTAATTTTCTTTAATTTATTCACACTTCACTATTAACACTAAACATAAGGTAAAATTATAAATAATTAGAATATGGAATACATATTCTGAAATAAAATATTATTATTATTTATGATAAAATATGATTAGATGAAGGTTAGCTAAACGATGGATCACGCGGTGATAAGTAGTAACTGCTACTCAAATCTACATGATCAATATAGAGCAGCAAAACGGATTTATCACACATTAAACTGAATCACAATCCGACTGAAAGCAAAACATATTATTAAAACCATTCCATGATAGATTTTTAGCTAGGCTGAGAAAGAGCATTAGTAAATGGTCTCGGAATTAAATACACAATCTTCTTATTTAGCAAGATCTTAAGACTTTACGATCTTTAAAAGTTTTTAACCGACTTCAATAAAGGAACAGGTATTCAATTCGACTGTATTTTATTTATATTTGTTACCTCAGAACTTTCGACTGGGTAAACCGATTTTGATGTTTTTTTTTTAATCGAAAGCTGGGGCAAGTTCCACTTAAATTTAAGCTAGATCTGACGAGTAATTTTTGAGTTATTTTGAAGTCGGTTATTTGTTTTTGGTAAAATTCTGATTATGACTAGGACAGAACTATCGCATCCTACTATATTAGAATTTATAAATGCGAAATTTTTTTGAGGACTTATGAATGATTTTTAGTTTTTCTCGGAAAAACTACTGAACGGATTTTCATGAAATTTAGCACACAGGAAGACCATGATTTTATTTTATTTATTTATTTTATTTATTTATTCATTCCAAAATATTATCACTAACATTACAGGTAGGTATGTCCTAATGCGTTAGTGTATTTCACATAAATAAATTGTAGGTGATATTTTAATATTAATATTAGTTGACAAATCCTATTTAGTCAATCATCATTCCTAAAATAAATAAGTCAATGTTAGTAAAAATAATAATGTCATAGTTAGTAAATCCACACAGTATGATAAGATACAATCTACTATACTTATTTTCCCGGAAAACGAGATCAAAGTACTGCAACGAATGATTAACCTTGATAGATTATTATTAAGCAAGAAATATACAGATGTACTCCGAATACACTACTGTATATTTATCTGAGCAATATTAAAATTATACAAACATCTTGTATTCGATCTCGCAACTCCGCAATCCTTACGTGTGGTTGCGTGACATTGCGTCAACGTAGTAATTAGCAGACTGGCTTAGCCGAGTCTGTTGAGTTCAATATAAAGTTTAAAAACACACGTAGATATGGTGATTCTGTACTAAGAAGCGATTTAAGTAACCGTTACTGACTCTGAGTTGGGACGTAACTTCAATTATGACATGTTGAGGCTTGCATTATGAACAAAAAAAAATGCACACTTATACCGTAATTTGAAATGATTAAATAAGTCGTTAAAACCATGGTGTAAAGAGAAAAAAAGAAACTGCAACCAAGGAACTTAGGATCCTTATTTTTTTGTCAATCACTAAAAATTTGCTACTCACAGTACATAGCACCCTGCGCGGATTTGAGCTTGTGTATGTCCTCGAAATGCTTCAAATGTCATCACTTGCAACGGTGTGATTACAGTGGTCAGATTTGTAAAATTTTCTTCATAATCATTTGACACAATAGTAAACGATCAGCGAAATACGAGAAATAATTTTCTTTGTCGCTTACAAAATTCTTAACAAAAATTTTGAACCAAGATTCACAAAGACGACTATTGCACGGATTTTACTGAGTAAAAAAAATTACGTTTTTTACTACTAGAGAATAATATTATTAAAGATCGATTTTCTTCAGAAATTCTATTCATAAAACAAGCGCAATACTAAATAAATTATTCTAATTTTAAACCGAAATTAAATGGTCGATTTATAGTTTAAGCGTGAACCAGGCGATTAATTTGCAATCGTATCGGTTGACCAATTTTTACATCATCGCCCATCTAAATAACCTTTCCGACTCATCTTTCACTACAACGACGAATCAAATCACAATACATAACAAAAATACAAATACAACAGCCAATTTAAGTAACAAATATTTTGTAGTTAAACATAAGTATTACTAAAATCGATATTTCGTCGACTCGTTTGCGATATCGATTTAGAAATAGTTCGAAAAGCGTCCAAGGACACATTTAATGGGTCTAACGTAATGCTACGGCAAGTTTGCGCCTGTCGAAAACTGGCTATTTCAAATAATAGCAGTTATGTAAGTTTTATTACCGATGTAGTTATGAGAATCAATAAATCGCGAACTTGGATCGTTTTGGTGTAAGCGACATTTTGTTTGCTGTCAAAGCTTAAAATTTGAAATTAAGTAATTAAACAATTAAGAACAATTTTAATGCAATGCATTAATGATCGTGTATTATTTTGTTGTGAATATTCAGGAGTGAAGTCAACAGGATTAAGACATTGTTTATTTATAGTAAAAATGATGTTTTACACATTAAGGCATTTTAGCCTGGTCGTTACTTTTTACTAAAAGATCATAGTGTTAAGCTTGTGATAGTTATACTGCGCTCAATAGATTTTATTCCTTAAGAAATATATACCGTATGACTTTTCAAAGTGGATCGAATCAAATTAGTCCTGTTCTTATCCGGCACGGCGAAACATCACAATATGCATCGATGATATCCTCTCTCCTCATTCAGAAGGTGTGAGCTGCCGTGGACTTTTTTACCGTATCCTAACATAACGTTCAGCATTAACCCTAAAGGTCGATGCGTACGTAACGTGGACGGGACGGGGACGGGACGGGACGTGAAGTTTCATTGAAATTTCAGTGAACATCGTTTCATTGAAAATGTAAACGATAGCGCATACGCCACGGAGGCACCGGGACGGGAACGGGGCACGTACGTATGTTTATGGCCCGTCCACGTCCCGTCCTCGTCCCTTCCACGTTACGTATTCAGCGACTTTTAATTTAGCTTTGATCTATTGCAAGATTTGATTCATACGCTCATGTAGACCAACAGTCCTTAGAAACTGCTCCAACCTCCCCTTTTCGTGGTGCCCACTGCTGGACACGGACGAGGCTCATGGTTGGGCTGATGGAGGTTGCTGGTTTACCACCCTGTATAATCTCGTCAATACTTGCATGCTATGTATTTTGCACGGAGCAACTAATCCTATTATCAACCGTGAAATGTTTATCAGCCCTTAAACGAGCTGATGATTCACCTGATGGCAAGTGGCCATCGTTACCCATGGACACCAGCTACACCTATGCGTTGCAAAAGAAAAGAAAAAAGAAAGACATGAGCATGAATCAGCCGCCAAACGACTCGTCGTGTTCCGGCTGGGAGCTCGAGAGCCAGTTTTCTTTCTTTTTCTTCTTTCTTTCGTGGCGGCAACGCATCACTGATGCCATTGGTGTTGATGATGTTCATGGGCGACGATAGCCACTTACCATCAGGTGGATCGTCAGCTCGTTTGCCGGCTATTTCCATAAAAAAGAAAGACTATGCCTTTGGTATTACTTTCCTCCATGGGCGATGGTAAGTCTCCTCGTTTATCGACAATCATCTTTTTTTAACTTCATCATACTGCAACGCCATTAACAGGTCATTGCTATCAACCTGTGATCATATTAAAGCTGAAGCTATAATGCAAGTATAAAATTAGCGAATAATTCGCAACTAGCAACACTATCGGTGTCGAAACCGTAGTTCCGTAGATATGTCAACATCGGCGTGCATGCGTCGTCTTACTACACGCTTGCTAAATATACATATAAGTGATAATGGGCATACGGCTATGTTTGATGAGAGCTTTTATATTTATACGAGTAACCGCCCTCGCTTTGCTTCAGTTTTCTTATTTTTTTACACCTTGGGTTACATTATTGGAGTTTTATTAAGGAACCCCTAATTTTTTTGAAAATATAATATAGCCTATGTTACTCGTGGATAGTGTAGCTTCCTAACAGTGAAATAATTTTTCAAATCGGTTCAGTAGTTTCGGAGTCTATTCAATGCAAACAAAAAATCAAATCTTTCCTTTTTATATATTACTTAGTAATAGATAATTATTTATTTATCCATAGCACATAATACATATCATATAATAATGTATAACATAAAATATGTGATACCCTGGTAGGGTATCGCAATGCTAGAGTGTGCAGTCAAATATATGTATATCGAGAAAAGGATGGTATGGCCGTGCCGCTTTTTTGCTCGACTTGGCGGGGACACTGCCGTGCCCCCAGATATGGAAGAAGGGGTATTCACGGTATTGGTTATTCAATAATATTCCTTTTACTTTGCTCCATGATATATTTCCAGTTCTCCTAACGTTCACATCAATAACAATCTGTACTACTCCGTGATCAGTAATCGAATCCCATAGAATGCCTCACACGTATTGTTCTAAAAAGACACACTCCTTATTCTAAATATTTAGTTTTTCTTCATGACTTCTTGTAGGACAGCATCTCCATCGGCCGATCGTTGTAGAACCAAACAGGTCGCTCGCCGACACATACACATTATATTTATCCTCCAAAAATTATTGCGAACTGTACATGAAAATAAACTATTAAAGGAATACTAACAAACTGATAACATCGCACTGATTACTCGATGTCGCGAATGGCATGGACAGTAGAAAAAATCATTACAATTTAGACCCATGACTCCATTGATTCGACCTTTATCTGTGAAATTAAGTAAAAAAAAAAAACACTCTATAAGCCTTCCATAGCTTTGCTTATTTTTATAAGTGTGGTTATGAATATGGGTAGACTAAAATACCTAACACGCTATTTAAGTGGTTGATAACCACTAATTGTAATGGGCAGGTTTTCTCAAATTCTTTTTCACTTTCTTCTTTCGAAGCAAGTGTGTTAAATAATTTCTAATAGTTGCATCTAGGATTCTAATTTTAACTCATGTTTTTCGTTCGTGAACTCGTTCAAATAAATAACACTACACTCATAGCCGCACACTAGGATTCCGTGTCATGGACAACACACAGAGACAAGAACACTCACACGCAGACCGAGAACTAAAATTCAAATTCATCATTCAAATTTCCGGAACTGGAAATCGAACCCAGGACGCTTGGCACGGCGATCCGGCTTTGCCCAATGCTCTACAGTCTACACGGGTCGTCAAAATCCCTAATCTATTACTATGTCTCAAGTTATTATATACAATATTGCACTATTATTCCGCGCACGAGCCGTAGACCTTCCTAGCTATTTCGCCACCAGGTAAGTTGACCTGTTGCAATTCTACTGCTCGAGAACCACCGAGAGTAGGCGAGAACCAAAATAACTGAAATAACCCACAAATAACTATTAATAAAACCAGTTTAATGACATTACGTTACTTAATAACTATGATAGCACAATTTGTAATTGTAAATTATGTCTACAATGCGTCTGCGATGATTTTTAGGCATAATTTGGTTAAGTCTGTTTAGTATAGATTCCTCTCTAGTCTGACACCCCAACTCAAAATCACTAACGGTTACTTAAATCGCTTCGTAGTGCAGAATTTGTCTGGTGATTCTTTACTAAGAAGCAATTAAAGTAATCGTTAGTGACTCTGTGTTGGGGCGTAAGTGTAAGAGTAATATGTACCTTCTTATGTTAGGCAAATAGTAATAAAGGGTATTCATAATCTAAATTTTAATAACAAAAAATAACCGACTTCAAATTTAGGGTGACATGGTAAACAGTGAACCACTAAAAGTTTAAACATTTATAAATCCACCGTATGTGAATGTAATTAAGAACTATTGACTTTAGACGAAAGGAAATTTATAAACTTGTGTTCTGCATATCAATTTCAGCACCAATACTAATAGTTTATTGGTAATATTGTTTTTTTTAAAAGATGGCGAATGGTTCACTGTGTACCAGTATAAGTACACAGTGAATCGGGGGGTGAGTCTACAGTGGACCAATGTGTATACAGTGAACCATAACTTTAATTACCTACCTTTATCGCATATTTAAAAATATTTATTGATAGAAATGTCGTTAAATAAAACAGTAATGTAGTATTTAATAATTTAATATTTGTATTTGTCAGCAACAACCACATAAAACAGTACAAAACAAACTAGTGTGTACAAATTTAACTTAATAAATCTAATTAGGAACACTGACTATATTAGTTAAAGCTTGGCTCTTTATATTCTACATTACAATTAACAGTGTTTAAGAGTATTACCAGTCTTTTAATCAAATTTTAAAAGAATTAAAGCTTCTTATAACAGTTACCACCAAAAAAAAAAGATTATAGGACCCCTTGTAATGTAATCCAACATTATCTTGAGTCTCGTGTTTTTTTTTTCACATATCTTCTCACAGTTAAATATTTTAAATTACAATCTTGTGCTGCTTTGTGTATACTCATTCCGTTCTTTACAAGATCTACAGCTTTTTTCTTATATTTTGCATCATGTCCGCCAATTTTACGGTTCCTGTTGTAGTTCGACCCTATCTAAAACAAAAATATTATTATAATTAGTATTATATCTTCTATTAACGCCTTTCTTGTTTATTTTATTACAATCACAGTTGAAAAGTTTATGCATAAATTGTATCGGACATAATTAATAAAGTGATTGGTACACAGTGAACGATGGTTCACTACTTTTTTTGGCTCCAAGCACAAAACCATGTATTGTACGACCGTTACGAGCGGGAGTGCGCCGTCGATTGGGGAGTGCGGGAGGTGGTTGAAGGCAAATTGTTTCGCGTTTGCAGTACGGTTTGACAACGACGCGTTTTTGGGATATGAGTGGTGGTGCACTGTGTACTACTGGGCCACTGTTTACCACCTGACACTCAAAAACTACTTGTCAAATCTAGATCAAATTTATGTGGGACCACATGGCAAGCACCTGCTTTCGATTAAAAAAGAATCATCGAAATTGGTTGGCGTGATATTGAGTTATTCGTTCATTTGTCACGCACATACTTAATGCAAATTTAAGACTTATATGGTTTTCTCATAGATTCCATTGTCAGATCTCAATAAAATTTAAGTGGGACCACATGACAAGCACCAGCTTTCGTTTAAAAAAACAATCATCAAAATTGGGTCACCCAGTCGAAAGTTGTGAGGTAACAAACATAAAAAAATACAGTCGAATTGAGAACCTCCTCCTTTTTTTTGAAGTCGGTGAAAAAGCAAAAAAAATATTGTAAGTTACAAATAACAATACTACAATTCATAGCCGTGACCATAATGTAGCCTTGAGGAAGCTTTACCGATTCACAATAGACCGTAATTATCTTAATTTCAATTATAATATAAAAAATCAAATCTTTTTCTCTTTCTGTCTCCGAATGAAAAGTATGAACGCTAATAAATGCCCCCAGTTGCAAAAAAATTGAATATCAATACAATTTTAAATGGGCCAAAGGTTAGCACCCAAAGAAAAAAACAGCACCTTTGATATCGAAGAAAAAACGGTTGAAAAAAAAATGTTTTAATTATTTAAAGTATAAATACAGATATTTACATATTAAGACATTTATCGTGCAAGTACTAAACAAACACAATAACATTATGTTATCAGTCTCGAGTACTTGTCTTTATCAGTATATCGCCAGACAAAGTCTACGTGTTTCGCAGCGACCTATAAAAATGTAGATAACACGTTATATAATTTATAGATAAGTACTATTGTATTGTATTAGCATTTTAATATGGCTTTATACCTACAGACTTAAAAAAGGTGGAGGTTCTCAATTTAGTTTTTTGTTTTTTTTTTTTTTTTTTTATGTTTGTTACCTCAGAACTAAGTAATTTATGAACCGATTTGTAAAAATGTTTATTTATTTCAAAAGATACTACCAGATGTTTGAAAACTTCTTTAGGCGCGTTGGGCATTTTTTAAGATGGGATGAAACCATACAGTTCGCGACACCGTCATCATTTTAATCGACACCTACCTGTGGTGCCATCTCCGAGAGAAGTACAGAACTATAGTTACTTAATTTACAGCTCGTATTAATAATCAAGATTGTAGTTTATATGTACTACGAGGCGTTGGCAGCCATTCACAAAAATGTAATGAATAAAAAAACACTTCATTTAAAAGTATTTCCTGCACAACAAAATATTTCCTGACGACTCAAAAAATACGCACGTAATTCTTCAAGTTTTCACTTCTGTTGGCACTCTCAGAGTACCTTTTCTTCTTTTTATTGGTATTTATCATATTCATATTTATCAAAGTTGAAATCTGATGATCAGAAACATTTTCTAATCTAATCTAATATTTTGGTAATTACTTTATTTTTGTTCAAGACAGAAAGGATATTGAATTATTTTAAACGGGTTATATTTTGTAACAGTTCGAATTACAATCAATTTTATTATACTTACGATACCTTACTCAATTTACAACAAAACAAAATAATACCAAGGCCTTATGATTATCAGCACAACACGTGTAAATAAAGCAGACAGTCCAGACATTACAAAAATGATATCAATAAATTCGCAACAACAGTATTGTGTTGAAAATTTACAGCATTCAGAGATATCTCGCAAGAATTAGCGAATGTGTGAAACGAATTGCAATAGTAATTACCCTGCGTTGTTCACGGGTTGCTTCACGTGGTGATGTTGAGAAAAATATGACGACGCTGACATTGGACGTTGGTAAGGGGTAGATTAAGTACTCTCTAGAAACTTGACTCTATTATATGAATATGTCATTGCATACGCTTGGAATACTGCTATGTCCAGTTCCGCGATTCCTCAGATCCTTTTGACACGTTATGATTCAAAAGTAGAAAAAAAAAATTTGATCTTTTAAAACACTATAGGTATAGTTTTAATTCTTTATTTGGGTATATCCCGTATTTTTTTATAAAACCTTACAATTTTTCAAAAATATATCCTACGAAATGGTGACGTCGACTTTATTCCAGAAACATACTACAATATTATAATTGTGTATATTATAGTACTGTTGACAACCCTAACGTTGACCATGATCCACGTATGGGTCAAAACATCAATATAAACAAAATTCGTCTCTATTTATATGATGTCTTGTTTGAAGAGTTTCAACTAGCAGCTGTCACAATATCGCTTCAATAAATTCTACTTACCACTCGAATATTAAACCTGAGAATATTCAACATCCCCAAAACACATTGATAATGATAACGTTAATTCGGACGTAACTGTCTCTACCAGTGACGTGACGTGACAATCGCGTGACTGAGGCTCACGTGTCGCGTTTACGTCACGCAAGACCCCGACAGACGGGAGTATTCTGGCTGCAACTGACAACGGGATATTAGCTCCCGTAACCCGAACTAGTTATGTATAAGCAGAATATTCTAGGAAAAATAAGTATTTTTTAATGGAAATAGCCGGGAAACGAGCTGACGATCCACCTGACGGTAAGTGGCTATCGTCGCCCATGGACATCAGCAACACCAAAGGCATCACTGATGCGTTGCCAGCCAAGAAACAGAAAAGAAAAAGAAAAAATAAATCAAGAAGATTTTTTATAATGTGCTGTTTTATTGATTATGTTCACTGTTTTTTATTATCTATTTCTATAATTTGGACAATGCATTATTTAAAAGCGAGAGGTACGATTACACGAAAGGTTTTTAAATCACTTATTAACCCTCGACGAAAAAAGATGGGTGTTTTAAGTTAACGTGTCTATGGCATCGTAACTCCCAAACGGAAACCGATTTTGATCTCACTGTTTTTGTCTGAAAGGTGACTTAACTGAGTGTGTTGTTTTAACTACCATGTTTCGTGTAAATAAAAATATAAGAATATTAATAATTTGAAAATAAAACTAAGGCAAGATGACTTAAAAAACAATCAGTGATTTGTTTCATAATTCAGAAACTAGTAAAATACATTTTTTTCAGTTGGAAAAATGCTTGCATAGAGCAATTAGATAATGCATTTTCAGAAGGAAAGTTCTCGGTCAGCTCTCCGCCTACGCCGAATCTGTCGGGTCCACTGATCTACTCGTATATGTCAGGTCTGTTACGTCGGTATTACACGTGAGGGAAGGACACACGTGTTTCTGTTATGTAGTAACAACTGCCAGTTATGTCCGTAAGTAATATGTAACGAGAACGTGACAGATATGTACTAATCATCCGTTTTCTGATATTCTTAATCATTATCTTGTTGGTTTTTTAATGGAATAGCCGGCGAACATGCTAAAGATCCACCTGATGGTAAGTGGTAATCGTTGCCCATGGATAACAGCAACACCTAGAAAAGAAAAAGAAAGAAAGAACTGGTTCTTTAGTAGTTTGGCGGCTATTTCAAGCAAGAGGGTGGAAGCTATCCAGGCAGATTTAAATCTTAACTAAACGACGAATCTCTAGCCTAATTGGTATCGACCCTGCCTGCGAAGCAAGGGGACCCAGGTTCGATTCCCAACTTGGGAAAATTTTAGTGGCCCAGCCAGGTTTGAGGCGGGTTACACCACTATGCAAATCGGGATTATACTGGGTGGTACAGAGCCCAGCTAACTCCAACAGGATTAGAAGGGACCTATGCCGTAATCTCGACTGTTGTCTACCAGGGTGCACCACGAGCAGGAGAGGTTGGTTTGATTGAATGGTTGGAGTCCAAAGATTTCTATGTATTCTAGTCAATTCTCCATCACTCCTTTACTATCTCACTTACTTTTTCCATGAAAAACATAACCAAGGCGCTGACTGACTTCGGACTCCCGTGCTATGCCGCATTTTTAAATTCAGAATAGCCTGTCTATTACTATCTATGATTACTATACACAGAAGACTTTGATGGAGTCCATATATGCTATTATAATATTCACATTTATCATATTTAAAATGTAATTAAATTCAAACTTATAAATAAATTATCAATATTGAAATTAAATTGCAACTTAATTAAATAACTAATACAATTTATCTACATACATATTTTAAGCCAATAGATTGTATTTGTCTGAACAGTCTCTACAACAAACCGTTTTAATTTCTTTCAGCATCCACGCCTAACGTCTTTAATACTTGTATGGGAAATACTTTAAAAGTCATGTGCTCATTTTTCCGTAGCCTTGCCTAGAGGCCCGTTGTAGATAAAGAAACTAACTTGAATAAACTTGCAATTGGGTTCTCAATCCGTGAATCGGTAGGGCGACTAGGTGGTGGCCTTCTGAACAACTTCTTCTGTGGATGGACGTCTCCTGTATCTCGTTGCAGAACAGCTGAATCGTTCACGAGATTTCCAGTGGAATCCAGTGTTTTCTTCATCTACAATGAAAAATTTGAAGCGCTCATAGCCCAGCGGCTTGCGTCGATCCTATGTGATCGACAAAGTTAAGCAACAGCGGGCGCGTTCGGTATTTGGATGGGTGAGCGCAAGTGCCAAAAATTTCATAAGCGTTTCCGTGCTTCGGAGGGCACGTAAAGCCGTCGGTCCCGGTTGCTATCATAAGATAACAGTCGTTAAGCCATGTCGGAGGCCCTCAGACAGTTTGAAAACTTCCGACAATCGGGTTGGCCACTAACCCCTCCACCAACCCGCACTGGAGCAGCGTGGTGGAGTATGCTCTAGGCCTCCTCAAGAGGAGAGACCCGTGCCCAGTAGAGGGCCATTAATGGGTTGAAGCCAATGAAAATTCCAAGTTTCTGATAAGCATAAATGGGGTTCCATTTAAGATAGTCACACCCCCATCAGGTCGTAACACTTCCAAGCATCATTGATTGACAACCCTGTACGATGGTAGTGACCCTGCCTGCAAAGCGAAGGGTCCCGGGTTCAATTCTCGGCTGGTCTAGATATATGTATAAAGTGACAGATACATATGTCATGGGTGTTATAGTGATGTCTTATTTGTGTTGTCCATGCAATCAGCGATACAGGGAATCCTACTGCGAGGGTATGAGTATTTATTTTATTTATTATCTAACCTTCAAGAAAATACAAAGTACCTAAAGGCAGACTATTACGTCTTTACAAACAGCACGTGTTCTGTCATGTGGACGTCGAGGAAATGCTCACACACATACACAAACTCACACAAACAGTATCTTAGTCATTCATTATATAAGATAAACGCTCGAGTTGTTATGTCATCATTATTGATAGTTTAATGGCGGCATGGCAAATAAAACTGATAATAAGGTACATTTTATGATCTTTGATGATTTAATTGTATTATTATCATAATGTGCACAGGTCGCTCCGGCAGTACCGATTGGCTTGCCGAGTCGAAAGTTTTTATGCCATCCGAGAGCCTGCGATATGGCTTTCAATTTGACAAAGTAAAAATCAGGCTTCAATGTCGAATATCGTGTTAGCGTGCTATTATATAAATACAGTGTAATGCATTCTCTTTGTATGACTATCGTGAATATCAGTATGGTAATTGACTTATGCAGGCTACTGTCATCAGTATCCGTCAGGCGTATTGATGTATTGATCCAACGGCAGTCAGTATCGATTACGTTATAGCAAAGAGCACCAAACGCGATTCATTCGTCTTTCGACATTTGGCCTGAACGGTTGGTTGCAAAAGTCATGTCTCTCTGGAAGTTAGTAATATTAGAACCTAATTTTAGTGTTAAAATTATCTTGTGGAAAAGTATAATAAAATAGCTGTTGGATATCGTCGTTTCATTGAGCTGAGCCTAACATCCGTCGTTGCGACTTTAAGACCTCCTATGTGTTATGTGTCACTTTTGGCAAAATCACTTTTTTACGTCAAATGATTCTACATTTTGAAACACTGTCGAATTTAAAAACTGTCATGTGTGTACGACATTTCCATCGTAATTTATTCACCAAATTCAAAATCACCTATGTGCTTTCTAAACAAAACTTTATCGATTTTTATCGATTCCCTCAAAAAGCAGATTTTTTACTCATAAGAGGTTTTAAAGTCGCAACGACGATATGTACATTGTACATCCAACATCCAAAGCCGCTGCGATATAAGAATGACAAAAGGAGTAATCTATTCCGATAATAATATGTAGTGAATGCGTCCATTCAGTAATGCTGTACGACATTGAACATACCCACAGATTTATTAACGTACCGAATGGGCGAATGAAATGAACATGAAGCATGCCTTAGGTTAAAAAAGTTGTAATACACGAGCATGTGCAACGCAGTCCTCTAACTGAGATGCAGGTGGAAAGAGGCAAGCTCTGACCATGTGTGATTGTGTAGGTATACGTAATCAAATATGTATGTATGTGTGCTAAACAAGCATGCTAGTTTCAAGCACATTCCTTCATTCTCAAGCTTTATACTTCGTAGTGTTTACTGCTAATAAATCAAATCAAATCAAATCAAATCAAATCAAATCAAATCAAATCAAATCAAATGTTCAAAATTGGTTTGGTTTACAAACACTTTTTGAAAGTCATGCAAACTACGCCAATGCTTCAACAAGGCTCTACTGTGAGAGGGCCCGGGAGAAGAAGCAGCAACAAACTACCGGGGTTGTTTTTTTCCTGCTCACAGTTACAGATAGCACTTATCATCTACTACAATCTATATTCATAAAACTGGTATTAAAGTGGTATTTTACTTGTAAATTTTAAATTTAAAAGCACATATTCAACAATAATTGAGCCAGTACTAGCACTCAAAATGTCGAGACAAGATTCTTTAAATTAACATAATTATTATCTTTTTACCCGACTGCTTGGAAGGTTATGTTTTTCGCGTGTATCTTGTATGTATGTAATGTATGAGTCTTGTATGTATGCATGTAATATTCTTTATTACCTCGTATCTTCCAAACCGCTGGACTAATTTATATAATTAAGATATCGTTAGATTCTTCTTGATAACCCAAGTGTTCTTAGATAGGTGACGCGGTTAATGTGGTGACTGTAAGATGCCATTGTTTGAAGTATCAAAAAATAAAAATAAATCGAATAATGCAATATGAGTAGGTATCAAATTAAAGAGCTCACCAGAAGGATTTCAAAAAAAACCCGACTGCGTAAAAAAACTAAATCGATACACAGCATAAACAAATCATAAATTCTTTGCAAAATACATGGAGGATAGAGTAGAAGGAGAGCCATCTCTGTATATGAAGTGTCGATAAAAACTCGTCCAATAACGGCTGGCGCTGCAGTGCACTAAATAGTTGAGGTTTTGTCTACAGGCAGCGGGTATCATGATTTTTTTTAATATTTGAACTCTGCAAACTTCACTCCGTCTACAACAGCTATGTTCATATCGCTATTTCTCAGACACTAGCACCATTCTGGAATGGCCATTATTGTAACCTCTATTTTCAGTAAACAGCTAGACACTTTTTCGACTTTCCCCTCATATGAGATGGCTCTTCTTCTACTCTATCCTCCGTGGCAAAATAGAAGTATTAACAGCCGGGACCCATTTAAATTTTACAACGCTCCTTGGGAAGATTTGATTAGTAGAGGAATGGGTCCCGACTGTTTTGCAAAATATTTATGATTTGGTTATGTGTGTATTAATTATAAAAATACTTATTTTAATAGTGTCGTTGTTCGTTATTACTTTTAACATCATTTTAATATACTGGGCCTGTTTTATTTATTTTTAGATTTTTTACGCAGTCGGGTTTTTTTTTTTTTCTTTTTAATTAAACCGTTATAAATCCTAAATTGTTAGGTAAAATGAAAAATGATGAAAGTAACCAAAAAATTATCATAATAGCTTTTTCATAGCAGGGTTTTTCATTTTTTTATTTATTGCTTTTATGGGCCATATCACTTTGTATTGTGCTACGAAAAAACACTTATTTATTATTCACATTTTCTTTCATATTTTTCTGGACACAATCCCGAAGTTCAGAACTCCACATAGAATCGAAGAGTACGCTAAAAGATTATAATAGAAATGCGAAACAGGCAAAGCACAAATTGAGCTGACTGGTTCGCAAATCTGACTCACAAACTGAACCCGACATCATCACTTATCATCAGGAAACTAATCCACTCGTTCGCCGGCTATAAATAATCTGAATTTTACTAAGAAAAAAATAACTAACTTCAAAATAACTCAAAATTTACTCGTCCGATCCAGTTCCAATTTAAGTGGAACCACATGACAAGCACCAGCTTTCGATTAAAAAAAATCATCAAAATCGGTTCACCCAGTCTAAAGTTCTGAGGTAACAAACATAAAAAATACAGTTGAATTGAATACCTCCTCCTTTTTTGAAGTCGGTTAACAAAAAAAAAACGCTCCTAGCAACGCTCATTTCAGTGAATAAAATATTATTTAAATTTTATTATTGTTATACAACTTGCAAATTATTACCTCAAAACGAGCTACTTATCATTGTAATTGGAGGTCAATACGAGTAATTAAAACAATAAAAAATATAGAAAAAACACTGCATATTACATCACGAGGCTTCTTGTAATCGAGTACAGTCGGAAACTAATGTATTTAGTACTCTGATATAGTTTTTCCAACAGGAAATATATTTAATAGTGAAAGATTTGTCTTAATTAGATATTGTCCATGAGCGAAGATGACCACTTAACTAAATCATTATTCCAAAACGTTAATTAAAGTAAAAACTTAGTACTTGTAATAATAAATATTAATAACCTGAATAGGTTAAAATATACCTTTTGGTACTAGATGCTAAATGATTTTCTTTTTCGATTTATTCGTATTACTTATTTTAATAGAACTCAAAATGACATGTACAAAAATTTAATGTAATAAAAGAAATTTTGTACACGATTTCAATTCCTATAGAAATATCTTCTAATTAATTTATAATTGGGAAAGTAATTTGTAAACTGATACCAATACAATTCTTACTTCTTACTCATGTATCAAAACGCCATTCCCTCAACTCCTCATAGATCCCATCATTAGAACTGAATTTTTATCAATATGGGACCAGTTGACATAAAAAAATCCAAATCGGTTATTAAACGGAGTTCTGAGGTAACAACCATCAAAAGAAAATACAACCAAATTAACACACCTCCTGCTTCTTAATTGACTTCAAAAAAAGGAGGAGGTTCTGGATTCGACTGTAATTTTTATTTTTTATGCCTCATTATACTTTTTATATATAAAAATATTTTTTTTATTTGATGCAAAAATTATGCCAAATCAATAACTTATGCACCTGACTGTACTGGCTGGTACAACTGAAATTAGTCTCAGTCAGCGCGCGAACGTGACCGAATACGTAACGAGACACGTGGCTCGCGGATCACGTGTGTACCTGCTGAGACAGTGGATCACTGGCTCACTGGCTCACATTGACTATGGCGGATAGACGCTTAAGACTCATGGGTATGATGACGACCCGTGTGGCGCAATGGTTACCATGCCGGATCGCCGCACCAATGGTCCTGCGTTCGATTCCTGGCGAGGCGGAAATTTGAATGATGAGTTTGAATTTCTGTTCTCGGTCTGGGTGTGATTGCCCTTGTTTAGTGTGTTGGCCATGGCACCCACGACACAGGGAATCTTAGTGTGGGGGTATGAGTGTGAATCGTTAGTTATTTATTTATGATCACAGGTATCACAGCCTTTCTTCCTTTTTCTTCTCTCTTCTCTATTTCCTGAAAAAGTTTAGTGGATAGAGATCGGTAGAAGTACCTAGGCTTTCGCACTACCTACCTGGTTATCTACTACCCGCTTGACTCAAGCGATTGACTGCTGACTCAAGCTATTTGAATCAATACTAAACGACTCGTCGTGTTCAGGTTGGGGACTCGGAAGCCAGTTCTTTCTTTCTTTCACACTTTTATTTCTCAGCCGCACACCACTGATGGCCACACCTTTTGGAGTTACTGATGTCCATGGGTGACCACCTGTTATCATCAAGTGGATTCTATTAAAAAAAACTCTGGACCAAAACCGCTTCGCACCGGCTTCTCACTGTACCGCCTCCCCTCCAGATAATATAATTATGTGTAACCTTAATTTTTTTATAGCCTGAAGGGCCACCAGACCTAATTGGTCACCGTCGCCTATGGATATGAGCAACACCAGAGGAATCGCCAACACAACGGCGGCCTTTTAAGAAAACTCTTTTTACACCTTTTTGACCTCTTTGAAGAGCCCCATGTTATAGCGCCCCAGGAATACCTTAGAAATAAGCTAATTCCTTAGTTTGCACGTGCGTGGGAAAAAATATTATGAGAATTGGACCGTTAGTTTCATATTTCGGCCACTTACTAAAAAAAATTAATACAAAAATTCAAATTCCAGTAGGTACACTCATAACTGTTAACTGCCAACTTATGACACAACTCGAGTAAATAATATTTTGTTTCATTAAAAACCGTATCGGTTCAGCAACTGTACACATAATCGACGGTTCAAAGTTCTATATATTCTTTGTTATATTTTGTTAAATTTTCTTTTAATTATTTTATTATTTATATTACATTGTTTTTTGTTTGTATAGATACGTAACACCTTGTAAAACGTGTTTCATTGTGTCTTACATGTGATCCATTTTGGGGTACCCTACCACCATACCACTCACCACCACACCTTAACGCAACCACAACTCGCCACAACCACACCTTTTTTTTTTTTTTTTTTTTTTTTTTTTTTTTTTTTTTTTTTTTTTTTAACGTGTGGAAAGACCTTCGTCTCATCCAACCGGCCACGGGAAGCCGGACAGGTATGTGGGACTTGAACCCACTAAAACCACACGGTGTCGACGCCTACCGCGTTGGTGCCGGGACTGTGTGCTATTCTCGCTCCACTGCCCCGGCGCGGCGGCCGCTACCACGGCGGCCTCGGCACAGCACGCTCTCTAGCCCCTCTCCTTGGCGAGAGGGTTGGAGCGGCCAGCGGGATGGCCCATCAGCCTACTATTTCCCGCTAGGGTAAAGGCGCGCTCAACACCGGCGCGCCTTTCAACCCGAGCCGTTACGCCGGACGACGAATTCCCGTATCCGTCACCCGACCGGCTGTTGTTATGGGGGCAGGAGGTGCAGGCCGTAAGCCCGCCTTCTGCGCCCTGTGCGCCGGCGGCGGATGGCGAGGTCTGTAGTGTCCTCGCGCTCTCTCTCCGCCGCCTCTTTGCGGAGCATGACGCACTCCGCAAAGGCCTGCACCGCTGTCCACGACGTCTCACTATCGACCATGCATTTGACCACGGTCGGCAGCGAGAGGTCGTCCCCCACGACGGCACGTAACTGCGCGCGGTCTTCCACCCAGGCTGGGCAGTCCTCTAAGGTGTGCTGGGCGTCCTCGTCCTGGCATCCGTCACAGTGGTGGCAAACAGCAGACTGCTCCCGGCCCACCATTCGGCACAGATACCCCCCGAAGCAACCATGCCCGGATAGTATCTGTGTCAAGCGGAATGTCAGTGAACCGTGCTGCCTAGCCAACCAATGGCCCAAAACTGGACGGATCGCTTCGACGGTCCTACGCCCAGCAGTGGGCTGCTCCAGCCTCCGGCTCCACTCCAGGATGGTGCGCTGATACAGCTCGTTGCGGCCGCCACAACCACACCTGCCACAACCAAAACAACACCTCGCCACAACCACACCTCTTTTCTTATTTCTCTTTCTCTTTTCTAATTTCTTAAAAACCAATGTTATAATACTCATTAAGTAAAGGCATATGCCAATTTATATACGTATTAATATTCAATATAATCATAAAAATCACTTTTACGCAAAATTTCATCATAATAAAAAATACGCTACGTAAAAGATATTTACAAAAGATAAAAACTCAATATAGTACAATTTTATATCACTAGATCAAACCGGAAATCGAACCTAGGACACCTAATGACAACTTGAGACCTATTACATTATTTTGAAGCAATCGGGCTATTTTTATCACTCGATAACAACTATTAACATACCAATCGATATGCCCTTGCTGCAGACGCTTTTTATAGCTCTGTATTTATCGAATTGTTCACTTGTTTCATCCCAAGCTAGTAAATGGAAGCTATCAACGATATTTATAATAAGGAAACATTTTCGTAAGACATACGTGTATATTTTTTTATGGAAATACATGTAACGAGGTATAATAATACCTCGTTCAATATCCCTTGGCTGGCAGTTGCATTTTTCTTCTAAATTTTTAAATCTTGACAGTTGGGTTTGTTGACAAAAAATGCAACTGTCAGCTGGGTTCCCATACGGGAGGAATATCGTATTATTGATTGTTTTCATGGTTATTCCTTTAAACTTATTAATACCTACAATGAATGATTTTAATGTACTAAATTAACATTGTTGTTCCATTTGTGTTGGTTACATGATTACAAATAACTTTGGTTTATTGGGACTATTATTAACATATGACCCTAAATTGCATTTTTCTTCTAAATTTTTAAATCTTGACAGTTGGGTTTGTTGACAAAAAATGCAACTGTCAGCTGGGTTCCCATACGGGAGGAATATCGTATTATTGATTGTTTTCATGGTTATTCCTTTAAACTTATTAATACCTACAATGAATGATTTTAATGTACTAAATTAACATTGTTGTTCCATTTGTGTTGGTTACATGATTACAAATAACTTTGGTTTATTGGGACTATTATTAACATATGACCCTGCCCAGCCCTGAGATTTACTATATTATATTTGTGGAGGATCTGCACCCTCGCACTGGCGCCCAATACGGATTGAAATACCTAATACTGATATCTCGCAACTCCTACATAGAGGAATGTGCGGTCTATAGCTCTCTGAAGCAGACGTAAAATATATACACTACGTGTGTGACCTCGAGGACGGCAGAAAGGCTGGTGAAGATGGCTTGATACTGAACTGTGGAATGAAGCGAGCAACCCTTGCGCAGGTACTCCGTCCTAATGCAGTACGTCTAAGTCATTTTGTCCGTCCGATAAGTTTTTCAAAATTCTAAAAGACATTATCGTCCCCATCCCATAGCAGCCCTTATTAGTTATTCGAGTCATTTTTTTATACTTATAATTATAATTTATTGTAATTTTTATTGTTATGACACAAAATGGCATTTTGTTGTTGTTGCTTAGTGACGATTAATTATTGATTGTCAATGAATTATTGATATAATATTAAATTTTATATTTATTGTTACGAACGTTCACAATAACAATTATTACCCTGTTGAACAGAACTTATATATTATCTGCAATAATCTAGAATAAAATAATTATAATGAATCCTAATTTCCTTAATAAATCGGAGTTAATATACGAGATCCTTGCACGCGGCGAAGAACCGCGTGAGTCTGTTCCTCTTTTAAAGGAGCAGTTAATAAAATTAATTAATAATGGTATCACTACATCTTCTTCTCCTTATCCTGTAGAACAAGATTTAAAGGAGATACGTAATATTTTAATCGCTTTAAAAGGAAAATTATCATTATATGAGTTAAAGCCATCTATTTTAAATAAAAGTAAATTAGAAACCTACTTCCAACATCTACTTGGAAGATGCGATCTTTTAGAAATTGAAACTTATCATGACGAATCTATTATTACTCTTCATCAAAGAGCAATGGACGATTTTTTGGCTTTAAATAAACAGTTCAATTTTATAATAAATTCACCTGCATCTTCTTCAACGACTCAACAGTCAGTTAATGAAGACGTTAGCTTAGACAAACTAGTACAAGCATTATCATGTTTAAATGATAAGGCTTTAAGTGAAATAAAAAAGTTCAAATATAAAGGTGATGGTTGTCCCCGAGAGTTTATAAAAAGAGTTGAAGAATTTGCAATAAATCATAGAGTTTCAAATGAAAAATTGTTCCTTTCGTTGTATGACATGCTACAAGATACACCTTTATCTTGGTTCCGTAATAAAGTCAAGTATTTACAATGCTGGGAAAATTTCAAAGATGAATTTTATTTTGCATTTGACATTCATGATCATGACTATAAAATTATGAAATTGATTGATAATTGTAAACAAAATGATACTGATTCTGTGATAACATTTTTCACAAAGATGGAAACACTATTTGAGAAACTGAGAGTACCTTTGTCAGATGATAATAAATTAGAATACCTTAAAAGAAATTTATCATCATCTTTACGGGGTAGGCTTTTACCCGAAAATATAATTTCTGTCGATTCCTTATTTAAAGCTGGCAAGTTCTACGAATCATTAAATACTCCTGAGATTCCTACGACCTCTCAAGCTATTTATTCGGTTTCTCAACCTTTATTCTGCCCGAGATGTAGAGTTAATACGCATAATCTACATTCTTGTAAACGGACAGATGTGGTTTGTTTTCGTTGTGGTTTTAAAGGATATAAAGCTACAGAATGTATTAATTGTAAAAAATCTTTAGAAACTTCACCAAAAAAAAAACTAGTAGGGAAGGATTGTAGAGCTGACTGGGAAAGCTGGCTTAGACAGCTTAATATTTTCATGCGTTCTTACAACATGTCTACAATCCTTTTTAACGATGAACGTAATTTAGAACGGCCATTTATACACATTAAAGTAAATAATGTAACTCTTGCTGGCCTGTTGGATAGTGGTAGTCCTATCACAATTATTGGTAATAACGCACATTTGCAACTCGTTCAACACAATTTTATCGTTAACACTCAATTTAAATTAAGTGGTTCCGTTGCTAATGGACAACACATTTCATCTATTGGTACAATTAATTTACCCATTAATTTTAAAAATAAATCTCACACTATAACAGCTCATGTAATACCTGATATTAAGCAATCTTTAATTCTTGGTATTGATTTTTGGAAAGCATTTATGATAACCAATGAGGTTCTCGATGCCATTCAACTTACCAAATATCCTAACGAACCTATATTTTTAATAGACTGTGAGGATAATCAAGTTACGCACTATGACAATTTAAATAATAGTGAAAGGTTGTCAGCAGATAAAATTATTGAAGAATTTAAAAACATATCAACTGACGTTTGTCCTTTAGGTAGAACTAATTTAGTCGAACATATGATTGACACTGACAATCATCTGCCTATTCGTCAACGTTGTTACAGGCTTTCACCTGAAAAACAAAGAGCTCTTTCAGCTGAAGTCGATAACATGTTAGAGTTAGATGTAATTGAACCCTGTGAAAGTCCTTGGCTTAACCCTGTAATCATTACTCCTAAAAAAGACGGTGAATGGCGTTTCTGCGTAGATAGTAGAAAATTAAATTCTATTACTCGAAAAGACACGTATAAACTTCCTTTTATTAACGATATCTTAGATAACCTTAGGGACGCTAAGTACCTTAGTTCTATTGATATAGCTAAAGCTTTTTGGGAGATACCATTACGTAAGGAAGATAGATTGAAAACAGCATTCCATGTACCTGGTCGTGGTATGTTTTGTTTTAAAGTTATGCCTTTTGGTTTAACTAATGCTCCTGCGACTCAACAACGATTTATAGATACACTTTTCTCAACTATTGATGATAATAAAGTATTTTGTTATCTGGATGATATTGTTATTGCTACTAACACTTTTGAGGATCATATAAATACATTAAATACTGTACTACAAAAATTACGTAGTGCAAATATTACTGTTAATTTTAAAAAGTGTGTTTTCTTTCGTAAGGAATTAAAATATCTTGGATTTATTGTTGATGAATATGGTCTGCGTACAGACCCCGGAAAAGTCAAAGCTATTTTAGATATTCCTCCTCCTAAAACAGCTCGTGATGTTAAAAAGTTTTTAGGTACTGCGAGCTGGTACCGTCGTTTTATACCGGATTTTAGTGATATGGTAGCACCCTTAAATAAACTGACTTCAACTGGTAAAAAGGGTTCTAAACCACCTACTTTTGTTTGGTCTGATGAAGCGGATAAAGCTTTTCACAATCTTAAAACTTGTTTAACTTCTGCTCCTTTACTGGCTAGACCGGACTTTACTAAACCTTTTTCTGTTCACTGTGACGCTTCCAGTTATGGACTAGGAGCAATGCTTGCTCAAGAGTTCGATGGAGTTGAAAAACCTATCGCATACATGAGTAAATCATTAAACGGCGCCCAACGTAATTATAGTATTACTGAGAGAGAGTTATTAAGTGTGATAACAGCGTTAGAACACTGGCGTTGTTATTTGGATAATGGTACTAAGTTTACTATTTATACAGATCATTCTGCTTTACAATGGTTCCTTAATTTAAACAATCCTACAGGACGTTTGGCTCGTTGGAGTATTCGCTTATCTGCGTTTAACTTTGAGTTGAAACATAAAAAAGGGAAGGATCATTTGGTACCAGATACTCTTTCACGTTTTCCGTGTATTAATCTTATACAATATGACCCAGCACATACGAATGACACATGGTATAATGATGTTCGTTCTAAATGCCTAAATACTCCTGCTTCTTGTCCGGATTATTCTATACAGAGTAATAAACTATTTCGATACGTTCGGAGTAACAATTTTATTAGTTCAGAATTTGATTGGAAGGAGGTTATTCCTTCTCAATATGTCTCAGATGTTATTAAAGAAAATCACTGTACGCCTACAAGTGGTCATTTTGGTACTTATAAAACATATATGAGAATTAAATTAAGATATTTTTGGAAAGGAATGTATCGCGATGTTGCTAAATTTGTCTCAAAGTGTGAAACGTGCTTGGAACACAAACATCAGACTCAGAGAACCATAGGTTTAATGGGTGAACCAAAGGTTTGTTCCAGACCTTTCCAAGCTATATCAATTGATTTAATAGGACCTTTACCAATGACGCGAAAATTAAATAAATTTATTTTTGTTGTTACTTGCTGTTTTAGTAAATATTGTTTATTATTCCCAATCAAACGTGCTACGACTGCTATTATACAACATATTTTAGAAAATCTTGTTTTTATGACGTACGGTATACCGGAAACCATATTTTTGGATAATGGTCCACAATTCATTAGTTGTGATTTACAGGAAATGTTCCGTAAATACAATATACCTAAAGTGCTCTACTCACCACTACATTGCCCTCAGGTGAATACAGTAGAGCGTTACAATAAAACAATTATCACTGTTGTAGCTTCTTTTGTTGATCGGGATCATCGCACGTGGGATCTTAATTTAAATAAGATTCAATTTGCGATGAATACTGCGGTTAATGAAGTTACCAAGTATACACCTGCATTTTTAGTATTCGGAAGGGAACTCGTGCCTTGTGGGTCCGTCTATGGTGATTCCGATTTATCCGAGGAAATAATATTTGCTCCTCGTGATCAGTTTGCAGATAATATTGGCCAACTTTCGACATTATTTAACGATGTACAGGCTCGTCTTTGGCATGCACATCGGTCGAATGCTGTCCATTATAATACCAAACGTCAACATCTATCATTTGATGAGGGTGATACTGTTTGGAAACGAAATTACCAAATTTCTGATTCAGGTAAATATTTTTCGGCAAAATTAGCTCCAAAATTTATAAAGTGTAAAGTATTAAAGAAAATTTCACCTCTCGTCTACGAACTGGTAGATTATGAAGGACATCATTTAGGCCGGTGGCATGTTAAAGATCTGAAGCCCAGGTGTCACGTATAGTTTTAATCTTTTAATTTAACTTTACTTTTATTTTATCTCTTGTTATTTTCTTCTTATGTTGTCTCTAGCTTTTAATTTCTTAATTTTATATGTTTGCTCTTCTCTTGTTTTGCTTATTATTTAGTTATAATGTGTTATTATTATTTTTTTCGTTTTCTCCTTCAATTACTATTTTATGTTATATATTTTTTAATTTGTTGTACTTCTAGTTTTAATTCCTACTTTTATTGTAAAAAAAAGGTATTGTAACGAGGTATAATAATACCTCGTTCAATATCCCTTGGCTGGCAGTTGCATTTTTCTTCTAAATTTTTAAATCTTGACAGTTGGGTTTGTTGACAAAAAATGCAACTGTCAGCTGGGTTCCCATACGGGAGGAATATCGTATTATTGATTGTTTTCATGGTTATTCCTTTAAACTTATTAATACCTACAATGAATGATTTTAATGTACTAAATTAACATTGTTGTTCCATTTGTGTTGGTTACATGATTACAAATAACTTTGGTTTATTGGGACTATTATTAACATATGACCCTGCCCAGCCCTGAGATTTACTATATTATATTTGTGGAGGATCTGCACCCTCGCATACATAGTAATATGTTTTATATAATTAGGTGCTAAAAACTCGCCCTGACGGAATCTATGTCATACTGATATCATACAATGAACTAATATGTCATAGCACTAAACAACCGCTAAAATTTTTTACAGCGAGTACAGTAATTAAATAGCCAATGTTAAATTTAGTACCTACATGGGCAACGCTAAATGATCCGATAAATTATGAAGGGTTTATAGGTGCTGAGCCTAAAATTATCATTGAGATACATTTAAAGTAGTCATACAGAAAAACTTATAGGTACTTAGGGAAAGTCTAAGTTTTTATAATTCATTCCTAGTTACGTTCGGTATTTGTATGTAATAGCGAGCATCATAGAAAGAATCACACATTCAATAATGACTCTAGCTAATACAATATAGCTTCTCGCTTCTCGCCTTCAATATGTAGCGCAAATTACAGTTTTTATTGCAAAATTACGCCAGTTACATAGAAATAAAATGATACTAAGTTGTCAGTTTAATGATCAATATTGCATTAACAAAGAAGTGTAATTTATTCTATTGTTATTAATATATCATTATTTATGCAGCGTTTTCTTTAGATAACAATTGCGATCCTTTGATACGGCTCAATAAGAATTATGCAACTATTATAAATAAAAATAGACACTTTACACACACTTCTAAACTATAAATTGCTGATTCTCGGTCCTAGGACAATGATTTCAAAAAAAGGATATGCCCATGTTTGTAAAATTTCATTTATCACAATTATTGTTCTTCATACCAACAAATACGTTGGCTTCAACCCATTAACGGCCTACTACTGAGCACGGGTCTCTCCTCTTGAGGAGGCCTCGAGCATACTCCACCACGCTGCTCCAGTGCGGATTGGTGGAGGGGTTAGTGGCCAACCCAATTGTCGGAAGTTTTCATGCCGCCCGGGGGCCTCCGAAATGGCTTAACGACTGTTATCTTATGTAATAAAGGGATAACATTTTATTTATAATTAATTTATAATTAATGAATGAATAATTTATATTAATTTGACTTTTATTTGACATGACTATTATTATTATTTTATTAATGGAGTAACTGTTATGATTATATAAAATTTGGATTATTAGTTATTAATTAGTGACTATGTGATGTTAATTAAGTACACAGTTATTATAAATAATGTAATAATAATCTGCCTGACTAAGTATTTGTAGAGTATTAAAATTGTATTATAAGATAGTTTAATAATTATTAGGATTATATTAGGAAAATAATGTGACTTATATTGACTAACAATAAAATTAGCAAATAAATTAATATACTAACGCATTAGGTTAAGGACCTGTAATGTTAGTGTGCATAATGATAAATAAATAAATAAATAAATAAATAAATAAATCTTACGATAACAACCGGGACTTTTGATGTTAACCGTTAAGGATTTTCTTCGCCTGGAGCCAAACCTGAGGATATTATCAGGTCATGCTTATAATAAAACTAGCTGACTCGGCAAACGTTGGTCTGCCAAAAATTTAGGGGTGGACCACCCTTAAAATTATGGGGATGAAAAATAGATGTTGTCCGATTCTCCACCCTAGCCGATATGCACGCTAAGATTCACGAAAATCGGTCGAGCCGTTTCGGAGGAGTTCAACTTCTAACACCGTGACACGAGAATTTTATATATTAGATGTATTGTCATCAGAGTTACAGCAGTATGTAAAATTTCAACTCCTTAGTTTCTATAGGAGGAAGTAGATTAATTAAATCGTTTAAAAATAGCGCCACTCTCTCTTACGATCTAGTGAGACAGCGTCGCCGCACCAAATGATGATTGGTCCAATTCGACTTATAATAATTTAAGTGCATCGTTTTGAGAACAGTGGCAACACAGTTGATACTATAGCCAGTGTTTACGAACATAATTTGTAAAATTGATTTTGTTCATAATAAATCTTTAATCTTTAATCTTTAACGTGTAACATCAGGTCGCGGATAGTGTCCCTACAATTAAATGAAAAACCGTGACTCAAAAAAAAATTTTGGACTTGTCCTTACACTGAAATTTCTTGATTCGAATTCTGGTAAGGCTTTTCCTATTAATGAAATTGCCGTATTGTGGCGGCTTAGAATATTAATCCCAATGCCACGTCGGATGGATGTCGTAAGAGGCGACTAAATCCGGCCCGCTGGTGGTAGGGCCCTCGGAGGGATTATATTGGTAATATTGATTTTAATTGTTAATTAATACCATTATTACTATTATTATTTCTCCATGGGGTTCGCCTGGATCGCTACCAACCCTTGAGCATGAGTCAGCCGCCAAACGACTTGTGCTCCGGCTGGGGCCTTGAGAGCCAGTTCTTTATTCCTTTTTCTTCTCTCTTTCTTGGCCGGCAACGCATCAGTGATGCCTTTAGTGTTGCTGATGTTCATGGACGACGATAGTCACTTACCATCAGGTGGAAAGTCAGCTCGTTTGCCGGTTACTCCTTTAAAAATATATTATGTATTAAATTACATAAAAATATACCAATGAAAATATATTCAAAGGCTTAATTTATTCTTGTATTGTATTAAACACAAGCTTTTCCTTTTGCGCAAGGCACTTCCTGGGTACATTGTCAGGAATAACTTAGCGCGACCTCATAATGTTTCCTCCTATTAGCTCATATGCTATTGTGGCAGAAGGAAAATAGTCACGGTAAAAATACAGTAATTGATTTAAAAAAATATCTACAATCTACATTGGTTCTAGTTTTCCTTTTTAACACGTTTCACCATCGATCGATTATACCATCTGTGTCCATGCACAGTAAAAAATATAATTATGATACACTTTATTGTGAGCTCTTTAATTTGGTACCCTTACTGAGTTTCTAGACTCAGTTGCAGACATTTAAATTTGAAATGTATTATTTTATATATATTTTTTTATTTAACTTTAATCTAATCAATTTCATTTTAACAATTATTTAATTTTTATTCTAACTGTTTAAATATTATGTTGACGTTTATGTTCTTATTTTTTTTTTATGTAATTTTAACTGTTTGTGTTATTTTACTTAATTATTAGAAAATTTTGTTACACTTAAATATGATTGATGATTTTAATTAGTGTAAGTGAATTATAAATTCGTTCTAATTAACAATAAATAAATTGCATTATTCGATTTGTTTTTATTTTTAGATATTTCAAAGAATGCCATTTTAACATCACCCATCTAAGAACACTTGGGTTATTAAGACGAAACTTAATACTTCGGTACCCTACATTTCCCGTGGTCTGACACGCACTTGCCCGGTTTTTATTTCAGGTACCCAAAGATACCTCAAAAGGAAAAACGGAACCATTATAGAACCACTTTGTTCCCCATCCTCTTGCTTGTCTGTCCGTCTATCCGTCTGTCTATCTGTCAACTCTCTTTTTCTCAGGAACGCATGGAGGCATCAAGTTGAAATTAATATGCAATTTTAGGTCTGCAATCGTTTGAAGCTGTGAAACATCAAGCTCAACTCAATCGAAAGATACGGCTGTTAGTGTCGTATTTTTTGTGTTTATTTTAGCACTCACAAAGAAATCAAAATGAATATGGTATTTCCCGTTAACTTAGAATGATGTTTAGCAAAATGCAATGCACAATGCACATGTAAAATAAATTATTCCAAAACCAAAAATTTGGAATCACATCACAAAAAAATAGTTTTTACTTATTTGCAGTTGGTAAATTGATCGCGACCTACAGTTTGGCCGCTGTATCTTGGCGCGCCTGAACTTCGCGCAGAAGGCTGCGCAGTAACATAATTCGCCAATACTCGATACGCGGTGTATTGTGTTGTGTCTCAGTCACACGTTAGCATGTTCGTGTTTCCATCTCTGTCTTACATGCGCTAAAGTTCGCAAAGCCTATGTTCAGACGCGCCAAGATACAGCGGCCGTACTGTACATACGAGTATGTCGATGTATAGGGACAACAGTTGTCCAATGGCGAAGTTAAGTTTATTACTCATTCAGTTTAAAGCAATCTTCCGTTCTATAAGTTTTACGGAACCTTCAGAGTCCTATTCGCACTTGACCGGTTTTTTCACTCAAGTGTCGCTAAGTTCTTGAAGATCCATTAAAGAGGAAAATGTTAAACCCGTCCAGGGTAAAACATACGCGCATTTACTTGCATACATAATGGCACAACACTAGTTCCTGCTGACTGAAGGTAAATCTAATTGACGGTCAAGTTCGGTAAGCTGGCCTCTGTCTATTCAATGTAACATGTACTCAGGTTAACATGCATAATTATGGCACATCTTACGCCCTAACTCAAAGTCACTAACGGTTACTTTAATCGCTCCTTAGTAAAGAATCACCATATAAATTTTGTACTAAGGGGCCATCCATAAATTACGTCACACGTTAGGGGGAAGGGGGGGGACGATGTAGTGTGATAAGGGGTGGGAGGGAGTCCCTAAATTTCGTGACGTCACATTTCAAAATCGAATAATTGGTATGTATAGGTAAATATAAACAATGAATGGAAATAAAACTTATTTCGCAACTGCTGTTTTAATTTAATAATTTCTAGGTGTAAAATTTCATAATATGTGACGTCACACTAGGGGGGGAGGTCTCACAAATGAGACAAGCTGTGACAAGGAGGGGAGGTCTCACAAATGAGACCAGCTGTGACAAGGAGGGGAGAGGGGGGAGGGGTAAAAAAGTCTTGAAATTAGTGTGATGTAAACTAGTAATCTCATTAAGGCTACGTCCGCACAGACAGGTGGCTTGCTTAGCGCTTAGAGCAAAATTTTTGAGTTTCAGTTCTATGTATGAGGAACGCCCAAAATATACTTATTGTTTTTTTCTATTTTTGTGTGAAAATCTTAACGCGGTTTACATAATACATCTACTTACCAAGTTTCAACAGTATAGTTCTTATAGTTTTGGAGAAAAGTGGCTGTGACATACGGACGGACAGACAGACAGACAGACAGACAGACAGACAGACAGACAGACATGACGAATTTATAAGGGTTCCGTTTTTTGCCATTTGGCTACGGAACCCTAAAAACCTGCTGGAACCCCACCATATCGTAACAATAAGTTAATTAACTTCATAACTACAAGGTTACATTACTACATAAATTAGTAAGGTAAAGAGATGAAACAATAAAACGAACGCAATACTATAATATTGTCTGTTTAGCGCAAACCATTTAGAAATATTTTTAATATATTGTTTTATAATTATCTAAATCCAGGAAAATTTTTGATTTTTTTTAAATTATAACATTTGACCGAACATTAAAATCTGATATGAAATTATCGAGTCGGTCCAAAAACGATTAAAACATAGTCTCCACTTTTTTTCATGAAGAAAATATTTAATCAACAAAACCTTGTCAGTCAAATGGTCGTGACGTACTAGCACATGACAGAAACACATCATAATAACCCTACTTATCCTTAAAATTAAAATGCCATACTTGAAATTTTATTGAGAAGTTATACTCCATCTTTTCTTTCCATCAATCTATGAATGAGCGCTTCTGGCTACGTGTAATAACTATCTGTAGTCTGTAATTTCTTAATAATGCCATTTAGGAGTTGCAACGCCCGCAATCGCGAATACCTGAGAGATTTGCACTTTGCGAAACTAAATGTCTATTGCGGAGCGTTGCGCAACTTTAGGACAGACAAATTACGTTTTTATCATGTTTTGGATGCACGTGTATTCTATCAAAACTCGCTGCGCAATACAACCTTGGCATGGCGTTGCATAATTGCGAATTAATTGGCAATTTTGGCATGATTTATTGATCTTTTCAGAGTGCAAGGAAGCGAGCAGTTAAAAGAAAGTAGGAAGCGAGACATTTGATTTACTGACGAGTAACCGCCCTCACTTTGCTTCGGTTTTCTTATTTTTTTACACCTTGGGTTACATTATTGGAGTTTTATTAAGGATCCCTATTTTTTTTTAATATAATATAGCCTATGTTACTCGGGGATAGTGTAGCTTCCCAACAGTGAAAGAATTTTTCAAATCGGTTCAGTAGTTTCGGAGCCTATTCAATGCAAACAAACAATCAAATCTTTCCTCTTTATATATTAGTATAGATGTATTGTCATAAGCTTGAGTTAACATTTTAGTACCTGTTTTTAAAACTTGGCTTATAAAAAATATATCGATTCAAAGGAATTTCATCAAAAACCTATTTCAAATGTGGGGTAATAAAAAATAACTTTCCCTAATTAACATTTAATTCATATTTCTACTTGTAATCTATTTTATTATTATGTAGTAACTCCGTTGTGCACGTAATGTCGATTAAAAAACATGATTGCTGGACACGCATTTGTCGACACTGCAAATAATTGTAATATCTACTTTATTGCAAAAAGCTGAGTCTGCAAACAAAATCAATTAATAGAATTTCAGAAACACTATTAGGTAACTAAAAACTGTAGATCTATGCACAACGTAACCGAATAATACATGTATGGCTTCAACCCATTATTGGCCCACTACTGGGCACGGGTCTCTCCTCTTGAGGAGGCCTAGAGCATACTCCACCACGCTGCTCCAGTGCGGATTGGTGTAGGGATTAGTGGCCAACCCGAGTGTTGGAAGTTTTCAAACCGCCTGAGGGCCTCCGACATGGCTTTACGACTGTTATCTTATGATAACACCCGGGACCGACGGCTTTACGTGCCCTCCGAAGCACGGAAGCGCTCAAGAAATTTTCGCCACTAGCAGTCACCCATCCAACTACCGACCGCGCCCGCTGTTGCTTAACTTTGTCGATCACATAAGATCGACGCAAGCCGCCGGGCTATGAGCGCTTCATAGCCTTCATTTCAATAATACATGTATCCTGAAATGAATTTATCGGAGATGGTAATATTTTTAAGTCTTTCTGTCTACCTGCCTACAAAGGCGGATCCAGCTTTGGCGCCAAGGGAGTATCACATAGGGGGGTCAAATCACAAGAAGTTAAAATTTAATTTTGATAATAATAGATAGAAGTAAAAAAAAGGTATTTTATTAATAAATGTAAATACTATACTTAAAAAATCTACCTATATTTAAATAACAAAATACATTTTTCTTTTACGTTTTCTCCCGAAACGCGTTTTCGATGCTTTCGTTCTCGAATACTGCGTTTGCTGTCAAACAGTAAGGTATATTTTTTTTTTTTTTTTTTTTTTTTTTTTTCGCGGGTAGGCGTAAATTAAGTAAACATCGTTTTTCTGTTGCTTGATTTTATTTTTGAGTTAAAAATATTAAAACAGTGTTTATTAATGTTTTTTATGCTTAACTAAAGTTATCTACCTACCAGCTATATTTCCTTGATATAAATTTCATCACAAAGTTGCATTTAAATTCACTTGAAATACTACTACTTCTACATACTGCACACTATGGATTCTCTAAAAGGTTCATTCACTGCTATGCAAGACATGTTCCATGCTAAAATGGCCGAGTTCACCCAGCAGTTGCAAGGGAACAGCCCCTCTGCATCCACTTCTGCATCACTCCCCGCCGAGTTCTCTGCATTCCGGACCTTCATACTGCAGAGCTTGGACTTGCTGCAAAAACAAATGGATTTCTTGGACCGGGAACTTGATAGGCAGGAGATGAGATCACGCCGCAAGATGCTCCTGATTCATGGTGTCCCAGAAAATAAAAATGAAGTTCCTTCAGTTGCTGCATTTTCCCTCATCTCGGAGAAGCTAAACATGCCGGAGTTTTCCACGGAGTGCATCAGCCGCTCTCATCGTTTGGGACGTCCAACTAACACGAAGCCAAGGCCAATAGTTGTCAAGTTCCAGGACATATCCATGCGTGACAAGGTTTGGTTTGGGAAGACTAAACTAAAAGGCTCCGGAGTCACCATGTCGGAATTTCTGACTAAACCGAGACACAAGTTGTTCCTGGATGCACGTCAGCGCTTTGGTGTCTCCAGGTGCTGGACAAGAAATGGTTATGTTCAGATTCTGGCACCTGATGGATCGCGTCATCAAGTGGAGTGTACTGCTGACTTCGATGCTGTCCCTTGTGCTTCTGCGTCTGCGTCACCTCAACCTGCACAGCCTGTAGTGGCGGCTCCAAAGCAGACAGGCAGTAAACTGGTTCCTCGTCCACATAAAGAGGATGTAATTAGTCGCACTACACGAAGGCTGCTCAAAAAACAGACGTAGTTTAAGTATTGTTCCTTTTCATATTTATTTTTCACTTTGTATTTTCGTGCCTTCTTTACTTATTTTAATTAACATTTCAAGAAGTTTTCTTGCTCAATTTGCAGGTAGATTGTAATATTATGTGTCCTAGAAATTTATAAAACTTGACTTTGATTTGATTTCACTGACATTAGGTATTATTCACTTTTAATTCGACTTGAAACTTGACACTAACTTGAGTTTACTTGAGCTTAATTTGACAACTGACAATTGACATGACATGTTATGATGACATATATGTATCACTTGTCTATGAGCACTTGTACAGAAGAGCATAGACTATATATTAATTGTGCTCAGCTTGGCATAGACCCAACTCATATAAACACAGATTACTTCCTCTTGTACTTTGAGCTTGAGAATTAATTTCATCTACGGATTATATAGGCATGATGACTGATTTTTAAATACTGTTCTATATTGTTGGGAAATGTATTATAATTGCAATGTATATCATAACTCCACAAAAAATATGGTTTAGTATAAAATGAATACATTTCAATTAAAACTTTAAATTTTAAATATCACGCAACAAAGTAATAGACAAGATGTCATCATCAGTATTGTCATATTCAATGTAATTCGCGCTGATTGAGAGTATTGTGACTGATTGGCGTTCAAGATAACATGGCGGCTTGCCGTATTTTGTAGTCTTATTTTATCAAAATATTGTTAATCTGGCTGATAATAATACGATTAATGCGTATTCTGTAATACATTAATAGGGTTTCATTAATTAAATACATAGTTTTAGTGATAGTTTTTACTTACTTACTGTCATCATGCCTATTGTCAAAGTGTTACTAAGTTAAAGTGGTAAAGTGATAATATATATATGTATATAATTTTAAAAGGACAATAATAACAATGCGAAGTAGGTTTAAAAATATAATATATATATATATATATATATATATATATATATATATATATATATACATATATATATATTTTCATTGTTTTTTACGTACTTGTTGCTGACAGGTAGATGAATTTTTGTTATTTTTTATTTATTTTTTAATTTTATTTTTATTTGCGTTATTACTATTATTAATTTATATTTAGTATATAATCCATACTATGTCTAGTAGTGATAGTGAATCAAACTGTTCCTTTTATTCTTTACCTTCTCCTACTAATGAATTACATAGCGATAGCAGTTTCAGTAGCATCCCTCCTTTAAATGTTACATTAGACTCCCACTTCTCAGATGTACCTAAAAATCTCAATATTGTCCACATTAATGCTCAAAGTATTCCGGCACATTACCCCGATCTTCTGAATTCGCTTGATAATAAAAACATTCACGCTGTCCTGGTATCAGAATCATGGCTCAAGCCCTGTCTACCATCTACATCGTACTCTTTGCCCGGTTTTCACCTAATTCGCAACGATCGCACCGGTCGGGGCGGAGGCGGTGTTGCCATTTACCTTCGGTCACATATTCCTTTTTCTATTATTACTCAATCTTCTTCTAAAAATGTGAACGAAGCGGAATATCTTTTTGTTGAAGTCCTCCTATCACACACTAAATTACTACTTGGTGTTTTCTATAGTCCATCTCTGACTATTAACTATTTTGCTTCCTTGGAGAGTACTCTCGAGGATTTAACACCTCTTTATGATCATGTGATACTTATGGGGGACTTCAACACCTGTCTCCTTAAATCTGATGCTAGGGCAAATCGACTAAGGTCATTGGCTGATGCAACTAATATGCATTTATTGCCGCTTGCTGCTACACATTTTTCACCCGGCTGCACGCCTTCTCTCCTTGATCTAATCTTTGTTTCATCTCCCAAATTTGTTGCTAAGCATGGGCAGTGCGCCGCTGAGTCATTCTCTTATCACGATCTCCTTTTTCTTTCATATAATATTAAGCCTCCCAAGGCAAAGTCTAAATTCTTACTTCGGCGCAATTTTAGTGGACTAAACTTGGATCAGTTACGTAGTGATGCATCGAATACTGACTGGAGTGTTGTCACGTCTGGTAAGACTATTGACGAACAGGTAAGCATTTTTAACTCTCTTTTAGTTCAGCTTTATGACATTCATGCCCCTGTTCGTCGGATTCGAGTGCGCCATTTGCCAGCTCCGTGGTTGACTGAGGAACTTAAGGTTTTACTTGCGAAAAAACTCAGTGCTAAATCTAAATTCAAGTCAGACCCAAGTGACAAAAACCGGGAAAAGTATAACCGTGTGAGGAATCGCTGCAATACGGTGTGTAGGGACTCACAACGACGCCATATCCACCATGAGGTACTAAACGAGGATCCTTCCAAGGTCTGGAAGTTTCTGCGTAATATGGGGTTTGGGAAACCTCGCAATGAGTTTCTTTCTTCTACTTCCAATATCGATATAAATCATCTTAACAAACATTTTTCGTCGTGCAGTACTATAACTACTGGAGTTAAATCTTCTACGCTAAATTCTCTTTCTACGTTCCCGACCCCAAATTATCCTAGTTTTTTCTTTAATCAATTTTCGGATCGTGATGTTGAGAGACATATATTAGCCATCCACTCGAATGCCGTTGGGACTGACTGTGTGAGCCGACAAATGATCCTTCCTATCCTTGACATAGTCTTGCCCATCATTACTTCTATTCTGAATTTCTCCATCTCCTCATGTTCCTTCCCTTCTCATTGGAAAGACGCTCAGATAATCCCTATTCCCAAAAAAACCAAACCTTCTTCTCCATCTGACTATCGTCCTATTTCCATACTTCCTTTTCTCTCGAAAGTCCTTGAGCGTCTCGTTCAACATCAGCTTAGCTCCTATCTCCAAACCCATAACCTCCTGAATCCTTTCCAGTCTGGTTTTCGCAAAGGTCACAGTACAGTCACGGCGTTACTTAAAATTACGGATGACATTCGCTTTGGGTTGGAAAACAAACAACTCACTGTTCTGGCGTTGCTGGACTTCAGCAATGCTTTCAATTGTGTCGATTTTGACATCCTGCTTGCGGTGTTACGCTCTCTCAACATATCTCCGACCGTTGTTGATTGGTTTCACAGTTACTTGTTTGGACGTCGGCAGCGTGTTCGGGTTGAAGATAATTTCTCAACTTGGACTGCGGTGACTGCTGGCGTCCCACAAGGTGGCGTGTTGTCTCCGCTTCTTTTTGCTTTGTTCATCAGTTCGATATGTACCTACATAACTTCCTCCTACCACCTGTATGCCGATGACTTACAAATTTATACGCAAGCGTCCTTAAATGACTTGCCCATAGCAATTTCTACCTTGAACATGGATCTGACTCGAATTGCTGAATGGAGCAAAGCTTACGGACTTAAAGTTAACCCAACCAAAACCCAACTCATTATTATTGGCGGGTCTCGGTTAACAGCTAGAATAGATTGGGCACAACTACCCCATGTACTTTTTGATGGGGTTCATATTCCATTCTCCAAGGTTGTTAAGAACTTAGGTATCCTTATGGATTCTAATCTTTCATGGGGTCCTCAAATCAACGACGTCAGCCGGAAATTATTTGTGGCACTAGGTAGTCTACGTAGATTGCGGAACTTCCTCCCGACATCCACTAAAATTAACCTCGCTACATCTTTACTTTGCCCGATTATTGACTATGCTGATATATGTTACTATAATATTACAGAGGAGCAACTTAACAAGCTTGAGCGCCTTCAAAACGTTTGCATTAGGTTCATATTTGGGCTTCGCAAGTATGACCATATCTCAGAATTTCGTGCTAAACTCAAGTGGCTCCCAATCCGTCTTCGCCGGAATAGCCATTTACTTTCTGCTCTGTACTCTACGCTATTTAATCCATTTTCTCCTAGTTATCTGAGAAACAACTTTGAGTATCGTTGTCTTACTCACAACCATGTGCTTCGCTCCTCACACAACCTTGTCCTACATACTCCTAGTCATTTCACGTCCTTTTATCATAAATCTTTTACTGTCTCAGCTGTACGTTTGTGGAACTCCTTACCTACCCACATTCGAAAAGCGCAAAATATCAAATCCTTTAATAAATTAGTTAAAGAGCACTACCTATCTATGTAACTTTGCTAATTTCTTTTCTTCTGTTCTCTGTTGTCTTTCTATCTTTTCTCATGTACTCAGATTTTCTCATCTACATACTTTGTTTTTCCACTCCTTTGTTTTTATTACCTACTCCCTCTGCCTTTCACTATTGTGGTGAAGAATGATAGATTTTCCTTTCACTGCTGTCGTATGGATTATTTTAAATTTATTTATTTTTTAGTTTTAATTTTTTTTTCTTTTGTATTTGTTCTCTATTGATTTTTTTTTCTGTTTTATAGTCTCTCTTGAATTTATGCACGCCGATACCCTCTATGTATTACTTAAGTTTCCTTCTAATTAGGTTGCCTGGAAGAAATCGCTATGTAGCGATAAGGCCGCCTGTTGTTTTGTGCTTTTTAATTATTCTGTTCTCCTCGTATGACTGTTTATTCTGTGGTGTGCAAACAATAAAGAGTTATCTATCTATCTATCTATCTATATTATCGTAAATTAATTAAATATTGAAAGTACTTAAATAAAATCTATATTGTGAAAAAAAAATATTTAAAAGAAAATAGCTGACCCGGCGAACTTCATATCGCCTAACAAACTATTTTTTTTCTAAAATAAAAGTAGCCTAAGTTACTCCTTGTTACATTAGCTACCTGCCAGTGAAAGTCTCGTCAAAATCGGTCCAGCCATTTCAGAGATTAGCCGGAACAAATAGACAGACAGACAAAAATTGTAAAAAAATGTTGTTTTGGTATATGTACCGTGTATACATCCAAATACACTTAGTAAAAAGCGGTTACTTTAATATTACAAACAGACACTACAGTTTTATTTATTTGTATAGATGTATATATGTATACCGTGTATAAATTCAAATGCACTTAATAGTAAAAAGCGGTTATTTTAATATTACAAACAGACACTCCAATTTTATTGATTTGTATAGATGTATAGATTATGTTTAACAATTTTAATTAGTGGTCCACCTAGGTCCTGGACCCAGTCCAGGGGGGGGGTCATGAATCTCATGACCCCCCCTGGATCCGCCCTTGCCTGCCTACCATCCTTTTGCTTGGAACAGCCGCTAAACGACTTTCCGTGTTCTGGCTGGGGGCTTAGGAGTGGGTACTTTCTTTCTTTCTCACTCTCTTCTTTGGGGCCATCCATAAATTACGCCGAGCGACAGCCAAGTGACAGAATGAAATGCAGCCGGGCGGCTGCAATGCACACCCCCGAACCCGATGTTCGCGGTGTCTGTCCTATACGCTAGTAATAATAGTTCAATGTAAGCAGGTAATCTTGGAAAAGTTCTCAATACTTTGCATTTTATTAGAAACGTTTCATTTAATTTGGTGTTACGTATAATGATAATAATAATAGAACTCGCCTGTAATATTTTAAATTGTTACAAGGCTGTGTCTGTACAATTAAAGATAGTTAACATAGTATAAATAGATGACTTACGATGTGGAGATGTTTTAATTGAAGATGTATTGCCAGATGATTTTTTTTTATATATAAAGGAGAGGAATAGGATGGAGCAAGGATACAAATTTTAATAATACCATAGTAACTTTGTTATGAAATTTTACACCTAGAAATTATTTAATTAAAACGGCAGTTACTAAATAAGTTTTATTTCCATTAATTGTTTTTTAATATTTACCTATACATACCAATTATTCGACTTTGAAATGTGATGTCACGAAATTTAAGACCCCCTCCCACCCCTTGTCACAAAATGTCACACTACATCGACAAACGTGTGACGTAATTTATGGATGGTCCCTTACGCGTGACGATTTTTTTATGTAACGATCTCTATGCATGAATGAAATTCCAAGTTTCCTGCATCATCTCAATAATAACAGAAAAAAACCAAAACGAATTTTTTTTGGAAATTTCGTTTTGGTTTTACAAGCGAAGTCGCCAACAAAACATAAACAAAATAAATTTGTAACACTATTTCGTTTGTTTACATCTATTTAAAGATTCGGCGAGTCTGCCAATATTATGAAACGTGGTACCAGAAATAAATCTCTAGATTATTATCATAATAATTCTAAATAGTCTATTACTTTATGCGTACGTATGTACTGAGTCTACATTTTTTAAATTATTCCTATTAATTACTGAATACGCTCTGTGGAGCTTCGTTTGAAGTCATAATAGGGCAAAGATACTATTAAAATATACGCCGAAAGTAGTAAAAACTTTAAAATAATCCCTTAAGAATTAAGATTGTTAAAAACGGTACATACTTCAGTGTTAAAACTGTATGCACTTACGTTATAGCAACGAGGAAACGAGCTACCATCGCCGCTCATGAACAAAAGTAACACCGATGCGTTGCCGGCCAAGATAATGGGGGACCTCTATTATTTCCAACTCTCAAATTATACTTCAAAGAAACAGTCTTAAAAAATCTACAAATATATTGCCATAATAATATATTATTTAAGAAGTTACCATAATTCTATTAAAATTCCAACATCAGAACTGAAATTGATAGATATGGGAACAATCGGGAAGTATCCCTTTACAAATAAAAAAAATCCCGACCAATTTGATTTTAATAAATTGACAGAGATCTGACGTAAAGAACATTAAAAAACCTGCCAAGTGCGTGTCATTCCACTCGCAATATAGGGTTCCGAACGTGTAAGTTTATCGACTACGAGTAACCGCCCTCGCTTTGCTTCGGTTTTCTTATTTTTTTACACCTTTGGTTACATTATTGGAGTTTTATTAAGGATCCCTAATTTTTTGAAACTATAATATAGCCTATGTTACTCGGGGATAGTGTAGCTTCCCAACAGTGAAAGAATTTTTCAAATCGGTTCAGTAGTTTCGGAGCCTATTCAATGCAAACAAAAATCAAATCTTTCCTCTTTAAATATTAGTATAGATTACTCACTTACTCAGCCATTATGGCTATGTATGTCATTAGCCATTTATTCACAATACATTATCTAACATAGCCGTGAGATTTTTAATTGTAAATTCATTACCTAATCTATTTTTGAGATTTTTTTCACTTGTCCAACTCCAACTTATAACATGTATATCCCTGCCAAATTACAGCTTTCTAGCACTAAGGGTCTCGACGCTATACTTCGGACAGACAGACGGACAGACATGACAAAACTAAGGGTTCCAATTTTACTTCGGAACCCTAAAAACAACCGAATTGAGAAACACACATAGTCCATTGATTAAAGAAAAAGTAGAGGATATGCCCTAAATTGCATATACATTTTTTCATTATACATTTATTATGCAAATATGACCCGAAATACCAAAAATACATCTGTCCTGTTCTTACACGCGACAATGTAAACTTAAAGAAAGAGTACAATACATGTAGCATATTTCAATTTTCTGGCAACATTTTAAAGAAATCTATCTAAGCTCCGCCTTGAAGCCAGTTTTCGGACGCCATTTTATGAAAACAGTTGCTTCTAGGGATGTTCGATCCAGGTGCCTTGTATCGATCTTGTATCGATCTATACAGCCGAAACAAATGTCAACAAACCATTAAACTCGTTTTATAGGGTTTTTCACCAACTGACATGAATTTGTACACCAAATGCGTTTTATTTAGACAAACTCCCATTAAGGTATGTGTGAATTCTTCAATAAATACATATTGATCGATAACAATATTATAAACTCCAAGTAAATGTAGAAATAAACAAAATTAAATAACACCGTCATCATTCAAACACTTTGCAATGACAATCTTATTTCCAAGAAGAGATTTGAAACGTTTAACATAATGTACTATTTTGCCCTAATGAGTAGTTTTTTGTCTAAATAAACGCATTTGGTGTACAAATTCATGTCAGTTGGTGAAAACCCTAGAAATCTATTTTAATATAGATAATATTTATTATGGATGTATTTCCGAAATAAAATTATTAATATTATTAATATTATTATTATTATTATTAATAATAATAATCTTTAGTTTACATTTGTATCGGCTGCAAAACGACTAGAGTATAGATCGATATGGATCGTATCGCAGTGTATCGATCCAGGTATCGATCCTAGTGATTTGATACTGATCGATCCAGTATCGAATGATTTTTTTAATGGAAATAGGCGGCAAACGAGCTGACGATCCACCTGATGGTGAGTGGCTATCATCGCCCATGGATATCAGCAACATCAAAGGCATCACTGATGCGTTGCCGGCTAAGAAAGAGAGAAAAAGAAGAAAATAAAATTTTAAATAGGAATGTTTAATCCGGGTGTTTTATGTATCGATAGTCCGGTTCGTCATGAATATCTCAATAAATAGTCCAAATATCGATTCATATAATTAAATATACCTGTAAGGTGGGTATCGCGGCCAATGAATATCAGCGACCAAAGCGTTGTCAGCCAAGAAAGAGAAAAAAAGAAAGAAATATGTTAATAAATGAAACATGATACATATTTTATATTTTATTTATATTTAATACTTACAATTTAATACGATGTTTTGTATCGATTCATAATCGAATAAAAATCTCGAATTCTAAATAAATATATATATCTTTAAGCCAGTATTAAGGTTAATCGTTTTAGATTAAATTTTATATTAGATTTAATTTTATTCAAAATATTGTATAATTAAATACTGAAAAAGTTACTTAAGGTTTTTTAAAACAATGTGGTATGTTGTAGGAACATCATATAAATAATAATATCTCACTCTATAACAGTATATTTGATTTAGAACTCTTGTGTTTTATAAACTAATTAATCAAATAAATTCATATCATCATATATTTTTTTCTTAAAATATTATATCGATATGTGTAAAATACAACACTAATTTGTGGGCGGAGTCGACGCCATATTTGAGAAACTTTTGGCTTCAGATCACGTGACCTTATTTCCTATCCTCTCTTTTTCTCTAATCAAAGACATAGTCAGAGAATGTTCATAAGCTGCGCAGGCGCACACGCGATGATCAACGTGATGCGCCGCCACGTGTACTGCACACGATCTGAAGTATTATAGACTACAGTTGCGTAACAATTACACGACTGCACATTTGTAAACGGTGACATTGTTCCGTGATGGAACACTGAACAGCGCTGATATTTTGCGTGCCAACTAGTAGACAGATACTCTATAATCTATAACATCTATACAAATAAATAAAACTGTAGTGTCTGTTTGTAATATTAAAGTAACCGCTTTTTACTAAGTGTATTTGGATGTATACACGGTACATATACAAAAACAACATTTTTTAAAAAAATTGTCTGTTTGTCTGTCTGTTTGTTCCAGCTAATATCTGAAATGGCTTGACCGATTTTGAGGGGACTTTCACTGGCAGATAGCTGATGTAACAAGGAGTAACTTAGGCTACTTTTATTTTAGAAAAAAAATGTTTGTCAGGCGATACGAAGTTCGCCGGTTCAGCTAGTAATACCTAATAAGCTCAGCGATCTTACACCAACAACTTGAGAAACCGGCTATCATCGCCCATAGATACCAGCGACACAAAAGGCATCACCCATGTGTAGAAAGAGAAAAGAAAAAGAAAGAACTGGCTCTCAAACCCCCAGCCGGACACGACGAGTCGCTTGGCGACTGACTCTAGCAGCTGACTATCAGATTTTAAAATAAAAAGCGGCCAAGTGCGAGTCGGACTCGCCCATGAAGGGTTCCGTAGCAGCAAGTAACATAATATAAAAGTTCTTGTAGTTCGTTGTAACTTTGATCAATGTTTTTTGCGGTTTACGATTTATGACATATTAAAAAAAACTACTTCCTAGATCTCATTCAAACCAATTTTCGTTGGAAGTTTGCTTGGTAATGTACATCATATAATTTTTTTAGTTTTATCATTCCCTTATTTTAGAAGTTACAGGGGGGGGGACACACATTTTACCACTTTGGAAATGTCTCTCGCGCAAATTATTCAGTTTAGAAAAAAATGATATTAGAAACCTCAATATCATTTTTGAAGACCTATTCATAGATACCCCACACGTATGGGTTTGATGAAAAAAACATTTTTGAGTTTCAGTTCTAAGTATGGGGAACCCCCAAAATTTATTGCTTTTTTTCTATTTTTGTGTAAAAATCTTAATGCGGTTCACAGAATACATCTACCTACCAAGTTTCAATGGTATAGCTCTTATAGTTTCGGAAAAAAGTGGCTGTGACATACGGACGGACAGACAGACAGACAGACAGACAGACAGACAGACAGACAGACAGACAGACAGACAGACAGACAGACATGACGAATCCATAAGGGTTCCGTTTTTTTCCATTCGGCTACGGAACCCTAAAAACACATCAATTGTACAAACAGATTATTTTTAAAGTAAACCTGGAGCGCGAAATTAAAAAGAATCGATTAAAAACCTATGATTCGAAGAGTTGATGTTAATTTTAATGACGGTGATCTATTACCATGCCTCATTTTCTTCTTCTTCTCGTTTACTTCACACTACATAAGTCATCAACCTGACTTCTGATATGCAATGGTCACGAATTTTTTCTGGGTCATTCATCCGACTACTATGAATTACGAATTTTGTAGACATCGCGGCGTCGCTGAGGGCAAACAGTTTATTCATTGATATAAACCTTAGGACCATGAAAGCATAGTAATTATAAGCCAAAGTCCTTTATGACTGTTACTGACATAAGCTGTGGGGCTATAGTCCCGTAAGACTACAATTTTATAAGGCAACGGCCTATGAGATTATTGAAATACTAGCTGACCCGGCGAACTTCATATCGCCTGGTAAACATTTTTTTTCTAAAATAAAAGTAGCCTAAGTTACTCCTTGTTACATCAGCTATCTGCCAGTGACAGTCCCGTCAAAATCGGTCCAGCCAATTCAGAGATTAGCCGGAACAAACAGACAGACAGACAGACAGACAAAAATTGTAAAAAATGTGGTTTTGGTATATGTACCGTGTATACATTCAAATGCACTTAGTAAAAAGCTACTTTAATATTACAAATAGACACTCCTATTTTATTTATTTGTATAGATAAGATAGACTGTAGAGCGCTATCAAGAGCATAGCATTGAGAAATTTTGTAGGTCTATGGGCGCGTCATTGACCATGAGACTATCATTAGGAAAAGTCGTAGGACTATGCGGGTAGGATTAAGAAAAGCAGTAGGATTATAATGCGTCGCTACTATCGCACTTATGTATATTAATAGAGAAAAACAATCACCGGATGTTAACTTGTAAGCAAAACACCGATAGCGCTAGAAATTATCGACTTTTATGCACAATCTGTGCTCGTAAAATGCACTTCCTCTAAATGTGGCAAAACACGTGCCGTGTGTGTTTGTGTGCGTTTTATGTGTGTGTGCTATATACGTATGTTAACATCACGTTTTCAGTGGCACGGTCGCTAATAATACAATATGTAGATTTGCGCGTTACTTAAGAGGTTATGGCATACGTAATCGAAGTGTATATATGTGTTTGTTTATCGTATATTATCTTTATTATAATATGTTTATAATAGTGCGGTTAGTTAACCCGTGGCGTGTATTCTGAGATTGAAGTGGGTGGTGTTACATGGGTTCGATGCATGACTTGGTTATTGAATGACTGCTTATTCTTTATTCTAATTCAATTTCTATTTAATTCCCTGAATTATAGCTAATACGGAGTATGGTTGTAGGTACATGTGGTAAACTCAGACTTATTTAATTCGGTGATATTAAAGTTTACGCCCACAATGAAGCTATGTAAGCTAAATTTTAGCGTGTATGTCCGGAAATGTAAGGTCTATTTATTATTTCAATCATGAAATCGTGGTATAGTTGTATTTCCTTCAATGGCTGATACGTTGTAAATGTTAACTTGACGATCACCGTCACTAGCTAACTAAATTTCCGCTGCTAGGTTGGCATCTAGAGGTTGTATACCCCATTTATATATCATGAAATGAAATGAGATGAGATAAGATGAGACGAGATGAAATTAAATGAAACGAGATACTATCAATGTGAGATGAAATTAAATGCAAATATCCGAAGTATACACTATATATATTGATCGATAAATAGGTCTCCAATGAATAACAGTAGGTATGCATATACATATATTTTCTAGATAGCGTTATTATTAGATATTTCTAGCACTTGATAATCGAACACATGGGTGTACACGTGTTTCATTCATAAATGAGCTGTGATGCACTTGTCCGTAACATACTTAATTAGACCATTGCCGATAATTTTTGAAACCAAAAAAAATTATAGTATGATGAAACCCATTGCAAAAGGAAGAGAATATAACGAAAATTAGAGGAAAAATAATTTACGGGCGATCTGAGGTCGGGAAGTGGAGGGGAGGGGGGGTTTAAGGGTAAAAACGGTTTAACTCGATTTCCGGCAAAACTGCAAGTGCTATAGAAAAAAAATTAAATGGCAAAGTTGTAGGTAATAAAAAGGTCTACAACTTTTGAATTTAAACTTTTTTACATAACCTCAAAATTCATGTGAAAAATTGAAATAACCAATTTTTTTGTTTTTTATTTTTATATTTTACGAAAAAAAAATTTTTCAAGAAATTTTGTGAAAACTTACCTTACCTTAACTTACCTTACCTAAACATACTGTAATTTTTTGATTTAAATTTTTTCTATTTTCACCTTATTTTGACTTAATATCGAAAAAAAGCACCCTAATTTTCAATCGAAAAAACTCACGTCAAAATATCAGTTTTTTTTAATGCAGGCAAATTGCCGGAAAATGCAGGCAAAGTCATGGGCAGCGAGATGAGCTTTAGTTGAATTGTTTATCTACCATTCTCCTACCACGAATCATGAAATGCTTTGAAATGTTTCAGTTTTGAGGGTTCCGAAGTAAAATCGGAACCCTTTATAGTTTCGTCATGTCCGTCCGTCCGTCTGTCCGTCTGTCCGTCTGTCCGCCAGTCCGTCAGTCCGTCTGTCCGCCTGTCCGTCTGTCCGTCTGTCCGTCTGTCCGTCTGTCCGTCTGTCCGTCTGTCCGTCTGTCCGTCTGTCCGTCTGTCCGTCCGAAGCAAAGCGCCAAGACCCTTAGTGCTAGAAAGCTGTAATTTGGCATGGATATACATATTTATTAAAGCTCCAGAATCGTAGAATAAAATATTGAAAACATTTTTTTTCAGGGTACAGGTAACGTGAAGATGGATTTTTTATTTATCGCGTACCCTATAGTATCGGATATCGTTAAAAAGGTCTTCCAAAAATATTATCGGTCTTCTAAGACCATTTTTCTATTTAGAAGTTAGTTTGCGAAATATTTGGTTTTAAAGTGCTAATTTTTGGTGTTAGATGGTTAGAGTCAAGTGTCCCTCCCCTCATCCCCTGCTGGCTAAACGGTTGGAGTTAGACAAGTGAAAAAATTCTCAAAAATAGGGTGTATGATGAATTTACAATGAAAACTATCACGGCTATGTTAGCACAAGTAGTTAATGGGTAATAGTCGATGAACTGACTACTTCGGAACCCTGCATTGCGAGTGGCCTGACACGCACTTGCCCAGTTTTTTTAAAAGCAATAGGTACACATAGGCAAACAAAATACAGATGGGGCATCTTTTTTCTCTTATGGACAGTCGCTGTTGGCTATTGGCCTTTTTAGCTTTACGGATAAAGGGGGCCGTTAAACGCATGGTTATACTCATAATGAAAGAAAATAATTTATGTGTTTTTCACGCACCTGAAAAAAAGACGGACGTAACCTCGTCTAATCGAGAGTGAAGCATAGCAATGGCCGCCCGCTTACCATGTGTGCGTAATTTTTGATTCGCGATTGTAGCAGTGAAGTGTCAATGTGTGGGTGTGTGTACTTATACGAATAGAGAGTTGGTATTACTATGGGTGCTTCACTGAATTTGTTCTTGGGATTACGTCTGTCTTTATTTTAGGTCCGTGGTGTTTTTATTGCTCTACAAATTATGATTATGTATAAACAAGTTTATCAATTATGAGCACACCTAAGTATACACGTACACGTGCTATACTGTAATGTTTTCATAGAAGCAGCGATAAGGCGCCATTTGTAACGAGCCATGAAACTCATTCCATATCATTGAAGTATTATTACTAGCATATAAAAACGACACCGCGAACACAATGTATGACCCAATGAATTGGCGCCGACTGGCTTCAATTTTCAATGGATTCGTTCGATTTTGAAAGGAGAACGGGGGCTCAATTTTGAAAATAGAACCTTCCGGCGGGGCACACATTTTGTTCGAGATGTCTGTTCTATGATATTATACTTCAATGTTCCATATTCGAATATTAGAGAAGGTATTCGTAATTTTCATTTTGAAAAATTATTCGCACATTTCATTTTTTCTCTGTAATTTTTTGCCGGCCAATTCGTTTTGGTTATTAGCAGTGTACAAGAGATCTCTTAATTTTAAGAGTCGCCCTAACTCATTCACTAATGGTTACGTAAATCGCTCCTTAGTAAAGAATCACCATACAAATTATGTTCTAAGGAGCGATTTAAGTAACCATTAGTGACTCTGAGTTGGGGCGTTAGAGTATCTGTCATGCTACTCCAATGGGTATAGGGTTGCCAGATGGTCGAGATTCGTCTGGATTGTCCCGACATTTCACATGATTAAAATTAATCACCACGTAGTTAAAAATTCCAATGGCGCAATGGTTACCATACCGGATCGCCGCACCGAGGGCCCTGGGTTCGATTCCCAGCGAGGCGGAAATTTGAATGATGAGTTTGAATTTCTGTTCTCGGTCTGGGTGTGCATGTCCTTGTCTAGTGTGTTGTCCATGGCACCTACGACACAGGGAATCCTAGTGTGGGGCTATGAGTGTGAAGCGTTATTTATTTTTTTATTTATTTTAATACCGACAACCATCCGAGTGAAGCCGGGTCGATTCACTAGACATTTTATTTTTGTCCGCCCTTGACTTTGTCTCGAATCTCTCGATTCTATTGGGTTTTTATAAGCTTCTATTTACGTAAAGAACTAAATTAATCTTTTTTTTTATAATAAGCGTTCGAATCAATCAAGATATTTTCAGATATAAATGGAAATATGAACAATAGAAGGGCGACAACTGCGTAGATGCATCAACGTGCTTTATTATGACCAAAATATCATATTGTAATGTACACCTGTTATTAAAATATTTACATCAGTATGTAAATATTGCCATAAATACTGTTACATTAGAAAAAGTGACCAAGTGCGAGTTGGACTTGCTCATGAACGGTTGCGTTGTAGCAAGCATAGATTAGGAGCAAAAAAATTACTTTATTTTTCATAGAGTTTGTAGAAATGGGGTAATATTTGTGGTTTTTGAAAATGCGCAGGGAGGTCCCCGTTCTCTTTTCAAAATCGACTGAATCCTTCGAAAACTGTAGCCAATTGGCTATAGGTCATTGCGCAGACATCGGGATCGCGGTATCGGTTCTATACGTTAGTAATAATAATATAATATAATATAATAATAATAATAATAATAACAATAATAAGAATAATAATAATAATAATAATAATAATAATAATAATAATAATAATAATAATAATAATAATAATAATAATAATAACTACGCACTCTCTATATACATATATGTACACATTCTGTCGTTACTCACTCACTCACACACATTCACATATGCAGATGCATGCAGGCACACACACACACACACACACACACACACATAAACACATACAAAACATACACTACAAACAACTATTACTTATAATTTCATTATGGTACTAATTTAATTATTAGCTCCACTAATAATATAATAAATTGTTATTAAATTTAAAAAATGTTATTAACTTTAAAAAATGTTATTAAACTTAAAATTTGTTATAAGTCTACAAATACTGTTAAGGAAGAGCGGGGCCACCCAACACAAGCAATAAAACGCTCAAAGGGTGGTTCCAACAACTGTTTATTTATTAAGGACTGATTTTGTAGAAGAGCAATAAATAATTTTTGATTTTTTGATTTGATTTTTTTGAATAATAATAATAATAATCGAGTAATACGAGTCAGCCGCCAGCTAGCTACCAAGCTATCCAGGCGAACCCCATGGAGAAATAATAATAGTAATAATGGTATTAATTAATAATTAAAATCAGTATTACTAATATAGTCCCTCGAGGAGTCCTACGACCAGCGGGCCGGATTTAGTCGCCTTTTACGAGACCTATCCGGCGTGGGATTGGGGTTCGTATTCTAAGCCGCCCCAATACGGCGGGAAATTAATTGATTACGACTTAATTCATTAAAAAAAGCAAAGCAACAACCCATAATTGTCCCACTGCTGGGCTCGGGGTCTCCTCTCACAACGTGAGGGGTACAGGCCATAGTCTACCACGCTGGCCAAGTGCGGATTGGTAGACTTCACACACCTTTGAGAATTTTATGAATAACTCTCCGGTGTGCAGGTTTCCTCACGATGTTTTCCTTCACCGAAGGAAGTGATAATTAACTTCTAATACGCAAATAATATTTGAAAATTAGAGATGCGTGCCAGGATTTGAACTCGGGCCCCCGCGTTCGGGAGACCAACGTTCTAACCACTAGGCTATCAACACTGCTTTTTACTTAATTAATACATTTTCTTGAAATAACGTTGTTATAAGTCTTACAACATAGTGACAATTGATAGTAGTAATAAACTAATGGGACAATACGTAGACTGTTTTCATCGTACAACACGTGTGCGTTGTATGACCTTGCTTGGTTACTTCGATGTCAAGTTCTAGGGAAACTATTTCGTAATTTGTTTACGTTAATGTCTGCCTTCCACTGCGAGCGGAGCGAACTCCGTATGAACTTAGTTCGACTTGCAATACTAAATATAGAAGCGCTTCCATCGCCAACGAAACGGAACGGACAATTTTCAGTGGAAGGTTGTAATTCTTTTACTCCGTTTCGCTCACCTATTGCGAGTCAAACGGAGTTCGTACGGAGTCTTCTCCGCTCGCAGTGGAAGGCGGCATAACGGAATTTTCCGTCCGGTCACTTTCTAAGTTTTGAAATAATATTGTTCATATTTTTTGCAGTTTTTTATATGTAGTTGCTTCTTGGACAGGACTGTGGGACCGGATTACTTCTTGAAATAAAACGGAACTACTGACCAGAGAAAAATACAATATACTTAAATTATATCGTAAAATCAATAGGTATATATATATATGTATATATGTGATTTGATGAATTCCCTAAGGGATTTAATCAAATAGTTTTTATTTAATTACTATTCTAATCTAATATTCGTTTCTTCTAATTATTAGTCTAACTTAGCAAGCACTACCCTTCACGTTTCTTCATCGCCGTCCGGGGGCTCGAAGAACTTTTATTGACCACAATAAATAAATAAATAAATAAAATAAATAAATAAATAAATAAATATATAAATGAGAGGTGTCAAGGGACACCCGGATGAAACAAAGTTCCTTTCGATTAATACTAAGCAACTAGAAGTCTTCGAGGGTGCGACAATACAATCATAGTATGTGGCTGTCTTATTCACTCTTCGGTATTTAGCATAGGCACAACAGGCACGTCCATATCACGATCATGGACATTAAGCTATTATTGCCATTTCTCCCGTCATGCCAATTAATATGCGGAAGAGCGACAGGGATAGAATAAATCTATCACTGTCGCTCTGACAAGACAAGTGTCTTGTTCAAGTAAAAATACACTATGCTAAATACCGAAGAGCAAATAAGACAGCCACATACTATGATTGTACTATCGCACCCTCGAAGACTTCTGGTCGCCTAGTAACTCGCTTTAATTAATAAACGACGGCAAAAAGTGTCGTTACAACTTTTCGTCTTAATTTTTTCCGTCTAGCCCCCTTTCGCAACGCGCGATAAGGAACTTCGTTTCAATAAAAAAATTAGGGGTGGACCACCCTTAACATTTAGGGAGATGAAAAATAGATGTTGTCCGATTCTCCACCCTAGCCGATATGCACGCTAAGATTCACGAAAATTGGTCAAGCCGTTTCGGAGGAGTTCAACTTCTAACACCGTGACACGAGAATTTTGTATATTAGATTACAAGAAACTAACCGTCGCTATAAAGCTATAATGAAGATACTATAGACAAGTTTTAATTACTCAAATAATATAAATAGTTCTATTAACATTTTATGTGTACAAAAAACAAGGCATCACGTGAAACAAAACACGTGAACAAACAGAATGCGATTCCCAGAACAAGTTTCGGTCGGATTACCATAAGCGTTTCGTTTCAAGGTTTTCAGGTTAATCTGGTAATATTTTACAATTTAACATTATACTTTTACACATTTTTATAATCAAACTAGCTGACCCGGCGAACTTCGTATCGCCTACCAAACTATTTTTTCCTAAAATAAAAGTAACTTAAGTGACTCCTTGTTACATTAGCCATCTGCCAGTGAAATTCCCATCAAAATCGGTTCAGCCATTTTGGAGATTAGCCGGAACAAACAGACAGACAGACAAAAATTGTGAAATATATTGTTTTTGTATATGTACCGTGTATACATCCAAATGCACATATTAAAAAGCGGTTATTTTAATATTACAAACAGACACTCCAGTTTTATTTATTTGTATAGATGTATAGATAGACGTAGAAAAAAGTAGACGGGCCCATGAGTGGTCACCGTCACTGATGACCACGAACGATTTTTGGACCTGTGCGTCGCGTTAAAATGAGTCGACTTCATACTAAAGTCCAAACTCATTTTGCGTCGCCGTGTGGTACAAACATGATTTTAGTATGAAACCGAATCCACGTGAATCGTTTTTCGCGACCGTCAGCGTAAAAAATACGGTCGTTTGACCTCATCCTTACTAATAATCTTTTTACGCACTGTGTATAATTGTTTTCGAATGGACAATTACTTGGCCCTATCGGCCTTTACAGTTTCAGGCGGACAGAACAGTTTTAGATACTTATAGCTACTTAATCGTCGTTGCGACTTTAAGACCCCTTATGTGTAAAAAAATCAGCTTTTAGACTGAGATCGATGAAAATCGAAAAAGTTTTATTCAGCAAGCACATAGGTAATTTTGAATTTGGTGAATATATTACGATGGAAACGTCGTACGCACATGAGAATTTTTGAATTCGATAGTGCTTCAAAATGTAGACTCATTTGACGTCAAAAAGTGATTTTGTCAAAAGTGGGACATAACACATAAGAGGTCTTAAAGTCGCAATGACGATTTTGTAACTTATGGGTCATTACGATACTTTTCTAGCTATCTAGCTAAAAGGTTTTGCATTTTAACACTATCTTTATTCTGTACCCAATTCTGAAGTTTATTAAATGCAGTCAAAGTCGCGGAAAAGCTAGTATTACATTGTATATACAATTAAAGATACATTACTTGCCTTATAAATTTCAACTGGCAGACAGACAAAACGAAGGTTTTATTTTATTTTACGGATTTACGAAACCTTAGAAAATTTCGATTTTAAACCTAGGCATGTATTTAAAAACGTGATGCTATTACACATGCGATTTATATACATCCGTAGATAAATCACGTTTTACGATCAAATGCACAAAATTATTCAATTCATCTGTCTATAACTGAGATCAATAAAAAAGGTAAATAACTCACTGCCTTGAATTAGAGTGTAGCCGAAAAATACCAAGCCGCAATTCGTGTATTTAACCACAGCAAAGGCATCACTGATGCGTTGCCGGCCAAGAAAGAAAGAAGAAAAAGAAAGAAAGAAAGAACTGCCTCTCAAGCCCCCAGCCGGAACACGACGAGTTTGGCGGCTGACTCATGCTCAAGGGTGGTAGCTATCCAGGCGAACCCCATGGAGAAATTATAATAGTAATAATGGTATTCATTAACAATTAAAATCAATATTACCAATATAATCCCTCCGAGGGTCCTACCACCAGCGGGCTGGACTTAGTCAACTTAGATTTAGAGATACTGCCTTGGTCCTGATAACAATGAACTATTATGATAATGGTGACCTGATGTTACGTTCAGGGTTTGCTTCAGACAATCCGATTTTTATGGAGTTTTCATCACTTAGGTAGATGCATATTTTTTTGTCTTAGAACCGCTTCAATCGGTCTTCTGCAGTATTCTACACCCACGCTACTTACAAATATCTATTTATTTATTTATTTTATTTGTCACACTAATAAGATATACACTACAAAGTTACTAAGAATAGACAATACATAATTTAGTGCTTAGTAATACCTCTTTTATAGGTGTAATCTACATGATATTGAGCGTCATACTCACATTACAATATATACTTTACACTTTTTTCAGGTCCATACATACACAAGGTTCATAAACACTACGTTTTAATGTCAAAGAATTAAAAATAATGTTGTTGTATAAAAAAAAATGTTTATGAATAAATAAAATATTAAAAACACTTTCAATTTAAAACATAAAGTCAATATTATTAAAACGTAACTAATTTCATTCATTAAAATATAATAAAGCTATTACAATTTGAATTTCTAATTATTAAGATTAAAATACAATTATTAAAATTAATATTATTTTATATTATGATGAATATCTACATTGTTGCATCCATTCGTGATGATAAATGTCACTATGGCATTCCATGTTGTCACAAATAACTGAATCAGCATTCACTCAACATCAGATAACGACAATCCTTACTTTATCAAATCGTGACATAATATCAGTAATCGCCATTATAATACATTGATCGTTCATATAATAATCACGTACTTACATAACTTCGCGTGGTCGGGTCAAGTGTCAGTTTCCTCACTCAAGACATTCTGCTGAGATTCTTCTGAGATTCTTGATTCTTCTAGGAACAAGCAGATGGTGCTAGCTGCATTGAAGTATAATGTCATAGAACAGACATCTCGAGCAAAATGTGTGTCCCGCCGGGAGGTTCTATTTTCAAAATTGAGTCCCCGTTCTCCTTTCAAAATCGAACGAATCCATTGAAAATTGAAGCTGATCGGCGTCAATTCATTGGGACATACATTGTGTTCGCGGTGTCGGTTGTATATGCTAGTAATAATACTTCAATGGCTAGCTGGTATAATTCGACTCTTCTTGTAGACGTCCTAAGTAGACGTCCTTTGTAAAGGCCCCGCCGCATTCATTCATTGATGTAACTACAAGCGCTCAGCCCTCGACTTAGCCCGTGTTTTCCGGGGTAATAACTACTCTTTATCTTATTCCAGATCATGGTCTACCTCTGTGCAAAGTTTCATGAAAAAGCGTTCAGCAGTTTTTGAGTTAAAGAGCAACAAACATTCATACAAACTTTCACATTTACAATATTAGTAGGATACAAAATAAAATTAGTTTTTTCAGGTCGTTTGTCGTGTGTGACACAAGAAATCAATAGCAAATTGCGACAAAAAAACCGACTTCAAAATTAGGGATAACTCAAAGACTACTAGTCACATCTCGCTCAAATTTAACTGGGACACATGACAAGCACCAGCTTTCGAATAAAAAAATAATCATCAAAATCGGTTCATGGGTGAACCGTCGAAAGTTCTGAGGTAACAAACAAAAAAATACAGTCGAATTGAATACCTTCTTCTTTTTTGAAGTCGATTAAAAAGAATCTAACGTTTTTGCGTTGTCCTTATTCACCTTGGTTTAAGGCAAAGATAAATAAATAACGCTTCACACTCATAGTCCCACACTAGGATTCCCTGTGTCGTGGGTGCCATGGACAACACACAACATAGACAAGGACATTCACGCCCAGACCGAGAACAGCAGGGCTATTCAGTTTTGTAACTTGACAGCGGATTCCGCGATGAGTGTCAAAATTGAAGTTCGAGTCCGAGATCTTGATATGTGATTCTCGAATCATTTGGTACGCACTTGCGAAGTGAAGGGAGTCTCGAACTCAAAAGTCAAACGACTAAAGATGGCCTCGCCTAGGTATGAATAAACGAATCGGTAAAATTAAATAAATAATTGAACACTAATAAACGAGCCATGGTATTTATTAGTACCTAATAACTAAAATATAACAGAAATAACTTATTTTTATTTCAAAAATCTTTAGTTTACTCGAGAACGCGATAGCTCTTGACTAACTTTTCGTTTGACAATTGGACACGAGCTTCGACGGTGACGTAATTCGATGATCGAGAATAATAAATATGTCATCCTCTAATCATCTAGTACGGCACTTGCGAAGTGAAGTGATCCTAGAACTCGAACGTCAATTTTGAAACTCCGCTGTCAAGTTACAAAAGAGAATAGCCTTCCTGAAATTCAAACTCATCATTAAAATATCCGCCTCGCTGGGAATCGAATTTATTTAAAACATAAAAGATTTTTAATATTGATATGGTCACTATAAGATGTTGTTACTTGTTAGGTTAACTAATTACTTAAGACAGAAGGACCCTTAAGTAGGAACTGAATAAATTAACCGACTTAGTATTACATGGATCTCACAACTTTTTACGGTAGAAGAACTGAGTTGCGAGACTTGGTTTTTTTACAAGTTATGTTTTTGATGGCATCGGATATATAATCCGATACGATTCCATGTCGCGGGTGGCATGGACAAACATAAGTGAGACGTTAAACGCAACCGTGCCCCGACCGGGAGTCGAACGCGACACGTCATGCGAGAGTTCGTCAAGTAATTACTTTACCAGTAAAGTAAAATAATAAAGCTTGTTATTTTAAATCACCTATTTTAGCGTTACATAACTCATTAGTTTGAGCGAAATAAACAAAAGATTAGCAAGTACTCAAATAACAACTACGTAATATTTACAAATATTTATGCAAGGAATTTTCCTCGCCAGATTATGAATATTATCACATCGTATACGGAAATACGAGACAATAACATAGCGTACGTCACTTACACCAACTTTGTAGTTTTTCTGCACCGTTTAGAGTAATAAGAGACGAAACAACAACTATTCACTTGTGGCTAAACATGTGACTATAATGTTCGGTTTACACGTATTAAGTAGTTAAGTAGTTAACTAAATTTTAAGTAAATTTTAAGTAAATTAATACGTGTAAACGGACAATTTAGTAGTTTAGTAATTTAGTAGTTTAGAAATTTTTCTATTTTCTGTTAAGTAGGTGGGCGGGGCTTATCACTTAACACGTGTGGACAGGCACTTTTAACCCGTCGGTTACCGGGAACGTTCCAGCACGTTCGAACTCAAAGGTACCGCGATCACGCGGATCTTTAAGAATTAAGTTAAAATTTAGTAAAATGCTTAAGTAGTTAAGTAGAATTGTATGAACTAAAGAGCTTTACTAAATTATTACGTGTGGACGGACACTAAAAATTATTCACTTAAAATTTAGTTAAAATTTACTTATCTACTTAACTACTTAATAATTTAATATGTGTAAACCGGACTTAAGTCGTGTAACATTTTTATCCAAGTATCTACGGCAAAGCCAAAATGTTATATCGTCGTTGCGACTTTAAGACCTCTTAGGTATACATGTGTTATGTTTCACTTTTGGCAATATCACTTTTTTACGTCAAATGATTCCACATTTTGAAGCACTATCGAATTCAAAAACTCTCATGTATGTAGGACGTTTCCATCGTAATTTATTCACCAAATTCAAAATCACCTGTGTTTCCTAAACAAAACTTTATCGATTTTTATCCATTCCCTCAAAAAGCAGATTTTTTTCACATAAGAGGTTTTAAAGTCGCAACGAGAATATAATGAAGAAATCGCTTGCAAGCGATAAGGCCGCCCATTGTATTGTACTTACCTACCTATTAACAGTGTACTCTTTTGTAAATGTTTTTTAGTGCGTACAGTCAATAAAGAGCTTAAATAAATAAATAAAATATTAAACCCGTATTATGTACTCTGCCCGCAGCTTTAAATGTTTTTTTCCGGAATAAAAGTACCAAAAACATACAGATGTTTTGGTAGTTATACCTACTTCTTTAGGCGCGTTATGAAATAAATGGAACAAATGATGAGAGTGAAATTTTAAGATTTGTGACACGGAGACGGTGACGAAAATCGTCACAGGTGATTTTTTAACGCGCGTTTTTAGCACGTTATAAAAAATGATTATTATTATATTGTTTTTTTTTTAATATTGTTTGAATGTTGATTTTTTTTACATTTTTTTTTATATTGCTTTTTAAGTCACTGTCTACCTGTGTACTTTTCATGAAAATCGAACGGAGGTTCCGTCAATATGTCGATAAACAACACTAGTTTACAGAAATTACGCAGTTATTCAAATAAATTACAATCAATCTTGTTTACAGAACATCGCACCGATTAAGAGGGTGAATATATAAATTTATAATGCATGAAACAAAATTTTGGCAACTTCGTCAACAACAACAAATTGACGACCCTGTAGCCTAGTTGGTAGCGACCCTGCCTGTGAAGCGAGGGGTCCCGGGTTCGATTCCCGGCCGGGGAAGATATTTTTGTGACAGATAAATATTTGTACTCGGGTCATGGGTGTTGTTGTGATGTGTTTATATGTGTCATCCTCATCCATGCCACCCGCGACACAGGTGAAAACGTGAAGTTTTAAGGATTTTAAGGAAGCGAAGCAGAGGCGGCTAGCAGTAATACAATACCTGTACTCATTGAAGTATAATGTTATAGAACAGATCGCGAACAAAATGTGTCCCGCCGGAAGGTTCTATTTTCAAAATTGAGCCCCCGTTTTATTTTCAAAATTGAGCCCCCGTTTTATTTTCAAAATTGAGCCCCCGTTTTATTTTCAAAATTGAACGAATCCATTGAAAATTAAAGCTCCTTGGCGGAAAATCATTGGGACAAGCATAGTGTTCGCAGTGTCGGTTCTATACGATAGTATATTATTATTATTTACTAGTAACTAGCTGACCCGGCGATCTTTGTATCGCCTAATTTTTTTTTTTTCTAAAATAAAAGTAGCCTAAGTTACTCCTTTTGAAAGTCCAGTTGAAAGTCCCGTCGAAATCGGTCCAGCCATTTCAGATATTAGCCGAAACAAACAGACAGACAGACAAAAACTGTAAAAAATATTGTTTTGGTATATGTACCGTGTATACGTCCAAATTTAATGCACTAGTAAACGGTTAATACGGTAATTTTAATACAACAAACAGATACTCCAATTTGATTTATTTGTATAGATACTACTTCAATGCCTGTAGTCTGTACTCCATTTTTTTAGATGAGTCCTATTTGGCATCTTACACTGTTTTTTTATTGTTATGCAGACACAAAATGAAGATAATTTTAAGGATAAATTATCTACTAAGTTCTGTTTGTCATTAATTGTTATTTTTTTAAACTAATTTAAATTAATATTTCCACAAAAAGTAATGCAAAGATTTTTTACCAAATAATGCCCCAACTTAGAGTCACTAACGGTTACTTAAATCGCTTCTTAGTAAAGAAATTCTATGAAGATTCTTTACTAAGGAGCGATTAAAGTAACTGTTAGTGACTCTGAGTTGGGGCGTAAGTCTCGTCTGAAAAAACGGACTGTATTTTGACTTCATTGAACTATTATTACCTACTATATACAATCGATACCAGGAACCCGATGTTTCCGCAATGAACTGTAGCCACTTGGCCACAGTTTTCAGTGGATTTAGTCTATTTTGAAAAGAGAACGGTTGTTCGATTTTGAAAGTAGAACCTCCGGTGCGACAAATTTTGTTCGCGATGTCTGTTCTAGTACTTCAGTACATTATACTTCTTCTATTCTATACTATAATAAAACTCAAGGGGCAAATTTTCTGTACATTGAATATTTTTTTAAAATTTCGATTAGGGGGCACTTCAATAACGTGTTAGAGCACAAAAATATTTTTTTTAGAATTATTGTCTTTCTGTCTGTCTGTCTGTTTGTCTGTCCGGGCATCACATGAAAACCCTTGAACAGATTTCAATGAAAATTGGTATAGTTGTTACTAATAATCCGGGTCATATTTTAAGATACTTTTTATCCCGGAAAATTTAAAGGTTTCCTCGGGAAACGGGATGAAAGTTTGTATGGAATATTTTTAATCAATAACTATAGATGATGCAATCGTGGGTTTTAGGCGTAGATAAGATCAGTAAATTCATATATATTATAATGACCTCAAGGCAAACACGTGAGTACCGTCTCGTGACTTAAAGTTTCTTATCAGTAGTTACTTACAACAAAAACTTACCTACTTATTCAACAATTCTTGTTTTTCTCGCTTTCCGAAAACACGTGAATTCATTACTGCATACAAAAATAATTTAGATTGAGTTTTCGATACACACTTTATTACGTGTTTTAGTTATTCACTTTAAATATTTATATATAACGAGTAACCGCCCTCGCTTTGCTTCGGTTTTCTTCTTTTTTTACACCTTAGGTTACTTTATTGGAGTTTTATTAAGGATCCCTATTTTTTTTGAAAATATAATATAGCCTATGTTACTCGGGGATAGTGTAGCTTCCCAACAGTGAAAGAATTTTTGAAATCGGTTCAGTAGTTTCGGAGCCTATTCAATGCAAACAAAAAATCAAATCTTTCCTCTTTATATATTAGTATAGATAATATAGAGCATTTTGAAATGTTATAAAATTATTTTTGTGCTATGGCATTGTGATCTGCGACTTACTATACATTATATGTATGTACGTACTTTATATCCGTCGTCGTTTTCGGTGCTTAAGTAAGGTCTTTGAAAACATTGAAGTATAATGTCATAGAACAGACATCTCGAACAAAATGTGTGTCCCGCCGGGAGGTTCTATTTTCTATTGAAAGTTGAAGCCGAGCGGCGCCAATTCATTGGAACATACATTGAGTTCGCGGTGACGCTTCTATATGCTAGTAATAGTAGTAATAATACATCAATGTTTTAAAAAGCGTTTTTTAAGCAAATATAAGTTTTATCTTCAAGATTTTTTCCTAAAATTGGTCTCAAACTCCATAAACTAGCTACCATTATAATCGTAATAAAAAATACTCCAAGCGATAAATAAACGGTCATCACAAAACTGCTTAATAGGATTTCTTAAGCTGTTAAAATTTAAAAAAAACCCCGACATTTTTATTTTCATCAAATATAACTAAAATCCAACAGACAAGTCTTTCGAAAAAACTACATCAAAATCAATCCATTCCTTTAGGAGCTAGAACCCCACAGACGGACACACAGACATGCTTAGACACATACAAACACGTCAAACCTATAACTCCCCTGCTTTACGTCGGTGATTACCAAATAAGCCACATAAAATAAACGTACCTCGAAATCGAACCGGTGACCCAACAGACCAACTGAGCTATTCAACCCCATTACACAACATTAACTTAGCACCTGATACTGGTACCACCCCGAAGTCCCCGAACCGTCGGGATGACGCCCGACTAAAATAGTGAAACCGTACAAAAGACGGGGGGACCGTCGACATAACGTGGCGTCTAAATTAGTATTTCAATACAACAAGAAAGAAAGTTTGAAAAAGAATGTTGAAAGGTTTAAAAGAAATCTCTCAAACAACGTTTATTAAACGACAACGTGACTTAGGTCCCGTGGTGCAGTACACGTGACGTACTGAGTTATTATAACGACAGGAATAAACCCGGGACGGGACAATGTTACGTCCCGCGCTTATACAAGCCGGTAGGGGCGTGATTCATAGCGTAATGACTCCATATTCGTGTTGTAATACTCCTGATTTGCGCTCTAAGGAATACTTTCGGAAATATACAATGTGTTCCTAGTTGACTAAATGTTAATTGCAAGATGTAAATGGTAATTATTATGACAAACTAGCTGACCCGGCGAACTTCGTATCGCCTAACAAACCATTTTTTTCTAAAATAAAAGTAGCCTAAGTTACTCCTTGTTTCATCAGCTATCTGCCAGTAAAAGTTCCGTCAAAATCGGTCCAAGCATTTCAGAGATTAGCCGGAACAAACAGACAGATAGACAGACTGACGGACGGACAGACGGACAGACGGACAGACGGACAGACGGACAGACAGACAGACAAAAATTGTGAAAAATGTTGTTTTGGTATATGTACCGTGTATACATCCAACAGACACTCCAATTTTATTTATTTGTATAGATTATCCATGGCATCGCGTCATTTAATCTAGTTAAGTTATTGTGATGGACTATAGTTATCCTACTACCTCTCTCTCCTATAACCCTATCCTATAATGTACTATAATCTATACCTATAAATACATAATACATTTTAATTAATATAAGTGCCCTACAATGTTGCAATTGTAACGTATCACATGTATCAATTGTGTAACGTTCGACCGACATTCGTAACTACATATTGTAGTTATCGACAAACACTATCGCTCGGTGTGATGTAATTCTAGGTTAAATAAACCTGATAAAATGGAGTGAGTGCTCACCTATATAACTTTATTACATGGGAAATGGGTTACATGAGAAAAATAGATTAATATTTTTAAAAACAAGCTTTTATAACTTTTTGTTTGTGATGCTGGCCCTTGAAGAGTTCCCTCGTCTGGAGCCAACCCTTGATAAAAATTAACCGACTTCAAAATAACTCAAAAACTACTTGTCAAATTTCGTTCAAATTTTAGTGGGACGATAAGCACCAGCTTTTGTTTAAAAAAATCATCAAAATCGGTTTACCCAGTCTGAGGTAACAAACATAAAAAATAAATAATACAGTCGAATTGAATACCTCCTCCTTTTTAGAAGTCGGTTAAAAATTGGGCATGCAGACAGTAAGAAAAATAATACTCTGTTTTACTGACCCTTTCCTTCGTTGGCGAGTGATAGAGAAGAGAATATTTAGACGTTTTATCCAAAGCTTTTCTTCTTTGTATTGTGGTTGTGTTTTTGATTTAATTATACCAACATATTATATTGTTTTTCAATTTTAACAAAGTAAATAAAGAAGTGCATGATTGAGAAGGTCACTTACTTGACTTACCAGACATAACAATTAACAAATACTGATAATATTTTTTTTTAAGTATTTTCCTCATTGCTGTAAAGTGTAAAGGTGATAAGGTGGTGGTTGAAAAAACAATGCGCAATAACTTCTAAGAATTAGGTAAGCTGTTGTTATCCTGTACGAGAAATATAATTAACAAACAAAAAAACAAGAAATATATACTTAATTTCAAAGAAGTATGTAGATGAACACTTAAATAAAATTGTACCTACTCATTGAAGACATAAATGACAGAAGAAGGCATTGATATGCCTGATCTGATCAATGAATCAAGAGATAAAATAGGAAAGATAAAAGATAAAGTAGGAAATAAAAATACTATATTAAACTGAACTTAATAGAAAATTATTGTAATTATGGAGAATGAAATATGAGTAACTTAACAATCGAAATCGTACTGAATATAATTTATAATTTGTTACAAAACTAGCGAATTTAATAAATTGCAGTGCGAAATTGCAATGAAAAGTGCTATGTACGCGCTTGACCGTACACTTTTTATTGCTGACTCCACAAATAAACGAGCTGGCGATCCACATCGTAAGTGACAATTTTTTTCCCAATCCATTTTATTGCCACGTAAATTTTTCTTAAAATTCCTACCAAACGTTTCCTTATACCTATTGAGCTAACAATAAAGAAATTGTTATTTAAGGTATTTTTGAGTAACACCGAGCCTTAAAAACGCAGTTAGTACTTTATTAAGCTTCATCTTTTGCTCAACTCGGGCAAAAGCAATGTAAGATTTTTTGATCACGTGGCGACAAAAGAGTTATGTTGACGCAGAAAAAGGTAACAAGTGCGTGTCAGTCCACGCGCAATGTAGGGTTCCGAAGTAGTAAGTTTATCGACTATTACTCATAAACCACTTATGCTGTGATAGATTTCCTTGTAAATTCATCATGTATTCATCTATTTTTAAGAATTTTTCACTTGTCCAACTTCAATCGTTTAGCCGACAGGGGGGGGGGGACACTAGACTCTAACCAAAACTAGCACTTTAAAGTATTTCGCAAACGGACCCCTAATTGCAAAAATGGTCTTAGAAGACCTATAATATTTTTAAAGACTTTTTCAACGATAGGGTACGCGACGAATAAAAATTCATCCTCACGTTACCTGTAGGGGAGATACCCTGAAATAAAATGTTTTTTAATATTTTATTCTACCATTCTGGAGTTTTAATAAAAATGTATCTCCATGCCAAATTACAGCTTCCTAGCACTGAGGCTTTGCTTCGGACAGGCGGACGGACGGACATGACGAAACTATAAGGGTTCCGATTTTACTTCGAAACCCTAAAAATGGCTGGAATATTAAAATTTCATTTGTAATTGTTGTGACTCCATTTCTGCAGCCGAAATTAGACTGTAATTCAATTCATCGAAGGGTTACTTCACATTGACTGTAATGGATGTTTTATTTTCGGCTATAGGAGGGTCAAGAAGAGGCTTCCTCGTCGAAAGCATATTATGGAAAGAGTAGTCGGTATACTCCAATGTCATCAACAAATAACGGCTTGGTAATTTAAAATTTGTAAAAATTCCATGGATAATGTGATTTATGTGACATCACATTAAATTATACGTAGGATACATTTCACAGCGCGATTGTTATTGGTATAGTAGGTACTAAATGAATTTATTTTTATGTACTTAAATGAATAAAATTATTAGAATGAAATAAAAAATGGTATACCTACTATTGCATAGAAATACTAACAGAATAATCGGCTTACTCTATCATTACTATATCCTACCAGGGCTTTGTTCCCAGTTACCACTAATTCGACTCGTTAGTTCGATCATCAAACAAGAACACCTAAATTGTATCTTAACGCAATAAAATACTGCATACTGAATAGTAGAAGTATAACTTTGTTTGTAACTTAAGTATCTTGTTTAAGCGTATACATATTTACATACAGTTTACATCTCGATTATATAACCATACCTACCACAATAAACCAGTCAAATCGCACGACATTGAAGGTCAAGGGTATTCAAATTATTAATGCGAAATGATTTGGTACGTTTTCCTCAATAAAAAAACAGCGGTGGATAGACTAGATGATGTTATGTAAGGTGGCCTTGCGTTACGTAATAACCTAATGACTCACGTGTGAACACACGTGGACGTGGCTTGAGCAGGCTATGGCGGGAGGGGGAGGGGTTTAGAGGTATTAGACGTAATACTGTCTCTGAATTATTGTTTATTTTAAAGAAATCTTGAAAAGGGAACCCCCCTTGAGCGCTAAAGATATTCAAAGGCGGAGAGTCAGAAAAAGTAAAAAAACATTTGCAAGCGTTGAAGTGCGACGTGAAAATCAAAGTTCTGTTTTTCCAATACAACCAATATTTAAACTTTTTCCTGATAGACGAGCCATTACAGGTCATTATAGTAAAATAATCATCCAGAATCAAGTTAAAGGAGTACATTGTACATTGAATCTCGCAAAAATGCCACAATTTTTTCATAGAATCCGGTTCTGATGACGGCAAAGTAACAGGCGAAAGGATGACGGTCATGATCATCATATTTTTTATATTAACACACGTGTTTATAGAAGGAAAATGGATGAACTTTAATACTTTTTAACAGCGGCTTAGAAGCAGTTCTTTCTTTCTTACTCTCTCTTCTTTCTTGGCCGGCAACGAATCGGTTATGCCTTTGTTAAGTATTACTGTACTTGGATGACTGCGATCTCTTACCATCAGGTTTGCCTGCTCGATTTTCAGCTAGTTACTTTGAAAGAAAAGTTTTCACGCGCTTTTAGCCCGACGGTGTGTATTCATCATTCATTCTAAATGATCGACCGAGAACAACTTACAGCCGTGGCAATGATATTATAATGTAAAAAAGAGGTAGACATAGTGACATGTCTCTTTTTTTTAGCGCGCCGACGATGAAGAGCGTAAGAACAGGCAATTGACCGTTCTGCTCGTAGTCGCTCTGTCAATGCAAGACGATACGCTCGGTTTTGTTGTTGTCAGAAGTGCTTGACATTTTACATACAACGGTAAATGCCTTCGTGTATTATACCAATGTGATTAATCTAGTGAAACAAAAGATAAACGTGTGTGTATAACGTATCTATATTAGGCGCGGTCGGTAGTTGAATGGATGACCGCTAATGGCAAAAATAGCGTGTGCTGTTCAGTACTTAGGAGGACGCGTAGACAATAGTCCCTGCTATTCATTAGATTACAGTCGAACATGTTCCGACATGGCCTCCGGGACTTCGGGCAGAATAAAACTTCCAACCAAAGTATTCACGCATGTAGCAGTTGGCGGCCAATAAGGAAGCAGGAATCCGCTTATTACTCACGCCCTAATACTGCAAACGGAACACGTTTCATAATGGCTCATCATCACGTTTGAAAGTAACAAGACAATTGGGCTAAAAGCCACCTGCTGTGGTGGTCACGGTGGACCCCAAAAATTAAAAAAAGATCATACCTGTCATTTTCATTACTACCATTATCACTTTTATTTTTCCGTGAGGTCCAATTGGAGCTAGCTTATTTGAGTCAGTCACCAAAAGACTGGTCGTGTTCCGACTGGGAGCTTGAGAGCCAGTTCGTTCTTACTTTTTCTTCTCCCCTTGTTGGCCGGCAATGCGTCAGTGATGCCATTAGTGTCGATGTCCATGGGCCATTATAGCCACTTACCATCAGCTCGATTGTCGGCTATTTCCATAAAGAATTGTCAAAGGAAACGCGTATGTTTCGCTGCCCAAAACAGATTAGTTACAATACTTTAGGGCTTAGACATCATTGTTGCGTTGTCGGTCAAGTAAGAAAAGAAACGTTAAGAGAAGAAAATATTTGTTATTACGATGCCAAAAATCGCTCTCTAGGAAACCAACCATTAATTAAATATTATAATGTAAAAAAGAGGTAATATGTCAATTAATGATATTATAATGTAAAAAAGAGGTAATATGTCACTAGCGCGCCGACGATGAAGAGCGTAAGAACAGGCAATTGACCGTTCTGCTCGTAGTCGCTCTGTCAATACATGACGATACGCACGCTTTGTTGTTGTCAGAAGTGCTTGACATTTGACATACAGCGTTAAAATGCCTTCGTGTATTATACCAACGTGACTGGTGTAGTGAAACAAAAGATAAACGTGTGTGTGTGTTGTAGCTCTTTTCGAAACAGATTTTTTGGATGATTTGTAAGGGTATAACGTTTCTATATTTTTTAAATATCATTTCCAGTAATCATATTTTGTTATTACGATGAAAAAAACCGCTCTACAGGAAACCAACCAATAATCATAAACGTTACTTGACGACTTAAACGTCATGTTACAGGTTCTTTGACGGCACTACTCTTAGAAAAGTAGGTGTCTAGAGACAACCCGAAAATTTCAATCATTTTTAACTCAGACAACCATGAATAATTTTTTGGAACGAAGTTTCTTAACTTTCTTATCGCGCGTTGCGAAAGGGGGCTAGGCGGAAAATTTGGTAACGAAAAGTTGTAACGACACTTTTTGCCGTCGTTAGTCATTACAACTCGTGCGGCGTCGTTACATGTCGTGCGGCGTGCGCATGTTTCTCTGTCTGTCTCTCTCTATCTCTTATAGAAAGCAAGCCAGATATTTTCGTTTCTTGCAGTAAGTACTAGGATAGCAAAAACATGCAAGCAAGTGTGCCAAAACAAATCTAGGGTAGGCTTTGTTCACCTAGTAGCTTGCTAGAAATTTAATACCATTTATACGACTTGTTTTGGCACACTTGCTGCATGTTTTTGCCATCCTAGTACTGACTGCAAGGAACTTCGTTCCATCCGGGTGTCCCTTGACACCTCTCAAGTTTTTTTTGAGTTTTTGTATAGGTATCACAATTTCACAAGCCATTCATATGTACCTAAGTACTATGGATGAGTACTTCATGAAACGCAATAACACAACCATGTTTATTCGAAAGGATGGAACAATTTGACCTTGTCGAATATAATTACGCGCTACAGCAGATATTAAATGTTTGGTAAATATTAAGACAAACGGCACATTTGGACGGGACCGTTTAGCAAACTTTAGTGTAAACAACAATTTTATTTAATGTGATTTGTAGTAACCTACTGTCTTTAATTATAAGTCAACTATCCACCTGGTTGGAGATCTCACCAATTTCTATTATATCCCCTCAGTTATTCCCAACTAACTTTTTATTGCCACATATTCAGTTTGGAGTATTATGGACTACAAAAATACCGAGCATATTATTATTTTCCATAGCAGCGTGAATTTAAGCATGTGTTTAAACTAAGCACCATGTCTAGAATTCGCTCGTAACTTTTAGCTACCACAATCAAACTGTCTTCCATTTTGGGTTCTTTTGCATTCTTTATTTTGATAATTCCACTCTAGAAGATTCTTTAAGAGATTCTGCCACGATATCTCAAGAATTTGGATCAAATAAAAAAGTACATAAGTACCTTTCAGCAATTATTCCAGTAGTTTCGGAGTAAATTGGCTGTAAAAGGCGGTCAGCCTGACACACGTCTCATAAGGGTTCCTTTTTTCGTTTTTTACGTGCGGAACCCTAAAAATCTTAAAGTCAACAGATGTACCTATCACTATCACTGACCTCATCAATCTCATCATCATTTATCAGGTATCCAAAGATAAGGCAAACACATGCCTAAATATTTTTAGATCGCCCGAATGCCACTACTGCGTAGCAATTCGCGACCAAAACAACAGACCATAACACTATAGCATAAGGTTTAAAGTAAATGAATGGTCATTGTTATGAAAATAGGATAAGGTTTATTTTTCCGATGTGTCACATTTCCCTTATCGATGCAATCAGCGTAAATATGTCGCAATACTGCTACATACGCATAAAATTAGTTGTTTACTACTGTCTAGGATATACCTAATTATTCCTTTTCCAGTGTGACTTCGCTTACAAGAATTTAATCGTACTAGAGCCATCCAATAATATTATGAGCATACCGACGGTTAAGAATCAATAGTGTCTATCTCAAAAAAGTAAACTTCACAGGAGATGAAAACAACATGTTTACTCTATATTGATAAGGTTACTGAAAAGTGAAAAAGTTTATAATATACAAATAAAGAATATATTATAAAGAGTACCTACTTAATATATAAATAAAATAATAGTTTATCTTATCATTACAATAATAAATAATTTGTTCATCTCCTGTGAAGTTTACTTTTTAGGGTTCCGTAGCCAAATGGCAAAAAACGGAACCCTTATAAATTCGTCATGTCTGTCTGTCTGTCTGTCTGTCTGTCTGTCTGTCCGTCCGTATGTCACAGCCACTTTTCTCCGAAACTATAAGGACTATACTGTTGAAACTTGGTCAGTAGATGTAAGTAGTATAGTATTGGGCATTCTGCCCCACTTGTTCGCTCAGGCATCCGCCTTCGCGTCGTGGGGCAGAATGCCCAATAAGATTTCTGGTAACGTGGGACAGAATGCTTCATTAAAATTTCATAATTAGAAAATAACTGTTTGTTGTTGTAAATAACGCGGGTTCAGCTGAGAAAGGAAACAAAACAATATGTAAAAATTATTTATTCATAGTTATAACATTAACGTTAATTACAGATTTCATTTGATATAAATGTAGGATGGTCCTCACACAGTTCATCCACCGAGTGCACCAAAGATTGAAGTTTTCGCCATTGCGGTGTATCGTCTTGTGTCTGGAATTTTATTCGTACTAGCGCTTTCTTCCAGAGCTCTTGTGCATCAGTATTGCGCGCATCGTTGGTTTGATATACTTTTAAATCGATAAGGTAGTCCCCCGTTGTGTTAATCGCCCGACGTTCGTTGCCGTTTGCAACCCTGTTGACGAAGTACGTGGACAGCACGCGCGATGGAGGATCTTTGGATTTGCCGCCATCACGACTAAGATTGAATATGTCCACAGTCTTCCCCTTTTTTCTGTAACAAACACAAATAATCCGTATAAGTATACAATAACTTACTGATATTACATGGTGTCGGTTTTCAAAATCATTGCGAAAAATAACACAATGAATACATACAGGCTCATTGCAGTATGTAAATTAATACAAAAATTGTAGTGATGGTCATGTAAATACATTGTTGTTACTTGTAAGTGAGAGTAACAATTAAATAATATTAAGAATCAATTTAATCTACCTCAAAAGTCAAGTTTACCGAAGGCGAAAGAAAGAATTTTTTTCTGTGCAATCATAAGATTAGATATTAAAATAAATCCTGAACAAGAATAAACATAAACTTGATCGACATTTGTAGTAATAGCGCATAGGCACTGGTTATTTGAAAATAAATAAAAAAATATCTCCCATATTTATATATCATAAACTATTTCAGTAACCGTATGAGTATCATTGAACAGTAAAAATGTATTTTTTATCTCCTGTAACTTTACATTTTTATATAGACAACATAAATTCTTAGTAGTTGGTAAAAAATTATTAAGTTATAAAAGTGTAGTGTTACTATGGATTACATATTATTATGCGAACACTGACACGAAAATGAATGTATAATAAAAAATCAACCACTGACCGCAACGCCACATAAATATATCGAACGTAAGTACATAATTTGAAATATTATAATTTAAATATAACGAGTAGATGTAAATTTAGTATGATTACCTTATAATGGCAGTCGATTTCTTCATAGATTTACGCTTGCTTGTAGGAGTAGAATGTTTTCGCCGGAGCTCGGCACCGTGTTCAACATCTGTAGAGTTGCTGCGTTGATCGCACTCAGAGTCCGACCTGTAAATTGTTAAATTTTAATTAATTATTATTACTTGAAATATTATTATGCTGAAAAAGGATAAAATGTTAAGTTAATGTTTATCTACTTGGACTGAACTAGTAATAATAAAACTATTTACTCGCACTTGTAATTAATCTATTGACGATTATAATAATTATGAGTAAATAAAGTTAGTGAAAAAAATGTCAAAGTATTTGGCTACATGTTGTATCAGAAATATAAATTGGTTGGAGTAAAATATGAAAATTAATAAAAATGATAAAGACTTACATTTTAAATGGCAGCCACTTGAAGTATAATTACCAGTACAACCACTGTTCTATGGACTGAACTGCAGAGTGGAGGCACTCGGCGCTGGTCGCACTGTAGTCGTTGTAGGAGTACTTTGTTCCTAGCCGAGGCTCGAATTTGATGTACCGAGCTCCGAAAACGTTAGCTTATAAGTCAGAAAAGACATGTAAATTTGTTAAATGAAATGTAAGTGTGTTTAATCAAAATAATACACAATTGAGACATTTCTTATTTGTACGTATTACATTTGTAAAAAAATTATAACTAAGAATTTTCTAGAATCATTATTTGCTAACGCAACACAAAGACTTAGGGCTACCAAAATAATTATCATACATGCTACGTACTATGTATGGACTGATGATCCCATTTTTACACTAAAATATGTGGAAGTGACATCCATAACCAAATTAGCAGCGTAATAATAAAAATTCGTATTGCTGAATAACACTTTTAAATAGGTGTGCAATAATCACAAGTATTGTGTTGAAAAATATGATATTTTTGTTAGGGTTGACAAACGATATAAATTTAAAACATCGCAACTTAAATTGTAAAAATCAAAATATATGATTAAAAGGACTTGTTATTTACGTTTCATTGAGTCTTTTATATTGTTGTGTAGGTAATTACATATCGAGAAAATATTGTATAATCCGGTAAATTAACAGACCATTAGCACTCTTAAATACATAATCTATACCTATTTTTAACGTAGATAAACTTTGTATATAATAATTAAGAAATAAATACAACATTTTGTTTAAGTAAATGGGTAATAATAATACATAATTATTTGCATTTGGATGTCAACCCTGATTGAAATGAAAAATCTTGCAAAATACCGTTAGGTACTGCAACCGGATGGAACACGACACTTTTGTTTTGACAAAACACAATAGGTATTGGTACTATTTGCACGCAAAATGTGTATTTTAATTTAAATTTAATTCGATTACTGATTGTGAGTACAAGTTATAAGTATTTATAATAATGGTAAAATCGGTCGCAAAATTTTTATAAGGTAATTATTATGTTAAATATTATATTCTATTAAATAGTAATATTCATTTCATTAAATTTTGTTGTCGTTATTAGTATAATTATAATAAGTGTGTTTTTTATTTCAGACCATCACTTATTATGAACTGTGAGGCAGCGGAGGTGCTGGTTTGAAGCAAATATTTTATTTGTTGACTACATTTGCAGATACAGAAATACCTACTTAACGAGGGAATGCTAATACTTGAGACATAAGACGACATTATTATATTGTGAATATTGGGTATGTAATTAGTTGTTAATTCATATTACCATGATAGTTTTCATTATTTTTATCTGATTGAGTACTTTCGCGGTTCCTAAAAGAATTAATTCTAAGTATGATGAATGAAAAAGTGGCTTATAATATTATCTCCTCGCCCTGCTCGTGGGCTAAGTATTAATTTGTGGGTTCGATCTCCACATTAAAATAATATTAATGTTCTGACATCTATTCTATTACAAAATCAATTGTAGCTGTGTCTTAGTGATTATTATTTGTATCTGTTGTTTAAGATTTATTACCGTAACAAACTAATTAAAAGTGTATTAAAATTAGGTATTATTAGTATGTGTTATTAAATTATGTTCGTATCTTATTCCAGAGCACATCACTTTGATCAGAGATTGAGAGATGCAATTGAAGATGTGAAGTTTTGAAGACCTACTGCAGTAACTGGTAATAAAGTCTTACTTGGTAATAAATACTTAGCAGTTAACTCAATATTTCTGAATAATAATTTTATTGTTAGATATTGTGATTCTAAAAATGCCATTCTGTTCGGTTTGCAACATTGATGTGAATTCACGCTGTTGGATTAGTCATTTGCGAAGTAACAGACATAAAAATAATAGTACTATTCGTATCAATGACAACGTTGAAATTATACATTCCTGTTTCAAAGGACGTATTACAAGTTATCGGATTACTACATCTAAACCCGAAGCAAATATTTACCCAGAATGTTTCTTAAAAAATATTCATGATCAAGTTAAATCTTTAATAGATAGCTCGCTTCAAAAACATTTATCTGTTAAAATAAATTTTGAATATTTCGGAGTCTTTTTAATGCTGAAGAATGATCTACAAGAGTTGAAATCTTTTGCGACAAAAAATTTTATCATTCATTTAAATTACAGTTTCAAGTCCACCTATGAAAAAGTTATAACAATATTATTAAAAAAAATTGAAGAGTTTCAAGAAAGAGATAGTGGATGGACGTTTTTAAATAATTCACATTTAGAAATTAATATTAACAAATATCAACCTCTTAGTGGATCACGATTTATAGATTTACCGAAATTTATAAAGAGTAAGAAAGCGTGTTTGAATATTCAAAACGATGACAGGTATTGTTTTTTGTGGTGTGTAGTTGCTGCTTTATATCCAAGTACTCGGCATCCTGAGAGAGTCACGTCATATCCTCATTTTCGTGATGTCTTGAACTTAAATGATATTTCATTTCCAATCACTTTTTCAGATATAAATATTTTTGAAAGAAACAATCCTTTTTTGAATATTTATATCTACGGGTTAAGAGGTAGTAAGACTATAACAGGTCCTCTATATAAACCCGATAAAATCTATCATAAATCCAAAATAATTCACCTACTGTTTTTAGAAAATGGTAATTCATCTCATTATTGCCTCATTAAAGATCTACCTCGTCTCGTTAAAAGTCAAATAACTAAGCATCACGGCAAACTATATTTTTGCGAAACCTGTTTAGTGTTTTTTCCTAGTGAAGATCAATTTGATAGTCATTTGTGTGGAGGGGTTGCTACTATTCTGCCTGAAAAAGGTTCATATTTACAATTTAAAAATTATAATAGAAAACAAGACGTTCCATTCACTATCTATGCCGATTTCGAAACATTACTTGAACCAATTTCCAACCATGAATCTGATACCACAAATACGTTTCGCTTACAACGACACATTCCTTCAGCCTTTGCGTATAATATTGTTTCATCGTGCAATGACAATTTCAATGAATTTAAAACGTATCGTGGAATTGATTGTGTTTCCAAATTTATAGATTTTCTTACTGAAGACATTAAGAGAATTTACAATATATTGACCCAAAATGTCTCGATTATATTTTCAGAAAAAGACGCTATTGATTTTAAAAAAGCTAGGAAATGCTACATATGTGAAAATCTGTTATGGAATAATAAAGTCAGAGATCATTGTCATATTACTGGTCGATATCGTGGTGCAGCCCATCGACATTGTAATTTACAATATAAGATACCCATGTTCATACCCATATTTTTTCATAATTTGTCAGGATACGACTGTCACTTGTTTATTAAAAAATTAGGTGAAACGCCTGGTAAATTAAATATCATACCTAAAAGCAAAGAAAAATATATTTCATTTTCAAAATTTATGCATGTCAACGATAACGACTATGTACAGATTAGATTTTTAGATTCATTTCATTTCTTAGGCACTAGCTTAGATAAACTGTCGAAAACTATGCAAACTGAGGATTTTATTAATTTGCGGTATCATTTCCCTGATAATCATCAGTTTCTACTACTTACACGAAAAGGTATTTATCCCTACGATTATGTAAGCAATTGGAAATGTTATGAAGAAAAATCATTACCATCGAAACATTTATTTTTCAATTCGATAAGCAATGAACATATTTCACAGGAAGACTATGACCACGCTAAATTGGTATGGCACAAATTCAACATAAAGACATTGGGTGAATATACTGACTTGTATTTAAAGACTGACGTACTTTTACTTACCGACATATTTGAAAATTTTCGAAAAACTTGTAAGTTGCATTATAAACTCGACCCTGCGTTTTATATTACTGCACCTAGTTTATCATTTGATGCAATGCTTTTAAAAACGGGAGTTAAATTAGAACTCATAACAGACTTGTCTATGGTACGAATGATACAAAGCGGTATTAGAGGAGGTTTATGTATGTGTTCTCATCGCTATGCAAAAGCTAATAATAAATATATGCCTTCGTGTGATGCAACAAAACCTTCCTGTTTCATAAGTTATTTGGACTGTAACAATCTTTACGGCTATAGTATGGGTCAATATTTACCTCACTCAGGTTTTCGATTTTTAAATCAAAACGAAATAGATCAGTTAGATATAGTAAATGTTAGCGACAACGCAGAATGGGGTTTTATACTAGAAGTAGATATTTTGTACCCTGAAACCTTACATATATTACACAACGATTTACCTTTTTGTGCTGAAAAATGCATACCGCCAGGGGGCAAAACAGAAAAACTTATTTCAAATCTTTACAATAAGTATAACTATGTGATTCATTATGTTCATTTAAAGAAATGTATTGAACATGGATTAATATTACGTAAAATACACAGAGCCATTACGTTTCGACAAAGTGCTTATTTGAAGGAATATATTGAACTAAATACGCAACTACGACAAAACGCAAAAAGTGTATTTGAACAGGATTTTTTCAAATTATTAAACAACAGTGTTTTTGGGAAAACATTAGAAAATACCGAAAAAAGAGTGAGTGTTCATTTAATTAACTCTTGGAATAGCTCAAAAAATAAAACAAAAAAAACTACCTGCGCTGAAAAACTCGTAAGCAATCCTTATTTTCATAGTGCATCAGTTTTATCGGAAAACTTAGTTGCAATACAAATGAACCCCGATCATTTCATTTTGGATAAACCAATTTATATAGGCTTTACTGTTTTAGAGCTATCCAAATCACATATGTATCATTTTCATTATAATATAGTTAAACCTTTTTATGGCGACAGAGTACGATTATGCTACACCGATACGGATTCTTTTGTTTATTCAATATACACAGAAGATTTCTACAAAGACTTAAAATGTAATTTTTTAGAGTACTTTGATACTAGCAACTATACCGTACAAAATGAATTCATGATACCTCAGATTAATAAAAAAGTGCCAGGATTGTTCAAGGATGAAATGGGAGGTAAACTTATTACTGAATTTGTTGGCTTGCGGTCTAAGTTATATTCATTAAAAACTCTGAATAATGTAATTAAAAAAGCAAAAGGAATTAAATCCTGCGTGGTACGTGATTTAACTATCGATGATTACCAGAATGTATTATTTAATAGAGATGTTATCCATCGAAAAAATATCTTATTCAAATCAATTAAGCATGAAATATTTACACAAAGTGTGAATAAAATAGCACTATCAAGTAATGATGATAAACGTGCTATATCAAATTGCAATGTTGCAACCCGAGCGTGGGGGCATTCTTCAATTTTAAAAGGTCATTAGATTACCTCTAAATATTGATATTCGCAATTGGTTTTAGTGAGCATGTAAATATCATCTCTTTTTTATTATTATAATATTATGTAGAGATTATGTAAATGTTCTTAGTAAAATATGTACTTAGGTAAGTATATGAAGAATAATAAAGTTAATAAACATTTCTGTAATTGATTTTGCAATAACTACGAGTATAAGTAACCTATAATTTGTATTCAGTCAGTGTCCAAGTTTCATTACAACTTAAATGTACATAAATAAGATTGTAAATTATAGAAGTAATTAGTAAGTTTTTATGTAATATTGTATACTTATAAATAAACAACCTTTGTTAAATATAAATTTTGTTTTATTGATCTATTTAAACTATTAATATATGTAGTTCTTTTTTTACCGAAGGTGGCTTCTACCTATGCCTTTAGAAGGATTTCCTTGATATTTATATTGTATTTTATTCTCAATACATAAATTAGCTTTCACAATTCATGGTAATAATTTGTAGGTTATAACGTAATAATAATAATGCTCCAGAATGGTATGTATTATTGATACACGCAACATGTTATGACATGTTACAGTTCATCGCACTATATGGGAAGGTATGATATATTTATGCAAACTTGCAGTTTATAATTTATACTAAATTCTTTTAATATATTGAACTATAAAATTATATCCGAAAGAGTGATTTTCAAACAACTAATTTATAGCCTTGATTGAATGCTAACTTAACAATTTTAGATTGATTTGAATATATAAAGTTGATAGTTAGTTTATTTTTTATTATTTGCGGAATATTAATAGAATTGAGAAGTTGTTTTTACATTATTATACCTAGTACTTGTGTTATTATAATAATTATGTCCACGGTAAGTAAAGTACCTATTTGAATGTGATATAATATTAGTGTGTGTACATCAGATTTGAAAATGGATAATGTTTGTTTCAGGTATCTGATTCAGAGATTGTGTTTAGCCAGTATGCTCAGGATCCTTACGAAGGATTTTCCGAGCTCTATCACTGTGAACCCGAGCAATGCAAACTATCGAAAGAGAAAAAGTCCAAGCAACGTCGCCGAGACACTTTGAAAAAACATAACGCTACACAATCTTTTGTTATGAGCCGATTACAACGACGAGGCATTAGGTTAATAAAAATTTCTGTTATTGATCTCTGCAACAACAATTCTCAAACAAACGGCAGCGATAGTGAAAGTGAGAACGTTGTGATAAGTGCGCAGTACATTGTTAAGGATGCTATGGATAGTGTTATGGACGATACAGAATCGTTAGTTAAGAAAATATCGAAATCTTTAATAGACAATGATTTTTAATAAAGATACTACTGTTATTGTAAGTTATTATTTTATATTGATTCACCTGCGTTCTTCTATTTCTTAGATGTATAAGATGTTTAAAAAATAAAAATGCATTTTTACTGAAGAAATTATTTTTATTTATAAAACCAAAACATATCACTTTAGTGCCACCCCAAATGTTTTTTTATACATAACACATTTTTTAAAGCACAATGATTTGTGTGTACATTACAATTTAAATTGTTATCACAGAATTTCTTATGCAATTCAAACATGTTAGGACACTGGTCTTCACCAAGATCTGACACTTTACAATTTTCGCAAATGTTTTTTATCCACTTAACCTTTTCCAAACCTTTCACTAAGATATTTTTGTTTTCTAGATAGGGAACGATTATACGATGAAATTCTCTATAATCAATGTGTCCTTCGTTCCAATGAATACCTCTATTGCTTTCCAACCACTTTACTTGTCTTTTTTCATCAGTTGTTAAATATTTGAATAAATATGGGGGTTTTATTAAGAATAACTGTGTATAATCACGTGTTGCGAATGCTAATTCTTTTACTATAAAATTATTGTAGTGATCTTTAAATCCTTGAATATCCACTATGATGGTATCCTGATTCATGATAATTTTTTTACAGTATTACTCAGTGGCTTATATTCAATTATGCAGTCGTTTAATATAAGACAGTACGCGGCGGTTTGATCTGGTATATCAGAATCACTTTCAATTTCCACTCTAACGTCCACAACCGGACCTGTCTTCAAATTATCTACTTGCCTAGAGCAGTCGATAACAAATAACGGCGCTAAATTTTTAAATTGTTTCTCACTCAACAAGGGCTCTGGACGACGACCATAATATGACTGTTGAAATCTAACATATTGTTCGTATAATAAGGCAATGTTGTTGTTTGCGAAGTTAACGTTTAGGTTCTCATAAGGGAAGTATGTTGAATTGAGATAGACTCTAACGCTGCGAAGAAGACAGTGATCGAACTGAGACATGTCAGAACTTGCATTATTTTTTCTATTTGTTTGTAGACCAATAATAATATATCTTGGTTTTTCTATTTGTGACGAAGTTTTAATTGCCCAAGTATGTTTTGTAGTTTTAGGTAAAGCTGGATATTCATACAGATCCCAATTTCTAAATATCATTTGAAGCGGTTTATCTCGTTCTAACAGTTTCAAAAAATTAAGCTTTTCTTTGTCAGATATTTTGATATGTGGTACACGCCAAATAATTTTATTTATTTGAACGTCTTCTACAATTTCACCGGTATTGAGTTTCACAGCATTCAAGTTTGTGTTACTTCTTAATAATATTAGTTCGTGTCTACTATTTATCACAACTTTTTTAAAATCTTCTGCAAAGCCCATTATGTTACAAAGTGGTATAGAAGCAGAAAATTTACCTCCATTTTTTATACCATCAATATTCCACCCCCAAGAATAAGCTATCTTAGATTCACTTTCGTTCATTGATATTAAAGATTTCATGGTGGTCGTAACGCCAGCATTCTTTATTTTATCAATCTCCACTCCGTTTAGCTCATACCGTATATCTTGAAATAAGTACAATAAAGCGTTATTTGTAAATTGAACACTGGTGACAGGATCCTTAGAATCTCGTTTTCTAACGATAACATTCCCTTCCAAATACAAGGTGCTTGCTGATGGTAGTACATACAGATCCTGTTGATTGATTGGTATGCGGATTTCATCATTTCTATTAAAACTAGTTACGTAGGGTTTGTAAGAATGATATTCAATTCCTTCTACACTATTGTCGTAAGATGGAGTCGATAAAACGTCTAAAATATTCATTTTAATAAGCCGATCGCTTTTAAGAATGCCGTATTGCTTTTCGTTAATTTTATTTTCTTTTTATTACGAGCTCTTGTATGATTGATTTCTTGATTCAAACTGATACGTGTAGTTGGTTGATGCGTATATTTATTATAGTCAATCATTTCTTCTTCTAAGATGTAAATACAACTGTACCTCTTCACCACGTAAATTGATTAAATGATTATTTATATCTAAAAGTCTAATATTAATGCAGCTTATGTTGCTCTGGTTAATGGGGAAGTAAATTGCGTTTTTAGGTATTTCTATAATCCTATATCCAGGTGGTACGTTTAGTGCAAATTCATGAATAATATGACTTGATTCGCCGTTTATGTATGAGCCGCTTACGATATCACATTCAACCCTGATCACGGTTGTTGGTAAAATGTTTACTGGAAACTGTGACACATGCCATTTATTTGCTTTCAATATTTGTTTTTTAAACCCTAACAAGTTTCTAAAGGTATTTTCCTTAGAAAAATTAATATCTTTTGTACAGTACAAAGTTGCTTTCAATGTGTTGTTATTACACTGTAGATTGATTGACGCATCCTTTATTTCAGATTTTAAATAATCATTGATATCTTGTAATTCATAGGTCCCTTCAGGGATTTCAATAACGTCATTAGATCCATAGAATAACTTATTATTAGTTTTATCAATATTCGGAATGGAATTAAATGTTGAGATATGCAATAAAGCACATTCATACTCTCCATCTAATTGCAGAGTGTTTGGATAGTACGTGGATAAACTTGATGAATTTCCTGTTATCGACAAAGTGAGTGACATGTTGCAAATGGTGAAAATAAAAGAATGATACATATTTTATACATTTTTATTCCAAAATTGCCATAGATATTTTAAGCATAAATGACCACAATTAACTGTATTAAATGACTGATATCTTGTGTAGTTATAACAAACATTACAATTCTTAAAATAACGAATTATTTCTTTAGGCGGTTTCAGATCGCCAAAACTATCAAAATATTCACAATAGTCATATATTTTAACATAAGCCACCCAATGCGTTCCCTTGTTCTTAGACTCGTCCAAATTAACAATACCACATTCGATCTCCTTTGGTGTTCTTGGTAATTGATCTCGCATAAAAACTCCTCTGAAGTGAGGGATGTCACATGCGTACTCTATTATATCTATATTACTTAGAGGACGATTAGGTAGCTTACATTTCAGTTTTTTGAGGGTTTTATAAATAATCCGTGACCATTTCTGTGCGGTTTAATGTATAGACCCTTGCCTAATACTACACCCTCCATAGCTTTGTTATGTCGTTGTGTTTCTTGCAAATTTTTCTGAGCGGATTTGTAATCATTAATGGTTTTCGCAATGCCAGCTGCACCTCCAGCTAAGGTCCCTAATGCCGATAAACCAGCAAAAATTGGAATCAAAGGTAGAATGCCTCCAGTTTTTGGTATGGGTATTACACGTGGTATTCGAATTTTCTTTTTATTTGGAAATACTTTCTTAGCTGCTGAATAAGCAGCGTCGATTAAAGATTTACTATCGTTGTGTTTAAATTTCTTGATTTTTGATCTTATTTTAGATACAAAATTTTTAAACGTTTTGACGCCAGCACCGGTTTTAAGTTTGGCTTTCATAACTTTACTCACTAACCATGAACTTAGTTTTTCGCCTTTGCAAGCATCTTTTGACTTAAGGCGTTGTTTTGCCATATTTAGAAGTTGTAAATCAGCTTTATGACGATTAGGTAGGTCTGTATGTTTTGCATATGCTATGTCGTGTTGCATACAAGCGTCGTCTAGCTTATTCACCCCTCGATCACCCCGTAGTAAACGTTTCTGAAGTTTTGTTCCAGGTCCACAGTAATTGTAACCAGGCAAATGAAGTTCAAACGGTAAATTATTAATGATACTATTAACTAGCCCACCTCCTTGCATCGTCAAAGTTGCAATGAAACAAATATGACTAAACTTCTTATTTAATAACAATTTTAGCCTTGAATTGCAGTTTTCTCAATCCAACTATTTTCATCATTGCTTAAACCTAACCATTTCACAAACAGCTTATTTCCTTTCTTTTTTATAACTTTTTCAATCAAATAAACATCAGGATATTTAGTCTTTTGCAACTCGTGTTCGTAAAATGTTCCCAATATAGTTTGCTTACGTTGATCTTGTAGGTGATACGTAACTGGAACTGTGTTATTAATATTTTTTATCGTAAATAATTCAGTTGACCAATTAGGAGTATACCCTTTCTCAAAATGCTGTTTGTATTTACTTATTCGAACATAGTCACCGACTTTAAACTTTGGTCCACTCCTTAGTGATATATATTTATGGGATTTTTTTATATTTTGTTTAATTAAAGGTTCGTTAGATTTATCTACATCGATTGGTTTACAATTGATAGTACGATGTTTCGTATTATTGTATGTTTTTATGACAACTTCTAGTAATCCTAACCACCGATAACTTCCATTTAAACTAAAATATTTATATAATTTATTTTTGATAGTTTTAATTAATCGTTCGACAATCGAAGCTTTTTTGGTAGAAAACGTTGAATAATGGTTTATATTGTTTGTCTTCATGAGATTCCGAAATATGTTATTATAAAATTCTGTCCCTAGATCAGTTTGCAAATTAATCGGTTTTCGATGACTATTGTATAATATAGATTTGAATGCATTGGTAACACAAATTTTATTTTTTGATTTGATTGGCACCGCCCAAGCATATTTAGAAAAGCAGTCAATCACAATTAAAATGTACTTGAAACCTTTATTAAACTTTGTTAAATTTTGCATGTCTATCAGATCGGCTTGCCATAAGTCATCTATTCCCTTTAGAATAACAGGTCTTCGAAGAAAATTTCTTCGTGCTTGTTTGTGTATTTCGTTAACTATTTGTTGTTTCATCATTACGAAGATTTCTTAAGTAATTTATCAATTTCTGATTTGGTATAAAACTTATCTTCCAAATGAGCCAAAACGTCTGATATCTTTGTTTTTATAGTAGCTTCAACAAAATTTTGAATATGTGTCATGGTTTGTGAACGCAATGTCTCATTCAGTTTATGTAATTCTTTTATCAAATTATCCTGAAAATTATCAACATAATCCTTATTCACAGCATCGTCTGCTTCTATGGGTAATTTAATTCCTCTAAGTCTTGACGATTTTAAATCAAACTCTCCGTTTTCTGTTTTTGTTAAAGCGTTATCATAAACGTCAAATAGTTCAGACAGACGCATTCTTTTATGAATATAGTGCCCGAATTTATCCACGTTCATGTTGAAAGTGTACTTTATTCGAATGTCAGTAGTGTAATGAAAAACATCCATCATTAGCAAACATTTATTCAATTATTTATAATTTTACTTTCACGCAATTCTTCAATAATTGATATAATTTCATTGTCTAATCCAGTATTGCCAGCATCTCGAGACGCAATTAATAATTTCAACCTCTCCACCAATTCATTTGGATCGTCCCAATACACATAATCTATGTTTGTTTTCCATGTTTTCATTAAAGGTAGACCTTTTCCTTTGTGTTGTGTTTGAAGTTTAAATAGGGGTTTTACAATTTGTAAATATTTTTGTCCTTTATTACTCTTTATTGGTTTACTTGGATCACAGTCCCGTCGATGTGCATTGGTGTCAAGTAACATTGATTTATAATTTTGCATATCATTGTCTGTGACTAAACTTAAATCAACGTCTTTTTTTAGCAGCAACTGTTTTATACCAGGTGTACTATGATATTTGCGTCCAGCTACTGTGATATAATCATCACCAATTGTTACGCAAGCTGAACCTAACATTAATTTTCCGTTTTCTATTCTGACGCCAAATGGAATATCTTCTAATGCTTCTGATGATACTGACCAGGATGATGTATCGTGATCTGGTTTGCTTTCTTCTATTGATTGATATGAAGATTCACTTTCGATGTCAGATTGAGATTCGTCTGGATCGATGACTTTTGCAGTGTTAATTTTAGGGGTAACATTTTTTTGAATAATGCTTTTTACGAATGGTGTTTTAGTTTCTTCGTCGTCTACAGTAGGAAGGAGAGAATGATTATTTGAGTTTGCAATTAAGTTGAGAGGTTTAGTCACAGGCTTGAAAACTGTCTCCAATGCTTGCTTATTATCGATGTCAATATTCCTCATAATTTTTACTTTTTTCTTTACAGCTGCTGCAGCCTTCACAATTTTTCTTTTCATTGATTGTTCCATAATAATAGCAAGATAGTGATCGATTGACCGTCGTATAAAGAATAACGATTTCATAAAAGTAATTGATTTAAATATTTTTTGTTTTAATCAAATACCACAAAAGTGTCAAATTTATTTCTGTAACATCCTTTATTTTTAGAACAATCTTTATTAATTACAACATAATTAAAGGGTTCTTTCCAAATCTCCGAACACATTTCGCGGAATTCAGTCCATGTCATATCTGTGTTAACATGCTCCTCATAAACGTGTTTTAAATTTATATCGTCTTGCTTAAAAAGTATAATCAAGTTCGCATTATCTCTAACTAACTGTTTAGGAATTTTACTATACGTTTGGTTCAGATAAAAAGCATCAATATTTTTGTGTCTTCCCATCGCAAAGTAATCACGCATATTATTTTGATTTTCACAAGCGACATCATCAAAAACAATAATAGAATTTGGTTTTGCGTCCTGAACCCTTAATACTTCCTCATTTCCCTGATATTTATGAAGTGAAATAACAGGTATAAGATTTAAAACATTTTCTAAAAATATGTACTTCGGTTGTTGTAGAGTTTTCGAATAAATATAAACATTTTGAAATCTCAAGCCATTTTCATGTAAAAGGAGACCAATTAACAAATTTGTTTTTCCACAGTTGGAAGGCCCGCATATGATGCATCGTATTGAATTAGGCAATAATTCGCCATGACGAGAATCAGCCTTACAAACTTCTTCACAGATTGTGTTAAAACTCAGCGATTGTGGTTGTTTTACAAATTTCATGATTTGAGTGTGCAGTAGTCTGATTGATAATGAGTAATTAGAATCATCACATTAACATTTATTATCGTATGTAGTAAGTACACTGAAGATCTCATCCATCGACAACGCGGTATAACGCTTTATTACCAGAAACAGTGTTGGGCATTCTGTTCCACGTGGAGGAGGCGTATAGAAGAGTGAAACAGTGGAACAAAATGTATAAGCCCTAATTACCAGAAATCTTATTGGGCATTCTGCCCCACGACGCGAAGGCGGACGCCTGAGCGAACAAGTGGGGCAGAATGCCCAATACTATACTACTGATGTATACCGTAAACCGCGTTAAGATTTTCACACAAAAATTGAAAAAGAACAATAAATTTTGGGGGTTCCCCATACATAGAACTGAAACTCAAAATTTTTTTTTCATCAAACCCATACGTGTGGGGTATCTATAGATAGGTCTTCAAAAATGATATTGAGGTTTCTAATATCATTTTTTTCTAAATTGAATAGTTTGCGCGAGAGACACTTCCAAAGTGGTAAAATGTGTGTCCCCCCCCTGTAACTTCTAAAATAAGAGAACGATAAAACTAAAAAAAATATATGATGTACATTACCATGCAAACTTCCAACGAAAATTGATTTGAACGAGATCTAGTAAGTAGTTTTTTTTTAATACGTCATAAATCGTAAACCGCAAAAAACATCGATCAAAGTTACAATGAAGTACAAGAACTTTTATATTATGTTACTTGCTGCTACGGAACCCTTCATGGGCGAGTCCGACTCGCACTTGGCCGCTTTTTTGAGATAGACACTATTGATTCTTAACCGTCGATTACAATTCATGTGGTCCTGTACGAAACATTTTGAGAAAAGGACATTTTGCGAATCGGACATTCTGCGAATAGGACATTTTGCGTCCGCCGGACATTTCGCGAAAAGGACATTTTGCACCTAAACCATTTGATGGTATGACAAAATTTTAACCTGGAATTTTTTTAACAAATTTAAATATTTTTCAATAATTTAATTAAAATTCTCTTTTTTACCAAATTTTGATATTTTTCAGGACCTAATTTAATTAAAATTCCCTTTTAATATTCAATGTACCATGTAGGATTGCCAGCTGGTAGGACTCAAATATCTGGGCAAAAGTTCAAAAAGTCGTGATTTGTCGGGGCATTTTGTATTTTGTCGGGTCTTGTACTTGTATTTTGTCGGGACATGTCTGGACATCATGTGAAATGTCGGGACAATCCAGACATGGCAACCTTAGTACCAAGATCTTATTGAGCCCCGGATCTAGGGTGGGTCAAACCGGGGCACCCGCCCCGGGCGGCAGTTTCAGGGGGCGCCAAAATCATAATTATTGTATCATTAAGAATTAAAAACTTATTCTTCTGTTCTTATTGTCCCATTCACGACATTCATGACATTTCGAAAAATGCCAACCATTATTATGTATATTAGTGAATTTTTTAAGCAATTTATCTCAAACGCTGAAGAGAGGGGCGCCACTATCAAATTTCTGCCCTGGTTTGAAAAAATCGTAGATCCAGGGCTGATCCTATTGGGTCATTTTCACAATTCGAATGAACATCAGTCTGTTTTTTGTTTTATATTTCTGCAGTTCCTCACATATTAGGCTTATCACCTTTATCAGCGTATTCACAGTAAGTAGATACCGTAATAAGTATTTATTAATTACGTGCTACAAAACAAATTACATCATAGCTAAATTTATCTTGTGTTAACAGTTTGCAATCGATTTAGGGTCAAGGTAATCTGAAATCTCTGCTACAAGAAGTACTGTTATGGTTTCCAAGCTTCCCGGAATGCCCACGGGACTTCGGGAACAATCTAAAAGCACTTGACAGTATTAATATGAATATGAATAACTAGCTGTGCCCCGCGGTTTCACACGCGTTAATTTATGGAAAAACTAACTACTAAAATATATGATGTTTAATAGCCTACAGCCTTCCTTGATAAATGGACTATCAAACACAAAAAGAATTTTCGAATTCGAACCAGTAGATCCTGAAATTAACGCGTTAAACTAAACTCTTCAGCCTTATAATATTAGTATAGAACTGATATGATTTCTTCATTTGATATTATATGCGAAAGTTGGCAACCCTAAAGGGCTTATTTCATTTTCCTCAAATAGGACACTCTAATTCCCAATTCGTTATACATTGATGGATAACTAAACAATGCTGAAGATACATTCTCCTATATAAAGCAATGTATGACGTATTAGAAATTAGGGACTGTCTGATTTTATGCACAGTTTAATAATTCCCTAGATGCTCGTGATCCATGTTTGTATGTCCTTACACGGCAGTACACAATACTGGTAGAGGTTAAGTTACAACTCTCGGTACTCCTAAACCTCGGTAAACCTCGGTACTCGATGTAGTGTGACATTGTGTGACAAGGGGTGGGAGGGGGCCCTAAATTTTGTGACGTCACATTTCAAAATCGAATAATTGGTATGTATAGGTAAATATTAAAAAACAATTAATGGAAATAAAACTTATTTCGGAACTGCTGTTTTAATTTAATAATTTCTAGGTGTAAAATTTCATAATATGTGACGTCACACTAGGGGGAGGTCTCACAAATGTAACCAGCTGTGACAAGGAGGGGGGGAGGGGTCAAAAAGTCATGAAGTTAATGTGATGTAATTTATGGATGGCCCCTAAGGAGTTAAACTCCAATTATTAGAAATTTCAGAAGAACCTTCAGAATTTTCATATCACTCCTATCGGCTTGGTACCGAAATATCGTCATAATTTCTTCCTATCGAACTGTGACATTTCATAATTGTGACACCGATGCTGCACATATCACCGTTTATCACTATTTCAGAACATCCTGTTTGGTAAACAAAGAGAATTTCACAACACCGTTACGAAATTCGCTCATTATCGGTTACACGTCTGATAAGGCATATCAGCGCGCTTAGTCATCATTTAATTTTATTTAAAGGTCGCGCAAAAACAATGCCTATGCATTGCGTGGACACATGGTATTTGGCCATGATCTCATGACAAATTCTGCATAAGGAATTATACTTTCTATCCATCCTGCATAAAGCTGGTTAACCCTTGTAAATAACAATATACTAAGCGGGTCATAGGGTTTTGTGGACGTCCCTAAGGCGGTGACACCAGTGGCTACCTTAACATCCCATAATCATGTTAGTGTATCAACATAAAAAAACTACACCACATTAAAACTGTTCCAACATTTAACTCATATTAATACAGAAGACATAATAGTCTCACATTGAATAATGCACTTTAAATGACATTTAGACATTGCAAAGATCAATTTCACGGCTATCAGCGTGCAACATACTTTATATTTATCCTCAATCGTGATTACTAGTGTTGTAATAATCAGAAAACAGTTAATTTAATTTGAGCATAGGGGCTGCTCTGAACCAACGATTTGCCCGACGATTCAGATCTATTTTCAGAACGTAACGAAACAAAACATTGGAACCCCTGAACTACCCATACATTCCATGAACTACCTAGAATTTGTGTTTCGTCATTGAACTAGTATTACTAGCGTATAGAACAGACACCGCGAACATTGGGTTCGGGGGTGTGCATTGCAGCCGGCCGGCTGCATTTCATTCTGTCACTCGGCTGTCACTCGGCTGCGCTCATTGCGGCCGCATGCCAAAATTGTTTATGAAAAAACTGAAAAAATTCCGTCGTGCGTAATAAGAACGTATCACAATTGCACGACAAAAAACAAAAAAGATAATGGTATCACTTTATCATCGGTAAGAAAACAAAATATTAACTTAAATGAACTAAAACGAATTTAATTAAATTATTGTGCAATGTTCCCGCCATTTTGGAATAAAAAATCATAAGGAGCGTTTGAACTTGGCAAGCCACTAGCGTGTTAATGGAATATATAAACTTGCTTAGGTTGCCGTCTTGGATCGGCAAGTGTCATATACAAAGTTACTCTATGGCAAGGGTGCAAACGAGGCTTCTAGTTTGAAAAGAGAACGGAGGGCAAGCCGGCGGTGGAACACACATTTTGTTTGAGATGTCTCCTCTATGTATGTATCTCAATGTGTTTCGTGAATCATTTCATATCGCCAACTCTGCCAAACAGGTACGCGTGTTTTTGTCCGCACAGATTCTACGTAAATTCGCATTATAAAATTAAACTCGTTACATACCTCTCTCACATTCATGATTACGCATTATGTTTGTATTGTATGATTCATATTTAGGAATTAACTGAAATCTAAATTGTAAAAAAGATTTATCAGAACAAGTATCTACCATAGGTACATAATTATTATTTGATTCACACGAAATGCCGCTTCCGTTTCTAGTGAATCTGTGACACATCGGAGTTGGCGCCAAAAAACTAGCACGCCATTTTTTTTCAAATACTTCTTAATTCGACGCCAAGTGACGTAGACTGTTATGAATATTATGATTCTTGAATCTCGCTAAACAATTTATGATTAACGGCCGCACTCAGAGTCACTTGCCGATTACTTAAATCTCTTCTTAGAATTTGTATTGTGACTGAGTGCGGCAGTAAGAGCAATTGCGGATCATCAGATTTAATCATTACCTTATACTTATCATCTTTTTGTGTGACAGTTGTGAGTTAAGTGAATTTATATAATTTATACTTAATTCGGAGAAATTAATAATTATCAATTTATTAAAAATAAAATTAGCTTTATTGTTAAGAATATTAATTTATTTTTGTTATTCGTTATTTATTTTATCATTTAAGTTTTTTCATACTTTGTTATTTTTAATTTTGCTATGATTTGTTATCGGACAACAAAATTTTTGGCTTAACTACAAGTTCGTATAATACATATACGTATTCCAGTTTCATCCACAAGGCAACAATTCACATAATCATAGCTTATGTAACTGGTACAGGTAAACGTAAGCACCTATACAGTGATAACAAAATGAAAAATATTTAGACAACCGTAGACAAGTGCAAATGACGCAACATTTGCGTTAAGGAAAGAATTTAGTCGTATTTGAGTTTCCTAAGCACGACATTCTTTAGAGTTCCGTAGCTTAAATAAGTAAAAAAGGGATATAATATTTCTGAAAGTATTAAAAAGGTAGTTCAAAAGAACAGGACATAGTATACAAATAGAGATAGCGACATGTTATACATTACGATTTATGTATACTCTATACTATGTAATGTAATCTATATATATTATAAAACAGTAACTCGATAATGTCTGTACATTGAAGATATTTAAGAAAATTTGATATCAGGGGACTCAATAGGAGCAATAGATTGTGAATCTGTCATTTTTAAAAATCTTGTCTGTCTGTATGTTTGACACCGCATCACGCCAAAACCACTGAATGAAAGTGAGTGCGGTTTTCACAGTTGTATTACTGGTGGTCTAACTTAAAATCTGGTGTATGATTTATCGTGATACGTTGCTTACAAGCTGAGATATCAATAAATAGGACTTTTTGATACGCCACATAACAGCAAGAAATACTAAAAGTTCCCGATAAAGGGACATAAGAGACTGTTTAGTATCGGAAAAATATGTTATTTCTTCAAAAAATTCAATATGTACCATTTTTTTTTAAATTTATGATTTTTCAGTGAATTAGTTCTGCAAATCAACAACAGATGTCAGTTTAGGTAACTAGAAGCCCATAATTTAAAAATGTAAGTAGGTCGAGAAGAGTCAATAAATCTTTTATTGAAATTAATGTGTACCTATACATATTTATAATATTTAAAACATTGAGGTTCTAAGTAAATTAGTTAGTTACCCTACTCAATCAATAACACATAACTATGTTAGATTGTGCTATCAGATTCCTATATACAATACACTGTATGATGGTGTGGATCAGAGTTAGCGATAAAAATATGACATAATTTAGGAAAATTATCAAATTTTTAATAATTAAAAATGATAATTAAAAATCTTAAATTTTGACAAAGTATTACAATTTAGATTTCCTTATTTTATTGGAGGAATAGGCACATAGAAAGTAGATAATAATGAAAATAGAAATCCTTTCATGTTTAATAATCACAATGAGTAAGAAATTAAAATATTTGCGAATATTCATCTACTGCTTTCACCTACAGGTTAATGCGTACCAAACCGGTCCCGCATAGGCTAATTATGACCGTACGTATGTAAGTGCAATACAAATAACTAAAATACTTTTGAATTTGCGAATTGCCACGTAAAAGCAGACGAGCCACCTGATGCTAAATTGTCATCGTCCTCCATGGATGACTTAAAGTGTCGTCCGTGATCAGACTTAAGTCATCACCCATGCGTTGTCATCAAAGAAAGAAAACAAGAATGATAAAAATAATAAATTATGAAGATGATTAAATTTCTATTCTATCAAGCTTAAAGAGAGTTGTTTATGATCTAGCAGAGCTTAGAATTAAGATGTATCGAGCTATATAAATAGCACCAAAAATTATAACTAATCTTATGGTAAAGCAGGCACGCTGCTTAATCCACAAACGGCGAAAGAGATCAAACAATGAGTTTCTTCTGAAACGTTTTATAGGTATAATATATACTTCTGGCATTTGGGCCAGGTTCTTGGACGAAAACCTCATCCTTGCGTAGTTGGAAGTTACACTTAAAAATCTCAAAATAGAATAAACTCAGAAGAACTAGAGTCTCCCGGTTTAGAGGCGAGCCCTGCTGTCGGGTAGGAGATCCTTTCATTACCGTAAATCTAGCTGGTGTCGCGGTTGCGCAACTCCCCAAATAGTCGGGGCGGCTCTTTTGACTCTTCCAGCAGAAGCGTTTAGCTCTCAGGTAGTCAAGTCAGTGGAGGGGCAAGAGCATATAGCCCGTGGTTGGCACGATCAAACATTGATCGAGAAACCTACATGGTACACCTCAGGTACCTGCTAAACCACCCTATCCGATGATGGAGACAGAGCGGCGACGGCAGTTTGCGTGATCCGATGAGCAGCATGGAGACCGTCTTACACACATTATTACTTATTCAGATAAAAACACACAGTAAGTCAAAAAGAAGGAAGAAGTAGTGCCAAAAAGACACTACGTAATTCAAATGGAAGAAGAATTCGATTAGGTTAGGCTGTGTATACTTACGTGGAAAAATTAATCGACGTCTATGATTAAACAGGAGCAGTCCAGTATTCCAGTAATCTGAATTAAACTGTCATTTATAATCTCCAACTCCTACAATGTGCTGGTTTAATTTCGGGGAGGTGTACTTAGTGGAAATAAAACTGTTTGTTTTTTTCAGTTGTCTCTATTTATCTCCGTATATCTTAATTGTTAGTTCTACTATATAAAATAAATAACGCTGTTTCTAAACTAGATGGAATGAAAATTTTTATCTTCTTCATATGTTTTTATTATTTTTGGTCATTGATTATAAGTGCTCTACCGTTTGTACCTATGTAAATAGAGCTAACTGGCTCAAATTTAGTAAGTACAAATACTATTCAATGAATAAGAATACTGAAATGTTTCATAATGTTGGAGTTTTAATCCCATAATATGTGTAAGAATAATAAGTAATAGGTAATAAGAATGTGTGAAAATGCGGAAGGCATTTTGAATTGGAAATTTGGTTTAAGTTTTATGAATCTCACATACTTTGAGATACTGTTCTTAGGATATTTTTCATATGTTTGTGGCAACGACGCGCACACGTCACACGCTGACGTCACGCAACCTGAATCACGCTATCGAAATTTCTACAATCGCCGGCATATATACAAATGCTCCGACAACATCAGTAGGGGCTCGGCCGCCTCCCAGGCAACACACCTCGCCTAGTGGGAGATCTCCCTTTGCTAAACTGGTGACTCCTTGACAAGAACACGTCGCTTCTGAGCAACCGATAGTGGCAGCAGGCATCCCTCCCCCCTCACCTCACCGCTTACACCCGACGGACTGCAGCGACCTCTCACCTGCGGCAGACCGCACACCAGCCACGCTGACTCACCGGGCGCATCGCAGCGTCAGTACGCTGCGACACAGTTGTCGACGCTTCCTGTCCCCGGCCAGCGACTGCCCTCGCGGCCACACGGACGGCTTGAGCGCGCACCGCTCGCCTCCGCATCGGTCGTACCACCCTCCCATCCCGACTCACCGCGGAGAGAGGACATTCCAAGGGCACATCAACCTTACATCGCGATTCACCGTCGATAGAGGATTACAGAAGGCTGATTCATCGAGAAGGTATATCGACCTCCGGTCTGAGCAAGGTGGTGATGTGGCGACGACGCGCATACGTCACACGCTGACGTCACGTAACCTGAATCACGCTATCGAAGTTTCTACAATCGCCGGCATATATACAAATGCTCCGACAACATCAGTAGGGGCTCGGCTGCCTCCCAGACAACACACCTCGCCTGGTGGGAGATCTCCCTTTGCCAAATGTTTTTTTTTTATTATTCGGTTTAGGGTATAAAAAAAAGTAAAATTAATAGTCAAGATGATCAGGTAGGTAATTTGGTCTGATGGTGTATCCTGAAGAACAGTTATGTAAATCCTGAACGGACGGAAATAATGTAACCGGTTTTGAAGTTATTTGCTGTTGATAAAGTCGACATTGTGATACCAGTCCATCATTGACCTTGAATGTATATCTTAGAATAGAAAACAAATATAGTATATGACCATAGGTTGTGTTGGAGATTAAATATGTAACTCTTGAATTGATGGAAATAATAGAACCGTTTTTAGAAATAGTTTAAGTTGTTCATATTGACATTACAAAACCAGTCCATTATTGATCAGTTTAGGGTTTGGTGGGGTATCTTAGAGACAGAATATGTAACTCCAGAATGGGTGGGAATAACAATTTTAAAAATATATTTTGTTGTTGGTAACGTTGATGACATAGCAAAACCAGGACAACATTTGACCAGTTCAGGATCTGATGGTGTACATATATAAAATTCCACTTATATTTCTTAAGCGTATATTAAGATAATTTTTTTACCTTCGATAAAGCGGCTAAATGGATTTAGATGAATGACTGCTTTTATGTATGTGCTAATACATTTTTAGGGTTTAGTTCCTAAAAGAAAAAAAACAAAACCCTTATAAGACTTCGTTGTTCGTTTGTCTGTCTGTCTGTCGACCCTGTTTTCTCAGGAATGCGTGGAGGCATCATTCCAAAAAAACTTATTACCTTATTGATCCCTATGTCCATCTATGGGAAACGACAGATTTACATTGGCAAAGTTTTATGTGTTACTGAATCATTTAATATTGCTCTTATGTTCGGTTCTGTCAGTTTGTACAAAACTTTCAGAAAAAATCTTTCCTTTGGTCGGGATCTTTTTTAATTACTAATTCTTAAGTCCACGCAGACGAAGTCGCGGGTAGAAGCTAGTAATATTATAAAGAGGAAAACTTTTTATTTTTGTACAATATATTTGTATGTTTGTAACGAATAAACTCAAAAACTGCTGAACCGATTTTAAAAATTCTTTCACCATTAGAATGCTACATTATTCCTGAGTAACATAGGCTATCGGATTTTTGGAAACTCATCCCTTAAGGTGTAAAAATAGCGGTGGGAAGTTATAAACATGAAAATTTTTGAGTAAGTTTATATTTATAAACAAAAGTAAATTTTAATCATTTTTTTGGAAAATCATCCCTTAAAGGGTTAATTTAAGGGATGGAACTTAGCACGCAACTTCGTCATTTCTGAAGTTAAAAACACGAAAATTTATCTATTAGCTCAAGATTACAAACAAAATTTAACAGTAATGCGTTTTTTTGGAAAATCATCCCCTAAAGGGTTAATTAAGGGGATGCAAGTTAGTACGGCAACTTCGTCAGTTTTGAAGTGAGAAGGGTGAAAATCTATATATATTATAAAACAGTAACTCGATAATGTCTGTACATTGAAGATATTTAAGAAAATTTGATATCAGGGGACTCAATAGGAGCAATAGATTGTGAATCTGTCATTTTTAAAAATCTTGTCTGTCTGTATGTTTGACACCGCATCACGCCAAAACCACTGAATGAAAGTGAGTGCGGTTTTCACAGTTGTATTACTGGTGGTCTAACTTAAAATCTGGTGTATGATTTATCGTGATACGTTGCTTACAAGCTGAGATATCAATAAATAGGACTTTTTGATACGCCACATAACAGCAAGAAATACTAAAAGTTCCCGATAAAGGGACATAAGAGACTGTTTAGTATCGGAAAAATATGTTATTTCTTCAAAAAATTCAATATGTACCATTTTTTTTTAAATTTATGATTTTTCAGTGAATTAGTTCTGCAAATCAACAACAGATGTCAGTTTAGGTAACTAGAAGCCCATAATTTAAAAATGTAAGTAGGTCGAGAAGAGTCAATAAATCTTTTATTGAAATTAATGTGTACCTATACATATTTATAATATTTAAAACATTGAGGTTCTAAGTAAATTAGTTAGTTACCCTACTCAATCAATAACACATAACTATGTTAGATTGTGCTATCAGATTCCTATATACAATACACTGTATGATGGTGTGGATCAGAGTTAGCGATAAAAATATGACATAATTTAGGAAAATTATCAAATTTTTAATAATTAAAAATGATAATTAAAAATCTTAAATTTTGACAAAGTATTACAATTTAGATTTCCTTATTTTATTGGAGGAATAGGCACATAGAAAGTAGATAATAATGAAAATAGAAATCCTTTCATGTTTAATAATCACAATGAGTAAGAAATTAAAATATTTGCGAATATTCATCTACTGCTTTCACCTACAGGTTAATGCGTACCAAACCGGTCCCGCATAGGCTAATTATGACCGTACGTATGTAAGTGCAATACAAATAACTAAAATACTTTTGAATTTGCGAATTGCCACGTAAAAGCAGACGAGCCACCTGATGCTAAATTGTCATCGTCCTCCATGGATGACTTAAAGTGTCGTCCGTGATCAGACTTAAGTCATCACCCATGCGTTGTCATCAAAGAAAGAAAACAAGAATGATAAAAATAATAAATTATGAAGATGATTAAATTTCTATTCTATCAAGCTTAAAGAGAGTTGTTTATGATCTAGCAGAGCTTAGAATTAAGATGTATCGAGCTATATAAATAGCACCAAAAATTATAACTAATCTTATGGTAAAGCAGGCACGCTGCTTAATCCACAAACGGCGAAAGAGATCAAACAATGAGTTTCTTCTGAAACGTTTTATAGGTATAATATATACTTCTGGCATTTGGGCCAGGTTCTTGGACGAAAACCTCATCCTTGCGTAGTTGGAAGTTACACTTAAAAATCTCAAAATAGAATAAACTCAGAAGAACTAGAGTCTCCCGGTTTAGAGGCGAGCCCTGCTGTCGGGTAGGAGATCCTTTCATTACCGTAAATCTAGCTGGTGTCGCGGTTGCGCAACTCCCCAAATAGTCGGGGCGGCTCTTTTGACTCTTCCAGCAGAAGCGTTTAGCTCTCAGGTAGTCAAGTCAGTGGAGGGGCAAGAGCATATAGCCCGTGGTTGGCACGATCAAACATTGATCGAGAAACCTACATGGTACACCTCAGGTACCTGCTAAACCACCCTATCCGATGATGGAGACAGAGCGGCGACGGCAGTTTGCGTGATCCGATGAGCAGCATGGAGACCGTCTTACACACATTATTACTTATTCAGATAAAAACACACAGTAAGTCAAAAAGAAGGAAGAAGTAGTGCCAAAAAGACACTACGTAATTCAAATGGAAGAAGAATTCGATTAGGTTAGGCTGTGTATACTTACGTGGAAAAATTAATCGACGTCTATGATTAAACAGGAGCAGTCCAGTATTCCAGTAATCTGAATTAAACTGTCATTTATAATCTCCAACTCCTACAATGTGCTGGTTTAATTTCGGGGAGGTGTACTTAGTGGAAATAAAACTGTTTGTTTTTTTCAGTTGTCTCTATTTATCTCCGTATATCTTAATTGTTAGTTCTACTATATAAAATAAATAACGCTGTTTCTAAACTAGATGGAATGAAAATTTTTATCTTCTTCATATGTTTTTATTATTTTTGGTCATTGATTATAAGTGCTCTACCGTTTGTACCTATGTAAATAGAGCTAACTGGCTCAAATTTAGTAAGTACAAATACTATTCAATGAATAAGAATACTGAAATGTTTCATAATGTTGGAGTTTTAATCCCATAATATGTGTAAGAATAATAAGTAATAGGTAATAAGAATGTGTGAAAATGCGGAAGGCATTTTGAATTGGAAATTTGGTTTAAGTTTTATGAATCTCACATACTTTGAGATACTGTTCTTAGGATATTTTTCATATGTTTGTGGCAACGACGCGCACACGTCACACGCTGACGTCACGCAACCTGAATCACGCTATCGAAATTTCTACAATCGCCGGCATATATACAAATGCTCCGACAACATCAGTAGGGGCTCGGCCGCCTCCCAGGCAACACACCTCGCCTAGTGGGAGATCTCCCTTTGCTAAACTGGTGACTCCTTGACAAGAACACGTCGCTTCTGAGCAACCGATAGTGGCAGCAGGCATCCCTCCCCCCTCACCTCACCGCTTACACCCGACGGACTGCAGCGACCTCTCACCTGCGGCAGACCGCACACCAGCCACGCTGACTCACCGGGCGCATCGCAGCGTCAGTACGCTGCGACACAGTTGTCGACGCTTCCTGTCCCCGGCCAGCGACTGCCCTCGCGGCCACACGGACGGCTTGAGCGCGCACCGCTCGCCTCCGCATCGGTCGTACCACCCTCCCATCCCGACTCACCGCGGAGAGAGGACATTCCAAGGGCACATCAACCTTACATCGCGATTCACCGTCGATAGAGGATTACAGAAGGCTGATTCATCGAGAAGGTATATCGACCTCCGGTCTGAGCAAGGTGGTGATGTGGCGACGACGCGCATACGTCACACGCTGACGTCACGTAACCTGAATCACGCTATCGAAGTTTCTACAATCGCCGGCATATATACAAATGCTCCGACAACATCAGTAGGGGCTCGGCTGCCTCCCAGACAACACACCTCGCCTGGTGGGAGATCTCCCTTTGCCAAATGTTTTTTTTTTATTATTCGGTTTAGGGTATAAAAAAAAGTAAAATTAATAGTCAAGATGATCAGGTAGGTAATTTGGTCTGATGGTGTATCCTGAAGAACAGTTATGTAAATCCTGAACGGACGGAAATAATGTAACCGGTTTTGAAGTTATTTGCTGTTGATAAAGTCGACATTGTGATACCAGTCCATCATTGACCTTGAATGTATATCTTAGAATAGAAAACAAATATAGTATATGACCATAGGTTGTGTTGGAGATTAAATATGTAACTCTTGAATTGATGGAAATAATAGAACCGTTTTTAGAAATAGTTTAAGTTGTTCATATTGACATTACAAAACCAGTCCATTATTGATCAGTTTAGGGTTTGGTGGGGTATCTTAGAGACAGAATATGTAACTCCAGAATGGGTGGGAATAACAATTTTAAAAATATATTTTGTTGTTGGTAACGTTGATGACATAGCAAAACCAGGACAACATTTGACCAGTTCAGGATCTGATGGTGTACATATATAAAATTCCACTTATATTTCTTAAGCGTATATTAAGATAATTTTTTTACCTTCGATAAAGCGGCTAAATGGATTTAGATGAATGACTGCTTTTATGTATGTGCTAATACATTTTTAGGGTTTAGTTCCTAAAAGAAAAAAAACAAAACCCTTATAAGACTTCGTTGTTCGTTTGTCTGTCTGTCTGTCGACCCTGTTTTCTCAGGAATGCGTGGAGGCATCATTCCAAAAAAACTTATTACCTTATTGATCCCTATGTCCATCTATGGGAAACGACAGATTTACATTGGCAAAGTTTTATGTGTTACTGAATCATTTAATATTGCTCTTATGTTCGGTTCTGTCAGTTTGTACAAAACTTTCAGAAAAAATCTTTCCTTTGGTCGGGATCTTTTTTAATTACTAATTCTTAAGTCCACGCAGACGAAGTCGCGGGTAGAAGCTAGTAATATTATAAAGAGGAAAACTTTTTATTTTTGTACAATATATTTGTATGTTTGTAACGAATAAACTCAAAAACTGCTGAACCGATTTTAAAAATTCTTTCACCATTAGAATGCTACATTATTCCTGAGTAACATAGGCTATCGGATTTTTGGAAACTCATCCCTTAAGGTGTAAAAATAGCGGTGGGAAGTTATAAACATGAAAATTTTTGAGTAAGTTTATATTTATAAACAAAAGTAAATTTTAATCATTTTTTTGGAAAATCATCCCTTAAAGGGTTAATTTAAGGGATGGAACTTAGCACGCAACTTCGTCATTTCTGAAGTTAAAAACACGAAAATTTATCTATTAGCTCAAGATTACAAACAAAATTTAACAGTAATGCGTTTTTTTGGAAAATCATCCCCTAAAGGGTTAATTAAGGGGATGCAAGTTAGTACGGCAACTTCGTCAGTTTTGAAGTGAGAAGGGTGAAAATCTATATATATTATAAAACAGTAACTCGATAATGTCTGTACATTGAAGATATTTAAGAAAATTTGATATCAGGGGACTCAATAGGAGCAATAGATTGTGAATCTGTCATTTTTAAAAATCTTGTCTGTCTGTATGTTTGACACCGCATCACGCCAAAACCACTGAATGAAAGTGAGTGCGGTTTTCACAGTTGTATTACTGGTGGTCTAACTTAAAATCTGGTGTATGATTTATCGTGATACGTTGCTTACAAGCTGAGATATCAATAAATAGGACTTTTTGATACGCCACATAACAGCAAGAAATACTAAAAGTTCCCGATAAAGGGACATAAGAGACTGTTTAGTATCGGAAAAATATGTTATTTCTTCAAAAAATTCAATATGTACCATTTTTTTTTAAATTTATGATTTTTCAGTGAATTAGTTCTGCAAATCAACAACAGATGTCAGTTTAGGTAACTAGAAGCCCATAATTTAAAAATGTAAGTAGGTCGAGAAGAGTCAATAAATCTTTTATTGAAATTAATGTGTACCTATACATATTTATAATATTTAAAACATTGAGGTTCTAAGTAAATTAGTTAGTTACCCTACTCAATCAATAACACATAACTATGTTAGATTGTGCTATCAGATTCCTATATACAATACACTGTATGATGGTGTGGATCAGAGTTAGCGATAAAAATATGACATAATTTAGGAAAATTATCAAATTTTTAATAATTAAAAATGATAATTAAAAATCTTAAATTTTGACAAAGTATTACAATTTAGATTTCCTTATTTTATTGGAGGAATAGGCACATAGAAAGTAGATAATAATGAAAATAGAAATCCTTTCATGTTTAATAATCACAATGAGTAAGAAATTAAAATATTTGCGAATATTCATCTACTGCTTTCACCTACAGGTTAATGCGTACCAAACCGGTCCCGCATAGGCTAATTATGACCGTACGTATGTAAGTGCAATACAAATAACTAAAATACTTTTGAATTTGCGAATTGCCACGTAAAAGCAGACGAGCCACCTGATGCTAAATTGTCATCGTCCTCCATGGATGACTTAAAGTGTCGTCCGTGATCAGACTTAAGTCATCACCCATGCGTTGTCATCAAAGAAAGAAAACAAGAATGATAAAAATAATAAATTATGAAGATGATTAAATTTCTATTCTATCAAGCTTAAAGAGAGTTGTTTATGATCTAGCAGAGCTTAGAATTAAGATGTATCGAGCTATATAAATAGCACCAAAAATTATAACTAATCTTATGGTAAAGCAGGCACGCTGCTTAATCCACAAACGGCGAAAGAGATCAAACAATGAGTTTCTTCTGAAACGTTTTATAGGTATAATATATACTTCTGGCATTTGGGCCAGGTTCTTGGACGAAAACCTCATCCTTGCGTAGTTGGAAGTTACACTTAAAAATCTCAAAATAGAATAAACTCAGAAGAACTAGAGTCTCCCGGTTTAGAGGCGAGCCCTGCTGTCGGGTAGGAGATCCTTTCATTACCGTAAATCTAGCTGGTGTCGCGGTTGCGCAACTCCCCAAATAGTCGGGGCGGCTCTTTTGACTCTTCCAGCAGAAGCGTTTAGCTCTCAGGTAGTCAAGTCAGTGGAGGGGCAAGAGCATATAGCCCGTGGTTGGCACGATCAAACATTGATCGAGAAACCTACATGGTACACCTCAGGTACCTGCTAAACCACCCTATCCGATGATGGAGACAGAGCGGCGACGGCAGTTTGCGTGATCCGATGAGCAGCATGGAGACCGTCTTACACACATTATTACTTATTCAGATAAAAACACACAGTAAGTCAAAAAGAAGGAAGAAGTAGTGCCAAAAAGACACTACGTAATTCAAATGGAAGAAGAATTCGATTAGGTTAGGCTGTGTATACTTACGTGGAAAAATTAATCGACGTCTATGATTAAACAGGAGCAGTCCAGTATTCCAGTAATCTGAATTAAACTGTCATTTATAATCTCCAACTCCTACAATGTGCTGGTTTAATTTCGGGGAGGTGTACTTAGTGGAAATAAAACTGTTTGTTTTTTTCAGTTGTCTCTATTTATCTCCGTATATCTTAATTGTTAGTTCTACTATATAAAATAAATAACGCTGTTTCTAAACTAGATGGAATGAAAATTTTTATCTTCTTCATATGTTTTTATTATTTTTGGTCATTGATTATAAGTGCTCTACCGTTTGTACCTATGTAAATAGAGCTAACTGGCTCAAATTTAGTAAGTACAAATACTATTCAATGAATAAGAATACTGAAATGTTTCATAATGTTGGAGTTTTAATCCCATAATATGTGTAAGAATAATAAGTAATAGGTAATAAGAATGTGTGAAAATGCGGAAGGCATTTTGAATTGGAAATTTGGTTTAAGTTTTATGAATCTCACATACTTTGAGATACTGTTCTTAGGATATTTTTCATATGTTTGTGGCAACGACGCGCACACGTCACACGCTGACGTCACGCAACCTGAATCACGCTATCGAAATTTCTACAATCGCCGGCATATATACAAATGCTCCGACAACATCAGTAGGGGCTCGGCCGCCTCCCAGGCAACACACCTCGCCTAGTGGGAGATCTCCCTTTGCTAAACTGGTGACTCCTTGACAAGAACACGTCGCTTCTGAGCAACCGATAGTGGCAGCAGGCATCCCTCCCCCCTCACCTCACCGCTTACACCCGACGGACTGCAGCGACCTCTCACCTGCGGCAGACCGCACACCAGCCACGCTGACTCACCGGGCGCATCGCAGCGTCAGTACGCTGCGACACAGTTGTCGACGCTTCCTGTCCCCGGCCAGCGACTGCCCTCGCGGCCACACGGACGGCTTGAGCGCGCACCGCTCGCCTCCGCATCGGTCGTACCACCCTCCCATCCCGACTCACCGCGGAGAGAGGACATTCCAAGGGCACATCAACCTTACATCGCGATTCACCGTCGATAGAGGATTACAGAAGGCTGATTCATCGAGAAGGTATATCGACCTCCGGTCTGAGCAAGGTGGTGATGTGGCGACGACGCGCATACGTCACACGCTGACGTCACGTAACCTGAATCACGCTATCGAAGTTTCTACAATCGCCGGCATATATACAAATGCTCCGACAACATCAGTAGGGGCTCGGCTGCCTCCCAGACAACACACCTCGCCTGGTGGGAGATCTCCCTTTGCCAAATGTTTTTTTTTTATTATTCGGTTTAGGGTATAAAAAAAAGTAAAATTAATAGTCAAGATGATCAGGTAGGTAATTTGGTCTGATGGTGTATCCTGAAGAACAGTTATGTAAATCCTGAACGGACGGAAATAATGTAACCGGTTTTGAAGTTATTTGCTGTTGATAAAGTCGACATTGTGATACCAGTCCATCATTGACCTTGAATGTATATCTTAGAATAGAAAACAAATATAGTATATGACCATAGGTTGTGTTGGAGATTAAATATGTAACTCTTGAATTGATGGAAATAATAGAACCGTTTTTAGAAATAGTTTAAGTTGTTCATATTGACATTACAAAACCAGTCCATTATTGATCAGTTTAGGGTTTGGTGGGGTATCTTAGAGACAGAATATGTAACTCCAGAATGGGTGGGAATAACAATTTTAAAAATATATTTTGTTGTTGGTAACGTTGATGACATAGCAAAACCAGGACAACATTTGACCAGTTCAGGATCTGATGGTGTACATATATAAAATTCCACTTATATTTCTTAAGCGTATATTAAGATAATTTTTTTACCTTCGATAAAGCGGCTAAATGGATTTAGATGAATGACTGCTTTTATGTATGTGCTAATACATTTTTAGGGTTTAGTTCCTAAAAGAAAAAAAACAAAACCCTTATAAGACTTCGTTGTTCGTTTGTCTGTCTGTCTGTCGACCCTGTTTTCTCAGGAATGCGTGGAGGCATCATTCCAAAAAAACTTATTACCTTATTGATCCCTATGTCCATCTATGGGAAACGACAGATTTACATTGGCAAAGTTTTATGTGTTACTGAATCATTTAATATTGCTCTTATGTTCGGTTCTGTCAGTTTGTACAAAACTTTCAGAAAAAATCTTTCCTTTGGTCGGGATCTTTTTTAATTACTAATTCTTAAGTCCACGCAGACGAAGTCGCGGGTAGAAGCTAGTAATATTATAAAGAGGAAAACTTTTTATTTTTGTACAATATATTTGTATGTTTGTAACGAATAAACTCAAAAACTGCTGAACCGATTTTAAAAATTCTTTCACCATTAGAATGCTACATTATTCCTGAGTAACATAGGCTATCGGATTTTTGGAAACTCATCCCTTAAGGTGTAAAAATAGCGGTGGGAAGTTATAAACATGAAAATTTTTGAGTAAGTTTATATTTATAAACAAAAGTAAATTTTAATCATTTTTTTGGAAAATCATCCCTTAAAGGGTTAATTTAAGGGATGGAACTTAGCACGCAACTTCGTCATTTCTGAAGTTAAAAACACGAAAATTTATCTATTAGCTCAAGATTACAAACAAAATTTAACAGTAATGCGTTTTTTTGGAAAATCATCCCCTAAAGGGTTAATTAAGGGGATGCAAGTTAGTACGGCAACTTCGTCAGTTTTGAAGTGAGAAGGGTGAAAATCTATATATATTATAAAACAGTAACTCGATAATGTCTGTACATTGAAGATATTTAAGAAAATTTGATATCAGGGGACTCAATAGGAGCAATAGATTGTGAATCTGTCATTTTTAAAAATCTTGTCTGTCTGTATGTTTGACACCGCATCACGCCAAAACCACTGAATGAAAGTGAGTGCGGTTTTCACAGTTGTATTACTGGTGGTCTAACTTAAAATCTGGTGTATGATTTATCGTGATACGTTGCTTACAAGCTGAGATATCAATAAATAGGACTTTTTGATACGCCACATAACAGCAAGAAATACTAAAAGTTCCCGATAAAGGGACATAAGAGACTGTTTAGTATCGGAAAAATATGTTATTTCTTCAAAAAATTCAATATGTACCATTTTTTTTTAAATTTATGATTTTTCAGTGAATTAGTTCTGCAAATCAACAACAGATGTCAGTTTAGGTAACTAGAAGCCCATAATTTAAAAATGTAAGTAGGTCGAGAAGAGTCAATAAATCTTTTATTGAAATTAATGTGTACCTATACATATTTATAATATTTAAAACATTGAGGTTCTAAGTAAATTAGTTAGTTACCCTACTCAATCAATAACACATAACTATGTTAGATTGTGCTATCAGATTCCTATATACAATACACTGTATGATGGTGTGGATCAGAGTTAGCGATAAAAATATGACATAATTTAGGAAAATTATCAAATTTTTAATAATTAAAAATGATAATTAAAAATCTTAAATTTTGACAAAGTATTACAATTTAGATTTCCTTATTTTATTGGAGGAATAGGCACATAGAAAGTAGATAATAATGAAAATAGAAATCCTTTCATGTTTAATAATCACAATGAGTAAGAAATTAAAATATTTGCGAATATTCATCTACTGCTTTCACCTACAGGTTAATGCGTACCAAACCGGTCCCGCATAGGCTAATTATGACCGTACGTATGTAAGTGCAATACAAATAACTAAAATACTTTTGAATTTGCGAATTGCCACGTAAAAGCAGACGAGCCACCTGATGCTAAATTGTCATCGTCCTCCATGGATGACTTAAAGTGTCGTCCGTGATCAGACTTAAGTCATCACCCATGCGTTGTCATCAAAGAAAGAAAACAAGAATGATAAAAATAATAAATTATGAAGATGATTAAATTTCTATTCTATCAAGCTTAAAGAGAGTTGTTTATGATCTAGCAGAGCTTAGAATTAAGATGTATCGAGCTATATAAATAGCACCAAAAATTATAACTAATCTTATGGTAAAGCAGGCACGCTGCTTAATCCACAAACGGCGAAAGAGATCAAACAATGAGTTTCTTCTGAAACGTTTTATAGGTATAATATATACTTCTGGCATTTGGGCCAGGTTCTTGGACGAAAACCTCATCCTTGCGTAGTTGGAAGTTACACTTAAAAATCTCAAAATAGAATAAACTCAGAAGAACTAGAGTCTCCCGGTTTAGAGGCGAGCCCTGCTGTCGGGTAGGAGATCCTTTCATTACCGTAAATCTAGCTGGTGTCGCGGTTGCGCAACTCCCCAAATAGTCGGGGCGGCTCTTTTGACTCTTCCAGCAGAAGCGTTTAGCTCTCAGGTAGTCAAGTCAGTGGAGGGGCAAGAGCATATAGCCCGTGGTTGGCACGATCAAACATTGATCGAGAAACCTACATGGTACACCTCAGGTACCTGCTAAACCACCCTATCCGATGATGGAGACAGAGCGGCGACGGCAGTTTGCGTGATCCGATGAGCAGCATGGAGACCGTCTTACACACATTATTACTTATTCAGATAAAAACACACAGTAAGTCAAAAAGAAGGAAGAAGTAGTGCCAAAAAGACACTACGTAATTCAAATGGAAGAAGAATTCGATTAGGTTAGGCTGTGTATACTTACGTGGAAAAATTAATCGACGTCTATGATTAAACAGGAGCAGTCCAGTATTGAATGAAAAAAAAGAGCAAGGGAAAAAGTTTTTTACAGCGGTTGCACGTCCCCTCACTCCAAGTGCAGTTCACAAATATCCGTGGGCTGCACTCCAATCTCACTGCAGTCCACCACCACCTTGAGACTGCTAAGCCGCACCTGCTCTTTTTGACGGAGACGCAGATTAGATGTCCATTGAGCGCGGCATACCTCGACTACCCAGGATACACATTAGAGCATAATTTTCACCCTCGCGCCGGAGTCTGTGTGTATGCCCGCAACGACATCTGCTGCCAGCGTCTCCGCCATCTTGAAGACCCCACTCTCTCCACAATTTGGGTTTTGGTAGACACAGGTGCGGACAAGATCCTATATTCCTGTGTCTACCGATCGCACAGTGGTGACCAGGAGACAACTCGTCTGTTCCAACATCTCAGCGAGGCAGCTGATATGGCTTTACATCGGCACCCCATAGCGCAGCTGGTTTTTCTGGGGGACTTTAACGCCTGTCATCAAGACTGGCTGTTCCCATACCAGAAAACCGACCATGCTGGGAGAGAAGCGTGGAATTTTGCCTTGACGCTTGGACTCTCTCAGCTGGTAAGGCAAGCGACACGGGTGCCCGATATCGATAGCCACACGGCCAACTGCCTAGACCTTCTGCTGACAACTGATCCAGACAGGTATGATATTCAGGTTTCCTCCCCGTTGGGAACTTCTGATCACTGTCTGGTGAAATCTGTATCGACATATTCCCCTCCGGACTGCGAGCCCCGTGGTAACCGACGAATGTGGCGATACAAGTCAGCAGATTGGGATGAGATGCGACACTTCTTCGCGTCTTATCCTTGGCGGCAGCTTTGCTTCTCTTCTGACGATCCGTCGAGCTGCGCGGATGCTATAACCGATGTGGTACGTCAAGCGATGGAGTATTTTATCCCTTTTTCTGATGTACCCATCGGTGGCAAAGCTCGCCCATGGTTTACCGCTGAATGTGAGCAAGCTGAGCAACACAAACATTCAGCGTACTTAGCCTGGGTGGATGCTCGAAGCCGCAAAGCTCCGGACGTCAGCGCTAAGAAGAAAGCTTTTAATCAAGCCGCCAAGTCATACAAAAAGGCATTACAGAAGGCAAATTCCGTCCGCATTACTAACATCGGCGAAAAACTCTGTACCCAACCGTCCGGTAGTAGAGTTTTTTGGTCTCTCGCCAAAGCGGTCGAGAATAATTTCTGTCGGCCTACGCTGCCTCCGCTGCTAAAACCGGATGGTTCCCTGGCTCATACGGCTAAGGAGAAAGCGAACTTATTCGCATTTCTTTTTGCTGAGAATTCGCGTCTGGATGTCAGCAATAACGTACCACCTCAGTTGACTCATTGCGGTATCTCTATGCCGGAGATCCGTATTACAAACAAAGAAGTCCTTAAAACCTTGCGGTGTCTGGACGTGAATAAAGCCAGCGGACCGGATGGTATTCCAGCGATAGTGATCAAGAAATGTGCACCCGAGTTGTCTCCTGTATTGACACGTCTGTTCCGCCTCTCAATTGAGACTGGATCAGTGCCTAAATCCTGGAAGCTTGCCAACGTGCAGCCCGTGCCCAAGAAAGGTAGCCGTGCTGACCCCGCCAACTATCGGCCTATCTCAATTACCTCCATAATCTGCAAGATTATGGAACGTATATTGAATAGGCGCCTCATGGCATACCTTGAACAGAATGATCTCCTTAGCGATCGGCAGTACGGGTTCCGCCGAAACCGATCAACAGGAGATCTTCTAGCGTATGCCACACATATATGGGGCGAGGCCCTCGAGAAAAATGGGGAGGCACTTGCTGTCTCCCTTGACGTCTCGAAGGCCTTTGATAAGGTCTGGCACGCTAGCCTTCTAAGCAAGCTTCCAACTTACGGCATATCCCCTGGCCTTATTGACTGGGTAAAAGACTTCCTGAGCGACCGGTCTTTCCGCGTTGTAGTCGATGGTTGTTCATCGGAGACGATGACTACAAATGCTGGAGTTCCTCAGGGGTCCGTTCTCTCCGCCACTCTATTTCTGCTACATATAAATGATCTGCTTATGCCCGGTATCTATGGGTACGCAGACGATAGCACAGTGGTAGAGAGATACGTACCAAGTTCCAGGGCCAGTCGGGACGAAATTCAGTCTGAAAGAGAGGCCATGGTGGCTCGTGTGAATCTCACACTTCGGGCTGTGTCCGAATGGGGCGAAGCCAATCTTGTGAGATTCAACGCCACTAAAACGCAGACGTGTCTATTTACCGCCAAGAAGAGCCCGTTCACCTTGGCTCCTACTTTTCGGGATGTGTCCTTGGATTATACCGACTGCCTTCAGTTATTAGGAGTAGAGATATCCTCGAAACTCAACTTTGGGCGGTTCATCGAGACCAAGGCTAAGGCTGCTGCAAGGAAACTTGGTGTCCTTGCAAAGGTACAACGGTACTTCACACCTAGGCAACTCTTAACCTTGTACAAAGCTCAGGTTCGGCCGTGTGTGGAGTACTGTTCGCACATTTGGGCAGGCGCAGCCAAATGTCACCTTTCTGCTTTGGACTCGATGGAGAGACGTGCGAAGAGGCTCATTGGTGACCCAGTTTTGGTTGAGACCAATCTTCAAAGCCTCGAGCACAGGCGCAGAGTAGCCAGTCTCTCGGTTTTCTACAGGGCACATTTCGGAGAGTGTGCGCAGGAATTGTTTGAGATAATTCCCCCATCTCCGTTTCTCCATCGAACGACACGACGCACGGCGGGTATCCATCCTTTTGTCGTGAACATCCCGCCGGTACGAACGACGCGGTTTGCCTCGTCATTCGTTATACGCACCGCGAAGGACTGGAATAACTTGCCTGCGTCGGCGTTCCCGCCAGTCTATGACGTGGATGTTTTCAAGAAAAGAGTGAATAGGCTTTTACTAAGTTAATGTGCTCACCATCTTGGACCACATCTCCACTTACCATCAGGTGGGATTGTGGTCAAGCATTAACTTATTAGTGTAAAAAAAAAAAAAAAAAAAAAAAAAAAAAAATTCCAGTAATCTGAATTAAACTGTCATTTATAATCTCCAACTCCTACAATGTGCTGGTTTAATTTCGGGGAGGTGTACTTAGTGGAAATAAAACTGTTTGTTTTTTTCAGTTGTCTCTATTTATCTCCGTATATCTTAATTGTTAGTTCTACTATATAAAATAAATAACGCTGTTTCTAAACTAGATGGAATGAAAATTTTTATCTTCTTCATATGTTTTTATTATTTTTGGTCATTGATTATAAGTGCTCTACCGTTTGTACCTATGTAAATAGAGCTAACTGGCTCAAATTTAGTAAGTACAAATACTATTCAATGAATAAGAATACTGAAATGTTTCATAATGTTGGAGTTTTAATCCCATAATATGTGTAAGAATAATAAGTAATAGGTAATAAGAATGTGTGAAAATGCGGAAGGCATTTTGAATTGGAAATTTGGTTTAAGTTTTATGAATCTCACATACTTTGAGATACTGTTCTTAGGATATTTTTCATATGTTTGTGGCAACGACGCGCACACGTCACACGCTGACGTCACGCAACCTGAATCACGCTATCGAAATTTCTACAATCGCCGGCATATATACAAATGCTCCGACAACATCAGTAGGGGCTCGGCCGCCTCCCAGGCAACACACCTCGCCTAGTGGGAGATCTCCCTTTGCTAAACTGGTGACTCCTTGACAAGAACACGTCGCTTCTGAGCAACCGATAGTGGCAGCAGGCATCCCTCCCCCCTCACCTCACCGCTTACACCCGACGGACTGCAGCGACCTCTCACCTGCGGCAGACCGCACACCAGCCACGCTGACTCACCGGGCGCATCGCAGCGTCAGTACGCTGCGACACAGTTGTCGACGCTTCCTGTCCCCGGCCAGCGACTGCCCTCGCGGCCACACGGACGGCTTGAGCGCGCACCGCTCGCCTCCGCATCGGTCGTACCACCCTCCCATCCCGACTCACCGCGGAGAGAGGACATTCCAAGGGCACATCAACCTTACATCGCGATTCACCGTCGATAGAGGATTACAGAAGGCTGATTCATCGAGAAGGTATATCGACCTCCGGTCTGAGCAAGGTGGTGATGTGGCGACGACGCGCATACGTCACACGCTGACGTCACGTAACCTGAATCACGCTATCGAAGTTTCTACAATCGCCGGCATATATACAAATGCTCCGACAACATCAGTAGGGGCTCGGCTGCCTCCCAGACAACACACCTCGCCTGGTGGGAGATCTCCCTTTGCCAAATGTTTTTTTTTTATTATTCGGTTTAGGGTATAAAAAAAAGTAAAATTAATAGTCAAGATGATCAGGTAGGTAATTTGGTCTGATGGTGTATCCTGAAGAACAGTTATGTAAATCCTGAACGGACGGAAATAATGTAACCGGTTTTGAAGTTATTTGCTGTTGATAAAGTCGACATTGTGATACCAGTCCATCATTGACCTTGAATGTATATCTTAGAATAGAAAACAAATATAGTATATGACCATAGGTTGTGTTGGAGATTAAATATGTAACTCTTGAATTGATGGAAATAATAGAACCGTTTTTAGAAATAGTTTAAGTTGTTCATATTGACATTACAAAACCAGTCCATTATTGATCAGTTTAGGGTTTGGTGGGGTATCTTAGAGACAGAATATGTAACTCCAGAATGGGTGGGAATAACAATTTTAAAAATATATTTTGTTGTTGGTAACGTTGATGACATAGCAAAACCAGGACAACATTTGACCAGTTCAGGATCTGATGGTGTACATATATAAAATTCCACTTATATTTCTTAAGCGTATATTAAGATAATTTTTTTACCTTCGATAAAGCGGCTAAATGGATTTAGATGAATGACTGCTTTTATGTATGTGCTAATACATTTTTAGGGTTTAGTTCCTAAAAGAAAAAAAACAAAACCCTTATAAGACTTCGTTGTTCGTTTGTCTGTCTGTCTGTCGACCCTGTTTTCTCAGGAATGCGTGGAGGCATCATTCCAAAAAAACTTATTACCTTATTGATCCCTATGTCCATCTATGGGAAACGACAGATTTACATTGGCAAAGTTTTATGTGTTACTGAATCATTTAATATTGCTCTTATGTTCGGTTCTGTCAGTTTGTACAAAACTTTCAGAAAAAATCTTTCCTTTGGTCGGGATCTTTTTTAATTACTAATTCTTAAGTCCACGCAGACGAAGTCGCGGGTAGAAGCTAGTAATATTATAAAGAGGAAAACTTTTTATTTTTGTACAATATATTTGTATGTTTGTAACGAATAAACTCAAAAACTGCTGAACCGATTTTAAAAATTCTTTCACCATTAGAATGCTACATTATTCCTGAGTAACATAGGCTATCGGATTTTTGGAAACTCATCCCTTAAGGTGTAAAAATAGCGGTGGGAAGTTATAAACATGAAAATTTTTGAGTAAGTTTATATTTATAAACAAAAGTAAATTTTAATCATTTTTTTGGAAAATCATCCCTTAAAGGGTTAATTTAAGGGATGGAACTTAGCACGCAACTTCGTCATTTCTGAAGTTAAAAACACGAAAATTTATCTATTAGCTCAAGATTACAAACAAAATTTAACAGTAATGCGTTTTTTTGGAAAATCATCCCCTAAAGGGTTAATTAAGGGGATGCAAGTTAGTACGGCAACTTCGTCAGTTTTGAAGTGAGAAGGGTGAAAATTTCTATATAAGATTATAGTTAAACAGAAAAAATAATTTTATTGTATCACGGATTTCTCGAAATTCATCCCCTTCGTCATTTTTGAACTCAGAAATCTGAAAATTAATATGTAAGCTTATAGTTAGAAACAATAATTAATTGTTATAGTTATAACACGGAGAGGGGAGGGAAGAGTGTGAGAGGGAGAGGGAGCAGGAGCGGGAGAGGGAGAGAGAGATGTGTTTTCCATGTTACCTATCCGCGATACGGGGAATCCTAGTGCGGGGATATGAGTGTGATCTTTTATTTACTTCTTTATTAGTTTTTAGGGTTCCGTAGCCAAATGGCAAAAAACGGAACCCTTATAGATTCGTCATGTCTGTCTGTCTGTCCGTCCGTATGTCACAGCCACTTTTTTCCGAAACTATTAGAACTATACTGTTGAAACTTGGTAAGTAGATGTATTCTGTGAACCGCATTAAGATTTTCATATAAAAATAGAAAAAAAAAAACAATAAATTTTGGGGGCTCCCCTTAGAACTGAAACTCAAAAAAAAATTTTTTCATCAAACTCATACGTGTGAGGTCTATGGATAGGTCTTCAAAAATGATATTGAGGTTTCTAATTTCATTTTTTTCTAAACTGAATAGTTTGCGCGAGAGACACTTCCAAAGTGGTAAAATGAGTGTCCCCCCCTGTAACTTCTAAAATAAGAGAATGATGAAACAAAAAAAAATATATGATGTACTTTACCATGCAAACTTCCACTTAAAATTAGTTTGAACGAGATCTAGTAAGTAGTTTTTTTTAAAACGTCATAAATCATAAACCGCAATTTACCTCGATCAAAGTTACAACGAACTACAAGAACTTTTATATTATGTTACTTGCTGCTACGGAACCCTTCATGGGCGAGTCCGACTCGCACTTGGCCGCTTTTTTTATTTTTTTATTATTAAATAGAAAATACATAAATTTTACTTAGTTTTCTGCCAGACTGTTGGTCAGTTTGTCAGCGGTGATTAGTGATGTGCAATGTTGAATCCAGATTTTAAATCATTTCTAATTTCAATCGACAGGACTTTTCACAGAAATAAATAAAATAGTTATTCAATATAATATATTCACTGTGAACCAAATATGAAGAATTCATATTCGTGTGGAAGGGTGATGTAATAACGAATAATTTTGATTCGTCTCGGAAACGGTAGCATTCCTTTGTCCATGGTAGTTTCATTTGGACAAATATTAGCCTTATTTCATACACATAAGGGTTAATTTTCCTTTCCTTTCTTTGCTGTTACTACCTACTTTACATTTTATTAACCTTATTATACAACAATAAATATTATTTACTTGATATATGGCACGTCTCAAAGTAGTTTACTATTGAACCGGTTCTGGTCATATTTACATATTACTTAATAGTTTGTTATATTATACATTTTAGATACGTGATAAAAGTAAGTTGTTATCTATATATACATATTAGGTATATATATCTTCAGTCAAACGATTGGATCTTCATGAAGAACCTTTTTGCCCCTGAACTTGACTGTGACTTGACGCACCAATAAGATTTTATCGCGGATTATGGGATAAAATACTCACATAATAACATTTACAAAAGTACTTAAAATTCACATCCTAAATAAATGACACACAACTTAAGACATACCACGCTCAAAGCCATATCCAGTTTCGTATAGGTATCTCTTTCTTTACATCTGTGTAATCGCCAAGATAGATATACGCATTGAAGTATTATTATTAGCATATAGAACCGACACCGTGAACATCATGTATGTCCCAGTGAATTGGCGCCGATCGGCTTCAATTTTCAATAGATTCGTTCGATTTTGAAAGAAGAACGGGGGCTCAATTTTGAAAATAGAACCTCCCGGCGAGACACATTTTGTTCGAGATGTCTGCTCTATGGCATTATACTTCAATGAATATATAATATTTTTGTATAGGTAGGTTCTTACCCTCTAGTTTTATAATTTTTACTTAAAAACACCTAATGTCATTTAATTTTGTTTGTTTTTTGTTAAACTTTAAATGTTTCTCATGTAAATGAATAGTGTATTCTTATGAGAATTAAAAATCTTAAACTTTTTCTCATTCAGTAGAACGGTATGTCCCTCTTTTCAAATTTTCTCGAGCCTACTCACGCCTTGTACTTAATAGCTTCTACCGATCTAGTTTACCATTCACAAGCTTGTTTTTATATGGCTCGTCTATTCATGAACACCAGCGTCCAGCAATATAAAGGCATCAGCAATGCATTGCCGACCAAGACAAAAGACAAAAAATAACCGACTTCAAAGTAACTCCAAAATTGCACCTCAGATCTCGTTCAAATTTAAGTGGGACCACATGACAAGCACCAGCTTTCGATTTAAAAAAAATCATCAAAATCGGTTCACCCAGTCGAAAGTTCTGAGGTTAACAAACATAAAAAAACAGTCGAATTGAATACCTCCTCCTTTTTTGAAGCCGGAAAGAAAGAACAATACCTATTTATATTATTACGATTGGTTAAGTAAAGGGAAATAGGTAAATTGTTAAAATCCCATTTAACAGGTGGGGGATTTCCCTCTAATAAATTAACAATAATATCTGTCATTAACAGGTGATAACTGTCACGTACGCCGGTGATACCTACTTTTCTGTCAAGGGCCGTATTATCTAGCGTAACCGGAATAGGTTAGATGTAAAACGTCACAGCAATTACTGGAAGCGATAAGCGTTGTAAATATTACATCACGTTAAATGAATCCGCGTATTGTGATAATGTTATGTTTACTCACATTGTGCAGCGTAACCAATAAAAATTTTATTTTATGTAATGAGTAATGAAGATAGCAAAAGACAGAGTGCCATCATCCTCCGCTGGTATCTTTTTCTTTCGCCATTTCTTTTCCTTCATGACCCACGTACAGCACCCACCCTGATACATATGAATAAACTATTTCGTACATTGAACAAATTATTTGTATTTTGTACGTTAATACATTATAATGAATAAAGTATTTAAATTGAATTGAATTGAATTATTACAAAAATACAAACGTCGAATATGATTGGGGGGGGGGGGCTGGAATATGTTACAGATGCTCAGATATGGAGGTAAGGAGAGCCATCTCATATGGAGGAAAGTTAAAAGTGTCCAGCTGTATACTGAAAATAGAGGTTCCAGTACCTACCACAATAGCGCTGGGGTCGGAAAAACTACGATATGAACATAAGTAAAATGCCAGTATACAAAACCTTAACTATTTACGTAGTCTACAAATGTTTTAGTAAATATAACAAAAATACTGCTGTGACAAAATGTGTCTTTATAACTGATCCTAGGCTACCGAAGCGCCATCCTTATTGGACGCGTTTTTAAAGACACTTTTTCATAACAAAGATGGCTCTCCTTATTTCTACACTCCATAATGCTTAGATAACGGATGTAGACTCCTCTAATATTACATTATGTTTACTGCTCATGGCATACCTGTGCATCTAATAAAAATCATTCTCATTAAGATCGGATAACACGGACGTTCGAGTGGGGAGATCGTCCCTTCCCAATATCTGGTAATTAGAGGTTAGGATATTCTAGGTAATATACGCTATACTCTACCATACTAATACTATTTATTAACCGACTTCAAAAAATACAGTCGGAACCAATCAATTGAATATCTCTTGTTCAATTGATTGGTTTCGATTGTATTTTTTATGTTTGTTACCTCAGAACTTTTGACTGGGTGAACCGATTTTAATGATTCTTTTTTAATCGAAAGCTGGTGCTTATCAAATGGTCTTAGTTAAATTTGAGCTAGATCTGACAAGTAGTTTTTGAGTTATCCCTAATTTTGAAGTCGGTTATTTTTTGTCAAGAATTATTCTGACATTAAATAATTAGGCCGCGATTGGCCTGATTATGTAAGTTATGTCTTATATAACGTAATATTTACGTAATCACTCTGTATAATTATGTTCCTTTGTACATAGTGAGGATAAGGTAAGAAAGAAGTCACTCTGAAGTCATCATTGTAACCGATGAATGATTAGATAGGTTCGCGGTTCAACCATGAAACAAAATATTAATGATAATATAATTTACTAAAGGTTATTCCCCTTATCTCGGCAATGTTAAATGCAGACGGATTATTATAACTTTCTTTGCTGTAATCAGTGTACTGTCTACGGTCATATGTGTCATGGATCAGTAAGGAAATTTACAGTTTCATAAAATGACCACTTACGGTATCCACCTAATTATCATTTATGATAATTAATTATTACCTATGATTAAAATTATTTTAAATCTATGATTTAAAAATCTTTCGACACTTTAGCCACTTATACCTCAACTGATTCATAGCCTGTAGCCTAGTTGGTAGCGACCCTGCCCGCGAAGCGAGGGGTCCCGGGTTCGATTCCCGGCCGGGAAAATATTTATGTGACAGATAAAAATTTGCGGGGGTATGAGTTTGTTAGCGTTTATTTATTTATTTATACTGTAGTAGTCTGAAGTAGGCAGACAAGGCCTAGGTTTTCATTTTATTGTACAGTTGAATACTGAGATTCAACTTGGCTTCAAGTGTCAATACTTATAAAATCTTGCAGGTAGCACCATTATTTTGATCTCAACCATTCAAAGAATACTTGCTGGGCTTGCAGTTCTTTCTTTCTTTCTTTTTCTTCTCTCTTTCTTGGCCGGCAACGCATCAGTGATACCTTTGGTGTTGCTGATGTTTATTGCCGACGATAGCCACTTACCATCAGGTGGATCTTCAGCTCGTTTACCAGCTATTTCCATAAAAAAAACTAAAATTACATGAAACTTTCATCAAAATTGATCCAGCTATTTGGGAGTCTATAAGCAACATACATACACGCATTGATATAGATAGAGTGTAGATACCTTGTATACCACCTGTCCTGGACTACATTTATCTTGTTCATTTATTTAAACAAACGTTATCCATTATCGAAATCAGTACCAAAAAATTACCTTCTAGGGGAAGAACACAAGTTATCAAAGATAAAACGCTTTTACATAAGTCAATAAAATTTATATGGACTAGTCCACGGAACAGACAACAGACTGTTGTCGTTGTTGTTGTTGACTTGCCATAAGACTTTATAGCTTAAGTAATAAAGTAAAAAATCTAATGACATCAATCAATCAAAAAAATTACCTTCAAAATTAACCTTAAAGGAACCTTGTCGTTACAGTGTTGGGAGTTTTGTTACCTCCGACATGGTTTGTCGAATGCTAGTGTTAGCAACCGGGACCGAGACAGCTTTACGTGCCCTCTGTGACACGGAAGCCTCAATTTGAGCAACTAGCGATCATCATGCTTTGTCCAGTACCTAACAGCATTAAAGGGGCAAAGGTTGGCCACATAATGCGAAAGACCGGTAACTTTTAGAATGATCGAAAGGAGACCACGTCTCGGAAAAAGAGCATAGAATGCCCCGCGACGAGGTGGACTGACGATCTGGGGAAGACAGTGGATAACCGCTGGATTCAGAAGGCTCAGAACCGGTTACAGTAGCGCAACTTAGGAGAGGTCCATGTGCAGCCTCAACTAATCCGCACTGGAGCAGCGTGGTGAGGTGAAACGTTCTAGGCCTCTTCAAGAGGAGAAACCCGTGCTCAATAGTGAGCCGTAAATGGATTGAAAATTTGAAACCTATGTATGTCCTTCTTGGACTTGTACCTAAAGACTAATGGATGAATGGATGGACTGCATCTAATCTAAAGTAAGAAAATGACGTGTATGTCTAACTATTTGGTAGGTACCTTACACGAGTTTTTATCACGAATAAGACACGGAATGTAATATGTAACAATGTCTAATTAAAATTTTCTGTAAACAGCTATTACATTTGACAATGCCCCAGTTAGATACATAAGCTATCATAACACACCTAAAGGCTAAATGTATTATATTTAAGCCATTTTGATTTAGATAACCATTTCGAGGTCTAACAAGATTGTAAGCTGTATTTCCTACATTTGACAATGATTTTTAATGACGTAATCCTGTATTTATCTTTTGAGAATTATTTTAATCTATAACAATACCAATTAGTAAACTAATAAACTTTTATATTGTCATATTAACGCGTTTGGCTCTAAAGTAGAGCAGCATATAACGCGCGCCACTATAGAAACTAATCTAAAATGGTGGTTCGTACTTGTAATGATAGGAAAGACCGTCAGCAAAACAGTGTTACTAGATAGGTGATAATTTTTAATACACCTTTGTTATTTGAAAATAAATATTAGCAAGATATTTAAAAACCGCGTTATTCGCTAATGTTCCACTATAAAGATACAAAATAGACATTGTAAATCAATTGTACGGACAACACAAAAGCTATCACGCCGATCTCAAAACAACAAAACAATCGGGTGTGCGGTATTCGCAAACACTGACGCTGCTATCAGATATTTCTAAAACATCTTTGTCTATTCAACAGTCCGCTGTTGACCCGACAACAATAACAAAGTCGTTCCATGCGTAATACACACGGTTACTATTTGTAGTTAGAAAGTACGATGTCATGGGTTAGGAGCATAGATGTATTACCTATAGATTCAGCCATGACGTGGTCGCACATGAGACAGAATTTACGTTTCTTTTAAGTTATTTTAAAAGAAATGTAATAAAATGTAACAAGCAGCCCAGAATCCTGCTACCCACTATAATACTTAAACTTACTATGATTTTCTATTTAATAAACAAACTGAAACTTTAAATCTCCAAATAGCCAACTCACTCTTCATTGTTTGTCACAACTCACCATTGTTTGCACTTGTGACAAATATAAGTAAATTGTAATCGGCCACGGTGACGGGGACAAAAAATAATATTTTTGTCTCTGTCTTTCACTTAGGTTTTGTAACTGGCGATCTCGCTCTGTCAAATATGGGGGAATCTACTGATTCTATGGTTAGGAGGTAGGGTGATACCACGCTCGGTCGACTTCTACACCAGTTGGTCACAAAAGGCGTTGCTGAAGCGTTGTCAACCAAAACGTAGCGGAAAAGTTGGTTGATAACTGTAACAGAGCGACCAAAACATTGTAATGACAATGACACTACGCTTGATTCTAGATTAAGTAGTTATAATAATAATAATAAATGCTACACACTCATTATTCAAGCCCCACACTAGGATTCCACGTGTGGCCCGTGGGTGCCTAGATCACAAAGACGAGAACACACCCAGACCGAAAACAGAAATTCAGACAGACGTCAGAAGTGCTTGACATTTGACATACAGCGTTAAAATGCCTTCGTGTAATATACCAATGTGATTGGCGCAGTGAAACAAAAGATAAACGTGTGTGTGTTGTAGGTCTTTTCGGAACAGATTTTTTGGTTGATTTTGTAAGGGCATAACGTAACTATATTTAAATATCATTGTTGTTTATTAAAATTATTTTTTATTGTCAAAGTTAAGCATATTATTATCTAGATTAATATGTTATTACATTATACAATCTGAAATAGAAGCAGGTTATCGTATTATCGCAGTATTACCGTGGTATTATCTAAAAGTTCTAACACCTAAACACGTGATTATAAAGAGTTGAATCATTAGTCGCACATGACTGTTTAAAATTTAAATATTGTCTTAATGAGTCGTTTTTTAACGACTTCAATAAAGGAGGTAATCAAGTCAAAGAGCATGTATATAGATATTGCAAAACATTGCAAAAATAATATAACTAGAACTGTAAAACATAAAATTAATTGTGAAACAAAAACTTACCCTTTTTACGAAATACCTCAGCACAATGGTATCTCTTAAAATTTTACATACGGAACTTTTCACGCAAATATTTTCACACTTAACCGGTTTCTTACTACGTATGATCACAACCAGTCTCATAAAAAACCTTGGTAACGCCTCAGGGCTGAGAGGGGGTCTTGTTTACCTGTAATTACACTCTGTTTCCTAAACAATGCGAGTACTCTCACAATAATGGGTTTGAGGGTTAAAATAAGGGTTGCATTGTACTCACAGGGCATCTTTGATCTCTATTTTTAATCATTACAACCCAAAACACTCTGCTTGAGGGTAGACTTGTTAGTCGTCCTGTTTAGAATCAAATTTGATTGACAGCAGCGCACGATTGAATGGTGGATGAAATGGGAACTAAGTAGACACCATCTAATTTAAAAATGAACGCGCCCCCGCTAAATATTATCTAATTTTACAACTTGTAAGTGTAAATATTTATTTCTATTTATCTATACAAATAAATAAAATTGGAGTGTATGTTTGTAGTATTAAAATAACCGCTTTTTACTAAATGCATTTGGATGTATACACGGCACATATACAAAAACAAAAAAATTTACAATTTTTGTCTGTCTGTCTGTCTATCTATCTGTCTGTTTGTTCCGGCTAATCTCTGAAATGGCTGATCCGATTTTGATGATACTTTCACTGGCAGATAGCTGATGTAACAAGGAGTAACTTAGGTTACTTTTATTTTAGAAAAAAAAATAGTTTGTTAAGCGATACGAAGTTCGCCGGTTCAGCTAGTTTAACATAAAATGTTTCCTAATTATTACCAATTTAACGACGTAACAATACTTTAAAACGCCCCCATGGTTTTTTACTCGTAAAGTAGATGATTCTTACCATCATGTTGTGACAGTTTGAATAGTTCTAAATTCGTTGCTTATGAGTCAAACCATACAACATTCGATATAGACTACTGGCCCACCCACAAAAATCCAGGGTCATATGAACCACCTGGTGACCTATATAGGACGATAGAAGAGCATAAAATAATAAGATTCAGCACTATGCCGTCACTTGTAAGCTGTCCAACTGAGTGCTGGTGAGAATTCAAAAGTGCAAGTTGGGTGAGTAAATTTTGGTCATTTGATTCTGTACGGCATTTTTAACCATCGATAGGGCCATGAAAAATAATAAGAAAGCGCGCAGTGCCGTACAAAAAAGGTGGTCCACAAAGTCGGTAAATGATTTTGAATTCGTGACAATTTCGAGGGTAAATTTGGTCATTTGATACAGTACGGCATCAGTTTCATACTGTTGCAATACAGCTTCTAATCCATTATTCCGCAACGCCGTACAAAAAATCGTGCGACAAGGGGAAGAAATCGAGGGTTGAAACCCCCTCTTTTGCAGTGGTCCGGGGGGTCATTTGATACAACATAAAATTAATTTATTTTGAAAGTATTTTATGCATAGATAATATTTTTTTACATGCCGTACATTTTCGTTGGTCCAAAGGTTTGTAGTAAAATTAATTTAGTAATAAATAAAGTCATCGTAGTAAAAATTTGGCAAGAATTGCGGAATTTGAGATACCCAGCTGAATTTTTGTATAAACTTGCATTTTGGCATTCTAAAAGTTGTCTCAAAACCTACGTATGGTAGGGTGACCGCGTCTATTAAAAATTTGAGGACAAAAGTCACAAAAATCGTTTTTTTGCAAATATCTCATTTCTTATGAGTTTTTTGCTATTTGTATCTAATCAATATTGTAGAGAATTAAATTCCCTACAACTTCTGTTTCAAAATTTTTTTTATACATTGAATCGTTTTCGAGATACAGGGAAGAGAGAGCGTGGTTAGAGCATAATGTAAGGTCAACCGGTATAGACCCGATCAAAACACGCTATATATAAAGTTTATTAACTCTATCTATCTATCTATCTATCTATCTATCTATCTATCTATCTATCTATCTATCTATCTATCTATCTATCTATCTATCTATCTATCTATCTATCTATCTATCTATCTATCTATCTATCTATCTATCTATCTATCTATCTATCTATCTGTCTGTCTAACAGTGCTGGACATAGGCCTCCCCTAATTGGCGCCACTCCGACCGGTCCTATGCCCTCTGAATCCAGCGGCTTCCCGCTGTCTTCTTTAGGTCATCACTCATCAGTCCACCTGGTCGGGGGGCGACCAGTGTTTCTTTTACCAAGACATAGCCGCCATTCGAGGACTTTGCAACCCCATCGGTTAATATTTCTCCATGGGGTTCGCCTGGATAGCTACCACCCTTGAGCATGATGAGTCAGCCGCCAAACGACTCGTCGTGTTCCGGCTGGGGGCTGGAGAGCCAGTTCTTTCATTCTTTTTCTTCTCTCTTTCTTGGCCGGCAACGCATCAGTGATGCCTTTCGTGTTGCTGGTGTCCATGGGCGACGATATCCACTTACCATCAGGTAGATCGTCAGCTCGTTTGCCGGCTATTTCCATAAAAAATATTAAGCAATGTTTGCAGAAGTTGGACATTGAATGGATTGGATGGGTGACCTCCGTCATGCTACAAATTTACTGTACCTCCATGTTGTAGGTATTACTCGCGCCATTAAAGAAACGAATCGTAAGAAATCGAATGGTAAGTGGATATCGTCGCCCATGGACACCAGCAACACCAAAGGCATCACTGATGCGTTGCCGGCCAAAAAAGATAGAAGAAAAAGAAAGAAAGAACTGGCTCTCAAGCCCTCAGCCGGCACACGACGAGTCGTTTGGCGGCTGACTCATCACGCTCGAGGGTGGTAATGGTGACTATCCAGGCGAACCCCGTGGAGAAATAATAATAGTAATAATGGTATTAATTAACAATAAAAATCAATTTTGAAAATTAACTGTAGTTTTGATTACTTGGTGTAATTAACCCAGTTACATAAATTCTTACATAAATTCTTACAATTGTTATTTTTCATTCAAAATAATTTTGTTTTTTTCCGCAATTATTGTATTTTGTTCACTCAGTTTTTATAATCTGCCAACTTTTCGTATCTCGTTAGATAGATAATAAGTTGTACATGTTTTTAAAATGTTCTGCCGATAAAGTTATTCCGGTTTTTTTTTTGCAGAAAACACCTATTAAAGTTGAAGAAACCTGGTTGAAGTATGAAAATTTGTAAGATTAGTAGCTCTGATTTAAAAATTACAGAAAAAATTCACCGTGTAATGGTTGATTATTATGTATTGTAGTGTTAGCAACCAGATAAAAATAAAAAAATCATAATATTTTATGCATTAGTGATTTTTTTTCAATTTTCAAAGTTGAATTTCGCATATTCTTGAAAAATACATAAAATATGGAATTACTCGAAAACGGTTGATATTTGAATAGGGGTCATAATAGGTAATTTGGTTGCAAATGACCTCCCCTATATGCCCTTCACGTATTGCCAAGACGTTACCAAACACCCTGTATATTAAACCAAAAAGTATACAAAACTGTTGATACTGGGATTTACAGTTTCAATTCTTGGATATTATATACACACCCTTTCACTACAGTTAGACGTCATAATGATTTTATCATATTATCAATTGCTCTTCAAAAATATGTTAATACCGTACTTACCGTACAGTATCAGATGGCCATAAAGTACTACACCCTTAAATAGTCCAGTCATCTTAGTAATTCACTGCGGAATTTGAGATACCCAGCTGAATTTTTGTATAAACTTGTATTTTGGCATTCTAAAAGTTGTCTCAAAACCTGCATATGATAGGGTGACCGCGTCTATTAAAAATTTGAGGACAAAGGTCACAAAAGGCGATTTTCTGCAAATATCTCATTTCCTATGAGTTTTTCGCTATTTGTATCTTCATCAATATTTTATAAAATTAAATTCCCTTCATTTAATAAACTTTATATAGCGTGTTTTGATCGGGACTATACCGGTTGACCTTACATGATGCTCTAACCGCGCTCTCTCCGCCCTGTATCTCGAAAACGATTCAACGTATAAAAAAATTTTTGAAACAAAAGTTGAAGGGAATTTAATTCTCTACAATATTGATGAAGATACAAATAGCGAAAATTTCATAGGAAATGAGATATTTGCAAAAAAACGATTTTTGTGACCTTTGTCCTCAAATTTTTAATAGACGCGGTCATCCTATCATATGCAGGTTTTGAGACAACTTTTAGATCGCCAAAATACAAGTTTATACAAAAATTCAGCTGGGTATCTCAATTTCCGCAATTCTTACCAAATTTTTACTAAGATGACTGGACCATAAAATGGTAGCGTCATTTTCATCAGCCTAAAAGATATGGTCTGCATTAAAATGTACGGCATAATTTTTTCCTAATTTATTTATCTTAATACTATTTAAAACAAGGGAAAAAGGTAGAAAATTGCTATATTTCATTAATCTATGAATATTTAAACTTTTGCAATAATTTCAAAAATTTCAGTTTTTGTATCTCTCTAAATTTTTTTTAGGACAGTTTTTTTTGTACGGCAATACTATATAACAATTGTATTTTACAATGTCATGTTAAAAAAAAAGTTGCCGTACAGGGTCAAATGACCTTACAGCTTTATAAATCAAGTATACCATGAAATTAAGATAATTATTAATTATACATTCAAATGGACTATCATTTTTTGACGGCATTATTTTTAATAGTACTTTTGAGTCCTAGAAAATGTATTGGAACCGAAGCCGTACTTTTTCAAATGACCCCCCGGACCACTGCAAAAGAGGGGGTTGCAACCCTCGATTTCTTCCCCTTGTCGCACGATTTTTTGTACGGCGTTGCGGAATAATGGATTAGAAGCTGTATTGCAACAGTATGAAACTGATGCCGTACTGTATCAAATGACCAAATTTACCCTCGAAATTGTCACGAATTCAAAATCATTTACCGACTTTGTGGACCACCTTTTTTGTACGGCACTGCGCGCTTTCTTATTATTTTTCATGGCCCTATCGATGGTTAAAAATGCCGTACAGAATCAAATGACCAAAATTTACTCACCCAACTTGCACTTTTGAATTCTCACCAGCACTCAGTTGGACAGCTTACAAGTGACGGCATAGTGCTGAATCTTATTATTTTATGCTCTTCTATCGTCCTATATAGGTCACCAGGTGGTTCATATGACCCTGGATTTTTGTGGGTGGGCCAGTAGTCTATAAGTAGCGGTGTTATATGTCATAAATTCATAATTAACCTTATTGGTTAAACCCCAAAAACCTTTCCAGTTCGTGGCAACCTATTCTCAGGGAAAATGCTCCAAAGATACCCGAATCTACAATAGCAGTTGCATTGCCGGTTTCATATAACCACCGTTTTGAACTTTACAAATTACTTTGATACCTACTATAAAAAAAACCGGACTTGACTATTATTATTATTGACTGATACTGACTGATGCATCACTAATATACATTATTCAAGTATTTTTTATTTAAATCGAAGTTAAATCGTAAAAGAATAATATTTGTATTTGTCTTTAAATAACAATGACATCGCCAGCACCCATTGCGCAACTAGGAAAAAACCGCACTGAATTATTGAGATCGGACCTGACAGCTGAAAATATGACCAAGGTCCTATGGTATATAAATGATAACATTTATGTGTTACATAAGGTAGGTAGGTACCATTTGCCAATCCTGAATATGTTATAATAAACACCGATTTAGCCAGCAAAGAGTAAAGATCAAAGAGTATTTTTTTCCGACTGGTTAGAGTTGCTGTTGGCCCTAGCGGTCTTTACAACTTCACGGACAGAATTATAATGAGAGTGATAGCTCAACACCTCAAGAAGTAGGGGAATGCGTCGTCCTAAAGGCACCCCTGTGAGGTTCGGACCTCGGCAGACGTCGCTTGTTGGAGTTGGAGTACATCGGGACGAGACGGATGCCTTGTGGCGGCCGTGTAGAAGACGGGACCTCGTTGCCGCCGGCGACGCTGTGCGTATAGTATGTCTGTGTGGTGTGTTTGTATGGAGGGTCTTGTTCCGGGGGAACGTTTGCTATCGTGAACTCGTCATCAGGCAACGGTAAAATAATGAATTGAAATTAACTAGCCACATACTTAGAGGAACTGCGGGGTCATCTTTGAGAAAGGAAGTTCTCGAATGTAATACAAACCTCATCAATCTATAGAACGCCACCTGACAAGGTTCTCTGGATTGAGAAGGCTTATGGCCAATGAGAGAGAAATCGGAAAGGCCAATAGATCTAAAATATCGATAGTTATATCCTAATATTTCATCTTTCACGGTCAAGCAAGAGATCTATTTATGGGCATGATACAAAAATGGTTATATAAAAATTATGCATCGAAAAACAAGGGCATAACCATTGAAGTATTATTACTAGGTGTCACGATTTTTTGCGAATCTTGTATGCAACATTATATTTTTTGTTAGAAAATAATATCATAATCTATGTCAGAAGATGTGAAGGTGATTCCTTACCCGCGGAGAGAACGCTAGTTCATAGTTGACGTTTGGACATTATACAGGATGAACTTTTCAAGTGAGCGTGGATGGCCAAATCTCTACAAGGAATAGCAAAAAATGCTCAAAGGAGTCTCGGGGCCGATTTTGATGAAAACTAAAACTGCATCATTACATTTTTGAAAAATCAGTATTCCTAGCCAAGAATCGAACCCGTTGATTTTGAAAAATTAATCTCTCAAATACGAAATCCTACACGTTTTTGAGTACTTTGATATAAAAGAGATCAAGTAAGCTTATCGGATATTTTACCAAAGCACTTCATCTTATGCCCAAGTAATCCTACTTCCAATTTGGAAGTTCCAAACTACATTGGAGCAGCATAGTAAACTATAACCCAAGCCTCCTTCGCTACGAGAAATTTCCAACCTTACAAAAACATTACGCAACTCGAATGCACACGTCTTTATGTCAGTTCGAATCCCGACCTTGGCAGTAAGCTATTCCACACGTGACAAACACGAGGTGGCCTCAGGGTAACGCCAGCCCGCTGGCCATGACATTCAACGAGGAAAACAATGATAAACACATTACCTAACGCTTATGTGGCTGAATATGTTATAGGAAGTGGGTTTCGATTTGTCATTGATAAAGTTATGGGTTTCAAAATAACCATAATGAGTTTCGAAGTTATCGTGGCGCGATCAGTGCCAGAGGTTTGAGTTGTTTCTGCGTGAAGATCTTAATGGGTAGTTAAGATTATTTATGGCTTCAACCCAATGTATGTATGTACAAATGTGTACATAATGTATGCGAAATTTTAAACAATTTAGAAGTTGAAAAAATTTAAGTATTTCATTACATAATGTTTTGTCTGACGAATACGAATAAAGACAATAGAAAACGATGCATTTTACTACATATAATATGAGTAAACAAAAATTTCTCTAGAAAAAACCGTTGTCTATTTAATGCGTTGTAGCCAAGACCTCTAGAAAAAAACCGTTGTCTATTTCCTGAATTAATGCGTTGTAGCCAAGACCTTGACTCTCCGTAAGTCCAGAATGGACTGCTTCATAATATAGAGATGAGATTAATATGAAACTTGCACTTATTGTTAGCTAAGTTCTTGTGCGAATTAAAACATAGCATTTCATTCAAACGACGGCTGCCTCAAAAGACTAAGATTGTTACCACATGAATAGAATACATTGAGTATTTCAGAAATTGTTTATTCATGTGATGTTACAAATATGGTAAGAGTTCATAATATCGACGGAGGAAAACGATGCTTTTATAAGTAGCGAAAACACAATTTTTCAACAAAAGAAAAATAATGTAACTATAGCAATTTAAATTTTAGATCTAAAGTTATTAAAAACTAAGTTTTTACTGCTCACAGCAATTATAGAAATTGATTTTCTCAAAAATGTCGTAAAAGTACTTTCTGGATTTTCAGCGTTCTTTTGGTTTATAATTTACGGACTCCAGACGTTCAAATTTTATTTTGTATTATTTTTATCCGTCAAAATAATTACCTATATCATGTTTGTCACTTGAATCGCCATCATGAATCATTCAACGTTCTTCAATCAATCCCTCCTGGGTGGCTTGTCGCATTTGCATAAACAAAACACTTTTATTTTGGGTGATATTTATTTTATGAGTTAATCGTTTATTATTTAAAGAGTTTTCGTGTGGTACATGGCTTAGACCTTCCTTGCTAATATATCAAAATCTCTACAACATATACATATTTCTAAAAAGCGGCCAAGTTCCGTAGCAGCAAGTAACATAATATAAAAGTTCTTGTAGTTCGTTCTAACTTTGATCAATGTTTTTTGCGGTTTACGATTTATGACGTATTAAAAAAAAAACTACTTACTAGATCTCGTTCAAACCAATTTTCGTTGGAAGTTTGCATGGTAATGTCCATAATATATTTTTTTTAGTTTTATCATTCTCTTATTTCAGAAGTTACAGGGGGAGGGACACACATTTTACCACTTTGGAAGTGTCTCTCGCGCAAACTATTCAGTTTAGAAAAAAATGCTATTAGAAACCTCAATATCATTTTTGAAGACCTATCCATTGATACCCCACACGTATGGGTTTGATGAAAAAAACTTTTTTGAGTTTCAGTTCTAAGTATGGGGAACCCCCAAAATTTATTATTTTCTTTCTATTTTTGTGTGAAAATCTTAATGCGGTTCACAGAATACATCTACTTACCAAGTTTCAACAGTATAGCTCTTTTAGTTTCGGAAAAAAGTGGCTGTGACATACGGACGGACAGACAGACAGACAGACAGACAGACATGACGAATCTATAAGGGTTCCGTTTTTTGCCATTTGGCTACGGAACCCTAAAAATCCCACTAAGCTATGCATAGTGTACATATTTAGCTGGTGGGGATTTCTGGAAAAAAGTGGGAAATTTTTTGGTGGGAATTATTGGATTTAATACAATACAAGTCAAGTATGGATTGTCAGACTTATCACTTAGCACACCTTCGAGAACATTATGGAGAACTTGTAGATGTGCAGATTTCCTCGCGATGTTATCCTTCTCTGAATATTTTCTCCTCAATGGGCTGCAACCCATTAATGGCTCACTACTAATCGCGGGTCTCTACTCTTAGAACATTCTTCAACACGCTGCTTCAATGTGGTTTGGTAGAAGGGTAAGGTCAGGTCTACCAAAGTGTCAAAGATTTCATAAAGCCTGAACACCTCCAACATGGCTTATGAATATTATCTTACGATAACGGCTTAACGTGCCCTCCGAAGCACGGAAGCGCTCAAGAAATTTTAGCCACTAGTTCACCAATCCAACTACCGACTGCGCCCGCTGTTACTATACTTGGCCGATCACTGGATCAACGCAAGTTTAGCTATGAGTGCGTCAAGCTAAAATATTATTGTTGCTCAATACGCGGTTGAAATTAAACGACATTAAATTCCTAATAGTAGTAAATAGCGAGCAGTTGTAAACGGTTATAAATAACTTTTCCGCATTACTGTATAGATCCTTGATATCTTGGATAGCCTGTTATTCACAGCACATAATTATACATAGTTTATACTCGGTATATCTTGGGTGTGTCTGTCCGTAACTTTAAATGAGACAGTAATTAAATAGAATATGCAATTTACGCCATAACTAAATATTATCAAGTGTTTTTAAAATTATTGTCTATAAGGTCCCATTTCCCGTTTGTTATCTTTACATGGGTTAAGTTAAGGTTAATCCGCGACCTTCGAGTAATAAGTTTCCCAAATTGGAGTTGACTTCTTAAAGGTCAATGAACCTGTCCAATGTGTAGCGCAGTGGTTAGGCCTAACCTCTCACGAAAAGAAGTCTGTGCCCTTCAGTGGTCTAGTGCACTCTTCAAAGTGGGGCAAACACGTTAACGGTTAAGGGGAGCGGTAGAAGTTATTCAAACTTTTGGTAGAGATTATCGAATCACAAAACGCTTCGTAGCTATTAAGTTTCGATACTATTTTAACTGAGGCTTCAGAAAATAGTTGACTATTAAAGGGAGCTAATCTTGAAGTAGTTGAGATAGTTCAGCTTTACTCAACGTGTGGCCCGCGTTATCTGGGGCGTTATCTTTATTTTATAATAATCGCGAAAACCTAAGAAATCAATACCAATTTACCAATGCTTTGCGGCCCGCGACAGCATGACTAACACTTGTTTGTGGCCCGTATGAAAAAAAGGTTGATTACCACTGAGTTGTTTATCACTGAGATAGTTGAATCAAGGGCAGATGATGGACTCCAGACTACTCCAGAGCTTTATTCATGTTTACTACTTGAAAGCAATGTTAAACAACTCATTGCATAACTCGTAGTAGAAAACGTGAATAAAACACGAGACATTGAATGACGTCGATGAAATAAAAAAAAATTTAATCTTACATAAGAAAAAATAAGAATTCCCAAGAATAAATTAACCCACTCAGTTTAATGAGAATAGGTATTCGTTATAATTAGTTATTAGCTCAGTCTGATGGGAAATGTTTATTAATGACGTAATCGTGTGGCGATTCCATATTATGTCCGGAATTTACCAAATTCGTTGTACACAAATACTACATAAGGACATTAGCCGATAACGAAATAAGGGGCCATCCATAAATTACGTCACACGTTAGGGGGGAGGGAGGGGGTCGATGAAGTGTGACATTGTGGGACAAGGGGTGGGAGGGGGTCCTAAATTTCGTGACGTCACATTTCAAACTCGAATAATTGGTATGTATAGATAAATATTAAAAAACAATTAATGGAAATAAAACTTGTTTCGGGACTGCTGTTTTAATTTAATAATTTTTAGGTGTAAAATTTCATAATATGTGACGTCACACTAGGGGGGGAGGTCTCACAAATGTGACCAGCTGTGATAAGGGGGGGGGGGGGGGGGTCAAAAAGTCATGAAATTAGTGTGACGTAATTTATGGATGGCCCCTAAGGGACAATATGTATGTTCAAAATATTTATCGATCCGTGTTACGCAACGAATTCCCCACGAATTTTCCAAACTATTATTTATTTTAGGTTCATATTATTTTTAGCTAAGAATATCAACTCGTTTACAATAATATAAAAAAATCGGACACTACATTGACTCAATAGCGCCGGCCGAAGTGATTACACACAGTCAGCGCAAGTTACGTAAATACAACGCACACAGCTGCGCGACACGCACACAGGGACAGAACCAACACAGGCGCAACTCGCTGCTATGTGTGCGTGCCGCAGACCGTGAGTCGAGTCGGCCGACCCCACTACAAAATTTAGTCGCACTCTAGACTTCGCAGAGGAAGGACTAGTCCAAGCAACTAGAGTACTACGCACCTCGCAGTGTATATTTCGTCATAACAACATTGTGATAGTGAAAAATCTTTTTGGACGTGACAAGTGGAAGTGTAACATTTATTGTTTCATTTCAAAGTACTATAAACTACGCCATTGACGGTTCTGTGTTTTTGCAGTTTTTGTGAAATTATGACATTGTTCCCAAAATTTGGATAATTCCGGATAAGAAGTGGAATATTGCCGAAAAAATTTTCGTGAGTATTTTTGACTACCCTCCAATATTTTATTAAATTTAGTTGTTTATTCTTGCATTATTCTATGTTTTTATAGTTTACCGTATCTTTGAAACAGATTTAATGCAATTCTTATCAATTAATTAATTAGACTTAAAAATTTAACTAACCCCAGAACATTTATTATTCCATTTGAATTTTATTATATGTTTAATTCCAGTTTCACAAAGTTTTCTAGCATAATTAAGAAAATATTGAAAAAAGGAAAAATTAAGGAACTTTGTATCGAAAAATGACGTATTTCAATGTTAAACTTTGTAACAAATGTGATAACAAAGTCTATGAAATTAGTTTCCAAAAATACAATGAAAATATCAAAATTTATTCTAAATTAAATATAAGGCAAATTTAAGGTATTTTAATTTAAACTTGTTTTAATAACTTGTGGCTAATAAAAATAATAGTAAAAAATTAACCCAAGAATAATTTGGTTTTTTAAGCTTTAGGCGCCTAGCCTAAAGTTATCAACTTCCACCTTGCTTACATTAATTATAATAAGTTATAATCTATACTAATATATAAAGAGGAAAGATTTGATTTTTTGTTTGCATTGAATAGACTCCGAAACTAACTGAACTAATTTCAAAAATTCTTTCACTGTTGGGAAACTACACTATCCCCGAGTAACATAGGCTATATTATATTTACAAAAAATTAGGGATCCTTAATAAAACTCCAATAATATAACCCAAATGTAAAAAAAATAAGAAAACCGAGGCAAAGCGAGGGCGGTTACTCGTGACTAATAAATTAAAATGAGTCAGAAATGGTATTCAAGCAATCGGCCCGTAGAATTGTTTTCCTAAATGTCATTGACTTCAGACTTCGCTCGAATTTGTTTACTCATCGTAAGCATTTGCCAAATAAATATTCGTGCTTTCAACTTCGCAGCTTCAGTATCTTTCATATACTGTTTGAAATATTATATAGTGTTTTTGGGATAATGCATGCATGGCTTAGTGAGAACTATTTAAAATAATTTAATTTTAATTATTTAGTCTTTTGTTTGTGGTGTAAATTAGTAAAGCGATTAATTTAGGGACTATAACCGGATTCTGCTTTGTATTTAGTCAATCTTCGTCTTTGTTTCCAATCTTGTGTTTTGCAACAATTTCCTCAGTTGTGTTTCCATCATAACTTCTGTTTATATCTCTGAAATCGTCTAAATTGTTTTGTTATCTTTTCATTGTTACGCATGTTTACGCGTCTTACGCGATGTTCCGCGAATATTCTTATTACGTTTTAATTTTCGATAGCGGGTATGTCAGGCATATTAAATGGATTTGTAGTATTTGAGTTACCTTTATCAATGATCATGAATAATGGGGAAAATTTTTACTCTGATAATAAAAATCAAAACCAAAACATTTTCATCACTTAAGACTTTTGTCTAAACTAATTTCTTTTATTACTATTTATTGTTATTTACACATAGGTATATCAGAATAAAACAAAAAATGCACGACAATTTACTTTGTCTTAGATTCTGTTACAAACCTGTACATACGTTTATTAAATTCAAATTTCGAGTTTGAGTGGTAATTGCGATTGCGTTTACAACAGTGTCGCAAGCGGTGCCAGGCGCTGTCGTAAGCCATTGTGGGCTTACACAACTGGTTCAAGGTTCCATTCCCGCGTGCGATCGCTCGGATGTACGGAAACTAGACTTAGTAGTACTTACTGTTCAATTAATTTAAGATTTATATTTTTGGAAATTTTTTGGATTTTGGAATTTTCTCGTTGTTTGGAACTTCATGTCCAATTGATATTTGTTTGTTTAGTATTTTTAATACCAACACAAAAAATGTTATCTTCGGGATCTTCCTGTGTTATTAAAATAATGGAAAAATCAAAACATTTCCAAATCAGAACATGCCATGTCTTGATATATCTTTTTCCTATTGCACTACTAACAAAGTAATAAAACATTGTACTGCGTGTACAGGAAAGTAAATATTAAACGGGTAGAAAACAAACATGAGAGTATCGTGCAGTTGAATCGATCCGCCGTGCAAAGGTCAGTACAGTACGAGAACGTATGACGCAACGTCTCTAGGGCGTTATTGCGCAATCCACTGCAAGACAGACTACAATACGATAGATATCTATCGAGTAATGAGTAACTCGACTACGATGTTCTGCATCTATATATTTAAATGTATCTGTCATAAACGCTAAATCATCTTTGCACTTGACTCCTGATTCATTGATGACGATGAAATTCTCAAAATCTAGAATTTCATTATTAGTTTAAGTGGTTTTGTTCAACGCTACCTTTTTAGCTCTAAGCACGTCTTTGATATCGTTGATACATTTGCTTACAGACAACGTTTATCTACAAAAACTCGCCTTAGTACTGTTACTAAAATTTCAATTAACAATTTCTTTGATAACAATGAGTTAGCATTACCCGCATCATAAACCTTCAGTGTAAGTTATGTGCCCTCTAAGGTCGCTCTACTCAGTTCCGCTGTACAGCTAATTCTATTTATATTCACGGTTGTACACAATGCAATGTAATAAACAGATAACAAGCATTAGTTACAATAAACGCTTTATCGGCACATGATGTAATGCAGGAACTACAGCAAGGTTCTCCGGAAGGTATTATTAAAGAACATAAGGTCATACCCGCATGCATTTAGTTAATCGTGCACGCGGTTATGAATTTTTAAATCCCATCCAAGCTAACGATGCTAATTTAAATGTAGACAATCAAATCACGACACACGATGATGTCATGCTAAATTTTAATTTCGTGATTCTCTTAACACTACAAATTAAATCGTCACAGTCCGATAAATGAACATGAGTAAACCAAATAATTATACTGAACCTCGAACACTACAGCCACACAGCGGAATCAATGACATCATTTACATATAGTAATCATAAATATACGATTAACGCGTTACGGCGCCGCGGCGTTACGTAACACGATTTTTTCACGCGCAATACGCAGTCCAATGATAATTTCATCGGTACGAGGACAAGCAAAGATAACTTGACCTATTTTTTTTATCTCGCCCGCTCGCGTAACTGTAACCTACATACGTTGTGAACGTGTGCGTGAACAACCAATTGCGACAAAGCAGATCAGTACGCGTGACGTATCTTATTTAGGGTCCTAAGCTTCCTATAAACGAAAATGGAGCACCATGACGCAACAATGATGAGAATACCGAGAAGTAATTTCTCATAACAAAGATATTGTAGCGACCAAGGCTACTACGGCCCTATAAATTATTTATTAGCCGTATAAAGAATAACGTTATTACAATCAATGCAGACAACGCTATGATATAAGAAAAACGTTTAAAGTGGGAAACTCCCAATGAATCATAAAATTCAACTAGTTTTCTAATACCGGACTAAAAACAATAGGACGCAAAGCATAACATATTTCAAACCAGTTACATATTACTTCTGTTTCCTGTAATAAGCTTCGAGATTTTTACATAACATCCTAAAGTAGTCAGCAGCTAAATTTGGAGAATCTAGAACACAGAAATAGGTTAAGTGTTTCTTAATAATACAGCAATTAGCTGTAGGTTTGGAGCAAGGTCAGTATAAAGTAGGTCTGTCTTTGTTGAGTCTCGTCCAAACAATCAAGTATTTGTGGAAGGATTAATTTTATCAGATAGGGAAATCCTCTACCGGAAAAATGAACAGGGCCTTGACATATATTTGTATTGGTCGCTCTTATCTAAACAGTTGTTATGAAATGGAACCTTGACACCAAAAGTTTATCGCCACGACCCAGGGGCCACCCCGAAATAACCCTTCCTCCTTGCTCAAAGACCTCACGCTAAAATTCAAATGAAAATCGGTCAAGTATACGCAAAACTCGTGAAAAATTTGAAACACATCCAGAAATTGCGAAATTCTATTAAAATCCTCGACGTTAGTTTACAGCATAATTTAACTCCCAAGGATTTGTTCAACCGATTATGCGGAAAACCAAGACATAACAACCTATCTAATGTTTAGGAAACATACCTTGGCGACTTACCATAAACTGTAATCAAACACGATGACTACATGGCGCCAAGCGTGAAGAAATTGCTCATGGAATGCCACGGTCATGAAATTTAAGAAGATACTCATTGTCATAGTTATATTAAATTTGTCTATTAAATTATACATAGATTACCTGGCATAATGCTTTAAAACACCTTCGCATGATTATAAAATGTCAAATCAAAGATGGCGGCCGGCCTACTTTTCCCGCGCAATAAGTGGCGAGCGTGTGGAAAGTTACCGCTGTACTACTTTCTCTACTTTTTCCAAGATGGCTGATATTGTCTATGCATTTAAAAGCAAGGTCAAAGGCACAATTGTTTTCATTGTGAACAAAAATATTGTGAGCCAAACCTACTTTAGTAGTTAATAGAAATTAAATTTACCGTTGCAGATGAATATAAATTCAATAGACGCATTATTTAATAATCAGCAAGGCACACCAAAGCAAATGAGAACCGAGAAAGCAGAACTGGTATAACAATAAACGATAGGATGTGACGGTCAAGGGCGATTCCCGCGATCGATAATTAGTTTTCACGTTCCGAGATCACGTTGGAAGTTTATATAACGGTTTAGAGAGGAGCAAACGTGCTTCGCGTTGCGCAAACGTCAACGTGAGGGTTCAAGAACAGGCACGTGTTGAGTGCCGCGTGACCGCGTTGGTTGGCTCCGCACGTGCGGTAGGACAATCACGCCGACCGTAAGGTCATATGCCGATGTCCCCGGGAGCTCGCGCGATCTATGACGTCTTTCCGATCGTTAATCCTGGACGACACTTACTTGGGACTGTAAGACTTCCTTCACTTAACATCGACATTGACAATCATCACATCTGGATGTTACTAAAGAATGATTTAAATGATGATGTTTATTTTGGAAAAGGAATAGAATAAAACCCATTAGAAGATTTGAAAGTAAATGATTTATCGTTTCTTACCGTAGAACTGAGAAGTAAGGATCATCTTCAAGCTATTGTAATCCAATAGAATCATAAATGGTAAAGGAAATTAAAAATAAATAAACAATAATAAGGTATACGACCAATGTGACGAATTCAAAACATTGTTATGTAAGAGGCGTGAAGAATGCAAGAAACCTCGTCACGTATCAAGTACAGTCAATATCATTTGTTTGTTACTAGGAAACATTTTTTTCTTACAATCACTTACTGTTGAATCAGTTTGGATAAAGAACATTTATTTTTAACAAGTTCAACTTATTTTAACTAAGCTATTTTCATTCATTCTATAGGAAAACATTTAGTTAGCCACAATGAATACAAATAATACAATAGGCCTTTTTGTGTAAATATACTAAATATAGTACCTCGAGTAAGATTAGATTTACGTTTAATATTGACCGAGTTCAAGCTTTTTGCGTAAGAGTTAAAAATGTGTTACTGAAACTCATTGTTATCAGTGTTTGCGAAATAACAATTTATGAGTCAGTAGCACATTAGCTGAATAACGAAAAATGTTATTGTGTAATTAATAATGATATTGATAAAGTGGGTAATTTATCTAAAGACAGATAACCTGAGCCTGACACATATAAAGCAAGTCTATTGAATAATAGCAAATTAAAATTGAAATACAATGCTAAGACTCAATATTTCAATAATTCTTGATAAAAATATAACAAATAACAATATTGTTTAGACTCTTAACAACCATAAATCTAATAGTAATTACTATGAAAAACTAAAAAGACAAATCACAGCAATAGATACAACAAGGCAAAAAACGCAGCAAGAAGGATTATAACGACTTGAGCGCGGTAAAAATAACCTTAACCCCGGTCGAGGGCGCGGGGGCACGCCCTCACGTGCAATGCCACGAAACGAGAATCAACACGTTTGTGATGAATATAAAACTAGGAATTTAGACATGATACGAGGAAGACGGAGTATGTGCACCTTGGATTATTCTGCATGATTGTGACGTTAAACGGCATAAGAAATGCCTTCAATGTTAAGAGTATGATGTAAAGTATAACAAAGGACAGATTAAGTTAAATTCCTGGAATTTAATTACTTACGAATGACAAATAATTATTATTTATTACTAAATTACAAAACTCCGTCAAAGATCTGCCAAAACCCAAAAGAACAAATACATATAATCACAGTCTAAAAAGAATATCTTTGTCCGCGCAAGACACAAAAAAAATCAAACGCAATTCAATGTACTTTATCTGTGTCCTAAATAGATAGGGCGTAGATAACCATACATGAGTAAGCTTATTAACCCAACTAATGATCGGTCTGTCGAAACTACTAGCTTGCCCAACCCAACCTTGAAATGCGGTGACGAAACCGAATTGCCGTTTCATAACAGTATTACGAGTTTTAGACACCAGATGAGCATAAAAACATCGCCGTGATACCGTACGGTCCCAGTTTTGGGTAACGGTCTCGCGAGAAAGTATACGATTAGTGCTAACTGTTTGATGTTGGTAGGAGATGGTGATCGGCTAGTCACCGTTAGAGATTGGATTTTCGATCACGGGCCAAAAATATGACCTTACATTTCTTAAATTACGATTAGAAGAACTGGATTCAAAACTTGATCAGCAGCAATTAATAGATAAGGATTGTTGATTCATTTAATTTTTCAACGGTTTTATTGCGTAAAAACGTTTCATACTAACAATGTTCTGTTATATCTTACTAGGCTTTGGTTAATAGAAAGTCCATAGCTGTTAATCGGTGTTTAACTGTGTTCTTCCAACCGTCAAGTTAACGGACGCTTCGCGATTTTTTGCTCACAAATGGAGCAGACAGTCTTCGCCATTTCTTACCGCAACCTTTGCAATGAGACCCGGTAACTAGTCAGTGCTATTATGCTATATAACATGGCTGTTATATAAAATTATATCAACGATATATAAAATGTATTATCTTTTGAGAAATATTATTTGAATCGATTTTTTCATTTTGAAAATGTAATTGTTTGTCTATAAAATCTTAAGGGTTAATAATTTTAAAGAACAATAGCGTATAAATAATTTAAATGTGTCTTGAAATTACGAAAACAATTATGATGAATAATGTCATCATACGATAATAAATACCCAGATATAGTATAATGATTCATTTGTTATTTCTGGAAACAGCAAATTATATTGTTGCGATAACATGACTAAATATCATTATCGCCCACAAGTACAGTAAAAATAAATGTTATATGTATTGATCAAACAAAACACTGAATGATAAATTACGTTACAATATATATCACAGAAAAAAAATATCACGTAATATTCAGGAAGTAGCCCAAGGATCTTGAATAAAATTAAAATACCTTTTTCACCATAATTGATAGCAGATACAACATCATGTCAACTCTGGTCTCTGACATTAATTTAGTTCAACGCATCTATTAAGTTGCTTTTACATCGTCCGACACGTTACAAAACTACACGAGACCGTCATCAATACGTCAATCGATATTTTAAAAGAGGTTAGGTTAGTTTTAATCATGCGAACCGATATCGTATCGGATGATGTAAAAACGCTCTTAGTTCATGCGATTAATCGTACAGTTAGTGTAACGGAGTTCACATCTGGGGCGGCCTACTGACACCGAATTCTGTGGGGCGCGCATTCTTAACACCGTTCAATGGTAAATGATTTATCGAGTTTGCGGGTTAAATGCTTGAAAGAAAACAATTACATTATTATGACAAGGTTAACTCAGGTTTTTAATCAGTGGTACAGATTATGACAAGGTCGCTTAATAGCCAATAGTTTTGAAAAGGATTACAATTCTCTTTATTACTGGCTTTGAGTTTTATGACTAGCAAAATTCCTCTTATCACCTTTTATAACTAGAAAGATTTGAATCAATGAATCGTCAAGGTAAAAGGTATGGATGACACAATTCGTTGTTTATTTAAAAGGAATAATTTTCTAAATTATTTCATAATGAATTCGCATTGTGCAGGGGCGTTTTGATAATTACATTGCATTGGGTTACCATATACACACACTAGGTTTTTACATTTCTGAATTACAAAATGGATAATACGGGATAATCTCAGACTTAATGCCTAGAGACAAGTGATATTAAAACCACCTACATAAAACATTACAGTAGATAACATGATAAAAGAAATCCTTTCAAAGGAATTAGTTACATGAGTATTTCAAAATGCAATGAGTCCACTCAATAACATCTTAAAAATCTGTACAGTAGCTCTAATAATCGTTTTCGAATTTAAAAGTTTATTGATGAATAATTTCGTATAATACAGGCAGGCACGTGTTTTGTAACATAGGTCTTGAGCGGGCGACGCATAAGTTCAGATTTAGAAAGGACTTCACGTTGCAAGACTGGGATGCGTGTTATAACACGTGATCCAATAACTTTTTTCTACGTACAAGGTTGTTAAAAAAACGATCGCTTTTATTGATCCAGTACAATGGAGGGTTACGATCGCTTCATTGTTTACTGGGATTAGAAAAGGAATGATTTAAATTTCCTCTATTCATTTCTTATCGTTTTCGCCTAACTCATGAAAGCCTTTTTGTGTTCAGATTTTGTACGTTCTTATTGTACGAAGGTTGATATTGCAGTCCTACTGTTGTATATTGTGGTATCTATTATATCTCCTAATTTAAATTTATCTTTTACAACGATATCATACCTACTTCATTGCGAAACTCGGGTGTTAGTTACAAAAGTTATTAACGAGATAGATGCGTGTTGGAATAATTTTGTCGAAATTTGTGACCTCACATAACATGAGATGATGAGATAAAATCGACGAAATTCAAATTACGTTACGCAAAGGTGAACGACATCGCGGTCGTTGGGATTTTAAATAATGAAAACGTCGACGTTAACCCGTGAACCGCGTCAACGCCACGCTGTCAACTTCAGCCGCGTTAGTAGCAACGTGAGCTGTTGCGAAATCTAAATATTATCGTTCAGAAGCCGTTAATAACTCGTAAACTGTCGCGTGTTCAACGACGTGCATTGATAAACCGTTCTCCTCGTTTAAAAGTCCAATTCAAAGGTTATTCCAGAAGAAATTACATTTACAAGTCATTTAAATAACATTTCAATTTCTTCCACACGCAGTTTTGTAACGTTCCGTTCGTAACCTTTGTCTACAACACGAAAGGTTAGGAAACGCGATTTATTAACTAGTTCGGGTAACGTAAAGGGGCGAAAAAACTGTTGTGGCAACGCGGTTTCACAAAGGTGATCCGCGTCTAACTAGCAACGGGATATTGCGACATTCATTTTTGCAACTCTACTCCATTTTGCAACGTTCGAGGAGTGCAACCTTTCTGTTACTGACGTGAAGTCGTTTCGTTGTTACAGAACCAATTGGAAGTGTCGTGCGGACCGGACTTCGTCCGCCGAAACATGGTCGCCGAGTTCATCCTGAACCAGCAGCAGCTGCTGAGCGCGGGGGCGGGGGCGGGCCTGGGGCCTGCGCCTCCCCCCGCGCGGGTCCCCCCGCCGCCCCGCGCGCGCCTCTCCGTCTCCCCGCACTTCCCCCTCGAGCAGCCGCACCCCGTCGGCTCCCCGACCGACGACTACAACTCCTACGACTTCAACAAGCGCAAAGAGTTCTTCGGCCAGCGCAAGCAGCGCGAGTTCATCCCCGACAGCAAGAAGGACGACGGCTACTGGGACCGCCGCCGCCGCAACAACGAGGCGGCCAAGCGCTCCCGCGAAAAGCGTCGCTTCAACGACATGGTCCTCGAGCAGCGCGTCGTCGAACTATCCAAGGAGAACCACGTGCTGAAGGCGCAGCTCGACGCCATCAAGGAGAAGTACGGCATCTGCGGCGAGACCCTCATCAGCATTGACCAGGTGCTCGCCACCCTACCCACATGTGATCAAGTGTTGTGCGTCACCAAGAGGAGTAAGCTCTCGGGACCAGCCCTGTTCCCGACGGCGCCTCCCCCGCCTCCGCCGGCGCCACCGTCCTCGCCCCCGTCGCCGCCCCCGCAGCGCGCCCCGGAGCAGTACCAGGAGAGGCTTCCCCCTCCGGAGGCCTACTACCCCCACCCCGGCCACTACGAACAGCCCGGCTCGGTGCTCAATCTGTCCCGAACCCGGCGGGCTCCCTCACCTTACGAGCTGTCCTCGCTCTCCGGCTCCGGGGACGAGACCGCCGAGCAGTACGCGCCCGAGAACAACTGCCTGCCCCTCAAGCTCCGCCACAAGTCCCACCTCGGAGACAAGGACGTGGCCAGCGCGCTGCTGTCCCTCCAACACATCAAGCAGGAGCCGGGCCCCCGCTCCTCCCCGTCATGGGACGGCGAGGGCTCCAGCGACGAGCGCGACTCCGGCATCTCCCTAGGCGTGGAGTACAGGCCGCAGCGGGGGGAGGAGAGGCTCGCGGAGGAGGAGGACGCGCATCTTAAGGCGGAGCTGGCGCGGCTCGCCACCGAGGTGGCCACGCTCAAGAACATGATGCATCAGAACAAGGCGCGCGCGCACGAGCACTGAGCGACCGTGGCCGCGCCCCGTGCCCGCGCCCTCGCCCCGGCCCCGCGCCCCCGCGCCCCCGCGCCGCGCCTGGACCGCGCCGCGCCGCCCGCGCCGCCCCCCGGGCGACCCTGTTCCGCGATCGTGTCGATGTTTCGTACAAACTGTCTCAACCTACCCCCTCCCTAGTAGTCGAAGTTACCACGTTGTAAAAAGATGAAGTTATATATTTGTATGATATTGTGCAGCTGTACGCGGCCAAGTCGCAACGCCTATTTGTAATCCTTCCTAGTAGTTGTATCGGTGTATTGTATCGTTCCGAGGCGGAGGTCTGATCTGCGAGTCCTCCCCCAGTTCGATGAGACTTATTACGGTTTACAGACTTTTCGAGCAGATAAAACTTATCTACTCAGTGATAGATTTAAAAAAATGCATTTTTAGTGGTGAGCTATGTCTAATGTATATGTAATATAAGTAAGAGAAGTAGATCTGTTTCATCTATTCGAAGATTCGTTGGTGGAAATCGATGGCTAAAGACTACGTTTCTAAGTTCTAGGTTAAGTAGGTTTAAGTAATTAAGCCCAATGTAGATGAGTATTTATAAAATTGATGTATAGTCTATCTCATTCGGAATGCCCGTTAGTTTGAAACCAAAAAAATGTAAAATTAAATCGGTCCTTTGTATTATAGCTGTCATGAAATCGCAAAGTTATCTTAAGAGCCACAAATTCCTATTGTAAAGCAGAGCGTAACGCATACCAGTGCCTTTTTCAATACATACCTACCTAATATACCTACCTATATAACATAATATTTTTGTACTTTAGAAATAAATTGGCGATTTCATAAAATCGATAATGTTTTATATGCAGCCCCTACCACGTGTTTTCTCAGCGATCAGATCGCAATATCAGAGCGCAGTGGGCCATGGAGCCCATTGTGGACCATCCATAATAAAATTGGCATGTGGCGTTGTATCTCAGTAGAGTTAACACCTGGTCGGGAATGGTAGTCCTAAAGGCTAGATCGAAAGTATTCGATGTACTGTAAGTTATACTCCTATATTGCCCAAAGGGCATGTGATTTGACTGAAGGAGTTAATACTAAGTATTTATTTATTCGGACCGCGAAAGATGATTTTACAATTTATTATCTTTGTATAAGAAACGCTATACGATATGAATAAATTGTGTACATTACATGTGATACTGAATTTTATTTTATCTCCACCATTTAGACAAAGTAAATTGAATAACCCAATTGTAAAGATCTTAGAGAGCAGCAAGAGGTCCCAGGTTCGATACCTGGAGCAGATATTGAGAGATATTGTTTGTTGAGATGTTAATGTGTCCATGGCATCCAGGACACCGGGAATCCTAGCGGAGAGTGTTTACAATATTTACCTAATTACATGAACAAGAAACAGCCATATAGCATCAAAATAAGTGTCTATCGACCAATTAGCGGTTGCTATTTAATTATTATTATCGTCTTAGCTACGGCCATTGGTATCCCATGGGATATTTATACGTGAGTGATGGTTAGTGGTTCAAAATTAAACAAAATATGGGACAGTCACACATCCTTGGCCCTGGTTGGTTCCTTTCACTTTGACTGGAAGACCTCTTCTCCATCCATCCATAGGCTAATTGCATTAAAAAAAACAATGATCGTTTGGCTTTTCTTATGCTTTTTAACCGACTACAAAAAAGGAGGAGGTATTCAATTCGATTTTTTTTTATGTTTCTTACCTCAGAACTTTCGACTGGGTGAACCTATTTTAATAATTCTTTTTTTAATCGAAAGCTGGTACTTGTCATGTGGTCCCACTTAAATTTGAGCGAAATCTGACGCCTAAGTGCAGATTTAGTTAAGAGTACTGTGTGACATGGTGGTCGTCAAGAAAGGCGTAAAAAATTAAAAAAGCGATCTAGGTAATCAAGGAATCAAGGCCAGTGAAGCATTGGTGAATCCTCTGGTGTTGTTCATGTCTATGCGACTGAGACCAGATAAGTACTATAATATATCTTACTGATCAGGTAGCTCGTCTGCCTTCTCATCAACCCTTCAGTCAATATACGACACCCGAAAGAAAGTGATAAAGATAAAAGATACATTAGATATAATGTAAATTTATCAATGACAAAATTGTTGTTTATCCAGAAATCAAACCCGAGCGAGCTTTCGATACTCGATTTAATAATAGGGATTTCGCAATAACTATGAAGTATTGATAGTTAAACTCTTTATTGTATAACAATTAACAATACAATGAAACATTTTTTGCGTGTTTTTTTACCGACTTCAAAAAAGGAGGAGGTATTCAATTCGAATGTCTTTTTTTATGTTTGTTACCTCAGAACTTTCGACTGGGTGAACCGATTTTAATGATTCTTTTTTTAATCGAAAGCTGGTACTTGTCATGTAGTCCTACTTAAATTTGAGCGAAATCTGACGAGTAGTTTTTGATCCCTAATTTTGAATCGGTTATTTTTTGTCAAGAATTATTGGCTGAAATAATGACTACCTCCCAAACCTAACTTTAATAGTTAGCTCAATAAATTACTACACTCAAAACTACGATTGGGCGATTGCAATAATCTATCCATAATCTCTGGAAAAGTTTTTTTGACGAGACTAATTTGCTTAACAATCTTGGCACCACTTTTTATTGAAATATTTAATTTAAATTATTAAAAAAAATTGTAAAAACCAAACCAAATTAGTTTTGGCATTAAATTATTACCTTTAAATCTGGTCTTTAAATTCTTTTCATTTTGTGTCAGCCTTATTAGGGTTCCGTACCCAAAGGGTAAAAACGGGACCCTATTACTAAGACTCCACTGTCCGTCTGTATCTCTGTCTGTCACCAGGCTGTAACTCATGGACCGTGATAGCTAGACAGTTGAAATTTTCACAGATGATGTCTTTCTGTTTCCGCTATAACAATAAATACTAAAAAAAGTATTTTTATTTACAACGGATTAGGTAAAATTAAAAAAGGTTATAATATAGGATATATAGGATATATATTTATACGGAACTCTTCGTGCGCGACACCGACTCGCACTTGGCTGGTTTTGTTTTAATTACAAATTACGATGAAAAAACGCTATAAGATTGTTGACCAAATACGACTCGTCTATAAAAAAAAAACAATGTAAAAACTTCAAGGCTATTGACTTGAGGATTACAGGTATCTAATTATTTACCTATTTATGTCTACATATAACTTAGTAAAACCGATTATACAGAGTTTTTACTAACAATTAGTGTATAAACTACAAGTGGGACAAACTTAATACTTTAAGCGCCTGATAAAAACAAGTGGCAATTGTTTTCGAACCGAGGTTTTGTTTTTTCGAGCTATAGAGCTCTTCAACTAAATCTGCAATTGGACGTATTAAATATTGGTAGCATTGAAATCAGTGTCTTTTTAACCGATTTCAAAAAAGGAGGAGGTATTCAATTCGACTGTATTTTTATTTTTTTTGTTTGTTACCTCAGAACTTTCGACTGGGTGAACCGATTTTGATGATTCTTTTTTATTCGAAAGCTGGCGCTTATTTAATATACATGTTTACCTAATTCTTGACAAAAAATTACCGACTTCAAAATTAGGGATAACTAAAAAACTACTAGTCATATCTCACTCTTTAAGTGGGACCACATGCCAAGTACGGTTAAAATCGGTTCACCCAGTCGAAAGTTCTGAGGTTAACAAACATAAAAAAATACAGTCGAATTGAATACTTCCTCCTTTTTTGAAGTCGGTTAAAAAGACACTTATTTCAGTGCTACCAACATTACGCCCGAGTGCAGATTTAGTTGAGAGTACTGTGTGACATGGTGTTCGTCAAGAAAGCCGTAAAACAAGCGATCTAGGTAATCAGACACCTCTTTCCCACTGGGCACTTTGGGCACGCGCCCAGGGCCCCGTGATCGATAGGGGCCCCCTAGTTTCTGCCAGATCACTAAACGATAACCGATATTTATTACCGAAAAACTTTTATAATTCGAATAAATCGAACCTTAATTACTGACTACAATACCAATTTGCTTATTAGCTTTTGCCAAATCTAGAGGTTTCCTTATCTACTTTCTTTGCTTATTCTAACAAAATAGTGTTCTGACATAGTCATAGGGGCCCCATTATCCTAATATGCCCAGGGCCTCCAGTAGGTTAAAGACGGCCTTGTAGAAATCAAGGCCAGTGAAGCATTGGTGAATCCTCTGGTGTTGTTCATGTCTATGCGACTGAGACCAGATAAGTACTATAATATATCTTACTGATCAGGTAGCTCGTCTGCCTTCTCATCAACCCTTCAGTCAATATACGACACCCGAAAGAAAGTGATAAAGATAAAAGATACATTAGATATAATGTAAATTTATCAATGACAAAATTGTTGTTTATCCAGAAATCAAACCCGAGCGAGCTTTCGATACTCGATTTAATAATAGGGATTTCGCAATAACTATGAAGTATTGATAGTTAAACTCTTTATTGTATAACAATATGATGAAACATTTTTTGCGTGTTTTTTTACCGACTTCAAAAAAGTATTCAATTCGACTGTATTTTTTATGTTTGTTACCTCAGAACTTTCGACTGGGTGAACCGATTTTGATGATTCTTTTTTTAATCGAAAGCTGGTGCTTGTCATGTGGTCCCACTTAAATTTGAGCTAGATCTGACGAGTGGTTTTTGAGTTATTTTGAAGTCGGTTATTTTTTTCTTGATAAAATTCAGTTATGTGTTATACTTAGGTCTTCTGTGCTTATACTTAGCTCGAGTAGAGGGCTCCAGCAATCTTTAGTGGACTAAAGGCATTCTTTAGTGAACTTCGAACTTTGGATTGGAAGCCAATTTCCTCTATTAAGTAGTTGTGGCTGTGCGGAACCAGGCGCCCTGTTGCTCGTTTGTCATTTATTGAAATTGAAAAAAAAAACACGCAAAAATAACTACGCTAAATGTAATCTAGGGACCCGTTCCCGAGAGCTATTTATAGACTACCTATATGAGAAGTCTTAAACAGAAATAGAAGACATTCTAGAAATCAATTAAGGAATTAAGTTGTTTTTATGTAAGCAGTACCTATTCATTTATTGTTTACGTCTGGAAATATAGAAAAAAATTACTATTACATAAACAAAATTTATTACTAATCATAATCACTATTTCATAATTCACATCAAGCAGTTCTTTTTTGTGGAAATAGATGGCGAACGAGCTGACGATGCACCTGAGGGCCATTTATGTTGACTTTCTTTCTTTTTCTTCTCTCTTTCTTGGCCGACAACGCATCAGTGATGACTTTGGTTTTGTTGATATCCATGGGTGACGATAGCTTACTTACACTCTACTTACCACACTACACTTACCATCAGGTGGATCGTCAGCTCGTTTGCCGGCTATTTCCATAAAAAAAACTATATTTGTCATCGATGGAAATCTTTAGCGGATTGTTTCGGGGAAGCGGATAGATTTTATGCTGCTAATACTTCCGTTGCGTTCTTATGAAAACTTATTACTTAGAAATACTACAATTTTGGGACATAACTGAATTATGTAGGTTTTTAAAGGTCCAAAGAAAAATCGGAACCCTTATAGTTTCGTCATGTCCGTCCGTCCGAAGCAAAGCGCCGAGACCTTTAGTGCTAGAAAGCTATAATTTGGCATGGATATACATAGGTATTTATTAAAACTCCAGAATCGTAGAACAAAATATTGAAAAACATTTTTTTTCAGGGTACCTCCCATACAGGTAACTTGAGGATGAATTTTTATTCATTGCGTACCCTATAGTGTGGGGTATCGTTGAAAAGGTCTTTCAAAAATATTAGGGGTCCGTTTGCAAAATATTTGGCTTTAAAGTGCTAATTTTGGTTAAAGTCAAGTGTCCCCCCCTGCTGGCTAAACGGTTGGAGTTGGACAAGTGAAAATATTCTCAAAAATAAGTTATATGATGAATTTACAAGGAAAACTATCACGGCTATCAAGTAGTTAATGAGTAACAGTCGATAAACTTACTACTTTGGAACCCTACATTGCGCGTGGCCTGACACGCACTTGCCCGGTTTTTCTAACATGGCAGCTCCGTTTCATACCCACCATACTCACCGTATCGAAGATATTTTGAGGACATAGTAAACAAAATGTAGAAAAGGCAGTCTTATTGTTATTGCCTTCGTGTTATTATACACATGGATTCGTTGCAATGGTTACATAATACATATAATCAGGCCGCATCAGCCCTTTCCTGGCTGCATTAAATCAAAAAATCCTGTAATAACGTTTCTCCATTCCTCGTTGATTTGTACCTAATTTATTAGCCTCTGCCATATTTTGTTTGCAATATAAAGAAAATAATATTTGATTGTTGATAAGTCAATCAAAAAATACTTATATGAAAAGCTAAAAATAGATTTTAATTTGTAACGAGACGACTGAGACCGAGAGACGTAAACTGCTGAAAATGCAAACATGATGTAATTACCTGAGATTTGTTATTAGGGCTGATAATTTTTATTACAACATATTAAAATAAAATAAAAAAATGTTTTGCTTGATAAGAATAAGGATCTAATTTTTACTTTAAAATCGGTTTTGTTTTGGGTACTGTAAAATATCAATATTAAAAAAAAAAACAAATGACTTGAAAACCAGAGGCTGTGCTTATTTTGCTGGTAGGAATTTCTAGGATAAAATCAACATGAGTTTGCCACTTTAAAGTTTATTGCCGTTAAGCATGTCATTAGGTAGGTACTTCTTTACACACTGCGTTACCACAAAAGCCAAAGATGAGGTCACCCCATTGGTTTCCTTTAGCCATAACCAGGCGAGCTAAATCATCACGGCTTGAAGGTGGGAGAGACATCAGTATAAGCTACAACCAGGCCAATAAAAGAATAAGTGCAGACTGACAATTACAGTATGTGATGGTATCATGGAATTAAAGCCTCAAATAGAAATTGTGGCAAATTTTTCTTTTTACGCGACTACGCGACTACGCGATGCAAGGGAGGTTAATAAATGTGTTTATCAGTCTATGTATTTTTACAATCTACATATAATAAATTTGTATTGTCTGCACATAGCCGATGTATAACAAAAAATAACACAGGACGACAAAATTAGACGAAAACTCACATAGATAGTCAGATAGGAAAATCCACATACATGAAAAATTCAAAATGCGATATCTCAGCGAAAAAAAAAAAGATATTTGAGTAAACTCAACATCATTTTAAAGAGAAAGACTGGTACATATGCAATTGATAAATTTTTGGAGGGAAAAGGATCTAGCGGACTACGTAAAACCTCAAAAATGAGAAAAAACTGTGTTTTTTGCTCTTTCGTGAAAAATGAGAACCTGGTATAAGAAAAGGAAGTCGAATTGTTACACTTTCTTTTCTTATACCTCATTACTCTTCCACATAGGTCCTCATTTATCACGAAAACTGAAGAAAAAATTTCGCTACCAAAATTTGAAAAAAATGCACGTTTCTGATATTCACCCAAAAGATAGTGGTCAAAAAGCAACCTACCTAAGTGGCAACCCTGACCGATGGAGGGTGACGCGTGTATTTCTGGCACTGGTGAGGTGAGCGAGGTGACCCGGTTAGTGTTACGTTAGCGCAGGTATTTTGCCAGTTTTCGCTAATGTATGTAAAATTACCGACAGTTATATTACCTCTGCATTACTGGGCAGTTTTGGTGTAACCGTTAACTGTTTGGTAAAAAAAATCGTAGCGTAACGAGATGTGATACGTCGTAGCTGGGCGATGTTATTAACCGACTTCAAAAAAAGAGGAGGTATTAAATTCGAGTTATTTTTTTACGTTTGTTACCTCAGAATTTTCGACAGGGTGAACCGATTTTGATGATTCTTCTTTTAATCGAAAGCTGGTGCCTGTCATGTAGTCCACTTAAATTTGAGCGAGATCTACAAGTCGTTTTTGAGTTATTTTGAAGTCGGTTATTTTGAAGTCGGTTATTTTTTGTCAAGAATTATTTTGTTCTAAATGTTAAAAATGATTTGCATCTTTCATTTACATCTTTGAATTTATTATAATTGAATAAAATCGAACCTATTATTTAGGATAAAAATAAAAACCGATATGATATTTACATTTTATTAGCATTCCATTATAATGATTTATATACAATTATCATACGAAAAATTATAATTACATAATATGTCGGATTATTAGTATAATTTGCAGTAAATAGATATTTCTGAACGAATCTTCTGGAAAGTCACTATATTATGAAAGACCGAAAAAAAATGTATCAAAATCATCTAATGTCTACTTTATGTTTTCATGTAGATGTTGTTTAAATTTACGTTATCCCTACACAAATAAGGGGCCTATACAATAGGCATGATGACTGATTTTGAAATACTCTTCTATATTGTTGGAAAATATATTATAATTACAACGTACTCGTATATCATATTTCCGCAAAAAAAAATAAGATTTAGTATGAAATAAATACATTTCAAATTATACAAAACGCTTCAAACTGTCATGGCGTGGTTGTGACGTCAGTCCTCAGGAAAACAAAAGACGATACATCATTTTTAGTATGGTGATATTCATTTGTTTTAAGACGTGTGACATTATCATTGTCATTAAAAAAAAATATGTGTTATTTTACACCGTAAATTTAAGAAATAAATAATTAGCAATATTAATTCATACAAAACAATTCCTCTTCTTTTAATTCTATCATCAATCATCATCATCATCTGACTCCTTTACAATTAACTCACATTCATCTTTTCTTTCCATTCTATCTTTTCCCATATCTTCTCCTACCCTTTTTCTCCAGGTTCTTTAACAGTCTTCTAATGAGATTCACTCTCCCTCCCAAATCAATGTGTAATATTGAGCGCTATGTAAACAGAAGGCATGAACATTTTCAAGATTATACCAATCAATTAATATTGAACCTAGTATCTATTTTAATTGAATAATCATATTTATGTTATGATTTTTGTTACGACTACCCGCATTAGAGAGTTGTTTGACTACGATGATCCTTAGCTGTCAAATTACTTCGATTAAATGAGCCAAAAACTAAACTCAATCACTGCCTGAACTGAGTCTGTTATATCATCTGTGATAATGTGATGACTCATCACATTATGAAGTTACAATAACTGTTTACTTACTATGTATTATTAATATTTCCGAATAATGAGTAGGCAGACAACTTATATGAAAATCGACTGCGTACATATCACACCAATTTTATAAATACTTTTATTAGTATTCAAAGCAATATACATACCTACTTCCATAAAATCTCAAGAGCATTGTTTTTATATTTTTATATATTACCTACTTAAATATTATAAGGCTTGCGTTATCAGATTTGTTATGATATAGGTAATTTATAATATGTTGCCAATATATAATATGAAACCAATATAATATTGTCTACATTAACCCATAAAAATCTTTATTTTATTTACAGTAAAAATTAAGAAGTAGTAAGTAACACAAAATCACAGAACTATAAAATAATAAGCAAATTACAATAATATAATAATCATTAATATTACATTGTTATCACGATGAATGGTTTATAACGTCTACACATTTTGTCCCAAGATTTCTTGATTTATTACAAATGAAATTATCCTCAAAAAGTCTCACTGGTATAAGGGAATAAAAAATAATTAATTTTGCAATTCCTATTATTTTTTTAATGATAAAATTTATGTATGTATGCTAGTACAAGAAAGCACATTTTAAATACGAATATATTTATATTATTTATATAGTCACATGAGCAATAACAAAATCTTTCGTATCATTGTATGTAAATAACCGTTGACTTGTTTTTTTTAATGGCCATTGATATTTTCAGTAATCTTAAGTGCTTTAAACGTTCATTAACGTTATAATTAATAAATATTAATTTTCCAGCTACTAACATTAGAAAAAACAAATTATTTTACTTTTAATACGACTTAAATCGTAATATTTGTGCGTCAACATCAAAATGACATTCAACAAGTACCTATCTATATGTTTTATATAATATCTATGTGTTTTATATAAAATATTTTTTACCATCAAGCATTTTCATGTATCTTACACACTTTACTTTTATCTTATCATAATTTAATATGATAAATTAAAACAGTAATTTGTTTATTTGTAACAAAAAACCGTGGTTTTACCATAAGAATCGTTACATAGCCTTTGAATTGTTCTAAAACTAAATAACTGACTTTACTCATTTCAAACCAATCAATTATTATTGTAACATTATAAACTCTGTTAATAAACTAATGATTTTAAACTATGTTTCACTTCATAACGTTTTAAAATTTTATCACCAATATAACTTTACCTATTTTGACGTTGACACAATTTACTACACATCCGTGTCTCATAGCGGTCGCGTGTCGACTGATAATTTATATCACTGCTCGAACGCTCACTCCTCTATTCATCTCACTCGCGCATTACCTACTCGTAGTTAAGCGTGAACGAGACCTCACGTTGTCGTTCAAGCAGTGTGGTAAATTTCATTCGGTGGCCGGAGTTGGGATGATCTCCCCACAGCTGAGGGTATCCACAGGAGGGCCCGCTTGGAGGGTAGGCAGGGGTGCAGTTGGAGCTCGTAACTTAGCTGAACTAAGTTCGTTGCTCTGCACCCATAGCTCCAGCTGCAATATAATAGATCAATAGTTAACTGTACCCATCAGCTCGCTATTTATAAAAAATCGATTCTTATCCAGACCATGCAAGCAAGTAAGCACTAAAAACAAACGAGCAAGTAAAAACTAAGGTTACGTCTGTGATGTAACTTTAAGAATGAGATAGGAAGGGAGATGTCTGGGCGATGCAAATCTACCAAATGAGCCCAAGACCGAAACATTAAACAGTAGGAAGGTGGTATCTATATAGGCGGGTACAGTGTGTTTACAGTATTATTTACTGTCCAGGTCTTCGACCCATGTCTACCGTTACGATGTTTTTAGTACATCTTCTGTATTTTCACCCACAATAAAAAACATATTTTAATCGAAAAAACCCAAAGGTAAGAGAATCTACTGTATTTTATGGAAGATAGTACCATAATCCGATTTTGACGTGGCAAAACTGGGCGGATAAAAAACCCATCATGCATGAGAAGGAAGGTCTTAACCAGAATAAACTTATCCCGTTTAGACAGACGGATACTTTGTTGTTCTATCCTAAGTTCCGTTCTCAAGTTCAATCAAGTACCTCAGGAGGCATCTTCCCAGGCGGAGGTTTGCAGGTGCCAGCGCAGTGCAGCTGTAGCAGCAGCTCGGCGATGGCAGCAGCCGAAGTGTCGATGACCCTCTGTCTGCAGACCGCTACGGCGTGGACGAACCCGCCTGGTCCCACGAACTCGTGCTCCATGAACACCGTCTTGTCGTCCCAGTAGATGGCCTGGAGATGATGATGATGACGATGATTAACATAAATGAAATGAATTACATATTTATGCTTCTATAAATCCTTAACGTAAGTGGTTTAGAAGAAGCGGTGTGAAACTCACCAAAAGATTTGCTTACAGCTTTTTACGTAGCTAGAGAGCATTTACTGAAGGAAAAATAAATACAACCACATCGATCTGGTTCATATTAGTTATGAATGACAGTTTGCTACGGACTGTCTGCAAATGCTACTAACATTACATTGACGATCAAATCATCAGTCTGTCCTATTGCACTTTCCACGTGAGCAAAGAACCCACGAGCCTAGAATAATACAAAACCCCACTAACCTTAGACGTGATCTTGAACCTGGTGAACGGCTTCAGGTACCTCCGATACCGTATAGTAGCAGCAGCCTGAACCACAGCACCCCCTGCCGCCTTTATATTGGCATACAGCCCGGTGCGCTCGTAGAAGTCCGCTCTAGCGAAGTCCAGCTCGCGAAGGTACCGGGCATTATTCATGTGGTACAGAAGCGTGTCTATGTCGTTAATGAGGCACCAGGCTGGAAGACGTATTAGCTTATGAGAGGGAGTTCAAAGTAATGATACATTACTTATGGGTCAGCGATTAAGATGAAATGGTGCGCGAAGATTTAAATAAAAGGCATAAAAAGAAATGTATTTGAATTCCACAGGAGAAATTTATGTGGCTGCTCGTGGTTAACTCTGAACAACGGACAAGGCTGTGAAGGTGGACTGTTCAGTCCTCCTTTTGAACGTAGCTCTCTCTCTCTAACAGCTTAATCTCGCTGATGCTCATGCAAGGTAGTAGCGTATTTTTACCCGCTCTACCTACCTTCTAGAATCAACTTTTAAATGTTTTTCTCGTGCTTTTGTTGCATACGACATAATCGGATTCTTCATTTCTTTCTTTTGGCAATGCGTCATTGACACACTTGGCACACAGACAGACCATAATATATAGACTTAAAGGGAAGATTTTATGCCGATTACGTTCCCTTGGGATGATTTGGACGTTTATTGTTTGTGAAACCATTCTCGGAATCTTTCAAAATCATGAACCTACCTTGGACTTCAGTCGTCTCCAAGATACAGGCCTTCTTCCGGAAGTACCTGGCTTTCGCGACCGTGTACATCATCCTTGCGAAGTAGGCCACGTCCAGGGTCCCGTACAGCAGCAGGGTGCCGGCCACCATCGCCGCGCCCCAGCCCGGTATGCACACCGACCACATCTTTAGGCACTGGAAGCAATGATATTATAATGTAAAAAAGAGGTAGATATGTCACTAGCGCGCCGATGATGAAGAAGAAAAGAACAGGCAATTGACCGTTCTGCTCGTAGTCACTCTCTCAATACAAGACGATACGCAAGCTTTTGTTGTTGTCAGAAGTGCTTGACATTTGACATACAGCGTTAAAATGCCTTCGTGTATTAACATCATTGACTGGAAGTGAGAGTTTGTACAGATGGTGAATATCAACTAAAAACTAAAACCAGATAAACAAACTTTTAGGTCTTACAGGTTATATCTGACTGTCCCCGGGAAATGATTACTAATATGCAAGGCCATCGGAAAAATATCAATTCCTATAGTAGAGTTATACTTTAGTTCATCGTCACCATTGAACAACCCGTAACTGTCCCACTGGCGAAGTGTGGATTGACATTCCCCGCGGAAAGTTTCTTAAGTTTACTTAAGATGTTTTCCTTCTCCGAAACGAGTGATAATTAACTTTTAATATGTATCTACGTAGCTTTTGACATTAAAAGGTAGAATTCGGGCAGACTTCGAACTTGGTCCCCGCGTTCTGGAGTTGTTCAAACCGCTAGTCTAAATCACTGCTTTCGTAAATTAATCACGACATAATTTGCAAATTAAAAGTGATTACTAAAAGGTTAAACACACAAAGTCCTATGAAAATATATTTAACCGACTTCAAAAAAGGAGGAGGTATTCAATTCGACTGTAATTTTTTTTATTTTTTTTTATGTTTGTTACCTCAGAACTTTCGACTGGGTGAACCGATTTTGATGATTCTTTTTTTAATCGAAAGCTGGTGCTTGTCATGTGGTCCCACTTAAAGAGAGAGATATGACTAGAAGTTTCTAATTTTGAAGTTGGTTATTTTTTGTCAAGAATTTTTTATGTCACTGAAATATGTATCTACCCCGGGAAACCAATCCGTTCCATAGCAGACAGACTGATAACCACCTCAGCTACTCAGCGTTGTATCTTCGTATAAATATAAAACTCTTTATCACGTCAACATATCAATTGATTGGTAGACACTAGACAAACATGAAAAAGCGTCAATTCGAAATGCGCGAAGAAGCCTAATAATAATTGCAATTTACTTTCAATTGGTTTCATTATTGAAGTGATGGACATCGAACGATGATGTCAGTTATATAACTTATAAATAGATATGTAAGTACATGCTTGTGTTCATTATAATCTAGTTTAAAATCGCGATAATAAAATTGATAGGTCATGGTGATAAACATTCAGTCGATGTTTAATAAAGAATTACTAATTTATTTCTTATCATCATGCATAGTTACATTCCTTATCTAGTGTGGAGGAGCAATAATAATTTTGAAAATTAGCTCCATATTGGGGAAAATGGGGGGGGGGGTAAAAGTTTGTTTGAGTTTATAGATAATGAGACACGGATGAAGTGGTCTGAGCTTGGAGCTTGTCAATAAAACAAAGCGTTACCTACTTAGCACGAAAGCTAAGTTTACGTTATGAAACATTGCTATAAAAGTTCAGTAGACGCTTTTTACATGGTCATCCGTAAGCAGTGATCTTTAGGGGAAAATGGCTTGTGGGCAGTGCCGGTTTTAGCACTATCTATCTGCCGTTGAAGCCCTTACAAAAATAATAAATATGTAAATCCGTGCCAAGTTACAGCTTTCCACCACTAAGGGTCTCGACGCTATGCTGCGGACGGACGGAACGGACAGACATTACGAAACTAGAAGGGTTCTGTTATAACCTTCGACACCCCTTCAAACCTGGCGCACTGGGCGGTCGGTCAACCGCGCCCTACCCTAACGCTGCTACTGCTTGTGGGTTAAGAAACAGTGTCATTATTCAAGATTTTGACCTTTATAAACTTTTCGAACATTTGGCTCCTTTACCCTACTTTTAAGGGTGAGGCCAAACGACCGTATTTTTTTTGAGCTGTCAGTTACGAAAAATATATAATAATAGAATATAGTTTATATGTATACAGAAATACACATTTTACGCGACGCACAGTCAAAAAGTATGATCGTTTGTCGTTCAACTGTTGAGTCCAGAAATGAGCAGACATGGGTATTTTTTTCCAAATACTCTCAGATATGTATTTTACAATAGCAGTATTATATACCTAGTTTAGTTTAAATTATCAGAAAACCTTAAGAAGATGACGTATATTATGGATATTTTTCTTTTTGATTTTCTTCTACACATAACTTTTACGTCTATCAATCAGTCATACCCCTGTAAGCCGATCTTGAGACCTTTGTAATCCCAAGATTTTGTCAAATAGTTTGAAAAAGACACATTTGTAAATTGTAAGATCTGAAATCGTGCTCAGATCTGATTTGAACTCGACGATTACCGGGAACGTGAATTCACGTTCGAACTCAAAAGTACCGCCGCCGCCGCGATGCTCAGGTATTACGGGCCATCGATGATGGCTTTGGTGAGTTTGGTGGTATTGTGTCCACAGGCGCTGATGATCAAGAATTTCAACATGACATTGGATGAATAGTTTCGACCAATCATAGGCTTGGTTGACGCTTACAATAAAAATCGTAGCACCTCGTACCTCGTACGTTCCACCAATGATAGGGCGACGATATTCATCCAATGTCACGAGGTCCGTCTGTCCACTTCCAAGCTTGCCGTCCAGGTGTGATGTAAATTCACAGTTTATCTACTGAGTCACCTACTAAGCTAGTTCTAAATTTGTATTAGGTAACTAATCACTAATTTTCCGTCCATTAGATTGGGAGAAAATTGGGTGTTACAGAAACAGCTGATTGGAAGTAAATAATTTAGGGTTCCGAATTTTTGTCACATTGCCGACCAAAGTGTATTAAAATATAAATAAAACTATTAATATCTATAACTATTTTTCTGCCCCACTTACCTTAAAGTCTAAACCGGTGCAGCGGTGAAATTATTATTATCAAAACGCGAACATAATAAACGAAAATTTTGCTAAACAAATGCACAAACTCGGCGACACTGCAAATTAAAATTGCGAGTAAAAGTAAATAATCAAAAATAAAATTTATCTGGTATAACCTGAGACACAGTGTCAAAGCCGACTTTTCCGACAAATAGAGATGACATTTCCATGGTGCGCGCGCATTACGATCGATAAAGCGCTACGGTGAAATTGGTGGAAACCTCCACGCGACTTTGTACCTTATGGTAAGCATAAAACTAACATAAAGAAGCAAACGTGGAGTCAAGCAGTGAATGTGAGAGAGAACTTATAATTTCCCAGACTTAAAATTTTTACGAAAAAATTAAAATTGATAAACTAAATTTTACCAACAAAAAATAACCGACTTCAAAATTACTCAAAAACTACTTGTCAGATCTCGCTCAAATTTATGTGGGACCACAAAACAAGCACCTACTTTCGATTAAAAAAAGAATTATCAAAATCGGTTCACCCAGTCCAAAGTTCTGAGGTAACAAACTTAAAAAAATACAGTCAAATTGAGAACCTCCTCCTTTTTTTGAAGTTGGTTTAAAATTAAATTAAAAGTTACCTAAAACGGTTGAAGTTAAAACTGATCTTGAAAATTCATCCTCGCGTTACCTGTAGGGGAGGTACCCTAAAAAAATATATTTTTCAATATTTTATTCCACGATTTTGGAGTTTTAATAAATATGTAAATCCATGTCAAATTACAGCTTTCTAGCACTAAGGGTCTCGGCGCTTTGCTTCGGACAGACGGACGGACGGATGGACTTGACGAAACTATGGGTTCCGATTTTACTTCGGAACCCTAAAAATAAACACTTAGGTACTAGATATACACTCATTGAGTTACTCATACCTCCCACACTGGGGCTCCCTGTATCGGGGGTGGCATGGCCAAGTTGTCAATCTATGGTGTGGCCGTGTGGGGTATGGTATGGTAGGAGGTAGTTGGATATGTCAGATATTGGTAGGTTGGTTACATCTCTATGTACATTAACATTTTTCGAATCAAGAAAGGATATCCAAAATATTAGGCTTTGAATTGCTATTTGCGATTCACCTTTGGGTGGTCGTCACCTTTCCTCCATGCCAGCTAAATTTATTAAAACTAAATTAAATAAATAAAATTTACACACTAATATCATAGTCCCACACTAGAATTCCCTGGGTCTGTGTGAGTACCCTGGGTGCCATGGACAACACACAAAGACACAAACACACACGCCCAGACTGAAAACAGAAATTCGTCATTTTAATTTCTACCTCACTGGGAATTTAATCGAACCCAGGACTCTTTGATTCGAACGGCGCCTGGCGCGGCGTTTCGGGATGGTAACTATTTCGCGTACGTAAAAATATCACTGTGGCCTCGTAGCTCCCAAACGGATGAACCGATTTTGATGTAGTTTTTTTTGTATGAAAAGTGGCTTAATCGAGAGTGTTCTTAGCTATGTTTAGTGTAAATCAAACTGTCCAGGGTTTTTAAATTAAAATTTAATTAGGATATAAATTGCACTTGGTACAATACTTACAATTAAATTAAAGTTTACATGCTGAAGAAGTGCAGGACGGTAATTAAAATATTTTTAATAGTGTCATTGTGAAGTAAATCTTGAGGGAATTGATTTATGGTCGAATTTCAAGCGCACAGCAGTCCACTACTACTCACTAGTCACTAGTAATAAAAACATGAAAACGTAACCTTTCCGGTACACGTTCTGATTATAAGTTTAATACGGACAGAGTAACGCAACTCGTATACACAATATACATGATAATAAAAATTGCGGTAATACAAATTAAGACCATTCTTGTCACAATAATAAAGGTAACTTTAATTTTCCATCTCCCATAAATCTTTTATAATATCATAAGTCATGACGCGATAAAATATTATAGGTACACTTCGTTAAATATTTTAGAAGATTACGGTTGTAAATTAGATAAATAAATATGAATAAAGAATGAAAGAGGCAGGATGAGCCATGAAAAATTATAAGAAATTGGCATAATGTATGTCGGTAAAGTTTTTAATAAAGTGTGTTAAGTAGATATAAATTACAGGTAGGTATATAACAGTAAATGTAATTCCGTAATTTTCTAAAATATTTAATGAAGTCACTAACGAAACAGTAACAATTCTCACCCTAAGACTCTTCACTTTGTTTCAAATTCGCCGATGTAACGGACAAAGAATTTTACCACAACCGGAAATCGAACCTGCACTCGTTGCTCAGTAGCGTCAGTGCTCATGTTCACTGCCAAACCTCAGATCAATGAATAAAGAGATAAGGCATCCCGAACAAAAAAGTGAGGAAAGTTTTCACGTAAGCATGTGTGCGTAAGTGATCATGTGTGCGTAAATAAAATGTTGCCAAATTTGCCAAGTCAATTAAATCTCCCTAGATGAATTCGCCTTTTTGTTTTACTCGTAGTTTGTTGGTTTTTTAAAAAGTATATGGAAATGCGTGCAAAACCTTGAATTTTTTTCCTAAACGGATGTCCTGTTTCGCTTACTTCGTTTGTGTTTCAATCTTGGGGTTAAAAACTTCTTTAGAATATGGAGAATATGGATATATTAAAATATTTACTGCAATAAAAGATGTACTCGGTTTTGGGTTGCAGAAATAATCGATCATTTCACTAGGTGAAGCTTGTAACTATGTCCTGTAATAATTCATTATTAATTAAAAAAAGCTGAACATGTGACATAAAACCAAGTATAGGTAATTATTACTATCTTGAGCTTACTAGAGCTTCTATGGAAGAAATAGTCGGTATTGCAACGGGTTTGCTGTCTATAGCCTCATTTGGCTGAACTGGTACATCCTACAATACAATATCATTTTGTGGTAAAAATACTAATAAAATGTAAATGTAATCCAGCACTCTCTAGTACTTACACGGACTACGGCAGATATACTGGGCATTTGACAATGATAAGTTCTACAACAATTTATGCTATACTAGTTATGAATAAATTACATAGTTCAGTCATTTGTTAGTTTTACCTGGAAAGGTTTTCCGGGAGTGTTGAAAGTTAGTATCTTTACAGATTTTAATATTATGCTCTTTCCAAGATAACAATTTTAAATTTTTTACATTACCGACGTTTGCCTTATGTGATTTAGACGGTTTAGTGGTATGTGATATATCAAAGATAGAATTTCAAAATTCAATAAAAACGAAACTACGCGTCTCCGGCACGAAAAAATTTGTGAGGAGGGTTCCCTGCATCCCCCCGCACCCCTCCATCACACCCCCCACTCCAAATTCAGGTAGCTAACTATTAAAGTTTATCCGAGAAGTGACTTTTACAGAGTGCTACCTGCATTTTACTTGATGTTGTGTTGGGCTTACCCAGGGGTCTGTTTATGGTATCCTGATGTAATTTTTGAGCGCGGAGACACGCCGAAATAATATATTACATCACTTTTTTAAAATCACATAGAAACATTATGCAATCTAAATTTTACTAACAAAAAATAACCGACTTTAAAGTTACTCAAAAACTACTTCACAAAATTACAATTAGTATTTTTATTTTATTTTTACAATGCGACTAATTGTACTGATTGTATTTATAGAACTTTAAATCTGGAATATTGCAATTAATTTAAGACATTAACTACCTAGAGGCAAGGTGTGATATTTAATATTAATTTATCAATTTATTGTGTTACCGCAGGCTCCCCATAAAGGGAGGATTACAAAACGCATTTCTATTATTATGGGCGAGATTAACAATATTTTTGATTATTTTTCCGACCCAAATATCGACCAATAGAATTGCACCATTCGACGTCACGTGGTACAACCTACATGGTATTATACTGATAATTTTTTGAAAATTTTCTCTGGTAGTTGCTATATATAAAAAACAAAACATGATCCAGTCAAATTAACCACACGTCAAACTGACAGGTTGAATTCAATTGTGAAAATTGGAAAAATAATCCCCCGAATACCACACGAGCTTCAAAATTATCTGGCATTTCCCTCAAGGTTCCCTGCAAACAAATAAAATCGTCAAGTTTTTCAGGAAAAATCACTCGCGCTTCGCGCTCGTGATTTTTTAACCTGAAAAACTTGACTCCTTCATTTGTTTGCAACGAACCTATCGGGAAATACCCGATAATTTTGAAGCTCTTGTGGTATTATAAGTGATAAAATAAAACTACAAAATACGGCAAGCCGTCATGTTATCTTGAACGCCAATCAGTCCCAATCAGCGCAAATTACGCCACGCTTCTTTAAACAAACGAATATGACCATACTGATAATGACGTCTTGTCTATTATTTTCCTGAGACGTGACTGCACAAGCGACGCCATGACACTTTGAAGCGTTTTGGTGCGAATTATCAACTTATAAATTGAAATGTATTTATTTTATACTAAACCTTATTTCTTAATAAAATAGAACAGTATTTCAAAATCTGTCATCATGCCCATTGTTTTTCAAATTTTTTGAAATTACGTACGTCGTGGAGGATTGAGTGTGGTATCATAGCATTCAGGGTCGAATTCCTAACAAATTCCTTCCTTTTCTTACATTACCGACGTTTACCTTTCGTGATTTAGACGGTTGAGTGGTATCAAAGATAGAATTTCAAAATGCAATAAAAACGAAACTACGCGTCTCCGGCACGAAAAAATTTGTGGGGGGGTTTCCTGCATCCCCCCGTACCCCTCCATCACACCCCCCACTCCAAATTAAGGTAGCTAACTGTTAAAAATTACCTAACCAGATTTGTACACTTATTCACGGCGGGTCAGGTTATGTTCGCTTCGATCAACCGTTGCGATTCTTGGTGTTTTTACTTTTTTCGTTCATTCTTCATTCTTACTTGTTTCTACTCACACAAAAACGGATTTTAATAGAAGAGTTTGTTAAGGTTTGTAGTCGGTGACTGCTTGTCGTGGTTCGGCAAGTGCCAAAGTTACTCTATCGCAAGTATGCCTTACAGGTTAGAAAAAATAACGGAGGGGGGGGGGGGGGGTCCTAAATATCGTGACGTCACATTTCAAAATCGAATAATTGGTATGTATAGGTAAATATAAAAAAAAACAATTATTGGAAATAAAACTTATTTCGGAACTGATGTTTTGATTTTATAATTTCTAGGTGTAAAATTTCATAATACATAATATGTGGCGTCACTCTTCTCATAACAAGTCATTTTTCGGAAACATACATATAATAACGACAAAAAACAAATATTATATTAATATTATTTATTCAAAAAATAATTTATTGTAACATAAACATGTTTTAAAATTTCTCATTTAAAATTTTTCATTTAAAATTTCATATAAAACAAAACAAATTTTACTTAATAATACTTGACATATTTGCCCCACTTATACTTGCAATTATTTCCCTACATTTCAGGCAGTTCGAAATAGGAATATACTGGCAACACTGATCTGTTACGTCAACTGACAGTTTTGTCAATTATAACCTTATAATGTGTTCGATAAGTGTTTAAAAATATAGTTAAAAGTGCATTTACAAGTGAAATGTTATTCCTCCGGACTTTTTATTTGATGTTGAATTGTTTTTGCATGACTTCACTACACAGGATGGCATTTTTTCGTGTAAGTTATAGCACGACGTTCCAGAACTTACTGGCAGAAATCGGCATGGTTTTTGACGTATGGATGGGCGTGGTTCCTTGTAAATACAAGGATGACGTAAATCGGCATGGTACTTTTCTTCCTCACTCGAATATAAGGCGGTGACTTATCTTTTTATTCATTGATCTGAGTGCCAAACGATGCACGGTGGATCAAACCAGAAAATATATATTTTTTATACTTTAGCCTACCATGCGATATTATTATTCAAGAATGTATTAACACGACTATTATAATACTAGAGAAACCCTATAAAAAATTGTGCCCCCAATCATTAAATACTTTTACATACGACACAAAGATACAAAAATGGACGCACATCAGTGAACGTTTTGAACCAATACGTTTGCGTACTGGAAATGAATTCGTAATTCGTTATTCGATTCAACGGCTTGAGTGACGCTACGTAGGACGTGACTGACGTGCCGCCGCACGAGCTAACTCGCACGACATTCATGTCGCTGACCTCAATAATACATCCATCTCTGTCTACAACACGCGATATGAGAGAGACGACTGACATAGAACGATCCGACATTTTGCCGTCACGCAGTTCCCAAAGAGACGGGCGCGAGAAAACATTGTCCCAATTCGATAACACTAGTTGTTTTTATTTTGAATACTAAAAATGCCAAAGGATATGAAGTACGATGTAATACAGTTACTTCAGTGTGTTAGAGATCGTCCTTGCATATGGGATAAAACATTGGAGAGTCACAAGGACCGCATTGAAAGGAGAGCGGCTTGGCTTGAAGTGTTTTCGATTCTCGAGCCACGGTACGAGGAAATGTCCGCGACCGAGAAAAAAATAACAGGTAGAGTCCATAACGTGATGTGACGTCATGTTATTTATCGACTTGTTTTATATTAAATTATTTGATCAATAGGTATAAATTATTTGTTTTCTTTCGTTCTTTAATAGGTAGGTCATAAGATGTGATATTATGACATGATCATGATTGTTTTGTAACGCATCGTTTGTTAAATTATATCTATGTATTTATTTTCTTTTAATTTTAACAAATGTGTTTAAGTACCAAAATTAGACTCACTTTATAGTATGCTTTTTGTCCATGAAAGTTCTATTTTTTTTAATCTATTTTATTTTAATTTTTTTATTTAAATTATTAATATCGGAACACGTCGAGTCATTTGACCGCTGAGTCAAGGCTCAAGAAAAAGTAAGAACTAAGTCTTAAGTCCCCAGCCGGAACACGGCGAGTCGTTTGACGGCTGAATCGGCACTCACACCAATGACTGATCCTGGGTTCGATTCTCAGCTGACATTTTATATAACTTAATAATAATAAAATAATAATAACTTCATAAAAATATGGCTTTTTTCTAACAGGTAGATTAGCTATCCTAATCTTTCATTCTCCTAAAACCTTTGTATTCTTTATTTGTCCATTAAAGTTAGATTTACGAATAAATAAATTATTATCATCTTAATCTCTTACAGGTGACTACATTATAGCCAAATGGACAAACACAAGGGACACTTTCGTTAAGTCGCTGAAGGCTAAGTTCGGAAAACCCAAGCGAAAATACATATTTTACAACCAGTTGAAGTTTTTATTAAAAGTTTTAAAACCTTCGGACGTCGCTTCAAATAGTGAGGATGCGGATTGCAGCAGCACGGAATATAATGATGATGCGGTAGTAAAATATGAAGAAGATAGCGAAGAACCTGAGGAAAGTGAGGAACCTGAACAGAACAACTACAAACGAAAGCGTCAGAAAAAAGATTCGAGTGATGAAGTGAGAAAACCAAAAAGAAGTAAAGAATATGACAAAAATGAGAATTTGGACTTCGTGGAGATTCCGGAGGTAGAAGAAAGTGATCCTAGGGTTATGAACGAAGATGAAGCTTTCTTTGCATCCCTCCTGCCATCGATTGTGAGGTATACGGAGGACGAACGACTGGAGTTCAGGATAGAGGTTCTGGCGCTTATGCGAAGGATAAAAGAAAACAGAAATTGGATGATGAGGCGTGATTGAGGACATGAGGATAATGAGGACATCATTTTATTATTATTATTCTTACGCCCCAACTCAGAGTCACTAGCGATTACTTAAATCGCTCCTTAATAAGGAATCCCCATACAAAATTTGTACTAATGAGCGATTTAAGTAACTGTTAGTGACTCTGAGTTGGGGCGTTATTTTATTCTTAAAACCTTATCATTCGATAGTCCCTATAATAAAAATATTTTTTACCTGCCTACTTATTATTGGTTTAATGTTGCTTTAAAAAATAATCCTACCAAATTTACATTGTAGGACATAAGCTTTCTAAGTAAGTGTGGACATCCTACAATAAAATTATGAAGGACAACCTCAATCCAGCCTGTGATTGGTCGATGTAGTATGTACTTGTCTTATAGATTCAGTCACGGCGTGGCCGCGCATGAGACTGAGGTTATTTTAAAAGAAATGTAACAAAATTTAACAAGCAGCCCAGAATACTGCTACCCACCATCGTACCTACTTAAACTTACTACGATTTTCTGCTTAAAAAACAAGCTGAAACTTTAAATCTCCAAATAGCCCACTCACTCTTCATTGAGTGTCACAACTTACAACTCACCATTGCACTTATGACAAACAATATATTTATATAATGTATGAAATCATGGCTATGTTAGCATAAATGGCTAATGAGTAATCTATACTAATGTATAAAGAGGAAAGATTTGATTTTTGTTTGCATTGAATAGGCTCCGAAACTACTGAACCGATTTCAAAAATTCTTTCACTGTTGGGAAGCTACACTATCCCCGAGTATACTTCGGCCGCTGTATCTTGGCGCGTCTGAACTTCGCGCAGAGAGGCTGCGCAGTAACATAATTCGCCAATACTCGGTAAGCGGTGTATTGTGTCTCAGTCGGTACGTTAGCATGTTCGTGTTGCCATCTCTGTCTTACATGCGCTAAAGTTCGCAAAGCCTATGTTCAGACGCGCCAAGATACAGCGGCCGTACTGTAACATAGGCTATATTATATTTTCAAAAAAATTAGGGACCCTTAATAAAACTCCAATAAGGTGTAAAAAATAAGAAAACCGAAGCAAAGCGAGGGTGGTTACTCGTAGTCTATAACTTATTACTTCGAAACCTTATCATTGCGCGTGGCCTGACACGCACCATAGTGTTTAAGTACTCTATGACACGCACTTGCCCGGTTTTATTCTCATTTTTCTCCAAATACAGCTGTTATCGGTCAGTTATAATTAATTATAAATCGTAGATAAAAGTACCTATAACGTAACGTAATAAATAAAATTTTTAACAGTATTTGGTTATAAATAATTCAATTTTTTGATTTATTACAAACTTGTTATTTTTTGTGATTTATTTTCAGTTTACAATTTAAATTGGCATATGGCAAGTTCAGCAGCTTATCAGCTACAGTACAGCCAGTGTTGCCAAGTTAGCCACTTTTTGGCTAGATCTAGCAACTTTTAAGATTCCTTTAGCCAAAAATGTCAAACATTCTTGGCTAAATATTTTAGCCACAATTTTAGCAACTTTTGACATGACAAGCATGGAGTACCTATTGAGGTAGAAGGAGAGCCATCTCATATGAAGGTTTAAAAAGTGTGCAGCTGTTTACAGAAAATAGAGGTTCCATTAATAGCCATTTCTGAATACAAAAATACAAAAATCTTTATTTGTCTATTACCGTTACATATTAATATTCAAACAGTGGTTGAGACCACTTATTAAACATATGTTTGTGGCAAGTGGCCCCGCTCTTCTTCATACATCATTCTTATAATAGACGTAAGTGGGTGTGTGTAATGTGTATGTGTGTGATTTATTATAAAAGCTATATTTATTTTAGGAGGTCCTCTGTGTTGTTATAGTTTAGTGATAAAAGCCAATTTAACAAAATATTCAATGGCGCTAGTGTGTGACAAATAGAAATATGAACATGGCTGTTGTAGACGGAGTGAAGTTTGCTGAGTTATGCCACCCGTGATGAATGGCGCTAGTGTCCGCCAAATAGATATTCGAACATAGCTGTTGTAGACCGCACCGCAGCGCCACCCGTAATTGAAAGCGATTTTACGGACACTTTTCATATACAGAGATGGCCTTCCTTTTCTCTATTTTCCATGTTGACAAGCTAATAAACACAAAATTATTTATGATGAGTATGGTAAAGACAAAACATAGAAAGAAGCACTAAATTCTATATTAAGAATATTAAATTTTAAGACTTATATGGTTTTCTCATGGATGCCATTGTCAGATCTCAATAAAATTTATGTGGGACCACATGACAGGCACCAGCTTTCGATTAAAAAAAGAATCATCAAAATTGGTTCGCCCAGTCGAAAGTTCTGAGGTAACAAATATAAAAAAATACAGTCGAATTGAGAACCTCCTCCTTTTTTTGAAGTCAGTTAAAAAAAAATAAGCAAACATATACTTCCTACCAAATACCGCTGGAATTTTTAGCCAAACCGGTGAACAAGAAAAATATTCATTCCTTGCCAGAACCATCAACGTCGAATGACTATTGATTTATGCGTATACAAATAATATTTTATGTTTCAACGTTAAAAAGTTAATTGTTTGATGGTGTTTTTTTTAACTCCTGATCCAAAAAGAGGGTACAAAATTTTTTGCCACTTTTAGCCACTTTAAAGGGTACGAAATTTTGGCATTCTAGCCACTTTTTAAAAGTGTTTTAGCCATTTCTTGGTTTACTGACTTGGCAACACTGAGTACAGCTGCTGTGGTGACCAGTGTTGCCGTTTTGGCATTTTTAGTGCTAAATTTAGCATATTTTCACCTTAGTTAACATTTAAAATTTATACTTAGCATATTGCATTATTTTAGCATTTTTTGCTTGCCAAGTAAACTAGAGGTGTAAAAGTGTAATTTTATAACAAATAAATTATTTTGAACTATCGCCTATCTATGGCAACATCAACTTTAGCCCAAGGGGGATTTCCCGATGAGACGATTATTTACGTTTAAGCACGTAGTGATTAAGTACTCTGTGGTTTAAGCACAGACAGAAGAAACTGAAGAAATAATAGTATTTATGGTAGTTTAAGTTCAAACTTTGAACACACCTATCTAAATTCTAAACTATCTTACCTAGTAGCAGTACGTTTGACTTATGGCAACGAAAGAGAGTACGCGCGCATACTTGTAAAATGTTTTTTTTTTTTGTTAAATTGCGTGTATTTACATGTTTTGTGAGAATCATGGCCCCCAAATATTCACAACATTATCGTAAAGAATGGGAACTGATGACCGAGTTTAAGGATTGGCTGTCACCAGTCCAAGATGATGCCACTAAAGCTTACTGTTTGTAATGTTCGTGGTTCTCTTTGTGTTACTTTAAAAAGTGCTAAGTTGTATTCATAGAAGATCTGTTTTATTGCTGGATAGATGGCGCTAGCTGCTCATTTTACTCTTCATATTATGTTAAGAGATGGCGTTACCACTGTTTTATTTTTATTTCCTAACTTTGTATCACTATGATCATTACTAAAACCTACAATTATCGTTTTCCCGAAATTTTACATTCGTCTCATTAACTGAAACCAAAACTTTTGAAGGTTTTACTTCTACTACGTGTGAATTGCACACATTAATTTTTCTTTTGAATAAATATTAATCATAATAATCAAATTATCAAATTGGCATTTTATTAAGCACTTTAAAAAAATATTTAGCATTTTTTAGCATTTTTCCGGCGAAAAGTTAGCATTTTGCTCAATTATAAAACGGCAACACTGGTGGTGACAGTTTAGTTGACATTGACAATTGATATGCACCAGCATTCAAAACAAAACATGCAAAACAAAATATTGTTTTCTGGGGAAAAACAAAGTTTAAATTAAACGAAAGCAAAGGACTTCAAAGGAGAAATAAAATATAAATACTGAGTAGGTACATAAACTGACAAAAATGCCGAAAGACCACAAATATGACGTAATACAACTAATTAAATATGTTGAAGAAAGACCCTGTCTGTGGGATAAATCGTTGGGGAGTTATAAAGACCGTGTCGAGCGAAAATTAGCTTGGGAAGAAGTGTTTAATCTTCTTGAACCACAATACGAGGAAAAATCCTCTAAGGAGAAAAAAATAACGGGTAAGATTTTCACTGAGTGCGTCCACTCCAAAGCTGTGGGGCACTGGGTAGCTAGCTGATTTTAATAATCTTGACTGAAGCTTTAGATCTAATTCACTAATAAATTTATTGTTAAAATAATAATAAACACAGATTGTGGCTGATATGGACATACCTACTAAGGACACCTTTTCAGAACTAAAAAGTGATGTATGTCTGCTGAGACCAGGAATTGAACCCGTTTGATTTCCTTCCGTAGCAAGACTCATTAATAACTAAGCTATTCCGGATTTTCAATTCAAAATTAGTAACTTTATAATAGTAATGATATTTAATTCTATCGTTATAATTTATCATTATTTATTATCATTTTAATATCTAACATAAGATTTACTTTTCAGAAGAACTAATAATGACTAAATGGACATATGTACGAGATGCATTCATAAAGACACTGAAGAATAGAAATGGGAAAACCAAAAGGAAATACATATACCATAAGGAGCTGAAATTTTTACTGAAAATTTTATCTGACCTGGAACTCTCTCAAAATAGTGACGAAGCTGACAGTAGCACGGAATGTACTGATAATTCTTCAGTATTCAATACTACGGCAATAAAGTTTGAAAGTGAAGAGCCTACTCCTGTAAGATACAGCACTCGAAACCGGTCTAAAAAAAGGGACTCAAACAGTGATTTGAACTTTGTTGCAGTGGAGGAGAATGATCCGAGAGTTATGAATGAAGATGAGGCATTCTTTGCATCATTATTACCATCAGTCGTCAAGTACACAGAGGATGAACGGTTAGAATTTAGAATAGAAGTTCTAGCTCTTATGAGGAGAATAAAGAATAAGAGAAATCACATTGATCATTTGTAAACTCACAATCAGTACACATTTACAGCATTGTGTCAATGAATGAATTAATCAATGGTTTAATGAAGTAGCCTGGAATATCCTTATTGGAGAAACAGCCTGTGATGACCACAACCACCACTCCTCAGTCATGAGGAAACAATGAAGGAGAAGAATTCATTTGAAATACTTTGGGGCCATTCATTAATTACATAAGGACAATTTTGGCTGTTTTTGACACCCCCCTTCCCCTATGTAAGGACACATAAGATTTCAGACTCCCTCTCTACCTTCTTATGTAAGATTTTATCTGGTTTTATAAAAGGATAAATGTACCAAAAGTCATTTGATGTAAATACTTTTTTGTAGTCTTTATTATTAGTATTTCGACTTGTAAAGTACTATGTAACAAAGGCTTTATCTCCTCTTCCTCTACAACATAAGGGTATGTAGAAATTTTGAGGACCCCCCCCCCACCCTCTCGAAACCTTTAAGTAATTAATGAATGGCCCCTTATGTCATTTCCAGCACATCAAACATGGTGCTTGACAGTTTATGAGGATAATGGAAGAATGAAGAAACTTTGCTTGAAGCAAACTCATTTTCTGCCAAAACAGTGTATTGATCCTGATAAATTGCACCTGACAATGCACATGAAATGCTACTATGATAATGCTTTGCAATTTGTTATTCAATTGTGTGCTGAAAAAAGTAACCAATAAACAGGTTGCAATCAATGATATTATAAAAATAGAGGTAGATATGTTACTAGCGCACCGATGATGAAGAGCGTAACTTGGGCTAATCAGCCCAACTGCTCGCAGTCGCTCTGTCAATACTCTGTCGATACGCACGCTTTTATTGTTGCCAGAAGTCTTTGAGATTTGACATACAGCGTTAAAATGCCCTCGTGTATTATGCGTAAATGCACTAATTATACAAGTAAAAGAATTAAAATTCATGGAGTAACATACCATACGTAAGCAATCACGATTTATTGCATTTTATATAATATCATTATTTCTCTAGCAAAACAAATATGGCGGCATGACAACGCCGGCCGAACATAGGGCGGACATAGATTAACATACAGAAGTGACGATATATTGATGCTGTCCCCATTTGTATGTTTATTGTTAAGTAAAGAGGAATCGATGGATAATTTTCTCACGAGTACCCGTATTTTAATAAAGCCGCCGTATTATAGTATAGTATCGAGTATAGTAATATAGTATCGAGTATTGTAATAGAGCCTAACAAAAAAAAATCATAAATAATCTATACTAATATATAAAGAGGAAAGATTTCATTTTTTGTTTGCATTGAATAGGCTCCGAAACTACTGAACCGATTTGAAAAATTCTTTCACTGTTGGGAAGCTACACTATCCCCGAGTAACATAGGCTATATTATATTTTCAAAAAAATTAGGGATTCTTAATAAAACTCCAATAATGTAACCCAAGGTGTAAAAAAATAAGAAAACCGAAGCAAAACGAGGGCGGTTACTCGTATAATATAAAAATAAAAAATATATAATACTTACTTAAAACTTTTTTTTATCCGTCGATAAGCAAATAGAAAAATTGAACCCTTATTGTAAAAATATTCCGGTTTTGTTGGATTATGTCTTAACATAGAAAATTAACGTAATAACGTGGTTAACTCCTGTTATAGATTTCCATCGGACGAACTAATGCGCCAAAAGTGGATCGTTGTTGTCCGCAAACAAAGACAAGAATATGACTGGATGCCCAAGAAACATAGTAAAATCTGTTCGGATCATTTTGATATTAAACATAAATATACTTCTGCGAAAGGACGGACACAATTGAAAAAAACTGCCGTACCTTTTTTCAAGGTAACCCTTACTGCATTCTCGTTTGCTGTCTTTAACCAATAAAAAATAAAGTAAAAACAAGAAGCTGAGCATTTTTTTAACCGACTTCAAAAAAAGGAGGAGGTTCTCAATTCGACTGTTTTTTTTTTATGTTCGTTACCTCAGAACTTTGGACTGGGCGAACCAATTTTTGATGATTCTTTTTTTAATCGAAAGCTGCTGGCTGTCGTGTAGTCCCACATAAGTTTAATGAGATCTGACAAGTAGTTTTTGAGTATTTTTAATTTGTAGAAAATGTTTTTCATTTTGTTTTAGATAGATGAAAATTTAAGTCTTCAACAAAGTGACTCCCCAAATAGTCTTGACGATATAGACATATCTGACTCGGCCTCTATATTTGATACACCTAGAAAATTTGCACTAAAGAAAAGAGTACGTCGGCTAGTTTTCGAAAAGGAAAATTTACAAAAAACAAATAAGGTTTTAAAACAGCAAAATAAAAGGCTGAAAAAGAAAGTAGCAAGCATGAGCAGTATTCTAAAAAAATTAAAAAATAGAAGCTATATATCAGAGCAACAGTTTATGGAATTGAACTTAAAATCTGAAGTTATTGATGTGATAAATAGAATAATGAACAAAAAAAAATGTAACAAATCCTATCGCACTAAATATCCCCCCGCTATCAGGAAATTTGCATTGACTTTAAATTTTTATTCCCCTGCAGCTTATAAGTACGTTAGACGCGTATTTCATACAGCCTTACCACACCCGAGAGTTCTTGGAAAATGGTACGAAAATACAACTATATCGCCCGGTTTTACAGGTCAAGCTTTTGAAATATTAAGTAATAAGAGCAAAATTTCCAAAAAAAGGCTGATTTGCACCCTCGTAGCTGATGAAATGTCTTTAAGACATCAAACAGTTTGGACGGGTAAAAAAACAGAAGGGCTTGTAGATTTCGGTTGTGGTTCTTCTAGCACTATCATTGCTACACAAGTTTATGTGTTAATATTAGTGTGTCTTAATGAGTGTTGGAAAATTCCTGTCGGATATTTTTTTGTCAACAGCTTAAAAGGTGAAACTCGAGCAGACTTGATAAAGTCCTGTTTGATGAGAAGTTATGATTCAGGTGTAGATGTCGTGGCATTGACTTTCGATGGTTGCTCGTCTAATATAGCTGCCGCCAATCTTTTGGGTTGCAATTTATATGACGCAGAAAAATTAAAAACTACTTTTAAACACCCGTCATGTGATAAAGAAGTTGCCGTGCTCCTGGATCCTTGTCACATGCTTAAATTAGTTCGGAATACTTTTGAGGCGAAGAGGATAATTTTTAATAATAGTGACAAGTCGATTAGATGGCAGCTTTTAATTAATCTCAATAAATTGCAAACAGATAAAGGCCTCAATTTTGCTAATAAATTATCAAAGCGTCATATACATTTCAGAAATGAAATTATGAAAGTTAAACTTGCAACTCAATTACTAAGTAAAAGTGTTGCAAGTGCTTTAATTTTATGTAATGAGTTGCTCGTTTCTTCTAAATTTAAAGAGACTGAAGCTACGGTAGAATTTATAAATAATTTTAACATATTATTTGATATTTTCAATTCGCGTGCCAGAGACATGTTAGGTTTCAAGAAACCTGTTTCCAAACAAAATTGTAAGGAGGTAATGGCGTTCTTAGACAATGTAAAGAACTATATTTTATCTCTTCGTATCTATAACAAATCAAGGCGAGTTGTAAGAAAAAGGATAATTATGACAGTATCTAAGAAACCCATTATTGAATGTAAATGCAAAACTGGCTTCCTGGGGTTTCTAATAAATATCGAAAGCCTCAAACATTTGTATTCAAGCTTAGTACAGAATGATATTTTAAGTTATTTAGCTACATATCGCCTCAGTCAGGATCACATTGAATTATTTTTTGGCAATGTGCGCCGACACGGAGGCTATAATAACAATCCGAATACGGTACAATTTAAAGGTATATATAAAAAGTTGGTTCACCATTTAGAGATGCGAAGTGGATTCAGCGGAAATTGTGTACCAATTGAATACTTTCCCATTCTAAACAGCTCGTCTGCAATATTAAATTTGAATCGTTCATCAGACAGGCAAAAAGATGAAGATGTTGACGAGGGTGTTGAAAATGTTTCTACTCCCAGTGATACAATTGCCAAACACAACGTAGCAATACTGGTTGGAAGCCTAACTAATGGACAAAGTCCTGATATAATCCATCAAATTGTAGGTTATATATCTGGTTGGGTAGCGCGTAAATTGGCTAAAAACATTAGATGTGAAGTATGTATTGATCAATTGTTTACATGCAATAAATTGTGGTTTCATAAATTAATTACAATTAAAGACATGGGTGGCTTATGCTACTCTTCGGAAGATCTATTTAAAGTATGTATTGTATGTGAAACAATTATAAAATCCCATCTTAAAGAAAATGGAACAATAATTCCACACATTAATTGTACCCAGTTATTGAAAACCCGTATACTTCAATGTTTTATCCAAAGTAATTTATTTAATTCTCATTCTTATTCAGAACATTCGAGACGACAACCACCTGCTGCAAATCATCGCCTTAATTTATTAATAGTTATTATAGATACCTATTTAAATGTACGTATGCACTTTGCTCACAAGAATAACCCAGCAACCGAAAAAATTTACAATCGACAAAAAAGAAATAAATTAAATCTTTTTGAGGGTATTTGAAAGGTAACAAATCAGAGAGTATTAAAGGGCATTGAACCTAGGTGGCATACCTACAAGTACCGCCATTTTGAAAAAAAATTGTTTCGGCGGCCAGTGAGGAAACATATGTCAATCGACGAAGTAAGTGATTACAATCAAAAAGTATTCAGTGATGAAATGTCGTAAATGATACACTTTCTAAGATATTTGAGTTCAAAACCGTAAAAAAATAAAGCAAAAATATTAGTTTCGGCAGACATTGATAAAACATGTGTTAATCGATAAACTAAGTGATTACAATCAAAAAGTATTCAGTGATAAAATGTCGTCAGTGATATACTTTCTGAGTTGTTTAGATTTTAATAATTATTTTTATTCTTCAACTCAAATATCTCAGAATGTATATCATTTACGACACTTCATAACTGAATACTTTTTGATTTTAATCACTTACTTCGTCTATTGGCGGCCGAAACAAAACTTTTACAAAATGGCGAACTTGTAGGTATGCCAGGTTCCATACAAAAATTCGAACCCCTTTGATCGTTTTCCTGCTCAAGGCATTAAAAATCCCTATAGGGAACGATTTTCCAAAAAAATATATTGCAGTTAACTTTTGTATCCAATAATCAGCGGTATTGTAAATTTTTATGTTTCTAACATCAAAAATGAAGAAGTCTTAACTGAATTTTCATCCCTTACTATCCCCTTAGGGGATAAATTTCCAAAAACCCATGATATATTATAACATTTTATCTTTACCTTGAGCTAATACACAATTTTTATCATTAACCGACTTCAAAAAAAGGAGGAGGTTCTCAATTCGACTGTATTTTTTTTAATGTTCGTTACTTCAGAACTTTAGACTGGGCGAACCGATTTTGATGACTCTTTTTTTAATCGAATGCTGTCATGTGGTCCCATATAAATTTTATTGAGATCTGATAATGGCATCCATGAGAAAATTACATAAGTCGTAAATTTGTATTAAGAATGTGCGCGACAAATTGACGAATAACTCAATATCACGCCAATCGATTTCGATGATTCTTTTTTTAATCGAAAGCAGGTGGTTGTCATGTGGTCCCACATAAATTTGAATAAATCCCCTAGATGATGTTTCATACTAAAGGGATGATTTTCCAAAAAATGTGTTAAAGTCAATTTTTGTTCAAACTTATAACTTATTATATATATATATATATACATATATATAATAAGTTATAATAATATAATAATATTATAATAATATAATAATAACTTATAACTTATTATATATATATATATATATAATAAGTTATAAAACTAATGTAACTCTAAAACTGACGAAGTTGGTTTGTATCAAACTATAGATTTGATGGTAATTAATATTAATATTATTATTTACGTAAATTAAACAAATATAAACCACCAATTAATGTAAAGTATTTGAATAAATGATAATTAATAATGTTTTACACGATGTCACAAAAGTAGGTGCAACATACAAAAACCACGTTAAAAATATCGATATTGTATTCGTATTGAGTACGTCTTTTACCATACACGACTACGGTTCAACTGCATTGCCAACATAATAAATTAATGTTTTAAAGAAATGCGTTTTATTATCTACCTACAGAATAAATAAGATGCTATGTAATAAGTTAATGAATAACACGCCATACCTACTACATACTTAGGCTGACATATACATGAAAAAGGTCGTGGTCCCTATAAGTACGCGTATTTACTTTATTCGTAAATGTGTCACCATATTTAATATTTCATCACCGAAATCCCAAAATATTGCTTAAAATAATTTTTAATTTCAACTTCCTTCCTTAAGTTTATTTTTAGGTACTTTCAATCTACTGACTGTACTGAATAATGAATTTGTTAGTCTTTGCCGAAGCCAACCAATCAAATCATCTGCACGATAATCTCTACAATATTGTGGAAATAGGCAGAGTTGCCAACTCTAATTTTTTTTCGATATCTTCACAGTTTTTAGTTTAGTCCACCAAAATTAAATCTAGTTTAAACTGAAAATCAAGAGGATGTGCAGATTGAAAACGAGTCAGTTTTAGTAGAAATTGTTAAGATTTAAGGTTGATTTACGAATATAAGTATAATTTTCTTAACGGAATATTAAGTTGTTTTGCACAATTTAATTTGTTGGCAACATTTGGTGACGCGAACGACAAACACTAGCTGTCTTTTTCACTATTATGGATTTAGTAAAGCTATCCCTTTTACATAATTTACCAATGTAGTGATTGCCTGATTGGTGTAGGGAAACAAAAGATAAACGTGTGTGTGTTTCGGAACAAATTTTTCGGTTGATTTGTAAGGGCATAACGTATCTATACTAAAACATCATTGGTTGCAATCAAAATTTAGCATTTTTATTTTTTATGCATAAGTTACGCTCAAAGACCGAAAACGCTAATTGAGCAAATTAATGGCTCTGTTGCATCAGTCTATTATACGTCCCCATCACAAAATTCGTGTTATGGTCCTTTAAACTCTCAAGAAGCGATCAAGTGTACTTTTGTCAAGTTTGCAGTTTGAATTGACGCGGCATCCAGTGTGCATGAGATAGCTATATAGCCGTGGCCACAGACATGCATGTCTGTGACTGTGGCCAAACACAATTTTACTGGATGCCGCGTCAAGTCGAACTGCAAACTTAACAAGTACACTTGATTGTGTATGGCCTCCTTAAGTGTAGAAGCAACAATGTGACAAGTCACAGAGTAGACGGGACCCCTCTTGGTGGGGTTCCTTTTTTCGATTTGAGTTTTTTATATGCCCCTTTATAGGAGGTCTATGACAAATGTCACATACAAATATCTTTCAATTCAAAATGCTTTAGGCTTATTAAGTTTTACACAGAGTAGCCGCGATATCTTGGCGACAGCTGAATGACTACATGAAAACAGCCAAACTGTGTGGTGCAACCTTTTTTTGTTTTGACAGTTTCAATGTCCAATATCACGGCTCGCGGTTGTGTAAAAAAATGCATTAAATTAAAAATTGTTCCAGAGGTTGATAAAAGAAAACGCCATGTAAAGTTTAGATAAGTTTTAATGATCATTTTTTCTTTAGCACTTTAAAAATAATGTATACATAATCACAAACACATTCGAATGAATTAAATTAATAAAGAAACCTCCTAACATTAATCATTAATCTTTTACAGCTAATAAATTTTAACTTCTAAATGAAAAATATAACAAAAACGCTTGCAATACTGTACGTCTGCCACATGAGGTTGTCTTATCTAAATCTAAAAAAAACATACCGGTTACGTTACTAAAAAGTTGAACAATAACAACATATCGGGTTATATAAAAAAATCGTAACCTTAATACGAATACTTCAGAAAAACTATCCTTACATTTTTCTAGAGAAAAAATACATCAAGTTTTCAAAAAACTTACTGAAAACGGGCCTCACTTTAATAATTATATAGTTGCTTTAAATAGGAGTGCCTTAGTCTGATTATGGAATTTACTAAGTTGTATACCTATCGACTCGGCATCATTTAATCCGCCGACATAGACAATAGACACGCACGAATAAGTATACCGTAAACTTTACCTAATATTACTATATTACGACTACTGAAGTAACATTCTGAACTATGCTTTTATAGAAACGTACGCGAACGCACAAAATGTCAGTTACAATTTACTTTAAGATATCGCAATACCATCAAGGGTGATTACTAAATTCACTAAGATAAACTCCCCGTCTATATACAGTTTGCGAATAAAACTGGTATTGTATGGAATGGACCATAACAAAGCCAGTTCAAGTCGCATCTATATCTTATTTACAAGCGGCCGAATATTGCGTAGATATAGACGGCGTGAAACCATACTGGCTTGGGACCGCGTGAATCCTATGACAATACGATATTACGAACGGTAAAATAGTGACTAGACGGCCCCTAAGCTGAGGGGGGACATATTTACAAGATGTCTCTAGCCTAACGTATCTTAAGTAACGCGATTGTAATACATATTTTCGAAAGCGTAACAGCGCTGTAGTATTGCAAAAAAAAACTACCTTAGGAAACAAATCGAAGCAGGCGACACCCGAACGCTGGCGTCGGTCATTAAATTTGTATTTGAATAAACAAAATCTCAAAAATAAACCCCGTCGGCCTATTAAAGCTCACATCGTCTTTCAATGTTCTCAATTTGTGCAGTTCCCGTGGAAGTTGATTCATTTTTAAATCTAAGCGTATATAATACAGTATCCAAAACGAAAGTACAAAATATCGGCTCCGAATTTAACTGGTAACGCTAAGGCATAAACGTCCATCAGTCTAGAATCATCCAGAAGGGCTATAATTATATTAAGAGAATACATCTATAACGCTAAGAGACGATTAAATTCACATTTGAGTATGGCCTGTAATCACTAACGGAAACAGTTAACCTACAGTCTACCTTGAATAAAGTTTTATACAATTATATATTATAATGTAGTATTATGTTATAATGGATATATTACAAGAAGTAAAATTCAACAATGAAACACAAAACGCTTACATAAAATCAATCAGTTTCACCTTTAAAACTATAATAATCAAGCACAAAATATATGTTTGAACTGGTTGGTGATCGCGCATTAAAACTATAGATAACACCTAAAAGGAACCGCTAAATATGTAGGTAAAACATTAACAAAAAGCGCGTGGAGTTAACGCAAGCTACCAAATATGTTATATACAAAACAATTTCAACAATATTTCTTTTCCATATCACTAACATTTAAGTCTAAATACGTGTCGTCTTCGTTAAGAGATCGCGTTCAGTCTGGCAAGGGCGGACGCTGTTGGGCGTCGGCCGGGACGATTCTGAGTCAATCAGGTTAATGAAAGTCCAAGGTTGGTTTCTTATGCCGTGGTTTCTTAGGTTTCGGAGGGGCGGGGGTTCCGTTGCAACAATGGCATCCCCTTTTAACGACTCCGCGGTTCGAGGCTCGACGCTTGCCCTCGGTGCTGTCCGTGAACCTATCGGGCTTGGTCCTGCCCGATGCGTTTCTGTGCCCGTCGTGGTACGTCCGTTTCGGGGGGTACGTACGCAACGGGGGGATATTGTCATCGCTCGTTTCCGACCGATCGATTCCTCTCGCGTCCTTAATAACCGAATCGAGTCTCATATTGACGATCGAGTCGGTGGAGTTTTCCTCGTAGGGGCTCTTGCAGCACTTATCGCTGTCGCTGCTGAAGTCCAACCGGCTGTTGTGTCGCCGTCGCGTCTCCCAGAACAGTTCCGAGTGCCGCTCGGGCGAGGATCGTTCCTCGTCGACTGAGTCTAGCGCTGTATCTCTCAAGTCATCATCGAGGAAGTATCTATTTCGCTCGTAACAGACGCGTCGGATGACCTGCGTTGCGTTGCCGGTTGAGTGTATTATCGCCGAGGTTGTGTTAGGCTCTCTCGGTTCATTGAGGTCGAATCTGACTCCGTCGTGGTTTATTCTGTCAGCGTGCGAGCATCGAACGTGGTCGACCCCAACGCCATCTGGTGTCGCCTGAGAGATGACGGTGGTTTGCGGCGCCGTCACTAGCACGGTGGCGGGCGCGCGACCCGCGTGGAATATCGTCGAGGTTATGTGGCGAGCCTTCAAATCCGCCAGGGTTACTGGTTGTACCTGAAAGTGGTGGTTTATGGTCATCACTATTTAATTTGCACCCGAAACTGGTCACCCATGAAACGTCTATTTAGTTTCTAAGATTTGTGGACGAACTATATATGATGTGAAACAAACATCTTATTATAATCTTCTTTGTATTCGTCCATTTATCCCCACCCCTAAATTGCTGTACTTTTCAAATCTTCACAAATAGAAGGATGAAATTTAAAAAGATACTAAAAAAACTAGCAAAAACGATAATCATCCTCACCTCCCCTTCTTCAGTGAGCTCGCTATGGAAGGTAGTATTCGGGTGAGAGCGGACAAACTCCTCATGATCCAGGGATATGGTGGCCCGCATGCCATCCTCGCTCACCGTGACGATCCCCACATCCTCCAACCCAAGGTCTATGTCATCCGTCTGCCTCTCAGCGCGGTCGTCACGGGAGATGAGCTGATCGGTAGCAGTCTGGTCGTCCAAGTCTGGTTTTGATATGCCGTTAGACTGGTTAAGGATCACTGGCTGAGCTGAAATAGAATTGCGATTGCATGTGAATACTTGTGACGTAGTGGATACGCGGTAACAACTGCAACGTTATTTGTAACGTTTCTCCATCACAGCCACGTATACTATAATATGTAACTTTTGACATGTAACATTTGACATTAATGACAGATAAGCCTGACTACCCTCCGTTTGTATTCAAAATATATGAATCCTTGTTACTTACGTGTATGGTGTGAGACTTCGTGTGCGGGCGACGATGAGAACAACAACTCTGCTTCGGGAAAGAGATCCGACGCCGACGGGGAGTCCACGCCCAGATCCTCGCACTCCTCTGACAAGGACTTCTGTGGATTAACGTACAGTTACATTGAAAAATTACCCAGTTCCTTCTTTCTCCTTCTTTTTTCTTTCTTCGTGCAATGCATCAAAGATGTCTTCCGTGTCTCTGATGTTCATGGGCGACGATAGCCACTTACCATCAGGTGGATCGTCAGCTCGTTTGCCGGCTATTTCCATAAAAAAAAGGATTTTCCATTTCGGTTTCTAAATGAAGTCAGTTAATTCAGGAGTTCTGAGGTAACAAAAATAAAAAGAACAGAATTGAGAACCTTCTCCTTTTTTGGAGTCAGTTAAAAACCATGTGAGGGCTGTAAGGAGCTCCTAGCAAACTGGGATGCTTGTCGATCTCACTTGCTTCAAATGATTAATGCCCCAACTCAGAGTCACTAATAGTTACTTGAATCGCTCCTTAGTACAGAATTTATATGGTGATTCTTTACTAAGGAGCAATTAAAGTAAATGTTAGTGAGTCTGAGTTGGGGCATTAGATACATTTACACATTTAGAACACAATAATTTCAATCACTTTTTTGTACTTTACACCAATAAATATTACACAACAATAAGAATAACAACTTACCTGCAGTCTCAACTCGTCTTCCATAAGCGCGAATTTCTGTCTTAGCGTAGCAGCAGATACAAATCTATGACGATTAGATACTCCATCCCTCCTCTGCACCACCTATATACGTCAAAAGATATTAATAACATGTACACGATCAAATATAAACAAAGTTGTTTCACCATAGAATTTGTTTAGGCCAAACTGAGTAAGCTTATCATCTTTTCCGCTCTTTTATCTTTTCTCATTAGATCAGTTTTCTCAAATTGAAATTCTGTATTTAATACAGTAGTCTATACTTATTTTTTATTTACAGAAATGTATACCCAAATGCCACACCATATAGTATAATTTTGCAAGGCACTTAACAGTGGACTATTATAATTATCTGTAAAACTTGATGGAACTGACAGTACAATTTAAAAATTAAGCAAAAAGCTTTTCGATCTCCCATCAAGCCTAAACTCAATAAAATATGGATTGGAAATATGAAATATGGATGAAGACAAGCTGACACAAGTTTATTACAATCACTGCTAAGCTTGTACTTACTCTGATATTATTTATGTAATTAATACATTAAGTTTAAATAGCACTGATTTATTTGCTTTTATATTATAATTTAAATTTTTTCTTAGTACTAGTAAATTATCCTACACAGAATGAAGTTTAATGATTCATGCGTTGATGCAGTAATTTATTCGAGACGATGAAATAAAGACAGATTTCGTTCCATTGAACATGCAAAAATTAAACACTTGACACAAAGAATAAGTAACAACCTTAATATGATTCGAAGTATTTTTTTAGAAACAGTTTTAAACCCAATAATTTAAGAAGTTTTAATATGAAAATTAAAAAACAGAGACTATTTTACGACGAGACGAAACATTGACTATATAAGAATTGATACTCAATGATTTTTTTCGTTGCAAGTGGAGGTGCTTTGTCAAAACGTAGAAGCGACATACTACTGCTTTACTTAAATGAAAATATGTATCTTTAATTTTTCCCTTAAACTGTATGTAGTATCAACAAATCAAGACATCTAGATAAATATTTACTTCATGTTTCAGAATAATGAGGAATGTAAGCAGGAATGTCGCATCTAGTCAATCGTATAGAGCGCCCAACACGAGAACGATAAGAAAGCGAACAAAATAATCGAGGCGTGCGGGTCTAAATAAGAGGCGTTCTAAGTTTGAGGGGTCAGCGTCATTTCTACGATATGATCACCTGATGGTAGGCCTTATCGTCGCAATCTGACGCGTCAATATCGTAAGGGCAACGCGGCGAATCGTCTTGAGAACCAATGTAACCTTTTTTCGATTCAACGTCGAACATCTTATCAAATATCCTTTGCGCCTCCATATCGGGACTGTATCGATCTGGGATCGCATCCTGAAGGTGCAAAATGTGTTATACACGAATCACACACTTGAATAACTTACTTGGAACTATAAGCAACTAATGTATCATTAGGTTCGATAGGATCGATAAGAAGGCGGGAATAAAACAGTAAAATTTTGATTTTTGTTAAAGTTGTTCTTATAGTTCCATGGAACAATGTACGGGAAACAAAATGACACTTACAAGTACTGTCCTGTCCATCTCGGTTCGTACGGTTTCTTCGTAGGAGTAATCGTGCGGGACGTTCCAGGGCTCCGGGTCCGGATCGGGATCTGCCTCCGGTTCCGGCTCCGGTTCTTGTTCGGGATCCGGCCGTTCTGGACTGGAATCTTGTTCCGGCTTCGATGCCTCAGAGTCTCGACTAGTCCACGAGGAGCGTGGTGCTTTAGCGTCTATCAATTCTGGGGGTGACGTAGCCGGCACCGGGGACGTGGCAGTCTCGGTCGGTTGGTGCGCGCTCGCTGCAGCGGCTAAATTAAAAGTCTGTAGATTATGAAGCGCCGTCGTTGGCAACCGAACGTGCCGAACACCCGGACGAGCTAACACGGGTTTCAACCCAGTAGGATTTATAAGACGTTGCAATAGAAGAGCATTAGTCGCTCCACCCTCGCCACCGCCCACCGTAAGTATTTTTGGACCGCGATTGGTAACAATGGCAATTTGTTGACCGTTCTTAACCATCGAAACGGGTAGAATGTAATTAGCTGGCATGAGGACCGCTGTCGCTGGTTTTCCAGGTGCAGCTCGAGTCAACGCTATCGTTGGGCCATCAGTAACTAATACGTTTCGCTGCAGTTGAGGTTGAGGCTGCTTATGAAGTTGGGATTGTTGAGGTGCCGGTTGCGGTTGAGATTGCTGAGGTGGAGGTCGCGATTGTGATACAGGTGAATCTTGATCAAAACTCAGTTTTTTGGCAACTTTTCGGGGGCTGCCTTGGGGGGACTGTAGGTCCTGGCAAGATTCACTGCAATCTCCTTGGGAAGTTCCACAACTGCTATCTTCGGATCCCATTGTTCGACAATTATCGTCCAATGGACTCGAATCGCGGCCGCTACGGCGTGAGCCACTCGAACTCTTCTTACGCTTCGATCCACCTGGAGGGGTCACAGCCTGTCCTGCCTGTAAGTTTGTTCTTCTACGTGGAGCAGGTTTATCTTTATCTGGTGAGTTCTCTACCTGTTCTTTATACTCAGCTAATATGTAAAGTATTCGTTGTGTGGTTTGCTCATCTTCCATCGGCTTTTGATTAGGTTTTGGTGGAAGAGGATTCATTTTAAATTGCGGATGATGAGACTTTGGTCTCGATTTGGACTTTGAACTTATTTTATTAGATTTTTGTTGGTTTAGTGGAGGATGAGTCCCATTTGTAGACTGTGAAGTCGCACTATGTGATGCTTGTGGAATAGATGCATGGGTCGAAGAAGATGGTGATTCAGCAATACTTGACGAGTCAGGGGATCGTGCAAACGAAGTTGTTGCTGATGTTGAGACAACTGTAGATTTTCTGTTTACATAAGCTACATTCAGTGACTGGTTATTTCCTATGGAATAGAGGACCTGTTGAGTAACCTCTGAAGGTGTAGTTTTTGTTGCATTTTCATTTGAAGTCGATGTGCTCGCAGATGAATTCGAAAGAACATGCGTTTTCGAATAATCATGAGCCGGAGGAGTACCATTAGGCTGTACTGTACTTCGTTCTTTTACTTGTTCTAGAACCATATCAAACTCTCGAAGTTGCTCAAGAGTAGAGGAACTCATTTGCGATTCAGGAGAAGGTTGACTTTCAGTACTTACTTTCATTTCTCGACTAGTTTGCGCATGGGGTAACCTTACAGGCTGTTGACCAAGTGTTGGAGCGGCAGTAAGAACTAATTGCTGGTAAACAGGTTGATTCGGTCCACCTATGACGTTTCTTTGTATTTGGAAGAACGACGGTCGCACGACCCTTGCTGCAGAAACCATTTGTGGGTTTTTACTTAACATTGGCAACTTTATACGCATTTGAGTCAACATTGGTGGAGGCTGTGAATTTTGAGCACTATCACTTGAAACCCCACCCGAATTATTATTCTCTTCACCTGGTGTTTCAGTATTAGAAGCAGCTGGACTTTGAGGCACAATTTTTATAATTGATGGTTCTATTTCACTTCTACTCCGTACATCAGTCTTTTGTTTTTGAGAAGAATCATCTACTCGCTCGGTACTGGGTACGGTTATTAAATTAATAGTTTGACCACCTCCTATATTGACTGGTATTTGACGAGTGTATATAACACCTCCATGCATAGTTTGGATGTTCATCGGTGTAATTGCTTGTTTTATGTGTTGAACAAGATTTTGTTGTACTGTCGTGTGAGAGGACGATTTTCGCATGAGTAAAGGTGGGCTAGCAATTTGTCGAATATTATCCATATGTAAAGAGTTCTCTGTAGTTTGACAATCATTACTTTCCAGATGATTGTTCTCTGGTGATAATTGGGCATCACTTGCTTCAATCTCATTTGATTTTTGACTGTCTTCTTGGAATACTGGTTTACCAAAGGCTTGGTTAAATTTTGGAAGACTTGTCGATTTTTCAACTATTGCTTGTTTACTAGAATTTTGTATAAATTTAGCATAATTTTCTTCATACACTGAGCGAGACTTAAGTTCTTGTGGTACAATAGATTCTTTAGCAGGACTCTCTTTGGGACTTTGGTCTTGACATTCTGGTTTCGAAGACGTCGATTGCGGCGATTCTATAGTATGTAACCTCAAAACCATACTTCTTTGATTAGTATTTAATTGAATGCCTTTAGCATCAGCAGATTTACAAACGAACTGTACCATTTTTTGCTCGTTCAATCCTTGAACATTTGTGAGGTTAGTTAAAAGGTTTACTCTTTTAAGTAACTGCGTTCCGTTATTAGATTTTTGATTACCCGTATTAACAATATGTAGAAGTTGATTGCCTCCTTGTGACAAACCAGTATCTACTAAAGATAAGCCACTATAAGAATTAGAATTGTGAACTGGTGAACCATCTGTCGAACTAGTTGGCCCGTTTTTACTTTGTACGAGGTGCAAAACGGGTGTAGGCGTTGCTGTACTAATAACCGATTGTTGCGTGTTATCAGTCAATGTTATTTGATTTAAAGAATTATTTTTCCCATGGACTATATGTAAAATTTGGGAAGCCACTGAAACTTGTGGGTTATTCTCTGACTCACTTGCATTCTGATTCAAAGAAGATGGTAAAATTTGCGCTAAAGCATGTTGAAGTGCCATAGCAGTTATATTAGATCTTTGATAATTGTTACCGTCTTCGTCTGAACAGGTATTACGGGTCAGTGAATTTGACAAGTCTATGGCTATATCTGGTATTGGCTCCGGTGTAGTTGTAATGCCAGCGGCATTCATAGCATGTGCCAGTTGATCAGGTTTTTCGAGCGAGACATTTTGCTGGTGTTGTTGAATTTCATATGTTTGAGGAATCTGATTCATATCTACATTACCCTCTGCTGGTTCAAAAACAATTTTTACATCAGGTTCTTCAGTCTTAATTGTAACTTGGTTATCATTTACTTCAAAGGAATATTCAGAATTTTCGTCAGTTGAAAATGTAGAAAAGTCTTTATTATGATAATGACCTTGTTCGTCCATGCTGTCAGGTGTATCTTCCAGTACTTCTATTTTCACTTCAGTTTCTATTGTTATGTTATCATTATTATTTGGCGTTGCTGAAATAAGTCCTTGATGATGTTGACCATAGTCCGACATTAATGGCAATGATATATCTGCTGTAGTTAATTCTGTATATTCTGTCTTAATGGTGGGCTCCATGTCACCGTGCGCAATATTATCTACGGAACACTGAGGTGGACTCGCATCAGAGACTTGCGTGACTCGTGGATCACAAGTTACAGGGTTTTGTGCACCAGTACTTACTGGTAATTGACCTATTTGAACAACTTGAACTATATTCTCTATTAATGGTGGTTCGAAAAAATCCGTAATATTAAGATCAAGAGGAAAATTTGACATTGAATCAAGGTATTCACTAAAGTTAGATTTCTTTTTCTCTAATTTAACATTTTGTTTTAACCATCCATAATTCAGTTCAGCTGTGGTTTTTCTAAAAAATGATTGAACTTGATCTCGAAGTCTGATGTATGAATAACATTTGTCCAATATTTGCATTTGTTTTTCTCTAGAATCTCTAATTTCAGGCATAGAGGATTTGTGTTTATCTACGGACTGTAAAAACGGCTGAGATTGTTTTACGTCCGACAGAGTCACAGCCGAAATTTTTAAACTTTCTTCTCCACCTAATAAATTTTGATCGACTCTGCCGGACCCCTCACCAAAACCCATACTGAAATTTACTTCATTAATTCCAGGGGAAGTAGATTCATTTTCGTCATAGATAGCTAATATTTCTTCCGCTAAAGTTTGCTGCATTGGATCAGGTAATAAATTTTTTTGGTCAGTATCAGTAAACAATTCACATTCAGATTCATTTATATTTGATTTATATTTGATAGATACTTTAGACTCTTTAATAGGCCAATCTTGTAGCATTGTATGAACATCATCCAACTGTGTCAAATGATACTGTTTTGTATATGAAAATTTTATTGAATCACAATAATTAGACAAATTTTTAAATTGCTTATTGTAACCGAAGTCATGTACTGAAGTTACAGAAACTTTAGGGTAATCAATATTCTTTCCCTTTCGATATTTTTTATGGATTACTTTACTGTCCACAGATTCAATCTTTCGCTTTAAGTTTCTTCTTGATACTTTGTCATTGGTTGTCAAATTATTTGAACAATCATTTAACTTAGAATATGTTTTCAAATACGTAACTTTGGGTTTAGAGACAATAAGATCAGTATCTGAAAAGACGTTACTATGCACATCTGGCGTAATTGATTTATCTTGTCTGCTACAATCATCGTCATTTTTCGCAATAGGACGCAATACTTCTGTATTTATAATTGGAAATACATAACAAGTTCCAACTATTGGATTTTTTATGACAGACCCTTTCAATATAACTTTTGAATCACTTTTATACAAAAGTGTAATATTCTTAGGACACGAAGACTCATCGATTTTATTTTCTTTTATATCATTATATTTGTCGTTACTTATATCACCAGGTTGCGTTTTACTTTCACTAGAGTCGGATAGCCCAAAAATTCTACTTGAATTATTATCTTTCTTGTTACGTATCCCTTCAAAGGAATCCTCAACATTCACAGAATTCGTTTTCTGAATGAAAATAGTATGCTCACTATTGATTTGCTTTTTTACGATGCATTCGTTTGACTTTACATTACATAGTGTATTATCATTGTGTTCAGGAATATTTTTTTTAGAATCAAAGATTTCTCTGAAGCTATTGTTTATTTTATCTTGTTCCAAAAATGTTACATCAGGAAGATTTTTGTTCTCACGGTCAGAATTAATTTCATTTTTGGCAAATGCTTCCATTACTTGTGGCGATGTATTACTTTGTATGACCGTTAATACTTTACTACGAGACTCTTTGGTAACACCATCAAGCATTGTTACGTCCGAACTGGAGAGTTCAAATGTGTCCCGCTCGGTAGACGCTGATGATAAATTCTCTTTAATATCAGCACTACTCTTTTCTACCTCAAAAGCTTCATTCATGTTACATGTCATATGACTGAATTGGGCGTTTTCCACTATATTACTCTCAGTATTCACGTCGTTTAGTAAAGATTTATGTGCTTCACTTCTAATATTGATAGGTGCCAATTGTTCAGTTTCAAAATCATCCTTGTTTGCAATTTTTACTTCAATAATGTCTCTATTAATTTCACTAATTTCTTTTGTACTATTAACAGTGACTAAGATAGGCTTCTTAACTTTCAACGTTTCATCACATTTAACTTCTATCTGATTAAAATCAGGGGTTATATCTAGAGATTTCTCATTTAAGATTTGAATACTTTCATTCATTATATTTGTTTCAATATGTATAACGGTACTTTCATTAATATGGTCAGGAGTGACATAATTTTCTTTATTTTTAGTATTGAGTAAGCTCTTTTGTTCAGAGTTCAATGTTTCTTCATAATGTAAAGATTTATTATGAAAATTGGCATCAAGATCAGGTGATACTAAAGTGGTATTTTCATTTATTCCTGTCTCATTTGAATCAGGTACGAAGTGTTTCATACTTATAGGTATAGAACCTTTATTAATACTTTCATTATTTTTATTTCTATGTATTACATCATTAAAGCTATCCATTTTAGCTTCTGATACTGTAGGATGTAGTTCAATATTGTGGAATTGTTCTAGAATTTTAGCATTATACGTATGATCCATGTAATTCGGTGATTGCATATCGTCGTTACCACTGGTTGCCATCAGATCTACAATTTTATCAATCACTTTGATATTTTTATCATATTCCTCTATACTGTTTGCAACTTTAGATGATTTAGAAGATTCTTTTTCTTCAGGAAATTCAATATCACACTTAGTAAGCACGATAGGGTTAGTTTCGTCTTCAGTGTTACTATCAATTCCAGCCTGTAAGTCAATACTATTATGATAGTTTCGAGCATTTTCAGCGCGGACCAAGCTGTGTTTTTCAGCATAAATAATTTCACTGCAGCTCTCCATAGAGTCTTCCTCATTTAAAACATTTCTTTCAGATTCCGTTTGCATACTATTATTAGATAACGTGAAATCTTTTCTTACCAGATTAATAGATTTATTTCTTTCATCATATTCGAAACATTCCTTTAATGAGCTATGTTTCTCACTTTTAAACGATTCAATTGAGTCCACTTTATTCAGATCCAATTGTTCAAATTCTATGCAAGATGCTGTCTTTAATTGGTTCTTCGATAAAGTTAAGACTTCCTTAATTTCACTAGATTCAATCTTATCAAGTTCAGTTAAAGCTTTACATTTTTCTGTTTTAGTTAACGATGAATCTGGGTGTTTTAAAAGTTTCGTTTCCAACTTCGAACATAGAATTATATTTTTTATAACTTCATTCTTAGTATTGTTTTCCGCTTGTTTTACTTTTAGAGCAGAGTTATTGTCTACACACTCCGTATCATTTATGCTGAGACTATTGGCTGAACAATTTTTTTTACATTGTAAAGTTCCTGTCATTACTATTGGTATATTAATTTCTATGTCAACTTTTGAACGTTCCGCAGAGGCTTTTGGAGTTTTTATTTGCCCAAAGCTAGGGTAATTATTTTTCTCAACTGCTATTACATCTGCCACACATATTTTTCCAGTATCTTTATTTCTGTGCATATCATCTTGTTGCAAATTTAAATTATTAGTAGATACCTCAGAATTCAAATTAAACACAACATTTTCACAGCATGAGTGCACTTCGTCTGACCTATTATTCTTCTCATTATTTGCATACGTACCTAAAGATTCATTTTCGTTCCAATTTGCTTCTCTTGGCATATGGTTATTTTGTTTGAAAATATTTTTATTCAATTGGTCGTTAATATCCATACCATCTAAAATTTCATCTTCTTTAGGTAATATCGTACCAGCAATGATATTACTTAGAGGAGTATTGGCAAGTTCATGCTCTGAATTATCTTTCCCTTGAATTCGTTCACTCAATAATTTATATGACGATCCTATTAATAATTCTTTTATATCATCAGTCTCATTTGAAATGTTAATAGAAAATGATTTATTAGTTTTCATGTTGGTAGCCGTTTCCTTCTCTTTTGATAGTAAAGTAATACTTTCATTGATAACACTATTTTCGCGATCATTTTCGAGTTTAATGTTTAAAGTATTCTTTTCATACTCTGTTTTAGATTCATCAACAATATTAGAGGATAATGGAACAATGACAACTTTTTCATGGTTATGTAGAATGGGTGTTGCGGACTGACACTGAGCCTCATTGTCATTATTTTCTTCTTTCCTTAATACATCAACTATTTTAGTCATTTCCTCTGGTACGTTATTGTCTGGTGCCTTATGATATTCATCTACCTGGTTCAATTTCATATGTTTTCCATCATTTACTGTGTTTTTTGGTGTACTTAATTTTCTCTTCAGGTGTTGCAAAGAAAAATTCGTTTTTGAGGATGTAATTTCTTTTGGTTCTGAGGGTTGATGGGCATCGCTGAAGAACTTAAGAGCAATTTGTATTAGGCTTGGCACTTGGTAAGTCACACTTTCAGTCAGCAACTCAGCACTTTCAGTGCCATCTAAAATTGTCCCAGAATGGTTACTACAGATATCATCATGATCACTATCACAATCAGTAGAAATGTCATCAGGTATAATACTATTATTATACGCATTTTGTTTCATAATAGAATTAAATCTGGATTTTGATAATAACCAATCTGATTGACATGTGAAGGAATCTTTAGTTTCATGTTTATCATACATTATTTGAGGATGAATATTGCATTCCGTTTGTTGCACCATAGATTTATCGTAGAGATTTATCTCGTTTAAAATTGAAAATGAGCCACTACGCTTTAATGTACTGTTAGATGAATCAATTTCAGTAACAAATAACGTTTCAATATTTGCTATTTTATTTCCATCTTCTTCACATGAAAGTATATTACTAATTTCCGGTATATTCTTGTCGCACTTTCTTTTGAACTCTGACTTAATTAACCGGTCACATCTTTCTAAGGACACGAAACACCGTTTATTCTTCAAGAGTTCGTATTTTTTAGCTAAATCATCGCATTTTTCAATTTTGAGTTGACATTTTTTCGATGGTATAAGTTTATTTTTAAAGGTTGGCGAAATAGTTCCAATATCTTTTGAAGATTTTATAATAGACACACTTTTGGAAACAATAGAATCAACAAACATCTCTTTTATGGTGACCAAATTTTCACAGGTACTTTCATAATTTTTTTGAGAATATTCTGTGGCCTCGATATCATCAGAACGTTTAGAAGGTTCTCTTACATTTTGATAAATATCTTTTGAATCATTGGCAACATGTGTACTTGTAGTTTTTTCTATAACTGGTAATTTTTCATATTCCGGGTTGAGAAAATCGTCACACAAATCCTTTAATAACGTCTCTTTTAAATTTTCAAGTTCCTTTGGGATGTTTTCAAGGACACTCGGCAGATGTATATTGGTCTCTATAATTTCATTATTTATATCCACACAGAGATCTTTTAATAACGTCTCTTTTAATTCCAGTATGTTCGATTCAATGACATCAGGCGTATTTACTGGTTGAATACCAATATCAACTGTCTTTGTATTTGTAACGATTGAATCGTTAGAAGAGTCATCAATTTGTATAATTTGCAGATTTTTATCTTTAATAGCATCGTTTCCTGCATGTAACTTATCATCTTCCGATAACATTGGTTCACTAACACATTTGTCTAAACTGGACACATCTTTTACTACAGTGTTTTTCTCTAAATCCGTAAGAGGTTTATTATCTGGTTTATTGTATCTTTGCATTTTCACATAACATCTTTGGGTGAATCTTTTTTGGTGCTTATGGAAAATATTATCACTTAGACCTTCTCTTAACTTATATTTACCAAACTCTGTATCTAATGTTTGTGGATCATTATCTTCCTCGTCATCACTGATCAAATTAATAGTTTCAAGATCTCTATATTTCTCCAAAGGGTTTACTATTCGAGTTCTTATATTTTCACCGGTTGCGGAAATAACTTGTTGTATATTTAGAACACATCTCCTATTGCTAGGTATATTATTCATTAGAACTGACCTTATTCCCGGGTCATCAAACAAAGAATTTATATCCACTTCTAGTTTTCCTGAAACAGTAGCTTTAAAACTGTTTCCATTTGCTAATTTAATGCTGATGCATCTTTTTAATGGATCGTCATCTTTCTTCCTAGGCAACTCCTCAATGATAATATTATCTTTGAAAGAATCAATTACTTTATTGTGGTCTAATAAGTCTTGCTGTGATTTTCCGCCCTTTGATACTTCCGAAATTTTGTCGTCATTTTTACACGTAATTAATTTTTTACGCGCTTCTTGATGACGAACTTTCTCATGATGTTCGCCCTGTAGCATTTGTCTTAAATTAATTATTTTTTCTTTATTTTGATTTACATTTTGGTGGTTATGATTTAAAGATATTGTATTATTAGGCAATTCGGATGCACTTGTAAGTAGGTCAGATGGAATCATGGAGTTAAAAGAATTTTTACTGGTACTGTCTAATTTTTCAGTATTATTTATTGTCTCTTTTACGGTACTTTCAGCTTGGTTTCTTGGTTCGTTTAATATACTTTTTTGCTCTACTAGAGTGTTTACTTTGCAGTGACTTTCTTCATCCGTTTTATTTTTAACTTTTTTTGGATCTAGTTCGGAAATGTTGTCGATTTTTTTCCGTACAGAGATGGTTGGTAAGACGGCGTCTCTATTATTAGAAATTTCTATATGAGAGGGCACAGTACTTCCAATAGGATCTTTTTTAGAAATAACTGAGCCTTGAAGCTGTTCTTCTATATCAAGGTTGTTACTTAAGACAGGTATGACTACATTCTGATTAATAATATCTTTTGTTACTGACACTTTGTGGTCTCGTTTTTTGTTCTTAATTTTGTGCCCCTTCCTCTGCAAGTTTCTAGTCACTTTACATTTGTTTAGATTCGAACAATCCTTTCCTTTTGTTAATTTTAATCTCACTCTAGTTCGCATACTTTTATTATCAAACTTATCCTTTTGCGACAATGTGGACACATTTTTTTCTTTATTAGATGATCGAAGCCGTATTCGAATACCTTCACTTGGATTACTGATATTATTCTCTTTTGAACCATCTATAAAAACAGACTGAACACTATCTGTTACCATAACATTTTGCTGGAGTAACATTTCAGTGCTACTGTTTATTTTATCCAAAATAAGATTCTTGGAACCCTTACATTCATTGTTACTTATCGAATCAGCAAACGCTGACAGTACTTGTATTTCAGTGTTTGTTTGTACTGATTTGAACGTATTAATAGGGGCGTAAGTCAGTGGAATAGGTTCAACATCACTAAAGATATGTACTTGTCTATTTAATATAGCTGTCTTTTTTCTTGCCATCCGTTCTTCTCTGGTTTTAAGAAATTCTTTTTTTATTTCTTCTTCAGTTCCAAGGGAAACTTTTACAACTGTCTTTTCAGGTACGCATATTCTATGTTTTTCTTGCACTTCAGATAAAACTTTTCTTTCACAGTTTTTATTTGAACTGCTTTCATTCAATTTTATATCAGTCTTAGGTTTGTAGTTAATTACGTCTGATATCGTTGTACGTTGTCCATTGGAAAAATAAGGATTCGAATTCAATGTTGAACTCTGAATTTTGGTGGGACCATTACTACGATGTCTGAATTCTGTCGATTTTTTTGGATCTGTTTCGTTAGCAGGCGAAGTATGCAAAGGTTTCTTTAGACCTAAGTTTTCTTGTTCTCTGGAGAGCAACTTCTTTTCATCAGATTTCTCGTTTAAAATGGAATCGGTGAATGTGACGTTATTCTTAGAATCATAAGTAACTTTATCTTCTACAACTTTCAATTTACAACGTTCAGTTAAAGGATATAATATAGAATTCTTAGATGCATTCCTGATTTTGCCAATAGTAAAATTGCTACAATGAAGCCCGCGTTCTGTTGAAGAATTTGCTGGGTTCATATTGTTAGCACCACTTAACGTAGAACTTGACGTTAAATTAAGTTTTTCTAGTTTATCAGAGCGCATAACCCTTTCAGCGTTTTTATTTAATATTCCATCACGTACTTTTATATCAGTGTCAGAGTTAGCTACATCTTGTATATTTGTGCTGTTTTCATGTAAAAGATGCGAGATTGAATTGTCTGATACGCTGTTTATTACTGCTGCCATGCTGGGACCCGAACTGTCAATACGATTACTAGATATACCAGAAGTCTTCTCTGGATTCATTTCGTTAGTGGTATGTTGTGTTGTAGTCACATCATATTTATCTTCCACTTTAGAAACTTTAGATACGTTCTTTTGAGAATTCTTATTTAACATGCAATCGCCAACTTTTATATCAGTCTTATGATAAGGATAAACAACATCTTTTATCGTCGTGTGTTGTTCGCTTGAAAGTAAAAGATGCGAGGTAGAATCATTTACGGCATTCTGTACTTTAGTGAAATCTATCTCATTACTGCAATCGGTAGAGGTAGGCTTTTCATTTCCTTTAATATCACACTTTATAGGAATAGGTAAATTTACAATATGTTTCTGTGTAACTTCGGACAATACCTTTTCATCTGGATTGATTTTTGACGTGGAATCGTTAATTTTAACGCACGCTATAGGAATGTGAGTCACAAAATTATCTATCCTCGTAATTTTTTCACTTAAATAATGTGATTCTAACTTTCTTGCATTCTCATCAATGCTACGACGATCATATTCATTATTAAGATTATTTGACTCCGTAGAAACATAATGTTTTTCCGTTACAATGGCACCACTCGTACTATTTATTTGTGGGTTATTAATATTACAAGTATTAACAATCATTGATGTAGGATTCTTAGCAATCGGTACAGTAATACTTTTGCCAATAATAACAGGATTAGTAACAGGACTTGAAATCTGTGCCCCAAAGATTGATAAGGAAGGTATAGTATTGACTGCTACAAATGTTTGTTCATTCGATTGACCAATATTCGAGTCCACTGTTTTCGGATTTTGGTGCAGTTGCACTGTATACGGCTCATAAATAATTTCTGGTCGTATTAGAACAACGTTTTTGATAGGTGGTTGTTGTTGAGGAACGGTATTAAGGACATTACTACTGTTTTGGTTTCCTGATGTTATTAACCGTGAGTTATCTTTCACAATATTTTGATAACCGCAATTAATATCCCTTTGTTGAGCATTATGCACTAATGAACTACGATTATTATACGTTCTGGAATCAATAATTTTCGGCGGATTGCTAATGCCACTGTTGTTATTAGAAAACTTCTCTTGTTGGTGTTGCTTTGCATTTGATGGCAAGCAACTCAATGCCGGCTGAATTACATTGTAGGTCTTAGTTTTCTGCGTTATTTTTGGACATTTCCTTTCTTCACTCTTGGAAATAGTATTATGCAAAGGTTTACCTTTTACAATATTCGTAGTTTCATAACCTGTTGTCGTGGATCTTGCTTGAGCTTCAGACAACTTGTCTGTTTGTAATATTATAGCTTGTTTATTTGTGCTACACTGGTTTTGACGGATATTCAAATTACAAGTTGAATCAGGACATGCTACCATATTTAGTAATTTACTGGAAACGCCTTTAACTTTTCCTTTCGTAACAACTTTAGTTGTAGAGAAGCTTTCTTCATCTGAAGACAATTCACCTAGTTCTTGTCTTAGGTCATCATCCATTAGTTCTCCTAAAATATCATATTCTGAAGAGGGAACATAAGATATTATTGGATCCACGTGTGGCTGTGGTACACTAACATTCAAATCTGATTTGTAAGGTATTTTCGTTTCTGGCGTTCTGCCAATTCTTTTTATAATAGTTTGGTTGGATTTTCCTAACAAACTTTGATCATTATTAGGCTTTAATATCAATGGATGGTTTACTACAGGGGAGACTATGTTCTTTGTCATCAGTGCGTCGTTCAAAGACAGTGTGTTCGCCAATGACTTTGTTTCCGCTGCCTTACTGGATTTTTGTTGAATCACTTGTTTATACTGTTTCAGGGCAGTATCAAGTTTGTCTAGTTTTGCGGAATCAACACTTGCATTATAATTTATTTTGTTGCTAGAGTTGCCAATTCTGGGATTACATGAATTGGTACTTGGCATTTCTTTTTTATCTTTTGTCACCATCATACTCGGCGTGTACAAATCTCGAGCTGGTGTCTTATGAGACAAAAGGTCATTTAAAACCTTTTCCCAATCCTGCTGAACAAGGTTTTTTTCAACTTCAGTTTTAGCATTAATGTTAGTTTCTTTGGTAATGACTGTTGCCGGTTTTTGCCGTAGGTTACTCTTTGTTGATACTTCAGTTGATTTCTTAACGCCTGATAATTTGGGTTTAACTGTAACAGCATTTTGCATGTGACTTGGCACACTTTGACATGGTTGTATTTGTATTGGACAACCCTGTAAGCGATTATAAATTTCATCACCAAGTTGTTGGCTGAGACTTTGTGAATTCAATGGTAGAGGTGAATTAGTTCGCTGTATATTATCTCTTTTATTCATAACTACTTCTGAAGATATTTGTGGTCTTGCTAAAAAGCATATACTATTTTGTCGTAGTAATTGTCGAAGTTCATTATCATTGCAATTTGCGAGAGTTGTTGGTCTGGGTACCGTAGTGCGTATAGGTTGACTAGACGTAGTCGCCATAATCAGCGGAGGTTGGGGTTGCAATGAATTTGATTTCATGACGAGTCTATCTTCTACACTGACTGACTTCTTCGTAAAATTTTGACTAACATTTAGAAGGCCACTGTCAGTGGGAATTTTTTTTAAAGAATTGTCTTTCTTTTGAATAGTCTTTTCAGCTGGCCTTATGATAGTACAATCGCCACGAGATAATAAAGTATCTATAATATCATTTTTGCCTTTCACAGGTTCTGAATAAGATTTATGCAATTCATTAGAGGTCATGTGGTCACTGGTTTGTTTACATACACTATCACCTTGTTTATTTTTATGCATGTATTGAAGGCGAGCAAACGTATTGGGTGCATTTTCTACTTTCTTAACTGGTTTATACTGTTTGGCACTATAGTTTGTAGGTGAGGCAGAGAAGAGCGTCTTCGTATTCATTTTGACCCCACTAACTTTTCTGTTCTTTAAGCTCACACCAGCATTGTTTGATCGTTGTAATTCCTTGATAAAATCATGTACTTTACTCTTATCGGGGGTTGACGCATTATTTCCAGTTATAGAGTTAGAAACAGAGTCCTTGATTAGTGATGTATTAGTTACATTATGGACGGCGGCCGTGTTAGTTTCAGCCTGATGGAACATATTGAAAAGCTTTTCCTCAAATTTATTTAAATTTGTTTGCATTGTCAAAATATCTGATTTAATTGGGATTGCCGAAATATTAGATTTGGGAGCTGATTCAACGGTGAAGTCCCTTATTCCTGGATTTTTCAGATCATTCACTAGGTATGGCGGGGTTTCTAGACTGGTACCTTGATTTAGGAGGTAACTATCAACTTCATGTTTTAAATTATTCAATTGCTGGCTCTGTTTCTTATTTATGAACACTTTTGGTATATCTGGAACCGAAATAGCTTTAGGGCTTCCTGGAAGAATTTTAGGTTCACTTTCTGTTCTGTTTGCTACTCCAAAATTGTTAGCAAACTTATTGTACTGGGTGGTAACTGTGTAGTTCTTAACTTTGTTTTGTTCTGCCAAATGTTCTAGCTCCGAATCATGTTTCGTTTTGCTGAGAAGATCAGTAGCACTTTTTTGTTTTCTAAATTCAATAAGCCGCTTTATACCAAGCTTTACTTCATCCATAGTTTCATTATTACATGGCTGTGAAGTTAACCAAGGAGGTAACTTTGATACTTCATTAACACTCCTAGCTAAAGATGGAGTTGCTGATGATGGTCTGATCTGTCCTTTACCTTTTTTATCATTCTGCGCATAATATGAGTTTATGTATGACGCAGATTTGTATGCACTATCCATTAAACTTTTTCTTTTTGAAGAATTACCATTGCCTTGTATCGGGTATGTTTTATTAGTAGCTATTACTGTTGTCTTCTCTGGTGATTTTATATCATCCATGGAGAAAAGTCCATCAAAGAGTACATCAGGATCATTTCCTTCAGTGTGTACAGATGCTATAGAGGATTTTCCTTGACTATCATAATCACTATCGGTGATGAATAATTGATTATTCAAATCAGTCTCAGTTTCTCGTTTACTTATTTGCTCGTGAGTATTGCCCATATTTGGTTTTATGATTTTTTTACCTACTAAGCGTGAGAGACCCGTGATTGAAGGAGTTTGTTTTTGCAAATCCTTTTTCTCTTTCTTTTCCCTCTTCTTTCTTTCTTTCTTTGGTTTCTGTAGCAATTTGTTGACATCAACTGAAACAAAGTCTGCTTCATTAGTATCTTTAGGTTTTTCTTTCTTAGCTTTGACTTTAGTTGCATTATGAGTGTTATCTTTTAGTTGTCCATCCTTTTTCTTCTTTTCTTTACTTCTCTCCTTACTACGTTCTTTTGTAGGTTTTTTATTACTTTCACTGCTATGGCTGCGATGTTTTGTTTTGTCCACAATGTCACTAAGTGGATCTAACAGATCTTCTTCTAAAGTAAACGAATGTCGTCTAGGTTTTCCCTTCTTTTTAGGTTTAGGAATTGACAATTCATTTTCAGTACTATAACAGCTTTCAGTTCTTTCTGCATCATCATACAAAGCATCTTCCCAAATCTCTTCTGGTTCTTGCAATTCCACCAGATGTTCATAACCTGTGTTTAAATTTAAATAATAATTTGTTGATAAAGTGTTTCTAACTAAGATATTTCATCAATTTCAACGAAGCCTGGCATAAAATATAATTGATGGATATTCGATTTATGCACAATAAGTATTATTAATCTTGACAAAGTATCTTCATCAACTTCATTACAATTACAATATAATTATGATATGCCAATTAGTATACTTAAGAGGTTCTTAAAATGAATTTAATGCCCAGGTAATGTATATAATATAATATAAACAAAAACAACATGAAATAAAACCAAATCTGATGATCCCAATGGATCAGTATTTAATGTTTTTTCATCTTTTCTATAATGTCAAAATAATGGTTACCTACAACTGCAATTTTAAGCAAGCAACCTACAATATTTGCAGTATCTCACTGCTTCGTTAACATATTGCGCGCTCACTCGCACTTAGACCTAAAACGTAAGTACGAGTGATCGCGCAATATCTCAACGAGTGCAGTAAGATACTGCAAATACTATAGCCATAAGTGCATTTAAAGCCTACTACTACTATGTATTTTCTATACTATTTCTTTGCTATGGTGGTAAAAATCAAGAGTTTACCTTTTTCGATACCGTAGAAGATATCACCCTCATCGCCATCCTCCTCTTCTGGTAAATGCATGAAGGAATTGGGGTCCAGGTTCAGGTATTTCAGTTCTGTTGTAAGTGCTCGCGTGCCGCCATGAGTGCGCTCCATGTATGAGCGACAGTTTTCTATCAAGGTTTCTCTGTTGAAAAAACGATGGTAGAATTAATATAGCATAGAATAAACATATTGACTTTGTAGACTATTTGATAGTGAACCTGTTTGCCTAGGGTCACGGATTCAATTCGCGGCCAGCGCACACATTTGTGATAGATATTTGTTGTAAAGCATAGATTAAAATCGAAATCCCGTTACAATATTTTACCACAACTAAAATTAAAATGTGTAATCATTTCAAACTCCATACAATACAAGAGCCTAATTTCTCATTATGAAACATAAAATATTAAATTTTAAGTCTTTGTAAATGCATATTAATGAAATTAATTTCAGATTTGAAGTGTATATTTAGGAACTTATCAAATTACATTTCAATTAAAGTATATAGATGTGCTATAGCATTAATAGATCAATGATAATATCTTACTTTTCCATATCCCAAGAGAGTGTCTTGACTCTAGGTCCAGATAACAGCACCATGAGGTCCTGGCACAGCTCCGGGCTAAGGCCTAGGCCTTCGCCCTCATTGAGGACCGCAGTTGATAGTATATTGGAGTGCTGTTGTATCTTCTTCAGGTTCAATGTTTCCGAAGTCTTCACAAAGTTAGTCTGAGAACGGCTGTCTGTGGCCCAACTGCCAAACTCGGAATTGGTTTCTACTGCTGCTGGTTCTTGTATATCCTGTAGCAATCGTTAGAAAGAATATGGTGAGTATGCGCACAAATGGATTATGATTACATTCACATGGGCTGCAGTGTACAGTCGGCCGTAGAAGTAGCTTAACATTTTAGTACTTTGTAATAGTAACTGTTTCGACGGTTTCCTAGCAACATCTATGACAAATTCAAGAAATGTAATGTGACAAGGTACTAAAATGTTAAGCTACTTCTGCGGCCGAATGTACTAGGTACAACAAATAAATCTATGGCGCCAAGTCTCTTTTGCTCTTTGGCAAGTAGGATGGCTGTCAATTTCGCTGCAGGGAAGAGAATACCATGGATATATTTAAATTTTAAGTCAATTGAAATTTATTAATAAAATTTTATTAATAAAATTTTATTGACTAACTTACATCATAAAAATTTCACATCAGGGGGTCAGGAAGCAAGTTAAATAAAAGCTTGTACAAACTGAACTATAATCAAATGACCCTTCTACTCGTTCAGTGGACTGAGTTGTCTGTACGAGTAGAAGGGTCATCTGATTATAGTTCAGTTTGTACTTTTATTTACAGTTGAAAGTGAATGGTTGGTACAACATTATATTATGTGGACTGAAACATGTACACTGAATTTATAATAACGCTATAATAACGCTTCACACTCATAACCCCACACTAGGATTCCCTGTCTCGTGGGTGCCATGGACAACACAATAGACAAGGACATTCATCATTCAAATTTCCGCCTCGCTGGGAATCGAAGCCAGGACCCTCGGTGCGGCGATCCGGCATGGTAACCATTGCGCCACACTGGCCGTCATTACCTTGTTAACCGGCGCCGGCTGCAACTGCGGCGCGGTGCGGATGCGCTCGTACATCGCGGGCGACGGGTGCAGCGAGAACGCGGTGAGCGCGCACTCGTACGCGAGCCGCGCGCTCGCGCCGAGCAGCGAGCCGAGAGCCGTGAACCACGAGCTGAGAACCTTCTCGGCGAGGCGGGCTTCCGATTCCTGGGGGTTAGACAGGGGGATAGATTTATGTATGAGTAAACATCAATTTTATCCGATTTTCCGATTAACTCGTTAGGATCCGCGTGATCGCGGTACCTTTGAGTTCGAACGTGCTGGAACGTTCCCGGTAACCGACGGGTTAAATTTTGGATTTAACTCTTTACTAAAATAAAATAAAAATATATATCCCACAAAATGATAGGAACTAGTCTGATAGAAAAAAAAAGTATAAATATGAAATCTCAACGTTACAAAAATAGGACAATAAAAATTATATTGGTCATTACCCAGTAACATACCTTTTCTTTAGTTAATTTTAGTCTTTCCAATTCATTCATGCCAGCTGTTATGGCACGAATGTACAGTTCGCAGACAAAGGGTTTGCGCTCATTCTGACACTGAAAAACAAAAACAATGATTTTTGTAATAATTGTGTGACGAGAAATATGTTAAATGTCGTGTCTGTATTCCGATTAATATAGGACCAGTCGTGAAGCAAATTTTTATATGTTATAGCGTGTGGTGTTGCCTAAATAAAATATAATAGCGGGCAACCCCGTGGAGTTGTCCGTTTTTGCCGCCGCTTGCGCGGGCGCTACTGGCGCCGGGTAATTTTTCACAAGATGGCTTCCGCGGTTCGCGCCACTTATTCCTGTATAATCGTTTGCTCTGTTAATGTTCGCGTTTGAGTTCCTTATTTTGGTCGTTTTGTGCTCAAGTGTGTAACTTCCGTCTCAATAATAAACTGTATCAAGCAAAACTTTCTTTGGCATTTACACACCCATTACAACTGGCCGCCCAACGTGTATGGTGTAATTTGTGTAAACGTGTGTGCCTACTTGCATCGCTCATTAAACGTAACGGTCGCGATTTACGCAACAAGTTTTTACGTGGGACTTCGGACTTACAAGTTGTTTGAAACGCCGAGAAGGATTCCAATGTCGGAAGAAGAAAACAGTTCAAACAGCAATAGCGCCGGCGCTGCTGATGCCATCGGCGCGAACATTACGATGACGCGGGAAGCGCTAACCGGTTTGTTATTCGGCATGCAACAAACTCAGTACGAGTTTTGCAAACAGTTGATTCGCGAGGTTCGCTCGTCCATGGGTAACAATAATTCTGATTACCTGTCAAGCTCATCGCTTTGTACAAGTGGAAATTTTGCAAAGTGTTTGTCGCGGTAAGCGGTCGCGCGGAAGAATCGCTGGACAACTTCGTTGACGCTATCACTACGTATAAGGAGCGCGTAAATATGTCGGATGATAACGCCCTCCGCGGCTTTTCCATGCTGCTAGAGGGGCAGTATGATGGCAGGGAGTGAAACATTCCATTTTATCTTGGTCGGAGACGCTCGTGAAAATTAAAAGTGCCTTCGGAGACAACGACCCGCCCTTTCGCATATATAAGCAACTGTTTGGGCTGTCGCAAGGCCAGGAAGAACACACAGACCTCTTCATCGCGAAGGTACGTGCGTTGTTCGCCAAACTACCTAAGGACGACCTGTCGGTGAAGGTACAGCTTGACATAACTTTCGGATTGCTGAGTCTTCGTATAAGAAAATATACAGTTCGCAGTGCCGGCGCCAGTAGCGCCCGCGCAAGCGGCGGCAAAAACGGACAACTCTACGGGGTTGCCCGCTATTATATTTTATTTAGGCAACACCACCCGCTATAATGTATATAATTCAGTACCCAGTGTCTTTGATGTTACAGTTGCATAAGAGCAGCACTAGCACAGGCAAGGTCACTACGAACTAGGCTACAGGGCCTTCAAAAACCAAAGGCATCACCGATGCATTATCTATCTATCTACCTCAGCGTCAACAGCCACTGCGAGGGTGTGCAAGTGCGGCTAGGGCGGTCATGGTAGACGGTCAGGCATTAACAGCTTGACCAAGGCACCACCCATACAGGGTGTACCCAAGCCTCTCTCTCAACGTTACTACCACCATGCCTATCTATCTATCTACCTCAGCGTCAACAGCCACAGCGAGCGTGTGCAAGTGTCGCGCGGTGGCGGCGGGCGCGGCCAACGCGGCCATGGCGGCCGGCAGCCGGTCGGCCGGCAACAACTTGACCAGCGACCGCGAACACCCGTACAGCGTGGAGCGAGCCGTGCCAATGCACGTTGGGACCACCATGCAGCGGGCTATCATCACCTGGAACGATAAGTTTGAGTGTAATTTTCGTAAACAAAAATGTATAGCTTTATATGACAATTATTGGTGAAGACACGTTGATTACCATCAACCAGTGCACCAAACAATTATGTAACAGGTAGACGTTAGTGATAGTTCTAGGTTTTGTGACTCCCATTTGCTCATACAAATTAATAATATAGGTGTGCGGATTTATATCAGTATCATATCTGCATATACATGTCAGTGCAGGAGTGTTTATGAATTGTACAAAATGTATGATGTATCTAAAAACTCAAGCAAAGTAACTTGGAATTTCAGTGCAATTTTTAACACTGCTGTTCCAGTTCCTATTTCTGTTTTAATTTTATTTAACCTAACCTAATTCAACCCAACTTATCTATGCATACATTATTTTATTGAGGCCACTCTCAAAACCAAATTAAACTTGTGTTCGATGTTACACTAATACTTAAACTTACCCGACTGTAACCACATCACTTGTGTCAAGACAAACTGTGCTTTATTACCTGTGCAATAAGGATGGCGACGTCCTTGGCATTCTTCCACAGTCTCTTCTCGCGCGACGACACGTCGAGCCGGACGTGGAGTCTCTCCACGAGTTGGTAACCGTTTTTGAGCGGCGTTTGTTTCGCCTGTGTCACGCAAAAATGATCATTATTAGTAAACAGATATTACAACCTGGATAATTAAATGTTTTGTATATAAATATCTGATTATTTTAATCCTATGAATTGTATAATTTTTATTCTTGACAGTATTTTGTGGGACATGTTATTACTCTACAATTGACTATTGATGACATTTAAATTAATTTGTGCTTATTATTATTGAATTTTATAATAAAATTGAGTGTTTGAATTGTGAATATTTTAATGCTGAATACTTTATTTAAGGGATTGCTGACTGAATTTATTGTGACATTTAAACATAATTAGGTAGACTAACGAATTGGGGATACCTGTAATGATAGTTTTTAAGCCTATGAATTAAATAAATAAATTCTATTATAGTAATATTTTTACTATTACATAAGTCATTAACATTTTGTTTCAGTGAAGGCTCCTTGAGTCAGCAGCCAAACAACTCGTCGTGTTTTGACTGGGGGCTCTGAATCCAGTTCTTTCTTTTCTTCTTTCTTAGTCGTTAACGCATCGGTGATGCCTTTTCTGTTACTAATGTCCATTTTGTGATGGATCATCAGCTCATTTATCGCCTAGTCACATTAAACAACAGTTATTAGCGACACTTACCAATGCAATGCATTTCGATCGCTCCGAATATAGCAGGACAAACTCAATGTCTGTTATCAGTTCCCAAACGTCCACCGTGAAGCCAGCTTCCATTGTCAGCTTGTCAGTGAACGTCGGGGCTGAAGTCGGTTCCTCTGTGAAGGAACAGGATATACATTAGATATACACATCAAAGAACAAGAAACAATTACGAACTTGTCAACAGTCCTGAGTTGAATTCCCGGTCAGTGTCATGTCAGAAAGCGTTAATTTATTATATTTTCTCTCCGCCACCGATGTGTCGTAGCGATCCCCATCCATGAAACTAGTTCGAAATATAAATTTAATAATAAGCTGTTTTTTATTCCCATGGAGAATTTTGACAGGCACTAAAGTCAAATACAAAATTAAAGGGTGCCTGGATTTTGGTACCGATGTTTCCAAGATACCGGTTATGTAAATGGTAAGATATTTATTTGATCCATCAATTAACTTTATTGTATTAAAATTTTACCGAAGTTGAAACAGTTGGACTCCTAGAATAGCAAACTTTCCGAAAGAAAATTTCGACATGTTAGTCGAAATGTCAAATATCTCCGTGGGAATACAACTTTACATTAACTTTCCGTGGGAATAAAAACAAACATGTATCATATTATATGTACTATGAAGTGGAAATGTTTATTATAAAACAATGAACCTAAAACTAAAAACCTTAAAAAATATATAATAACTAAAATATATTATTAAAAGAGACTTCTTTTAATCCTTTAGGCAAGGTTCCGAAGATACTGGCAGCGTTCCCCCTTTGAATAGCTAGACTAATTCTTTGCCCGAGGTAGCTGCCAGCTCTTCGGTCTCCTGTGATGTCGACTAAGTTAACAAACTAGTTTAAGTTATGAGATACAACATATTAATGCCAACATACCACTACTCCCCGTCACGGCGTCTGCCACGGGCACAGCGCACGCGCGCACCCTCTCCATGACGGCGCTGGCGAGGGTCAGCGCGATATCCACCGTCTTCTTCGAAGAGGCCAGCTGCCGGAGCCGCGTCACGAAGAACACGCCGCGCTCCTCCTTCAGCCATTCTAGGACTGGAGGGCAGGTGAGGTTAGTCGTGTTGGTCACGTTTCGTTAGGTTGTCGAAAGAAAGTATAGGTTGAAACATGTCATGGAACATTTATTATGGTGTTAATATACGATAGTGCGATATCGGGCGCGGTCGGTAGTTGAATGGGTGACCGCTAGTGGCAAAAATTTCTTGAGCATTTCCGTGCTTCGGAGGGCACCTAAAGCCGTCGGTCCCGGTTGTTATCAGTAGATAACAGTCGTTAAGCCATGTCGGAGGCCCTCGGGTGGTTTGAAAACTTCAGACACTCAGGTTGGCCAGTAACCCCTCCACCAATCCGCACTGGAGCAGCGTGGTGGAGTATGCTCTAGGCCTCCTCAAGAAGAGAGACCCGTGCCATTAGTGGGCCATTAATGGGTTGAAGCCATACGATAGTAATGTGTCTCTCCACACATGCGATTATGCACACTTGAATGATTTAATCACTCATGCATCAAATTATTGTCAATATCAACATGTAAACCATGTCACAAAAGTTATTTTAATTTTAAAAGCTATACTCTCAAGAATGTAAGCCAAACCAGTCAAATTAATGTATTCATCATTGATGGTACAAAATTGCAAATAGGGAATAATTGAACACCATTAAATCATCTATAACAAGTCATTTTGATTTGATTGCAATCTTTCAGTATGTTTACAAGTACAGCCTAGTGAATGGAATGTAATATCTGATAAGATAAGATGTCTTCCCACATGTACTTATAAAATTATGATATCATACTTATCATGGGACATTTTATAATTTATATTCAATGGTGATAATATTTTAAGTTAACCAAGTTAGTTAATAAACATTGATAATCCAATCAGAAACTTACTGCTTCTTATAATATTCTTCTTATAGTCAAGCACTAATACACATTTAATATATAAAATTCTCGTGTCACGGTGTTAGAAGTTGAACTCCTCCGAAACGGCTCGACCGATTTTCGTGAATCTTAGCGTGCATATCGGCTAGGGTGGAGAATCGGCCAACATCTATTTTTCATCCCCCTTTATTTATTTATTTTGACAATTTTTTTTTTGTTTTTATCTTTTTATGATACAGCATACAAAAATAATAATATTTAAAAAAAACTTTTGACAGAACCAAGTCTGTCGGGGCAGCTAGTAATAATATAAAAAGTAAAAATCATTATGTTAATTACAAGCTTATGATTCTAACGCCTATTTATTTTAACAGCAAATAAACAATTCTATACATACTCTGCTGATCACTGGGTGCCTCGCCACTGGGGTCCAGTAGCGCTTTCAGCACGGCATTCCCCCACGGGTCGGGGATCACCGTTTTGAACCACTCGGCCCTCTGTAGAAGCTGAGTCTCCCATTGCGGGTTGCCGCCTTGCCGCGTGATGATAGCCTCGTGGCACTCGACGATGAAGAAATCTATCGCAGCCGCCAACGCGTCATGTTTGTCCTGGTGTATTGACAGTTGCCGCCATTCGCTCTGATGAACATAGTGTTATGTTAGTGATTGACAAACCGTCACGTTGGTCGTTTTGGGTAAATAGAGACAAACAAGCTGATGAGCCAACTGATGATAAGGGGTCTCAGTCACCAGTGCCAAGTGTCATCAGCTTTGCTGGACAAAAATCCAGTATGCAAACATCATCTTCTATACATTACTAGCAATAAAATCGCACTTTATAAGTGATAAAAACTAACGCAATAGTTTCTTTTTGTGTGCGTGCACTTATAATAAGATATCTATAATTGAGTCAATCTTAATTCAACAAATTAAGGTCGCTGCATACGTAACGTGGACAGGACGGGGACGGGACGTGAACGGGGTATAAATATATGTGCATGCCCCATTCCCGTCCCGTCCGTACCTCCGTGGCGTATGCGCTATCGTTTACATTTTCTATGCAACGATGTTTCCAAAACTTCACGTCCCGTCTCCGTCCCGTCCACGTTACGTATGCATCGACCTTTAGTAAAACTTTTCGTTTTCAGAGCAGGATTATTATCAAGGCATAGGATTAACAAGTCGATTGATGGTAGTCACTCTCACACAGCTACACTAAAATCATCATACTCATCACAAACCAACATACCTGTAGAATGGTCTGAGCCGTATGCCGCTGCAGCCAGCTAATGAGATGCGGGTGTGTGGAGACGGCAGAGTGCTGGCAGAGGCAGTGCACCCGCCGCCATGCCTCACACAGGAGGCTCGTGCGCGCGCCGAGCTCGCTTTCAACGCTCAGGCGCGCCTCGAGGGTCTGTTGATGGAGATTGCATTTGACCAAACGATAAAGGATAAATGGGGGACTGGCGGAATCTAGCAAGCACGCAAATTATAATACAATCATAATGGAAGACGTGGTTGATTTAAAATACATAGTTTTACATGTTCTAATGATACTCACGATATTTATTTTGTACGCCGATATTTGGATTTGGATATCTATACAAATAAATAAAATTGGAGTATCTGTTTGTAATATTTAAAAAAATAACCGCTTTTTACTAATTGCATTTGGATGTATACACGATACATATACCAAAACAACATTTTTTACGATTTTTGTCTGTCTGTCTGTCTGTTTGCTCTGTCTAATCTCTGAAATGGCTGGACCGATTTTGACGGGACTTTCACTGGCAGATAGCTGATGTAACAAGGAGTAACTAAGGCTACTTTTATTTTAGAAAAAAAAAAATGTTTATCAGGCGATACGAAGTTCGCCGGGTCAGCTTAGTACAAAATAAATATCGTAAGTACCTGTATCATAGTAAACTATGGTCCACGATAAGCAAAGTTTAAAATTATAGACCTTGTCAGTAGTATAGTATTGGGCATTCTGCCCCACTTGTTCGCTCAGGCGTCCGCCTTCGCGTCGTGGGGCAGAATGCCCAATAAGATTTCTGGTAATTAGGGCTCATACATTTTGTTCCACTGTTTCACTCTTCTATACGCCTCCTCCACGTGGAACAGAATGCCCAACACTGTTTCTGGTAATAAAGCGTTATACCGCGTTGTCGATGGATGAGATCTTCAGTGTACTTACTACATACGATAATAAATGTTAATGTGATGATTCTAATTACTCATTATCAATCAGACTACTGCACACTCAAATCATGAAATTTGTAAAACAACCACAATCGCTGAGTTTTAACACAATCTGTGAAGAAGTTTGTAAGGCTGATTCTCGTCATGGCGAATTATTGCCTAATTCAATACGATGCATCATATGCGGGCCTTCCAACTGTGGAAAAACAAATTTGTTAATTGGTCTCCTTTTACATGAAAATGGCTTGAGATTTCAAAATGTTTATATTTATTCGAAAACTCTACAACAACCGAAGTACATATTTTTAGAAAATGTTTTAAATCTTATACCTGTTATTTCACTTCATAAATATCAGGGAAATGAGGAAGTATTAAGGGTTCAGGACGCAAAACCAAATTCTATTATTGTTTTTGATGATGTCGCTTGTGAAAATCAAAATAATATGCGTGATTACTTTGCGATGGGAAGACATAAAAATATTGATGCTTTTTATCTGAACCAAACGTATAGTAAAATTCCTAAACAGTTAGTTAGAGATAATGCGAACTTGATTATACTTTTTAAGCAAGACGATATAAATTTAAAACACGTTTATGAGGAGCATGTTAACACAGATATGACATGGACTGAATTCCGCGAAATGTGTTCGGAAATTTGGAAAGAACCCTTTAGTTATGTTGTAATTAATAAAGATTGTTCTAAAAATAAAGGATGTTACAGAAATAAATTTGACACTTTTGTGGTATTTGATTAAAACAAAAAATATTTAAATCAATTACTTTTATGAAATCGTTATTCTTTATACGACGGTCAATCGATCACTATCTTGCTATCATTATGGAACAATCAATGAAAAGAAAAATTGTGAAGGCTGCAGCAGCTGTAAAGAAAAAAGTAAAAATTATGAGGAATATTGACATCGATAATAAGCAAGCATTGGAGACAGTTTTCAAGCCTGTGACTAAACCTCTCAACTTAATTGCAAACTCAAATAATCATTCTCTCCTTCCTACTGTAGACGACGAAGAAACTAAAACACCATTCGTAAAAAGCATTATTCAAAAAAATGTTACCCCTAAAATTAACACTGCAAAAGTCATCGATCCAGACGAATCTCAATCTGACATCGAAAGTGAATCTTCATATCAATCAATAGAAGAAAGCAAACCAGATCACGATACATCATCCTGGTCAGTATCATCAGAAGCATTAGAAGATATTCCATTTGGCGTCAGAATAGAAAACGGAAAATTAATGTTAGGTTCAGCTTGCGTAACAATTGGTGATGATTATATCACAGTAGCTGGACGCAAATATCATAGTACACCTGGTATAAAACAGTTGCTGCTAAAAAAAGACGTTGATTTAAGTTTAGTCACAGACAATGATATGCAAAATTATAAATCAATGTTACTTGACACCAATGCACATCGACGGGACTGTGATCCAAGTAAACCAATAAAGAGTAATAAAGGACAAAAATATTTACAAATTGTAAAACCCCTATTTAAACTTCAAACACAACACAAAGGAAAAGGTCTACCTTTAATGAAAACATGGAAAACAAACATAGATTATGTGTATTGGGACGATCCAAATGAATTGGTGGAGAGGTTGAAATTATTAATTGCGTCTCGAGATGCTGGCAATACTGGATTAGACAATGAAATTATATCAATTATTGAAGAATTGCGTGAAAGTAAAATTATAAATAATTGAATAAATGTTTGCTAATGATGGATGTTTTTCATTACACTACTGACCTTCGAATAAAGTACACTTTCAACATGAACGTGGATAAATTCGGGCACTATATTCATAAAAGAATGCGTCTGTCTGAACTATTTGACGTTTATGATAACGCTTTAACAAAAACAGAAAACGGAGAGTTTGATTTAAAATCGTCAAGACTTAGAGGAATTAAATTACCCATAGAAGCAGACGATGCTGTGAATAAGGATTATGTTGATAATTTTCAGGATAATTTGATAAAAGAATTACATAAACTGAATGAGACATTGCGTTCACAAACCATGACACATATTCAAAATTTTGTTGAAGCTACTATAAAAACAAAGATATCAGACGTTTTGGCTCATTTGGAAGATAAGTTTTATACCAAATCAGAAATTGATAAATTACTTAAGAAATCTTCGTAATGATGAAACAACAAATAGTTAACGAAATACACAAACAAGCACGAAGAAATTTTCTTCGAAGACCTGTTATTCTAAAGGGAATAGATGACTTATGGCAAGCCGATCTGATAGACATGCAAAATTTAACAAAGTTTAATAAAGGTTTCAAGTACATTTTAATTGTGATTGACTGCTTTTCTAAATATGCTTGGGCGGTGCCAATCAAATCAAAAAATAAAATTTGTGTTACCAATGCATTCAAATCTATATTATACAATAGTCATCGAAAACCGATTAATTTGCAAACTGATCTAGGGACAGAATTTTATAATAACATATTTCGGAATCTCATGAAGACAAACAATATAAACCATTATTCAACGTTTTCTACCAAAAAAGCTTCGATTGTCGAACGATTAATTAAAACTATCAAAAATAAATTATATAAATATTTTAGTTTAAATGGAAGTTATCGGTGGTTAGGATTACTAGAAGTTGTCATAAAAACATACAATAATACGAAACATCGTACTATCAATTGTAAACCAATCGATGTAGATAAATCTAACGAACCTTTAATTAAACAAAATATAAAAAAATCCCATAAATATATATCACTAAGGAGTGGACCAAAGTTTAAAGTCGGTGACTATGTTCGAATAAGTAAATACAAACAGCATTTTGAGAAAGGGTATACTCCTAATTGGTCAACTGAATTATTTACGATAAAAAATATTAATAACACAGTTCCAGTTACGTATCACCTACAAGATCAACGTAAGCAAACTATATTGGGAACATTTTACGAACACGAGTTGCAAAAGACTAAATATCCTGATGTTTATTTGATTGAAAAAGTTATAAAAAAGAAAGGAAATAAGCTGTTTGTGAAATGGTTAGGTTTAAGCAATGATGAAAATAGTTGGATTGAGAAAACTGCAATTCAAGGTTAAAATTGTTATTAAATAAGAAGTTTAGTCATATTTGTTTCATTGCAACTTTGACGATGCAAGGAGGTGGGCTAGTTAATAGTATCATTAATAATTTACCGTTTGAACTTCATTTGCCTGGTTACAATTACTGTGGACCTGGAACAAAACTTCAGAAACGTTTACTACGGGGTGATCGAGGGGTGAATAAGCTAGACGACGCTTGTATGCAACACGACATAGCATATGCAAAACATACAGACCTACCTAATCGTCATAAAGCTGATTTACAACTTCTAAATATGGCAAAACAACGCCTTAAGTCAAAAGATGCTTGCAAAGGCGAAAAACTAAGTTCATGGTTAGTGAGTAAAGTTATGAAAGCCAAACTTAAAACCGGTGCTGGCGTCAAAACGTTTAAAAATTTTGTATCTAAAATAAGATCAAAAATCAAGAAATTTAAACACAACGATAGTAAATCTTTAATCGACGCTGCTTATTCAGCAGCTAAGAAAGTATTTCCAAATAAAAAGAAAATTCGAATACCACGTGTAATACCCATACCAAAAACTGGAGGCATTCTACCTTTGATTCCAATTTTTGCTGGTTTATCGGCATTAGGGACCTTAGCTGGAGGTGCAGCTGGCATTGCGAAAACCATTAATGATTACAAATCTGCTCAGAAAAATTTGCAAGAAACACAACGACATAACAAAGCTATGGAGGGTGTAGTATTAGGCAAGGGTCTATACATTAAACCGCACAGAAATGGTCACGGATTATTTATAAAACCCTCAAAAAACTGAAATGTAAGCTACCTAATCGTCCTCTAAGTAATATAGATATAATAGAGTACGCATGTGACATCCCTCACTTCAGAGGAGTTTTTATGCGAGATCAATTACCAAGAACACCAAAGGAGATCGAATGTGGTATTGTTAATTTGGACGAGTCTAAGAACAAGGGGACGCATTGGGTGGCTTATGTTAAAATATATGACTATTGTGAATATTTTGATAGTTTTGGCGATCTGAAACCGCCTAAAGAAATAATTCGTTATTTTAAGAATTGTAATGTTTGTTATAACTACACAAGATATCAGTCATTTAATACAGTTAATTGTGGTCATTTATGCTTAAAATATCTATGGCAATTTTGGAATAAAAATGTATAAAATATGTATCATTCTTTTATTTTCACCATTTGCAACATGTCACTCACTTTGTCGATAACAGGAAATTCATCAAGTTTATCCACGTACTATCCAAACACTCTGCAATTAGATGGAGAGTATGAATGTGCTTTATTGCATATCTCAACATTTAATTCCATTCCGAATATTGATAAAACTAATAATAAGTTATTCTATGGATCTAACGACGTTATTGAAATCCCTGAAGGGACCTATGAATTACAAGATATCAATGATTATTTAAAATCTGAAATAAAGGATGCGTCAATCAATCTACAGTGTAATAACAACACATTGAAAGCAACTTTGTACTGTACAAAAGATATTAATTTTTCTAAGGAAAATACCTTTAGAAACTTGTTAGGGTTTAAAAAACAAATATTGAAAGCAAATAAATGGCATGTGTCACAGTTTCCAGTAAACATTTTACCAACAACCGTGATCAGGGTTGAATGTGATATCGTAAGCGGCTCATACATAAACGGCGAATCAAGTCATATTATTCATGAATTTGCACTAAACGTACCACCTGGATATAGGATTATAGAAATACCTAAAAACGCAATTTACTTCCCCATTAACCAGAGCAACATAAGCTGCATTAATATTAGACTTTTAGATATAAATAATCATTTAATCAATTTACGTGGTGAAGAGGTACAGTTGTATTTACATCTTAGAAGAAGAAATGATTGACTATAATAAATATACGCATCAACCAACTACACGTATCAGTTTGAATCAAGAAATCAATCATACAAGAGCTCGTAATAAAAAGAAAATAAAATTAACGAAAAGCAATACGGCATTCTTAAAAGCGATCGGCTTATTAAAATGAATATTTTAGACGTTTTATCGACTCCATCTTACGACAATAGTGTAGAAGGAATTGAATATCATTCTTACAAACCCTACGTAACTAGTTTTAATAGAAATGATGAAATCCGCATACCAATCAATCAACAGGATCTATATGTACTACCATCAGCAAGCACCTTGTATTTGGAAGGGAATGTTATCGTTAGAAAACGAGATTCTAAGGATCCTGTCACCAGTGTTCAATTTACAAATAACGCTTTATTGTACTTATTTCAAGATATACGGTATGAGCTAAACGGAGTGGAGATTGATAAAATAAAGAATGCTGGCGTTACGACCACCATGAAATCTTTAATATCAATGAACGAAAGTGAATCTAAGATAGCTTATTCTTGGGGGTGGAATATTGATGGTATAAAAAATGGAGGTAAATTTTCTGCTTCTATACCACTTTGTAACATAATGGGCTTTGCAGAAGATTTTAAAAAAGTTGTGATAAATAGTAGACACGAACTAATATTACTAAGAAGTAACACAAACTTGAATGCTGTGAAACTCAATACCGGTGAAATTGTAGAAGACGTTCAAATAAATAAAATTATTTGGCGTGTACCACATATCAAAATATCTGACAAAGAAAAGCTTAATTTTTTGAAACTGTTAGAACGAGATAAACCGCTTCAAATGATATTTAGAAATTGGGATCTGTATGAATATCCAGCTTTACCTAAAACTACAAAACATACTTGGGCAATTAAAACTTCGTCACAAATAGAAAAACCAAGATATATTATTATTGGTCTACAAACAAATAGAAAAAATAATGCAAGTTCTGACATGTCTCAGTTCGATCACTGTCTTCTTCGCAGCGTTAGAGTCTATCTCAATTCAACATACTTCCCTTATGAGAACCTAAACGTTAACTTCGCAAACAACAACATTGCCTTATTATACGAACAATATGTTAGATTTCAACAGTCATATTATGGTCGTCGTCCTGAGCCCTTGTTGAGTGAGAAACAATTTAAAAATTTAGCGCCGTTATTTGTTATCGACTGCTCTAGGCAAGTAGATAATTTGAAGACAGGTCCGGTTGTGGACGTTAGAGTGGAAATTGAAAGTGATTCTGATATACCAGATCAAACCGCCGCGTACTGTCTTATATTAAACGACTGCATAATTGAATATAAGCCACTGAGTAATACTGTAAAAAAATTATCATGAATCAGGATACCATCATAGTGGATATTCAAGGATTTAAAGATCACTACAATAATTTTATAGTAAAAGAATTAGCATTCGCAACACGTGATTATACACAGTTATTCTTAATAAAACCCCCATATTTATTCAAATATTTAACAACTGATGAAAAAAGACAAGTAAAGTGGTTGGAAAGCAATAGAGGTATTCATTGGAACGAAGGACACATTGATTATAGAGAATTTCATCGTATAATCGTTCCCTATCTAGAAAACAAAAATATCTTAGTGAAAGGTTTGGAAAAGGTTAAGTGGATAAAAAACATTTGCGAAAATTGTAAAGTGTCAGATCTTGGTGAAGACCAGTGTCCTAACATGTTTGAATTGCATAAGAAATTCTGTGATAACAATTTAAATTGTAATGTACACACAAATCATTGTGCTTTAAAAAATGTGTTATGTATAAAAAAACATTTGGGGTGGCACTAAAGTGATATGTTTTGGTTTTATAAATAAAAATAATTTCTTCAGTAAAAATGCATTTTTATTTTTTAAACATCTTATACATCTAAGAAATAGAAGAACGCAGGTGAATCAATATAAAATAATAACTTACAATAACAGTAGTATCTTTATTAAAAATCATTGTCTATTAAAGATTTCGATATTTTCTTAACTAACGATTCTGTATCGTCCATAACACTATCCATAGCATCCTTAACAATGTACTGCGCACTTATCACAACGTTCTCACTTTCACTATCGCTGCCGTTTGTTTGAGAATTGTTGTTGCAGAGATCAATAACAGAAATTTTTATTAACCTAATGCCTCGTCGTTGTAATCGGCTCATAACAAAAGATTGTGTAGCGTTATGTTTTTTCAAAGTGTCTCGGCGACGTTGCTTGGACTTTTTCTCTTTCGATAGTTTGCATTGCTCGGGTTCACAGTGATAGAGCTCGGAAAATCCTTCGTAAGGATCCTGAGCATACTGGCTAAACACAATCTCTGAATCAGATACCTGAAACAAACATTATCCATTTTCAAATCTGATGTACACACACTAATATTATATCACATTCAAATAGGTACTTTACTTACCGTGGACATAATTATTATAATAACACAAGTACTAGGTATAATAATGTAAAAACAACTTCTCAATTCTATTAATATTCCGCAAATAATAAAAAATAAACTAACTATCAACTTTATATATTCAAATCAATCTAAAATTGTTAAGTTAGCATTCAATCAAGGCTATAAATTAGTTGTTTGAAAATCACTCTTTCGGATATAGTTTTATAGTTCAATATATTAAAAGAATTTAGTATAAATTATAAACTGCAAGTTTGCATAAATATATCATACCTTCCCATATAGTGCGATGAACTGTAACATGTCATAACATGTTGCGTGTATCAATAATACATACCATTCTGGAGCATTATTATTATTACGTTATAACCTACAAATTATTACCATGAATTGTGAAAGCTAATTTATGTATTGAGAATAAAATACAATATAAATATCAAGGAAATCCTTCTAAAGGCATAGGTAGAAGCCACCTTCGGTAAAAAAAGAACTACATATATTAATAGTTTAAATAGATCAATAAAACAAAATTTATATTTAACAAAGGTTGTTTATTTATAAGTATACAATATTACATAAAAACTTACTAATTACTTCTATAATTTACAATCTTATTTATGTACATTTAAGTTGTAATGAAACTTGGACACTGACTGAATACAAATTATAGGTTACTTATACTCGTAGTTATTGCAAAATCAATTACAGAAATGTTTATTAACTTTATTATTCTTCATATACTTACCTAAGTACATATTTTACTAAGAACATTTACATAATCTCTACATAATATTATAATAATAAAAAAGAGATGATATTTACATGCTCACTAAAACCAATTGCGAATATCAATATTTAGAGGTAATCTAATGACCTTTTAAAATTGACTAAGAGGTTGATATTTGTTAATATTAATTTCTAAATGTGAATTATTTAAAAACGTCCATCCACTATCTCTTTCTTGAAACTCTTCAATTTTTTTCAATAATATTGTTATAACTTTTTCATAGGTGGACTTGAAACTGTAATTTAAATGAATGATAAAATTTTTTGTCGCAAAAGATTTCAACTCTTGTAGATCATTCTTCAGCATTAAAAAGACTCCGAAATATTCAAAATTTATTTTAACAGATAAATGTTTTTGAAGCGAGCTATCTATTAAAGATTTAACTTGATCATGAATATTTTTTAAGAAACATTCTGGGTAAATATTTGCTTCGGGTTTAGATGTAGTAATCCGATAACTTGTAATACGTCCTTTGAAACAGGAATGTATAATTTCAACGTTGTCATTGATACGAATAGTACTATTATTTTTATGTCTGTTACTTCGCAAATGACTAATCCAACAGCGTGAATTCACATCAATGTTGCAAACCGAACAGAATGGCATTTTTAGAATCACAATATCTAACAATAAAATTATTATTCAGAAATATTGAGTTAACTGCTAAGTATTTATTACCAAGTAAGACTTTATTACCAGTTACTGCAGTAGGTCTTCAAAACTTCACATCTTCAATTGCATCTCTCAATCTCTGATCAAAGTGATGTGCTCTGGAATAAGATACGAACATAATTTAATAACACATACTAATAATACCTAATTTTAATACACTTTTAATTAGTTTATTACGGTTATAAATCTTAAACAACAGATACAAATAATAATCACTAAGACACATCTACAATTGATTTTGTAATAGAATAGATGTCAGAACATTAATATTATTTTAATGTGGAGATCGAACCCACAAATTAATACTTAGCCCAAGAGCAGGGCGAGGAGATAATATTATAAGCCACTTTTTCATTCATCATACTTAGAATTAATTCTTTTAGGAACCGCGAAAGTACTCAATCAGATAAAAATAATGAAAACTATCATGGTAATATGAATTAACAACTAATTACATACCCAATATTCACAATATAATAATGTCGTCTTTGTTAATTATGTCTCAAGTATTAGCATTCCCTCGTTAAGTAGGTATTTCTGTATCTGCAAATGTAGTCAACAAATAAAATATTTGCTTCAAACCAGCACCTCCGCTGCCTCACAGTTCATAATAAGTGATGGTCTGAAATAAAAAACACACTTATTATAATTATACTGATAACGACAACAAAATTTAATGAAATGAATATTACTATTTAATAGAATATAATATTTAACATAATAATTACCTTATAAAAAGTTTTGCGACCGATTTTACCATTATTATAAATACTTATAACTTGTACTCACAATCAGTAATCGAATTAAATTTAAATTAAAATACACATTTTGCGTGCAAATAGTACCAATACCTATTGTGTTTTGTCAAAACAAAAGTGTCGTGTTCCATCCGGTTGCAGTACCTAACGGTATTTTGCAAGATTTTTCATTTCAATCAGGGTTGACATCCAAATGCAAATAATTATGTATTATTATTACCCATTTACTTAAACAAAATGTTGTATTTATTTCTTAATTATTATATACAAAGTTTATCTACGTTAAAAATAGGTATAGATTATGTATTTAAGAGTGCTAATGGTCTGTTAATTTACCGGATTATACAATATTTTCTCGATATGTAATTACCTACACAACAATATAAAAGACTCAATGAAACGTAAATAACAAGTCCTTTTAATCATATATTTTGATTTTTACAATTTAAGTTGCGATGTTTTAAATTTATATCGTTTGTCAACCCTAACAAAATATCATATTTTTCAACACAATACTTGTGATTATTGTACACCTATTTAAAAGTGTTATTCAGCAATACGAATTTTTATTATGACGCTGCTAATTTGGTTATGGATGTCACTTCCACATATTTTAGTGTAAAAATGGGATCATCAGTCCATACATAGTACGTAGCATGTATGATAATTATTTTGGTAGCCCTAAGTCTTTGTGTTGCGTTAGCAAATAATGATTCTAGAAAATTCTTAGTTATAATTTTTTTACAAATGTAATACGTACAAATAAGAAATGTCTCAATTGTGTATTATTTTGATTAAACACACTTACATTTCATTTAACAAATTTACATGTCTTTTCTGACTTATAAGCTAACGTTTTCGGAGCTCGGTACATCAAATTCGAGCCTCGGCTAGGAACAAAGTACTCCTACAACGACTACAGTGCGACCAGCGCCGAGTGCCTCCACTCTGCAGTTCAGTCCATAGAACAGTGGTTGTACTGGTAATTATACTTCAAGTGGCTGCCATTTAAAATGTAAGTCTTTATCATTTTTATTAATTTTCATATTTTACTCCAACCAATTTATATTTCAGATACAACATGTAGCCAAATACTTTGACATTTTTTTCACTAACTTTATTTACTCATAATTATTATAATCGTCAATAGATTAATTACAAGTGCGAGAAAATAGTTTTATTATTACTAGTTCAGTCCAAGTAGATAAACATTAACTTAACATTTTATCCTTTTTCAGCATAATAATATTTCAAGTAATAATAATTAATTAAAATTTAACAATTTACAGGTCGGACTCTGAGTGCGATCAACGCAGCAACTCTACAGATGTTGAACACGGTGCCGAGCTCCGGCGAAAACATTCTACTCCTACAAGCAAGCGTAAATCTACGAAGAAATCGACTGCCATTATAAGGTAATCATACTAAATTTACATCTACTCGTTATATTTAAATTATAATATTTCAAATTATGTACTTACGTTCGATATATTTATGTGGCGTTGCGGTCAGTGGTTGATTTTTTATTATACATTCATTTTCGTGTCAGTGTTCGCATAATAATATGTAATCCATAGTAACACTACACTTTTATAACTTAATAATTTTTTACCAACTACTAAGAATTTATGTTGTCTATATAAAAATGTAAAGTTACAGGAGATAAAAAAATACATTTTTACTGTTCAATGATACTCATACGGTTACTGAAATAGTTTATGATATATAAATATGGGAGATATTTTTTTATTTATTTTCAAATAACCAGTGCCTATGCGCTATTACTACAAATGTCGATCAAGTTTATGTTTATTCTTGTTCAGGATTTATTTTAATATCTAATCTTATGATTGCACAGAAAAAAATTCTTTCTTTCGCCTTCGGTAAACTTGACTTTTGAGGTAGATTAAATTGATTCTTAATATTATTTAATTGTTACTCTCACTTACAAGTAACAACAATTTATTTACATGACCATCACTACAATTTTTGTATTAATTTACATACTGCAATGAGCCTGTATGTATTCATTGTGTTATTTTTCGCAATGATTTTGAAAACCGACACCATGTAATATCAGTAAGTTATTGTATACTTATACGGATTATTTGTGTTTGTTACAGAAAAAAGGGGAAGACTGTGGACATATTCAATCTTAGTCGTGATGGCGGCAAATCCAAAGATCCTCCATCGCGCGTGCTGTCCACGTACTTCGTCAACAGGGTTGCAAACGGCAACGAACGTCGGGCGATTAACACAACGGGGGACTACCTTATCGATTTAAAAGTATATCAAACCAACGATGCGCGCAATACTGATGCACAAGAGCTCTGGAAGAAAGCGCTAGTACGAATAAAATTCCAGACACAAGACGATACACCGCAATGGCGAAAACTTCAATCTTTGGTGCACTCGGTGGATGAACTGTGTGAGGACCATCCTACATTTATATCAAATGAAATCTGTAATTAACGTTAATGTTATAACTATGAATAAATAATTTTTACATATTGTTTTGTTTCCTTTCTCAGCTGAACCCGCGTTATTTACAACAACAAACAGTTATTTTCTAATTATGAAATTTTAATGAAGCATTCTGTCCCACGTTACCAGAAATCTTATTGGGCATTCTGCCCCACGACGCGAAGGCGGATGCCTGAGCGAACAAGTGGGGCAGAATGCCCAATACTATACTACTCTTGTCTTATTACAAAAATGATTAGTGTCCTAATATGCGAAACTCGTGTCACTCTGCATGTCACATTTTGTAGTCGTAATAACGTTTTTTTATTACTTTAAGTCATAGTACTGCGGTCGTGTGCTTAAATTTACAGGATTTTATATGTTAAAAAAACGAGCCGACGATCCACCTGAATTGTGACCTGAGGGAAAGATAATTACGCGTAAGTAGTTGTAGAAAACCGTGATCAGTACTGCCGTCGTAAGGAAAAAGGGCACAACTTACATTTTTTGCGAAATTGAGTTATATACATATTCGGAATCAGAATAAAATGCCTAAATTCCTAATTTTTCATAGATTTTTAAGATCACGCTAAACAGGAAATACCTTAAGCTTAAAGGGCACAACTGAACTGTGACAAATGTGCTCTTTTATTTAATGTTTATCAATACTATACATTAACATGTAATATAAAAGAAAAGGCACAACTGGCAGTTATACCTTCATGTATCATATTATATGTACTATTATGATTACTTTTTACTACAATGAAAAGGCAAAGGTGAATAAAAGTGCCTTTTTGACAAGACTAAACTTGATCATGTATGGCCGGCTTAACAGGTTAGATGTGTAAGTGAATTTTTTTTTATACAAATAAGTTAATGCTTGACCACAATCCCACCTCATGGTAAGTGGAGATGTGGTCCAAGGTGGTGAGCTTATTGTGAACTTACTATAAGTGTTAACTTTGCTGTCATACTAAGGGAACACTTATGTGAAATGCACTATAATCAAAAATATTTCTTCTCAGATCTAACAGAACTGTGTAGTGAGATACAACATATCAATATAGGTAATCATTATATTGGTCATGAGTTTCTCAAGTTCATAAGCACTTTAAATACTTTTAAGTCTGCTTCAAATAACATCAAAATAAATCACACAAGACAGTAGCAGTAATCTGCAAATAAAAGAAAAACAATGCAACTTATAAAGCTAGTTTCCAGTTATGGGGTTGGCTATAGATCTAAGGTACCTGAATTTGATATTGGTGTGAGTTGAGAGATGTAGCTAGGGTTTAGTGTGAACGTTTCAAACTATTTTTAGGTTCCGGAGATGCGTTTTGAATTAATTACGACAAATATAAGTTTAACAAAAATTGCGTATTATGAAAGACAATTCTTGTCAATTTGGTCTACAGTTAGAGGGTACTTCGTCAAAAACGAGTGAAATGGAAGGTAGCACAAAACTTATTGCACTGTCAATGTTGTGTTCAGTTATTCCGTTAATCTTCGTATTACGTGAATGTGCTTTCTTGTTTCTTTTGGATTTTCGACGATCTCTGCTGTGTTATTGGACTGATTTGATTTCTTCTCATACGTTACTTAGCTTACCCCTACTCCACGCAGTCTTGTTTGCCCTACCCCTAGAGTGTTTTTTAGAAGCCGGAGGCGCGGAGGGAGAGTAGTCCCCGCCCGCTGTAATAAAGCACAGGCACCCGGGCGAGCCGGAGCGGCTGAGGCTGGTCGCTTGTGTTTGTTTTGGATTTTTAAAAATTTCCAGATGTAAGTCGAAATGGTTACAAAACCGACTTAGTCAACCCCGACCCCACGTGGTACTAGTCTGCCCTACCCCTAGAGTGAATGTAAACCCCGGAGGCGCGGAGGGAGAGCAGCCCCCGCCCGCTGTAACAAACTGCAGGCACCATGTGAGCCGAAGCGGCTGAGGCTGGTCGCCGTAGGCGACCAAAAAGTCGAAGCTGCGCAGGCGAGCATGGAGTGCCTGCAGTTTGTTACGAATGGGCGGAGGGGCTGCACTTCCCGCAGCGCCGGAGACGTTTGGAAGCCTGTTTGTGTATCAAAAACCCCTAAATTCTCCCTAAAAGTGCATATAATGTAATTTTGTAATTATAATGATTTGTGTCATTATTTTTCCAAAATAATAGTAGAAGTGGTGTAGTGTCGGGTAAAATTTTAAGTGTGGCTACCTGAATTTTACTTGATATATGTGTGTTATCTTACCCAGGGGTACGTAAAAGGTATCTTGATGCAATTTTTGCGCGCGGAGACGCAATTTTTTTCACACCAAGAAAAGCCGAAATATATTAAATCTCTTAATTTAAAATAACATAATACATTATGTAAACATGAAATATCACTATTTTGTCACTATTATAACTATCACTGTGAATACGGGGACCCATGCAAACACCTTGATGCCTAATTTTTGAAGCGGTAGACACCAAAATAGCTATTTAAAATGAACTAAAATACTTTTCTTTTCACACGACATATTAAAAACATTCATACCGCCATTTTGACAATGTCAGAACTGTCATAGAGTATTCAAACACTACTAGAGCTATGAAGGCGATTATACCAATCAGAATCGAAATAATCATCGAATTGAATCGTAATCGTATGGTACTACGTCACAATCATAATACATACTACAAATTAAAAATTTGTACCTAGTGCTTATAATCGAAATATTTTCATTACCTATCGAATAATTCTATTAGTATTGTATTTTGTAAATACTAATGCAGAATCGGCGTATTTTCATAATTGTATGATATCGTTAGGATTTTTAAATGAATAGTTTTCGTATCTACCCACCACCATTACATTTTAGAAATGGTTACAAAACCGACTTAGTCAACCCCGACCCCACGTGGTACTAGTCTGCCCTACCCCTAGAGTGAATGTAAACCCCGGAGGCGCGGAGGGAGAGCAGCCCCCGCCCGCTGTAACAGACTGCAGGCACCATGTGAGCCGAAGCGGCTGAGGCTGGTCGCCGCAGGCGACCAAAAAGCCGAAGCTGCGTAGGCAAGCATGGAGTGCCTGCAGTCTGTTACGCAAGGGCGGAGGGGCTGCACTTCCCGCAGCGCCGGAGACGTTCGGAATCCTGTTTGTGAATCAAAAGCCCCTAATTTCTCCCTAAAAGTGCATATAATGTAATTTTGCAATTATAATGACTTTTGTCATTATTTTTCTAAAATAATAGTAGAAGTTGTGTAGTGTCACCCCATACGGAGGTCCCGTCGACATTTATGACGAAGTTAAATCGATTAAAAGAGTTGTAATCGATTTATTGGCTGAACGTATTTACGCCAATGCTATATATGGGAAGAAAATGTAAATTGTCGACTGTCAAGTGTCATTGTCATTTCATTAAGGCAGTGGTGTGTTTAGTGTATTGTTTTAATACTTTGAGGTTAGGTTAGTTTTTTCTAAATATCTCGATATTACGTGCGTCGCGGAGGATTGAGGGTGGTATCACAGTATTCAGAGTCGAATTCTTAACAGTTTCACATTTTAACGTCACATTCTCGACGTTTGGCATTCGTAATTTAGAGTGTTAAGTAGAATCAAAGTTAGAATTTCAAAATTCAATTAAAAAAAAGTATTCGTTTCCTGCGAAAAAAAAATAGTAGGGGGGGTTCCTTGCATCCCCCCCACCCCTCCATCACCCCCCCTCCCCCAAATTCAGGTAGTTTTTTTATAAATTTTTACCGTAGTGTCTCTCCATACGGAGGTCGAAATTTTGCTTCTTCCTCCACAACCTGACAGTAATTTACACTAGTTTATGATAAATATTAAGTAGTTTTCACAGATTTATCCTCAAAATAAAAATAAAAAAAACTCAAAAACTACGTATTACCTTTAAGGGGGGGGGTCCTTACCCCAACCCCTCCCTTCCCCCCAACTCCACCCCCCTTCCACTGATACTAAAGAAATACCCAAGGTTTTTCCTATGTATTATGATTTTACAAAAAAAATCATAACTTGAAAACTATACCTTTCCGGTACATAAAAATTGTAGTGGGGGGCTCCCCTTTACCCCCCGCTCCCATCCCCCCCACTCCCCACCCCGAACGCAGGTACCTTAGATCTATAGTTTTACCCACAACACATTACACAAAAACTCCATTAAGCACTCAGAAGCATAATGTCTGAGGCTTAGTGTAATAATAAAATATAATAGTTAAAAAAATATTTAAAAAAACATGCTTTTATACAAAATCCAATTAAAAAATAGAAAATGAATTTGAATTAAGAATCGTGAATTAAAAATGTGGGGAACTTTTTAAGATATTATCCCTTCCACTCATTGACACCATGCACCCCACGCTTTTAATTCACGATTCTTAATTCAAATTTATTTTCTATTTTTTAGTTGGATTTTGTATAAAAGCATGTTTTTTTTTATTATAGTAATAAAAATTAATTTTTATTAATTAATTATTAATTTAATTAATTTTTATTAATTATTTAATAATTTTATTAATTTTTATTAATTAATTTTTTAATTTGATTTTTTGAAATGAAATTTAGGTTTTTTTTTCTTTCTTTCTTTCTTTTTTCTCCAAATATTGAATTATCATTGGTCCTCGATAAGTCTACGAAGTTTGAAAGAAATCTGACCATTTGTAGCGGGTCAAAATCAAGTCCAAAGGAGTCTATTACAAGTTACAAACAAACAAATATACATACATACAGGTGAAGCTAATATAAAGTATGTAAAAATAAAAAAAAATTGCTAAATAATCTTAGCATTAAATTAGTTTTTGCAAAACAACACTGATTTTAAATTGCAAGGTAATAATAACAATAAAATTACTCATTCATTATCTAGCAGAAGTCATTAAGATAAGATTGTCTTAGAAACATTTTTATGCTATTATAAAAACTGTGAATTTTGTGTAAACTAATAATAATGCTACACACTAAATAGTTCCACACAAGGATTTTCTGTGTTGTGGGTGCCATTAGCAAAACACACAAACTCTTTTTGATGCTACCGACAAAGGAACTAACGATCCATCTGATTGTAGGTGGCCATTGTCGCCCCTTAACATCAACAACAAAGGCATTGCTGATGCATTGCTAGCCAATTTAAAAAAGAAATAAAGTGCAATCATCATCATCCTGCCCATTTCCCAATTTTATTTGGGGTCGGCGCAATATGTTTTCCTCTTCCACACTTCCCTATCAGCCGTCATCTTTACACTAACTCTCTTATCTTTCATATCATCTGTAACACAATCCATCCATCTTTTCTTTGGTCGTCCTCTTCCCCTTCGTCTGTCCATCACATTCATATCCAAAAGAAATAAAGTGCAATAAAAGTGCTAATTATAATAATATTCCAATAAGCCGAGCCTACTTTTGGTGATCCTAGGGATCAATATGTGGATCTATACTATATTCACATTCGAATCAGAATTTACATAAGCACTGTGTTGCCTAGCAACCACAAACAAACAGGTGCATGAAACTTTTGGTCGTATAAAGTACGTTTGAACTAAATCTGGAGTTCGCAAGTCGCGTTCCGTTCCACTCTTTATAATTTTATTTTATTTTTAAACATAATATTTATTTTGCAAAAGTTTAAAATAACACGGAATAGTTACGTATAAAATCGATATAGACTGTTTTAAAATACATAAACATAAATATAAAATGTTATTCGGCTTTGTTTAATGAAATTTAACTTATAAATAATTTTATGCTCATGCATATTGAGTGGAATGAAATATCTATATAATCTGTACAGTGCCTCTCTCAAGAACTTATTTGTGACGTGGCGAAAATTGGAACTAATGCCATCCCATTCATAAATTACTACTATGCGCACTATGATTGGTCCAATGCGTCCGGCAGCGCCCTCCTTATAGTCACAGATAAGTTGATTTCACTGTATTTCGAAATATAATACGACCAAGTTGCAAAGCATGTAAGCGCCATTATAGCTGTGAGGTTTTCGTAGTCATTTCTATTTATAGTCGTAGGTAGGCCGGCCTCAAAACAATAAGTTTCTACAAAGGTTTGAAGTCGCTTCACGAAATTAAGGATGTGCGCGCGTGAGTTATTCATGACGAAAATTGTTTTAAGATGTTGGTTTTTACGTAGTTTTCTCTTAGTGTGCTGTTGTTATAGGTCAATAGTAAAATAATGAAGATGTCACAAACGTTAAAATGATTATTTAGTTCTTTAATAGTTATTTGGTGTGCGAAATACAAATCAGTTTGTGAAAACCCTATAAAGGAATTTTTATGGCTTATTGACAAAGATTCTGATGCGAGTTTGACTCAAGTATAGGGTGTGATTCTCAGCTGGCAAATTTTACAACAGATGAATACTTGTTCTTGAATTTTTTTGTTTTCAATTCATTTGAATTTATTTGAAAATAATTATGCCAGTCATTAGCAAACAGGTCATTAGTTTATGGGCTAAGGAGACGAGTTAAATTCATTGGTGAAATATTTTATAAGTTGTTTGTTTCAGCCTATGGTTTGCGCCCACATACCGAACAGTGGTACAAACGAACGAGTGTTACAAAACGAAATCAAAATCATTCCAGGGAACCATACAAGCTACAACAAGCAACAATCTGTGTACCGAGTTTCATCTTAATCCATACTACGATTATTGTGTGATAAAAATACAAACTTCCACATTTATAATATTCACATGATTTGAATGGCAAGAATCCTTTATGTCAACTTTGAAGATAATTCTTACCAAGCATAAACTATTAAATGAACTTATTTAACTACCTACACTTAATATTATGTGCAAGTGTAAATATTGACACTGGAACAAGGAGTGACTCACAATGTTTATATATACTATGCCGAAAGTATACATGCTGTGGTACGTGACTTGGGAATGATCAAGTATGGCTGTCATCGACTCCTCTTCACATCATCATGCAAATACAATGAACATATTGTGCAAACGTATCTAATCTACGTTAAATTTGCATCTACCTAAGTAATTACATTACAAAAACCATACAATAACAAGCCACAAAACCGTCAGCAAAACTAAAGAACAATTTATACAAATACCTCTGCGGCAGATTGTCCGTCACAACGAAGCGGATATCCCGACATGTGCACAGAGTTCACTTAGCAGAACCCTCGCAGATTTCATCGATCACTTAATCGCGCACATTTTATCCCGCACTTAGAGAAATAATTAACAAAATACACGAAAACAAGAGTTTACGAGGAGGACAAAAATGGCGGACCTAAAGTGAACTTTACGACCACAACGGCGTCACAATAAAAACCACATTTTCACGAAAATACAAGGTACACTCACCTTATAAAGTTCAATATAATATGTTTTGGCCTTTTGGCCAAGTACTTGATTATTTTTCACGTCTTTTCCATCATTCTTAGAAGTCATTTCTCAAGAAAATAATATAAAACGACATTTAGGCGCTTCTGTTTTCGTAAAGCTCCTGTCAAATGTGACTGTGTTACCAGCTGAACAATGGAGTTTATGTTTTTCGCAGATAAATAAGATATTTTTTTCTATTGAAGTGAAATTATTATCTGTATACCACAGATTAAAGGCAAGGATATTAAAACTATACTCCATGCGATTTGCAGCCGAAACAAATGTAAACAAACCATTAAAATCGTTTTATAGGGTTTTTTTTCCAACTGACATGAATTTGTACATTAAATGCGTTTTATTTAGACAAACTCCTCATTAAGGTATTTGTGAATTCCTAAATAAATACCTAGTGATCGATAACAATTATAAATTCCGAGTAAATGTGGAAACAAACAAAATTATATAACACTGTCATCATTCAAACACTTTTCAATGACAATCTTATTTCCAAGGAGCAATTTGAAACTTCTAACCACAGAGTACTTAATCACTACGTTTCTTCTAACATAATGTACTATTTTGTTTTTTTTGAGTAGTTTGTCTAATAAAAACGCATTTGGTGTAAAAATTTAAGTAATTTGGTGAAAATACTAGAAAACGATTTTATTCGTTTGTTTACATTTGTTTCCGCTGCAAATCGCATGGAGTTATAGTATAAAGTATTGTTAGGTTTTTAATACACATCTACGTTGTTTTTGTCTTCTTCTTTTTTTTTGATCATTAAATAAAAAATATGAAGAGTCACAAAAACCCTAAAAATAACACTAAACATATTATACCTAAGACCCCTAAAAAATCCCATCTTACACATTTACCGCCTAAAGGAGGGAAAACCCCTAAGTTGGGAACCCTGTCGCCTTGTGGAGCGCACTTTCCAGCCGGGTGACAGTCACGTCACTAGATGTTGCCATCTGTTAGATAGGAATTATTTGTCACCGTGCTGTCATGTCACCATAGTCAGCGCACTCCCATATAATTATCTTCATAACACTCGACTGGGTAACTAAAAGTCTCCGTGACAAAAAGTCACAATCTGCGCTTCTTAGCCTAGGTGACCCTAGTGCGGACCAACGTCAAATAACCTTATCGATAATCCATGGATATGGAGTGTCTAGTGTAGCCACACGTAAAATACGCTGATAGTAAATCAAAGATAATATTTATTTTAATGCTTTTAGAAGAACTATGATTTATTCTAATGTAATAAGAAAAACATTGTTTACTGTTTTTTCTTACTTATTGTAAAGAAGTTTTTTTCTTTAAAATTAAATGAAGAGGTTACGCCATTTTATTTATGGCATATAAATAGTGATAGTGAAGTTTAGGACATTGCAGTGTCAATTTAATTATATATTTTACGTTATATATAAAACATTGCCTTTTATCTAACATTTTTAATTTGGAAAATCTTATTTCAATGCTATCGACATAGTGGCGAACTGCAGACTTGCTTGAAACCTATTCTTTTTACTGCAAAACGAATATATCTGACTCGCTTTTAATTTAAATTTTATAAGTCCGAAAACTATTAATGGTTTCTCATCTAAAAGAAAATTATGGCAAAATATTTTAAGAAATTTTTTTTCTTCACCCTGCAGTTTTTATAAATAAATAGCTTACCGGTATTTAATACCGTTTATATAGCCCATTGATTTTGGAAAACGATACTTGTATGTATGAAGTAATCTGTGTTATTTATGGGTGGCTCATGGGGGTTGGCTGGCTATTCTCCGTCGAACCATAGAGTAACTTATCGTCGAACAACTTGTACAAAGCAACGCGAGTAGTGTCAGTCAAGAAATATTGCGTTTTTCATTACAAATAATCTCCTTAAATGTAGAAAATGTAAATTAAAACCTAATATTCGATCTCAATTATGTAAGTGATATACAAATATCATCTTCCGCGTGATCTACCTAATTCTACGCAGTCTGAATAATATAATTCGATGTGTCAAAGTGGTTGGCTATTTGCGAGAATACAGTAATTTATGTTAGATATTTATCTGAATATAAAGAATTTCAATATAATAATTTATTTCATGTGTTAACTGTCAGCTAACCGTGATCTTTTGCCATATATTAACTTGTATAAAACAGATTAGCTTGCTGTATCTGTACATCTGGCACTCATTCAGTCCATAATTTCTCTTCCGTTTTAGCTGGTTATTTATCTCATTGTCCACTCAAGGTTTACTGAACGCAAATATTTTTTAAAACAGTAGTTACCTCATTATGTTTGTCTTGAATTAGGCACTGCAAAGTAGACCTGTCGGCTTTATATATTTACATTCTAAATCTTTCGTATACGTATTTAATTGTCAGTTGTTTATTTTACCGTTCAGCTTGGCGTTGTGATGTGTGAACCGAGTGATAGTTACGTTTATCTTACAATATACAAGTGAAGTGAAGAAATTGCGACAATGGCTAAGAAATCTGAGAACATTGGTGGAAAGCTAGTAACAGTATCTGTGGTGGGATTATCTGGTAAGTTTCCAATCAAAATTAATATTTTATTTGTATTCTTAGAAAATCATGTAATATTAATATCCCCATCCATCCCAAGGACTGGCTCCAATCCATGTAGATCTTCAAGTGTTCTATTTTGAGAAATGTCATCATAATTGATTTTTATAAAAATTCTTCTACTATCCTCTTTATAATCGCTCTTCTGCTGATTGTAATTCGTGAAATGTGATGTTATAGATTCAGGACTTCTAATTCCAAGCAGCATGTATGTTTTCTTTATACAGGCATATATAAATTATTTATTAACTGTCTGTAAGTATTGTGAAGATCATCCTCATAATGGGAGAGATAACAAAATATTTGCAAGAAAATCAGCTCCTACCTACCTCTAAAACTATGAGGGCCTTTGTCAGTTTTCATAATAAAATTAATAAAACATGTTTCATCACTTCCACATTGTCTTGTTAGGATGAATCTACAACTCTAAGCCTAATGAGATTTGATGACTAGTATTTTGTCTTAGAGATTACATAAAGTTCCCATTAAAAATAAAAATAATATTGAAATAGTACTGAAAACATACTAAATCTATTTGTGTAGGTACATTTCATTGGCATGGGACTCTTCATATCAAGTTTATAAATAAGGTCTTACTTAGAATCTACTACTACATCACTACTTCTAGTGTTAACAACAAAATTGTAAGAAAGAAAATCCTTGAGAAACAATTATAAAGTTCAATAACAACACCATTTATTCTGGGCAACAATACCAGCATGAATCATAGGGTATTAAATAAATACCCAATTCAAATGCCTTTATCACCAATTGTCAACAGTTCATTCATCTATTGTAATGTTATCTCTCCTATTTCCTCTTAATAATGTTTCGTTTTAGTAGCAGGGTGTCAATAGGAAGATAACAAGTCTAGAATTATTGGCTGATTTACTACTTAGCTATGTTTGGTTAGAGGGTTGATTTACAAAACATTATTCTTATTCTTAGCTGAGAAAGACACTATGGTATTAAAAGGCAACCTTATTTCTAATTGAATAGGGTTTTCCTGGTAACTATATTTAGGTAACACTATATTTAGATAACATTATGTTTAATATTTACCACTTGATGAAAATATCGTAGAACATATAGACATATCAAAGTAGGTCAATCTAAATCAACAGATTACAAGTGTAATCTTTTTTATTTGAAATTAATTGTACTGAAAATGCACCTAAAAGATGTAATTTCATAAATAATTATTAAATCATTATGATGTTATTAAATCATTGTATGCTTTCAATATGAAAATGCAAATCATAATACACAGTTCTATTCTTTGATACAGGGCCAGGAAGAAGACAAGTGTTATAATTACTTCGTCTGTGTTTTGACAAATAGATTATGAAGTTTAGACACCAGTTGTTGGGAAACATTCCAATCTTATTTTTGGCTGCAAATTATGGCTCGTTATGATCTAGTTTTTGTGTAGAAAACACACAAATATTTAACATCTTAGCCTCCAAAATAATGACACTCTCAACATAAAATTGATAAGTTATGTCCCACTCAAGTTTGAAAATAATAAATAATAATAAACGCTGACACTCATGCCCCCGCAGTAGGTTTTTACCTGTGTCGCGGGTGGCATGGACGACACATAACACATAACAATAACACCCATGACTCAAGTACAAATATTTATCTGTCACATACATAACAATCTGCCCCCGCCGGGAATTGAACCCAGGACACCTCACATTCCAGGCAGGGTCGCTGCCAACTAGGCTACAGGGTTGTCATAGTTGCTAAGGTTGCAGTTTTCATGAAATAGAAAGTTAATAAGTTATTCAGTTTCATCAAACAGGCTTGTGCAGCGATTATACTGGGTTAGTGGGGCATAACAATATACAATCTGCATTTTATATGCATGTGTACTAATTGCCTACATGTCTTATATTGGCTGATGCTTGGATTGAGCAGAGTGATTATACTTGTATATGTTTCTGTTTAAATATAGTTTTGTTACATAAATCCTTTCAAGATAAGCCAATTTATGAAAGTAAATTCTATCATTTTAACAAGATAAATTGAAAACAGTGACAGACAAGAAAGAACTCTAGGGATCTATAGGGGCTCAGCAATATTACTACATAGAAGAGTCTGATGCTTAACCACAATAAAAATACATAGTAATAAAATTTGACTATTTTGGGGTTCTGCCTAATATTTACTTTTTGATTAAAGGGCTCTGTGTCCCCCACGATAATGATTCATTGTTCCTGTGTTACTAGAAAAGATAAATCGGATTCTATAGTAGTATAATTATGGAGACCTAGCTTGATATATTCAGAGCATCGTGGTGTAGGTCGAGTGCCTCTTTATCATTAGAACTGAGGACTAGGGAGTTGAAGTAGCTTTATAAGAAATCAATAGCCTATTTTATTTTTATTTACAAAATCAATCTACTTGTGTAATTAACTATGGTTCCAGTTTACTGTAAGTTTATGATTTTTATACAAAAACTGAAAAAAAAAATCAAGTTCATTATTAAATTAAGCCAAAATTATTAGTGTTCATATTATTAACCGACTTCAAAAAAAGGAGGAGGTTCTCAATTCGACTGTATTTTTTTTATGTTTGTTACCTCAGAACTTTGGGCTGGGCGAACCGATTTTGATGATTCTTTTTTGTCTGTCATGTGGTCCCATATAAATTTTATTGAGATCTGACAATGGCATCCATGATAAAACCATATAAGTCTTAAATTTGTATTAAGTAAGCGCGACAAATGGACGAATAACTCAATATCACGCCAGCCGATTTTGATTATTCTTTTTTTAATCGAAAGCAGGTGCTTGTCACGTAATCACACATAAATTTGAATGAGATCTGACAAGTAGTTTTAGAGTAACTTTGAAGTCGGTTATTTTTTATTAGTAAAATTTAGATTATTTTCTTGAATCTTTTGTGTGTATTTATAGTATCAGAGACAGTACTTATTTCAATTCAGCATTTTCTCGAGGTCTATAGCTCAAATAAATTGAATAATTAGAAATGCATGAAAAATTTAAACCCAGGTAGGTACCTTAAGAGACTGATCTTCAAATAATAATTGGTTTTCATCTTATAAAACAAGTAGGTATAATAAGTTTGCTAGAATAAACATGTGTAATGTGAGGGACATAATGGAACAATATTGTATTATAATTAGCTATCTATACATCTATACAAATAAATAAAATTGGAGAGTCTGTTTGTAATATTAAAATAACTGCTTTTTACTAAGTGCATTTGGATTTATACACGGTACATATACCAAATAACATTTTTTATAATTTTTGTCTGTCTGTCTGTTTGTTCCGGGTAATCTCTTAAACGGCTGGACCGATTTACACGGGATGTCAGCGGCAGATAGCTGATGTAACAAAGAGTAACTTAGGCTACTTTTATTTTAGAAAAAAAATAGTTTGTTAGGCGATGCGAAGTTCGCCGGGTCAGCTAGTTATAAATAGCATTGATGGGTAACCCTCAGCTTACCCAAGGTTATGTATGTAGGTTTATCTATTTACAGGGGAGATCCCCTGTTGACCCACTTTAATCTACTGTAAACCATCCCTTGATTTTGATTCTAATCATGCTGCCTATGTGTTCAAAACCTTACTTTGAACATTTAACCCTGATCCTGTGTCGTAAGAGGCGACTAAATCCGTTCTGTGGGTGGTAGGGTGTCTTGGAGGAATATTGTTAATATTGATTTTAAAAGTTCATTAATACCATTATTACTGTTATTACTATTTCTCCATGAGGTCCGCCTGGATAGCTAACACACTCTTGATTCAGCTTCCAAATGACTCGTCATGTTCCGACTGGGTGCTGGAGAGCCAGTTCTTTCTTTCTCTTTCTTCCCACTTTCCCTGAATAGATGTTATAAAATTATTTAAATATTTATTTCCTTGCTTCCTCTGCCACAGGTACTGAGAAGGACAAAGGGCAGCTCGGTGTGGGCAAGTCTTGCCTCTGCAACAGATTCGTCAGGACAGACGCCGACGACTACAATGTCGACCACATCTCGGTGTTGAGTCAGGTGAGGAAAGTATGCAGTGGCGTAGCTAGCCATAAGGAAGCCCCATATCAATATTTGCTCTGGAGCCCTCTCAACGTCAGCTGTCAAATCTGAGTGTCAAATATAAAAGGAGTGCCAACTGTAGCGGTCGTAGGCCGTTGGCGAGCTTTTTTTTGGGAGTGTTAGTGGGGGCCCCTATACGCTGGGGGCCCCGTATAATTGATACGGCGGTAGCTACGCCCCTGAAACTATGATACGTGAGTGTGACACACTTTGATAGTGACATTACGTGAATAATATTTCACAGGTTGTAGTAGAAGTGTTTTGGATCCAATTGTTTCGGTTACGGCTTAGGAGCATCAAGTCATTCAAATACCTGATATTAAACATGTAATAGGTACCTACCTATTATTAAACGAGTTTATTTAGCTGTTTGTTTGGGTCTGGTAAATCTTGCAAGCCTTATTAGATCAACTTCCACTTATACAAGGCGTTATAAGTACATGCCGCGTACGACGTGTCTTACTAATTCAGAAAATTCATAATCGCTGTCATACGTTCGTAATCTATCACACGTTAGATCGATACATTAAATAAGAATTCAAAGAATATTGAGATTGACGATCGACTGTTTTTTCCTTTTCCTAAACACCTCAAAGAGATATTTTTTTTTTCATAGACAAAGTATGTACACACTAACATATTATAGTCCAAGATCCCAGAGCGATCAGACATGACTTATTTTTACATGGATGAAACCTTAACTACTCATTAGCGTCTAGTGTACTTTGAATACCTTGCGTGCTTGTGAAGCTTGCCCTATGACACCTGGGCAGATACGAGGTGAGAAAGGTAACTAAAAATAAGAGTTATTTTACTTAAATTAGTATGGCTGATTTTTATATATATTTTGTAGAATATTATTCTAAACTAGTATCATAAAGTGTCAGACACTTCTCATTGACCAGAGGGATTGTCAGACGCTTTAAATGCAATAACTTTTTATAAAGTAGCACTAAAAGTGACTTCACATCCCATAATAACCGAAATTGAATTACGAAATAGTCTCAAAATTATGAGATAAATAAAAAACATTCTCATCCATAGCTTTTCCGATGACAGAAAATACTGTAAATAGTCATCCTTGACTGTGCCCGAGAACCTTAGAATCGCCATCAGCTGATTCAGCAATAGGTACTCACTTCTCGGTCGAGTATTCTCGAGTTGAGTCTGAAACGAGGAAAAAAAGAATGCAAACCTACACCGACCGCCGTTTGCGGCGAAATGCTGAATAAATGATTTTAATACCGGCCACAGTTCCGTGCATGTTTATTTTTACAAAGTTCGTTATGAGGGTACAGGAATAATTCGGTGGTTTTGTATGTCTGTTTGAAATGTCGCGAAACGCTTTGAAATTTCGAATGATTTATGGGTGAGGGTTAGACATTCAGGGACAGTCGGGGATGAGAATGGACATGGTGTACCGGGATTTAGAAGAAGTGTAATAAGTAAAGTAAAATGTCTTGATAGTCTTTACTGATTTCTATAAAACAGAGGTTGCAACTGGCTCAAAAAAAGTTTCTTGAAGCTTCAAGTTATAGCCAATATGAGCAAGTTCGACATGTGATGGCAAATGACCAACGTTGCGTATGAACAAGATGTAGGAGCCTTTTCTGTTCTGTATGTTGTATTCGTTAGATGCAACCGAAACTTTAAAAACATTTAATTCTTTCTTCTCTTTTTTTCTTGACCGGCAACGCTTCGGTGATGTCTATAGTGTTACAAGTGACTCGTCTGCTAATTTTTTCTGGTATTTACATAAAAAAATACAGTTGTTATATCATATCAGGTGACACCGATATTACTTTCTTTTTACCATGAACTGTCTCCGGATGCGCGATGATAATAAAGGTGATCAACCTAGGTTACGTTTAAAATTTCGGTGTCCATCACAGCTCTTCTAGCAACATGCCTCTTAAAGTCTTCAATTGAAATTGAAGTTTTTGTAAGTTGTAACTGGGGACAGTTATCATGTCTTGAGATTAAGACACTGACGAAGCATACATATGACCATCCATTTTGCCTCTGCTCCTCTTTTCGACTTTCAATCTTCAATTCTGTCTTCTTTAAGTCTGGATAAAGAATTTGAAATTAAATTGGTTCTACTAAGACGGCGGGGATGTTTGGGATTGAAATTAGTGTGAATAATGCGTCCTCCAAATTAGCCGAGCCAGTACAAGCTGACATTTGCGGTTGTTTGATGCGGTTTGGCCCTTCGTCAACGCCTCACAAACCTCACATACAGTTGACGCGTAGTTTGGATGATATAAAAATCTGTGATTGATTGAGCTGAGCTATGAAACTAGCGCTCTGCCTACGTTTTCTGGAATAATAAGTACCGTATGTCTTATTCCAGACCATGGTCTAAATGTGTGCTAAAGACCGTATTAATAAACCGATCTTAAGATCTATGCGATCTCAAGATTGGGTTTGAGATGCTGAAACATATCGAATCGTAAAAATTACATTTGTAAGATCTGAGATCGTGCTCTTGAGCCGAGATCAGTTTATTAATACGAGCCTGAATTTCACGTTTAAAGTGTTTCAGTAGGTACGGAGAGTTAGTCTACATACAAAAACACAGTTTCTTTACTAGGGTCACTTGTCCATTACCTGTGGTAATGTACCCCTCCTTTCCTAGGGGTCCTCAGTTCTGTAGCTATCTGTTGCCATCTAATATCACGAACAAAGACAGTGTTGTTTATCCTCTTGTTACTGCGAATGACGCGGCAAACCCATACGCTCGGCTATATTCACCGGCGGATACGAACGTCCGCAATAAACCCTTAATGAGACAAAGGTATCTTTCAAGTTTATTGGTAACGTCAGCTACTTGATCGAAATCGGAATCGAATGACGTGTGTAGCTAGTTTACGGAAAATCAACGCGATTATAGTCTAAACCTGGTTCTTAAACTTTGGAATGAGAGATATCGAACAAACAAAAAATTAACAACTTCCTTTTTTTAAAGTCAAAAATATAACTTTTTTACGGCTATTTAAACGTAAAGGCAAGTAATATTTACATCGGTTTGTTAAGACCAAAGACAATGTTTTATGACTGGTATTAAAAGTGTGTAATTCATCTGTGAGTCGCTAGAAGTTAAACGTTCAAAGACAAGTTAAATGATTGCGATAGCGGTCGTAATAAATGGATGCTACTAATTGTGGTATTACATTGTTCATAAAGTTTAATATAATACATTTTGGCACTCGATATAGCTTATGGAATGGTATTTATTTAAAAGGAAATTAATATCTGAGGTATATTTGCGCTCTTGTAATGTTAATGTCAAATACAGAATTACATATAAGGTACAAAATTAGCTAAGTCTTTGAAATAGCTTCTTAATTACATAAATACATTTTTAAGCATTTGAAAAACTTTAATTTTTCAGTTTTTTGAAGAAAAAAAAATAGGCGACGATAAGCACTTACCATCAGATGTTTTATGTTTACCTCTAAAACATTCATTCAACTTTGGAGTAGATCCCATTTTTTTATAAATAACATATAGCCCATGTTACTCAGAAATAATAGAGCATCTTATTGGTGAAAGAATTTTTGAAATCGGTGTATTAGTTTTTGAGTTTATCCATTACAAACAAAAAAAAGAAAACTAAACAAAATATCACAACTTTCCTCTTTATAATATTAGTTTACATTTTGTGTACTTACTTAAAACTTAATACTTGTAGGTACACTTTGTGTATCAGATTAAAACTGTAGGAAAAACTATCTGATACACAAAGTAACTGATAGCACCGTGTTTAGTAACGCTGTAAGCTTTTTGTTCAATGTTTCCTTTGTCCAATGTTAGTACAGTTAGCTTCAGTTAGGTCTAGCAGACCACGTTACCGCTAGGGTATCCCTCTGTCCAAGTACCCGTATCCGTCTGAGTAATTTTTGCTCTTATTGCCATAGAGATAAAGTTTTTTTTTCATCGGTTGTAGCCGATTCTGCGTTGGTAAGTCTGGGGAAACCCTGATGTTGAGCAAATATTGTCGAAAACAACTTGTCGTTTTCTGCGTGTCAAACAAACGAAAGGTTTGAAGTTTGAGAGCTACTAAAATGTGTAAACAAATAATTTGGTGTGAAAATTAAAAAAAAACTCTTAATAAAAAAAAAATTTACTCGAAGATGGTTTGGAAATTTACAATTTCTTCTTGCTTCACCAATTAGTATTTTTGGAAGAACTGACAAGGAACTCCGTAGGAAAATATTTGGTACAATAATTACAGAAAATATTTATGATCATTAATATTAAATGTCCAGGAATTCTTGTTCCTAAAAGAAACATCCAGTTTGTTAAACATTCGGCATGCAACAGCGAAGAACGTTTTTACTAACATAGCTTAGATAGCGTTTTTCTCGTACATATACTGTGAAGTAGTTACTACAGATCAAAGTGAAAAATGGGGACATTTAGTTCCAATGGGGTGAATCGGCACGTATCATTAGACCCTATAATCGGAACGTCCCTAACCGCAAACTTGGCAGCGCTAATGATAATCTATCTGGCGAGACCAAGGTTACACGTAACATTATCTTATCTTTACGTACTATATTACGTGTTGAATGTCCTGTGTTACTTAATAGATAAAGATATATTGTGAATTCATTATGTGTTATCATTTGTGGTTCCGCATCCAAAGCAGCCTAAGGAATCCCTGTCCATGTGTCAAATTTTCCAAATGTACTTGACAGAATATGACTTTTTTTTTACAAATTACGAATATTGTACTCGTAAGATACTACACTTACATTCTTTATATAAATAGTTTTGGTGTTAAATAGATTAAACTTCATCGGCCATATTAATAAACATAGACTAAAGCAAGAGTAACTTTAAAACTTGTCGTAAATAAGATTTAATTAAATTCAGTATTAATAAAAATAGAGTAACGAAGAAGTAAGCTACTCCGAGTCTAATCTCAGAATCAAAGTTAGTCCATGTCGCTACATACACTATATTCACATTCGGATCAGAATTTACGTAATCACTGTGTTGCCTAGCAACCACAAACAAACAGGTGCATGAAACTTTTGGTCGTATAAAGTGCGTTTGAACTAAATCTGGAGTTCGCAAGCCGCGTTCCATTCCACTCTTTATAATTTAATTTCTTTTTAAACATAATATTTATTTTGCAAAAGTTTAAAATAACACGGAATAGTTACGCATAAAATCTGTATAGACTGTTTTAAAATACATAAACATAAATATAAAATGTTACTCGGCTTTTTTTAATGAAATTTAACTTATAAATAACTTTATGCTCATGCATATTGAGTGGAATGAAATATCTGTATAATCTGTACAGTGCCATCTCTGAAGAACTTATTTGTGCCGTGGCGAAAATTGGAACTAATGCCATCCCATTCAAAACTTACTAATAGCGCACTATGATTGGTCCAATGCGTCCGGCAGCGCCCTCCTTAAATTCACAGATAAGTTGATTTCACTGTATTTCGTAATATAATACGACCAAGTTGCAAAGCATGTAAGCGCCATTATAGCTGTGAGGTTTTCGTAGTCATTTCTATTTATAGTCATAGGCAGGTAGACCGTAAAAAATAATTTTGTGCAAAGGTTACAAGTCGCTTCACGAAATTAAGGATGTGCGAGCGTGAGTTATTCAATGATGAAAATTGTTTTAAGATATTGGTTTTTACGTCGTTTTCTCTTAGTGTGTTGTTGTTATAGGTCAATAGTAAAATAATGAAGATGTCACAAACGTTATAATGTTTATTTAGTTCTTTAATAGTTATTTGGTGTGTGAAATACAAATCAGTTTGTGAAAACCCTATAAAGGAATTTTAATGATTTGTTAACAAGTATTATGATACGAGTTTGACTCAAGTATAGTTTAGCGACCGATTAGGCGTGGACTAGGCTGCATTGACGACATTGACGTTGACTTGACGCATAACAAGAGTACTTCGTTGTTCTAACTAAACGTTCAAATTGATTTTTTCTTTGACCTTTTCTTCTTCATCCCAGTTAACTGAGCGAGCACGTTGTTGGTTCATGTAAATCAATTTTTAAATTTAACAAGTAACCATAGCATGAAACAAACTGCGAGGAGCGAAGTTAGGCGCTTGAAATTGAAAGCTGATCACGTCATTTGAAGTTGTCAATCCCAAAATATGTGTTGTCACTGTCATTTTAATGCATGAAGTCATTCACTGACTCACTCTTTTTACTTTTAAATTTTAAAGGTTGCCATATTTTACTCGTTGAAACCGGACTAAGAAATATATTGTTAGTCCGAGGTTACTCCATATTTATTAATATCATTGTAATTACGAAGCTATTACTTAGTTAATCGAGAATTAACTAGTCCGAGTGTAGCTTCAGATGATGCTTGAAATAAGCGATTTTTATTAATAGGGTACATCTGTCTTATATGAGCCTTACTATTTAGGTGTTTGCCATTGTCTTCTTCTAAACACTAGTAATTATAGCCCATTTTAAGGGGTCCTTCAACTAATAAATCGCCTTGTTATATTATAAATACATTGGCATTTGGAACATTTCTTTCCCACTGGTTATCGGTCCTTTGAATTGCCACGTAAATTAGTCCTGCGAGCGTCTCATTGCGGGATAAAATTGATCATTACTAATTCCGTCACGTAGCGCCGAGTGTCTATCTCCGAAGCACGCTGACTCCCAGACTCAAATTGTATAAATGGTAAAAATAAATATAACAAACCTGCTAAATGATCTGTGCGACTGTGCTTACATAACAGTGGCGGATCCTTGAGTGACACCAGGGGGCTCAAATTCCCCCTAATCTATATTCAAACATCTATATTCACTCGTGATAATATTTAAATAATGTAAATAAGGTTCATTTTATGTTGTCAGCTGGTTCAAGCTATTTCTTTCATACGCACAACCAAGAATTGTATAGTACAACTGGACTCCAAGCTTCGAGGATACTTCCTCGAAGCTTGAAGTACCTGATGACTACGAAAATATTCAAGTACCTTTTCGAAGCTAAGGGTCCAGTTATACCATAAAGTTCTTGCGCACAACTCACTTATCACCGTCATCACTTGCAGTCGGACTTCAGCGGGCGCGTGGTGAACAACGACCACTTCCTGTACTGGGGCAGCGTGCAGAAGGAGCAGGATGAACAGGAGTACCGGTTCGAGGTGGTGGAGCAGACTGAGTTTGTTGATGATGCGTGCTTCCAGCCGTTTAAAGGTATATTCATCTATTTGACGTCCCTGTAGAATAGTTAGTAGTAACTAGTGACTCTGTGTGTGATAACTGATACGAGGGGTTCCGGATTCGGCTCCAGGTCGAGGCAGATATTTATGAGACGGATAAATATTTTTTATCTGAGACCTGTCCGAATTAAAGAGAGTTGAAGGTGTTTTGTGTGTAGTTGAAGTCTTAATATGTGCTAATGCTATGCTAATGCTATGCTGATGCTATGCTTGCGTCTCTAGGCTAAGGCAACATATCAGTTCGTTTTTTGTGGAATATCCGTTAGACATTCTTCTATTCCCATGATTTCCTATGGTGTCTATCCTTGATTTCCCTATATTAATTATATCTTTGTACTTTTTCGAGACTTCTTTTCAAAATCTCTCTTATATATTTCAGTGGGCAAAACAGAAGCATACGTGAAACGCTGCGTGGCAACGAAGCTCCAGTCTGCAGAGAAGTTGATGTACGTGTGCAAGAACCAGCTGGGAATAGAGAAGGAGTATGAGCAGAAACTGATGCCGGACGGCAAGCTGAGCGTGGATGGCTTCCTCTGTGTGTATGACGTCAGCCTCGTGCCTGGTAGGAGCTGGGAGAAGCAGGTAGGAGTGCTATAGATCCACAGAGTCTACTTCAAAAACTCTTACCACTGGCTTCTGAAAAGCTGATCAAAGTCAAAATCAACTAACATGTTTAGTAACTTAACAGCTGTGTCAAATTAAATTGAAATGGTCAGAAAAATCTTTTGTCCCGTAAAAAATACTATATTTCTTTCAGAAGTCTTTTTCATGTAAATAATCACGTATTACAGATCAGACGACTTCTGTTTAATGCACGAAGTCAATTTAATGCAAGAATGTCTCAGTTTGTATCTCATCATCAGTTTTGCATAAGTAAAGTGTCAATACTCCAATCCATTCCAGAACGAAATCCTAGCAGCGATCCTACAAAACATCTTAAAACTCAAAAAGCCAGTAGTCCTAGTTACATCTAAGAACGATGAGTCGTGTGAGCAAGGGGTGAGGGAGGCGGAGAGGTTGGTGCAACGGAAGGAGTTCAAGGGAAGCATTCCTATCATCGAGACGTCGAGCCATGAGAATGTTAATGTTGATCAGGCTTTCTTCCTACTGGCGCAGATGATTGACAAGTCTAAGGCTAGGATTAAGGTGAGTTTGTTTTCTAGCTTGATATTAAGGCCTGGGTTTAGGTAGGTTTTGCGCTAATTTTTGCCGACGGGCCCCCACTCCAATGGGGCTTGTAATGTTGGATTATTTTACGAGTCCAATTCCGGGAAAATAAAGAGCAAAGGGTGCCATAGTAGTAAATTTTTTGCTGTCATAGCAACGAGTGGTGCGACTCGACATTATGATCGGACAACGTCGTTGGTGGGTGCAAATTTAAATAAGCAGCAACTCACACATGCGTCAAAACATCGCATGTCGACCGTAAGTATTGACTAGGTCGTTGTAGATTTTAATAAAAAATATTTGGTTATAACTGTTTGAGAACTTGGCACACAATTGGCGACTAGGTTATGAGCCCAAGTTTGTCTTGTTGATAATGTATCCATAGACTTGAAGTTCGTTGATTCGTGGTTACGCATTGATCAATATGAGTATTAATAACTTGTGATCTTAATGAGGATTATGTAAATAAAATGTAAATAAAAACATACGTAAAACAATATTAACAGAAAAGATAATGAATTTATTAAAGTGAAACTTTTATTCAATCGCCGCAAATTTTTTTGTCCATCTATCGCATGTCGCATTACAGCCGGCCCTGGAGTAAGAATATTAATGGAGATTCAGTGATTTAAATAAATATTGCTCTTAGCTTTTAATATGCGTCTATCATCTAAATCTTCATCCACGGTTTTTTTGGGTGTCACCTTAGATTCCAAACTACAATGGGGCACCCATATAACGGCTCTCGCGAGTAAGCTAAGTAGGTCAGTTTATGCCATTAGAAAGATAAGACAGTTTACTGATGTAGAAACTGCTAAACTTGTTTATTTTGCATACTTTCATAGTCTCATGTCCTATGGTATATTGATGTGGGGCTCAGCGGCTAACGTTGATGCTATATTTGTTTTGCAGAAAAGGGCAATCAGAGCCATTTATAAATTAAAATCACGCGAATCCCTGCGTGAGAAATTTAAAGAAGTAGGCATATTAACAGTAGCATCTCAATTTATTTACAGCAATATTATATTCGTAAAAAAACAACTTAGGCATGTTCAAGCAGAATAGTGATACGCATAATCATTTAACTAGAAACAGACATAATTTGGTTTCGTCATCTTTTCGCCTAAGTAGGGTACAACGTTCTTATATGGGGCTCGGTGTACGTTTTTTCAATAAATTACCTAGGTCAATATGTGATTTACCTATCCAAATGTTTAAGAGATATGTGAAATCTCAGCTACTAGGCAAAGGATACTATAGTATAAATGAATATATTAATGACAAAGACGCCTAGAAACTAATGCCGCATCCAGTTCCGCGTAGGTTATAACATAATATTATGTAACCTCTCATGATTTTAAAAGATGTGCGAGGAGTTTCTTTCGGCTTTTCTTCTCCTCCATGACAAAGCACCCTTCCGAAAAGCTGTTAGATTAAAAAAATGACGTGCATAAGTGTATCAGTGATACCTATATGAATAAAAGATTTTGATTTGAAAAAAAAATGATTGTATTAATTATGTATTCCGTACTCCAATACGCAAATTGAAATTAAATTTTATAATTGAATATTTTGTCTACTATTGATTTCCCATTATCATTCCAATTGTTCAATAATTAAGTTAAGATTAAGAACGCAATTTTAATACCCTAAATCTAATAATTTTCTAAAAATGTTTTTAGTTTAATGCCTACAAACCGAAAAATGTTTCACTTGCATCTTGGTTTTATACAACCACACTTTTATGTTTTATTTAATGTATTCTTCATTGTTACTTGTTCCAGGTGGCCAACTACGCAGAAGCACAGCGAATAAGAAGGGAGGCGTTAGATTTTGTCACGGAGGCTTTCACTCAGCTGATTCGGATACATGTGCAAGATCATAAGTGAGTTCAACTTTAAATAATTATATTCTATGTAAATAAATTATTTCAATTATGTCAAGGATTTTAAATGATGTTCAGGCAGGGCAGTTTGTAACATCAAATATTATGTAACAAAATTAGGTCACGTCGAAAATGCCCTTCTACGTTAGCGTGTCCGTGACTTCCATTTCGGTCGGCAATGCGTTGCTAACTTCCTTAGTGATACGAACGTCCAGGAGGCGTTAATAACTGGCAATAACGTTTACCATTTGCGTCCTATAATAAAAATATATAAATAACAGTAAATTTTAGCGAATTGACGTTTGATACAAATGACAGATGACAGTTTCTTTTGACACGGCGTTACTTTGTTCAGGGAAATGTGGTCAGCGGTCAGCAAACGCCTGTGCCACTACCCTGAATGGATCAAGTTTGTTCAACAATTTGGAAATGATGGTACCCAGGTATGTAGTGGATTTGTTTATGTTTTATTCACGTATTTTGAAACCAAAGCCAAATTTATGGCCTTTATTGTCCACTAGTCCATTATATGTATGTGTATTTAGCAGGTTTTTAGACGAACCTTTTTTTGTAAACAATCATAGTGTCTTTTTTTTCGTAATTTTTAATTTAAAAATAAGGCAGACTAAAAATAAAAAGCATTTAAGAAAACAATATTGCTATTAAATTGACACTCATGAATTCTCTCTGGAAGGAATTATACACAAAAATATTTTTTTTAAATTTGACCGGCAGTTCCAGTGATTAGCGCGTTTAAACAAACATCAAACCTTTCAGATTTATTTTATTAGTAAGTGTAAGTGATGCATCATATAACACTTTCTTCTCTCTTCTCCAGGTGGTCTTCCGTCGTCATATAAGAAGGCTGAAGGAGGAGCGGTCGGCTAAGAAACTCCGGAAGCAGTTGGCCAAGCTGCCGCAAGTGCTGTCTCGCATGCAGCTGCCCACTGAGGAGTTGCAGGAGAAGTCAGTATCTTATATAATAGCAATAGAGTTCATTTTCTTACAAAACAGCAGAATTAGTCCTAATAGAAAATAAAGAAGATTGATTGACAAGAAAGTGAATTGTTTTGGGACCACACATACTCCATTTGGACTTGGAATGCAAAAGCTACGGCATACACGACAAGCACTAATGATATTATATTAGTCTGGCCTTACAAAAAAATGCGTCTATCTACTTCTTTACATCCAAATCACAAGTCACAAGTTTGTGTGTGAGGCACATAACGCGATTCGTCCTTGATAACACGCAAGGAGTGTGTGCATAATAATACATATTGTTATTAAATAAAGAAAAACCTCATACCATATCGTCCAACAGCGACTGGCCGATGGTGATCCGTCAGCTGCGCGCGCACCGCGATTACTCGGTGTACTTCACGTCGGCGCGCGCGCACTCGTCTGGCTCGGGCTCCGGCTCGGACCCGCCCTCGCCGCGCCCCGCCGACACCACGCTGCGGGTGGGCGAGCGGGCGCGCTGTCAGGTATATAATGTTGTGCGTCTGGTGATATATGTCACAGCGGATGGACTGGTGACTAATACGACACAGTGACTGGTTAGTCTCTAGGCAAAACTCTTTCTTGCCATGAGATGCGGGAAGGCCACGTGCTAATTTTTCCGCACTTAATGTCATTCCCATACATTTTGAAGGCAATCTTTGACATGAATGCTAACGAACAGTTAACGAAAACTGTTTCTCTAGAAGTTCAGGTATGTAAGGTAGCTACGTTATGATTGAAAGGAGTCTTAACACTAAAAAAGCATTTGGTCCTTCGAGCCGGATGTGATCCGAGCAACCAGTCGTCAGGAACTGCTGATGGTCTTTTATTTTGAACTGAACGTTTATAACGTTAGACATTGTTTTTGGTCTTAATTCAAACATTAATACTCTGCATTATAATGTTTTAATTAAAATTTAGTTAACTTTTGTGTCGCTGAACTATTTTATACTTTTCAGACGTTGGGCCAGTCTCAGAAGATCCCCTATGAGATATTGGAGACGAGCGAAGCGGCTTCGGTGTTCAAGACGTTCCTACATGAAGCGCAGGAGGAGCAAAGGAATTATGAGTGAGTAACCTTACAACAACTTCGATAAGTTTAACTTTAAACTTTGCTTAGTGGTTTGCTGTAGGCGTCAGAGTTTTTAACATTTTTGACGTCTGGTAATAAATACTGCGCGTAGGATGTGTCTGGGAATATCCATTTCATATGTTTGCAATCCCCTACAAAGCATGTAAGAATCAGTTGTTAGACTGTAAGTAAAATGAGTTGAAATTTTTACAACCTTTGGCAACTGATTCCTGAGAATGGGCCCATAGCTTAAAAGTTAACTGATAGTTATACGTTCACTGTACACACTAATACTATTGTACATATTTTGTCCGTTAGAAAATAAGTAAGGTCTGGTGGCCCTGGGCTCTCGGAATAAAGCTTCTTGGTAGAGACGTCGTACGTGCAAGTACTCGATAAGTAACAAGTACATAACAAGTAAGTATTAATGTTTCGAACAGATGGTGTCAACAATTCAAGCGTCTCCTAGAAGAAACCGGGTACGTGACGCCCGGCAAGCAGCTGTCCGAGGTGCGAGTGTTGCTGATGGGCCGCGAGTGCTACGAGGCTCTGTCGGAGGAGCAGCAGCAACGGGTTTACGACCAACACCAGCGGCAGATACAACGCCGCGCCAAGCATAATCTTCAGGTATGCAGTTTAGGTGTACACTGGTGTCTAGGGACTGATTTATTATACATTGCAGTGTTATTAAAGGAAAGGTGACTTTTTTTTCGTTTATGAAGCAATGGATAACGAAGTTTGTTTAAAAACTTTTAAGGGAATGGTTTAATAGTAGAAATCTACTTAATAAAATGCTAATGGTGATTGAATGATAGACAATGCCTGCTCAGTGGACATAGAAGCGATGGTTTTATAGTAGAAATCTACTTAATAAAATGCTAATGGTGATTGAATGATAGACAATGCCTGCTCAGTGGACATAGAAGCGATGGTTTTATAGTAGAAATCTACTTAATAAAATGCTAATGGTGATTGAATGATAGACAATGCCTGCTCAGTGGACATAGAAGCGATGGTTTTATAGTAGAAATCTACTTAATAAAATGCTAATGGTGATTGAATGATAGACAATGCCTGCTCAGTGGACATAGAAGCGATGGTTTTATAGTAGAAATCTACTTAATAAAATGCTAATGGTGATTGAATGATAGACAATGCCTGCTCAGTGGACATAGAAGCGATGGTTTTATAGTAGAAATCTACTTAATAAAATGCTAATGGTGATTGAATGATAGACAATGCCTGCTCAGTGGACATAGAAGCGATGGTTTTATAGTAGAAATCTACTTAATAAAATGCTAATGGTGATTGAATGATAGACAATGCCTGCTCAGTGGACATAGAAGCGATGGTTTTATAGTAGAAATCTACTTAATAAAATGCTAATGGTGATTGAATGATAGACAATGCCTGCTCAGTGGACATAGAAGCGATGGTTTTATAGTAGAAATCTACTTAATAAAATGCTAATGGTGATTGAATGATAGACAATGCCTGCTCAGTGGACATAGAAGCGATGGTTTTATAGTAGAAATCTACTTAATAAAATGCTAATGGTGATTGAATGATAGACAATGCCTGCTCAGTGGACATAGAAGCGATGGTTTTATAGTAGAAATCTACTTAATAAAATGCTAATGGTGATTGAATGATAGACAATGCCTGCTCAGTGGACATAGAAGCGATGGTTTTATAGTAGAAATCTACTTAATAAAATGCTAATGGTGATTGAATGATAGACAATGCCTGCTCAGTGGACATAGAAGCGATGGTTTTATAGAAGAAATCTACTTAATAAAATGCTAATGGTGATTGAATGATAGACAATGCCTGCTCAGTGGACATAGAAGCGATGGTTTTATAGTAGAAATCTACTTAATAAAATGCTAATGGTGATTGAATGATAGACAATGCCTGCTCAGTGGACATAGAAGCGATGGTTTTATAGTAGAAATCTACTTAATAAAATGCTAATGGTGATTGAATGATAGACAATGCCTGCTCAGTGGACATAGAAGCGATGGTTTTATAGTAGAAATCTACTTAATAAAATGCTAATGGTGATTGAATGATAGACAATGCCTGCTCAGTGGACATAGAAGCGATGGTTTTATAGTAGAAATCTACTTAATAAAATGCTAATGGTGATTGAATGATAGACAATGCCTGCTCAGTGGACATAGAAGCGATGGTTTTATAGTAGAAATCTACTTAATAAAATGCTAATGGTGATTGAATGATAGACAATGCCTGCTCAGTGGACATAGAAGCGTGAATCTTGGTACAAAAGTTCCTTGAATAGTGTGAGTGAATACTAAGAAAATACATATTTTTAAATTTATCCGCTAGTAAAATAAGTAATACAAAAGATATCGAAGCGTTGCCGATAATAAAGTAAGTAGAGAAATCGCATTATTTCTATTAACTGTCACATTTAATATTATTAAGGAGATTAAAAACCTAAAAGTGGATGTTTGTTCCCAGGAGTTACTTCTAGAACATGCCGATTTGTTCTATCACTTCAAAAGCATATCACCTACTGGGACCATCACTCAAGAGGACATCAAGGAAATTACCGATGTATTACAGGATGACTTTCGGTAAGTACTCTAAATAAAATTACGGTTTAGACGTATTAAGTAGTTATGTAGATAACTAAATTTTAAGTGAATAATTTTTAGTGCGCGTCCAAACGTAATAATTTAGTAAAGCTCTTTAGTTCATACAATTCATCACAACCTACTTAATTACTTAAGAATTTTACTAAATTTTAACTAAAATGTGCCTGTCCAAATGTGTCAAGTGATAAGCCTCGCCCACCTACTTAACAGAAAATAGAAAGATTTATAACTATATTATTAATAACTTGTTTACTTGCGTACTGAATTTTAACTACTTCATTAATTTACTTACTACTTAATTTACTTAAAATTTAGTTAACTACTTAATACGTGTAAACCGAACCTTAAGGCGAACTCGACTAAATTTGCACAATAAAACGTTATATATATCTGAGTGTCATATTCAGAGAAATTAGCGAAATTAAGCGCAAAAAATCTTTAGTTGAACAAAACAGGCCACGTTTTTACATACTAATTCATCATTAATTAATTCTTGTAGGTAACTTTGACTTTGTTTTTTGTTGAAATTTGCTTAGTATTGGCAGGTTTCAACCCATTAATGGACCATTACTGAGCACGGGTCTCCCCTCTCTCGGGACTCTCCTCTTGAGAAGGCTTACAGGATACTCCACCACGCTGCTCCAGTGCGTATTGGTGGAGGGGTTAGTGGCCAACAAGTGTCGGAACTTTTCATGTCGCCCGAGGGCTTCCGACATGGCTTAACGACTGTTATCTTACAACACTTGTCAACCGGGACCGAAGGCTGTACCACCCATCCAATCACCGACCGTTGTTGTTGCTCAGCTTGTGCCGCCGAGTTATGAGCGCTTTGATATATCTTCTGTAACACAAGCTCTCCTCACAGCTACAAGATGCTGGACCGCATGGAGCAGGACCGCAAGCTGATGCTGTTCCAGCACCTGGGCTTCGTGCACTGCCCCATGCGCGAGCACTGCCCGGCCGGCGCCAACTGTCTGGACGCCACCTTGCCCGTCATACTCAACACTAGAGTGGGGTGAGTCGGACATTGGACTTTTTAACCGACTTCAAAAAAAGGAGGAGGTTCTCAATTCGACTGTATTTTTTTTTATGTTTGTTACCTCAGAACTTTGGACTGGTTGAATCGATTTTGATGATTCTTTTTTTAATCGAAAGCAGGTGCTTGTCATGTAGTCCCACATGAATTTGAGCGAGATCTGACGAGTAGTTTTTGAGTAATTTTGAAGTGGGTTATTTTTTGTTAGTAAAATTTAGATTATTGAAGTGAACTGGTTAGTAGACAGACATTCATCTTCTACTTGAATATGAACGTAGGGGTGCTTTGTGTTATTGTTACAACGGGTACAATTAATGAATTTTACTAGCTGACCCGGCAGACGTTGTTCTGCAACATGCAATTTTTTTTTTTCAAAAATAAAAGTAGTCTAAGTTACTCCTTGTTACATCAGCTATCTGCCAGTGAAAGTTCCGTCAAAATCGGACCAACCATTTCAGAGATTAGCCGAAACAAACAGACACAGACAGACAGACAAAAATTTTAAAAAATGTTGTTTTGGTATGTGTACCGTGTATACATCCAAATGCACTTAGTAAAAAGCGGTTATTTTAATATTACAAACAACTTACAAAAAAATTTTCAGGGTACCTCCCCTACAGGTATAAGTGGGGATGATTTTTTTGATATACAAAAAAGGATACACAATATAATAAAATATGTTTGTCCGTGTTGTTCATAGGTCGTTGACGTCAACGGGCGAGTCGCAGTGCCTGGCAGGCCCACCGGCGGCGCCCTGGGCGCTCACCACCGACTCCAATCAGATCAACGTCATTATATTGGGGGTGAGTGTTACGACATACCAACTGGGTAACTTTTTCATTCGCTTTCAGTTCATTCGGAAGTGCGAAGCTCGGTGGCTTGTGTCGATTCTAAGTGATTAGCTATTAACCCCCTCAACAATCCGCACTGGAGCAGCGTGGTGGAGTATGCTCTAGGCCTCCTCAAATGGAGAGACCCGTACCCAGTAGTGGGCCATTATTGGGTTGAAGTCAGTGTTTGAATAGGTGACCGCTATTGGCAATAATTTCTTGAGCGTTTCCGTTCTTCGGAAGGCACGTAAAGCCGTCAGTCCCCGTTGTTAGCGTACCAGTCGAACAAATAGTTTAACGGAGGTCTTCGGGCGGCATAAAATACTTCAAAGCAAGTATTACACTGGTTTACATGTAATAACTTGATGTTAAACGCGAAAAAAACTAAATGTGTCAGATTTGCCTTACCTAATGTGAAACATATTCCAGCTCAAATTGTCCTAAATAAGGAAGTACTAGAACTAGTAAATTCTACAACATTTCTCGGCATTACCATAGACTCTCGACTACAATGGGGTCCTCATATTGAAGCCTTGTCAGGGAGGCTCAGTTCCGCTGCTTATGCTGTTAAGAAAGTAAGGCTCTTAACTGATGTAGAAACAGCAAGATTAGTTTATTACAGCTACTTTCACAGTGTAATGTCCTACGGTCTGTTGTTGTGGGGCTCAGCTGCAGATATTGAGTCAATCTTTGTATTACAGAAAAGAGCAGTTCGCGCTATTTACAACCTCAGGCCTAGGGACTCTCTTAGAGAATTGTTTAAAGAAATAAATATACTAACTGTTATTTCACAATACATTTTGGACAATATTATGTATGTTAAAAAATACTTTGATACTTTTCTTAAAAAGAGTGATGTTCACAATATTAACACAAGAAATAAGGCTAGACTGATTGTGCCTAGTTTTAGACTCAGCAAAACTGGTGGCTCGTTCATGGGTAGATGTGTAAAAATCTATAATAAAATCCCGTTAGAATTAACAGAAATGCCATACTGTAAATTAAAAACTCATGTAAAAGGTATTCTCATGAAGAAAGCATATTACAAAGTTGATGAGTATTTAAATGACAAGACTGCTTGGACATGAGTTTTTTTTTTATTTTTTTATATTAAATATTGCAATAAGTAGTATTAAGTGCTGTCTGTAACTGTGAGTAGGAAAAAAATTATCTCGGGAGTTTCTTGCCGCTTCTTCTCCCGGGACCACTCACGGTAGGGATTTGTTGAAGCGATGGCGTTAATTGACTTTCGAAAAGTGTTTGTAACAAACCTACTTCGAATAAAAATTCATTTCATTTCATTTCATTTCTTCTGATTTTTGGGTTGGCCACCAACCCTTCCACCAATCCGCATTGAAACATCGTGATGGAGTATGCTCTAGGTTTCCTCAAGTGCCCGTGCTGAGTAGTGGGCAAATAATGAATTGAAGCCAAAGCCAAAGCCAAGCCTTTTCCATGCCTTGAGTTGGAGTGGAGTTTGAGTCCGAGTTGGTGTATTTAAGTGCAAAGATCTTTACGACATGGGTACATATAAAAAGAAAACGATAAAATTGATAGTATATGGATAGTAACCTTACATATTTGGAGACATATTGACCGATAATAACATCATATGATTAACATTTACACACACACACGCACACACAACACGCGCGCGCACGCGCAAACACACACGCACGCACAGTCACACACACACACTCACACACACACACACACACACTAACACACACACACACACACACACACACACACACACACACACAATACAAGAGGCTAGACCCTGTAACACAGGGAATCGTAGTATGGGGCTTAAGGCTACATTTATGTTCTGTTTTGCATTAAGTTTAGTAGAAATATTTTAAATATTTTCCTATATATCTCCACCCCAGGTGGAAGGCATAGCGGGCGAGTTCGGCAAGCGTTTGATAGCGGGCTGCGACGGCGAGCGGCGGGTGCTGGTGCAGGGGGTCTCGTGGCGCGTGGAGCAGCGCCTGCGGACCGACGACTTCGCCGCCGACCCGCCCAGGGACTTCGCGCCTAATGGTTAGTGTGTGTAGTGCCTAGCATTGGCGCAATGGTCCGGCGTTCTATTCCCAGCGAGGGAGAAATATGAAGGATTTGAATTTCTGTTCTCTGGATTCAGTGGGTCCCGAGCACTCAAAGATTCCCTATTTTAGTAGGGGGCTATGAGTTTATAGCATTTATTTATTAATTAATTCTGTTTCTTCATTTATTTTATTTATTATTTCTTCTTAATTCTTATTATTAATTTATTACTTCTTTATTACTTCTTATTACTTCTTTATTATTTATTTCTTTGGCTCCGTCTAAATGTATCATAATTATCTTTGATACAACAATGAAATGAAATGAAATACTCTTATCGCAATTCACAGCTATTTCACTGAGTTCGTATTTAACGAGGTTCATAGACATTAAATTTAAAAATGTGTTTATTTTGTCTCTGCAGGGTACTTCTGCGTATTTCAAGACCAGGAATCATTTGAATACATCCGGGGTTGTGCGGAGAAAACACTACTGTCCAGTCTCGAACAGGAGGACAAGTTGCCTTTCCAGGTATGGCCGTTTACATACATTACTTTCAAATTCAAAATTGATGAAGGAAAATTATTGACAGTTAATTTTAGAAGGCTGTTAGTTTCTCAGGTAGTTTTAAAGTGTATGGAACAAAACCTATTACTACAACCAATAGATGTCCTATTAAATTAAATGCCTAACACTGTTTTAGCAGATCACATTCAAACTTAAAAGTCAATGTTTCTAAATATAACACAGGCCGACAAAATTAGACTAGTACTTTCAGATACAAATGATGAATTTTTGGAGGAAAGAGGATCTACCGGGCTACGTAAGTACATAACCTCAAGAATGAACAAAAACGGTGTTCGTTGCTCTTTCAGTTTAGGATATCTCAAAATACTGACGTGGTAGAGCAATTCTGCGGTCAGATTCGGATTCAGCGCATCAATATACTTTGGTCGGGTATCTGGGTAAATAATTTGTCGGCCTGTGTAATCAATGATATTTAAAAAATATGGATACTTTATGCCCTTACAAATCAACCAAAAAATCTGTTCAGAAAAAAACTACAACACACACACGTTTATCTTTTGTTTTACTACACCAATCACTACATTGGTAAATGATGTAAAAGGGAAGCTTTAATAAAATAATAATAGTAAAAATGACAGCTAGTGTTTGTTACTAGCCCTTCAGTTGTAAAAAAACATCGCCGTTCGGCTCGCGTTGTCATGACAACATAAATTATAATGTATTAATTAATAATGCTATAATATGTCAAATTGTAAGCACTTTTGACAACAACAAACGCGTGCGATCGTCTTCGTATTGACAGAGCGACTACGAGTAGAACGAACAATTGCCTGTTTTTACGCTCTTCATCATCGGCGCTCTAGTACAATACGGCCGAAGTATCAAGGCGCGTCTGAACATAGGCTTTGCGAACTTTAGCGCACGTAAGACAGAGGTAGCGACACGCACATGCTAAGGGCCCGGCCACAGCTACTGGCGGCGCGGATTGCGGCGCGGTGAGCGGCGCGGCAAGCGGTGAGCGGCGAGAACAAATGGTAGACAACGTATGGAGTATGCCACAGCTACAGCGGCGCGTTTTGCGGCGCGACCGGCGGCGCGGTGAGAGTCGCGGCGGCGGCGGACTGCGCGGTGCGCGAGTGAAACAAATGCCGCGCGCGGCCGTATCGGTGGACGAACTCAGCATGTATTATATTTATCTTATTATTTATTATTTTTTATTCTTGATGTATTATATTTATATTTATTTCATGAACAATAGTAAAACAATCGGTTGCTTCAAAGACTAGTTCTCATCATATTTTCTTAATAATCCATGTGACAGCTCATTCCATCATACTCTTTTGTATTCGTTTTTCTTATAATGACAAACATGGCCGGTATCTTAATTACCTGCTTATATTGTTATGTTATTTATTTATTTATTACATTTAACACTTTATTGTTTGTACACCAAAACATAATATACATAAAGAGCACAAGGAAGGAACACAAAACAATGTTACTATTTATCTACAGATTATTTATCAATATTATTATATATAATATTATTATATAGTAGTCTAAGTACGTCCACCGCTGACGCCGCCGCGGTCGCAACTAATCTAGCTGTGGCATACCACCGCAAATCGCGCCGCCCGCCGCGCCGCTCACCGCGCCGCAATCCGCGCCGCCAGTAGCTGTGGCCGGGCGGTAACGTGTGACTGAGACATAATACGCCGCGTACCGAGCATTGCCCAATTATATTACTGCGAAGCCTTCTGCGCTAAGTTCAGACGCGCCAAGATACGTCGGCCGTACTGTAACATATCTACCTGTTTTTTATATTATAATTGAATGTAATATAGTTATTTATAATTCTTAATGATATACTGTTGTCCCAGGGCTTACCTTTGGTTGTGATGTTCGTCCAAGACGAAGGTATGGATAAGAAGGAGCTATTACGACTGCAAGAAGAGGGACAGAATTTAGCCGACAAGTAAGTTACTACACATTTTTCATCTCCAAATTACCACTTTATAAAAGTGATCAATCATCAAAATATATTATCAATTTGATATTATATTGTCATATTTGTCATGATATGTAAGTAAACTAGTCTTATATTGAACTGTGACTAGAGAATTTGGATTAGACTAAAGAACGAAGATTTAAACTCAACACAGCAGTATTAGCAATATTTAATTATACGCCGTCTTAAACGCTCTGGTATCGCTCCGTAATAGTAATAAACCGATCTCGGCTCGAGGGCGTGATCTCAGATTTTGGATTATGTCACTTTTAGAAACTACCGGATACACAGACATAGGACTTGACATATTTATGTCAGCATCTGAAATCGAATCTTGAGATCGCAGAGACCTTATGATCGGGCCTATGTCTCCAGCAATAATAAAATTAGAACAATAAATTACTTTACATCCATGAACATTACACAAACCATTACGCTATATCAATATCGAAGTACCCTTTTAGTATGTTTTGTTTTTCTCTTCATTATTTTCACAATACCGCCATTGATGTTTCTCTTACGTCCCGAAGGTTGACTGCTAGAGAATGAATTTAGCATTAAGTCCACCTTTGTACCTCTTACATTGTTGTAAGGTTCAAAAGATTAAATAAATAAATATCTGTGTTATAGCTTTGTTGTATTCAAACTGTGTTTGTTCCAGCCTGCACTGCTCCTACATGGAGGCGTCTGTGGGCGAACTGGGCACCGAGGCGTTGACTGCGGACGCCATTCAGGAGTTAATCCGAGCCAATAGGGATAAGGCGAGCTACGCTCATCTGTATAGGGATCTCATTGTGTGCTTCGATTCTGATATACGGTGAGTGCTAAAAATATACTTGGCTTGAGAGCCAGTCTTTCTTTCTTCTTTTCTTTCTCTTGTCCGGCAACGCGTCAATGATGCCTTTGGTGTTGCTGATGTCCATGGCGACGATAGTAGTAGACGATTTACCATCAGGTGGAGCGTCAGCTCGTTTGCCGGCTATATTCATAGGTACACATGCTTAAACATTTTTTTATGAACTGTCACATCATGCTAAAAGTAGTGAACGAATGTCTGCTACGCACCTCTAAATAATTGTCCCAAGCATCGTCCTGTAACAGCTATGGCTTGTGAAAAAGCTACTATTTAACTCTTTTAAGTTTAACTCTTTAACGCCCTAACTCAGAGTCACTAACGGTTACTTAAATCGTTCCTTAGTACAGAATTTGTATGGTGATTCTTTACTAAGGAGCGATTAAAGTAACTGTTAGTAACTCTGTGTTGGGGCGTAAATCTTACAAGCTGAATTAGAACTACCTTCTCTGAACCTAAGGAGTTGATATTTTACATAGTACTATAGTTCCGATGACATGTTACTACACCCAGGGTTTGCTCCAGGTGAGGTTACTTCTTAATGGTTTATAAGCTTACAACACACCATGAATTTAAATACATTCAATTAGCTCGTTCTAAGTTCCATCATAACCTGACTTTTCTAAGGGCTGGCTTCAAACAAGGGAACTTTTCAACGGTGGTCAGCACAGCCACAATTTTTTGGCTATAGTTCACTAACACCATAGAACCGTGTTTTTAGGTTAAGATATTAGGGTAGTTATATTTCTTCTCTCGTTCCAGTATAATGGTGTGCATGTTCTGCGACGACCCCTACTCCCCGGAGCGCGTGCTCAGTCCGCTGCTGCTGCACCGCGCGTGCTTCCTCACTGGTGACCGGTCCATCGTCATCGAGACCTTCCTGGGAGACTCCAAACGGAAGGTTGAGGTAAGGATACATCACTCACTACACACTGTGGTGTACAGTTTATTGCGCAACCAAAGATTTTATGTGCACTTTGGCTGGATTGTAATGTTAACCGTCATTAGAGGCCATCCATAAATTACGTCACACTAATTTCATAACTTTTTGACCCCTCCCCCCTCCTTGTCACAGCTGGTCACATTTGTGAGACCTCCCCCTAGTGTGACGTCACATATTATGAAATTTTACACCTAGAAATTATTAAATTAAAACAGCAGTTCTGAAATAAGTTTTATTTCCATTAATTTGTTTTTTTAATATTTACCTATACATTATTCGACCAATTATTCGATTTTGAAATGTGACGTCAATGTCACACTAAATTGACCCCCCCCCCCCCCTCCCCGCCCCTAACGTGTGAAGTAATTTATGGATGGCCCCTTATAATGATAACATTTAGGGCTTGTTTCACAATCTACAAGTAGAGTCCTGAATAAGCTATTCGCCGGTTAAAGTGACGTTAAAGTGTCATTTTACATACACGAAATGTCAACTTAACCAACGAATAGCTTACTTCGGACTTACTTGAAGATTGTGAAACAAGCCCTTAAACTTACTATGTGACAGATGTTGGGAATAAAAAATAATAAAAATGACAGTGCTGACACTCCGTTTTTGAAACCATGTCTTCTTGTGTTGCTTTGTGATCTTTGTATAATATTAAATGTATATTCCCATATTATAGTTTTACTTCCAAGATAATCCCATCAACAGACAGTTATGAATGAATGAATGGAATAAAATATTTTTTGGTTACCGTCATATTTTTCTTTCGTCATGTTTCTTTTGCTTCAAGAAGGTTGACTGGACGAGAATGCTTTTAGCATTAAGTCCGCCTTTTACATTGTTGAAAGGTTGAAAAGTTTCAATAAATAAATACTTTACACATAAGCTTCAAAAATATAGTTTTACTTTGATTCATAAGTCATAACTTAGCCGAGTTAAAACTAATTTTTTTCTAATATTGGTATTTTTGAGATAACTCGGAAAATTATAGCAAAGTAAATTTTTAAAATGATTTTCGTTTGCAGGTTATAATCTCGAGTTTCCACGGTGCCTCTCAATTCAGGGAGGAACTGATCCACGGGTTCATACTCATTTACTCTGCTAAAAGGAAAGCTAGTTTAGCGACACTAAAGTAAGTATAATATTGGACTACTAATATTTTAATAGATTTATTTACTTATGAACCCATAAGTTTACGCGATAGAGTATTCAGTGAAGGACATATAAAGCCAAGAATTATCTCTAAAGAAAGTTTTGACACGCCAGAAAGAAATTTCCTCGTTTGTAAAATATTAAACTTATTTATATCTAGATTTAAAACACAACATTTGTTTGTAATTACAAAAAATAATAATAATCATTAATATGTAAGATCAGTATTTCCAATTGAGTATTTTACATACAAGCGTAATACTTTCCTAAAGAGTACTTTTTTATGTCAAACATCCAATAAATTGATAACCGTTATTCATAACTTCAATACAATAAACTCCTCTTTTGTATGACATTACAACGTACCGTCCCCAACAGCGCGTTCTCAATGAACATCCCGAACCTGCCCATCCAAATGGTGGCGGTGACGGACGGCGGCGGCTCGGCGACCGCGTTCTTCGGCACGGACGTTGGACACGCGCTCATCACTGAGGGGAACGCGACCGCCGACAGACTGGCCGCGCACTTCACTACTTACACTTCTAGTGCGGAGAATAAATGTAAGTCGCACACTGCACACTCATGTACACAAAGCGAAAGAGTTGAACCCCCACTCATGAATATAACTCAGATGAATATTTCGTGGTTGATAACAATTTAACAAATAGTTTGTCCGCTAGGTTGTCGGTTTTTCATATTTTTAAACTGATTCTCAATTTGGTTGTATTCGGTTTTAATGTTTAATATCACCTCTGTAATCGTTTGTAATCATCAGACGACCCGTGTGGCGCAATGGTTACCATGTCGGATCGCCGCACCGAGGGTCCTGGGTTCGATTTCCAGCGAGGCGGAAATTTAAATGATGAGTTTGTATTTGTGTTCTCGGTCTGGGTGTGAATGTCCTTGTCTAGTGTGTTGTCCATGGCACCCACGACACAGGGAATCCTAGTGTGGGGCTATGAGTGTGAAGCGTTATTTATTTATTTATTTATTTATCAACTGATTTGGAAAAATATTTTTTTTACCTCGGGATATATTTTTTTAGGTAGTTAGTTTGCAAACCAGCTGACGATCCACCCGATTCAGGTAAGTTGCCACCGTCGCCCATGGACGTCAGTGACAAAAGAAAAAGTAAGTTTGAACTGGCACTCAAGCCCCCAACCGGACCACGACGAGTTGTTTGGCGGCTGACTCAAGCTAGAGGGTGGTACTAACCAGGCCGGCTTCATGGGAATATAATAACACCAGTAATAATATTAATGACTTGACAATCTATACATCTATATAAATAAATAAAATTGGAGTGTCTGTTTGTAATTTGTAAAGTACGTTTGGATGTATACACGGTATGTATACCTGTACGAGTACTCGTACATTGTGCTGGCGCAGCGTCCTTGTGCCAAGCACGAGTTGCCTAGCTGGGCGCGCGGAGCCCGTGAACACGTACAAGACGTGACTTAGCAAGCGTCTGACACCAATAAAACCCTGTCAATTAGCAATACAAATTAGTGCAGTAAACATCTAGAGTCAGCTCGGTCACGTGTTTTACTACCGAAACCCCCGCGGACACAATCACGGCGGCCAGGCTGCTCCTGCATTCACCAGCCTCCTTATTCATTTTGGTCCTTCGAGCGATACTTTTGGTGTTTTAGCGGCTCCTTTACGGCTAGCGTATCGGCTCAGTTGGCCTTCCACAAGCGGACCTCCCCAGCTGAGTTGAGAAGGGCGCGAAACCCGTACTGAAGCTGCGAGAGCACTGAAAGCGACCAGCGGCAAGCGATCTACAGTTTGCTGAAGAAAGAAGAATACGCAACGTTAATCGTTTTGCTGCACAACAAGGAGGTTAACATCAATTGCGGGATATACGTCCTTATCTCAGGAAGAACATTTTCATTCAACTTTTAACTGCCAGCAATCTACAGTTTGCTGAAGCAAGAAGAATACGCAACGTTGATCGTGTTGCTGCACTACAAGAAGGGGTGAACGTTAACTGCAAGATTAAGGAGACGTCCTAATCTCAATGCAACATCGTATTAAAAAATGATAAAATAATAATCGTATTATGTAAATTACATAGCCAACTTCGAGGAAATCGCACTTCACAACAATAACGTGACATCTCAAGAAAAATTTAACAAACAACTGTATGCGTACACAAGTAATCACGGACCCAACGGAAGGTGTGAATCACAATTACTAATGAAGAAGGGATTTGGAGAATTTGGCCAGTCTGCGTCGCAAGAAGTAATAGAACATAGAAAAATGAACCTTTATATGAGCAAAAAACACATCAGCTCCCAGGGTAACGCCGCTTCAAGTTTTACAAAGTACAACAGTTTTACACGTATCTTACAAATACCGTGTAACATCATTTGCCTTAAAACAAAGCTACGTCATCGAATAACAACACGATCAGCTGGAATGGATTTCAAGCAATTTGACACAGGGGGCATTGCCTACATAGCAATTTTATTGAAGAAATAGCGATATAAAACACTAAACATAAGCAGTCAGCGTGGTGATGTTTACATTATTGACATTGACATACTGACATCATCATGCCGACCACGTTGCTGCAACTCTTCTGAGGTCGGAGTGGAGATTATGACATTCTACGCAAGCAATGGGAGCTCTACAGGCTACTGGAGATTATTTGACATTCTTCAATCTACGAACAAGTGGATTGACATTTGTACAGCATTGACATTTGTACGAAATGCATCGTACAGTAGTAGCATTTGACATTTTGACATTCTTCAATCTACGAGACATGTGGATGGAGAGCAATGACATTTGTACGAAGTGCAACGTACAGCAGCAGCATTTGACATTTTGACATTCTTCAATCTACGAGACATGTGGATGGAGAGCCATGACATTTGTACGAAGTGCATCGTACAGCAGCAGCATTTGACATTTTGATATTCTTCAATCTACGAGACATGTGGATGGAGAGCCATGACATTTGTACGAAGTGCATCGTACAGCAGCAGCATTTGACATCTTGATATTCTTCAATCTATGAGACATGTGGATGGAGAGCCTTTCCATGTATGAAATACATCGTACAACATATTATAAGCATTTTCCGGAAGAATTTGACATTATACAGTTTACGCTAAGAAGAAACTGACATATAGCTAGTAGCGATAACTGACATCATGAGAGCATCGTCCCGGAGACACATCAGCAAAAAAGATCATCGCAGACTACACTACAATGGACTTTAACTTAATCACAGCTGATTGAAAACTCGCAAAACATATAAATGCATTACAATTGACATTCCTTTCGTTAAAGAATTGATGAATATGTACAAATCTACACACGTATTATGCAAATCGTGTTACTGAATTCAGTTGTTTTAACAAAGCTGCGTCATCACATGACGGCGCGATCAGCTGGAGCGCATTGCAAAAATGACACCGTGGGCATTGCTGAGAATGCACCTATTACAATTACTTGTTACGAGTTGAACAAATATTATATTTTCAAGGTGGCATTATAAAACAAGATCAAGGGCACGGTGACTTCTAAGATCAATCTTTTCAAAGTGAATCCTTAATTACACTACAATAACGAACTGCGAGTGTGAGGCTGCTTACAAAGAATGACGTCAAGCTTGCTAAGGATTCAAAGTTGACAATTACTGATAAAACAAAAGCACTCATGAATTTCTCAAAGCATCGCGTCGACTGTATTTATACAAAAGTACAGGAAGACTGGTGGCAACATCACAATCAAGAAGATCGCAGGAAGTGCTTATATTGTTATCAGTTAACAAACCGTCGCCGCAGGAAGCAAACAGTTACACCAGACTCCAGACTCGCTAGAAGGAAGCAGCAGAGAGTCACGTCGCCGTAGGACCTCAACGAGCAACGGGAATCGGCCGCGAAAGTGGATACTGCGACTTCCAGTTTTAACTTAGAATTTAGATTGCAATATTTTAGCTTACAATTTACTACTGCAATGTTTTGTTCATATTTATACGTTACACATTTACGTTTAGATTAGGATTCAATAATTGCAACTTAACATTTAAGCCCAAGTGCATTATTTACATTTTTGTTTACAAGTGCATTAGTTATTTACTTTTGTTATCAATCATTTTTAAAAGTTTACAATTTTCTACTTATTTTGTTAGCGACTATGTGTATAAATTTTGTTTGGTTTCTTTTCTTTCGGTGTCAGATGCCAGTATGTACGAGTACTCGTACATTGTGCTGGCGCAGCGTCCTTGTGCCAAGCACGAGTTGCCTAGCTGGGCGCGCGGAGCCCGTGAACACGTACAAGACGTGACTTAGCAAGCGTCTGACACCAATAAAACCCTGTCAATTAGCAATACAAATTAGTGCAGTAAACATCTAGAGTCAGCTCGGTCACGTGTTTTACTACCGAAACCCCCGCGGACACAATCACGGCGGCCAGGCTGCTCCTGCATTCACCAGCCTCCTCATTCAATACCAAAACAAAATTTTTTTACAATTTTTGTCTGTCTGTCAGTCTGTTTGTTCCGGCTAATCTCTGAAATGGCTGGACCGATTTTGACGGTACTTTCACTGGCAGATATGTGATGTAACAAGGAGTAACTTAGGCTATTTTTATTTAAAAAAAAAGTTTGTTAGGCGATACGCAGTTCGCCGGGTCAGCTAGTATAAATATAATAATGATTACGTTATGTCCCCAGCTGCGTTCTACACGCCGTTCTTCAAGGAGGTGTGGGAGCGCAAGGGGGAGATCGAGCGCGCGTTCCGGCTGGAGCAGCCGCCCGGCCCCGCGCACAACCTGCCCGACGTGGCCGCCGCGCGCCCCGCGCCGCCGCCGCGGAACCACTCCTATCATCTCAACCACAAGTTTGTAGCGAAACTATAATAATGATACATTGTACTCCGAGGATGACGTATACAGTGGCAACACAGTTAATACTATAGCCAGTGTTTACGAACATACAATTTGTAAAATTGTTTTTGTTCTAAATAAATCTTTAATCTTTAAAATATACTACTAGCTGCCCGGACAGACTTCGTTCTATCAAAAGGTTTTTTTTATTAAAATCTTCCCTCTATCCTATCTTTCAAGTCGGATCAAACTGTGCAAATCTGATTAAAATCGGTTAAATAGTTTAGGAGTCCATTGCGGACAAACAACGTGACACGTCATTTATATATAATTATTAAGATTAAGATACTAGCTGCCCGGACAGACTTCGTTCTGTCAAAAGTTTATTTTATTTTGAGATGTAAGCTATCCTATCTTTCAAGTTGGATCAATCTGCACACGGTGTGCAAATTTGATTAAAATAGGTTAAGTAGTTTAGGAGTCCATCGCGGACAAACGACGTGACACGTAATTTATATATATATATTAAGATATATGTTTAGTTGTAAAATGTATATTTTGATGAAGAACAGTGTCCTTCAACTTTAAAAGCGTTATGTGATTTTAAGCTACATACTGTTTACTTTTGCTTTTATCGACAGATTATTAAGTAATTATAATGCACTGTAAATTTAAAATAACACTTGGAGGGGTATGATAATTCCATAGTAGAACTGCAGTTGTATTATTCATTTCATTATCTATATGTTACTTATGATACCCGTGTATTCATTAGAAGAAAAAGTCCATTCACATGGCTTTATAACTGGTTATAATTTTCAGGATGGAACACAAACTGACAAACTCTCTGGACCTGCTCATCGGACCGGACTCGAGAGCTGACATCGACTCCGAGTACAGCGATACTATGAATAATTCTAAGAATAGAGGATTCCTCAAAGGTAAGATAATAATAACACACTCATAGCCCCACACTAGGATTCTCTGTGTAGTGGGTGCCATGGCACAACACACAGACCCGGACCGAGAATGGAAATTTGAACTCATCATTCAAATTCTCGCTGGGAATCGAACCTAGGACACTTGGGCATGATAACTATTACATCACATGGGTCATCAATGATACTAATTAAACAAATTCAATAAAGGAGAGGGTTCTCAATTCCAATGTATTGTTTTCTGTTTGTTTCCCGTCATTTATCAACCGTACGGAATATTTTTTGTGACATTTGAGTTATTCTAGATTGTTCCCGGATTTATTTCGCATTTTTCTAAAGATCCATAAGGAATTCAGGGATTTCCTCAAATATTATTGGTATACATGTGGTGATTTTGTTATAGTTGTTTCGAAGAGCGTTTCTTTTAAGAGGGTTATTTTTTTTTTGAGTAAAATACAAATATTTTCAAGTCTGTGGGATCTTTAACCCTCTGAATCTATCGATAAAGTTATCTAACATGATAACGAAAAAGAATTAAAATGGCGGCCATTCCAACGGGGAGAGGGCGAGACTCCAACATGTACAAATATTTTTTTTGTCTATAAATTTACGTGTATTTTATGCCTTTAAATTACCGCCAGTAAATACACTCACGCTATTTTTTTTTTCATTTTTGTTAAAGGATTCAGTGTGTACCCACCGCCAAGCACGCCACCAGAGCCAGCGCCGCCCGATCACAGAATGCACGCGGATTTATCACGTAAGTTTATACATATAAAGTCGTAATTTGAAAACACAAGATAAGTACATATGAAGTCTTTTTTGTATCACATTCTGTAAAACCATTTAATCTTTCTTCGGTCAGTTAGTATATAAAATTTAGCATTTTGAGTGTGGATCCAAATTTATCAAACGATTTTAACTGTCTTTAATAAACCCATTATGCAAGATGGTTCGATGGTCTCACTTTCGGTGCGTTACACGTATTAAAAAAAATCATAATGTGTACACGCATTTTAGCATATTTGAATAAGAGTCTAAAGAAATTCGATCAATGGAATGCGTATAATTTTATTATAGGATGTATCGGCACGTTTGCACATTTGAGTTACTAGTGATCATCTACGGGAAATGAAAGAATGGACCTATTATGATTCGGTTTGAAAGCTGACGTGATTGAAATGGTCCTTAGCTATGTTTAGTGTAAATAAAATGTCAGACTTTCTTTATTTATTTCTTCATGTTGGCATTTTTCAATGGTTGCTTACTATCTTTAATATTATACAACATCCATGGGTATATTTCGATATTAAAATATGTAATGTTACAACGCAGCCGACCTCAACTGTTCGGAGGATTCGCTCAGCACGCACGAGTCAGGTGATTGCATGACAAGCGAGTATCTTGTTACGATAGCGGGAAGGTTCAAATTCGTGTGTAGATATAGTTGTCTTGTTTTTAATTTTCGTTGTATTTTTTTATTTGGTTAGATGAATGCGAGTTTAGAGAAATATGTGTTTTATTTTTGCATGATTAGAGTCGGTAGTTAGATAATGCTCGGTGATTTAATCCGTATATTATATAATGTTTGCTGTCTTTTGCATGAGAGATAAAAATATCTTTAATCATAATTGGCTTGAAGGACCAAAAAATGTACAGTGAAATCGTCAGAGTGTTTTTATTAATATCAGAAAAACAACTATCACTTCACACATTAAATTCTTTCTTTCAAAGTACAAGTAACACTTTAAAATTCGTAATTTAATTTAAATACTAGCTGACCCGGCGAACTTCGAATCGCCTAAGAATGTAACAAATCAGAGATCATTAAAATCGGTATATCTTGCTTCGAAACTGACGAAGTTGCCGTACTAACTTGCATCCCCTTAATTAACCCTTTAGGGGATGATTTTCCAAAAAAAAACGCATTACTGTTTAAATTTGTAATCTTGAGCTAATAGATCAATTTTCATGTTATAAACTTCAAAAATGACGGAATTGCGAACTAAATTCCATCCCCTAAATTAACCCTTTGAACTTACATAAAAATTTTCATGTTTATAACTCCAAAACTGACGAAGTTGGTTTCAGTTTATCCGTTACAAAAATACAAATATACAAAAATACAAAGTTTTCCTCTTTATAATATTAGTATAGATTAATCCAATTTATTATAAAATATCGTTACATGAATGTTATCGACATGACCCTTTATTAAAATATGGTAGGCGATTCGTTTGTGACGAAATTTTATTGTCATTTTTATCTCTCTATGAAAGAGCCAATTTTATAGGCAGGCCAATATAATCGTGTAAGACGAACTTGGAATATTTATGACTTAGTTGTTTGGGGTTAAGTCATCGAGCAGATTTATTGTTTGTCGTGCAGTTTACTAGTGGAGAATCTTTGTTGTTTGTCATAGTATTGGGATAGGGGTGGGTTTTAAAAGTTACCTGTTAAGACACAATTCAAGTAAAGGTCGATGCATACGTAACGTGGACGGGACGGGGACGGGACGTGGACGGGGCATAAGTCGGACCTTAAGTCGGGCTCTAAACGAGGTAGGTATCTTTATGCGAATTTTATTTCTCATTGATTGTTAAAGTCATGGTCATACTTTCCTACATAATGTAGTTTATTAGCAAAAAATCCGACGACATGTATGTATGTTATAATACGTTATAACAATACCTCTATCAAAACCCGAAGCATGTTCTTATTTATCACTTTTTGTAGTTTTTAATGAATTGAATCGACTTACTAGCGATAAAGTCAAGTCATGAGTCATATTATTACGACGAAAATGTACCATACGCCATCACCTTATTTACACTTAGTTATAAACCTTATATAATATTGTTTATTAATTGTTTTTTTTTTTTACTTTTAAATGCTATAAATACTATTACTATTATATTATATTGCAACTATAAAGATGGAGGAGGTATGTGGCAGCCGGCGGGTTACGGGCACCGTGCGTTCACCACGGGGCGCGCGAGACCCCAGCCGCCGCCGCAACGACCCCGCCACAGCCAGACTTTGAAGGTATTGTTCCCTACAGAGTACAGATAAAGAAGGAAATTGTATCACGTCTGTGTTCTCATCTTTGTTAACTGGTTAACGTCGTTAACATAGACATTAGTAATACCACATGTATCATCGATGCATTGCCAGCTAAAAGCAAGCGGCGGATACATTATTAAAATGTAGTTCACAAGTGAATTTCAGCCAACGATTTCAAAAGGACTCTTATGTCCGTTGGAACATTTCACACTAATGTAGAACAAAAGCAAATGTACCGCCATATCTCTTTCTTACGCGAGACAGTGTTGCCGCGTTGAATAAATTAAGTAGTGCGTTGGTCCAATCGGACTAATTTTAATGCAATGTTTTGAGCGCGCGGAAGCTCTGGCCTTAAGCAGTACAAGTGAATGACATCAACCCGTGCTAGTAAAAGTTATTGTTTCACAGCAACCCGGTAAACTGGACATGAACAACTACACGATGGTCAGCGATGCGTTGCAACACATTACCATCGGGCCTCCACACTCTGCTACTAGGGATAGAAAGGTAAGATAGAATCAAACAAAAAAACAAACAAACAATTTTATTTGCTCTCACAATACGATACAATACAGTACATACAGATACACATAAATACGACGTTACAATAGAAATACTTCTACTGATCGTAATATGTGAGAACCTGGTGCCTGATGTAGAATAATGACTTAATACGACATAAGACGAAACAGATAAATAAATAAATATTAACACACAAACACAGTTTAGAGTGCATACCATCAGTGTTTCACACACTCACAGTACATACACACAAACGCACGCACGCACGCACGCACGCACGCACGCACGCACGCACGCACGCACGCACGCACGCACCCATACACACATAAATGTGGCGTGGGGCGTGGTGGAATAAAAGATATTCGACTTCAACAACTTCGCTTTAATTAATTTCTTCTTCGTCTTTCGTCTTAACGTTGTAGCCATTCTCTCACACGCAATCTGCCATCTTGCCATTCTCTCCGCTCCCTTTCATTCACATACGTCCATCCCTTTCTCACACATTCATGCTTCACCTATTCATATCCGTATCCTGTCAACGTTCCATTCTTCCATCGCTTACTTACATACTCAATCCTACATCTCGGCCATCCTGCGGGTCTGGCTGACTCAATCCTACATAAATGAAGTGAATTAACCTACGATAATGTCGGTATGTGTGCGACAGTCGCAGCGGTCGGGCTGGTCGCATGCCGGGCAGCCGGGCGGCCATCACCCTTCGGGCGTCAGCTCCGAGACCGAGCTGGACGCGCAGTATGCACAGGTAACCGTACCTGGCTTCGACCCATTAATGACCTACTACAGTGCCACCAACTTATCTGTGAATTGAAGGAGGGCGCTGTCGGACGCATTGGACCAATCATTGGACGCAATTCGAGACGTAGTAAATGTCAAATGAATGAGCACAAAGAACTTATGGCGCGGCATTTGTTCCAATTTTCGCCATTTCACAGATAACTTGGTGGCACTGTACTGAGCACGGGCATAGAATCTATAATAGTACTATTGGTACAGAAGAGTCACTCCGCAAATTCAGGTCGCACAGCGCTAATCGTCAACAGACGTTGACATCTAGACGTGGCATCTGTTTCTAATCGTAACTCTTATCCTCCTTGTCAACGTCAGGGTTGTCTTCTTTTTTTATGATGACGTGTGATAGATCACGAATGTATCACACGGTCTGGCGGCCCTTGTGAAATTGACACGCCAAAGCGGCATGTACTTGTAAATCATACCAAAAGTGCGGAGTGCGCCAGACTTGGCACTCTCCTCTTGAGGAGGCCTAGAGCATACTCCACCACGCTGCTCCAGTGTCCACCACGCTGCTCCAGTGCGGATTGGTGGAGGGGTTAGTGGCCAACCCACGTGTTGGATGTTTTCATGGCGCCGAGGGCCTCCGACATGGCTTAACAACTGTTAAGTAACGAATTTACGAAGAGGATGAAAGGATTTACGTGCCCTCCGAAGCATGGAAATGCTAAAGAAATTTTTGCCACTAGTTGTCACCTATCCACTTACCGACCTTGCCCGCTGTTGTTTAACTTTTGTTGGTCGCTTAGGATCGACTCAAGCCGCCGGGATATGACTCACAATTTATTGAAACATAAAAATATAAGTTCTCATTGATTTGTTTCAGATAAAAGAAACAAACGAATACATGGAGGCGCCTTCAATGACGAGGTTGAGAAGGCATCGGAGACATGAAAAAACACCTTTACATCAACCATGTGAGTCCATTGTCTAAATTCCCTACTCAAAAAAAATATATTTATTTGTTTATTTATTTATTTATTCAACTTACATCTAACATTACAGAACATTTCAAATGCGTTAGAGTATTATTATTACGTTTAAAATTTTATTAAAAATTAAAATTAAATTCATCATCATTCATAAGCAATAAATTCATCAAGCATTATCTGTAATTAAAATCACATGTATTTTATTGATTTTTCAAAGTTATATAGGAGCTCTTCATCAGTTTGTCCTTCTGTCTCTCAGTCAGTCTTCTTTTTCTAAGGAACGCGTTGCACTGTTAGCTCTTTAGCAATTTTGAAAAAGCAAAACACTTGACGGTTTAATATCTATGTATCTATCTGTCGTGGCAGCGTTCTCCGAGACGGACAGCTCGGGGTCGAGCGAGGCGTCGGGCGGCGTGGCGCGCGCGCACGCGCGGCGGCGGCACAACGCGCACCATGCGCCGCGGCACTACAAGAAACGGTAACTTTACTATCTGATCCGGTAGACGTTGTTCTGCAATGTGATATAAGTCATAAGTATTTTATTGCATCATAACTAAAACATAAATTTACGCAGTGATTTTGAAATTAATAGCTAATACCACGGTAATGCCTATCCATGAATCTAAATAGTTTTACGTGTTGTATTTTATTGATTTTGTACAGATATTGATAGTTGACTCCTTCATTACCAGGTCATTAGGAAACCTAGTGGCGGTGCAGAGTCCAAGAGTGCCCAAACTGGGCATGTTTGTGGGTCCGCCGGAGTTGCCCACGGGGTACAGGGCGCGGACGCAGGAGGACAAAGGTGAATTTACGGCGTTTTCTATCGTTCTTATTTAGTAGATAATCTAACAGGGTTTTTTATCGAGATTTATAAAATAAGGCGGACACAAAAAAAAAGATAGTAATTATTGCCAAAATAGCCATGTCGGAAAAAATGACATAAAAAAGCCATGTCGGAAGCCTTCGGGCGGCATGTAAACTTACTTACGCCCCGACTCAAGAGTCATTAACGGTTACTTAAATCGCTCCTTAGTATTTTATAGTTAATTTGTATGGAGATTCTTTACTAAGGAGAGATTTAAATAACCGTTAGTGACTCTGACTTGAGGCGTTAGGGTCAGCCACTAAGTGGTGGATCATTTCACATTGAAGCAGCGTAGTGGAGTGTGCTTTAGACCTCCTCAAGTGAACCCGTGCTCAGTAGTCGGCCATCAATGACTTCAGTCAACCTACAGAAGCTTACCATGTACGGAGTGGCGTAATAGTTACTATGCCGGATCGCCGTGCCAAGGGTCATGGGTTCGATTTGAATTTGAATTTTTTCGTTTCAGTCTGGTTATGTATTTTTGTCTTTGTGTGTTGTCCATAGCACCCACGACACAGGGAATCCTAGTGTGGGGCTATGAGTGTGGTTATTTTTTTAACTAATTGATATGTTGTCGACAGTAGGTGCGAGCGATTCAAGCGACGGTAGTTCAGACGGCGAGACGAGAAGGCCACGCCCCCTGCCCCCGCCGCCGCACCATGAGCCGCCGCACAAGGTGATGCTTTCATTGTTCGTTTTCTCTCTTTTTCTCTTTTTCGGCAACGTTTCAGGGATGCCTTTGGTGTTGTTTTGTGTTGATGTTCATGGGCAACGATAGCGATAGCCATCAGGTGAATCGTCAGTTCCTTTGCCGGCTATTTCCATAAAAAAACAGAAATACTCTAGCCAAGTTAGAAAAAAATATATAGTGTAAATAAAAAAATAAAAAAGTAAAAAATAAAAAAAATACTCTTTATAATAAAATAAAAATTATATATATAAAATTTATAACGAGAACCAAACAAAAAAAATGAAATATGTTTCACAAAAGGCTGTCTTATCGCTAGACAGCGATCTCAACCAGACTGCCTTTAGGTAGGAATTTATATACAGTGCCAGTGCCATCAACTTATCTGTGAATTGACGGAGGGCGCTGTCGTACGCATTGGACCAATCACTGGACGCAATTCGAGACGTAGTAAATGTCAGTGAATGAGCACAATGAACTCATGAATGGCACAGCATTAGTTCCAATTTTCACAGATAACTTGATGGCACTGTAGGTAGGAATTTATATAAACGACAAAATATAGGATGGTGGGCTGTGAAGTGTAGCGATACTTGTGCTGTGTGTCAATAAATATTAGTTCTCGTATCGTGGGTGTTTGTGATATCATTTGTGTGTCCTTTTGCGAGAGTGTCTGTGCAAACGTTATTATTATTGTATTGTTAAACAATTAACTAAAACTGTAATATTAACATTTTAGATTGAGAACCAGTCAATGTTTAGCCAGATGATGGGCGGGGATTACGCGTCGTCGGCGCAAGACAATTCGTCTTCAAGCGCCGCTGATTCTAGGAGAAGAGGGCAGGCGTTCGGGAAACATGACAGGCGGCATAAGGTGAGCTTTATTGTGAGGCGATAAGGTTGAAATTTCAATTGAGCTCATCATCTCAGAAATAAATTTGCCCAAATGCCTATATATGAATTTCAACCTTAGTACCTTACAATTAAAGTTTATTTCTTTTCGTCGCATAAAAATGTGCCGTCAGTCGTCGCTGGCCCTAAGAGGTGGCTATTGTTTTGTGGATCACTGTATTCCATTTTGTTAAGAAACTAGGTAGTGGTAAATGGTACCTAATTGTTGGTACTTTACAAGGGGCAAAGCCTTAGCAAAAATCTCTTCATTTGAACATCCCTTTATTAGTAAACAAAAATGACGTAAAATTTTGAAACTATCAATTGAAATCGACCGTATTACTTTTCTATAGACTGCCTGAATTTCTTCACGCAAAATATTTAAATTCAATATGTAATTAACTGCCACTAGAGTAAGTTCCGAAACTACACAATATCTTTGTTTTCCTAATATTTTGTATCTCTCTATAGGAGTTTAAAAGTAAAGACAAGAAAAACTCGTCGCATGCGTCGAACGCTACGGCGATTCAGAATTGGGGGCCCCAGGTAATTACATCAGCTTGTCGTCGTTGCGACTTTAACGCCCCAACTCAGAGTCATTAACGGTTACTTTAATCACTCCTTAGTATAGAATCACCATACAAATTTTGTACTAATTGTAAGTAACGATTTAAGAAACCATTAGTGACTCTGAGTTGGGGCATAACACCTCTTATGTGTTATGTGCCACTTACGGTACAATTATTTTTTTACGTCAAACGATTCTACATTTTGAAGCACCATCGAATTCAAAAACTCTCATGTGTGTACGACGTTTCCAACGTAATTTATACACCAATGTGCAAGTGTAAAAGTCACCTATGTGCTTGCTAACCAAAATTGATTTTTATCGATTTTCTCAAAAAGATGATTTTTTACACATAAGAGGTCTTACCGCTCATTTACATGCGCGTCTCGCGGACCGTCTCGTGGCGCGTCCGTAAGCCACGCCCCCTACGCGCATGTGAACACCGCGCGAGCGCTCGCGCGAGCCCCTTTGGCGCGCGCCTAAAAAACCGTTCCCGAGGCGAGCCCTACGAGCCACGAGACGCGCCGCGGTCTGGTCCGCGAGCGCCCTGTTCACACGCGCGCGTCTCGCGGATTGTCTCGTGGCTCGCGCGCGCATGTAAATGGGGCATTAAAGTCGCAACGACGTTGTATTCGTATAATATTAAATTATTTACATTCTGTACAGTCAACAGTCAGTGTACTACTAATATTATAAAGAAAGGTGAAGATGTTTGTGTTTTCATCATGCGCTTCGGATGTACGTTTGGGATAAGCCTAGGCGCACACGACGATATCTCGCCGCTGCGGCAAATTGTCGCAACTCAGGAATAAGACATTGCCTTTTTTTGTTTTTATACAGTGCGTGCAATGTATCTTAACTAACATTACAAAGAGGAAAGTTTTGATATTATGTTTGTAATGGATAAACTCAAAAACTACTGGACCAACTTCAAAAAATCTTTCTCCTGTAGAAAACTACATTATTTCTGAGTGACATAGGCTATATTTGATTGTGATTACTGATTTTTTAATCTTATAAGTATACTAGCAGACTCGGCAAACGTTGTTCTGCCAAAAATTTAGGGGTGGACCACCCTTAACATTTAGGGGGATGAAAAATAGATGTTGTCCGATTCTCCACCCTAGCCGATATGCACGCTAAGATTCACGAAAATCGGTCGACCCGTTTCGGAGGAGTTCAACTTCTAACACCGTGACACGAGAATTTTATATATCAGATAAGTCATTAGTATATATATTATTATGTATATATACCTACACATTTGACATTGTACCGTACATATCGTATGTATATATGTTTGTATGTACGTCCTCAGGGCCCGCACGGCGTGCCGCTGTTCGTGGAGAAGTGCGTGCAGTTCATCGAGCGCGAGGGGCTCGCGTCCGAGGGGCTGTACCGCGTGCCCGGGAACAGGGCGCACGTTGATATGCTGTTCACTAAATTTTATGAAGGTATTGTTGTAGGTAGATCATTATGGTGATTATGTATGTATGAAGTATGATCATTATGGTGGATTGGACTAGATGTGAAAATGGTGACAAGTCAAAAGGGCTTTTTTTTTTAATTTGAAAAGTTAAAAGAAATACCCCATTTTGTAATGGGGGGGGGGGGGGGTCCATTACAAGATTATACATTACAAACCTACAAGAATATTTTTAATTTTTATCGATGTGCCTCCTCGAATCTATTTTAAACCCCAGTAGATAGACACTAGAACTGCATTAGATAAGTAGCATGTCAATAAATAGTAAAAATAAAATAAATACGCGACAGGTTTGTTTTGACGGAAAGTAATGATTTATCAAAACTTTATTCACGTTAGTTTTATTGTAATTATTATAGTAAAATTAATATATTTACTCCTTCATGCGCAGAAAATACGATTATATCAATTTGTTACAAACTTTAGTTTTTTTCGATCACTTTATTAATACGAGACTATGTTCCAGCATATTTGGACTGGAGTTTGAAGTACGTGCATCACATATACAACTATCATAAAATGTATTCCAGATCCTAACATAGATCTAGACGCACTAGACATTCCGGTGAACGCAGTGGCGACGGCGCTCAAAGACTTCTTCTCGAAGAAGTTGCCGCCACTTCTAGACGAGGCTAGTATGGCGCAGTTAGAAGATATAGCGGGTGAGTGAATGAGTTTAATAAATAATATAATATGGGGTATATTGTTCTTGAAAATATCTAAAAAATTTATGGTGTGAAATCAACAACTATAGTGCAACGTCAGATAAATATGAATATGTATATGTCATATTTTAATAAACACAAAAAAACAGCCGTATTTTATTTAATTTTAGCCGTATTGGGGCGGCTTAGAATACTAACCCGAATCCCACGCCGGATGGGTGTCGTAAAAAGCGACTATATCCGGCCCGCTGGTGGTAGGACTCCTCGAGGGATTATATTAGTAATATTGATTTTAATTATTAATTAATACCATTATTACTGTTATTATTTCTCCATGGGGTTCGCCTGGATAGCTACCACCCTTGAGCATGAGTCAGCCGCCAAACGACTCGTCGTGTTCCGGCTGGGGGCTTGAGAGCCAGTTCTTTCTTTTTCTTTTTCTTCTCTCTTTCTTGGCCGGCAACGCATCGGTGATGCCTTTGGCGTTGCTGATGTCCATGGGCGACGATAGCCACTTACCATCAGGTGGATCGTCAGCTCGTTTGCCGGCTATTTCCATAAAAAAAAACAGGACAACGTTCTTATCTATAGTAGGGTAAAGGTCGATGCATACGTAACGTGGACGGGGCATAAATATACATACGTGCGTGCCCTGTTCCCCTCCCGTGCGTACCTCCGTGGCGTATGCGCTATCGTTTACACGTCTATGAAACGATGTTTCCAAAACTTCACGTCCCGTCCCGTCCCGTCCCCGTCCCGTCGAAACGATGTTTCCAAAACTTCACGTCCCGTCCCCTCCCCGTCCCGTCCACGTTACGTATGCATCGAACTTTAGTCTGGGCAAATCATGACAGATAAAACAAATACAAATAGTAATGCAAATGTCATAACATTTGTCATATTGTATTGCACCTTATTCTATACAGATAAATTTTGCCCTATCGTATTTTTACGAATTTATTAAAATTTGACGTCGTCACATTCATTCGTCAAACTATATATCATTAACACGTTAGGACGCAGATGTCACATGAGAATTAGAATAAACTTTCAAAGTTTAGTCTTTTCTTCCACCGTTTCCGTCCAGGCACGATGATATATTATCAACATATGTGTACGTTGTGTCCCCAGCGATGCGCGGCTGCATAGCAGGCGGCGTGGAGCTGAAGGACCGCAGCTGGCGGCTGCTGGCGCTGCGCGCGCTGCTCAACTCGGCGTTGACGGCGCCCGCGCGCGCCACGCTCGACTATCTGTTGCATCACTTTGCTAGGTGAGATACCACGAGGTTATGGAGCAAGACGACAGACGAGATAGTGGTCCAACTCGTCTTAACTCGCCGGATACAGTCGTACCTATCGACTGATGAGTCGTCGAAGAGAAAGAAAGACGAGGAAGAAAGAGTTTACAAAACAAATTAAAAAGTGTACGCATTTTGCGCGTACCGTAAATATTTGTACCCGGGTCACAGGTTACCACGTTTTAAAGCCAATGCATATGTAACGGGTTTTTTCTCGTACGGGACGGGACGTAAAGTTTTGGAAACATCGTTTCATAGAAAATGTATACGATAGTGCATACGCAGCGGAATCTCGTACGGGACAAACCCGTTATGTATGCATTGGCCTTTACTTATGTTGTTTATGCTACCGACACGGGTAATCCTAGTCGTATGCCTGTGCAAGCGTTTATTTCTATCTATCTAACAGCCTTTTAAAGTCCACTGCTAGGCATAGTCTACTATACCTAGTAGTAGTACCTACATTTACCTAAATAATATATAAAATTTAAATAATACCTACATAAGTAGTACCTACATACTCTTATAATTGGCCTTATTCCGACCTGTCCTGGGCCCCCGAAGCCAGCGGTTTCCCGCTTTATCTTCTTTAGGTGGTCGTCCACCTGGTCAGGGACGCCTTTTTATTTATTTTTCTGACCGTGTATTTATTACCTGTTTATATAAACGATGTTCCCCAGGGTCGCCGACAACGCGAAACTGAACTCAATGGACAGCAAGAACCTGGCCATTTGCTGGTGGCCGACACTCCTGCCGGTCCAGTTCTCGGACATGGGCCGGTTCGAGATGACGCGCCCCTACCTAGAGGACGTCGTGCAGACGATGATCGACCAGCACCCGTTCCTGTTCCGCGGCCAGGAGGCGTTCGTCATGGTGTGAGGACGCGTGAGTGTCGCACACAGACACACACACACACACACACACACACACACACACACACACACACACACACACACACACACACACACACACACACACACACACACACACACACACACACACACACACACACACACACACACACACAGATACAAAACACAGACAACCATGCAGACTCAAAATCACAAACTCAGAGTCAAAAACACAGAAACAACGAACGAAGAAACTTCGCGGTCTGTTAGTTAGTTGACTTTTCAGTTTTCATGATGCGTATGCACCGTTGCTTATTAAGAAGCATTAAGTAAGCACCGTATTATGTAAAATACTATACTGTAGATGAGTACTTAAATGACAAAGACGCATGGAAAAGATCAGCTCTGCAGCCAGTTCCGTACAAGGTAGTGTTATTTTTTTGTAATAAATATACCAATGTATTTTTATTTTAAAAGATGTGCTAAGGAGTTTCTTTACGGCTTTTCTTCTCCACGACAAAGCACCTTTGCGAAAAGCTGGTTGATAAAAAAAATGACGTGCATAAGTGTATCAATGATACCTTTAAGATTAAATGATTTTGAATTTGAATTTGAAAGAGTTGGTGCCAGTGAAGCTAATTTCGTCAATGTTACACAAAATGTTGACCAAAGCTTTTCTTAAATTAGGCGAATATTTAACATTGTGATGTCTTTTATTATCTTCCAGGACCCCACAATGCATGTTGCATTCGTGATGGACGACGTGTGACGTCAGCCCGCGTGGTGACGTAACATAAGGACAATGTACCAGTGAGGTTTATACGTTTCGTATCATATAGCATAGTGTCACCGCCTCGCGTTGGCTAAGGCGCACGCGATTATAGGCTTTATCGGTTACGTAATATGTGTCTATATGTTACTGAATGCTGTGCGGACGTTACACATATATGATATATATGTTGACGTTGACGTTCTGTATCGCTATGTTGTTTAGGCGGTTAACGAGGTGTTCCAGTGACGTCACGTACCCGATCGGTTTATTTTTACAAGTCGTGTCATATCATAATGTGCTTAGTATAAAAAAAACCGCGAATGATAAAAACGATGCTTGCATTTTTTGATGTTTAACGCTTTTCGGTTAAAATTAAGGTTTGTATTGGACTGTGAATTGGACTATACCAAATCGATTATGGACTAATTCAATCAGTATTTTAAACTGTAGTTGTTAGTCGAATTAAATATTGCAACTCCTATGTATAAGTCGATTCGTGCACAAAAGTATTTAACGGGGAAATCCCGATGAATATTTAAATGTAAGTATTATTGGTACATTTAAACCTATATATGTAAACGAATGTTAACACCACATATGAAGCACATTCCGTTCAGTTGAGTTAATGGTGAAGTTAATATTAATATTAAACATATAATATATTAATATATTGATAAAATAGTGATATATTCGTATTATATGTTTTCGCGTTTCGTATGGATGTATGATAAAAGCTTATGTGTATATGGATAATATGTTATTTGTATATTTTTTTAACACTAGAAGGGCTGATGGGTCAATTTTGGCTAGTGTTATTTTTGACATTTTCGCTTTAATAAGTGCACAATAAAATTGCGCCTCTTTTTGTATTTATTTTTTATATTTTTCTTATACTTTTACACGATACAAGATTTTTTTACATATTATGCTAGTCAGTTCGTAAATCACGAACTGTTTTCATAAATGTGATAAAAGCAGCTAAAAGAAACTCCTTCAGTATTTAAAAAATACCAAACACATATTTTTATTTGTTCTTTTATTATCCCTACCTTGTCTTAGGGCAACTATCTTTGAACCTAAATATTATATATTAAACATTAACCAAATAAATATGCAGCTGCAGTATTTAAAAAGAAATTTACATAAAATTTAGGTATTTTTATAAACCACGATAAATTATTCTAAACTATGATATAAAACTATAGGGAGGAATTTGACCCATCCGCACTTTTAGGGTTAAAATTATTTTGTCGCTTTTTACGACCTATTTTTAGTTGCATATTTATTTAGTAAAAGGGCATCGAACCTAATTGGCACACCTACAAGTCCGCCATTTTGAAAAAACCTCGATTCGGCGGCCAGTGATGAAACATGTGTCAATCGATAGACTAAATGATTATGATCAAAAAGTATTCAGTGATGAAATGTCGTAAGTGATATACTTTCTGAGATAAGTGAGTTCAAAACTGTAGAAAAATAAAGCAAAAAACTTCGTTTCAGCGGACATTGATAAATCATATGTCATTCGATAGGCTAAATAATTACGATTAAAAAGTATTCAGTGATGAAATGTTGTAAGTGATATAATTTCTGAGATATTTGAGTTCAAAACCGTAGAAATATAAAGCAAAAAAACTTTGCCACGGCGGACATTGATGAAACATATGTCAATCGATAGGCTAAATGATTACGATTAAAAAGTATTCAGTGATGAAATGTTGTAAGTGATATACTTCCTGAGATATTTGAGTTCAAAACCGTACAAAAATAATGCATTAAAAATGATCATTTACTTATTTTGAATTTATTGGGTCAATAATGAAAAATAAGTATATTATGCCATATGTGTATGTGCTGCATAGGTACTTGATTTATTAATAACGGGTAGGTTTGAATTTAAAAAAGAAGTAAAGCAAAAGCAAACTACTAGGTTGTTTTATAAATAATGTATTTGCCACCAGCGGCTACAGCTTTGGCAATTACTCTAAACCAAAAGTTATAATTCGTTATTGGCTTAGTTTTCTATATTATGTCTGACAATCACTGAATCTAAAAATTCCGCTGGTGATAAAGGCAATGTTTTCTGATGTCGAGCCCATGCCAAGAACCATATAACACACATTATATGGGAACAACAGGACTAGGTTCTTTTTCCCACTATGCATGAGCAGTACCATCCCGCGATTTTATCTCTACCCTTAAGTTGTTTGTTTGACGAATTTGTTTAATTTTTATAAAACATATCGTAACTGCGGTAAGGAAAAAAGTGACCGGTACACTTCAATTGCTGTATCGCCATAAACACTTAACCATAAATACGCCATAAACACTGGTCATCCTTCACCTTGATTATGCTATGTGTTGTACAGATTTGTCAGAGGAACTTCTGAATACATTGGAGCGCCTGCTTAATAACTGTATTAGATATATCTTCGGCTTACGACTTATGACCACATTTCCCAGTTCCATTCCTAACTTAAATGGCTACCCATTCAATACAGGCGAAACTTCAGAATTCTCTCAACATTTTATGCTATTTTGAATAATGTGTCTTCTCCTGTTTATTTAAAGGAAACCCATAGCACTGCTTATTTCGGGAATTCCTTCACAATACAGTTCATACTGTTCTGGAACTCCTTGCTTGTAGACATCAAAAAAAGCAGCCAAGTGCGAGTCGGACTCGCCCATGAAGGGTTCCGTAGCAGCAAGAAACATAATATAAAAGTTCTTGTAGTTCGTTGTAACTTTGATCGAGGTAAATTGCGGTTTACGATTTATGACGTATTAAAAAAAAACTACTGACTAGATCTCGTTCAAACCAATTTTAAGTGGAAGTTTTCATGGTAAAGTACATCATATATTTTTTTTAGTTTTATCATTCTCTTATTTTAGAAGTTACAGGGGGGGGGGACACACATTTTACCACTTTGGAAGTGTCTCCCGCGCAAACTATTCAGTTTAGAAAAAAATGATATTAGAAACCTCAATATCATTTTTAAAGACCTATCCATAGATACCCCACACGTATGGGTTTGACGAAAAAAAAGTTTTTGAGTTTCAGTTCTAAGTATGGGGAGCCCCCATAATTTATTGTTTTTTTTCTACTTTAATGTGAAAATCTTAATGCGGTTTACAGAATACATCTACTTACCAAGTTTCAACAGTATAGTTCTTATACTTTCGGAAAAAAGTGGCTGTGACATACGGACGGACAGACAGACAGACAGACAGACAGACATGACGAATCTATAAGGGTTCCGTTTTTTGCCATTTGGCTACGGAACCCTAAAAATCATAGACTACCAAAAGCTCCTTCAAGAAGTCCGGCAGCACTACCTGAAGCAATTAGAATGTTGTCGCCCGTGGTCTTCAACCAGATGTTATATATGTATTTATAATTATTTATTTACTTTATATATAATATAATATGTATAATAAAAATAAAAAATAATTAACTATAAATGTTTTATTTTTATACGGGTTTGAACTCAAATATCTCAGAAACCATATCACTTACGATATTTTATCACTGAGTACTTTTTGATCGTAATCACTTAGTCTATCGATTAACACTTGTTTTATCAATATCCGCCGAAACAAAGTTTTTTACTTTATTTTTCTATGGTTTTGAACTCAAATATCTCAGAAAGTATACCACTTACGACAATTCATCACTGAATACTTTTTGATCATAATCATTTAGTCTATCGATTGACACATGTTTCATCACTGGCCGCCGAATCGAGGTTTTTTCAAAATGGCGGACTTGTAGGTATGCCAGGCTCCATACAAAAATGTTGGAAGCCCTTTATCATTGTTATTTTAAATGGTTTAGTATTTTTTTACACTACTCCATGCGTTTTATACAGGCAATATCGAATGTTTTAACAAATGAATTTGCTTACAGTAAATATTAAAAAATATATTAATTTATCATGAAAATTCATACATTTTGCCGTAATGCCTAATGCAATAATAAATTATTGGGCATTCCATACCACTTAAGTCATAAATAACAAAATGTTAAACGGAAACATAATAAATAAATAGTGAAAAATTTTCTTTGTTCGCATAAAAAAATTCGACAATACAAGTTTTTTTTATGAAATTTGAAGTTATTTATATGAGCATTAATTTGTTTATTGCTATTGCTTTATACCAAATTTTTGTCGAGTGGTTTATTGCCTGATGAACCTGAACTTGCCACTTGTTAATCAATGATCATTAGTTTATATGCGCGTGTACTGTACGATAGCATTAACTGCCATCTCTTTCTAACACATGGAATGAATAGAGAAGGCATTTGTTATTGCAAATTTGTTTTAAAATTTTCCAATTTATTTTAATTATAAAAAAAACATGTAACGTTTTACAATATACTCGCACGTATACGTAAGTAAAGTGTAAAAAGTTTTACAATCATCATAGACGATTTCTATGATTGTCTAAAACAATAACAATAAAATTTAAAAGTACACACGCTATTGTCATCAAAAAAGCCATTTAAGACTGACTTCCTACGTTTTTAAACGATTTCATTGCAGTTTTTTTTTTAATTTAATTATGTTAAATATATCACATGTAAAGCATCACATCACATCTTCCTATTTTTCCTAATATATTTTTTTATTTGTAATGATATTATTCACAATAATATGAGGTAAACCTCGTATGGCTTTTGGCCTATTTTGTATATTAAGTGGTTATTGATAGACTGATGTAGAGTATTTTCTTTTTTCCAGTATAATATTTAGCTTTAGTACGTAATTATGTTTATCAGCCATCACTATGCCATTGGCTTCAACCCTGTGCCTCGGAAGCACGGATAAGTCCAGAAACTGAATTTGGATTCCATCATAATATGTCCCTGGGTTGATGCAATAATTTTATATAAAAGTATAAGTACGTCAGCTTTGAACCAATTGTAACATTATACATATTATAGGTAATGTAATATCGGTGTTAGTAGTGATATTGTAACGTTAAAATTTACACTTGGTTTTTGTAATAGATTTGATACCCGGTTGTGCTTGGTTCTTTGTACATATCTCGACTTGATCGTACGTAATTTATTTTTGTGTACGATTACAATATAAGCACACGAATTCGATTTCGGAATGAATAGTGTTGCTTTAAATATTATAAAATAAAAATAATTCCCATTTAACTAAATCATAGTCAAAAACAGAGGGATGAATTAGCTATACCGCCGTATATGCTTATACTTCAGATATTTTTACTCATGTGGCATGAAAATCCCCGACACTTGGGTTGGCCACTAACCCCTCCACCAATCCGCACTGGATCTGCGTGGTGGAGTATGCTCTAGGCCTCCTCAAGGGGAGATAGACTTGCTCAGTAGTGGGCCCTTAAGCCATTAGATGTTAATAGTTATTTTTTCTTCTACCGCTACCTATAGTCATTCACTTTATTTGTAACGAGTAACCGCCCTCGCTTTGCTTCGGTTTTCGTATTTTTTTACACCTTGGGTTACATTATTGGAGTTTTATTAAGGATCCCTAATTTTTTTGAAAATATATATATATAGCCTATGTTACTCGGGGATAGTGTAGCTTTCCAACAGTGAAAGAATTTTTGAAATCGGTTCAGTAGTTTCGGAGCCTATTCAATGCAAACAAAAAATCAAATCTTTCCTCTTTATATAATAGTATAGAGTATAGATAACTGTCCAAGGCCTTTACGAAGATGGTGTTTACGAAGTATTATCTGTTTCGAACGATCGAGTCGGGATAGACCCAAGCATTTTTTTATATTTTGTGCATTTGTAAACTTTTTATAGCATGCTATTTCCATCCAATAAATATATGATGTCGTAATATAGATAGTATGGTTAATATTCTATAAAATCTGTAATGTTTTAATTTGTTTTAAGCTTAATTAACAAAATTATTTCGACTCAACAACGTGCAATAATGATATTATTATGATATTCGATCGGTGTAATCGTTGCTTTCGAAGGCGTACATTATGAAATGCAATTTCTGTGGTTTTGCGTTCGCGTGTGAACACAAGTGGTATCGTTGTAAACTATTTTTAAGTATAATATTAATATATTTAGACGACTCCATTAAGCCTAGATAAGGTGTATTTACGTAATTTTTTATCGATATAATAATTGTCATTCTGTGATGCGTTCATTTTGCGTGTGCGCACGCAAGGGGCGTGGCGTGCGCAGGTCGAACGCACACTGTCGTGTCCATTAGAGGAGAGATGCGAGGGAATTTTTTATATTTTACTATTGAATCGAAAAAGACATAGAGCCTATTTGAGTTTGAATTGTTTATTTTGTTTAAAATTTTCGCTTAGATCTCACGACACTGAAACGAGGCGTCTTGTAATATTGTTTTACGCGATACCTTCCCTGCAAAAGGCAAAATTCGAAAATTCAATTTTCTATATAAATAATATTCGACGTGTAAATATTGTACATTCATTGATTTTTTTAATTTTATTTTTCGTAACTTATTTATTGATTGAGATATTTTTTATGAAAGAGTTTTTTAAAAGCCATTTTATATTTTGTTACACTTGCGATGTACGGTATAGGGTGTTTTATTTGCTTAGTTTATCCTTAATCTTCCTTTCCACAGCACAATAAGCTCGTCTTCATTTGAACTATGTGCCATTTAGTTTGAAATCGTACGGTGATTTTGGTGATTCCTAAAGTGTATCGTATTCCGAAGTGTTGTGTTTGCGTCCAAAAGTTCTTTCCTGTAGTTCTCGAATGTTCTAAAGTAGAATCAATGTACGCTTCGCCGACTGCTGCCTCAGTGCCTGCTATATTGCCTTTTAGTTAAATATTGTAATGACTGATTAAAGTTGTCATTCATACTTAATTTGTTTCTGGGGCATTACAAATTAATTATATTTCCTAATTGTAAACATAAAAGTTTCACATGTACCTACTCCACCATTGTTAGATATGGTAAACCATTGACATTGATTATTAAGTAATTTACTAGTATTAATTATTTATTATTCACTTATTGTTATAAACTGCAACAATCCACGAACTTTTCTTCTTATAATTTGTACAATATTCTTGCTTGAGATTAATTACTTACGGCCGATTTCTATAACCTACCTTTTTGTTGATAAGAGATTACATTTTGGCGCTAAACAAAAAATCATACATAACGCATTAAATTGATCTTTGAGTGATATGTGAGGATGAGTAACAGAGTGATTATCATTTATCCTGGAATAGAGCTTTGCCCACGGCTTCGTTTGCGTTTTCCGGGATAATAAGTACTTTATATCCTGTTTCAGACCATGGACTACTTGCGTACAAAGTTTCATGAAAATCCGTTCAGTAATTATTGCGTGAAAGAGGAACAAACATCCTGAAACTCTCACATTTAAAATATTAGTAGGGTAAGTGAGGATGAGTATCAAGATAGGTTATAAAAATCAGCCGTAAAATTTGAACAGATGTTCCACTAAAACGAGCAAAGGCTGGCAAGAAAAGATAAAGAAAGAAAGAATGTACAAAACTTTGTAACATTCAAAAGTGGATTATAATTTAAGTCTTCCTTGCGAAAGATCTAATGTTCAAATTTATGCACTGAAGGCCAAATTGTTATTAATAATAATAATAATAATAATAAACCTTTATTTCAGGCAACGAGGCCCATAACATAAATACCTTACAGACTAACATACATACAAAAATATATACTTAAAACTAATTCACTTATTCGCGAAGTGAGACGCGCTTCCGGTGACTCCCGGTGGTCGTCGACGTCCACGGAACTTTCGGAAGACGACCCCCTTTGGCCACAGCTCCTCCTTCAGAAAAACCGACAGGAGATCGGTTGGAACACGCACAACAAAGGAGTTGAAGTTTACTGCGTTGCGCGAGTCCAACTTCTCAGCCAGCACCCGGTACTTCGTCTTCTTCTCCAAATACTCCACGACGTCGGAGACTTTCGTAGTGTAATGAAGACGGGAGACGTAGATGTAGGTCGCTGGGGTGGCGGGACGCAAGAGATGGTTTTGTCCTGTCGGTGCAGTACCACACTGGTTACGACAAAGGGGCTTCCTCTTCTTCTTCTCCACTTTAATGAAGCCATCTTTGTCCGGCTGGCCAATGGACACCGTACTACGAGGGGGTTCGCTGCGGGAGACTCCGCTTTCCCTCTCTGCCCTCTTCTGTACCCGAATTTCGGGTTGCTGACGGGTTGCAGCTGCGGCATAGTTACGTTGAGGCGTTGACGTAACCATGCAAGGCAACACCTCCGCGGGGGGAGGTGCGGGACGGGTGACTCGCACGTCACTGCTTACTCGTGCGGGGACAGTGGCCGACGATGAGTCAAGTTTCGCTGACTCGAAACTCGCTGACGAAGCTACATATGCCCCATTATTATTGAACCATTAAATTATGTGAATTCTCGGGAGACACTGCGATACATACATAATAGATACATACATAATAAAGCATTCTTATATCCATAAGTGAATCTGATTTATGTATTGTATACTCTTTCGCAAGTTTTTTTTTACTCAAAATAATGTTGAATGTTGTTCAAATTGACTCCTATTTGTCTGCACAGAATAAAAAATATTAAGCTGGCTCAAGATGCAACGTGATAGCAAAGTGAATGAATCGTTCAAACTGCATACGGGTTTCAATTTTATAAATGAATGAGTTACTCAGAATTGAACTGTAATATGAATAATACATGAGATAATATTGCTATTAAACTGGTTATTGCAATGTTTATTTATATGTAAAGCTATATCTTTATTTGTTTGATAGTTATCGAGGCAGGCACGGGCGCGGTCGGTTAATCAATTTTGCTATGTGCGTTTCAATTGACTGTAAAACGCAGTTCAAAGAATGTGTCATATTTTATAATAAATAACCATCTATGTAACAATGGTAATTTTATTTTAAATATCTAACCCAAATTAGCGATGGGCAACTCGACGAAATTTACTCGAGTAACTCGAGTAACTCGAGTAAACTCTTTAGGCGAGTAACTCGAGTAACGTTTTAACGTACTCGAGTAAACTCGGCCGACTCAGCTCAGCGACGACCGCGACGCGGCGATGATTCAACTCGGTCTTACGTCGCAACGATCTTACTCGCGAGCTCGCGACTACTTACTACTCGTGATTTTTGACACCGAGCTTACTCGAGTTTTACTCGAGTAAATGGTTACTTTTGCTCGAGTAACTCGAGTTGTAAAAAGTATTACTCGACCCATCGCTAACCCAAATATTCAAATATCAATACATACTGTAGTTAGTAGCATAGCAACTGTCAGAAAGTCAACACAAGTGTTGTTAAAATTTATATATGATTAAAATCCAGAGATAATTGATAGATAGATTAATGAAAGCCATTGGTATCCTAACCATAAGTTTGCAATGGGGCTTCCTCTGTATGAGACTATTCTTTCTCTGAGGGCAATGTCACTTGTTGTGATTATAAGAGTTTTGATGAAATCTTTACCGTTAATTAGATAGAAGATAGACCTTCATCTACTCCCGACATTTCATAGGAATTCGAAAGGAATAATAAAAGAAAGTTAATACGATATTTTTCATTCTCGTTGAGTCCCGGTTGTAATGGTTTCAGTAAAGTAAAAAGTAATATGTAAATACATTGTACAGGGAGACAATATGAAAAAAAAAACGTTTTTTTATTATAAATCTATTTCAGTGTTTTGATAGATCAGTTTTAGTCAGTGGTCTTACTATATTGAGACTTTCGTAATAGAACTTTAATTACAATTATAATTATTATAATAGATTGAGTTAAGGCTTAGATCATTAGTAATCCTTGGTGTAGTTATTCATAATATTCATAGCATAAAACGAACATAACTTTTTTATCACAATGATTAAACAAAATAATTATAAATATACTCAAAGGTAAAAAAATATGTTCTTTTTTTTACCAAAAGTTTTCTTCAGACATTTTTATCGATTTGACTGAAACAATATTTTTGAACAATTTGGTTTTAGCTTTGGTATTAACAACACTTCTTTCATAAATAGTACATTTTATTTCCAGAGAAATATTTCATTTTTATATCGTGCAATCCTAGAAAAAGTTATAACATTAATGAGGAGGATGGGTTAGGGAAAACCTACATTCCAGGGATGCACTTTGACTACAATACTGAATTACTCTGAAAACTACCAGGTAAAGATTTGACGAAATATTTCGTCGTTGCGACTTTAACGCCCCAACTCAGAGTCACTAATGGTTACTTAAATCGCTCCTTAGTTCAGAATTTCTATGGTGATTCATTACTAAGGAGCGATTAAAGTAACCGTTAGTGGCTCTGAGTTGGGGTGTAAGACCTCCTATGTGTAAAAAACAGCTTTTTGAGGGAATCGATAAAAATCGATAAAGTTTTATTTAGCAAGCATATATGCGATTTTGAATTTGGTGAATAAATTACGATGGAAACGTCGTACACACATGAGAGTTTTTGAATTCGATTGTGCTTCAAAATGTAGAATCATTTGACGTAAAAAAAATGACTTTGCTAAAAGTGGCACATAACACATAAGAGGTCTTAAAGTCGCAACGACGATTTCTAGATTTTTGAATCGACGGAAGTGTCCTGTGATCATATTTATATCTACTTAAAAACTAAGTGCAGAAACGCCTACAGGTGTCTCACGATTGAGCCGTCACAAACAAAACATGCCATAGTCTTATAAGAAGTTGCGGGAAATTGCATTCTTTATAATTTTAATGCTTTTATTTTTTATTTAACTAGCCGACGAACAGCCAGCTCTGATGAAAAAGCCAATGGAGAATCTACGACCATTAATATTCCTGAAATCCTCACCAAGAAGTCCTCACTGGTGGGGATTTGTACACTATTTTCCTAAAATCCCCACCGAATAAAATAAGAATTCATAGCATCTAAGCCTAATTTAAGCGTTGAAGAATGTCGCGGGGAATCCGCTTGAAGTTGATTTAAATTTTAAAAAGTAAACTGCATTTAGTCTACTGGTTTTTAACATTCATTCGGCGTTACTTTATTCCATAGAATAATAAAATTATTCTGAAGTGACCTAGGCAAAAATTAAAAATTATAGTTTCTGGTAAGGAAATGATAACAATCTATTTGTATTTTATTTCCAATTTTCCATCACTATCTTTCTTGTAAGAAGGAAGTCCATCTATTATCATAAACTAGTTACTTATTGGAGACAGGTAGAAACCTTACTATAAGACGAGTCAAATCTAATGCTTGTTCTAAACCTTAAAGTTTAAACCAAAGTTTACCCCACCGTCGCACAAACACTTATGTAAGCTTGACAGTTGTATACACGGCTCCACTCCTCAATAAACACAGCTATCCACTTTGACAAAAGTTCACCAGTATCACCTTGTTTAACCAAGTTTCACACACACCCCGCCCCCCAGCACCCGCACCAAGGAATGGACCCGTCCTGCGGCGCCACTGACAGTTTTCTGGACTTGTGCGTACACGCCGAAGCCAGGGAATTGACAGACGAACACACGCTGTTCGTTCGCTCGTGCTCGGAATGGGATGTCGTCATCTCCTGGAAAGATAAAACGTAATTTGAGGTGGGTTTGAATATCATCTTTAGATTTTGTCGTATGAATGGTAAATGTGTACTTTAACGTTAGGTATTTGCATCGTGAAGTGAGCTGCCAGTCGCCGTACTACGTAAAAGAGGAGTAAATTGATAAAAGTGTCATTAGCACAGACATGGTGGTCTCATCAGGTACTTCTTTTGCGCCAAGATTTAAGCAACATCCAGTTAGTGGGTACATTTTAAAAATGAGTACGAACTAAAATGAGGTTTTTAGCCAACAAACAAGTTCTAGGGCAATCACACGCCTCCATGCCCATTATCATAGAAAATATGAACGTCGTAACTATCATAAAACAGTGACGTAAACGCCAACGTCAGGATATGAGTAGTGTCTAATAAAAGATGTTTTAAGTAAAATAGTATAATATAAGATATAACTACACATATACATAACATTACAACAGCACAACGAACAAGATGAATCGTTGAAATGCCTTAATGGAAATTGAAGACAGGATGGAGAGTGAAGATTGTACAGACAGATCGCGTGTGACTGCCCCGTTCTTGATGAGATTGATGTTAAGTTCGATAGGTTCAGAATATGTTTCTACGTGTACTAGTGACAATTGAGGTACCTGGTAGCTGTCCCGCTTGTACCGCGGGCCTGAGCTCGCAGAAGATAGCGTATTCCTCGGTCGATGGCGGTTGCAGTGTCTGTGCTTGGGCTCCTGTACCTCCCCTTCTATTAACCTCTCATTATCACCTTCGATATGCACGGGCCCCCCGTTTTTTGCCGTTCCGTTCTTAGGTTCCTTCTTCTCCCGTCGTTTCCTCTCCCTCTTCTTGAAAGTCAAGGAGAATCTTTTCCGTTTCTTCGCCTTAGGTGAATCCGGACGTATCGGTATAGTTTTCTCGTGTTCAGATCGACTGGTATCGTCGTCCGGTGGGGGGACTTGAGATTCTGAATCGGTTTTAGTTGCTTCCGTTCGACTCGAGGAATCCGGTTCGCCGGTTTTGTACGCTACCTCCTTCTCGAGATTGGCGAGCTCCATGCGACGAAGACGTTTCGGTAGCTTGTTGACTGTCGCATATATCGGTTCCTCGTTGTCTCCGACTGGTGCCGATCGTGATCGGAAGAAGAAATCGAACTTTCTCGGCTTCACTGGGATGCGTCTCTCTACGAAGACGACAGTGCTCGCCACTTCGGTCGTAGTGGACTGCAGTTCGCTGCTGGTCTTGTGACTGGGACTGCTCGGGATGGGAGTCGTTCGTGGATAGTCATACGTCAGTTCTATATTCTTTTCTGTGACGTAATACTTCGGCGCTTGCTCTTGGGGACTGTCCGGCTTTGGAGGCGAATCGTTCTTTTGACAGCAGCATTGCTTTTGCATTATTCGCTTCATGTTGCACATGAATACAGAGTTTTGTTGAATGTACGTGGTTTGAATAGCGGTGGGGCATGATTGGACATCGCCTAGCAAGTCTTCTATGTTTCCTCCGGTGTGGAATCTTGGAGTTTGGTAGGGCGCGATCACAAAGCCTGGTGGTGGAGGGCCAGCAGTATGGCAAGGCGGTGTCGTCATCGATTGGAAGAAGTTTGGAACTGAGGCGTCGTGGACGAGAACGTCGACGGTGCGTTCTTGTATATTGTCCGCCATATGAGGTTGCACGTGGTCATTGTTTTGTGATCGCGTCACGTTTCCCTTTGATTCTTTTAATGGATTGTTTGTGGTCGGGCGCGTTTGTTGTTCATTTTGGCACTCGTCACAATTGCAGGGGGAGTCAACGCCGCTCTGAAACGAGAATTTTAATTTAGGTTTTATAGCCATACCTTGAATACAACCTTAAAGTCATTAATTATCGTACTGTACACATGACGTTATTTAAATGTGCATTGCAAAAAGGAATTTCTTACGTTACGTACTTAATCTCTAACTAATCTTAATCTCTACTCCACGGACGTAAAAAAAGAACGGACGTAACGCGGCGTGAAGCATAGCAATGACATTTCGCTTACCATGTGTGCGAAATTTTGTAATTTTTGATTCGCGATGGTGTCAATGTCATAGCAGTATGGTGTCAATGTGTGGGTGTGTGTACTTGTACGAATACAGAGTTGGTATTACTATGGGTGCTTCACTGAATTTGTTCTTGGGATTACGTCCATATTTTTTTTACGTCCGTGCTCTAGTCTTAATTAACCTCTTGTCTAATGAATGTTTTTAATTCCTTATTTATTATTTTCATTATTGTTTTTAATGCTCGCATTTTATTGATTTTTGCCGATTTCATAAATTGCTCATTCTATTTTCGTGGTTATGAGTGTGAGCAATTCCTCTGTGAGCTCGTGCGACTTGAAATATATTATGAGTTAACGTCACCTCTCCAGATTTGTCACAAGGCAGTTATGTCGCTATGCGTCATTGACACTAAAGGTGTTTGGAAAATTCAACAGATCGCTCATTTTAACTGGAAACCCATTACAATATTTACATAGCATCACAAAGTTGGGATTATCTAGCTCTGCGTCTACAAAGGGCAATGCCCCTACCAGAATAAGTTTACCTAAATCTAAACACGACTTCACCATGCTCAGTGTTTAAAAACAAAAGCGTTGTTATGTAGCTTTATAGCAGTGTCATTTTTATGATTTCCACTACATTATTTACTCGTATCCACACACTGTTTATTTTTGTCACTTCATGAATATTATATTCTAATTTTAAATTTCAGAATACATGAAACTGGATAACCGCAAACCACATTGATTTTTAATGAAACGGAACGTAACAGTTTTTAAACACAGAATTGTGTACACTCGCATGCAAAAGTGGATTAAACATAAATAGATAAAACTGAAAAAAACTATAGAAATCACCTTCATTTCCACGTGAATTGAAACACATAGAGCCACACGCGGCAGCCGCTACAACCGTCCGAGACTCGACTGAATTTATTTATAAATCTTTACATTAGGTGCTATATTATTTTGTTAAATACCGGTGCACGGCCGTGACTTACATTTTCATCAAAAATTGTCTTTTTCTCATCACAAATCACTAAACTTGATTTCTGCCTGTGAGGTCTTGATCGAAAATGGAAATGGAGGGAAGCGTCCTATTTTAATTGCCGTACTACGAGACGTCACGCTTTTCACGGAAACGCGTTTCCACGTGGTTACGCGGAAGTAGTCGTGTTTTACTTTGAGTTCTTTAAAAAAACAATATTCTCTTTTTACATTATATTTTGTTTTATAAATTTTAAGTTTCAAACGTAACAAATTGTAAGTTCTTTGTATCGAGTAACACGCAACACATAAAATAGTTTACATCAGCTTCAAGAGCTTAAAAATTCAGTATTCGTCACTAGATACATGTTGAATACGAAGAACTACAGCTTTATTTATATACTAGCAATTGCCCTCGCTTCGCTTCGGCAAAAATAGTAGGTACTTTAGTTAACTTACAGAACATACTCTTAAAGCAGCATGATCGATCGTTAGAACCGCATTACAATGAACGGTCAGTACACCACATAACGTTTCGCTATTTTTAGGGTTCTTTACCTCAAAAGAAAAAACACGGTTCCCATAAGATCACTCACTCCATTTCCCGTCTGTTTGTCTGTCTGTCAAAACCTTTTTTCTCAGGAACGCGTGAAGGTAACAAATTAAAATTAATATCCAACACTCAGGTCTGAATATGAGCAATCAGCCAGTTTTGTGTCCTGCTTTCTGATGAGCTGGTGCTGAATCTTGTTGGAATACTTATTGTAGATTTTCGATAATTTTTTGAAGAAGAAGTTCCACAATCTTTGCAAGGACACTATTTTGATACTCAAAAATACTGGGTTTCACTTCTTTTTGACAGAGAAACATCACAGATGAGCCTGAACATGAGACTCCAAGTCAAACTATGATTGATGCAGGATAATGCCCACGCTGGATTATCGGCACGCCTGGTTGCTTCTTTATTCACGTGGGCATAATATTTTATCATTTTGTTTTTTGTAACTTTCTCCATTGCCAAAATTTTTTTCGTTTGAAATAAGGATTTGGCGGTTTTTTTTCTCGCGTACCTTCTTAACAAAGCTGGTCATCCCTCGAGGCTTCATTTTTTTTAGAAGTTCATTACGGAAATGCCCTGTTTGTCGTCGATAAGCTCAGAGTCCAAGGTCTTCATTTAACATTCATTTGATGGTAGTTTTTCTTACCCTTCCTGAAGAGCTAAAAAGTTTTGCTTCCGGACGGGAATTCGTTGGATTCGCGCCCGTACTGCTTGGGTGATCGCTGGCGTTCTAACCGTACGAGGTTGGGCGCTTTTTTTACGGTCTTCGAAGCTCGAAACTTTAGGGAATCATTTTATAGTACGATAAAAAAATCCCATGAGTTATTTTTCAAATTTTCAGCAATTTAAAAACCTCAAGCTGCATAGCTGTAGCGGTGCAACTTAATAACCCGTCTGTGTCTTATTTTAACGTCCACTCATTGTTATTAAATAGCACAATATCAATTTTTAGGGTTCCGTAGCCGAATGGCAAAAAACGGAACCCTTATAGATTCGTCATGTCTGTCTGTCTGTCTGTCTGTCTGTCTGTCCGTCCGTATGTCACAGCCACTTTTTTCCGAAACTATAAGAGCTATACTGTTGAAACTTGGTAAGTAGATGTATTCTGTGAACCGCATTAAGATTTTCACACAAAAATAAAAAAAAAAAAACAATAAATTTTGGGGGTTCCCCATACTTAGAACTGAAACTCAAAAATGTTTTTTTCATCAAACCCATACGTGTGGGGTATCTATGGATAGGTCTTCAAAAATGATATTGAGGTTTCTAATATCATTTTTAGGGTTCCGTAGCCAAATGGCAAAAAACGGAACCCTTATAAATTCGTCATGTCTGTCTGTCTGTCTGTCTGTCTGTCTGTCTGTCCGTCCGTATGTCACAGCCACTTTTCTCCGAAACTATAAGAACTATACTGTTGAAACTTGGTAAGGAGATGTATTCTGTAAACCGCGTTAAGATTTTTACACAAAAATAGAAAAAAAATCAATAAATTTTGGGGTCCCCATACATAGAACTGAAACTCAAAAATTTTTTTTTCATCAAACCCATACGTGTGGGGTATCTATAGATAGGTCTTCAAAAATGATATTGAGGTTTCTAATATCATTTTTTTCTAAACTGAATAGTGTGCGCGAGAGACACTTCCAAAGTGGTAAAATGTGTGTCCCCCCCCCCTGTAACTTCTAAAATAAGAGGATTATAAAACTAAAAAAAATATATGATGTACATTACCATGCAAACTTCCAACGAAAATTGGTTTGAATGAGATCTAGTAAATAGTTTTTTTTTTAATACGTCATAAATCGTAAACCGCAAAAAACATTGATCTAAGTTACAACAAACTACAAGAACTTTTATATAATGTTACTTGCTGCTACGGAACCCTTCATGGGCGAGTCCGACTCGCACTTGGCCGCTTTTTATTTTATTTTAAGATAGTGTTTTCCTAACTCATAATCAATCGAAACATTTCTAGCTAGTATTTGATACTTAAATTAAACAAGGCTGTAACAGTATTTCTGGCAAGACTATGTTACATAATAATATTGACTTCACAAGAAACTTGAAGCACTGGTTGATCTTCCCATCTGTCCGCATGAGGTTGTAAAAGCCAGTAGAGCCAACAGCAACAGCAACTAAGATACATCATTTTTTTCAGAATCATAATCATAATTTAGTACTAGCAGAGTCGGCGTTGGGGGGGGGGGGGGCGAGGTGGGGCGACGGCCTAGGGCGCCTTTGGAAGGGCGCCACATTTGGGGTGAGGAGCAAAAAAAAGGAAAAATAAAATTCTTAATAAACTAATTGGTTCAATAAAAATTTTTTTGAGCAAAAACAGCTCGATTTTTATATTCTTATGTTGGCGCCGCAAATATTCTTGCCTAGGGCGTCAGTGGCTCTTAACGCCGGTACTGAGTACTAGTAAGCTTACATTCTAGCTATAAAAATGACGAAAGCGGCGATGGAAAATAATATTGTATCTACTAAATTGAATACATTTTCTAGCACACAAGTGCAAAGTGAAATTCAAGTCTACCCTATCTAGAGTAATAATTTTCCGCAATTAATAAAAACTTTTGGGCAGGATTTGTATCTAGCATTGGACGCCTTAAAGGCATTCAAAGCATTGATCTATTATTATGTTAGTACATTATACTTCAATGATTTAATTTTTTAAGTGAATCGTTGTACCTATTGTGTAAGTAACCAAATAAACTTGATATGATTATGTACCTACCAAAATATTTATTGTCTGAACTAAGCTACTAAAGGCTGTTTCTTTATTCTGAAACATTTCTTGAGGAAAAGCAGCCAAATGCGTGGAGTTTTCTGCAAATAAAATTCCATTCTTTTATACCAAACCTATAAAATGTGCCTGATATAAAATTATGATATAAAAACGGATTCGTCTCTGCTCCCCTGTTTCCAACATCTGTTTTCGCAGAATAAGAAATAAAATTTGATTTGGACAATTTAAAGAACATTTGAATTAAGTAATATTTTTCTTATACCTACTTAGGTATTCGAAATGAAGATTATTGCAACTATGTAATATAGTCCAGTTATTAACAACATTCCTGAAGACACTTTTGAGCTTTCCACATCCTACAACTTAACGTTGTCAAATATAATAGAAATAACACGTAGGATTCTCGCTTTAAAGCCAGCAAATAGTTACCTTATTCCCTTCCTCGCCCTCCTCAGGCACAACGCTAAGGTCTTGGAAGGCAACGGTGCGAGAGTGCGTCTCACTGGTGCATTCCGGGCAGGCGCTGCACACTGAAGCGCTATCCTGATAAACATTATGTTCAGTTTCAACGGTGATATAAGTCAGTTCAGTTGATCGTTACAGCTTGTGCCGATAGTGAATCATCGATCGAGTTAAGTAACTGCGGGCGTGGTCGGTAGTTGGATGGGTGACCCCTAGTGCTAAAATTCTGACGATCCGTATTCCGCAATGGTTACTAAATACTACGTCGGACCGCCGCGCCGTGTCAAAGGTCCTAGGTTTGGTTCTCAGTGAGGCAGAAATTTGAATGATAAACATAAATGTAAACATAAACGCATACACACTCATACACCCGCAGTAGGTTTTTACCTGTGTCGCGGGTGGCATGGACGACACATATGACACATCACAATAACACCCATGACCCGAGTACAAATATTTACCTGTCATATAAAATAATATTTGCCCCGGCCGGAAATAGAACCAGGGACCCCTCGCTTCGTTGTCTATGGCACCCACGACACAGGGAATCCTAGTGTGGGGCTAGGAGTACTGGCGGTTCGTCATAGTAAATATTACGCAACAAAGGTCGTCAGATATTCTATCGCCTCCGTACATCCTGAAGGATGACTGTTAGAGAATGCTATTTAGCATTAAGTTCGCCAATACCATTATTTAGGGTTCAATAAAGATTAAATTAGTAAATTTATATGAAGGCATCGTACATCCGAGTGTTCTGGCGAGGAGCGCCGCTCGCGAAGCAGGTGATCCAACCGATCGTACTCGTAGCGAAGCGCGGAGATCTCGCGCTTCAGTTGTTCGTTCTCACGCTTCAGTTTCTTGATGTCGGACTGGCCTGAGAGATACAACGTACTGTTAGTTGCCTGTTTTATATCCATACTTAAAAGTGGGGACAAAGTTTCAGGATCTGGACATGACTAACTTCTGCTTACCATGCTTATAATTAAAATTTAAAAAACCTCCGACAGGTTTGTTTACACTACACATAGCTAAGAACACTCGATTAAGTCATCTTTCAAACAAAAAAAAAACTAGATCAAAATCGGTTCCTCCGTTTGGGAGCTACGATTCCACAGACAGAAATACAATGTATATCCACAGACACACAGATATACAGACAAGTCAAACTTATAACACCCCTCTTTTTTCGTCGGGGGTTAAAATGGATAGATGTCGTAAGAGGCGACTAAATCCGGCCCGCTGGTGGTAGGGCACCTCAAGAGATTATATTGGTAATATTATTTTTCATTGTTAATTAATACAATTATTACTATTATTATTTCTTCATGGGGCCAAACGACTCGTCGTGTTCCGGCTGAGGCCTTGAGAGCCAGTTCTTTCTATCTTTTTCTTCTCTCTTTCTTAGCCGGCAACGCATCAGTGATGTCTTTGGTGTTGCTGATGTTCATGGGCGACGATAGCCACTTTATTACCATCAGGTGGATCGTCAGTTCGTTAGTCGGCTACTTCCATAAAAAATAGGGTTTTAGGGGTATGTTATGAAAGTTACTTTTAATTTCGCGTGTAAGCATACACTAATAAACTGCTATTCATAATAATGTCTCAAAAACTGACCTCTCTCGACTTCAGCGTTAATATTGATGGTTCTCAACCGGAGCTCTTCGTTCTCGTAGAGCATGCCCCGGGAGGACTTCCGGTCCAATCTGTGCGATAAATCACTTTTTAAACGACTTCAAAACAAGATATTTTAAAAATACTAATATGTAGTAGGATATATTTATACATAATACTTTTATTTACTTAATTTAATAACGCAAATAATTCTGTGACTGCGTTAACCATTAAGGAATTCCTTCGTCTGGAGCCAATATCAAATATATAAAATTCTCGTGTCACGCTTTTTTGAAGTTGAACTCCTTCGAAACGGCTCGACCGATTTTCGTGGCCAATATACTAATATCTAATATATAAAACTCTCGTGTCACGGTGTTAGAACTCCTCCGAAACGGATCGACCGATTTTCGTGAATCTTAGCGTGCATGTCGGCTAGGGTAGAGAATCGGACAACATCTATTTTTCATCCCCCTACCCCTAAATTTTTTTTGGCAAAACAACGTTTGCCCGTTCAGCTAAACTAATATATAATACTTATCGCAAAAATGCATTGTCATCGAAACTAAAGCACAGTTAAAATTTAAGTCCATAAAGTAGAGATACGCGAGCAATTTTTTAAGCAATTATTGCCCGTCGACAATTGCCGAACGTAATGGAGTATCTGGAACAATCTATAAATATTGCGGCAATTATTTATTGCTCCATATATCCAGCTTTGTGGGTGCTGATATAGGATCTCTCATATTGATAGTTTCTTGTGGACCTAGTTAGTGGACCAATTTTATTCAAAAGTACTTCAAAGTCGCTTCGGGACATTCTAGTAAAGTTTTTAAATAAGACATCGTTTAATTGATAACATCGACGCTTGAAAGGCAAAAATTACCAAGCGGCATGTTGACAACTTTACACTAGAGCATTTTAAAGTTAAAATTTTAGAAAATAAATCGTGAAAAATCGCCTATTAGTCATAGCTACTTAATTCCAATGAATTTTACATGCAGTTTAAATGCTTACTAAAGCGATTTTTACGTTTTTTTTTCTAAAATAAAAACTTTAAAATGCTCTAGTGTAAAGTTCTCAACATGTCGCTTGGTAATTTTTGCCGTTCAAGCGTCGACATAATGAAGATTTTTGCCTTCTTGCTAGGAGCGCTCGCATGCAAATTCGTCAATTTCTCTTCTTTTTTCCGTTCTATTTCATAATAATAAGCTGGCTGCAAGCTGCCGCCGCAAGAAGAACTTCGTCCATGGCCAGTTAATGTTGCTCCACTGAATTGCTCGTGTAGAACATATTGCCTAGTTTATTTAGTTGCTCCATATCGCGCAATTCATACTGGAGCCACAATGGAGCGAAATAGGGCAATATGGAAATTGTTTGATATGGCCGTGACATCTAAATCGCCTAGTATTGACGGCAATTAAGCTGTTTTAATTGCCCATGTAACTGCATCTTTGGCACAAGAGGAAGTAGGTCTAATGAAGCTTACAAGATTTGCTTACATATCACAAGATCTATTTAAAGCGATTAAATAAAAGAATCAGAATTATTTTATGATTGTTGATAAATTGATCTATAGAACTCCGTCATTAATAATAAAATAATAAATAAATGCTTACACATTCATACCCCCGCAGTAGGTTTTATAACTGTGTCGCGGGTGGCATGGACACATATAACAAATTACAATAACATCCATGACCCAAGTACAAATATTTATCTGCCACATAAATATCTGCCCCGGCCGGGAATCGAACCCGGGACCCCTCGCTTCGCAGGCAGGTTCGCTACCAACTAGGCTACAGGGTCTTCAAATGTTACCATTTAGAAGATTATTATTTTTGTCTGTAAGCATAAACGTCCAGATTGGCTCCCATTATATCAAAATTCAGTCCTGAAGATGAGATCCAAGGAATTGAGGGATAGTAGTAACTGACTAAAGGCTGAGTACTCACTTCCGGTTGGGCTTGACGTTGACATCCTTGCGGCGCGTGCGCAGCATGCTGGCGCCCGTCATGCCCGACATGCTGCCGCCCCCGCGCCATGCGTCGGATCCCTGGAAATATGGAAAATGTTTTTAAACAGATTCAAACGATCTCTGGTTCTCGCATCATAGACTCTCGAAAATATGGCCAATGTTTTCTTATTCTCGGGATGTCATTCGAAAAAATGTCTACGCCTATAGAGACACACATTTTGTCGATATTTTTCGTAAAGATTTCGATAATTGTCGTAAAGATTACATTGTCTTAGTTCGGTACCGTATTGCGTCTACAACGAGAGAATTGGGCTGCAGCTAATGTAATGGGCTGATTGCCACCAAAGCAGAGAGAGACGTTAGCTTGAGAGGCTCCGCTTTACTCATCTCCGCTTTGATGGAAACTGGCCAATGAGCATCTAGCAGTACCTATTAAATATTAATACATTTAAAAAGTCACGGGACGCCTGGCAGATGTGAAACATCGACATTATTTTGTAAAAGTAATATGCAGAAAAGAACATATTGTGATAAGAACTAAATATGTCATAATGATAAAATAAAATATTACTATTTTATTATCAGAAAAATAATTTGTTTTCAAGTAAAACACAGGTTATGTTTACTGTAGTAAACAACACTGTGTACACTACGGAGTATACACTATAGGTATTCGAGCTCAGTGTAGCGAGAAAGATGGCGACGCGTCGCCACGGCATGCGTCGCCACGCCAGAAATCGGTTTTACGTGCGGCTATAGATGTTTCACATCAAAATTATGAATAAAGTTGAGCATTGTTCAGTAGTAGCAAATAAACGGGAATTCGTGTGTGACGTTTTCACGATTTAAACAAGAACCCAAGCAAGCAAGCAAGCAAGCAACAACCCATAATTGTCCCACTGCTGGGCTCGGGGTCTCCTCTCACAATGTGAGGGGTACAGGCCATAGTCTACCACGCTGGCCAAGTGCGGATTGGTAGACTTCACACACCTTTGAGAACTTTATGAAAATCTCTCCGGTGTGCAGGTTTCCTCACGATGTTTTCCTTCACCGAAGCAAGTGATAAAAATTAACATGTAATACGCACATAATATTTGAAAATTAGAGGTGCGTGTCAGGATTTGAACTCGGGCCCCTTCGTTCGGGAGACCAACGTTCTAATCGCTAGGCTATCACTGCTCTTAACTAAACAAGAACCCAATCGGCCTGAAACTTGGTTTTTATGAATATTTGATACGAAATGATTTCATGAATGTTGAAAAGCCTATACCTACTACTGTAAGTTTTATTGTTAGTAGCCATGCGTAGGTATTCATTAAATAACGCTTCACACTCATAGCCCCACACTAGGATGCCCTGTGTCGTGGGTGCCATGGACAACATACTAGACAGACAAGGACATTCACAACTTAAATTTCCGCCTCGCTGGGAATCGAACCCAGGACCCTCGGTGCGGCGATCCGGCATGGTAACTACCATTGTGCCACCCGGGTCGTCAAATTTAGTTTACTGAGATTATTTTATGCCGGGTTTTTAGGGTTCCGTAGCCAAATGGCAAAAAACGGAACCCTTATGGATTCGTCATGTCTGTCTGTCTGTCTGTCTGTCCGTCCGTATGTCACAGCCACTTTTTTCCGAAACTATAAGAGCTATACCGTTGAAACTTGGTAAGTAGATGTATTCTGTGAACCGCATTAAGATTTTCACACAAAAATAGAAAAAAAACCATAAATTTTGGGGGTTCCCCATACTTAGAACTGAAACTCAAAAATGTTTTTTTCATCAAACCCATACGTGTGGGGTATCTATGGATAAGTCTTCAAAAATGATATTGTGGTTTCTAATATCATTTTTTTCTAAACTGAATAGTTTGCGCGAGAGACACTTCCAAAGAGGTAAAATGTGTGTCCCCCCCCTGTAACTTCTAAAATAAGAGGATGATAAAACTAAAAAGAAAGAAAGAAAGAAAGAAAAAATATTTATTTACGACTTTAAAAAGCACAGATTTGAATAATTTATCAAGAGAAGAAAAAAAAACAAGATGCTTAATCTTAAAAGCAATAAATAAAATAAAAGCAATACGAAACAAAACAAAAAAAAGTCAAACATAAATTTAACGAAACCAAAAATAAGAAAACGGAAAAAAAACATACAATTATTATTTTTAACCTCTACCAATTAAAGTAGGAAATCTGTGCTGCGGTATAAAGTCGCAAAATGGACCGAACTCAGCGAAAGCCGTGATAATAACGGCACTGATTTTCAGTTCGGACCATACAGGAGTCTGTAGCTTGGCCAACCGCTCGACGCGCGTTTAATTAATTACTAATTAGCCCAGTTTTTCTGTGTCTGTGTCCCATAGATGTGATAGGGATACCATACCAGAAAGTAGGTTGTCGCACACGCCCCGGCCCCGATATTCCAACAAATCTTAATATATGTATATAAACTACGTGTCCCGTTGTTTGTCCGCAATGGACTCCTAAACTGCTGAACCGATTTTAATCAAATTTGCACACCGTGCGTAGTTTGATCCAACTTGAAAGACAGAATAGCTTACATCTCAAAGAAAAAAAATAAAAACTTTTGGCAGAACGAAGTCTGTCCGGGCAGCTAGTACTATAATTATATAACTATAATAACTTGTATATTGAATATGAATGAATTGAACTTATTGAATATTGAATTGTATTATTATTAATTACTTAATGTATGTCATCATTAGAGCTCATTAATAAAATTAATTTAGGCAACTTAAATAGATTTCTTTTGTTAAATTTATATCTTAGTCTAAAAGTGCTAATTGTTTTGAGACTACGCAGAGGAGGTGGAATGTTGTTCCAACACTTTGTAGCATTGTATTTATAACTTCCTCTGAAAGCGGCTGAGCAGTAGGAAGTATATAACAACCTATCAGGAGCCAATCTGGTACTATACCTGAAGTTTTGGTCACTAGCCCACGACAATTTATTATAAAGGTATATAGGCTCTTTGCTTTTTACAATGCCAAACAAAAGTGTTGCCAAAAAAAAATATATGATGTACATTACCATGAAAACTTCCAACGAAAATTGGTTTGAATGAGATCTAGTAGGTAGTTTTTTTTTTTAATACGTCATAAATCGTAAACCGCAAAAAACATTGATCAAAGTTACAACGAACTACAAGAACTTTTATATTATGTTACTTGCTGCTACGGAACCCTTCATGGGCGAGTCCGACTCGCACTTGGCCGCTTTTTTGAGTTGAATTAAGTTGTTATGTAAGACGTAAGATGTAGCGAAGTATGTAAGAAGAGCAGGTAATGCATACATATTGGTGAGATTTGTCATCGAGCGTTAAATGATATCGTTTAAGTATACATATATTAATTGTGACACTATCTTATGCTAATAATTATTACGGCAATAGCAAACCTATGATGTATGGACTAACTTATTACAATGTACATATTATATTTATCATAATCCACTTAATTACCTGGACCGTCATCTTTGAGAAGTAAATTATAGATGTGAGAAAAAGAAGAACAGTGGTTGAATGTTGTGATTAGAAATTATATAACTTTCTTAAAGCATCAACTCCCTGTTTGAAAACAATAAATGTGTTTTTAGCACAGACCTAAAAAAAAACGGACGTAACCTTGTCTAATCGAGAGTGAAGCTGACAGCTGACAGCTCGCTTACCATGTGTGCGTAATTTTGTAATTTTTGATTCGCTATGGTGTCAATGTCGTAGCCGTATGGTGTCAATGTGTGGGTGTGTGTACTTGTACGAATACAGAGTTGGTATTCCTATGGGTGCTTCACTGAATTTGTTCTTGGGATTACGTCCGTCTTTTTTTTTTACGTCCGTGGTTTTTAGAATAAATTTTTAAAAATTATAAAAATATCTAACATCTTTACTATAACTGTTTTCATCAGATTAAAAACCGTCATTATTTTGACAGCAATATTGGAAATTTCCTGAAATTAATTATTTCTTGTACCAAAGTTACGATAGCAACCGGAACCGATGGCTTTATGTGCCCTCGGTAGCACGGAAACGCGCTCAAGAAATTTTAGCCACTAGCGGTCTCCCATACAACTACCGACCGCGCCCGTTGTTGCTTAACTTTCAGGATGAGCACTGCTTATTCTTACGGACGTACTCAGATAGACACTAGATAGGTACACACCAGTTTAAATTCGATTTTAACATTATAAAGTCAGTCACTGTCTCACTTTGAAACACCGCAAATATTCTTTGCACTTCGCCAAAATTTATATTAAAAAATCTATTTATAATAAATACTTTTTCTCCATACAATTAAACACTTTGTTCGAGTGGACTTCTTGCAGAACAAACAATTTTTATATACAACTACGCCTTCGTGAGATTCTAATAAGATTAGGGACGTAGAGTTGGAAGGTAGAGACGTCCTCACGGCTCAAGACGCTCTTCAGTTCACTCATGCGCAGTAAATAAGGCCGCTGACCGAATGAGATCTTATTTTAAAGCAGAATTAAGTTTACGTGAACTTAGAACACACTTACTTGGTTTTACTATTACTTTAAATGTGAACGTGGCCCACTAAATATTATTATTACAACCTACGAGTGGAAATATTTATCTTTATTTATAAGTCCATTTTTAAGTCATTTTTAAAGTTAAACCTCTATGCCCCACTCTAAGGATCGCGCGAGTTTAGATTAGGTATAGTTAAACTTTACTCGAATTTATAAGTGCAGAAAGTCTCTCTTACTGACGAACTGAACTGACGAAGTTGTTAAGTGCCTGTGAGAAAATGAATCTGGCGAATCACTTGGTTTACACGTAAATAGTGCACAAGTGTTATTCACTTTTTCACAGGCACTTTGTCAGTTTTTGCGTGTACAGCGTCTGACAATCCCTCTGGTCCATGAAAAGTGTCTGACACTTTATGATTCAAGTTTAAAATAATATTCTACAAAATATATGTAAAAATCAGCCATACTAATTTAAGTAAAATAACTCTTATTTTTAGTTACCTGTTTTTAGGGTTCCGTAGCCGAATGGCAAAAAACGGAACCCTTATAGATTCGTCATGTTTGTCTGTCTGTCTGTCTGTCTGTCTGTCTGTCTGTCTGTCTGTCTGTCTGTCTGTCTGTCTGTCTGTCTGTCTGTCTGTCAGCCACTTTTTTCCGAAACTATAAGAGCTATGCTGTTGAAACTTGGTAAGTAGATGTATTCTGTGAACCGCATTAAGATTTACACTCAAAAATAGAAAAAAAACAATAAATTTTGGGGGTTCCCCATACTTAGAACTGAAACTCAAAAATGTTTTTTTCATCAAACCCATACGTGTGGGGTATCTATGGATAGGTCTTCAAAAATGATATTGAGGTTTCTAGTATCATTTTTTTCTAAACTGAATAGTTTGCACGAGAGACACTTCCAAAGTGGTAAAAAGTGTGTCCCCCCCCCTGTAACTTCTAAAATAAAGGAATGATAAAACTAAAAAAAATATATGATGTACATTACCAAGTAAACTTCCAACGAAAATTGGTTTGAATGAGATCTAGTAAGTAGTTTTTTTTAATACGTCATAAATCGTAAACCGCAAAAAACATTGATCAAAGTTACAACCGAACTACAAGAACTTTTATAATTTGTTACTTGCTGCTACGGAACCCTTCATGGGCGAGTCCGACTCGCACTTGGCCACTTTTTTTATATCATATAAGTTAATGCTTGACTACTATCCCACCTCGTATCTGCCCAGGTGTCACAGGGCAAGCAAAAGTATTCAAAGTACACTAGACGCTACTGAGTAGTTAAGGTTTCATCCATGTAAAAATAAGTCATGTCTGATCGCTCTGGGATCTTACGCTAATAGGTAGGTACCATTTTCCTCTAACGGCATACCTTGTGTCGTGAACGCGTGACAACAGTCACATTCACAGACATCTTGATACATGTCTGTGGTTACATTACTCACATTCTACGCAGCATCACGCGAGTCACGTGCTTGTATTAACGGCATACTAGACTACGCGAACCACCTCCTACTATAAACATGTTCATGCAGGTACGTCTAATTTATGCGCGACAGCTCTCAATAACAGCGCGATCAGACGCATGGGTGTAGGGTTCGAAGTATCGGACTCTGGAATCGATACCGAGTACTCGTGAGTACTCGACGGGTATGGTATCGATACCCAAAAAGTATCGGCCCTGAAGTATCGATACTACTCAGTATCGAGTACTTGCAAGCATCACATTAGGAGCTAAAAAAAAGGTCGTCGGCAGTGAATTTCATATCATTTTCTTGAGAAATAGAGGACCAATGTCCTTTTTTTTTAGTCCGAGCGCTCAATTGATACTCAACATATTGGCAGCACTGTACACGGCCGTCCAAAACTTACATTGACAACACGGAAAAAGTGACAAATACTCAGTATTTATAAAAGTACCGACGTTTCATATGAGTACTTGCGAGTGAGTACCAGGTAAGAGTATCGAGTACTCGGTATCGGGTATCGCGAACAAATGTATCGATACCTACTCAGTATCGAAAGTATCGTTCGAACTCTACATGGGTGATTCGAGTGGGAATCCTGCATGCACTTCTTTTTTTACATGGTTAAAAAAAGTTCAATTGCACCAACGAAGCTGAGTGGCGAAGGTAGATTCTTGCACTAGAGCCCTTAATGTTATAAATGAGAAACTTTGTATGGTTATTTGTTACTTCTTTACGCAAAATCTATCGAACGGATTTTTATGAAAGGTAAAACATGTAAAATATGGTTTGGATTATGAGGATTGAGTGTTCCAAATAAACCTTTATAAAATCTAAGTAAACCGTTAAAATCAACTGAGAAATTATGAGTAGTTTTCACAAATTCTGCACAATTTTTAACAGACTTCAAAAAAGGAGATATTCAATTCGACTGTATTTTTTATGTTTGTTACCTCAGAACTTTAGACTGGGTGAACCGATTTTGAGGATTCTTTATTTAATCGAAAGCTGGTGCTTATCTTGTCCCACTTAAATTTAGGGTTGTAAATGGTGTTGTGTAATTGGGTGGTAAACCCAAACTACTTCCAGCAAAAAGGGCCTGTTTTATTCAGCAGCTGTAGGGTGCATTGCGAGTAGAACATATTGGCACAGACACAAGTAGCGAAGAACCAGTTAACCAATCTTAGCCAGCTCTGGTCTTCCAGATGAAGATGGGTACTGGCCCGAAGCTTTCCAGTCGACCTGACTGTGACCTGGTTGATACCAGCGTTCTAGCAAGCAAAATAAATCTTTATTATACATTGCAGTATAATGTCATAGAATAGACATCTCAAACAAAATGTGTGTCCCGCCGGGAGGTTCTATTTTCAAAATTGAGCCCCTGTTCTCCTTTCAAAGTCGAACGAATCCATTGGAAATTGAAGCCGCTCGGCGCCAATTCATTGGGACATACATTGTGTTCGCGATGTCGGTTCTGTATGCTAGTAACAATACTTCAATGATTTCCGTCAAAAGACACGTTAAGTAGTTCCGGTTTAAACTGGTTTCAATAATTATAAACTACGCCTTGTTCAGTAGTTTAAAATTATAAGCCCACAGTTTTTACGATTATATGACATAATGTTCCTTGACAACTTGTAATAAAAACATTTAAGTGTCAATAAAATGAGTCAAGTCACAAGTACTTATTACAATAATTTATAGAAAGAATCTTGATATGACTAATACTTTGTAATGGGCATCGAATCCGCGGATATAGGGAGTAGCCAGAATCACTGTGAATCCCATGAAACGTCATGAAACGCAACTTCCGTTTCAATGAATGAACGATGAATCCTACGTCATTAAATTAATTTGATTCAAGTTAAATCATTTATTCATGTTAACTCTTAACATGACTAGTAATATTACGTTCACTATACTCAATGATAAATTGGTTAAAAAAAGATAATTGGCAATTAAAATGCAATATTTTTTACTTCGTATTGTTTTCAGTGCAAGTTTTTTGATTGCACAATTTAAAAACAAAGATTGCAACATAGTGTCACTTTACCGACTTTTCAAGTTCATTGCATTGCTATGCTTCAGGGTTAAGGGTCTGTAGTTCCGTCTGGTACTTTATAAAAAAAGTAAACCCGATATAATATCCCCTCTGAAAACAAAATTGTAGCATTTCAGAATCCCTTTAGAGAAATACTATTTTTTAGAAGTACTTAGTAGAAGAATTACAATATACATTGGCTTTAAACCCATTAATGACCTACTACTAAGCACGAGTCTCTTTTCTTGAGGAGGCCTAGAGCATACTCCCCACGCTGCTCCAGTGCGGATTGGTGGAGGGGTTAGTGGCCAACTCCAGTGTCGGAAATTTCATGCCGCTCGAGGGCTTTTGACATGGCTTAATGACTGTTATCTTACGATAACAACCGGGACCGACGGATTACGTGCCCTCCGAAGCAAGGAAGCGCTCACGAAAACTAGTGCTTTTGCCACTAGTGGTCACCAGTTCAACTACCGACCGCGCCCTTTGTTGCATCACATAGGATCGACCCAAGCCGTCGGGCTATTCGCGCTTCTACACAAGATTCATAGTAGAGAATACAATACATATTCCATAATATTAATAGTAAAGAATCAACTAAATTACGGGCAATACCTACGGGGCATTTTACAAACCCACTTAGCTAGAAATTGAAAATTGATGCTAAGAACCGACAACGTAAAATCTATGACATACACGGGCAAAGGTATATTTTACTAAGAACATGACGCTATCATTATTGCGACACGTTTTTTACGCTTGATCATTGCAGCGAATACGTATCGAAACGTCAGACGTTACGTCATCATTACATCACTACGCTATGTTGAACTTTCGCGTCGAATGGAGCGCTCAACGCAATATACGGCGGCCATTTTGCAACATATTGCAGTACGCATTCGGCTCTCGGTGGAACGCGCGTAAACTTCGTAAACCTTACTCCTCTGTCGAGAAATATAGTTTATTTATATTTATCAAGCAATACTAGGGTGTCGTTTTATCGTGTTGTTAAGTCATGTCGGAAGAAAGGTGGAATATATTCGGTAGAATGTTGGACAGAAGAGACGTTGTGGATTTTGTGAAAGAAATCGAAAAGTATCAGTGCCTGTACGATCAAAATTCTTTCCAATATGCTAACAAAGCGTTGAAACGGCGCGCTTGGCACGATGTTGCTAAGAAGTATAAAAGTAGTGGTGAGTAGACAACTTTCGGTACTTGTACTTTTTAATTGTTAGCAAAAAAAGATTTAATTTTTGAATGATCGCCTGGAATATTTTTTACAATGTTATCTGTTTTTTAAAGAAAAAACTAAAATATTATTATGAGTAATTAAAGGCAAAATACATACAATATATAAAATTCATTTTTATACAAATAAAAATCGAATTTAATACATTGAAATGAAATTAAAACCGTTTGTTTACATAAATAAATTATACGTTTCAATATTATAATGTAAGATGTTGCACGCATGTACTATTTTGATATAACTGGAGTAAACTTTTCATACAAATGATTACTACAAAATAATAAAAAAGTAAGTGTCTGTGAAGTTACCCTTTGTCAGTATAAATAATTAAGGTAGAGTTCCGACCGTAAACCGTAAGTTGTAATAATTATAAAACGTTTGGTCATTTAAAAAAAATGCCTCTATGTAATTAATTTATTTAAAATAGTAGATATACTTAATCTGAGTTTTGTCCTTCCAATGAAAATAAAATAGTTTAGAATACTCCAAACTATGATGTTTCAAAAATTTACTTGAAGAAAAGATTGTTTGGTTCTGTTAGGAGAAATATTATTAGGTACTGTTAGGATAAGTATGTGCTAATTAATGAAATCTTGTTCAGGGCCTAACTAGATAGAAGAAGGTATAAAATCTATACCTACCTACATATGAATAAAATTTAAATGTCTGTCTGTGCTTAAAAAATAACGGTGTTTACTCAAGTGCTTATACCTAGTTATTTACAAAATACTAAAACACAAACAATCTTTTTTTATTTTTTGTCGGCTGAACCGTTTTTAACAGAACTTTCCCTGGAAGATCGAAGACATCCCGGAATTCCCCCGGAATAAGGATTTACACGGGAAAAACACCCACGCAGACGTGAAGCGCAAAGCTCGTTTCAAATAAACAAAATTTTTCCTAATCTATTGATAAAATAATTGATACTAAATTAAAGGGTGTGAAATTAAGGTTTCGTACCTCAAAAAGAGACGAGTCCGTATAGGATCACTACACTGTCCGTCCGTTCTGTTAAAATCATTTTTCTTTTTCTTTAAGTAGAGGTATAAGACTGAAAATGGGGAATTTAATATCCTTTGGAGCGGTGAAAAATTAAACTTCTAAGCCAACGCATTCAAAAGATACGTTCGTATAGTCCGTATATTATTTTGACATTAGTGTCAAAGGGAATGAAATCAATAAAATTATCAACGGTGCTGGAACTCCCCAGGAATTCCCTACTGAATTATTCTTTTACTAGGATAAAACTCCAAAAAAGAAATAACAATGGTCAATCATTCCTACGTACTTAATTTCAGAAATCTTTAATATGTGTTTTCAGATAATATCTCCATAATCAAACATCAGCTATTAATAGAACAGGATAGTTTAAATAATAATCTTATTGTTGAAAAATTCTATACTTTACTATTTATTATAATAAACTTAATTGCGTACGTACGTCATTATCGTGGATCCTTTTCTTTCTTAGTCTTATCTAGATATAAATATTTAACCTTTACTGGATAGTAAACTCCATGATTTCTTTGTTTAGGATTGCACAATGTTATGAAACTTACAAATGGGGCTGTAATAGGTGGTGATGATATAAAATTTATTACCCAACCGGTCAATTTATTTTTGGTACTTACGACATTATTACGATTTTACGTTCTTTTATACTTAGTTCAAATAAGTCATTCATTGTTTTTACAAGTCATACCACATTGCACATTATTACTATTTAATGTTCTAATTGGTGGCAGAATCTTTCTTATCAATAATTCATCTTTCCATTAGGATCGAACTCGAAGCTTTGTTTTCAGCAGACATAATTTGATAATCACGGCGTAGCATAAATCCGTTTAGTACCTTCAATTAAAATAACAATAATAACGTAATTTGTAATACTCATATCTACAAGTAACCAATAAGTAACCAATAAGTAATAATCTATACTATAATAAAACTCAAAGGGCAAATTTTCTGTACATTGAATATTTTTTAAAAGTTTCGATTAAGGGGCACTTCAATAACGTGTTAGAGCACAAAAATATTTTTTTTAGAATTATTGTCTGTCTGTCTGTCTGTCTGTCTGTCTGTCTGTCTGTCTGTTTGTCTGTCCGGGCATCAAATGAAAACCCTTGAATGGATTTCGATGAAAATTGGTAAAGTTGTTACTAATACTCCAGGTCATATTTTAGGATACTTTTTATCCCGGAAAATTACAAGGTTTCCCCAGGAAACGGGATGAAATTTTGTATGGAATATTTTTAAAACATCAACTGATTTGCTTTAAATTTGCAACAAATGTTCTTTGCTTAAATTGATAGAATACGTATTTTTCAGTTTTTCAAAATTATGCAAAAAAAAAAAGAAAAAAATACAAATTAATGTTAATATTGCTTATTTTTCAAAACCCGCTCCTGGAGGAATCCTTTGTGATTTTAGCGTGGGTTTCAGTATTTAAATTACTAAATATACGTACTTCAACCGCTTTTTAAATTTTCTTCTGCAAGAGGTACAAATAAGGTAAAATCTAATTTCCGTATGCGAAGCTGCGGGCAACAGCTAGTCATATCTATCTTTTAATTCCAGTTCACGACTGCAAGGAGAAATGGCGTAAAATTAGGATTGCTTACATGAGATGGGTAAAGTTATCTAAGAGCGGTAACCCTCCAAGCAGACCCTACTACCTCGCTGATTATCTCCAGTTCATATCTCCAGACAAAAAAGTAGATGATAATGTTCCCACTACCAATAGTCCAGAGTCACCGATGTCTTCTGAAGATGACGTTAAACTAGAAATTGATGAATACGATCATTTAGCGGACAGCAACGGGCATACAGATGAAAATCTGCGGGATGTATATAATGAAAGTCATGAGAGACACGAAATACGTGAAGAATTCAGTAGACCACATCCAGATGAGCATAGCCGAAGCATTAATCTGAGTAATTCAAACATGGAAAGATTTAGAGAAGAAAACAGTAGATTGCAGACAGAAAGAGAAAGAGAAGCATGTTCTGGAAGAAACGTGATTAATCGTCTTGAAACCCAAAAAAGCATCGTCAGTGATGAAAATAATCCAAGAAGAATGTTTCTATTAAGTCTCCTGCCAGATATAGAGATGCTTAATGAACAAGAGATGAGGACATTTAGAAGAGAAGTTATCTCCTTATTGGATAACATAATAACAACTCGTGATAGTGTTATTATTAATAATAAAAAGTAAATTAAAGATTGCTAAGAATTTAGAAGAATGAGTGATTTGAAGAAAGATTGATGAAAGTTATTTATTAACATTTACAATCTTTACAAAGTTGTAAAAAGTGACGTAATTGTTTAATTGTTTAAAAACACTATTTGGTAATTTTAAGTGTGTAAAATGATAAGAGTATGTATATTAACTTAATTGAAATAATTGGAAATGCTCAGTATTCGTTTAGGCTTCCCGCCCACGTCAATCTTTTTGTAGGACTTAGGTTTAATTAATACCATTATTACTATTATTATTTCTCCATGGGGTTCGCCTGGATAGCTACCACCCTTGAGCATGAGTCAGCCGCCAAACGACTCGTCGTGTTCCGGCTGGGGGCTTGAGAGCCAGTTCTTTCTTTCTTTTTCTTCTCTCTTTCTTGGCCGGCAACGCGTCGGTGGTGCCTTTGGTGTTGCTGATGTCCATGGGCGACGATAGCCACTTACCATCAGGTGGATCGTCAGCTCATTTGCCGGCTATTTCCATAAAAAAAGGACCGATAATCGGGCCGATTTTTCCTGCCATATTATTTCTGACCGACTTTTTGTAGGACGTGTGCGTTGCACCTTTGCTATTAGTACGTTCTATTTTTCTCCTACAAAAAAGCGGTCACCGATTATCGGACGTGGGCAGGAAGCCTTATGCTTCAGTATAAAAAGCTATCACACTTTTAAGGTGCAGTTACACGAGCAACTGAAATTGCTGAATTGCTCGCAATACTATGAAGTTTTGACGTCATGGCCACATCAGTCAATTTATAATTGCGCTATGTTGCTCCAGTGTGGCTTCAGTATGAATGGGGCGATATATATGTATATTGAATTTTGGAAAAAAACTAAAAAATTTAAAATATTTTTTTTTCAATAAAAAGTCGAACCGCCTTCAAAATTAAAATAAAATGACTTGAAAAAGTAAAAAAATAATTTAATAAAAAACTGAACTTCCAGCTTATTCATTCATTTAAAGTAGTACTTTATACACCAGTCTAATAAAATGTTTTAAGTCGGTGCCATTATTTTTAAAATTACAGACATTAATTTTGTATGAGTTATGGAGCTCGAAATTCCGACCACTGTGGGTCAGCGGTGGCGCCAGTTCACCCAGCCCCCACACGACCGTGATTTCCCCTGGAAGAAAGGGAAGTGTATACACCAGTTTATGAGACAGATACAAAAATTGCATTGAATTTTCCAAACGTTTATACCGGCGATCAATTGCCGACACAAAGAACACGTAATAAATGGAGCAATTAGAGAAATAGTTGCCGAAATAATTGCCGCAATTTTTGTAGATTGCTCCAGATTGCTACACTAATTGCTCCACTAATTGTTTCATTAATAGTTGCCAGGCAATATTTGCTTAAAAAATTGCTCGTGTGACACTTCACCTTTACTGTAACAACACTTTGCAAGCTAGGTTAAAATTTAACATTATTTGCTGATCTCATTATATTTCTTGTATTTTCATTTTGTTAATAAATATTTACATGTTTGGGCTCAATTTCATTGATTGATTAACATCCTACCATAGACCTCATATTTAAGTCTATGCATCCTACATATTTATTGATTACAAATATTATGGTGCGGTGCACCCACACCGTAGTTATCAATTATTGTGAAACAACATTTTGCAACACGGACACATTCTATAATTTTTGTAACCACTTATAACGGTTTGTTGATATCTCAAAGTGTCATTATACATATGTATAGCCATTAATTAACTTATTTATTTATTATTAGTTGCATCAACAAAGTGATTAAAATAACAAGTGAATACAATAACATCAATATAAATCACATCAATCAGCATAGCCATCAATATAAATTAAAAATATAATGTAACAAAAAGTTACTTACATTCAACAACAAGAGACTATTAAAACATAACCTGCGGAGCGGAATCATTCTATATAACAAAAAATAATGACTTATTTTATAACATTAACGAATGAATTCCCTTATTAATATTATTTATAATAATTTAATTTAATTTAAAAATATGTTAATGTACGCAACTATTGGAGAATGTTATTTGCGCCTATAATTGAGGTAACACTTTATCTGAATTTTGTATCGTTGTTTATTACCTTGTAAGTATTAGTGTGTACTTTGTTGGTGCAATAAATAAATAAATAAATAAATAAATAAAACTGTTATTGTTACCTCAATGTGGACTGTTTCCAGTACTTGGGTAAGGGGCCATCCATTAAATTACGTCACACTAATTACATGACTTTTTGACCCTTCCCCCGTCCTTGTCACAGCTGGTCACATTTGTGAGACTTCCCCCCTCCTAGTGTGACGTCACATACTATGAAATTTTACACCCAGAAATTATTAAATTAACAGCAGTTCCGCAATACATTTTATTTCCATTAATTGTTTTTTTTTAATATTTACCTATACATACCAATTATTCGATCTTGAAATGTGACGTCACTATATTTAGGACCCCCTCCCACCCCTTGTCACACAATGTCACAATACTTCCCCCCCTCCCCCTAACGTGTGACGTAATTTACGGATGGCCCCTAACGGTGACGTTAGCGAGCGAGAGCTACTAACAATTAAGAAAATTTTGTTATCAGATATTTCCCCTTACTGCGGTGCGGATGCACAATTAATATAGTTTTGTATTATTTTTAAACAAATTACAATTTGAAGGGGGATGTCTATACTAATTGTTATAAAGTATACATACCTGAGCACATATTTCGCATAATAATATATTAAAGTGTAAAGTAATAAAAAATTGTTAAAACTTTTCTAATATACTCTTTTTAACTGACTTCAAAAAAGGAGGAGGTTCTCAATTCGACTGTATTTTTTTTTATGTTTGTTACCTCAGAACTTTGGACTGGGCGAACCGATTTTGATGATTGTTTTTTTAATCGAAAGCTGGTGGCTGTCATGTGGTCCCACATAAATTTTATTGAGATCTGACAATGGCATCCATGAGAAAAGCACATAAGTCGTAAATTTGTGTTAAGATGTGCGCGACAAATTGACGAATAACTCATTATCACGCCAACCGATTTCGATGATTCTTTTTTTAATCGAAAGCAGATGCTTGTCATGTGGTCCCACATAAATTTGAACGAGATCTGATGAGTAGTTTTTGAGACTTTGAAGTCGGTTATTTTTTGTTAGTAAAATTTAGATTATGTTAAATTATGTAATGTCCACTGTATCGTAAGAATCAGAAATCTGGGTCCTCAGGGACGCATGTCTTCGTGAAAGGGTTACTGAGGGAATAATCCCAAACGTTCCGTACGATGCACTTTTGGGGTGCATAAACCCAAATAGAAAAGTGGATAAATAAACGGAGACTCATAATTTTATTATGTGTCCATTAATTTTGAGTCCAAGCTAATCTCCTTTGCAAGTGCAATCTGTTGGAAAATGGATGAAGCTATCACAATAGGTTCTTGGAGGTTGCTACGATCTTTACATGCGTCTAACGCTCAGTTATTCAAAATTCAAAATCGTTTATTCATAACGGTATCACTGATTTATGTACTTACATACATTGAAGTATTATTACTAGCGTATAGAACAGACACCGCGAACACAATGTATGTACCAATGTATTGGCGCCGCGCGGCTTCAATGTCCAATGGATTCGTTCGATTTTGAAAGGAGAACAGGGGCTCAATTTTGAAAATAGAACCTCCCGGCGGGGACACACATTTTGTTTGAGATGTCTTCTCTACGTATACTTATCCTCAATGCTTACACACGGATTTTTTTAATCTACCACCATTTCGCAAAATTGCTTTGTTAAGGCATGTCATGAATAACAAATGGCAAAATAAACTCCTCAGAACATAATTAAATAATAAATACGTATTTTTTTTTACTTAGAATACCAGAATACCTTAGAAGACCACAATCCCACCTGATGGTAAGTGGAGATTTTATTTTATTTTATTTATTTTATTTTATTACAGAAATATTCACTAATCTGAGCGAATATCACTACGGTACTTCATACTGGCTATTTAACCCTCCTAACATCGATGTTAAAATGTTTTTTACGTGGTTCGGATTGAGACTCATTGTTGGAGAGCCTGAGATAATGCGACTCTCCCATTGAAGTATAATGTCATAGAACAGACATCTCGAATAAAATGTGTGTCCCGCCGGGAGGTTCTATTTTCAAAATCGAACGAATCCATTGATAATTGAAGCCGATTGGCGCTAATTCATTGGGAAATACATTGTGTTTGCGGTGTCGGTTCTATATGCTAGTAATAATACTTCAATGGACTCTCCCACTTCTTTTTGACTGGCAACGTATACTGATGTGTATGGGCGACGGTGAAAGTTTAACGAACTACAAGTTTCATCGATTAACTTTGCTTACGAAAACTAATTAAACAGTTTGATTAATTTAGGTACTAGTCTTTGCTTTCGCCCGCGTGGAGCTAACGCACTAGGTAGGTACTAAGATTTGATCGGGACAAAAATAAACAATATATTTTGAAAACTGTAGGATTGTGATCAAGCATTAACTTATTGTAAGTAAAAAAAAATTCTTCCTGCTTACAAGTGAAGTAGTGTATCGTTCGTAAGCGACTGTGTATTTCGACTCGTTCTTGGCCGATTTTTGCGTGCCGTGACCGTTTTTACAAGAGGCTGGATTCATGCCTAACTTAGGTTCCTTTAAAATATAGAGATAGGGTAAACATATTGGTTGTAATCACTAAGGATGGTCGCCCACGATTACTATTTGACGACCTTATAGCTTAGTTGGTAGCGACCCTGCCTGCGAAGGGGTCCCGGGTTCGATTCCCGGCCGGGGCAGATATTTATGTGACAGATAAATATTTGTACTTGGGTCATGGGTGTGATTGTGATGTGTTATATGTGTCGTCCATGCCACCCGCGACACAGGTGAAAACCTACTGCGGGGGTGTGAGTGTGAAAGCGTTTAAGCGTTTTTTTGTAGCACAACAGTAGCGCTACACTTGCAAAAGGGTTTCTTTCTTTCTTTTTCTTCTCTCTTTCTTGGCCGGCAACGCATCAGTGATGCCTTTGGTGACGCTAATGTTCATGGGCGACGATAACCACTTATCATCAGATAGCCAGCCCATTTTCCGACTATTTCTATAAAAAGGTTATAATAAAAAAGGTATAATAAAAAATAAAAAAGGTTAGGTATAATACTGTCACGCGATCGATACCTGCGCCCACGTAATTGCAAATGTATCGCTGCTATTGTATCGCTACAAAAAGGATCCGTGGATCACTTACCTGGCATAGGTTTCAAGAAGAGGTCAGGTTACTAGGTGTATATAATTTTATTATGTTATCCTTCTTACCGAGTCAAGTCTCCAGTCAGGATTAATTAGTGCTTACCCTATTGAAGCAATAATCCTATAATGTAATAAGGCTAGTACAGTGTCTTTGTTTCAACTGTAGTTCAGTACGTCTTGGAAAATTGTCCTGGGCTATTTATATCGTAGTGAAAATTACATGAGGTGACTTATTATATCGACGCTTGAAAGGCAAAAATTACCAAGCGACATGTTGATAACTTTACACTAGGGCATTTTAGTTTTTAGTTTTAGAAAAAAATCGTAAAAAATTGCTTTATTAAGCATTTAAACTGCATTTAAAATTCATTGGAATTAAGTAGCTATGACTATTAAGCGATTTTTTACGAATTTTTTTTTCTAAAATTAAAAACTAAAATGATGTAGTGTACCTAAAGTTGTCAATTTTTGCCTTTCAAGCGTCGATATGAATAATTTAATCTAAATTGGAAAAAAATCTCAGGCACTCATATAAAGGTATTACTAGTGAAATAAAACTAATGTCCGTAATTTTTTTGCTTCTCCTAGTGACTCGGAAAGAGAATAGTGGAAAGTCGCTACAATAAGACGTTGTATGGTCACCCTACAAAAAGGAATTGAGTCCATGTCAGTAGCTTTACTAAGAAATGATGAAGGAATTTAATACACTCAGTGTATTTCCTATTGTAGTGAAGAAAGGTTCTATTTAAAATTTTAAATGTGTGAAAATAAACGTGTTTCTAAAGTATTATTTTACTAATAATAAAAATTCATTGAGTTGAAAAATAATGAAATTTCATAAAAGTGTCCATATTTTTTTTAAATTGGTACTTATTTTAGCTTTAAAATAAGTACCACCGGTATAATTTGTAAATAAGTAACTCGATAAAACTATTTTCAAACAGATATATATTTTTTAAATTAAATAATTGTTCGAAAAATTATGTACTTACCTAGTTAGGTACCTATAGTAAATTCAACTAAGTATCTTTAGTTTGACAACAAAATGTGATCCAGCATGGTGATACAGACTCAAGTGTTTATAAGATACTGCAACAGCTTCAGAAAAACTCAGGTAAGTGTAAATTATACTTCTCCTTGGTTAGTTTAATGTAAACCCGAACCAAAGTGACGGTTAAGTACTAGGCATAAATATAACTTTACTTCATCGAAGGAAGAAATTATGAATTATTCCCGGGAATCAAACTGTTTTCATGAAATTGTAATTGTTCTCAATTCGATTCCAGGAATTCATTCAGAAAGCTATATTGATGTGTTTTACGACTATTGCTCGATAAATATCTCGCGTTTTGATAAACATACGAAAATCAAAGCTGTTTGCGAAAATCCTGGAAATTTATGTTTTGCCTGGAACACTAAAATACATATATTATTATCATCTTCAAAAATCTTTTATAGGTCATCAGAAGTGGTACTTTGTTTGTCCAGGTTTCAGATGTTCAAGGCAAGGAATATATTAAGTCGGGAGACCCCTTTTTTAAGTCTATAATAACGTTTTGGCACAATTTTATTATTCGTTTATGAATGTCTTTCTTATAAAAAGCCTCACAATTATTCGTTTATGAATCTCTTTCTTATAACAAGCCTAACATATCTTTTTACGAAAGACCGTAAATCTTTCCTTACGTTCCCTACATAATGCAAAAAGTGTTTGTTTTACACTGACTTTGTTATGGTACCTAAATATGATGTGAAATAAACAAATTATAAAGTCCATTCTCTTGCTCGAGTCTTAAACTATACAAGACTAGACTGTGTATAGATATTTTATCTACATATTAAAATAGAAATGGACTCCGGGAGTGCCGACAGAAGTGAAAATTTTAACATTTACGTAAGTATTTTTTCAATCGTCTGGAAATATTTTATAGTGCAGGAAATACTTTTAAATGAAGTGTTTTGTTCATTGCATTTTAGTGAATGCCTGCCAACGCCTCGTAAAGTATATATAAACAACAATCTTGATATTAATACAAGTTGTAAATTAAGTAACTGTAGTTCTGTACTTTTCTCAGAGATGGCGCTACAGGTAGGTGTAGATTAAAATTATTACGGTGTCGCGAGCTGATTGGTTTTATCATGGTTTTATCCCGTAACAGAAATACCCAACGCGCCTGAATAAGTTTTCATTTCAAAAACGCTCATTCAAGCCATTAATATAAAAAAATAATCTCCTCCATTATACACAAAACACACAGAATTTATATGACAGATGATTATGTACCTACTTTGTGTGACAGACTTCGACAGACATCTATCGACAGAAACCATAAAATTAAATGGCGTTACAGGTCGTTACATATCTTGTTTCTGGTATGTATTAAAGGTAAGCCGAATTGAATACTTCAGTATTTAAGTATAGTATCTACATAATATTTAAAAACAGTTAAGTTTTAATGATTCTACATACAGCGAGTCCGCGAATCGACCGTCCCAAACAATTTAACTAACACGCGCCGCGAGTATCTGAACCGCCTTGAATCGCTACGATTACGACTATTGTCCCTACCCCACATAAATATAATCTCTCCACGAGCGAAAACATCCACGGTAACCCAGACTTTACATCGTACATTGCGGGCTTACTACGTGACAAGTGCTACAACGCTGATATTTCACGCGCATTGAATGATACGTGAGGAAGTACAATTGCTATATACATTAAATTAAATGCACGTTGAAAGCGGTACTCGCCGAGGCGTGCCGAAGCGGAGAGGGGAGCGGGGCGACGAGCGAGGAGGACGGCGGGGAGTGAACGGAACGCGGCGGGAGAGCGGGGAGAGTCAGTCCGCGGTCGCGCGTCGCTCGTATCGCCCGTCGCTTCCGCTAGCGCGTCCGCTCCGCTATGAAAAAGGTTAAGACTCAAGCCGCCCGCTCGAAGAACATGGACAAGTTGATAGCAGCTGTCCAGGCGCGGGAATGTTTATGGGATAAGAGCTACAGAGGTCACCGGAATAGGTTCAAGCTGGAGAGGTACTGGAATGAAGTGGCCGCTGAAGTAGGAACTACAAGTAAGTATGAATAAGGTGAACGCCCGTGGCGGCCATGTTGTTTTACGCTACGGTTTGTTGTGGTGCACTGCGCAGCGATACGCGCATAGCTAATGGTCGCAGCGGTTGTATTAGTATGGTTACTAAGAAAAGAACAAGTCTATTTTGGAATTAATAATGTATGCATTCTTTTTATAATGATTTAATAGATACTTTGAACACTGATAGTTATATTCGGCATTAGGAAGGTATTTGATTTTAAGACGATGTTGGGCCATTAAAAATGAATGTAGGCGGCCTTCATACTATGAGAATGGGTTAAAGTCATGAGCGAAAGAGACCGCGTTAGACTCGCGTGATTTATCACAGAGCAGGTACTTAAACACTCAATTGATTTATGGAATGATCTTTTGATGATATGATTGTATTCATTAAAAGATTACGATTTAAATTTACAACTTTAGTTTTTTAGTTTATTGGTTTAAGTTACTTCATGTCATTAAGTTGGTATTTAGAACATTATAAGTTCTACATTATCATTAGTATTATTTGGCGGGTCACTGCCAAATGATGCGAAGCGAGGGATTCCGGGTTCGATTCCCGGATTTTTGGCAGGCAATGCTAGTACCAGATATGACTGCGTTCGGTGTATCGAAGGATGACACATGGATGAACATTAGGATGTATCCTAAATTTGCATAGATTTGGGTATTAATTAACGAAAGGTTATAAGTGGCTGAAAGTCATAATATTGATCATCAAGTTGTTATGAGAGTTTTGAAGAACAGATAACTATTCCGCCGTAATTGAATAATATCCCGACCGCAATAGGATTTCAAAAAATAAATAAGTACTTAATGCATCTGTTCCTGTTAATTAGTCCTTCTGGACTCCTGGACACTTCGTCCGGCAGGCAACTTAATTACAGAATCCTCTACCAAGTTACAAGGTCGTAGCAACAGTAACGTTATTCAGATGTAACAGCTGTAAACTATTTATCGACGGGAATCGGGTTAAATCGATCAAAAATGTCGTTCATTTCGGATCGGGTCGATCAATTGGATCGTTTTCGCTCTTATTGCTGTAAAACTTTTTGTAATCGGCTCATGGATAGCATGCATTGAAGCGGAAGTATAAGGAAACCCTTAAATGATTTAGTTTCCGAAGTTACTACTTTCCGAAGTTACAACTCGGGAAAAACAAGAATCATGATGTGCATTAGACACAGTTGCAATGGTTTACGCGGCATCCGAGGATGCAATATAATCGAGAAGGTATTGTAGATTCCACGATCCCATAGCCCAGTTGGCAGAGACCCTGCTTGTGGGACTGACTTTTATGTGACAGATAAATGTTTTTTCTGGGATCATTAGTTTTCTAGGTGATTGTGATGTTTTATTTGTCCAGAACACCGCAAGACAGGCAATCCTAGGGTGTGAATATGCCAGAGTTTATTTATTTGTGTATTAATAGCACTCTGTCCGCGGATTTACCCCCGTTTTTCGGGATAAGAAGTACCATATGTTCTATTCCCGATACCATGGTCTTCGTATTTGCTACATTTGATGAAAATCCGTTCAGCAGTTTTGCGTGCACATTTGTAATTTTAGTAGGATAAAACTTATTGTATCTATGGGTATAATTTAGAAAAGAGTACAGCCAGTAGAGAGTTGTATGGTAATTACACCGGTATATTCAACAGAACTTCTTGCCCAGTATTAAGCAAACGAATTACATAATTATTTTAAAACTTTCCAGGTTTAAACTGCAGAAAGAGATGGAAGAATCTGAAGGATCAATGTCGGAAAGAGATGAAAAAGGCTACCGAATCGGAATGGCCTCATTATAAAAAATTAAAATTTATTCATCATCAGTTCCTAACAGAGGATGAGGATGGTGATGAAGATACTACAGATGAAGTGTTCAACTCATTAGATGAGTCTATAAAGACCCCTAAATTAGGTTATACAATGAGAAAGAAGTTGTTGATGAACAAAAGGCGTACGATTGATGTGGATATGAACAAGTTGATAGATTTGGTACAAGCGAGAGATATTATTTGGAATCGGCAGCTCAAGGGACATCACAATTGGTATAAGTTGGATGAAAGTTGGAAAGAGATTGCTCAAGAACTGGATGTGACACGTATGTATTTGTTGGAGATTTTTGTTAAAATATCAATTATATTGTAGGTATTTTTAAAGTTTTAGGTTTAGCTCCACGATTCAACGTTTTATATTAATTTGTTTTGGTGTCAAGCTTCTTAATTAATTAGTGTTAATGAAATCTGTTTAACTTTAATTACCAACTTCAAGTTTGACTTTGTTTTTATATTTTATTCATAGATTGCAAAATCTATGAAATGAGTTTTGTAGTTTATATATAACGAGTAACTGCCCTCGCTTTGCTTCGGTTTTCTTATTTTTTACACCTTGGGTTACATTATTGGAGTTTTATTAAGGATACCAAATTTTTTTGAAAATATAATATAGCCTATGTTACTCGGGGATAGTGTAGCTTCCCAACAGTGAAAGAATTTTTCAAATCGGTTCAGTAGTTTCGGAGCCTATTCAATGCAAACAAAAAATCAAATCTTTCCTCTTTATATATTAGTATAGATAATTATATTTACATAATGAGTCCTTTTATGTGATTAGTCGGCAAAAGAGTAGACTGGCCAATTAAAGTAGTCATTGCCGCCCATAGATGTCAGCAACACCAAGATGCAGCATTGAGTCATTAGTCTTTTGACACTCTGACCGAAACACGAAAAAATATTTAGCAGCTTACTCAGTGTGGTGGTAGATGGAATCGGGGAACCGCGTTTATTCAAAAATAGTTAGATCTCAGTGGTTTTTATTCAGCAATGTTATTATTGCGTTAGATAAAATCGGGTACAGTATGACGCACTAAATTTCTTTTTTCTTCTATTTATTTGACTTTTTTTTTATCAAAAGCAATAACATTATCTTTATGTATTCGTTTCAGGAGATGAAGCCAGATTAAAATGGAAGTACTTAAGAGACCAAGCACGAAAGGAAGTGCGCAAACAAAATTCCGAATGGGAGTACCTTCCAAAGCTGCAGTTTCTTACCAACCAATTCAACGATTACGAATGTAATGAAGCCACTGAAGACCATTACTCTCAAGACTTTGAACCTCCGGATCCAGACAATACTTCCTTCAAGGAGCAAAGCACTAGTTACTTCATAGTACCAAATAATGATGTTGAAGTTAAAGATGATGAATTCGATGAGTTTGATACAAAACCCATTATTATGGAGACTGATTTTTACGATGATGATGACGAGCCACCGAAAACAGAAACGAGTACTGACGTGATACCTGAATTGACCAAAGATGAAGATATTGGGTTTTTCAATAGTCTCTTACCACATGTTAGGAAATTAGGCCCTGCTAAGAAGTTAATGCTGAGAATGAAGATCCAAGAACTTGTATACAATACGGTTTATAATGAATCCTGACATGAGGAGATACTGAAGGAAGTACCACCTGTTCTTCCTCCACTTACGAATGAATAAATCGTGAAAGATTTATTAAAATGTGCTTGTCATTGAGATGTTGAGACATTCAATTTTGAAACATTATTGTTTAAATATACATCGTTACGGCTCTTTGTAAATATGGCATGGAATTTACTTGGCTGAAGTCATGATTAAAATCTAAAAGCACAAGTTTTTATTACTTTACTCCAAGTAATATGTTGTGATAGTGCAATAACGCCCCAAGTCAGAGTCACTAACAGTTACTTTAATCGCTCCTTAGTAAAGAATCACTATACTAATTCTGTACTAAGGAGTGATTTAAGTAACCGTGATTCTGAGTTGAGTATAAGACTTGTAAGGTCAGACATTTGCGGTAGAAAATTTCTGGTATCAATAAATAATTAAAAAGTAGATCGCTAGAAGTTTTAAATGTCTGTATATAATGATGAAACTTTAGTAATAATGTTACGAACAACCTTATTTATTTACCTTAATTAAACGAAATATAAAATAGAAATATATGTTGTACATGTATTGATAATTATGAGTTTTTTGTAATATTATGTAGAAATTTATCACCAGTTACATTACGTAATTGTATTCATGAATATTATTATGTACTTAATATTTATTATTGATCGTTATGTAAATTACCTATAATACTTAACGTATAAATCAACGAAGAATAAAATTTATAAAATTATATGCTACTTACGGATCTCAAATTCTTTGTTTTTCTTATGTGTACTGTTTAACTGTAACGGATCACGAATGTCGATGTTTTTACGACCTGTATAGCCAAATTGGCTTGATAAATTTTTCCACAAATAATAATATGAGGTGTCTTTAGATGCGCTTTGATAATGTGATAGAAAATGCATACATTTATATCATATAATAAATGCCTGCCATCATTGATTATATTTGGATCGTACACAGACATTCTAGTACATGTCTGTGGGATCGTATAAAGTAACGGAAAACAGATAAACACTAATAAAGTTTAAGTAATGAATGGCCAGACGCCAGTGAAAGTTGCAGACGAGCACATGCCAATGACGAAAGTATTTGATGAGTAGTCTATTTAATTCTGCAATGACAATGTTATGTAAAAGTTATGACAGTGTTATGTTTTCAGTACAATTTAATGTTTGACTAATTTTGTACCGTACGTCTTTTAAATAGAAAGGGGATATTAAAAATGGTTTTTAATAGGCTTAAACTTTTTCCATAAAATACATAATTTTTATCCTCGTGAATCGTTCATCTGTGGCTAAAATCGCATGAAAATAAGTTTATTAGTTTTTCACGTAATCAGGTTCAGATGGCAAAGATTTTGTTCTCCAAGTAGTAGGTACCTACATACATGATTAAACGTAACTCATCGTGGATTGAACACATTTTACTATAATACGGGTACTCACGATATTTATTTTGTACTCCGATATGCTCCGATATTTCGACCCAGTTCAACCGTGATCACGATCCATGCAACTGGGTCGAAATATCTGAGCACAAATAAATGTCGCGAGTACCCTTTTTATAGTAAAATAAGCAGTAAGTATTACGAATATGTAGGTATAACTATTTTATTATGATTATTGATTACCATTAGAATGATACCAATGGGTGGGTTCTAAAAAAGAAAAATTCACATTGTGAGACAAGTCACAGTTGTAATATAAACTTAGAATGTAGGTATTAAATTATTACCATTGTTGTAAATTATTGTGAAAATAAGATTAAACGATAATAAGACAATAATAATTATGTTATACCTTTTTGTAAAATTTATAACAATAAGCGCACCTGAATGAGTATTCTTATCTATGTGCCGGGCGATACCTGGAAACTACAATATTATCATAGCCACAGAAAATGAGCTTAATTGGTATTGCTTTCGCTATCGGTAATTCTTCGAGTTTCTTTTGTCGGCAGAGTTTAAGCTCGAGCAATAAACAATGGCAGTATAACTCGGGTACAACAATGCTCTTTAATCACTCGTCCGAAACTAAATTTAACGAAAACAAAATCATTATATTATCATGATGTACGGTACCTATCGAAATATGTATTTAATTTTGTAAATCACATATAAATCTAGAAATTTTATTCTTTTTATCAACATAAATCCTATCTAGGTACTGCTGTAAAATACTAGTGGATACCCGACGTGCGCTACAACGCTAAGTAAAAAATGCAATTTGGCAAAATTTTTGTATGGGAAAAGTCGAACATTGCATTCGTACATTACCAAAAACATTTTGTGTTATATATATAATATAAATACTGCATAATGCATTATTGCATAATAATAAATGAGGCTGTCGGCACAAGTCCTTTTTTTGTGGTAAACACACGTAGTGTCTAAAAATCCGTAAAAGCGTAAGTTCTTTACTTTATGGAGGTCATACACGATCAAGTATACTTGTCAAGTCTGCAGTTTGACTTGACGCGCCATTCAGTGTGCATTTAAGGAAGATAGCCATACCGTGGCCATACACGATCAAGTATATTTAAAAATAATACCTTGCACAAATTTTTAAAAATATCGCGGTGGATTTTTTTTTATATCAAGAAAATTTCACGTTATCGTGTTTTTATTCTAAATTAAGATTATATAGTCAACAAACATTTATCTAAGTATTACGTTAACACTCTATTATGCTTGACTCTTGTGTCTGAAAGTGCACATACCTAGCCACAGAGCACATACATTGGTCTCGCGTCAATACTACAATATGGGTATATAGTTTCAACTTCTTGTAAGGGTCCCATCATGGATTTCTTAAACCGCTATTATAAAATACTAGCTGACCCGGCGAACTTCGTATCGCCTAACAAACTATTTTTTTCTAAAATAAAAGTAGCCTAAGTTACTCCTTGTTACATCAGCTATCTGCTAGTGAAAGTCCCGTCAAAATCGTTCCAGCTATTTCACAGATTAGCCGGAACAAACAGACAGACCAACAGAAAGACAGACAAAAATTGTAAAAAATGTTGTTTTGGTATATGTGTTACCGGCAAAACCCGATTTCAGGTTAAACTAGTTTGGCCTAGGCCAAATTAGTTTATCCTACTCGTGTCAGGACAAACCAGTTTGGCCTAGTCTAAACTAGTTGGGCCTAGGCCAGACTAATTTGTCCCGACACAATTAGGCAAAACTAGTTTCTCGTCAGTCTAAAACTGATTAGAACCAAATTGTTACGGATTTATATTTATTCGACAAATCTTTGTGCTTAAAACGGGATCCTGCCTTCTCGCCGAAAATTGTTTGGCCGATTATCACTTGCCAACCAACGGTTCGCCTATTTTTCACTTTGACAACTAACGATTGTCAAATTTTTGCATGACAACGTTTCATTTGGTAGAATTAATGGAGCTGATTATTATGATGACACAACACGTTCAGAGCACTTATCATTTGTCAAATCCTTCACTAGGCCAGACAACTTTTAGACGAATAATAACGTTTCGTCTGTGTAACAGTTCCCTATTCGTACATTTATATTATGATAAAAAAACTAATTTTTACATGCAATTTTTATTTAAGAATTAGGTACAAAAAAAACCTTAACACATTAAATTCGTAGCAATGCACAATAATAATTTTTCCTCTGAATATGAAGTTTTGTGTTCAAAAGAGTTCTGTTGAATCTTTCTTCTTTCTTCTTTGTCCAAGTACTTTTTTTTTCTTGGGTTCTGGTGGGGCACCTGTTAATAGATTTTCTATTTCCCCCTCGTTGATAATGGTTTCCTTTATTAATTGTTTTATCAATTTTTCAAAATTGGTGACAGAACCGACTTAGTCAACCCCGATCCCACGTGGTACTAGTCTGCCCTACCCCTAGAGTGAATGTAAACCCCGGAGGCGCGGAGGGAGAGCAGCCCCCGCCCGCTGTACGCAAGGGCGGAGGGGCTGCATTTCCCGCAGCGCCGGAGACGTTTGGAAGCCTGTTTGTGTATCAAAAACCCCTGAATTCTCCCTAAAAGTGCATACAATACTACTTTGTAATTATAATGATTTGTCGTTTTCTTTATAAAATTGGTCCGAAACCTTACTTAATACATCATTTTGGTAAACAATATGCAACTATTACTCTAACTAACGACTAGCCTGACAAGAAACTAGTTTTGCCTAATCGTGTCGGGACAAACTAGTCTGGCCTAGGCCCAACTAGTTTAGACTAGGCCAAACTGGTTTGTCCTGACACGAGTAGGATAAACTAGTTTGGCCTAGGCCAAACTAGTTTGACCTGAAATCGGGTTTTGTCGGTAACATATGTACCGTGTATACATCCAAAATGCACTTAGTAAAAAGCGGTTATTTTAATATTACAAACAGAGACTCCAATTTTATTTATCTGTATAGATGTATAGATGACCGAAGTTGGGTTCATTTGTTTGATTTCGTGTTCCATACAATTGGTGATGTAGAGATTGGATACACTGATATGCTGGCTAATGAGGAAGACCGAGAATACAAGAGGAGAAAGAACTGGCTTTCAAGTCCAGGTCGACACGACGAGTCTTTTGGCGCTGACTGAAGCAAGAATATAATAATAACAAATAATATTATGTAAACCTAAAATCACTTGGGATATTGGGGTGAGTATTCTTAGCAATACAAAAACGGATTAATAATAGTAATTTATTATTTTAAATAAATAATAATAATGAACTAAAAGCGAAAGCACACTCATACCCCGCAGTAGGTTTTTACCTCTGTCGCGGGTGGCATGGACGACACAGGTATTACAATAACACCCATGACGCGAGTACAAATATTTATCTGTCACATAAATATCTACCCCAGCCGGGAACCGAACCCGAGACCCCTCGCTTCGCAGGCAGGGTCGTATCCAACTAGGCTACAGGGTCGTCAATTCTTAGCAACCCCAATACAGAATACTTCTAAAAAACTAATGAGGGAAGAATTTATATTTACTTGGTGCCTTTCTTTCTTCTCTTTCTGCATTTCGTGTCTGATGTCCATGGGCAAGGAATTCACCGCAAATCGACGAACTTACTTTCAGTTCGTCTGTTCGTTTGATGTTTATTCACATAAAAAGGTTCTTTTGCGTTCAATTCATCAAAGGTTATTTTTAACCGACTTCAAAAAAAGGAGGAGGTTCTCAATTCGACTGTATTTTTTTTATGTTTGTTACCTCAGAACTTTGGACTGGGCCAACCGATTTTGATGATTGTTTTTTTAATCGAAAGCTGGTGGCTGTCATGTGGTCCCACATAAATTTTATTGAGATTTGACAATGGCATCCATAAGAAAACCACATAAGTCGTAAATTTGTGTTAAGATGTGCGCGACAAATTGACAAAAACTCAATATCACGCCAACCGATTTCGATGATTCTTTTTTTAATCGAAAGCAGGTGCTTGTCTTGTGGTCCCACATAAATTTGAACGAGACCTGAAAAGTAGTTTTTGAGACTTTGAAGTTGGTTATTTTTTGTTAGTAAAATTTAGATTATGTGTTAGTATGCCCACTTCAGACATTTCTGTTACTTTCGTTAACCTACAAAAAAAGTAATGTATAGTAAAATTTCTAAGTTCACAGTGAAGCAGTTCAATTAACAAACGTGGTTGCATGTACTAATTCGCGACCAGTTTATTTGGGGTACCGGTTTATAAACAATAACGTAGTGTACAGCTCAAGTCAAAACAGGCGCTAATGATGTAATGTGCTAAAAACGTCTGTATTCAGGTCATCGAGTTCGGTTTTTGTTTCCGCATTTGTGTATTTTGTTATAGAAATTCTGTTTAAAATGGTAATGTTGTTTCTCTTCAAGACTAAACTCTAAACCCACCTTGCGGGCTTTAGCCTCGAGAACTGATCTGTGGATAATTTCCTAACAATGCTGCCATTATGATTATGACAGCTTTCTGTTAAGATGAATTTCTAACGGTCCATTATTCTATCTGTCTATAATCTCGTTTATCTTTTGATTCACTACACCAATTACATTGGTATAATACACGAAGGCATTTTAACACTGTATCTCAAATGTCAGGCACTTCTGACAACAACAAAAGCGTGCGTATCGTCCTGTACTGACACAGCGACTACGAGCAGAACGGTCAATTGCCTGTTCTTACGCTCTTCATCTTCGGTGCACTAGTGACATACCTACCTCTTTTTACATTATAATATCATTGGGAAGGGTCATATAATGTGTCTTGTGTGACATTTTGGATAATCAAGAGTGATAAAATACGAATGAGTGAGAAATATAACAAACAATGTAACGAAAAGCAACAAACATACGCCCTTATTCTTAACGGTTATTATTATTTGTATTTATGAGTAACATAAGGTTTTGCTCGGCTCCTTATTCATTTTATAATGTAAATCTTGTCGAATTTCATTGCTCTCGATAAGCCGACTTCAGCTGATAGCATAAATCCTTTAACTGCATAAATAATGCTGAGTGCTTGAGTGCATTTCCGATGCAGTCATGTTTATCTTTACGAATCTTATATCTTACGGTTTTGTACCTATTTAAAATAAAATGTTATTTTAACGTAACGTTTGTTTTTTTTAATTTTTGACGTGATAACGTCTATTAAAACGATGAACGCCGGGCGCACGCACGAAAAAATGTAGCGTTCTGTGAGCGAGAGAGCGGCAAAAGCGAGAGAGAGGCACGATCGGCTACGATCAGCGTATCGTAGCCAATGTCGTAGGCGAGCCGTAAGCGATCGTGGTTGAGTGGAGCGGAGCGGAGCTTTGTCATGACGTTGTCACGTTAAACTACCGTCCGTAAACTGACTTTACAGACAACCATTTTTTTATTTGTTATGCTATAAGCTGCATCACCCAGGTAGACAACCTATGTGGAAGCCGGGCACGGATACCTAGCTACAATAGCTACCTATTAGTAACCGATCTCACCTTGCTTTGAGAACCAGTGCCTTATAACATTATAGGGTAGACAAAAAAATCATTCTCATCTTAAATGTAAAGGAAGGTACCCTGTTTTTAGGGTTCCGTAGCCGAATGGCAAAAAAAGTGGCCAAGTGCGAGTCCGTAGCAGCAAGTAACAAATTATAAAAGTTCTTGTAGTTCGTTGTAACTTTGATCAATGTTTTTTGCGGTTTACGATTTATGACGTATTAAAAAAAAACTACTTACTAGATCTCATTCAAACCAATTTTCGTTGGAAGTTTGCTTGGTAATGTACATCATATATTTTTTTTAGTTTTATCATTCCCTTATTTTAGAAGTTACAGGGGGGGGACACACTTTTTACCACTTTGGAAGTGTCTCTCGCGCAAACTATTCAGTTTAGAAAAAAATGATATTAGAAACCTCAATATCATTTTTGAAGACCTATCCATAGATACCCCACACGTATGGGTTTGATGAAAAAAACATTTTTGAGTTTCAGTTCTAAGTATGGGGAACCCCCAAAATTTATTGGTTTTTTTCTATTTTTGAGTGTAAATCTTAATGCGGTTCACAGAATACATCTACTTACCAAGTTTCAACAGTATAGCTCTTATAGTTTCGGAAAAAAGTGGCTGTGACATACGGACGGACAGACAGACAGACAGACAGACAGACAGACAGACAGACAGACAGACAGACATGACGAATCTATAAGGGTTCCGTTTTTTGCCATTCGGCTACGGAAACGTGTGGGGTATCTATGGATAGGTCTTCAAAAATGATATTGAGGTTTCTAATATCATTTTTTTCTAAACTGAATAGTTTGCGCGAGAGACACTTCCAAAGTGGTAAAATGTATGTCCGCCCCCCCCCTGTAAGTTCTACAATAAGGGAATGATAAAACTAAAAAAAATATATGATGTACATTACCACGCAAACTTCTAACGAAAATTGGTTTGAATGAGATCTAGTAGGTAAGTAGTTTTTTTTAATACGTCATAAATCGTAAACCGCAAAAAACATCGATCAAAGTTACAACGAACTACAAGAAATTTTATATTATGTTACTTGCTGCTACGGAACCCTTCATGGGCGAGTCCGACTCGCACTTGGCCGCTTTTTTTTACACCTTGGGTTACATTATTGGAATTTTATTAAGGATCCCTATTTTTTTTTGAAAATATAATATAGCCTATGTTAGTCGGGGATAGTGTAGCTTCCCAACAGTGAAAAATTTTTTCAAATCGGTTCAGTAGTTTCGGAGCCTATTCAATGCAAACAAAAAATCAAATCTTTCCTCTTTATATATTAGTATAGATTAGTAGGATATGATGTGGCATACCTATATGAGAGAAATACATATTGACCTCTATTCCGTATTCCATAGGAACAGATCCATTTCCCGAAATAAATTGAATCGAGGATGATATTCAATTTATTCATTCGACAAAGGACCCACAATATAAATTATATTAATATGCTGAATCAAAGTATGTGATCATAATGGGTATTCTATAACTATTCCATAATGCGGTTATTCTCCAGAAAGCGCTTTAGCACGAGCAGATGTGGGCAACAGAATTAAAATCGAGACTGATAGAAAAAAAAACTTGAGAGGTTTCAAGGGACACCCGGATGGAACGAAGTTCCTTGCAGTAAGTACTAGGATAGCAAAAACATGCAAGCGAGTGTGCCAAAACAAATCTGGGGTATTAAATTTCTCATCGGCTTTGTTCACCTAGTAGCTACTAGGTGCTAACGATCGTGCCCACGAGAAAACGTATAAACCAAAGAACTTCTATACCGTAGCGGATGTTTATTAAACAATGTCTTAGAAAATTACGATATGAAATTAAACCCTTGTGAAACTTGTTAGAATAATATTTCTGGTTTGCGATGGTTCACACACTTATACCCTGGAAATAGAATTCCCTTTGTCACAAACGCCATGGACAAAACACAAAGACAGCCACGAAACTTATTTGTCACATAATGTCCCGGCCGGCAATCGAACCCGCGATCCTTGGCTTCATAGGCAGTTACGGGGTCGGCAATATCAGATTCTCGCGCTTGCCAGAATATTATTTAATATCAAAATAAACACAGAAAAAGTATAGAGGCTTATGAACTAGCATTTATGTTTTTTTGGCCAATTATTCTCAACCTTTGAAGTGGTCATACATAACACTGCTGTGTCGTTCAGTATTGGCAAATATCCGAGATTTTAAAACAAATGTATTCCTACATCGGGGTGTACCTACTCCATTCATAATTCTCTCATCTAAACGCTGTTGCTGATCGTTGGATTTTTTTGCGAAGAGATTCTACAAACAAATTTAATTAAACTTCATATCCATCCAAATTGCAGCTGTCTAGCCTAAGGGTCTTTGCGCTATCCTGAGAATGGACAAACGGACATGGCGAAACTATGAGTTCCGTTTTGACTACGGAACCCTAAAATTTAAATTGACTCTTATCGAGGTAAATGTTAAATATCATGCTTGTTACGAAATAATGACTGCTGTGTGCTGTCTAACATGACATTGTCATTTTATAGAATACTAGCTGACCCGGCAAACTTCGTATCGCCTAACAAACAATTTTTTTTTCTAAACTAAAAGGAGCCTAAGTTACTGCTCGTTACATCAGCTATCTGCCAGTGAAAGTCCCGTCAAAATCTAAATTTCTAAATTTCCATAGATTAAATTATGTTTTCTTGTTATCTTATATAAATTATTAGCTGGCCCGGCGAACTTCATATCGCCTAACAAACTGTTTTTTTTTCTAATAAAAGTAGCCTAAGTTACTCCTTGTTACATCAGCTATCTGCCAGTGAAAGTCCCGTCAAAATCGGTCCAGCCATTTCAGAGATTAGCCGGAACAAACAGACAGACAGACAGACAGACAAAAATTTTAAAAAATGTTGTTTTTTTATGTATATGTACCGTGCTCAGGTACCGTGTATACATCCAAATACACTTAGTAAAAAGCGGTTATTTTAATCTTACAAACAGACACTCTAATTTTATTTATTTGTATAGATATCTAAAATTTAGCTTTATTGTATTAATACAAAAGTACGATTGTATTAACATTACTACATTTACTACACTGTCATAACATGTCAATCCTGTCATGTATGAAATACAAAGAGCATATTATTAAATGTTTCTAAGAAAATATTACGGAAATCATATCGTAATCGGAAATCATATAACGGTCTGACTGAATACTCTACAAAACAAATTGACTAAATAATAAAAAAAATAAAGAAATATTCTATAAAATGACAATGAGGTAAACAGCGCACAACAGTCATTATTAGAACACTTACAACATCTGGTTAAGACTAAAATTTCAATCTGTGTCCATCTGTGTCGTGACATTAAGTATGTGTTTTCAGGTGTAAGTTGCAAAACCACAGAAGAAATAATAGTACTTATAATAAGTAAAATCAATTATGAGATCCTATTGCTACGTAAACATGCACATAAATATGTTTTGAAAATAGAAGATACTTTAAAATAAGCCGACTAAATTGAAAATAACTCATATCTGTATGGATCAAAATCGAATTTTACGAACATCCCGCATTAGAGTTAAAAACAAACATCCTTCACTTCATGAATGATGGAAATTTTTAAAGAAAACATCAAACCATTCTATCGCCTCATGTTACGATCACGGACGTAAAAAAAGACGGACGTAATCCCAAGAACAAATTCAGTGAAGCACCCATAGTAATACCAACTCTGTATTCGTACAAGTACACACACCCACACATTGACACCATACTGCTATGACATTGATACCAGCGCGAATCAAAAATTACAAAATTACGCACACATGGTAAGCGAGCTGTCATTGCTATGCTTCACTCTCGGTTAGACAAGGTTACGTCCGTTCTTTTTTTACGTCCGTGGTTACGATATATTTTAATATTAAAACGTAAAATGTGGACTGTTTTTTATTAGAAACGTTCGTCACCTGAAATCGCTCCGGAGTTATTTCTGTCCTGATATAAATATATTTCAACTGGAGCGCGAAATAATTCCATTTTATAAGTTTTTAGTCGCTTAGCCTACATATTTTTCGAGTAGGTGATAAATAACAGAGTAGGTATACTGTAGGGACGATGGGATGTTCATTTCACAGAATGAACTGTGGAATTAACTACTGTAAAATTGTAAATATTGTCCGTTTTTTTCACAGACATGTGTTTTTAGGCGTGTCTTATGTAGTAGAAAATCTTTCATTGTTTATTTTTCGTAATCTATACATCTATACAAATAAATAAAATTGGAGTGTCTGTTTGTAATATTAAAATAACCACTTTTTACTAAGTGCATTTGGATGTATACACGGTACATATATACCAAAACATTTTTTTTTTACAATTTTTGCCTGTTTGTCTACAATTTTTGCCAGCTAATCTCTGAAATGGATGGACCGATTTTGACGGGACTTTCATTGGCAGATAGCTGATGTAACAAGGAGTAATTTAGGCTACTTTTATTTTAGAAAAAAAAATAGTTTGTTAGGCGATACGTAGTTCGCCGGGTCAGCTAGTTAAAAAATAAGGCTGATACAAAATGAAATGAATCTAGGAATAAAATATCATCATAAAATAAATTCTGTTTGCCATTAATCTGAGTGACTATTTACATTTGAAACGTACGAGTATGTTACTCATATGTATAACTAGCTGACCCGGCGAACTTCCTATCGCCTAAAAACTATTTTTTTCTAAACTAAAGTAGCCTAAGTTACTCCTTGTTACATCAGCTATCTGCCAGTGAAAGTCCCGTCAAAATCGGTCCAGCCATTTCAGAGATTAGCCGGAACAAACAGACATACAGACAGACAGACAAAAATTGTAAAAAATGTTATTCTGGTATATGTACCGTGTATACATCCAAATGCACTTAGTAAAAAGCGGTTATTCTAATATTACAAACAGACACTCCAATTTTATTTATTTGTTTATGTTTATTGTTTATGTTTATTATTTGTATAGATACGAATGCATTGAAAGATAAGGTAAGATAACTAGTATAAATTAAAAAATTAAAAAAAACCCGCCTGCTATCAAAAAAGCTATCATGATATAGGTACCTTTTGAAAATCCTTATGGTAAGCTCTTTAATTTGATACCCATATTGCGTTATTCTTTTTATTTATATTTTTGATCAAAAAAAAAAAATGGCATCTCACAGCCACCATATTTGTTTTTTATTGTAATTTCATTCATCTAAGAACACTTGGATTACCAAGATGAATCTAACGACATCTTAATTTTATAAATCCGTGCAGCGGTTTGGAAGATACGAGGTAATAAAGAATATTACATGCATACATACAAACATACATATGTCGACGAGCGACCTCTTTGGATCTACAACGATCGGCCGATGCCGATGCTGTCATAAAAGAAGTCATGAAGAAAACTAAATATTTAGAATAAAGCTGAAAACAAACTGTCGGACGTGGCTTACGGACGCGGCTGAAGGATGTGACGTAATAGGTATCTAGATAATGAATGTACACTGAGCTGTGCAAACTATCGGAGCTAAGTCGCGGACGTGACCTTGAGGCACCTTGAGGCGTTCGGACGTCCAAGAGCTATCTGGCGCGCTGGATGTTTTTGTCATGTGCACATTATCAGTCGCGGCTGTCAGCCGCGTCCGATCAGCCGCGGCTTATAGTATGTTTGCAGCTTAAGGAATGTGACAATATATTGAGAACAATACGTGTGGGACATTCTATGGGATTCGAATAGTGATCACGGAGTAGTACAGATTGTTATTGATGTGAACGTTAGGAGAACTGGAAATATATCATGGTGCAAAGTAAAAGGAATATTATTGAATAACCAATACCATAGAATACCCCTTCTGCTTCACATACATATGTACATACATATAAGATACTCGCAGTCAGGTAAAAAAATCCCGCGCTTTCAGCTTATAAAGCATAAACTTTCGGGATAATTAACTAAAAGCCTAAGGGACGAGTCACTTTCCAAGTTCCTAGCCGTAGCCTTTGTGCAAACTTTCGCAGTCGCAAAGTAGCAATAATGGACACTGACTCCCAACTTGTGATAGTTGCGAAGCTTTTATTTGTCCCGGAGCTTATTTCGTGAAAACTTTTGTGTCTACAATTTTAATCTGGCACTATGAAACGAGTGTGCACGGCTTAATTTGAGTCTGTTTAAAATGTACCTAATGTACATATGTTTCACCTTTTGTATATCTTTTAGCCATTTCGTATATTATTATTATTATTATTATTGTATAACTCTCTTTGATCGATGTCTTTTTATGGAAGTTATTTGTAATAATCTGAATTTTACCAAGAAAAAAATAACCGACTTCAAAATTACTCAAAAATTACTCGTCAGATCTAGCTCAAAAAGTGGGACCACATGACATGAAAATTGGTTCACCCAATCGTAAGTTCTGAGGTAAGAAACATAAAAAAATATGGTCGAATTGAATACCTCTTCTTTTTTTTAAGTCGGTTAAAAGAACTATTGGTGCTTCCAGTAATACTTGTAACGCAATAGATACCTATAGCCTAGTTGGTAGCGAGCGACCCTGCCTGCGAAGCGAAAGGTCCCTGGTTCGATTCCCGGCCGGGGCAGATGTTTATGTGACAGATAAATATTAATTGTACTCGGGTCATGGGTGTTATTGTGATGTTTATATGTGTCGTCCATGCCACATGCGACACAGTTAAAAACCTACTGCGGGGGTATGTGTGTGTAAGCGTTTATTTATCTATACTAATATTATAAAGAGGAAAGATTTGATTGTTTGTTTGCATTGAATAGGCTCCGAAACTACTGAATCGATTTGAAAAATTCTTTCACTGTTGGGAAGCTACACTATCCCCGAGTGACATAGGCTATATTACATTTTCAAAAAAATTAGGGATCCTTAATTAAACTCCCATAATGCAACCCAAGGTGTAAAAAAATAAGAAAACTGAAGCAAAGTAATTATTCACATAGATAAAAAATTAAAAATACTCTCCTATCAAACACTTGGACAAAAGCTAGAAATAAGCTTCGTGAAATATGCAGCGACCTCTGATTAGCCTCTACTCTACCTCTTATGGGTATAGGAGTTTAGGCACTCAAGGATTGTCTCTTATAAAACAATAGTGCGCTCTATTCTCTCGTTATTCAATTTTGAACGTTAGCTATTAGTTAATTACCACCTAAAATAGGTTAGTCTGGCATTCGGCATGCAGTGCGGTCAAACGGGTGCATCTATTCTAGTAGCGTGAATATTTCAACGGTCTTGTGCTAGAATGCGTCTAGAAATGGGTGTCTGTTAGATAATAATATAGGCTCGGAGATATCTTCGTGAGCCTCGAAAATTTGAAACTTTGGGGGGGGGATTGAGACCTCAAACAATCTTCGATAAACCTTTATCAAAAACCCTATTTACATATCATGATATATCTATAATATTTGAAGAGTTCTCCCAATATCATAGACCCTACTATCAGAACTGAATCTTGATAAATATGAGAGTAATCTAGAAGTAAACTTTTTCAAATATAAACAGAAATTTCCAAATCGGTTCATAAATGATGGAGTTGTGGAGTCACACGCATCTAAAAACCAATTGAGAACCCCCCTCTTTTTTAAAAGGTTCCATTCCTAGGTCTGCTGGAAGAGATTTCTGATAGAAATAAGCAGTAGTAGTACCTTTGTACAAAATTTATTTTTCTATGTCTTATATACTATTTGTGTACAAAAATTTACAAAAAATGTACAAAAATTGTACAAAAATTGTATATAAGACATTCTCTATTTATGTACAAAAATTGTAAGTTGTACAGTGCACGTTGTAAAGTGTACGTTGTACAGTGTACTTTGTACAGTGTACGTTGTACAGTGCACGTTCTACAGTGTACTTTGTACAGTGTACGTTGTACGGTGCACGTTGTACAGTGTACGTTCTATAGTGTACGTTCTACAGTGTACGTTCTACAGTGTACGTTCTACAGTGTACGTTCTACAGTGTACTTTGTACAGTGTACGTTGTACAGTGCACGTTGTACAGTGTACGTTGTACAGTGCACGTTGTACAGTGTACGTTGTACAGTGTTCGTTGTACAGTGTACGTTGTACAGTGTACTTTGTACAGTGTACGTTGTACAGTGCACGTTGTACAGTGTAAGTTGTACAGCGTACGTTGTACAGTGCACGTTGTACAGTGTACTTTGTGCAGTGTACTTTGTACAGTGTACGTTGTACAGTGCACGTTTTACAGTGTACTTTGTACAGTGTACGTTATACAGTGTAAGTTGTACAGTGTACGTTGTACAGTGCACGTTGTACAGTGTACGTTCTACAGTGTACGTTGTACAGTGTACGTTCTACAGTGTACGTTGTACAGTGTACGTTGTACAGTGCATGTTGTACAGTGTACTTTGTACAGTGCACGTTGTACAGTGTACTTTGTACAGTGTACGTTGTACAGTGTAGAATGATAACGCGACTGTATTCAGTTTTGCGACACAGCACATTGTAACTTATTTTTATTAAAAAACCGCATTAGTGTGACAATTTCATCGCGGCTATAAAACTATACACATAATCCAGATAGTTATGAGTTCGTGAGTAGCGTCTCAATAAAAGATACTTTTAATGACTCGTTAAAAATAAAGATATACTTAGATGATGTGGAATTTGAGTCATTACGGTTAAAAGCTTCTCAATTTCGTTCTTTAACTCCTCTTCAAGGTTATCTTAATACATCAGTCAACCTGTCGTATCAAAGGAATAATGCCGGAAGTATTTGGAATGGGAATAAAGTCGAGTTCGAATACCAAATCAAATCAAGTTGGTACTTAAAAGTAATGGCGTCGTTGAGTTGTGGAAATGTTATATAGAGACCATCTGACTCGGCAAATGCTGTTCTGCAAAAAAATTTTTGGGTAGGGACACCCTAATCACCTACTGGTATGAAATATTATACTTTACGACCTATTCTCATATCTATCTTCTAATAAATATACACAAAAAAAATCATAAAATTCGGTCGAGCCGTTTCGGAGGCGTGCGACCACAAATACGTGACACTAGATTTTTATATATCAGATTTTGTAGTAGATACTTGTGTACATTACGCAAATTTAGTGTAATAGTACCTTTGTATGTGTACCTTACAACCTAAATAAATAAATAAATAAACGCTAACACACACATACCCCCACAGTAGGTTATTACCTGTGTCGCGGGTGGCATGGATGATACATATAACACATCACAATCACACCCATGACTCGATCATAAATATTTATCTGTCACATAAATATCTGTCCCGGCCGGGAATCGAACCCGGGACCCCTCGCTTCGCAGGCAGGGTCGCTACCAAGTAGGCTACAGGGTCCTACCTAGGTAAGTATATTTCACTGAAATTTAGCAACCAACCGCTGAAAAAGAATGGTTGTAGAATTTTTGTTCCTTTTTCTTTTAATTTGTTCCCGATTATTTCAGAAACGGTTAAACCGATTTGGATGCTGTTTTACTGATGTACTAATATTTGTTGTATGTTAATAAGATTACAAATAACCCCGTAAAATAATGACCTTGATAAACACGTTCGATTTTCAGAAATATTACAGTACATAAGGAAACTGGAATCACCTTCAATATGAGTTTAACCTACTTTCGCTGCGTGAGTTATAAACTAAATAAATTCACGAACAGACTAGATGTAGATACACAAAACCTGGCTCTTTATTCTGAAAACAAACAATAGATTCGGTCGTAACAGTTAACGCTGGTCTGTTGACCACGAAATAGGCTACAGAAATTCAATCATCGACTAAAGACGCATTTGTGGTAGATACAGACTTGGTTTAGGTATATTCAGAAGTATTTACGCCGATGAGAGAAGTTTTTTAGAATGGGAAGTTTTTCTTCTCGTTATGCAGGTATAATGTGTAACACTAGGTATGTAGTTGAATATATTGTGCGTAATATAAAACCTCGGGATATTTATTAAAGGTACATAAGTTGGCATGATCGGAAAATCTTGCCGATTGAGAGCTTGCGAGGGTGCAGATACTCGTAGTACAAGTAATAGTAGGTAGGCTCTCAGGGCGGGGTAAGTAGATAAATTACAAATGAGGCACAACTCCGATTCTTCAAAGTATTACTATATTGTAAAGTATAAATATCCTTTACACTCACTATTAAATTATTTACATAAGTAGGCACTGTTACGGCTATAAAACTACTATGAGTATCCAAATTAAAAAATAACGTATGTACCTACATATTTCCTCGATGGGAACCCAGCTGACAGATGCATTTTTGAAAACCAACCGTCAAGATTTTAAAAATTTAGAAGAAAAATGCATCTGCCAGCCAAGGAATATTGTACGAGGTATTTTACACCTCGTTACAAGCTTTCACAGAGTGCGCTGCGTGAATAGCGATCACATGACTTTTCCGCACCTAAAGTCATTCCCATATTGAGTTGTATTAGGGCGACTTAGAAATTAGAATATTAACCCCGATCCCACGCCGCCGGGTGGGTGTCGCAAGAGGTCACTAAACCTTGGAGCCAGTATTTTCTTTCTCTTTTTTCTCTCTTTCTTGACCGGCAATGCATCAGTGATGCCTCTGGTGTTGCTGATGTCCATGGGCGATGAAAGTCACATACTATCCACATTATCTCGTTTGCCGGCTATTTCCATAAGGCTCTGTCAAGACGCAGCTTGGGCGGGCTATATTTTATAAATGGCTTTATATTTTTTATAAATATGCTAATTCAAAGCGGCACGTATCCGTTTGCATAATTCGTAGTATATACCAGACGACAGTAATGGTAACTCATATACTATTACTAACTAAATTTCTATGACTTATAGGTAGTATTCATTATTTCATCATTTGGCATCGAAGCAGCATAATTTATATTGGTCAATTCAGTCCTAATAATACAAGTAAACAGTCACATTTTATTAGCTGTGTTCTTTTCCATGTAGTGATTAAATATACTGACTGAATAAAATTAAAAAAAAAGATATGCTGAGAATTTCCTCCTTTAATTTTATATCTGGGGATACCTTAATTGAAACTTCCCCGAAGCTTCGGTAGCTCGGTCTTTTTAAAATTCAAACAAGAAAGTTTCTTGTTTCTTTATTATTTTTCTCGTTTTAAAAAAATCCTCTTTGCAACTGATGTTAGTTACATAAGTTAATCTTTTATGCTAACATTTATGAAATGCTTACCTACAACGAAATAATAATTATATATTATATATTTATTTAGTTGTAAATAATAATGCAGGGCCCCCATTTCCTTTTCAGTCGATAACCCATCGGAGAACTTTTGGTTAAGGTAATGCGTCTTACCACCCAAGACTATATCGCCATTTACCATCGAGTGAGATTGTAGTCAAGCATTAACTTATAAGTAAGGTTTAAAAAAGTTTTACTGGAACCTGGAACCTGGGCATTGAGATCTTAATTCATGTTCCAGTGTAAACGTCAAATTCGTGTTACCAAAGCGGTCATGATTTTAGCCAATCATATTACGTCGGTCAAAGCCCGATAAATGAATTGCCTGGAACATGAATGGTTTTTAATAGTTCGTAATAGGTCCGCTGGAACTAGACGGAAACCATTAACAACCCGGTGGTTCGTTCATTGACTAGTTACAATACATAAATAATAAATACGATATGTATATCCATCCCAAATTACGGATTCTAGCTTTAAGGGTCTTTACGCTATGCTGCGGACGAACGGATGGATGGTAGCGTTTTGACTATGCAAATCTAAAAATGTAGAGCTACGTACAAGGAGCGATTGCATTCGTCTTTACGTATTGATTACAAGTTATGATGCTGTTTGCACTAACTAGTATCCTGGCAGAACAGAGGCCGGATAGACACGTTGGCACCAATGTTGGTGGGATTGACAAATTTGCATTGTTTGCAGTGAGTTTGCAGTGAGATGTTTTACGTCCATACGTTGGCGGTTGTTCAGTACTTACCACGAAAGCGCTAACAACTATTTTCTTCCACATTGGCTTTGACAGGACAGGACTGGTATTAGCTTATCTTAGGTATAGCCAACATGTGGAGAGCACTCCATATTAACCGACGGACGTTGTTTTCCAGCGTTTGTCGTACAGCGTTGGTACAAACATTGGTCGCGTTTGAATCCGACCAGAAACGATTGGCACGTGACAAGAGGGGCTGGCTAACAAGGAACGATGCGAACATCGTAATTACATAGACGCACGTCCTGATGACGCGGCAACCGGCAACCGGCAACGTATGAAATTGCGTCGTTATTGAAATTGCTTTCGTCTCATTGCCCTTCGCCTTCCTAAAGGAGGATTACTGACTAATGTTTCATACCTGAAAGTGTGTTTAGTATGACTACTAGGGTATTCGTAACTAAAGTCCGGTTTAGGCGTATTAAGTGCTTAAGTAGATAAGTAAATTTTAACTAAATTTTAAGTGAATAATTTTTAGTGCGCGTCCAATCGCAATAATTTAGTAATGAACTAAAGAAGTTCATACAATTCTCCACAACCTACTTAATTACTTAAGCATTTTACTAAATTTTAACTAAAAAGTGCCTGTCCAAACGTATTAAGTGATAAGCCCCGCCCACCTACTTAACAGAAAATAGAAAATTTTCTAAATTACTTGTTTACTTGCGTACTAAATTTTAACTACTAAATTATCCGTATTACACGTATTAATTTACTTAAAATTTAACTAACTACATTATACATATGTATATTTATATGTAAGAAAGGTTAGGATTTTTTTTCCTCTATGTAAACAGAGGATTGGTTTTTTGGTTGGAAGCTCTTGAAGAGTTTCAGTTTAAGCAATGAATATAATTTGGAAACTTAGTCTCAAGTTGCTACGAGTTTCCAGATTTATTCTCTTAAAAACACGTAGTGTTTTTCCATCCCTTCACCTCGTCACATTTTCGTTCCAGCATATTTTAAAGTACTGTAAAAAGTATTCAGATTATTTTACCTTTCGTGATGATACCCGAGACGTCAAAAAAACATTGGTAATTCCCACTACAAAGTTAAAGTTATAGATGTAGCTCCGGACCATATGCTATGTGTATAATTTTTTTAACAACTTACCAGATGATATAAGACAATTAAAAAACGACCTAAAATATTCAACCCAATTAAAACAACACCTTATAAGTAAGTGTTATTATAACTTCAACGATTACTTAAAAAAATTACAACAATAGAAATATAAAACAGATCGATCGGTCTGCTCCCACTATGTTGCAGTACCGTAATAGGGTTCATTATGTATATGTATGGGTTATGTATGTATGTTCCTCTAAAATTACATAATAATGTAATCACTACCACGTATGTAACCACTATGATTGAAATAAATGAATTAAGAATCGTGTAATTGTAGAAAAAAGCTTTGGATGCTTTTTAAGATATTATCAAAATGATAATCCTTCTACTCTTTGACACCATGCACCCCACGCCTTTATTACAATTACACGATTCTTAATTCAAATTTATTTTCTATTTTTTAGTTGGATTTTCTTTAGAAAGGGTTTTTTAGTTTTTTTTTTTAACTATTATTTATTTTTAATTTTTTAGTTTGATTTTTTGAAATGAAATTTAGGTTTTTTCCCTTCTTTCGTTCTTTTTAAATATAATTTGTCATCGGTCTTCGATAAGTCTACGAAGTTTAAATGAAATCTGACCGTTTGAAGTGGGTCAAAATGAAGTCCAAAAGGAGTCCCTTATATACAAGTGAAGCTAATATAAAGCGTGTAAAATATTGAGTATTGAGTAAGTAATATCACAAGAAATAATAGCACTTGTAACAAGTAGTAATATTAAAACTTTAAACAGTAGAACAGAAAAGAAGAATAATAATTTTTTGAGCCCCAGTATGCATCGAGCATAATCGTTATGATTGTTTTATGTCCCATTAAAATCAGTGGAAAGGCGGTTAAAGACCCGTGTAGATTTATCGCCATCTGTTCTGGTGATAGTGTTCACCACTTTGATTGAGACCGGTGATGATCAAAAAGTTCTCCATTTCATCACATGTTTAGTCGTCTTATATCTTCAACGGTCGCCAATTTATGTTTATGTTCATTGTAATTTTCATTGTAATTTTATGTATACAATAAAGATAATTTGTATTTGTATGTTCGCTTTTACATCACAAGAACCAAAATATGGGCGCCAAACATTGTTTTGTTACATAAATGTTGGTATCCGGACACCAATACTTTGTATTAAACTATTAAAAAATCTGCATACAATCATTTCAGTCTAAAACAATATTAACAATTTACACTAAAATCGTATCACTGAAATATTCTCGTAATAGCAATTTACTGAACATCATTTTCAATCCTAAAATGTACCTACCTATAATACAAAACAGGAATTTCACAGACTACTTTTAGAATAATGCGCCTAAATCAAAGTTGCTATAAATAGGATGGATGGATAATCTGGATATTTGCTCTCCTCAACTCCGCACCTGTGGGCTGTGGGCTGTGATCAATAACGCATCACGCGAGAATTCAAGATTGAAACTGGCGATAGATTCATGATTCATGCTGTAAAATGATCTAATTATACAATTATTTCATTTGATCTCCGATCAATATTTAACTAAGTAGGTAGGTGCTATTCATTCCATTGATCAATCGATCAACTCGTCAAGAACTCCAACATTAGTAATTGTTGATGATATCGAAATAGCGCGCAACTGTTTTACTTAATACGAGAATAGACGCGCAGGTGAATGAAATTAACCAAGAAGCTGGATAAAATGTTACACAAAATACTTAAATATTTTGTGTAACATTTTATACGCTTAAGCGTATCTCACGCACACTCAACATAATTAATTTGAACCGTTGTAAGCTCAAGCGAGTGTAACAAAATTGAACGACGCTGAAAAATTTGCACGATATCATTTTTCAGTTTTCTTGTCATGTCTGAATTCCCACGCTTTAACCTGTAACTAAGTTTATTATCTTCGCTATAAAAGCATGGAATTGTCACTTGCTACCTACTGTTGATTTGATTGAGTGGATTGTAGAGTTGTTTATGACGAACTGCAAGAAAGACATAATGATAAGGTCTCAAATAATCTCTATCAGTCCCACTTTTAATTTTCTAATTATTTTATACGACAATAAAGATATTGTATGTATGATCCGTGCATCATGATTGTATGATGATCCTATTTAATCAAAAGCATAGAAATGTAAAAATTGTTATAACTACTCATTGAATGATTGAATATAAACTTGATTTTAAATCTGCAGAAAAAATGGGAGGTGTCAAGGGATACCCGGATGGAACGAAGTTCCTGTCAATTAATTAGTGAAGGAATTGTAATAAATTTTTTTTTTTCAAGTTATAATAATATTTTTTTTTATTATTAACAAATATAATGTTGAACTTGAAACGAAAATATCTGGCTTGCTTTCTATAAGAGAGAGAGAGACAGACAGAGAAACATGCGCACGCCGCACGACTTGTAACGACGCCGCACGAGTTGTAACGACGGCAAAAAGTGTCTTTACAACTTTTCGTCTTAATTTTTTCCGTCTAGCCACGTTTCGCAACGCGCGATAAGGAACTTTGTTCCTATAAAAAGCGTAAAACTGCAATAGTATCAATAGTTTAAAAAAAAGTATTGAATGAACCCGTATTTCTTGTCTCTTTCATTAGACCAACATAGACACTGGCTGTAGGACCAAGAGCGCTTTTTCTGGTCAATGATCCCTAATTCCCTAACATGCAATTTCAACATGACAAATACGAGTACATGCAAACGCATGTTTACACGTAATTATGCAGTTGCATGTGTTCTATGTAATTCGTGTCGTGTACATTTTCTTGGCAAAACTTCAAATGTGCCAATATTCGGGTAAATGTATGATGAATAATATTTGTATTTGGGCGACGTAGTAATTATACGGCAATGATTATATTTTCAAATTGGCATCGAGGGTAATGATTTCATCGATAAAACTTAATATTGAATCGGAAATCTATTTTTTGTTTTGTCGTAAGTAATTGTGAAAAGTGTGTTTTTCATCATACTAATTAATAATATCTACTGATATTTTTATTAACACCTAATACTAACAACACCTACTAACCGACTTACGGCCGGTCTCAATAATGTACTAACAGATGGAAGACTGTGGATAGGGCTACCATTAGCATGTTATCTGTCATACTTGTCAATTTTTCAGACGCAAAAATTGACAAATATGACAGATAACATGCTAATGGTAGCCCTATCCACAGTCTTCCATCTGTTAGTACATTATTGAGACCGGCCGTTAAAGCACTGCTGTAATCCTATTCAAGGTTTGTCACTGATGTCCATGGGTATGGGATGGTGACATTGCAAGTACGCAAGTCTTGCTATCTTCAATAGATAAAACATCTGTCATCATTTCGGAAAGGTCATTTGTCATGGACTAGAAGAAATGGAGAAAAAGGATACTGGTTCCATACTTGGGACTATTAAATTAAATCCTTAGACAAACTAAAATTAACTTTGACACTGTTTTGCACCCTACGAATTTTGTTGACAATCAGTTTTCTTCCTAAACTTTGAAATTCATTTCAAAAACATTTCAATATCAGTTCGTTATATTATTCAGAAGTTCAAAAGCTAATAGTGACATTTGTTTAGTTAAAAAATATTGTTCAAGTAATTGAGAGACAAGCGTGACACTGAGTAGCAGTGTCGCCACTTTTATACCGAGAAATCTTTGAATATTTTTTTCATCTCGAGTGCCATGGAGAATGTTATTTTTGTGAAGATCAGTGAAGCTTTCCACGCTTTATTTATATTAAGCTCATGCTTGACCTATATCTACGTAACATTGTATCTACCATTGAAGTATAATGTCCCGCCGGGAGGTTCTATTTTCAAAATTGAGTCCCCGTTCTCCTTTCAAAATCGAACGAAACCATTAAAAATTGGAGCCGATCGGCGCCAATTCATTAGGACATAGGTATATTGTGTTCGCGGTGTCGATTCTATAAGCTAGTAATAATACTTCAATGGTATCTATGTACGTGTGTAATTTCTCTACGTTTTACGTTGACAAGTATTTTAATCTGAATTTAAAATACTTTCCTTTTTGAAATTCTGCTACTGTCTGCCTGAAAAAGATCTACATTTTGGTGGCTCTGATTCGGTTTATATGGGAAACACGGACCTAAAAAAACGGATGTAATCCCAACAACAAACTACTGCGTCAATCGCGAATCAAAAATTACGCACACATAGTAAGCGGGTGGCCATTGCTATGCTTCACTCTCGATTAGACAAGGTTACGTCCGCTTTTTTCAGGTCCGTGATGGAAAATGACATATTATAAGTTTAGGTAAATAATTATCACTGAAATACTAAAATAACAAGTAATATATTTATTTTTAATTAAAATAATCAGACATTTAACGCATTTACTAAGGCTGCTAATAAGATATTAACTTAAAATATTTTTGCAAATATCATAAAGAATTATATTCCATGGTTTAAAGTTATGCCACTAATGTTATAAAAGAAGTTGATAAAACAATATTGTTGAAACATTACACGTTTCTGCTGAGAGTCATGAAACTCATGAACATGGGGCCTAATCTCGCTGGTCTCCTGTCTAACAAAAATGTTACCTAGTTAATAGCTTTAGAAATAATTTGTTGAAACTATTTGCTATGTCAAGACGGGTCAGCTACGTGTTGAGGCAAAGGTAATTTTTCTTCGTTTCGAAACAACGTCAGTGCCGTTGACATATTAATGAAGGCGTGATCAGTTATACTCGTAGGACCTATTTTAACACGCTTTCATTAGCTTTATACGTATCTATGTAACGGAAATTTGAAAATGATTTTGACCTTCTTCAAAACATCGGATTAAATCAAAATTTGGCATACTTATCAAGGACCGATGACAATTCAATATAAAAAAAAAATAAAAGAAAAAAAACTAAAAAACACGCTTTTATAGAAAATCCAACTAAAAATAGAAAATGAATTATAATAAATTTGAATTAAGAACTGTATTTTATTGTAAAAAAAGCGTAGGGTGCTTTTTAAGATGTTATCAAAATGATAATCCTTCTATTCATATCTGTCAATAAAATATTTATAACTATTGACACCATGCACCCCATTGGCCGATATTGTACTATTGTATTCAAGCTTTTGTGTTATTGTTATTACAATAATTATAATTTCACAAAAAACTAACGTCAGTTTTGTACAGTCCGATAGGTAACTAGTAATAATGAGAGTTCCATACTTTATGTTCGATCAGCTACGCATCGGCATTGACTGTGTTGCTGATATTCCTGGGCACCGGTGATCATTTACCATCAGATGATATATGCGATTTTCAACTATTTCATATCCCATTAGTCCTACTAATATTATAAATGTAAAAAATTGTATAATGTTTATCACTCTTTCACGCAAACTGATTTTCATGAAATTTAGCACACAGGTAGACCAGGATCTAGGATAGGACACAGGATATTTATTATTGCAGAAAAACGGGCAAAGCCACGTCACAGTACACATATATACAGTAACGTGACTCGGCCCGATTCTCGAAAAACTTGCCTACGCGTCGCCGCGCGCTAGGGCTGTCCGCCGACAGTATTTTAATTTTATAAAACGACTTGAGTTTTTTTGTAGTTTTGTATTTATAAATGTTATATTTTCTATTTTAATAAATGCAATTCATTGTGAATAAAAAGGAAGTGTTCCATAAAAATCTATGTTGTGTTTTTATTAGTACTGTGAAGGTTCGTAAGCCTTCAGTATTGTATTAGAGACAGAGACTCTTAGGGTATGGTAAGTTCTTCTTGCAGGTTAAGGTAAATAAAAAAGGTACAACTGTCCGATTCTATAAACTTCAAATATTTCAAAATGGCGGTACTTGTAGCCTGGCGTGGGATTGGGGTTAGTATTCTAAGCCGCCCCAATACGACAAAAGTAATAATAATCAACCATTAGATTTTTTAGCCCCTTATTTATAAATCTAGGCATTTTACTCGGTGGACTTATGAAAAATAAACAATTTAGGTACCTACTTATTGCAATACGTACTTGTTTTTATTTATTTTATTTATTTATCCTACATGCACTGATCTCCTTCGGCAGGACCGAAGACCCTGAATACAATAATTTGATTTCTTATTAATAATTACAATACAATAATAAAGTTAATATTAATCAATAACGCAATAATTATACAATACCTACTACCTAAGTTACTTACCTACAATAATTATATATACCTACCTACAAGTACGTATTATATATTATTATACATATATTATATTATATAGTATTATATATACTATATAATACGTACTTGTAGGTAGGTGTATAAAGATAGTGTCTTACCTTTCGGAGTCTCCAGGTAACGTAAACAATGATATTCCTGGGTGACTTAATGTCGAATTAAAGCACCCAAAAACAGCACAATAATGTCTACTCTTTCTGTTACCCTTTTCTACTGCCATCTTAAATTTTTCTAAATCCACAGCCGCACACGACCATACAGCTCAACCAGAGTAGAAAAACTAAAAAAATTGTTATTTGTACCGACCGGACCGTGGTACAAGCTCCGCTCGTTCGCCTGTCGGCAATCGCTACGCAGCGGCCGCTGTTGCCCTCGTATCGCACGCGTATTCGGATGTGGGTAGGTATAACGCGCTTTTCGGCCGTTTGTATGAAGAGCGAATACTGTAGATCCTTATATTGTGGCCACGTGTAGAGACTCTGCCGCAGAGCGCTAGTCTATACATCTATACAAATAAATAAGATTGGAGTGTCTGTTTGTAATATTAAAATAACCGCTTTTTACTAAGTGCATTTGGATGTATACACGGTACATATACCAAAACAATTTTTTTACAATTTTTGTCTGTCTATCTGTCTGTTTGTCTGTCTTTTTGTTCCGGCTAATCTCTGAAATGGCTAGACCGATTTTGACGGGATTTTCACTGGCAGATAGCTGATGTAACAAGGAGTAACTAAGGCTACTTTTATTAAAAAAAAAAGTTTATAGTTTGTTAGGCGTAACGAAGTTCGCCGGTTCAGCTAGTAACTAATTAATTTGGGTGTATAGTAACACAAGTTTTAGATGTTGAATGTTAAACAAGAAAAGGCATTAATAACAAAATACCTGTCAGCTCTTCTTCTTTTCTTGTCCAATATTATTATAACACTCAATAAAATGTTTAAGTAACAATAATTGTCTATTTTATGACCGGTCAAACGTGTGGGTGGGGCTGGAGATATTTCATAAATATCATTTCGTGTGTGTTTTGAATTGCGTTTTATATTTTCGGGTAGTACGATTTACTTGATACATATAAGTATACTGTTAATTGTTTTATAACATAATCTATCTATATTCTATGTATATCATAAAATGAAGTCCCGTGGCCGCGTCTGTCTGTCTGTATGAACGCGATAAACTCAATAACTACCGCACGGATTTTTGTACGGTTTTCACCAGTAGATACTCGTAGTTCGATTCCTGAGGAAGATTAAGGTGTATAGTTCATTATGGTTTTATGTAAATTGATCGAAATCCACGCGGGCGAAGCTGCAGGCGGAAACTAGTAACTTATATTTTGATGACCCTGTAGCCTAGTTGGTAGCTACCCTGCCTTCGAAGCGAGGGGTCCCGGGTTCGATTACCGGCCTGGGCAGATGATTATGTGACAGATAAATATTTGTACTCGGCTCATGGGTGTTATTGTGATGTGTTATATGTGTCGTCCATGCCACCCACGACACAGGTATTAACCTACTGCGGGGGTATGAGTGTGTTGTCAGCCTTTCTTATTATTATTACTTATTTTGGATACAGCTATATTAGAGCTGTTCCCGCGAAATAAGATATATGAATCAGCATGATTGGAAACGTTTGCATATTTATATTGTATATAAAAACACAATACATTTTTGAATGGATGTCATTTATAGACTTTGAAACCTAGATGGTTTTATTATGAAAGCTAGCGCTATCTATCCAGTGCTTTGCATGGTAGCGTCAAACGTTTAATGTTTAACGTTTTGCAAGTCGCATAAGAAGTATAACTTCAAAAAATTGCGTAGTAGCACACGCCGGGTATCCACTAGTATTAAATAAATGAATTAAACACCACATTTGTAGCACCGACACATTCAACAGATGTATCAAAATAAACAAGATGAACAGATGTGTCAGATTGGACAAACTTTCAGTATTCGAAATATCAGACAATAATCATAAATAAATTCTACTACATTAAGATGACCGAGAATAAATATATTCGTTTCCGTTGGTCAATTTATGAATTTAATGCGATGTTATAGGGCTGTTGCTTTTCTTTGTTTTAAAATGTGTTTAAACCCATTAAAATTTTACAGGGCTGCTTGGGAAAAAACAAACAAAGATTGTTTGAAGAATGAGTCCCGACTGTTAATCCTTCTATGGTGTATTTGTTCAGTATTACTTTTAACAACATTTTAAATTTTTTCATATTATTATTATGTTAGATGCCTCTGCCAAAAAATTTCGATTTTTCTGGACTTAAAAGTCCTATATGTAGATGCGAAAAAAATATTATTTGATAAATAATTCCATCTATTCTTAACAAAAAAGATTGAATTAACTTTCAAGTTACAAATGTCCTTAAACATTTTTGATGATATATTTTTTTAAGTTTTTGTTATTTCGAAACCGAAATTTTTCGGCACACATATCTAATATAAAAAAAATGGCGGCCATTCCAAAAGAAGAGGGCTAGACCTCCACTTAGGTAAATTAGGTATATTTTATGAACTTAAATTATCGCTAGTTAGTTGCAAGACACACTGTATATCTATCTATTACAATGCTATTTCCAGTTTTTTTTTTACAAAAAGTAAACATAATATTTTTCCTTTTTCATCGTCTCTAAAGTGACAACCCTCTATCAATAAGATCTCTACAAACCAAACCGTAAGAAACCAATTGAACGGAAATAGTAAAAAACGCTTCTATTTCACCAGTTTTTAAAAACAGGAAACATTTTAAAAATTAAATAAACAGTCATTGGTTTCATAAATAGGTATCTGGTAATCAGCCTTGGCACCTCGCGTGGCTACACTTCTATATACAATTATAAATTATTCCATTAGTTTATAACTAGTGATGTAAAGCTCACTATCATTCAAAAGCATTTTATAAACACTTTTTTATAACGCTGATGACACACTCAAAACCCACGCTAGGAATCCCTGTGTTTCGAATGGCATCCATCTCGCTCTCCAAGTGGAAATTTATTTGTGACTAGCTGTTGCCCACACGCGGAAATTATGCTTATCATATTCCCTATTTCACTCCCTTGGGAGTTGAATTTTAGAAAATCCTTTCTTAGTGGATGCCTATATCATAAGAGGAATACGTGTGCGAAATTTTAAGTTTCTAGCCGTAAGGGTTTGGCCTGTGTTGATACATCAGTCAATCACTTTTGCCTTTTATATATGTATATAGACTAGCTACCCGGTCAGACTTCGTTCTGTCTAAAATTTATTTATTTATTAAAACCTTCCGTGTGCCTTAATGGAGATGTAAGCTATCCTATCTTTCAATTTGAATGAAACTGCACACGGTGTGCAAATTTCATTAAAATAGGTTAAGTAGCTTAGGAGTCCATGGCGGACAAACAACGTGACACGTAATTTATATAATTATATTAAGATAGATATGTTCCGATCGGGAATCGGATTGAAGACTTTATATTTGGCAGGCATTTTACTACCAACTACTACACTACCCGCCCGGTAGTGTACGCGGTAGCGAATAAGGAAAAATTTCGTCAAGAATAGAAAATAAATAGTTTGAGTATTATCATAACATTATTGCCCACCCACGATTTAGGTGAATACGTGTATCAATTGTAGCTTTAACATTAATTAGATGAGTTACGGTAACTTTAAATTTCAAATTTGGGTGGTTATATAACGTACGAGTAACCGCCCTCGCTTTGCTTCGGTTTTCTTATTTTTTACACCTTGGGTTACATTATTGGAATTTTATTAAGGATCCCTAATTTTTTTGAAAATATAATATAGCCTATGTCACCCGGGGATAGTGTAGCTTCCCAACAGTGAAAGAATTTTTCAAATCGGTTCAGTAATTTCGGAGCCTATTCAATGCAAACAAAAAATTAAATCTTTCCTCTTTATATATTAGTATAGATAAAGTAAAAGTTATTCTCAATTACAGGAGGCATATGGATTAAAATGTACCCTGACTCTCACATGTAAATGTAAATTTTTTTGCCATAAACACCCCACATAACCTTCTGCTCCTATTCCAGTCACAACCATCAACAGTAATCTGGCATAGATTACTTTCGGATTCCAGATTTCCAAACCAGACTACATCACTATTATTCACTAATATGTATATTAGGCATTGAAGTATAATGTCATAGAACAGACATCTCGAACAAAATGTTTGTCCCGCCGGAAGGTTTTATTTTCAAAATTGAGCCCCCGTTCTCCTTTCAAAATCGAACGAATCCATTGAAAATTGAAGCTTGTCGGCGCCAATTCATTGGGACATACATTGTGTTCGCGGTGTCGGTTCTATATGCTAGTAATAATACTTCAATGACATTAGGTTATGTTTTACGGATATTCTTACACCTTTAGCCTTGATTGCGTTTTTGATGTTTAGTAGAGAGGAATTTTGAGGTTATAAGTTATAACCGTTTACATTCGGCCGTAAAACACGTTGCAAGTTGCAATGAACTTTCGAGGGTTTATTTATGTCTGAAGTTGACCTGAGCTAAGTCGATAGTCACTCCTGATACTATCTTCTCTTTACTTTTTAGTGTAATAAATACATTTTATAGTTTCAAGTATGTGGAGTCATATAATTATGTGACTTTTTGTTAAACTTCATCAGATTTAAGTATATTTATTTTTTTAAGTCCTCGTCCGAAGACTGACTCAAGCAGGAGGGTGATAGATATCCAGGTGGACCTCATGAAGAAATCATAATAGTAATAATAGTAATAATGGTATTAATGAAGTATTAAAATCAATATTACCAATATAATCTCTCCGAGGGGCCCTACCACCAGCGAACATAGCTTTTCACCAAACACAGCTAACCATCTTGATAACTTCAACTATCAAACAAAATCACATCAAAACCGTCATTTGTTTAGGACCTACATCTAATTTACAATACCCCTCTTTTTTGGGTATTATAGTCTGAATTTTACCAAGAAAAAAAAAACCAAATTCAAAATAACTAAAAAACTACTCGTCAAATCTAGCTCAAATTTAAGTGGGATCACACTACAAGCACCAGCTTTCGATTAAAAAAGAATCATCAAAATCGGTTCATCCTGAGGTAACAAACAAAAAAAATACAGTCGAATTGAATACCTCCTTTTTTGAAGTCGGTTAAAAAATAGTGACACAAAGACATATTTAAAACGTGGCTACGATGAACGATCATCTGGACAGATCGCCTTTGTTCACGTTCAAATAACATTTAGTACAGATTACAATAATGTTGCCATTTCGTTTGATATACACGCGCGGGACTGGCATTGAACTCCCAACTAGCGGGAGTTATGATCAATGGAGCGACGATAAAATTTACGATAAAATTGTACTGTGTGACTGCACAGTGTGCTAACTGCTATGGCGGCCGTTTTATAGAATCTTTTTTTTAGTTTTTACTTTTAAGTGTTACTACTGTAGAATCAAATGTAGGTATGTATTTAAATATATTTTCACGAAAGACAAACGAATATCTATACATCCTCACATAATTTCCTATTTATAATACTAGAGATTTGCCCGTGGTTTTTCCCGGGTTTTCTGGGTAATAAGTATCCTATAACTTATTCCAAATCATGGTCTACCTGTGTGCTAAATTTCATGAAAATCTGTTTAGTAATTTTTGCGTGCAAGGCCAAACATCCTCATAAATAATATTATTACAGTATTAGGATCTATACAACTTCCTATTAAAAATCATGAAGCATAATAAATATAATCTGAATTTTATCAAAAAAAAATTAAAGACTTCAAAATAACTCAACAACTACTCGTCAGATCTAGCTCTTAAGTGGGACCACATAACAAGCACCAGTTTTCGATTAAAAAAGAATCATCAAAATCGGTTCATCCAGTCAAAAGTTCTGCGGTAACAATCATAAAAAAATACAGTCAAATTGAATACCTCCTCCGTTTTTGAAGTCGGTTAAAAAATATAAGCTGAATTACTGCTTTTAAAATTCTGTATTTTTTCACCAAATGAAGGAGTATCCAAAAACGCATTCTCGAACACAGTGGGCCATTCCGACGTGACGTCACATCCAAACTGCCTCGCACAACGTGGCCATTCCCGAACGTCTACACAACTATTTTAGGATACATCGATTGCTTTGTTTTGAGTTTGAAACAATCAAGTTGATTGAATCGGCATTGGATATGATGCGTATCGATTTGACTGGACGCAGTCTAAAATTGGAGTTGCATAATTAGGCCAGTTCGATCGTAAGCGCGCCTTTCCATTCATATTTGCACCTTGCGTTTGTCTGACTCACCCATAATGTATGTTTTGAGCCGAATGGGGCATTAGTTTGTTTGTAGCAGACTTTTTACTGATATCCGCTTGTGTAGCAGGAAACAGAATGCGCTTGCGTGAACTATAAAATGTATTGTGGCGTGTCCTAAAATAATAACATTGTATGGGTTATTGGATTAAAAAATGTAGGCAAAGCAAAGCTGTCTAAAACCAAGTAGTGGGAATTTTTTTCCCACTAGTCCTGTCAACAGGACTACTCAACAGGACAAGTTTATTCCCAATAAACGGTTTAGTTGACTACGGCCGGTCTCAATAATGTACTAACAGATGGAAGACTGTGGATAGGGCTACCATTAGTATGTTATCTGTCATACTTGTCAATTTTTCAGACGCAAAAATTGACAAATATGACAGATAACATACTAATGGTAGCCCTATCTACAGTCTTCCATCTGTTAGTACATTATTGAGACCGGCCGTTAACCTATTACCTGACACTTTATGTCATTGTTAGGCATGCATATCGATGGACAAAAATGCGATACGATACAAATACTTATAAAAGGTTTCGTTGATATAGATACGGAGGCTTCAGTCTTCAAAAAGTGTAAAAAGTAAAATCTCTGGATTTGTTTTTCTACATTTCTAATTTATAGAAACTGACGACTTACTTACTAATAAATATTCAAGAGTAATTAATGAAATGGTCATTCCATGAAAATGTTTCACGATCTGTGGTACATTTTGCTTACGGATCAAATACTTTTAATCATTGTATATTATGTTTGACATGGTTTTATTGCCGCTTTGATTGTTATTCTACCTGTATCGTCTTTCTCAGGGTTACCAATATTTTTCGTAAACTCGTACAGTTACGCAATATATTAGGTTTAACGTCTGTCATACGAAAATCTATTGAAATATTACCAACACAAAGTTTTTAAGTGAGACCGTCAAATATGTTAATAATAATTTGATATTGATTGTGAATTCTAATTTTTCTTCTTGACTATTTGACTAAAACTTTAAGTCGATTCTTGTATTTTAATTTTGTTTTTAATTGATGTTAATTTAAGTTTTACTATTATTTTAAATGTGATGTTTTCGCTGATCACAAAGCATGCTGTGGTTACCGGTTATAGTAAGAACAGTTTGATAGATGTTATAAGAAAAAAAAAATGTTTCAGAAATGTTAACGCTGTATCTTATTTTGGTAATCCAAAAATAAATAAATAAATAATAAAGTGAAATAATAAAATATGAAATCTTCAAATACATAATGTAAGGGAACTGATTTTTAACTAGCAACATTATACGGATAAGAGAGGGTAGCAACTGTCAACGGAGGATATATAAGGAGAAACCTGCTGTCACCTGGACTCATTACTTTTCCCGTGCCATATCAATATAAGTTATATACCAGTGTAATTTCTTGACTATCTATAAATAAATATGTATAATTAGAGTCAGTGTTTTTCTGGGCTAACCCTCATAGCTCAGAAGTTGGGATATTACTCACGTAAGTCTTTATAAAACTTGAAATATTTTATCTGAGTGCAGTGAACATTTTATAGTGTTAAATTTGAATTAAAACTGAAAATGGGGCGTCATAAGAAATCTAAGGATAGTGATCGCGAAGCTCGTTTACGTCGTAAATTATTGAAGGCGGTTGAAACTCGTAGATTAACGGAACGCTTGAAAAAGTTAGAAAAGGAGGTATTCCGTAATCAATGTGATATTTTATCTAATTATGACGCTGTTTCAAGATCCCATTGTGAGAATTCTATTAATAGCGATGAACATAATATTTTGCTATCTACCCACATTTCGCGTCCAGATATTTCTACTCAATGTCCACCAATTATTTCTGCCGAAATACATAATGAGGTACCATCTGCATCATCGGAGGTACACAGGATTCCGTGTAATATTGCACCGGTGTCAGTGAACATGGCACAAGTAACACCTGAGCCGACTAACATATCAACACCGGTAATGAATAACGGGCGTCAGAAGGTACCCACCGACAGCAACATTCCACCATATCGACGGTGGAAAGGCATATTGTATTAACTGCCATTTTAGGCGATATCGAGTTATATACACCGTTGGAATCGGGAGAATAAACTCTTTCGAATGGTCCTAGTTTCATTTCGATCTGACAACTTTTATGGTCGTTAATACACCTATGATTTTGAAGTTTTTCATATTTTTTTGTGTTTTAACTCCATATTAAATAGTGGATTTTGTCATTAAAACACATCTCAACTAAAAATTTTACGTTATGCTACTTTGCCTTGCTTGACTTTAACTAAATTTAAATGATAAAACAATTTACCAAATTATAATATTATCATTTTTGTAATTGATACATTTTACCCAACTTGACTTTTCTTCATCAACAGAATTAAAACATTTTACTCCGATTTTAAATGTTAGTCATTGTAAGTTAATACATTTTGCTCTACCCTAAAATGCTATTGTTTGCAAGATAATACATTTTACCTATAGAAAATAAGGTAACATTATGCGTTGAGTCATTTTGCTGTTCTTTCTAGAACCAATTTTAATACAATAAAACAAATTTACTTGTTTTTTTTACAAATAAAATCTGCATTTAAACTGACTGTACTAGTTTTGATTTTGGCATTAAACTACTTTACTATTTTTTATCGCGTACAAAAATTGGTGGTTAAATCATACAAAATAAAGCAAATTGCAAGTAAATCAGACGATAATATTAAGTACAGGCTGATGCGTAGGCGCTTCAGACACCTCTCTTGTGTCGGAGAGGACGGCTGAGCGCACTTCGTGATGTTGTCAAACCTCGGGGTTCGCTATTATTTAAGTATTTTAGGTAAGTTATTGTTTAGTTACGTGTTGTTTATTGTTGAATTAATTGCTTTAATTTTCCGTCCTTACCATTAAAACCTTTTTATTAGTAATACTATTTTCTTTTATGTAGAACTATAGATTTAAGCATAATGAATCGACGCCGCAGCGAAAAAATATTAAGAACTGCATTAACGAAGATTAAAAAGAAAATCGACTTTTCGATTACGGTAAGTTTCAACAAGCAAGTAAGTGGACTTGGATAAGTCCTGATGGTTCCACGAAAAGCGAGATAGACTTCATTCTGGCAGACAAATGGCACATATTTAATGATGTCTCTGTGATCAGCAGGTTCAAAACCGAAAGCGATCACCGTCTTGTAAGAGGCACATGAAATATCTGCCTGAAGCTGGAACTTTCACGCCTGATGAACTCTACGCTTCGCCCAATATCCGTCCAAATCCAGTGATCCGAAAACTTTCAACTTGTGCTGCAAAACCGCTTTGCGTGCCTAGAATCGTGCACGTTAGTGGACGAGCTTAACACCAGGATGGTAACAACTATCCACGAGGTAGGGTCGAAGTATTTCAAGACCCACCCTAGTGGTAGATCTCAGGTTCTCTCAGAACAAACTCTCGGTCTTATGATGGATCGTCGAGAACTATGTGTGCAGTCTCCAACCTCTATGAGGGAATACCGACGGCTCAATGAACAGATTTCCAAGTGCAGGCGACGTGATTTGCGAAAACACAACGCAAATCCTGAAAAAAACCCAATTGAGCGAAACCAACCTTGAACAGCGCCTCGCAACGGGTGGGTCTTAAGATGAACATGGACAAGACGAAAATCATGTCGAATGTCCATGTCACACCCGAACCGGTTGTTGTGGACGGCGCTGCTCTCGAAGTTGTAGAGGAGTACATTTACCTGGGACAAGTGATCCAAATGGGTAAGTCCAACTTCGAGAAAGAAGTCACTCGTAGAATCCAACTCGGATGGGCTGCTTTCGGGAAACTGCGTCATATCTTGTCGTCCAAAAAGTTACCTCAGTGCCTTAAGTCGAAGGTGTTCGAGCAGTGTGTATTGCCAGTGATGACATACGGATCCGAGACGTGGTGCTTCACTATTGGTCTAATGCATAAGCTTAGAGTCGCCCAGCGGGCTATGGAACGAGCTATGCTCGGTATTTCTCTACGCGATCGAATCAGAAATGATGAAATCCGTAGACGAACGAGGGTTACCGACATAGCTCAGAGAATTAGCCGGCTGAAGTGGCAATGGGCTGGCCACATAGTTCGAAGGACCGATAACCGTTGGGGAAGAAAGGTCGTCGAATGGAGACCACGCCTCGGTAAAAGGAGCACAGGACGCCCCCCGACCAGGTGGACCGACGACCTGAAGAAGACAACGGGTATCCGCTGGATTCAGAAGGCTCAGGACCGGTTTGAGTGGCGTAGATTAGGGGAGGCCTATGTCCAGCAGTGGACCTCAAAGGGCTGATGGATGGATGGATGGATGGATGGATGGAGCGAAACCAGGGCTCCAAAGTGTTCGCCAGGGATCTGTCTATTAGGCAAAGTCAGTTTACGAGGTTGAAGACCGAGTCCGGCACCATGGTTTCGTCGAAACCAGGAGTTCTGAGAGAAACTGAGAGATACTTCGGACGTTTGTATGCCTCCTCTCAAGCTCCACCTCCTCGTGAGGAGAGCGACAAGCGAGCTAGACTGACCCGACACTATACAGAGGATATCCCGGACGTCAGCCTGTATGAGATTAGAGAGGCTCTCAAACAGCTTAAAAACAACAAGGCAGCGGAAGATGACGGAATCACAACCGAGCTACTAAGAGCTGGAGGTAAACCCCTTCTAGTGGTGCTCCAAAAACTGTTCGATTCCGTCTTAATAATGGAACTACCCCGGAAGCGTGGCGGAGCGACAAGCGAGCTAAACTGACCCGACACTACACAGAGGATATCCCGGACGTCAGCCTGTATAAGATTAGAGAGGCTCTCAAACAGCTTAAAAACAACAAGGCACCGGAAGACAACGGAAGGCAACGGCAACGGGAGGCAACGGAATCACAACCGAGCTACTAAGAGCTGGAGGTAAACCCCTTCTAGTGGTGCTCCAAAAACTGTTCGATTCCGTCTTAATAATGGAACTACCCCGGAAGCGTGGGGCAGAAGTGTGGTGACGCTGTTCTTCAAGAAGGAGAACTACAGGCCCATTGCACTTCTTATCCACGTTTATAAGCTGTTTTCCAGCCTCACGAACAAGCAGGATTCCGAAAAGGCTACAGCACCATAGATCATATACACACACTGTGGCAGATTATACAAAAGACTGAGGAGTATAATCTGCCGTTGTGTATTGCCTATGTGGACTTTGAGAAAGCCTTTGATTCTATCGAGACCTGGGTGGTACTAAATTCTCTGAAGCGGTGCCGGACCGACTACCGGTATATCGAGGTGTTGAAGTGTTTGTACTCATTATGCCACCATGTCTGTCAGAGTACACGACACAGCAACGAACCCCATCCAACTGCAGAGAGGTGTCAGACAAAGGGATGTCATATCCCCAAAACTGTTCACCGCTGCATTGGAAAACGTTTTTTAAGTTGATGGAGTTGAAACGACGTGGCATCAACATCAATGGTGAATACATCACACACCTGCGATATGCCGATGATATAGTCATCCTGGCGGGTTCCCTGGAAGAACTTGGTACAATGCTCGGGGACTTGAACAGCGCCTCACAACGGGTGGGTCTTAAGATTAACATGGACAAGACGAAAACCATGTCGAATGTCCATGTCACACCCATACCGGTTGTTGTTGATGGCGCTGCTCTCGAAGTTGTAGACAAATACATTTACCTGGGACAAGTGAACCAGATGGGTAAGTCCAACTTCGAGAAAGAAGTCACTCGTAAAATCCAACTCGGATGGGCTGCGTTCGGAAAACTGCGTCATACCTTGTCGTCCAAAACACTACCTCAGTGCCATAAATCGAAGGTGTTCGAGCAGTGTGTGTTGCCAGCGATGACATACGGATCCGAGACGTGGTGTTTTACTATTGGCCTAATGCACAAGCTCAGAGTAGCGCAGTAGGCTATGGAGAGGGCTATGCTTTGTATTTACTTACGTGATCGCATTAGAAATGAGGAAATCCGTAGGCGAACAAAGGTAACCAACATAGCTCAAAGAATTAGCTGGCTGATGTGGCAATGGGCTGCCCACATAGTTCGAAGGACCGATAACCGTTGGGGAAGAAAAGTCCTCGAATGGCGCCCACGTCTCAGAAAAAGGAGCATAGGACGCCCCCCGACCAGGTGGACTGACGACCCGAAGAAGACACCGGGCATCCGCTGGATTCAGAAGGCTCAGGACAAAGTTCAAAGAACCGATTCGAAAGACCAGTCTTAGATCCTAGTATGCCTATTATTTTGATAAATATAATTTTAGTAAAACATTTACCTTCATTTTTATTTTTTTTACAATTTTCAGGATTTTTTTAAGTTTTCCCAAGTTTAGTTTGTGGCTTAAATTATATTTAAGTGTATGGTTAAGCCACTTGGCCCTCTTTGTTCGAATAAAATGATGTCTGTACAACTGTTTTTACAGGTTCGCATAGATATGAAAAAGTTACATAAAAGTGTTTACCTCTCTCTGGTCATGATTGGATTTGTTTTTAAGTCATTTTACTCGATAGTAATATTACATTTATTTGGATATAAAACAATTTACTTGAAAATATCTAAATTATATTTTGGATATAAAACACTTTGCTTGAAATTTTTTGTGTATAATATTTGGATATAAACTAATTTTACCTATCTGAGAATTTGTGGTATTTTGTATCAACTCCATAAATTAATACAAATATTAGACATACGTTATTTTTTATTACATGTATCCATTTCAATAAATTTTACTACTAATTCGCTTAAATTTCATAGAGATATCTTCAATACTTCAAAAGTTATGAATTTTTTAAAACTTTAATCGTCTCTCCTGGTCATTTTACTAAATGGCGGTTAATACAATATGCTTTTCCACCATCGATATATTATGGCTCAGCCGTCGATTGAAGGTCATGCTAATGATACTGTATACTGCCAAAATATTTCCCTACCGGAGTGTTCTAACCCTGTCCCCGTACAATCATCGTGTTCTTCTACCTTACGATACGTGGGGCGTAGTGATCCTTTGCCTGAATTCGACCCACAGAATTCAATTATTACTATGGAACATTGGATTAGAAAAATAGAAGGCATTTCTAGTATGTACGGTTGGGATGAAAAGACTGTTATATTTAATTGCACTTCTAAATTGAAAGGTTATGCTCGCCAGTGGTATGAGCAATTGTGTGAATCAAACTTAAGTTGGTCTGATTGGAAAGTGAGGTTATTAACAGCTTTTCCTTCTAACCGAAGCAAATTGAATATGTTGCGTGACTTGGTCAATACATTAAGACGTTTTGATCAAGATTATTTACAATTTTATTATGATAAGTTAGCTTTAGGTAACGCATGTGGAATACCCGAGTCACTGATTACGGAAGCTATTATTGGAACTATTAACAATGACTTGATAGAGGTTGGCGCGATTTCAGCTGGATGTCACGATCCTCCAAGGCTCTTGAAATATTTGTCTTCATTTGCTCATCCGGTTCAAAATATAGTTGAACGCCATAAAAAGATCGGTGTCGGTAACTCTGACTTTAAGCTTAAATGTCATATTTGTAAGCGCCGCGGCCATATTGCATCTAAGTGTATAATTAAAACGCAAGACAATCATAATAAAAACAATTTAATTTGTTCATTTTGTAGTAAGCGCGGCCATGTTGAGAGTGATTGCTTTATTAAAAATAAAAAGTGTAGTTACTGTAATAAAACCGGTCACGTCAAAGACGAATGCCTAAAGTTAAAAAATCGAATCCCAACAGGTGATAGGAGTAAAAGCAATACAACGTAGAACGTTCGTATTATTAAAGATGCATCAGGTAGTTCTAAATATTATCTGACTATTACCATTAATGATTATCCAGTATATGCCTTTATAGACTTTGGTAGTTCATGTGTTACTATGACTCAGTCAGTTGCTCAAAAGATAAATTTTAGCCATGTTGAGTGTTCATCAAATGTTGTTATAAGTGGTTTTGGTGGATCGAAAATTATACCGATTGGGCAATGTCATATTAAAATAAGGGCAGAGGAAGCAACTTGTGAAACTAACGCATAATTGTAATTGATAGTGCTCAAGATATCGGTGTCATAGTCGGTCAACCGTTTACGGACTATCCGGACGTATATGTAATAAAAACACCGACTTCATTGAAAATGTATGGCGCGTGCTACTCCTTGCGCTGAATGTGTGATTCCATCATGCGAAACTGAGGTAATCTGTGGGAAATCTATATTGAGAGTATATAATATTAGTAATAGTAAAATTCGAATTTCTAAGGGCAAATGTATGGCGCGTGCTACTATGTACATGTGGTAAAAATAAATACAAAGTAGGTGAAAATCTTAATCAAGAAACACGCGATAACTTAGAAAATATTTTAAATGATTTTTCTGATTGCTTTTCGGGAACTGAAAATAGAATAGGTAAATGTCCAGTCAAAATGCATATTGAATTAACCGACACTAAGCCGATATATTATCGTCCGTATCGTATGTCAATTGCAGATCGTGAAAAGGTTCGAACTATTGTCAATGATTTAATAGATGAGTCTATTGTAGAGGAGTGTAATTCGCCGTATGCTAGTCCCGTAATACTTGTACCGAAAAAGACGGGTGAAACTCGTATGTGTGTGGATTATAGGGCCTTCAATAAGATTACCAAGAAAGATCGTTATCCGTTACCCTTAATACAAGATCAATTATATTATCGAAGCAACGCGTATTCTCCAGTTTAGATGTAAAATCCGCATATCATTGTATACAAATAGATGACGATAGCAAACAATACACGGCGTTCGTTACTTCTCACGGCCACTACAAAGCAACCTGATGGAGTTAAGAAACCAGTCGCGTACGCAAGTAGGCAGACGACACCTGCCGAACAGAAGTACCACAGTTTTGAGCTAGAAACCCTGGCCGTAGTCATGAGTTTATGTAACTTTAAGGTTTACGTAACTTGTATTAAATTTGTTATCGTCACGGACTGTAGTGCTTTAAGATGAACTTGGTCGAAACGCGATTTATCTCCGCGGATTGCAAGGTGGTGGCTTGAAGTTCAAAACTGTGATTTTGATGTTGAGTATCGTGCTGGTAAGTCCATGGCCCACGTTGATGCTTTGAGCCGGAACCCCACTCCGTCGGTATCGCGAATTACAGATAAAGATTTACTTGAGTCATTGCAGTCGGATGATGATACAATACGGACTACGATAGAGCAATTGAAAAATGAGATATCTAATAATAATACGAATGGTCTAGGTAAGGATTATGCTATTGAAAATGGGGTATTGTTTCGAAATATAAATAACGAAAAAAGGGTTGTCGTGCCTCGTAATTTACGGTGGTCACTTTTACAGACTTTTCATGACAATAATGGTCACGTTAATTTTAATAAAACTTATGATGCAATAAGGTCAAAGTATTGGTTTGGTAATATGCGGTGTTTCATTCAAAAATATGTTCGTGGCTGTATATCGTGTCAGTATGCTAAGAGACCTACTGGGCGACCCGTGGGCCTTCTACACCCAATCGAACGGATCCCTGTACCATTTCACACGGTACATGTGGACCATTTTGGGCCATTTTGTAAAAGCCCTTCTGGTAAAATGTACATTCTTGTCATTATTGATTCGTTTACCCGTTTTATTTGGTTGGAGGCTGTACGTGGCGTAAGTTGTTAATATGTTTTGATTGCTTTTAATCAATTAATAAAAACTTTTAGTTTGCCTTCTCGTATAATCAGTGATAGGGGTACGGCGTTCAATTGTAAAGATTTTAAGCATTATTGTCCTCAGAGACAAATTAAACATGTTATGACTGCTGTGGCTAGTCCTAGGGCGAACGGGCAAATCGAGAGGTATAACAGAACTATACTTGATACCCTTGTTACTTACGTCGGGGATGACCAAAGCAGCTGGGAACAATATTTACCCAAAGTTCAATTGGGCCTTAATTCGAAAATAAATAACGCAACAGGAAAATCTCCTCTCGAACTGCTTTATGGTTTTCGTCCTAGGCTGGCTGGTGATATAATTGTACCTGCCGGACCTTCCGGTGTAAACGTATTGCGAGAGGGAGCTTTTACGTGCTCTGCGTTAGCTTCAAAACAGGCAAAAGAACGCTTCGATAAAAAGCGACGTGATGGACCTCGTTTTGAAGTCAGTGATAAAGTTTTGGCCGAAAGAAAAATTCTACGGAAGGGATTACGTAGTGGAAAACTTATGCCTCGATTTGACGGCCCGTTTACGGTTGTTAAAGTGCTCCCTCACGATCGATACGTCGTTGAGGGTACACAGGGTCGAAAATGCCCTTATAAAAAATGTATTAGCTATAGATAAATTAAAACTTTTCCAACCAAATATTGCCGATTTTGAAGATACAGAATAATATAAAAAAAAATTGTTAATAATGACTTGATACATTATGTGATTTCCAATGTTATATTCTGAGTTATGTTTTTATAATAAGGAATTGGCTTATTAAATTTGTGTTGGTCGAGCTCGTTATTTAATATAGAGGTACCTCTGGGCCTTAAGAGGCCATGATATAACACATATAGGTGGCCGATCAAGCCCCATTGATTGTAATTATTGTGTTATTGTTAAAATCCGGAAGCATGCCGTAATGTTACAACAAGCGAATTGGTTGACATTAAGAAGTTAATCAAGGCTTAATGAACTGATCATTAATTGACATTAAGAAGTCAATCAAAATACACTGGACTACACGCCATTAAGAAGGTTTGTGTTAAATTATTGGTTGACAATATAATATTATAAGCGAATTGGTTGACATTAAGAAGTTAATCAAGGCTTGATGAACTGATCATTAATTGACATTAAGAAGTCAATCAAAATACACTGGACTACACGCTATTAAGAAGGTTTGTGTTAAATTATTTATCGATTAGTATGACAGCGCTTTATAAATTTGCTATTTTCTATAAGTCATTAAGAAGACTTATTTTATGAATTTCTACTGGCCATTAAGAAGGCCTAATAGCCATTCAGAAGGCTGTATTGTTTAATTTTCAGCTATTCACCTTCAGAGGTGAGTTTATTTTCAGCTAAGATGATGATACCCTAAAACCTAAACTTCGCGGGTCGCGCAGTATATCAGGAAGGCCGACTGTAAGGGAACTGATTTTTAACTAGCAACATTATACGGATAAGAGAGGGTAGCAACTGTCAACGGAGGATATATAAGGAGAAACCTGCTGTCACCTGGACTCATTACTTTTCCCGTGCCATATCAATATAAGTTATATACCAGTGTAATTTCTTGACTATCTATAAATAAATATGTATAATTAGAGTCAGTGTTTTTCTGGGCTAACCCTCATAATAAGTAGAAATAAAACAGTGCTGGCATGCAATTAAACCAAGGATTTAAATTCCATGTGCTTTATAAAGGAATAACATACACGAAAAAAACATATATTATTACATGCCAACCCGACTCAACCTAAAATCTATAGTCCCTTTACATATTGCCTTACAGCACCCACCAGGGATGTTCCCAGTTTTTCCTACGCGGGCTAACATTAAGTCTTAACTTATGAAATTTGAGATTTATATGAAAATTTAAAAATATAATGGTAATTATTTTACCTAATCAAAGTTTTGTACTGCCTCTCGGGTGTTGAACTTTTTCCAACTTAAAAAATGTCTAAATTATGAAAAGCGTAGAAACCTGTTGGGGCAAGATGCTGTGAGTATGGTGGGTAACGGAGAGCTTTCAGCTGTAACTCTTGTAGCTTTGCGATGGTCTGTCGTGAAGTGTGAGCTCGCGCGTTGTCGTGGAGAAGTAATGGGGAAGAGCGACTGACCGGTCTTGGTTGTTGAATTACGAGTTTCTCCATCATTGTTTGAAATTCTTGGCAATAGACATCTGACCATTGAGATACATACATAGAGGAGACATCTCAAACTAAATGTGTGTTCCACCGCCGGCTTGCCCTCCGTTCTCTTTTCAAACTAGAAGCCTCGTTTGCACACTTGCCATAGAGTAACTTTGTATATAACACTTGCCGAACCAAGACGGCAACCTAAGCAAGTTTATATATTCCATTAACACGCTAGTGGCTTGCCAAGTTCAAACGCTCCTTATGATTTTTTATTCCAAAATGGCGGGAACATTGCACAGTAATTTAATTAAATTCGTTTTAGTTCATATAAGTTAATATTTTGTTTTCTTACAGATGATAAAGTGATACCATTATCTTTTTTGTTTATTTTCGTGCAATTGTGATACGTTCTTATTACGCACGACGGCATTTTTTCAGTTTTTTCATAAACAATTTTGGCATGCGGCCGCCATGAGCGCAGCCGAGTGACAGCCGAGTGACAGAATGAAATGCAGCCGGCCGGCTGCAATGCACACCCCCGAACTCGATGTTCGCGGTGTCTATTCTATACGCTAGTAATAGTAGTTCAATGCATCTGACGTCAAATTGTGACATTCGGTGAGAAGCTGTGATGTACAAGTCCGGCACTGGTTCAAAAGACAGTCACCATCATCTTCCATGAGACCCACTGAGACGAACGCTTACGGTTGTCGTACAAGATCCACTTTTCATCGCAGGTTTGTTTATTCGACTTAGAATTCCCTCGTTTCTATGCCGATTCAGTAGTGCTATGCATGCTTCGACGCGTAAGTTTCGCTGTTGGTCGCTTAGTTCGTGTGGAAGCCACTTATCTAGCTTTTTTATACGGTCGCCGTCTTTCCCATTTGATGCAAATGTTTTAATGTTGTTTTGATACCAAGTCCGAAGCCCGCAGCAAGCTCAGCCGTAGATTGAGTTGGATCCGCTTCCACTATCGCCTTCAATTCTCTGTTGTCGACAATGGGTACCGGCGACCGCGAGGCTCGTTCTTCAACTCAAAATTTCCAATTTAAAACGATTGAAATGGACCGTGTTTATGCAAGCAGTGTTAGGCTCGTACACGTTGTTAATGTTTCGTGTTGTTTGTGCAGCGGTATTTCCACGTAGGAACTCATATTCGAAAATTGTACGAATTTTCAGTTTATCGTTGTCGTTGGCATGACGTCTTGGCGTCACCATGTGACATAGTACTTATGTCGCCACAGATTAGTAACATCTGTGTTAATCTGTGTTCTCGTATCAAAATCAATTACGATTATACGGTAGAACTCTGGAAAACGCGTTCAAAAATTGTAAAAAGGATGGAGAATCTTATACTCGTAGCAGTTCGTTGCAAGATCGCTACAGAACGCTAAAAACTAACGCGGTAGATTAAAAAAAGGGAAGAAAGGTTTCTAAACACACAAAGGGTCGCTTATCCCGTCTATCCTGTGGAAAGCACTCGGCTTCACCCTTTATTCCTGTGAATAGACCGTGTCTGGAAGATTGTATGCGACTCTGGTAGACAATCATGCCAGTACTTAGTCATTGAGCGACTAGTTTGCTATATGAATTGAAAAACTTGCATATAATTATAGTGCCATGGTATAGTTGAAGATTAAAAACCGGGCAAGTGCGTGTCAGGCCACGCGCAATGTAGGGTTTCGAAGTAGTAAGTTTATCATCAATTATATTATTATTATATTACTCAATAATTATGTACTTATGCTAACATAGCCGTGATAGTTTTCCTTGTAAATTCATCATATAACCTGTATTTGAGAATTGCTTCACTTGTCCCACTCTAACCTCAGGCTGGCAGAGGGAGGACACTTGACGCTAACTAAAATTAGCACATTAAAGCCAAATATTTCGGAAACGAACCCCTAAATCCAAAAATGGTCTTAGGACACCTACAATATTTTTGAAAGACCTTTTCCACGATACCCCATTATGTGTACCTCATCCAAGGAAAAAATATTTTTCAATATTTTATTCTACGATTTTGGAGTTCTATTAAATATGTACATCCATGCCAAATTACAGCTTTCTAGCACTAAGGGCCTCGGCGCTATGCCACGGAGAGATGGACGGATGGACAGCCGGACGGACATGACTAAACTACAGATTTAAGGGTTCCGATTTTACTTCGGAACCCTAAAAAGGATGAAATCTTTACTGAAACGTAAAAGCGACAGTATAAAACAGATAACTGTAGTTGCATAAATATCTACGCACTCCTTTCTAATGTAAATTATTTGTACTATAAGTTAATTGGCCATTTTTTGTAGCGGTCATTATGACCGTGAGTCGTATTCGTGACTCGTTGATTACTTAGTAATTAGTAATCAATACAGGCAGGTAGTTAAGAGTTGAAAAAGTAAGAACGCTACCATCCGGCTTTATTATTACGTTGGTCTTCCACAACATCCTAGTATGTGACCAACGATCCTCAACTTTTAAATACTTTGTACGATTTGTTCCAATAAACGTTATTCTTATTCTTATTATCAGCCTCTGGACAATACCTTTAGAACAAACGTTTTGAAGACATATAGGACAAGCTTAACGCTATAGGATTGCGTAGATTCATTTAAAATTCTGTGGCCGGCTCCATCATAGGACCAGCAGAACGACCCTATAGCGAACCTGCCTGCGAAGCGAGGGGTCCCGGGATCGATTCCCGGCCGGGGCAGATATTTATGTGACAGATAAATATTTGTACTCGGGTCATGGGTGTGATTGTGATGTGTTATATGTGTCGTCCATGCCACCCGCAACACAGGTAATAACCTACTGCGGGGGTATGAGTGTGTTAGGCGTTAGAGTTTAAGTTTAAGCGTTTAAGCTTAAGCAGCGTATGCAGACAACAAGCCACAAGCCACAATGCTTCTGGTATGTGATTAACTTTTACTTTAAATTGCAACAATCTTCTTTTATCATAATCTAAATTTTACTAACAAAAAATAACCGACTTCAAAGTTACTCTAAAACTACTTGTCAGATCTCGTTCAAATTTATGTGGGATTACGTGAAAAGCACCTGCTTTCGATTAAAAAAAGAATCATCGAAATCGGTTGGCGTGAGTCGTTGGAGTTATTCGTCCATTTGTCGCGCTTACTATTATAATACAAATTTAAGACTTATATGGTTTTATCATGGATGCCATTGTCAGATCTCAATAAAATTTATATGGGACCACATGACAGCCACCAGCTTTCGATTAAAAAAAATCATCAAAATCGGTTCGCCCAGTCCAAAGTTCTGAGGTAACGAACATAAAAAAATACAGTCGAACTGAGAACCTCCTCCTTTTTTTAAAGTCGGTTAAAAATCAAAAACCGAGAGAAAACTCGAGCCTAGCATTGTAACGTGATGAGCTGGCAGTATATACGAGCAAAGCAGAATATAGTATGATGGATGTCTCTTATTTATTGCGTGAACTGATTCGCAATAAAACAGTAGTTATTTCTCGTGTTAAATATTGCTTGTATTTTCGAGCGTCTATTTTTGGCGACCTTGACACGTTCTGCGACACGAGCCCCCTGTTAATATCTGTCAGAATGTTACAAGTCTCATGTAACATTTCCAAGACTGATTTATTATTTATTTATTTGCTACGAGTACGGTAATTGAAAAAAAAAAATTGCTTCGGTTTTCTTATTTTTTACACCTTGGGTTACATTATTGGAGTTTTATTAAGGATCACTAATTTTTTTGAAAATATAATATAGCCTATATTACTCGGGGATAGTGTAGCTTCCCAACAGTGAAAGAATTTTTCAAATCGGTTGAGTAGTTTCGGAGCCTATTCAATGCAAATCTTTCCTCTTTATATATTAGTATAGATAACATATTGTGTTTCACAGATGTTAGGATAATGCTATGCAATTGGTATCAACATGAACCTGGCAGGGTACAGCAAACTTGTCATGTGAGTTACGGATTACATTCAAGTTACACCTTAGCAAACTATAAAACATTAATCAATTTAATACAGGCAAAGATATTTGAAAATTGCATTAAAATCGTAGCATTATATATATCTTAGGTACTATGTTTGTATGTAAACTATTAGTTGTATTAAATATTGTTGCTACTATTATTTGACTTTTTACGGTGAAGTTTTTATATTCTTTTATGTTAGTACGTGAAGGGAATAAATACCTCTGTACCCCTAAACGTAGGCAAATCTGAAGACAACACTAGTTAAGAATAATGCACGCACGTAGTTTATTTGGTATAGTATATTTGGTATAGGTATAATAGGTAGTATATTTGGTATAGATAAAGTTTCAATTACTATTTTTATATCTTTCACTCATTGGCCATTGGATAAAGGGCCATCCATAAATTACGTCACACGTTTGGGGTTGATGTACTGTGACATTGTGTGACAAGGGTTGGGAGAGGTCCTAAATTTCATGACGTCACATTTCATAATGGAATAATTGGTACGTATAAGTAAATATTAAAACACAATTAATGGAAATAAAACTAATTTCGGAATTGCTGTTTTAATTTAATAATTTCTAGGTGTACAATTTCATAATATGTGACGTCACACTAGGGGGGGAGGTCTCACAAATGTGACCAGCTGTGACAAGGACGAGTGACGTAATTTATGGATGGCCCGCATTATGGAGCTTTATCAAAGATTGGAATTGCTATCCTGTGCCGGTATTTCCGACTGATTGTATTGTAACTGGCAAATATTATTTTTATATTGCATGTATAGAAATAACTTATGAATTATTGGTAAAAAGGTCATTCGTATTCCCTTCGTATGCCATATAACACCTAATCATTTTATACGTTGGGAAAGTATACGAAATAATAAATTTCTTTGGGACACAGATTCTCACAAAGAAGAGTTATGAATAAAACATATCGCGTCTTCTATTAAGAGATTACATCCAGACAGACCGAATCTGATGTGTATGTAATTTTGTAGGTAAAGTTCTATATGAGAATATCCGAGTATATTAGGTATGTTAGCACTAAATAATAGTATATCGATTTGAGTTACATGTAGGTATGTTTTTGGTATGACGACGTTATGATAAGGATATGATTCAACCATTTTTAGTATCAATGTTATCCTGCGGATAAATTATGTTACTGTACCAAATATCAAAGTCAAAGTCAAAGTCGAAGTCAAAATATTTTATTCATATAAGTAATATGTAGGTATCACTGATACACTTATGCACGTCATCATTTTTTTATCTACCAGATTTTCGGAAGGGTGCTTTGTCATGGAGGAGAAGAAAAGCCGTAAAAAAACTCCTCAGCACATCCTTTTAAAAAAATATTACAAAAAAGAAAATATCACAAAAATATTTACTAATCTGAGCGGAACTGGTTGCAGAACTGATCATTTTCATGCATCTTTGTCATTTAAATACTCGTCTACACTATAATATCCCTTGCCTAACAATTGTGTTTTTAAACGTTTTTTGAAGCTACTGTAAGTATGCCTATTTCCTTGAACTTTTCACGCAAATATCCTTCATGAATGTCGTAACAACGTATGACACCATTAAAACCACATAAAATGTTTAACTGCACTACAGTTGATTTTATTATTCACAGTTCTAGATAGTTCAATTTGTTTACTGATCATTGACATAAATAAAGGATCGCTTAGATTGCATTGTACAGATGTATTTGGATTTAGATATTCGAATATCATGCGTCAGTTGCAACATTATAAAGGTTTATACTTTAATCGAACATCGAACATACGTGTATTATAACCATGTCGCGTAACAGTTTCTGTTTCCTACAGCAAGGTGATGAAGGGATGTTCCGTTCCATATTTCGTTCATCACCGCGTGCGGATATGAGTGTACAATCACAAAATACACGCAGAAGAGTAAATCCTACTGTTCATGGCGATTCATTTTTGAATAGCATGCAAGCTGCATGAACAGTGATAGCCTAATGGTTAGAACGTTGGTCGCAGGGGCCCGAGTTCAAACCCTGGCAACTCTTATTTTCAAATATTACTAGCTGCCCGAACAGACTTCGTTGTGTCAAAAGTAAAATAATATTACGACTATAAATTGAGATGTAAGCTATCCTATATTTCAAGTTGGATCAAACTGCACACGGTATGCAAATTTGATTAAAATCGGTTTAGTAGTTTAGCAGTCCATCGCGGATAAACAACGTGACAGCTAATTTATACATATTAAGATGTGCGTATTCCAAATTATCAATACTCCTTTGATTTACTTTTAATACTACGTTTTATTTATTGTGTCCGAGAACGGTGTCTGTGTGTCTAGTTCGAGCGCTCCATGTATGGAGTTATACTTCTGCAGTCTCTTTATTTTGTGGCACAGACTTATCTAAGGAGGGTATTATGTATCATGAGTTCAGGCGTTTTTGTATTTATATAGATCGAGGTATATTCATGCAAAGAGAAATGTATACGCTCTGAATATAGTCTTGAGTTTACTGACTTTAGTCCTTGCTAAAAATTACGTTATAAATACTAAAGACATCAGTTTTATACCAGTGAAGTATGGGAATCACGAGACGGTTATCAAGCGATATATTGGACAACCGATGTAGGAAAAACACGACATGGGTTAATAAAATACGGTACTTACCTGGTAAACTAGAAAACTGTAAAATTAAAATTTTATTGCACACCTCGAATTTAATTATTAATGACCGGAATTATAAGATTTATTATTTTTTGGTTTACTCTAAATTAATTTCATAACATGTAATTAAAATCAATTGTTATAAAAACAAACAGTTAAAAAGACGACGGGACGGTTTACAACACTGAAATTCAAAAGGCTTCCTAAAGGATATAATCTAAAGTTAATAAAAAAAATCGAAGTAATAAGTTGAGTTTTTCGAAAGATATCTTGTTTACATCCCTACAAACCAACTGACATCCAAGTGATTTTTTTTTAATATTTTTTTTAATGATGCAAAATAAATAATCTTATAACTACGTCAGAAGTGTTAACTGAAATATCCTTTTGCTATTGGTTTACTTTATTATTATAATATAAGTGTAATATAAAGGTGGATCGTGATTTTTAACCGACTACAAAAAGGAGGAGGTACCTATTCAATTCGACTGTAATTTTTTTTATGAATGTTACCTCAGAACTTTCGAGTGGGCGAACCGATTTCGATGATTCTTTTTTAATCGAAAGCTGGTGCTTGTCATGTGTCCCACTTAAATTTGAGCAAGATCTGACGAGTAGTTTTTAAGTTATTTTGAAGTCGGATATTTTTTTTTGATTTGGTAGCAATAGAGCACTACTTTTCCGCTTCGCGTTCCAGGTGTGCAAAAGTGTTAATCTGTTACCATTGTTAACAATTATGAGATTCTGAGGTAAATATGAGTTTTAAAATCGGTCGCTATGAAAGCGGTCTTGAACTGCGTCGAACAATGCGACGGAATGGCGTGAGGTTTTGACCTCACATAACCTCGGCTTCATGGGTCAATTGTTTCAAACGCTTTGCATTACATAACTCTCTTTCTTTCTGTTTCTTCTCTCTTTCTTGACTGGCAACGCGTCGGTGATGCATTTGATGTCGATGATGTTTATACGACGATAGTCACTTACCATCAAGTGAATCGTCATCTCGTTTGCCGCTTTTACCATAAAAAAATTGGTTCTGCAAGGTTTATAGAACATTGATTATTTGGTTAAAATTATCTAAGAGCATTGAGGTATAAGCATAGAGAAGACATCTCAAACAAAATGTGTGTCCCCGCCGAGAGGTTCTATTTTCAAAATTGAGCCCCTGTTCTCCTTTCAAAATCGAACGAATCCATTGGACATTGAAGCCGCGCGGCGCCAATACATTGGAACATACATTGTGTTCGCGGTGTCTGTTCTATACGCTAGTAATAATACTTCAATGTCTAAGAGTAAGTAATTTACAGTAAAAATAATTATTGTAGCTTTCGGTAACTTATTTCGGCAACTATATGAAAATACGAAAGAATATGTTAAGAAATTGTGTTTAACAATGCTTATCTCGTGAATTAATTACTTTACATAAATTTAGAGAGACTTGATGTGTTCAACTATCCTATAACTATCTGCGTTTCAGCTGTTAACCCAGGCGGAAAAACCTACAAAAGTTATGTAATTATTTAAGTCGATGATTAGTGCATTAATACTATATAATGTACTCAATAAGTACAGAGATAAAGTACCAATTGCTCTTGATACTAAAAAAGTACACGTGTATTCGCAATAAAACTTTACAGCGTTTGAAAGCGAATACTTATCTGTATTTATGGAGCAATCGACAGATTAAACGCAAAATGGGTCAATGAGCACGACATCTGGCTATCGGGATGGATTCTGTGGCTATCCATATTTTGATGGGTGCAGTGGGCATCTTAACAGATGCCTGGTGATGCCACTTTTTACGAACTTTTATTTCACTTGCTTTGTGCGTTAGTTTCTTAATATGATACATACATAAGTAGGTACATGCTCATGTCAAATATTGCAAGCTGAATTAGAATTAGGTACTTCCTCTCTATAGAGTTGAAATTTCACATATTACTTTGGTGCTGATGACAATGAATTTTTATGATAATGTCCAAGATTATGTCCAAGTTGAATCCGTAGTATCTTAATAGTTAGAGGATAATCTAAATTTTACCAACAAAAAATAACCGACTTCAAAATTACTCAAAAACTACTTGTCAGATCTCGTTCAAAATGTGGGAGGTCACATGAAAAGCACCTGCTTTCGATTAAAAAAAGAATCATCGAAATCGGTTGGCGTGATATTGAGTTATTCGTCCATTTGTCGCGCACATACTTAATGCAAAAAGACTTATATGGTTTTCTCATGGATGCCATTATCAGATCTCAATAAAATTTAAGTGGGACCACATGACAAGCACCAGCTTTCGTTTAAAACAACAATCATCAAAATCGGTTCACCCAGTCGAAAGTTCTGAGGTGACAAAAATAAGAAAAAAACAAAATACAGTCGAATTGAGAACCTGCTCCTTTTTTTGAAGTCGGTTAAAAACAGTAGAGTAGCATAACTATATCAAATTTCAAAATCTACGGATTGTCGTGAAACTACGTCACCAATATCGGTATTTGAATTCTCCTATCTATCTCCTGTACTCGACACCGTATACCCGGTCGGATATAAATGATCCGGCGGTTTGGCCCGATAGTTAGCCCCGTCTGGCTGATACTATGATCGGCATTTCCTTTAACATTCTGAGATTATTGATTGATATTATTATTATTGATTATTACTGAGGCTTTGAGGCTTGTGAAAGACTTAACCGATTGCGTCATATTAGCAATGATATTATAATGTAAAAAAGAGGTAGATATGATGTAGATATGTCACTAGCGCGCCGACGATGAAAAGGGTAAGAACAGGCAATTGACCGTTCTGCTCGTAGTCGCTCTGTCAATACAAGACGATACGCACGCTTTTGTTGTTGTCAGAAGTGCTTGACATTTGACGTACAGCGTTAAAATGCCTTCGTGTATTAGACCACTGTGATTGATGTAGTGAAACAGAAGATAAACGCGTGTGTGTTGTAGCTCTTTTCGGAACAGATTTTTGGTTGATTTGTAAGGGCATAACGCGTCAATATTTTTTACATATCATTGCATATTAGTTACTAGTTAAATAACTGTTTGACTGGTAGTTATCTCTATGGTGATACCTATTTAATTATTATTTAAGTACCTACTTACGTGTCTTTTATACTAAATAAGGTAATGCTTGACCACAAAACCACCCGATGTTAAGCGACAATGAAGTCATGATAGTAATATGATAGTGACATTGATATTAAATCATTTAAATATAATGTAAATACATTTTAATAAATTTATATAGATTTGCACACCATCAACATGGTACATTGTGAGCTGCAAAAATCTAAAATTAAGACCTATATGTAACCACAATTTTTGCAAATAAAATATTCATTCATTCATTCATTCATTCATTCATTCATTCATTCATTCATTCATTCATTCATTCATTCATTCATTCATTCATTCATTCATTCATTCATTCATTCATTCATTCATTCATTCATTCATTCATTCATTCATTCATTCATTCATTCATTCATTCATTCATTCATTCATTCATTCATTCATTCATTCATTCATTCATTCATTCATTCATTCATTCATTCATGGATGGTAGCGCACTAAATTAGTAAAAGCCTATTCACTCTTGACTTGAAGACACCGACATTATCTATAGTCGAACAGGAACGCCGAGGGACGCACGCTAACGTTTGTACGTTACATTAGATACGCAACTATCAGTGCTTTTATTCTACTAAACTAACAGATTAATTATCGTTAAATAATTATCTATACCTACTAATATATAAAGAGGAAAGATTTGATTTTTTGTTTGCATTGAATAGGCTCCGAAACTACTGAACCGATTTCAAAAATTCTTTCACTGTTGGGAAGCTACACTATCCCCGAGTAACATAGGCTATATTATATTAAAAAATATAGGAATCCTTAATAATACTCCAATAATGTAACCCAAGGTGTAAAAAAATAAGAAAACCGAAGCAAAGCGAGGGCGGTTACTCGTCGTTAAATAAAAATAATATTTCAATTTCATTGGTACCTAGGTTGTTCTTTTACAAGCGTACGTGAAAACTCGAAAAGTCGTGTGTGATGTAGGGGGTGAAACAGCGTCGCGCGTCGTAGCAAGTTAAAGGTATGTATCCCTGAGGGTCCTTATGTCATGTGTTAAGTTTTAAGTACATGTAGAATAGTGGAATACAATCCCACTACCGCTTGGTTAACAGATGTATTTAAGGTACAATTCAAAAGTGTAACATTGGGTTTTTTGCGAAAATCAATAGCACAGTATATACATTGCTTCTTCATGTTTTTTGGTAACGCGTTTGTGAAGCTCAATCTTACGAACTAGTGCTTTGACTACAGCTTTCCCCGAGTTTTCTGGGATAATAAGTAGTCTAATAGACCCTAAATACTAGTCTAGACCTTCGATAGTACCTAAATAGATGAAATAAAAAAATTGCTAACTCGATAACCATGCCTACCAGCTTTAAAGTGTAAAAGTAAAATAAAATATTCAATGTCAGTATTTGGTACCGTTATACTTATGAGAAATACAGTAGGATCTTCCCTTGAACGTAAAAATAGGGCAATTAGAAAAGAAGTAAAATGGTAATAAACAAATTATGTAAACAGAAATACTGCGAGCATCTGTACGGTTATTCTCTCTTCCTACGCGTACATGTTTTCCGTAAAGCTATGCTCACATGTGGGTGGGCTGAATCGTGGTGCATTTGATTGCAAAAACCCCCATTTATTTATTTAATTTCTTTATACACACAATCGTAATTGTATCTGGTAGTGATCGTGTAGTGTAGTTCCTGAATGACTCGACTTACTTTAAGGACAATATTTATTCAATTTTTATTAGGTATATTACATTACTTAAACTGCAACTCGATATCATAAGTGTTTTTGACGATGAAATATTATATGATTTTATTGTTACCGGCTGCAACAAACAGAAGTCTGATAGAACATTTTTTTCTCAGTGAAAAACGTGCTATGATTAAGTCTAATAGTGTTGAGATATTCAAGGTCGATAGATATTATTACCTAATTAGCAAACCAAACAGTTAGATATTAACTGAACAGGAAATACGCGCCAAGATACGTCGACCGTACTTACCCTATATAATTATTTCAGACCATGGTTTACCTGTGTGCAAAATTACATGAAAATCCGTTCACTAGTTTTTACATGAAAGCGAAGCGTAATAAACATCCATCAAAACTTTCATACATATAACACCTGCCTGCAGCTTTGCCCATGTTTTTCGGGACAATAAGGAGCCATCCATAAATTACGTCACACTAATTTCATGATTTTTTGACCCCTCCCCCCGTACTTGTCACAACTTGTCACATTTGTGAGACCTCCCCCCTAGTGTGACATCACATATTATGAAATTTTACACCTAGAAATTATTAAATTAAAACAGCAGTTCCGAAATAAGTTTTATTTCCATTAATTTTTTTTTAAATATTTACCTATTCATACCAATTATTCGATTTTGAAATGTGGCGTCACGAAATTTAGGACCCCTTGTCACACGATGTCACACTACATCAACCCCCCCCCTCTAACGTGTGAGGTAATTTATGGATGGCCCCTAAGTACCCTATAGGGTACTAAGTTATTCCAGATCAATAAAGGGTTAACGAATGTCCTAAGTCGCCCTAAGGAGTGGAACGTGTTTGAGTAGACTTAGCTATTGCGGGATAACGTAACCTACTTTCGCGTAATAGAAGTCTCATGTTAAGAGCTTTGCAAACTTCTTAAACCTTAGCTTACAATTAGTTACGAGTAATAGTAAATTACACTTACGGTCATAACCCGTTCGAGTGATTTGTGTTACCTGCAACATACAGAAATATTTATCGTCGTTGCGACTTTAAGACCTCTTATGTGTAAAAACATATTTTTGAGGAAATCTATAAAAATTGATAAGGTTTTGTTTAGCAAGCACATAGGTGATTTTGAATTTGGTGAATAAATTACGATGGAAACGTCTTACACATATGAGAGTTTTTGAATTCGATAGTGCTTTAAAATGTAGAATCGTTTGACGAAAAAAAGTGATTTTGGCAAAAGTAACACATAACACATAAGAGGTTACCTTTTAGAACCTAGGTATACATTAAGATTAAAGTGACATTGAATGAATGCGCGCTGTCATTAGTCGAAGTTACATACCGAATCAACGTAAAGCTCGATTCATGCGTAACGTGGACGGGACGGGGATGGGACGGGATGTAAAGTTTTGAAACATCGTTTCACAGAAAATGTAAATGATAGCGCATACGCCACGGAGGCATGCACGGGATGGGAACGGGGCACGCACGTATATTTATGCCCCGTCCACGTCCCTTCCCCGTCCCGTCCCCGTCCCGTCCACGTTACGTATGCATCGACCTTTAATCAGGCCTATGAGGGCGAAAATTTTTTTCCAATGTCACGTGATCCACCTTTAGGTGTTTCTTCGAAGCTAGCTCTCCAGATGCCTACATAAAAACTTCTTGGTATACATTGATTTATGATGACGATAACACGTACAGCATTTGGATGGGTGACCACAAGTGGCAAAAAATAGGTTGTTAAGTTTTCTCGCGATGTTTTCTTTCACCGAAGCAAATGATAATAATTTCTAATACGCAACTTGCATTTAGAAAATTAGATAAGCGATATTGATAAGCATATAAGCGTACTTACTTAAAATTTACAGATATGACTACATAAAAGCAGCCCAAAAATCAGTGAACATTTTGTCATGATAGAAAAGGTTTCATAAAAAAATCTAAGTAATTGGACTGCGAGACTTAAACCTACTGGGACTCCACTAATACCTACATAAAACACAATCCAGAACTCCCATGCTGGTTTACGTCCATTATAACTTTCTTATAAATACTTGCAAAAATTCGCAAATTTCATGATTGAATTATCCTACCAATGACTTCCAAAAATATCCCACCGTATCTTACCTTGATTTTAAAAAGATGCGTGATTAGAGGCACCTTGACAATCCAGCACTGCGTAAACAAACAGACCCAAACAATGAACCGCTTCGAACTGTAACCGTGAATATCATTCGGTTGTTTATAACCAACAACCGACAACTTTCTTGGTTAACACTTTCATAAACCGCAAACGTCACTCGGTAATTGTTTTATTATGGTTGTGAATTTTCTCTCATGAAAGTGAGGGTTTTCCGTTATGATGAGTACTTTATGCAGCAGCGTGGCCGACAGTGGCCCGCGGGATCGCGATTTCGACTGGCTAAAATTAACACCGTTGATTGGAGCGTCCGATGCAGCGAAGAAAACTAAGCTAGGGCTACCGCTTTTTAATTTATATTCAGAATATAAAACTCGACTCTTCTTTAATTGGATTACGTCACTTGGCAAGGTGTCTGATGAAGAAACAAGTCGTTGTGATGTCGCCAGTATTTTTATGTCATAAGACGATTTTTTAAAAGTCATGCCAGTAATTTTTTTATGAATGGAAAAGTAAGTGGGCTTAGGGGCGCCACTGATCATTGCCAGCTAAGTAGAAACCGTTGGAATTATGTTCGGTTTACACGTATTAAATAGTTAAGTAGATAACGGAATTTTAACAAAATTTTAACTAAAAAGTTACTAAATTGTCTGTTTACACGTATTAATTTACTTAAAATTTAGTTATCTACTTAACTACTTAATACGTGTAAACCGGACTTTCGCTTCAACTCAGAGTCACTAACAGTTATTTAAGCCGCTCCTTAGTACAGAATTTGTATGTTAATTCTTTATTAAGGAGCGATTAAAGTAATCGTAGTGACTCTGAGTTGAAGCGTTTACTCTTTAAAGAACCCCCTGTTAGGAAGAGTGACATCAACTCACACATAAGATGAAAAAAGTTTTGTAGAACATAAACAGTAAAAGCAAATACTGGCCAAACCGACCAAGCGACCGCGACAGTATGATAAAATCTTAATTAAAAATTTTATAGAAATACCCGACAAACGACATCATGGACATCAGCGACACTAAAGGCATCACTGATGCGTTGCCGGACAAGAAAGAGAGAAGAAAACGAAATCACTCAAGGGGCCCTTACACCAGGGGCCGGATTTAGTCGCCTCTTAGACACCTATCCGGCGTGGTATTGGAGTTAGTATTCTAAGTCGCCTCAATACGACTGAAATGTAATTAAGATCTCTCTACCGGTAAAAAAAACTCATATATTTTAAGCCAAAATATGAGACATTTTTGTTGTTAAACACATCAAAATATGGGCTTACCGATATTTAAAGTAAGATACATCAACAAATTGATACAAATTTCGTAGTATTTAACTAATTCAGTCAAATTAATAAATTTTGAAAAGAGAATTATCGGAGTATTACAACGATTTACATTATTCTAATTGATGTACGTTTTTGTGTGAAAAAGTCTTTGTTCGCTAAGAATTAACGAGGTAGATTTTTCAAGCTAAAAGCGCTAAATTTTGAAAAGTTCTCAAAGGCTTCTTTATGCACCACTTAATCTTAAGTGTCATACCCTGAGGGATTTCTTTACTTTGCGTAAACTGGAGTTAAAATTAATCGTTCTGATGTTACAATTAATTTGCTGTGAAGGTTGAACCTCGTATTTTTCTGCTTTATTTCGAAGTTTTCAACGGTTTTGAATACTATTATATTAAGTTCATGAATACTCTAAGTTTGACACCTGTATTTATTGAAGTATTTCTGGTGACCTCTAAGTCTGATTAATCGTTGCATTAACCGTCATAGAAAGATTAATTTTATTATGATAAGTAAATAAAAAAAATTAATAAAGCTATACACCCTGTGTCGTAGTGTGTCGTGCCATGGACTGCAAAAATATACATCACTATAACACCCATTACCCGAGTACAAATATTAATATGTCACATAAATATCTACACGGGCCAAGAATCGAAACCGGGACTCTCGTTTCGCAGGCAGGGTCATATAACCCTAAGAGTAGCATAATCAGGGTGATAGAAGCGAAGCGAGCCCTAATACTATTCCACGATCCATGCGTTCATGTAACACCTTTTACTGAGAAACTATTACACTTACAAGTCTGGGCTTTGACATAGTATTTTCTATTCATGTCTATAGTACGGTCGATTTGAAAGCGTTACAAATGTAAACAAACCATTAAGATCGTTTTTAAGGGTTTTCACCAGCTGGTATGAATTTGTACACGAAATGCGTTGTATTTGTTCTGATTCTAAGGGGTCAATTTTTGCCTTTAATTTTCATTCTCTCTTGAATTATTTTCAAACCGTCCATTATAGAACTATAACAAAAATATATTTGAGATATTTACAACAAGCCCTTTCATTTGACATACCACATAATATGATTTGCAAAACAGTTTTTGTTTAATTTGATATCGTAATTTTTTTTTCAAAATTCAGTTGTTTACTTTATACCTTCGTGTTTGGGTTACAATAAATAATAGATTAAAAAAAATAAAAAGATTTTAAAGATATCATCCCTTCTACTCATTGACAACAAGCACCCCACGCTTTTATTACAATTACACGATTTTTAATTCAAATTTATTTTCTATTTTTTTTAGTTGGATTTTCTATAAAAGCGTGTTTTTTAGTTTTTTTTAAACTATTATTTATTTTTTCATTTTTTAGTTTGATGTTTTAAATTAAATTTAGTTTTTCTTTCTTTCTTTCTTTTTTTCTTTAAATATTGAATTGTCATCGGTCCTCAATAAGTTCACGAAGTTTGAAAAAAATCTGACCGGTTGAAGTGGGACAAAATCAAGTTCAAAGAGAAGTTACAAACAAACAAACAAACATACAGGTGAAGCTAATATAAAGCGTGTAAAAAAGTACATGAGTACCAAATTTCAACTCATTTGAACCAGTAGTTTCGGAGTAAATTGACTGTGAATGGCGGTCGCCCCGACGTACGAGTGATCCTATAAATAAGGGTTCGGTTTTTCGTTTTTTTGTACGGAACCCTAAAAATAAAATGATGTCTATCAGAATAAAAATCTTAAACAGAAAATCTACGACGAGCCAACCCTAATACAATCCTGATTATTTACTTTACACCGAGAAAAATTTTACGATAGTTGTGTAAAGAGTACATTTTGAGTTAAAGATGAAGGACGCTTGGTTTTTAGAAGTTTGCAGCTAATTATCAACTCCGGAATGTTGTTTAGAACAGACGAATTGTAAAGTTTCACTCAAGATCACCTAGTTTTAGTGGTACTCAAATGTAAAATATGAGCGAATACTTCAAGGTGTAATTTTTGTTTTGTATATTTTTTAAGTCACTTTATATTTCGTTAGTTACGATACAAAAGAGCGATTACTTATTCGTAATCAGAGTTAACGCATGCGGTGTGCAAAGCTTTTTAAAGAGAATACGGTCATGTCCGTCGATGTCTCGACGATGCCTTCACGAAATACATGCGATTATGGGTACATGTGCGATAGTTGATACAGTATATAAGCGTTCTCATGACGGGAACAAAAGTATTTATTTTTGTTACCCCCACCAAGAAGTCCCCATTGGTGGGGATGGTGGGGATTTGCAAGTTTTAAAGTAACTCGAATAATGTTCCTGGTCTTTGAATATCATGAGGTTGGTTGACAAATATGGTTGAGTAGGAGCAGGAAAGAAATGGAATTTGCAGGACAGTAGCAGATAATAAGTAGAAAAATTAAGTTAAAGGGTTTAGGATAAAAAAATATGAATTTTAGCCGTATTGGAGTGGTTTAGAATACTAACCTCAATCCCACGCCGGATGGGTGTCGTAAAAGGCGACTAAATCCGGCCCGCTGGTGGTAGGGCCCCTCGAGGGATTATATTGGTAGTATTGATTTTAATTGTTAATTAATACCATTATCTATATATATAAAAGAAAGTCGTGTTTGTTACACTATTTATAACTCAAGACCGGCTGAACCGATTTGGCTGAAAATTGGTGGGGAGTTAGCTTAGAATCAGGAGACGAACATAGGATACTTTTTATCCCGGAAAATAGACGTGTTCCTGTGGGATAAGGTAAATTTTTGTTATATGTAGTTGATAGATTAGTTATTTATACAGATATCAAATAAAGCTCGGGGATGGATATAGGATACTTTTTATCCCGGAAAATAGACCTGTTCCTGCGGGATAAGGTAAAATTTTGTTATGTGTAGTTGATAGATAGCTATTAGCGGGAGCGGGAGCGGGAGCGGGAGCGGGAGCGGGAGCGGGAGCGGGAGCGGGAGCGGGAGAGGGAGAGAGAGAGGGAGAGGGAGAGGGAGAGGGAGAGGGAGAGGGAGAGGGAGAGGGAGAGGGAGAGGGAGAGGGAGAGGGAGAGGGAGAGGGAGAGGGAGAGGGAGAGGGAGAGGGAGAGGGAGAGGGAGAGGGAGAGGGAGAGGGAGAGGGAGAGGGAGAGGGAGAGGGAGAGGGAGAGGGAGAGGGAGAGGGAGAGGGAGAGGGAGAGGGAGAGGGAGAGGGAGAGGGAGAGGGAGAGGGAGAGGGAGAGGGAGAGGGAGAGGGAGAGGGAGAGGGAGAGGGAGAGGGAGAGGGAGAGGGAGAGGGAGAGGGAGAGGGAGAGGGAGAGGGAGAGGGAGAGGGAGAGGGAGAGGGAGAGGGAGAGGGAGAGGGAGAGGGAGAGGGAGAGGGAGAGGGAGAGGGAGAGGGAGAGGGAGAGGGAGAGGGAGAGGGAGAGGGAGAGGGAGAGGGAGAGGGAGAGGGAGAGGGAGAGGGAGAGGGAGAGGGAGAGGGAGGAGCACACAGAAACTGTAACGGCTAAGAACGGCTGTACCAATTTTACATTCTTAGGCGATACGAAGTTCGCCGGGTCAGCTAGTTACTATTATAATTTCTCCATAGGGTTCACCTGGATAGTTACCACCCTTGAGCATGAGTCAGCCGCCAAACGTCTCGTCGTGTTCCGGCTGGGGGCTTGAGTGATAGTTCTTTCTTTCTTTTTCTTCTTTCTTTCTTTGCCGGCAACACATCAGTGATGCCTTTGGACATCAGCAACACTGATGTCCATGGGTGAAGATAGCCACTTACCATCGTCAGCTCGTTTGCCGGCTATTCCCATAAAAAAGCTGATTGTAACAAGTTGGTGAAACTGAATAAACTTGGCAATTTTACCAGACTACGAAATTCTAATGACTATTTTTTACGGCAGCAGGGACGATAGCTATTGTTTTATTCAGCCAAAATCTTGAACCTGTCCAGAAATATTAGAATGCGATAAAAGTGCCAAAGTTATAACAATTTAAATTTATTGATATCTACTAGCGATATACAAGTGATGTTATAATTCCTATAGTGTAAACTGAAAATTGCATTTTATATCCGAAAAAGCTGTATTTACCTGTACATTAATTTTATTCTGTTTATGTTTCGTGTCCCTTAGACGCCTTTTATTTATTTTATTTATATACATATATAACATATATCTTTCATTTAAACTGAGTCTAAACTTATATATATCTATCTACCTATCACATTGCTTATTATGCGCATGTATTTCTTGCTCCTCTCAAAGTTTTGGGAGGTATATACACAATCCTCCATGCCTCCATATCGTACGTCTCTGGCTGTCCAATAAAAACACATCTGCTCTCGTATTCGTGAAGTTCACGATCAAATTTACGTAATGTTGACGCAATTATGCGTAATAGGATTACATTATTACGTTTGTACTTGGCTTTCGAATTCGTGATATTTTTCTTCAAACGCAACATCGAGAGAAGAGGTTCAAGCAGCTAGGGAAAGCTATTTTTATTTTTATCTTATAAGTTGACAAAATTTCATAATAGTGTCTTCAAAATTATCGAATTTAAATAATTGCTTTAAGAGTTAATTGAAAATAAATTTGAATTAAGAATCGTGTAATTGGGTGAATTTCCCAAGTGCATTTTTGAGACGGCGAGTTTGAAAATTAATGTGTGGAGGTAAACTACAATTATGCATAATTTTATATAGGTAGTTTAAACAGTGATCTACATGACAGTAAAGTATTCAGATGTATTTGATACATAGATTCTTAATAAAAAAATATCTAAGACCTAAAATCTAATTCCGGTGTACTGTCCGACCTCCATTTATTTACATATTTTATAAATTTAATTTTTTTTGGTAAGTAAATTTTATTAAAAAGGAATGTTTTTTAGAAATACATTAAATAAGACAACTAATATATATTTACGGAGTAATTTAAGATAGTGCAACAGCTCTTAAAACATCTTTTAAAAATGTCCTACAAAAAAAAGCAATACCGGTGGGGCATTTTGTATACTTCATAACTTGTTACGACACGATTTGGAAGACACCTTAATGGCTCTCCCCGCACCGTTCAGTTGTGCTCTTGCAAACTGCGTGTTAGGATGACTAACTGGCTACGTAATTTTCCTGCCAAACACGTAAGTACTCACTGCGGTGGCGCAGGAATACAAAATCATCCAATTCCGATGTCATGTATATTAGTAAAAGTACAAAGCAGATTATCAAGAAATTTTATGGAGGCTTCCATTAAAGGTTTTCAGCCATAATTGTGAAATAAAAGTTAACCTGTGAATAACGGTGTTCTTTAAAATTCAAGTTTTGACTCTAATTCTAAGTCCGGTGGCCTAATCTCGGTGGCTTCGGTGGCAAACCAAAGCGAATAGGGTCGTGTATAGACCAGTGCCGATAATTTTTGAAACGAAAAAAAAATAATCGTAGGATGAAACCCATTGCAAAAGGAAGAGAATATAACGAAAATTAAAGGAAAAATAATTTACGGGCGATCTGAGGTCGGGAAGTGGGGGAGGGGGGGTTCAAGGGTAAAAAATCTCTCTCTCTTCAGTCAGGCCTCATTACTGAGGATTGTGATTCTGACGCGAAGCTTTTTCAATAGTTTGTCTCTACTTATGGCGATCGGTAGCTTGATGGAGTGCCGTGCTGACTGGTATCTCCAGATGTTTGGATACCTGATCCGACCATCTCTTAGGACTGCGGCCCCGCGGTCTCTTGCCCTCAATTTTTCCTGTCACCATCAATTTCTCTATGTTGTCATGTGGTCTCCTTGCAATATGTCCAAAGTATTTGAGAATACGGTGCAGGCAAATGCTGGAAAGTCTTGGGGATTGGTGTATTTTCAGTTCCTTGAGGACAGAGATATTAGTACGGTGAGCTGTCCAGGGGATTCTTAGTAAGCGGCGCCAGCACCACATTTCGAACGCATCCATTCTTTTTCTGTCTGTGGCTTTTAGGGTCCACGATTCCGCGCCATATGAAAATATGGAAAAGACAAGTGTACGAACTAAGAGGACTTTTGTACGGTTAGAGATGTTTCTGTCTTTTTTTATTTATATTGTCTTTTTTTGTTTCTGTATTTTGTTTAGCTGGGTCATACCCGTTTTAGCCATTGCTATGCGTCGTCGTATTTCTGGCTCACAACTGCCCTTATTGTTGATGACGGACCCAAGGTACTGGAATTCTTCCACGATTTCGAAGCCGTCAAGTAGATTGGTTTGTCGGAGACTGTTCAGGCGGTCGATTATCATTATTTTAGTCTTGTTTTTATTTATTGCGAGACTTGCCGTTTCCAAACGCTGTAGGAGTTCCTTCATTTCAGCTTCCGAAGAAGCGAAAAGAGTAGTATCATCGGCATATAGCGCAAGTTGGACAGTTTAACTCCACCAATTTTTATGCCACCCTTCCATTCCTGTAAGGCTTCGCGTATTATATTAAATACCCGTATATGTTAAATACCCCTCACATTGTGAGAGGAGACCCCGAGCCCAGCAGTGGGTTTATTATGGGTTACACATATACAACAATTATGGGTTGTTGCTTTTGCTTTGCTTTTATGTTAAATAGGATAGGGGAGATGACTCAACCTTGACGAACTCCTCTCTCAAAGTAGAAGGGATCAGATGTAATGGGCCCAAGTTTTACGGTACCAAACCCGGTCTCGTACAGTTTGCGTATTAGCGTTGTTAGATGACGAGGATGACGAGGGTAAAAAATAGTTTATCTCAATTTCCGGCAAAACTACAAGTTCTATAGAAAAAAGTTAAATAGCAATGTTGTAAGTAATAAAAAGATTTACAACTTTTTTATTTATACTTTTTTACATAATCTCAAAATGTATGTGAAAAATTCAAATATCCAAGTTTTTGGTTTTTTATTTTTATCTTTTACAAAAAAAATTTTTTTTTCACGAAATTTGGTGAAAATGAAACGACAACTATTTTCGCAAAAAAATTTCGGATTGGAGTTTTTAATTTTTTTGTCAATCATTGTGTACAATTTTGAGCTATTTATTAACATTTACACTTTAATTAATCGAAAAACGTAAGATTCCATGTTACTTTGTTAGACAGAAAAATTACAAATCCATAAAACATAAAGATTGCAAAAAACATGCGAAAATAGTTGTCGTTTCATTGCATTTTCGGAGAACATTTACCATAGTAGTTTATAGTTAGTAGTTATAGTAGTAGTAGTTAGTAGTTTTTGACGTGAGAATTTTCGATTGAAAATTAGGTTTTCACTAAATTTCGTGATTTTTTTTATAAAAGATAAAAATAAAAAACCAAAAAATTGGTTATTTGAATTTTTCACATAAATTTTGAGGTTATGTAAAAAAGTATAAATACAAAAGTTTTAGATCTTTTTATTACCTACAACTTTGCCATTTAACTTTTTCCATAGGACTTACTGGAAATTGAGATAAACCGTTTTTTACCCTTAAACCCCCCCCCCTTCCCGACCTCAGATCGCCCGTAAATTATTTTTCCTTTAATTTTTGTTATATCCTCTTCCTTTTGCAATGGGTTTCATCCTACTATATTGTTTTTTCACTTTTTACCGTTTTTGAAGCTATCGGCACTGGTCTAATAGGCCACAGAAACACAAGCGTGTCTAATCACCGCTTAAAGGAGTCCGTTCATCTAGACTCATACTCTTCAAAATGTATCTTTAAAGTATTAAAATATGATCTTGCCTTTATTATTTCTCATTGGCATAATTAATTTCGGTGGATCAGATTCTAATTCCAGTGGTCCTAATTTTGGTGGCATTTGACAATGTAATTTGAAAATATCTCCGGAACTAATATTTTTTTTTCGATCTCTACTATGTGACTAATTACTACTACTATTTACATATTATTTATGCCAAATAAAATGTATTAGAAACAGCAGGTTTAAATTTAATCAATTTCGGTGGCTCGGATTTTAATTCCGGTGGTCCTTTAAGAATTTCGGTGGCATTTGATAATTTCAAATGGAAATATCTCATTAACTAACAAAAAATTTTCGATCTCTAGTATATGATTAAATAGTACTAATATTTACCTATTATTTAAGCCAAAAAATTTTATCAGAAACAGCAAATTTAAATTCGCCACTGTAATTAGGCAAAATTCGTGTTTGTTGAAATTCACCCAATTGTAAAAAAGCGTGGGGTGCTTTTTATTAAGATATTATCCCTTCTACTCATTGACGCCATGCACCCCACGCTTTTATTACAATTACACGATTCTTAATTCAAATTTATTTTATATTTTTTACACGGACATAAAAAAAGAACGGACGTAACATTGTCTAATCGAGAGTGAAGCTGACAGCTGACAGGTCGCTTACTATGTGTGCGTAATTTTGTAATTTTTGATTGGCGATGGCGTCAATGACGTAGTCGTATGGTGTCAATGTGTGGGTGGGTGTGTACGAATACAGAGTTGGTATTCCTATGGGTGCTTCACTGAATTTGTTCTTGGGATTACGTCCGTCTTTTGTTTACGTCCGTGTATTTTTTATTTGAATTTTCTATAAAAGCGTGTTTTTTAGTTTTTTTAAACGATTATTTTTTCATTTTTTAGTTTGATTTTTTGAAATAAAATGAAGGTTTTTTTCTTTCTTTCTTTTTTCCTTAAATATTGAATTGTCATCGATCCTCGATAAGTCTACGAAGTTTGAAAGAAATCTGACCGTTTGAAGTGGGTCAAATTCAAGTCCAAAGGAGTCGGTTACAAGTTACAAGTTACAAACAAACAAACAAACATACATACAGGTGAAGCTAATATAAGGCGTGTAATTAAGGTTCACAATTACGTTACATCTATGTTATAATAATGTAAAATAAATAACTGTTTTACGTTACGTATCCAGTTAGAGTAATATATCCATGGGCACCACTGATGCATTGCTGGCCAAAAAGAACAGAGAAGAAAGAACTGGTTCTTCAACCGAAATAATAAATTAAAATAAATTCGTCATAAATTAATTTTCCATCACTGGGATGTACTCTATGGTTTAGTAGAGTTATTCGCTATTGCCGACATGAGTGCAACTTGGACTGCGAGATTCGCATAATAAGAGATTGGCTTGAACTCAAAGATAGACCAAATAATACGCTTGGCACGGATCAAAGATAAATACACAAACTATTATGTAAAGAACTGTAGCTACTGAAAATACGTTACAAGCAAAAGGGTCAAGATTATTTGTGAAATAAAAACACCATTAGTAAGGAAAGAACTCGTATTAGCACACATAAATGTACACTTTACTTTTATAAATATACGATACTATTTCGTTTAAACAGTAACGAACGTCTGGCTAAGAGATTGTTGGGTACACATGGGAAATTAAGCTTTATATCTGAGTGGAAAGAGCTGATATTATTTTTTTAGTGTGCATGGCCTGGGCTATTTACTGAATAATTAAGTTAGCATACTTATTTCGTTCATAGTAGATTCATTACTGATAAATTAAATGAAACTCATTTGTTTAGGTAACGTAGCGAATAAAATTGTATGTAGTTTACATATAATTTTCGGCTTCGGGCTAGGTTTTTCTCAGACTATGTTTTCACTTATTACTAGTGACGTTATTATTATTTCTTGAGTTAATTTGATTTTAGGAAACCTCAGTGGTTGACCAACAATATCAATTATGGAACGGAAGATCTTGTGTACTCCCGGCATTGTTAGTATCTATCTTTTGAGCTATCCGACAATAAGTCGGAATATCCAACAAAAAGTAATGAATGATTTTATCCCTAGTTTACGCTTGATTTCGATAAAATCATTGTATTTAGTATTAGCTGTTACCCGCAGTTTCGCATGCGAAAAAATGTTTTATCTTATTTATACCTCTTATAGAACCAAATTAAAAAATAACTGGTCAGGCCACGCGCAATGTAGAGTTCCGAAGTAGTAAGTTTAGCGACTATTACTCATTAACGAATTACACTAACACAGCCGTGATAGTTTTCCTTGTAAATTCATCATAATACCTATTTTTGAGAATTTTTTCACTTGTCCAACTCCAAGCCTCCTAGCCAGTAGACGGGGGACATTTAACTCTAACCAAAATTAGCATTTTAAAACTCACAGAAGCAACTTACTTTAAATAAATGAAATAAACTAACAAAGTATCGTCTACTCGCTTGGAGTCGATCACAATTACATGAGTGTTGCACAACCATATAGAACAACAACCATAGTACCCTAATGGATTGGCAACTCTTTGTTGTTCTTATTTCCTAGTCACTTTCAATCTTCAAACTGGGGCATCTTTGTATAGTGAAGTTGGTATGTTAGTATGTATGTATGGTACTCCGTTTTTTAGTTGAGTTTTATCTTTAAACAACCTTGGCATTACTTTTTACAGATAATAATTTGATTAAAAAGATAATTAAAATTAAACAGTGTTTGAATAATAAATTATAAGTTATCCTGATATTTATTGCCAGCCTTTAAATTACTAATTACGATAGAAAGATCCTATAAGTTTCTTTACTAAAAAGAATCGTCTAAATAAAACCGGCCAAGTACGAGTCGGACTTGCGCATGAAGGGTTCCGTACCATTATACAACATTAGACACTATATTATATACTTTTTAGGGTTCCGTAGCCAAATGGCTAAAAACTGAACCCTTATAAATTCGTCATGTCTGTCTGTCTGTCTGTCCGTTCGTATGTCTAGGGATTGCAATCCGGAAAACCGGATCCGGTAATCCGGCCGGATCCGGCGTTTTTTACGCATACCGGATCCGGTCGAATTTACCGGATCCGGCGACCGGATCCGGTCACGCAAATTTTTGACAAAATATCCATACTGTTGCTAGTGTAGATGCTTTAAATGCCTGGTATAGATGTTGTAATTAATCTAGTATTGCATTCCGGTATTCCTAACGTTCAATAAGGATGTTGTGTACAACACAAATTACTGAATGGATAAATAATTGTAAGTTATAAAAGTGTGAAATTATGTTCTCGTTACAATTACTTCTTGTTTATAATTTGTAATATTTGCCCTAATCGGATGTGGCTGTAAGCTGTAGGTGTATTTCAATTGATGCGCGATAACAATACAACAGAAAAACCCCCTTAAACATAATAATATTTTGTAAAGAAGTGTAGTAGTATACATGTACACTTGTTATTGGCTCCCTTCTTAAAGAAAATAAAGGGAAACAAATACAGCAATTAATACATGCGTATTTTTTAGAAGATAACTTGTATTGAAAATCTGTTTTACTTCTAACAAAAATTACAGTTTTCGGACTGTTTACATCCAGATGCAGGTATAATATAGGTGCAAGAGTCATCATCACCCTATCGGAAGATGCTATATTTTTTTCAAATGGCGGTAAATATCAGTTTTGCTGTGTCATTTGTGTAGAAAACAAATACAAAATACACGTCAATAAGACATGAATCGCTATACTCCTCAAAAACGCAGAGTAATCATAATAATTTCTCGTTTTTCGTCATTTGCACTAGCCGGCAAGATCGTCCGTTTTAACCGCTTTAGATATATTTTGCGTTCTTGGTGGGGTTTTTTGAAGTCACAAGTTTACGTCAACAAGCCTTAGGATTCTTGAAGCCCCCAAAGAGGATATCCGTCATAAATGCGGAAACCTTTCGCCAAAAGTTCTGGCAGGAGTGATGGCAATTGGCAGGAGTGATGGCAAATGCCATAAATCGGGACCATACAGGCTCGATTCTGGCGGCAGCCACTTGGCTGATATCATTTTTCTAGTTAATAAAAACAAATATTTAGACATAAAATAAACACTTACCTAATAGCAAAACTAAAGTTTTTCATTTATTAAAAAAATACAGTCAAAGAACATCGGGTGGCAATTTTTGCGCAACCCTATACATAATTATGATAATCTAGCTGAACCGTACCCACTTCGCTGGGCGTCAAAGATTTTTACTTCTGAATAAGTAAATAAAATATATTATTAATCACAGTAAAATATAGCCTATCGCCGTATTAGAGCTAAAACCAATTATCTCGATTTTTGGGCTAAAAACACTTTTTGACACCATTCGACTCAGAAAAATCTCTGCTTTCGAATGGTAAAACTAATTTAAAGCTAAGTCGCTTAGATCCGATGGTAATACCAATTAAATTGGCTTACTTTGCAAAAACTACCTACTCTAAAAGTGATTAAATCGAGATAGTACATAAAATTCCATAATCTTCCTGTGATAAACACGAATAAGTCATTTTAAAACGTCTTAGGTCTGAAAAATTTGGACGGTATTTCAATGTTGTGTACCATTAAAACCGTCTAACTATTCATATAAACGTTTTTTTTTTCTATCTATTTAAGTACATATTTGTGTAAGATTAAGTTTTTAGATAGACAAGTTAAACTGGAGTATTGTGGGTTTATCTGAAGTCCGAAGACAGGGGGAGGACACGATAATACTCAAATCCGGAAACTTGTTCTATCACCGGGAGGGCGAACACCTGTCCCAAGGTGGTGTCGGGTTTCTCGTCCACAAGTCCCTCGTCAACAACATTGTGCAAGTTGGGAGTGTGTCGGCCAGGGTAGCGTACCTTACACTCAGAATATCCAAACGGTATTCGTTGAAGGTCGTACAGGTATATGCGCCGACTTCGACACATCCCGACGATGAGGTTGAGGTTATGTATGAGGACATTAGTAGAGCCATACGTACCTCAAAAACTCATTTCACAGTTGTGATGGGGGACTTTAACGCAAGACTAGGCACGCGAAACGACAACGAGATGAAGGTGGGACCCTTCGGATATGGACGACGGAACCACCGGGGACACTTGCTGGCAAACTTCATGGAGAAGGAGGACTTATTCATGATGAACTCCTTCTTCAAGAAGAAACCGCATCGTAAGTGAACCTGGATAAGCCCTGATGGTTCCACAAAAAGCGAGATAGACTTCATTCTGGCAGACAAACGGCATATATTTAATGATGTCTCTGTGATCAGCAGGCTTAAAACCGGAAGCGATCACCGCCTTGTAAGAGGCACATTAAATATCGACGTCAAGCTGGAACGGTCACGCCTGATAAAGTCTACGCTTCGCCCAACACCTGTCCAAATCCAGGGTTCCGAGAGCTTTCAACTCGAATTACAAAACCGTTTTGCGTGCCTAGAATCATGCGCGTCAGTGGACGAGTTTAACACCAGGGTGGTTACAACTGTCCATGAGGTAGGGTCGAAGTACTTCAAGACCCACCCCAGTGGTAGATCTCAGGTTCTCTCAGAACAAACCCTCGGTCTAATGAGGGACCGACGAGAACTATGTGTGCAGTCTCCAACCTCTATGGCGGAGTACAGACGGCTCAATGAACAGATCTCCAAGTGCAGGCGACGCGATTTGCGAAAAAACAACGCAAATCGTGTAAAAAACACAATTGAGCAAAACCGAGGCTCCAAAGTGTTCGCCAGAGATCTGTCTATTGGGCAAAGTCAGCTTACGAGGTTGAAGACCGAGCTCGGCACCATAGTGTCATCGAAACCTGAAGTTCTGAGAGAGACGGAGAGATACTACGGACGGTTGTATGCCTCCTCTCAAGCTCCAGCTCCCCTCGAGGAGAGCGATAAGCGAGCCAAACTAACCCGACACTACACAGAAGATATCCCGGACGTCAGCCTGTATGAGATTAGAGAGGCTCTCAAACAGCTTAAAAACAACAAGGCACCGGGTGATGACGGAATCACAACTGAGCTGTTAAGAGCTGGAGGGAAACCCCTCCTAGTAGCGCTCCGGAAGCTGTTCGATTCCGTCATTAATACTGGGACTACCCCGGAAGCGTGGAGCAGAAGTGTGGTGACTTTGTTCTTTAAGAAAGGGGATAAGACCCTTTTGAAGAACTACAGGCCCATTGCACTTCTGAGCCACGTTTATAAGCTGTTTTCGAGAGTGCTCACAAATCGCATTGCACGCAGGCTTGACGACTTCCAGCCTCCCGAACAAGCAGGATTCCGGAAAGGCTACAGTACCATGGACCACATACACACACTGCGGCAGATTATACAGAAGACCGAGGAGTATAATCTGCCGCTATGTGTTGCCTATGTGGACTATGAGAAAGCCTTTGATTCTATCGAGACCTGGGCAGTACTAAATTCTCTTCAGCGGTGCCGGATCGACTACCGGTATATCGAGGTGTTGAAGTGTTTATACACATCGGCCACCATGACCGTCAGAGTACACAACACAGCAACGAACCCCATCCAACTGCAGAGAGGTGTAAGGCAAGGGGACGTCTTATCCCCGAAACTGTTTACCGCTGCGTTGGAAGACGTGTTCAAGCTGATGGAGTGGAAACGACGTGGCATTAACATCAATGGCGAATACATCACACACCTGCGATATGCCGATGATATAGTCATCCTGGCGGGATCCATGGAGGAACTTGGTACAATGCTCGGGGACTTGAACAGCGCCTCACAACGGGTGGGTCTTAAGATGAACATGGACAAGACGAAAATTATGTCAAATGTCCATGTCACACCCGTACCGGTTGTTGTTGATGGCGCTGCTCTCGAAGTTATAGACGAGTACATTTACCTGGGACAAGTGATCCAAATGGGTAAGTCCAACTTCGAGAAAGAAGTCACTCGTAGAATCCAACTCGGATGGGCTGCGTTCGGGAAACTACGTCATATCTTGTCGTCCAAAAAGTTACCTCAGTGCCTGAAGTCGAAGGTATTCGAGCAGTGTGTGTTGCCAGTGATGACATACGGATCCGAGACGTGGTGCTTCACTATTGGCCTAATGCATAAGCTTAGAGTCGCCCAGCGGGCTATGGAACGAGCTATGCTCGGTATTTCTCTACGCGATCGAATCAGAAATGATGAAATCCGTAGACGAACGAGGGTGACCGACATAGCTCAGAGAATTAGTAGGCTGAAGTGGCAATGGGCTGGCCACATAGTTCGAAGGACCGATAACCGTTGGGGAAGAAAGGTCCTCGAATGGAGACCACGCCTCGGTAAAAGGAGCACAGGACGCCCCCCGACCAGGTGGACCGACGACCTGAAGAAGACAGCGGGTATCCGCTTGATTCAGAAGGCTCAGGACCGGTCTGAGTGGCGTAGATTAGGGGAGGCCTATGTCCAGCAGTGGACCTCAAAAGGCTGATGGATGGATGGATGGATGAAGTTTTTAGCGTTAAATTCATAGTTCGATATGAAATAAATCTCTGTTATAAAACACGATAACCAGAGATAGTTTGTTTACGCTTCCCGCCGATAATCGGTGACACGTCCGATAATCGGTGACCGCTTTTTTTGTAGGAGAAAAATAGAACGTACTGATAGCAATAGTCGGTCAAAAAGTCGGTCAGAAATAATATGGAAGAAAAAATCGGCCCGATTATCGGTCCTACAAAAAGACTGACGTGGGCGGGAAGCGTTAACCATATAAAACTTGATCGGTAGAACCAACTAACTGAGGTACCTTGCAACAGTTTTAGGTCTTTACTGTATTATTTATTCCATATCTATATCAAAAGTGAATATGGTTGTAATCTACAGATTCTAGAGCATAAGAATACGAATAAAAATGAGCCTGTACGTCCTCGGAATCATATAAAAAATTCGTACAAACTTTCAAAACGCAATAACTCTAAAATATTTTTTCCCTAAAATGGTCGAGTTAGTTGTTTATTATATATAAGAGTTATTGTTAGTCACTACCACTATCTTCTTATTGGTGTAAAACTTTTTGAAACTGCTCCTATAGTTTTTGAGTATATCTATTATAGAAAATAAATAAAATATCAAAATTTTCCTCTTAAGATCATTAGGTGCTACGGCTTTATTATGGTTCGCATTTGCGTTCCTTTATAATCCAAAAAAAGAAATACCTCAAAAACCGTCTATATTGGAACAAGAAGGAAAAATTCTGATCACGTGATCAATCCGGTCGGATCCGGCCGGATTGGTGAAAATCCGGTGAAATCCGGCCGGATTGAAAATGACACCGGATTGCAATCCCTACGTATGTCACAGCCACTTTTCTCCGAAACTATAAGAACTATACTGTTCACACTTGGTCAGTAGATGTATACCGTAAACCGCGTTAAGATTTTCACACAAAAATTGAAAAAAAAACAATAAATTTTGGGGGTTCCCCATACATAGAACTGAAACTCAAATTTTTTTTTTCATCAAACCCATACGTGTGGGGTGTTGATGATGTTGAGGTTTCTAATATCATTTTTTTCTAAATTGAATAGTTTGCGCGAGAGACACTTCCAAAGTGGTAAAATGTGTGTCCCTCCCCCCCTGTAATTTCTAAAATAAGAGAATGATAAAACCAAAAAAAATATATGATGTACATTACCTTACAAACTTCCACCGAAAATTGGTTTGAACGAGATATATTAAGTAGTTTTTTTTAAAACGTCATAAATCGTAAACCGCAATTTACCTCGATCAAAGTTACAACGAACTACAAGAACTTTTATATTATGTTACTTGCTGCTACGGAACCCTTCATGGGCGAGTCCGACTCGCACTTGGCCGCTTTTAGTTTCACCTGTCTCGGTGTCTATAATGGCAAAAAAACGGCAAAAAATAACGTTGGGAGCCCCCACTTTTATATTTTTTTTTGTTTTTAGTATTTTTTGTTATAGCGGCAACAGAAATGGATCATCTGTGAAAATTTCAACTATCTAGCTATTACGGTTTATGAGATACAGCCTGGTGACAGACAGACAGACAGAGAGACGGACATCGGAGTTTTAGTAATAGGGTCCCGTTTTTACCCTTTGGGTACGAGAACCCTAAAAATGAACGGAGTAAGTATAGACTACTAGCAAACTAGAGTAGACTAATATTAGTTACTTTTAATCTGGGATAGGTTATTAATCTAGGGTAGCTTATAAGTTTTCGTTTTGTTTCGCAGAACAATCCTTAGTTGATAAATGATTATCCGTACCCAAAAACAATCAATCATTCTTTCTCGTATAATAAATTACATGCTTTCCCTATTTTGATATTTTTGTGGTCGCCTCTGCTATTACAGACATAAATTTTGCCCTTTTATTGTAATCACCGATTTCTATATAGATAAACTCAATGATATTTAAAAAATATAGATACGTTATGCCCTTACAAATCATTAAAAAAAATCAGTTCCGAAAAGAGCTAGAACACATACACGTTTATCTTTTGTTTCACTACACCAGTCACATTGGTATAATACACGAAGGCATTTTAACGCTGTATGTCAAATATCAAGCACTTCTGACAACAATAAAAGCGTGCGTATCGTCTTATATTGACAGAGCGACTACGAGCAGAACGGTCAATTGCCTGTTCTTACGTTCTTCACCGTCGGCGCGCTAGTGACATATCTACCTCGATAAACCAATAAAATGGCTAAATACAGTCATATTACCCATATTAAAAACACCGTTCTGTGTGTATTGCTTTGGATAAACATGTTGTTTCGGTTAACTGGCTGTCAGTAAATCGTTTCTTTATTTCGTACGAGTAACCGAACTCGCTTTGCTTCGGTTTTCTTATTTTTTTACAATTTATTGGAGTTTTATTAAGGATCCCTAATTTTTTGAAAATATAATATAGCCTATGTTACTCGGGGATAGTGTAGCTTCCCAACAGTGAAAGAATTTTTGAAATCGGTTCAGTAGTTTCGGAGACTATTCAATGCAAACAAAAAATCAAATCTTTCCTCTTTATATACATATTAGTATAGATAACCACAGAAGAAATAATAGTACTTATAACTTTAAAGCGATAAGAGAGATAGATTACGTCTAGACTTCCTCTAGAGAAATTTATTGGACGTACCGTTTGCTTTGCGTTAAGATACGAGTACACGGATATTTTCCGTCACGTTATTTTTCTTGTTTTGTCTTTAAAGTGTAGGTTTTTAAATAACTTGTCGACAAACGAGTTGAGGATCCACCTGATGGCCAGTGGCTGTCTTCGCCCATAGTCATCAACACCAAAGGCTTCACCGATGCATTGCCGACCAAAAAAGAAGGAGAAAGAAAAAGGTCTTGTGTAACGGTCAGCTTTCTCTAAGAACGAAACTACGAGTACTTGATAATTTAATACCCTGTGCTTACTATGAATCACGTTGGTATTTCAGTATTCATACTACCTTCAACTTTAATAGATAGAAAGTGGTTGAATATTTTTGTATGGAACCTGGCATACCTACAAGTTCGCCATTTTGAAAAAACCTCGTTTCAGCGGCCAGTGATGAAACGTTTGCCAATAGACGGAGTAAGTGATTACCTACCTACCTAACATAAGATAATCTAAATTTTACTAACAAAAAATAACCGACTTCAAAATTACTCAAAAACTACGTATCAGATCTCGTTCAAATTTATGTGGGACTACATGACAAGCGTCTGCTTTCGATTAAAAAAAAGAATCATCAAAATCCGTTCACCCAGTCCAAAGTTCTGAGGTAACAAACATAAAAAAATACAGTCGAATTGAGAACCTCCTCCTTTTTTAGGGTTCCGTAGCCGAATGGAAAAAAACGGAACCCTTATGGATTCGTCATGTCTGTCTGTCTGTCTGTCTGTCTGTCTGTCTGTCTGTCTGTCTGTCTGTCTGTCTGTCTGTCTGTCTGTCTGTCTGTCTGTCTGTCCGTCCGTATGTCACAGCCACTTTTTTCCGAAACTATAAGAGCTATACTGTTGAAACTTGGTGAGTAGATGTATTCTGTGAACCGCATTAAGATTTTCAGACAAAAATAGAAAAAAAACAATAAACTTTGGGGGTTCCCCATACTTAGAACTGAAACTCAAAAATGTTTTTTTCATCAAACCCATACGTGTGGGGTATCTATGGATAGGTATTCAAAAATGATATTGAGGTTTCTAATATAATTTTTTTCTAAACTGAATAGTTTGCGCGAGAGACACTTCCAAAGTGGTAAAATGTGTGTCCCCCCCCCTGTAACTTCTAAAATAAGAGAATGATAAAACTAAAAAAAATATATGATGTACATTACCATAAAAACTTCCAACGAAAATTGGTTTGAATGATATTTAGTAAGTAGTTTTTTTTTAATACGTCATAAATCGTAAACCGCAAAAAACATTGATCAAAGTTACAACGAACTACAAGAACTTTTATATTATGTTACTTGCTGCTACGGAACCCTTCATGGGCGAGTCCAACTCGCACTTGGCCGCTTTTTTGAAGTCGGGTAGAAATAGCAATATGTTTTCTACTTCATATCTAATTTCCTGTGAACCCCCATGAGATCTCCCTCAACCAGTGTTGCCAATGAAATTTTTTGGAAGGCCGTGTACATTAGATAAAAAGCCGTGTTTATATGGAAAAAGATCAACTGTGAGCCGTGTCCACTGCTGCTAATATATTATGCTTATGCTATCCAATTATGCCAATATATACCATCGGTTCATCGGTTCAAAAGGTCATCGGCAGTGAATTTGATGTCCACAAAACAAGGAACACTCTTCATTAGCCCTAGTGACACTGTTTTAAGGGTTTAACATTCTGCAAAAATAAATAAAAAGTTAAATGTCTGCAAAAATAATAAATAACAAAAAGATCGTTGATTGAAGTTTGTTGAAGATTTGCTACGGCCCTAGGGTTCGGGCCGTAGACCGTAGATTTTGTGATTTTTTGGCCTGAAAGCTGTAGAACACGGTAATTGCCGTAGCATTGGCAACACTGCCCTCAACTCGGTTTAGAAGTATACCAATTATTTTGAAGTTGATTTCTACACCTTGTCATATCTGTCTCGGCAAATTGTTACCCAGGAGGGATAGTATTACCCTTTTGACGCTATAATGTAACTAGTAGGTATAAAAAAGGGTGCATGAACTTTTGTACGCGCGTGAGAAGTTATACTTCTTTGACATAATTAAATAAATATTTAATTTAATAACGTGTACCAGTTCTAATTATCTTTCAAAAACTATTCTTGTACTAAATAAAAATAAACAAGTACAAACTAGATGGCGTTGTTCACGAACCTGAATCACGCTGTTGGGACTCTGTGAGATTTGTATAAGTAATAACATTAAATTTTAATGTGTACTACCTATGTTTACACAAGTACAAACTAGATGGCGTTGTTCAGGAACCTGAATCACGCTGTTGAGACTCTGTGAGATTTGTATAAGTAATAACCACGGCTTTAAAGAAATACGGACGTAATCTCGAGAACAAATTCAGTGAAGCACCCATCGGAATACAAACTCTCTATTCGTACAAGTAAACACGCACACATTGACACCATCGGCCGCCTCCCGGCGCCGGACCGTACTCGAGTCATACGGACAACGGGAGTTGATAAAGAATAATAAAAATGCCTTTGTTTTGTGTGCTGTTAAAAGTTGCAAGAACAATAGTAATTCAGTTAAAAAACATAAAGGGATCACCTTTCACAAGTAAGCTTGTAATTTAATCACTGATTTCTTTTATTTTTCCTAAAGTTATTAACAAAATAAAACTAGAAAAATTGTAACCACAAAATCAGCCAGTGTTGCCAACAATATTGCATATGCTAATACCCAGAATGTGTGGGAAAATTATAGTATATATAATGCTCGAATTTCTTACTTTAGTTTAAAAGTATATATTTTTGGGGTTCCGTACAAAATAACAAGGAACCCTTACCTATATGTTTGCCATGTCTGTCCGTCTGTCCGTGGCATTGCTTACAAACTAACAATATTAAAAAGCTGAAATTTGGTATAGATTAAGGTATATTAATTACGTTAATATAATGGTAGAACAAAATTTGTAAAAAAGTTTTTAGGTACCTCCCCTATAAGTAAAGTAGGTAAACCAGTGTATTTAATCTGTTGTCAATTAATAAAATTCATTAATCTCATCAAATATAATAATTTGCATTTATTGAATGTGGAATGTGTTATTTTCGATTTACGTGCATTAAGTATTTAAGTAGATAACTAAATTTTAAGTGAAGAATTTTTAGTGCGCGTCCAAACGTAATAATTTAGTAAAGCTCTTTAGTTCTTTAGTTCAAAAGCAGTGATAGCCTAGCGGTTAGAACGTTGGTCTCCCGAACCGAAGGGCCCGAGTTCAAATCCTGGCACGCACCTCTGATTTTCAAATATTATGTGCGTATTAGAAGTTAAATATCACTCGCTTCGGTGAAGGAAAACATCGTGAGGAAACCTGCATACCGGAGAGTTCTCCATAAAGTTCTCAAAGGTGTGTGAAGTCTACCAATCCGCACTTGGCCAGCGTGGTAGACTATGGCCTGTACCCCTCACATTGTGAGAGGAGACCCCGAGCCCAGCAGTGGGACAATTATGGGTTGTTGCTTTGCTTTTGCTTTGCTTTGCTTTAGTTCATACAATTATTCACAACCTACTTAATTACTTATGAATTTTAACTAAATTTTAACTAAAAAGTGTCTGTCCAAACGTGTTAAGTGATAAGCCCCGCCCATCTACTTAACAGAAAAATTTCAATCTTTTTTTTTGTTTACTTGCGTACAAAATTTTAACTACTAAATTGTTTGTTTACCTTATTAATTTACTTAAAATTTAGTTATCTACTTAACCGTACATTACGGAATAACTATTCAGTAAGTAATACATTTAGTGTTTAGATTTTACTATTACATAAAGAAAAAATGGGAAATGTTCATATTGTGGTAACCCCAAAATTACGCACACGTAGTAAGCGATCGGCCATTACTATGCTTCACTCTCGATTACACAAGGTTACGTCTGTTCTTTTTTGACGTCCGTGGTAATAACATTAAATTTTATAAGAGGTAAAGATAATAAGAAGCTAGGGCCATCTATCCAGCCAGTGCTTTCATACTCCCTCCATGGTAGCGCAAACGTTTAACGCAACCTTTTTGCAAGTCACATAAGAAGTATAATTTCAAAAATCAAAACCCGACTGCAAAGAACGACTATGATATAGGTACCTTTTTGAAATCCTTATGGAGAGCTCTTTAATTTAATACCCATATTGCAGTACTCTATTTATTTTTATTTTTCGTTAGCTAACAATAGCATCTCACAGTCACTGTAATACTTGGGCTGTTAAGACGCATCTAAAAATATCTTAATTTTATAAATCGGTTCAGCGGTTTAAGATGTAGTAGATGCGGTAGAAGATACGAGGTAATAAACAATATTACTCAGATACATACATACATACAGGATACGAGCGAAAAACATAACCCTTTCTTGGCAGTCGTGTAAAAAGGAAAGACTCCAATCGAATTGAGAACGTCCATTTGTTGAGATTGGTTAAAGACACGCATTACTACTGACACTGCGACCGAAACACGTATACACCCACGCTACGCTTTACCCACGTATAATAAGTACCATAATTATGTTATTACTCCTTGTTACATCAGCTATCTGCCAGTGAAAGTCCCGTCAAAATCGGTCCAGCCATTTCAGAGATTAGTCGGAACAAACAGACAGACACAAAAATTGTAAAAAATGTTGTTTTGGTATAATTATGTACCGTGTATACATCCAAATGCACTTAGTAAAAAGCGGTTATTTTAATATTACAAACAGACACTCCAATTTTATTTATTTGTTATGGTTTCAGATCATATCTACTAGTGTGCTAAATTTCATGAAAATACGTTCAGTAGTTTTTGCGTGAATGAGTAACAAACATCCCAATCAGTGGCGTAGCTAGCCCTTCCGGGGCCCCGTATCAAAATTTTGCCGGGGGCCCCCTCTCGACTCGAGGGTAAAGATCTTTCTCAAAAGAAATAAAAAAGCTACCGTGAATTAAATAAATATAATATACTAGCATCGATTAATAAACCACATACAATCAATACTCTGAAAATTTTAATCTGGGGGCAGCTCTGTTTCGTTTCGGGAGATCCGAATGCGAGCGCAGACTCAGTAGCCGATGTGATACGACAGGGCATCATGGTCATTGTCAACGACATGGTCATCCGCGTGCACGCTTATAGATCTATCCACCTCAGGGCTTAATACAAAGTTTAACGCTGCCTCCTGGTCAGCAAAGAAGCAAATGACTAAGGAAGGCAATTTAAAGTTCATCGGCAGAACTGGCTAGCGAATGGACGATTACCCCTCTGGTAGTCGAGAATTCTGGCCGCTAGCTCAAGCTGAGGGTAACTTCTGTCGGTCGTCTCTTCCACAACTGCGTAAATCGGACGACTCCGTGGTCCATACGGCAAAGGGGAATGCCGAACTTCTTGGCATCCTTTTTGCCGCCAACTCAACTCTTGATGATAGAGGGATCGCCTCCGCCTAAAAACCTGTGAGAGCTTGATGCCAAGAAGTTGAGAGGATCAGACGGTATTCACGCAGTGGTGTTAAAGATGTGTGCTCCCGAGTTGATTCCAGCCCGGGATCTAATGGGGGAGGGACAAACCGGGGCACCCGCCCCGGGTGGCAGTTCAGGGTTCGCAAAAATCATAATATAGTATGATTAAAAATAAAAAAAAGCGCCTAGCATATGGAAGCCTGGTTGGGAGAATAAATGAATTTATTAAAAAAGAGTTCTTATTGTCCCATTCACGAAAAATGACAACTATTATTTATTTGTGAGTTTTTTATCTTATCTCTATCACTATCAAGTTTCTGCCCCAGTTCGAAAAAATTGTAGATCCGGGGCTGGTTGATTCCGTCTTAACGTGCTTATTCTTATTCTATCTTATGCCACATGATACGTCTTCGTGGAAAGTTACCCTTTTCATTCCATCCACATAATGGGCGATCTCAGTGACCTGGCTAACTACAGGCCTATAGCGATAAGCCTATAGCCTCCCTGCTTGCAACGGTAATGGAGCGCGAGATTAACATGCAGCTCCTGGGATATCTGGAAGATCATCAGCTGATCGACAATACGGTTTTTGCAAAGGTCGTTCAGCTGGTGATCATCAAATTTATCTTACGCACCTGTAGGCATCGTCCGGCTATTGATCGCAACGGGGAAGCACTGGCAGACAGCCTAGATTTCGCTAAAGCCTGTGACCAGGACTGGCACAGGGAGGTCTCACGAAGTTAACATCTTACGGTCGCTGTGAGAAGTTATGCAGTTGGGTAGTCAGCTTTCTATCTGAGCGATATATCAAGGATGTAGTAGAAGGTTGTTGCTCAGATATGAAACCTATAAAATGCTGGTGTTCCCCAAGGATCAGTGGTATATCCTACGCTGTTCATTCTGCATATCAATGACATGGCATGAGTGGCAACTGTTGCTATGTAGATGACAGCACAGAGTATGCCTACTACACAGCCCCCCTTAATTCCTCTCAGTTGCAAAACTTGCAAGTGGCGGATAGCAGGTTTAAAATTGTGTCTGAAGTCGAGAACTCTTTGGAGCAAGTCTCGGAATAGGGTTGACTTAATTTAGTCGAGTTCAACCCCACGAAGACACAAGTTGGCGCGTTTACACTAAGAAAACCCCATTTTTCATAGTGCATCAATCCAGGGTACCGCGCTCATCACTAAAAGTGTTGTAGGAGTATGATTCTAGGAGTTGACATCTCGAGTGATGTGTAGTATCACCGTCATTTGGAAACCAAGGCTAAGTTGGCTTCCAAAAAGCTTGATGTTCTAAACCGGGCTAAGGAGTCCTTCACTGCGAGCGAGACACCTGCTCATACTTTACAAAGCTCATGGCCGAATTGAAGTTTTATCCACACCGATGAGACTCGTGGAGAACTTTTACGGTCCGATTCTCCCGATCATTTTTACCACGCACGTGCTAACTGTAGATTGAGCTGTGCTACGTGTAGAATGAACTTCCTCCTGAGGTATTCCCGGAGTGCTGTGTCATGGGGTTGCCGCCGGCATGTCCGCGCAGCACTCAGTTCCGGAGAGCATCATGAGTCGTGTAGAACGTAATTTTCTTGTACATTAAATATTTTGTTTAAATTTTGATTAGGGCATTTAAATAACTGATTAGAAGTTTTTCTTATTATTATCTGTACTGCCTGTTTGTCTCCAATTCGTCGAGTTTCCAGATTTAGAATCATGGCCTCTTAAAGATAAATTGCATGATGCTAAAGTAATTAATGCATTAATACGATGAAAGATGATCCAGAAAGTAATTTTATTGTTGATTTCACTTTTCAATGAAGTATCGATGCTTTCCAGAACATTTCGATTTTCGAATCATAATAATTAATTTCCGGATCATTTCACGAATTTTTTCTAAGGCGTATTGGGGGCCCCCTCAGACCCGGGGCCCCGTATAATTGATACGGCTGATACGGCGGTAGCTACGCCCCTGATCCCAATACATCCTTACAAAGTTTCACATTTACATATAATAATATAGTAATACTAGTTATAGTGCTCTTCAACTGAATCTGCACTTTGGCGTAGTGTTGATAGCATTGAAATAGGAGTATAAATATTAAAATATTATATTAAATGTAATGTTTTGTTCGACGAACCTGTAGCGAAGTTGGTAGCGACCCTGTTTGCGAAGCGAGGTGTCCCGTGTTCGATTCCCGGCCGGGGCAGATATTTATGTGACAGATAAATATTTGTACTCGGGTCATGGGTGTGATTGTGATGTGTTATATTATGTGTCGTCCATGCCTCCCGCGACACAGGTATCATCATGTCACAGGTATCACCGACTATGAGTGTGTTAGCGTTTTAAAAAAAGGAACAACAGTTTAGTGACTGAAACTACACAATACAATTTAAAATGGGTGTATTTTATGAACTTTTTTATATTTCCAAAATGATAACTTATACCTTCTTGTAACGTAGTAAAGTATTTGGGTACAGGAATATTTTAATCGAAAAAATAATTCTTGACAAAAAATAACCAACTTCAAAATAACTCAAAAACTACTTGTCAGATCTCGCTTAAATTTAATTTGGACCACATGACAAGCACTAGCTTTCGATTAAAAAAAATATCCTGTTCATCCAGTCGAAAGTTTTGAGGTAACAGACAAAAAAATACAGTCGAATTGAATACCTCCTCCTTTTTAACCGACTTCAAAAAAAGGAGGAGGTTCTCAATTCGACTGTATTTTTTTTATGTTTGTTACCTCAGAACTTTGGACTGGGCGAACCAATTTTGATGATTGTTTTTTTAATCGAAAGCTGGTGGCTGTCATTTGGTCCTACATAAATTTTATTGTGATCTGACAATGGCATCTATGAGAAAACCACATAAGTCGTAAATTTGTGTTAAGATGTGCGCGACAAATTGACGAATAACTCAATATCACGCCAACCGATTTCGATGATTCTTTTTTTAATCGAAAGCAGGTGCTTGTCATGTGGTCCCACATAAATTTGAACGAGATCTGAAAAGTAGTTTTTGAGACTTTGAAGTCGGTTATTTTTTGTTGGTAAAATTTAGATTATTTGAAGTCGGTTAATAACTAATAACGAAATGATAACAAATAACATTTTTGCTTTATCATGTTATTATTATTGAATTTTACGATAATTTATGTTAAATGTTAAGATTAACCCAGTTACAATCGCCAGGTTTTCGGGTAGTGTTGATATAGCTCTTTTATTATATTAGTTAGTCGTTGCCTAAGCTGACATATTAGCACAATCTGTGTTAATGTTGAAATTGTTTAGAATACCTCATTCTTTTGATTCATTGCAATGCGGTTCTAACAAAGGATCCCCTGCGCTATATCGCGCAGACATTTACGGAATTTCCCAAGGTAGGGGTTACTGCCTTTATCTATATCGCTATAGCTACAACCATGTAGCTACATAGCTTAGCAACCCTATAAATCCTCTATCCTAAAAAGCACATTCCGTTCCTATTTAGAACCTTTTTATAAGATACCAATTGTTTGACGCTTTGCTTTGTTCCCCGACATCGTGTCTGACATTTCCACATCTGAGCGGTCTGCATTATCGATTGTATTTGGGAATAGATACACCACTATAACTTGAACTCCGGAGCAACATAGACCCACCCCTTTCCGCTGCAAAATTCTATACCAAAGAGCGGGGCGGGAGCTCTTTTTAAATTTGCCAGCGTAATACCCTGTACGCATATTACGCGCACAGTAAAACGATTTCGCGCAGACGCAGAACATATACCCCACCCAATTCACTTGTCGTCCGAGCCGGCAAAACTCTCCATACCCCCGCGGTAGCGTACCAAACGCAACAACTAGTTCGTTGTACTATTTTAACTAAAAATATATGTATTAATAATGCCATTTAAAATTAGTCGTGTATGTGCTTAAACTTTAATTGTTGCTTAGTGTCTTTTAGAACTGAGTGTTGCTTCGATCGTTCGAATCCGGAAGGAAAATGGCGGAACGCGAGCCGAGCTTCGGCGGATTCGGCATGTTCCAAATTTGAATTTGACAACCAAAAAATAGAGAAAAAAAAATTAAAAAAAAAATCACGCATTTTGAATCGAGTTAGAATGCTATCGGGTTGATCTCGGTTAACGTCGGGTGCAAGGACACTTAAAATCGATATCGCTCGGCTATGTCGGTGTAGGCCGGCCGGGTGAAGCTGCAACCTTTGTCGACAGTTCATGTCCGACAAAGAGAAGTAGAGTCTCGTTCGAAGCCGATATGACGACCGAAACGGCGACGCCGAATCAGGTAAGACAAAATTTGTCGTAAATTAATTTTATGCTGCGAATTATTTACGTAAAAAATGGTCATTACTTGTCGGTTTTTTTTGCGCTTTGTTATTTTAAATAATGTATTTTTTGTTTTACTTATTTGTAAAGCATTTGATAGTTAAATAAATTGTTTTATATTACACGAGTTTTCAGTAGGTCTAAAATACTTTAAAGTATCAATTTATTTATTAATTATGTATAAGTTTGCTCTGAAGCTTGATTTCTTTTTGTGTTAATATGTTTATATGGTTCTCTGTTTTGTAAAGGTTCACCTCCTGAATACCGCAACGGCTACATTATGCCGTGTCAAGGACATTCGCGTCCAAGTTTAGATTCGTTATATAATGTCTTGAATAGACCTTTTGAATATTTGAATAGTTCGACAAGTTCTTGTATAAATTGCTTAATGTACTTATTAAAAAATTACATCTATAAATATAAATGTTGAATGAAAATCTTAATCATACGACATTCGTATTTTCTTTACAACGAATAATGAGAAAATTCATTGTGAATAGTTTGTTCAATAATCAAACATTCATATCTTATATTTAACGGAAATTATTAATAATATAACGTAAATAAACAAAAGTCTCAAATAAATATTCGAAAATAGTGTTTTAGTTTGACTTCAAAATATTATATTGACATATTTCGAATGTTGTTATTAAATAACAGTTACTCAAATCTCTAGAAAAAATGCATTGTTTTGGGTTATTCAGGTTGAATAGTGATTATAACGTTCAACCCAAATGGATTTATACTGAAAATTTGTCGTAATATTATGAATAATTTAAGTACTTCAAATACAATCGATGACCTGCGTGACATAATGGTTACAATGCCGGACTGCCGTTTGATGGGTCCTGGGTTCGATTCTCAGCGAGACAGGAATTTGAATGATGAGTTTGAATTCCTGTTCTCAGTTTAGATGTGTATTCTATTTCCATTGCACCCACGACACAGGAAATCTTAATATGCCATACCTGAGATCTGAGCGTTTATTTATTTACTAGCTGTTACCCGCAGCTTCGCATACGAAAATAATGTTTTACATTATTTATACCTCTTGCAAAAGAAAATTTAAAAAACGCTGAATTTATATTGAAGTACTTATATTTAGTAATTTATATACTGGAGCCCACGACAAAATCACAAAGGGTTATTCCAGCAGCGCGTTTTGAAAAATAGCAATATTCACATTAATTTGTATGTTTTTTCTTTTTTTTTTGCAAAATTTTGAAAAACTGAAAAATATATGTTCTATGAATTTAAGCAATAAACATTTGTTAAATTGAATTTGTCAAATCTGAAGCAAATCGGTTGATGTTTTAAAAATATTCCATACAAACTTTCATCCCGTTTCCCGGGGAATTTTTTTAATTTTCCGGGATAAAAAGTATTCTTAAATATGACCCGGAGTATTAGTACCTAATAACTTTACCAATTTTAATTGAAATCCATTTAAGGGTTTTCATGCGATGCCCGGACAGACAGACAGACAGACAATAATTCAAAAAAAAAAATATTTAATGCTCAAACACGTTATTGAAGTGCCCCTAATCGAAATTTTAAAAAAATATTCAATATACAGAAAATTTGCCCTTTGAGTTTTATTATAGCATATATTACATTTTATTATAAACCGTGGTTAATGACTTCTGTAAAATTATTTTCTAAGTAAGGGTTGGATGAACTTTGTTCGCTGTATTATTGAATCGATTTCGAAGGCTGCGTTTAATTTTGACGTCAACCCTCAGACTGCTATGAATCATGAAAGCTTCGAACGCCGGATTTATGCAACACGCGAAATGTTACATAAAGGGATAAATAAGACGTAAAATTAGCGAAAATGTTAAATTATTATTTCAATTAGCGGCAAACTTTTTATTAAGACATTTATTTATATTGTAGAAATTAAAAAGTTACCCTGAGGTGAGATCAGACTACCAACTGTAATGAAGTTTAAAGACTTAAAGAGGTTTCACCATCCTCTAGCTTGAGACCACAAGTACATAATTATCTATACAAATAAATAAAATTGGAGTGTCTGTTTGTAATATTAAAATAACCGCTTTTTACTAAGTGCATTTGGATGTATACCCGGTACATAATACCAAAACAACATTTTTTACAATTTTTGTCTGTCTGTTTGTTTTGGCTAATCTCTGAAATGGCTGGACCGATTTTGATGGTACCCTCACTGGCAGATAGCTGATGTAACAAGGAGTAACTTAGGCTACTTTTATTTTAGAAAAAATAGCATATTGCAGAACAACGTCTGCTGGGCCAGCTATAGCAGTAGTATATAAAATTACTACCTTTCTTGAGTCAGTCGGCAAAGAACACGTCATGTTGACATGTTCCAGCTAGGGGCTAGAAAGACAGTTCTTTCTTTGTTTTTTCTGTAATTTGATGTTGACTATGTAAGAATAACTTGACAAAAAATAACTGACAACAAAATTAGGGATAACTCAAAAACTACTCGTCAGATCTCGTTTAAATGGATTACATGACAAGCACCAGCTTTCGAATGTACGAGTACACTTAGTAAAAAGTTATTAGGTAACAAACATAAAAAAATACAGTCGAATTGAGAACTTCCCCTTATTTTTGATGTCAGTTAATAAAACTAGATACAAACTGTCGTCAACTTTCCCACTTGTCGGGTATGAGAGGCCCAACGAAATGTTACTGTGACACAAACACATTTTATTCGAAGCTGTCTCAAATGTGTTTCACATTCATTCGACATAGTTTATATGTTATGTCAGACGTGGCAGTAATTTTTTAATGTTTTGCGCACACGGACGTAAAAAAAGACGGACGTAATCCCAAGAACAAATTCAGTGAAGCACCCATAGGAATACCAACTCTGTATTCGTACAAGTACACACACCCACACATTGACACCATACGGCTACGAATTTGACACCATCGCGAATCAAAAATTACAAAATTACGCACACATGGTAAGCGAGCTGTCAGCTGTCAGCTTCACTCTCGATTAGACAAGGTTACGTCAGTTCTTTTTTTTACGTCCGTGTTTGCGCACGAGTTAGGTACATTTGTCCATAACTATCAGATGCTGAGCCTGTGTACAAAAGTTTCACGTGTGACAAAATTTTACCAAAATAATTAGGCACCGACTTCAACGAAACAGTGTTCGAAAAACTTATATCAAACTTGCCATAAATTACATATTATATTAAGAAATTCTCTCAATTTTTCATGAATCCTATCATTAGAACTGAATTTCGATAACTAAGGGACTTTGGTATCCATTTCAAATAAAAAAAATCGGTGTCTAATTGACGAAGATCGAGGTAACAAACATTGAAAAGAAGAAAAACGAAAAAAAAAACAAGAAGATTGAGAACCTCATCTTTTTTTAGAAGTCGCCAAAACCACTTTGATTGGACCAGACTAGTACGAAGGCATCTGTGAAACCGTGTGTGTATCCGTTTTATCTGACAGAATTTGCGATGAAAGCAACGCGTTGTTAATCAATAAACTCATTTGTCCTACGCGTCTGTTTGTCTTCCAAGTTTTGCCACTGATGCTGTGAAAATTTTACATCAAATTAGTGTCGGTCCCTCCAGCAACAAAATTAGTCTGTCAACCGTCTCGCTGCTTGTTTAATTCGTATCTTAATCATCTGTGGCTTGACTGATTGCTACTTTTGTTGTTAATTTATTCGGTTTTATATCTTTGTCGATGTTTTCATTAATCTCTATCCTACTTCATCTATACATCTATACTCTATACTACTACTACAAATAAATAAAATTGGAGTGTCTGTTTGTTATATTAAAATAACCGCTTTTTACTAAGTGCATTTGAATGTATACACGGTACATAGATTGAAACAACATTTTTTACAGTTTTTGTCCGTCTGTCTGTCTGTTTTTTCCAGCTAATCTCTGAAATGGCTGGATCGGTTTTGACGGAACTATCACTGGCAGATAGCTGATTTAACAAGGAGTAACTTAGGCTACTTTTATTAAAAAAATAGTTTGTTAGGCGATACGAAGTTCGCTGGGTCAGCTAGTACTATATAATTATGTGAAATTTGTGAAGATGGTTTTACCCAACAGCGGACTGCCAAGGAAGGGTTATGTTTTTCGCACGTATCTTTTATGTGTGTAATATTCTTTGTCACTTTAAATTATATCTTCCGAACCGCTGGACCAAATCATATAATTAAAATATCGTTAGATTCGTCTCGATAACCCAAGTGATCTTAGATAGGTGACTTTCCTGGTATACATAAATGATTTACCTCATTATGTAAAAAACCAAGCGGATATTGTACTATTTGCTGATGATACATCATTAATATTTAAGTGTGATAGGAATAAAGAAAATTTCGACGACGTAAATAGTACTCTTTCGTATGTCTCGCGTTGGTTCACTATTAACAATTTACTGTTAAATGCAAAAAAAAACTAAATGTATAGAGTTTATACTTCCTAATGTCAAAAAAGTCAATAAACTTATTAAACTTAATAATGAAACATTGAATATGGAGGAATGTACAGTATTTTTAGGGGTGACCTTAGATAATAAACTTCAATGGGACCCACATTTAACAAATCTCGCGACTAAACTCGGTAGGGCTGCTTATGCTGTTAGAAAAATAAGGCAGTATACTGACGTCGAAACTGCTAGGATGGTTTATTTTGCATATTTTCACAGTATTATGTCTTATGCCATCTTGCTGTGGGGCAAGGCAGCTAGTATAGAACAAATTTTCATACTGCAAAAAAGAGCTATTAGGGCTATCTATAAACTTAGGTCTCGAGAAACTTTGCGTGAAAAGTTCAAAGAAATAGGTATACTTACAGTAGCTTCACAGTATATTTATAGTAATGTGGTTTTTATACGGAATAATATAAGCGCGTATAAACAAAATTGTGAAATAAATAATCGCCAAACCAGAAGAATGCACCAATTAGTAACGCCATTTTACCGTCTTTCTAAAGTGCAGCGATCTTTTATGGGGCTTGGTGTACAGTTCTATAATAAAATCCCGAAGTTAATACGTGATTTGCCAGTAGAATTGTTTAAGAAACATGTAAAATCTCAACTTTTAGGCAAAGGTTATTATACTGTAGATGAGTACTTAAGTGACAAAGACGCATGGAAATGACCTGCTCTGCAACCAGTTCCGTACAAGCTAGTAATATATATTTTTGTAATAAATATATCAATGTATTTTTATTTTTAAAAGATGTGCTGAGGAGTTTCTTTACGGCTTTTCTTCTCCTCCATGACAAAGCACCTTTGCGAAAAGCTGGTAGATTAAAAAAAATGACGTGCATAAGTGTATCAATGATACCTATATGAATAAATGATTTTGAATTTGAATTTGAATTTGAATTTAAAAAACAAATATGTTGGTGAGATGCCATTGAAGTATCAAAAAATAAAAATAAATTGAATAATGCAATATGGGTATCAAATTAAAGAGCTCACCATAAGGATTTCAGAAAGGTATATCATGATAGCTTTTTTGATAGCTGGTGGGTTTTTTAATTTTTAAATTTATACTAGCTGGGTGTTTGTCTTTTCATCAGCGATATATATATGGGTACGAAATAAGATCAAACTTGACACACAGCTGATTATCTATGTCCAGGACAAGAAAAGTGTGTATCCCAGCCGCGGGTGGAAACTAGTTAAACTTAAGGCCAATGCATACGTAACGGGTTTTTTCCCTTACGGGACGGAACGTGAAGTTTTGGAAACATCGTTTCATAGAAAATGTATACGATAGTGCATACGCAGCGGAATCCTATACAAAAAAAAACGAAAAAGTTCGAAAAAAACCGTTACGTATGCATTGGCCTTTATATGGAAGCATCTCCATAAACGGTGACTTAGTGTCCTCATGATTAACTTATTAATTGTAATTTTTTGGTTTCTTTTTAGGGTTCCGTAGCCAAATGGCAAAAAACGGAACCCTTATAAATTCGTCATGTCTGTCTGTCTGTCTGTCCGTCCGTATGTCACAGCCACTTTTCTCCGAAACTATAAGAACTATACTGTTGAAACTTGGTAAGGAGATTTATTCTGTAAACCGCATTAAGATTTTTACACAAAAATAGAAAAAAAATCAAAAAATTTTGGGGTCCCCATACATAGAACTGAAACTCAAAATTTTTTTTTTCATCAAACCCATACGTGTGGGGTATCTGTGGATAGATCTTCAAAAATGATATTGAGGTTTCTAATATCATTTTTTTCTAAACTGAATAGTTTGCGCGAGAGACACTTCCAAAGTGGTAAAATGTGTGTCCCCCCCCTGTAACTTCTAAAATAAGAGAATGATAAAACTAAAAAAAATATATGATGTACATTACTATGCAAACTTCCAACGAAAATTGATTTGAACGAGATGTAATAAGTAGTTTTTTTTTAATACGTCATAAATCGTAAACCGCAAAAAACATCGATCAAAGTTACAACGAACTACAAGAACTTTTATATTATGTTACTTGCTGCTACGGAACCCTTCATGGGCGAGTCCGACTCGCACTTGGCTGCTTTTGTGAAAGATAACAATAGCAACAACAAAAGCCTTTTCAACATTAACATAAAACTTTTTATTAAATAAACTGTAAGAAGAAGTCAACATTAAATTTACCCCAAATGTACGACCTCGGCTTCTTTTAATACTGGTCGAAAATCTTTCCATGGCATGAGTTGAAAACTTTGAACCATGAAGAATTCACCATCTATCATAAAAAAGGTTTTATTGTTTTTTTACTGCCAAAGTTTACAGCGAAACTTTGTAAATTGTGCAAAATTCATTTTGTGTCCTTTTGTAGTAATTGAATTGAATTTTTATTAGGTAGGGATATGTTCATTCGTTGTGTGTATCCGGTTCATATGAGTAATGTGCTAGGGGAGGTTCTGGCTATTCATATAAATTATGCATACGCTAAATTATAGTCTAAGGCGCACGTCATTGAATCTAAGTGAATTTCTTACGAAGAAAATATTCTGTAATAATTTGCTTCGTTATTTAATACTAGCGTTCTGCGCGCGTTTTTCGGGATAATAAATACCCTATTATGTTATTTCAGGTCATGTCTTTCTGTGTGTCAAATTTCATGAAAATAAGTTCAGTAGTTTTTGCGTGAACGAATAAATAAAAAAACCATTTGTCCCATCCTCCGTTTTCCTGAGTTTATCGCATTTCTGGTGCAATATTTATTGTTTGTTTTGTTTTAATCGATTCGTATGCCAATTTAAAGAATCCTGACTATTGACTTTTCTTGAGTCCCACATGTGAGTCATAGGTTTCCAAGAAAAATAACGCTGAGGAGTAAATTGTACCTAACAAATCCTAATCCCCTAGTTAGTTAGTTAGTTCCTTATCCACATTAGTATAATGTTTGAGTTCATTAACCCAAAATTGCACTACTACTAATGTTCTTTTTTCAAAATCGACAAGTTCGATTGCTGGCTAGAAAAATATGTTTTTCAAAAATCAAATGATGTAGTTTTAGTTTTCATCAAAATCTGGCGCGAGAATCCTTTTTGTTGATGTCTTCTAATATGTTATGTTTATACTTATAGTATAAGCTGACCGGGCAAACGTTGTTCTGCCAAAAATTTTTTAGGGGTAGGGGGATGAAAAATAGATGTTGTCCGATTCTCCACTCTAGCCGATATGCACGCAAAGATTCACGAAAATCGGTCGAGCCGTTTCGGAGGAGTTCAACTTCAACGAGAATTTTATGATGTTACATCAAGAGCTTCAGTTTCTGATTCGCTACGACACTTCTTACTTGTCTAATATTACAATGGCCCTGGGAATCGAACTATCAAGGACCAATAATATGTAGTTCGTCAATCAATACGTAACTTGTTTGGTATAGAACAACAAATAATAATTATGTATTATTGCCATAGTATAGCGCCTGTGTCGTCCTTGACTCGTAATTGTATGGCTTCATACAATCCGCTCTTTACGAGATTTTGACGTCACAATACATTATAGTTCATAGTATGTCCTACATTGCACTGTCACTAATCTGAAAATCGAGAGCACAGATTAAATAGACTTATAGGATTTTAAAATTGGAAACAGGTAAGCAGGTCAGATTATGTTATGTATGTCATATTATTATAGACAGGGTATTATGGATTATAATTATTCATTCGGTGTTCGGAGAAGTTGTTTGTGAAGTTATACTTCTTATGCGACTTGCAAAAAGGTTGCGTTAAACGTGTGCGCTACCATGGATTAGGATTGGGTATGAAAGCATGGATTGGGTATGAAAGCACTGGATAGGTGACCCTAGCTTCTTATTATCTTTACCTCTTTTAAAATTTAATGTTATTACTTAAGCAAATCTCACAGAGTCTCAACAGCGTGATTCAGGTTCCTGAACAACGCCATCTAGTTTGTACTTGTTTATTTTTATTTAGTACAAAATAGTTTATGTACTAATTAAAACTGACACACGTTATTAAATTAAATATTTATTTCACTATGTCAATGAAGTATAACTTCTCACGCGCGTAAAAAAGTAGACGCACCCTTTTTTTACCCGACTGTCAGGAGTTATGTTTTCGTATGTAACTTATATGTATGTATGTTTATATAAAAGCATGTAATATTCTTTATTACCTCATAATATCTTCCGAACCGCTGAACAGATTTATGTAATTAAGATATTGTTAGATTCGTCTTGATAACCCAAGTGTTATTTATAAATGAAATTTAAAAAAAAAACAAATATGGTGGCTGTGAGATGACATTGTTTATAGTTTCCATAATCTGAATTTTACCAAGAAAAAAATTACCGACTTCAAAATAACTCAAAAACTACTAGCTCTTTAAGTGGGTCCACATGACAAGCACCACCTTTCGAATAAAAAGACAATCATCAAAATTGGTTCACCCAATTGAAAGTTCTGAGGTAACAAACATTAAAAAAACAGTCGAACTGAATACCTCATTTTTTTGAAGTCTGTTAAAAAATAAAAAAAGCGGCCAAGTGCGAGTCGGACTCGCCCATGAAGGGTTCCGTAGCAACAAGAAACATAATATAAAAGTTCTTGTAGTTCGTTGTAACTTTGATCAATGTTTTATGCGTTTTACGATTTATGACGTATTAAAAAAAAACTACTTACTAGATCTCGTTCAAATCAATTTTCGTTGGAAGTTTGCATGGTAATGTACATCATATATTTTTTTTAGTTTTATCATTTTCTTATTTTAGAAGTTACAGGGGGGGGACACACATTTTACCACTTTGGAAGTGTCTCTCGCGCAAACTATTCAATTTAAAAAAAAACGATATTAGAAACCTCAATATCATTTTTGAAGACCTATCTATAGATACCCCACACGTATGGGTTTGATGAAAAAAAAAAAAAATTTTGAGTTTCAGTTCTATGTATGGGGAACCCCCAAAATTTATTGTTTTATTTCTATTTTTGTGTGAAAATCTTAACGCGGTTTACAGAATACATCTACTGACCAAGTTTCAACAGTATAGTTCTTATAGTTTCGGAGAAAAGTGGCTGTGACATACTGACGGACAGATAGACAGACAGACAGACAAACAGACATGACGAATTTATAAGGGTTCCGTTTTTGCCATTTGGCTACGGAACCCTAAAAACAATCTAATAAGATTGAAGTATAATGTCATAGAACAGACATCTCGAACAAAATGTGTGTCCCGCCGGGAGGTTCTATTTTCAAAACTAAGCCCCCGTTCTCCTTTCAAAATCGAACGAATCCATTGAAAATTGAAGCCGACCGGCGTCAATTCATTGCACATACATTGTGTTCACGTATAGTCTATATGCTAGTAATAATACTTCAATGTCTAATAATGTGTATTAGATTTCTCAGCCCCCGATTCCTTGGAGCTCGCGCGCGAACTAATAATATAGATACACAATTAATTTCATTCCCTCTACACCCAAACATAACTAAATTAATAAACTTATTACCGCGTGACAAATGTTTAATTAGGTTCAGTTAATGGGTTGGGGTGTGGCCATGTCACGGTCACGGGGTCAGTTACTAAATATGAAATATAATACTAATTAGGGTATGTCTGTCCTCGTAACTCGGCTCGTTATGACATCACCTTATTGTCGTTTGTTATACCCAAGCCTTTACCGATCCCAGATGTTGTATCTCTTTCTTACAGTAAGGAAGACATTGTAACTCTACTAGGAAATATGTTTATTTATTTACAAACTCACGAGTAACCGCCCTCGCTTTGCTTCGGTTTTCTTATTTTTTTACACCTTGGGTTACATTATTGGAGTTTTATTAAGGATTTTTTTGAAAATATAATATTGCCTATGTTACTCGGGGATAGTGTAGCTTCCCAACAGTGAAAGAATTTTTGAAATCGGTTCAGTAGTTTCGGAGCCTATTCAATGCAAACAAAAAATCAAATCTTTCCTCTTTATATATTAGTATAGAAGTATAGATATTGATTGTACACCGTAAATATCATATTAAAAATACACGGAACTTTTACTACTAAGTACAATACAAAGGGCGGCCTTATCGCTTATAAGCGATTTTAGCCGTATTGGGGCGGCTTAGAATACCTACTAACCCCAATCTCACGTCGGATGGGTGTCGTAAGAGGTGGCTAAATCCGGCCCGCTAATGGTAGGGCCCCTCGCGGGATTATATTAGTAATATTGATTTCAATTGTTAATTAATACCATTATTACTATTATTATTTCTCCATGGGGTTCGCCTGGATAACTACCACGGAAGGTTTTAATAAAAAAAAACTTTTGACAGAACGAAGTCTGTCCGGGCAGCTAGTTTTATATATATTAATACAATAATTACTATCGGTTACGCGCTCGGACTAAAAAAAGGTCATCGGGTGTCTATTTCTCTACAATAATAAAATTACTATTTATAGTTAATACCAATAATCTATAATTTACTAACAAAAAATAACCGAATTCAAAAAAAAAATGAGAAGTGTCAAGGGACACCCGGACGGAACGCAGTTCCTTTCGATTAATACTAAGCGACCAGAAGTCTTCGAGGGTGCGACAGTACAATCATAGTATGTGGCTGTCTTATTCACTCTTCGGTATTTAGCATAGGCACAACAGGGATATCTATATTATGTTCATGCACATTAAGTTATTATTGCCATTTCTCCCGTCATGCCAATCAATATGCGGAAGAGCGACAGTGATAGAACAAATCAATCACTGCCACTCTGACAAGTGTCTTGTCAGAGTAAATAAGACAGCCACATACTATGATTGTACTGTCGCACCCTCGAAGACTTCTGGTTGCCTAGTAACTCGCTTTAATTAATAAACGACGGCAAAAAGTGTCGTTACAACTTTTCCTCTTAATTTTTTCCGTCTAGCCCCCTTTCGCAACGCGCGATAAGGAACTTCGTTCCAATTACTCAAAAACTACTCGTCAGATCTCGTTTAAATTTATGTGAAACCACATGACAAGCAACTGCTTTCGATAAAAAAAAGAATTATCAAAATCGGTTTACCCAGTCGAAAGTTCTGAGGTAACAAACAAAAAAAATATAGTTGAATTGAGAACCTCCTCCTTTTTTTGAAGTCGCGTAATCGGTTAAAAAAAGGTCATCGGGCATAATCCCGTACTTTAAATGAATTTGATGTAAGTAGGTATGTATATGTATACAAAGAGGAACATTTGGTACAAAGCGGGAATTTTTTGTTCTCGCGGGAGACAGCGGGAAAAACAGCCCCAAAGCGGAACTTATGGTCACCTTATGCATACCTCTTTTGCTTACTTCTGTTAACTATACAACATGGTTCATTGTATAAATAAAAAATACAATATAAAATATATTGTGAGTAGGCAAAGGGTTATTAGAAGTTAATTGCATTCTGTTCCAACGAATGAGCTAGCGCAGTGCGACAAAGCCTCGCGAATGGAGCTAAATAAAATTGTACTAATGTAATTTAGCGGCGGTTGATCAATACCACTCATAGTTTAGGTACTGACTTGAATGTATTATTTAGTTTTTTCGTGGGTTTGATTTTTGCTATAATTTTATCAAAGCGAATTAAAAATTAATTAAAAAAATATTTTCCTGTGGACAACAAAAATGAAACATAACTAAAACCCACGGCCTGCGAATAAAATTTATTTGTTCCGGCCGGGAATCGAACCCAGGATGCTTCGCCGCAGGGTCAGGTACCAAGCAGGTATAACCCTGTAATTAATTTGTATTAAAAAGATGTTGTAAGTTATTCTTTAGCTGCTCCATTAGCTGCTACATACGATACATACCATACAAATATATAAGAATAAAAGGCGAATTAATGCTATAAGCACTCTCTGCCAGTCAACCTTTGGCTAGTGATGGAACATCGAAGACCACACCTAAAAATACCTGACATCCTACACCAATACAATGTTATTTTTAGCACATATTTTTACAACATCAAGTTTTTTTTCGATACTATTAAACATAACCAGGTGAAGGTTTTTGGGATTATAATGTGGTTCGGTTGTAAAAATAAATAAATTTATGTGGTACTTGTAGCTTCAACGGAACCATTCTGGTATTATATTGAGTAGTAAATCTCTTCTCAAGAACACTATACCTATTTGTGTTTAAAATATACTTTTAACGGCTTTTCGAAACGATTATGTCATAATGTTAGTATTGAAAAATTACATAAGGGGTTTATCCATAAATTACGTCACACTAATTTTATGACTGTTTGATCCCTCCCTCGTCCTTGTCACAGCTGGTCACATTTGTTAGATCTCCCCCTAGTGTGACGTCACATATTATGAAATTTTACACCTAGGAGTTATAAAATTAAAACAGCAGTTCCGAAATCCATCTATATACGTCAATTATTCGATTTTGAAATGTAACGTCACGTTTAGGACCCCTCCCAACCCTTGTCGCACAATGTCATTAGTTAGTAATTCAAAAAATTTACCAATCGTTAGCAGTATTTTCTTATTGGCAACATTGGTCTAGTCGCCAACTTCATTATCCTGCCCGCGTCGGTTTTTGCCGTGAGCTAACATCACGTGCACAGTGTCAGGTTTTCTCGAAATTGAAATGTATGCTGGGACACATTGAAGAAGTGAAACTTCAACAGACAAGTGGAAAAACGAATGGCAACGAACAAGTGGAAAAACGAATGGCAACGAACAAGTGGAAAAACGAATGGCAACGAACAAGTGGAAAAACGAATGGCGACGAACAAGTGAAAAAACGAGTCACAAGTGACAAGTGGCAATATTTATTCGAAGGTCAATATGTAATCCCATATTCAGCTAGTTACATCTCAAGTACAATGTCCTCGACCTGAATTACGAGGAGATGAAACGGCAAAGATCATACTTCTTAAAATGTAAAGTGCTCTTCATCGTCATCTGCTTAGGCTGAGTTTCCACTTGATGAGGCTTTTTCTTCTTTTACGTAGAAACAAGCTGGCCTTGACAATATTATTAATAGCTTATGAACAATATTTATTTCTTTTTAACCGACTTCAAAAAAGGAGGAGGTATTCAATTCAACTGTATTTTTTTATGTATGTAACTTTAAATCGTTATAATATATCCTAAACTGTTACTTAAAATGAAAAATAATGAAAGGAACCTAAAAATAATTACCCACCTGACTTAGTTCGACGATTTTTTTTTCATTTTGACAATATGACGTCTGGTTGTCGCTGTGATGAAATATGATTATTGTTATGTCTTTATATAGTGTAGTACTCGCGAGGTTAAGACGAATTATTACGTCAATACGTAAGAATCATCAAAATCCTTCAACGCCTTTGGTCTCTACAACCCTAAATAGGAACGAACATACATAAACTGATACCCATTACCCTTCTTTGCGTCGTGTAGTCGAGTAAAAAGCTCAGCTGAAGCAAAAAAAAATGTAATTACTTTTAATAAGTCGATTCATCGTGTTCGCAGATTACAAAGTTTGTTACATACTCAACACGGACGTAAAAAAAGAACGGACGTAACCTTGTCTAATCGAGAGTGAAGCATAGCAAAGACAGCTCGCTTACCATGTGTGCTTAATTTTGTAATTTTTGATTCGCGAAGGTGTCGATTTCATAGCAGTATGGTGTCAATGTGTGGGTGTGTGTACTTGTACGAATACAGAGTTGGTATTACTATGGGTGCTTCACTGAATTTGTTCTTGAGCTTACGTCCGTCTTTTTTTTACGTCCGTGATACTCAAATAGGTAATTTATTATGTTTTATTAAAATTCAGTTCAACGAACGCAAGAAGGCTGCTGAGTTATCAAACACGTACTAGGGGAGCAGAATCATTATGCACGTCTCGTTGCACAATGTCTTAGTCTGATATAAAAATATGATAATGACCGTTTCATAGATATTAATGCAAGTTTTCTTCCAGTAGTCGAAATTCGATTATTAGGAAGACATTAGAATTTGCATGTTTCGAAAATTTTTATACTGTTATTACTGATTTTTATAAATATTTTTGCCAAATTATAATATTTTTACCGCGGTTGACCGCTAACCAATTGACAATCACTTCAAATAATCTATACTAATATATTGTTACGTCCTACTAGTGGGTGGGTTCGAAAAGGATACCACTGATGTTGCCGAAGGGTACTTTATTACACAAAGAAGGTGGTACAATACTACTACTACTACACACTAACACTAACACTAGCAACCGCGTAAGAGTCACTCACTCGCTCACGAACGCGAAACACCCTCTTACTATCGCCCTGATCACGTATTGACCCGTCTGGAGTCCCAAACCTGACTCCCTTATCGCTCGTATCGCTGTTATCGTTCCCGATTCCCAACCGGAATCCCGAACTGGAATCAGTCACGACGACCAATTCGCGTCCTTTTATAGGTGGCCGAACTCAGTTCGCGGGTTTTCGAGAATGTACCGCACTAATCCAGATAATTAACAAAACACAGTCATAAAAGTTAGCATCAAGGTCAAGACACAAAGGAACGAAGGTCATTCGCCCGGAACACAATAGTGCAATAAAACGATTAAAGACGTCTTCGACAATTTAGGGTTCTATTTTTCCGTACGGGGTTCCGTGGTTCGTAACACTGCCCCCTCCTTAATCATGCTCGTCCCGAGCATCATTTGACCCGTGATACGGAACCAACCGATCGACGCGAACAATCTTCGGCCTTCCTTCTTCTCCTTGCCTGTCCTGTGTCGCGCTCGATTTAATCTTCGGCAGCCCGGCCTCTTTACGCGGACCAGAACGGTCCCCACATGGTTCTGCACATTCGCGCCTCCGCGACGATCAGCTTGGCTGCCTCCGTGAACCACTGTATCGCCTCCATCCACAGCGCGCTGGCCCTATCATAGGTCCCTCCAAAGGCCTCAAAGAACGGGACCCTCTCGATCCTGAAGGACACGCCGTGGAACAACAGCTGGCGCGCTGTATACATCCCCCGCAGCTTCATGTCCATCGCCACGATCACCATTGCGCCTACGCCTCTCTTTTTCACAGCACTATTAAAATCCATAAACGTGGGGAAGGGCATGCCCTCCCCGCACCACTGCAACAGCTGCTTGAAGCGCGTGCGGTACCTGATGTCGGCCTGCATCTTCCCGATCAGCGCCGAGTATGCGCTACACACCATGCCCCTCTTCACGATGCCGTTCACCGCCGACAAGTTCTTCACGTACTCAAACTTATTCGAGGGATGGTCCTCAACCTTCCCGGCGCCGGTATCACGCAGGTCCCGCTCGGCGTCGTACTTGAGATCGTTGAAACCAGACGCCCAGATGGCGCGCCTGCGACCCTTCAGGTAGTTCTCGAGGATGATGCCCGCTGTCGCGCGGCCCTTGCCCACGTCGGCACCGTCGCTGATGAGAAACCCAGGTCTTGACCCATCAGATAGCAGGTGTTCGTGCATCTGCGACGCGCACACCACGGCCTTCAGCTGCAGCGCGGACGGCAGCCCGGCGCGGATGGTGTCGTCGGGCAGGCTCAGCTCGGCCGGCTCCACCGATGATAGCGACGCTGCTACCACCACCGGATCCGAGTGCCCATGGCCCAGTCCCAGCTCCGCCGGTACCCAATCCCCACACGTCTTAGCCACGCCCATCTTCCTGTTATCGACATCTTCCCTAGTACACTGACTGTCCTCCTTACTTCCGAGACCGTCCTCTTCACTCTCAGGCCTCTCCTCCTTACTCTCCTCAACCGCCGCAATAGCCGCGCGGTCGGCCGCTGACCGCGGTGGCATCCCCCCGGCCGCGCCACCATCGCTTCCTTCCTCGCTCACGCGCCGCGACGCCTGCGACACGCCTGTGATCTTCGCCACTCCGACGTCCAAGGCCCCCAATATGTCGTCCTTCAGGGACTGTAAGGTTGCACGCCACCCCTCCACCATGGCTACACGCTGCTCCTCCATGGCTGCGTCCATGGCTGCACGCTGCTCCTCCATGGCGGCATCCCAGGCTGCCCGCTGCTCCTCCCTGGCTGCCCGCTGCTCCTCCCTCAGTGACTGGATAGCCCCCAGCAGAACCGACAGGTCCAGTCCTCCTGGCGCAGTCACAGTAGCAGAAGCAGGGGCAGGAACTGTCGCGGTCACCACTCGTGCGGCTGCCGTGGTCTCCGAACCCGCAGCCGTGGTGGTCATCACCTCCGCCGTCGTCGTGGTCGTCGTTCCCGCAGTCGTCATATCCGCCGCCTGGCGTCGCGTACGTACACCTTCTTCAGCCTCCCTCGGGGTCAGTGGCATCCCCATTTCTGACACCAATTGTTACGTCCTACTAGTGGGTGGGTTCGAAAAGGATACCACTGATGTTGCCGAAGGGTACTTTATTACACAAAGAAGGTGGTACAATACTACTACTACTACACACTAACACTAACACTAGCAACCGCGTAAGAGTCACTCACTCGCTCACGAACGCGAAACACCCTCTTACTATCGCCCTGATCACGTATTGACCCGTCTGGAGTCCCAAACCTGACTCCCTTATCGCTCGTATCGCTGTTATCGTTCCCGATTCCCAACCGGAATCCCGAACTGGAATCAGTCACGACGACCAATTCGCGTCCTTTTATAGGTGGCCGAACTCAGTTCGCGGGTTTTCGAGAATGTACCGCACTAATCCAGATAATTAACAAAACACAGTCATAAAAGTTAGCATCAAGGTCAAGACACAAAGGAACGAAGGTCATTCGCCCGGAACACAATAGTGCAATAAAACGATTAAAGACGTCTTCGACAATTTAGGGTTCTATTTTTCCGTACGGGGTTCCGTGGTTCGTAACAATATAAAGAGGAAAGATTTGATTTTTTGTTTGCATTGAATAGGCTCCGAAACTACTCAACCGATTTGAAAAATTCTTTCACTGTTGGGAAGCTACACTATCCCCGAGTAACATAGGCTATATTATATTTTCAAAAAAATTAGGGATCCTTAATAAAACTCCAATAATGTAACCCAAGGTGTAAAAAAATAAGAAAACCGAAGCAAAGCGAGGGCGGTTACTCGTTCTAAAATAAAACAACGAAACATAAACGTAACAAAATAAAAATATATAAACGTTCAAATCATCCCAGAGGAACATATAACTGGGATAAAATCGTTCCTATGTCCTAATCCTGGACATGGTCTGTCTGTATGCTGTCTCATCTAAATCTGTTTAACAAATAACGCGTGATGAGCGTACAAACATCCAAACATGTTTACAAACACATTTATAAATTAGGACTTGTATATGTATTCTTTTGTGACTAGACGAAACAAAAAAGTGTTGTCATAAGAACTATACCCAAAGTACTGCCATAAACAAAACTGTTTATGCACACAATAAGCAGAAAAGGTTTCATTAATTTATCAAAGGGAATATTAGTACACTTTACTGCATCGAAGTTAAAAGCTCGCTTCGCAAAAGCTCTCAGAGTGTCTGCCGCAGAGAAGCTGTCTGCCAGACTGAAACACTTGTCTCGTTCACTGTACTTGTACGAATGATAGTGCTTTCATTTCATTCTCGTACGGAAGTAAACTTTGAAACTGAATTTTTAACTTGAAATATGTTTTTGGGGTTTTTGTACTGTTACGACAAAGTTGAATCTACCAAAGAGGAAAGAAGATTGGAGTTTGTTTTTAGTGGATTTAGGAAGACCATTTTTAGGGTTCCGAAGTAAAATCGGAACCCTTATAGTTTCATCATGTCCGGCAGTCCGGGCGTCCGGCCGTTTGTCTGTCTGTCTGTCCGTCTGTCCGTCTGTAGGTCCGTCTGTTCGAAGCAAAGCGCCGATAAAAGCCCTTCGAAGCAAAGCCCTTAGTGTTAGAAAGCTGAAATTTAGCATAGATATACATATTTATTAAAACTCCAGAATTGTAGAGAAATATTGAAAACATTTTTTTTCAGGGTACCTCCCCTACAAGTAACATGAGGATGAATTTTTTATTCGTCGCGTACCCTATAGTGTGGGGTATCGTTGAAAGGCTCTTTCAAAATATTATGGATCTTTGAAGAAATATTTTTTTTTTTGAATTCGAGGCCCGTTTGCGAAATATTTGGCTTTAAAGTGCTAATTTAAGTTAGAGTCAAGTGTCCCCCTCCCTGCTGGCTAAACGGTTAGAGTTGGACAAGTGAAAAATAGAGTACTAGAGTAGTAGAGTAGATAGTGAGAAAAAATTCTCAAAAATAGGTTATATGATGCATTTACAAGGAAAACTATTACGGCTATGTAAGCTTAAGTAGCTAATGAGTAATAGTCGATAAACTTACTACTTCGGAACCTTACATTGCGCGTGGTCTGAGACGCACTTGTTGGATTTAGGTGTCTGTTTTCGAAATATTAAGCTTCAAAGTACTTATGATATTTTGGTAAAATTCAGACGTGAAAAAATTTTACGTGTACGAAAATAATTTATAACTACGATTAAATGAAAAGGAAAACTATCAAGGCTACTTAGGGTTTGCGAGTTAATGTGTAATAGTCCATCAACTTACACTAACGGAACCCTACATTGAGCGTGGCCTAAAACACATTTGGCCTATTTTTTAATTTGGCTTTAATGATGTATGTATCTTCATTAACGTCACTTTTCTTATATTTTTCATGGAGGTCTACTTATATTTATGAACTTATCATAAAAAATAAGACATAGGACGGGTATTTTGTTTTTTTCACTCATATGAGAAACGATAAAGATAAAGCATAACAGTACAGCGTTTATGAATAAGCCCGTAACTTTTGCGGGAAAAACCACATAAACAAACAGACAAACAGGCAAACAGTCAAACAAATGTATATTCAAAATATCATTGTATAGATATTACATTAATATTTCTTAAATATTTTAAATGTATCAATATCCATCAGTTACATTTCATCATATACACATATTTTTATTACTTAAAATAGAATGCTCGAATGCTCTTCGTCCACGGTAAGATTTACACGACATTTCCTACCGCGTACGTGTAAACTGTGGTACGAACTACCACCCACGGTATTCCCAGAGTGCTACGATATGGGGACCTTCAAGAAGCGGGTCTATCACTTCCTTCTTAGCCGGCAGCGCGCTGGTGGCGCCTCTGGTGCTGCGAGTGTCCATGGGCGACGGTGACTGCTTACCATCAGGTGGCCCGTCTGCATAAAATAAAATGCTAATAAAACATGGAATTTTTACTAGACACCTCTGCTACCAAACCATAAAACAGTATTAATATAGATATAGTTATGTCAAAGTGACCAATCCACCCCATCGTCCCCTCGCTGACGTCACAGGACATGACGTGGCATATCGATAGAGTCGCAAACAGGGGAGACCGGGGGTGATTTGTTATCGCACCCTTCGATATTATTCGTGCTACTTATCGACGTTTCGATGGCAAGAGGACCGCAAGCGAATAGAGTTGTGAAATTTTTTTTGGGAACATGCAATTTGTTAAGGAAGTTTTAATTTAAATCTTATTTTTTTTATTTTGCTATTTTTGATTAAATTATGGTGTTTTATTGGGATTAAAGTTGAAAAATTATTTCACACAAATATTTACTTTTACTTTTTTTAGAAAATATAATAAACTACTTTTAATGGTTAAAGTTCGCGGATTATTTAAAGTTCCTCAAAAAACGATGGATATGAAGAAAAGGAAAATTCATTGTAATCATACAACTTTTTACTTGTGGTTTTTACTGGCCATTGATTCTTCTAATTTTCTTTTTATATTTTTTTTCGTTTATTTACATATTTTTTATTTTAATTGAGTCATTTAACTTTCAACCCAATCCTTTAAATTACCCCGACGACAAATAAGTTCGGAGAAAATTTTATATCGAAAAATAATGGACTGATAAATTTATATGCAAATGAGGTGAGATTTCACAATCCTATGTGAAACTGAAAAAACAATATCCCTTTTTTCCATACTGTTTGTATGGAAAACTTATCATCCACTAAATCCATTCCAATCTGTACCGATAAAGTATCAGACAAAATTCAAGTTTATTTTTACTATCCAAATAAACACAGCTCATGCATTCCCGAATCACATCCACCCTCGACATAAACATACAGACATGTACATTGTACGTGTAAGGGTAGCTTACCCTCGAGGGGTGTGAAATAATTGCTAGCGTCGCGTCCGCCGTGGAACGTTGTGGGCGACGCAATTAAAATTCGAAAAGTTATGGCAAAGATACTTTCGTTCAGTATTCGAGACTTTTAATGGAATGCTTTAGATATTATTATTACCTTAATAAAGATCGGTGTTGTGTCTAGGGCACCAGATGTTAGTATTTTATTAAACAGTTTTATGTAGCTTAACCTGTTTATATGGATCAAATCTTGCAAGCAGAATGAGAATTCCTTTCGTGCTATGAAGTTTAACTTTTGCATATTATGCTATGCAAATGATGATACTATGGTTCCCATGATAATACCTTTATATCATAAGCATGATCTGATACTCCATTCAGGAAGAAATTAAGGAAGAGTGGGGCATCCTGTCACAAGTATAAATTATTTTATGCTTACTAGGTTTCTTCATCAACTGAATAACTTAATGTAACAGATATACTGAATAAAGATTTTTAATTTTTTTAATTCAGGTTTTGCTCCCAACGAGGGCACTTTATTTAACAGCACATAATTTTTGTTTTCTTTATTCGATTGACATAAAATCGTGTAGGTATTTAGTTTTTAAACGATTAAGTTTTTTTAATAACAGTAGGTTTAAGCATAGCTTTATTAGCTTATGTCAGCATAATTATGTTCTACTAGTTACTTAACATAAATGAAAAACCCACCTGCTATCAAAAAAGCCAAAAAAAACCTTTTTGAAATCCTTATGGTTTGAGTTCTTGAATTTAATACCCAAATTGAATTCGATTTATTTTTATTTTTGATACTTCAAACAAAGGCATTTCACAGCTGACATATTTTTTTTTATTTCACTTATCTAAGAACACTTGGGTTATCAAGACGAATCTAACTATATATTAATTATATAAAGCGGTTTAGCGGTTTGGAAGATACGAGGTAATAAAGAATATTACACGCATACATACGAACATACATACATACAAGGGGTAAAAAGTATCAGTCTCTTCGTGCACCCTTTCGTCACTGTCAGCCTGAACGTTCCTCATCAGTCTCTGTCATCAGGAACAAGCGATGGTAAACTTCGAAGCACAGTGCAATGCATCAATGTCCAATGTCTAACCTACTGTATTTCCGTTTGTTTACCAGGAAAATGTTTCCCAGGAAAATGAACGTTAAATTAAAGCTTTCCATTTGAAGAACTAATCTCTGCTCTTCATTAGATAGAATTGTTAAAAAAATCCATAAAAGAAATTCAATCTCAAATTTGAAATCCTGTTTAGGGTTCCGAAGAAAAATCGAAACCCTTATAGTTTCATCATGCCCGTCTGTCTGTCCGAAGCAAAGCGCCGAGACCCTTAGTGCCAGAAAGCTGTAATTTGGCATGGATATACATATTTATTAAAACTCCAGAATCGTAGAATAAATTATTGAAAAATTTTTTTTCAGGGTACAAGTAACTTGAGGATGAATTTTTTATTAGTCGCGTACTCTATAGTGTGGATCGTTGAAAAGGTCTTTCAAAAATATTATGGGTTTTTAAGTCTATTTTTGGAATTAGGGGTCCGTTTGCGAAATATTTGGCTTTAAAGTGCTAATTTTGGTTAGAGTCAAGTGTCCCCCCCCCGCTAGCTAAACGGTTGGAGTTGGACAAGTCAAAAAAATCTCAAAAATAGGTTATATGATGAATTTACAAGGAAAACTATCACAGCTGTTAGCATAAGTAGTCAGTGAGTATTAGTCGATTAACTTACTACTTTAGAACCCTACGTTGCGCGTAGCCTGACACGCAATTGCCCGGTTTTTTATGTAACTAGTCGATAAATGAGTTGACGATCGACCTCGTGCTAAGGGGCCACCTTCACCCAATTATATCAGCAACACCCAAGATATTATTGATGCGTTGCGGACCGTGGAAGGAGACAGGGAAAGTTTTGGAACTGTGTTTGATCATGTAAAAAGAAATGATATAGAAAACTTTATTAAGGTAAAAAAAAATACTGACCACATCAGATATATAGAAACATTAAGAACCCCTAACGCCAGTCTCCGTCGATTGGTCGAAAAAGGGCTTTTAATATTAACTGCTGCTACGTTCAAGCCTATTATTCCTTCTGAAATCATTGCCAAATCTCGTAGATTTACAGAAAGGCAGTACAAAGACTAAGGATAATTATGTTGAAGAGCAAATAGTTACTCCTAATCTGTCCCTTTTTGCAAATACATACATCAGTCTCACCTAAAACCTTACATTTCAACAAACAAGAGCCATTCCTTGCAATTAGACCAAGTCTACTCAAAACCTAACATATCCTGTTCTAAATAAAGGGCCTCACCAAGAGGTCCTTAGTCCTGTGAGGGTGCTAACGACACTACTTCCACATCACCGCTCACCCTTAAGCATTTCGTCTTTGTTTCCATGCTGGTTACCTCTTTGCCTTAAGCGTGATTATACAGGGGTTGGGCAAAAATAATGGCTACATTCTTAATATGCATGAGGAGCGATTGAAGCGTTCCGATTCGGGGAAAAAAGGGGAGTTGGACGCGTTTTTTGAGGTTCTTTTGACGAGACGATGATTAAGCGACATGGCGTTACTTGGTAATGACATTTTGGGCTTTTGAAATTTGGATTCTTTTTCTCAAATCGCCTCTGATTGACAAAACTTCAGACGGAATATTGATGGATTGGAGATTAATGCGGTTTCGAATATCATGTTTTATCAGAGAAACTGTCCCTTTAAAAGTTCAGCTCTTTTGTTTTTATGTCAGATATTTTTTTTGCGTTCTTTCGACCTAAACTTGTTATATTTCTAGTAACTATTACTATAGCAAATTATTTTCGGATGGATTGTGTCCATTTCATTAATTTTGGTTAAACGAAAAGTTCTCCTACTCTAGAGTAACTAGGGATTTTACTCGCTGGATAAGACATTATTCGGAAAAGCGGACTCTCTTGGCTGGCAACGTGCTTATGCGTTTCATGGATTGCCTGCAAATGAACAGAATAGGCATTGTACTACATCGATGTATGAACAAAGATAAACTTTAGGAAATTTAATATTTTTTTTGTCCTTAGGCGGACGCCAGCACTGCGTTTCTACGCGCTGCCCGCGCAGGCCAGATCGAGAAGATCATCAGTCTACTCGAGCAAGGAGTGGACATCAATGTTAGCAATGCAGTAAGTATTATTTTTATATTTTTCAGAAATGTGTCTCAATGGCATTTTTTGTTTTTTCTTCATTTATTATTTTATCGTCATTAATTCATTATTTATTGTGTTGTAGCATCACACTTCCATTGTATTGTAATTATTCTGTTAATATTCTTTTAAAACTACTTTCCAACGAAATATCACTTTTGGTAGTAACTCATCGTTACTACTGTGTATAATTTTATTATACCATTGATATTCACTTTACGTATATTTATTGGTATTGGCACGGCATTATGTTTTATATCGTTTGCTTGAGCATGTTTGAAAAATGACACTCAAACTTTCAAATTACGCGTTAATTTATAACAATTTTACAATTTTTACTTTTTACAGAAAACGGACATAAAATAACACATTTGAATAAAGTCTTCCAAAAGAAATAACTCAATTTTATCACAAGTACACACATTACAATCTTAACTCGTTGAAAAGTAGTTTAAAATGGTTTTATCGCGTCATAACTATTCGATCTTAAGTAAATTAATTTACATTATGTACATATTATACGCATACATATCACAAGATAAATAAAAAAGTAAGGAGAAAATATGACTTACAATTAGATGTTGTCGAAACATAATTTTGTTCTAGATTAGATTATGTCAAAATAATTTGTAATTTTAATACAAGTTAGCAAAAGTTTCCGCTCCGGACCGTCTTCACATCACAGTGTTGACTTCCTTCGTTAGCATTCTTGAAGTATGCTAACGAATCTGATCATGTAATTAAGTTGATATTTTATATAAAAATTTATTAAGATCAAATTGGTGCTAATGATATTATGCATCCTCGAGATAATTAGGCAAGCTTATTAAGAATTGAATATTTTATTCAGTTGGTAAAAATATAAGAAACAAATTCTACAAAATTGATAACATGACAATACTGTGGCCGTGCGTGTAGTTTTTAAAATCTGTATTCAAAGATTGTTATAATATATATTATATTCTTTGCTTCTGTAACATCTTCTTCTTTAGTCGCTAATATGCTTTTCTTTCTTTCCGAACAGTTGTACAGAAAGGTACGTAAAAGAGAACAAAAATCCCTTCTAGAATGTGCTAGAAGACTATTTCCTGTAGGTTATATCCCAGTCTGGTACAGGTATTAGAAATGATAAGCCGCTTTGGCTTTAATGTTTTACTATGAAGTTTCAAATAAGTATATTTTGTGCTCAATTTTAAAATAGTAAGCTTAAAAATTATGCTTGTTATTATGTTAGGTTAGGTTGCTAAATTGTGTGAATTTGATATTTATATTAATTTACTATAAGATAGAATACACAACACTAACAAACTTAGATATTTTTCCTTTATTTAACCTCACTGTATATTACAAAAGATAATTTACTTGACATTATTGCTGCTATTAGTAACATCATCAGTAGAATAAGATAACAAATCCTCATATTAGAATTTCCTTCCAATTTGCATTTTTAGAAAAAACCTGTTTAGTAATTTATCATTTTATTTTCATTAGCTGTAGTTAAGTAGTAATATACAACAGTTCATCTTAGTGATCGAGTATAAGTGTAATGTTAAGCCCAGATATACCCACAAAAGTATTTCCCGTCGTCCGTAAGCCTGCCGAGCCACCACGCTCACGAATTTAGTAGGTATTTAAACATAATAATTAAGACTTAACTAATACATATTTTTTTAGAATTTAAAAAATCTATTTTTTGTCTCACATTTTTTTGAAAAATTCAAAAAGACGGCCTCTGTGGGAATATCTAGCCTTAATAATGAAATGTACATAGGTACATAAATAAAAACACAAAAAAATATTCTATCCTGATATAATATGACACTCTAAGCTATATCCACACCAATGCGCTTTAATAATGGTCTTACATCTTAAAATCAAATCAAAATCATTTATTCATGTTCATACCCTAACCTAACACCATTTCGTAAAGATGCTTTGTTAAGGAAAAGAGGAAATATGGGCAACGCAATTCCTTAGACTACTCCTAAGAAACTCCTCTACGCCATGGACATCGAGAAGTTCTTAGGCATTAGTTTGACCTATCTTGTATATATTATTTTAAGTCAACATCGTCTTTTCAGTCTTCTAGATATTTAGAAATGTAAAGTTATGAAAATATGTGGGAAAATTGCATTGACTTAATTATTCTTACGTCCCGTGCGGCGCAATGGTTACCATGCCGTATCGCCGCACCAAGGGTCCTGGGTTCGATTCCCAGCGAGGCAGAAATTTGAATGATGAGTTTGAATTTATGTTCTCGGGTCTGGGTGTGAATGTCTTTGTCTAGTGTGTTGTCTATAGCACCCACGACACAGGGAATCCTAGTGTGGGGTTATGAGTGTGAAGCGTTATTTATTTATTTATTCTACGGTGTATGTACAGGGCCAACCCGCGCTCAAAAAGTGCAAGTAAATAGATCCTCCTGGTCCTATTCAGTATATATTCAACGCGGCTACGCTGATGTAACATAGTTCGTAGAGAGAGGAAGAGACCGAGTGAAAGAAAGAGAGAGCGACACAGAGAGAGGGAGATAGAGCTAGTTTTTCTTGCATGAAGAACTTGTATGAAATGTTTCAACGGGCTCTATAGTCGAATCCATAAATTCGACGGACCACTTTGACAAATAGAGTGTTGCCATCTATTGCAGAAAATTATTGGTAAGGGGTAAGTGTCGATATTTCGGTATCGACACTTGATTCACCGAAAAAGTGAGCGGCGAAAAAATGTTTTTTCTAGGCGTGTAACGGAAAACCATTAGTTACGTTGTTAAAATAAGGGTTCATTTAGTGTATTTGTACTTCTTATCTAATTAAAACACCTTCCATATAATGATTTGATGCTAGCTTTAATCAATAAAGATAAGATGTATGTCATTTAAACAAAATACAGGATCACATTTTTATTAAGATAACAGTTAACTTGATTTTGAAAGTCATGCAAAAATATTATGTAACTTTTCTTATTATCGATAAGAACAGCATTGCCTATATCCTGGCAACATTTTTTTTACATAAGAGTTGTCAAAGTAATCCGTCGAACATTAGCATTCAAACACTGGCATAAATAAGTGCATAATTAAGAGGAGGCCGTGATGGGAATTTATGCTGAAAGTGGGCGTGGCCACTATCTTTTGTCCTCGATGTTCTTCTTTCCGTCATGTCACTCACTTCACAAGCACAGCACAGAAAAACTACGGAGTAGTACTTATTCATTAATTTTTATTGCATCTAAAAATTATAAAACAATTATTTTTTAACAAAAAATTGAACCAACAAAAAAAATTGAAAATTAAAATAAATCATTTAGTATTATAATTTAAGATCCTAAATTATTTACAGTAAATAAATAATTGAGGCGGTGCCAAACAGATGAAAAAACAAACAATTGCGGATCAAGGATAGTACAGTAATGTAATGACTTCTTGTATAAAATTTGTCAGACAGCTATACCTACTGAGCCTGCGCTCGGAAGCGAACAACATAAGCGCCAAACTATTTTTTTATTTGGTTTTTAAAACTACTTTATGGATTTTCACAAAAATATATGTGAATTTACATTATTTACATCATATTATAATAAATTTTAATTTCAAATGTCAAGGGAAAACAATAATTATTAATAATTTCTGTTTTTCTTTTTCTCCTCTATTTCTTGGCCGGCAACGCATCAGTGATGCCTTTGGTGTTGCTGATGTCCATTGGCAACGATAGTTATTTACTATCAGGTGGATTGTCAGCTCGTTTGCCGGCTATTTCCATAAAATAAAAAAAATCGTCATTTAAATTCTTTCATTGAATAGTAGCATTTGTCAGTTAACCATTTAAGTAACTCTATTTTAAATTTAGTGAAAGTTAAGATTTTTATGTTTTCAAGGATTTTATTATATATCGTTTTGGAAGTCTAATTTTTTGAACGTATCCCTGATCGAGAAGAAGGTACCATGGTACACATAGTCGATTAGGGTATCTGGTTGCAAAATAACAATTATTTTTCTTTTCCTGAAAAAGGTGCATAGGTATTTGTTCTAAAAAAAATACAAATCTCATGTAATATGTATACTACCTGTCAATGACAATAATTTTAGCTTCCTATAGAGAGGCTTGCAGCTAGTGTCTGGGGTAACATTACAAATAGCGCGTATACATCGTTTTTGAGCAATGAAGACTTTATTGCAATCTGTAGAGTTTCCCCATAAAAACTATACCATACCTTAAATTAGAGGCAACATAGCTGTGGTAGGCTTTTAAGGTTCTTGACATATTACTTATTTTTGGTAGAACGAAACGAGAAATTTTTGTACAAAGTTTGACGATGTTGAAGAGAATAAATAATCTAGACACGCGGTAGCATGTCAAGCCAATTTCAAACTAACAGAATTGGCGAGTAGCACCGTGTTTAATATTACATGAACCATTTGGAGCCACTTTTGACCACCTCATAACTCAAAAACTATTCAACATAAATCTGTAAAATTTTATTGAAACTTTAACATTTATTGAGACTTGCGAAATACATAAGTGTTCCAAATTTCATATACACATCTCAAACGGTCATTTAGATATTAACGTCCAAAAATCGTCATTTTTATCACTGATTGACCTATAGATCAAGACTCTAACTCAGTTCCAGATGGTCTAGAAAGTTAAAATTTGGCATCCAGATAGGTAATCGGGTGAATACAAAGGAATAAATAAAAAAATAGTAATTTTTTATCATTTTATTTATTTTTCAAAAAATTGATTCTATTAGAAACACTTATAATGCCTGAAATTTAAGAGTAGCAATCAAAATTGATGACATCTGGTCATTAGGTGGATTTCAAGCTGAACATATAACGAAACATATCAGTTTTAGTACTTTGTGAAGCTTTCAACGGGGGGAAGATGTTAAGTGTCCCAAGTGCCTTTGGGAAAGTGTGTGTGGGACGTTATTTCCAGTGTATTACGTCGTTTCATTTTTAATGTGTGAAAAGTTATTTTTCTCTAATCTTGTATGGCGTGTAAACGACAAAATTTTGTATTATTTCCGAAATTATACCAGTTTAAAGTGATTCGAAGTATTGTTTCAAAATATATTGTAGCACGTTATGTCATCGAACATAAACTACTTATAACTATATAACTAGCTTTTGCCGGCAGCTTCGCCCGCGGTAGAGATCGATTCTTTACAAATCCTACTTACTTTTACTTAGTTAGATTTAATTGCATATGACTTAAGTAAACATGTATCATTTGATAGCGTGATTCAGAACTTGCAAATGAATTCTAACGCCATCTATTAGCAACATCCGGAACTAAATATTTAGCAACTAACAAAATATCGATCTTCCCATGGGGATGTTTTACCGCGGTAAAAAAGTCTCCACTCGGTTCGGTTCGGTAAAAAAGCCACCCTCCTCACTAACTCCATACACAAAAACCATACCATTTATCAGCTTCGTTGCGACGTAAAAGACAGACAAACAAACAAACAAACACACTTTCACATTTATAATATGAGTATGGATAGGAGTATAGTTGAATATCTGGGGGCACGGCAGTGCCCCCGCCAAGTCGAGCAAAAAAGCGGCACGGCCGTACCATCCTTTTCTCGAAGCAATTCAGGCCATTTTCGACCCCCTATAACTTCATTGTGGATAAAGCTAGAAGCCTGAATTTTTAGTAACCAAGCAGGCATTGTATAAACACGTTATATTTCAAATTTCATTCGATTTGAACCAGTAGTTTAAGAATTATAACTAGTCAAAGTTTCTTAATTTCGTCACTCACTGACTGACTGACCGATCATCAAAACTCTAAGGCACTTCTAGCAGACATAGAAGCTTCAAATTTGGAACACAATTAGTGTTTAGTGTATAGATCAAGGAAAAACTAAAACATTTTGCAATTTCGGTCTAGTTTTCTAGATACATCAACTGCATAAATAACTTTGTAATCCCATATAAATAAATAGGATTACAAAGTTACATTTGCAGTTAATGAATTACTGTACCTGTATAACAAAGTAACATCTGCAGTGAATTAATCAGTGTACCTGTATATAATATAATGGAATAATAGGTGTAGATAGGTACCTAGATATAATTATGTTCAAAGGTAACTTGTAAAAGGAAAAAAAGTAGAACTATCTACAAAAAGAAATGAGATGCCATCAAAAACAAAACTTGTAAAAAAAACCAAGTCTCGCAACTCAGTTCTTCTACCGTAAAAAGTTGTGAGATCCATGTAATACCAAGTCGGTTAATTTATTCAGTTCCTACTTAAGGGTCCTTCTGTCTTAAGTTATCACGTAATTAACTAACCTAACAAGTGACAACATCTTATAGTGACCATATTATCAATATTAAAAACTTTTATATTTTAAATAAATAGATTGACTTGCCAATCGCACTAAACAATCAAATTTAATATAATATGTAGGTATTACTTGTGAGATATATTTTGTTTTCATGCGATGGCCAAGTCGATCTGTTTATTTAAAACATAAAAGATTTTTAATATTGATAATATGGTCACTATAAGATGTTGTTACTTGTTAGGTTAGCTAATTACGTGATAACTTAAGACAGAAGGACCCTTAAGTAGGAACTGAATAAATTAACCGACTTGGTATTACATGGAAATCACAACTTTTTACGGTAGAAGAACTGAGTTGCGAGACTTGGTTTTTTTTTACAAGTTTTGTTTTTGATGGCATCGTATTTATTAATATTACGATATTATAACTGGGATTTAGTAATAATAATTATTATTTCAATATTAGTGGACATCAATAGTGGAACGTCATTACTTATAAATAATGAAATAATAGGTATTTCAGAACACGGCGCACTAACTACAGATTTAGTTGAAGAGCACTAAGTTCATGTATAAGGTAAATAATTAATCAGTAACGTTATGAATAAGTACCTTCTAATAATTTCTGTACAAAAAGTAATGATTTCCCATCAAAAACATAAATGTAAAGTGAGAGCGAATTAAAAAAAAAGAATTGAGATCTAAATGGGTGCCAAGTTCTGTGTAGAAAAGCCTAAAATTTTAGTCACAAGAACATGTAATTCAAGCTTTACATTTGAATTGGCTAGTTTTCATTAGTTAGCAACCAACAAACCAAATTTTAGAAAAGTAAGATAGTTCATCAACCTAAAAGACTTAACGAAGATAATTATACAAATATATAGCTTAGGTAGGTACGTGAAAACTAACCAAGTCAAATGTGCAGCTTGAAGTACATGTTCTTGTGACTAAGATTTTAGGCTTTTCTACACAGAACTTGGCACCCATTTAGATCTCAATTTTTTTTTAATTAGTTCTCACTTTACATTTATGTTTTTGATGGGATACGTTACTCTTAAATTCCCTAATACATTATTCATTAATAAAACTCGCATAGTGTTAAGTAATGTATCAATTTGTTTTAAAATAGGCAATAGGTAAAACACAATTGAATAGAAAACAGATTATTTTATGTATACAAATTATATAAAGGTTGAATTTTCAAAGTGTGCGTGGATGGCCAACTCTGAAAGTATGAGGAATAGCGAACAATGCTGAAAGGAGTCTCGGGGCCGATTTTGATGAAAACTAAAACTGCATCATTACATCAAAGAAATATCTGTAATAATTTAAAAATTATCATATTTTTTAATATTCATTACGTTATTAATTTAACGGAACGTAGTTAAATTTAAGCGAAACCTATTTAAAAAGGTCAGACCAATACATTACATGATAAAATAACTTGATTCAAATTCACTCCTTGGACACTGATGATATCCATCATAATTCGATATAAAAGGCGACACGAAGTGAATTCAGTCGAAGAATAAATCTGTGCATACGTGAAAATAGTAAGTAGGAACTTGACAGAAAAAAACTCATTTTTTGCTTGGTCTTACTTTATGTAGGATACTATCTCATCAAAAACATAAATGTGAAATGAGAGCGAAGTTCAATAAAAAAAAAAGAATTTACATCTAAATGGGTGCCAAGTTCTGTGTAGAAAGTCCTAAAATTTTAGTCACAACAACATGTAATTCAAGCTCTACATTTAACTTGGCTAGTTTCTACTAATACTATATACACCTATATTTACAATCTGAGTGTGGGTGTATGTTTTAAATCTTCATAAATAATGTATTGACTTCCCTTTAAGTGAGGATTTTCAAAAAAAAATGGGTCAAAGTTAACTTTTGTTCATGACGATAAACTTACATAAAAAAATATATTTATTACTCTAAAACTGACGGAGTTGGTTTGTATGAAAGTGACTTCCAACCCCTATTTTTACCCCTTAGGAGATGAATTTCAAAAAATCCGTTCTTAGCTGACGTCTTCCCGGCAATCTCCTTGAAAAATTTCATTTTATTCATTATGTAAGAAACTACCGAACCGAATAAAAAGCGGCGAGTCTCCTTTTGCTTTTATATATATAGATAATGTATTACGCAACTGAACAGAAATTTAACTATTCATTCTCTTACATATCATCAAACATTTTTATTTAAGTACAAATAATAAAATATAATTAATAAAACAAAACTACTCCATTTCCCTGTGCTGTTTAGTTTTCCCCATTTAACGTTTTGACAATCATAAGCAAAAGTCAAAAACTTTATACGCTACTTCAAATTCTTTAATAAAAAGCGTGTAAAAAATAGCGCAGAGAGACATATGTCCGACGTCGATGAAGACCGCAGTCGACTGAACGCACATCATAAAGACAGTGTGGGAATGAGTTCTTGTATGAAAATTGTGAGACAGCTATACTGAGCGTGCGCTCGAAACTGACCGACATAAGCGCCAAACAACGTTTTTATTTAGTTTTTAAAAACTACTTCATGTTTTTTCACAAAAAAACTCATGGATTTAGATGTGATAATGAACTATATTTTAAAAAGAATTCCATGCACAAATTTCTTTAAATATCGCGGTGGCAAGCTATAATGTAAATAATTAGATCCAACTTCATGATTTTTTTCTATCGAGAAAATTTCACGTTATCGTGTTTTCATTTTCGAGCAGATTTAAAGTACATAGTCAAGAAACATATACCTAAGTATTACGCTAATAGCGTATACACTTTACGAAATATATCCAAAAGAAAATCAACCAAACGAGCGCGGCAGCGCCTTAAACTGAAAAGCAAACGGTTGGAAATAAACCTTAACCGATAGTGAGCAACAGAAAAAAAACAAACTCAAAAGCTAGCAAACTGAGTATTTACTCAATCAACAGAGCAATCCCATTTGTTTATGTTCAGACTTCTCAGCTTTTACGTGTTGTTTTTGGACTAAAAATATTTTAAGACTAAAGAGTATTACTAATTATTTTCACGTCACATAACTTTCAAACAAAATTGATTGTTTTGTGAATTGCAAAGATATTTGCGAAAGCGTAGAAGTTAAATTTATATCCGTGAACGCTCTTAACATTACTCTTAACAAAATGAATTATGTAACATAATGAATTACGTATATGTATTTCACAATAAGTCTTAATGGTTGAGATGATTCTAAATTACTTATTACGATATTATTATAATTATATTTACGAAATTTATTAATATGTATATGTACTAGTTTCCATCGGAGGCTTTGCCATCGGAAGACTGGTTTTACAAAACAAAATCACAAACATGCAGACGTTTCAAGCATCGGGGATCATACAACTGTCATAAAATTCCCAAAATTTTTGGGATGGATAATCTGTGTGCTAAACTTCATCTTAAGGCCAGATCCTCACTATAATGCCGTTCACAGTTCGTTCTCGGTTTGATAAAATATTATGAAGTATAAAATATATGTGTGCATTCATACTATCCGTGACAGTCCAGTTTCGTTCCAATTGTATAATTTGTACGTGATACGACTTTACCAGACCGAGATCGGATCGAGAACGGACTGTGAGCGGCATTATAGTGAGGATCTGGCCTAATCCGTACATTGGTAAGCGCGTGATAAAAAGACAAACATCCAAACATGTTCAATTTCAATTCAAGAGTTTTTACACTATTAATTTCGGAAAAATTACCAAAAGGAATTAATTTTTAGCCTCCAAAATCCAAATCATTCTTGTGTAACTGTTGTAGTCTTTATTATCAATCGAGAGAAAAGTTGAATTCAAGTCAATAGTACAAACTATTGTAATTAAATACTATTGTTACATCAGAAAGTTTTAAAAAACTTCATGTTCACGTTATTTTTTTTTATTTTAATTTAATTCTAATTTATTTTAATATAATTGGATTAATTGTGATTTTAAGTCTTATGTTGACATGATGTTTTTAATTTTATCTATATTTTAATTGTTTTTAAGTAATTTTCATTTAATTTGACACTATTTGTTTTAATTTTGTTTTAATTTATTGAAATTGGATTCAATTATATTAAGAATGTTTAGGACGTGATTTAAATTAATTTGATATAGCTTTTAACTTTTAATTTTATTTATATTTTATTTTTATATTTTTTATTTAGTTCAGAACACAAATTCCATATACAATAAATTAAATTAAAATTACGTTAAACCACCTAAGTCAATATCAATCATATCATAATTAATACAATAACATAATTCAGAACATAATCTACAAAAACATAATGTCATAATTAATACAACAACTGAAATAATTTGAAATTAAAATTAAAATAGAATTCATGTCAATATTAAAATTAAGATAAAATTAATGCCAATAAATAATTAATTAAATAATTAAAATTAAAATGCATCATTTAAAATTTCAAAACAAAACGAAATTAAAATTAAAATAGAATAAAATGTCAATATTAAAATGTCAATAAATACTCAATTACATTTTAAACAGCCAATAATAACACTTACGATTTCAATTGTAATAAATTACCAATAAGGAATGTATTTCTGAAATAAAATTATTATTATTACTATTATTTTCCAATAGCCCAACATAATGGAGTTTATGGAATTATTGCTTTAACCCTAAACTATCGTATTTTGCCATAAAACGTAAAATAAAACTAAGCTAAAACTATAGAGTCGGTTCGGTCCAAATAAGCAACATTTGATTGGCGCATTGGTTCCAAACGTGCTGTCTACACGCAATGTCGTCACGAATAGAGTTCGCCTTTTCTGATGAGGTAGTTTTACTAACATTGCGGTTAATACTTTATAATGGGTTAGACATTATATTAGTAAAGTTGAATTTTTTATCCATTCTTCTATCCAGTCCAGTTGTGTCAAATTCTGGTTAAATGATTTCTGAATCCAATGCCTTATTTTTTAGGTCCGTAATAAAAACAGAACCCATAAAGTTTCGTCATGTCCGTCCTTTTTTGTCCTTTGTACTAGAAGGCTGAATTACGAAGGGAATTGATTTTTCAGACCAAAATATTTAGTAGGCTTTTCTGTCTTCTTGTTTCTGAATATTTATGTCACTTATGGAGTATGACTCTAAAATCTTTTTTTTTATTATCAAGACAATAATAATATTTATCTTACTACACGTGGTTTATATTCTTAACCCCTTAGAATGTAAACATTTGGCCCAAACGCAGGAGTAGTACAGGGTAATGATGGCATTACTATTAATCCTTGTATAATATTATGATGGTAAAAGATGTTAAGTACTAAGTACACTCTTCAACACATAGCACCTCCTTCCTACAATACGCACACAAACAGAGGTTATTATACAATACTGTACCAACGCACTAACACTAAAGCACTTTAGTATTTTAGTTAGACATTATGTCTTCTGTGGTTAGGACAGTTTTTTTATATGGGGACAATCATTGTACGGGAATAATACGCCATACACCATGATACGCAAACGCAGGATTCTGTTTATTTACTTGTATTTCATAAATTGTACCTTATTACTCACGACTCAATTGACGCAAAAAATGTCTGGCTCAAAGCTTCTCAAAGATCTTCTACTAGGGCCTTTTAAATCAGGCGCCAGTGGTCTTCAGATTCCTAAGATCCGCCAATGAAACATAAACCTTACGGCACGCTAATTAAGCACCATTTTCGCAGAACGGCCTCAACGCAATTCATCTGGCCTCGAAGGATGGTCACGTGGAGGTGGTTCGAGAGCTGTTGCAGCGTGGTGCTGCCATCGACGCGGCCACCAAGAAGGGGAACACTGCCCTCCATATTGCTTCGCTAGCTGGCCAGGAGGCGGTTGTGAGGTTGCTTGTGCAGAATGGTGCCCAGGTGTGTTTATATCTTACTACGCGTTCGCTTCAAGTTTGCCCTTACCTCCCGTCCCAGTCCTCGTACCGCACCTCATTTAGTACGGACAGCAAACGCTACCTGCGTATTTTTGAGCTCCCGTGCGGTGCGTGCGTTCTTGAGTTTGTTGTTGATTTTGATGTTACTTTCCTTAAATTATTTTTCTATTGATTTATTTTACGTTCGTTGATTTTTGTCACTACAATGATTAAAATAGAAAATGTTTTACACAGTGGCAAACGTTTTTTGTTATTTAAGTTACTGAAATTATTTGTTTACTTTTTTGTCTACAGTACCGTTAGTTGTAAAATCGTAACGGTCGACGAGGGCAAACTTGAAGTGAATGCATAGTATTTTTTATGGAAAGTGAGCAAACAAGCGTGCAGTGTCACCATCCCCGTCCATGGATATCTGTTGCAAACTTCGAATAAGACGTAGGAGGTACTATAGTCGGTTAGTAGGTGCGTGTTAAGTGTTAATTAGTACAATTAATTTCTAAAGAAAATAAGAATAATGAAAACAGCAAAGTAAGATACTTTATTTTATTAACTTTGATCTTGATCTCTGTCCATTTAAAGAATATAATTTAGGAAGAAAAATTAGTAGCGAAATTTTGCGCTACATTCGGTTTCATATTGAAGTCCTGTTAGTACCGCACGGCGACGCAAAATGAGTTGCGACTTTAGTATAAAATAGAATTTTGCGATTCATTTTATGCGAATCCCAGCTCAAAAAATTCGCTCATTTGGCCTCATCCTAAGGGAACCTGCAGACCTATCGATGCCCGATAATTTTTGCAAAACGTGAAGTCTGAAAATCAGCTGCAAACCCATTTTCTCATTCACTAAGAAAACTAAGCCAAGCAGTGGGTTAGTCATGGGTTGTGATGTTATCGATAGTTAACTTTATTTTAAGCTTATTTACATGAGGTCAACGACCCCGCTATTTGCGAAGCATTAATCTTTCGCGCACCAATCGTTCTTAGGGTGAAGAAAAATTGATAGCTCCATTAATTTCGCTGGCTTATTTCCATGTGTTTGGGGCAAATTAACGGTTTCTAATTTAGTTTGATGGCACCACAAATCTTTATCTTTATAGTCGGTTTGAATAAATATTTGGTTCATTTTTTCATTATCGTTTATTACGGGCCTGAATAAAGACTCAAACTTTCACACACATTCAACAAAAAAGTCAAAAGTCGAGAAAAAAATGATTTTTACTTTTTTACCCATTTATTTACAAGACTAAGTTATTGCGCGTTACTACTATGAATTACATCGCCACTTAGCATCAGGTGAGATTGTATAATAACATACAAAATTATTTCTATTGTACATAAAACATTACAATGAAATTGGAATACAAACGTACAACTGGCGACCTTATCGCTAAAACAGCGATTTTTTTCAGGCAACTATTGACTGAAATAATTTACTTTTTTCGTAAAAGGTTACGAAAATTACATGGTTACACGGCCGTAGCTAGGGGGGGGCATTGTGGGGCAATGCCCTACCTTGAAATCACAATGCCCTACCTTAAAAATACCAAAAACTAAGATAAATTACTATAATTAAATTGTTTGTTCATAGTTTGAGATAAAAAATTGTAGCGATAGATAGGTATCCAAAATTTTCCGAACATACCACAGTTTGTGACATTCATTTCATATTCCGCCCTACCTGTAACTAATGCTGCCCTACCTCAAATTCGACTCTAGCTACAGCCCTGCATGGTTAGCAAACCAGTGATTGAAGTAATGATGTTTAAAACATGTTGGTGCTTTAAAAAATATTTTTTCTTTTGTCTAGGACGTCTGTCCCCTCACTCCACTTTGCCACCGGATGCAGCGTGCAAATCTAGTTCCTTTCAAATATGTTACACCCTAGCGGATGTACGATGATGGGGATTTTTTAGGATGCACTTAACCGAAAAACTTTAGGAGCTAAATATTGATCACTAAATATTCGTTACAGCTAAAATAAAATAGTTGTTTACTTGATTAAAAGTACTTCGTCGTTTTCTGGCTGGGGCTTGGGAGCCAGAACTTTGTTTCTTTTTTTTGGTTGGCAACACCTGATTCCTTTGGTGTTAATGATATCCTTGAGCGAGGGTGACTAATTACTATCAGGTGGCTCGTTTACCAGCTATTCGCATATAAGCCTAAAGTTTTGTACACCATTTTCGGCTATTTAAAAATAGTCCCTGAAATTTCTTCGTCTGAGAAGTATTCCAAATCTAATCTCTGGTCTAAATATCTAAATATCTGGCTAAATATCTTGTTTCAGGTTAACATCCAATCGCAAAATGGCTTTACGCCGCTTTATATGGCTGCTCAGGAAAACCATGATGGCGTTGTCAAGTTCTTACTGGCGAATGGTGCGAACCAAAGCCTGGCTACAGAGGTAAGATATGCTTAAGTTTTAAATAATAAAATATATTATGTTAAGTACCTTAAAGTTTATATTGTAATTACTCGAACTGTGCCTTCATTAGAGCTTTGTGAAATATTTTTTTTCTCAATTAATTTTATTCTCTATTAATTTTTTTCTCAATGAACACTGGCGAATTTTTGACTAAAATTTAATGACCTTGCGCTTTTTATTTATGAAAAAAAAAACATATGAAAGCACCACCGCTAATGATTATAATTAATTTGGGTATGCCATACAAGGGCTTAGCTTGTTTGCATTAAAGTGCTTATCAAATAAAATTATCTAGATGACACTGAATACTTTTGGTAATAATATGTTGTGGGGGCAGCAAAGCATTCTGTAGAGAATAGATCAGCTTTGGTTCTTAACCACAACGTAATTTACTGAACCATAGAGTGGATATAGATCAATAAACTTTGAGCTAAGCTAGACTTAGAGTGTTCTGTCTTAATCTAAAACCAAAAGACGAACAGAGATAGAATAACGAAAGAATGCCGCCTCTGTTTACGCAATCTTAGACGCTGAAGAGGAACATACATCAAGTAATTGTTTATACTTAGGATGGATTCACACCCCTGGCTGTGGCGATGCAGCAAGGTCATGAGAAGGTGGTTGCTGTCCTGTTAGAAGCAGATACTCGCGGAAGAATTCGCTTGCCAGCTCTCCACATCGCTGCCAAGAAGGATGATGTTAAAGCTGCTAATCTTTTACTGGAGGTAAATCTAGGATGAATGTATAGAAAACTTTTTAAGTGTATTAAAGATAAAAATAGAGTAAATGATGGTAAACATGTAAATGAGGCAGGATCTAAAGTAAGTAGATTATATTCTACTCATATTGAGGATTATATTAATAACAATAAAATAAAACTTGGTAGATAATGGCGATGAATACAAATTAAAATATACTTATCTCGTAATTAGGATATCTTAACTCAGCTAAGAAAATAAGAGCTAAATAATGTTAAGGTAAATGAAAATTGTGTAAGAGCTTTAAAAGCTTATTCAAGGAAGCGAAGAATAGCACCTTCTTGTTTTTAAAAGCCGTTTAACAACGTGATTATTATTTTCTTCGTAGAAAAAGTAGGATTATACTATTTCTGATAAGAATATTTACTTGAAAAGCTGATTATTACAGCTTTGCACGGAAGGTTGGTTTTGTTAGAGAAATAATTTATAACCCTGAGACGGATAATAATATTTCTCGGGATTCGGAATTCTTGTAACGATTCGTCTATGTTTCTCTTCAAAATTTATTTATTTATATAATATATGCAATGCCCTTAATACCTTGTTTCTTTTAGAATGAACACAACCCCGACGTAACATCTAAATCCGGATTTACCCCGCTGCACATCGCAGCGCACTACGGGAATGAGTCGGTAGCCAGGTTGCTGCTGGCTAAAGGCGCTGATGTTAATTGCGCGGCCAAGCATAACATTTGCCCACTTCATGTTGCGGCTAAGTGGGGTAAGTGTGTACAAATTGAACTGGCATTAGTTATAAAAGATGGGGTAAGTTGTTTGCAAATAGAACCAACATTAGTGATAAAAGATGAGTAAATGTGACCAGAACCAGCATTATTTATAAAATAATTTGGTATAAAGGTTTCAACTCAAGGTAATGTATAAATATTGGTATGACTATTATTGGGTGTGAGCGTAAATAATGTAAATACCACCTTTTTGCTTGATTCATTCGCCAAATGACTCGTCGTGTTCTGACTTGGAACTTATAACCAATACTTCATTTCTTTATTGTCTTTTCCTATTTGGCCTGCAACATACTATATTTTAGTATAAGATTTTTTGTCAATATCGTTAGTATTTACTGGTGTACCTACATCAAACTATTGTATCGTGTTAGTGTTTTCCATGGGGTAAAGGTGGCCTAGGACTGTTAATTGTTAATTTTCTTGAATTTGGTTACTGGTCCACGGGCGATGATGATAATTTCTTATCAGGTGGCTTACCTGCTCGTTTGTCAGTTACTTACATAAAAAACGTACGATTTCACCAGGTAAAGACAACATGGTAGCGCTACTCTGCGACAACGGCGCTAACGTAGAAGCGCGGACTCGAGACGGTCTGACGCCATTACACTGCGCTGCGCGGTCGGGCCACGAGCGTGTCGTCGAGACCTTGCTGGATAGAGGCGCACCTATTACTAGCAAGAGCAAGGTAGGTGAAGGTGATGATGATGATAATGTTAATGGTGATAATGTTGATGGTGATAATGTTGATGGTGATAATGTTGATGGTGATAACGTTGATGGTGATAACGTTGATGGTGATAACGTTGATGGTGATGATGATAATGATAATAGCGTTGATGGAGATGATGATAATAACTTTGATGGTGGTGGTGATGGTGATAATAATGTTGATGGTGATGATGATGATAAGGTGAATGATGGTGATGTTGTTGTTGTTCATGATACTTCCTTTCTTTTTCAACTTTCTTTCTTGGCCAGCAAGCTGTAATAATGTTATTCGCGCATGACGTAACAGAGTTGAGTCAACGTCGAGTTGGTGTAATGTGCGAAACCTTTAGTAATAAGGACATCAATTGTTCTTAAATTTCGTAGTTAGTTGTTGCTTTTCTACATAAATTAAGCTCGCCATTATACCGTGATATTTTATTGTGGTCAATAAAGGTTAAATAAATAAATAAATAAATATTTTTTTATTGAATTATGTTGCATATTTAAATGACATTCCGTCAAGACTAAATCATACTAAATCATAATTTCCTCCGCTCAGAACGGCCTAGCACCCCTCCATATGGCAGCTCAAGGCGACCACGCCGAAGCAGCCAGGGTGCTTCTCTCGCGAAGAGCGCCGGTCGATGACGTCACCGTGGACTACCTGACCGCCCTGCACGTCGCCGCTCACTGCGGACACGCTAAAGTGGCCAAGTTGCTTCTGGACAGGTGATTGCTGCTTTGCTACTATTGAACGAATCTTATGACTGAAATGTGTATGAATATGGGGTATTTGGTCGTAGTTGGTGGAATTTAGTAGCAAGTCTTATTCTTATCCAAAATGCGCAACACATTTCATTCTGACCAGCTTTTTGCACCAGGTGAAAAAAAGATTTTAATACTTTTATATGTATTGCTACTCTTTAAAAACATCAAAAGTTTTTGCGGAATAGATTGTTACTTAATATTTTGCCAAAGATAACTATTCAGTATTATCTTGATGTTTTCAGTTATTCCTTAACATGACAATGAAAGCACATTCAACAAAGTTTTCAATAATCTATCCATCCATAATAATCTTTGAATAAATAACATCACACTAAATGGTCTGACTTTTTGACAGTAGCCGCAACTGATTCGAGGATTATGGACAGATACAATAGTGACAACGTGCATTAATCGATAAAGATTACTCGATGTATTTACATGTTATTGTATTGTATACAGAAATGCGGACGCGAACGCGCGTGCACTGAACGGTTTCACTCCGCTGCACATCGCCTGCAAGAAGAACAGGATCAAGGTCGTGGAACTGCTCCTCAAGTATGGTGCTAGTGAGTATTCTATCACATGGCGTTGTCCTGAAATATTCTTCTTCTTCTTTATTACTTACTCTGCTGGCGCAGCGATCCAAAGTGAGTCTGGGCCTCATACGAACACGAGAGCTCGCTACTTCTCCCCTATTTGCGTAGTCTCTCGCTATTTACTGGGTTTGAGTTCGCGTTGACTGCGTGGTGCGCGTGACTTAGAAATAATGCCCAGTCTAAAACACCGCGTATAAAGTAAACCACACCGCATAGAAGCATAATATTTTGTACGGAGGATTCCTATATTACGACTATGTGGGGAATTTCATGACTTTTTTGTAACTTTTGATAATTCACCCCAAAAATGAAGAATGTGTGAATTTATTTTATCAGAAAAAAATGTCTGCTTGACTAAAGACTTGGAATAGAAAAAAGAAACAAGAAAAAGGTGTTATACATTCGTTCATTATTTACAAGTTAGTTCTTGTCCAGAACTGTACTTGATAATAAGTAAAGATCTAGGGAGTTAAGCACACTTACGTATTACGAGCCTGTTCACTTAAGAGCTCACATTATACAGGCATCCAAGCAACAACAGAGTCGGGGTTGACTCCACTCCACGTGGCAGCATTCATGGGTTGCATGAACATCGTCATCTACCTACTGCAGCACGAGGCCAACCCTGACGTACCCACCGTGAGGGGCGAGACGCCCCTGCACCTGGCGGCTAGGGCTAACCAGGTAACCTTTGAACCTTTTGCTGTCTAACACTGAACTATAATTACAAATGATGTTTGCGAAATATACTGTTGCCAATTGGCTACAGTTTTCAGCGGATTCAGCCGATTTGGAAAAGAGAACGGGGGCTCGATTTTGAAAATAGAACTTCCTTTGTTCGTGATGTCTGTTCTGGTACTTTTGTAAATTGTACTTCAATGCTATCTAAGCAGATAACGATCCACTACTCCAGATTGGACGGATGGAAATTTGTATGTATGTATGCTGCTCATAAACCTACGAGGCGTAGCGATTGCTATCTAATAACCAGGATCGATGGCAAAATATTTTGGTTGTGAAGCGAATAAATCAAATGGTTTTCATTTTACAGAAGAATGCTTTAATGTAATGTTTTGTTGAGTTGACACCAGAAATTGGGGACCTTTTGAATTATTGGCTATAATAATATGTACATGTGTTATCAAAAATACTTGACTATTTTTTAAATACTTGCTAGTAAAAAGCATCTAAACCGATCAGCACTTTATTGTCTCACTGTCCTCAGTTTTTTCGAGTGTTAGTAGATAGACAGACTTCTACTTACCGAGATAATGTAAACATGTAAACATACAAATAACTCATTATCTCCCAACAGACAGACATAATCCGCATTCTCCTCCGCAACGGCGCAGCAGTAGAAGCTAAGGCCCGCGAGCGTCAAACACCTCTCCACATCGCCTCACGGCTGGGCAACGTGGACATCGCAGTGCTGTTGCTGCAACATGGCGCTGACGTCAGGGCTATGACCGCTGACCATTATAACGCGCTGCATATCGCTGCTAAACATCATAGCCATCCGGATGATACTGATAGTGCTGCTACGAGTCTTAAGATGGTTGATGTAAGTATTCATGAGGAGAACAATTTACAGATAGTTGATGTAAGTATTGTATTTATGAAGAGAACAATTTACACCCCTTTAAGAATAATGCTCGAGCGAGTTTGGCATTGTTAAAGCTATGGAGAAGTGCAGAAGCATTTATTAATGGAATTCGTAACTTTTAATTTAATTATTAGGTTTTCAAATAATAATTTTATAATACGTAAGTATTTTTTGAGTGGAGGAAAAATGTTACATGTATCTAAAGTATAACGCCCCAACTCAGAGTCACAGTTCCTTTAATCGCTCCTAAGTAAAGAATTACCGTACAAATATGTACTAAGGAGCAATTTATCTAAGCGTTAGTGACTCTGAGTTGGGGCGTAAGTCATACATGATAAATAATTATATCTTATTTCAATTATCTTGCTAACTTGAAAGTAAACAAAAATTATGTTTTTTAAAACATTTGTACTTTAAATTATCAGTAAGTTGGCTCATGGTTCTATTATGCTGATAGTAGGTACATGAAGTATGGATAGGTTTGTAGATTTTAAAAATAAAAGTTTGGTCTTCTAATGTACTAGTATTGGAATAATATTTATTCTATCCGTATAGTTTCAATAATTTGTATTGTGCAGGTCGCAGCCGCTCTGATTGAACATAACGCACCCCTGTCTGCGACCACGAAGAAAGGATTTACCGCATTGCACCTTGCAGCTAAATATGGAAACCTAAAGGTGAACATAACTTCTACTTTTGCAGTTGGTTGATAAATGAAATGTTGATTGAAGACTGACCTATTTTTAAATGATTTTATTTAACTAACTCTGTTTGTGTGTCAAATCTTCTAAGCGTAATTAGACTACTTCTTTATTTCACTTGCGTCAAATTTATCTGGTTAAAAGGTAATTTTTTTTTCTCTTGAGAACAGTTGGGTTTATGGTTAACGCGTGGAGCCGCAACAAACAAACTCACTTTCCCATTACTAATATGGTCTTCTATAGTTATACTCGTATAGTCTTTATGGTCTTCTATAGCGACTTAGCCTTATTGTCCAATCACAGGTAGCCAAACTACTCCTCGCCCACGGCGCATCCCCCGACCAGGCCGGTAAGAATGGCATGACTCCACTCCATATCGCGGCACATTACGATCAGCATGCTGTGGCCACACACTTGCTGGAGAAAGGGGCTGATGCGAAGGTGAGTAATTTGTTATAGCAACAACCCATTAATGGCCAACTACTGGGAAGGATCTCTCCTAGTCAGGAGGCCTAGAGCATACTCCACCACGCTGCTCCATTGCGGATTGGTGGAAGGGTTAATGGCCATCCCGAGTGTCGGAAGTTTTCAAACCGTTATAACTATTCAATTTGTTATAACTAGCCGTTAAATAGATAGACGTGCAAACGATCCTGATGGCTACCGTCGCTTGTGGACGTTACTAACACGAAAGACATCATTGATGTGTTGCCGACCAAGAAAAAAGATCTCTTGAGTCTCAAACCCCCACGGGGAATAATGAGTCGTTTGGCGCATAGAGTACGTTTAACTATGATTAAGTTTGGTGGGTTACGACGAGTCGCTTGGCGGCTGACTCAAGCATAGGGTGGTAGCTAGATAGGCAGGGATGCAAAAAAATAATTAAACCACCATCCGTCGTCGTGTTTTTTTGCGTGAATTAAATTAAAAATAAATCTATACCTAAAATACATTTCAAAAGACTACTTCCTAATCTATAACAACCACTCGCAGGCCGTAGCTAAGAACGGCCACACTCCCCTGCACATAGCGGCCCGCAAGAACCAGATGGAGACGGCGGCCATACTGCTGGAGCACGGCGCGCTCGCCAACGCCGAGTCCAAGTCGGGCTTCACACCCATACATCTCGCTTCTCAGCAGGTAATAGATACTAGATACTAGGTATAATACTAGGTAATACTATGTAATATGTATATCTGATATAAATTTTAATAACAGGTAGGTATTTTTAATCACTATTATTGTACTAGGTATTACTTATTATTGTGGAGATGTCACCTGATCCCTGTCAGATCCTTATAAGCATACTTCCCTAAGTCACAGAGTACTTAATCACTACGTGCCCTAAGTATAATAAGAAAAAACGTATTGTCGACGAAATAAAATTGGGAAATGGGTATGATGATGAAGATGATGATGATGCGGAGTATTAATCTTAAAATCTATACAGACATAATTAAGATAAAGAGTATTTTGTTTGTTTGGTTTGAACGACCTAATATCTGAAAAAGCGAGTCTATTTGAAAAAATATTTTGTGTGTGATAGCCACATTCATGAGAAAGGCTATGTTATTATTTTTGACACAGATACCTACTGCTACACTGATGCCTATATAAATTATTATATATTGTATAAATGATGATGATATAAATGTTAATAGCAGGGCTAGCTACTAGTGGCCCTTACAATCGTGTTTATTTGTTAAAGCAAAGAATACGCCAAACTTAATGTACCTATGACTTTTGTATGCAAAAAAATTTTACAATCAGCTATTTTTCACAGGGCCACACAGAAATGTGTTCACTTCTTCTAGAACATGACGCAGAAGTAAACAAGCAGGCTAAGAACGGCTTGGCGGCGCTGCATGTCGCGGCGCAAGAAGATCGCGTTGCTGTGGCTCAGTTGCTGGTGAAGAATGGAGCAGAGGTTTGGATACTTCTTTCGTCTTTTTTCTTGACTGACAACGTTTTGATATTTTTTTTGATGTCACTAATGTGTTGGAAAAGCTCGCCAGCTCTTTTGTCGAGTATAACAGAAAATATAACAAAATACGAATACAATGTCATACCTTTTCTGAATATGAAATACAATAAATTCTATAGTCAACGAAGCTTAAAATTAACTATAATAAAACGCACAAATTTAGTAAAAAAAGCTTATATTATCATATGCGCATTAAATGATGACAAGCGAAGCAATTAGTGTGGAAAAATTACAAAAGATAAAAAGGCATTTTTTTATTTCTAAACTGTTTCCATTCAGGTTGATATTTGTACTAAAGGCGGGTACACACCACTGCACATCGCAAGCCACTACGGCCAAATCGCGATGGTGCGGTATCTGTTAGAGAATGGCGCTTCTGTGAAGGCTCAGACTACTCACGGGTAATATTTATTATAAGTTGATGTTTTTTTCTCTAATATATTGTCCTAAGTTGAAGTTCAGATCAATGATATTATAATGTAAAAAGAGGTAAACATGTCATAGTGAGCTGACGATGACGAGCGTAAGAACAGGCAATTGACCGTTCTGCTCGTAGTTGCTCTGTCAATACAAGACGATACGTACGCTTTTGTTGTTGTCAGAAATGCTTAACATTTGACATACAGCGTTAAAATGCCTTCGTGTATTATACCAGTGTGATTGGTGTTAGTGAAACAAAAGGTAAACTTGTGTGTGTTGTAGCTTTTTTCAGAACAGATTTTTTGGTTGATTTGTAAGGGCATAACTTATCTATATTTTTTAAATATCATTGATTCAGATTTAATGTTTATTTTATTTGAAACAGTGCATGAACTATTATTTTATAGTTAGAAATGATGTTATTCGTAACAGGTACACGGCGTTGCACCACGCAGCGCAGCAAGGCCATATCAATATCGTCAACATACTTCTGGAGCATAAAGCCGATCCCAACGCCACTACTACGGTAAGTAACTTATCTCATCAAAAAGAAATGTGAGATGAGAGCCAATTTAAAAAAAAAGAATTGAGATCTAAATGGGTGCCAAGTTCTGTGTAGAAAAGCCTAAAATTTTATTCACATGAACATGTAATTCAAGCTCCACATTTGACTTGATTAGTTTTCACGTACCTACCTAGGCTATAATTATTATAATTGTTAAGTCTGTAAGTTTAATGTAATACCTATGTTACTTTTTAAAATTTGGTTGCTAACCTATACCATAGAAGAAATAATAGTACTTATCATAAGCACCTATACTTCCAGTATGGTTATTTTCATGAGTACTTATGTTTCTTTTCTGTGGGGTTTCATTTCGGAGTATTATTCCATCACATCGTTTTGTCCCTTTCATCTTTATTTGTCTCTTCACCAACTTCAAAAAAGGAGGTTCTGTATTCGTGTTGTGTAGGTATATCCGCAATTTTCTCAAAATTACTGATTTTAGTTTTAATATCAACTACAATATTTCTTATATTTTGCTATCTCTCTATAACTCAATAAATTTATTGTATTCATAGAACGGCCAAACACCTCTTGACATCGCATCAAAGCTTGGCTACGTCACGGTGATGGAAACCCTCAAGGAGGTATCAGAGCCTTCCATTGCACCAGCATCCCAGGAGAAGTACAAGGTCATGGCACCTGAGCTGATGATGGAAACCTTTATGTCTGATTCTGAAGAAGAAGGAGGTAAGAATATAAAAGGTGATGAGAATTATTGCTATACTGTAATTGTTAAATTTGTTATTGTTATGTTTTGAAAGAAATCTTTATAATTTCATGATAATTATTTATGATGCAAAATGTTCTGGAGTTATTAAATTGTCCTTTGTAAATTATATTAAATTTCATAACTTAAATTAAAACAGGAGATATCTTGTACATCTTGTTATCTGTCCATAAAATTTACCCTTTAATTTTTTTTACTAATTGTAGTAACCTAGTCATGTACCTTCTATTACAATAATTGCATAAGAAGTATAATATTCATAATCTACAGATGAAATTGGTATCATGTTTTTGTCTAACCACCATTGGCACTTCTGATCAGAGCGCCGCATGTTCATGTTGCTTATCTTTATATTTGCGTCACAGTCTATCTTATAATAACATTGTAGTTCTCTGTCACCGTACATAATTTTCCACATTGAGTTCTATCAATCAGTTTTTAAAAGCGATTATCTAACAATCGGGCGCCACAAATCTCCTCTATTTTGAATCGTATCTTCATTTCCATAACGTTAATTAACATTATACTCGTAATTAATCACTTCTCAGAACAAGTTCTTTTGCGGCCCTTCCCAATATTCTGTCTATAATTCTTAAGTAAGTTGCTTGGCAAACACTCACGACAAGTTATTACTTCTTTAGGACCTCCTAACTTATCCAGAGAGTAAGGACAGATAATTTATTGGAAACTGCCGTTAGTCTTCCAAAGACAATAATAAATTCATGACCATAAAGTGCACAACAAACGTGTGTCTGTTTCCAAATTCTATTTAATATGCAATACCAGACTTCCTTCCCGCACCAGGTGAGGACGCAATCCTCAACGACCAGCCGTACCGGTACTTGACAGCTGATGACATGAAGTCCCTCGGAGATGACTCCTTACCCATTGACGTCACCAAGGATGAGAGAACAGAGTCGGCGTTGAGCCACAAGAATATCATGGAGATATCTCAAGGTGAGTCCTTTTTCTTGAAGAATCAGCATTAATCTATCTCTGCTTTCTTATGGACTTATTTTATAATAAATCACTCCTAAGCAACTAAAACAGCGAACATCATTAAGGATTCAATTTGACGACCCTGTAGCCTAGATGGTAGCGATCCTGCTTGCGAAGCGAGGGGTCCCGGGTTCGATTCCCGGATTCCATTAATATTTGTACTCGTAATTAATCACTTCTCAGAACAAGTTCATTTGCAGCCCTTTCCAATTATTATCCGGGTGTTATTATGATGTGTTATATTTGTCGTCCATGCCACCCGCGAACCAGGTAAAAACCTACTGCGGGGTATGTGTGTGTGTTTATTTATTTATTTTATTCAAACTTCAACATAGGGGAGATGGGTTAAAAGATTGATGGTCAACCTAAATAATCAGTCAAAAACTTTTAGACATTATTATTAGGTAGATATTAAGCCCTGGTTTATGAATAATGGATTACAATAACTATGATATATTGCATGAGCTACGTACCAATTGACGTAGTGATGAAGTGCTGGGTGATGATGTGGGGCTCATAAGATTTGGTTAATATCGCATAAAGTTAGTCATTGTTTTGGAACAAAAACACGCCAATCAGTATGATCGTGTCTCTTCTTTAAAGTAACATTCTACAAAATTATTATACAAAAGTATTCTACAAAAGTATTCTACAAAATGTTTTTTCTCAGGATCGGTGAATGGCATGCCCTACCAGCCGCAGCAGGAGGTGGTGGTGAAGAGCATCAGCCGATACAGCACTGCGCAGGCGCCGGAGGGATACTGCTACAACGTGGATCCTACGCAACCCAAGTCAGTAGCTCAATATTATCATTAAGAGTAAAGAGAAGGGGCCTGAAGGGTATTATATTAGTAGTTATTATATTTCACGTAAGAGTTACCTCGATACAATTACAATAGATTTTGTATAAAAGCGTGTTTCTTAGTCTTTTTAAACTATTATTTATTTTTTCATTTTTCAGTTTCACATTTGTAATAAAATTTAGGTTTTTCTTTCTTTCTTTTTTCTTTAAATATTTAATTGTCATCGGTCCTCGATAAGTCTACAAAGTTTGAAAGAAATCTGAGCGTTTGAACGATGTACATACATCATTGATGTACGTATGAACATAATTACGAAGATTGGTTTACATAATAATTATACCAACGGTCATACCATTAGTATTACTGTACATTCCCATGAAGTAAATAATTTGCGAAATGTTGTACGATTCATCACCTTGTCATGTCATCTTTGATAAACTACATAGTATTCGTAACGTCAATACAATTGGCATTAGCTACTATTCTGATTCCTTTCCACAAATAACCATTAACCATGAGCCATCAATTAGAAATAATTCCATTGTTTTCAGATATCTATTGCTCTGTGAACTAATGATTCGTGATTGATTCATGCATACGCATTCTCAATTGGACGCTGCAGGAAAAAGCTGCAGTGGAAAAAGTAAGTTTGTTACAATGGCTCATATTTGCCAAAATAATGTATTATTTGACATATAATTGTAAAAAAATTAAACTTATGTACTTTACATGCTTAATATTTATTATTTACTATTAACAATAAAATTTGAAAATTGATCTAGGCATATTATTCTGTATTCAAGAAATGTATTTTTTATATCGTTCTTACTCTGTACGATTTACTTGCAGACAGTTTTCACTCAGACATTACGGAAGGTCAAAATATTATGCATTCTTGAAACTTGTTTCGTTTTGAAAACTTTTAATTGGTTTTGTTTCGAAAATTCGTGATGTTAAAAAGTAATTTTTAACACTTTTCTTAATAACTTAAATCTCTTCTATACAATAGGTGTATGTGAGCCAGCCTTTACTAGAAAAGTAGTATTATAGTACTTTTACTTGTTATCTTGTAGTTTCCTCGTATCATTCCTGGTGGACGCCAGGGGTGGTGCCATGCGTGGTTGTCGCGGCGGTGGCGTTCGGGTCATCGTACCACCACTGTCTGCCCAACAACCTACTAGAATTACTTGCAGGTAAACGGTGTTTTAACGGGCTTATATTTACATAAAGGACAGTAGTGTTCAGAAATAGTGTTCCCCCAACTGTTGGTTTAGAACCGCTTTTCCTTACAAATTACGATATTTATATTTATTTCTTCTTCAGCACAGCGACGATCGAATGATGATCTCCAAACATTGTGATTGAAATTTGTACTACCAAAGCTTACATTTTTGTGTGATAATTAATGATTAAAACGTTGTTAAACATTTGATATTGTTTTACTTATATTATACGGTATTAAAAAGGGATGGGTATTATAATAACGTGATAAGTTCGAGAGCCTGATAGATCATATCCGCAGCGCCACTGATGTGCAAAGCTGTTCAGAATAAACTACAATATTATCAGAAATTTTCTTTCGATTTTTTATTCGGTTTCAGTTTCGATTGTTCTACTTTTAAACAATTAGTAATCATTTCTACATTCCTTATCCCCTTGTCCGGAACATATTTTTGGAACTATTGATGTCCATGAGCGATGGTAACATTAATCAAACTTTTAAATTTCAGAATGTTTTTAATAATAATAATGACGCTTCACACTCATAGCCCACTCAAGGAATCCCTGTGTCGTGGGTGCCATGGACAACACACAGAACACACCCAGACCGAGAACAGAAATTCAGACTTATCATTCAAATTTCCGCCTCGCTGGCAATCGAACCCAGGACCCTTGGCGCGGCGATTCGACATGGTAACCATCGCGCCACACAGGTCATCAATGTTAAAACTCATAGCCGCTCATGGACATCAGCAATGCCAAAAAGCTGTTTCCTTACATAAAATCTCTACTCTTACAGATACTTGAAGCCGTCTCGTATTAACCACATGCCTCCACTCATGGAAGGGGAAGCCCTGGCATCACGGGTGTTGGAGATGGGGCCGGTGTCTGCTAAATTCTTAGGGTAAGATCATCTGTGTCAATGAAATATCTATAACTGACAGGGCTGAGACTGAATAGTATATTACGGTACTTTGCGTTAAGTGGTTGATGCATGCAAGGGCCTATAGTTGCTAAACACTGGGCAATATTAGACCGTTTAAGTCGCGAGTATCGGTCTATTTTATATCACAGTGACCTAAATCTGAACTTAAAACTAACGTTTTTTCTCGACATATGTAGGTTTTTTTATACCTTGCGAAGATGTGTTAGTTGTTACTTAAGTTGTATAATATTATTGCACGGTGTTAAGTTGACAGCTGAGCGTACTCCATTCTATTTACGTGGCTAAGCAGTAATGTTAATAATCTAATTAATGTTCTGTGTAATATAGTGAAGACAAGAAAAAACAACAATGTCAAAGTCAAAATATTTTATTCATATAGGTATCACTGATACACTTATGCACGTCATTTTTTTAAATCTACCAATCTAACCATTTTCAATCTACAATGTTGAACGTTATGCTATGACTGTTTCCAGGCCAGTGATACTAGAATTCCCGCATTATGCTTCCTTACGAGGTAAAGAACGAGAGATCGTCATCTTGCGCTCCGACAACGGAACGAGTTGGCGAGAGCATAATGCTGACGCAACTGATGACGTAGTTCAGGATATCCTTCACGAAACCTTGGAGATCGAAGGTGAGAACTTTGGAGAGATGAATTAATATTCTGTAGTACAAAAGATAATTAAAAGTGAGTTAGAAGCTACTGGAGAACACGTTCTTGATATTACTGATAACATCAATCAGGAACATAAGACCAGTTTACATGAAGCTGTAAGATAATAATTGATTACTGAATTTGCAACAAGGAAAAACCTTGTTAGAATTACATAACCTCTACATAACTAATAAATTGTTTTTTTCAATGGATTCTACTGGATATCGAGCTCTTTCCAAAGTGTAATACAGTGGTTTCTTGTTTTGACTTCTCAGAAACAAATGAAGAAGAGAAAGGATGGGATGCACCTCGCATCACTCGCATCCTTACACATGACTTTCCGCAGTACTTCGCAGTTATTTCGCGCATACGACAAGAAGTGCATGCTATTGGGCCTGAAGGTAATCCATTTGTTACATGCTGTATGTAAAACCTTGCCATATGGAAAACAAAGTTCTTGCAAATATATGGAGCACTACATTCAAAACAAAAGTTCCATATCCGTCAGTAAAAGTATGGACCCTATTAATATAATTTGATAATTTAATAGAAAGTAACTTATTGTTTAAGTAATACTAAATTTCTAAGTGTGTATCATTCAACCCAATATGAACACGTATTAAAATTTTTCATCGTAACCTCTTCTTGTCACGATCGTTTACATGTATGAAATTGTTATTGTTATTGTTATTGTTATTGTTATTTGTACAATCATCTTATTTCCCTTTGCTCTGTACTTTTCTCACACTGAAAACTAATCGTTTCTCAGACTGAAAATTGTGGTTATAATCAAGAAATACATAGAAATGTCAAATTATTCCAGGTGGCATGGTGTCAAGCTCTGTCGTACCTCAAGTACAAGCCGTGTTCCCCCAGGGGGCGCTTACGAAGAAGATCAAAGTCGGACTCCAGGTAAATCTGTTCAAACCTCGCACAGGTGTTAAGGACAAAAATCTAAAAAAGATCACCGTCAATAACGTTTCGAAGAAGAAACGGTTCTCTCTAATTTGGTAGGTGATTTTGAAAATATCGATGTGGGTGTTAACAATGATAATAACGGTTATCATGAGAAGCAAGAAAGCAAAGTATAGGATGATTATGCTTATGAAATATGTAATGGAAATTTAGATAAATATATAACTTAAAGCAACATAATTAATCAGAAGTACTAAGGCCGCAAAATTGACATTAGTATATTATGCTAGTATTTTTAAGTTGCTAGTGCAGGTAAATGAATAAAATATATCTTGCAATGAAAAAACGTAGATAGATTTTTATACATCTCCATCGAGTTATTTGATGGAAAAAAATAAAGGTACGACGAGAAGTATTAAGACTTAACTTAAAGTTTTAAATAATTGAAAAGGACTTGGCATTTCACTTTTTAAGAACGTTTGTGGTGTTGTAGTTAAGATATTTTCTCAGATGAGCAGGCTTAGTAGGTTGCGTAATTAAAAGAAAATAGACAATAGACAAAATACAGCCAAATATTTGTGTTCTGACTATACCTATAGTACAAAAAATGGATGCCAAATATTATTTTTTCACGTTTGCTAAATGATCATTACAATTAAGGATTTCGTAGTTATATTTCAGGATTTCAAAGCAATAATAGCATCGCTATCGCTTATTGACTAATATAAACTTACCTTGTATAGCAATATTATTTTTTCATGCCCAATATGCTAATAATAAATATCGTATTAAAATGCTTTCCGTCTCTAACGTAATACGAGTGAAATAACAATATGTTTTTTAATGTATACATTTTACCAATATATTTTCGTATGAAATAATAAAAAATGTATAACTTGCTATTTTAATAAATGAAATCTGTTTGGGTTAATATTATTTAGAATAGGTTGTGAAATCCACACGAATTAAATATACTTGTAATGAAGCTAATAATTACTAACTGAATGATGATTAAACAAGTGTATTTGGTTCGTTGGGTCTAAGTAGGGTTATTATACACGCAGTATTACAGAATTTAGTGATTAAAAGTATTTATATTTATAAGTTGTCCCTTAGGGCCTTTGATAATTCTGAAGTTACCAGTTTGTATAACGAAAATGAATACGAAATAAAAGCAAATAAGTGAGAAATAATGTTTTGAACATGAAATTAATTTTAAAGTTAATAAAACATATCTAAATAATTGTATCGACCTTAGATGTCGGTCTTTGACATGTGATTCTAAATTACTAGATATTGCGTAACTTATACTTGTAATGTTATACCCAATAAATTTAGAATAACTTAAAAATACTTATAATTTGTAGATGATTATGAATATTATGAATAAAGTAATTTTTACGATACAGCTTTGTTTTCAATTTAAGCAAGTTTGAAATATGAAATCACTACAGTTGCTGAGTATAAAGCTTTTCTCACACAGCGTGGAGTTTCAAGTTTTGGAATTGTAATCGCTAGATGGTCTTTAGGCGTGATTCTTAGCATGCTATTGCAAACAATACTGGTTTGTATGTGAATTATATAAATGATAATCTTAATGTTTTATGATTGTGTGGTTTTGTACAATGTTTAAGTGAGATATTTAAAACAATATAGATAAGTAGCATAATCGTGTATTTTTAAGTCGATTGCTAAATTTATTGGGTGATGTTAAGTTTTGCTTCGAATTGCCATGTTAATACGACTGACTGTTTGTGAAACTGTTATTTCCTAAAGACCAAGCGTGAGATTTGCATGATTTGTACATATTTTATTTGCCATTATTTTTAGTGTTTTGAGCTTATTAGTAAAATGTGTGTTGCATCCTGATTTTGAAGCGCATGTGTGAGAAATGTGATGTACGACTGCGATTATAATTCGGGGTGTGGTTATGGAGTTTTATTTCAAACTGCTTTTCTTGTGATTTCATACGTTCATTGTTGCTTAATGCACCGTCTGCTCTTCGCCACCTTTCCTATTTTGTTCTTGATTAAACACAAAATCCAGTATATTCAATAAATGTGCGTTACCTAAGTGTCTTTGAAGAATTTTGTACTTCAGAGGTAAGTACAAGAAAATGTATTATAATTTGCCTTAATGCACACATCTGTTCGCTATTCACCAGAAGCATGACTTTTATTATTTATCAATCGCGTTTGGTCTTTAGATTACTTATTTATAACATCAAGTATCCATATCTAACAAAATTTTTGACATTTATTTTACAGGCCCAGATTATTGATTCAGAATTGACTGCGAAGTTGCTAGGTCGCGGCGTTGCTGTATCCCCAGTTGTGACAGTAGAACCACGCCGTAGAAAGTTCCATAAAGCCATAACCCTTAGTATGCCTGCTCCGAGACCCCATACTCAGGGGATGACCAACCAATACAGCACTTCATCAGCTCCGACACTTAGACTACTTTGCTCCATATCAGGTATGCAAAAATATTTCGCTTTATATTTTCTACAGATAAAATTAGTTGCTGGAAACAATACTTGAGGCTAAGCTCTGTCAATGAGATGTGAGAGCAATGTTTGTTTATCTTTTTACCAAGATTCGTCTTTTTAATATAAACAACCAAGATTGGGAAGAGGACGTCATTAAATTGATCCTCTAAACTAATCAAGACAATGTGAAATATGATAATTAATTACATATAAGACAAAAGAACATCTGCTAATTAATTTCATTGACTGAACTTTAAGATCATTAGAATCGGGTCAAATTATTTACTTTTCATAAAGGTAGCTACTTTCACTTTTATCAATAATTATTTTATTATAATTAATTTGTTGTTTCCAATAATTAAAGAAAAGTTCTGTGAAGTGTTGCAATGGAGTATGGCTTTTTGCTATCTTGACGACATAAATAATATGGCTTTGCAAAAGTTGGAGGTAAGTCAGCCTACAAAATTTAGGAACATTAGGCTTATAATAATTCTGCTTAAATTGTCAATAGGTATAAGAGTTATAGTAATTGACCAATATTCCATTACAACACGCTAGTTGCGTAGAAAGGCATAGACGAAATCAATAATTAAAACCTTTTAATTCGTATTCGTATTCCGTAAACTTACAGTTATAAATACGGTAGACGTTAGAAACTTGAAATTTTATATAGTACTCATTATTATCTAGATAGTCAAAAACTCATAGTTCAATTTATATTTAAAATTATAGTAATTTGTCTCTTTCATAAAATGTAAAGACTAGAGTAGAAAGAAGAAATCTTGATACGTTTTAGTACTACATGTCCCAGAATTCTAGACATCGGGATGAGCATGTTGAACGAAACAATGATTATATTTATAGACTAGTTTTCATTTTTTATTCTACTCTAAACAACACTTGACCATCAATTGAAGTTTAAAACTGTAAGGACACTAAGGGATATTATTTAAGAATCGCTTATAGCAAATACACAGAGCAGCTAAAGGGTGCGTCCCTGTGTGCGTTTTGTGCGTGTCTACATTGTCTTTGTTCTCGTGTGTTTGTGTGTGTTGCACGCTCACCGTGTGTGGCGCTATATTATATCTACGCTGCCACCTTATCGGCGCGCACCATCAGGGGTATTTCGCAAAAGATCTCTCGAAGGTAAAAAAATTAGAGGTACTTACAAACTAACTATAAAAACAAAGACTAATCGGTTTAAGACCCACGTTATTTTATTTCGTTTAATTTTCGTCCCCTTTCGATTCAGTTCTTGTTTTCATGTCATTCCCCTCACGATATTTATACTCGTTTTGATTTAGTTTTAATAAGAGTATAATTATCAGACACATTAATTTTCTTCCCTCTAACACTTTTTGAATGCTTAAACATATTTTGCTTTTCATACATTTTTCCTCTTTGCACGGGCTGAATTTTTTACGCTTTATTATTTCACATTCACTATGTATCATAAAATCAGTGAATTTTGAAACGTGAAAACAATGCACAGCGATCTATCTCACACGATACAGTTTAGCAATGACGTTTTAAACAGGAGTTCTAGTTGATTGCAATGACCTACTGCGACACCCTTACAATTTTAAACAACTATAATTTTATAGCGCACCGAAAATTATTATTAATGAATCACTTCGGTGCCATATTTCTTCATTACCATTTCATACTGCGTCAATGTTCCCAAGAGTTATATTATTTTGCTTGTACTAATGTTGTTCTTTTCCAAAACGGCCTATCAGTTCAATTATATTTTTATCATTTTCGTTTATCTTTTACATCATTTCTTCACTATTTGAATCACTCTTATTGACATCAGATATTTTTTTGTTTTATTAGACAATGTCCTTCGAGAGATCTGTTTTCCGAAAAACTAGACAAAATCTTTGGCAACTTGTTTAAAATTGTAGAATCATTTTTTATTTTTAAAAATTTAGCACTTTAATATTATAGGCAGGTTTACGTGCAGAATGTCCCACTAAGTCACTTTTTCATTAGTAACAAGTATGATGCGGTATGTTATTCGTTTCGTGTGGTGTGTCGTCCTTGCTTGTGTGTGTTTGCTATAGGCCGTTTTGGAAACATTATTTTTATTTACTTTTTGTATTATTTTTACCTCTTTCCAATTTATAACCTTGTTCTACACCATTTCTGGCAATTGTTTATATTTGACTAAAATATAAAATACCCTAAATGTCTGATATTTACTAAACATTTTTAAGATAATTTCTGTAAAGTGAATGTATTCGTAGTTAATGATGGCATTACCGTAGAAGAAACTGAATAGGTAGCAGTATCAGCTTTAAGCATGCATTTATTGAGGCAAAATTATTGTGCAGTTCAACAAACAGCGTTTCAGCCGCTAATGCATTTATTGCTTATGTTAAAGAAAATTGGCAAGTTCTAAAGTGCATAGTTGCGTGCGTCATCGGATTTTGAAGCTTGGAAGTTTTGAATGTTAACCAATCAGAAATTTCATATTGGACAAATTACAACAGGAGGAACAAATCGAGCACATTGGGAAGATGTTACTGAGAATACTCCATTGACGTTTGTCAACGATTGCGTCTCTTTCACTACAACTGTTTCGGCTCGCTACTGGCTGATCGATTGCCGACATGTCGAAGATGCTACTAAGATGGCTACGGAATTATATAGGCAAATATAATTTTTTTACTTAAAATTATTATAATCGTACATTACTAACTGTAGAAACTTTTTTGGTTTGCTTGGGGCTGAGTCGTCGTATTAACTCTGCTATGAAATATGTTCAAGCAAACGTCTTTTTTTAATTTCAAAATTCAATTTCATTCATTTAAATAAATGGTCCGCAATTACCCTTACTTCTTTTCTTTCAGAGAGGCAATCCACGTACCATTTATGGCGCGTTTTGTGGTTTATGCCAAGAGAACTGATGAGTGTCAGGCGCAGCTGCGTATGTTCTGCGTCACTGATGACAAAGAAGATAAGGCCTTGGAACGTATCGAACGGTTCATTCAAGTCGCAAAAAGCCGTGACGTTGAGGTAAGTTGAAACTTAAAATAATGTCGAGAAATGATACATTTTTGAATGTCATAAACATATGTCCTTTCTCATCGTTTCATATCTTTCCACCTTTTTTAAATTTATTTCACTTTCATAAGAGAGATTCTTAGACCTTTATTAATTATTAAATTATTTGTTAGTTACTATAATATAATCAAAAACTTCGTCATAATGTTGACTTTTAGTTAATTTTATTTTATTATTAAATATTTGGAACATTACAGGTACATGAAGGAAAACCAATATACTTGGAATTTGGTGGAAACTTAGTTCCAGTCGCTAAGTCCGGCGAACAGTTGTCAATACCTTTCCGAGCCTTCCGTGAGAACAGAGTGGCGTTCCCTGTGATGATCAAGACTCAGGATCTTGAACCAATGTGCCGATGCCAGTTCATGAGGGACCCAAAGGTTCCCAAAGGGGAACCTTCACCTTCACCCGTAAGTTAAATATCGCTCCTTTAAGGAAACCTCAAAATCGAGCACATTTTCATTACATAATATTCACTGTAGTCAAGTCAAAAGCAAAAAGAGTTTATGTAAAATGAATAGTTAAAAATAATAATTAGCAAATAAGTATACACACTAAAAGTTATTCAAACAAAAAAACCCTAAAAAAAGATGTACTGAGGAGTTTTTTGGCATTTCTTCTTCTCCATGACAAAGAATCTTTCCGAAATTCTGGTAGATTAAAAAAATACGTACATAAGTGTATCAGTGATACCTATACAAATAAATGATAATTTGATTTTGCATTTGACTATGACTTTAATTTTGCCTAGTCACACTTGAATCAAATCTTGTATTGGAATCTATTTCAGATCGCTGTTCTTAATATTATGGTGCCAGATGACCTACCTGTAGAAAGAATATCACCCGTGTCTACCGACACGGTGCCACGTCGAACTGAGGAACAAGAGTTAATTTGGAGGCAACGACTTAGTGACCCAAGGTAAATATTATACTGCTAGATCATAATTTTTGATTAAGTCTATGTTTTATCCTTGTTTCTGAAAGAGTTATTTTTGTAACTTAGGGGAAGTATTTTATATTATAAATAAATAATAATTGTAATATTATTTCATCAGGTTAGAAGATATATGCAACTTACTGGGCAAGGACTGGGTAGCGTTGGCCTATGAGTTAGGCGTGAGTGTTGCTACCGTGAATCAGATTCAAGCTAAACGTATAACAGCAGCAGAACAAGCGCAACTTATGTTGAAGCTATGGAAAACTCAATCAGGCACGAAGGCTCAAGGTTTGTTTCTCTTTCTACTCAAAATAATTATAACAAATATCTTACGTTGCATAAAAGCAAAAAAGCAAAGCAACAACCCATAATTGTCCCACTACTGGGCTCGGGGTCTCCTCCCACAATGTGAGGGGTACAGGCCATAGTCTACCACGCTGGCCAAGTGCGTATTGGTAGACTTCACACACCTTTGAGAACTTTATAGAGAACTCTCCGGTGTGCAGGTTTCCTCACGATGTTTTCCTTCACCGAAGCAAGTGATAATTAACTTCTAATGCGCACATAATATTTTGAAAATTAGAGGTGCGTGCCGGGATTTGAACTCGGGCCCCTCTATTCGAGAGACCAACGTTCTAACCGCTAGGCTATCACTGCTTTTTTTGTTGTGTTTAAGTTGTTTGTTGCTTACGTTGCATACTGAGATGAATCTAACTTTGAAAATCTCTTAGGTTGATTCATTGATGAAGTTTTTATTTCAGATAATTCTCTTGAATTAGCATTATGCAGGATTGGTAGAGACGATATCATTGCACCTCAGTCGGAAACCATTAACGAAAGGCGAATACAGCGTAACATCTATCAAGAAAGACAGGCCTCTGAGGAAATTGAAGCGTACAAAGGTATATTATATGCAAAATTATACTTATTCTCCCAATACAATAATCCAGTTAAACTATAAGGTAATATGGGTCATGAACAAATTAATTAAATTTTAGCTGAAGAGGATAACAAGCTGAAAGACAAAATTTATGATGAAAATCAAATTTCTGAACGTGTTGAATCGGAGCATGATCAGGATGAGGCTAAATATTCTCCAGAAGAAAAATCGGTAGTTGATAAAAGTGAAATTGAAAGGACACCTACACCAAGTGAAGATAGCGAAGAAGATGAAGGTATATTTACTAAATCTAATAAATATTTATACACACTAAATATTTTTACCATTGTAATGAACCGTTTAATAACTTATGATCAATAAATAAAATTATATTCACAGAAATTAAAAAGAGTGTAGCTGAGAGAAAAGAACAAATAACAAAAAAACTAAGCTCAAGTAAAATTCCAGCATCAAAGCAAAAGAAAGAGATACGCGAAGAAATTATAGAAATAAAAACACAAATAAAACCAGATATTAAAAAATTTCATGACATTGAACAACAGGTAATTAAATTTATTAAATACAATTTAAAGGTGATTATTTTTCAAAACAATTCAATGGGATTCGTGGTGCTCCACGTGGAGAACATAGTTTAACATAAAATAGGTAATTAAAGTACAATGTTTTATAAGCTTTTTGTTTTACATGATTTATATTACAGGTTAAAGAAAAAGAACCCAAATTGGAAAGAACTCGTTCAAAACCATCCCCAGATTTAAGTGAAGTAAAAGAAATAAAGGAAATTGAGGTACAAAAAGAAACTGTAGAAACAAAGAAAGAAGAGTCAAAACCTGACAGACCCATAGAACAGTTTAGAAAATATGATCCATCATCGCCTGCAAAACCTACTCCAAAGCATTTACAAAGACACATGAGAAATGAATCCATGCGATTTCCTTCTGGTGATTTCTCAAATGTTACAATAATACCTCGTAAAACCATTACAAGTGAAAGTAAAGAGGTAAGGCTAACCACCGAGAGTAAGTTCGAAACACATACAAAGGAAATGATCACGCAAAAAGAAATCGAAAGTGCCAGAATGGAAGAAAAGATTGAAGATAGTGAAAAGGTTGAAGACGGAGAAAAGTCGCCGGATCTTGTAACAGACGAAGAAAAAGATGTCGCCGAAGCAACATTAAGAGATAAGATACATGTTTTTGAAACTAAAATGACACGAGAACCTTCGTTGGAAATATCAAAGATACCAGTTAAATTAACCAAAGAAGCTTTAAAAAAACATACGCTACAACAGGACCAAGGATTCGAATATACCCAAGAATTTGTCCGTGAACAATCTAGACAAATGTCCAGTATGGAATCTCATATAACACAACAAAGTTGCATTCAAATAGAAGAACAAACTGAAATAGTAAAATCAGTAAAAGAAACAATACAACAATTTGACTCGAAATTAAAACAAGAAGACAAAACAAAAACTTTTCCGAGGACAGCAAGAACGGACTCAACTTTAGTGCAAGTTTCTTCAGAAGAAGACAGTGAATTCCTTAAAAAATCTACAGATTCAGAAACTGAAACTGAATCTCAAACAACTGTCAAAGTTGAAAAGGAGAAACTAAAATCAAAAATGGAATCAGATAAATTTACTCTTCATAAAATTCCTGATAGTTATGAACCTAAAGATGGTACTGATAAGGATAAAGATGAGAAATTTGACGATGACGACAAAAAAGATGAACAGGCAATTGCTATTAAAGAACAGAAAATAGAAAATAAATTAACAGAACAATTGCGAACAACAGTAAGCGAAGAAGAAGTTGCTGAAACATTTGAAGAGAAAGATGTGTCAAGTAGTGAAAAACTTAAGCAAAAGGTAGGTTGAAGAATATTAACAAAAGTTTACAACGAACGTTACATTTGCTACTAGTAGTCGTAGTGTTTAGTATCTAAATTCAAAGCGTAACTTTGACACAGTTAGATTAATACCATGAAATATAATGCAATTCCCAAAAATTAAAAATAAACTCCATTATTAAATTAATTAATTCCATTAATCATATTCTACATCACCTTTCCATTCCTAGGTCTGCTGGAAGAGATTTCTAATAGAAATAAGCAGTACCTTTGTACAAAATTTCTTTTACTGTATTTTATATGCTCTGTTTGTGTACATAAATTGTTAAATAAAATAAAATAAAAATAAAATAATTGGTTTTCCCTAAGTTAATGAGTATCCAAAATAAATAGTCAATAATATCAGCCATTTTAGTAATTTTATATTTATTACGGTTTATCAATTATGGTTATTTGGTTTATGATTTTAGAGGATTTTTTTTTTATGGAAATAGCCGGCAAACGAGCTGACGATCCACCTGATGCTAAGTGGCTATCGTCGCCCATGGACATCAGCAACACCAAAGGCATCACTGATGCGTTGCCGGCCAAGAAAGACAGAAGAAAAAGAAAGAAAGAACTGGCTCTCATGCCCCCAGCCAGAACATGACGAGTCGTATGGCGGCTGACTCATGCTCAAGGGTGGTAGCTATCCAGGCGAACCCCATGGAGAAATAATAATAGTAATAATGGTATTAAATTAACAATTAAATTCAATATTACCAATATAATCCCTCGAGGGGCCCTACCACCATCGGGCTGGATTTAGTCGCCGTTTACGACACCCATCCGGCGTGGGATTGGGGTTAGTATTCTAAGCCGCCCCAAGACGGAACACAACATATCCTGAATACAAAACTAAAAGTCACACTTTAATTTTTTTTTAATTTAGAACGCTTTTATTCCTTCCAAACTTTAGAGAATCCGAATCAAATTTGATTTTTACTACAATTTTAGACGGAAACTCAACAATCACTCATTAGTAAGTCCGATGTAAGTAAACATACTAAGACTGATTCAGCGGGATCTGAGGAATTAACTGGTCGCAAAATTTCGCAAGAATCTTCCGTCCCTTCGGCATATGACAAAGCCGATTCATTAGCAGATTTACAACAAAGCACGGAGAGAGATGTCAGTTTTATATCTCAGACTGAATCCAAGGTATGAAAATTTATTTATTGCCAGTTATTATTCTTTAAGAAGTAAAATATAATATGTTGTATGTGCACAATTTTTAAATTATATTCAGGTATATTCGAAACATAGGAGTGATTCTCTTGATGAAGCGTCTCAATTTTCGGATTTGGATGACCAAGTAGGAACTAGTCCAGCACATAAACCAATAAGTGATAAAGAGGTGCTAGAGAAAGTATTAGAAGTATCATTTAGTGAAACTGTTACTGAAAGAAAAGGAGTTTCAATGGGAGACGAGAGCTTAGAGTTTCTAAAATATGAAAGTCAACATAGTGCACAAGTAAATGTACCGGTTCTTTCAACAGCAGATCAGCAAAAGGTATGTTAAGTTTTATGACAAAATCATCGTTTCACAAATTTATTATTATGAATGTCTTAAGTAATATGTTAAAAATTTAAACCACAGGTATCTCCTAAAGAATCTCCAGTTATAAGTGCAAAAGCACGTCAGTTCATTGAAACAGTACCTGAAGATGATTCCGTTCAAGAATGTTTCTTTTCTAAACGAATATACTCTGATTCATTGGAAGATTCTGAACATACAGATTCAAGGCGTCATTCTGAAGCTGAATCCTTAAAATCAGACCAGTCTGATGTTAAAGCTAAAGTATCGTCATCAGATTTTGATGAAAGAGCTGAATATGAAGAAACCGGAGACTCTGGAAGTGGATTTGGTGATGAGAAATTTGAAGAAAGTATAGGTTTTACAGCAATAAGAATAGATCCTAAAGCTATCGAAGAAAAACAAGACTCAGATTCAAGCAGAGAATCAGATGCTGTTTTCAAAAAAATGACACCAAAACGTCATTCAAGAACTGAATCAATTTCTATATCAAAACTGAGTGATTTACAAGCAGATATTGAAGTAACAAAACAGAAACAAGAATTCCAAATGATTGTTACTGAAGCAGAAGAAATGAGTAGATCTTCCGATAAAGATGAACCATCGGATAAAATTTCATCAGAAGATAGTAGGGAAATTGAAATATCGGATCGCAAGTCATCTGAAGGTATTTCTGACAGGATTAGTTCTGAAGATGCCGTAACTGATAAGAAAACTTCATCGGAGGAAGAAGAAATCAAGGATCAACCTTTGCAAGAAAGTGAGGCAGTGAAATCAGTAAAAGATATTGTTCGTCACATTGAAAAAACAGATTCAAAAGCTCAATTACTAAAAGACGAAGTAACCGAAACAGGTATCAGTTTTATTACTTTAAGTGTGTACAAGAATAACTCTTTGAGGATCGTACTTTATTTATTAGTATTTAATAATCATTGTGGAATATTTCTTAACAGATACGAAAAAGCGACAATCTGTTACATCAGCAGGATCAGGTTCTGTATGTGAATTGCGTCTAGATGAAAAACGATTATCTGATGCACACAGCCTAACAGAATCAAGAGATTACACATTCGAAGAATCAGAAGATGATATTGCGACACAAGGGACACACGTAGATGCTGGAAAAGAAAAAGTTGAAATCAAACAAGCAGCTAACGTAACCCAAGTGTCTGGTACGTATTATCTTACTTTTAAAGTACTCTACTCTAAAATTTTGAATAAATATAGAACTGCATCATAACACAAAACCAAAGTGCGTGAATTTTATATGATAAATAGTTATATGTTTAATCGATAAATCGCTTATAACATATAAGGATTGCAACTTTACCTGCACTTGAGACTTATAAATTTCATTTGCATGCACTGACGGTATTCCTTGTAATTTGAAATTCAAGCGGCGTCAACACTGAACTAATGTTCATATTTTTATTTTATAAAATTGCAATAAAAAGATTTGTTGAATATTTGTTCTATTAATGAAACACTGGATTGCAATAAAAGTGTTACATACAATGCGATTGTTATGTATGTTTTTAAATGTATATCCCTCCTTTAATCATTTATCAGTTTGACCTATCTAAAATTTTCAGAAAAATCTGTTGAACCATCAAAATTAGCAAAATTAACGCACGGTGATTCTTTGGATGATGTGGAAGGGTTTCCTGAGGAATATGTTCACAAACTACCACACATTTCTGAAGTTAGGTAAGGATAAAAATTAAATATACTGTACATGTTTTTTACAATGTTATTATGTTTCCCTCAATTTACAGTTCAATAAAAGATAAAAGTATCACAAGCCAATTTTTGAGCCGGGAACGTGAAGAACAATTGAAACGTGAAAGCACTGAAAAAATAACCAGTTTTGTTGAACCAACAAAAATACAAGAAACACCTACGATGATTATTACTCAACCTGTGGTGATCCAAGAAGAAGAAGAAAATATATCACGAGTTATTGAAATCGTAAAACCCGTAGTTGAACAGAAAACCGTAACAAGTGTAACTGAATCCGTAAAAACAGTTGGAGATACTACTATTTCGACAGTTACCGAAACTACAACAACTCCTACTGGTGAAGTAATTACTAGAGTAACTGTCACAGAAACCATCAAAACAGCTGATGGAGAAAAAATAAAAACTAGTGTTACAGAGACCATTAGCAAAGTAGAAACAACAAGTGCTCTTGTAAAAGAAAGCGTAAAGCTACCAAAAGAAGTACAAATTATATCTGAAAGTATACCGACAGACACTATCATAGAGAAAGAAATTGTTACATCTTCTATGAAGAAAACTGAACCTGTGATTTCTACCAGGCATGTAGAAATAATACAAACATCCTCCGAAGTAGTTGAACCAACCTTATTAACAAAAACTGACAAAGATACTAAAACTGAAAAATCTGCAAAATTTGACGTCACGAAAATAAGGACAGACACTTTAGGTAAATTTAATTTAACAGAAAAAATAACAGACACAAAGGATTTAAAAAAAATTGGCTTCAAAGATGCGACTGAATCTGCAGAAATAACAAAAGAACATGTGAAACCTGTTATTGATGATATTTTGCAAAAGGGGACGATAGCTGCAGCTGCCAGAAGTCCTGTTACTGAAAAAGATATCAAAGCAATAACCAAAGACATCTTAGTAGAAACTGAAAAAAGAAGCTATGACGCCAAAGTTCCCGCTAAAGAAGAAAGGAGGCATTCGTGTGTAAGTCCTGCAATCTCTCTTGAAAGGATTGCTGAATCTGATACGGAATTGGAGGAAGAACCTCCAAAACCTGAACCTAGTACTAGTTCAATTAAGGAAGATGGAAGCAAAACAGAAATAAAGAAGTCCGATTCAGCCATGAAACAAATGGCAGATAACATAGAGATAATTATCAAACAAGCTTCAGAGGATGTAGACCTTTCTTCAGAGGAACTACTTGTACAACCAACAGAAGCACAAGATATTGCAGGACAAGTATCAGTAGATTCTATCATAGAAGAGGCAGTTACAACGGTTGAAGAGTATTTGGATACAGCGCAAGATGTTAAAGAACAGGATATCGAAATTAAAAAAGAAGTATTCTTTGAAGAGTCCAAAAAAATTGCTAAGGAGCGACCAGGTTTAATAAAGTCTCTATCGAGGGATAGTGGGGAAATTATGATTATGCCCAAGAAAAAACCACCTAGGACTTTTTCAGTTCAAAGTTCTCCAGATGAAGTGGAAGAACAAATTTATACTGATTCTGAATCAGGTAGGTCTTAAGTTATATACAACATGATTATATTGTAATAAATATTCACAAATACAAACATTCATTCAATCATATTATAAGAAATAAGCATACACAAAGAATACTCATCAAGACCCACTCACTAATGTAGTTTTCTGTTTTAGACATGGACAAAGCAAAAGTGTTAGAAATAATTGAACCAAGCTCTGATATTGACGTTAAAGCCCCTGCTTCTAGTTTTGATGCTAGAAAAATAAGAACCGATTCACTGGACGATGCAGATGATTTTCCTGAAAAAGAAGTAAGTAAAAGGACTATTGCCACGCATAATGTTTTGTTTTTATGATTTTACACTTATAAGATTTTTTTCTTTCAGAGTGATTTTCTTGGTGATGAAACCAAATACCCTGAGGAAATATTAGATACATCTCAAACCTCAAAAGTAAATGGGAAAGATGATATTATTGATTCTTCTGCAACAAGCAAGATTTTAACAGATATTGATGAAATTAAAGTGACAAAAGTTTCTACTGTAGGTAGCTTTTTGCATTCTGATATAGTATCAAAATCAACTACTGAGTCTTCTGTAACGACTGTTATATCAACTTTAACGAAATCGTCCGATGAAGATCAAAAATCAGTCTTAGAAGATGGAACATCCGCTGACTTTTCAAAAATCAGTGGAGCTGACTTAGTCAAAGATCCATCAAAAACTTCTATGGAAACTAAAGAGGATTCAAAAGTCGAAGAACAAGTAGAAGACCGGGGAACCCCCGATTTGTCTAAAAAATCTATTGATTTAACAAAAGATTATTCGAAATCTTCAATAGATAGTAAAGATACTTCACGAGATTTTGCAACAAATGAACTGTCGAAAGATTCTACAGCCGATTTAACTAAAGATTTTTCAAAAGTTTCCATAGAAAGTGTCAGGGAAACTTCACGATCTATTGATGAAAAGACATTCTCCGAAGATCACTCCTCTTTTGATGTCTCGAAAACATTAGCTTCTGATGCCTCTGATGGTATGACTATGAGTAAAGACTTTATAGAAGAAGAGAGATCAGTATCGAAACTCGTAAAACTTTCTTCAAGCTCCTCTCAGGAAACTTCTATATTCACTGAGAGTAAATTACTTAGCGAAATTGATGAAAAATCAATAGAAAAGGCCAAACAATCAGAAATAACTGAATCTGGCAAAGATATGGTCCAAGAAACAGCTAAAATTGAATTCGTAAAGAGTGAATCTAGCGTCGCAGAACCCTCAGAATTGGGTGCTGGTATGATTAGTGTAGATAAAAAATCAAAAGTTGAAAAAGTTCAACAACCAGAGGACCAAGTTCTAGATGACAATGAGGTGCCGGATATGAAAGAGTTGAATAGAAGATGCTCAAATCTATTGGAAGACATATCTGCGCAAGGTGCCCTTATCAGAATCGATTCTACCCACGTTACTCATGGTAAGAGTTAATTAATAAATTAACAAAATAATTGTAATCTAAGAATATAATATCTAAGGATAACTACTAAGATTGTATTCTAAATATAAAATTGAAAAAAATATAACATAATTGTACCCATTCCTTCTCTTAAACCCTCTTACAGATCTTGTCTCGAAGTTTTCAAAGACGCCACCTCCTTCTCCTGTTGATTTGAGTATAAGAGAAAAATCTAAACCGGAAACTGGAGAAAAACAAACAAGCTTACAGCTTAGAGGTAGATTTTTTTTTAATTAAAATAAATAAACAATATGAGTTCTATCCTCAGTAATTATTAAGAAAACCCACTGAATGAGAAAAAAACTCAATGCTATTTGTACTTTCAAATTACTTGATAAATGAAAGTATTCATAGAATTTTGATTTCGTTTTCGAGAAAAACTTAAGTAAATACAAAATATTTTATCGTGGTTGTTTCATCACATAACGCTCATATTTCACCTAATTCATTCACTCCACAAACACCTCAAACGCTAAACACGTAACACTGTAGAAATAAATAGAAGCTAAAATTTCGTCATATTACTACGTAGGTTCTGAATCATCGTTCCTGGACGCGAGTCGACAATCTCCTAGAGCCTCTTCTGCTGGAGATAGCCTTATTAGTGAAACTGAGGCACATCAAAGTGGTCAGTATGCTAAAGTATACATCTATAAAAAGATTATTAATGATTAGCAAAAAAATACCACTGCAAAAATTGCATTTATAGTATGCGGTACGATGTGAAGAATTCGTTATACATGTAAAACATTATCTTACATGCACCTAACATCTAATTTATTTTATATAGTTGATATTATGACATATATTTATTGGTAGCTTAAATATACCTAATTGAAATAAAAACAGAAGCATTAGCTTATTGCAAGTAGTGGCAAAGTAGAGTCATAGCGAAACCTTACTCATAACATAGTGTAGTAGAAGAGAAATTATTAGTGTGATCCTTGTTTGCCACACTGTTCATTTTCAGCCAATTATCGCATGTATTTCTCTTTCACTCCCACGTAGGTAGAATAAGGTTTCAAAATCATTTTGATATAAAAAATAATATAATACAGTCTAACCCGACGTATTATGTAGTTTTAATGTGTTATATAAAATTACAATATAAGAATTTTAAAAGATAAAATAAGAAACGCATTAACACTGCATTCAGTAATTTTCTAAAAAATAAATCCCCTCCAACATAATTTATGGTAATATATACATTTATATTATTTGGAAAATCACATGAGTTATGAAATATTTGTCAGCACAGTAAATTTTACTTTCTTTCTTGCGGAGCCCTTACGTTGCTTTAGGTAAGTGGACTCAGCAGAAGTGTAATATTCATAATCGTTTCATTATTGTCGCTTTTTATTCTTCCTTGAGGGACAAGTTTATTTTTTGACTTTGACTCACATAACAATTTTTTGTTTACACATTGTAATAATCTTCATCTTTGAGTAACGTTTCGCTTTGATTCAGAATCGTCTTTAGTTTATTTTTTCCATTTTGAGTTCCACTAAAGCTTTCGCCACATTATATTTTTATTGCATCATGATAATGTAAAACGCTTAGGTGCTTTCACTGCCCTTTTAGTATATTATTATAATTATTATTTATTTACAACCCATTTTCTCGAATAGTGAAAATATTTTAGTGGGAATTGTGGTAAATTGTTTATTATGATCATATTATAAAGTTTATTTGGTTATTATGTCATAAAAAAATCTTTTCATTTCTTTTTCAGATATGTTAACACAAGCATCTGAGGTACTTAGCGCTGCTGCCAGACCTAAATCGCCAACCAAACATGTAGCCGATAATTTAACTTTCGTAAATGTTGATCAGCCAACTATTACCAGTGGTGCTATAGAACTTGTAGATCGCACAATCGAAAAAAGCATTGATGTCATAGATCAAATAAAGAAGGAGCAATTAGCTGTTCAAATGGAAGATTTGCAAAAAAGTACTTCGTCTGACACCTTTTTCTCAGAATCAAGGGTTGAAACGTCTACTTCGTCTTCATCCGTGCACAAAACTATCGGGGGTTCACAATTAAAATTTCAAAACATTGACCCCGATGCCGTTATGTCGAGTATGGCTGCGAGCCTAGGTACATCAAGTGATTTTAGTACAGTGCTAACTCATAAAGAGACAGAAACACGAAAAATTTCGGGTCAAGAGTTCTTTTCAGAGACTAAACAAGTATCTTCATCTGACGACGATTCCTTAATTATAAAAACTGAAACAACACATGAACTTAGAGGTCAAGAACACGAAGTTAAAGAAAAGTCTGTGATTCGAAGAGACGGTGATCAAACTGAAAGTTCTCAAAAGAAACTAGAAAAAGCTCACGAAGCAACTGCCAAACGATCAGATATTGAAACTAAAACAGTATTGAGATGCACCGATGATACAGATATAGTCAAAGTGGAAAGAGAATTTACTGAACAAGGTTTATATACAGGTAGGCAAACTAAGTCAGAGGAGAGAATGACAGCTCTTAAAGATGATACAATTAGAAAGAAACATGAAGTTAAAATTTCAGAAAGAGATATGTCCCATGATCAATGGGGTAAAGAATATTTTACAGAACCTGGAGAGTTAGAAGATATCAAAGAGGATGAGGACATGAAATCAAGAATAGCATTCGTAGATTCATCGCTAAAGATTATTGAAAAAGATGAAATAGTTTCAAGTGTTGAAGTCTCCGAGAAAGGCAAGGTAGTGAGTTCCAAAACAGAACATCGCAAAGAGGAATCTGTAATCGAAAGCAAAGAACATGACGATCTGAGCTCTGATGCTTCTCAAGCACCCAGTTTTAAAAGCGAAGCCACTGAAAGGAGAGATTCATGCGAAACAAGTCCAAAAAGCAAATCAAAATCATTTAAAAAAGATGACGAGGTTTATGAAGTTGATTTTATAAAAGAGATTAAAGTCTCTACATCACCTATTAAGAGTACTTTTAGTCGGACGGGAAGTCAAGATACTCATTCAGAATCTGAAATGGCACCTGAATTACCACATGATGATAAGGCGATTGAAACACCGAAGAAAGAAAAACACGTTAAATCACCTATCAAGTTACCCTTGCATCAAATCCAAGATCAAGTATTAGAATTATCAGAACAAAAAATTACTTTAGGTAAAGGGGAAGAAACACATAAAACTCTTAAATCTGATACTTTTGACACTGCTAGTACTACAACTAAGAGCTCAGACAGTGATACTGTTTTAGAAATCAAAACCTTTGGAGAAATACCTAAGGCTTCCAAAGTAGACATGTCTCCTAGTACGTATGAAATATCAGACGATATAAGCACTACTTCTAAAGACATCATGATAAAATCTGGAGAAAGCATTGATACTGAGTGTATGGTTAAGTCTTTAGAGTCCCATGAAGGTGAAATATTACAAAAGTCAATAGACTCAACTGTAAGCGCAGAAACATTACACCCTTCTGAATTTTCAACTGAAGCTGACTCTGCTTACCTAACTGGAACAGATCATAGAAAAGAGGAGATGAAACTTGTGAAAGAAAAAAGTGTCGAAGATATATGCAGTAGTGGTTACGATACAGATCTCTCTTCTGCCGAGTTTCATGCAACGAAACTTGAATCAGAAAAGTTGGATTTTGATACACTCATATCTACTCAGCCACTTACGGACTTATCAGTTTTGGAAAAAACCATCGATGAAGTCAAGCAATCTCTTGAAGCGGCACAGGTAGAAATTATTAGTGAAAAAAGCGACGGGAGTATAAAATACAAACAATCACCATCTGAATTTCAATTCAAACTCCTAATTAGTCCGGAGAGACCAGAAGCTATCAGAGAAGAACCTCATCATACAGAGGATCATGATAAGTCTCAAATAATTTTAGATAAACAAGAAAAAGTTTCAGATAGCCAACTGTCAGATAGTATTTCTCAGAAAATAAGTTCTCAAGATGAATCTACTATATCTGACGACAAGGAAACCATACAGGTCAAAGAATTTAGTCCACCTTTGGAATCAGCTGACATATCCCTAAGATCAGACAGCGGTCCACATTCAATATTGGAGACTGAAAGCTTTTCTGACCGTGAAAGCTCTTCGAAAGGAAGCCCTGAAGTTAAGCTAAGAGTTCAAAAACATATTAAGTCTAAAATAGGTGTCGTCGAACGACGATCTGCCTCAGATGTGGAGGGTTGGTCTAGTTCAGGGGAAAGTCATTACCATAGTTTTGAAACTTCTGAGGGTAGGCCTTTATCTTCAGATATTGAAGCGATGATGACAGCTCAAAGTGGTACTGACTTTGAAACAGCACTTACAAGTCATGATATTTCATCACAATCGCTTAGAACGTCAAAAGATTATTATACTGCTGGCAGCTCACTTGCTTCAAGAGAAAGTATGAAAAGTCTTGACTCGGATGGATCTAGTCACGTAGCTAGTATTGATATTTCGGATGCCTCAGAAACATTGGTTCCATCAGCCAATGAATTAAAAGAAGAATTAATGGAGAGTAGCACTTATGTCGAACAATTTTTACATGAAGTAGAAAAAGAACGTGTTGGTAAGATAAAAGATGTAAGCGATGAAGAGATATCTGGTGAAGAAGACGGAAATAAGTCAGATGATGTAGAATTAGTCGGAAAAATGAAAAGATCACATGAAATGCGATTTCTACCTAAAGATTTGATCCCCGAGCATTTTCCCATAGAAGGCCCTTCGGAAAGTGTAGAATTTGAAGATGATTCTTCAAAAGGCAAGGAAGGCACAGATACAACAATATCAAGTCAGTTAAAAACTGATGAAATTCTTTCATCTTCTATTTCGAAAGTTGATTTATCTCTTTCACAATCTCAGCCAGAATCTGGAAAAGATGAAATTCATGAAGATATTATTAAGGTTAAAACGGAAGGAGAACAAGCTATTCCTTTCAAAGTCACTAAAGTTGATAGGCCTCTAAGAGAGTTTGTAGATATAGAAAGTGAAATTATTCCTGTTGGATCTACTGAATACAGTGAAATTGAAAAATTTGGATCTGTATCAACGATACCGAAAGATGTGTTAAAAGATGATACGATTATTATAAAAACTACTGTAGAAACTGTAGAAACTAAACCAAGTTCTGCAGAAGCTGAAATTAAAGATGAATGTGTTAAAAAAATTGTACAGGATGTCAGTGTTATACCGTTTACAATTACAGATAGACCTCCAAGTCGTAGAGAGTTTGTGGACGTTGAAGATGATATAATTCCAGTAGGTTCAAAACAGTATGAAGAAATTCTTAAATCTAAAAGTGATTCTTCTGTACCTAAAACCAAAGCTGAAAAATCTGTCGTTAAGTCACCCGAATCAAATTTGGAAAGCAAGCAAAGCTCTACATCAAGTTTGAAAACTCATGAACATATATCAACTCCTCATACACCACTTTCTGCACCTAGCCAAAGTTCACTTTCAACTGATAATGGACGGGAATACGTGTTAGATGACATGTATGACATATCTGAAACACCTGAACTAAAATCTGACCTCGTTACGGAGAGTAGTAGATCAGAGCTTATTATTACAACAGAAGAAAAAACATTACACTCATATGATAAAGAACAAGAATCTCCTACAAGTGATGAGTTTGAAATGGTCGATAAACCATGTGAAATGGATGACTTTGTTGTGATTGAAGAAGTTGCAAAAGAAGCACAAGAAACTGATCCGGAAGGTAAAAGTGTACAGATAACAACTCAGAAGAGGTATGTTAAACGTCACGATACTGAGGTTGAGGAATATTTGTCAAAAACATCAAAAAAACAAGAGAGTACCAGTAGTACTTCTGGGTCATTATCTGACGAAGAATTGCTACAATACGAATTAGAACAAAAAAGAATACAAGCTCAAGAATTAGCTGAAATTGAAGCTGGAAAACGCTGGATACAAATGCAATTCGAAGGTGATCCAAGATATGACTACGAACGTGTTCCACTAGAAGACATCAAAGAAGAAGAAATGACTGATTTCGATGCAAGCAGAATCGGAAGTTTAAGTTCGCAAAAAGAATCTATTGGAAGTTTTGGCAGTTTTCGTAACTCTTATGGAAGCTACTCAGAATCTGAAATGGCATCAAGGATGAGATTTAGAATAAAAGGCGAGAATGATGATATATCTATCAGCTCGTTACAAGAATTTGAAAATCTTGAGAGAGCTCTGATGGAACAATATCAGCAACATTCTTCATCATCTCAAGATTCATTAAACGGTTCTTTACCACGACGTTATGTACTTAGTAGAAGTCAAGGTGATGATATATCTATTTCTAGTTTGAAAGAATTTGAAGGTCTTGAATCTGCTTGTCTTGAAGCTTTAAAGGCAGAGTTACTGGCAAAACAAAAAGAAGCTCTCTTACTAGCAGATCCTAAAGTAGTTAGCGGAAGTTTTCTAGAACAAGAAAAACGCTCCTACGATAGTAGTTCTGAAAGCAGTCCACCCTTGAAAGGTGGTAGTCCAGGTCAAAAAAGTGGAAGTCCTTCCCAAAAAACTGGGAGTCCATCACAAAAAAGTGGGAGTCCTTCTCAAAAAGTTGGAAGTTATGGTAGTCCGTCGCAGAAATTGTTAGCGGATTCAGCAGCAATACGAAGGCTTATTGAACAACAATTGGCCTTGGAACAAAAAATGCAAGAACAAATTACTCCTAAGATTGTAACAGTAAAAAAATATGATGATCGCGGCGCTTTCTTCGTTCCTGAACCAGAACCAGAAACATCGAAAGCAAAACATGAAGAGGTTATTGAAGATTGCAAGAAATCTTCATCATTTGTTTGTGCAGCAGCACCTAGTGATGGATCTGCTGAATCAATACCTGGTGACTGTGAAGAAATGATGAAAATTTTAGACCAAGAAGAAAAATCTAAGAAAGAACAAATAGATAGCAGGTCTTTAAGTGAAGGTGGCTTAATAGAAGTTGTACGAACTACGACTGTGATTCAACAGAGGTTTGATGACGGAAAGAAAGTATCGGAAACAGTAACTAGTACTGAGGGAGATGGGGCTGTGGATATTCCTTCTAGACCATCTCAATTTGATGAAACCGCAATGTCTTTTGGTTCTGAAATATCCTCTTCTTTAGCGTCCCAACCATCAGATATGGATAGTCTTATGACTGTTATTGAAAGGCATACTTCTGAAGGTGAAGTAGTGTCATCGTCTAGACACACTATAATTATGTCTTCAGATCGGCCTGAAGATCTTGATTTTTCTAGAGAAGGGAGTGCAGTGCGTGAGCTATCACCTTCCTCAGGAAGATCGGTAGCTCATAGCACTGTATCTCTTTCCGGTAAACATTTGACAGATCCAGCGAGCGGTTCATGGAGCGGCCAGGATGAAGAACTCAGTTCTTCTGGCAGTTTTAGTAGGTATGTATTAACCAGTTTCAGTAATAATTGTATTTTTAAGATCAAATTACCTGTAGAGAACCTGTAATTTTTTAAGTCATCATCAGAAGCAGACAAGCAACCTGGTAGTTACTGGCCACCATCTTCTATGGATTCTTGACCAACAAAGCGTTGATCATTCTTGACCATCCATCTATAGAAGATGGTGGCCAGTAACTACCAGGTTTCTTGGCAGAATCCAAGAATGGATGTTTAATTTCATTCTATTATAATAAATCTATCGAAAGCACATTTTACAATATTTTTGAAATTATTGTGATGACGTAGAGCGCGAGCGGATTTGATGCTGGGCAGTTCTGACAGCTTAGAAGCAACCAGCTCCAATGCGACCAGAGCAACCTACAATTACGAAGTAGACACACCTATGACAGGAAGTCTAACGTCCGGAGGTAAGTTTCTTATCATTACCCGTACTTACATATGCGGCGAGACTGTGGTGACTGAGAGAAATTCTTGAATACATAAATTATCTTAGGCTTCATAGTTATCACGACACATAACATTTTTTATCAACTCACTTTCATCTTGACCATGATCTGTATTTTGCATTATATCAACGGGTGCAAAGTAGAAAAAAATATTTACAAATTGGCGATTTAATTAAAAATATTATACACCTTCTAAGTAATTTTGTGACCTTAAAAAAGACATCTACCTGTGACTTGTTACACTACACGAACTAAATTGAGTTTAACTGCTGTTGGTAGCAATCACGCAGGGTTTTTGGGGGACTCCTGTATGGACATAAGATCTTCTTGTACTTTCTAATTAATCATGTTTAAAAAGAAGTTAAAAAGTCTGTTTAATTACATTCTAATATTTGTTAATTTCAGACTTTCTATAGTCAAATAAGCTTATTTTCATAGAATTAAGTTTAATTTATGGTTTTCCTTAAATAGGTACAATAAGCATTTTTCATCGAATTCAGAATTTTAAGGCTTTCGTAGAAACAGCTACGAGTGAGTAGTAGTTAACACAGTTGATCTTTTTTTTAAAGCACAATTTAGACGATAATATTATTATGAGGAAACATAGCTTTATAACAATGCAGCAACTAATTTAGTATACAGTTAAGTAAAATGGGGCAATTTATAAAAAAACTAACGCTCTTCTGTTACTGTCTTGCAGATGATTTCTTTGACTTTGCGCCCGTTAATATTATTTGTTATATTCATATTTTTATTCATTTAATTACTTAAACGAAATAATATTATATACCTATTAAATTTAAATATTATGAGGATCTGATACTGTATTGCATATTTGAATTCTCAACAGTCCCTGCTTGGATATACATTATAATTCTATTGTATATTATTATCAGTTTACATTTTGTTACCAACGTCATCTCAGGGAGTAATTCTAGCAGTGATATTTAGTATAATTAAGACTTTGTTTAATCATCCTAAATTTCTCTTCTTCTTTAAATAATCCCTTACCTTCATTTGGCTTGTTGTATTAATCTTTGCAGTTACAGACTAACGCTATCATCCTTGCTTTTAATATTTTGTAATCGTGTATGATTTCATATATATTGCTATCCCGCCAAGCTTGATACTAATCAGAAAGATAACAGCGGTTCACCCTCCAGGGTCGAACACTATGGTATCCTCTTTGGACACCATGGACCCTGTGACTGCAGTACAAATGGAGAGTCTAGAGCATCAGTCCACAAGCGAACATTACTCTCATGAATACGGGGTTCATGAACCAGATTCTGATACCGAGCGTTTGGTAAGTCCAAAGACTATTACTGTTTCTTTTGCATCCTAAAACAAAAAATGATTCATGATACAAAATAGTTGTTGCTAACCAGTCGACTATCTCTCAACTTCAAATGTAGTAAGTAAACGACAGTTACACACACTTACTTAAAATTTAATTGATAAAATTGACACGTAATTTTAAAGTATTCTAATATTATTATGATGTTCTGTTTTAGGAACTCGACGGAAAAATACCTAAGGCCAAGGAACGTACAATCATGTTTGACAGTACAGATACTCTGAGTGCAGTAAGCGGAGACAATTCGGTTCGGGAGGCCACTGTTGAGGCGCCAGCAGCAACGTTCTTTATCGGAGACACACCCATTGTGCGAGGTAAATCTATACATTAAGCTATAATTTGTGAATGATTAAGAAATAATTATACGTCATAGTAAACATATTAGTATTTTAAAAATAGGAACCTACAAATAAATACCAATATTTATAAACTAAATGCTTTCACATTTTTTTCGCAGGAGAAAGAAGAGAAGAAGAAGATGATAGTCAACCTACTTTATCTGGAAGCTGCCCTGCTTCTTTGCCACCGACAACCCAGCCTTCACCACCTGTACCGGCGCAAAGAAGGTGACATTTGGAATTAATTCCACTATTCATGTAGTTTACTACATATTACATACAGCTTAGGTATGTAGTAAAATCCTAGGCTTAAAGCTATTGGTTCATAGATTTATTATTGCTAAGAAATACGTAAATTATAATGTGTACCAAATCGCGCACTTCATGCAACACTTTTATTTTAGTTCTATTTGTCACATTCACCAAATTGCTTTAGCTTCCTTTTATTTCTTATTTTTATAACCTGACATTTTTATCTCATTAAAGTCAAAATTGTACCTACTAAAACAGTACTGTTATCATTGCAGCTGCTATTGTTTAAGTCACTCTCAAGAAAAGTCCGACAAATAGGTACACGTTTTATATCATATTGCTATTTAGATTTATTTTGCTCATCACAATTTCATGTCGTCGTTTGCGCTTTTTAAACGTGTGTTTGAGAATATTTAATTTATATGTGGTCTTTTTGTGATGTATAACATCTGTGAAGTTGCTGTTCACAATATCATATTGTAAGCATGGAGTTACTTAATTAACTTTTGTGGAATATTTCATCACATTTTATTTCCATCCTCATATCGCTTTCTTTCTTAGTTCTTCCACAAAAGTTATATTATTTATTTATTTTTTATTTTTATTACATACCTACACTAATTTTTGTAATTCTTTTCAGATCTCTGACCATGATCGCAAAGTCACCTCACTCAAGCCTCGACGAAACTACAAGGAAGTAAATTATTCGGTTGTTTGAATTCACAAAATTCAAAATGATCTGAATTTTATTTTTAAATTTGAATTAATATATTTAAACTTTTAAATTTTTCGTTGATTAGGTTTTAATGAATAGCTTAACAGCTTAGCTAAATTGCACTTTTTGCGATATGTTTCATTGATTTGATTATGATAAAGTAACTCCCATTGGGACTTCCTAGCAAATCTAGTGACATGATTGTTACTAATATGTATATCATATGGAGAAAATATAAACAAATAACTACTGAAATATTCACTGATATAAAGTTCCAAAGTATATGTTTCTATAATTGTCTTGTAAGTCCACAGCCGAGACTTGATATTTATACCTAGTAATTTCGAGTTACTTACAATTGACTAACTGAACTATTTACAATCGCTAATCACTTTAGGTGTTCGGATAATAAGACTTAGTATGTATGTCCAACATTTGTAAGCAAATATTTGTTCAATACTTTATAATAGAAAAGTTTGTTGAATATTTGTCTAGATGTAGGCCATATGTGCCGAGTGAACTTTTGGATAGTATTTTGGTACTCCATTTTGTACTGTACCGTCGGTTTTATACGACACTGGTCCATGTTCTTCGACCTATAACCTTTTAGATAGCGCTTAGCTTAAATTTAGTCTTGGGAAAACATGCTTATCCATTACAATGTTAACACTGTAGTAGGAGTATTAACTATTTTGTAAGTTTACGATGTAAGTAGGTATGTTTTTGAAGTTATCAATTTTGAACATTGACAAGATCTAATAGATGATGAAACTTCACATGAACTCGAGACTATCCCCTCTTGCTTATTCTACAGCAAGCGTGTTTTATGATGAAATTTTTGGAGAAGATGTTATTTGGTTGGTATCGATGCACAATTTCTCGAATAATAAAGCTAGAATAGAGGTAAAAATGTAGGCTAAGATAGCAGCGATATTTCTACGGCCAACTTGCACTTAAGCTATTAAGATCTCGTTTATTGTGATATCAAAATAAAATAGCTTTTTTACAGTTAGTTTAAAGTTAACTTTACGAAATCTAGTGTGCGAATTACATTAAGTTCTGTAACTGTTTAATTAATCTATCAGTTAACTTAGTTAATCTTTTCCTTAAAGATTGTTTACGTGTTCTCTTGATATTTATTAAATGAAAATATTTCTTATATTAAAATAATTATTTAACTATCTAAAATTTGAAGGATCTTACTTAGATTAAATAATAATCGCTACGTTTTGTAAATTTATAACTTTAGTGTTGGTCGTAGAGTTAAAACGCAACTAAGTTTATCAAAACGGGCTTGCTCACTTCCAATTGTTTTAACTGTAAAGATGTTAAGGTCTGTATCAATACTGTGGTTGGTAAAGATAATAAAAATAAATAAGAGAATGATGAAATTCTAGGATTTGAGTAATGAAGGGATGAGACTGAAGTGGGTTAATTAAGATCTAGAAATAAAAGCTTAGCTGAACTCACGACTGCAAATGCTGAAATTAAAGCAAATATCTTCAGCAGACGAACTCCCTTAAGTAGATAGAAGGAGGTCGACGCTGCTAATATATATAAATATAGTTAATTTTGTGTTAATGTCGGTGTGCTTAAGAAAATTGATGTTAAGTCTAATGCTAGCGACACAAGTCGCAACGCTGTATTAAGTTTCATGATCAGTTGAGTTGCTCTGTTCCAATGTTTCACGTTGTATTTATAATATGCTGAATTCTATCGATAACTAAATATTATTGATTATTAAATAAAAATGCTATCTCATATTTAAACCCGTTGTTTTATTTAACTGCTTCCCTACTACAATTCTTAAATTAATTAATGAGACATTAAATACTGAGGAATCTTCAGTCTTTTTGACCACATCATCATTTTGCATCACCACCAATATGCAAGATCACCATCTTGCACACTAAACTTCAGTACGGCTCTCATTACAGCAACTCTCATAAATAAACTTGTTAGAGCTGCTTAACCTGTTGATAAAATATGACAGTTTACAGACCATACTGTCCATACTGCTAGAATTGTTTATTTTGCATATTTTTTATGGAAATAACTGACAAACGAGCCGATGATCCACCTGATAGTAAGTGCCAAATGGCGACACTAAAGGCATCACTGATGCGTTGCCGGAAAAGAAAGAGAGAAGAAAAAGGTAAAAGTAGTGTTATGACTGATGGTATGTTAGTGTGGGGCAAAGCAGCCGGTACAGAACATATTTTTTTACAACGGAATAAAGCTATTAGAGCTATTAAATCTAAAGTAACAGAAGTATTTGCATGCCAAATTAAAAGAAATAGGTATACTTACAGTATACACTCTTGTAAAATTTTTACCCTTTACTTGTAAACCCTTTTTAAGAAAAATGCATGCACGTAGGAATCTGATTTTTAGTATATTCGTACGGCTATACGGAAAAGTGCAGAAAGATAAAGAAGAATGCCCATAGCCAGTACTCTCAAAAAAAAAAATTGTGTCACAATGATTTTTGTACAAAAAATTAAACTAAAATATTTTATGTATATTACCGTATTTCCTAAAAAATCCTTGGGCTTAATTTTCTTATATTAATAAGTAACTTAACTTCCTTTTTACAACACAAAAGCATTCGGCCATTATGAATTAGAGCCAATCAGGGATCTTTTAAGATCCTTCGGGCCAATAGTTTGCGTTGATTCGATTATGACTACCACACAACAAACTAGATGGTGTTAGGGGACTGTCAAATGAATTTGATAATTATTACATTAAAAGATAGATGACGTTTGGGGACTGTCAAATGAATCTGAAACTTAAACGTATACGATTTTAATGCGCCTGCATAGAGTCTATATTACTGTGTCTACTATAACCTAAATACATAATAATTTTGTTAAAAATCTCGTAACTTCTAAGATAAAAATTGACTAAAGTTGGTTTGTGTAATTTATTAAGATAGCATAATCAAATAAAGGTATTTTCATCAGGACACAAAAATATTAATGTCAGTACATTTCTCCATACAAAATGGGCATTCTCCTTTAAAAATACAGATTTGTGTGGTGTCCAATTTCAAATTTGGCCATCCACTTGAAAAATTCACCCTATTTTTCAAGTTTCTTTTCTTTTATTTTAAACTAAAAATGTTTCCAAAAAATGGAGCAGTAGAAGAGAGTCAGCAACTCAGGGAATATAATACTTAATTTACTTACACATCTTTGAAATTTAACACTGCAACAAATATGCGTTAAAACCATTATTATCATAATTAATATTTTATTTTATTATGAGCTTGAGAAAATAAAACCTTTATTTCGAAATTGCAAAGAGAATAATGTATTTCCTTAATTTCACTTACATAACATTTAAACTAGTTTTATAATATGTATAATTTCTCACTAGTTTATTGTCACTCGTAGCAAAAGTTCGTACATTTATGGAGTCGAACGATTCACACAATTTTAATATACAATGTCTTCTAATTTCCTCTCCTTCAAAGAGGTACACATGCTTACGATTGCTCAAAGAAGCTCGTTAAAGACAAAGGAATGGAGAATGATGGCAACAGGCGGGAAGAAGCGATTGATTGTGGGTACAGTTGGGAACAGTTTAGCTACAGTTGGGTTACATCTGGGGATATCTGGGGCCGGCCGGGGGCGGGTGCAATCACAGTGTTTGCACAATTAGTGCCCGTATTTGCACACCGCATCCGATATCCCACTCATCGAGTGAGCGATTCCTGTGAAAGTTTGACTTCTTCTTGAATAAATAGTTTTGAATATTAAAAGGCTAGTAATATCGAATTTATAAGGTACAGATGTTTTTTGCTTATTGCTGCTTAGCTAGACTACCGATTGTTTTATTATTTTTATATCTTTTTATTATTTGTTGTAATTGGTGAACAATAAAGAATATTGTGTATATTTTTTGATTAAACCACAGAAGAAATAATAGTACTTAATATATTAAACGACAGTTTTTTTTTGTATTTTTTAACGTCGTAATCTATACAAATAAATAAAATTGGAGTGTTTGTTTGTAATATTAAAATAACTGGTTTTTACTAAGTGCATTTGGATGTATACACGGTACTTACACCAAAACAATATTTTTAAAATTTTTTGTCTGTCTGTCTGTTTGTTCCGGCTAATCTCTGAAATGGCTGGACCGATTTTGACGGGACTTTCACTGGCAGATAGGTGATGAAACAAGGAGTAACTTAGGCTACTTTTATTTTAGAAAAAAAATAGTTTGTTAGGCGTCAGCTAGTTCGATAGTATAACTACTTTTTTGACGTTTACTCTTGTAAATTCAGCCGGTATCTCTCCCACTCTCCTGTGGATTCAGAAAACTGTTGATTGATTGTTGCGTAATTTGTACTGCTTTCACTAGCGTCGTATTCATTGTACTGACGGATAACTATGGCTCCGATATCAACAAAAATCCACCACATAGTAATTTTACAGTTCAAGTCAAAATTATAGTGCGAATTCTAGAATATTACACTTTTGTTATTAGGATAGATGAGAGTTGTTTGTAAAAACTTCTAAAATGTTGAACGAAAATCACAATTTTTTTCGATTTTACTATGCACCGTTCATGCATATTTTTTTGTTGTTTTTTTTACCCTTATAAGGATAACCTACGTAAAGGGGCTCGAACATGCTTAGGTAGAATGTAGTGCGTGAATGTAGTAATCGGAGACGAAATCAACATAAAAAAAAAACAAACTAAAACAATTTAAACGCTTACACACTCATACCCCCGCAGTAGGTTATACCGGTGTCGCGGGTGGCATGGACGAAACATATAACACATCACAATAACACCCATGACCCGAGTACAATATTTATCTGCCCCGGCCGGGAATCGAACCCGGGACGTCTCGCTTCGCAGGTAGGGTCGCTACCAACTAAGCTACAGGCACAGGGTCGTCATAATTTTGATATTACTCATGCAAAGTAAAAACCGGTCATACGACTGCGCCCAGTAAGGCCGGCATCGGCTTATTGGCAAGCACATGAAATTCACGTCGATCATTATGAAGTTGTCTTATAGTTGAATTCGGCTAATCACAGTTTACGCTGTTAGCAAGTATAATTAACCTACTTCAACAGACGCGGGCATAACTGCAGCACATCGTCAGATTTGGCGTTGTGAAGATAATTGCAGCGTATGACGTCATTGAAGCTGGGAGTCCTACATTTACAAGCTTTGTAGGGTAAGCTTAATGTCCACGGCGCTTCTCTTTTTTATGGAAATAGCTGGCAAACGAGCTGAATCCACCTGATGGTAAGTGGCTATCGTCGCTCATGGACATCAGCAACACCAAAGGCATCACTGATGCGTTGCCGGCCAAGAAAGCGAGAAGAAAAAGAAAGAGAGAAAGAATTGGCTCTCAAGCCCCCAGCCGGAACACGACGAGTTATTTGGCGGCTGACTCATGCTCAAGAGTGGTAGCTATCCGGGCGAAACCCATGGAGAAATAATAATAGTAATAATGGTATTAATTCTTTCGCATGCAAGCTTCGTAATTAAACATAGGCAATAGGTAAACGCGACGATGTCGCTTCGTGGACAGATTTTGTTCTTTTACTACGCAAGCTATAATCAAACTTCAAGCAAGCGACAATAATATTGTCGATGTCGTGTGTAATGACATGCGTCTATGTGGACAGAAGGAAAGACCGCTATCCCATGACAGGCAAAAAACATACTATCACAAAGCACATGTGCGTTACGGATTAACGTTTGTTCAGAAATACTAACGTCATCAGCCATTCACTAGCCATCGTATATTAGCCATATTGTTTTCAATACTAAAACGATCATCGCGCAAGCAACATTGTGTAACTTATCTTTTTACTAGGTCTCAACACTCCTTTATTGGTATGCGATAGACGTCCTATTTTTATTGTACAAAGTACGTGGGGACGTATCGATATATCCCTCTCATTACAAGTGTGTACAGCCAATAGATTCTGTCATTGTTTTGCTAAAACCCCCTGCCACCCGGCCCGGGTCCCTAATTGGCGAGCGTTTGTTATTTCGTATTGATGCACGTAACATGATTAACGATATGCAAATGAAGTTCAATTAGTTCTGCGAGTATACGTATATCTGGACACCCGGTTATCCGGCTACCCTGTTAGCCGGATATCAAGCCACCCGGGTATCCCGTCACCCGGCTATACCGCTAATCGGCTAGCTCGATTGAGCGCTTCATCTCGCTCCGCGCTCACTGCTCGTGACGCGACGCTGTCCCCGACAGACACTTCATCAATAGATTGATGCTAAACTGTACGTATAAATTTATTTATAATTATATTTTGTTCCTTATTCTGTCTCAGCTGATTATAAGCATGGAATCCCGGGTTCCTTTCTCGCTTCTAATGCTAGGAAAATAATGTTTTTCTGCACTTATATTGTACATCACAATAACTTATCAAGAACTTCACGATATTTACAGTACAGATGGGGGCGGCAAAGATCATTGGGGGGTGGCAAATTTTTGGTCAGCCCCGGACGGCGGGAACCCACGCTACGCCACTGCAGATACCTTAACTAATGTTTCAAAGTTAATGTTTTGATTTTTTGTATATTTGTATTGCATAAATTCAAAAATTGCTAGACTGTTTTCAAAATTCTTTCACCGATATAAATGTACCTCGGTATGGCATAAGCTTTATTTCATTATGATTACAAATATTTTTTTTTGTGTTATATTTAAAATACAAAAACAGTTGCTGGCAGAGCGTCGATGCGCCACGGGTTAATAAGGAAGATTATTTCACAGGCATATTGTACGCCTCATTAGCCGGATACATACCAGATGATTTGTACCAGCACTATTATCCTACTGTGAATTGGCTTAAAACCCATCAAGCCCTATTAAGAATATAAGGTGTTTTTAAGTTTATGTCATAATACGAAACAGGTGTCAATAATTGTAGAAGTGTCAATAATAGTACACGTTACCCTACTTGAAAGTACTTGAATGTAGCAGTAAGTTACAAACCTTATATCACCAGTTTTCGTATCATCTTTGTGTTGCGCATGAAAACAAGTCGTGATATCCTACCAAGAGGGTAGGGTAATCCTTGTTAAGGTTGCTATAATTAACGTTATCGAAAGTTTATGGGTTCATTATAACGCCTATAACTGTCCAACACGTGAAGCCTACTTAGCTAGCAAGCAACTCTATTGCTTGAGTCGGTTGCCAAAAGCCGCATCGTGTTCTGGCTGGGAGCTTGATAGTCATTTCTTTCTCCTGCCTACTTTCTTGGCGGGAAACGCTTCAGTGCGAATCTGGAGTTACTGACGAGTATGGGCTAAGGAAACCACTAAGCATCAGACAGCGCGTCAGCTCAGTTATCGTATTCACATAAAAATGCATTTGGAGGTGTTTCCAAGCAACGCTGAAGCATCAATATACCTGACTTGAATGAGACGACAGCGTGCCAGGCACGTTATTAGCTCGAGGGCCCTCGGTCGCTCTCGTTGGCTCTCTAACTCTCGGGGGCTCTCGGAGAATCTCGGGGGTTCTCGGTGACACCAGGCTTTACAATCTGTGATAACGAGTTTTATAAAAACGAAGGGTTATCGTCGAATTGAACAGATTAGCTTACAGAGCAACTTGTCTGTGCGACTGTACTTCGACAAAAACACTGTAAAATAAACATTTCATAATGTTTTCAAATGTGTTGTCCATGCATCATGCAGCTAAGGCTATAGTGCAAAAAAACTGCGTGAATGTTTATTAAGAAACCGTTGTGACGTACGCACAAAAAACAGACAGTTATCGGAAATCACACAAAACGAGGGTACAGGAAATTATTCTAAAGGTGAGATCTATATACGCACGGACTTTGCTCCATCCATCCATCCATCCATAGGCCTTTAGAGCTCCACTATCGGAAATAGGCCTGCCCTAACAAGCGCCACGCAGACCGGTCCTGAGCCTTCTGAGTCCAGCGGATATCCGCTGTCTTCTTCAGGTCTGACGTCAACCTGGTCGGGGGCGTCCTGTGCTCCTTTTACCGAGACGTGGTCTCCATTCGAGGACCTTTCTTCCCCAACGGTTATCGGTCCTTCGAACTATATGGCTAGCCCATTTCAGCTGGCTAATTCTCTGGACTTTGGCTAAATTAAAAATTAAAAAGACATGTAAAAACGGTTACCCTTAATTTTAATAATTATTAATTAATGATTTAGCACGATTGTTTTTGTTACGATATTTGATAACAATAAAAAATTTAAAGTCGTAAAACTGCTTATGATAAATTGATTAAGGACTAGGTATTATTTGTTCGGATAATTTTAACTACACTCTCACAATTTCGATCAACTTCGAATACAGGCCGCATTATATGACGACAGCTTTATCCTTATTAAACTGAAAATTGTCTCACCGACATCGTTTGCAAGTATAATTACACCTGTCTCGTCGCGAGAGGCTCGCTAAATCAATTATATACACGTAAACCCGTATCAGCGTCAAGTATCTGTCTGCATTAAGCTAGCGAGAGTGTCGAAGCGATCTTATGGCTGTGGATGAGTTTTGAAGCGCAATTTTTTTTCAGATTGTTAATGGGTGGGCTTCGTTTAAGAAAAAAAATCTTATGTAACGCTATCATGCCAGCGTGTTACATAATGTAGTCAGGTTTATGTTTATATTATTAACGATGAATTGAATAGAAAAAAGCGCATGATGATCATTCCAAAGATTATTCTTGATTCTTATAAAATGATAGTTCGATTGTTCTTGATTCTCATAAAATGATATTTCACGAGTGACTAACACGCTGAACTAATGGAGTTCCGAAAAGATTACTGAAAAACCCTAAAAGGGAGTAATTGGAAAAAGTAATTCTTTTTTTTCCTTCCCTCTTTCTTGGCTGGCAACGCATCAGTGATGCCTTTTGTGTTGCTGATGTCCATGGGTGACGATAACCACTCATCATCAGGTGGATCGTCAGCTCGTTTGCCGGCTATTTCCATAAAAAATTACATATACACATTAAGGATAATAATAATGAAGTCAATATTATTACTGCTATCACCTATCAATGACCTATCACCTATCTACGACGCTGTCTTCCTTAGAATAGAATAGAATAGAATAGAATAGAATAGAATAGAATAGAATAGAATAGAATAGAATAGAATAGAATAGAATAGAATAGAATAGAATAGAATAGAATAGAACAGAATAGAACATAATAGAACAGAACAGAACAGAACAGAATAGAACAGAATAGAACAGAATAGAACAGAATAGAACAGAATAGAATATAATAGAATAGAATAGAATAGAATAGAATAGAATAGAATAGAATAGAATAGAATAGAATAGAATAGAATAGAATAGAATAGAATAGAATAGAATAGAATAGAATAGAATAGAATAGAATAGAATAGAATAGAATAGAATAGAATAGAATAGAATAGAATAGAACAGAACAGAACAGAACAGAACAGAACAGAACAGAACAGAACAGAACAGAACAGAACAGAACAGAACAGAATATAATATTACTTAGAGTATTAATTACATTGTTCTGTAACGTTCGCATGTGTCTAGTAGCCCGGAAAATTGAACTCACCTACGCCTATGTTAATTGCGCCTAATGCTACGACGCTGATTTTCAGTGAGTCCAGATAGTGATGTACGGACGTCAGTGTGTTTATTTATTAGTGCTAACAGGCTTCAAAGTGCATAACGGAGTGTCTTTCCTCGTGCAAGCGTCATTGACCTTCTAAATCTTAGCTGTATTTCATTTCCGTCATCAATCGATCACGACCGATCAGTTTTCGTATCGTAACTGATAAGCGCACATGCGACGAGGACTTTATAGGAATAAAGTCGCATATACGTGAGTTGTCGACGCATAAAGTTATCGCAACATTTACGACATTCGCTCCGTCAACGATAGGTCGCTGTGCGCGGGATCGGTGAACGCGCGTTTACTGTCTCCTTACCTTATCTGTGCGCTGCTTTATTACGCGCCATTTCAAACCAACGTATCATTTAATATTCATAAAATGTCACACAAAAATCTGGAATAACAGATCTGTTTGTTGTGTTTAACGGAAACTATAATATATATTGGGACTATAATTATCTGTTAATTATCGAGGATAGTTGTCGCAAATTGATCTATGAATGTTTTTGTGACGTGATTTTAATTATAATATCGTGACCATCAATAATTATGAACAATTGTAACTGTCGACGGACCAGTACATAAGGTGATTATTATCTATTATACCCATGTACTTAAACAATACTTTTTGGATGTATGCAGGATATAGTGAAGTGTTCCGACAGGCCTATCCTTCCGTTTCATACATTCTTAAGTTATTTCGTTTTGAAATTGTGGTCGAATTGTGAGCCTCTAGTTTAGGTTCACGTCTTATCTTCGTTTCTAGTTACCTAAATTTTTTCTCATCATAGTGCAGGTGATTAGTTTTCAATTTTTATACCAACCTGTTAGATATGTAAGATAGTCGGTGTAGGTTACGTATTGAAAAGAAGTCCCGAAGGTGTTCAAATATTATGTTGACGCTAGAAGTATTTTGATGTCGCGTATGAAAATTAGAATGAGGGCAGGAGGAAGTGAAAATTGTGCGCATTTTCTATGAAACGAGCCTTGATTTCGGAGGAGAATATACATAAACGAAGATGAATTTAGGTGAGATAAGATTTTATACTTTGATAAATGCTTGAGGATATTTAAGTTGATTTGATAATATTTCCAGATTGTAGAGGGCCGAGCTAAGAAACATCTAGTGCGGTCGGTAGGTGGAAAACATCTAAAAGCTTCCGTGCTTTAGAGGGCACGTACAGCTGTCGGCCCCAGTTGTTATCGTTAAATGGCAATCTATAAGCCATGCCAGACCTTTGGACTGGCTACAATGTTCTGACTTAGGGTCAGCCTCTAAACCCTTCACCAATCCGCACTGGAACAGCGTGGTGGACTATGCTCTAGTCCTCCTCGGTTACGAGGAGAGAGTGGAGAGATTCATCCTGAAACTAAAAATCATTATATTACATTGGGTATTGTCACAAAATACATAATAAGTATTTTTTCAATTCATTTATGAACGTATTTATTTTATTCTACCATACCTTTGTAAAGGTGCTTTGTCATGGATTGAAATGACCCAAGACCATATTCAGCACATTCTTTAAATTAATAAAAATAGTAAAAATAATGCAGTCACACGTTGATTAATCTACTAACCTATGCGGGACCACGGACCTAAAAAAAGACGACAAATTCAGTGCAACACCCATAGTAATACAACTCTCTATTCGTACAAGTACACACACCCACACATTGACACCATACTGCTTCAATCGCGAATCCAAATTACGCACACATGGTAAGCGGGCGGCCATTGCTATGCTTCACTCTCGATTAGACGAGGTTACGTCCGTCTTTTTTTCAGGTCCGTGTGCGGGACTAATTGCGGTAAAGTTATTACCATGCGATCTTGTCATTTATCGTATTTTTTACCTACAAGCCGTGCTTTTACGTGTCGTTTGAACATTTCAATAGGTATCAGTACAGGATCATTAATAGGCTTAAGTTAGGTACTTAACATGACATAAGCTCAATTCAATGTTTGAAGGATTTGAGTCGCAGTAAAGTTAACGTCGAGTTGGTGTAATGTGCGAAGACCCGTTATTCATAGAAATGACGCTAATGCTTCCACCAATTACGCGAGAGAGAGGCTCCATATTATCTTATCTAATTAAGTAGTTATGAGAAAGTGGTTGTAGCCAAGAAGTTTATATACATACATATGAAGGCCAAGCTTCAAAGAGGGACCTGAAGATTGATCACGTGATTAGATTAATATCTACGCGAATTGGTTGATATCTGTAAGTTTTGAGGTAACAAACATAAAAAAACAGTCCAATTGAGATAACTCCTCCTTTTTTGAAGTCGGTTAAAAACTCAGTGACCTCTTAAAAAGCGACCTGTAAGGCTATTCTGTTTCGTAACTCAACAGCGGTATCCGCGATGAATTTCAAAATTGAAGTTCGAGTTCCAGACTCACTTCACTTCGCAAGTGCGTATTAGATGATTAGAGAATGACATATACTAATATGTATTCGGTAAGAATACCATACCGAGGCCATCTTTAGTCGTTTGAAGTTCGAGTTCGAGACTCACTTCACTTCGCAAGTGCGTACTAGGTGATTAGAGAATGACAAATCAAGATGATGCAAGTTCGCTTTCGAGTCTCACTTGAGTGAGCTTCAATTTCGAATTTGTATTTTAGAGAATAGCCCTCCTGGTCGAGCCTTTATAGTTTTTCATCATCTGTATTGTTTAGAATTTTTGTGTGTTCGGACGTTATTGGATGCACGCGTTTGTTTCCAACGTGTAACTGATATGATACTCGTAGCAAAGCTGTTTTTATTCTCTTACGGATGCAAAAGTAATAATTTACATGGGATTTTAAAATCGATGGCAGGCGAGGTTCAACACGACAGCATTCTCGTTAACAGCTGCCATTAAAAAAATATTCGAGTATTCGATCCAACCCGGTAGTTGTAAGGTAATGACGAGGTGTTTGCTGAAAAAAAGATTGCATTCGTTTATTTCGAATTTCATTTCTTTGCATTAGAAGAGAAGCAGTTCTAGATACGCGATAGCGTACCAAGCAAAGTTCAAGCTAACAGAACTGGTGATATAGTCTAGACTGGATCACTGAGGCTAAGAACTCACGGAGCGATTTTCACCCGCGCCCGCTGCGGTGGCGGAAATTTTAAAAAGTTTCAAAACTTACGAGACCGAAGTTTTGTGCGGTAGCGCAGCCGCCGCGGTTGCGATTATCGCCCGCAAACCTAGCGGGCGAATATCGCAAGACGGGCGGTTTCACGATCTGTACCCCCCTCCCCCCCGGCACCCACCGCGGTCGCCCGCCAACCGACCGCAGAGCGTGCGGGAGCAACCCGCCGAGGCTGCGGCTGACCGCGACCCGCGCGATTCTAGAAGTTGCCCGCCGGTACAGCGGGCGCCGCGAGTAAACCGCGCCCGCCGCGGGCGTAAACCGCGTCGTGAAATATGCCACTCGTTTTTACATATAAATCTGCATTCTACAGGAGCTGCGGGCCCGCTACCGCGGCGGGCGCGGGAGAAAATCGCTCCGTGAGTTCTTAGGCTAAAGCAGCGTTGCGGAGTATCCTTTAGGCCTCTTAGGAAGAGTGACCCTGACACTACTGAGCACTAGTGGGCCATTAATAGGCTGAAAGTGAAAACTTTGTCAATTCATTATTATGACTCAATAAACTCGCCGTCTAATGAATTAACGGCTTATTCGACTTTTAGCTCATAACAATATATTTTGCTCCTATAGCAGCGCATTTAAAATAGGCGATAAAGATTACAAGAGACGCATCGCGGCCGCGGCGTCGCGTTCCGCTTCAACTAAGAGCCAGCGAGAGCTAATTCCGGCCGTTCGGCGGCTGATTAAAAAAGTTCATCAACGCATCTCTTCTAGTTTTTCCGCGGTTTCCTCCGTCCAACTTTCGTAATAAAAAGTTACGAGAAGTTTTTACCGCAGATAGTGAGATATTCATATATTACTTGAAGCGATTTTTAAGCGTGGGAACTCCGGTATTCTAGTACGGTTAGCGGGCGGTTGTGTGAACATGCAAGTTAATGAAATCGCAACGACTTTTGCACACCTTTTATGCCATATTAGTAACCCGCCCTTGTTGCGTTTCGGGTACATAAATCTTAATTCTCTCCATTAAACAAATCCTTAAGAGACAGGTATTAAAATGATATAGCCGAAAGCCTTCCTCATGAATGTGGCTATCATAATACTCGTATACAAAAATAATTTTCAAAATCCGACTACACTTCCAGAGATTAGTGCGTTCAAACAGACAAAAACTCAGGTTTATTATATTATTTTAATATTTAGTACTTAAATTAGTCTAATGCCAATTAGGCAGATATAAAAAATACAATATTTAATTAAAATAAAAAGAAGACCATGTTGAATTTCGGCGAAAAATAACTATTAATATTTAGTTAAATTGAATATTATTTAATTACATTATACGGTTTACCTAATTTTTTTGTGATCTTTTAAAGACAGTTGACTTGGCTCGACTTGTAATTTTTCCTTCATCTTGAACTTCCAATGTTTCCTTTAGGCGAACAATGCGTCTGATCCTACGAACATGGCTGTTGTACTATCCTTAGTCAATTTACAAGATTTAAACCCGCTGAAAGGAACGACAGAACATATTGAAATAAGCTAAGTTCTGAGTAAATCCTGATTTAGTACGGAGACAAAAAGTTGTAAAAGAAATCTCTTCTATTAATGAACAAAATCAATTCAATTTACTAGACGACGATTCGACTTATCAGTGTAAGAGTGAATTTTCTCTCTGCATTTGGTTTTAGTTAATTGAATTGTGGAGGTAGCGGACATTTTTAAAGTTGAACAGAGTATTTGAACATTGAGTTAGCGTGGATTGTACTAGCGAGACACTTGGCTATAATTGCGATTCGAGGAATTCCAAGCGAATCCTCTGTCCTCTAATGCGCTTATAGTCAAGCGCTTTGGTAAATATTTCACTATCATTATCCATAAAACAGACGGCATTTTTAAAGGCTATAGTTTCAAATTCTTTTACCCTTTGAGGACTTCGTAATTTCCTCGAGGATTATTTCAAAAGCCCAGTTGGCTGAGCTATTGAAAAGGTTTTCGAGTGTCTTTGTTTATATATTCCGGCGTGGTCTCTCGGGGAGCAATTACCGTCTTGGTCTCTGAGTGCGGGGGGAGTAGAAAAGAGAGCGAGGAGGAGGCTTTGGAGATGTGTCCATTGTCCTTCGACTTACGTAATGAGCCCCGGAAGGCCCCGGTAATTGGTGCTATGTACCTGATCGTTGTCTGTCTTTAGGCTGCCCTTCCTTCGTCTTCTGCTTCGTTATTGTGAGACTTCTTCTTGTTATTTTCAGTTCCAATCTCATAATGCTTCTACCTTAGCATCTACGTTAACTACCATGTCATAGTGAATAGGAAGATATTATATGTAAATATTTCATTATTTTATTAATTCCCAAGAGGTCTTAAAGTGTTTTTAAATAATAAATACCTCCTAAGAAGCAATGAATGTACTGTGAATTATAACAGTCTATTATCGCGTTGGGAAATCCTTAATTATTAATAGCTCAACAATATTTCTAAATCCTAGCAACCGTCCTCGCTTCGTTTCGTCAAACCTGCCAAACCTACCTACACTCGAAAATAATTCTATAAAGATAGAATTTCTTAAATGGACACAATATTGTATACCAGTAATAATTCTGAATCGATGATGACTAATTTCGAGTTGAAACAGAGTTCACGTCGAGCTCTTATTTACGAAGACCTTTATGAACACTAACACAATCGAATTATATTAGCAGTAGTAAGAATTACCTAACACTGATGTGTAATAATGTCCCTTAGTGATATCACAGTAAATAAAATGTCCACACCACGCTAGTCTCATGACTTATACGCTTAAGTACCGATGTTCAGTTAAGGAACCAGGCTTTTAAGTACACGTCCTCGTTAAGGGGTTTATAGGGATCAAAGGGCTTAAGCCTATGTAATACACAAAAGGTTATCCTTGATATTGCACTCGAGTGACGCGTGTTTTTTGTTTTCTTCTTTGTGTGAGAATGTCGAGTACGATGTGTGATGTAGGTTAAAACAAGACTAACAGGATATTGTATTATTAACACTAGTAATCGCTCTCGGTTCGCCTAAGGTTTCCATTTAACTTAGTACCTACCCTCGAAAAATTGTTTAGATGTATAGTATCCATCCTAATCGGATGGTTTCTGAGATTAGCAGGAACACTCACTCATTCAATCATAACAAAGATTATAGAATATACTGTGTTTAATCTGGTACAATCTCATTATGTATGTGTATGTATAAAATATTATTATGTATACCTATAAGTTGTATCCGGGTGAAGCTGTGTAAAAACACACCACACATAGACCACAGATATACACCACACATAGACCGCAGTGATAAACAGCAACCGTCAATTAAAATAAATTTGCTTTAATAACCTTTTATTTAGTCCTAGTCAGCAGGGTACACGGCAGTGGGGCGCCAAGTCCGTTAATTAGTTATTGATGAAGAAATCAGTAGCTTAGCTTATCTCGTATCTAATTATCATTGGATTTATACGAAAAAATACATAATAGGTACTTAGCCTATGTAAGCTAAGTGAGCCAGGAGAAAAAACATCGATGGAAAATGCAATCCTGCCGTGACCACGATCTATGTAACTGGGTCAAAATATCGGTTTAAATACTAAAATCGTGAGCACTTGTTTGCATTCAAAATGTTTCATGTCCACGATGATAATGATATAAGTTTAAAATCAAAGCCTTGGCAGCAGCGCTCAGTGTGCGCTGCGCTTTAAGCTCACTCCGTACTTGCATCGGTCGCTTTTTTCTATCACTTAATCCGTCGTCTGTATGCGCCGTCGGCGTCGCTCTGCTTAATTAAGTTTCCAAACGTCTCGCTACGTGCTACAGCAAATAGTGTGTTAAGTACTGGCTATGGCTACGAACAAAGGAAAGTATTCGTGCTAATACTAATGTACGTTGGAGGGTCGAGGATGGTCTAGAATATTTCAGTCTTAAGGGTTTATACGGACATTGCTGTGTTATTAAAAAGTTAGGGTTTTTTTATATTTAAACAGCAATGTATAATGTTTTAGTTGAGTATAGTCTCTGAATTCAGGAAAATGTTTAATCATGATCATGAGGTATACGTTTACTTTTTTTAAATACATGCTGTCTTTGCTTTTTTATTTTAGGCGTCATTATAGGATGTATAAATAGATGTTTTATATACGTAAGTCCTAATATTGTAAACGAGAAGGTTTGTAAGGACGATAATGAGATGGATGGAAGAATTTTTGTACGTAAACAGGTTTGGACGAAACTTGGCACACGGGTATCGTATAACTTGGGTTAATACAAAGGTTACGTTTTAACTTGGAAAATGAGTCTGTTTCCATGGGATAGGACGTTTGTAGTACATAATTATGTGTGTTTGTATATCTGTGGTCAGTATGGAGGTTCTGTCATGGAGTATAGAAGGTAGAAGAAGGGCCATCTCTGTGTATGAAAAGTGTCCGTAAAAATGCGTCTAATTACGGGTGGCGCTGCGGTGCGCTTATGTTCATATCGCTATTTCTCAGACACTAGCACCATTCATTCCAGGTGGCACAACTCAGCAAACTTCACTCCGTCTATAACAGCTATGTTCATATCGCTATTTCTAAGACACTAGCACCATTCTAGAATGGCCATTATTAAAACCTCTATTTTTAGTAAACAGCTGGATACTTTTTCAACTTTCCCCATCTATGAGATGGCCCGGCCCTCCTTCTACTCTATCCTCCATGCATTCTGTTACGAGATTTGATATGTTTGGACTGCTTTTACGTCATTGGTTTCCCACACAGACCTGAAAAAAAGACGGACGTAACCTCGTCTAATCGAGAGTGAAGATTAGCAATGGCCGCCCGCTTACCATGTGTGCGTAATTTTTGATTCGCGATGGTGTCAATGTCAAAGCAGTATGGTGTCAATGGGTGTGTGTACTTGTACGAATAGAGAGTTGGTATTACTATGGGTGCTTCACTGAATTTGTTGTTGGGATTACGTCTGTCTTTTTTTAGGTCCGTGGTTTTCCAGAAGTTTTTGTTAAGCAAATTTCGGTATACAGAACCCTTGTGCAGTGACCGGTACATAGATAAGCTACCCGGCAACCCGAGATCAGATATCCATCTACACGCGTAACGCGAAAACTTATTTCAGAGGCTTCATCTGCAATGAATAATTGTGAAAGTTGGCGCGGATAGATAATAACCGACGATAAGTTTTAATTGTGAAACTGGAATTTCCGGCGAGACCCCGTTTAATTACGACAACTTATCGAGTTACAGCGTTTTTAGATTATCCGACACGATGGGTACGTCGTTTGATGTTGATTGCTCTTATTGTCGTCTCATTAAAAATAAATTAAATTGTTTATTGGTTTTCAACTTAACAAGAAAATCAATTTTTAAAATAAAAATGTTTTAGTTTCAATATTCGAAAAACGTAATTGCTTTTTTATTTGACCATTTTAAGGCCACTAATACTGACACAAATAATGGCCATATAAGTATACGTCATACGTATACGTGAAGCGCTCATAGCCCGGCGGCTTGCGTCGATCCTATGTGATCGACAAAGTTAAGCAACAGCGGGCGCGGTCGGTAGTTGGATGGGTGACCGCTAGTGGCAAAAATTTCTTGAGCGTTTCCGTGCTTCGGAGGGCACGTAAAGCCGTCGGTCCCGGTTGTTATCAGTAGATAACAGTCGTTAAGCCATGTCGGAGGCCCTCGGGCGGTTTGAAAACTTTTGACACTCGGGTTGGCCACTAACCCCTCCACCAATCCGCACTGGAGCAGCGTGGTGGAGTATGCTCTAGGCCTCCTCAAGAGGAGAGACCCGTGCTCAGTAGTGGGCCATTAATGGGTTGAAGCCAAAGTATACATAACGTACGTACGTTTAACGACACATACAACTCTACCAGAATCACCTTCAGATACGAAAATACAAAAAAAAAATTTGAAATAAAACTTCTTTAAGCGCGACTTCAGAGTAAATAGACAATTACACACAGACGGTTTTTATCTGTGTCGCGGATGGCATGGTCGACACATATAACACATCACAATAACACCCATGACCCGAGTACAAATGTTTATCTGATACAGATATTTATGTGTATCTGCCCCACCCGAGAATCGAACCCGGGATCCCTCGCTTCACAGGCAGGGTCGCTACCAACTAGGCTACAGGGTCGTCACTCAGATTATTATAGAGTAACGCTTCCCGCCCACGTCAGTCTTTTTGTAGGACCGATAATCGGGCCGATTTTTTCTTCCATATTATTTCTGACCGACTTTTTGACCGACTATTGCTATCAGTACGTTCTATTTTTCTCCTACAAAAAAGCGGTCACCGATTATCGGACGTGGGCGGAAGCGTTAACTCGGATAATTTTTCGGATGGAAATAAAGCTCTATTAGTCTAAGCAATAAGTTCAAAATGGTGAAAAATAGAGATACTGCTTTTAAAAAATACGTGCGATAGCTCATTCTATCCGGAATGATGTCTAGAAAATTTTTTCGAAAGCGATTACCAGCACGTAAAAAATTGCAAAAGTTAGTAACAAATTAAGTTGCAAAAAAGGTATTTCGTTTTTTCCTAATAACTCCGAAACTATTAATTTTTAAGAAATTAAAAAAAAAGATTCTTGAAGAGAAGGAAATTTCCAAACAATAACTCCCAACTTCCGGAACTGTATCTCCATTACTCATAATTTTAAATTAATGCTGAAAATGGGCCTCCACGCGGCATTTTTAGGCTGCGCGCGCGGCGTCAATACCGAGTACATCACACTCAATAATTTTTTAGACGATTGTTAATTAACAAAATTTTCTAGAACTTCCATTTTCATTGTACATTAAAAAAATGTTTAAGTAATATCGTATAAATTTTTCGCTTTGTGGAGCCCTTCTTATACATACGTAACGAGATCACGCCATAAAAGTTTTGTCAAATAATTAAGCGCCTAGTGCTGAAACTAGCAAACTTATTTATGAGTAGGTGTATTACTTTTTACATACTCTCAGGCTTTTGTATTTTGCAGTGACATACTTTATGACAGGCTTTAATGTGACATCCGTCAGAGAGATGGATGGCAGATAATAAAGAGTTTGAAACAGCTCTGCGAGGCGACCTACCGAGCCGATGAAAAGCCTTATAGAGTTCGGCTCTAGTTTAATATCATTACGAAACTGATATTAAATCTCATTAAGCAGCATGTTCCATCAGTTTGTAAACTACTCGGCGAAAATTAATGATTACAAACTGTTTAAATTGTAAAGGTAACTAGGTAACTTGACTGAAATAGCAGTTACGTTCTTATATACAGGTGAGTTTTTTCTTCAAAATCAACGGGTGCGCTGGCCCAGACTATATATTTTTTTAAATGAAGTTTAAGTTTCATCAAAGTCGGCCCCGAGACTCTGAGTTCCTCCTTTCGCTATTCCTTATATTTAGTTTAGAATTTGGCCATTCACGCCCACTTGAAAAATTCACCCTGTATAGCCAAATAGATCACTAAATCTAAATCTAAATAACGTGTTCGAGCGGACAGATCTGTAGAAACTGAACGATATGTTCAGCTAACCATCCTGTCACAACTATAAGATTTGCCTAAACTAACCAACATGTCTCTATACAAAGTAAACGAACTCTCCAAACTGACTGACCCGTCCAAATGAACTGACCTATCCAAACTGACCGATCTGTCGAAACTAACCGACCTATCTAAATGAGCTGTAGTAAATGACTTAAGTAGAATTGTGGCCCAAATAATGTAAACGGATGACATTATCACATCCTCGCGCGGCGGTTGTAAGTGGATCTAAAACATTCATCATCTAAGCCAATATAAAAGCGCGCCGCAAAACTGCACCGCGGAATTTATTCGACATTTCCAAACTGACCAACCTCTCTAAACGAACCAACCTATCCAAACGGACCGATATGTCCAAACTAGCCAACCTATCTGACCTAAACGACCTGTATTAAATGACTTAAGTGGAATTGTGGTCCAAATAATGTAAACGGATGACATTATCACATCCTCGCGCGGCGGTTGCTAGTGGATCTAAAACATTCATCATCTAAGCCAAAACAAATAGCGTGCCGCAACACCGTACCGCGGAATTTACTTTGGGTAGACTGGGAGGTGGCGATGATAGTTAGAGATATATTATATGAGTTTTACCTGCTCAGACCAACGACATAATTTTTTTGCTACCTGCTAATCGAATAGCTTTGAAATTCGAAAGCTTACCTGTTTTTCTTTTTTTCTGTATCTTCTCTCTTTCTTGGCCAGCAATGCTTCAGTGATGTCTTTGGTGTCGCTAATGTCCATGGGTGACGATAGCCACTTACCATTAGGTGGATCATCAGCTCGTTTGTCGGCTATTTGCATAAAAAAAGAAAACATACTGTCTGTATTGCTGGCTGTATTGGGGGCCTGAGAGCTAGTTCTTTTTTTTATTTTCTGATCCTGTCTATGGGCGATGATGAATCCTCATGATGATCAGGCTCCGTTTGCTCGTTTCTCGGTAATTTACATGAGAAATAATGTAACCTAATTCCTTTGTTCAACTTAATCATTTATTTATTATTAACGTATTGTACAAAATTTTGTATGAGATACTCTACAGAAAAAAACTATGAAATGTAAGATAACCCATAAGTAACAAATTTTTAAATTTCTTCAAAATGGCTGCGACTTGATTCGCCAGAGCTCGGTGTATACTATGAACAGAAACCGATCCTATTTGAGTGGTTCATAAATATTTGAGGACACATGTACGCGCTATCAGCACCCCCTACCCCATCTCTCGCCCCCCAGTCTCCTCCTGCCCACGTTTTTTATTCAAAAACCACGCGTCTGTTTTACTCTTCCAACACAACACAGTTTAAAACTCCATCTAGTACGGATTTATCTTCGGTGTTAAAAGGAGCGGTTAGTTTCTAAATTCCAGTGCAGCTGCGCCATTTACACCAAATGTGAGAGAATATCGAACTGAGCTCATCTATCACCAGTCAATATGAAGGTAGTTGGATCTTGTGCTTTCGTACTAGCGAGAATGTATGTTAGAAAAACGCCTTTCTTTTTCTCTACGTATCTAGTCAATGTTATTGATGTTATGGAGACCTTGCATATTTCATATTTTAATTTATCCTTCTCAAATTTTTATATCGCCTCTGTTAAACCAAAAGCTGCTCTACTTTTTGGGAATATTACATTAACATTTTCAATAGAATGTATTATTGGACAAGTGAATTTCATTATAGATCGCTCGCAAGATATTGGTCTTGTCAATACTGCGCTGGTCCTATGTTTTGACAGCCAGGATGTTTCCACTTATATCCCTGGTAGAATAATAACTTACCGGCAAAGATATTTTACTACATACAACATCATTGCTTACCGGAATATAAATTACGATCGATGTCACGTGTTCCGTCCGTCCGTGATTTCTTGAAAACGAATACGCATAAACCTATGCAAAGTTCTTGGTTCAAAACAAAGCTATCATTTCCATTTTCCTTAACAATTTCTTTGACCTAATTCTCTTTTTTTAACTAGCCCAGTACATGACCATGAACATAACAAGTAACTTCGCAATTTACAAGACATTTTATGAGCTAAGGATACATCCTCCTAAATTTAAACCATAAAAATTTGATTGCCCTGTAAACCCGCTAGTAAGCAGTCTTTTTCCTCAGGCATCGGAGAAATGGCAGCGAACGTGTCATATCTGTCAACGTCTGTGGGCTAAACTCAAATTTGACGCGAAATTTAGCCGGAATACGAGATACGTGGAAGCGTGGAATATGTAAACGACACGTTTTTGAATTTTTTACTTGGTTTAACATATTTCATCATACTTTTGCAAACAATGTTTTAACAGTATCAATACAATACAATACAGTATAAATATGGCCATGTAACGGACGTAAAAAAAGAACGGACGTAACCTTGTCTAATCGACAGTGAAGCATAGCAATGACAGCTCGCTTACCATGTGTGCGTAATTTTGTAATTTTTGATTCGCGATGGTGTCAATGTCAAAGCAGTATGGTGTCAATGTGTGGGTGCGTGTACTTGTACGAATAGAGAGTTGGTATTACTGAATTTGTTGTTGGGATAACGTCCGTCTTTTTTACGTCCGTGGTTCTTTGAATGATAATCAAATAAGAGAGGCACTATTAGATATAAGTTAAACATTTTTTAAACGATACACCGGATAATTTTGAAGAAGCTGCTGAAAATAATTTAATAAGCAATATCAAAACATCATTCTTGCGGTGAACGAAGGAACACGTTCTAAACATAAAAATGTTAAAATAACATTACATGTAGAGGAAGCAACCTTAATAATGTCCTAATGCCCTCTGTAACTAAAAATAATTATATTTTATCCTTAAAATATCTTCGGGAGTAATCTATGTGTACTCACTCTACTGGGTGGCTGCTAGTACTGTCAATAAAATTTTCAGATTAAATTCACGGACCTGAAAAAAACAAATATCTTTTTTTAGGTCCGTTATTAAATCGTAGTCAGTTTTGTTACATCATTACAAAAACATGGCGCTTCAAGTCATTAATGTCATACTTCAATGCGCTGCTCCACTGCCGATTTGTAGAAAGGTATAATAAAATTATAATAATATTCTAAGACAAACGCTTTCTACGACAATGTTTTTCTTTCTTCAAACACAATAAAAACGCCTGATTAGGATTTCCAAAAGCCATTTACTATATTGATATACAACATTTACAATAAATTATACTGTTATTAATAAATTTGCCAAAGCCATGCACAAGCAGGATGACACATGTGGCGCACTCAGATAAAGGAAATTATTTCCTTCATCTGAGGTGGCGCAATGGTTATCTTACTGGACCGCTGTTTAAAGATTTCCGAGTTCGATTACCAGTGCAGAAGAATTTTGAATTTGAATTTGAATGTCAGTTCCTGGTCTGAGTGTATATGTGTTGTTGTCCATGGTACCGACAGCAGGGAATCCTAATGTGGGGCTATGCACGCGCTTAGCCTCGTTTAATCCCAACGCAAAGAAAGGTTCAATAACACACGAACACACACAAAGAGACGTTATCCCTCTATGTTGCAGTTTTTTTTCTTTAATGGACTGATTTTGTTGCGTTTTTTTTTTCTTAAAACTGACTTGATCGAGACGATTGTTAGGTATGTATGAAAATACAACTGTCGCGGATTTTTTTAATTTATTTCCTCCGTATTTAATATTTTTCCATCTCAAATATCCTTGGGATATCCAATTGACTGCACGTTTTCTCCATAATATTAAAAAGTTTGCGACAAAACGAAGTGTATGTGTCCCTCGGCGGGCGCCAACTGACTCTGACGGCGCCATGCTACGGTGTCATTCCTACTAATATTTTAAATGTAAAAGTTTGTATGTTACTCCTTCATACAAAAACGGTGCCATCGACTTTATTCACCTGAGTTAATTCACCCAGGTGCCTCAAATCACTTTAAGTGTACTTTGTTCACCTATATACCCAGGTGATTTAAATCTACTGGCGGCAGGTGAATTAAATATATTAAATCGGTAGACCTAATTTCCTATAAGGCAAGCAACACACGGGCCTACTGGCGAGGTCTATTAGTAAACTTAATTCAAAACTACTGAATGAATTTTCATGAAATTTTGTACAAATAGACCATGATCTGGATGAGACATAGAGTACTTATTATCCCGGAAAATGCGGGAAAAGCTGAAGGTAGAGAACTAGTGAAATATAATTATGATAATAATACCTTCAGACCGAGCTAATAGACGTTTAGATTACCATTTATTTTGGGTAAATTTTGGTTCATAAATTTATGAAATTATGATTTTTTTGACATTATTGTATATTATTTATCCTAATAATTTATCTGACATTCATTATTTATTCATAATTTATCGGGCTAAATCATGGGAAAATGGAATTTGTAATAAACTTAATAATAATAGAATAATATTGTTAGTTTTTTTTGTACACTGATAAGTTTAAAATGCCATCAAAAACAAAACTTGTAAAAAAGCGGCCAAGTGCGAGTCGGACTCACCCATGAAGGGTTCCGTAGCAGCAAGTAACATAATATAGAAGTTCTTGTATTTCGTTGTAACTTTGATCAATGTTTTTTGCGGTTTACGATTTATGACGTATTAAAAAAAAACTACTTACTAGATCTCATTCAAACCAATTTTCGTTGGAAGTTTGCTTGGTAATGTACATCATATATTTTTTTTAGTTTTATCATTCCCTTATTTTAGAAGTTACAGGGGGGGGGGGACACATATTTTACCACTTTGGAAGTGTCTCTCGCGCAAACTATTCAGTTTAGAAAAAAATGATATTAGAAACCTCAATATCATTTTTGAAGACCTATTCATAGATACCCCACACGTATGGATTTGATGAAAAAAACATTTTTGAGTTTCAGTTCTAAGTATGGGGAACCCCCAAAATTTATTGCTTTTTTTCTATTTTTGTGTAAAAATCTTAATGCGGTTCACAGAATACATCTACCTACCAAGTTTCAATGGTATAGCTCTTATAGTTTCGGAAAAAAGTGGCTGTGACATACGGACGGACAGACAGACAGACAGACAGACAGACAGACAGACATGACGAATCCATAAGGGTTCCGTTTTTTGCCATTCGGCTACGGAACCCTAAAAAACCAAGTCTCGCAACTCAGTTCTTCTACCGTAAAAAGTTGTGAGATCTATGTAATACCAAGTCGGTTAATTTATTCAGTTCCTACTTAAGGGTCCTTCTGTCTTAAGATATTACCTAATTAGCTAACCTAACAAGTAACAACATCTTATAGTGACCATATTATCAATATTAAAAATCTTTTATGTTTTAAATAAATAGATCGACTTGACCATCGCATGAAAACACAATGTATCTCACAAGTAATACCTACATTTAATATTAAATTTGATTGTTTAATGCGATTGCCAAGTCAATCTTCTGCAAAAAATAAATGTCTAGCGTCATGGGACATTATAAAAAATAATACGATTAATAAAAAAAATGACAAATATATTGATGAAATTCATTATAATAATTTAGTCGTTACTAATCCAATTGAAATTGCAAATAATTTTAATGACTTTTTTATTGACTTGACATCTGAATACACTATTAAAAATGACATATACAAACATAAAATAGACTTTAATAACAATTCTTTATTTCTGACTCCTACTAATTCTCAAGAGATATTTAATATTACAATGGAACTTAATAATACCTCATCCGTTGGCTTTGACCATATCTCAACTAAAATAATAAAAATTGTTTCTAAGCTGATAGCACCAATCTTAAGCCATATTATAAATTTATCTTTTGTTAATGGTGTGTTTCCTACGATCCTTAAAGTATCTATAATAAAACCTATCCATAAGAAGAATGAAAAAACAAGTATGAATAATTACCGACCTATTGCTCTCATATCCATATTTTCAAAAATTTTCGAAAAGGCCATGTTTGCGCGAATCACAAACTTTATTGACAGAAACAATGTACTTACTCCAGATCAAAACGGATTTCGTAAGAATAAATCGACAACATTAGCTGCCTATCACTTAGTAGGTCGGATACTTGAAAATGTGGACAAAAAGCGTGTATCAACGGGAATATTCTTTGATATGAGCAAGGCTTTCGATTTTGTCTGCCATAAATTGTTACTATGGAAGTGCGAACGGTACGGTATCCGTGGCCAACCACTTGAATGGCTCAATAGCTACCTAAGTGACCGAAAGCAATTTGTTGAAATACAGAACATCAATTCGATTAGCGGAGAAGAGGAATCCTTTAAATCTGACCTTAAATATAATAGAGTTGGAGTTCCTCAAGGAAGTATTTTAGGACCGCTACTATTTATTATTTACATAAATGACATTGTTAAAATTACCAATCAACAATATTCCCTATTTGCGGACGATATTGCAGTAATTGTACATAATAATCTTAATATCAATTATAATAATGTAATAAACGATACAATTAGTAAAATAGTGACATGGCTTAAAGACAACAATCTTAAAATTAATATAAACAAAACAAAATATATACAATTCGGAAATAGAGGATCAAAAAAACACAATCTAAAAGTGCATTACGATAATAATACGATAGAAGAAACTGACTCTATTACATTCCTGGGCATTAATATAGATCGATCTTTTACTTGGAAAGAACACGTAGAAAAACTTTGTACAAAAATTTCTCGTTTCGTTTTTGTTTTATGGCGCCTACCAAAAATAAGTAATATGTCAACAGCCTTAAAAGCCTACCACGGCTATGTTGTCTCTAATTTAAGGTATGGTATAGTTTTATGGGGAAACTCTACAGATTGCAATAAAGTCTTCATTGCTCAAAAACGATGTATACGCGCTATGTGTAATGTTACCCCAGACACAAGCTGCAAGCCTCTCTTTAGGAAGCTAAAATTATTAACATTGACTGGTTTATACATATATGAGATTTGTATTTTTGTGAGAACTAATATGCACCTTTTTCAGGAAAAAAAAGATAATTGTTATTTTGCAACCAGATACCCTAATCGACTATGTGTACCACCTTCTCGATCAGCGATACGTTCAAAAAATTCGACTCACATGTGTGTAACGATATATAATAAAATCCCTGAAAACATAAAAATTTTAACTTTCACTAAATTTAAAATAGAGTTACATAAATGGTTAACTGACAAATGCTACTATTCAATAAAAGAATTTATATGAAGATTTTAATTATTATTGTTTTCCCTTGAAATTTGATATTGAAATTTGTTATAATAGGATGTAAGTAATGTAAGATAAATAAAATAATATTCTCATTTAAAATATAATAATAAATAATGTAAACTTATTAAACTAAAACTATTTGTACGCCATAATATGGCAAATGTGAGATAGATTGCATAATACTTGACCAACTTTGTAACCACATTTCTACAAATAAAGATATTTCATTTCATTTCATTTCATTTCATTTCATTTCATTTCATTTCATTTCATTGCAAAATACATGATATTATTATTATTATAAAACGGTTACATGTTTAAATCTTTAAAAGTTCACATGTTGTGTATCCACTTGTTGGCTGGAAATTCAGAGAATAAAGTTAGTTATACAAAGACACAAGTTACTGTTGAAAGATAGCGATATTTTACTAGACTAGTAACTTGTAGGTATGTTTATAAGTTGATAAGGTTTGGGTATTCTTTTATTTGCATAAGAAACTTATTAAGTACTATGCGACAAAGAAAATTACATATTAACCTTTACCGGATGCCGGATAAAACAATTGAAACCGCATCAGATGCAAATTCAATTTGCGTTTCTTTTGAGATTCAAACAGTCCATTTAACTGAATCAGATTACCTTGCAAATGGCAGATACTTTATAAATTCGATATTAACTTGAGCTTTTATTGTATTTTTTGAGATTGCTATAATTTTTATGTAGGTCACGGACCTAAAAAAAAGACGGACGTAACTTCGTCTAATTGACAGTGAAGCATAGCAATGGCCACCCGCTTACCATGTGTGCGTAATTTTTGATTCGCGATTGAAGCGGTATGGTGTCAATGTGTTGGTGGGTGTACTTGTATAAATAGAGAGTCGGTATTACTATGGGTGCTTCACTGAATTTGTTGTTGGGATTACGTCTGTTGTTTTTACGTCCGTGGTGTAGGTATATTGAATGATAAGAATACATCTGAAGTGAAAAAATAAGAATGATAAACAAAATCACCCTTGTCACCACTATCGTCATCGCTATTGTCATCATCATCTCCTCATCATCCTCATCATGGCCCTCGATATAATGACCATTATCGCCATCATCACAGCTTGCAATTGTCCTACCATACCAATACAACAGCGTGTCTCAAGTATGTTGGGCGAGTAATACTAATTTGGGCTCAATGAGGACCTTCATGAAGTCGAGAATTTCACATAATATTAAAGGTATAAATAACAAATAGGGCTCCTAACAAAAAAATGTCGAAATATCTTGCGTTGACATTGTAAATAATTTTACATTGCACTTAGTGCGGTACCTCACCGGGACGCCAAGGCAACGTCGTTGGCCACGTATCCAAACAATTTATATTGAAATGTATGGCGGCTACCTCACTTGACGACGGTGTGGCAACACTGGCAACGTAGCCAATAGCCACAATTCAATATAAACTGTTTGGATACGTGGCTGGCGACGTCACCTTGGCGTCCCGGTGAGGTACCGCACGAGACGGGCTAAGGAAACAATCATATTAAGTATAATTATTATCTTATCGGCTCGCTATTTGTAAAAGAAAATGTATAATCAGTACCGATAACCTTGTTTAGCCCAAAGCTTTTTTAACTATGAGCATTGACAAAATATTCTAAGTTACACAAAATTAATCACACGTTCGGCAATTTTCTTATCGGCTTGTACAACGGAACTACCGAACTAAACTGTTAATTGTTAAGACCAACGGAATTATTAACACAAAAATATCGAAGATACAAACAGGTCAGTTATAGGATAATTATTGTGTTATTCGTCTATGAATATTAGCTTTGGCGATTGTTGTAGAGCAACTTACTGAAATAATTGTATCTCAATTTTACACGAGGCGAAATTATTAATACCTAGTGACTATCGTTGCAGCCAAAATTCGAGTGTAATTTTAACTATCAAAGGAATATTTAACATTGACACCATTTCGTGTTTTATTTTATTTAATAAAATGAACGCTTTAACACTCATACCCCCGCAGTAGGTTATTTAGGTACCTGTATCGCGGGTGGCATGGACGACACATACGAGTATAACACATTACAATCACATCCATGACCCGAGCATAAATATTTATCTGTCACATAAATAGCTGCCCCGGCCGGGAATCGACCCCTCGCTTCACAGGCAGAGTCGCTACCAACTAGACTGCAGGGTCGTCAAAGTATATTTGCGAACTACATTACATAAATCTCAAGAACTTTATTTTAACTGGACGACAGGGTTTGAAAAAGTACCTGAAGAAGTTGATCCGTCACTTGACATTGGATGAACAAATTCGACTTGATTCCACATGAATCATAGACCTGATTGACGTTCAGCGTAAGACTTGTAGCCCCTCGTAGGGTGTTGGTGTATGACTTCGACCAACGATAGCGCACAGGTATTAATCCAATGTCACGTGATCCGTCTTCAGGTAACTCTTTGAAGTTTCCGTCCAGATGTAGGTATGTATAAAATTCTTGGTAAATCTCTACCGCAAGCTAAAACTACCCCTACCTAATAAAACTTGAAGTAGCTACTGGCAAATGTTACATAGAGGCACTAGTGAACATATGTCAGTGCAGTAGAGACGAGCCGTTGAAATTGGATTACAACAAAGTCGCAATATGTCACCCCGCGCTTCCGGTAGCTCTGAGCTGCGTGCGTTCTGGGCAATGATAGAAGAACGTTGACAGTAGGGTTACTACCTTTATGGAAATAGCCCATGGACATTAGCGACAGCCAAAGACATTACTGATGCGTTACAGGCCAGGAAAGAGAGAAGAAAAAGAACGAAAGAAAGAATACCTAGATACTCGAAAATGGTCACAGATGCGTTGCTTTCTCTGAGGACAGTTGGTCGCAGAGTGTGTGTGTCTTGTAGGTAAGCACCTACTATACAATTAGGTTTGTCGGTTAGAGGTATCAAGTTATCCAACGAACGTCACAGTATTTTCCCTTCCTCCAAAGAAGACCTAGTCTTTCATAAAATAGGTAATATACTCTATTATTCCAACATACTAATTCCAGAACCTAACGTTTCTCTCTTCTTGAGAGATATATGAAAGAAATTTGTACAATATGTTTGACAATTTATTCGACTTTGAGTTTCGACCTTTTGATGATAATGGATTTTGGATGACGATAATTATCTTTTTACGAATTTGAACCACTCCAACACCTCAGCTATGATGGAACACCGCTGACGCAGGGAGCGGACATTTTAATATCATAAATTACACGAGATGGCGTCTCGAATCGCGGGACTGGCGGAAATCCGACAAAAATGGCGCGCGCGGATTTACGGCGCCGCAAACAAAACTCCAAGAATAGTTCCGATGCTCCGTTGTTTTGAGCGCGGTATGTTTTATCGTTGTCATAACACAACACTACTGGCAGAGTTATAAAAACATTAAAGTGCATTTTGTATTGTATACCATCAGTGCTTTGTCCAAGTATTTTTATTTATAACGTCGTAACCACGGAACACAGACACAAGGTCGTAACCACGTCATAACAATTTGCTTTAATCAATCACATTATTTTAATAAGTCAATTTCGAACATAAGATGGTTCATAAGAATAAGAATTAATCAGTAAAGTGTACGTCACTATTCTGATTATACTACCGTATCGGGAAGCTGCCGTAAAGAGCAGAAGAAACGGCGAAATTCAGATTCTGATCCAAAGATGAGTTAAGCAACAGTGACATGCATAAGTGTATCAGTGATACCTATTATGAATAAAGATTTTGATTTGATTTGAAAGCAAGTTAAGCTAAGCTCTGCTGCGTTTCGACGTATCCAGTTCCTTGTTCGAATTATGTTCGAATGCTATTTATTGCATTCGATTTTTGTTTTATGTTGTGAAGATTATTATATTTCCTAACAGCATAAAAAAAATTAACAATAAGAAATGTGGACACTATTAAATTGTAAATTAATTTAAAATCATGTTTAAAATATTAATAGTAAACAAGTAAAATATTATTCCTTAGTCGAATGAAATCATAATAAATTGAATACAATGAATTTAAAATTATAGTCATAAACTTGTCGTGTTTTGATGATTTTGAATGCAAACAGGTACTTACGATTTTTGTATTTTATACCGATATTTCGACCCAGTTACATGGATCGTGGTCACGGCGGATCTTTGCAAAATGCAATGTAGGTACCAGTTTTTTTATAGTTAATAGTTCAGGCGTAAACTAATTGTAACTTAATAAGTTTAAAATTAACTTGATAATAAATTTAATTTACCACTTTAAGGTTGAAAATCGAACATTTTTTTTACACGAATACGTTAATGCTTGATCACAATCCCACCTGATGGTAAGTGTAGATGTGGTCCAAGATGGTGAGCACATTAACTTAGAAAAAGCCTATTCACTCTTTTCTTGAAGACATCCACGTCGTAGGCTGGCGGGAACGCCGACGCAGGCAAGTTATTCCAGTCCTTCGCGGTGCGTATAACGAATGACGAGGCAAACCGCGTCGTCCGTACCGGCGGGATGTTCACGACAAAAGGATGGATACCCGCCGTGCGTCGTGTCGTTCGATGGAGAAACGGAGATGGGGGAATTATCTCAAACAATTCCTGCGCACACTCTCCGAAATGTGCCCTGTAGAAAACCGAGAGGCTGGCTACTCTGCGCCTGTGCTCGAGGCTTTGAAGATTGATGTCAACCAAATCTGGGTCACCAATGATCTCTTCGCACGCCTCTCCATCGAGTCCAAAGCAGAAAGGTGACATTTGGCTGCACCTGCCCAAATGTGCGAACAGTACTCCACACACGGCCGAACCTGAGCTTTGTACAAGCTTAAGAGTTGCCTAGGTGTGAAGTACCGTCGCACCCTTGCAAGGACACCAAGTTTCCTTGCAGCAGCCTTAGCTTTGGTCTTGATGAACCGCCCAAAGTTGAGTTTCAAGGATATCTCTACTCCTAACAACTGAAGGCAGTCGGTATAATCCAAGGACATATTCCGAAAAGTAGGAGCCAAGGTGAACGAGCTCTTCTTGGCGGTGAATAGACACGTCTGCGTTTTTATGGCGTTGAATCTCACAAGATTGGCTTCGCCCCACTCGGACACAGCCCGAAGTGTGAGATTCACACGAGCCACCATGGCCATCAGACTGAATTTCGTCCCGACTGGCTCTGGAACTTGGTAGGTATCTCTCTATATAATATTCAGTATTATATTTGAATATATTATGTTTTATGAAAATTAAGGTTTTATCTTATAAAATAAAACTGGATCGTAAAACATCCCTCACAGCATACCAGGCATTCACTTAACAAAATGATGCTATAAAACTTCTTCATGACAGGAGCAAGTGAACCGTGCAAAGGTATCACACTTGCAGTTGCAAACAAAGATCCTAGAAATGTTTAACACACCCCGTCTCCTTGTCTCACACACCCCATTGTCTAGGGAAGCGCTCGTAAAAATAAAATAGAACAATAATTTTGTTATTTACAACATTTTGGCAAGTGGAAGAAACTCCGAATGGTCCTTTGAATTTTGGCCAAACTTTAGCGACACGTAAATGCGACTTCCTCAATTCCTCACACAATATAATTCAAATTGTGTACATGCAGTGAAAAGTGTGAATTTTGTACATTGTAAAATTACATTTTTTATGAGATTGCGGTATGTCTTTCCTTTCTTTTACAACAACCACAATGGGTCAAGTTTAAGACTATACAGGAAACCAAAAACAAAGAAAATACTAACTCTAAGAAAACTAAAATTTTTAACAGGTTACTACTTCGGTGGCACGGACGTAAAAAAAAAGACGGAAATTAAATAAGAAATTTAAATTTAAATTTCCTAAGAACAAATTCAGTGAAGCACCCATAGTAATACCAACTCTGTATTCGTACAAGCACACACACCCACACATTGACACCATCTTGATATGACATTGACACCATCGCGAATCAAAAATTACAAAATTACGCACACATGGTAAGAGAGCTGTCAGCTGTCAGCTTCACTCTCTATTAGACAAGGTTACGTCCGTTCTTTTTTTACGTCCGTGTTCGGTGGTTATTATTTTATTCCATTTATATGACATACTATTGCGTATAAGTTCAACCGAGCAATACGACACTATATTAAAAAGAAAACAATAAAAGTGGTACATAAAACTTCGAGTTAGTCACAAAGTCTGAGACGACTCGTCTTAATTTTATTTCACTGATCAAAATTCATTCTTCAACCAGTTAGTTCCACCTGTTTAAACAAACTGATACACCATTGAAAAATCCTTTGCAACAAGGAAGTTCAATACGAAAGTGGGTTAAGTATGTAATTTAAAGAAAGACGACGTTCTTACAGTATTTATTTTGAGCGGTGAAAGACTCGGGATCTTTTGTAGAAGGCAGACGGCGAGTAAAGCCGCTAAGATCCGCAGAATCCGTCGATGCCGCCCAATTGTGCGCCAGGATACTTGGTTATTGCTGAAAAATCCCTGCTTCAATTTTAATAATGGATTTTTATAAGGGACGAGAGAGAGTGATGTCAATTTCGCATGAAGTATGTACTTAGGAGATTAATCGACTTGACCTTCGAAATTTATGACGAAAATCATGACAATATTTTTATGAAGGTTCTGCTTTCCTTTCAAAAGGTATATGTCTGAAATGGTGGTAAAAGCAAAATATTTGATTAAAACTTTGAAATATAATGTCATAGAACAGACATCTCGAACAAAATGTGTTTCCCGCCGGGAGGTTCTATTTTCAAAATTGAGCCCCTATTCTCCTTTCAAAATCGAACGAATCCATTGAAAATTGAAGCCGATCGGCGCCAATTCATTGGGACACACATTGTGTTCGCGGTGTCGGTTCTATATGCTAGTAATAATACTTCAATGGATTAAAACCTTTTTTGAACGCTTACAAAGAAGCCGGCGGACCACCTGATGGCAAGTAGTTAACGTCGCCCATGGATATCACTAATACCAAAGTACCTGTATGTACTAATAGTTTAATTGACACATTGTTCTATTGTTAAACAGCAATCTGTTGTCAGTTTGTGGCCAAACATTTAATTGTTTAAAATATGTAATGTACATTTCATAAAATTAATTAATCTGTGTTGTGTATAATAAATTTTACTACATTTCTAGCTGGTTGGGAGGCTATAAACGTAAAATAAGTCCTTAATTTATAGTTCAGCAACTTTATTTCTTCTTGATTTAAAGACTTAATAAAATAAAACAATAATTGAGATTTATGAAATTTCCATAGTTATATTTAACTCAAGTTCTCTCCAGTTAAAATTGTTTACACGGTTCAGAACGCATTTCGCCAAACTTTTACGCGAGGCGAAGTAGTCCTTATCAATAAAAATCATTTTATGTCCCGCGTAAATATCAGAAATCGAAGTTACTTCATATTATTGTATCCCGGGCTTCATAGATTTGGGTTGGAACAAAATTTCAATATACATTGCTCTATAACAATAGATTCAAAAAAAATGTTCCCGTGTAAATCGAGCGATATGTTTCGCACATGTATTTGTAATAGTTTTCGGAGCGCTTTGCCCGAAGCGGTTAGCAGGTAAACGGTAGTAACCGGTAATATATTTTTTCTCGTCGGTCATTTGTCTGAGCCACGTGGGTTTTTGTAGACATTAAGCGTCTTAAAAAGGGCATTTACCGAAAGGGGGCTAGAAGGGTGGCGTCGATTGTTTTGGCAGTACGTGGAGTGAATGAGGGTTGGTGAGGCTGAGGGCGTATTTGCTTTCTGTTCTCACGTGCCTTTAATTACGCGGCTCGTTGAAGCGATAATATGATGAACAAGAGGATTTTAATTTGCTCTGTGTTTGGTTTTAACAGAATATTGTTACTGAAGCCGTATTGGGACGGCTTAGAATACTAATCTCAAGCCCAGGCTGGATGGGTGACGTAAGAGTCGACTAAATTCGGCCCGCTCGTGGTAGGGCCCGTCAGAGGGATTATATTGGTAATATTGATTTTAATAGTTCATTAATACCATTATTAATATTACTTATTATTTTATTAGTCCTTTTGAATAGTTACCACCTTCTTACTCGAGTAAGCCTCAAGTGAGCAAGAAAGGATTCAGCTTCATATATGTGTTTGCATTTTTAACGGAAATTTTGATTGGCATCGATACTGCGACGACGCGCTCACTCTGAGGCACCTCCTTACATATTCACAAACACAATAACAGTAATGACAACGGAGGTAAAAAAAATACGAATAATCTACAGGCAAAGCAATTTTGTTAAAAATCACGCTAGCAACGTTCTGCTGAAAGGCAATTTTATTAAAATCCGGCTTATGACAGTTTAATGTGAGAATCTTGTGCTCACCGAGCTATGAGAAGGTGTGAATACATGAACAACGTAATGGAATTATGATTTTCTTAGATTGTATTTAACAACATGTGAAGAGGGGCTTTTCGTTCCTAGTTAGGGAAAGGCCCAAACAGCTAAACACATAGAAAACAAGATTTTACACAATATACCATGCCAGGTAGAAATAAAATGTAATTTATTTGAATCCCAACATATTCTTCACTCGCTTTTTGTCCACTTGCTCGTAATCAATTAGGTACGTATTGATATTTAATATTATATATATTTACTAGCTGCCCTGACAGACTTAATTCTGTCAAAAGTAAAAAAAAATAAAAAAAAATTTAGGGGTGGACCACCCTTAACATTTAGGAGGATGAAAAATAGATGTTGTCCGATTCTCCACCCTAGCTGAGATTCACGAAAATCGGTCGAGCCGTTTCGGAGGAGTTCAACTTCTAACACCGTGACACGAGAATTTTATATATTAAATTTTACATATATTATATTTAATATTTAATTTGAATGTAGTTGTAAAACACTAAAGTCCAATAAATAACCTTAACATACTGTAACGGAGAAATGTATACCTGAAGAAAAACAACTGAGCGAAGATGATGATTAATAAATACAATCGAAGAGAGAGAATATCGTCAATAGAGTCATTGTATAAAATTATTGCAGAGTGTAAGCGTATCTATTTTCAGCGTTTATAATACATATACGTTAGTTTCATCACTACACGCAAGTGATTTAAGGATTCATTACACAAGATGTAAAACATTTACCCAGTCCTGTAACCAACACAGCAGACCAACTAGAAAACCCTGAGCTTAGGCACTCGCTTGCTAATTCGCAAATGTATTAACGTCCACAAATCAGGCTTATCTCCGCAAAGACGACCGATGGCTCATTTCCATCCGCGACTAGGTCTGGCCAGCCGCCAATGGCCGTTTCTTCATTGGAAGATACGATGACGACACCGTTTTATAAGTCCAGTGGTGCTTTTAAATGTTTTCATACCGGCAACGACAGCAGTGGAGTCATGTCTATGAGATTGTTCTGCACGCTGTGTTATTGGACAATAACGACGCGATAATGTTTTCGTCGGCACCAAGGCTCTCCTGGCGACACCAGTGACTTGAGAGACGACATTTAAATTATGTATGTGTGTTGTATATAAAGCAGGAAGGGTATTCTATGGTGTTGGTTAAGCAAAGCAAAGCAACAACCCATAATTGTCCCACTGCTGGGCTCGGGGTCTCCTCTCACAATGTGAGGGGTACAGGCCATAGTCTACCACGCTGGCCAAGTGCGGATTGGTAGACTTCACACACCTTTGAGAACTTTATGGAGAACTCTCCGGTGTGCAGGTTTCCTCACGATGTTTTCCTTCACCGAAGCAAGTGATAATTAACTTCTAATACGCACATAATATTTGAAAATCAGAGCTGCGTGCCAGGATTTGAACTCGGACCCCTCCATTCGAAAAACCAACGTTCTAACCGCTAGGCTATCACTGGTGTTGGTTATTCAATAATATTCCTTTTACTTTGCACCATGATATATTTCCAGTTCTCCTAACGTTCACATCAACAACAATCTGTAGTACTCCATGATCAGTCATCGAATCCCATAGAATGTCCCACAAGTGTTGTTCTGAATGGATTTGAGATATTCCTTATTCTAAATATTTAGTTTTTTTCATGATTTCCTGTATGACAGCATCTGCATCGGCCGATCGTTGTAGAACCAAAGAGGTCGCTCGTCGACATATACATGTATACGAAAGCTTCCATGTGTGCGCATGTACATAGTAAATACATAAGGCGTCTTTGTCGTGTCGTCCGATGAAGAAGAGGCCAATAACTGCGCTAACTGTTGTTCGTTACATGACCTCCCCTCCCTTCCTCCCGCCAGCACGCTTGCTTAATAATCTTATCTAAACTTTTCCCCTTTGTTCCTTATGACATGATGGTATTGTTTTTACTCCAGATACAAGTTTACTAGTCAATAAGAAGGATTATGAAAATTGATAGTTGAACTCTCTTTAACAGAATAAATCATTTAAATTTCGAATGTTTGAAAGTTATGTTTGTAATGATGATCTAGAAATTTTTTATTTTCTAAAATACAATACTCTACATAAGCTATTAAGATTAAAAAAACCCGACAGTTCTATTTACACTAAACTTAGCTAAGAACACTCTCGATTAAGTTATCTTTCAGACGAAAAATACTGGATCAAAATTGGTTCATCCGCTTGGGTGCTACGATCCACAGACAGACATACAGATACACAGATACAAAGATACACAGATACATAGACACACAGATACATAGACACACAGACACATAGATACATAAGCACACAAATACATCGATACACAATATACACAGACATGTCAACAACAACACCTTTCTTTTTTCGTTGGGGGTTAAAAACAAGCCCAATCGATATGAAAATAAAGTCCCAAAATATTAGATAGCAAATTTTTGTGGGCATAAATGGCACTAGAGAGATAAATTGGTGAAGACTTATATCTTCCCAACATAAAAGCATGGGATGTTTGTAAGGCAGAGTTCATACCCTGTAATAGTGCGTCCCTTATTGCTGCCGAGGGACTTTTATTGGTTACAAAATAAATATCCCCTACCAATTCAATTCCCTTAAAGAAAATTCCTTAAATTCCCTTGATAAGAAAACTATAACAATAAGAGTGTTCTTAAGCATTCTTATTCGCTTACTTACTTAAGCATCAATGTACATTTTTACGCGAGCAGCTTCATGTTTGTAATTATGAAATATAATTATATACATATTATATTGATGTTTAAAACATAAATTTGAAAGGCAATAATGTGAAGATGGTTTACCACTAAATCAGTCCATTAGGCACATCCGGACCCTTCACGAAATCGATCTTACTTTTCTCATAATTTTTTTCCCGAATTGAAAATTTATTTATGTTAACGTAGTAGCACACGCCGTGTATCCACTAGTCTATACGAATAAATAAAATTGGAGTGTCTGTTTGTAATATTAAAATAACCGATTTTTACTATGTGCATTTGGATGTATACACGGTACATATACCAAAACAACATTTTTTACAATTTTTGTCTATCTGTTTATTTCGGCTAATCTCTGAAATGGCTGGACCAATTTTGACGGGGCTTTCACTGGCAGATAGCTAATGTAAAAAGGAGTAACTTAGGCTACTTATATTTTAGAAAAAAGCATAGTTTATTAGGCGACACGAATTTCGCCGGGTCAGCTAGTAATAAATAATTGTATAACAGCGTTCGGGTGGCAGGAAAACTTCCGACATTTGGGTTGGTAACCTAACCTAACCTAACCAAATTAGTTTAATATTGACAACACCACAGACATGTACTATGTCTGTGGACAACACAAACTAATGTACCACCCATCACATAGATTTAATTTGATCCTTTATTATCTCTTTGTTTATCTACATAACTGTTTCCCAAAAACTTCGCTACTAACTCAGTAATGCAAAAATAATTACAAGTATTTTAGGTTATGCATTAACAGTAGGAAATTATAGCAGAGTAAATTACTCTACTGCAAGTATGTATAATAATAATAATAAATAATAAATAATAAATAATAAACGCTTTCACACTCATACCCCCGCAGTAGGTTTTCACCTGTGTCGCGGGTGGCATGGACGACACATATAACACGTCACAATAACACCCATGACCCGAGTACAAATATTTATCTGTCACATAAATATCTGCCCCAGCCGGGAATCGAACCCGGGACCCCTCGCTTCGCAGGCAGGTTTGCTACCAACTAGGCTACAGGGTCGTCTATATGAAGATAGATCTATATTCATCGTATGTACGATGAACTGCTTCATTTATCTACCTTTAAACGAGCAATTATTATATAATTATATTTTCTAAATCTCAGAAACGGCGCCAACGATTTTCACGAAATTTAGTATGCAGGGGGCTTCGGGGGAGGCAAATCCATCTAGCTAGGATTCATTTTTAGAAAATGTCGTTTTATCCGTGTTTTCAGTCAATGATCCTGGTACAATAAACTCTTCCTGACATCTATTGGTGAGTAGACACACTAAAGCTACTTCAGTATATGATGTTTGTTAAAAAAAAAATACCGAGCAAAACTCGTTCATCCGAGTACTACATACTAATACTAAACTAATAACTACTTTTTCTAAAGAAATCATAATCCGTATTTATGATTGTAACATGAAATTTATTGGAACCCAAATGGAATTAACGCTTGTAACTACTTAAAAGTGCAAGCGAATATGGACCATATGTCAGTGTGATTCGGAGCGGAATTGCTAGTAAGCAAATCGCAGCAATAGTTGTTTTGTTATTTCAAACATCGTTCCTGAGTTCTGTTTGGTCAGAAAACACAAGACTGGCTTGTTTACTAAACGTATTTACAGAACAGATCAATTCAATTTGCGATTAGATAAGCGTGGAAAAATATAAAGCTAACGTATGACTGGTATCTCGATATATTTTAGTTGTATGTTAGGCTACCTATTTTCAGGCTTCATTTTCAGGCGTAAGTAAGGTGAGGTTATCTTGTTATCTCGCCAGTTTTCGCCTCGTCGATCCCCTCATTTGATCACGAAATCAACCACACAATACACCTGAACAGTTTAGCTCAACCTTCAAAAACTGTAACATTGCCTCCCAAACTTATATTCTTTATATTACCATACCACTACAGCGTATCATAACATGGCCATGCTATAAACGTATCAGGTAAGAAAACCAACCATACTCTGAATGGCTCAAAGGTTCTATGACCGTATCAATACATTCTCGTCGATAACTTTTGACGTTCTCTGTATGATACGTGGCTATGTCGGTCGGTGACCGGAAATTGGTAAATTGTGACTGTCCTGTTAACCGTTTCCCTTGTCTGGAGCCAAATCTGAGTGTAATACACGTCATGCTTATCACAAAGTGCATTGTTATCAGAACTAAAGCAATAAGTTTCTAATTCAAGCTTATTTCAAGTCCTTAGAGTAAGAGAAAGTAGATCTAAGGGGTCATTCATTAATTATGTAAGGAGGATCTTTGAACCCCCCCCCCATCACCATATATGAATAAATAAGATTTCTCGGACCCCCCTCCCCCTTCTTACGTAAGATTTTATTTAGTTTTATAATGGAAAATTAATTGCATTAAAATTCAGAATGTGACGTAAAAAAGATTGTCTCGTGCATGGACCTAAAAAAAAGACGGACGTAATCACAACAACAAATTCAGTGCAGCACCCATAGTAATACCAACTCTCTATTCGTACAAGTACACACATCCACACATTGACGCCATAACACCACTGCGTCAATCGCGAATCAAAAATTACGCACACATGGTAAGCGGGCGGCCAGTGCTATGCTTCACTCTCGATTAGAAGAGGTTACGTCAGTCTGTTTTTCAGGTCCATGGTCTCGTGTTAAAATGTGTCAAGAATCGGTAATTAAATACTGAAAACGTGTAAAGATACTTATAAAACACTCTCTTCAACACCCCCTCCCCCCGAACTAAGGACATGTAGAGATTTTGAGAACCCCCCCCCCCCTCGGGACCCTTACGTAATTAATGAATGGCCCCTAATTAAGCTTGCAAGATTGACCCATACAAAACTAAGCTAAATAAAACGGTTAATAATATATTAATAATACCGTTAATAATAACCGTTAATAATGTTATTATATATCGTTAATAATAAAATATTTAAAAAGCTCTCAAGTGCTTGCTGCATTTATTATTTTTATTTTATTAGCCAAAATTTGTCCAATTCAATACATGTGGTTGACGAGTATAAAAGCATATTGGTACCGTGTCATGTTGACAGATACGCCGTCGGGGCGATACAGAGCGCGGGCATCCATCATGTTCGCGCGACAAATTCGTCAATTATCGAACGAGTGATTTAACTCTGTGATCGGCCCCCACATCCGCAGTAGGCTGGATACACATGCAGTGTGAAAATGCTTGTTATTTGAAAGTTAATTTATCTCAAGTATTAAATTCTAACTAAAAATTTAGAAACGTTTAAATGTCTAAAAAAGTATTTCAGTGTCAATTACTCGTGGTAAAAAATGTGGCCTGCATGCAGTGATATTTAAAAAATATAGATACTTTATCCCTTACAAATCAACCAAAAAATCTGTTCCGAAAAGAGCTACAACACACACATTTATCTTTTATTTCCTACACCAATCACATTGATATAATACACGAAGGCATTTTATCGCTATATGTCAAATGTCAAGCACTTCAGACAACAACAAAAGCGTGCGTATCGTCTTGTATTGATAGAGCGACTACGAGCAGAACGGTCAATTGCCTGTTCTTACACTCTTCATCGTCGGCGCGCTAGTGACATATCTACTCTTTTTTTTTAATTATAATATAATTGTCCTGATTATGCTGCTAACAGTTAAAGAATTTTCTCCTCTGAAGCCAAACTTGAGTGGTGCATAAAATCATGCTTATCACAAAATTTATCAGAACTAAAGCACTTTATAAAATTTCAGCTCCAACAAGGGGGCGTCCATAAATTACGTGAGGTGTTTTTTTAAATTTTCTGTCCCTCCCTCCCCCCCTGGTGAGATGTTGTGAGATTTTATTTAACCCCCTCCCCCATCCCTTAATCTCACGTGAGATTTTTCAAAATGTGGGTTTCTTACGTAAACGCGTTGGATTGTTATTGCAAAAAGAAAAAAAAATGCTTCGTGCTTTTATTTACGACTAGTTAAGACTAGTAATCAATATTGCTGAGAGATTAATTATAAGTGTTATAAAAATATAACTTAAGCATGTACAATCTGGAATTCTGGATTAAATGGACCAAAATAGTATATTATTTTTTTGTTCCAATCAGAAAAAAAAATTGAGTGATATTTGCCGAGACCCCCCCTCTCTCCAACGTAAGATTAGATGAGATTTGACTCGACCCCCTCCCCCCCTTAAACATCTCACGTAATTTATGGATGGCCCCCAACTAAGAAAAGAGGAAGTTGGCCTAAATAACCTAGCCCCCATAAAAAGTATAAGTTAAATAAAGCCATTAAAAATATTTTTTTATTTTCCCACAAATACGTACAATTTTATTTGCCGTTTCGTCTGAACACAGCTTACGGGGATTACGACATGATGAGTTGCGCAGTACAGAAAAACGATTCAATTTCTGATACAAAATAAACTACTCTTCATTGGGCAACGCCACCGCTCATATAACGATAATCCTTACCAATTTTGTGATTACGCGAATCATAGATTCAATCAGTCCGATGCAATTTGTATCTTTTTGTACATCCGATAAGGTTGAAATTAAGCTTTCAGTACGCATTCTCGTCATTACAAGAGGGAATCAAGTGATTTAATTTCAGTGAATAACAAAATATAACTGCCGTTTAAGGTTTTGTAAGCTACAGTAATCATTTTTTAAGTAACTAGCTGATAATTGAGCTGAATATTCATCTGACGGTAAGTGTTCACTGTCAACCATGAACATCAGCAATACTGAAGACATAGCCGATGCGTTGCTTACCAAAAAAGTAGAGAGTAAGAAAAACAAAATCGATATGTGTGCTGGGACACATAGTAGAAGTGAAACTTTAGAGCTATTTACTCGAGCGGCCCTACCACCAGCTTGTCGGATTTAGTCGCCTCTTACGACACCCATCCGGCAATGCAATAGCGAGTCTCTGGTTGTTCAAGGTGCAAAGAGTAGCAGATTTTATTCTCCAAAGTGAGGACGTCCAAAAGAATTCAATGCTGATGTCGATTCTTTTACATATTACCTTTACAATACAATAATACCCATATATCGGTTCTTGGTGATTCAGTTAAAATAAGACAGTTTGTAGATGTAGAAATTACGTTTATTTATTTTGTGTATTACATATTCAACACATTTATTAGATTTTTCCGCATTGAGAAATTATGCAATATAATACTTATACTACTAGCATAAAATAAATCGCATTTGATTCATGTCATCCCAACGCGCGCGTGTGATAAACAATATTTTCATTCTCTAACGGATTTGTGAGCCGATTGGAATCAGCTATTGCAACGAATATTGCACTATTTTGGACAAAAAAGTTACGAATTTGGGATAACGTTGCTTTAGATTAATAATTGTAGCAGGGAAAATATAAATTGTTTTGACTTTACCAATGTTACTTAAATACTTGTGATAATATCTTTGCGGTTTCAAAGTAGTTCTCCCGAACCTAAATTCGAATGCTATATATACCTTTAAAATCATATAAAAATGTATGTACCTACTCGTATGTGTTGTTAAACGTTAAGAAATCCTCTCGTCTGGAACCAACCCTACAAGTATCAGAAAGTCACGCTTATCATAAAATACTTTGTCATTAGCACTACAGCAATAAGCAACAATTCTGCTTGCAAGATTTGACTCGAACATTCAAGATACATTGTAAGTTAAACAAAAGCTTGTATAATAGCAAAGGCTACCCAACATGCAAACCTTAACTAGTTTGATTTGAATAAATACAGCAGTCCGCGGCATCGACGGAATAGAGATGTTTGACTAATTACATAAGTATGGACGAAGTTACAGCCCACTTATACAGTCTGCCGGCTCATGAATAAAATACGAAAATAGTTCCCGCTATTTCATACTTTACGCTAAAGTGATACAACCCAGTTCAGGTTGAAGCGAAAAAGAAAATGCATACAAGATGTGCCCGTTGTACGGTCCCAAGTAAATATTAGAGCTCAGACCAAATTCATAATTTATTGCACTTATGTCGAGCTCGGGAGTAGCGTGCTACCGAAAATTCGAACAGGTTGGCAGACTGATGAGTTGTGGAGATAGTTGACTACTCTATTTTAGCGAAGATCCGAGCTTAGCAGTGGCTATATTTGACGATTGGACTGTTAACTGCTAACGATAATAACACCTATGAATCTAAGGGATTCTTGTCTATAGCATCCTCCCAATCTACAAAAGTCTTTAACGCTAACTCTAACTCACAAACTTCAACCATTTAGCCGATAGGGGGGCAGGATACTTGACTCTAACCAAAATTAGCACTTTAAAGCCAAATATTACGCAAATGGACCCCTAAATCCAAAAATGGACCCTTAATATTTTTTAATCATACACTACCCAACGAATAAAACAAAAAAAAATAAAAAATATATATTCAAAAAGCAATATTTAAAAAAAATATATAATAAAAATAATAACAATCATTTTTTCAAAACGCGCGTTTGTAACGCGCGTTAAAAATCAACATTTTTCGTCGCCTTTTGTGTCACAAATCTTAAAATTTCACTCTCATAATTTTTTCCATTTATTTCATAACGCGCCTAAAGAAGTATAACTTCAAAAATCGTCTTTACGTTACCTTTAGAGGAGGTACGGATGGAAACTATAAGGGTTCCGATTTTACTTCGGAACCCTAAAAACGAAGGATAACGACTAGTTTTATTTTATAACGAGTGGGTAAATCCTAGTCGACTTCGACCAAGCTTTCGGATTGTATGGCTGTACCGCCACCGCTTACAACAAACGTAGACCATCTGTGAAACACAACAGCAAGGCTATTCTGTTTTGTAACTCGACAGCTGAATCCGCGATGAGTTTCAAAATTGAAGTTCGAGTTCGAGACTTACTTCACTTCGCAAGTGCGTACTAGATGATTAGATGATGACATATCAAGATGATGCAAGTTCGCTTTCGAGTTTCACTTGAGTGAGCTTCGATTTCGAGTTTGTATTTTAGAGTCCTACAGCACTTTTGACAAGTATTCCCTTCCCAACAACTGTCATAAAACAGTCGAACATTGTAGACGTAACGGAACGCGGTTAATATTGCATTGTTGTTGCGGATTGAAGCGGATGATCCTCACAGTCCGCGGCGACCCGCTAATCCAGACTGCCTGCTCACCGTACTTTGAAATCAACAAAATATTCCGTACTATGTCAATAATAAAACAGAGCTAGTCTATAAATCTATACATCTATACAAATAAATAAAATTGGAGTGTCTGTTTGTAATATTAAAATAACCGCTTTTTACTAAATGTATTTGGATGTATACTGGTACATATATCAAAACAACATTTTTCCAATTTTTATCTGTCTGTTTGTCTGCTTGTTTGTTCCGGCTTATCTCTGAAACGGCTGGAGCGATTATGACGCGAGTTTCACTGGAGATAGCTGATGTAACAAAGAGTAACTTAGGCTACTCTAGTTTAGAAAATAAAATACTTTGTTAGGCGATACGAAGTTCGCCGAGTTAGCTAGTATAACAATATTTGATGACCCGCGCAATAGTTACCATGCCGGATCGTCCTGAGTTCGATTCTAAGCGAGGCGGAAAATTTGAATGATGAGTTTGAATTTCTATTCCGGTCTGGGTTGAGTATTCTCGTCTTTGTGTTTTGTACAAATGTACATTGCATACAGGACATAGGGAATCCTAGTGTGAGGCTATGATGCTGTAGTACTTATATTTTGGGTTATTACGAATAATCCAAAATGGAACCCAGTTTCGTCATGTGAATTTTGGTTAAAGTCAATTGTTCTAAGTCTAAGTCTCTTCTCTTCTTCTTAGTCGGTGTCTTCATTGCTGAAGGTCGTGTCTAGCTTGAAGTGTTAGTCACTCGGTGCACTATGCTTCTCCACGATGTTCTGTCCTCAACGGTCTTTAGAGCTCGGGTTATCGGAAGGCCTGTGAGGGTCTTTACTAGGCCGGACCAGCTTGTAGGTGAGCGACCGCGTGGTCTTTTCCTATCGACCTTAAGTCTCTTCTCTACTAAGTTTATATAAACGGATTTAAAAGAAATAAACTCAGAACTAGGCTTAACTACTTAGCTAACGAATGTGTAACAGGCAAGTTCACACGTATGGCCAGTAACGCATTCCAGTTCATTCACACGAGGACGATTCGTGTTTTTTGCATATCGTAATTTTTCGCGATTCGTACTTTATTTGACGGTGGCAATGGTTTTTAGATGGCCGTGTTACCATGAATCGCGAATTGTGAAATATGACGGATACATTTTAAATGATTAAAAGACGGTCTTATAATAAATAATAGTTAAAAAAAAGAACACGCTTTTATAGAAAATCCAACAAAAAAAAAACTAGATAATAAATTTGAATTAAGAATCGTGTAATTGTAATAAAAGCGTGGGGTGCATGCCGTGCATGGTGTCAATGAGTAGAAGGGATAACATCTATATAAGCATCTATATGTATCGGTTTTTTTGAGGAATCGTCAATGACGGGTCCCGTGTGAATCAGCTCTTAATAACATTCCTTAATTCTATCCTTCTTATCCTACTTATATTGTAGATTTAAAAGTGTGTGCAGTTGTTTCCATGAATGTCGATTCATCACGTGCTAACATTTCACGGCTCGACTACAATACATCAAAATGTCCCTTGAGATAACTGTCACAAGCTCGACATCCCAAATAAAACCGATGTCCGAATTAAGTAGAAACTTGGCATTCAGACATGTCCAGGACAAGAAAATAGGGTAGATTTTATCCCGGTTGCATGTTCCTCGGGGTGATGGGGAAGTTTTTATTTTTGCAGTTTAGTTTGTGAAACCAGTCTGCGGGCAAAGTGACTTCACAACATCATAAAACATCAGATTTCATTGCTCCTTAAAGATTGTGCACACTTTGTTGAATATTACATTAATAGTTCGGTTGGAGTGGAATGTTGTCGTGGGATTACGTGGATAATCCGGACTCGGTCCGGCGTCATCCGCAAATCCGCAGGACTGCGGAGTGCGGAGTGTAGACTGCGGACAACGACGCCGCACGTCCGCGGTGGCATCCTGCTTTTATTTCACGACACGACAACGACGTTGTATGTGTTGTGTACATACGCGTGAATTAAGTTACTCACAATAACGTCAAAAAAAGAATTATTTACTAACTAGCAGCATTTGATGACCTGTGTGGCGCAATGGTTACCATGCCGGATTGCCGCACCGTGGGTCCTGGGTTCGATTCTCAGCGAGGCGGAAATTTGAATGATGTGTTTGAATTTCTGTTCTCGGTCTGGGTGTGAATGTCCTTGTCTAGTGTGTTGTCCATGGCACCCACGACACAGGGAATCCTAGTATGGGGCTATGAGTGTGAAGCGTTATTATTATTATTATTTTATTCTATCCTTTTTTCCTTTTTTTTTTTTTCGTGGGGAAATCCTTATGGATACCACTGTATCACGGGGAGTATCAGTGGTTATGTCGGACTTGCTCTCCCACCGACTAAAACCCCACGGTGTTCCACCTCGTTGCTTTACGGCTGAGTCCCGGGAACGCTCTCGCATACATCCGCAACCCAGCCAGCGATGCCTGTCAAGCCAGGGCTCTCGCAATTTTATTCTATCCTACTCTAACTTATATCAAAATAATATGGTTACATCTAAATAATCTGGCTTATGTGCTGAAAAACGTTATACCTTCAGGGTTAGTATATTGGCGTGGAGCTTAAGGATTCCACACTAATAAATACAATGGTATCAACCCATTAACAGCCCACTACTGAGCACTGGTCTCTCCTTTTGAGGAAACCTACAGCATAATCCACAACGTTGCTCCAGTGCGGAATGGTGGAGCAATTAGTGGCCAACCCAAGTATCGGAAGCTTTCAGGCCTTCTGCCTCCAATAAGGCTTAACGACCTTTTTTTGAAGTTATACTTCTTATGCGACTTGCAAAAAGGTTGCGTTAAACGTTTGCGCTGCCATGGAGGGGGTATGATAGCACTGGATAGATGGCCCTAGCTTCTTATTATCTTTACCTCTTTTAAAATGTAATGTTATTACTTATACAAGTCTCACAGTCTCAACAGCGTGATTCAGGTTCCTGAACAACGCCATCTAGTTTGTACTTCTGTAAACATAGGATAGAATATTGAATATTGAAGAAGTATGACTTCTCACGCGCGTACAAAAGTACACGCAACCTTTTTTTTAGCACTAACTTTTTTATCCAACTACAGACCGCGCCCGTTGTTGATTCATTCGATTTAATGTTATAATGTTAAGTAATTTAAAACATCTTATATCTGCAGTGTGGCAGGGTTTGAATAATAGAGTTGTATAGTTATCGTTGTCGTCTCGTGAAGTGCAGAAACCTTAGTACGACGCTTGTCTAGATTACTAACTGGGTGTTAAGTACTGAGCCAAGCTTAAGGAGAACAACTACAAGTTGTATTAATCCTTCTGGAATCAAAGGAGAGCTTACCAGGTCTCTTTAGAAACTGAGGAGTGGGCGATTAGAGGTATAAGACAACATACTTTTAATTTTACAGTAGTTTCAAAAATATAATCCCTTATTTTTTACTATCGTACATAATTATTGCATGCTCAGAGCAATAAAAAAAGCGGCCAAGTGCGAGTCGGACTCGCCCATGAAGGGTTCCGTAGCAGCAAGTAACATAATATAAAAGTTCTTGTACTTCATTGTAACTTTGATCGATGTTTTTTGCGGTTTACGATTTACGACGTATTAAAAAAAAACTGCTTACTAGATCTCGTTCAAATTAATTTTTGTTGGAAGTTTGCACGATAATGTACATCATATATTTTTTTTAGTTTTATCATTCTCTTATTTTCGAAGTTACAGGGGGGGGGGACACATTTTACCACTTTGGAAGTGTCTCTCGCGCAAACTATTCAATTTAGAAAAAAATGATGTTAAAAACCTCAATATCATTTTTGAAGACCTATCTATAGATACCCCACACGTATGGGTTTGATGAAAAAAAAAATTTTGAGTTTCAGTTCTATGTATGGGGAACCCCCAAAATTTTTTGTTTTTTTAAATTTTTGTGTGAAAATCTTAACGCGGTTTACGGTATACATCTACTGACCAAGTTTCAACAGTATAGTTCTTATAGTTTCGGAGAAAAGTGGCTGTGACATACGGACGGACAGACAGACAGACAGAGAGACAGACATGACGAATTTATAAGGGTTCCGTTTTTTGCCATTTGGCTACGGAACCCTAAAAAGGTAGATAACTCACCGTCTTATGTAGTATAGAGTGTAGCCGAAAAATATTAAGCTGGTCTATGCAATGCATGTATTTCCGTCCCTACCAGTACCTCGTATCTGCCAGTATGTATAGTCACCTGCAGAGAAAAGTAAGCCATCTGTTTACAACGCAACAGGCAACAGAAACGTTGCTGTTCGTATATTTATAAACAGATGGGTTAGTTTTCTCTGCAGGTCACTGTACCTACTTGATTTAAACATGTCATGGTGTGCGTGATTGCGTGTAAATACACGAATTGCATAGGTAGTGCGGACCGGCTTGGTCTACGGTCATCAGGTTGATATTCATATTTACTGGAATCCTAAAAAAAATATGACCTATTTTATCTAGTTTAAATCTAGAGATTTAAACGTTAAAATAAACTGTAGCTGCGCTATTCTATTTTGTATTTAATATCCATTGGAATTGCCGAGTAATTTGAATAATTGTGGAAATTTAATCAGAAACTTTAGGTAGATGTTTGCACTGAAGGTTAACGTAATTTGTTCTAGTAACGGGAACGGTTAAGTGGTTCAATTATAGATCAAATTAGGATTAATTGCTTTACAACTGAACGATCCTGTCCAGTAAGGCTTATTCTGTTTTGTAACTCGACAGCGGAATCCGCGATGAGTGTCAAACTTCAAACGACTAAAGATAGGATTTTGACACTCGTCGCGGATTCCGCTGTCGAGTTACAAAACAGAATAGCCTTGCTGATCCATCTAATATCAACTAGTATCCTTTTATATTATTACTGGAAAGACATGTCATACTTTTGGCTTTAGACATAGTTTCTTCTTTCTTTTTCTTCTCTTTTTCTTGGCCGGCAATGCATCAGTGATGCCTTTGGTATCCCTGATGTCCATGGGTGACGATAGCACTTACCGGATGGATCGTCAGCTCATTTGTTGGTTTTTTCAAAAAAGAGCACACGTCTTTGTCCGCTGAATTGCTATTTTTGTACCAACCAACTCCCCCTAGCGATAACGTCAATAAATCAAAAACGCGCTAATCTGCGGAATCTGCCAGTAAACAGATCGAAGGAAACAGACACAGTGCCGATTTTCCGCCACTCGATAAAACACGATGTTTCTTGTCTTTGTGTTAAAGACTAACTAACCAAGAACTATATGGTTTACTAGCTGACCCGGCGAACTTCGTATCGCCTAACAAACTATTTTTTTTCTAAAATGAAAGTAGTCTAAGTTACTCCTTGTTATATCAGCTATCTGCCAGTGGAAGTCCCGTTAAAATCGGTCCAGCCATTTCAGAGATTAGCCGGAACAAACAGACAGACAGATAAAAATTGTAAAAAATGTTGTTTTGGTATATGTACCGTGTATAAATTCAAATGCACTTAGTAAAAAGCGGTTATTTTAATATTACAAAGAGACACTCCAATTTTATTTATTTGTATAGAGTATAATAATACCAAGCTTACTAAATACACTGAAAATCGTATCCAAGTCAGATTAATAGCAACAAGTGCACACATTATACACCACACACACATTATACACACTACACCAAAAAACATTTTTCACAAATTCCGGCTAATCTCTGAAATGGCTAGTCCGATTTTGAAGGGACTTTCACTGGCAGATAGCTGATGTAATAAGGAGTAACTTAGGCTACTTTTATTTTAGACAAAAAAAATTGTTAGACGATACGAAATTCGCCGGGTCATCTAGTTGGGGTATAATATTCAATGCCTGGTTGTTTCCGCCCACATATATCTACGAGACACAAATTGTACAAAGGCAAGCTAATTATAACGCAGGATAAATGAAGATGTTTCGTTCGATACTGTTATGTATTATTCCCCGGGGACCTTATTAGTGTTCGGATCTCATTACCAAGGCCATTGGTGTTCATTCTACAAAATAAATAGCTGAACCTACACTTAATTAAGTGGTTATTTTGACTGGAAAAATACCATGAAACGCTTTTTGGAGCAAAGTTTTTAACGTGGATTGCGGCAGGAGGGATATGGGGAAATAATCTACTGTATGTGGCGGAAGTGTGATGTAATGAAAGCTATGAAATTATATTTTTCTAACAAAGAAAAAACTTATTTGAGGCTATCTATGGTTATCGAAAAATCATAACTACAAAAACCTTTATTTAGTTTTACATTATTGTTTTGACCCAGATGTTTTAAAATTCGCAGATAAGTCTTCTCCACTAAATTTGTGAAAACGGGTAGTGATAACGACGAAGATTAATCAGGAGAGCTAAATAACCTTTTGCATTTAAAAGACCAAAAGAAAAAACTGCTTTCATCAAATAGATTTTTGATATTATACTTTTTTAGGCGCGTTATAAAAAAAATGATGAGAGTGAAATTTTAAGATTTGTAACACAAAAGTAACAGGATGAAGTTGCCCGCAAAAAGCTACTAAAGAAATATAAATATAACCTCTATATAGATCATGTATTATTTATTGATATAAATAAAAATATTATTATTTAATATAATTTAATTAATACTAAATATTAATGAAATTATTAATGTTAAATATTTATTTCATGATGCCAAAGAACTTCTCACGCGCGTACATTCTCTTAAGTACACGTTTATGTTTTATCAGTGTGAGGTGTGTCACATCAACTAACGGTCAGTATAAATAATATAATATCAGTTATACTAGCAGTAGATATAGCTACCATTTGTATATAATCTGTCATATCTGTCAATTGTTGTGTCTCAGTAACCTTAAAATAGAACATAATTTTATCTACCGATGTCATTGATCTCGATAGATATTTTTATTCCAACAAATTCTCTCCAGAATAAATCCTTTTTCCATTCTTGTGTTCGATCGTCCGCCCACCTGATAGACCGAGAGATTAATACTCGTTTTACAGAGATAAAAATTGTCCTTCCTGAAGATTAACTATGTTCGTCTGGATTTTAATCTGAAATCTCATATGAAACTATTTGACGTCCCATGAATTCATGAAAACTAGTCAAAATTCGACCGTAAGGTGCCGTAAGTAATACAATAACATTAGGCTTGTATATTATGCATGTATAGTTATAATTATGTGTCAAATGCATGGCAATATGTGTTTCTAATGCATCTAATATATAAAATTATCATGTCACGGTGTTAGACGTTGAACTCCTCCGAAACGGCTCGACACTTGTCAGAGTGGCAGTGATGGATTTGTTAGATCACTGTCGCTCTTCCGCATATTGATTGGCATGACGGGAGAAATGGCAATAATAGCTTAAAGTGCATGATCGTGATATGGACGTCCCTGTTGTGCCTATGCTAAATACCGAAGAGTGAATAAGACAGCCACATACTATGATTGTACTGTATCACCCTCGAACACTTCTGCTCGCTTAGTATTAATCGAAAGGAACTTCGTTCCATCTGGGTGTCCCTTGACACCTCTCATTTTTTTGTTTCACGTAATAACATAGATAATTCTGAAGTAAGAAATATAAAAAAAATGCAACCAAAATTTGGGAACCTCTTTTTTTAACCTTCGTCATACAACGTGGGGTATTTTTAACCCCAGCTCGAGAAAAACACGTCGATTTATGAGTAATAATCGAGCAATCACATTGAAATTCCCAGTAGCTGTGCGTTAAGCGTTGCCGGGTCGACCGTGACCTTGGATCAGTGCTGCGCGGACCTCTGTCGTGTCTGCACGTGCATATAGCGAGTCCTGGGTGTTTTTAACCCCACGTTGTCTTGGACGGTGCTGAAAAGGTATGTTTATATTCTTATGTTTTTTGTTATTTTCAATCTAAATTTGATTATATTTATGTAGTTTATTTTCTGTTACAGATATAGTTTAATTAAGATGGCAAAAGGATGCGAGCTGATGATATTGTTGCGGCTTTACTTGAAGAAAATGTGTCAGAAGACGAAGAGAACTATCCCTCCGACAGTGACAATATATTATTATATTTATATAATTATTTTTATGTATTTTTTATAATGTTAAATATTTCTAGTTTTATAATATTGGCTTAGACCAAAACTTCCCATAAACATAAAGTCCCACGTTATTTTTTTTTAGATTTAAGGAAAATTCGTTGAATTTTAAAAGTACTTTTGCATTTCGTGTTTTTTTATGATTAAAGTTTATTTTCTTAATTATATTGGGTTTTATTATTACTTCATAACTTAATAAGCCAAAAACCGTATCTAAGCCGTTGTATTTAAATAACATCCTTAATAGATAGATATTTACGAAGGGGTTATTTTAACCCCACGTTGTACGGGTAAGGATTATTTATCACCTTGTATGCCGAAGGTTAAACAATGAAAAACAAAATACCCTGACTAAAACAGAACGAGGAGGAGAGTGATAGCCAGAAAGCATTTCATGCCGATTCCAGTTTCAATAAATAATTTTCTCCAAAAAGATAGTTTCATGACAACCTAGATGTATAGCAAAGATACAAGTTACTTGCGACAGTTTTCCCCGCTAACTATGATTAATCTCTCCAAAAGTAAAGTCGCTTTACGTCTTCTGCAATAAATCCTGGCGACTCAAAACTTTTGTAACAAAGTCTGTGCAAACAAAGATTTCAGTAAAATCTAACACTTTGATCGGTGAAATTACTGGACTAGCATTTGGCTGTTTCATCTTGGACGACACGATAACGACACAAATTTATAATTCCAGTTATTTTCGAATGGAGAGTTCCTGTTGGCCCTAGCGGCTTTACAGCTGTAAAGAATAAAAATTTTACATTATATTAATTTTTTTCTTTTTCTTAGTAGATGACAAAAAATGTAAATAAAATAAAAAACACAGATATCTGTCACATTGACAGAATATCCCTAGACCTATACTCTATAGGGATAGCTATTTTAACTTCGATATGAACTCTAGACGCTTTAGATAGCATATTTAAATACGTTGGCATTTAGACTGAGATAATGTAAAAACTTTAACTCCTACTTTAAATATAGAAAGGAAATCCTCAAATAATTTTGTGAGAACGTAATGTTAAGGACTTGCCTAAACCTAAAATTTATTAAATAGCACAAAAGGCCTTTTCGTTAACAATTGACAATCACTTGAAGCATTTTGCGTTTTGTACTTTTACTTTTTAAGACTTCTTCGTCTGGAAAAAATCGTTCAAAGTCTTTTGTCTACACCTATACATCTAATTTCACATTTTTAAATCCTATATATTTATAGTCCTATATTTTTAAGTCCCATGTTGTACGTGAAAATATGATTACAAGGCAAAATACATGTAAACTCACGTTGAACTTTTTAGACAGGTATTTTATGTTCTTGTATGTATTTTATTTTATTTTATTTATTTGTTTATTGCATCAACAAAGTTAACACTTGGGCATGCACATATAGTTGAAAGCTAAAACAAATGGTAAGTGTCACTTCAATAATAGATGCAAATCAATAGCATAAAAACATGGTCAGTAAACTTGAATCAGATTAGAATTAAAAATCGATAAAATTATGCAAAATATAACATAGACAATAATAAACAATTCAAAAAAGTCAAATTGATAAATAAGACTTAAAATAAAATGTCAAATTGTTAAATACATAACAGGCATGATGACAGTATTACTGAATTTGTATCCGTTTACTATTGAAAATATATGAAAAATCTTTACCTTGATCGGGTAAGTTGTTACAGTTTGAAAGCGCAACAAAAAATAGCTTTAAAATATAGATACAATCAATAATACGAGCTCTCTCTTATAAATACTCGTGAAAATTCCGTAGCTAGTAGAAGACTACAAAATTAGTGCGAACAAAGTCGCCAAATCAGTACAGGAGGGCTATTCTCTAAAATACAAACTCGAAATCGAAGCTCACTCAAGTGAGACTCGAGCGAACTTGCATCATCTTGATATGTCATTCTCTAATCATTTAGTATGCACTTGCGATGTGAGTGAGTCTCGAACTTGAACTTCAAAAGACTAAAGATGGCCTCGGTATGGTATTCTTACCGAACACATGTTATTCTCTAATCGTCTATTACGCACTTGCGAAGTGAAGTGAATCTCGAACTCGAACTTCAATTTTGAAACTCATCGCGGATTCCGCTGTCGAGTTACAAAACAGAATAGCCTTGCTGCACTGACTACTGAATAACATCGTAAAGCTAATTTTCTTTGTGGTAGAGATTTAAATCTTTGTTGCAAGAATATTCGACATTTATAAAGAATTACGAGACTTGTACACAGAGGGAATGATAAAACACCGATTCTTCTACAAAAGTAATAAAACGACGTATTATCATGGAAATAGGGTATAAAGACGCATACATACCTTCTTGGTTTTATGAATTCCTGGGATATCAATACTGGTTTATTATATTTTTGATTCGTCATCAAGTGTCGTTTAACTCATGGACCGTGTACGCGTAATATGCAAAGTAAAAAAACTTTGAGATTACCACAGGAGATTACATACTTAAGAAAAAACATTTTAGTGATTAGGTGTATGGATATGTTTTTTATGAAAATAGCCGGCAAACTAGCTAATGGTAAGTAGCTATCGTCGCCCATGAATATCCGCAACATCAATGGTATGACTGATGCGTTGCGGGCCAAGAAAGAGAGAAGGAGAGAAAGAAAGCGAGTGTATGTAATGCGTATGTACATTGTTTATATGGGTACCTTCGTCGCACATTGGCACTATGTATATGTAGTTTATTATATATTTCACACACAAACATACACACACATATTTATTATATTACTAGCTGATCCGGAGAACTTCGTATCGCCTATTTATTTCTAAAATAAAAGTAGCCTAAGTTACTCCTTGTTACATCAGCTATCTGCCAGTGAAATTCCCGTCAATATCGGTCCAGGCATTTCAGAGATTAGCCGGAACAAACAGACAGACAGACAGACAAAAATTGTAAAAATGTTATTTTGGTATATGTACCGAGTATACATCCAAATGCACTTAGTAAAAAGCGGTTATTTTAATATTACAAACAGACACTCCAATTTTATTTATTTGTGTAGAAGATATAGATGTATAGATGTATAGAAGATGTTTATTTTAGCAACTACATACACACACAGTCAGCCTTCCGCACGCTCCGCTCTCGCCTCTCTCACGTGTCCCTCGATCGCTTGACTACCCCGCGCTTACCTAGTGCCTACGCTATGCCCTAACTCGCTGTATTTTAAACTGACTTCAAAAAAGGAGGGGGTATTTTTTATGTTTGTTACCTCAGAACTTTCGACTGGATAAACTGATTTTGATAAGTCTTTTTTAATCGAAAGGTGGTGCTTGTCCTGTAGTCCCACATAAATTTGAACGAGATATGACTTGTAGTTTTTGAGTTATCCCTAACTTTGAAGTCGGTTTTTTTTATCAAGAATTATAATATTATAATATATGTTCTATGTTAAGACTCTGCTTGTGCTTGCGTTCTGTACTATCACTCTTCTCTCCTTCTTTGTTTTCATAGATTCTATCGCTTTGTACTTTCTTGTGTAGTGTTACTATAACTTATTATTTGTGCTATCGTGTAATAATTTATTTTTCTATTTAATTTTCGGAGTTAACTATATTGCTCACGCACCTCCGCTACACTTCACCACGATGTCATACTCCATATTATAATTATGTATGTTTTCTAGGTCACGAAAACACACAAAACTTGACAAGAATTTTGAATTTTATTTTAAAAAAGAAAACGCGTTGAATATAACTCAAACGGTAGCAAGAGCTAGATCCACACTTGGCAGGCAACTTCCGTCGTTACAAGTTACAACTACGTGCAATTACCATTCCAACACAGATTAATACCTGCACTAAGTACCCGTGTGTTATACTCGTTAAGTATTCGTGTTCCGTGTCGTGTAATTTAACAGATTATACAAAATCAAACGATTTGGTGAACTATGCTAAATGGCGTAGTTATACAATACGTTATCTTCAAAAGAATGTGAGGGAGAGTATGTACATTGTACATTGTTTTTAAGTTTTTTAACCGACTTCAAAAAAGGAGGAGGTATTCAATTCGACTGTATTTTTTTATGTTTCTTACCTCAGAACCTTCGACTGGGTGAACCGATTTTGATGATTCTCTTTTTAATCGAAAGCTGGTGCTTGTCAACCAGTCCCACTGATTTAAGCGAGATATGACTAGTTTTTGAGGGTTATTTTTTGTCAAGAATTATTAATAAACGATTTTATTCAGCTTACCCTATTTATATCGGTCTTATTCTGCAAGCCTAGGCAGGCCAAGAGCAGGCCAAGGCAGGACAAGAGTACTTATCCTAAGGAGTCAAAATTTTACATATTTATTGCTTTACTTCTGACGACAATGCATTTTTGTGATAAACATAACTTATACACCATACATAGCTTTGGCTCGAGGCGAGAGAATTTCCTAACGTTACATTTTTTTTCAGTCAAAATTTTTTTCTTTAGTTATTTTTAAAATATTACCGTGTTTTATGTCAGCAAATAAGAATCATTCGACCCTAAAATACTTATAAAAAATACCGTCTATTTTAGATATGAGAGTGATAAATATAATTTTCTGTAAATCTTTCAACAAAACAAATGAGGAATATAAACATTTGTACTAATAAAAAAAATCATCAAATATTTTTGATGTTATCCCATTACGCATGCAATTGCCCCTTAAAGAATACATTTGGGGTGAAATATTCGGCTCAGAAATTCGTTTTAAAGCCGTCAATAACTCTCCAATGAGAATATTTACAAACTGTCTGTATGTTGATCGTCTTTTAAAAAGTTTTTTCATGTAACTAGCCGGAGAAAGAACTGACGATCTACATAATAATATCAGTAATTTTATAAAATGATTTTTTTCCGTCAAAATAGCTGACGATCCACTTCATACAAGTGGCCACAATTGGACACAGATCAGTAACAACAAAGGCATCATTGATGCGTTGCCGACCGAGCAAAAGAGAGGAAAATAAAGCAAACATTGTAGTATAATAATACATATCGACGCTTGAAAGGCAAAAATTACCAAGCGATATGTTGACAACTTTACACTAGAGCATTTTAAAGTTTTTATTTTAGAAAAAAAATCGTAAAAATTGCTTTATCAAGCATTTGAACTGCATGTAAAATTCATTGGAATTAAGTAGCTATGACTAACAGGCGATTTTTTTACGATTTCTTTTGTAAAATTTTAACTTTAAAATGCTCTAGTGTAAAGTTGTCAACATGTCGCTTGGTAATTTTTGCCTTTCAAGCGTCGATATTATACTATATGGCCGTATTGGGCGACCTAGAATACTAAGCCCAGTTCCGTGCTGGTAGACCACGGTGTCGTAAATGTTTTTTAATAAATACCCAACTAACTAAAGACGATGTTGATGGTTAAAAAAGGAAAGAGAAGAAAGAAAGAACACGCTGGCTAGCTAGAGTTTTATCCTCGAATTCTCATTGTTCGTGCCCCACAAATTTAGTTCTCTAGCTGTACACCAGATGGCGCCATGTGCAGAAGGAGGTTAGACTTGACGCATTGCTTCATTGGCGACACGGACCTAAAAAAAGACGGACGTAATCCCAACAATAAATTCAGTGAAGCACCCATAGTAATACCAACTCTCTACTCGTACAAGTACACACACCCACACATTGACACCATACTGCTTCAATCGCAAATCAAAAATTACGCACACATGGTAAGCGGGCGGCCATTGCTATGCTTCACTCTCGATTAGACGAGGTTACGTCCGTCTTTTTTTCAGGTCTGTGATTGGCGATTTGTTTATCGTAACAGTCGGTAACATAATTATTTTTGTCATTATTATTACGACCAATCTTTCCGTAAAACAGTAAGAAAAATTCGTCAGTGACTATAACGCAGTTTTTATAGTGTATGTGATCCAGGATACGTGACGCCATGTCTTATCTAGAAGGAAGTGTGTCATAACTTTATTTCTAGTTACGAGGAAGTTTTCTTACAACGCGGATTGCGTTCCATTTCATTCCGAGATAGTATTACTCCAATAAATATGTTTTATTTTCATTCGAAATGTTTTCAAAGAATCAATTTCAAAATCATACCTTTAAATTTTTACAGCTGATTTGATGTACTGTAACTTGTTATTTAACCGACTTCAAGAAAGAGGAGGTATTCAATTCGACTGTATTTTTTTATGTTTGTTACTTCAGAACTTTCGACTGGGGGAACCGATTTAGATATTTCTTCTTTAATTCGAAAGCTGGTGCTTATCATGTGGGACATTTATTAACGAGTAGTTTTTTAAGTATCTCTAATTTTGAAGTTGGTTATTTTTTGTCAAGATTTATTTATGTAAAATGTAAATCCTACTAATATTAAAAATATGTAAAAGTTATTTTCTGAATATGTTTGGATGTTTGTTACTCTTTCATTCAAATACTACTGAACGAATTTTCATGAAATTTCCCACACAAGTAGATCTGAAATAACATATTAGTTATGTACGTATAATCCCGGAAAACGCAGACAAAGCCGCGGGCAAGGCTAGCGCCTTCGGATACTAGATATCGGATACTAGCGTATCCGATGAACAAACAGGTAGTAAATGGTCACCGTCTCCCAACAGCGACAAAAACTCAAAAGCGACTCTCAGCAATTTCAACTAGCAGGCACCATCAGGCATGCCTTCAAAACACCCATCTTTAGGTTGGTTTTCGGTTACATTCGATTGAACGCAACTTCCTTAAAGTAGACAAAGCCATATGTTTCCGCAAGTTCACGTAATACATGAATTAGCGGCCATAAGCGCTGAGGAAATTCCTCTAAGCTATCCGTTGATTTGGCGTAATGATGTATTTTGGCAAACAGTTTCCGACGCTCCTTTCAATTTTATTAGAAGGCGGCCATTTGTTTGAAGTGCGTATTTATTTGAATTGTTTCCGCAATCTGTCTAAAGCTCGGCCTTGGAGGAAGACCCCATCGGGTCGGTAATCTTTGACTAATTTAATAAATAAAAATGCAAATCCGCGATCTTCGTAGACTCATCATCATCACAACCCATAATTCTAATGCGGAGCTGCGGTCTTCTCTCATATTCAGAAAGTTATAGTTATAGTCATAGGTAGCAATATTTTAAGGCTGAAGTTCTTTTGCGAGACGCGTCCGTCTATAGACGTTCCGTCACGTTGTTTATCTCAAAACCATGGAGCATTGAGATAGAAGGAGGGCCATCTCATATGAAGGGAAAGTTGAAAAAGTGTCCAGCTGTTTACAGAAAATAGGGATTCCAATAATGGCCATTTCTGAATGGCGCTAGTGTGATACAAATAGCGAACCATGAACGTAACTGTTGTAGACGGAGTGAAGTTTGCTGAAATATGCCTAGTGCATCCGCAGCGTCACCCGTAACGAATGGCGCTAGTGCCGCTAGTGTCCGTTAACAGCACCGCAGCGCCACACGTAATTTTACGTGTTTTTACAGACACTTTTCATATATAGAGATAGTATTCCGTCTCTCTATTTTCCATGCTTAAAACTGAGAAATTTACAACATGGTCTTTTAAGTCAAAAAAAGTAATGAGCATTGAAATAACTCATGAAATAAAATAATAACGGCCGTCTGGGAGCTTCAACTTGTTTAAATAGTCTCATAGTCTCATTTACAGATGTGAGTCTTAGTAAGAGGCCAGTTCCATATATAAATAACAAGTTACCTGTACTAACGACTCTGCAGCACCTCAACTTCTAAGTAAGTTGTTCCATGGAAACCTTACTTGAAATTAATTTGTGAAATGTAATACTGAAACTTCGTTCTCAAACTTGAAACCAACTTCTCGTCCTTATTACTTGGCGCGAGCTCGAATATGTTCGGCTTGAGCTTGACCCACACGAGCGTTTGTTGACGCAACGAGGTGTTCTATAGGGCTTCTTGATGTTAACATGTCTTAAATGAAACACCGTTTATTTTCTGTCCGTAACGCTTCCCGCCCACGTTCGATAATCGGTGACCGATTTTTTGTAGGAAAAAAATAGAACGTACTGATAGCAATAGTGCAACGCACACGTCTTACAAAAAGTCGGTCAGAAATAATATGGCAGGAAAAATCGGCCCGATTATCTGTCTTACAAAGTCTGACGTGGGCGGGAAGCTTGAAGTTGTAAAGACTGCTGGGATCTGCAGCAACTGTCTTTTTGAAAACTAAAGTTTATTGTCAAAGCAGTAGTACGCAGTACTTCTCAGTTAAACACCAATAGTAATAATATAGTAATCTATACTAATATTATAAAGAGGAAAGATTTGATTGTTTTGTTTACATTTAATAAGCTCCGAAACTACTGAACCGATTTGAAAAATTCTTTCACTGTTGGGAAACTACACTATCCCCGGGTGAGATAGGCTATATTATATTAAAAAAATAGGGATCCTTAATAAAACTCCAATAATGTAACCCAAGGGGTAAACAAATAAGAAAACCGGAGCAAAGCGAGGGCGGTTACTCGTAGTGAATACTTTTATGATAAAGGACGATAGGTTGGTGTATTTGTGTGCTATTTTTTAACGTTTTTTAAATATTTTTATGGAAATAGTAGGCAAACGAGCTGATGATCCATGCTATTAACTGGTTATCATCGCCTATGAACATCAGCGACACCAAAGGCATCACTGATGCGTTGCCAGCCAATAAAAGAAAGAAGAAATAGAAATAAACTCTCAATCCCTCAGCCAGGACACGATGAGTCGTTTGACGACTGACTCAAGCTAGTCGGTGGTAGCTATCCTGACAGACCCTACGGAGAAATAATAATAGTAATATTGGAATTTATTATATATATTGTATTTATTGGAATTAAGTATTAAGGTCAATATTACCAATATAATTCCTCCGAGCGATTTTGTTCTTAAGACAGCCATGGCGTGGGATTGGGGTTAGGTAAAAAAACCTACCTTAATCTACCTTATAACAAGTATTTTGTTATTCCGCATTAATTAGGGAATATCATGAGATCCAAGACCAATATTACATTATTAGACATAGAAATATAAATAGAAAAAGTTTATTTCGCCAGTTTTCACAACAAAATGAAATTAAAATTATACTACTTAAAACAAAATAAAATGAAATAAATTATGTTGCGATGGCAAAAAAGGAATACACTCAGCTTTAGTTGTGGCGGAATGCCCCAACCGCTGGTTTTCAGTGTGCCCAGTTTTTATCATGTACCTAGTTCGGTCAATTGGCATCAACATGCGGTGATTAACAATGACGTACTTTACCAATTGCCTGATATACATGCAGACTTACTAAATAAACTACATAACAGAATAAAATACAATATACAAAATAAACTACCCAATGAGGAATATTAACTCTTCAAAATCATTAAATGCAACTCCTCTTAATAGACATTTGTTAAATATTAAAATGAAATCTGCTCGAATATCACCAGTACTTTCTGCACGTAGTGTCTGTTCAAGACTATTCCATACTCCTAATCAAACAAAAAAATCTGATACCGAAAATAATACATATACAAAAACTATTAACACAAATACAAATATTGATCCTGGTTTACAACATTTACATCAGTCACAACAACGACAACAACAAGAACAACAACAACAGCAACAAGAACAACAACAACAACAACAAGAACAACAACAACAACAACAACAACAACAACAAGAACAACAAGAACAACAACAAGAACAACAACTACAACAACAAGAAACCACACATACGAAAACTTTGACCACAATTAATTTGAATACAACACATATAAACATAAAACATCGTATTATCATCATTGGAGACAATCAAGGGCGAGGTGTAAGACAGCAACTTCAAAATCTATTAGGCCAGGATTATTTCATTGTAAGCTATATAAAACCGAACGCAACAATGGGAGAGGTCACATCCACAATGAAAACGGAGATAAGTAATTTAAATAACAATGATTATGTAATATTGCTTGCAGGGAGTAATGACAGAAATCCACATGAATTTTCTTGTAAACTCGAAGTATGGCTTTCCTCACTTACACACACCAACGTTATTGTAGGGGAAATTCATAAAAATATCCACCTCAACGAACATAAACTGAACTATATGTTAAGATTTCATTGCAGTACATATGTTAATGTAGTTTATACGGATCTTAACTTCAGTCGATCCATACCTATTTATAAAATATTTCCTACACATATAGCGAGATACTTGTTAAGGGAAGTCTTACGTATTACATACAAGCGTAATAGGGATAATTATTTATCTAAATGTAAGTCTACTAATGAAAAATTTAAACCTTTAATCGATTCTAGTACTCAAACTGATAATACTGACAATTGTAATTTAATTTGTAAGCTATGTAAGAATGCAATTAATCATGACAGTATAAATAAATCAAATGTAAGCCCAAATTGTTCAAAACATAATAACAATGACGAAAACGATTTATTTCGTGGATAAAAAAGTCATTAACATCATACATCAAAATATCAACGGACTGGTAAGTAAATCAGACTTGCTAACTATAGGTCTTAACGAACTGTCGAATAATGGTAAAGACATTGACATCTTGTGTATAACAGAGCATAATATGATTCTTGGTGACGAGTTTTGCTTAGTTATTCCGAATTATTGCATAGCTTCTTATTATATGCGAAGTAATAGACATGGTGGTAGCTGCATAATAACAAAAAATACGCTTAAACATAAAGAAATAAAAGAAGTCTGTAAAATATCAATTTCAGGGGTGATAGAATGCTCAGCGATAGAACTTTTGGATCATCAGATATATGTCATTTGTATATATAGACCTCCTAGAAATAGTATTGAGGCATATGATCTATTTTTTGACAGACTCCACAGTATATTATCTAAATTTGACGTAAAAAAGAAAAAACTCATCGTGTGTGGGGATTTCAATATTGACCTATTACAAAATAATAAACTTTCAAGTACTTTTCGACAAGCATTATTAGAACATAATTTAAAAATTGAATTTAATCAACCAACACGTAATGCTAGTAACACCTGTATAGATAACATATTACATAATCTGAAAGGATGCAAAAGCGAACTAGTAGAATTGGCACTATCAGATCACAGTGCGCAACTCATAGGCTGTCCGAGTAAAATAGAAAATAAATTGAACTACTGGTACATTATAAGGCGAGATTATTCGTTAGATAATAGATCCAAATTCACTCAACACATCAAAAGTTTGACATTCAATGAGGTATACGAAACAAAAGAGCCAAATTCGGCTTTTGATAAATTTCATGAATTATTTAAATTATTATATGACTTATGTTTTCCAATTAAAAAAATAAAAATTTCGTATAAAGTTAAACCGAAGTGGATATCTCGAGGAATAAAGCTTTGCAGTAAACGCAAACGAGAGTTATTATGGAACTATAGACGTAGTCGTAATAAGTGTAATAAAGACAAGTACATGGTTTATGCTAAACGATATAAATCAATTATTTATCAAACACAAAAATCCCAAAATAATTACTTTATTAATTCAGCGAACAACAAATCGAAAGCAGCATGGACAGTTATTAATAGCACTAAAACGAAGACAACAAAACAATACATCACAAAACTCAATATAAATGGAAACATTATAACGAACGCGAAAGAAATAGCCTCAACATTTAATGAACACTTTATTAATATAAGTGATAATCGGGGATGCGATGTAAATATGGCTTCCAAACTAGAATACAGTAATATTAATTCAATATTCATACCGCCAGCCATACCAGAAGATATCAAAACTATAATAAATTCCCTAAAAAATACAAATAGTTCAGGTTACGACGATGTTGTCATAAAAGTGGTTAAAGATGTTGCAGAGACAATATCACCGGTAATGAGCTATTTAATAAACATGAGCATTGAACAGGGAAAGTTTCCGAATAAATTAAAAAAAGCAATAATTAAACCATTACTGAAAAAAGGAGACCCAACAGATATAAATAATTATAGGCCTATAGCACTTCTAACACCATTCTCCAAGGTATTTGAAAAATATATATATAATTACATTTACGCATTCCTGACCGTAAATTCTATACTAAGTCCTCAACAGTTCGGATTTAGAAAAAATAAAAATATAAACATGGCGATATATAATTTGATTTCCAAAATAATTACTAATATTGACTTAAAAAAAACTACTGTTGCATTGTTCATGGATATCAGTAAAGCATTTGATCATGTTGAACATAATATTTTGCTAAACAAACTTTATAAATATGGCATTAGAGGACAAGCCCATGAACTACTTAAATCATACCTTACAGGACGAGAACAATGTACGCATATTTCGCATTTAAGTACTGTAACAAAAACTGAAAGAGATATTAAATCTGATTACAGAAATACAAAATACGGTGTCCCTCAAGGTAGTATTCTAGGTCCGCTGTTATATTTGATCTATATCAACGATCTTCCAGTAAAAATTAAACATGATATCACTCTGTTTGCTGACGATAGTACTGTGCTTTTTGTAAATGACGATGAAAGAGAACTTGAAATTGACATTAATAATACACTTATTGATTTAATACACTGGTTAGAAAATAATAATTTAAGAATTAATTTAAAAAAAACTAATGTTATAAAATTCACAAATAGATTTAATAATAATATGAATTTAAATGTAAACTACCTTGGAAATCAAATTGACGCTGTACAGAGCACACGTTTCTTAGGACTGCAAATTGACAACAAATTGAATTGGAAATCACATATAGAGAATATATGCAACAAGCTTAGCAAATTTAATTTCCTATTACGTAAATTACGAAATATTATTAATCAGTCGACTGTGTTGACAGCATATCACGGTACCGTAGCATCGACACTTAGATATGGCGTTATATTTTGGGGGAACTCCACAAATAAACATTTAGCATTCAAAGCCCAAAAAAAATGTATCAGGGCAATATGTAATCTAAAACAGAGAGACACCTGCAGACCTCACTTTATTAAATTAAACATCATGACATTACCTTCGCTGTATATATATGAATGTGCAATATTTATAAAGGCTAACAAGGACAAATTTAACTTCTCTGATAGTGTACGTCGTAAAGACATGCTATGTGTAGTGCCAGCTAAAACTACCTTTCTCAGACAAAGCTTTGTTGGAATGGCATCCACAGTTTATAATAAACTCCCGACTTCCATAAGGACAATCGACGACTTGAGAATGTTTAAAGAAAAACTTCGCATATATCTAATAAGCAAATGCTATTATACTATAAATGACTTTATTAATGAACAAAAATGATATTAATAATCGTTGAATTTATGCTGGAATTCCGTGAATTATTTGACTATTATTATTTTGTATTCCCTTGTATTTTGAATAATTTAATTTAATTTTATATCGACTGACACTTTTAATACTAATAAGAGGCACGTGACATGTTAATTTAATTGATCATAATAATTATGTAAAATCAAATTGTAGAATAATTTTAATCAATTTTGTACGCCAATAATTGGCAGAGTAAGAGAGCTATTTACTAATGTTACCATCCTTGTGTACCTTATTTCACAAATAAAATATTTGATTTGATTTGATTTGATTTAAAATAAAAAATTGCAATTGTGGGGTGCATGGTGTCAATGAGTAGAAGGGATAATATCTTTAAAAGCACCCCACGCTTTTTTACAATTACACGATTTTTTATTCAAATTTATTTTATATTTTTTTAGTTGGATTTTCTATAAAAGCATGTTTCTTGTTTTTTTTTTAACTATTATTTATTTGTAGCTTAAAATTTAATCAAGCGGTGAAACTTCATACCTACATATATCGAAATATGTGCTTCGCCAAACATCGCGTACAATCACACATGATTGTCGGCGCTCGTGGCCTATTTACTAAACATTGGAATTGAAATCTCGTAAACGGCTTCCCGTATAAAGATATAAAATATTTTATTGCGGCCATGTTTTTCTATTCAGCGAGATTTATGTCGAAATGACGTCGTTTAGGGCAAAGGAATGGACGGGACTCACTTGTAACGATTGTGTGCCTCCATCGGAATAATAATCTAGGAATATATCACTCGTGACGTTTCAAGGTGAGAAAGGTCGCGTAGTTTGTCTCGTCTACGGAGTTTTCAGTCCTTTCAGCAATGATCTTATATTAAAATACGTTATGCACAAATCAACCGAAAAATTTGGTCCGAAGCACACACACGTTTATCATTTGTTTACCTACGCCAATCAACATCAGACGTACGTACGACTGAGCTCAACTGTGCTAATTATCCCAGTTTTGGCGTGCCATTTTTGGGGCGCGTATAATCTATCTACCTCTTCTATAAGATCATTGCCTTCCAGTGTAAGTTGCCAACCAACAAATGGCTTGCTCATATTTCGCCTATATACAGATTAATTAATTATGCCATCAAAAACAAAACTTGTAAAAAAAACCAAGTCTCGCAACTCAGTTCTTCTACCGTAAAAAGTTGTGAGATCCATGTAATACCAAGTCGGTTAATTTATTCAGTTCCTACTTAAGGGTCCTTCTGTCTTAAGTTATCACGTAATTAGCTAACCTAACAAGTAACAACATCTTATAGTGACCATATTATCAATATTAAAAATCTTTTATGTTTTAAATAAATAGATCGACTTGGCCATCGCATGAAAACACAATATATCTCACAAGTAATACCTACATATTATATTAAATTTGATTGTTTAGTGCGATTGCCAAGTCAATCTATTTATTTAAAACATAAAAGATTTTTAATATTGATAATATGGTCACTATAAGATGTTGTTACTCGTTAGGTAAGCTAATTACGTGATAACTTAAGACAGAAGGACCCTTAAGTAGGAACTGAATAAATTAACCGACTTGGTATTACATGGATCTCACAACTTTTTACGGTAGAAGAACTGAGTTGCGAGACTTGGTTTTTTTTACAAGTTTTGTTTTTGATGGCATCTCATTTCTTTTTGTAGATAGTTCTACTTTTTTTCCTTTTACAAGTTACCTTTGAACATAATTATATCTAGGTACCAACCTACATCTATTATTCCATTATATTACATACAGGTACACTGATTCATTCACTGCAAATTTTACTTTGTTATACAGGTACAGTAATTCATTAACTGCAAATGTAACTTTGTAATCCTATATATTTATATGGGATTACAAAGTTATTTATGCAGTTGATGTATCTAGAAAACTGGACCGAAATTGCAAAATATTTTAGTTTTTCCTTGATCTATACACTAAACACTAATTCTGTTCCAAATTTGAAGCTTCTATGTCTGCTAGAAGTGCCTTAGAGTTTTGATGATCGGTCAGTCAGTCAGTGAGTGACGAAATTAAGAAACTTTGACTAGTTATAATTCTTAAACTACTGGTTCAAATTGAATGAAATTTGAAATATACCGTGTTTATACAATGCCTGCTTGGTTACTAAAAATTCAGGCTTCTAGCTTTATCCACAACGAAGTTATAGGGGGTCGAAAATGGCCTGAATTGCTTCGAGAAAAGGATGGTACGGCCGTGCCGCTTTTTTGCTCGACTTGGCGGGGGCACTGCCGTGCCCCCAGATGACATATAAAGTGTAGATTGTAGAGGAATATATTAATGAAAAGGACGCTTAGAAACAGAAGTCCGCAGCAAGTTTACTCAAGTTAGTTATACAAAATAAGTTTGTAGCTAATTAGTCTTTAAAACATGTGCAGAGGAGTTTCTTTAGCCATTTCTTATTATTTTAATTAGGCACCTAAATAAAACGGGTGTATATTCAAAATATTTGACGCTCATAAGTGTGTTGAATAATACCTACATGAAATAAATGATTTCAGTTTGAGTTAAAAAAACAGTGCTGTAAAAATACTTAGTACATAATTATTCATTTCGGTTGTGGTAGTACGCCGACTCTGTACCGCAAAAACATGGGAATTTTACATATTGGAACCGCTTTGTGGTTTTGTAATAAAGACTTCGCATAATTATGGCGTTTTTCTTCTTTATGTGCGCTATTATTATTGGGGAAGCCCGTTCCGTAGTCCATTTTTTCTAATGTAATTCCTTTTAAACGCCTCCTAATTCATGTCCGCTCTGGTTAAATTATATTTAACGATAACGTTTTAGCCCCAAAGCCAGATAACCCCGATTATCTTTTTTCATACCCAAGAAACCTTTCATATTTTTGTGAAAGAGAAATCCGTAAACACAGTTACATAAGCTCTCGGAAGAACATAAATGCCTAAAGCATATCGGCTCCCGCCTTAATCTGCCATAAACAATCGCAACGAACAAAACCTTGCAATAGTAAATTTCAGGAAAAGTCATCCAGAGAAGTAATGGCTGAAATTTTCTGATCGGTATCGCATCCCGAGCGAAAGGAGACTCTATCCCAAAGGTAATAACAATGAAAATAAGTTGTCCGCTCAACAAAACTCTTTCCAACTTCGACTATAATTGTAAAGGATTATACGTTTTATTAGTGACACATTAGAGTTGTTTTCGGCTTGCGTTGCGGTATCACGGGTGCGTCGCGTCGTTTAATCTGGCTGTTATTTTTCCGGTCATACATCAAAGTGGCGACTCCTCGCGGCAAATTGTATCAAACTCGCTGATGTATGTGACAAGGGCTGCGAGTGTGTGCGTGATCGTATCTTAGTGATGTTTATGTGTTATTTTCTACGTTGTGTGTTTGCGTTGTAAGCTCCTACCTATGTTGAGGTAAATTGGACACTACTAGCGAACTGAGTGTGCGTGAGTAGTCAACTTTAGGTGCGTTTGAATGGGATTCGATTGAGTGAGTTCACGCGATTATTAAATTTGTAGTTTGAAATAATTTTATGAGGCTTTCAATAAATTTGCCGTTCTGTGTATTTGGAACATAATTTGGCACTTTGAAGTTTAAACTACACTTAAATAAATAGCAAAATTTATATTTTAATATATTATGAAAATGATAAGTCCTCGACTTAGATATAATTACCAGGTACCATCAGGCAACAGTACCTACAGTATGATTAGTTGAATTTTTTTCTTTTTCACAAACTCCGGCTTTTTAATCGACTTCAAAAAAGGAGATTCAATTCGACTGTATTTTTTATGTTTGTTACCTCAGAACTTTCGACTGGGTGAACCGATTTTGATGATTCTTTTTTAATAGAAAGCTGGTGCTTGTTATGTGATCTGAGCGAGATCTGACAAGTAGTTTTTGGGTTATTTTGAAGCCGGTTATTTTTTGTCAAGAATTATTAAGTTTGCTACAAGCCTTTTTAATTAATCCATTAAATTCCATTCCACAACTTTTCACATACAATCAAGACTAATCTCAATCTGTCTCAAGTAAACAAACGGTAACAACAGACACTCACACATGGCAATGTAAATATATAATATAATATCTTTTTTATGGAAATAGCCGGCAAACGAGCTGACGATCCACCTAATGGCAAGTAGCTATGGTTGCCTATGAACAACAGCAACATTAAAAGTTACCTATCCACTACTGTACTTACTTCTAAACATTTGTGTTATAAAAGTTCCTCTGATTGCCACAAAATTTGGAATTGACGATTCTTAACTGAATTTATAAAAAAGCGGCCAAGTGCGAGTCGGACTCGCTCATGAAGGGTTCCGTAGCAGCAAGTAACATAATATAAAAGTTCTTGTAGTTCGTTGTAACTTTGATAAATGTATTTTGCGGTTTACGATTTATGACGTATTAAAAAAAAACTACTTACTAAATATCATTCAAACCAATTTTCGTTGGAAGTTTTCATGGTAATGTTCATCATATATTTTTTTTAGTTTTATCATTCTCTTATTTTAGAAGTTACAGGGGGGGACACACACATTTTACCACTTTGGAAGTGTCTCTCGCGCAAACTATTCAGTTTAGAAAAAAATGATATTAGAAACCTCAATATCATTTTTGAAGACCTATCCATAGATACCCCACACATGGGTTTGATGAAAAACACATTTTTGAGTTTCAGTTCTGAGTATGGGGAACCCCCAAAATTTAGTGTATTTTTTTCTATTTTTGTATGAAAATCTTAATGCGGTTCACAGAATACATCTACTCACCAAGTTTCAACAGTATAGCTCTTATAGTTTCGGAAAAAAGTGGCTGTGACATACGGACGGACAGACAGACAGACATACAGACAGACAGACAGACAGACATGACGAATCTATAAGGGTTCCGTTTTTTGCCATTCGGCTACGGAACCCTAAAAACTTACTACAAGGATTTTGAAAATCTTCCCACAAGGTTTAAATTGGAGTAAAAGTTTACAACACTACATCTTAATATATATAAATTACGTGTCACGTTGTTTGTCCGCGATGGACTCCTACACTACCTAACCGATTTTAATCAAATTTGCACACCGTGTGCAGTTTGATCCAAATTGAAAGATAGGATAGCTTATATCTCAAAATAAAAAACTTTTGACAGAACGAAGTCTGTCCGGGCAGTTAGTATTACTATATAATTATAAGAAAGTATTCTGTGAACAAAGTCTTCCGTCTGTCGTCCGTCTTCCGTCTAGACGTCTGTCTATCTGTTCGCGATAAACTCAAAAACTACTACACGAATTTTCATGCGGTTTTCACCAATAGATGAAGTGTTTTATGAGGAAGGATGAGGTATATAATTTGTTAAGGTTTTGTTGTAAATTGGTTAAAATATAATGATAATTGTTGGAACTTAAATACGTTAGTAACTTCAAGCATTTTACCACAATATAGGAATCTAACAGTAACGTAACTCGGGCCGATTCTCGAAAAACTTGCCTACGTTCGCGCGGACCGTTGCCGCGCGCTAGGGCTGTCCGCCGACAGTATTTTATCATTTATCAAAACGACTTGAGTTTCTTAGTAGTTTTGTATTTAAAAATGTTATATTTTCTATTTTAATACATGCAATTCATTGTGAATAAAAAGAGAGAAGAAAAGGAAAGAAAGAACTGGCTCTCAAGCCCCCAGCCAGAACACGACGAGTCGTTTGGCGGCTGACTCATCATGCTCAAGGGTGGTAACTATCCAGGCGAACCCCATGGAGAAATAATAATAGTAATAATGGTATTAATTAACAATTAAAATCAATATTACCAACATAATCCCTCGAGGGGCCCTACCACCAGCGGGTCGGATTTAGTCGCCTTTTACGACACCCATCCGGCGTGGGATTGGGGTTAGTATTCTAAGCCGCCCCAATACGGCAAAAGTAATAATAATCAACCATTTGATTTTTTTAGCCCCTTATTTATAAATCTAGGCATTTTACTCGGTGGACTTATGAAAAATAAACAATTTAGGTACCTACTTATTGCAATACGTACTTGTTTTTATTTATTTTTTATTTATCCTACATGCACTCTCTCCTCCGGCAGGACCGAAGACCTTGAATACAATAATTTGATTTCTTATTAACAATTACAATACAATAATAAAGTTAATATTAATCAATAACGCAATAATTATACAATACCTACTACCTAAGTTACTTACCTACAATAATTATATATACCTACCTACAAGTACGTATTATAATTATATTATATAGTATTATATATACTATATAATACGTACTTGTAGGTAGATGTATAAAAATAGTGTCTTACCTTTCGGAGTCTCCAGGTAACGTAAATAATGATATTCCTGGGTGACTTAATGTCGAATTAAAGCACCCAAAAACAGCACAATATTGTCTATTTCTGTTGCCTTTTTCTACTGCCATCTTAAATATTTCTAAATCTATTTTCTAAATCTACAGCCGCACACGACCATACAGCTCAACCAGAGTAGAAAAACTAAAAAAGTTTGTTATTTGTACCGACTGGACCGTGGTACAAGCTCCGTTCGTTCGCCTGTCGGCAATCGCCACGCGGCGGCCGCAGTTGCCTCATATCGCTTGCTTATTCCGATGTGCGTAGGTATGACGCGCGTTTCGACCGTTTGTATGAAGAGCGAATACTGTTAGATTCCCATATTGTGATTTTACGCTCGATATTATAATCTTGTACAACCATATTTTATAATATGAATAATCTAAGGCGCGCAAAGTAGAAAAGTACTGTTCCCTAAAGGACTATTTTTTCCAAAGCGTAACCAAGGCGGGTTAGCGGCTAGTGAAAAATAATTATAAAGTGGATGACGTAACGGGCACCATCCGCGATTCTTTCATATTTCGTGCCTATTGTTTGGTTTACACGTATTAAGTAGTTCGGTAGTTAACTAAATTTTAACTAAATTAATACGTGTAAACGAACAATTTAGTAGTTTAGTAATTTAGTAGTTAAGTAATCAAGTAGACAAGTAATTTAGACATTTTTCTATTTTCTGTTAAGTAGGTGGGCGGGGCTTATCACTTCACACGTTTGGACAGGCACTTTTTAGTTCAAAAGTAAAACGCTTAAGTAATTAAGTAATTTAGTAAAATGCTTAAGTAGTTAAGTAGAATTGTATGAACTAAAGAGCTTTACTAAATTATTACATGTGGACGCACACTAAAAATTATTCACTTAAAATTTAGTTAAAATTTACTTATCTACTTAACTACTTAATACGTGTAAACCGGACTTTCTAGACACGCAAGATATCATAACTCATGCTGACGTGCTGATAGCCTCGTCGCGCCCTCTTGTAAACATCGGTAGCGGAAATTTTTCTTTTCAGTATCTTTATGGATGACTTTTGTATTGACCTAGCGCCTCTTGTGCCTCTGTCCATTTATCTATGAACAAAACGAAATTGTATAGTTCTATATTACTTTTTGTATAAAAACAAGTAAATAGTTTAAAAACTCTTAAGTAGTGCATGTTTCCGTTGTGGGAGGGAGGTGCCACGCATGTCTTAAAGTATATACCATCATACATGCACGGACCTGAAAAAAAGACGGACGTAACCTCGTCTAATCGAGAGTGAACCATAGCAATGGCCGCCCGCCTACCATGTGTGCGTAATTTTTGATTCGCGATTGACGCAGTATGGTGTCAATGTGTGGGTGTGTGTACTTGTACGAATAGAGAGTTGGTATTACTATGGGTGCTTCACTGAATTTATTGTTGGGATTACGTCCATCTTTTTTTTAAGTCCGTGCATACATGTTACCCGCGGATTGTTGCAAAGAAGGCTAATACTAATTTAATAACAAAGGATTTCAAAGGAAGAAAGTAATGCTTGATAATATTAACTATATCTTTCATAGTGTCAATCTACCTAGGTACTGAAGAAAAAAAATTGTGACTGTGCTCTTAACCGTTAAGGTTTTCCCCCACTGGAGCCAAACCTGAGTATAGTATCAAGTCATACTTATCACAATAATGCACTATCATCAGAACTACAGCAGTACGTAAAGTTTCATCTCTGTACGATAAGAGGAAGTAAGTTTAATTACGCCCCAACTCAGAGTCACTAACGCTTACTTAAATCCCTCCTTAGCCTAAGAACTCACGGAGCGATTTTCTCCCGCGCCCGCCGCGGTAGCGGGCCCGCAGCTCCTGTAGAATGCAGATTTGTATGTAAAAACGAGCAGCATATTTCACGACGCGGTTTACGCCCGCGGCGGGCGCGGTTTACTCGCGGCGCCCGCTGCACCGGCGGGCAACTTCTAGAACCGCGCGGCTCGCGGTCAGCCGCAGCCTCGGTGGGTTGCTCCCGCACGCTCTGCGGTCGGTTGGCGGGCGACCGCGGTGGGCGCCGGGGGGGAAGGGGGGTACAGATCGTAAAACCGCCCGTCTTGCGATATTCGCCCGCCAGGCTTGCGGGCGATAAACGCAACCGCGGCGGCTGCGCTACCGCACAAAACTTCGGTCTCGTGAGTTTTGAAACTTTTTCAAATTACCGCTACCGCGGCGGGCGCGGGAGAAAATCACTCCGTGAGTTCTTAGGCTTAGTACGGAATTTGTATGGTGATTCTTTATTAAGGAGCGATTAAAGTAACCGTTAGTGACTCTGAGTTGGGACGTTTGACTTGCAAACTTGTTTGACTAAGCTGAATCAAACCATTTTACGTTGTAATAAAATTTGTTTTGATAAAAGGAATTACTATTAAGTTAATATTAGTCTACTTTGCAACAATCCGCGGGTAACATGTATAATGGTATAAACTTTGACATGCGTGGCACTTCCCTCCCTCCCACAACGGAAACATGCACTACAATAATTAAAAGTATATACCAACATACATACCAGCACCAACACGTGTTTCGCCCCGAAACGGAGCATCATCAGGGTAAGGTGACTCTACGATGGTTAGTCGCAAAGGTTAGTCTTTGCGACTAACCATCGTGATGATTTCCGCAAAGTAACGCCTGATACTATTAACTATATCAAAAACATTTACTAAATGATCTGTCCATGAAACCAAAAGTTCTCAGTAAGTAGCTTAAAATCACATACCTTTTTGAAGTAGAAAGAAGGTCACAGTCATTCAAAAAAATAAGCATTTTTGGCGGCTTCACTCATTTATAGGTATTACATATTTCGAAACTTCGCAGCAATAAAAAACAAGGCAAGTGCGTGTCAGGCCACGCGCAATGTAGGGTTCCGAAACTTATTACAAGTTGATCGCCTATTACTTATTAACTACTTATGCTAACATACCCGTGATGTTTTCCTTGTAAATTCATCATATTATAACCTGTTTTTGAGATTTTTTTCATTTGTCGAACTCCAACCGTTTAGCCCGCGGGGGGGGGGGGGGGGGGCTTGACTCTTACCAATTAGCACTCTAAAGCCAAATATTACGCAAACAGACCCCAAATTTCAAAAATAGTCTTAGAAGATCCATAATATTATTGGAAGAACTTTTCAAAGATACCCCACACTATAAGGTACGGGACGAATAATAAATTCATCTTCACGTTCACGTTACCTGTAGGGGAGGTACCCTGATAAAATGTTTTTCAATATTTTATTCTACGATCCTAGAGTTTTAATGAACATGTATATCCATGCCAAATTACAGCTTTCTAGCAATAGGGTCTCGGCGCTTTGCTTCGGACAGACGGACAGATGGACGGACATGACGAAACTATAAGGTTTCCGATTTTACTTCGGAACCCTAAAAACAGAGACAGCACAGATTATACTTCAGAAGTATCGGTAAACCGGTCACAAGGGGAGAATTGTTTCGGTAAGATCAAGTTATTTATAGCTCCCGGTCAATTTGCCCGAAGTGTGTCTCTTGTGTTTTGGTTGGAAGTTACTTGATTAGAAGCTTCTTGTGAGTGCTTAGGACTGGCCAAACATTGGGCGAACAACGCCAACTGTGGAACAATATCGCTGATTAACTTCACGGGTACTTCGCTTCCTTTAAACCTTGCTCGGAATAACCCTTTCTGAGAATTCTGAGGCAATCGTTGTATTAGTATATTGGTCACAATATCCCTTAAATTTATTGGATTGGGATACGGGGATCATATTGTTATTAAGTAAGGATATGTTTAAAATTAAGTAAACAATAATTATAGTCTATATTCTATACAAATAAATAAAATTGGAGTGTCTGTTTGTAATATTAAAATAACCGCTTTTTACTAAGTGCATTTGGATGTATACACGGTACATAATAATATACCAAAACAACATTTTTTTTACAATTTTTGTCTATCTGTCTGTCTGTTTGTACCAGCTAATCTCTGAAATGACTGGACCGATTTTGACGGGACTTTCACTGGCAGATAGCTGATGTAACAAGGAGTAACTTAGACTACTTTTATTTAGAAAAAAAATAGCTTGTTAGGCGATACGATGTTCGCCGGGTCAGCTAGTCATATAATATATTTTTTACATTTTCACGGATTTTGAAATGCCCGGCGGCTTGTGTCAAACCTAAATGATCAGCCAATACATGGAAATGTAAACGCGGTCATTAAGAATTGAACCCTAGTAGTTAGATCAATTCCGTGCTTCAGAGGGTACGTAAAGCCGCCTCGGTTATTATCGTTGGCAGGGTTTGGCGGCATAAAAACTTGTGACACGGGCTGGTCACTAACCCCTCTACCGATCCTATAGAACAATTCTACTGCTTAAAAACTACTACTAATAGGCCTCGAGATGGCCACTAATCTATATTGTAGATCCGTAGTAAGACATTGTAACGAGGTGTAATAAATACCTCGTTCAATATTCCTTGGCTGGCAAATGCATTTTCTTTTAAATTTTTAAATATTGACAGTTGAGTTTGTTTACAAAAATGCATCTGTCAGCTGGATTCCCATGGAGGATGGGATTATAAACGTTATTTTTTATTTTTGAAAACTTTCATCAGTTTTATTAATAGTGCCTACTTAATATTGTTGATAATTTGATACTGTGTGTAAAGGCTATTTAAAGCAATATAATACTTTGAAGAATCGGAGCCTTAGTGCTTGATTTACCTACCCCACCATAAGAACCTTACCTACTACTTGAGAAGGATCTACACTCTTGCTACATTAATCGGTTAAAGCCAAATTTATGTCAGTTAAACCCCAAAATTATATTAGAGACACCACAAAGAAAACCCATCAACTTCTCTTTAAAACTCAATTTATTATTGTTGTAAGACACAACGACATTTGATATTATACCACCGAAAACCTGCAAAGCGGACTTCCTTTAAAATGGCTGACAACAAGAGGAAATAACATCGAAGGTACAAACGAGAAACGCATTATTCTCCTTTCATTTTGGTCGGAAACTGAAAATAAAAAGCTCGGACTGACACACGGCCCCGAGCTATGGCAGAATTGGGCTACATCGACTTAGCAAGTAGACCAAAGAATTATGCTATTTGCAATCCAATGCTGAGTTTTCCAGCTACATTAAACTTTTTAATTTACAAACCCGTCATTGTATGGTAAAATGTTGAAAATGTCTGCCTCTAAACGTAAAACAATGGTGCTGTAATGAAAAACTGAACATTTGAGGGTACTAACCTCGTATAATGGTTGATAAACAACTCGTTTAGTTTCCATTGCACGGTTTCCCCTAAAGTTGTCAATCTTAATATAAGGCCTTTCATAATGGTTAATGGTTGCTTTGTTGATTTCAGTACACGGCTGATGTTGAAATTTATGTAAATAGCCGACCAAGCAGCAGGTGAGCCATCTAATAAATAATATAACATTAGGTATTCCTGTGTCGTGGGTGCCATGGACAACACTCATAGACAAGAACACTCACATCCACACCGAGAACAGAAATTCAAAATCATCCTTCAAATTTCCGCTTCGCTGGGAATCGAACCCAGGACCCTTGGTGCGGCGATCCGGCTTGGTAACCACACGTCGTCCATGTCGACAGGGTCGTCCATGACCCGTATATTAATAACTAAAGGCCAAAGCCAAAGAAAGTGCTGGCTCTCAGTTACCAAAGATATTCAAACTAAGTAATAGAAGTACTTCTAGCTTCCATCTTCCTAGAGTTAGTGGCATAACCAAATGACTATCTACTTTACAAAGAGGAAATTCTGTTATTGCGTGACTGATTCATCAACTCATAACCAAAATGCTACAACTGGGAATTTGGAAGAGTACATTCCTTGATCATGGTATCGATAGCAAGTTTGCTATCAATAAGAAAGAATTTTGGGTATTCATTCACTAGGTTAATGTCAATGAAAGTTTGCAAGGAAGAGTGGAAAATAATTGTTATTAAGTTAATAATAGTCTACTTTACAACAATGGCAAACTTTGTGACTGACCATAGTCACAGCCAAAGTTGAATCAACTTACCCTGACGATGTTCCGTTTTGGGGCGAAACATGTATTGGTGCGGGTATGTATGTACATATTATGTACTTTTATTTGTTGTAGTACATATTTCCTTACTTTGGCGAGGGATGAGCCACGCATATCTAGAAGTATATACAATTATACATGAATTGCGGATTGTTGCACAATAAAGTAATATTTAATACAAATAAGTTTGCATCTTGTGTTCACCTCTCCACTAACGGGCCTTCTGGAAGACATTTCAATTAGGAATAAGAAGTACCCTTGTACAATTTTTTTTAATATCTTCTTTCCTATGTATTTATATGTGTACAAAATAAATAAAAATAAATAAAAATAAATAAAAATAAATAAAAAATAAAAAATAAATAAATTACTTTGGGGTAAAATAAGGTTCACACTTTGAGAAGGACATAGAGTTCTTTTTATCCAGAAAATTTTAATGCGAGAGAAACCGTAAATATAGTAAGAAATAAATATAAACGCGACAGTCAGTATAACCAATACAAAGAAACGAGATAGGAGAGCGTTTTGGTTATGTGATTGTTGCCTTCAATAAGATTAAACCCATCCTTTTGGCAACGATATGGGCATGTTCTGGTCTTCCCACGACTACACAAACGCTGGAACGAAGCCAGATTCGACGCAATATCTATATCCTGATTAAGTGATACCGTGATAAATATGTCGGCCTCTTACTTAATATGGGAAATATCCATGGGCGTGATTGATTACGTGATGCCATTGATTTAGGTAGCGGGAACTTAGGTTTGTATGGGGTATCAGAGTTGATTTGGTTGTAAATTTGTATATATTAGTGAGTATTTACTCTTATACTATACTAGCTGACCCGGCGAACTTCGTATCGTCTAAGAATGTAACAAATCAGAAATCATTAAAATCGGTACAGCCGTTCTTAGCCGTTACAGTTTCTGTGTGCTCCTCCCTCTCCCTCTCCCTCTCACGCTCCCGCTCCCGCTCCCGCTCCCGCTCCCACTCCCACTCCCGCTCCCGCTCCCGCTACCGCTCCCGCTCCCGCTCCCGGGATAAAAAGTATCCTATATCCATCCCCGAGCTTTATTTTATATCTGTATAAATAACTAATCTATCAACTACATATAACAAAATTTTACCTTATCCCACAGGAACAGGTCTATTTTCCGGGATAAAAAGTATCCTATGTCCGTCTCCTGATTCTAAGCTACCTCCTCACTAATTTTCAGCTAAATCGGTTCAGCCGTTCTTGAGTTATAAATAGTGTAACTAACACAACTTTCTTTTATATATATAAGACTATACTATACTATACTACACTATACTATATAACAGCCTCTGTTTTACGTTCAAAATAAATCAGGAATACGCTATCAGAAGAAATTCTTGTTTGTTTTTGGGTAATCAGTTAAATGAACCTAGTATGCTTTTTCTTAAGAATATTTTATTTTATCAATACTGTTACAAATACCGCAGTTTTTTTCATTTAACTATTGTATTGTTGCTGTCCTATTAATCCTATTATACTGGTATAACACTACTTTATGTTTGGAGCGTACCACAAAAATCCGTTCAATTGTGGTCCCAAAACACGAAATTCACGCCTCCCTGGCGCCGAGCCAAAATCAAAACATATTTATATCTCTAACAATCCCTTTCAGCCATTCCGTAGTCGAACTCTTTCGATGGTTTCGATAAAAATACGTGACATTTTTTTATTTTCTTCCATTTTTAAATGTTCTAACAAAATAATAATAATATTTATTGTTGGTGGATAGTTCAAGTTTAATAGGAATACACACTACACTTAAAGAAAATTTCGCTGTAAATAGACATGATGACAGTAAGTAAAAATCACTAAAGTTATGTATTTATTTAATGAAACCCTTTTAATGGATTACAAAACACGCATTTATCGTATTATTATTAGCGAGATAAACAATATTTTTGATAAAATAAAACTACAAAATACGGCAAGCTGCCATCTTAGCTAAAACGCCAGTCAGTCTCAATTAGCGCGAATTACGTCACACTTCTTAAAACAAATGAATATCACCATACTAATAATGACGTATTGTCTTTTGTTTTCCTGAGGACTGACGTCACAACCACGCCCTGACACTTTGAAGCATTTTGGTGCGAATTTTAAACTTATAATTTGAAATGTATTTATTTTATACTAAACTTTATTTTTTTGCGGAAATATGATATACGATATATGTAATTATAACATATTTCCCAACAATATAGAACAGTATTTCAAAATCTGTCATCATGCCTATTCTGGGAGAATGGTCGTGAGCTGGGCGGGTAAAATACTCTACCAGGCATTCATGAGTGACATGGAGATTAAACTGAATGGTTTAAGTGCCAAAGTGCTCTAATAGGAGGAACGTTTCACCGTAACCTCGTTTCACAGCAGGGTGCATTGCGATGACGGGTGGTTAGCTTAGGCTAACTATTAATTATTTTTGCTTAATACAGCTACTATTAAAACAGTATAATTGCTAATCTCACAGTCGTGACCAGCTGCGTCGAAATATTTTCATATAAAGATATCGTTAGTAAATCTACCTGTATTCAATTAAAATCAACTGTTCTGTACTCAATTCAAATTTAAATTCAAATATTTTTACTGAAAATTGGTTTTGTTTACAAACACCTTTTGAAAGTCTTGCAAGCTACGCTAATGCTTCTACCCTACTTTGAGCGCGGCGCAGGAGAAGAAGCAGCAAGAAACTACAGAAAATTGAGCAACATCTACCTACGTCAGATCAGAAACCTCCTTCAAAAAAAGTTTTAAGCAATGTAAAACACGAAATCTGAAATCTTGTCTTGAATATAAACTACTCGACGCAGATAGATTTCACCCTATCGGTTATCAAGAAATGATGTCAATATTGTCTACTGAAGTCCAGCCTGAAAACCCGAGAGGCTACCCGGTTATTTATCATAAAAAATATTTTTAATAGCTCGCCGGCCTCTTGGCTCTTCGCCAACACCAAAACAATATTTATATCTTTCTAAAAGATCTCTTCGACAATGGCTTCGTAAACAGCGGCGCCATTATGAGTCGTGATGTAATTATTCGGTTTGAATGCCCCATTTTAATGGTGAGGAAGACGTCTTTCAAGACGCCCTGGAAATTTGTATTGCGATGAGAAAAGATACGTTTTTAAACAATATGAGCTAAGGATCTGTGAACTAGGCTGCGGTTGGACAAAAGTGGTTGTTTTTTTGGACTCTTTTAAGGAGCCTCAATTAGTAAATAATTTTTGTAGGCATAGTTTGAAAGTAATTTGTCTTGGAAGTATATGTCATAGGCCTTCTCAAATGATGTTATTATAACTGTACTGAACTGTTTTGAGTATAATAATATAAAAATATGGTCTAAAATAAAAAAATAAGGAATGTATAGGATTAGGAAAAAATGTCTGGAACATGAAAATAATTACCACAAACTTTTAATAAAGATTTTTTGGTTGAATAAAGACAACCAAGAGAACATTCGTAATAAAATAAACTGTCCACTTTATGAGAAATCACAAAATGAAAATAATATTAATATTTAAATACCTACTTGTTACTTCCTTGACATACAAATGGCTCCGAGGGTCTAATCTAAACCTCAGTCATGCAACACTGTCCATCTGTCAGACACTCCTAACTTCATGAAGAAGGGTATTGCAACCCACACGTAATACGCAAATACCAGCGTGTTCAAAGTTTTAATTAACATTTTGAAGGAGGCAGACAGGCTGGACAAAATCAGACTAAATTAAATTATTGAACATAAAAATATTCCTAATGGCTTGGAATCGTTGTCGAGATTTTCACTAAATATTGTTACGTATATCTGAGACAGCTTGGTTTAAGAAAAGTTAATCCTACAAATATTATAAATGTGAAAGTTTGTGATCATGTATGGTTGTATGTAATGTTTTAGCATACATATCCTATTTGGATATCGTCGTTGCGACTTTAAGACCTCTTATGTGTTATGTGCCACTTTTAGCAAAATCACTTTTTACGTCAGATGATTCTTCATTTTGAAACGCTATCGAATTCAAAAACTCTCATGTGTGTACGACGTTTCCATCGTAATTTATTCACCAAATTCAAAATCACCTATATTCTTGCTGAACAAAACTTTATCCATTTTTATCGATTCTCTCAGAAAGCTGATTTTTTACACATAAGAGGTCTTAAAGTCGCAACGACGATATACGGTACATATTATCCCGGAAAACGCAGCCACGGGCAAAGTCTTTGTAAAAAAATAGGACTTTATTTTACTTACACTCAACCACTACCTCAGTAATTTTAATGAAGAAGAACCACGTAACCTATGCTACAGCCATAAATTATTTAAGTTGATAAGCCATGGACACTAGCCATTCGGATACAACTTTACTGTTAATGATAATTTGAATTTTTCCAAGAAAAAAATAACCGACTTCAAAATAATTCAAACACTACTCGTCAGATCTAGCTCAAATTTAAGTGGGACCACATGACAAACACCAGCTTTCGACTAAAAATCATTAAAATCGGTTTACCCAGTCGAAAGTTCTGAGGTAACAAACATAAAAATAAAAATAAAAAATACTCCTCCTTTTTTGAAGTTTGTTAAAAATACTGCAATATAATTAACTCTTGACGTTTAATTAGACAACAATAGATTGTTAATAATATGTTCAGTAATTCATGATGCGTTAATACACCAAGCGTAGGTTTTGATCCCGTAAAGTATTTAATAAACAGGCTTATTGTAGCTACCGATAAAGTAATTAGCCCGCGCCATCGAAAGCCACAATGAATAAATTAGGATCGCCAGGTTTAAATCAAACGAACCGCTGAAATATCAAAACTAATTACTTACCGTTTCTATCGGACAACTAAACCCGGTGTCATGGTTGGAAACCGCATTACTATTTGTCTAGCAACACTGATAGCAAAATGTTATTTTTTAGGAGGAGGTGCCTGAAAAAAAAGTAAAAGTGAGCAAATGAAAACTAGATAACTAGTCCGGTAAATTCGAAGACATTCGAAGGTGCATAAATTCCCAACAAGCTGAAAATCAGCAAGATTGTTCAAAACATAATTATAAATAAAATTTTTAAGTTCACCATCATTCCCGTGTATGGAAAAAAAATATTCAAGGTCAAAGGTCAAAAAAATGAGTTTTTCGCGATTTTCAGCAAAACGATCAGTTTTATCATAAAGTACCCTATCAAGTAAGTATAAAATTATCTATAAAAATGTATCAATACCTTTTTCCTACGAGCCACCATTTCTGAGATATAACGGTTCAAAAAGTTGTAAGTTTTTATCGTCATAATATGCACACGTTTACCCTGCTACCTCATGGTGGTGTACTTAGCGTGTTTTTGAATCGTTATATCTCAGAAACGGTGGCTTGTAGGAAAAAAGTTTTGATAGATTTTTATAGATAATTTTATGATCTATAATTTTTGTCTGGGGTACTTTATGACAAAACTTACCGTTTTGCTGAAAATCGCGAAAAACTCATTTTTTTGACCTTTGACCTTGAACATTTTTTTCCATACACGGGAATGATGGGGAACTTAAAATTTTTATTTCTAATTATGTTTTGAACAATCTTACTAATTTTTAGCTTGTTGGGAATTTATGCACCTTCACTATCATTTTTTGGTCTAAATTGACCGGACTAAACCTTAAATTAAAATTTTATTATTCTAAACATACTCTCGATTAAGTCATCTTTCAAACAAAAAATTAGGTCAAAACCGGTTCATTCGTTTGGGAGCTACGATGCCATAGACAGACATAGAGATATATAGACACACAGACACACAGATACACAGACACGTCAAACTTATAACACCCTTCTTGTTTCGTCGCGCTCGCGATCGCGAAACCAAAGTAAAAACTAAATAACGTTTAATTGATGAAACCGGGTGTTATTAAGCAATAAACGAATAGTGTGCCTGTCGAATTGTGTGTTTTATTTAGTATCCTGGCAGTCCTGACATGTAACTACGCCCACAGAGAGAGATCCATGTTCATAGTACTGAAGTGCTCTTTGATACATGGTTCACAGAGATGATTTGAACATACGAAAGCATACACTCCAACCCAGCCTTGTACGATATATATAAAAGGCAAAAGCGATTGACTGATGTATCAGCGCACGAACCCTTAGGGCTAGAAACATAAAATTTCGCATACGTATTACTCTTATGACGTAAGCATCCACTAAGGAAAGATTTTTCGAAATTCAACCTCCAAGTGTGTGAAACAGGGGATAAATATGATAAGCATAATTTCCGCGTGCGAAGCTGCGGGCAACAGCTAGTTTTAGTATGATGTTGAATAAAAGCGTTTCTTTCATTGATCTGCAGCGAAGAAGACTTTCTAGATTTCAATAACACGACTTGTATGAAAATAAATTTTGTAAGGCAAACATAACAGTGTGGTATTTCATCATTCACTAAGATTGCTTTCTCGGTATGAGTTTCCGGGAATGTACGCGTAACAATACGGGTACCGCAGGCACATTATTAAATAGTTTACTTCAGTACAATAAAACATTCATATTTTCGTATTCACTCTCGTATTATGAGCAACGTATTGTGGCTGGTAGACGAGACATAAATTCGTTTAACGGAGTCAAATTAACAGATATATTGCTTGAGCAATTCGCATGTACCCTGCTAAAGATCTGTCGAGACTATGAAGAACTAGCACTCTACTGGCTGCTGGCTTTTCCCCATAGACCTATATGTATACTATACTAGACACGCTGCTCAGTACTAAAAGTTTGGACCCTACGTTGACACCATATGGTGCAATGCATTTTAGTCGGTTGCGAGCAAGCGAGACAAGTAGATGTCATTTTTGAAAAACCCCTACCGTTCAAGAACACATATTGTTTATTGTGCACAGTTAAAACGTCTTCATTATTTACGTTTGAACTTTATTTCAGTATATTTAAATTATAATTGGTAAATAACAATATTTTTACTTACATTAAAAAAAATATTTAGTGCAAAATATTTGATATCCGCCATCTTGAACCGAACTTGACCGAACGAAGTGCTGTCACAGAGTATGAAAAATGCTTGAAAAATAATATGACACGGATTTTGTTCGGAACAGCCCGTCTATATATTAAATCTATGCTTTTCCCGCGTTTTCTGGTATAATAAGTATCCTATATGTTATTTTAGATCATGGTCTGCAAAATTTCGTGAATGCGTTTAGTAGTTTTTGCGCGGATGACTATTAAATATACATCTTCAGAAACAAACTTTCACATTTATAATATAGGATGATTTCTTCTGGAGATCACGGGGCTAACCAGTTAAATCCGTACGTGGTGGTAGAGCTATTTACCCGTCTAGCTACCTCCCTCGTGTAGTGTCAGTGGCCTGTTGTACCGGGTTCACATTATGTGATCCAACCGGTCCACACCCGCTGACTTTGCACTCGAATTTCTCGGCTGGGCCCCTTCCGGGATCCGCACCACAGTCCGTGTGTAGTTGTAAAGGCCAGTAGGGCCCACAGCAACTTATTAATGGAAAAAAAATTACTACCATGCTATATAAATGCAATTGAATTTGACGGGTTGTTGTAAACTCGTCACATAGTCAACTCGTCACGATTGACAGTAGTCACAAAATATGACACAAAATATGATCACAAAATATGATACCAAATATACTGACCTATATAAATGCAATTGAATTTGACGGGTTGTTGTAAACTCGTCACATAGTAAACTCGTCATGAAAAAAAGTATTTGTTTTGCGACAATTCTAATTTATAATCATTAATTCGTCATTTTTTTATTCTGCACGGATATCAGATAAATTAAACAAGAAGTATGTTTTTATTTTTTCATATTGTGCACAGCGTAAGAATACAACACTTTCTCTTCTTAGATTAAAGAAATTCATCAAGAAGGACCACTGAAGCGAAGTTGCAATGCTTTCAACAGAAAGTGTAAAAATAAAACACCTGTTCTTTCATTATCGGCGGTGATTCACTGCACTTCATCATTTAATTGAATTGTATTGTTTCGCTAGAACTGGAACTAGCGAACTGACGTAGCAGGGAGGTGACGACGCGGACTTTCAATGCACTTTTTTGTTCTTTTCACTTTACAGTATCTTGAGAAAACATTTTAAGTTGATTACTTTTTATGTTTTGTAAAAAGAGTTTATGATTTGAATGTTACTTTGCAGCACTTTGATTCATCAGCGTCTTGGTTTACATACATAAATAGTTTTTTTCCGATGTACAAATATACATGCCTCTTCAAAATAATATTTGGTACACGACTGGCCGTAACATAAAATTACTCAATAACAGAGCTCTCATAAATTGTCCTGTTTTACTATCCTTTAATGGTGTTTGTTTAACGATATTGGAATTTTAAAAAGCCTTAAAATTGAGTTTGAAAAATCAGGTTTTCACTTTATAGTGAGAGTTTTACGTGTAAACTAAACGTGTTTTAATATCAACTAAAGCATTGTTTTCAATTTTCAATGCACTTTGCATTCAACACTACGTGGAATCGGATGTACCTCAGTCTAAGAGAAATATCTGTAAGTTTTTATATTTTTGTGCGATTTCGCTATACGAGACAAATTAATATAGTTATTCGTTATATTTATAGTCAGTAATTTCTTCATTAGTACAGAAAATGTAGGTACATGTGTAAAGTATAAATATCAAATTAAATCAAAACAAATCTTTTTTTATTACCTTTATTTATGTCTAAAAAAATAAATACGAGTAAATACAATTTCTTACAATTTTTTTTTTAAAGAAAATCAAACTAACCTTAGAATGTTAAAAGACATAAAGATACACAATTTAGTAGGTCACCGATGAGAAAAAGGCAAAACCGATCATGACCAGCCATTACAATTAACTTTATTAATTTTCTCTTTTGTTTTAAATGTATGAAGGATACAATTCCCGTTAACCTCCGGTCAGCTTGTTAACTGAACTACATGGAATTGTTAATGTGAGTTAAACAAAAGGGTTAAAATTAGCAAAACCCTTCAGTAAACCCGTTACCGTTTAAATAACAAAAGAAATATGGAGTCGACGAGAGAATTATTAACTTACTTCTAGAGGTCATTCCTCTCGAGCTGCGCTGTGCCACGGAATAAAGAGAATATAAACGCTGCCCATACAGAAACAACTTAAGAATTATAGCTTACACGCAATTAAAATTAAACGGGGCACGCACGTATATTTATGACCCACCCACGTCCCGTCCCCGTCCCGTCCGCGATACGTATGCATCGACCTTAAGAAAACACATCCGTATGCACAACACAAGCGAATGACACTCACAGTATGACAACGAATGATCGTTTGTGATTGACAGTTTCACTTTGACACAATTAAGACTAGCAGATTCACTTCCAGTGTTGTTGAAGTAAATCGATCATCTATTTATCCTCAGATGAAAGAATAAAGGCAGATAACGTCGTTCAAATACGACGTAAGCCTATCATGAATAATACAAAATAAAAAACTAATAAAATCTCGTGTCACTACTAAAGAAAGCGTCAAATTGCATGAACGTCGCAATTGTCAAAATTTATTAAATAATTTTATCAGTTATAATGCCGTCTTACATTTATAAACTATGTAAAAGTAGTTCGCAAAATCAAATAAAAGAAGATGGAATATCTTTTCACAGGTATCTGTTCATTATTTTATTATTTATTTATAATAATATTTTTGCGGTTTGCTCGGAACACAAAACCTCGACAATTATTCATTTGTATACCAGCTTTATGTGAAAATCGGTTATCCTAAATTTGGGTAAATATGCATGAGCTATTTGAACACTGGTCGATTTATAAATGTATATCGAAATAAATATATTTAAAAAGTAAATATTTGTATTTATTTAAACCTAAAAATCGAGAAATACAGCCAATGCATAAACACCTATCGCTGGGATATTATAACCTGGTTAATTGAAAATGTCACGTTTGCCCACGATAAAATGCATGATTGAAAGAAAATAATTATATTTTTGCAGATTGCCGACGAATGCTGATGTACGAGATAAATGGGTTTTTATTATATGTCAAAGCAGACAAGATAATGATTAGCTGCTATCTAATTTTTTCGTTGTTTGTTCATTGCATTTAATGAGGAGGACGTGTATTATTTCATGTATTTTAATTATAATAAATATATTGAAATTTTGATGTTTTCCAATTAGAAAATATCTACACAAAGAGAAAACATCCATAAATTGAAACAAATAAACATATTTAAGTATTATTGTATAATAAAAGAACAATTACATATGATATTTTGATAACTAGTGATATAATAATAAGTAATTTGCCAATTTAATTGCGAAATATGGCAAAAAAATTTTTAGAATAATAAAATAAAATTGTGGGAGATTGTGACTTTTCATCTGGCACCTTACACACACCAAGAAATACGTGTCCATACGGTGCCGCTGCTAGTTGTCATTATGGTTGCCATGCACACATAGCGAAAAAGCGACTTCACGTCACTCGTTACATTTCTTTGCGAATGTTATATATGCCTTTATTCTTTCATCTGAGTATTTATCTATATAACAGCCAAGTCCGCTGCTGGACACAGGCCTCCCTTAATTGGCGCCACTCCGACCGGTTCTGGGCCCTCTGAATCCAACGGCTTCCCATTGTGTTCTTTAGGTCATCAGTCCACCTGGTCGGGGGGCGACCAGTGCCAGTTACAAATTTTATCGCGTAGTGAAATACCTAACATAGCCCGTTTCAAAGCGCGCTGTCACTTTGAACCTTCGAATGAGGCCTACAGTAAAAGACCACGTCTCGGATCCATATGTTAATACTGACAACACACATATAATCCAAATATTTGAAAATACAAAACTTTTGCGAAGCGCTACCACCGTTATATATACCGGTTATATTCTGATATCCTGACATTAATAATAAAAACAGTTTATTATTAAACGCTTTTATTAAGCTTACACCCTGATTGTGTGGGACAAATTATTCAAGCTTCCATCCATCCATCCATCCATCCATCAGCCCTTGGAAGTCCACTGCTGGACATAGGCCTCTCCTAACAAGCGCCACTCTGACCGGTCCTGAGCCTTCTGAATCCAGCGGATTCCCGCTGTCTTCTTCAGGTCGCACAGACACATCAAGCTTAGTTAGACATTCAAGCTTAATTATACCTATTTCCTTCTATCCTGCAGAATTGAATTTTTAGTGCCATTACGCATGGAATTCCTTAACGGTTTACAATGTTTTTACATAAATACATTGACATTCATAAAAGCCTGTATTTCGTTTTTAACCGACACAAAAAGAGAGGTGTTATAAGTTTGATGTGTCTGTGCGTCTGTATTTATGTATGTTTCTCTTCATGGCATCATAGCCCCTAAACAAATGGACCGATGAAGATCAATACAATTTATGAAGATTTATTCTGTTCAGGCGTAAAAAAAAAGTGTCGAGGGATTTTAAAATTTTACAATTTACTGATAATAAACTATGAACTTGTTTAGACGTCATGTTAATAACGTCTTTATATTGGCGCCGGCAGCATCAACTGAAGTGTTGCAAGAACAAGAACGCTTAACTCTGTCGGTATGTAGTCGTACCGTTTTCTCGTAAATTATCTCACAAAGAAACTATTTCCTCCCAGTTATGACTGCTCGGCCTTTGACTAAAGCATTATATTCAGACAAAGAAACTAGTTATGGAAGATATTGTACTTGAGCTTGTTAAATTATGCGGTTTATTCAAGAGCGCCTCTTGGTCATGTTTAAAGGGTCTTAATGTTACTTTATTACATGCTGTGACACCCATAGACCTATAGTATACTGTGCTAGACAGGCTGTTCAGTACTAAAAGTTTCGACACCTACGTTGACACCAGTGTCAACGCAATTTAGTCGGCTGCGAGCAAGCGAGACAAGTATACATATGTCATTTTTGAAAAACCCCGACCGTTAAAGAACACATAATAACGCATATTGTTTATTGTGCACAGTTAAAACTTCTTCATTATTTACGTTTGAACTTTATTTCAGTTTATTTAAATCATAATAAAATTGGTAAATAACTATATTGTTACTAACATTAAAAAAATATTAATTGCGAAATATTTGATATCCGCCATCTTGAACCGAACTTGACCGAACGAAGCGCTGTCACAGAGTATGAAAAATTCTTGAAAAATGTGACACGGATTTTGTTCGGAACAGCCCGTCTATATAATTAAGTCTACCTACATTAACTTTTACTTAGGATTTTGCAACATTATGATGTCATAATTGTGAGACATTAGCTAAATAAATTTTATCTTTTAAGACCATAGTTACATAATTTTTTAAATCCAAATTAATTTGTTTGTTTTTTACGCCTTAAATATTATCCGATAAACCTTAATTTCTTGCATACGAATAATCTCCGTTTTTTTCAGACGATTATTACCTATTTAGTAAAAAAATAGGACTACTTTTTATTCAAATTCTTACAAAGTATTAAAAAAATAATAAAAAAGAAAAAATAATTTTGACATGGAATGTGAATATAAAAAATGTATCGTTAAATACTCTGACAAGTGTCTTGTCAGATCGACAGTGATAGATTTATTCTATCCCTGTCGCTCTTCTACATATTAATTGGCATGACAAGAGAAATAGCAATAATAACTTAATGTGCATGATCGTAATATACTCGTAGATATCCCTGTTGTGCCTATGCTAAATACCGAAGAGTAAATAAGACAGCCACATACTATGATTGCACTGTCGCAACCTCGAAGACTTCTGGTTGCCTAGTAACTCTCTTTAATTAATAAACGACGGCAAAAAGTGTCGTTACAACTTATCGTCTTAATTTTTTCCGTCTAGCCCCCTTTCGCAACGCGCGATAAGGAACTTCTTTCCAATTATATACTATCGACAAACGAGTCAACTACGCTTTCACCACAAAACTCAAACCCAAGCTAAGGACGTCATAGAAGCGAGGCGCCAAGAAGAAATCTGTAAATCAACACGTTGCAACTGGCTTTACAGAACTGTAACTGCGGTTGCCAGATGGCCAAGAAATTCGGGATTGTCCCGGCCCTACACGACCCGTGTGGCGCAATGGTTACCATGCCGAATCGTACTGGATCCTGAGTTCATTTCCTAGAGAGGCGGTGAATGATGAGTTTGAATTTCTGTTTTCCGTCTGGATGTGTGTTCTTGTCTTTGTGTATTGTCCATGGCAACCATGGAACAGGGAATCCCATGTGAGAATCAGGCTATTCGCCCACGACCGATAATCGGTGACCGATTTTTAGGAGAAAAATAGAACGTACTGATAGCAATAGTGCAACGCACACGTCCTACAAAAAGTCGCTCAGAAATAATATGGGAGGAAAAATCGGCCCGATTATCTGTCCTACAAAAAGTCTTACGTGGGCGGGAAGCGTCAAGGCTATGAGTGTGCTTTTATTTGAAAATAAAGGCTTACATTAAAGGACGCCAAACGGCCTTCAAAGACCATCAAACTTAGTAGAAATGTCCCGAAAATACTAAGATAAATTAGCTTGCAAATCTAACTAAAACTGATATTGTAGTGTTAAAATAATAAAATTCAGTTTGAACATAGTTGTGGTAAAGTGTATGCTCTGGGCATGACACGAGTCTGTCCAACCACATGCATTCAATACAGATGTTTTGTTTTGTATCGTTTATTTCGTTTTAGTGACACTTACACCGGATTCGCTTAAACTTGTGTATAGTTATCCTGTTTATAAAATACGAGTAACTGTCCTTGCTTTGCTTCGGTTTTCTTCCTTTTTTACACCTTGGGTTACGTTATTGGAGTTTTATTAAGGATACCTAATTTTTTGAAAATTTACTATAGCATCACCCGGGGATAGTGTAGCGTCCCAACAGAGAAAGAACTTTTCAAATCCGTTCAATAGTTTCGGAGCCTATTCAATGCAAACAAACAATCAAATCTTTCCTCTTTATAATATTTGTATAGACAACTACTGTAGATACGGAATGTTCTGCTTAACAATAACTATAAATTTAAAATTTAAGAAAACCTCGACAGTTTTATTTACACTAAACAGCTAAAAATACTCTCGATTAAGTCACCTTTTAAACAAAAACCAGATCAAAATCGGTTCATCCGTTTGGGAGCTACGATGCCACAGATATACATACAGATCTACAGATACACAGCCACGTCAAACTCATAACACTCCTTTGTTTGGGGCGGGGTTTAAAACGAAATATCTAGTAGTAATCATCCATCCGAGGGTAAATAGCTATAACTCCAAAGGTAACTGAGTTAAAGTTACCGAACAACAATGAAACCAAAGAGGAAAACTATTCGACAGAGAGTTACTTTGATAAAAGCGAAATAAAATAATACCTACTTATTTTTCCACGAACGTTGGTTATGGGTGATATTTGTTTGTTTAAGGGGCCATCCATAAATTACGTCACACTAATTTCATGACTTTTTGACCCCTCCCCCCCCTTGTCACAGCTGGTCACATTTGAGAGACCTCCCCCCCCTAGTGTGACGTCACACGTTATGAAATTTTACACCTAGAAATTATTCAATTAAAACAGCAGTTCCGAAATAAGTTTTATTTCCATTATTTTTTATAATATTTACCTATACATACCAATTATTCGATTTTAAAATGTGACGTCACGAAATTTAGGACCCCCACCCACCCCTTGTCACACAATGTCACACTTCATCGACCCCCCCCCCTCCCCTTAACGTGTGACGTAATTTATGGATAGCCCCTTAGGCGTCAGCTATGTGACTATAAAAATTACCTTTTTAATTGTATGCAGGTCGTTAAAAAAATGATAGATTTGAATTTGACATTTGTTTCATTTTAGCTCATCGAATCTCGTTTACTTAATGAAATATGTATGAATAAATCTTCATAGAAATAAAAAATCTTAAACCTTAAATTATGGCATTAACCAATTACTATTATAGATACATTTTTCAGAAAATTCAACAGACGCTTAGATAAAGAGACGTCATCAAGCGTAATACGCTTAGTTACGCATATAATTTAATATGCTTGAGAACTATAATTACTAATTATAATTACTTATTATAGTTCTAAATAGTAAATAATGTTTGTATTTGCTTTGGTGGCTTCACTTTCGTTTACTGCGCGCTCTTTAATGATAAACGATTACACACTCATACTCCCGCTTTGGTTACAATTTAGTGTTTGTTTCCTTTCAATCGGAAAACACATAAAAAATGTATGTAAAATAAATACGTTACACTTTGAGGCATACTTATTTGATAATTATACATAGCCCTAAACTGGTTTACATACTCGTATAAAGAGTATCAAAGAGTAGCATCCTCACTCTCTTAAAGGCTCTCTAGCTGTCACTTTCTATTCCTTTAGCGTGATTAAAGTCACTTCACTTTAGGGGTCTGTTGACCTTAATTTTTACTGCGAGTATTATTTGGAGTGTCGCTCATTTATCTCACTTTGCTCACTTCCTGTGACGAATGACATCCACAAGCCATTAGGAAACTGACTGACTGATATGATTCGATTTCTGACATGTAGTGTCCTCTGTTAAAGGGGTATAGGCAATTTTATACTTCACAGAGCCTGTTAACGAGAGACGGGAGATTGAAATCATAACATGTGAATTGTTTCTGCGATATGATATTTTTGCATTTCATAAACAATATTTGAGTAAAATCCATTCCTATGCGTTTGTCAAATCGATAATGTAGCTTCCGAGCTATTTACCGAACACATAGAGTTGGTTATATTATAATCAAATATTAAACAATCAATTATTATGCATTACCATACCGCTTCATCAATAATTACTGCTTATAATGGAACAAACAGCTTATTGTTATTTAAGACAATGATAATATAATGTAAAAAAGAGTTAGATATGTCACTAGCACGCCGATGATGAAAAGCGTAACAACAGGCAATTGACCGTTCTGCTCGTAGTCGCTCTGTCAATACAAGATGATACGCACGCTTTTATTGTTGTCAGAAGTGCTTGACATTTGACATACAGCGTTAAAATGCCTTCGTGTATTATACCAATGTGATTGGTGTAGTGAAACAAAAGATAAAGGTGTGTTGTAGCTCTTTTCGGAACAGATTTTTTGGTTGATTTGTAAGGGCATAACGTATAATATATATATTTTAAATATAATTGATTTAAGCATTATTTTATTTTCTCATTGCAACAACAAATCCCAGTGGAGACTATGAGAACAACCAACTTTAATATACCTAAATGAAACGTATTTTCCAGCAAATGTTATCAACAATAACGTCCCCAGTTCCCTCGCGTTAACATTAGGATGCTTAATACCGAACGCTAACAGACTTGCTTTTTCCTCGTATCGTGGTTAATGTAGTAAAATGTTATGGTCCTTCGAGACTTCCACCTGGTTGCATCGAATATTTCTACTTTTATTTAATTCACGGTTAATGATAAATACTTACACATTTAAACATTACTCTGGGATTGAATGAGTTGCATATTGACATGGCTATGACTTTAAACCATTATTAGCCGACTACTGGGCACAGGTCTCTCTTGAGAACCTTGAACATGCTTGTTCAGTGTAAATTGCCGGAGGGGATAGTGGCCAACCCAAGTGTCGGAAGTTTTAATAACGTCCGATGGCAATAAGGCTTGAGGACTGTTATCTTACGATAACAAGGGAGCCAACGGCTTTACGTGCCCTCTGAAGCACGGAAACGCTCAAGAATTATTTGCCACTAGCGGTCACTCATGCAACTACCGATGACGCCCGCTGTTGTTTAACTTTGTCGATCAATTAGGATCGATATGAACCGGCTATAGATCGGGCTATACATTTATAACCGTATTAGAGCATAATGGGTAGTCCCCTACGATAAGTTAAGATTCGGTTTGAAATGCTGAAATAAATAAATAAACGCTTATACACTCATGGCATGGCACTCGTGGCATGGACGACACATACATATAACACCCATGACCCGAGAACAAATATTTATCTGTCACATCTGCCCCGGCCGGGAATCGAACCCGGGACCCCTCGTTTCGCAGGCAGGGAAATATTATTCATTTATCTAGATCGTATTGTAATTGGGGTTTTCCCGTGGGGGGGAATAAGAGGTAAATAAAAGAGGTTGTTCAGATTTAAGTCCAATAACATTTATTGTTGCCTAAGTTTTAGGTGTAAGAATTCGTACAGTTGACAATAATTGGAAGAAAGGGGGAAAGGGGTCCGCTGGCTTGTTTGGCTGGTCGTATTATACGTAACCCTGTTTGGTTCAGTGATGTCCGTTCTAACGGACACCGCCGATGGTTATACAATTTTACCCGGAGTGGGTCCACACTAAATCCAGAAATTAAAAGGAAAGCTCGCACGAATTTTACCCGTTTAGGATGAAGTTCGAGCGGGTTATTAAACTAATAAGATTCTTAATCCAAAGGAAAGCTCGCACGAATTTGACCCGTTGAGGATGAAGTTCGAGCGGGGTTATTAAACTAATAAAATTCTTAATCTAAAGGAAAGCTCGCACGAATTTGACCCGTTGAGGATGAAGTTCGAGCGGGGTTATTAAACTAATGAAATTCTTAATCTACAGGAAAGCTCGCACGAATTTGACCCGTTTAGGATGAAGTTCGAGCGGTGTTATTAAACTAATGAAATTCTTAATCTAAAGGAAAGCTCGCACGAATTTGACCCGTTTAGGATGAAGTTCGAGCGGGGTTATTAAACTAATGAAATTCTTAATCTAAAGGAAAGTTTGTTAACCTAATGCTAAACCGTTGCCGTCAGGGAACTTAGATGTCAGGTGTCGTAGTTAAGGAAGGGTGAGGCCCATACTGACCCAACCGGGAACCCCCTGGATGAGTAGTAGGATGGGGAGACACCCCACCCCACAATATAACGGAATAACAGGAACAATAATACAAAATAACGGAATATAGTACGGAAAATAAGGCCTAAGCCGCTCCCGTGGGTGGTGGAGGTCGGAAGCACCACACTCCACAACAAAAAAAGGAATTTAAGGAAAGTAAGGCTGCCGTTCACGTCGGTGATGGAGGTCGGCCCGCCGAAGCCCCACACCACGGCGCCAACTCCACGCGCCTCAGCACCCGCGGTCGCTCTCTCTCCGGCGCGCACCCCACCGGAGAGGGGTCCCCTCCGGAACTATACTCCCTCTCGGAACGGCTCTCCAGAAAACACCTCCTAGTATAGTACAGAAATCACGTCTTACACAACAGTTTATACAGCCCTCGCGGCTACTACGGAACCACGGATATAGTTAATTAATTATTACAATGTCTAGTTATTAATTAATTGACTTAGTAGAACAACGGTCATTCGGCTAGACACATTTAGTTGCCTCACCGACCTTTACAGATCCAACACTATGGCTCACCGCCCTTCTATTTAAACAATTCATATAATATTCGTTCTGCATTAAGCCCTACGGCCCAGAATAATTTAGCGTACAACAACATACATGAAGGGCATGGTTCACTCGCTACCTGGCAAATACAGATATCATCAGAACACCCACACACTGTTTACTAATTGACTAATTCACCGCGTTACAGAGAATAAGTTTAGCATACCTGTTTAGGGAGGTGTCACGCGCTCAGCGAAGACAGACAGACGCAGAATGAACAGGGCTGAGCGCCCACCAAGCGCAACCTGTGCACAAGGGAAGACCCCGTTATACACACGAAAACACTCAACTTCGGCTTAGCCGCAAAATAGAAAACTTACTTACTTGTAGTATTGGTTAGAAGCCGCCTCACGGAACCAACCAAACACACCGTGTCACACCACCACGTGGTGCAGATCCAGTACCAAGCAGCCACACTGCAAAGATTCCTCACGTTATTCTCTAAGAACACTCCAAATCCCCATTCGAAAATCCCCGTAGGACTCCCCAGACTTACCAGCAAAGAACCAGCAACACCAGAAACACTCAACACTCTATGGAAGATACCACTTGGACCGGTGCGTCACCACACAACTCAGAACAGACAACGGCACAGACTGTAGGGATACTCTCGGGAACCAGAAGGGCGCCGCGCTCCTCTCCACGCTTTTATACTGCCACCCTTGCCACTCAAATCCACCAATCGCAACAACTCCCAGACGCGGGACATGGATTTCCGGCTTCCATCAGCTTCGAGAAACGAGGAGACAATAACCACAACAATGCTCCTTATAGCAATTGGGGTAAGGTTCACTTTTCTATCGTATATTCGGAAAAGCGTCACCACACGACTCAGGCGCCTAATTACAAAAAAATACAATCCAGGTGTTCCCTATTCAAAAAATCATTCCTTCCACACAACCAGACACAAAAAACCCCGATGACCTAATTCTCACAGACATCCCTCTAAATTTATTCATTATAAACTCCCACAAACTAACCAATTTCGAGAACAGAACTCAATAAGGTTTGTAAACTAATTCACAAACCTGCACTCACACCTTGACTTCTCCCCTTCCAGAGGGCCGACCCCTACAATATTTTGAATTGAAATGGCCAAACTCCCGTGGGCCAGTTAGTCCCAGGACCTCCGACTACTCCATCCTGCCCAATGAAAAAAACAATATATACGCCCAATCAATTTCCCAATATAGCAGACCCCGATATTTGGGAAAAATTCTACGCTGTTAACCCCGACCGGAAACCATCAATCACAGACGCGGACCACTGCCACAGACTATATCGCCTCCGGCTATGGTCCAACCACAGACTCGGAATCAAGGGAGTGGAATGATTTAATATTTTATTCTATAAACAAGACCTAGACCTTCATAAAGAAATTACAAATCCAAAAGTCCCATCTAACAAAAAAAATACTCGCCACAAATTGACAGAGACTAGAGGCTGAACAGACCACAGACTACAGAACCGAACAACTGACGCGGCGATTTTGAAATCACTCAAATGGCGACCGAGGATTGGTCCATCCGTCTGACAGCGACCTTGGCAACTACCACAGACCAGCCGTCAACTGCCGCCCGTCAAATCCTCTCAATCTCCAATTGTCACTGTCAACCGGCTTGTCAATACTTGTAAACAAATCATATTGAATTTATGAAAGCAATAAATTTAAGTTATTTAAATGGAGATAATTAAGAAATTAAGCAATTTAAGGTGAAATTGGGACCGAGATAGTTCAATTGTACGGAAGTTAATCCAATTCTCGCCAAATGATATACCAAAGGAATGTTATTCAAGGTAAGATCTCAGGAGATTCACTACAAGACAGAAAAAAAGTGTTACAGTACCCCCTTCCCCACCAGAATTTCACGAGGGAAACGAGAGAAATTCACGCTGGCCCTCCAGCGCCTTTCTCCTAGCTCAGAACCTACAGACTGCAAGACACAATTCCCATTACTAAAACTACTTCTAACCCTTTGTCGAGCCGTAGACAGTGGACCAGCTTCACCAACGCTAATACACTGAGGAGGCCTCCGACAAACAGGCAGCCTACAACTAAAACACGAAGAACCTAACCTACTTTCCCTAGGGACAAGACGTCGCCTCGTCTCCACAGCAACGGCTCTCTTAACATTAATCCTAACACTATTCGACGATGAAGGACTCCTACGCACCTCCGCCTTTGCATTCTTCCGCTCTTTTGTTAAAGCATCAGAAGGGCGTGCGCTAGAGACCGCAGACACAACGGCCTCCACAGGTTTCTTCGACCTCGCAGAAACCCCTGGCCTCACCAGGCGCAGAACCTCCGGCGCGACCTGAAAAGCTCTCCAGAAATTCAGACCAAACAGCAACGCAGTAGCCATACCCGGTACTACATAAAATTTTATTACACGCAGCACGCCATTCACTACAACAGGCAAAAACATATAGCCCGCAACAGGGGAGGTAGACCCAGTTGCGGTAACAATTGAAGCTACACTATCAGGGTTTTGTATTTCACAAAACTCCGTGAATTTACTAACAGCAGAACCACCAATAATAGAGATTTCCGATCCGGAATCCAACAGACCAGAACAAGCTACACCACAAATATCCGCTTCTAAATAAGGACGAGCATCCTGCGAATCCTTCGACTGGACATGAGTATCACTCACTTCCACACCAGACCTAGAATGAAAGAATTTATTTATATAATTACACCATTCACGCCACTCCTCGGCAGAGGTGCGCTCACCACGACGCTCCACACGTAGCACCGCGACAGGTTTACCAGCAGCAGCAGGCCTACTAACAGGAACACACTTTGGGCATGTAGCAGCATTCACGCCCTTCTCACCACATCTAAAACAGACCAGACTACGCGGCGCAGTACACTCTATAAGCGTGTGACCTTTCACACGACACCGCACGCAGAACTTCTCCACCACCTTAGCGACTGCTTCACAGCGCGGACGTCCTATCTTACCTTTATATGCAAGGTCAGGGGCCACAGCATTTGACAGATTTCTCGGGGGTTCCTGGAAGCAATCCGCCATTTGCCGCGCCGCCTCCAGCTGTCGACCATGCCTCTTCAGGTCCGCCCACGTCTGTATATCTGCATTGGCCAAGGGGATAGAATACGAGGGCCTAATATTAAATCTGACGATATTTAATTTTTCAGCATCATCCAAAGGCTTACGCAACCGAGAGAAATAGTTACGCATAATGCTCAAATACGCAGAAAGAGACTCATCGGGGCCTTGAGTTCTCGAACGGATCTCTTGTAGCAACCTATGATCATAATTAAAGGGTAAAAATTCTTCCAGCAAAACAGTCTTTAATTCCTCCCAGTTCTCCACCTCATCACAGATACCACGATACCAGTACAGAGCCTCACCAACAAATAACTCAGCCGCAGAATTAAACAATTTCTCCTTCGAGATGTTCCGGGACCTACACAACTCCTCTATCCGCACAATGAACTCCTGCACGCTATCCTTGCCACTAAATTTCAGGTTGAGGGACGAGACAGAGGAACCGCGCTCGCAGGTTACCACCGGGACCATCCCAACAGACTCCTTCTCCGCGGACATAGAAGACCCATCCCCTACAGGCTTGAAGTCAAAACTACTAGTAAAAGTAAACGTCATCCGGTCAACCCTATTGATTAAAACAAGTAGAAGCCTATCTAATCGGTCTTTAAGAGCCCGCGTTGTCTCAGTATCCGCCACAACACGACTTAAGCGATGAAAGAGGTGGTTACATAAAGCCTGTATCCTATTTACTCTCTTGAGTGGGAGGGGTTTCTGGTCAAGAAGCTCCTCCAACTCAGTGATTTTATTTGAAATTAATTTTAACTCCGCTTCCACGTCCCCATCAAACTCATTTACTTCATCGCTCGGAAACTCCTTAGCTAGACGAGACACCTGTGCCCGCAAGCGTTCCACCGTGGTCTCAGGTACCGCACCCCGGACCGTTACCTCATAAACTAATTCCTCCTTGTTAAGCAAGTTGAATTTAATAGGGCGTTCCTCAGACATCGTGAATGTAGGTAGTGAAAGTTTAAATTTAAGGGCCAAGTGGTATAAATTATAACGCTAGAATTCAAATTCAATCAGAATTGTATTAGTAGTCAGAACTTAGGTATAATGGTTAGTACAGTAATACACGGATTGCAGTACCCTTCAACATTAAAGTAAAAGTTTTATCAATATCGACACAGCCAATACGTTACAGAATGAAGGTCCAGTATCAGGTGAAGCCTCCACTGAACCCTCAATGCCCCACTACAGTAGCACACGAACAGTATTCAGTTTCAGTCTAAGTATACAATAGAAAAAAAAAATTAAGATATGACCAGCCAATCCGTCACTGAGCGAAAGACCAGAGGCGGGCAGGAACCTGCACAAACCAGCGAAGGCCCCACGTTGGGCGCCGATGTAATTGGGGTTTTCCCGTGGGGGGGAATAAGAGGTAAATAAAAGAGGTTGTTCAGATTTAAGTCCAATAACATTTATTGTTGCCTAAGTTTTAGGTGTAAGAATTCGTACAGTTGACAATAATTGGAAGAAAGGGGGAAAGGGGTCCGCTGGCTTGTTTGGCTGGTCGTATTATACGTAACCCTGTTTGGTTCAGTGATGTCCGTTCTAACGGACACCGCCGATGGTTATACAATTTTACCCGGAGTGGGTCCACACTAAATCCAGAAATTAAAAGGAAAGCTCGCACGAATTTTACCCGTTTAGGATGAAGTTCGAGCGGGTTATTAAACTAATAAGATTCTTAATCCAAAGGAAAGCTCGCACGAATTTGACCCGTTGAGGATGAAGTTCGAGCGGGGTTATTAAACTAATAAAATTCTTAATCTAAAGGAAAGCTCGCACGAATTTGACCCGTTGAGGATGAAGTTCGAGCGGGGTTATTAAACTAATGAAATTCTTAATCTACAGGAAAGCTCGCACGAATTTGACCCGTTTAGGATGAAGTTCGAGCGGTGTTATTAAACTAATGAAATTCTTAATCTAAAGGAAAGCTCGCACGAATTTGACCCGTTTAGGATGAAGTTCGAGCGGGGTTATTAAACTAATGAAATTCTTAATCTAAAGGAAAGTTTGTTAACCTAATGCTAAACCGTTGCCGTCAGGGAACTTAGATGTCAGGTGTCGTAGTTAAGGAAGGGTGAGGCCCATACTGACCCAACCGGGAACCCCCTGGATGAGTAGTAGGATGGGGAGACACCCCACCCCACAATATAACGGAATAACAGGAACAATAATACAAAATAACGGAATATAGTACGGAAAATAAGGCCTAAGCCGCTCCCGTGGGTGGTGGAGGTCGGAAGCACCACACTCCACAACAAAAAAAGGAATTTAAGGAAAGTAAGGCTGCCGTTCACGTCGGTGATGGAGGTCGGCCCGCCGAAGCCCCACACCACGGCGCCAACTCCACGCGCCTCAGCACCCGCGGTCGCTCTCTCTCCGGCGCGCACCCCACCGGAGAGGGGTCCCCTCCGGAACTATACTCCCTCTCGGAACGGCTCTCCAGAAAACACCTCCTAGTATAGTACAGAAATCACGTCTTACACAACAGTTTATACAGCCCTCGCGGCTACTACGGAACCACGGATATAGTTAATTAATTATTACAATGTCTAGTTATTAATTAATTGACTTAGTAGAACAACGGTCATTCGGCTAGACACATTTAGTTGCCTCACCGACCTTTACAGATCCAACACTATGGCTCACCGCCCTTCTATTTAAACAATTCATATAATATTCGTTCTGCATTAAGCCCTACGGCCCAGAATAATTTAGCGTACAACAACATACATGAAGGGCATGGTTCACTCGCTACCTGGCAAATACAGATATCATCAGAACACCCACACACTGTTTACTAATTGACTAATTCACCGCGTTACAGAGAATAAGTTTAGCATACCTGTTTAGGGAGGTGTCACGCGCTCAGCGAAGACAGACAGACGCAGAATGAACAGGGCTGAGCGCCCACCAAGCGCAACCTGTGCACAAGGGAAGACCCCGTTATACACACGAAAACACTCAACTTCGGCTTAGCCGCAAAATAGAAAACTTACTTACTTGTAGTATTGGTTAGAAGCCGCCTCACGGAACCAACCAAACACACCGTGTCACACCACCACGTGGTGCAGATCCAGTACCAAGCAGCCACACTGCAAAGATTCCTCACGTTATTCTCTAAGAACACTCCAAATCCCCATTCGAAAATCCCCGTAGGACTCCCCAGACTTACCAGCAAAGAACCAGCAACACCAGAAACACTCAACACTCTATGGAAGATACCACTTGGACCGGTGCGTCACCACACAACTCAGAACAGACAACGGCACAGACTGTAGGGATACTCTCGGGAACCAGAAGGGCGCCGCGCTCCTCTCCACGCTTTTATACTGCCACCCTTGCCACTCAAATCCACCAATCGCAACAACTCCCAGACGCGGGACATGGATTTCCGGCTTCCATCAGCTTCGAGAAACGAGGAGACAATAACCACAACAATGCTCCTTATAGCAATTGGGGTAAGGTTCACTTTTCTATCGTATATTCGGAAAAGCGTCACCACACGACTCAGGCGCCTAATTACAAAAAAATACAATCCAGGTGTTCCCTATTCAAAAAATCATTCCTTCCACACAACCAGACACAAAAAACCCCGATGACCTAATTCTCACAGACATCCCTCTAAATTTATTCATTATAAACTCCCACAAACTAACCAATTTCGAGAACAGAACTCAATAAGGTTTGTAAACTAATTCACAAACCTGCACTCACACCTTGACTTCTCCCCTTCCAGAGGGCCGACCCCTACAATATTTTGAATTGAAATGGCCAAACTCCCGTGGGCCAGTTAGTCCCAGGACCTCCGACTACTCCATCCTGCCCAATGAAAAAAACAATATATACGCCCAATCAATTTCCCAATATAGCAGACCCCGATATTTGGGAAAAATTCTACGCTGTTAACCCCGACCGGAAACCATCAATCACAGACGCGGACCACTGCCACAGACTATATCGCCTCCGGCTATGGTCCAACCACAGACTCGGAATCAAGGGAGTGGAATGATTTAATATTTTATTCTATAAACAAGACCTAGACCTTCATAAAGAAATTACAAATCCAAAAGTCCCATCTAACAAAAAAAATACTCGCCACAAATTGACAGAGACTAGAGGCTGAACAGACCACAGACTACAGAACCGAACAACTGACGCGGCGATTTTGAAATCACTCAAATGGCGACCGAGGATTGGTCCATCCGTCTGACAGCGACCTTGGCAACTACCACAGACCAGCCGTCAACTGCCGCCCGTCAAATCCTCTCAATCTCCAATTGTCACTGTCAACCGGCTTGTCAATACTTGTAAACAAATCATATTGAATTTATGAAAGCAATAAATTTAAGTTATTTAAATGGAGATAATTAAGAAATTAAGCAATTTAAGGTGAAATTGGGACCGAGATAGTTCAATTGTACGGAAGTTAATCCAATTCTCGCCAAATGATATACCAAAGGAATGTTATTCAAGGTAAGATCTCAGGAGATTCACTACAAGACAGAAAAAAAGTGTTACAGTATGTAAAAATGACATTTTGTAAGATCTGAACTTGCCCTCTTAAACCGAGATTGGTTTATTAACGAGCCTAAGGGCTTGTTTCACAATCTTCAAGTAGAGTCCTAAATAAGCTATTCGCCGGTTAAAGTGACGTTAAAGTGTCATTCTACATACACGAAATGTCAACTTAACCAACGAATAGCTTACTTCGGACTTACTTGAAGATTGTGAAACAAGCCCTAAGACTTCCTACAAGATAGACTTTCCCCGCATTGTATCGTTAAACTTAAACTCATTTATAACACCGCAGTACAGGTAATGTTAAAAAAACTCATGCAAAGACACGTACACTCGTTATCGTTCGCATTATCTTCTTTCTTCCAATTATTTCCAGCAAATATTGTCAATGCAACGACGCCCGTTCAAACTGAAGACTTTTTATTATGTATAGAAGAGAATTTTCGAGGCAAACACAATTTAAGACGGCAAACATCTTTTAGAAATATCTTAGAACATGGCGGAGACTTTTTGTTCGCGGCTAATTACCCGGGTTGTTCTCTTACCGTGGTTGCAGTGAAAACTATGAACGATTTTTAGTAAGCAATACGATATACATAGTTAGCCCAGATATGCAAAAGACTTTGAAAATCTTTGTGAAAGGGTGTCACTAAAATCCAACCTTAAATCATCGATGGAGAACTCAATTAAATTTCTAAATCGTTCCCATATTATGTTTAGTAAAAATTTGTACTTTTGTTTTAAATTCATTCAGCCGTTTTTGCGTGATTGAGTCATGAACATTCAAACATACTTTGTTTCACATGTATATTAGGTATAATAGTCGCTTAAAATAGGTAGCAAAATAGGGGTAAGTTTATAATAATTCACGTAGAGAAAAATGGGAATTGTAATTATCGTAACATCGAATGTCTAATTTGACTGGATTATAAGCAGAAATACATAAACATAAAAAAAACAAAAACAAACTACGTGAAAATGTAATCGAACTATTTTCCGGTTGTATGACATGCGGCTAACCGAATACATACAGTACGGCCGAAGCATCTTGGTGCGTCTGAACTTCGCGCGGAAGACTGCGCAGTAACATAATACGGCAATGTTCGGTACGCGGCGTATTATGTCTCAGTCACACGTTAGCATGTTCGTGTCGCTATCTTTGTCTTACATGCGCTAAAGTTCGCAGAGCCTATGTTCAGACGCGTCAAGATACGTCGGCCGTACCGTTCCTCTAAAAGCATTAAACTGTGTCGATTTACGTTTAGATAGATGATTACCTGCGGGATGTTTTCGGTTTTTCTCCTCGAGCACAATAAAGTCTAAGGATTATTTCAAGTATTCCTACACGATCCTTGATCGTATGGAAAGAAGTGTTAACTGAATACGAGGCAAATTGCGCTTTCATTTGGTGACAGTTCGTTTACTGCAAAGATCGTAATCTGCAAGATTTGTGATCAGAGGCCTGATTGTTTTACGTTGACTGTACATCTTAGCAAAGACTAAGTTTCCAAGAATTATGGAATAAATAGGAATCCTATTAATATTCTTATTCTTATTACTTTATTACAATTTGACATGTATTTACATTTATCCGACACCCAGTAACACACGCACACACACAATAGATATGATTTAATAATATTTCGCGTGTCCTTTGTCATTTTTAGGGTTCCGTACGAAAAAACAAAAAAGGGAACCCTATAGGACTACTCGTGCGTCTGGGCGACCGCCGTTCACAGCGAATTTACTCAGAAACTACTGGACCAAATGAGTTGAATTTGGTACTCATGTACTTTTTGTGACCCAAAGACAAAGGTATAAAGTAAACAAATGAATTTTGTAAAAAAAAAAATTAACGAAATCAAAATTCAACAAAAACTATTCTGCAAACCGTATGTTTTGGCATGTTAAATGAAAGGGCTTATTATAAGGAATTCAAATATATTTTTGTTATAGTTCTACAATGGATAGTTTTAAACTTATTCAAGAAAGAACTAAAATTAAAGACAAAAATTTACCATTTCCCTCCCCCTTATCTCCGAAACTACTGACGCTAAAATTTTGAAAATAATATAAAAATAGTTTTTTACTTAAATATTCAAAGGAAAATCTATGAGAAGTCTATGGTCTTAAAAAAACGTCAAAAATAAACAAAATAGAAAAATAACTCGACGACCCGTGTGAGGCAGTGGTTACCATGCCGGATCGCCGCACCGAGGGTCCTGGGTTCGATTCGCAGCGAGGCGGAAATTTGAATGATGAGTTTGGATTTCTGTTCTCGGTCTGGTTGTAAATGTCCTTGTCTAGTGTGTTGTCCATGGCACCCACGACACAGGGAATCCTAGTGTGGGGCTATGAGTGTGAAGCGTTGTTATTATTATTATTATAACTGTAAATACATAACCAACGTACGGAACCCTCTTCAAGCGAGTTTAACTCGCACTTGTCAAGTTTATTGAGCTTCAATTTGGTTGGCGGCTCGGCTGTACACATCTATTCGGAACCTTTGTGCGAATCACGTGTTTAAAATCAAATAACTCGTATCATTACTCGTATTATATCCATATCATTAACATCAGTCCTATTCATCTCGGTATCAATTTCAGTCGACCATGCGTAATAATATTTTAGGAGCAAATGCTCGCGGCAATTAAGGCAACTTAGAATCAAAATTTTCAAAATAATAATGACTTGGGAAAGTTATTAGTGATTCTATTTATTCCCTTTTAAGTCAGCCTTGAAGTATCAGTATTGGGGCGTCGTGGAATACTGACCCCAGTTTCATGCCAGAATATTCCGGTGTTGTAAGAGATGACAGAAACCGGCGCCCGCTCAGGCCCGCCGTTGGTTAATCCGCGTTAGTTGATTTTGGTTTTGATTAGCCTTTTAGAAGCCGGCGGTAAGTTTGCTAGATTTAATTTAAAGGTGCTTGGAATTATTTGAAAAATGTTCTAAATTATCTTATTTACAACTTCAAAACGAACTGTATAAATGATAAGAGAAATTCTGAATTATTGTTGTGAATTCCATATTTTGAATTACTTATTTTAAAATTAATTCAAATTTTATGAAAGAACAAAAGCCCTCGCATTTTAATTTGCATTTAGCCACAGGGCCATTTTCTTTATACAGGGTGTTTTAAATGTGGAAAACAAATGTCATAAACAGCAATGAAATTTCGTGTATTCGGGATCATTGTCGGACAATTTCTGAAACAAAACAACCACAGCCTCAATATGGATCAGGATGTATGGATGTTTGTAACTCTTATACGCAAAAAATGCTGAACGGATTTTAATGAAATTTAGCGCACAGATAGACTGGATCTTATTATCTAGAATAAGTTAAAGGGTATTTATTACCCCAGAAAACGCGTGCAAAGCCGTACAAAGTTTTATCGGTGTTGGCGGTTAGTGTCGTTCACTTAATTATCGTGATTATTTAATTTTGCAATGCGCGTTCACAGAACCACTAAAGTTGATGCTCACTAATTTGTAACCATCAAAGTTGGAACTGCGAGTGAAGTCGCGAACCGATCCCGTCTCTGCATAAACTGCGTAATTGGCTTACAATAGCTCCCAAAATACCCGCGACTGTTTAGTTGTTTGATTGTCACAGAGCGTAATGAGCTGTTTATATGAAGCTACTTTCATGTCAGTTCACAGACTTGTTTACTATACATTGCGGGTTTAATCGCTTACACAATAACACTAGTTACATTTACACGAGCAATGTATGCTGTGTACTCTAAAATGTTGCAGGTTAACAGTAAAGAAATTGAAATGAAACGCGGTTATGTCCGATCACGTTCATGAAGTAAAAACCTCTGCGGAGCTGAAAGCCCGATTCGACAAACAGATAAAAAATGGAGTGTTTCTTTGTTTATCGAATAAATTCAAATCTATTATCCTGCCGTATTGTGGGATTGTTCGTTTGTTTGTTGAAGCGGATTGGATATGGATACGCAAAAGCCTTTTACATAACCTGTAGCCTTCTGTATTATATTCTGTTTGTTGTTATATGTCTGATTTAGATGTAGAGTTGTTTATACGGTTTTAAGTGCCTGGGATATCATAATGTCTGACTGGGTCGCGCAGGAATATAATTTTTTTGTTATTGGTGGATACTCATCTTGTGGTACTATGAAAAAAATGTTTTTATGGAAAAAGTTGAAATCGAAAATGTGCTTAATGCATTGTTTTAGTTGTCTCAAACCATCTTCGTACTATTGCCTTTCAAATGATGGTTTCTTTGGAGCATATCGGTTGGACAGTTTCAAAGCCTGTAGGCATGTCGAAAATCGACACCAATGTCGCGTAGGTGCTCAAAGTAAACAAAAAGTTGACAATCGTCGAGCGGCCGCCACCTTGAATTTTCGAATGGTCGTATTTTTCCTATAATAACCATTGATAGTCACTAGAACATTATTTTTTAGATAGGGACATTGGATACTTACACTTTTTGATTGGCATTTTAGTGCGTCTCCTATACCTTATTTAGGTCCGACTAGTCAAACCTCAATTTAATTATTCTAACTTAGTATTGACTAAAAATACATCAGTCAAAGGCCGAAATAGTAATTTCGGGGTTTGCTTAAATACGTTGATCAATCCTTAATTTTGACTAGGCAAACAGGAGCGTCTGAGATTCGTCATAGGGGATCCTATACTCCTTTTTCCACGGACGCCAATCAAGGACCCTTCTTCTCCAAAGGTTATCAATGCTTGGTATACATCAGTATAACGATGGTTGGTATACGACGAATAGGCATGATGACTGATTTTGAAATACTGTTCTATATTGTTGGGAAATATATTATAACTAGCTTCTACCCGCGACTTCGTCTGCGTGGACTTGAGAAAAATTAGTAATCAAAAAAGATCCCGGCCAAATGCGAGTTAAAGTTGCGAACCAAGGGTTCTGTCCAAACTTACAGAACCGAATGACCTGGCTGCATAGGTGAATAAAGTCTACTAAAAGTAAACTTAAGACACCTGGGTGAATTAACTCAGGTGAAGGCAAAGTCGACGGCACCGAACCTAAGAGCAATGTTAAATCATTCAGTAACAAACTTAACTTTGCCGCTGGAAAACTGTCGTTCCCATACATGGACATAGCGATCAATTAACCAAATACTATTATTCAATCAATTAACTAAAAACTTAAACTTATTTAAGTTTGTTTGGAATTATGCCTCCACGCATTACTAAGATAATACGGTTGACAGACAGACAGACAACGAAATGATCCTATAAGGGATATGTTTTTTCTTTTGAAGAACAATACCCTAAAAAAATATACAAAAATTCTATGTAGTAGGTAGCACATACATAAAAGCAGTCAAAATAATAATTATAACCTGTAAACACAACTTCCATACTAAATTATTAAACCCCTTTTCCTAAAGGAGTAGATCCATCCCCGAGCCTCGAACTCGAACGACCCGATCTCGACGAACATGCAACCTATTTTTTAATGCGGAATATGAAATAACTGGGAGCCAATTTTCTACCTAAAAATTATCTTAGTTTAAGAAATATTAGTGAGATTTTATATACACGTACACCACTCAGATGATTCTTTCATCTGAGGTACACCATTAGATCCTGAATTGGTCAACGTTGTACTGGTTTTGCAATGTCAACGATACCAACAACAAATATTCTTAAAAACGTTAAGTTATTTCCACCCATTCTGAGTAACATTCTGGGAGAAATATTATATCTCTAAGATACACGTCTACACCCTGAATCGGTCAACGATGAACTGGTCTTATAATGTCAGTATCGTCACTGGAAAGGCAATAATACTAAAGCTCCATTTTGGCGAAAATGAGTTATATACATCGTTGGATTGGAAAAAATAATCCAAGTACTGGAATACTGGACTGTTCCTATTTATTCATAGATCTCGACAATGTTTTCCACGTAAGTATAAACAGCCATTTTAACCTAAACGAATTCTTCTTCCATTTGAATTACTTAAGTGTTTTCTTGGAACTACTTCTTCCTTCTTTTTGACTTAATGTGTGTTAAGATTATGTTTTTTTTTGTTTTTATCTGACCAAGTAATAATTCTGTAAGACGGTCCCCATTCTGTTGATCAGATCACGTACATCGGGTGGTTTAGCAGGTACCTGAGATGTACCATATTATTAGGTTTTTCAGTCAATGTTTGATCGCACCGACCACGGGCCACGGAGTCGCTCAGGGACGTCTCGCCCCTTGAATGCCTGAATGCACTTGAATGCCTGAGAGTTAAACGCTTCTGTGGGAATTCAGAAGTCAGAAGAGGCCCGCGATCATCTGGGGGGTTTTGCAACCGCGACACCAGCTAGATTTATGGTAATGAAAGGATCCCCTACGCAATAGCAGGGCCCGCCTCTCAACCGGAAGACTTTATTCTCCTGAATTTATTCCTAAATAACTCTGGGGTTTTTAAGTGTAACTTCCAACTACGTAAGGCCGAGCTTTTCACCCAAGAACCTGGTCCAAATGCCAGAAGTATATATTATTCCTGGAAAACGTTTCAAAAGAAACTTATTGTTTTTAACTACTTCAAAGTTTGTGGATAAGACAGCGTCTTATTAGTTTATTTTTGCTACTATTTATATAGCTCGATATATCTTAATTTAAAAGCTTTGCTACATTGTAAACAACTGTTTCTAAACTTTATAGAATGGAAATTCAATCATCTTGATAATTTATTATTTTTTCTTTCTTTTATTTTCTTTCTCGGATGACAACGCATGGATAATGCCTTTAAGTCTGATCACAGACGACGCACTCATTCTTCTATGGAAAACGGTGACCATTTATAATCAGGTGACTCGTCTGCTCTTACGTGGCTATTCGCAAATTCAAAAGTATTTTAGTTATTTGTATTGCACTTACGTCCGGTCATAAAATTTGCCTATGCCGGTCTTCTTGGTAGTCATTGACCAGTAGGAGACAGATGGTTATTCGCAAATATTTTAATTTCTTACTCATTTTGATTATTAAATACGAGTAACTGCCCTCGCTTTGCTTCGGTTTTCTTATTTTTTTACACCTTGGGTTATATTATTGGAGTTTTATTAAGGATCCCTAATTTATTTGAAAATATAATATAGCCTATGTTACTCGGGGATAGTGTAGCTTCCCAACAGTGAAAGAATTTTTCAAATCGGTTCAGTAGTTTCGGAGCCTATTCAATGCAAACAAAAAATCAAATCTTTCCTCTTTATATATTAGTATAGATGTAAAGGATTTGTATTTTTATTATTATCTCCTATGTGCCTATTTCTACATTACAGTAAGGAAATCTAAATTATACAGATAATATTTTGTCGGAATTTAAGATTTTTATTTATTTACAAAAAAAAAACATTATAGGTATGGTAAATTTACTAAATTGTGTCATAATAGATAATTATCGTTAACTCTGATCCACACCATCATACAGTGAATCTATATTAATCCGATAGCAAAATCTAACTTAGTTATGTCTAATAAGTAAAAATTAAAACCCCAATGTTTGACGACCCTGTAGCCTAGTTGGTAGCGACCCTGCCTGCGAAGCAAGGGTTCCCGGGTTCGATTCCCGGTTGGGGCAGATATTTATATTTACTTAAAACCCTAATGTTTGACGACCCTGTAGCCTAGTTGGTAGCGACCCTGCCTGCGAAGCAAGGGGTCCCGGGTTCAATTCCCGGCTGGGGCAGATATTTATGTGACAGATAAATATTTGTACTCGGGTCATGGGTGTTACTGTGATGTGTTACGTGTCGTCCATGCCACCTATTAAAACCTACTGCGGGGGGTATGAGTGTATAAGCTTTTATTTATTTTTTATTTATTTATTTATTTTAAATAGGTACACATTAATTTCAATAAAAGATTTTTTCACGATATAATAGCTTTATGTCTTGTTCTCAGACCTACTTAGTTACCTAAACTGACATCTGTTGTTGATTAGCAGAACTAATTCACTGCAAAATCATAAATGTAAAAAAAAATATGTACACACTGATTTTTTTAAGAAATAACGAATATTTCCGATACTAAACAGTCTTTTCTATCCCTCTATCGGAAACTTTCATAATTTCTTGCTGTTATGTGGCGTATCAAAAAGTCCTATTTACTGATATCTCGGCTTTTAAGCGACGTATCACAATAAAACGTACACCAGATTTTAAGTTAGACCATCAGCAACACAACTGTGAAAACCGCATTCAATTTCATCCAGTAGTTTTGGCGTGATGCGGTGTCAAACATACAGACAGACAAGATTTTTAAAAATGACAGATTTGCAATCTATTGCTCCTATTGAGTCCCCTGATATCAAATTTTCTTAAATATCTTCAATGTACAGACATTATCGAGTTACTGTTTTATAATATATATAGATTTTTTCACGATATAATAGCTTTATGTCTTGTTCTCAGACCTACTTAGTTACCTAAACTGACATCTGTTGTTGATTAGCAGAACTAATTCACTGCAAAATCATAAATGTAAAAAAAAATATGTACACACTGATTTTTTTAAGAAATAACGAATATTTCCGATACTAAACAGTCTTTTCTATCCCTCTATCGGAAACTTTCATAATTTCTTGCTGTTATGTGGCGTATCAAAAAGTCCTATTTACTGATATCTCGGCTTTTAAGCGACGTATCACAATAAAACGTACACCAGATTTTAAGTTAGACCATCAGCAACACAACTGTGAAAACCGCATTCAATTTCATCCAGTAGTTTTGGCGTGATGCGGTGTCAAACATACAGACAGACAAGATTTTTAAAAATGACAGATTTGCAATCTATTGCTCCTATTGAGTCCCCTGATATCAAATTTTCTTAAATATCTTCAATGTACAGACATTATCGAGTTACTGTTTTATAATATATATAGATTACAACGTATATCACATTTCCGCAAAAAAATAAGGTTTAGTATAAAATAAATACATTTCAAATTATAAGTTTAAAATTCGCACCAAAACGCTTCAAACTGTCATGGCGTGGTGGTGACGTCATGCCCCAGGAAAACAAAAGACGATACGTCATTTTTAGTATGGTGATATTCATTTGTTTTAAGAAGCGTGACGTAATTTGCGCTAATTGAAACTGACTGCCGTTTTAGCCAAGATGGCGGCTTGCCGTATTTTGTAGTTTTATTTTATCAAAAATATTGTTTATCTCGCTAATAATAATACGATAAATGCGTGTTTTGTAATCCATAGGGTTTCATTAAATAAATACATAATTTTAGTGATTTTTACTTACTGTCATCATGCCTATTGTCTGCGCCTACACGTTCATCAGTGACACAGGCGTTGTAGCTCTCACAAATAAATTAGCTGATTAGTAATTGGATTTTGCGACGCACGTGATGCTTCGTTATCGGTGTCCAACCGGATTTATGATATCGGGAACGCAAACATTGCTGACGACTGGGTCTGTTTCGATATGGTACGTGACTGGTTAAGGACAGCTGACTTAAGGTTTTGGGATAACTAGTTTTTTTATTGGGCTACTTGATAGTAATTACATTTTTGCACCAAAGATTTTATGATGCGTTGGACACGGAATTTGAACTACTTGAACAATTGGTTTATCTACTGCAATCATAAGACTTGTTTAAAAGAAAAAAATATTTAAAATATACTTTATTAATTAAATACCAAAGTATAAATTTAAGAAAAAAATTATGAATTCAGACAGCCTAATTATTTCAATTATAATAATACTCAATACTCAATACTTTTATTGCAATCATAGTGGTTACATAGATGGTAGTTATTACATACAATAATGTTCTATGCTGCCTCGAACTAATTATATTACTGTGACATTTTTTTCGATGTTAATATTGATTATGTATGTTACAAATTAAGCGCTGGATATGACTGAATGATAATTTACATGAGTCAACAGTTTTTTTATAGAATTAGCCAACAAAGTTCAACAAACCAGCGACAACGACAATTTAACAAACAACGACATTGCGACCCCTTACTGAAAGTTTGTAGTAGTACCAGTAGTGGGCCAATAATGGGTTGAACCCCCCCACTGAAAGTTTTATCGTAGCCCTTCTAATCCTCTAAAATGCTCTAAATAGTCCGTAACTGTGTTTACTATACTAATAGTGACATATTGGATACAGAGAGCTCGTTAGGGTAACAGATACCATTCTTAATTCCCCCTCCATCTGACCGCGGCGGTGGGCGAATCGTTTGGATAAACATAATACGATAATTACCCACCAATTAGATAAATTATCTGTTACAATTAAAGGCTGATTAATAATCATTTAAAATGTATGTTAATAAATTACGTATTGCTAAAGTTTTGTTGTAAATACATCGCATGTAATTAATGTTCATAACTACGTTTGATTATATAATCAGCATTGAAAAAAACGACTTCAAATAACTCAAAAATCTCGCGTCAGATCACGCTCAAATTTAAATGGGACTATATGACAAGCACCAGCTTTTGAATATAAAAAGAATCATCTAATAAATAAATAAATAACGCTTCACACTCATAGTCCCACACTAGGATTCCCTGTGTCGTGGGTGCCATGGACAACACACTATACAAGGACATTCACACCCAGACTGAGAACAGAAATTCAAACTCATCATTCAAGTTTCCGCCTCGCTGGGAATCAAACCCAGGACCCTCGGTGCGGCGATCCGGCGTGGTAACAATTGCGCCACACGGGTCGTCAAAATAAAAAACTCAATAAAAAAATAATAAAAATCAGTCAAATTGAAAACCTCCTCAGTTAGAGTTTATAATGGTCTACCTGCGTGCTGAATTTCATGAAAATTCGTTAGATAGTTCTTCCGTGAAAGAGTAACAAACATCAATACTTACTCACAAACTTTCACATCTATACTAATATTATAAAGCTGAAGTGTTTGTTTGTTTGGTTGAACGCGCTCATCTCAGGAACAACTGGTTCGATTTGGAAAATTATTTTTGTGTTTGATAGTCCATTTGTCAAGGAAGGCTTATAAGCTATATAACATCATATATTTTAGTACCTAGTTAGTTCTTTCCACAAATTAACGCGGGTGAACAGCGGGAAAAAGCTAGTTTTATAATATTAGTAGGATATTACTTATGTATTTTGTCTTAAAAGTGTTCACTATAAATCAACACGTTTCGTTATCCAATAAGATAAATCTCGCCATTGACCCATTGACCTTTCACGCGGACTTGGAGAGATATCAAATGGAAGTGAGTCAGCAATAGATATAGAATTCACGACTAGTGTTCATGCCCGGCTTCAGTTGAGAGAGTACTAGAAAAGTGGATTAATGTTTAATATGTGTGTGTAGGTATGTGTGGAAGAATGAACGAAACGAATGTATTATGTATGTAACTAAGTATGTGAGTATATAATTATGTTCATCCGTATGTCAAAGTCAAATATTATTATTCGAATTCAGTTTGTTGATGAGAAAGGATCAAAAACCATGTATTTCAATACCGAAACCTTATTCAAATCGGCTCTATAGAATCATAAAACATATTTATAAGGGGTCGAATTCAGAACCTCCTTTTTGAACTTGTTAAAAAATAAAGAATTACACTTATACATCCTCAGTTAGATCCCGAGTGTCACGGGTGGCATAGACATCACTGATACGAACTACTCGTAAATAAATTTCTATTCATCACAGTCATGTCTTCATCACCTGTCACAGCCAGGAAACGAACCCTCAGTCCGGTCATTGCATCAGTTTCAGAGTATTTGAAGTTATAACTTCATAAGGGGCGTTTAGAAAAAAATATGAGAGTAAAATTTTTACGATGCAACAGCCAAAAAGTGACATGATGAAGGTGACACTAGGCGCAAAGCATTCACAGCTGGGTCGTGGGTGCGAGCGAGAGGTACTTTTAAGTAAGAGGTAAGTATAACTTCTTACTTGCGTAAATAAGTGCACACACGTTTTTTTTTCATTTATTTTACACTCATGCCCAGCTGTCTGAGTAGCTAAAAAATGTACACATAATATTAAGAAATAATGATTGTTCAATAATAACCTATCTATTGACTGAACTGGTGTTGTTTCTAAAATTATCACAGTACAACTTAAATATTTGGCTTAAAATTAAAATTCAAGAAATGTTTTATTTGTATTACAGCAATATCATAATAATCCTGTGAACTTAAAACAATTTTCTCAAAAAATCAAAAAAAAAAATGCGTAAAATCTAAAATTGATTATATGGGTTATTGATTTCATTAAAAAAAGATAAAATGCAAAAAACTTTTTTCCGTAACAGTAATAAAAAATCATCAAGTGATGTCAAAAATGAAAAAAAAAACATTAAATCAATTATATAAAATAACTCGTTCCAAAGTCCTTCCCCAAGTGACATTCTAAGCCGAGGTCCGGCAGGGGATTTGACCTTAGGAAATCCGCAAAGCCTATTTCTCCGAGAGGCTGAGCTAGCGAAAAATAGTCCTCTTAGCTGAGAGCCTCTCTAACCTCGTCTGTCTGTCCACGTGAGTTCTAGAAGCCATATGGGCCAAAAGCAACTCTTCATTCAGAAAATTTCTTTCTTTTTCTTCTCTCTTTCTTGGCCGGCAACGCATCAGTGATGCCTTTGGTGTTGCTGATGTCCATGGGCGCCGATAGCCACTTACCATCAGGTGGATCGTCAGCTGTTTGCCGGCTATTTCAATTAAAAAATATTACCATAAAAAAATTATTACAAAATATGAATAGTACAAACGGCGTCCCAAATTTATTTCAGTATAGTCAGATTTAAAATGTGTGGGCGTCGGATGAGTATTGCCAAAATATAACTGTGGGAGAACTATTCATTTGGAAAAAGGAAAATGTATGACGTCACAATCAGGTATTGGATCCAACACAAGGTTTTTCATTTCCTTTGCTTGCGCAGACATTTTCAGTTATGAATTTATGATTCTTTTGTTACAGCTCATTCACACGAGGACGATTCGTTTTTTTTTCCTTATGGTAATTTTTTTGACGGCGGAAATAGTTTTTGAATGGCCATGTTTACATGAATTACGAATCGTGAAAAATTACTGATACATTTTAAAATGATGTGCCGTCTCTTAAGAATCACGTTCGTCAGTGATGAAAAATAACAGACTTCAAAATAACTCAATAACTACTCGTCAGATCTCGCTTGAATTTAAAGAGGACTACACAGGGACTACATGACAAGCACCAGCTTTCGATTAAAATCATCAAAATCGGTTCACCCAGTCGAAAGTTCTGAAGTAAAAAACATAAAAAATACGTCGAATTGAATACCTTCTTAATTCAATCTGTATTCTAAATTGAATACAGAAGGTATTCAATTCGACTGAGGCTTCCTTTTTTGAAGTCGGTTAAAAAAATATAAATCAAGTGTGACCGTCGATTTGAATATTTTGACGAATCTTTAATGACGGTCTTTTTTGAATCAGCTCTTTTATGTGTTAAATCTTGTTCTTTCTTTTTCTTTTCTCTTTCTCGGCTAGCAACGCATCCGTGATGTCACTGATGCCATGGGCGACGGTAACCACTTACCATCAGGTGCATCCCGTGCATCGTCAGCTCGGTTGTTGGCTTTCCATAAAAAAGATATTAACAAGGATAAGAAATAAAAACAAGGATTAACTTTCTAGTTGCAGGTTAAACCTAGTTTTGAAAATGGCGGATTATTTTCCTCTGAAGGCAGAGCATTCCTTGAACAAAGGAGCGTAACGAGCCTTTGACTCGCTTTCTTGATTTAATGGCGAGAATAAATTTAAATACACTATAAGTATTACTTTTATCAGACATTCTCTAATCACTTAGATGGCTTTATAAAAATTTTATGAATAAATTAAAGTAATTTCGATGGGATTTGGAATCGCCTAAAAATTTTCTCAGTTTAAATCCTTAGTTCCTTTTGGCTGTGTTTTTTATTACTAAAAATCAAATAAATTTTGTTACATTCCAACTTTTAGGGTTCCGTAGTCAAAACTGAATATAAGGGTTCCGTTTTACCATGTCCGCCTGTCCGTTCCCAGTATAGCACAGATACCGTTAATACTAGAAAGCTTTAATTTGGCTTGTATATATTTACTAAAGTTACTAATTCGTAGGATAAATTCTTAAAATATTTTTTCTTAGGGAGGTGCCCTTACAGCTAAAATGGGGATGACTTTTTTCTCGTCTACCCCATTGTGTGAGGTATTATTGAAAAGGTCTTTAAAAATATTGCGGGACTCCAAATACCATTTTTCGATTCAGGGGTCCGATTGTGAAATATCCGGTTTTAAATTACTAAGTTTTGGTCAGAGTCAAGTGTCTCTCGCCTGCCGTGTAGGTGTTAGAAAAGTGAAAAATAATTAAATTACGACACTAGTATTTATTATGACGAATTTAAGAGAAAAAAAAACTTGAGAGGTGTCAAGGGACACCCGGATGGAACGAAGTTCCTTGCAGTCGGTACTAGGATAGCAAAAATATGCAGCAAGTGTGCCAAAACAAATCTAAGGTATTAAATTTCTCATCGGCTTTGTTCACCTAGTAGCAATTGCTACTAGTGTCTTGTTAGAGCGACAGTTATAGATTTATTCTATCCCTGTCGCTCTTCCGCATATTAATTGGCATGACTAGAGAAATAGCAATAATAACTTAATGTGCATGATCGTAATATAGATATCTCTGTTTTGCCTATGCTAAATACCGAAGAGTAAATAAGACAGCCACATACTATGATTGTACTGTCGCACCCTCGAAGACTTCTGGTCGCCTAGTAACTCGCTTTAATTTATAAACGACGGCAAAACGTGTCGTTACAACTTTTCGTTACAAAATTTTCCGCCTAGCCCCCTTTCGCAACGCATGATAAGGAACTTCGTTCCAAAAATTATCACGGCTAGGTAAGCTGAAGTAGTTAATGAGAAATCTATAAACTATAAAACCTTATATTGCGCGTGGTCTGACATGTATGTACTTGGCCGGTCTTTCCTGATTATAATCCAAAACATTACAAATACAAGTCCAGTTATCAACGTGGATTATGTAACTACATCCCACTGAATTTATCACATTTACTAATAACATTATACAACCTGCCGTATTCCATGTTTTAGGTAAGTCGTTTAGTATTAAAATGAACTTGGCGCTGCAAATTTTATCAAACAACTCGTTTCGTACAATGGAAATTCAGGACACGGGTGACGCTTTTAATAATCAAAACCCGCCTTTACCCTTCAGTCATAAGGACGACAGTTGCGTGTCGTAAGTCAGTTCGTCGAAGTAGGAAGCCTACAAAATTCCGTATGTAAACGCATCTGCATACACAAGGCTGGAACTTTATTAAACGAAATAATGTATTGTAGTGAATACGCGAGCTAACTCGCTTCGCTGTAATGAGCAATCTCGTAGCGCTACGCCGTAGTTGCTACGTGGCCCGCTACGCCGGAACGTCAGTTGCTACGAAGCTGCCAACCGAGCGCCCGTGTTCACGATCGTGCAAATTCAGTTCGATTTAATTCGATGTTACGTGTTTCATGCTTCGTGTTACAAGTCGTGCATGTATTGTAAGTGAAACCGACTTGTGTTTGATTTGACTTGTTGAAAGTGTTTTCGTGTTCGTTTTAAAAGGAAATTCTATTCGTCCATTTAATTAGAGTGGTTTTCTAAATGATTAAGATGAAAAGGATTTGTCTTCTCATCTTCCGTTTGCTGTTTCTTCTCGATGGTGAGTCTAGTAGAAATATAATAGAATGTATTCGTTCAATTTCAAACAGCTATGTTTAATTAGGGATTTCGCCGAGAATTATTATGTTCCAATTAATAAATTAAAATGTGTGAAATGTGAACTCATTAATAGGGCACGAAGTATGAAAGTTTTAACAGAATTCGGCTGTGCGGCTTAATTCACACCGGTTGTAGCTTATTATTTAGATAACACGGAACAGCGGGTTCAATTTATAATTTTATTTATGAGATACATGTAAATTATAATTAAGTAAAACTGATTGATATCTGTACACGGAAAATATTTGAAAATTACTATTATATCGGGTATGTATAATGTACATACCTTAACAATGATTTTTGTCTGTTTGTTGCTTTGTCTATTTAACTAAGAAACGTACGTTTACGTTAAGTGAATAAGGATAAGTTATTAAGCACCTGGTTTATTTCTATCGATTTTTAAAGGATATAACAGTTGAAAAATCCCATCTATTACGGAATTAGTTTACCGAAACAAAGGGTAGGTTCTTAGTAAGGAGTATACCAAAGCAAAGTATGAGTCGATTACTAGTTTTTGAAATTATCTACATAATTTAGAACAATGACCTCATGTTACGGTTCGTTTACTGTTATTAAATTAGTCCAAATATTGAGTTATTTAGTTGAGTGATTGTGTATGAATAATTTAGTGGCTCTAAACCAGATTAATTGTATTTCAATTATACTATATACATGTTCATTATGTCATAATATTATAATAGTGAATATTAGATGTGTAATGTAAAGACTTTACTGGTCACTTTATAATTTACTTAGGTATTTCGTAGTTGTGTTGTAAAGTAAAGATCAGCTTACATGTTTTAATTAATCCGTTGTGCATTTGCATGGGCGTGGGTATTTGAATCATAAAGTTGGAGACTGACTTGTACCGTTTGTTTGTAATGTATCATTCGCAGCGAGCGCCGCATGCTCCACTCGACTTCAGTTCGCGAATTCCTTTTGAGTGTTACATAGTAAAGATTCAAGTCAATCTTTGGTTTGAGTTACAAAAACCCGATACATTACACCAAGATGTTACCAGTCAAGGGTTCATGATAATTAGTCTTAATCTCGACTTCGGTTTTTTCGCGAATTCCTTTTGAGTGTTACAAACTAAAGATTCAAGTCAGTCTTTGATTTGAGTTACAAAAACCAAGACATTTACAAGTGATATTACATTACACCAAGATGTTACAAGTCAGTCTTCAGCTTAAGGGTTCATGATAATTAGTCTTAATCTCGACTTCGGTTTTTTTACGAATTCTCTTTGAGTGTTATAGACTAACGTTATAAGTCAGTTTTTCATTTGAGTAACAAAAGGTGGTACAAATCAGCTTCCAGCATAAGGGTTCATACGTATAGTCTATTCATTCGGTGTTAATTATGATATCAAGACTTTTCTCTTTTTAACCGATTTCAAAAAGAGGAAGTTAATCAATTTGGTTGTATTCTTAACCCCCGACACAAAAAGAGGGGTGTTATAAGTTTCATGTGTCTGTGTATCTGTTTATATAATACAAGCAAGAAATAATTTATTGAACTACAAATCTCTTTACTTATGCGCAAATATTAATAATAACGTCTACAGCCAAATTATACTACTTTATCTACAGCTAAAACGTCTACATCCAAATTATAATATTGTATCTACAGCTGAAACGTCTACAGCCAAATTATAGTACTTTATCTATAGCTAAATCTTCGTTAAAGTTAAAAATAGAGCAGAATAATTCAGTCAGAAATACAAAGCTACCTAGACGCTAATTCTAATAAAATTAATCTCATAAACTTTAATTTTACTTTTTATGGTTATCGTGCGCATACGTTTTCGAACGTTCTAACGAACTGCGTTTTAACTACTTTAAAAAAAGAGGGATAATTCAGCTTTTTTTATTTTTCAATGCTTGTAAAGATACTTCGTAATTTTAATTTTATTTTATCAATAGATTTGTAAAATCGCTTTTCTACATAAGTACTTGAAAAGGCATACTTGTAGATAGGTTTTGGATGTATTTCCGAAATAAAATGATTATAATTATTAATAATATAATACTATCAATGATCAATAATAATTCTGATGATGGAATCTATGAGCAGTTGAGGAAAACCCTCAAAGAAATTTTGAATAAATGGCTATTTTTTTAAGAATTTCTTTGTAGTTTGTTCTTTTTTTGGAATTCAATATTTTATCTGTGATAAAGCCAACAGTCCAAGAATATTACAATGTTTTAACGCTAAATCAGATATTACAAACTATCCCAATTTTTCACCACAACACTTGATTCTAATAGAATCGTAAAGATGGTTAATAATTCCGACACTATTCTAAAAGAATACGTGAATAGTAACTTTATCCCTTTAAAAATCAGTTTTTCTAGGTGTACGACTATGAATAATATACTACAGCAAATAAATTACTCACTTTATATGTCTATAACCACATTTATCTTTTTTCTGCAAAATATAATATCTTAGAATTCTTAGATCATTGCCAAATCATACTTGGCATAACTTAACTTTGACCCATAAAAACTAATCTTAAAATAATAAAAACTAATCATAAAAATTAATCTTGCTAAAAAATGTGTCATAAAAAACGAAGCTAATAAATCAAGATATAAATAGATATAGTGATTCATAATAATATTTTCAGAGGACCACATTCAATTATTTGGTATGGGTATCGATAACAAACCCTAAATTGGATACGGTATAGCATAACATGGGCTATTTATTCTGGGGATGGCATAAATGATCCGAGGATAATTTATTGCGTATTAATTTCCTCTGAAAGCCGCGGGCAGGACTGGTTTCTATTTCAACGCTTTATTCAATTCAGTGACCGGGGACGAGAAACAAGTAAACTCATTGCATATTTGACCCCACTCAGATTATAATCAAATATTGTGTAATCATTTTATTTTTAAGCTTATGAAACATGTTTAAACACTTTGTGGTAAGGTAACTGATAGCTAGATCGTTTCCTCTAGTTAAATCTATTTTTTCAAACAATGGTTTCTTGGAAAATATCGCTATGTAGTGATGTGATGATGATACGTATTAAAACAAATTTTACCTGATCTAAGAGGGGATAAATAAACAGTCATCAGAGTCGATTCTACCAAGATTCGCCCTGGAATCTTCAGATACGCTTCTAAGGCCACTAATGTACCTACGTTTTTAAATTTTCAGTGTTATTTTATTATTGTATGTATTGTATTTTAAGCTTCCCATTTAGACTTCAATTTAAGGAACTGTTCAAAGGAACGCGGTGAGATGCAGCTTGGTCTCGACCAGCAGTATTATGTCCTTACATAACTAGTGTTCGAGTGTCGCTGTACTCGCGTCGAACGTTCGTATGGCTCTGACAGTCCATTTCCGATCACAATACGAGCGCGACAATGTTGCCATGTTATTTCTAGTTTATAACACGCCATTATTTCTATTATATGTGGATATCTGTAGTTTATAAAAGATAATTGTTTTGTAGAAACAATAGGTTTTAGTGTAACGGATAACGAGATATCAGGTAGGATTTAGTCAGGATGCCTGGGAATTGATGTAATTAAGAGCATCAAAGTCATAATAGATGATTGCCGCCGAAAAGCAGGAAATTCGTATTAATTGCAGTTCTCCGAATCTTCATGTAGTTCCATGCGCTGTGCCTGCAGTTTTGCCCAAATTTTTCGGGATAATACGTGCCCTATAATCTATCCCAGATCATGGTCTATCTACGTGCTAAATATCCTGAAAATGTGCTTAGTAGTTTTTGCGTGAAAGAGTAAAAAAATTCCTCACAAATCATGTATTTCTTCGTGTGATAAGTGTCGGAATTTGAATAAATAACAGTGCCATTTGCCATCCAATAATATAACAACTCCTATTTATTTAATTTTCAAATATCTATTTATTTAATTTGACGACCCTGTAGCCTAGTTGGTAGTGAACCTACCTGCGAAGCGAGGGGTCCCGGCTGGGGCAGATATTTATGTGACAGATAAATATTGTGTTCCCTATTGTATTATCAATTTCACTAATAGTGCAAAAACTCAAGGTCACGAAATTGTAATCTTTTATATTAAGTTACTGTTATTAAATTCAACCTTTCCGGGGTGTGAGAGCCTGGAGATCCGTCATACAGGTTACCCTTGTACGGACTCCAGACTCTCACAAAGCAATAACTTTTCTTAGAACATAATATGGAATTCTTAGTCCTTAGGTGTGCTTCCTTTGTGAAGAGAGAAATAAAGATATTATAAATAAAGATATTGTACTCGGGTCATGGGTGTTATTGTGATGTGTTATATGTGTCGTCCATGCCACCCGCGACACAGGTGAAAACCTACTGCTGGGTATGAGTGTGTAAGCGTTTATTTATTATTTCAATGAAGTAATAGAATAAAGAGTAACGTATAATAATAACAATAAATTCTCTTAGTTTTATTTTCGACTGAGTGTATTTATTACTCAGCTTACTCTCACCTTGAATAGATAATATTCTGATCACGTTGGTCGGGAGTTGCAACGGAACGCCTTTACCCGACACAACGATCGTTCTCACGTTACCTACGAGTGTGTGTATGTGTGTGTGTGGGGAATGTGAGAATGGAGAATTTATAATGTTAAAGAAAATGTTCGCAGCTAAAGCATCATATATGTGTGGCGTAGCGACAGTGTAGTGTGAGTCGTGGTCGTGTGCAAGTGTTTATGTGTACGCGAAAGTGTGCTGTGTGCAATATTATTCCTGTATGCATTGGAAATTGGTCTCTTGACACGTGTTTGAATCCTATACTTCTCATTTTCAAGCAATGTTTTAAAGATTTCATATTGTTTGCTTCAGTAGGAAAACATAGTACAAATAAATAAATAAATAACGCTTCACACTCATAGCCCTACACTAAGATTCCCTGTGTCGTGGGTGCCATGGACAACACACTAGACAAGGACATTCACACCCAGACCGAGAACAGAAATTCAAACTCATCATTCAAATTTCCGCCTCGCTGGGAATCGAACCCAGGACCCTCGGTGCGGCGATCCGGTATGGTAACCATTGCGCCACACGGGTCGTTAAGTAGTACAGAAACCTAAGGGAGTACAGAACTTTCATAATGTAATATAAAGTAATTAAGGTTAAGGTATATGAAGTCTGCTAATTGTTAGCAGGTCAGCATGGAATACTATACTAAACTCTGTCGTAAAGGTAAACCGGACTCAGAACTATAGTTGTCTTGTGAATTGAATAGTTTAGTTGTCTGGCTCAAGTAGACAACGGAAACAGTACTAAGGGAAAGCCGTGTTTCGCAGAATTGCAAGAAAATACGTCTAGTAGTACACTAGTAAACCAAATGGATTTAACCCTTATTTGGCTAGGTGAACTTCACTTTCTTACGCATGTAAATTTATTTGAATATTTTTAGAAATTAAACAATTGCTCAAAATTGTTTTTAATCCTCTTTATTGCGCATTTAAGACTACAGTGAAAATTAAAAAAACTTTTTTATCCTTTTAGAAACAGGAAATCATGTTTACCAGTATTAATTAGCAATTTTAATTAACAACAGTAAAAAAATAACAACTTCAGCCTCAGGTTCAACTTAGAAATAATAATAGCAATAACGTTATTATTAAACTTTTGAAAATCGGTAAATTAAACATCAATCATATATTATATTTGCTACAAAAAAAGAGCATCAGCATGCGTGACCTGCAAGGCTATTCTGTTTTGTAACTTGACTGCGGAATCCGCGATAAGTGTCAAAATTGAAGTTCGAATTCGAAACTCACTTCACTTTGCAAGTGCGTACTAGATGATTAGAGAATGACATATCAAGATCTCGAACTCGAACTTCAATTTTGAAACTCATCACGGATTCCGCTGTCGAATTAGAAAACAGAATAGCCTTACAGATCATTAACATTAACTGATGTGATAATTAGTTTTTCACCCATTACCATGTAGTTACTTATGCTATAAACAATTGACCTGGCTTTATTCAAACAACAAACTCTCGTAGTTTTCATTCCCAGTCCTTCTACGAGCCACTTGGGATGTGAAGATACTGCTCATAAAAATGCTTTATGGAAACACCACCCTATTTGATAGGAGCTCTTGAATGATTCAACCCCACTTGACATTTGAGTGGAGTAGCTCCTGAAACAGTTTTTTGTATTCAGTTTCGTACTCAAATCAAGTGAACGGGACACTTGTGGAATCACCTCAGTACTTGGCTGGGCGTTTGTACGTTTTAATCTCAACTTGTCATGTAAATAACGTTTTCAATCCGATCAAGGAGTAAAAATAAAAACGTTATTACGCTGTTCAATCGATGTATAAATATTATACTTGTTCGAACATCACATAGACATACTATGATACTATTCAGTGAAATAGCCGGCTGGAGTTGCAATGGGCTGGCCACATAGTTCAAGGAACCGTTATCTATACATCAATACATCTATACAAATCTATACCTATCTATATCTATACATCTTCTATACAAATAAATAAAATTGGAGTGTCTGTTTGTAATATTAAAAAACCGCTTTTTACTAAGTGTATTTGGATGTATACACGGTACATATACCAAAACAACATCTTTTACAATTTTTGTCTGTCTGTCTGTTTGTTCCGGCTAATCTCTGAAATGGCTGGACCGATTTTGACGGGACTTTCACTGGCAGATAGTTGATGTAACAAGGAATAACTTAGGCTACTTTTATTTTAGAAAAAAAAAACATTACTTTGTTAGGCGATATGAAGTTCGCCGGGTCAGCTAGTTCGTAATATAAATGAGAGAATAGATCTGTACACAGTACTTCCATCCATCCATCAGCCTTTAACAGTCTACTGCTGGACATTGGCCTCCACTTACATGCGTTCTGATCGGCCCTGAGCCTTCTGAATCCAGCGGATAGCCGTTGTCTTCTTCAGGTCGTCAGTTCACCGGATCGGGGGTACCTTATGGTCCATTTACCAAGGTATGGTATTCGAGGTCCATTCTTCTCCAAGCGGTTATCGGTCCTTCGAACGTATCCACCCCACTGCTGCTTTAGCAAGCTCATACTTGGAGCTAAACCTTACCCTGGTTCGTCTACGAAATTCATTATTCCTGATACGATGACGTAGATTTGAGCTTGTGCAATAAACCAACAGTGAATCACAGCATATAGTTTAAATACTTTAGTTAGCGTTAAATTAGACAACGTGTGGTGCAATGGTTACCACGCCGGATAGCCGTGCCAAAGGTCCTGGGTTCGATTCCCAGCAAGGTGGAAATTTGGATTTTGGATTTGAATTTCTGTTCTCGGTCTGGGCGTGTGTGTCCTTGACTTTGTGCGTTGTCCATGCCACCCATGATACATGGAATCCTAGTGTGCGCTAGAAGTGGATAGCGTTAAACCAGATTTTTCGTGAATCCTTTACAAATACTATATAGCCCGTGGTATCCGCAGCAGGTGGCCTCATATGTCCGTCTGTGTTTTCAACTTCCATAACAATAAAAAAGCCTTTTCACTGCCCCAGTTGCGAGGTTGTGTACGAAATTTTTAAACGAGTTGCAGTTTTATTTCGAGTAGCGAGTGTACAAAAACGCCACTCTGCGCTGTTTGTCAATTTTTCGCAGTTTTTACTGTTCCCCTTGTAGACGACCGTTTGTAGGACAAACCGCTGGGCCGTGGACAGATAGAGTTGCCAATTAAATCGATGCTGGCAACTTTTGATGCTACAACTACAATGTAACCGTACGGTGAAATGCAACTTACTACGAGTAATACAATTATTGTAACTATGTCACCCATTTACGATATTTTGTTCCGTGGACATTAAAGTAATTTAACTGCAGGTTAGAGGCCTCTTTAGATAACTTAATTACACTATGACTTTGAAGGACACATATTGGTTAAATATAACAATAGCAGACTCATTCACACTCAAAATTATTTAAGCTTATTTGGATGGGTGAGCCCGCATCAAAATGTTTATCCTGATGAACGACAATGACCTTTAATTTAAAAAAAAATATAATATGTTAAGCTACTAATAAAATTAGACTTTAATCTACTTAATTCTTACTTTTACTTTCATTAACAGACATTATCTTATTAAATATAAAGCTCTAAATTAAAAAAATTATTATAAATTAAGACGCCGTAAGTTGAGCGTCTTTTAAAATGTCTTTTAGTTCTATGTTCCATACATGGTATTAAAAAGCTTTATATTACTCACGGGTTAATTTGACAGCCTTACCCATATGTAATTAATATATATATATACATATACAAATAAATAAAATTGGAGTGTCTGTTTGTAATATTAAAACAACCGCTTTTTACTAAGTGCATTTGGATGTATACACGGTACATATACCAAAACAACATGTTTTACAATTTTTGTCTGTTTGTCTGTCTGTTTGTTCCAGCTAATCTCTGAAATGGCTTGACCAATTTTGACGAGACTTTCACTGGCAGATAGCTGATGTAACAAGGAAAAAATTAGGCTACTTTTATTTTAGAAAAAATAGTTTGATAGGCGATACGAAGTTCGCCGGGTCAGCTAGTTTATTATAAACACACTATGTAGACTTAATTACATTATTCCAGCTACAGTTTTTAGCCGTTTTGTTTTTATCTTATTTCGTTTGGCGACCGCTACTTGTTCCAAAACAACGACACACTGCGCGTCAGCTCGTTTCATGCAGTCGTTGCCTAATTAAGTTTGTATGTATGTTTGTAAATGTCCACTGGGATTGCGGACGGGTGAACACACTTTGAAGTTTATGTTAAAAAATAGTAGTTCGCGGGCTGGCCGAAATAACACTCTTTAAAAATAGCCGGCACCCAACTAATTCACGAGACGGAGATTTTATTTGATATTTTCTGGTTGTTAGAAATTAAATGGAGTTGTTAATTAATGACTGTAGTCTTGATTGACTGTGATTGAAAATGGACATTCGGATTAGATTTACTAAACATTAAAGGTCAATGGGAAGTATGGGAGAAAAACACACGGCGGACAGAAATGAAATTATGAGGATATATATATAGATAAATAAATAAATAATAATAAATAAATAAATAATAACGCTTCACACTCATAGCCTCACACTAGGATTCCCTGTGTCGTGGGTGCCATGGACAACACACAACATAGACAAGGACATTCACACCCAGACCGAGAACAGAAATTCAAACTCATCATTCAAATTTCCGCCTCACTGGGAATCGAACCCAGGACCCTCGGTGCGGCGATCCGGCATTGTAACCATTGCGCCACACTGGTCGTCTGTCTCTAGTTTATCATGGTAAGTATCGCTTTCTTGTGGGACGTGTCAATTTAGAAAAAAAACGTGTGCATCTGAACTGAGGGCCCACTTTTTTTTTCTTGACGTAGCGAATTGAAATTTATAGAGGATTTAGTTCAAAATAGTTAAAACTTAAAGCAAACACTCATAAATTTCTTAAACGTGAATTAAAGATGTTGTGGGCAAATGTTTTGGGCCCTCAGTTCAGATGCAATCAATCAGATCAATCGTTTTAAGAAATTCTTAACTAAATTCTAAAATAAAAATTATTGACACAGAGGTAGTACTTTCTGATATTTATACCATGCCACTTTCTGTAGGCATCTGAACTGAGGGCCCAAAACATTTGCCCATAACATCTTTAATTCACGTTTAAGAAATTTATGAGTGTTTGCTTTAAGTTTTAACTATTTTTAACTAAATCCCCTATAAATTTCAATTCGCTACGCCAAGAAAAAAAAAGTGGGCCCTCAAACCAGATGCACAAAAAAAAACTTATTCATATTTTTCATTATTATTTATTCGGTGATATATATGTATATGTTACCGGCAAAACCCGATTTCAGGTTAAACTAGTTTGGCTTAGGCCAGACTAGTTTGGCGCGACACGATTAGTCAAAACTAGTTTCTCGTCAGTCTAAAACTGATTAGAATCGAATTGTTCCGGATTTATATTTATTCGACAAATCTTTGTGCTTAAAACCTCTTCAATTATAGCTATTTTAGTCACGACTGCACTTCAAATTGTATTCGAACACCAAATGTAGTAAATGATCACCAAATCAACTGCTCGCGTATATATTGTTTCTTTTGGATTCTTTTAATTTCCAGATGTAGGTCGAAATGGTTACAAAACCGACTTAGTCAACCCCGACCCCACGTGGTACTAGTCTGCCCTACCCCTAGAGTGAATGTAAACCCCGGAGGCGCGGAGGGAGAGCAGCCCCCGCCCGCTGTAACCAACTGCAGGCACCATGTGAGCCGAAGCGGCTGAGGCTGGTCGCCGCAGGCAACCAAAAAGCCGAAACTGTGTAGGCGAGCGTGGAGTGCCTGCAATTTGTTACGCAAGGGCGGAGGGGCTGCACTTCCTGCAGCGCCGGAGACATTCGGAAGCCTGTTTATGAATCAAAAAATGAATTACCATCTTTGGTTATAATTTTACATTAAAATGCTGTTTTCATTTTTTACTACTTTTTAATTTATTACTTTTGGGTTAACAATGATTTATTTGGTGGTAAGTTAAACATAAACCAAACTTACTGACGAGAAACTAGTTTTGCCTAATCGTGTCGCGCCAAACTAGTTTGGCCTAGGCCAAACTAGTTTAACCTGAAATCGGGTTTTGCCGGTAACATATATATCTATACTGGCAATATGCGCTCAGTTCCCGATGGTACGGCGGCCGTGTATATGTCGCGGGGAAATGAAAGAATCCGTGATTTGATCAATTCCCTCAGAGATTTGAAAAAAAAAAATACTAGTAAGAGTGCAAATAACCCAATTGTAATAAAAGGTAAATTAGGTTAAATGTAACATAACTTACCCTTTATTTGTAAATTAGTTTTAGTCAGCCCTTTAGCGGTGCCCCCTTTAGAGGTAATGGTGAATAATAGATTAGACAAAAAATTGCCAGTTTATTAGAAAAATTGTATCATAATTGTTTACTTGGAACTTTTTAAAAATAACATGATAAAAATATTACTCACAGACATACAATAACAATAAAGAATAATTACTCCTTTTCCTCTCATTTTTCGTTTATTTACATTGCGAAGATATCGAAATATCTAACATTTGAGCACGTAGAAGTAAAATTACGATACCGAGTAGACTTCTCGAGGGTACTTGAAACGATAACAAGCCAAAAATATTCAAGACTGCAAAGAAAAAGGATTACAAAAATGTAATAATCCAAGGGTACTTATTGGCCCTTGTTATGATTTCAGTGCTCCTAAATTCGAGTACGGAACCCTCGGGCGCGGTACAATGCGGGGGCGGGAGGGGTTACCACAAACACGTAATGAACGCTAACAAGCCCGGCTTGCGCAAATAATGGAAAATTTAATACCATTCTGGGATAATATTGATATAAGTTGTGATCGAGGGTTATACAGTACTATTAGTAGGTTATACAGTACAGTACAGAGGGTTATACCGTAACATATTGTTATACTAGCGTTCTGCTCTAGGCTTTGATGCGTTTTTCGGTATAATAAGTGCTCTATATGTGATTTCAGATCATTTTAGACTTATGTTCGGCTTAAGTATTAAGTAGTTGAGTAGATAACTAAATTTTAAGTAAAGTAATACGTGTAAACGGAAAATTTAGTAGTTAAAATTTAGTACGCAAGTAAACAAGTATTTAGAAATTTTTATATTTTTCTGTTAAGTAGGTGGGCGGGGGCTTAAAACGTTTGGACAGGCACTTTTTAGTTAGAATTAAGTAAAAATGCTTAAGTAATTAAGTAGGACTTGAATAATTGTATGAACTAAACAGCTTTACTAAATTATTACGTTTGGATGCGCACTAAAAATTATTCACTTAAAATTTAGTTATCTACTTAAGTGAGTAACTGAGTGTGAAGCGCTATTTATTTATTTATTATAAGTTCATACAAACGAACATTCACTTTTCTTATTAGTAGGATTAAAGTAGTAACTTCCGTTGCTTCACTTACGGGAAGTTATACTTTAGTTCCCGCTCTTGAAATATGTTTGAGATGGGATTCTTCAAGTAGACATAATCTATTTCTTATTTAAGAAATTTTCTTGACAAAAAATAACCGACTTCAAAATTAGGGATAACTCAAAAACTATTCTTCAGATCTTGCTCTTTAAGTAGGACCACTTGTCATCAAGCATTAGCTTTCGATTAAAAAAAGAATTCACCCAGTCGAAATTTCTGAGGTAAGAAACATAAAAAAAATACAGTTCGAATTGAATACTTTTTTAAAGTCTGTTAAAAACTAACCTTTCCCTAAGCTTCCAATACTTTAATTAATGAAAACAGCATTATAGATTGGTGAAGCCGTTTCTAAGATTATTGGAAACAAACTCAAGTACGAAGAGACGAAAAATATAAAATCATTGTTATTCGATCTTTTGCATAAATAAATAATAGTTAAAAAAACACGCTTATATAGAAAATTCAACTAAAAAAATAGAAAATAAATTTGAATAAAAAATCGTGTAATTGTAAAAAAAATGTGGGGTGCTTTTAAATATATTATCCCTTCTATTCATTGACACCATGCACCCAACGCTTTTATTACAATTACACGATTTTTAATTCAAATTTATTTTCTATTTTTTTTAGTTCGATTTTCTATAAAAGCGTTACTATTGTTTTTTTTTTAAACAATTATTTTTTAATTTTTTAGTTAGTTTTTTGAAATGAAATTTAGTTTTTTCTTTCTTTGTTTCTTTCTTTCTTTAAATATTAAATTGTCATCGATCCTCGATAAGTCTACGAAGTTTGAAAGAAATCTGACCGTTTAAAGCTAATATAAATAGTGTAATTAGGTTTTCTTTCTTTCTTTCTTTCTTTTTTCTTTAAATATTGAATTGTCATCGGTCCTCAATAAGTCCACGAAGTTTGAAAGAAATCTGACCGGTTGAAGTGGGTCAAAATCAAGTTCAAACAGAAGTTACAAACAAACAAACATACAGGTGAAGCTATAATATAAAGCGTGTAAAATACACCAACTGAAAGTTTTTTCTATTATTTTCCATGTACAGACATTAATCAGTTACAGTTTATTTATTATATTAGGCACTTATATTCCACGGATGTTTCTATGTAGATTATATTATCTAATCTACGAGTATTATATAAAATTCTCGTGTCAAGGTGATAGTGGTCGCACTCCTCCGAAACAGCTCGACCGATTTTTATGAATGTATTTGGTAGATTATGAGAATAGGATATTCAATATAGAATATTCAGAAAATTATTGGCAGAACAATGTTTACCGAGTCAGCTATTTATTGTTAATGTACAGAGAGGCGGATAGTCAGAGCACAGACTCATCTAGACAGACAGCAAACTTCAGCTATCAAATTTGTAAGTTTGATTGAAATTCATTGTCGCCCGCTGATTGTACGGAGAACTCACTAATATTATATTAAGCTGTATAATCAATCTTACGCCCCAACTCAGAGTCACTAACGGTTACATAAATCCCTCCTTAGTAAGGAATTTGTATGGTGATTCTTTACTAAGGAGCGATTAAAGTAACCGTTAGTGACTCTGAGTTGGGCGTTAGACGTGAATATTTCTAAATGGATGGTCATATTCATTAATTATACTTCGATGTTACATCCTCAAGATTTAAAAACCATGTAGTTGTCCCTCCCTAATAATGTAACATCTCGTTTAATCACGGTTCAAATTCACTTACAGGTAAGTTCTTTCAACCATAAATTATAGGGTGTTATAATTGTTAGTAACTAAGGTTATTTGGACAGTAATGGTTTTTTATGTTTGTGTAGTCAAGTTGTTTATTTCGATGGATGGATTCGAGGAGGGCCTTGGGCTTAGTGATTAGCCTATCACACCAGAAAACGCTATTGAATCACGCCATTGAAGTTGTCTGCAATACTTGCACATACATTCTAAGTTCTGAACAATTAGAGAATGATCGCTCCCCGGGCATGATCATATGTTTGATCATATTAACTATCTTTAAGCTGCAAGCTTATGTTTGCCTTTACAAGGTAAGTTTCATCTTTACAAGGCAAGTTTTACCTTTACAAAGTAAAAACAAGTTTTCAGCTAAAATATGTATATATCGTTTCTTTAGGAGTTTTCTTCCTTCGAGTCCATACCAAACACCGATATCGATCGATTTTTACTGCTCTACCAGCACTTTGATAAATGACAACTGCATTCACTACTTTAATATCTGTTAAAAAGAACATTGGGCAGATTCACTGAAAATCTGCAGACATAATGATAGTAAAATGTCTCCATAGAGCTGTTGGCTCGGATGCAGATATAAGTGAATTACAGAAACTTTATTGAAACTTACTGCAGTAGGAATGGAGATGAGAATTGCTTTTAATTGTAACTGAGGATAGATGCGGATTCTTCCATTTAATATTAGAATGAAGGCTCTACAAAATCCAGAATGTAGTAAGGGAAGTTTATTATTAAAGTCAGTAAATAAAACCACTTTGTAAGACAGCGTACAGGAGTATATAGGAGCTACCATATTACGAATACCTGTTAATATTTTATACTATAGATTAGAATTGTGACACTGGTAACATTAAACTACACAAAATATAACGAAAATTCAGAATCCTAGATAAAAACAGATAAACGTGTACTTATTTACGCGCGTGAGAAGTTATACTTCTTTAGCATCAAAAAAAACAATTTCAAAAAAATATTAAGAAAATCAATTACAAAAAAACAATAAAAAACAAAATTAAAAAAACAGTATTAAAAAAAAAACAATAAAAAAAACAATATAATAAATAATTATAATAAAAATCATTTTTTCATCACGTGCGTTTGCTGAAAACGCGCGAAAAAAATCACCTGTGACGTGACCACTTTTTGTGTAACAAATCTTAAAATTTCACTCTCATTATTTTTTTCATTTGTTTCGTAACGCGCCTAAAGAAGTAGAACTTCAAAAATTAATTTGTCGTATAAATCTCTACCTCACCCAGAAATCGAACATTCATTGATGATTACCATTTTCTTCAATAATGATTGGGTACTATAATAGGCTATAGGGCTGTCATTTAATTTTATAGGGACATTGCAATAGTCACATCGTTAATTTGCCTATTGGTAGTACATTCTTTGCAGTATAATATGTTATGTATATTGTAAACTAGATCATTGTACTTTACATAACTGAAAAACGTATTTATAGACACCTTTCGGCTGCTAATTGATGCAAATTGATGCTACAATAAACTGTAGAGGCTTTATTACAGTCCGTTTATTTAGACGAATGTTATTTAGTATACAATCTAAGATAAATATAACATAAATTATTTATTCAAATTGTAATTTAAAAATAACACAATTGAAAATTTGACGACCCTGTAGCCTAGTTGGTAGCGACCCTGCCTGCAAAGCGAGGGATCCCGGGTTCGATTCCCGGCCGGGGCAGGTTTTTATGTGATGTGTCAGATAAATACTACTATCTGTATACATATGTGTACTCGTATATGTGTCGTCTATACTCCCGCGGTACAGGTAAAAAACCTACTACGGGGTGAATGAGTCCATAAGCATTTATTTATAAAAAAAAATTGAAAATAATTCCGGAATAAATTGTAATCGAATTCTAAAACTATATTTCTGTTCCGTATCAATATTTTTTAATTTAAATAAATTAATATTTCGATAACAAGTACTGCCAGGTTTGTTTAACAAATAACACTCGTCTTAAAATGGTTTTTACTAACTATAGCCAAATGTAGTTAGTAATACAAAGAAAATATTATAACTAATTAAATAATTGGAGTAATTGAAAATATTACATCATTTAATTTTACTATATACAACATGTTCATCGATTTAAAACAGAAGAGAAAGTAACGAATGCTTACCATTTTAAATTTAATAACCAGCATTCCGGTCGAAATACCGTAACCCTTTTGGAGTTTATAAGAAAATTGTTGGTTTATTAATGTTGCGTCATTATTTATTATTCGTCTTTTAATTAATGTTGTATGATATAGTAAAATAAAATTTATTACGACAAAATAAGTAAGTAACATGAAGAGTTTCTGTAATTTTCACATGGACACGTCAGCAGTAATATCTCTATGCTGACGTGTTCTTGGTAATATATTTATGCTCGTGACTGTACATTCCAGGATTTACTTCAAAGTAAATAAACAAAAGTAAGTAAAAACCTCTTCAACAAGCTATAAGCAAATAATTTGAATTTCCGTTAATCGCGTACCTAGATTAAAAATTCCAATTCCTTGAAGTCCTTCATTACGTCACAATCTAATACCCCCTCTTCTAACCACCCATAACACCATTGAGTTTATCCGAACAAACTGAATATCTCCCGTCTGTCACAGCTCGTCAAGACGTCAAGAGTCCTTACGTGAAGAGCCCTTCCCTCTAGGGCACCTACTGTTTGGGAACCCTTAACAATTCCTCCGCCAAAACAGATTTCAACTGTTTGCAGTTAGACCCATTTTATCCGTGATCGAGCTAAGTGTTTGTATTTAATTATCTCGATGTACATCTCGTTTGAATTTTGGACTCACTGGAAGATGTGATTGAGATTGGATTGTTCGGTAAACGTCGCGTCTCAAAGCTATTTGCGCGGGAAATATTCAGTTAGCGTCATCTGGTGTTGAGGATAAACAGGCGGAAATTATTTATTCTGTTATAGTAGGGAAAATTACTTGAAACATTTTATTTAGTGGGATTAAGTTAGTATTCGTTTACTTTGCAATAATCCGGAATTTGGTATTTTGATGACAAGACATTCGCATAAGAACCATGTTGTTCTTAAAATAAACAGCTGTCATTCGTGTTGTCTCACACAACATCTTGCAAGCTTCGTGACGTTAGCACGAGTCGGCGCGGCGTATCAAAATACCTTCAACGGCTGCTACGTAAATACTCGTATTTCTGCGGAATTTCGTTAGTGGCTGTAAGAAATACATAGTTAGCATTCTCAACGTGTTTGAGACGATGCTGTCTTCGCTGTTTGTTCACTATATACGTTTAGAATGTTATTATTATACCACAGATATGTCACTAGCGCGCCGACGATGAAGAGCGTAAGAACAGGCATTGACCGTGCTGCTCGTAGTCGCTCTGTCAAGTGCTTGATATTTGACATACAGCGTTAAAATGCCTTCGTGTATTATACCAATGTGATTGGTGTAGTGAAACAAAAGATAGACGTGTGTGTGATGTAGCTCTTTTCGGCACAGATTTTTTGATTGATTTGTAAGGGCATAAGGTATTCATATTTTTTTAAATATAATTTTAATATACATCCTTCCTTTTCGGTGAGCAACGTGGTGCGTTTTCTTTATTTTATGAATCAAACTCTTTATTGATAAACCACAACACGGTAAAACAAAATAGTGGACGTTTCTTATAACATTATCAATGTATTCATTTATTTGTTAGATAATCCAACTGCGTTAACAAAATCACATTCTGCAAAAAAATAAAAATAGGTAAGTTTACGTTGTGCTGCACTGTGTTTTGTGCTTTATAAAATGTTTGCAAATTTGAAGCAAAACGGGGTAATATTCAAGGTGGTAAGACGTAACATACATCAAACACGAAGGCCTAAAACACAAAATATAAAGTAAACATAATATTATTATTGTGTTACAAAATCCGTTACAATCAAAACAAGTCCAATCCAACATCCGTTATCCGCTTCGCAAACGGAAGTCATTCTCCATATTTGATAAGTGTTCAAAAGCTTAACGTGAAAAACGTAAATAACAGCAAATAGCAACTGCTGAAATTCGCAGAACCAACCGCACATCCGCACATCCGCACATCCGCACTTGCGCACTTTCAGCAGCCCGCACTACAGAATGCCCAAAGCTCGAAGCTGGTTGTTTGCAATTGATTGAACGTTCTTCATAATGTGACGACCCTGTAGCGAAGTTTGTAGCGAACCTGCCGGCGAAGCGAGGAGTCCCGGGTTCGATTCCCGGCCGGGGCAGATATTTATGTGACAGGTGAATATTTGTCCTCGGGTCATGGGTGTTATTGTGATGTGTTATATGTGTCGTCCGTGCCACCCGCGACACAGGTGAAAACCTACTGCGGGGGTGTGAGTGTGTTAGCGTTTTATTTTAATGACACGACAAAGACTCAACTTAATAATTCAGAAGGCGCCACACAACATATCCAAAATTTACCAAAAAATACCAACTTTAATGATATTGTATGCATAATAATATTAAATTAAAATTTAAAAACCCAGGACATTTTTATTTACACTAAACAGCTAAGAACACTCTTGATGAAGTCACCTTTCAGACAAAAAAAAACTAGATCAAAATCGGTTCATCCGTTTGAGAGGTACGATGCCACAAAAAGACATACAGATACACAGATACACAGACACACAGATACACTGAACGTCAAACTTATAATGCCCTTTTTTCTTCGGGGTTAAAAAGAGGACCAACTTCAAATAAATAGCCTTCAATAACACATATAAAAATTAATTTTTGTAATTATTTTGAGTATCAACCCTTCAAAGTATATTTTTGTAACAGACCAACGAAAATTAAATTTACCTCTAGATAGAGTACGCACAATCAGTGCAATACCGCACCTACCTACTACCGACAGCTATAGTTCCCCGGACAAGCTCATATTGTCTCAGGATTTGAAACCTTATTGTATTTGCACTTAGTTCATACAAAGAGAACTTATTGGATTTTGAGGCAATTGTTCCAGTACATGTTCTAAGTTCCTCGAGCTAACATTTAAACGGAGTAAGCTGATATGTTAATATTTCGTTCACAATTGTATTGTACTTATAAGCTGGTCGAGTCGCCTAACCCTAGCAATTAATTCTATCAAGACAGACTTGAATGAATTTGCAAACGATATACTCGTACGTATTAATTTTTCGTAAGCCTCCTCTATAAATATAAATGTGAAAGTTCGTATGGATGATTTACTTTTTCACGCAATAACTGCTGAACGGATTTTCCAAAACAATATCTTACACTTACTTGGATCATTATTATTATTATTATTTGCAATTTCGGGCCTGGGTCAACCGTCCCAGGGGCCACTGCGACCAGATTTGATCTATTGTAGCCGTACCCGTTTCTGAGTTAGATCTGGTCTCCAAGTCCTATTGCTCGGACGAACAGTAGGATGTTCCTGGGTTCCAGATCTCTTACTTGACTGGGTGGGATTAAGTGGCTTCCTAAGATACGACTTCTGAAGTGATTTATGGCAGAGCAATCACAAAGTATGTGGGTGGGCGTTTCCTCTGCCTCGCTGCAGAATCTACAAGTTGCAGTGTTGCTCAAACCTATCAAAAGAAGGTGTTTATTGAGCCTGCAGTGTCCAGTGAGCAGTCTGATGAGTACCCGTACGTCGGGTCGACTCAGGTTGAGCACTTTTCTTGAGTATTTCTGCGAGTATCCTGCTATTAGCGTTTTGGCCTGTCTCGCGCCGGGTTCTCTTCGCCACATCTCAGCTCCCCTTTTCAGGGCTATTGCTTTGAGTGCGGCTCGAGAAACTGCTTTGGAGATGCCCACCATAGGTTCAGGACCCATGGTGGGCGCCTCGGCCCCCCTCCTTGCCAGTTCGTCTGCCTTCTCGTTCCCGCGTATACCTTTATGCCCAGGTACCCATCCTAGGGTGACCTTGTTGTTGAAGCCTAATCGGTTGGTGGCTTGTATTCCTTCTAGGACAAGCTTTGAATTGACTTGCTCAGACTGTAGAGCCAACAGGGCTGCCTGACTGTCCGAGAGTATCGTAATACGTTTATTGACATATTTCTTTTCAAGGTTTTCATGTACGCATCTTATTATAGCGTATAGTTCTGCTTGAAACACGGTTGCATATGAGCCTAGGTTTTGGTGTATCAAAACTTTCGGTTTGTCACCATAAGCCCCTGCTCCTGCTTTTCCTCCCTTGCGAGAGCCGTCTGTGTACCAAGTCACATCGCTTCCTCCCAAGGACTTAGGTACCGTTGCGTCCCATTCTTCTCGTAACGGTATAACCACGTTGAACAGTTTGTTGAAACTGAGCTGAGTATGAATAGCGTCGCTCGGCATCGCCATTACTGGGCATGCTACTAGATCTTCATATAGATTCCTCATAGCACGAGATTTCCAGCCCTGTTTCCCTCCTTCGACAGCGCGGAGTATAGCCGCCCTCGCCTCCCTTTGCACATGGATGTGAAGTGGTTTAATGTTGAGGACCGCCTCCATGGCTGCTATTGGTGTGGACTTTAGGGCTCCTGTCGTCATTCGGCATGCTAGGCCTTGAATGCTGTTAAGTTGTCTGATGCATGTTGCCTGGGTGGTTTTTCTCTGCCAAGTTATGCAACCGTAGGTAATAATGGGTCTCGCTATCGCGGTGTATACCCATTTCACCTGCTTTGGTTTTAATCCCCATCTGGAGCTTGCGAGACGGCAACATGTTCCTAAGGCAATTTTGGCCTTCCTTGTCACCTGTGAAAGGTGCTGGTTCCAAGTGAGTCTCTGGTCTAATGTTATTCCGAGATACTTGACTTCTGTGGAGAACTGTAAGTTGGTTCCAAAAAGGGATGGGTTCCATAGTCCTCCAAGGTTGCGTCTTTTGGTGAATGGTACTAAACTAGTCTTGTTGGCATTAACATTCAGACTGGTGTTTTCACACCATCGTTCCACTTTGTGGAGGGCTGCTTGCATGAAGCTTGATAATGTGTCCGGGCAGGTACCGCAAATGGTGATAACCAGGTCATCTGCATAGCCTTGTGTGTCCAGAGAAGCGTCGTTCAGTTCCTGAATAAGGGAGTCCACAACAATTGTCCACTGTAGAGGTGATAGCACTCCACCTTGAGGACACCCTCTTGTTATTTTGATATCAAGGGTGGTGTCAAATAGTGTTGTGCGGACTATTCTGTTCCTTACCATTGACCCTACCCAGTTCACGGTGGTGTCATCAATACCACGGTTTCTCATACTTTCCAGTATTATGTCAGTTGGGGTGTTGTCGAAGGCCCCTTCTATGTCTAAAAAGCAGCATAAAGCTATCTCTTTGTCTTCGAGGGATTTTACGATTTGGTCGGTCAGCTCAATCAGTGCTGTTTCCGTCGATTTCCCTTTCTGGTAAGCATGTTGTTTAGGATGTAGAGGTTTGACCTTCAGGAAGGTATCTCTAATATGATGGTCGATTACTTTCTCCATGGTTTTCAGTAGGAATGAAGTAAGACTAATTGGTCTGTATGATTTGGGTAATGATCTGTCCCTGTCACCAGATTTAGGGATGAAGGTTACCCTTACCTTGTTCCAGCTGTCTGGCAGATATCCCCAGGCAAAACTCGCCCTCATTATTTTTATTAGTGCTGCCAGAATTTCATCTAATCCTTCCTGAAGTAGGGCTGGGAAGATCTTGTCTTCTCCTGGTGCCTTGTAACGTTTCAAGTACTTGGATCATGATCTGGAATAAGATAAAGAGTAGTTATTATCCTGGAAAATGATCCTTAGTAACTGAAGAGGCCTAGGGCAGATCCTCCTACGCTGCTTCAACGTGGATAAGATAATGAAGGAGTTAGTTAGAAGCCAAGAGATTTGATAAAAATAAAAACCGGGCAAGTGCGTGTCAGATCATGCGCAATGTAGGGTTCCGAAGTAGTAAATTTATCGACTTTACTCATTAAAAACTTATGCTAACATAGCCGTGATAGTTTTCCTTGTAAATTCATCATATAACCTATTTGTTTCTAGCACTAATGGCCTAGGCGCTTTGCTTCGGATAGACAGGCGGACAGACGGACGGACAGACGGACGGACAGACGGACGGACAGAAGGACGGACAGACGGACGGACAGACGGACGGACAGACGGACGCACAGACGGACGGACAGACGGACGGACAGACCGACGGATGGACATGACGAAACTATAAGGATTCCGATTTTACTTTGGAACCTTGAAAACGAGTATCTCAAGATATAATTTGAGAATTATGAAACTCAAACACACACAGGTACTTGATAAAATCAGTCGAATGTAATTATTTCGAATAAATATCGCAGAGGCTAATTCCATTATACCGTTATTACTAAATTATTCCACGGTTCAGCAATATCGATAATTATAATAATTATGTTCAGGATTTAATAACGATCATTAATATATTCCCTATTTGAAAACAGTTTAGAATAACTAATTATAGCAATTATTAAAAAGTTAATAGAATGTACAGGAATTAATTGTTAATTAACCTTTCGATAAATAAGTTTAATTAATTACTACACTCGTTATAATCTTTGAGGAGCTCTTAGTTAAAAACCATTCATGATTCCCTTGGAAACGGATGTGGCGCGTACACCACGCTGTTCCATTATTAATTCCCGGAAGGACTAATCTGAGGTTTTATAGAAGTTAGGTAACCTTATAAAGTTTGTTTTTTAGACAAATCTTATTTTGTAAATAATTTAGTCATTACTTTTTATTGAAATACGAGTAACCGCCCTCGCTTTGCTTCGGTTTTCTTATTTTTTTACACCTTGGGTTACATTATTGGAGTTTTATTAAGGATCCCTAATTTTTTGAAAATATAATATAGCCTATGTTAATCGGGGATAGTATAGCTTCCCAACAGTGAAAGAATTTTTGAAATCGGTTCAGTAGTTTCGGAGCCTATTCAATGCAAACGAAAAATCAAATCTTTCCTCTTTATATATTAGTATAGATTAATCTGAATTAGTTATAAGAATATCAAATTAGTTTTTGTATGACATGCTAATAATATATGACTTAAAATTGTGTTATTTTTGTTTCAGCCTCATTTTTAAATTACAAATTACAATAAAAAGACACTGAAAGATTGTTTTCCAAATATATAATACGGCCGACGTATCTCAGTGAGTCTGAACTTCGCGCAGAAGGCTGCGCATAACTTAATATTCGGCAATACTCGGTACGCTGTATTATGTCTCAGTCACACGTTAGCATTTGTGTCGTGTTTGTGTCGCTATCTCTGTCTTACACGCGCTGAAGTAAGCAGAGCCTATGTTCAGACTCCCCAAGATACGTCGGCAGTATTGTACCTTATCTAAAAAATGGACTATGCTCATACACTCAGACCCTTGAACTAGGATTTTCTGTGTCGCGAGTGGAATGGAGAACACATAGATATCACTAACAGGGACCGAGCGCGTGCATAAATATCTGTCACAACCGGGATTCGAATCCTTTGGTTCCCAAGACAGAAGTTACCTTACCTTGTTAAGTAATATTTATTTAATACCATGAAAATATATCATATTTATATAATCTGCTAGTACTTAATAAAAAGCAAGTTGTGCAAGATGTGGCACCCTATAATTATGGCTACACTTTAATTTGCAATAGTCCTTATACCTATATTATCTGTGTTAGGTTTCCTATAAATAAATAAATATATAAAATGGTCTCGAACTAGGCTATGGAGTTAACAAACTGTAAAGTCACTAAAGACCAGTGCACCAGACCACATGACACCCTACAAAACTTATTAATGTACACTTAAAGCGTTCATATTCTGTACCGAGTCCATGTCACTTGGCTGATGATAACCTTTTAACGCTGATCACTATCAAATGACCCAGGACACGAGCGTTCAAGGAAATTGTACTACTCTAATTCCATCGAGTGGGGTCAGGCTGGGTCATCTGTCAGTGGAAAGGGATTATGGCGCTACATTTTTCTGCAAAATGCCTCTATTTCTCACATCCTCTTACCAGCGATCGGCTGCGATGTGGAGCGCTTTGCTATCGTCTAAAAGGGGATTAATTGCTACCTTTGGGATTTAGGACAGACTACATCTGAGGAAGATAAGCCTTCCATAAATAAGTAGCTATTTAGTGTATCCAGTAAGCAAATAGCTAACACGAGGTTTTGCTGTTACTGAATGCGAATTAAGCGTTATTACCCTACTACCAAGGAAGGGTTATGTTTTTCGCGCATATCTTGTATGTATTATGTATGTTTGTTTGTTTGTATGTATGTAATATTCTTTATTACCTCGTATCTTCCAAACCGCTGAACGGATTTATATAATTAAGATATCGTTAGATTCGTATTAATAACCCAAGTGTTCTTAGAATAGTGAAATTAAAAAATATGTTGACTGTGAGATGTCACTGTTCGAGGTATCAAAAAATAAAAATAAATATAATAATGTAATAATATGGTTGTCAAATTAAAGAGCTCACCATAAGGATTTCAAAAAGGTATATCATGATAGGTTTTTTGACAGCAAGCGGGATTTTTTTAGTTTTAAATTTATACTAGTTTTCAGAATAACATTATAATTTGACGACTCGTGTAGCATAAGTCTCACCATGCCGAATCGCCGTGCCAAGGGCCCTATTACCAGTGAGGCGGAAATTTTAATGATGAGTTTGAATTTTATGTTCTCGATCTGTATGTTTGTTTTGTACATGGTATCCTCGATACAGATAATCTTAGTGTGGAGCTATGAGTGTGTAGTGTAAAAAAAACATAAACGTCGAAATAATCAATTGAACACATTAAAATTTCGAAAGTACAATTTTCGTCGGCAGAAATGAACAAAACGGATCTTATAGCGAAATCAGTAGACTTGAGTTTAAATTACTCGTATCGCAACTAGTTTAATACCAACATGAAATTCCGAAGACAAACATTTTTGTTTTCATATTTCTTCCACCTACAACCGAGTACAAGACTGCATACCAGACAGAGTTTGTAATAAGTAAAATAAACTAGATGACGTTGTTCACGAATCTGAATCACGCTGTTGAGACTGTGAGATTTGTATAAGTAATCCAGTGCTTTCATACCCCCTCCATGGTAGCGCAAACGTTTAACGCAACCTTTTTGCAAGTTGCATAAAGCGCCCCCGAGACGATCAAACGGTTTGATTCAGACCTTACGTGTTTGATGAAACCGCTTTATGCAGGTTTGAAGGTTCATCAAACGGGACTGCGCATTTTGGTTCTGTACGCCGCTCTAATCAGTGTTGTGACGTAAATAATAAATTGGTATTTAAATGCCCTCGAACAAGGATCGCGATTTCCTAGCGTTTATTACATTAATCTCCTACATGTTTGTGATCGCTTAACACCTAGTCATTCGCTAAACACACTACAAAACTCAGTGCAAACTGACCATGTTTGGTCAAACGCGTTGGAAGACGATCAAACGACGCGTCAAACAAGCGTCAAACACAACAAAAATATGTAATTTCATCAAACAAGCTTCAAACCCGTAAACGTTTGACAAACCTTCAAACTAGCTGTGTATACGATCAAAATGGTTTGAGTAAAACTAAAATCTACGTGTTTGAATCAAACCGTTTGATCGTCTCGGGGGCACTTAGGAAGTATAACTTCAATAAATAAACACTTCACACTCATACCCCTGCAGAAGGTTTTTACCTGTGTCGCGGGTGGCATGTACGACACATATAACACCCATGACCCGAGTACAAATATCATATTTATCTGTCACATAAATATCGGCCCCGGCCGGGAATCGAACCCAGGACACCTCCCTTTGCAGGCAGGGTCACCACCAACTAGGCTAACAGGGTCATCTTTGTTATAATGTTCATTATAATCTACATATACTAATATATAAAGAGGAAAGATTTGATTTTTTGTTTGCATTGAATAGGCTCCGAAACTACTGAACCGATTTCAAAAATTCTTTCACTGTTGGGAAGCTACACTATCCCCGAGTAACATAGGCTATATTATATTTTCAAAAAAATTAGGGATCCTTATTAAAACTTCAATAATGTAATCCAAGGTGTAAAAAAATAAGAAAACCGAAGCAAAGCGAGGGCGGTTACTCGTGTCTAATAAATTCTATAAAGAGATAGGAGTAGGTAGAAGAGGTAGATCAGTGGACAAGCGGTATAGACTAGAAGGACCTCTATTTAAGCGTATTGAATAAAGTTTTATTTGATTTGACGATGAGAATATTTAAAAGAACAAAACCGTTTGCTTTGTGTAGTGTTGTTATAATGTACTAGTTGACCCGGCAAACTTCGGAATCGAACTAACAAACTATTTTTTTTCTAAAATAAAAGTAGCCTAAGTTTGTTACACCAGCTATCTGCCAGTGAAAGTCCCGTCAAAATCGGTCCAGCCATTTCAGAGATTAGCCGAAACAAACAGATTTGGTATACGTACCGTGTATACATCCAAATGCACTTAGTAAAAATCGGTTATTTTAATATTACAAACAGACACTCCAATTTTATTTATTTGTATAGATTAGTGTATTATAAATTTTAAAGAATTTAAAGAATTTGTTCCGGCTAATCTCAGAGACGGCTGAACCAATTAGAATGCGGTTTTCACTGATGTCTTGTAAGCTTGGAGTAATCTTGGTTAACAAATAACAAAAAAAAATCGATTTTAAAGCGAAACAAGATGATCATTATTTTTAATATTAAATAAATGATTGAAATTAAATAAAAAAAAACACATCAAAGCTTTGTAGACTACATCACTATACAACTACGTGCTGTAACGAAATAAATATGCTGAAAAACTAAGGGTCATTCAGCACTAATCTCCAGCGCATTCACTCCAATCTCCTCTGGCGTCATAACCGATCCATCACGTTGTCCGCCCCCATCGCACCCCACTTGCCCTTTCGACACGACACGACAACGACACAATTTCATAATTCCAGTATTGCTTGTGTTTTCATACCGGCAACGACAGCCGTGGATGCATAGAATCATAGGTATATGTATTAAATAGTAACTCCTGCACGTTATCTCATGGGACAAAAAACGACACGATAATGTCGTTATCGTCGTTAGCAAGGGCGGTGTCGTGACGACAGTTATATTATGTAGTACTAGTGGATACCCGGCGTGTTACACTACGCTAAAAAAAATTCTGATGACAATGACAGATCAATGTTGAAAGTCTGTATTTATGCTGAACGCAAATTTGTCCGCACCGTCCGCGCCGGACGCATCGCATTTGTACATAATAATATGAAATCATATTTTATGAGAGCCCGATGCTGATGAGATATGTGTCCGCATGTGACGGATGCGTCCATTTATGACGGATGCGTCCGCATAATATGTCATCCGCACGGGCTCTCATATGATTTCAAAAAATGCGATGCGTCCGGCGCGGACGGTGCGGACAAATGTGCGTTCACCATAATGCACCATCTTCATTCACATATTATCTAAAAAAAAAACGAATTGTATCGAAAAAGTGGAAAATTGGCTTTATCAATGGACCGAATTCATAATGTATTGTTTTAGTGGTCTCAAACCACCTTCAGATTTATGCCTTTCAAAAGTTTCAAATGAAACCATTTTGAGGCATATCGGTTGGATGGTTTCAGATTATATAAAGGACATCCGTACAAACATAATTATTTTGTGTTTTATATAATTATGTGTATTGTATTTGAAGCGCTCATAGCCCAGCGGCTTGCGTCGATCCTGTATGATCGACAAAGTTAAGCAACAGCGGGCGCGGTCGGTTGTTGGATGGGTGACCGCTAGTGGCAAAAATTTCTTGAGCGTTTCCGTGCTTCGGAGGGCACGTAAAGCCGTCGGTCCCGCTTGTTATCATATGATAACAGTCGTTAAGCCATGTCGGAGGACCTCGGGCGGTTTGAAAACTTCCGACCGTGTACAATACGGTGCCGTCTTTATTCACCTGAGTTAATTCACCCAGGTGTCTTAAGTCTTATCTTAGTGTACTTTATTCACCTATGCAGCCAGGTGATTTAAATCTACTGGCCGCAGGTCAATTAAGTATACTAAATCGGTAGACCTAAATTCACCTAGGTGATTAAAGCAAGCTAAACACGAGCCTACTGTCGAGGTGTATTAGTAAACTTAATTCACCCTATTAAAAATATTTTAGTGTTATCTTTCTAATACGATATTTTTGAAGTTATACTTCTTATGCGACTTGCAAAGCGTTAAACGTTAAACGTTTAACATTTAAAATTCAATATTATTACTTAAACAAATCTCACAGTCTCAACAGCGTGATTCAGCTTCACGAACAACGCTATGTAGTTTGTGTAAACATAAGTAGTACACAAGTTCAGATAATTTATGATTAATGTTTCTTGTTTTTATGTAATACAAAATAGTTTTTTTTTTTAATATTGTTAGAATATTGTTTTTGAATGTTGTTTTTTTTAATATTGTTTTTTTCAATATTGTTTTTTTGAGTATTTTTTTTTGTTATATATATTTGTATATAAGTTAAACAGGGGAAGGGAGGGTAGGGGAGGGGGAGGGAAGATGAGGGGGTAAAATATTTATTTAATTATGCCGAAGAAGTATAACTTCTCACGCGCGTACAAAAGTACACGCATCCTTTTTTTATTCTTAGTTCTAACATACTTAAGATGTCGTTATCGTGTCGTATAAAGAAGTGGCCATTCCGGGACCAGACATATCTCCTCTCACCCTCTTAATCCTAATTGTTACTTGTCAGCATATGCTTAATGCTGACAAGAAAAATATTAGGTCAGTAATAACTGCGGCCATGAGAGAGTTGTTATTATCTGTAATGGATGGATTATTTGTTACTTTTTAAGGAAACTAGAGACCCATTCTACGGTCAATAATTACATTGACAATTTGTGTGTATATCATGTGTGTGTGTGAGTCAAATTCATGGTAGTGTGTGAATATCAGAAACGTGCATTTTTTTCAATTTTGGTGGTGATATTTTTTCTTCAGTTTTCGTGAAAAATGAGGACCTGCAAGGCTATTCTGTTCTGTAACTCGACAGCGGAATCCGCGATGAGTGTCAAAATCCTATCTTTAGTCGTTTGAAGTTTGACACTCATCGCGGAATGCGCTGTCGAGTTAAAAAAAATATCCTTACTGGTATAAGAAAAGAAAGTGTAACAATTAGACTTTCTTTTCTTATACCAGGTTCTTATTTTTCACGAAAACTGAAGAATAAAATATCATCACCAAAATTGAAAATAATGCACGTTTCTGATAATCACCCGTGTGTTTGTTTTATTACTTTTATGTGTTTCTAATGCATGTTGTATAAAAATATTAGCTTTCCTCTCTGTAACGCTGCGTCCTACGTGAGCGATCAAGATGCGAACGATGTATTGAAGTGTCCTACGTACGTAACGCAGGACACTTCAATATATTTCGACTGTTTGTTGTTTTCGCGTCGCGCCGCGTCGCTTCGCGTTCGCGTCTAGATCGCTCATATACTCGTAGTACAGCGCGTAAGCTTTAACTATGCCAAATTTCATACTTCGCGCGTGTAAAATGTATTTGATAAATACATAAGCATACTTGTAACCTAACCTCGCTTTGCTCCGGGAAACATAAAATATTCTGTATGTACATAAATAATAATAATAATAAGTATTTATTGAGCATAATAACTGTAAATTTTAAAATCCTCCGACAGTTTTATTTTCACCAAAAATGAGCTGATGACCTTGAAACGTCAGCTTTCAAATAAAAAAAACTGCATCATAATTGGTCTATTCGTTTAGGAGCTACGATGCCACGAACACACACACACACACACACACACACACACACACACACACACACACACACACACAGACGCAGACGAAAAACCTGTAATATGTAGAAAAGCGCTGTCTCCCAGAAAAGCGCGAGCTGTGGCTTGGGAAATAGTTTCTTTCCAAATTTTGTGTGATAAATAGTACCATCACTGGAAAGGATTGAATTGATTTTTACTATGATACGGGTACTCACGATATATACTCTATACGCCGATATTTCACCTAGCAAATAAAATATTGAAATAGTCGATATTTCAGTCTAGCCGTGACCATGATCCATGCAACTGGGTCGAAATATCGGCGTATAGAATATATATCGTGATTACCCGTATCATAGTAAAAATGTGTTCAGTCCACTATGAGTTAAGTTTAAAATCAAGGATTGAATTGTAAGTATAATGGATAATTACAAAATACAGTAAGCGAACTACGTCTTTCGCAAGGCTTCGAAGTATCTTCGTATTTATTATTGGCAGATAATTGATTATAATGGTTTCAACGATATCGGTTAGGCGACAAGGCCGTGAAAGCGTATCACCGACGAATAGATCAGTTATTACCCATTTATGAGTAATATAGGTAAGTAGGAAAGAAAGAAAGAAAGAAAGAAAGAAAACATTTTTATTCAGATTAAAAATACAATAAAGGACTTACATCTAAATTATTTAAGCCAATGTGAATATTATTTAATCTGAAACGGGTCCCGCTCAGCGTTATGCTAGTTGCACATAGACAACCAGCGCTGGTCTTCCGCGAGGCCCGCGAGTGGTAAGTAGGGATATTTATAGACATGTATGGGAGTGAAAAGATTATTAAAGTAATTTATTATTAACTTATTTATAAAAGTAAAAAATAAAACAAAATGTAATCTAAATATCTCATTACAGCATCTAATTTCCGTATTCCTTACATTATTTTTGATCAAAGGAACACAATATATTTATACACATTTTTTGTTCAATGCTTTTATCAAAGCAATTTCTTTCAACGTGGCTTTCTTAAAGACGTTCCTTGTTTGATTTCATGTTATGTATTACCTGGCAGTTCAAAAAATATTTTGTGGTAACTTTTGACGTTAACCAAACTGTGGTAATTAGTAATTTTAAATGAAAACCATTTTGGTTACCCTGTTTTTTTGGGTCAAATTTCGTAAGCTTAAGCAAGCAACTCTTTAACGGTTAACAGAAGTCATAAGTTTCTTGTAACTTAATATTATAAATATGCTTATATTTTGGTTTGGAACTATCAACTTGTTATGTAAATAAAACGTCAAACGAACAGCAAAGCTATTCTATTTTGTAATTAACTCACTTCACTTCGCAAGTGCTTACTAGATGATTAGAGAATGACATAATACCGAGGCCATCTTAAGTAGTTTGAAGTTCGAGTTCGAGACTCACTTCACTTCGCAAGTGCGTACTAGATGATTATAGAATGACTTATCAAGATCTCGAACTCGAACTTCAATTTTGAATCTCATCGCGGATTCCGCTGTCGAGTTAGAAAACAGAATAGCCTTGTAGGCCTGCATAATCAAAGTTATTTTAAATAATTACTACCTACGTCACTACTAACGTTAAAATCCAAATTAAATATTAGTGAAATACTATAAATATATATACTATATATAAATATAAATAAAATATTCGTACCAATATTATCGACTAAATTACGAATACTAATTAGAAATTACTAACAAAGTTTCCAATAAATTGTTCCTTATCAGTTCGGAATTAGTTATGAATGGATTGCTATGGCGCTATGGTGCCTAATAATCGTAGATCTGTGTACACAAGAAGATTACTAGTCATATTAAATTAATACAGTTTGAAAGGAAATGGAATAGAATATTTATTGGACTAATACTAATTTAATAACAATTAACAATGGTTCCGCAAAGTAACGCCTGGTACCATTAACTATTCTATTTTTTCCTTTCTTAATCTTTTCACATACACATACGCAGAATTAAACACCATGTTATACAATTTTCCACAGTATGTCCTATGTTAAATGTATTAAAAAGATTTAATGAAATTTTTTTGCAAGTCAAAATCCCAAAACCGTTCTTAGTAAGCAAAGGCCGTTGTCGTCTAAATACATTTAATTTAAGTGACCCGTGACGAAGGTGGACGGGACTGACACGTATTCAAACCGGTCGACGTGACGTGTTGTCACGTCCACAGCCCACGCCGTGACATTGTCACTGTGTTCCGATTTGACGAGCAAATTCTGTAGTTTTGTTTTCGGTATTTAGTAACAAAGGATTTTACCAAAACATAAGTTAATTTAACGTTGCTGTCGACAACAACAAATAAATGAGGTTTTTAGGGTTCCGTAGCCAAATGGCAAAAAACGGAACCCTTATAGATTCGTCATGTCTGTCTGTCTGTCTGTCCGTCCGTATGTCACAGCCACTTTTTTCCGAAAGTATAAGAACTATACTGTTGAAACTTGGTAAGTAGATGTATTCTGTGAACCGCATTAAGATTTTCACATAAAAATAGAACAAAAACAATAACTTTTGGAGGCTCCCCATACTTAGAACTGAAACTCAAAAATTTTTTTTCATCAAACCCATACATGTGAGGTATCTATGGATAGGTCTTCAAAAATGATGTTGAGGTTTCTAATATCATTTTTTTCTAAACTGAATAATTTGCGCGAGAGACACTTCCAAAGTGGTAAAATTTGTGTCCCCCCCCCCTGTAACTTCTAAAATAAGAAAATGATAAAACTAAAAAAAAACATATTATTATAATGTACTTTGCCATGCAAACTTCTACTTAAAATTGATTTGAACGAGATCTAGTAAGTAGTTTTTTTTTTAATACGTCATAAATCGTAAACCGCAATTTACCTCGATCAAAGTTACAACGAACTACAAAACTTTTATATTATGTTACTTGCTGCTACGGAACCTTTCATGGGCGAGTCCGACTCGCACTTGGCCGCTTTTTATTAATTGCAGTAATTTTCTATGAAAATGTTGTCAGTGCCTAACATCAAACCTAATTTTACTTAAAAACCTACATTTCTTAGAAACCTACATTTTATTGAAAATTTTGGAGGATTTGGAATAAATCAACATCTTCATTGTCCTATAAACTTATACACTCTCCAAATTCCTACTACTGATAAACACGACGCCTATTTCACGTCAGTTTTTTTCTTCTTCTACGTCAGGAAAATAGGATGTTTGCAATATATTTTAAACACGTAACTTTCACAAAATCCTTGCTTCATAAACATTACACATCCGTGTAAATATTGGCTCAACTGAACATAGACTTGAAACAATAATCTCGCTCTGCCGGTTTTCGCTTTAAGAATCAGTTGTATATATCTGTATTTGTAACATAAATATTTCCTCATGCGATTAATATTCAGTTACCGTAACGATTGCTCACTGAGATAATTCATACGCATTACAAAATATTTAATGAACCCTAGCTTTCTAATGCGAGTAATTTATATCCGAAACATTCCTTTGCTCTTAAGCGATCAAATATGACCCTTAATATTTAATGATAAGGTCGACGGGTTCGCGGATATATAAACTGTTATGTTATAACGATTATGTTGTAAAGGTTATGTCGTTATCATGTTAATGGCGCTATTACAGGGTTATTGCTATCGAGGAGGAAGGGTTAATTCATTAAAACATTTGACTTGGTAATTCGGCGTTTAAGAGTTTCTGCGACCCCGGAGAATAAAATTATCCAGTTTTACTGTAACTGTTTTCTTGAATATGTTCCTTTTTAATACATTTCTTATTTAACGACTTAATTAGAAGCATCTAAGCCTAGTAACACGACGCGACTCATTTTAAATATACGTTCTACTGTTTTGTTAATATCTGTAATTATGTCGCGTCGCGTCGCTTTATCATAGCCCCCCTCCTATACAAGGATTCCCTGTGTCGTGAATGCCATGGACAACACACACACTCTCACTAAGAATAGAAATTCAAACACAGCATTCAAATTTCAGCCTCATAGGGAATCGAACCCAGGACCTTTGGCGCAACGATCCGGCATGGTAATCATGACCCCACATGGGTCGTCAGTAAGTAAGTTTTGTTATTTGTTCCAGCATTTTGGATTTTCCTGGACTCATCTTCAATTGCACTGCATCTTTCATACAATTTTACTCCAAATCGTAAGAAGATAAGACGATACCACAAACAATTAAGATTGAAGAACAGTCCTTTATCTGTCATATTAATGTCTGGAGCCACTGAGAATCAAATTCAACACAGCTCTTTAGTAAATTAGAGATGAGGTCTTATTTTATACCAATCATATACTTCAATCAGAATTTTCAGGTTCTCTGACGCGAAGCTTTTTCAATAGCTCTTCTCCACTTATGGCGATCAGCAGCTTGGTGAAGTGCTGTGCTGACTGGTACCTCCAGATGTTCGACCATCTCTTAGGACTGCGGCCCCGAGGTCTCTTGCTCTTAATTTTGCCTGTCACCATCAATTTCTGCATATTATCATGCGGTCTTCTTGCAACATGTCCAAAGTATTTGAGAATACATTATTTGAGAATGAAACGCAGGCAAATGCTGGAAAGTCTTGAGGATTGGAGGATCTTCAGTTCCTTGAGAACAGAGACACGAGTGCGGTGAGCTGTCAAGGGAATTCTTAATAAGCGGCGCCAGGACCACATTTCGAACGCACCCACTCTTCTTCTATCTGTGGCTTTTAAGGAATACCATTCCGCGCCATATGAAAATATGTAAAAGACGAGTGTACGAAGTAAGTTGGACTTTTGTACGGTTAGAGATATTTCTGTCTTTCCATATTTTGTTTAGCTGAGTCAAACCCGTTTCGCATCGCAATGGCTAAAACGGGTATGACAAAACTATAAAGGTAAATATAAACTACCAATAAGCAGTAAACGCATAAAACCAAAAAGAACAAAATAATAATAAATAATAACTATAACACGTATGTCTCAAACTTATAACAACTCTCTTTTTGCGTCGGGGGTTAAAAAATAACAAGAAGAGAATAACCTTTTGTGATGCAGTCGCAATGTAAAATGCCCCGTTCAGTATTTTATATTTTGACTGTAAAATCATTTTAGGCCAGAAAATTACTAACAGAGAGTTCTTTTAGTGCCTCGTCCGATGGCTCGTTCCCATTAAGTCTGTCGGCCGTCAGTATGCTAGAGTGGCGGAACTAAGAACATGTCGCGTCCAACACTGTCGTACGTAAATTAACCTTACAGCCAGACGTTTTTTCTACTATTTTTAACAGATTTTTAAGCCAAAGGAAGAGTTATTATTTCGACCCATTACATGTATACCTGTGTGTATGTATAAATGCTGTCGTGACTATACCAGCTTACATGCTAATAAAGGATACAGAAATGTTAAATCTAATTCTTAATTTAGATTAATCTATACTCTATACATCTATACATCTATACAATCTATATTTATACATCTATACAAAATTGGAGTGTCTGTTTGTAATATTAAAATAACCACTTTTTACTAAGTGTATTTATTTGGATGTATACACGGTACATATACCAAAACCATTTTTTTTTACAATTTTTGTCTGTCTGTCTGTCTGTCTGTTTGTTCCGGCTAATCTCTGAAATGGCTGGACCGATTTTGACGGGACTTTCACTGGCAGATAGCTGATGTAACAAGGAGTAACTTAGGCTACTTTTACACGAAGTTCGCCGGGTCAGCTAGTCTAGATTATTATTTATCAAAATTTATGATTAAAACATCAATTTAACTCAAATGCTGTACGTCATAAACGAAATTTGTCATTACATAGTGTCATAGTTATTGTTGCAGATTTCATATACCTAGTATATACCGTAATTCATATTTTTTTTCCTTTATATTTTGTAAATCTCTCTTTTTGCATTTGTGACATTCTGCGCTAAAACGAACATAAAATCACTCGAATAGATATGAAATCATCGTGAAGCATTATAAATCATCATTAATTAAAATGATTATTAATATTGTCAGTATCATTGAATTATTTTTCATATACCCAACTTTACGAACCCAGTCAGTTGCTCTTCACAAAATATGCACCGTGTCGTAAAATTCGTAACAGCCTACATCTTTTCAACTTAAGCCAAAAAGTAGGTAGCTTTTTTAATTCCTTGTTTTTGCTTTGCGACCCAGAATCCTGATATATTTGGATAGAAAGTTTTGTAAAATTTTATTAGAATTTTTTACATAGAAACATGTGGTTAGAAAAAAATATAATTATCTATATCTAATTCAAATTAACCCTAATTTGTTGATTTTGCCTGTATTTTTCTTGGCCTGCAACGTGTATTTTCGTATATTGAAATACTAATAGGTTTGTATTATTTATTAATGATTGTATTTTAACTTGTTACAGGTAAGAACCTGATTTGGCGAGTCTTCGATGATATCTGTTTCAACGTCAAAGTTCATAGTTCTAGTTGATCATACAAGCACAATGAAGTCAGCAAAATGAAGATATTATGCAGAGTATGATACAAAAACGTAATGTAATGTTTTATATTAAAGAATGTTTGTGATATGCATTATAAATGCTTCCTATATATGTACGTAAGGATATCACATTTGTTTTCAGATACCAATGACCATAATACATCAAAAATAACTTAATGAAATCAATCAAAATAATATCCACTCGCTGCTCCAACATCAAAATAAAAATATGAGAAAAACACGATCATCTCATCCTAGTAAAAACAAGAGTAATATTGGAAATTTAAAACAATAAACCCATTGAAGCTGAAAAATAGGGTGACGATGACAGCGATAAAACTCGGATAAAACCCTAATATATTGGCGAATTGAAACACCGGGCTGACTGGGGATTGGATTTTTTGATAGATTCCGTGATTTGGGTCTGCGCGCTGAAATATCTGCGACGTACCTTGCGCCGAATTAAACGGTGGAGCTAGGATCACAATACACGCCGATTGGGCAGGATATTCTCGAAATCTTTAAAATAGCCATTCAGTTTGTAATATTATTATTATCTTTTTTATAACTGTTAATCCTTCTGTGATTTAGTTGTTCAGTATGACTTTTAACAACATTCTAAACTACTGAGCTTATTTTTTTCTTGTTAGGTTTTTTACGCAGTCGGATTTTTATTAATTTTTAGTTATGTATTTCACTTTACTAAATAGTAATACAGTGAATTCCGCATTAAATAAAAAAAATCCTTTCCCACTTAAAATACGTGGCCACAGTACAAGCTAGGGTCGACGGGAGATGTATGTGCGAACAGTGCGCAGTATTAAAATACCATCCTTGTCAAATGAGACTGTTGCAGCGTACAGCGTTGTAATTCCCTAGTAAAATGTTGCTGGTTTTATAGTCGTATGTAGGTTAGCGTGTTGCTGTTCTATTTCATCACAGCTCATGACTTGGGGAGAGAGAGGAAAGGAGAGTCTGTACTTGAGGATAAGAGGCGTAACGCAAGATGAGTAAATCCGTCCAAGTGCGTGTCAGGCTACGAGCAATGTGGAGTTCCTAAGATGTAAGTTTATCGACTATTACTCATTAAATACATAGGCTAACCTAACCGTGATAGTTTTTCTTGTATATTCATCATATAATATTTTTGTGAATTTTTTCACGTTCATCCCCAACTGCTTAGCTGGCAGGGGGGTCGCTCTAAGCAAAATTGACAAACTAAAGTCAAATATTCCGCAAACGGGCCCCTGAATTGAAAAACGGGTTAAAGTTTCAATATTTTATTCTACGATTTTGGAATTTTAATAAATATGTATATTCATGCCAAATTACGGCTTTCTAGTACGAAGGGTCTAAGCGCTATGCTTCGGACAGACGGACGGACGGACGGACGTGACGAAACTACAAGGGTTTCGATTTTGCTTTGGGACCCTAAAAAGGGGGGCTATGCAGTGACCAGTGCATAATAAAACTGGTGTATAAAAATATTTTTTTATAGGAATAGCTGAATAAGCTGAAAAGCCATTTGATGGTATATGGTCACAATCACCCATGGAAACGCTGTCCAAAAAAAACAGAAAAAAATAAAGAATAGACTCAAGCCTCCTGTCGAAATACGACGATTTGTTGGCCCTGTCGCCTCAAGCAAGAAGAGTTTAATTGAAAGATATTACCAGTAATAATTAACAGTAATTACCGTAGTAACCGGTTTTCTATAACGTCATCTTAACTGTTTTTATTACTTGCCCCACTTCCCATTTTTCATAAGTTTAAGGCTAGATGAAATTCCACTAAAATATCCCAAGCTATAACAGAATGGGAAAAACTATAGAATTAAACCGATCTCCGGAATTTTATTTTTAACGAACTTAAAAAAGGAGGAGGTAGGTATTCAACTCGACTGTATTTTTTTATGTTTGTTACCTCAGAACTTTCGACTGGGTGAACCGATTTTGATGATTTTTTTAATCGAAAGCTGGTGCTTGTCATGTGATCCCACTTAAATTTTAGCAATATCTGACAAGTACTTTTTGAGTTATTTTGAAGTCGGTTATTTTTTGTCAAGAATTATACTGAGTTATTATCCATCTAACGTTGTCTATTACTATGCGCTTGTTGTTCGAATCATATCACCACCTTTGTACTCTTATAAAATCCTTTTCTTTCTCATTTCAACGCCACACAATCGAACATTTTCCAGCTTCACGTGAATCGTTCTATTTACTATGCCCAATACATTTCCGCGCTTTTGTGCGAGGAACGTACTATCAGCGTGTGGGTGACATCTTTTTGCCGTTAGCCGTCATCCGGGCGGGTTTATCCGGGAATATCCGGTAAGGTCCGACCCGGTTTGAGGAAGGTCTCGCGAAAGTGAATTTGAAAGATTTGGCTACACATACATTACTCACGTCTTCGCTTTGAATCTTTAAGTAAAGGCGTAGGGTTGTCGGTTTTAGACTTTGGTTGTTAGAAAAAGTTTTGTGAAAAATCTCTTGCAATTGACTCTTGAAACTAATGACATAAGCCTGTCAACTTGACGTTTATTTTACGTTTTTAATTCATTCATACAGCACGAAATAAAGAGACATGTTATTGAACTAACATTATTTTTATCAGACGACAGCTATAAATTAATATATATTTTTAAACGACGAAAAAAAAGGAGGAGGTTCTCAATTCTTTGATTTGAAATTTTATTCCTACCCTAAAGGTACAAAAATAGGGGATAATTGATTATTCACTCACGGAATTTTACCCATTACCCCTATAACTTTGTACGGGATGATCCAATTTCGATAATTCTTTTTAATTGAACAGTTACAGTACTGTTAATTTAGGATCTTAATTTATAATACTAAATGGTTTATTTTATTTTTCGCTTTTTAGTTTTTTTTTTGTTGGTTTAATTTTTGTTAAAAAGTAATTATTGTTTTTCTTTATTTTAATAATATTGCTGTAATTAAAACATAGAGTACCTACTTTTTAAGACCTGTAATAACTATGATCACAAATAAGGAAATTTGAATTTGACTTGGGGTTTTATTATTATTATTATTATTATTATACCGAATAAGTTATTGCTTGACCACAAAACCACCTGATGGTAAGCAGTAATGAAGCCTTAGATGATAAAGAACACTAACTTAGTAGAAGCCTATTCACTCTTGACTTGAAGACACCCACATTATAATCAGAGGTGAACACCCACGCGGGCAAATTATTCCAGTCCCTTGCGGTACGTATAATAAAAGACGAAGCAAAGCGCAACACGATATATATTTTGTACGCCGATATTTCGACCCAGTTGTATGGATCGTGGTCACGGCTAAATATCGCCGTACAATATATACAGGTATATACAGGTACTGTATATAGACCCTGTATACGAGTGAGTATACATATATCATGATCACCCGTATCATAGTAAAAAAAAAGAACAGCTGTCATGGGACGGCTGACAGATGTGAAACATCTAAATGCTTCGCCACGATCGCCAAGTCTAAAATCAGGTTTACCCCTCGCGTAAAGATGTTTCACATCAAAAATCTTTACTAAGTTCATAACATTTTCTTACTTTGCCAAAACTCATTCAGTAGCCAATCAAAGATCTTGAGAGAGAGATTGACCGCACCTTAGCAGTTTGTGCCACCCCTACCCAGCCGGTTAAAGATTCACTCATACTGTTCGGTCATCAATCATTCTGTACAACCTCGTTATCCATTACCTGCTGAAGACGAAACTATTATAATTTATAATAACCCTAATGCCTCCAATCTATTAGTCCACAACACAAGTACCTATTCCTTTGTCATGACCATTAATTAGTGACAACTAGCGCTCTGCCTACGACTTTGCCCGCGTTTTCCTGGAAAATAAATACCCTACATGTTATTCTTGATAAAAATCTATCTCTGTGCTAAATTTCACGAAAATTACTCAACCAGTTTTTTCGTTGAAGAGTTACAAACATCCATACATCCTTGAGTGTAAAAGATCTGACGTTGAAGACCTTCGACAAGACTTAACGACGCTGACATACGATAACGTATTTATCATTTGTGATAGACGTACCGATAGGATGTATGTGTACCACGTACAGTCTAGAGCTGAATCAAGCTACACTGACTGCTCACAATATGGGTTCCGGACAATCCGAACATACGTCAATCAGAATATTGTCTAGTCGGGTAGAAGATCTGATATCCGAAGTGCTATCTGGGATCTTATGTATATCATTATTGATTCTAAAACCGATTCGACAAAACTGCAAAACTGAGCGATTCGATTAATCACTGATGAAAATTGTAAAATCATGTGAATTAAATATATAAATTAATAAAAAAACAAATACTTCAAATTAAGGTGTTAGTATTACAATTTTTGGTACGCCATATTCCGCCTTTTATGGCATGCAAAATTTATACAAAATGTCAAAAAAATAATAAAAAAATGTCTAATCTAATTACAAAATCTATTAACATTATACATGTCATTTAAAGAAATAAATTATACATTTACACAATTATAAAAAAAAAACAACAACAACATCAATAGACATCTAGTATAAAATATCATTTAAAATTCAAAAATTCATTCGTCCTACACTCCCGGTTCACCTTTTTAATGACCCGTTCTATTTTTCTGAACTCAATACTTAATTTGTAGCTGACACAAGTCATTTCATAAGCGGCTCTGTAAATAGAAAGCCGAGTGAGAGCTATTAAATGTCGGAACTGAAATTACGTGTCGGAAGTCGTGGCGCTCGCAGCGTTTTTGTGGTGCGGCCATAGTGGGACGGTGCATAGGCATTTCTTCGGTAACTACAGCATCTAATCGCGATTTGACATGTGATTATGGCTCGTATTAAAAAACCCATCTCGGTTTAAGAGCACGTTATCAGCAAGGCTATTCTGTTTCTTAACTTGACAGCGGAATCTGCGATGTGTGTCAAAATTGAAGTTCGAGTTCGGGACTCACTTCACTTCGCAAGTGCGTACTAGATGATTCGAGAATGACACAATACCGAGGCCATTTTTAGTCGTTTGACGTTCGAGTTCTAGACTCACTTCACTTCGCAAGTGCGTACTAGATGATTAGAGAATGACATATCAAGATCTCGAACTCTAACTTCAATTTTGAAACTCATCGCGGACTCCGCTGTCGAGTTAGAAAACAGAATAGCCTTGCTGATCTTATAAATGTCATTTAGGTATACATAGGATTTTACATGGTTGAAGAATCTCAGACCGAATCTTTAGGTCGCAGACGTAATTAATCGGTTATTTAATACGGACCTTTGTTGTACATTTCTTTTTACTAGAATATTTAAACCTGATCTATATCCTGCTAAATAGAAATACATAGGTAAATATGATCTAGAATAACATATTATAATAGGATACTTATTACCCCGGAAAAAGCGGGAAAATGCGCGGGTTGAGCGCGTTGAGTTTTAATAAGTATTTCGGTCGCTATGTCGGAGAGCCAGTAATAAAGTTAAATACTTACCATAAATTTTATCGACTGTGATGCAAAAAAGTTAAAATTTTGAAAGCATTGTTTCAGATTATAAACTCAATTTCAATATTATCAGGGGTATTAAAAAGCCTCGGATGCTTTACGTTCGCTAAAAACGTTAAGTACCTACTCTATATTTAATCCTATTAAGATTTTGTCGATGCTGTAACTCATGCGAGAGTTGAGAGTTGAGAGCTACAGAGTGCGGTATTGGCGATAGTAACAATGCGCCAACAAGGCGCGGTGAGCAAATATTAAACCATGCATTCTCAGCGAAGCACTTTGTGATAGATTAATATTACTTAGCAATAGCGTTCCAATAGAATCGACATTTGATGTGAACATTGTTGAAGTTAAGAGCTATCTTATGGCGGGTTAAAACAATCAGATGAGAGTGATATAAAAAAATTCTGATTGAACAAACATTGCGCTAAGATTTAAAATCGATAAGTTTAACTTAACTCCAATGAGATTTTATTGTGATTTGTGCAACAAGAGTGAATCCTATCCTACTAATATTATAAAATAATGTGAAAGTATAAAAATTTTTGTAAAGATGTTTGGATTGGATGGCTTGTCTTTTCATCACTCGCTAACAGTTGACAATGCGTTATCAGGACTTAAATGAAACTTGGCACATCCATGTCCAGGATAATAAAACTGCGTGACTATCCCGGTAATAATTATGTTCACCTGATAACTGGGACGCACGGACCTAAAAAAAATACGGACGTAACCTCGTCTAATCGAGAGTGAAGCATAGCAATGGCCGTCCGCTTACCATGTATCTATGCGTAATTTTTGATTCGCGATTGAAGCAGTGAAGTGTCAATGTGTGGATGTGTGTACTTGTACGAATACAGAGTTGGTATTACTATGGGTGCTTCACTGAATTTGTTCTTGGGATTTTTCCGTCTTTTTTTAGGTCCGTGCTGGGACGTTTATCTTTGAGATTTAATTTACTTTGCGAGACCACTCTTTCGCAGGCGAAGAGACAAGCGAAAATAAATAAAAAAAACACAATAAATAATTTGTAATGCGTATGTCATGAACACATTTGAAAACTATATTGAACCGATCAATAACGCCATGCTACTAATAAAATTATAAATGTAAATGTTTCTTATTCTTTCACGCAACTACTGAACGGATAATGATGATCTAGAATAAGATATAGAGTTCTTATGATCATGGTAAATGCGAGAAGGCCGCGGGCAAAGAGCCGGAGCTGTAGAAGTATGACTTAACTACTTAGCACATAAGTACACACACGGTTATTTTATTAACCGAATTCAAAAAGGTAGGAGGTATTCAATTCGATTGTATTTTTTATGTTTGTTACCTCCGAACTTTCGACTGGGTGAACCGATTTTGATGAATTTTTTTTAAATCGAAAGCTGGTACTTGTCATGTAGTCCACTTAAATTTAAGCGAGATTTGGCGAGTAGTTTTTGAGTTATCTCTAATTTTGTAGTCGATTATTTTTTGTCAAGAACTATTATACGTTGTTTGGACAGGGAAATTTCTTTTATTCTTACTGGATGACACAATGTGTTACATCATATACACATATTCGAATATCGAAGATTTAACGTAAGAGTTTTACGGTATAAAATATCATTGGCTCACGACATAAAACCGGTAAAGTACCGCACCAAGTAGCCACCCTCACCCAGTGTTGCAGACAGTGGTATCAAATGAACTCGTTACATGACCTGAAATATTTTTTGCTGTCGGTTGCAATTGAAAGGTTTAATCAAACCGACAATGTTTTCAATAGCTTGTCTTGTTGAATGTTATTTTAAGATTACAAAGCGAAAATTAAAGATTTCAATTCGGGATTGTTTTGGTGATTTAAATTATTGACAAAATATTAATATTATGAATTTATATGAATTAAAATGAATTTTATATTGTGTAATGAAGTCTAATGATAATTTAATATAATGTAATGTAATATAAAATATAAATGTTAATGTAATTGGTGAATAAAAGTAGTATTAAAATTATAAAGATTATTGTTGTTGATTAAGAAGACTATTGTACACCCGTAATGGGTCCCTGTTGAGAATAATTCATCCCTGTTGAGAGTAATTCATCTTATGTGTACCAACAGAAACAATAAAGATTTGTTATTGAAATGATTTCCTTGTTCCTGACGTTTTGACGTACCAAAGAGATAGTTTATGATTCTACTGATTAATTTCAAATCTAAGAACACTTGTTTTCGTCCAGTTCAATATGAGTTCAATTTACTAGTCCATCATAATATTATTATATCACTGACAGTTTAATTTTCATCCCACTTAAGTACATTATTATCATACTCGTGATATTGTTTTAGATCTAAAAATACTTGAAACAATCTACATAATATATTACAAAGTATACGTATTCAAACTTTTAAGTAGGTATATTATATATAGTTTTTCATTAATGCACCCTAAATAATAATCAGTATCGAAAATATTGGCCCAGAATATATAAAATTACAAATATACAAAAATATCTTCTTAACAAAACTTAACTAAATCAAGCGTAAAATTATTTGTGATAATTCAGTTAATCATATTTATGAGAGATTTTATCGGATATTTCGCTATTATCGTTAAAGTAAATAAAGCTTTGTTTTCATAACAGACGCTAAGCTTAAAGCTCGGAGGAAATTGGACCCCGTTAATCATTTTCGCTTATTTTACTGATACATTTCCGAATTAATATGGCGTTGCTTCCGGACGTGGTAATCCCGCGCAACGAAACAGGTATACCGTTTATAATGTCAGTTTAAATTTAATTTTCTTTTAAAATATTTTTTGACTTTATTTTCGGCCGCTGATATTTCAAGTTTGTAATAAGATTAGTTGATTAAGGGCTTGTTTCACAATCTTCAAGTAAGTCCGAAGTAAGCTATTCGTTGGTTTAGTTGACATTTCGTGTATGTAAAATGACACTTTAACGTCACTTTAACCGGCGAATAGCTTATTCAGGACTCTACTTGAAGATGGTGAAACAAGCCCTAAGTGTTAGATGTTTAATTTTAATTAATTTAATGAAATTTTATATAATTGTAATCTTATTTATATAAAGTTTATTAATGTGTTATTTGGTATTATGTAATCAACTCATTGGTATTCTTGTATTATGAATTATGATACTTAGTTAGTTGAAATAAACGCTATATTATTATTATTATTCTAAGACTAATAGTCAAAAGAGATTCAGATAGGTTATCCGTTATCGTAATATCATCACATGGGCTAAAGACTCTATAATAATAAATGCCCTTATCTGTCATCTATCTAGACTGAAATCTAAACTAATCGATGTTTGTAATAAACCAGTGGAGCAACGCCAACGTAGTAGGATTATCTACTAGGCTAGTAATAGACTCCAAACATTTTACAATAGCACCTGGATTCATGGGCACTCGGATCAGCATAATATTTGACAAGTAGGTAGCTATTTGATTTGCGTTTCGTACGCCGCTCTTTCATCCCGCCGCGCGCTGTTTCGCCAAATTGTAAAATTTCCGGTCAGGAGACTTGCCCTGGATATTTGTAAAATATTTAAATTTTCGATGAAAATTCTTGTAAACCCTAACCTATTTTTCAAGGGTTCAGAGTACGGTAAATAGCGAACGTTGGTTCTTTTTCATAATTTTCGCTATTGTTGTTTCATGTCCCAAGTAATTGTTAGGTTTCAATTGGGGTTTAAGTTTTGTTTATCTAATAAAATTGTGGTCGATATGAAATTCAGTGAATTCAGATTATGTTCACTTTATCTGATTGTTAGTCTAAAGAACACACAAGTTGGACATTGTATGTGTTTCGTTAGTGATTGCAACACGATATAAATAGATACAGCCGTATTGGGGCGGCTTAGAATACTAACCCCAATCCCACGCCGGATGTGTGTCGTGGAGGCGACTTATAAAAATAATAATAAAAAACGTGTGGCACTCGAAGACTGCCGCGGTAAAGCTATTGCATATCATTTGTTGCGAAATAAAACCGGACACCCCCACTTGCAGTCAGTACTAGGATAGCAAAAACATGCAAGCAAGTGTGCCAAAACAAAGCTGGGGTATTATTAAATTTCTCATCGAATTTGTTCACTTATTAGCAATTAATTAAAGCGAGTACTAGGCGCACAGAAGTCTTAGAGGATGCGTTCGTTAAAAGTTCACTAAATCCGGCCCGGTGGTGGTAGGGCCCCTCGGGGGATTATATTGATAATATTGATTTGAATTGTTAATTAATACCATTATTACTATTATTATTTCTCGATGGGGTTCGCCTGGATAGCTACCACCCTTGAGCATAAGTCAGCTGCCAAACTACTTGTCGTGTTCCGGCTGGGGGCTTGAGAGCCAGTTCTTACTTTTTTTTCCTTTCTTTTTCTTGGCCGGCAACGCATCAGTGATGCATTTGGTGTTGCTGATGTCCACGGGCGACGATAGCACTTACCATCAGGTGGATCGTTAGCTCGTTTGCCGGCTACTTCCATAAAAAAAAGATATACAGCAGTAGCACCTACCAACAATAAAAAGGACCGTTCTTCGTAAGTTTGTTAATTATTTGGGGAGGTATATCGTGAGTAGTGGTGGTTAACTGACTCAAAGATAAATGAAGCTACAGCCCATAAAGTAAAAAATGCATACATACATATTTAACAAAATTTATTTACTTGTTCAAACGAAATACAATGAAAATAAGTGAAACGTGGTATCCAAGTATTTCGAATTAAATTTTCACTTATCCATTTCAAAAGTAAAACATGCACACAGAAGCACGTAACTTCACAATACGAAGCAAAACAACGATAAGATCGGAGCGACGCAACTCGTGCGAAGCGATCCAATTGAAACTCGCGATAAGCGTTACGGGGCTACCGTTATCCCGGTTATCCCGGTTATGTCCATAACGGGGATAATAGGGCTGAGATAAGCGGACTGCAGTGAGAAGGGGCAAACTTTTTATGTTAGTTCAGCTTCGTGTTTTTGTTAGATGTGTCGGGCCGTGTTTGTAGTATTTTGTTGCTGGCTTTACTTGTCGTTTGACTTAACAGACATTAAAATAAACTTGACAAGTGTGAGTTAAACTTGTTGGGAGAGGTTTCCGATTATGTATTTACCGTTATTTTTATATTTTACGAGTTGCCCGGACAGACTTCGTTATGTCAAAAGATTTTTTTTATTATTATTAAAACCTTCCGTGTGCCTTAAGGAACATACAAAAAAAAGAGAGGTGTCAAGGGACACCCGGATGGAACGAAGTTCCTTTCGATTCTGTCTTATTCACTCTTCGGTATTTAGCATAGGCACAAAAGGGACGTCCATATTCCGATCATGCACATTAAGCTATTATTGCCATTTCTCCCGTCATGCTAATTAATATGCGGAAGAGCGACAGTAATAGAACAAATCCATCACTGCCACTCTCACAAGTGTCTTGTCTCTAGGTTTCTTCAACACGAGAGACTCATGCTCAATAGTCGACTCTCAATGGGTTGAAGCCAACTATGTATGAGATCAAACGATTATTAAAACACCTAAAAAGTTATACTTATCTCTTACTTATAAGTACCTCTCACTCGAACCTACGACCCGCGCTAGCAATCCAAAAGAACTCCAGCTAGTGCTGTGCGCCTAGTACACAGGCCTAGTGTCACGCACCTTTATCATGTCGTTTTTTGGCTGTCGCATCGTAAAAATTTTACCCTCATATTTTTTTCCAAATACCCCATAAGAAGTATAACTTCAAAAACAAGAAGTTTTCTCTGACAGTATTGACTTAAACCCTAAGTCCAGCTGAAGACATAATTTGTTGACAAATCTTGACGTTGCATACAAATGATGTACCTAATTGAAAGTTACACTAATGGCTTGTCATATACGCCTCACTGAACCTTTCAACTAATCTAATATCCGATCTGACCAGTTGCTTCGCAACAGCTTTCCAACTAATGCAGTGCTTTCATCCTCTGACGTGCAAACGAGCTCGACTCCCGCCAGACCCTATCAACTTGCCAAAATGGATTTGCTTATTTCGTTAGCAACTAACGCTAAAGTTTACACACTCCTAACTAAATTATTACCCGCGGCCCCGAGTGGAATAAACCCTTACGTCCCACCATTTTGCATAAATTGTGGCGATGTGACGTGATTCGTGTGATACGCTCAGTCTTACTACATACGTACATGTTGGATTCGCCAAGGCTACTAGTATTAATTTAATGACTTAATGATAATATTCTTAATATACGTAATACTTACGTGAAGCCACCAAACGGGCTGACCTCTGTTACCTCTTACGACAACCTTTTATGCCGACAAGGGATCAATATTCTAAGCCGCCCCAATGCGGCTAACTGGATGCTGGCGACGTGTAAAACTTATATTATTTTATTTAGTAAATAAAAACAATAATAAGTTTTCCTAAATTACTTCTATTATTTCTACAAACATCGATTAACAGTTTTTTTTTATATGGAAATAGCCGACAAACGAGCTGAATCCATCTGATGGTAAGTGGCTATCGTTGCCCATGATCATCAGCGATACCAAAGACACTGATGCGTTGCCGGCCAAGAAGGAGAGAAAAAGAAAGAAGAAAGGAGTAGAAAAGCCGAAAGCTAAATTTTGTATTGTGTTACAGATAGGTCCATTCATTAAAGAAAATAATTTTATTGGTGTTAATATCAAGTAACCCTTGAATTTTAATGGAGCAAAATGAATTACGGTCGAATTTCAACCGCAGAGCGGGAGTCACTAATTTACATTATTGGTTCGTTTCCATTCGTGTACTACACAAACAATTTTCATTACACGTCCATCGAAGGATCGTGTAACTATTATTTAGTAACTTTTTATTACCTCACAGTATAACCTTTAAATTAAATAAATAAAAAAGCGGCCAAGTGCGAGTCGGACTCGCCCATGAAGGGTTCCGTAGCAGCAAGTAACATAATATAAAAGTTCTTGTAGTTAGTTGTAACTTTGATCAATGTTTTTTGCGGTTTACGATTTATGACGTATTAAAAAAAAACTACTTACTAGATCTCATTCAAACCAATTTTCGTTGGAAGTTTGCTTGGTAATGTACATCATATAATTTTTTTAGTTTTATCATTCCCTTATTTTAGAAGTGGTAAAATGTGTGTCCCCCCCACACACATTTTACCACTTTGGAAGAGTCTCTCGCGCAAACTATTCAGTTTAGAAAAAAATGATATTAGAAACCTTAATATCATTTTTGAAGACCTATCCATACATACCCCACACGTATGGGTTTGATGAAAAAATCATTTTTGAGTTTCAGTTCTAAGTATGGGGAACCCCCAAAATTTATCGTTTTTTTTTCTATTTTTGTGTGAAAATCTTAATGCGGTTCACAGAATACATCTACCTACCAAGTTTCAATGGTATAGCTCTTATAGTTTCGGAAAAAAGTGGCTGTGACATACGGACGGACAGACAGACAGACAGACAGACAGACAGACAGACATGACGAATCCATAAGGGTTCCGTTTTTTGCCATTCGGCTACGGAACCCTAAAAAGCTTATCATTCAATAGGAAAAAACAGCTGCGACTTGACTACAGTTATGCATACAAACAGACAGAAAGACATACGCTTTGACATACATTTTGACGAGTTGGTAGCGACCCTGCCTGCGAAACGAGGGGTCCCGGGTTCTATTCCCAGCCGGGGCAGATATTTATGTGACAAAAAAAAATTGTACTCAGGTCATGGGTGTTATTGTGATGTGTTTGTTAACATATATTGTATACGTACATAATATGTGTCGTCCATGCCACCCGTGACACAGGTAAAAACCTACTGTTGGGGTATAAAAAGTGTGTTTAAATATTTATAGCGTTTATTATAGGGCCATTCTTTACACATACACAATCCTAAAACCTATGCTGTAAAGTTTCAAACACATCAAATATTAAGCATTTGGCAGAGGCAGCATCCTGCTAAACTAGTCCACGAGCGAGGCATCCGAAGCAAGCGGGTTGAAGCGAGCGCCAAGCGCGACGGGAAGCTATAACGACTCATCCCGCTCATTATACCGAGCAAATCGAGTTCTCGACGGAATGAAGACACAATGTCGCTTCACACGACGCGCCTGGCAATCGACCAAATCCACCCCAATGTCTTCCCGTGGCGCCGGGAGTGAGAGGTAGCGTTAACATTAGTAATAAACACACACGTTAGGCGTGCTACACACTTTGGCTTGGCATTTAAGATTCGGTAATACCTATTTGCATAACATCACTGAGCCGAAGCAATTGCGAAGTGGATGTCAGCACCCCATATAATGCGAAGTTATAAGTCCAGAGTTAGATGAGAATCGCTGCGCGTTGCGTCGTTCACATACAACTATTTCATGAATTCTGCGCTGTTCGGTTTTCTCTTGCAGAATGTTTTCCACCAAAACTAGGCGGAGAAATATAGAAATAGCAATACCTGATGGATTGTTTATATAACGTCTCTGATCAGCTCTTCTCCTACGCTTTGGTTAAAACCGGTCGTTAAACAGGATTGACACTGTTACTCTATAGACCTTCAATCCTGTGGCGGTAGACGATATTTATTACTGAAAATCATTATTTTTTATTACCTTACTGGTGTACCCAGCGTGTTCCAGTATGCTCAAAAAAGGCTGATGATAATGACAGATCAGTGTTTTTGTTTTGACGTTAACGTTGATGCACCATCTTTACATATAATCTTCAAATTGTTGTATGGGAAAATTGGAAAGTCGACTTTATCAAGGGACTGAATGTGCCTAATGCATCGTTTTGATGGTCTCAAACCGCCTTCAGATTATTGCCTTAGGCATATCGTTTGGATGGTTTTAGAGTCTATAGAGGACATCCGTACAAACATTTTTGTTTTTTGTATATAGATCATAACCTGAGAAAAATCCACTAACTTTTAATTTTAAATCATAGGCTTTCTAGAATAATATCTAACTTATGGTTCATTGAATTTATTCGTTGAATTTGACAACGCTAACGGCCGTCCCTAAAATAAATTTGTAACGGTTTGGTGCAGTGCTAAAACCTCAAACCTTAAATGAACATGTCGCAGATTTACTCATCAATTGACGCCATAACAGTAACAATAACAATTAAATCTCTATCGCCGCTCTTGGCACGCTTCTCCCGCTATCGCTTATGACTTGGGAAACGCCATAAAAAGGGAATTTATTATTAAGTGTTGCTAGGAGCAGTTCCGCTCTCTTTATTTACGCCTACTGCTGGCAACACTCCTAACTGATACGGATCGTCGTCTGTGTTGCCATACCGTTAATGCCATTAACTGAAGTGACGGCCATCAACTAGTTGCCAGTCGACTTATTGCTGAGATGGCTCGCTTGAATGACTTCTTTGCTGGAATTGATGTTAGGCAAATGTTGGTACGAAAATTTGAGATGAACTTATGAATCTGTTTTTTTTTATTCTTATTATATTCTATAATATCTATGACTACAATAAATATAAAGAAAAACTAAGTTTTTGTTTTGTTGATAGAAAAATTCGTCAATAGCTATCAACCAAAAAGTAAATATTATACAAATCGAATTTAACAAACGGAGGTAAAAAAGAGGTAACAGTTCTTTTATGGTGAACGCACATAATTATATCCGCACCGTACGCACCGGACGCACCGTATTTGTTTGAAATTATATGAGAGCCTTTCTTTCTTTTTCTTCTCTCTTTCTTGGCCGGCAACGCATCGGTGATGCCTTTTGTGTTGCTGATGTCCATGGGCGATGATAGCCACTTACCATCAGGTGGATCGTCAGCTCGTTTGCCGGCTATTTCCATAAAAAAAAGAGCCCGATGTGGATGACATATGCGAGCGGCACGTTAGGCGCGTACGGTGCGGCCAATGTGCGTTCAGCATTAGCCTGTTTATTCTACTAATATTATAAATGAGAAAGTTTGTGAGAAACTTACGGTTTAGAATAAAGTAATAGGGTACATATTATCCCGAAAAACACAGGCCCATATGGTACATGAGATTGCTAAAGATTATTGCTCACAAAATGAAGGAAACAACAAACATAAAGTCTAAAGTAATTAAAATAAATTATACATAATTGCTTATTGCCTAAATCTTACTTGCTGAAGCTAGAACCCACATGTTGAGTTTTACGTGGATATGAGTTTGTTTAGCTTAAAATGTTTAAATTCATTACCTTTTCTTTACTTTGCTAGTCTTCTATACAAATAAATAAAATTGGAGTGTCTGTCTGTAATATTAGAATAACCGCTTTTTACTAAATGTATTTGGGTGTATAAACCGTACATATACCAAAACAACATTTTTACAATTTCTGTCTGTCTGTCTGTATGTTCCGGCTAATCTCTGAAATGGCTGGACCGATTTTGACGGGACTTTCACTTAGCTGATGTAACAAGGAGTAATTAGACAATTTTTAGTTAAGAAAAAATATTGTTAGGCGATACGAAGTTCGCCGGGTCAGCTAGTTTCACATAAAAGTTTCTAAGATTAATAAGTTAAAAATTACAGAAACTTGTTAGTTATTATTATTTAAAAACTGGGTAAGGAAGAACTAAGCAATGTTGGAGGCCTTAGTGGCATAAAATGAAATGGAATTGTAACGGACGTTACCTTAATATTTTCAGTAAAACAGATATGTCCAGAGCGCATACAAACCAAAAATCGATCTACAAAACGATTAGAGAGAAACAAAAGCCGAGAAAACGTGAGAAAATACACTCGAAGCCACTAAGTAAACCTCGCCAAAGAATAATAAAATCCAACTCAGGACAGAAACTTACCGGAATCTTCGGAAAGTGCCGAGATCAGCGGCATTCTAATCGCAGTTTTATTCTGATGGAACGGAGGGGACAATGGTCGCTGGATGGGAAGGTCTTTGTTCCTTGGTATTTAGATGTTGGGTATTTTTGATATGAAAATGTCTCTTGATTGAGATATTATTACGGCAAAAATTATTGGCGATCAAGATAGGTAAATATTACCTAGAACGTTAGGAAATGAGAAGTGAACCTACTTCTTGACTGACACTTAATTTTTTTTAACACACTTACGCGTTTAGCTACGTTTTTTTATTCTACCACCATTTCCAAAAGTTACTGAATATCCAAGAGAACAAAGAGAGAAAGAGGAAGAAAAATCTATCAACAACCACTTAAGTATTATTACTAACATATAGAACCGACACCGCGAACACAATGTCCAATGTCCCAATGAATTGGCGCCGATCGGCTTCAATTTTCAATGGATTCTGAAAATTTCTGATTCTGAAAATGGACGAAACCTTAAATCTTGCGCATAAGGTTGAACTTGTTATGATGGATGTTGATTAGCTAGCTACGGCCGTAAAAAATTGCTTTTTGTGCATGGTTTTGTGAATACAACTTTAAGTCATGAATAAAAGGTTGAAATTGTTTTAACGTATTTATATTTCAATCAGTAGCTCGAGCACGAATATTTGCGAGAAAGTATTCGTATGGTTAACGTAAGCAATTTGTCAAATTTGTATGGCATTTTAGTACCATTTACGTACGATAGGGGCGCTTTTGAAAAAATGCCATACAAATTGCTTACGTTAACCATACGAATACTTTCTCGCAAATATTCGTGCTCGAGCTACTGATGTGCATAAACACAGTTCTCGGTCGGTTTTCAAGCCTATTTTTGTATGGGATTATGTATTTATTGTTATAAGTGATCGAAGTTCGATTCGGCCAATTGTGATTCGATATATTGTCATTCGATGAACTATCATTCGATGAAATGACATTCGATTAATTGTTTTTGATGAAATGTTAATTCGATTAATTGTGTTTTCGATGAAATGATCATTCGATTCAATGTGATTTCGATGAAATGTCGATTCGATTAATTGTAATTCGATGAAATGTGTTCGATGAAATGTAATTCGATGAAATGTTTTCGATGATTTTTCCGCAAATCAGATGCAGTATTATTATGTCCAAAATGAAATCTAAATTCGTATTTCATTATGAAAATTTAATGAACTTTTTCATAAAATATTAATCTGATACATATACTTTATAATAGACACTTATTCATTTGATTTGAACTCGCTTCGGTGAATCAATTAATACTATTTTAATCAGTTCTATTTTTTTTATAAATAAACCTTTTCGCATCATTTATAAAACTGTTGCGAAAAGGTTTCCGTTCCTCACAGAAGCAACCGTGATGTATCACATTGCATCATTAAAACTTTTCGCGAGAGCGTACCTACGGCAATTATAATAATGGGAATTTTCAGGATAAAAATATCCGTTGTTTTTTTAATACTTGTTAGAAAGTTTAAAACAATCCCTTTTTGGTCTATGTATCTGCCGCGTCTTTTCTTTAGCGATGAATCAGGCATGAAAAAACATGAATTTATGTAACGGGTCATCATTATGACCAATACCTGTTCTTTGGTTTTCAATAACTTATGATATTAGTTAACTTAGGTAACTTCACAAATTGAGAAATTACGGCATTAACATTTTGGATAGTTATTTATTTAACGACACTATAAAATTTCATGCTCTGGAGATGTGGTGTGGACCGAATTTCGCACCAATGTCTCCATTCTTCAAGAACTCGGGATTAAAGAGCGCCTTTCAGCTCTTATTCACAAACGCATACTAACATTCTTTGGACACGTCTCTCGGCGAGGGAATAACTCCATAGAACGACTTGTTGTCCAAGGCAAAGTAGAAGGCACCAGGCCTCGCGGAAGGTCACCCATGCGATGGACCGACCAGGTTAAGTCGGCAGTTGGCGGTCATTTACATGAGTGTACAAGACTCACTACCAACCGAGACAAGTGGCGATTGCTCGTGAGGCGCATAACATCTGCCCACAGTAATGATACTACGTGACGACCACGACCGCTCTGACAAGAGTGATACGACAAAGAAGAAGAATAAAATTTCAAGGTAATCTGAACAGCAGGAAAAAATATTTCCATTGGTGAGTCCGGTCTAAACATCAATTAGAACTGGAAACACTTGATTTACTTCAGCGATGCAAGGAACCTAAGTCTGATTATGAATCCAATTTTGAAAAACATATACAGTGTGTAAAATTCGAATACAAATCCTTTAAGTGAACTTCTGAGAAGAACGCTTTGACTGACTTAAAGTTCTGATATTTAAATATTATCAGAAAATATTTTTTTCTTTTTTTTTCAAATCTAATGAAGTAGGTATTCTAAAATAAAATATTTTTGGAAATTAAAAATATTAACTCATGACATTGTCAAAAAACATTGTTTTTACCTTTGTTTTCATAACTTTTGGAATTAAGTTCAACTTCTGATGCAAATTAAGCTAAGTAAGTTGATGAAAAAAGGGAATAAGTTGAGGGTTTAAACTCATATGTTTGTGAAAATTCACTTCAACACAGACTCCTCTGGGTACACACAGTTTAACGTAGTCCACTTATTTAACAATGAAACAGCTGAAGTATTCACTGAAGCATTAACTTCTCAACTGCTCTGTTTTTGAAACTCAACTTGCTTAACATTCCGCGCTCCAGAGGTAAACAAGGTTCGTCACAGCATTATGAGAAAAACTTTTATTGTAGTTAGGATATAACGCAATTGCCCCCATTCATATAATTCTGTCTTTGAGTTTGTCTATAAAAGAAAAATAAATAATAATATTTAAAAAAAACAGTATAACAAATACAATATTTTTTTTTTCAAAACGAGCGTTTTTATAAACGCATTTGACGTTTTTCGTCACCGTCGTTTTTGTGTCACCGTCCGTGTTACATATCTTAAAATTTCACTCTCATCATTTTTTCCATTTATTTCATAACGCGCCTAAAGAAGTATAACTTCAAAATACTTAAGTCAAAGTTTTCGCAAGGCAAAAGGACTAGTTTGCTTTTAAGTGGGGGTTTAGGTTAAATTAGCACAATATACGATACTCGTGACCTAAGTAACCTATTATTGCACGGCTAAGCACGGTCAATTCAATCTAACTTAACACCCTTGCAATAATAATAGACCACGTTACACCGTATCGTAATATACTACTACAAAGGTTGGCCACAAATGGTTGCCGGATAAACGGATTCCAATTAATTGCTACATTAAACCAACATTTAATTGCGTCCGAAAAGGGACTCGGAAACAAATCTTAATTCGAGGTTATCTAGCCAACTCCAGGTTATAATTTGGAGCGATGCGGTCGCTTTGCCGCTTCTTCATTTAACGACACGAGAACGATCAGCTTATATATCGAGTGATGCCACCACATTGTAGTTACAAAATGTTCTACCTACCTCTATAGTTGTCATATTTAATAAATGTAAATATATGAAATTAAAAAAAAAAAGTTAAATTGTAGTACAATTACCTGCAGATAACCCATCTGTTTGCAACGCAACAGGCAACGGAAACGTTGCTGTTCGTATATTTATAAACAGATGGGTTACCTTTCTCTGCAGGTGACTGTACCTTTATAGCAACACTGATCTTTAATAGGGTAAGGAGGGGGGGGGGGGGTATAAATTACAGTTAAATTAGACATTATATTGTATTAACATTACGTAACACTCTAAAATTGACTGGTGTGGCATCACCTTTAAGCTCTACACAACTCGCCCCACACATAGAAGTTTACGTTTGTACACAAAACACACATAAGTCGTTGTCGTGTCTAGTAAAGAAGCGATCATTGTCATAGTTTGTATTGATTATACGGAAGGGGTCCGAACGACCCCGACTGTATTAAATTGTGGGATAACTATTCGATCCCCAATATGGGCCGTTTCGATCCAACTTCGCGAATTCATTCCGTTGTGGTAAATTTACCACAGTCTAAACAGTTTTACTATTCGAACCCTTTGTGGGGTTTTACCTGGAACGCGGCAGGTGAGGTAACAGGCCGTGTAAACTATTTGTAGGGTAAGTATTGACACTTTTCCGGACAAAGGTTGGGTAAATGCGTACGTGAAATCACAGAATATGGTTGTGTTTTTAGTTTTTTGTGCGTTTGATAAAAATAGGATCTTAACGATCGATTTTTTTTTACAATAATAAATCTACGTTGGTCTGTACAGTAACATGAAATGATTTTACAATTGTAACCAATATATAGCAATGAAAGTTTCAGTAGTTACTAATATATTGTAGTTCTTTCTTTCTTTTTTTTTCTCTTTCTTGGCTGGCAACGTATCAGTGATGCCTTTGGTGTTGCTGATGTCCATGGGCGACGAAAGCCACTTACCATCAGGTGGATCGTCAGCTCGTTTGCTGGCTATTTCCATAAAAAAAAGTTAAGCTACTTCAGGTTCTCAATTCGACTGTATTTTTTTATGTGTGTTACCTCATAACTTTATACTCGGTGTACCGATTTTGATGATTCTTTTAATATTCAAAAGCTGATGCTTGTCATGTGGTCCCATTTGCGGAATATGACGAGTAGTTCTCAAGTTTTCCCCGATTTTGAAGTCAAATTAGCCTACATCTGGTTTTTGACAAAAAAAACTAGTAAAGTAACGACCAATGAGCAAGGAAAAGAGTCTAACGCGATATACATATAGTACAAACTATATACATAACTAGCTGGCCCGACGAACTTCGTATCGCCTAACAAACTGTTTTTTTTTTCTAAAATAAAAGTAGCCTAAGTTACTCCTTGTTACGTCAGCTATCTGCCAGTGAAAGTCCCGTCAAAATCAGTCTAGCCATTTCAGATATTAGCCGGAACAAACAGACAGACAGACAGACAGACAAAAATTGTAAAAAAATGTTATTTTGGTGTATGTACCGTGTATACATCCAAATGCACTTAGTAAAAAGTGGTTATTTTAATATTACAAACAGACACTCCAATTGTATTTATTTATATATACTTAATATAGATATGTAAAAATACACGTCGAGTTAAAACATTCGCAAACTACGCATTGGAACTGATGGGTTTCGTTGACAATGAACCTATGAAGTTTACAATAGGAGATTGCGACGTAGAATATCACCAAGTGTTGTTCTATTTGTCCCCAGTCTATCCACAATGGTTCCGGAAACCGCTCAGTTGTACGTTTCACGGCAGAATGTTTTGTGGCTGTTCGTTTGCTCGTCATATCGCTAACGAGAAACGATGAAAGCGAGAAATAATTTGCGACAGTTTCCATTTTAGGCTTTAAATTATAAAAAAAAATGCTTACACACATTTATACACCATAGGATTTTTCACACATATCACAATAACACCCATGACCCGAGTACAAATATTTATCTGTCACATAAATATCTGCCCCGGCCGGGAATCGAACCCGGGACCTCTCGCTTTGCAGGCAGGGTCGCTACCAACTAGGCTACAGGGTCCTCAAATTCTTAATATTCAATAACAACATTATAAAATGCATGAAAAATTTGACTGGTTGTATTTTTATTCGTTCTTAAAAGTATGCGAAATGAGCTTACCTGTGACGGTTTGGTTTACCATAATCATATAGTCATAATCAGCCATGGCTTAACAGAATCGCAATTAAGGCTGGATTGGCTTTGTGTTGAGTGGTAACTTAGTAACGGGACGTGTTAGCGGTAATACGTTGGTGGTAATACTTTGGTGAGCCTGTTGTCTGAAGATGTAACTTCAGCAGGTTAAAGGAAACAAAACTCAAGAACAATATATATTATGTAGTTATCACATCACAATGACCCGTGCGGAGTAATGGTTACTATGCATAGTATCCTGGGTTCGATTTACAGCAAGGCAGAAATTTTAATGATGAGTTTGAATTTCTATTCACGGTTTGGGTGTGTTTTTGTCTTTGTGTGTTTTTTATGGCATCCATGACACGGGGAATCCTAATGTGGGGCTATGAGTGTATAGCGTTTAATATTCTTATTATTTTTCTCACAAGCTTAACCCAATCCGAACAAAATGGTCTGTTTTGTAAGGTGACCTCGCTAAGATAGAACAATTGCATGTCACACATAAAAATAGCAGATAAAATGTGCCAAGTAGGTCACATTGTCGCCAACATATCAAAAAGATTAATTGTAGAAATCGTTGGCGATTGCGATGCGAACGTATTATCATTGTTAGATAGTGAATGAAATTAATTATAATTTTGTTTTGTAAGTTTAAAATTCACCCAGTTAATTTTTTGTGTGTCCACAACTTAACTGCGTATGTACGCCATACATTGCCTATTGAGACATTAAGCTCACCCTTTGTATCTCCAAGTTTAAGATGAAAGCAATAAAGAATAAATAAAAACTAACTTTCCATCCATAGATGCAACTCGCGTCCAACATCATCCCTATATTTCACAAAATATAATGTATGATCACTGTGATCAGAAACCATTAGATTACCTTTTATGTACGGAATGGACGTCTAATCTAAGCATTCTCTGCCCATAACACTCTTTTTAGTCAGACCAGGTCATATCAGCATTAGGCATATAATAGGCATTGTTTAAGCATATTAGGCATAGTTGGGAGTTCGTTTGACATTGCGATCGATCACATTCGCGTATCGCGTGACATTAGCTACTGTCCACAACAGTATCACACGACAGTCGCATTATCGTATTGAAAATGTGTTCAGGCACTCACGCTTTATTCAAAATTAGCTGACCCGGCGAACTTCGTATCGCCTAACAAACAATTTTTTTCTAAAATAAAAGTAGTCTAAGTTACTCCTTGTTACATCAGCTATCTGCCAGTGAAAGTCCCGTCAAAATCGGTTTCGCCATTTCAGAGATTAGCCGGAACAAACAGACAGACTGACTAAAATTGTAATAAATGTTGTTTTGGTATATGTACCGTGTATACATCCAAATGCACTTAGTAAAAAGCGCTTATTTTAATATTACAAAGAGACACTCCAATTTTATTTATTTGTATAGAGTCTATACTCTATACAAATAAATAAAATGATCTGATGATGAATCTATACATCTATATGTATAGATTCAAAATCATTCATTCATTATAGGTATCACCAATACACCTACGTATAAACGTCATTTTTTTACTGTACCACCATTTCGGAAAGCAAAATAGCCATAGCGAAAGAAAAAAACGTCACTTTTATTCTACCATCATTTCGGAAACCAAAGCGAAAGAAGAAATCAGTGCGAAAGCACTTATACCTATATGTCGGTAATGTTATCTGTATCCTTCATTCGAATTCCATTTCTTGGCATTAAGTTGATTTGGATGAAATTGGATTTATCACTCACATAATATGTATATTGGTACACATATTTTAAGTGATAACAAATTAAGATTTATTGGCTACGCATCTGTGGCCAACTTCAAGCAGGACAAATATCTACTAAGTACTGATTTTTAACAGGACAATTTTATCTATAATCTATAATCTATAAAAATAAATAAAATTGGAGTGTCTGTTTGTAATATTAAAATAACAGATTTTTACTAAGGGCATTTGGACGTATACACGGTACATATACCAAAACAACATTTTTTTACAATTTTTGTCTGTCTGTCTGTTTGTTCCGACTAATAACTGAAATGACTGGACCTATTTTGACGGGACTTTCACTGGCAGGTAGCTGCTGATGTAACAAGGAATAACTTAGTCTACTTTTATTTGAAAAAAAAAAGTTCGGCGGTTCAGCTAGTTACTAATATTTACAAAAAAGGTATAATTATATATTTGTGTATAACGTAAGATATTGTGTAACTTAACCGAAATCCTAAGCGTGTGAGTTGTGAAAATTATTCGAGTAAAACTTGGGTTATTTACTGGAACATAAGTTTAAAAATTCTCAGAAAGAGTTCTGAAGCTCGTGTAATGAGCGAGAGCTAATTAAGACACGCAAACGGAAAGGAATATTTTAATCTGACAGAAGAAATGGAACTGAAATAGAAGTTTCATTCTACGGACTCTTATGAATAAAATTCATTATTTATGGTCATTTTATTATCATACTAGATCCGCCCGTTTTCATCCGGGGAAGAGTTGTTCACACAAAACTAAATCAAACACATAAATGTCCCAGTTATCTCAATGGAACATACAACAATGATGAAATCTTCTTACTTGTGCTAAACATGAACTGTCTGTGTGAAAAGTTTTATCTTAATTCTTACAACGGTTACAGTATGCTGAAAAGACAAATTAAATATCCAGACATCTTCACGAACTTTCACATTTACAATATTAAGTAGTAGGATAGATAAAAGGTGTAAATGGAGTCCTTCAAGGCCGGCGTTGCATTGGCGATTCCTCTGGTATTGCTCATGTCCACAGGTGACGAAGACCACTTACCATCAGGTAGACCGTCTGCTTTTTCGTCAGACTATAAAAAAGATGAGAGTAATTACTAGCCAGGGATTCGTTACAGACGCGATAGCCAGTAAGACGAGAAAAATAACCCTATCACCATCCACTTTGGTTTTCTGGACTTCAAGAAAAGGAGGAGGACTGTATTTTTTTTATATTCGTTACCTCAGAACTTTGGACTGAGCGAACCGATTTTGATGATTCTTTTTTTAAACGAAAGCTGGTGGCTGTCATGTAGTCCCATATAAATTGTATTGAGATCTGACAATGGCATCCATGATAAAACCATATAAGTCTTAAATTTGTATTAAGTAAGCGCGACAAATGGACGAATAACTCAATATCACGCCAACCGATTTCGATGATTATTTTTTTAATCGAAAGCAGGTGCTTGTCACGTAATCCCACATAAATTTGAACGAGATCTGAAAAGTAGTTTTAGAGTAACTTTGAAGTCGGTTATTTTTTGTTAGTAAAATTTAGATTATTTTACTCATAATCTGAGTGCTACAGATGCTGCGAGATCTTTCTTTCTTCTGTTGCTGGGCACGAAGCTTAACTTTAAGGTGTTATTGATGTCCATGAACATGACATGAGACATGGTCAGGTGGCCCATTTGCCAGCTGTGTACATGAAACAGCCTTCAACTGGAGGGACCTAGCATTGAACACAGGATTACTACTGACTCATGGACCAACCAGATGTGGGTTACCCACGAGCTCATTCTGCATGAGAATCTTAAAATTTTATCGTCTAAGTTTAAAACATATGAAAATTTTTAATCGTATCTTGAAATTCTCCTGTACAAAAAAAAACAAATTGTAATTTTAGCTCTGTTTTTACCTATATCGTATTAAACTTTTTCAAGCAGGGTCAAAGCTCATTCAATGACTAAACTCCAAATAAAGCGCATTATCATAACAATACCGTAATTCCACGTCAGTGTGGCGAAGCTGGAACAATGCTAAAGCGATCAAATTCAATAATGGATTATTAATGGCTTTCAAATGTTCATTAACGCGGTGGATTAGGGCAGATGCTGCGTGTTTGCTTCCTCGTTGTTTATTCAACGAGGGTAAAGCAGTTTCTTTCATAAATCTGTTTTTCAAGTAACTGTTAATTTGTAATTGAAATTACGAATTGGACGAATCACAAAAATTTTGTTTTTAACCGACTTCAAAAAAAGGAGGAGGTTCTCAATTCGACTGTATTTTTTTTATGTTCGTTACATTAGAACTTTGGACTGGGTGAACCAATTTTGATGTTTCTTTTTTTAATCAAAAGCAGGTGCTTGTCATGTGGTGTCACATAAATTTGAACGAGATCTGATAAGTACTTTTTGAGTAATATTGAAGTCAGTTATTTTTTGTTAGTAAAATTTTGATTATGAAGTTAATGCTAATTTGTAATTGAAATTACGAATTGGACGAATCACAAAAAATTTTTTAATAATATAACAATATACATGCATACTCTTTTCTGTATATCAGTATTTACAAAAATATTTGATTACAAAGGTATTAAGTGAAATATGCGGTCTTATCGTTAGCAATCTCGTTCAGAAAACTGACAAGCACCAGCTTTCGATTAAAAAAAGAATCATCAAAATCGGTTCACCCAGTCGAAAGTACCTCAGAAGGTAACAAACATAAAAAATATACAGTCAAATTGAATACCTCCTCCTTTTTTGGAAGTGGGTTAATAATGGAAAAAGATAGGAATAGAAAGAGAAATACAAACTCATTATTCAAATTTCAGCCTCGCTGAGAATCGAAACCGATTCTATCGATTTAAACGGTGGTCCGGTATGGTAACGCCATGTGGCCTGTGGGTCGTCAATAATAATTGTAGTGCTCCTTATTTAAATACTATGTAGTTGAAATCATTATTTATTTTTTCTTAATTTATACCATTTATATGAATATAATAAACAATAACGATAATAAAACAATTATTCGGAAACCCAGAACTGGAACACAAGTTTTGATGGTGATTTCGATGTTTACGTTGTTCCGTTGAAGTAGTTATTTGTCAAAACTGGAACACAAGTCTAGTGATGTTGCGATCAGTCCTTCTTAATTTCAGTCCAGAAGTAATAAAATCTGTTGAATTTACAGTATCATTCCTCCGAAATTTACACGATAAGCAATTTAAGGATGCAATAACCAACTAAAATGAACCGACTTTCACGGAATTCGGGTGAGGAATCGTTAAATTTAATTGCTGCAGAAATCCGTAACAGAATATTTTAATGTAATAAATTTCATTTTAAACGACACGAAAGTACGTTCATTTCCAATTTGAGATTTATTTATTTGTCATTTACAGCATCGAGTCTTCTGTTTTATTTTTTAATTAAAGGTAGGATGTGGTCTCTTTGGGTAACTTCGTATTTAAACTTTTTTAATAATGCAGAAAAAATAATAACATTACATACTACACACCAGCAACCAGATATCAGCGGCCGAATTTGGTCCTTAATTCATACTGGGAAAGTATAATTTTACATTAATACTTCGTTATACATATAATACTAGCTGACCGGGCAAACGTTGTTCTGCCAAAAATTTTTTAGGGGTAGGGGGATGAAAAATAGCTGATGTCCGATTATCAACCCTAGCCGATATGCACGCAAAGATTCACGAAAATCGGTCGAGCCGTTTCGGAGGAGTTCAACTTCTAACACCGTGACACGAGAATTTTATATATTAGACTAGCAATTGCCCTCGCTTCGCTTCGGAAAAAATAGTAGGCACTTTAGTTAAGTTACAGAACATACTCTTAAAGCAGCATGATTGATCATTAGAACCGCATTACGATGAAAAGTCAATAAACGTATCATAACGTTTCGGTATTTTTAGGGTTCCTTTTTTAGGGTCGCGCTTTGCTTCGTCTTTTATTTTGCGTACGGTAAAGGACTGGAATTGCTTGCGTTGGTATTCCCATCTGATTATAATGTGGGTGACTCCAAGTCAAGAGTGAATACTATCTTTTGGCTTTACCATCCACAACTTCATTTCCGCTTACCATCAGGTGGTTTTCTGGTCAAGCATTCACTTTCTCTGCATAAAAAAACACGTCTCCCAAAATCACTCACTCCAATGCCCGTCTGTCTGTCTGTCTGTCTGTCAAGACCTTTTTCCTTAGGAACGTGAGAAGGTAACAAATTAAAATTAATATCCAAATCAAGTCTGCAATCCCTAGGAGCTGTGAAAAGATCTGTGTTTCTCAGTTCCGTTTATCTTTTCGTTACACAGCTATGTTAGGTTCCACTAAATATTTAAGTTAGGTTCAACAACCCTAGCTCGCACTTGGCCGGTTGCTTTTACTTATTATTATTATTTCATCATATTATTTTCAAAATTTTGTGTGTTCTAAGTTTTCTTAAGTTTTGTGCCGTTTGGCTAATCCATTAGTATTTCACATTATTTAAGTAACCCAGACTTTAAAAAAGAAGTACCTAGTCTTATATTCTTCTCCAAGGTACAATCTATGTCTATACCCAAACACATCAAGATTGGTTCAGCGGTGCGAGAGAGTTAAGGTTAATTCGATGAGTTATGTGAGAATGGTAATAAAGGAGCAACACATTCCTGCATTTATTACATTGTAGTTTTGGCAAATTAATAAGTCGGCAAAGGGGAGATATTTCTTCACAGAAAATAAGAAAACTCAGCACTCTGCACTCTGAACGCGATGTTCCTGAGGATATGCATTATAATTGTTAATTAATAACATTATTATTATTATTATTTCTCCATGGGGTTCGCCTGGATAACTACCACCCTTGAGCATGAGTCAGCCGCCAAACGACTCCTCATGTTCGGGCTGAGGGCTTGAGAACCAGTTCTTTCTTTCTTTTTCTTCCCTCTTTCTTGGCCGGCAACGAATCAGTGATTGCTTGAAGCAGTGATGCTTTTGGTGTTGCTGATGTCCTTGGGCGACGATAGCCATATACCATCAGGTGGATCGTCAGCTCGGCTATTTCCATAAAAAAATTACGAAACACTTAGTTATTTTAAATAACAATCCTAAGCTTGATTTAACACGTCACAATATGCTTTGTATGTGGTTTGTATGTATTTTATTATCAATTGTTCAATTCAATTTGTTCAATGTCAGTTGTTCGTACAACTCATATCTATGATACAACTAAATTATGATTTTCAACGCCTTCCAGAGTGAAATATAAAAAATGCTAAATTTTTAGTCAGTTATAGGTATTTGAATTATTGTAAAAAAATTACTTCATGCCACATTTTGGCTCCATCTTGCAAATTAGAAAAAAACTAAGATATGCATAGATACCTGATTTTGTGTGAATATTTGTGTATATTATGTAGATTAGTCAGATAAAGGTATGTGTTTGAATTATTGTAAAATTGTAAAAATAGATAGGTACTTCAGTGCTACGTTTTTGATCCATCTTGCAAAAAAACTAAGAAATGTATGTACCTATGCCTTAATTTGGATGAAGAAAAGGTTTTTGTAAGTTTAAAACACATCGACTCATATTTTATTTTCTCGCTTTTTTATGGAACCCTAAAAATATCCTATAATTTAAGTTGAAGACTCGATATCGTAGTAAAGTCCTGTTGAATTCGTTTCATTTGTAAAATGTACAAAAACTCATTTTTCGGTTTTGATATCGTGCAAGTAACGATACAACATGAAAAATGCAGTTATTTCGGAATCACAGACGGACTCTTCAATTTTATTTATTTGTAGGTAAAAAAGAGGTTTGTATGTATTAAAGTCGTTGGCGTGAATCAACAAATACAGCGCCATCTAGTGGCCAAGACAGTAATAGATCAGTTACTCATACATAATTAATTTGCGTTTTTCCACCACTTCCAAGGTGAAATTAATAAAATGCTGAAATTATATTGGAGCACATAAATACGCAAAAAACATGCTTTTGAAAACAAAATAAGTAAACAGATATCCACTCAGTAATAGGGATTTGAATTAATGAAAAAAAATAACTTTTAAAGGCATTTTATGGTCTTTCCATGTCATATAAGTAAAAACTAACATATGCATGTATTACTCTCTTTGTACGGAGAAAACGTTTTTTATTATTTAAAACAAATCAGCTGACATTTTTTTATTTTTCCATACAAAATATCCCTAAGGAACCCTTTGGTGTGGAACCATAAAAAATAGCTTAAATGCTAAGTTGAAGACTTTTCAATATCTTAGTTAAAGTCGTGTTAAAATTTATTCAGTGGTTTCAGAGATTTGCGGAGACAAACAAACAGGCAGACAGGAAAATTTTTTTTAAACTCATTTTTCGGTGTTGGTATCGTGCAAATAACGATTTGCAACTTGAAAAAATCATTTTCAAAATCACAGTTTAACTCTTCAATTTTATTATATGTATAGAATAGATAAAACATAGTTGTAACACATTACAAAAAATAATAGGCTTAACTCTGTGGAAACGTAGAATACGTGAATATGTAGAATACGTGTGATCAATCAAGCTATTACATGCCACCATCTTCTATTAACTTTACTTCTGCGTCAATGCAGTCACATTCACGCTAGAGAGAAGTTACACATATTCCTAGAAACCGGGGACGTTTTAATGAAGCAGTGCACTTTACCATCAAGAAAAACTTTCCGAATTGACGAAATGCAAATGGAAAACAGTAATTTGGAGTTTCAGCTTCGCTTAGTTTCATAACCTAAGTGATTCTCCAGGGAGAGAACTGGGAAGGGGAAGACGCAAATATGAACTTTTTTGTAACAAATATACCGATGTATTTTTATTTTTAAAAGATGTGCTAAGGAGTTTTTTTACGGCTTTTCTTCTCCTCCATGACAAAGCACCTTTGCGAAAAGCTGGTTGATTAAAAAAATGACGTGCATAAGTGTATCAATGATACCTACATGAATAAATGATTTTGAATTTGAATTTGAATTTGAAATTTGATGGAGGGAAGACACTTTTGTATGACAGGAAGTAAAATAGTAGTCTTTCAAATATACTTTTATAAGTGTTGCGAGGGTGCAGATCCTCCACAAATATAATATAGTAAATCTCAGGGCTGGGCAGGGTCATATGTTAATAATAGTCCCAATAAACCAAAGTTATTTGTAATCATGTAACCAACACAAATGGAACAACAATGTTAATTTAGTACATTAAAATCATTCATTGTAGGTATTAATAAGTTTAAAGGAATAACCATGAAAACAATATCAATAATACGATATTCTTCCCGTATGGGAACCCAGCTGACAGTTGCATTTTCGTAAACAAACCCAACTGTCAAGATTTAAAAATTTAGAAGAAAAATGCAACTGCCAGCCAAGGGATATTGAACGAGGTATTATTATACCTCGTTACAATACCCCGGGCTCCCCTCAACCTCAAAAACCTCAAGTTTTTTTTTTTTTTTTACAATAAAAGTAGGAATTAAAACTAGAAGTACAACAAATTAAAAAAATATATAACATAAAATAGTAATTGAAGGAGAAAACGAAAAAAATAATAATAACACATTATAACTAAATAATAAGCAAAACAAGAGAAGAGCAAACATATAAAATTAAGAAATTAAAAGCTAGAGACAACATAAAAAGAAAATAACAAGAGATAAAATAAAAGTAAAGTTAAATTAAAAGATTAAAACTATACGTGACACCTGGGCTTCAGATCTTTAACATGCCACCGGCCTAAATGATGTCCTTCATAATCTACCAGTTCGTAGACGAGAGGTGAAATTTTCTTTAATACTTTACACTTTATAAATTTTGGAGCTAATTTTGCCGAAAAATATTTACCTGAATCAGAAATTTGGTAATTTCGTTTCCAAACAGTATCACCCTCATCAAATGATAGATGTTGACGTTTGGTATTATAATGGACAGCATTCGACCGATGTGCATGCCAAAGACGAGCCTGTACATCGTTAAATAATGTCGAAAGTTGGCCAATATTATCTGCAAACTGATCACGAGGAGCAAATATTATTTCCTCGGATAAATCGGAATCACCATAGACGGACCCACAAGGCACGAGTTCCCTTCCGAATACTAAAAATGCAGGTGTATACTTGGTAACTTCATTAACCGCAGTATTCATCGCAAATTGAATCTTATTTAAATTAAGATCCCACGTGCGATGATCCCGATCAACAAAAGAAGCTACAACAGTGATAATTGTTTTATTGTAACGCTCTACTGTATTCACCTGAGGGCAATGTAGTGGTGAGTAGAGCACTTTAGGTATATTGTATTTACGGAACATTTCCTGTAAATCACAACTAATGAATTGTGGACCATTATCCAAAAATATGGTTTCCGGTATACCGTACGTCATAAAAACAAGATTTTCTAAAATATGTTGTATAATAGCAGTCGTAGCACGTTTGATTGGGAATAATAAACAATATTTACTAAAACAGCAAGTAACAACAAAAATAAATTTATTTAATTTTCGCGTCATTGGTAAAGGTCCTATTAAATCAATTGATATAGCTTGGAAAGGTCTGGAACAAACCTTTGGTTCACCCATTAAACCTATGGTTCTCTGAGTCTGATGTTTGTGTTCCAAGCACGTTTCACACTTTGAGACAAATTTAGCAACATCGCGATACATTCCTTTCCAAAAATATCTTAATTTAATTCTCATATATGTTTTATAAGTACCAAAATGACCACTTGTAGGCGTACAGTGATTTTCTTTAATAACATCTGAGACATATTGAGAAGGAATAACCTCCTTCCAATCAAATTCTGAACTAATAAAATTGTTACTCCGAACGTATCGAAATAGTTTATTACTCTGTATAGAATAATCCGGACAAGAAGCAGGAGTATTTAGGCATTTAGAACGAACATCATTATACCATGTGTCATTCGTATGTGCTGGGTCATATTGTATAAGATTAATACACGGAAAACGTGAAAGAGTATCTGGTACCAAATGATCCTTCCCTTTTTTATGTTTCAACTCAAAGTTAAACGCAGATAAGCGAATACTCCAACGAGCCAAACGTCCTGTAGGATTGTTTAAATTAAGGAACCATTGTAAAGCAGAATGATCTGTATAAATAGTAAACTTAGTACCATTATCCAAATAACAACGCCAGTGTTCTAACGCTGTTATCACACTTAATAACTCTCTCTCAGTAATACTATAATTACGTTGGGCGCCGTTTAATGATTTACTCATGTATGCGATAGGTTTTTCAACTCCATCGAACTCTTGAGCAAGCATTGCTCCTAGTCCATAACTGGAAGCGTCACAGTGAACAGAAAAAGGTTTAGTAAAGTCCGGTCTAGCCAGTAAAGGAGCAGAAGTTAAACAAGTTTTAAGATTGTGAAAAGCTTTATCCGCTTCATCAGACCAAACAAAAGTAGGTGGTTTAGAACCCTTTTTACCAGTTGAAGTCAGTTTATTTAAGGGTGCTACCATATCACTAAAATCCGGTATAAAACGACGGTACCAGCTCGCAGTACCTAAAAACTTTTTAACATCACGAGCTGTTTTAGGAGGAGGAATACCTAAAATAGCTTTGACTTTTCCGGGGTCTGTACGCAGACCATATTCATCAACAATAAATCCAAGATATTTTAATTCCTTACGAAAGAAAACACACTTTTTAAAATTAACAGTAATATTTGCACTACGTAATTTTTGTAGTACAGTATTTAATGTATTTATATGATCCTCAAAAGTGTTAGTAGCAATAACAATATCATCCAGATAACAAAATACTTTATTATCATCAATAGTTGAGAAAAGTGTATCTATAAATCGTTGTTGAGTCGCAGGAGCATTAGTTAAACCAAAAGGCATAACTTTAAAACAAAACATACCACGACCAGGTACATGGAATGCTGTTTTCAATCTATCTTCCTTACGTAATGGTATCTCCCAAAAAGCTTTAGCTATATCAATAGAACTAAGGTACTTAGCGTCCCTAAGGTTATCTAAGATATCGTTAATAAAAGGAAGTTTATACGCGTCTTTTCGAGTAATAGAATTTAATTTTCTACTATCTACGCAGAAACGCCATTCACCGTCTTTTTTAGGAGTAATGATTACAGGGTTAAGCCAAGGACTTTCACAGGGTTCGATTACATCTAACTCTAACATGTTATCGACTTCAGCTGAAAGAGCTCTTTGTTTTTCAGGTGAAAGCCTGTAACAACGTTGACGAATAGGCAGATGATTGTCAGTGTCAATCATATGTTCGACCAAATTAGTTCTACCTAAAGGACAAACGTCAGTTGATATGTTTTTAAATTCTTCAATAATTTTATCTGCTGACAACCTTTCACTATTATTTAAATTGTCATAGTGCGTAACTTGATTATCCTCACAGTCTATTAAAAATATAGGTTCGTTAGGATATTTGGTAAGTTGAATGGCATCGAGAACCTCATTGGTTATCATAAATGCTTTCCAAAAATCAATACCAAGAATTAAAGATTGCTTAATATCAGGTATTACATGAGCTGTTATAGTGTGAGATTTATTTTTAAAATTAATGGGTAAATTAATTGTACCAATAGATGAAATGTGTTGTCCATTAGCAACGGAACCACTTAATTTAAATTGAGTGTTAACGATAAAATTGTGTTGAACGAGTTGCAAATGTGCGTTATTAATTGTGATAGGACTACCACTATCCAACAGGCCAGCAAGAGTTACATTATTTACTTTAATGTGTATAAATGGCCGTTCTAAATTACGTTCATCGTTAAAAAGGATTGTAGACATGTTGTAAGAACGCATGAAAATATTAAGCTGTCTAAGCCAGCTTTCCCAGTCAGCTCTACAATCCTTCCCTACTAGTTTTTTTTTTTGGTGAAGTTTCTAAAGATTTTTTACAATTAATACATTCTGTAGCTTTATATCCTTTAAAACCACAACGAAAACAAACCACATCTGTCCGTTTACAAGAATGTAGATTATGCGTATTAACTCTACATCTCGGGCAGAATAAAGGTTGAGAAACCGAATAAATAGCTTGAGAGGTCGTAGGAATCTCAGGAGTATTTAATGATTCGTAGAACTTGCCAGCTTTAAATAAGGAATCGACAGAAATTATATTTTCGGGTAAAAGCCTACCCCGTAAAGATGATGATAAATTTCTTTTAAGGTATTCTAATTTATTATCATCTGACAAAGGTACTCTCAGTTTCTCAAATAGTGTTTCCATCTTTGTGAAAAATGTTATCACAGAATCAGTATCATTTTGTTTACAATTATCAATCAATTTCATAATTTTATAGTCATGATCATGAATGTCAAATGCAAAATAAAATTCATCTTTGAAATTTTCCCAGCATTGTAAATACTTGACTTTATTACGGAACCAAGATAAAGGTGTATCTTGTAGCATGTCATACAACGAAAGGAACAATTTTTCATTTGAAACTCTATGATTTATTGCAAATTCTTCAACTCTTTTTATAAACTCTCGGGGACAACCATCACCTTTATATTTGAACTTTTTTATTTCACTTAAAGCCTTATCATTTAAACATGATAATGCTTGTACTAGTTTGTCTAAGCTAACGTCTTCATTAACTGACTGTTGAGTCGTTGAAGAAGATGCAGGTGAATTTATTATAAAATTGAACTGTTTATTTAAAGCCAAAAAATCGTCCATTGCTCTTTGATGAAGAGTAATAATAGATTCGTCATGATAAGTTTCAATTTCTAAAAGATCGCATCTTCCAAGTAGATGTTGGAAGTAGGTTTCTAATTTACTTTTATTTAAATTAGATGGCTTTAACTCATATAATGATAATTTTCCTTTTAAAGCGATTAAAATATTACGTATCTCCTTTAAATCTTGTTCTACAGGATAAGGAGAAGAAGATGTAGTGATACCATTATTAATTAATTTTATTAACTGCTCCTTTAAAAGAGGAACAGACTCACGCGGTTCTTCGCCGCGTGCAAGGATCTCGTATATTAACTCCGATTTATTAAGGAAATTAGGATTCATTATAATTATTTTATTCTAGATTATTGCAGATAATATATAAGTTCTGTTCAACAGGGTAATAATTGTTATTGTGAACGTTCGTAACAATAAATATAAAATTTAATATTATATCAATAATTCATTGACAATCAATAATTAATCGTCACTAAGCAACAACAACAAAATGCCATTTTGTGTCATAACAATAAAAATTACAATAAATTATAATTATAAGTATAAAAAAAATGACTCGAATAACTAATAAGGGCCGCTATGGGATGGGGACGATAATGTCTTTTAGAATTTTGAAAAACTTATCGGACGGACAAAATGACTTAGACGTACTGCATTAGGACGGAGTACCTGCGCAAGGGTTGCTCGTTTCATTCCACAGTTCAGTATCAAGCCATCTTCACCAGCCTTTCTGCCGTCCTCGAGGTCACACACGTAGTGTATATATTTTACGTCTGCTTCAGAGAGCTATAGACCGCACATTCCTCTATGTAGAAGTTGCGAGATATCAGTATTAGGTATTTCAATCCGTATTGGGCGCCAGTGCGAGGGCGCAGATCCTCCACAAATATAATATAGTAAATCTCAGGGCTGGGCAGGGTCATATGTTAATAATAGTCCCAATAAACCAAAGTTATTTGTAATCATGTAACCAACACAAATGGAACAACAATGTTAATTTAGTACATTAAAATCATTCATTGTAGGTATTAATAAGTTTAAAGGAATAACCATGAAAACAATATCAATAATACGATATTCTTCCCGTATGGGAACCCAGCTGACAGTTGCATTTTCGTAAACAAACCCAACTGTCAAGATTTAAAAATTTAGAAGAAAAATGCAACTGCCAGCCAAGGGATATTGAACGAGGTATTATTATACCTCGTTACAGTGTTAGAACGAATTTTACATATTTTTATTAGGATTTTTTTTTATGGAAATAGCTGGCAAACGAGCTGACGATCCATTTGATGGTAAGTGGCTATCGTCGCCCATGGACGCAACATTAAAGGCATCACTGATGCGTTGCCTGCCATGAAAGAGAGAAGAAAAGAAAGAAAGAACTGGCTCTCAAGCCCCCTGCCGGAACATGACGAGTCGTTTGGCAGCTGACTCATGCTCAAGGGGGGCAGCTATCCCGTCGAACCCCATGGAGAAATAATAATAGTAATAATGGTATTAATTTAACAATTAACTATTTATAACTATTAAGCAATATTGCGACTATCCTGTAGTTAACGCTAATTACGTTGCTAGGGACGCTACCTTCTATTATGGTATGCGGGTTCGAATTCCAGAACCTTTGAAACTTAGTCATTTGTTGTATTAGTAGGTCATATATTTTTTCAACGAAGTCACAACATTATAAAACAATATGGGACTTAAAATGTTTTGCATATCGATGATCTAAAAAAGTTTATTTTCGCAATGTTCCCCGAAATTAATCGAAGTCAACCATCACGGGTACTGAATGGTTAAATCATAAATTAAGGACCCGGGTGTTTCAATCCCATGATAAGCGATTATCTGAAAACTAGTTACAACAACAATACTACTAATTTTATCCTTGAAAAGTTTTGGGATGCTCTCTAAACGTAATAGTTTGAATCTCGATGTGCTTTTTATTCTAATTCAATAATAATAAATAAATAATCAATTTATTCAATAATAATCCATAATGTGAACATAAGTGAATGATAACAAGAGGTAAGCAACGATATGAAGAGTTATTCAAAGTTAAGCAATTGAAGCTGAATGACTTCTGATGTCATTTTACTAGCGGTGATATCGAAGGACATTCTTAACTTTCTTAATTTTTATTTTTAACGTTTAATTTGTATCACTATAGCATTCTACAACTACTCATTGAGTGTCTTCACTAAAGGCTTAATCACAATATCCTCTCTTTTGTTTCTAATAATACAATTTCAGCTCATGTTATTCGACAATGCGTCAACAAAAGTTCGCAAGTATTAATCCAACATTCTAGTTTTCGAACAAAGACAAATGATTGCATTCGAATTTTGAGCGAAACTGACATTTCTGGCGTGCAATTAAACATTTGGAGCTAACTTCTGCCCAAACTAAATATGTTGTTTTTGCTTCCAAACTCCAACTCGAGGTGCTGCTGAGCGAAATTTCAACCAATTTAATAGTTTCAAACGGTGCCAATTTCTTAATGTCGCAAACTTTAATTATTTGTTTATATAATTTTATATCTTTATGTCGTTAAAACATTTGGAGCTGGAGTTTATTCAAACGATTAGTTCTGCATTTTTAGTTCAAATCGTGATGCGATTGAGCAAAGTTTGGAACGTGTTGTTATCGAACTAAAGTTCCAAAGATAAAGATTCCACTTTTAAACGATCCGTGCTGTTCTATCCGAATTCGAATTTTAAATTCCTTCGCTTCTAAAGCGAACTTAACTATCATTTCTGCAGTGGCTGAAGTTTTACAGAATGCTGCTTGATAATCTCGTACACCTTGGCAGATTTTAACCCAATAACTGTTTTTAATATGGACCTGGACTATGGATGGCTCGTGTTTTTGTCACTTATTTTGTCATGTTTTTCTCCCTGTCTACTTTGTTTATTTTATTTGTTTTCGTGAAGTTTTTATTTGTCTTTTAACTGGTCACCTCATTTCTTGTAGTTTCTCATTCCCATTACAAAACGCCATTCATTTTACATTATTCTGTGTTGCGTACACCGTCTGTAGCTCACCTGATGACCTTCCTGTGATTCCCATATTGCTTTGGCATAAAATCAGTGTGTATTTAGTGTACTCTATTTTACTATGATCTTTAAGATAATCCTAGTAATATTATAAATATGAAAGTTTGAGAGGATGTTACTCTTTCACGCAATAAACTACAGGACGGATTTTAATGAAATTTTGCGCACATATAGACCATGATCTGAAATAGGGCCTAGGGTACTAATTGTCCTGGAAAACCGCAGCAAAGTCGCGGGCAGAACGCTAGTAATAAAATAACGAACAATGAGCAAGCATCGGTTCCATAGCTATGTAGAAGGTGCCTAAGGGGCCATCCATAAATTACGTAACACTAATTTCATGACTTTTTGACCCCTCCTCCCCTCCTTGTCACAGCTGGTCACATTTGTGAGACCTCCCCCCTAGTGTGACGTCACATATTATGAAATTTTACATCTAGAAATTATTAAATTAAAACAGCAGTTCCGAAATAAGTTTTATTTCCATTAATTGTTTTTTTTTTAATATTTACTTATACATACCAATTATTCGATTTTGAAATGTGACGTCACGAAATTTAGGACCCCGTCCCACCCCTTGTCACACAATGTCACACTACATCGTCCCTCCCCCTCCCCCTAATGAGTGACGTAATTAATGGATGGCCCCTAAATAGTATTTTTCCTGGCAAATTCATTTAATAAATAAAATCCTATCTTCGTGTTTACGCTTCCTGGCGCTCCAAATGAGGACACCTGTCTGGACGGTTGACATCTCTTTTAGAAACTACTCCCTGTTACTTGGTGTTTTATGTTTTGGGTCACTAATGACGTGTTGTTTTCTTACAAACCTATATTATTAGGTAATACATGAAGAGAAAACCTCAGTACCCTTATGAATCTTTAAGAATAAGAGTCTGTCTTGATATAGGCAGGGAAACTTTACACGGAGAATCAGTGCTGAAAGGTAAATGTTACTTAAAAAATAGAACATTCAGGAGGGTTAAGGCGCGGTGTGATCTCAATATTCACAAAACTGGGTTTCTTTGGTGCTCGAGTACGAAACCCAATGAAAATATCGCACGCAAAAAATACAGAGCATAGAAAAAAGGTCTAAAGAAAAATGTTAACCGAATAGAATATTAAATAGTTGTTTAATATTTCCAATAAAAAATCGTAATTTGCTATACAAAAATAAACTTAATCGTCGACGTTCTCTGTACTTTAAGCGGTAACAACATATATTTTTTTTTAAGAATATAATACGTATATGGTTTTATTAAAACTTAAACCGGACAGTTAATGAATTTAATGTGTATATTCTGAATTATCTAAGGAAAACCCTCAAATTAAATGTATATTCGCAATCTAGTTACATTGTTAGCAAAAATATGCTCTGCAATTTTGAACCCTATTCAGCGTCACGTAAATGTAACATTAGATTAGCGCAGATATGCGGTTGTGTGAGTAAAATCAACGTTTTTAAATCGTAGTCATACCGCGCCTTAACATGAAGAAACCTGTGGTGAAATTGAATAACGGCCGAATTTCGACTGTCTGAGCGGGTTCATTAGTACTAACAGATTGACAACCCATTGACGGCAAACTGCAAACTTTTAGAATATGCGTATCCTCTGATACAACTCTACTTGCGGTACGCTATGATATTTTACTGTTGTGGAAAATATAGTTAAAAGTATCAGGCGTTACTTTGTGGAAATCCATTGTCATTAAGTTAGAACTTTACAACTAACCATCGTAGACCTTTCTTGATGATGCTCCATTTCGAGGCGAAACACGTGTTGGTGCTGGTATGTATGTTGGTATATACTTTTAATTATTGTAGTGCATGTTTCCGTTGTGGGAGGGAGGGAGGTGCCACGTATGTCTAAAAGTATATACCATCATACACGTTAACCGTGCATTGTTGCAAAGTAGACTAATAGTAACTTAATTTTGTGGAAAAATTAAGTATTCTAAAAAATAAAAAAAGGAATTTAAAGAAAGAATTGCCTAATTTAATACAAATACTTTTCCGATTGACATAAAACAAGTATAAACTAGTGTTATCCCAACCTTACTACTCATAATACATTAGTGAAAATAGCCTTTACATATAACATACAATAAGTAATACATTAATTACTGTAAATTCACTACACTTTGCCTACAATTTAGTCCTAGTTTTGGTAATTACTGCTTAAAGTCCATGTGAATAAGGCCGAATATTAAATAGATTTTGGTTAGTATAATCACAGTAGGTACGAGTAGTTACTGCATGTGTTCAAGGTAATAAAGGTCGTAATAAAGTCTAACTATACTTATTATATCCGCAGTATGCGCAGTTACTGTGCATATCTTAATTAAAAAATAAAAACTTAATGGGATTAAAAATAAAAAAAAACCTACAGCTAATTATGCTAAGAACACTCTCAAATAAAAAAAAAACTAGACCAAAATTGGTTTATCCGTTTGGGAGCTACGATGCCATAGACAGACATACAGATCCATAGATACACAGACACATAGATACACAGACTCACATATACACAGACACGTCGAAGTTATAACACCCCTCTGTTTTCATCGGGGGTTAAAAACCTGGCGAAACTATACTGTTGTTGATAACAATACTGTTGTTGTACAAATAAATATACTGTTGTTGATAAGGGTAAGGAAAGTTAGGAAGATTTTTCTTGAAATGAACTTACTAATTTAATGCTTAAAATATTTCCTATGTCCTATAAGCTATCGTAACGATCAGTTGATCTGGTAGAGTTCACTGCACTCTCAATCAATATTTAATTTTCGATAAAAATCTTTACTGTGGATATTGATAGCACGGCAGGATTTTGACCACAAAAATTGCGTTGAAAGTGTTGATTAAAATTGTATAGCAGTATATGGAAAAACCAATTGATCATCGACGATATTATTCGAAATAGTTAAACGGTTTTGGATTATTTTTTATATCGGATATTCGGATTATTTTCATTTTCGAATGTGGAACTACATATTTTTTTTTACTTAATATAATTAAATGTTTGACCACAATCCCAGGTGATGGTAAACTGGAGATGCAGACTTAACTTCTAAGTTCACTCTTTTCTTAAAGAATCTCAGTCAGAGGCGGGAACGCGGGGGCATTAAAGCATATGAGATGGTCAGTATTCACGTCTTAAGTGCCATTCAATACTTCATCACCGACAAAGGCAATACAATAAAACAATAGACATACCGTGCTTAAAGAAACTTATCGTCGCTGCGCGTGCGAATCCGCGTAAGAGCAACTTGTAAAGACCGCGTATTTGCTTTTTGATGATTTTACAGGAGGAAGATAAAACTTAATATATCAGCGATATTAATTCTTATTACTGACTGAACTTAACAGCTAGTTCTTTACGACTTTCTTTATTTTAACTAGCTGTTAAGTTCAGTCGGTAATAAGAATTAAAATCGCTGATATATTAAGTTTTATCTTCCTCCTGTAAAATCATCAAAAAGCAAATACGCGGTCTTTACAAGTTGCTCTTACGCGGATTCGCACGCGCAGCGACGTTATGAAAGTACTTTGTCTATTTTATTTTATGTTATACCTTGGAATTCGATATTTTAGTATTAATTTATATAAATGCAATAAAACGAAAGCAGATGGAGAACCATTTTATATTATTATCTTTTTCAGACAAATTAGACAAAGACAAATAAGGCACACAGCCATAGAGTACACAGAGTAATGAAACTCTTAAACTCTCACAGGTAATTACGAGTGGTAAAAAATTGCTTTCGTGCTATGGAAAACACGATATGCTTCCGTTCCTTTCCATCGTTTCTTTTATTTATTACGCATATCAGTCCGGGCAACTAATATGGGTCTCCGCCATCTTGGTATGTTTTGGCCATATTAGTCCGGACACCGCCTGGTGGTGTTTTTCAAAGTAGTCCGTTTTCAGGATCTAATTTACATCCTATCCCTAACACAAAGGTGTTATACGTCAAATTGTTCACGATGAAGCAGGCCAGGTAGTAAAATAGTTTTTAAATAAGTTTCGTTCCAAATACATCAGCATTAGTCATCAAAGTAGTCTTTAAGGTAAAACTTCCGAGATTAGCCACTAACCCCTCACCAATCCACATTGGAGCAGTATCATGAAGTAGGCCAGCCTAAGCGTCGGAAGTTTTTGAGTGCCCAAAGGCCTTTGAAATAGTTTAACGACTACAGCAAATTTACGTACCCTCCGCTGAACTGAAATCATCATCATCATCATCATCATCCTGCCCATTTCCCAATTTTATTTGGGATCGCTGCATTGAAATGTTCTAATAAATTTTTGCTACCAGCGCTCACCCATAAGTATGGGTCATTGTTGGCCAATTCCCATGTTCAATGAACTCCTTCTATCTGCACTTACTTAAATTGACGTTATATTGCGTGACGATAATGTTATTTGTGTGATTGTATTTTACCTTTGGAGATACATTTAATAAGAGTCTTTAAAGCTTTTGACACGGCACCGTATTGGTGTCTCTCCAGTTACAGACGGGAAATTGGCATGTCTGATTGATTCACGCACGGCTACTAGGATATTATATGTAAAAGAAAAACTCATATAATCTTAAATTAACATTCGGTAATGTTATGCTACGTTCTACGATGCTTTAGTTTAATAAGATAAACGCTGCACGCTCGGGAATTGCAGGTTATCTTCTCAGACGAACGTTTAAGAGGAAATTGCGCCAGTCCAGTTTAAATTATTGCTCTCTTGGACTTGTAATAATCTTTTCATCAGAGAAGTGTTTTGATTCAGTGTTAGTTAAGCCTGCACTTCCATCAGTGTAATTGTTTTTTACTGACTTAAAAAAGAAGGTTCTCATTCGGTTTTATTTTTTGCCGGACTGCCAAGGAAGGGCTTTGATTTTAACTGTGAATCAACTAGATAAGATCGAGTAATCGAATAATAAAATAGACGATAAAATGTACTAAATCAAGCAAGGCGCCATCTAGCGACACCAGCGCATAACGCCATTAGGACATAACACGTGCCAGAATGAAAATGAAAGAAAGAATTTTTCTATCTACTTAAGAAGATTTTTCCTATCGACTCAGCGATTGCACGCCATGGTGTACGATGGTTTACTTGGAGTTTGGAAAGTCGTTTTTTTATTTTGATATATTTTAGCAGTCTTGAATAACATGTCTTGGATAACAGACTATACAGAATAAGAAGATATAAAGAACAAACTCGGTATGTAAATTACAGAAACAGTAAGTAATACTGTAGAAGTAATAATAGCCGAAGATTTACATTAAAATTGATATCTCGACGTTGAATGACAGCAGTAGAGCCCAAAATCCAACGTAATACAAAAATAAGTTACATTTTTTGTTACACTTAATACCTCTCCCTGAAAGAGCTTTATATTTTTTTGTTAAAAACCTTTTAAGCGCGATGCGAGACGGTAAGCCTCGAATAATTAGCGTCATTAAATTTATGGAAATAAATTGTAATTTCGGCGAAAATGTACTTAAATGTCAGATATTTATGCTCTTCATGAACTCTTTTGTGTATCTTATACACTGTTTGATCGTTAATCGTACTAGTCAACCCATATCAATCCACTAAAAAAATTCACTAAACTAGCTGTTGCTTACAGCTTCGCACGTGGAAATTATGTTATACCTTATTTTTACCTCTTGTAGAACATAATTTAAAAAAACTGTGAATTCGTAATAATATTCAGGAATTTTTATACTGAAATCCACAATACAATCAATCTGGGAAAAGATATGAACCTACGAACGAACTTCACGTACTACGGGCTGCAATCATAACTCTTCTTTTTACTTTGTAATTGTATTATAAACTAAACCTTTAGAAAAGCTAGTTTATGTAACAAAAAAACAACCTTATACTAAATAAGCCAATAAATCTGATAAATATAAAAAAACATCTTCACATTTTTTTATTCAAACATAAATATTCAAAGACTCCACTCCAAGTACTCTACAACCATCAGAGCATCTCTGATAGCTCTTGACGTCAGAAACAGTGAAAAGGTTTATCGGGTGGGATCAAAGATGCTCGTAGTTTGAGTGCCCTCCGGCTTTTACCATTATATCCAGCGCTGGTCTCAACTATTGTTCACGAGAAGGCTTACAGAAACTTATTTGTTTTGGAATGAAAAGCTTACACAGGACACGACACGGCTACGATAAGATCATAACACTGGTTTGGAATTCGATCGCTGCTGCTACACTGCTGTTATAAAATGTCTTAAAACATGGCTTAAAACTGTGGCAATTAATTGACTAGTTTTCGAGCTCCACGCCTCTCATGCATACATGGCAAGTTGCGTATGTGTACGTATTGTACACATAAGCAAAGTAAGATGTCGTGGTCTTATCGTCATCGTCGTCCGATGAAGATACAGTCTATGTGGTCATCTGTTTATGTTAGTAGGTTAGCTTTAATACCTTCTCATCGTGACAACAAAAACTGTGGTCCTGTGGTCTGTTAACTAAAATTGTGTAAATCTGTTCACATTTCACATTTGATACTGCATTTTGTCGTTTTCGGCAGAAATAACACTGTCGTCCGACGTCGTTTTACACTTCCAAGTCCAGCACTAGAGTATATTTGCGCTCTATCATTGGTCGAAGTTATCCAATACCCAACAAGTGGCTACGAGTCTTATGTTCAACGTTAATCAGGTCTATGATTGGTCAAAATTGTTCATCCAATGTCAACTGATTCGTCTTCAGGTACTTCTTCAAAGCTTGTCGTCTAAATGTATAATTGTAAAGTTCTTGAATAAAAGTAAGGAATAAGCAAGAATCTGCAAAATGGCGGATATTCCAAGATGGCGGATAGAAAAAGGAACCGGTTAAGTTCCTTACGATTTACAAGGAGAGTGACGTCATACTAAATTCGATATAGTATAAGACGCCCGAAATATTTGTAAATTCTATTGAAATTTTTCGGTATTTTGATTGAGTGTTTTCCATAAAACATTTAAAATTACCTATGTACCTAGTTTAAAACTTTTTGTATATTAAAAGCAATATATTTTAAGGGTCTGCTATCTCATCTAGTGCTCAAATTCTGCAAGCGATCTATATTACTCTTAACCTCTGTTCGATAAACTGACATGAATGATAAAAATCGTCAACTTTGTCATAAAATTATTGAAAGCTGGGTAAGGCAGAGTTTTTTGTTTTGTTTCTTGACATGACGTTTAATTGTTTATGTACGAGTAACTGGATGATATACCACCTGAACATCCATACGATGACAAAGGGCCACTGTCACCCATGGACAACACCACCAACAACACCAACACGTATCTAACCAAGTAAAAAGACAGAAAAAGAGCTCCTAAGCCATCAGCCAGAATACGATAAGTCCCTTGGCAGCTGATTCAACCAAGAGGGTGGTAGATGGAAAGATAATAATACTATTTAAAATATTAATGACTTAATAATAATATTGAAAATATAATTCATATGTGAAGCCTTACCAATTAGGCTAGCTTCTGTCGCCTATTATGATGCCCTAGTATGCCGGCCTAGGGACAGTATTTAAGCCTCTCAAATATGGCTAAAGATTGTTTGCATAATGCTGGTAAGAGCTTCAATAGGAAGAACCTGGTGCCAAAGCTTGGTTCTTTGTTCAGTTGAGCGCAACACAAGCACCATCGGTTAGCTTGTACACTACAAGCGTTTTAATATAGCATGATTGAGGTACGTGTGAAGAGGTACTTACAGTCGCTCTGAAACTGTTCAACGTTTGGAGATCAAAGATAATTGTCGGTTACATTTCGGTCCATTGCGACACACAGATCTGAGACGAGTGAACCACTTCTTAAGAGCCATTGTTCCAGAAAAAGATTTCCAATTCTCGTTTCAGAATTATTTGGGTGTTAAATTTACTGAAATACTCGTATTTGTAACTTTACTCGGTGCTTGTTTTATTCAAAAATATTCTGCCGATTTGTGCCAATTGTTTCTAAGTAGATCGGTTTTTATGTAGTTCAACGACTTTTCTACTAATATTATACATAAATGTAAAAGTTTGAAAGGATGTATGGATGGATCTTTTTTACGCTAAAACTACTCAATAGATTTTCGTGCAATTCAGCACACAGATAGACAGAAAGCCACGGGCTGAGCGCTAGTTTTTGAAGTAAAACTCCTATAGGCGCGACTTTTTTTATGCAGAATAAGTTAGCGCTTGACAACAAAACCACAGTCCTTTGCGGTCAAAGATATTTTACCATAGATATGTTATGTCCATACATTTCGAGGTTTAGTTTTCGATCCGCGATGATATGTCATAATAATTGTCAAAGCATAACATAGAATAGTCAGGCAGAGGGGAATAAAAGAAATAGTACCGATTAGGCATAATATTATTATTGTGATTTAACATTTTGAAAATATATTGCAAAAACAAATAACTTAAAGTATGTAATTATATAATAATTAAAAATGGCGCGATTACGATATCTCTGGCGCCTTTATTTTAGCGTGGATTACACAAATTTGGCCCGTAAAAGACAATTATATAAGAATAGAAAAATCGCGATTTGGGCTTTGTTTAGAACATTCAGTACATTTTACGAGTTATTCGTGATAAACTTTCGGAATTACAAAGTTACATTAATTGCACTTTTAGGAAGAATTTAACGGTTTTTGATTCACAAACTGGCTTCCGAACGTCAAATGGTTACTGTACGCGCTGAAAAGCGTGACCTTAGTGCGCGTTTAGGTCACAGTGTGTTTACAGCAATGTAAGGTTTATTTTAAAATAATTTAAAAATTTAATTGAAAAAATACAGGTGTTAGATTTATTTTTATTTTGAATCCTTTCTCCAACCCTCGTGTAATAAGGAAGTGGCATGAAAATAGTTCTAGTTATCCAAGATTTAACCAACAAGCTTTAGAAGATTTAAAAAAGATTAAATTGCAGGAAAAGAATATTATGTACACTTATTGCTGATAAAATAACTCTTATAGCGTAGGCATCCAGTTGGCTTTACTGTGAAATTTTTGAACTATGCTTACCCAACGACTTATAGCTCATCACTTGGAAATCTAGGAAAATTAAAAATAATAAAAGATAAAAGGATATTTAAGGTTTTTATTTTACAAACAATCTAAAACCTGATATCATATCTTAGAGTTTTAAATTTGGGTACATACATATTCATTATACAAAGATTTCATTTGGTTCAATTTACGAAATATCTTCACTACCTATTATTATGCAATTTGACTTCTGCCCTATTAGTCTATGACGAATGGCATGTGCCATATTAAAATTTTTATTTTAATCAATTTTAAAAGAAATATTCTATATTAGTAACAAAATTTAACATAACGTTTTATGTATTTACCTATGGTATATAACTCTATCATTCTTATTCAATTTGGAGAAATGATTTTTGAAAAATCTCAAAACACAACTCGGCATTTTTATGACAACAATAGACAGCCTCACTCTAAGGCAGCTATCAACTGTCTACAATGAAATCCCTACACTTGACTGGATTCGACTGACTTCATTTCAACGCCCTCTCGGCATATCTACCTCCCTATACATACAACATCATTGTTTGCGGTACACATAATAAAATACGAAGCAAAACGCGACGTTTATTTATTTAATTTAAGCGGATAATTATTTTATAATGTATACCGGTCTCAGGTAGGACATAGAGACCTACATTGTATCAACCATTATGTACTTATTGTCCATAATAAAGCATCTTTGAGTTTGAGTTTGAGTTTGACGGGGGGATGTTGACAACGAAGGGATGTATACCCGCCGTGTGTCTGTATGTTCGATGGTAGAAAGGAGAGGGGGGAATTAAGTCATGTAATTCCTGCGCACACTCTCCAAAATGTATCCTATAGAATACTGAGAGGCTGGCAACTCTGCGCCTGTGCTCGAGGCTTTGTAGACCAGACTCTTGAGAGTAATCAGATTATTTTTCGTACGGAAATAACTTTCTATAATCTATGATCTGTTGATGCAGTTTCCGCTATTTCAAAATGAAAACAATACCATGAACAAAATTGAAGTACAGATAAATAATTCTACTAAGATTACATTGTATCTGTGTCAAGTCTATAGATTAAATAAGTACCTCGGGGTAACAAATAACGGTATTATTAACGGTAACGGTATTATTAACGGTAATTGTAACTTTGTATTCGTTTTTGTAAAGTATATTGTTAATAAATATGAGTCAACTGTAAATTGATTGATTGTTTTAAATTAAGTTTAATTTATATGGTAATATGTGTCACCAAAGATTACACGCACACACTTTACATACTCACGAACTGTGCAGGTGGCGCAACACATAATTAGGCTTTGTAACCCGACAAAAGTAAACATTTAACGGCCAAAAATTACCTTGCCTATCAGGAATAGAGTTCTAACTTTTATCTGCTGTAATATATAATAGTCGAATCACTAACCCACTGGACCAAATTGACAGAAACTAATGTTACTTTGTGAAATAATATTGCCGTAGTAATAGTACTAGCAAATTCTTGGTCTCTGAAAAATTCATGTTTCAAATCTTATCGTATCAATGATTCACATCAGAAATGGGTTTGTTACAATACTGTTCATTGTTCGCCAAAAACTTTGACACATTAAATGTCAATTTGGTCCAGTGGATTAGTGACTCGACTATAGTTAAGAATGAAGCCATAGAAAATATTGACCTTTTTAATACGTGCAACGAGTGGCCAGTGCAAACGTGATTCTTTTTAGGCGTCCCCCTTTAACCCCACTTCTTTATTCTACTTCTTTGTACTTCTACTTTATTCTACTTTCTACTTTACCCCTGTCTTCCTTATTCCCAACTACATAACTCCTTCTAGGGGCCATCCATAAATTACGTCACACTAATTTCATGACTTTTCGACCCCTACCCCCCCCCCCTTGTCACAGCTGGTCACATTTGTGAGACCTCCCCCCCCAGTGTGACGTCACATATTATGAAATTTTACATCTAAAAATTATTAAACTAAAACAGCAGTTCCGAAATAAGTTTTATTTCCATTATTTTTTTTAAATATTTACCTATACCTACATACCAATTATTCAATTTTGAAATGTGACGTCACGAAATTTAGGACCCCTCCCACCCCTTGTCACACAATGTCACACTTCATCGACCCCCCCCCCCTCCCCCCTAACGTGTGACGTAATTTATGGATAGCCCCCACCCTAGGTCTACCTCCTCCCTTTTCAAGACAACAAACACGTCAGTAGATAACTCAATCACAAACATAACTTATACTTGTGTTATTGTGTTGTTTTGTGTTCGCACAGAACCGGCAGATATGCGGAACAGAGGCGTTAGGCTGATTGATTAACTGCGATTTTCCGGCGACGACCGGACAGCGATGTGAAATATTAACGGTACTTGGCCGCGATAACCATTGTCTTCAAAGGTGGTTGATTGAAGCGACTGAAATCCTTGTCCTATTTGAAGGACAAGGTGTTATATGCAAGGCAACATAAGCGACATGATTTGAACATAGATAAATTTTATTGACTTTAATGTTAATTATAATTGATTTTGATTTTAATTTTAATTTTTATATTAATTTTTAATTGTAATTAAATTTTAAATTTTAACTTCATCTGTAAATTGTATATAAATGTTATTTAATTTAATTTATAATTTATTGTAATGTTAATTTTGATCTAGTCTTTTATTTTTATTTTCAATTGAATTTTAACTTCATTTTAATATATTTTAAATTTTGTTTTAATTGTTAATATTTGTGGTGTCTAGGTTTACCTGATTAGGTATTAGAAATAAAACACAAAATGGTTTTCAGTGATACAACACAACCCGCGCACTTGACGGCTGGATGGTGACTGCCTCGTGTGCGGGTAGTACAGATACTCTTTTATTATTATGTATGTCACATCTCTCCCTTTCAACAAAATTTTAATTATGTAATTTGTCCACTGATAAATAACTGATAAGTTCAGCTTTGATTAAAATATTATTTGTTCAAACAAAGTACACAACTTATTTCTAACATTCGTAACATTTTATATCTCCAAAGATTACCTTTTTTTTGTCCAGTTAAATCACTATTTTTACAATATACAAAAAAATAAGTTACTATTATAAGGATTTATAACATTATTTTCTTATAATGATTTATTCCTATTTAGTCTCTTTTATTCTTAATATACGGCCCTCTCTGCTTTCCTTTGTTTTTCCTTTTTTTTTAATTATTATTTTTTTATTTTTCCTAATGTAACTGGTTCGCTATGTGTTATCGTTGTGGAGAAGAACCAGTTGAAGAAACTCCATAACAACACTTTTTTATTAGGTACAAAATATTTGATTATTTTGTATACTTTTTAGCACCTGACCCAGTACATCGTCGCAGCACGGCTGGACCAAAGGGTATATTTCACACTGGAAGTGACCTGCAACAAAACACAACGAGAGCATTTCTCCAAATTTAGTGCTGACCTGGCCTTTAATGTAGTTTAGTTATCAAGTTCTGGTCAGGAAATTCAAACAGGCCTGTCAAACAGGGTATATCAAAGAGGTGAATAAATTCATCCGGACTAACGTTTGATTGACTGTGGCGTATTTCATTTAAAATTATTGCGTCAATGAATAACCCAAGTTAATTTATAACCTTATCATTGACTAATTATAAGTAATTAACGCCCGTATTCAAGAACAGCACTGTGAGGTCTCACAGTGTTTGCGAGTGCATAGTGCATTAAAACCAGTTCATAAACAATACTTGAGTGGAATCCATCGCTATGCGTTTGTCAAAATCGATAAAATGCCTGACGAGCAATTTTACCGAACGCATAGTGTTGGTTTGACTTCTATCAAAATAGAAAGAAAGGATCGATTGTTTGTACTGCTATCTTTGTCTTTTACCTTTGTCAAATGACTAGAGTGAAGTTTGCCACATCAAATGGACCAATTACAGGGCTGTATACAGCATTATGCGTTCGCCAGTCAAGTAATACTTAAGTGTCGACTATGAAATAGAAGACTTGCCATAAGGAACGCACTGAGAAATGCCTTACTTCGCATAGTATTGCTTCTTTACTTATACAAGTATTGTTCTTGAATACGGGGGTTAGTCTATCGACAAAGCAATATACACATTCTATGGGCAGAGTATGACTTTGAACTCATTTTTATACTTTTACCTTGCTTGTAATACACGTAAAGAAACTTCCATGAGCTTGTGCGAGTATCATCAAGCGCTTCGATCTCGTCTCTTGATCGAGCGTCTACCACCAATGCGTACGTGGAGTGTTGAAACACCAACGCTTCTGAGCGTCGTGTTATGTCAACTAGAAGCCCAGCGGCCACAAATTCTTCGTTATTATCCAAATTCCCCTTTTTCCTTTTCTTACATTTTTGCGGTGTTACACATGGGGATGTTAATAGGATTATAATTTTCTAAAACTTGTATTTCACACTTGAAATTCATTATTGTGATTCTTGAAACTTAGAACGATTGACGTCATTTTTTTCCATAATTAAATTATTACTTCATTACTTTCAATGCAATTACGTATCAAGTACTGGCGCTGTGCTTACACGGCTCATGTTGTGCAGCACGGCTTTTGCTGGGTCTGGGCCTGTTCGGTGGTCACACAGCACGCTGCAGCACTGACACTCATAAGATATATCTCGTGTTACTTATTAACATTTATTTTTGTTATCTCTTTTTCTTTCTTGTAACTATTTTTTTTTGCTGTAATTAATACCCTGGAATACATGTATTTTCATTTCATTGTATTTTCATTTCATTTCATTTCATTATACTCGTATTATAACTTCATTTTCATTTCATTTCGTTTTCGTTTCATTTCATGTAAGGATTTTATTAGTTACTCCAAAGTATCTTTGTACTTGTAATTGATTAATAAATATTTTTTGTTCGTTGGAACAATTAAATAGTAGGTCCTGTACATGTCGGTGATAACTGTTTTATCACTTATTCAAACATGATTGTTTTTAATTATCATTGAATTTTCAATATTTAGTGAGCAGATCTGGTCCACAACAACAAATGTTGTGATTCCATTTAGCAGGAATTCAGGCTCATGCTAAGTTAATTTAGGCTTATTAATATGATATGTAATAAAATAAAGCGATAATGTGCAAATGTATAGATATTTACTTAGACAGCCGTACAGTGATATCGGTTTGTCATTGATCATTCGGAGCGGTCGTTAAGAGGTGCGCGTGTGAATACCTTTAATAACAACTTCGCACGCAAATACATTAAAACGATAAGATTCGTTAATACATGAATATAGGTATTTTAACCATAGGAAACATTAAATGGTATTCCATTAATTTATGCGTTTTGTTTACATATCCTCCCATTAATAGCCATATCCTCATATTTGTTGACCAGCAGGGGTAATTGGTATAGAAGTTAATAGTTTCGATACTTATCAAAACGTTCTTTCAATATTATAAATCTTTTGTTATTGGTCAGTACTTAACTGACGTTTTCGTGACCATGTCATATTTTGTTTTCGATATCATTATTGATATCTTTAGTAATTGGTCAATAGTGTAAGTACTCAACTGACGTATTACGGTAAACATTACCTCCCACGGTTTAGTGCAACATTGATTTCGAAAGCGGTTCGATACCACAATAGATATCTTGTATTATTGGTCAGTATTTATCTGACTTTCGATACCATAATAGATATCTTTTAATATTTTTCAGTACTTAACTGATTTTCGATACCATAACAGATATCTTTTATTATTTTTCAGTACTTGACTGATTTTCAATACCATAACAGATATCTTTTATTATTTTTCAGTATTTGCCTGATTTTCGATACCACCACAGATATCTTTTATTATTTGTCAGTACTTGACTGATTTTCGATACCATAACATATGTCTTTTATTATTTCTCAGTACTTGACTGATTTTCGATACCATAACAGATATCTTTTATTATTCGTCAGTACTTGACTGATTTGACTTGATCGATACCATAAATACCTTTTATTAATGGTCTATATTTGACTCAGTTTATAAGTATTTTATGCTTCAACCTTTGCATTTCTAGTACGACATTTAAGACATTTTGCAGCAAAATATTTGATTACTGATAATATGATTATTGGTTCCCATGTCTACTCCATTTAGTTGTCGTTTGATCTCGTTCCAGTTTTATGTAGGTACGTGAAAGTTAGTTTTCGTTTTTTAATGCCTTTCATTACTTAACGGTTTAACTGTTTGTTCAGTTTCTCAATTCATCACGATATTATTCAGAAGATGCAAAACTAAGCTTATAGGTTGCATTCTAGTACAAACCAGGTAGATTCAGTATTATACTGGCCAATGAAGGAATGTTCTAAATTATTTTGTTAAAATAATTTTGACTTTTTCCGTTTTTGACCTTAAGAGTATAATCCATTTAAAACATAAATTTATTTACAATCTTGATTTTAGTTAGGAACAATATGACCCGGAATGAACTACTTGATAATCATGGTGAAACGGTTCCTATAACTGGTTTGTACTTTACCATGAATCAACTTATGCAAATGGTGTAACCAACGCATGTGGTGTATATATATATATTTTTCAAAAACACAAATAATTCGATTGCCTTGCACTTATCCTCGACTACAAAATTTCATCGAAATCTTTAGAGCATTTTTTCGAGATACTGATTAATGTTTTAGCAAAGAATACGCAAGATCGTTTCCGCCGCGATTTGGAAACAGTAATAATTCAGTCCCTACGATATTTTAGATTATTACAATTGTCCATTTGACGTTAATAATACATATTTTCAAAATGAGATAGGCGATATGCAAAATTGCTCGCTTATTTAGTGAAATGTTCCATCAATAAAATCGGAAACACGTTTCGATACGATATAAATAAGCAAATACTTATTAATTATCATTATCATATTTTTATATCTCAGAAACTAAATATCATTTGTTTATCAAACCTGTAATGTATATTATTATTTTTCCCCTACGTGATCATTTTAATGGCATTAAAGCATAATTAAAATTAGAACGTCTTCTTGATTTATATAATCCAATGTTTTACACATGTCAAATATATTATGTTCTTGACGAGTTTTCACTCATCTGACAATTTTGCAGTGTAATTGACTTGATTACATATGTAGTCATTACATATTTGTATTTACATATGTTTTTCTTTTAATTTCGAAAATGTAAACAGGTACAGTTTCATGTATGTATGGTTAGGATCTTCACTTACAACAGGATCTATCACCCTATATTCTACTAATAGGTACCGGCAAATTAATGTGCTTAATGCATTGTTTTGGTGGTCTTAAACCATCTTCGCATTATTTGCCTTTCAAATGAACCCTGTTTGGAACACATCGGTTGGATAGTTTCAGTCTAAAGGACATGGCAACAAACATTGTTTGTGGTTTATTATATAGATTTTGCTTAGAATCAATGATATTCAAAATATATTTTATACATTATAATATCATTGCTTAGAATAACATCAGTAAAATAACATCGTTGAATAACATCGTTGAATTTACTTGCTACGTAAGTACTATACTTTAAATTTAAATTTGGCACCCACGACACAGGGAATCCTAGTGTGGGGCTATGAGTGTGAAGCGTTATTTTAAATAACATAGTAAGTTAGTAAGTATCTCTATTTTTGAGACAAACTATGAAGATACCGTATAGCAATATCGCTATGATATTGTTTACGGTTATCTTATTAAGATATTTGATATATTAATGTGAAGACTGAATTTGGATTTATATTGACATTTTAAATGATTATTATCATTTTGGCAGGTAGAAGTATCAAACATTTTTCAACTTACTATAATTAATAATTATCATTGTAAACTAAATATTACTTATTTAGTTTTTAACCTATCACACGAACAAGATCCTTTTAATCGCATTTTATGATCCCAAATAATCCCAAAGCTTGTACATTTCAAGTAAACTGGCCGTGTCGATACCGACCATACAACAATGAAACAATATCTTAGGTATATATTACCTATTATTGCGCCAACACGCATTGTTTTTATTTTGAATCATTAATATGTGTATTTTGTAACCTATGTGTTATCAATACGAATATCAGGCTACAATATATGGAATGTAATTTAATGTACTAGATGCATTTGTTAAGAAAATACCTTCGTTAATTCAACAATCAACTTTGTTAATCAAGAATCATCAAAGATTGAACACAAATGCATTTGTAGGTAGGTAGGTACTTAGTATTTTATCAAATGTTCTCTTGTCTTTTCTTTTTCCGTAAAAATATACGATTCTTTTAAAACTTTCCAAAACTAAACATAGCACGCGTTTCCAATATTTCAAATATCACCGACATTTTCGTATGATAACTCAAGGTTAACATTTTGTGAACTTAAAAGAACCACAAATTACTCACACTTTTTCCTTTTGTTTTATTTTTTACCTCGGTCGCCAAATGTGGTGTCTAGGTTTACCTGATTAGGTATTAGAAATAAAACACAAAATGGTTTTCAGTGATACAACACAACCCGCGCACTTGACGGCTGGATGGTGACTGCCTCGTGTGCGGGTAGTACAGATACTCTTTTATTATTATGTATGTCACAATATTGACTTAGGTTTTCTTTTTTATCTTTATTATTAATCATAAATATAATTTTCATTTGATTTTAATTTTATATATTGGATTTTTAATAATGTTACCGCTTTCTTTTACGCACGTGGTCTTCGCCTATAATTGTAATGACACTTACGATATTGCCCTAGTGCTCGATATATTTTGTAATAAGTTAATAACAGTGTACATTATGTTGGCGTTCAATGAATAAATAAAATAAATAAATAGCGGACACTTGCTGTAAATGTAAACGGATAAATTTGAGCAGTGGGTGAGTAGGGACAATGTCTTCATGTGTAGATACCTCTAGTTGTAGTTACAATAAGCAATGAGTGAAGAAGAACTTTTAAATTATGATTTGACAGGTGACCGCGCAACTGCTTTTAACCTATTCTACTTTCTACTTTATGTTTACTACTTTATTACCTACCTTATGTTTGTAACCTCAGTTTATAACCTCAGACCTCCGTTTTGTCAACCGATTTTAACTTTTTTTTTTGTTATTAAAAGTTGTACTGATTTAGATTGGTTCTCTAATTATCACATACAGTTTTGATTTTTGAATCCGTAGGGAATTTGGGAAACTCAAAAATTATAGGTTTAGATAGATATGACCATTTTGATATAAGGTGAGTATATTTGGGTTCATTCACCGATTATCTTTTTAGTAAAACTTTCATTATTAAAAAATCTAACATCTTTAGTTTTAAAGACATGAAGGAATGTTTTTATTAACATATTGTAGAGTATTTTCTGAACATTTTTATATACTTAAATCATTTTCGGCAAAATGTTCCGAAATAAAATCGGAACCTTTATAGTTTCGTCATGTCTGTCCGTCCGTCTGTCCATCTGTCCGTCTGTCCGTCTGTCCGTCTGTCCGTTCGTCTATCCGTCCGTGTCCGAAGCAAAGCGCCCAGACCCTTCGTGCTAGAAAGCTGTAATTATGCATGGATATACATATTAGGGATGTAACGGAAGTGATGATATCGGAACCGAAATCAGAATCGGAGGTTTTAAACTCAGTATATCGGAATCGGAACCGAACCAAAATCTGAATCGGAGGCGGAGGCGGAGGCTGAAGAAAGATGTGATAAGAGAATGTAGGTTTAATAAAATAAAATAATATATACCTACATTCTGAATCATTCTTTTTAATTTCAGCTAAAAACAAAACCTTAAAATACAACACCTAACTAGACGTTGAAAAAAACATTAATTATATTTAATGATTAAACGAACTTACCTGTAAGTGAAGTTCTATCATAATTATGTGAGGTGTTTCGTTCGAAGAGATTAGATTAAGCACATTTATTTTATTTATTTATATATTTATTTAGCATACAATAGTGTCTTACAATTTCATCTATCTAAAACTCTTAAAAAGCAATGAATTAAGTTTGTTTCAGAGTGTATATAAGTGATTACAATAAACATTGCATTCACGGCGCAGCGCGGTCGGTAGTTCTATCGTAACAAGATGTATTTTTTCTAGTTTTAATCAGTAAGTACATCGCCGGTAGCCGATGCAGCCCGCGCTCCACTAGTGTCCGGAGTGACCGCATTACACGTGACGCGTCACTTGAGCAAGATCGCTCGTTTTTTATACAGGCTGCTCCCCTATCGACTGATAAATATAAAAGTATCATGTAATTTGAAGTGATACTTATTAAATTAAGATTTGCTTTTGGATGTCAATAAATAGGTTTTAGACGTATTGGGGTGGCTTAGAATACTAACCCCAATCTCACGCCGGATGGGTGTCGTAAGAGGCGAATAAATTCGGCCCGCTGGTGGTAAGGCACCTCGAGGGGTTGTATTGATTTTAATTGTTAATTAATACCATTATTACTATTATTATTTTTCCATGGGATTCGCCTGGATAGCTACCACCATTGAGCATGAGTCAGCCGTCAAACGACTCGTCGTGTTCTGGCTGGGGGCTTGAGAGCCAGTTGTTTCTTTCTTTTTGGAACGATGTTCCTTATCGCGCGTTGCGAAAGGGGGATAGACGGAAAAAATTAAGAGGAAAAGTTGTAACGACACTTTTTGCCGTCGTTATAACACTTATTAAATACAAGGATAGCAAAAACATGCAAGCGAGTGTTTTTGCTATCCTAGTACTGACTGCAAGGAACTTCGTTCCATCCGGGTGTCCCTTGACACCTCTCATTTTCTTCTCTCTTTCTTGGCCGATAACGCATCAGTGATGTCTTTGGTGTTGCTGTTGTCCATGAGCGATGATAGCCACTTACCATCAGGTGGATCGTCGTCTCGTTTGCTAGCTTTTTCCATAAAAAAGATACCTGTAATAGTTCTATTTTGAATAAAGTTCCTTGACTTTGAATTGTAAATGAAATAAAGTGTGTAGGTATAAAATCAAATCAGTCCAAAAGAAGCAAGTTATACTTAATGAATAAAAGCTTCGCAGCTTTATCTCCTTCCAGTCTATTTCTCAACGGGCTAGGCCAGCACCACCAAAATAGTTGTTCACTTGCTAGTGAGCTTGGTGGACAAGACAAGTAATGGCGGACAATCGAGTTCAGGGGCTTGAATATATTCAATAGTATATTACTATACCTAGTATTTACTTTCCACCATAATACGTGATATATTAAATAAGATAATAATATATGGAATAAGATTTTCTCTATTGTACTCATTAAGTAAGCCTTTCCATTTAAGGTATTTGTCCAAAACTGCATGTTCGTCAGATGTATTATTATCGTATTGATCATCATCATCGCTGCTCGATATAATATTAATTTGACCTCCGATTTACCTCCGATTTAAAAGTTTCGGAACCGAAATCGGAACCGGAGGTTTAAAAACAATCGGAAGTTCCGACTTTTCGGAATCGGAATCAAACCTCCGTAACATCCCTAATACATATTTATCAAAACTCCAAAATCGTTGAATAAAATATTGAAAAACATTTTTTTCAGGGCACCTCCCCTACAGGTAACGTGAGTATGACAAGATCTTACAAAAATATTATGGGTCTTCTAAAACCATTTATGGAATTAGGGGTCCGTATGCAAAATATTTGGCTTTAAATTCTCAAAAATAGGTTGTATGGTGAATTTACAAGGAAAACTATCACGACTATGATAGCATAAGTAGTTAATTAGTAATAGTTACTTTTTAATCAACTACTACTTCGTAAACTTACTATTTCGGATCCCTACATTGCCCGGTTTTTTGTCTGGTTTTTGCACATTTGAACCCTTATACGCCCACGTAAAAATAACGTATAAAGTAATTTGATACCTTTTATAAATAACAAATTATTATCCTTAATCCTCACAGTCTCGAGTCAAGGCCTTTTCATTACGGAGGATCTGAGGTATAAACTTATAATTAATATTACTTAGTAGTAAATCTCCAAAACCATGAAGTGTGTTGCGAAGTGTATAAATAATGAAGTAATGTTATCGGAACCAGTGAGCCGCGAAGTAGTGATTACACAAATTCAGCGATTAATTGCCTTCATGGAATAATCATTAATTATTATAACACGTACATTGGATTATTCGGATTTTGTATGATTTTATTTAATCCTGTGCTCACTATACTTTTATCTAAGTTTGACTGATGTCTGTACAAGTGCACAGTCAGCAGAATATTCGATAGGCAGGGCATTATAATCGAGATATTATTATAATATAGTTAGTGCGGCAAGAAAATAATAATTAAATTTTGATTTAATTGAGAGACATTGTAATGGATATATATAATTATATGACAGTACAGAAAAATAGAATATCCAACATAAAAATACAAACCCTCGAAAAATGTTGCGGTCGGGTAAATTTTGAAATCCTTAACAATGTTGCATATATTTTTATTGTATACCTGAGCTCAACAATATGGAGCGTTGTGTGAAGGTATAGATTCAATATACGCTACCTCTTAACTTTTTACTGGGTGTACCGATTTGATGATTCTTTTTAACCGACTTCAAAAAAAGGAGGAGGTTCTCAATTCGACTGTATTTTTTTTTATGTTTGTTACCTCAGAACTTTTGACTGGGCGAACCGATTTTGATGATTGTTTTTTTATTTGAAAGCTGGTGGCTGTCATGTGGTCCCACATAAATTTTATTGAGATCTGACGATAGCATCCATGAGAAAACCACATAAGTCGTAAATTTGTGTTAAGATGTGCGCGACAAATTGACGAATAACTCAATATCGCGCCAACCGATTTCGATGATTCTTTTTTTAATCAAAAGCAGGTGCTTGTCATGTGGTCCCACATAAATTCGAACGAGATCTGAACAGTAGTTTTTGAGACTTTGAAGTCGGTTATTTTTTGTTAGTAAAATTTAGATTATTATATTCGAAAGCTGGTACTTGTCATTGTAGTCCCATTTAAATTTAAGATCTGACAAGTAGTTTTTTAGTTATAGCTAATTTTGAAGTCTGTTATTTTTGTCAAGAATAATTTTAAGAATCTCGTCCTAATAATGATTCCAGTTTGGGTACGAAGGCATATGTTGTCTGAAGCCAAGCTACCTAATAATTTGAATGTGAATTCTTAAGTATGGTACCGCTCTTTCTACTTTAAACCTATTTTAAGTACGTTGTACTGTGTCATGACAAATTCGATATTATGGCACCGGCGGAAAGTTTCAACTGTCTTGCTCAGTTATAGCAATTAGAAAGTTCTGTGTATTCGTAAACGTAATGAGACTAATTTAATTATACAGTGAATTGATACATTGTTTATTCATCATTATGCTGTATTATTGCTATATTTATTTATTTATTTATTTATTTATTCATTAAGACACTTGTAGTGCTAACAGCCAGAGCCAAGGCGCACTACAAGCCAAACACAACAATTACAAAATTAAATTAATGATATTAAAATAAACATATACTTACTAACTACTTACATAACTAAAATATTTAACACAACACCTTATAAATTGTGTTGTGGACAAATGAAAAATGTCTAATTCTGGCTCCTGAGCAATCAGAGCGTTGAGTAGCCTTGCGGCTTGAGCGGTCGGTGCGTACTGTGCGGTGCAGGTGCGCGCCGGGGGAACCGCCAGCAGACTGTGCACGCGGCCGCGTCTTAGCCGCTCCGGAGCGACCAGAGAACAGCGGGACAGGGTGGTGGGATTATCCACTGCGTTATTGAGCAGCAGATAGTAGTGCAACATTATTGCACATTTGCGGCGTAACTCCAATGTGTTGACGCCTACCATGCCAGCTATAAATAGGGACGGGTAGAGGTACGGATAATATCCGAACAGTTTTTTGTACAGATATCGGCAAAATTTCTTTTGAATCTTCTCCACCATATCTTTATATTTTTGTTCGTGCGGATCCCAGATAATAGCGTTGTATTCTAATTTACTACGAACAAACGCGTAATACAACGTTATGATTGTGTTCCTCTGATGAAACCTGGAGGCCTGCCTCATTACGAAACCGAGTGACTTATATGCTCGGCTACATATATCAGTAATATGGGGGTTAAATGTTAGCTCCTTGTCCAATGTTAATCCGAGGTCCCGAATCAGCTCCACTCGCTCGAGAGGTGCTCCGCGTATATTGTAACAGCTTTTACTAGTGATAGGTGAATTGGAGCGAGTGAAGGTGATGCATTTACATTTGGATACATTGAACTCCAATTGGTTCTCCTCACTCCATTTTACAACACTATCGATATCCCTCTGCATGGCTACGCAATCTTTTTCACTTGCTATACCCATGAATAGCTTCAGATCATCGGCAAACATGAGGCATCTAGCTGATTTGACTACTGTCGGCAAGTCATTAATCATGATCACAAATTGTGTAGGTCCAAGCGTGCTGCCCTGACTTACACCAGAACAAGTTATATAAGGATCACTGCGAACACCTGAGAGCTGAACGTACTGAATTCTATCAGTGAAATAACTCGCAAAGAACATTATTAATTTTGGAGTAAATCCTATGGCCGAAAATTTCTTTAATAGCACGTCATTATGAACTCGATCGAAGGCTTTTTTAAAATCGAAATATGCTGCGTCTACCTGTTTCTTAGTTTCCATTTCTTTGACAGTGTAGTCCATAAAGTTAATGTGATTCGTGGCTGTCGATCTTCCCGCCCTGAACCCATGTTGTGCATCATTTAGTAGTACACTTACCTGTCTAATAATATGGCGGTTTAAGATAGTTTCAAATATTTTGCCGAAAGTTGACAAAACAGCTATAGGCCTGTAGTTCTCGACCTTTGATCTAGAGCCATCCTTAGGTACAGGTGTGACTCTGGAAATCTTCCATGCAGAGGGATATGTCGACGTGCTGAGGGCTAAATTAAAAATGTGGAGTAATGGGCGTTCAAAGACACTGGAGCAGTCTTTAACTACAAATGGGGGTATTACATCGGGCCCCGCAGATGAATGCACTTTCAACCGACGCATTGCGAACCGTAGGTCACTTATGGTGACATTGTCAATCACTATACGAGAGGAGCACATTGAGTTTACCGCTTGTTTCTCAGCATCTTCCACAGATAAAATTGGTTTATTAGTAAGAAACACGGATTCAAAGTAGTTGGCGAAAGCGTTAGCTGCTTCGACACCAGAAAGAACATTACCTTTGTATTCAAAATCTTTAATATTAAGCCTTGTAGATTGTTGGTCTTTTACATATTTCCAAAAATGCTTAGGGCACGACTTTATATTTTTTTCAGTACGGTGTATATAATTATTAAATGCTAAATCAATTAGTTCTTTTACGCGTTGTCTATAAAATCGGAACATTTCTTTGTTAAAATCTAATTTTAAAACCTTGAACTTTTTTAGATGAAAGTACTTGTTTTGTATATTCCTAATTATGTCAGAAGTAAACCACGTGGGGTATAGATATGGTGAATTATGTTTTTGAGTCTTTTTAAGAGGAACACAACTATCAAGGCATGTATTTAAAAGATTATAAAATGCCGATACCGCAGAGTCAGTATCCGACGCGGCGTATACCTCGTCCCAGTCTATAGAGGCAAGGGCTGCATACAACACAAAAAAGTCTGCTTTACGGAAATTCCACTCGCGACGCAGGTGGCTATACTCTGGCTGTAGGCAGCACGGTGACGGGCACGCCGCAGCGCCCCCGGGCCGCGGCAGTCGCACGCTCACCGCCAGAGGAGGATGGTAGGCGTCAGCAGGCACCACAGGCTCGGTGTCACCACTTACCTTGATCCACTCATTGCTCAAATTGCTCATAACCAGATCCAACATTTTACCATACTTATTATTAATGTTATTGTGTTGTTTTAAATTACAATAGTTAACCATATAATTAAACTGCATGATAACATTTTGACTACATGAATTAAGGTTAAAATCACCTACGACTAATAAGTCTAAATTCTTAAATTTAGTAACAAGATTTTCAATTACTGTAAATGTATTAAAATACATTACATCACTTGCTCGAGGCGGTATGTAAACTACACAACAAACTATTTTCTTATGTTGTAACGTTATTAAGGCTATAACCATTTCGATCTCATTTGAATAACCATCTATGTCTACTATCTGTTGCACTTTGTACGTATTTTGGACTGCTAGCAGCACTCCACCCCAACCAACGTCGCCAACTCGGTCTCGGCGTACCACACAGTAGCCAGATGGAAACACTTCAGCGTCGGCGATGCCACTCATGAGGAATGTTTCGGTGAGCGCGTAGATATCAACAGACTGTGCCAGTATTGATTTTTGACAATAATCCAACTTAGAGCGAAGACCTCTTACATTTTGGTAGAATAATGTAAACGAATCTGATTTAATTTTTTTCATCCGTTTGGTGGTTTTTGCGAAATCCACTACGCCACGGCTTGATACAGACATCTTCCGCCCAATGCTCGGATGAAAGATATTTATTAACATGCTTACTGGGTACGGTCAACTTAAATGATGCATAATCTCCCCGCGACTTTAAAATATCGGCTGAACAATTATCACCGGGACAGATATTATGTAAGTGTTTCAAAACTTGTTCCGCAGTAGTTCCAATTTGAACGTAATATAAGTGTAAATATGATTTTCGTTCCGCGGCTGATAACAAACAAGCATCAGATCCCGGCACGGCAGTACCGCGGGTAACATTAGTCGGCGGTGTACGACGATGCGTGCGTTTCGGTCTAACTTCAACCCAATCAGCATCACTCGCTCCTTGTTGCGCTTGAGTCATAGATGCAGCCGTGAAATAACCTTTGCTCGCATTATCCGCGCTAGGAGTAACAGGTGCGCTGTGGCTAGCCGTCGCTCGTGTGGTATCGGCTAATACGACGAGTTCCGAGTTCCGTTTTTCTCCTTTACCCTTCCGATTAGTTGCGGCGATCGCCGATGAAGCACGAATACGGGCATCACGCATTGGCCGCTGCGAATCTTTTGCCGCTTGAGATATACGGCTACCCTCTTTCTCTTCAATATTTATACTTATTGCACTTGTTCCACAATTATCACTTGCACTGACTAGTTTTTTAATTAGCTTATTTTGGTCCAAAACTAGTGTTTCTAGTGTGGAAACTTTAGTCTGGAGATCCACCACAGTTTTAGTGAGCTCACGGATAGCATTTTCCATAGATTTAGAAGACATTTCGAATATTAAAGAATTAAATCAAAGTAAACGACACGAACGATTCGGATGCGCACGACTTGACAGTTCCTGCTATAATCATGATCAGAATAATTACTGCTTTTTCAACACGTTCGTTTGCCAATTAATACTCGTATTGAAACGCAAATATTTTACCACATTATTATATTTATTCAATATTCATCATGAAAATATTAATAATACAACTAAAAAGCTATGCAAATGTGGTTTTGTGAAACTGATTTGTGATTTTATGGCACGCTCATTCACAATCAGTGAATTTCATTCATTCATTCAAACAGGTATTCATTTCATTGACAATTTAAAGCTTTAAAATCAAAGCTGTGGTTTTTGTTATAATGCGATATAATTATAATGATATTGCATAATTATAATAATATTATCGTCGTACAATATTATATCTCAATAATGTTTGTACATGCATGTAGATTGTAGAAGGTATTTATAATAAGCGCATATTGAAGTAATAATAATAATTCTCATGCCTATAAAATATTATTTAAGTATTGATTACCTGAAATAAAATGAGGGAGGTTTCTAGTAATCCTATAAGTAATTAGAAAAACTATGAGAAGTACCTGTTTAATACCTACCTGATAATATACAGGGTGTCCTGTATCTTATAGAACAACGAGATGTGGGTGATACTGCTCATTCTGCATAAAGATCACAAAATTTTATTGTCCTAGGCCCAGTGCTAGGTATAACTAATAATATAATATATGTAGGTATAACTAATAATAATAGTATATAATATATAAACTTCACTTGCCCGCGATTTGCCCGCTTTTTTTGGGATTTTAAGTACCCACCTTAATTCTCAATCCAGATCTAAAGATGGTCTATCTGGTTGCTAAAATTAATTTAATTTTATAATATTAGTAGGGTTATCATTTACCTCGGTGAAGTTACAAATCGTGAGTAAACTTGCAAGTCTGCTAAGAGTTCTCCATAATGTTCTCCAACGTTGTGCTTGGCCAGCGTGGTGAATTATGGCTTGTGAGAGGATTGGGAGAGTTTTTGGTTGTGATGAACGCGAAGTTGTGAATATTCCCTGGTTGATAAATAATAATTCTTCTAAAAAAAAACGACTTCAAATTTCGGGATAACTCAAAATGACATCCACATGACAAGCACCAGCTTTCGAATATAAAAAGAATCGTCAAAATCGGTACACCGAGTATAAAATTATGACGTAACACACAAAAATAGAAAAAAAATACAGCCGAATTGAGAACCTCCTCCTTATTTTGAAGTCGATTACAAATATAAACGAAGTGACCGGTCATCGCACAAATTTTGCAGCTGAGCGATTTACTGTTTCAATTAAAATCCAATTATCGGCAATAAGCCACGAGTATGATCTGTGGTTTCGTTAATTTTAATTGAATAACCATTTTGATTTTTTCATTCAGATCTTCGAATACTTATTCGTTTTCGGCAGCTGCAATCTTCATTTGTTTCTTTAATGAAGTTCTGACAATGTTAAAATAAGATAATGTTAATTAAAATGAAATTGCACAAAAAGTGGCGCCAAAGCTTAACGTTTGTATGTATATGTTGTGTGTAGCAGCGAAATGTTGAACCAATTTGGATATAACTTTTTAAAAGTTAATTAAGGTTTTTTAGCTATTGAAAAAAATCTTGTTATACTTAAACCATTATTTTCATGTATTTATTGCCTTCCCAAGAGTTGTCGGTATTTCGAAGAATGTGGTCTGAACACACTCATATTTCTTGAGTCACGAATGGTACAGATATGCACAAGATACAGCCGCTAAACGGCTCATCATGAAGCGGCTGGGACTTGGAAGCCAGTTCTTTCTTTCTTTCGTCCGTCTTTCTTGGCTGTGTCATTGCTAATGTCCATGGGCGACTTACCATCACACATATCCACTTATGTACCTTCAAATTGATCGTCAGCCGGTTTGCCAGCTATTTCCATAAAACAATATAAACAAACATTTATAAGTCTACATTTAAACATCTGCCAGAATTGATTATCGATTAATCAGTGTCAGTATTAACTGAGCTACAGGATCGTCAAAACACTTCAGTTAACACTTCTTCAGTAACACGATAAAAATATTAATTTATGTTGTTCATAAATCAAACAGTAATAGGCATTTCTTGGTTGAGTGATTCTATCCTTTGTATACCGATACATCATCGGCCGGTCACGAGCGCAATTTTGGCGTTTAAATACCGCTAACACAGCGGTATAGTTAACGTGTGGTATTACTGTCAGCGGGGAGCTACAGTGCCATCAACTTATCTATGCAGTGGCGAAAATTGTAACTAATGAAAAGTCATTTTTAAGTACTTTGTGGTCATTCATCTGTCAGTTACTACCTCTCGAATTGCGTTCAATGGTTGGTCCAATGCGTCCGACAGCGCTTCCTACAATTCACAGGTATGTTAGTTTTACTGTATATTACAATATCATCCATACTTATATGAGATATCAAAATTTTACCAAAATATTCCTGATCTCAAAGGAAACAGTCTTCAAAAAACATTTATCATCGACTCGTCATGAGAGTCAGCTTCTGAGTCAGTTTTTACTTTCTTTCTTCTCTTTTCTTATGTCACGTTTTTCATGCTGCCAGAAACCCTCCGCCATAGCTTGACGTTATCTTACGATAAAACTGCAATGTCGGCTTTACATTACGTGCCTTCTGAAGCACGGAAGTACTCAAGATTGCTACTAGTAGTCACTCATCCAACTACTGATTGTGTCCGCTGTTGTTTCATCAACTTGAACGATAAAATACCATTCAAATATTCGATTTTACTCACAATAGTTATAAACGATCTTTATCACAGCATATCATATTAAATAAAAATTTATACAGAGAATATTAATTACATAAATAACAATAAAATCAATCACTCAAACGTAATATACGTGTACAATTTAAGCATCAGTTGGAAACGGGAAATTTTAATATCAGTACTGTCGTTAAATTATTTTATCAGGAGTAATTTAATACTCCAAACAAATGTTGAACTTAAATTTGATCTTAAAGTGTTTTGCTGATGCAGATCATTGTTATTAAGAACGAATAACCGCCCTCGCTTTGCTTCGGTTTTCTTATTTTTTACACTTTGGGTTACATTATTGGACTTTTATTAAGGACCCCTAATTTTTTTGAAAATATAATATAGCCTATGTCACCCGGGGATAGTGTAGCTTCCCAACAGTGAAAAAAATTTTCAAATCGGTTCAGTAGTTTCGGAGCCTATTCAGTGCAAACAAATCAAATCTTTCCTCTTTATTATAATAATTAGTATAGATAAATCACTGTTTCTTTTATTGAAAGAATGAAGTACCTAGCTTGTCAGGTAAAAATATTACTTATCTAGAAAAACTCAAATCTACAAAGAGCCAGCAGCTATAAAATATCAGGCATTAGATAATAGCAATAAGCTGTAGCATTACCGCATCAACTGAACAGTAAAAACGATGCTAAGAAAATGATTTTCTTACAATAAAAGGAGCGCCTTATTCCTTTATAATGAATAATTATCTCAACAATTTGCATAAAGATGCCGAGAAAAGTTCCATCAAGGGTTCGCGTTTTCATTACCCGGTTATAACTTAACCCTGCTTAATAATAACATAATGAGAGCAAATTGATTTCATTAGGTTACTTGTTCGATAGAGGATGATACTTTATTTTACAAATTCTTTGTCACTTTCTCCCATCAGAATTGATAAACCGTTACAATCATTTTGTAGATGTAAATATACGGTTTATAAAAATTTAATATCATAAAGATTATGACAAAAAATTAAAATGTGTGCAATTCACACGTGGTAAAAGTGAAACCTTTGAAAGTAAAGGCATTTTTTAATAACATGTATCACTTTTAATTATCTTTCAAAAACTATTTTGTACTAAATAAAAATAAAACAGTGGTAACTAACGCCATCTCTTAACATAATATGAAGAGTAAAATGAGCAGCTAGCGCCATCTATCCAGCAATAAAACGAATCTTCTATCTTGTTCCTCGCGCCATTCATAAATACAACTTAGCACTTTTTAAAGTAATACGAACATAAGAAACACTGTATAATGCTTCCTATGTATCTCATTTTCTCCCACGTGAAGTCTTATGAATTTATGTGTCTGTCTCTTTTCACTGTCCCTTTTTCGTTTCATCGATTTTCAAATAACAACGATGCTAAAGAAGTTTTCACTTCAAAAAACAGATCGATAAAATTAAACGTCAGAATTAAAAAATAAAATGTTTCCTGTCTTAATATAATGAGCTAAAAGACGTCACATTTGAATTACCTTTTTAATACTTTACCAAAACTAAATTTAAAAAAATCCAGTGATTTTTGAGCGAAATTCATAATATCGAAACTACATAATAGTGAAGTATTTTCATCAGCAACCAACATAAAAACGAAACGCAAACTATTTATTAATGTAAACTTTAAACGAAATCATAACATGAATGTTTTGTATGTAAAAGTAGATCCATCTATATAAAAATGTTGATTTTGACAAGCTGTAACGCTGTTGACAGTGTAAAACAAATAAGGGGAAAGTTCATTTATATTTAAATGGAATGCCTCTGGCGGTTTGTATTTCGGTATTGATTATTGACACTTCGACTCCATGTCAGAAATATTGCGAGTTCAACCGCCGGGTATTCAAAAACGACACTTGCCAAAATAAGGAATCAACGCTATGCAAATGCTATATCGCATCCTCAGTGGAAAAAAAGCATAAGTCGTGTTACTTTGAATTTTAGTTATTAATATGATTGGAAAGGACAAAAGCTGCATATGCACAATTTTTTTCAAATTTTTGTCATTCACTTTGCACAAGAAATCGTAATATAAATTCGTGTAATTACATCATAGTTAATATCAATTTTAACAGTTTTTTTGCTCTCCTGTAAAATTGCAATTTTCATCTTATGCCTTTTTTCCACTGAGGGTGCGATATGCTCAGAGAGTTCCTTATGTCGAGCCTTCACAGTCACCACAGAAGATATAACAGTACATAATTGTTTGATTGCGTACCTTTTTCGTTGAGCAGTGCTGCAGCAGGTTATGTTTATATATAACTGTAAACTTTCATAATTGCTGTATTAAATGACAATTTACAACCTGTTGCGTAATGCTTAACAAAATAAATAATTTCTTCTTTTTAACCGACTTCAAAAAGGTCTTGTTACCTGAGAACTTTTGATTGGGTAAACCGATTTTGATGATTCTTTTAAATAGAAAGCTGATGCTTGTCATGTGGTCCCGCTTAAATTTGAGCGAGTTCTGACGAGTAGTTTCTCAGTAATTCTTAATTTTGAAGTCTGTTGTTTTTTGTCAAGAATTATTTCTTTCTAATATTCCCGCTTTACGTTCCGCTCATGTCCCCGCTCGAACTAAAGCCACGCGCTACCACCTATTAATACCTGTGAATGGAAAATAGCTCAGTGATTACTATTTCACGTACCATTACACCGAGCCCGCGTCAGCTTTACACATTTAAATTGCGGATTTGGCAACTTAAATACGTTGTTTAGTTGAAACTACTGTTTCAAAGTTCATTTAATTTTAAACAACCTGTTTTTGTGAAATTAGTTTTAGTACCAAAAATTTTATGCCCCAACTCGGAGTCACTAACGTTTACTTAACGTCCCTATTTAGCACAGAATTTGTATTGTGAATCAGTACTAAGGAGCTATTTAAGTAACCGTTAGTGACTCTGAGTTGGGGCGTTAGTCATATAAGGGCCAAATTTCAGTACGTAACGTAATCGTAGACGCGTAAATGTACGTGCGTATATGGAAAAGTATCTAATGTTCAAATAAAGGTGTCTGATTGGTTATATTTTACAAACGCTCTGCCCGTGGTTTTACATGCGTTTTTACGGGATAATAAGTACCCCATATCCTATTCCACATCAAGGTCTACCTGTGTGCTAAACTTCATCAAAATCCGTTCAGCAGTTTTTGTGTGTACCTAGTAAGAGTACCTAGCAAACATTCTCATAAACTTTCAAATTTATAATATTAGTAGGATAAAAATATCATTGCTTCTTTCCGGTTCAGTGGAAAACGGGGCTTATTATTTATAGAAAAATATAGAATTATGATGGATTAGAATTTTTAATACCAGCAAAATAATTATGATTTTTGTGTTACTACCAGCGTCGGACAGATATCTTCGTTTTAATTTTTATGTAACGATACTGATAAATGAAGTTCTTAAACTTTACTTCTAAAATTATTTACACTGTTTACACAATACAAATATTCACAAATGTCTATTACGACAAAGTCATGAATCAGTTATTCAGTTATTCAGTATAGATACACCGTCACAATATTCTAAATCTATGCATTTGTCGTACAAACCAGGTTCTGCTCCAGATCTCAATTCATTAACTTTAATTAAATAGAAATGAAAATAAAAGTAGTTTTATTAAAAAACTTTAACCTCCTCCCGGCGTGGCTCGCGCACTTCGATTCAGGTCGACGTGAGTACCTGAAGTACACGCAAAACACCGGAATAAAAGTCGTGCGAACCTTCAGCTTTCGAATGCAAACATTCGAGAAACCACCGTAATGGAAACAGTCTTTTTTATCTATACTAATATATAAAGAGGAAAGATTTGATTTTTTGTTTGCATTGAATAGGCTCCGAAACTACTGAACCGATTTCAAAAATTCTTTCACTGTTGGGAAGCTACACTATCCCCGAGTAACATAGGCTATATTATATTTAAAAAAAATTAGGGATCCTTAATAAAACTCCAATAGGTCCACCCTAGGTGTAAAAAAATAAGAAAACCGAAGCAAAGCGAGGGCGGCTACTCGTATCTTATAAGTAAATGCTTGACTACTTTCCCATCTGATGGTAAGTGGCGATGTAGTCAAGGGTGGTAAAACGCATAACTTAGTAAAAGCCTATTCACTCTTGCCTTGAAATATATATATTATAAATACATATATAGTTTAAATCACACCAATTGCTGTTTCATTATTTGATTTAGTAATTAGTTTAGTTAAATATTCCCGCAGAGGCCGTTTTTTGAGTTTTTTAAAAATGATCTGAGACAGAAATACCTTCGTTAAATTCTGAAAAACAATTATTAATGTTTTTTTATTAATATCATGATTAAACTACTGATATTTTCCATTTTATTTTCGTACTCGATATTTAAAGACACTAAAATAAATATTTCTAGGTAAAGATATTGTATCAATATCTAATGATAAAAGCTGACTCCGACGGCTTTACGTGTCCTGCAAAGTACGGAAGCGCTCAACAAATTTTTACCACTTAACTAGTGGTAACTCGGTTGACCATCACCAAAACGCAGGGTAATAAAGCAAACGGGTAAGTATTAAACAACTTAGACTATATAGCCTATGGAAAATTTAAATAAAAACTTAACTCTTAAATACACTATTGGCTGGGCAACTATTGGCAGGAATGTGTACGTCATTTCAGCAGGACCAGACAAGGCTTTTTTTTATGGAAATAGCCGGCAAACGAGCTGACGATCCACCTGATGGTAAGTGGCTATCGTCGCCCATGGACATCAGCAACACCAAAGGCATCACCGATGCGTTGCCGGCCAAGAAAGAGAGAAAAAAAGAAAAAAAGAACTGGCTCTCAAGCCCCCAGCCGGAACACGACGAGTCGTTTGGCGGCTGACTCATGCTCAAGGGTGGTAGCTATCCAGGCGAACCCCATAGAGAAATAATAATAGTAATAACGGTATTAATTAATAATTAAAATGAATATTACTAATATAATCCCTCAAAGGGTCCTACCACCAGCGGGCCGGATTTAGTCGTCTTTTACGACACCCATCCGGCGTGGGATTGGGGTTAGTATTCTAAGCCGCCCCAATACGGCGAACGGCTGTCTATTTATGGGCGTTTCATAACTATAACATTGATTTTTAAAACCTCCGACGAAAAAAGAGGGGTGTTATAAGTGTAACGCTTGTCTGTGTTATGTCTGTCTGTGGCGTCGTAGCTCCCAAACGTATGAACCGATTTTGATCTAGTTTTTTTTTTGTATGAAAGGTGACTTTTTCGAGCGTGTTGTTAGCTATGTTTAGTGTATATCAAACTGTCGGGGGTGTTTTAAATTTTAATTTAAGATTATGCTTCAACCCATTAGCCAACCTAGTGGCCAAACCAAGTGTCGGAAGTTTTCACGCCGCCCGTGGGCCTTCGACAAGGTATAACGTCTGTCTGTCGATAACAACCGGGTCAGACTGCTTTGCGTATTATCCGAAGCACGGAGACGCTCAGGAAACTAGAGGTCATATCCAACTGCCAGCCGTTCCCGTTGTTGCTTCAAGCGGTCTATCACTTTAGGATCAACATAATATACATATCATATTATATATATAAGACACACGCCGGTCCATGAGCGCTTCCACTATGTTGATTAATTATAGTTCATTTAATTAACGGAAATCGATGAATTTGCGTGATAGATTACACTTATAGGATGTTAACAATCCAGGGGTTCAATTATCATGCCTTAGACGATATCACGAATAGAATCAATTTAAATCTCGAAATAATGATAGAAACCTAATTTCTTATTCTCAGAATGTCACATTCAAGAAAATGTCAACACCTAGAAAAGAGACTGTAGACATATTTTGTCGACATTTTTCGAAGAGATTAAAGATAAGAGACATTTTTTTTTACAATTACAATTTTAAATTTTATGAAATAACTTGCCGTTAATCGGTTTTTTAGTATCTGACAATTGGCCATTATATCAGTATTTTTTTATTTCATTTATTTTTCCCCTCAATAAATTTTAGGGCCCTTGGTTGAATTAATCCTACTAATATTATAAATGCGAAAGTTTGGATGTTTGGATGTTTGGATGTTTGGATGTTTGGATGTTTGGATGTTTGTGTTGCAATCACGCAAAAACGGCTGATCGGATATAGATGAAATTTGGCACACAGATAGTTTAATACCTAGAATAATATATAGGATACTTTTTATCCCGAGATATTAATCTATTCCCGAGGGAGAAGAAGTAAACTAAATGGTAATAGGAAAACAGTTTTGACGTTTGTCATCACAGTGACATTAGAAAACTCAAAACAGCTGATTGAGTGATTAAATTATAATTGGTTCATTGTTATAATATGTTTATTTACAAACATATAAAAATTTGCGGTGAGGCACATTGTGATCATTTTTATCATGCAATGGAAGCTTTAGTAACCATCGATCTCGTGTAAAATCAAGTAAAACAAACACAGCATTTTTTACGCAAAATGAAGGCTGCTTACACATCAGCGTTTGTCGAGCGTTCCTAGCGCTAGACGCTTGATCGATGAATTATAAAAAAATAATAATTTTACGTTGAATAAGTATTCGTAGCTTATCAAGGTTTTTCCTAGCTCTAAATATAAATTGCAATTGAAATATTATATTATATCTTATCAGGTTTAATTAATAGCAAAAATATCAAAATGGCTGTCTGTAAAGTCTGTATACGGACGGAGATTTAACGTGACAACGTCTGTTCGTGGTATAAGTTTTTGGAACATAAGTTCACTAATTAGTCTATTCAACTCCGACGCCAGAAACGCTCGCATAGAAGAGAGACGCAAGGCGCGCGCCGGTCGAGCGAGCCTCTCTGCATGGTGCATGGTAACGTTCCGGCAAATCTTACTTGGTCGTTACACAGTTTTCGTGAATGACACCTGAGTCAACCAATTTATAGACGTTGTCACGTCAAAAAATCATCAAATTTGGTTTTTAACATTCGTAAATATCTGCCTATATTTTTTCATTTACCTTATAGAAATAAATATAGATTTTTTTAACGTATTTAGCAAATCATTAATCACGTGTGTCGGATGAACGCGTACGCTTATAAAATCCTAGTGTGGTGTCGGCCTTATGTCAATTCGGCCTTGTCAATATTTCTTTATTTTTTTATTGCTGTGCATGCATATAACCAGTGCTTTAGCCGAACACTACAAACCTTAAATAAGTTTTTAATGAACAAGACCGTTAGTATACAATGGGTTTAGGAAGGAATAGATTCGTTGTTTAAGAAGCGATTTTCATGATTTTTTTATTGTACTGGGAATTTACTCAACTTGGTCAATATAGTGAGACTATGGATTCTGGATGTTAAGAGTGAGCTTCTCAGTCGTAGGGAATAACTGAATCGTGTTTAGATATGTTCGCTGTTGTTATCGTTGACATCGCAAGATGTGTGTCAGAGACGAAATATGACTCCTCAACGGAACAATTCAAATAACTAAACAATTTTCAAACATATTTGTTGTTCATAAATTTAAGGGTAAAATCTACAAATCCGTCATAAGACTTGTCGTAATGTATGGATCAGAATGTTGGGCTACAAAGAAGATGGATGAGAGACGATTGCATATCATGGAGATGAGAATGTTGAGGTGGATGTGTGGAGTGACGAGAATGGACAAAGTAAGGAATGAGTATATTACAAGAAAGTTTGAAAGTGGCAAAAATTACAAAAAAGTTAATAGGGAACCGAATATCACGGTATCGGCACGAGATGAGGCGAGAGGAAACGCATGTGACGAGAAGAGTGATGGATATGAATGTGATGGATAGACGAAGGGGACGAGGATGACCAAAGAAAAGATGGATGGATTGTGTTACAGATGACATGAAAGATAAGAGAGATAGTGTAAAGATGACGGCTGATAGGGAAGTGTGGAAGAGGAAAACATATTGCGCCAACCCCAAATAAAATTGGGAAATGGGCAGGATGATGATGAATGTTAACACTGTAAAACCAGACGCATAGACAAATAGATTTTTTGAAGTGAAAACTTCTTTAGTACGGGGGTGATTTGAAATTCGATGAAACGAAACTGTCCAGTGGAGACTGGAGTTTAGTGGAGACGAGTTGAGTGGAGACTGGAGTTGAGTGGAGACTGGAGTTGAGTGGAGACTGGAGTTGAGTGGAGACTGGAGTTGAGTGGAGACTGGAGTTTAGTGGAGACTGGAGTTGATTGGAGACTGGAGTTGAGTGGAGACTGGAGTGGAGTGGAGGCTGGAGTTGAGTGGAGACTGGAGTTGAGTGGAGACTGGAGTTGAGTGGAGACTGGAGTTGAGTGGAGACTGGAGTTGAGTGGAGAGTGGAGTTGAGTGGAGACTGGAGTTGAGTGGAGACTGGAGTTGAGTGGAGACTGGAGTTGAGTGGAGACTGGAGTTGAGTGGAGACTGGAGTGGAGTGGAGACTGGAGTGGAGTGGAGAGTGGAGACTGGAGTGGAGTGGAGTAGTAAAACCTACAATTATCATCTTCCCGAAATTTTATTCGTCTCATTATCTTGAAAACAAAATTTTTGAAGGTTTCACTTCTACCACGTTATATGTGAATAGCACACATTTTATTTTTTTAAATTGTAAGTTATTGCTTGACTACAATTCCACCTGATGGTAAGTAGCGATGTAGTCTTGGTTTATTATAGGATCTATTTAGTACATAAATATACATATATATTTTTATACCATTCATACTTTAAGTATGATAATGATCATGTTTCGCGATGACCCGCGATGATTGCAAGGAAAATACTTAATTTGGCATACTTTTAATTTTAAATCATAGTTTAACGATATAACAAACTGCAACTTCATCTGCGTAAATAAGGTCCACAGACAAATAAATCTTATTTTTGATTACGGAATCGTGTAATTTTTTAGTGATATAATCGATATGGCTAAGACGCTATATAATTATTAGCTACTAAAAGATATGCATGGGGCAACCTCCCTTTTGCCTTTCTATGGAGTACATAAAACACTGAGTCTCTTCGTTTCGTTTCGTTTCAATGCCCTTAATAAAGATGTCATATTATAAGGAAGCATCCATTAAATATACCGATGTTATTTAAATAATGATATGGTTCGTTTGTATTACGTTTGTGTAAACGTAATTCTGTTCATGGTTCTGCTGTTTGTTCTAATTGCGGAATAACTTTATAGTTTTCCTCCAGTTTCCTCGCATCACAAAATTTACACGCTTTGTTAATTTTATCCCTTTTTATAAGCTTTTGGCTACTGAGATTCGCGTGTTGTGACTCGCTTCATACTCTAGCAATAGCCCATCTCCGTCATTCTGTTTCATGAGCATGTTGCTAACGTCGTTTACCTGCCTGTTCCGGCGTAGCAGCTCTCAAGCTTGCTGAAATTATTCCTCACGACGTTTCCTTTGATTTTTATGACCCTTAAGCAGCTCGCTGGTACGCCAAATAATGAATATGGTGCTGGTGTCGATGATGTGCCTGTTTAAGCAGCTCTTAAGGTAGCCTGCCGCTGAACTTCTTCCTCACGACATGCCCTATGATTTTTTCGAATCTTTAGCAACTTGCTAGAACACGAAATAATAAGCATGTTGTCGACATCATTCTTTGGGATGAAAAGCAGGATACTGTAAGTTTAATTCACAAACATCCAAACATCTAAACCTAACATCTAAACTTTAGTAGGATCTGGATCTAATTCTAAATTCTCGCGGACGAAGTCGCGGGTAGAAGCTAGTTTTTAACATAAAAATAATAATACGACATACCTTGATTGTATTGATTTAAAACTAACAATAAATTAATAAATATTATAGCTTATAATAAAACCTATACCAGTCATGACATCACGAATAAAAAATGTTAATGGATTGAAAATAACTATAACATCACTACTTAAAAAAAAATACTACAAGGTTCATTTTTGAATGAGAAGAGCACAGTAAATAGCCCTGAAAGCAAACAAATAATTCTTGTCGCGCTAACAAAACCCGACCTTATTGTTATTTGAATGCCGTACTTACTCGTACCTACATTCTGACGAAAAAACCTAATAACACAAAACTAACCCTGTTGTTTCCCCGCGAACGATACGCGACCTAATAGATCTCAAAGTATGTGGAGTCTGATACAAGTTTTTATATTTTTATCGTACTAGGTTTAATTAAAGCAAAAAATGGTTGTCTGTAAAGTCGGTTTACGGACGGTAGTTTAACGTGACAACGTCTGTTCGTGGTATAAGTTTAATTTACCCTTTTGTTTACAAACTTTTTTAAGCAGTGATAGCCTAGCGGTTAGAACGTTGGTCTCTCGAACCGAGGGGCCCGAGTTCAAATCCTGGCACGCACCTCTGATTTTCAAATATTATGTGCGTATTACAAGTTAATTTTCACTTGCTTCGGTGAAGGAAAACATCGTGAGGAAACCTGCACACCGGAGAGTTCTCCATAAAGTTCTCAAAGGTGTGTGAAGTCTACCAATCCGCACTTGGCCAGCGTGGTAGACTATAGCCTGTACCGCTCACATTGTGAGAGGAGACCCCGAGCCCAGCAGTGGGACGATTATGGGTTGTTGCTTTACAAACTTTTTAAGTAAAATGATAAGTTCACTAATTAGTCTATTCAACTCCGACGCCAGAAACGCTCGCGTAGAAGAGAGACCCAAGGCGCGCGCCGGTCGAGCGAGCCTCTCTCTTTAATGCTGCGCGCGCATGGTAACGTTCCGGCAAATCTTACTTGGACGTTACACAGTTTTCGTGAATGACACCCGAGTCAACCAATTTATAGACGTTGTCACGTCAAAAAATTGTGCTTGTGCTATTAATTAAACGTTTAGGCTTTTCCTCGTCTGGAGCCAAATCTGATTGCAGTGTGAGGTCATCATTTTACAAAAAATCATTGTTATCAGTTAACATAAAAATATATTCTTCTAGTTACTACAATGCGATAAACCAAATCTTCGTTCACGTTGCAACAAGTGTCTTAAAAGTTAAATAAAAGTGATGCAGCCAAGTAGTTTTAAACAGCAGGGCAAATATTGGATGAGCCGCGCTAATGTTGCCTGCGGAGTACCAACTCAGTAAACATGCTGGATAAATTTCTGTTTCTTTTATGTTATTCGTGTCTGCAATAATAAAGTTGGCTAGTAAATCAACGCTTATAAAGTAACTTACATTGTATACCTCCTGTGTCGCGGGTGACATGGAGAATACAAATTAAACATCACTACAACATCCATGACCCGAGTAAAAATATTAATCTATACATCTATATACATATACAAATAAATAAAATTGGAGTGTCTGTTTGTAATATTAAAATTACCGCTTTTTACTAAGTGCATTTGGATGTATACACGGTACATATACCAAAACAACATTTTTTAGATTTTTTGTCTGTCTGTCTGTTTGTTTGTTCAGGCTAATCTCTGAAATGACTGGACCGATTTTGACGTGACTTTCACTGGCAGATAGCTGATGTAACAAGGAGTAACTTAGGCTACTTTTATTTTAGAAAAAAATAGTTTGCTAGGCGATACGAAGTTCGCCGGGTCAGCTAGTCTGTCAATAAATATCTGACAGGTAGTCAGGTGAGGTACCTAAACTGTATAGTGCTACGGTACCTAATGACTTGGTGGTCAAAAGATAATACATTGGTGATATATTTTGTGGTCACTGACCACTTAACTACAACATCGTTTCTGTTATCCACAGCAAATCAAAGGTCAACCTCAAATTTTAACATTTCAAAAAATTGCAAACTAAGGTAAATATATTATTATAACAAAATTCGCAATTTCAACCAGTTTTACACGAAATTATCAACACAACTACTGGTAGGACTAATGTTGATAGTAAAAAATAAAAATCACACAAAGCTGGGCGTTATGGAGTGCACAGATAAAATATAATTTAGAGCGCGGGGCGACGGGCGGTGCAATATGGCGCTGAATAAATGAAGTAGGTTAAATGAAACAGAGATGAATGTAATCTTGATTAACTGAACATTTGTTTTAGCATACATACTAGCACAACTTTTATGCAAGTGTAATAAATTGATACAGGTTGACAATATTGCACGGAGGCGTGAAGTTAAGTCACGCGTTTTTGCTTTGTATAAAAAAGGACCACGCGGAGGACAAGTGTCGAAAAGTTGTGCACCTAAGTAGGGGTTTAAGTCACAGTGTGTTGTAAACCTTAATGTTTTCTTTGTGTTGCATAAAGTTACCGTGCAATAATGAAGACAAAGGCCCTACACAAGTAAAGAATTATTTTAACATTTAAGTGTGGTGAATACATTAATGTAGGTTGACTAAACGGGTTTGAGTTCAGAATAGTGCACGGCAGCGTGAAGTTAAGTCACGCGTTTCGCACCTTAAAGTTACCGTGCAATAACGAAGATGTTTTAATAATTATTAGTAGTATTAATACTATGTCAAAGGCCCTAAACAAATAAGTGTAGTAAGTGAGTAGAGCACATGAGAAGCGTTATGGTATGTCACAACTTAAAAAACATTTTCACCATAATAAAAGATAATGTAACTTTAATTGAAAACACAGTACCTATACAGCCATTTACAATGAAATATACAAAATGAAAGTAAATATCTCAAATATATTCAATCAAAGTCCATACAAAGCCAACGTAAGTTGCATAAAAATAGAAAATAGTTATTGAAAAAGCAATTAATCATTTGAAGTGTTGGGGTGACGTCATAGGGTAAATTCGCCAATAACTGGATAGTGTAGAATAAATTCTAAAGCGAAACATTAATCAACTAGCCGCTGTAAAAGCCATAATATCTTTGTAGGGTCGCCTTTAAATTGCGAAACATTTTTAATATTGCTACTGCAATTTGTATAGCGTCCAAATAGAAGGATATGAGTTTTTATTGTACAAATACAAATCCTTTATGGAATATAATATTGAAACTTACTTACTTTATTACTATATTTAGTTAGTTTGGAATATGTGATATATTTCTATTTTTCATATTATACATACCCATATTACCCGTTCATATTTGGTTCCCCGTGTTTGATGTCAAACAGCTATAATATACGACTTCCATATTAAATTAACTATAATATTTTTATGAACAAATATTTCTGCCATCATTTAAAGAGCAAGTTGTATGGAAATACCTAGCTAGCAAACGAGATGATGAGCTATCTGATGGTAAACGGTCACCATCATCACAGACATCGACTACCCTGTAGCTTAGTTAGTAGCGACCCTGCCTGCGAAGCGTGGGGTCCCGGGTTCGATACCCGGCCGGGGTAGATATTTATGTAACAAGTAAATATTTATGCTTCATGCCAACCGCGACACAGGTAAAAACCTACTGCAGGGGTATGAGTGTGTAAGCGTTTATTATATAAGATTTCAAATAGTATTTAAACGATTTTAAAATACGTAATTTAATGCAAACATATAAAATCATTGATAACACCACATCAGACCGAATGTTTTAAGCCTTCTCTTTCTACACCCTTTTAATTTCAAAGAGCTTTTGATGTGCAGCTTTCAGTTCTTTAGAGCGGAAACTTAATGCTACTAACCCAGTATTCTGTCTAACGAATACTTGGCACGTTATAAAATGTTTATATTATGTGCTAATTGCAATTTTCTGTCACTACTTTAAGTCATTTTAAATTACTATTACCCTGTTCGACTTAGATTTAAAATCTTGAAATGCATCAATTTTTTTACGAATATCCTAAGTGAATAATGGACTTTTCTAGTATAAGCGCTTCCAAGTAGTTATTGTAGCCTGACGATTATGTCATAGTCTAGGAAGTCTGCGAGGCGAGGGGATCCAAGTTCGATTCAGGGCTGACAGATAAATTCTTGTTCTGGGTCGTGATTGTTCATGTTTATTGTCCACGTCACTCGCGGCACCCCTCACGCGCTTTGTAGTTAAGACATAAGCTTAAGATCCAAAAGGGAAGGTTACTTCATTGAATAAAATAGAACATCATCATTATGAATTAATTCTCGCTGTATCCTTAAAAAATACAATAACTCGACCGAGTACAGTACCATGTCATTTATGTACTGTAATGTGTAAAGGATATTATTACGTTGTTCAAATAAAAATAAATTCAACGTTGAAGGAAAACATAAGGAAATATCAAAATAATCAAACACGTAACCGAACAATAGCGTTATTGAACTTCCTTAAATATTTTTCCTTACGAGGTAAAGATACTAAAACAAATTACGTGGAATTTCATATAAAAAAGTTTTGTTTGAGGAACAATGTTCAAACAAAGAGAACAACTTGCACAAAGGGCGAAATAAAACAATGGAAGCTTTGTTTCGTAAACAATCCAATTAGGTAGTAGTGCGAGAGGGAGAATAGAACGATGAGATCAAACATTGACTATTGGTGTGACATTATACTTTTGGGCAATCTACAGTACTATATTATAATAAATTTTAGTAGCACACGTGTTAAAATTTAAAGTACATCATCATGAAGACATTATTTTATACTCATGTACATGTTATACCAGCTCATCGGTTAGTTTTACATACGTATATTCTTACAGAGCCCAGTTGTTGAATTAGAAATAATTGCTCAGGTTTTGCGTGCACCAAGAGCAAAGAAAAGTTTGGTTTAGTCAATGATGCATGAATTATTAAAACTAATAGACACGATGAGCATAGAAAAGGCTTGCTCAATAATGGAGGGAACACTGAAGCTAGTAGACATTTTAAGACATCCCTAAGCTGGTAGGTGCGCATTATAGTGGAAAATATTTAACTCCAAACACAGATCAAAATTGCCAGTTTAAACATAATCTGGATCATGCAAAAAATTATTTTAGGCCAAACTGAATCATAAAACCTTGCAAGGATTCCTTTAAAAGCTTTGTTAAGTAATACCACAATTAAAATTTTATAAACAATTTCATAAATTTTGCTTATCAGGAACAAAAACAACACCTTGCACAAAAAACGAACGTTAACAAAAGAATCACTGTTTCGTAAAAAATCCAATTAATGTTCAACTCGACAAGACGACAAAACAAAGTTATTCTCTCATTTAAGAAGTTCCATCAGTTCTGATAGACACAGAAGAGATAAATGCTGTAATAAAAGGCAGATATTTCTTTAATGAAGACTGATTTTATTCATGTTACTTTTTCTTTCACAACTAGTAACCCTCGTTTTCCTTCGGTTTTCATATAGAATCCCCATTTTTTTTTCATAAAATTATGTAGATTTCTAGTTATGAAAGAACTTTTGAAATCGTTTCAGTAGTTTTTGAGTTTATCCAATAAAAAAAGAAACCAAAACTTTCCTCTTCCTAATATTAGAAAAGATCAATCCCATAAAATATGATGCAGCCCTCACATGTAATTTATCAATTACCATTACCATTATTCCAGGAATACCTACTTTAATTTCAATTGTATTGTATTTCATAATCTCATTTACGATGCTCATAAATGTTGCTTAAAATGATGTTTACTATTAATATCAATCTCATCAAAAACATAAATGTGAAATGAGAGCCAAGTTAAAAAAAAGAATGAATATCTAAATGGGTGCCAAGTTCTGGGTAGAAAAGCCTAAAATTTTAGTCACAACTACATGTAATTCAAGCTCTACATCTGACGTGGTTAGTTTTCACGTACCTACCTAGGCTATATTATATTTATGTAATTACCTTCGCTAAGTCTGTTGGGTTGATGTAATACCTTTCCTAATATTTGGTTTGTTGGTTGCTAACGAATGAAAACTAGCCAAGTGTTCATTTTCATTTGGAGTATATATTATGTATTTTGCAAGTCTCAATAATAAGAGCCTTTGACAGGTTTATGCGGAATAGTTTTTGAGTTATGAGGGGGTCAAAAGTGGCTCCAAATGGTTCATGTAACATTACACACGATGCTGCTTGCCAGTTCTGTTAGCTTAAACTTGGCTTGACACGCTACCGCGTGTCTAAATTATAAGCAATTGAATTTTAATAGAAATTAGCAAATGTACAAGTTTACCTGCCTATTAAATATTAAACCCTGATCCCATGTGCTTGTATTCAGGCATGACTAATTTTAAATATCATGTTTGATTGCTAGATCAATATCAAGAAGGATATTATAATCGAAAATTTACCTAACATGGCAACCAAGTAAACTTTTAGATAAATGTTACCCCAGAGAGGGACGGTCTTTTTAATTTCTCAGAGTGCCGTTATAAAGTCTGGCGGCCATTTGTCCTTGGCATTGGTCTCTCGGGGCCTATTAGTAGCCCTCGTTTGGACCACAATCTACGTGATTATCACGTGGAAACTGACGAGTTGGTTCCTTTAATATTGCCTAAATGCGAATTTGAAAACAGCCATTTCGGCTTAACTAAAATAATTATTGGACTGTTGGAGTTCTCGCCTACTTACAATGTGGAAATCTGGAAATCTTCACGATGAGAGTCAATAGGCTTTTACTATGTTAGTGCGTTCTCCATCTTGCATCTCATTGCCTCTTAACATCAGGGCTGTTGTCAAGTAATAATTTATAATTTAACGTGAAATAAAAAAAAAAAACCCGACTGCATAAAAAAAATAAAAAGAAAAAAAGTATGGTTTTATGAAACCATGATGCAAGTGAAACTTTTTTTCGGTTTGTAGGCATTTAACTAAAATTTTTTAGAAAATTTTTCAATTTAGTGTATTAAAATTGCGTGTTTAATCTGTACTTAATTATTGAAAAATGGGAATGATAATGGGAAATCAATAGTAGACAAAATATTCAATTAAAAAACTTAATTTAAATTTGCGTATTAGAGTACGGAATACATAATTAAAACATAATTTAGATGATAGACCCATATTAAAAACTAAGAGCAATATTTATTTAAATCATTGAATCTCCATTATTATTATTCTTACTCCGGGGCCGGCTGTAATGCGACATGCGATACATGGACGAAAAATTTTGGGGCGATAGAAAAAAAGTTTCACTTTAACAAACCCAGTAGTTCAGAATGTTGCTAAAAGTAATATTAACCAACCACACCATAGAAGAATTAACAGTCGGGATCCATTCTTCAACAATCAAATCTTGTTTGTTTTTTCTCAAGCAACCCTGTAAAATTAAAATGGGCCCCGGCTGTTAATTTTTCTATGGTGTAGTTGGTTAGTATTAATTTTAAGACATTCTGAACTACTGGGCTTGTTTTTTCTTTTTAGTTTTTGTACGCAGTCGGGTTTTTTTTAATTAATTTTGTTATTTTACACTTTTTATTAAGGATATTATTAATTGTAAAGAAGAGTAATATTCAAACACTATCTATATTCTATTTATGTGCCAGTAAAGTGAAAGTCATGTTTCAGACTTAGAAAAATTGGTGCTTCATTCATGCATAATGCTTTGCTTCGTCATTTGTTATGGGCGTGAAGTTCTGGAATAACTTGCCTGCATTCTCATTTGCAGTATTTCCATTACAATATCGGTATCTTCAGTCAATGACGCATTTACTGAGCTTTTTCGTCTCCTCGTTTATTAGTTACGAGTAACCACCCTCGCTTTGCTTCAATTTTCTTATTTTTTTACACCTTGGGTTACATTATTGGACTTTTATTAAGGATCCCTAATTTTTTTGAAAATATAATATAGCCTATGTTACTCGGGGATAGTGTAGCTTCCCAACAGTGAAAGAATTTTTGAAATCGGTTCAGTAGTTTCGGAGCCTATTCAATGCAAACAAAAAATCAAATCTTTCCTCTTTATATATTAGTATAGATTTCCATAAAAAGTGAATCTTACTACCGAAGACTAAGTATAATTATTACCATATTTTAACATCAAGTGGGATGGTAATCAAGCATTAACATTTTAAAAATCGATTTATGTAATCATCAGAAATTTTTGAATCAGAATATGACAAATAAGTATAACAGTAAGATTTATGATATTGGAACTATTGGTTAGAAAAAATATTTTTAGGAATTTATTGCCACTGCTTCCTGACACAAAACAAGAGAGAAATGACTTATTGACGCAATGTACATCTTTATCACTGTAAGAGTAAAGTTAAAAACAAATTAATATCTAAAACTGAACGTGCCCAACGAAACACGAATGCTTGTAATTACCGCAAGTCCATCCATCCAGCCATCAAACCCGTCTGACATTGCAAAGTTCAATATGTCTGACTCCAGCCGCAGAGTTCGTAATATAAATGTGTGGGAGCAAACTTAATAATTTCGTGGAGTTTATTAAAACCCAATAACTTCAAACTCAATATTGGATATCGGCTAATAAGTTGCCTAATTAAGACGCCTTAACTCACACTGATTTAAAATTCAACGTAATCCCGAAAGCTCGTTAAGGCGTTCATATCAAACTACGTCTATGTTACTTTATGATCTGATAAATCTACCTGTGATATTCTAACGTTATAATTACGTTAACCTGAATTCTACCTTATGTAAATGTTAATAAAGTCTATTCCATAAATACTTATATATATAAGGGCTTATGTTATTTTAGATCTAGCATTTAAGTTTTCACGAAAATTATAGCTGCAATAACAAAGTTATTTTTACATGAGTAACTTCGAAATAATAATGAGTTTACAGTAATACAGTATCAAACGAAGACACTTTAAAAAGGGGTCTTATGCAGGTTTCTTACGGTTGAAATTTGATTGGATTTGAGACATAAATTTCTCATAGCAGCAAGTCTGAGGAAGATTTAAATCACCTTGAGGGAATGAATCGCAGCTATTGTTTGGGTGATCTGTGTCTCAAACGTACTGTGATGTTTGGTAATGGTGATGTATGGGCCATGAGATTCCTTGCGACGTTTGTCACATTTACAACTTCAGTCAAGCAACAGAGTTAAATCAATTTAGAGATATATTTTTCACTAGCTGACCCGGCGAACTTCATATCGCCCAAACTTTTTTTCTAAAATAAAAGTAGCCTAAGTTACTCTTTGTTACATCAGCTATCTGCCAGTGAAAGTCCCGTCAAAATTGGTCTAGTCATTTCAGAGATTAGCTGGAACAAACAGACAGATAGACAGGCAGGCAGACAGACAGAAAAAAATTGTAAAAAATGTTGTTTTGGTATATGTACCGTGTATACAATACATCCAAATGCACTTAGTAAAAAGCGGTTATTTTAATATTATAAACAGACACTCCAATTTTATTTATTTGTATAGATAGAAGATAGATGTATAGATTATTTCACCGACACGCGTGGACGTAATGATTGCGATACCAGACCACCGATCGATAGGTCTTGGGTTCGATTCCAAGCGAGGCAGAAATCTAAACGTCATGAGTTGAGTTTCTGTTCTCTGACTGGTTTTGTGAGTATTTATTTAGGGTGAAACCAAACGAGCATATTTTTTGAGCTTTTCAAACTCATTTTCGTCGCCGTATGGTACAAATAGGACTTTAGTAATGAAACCGAATGCAAGCGACTCATTTTCACGACTCACAAGTCAAAAAAACACGCTCGTTTTACCACACCCTTATTTATTGCTGCAGTAGACAAGGAAAGGCTTCGAGAAAAAACATATTTAATTATTCTAGAACTCCTACTTGTTTCTTGTATACCAATTTATTATGTCAGGTGCTTTCTGCCTGACAGACAACACAGAGGTTATCCAGTGGTTTTACAAGCATTAAACTTAGTACAACGGTTTCTTCGTTATGTATTTATCATATGGAGGAGAACTAATAATAATATTACTAAACTTTATCCCTTATAGAAGTAAATTGGGGGGTAATCTATAAAAATAAAGAAAATTGAAGTGTCTGTTTGTAATATTAAAATAACCGCTTTTTACTAAGTGCATTTGGATGTATACACGGTATGTACATATACCAAAACAACATTTTTTACAATTTTTGTCTGTCTGTCTGTCTGTTTGTTCCGGCTAATCTCTGAAATGGCTGGACCGATTTTGACGGGACTTTCACTGGCAGATAGCTGATTTAACAAGAAGTAACTTAGGCTACTTTTAGAAAAAAAAAATTTAGGTGATATGAAGGTCGCCGGGTCAGCTAGTAGCTTAATATGACTCAACGGAATTTGTTAAACAATATTTTTTAATTACGTTTCCTGAAGGTAATGAAGGTTAGGGACTATATTTCTGCAGATATAGACGCAAGCTCTAGCTAGTAAAAAAATAGTTTATTTAAAGTAAAAAACATTGTATAAGGTTTGCTGGTCGCGTCTACAGCGGAGGGCGGCGTACGAGGGGGAAGGGGGGCGCGACGAGGCTGCGCGTGGCGCGCTGGCCGCGGCACGACCAGCGACACACGGGCTACCGACGCCACCCTTAATGCGCACACTCATATATCGCGGCTTTATCTACCAGCACCACTTAATTATTATAAGAATTTGTAACTTATCATTTAAAATCATTACAAGTAACTGTGTAGTAAACGAGTGGTTTAACTTAAATCAACCCATTTACCTTTGATAATAACCTAGATAATCCTGTCCTTCATAATTTATACAAAGGGAATGTATCCGACGTTCTCAGAAACTACAGTCTATAATACAAAGAGAATATCAGGATGCAATGTATCACTTAGCACAAACACATTAGAGATATCGTATCACGTTGTGCAACGTCGGTTGCGAGTGAATTACTTACGAAGATAAATCTGTAATACGCTGACGAAGATATTTGTTGGAAGAGACACGTACGTTTGGTTTGTCAGCACGGATGAAGCATTAAAGGCTCTTTGTATCCTTCAAGAAACCTACAGATAGAATCCCAAACACCAAAATACGTTAAAGTCGTGATTAATCGACTGTTATTTTGTATTTATAATCTGTTTGTTTATGTTTATATTTGATTCTGTGGTGTACAAACAATAAAGAGTTGAACTATTTATCTATATAACCGACTAATGGATGGATCGGGATCCATCCTCAATCCAAGCCAGCTTCTTATGTAAAAAGCAGACTAGCCACTTCACGGTAAATGGCTACTGTCGCTCATACACATCGGTAACCCCAAAGGCACTGACTCAAGCAAGAGGAATTGCTAGCCAAGCCGGATTCACTTCAATATAGTAATTATACCACCAAGAGGGCTGGTTTGTGTCAGTATTTTAAACCGCTCCAGTATTGTTCGGTTTACACGTATTAAGTAGTTAACTAATTTTTAACTAAATTTTAAGTGAATAATTTTTAGTGTGCGTCCACACGTAATATATTAGTAAAGCTCTTTAGTTCATACAATTCTACTTAATTACTTAAGCATTTTACTAAATCACTTAATTACTCAAGTATTTTACTACATTTTAACTAAAAAGTGCCTGTCCAAACGTGTTAAGCGATAAGCCCCGCCCACCTACTTTACAGAAAATAGAAAAATTTCTAAAAAATCTTGTCTACTTGATTACTAAACTACTAAATTACTAAACTACTAAATTGTCCGTTTACTCGTATGAATTTACTTAAAATTTAGTTGAAATTTAGTTAACTACTTAACTACTTAGTACGTATAAACCGAACATAATTATGGCTATGGTTGCATGGGAGATGTTGGTTTGCTAAAGTATCATAACCACTCAACAGTCCACCAATCTGATCCAGGAATCCATTGATCGGCAGGTCACAATTTATCCAAGAAGTCGTACTTATATAAAAAAATAAGAAAATTTTTACTTTCACTAGATTGGACGTTGTGAAGCATAAATGATTTGATTTAACCATTTTCCATCCACCGAATCTCACAAGCTGAGAAGGTCGTAGGCTTTGCCAATTATTTTCTGCTAAAAATATTAAAGAAACTTTTCATTTTTCATTCATCGCTGCTACGTCTCATAATAAAATTTAGCGAAACAACCTCGCTGTGAAAATTATCACGACTTTTCTTGTATAATTGGGCGCGATTCATATTTTTAACAGTTTCAATTATACAAAAGTTTCCCAGTCCGTTATAAATCGGTCTGAAGTTGATAATAATGTATTCATGAAGCGAGCATTAATTCACAGTTGAAAACTTAATAAATCAGCGATGCAGCGTAATGAATGGCTCGCTTTATTTCCGTCAAAGGAATGGATTCCCTTTTATTGTTTGTTACGACCCTTAGGGGTTCTAACGACGCCGGTTACAACTTCAAGTCTTTACTTTTTAAGGAAATTTTAAGAAATTTTTCATTCGGCCTTTTTATTGGTATGGTCTTATGGAGCGATCCTTCACTCTGACAAAGGTTTAAAAATACATAAAAATAATCGAGAGAATTTTTATGCAGCTTTTGAAGACGGCATATTTAGTGAATAATATTCCAAATTTAATATGTTCCAATTTAATGTACTTTATTTTTAAAACCTTTAAATGCGATTTGGTTGTATTCATTTTTTACGGGATGATTTAATTTATAAATTAGTAACTATAATTTTATTAAACCTTATATTCTGCATGTTATTGTGACCTTTTTAGTTTTTGCTCTCCTAATAAATGGTTAATATAAGAGACAACTATTTTCTTTGTATTACAAATGTATTCATCTCTTTGTATTTCAATCAAAATTTGATTGATTGACGTGTCTTATTCGGTAACAACAGTTATACATCTGTAATAACAACAAACAAAAAAGTGTCCGACTGACGCGGAGAATAATTAAAAAATTATAATCATAATACGCTACACGGGAACACATATTTCACTGGGAGTGGGACACGAAGAACAATGAACAAAGTTAGGCACGTTATTGTGAACATTGTTCTGTTTACACAAAATTGTTTTACTCGGGAACACGGCTTCAATAGCTTCAATGTAAATTAACCTATGTCAATAAAATGTTGCGGCTTTGCAATCTCATACTTACATAGTTCGTAAAAATTTGTAGCAAATTATCAGAGTCTTCGACCAGGCAATAGTTAAATAGTTTCAAGTAATTATGTAAAAAACACATACTAGACTTCGTAACCCCTCATAATTTGAGGGATTGAGAACTGACAATCATTATTGTACGTGTAAGCTGGGCCAACAACGCAAGCAAAACAAGTTAAAACTTACTTTTTAGGTAAGGTTTAAGGTTTTTAGATAAGGAGGGTGTTATCTTATGAGTAACGCAACGTACCACTATGCATGTGCACAAATTCAAACTGGGTACAAAATAACGTGATTTTTTCGGTATAATAATTCAAGAAGCGTCGCGTCTTTTCGTTCTGTACAAGGCCAGAACGCAAGGGTATGAAACTAACCGCGTATAGATTGGAAGTAACTTTTTCACTAAGTTCTTCCAATCCATACAAGAGCAGTACGCAAATAATCGCTTATACTTTGTAGAAGACGTAAAAGTATATCTTGTTCCATAATGTACAGCGCTATTACGCATACGGACTAATCGTGTATGTATCGGAGTAAGCGCGCTAAATTCTAGATTACAATTTGTACGCGAACAGTGGCATGCTCGCCATTTTTATTTACTACCCTCTTTTTTTAATGCAAGGTAATTCATATCTGCGTGTCTATTTTAAAATTGCGTCATCTTTCGGCACGGGCCATTGTTTTGATTGACGGTGTTTTGTTGTTTCTGCATAATTAATTTATAAAAAGTGGTAAATACAATTGAATGAAACCCACTATAGCCTGGGTTCCTATAAATGACATGAACTAGACTTTTAACACTCTTGTCAAGTGTAAGTAAGTGGTATAGTATAGTCGGGAAGGAAGACGCGAGCATCTTACGATACAAACTCATCATCAGTACGCAAAATTTGTGTATGCATTGTAATAACAGATTTAAAAACAGCATTACAATATATACGCGAGCAGTTTCCTATGGCTGCGTTCTGGCGTTGTACAGAATGGTAAAACGCAGAAGCGTCCCCAGGTCAGTATTGACTATTAATGGGTTATATTATGCTGAAGAGTTTGTCCCACATTTCTTCTCCATGACAAAGCACCCTTACGAAATGGTGCTAAGATCAAAAAATGTAACTGCATAGGTGTATCAGTGACACCTGTTTTGATAATATGATTTTCATTTTGAATTTTAATGTGCAGCCATACTGTTGTTGAGTGTTCCTTAAGCTGGAGAAGCTGACATTGACCAGAATCCCACTTCGCAATTAATAACGATATCTGTTTGCTTTTCAGGTAAGTCACGAGAATATTTTATAATATAAAAACTGGTGAGAAATGGCCCCGCTACTGGTGAGTAAGAGCGACTGATACATACACACAAATACACACGAGAGAGAGAGAGAGAGAGACTGAGAGAGAGAGAGATAAAGAGAGACAGAGATATTTCAAACTGTATAATTACACATACGTCTTTCTATTTGTGTCAGGGGAAGTATGACAGTAAGCATTCAGTAATTTTACTATAATACGAGTACTCACGATATTTATTTTGTATTCCGATATTTCGATCCAGTTGCATGGATCGTGGTCACGGATGGACTCTGAATACAAAATAAATATCGAGAGTATTAGTATTATAGTAAAATGTGTTCAGTCCACGATGAGTTAAGTTTAAAATCTTGCATTCAGTAATTGTTCATATCCTTTTATAGTTTACGATGAAGATTCATTTATTTGTCTTAAATTAACCCAATTTGAGAAGGAAACTTTCGTTACATAAGATCAATTACTTTATTTCCAAAAAGTGTTATCTCAACCTGCCGCCTCTGAATTAGAAACCCTTCTAATCCTTTAATCTTAAGCGGAGTTATTAAGTTCGACAAAACCGTTAAGATCATCAATATTTCAGGAGAAATGTCTCTTTTAAATCAATTTTATTCGCATTATCCTCTTTACAGCAACGACGAAATTTGGTTAAGTAATTTGAATAAATAGGTACTATCGATCAGCCTCGGCGTTACACGGATAGGACTAATAAAGCAAAAAAGATGCAGTTTATACTTATGCCATCAAAAACAAAACTTGTAAAAAAAACCAAGTCTCGCAACTCAGTTCTTCTACCGTAAAAAGTTGTGAGATCCATGTAATATACCAAGTCGGTTAATTTATTCAGTTCCTACTTAAGGGTCCTTCTGTCTTAAGTTATTACGTAATTAGCTAACCTAACAAGTAACAAGATCTTATAGTGACCATATTATCAATATTAAAAATCTTTTATGTTTTAAATAAATCAGGCTTCTAGCTTTATCCACAACGAAGTTATAGGGGGTCGAAAATGGCCTGAATTGCTTCGAGAAAAGGATGGTACGGCCGTGCCGCTTTTTTGCTCGACTTGGCGATACAGATACAGATTGGCAGATACAGTTTTCACTACCAAAACATTTCTTATTAAGCTTGTATTTTCTGATAATTTCATCAAAATAATTCTTGAGAAAAAATAACCGACTTCAAAATTAGGGACAGCTCAAAAACTGCACGTCAGATCTCGCTTTAATTTAAGTGGGACTACATGACAAGTACCAGCTTTTGATTAAAAAAGAATCATCAAAATAGGTTCATTCAGTCGAAAGTTCTGAGTTAACAAAAATATAAAAATACAGTCGAATTGAATACCTCCTTTTTTTGAAGTCGGTTAATAAGGTAATATGCATATTAATTAATTTATTATCAATTCCATATTTTTATAGTAAATTGTTCATTTATCACAATCTGTATGTCTTGTGTTGTTAGACCAATTTTCAGTCTATTTAAATAAGCAACTCATTATATTTTCTGAATAACTTGCAAATAAATCCTTAACGAAACAATACTTAATACTATTGTAATGCGATGTAAGCTCTTCAAGCTCACTTGTACATTAAGCGTATCTACAATTAAGATGCCTGGAGGTGAATCGGTAGACTTAACTTTGCTATGAGAATTTTATAACAAAATACTGGAATGAAAATAGCAGTGATAGCCTAGCAGTTAGAACGTTGGTCTCCCGAACACAGGGGCCCGAGTTCAAATCCTGACGCACCTCAAATAATTATTATGTGCGTATTACAAGTTAATCATCACTTGCTTCGGTGAAGCAAAACATTGCACACCTGAGAGTTCTCCATAAAGTTCTCAAAGGTGTGTGAAGTCTACCAAACCGCACTTGGCCAGCGTGGTAGACTATGGCCTGTACCCCTCACATTGTTAGAGGAGACCCCGAGCCCAGCAGTGGGACGATTATGGGATTTTGAATGAAACTTTAACAGACCCGTATTCTGAATAATCTCAGCAATGACTTTTAATGTATTAAGTACCTATGTAGTATATTATTATGATATTGCCTTTGTTAACATTTGATGTTTGTTTTATTTCAACTATATACAATTATAAAATATAATTATATAAACAATAGCGATAAAGTATCGCTACTGCAATGCATGCAAGTAAAAAACCGGGCAAGTGCGTGTCAGGCCACGCGTAATGTAGGGTTCAAAGTTGTAAGTTTATCGACTGTTACTCATTAACTACTGCTAATATAGCTGTTGTAGTAGTTGCAGTTGTTATAGTTTTCCTTGTAAATTCATCATAATATTATAACCTATTTTAGAGAATTTTTTCATTTGTCGAACTCAAACCGTTTAGCCGGCAGGGGGAGAGGACACTTGACTCTAACCAAAATAAGCACTTCAAAACCACGGACCTGAAAAAAAGACGGACGTAACCTCGTCTAATCGAGTGTGAAGCATAGCAATGTTATGGCCGCCCACTTACCATGTGTGCGTAATTTTTGATTCGCAATTAAAGCAATATGGTGTCAATGTATGAACAAATAGAGAGCTGGTATTACTATGGGTGCTTCACTGAATTAGCTGTTGAGATTACGTCCGTCTTTTTTTAGGTCCGTGTTTAAAGCCAAATATTTCACAAACGAAATCCTAAATCCAAAAACCATAGTACTTTATTGTATTGGGAGACCCATAAAATTTTTAAGGGGTTTTTCAACGATGGGTATCACACACTATGGGTTACGCAATGAAAAAAAATCATTCTCACGTGATCTTGATTAGTGATATTTTTAATTTTGTATAAATAAAAATATGTTACAGAACAACGTCTGCTGGGTCAGCTAGTATGTTTATAAGCAAAGAGGGCGGATATAAGTGCTCCGATATTATTAATTGGATTAGTAGGTACGATTCTGATTTGTTTACCTTGCCAAGCGCCAAGCTTACCCGCCCAGACACAGTTTGGAGGCTGCAAACTGGCTCTGTTTCTGAATCTAGAAATATTTATGTGTTCACTGGCGAACGGGTTTGACAAATATTATTATTACATGTTGGCCCCTCCCACCGCTGCCTTGCCAACCTCTACGATATTTGGAGACTGAGGTAATAATTTTTAGTCAACTGAGAACTCATAATACCTGGGTTTTTGTCAATGAACTAATATTGCTGGTTTTTGTAAATAAAACTATTTTATAAAAATGATATTTTTTAAATACAGGCAGTCCTCGACTTACGTCGTTTCGATTTGCGTCGTTTCAAGTTACGTCCAACAATGTTTTGACACTATTCCTCAAACATACGTCATTTGTTTCGATTTCCGGCATAGGAAAAATAACTAGCAATTTCATAAGTGCATATATAATTATTATTTTAAGAACTTACTTTTGATAATAAAGTATGTATATCCTTTGTTATAAATGCAGTTTTTTTTTTTAATTTCGAGTCCGTGTGGATCCTAACCCTTGAGTTTTACATGTAAACATAATATGAAAAAATATGTCTCGACTTACGTCGTTTCGATTTACGTCGCGTATTTCGAGAACCTAACATGCCGTAAGTACGAGGACTGCCTGTACACTGTACGTTAGATAAGTGATTTATTTATTTGTATTTATGACACCTCCTGAAATAGTAACAAAGGGTACAAGTTTGAAATAAAATAAAGTTACACAATCATAGCTCCACACCAGGATCTCTATAGTCCTGTATCCTGGGTGCCATGGATAACGAACAAAGACAAGAACATACACGAATCGAACTCAGGATTCTTGACACGGCGAGCATGGCAAACATTGCGCCACACGGATCGTCAGAAAATCATGAATAGCATAGTTTCCGCTGAGAGTACTTAGGATTAGGTTTCCTTAAACGAAGAGAGGACGGATTATTAGTATAAGATAATGGAGAGAAACATTGTTACATTTGAGAAAGTCATGCTTTGCAAATGAGTGTTGAGATAGGGACCCTAAATTTTAATGTGAATGTTGAGGACCCTCCCATTTAGAAGATAGTAAAGTGCTTTCAAAGTCTTACAGCTAAATCTGTTTCTTTTATGACCAATTAGGGTTCCACGTACCATTTTAGGCAAAATGAAATTGACGCTACTAAATACTAAAAGGTTTTTAATAAAGCTTTTGTATGCCAATTGGTGTTTCTAGTAAAAATGTGAGCTATGAGTAAAATTATGTTGTTCAGTACTTTGAATTTACTACAATACTTTTTTTAGTCTATAAAAAAATATTTATCGATTGATTTAAGATGTGTATCAAGGTTTTTTTTTCTATTATTTATTAATAGTATTGTGTCGAATGCCTTCCGAGTTTACATTAAACAAGCAGTTAATTTTAACGTAATTTAATTAAATTTTAGTACCTACCTATTACACCTATAAAACAAATTACCATAATACTATCAATTTCGAAAAAGACATTATAATGGATTGGTTATCTGAAAAAAATCTAATCGATTTGATTACTAGATGGAAAGTATGACTTTATAGTAATTTCTGAAGAGAAGGTAATTCCCATACTAATTTTAATTTCGGAAAAGATTTTATAATGGATTGGGTATGAAAAAGAAATATAATTAAATTGATTGGTAGCTGCATAGATATGGCTCGATAAATAGTGAGGCTTTATAGTGATTTCTGAAGAGAAGAAATACCGTGGTTTTGTTCGACAAAGCGGTGATTTTCCAAAAATTTACAATTCCGGTTATTCGAGGCAGTCTGGCTCACATCCGAGCCTGCGTTTGACACGTTGCCAGCATGCTTCGTTGCTCAGCAATATCTGAATAAAATCTCAATACGCAAATCCTGAATTCACAATTGCAGTGTCAACTTGTTTATTTGCAAACTTCTTGGAAGATAATATTTTTAGCAGCATTTGGAGCTGAGTAAAATTGTTTATTGTATTCTTGGAACTGTTTTATGTTATCAGGTAGGAGAGTTTTATTTGGGTCATGATGAAACTTATCACGCAATTCCTTCCCAGATTTCCTGACACAGATTTTACTGGCTTCGAAAATTCAATCGTCGACTTATTTATTTATTTACTTATTTCAAATTTATTAAAGGTTAAGCCTAAGATTAAGCAGTTTCAATGATTGAGTCCTTCGATTTCATTATTTTAAATGAAAAAAATAAAAAACTAATGGATCTAATGAATACCTTAGTTAATAAATCTTTCTTCTTTTCTCTTTCTTATTTCATCACTCATCATTACAATTTGTATAAACATTTTACCTTTTCTTCGTACACCGCTACCTGAAGAGATCGCTACCTGAGCGATAAGGTCGCCCTTTGCATACCGTACTTTATTTTAATATGACTGTGTTTATAATTGTATTTGGTGTACAAATAAACATTATTTTTGTACTATATTGTTATCTAAACATTAAGCACATACACATTGTGATGTCCAGATTTCGTCCACTTTATTATCGTTATAATAAACTATACTTGTCTGAATTCACTAGTGGCTGAAAGACAGCTGTGTCATTTAAGAAAAAATAAGAGGAATATCTGTAAAAACATAAGAAAAAATAATATTTGGTAATTATTCGGTAAACTGAATCCATGCATAGTCGAAATATCGGCGAACAAAAATCATTAGTGCTCTCATCCGAAAACATATATTTCATCCGTTTTAAGTCCCATTCATGTTTAACGTATACCATGATAAATAGTAAAAACCAAACCAAACATTACCATCCTACATCCGTTAAAATCTCCAAGAATACAAACTTGAGCAGAACGGCTTAATCCCCGCACACTACCATCTTGATTCGCGCCTAATCCTGAGAGTTAACGCGTTAGTAAATATGTGTTGGCTGGAGCCTGCCCGCACGATAATTTCAATTTAACTCATGTGGGGACCTTAAAAGCTTCCTAAATTGTTTGAGACACCCCCATAGGGGGTCGGTGGGAGCCATACCGAGTGTTTAGAGCTTAATGCAATTAAACCACTGGAATGGCTCACCTCTTGGTAAATTCAGTTAGTGGAAGCGTTTTCTAAGTGATAGATGTTAGGACAGAAAGAAGTTATTGACTGATTACGTTTTTCTTGAACATTGTCACATCCTTTTCGTTTGCATTAAGCATAGGGCACGTAATTAATGTACTTTCTACCATTCTTCTAAGATCCATCCATCCATCCAGCCTTTGAAGGTTGACTGCTGACTGGAAATAGGCCTCCATTAACATTTTTAACCCCCGACGAAAAAAGAGGTGTGTTATAAGTTTGACGTGTCTGTGTATCTGTAGATCTGTATGTCTGTCTGTGGCATAGTAGCTCCCAAACGGATGAACCGATTTTGATCTAGTTTTTTTTTGTATGAATGGTGACTTAATCGAGAGTGTTGTTAGCTATGTTTAGTGTAAATCAAACTGTCGAGGGAGTTTTAAATTTTAATTTAAGATTATTGAACAAGAAATAATACCTAACTGAATAACATAAATTATGTTTATTGATACATAATTTTTATTATCAACTAGCTGAGCCGGCGAACTTCGTATCTCCTATTTTTTTTCTAAAATAAAAATTGCCTAAGTTACTTCTTGTTACATCAGCTACCTGCCAGTGAAAGTCCCGTCAAAATCGATCCAGCCATTTCAGAGATTAGCCGGAACAAACAGACAGACAGACAGACAAAAATTGTAAAAAAATTGTTTTGGTATATATACCGTGTATATATCCAAATGCACTTAATAAAAAGCCGTTATAAAAAGCCGTTATTTTAATATTACAAACAGACACTCCAATTTTATTTATTTGTATAGACAAATAATAGTTCCCTAATTTAGAATCAGTTACATAAGTTGAAACAAACATTCATTCATGAACATACAGATTAAAAAAGGGATGTGAAAAATTGCATTCTATTGAAAAGGTATCCATGCACGAAAAACAGAAAAAAAACCTGATTCTGAAAACCTAGTATTGAATGTACCAGAAGCCCATTTGCATGTGAAAATTAAATTTTCCCGTTGATACAAACAGTTCGGGCTTCGTGTGATATGGACCTGTTGTATAGTTTGGGATAGATTTGTTTATTTGCGAATCATTCCCGGACAGATGAATCATTCCCCGACAGAAGAAATGTCGTTTTTCTCTTTTTCTATGCTTATTATTCGTCTCAATATATACTCAACATAACACAGTAAGTGTATTTATTTGATGATCCCGTAGCTCAGTTTAGAGGTTGGGAATCGAACCCAGATTCGACTGCTGACTGGGGAGTTTTTCACGTGCGAGATTAATATTTGTTCACGGTTCATGAGTGTTTGTAAAGTTTTATTTGCATTGCAACTATGCTACCAATTCCACAGAATTCTTAGTGCGAGGGTAAATATATCATCATAACATTAATAATGTGAAAGCGTTTCACAATAGAATGTTTTTTTATTGCTTAAAAATACTTCACGTTATATTTTCAAATATCAAGTATTCCCGTAAGACATGCAATAATATACTTTATACAATTTAAATTAAAGATTCAATCGCAGCATACAAAATCAAGTTATATCTATTGCGGCGTTTATATAACGAAAACAAAATGTAATGTCGATAGCGAGTAATGGAGGTCGAACTTTTTGCATCTGAAAGCAAATTTGCACGTGCAAATGGATTTTATAGGAGCTTTAAAAACCGTTCAGAATAACTGCCTATAGTTTTCTGTTCTTGTTTAAAAATCAACACATTGCGACCTTTTGCATAGAAATGGTGCTCAATATTTTGGACGATCTAGAAACACTAGTTATAGTGGTGGACGAAACGAATAACTGATTCGTATTTTTTCACGTGTAAAAACTAAAGGAAAAAAGTTTGCACATAAAACTATTTGATTGTCATTTTTATTTACGGGTTTGTTGCTAAAAAAATACAAGAATTTAAGTTTCCTGCGAATTCAGTTCAGATAAGTAAAAGAATGCATGATTTTGAATTTGAATCGGCTAGTGGAAAAAAATAGGAAAAGTTTAATAAAGATATCTGTGAAAATCGATTATAGACTTACGTATAAAATAAATAAACGTAGACATTAATTAATAAAAAAAATTAAACAATTTTTTACACGGCGATCGATATTTTTTACCGGTTTATGTCAATTTTATTAATGTAGTAAATAACAATTTTATTTGTGTATTAAAAAACGAACAACCAAATAATAACCGAACGACTTTACAGTTTAAATAGACTTTAAATTACACCCGACTTTATTAATTTTCATCTTAAACGATACGTTTTTAATATGTGATTATGTGAATTTATTTAATGATGTTCGGGAAAGCCGCATATGATTGGTTTTTTAATACAAAAGTTTATTTGAGTTCCGAATACGACAACCGAATACGTTACCCATTTTTGCATTATACAAAGTGAGTAGCCTTATAAATATTTCAAAATTTTTAAATCACACATTTTGCGTAAAATAAAACCATTCGCTTATTTAAATGAATATCTAGTACCTACCAAAATATAAAAACAAAGAATTCTTCACATCATTGCAATGAATTCCCAGAGGATTGCCATAACTACAGTTGCAGCAGCAGAATTAAAATGATAGTTTACGTTGCAAAAATTTTGTATTTAGAATGATGTATAAAACCAGAGCATTTCCCAACGGGCGCAAATTGAAATTTAAAAGAAAACCAAAAGGATTCTGACTCGAATTCTAAATAAAGGGATCGGGATCTTTAGGGTTTGCTGAATTTGACTGACGTAAGGAATTGTAGTAAAGATATACATAATTATATATTTTACTAGCATTTGCCCGTGGCTTCGCCTGCGGTAGAGTGGTTTCGAAACGAAATTTTTAATTAATTTAGATTTATATGCCAGTGGGTTCGCGTGCTTGGATAGCGATTTTTTACAAATCCTGCGAACCCTGAACTTTTCCGGGATAAAAAGTAGCCTATGTCTTAATCCAGGATATAGGCTATCTCCATTCTAAATTCCAGCCAAATCGGTTGAGTAGTTGTGGCGTGATTGAGGAACAAACATACAAACATCTTCACAAACTTCCAAGTTAATAATATTATAATAATAGGATTAACTTACATTTAAAACAACATTACTTAAAATAGTTATTATTTACTTAGATTTAATATGAAGTTCACTAACTTCTTTTACTAAAATTTACTAACTAAGTAACTAAGTTAATACGCTTACCAACCTGGACTCCATCGCCACTTACCATCCGATAAGATGGCACTTAAGCTTTAACATAACCCATGTAAAAATAAGAATAATAGTAAAGTAAAATTCCCTCTATTCCATTCCCTCTCTTCACGCCTGTTTAAAATAATCTAAATTTTACTAACAAAAAATAACCGACTTCAAAATTACTTAAAAACTACTTGTCAGATCTCAATAAAATTTAAGTGGGACCACACGACAAGCACCAGCTTTCGATTAAAAAAAGAATCATCAAAATCGGTTCACCCAGTCGAAAGTTCTGAGAGGGAGCAAACAAAAAAAAATACAGTTGAATTGAGAACCTCCTCCTTTTTTTTGAAGTCGGTTAATAAAATCTTACAAAACCATAAATATTCCAAGGGCTAAAAACACTTCTTTAAAATCAACATACTACATTAACGTACCCATTCGACATATTCATTCAGGTATACAATACTTAAATTCATTTGGGACTTAAACATACAAAAACCGTACCGTAGGCGTTCCCTTAGCTCAATTGTTTTAATTAACAACGCAAGAAATATTTAAGGGTACTGAATAGACAAGGAATGTTTTGCGAAACGAAAGCTAATGAACTAGCAACGGGAAGCTGACAAATTAATGAAATGGGAGTTTGTTTTTTTAATTAATTATGGGCTACAACAACGTTATGCAATATTCAGTAGCTTTGGGGCCATCCATAAATTACGTCACACTAATTTCATGACTTTTGACCCCTCCCCCCTCATTGTCACAGCTGGTCACATTTGTGAGACTTTCCCCCCCCCCCTAGTGTGACGTCACATCTTATGAAATTTTACACCTAGAAATTATTAAATTAAAACAGCAGTCCCGAAATTCAGTTCTTTCTTTTTCTTCTCTCTTTCTTGGCCGGCAATGCATCAGTGATGCCTTTGGTGTTGTTGATGTCCATGGGCGACGATAGCCACTTACCATCAGGTGGATCGTCAGCTCGTTTGCCGGCTATAAAAAAAAGAAATAAGTTTTATTTCTATTAATTGTTCCATTAATTTCAATTTTGAAATTTGACGTCACGAAATTTAGGACCCCTCCCACCCCTCGTCACACAATGTAACATTACATCGACCCCCCCCCCCCCCTCCACCTAACGTGTAACGTAATTTATGGATGGCCTCTTTTGTAAGGGACGCGTAGGTACATCCTTGAATTCGAGTGCTGTTTATGATCTTTTTGCTGAGTTGCGACACGGTATCGTTTCTCGATGAGACCTGTACCAAGTGAATTTTGAAGCGTAAAAATATACCAAGTGAAATTTGAAGCATAAAAATATACCAAGTGAATTTTGAACATTTATTCTAGGCAACTCTTTCAGAACCAATCGACTAAAAATATCATTTTTATTGGCATCGAAACAAGTGCGACACAAAAGAGCTTTAGGTGAGAAAATACTTCTTTTTTCGGGATCGAGCGTACGCCGAACTGTTCACAATGTGACAATCATATTATACTACAGTTTTTGTCTTTGGAATTATTTTAAATTATAACATATTCTACATTAAACTATCAATCAATCAATCAGGATCAAAGTAAAAAGAACTCATTATCCCATATGTTTCTAATATAAGGAAAATTGTCTTGCAACTGGTTCATTAATTTATCTTCTAATTAATTAAGAAAACCAAGTACTTTATTTCATTAACCAGTCCAGTTCATGAATTACTAGTACGTTTGAAAATCATACGTACAATACACCGAAAATAATTCATAACTTTATTCGCTACCCTATAGATTAACTGACTGAAAATTAAACGTAGACCATGTTTAAACACAATTATCTATTTTCTTAAATATGTAAAAATTTGTGCATTTATTCAATATTACTCTACCCCCGTGGCTAAAATCTCCCTATTTTGTTCCTATTTTGTCCTGGACGTGGAATTATCTACGTGCCATCTACGCGCCAAGTTTCGTCTTAATACGTGCAACGGTTATCGCGTGAAGAAAAGATAAACATCCAACCATTCATTCATTTATTCATTCATTTATTCATTCACTCATTCATTCATTCATTCATTCATTCATTCATTCATTCATTCATTCATTCATTCATTCATTTATTTATTTATTTATTTATTTATTTATTTATTTATAGGATCATCCACAAAATTACAAAAACCAATTCATACAGATCTAGATCTTTTTTTTTTTACACGAATAAGTTAATGCTTGACCACAATCCCACCTGATGGTAAGTGTAGATGTGGTCCAAGATGGTGAGTACATTAACTTAGAAAAAGCCTATTCACTCTTTTCTTGAAGACATCCACGTCGTAGGCTGGCGGGAATGCCGACGCAGGCAAATTATTCCAGTCCTTCGCGATGCGTATAACGAATGACGAGGCAAACCGCGTCGTCCGTACCGGCGGGATGTTCACGACAAAAGGATGGATACCCGCCGTGCGCCGTGTCGTTCGATGGAGAAACGGAGATGGGGGAATTATCTCAAACAATTCCTGCGCACACTCTCCGAAATGTGCCCTGTAGAAAACCGAGAGGCTGGCGACTCTGCGCCTGTGCTCGAGGCTTTGAAGATTGGTCTCAACCAAATCTGGATCACCAATGAGCCTCTTCGTACGCCTCTCCATCGAGTCCAAAGCAGAAAGGTGACATTTGGCTGCGCCTGCCCAAATGTGCGAACAGTACTCCACACACGGCCGAACCTGAGCTTTGTACAAGCTTAAGAGTTGCCTGGTACCGTCGCACCCTTGCAAGGACACCAAGTTTCCTTGCAGCAGCCTTAGCTTTGGTCTCGATGAACCGCCCAAAGTTGAGTTTCGAGGATATCTCTACTCCTAACAACTGAAGGCAGTCGGTATAATCCAAGGACACATTCCGAAAAGTAGGAGCCAAGGTGAACGGGCTCTTCTTGGCGGTGAATAGACACGTCTGCGTTTTAGTGGCGTTGAATCTCACAAGATTGGCTTCACCCCACTCGGAATCTTAAAATTAATCTATTTTTAATTTTAATTAGGGATGAACACAGCATGCGTATTTAGGTGCATTAATATTGCACGTCTCTTATTTTTATAAATATGTAAACAAACATATTAAAATAAATACGATAGGTACATTAAGATATAAATATAAATATATGATTGCGATACATATGAAATAAACATTATGATAAAAAATAAATACGATACTTAATGTGCAATAGTGTAGTTGGTATAAATACCTAATATCGTCAACAAGAATGAGTAAACAAACCCCACGGAATGCAGATTCGATTCTAAACCAGATTACAATATTTTAATGCAATAATTAACGTAACAGTGCACTTAAATTATAGTAATTCACGTCGCGATGCAGTTGCTATGCGTTGGTCCGTGGCTTGTGTTATATTCATTATAATTGAATTTTGCGTCGAGGACAGATGTCGGACACTATTTACATATTCGGGTTCGTTTATTGTTCGCCAGTTATTTCCATATCCTCCATACAAACATTTAATCAAAACTAGTGGATACGCTTCAAACTATCTGTTATCTAATGTTTCACTACAGGCGAGTAGCGACAGGAGATTGACGGTAAACTTTTTTTATCAGATCAAAGTTTAAATATTGTAGGTATAAGGTAGCAAATTATAATCTTAAATAAAAATGAAAAAAAACCTGACAGTATTATTTACACACATATTTACAAAGTTAAGAAAACTCAATTAAGTCGCCTTTAAAAAAAAGTAGATCAAAATAGGTTCATCCGTTTGGGAGCTACGATGCCACTAATACACAGTCTTTTTTGTCGGGGGTTAAAACAAAGTGTATTCAAAGTTGTGAATTACTTTGTGTTTTATTTACTTATTGTTTATTAATTTTTTTGACCAATATAAGGGGACCAGCTGTACACAATTTGAGTCGGAGTGAAGTCAAAAATATCAGTTAGGTACATGTTTGTATGCAAAATGTTTAAAATTACCTTTTAGACCACAGGTTATCGGAAATTGGGTATCTATTATTGTGAGATCTACAAAGCGCATTTAATTAGACTTGGTTTTGCTTAGATAACCGGCCAAGTGTGAGTTGGACTCCCGCACGGAGGGTTACATGTCATTATTTATAACCTTTTTTTAGTTTCACCCTCACTATCCCGGCCTCAACAATGGCACAAAACGGCAAAAAAAAAACACGTTTGTTGGGAACCCCACTTAAATATTTATTTTATTCTGTTTTTAATATTTGTTGTTATAGCTGCAACAGAAATACATCATCTATCAAAATTTCAACTGTCTAGCTATCACGGTTCATGAGATACAGCCTGGTGACAGACAGACAGACAGACGGACAGCGGAGTCTTAGTAATAGGGTCCCGTTTTTACCTATTGCGAACGGAACCCTAAAAAGTCATGTAAAACGGCTAATGGTAAAGTTGATTCAGGTCCATTATTTTTATTCAGATAATTTTAATTATGATTAAAGCCTGAGTACGGTTTATCATTTAACCTTACATAAAACCCGTTTATCGCCTATCTGTCCCAGTAGAACCGTTCTTTAATTAAGCACTAATGAATGTTCCAAACGTCAAATGCAAATAAAGGTTGGATTCATTTCAGTTCCACTGAACCTCATTCTGCGGCCCTTATGTTAAATTTTTGAATGTTTAATAATGAGTTTAAATGAGTTAGTTAATCAAGTACACGTATTTCGCTTTAGTTATGTGGGTATTGTTTTGAAAATTATGAATTGTTAATGATTCTTGGTGAATTTAAGTGAGTTACTCCAATACGCTGCAAAAACATAAGAGTTTTTTTATTTATGTTGGTAACGAATGGATAGATTTGACTTCTGGTCAAAAAAATTATTGTCAGAAAGAATATTCGTACTTTCCAGTAAACTATTGGGGCATATTGGGGCATATTGGGATATTGAAAGGAAGAAAGAAAGAAACATTAATTATAAATATTGGGGCCAGCCGTATTGGGGCGGCTTAGAATACTATCCCCAATCTCACGCCGGATGGGTGTCGTAAGAAGCGCCTAAATCCGGCCCGCTATATTTTGGAATTTGGAAGTACTGTGTGGAATCCGCAATACGGTACATATAAGTATAAAGCGCTTAGAGAGTGTCCAAAACCGATTTTTATGGCATTTGTCCCATTGTCTACTACATTTTTGACTCAAATGACTCCAACATCGTAAGGAACTCCTTGATTACTTGTTTCTGTATAAACTAATAAACGGGAATTTTGATATCCCCAATCTCATATCTGGAGTTAATATTTCTGTACCTAGAAAGCCACAGAGAAAAAAGAAACCTCCGTTTACAATTAATCCATCGAGGTCAAACCTAGGTCATTATTCTCCGTTAAATAGAGTGGTGAGGAGTTACAATCTCCTTCACAATACATTACCCAGTGAAATTGTAACGCATAGACCTGAAGGAAGGGTAAAGAATCAAGAATCTCCCAGCTAGATATTTTCTCAAACTCCTTACGACAATTTAAGAATTTAGCAGCTCAAACGATAGTGGAACAATTTGATTATAATTAGAAAAGGTTTTTTAAATTTTAGATAGTAGAATTTTATTTTATTTTAATTCCAATTTTTTTAGAACTTTGATTATTATAAAAAAATATTTGGCTTGTTTAATTATAATTGTTTTATCTTAGTTAGTTATTATTTTACAAATTATTTTGACATAGTACTGTTGTAGTAATATTATTGTATTAGGTATTATTAGGTATTGTTGCTATTAATTTAAATAATTCTATAATGACTTCTCTTTTATGTAGCATTAATGAATGAATTCCCTTATTAATATAATCTATAATAATTGAAATATGTAAGTATAATTAAATAATATAATTTAAAAATATGTTAATGTACGCAACTATTGGAGAATGTCATTTACGCATATAATTGAGGTAAGACTTTATCTGAATTTTGTATTGTTGTTTATAGTATACTTGTATGTAATTTATGTGTTCTTTGTTGGTGCAATAAATAAATAAATAATGCCGATGAGTAGATTATAATTATTATTAACAAATTTCTTTTGCCATCGAAAGTAAAGCATACCTAACTATTAAGCATAGAAGGCTAGAAGCGCTTTAAAATTAACTCCATCCTCAAACTTCCCTGTACGTTGCCTAACTTCATCGATTACTTAGCTATACCAAACTAATATTAGAATCTAACTATAAGTAATACCTACTTTGAAAGTAATAAGAACAGGCGGAGCGCAATAAATTACAATTACTCGTATATACTTAAGTGCAGCGTTGAAGCTGATCTTAGAGATAAGGTTTAATAATAGAACTTCTACTGAGGATACTGTAACAGCCATGTAGGTAGATAGTATTACAGACTAACGCCCCAACTCAGAGTCACTAACGGTTACTTAAATCGCTCGTTAGTAAAGAATCACCGTACGAATTCTGTACTAAGAAGCGATTACGAACCTAAAACTAGGTAATAGGGTTGTTGACTAATTTTAGAATTCAATTTTATTTTATAGATGCAATCTTAATGTTCACGAAAAAACATTATAAAAATAATAATATTATTCCATTTAAAAACAAAAATTGATAAACAGAAATCAATACAAAATTTCCCACCAAAAACGTCAAGTGACGTCACTAATCCATATAATTATAATGCTAGCTGTATAATGAACTTTGTTGAATTTGCTTTTAAAATACGAACAATGACGTCATATTTTCAAAATGACGTTTGAGGTCACGAGACAGTGCGTACTATTTTTAACATTTTAAATTAATGATTTAATGTGTTGTGATTGATTTCGATAAAAGAATAATATTTTAGGCCTTTAAATGTTACCACTAATACTTTAAACATAAATTTATATTAATTTACAATTATTGTCAACATCCCTATGTTAAAAGGGGACTTAAATGTCTACAGGCATTCTCTACCAGTCAACAGTGGGTGAGAATTTACGGCAGGTGGACAACAATAATATCTTATCGAAAAAATATGTTCTATAAATTATGATTTTTTACAGTCAGGCACAAATCTAGATTCCAAATAAATGTTACCAAGATACGTGTAACAAAAAGGTGGTTTCCTAATATATTTCTGAGAACTAAAAAGCCGTGAAAGTGAGAGGAAACAGCCAAATTACCTGTGAGATTTCTGGATAACGTCGAGCATAAATCAACATCGAACTGTTATCGAGTTCGCTCGATCAACGGAATGTCGACCATCAATCACCATTACTTTGTTATCACTGCGGAGTTTCCTTAAGATATACAAAAATGTTATTGTTACATTATAGTAAAGATGTTATATTAATATTAACCACGTCTTTCTATGTATTTTTACTACACATATTCTTCTAATTTGTGTTTGTCTAGCATAACTACTTTAGTATCGTACTGTGGCTTACACACCGTATTGTACTTCAATTTACTTACTTCCTTCTTTGCATGAAAAAAATCTCTGAACCGTATCCTACTAAAACTAAATTATAATTCTAATCAATTTTGTACGCCAATAATTGGCAGAGTAAGCGAGATATTTATTAATGTTACCATCGTTATGTACCTTATTTCACAAATAAAATATTTGATTGATAAATCAATCTATAAACGATGATTTATAAATCAATCTATAAATGTGAGTTTGAAAAAATGTTTGTTACTTTTTCACGCAAAAACTATTGAACGGATTTTTATGAAATTTAGCACACAGGGAGACCATGTTCTGGAATAAGACCTAGGGTAATTTATTATCCCGGAAAACGCAAGCAAACCCGTGGACAGAGCTCTAGTTTTCTATTTTATTCTTTGAATGCAACGAGCATCCGAATGTGTATAAAAATGTTATTAAAATAGATGGTCCACACGCGCAATATCACAAACGCATCAAGTCACGCACGCAATACGTCACGCAGTGAAAAATTGGTGATGTCGACTTTATTCACCTGAGTTAATTCACCCAGGTGTCTTAAGTCCACTTTTAGTGTACTTTATTCACCTATGCACCTAGGTGATTTAAATCTACTGGCCGCAGGTGAATTGATATAAGTAGACTTAATTCACCTATCATTTTAGTAAATGCAATTAATGATGTTGGAATGTTATTCCGATTCGATAAAATTAACTCAGACAATATTCGGGGTTGGCACGTAAAAAAAAGACTGACATAATCCCAAGAACAAATTCAGTGAAGCAACCATAGTAATACCCACTCTGTATTCGTACAAGTACACACACCCACACATTGACACTATACTGCTATGACATTGACACCATCGCGTAAGCGAGCTGTCATTGCTATGCTTCACTCTCGATTAGACAAGGTTACGTCCGTTCTTTTTTTCGTCTGTGGGGGTTGGTTATATTTTCAGTCCGTCATGATTGGAACTCGCCGTTCCTTATATAATTTTTTCGCATGATCCACGAGACTTCAAAAGATATCTCCTCGAGCATAATTAACCGTCACTTCTAACGTTCAATCCGACAGATCCGGTAAACCCTTAAGTAAGCCCACAAGAGGAGTTAAATGCCTTCACCTATTGTCTCCAAAGAGGAACAACTAAAGCTCTTTCGCTACTTATAGGTACAATTACATTGTATTTTAATCTTTAAAATTTTTCTTATAAGATGTAATTCGGCCTGGCAAACAGCGTCGCTTAGCCTTCGGATAAAGCTTAGTGCTGGTTTTTGTACCGTAGAGCCGAGTATATTTTAGCAGTGTTTTGCAAATTGTTTATCTGTGCTGTGCCTTAATGACGTAAGTAGTGTTAATTTAGCGGTTATGAGAAAATCATTTATTCTAATTATAATTCATAACGGCTAAGAAAATCTTAAATCTTTGAAAGAAAAATCATTTTGTATATTTGTTAAAAAATCTATACACTAAGTTGCGCTTTTACACATTTTTTGAACAATTCTACCAGCAAGTCACGTATTAAACGACTATTTAGAGAGCATTGATGTTGCCTGGCCCAAACATAATTTAAATTTATTTTCTTTTATATGTTATTCGTAATCTTACGTCTTTCTAATCTATCTAAGACCGTCTGTCTACGTAAACGCACGCTATCGTGAAATATCACTTGCTTGCTGTGAGCCAGCCTTGCAAATATACGAAATCTCTCCGAAAAAATGCAACTCTGGCGAAATATGCAGCTTACACAATTGTCAAATTAAGCGCCGTAGGCAGTAGGCCTAAGCCATTCTATTTCCGTCATTTCAATTTTTCGTATTTTCGGCGAGTTAGATCGCAGAGGCAGTTACTAGTCAGCTGAGTGACGTGGGACAATCGAATCAGCTGCTGGAGAATATTACTTCAAACAAGAACGCGTTACGTGATTCGGTCGTAATCGAAGAGCCACTAATAATGTACTCCGATTCTTTTTGACAACGCATCAGTAATGCTTTTTATAATAATAATAATAAACTCTAACACACTCATACCCCCGCACTAGGTTATTACCTGTGTGGCGGGTGGCATGGACTACACATAGAACACATCACAATAACACCCATCACCCGAGTACAAATGTTTATCTGTCACATAAATATCTGCTCCAGCCGGGAATCGAAATGCAGGCAGGGTCGCTACCAACTATGCTACAGGGTTGTTTTTGTGTTATATTACAAAATACTAAAGGCATTACTCATGTCTATGGGTGACGCGACGGTAATAACTTACGCAAGTAGCACATCTACTCAATTGTAGATTACTTACATGGCTAGAATCGAACCTGGTCGCCTTAGTGACCATTCTGCCACACGGGTCGTGTCTGAAGTCTACCAATTATAGTATTTCCGTGCCATTCTACATGTTCAATTTGCCCCGATTCTAATCGTTAAATAGAACAGAGCTCGTGAATTCACGAGAGATCTTAGATACAGTACAACAAGAACTATCTAATTCGTTAACATTTTCAACACGCAAGGAAATTCTACGGCATTTAGATTTCCTTAATTGCGAGTGACCGCTAACGGATTAACTCTTAATACGTAATCAAAATCTACAATTTAGGAAACCGTTTACATTACAGTCAACACCCTTCTTTCGGTCGGCGTCGACGCCAGTCAAAACACACTTTGGAGGTGATCAAATTACGAGAATTCAACCCGAAGTCTTACCCGATTTGACGACATAAAGATCGTGTTACTAATCACATCACATCGTCAGGGATTCTCAAACATATTATATAGGTTCACGGTTCGCGAGCAGGGGTGTAATGTGAAAAATAAACCGGGCCGCATCGTGGCGTTTAAGGTCGGTTGGTTCTAAGAGCTCATTATTAGGCAGTGTAGACGAGTGGGTATTGTAATAGGCTTGAGGCTAAAACTTATATTATTTATTCGAGAGCAATAAAACTGCTATTAAAATCAATTGAGAAAATTTCCCTATAATATAGCCTCACAAAAATAAAATTAGAAAAAATCTAATTAACTTGAGTCCGTAATATACAAAAATTCTCATTTCAGTTTAAGGAGGAAGTGGAAATAATTATCTTCTCAAATACTTGGCAAAAGCAGATAACAAATAAGAAATTCAAAAGATATAAAAATCTTATTGGGGGGTATTTATTTATACATAACTAGCTGTTGCCCGCAGTTTCGCACGCGGAAATTATGCTTATCACCTCCTTGGGCTTTTCACCCCCTTGGGGGTTGAATTTTGAAAAATCCTTCCTTAGTGGATGCCTAGGTTATAAAAGGAATACGTATGCGAAATTTTAAATTTCTAGTCCTAAGGGTTTGGCCTGTGCGTTGATACATCAGTCAATCACTTTTGCCTTTTATATACATAATACGAGTAATCACCCTCGCTCTGCTTTGGTTTTCTTATTTTTTTAGACCTTGGGTTACATTATTGGAGTTTTACTAAGGATACCTAATTTTTTTGGAAATATAATATAGCCTATGTCACCCGGGGATAGTGTAGATTCGCAACAGTGAAAGAATTTTTCAAATCAACAAACGATCAAATCTTTCCTCTTTATAATATTGGTATAGATATAGATAAATCGTATATCAATGAAAAATGTTGACTGTTTGCCCGTCTTTGTGCATTTTTACCGCTAACCTCAGCAACAACTTTACCCATACATGTTACTATAGTACTCACGATATTTATTTTATAAAGTCCCTGTACCTACTAAGGTAGGTGGTAAAAGCTTTACCAATTTCGATGGGATTTCACTGATATACCTACTATTGCAGTGCAGACTTGGTTAATATTTAGAACTTAATATTTAACCCTTTCCACTCTTTTTCTATTTCCCACATTTTTTCTCTACCTTTCTTCTTTTTTATTAAACTGTAAAGAAATCCAGAAATTTTGTTCATTTCATTACATTCAGAGCATTGTTAAATACAGTTATTGTGCGGTGGAATTAGTCTAAATGAGTTGAACGGTAAATGCGGTGCTCAGTAAAATAATAATGACGTTAATTTTCATTTAATTACATTAGTTTTCCTGTATTTGTTTAAACATTTAGGAGTTGGAGTACGTGGTTCATTTTATGATGAAACTTCCTAAAAGTTGTTGTTTTTACATACGTGAAAATAATCCGTGAATTTATTTTAGTATCGCATATAATTATTAGGTATCTTACATTTTTTGAGATGTGATTAAACAGATAATTGTAGTAATATAAATATATTTTTTAAGTATTTATAAGTTTATGGTAATTATAGGATATAACAAAGTTATGATTCAAGATAGTACGCAACAATGGACCACGGTTCAGCTAATATTGATGCAACTCTCCCAATTCCTTAAGTTACTGGAGAAAAAGGATCAAACTTGAGTATGAGATGTTTCCGTTCCTGTACTTTTCATTTTCTCTAATCGTTTTAAACGACATAAAACCATGATGAACACATCATTTCTAACAAGAAATAAACTGTGTTTAGCCAAGTTTTTGAGATATATGCTTAAACAGATAATAAACCTGACAAAAAAATATCCAGACCCGAGATTATATTCCATGGGCGTGACGCTTCTGCCGTAGCAGTTCGATTCCGACGACGACCCTGTAGCCTAGTTGGTAGCGACCCTGCCTGCAAAGCGAGAGGTCCCCGGTTCGATTCCCGGCCGGGGCAGATATTTATGTGGCAGATAAATATTTGTACTCGGGTCATGGGTGTTATTGTGATGTGTTACATATCTGTAACATAAAAATTATGTGTAATCCATGCCACCCCCGACACAGGTCAATAACCTACTGCGGGTGTATGAGTGTGTAAGCGTTTATTTATTATTATTATTTTACCCCCCACGAGAAGGCTTAGGATAGGATATGGGGCTCCATCTAGTACCTAAGGCTTCACTGCACCCTTCTGAAAAAAGGTCGAGGCTGTGGCGAAAAGTTCCTCCTGTATAGGGTCACTGAACTCTGGACTATCGTGTATTGTTTTTCTAAACACGCGGTAGCGTGTCAAGCCAAGTTCAAGCTAACAAATCTGGGGAGCAGCACCGTGTGTAATATTACACGAACCATTTGGTTAAGTATTTCAGTCACAGTGTCGGAGAGCCAGTAATAATTCGAGTTCCCTCGTTCCTTTTTTAGTCATCAATGCAGTGGTAATAATCTAATGTTATTAATGGCATTGGGTGACGGTTACCACTTACCATCAGGTAGCTCATCGTTATATATGTAAAATCCCAGGAGAAATATTGTTTTCATTTAAGTTAGGACATGGACCCCTTTAGCGTTTGTTATTTTATTACAACTAATGTCTGAAGAGAAAAATATCAGTAAAAGTCACAACATAATAAAATTCGTCAACATGTTCCTAAAACTCGAACAAAAGTCAAGATGATAAAATGTAAACATGCACTTAACAAAGTTTATAATTAATTCTAAATGGCTGGAATTTCATTACTAAATAATTGTTGGCGTTCGTGATGCGAAGTTTTGCAATAAAATTAGCGAAGTTTCTGGCGGCGCTGTTTCCTCTTGTCATGTTGTGATACGCATTTTTATTGTCCTTGATATCTTATTTATCATCACAAGCAGTAGCTGTCTTGTTGAAAGGCTCCGAGAAAAAGAGGTTACAGTTTTATTTAAAACTCATATCATTATGGATAGTAAATGTGGGTTGCTTCGACGCCAAGACAACATTATGTGTATTATTCTTTATTTTTTATGTAACACCTGATAAAATATACGGTGGCTATTGGCTACGTTACCACACCGTCGCCAAGTGAGGTAGCCGCCATACATTTCAATATAAACTGTTTGGATATGTGGCCGGCGACGTCGCCTTGGCGTCCCGGTGAGGTACCGCACTTAGAGTCACGCAAATTAAGATTGCACGTCATCTACTACATATCAAGATACATTACATTCAAAACTAAAATATAAATTCATAAAGGCACATCATTTTTTGATTCTCCCTCATTTTAGAATGGTGCTCTTTGTCATTGCGAAGAAATGGCGAAAGAAACTTCTTCAAAGAAATTCTACTGGTAACTTCTTAAACAAGGGTATGATTGCGTTATAATTATGTTAAACTGACTTCAGATAAAAAATTTCGAAGACTTGATTTGAAGGTGAATATTGTGCTTTGTACCACACAACATACGTAAGATAAATAAAATCTAGCTATCCTAAGTAAGAAGACTTGAGGGACCTATCTCGCGTGTGTCAAGATGAAACTTTGCAAAACCGAAAGTTTATAGAAGTACTATCCTTAGTTTCTAGTGTTTCTCCTCAAGAGTATTTCAAGTGTATTTACAACAGTTGTGATCGACATTTAATATGTTCATTATATCTCTTTTGCAACCAAAAAACAGTTCTGTGATTTCAATCGGACAATCTCACCTTTTAGTCAATTAAAGGATGACCAAGATGACATATTTTTATTAGGTTTATGTTGACCCCCCTGTAACCTAGTTGGTAGCGACCCTGCTTGCGAAGCGAGGGGTCCCGGGTTCGATTCCCAACCGGGACAGATATTTATGTGACAGATAAATATTTGTACTCGGGTCATGGGTGTTATTGTGATGTTATATGTGTCGTCCATGCCGCTCGCGACACAGGTAATAACCTGCTGCGGGGGTATGAGTGTGTTAGCTTTTAGCATATGGGTCGTTATTTGTGATCTGTGTGTCAATATCATTGTGGTCCAGGGAAGGTTTTTCTTATTACAAGTCAATTATTGCCTGTAATCCTGATGGTAAGTAGAAACAATACTGTAGTTTCTGCTGGTAAAGCGCACTAACTTAAAAGATTATTCTTTCACAGCGTTTATATAAAAAATGACGAGCAAAGTCGCGTTTCAACCGCTAGTCTACTCGCCCCATGCTCGTTACCCAGCAAACGAGTTGCGCGCATTAGAAACAGCCCTTTTGATCCGCCACATCACTATGGCTCATTGACGTTTCTCAAATGTACTATCAAATGTCTTCAATACGTTCTCGAGGCGACGACTGGAATATTTTTCTCAATCCTCTCTTTTAGAGCTCTGAAAGAACTAAAGCGTGTTTTTTCTTCGTTCACTTGCTGTTTTTGTCGCGTTCAGATGAGTCAGAGTGAAATATCGTTAAAACGTATGGGGTATTTGAGGCCTAAAGATCGTTTGGGTTTTGTCTAACAGATCTTCTCCAGCCTTACATGGATGCGTGAATTTGTAAAGGCACAACGCCAACAGGACATCAATTCCAAAAAAAGGGTCCTTCTATTCGCGTTTTTATCACTGTAACTGATAGCAGTCTCTTTGGCCAAAAATTCTAACTCAAACCACCTCCACCTGTTGATAATAATTCTTAACCAAAAATAATCAACTTCAAAATTTGGGATAACTCAAAAACTACTAGTCAGATATCGCTTAAATTTAAGTGGGACCACATGACAAGCACCAGCTTTTGATTCAAAAAAGAATCATCAAAATCCGTTCACCCAATTGAAAGTTCTGAGGTAACAAACATACAAAAATCTGTCGAATTGAATACCTCCTTTTTTGAAGTCGGTTAAAAATACAGCGAGTTAGGGCATAGCGTAGGCACTAGGTAAGCGCGGGGTAGTCAAGCGATCGAGCGGCACGTATGAGAGAGAGAAAGGGAAATGGTCAAAGAATATCTGCAACTAGTCTAGACTAATGCTTTGTAGCTCCAATATAGCGCTGAGCTATTTTCTCAGATCCTAGAAAACTTAATGTAGGTTATGATATCAAATACCAGAAAAGTACCACAAGTAGGTAAAAGTGTACGCAATACTGCTTCCATGATAAATAAACGTTATTTATAAGAATCCGGATAGTGCAAGTTGAAGGTAAGACGCGCAATAATTTCACGGGAGAGCGCACCGTTTGGAAACTTTTGCAATAAAACTTTAACGTTGAACGCGTTAACGTACGATTAGCTAGGGATGATGGTATTTAAAATAGCCGAAGGTAAATAAACGCTTGTAAATTAAAGAGCAAATTCAATTTTATTTTATACAACATCGGCCAATTAAATTTAATTTAATCATCCCGGCATCCCAACTAGACATCATCATCATCATCATCATCCTGCCCATTTCCCAATTTTATTTGGGGTCGGCGCAATATGTTTTCCTCTTCCACAATTCCCTATCAGCCGTCATCTTTACACTAACTCTCTTATCTTTCATATCATCTGTCACACAATCCATCCATCTTTTCTTTGGTCGTCCTCGTCCCCTTCGTCTATCCATCACATTCATATCCATCACTCTTCTCGCCACATGCGTTTCCTCTCGCCTCATCACATGCCCATACCACGACATTCGGTTCCCTTTCAACTTTTCTGTCATTTTTGCCACTTTCAAACTTCCTCTAATATACTCATTCCTTATTTTATCCATTCTCGTCACTCCACACATCCACCTTAACATTCTCATCTCTGTGACATGCAATCGTCTCTCATCCGTCTTCTTTGTAGCCCAACATTCTGATCCATACATTACGACAGGTCTGATGACGGATTTGTAGATTTTACCCTTCAATTTAAGGGGCATCCGTGGGTCGCAAATAGTTCCTGTTACCTGTCGCCATTTCATCCAACCTGCATTGATCCGATGTGTGACATCCAGGTCAATGTCACCATTCTTTTGAATGATAGAGCCCAAGTACCGAAAATCAGAGCAGACTGGTAATGGCATTCCGTTGAGTGTTATAGGTACAGGACTGGAGAGACCACCGAAGTCACAGAACATGTAAGTGGTTTTGGTTCTGCTTACTTTCAGGCCAACACTCTCCAGCCGTTGTCGCCATTCCTCCAATCTGCTCTGAATCTCGGGGGCATTTTCCGCCACTAGCACGATGTCATCCGCAAACAGCATGCACCAAGGAGCCTCCTCTTTCATGTCCGATGTAAGGGCGTCTATAATCAAGACGAAGAGGTATGGGCTCAAGGCTGAACCCTGGTGCAGCCCCACGGCCACACCGAAACTAGTAGACGTGCCGGCCGCTGACCTTACCTTTGTTGTACATTGCCTGTACATCGCTCGGATCAACTGTAGGTATTTCCCTGGTATTCCTTTCTCCTTAAGGGCCCACCACAATACCACACGAGGTATTCGGTCGTATGCCTTTTCGAGGTCAACGAACACCATGTGCAAGTTCTTATGTGCCTCCCTGTATTTCTCGCATAGCTGGCGAATTGAAAAAATAGCATCCGCTGTTCCTCGACCAGGCATAAAACCGAATTGGTTGTGTGAAATTTCACTCTCCTCTCTCAGTCTTCTCTCTATCACTTTTTCCCACGCTTTCATAGTATGCGACATTAGCTTTATTCCTCTATAATTGTTGCAGTCCAGTACATCACCCTTATTTTTATAGATTGGCACCAGCAAGCTGCTGCACCATTCGTCAGGGATCGCCTCATCTTGCAACAATTTATTGAAGAATAAAGCCAACCACTTCCATCCATCCGCTTGCAGAATCTTCCATACTTCTATCGGAATCCCATCTGAACCAACCGCTTTTCCATTCATCATCCCTTTTATTGATCTTTTCACATCATCCACACTTATTTCTCTCACTAATCCCATGTTTACTGGGTTTTCTTCAAGCACTCTGCTCCATTCATTCTCTTTATTCATTAAATTTTCAAAATATTCCTTCCATCTATCTTTAATTTGTTCATCATCTGCAAGAACCTTTCCAGTTTCATTTCTAATACATTTTATATGAGACACATCCCTGGATTTTTTCTCCCTAGCTTTAGCAAGACGGTAAAGGTGTTTTTGACCTGCGGGAGTATCCAGTGACTCGTATAATTTGTTCTGCGCTTTGGCTCTTGCTATCGCAACAACTTTCTTCCCTTTTTTCTTCCATTCATTATATTCATTCTTCTTTTCCGCTTTCAAACTTTTATTCCCCTCTGCCACGCTTTGCCATTCTTTAAATCTTATCTTCTTTTCCTTTAGCACCTTTTGAACTTCTGTTGACCACCACCATGTATCCCTATCTATCACAGCCTTCCCTCTTGACACTCCTAAAACACATTTCGCAACTTTTCTAATACATCCTGCCATTTCATTCCAACAATCACTCACCGTTCTATTCGCCATGTCACCCATTTCTATCATTTTATCCACTACTTGCTTTCTAAAATCTCTTTCACACTCTTTATTTTCTAACATGTGCCACTTTATTTTAGGAGTGGGGCGTTCCTTACTCTTGTTAATCTTTATTTTTATATTTGCCTTCATAATAAGGAGTCTATGTTGTGATACCAAGGCTTCCCCCGGTATCACTTTGCAATCTTTGATGTGGTTCAAACGGTGACGTCTTACAAGGAAATAATCTATTTGCGTCATATGGTGGCCGCTTTTATAGGTGATAAGGTGTTCATCCCTTTTCTGGAACCACGTATTTACCACTGCTAGATCATATGCAGTGGCAGATTGCAGTAAATTTTCTCCTTCTTTATTACGGGTGGCATATCCCCACCCTCCGTGCACTCTTTCATACTTCCCATTCATTCTTCCCACATGTCCATTGAAGTCACCTCCTACATAAATCTCCTCCTCTGCTGGAATGGCCATCATTAATGAATCAAAATCTTCCCAAAACTTCTCTTTTACTGTATCATCACATCCTATCTGTGGCGCATAGATACTAATTACATTCAAAACTAAATTTTCTAACATGATTTTTACATTTATTAATCTATCATTCATCCTCTTAACATCCATCACGCATTCCTTCAATCTGTTATCTAACACTATTCCTACACCATTTCTTTTTCCGTCGCTGCCACAATAATAAAACTTGTATCCCTCACCAATCTCTCTTGCTTTCGTCCCTTTCCATTTCGTTTCTTGCAAGCATGCTACATTTATACGTCGTCTCTTCAATACATCCGCTAACTCTCTTGCTCTTCCAGTCATCGTCCCAACATTCCAACTTGCAAACCTCACTCTTATTTCCCGAGCTCGCTTCTTACGTTGCCCCCGCCCGGGTTGGTGCAACAACCCTTGTCCATTTCCCACAGGAGCCGGGTGCTGCCCCTGCGCGTCGCCTGAAGGGTACGCCCTAGCCCTTACACGCATTCCATTTGTATTCTTCATATTGCAAAAAGATTTAGCAGAATTTTTACAGCCGGCCGCCTGCCTGACGCCAACCCTCCTTGGGAATTGGCATCCCAACTAGACATGACACTATTAATAATTAAATTAAAAATAATAATATGAACAAAATAATAATATAAATTCTGACCAGTATCCGTAACAAATCCAATTTGTTATTGTAACTTAATTGCCCGAAAATTGGTCTTTAAAAAAATTAATCTAATTATTTATATAAAATTATCATTATCTATATAAATTATCTATATAAAAATTAAAAAAAAAAACAGACTCTCCCTTGCTTCGAGTTGCTATGCGTAACAAGATGCATGTGTCCACTTTATTTATATTAGGTATGTGTAATGTAAAGACATGTGTTGTGCAATAAAGAAATTATGAATCATGAATTATTATGATATAATGGTTATAGTTTTAGCGCGTGTTTATTTGTCTGTTCATCTGTTCCCACGTAACTTCTAAACTGCTTATTATAATTCCAAAAATGATAGATTGTTATAAATAAGCGTCTGGATTGTGTTCAGTCCACGAGGAGAAGATTAAAATCATGTATTGTTAATAAAATTGACATGTTATTAACCTCTTCCTTCTATACTTCCAAGCCATTATAACCAAGTTGACTACAAAATATTTATCACATAGGATATGTGGACCGTACCCAACTGCGCTAATTACAAAATGATATATACGACACCACGCATGCTAACACCAACATTTAATCTTCCAAATAAGACATAGCGTTGCCATATATTAAGCCTTTAGCACACATACCGTTTCTGTGGCCCTGTCAACGATGCTTGCCAAATTACCTCGCGAACGATATATCGGCAGTTACCACGGGAATTATCGCCCTTATGACCAGCGGCGTAAAGTCTACACATTCATAGAGGCTGTCATATCAAATGGTCCTTATGGCGGGAAACATAAGGGTTATAACAGTTTAAATTGTTGTATGAAATGCAGCATGCAGCAAGGCGCGAATTTGAGGCATTCGTGGTGACTTGTGGACGCTCGTTACGCTAATGCGTTGTTCTCGCGTTGTGACGTTTGTTTAACGCGAATGGTACGCGTTGTGGTTGGGAACGTCAATTTAAATTCGGAGCGCGTTGCGAGGAATAGTGCAATTAGGCCAATTAGTGATGGGAATTATGGTTAATTTTTTTTCGCTATGAGATCATTCTCGTGCTTTTGGATTATCACAATCGATGGAGAAAATAATGAAATCCTCTAAATTTTATGAATGTGAAAGTTTGTGTGGACATAATTTGTTGCTTTTTTACGCAAAAGCTTATGAAATTTCGTGAAAATTCATGAAATTTCATGTAATTATGCACGCAAGTACATCTGTGTTAATAATAAAAGGCACTTATTAATAATATGCATAGCGCTTTAATATAAAATAAAATAAATCTTTTTCTTCGCATAATAACTCAATAAGTATGTTTCCTGTAACTTTAAATGGAATCAACAGTTACATAAAAATCATAGTATTGTATAGTGGCATATTCCATATTGAAACCGTTAAATCCATCATAATTTGCATATTTTTCCATAAAGCTTACTTCAATATCCAATTCGTTCACCTAAGTGTGACCGAGCTTGATATAAAGCCGATAGCACACCAGCCGAGCGGCCACCAGTCAATCAAGTGTCGAGTTCATCCATCATCCGTTATTTATTACTGTGTGGAGCGATTTCACACTCACTTGCTGATTTTTCCATTTCTCGGCAAGTTAGAAGGAAATACACCAGGGAATACTAACAAGCAATGTATTGAGAGCGACATAACATTAAATTATATGTCGCAAACTAAGACCTATAAAAGTATTTTCATTTATAGGTCTGTTGGTAGAGATTTCAGTAAAATGTCCAATAAGTAAATTTTTTATCACACACATGTTCTCCAACCTATTATATCAATAAATACCTACCTAAAATAACTAAAAGGTTTTTCAAGTATTTTTAGGTACATATCGATCAGTTACAGTTACATAAAATACTAGCTGCCCGGACAGACTTCGTTCTGTCAAAAGTCTTTTTTTTATTAAAACCTTCCGTGTACCCTAAGCGAGATGTAAGCTATCCTATGTTTCAAATTGGATCAAATTGCGCACGGTGTGCAAATTTTGATCAAAATCGGTTAAGTAGTTTAGGAGTCGGACAAACAACGTGACACGTAATATATATATATTAAGATAAGATTTTAAAGTAATAATAATAAGTAATACAAAACCTTTTTATTTCTGGTACCATGACTAATCTGCTAAAGTTCATGTGAGTATGAAGTTCCGAAATCTCATCCGAGCCCCGGAAGCATCCTTAAGTTATCGCTCGCATCGCCACAGATACGCAAACGAAGTTGTCCCCTAATTGGAACGCGGCCAAGCGCAGTTTTGTGGAAAACTTTGATGTTCGTTACAGCGAAGACGATATTTTTCGGGTTTTATGAAGTGAAATACCGAATTAGGGTGTAGTACGTCTTTGTATTAGTGTAAGTAAATTTGGCCATTCGTTCCTACAGAATGTCGGGATAAACTTTTTATATGGAGCTGTTCAAATAAATCTGACACAATTTCATGTCGGCTCCGACAAACTCATATGATCATCTGACGACGTCGTCTGACATTATCGAGACTGACACCCGACAAGTGGGTACGGAGCCTTAGATGAATACGGAGCCTTTGAATATCAATTCAAACAATTTTGAGAAATGAAGCTTCCATTCTATTCTACAAATATTGTAAATGTGAAAAATTTTGAGGATGTTTTCACTCTTTCGGACAAAGACTTCGGATTTTCATGAAATTTTGTACACAGGTAAACCATAATCTAGAACAAGACATAGGGTACTCTATTGTCCCGAAAAACGCGGGCAAAACCGCTAGCAGAGTGCTAGTCCACAATACAGCGTGGTAACGTCACTAGGCATCTTCAATGGGCATGATGACAGATTTTGAAATACTGTTCTATATTGTTGGGAAATAGGTATATTATAATTACAACTTACATTATATTTCCGCAAAAAAACAAGGTAACATAAAATAAATACGTTTCAATTTATAAGTTTAAAATTCGCTCCAAAACGCTTCAAAGTGTCATGGCGTCGCTTGTGACGTCACGACTCAGGAAAATAATAGACAAGATGTCATTAGCAGTATGGTCATATTCGTTTGTTTAAAGAAGCGTTACGTAATTCGCGCTGACTGAGACCGATTGGCGTTCAAGATATCATGGCGGTATGCCGTATTTTGTAGTTTTGTAAAAATATTGTTAATCTCGCTCATAATAATACGATAAATGCGTGTTTTGTAATCCAGGGTTTTATTAAATAAACACATAATTTTAATAATTTTTATTTACTGTCATCATGCCTATTATGAGAGAGCCGTGTCTAGCATGACTGACACCAAATGACTCGCTAATTTTACTTCTTCGTAGTCGGTGTCTTCATTGCTGAAGATCGTGTCTAGCTTGAAGTGTTAGTCACTCGGTGCACTATGCTTCTCCACGATGTTATCGGCAAGCCTGTGAGGGACTTTATTAGGTCGGACCAGCGGCTAGGTGAGCGACCGCATGGTCTTTTCCCATCGACCTTGCCAACTACCATCAGCTTTTCTAAGTTGTCAGGGTCCCTTCAAGCAATATGTTCAAGATATTTGAGAATCCTCTCAGAGCAAATAGTGGACGCACAGCTAAATTTACTTAACAGGTTAGAAAGAAACAATCGTACGAATTATTCCATTTCAAACTTACTCCGAACATAAGTCGCCATTCGCTACATACGGGGTGGCGCTCTAATTGGGACACGGCCAAGCGAGACTGGAGAACTACTTAACTGCTACTAATATTAATCGACTTGGAATGAGATGGGCTTATAAAAAAATACTTTCTTTTAATTAACATTTTAGATGACTAGTGATGTATGATGAGCCTTGTGGGGAAATGGTTGCCATGCCGCCGTGCTAAAGGTCCTATCGATTCCCAGCGACGCGGTTTGAATGATGAGTTTGAATTCCTGTTCTCCGTGTGTGTGTGTTCTTATCTTTGTGTGTCCATGGCACCCACGATTCCTACGACACAGGGAATCCTAGTGGGGCTATGAGTATGTACCGTTATTTACAAATTACTTAATTAATAATTAATTAATAAATAACAATAATGAAGTACCTACTTCATGAAACCTCTGTGATTTTTTTAGCGATTCTGAGACGTATTTATGGGATATTTGGTATACAGATTTCCTCACGATTTTATCCTGCATCGGAGTCAATAATAAACTAAAAGTCATAAAAAGCTGGTGACTTCGTTCATGGAAATATTGTTCTTGTGGTGATATCACACTTTACACCCACTTTTACCTTTCCGAAAAGCTAGTAGAATAAAAAAAATACATGCATAAGTTTATCAGTGATACCTAAACGAATAAAAGCTTTTGAATTTTGAATTTTTCTTTAATTTACATGTTCCCATGGGACTAGTGAGACAAAGTAGATCTACTTTAAAGATGAACACGAAGGCACGTTATTTTATTGATATTGTTATTTTATTATTGCAATGAGCTGTAAGTGGTAATCTTCAGCAAACATTTTACATTAAGGTACATGGATGACCGAGCTTTGTTTAGTATTTTTGTAACAAACAACGCCATGTACTGAAGTAAGTGTTGCTACTCGCCAACAGATGTCAGGAAGAGTTTATTATAGAAGTTTTTAATTGTTGTCTTTAACACGGATGAAATGATATTTCCAATAATTAAACCTAGCTAGATCGATTAATCGCCCCCGAAATCCCCTACGTACTGAATTTCATGAAAATCCTTGGCGCGGTTTCCGAGATTCAGAAAATATATGTATATGTAGGTATACAAGAATTGATCATTTAAATGTATTAGATAAATATGAATAAACATTTCTACTTCAATGTTGTATTAAATAAATTCAAATAAACCACTTGCAAGTTGTAACAATAATTCATTAGATAATTCAATAGACTTCATTCTTATTTTTTATCGCAACCTTATGATTATGAGAATAACCAAATTGAAACGCAATTTTGTCACATACATCTCCAGGTCAATTAATAGAAGAATGTTGAAAGAGTAATAAATATCAGCTGGAATAATTAGTTAAAACGGTTAAGCGTGAAGCTTGTTTAGGTAGAGTTATCCGTATATCCGCAAGTATCATATTTGCTCCGATTAGGGTTGCTAACTGTCCAGATTTGTTAGGACATGTCTGGGCTTTTGAAATTGTCTGGTTCTTAAAGCCGTATCAGGTAGCAAAAGCACTTATTGCGGGAACCCGAGCGCTACTTTTAAAAGTTTAAGTGAAAGCGTCGACCAAAAGGCTGAAAGACCATCTCGTTTTCGTAACAAAAATGTCTGAAAGTTTTTAGAAACGTCAGCGTTTATTGTAATATCTAACGAACTATCCGAATTTTCAAAATTTTGAGATGGTAACCCTAGTTTCAACTACTACGAAGTAACAAGCAGCCACCTTTTTTGTATTAACAAAGTGTCAGTCATGTAATAAGGATCATCTAGTGAATTTTACAGTTCGCGCTCTTGGACGCCCTATTTCTGTCCAATATAGTTAAGCTGTTATAGTATCCTGTTGACCTTAAGTGGTCTGGGATTCGACTACCGGTTGGGGCAAACATGAAGTGTTTTCGAGCGGTAAGTATTTGTGATGCCTCATTTTTGTATTATATCCTTGCCATATATTGTAATACTAGTTCTTTGTACGAGGGTTTAGTTATTTAGAACCAACATATAATATAATATGCTCTTCAAATGTACTTTGTCCTTAGCTCAAAGGGTTGTCTGGTTGAGGTCGCTACTGTAGCGATAAGATCGCCTGTTGAGTATTTATTTATTTTGTTGATGTCTCTTCTTTTTGTCATTTATTAGTGTGCACAATAAATAATATTGTATTGTATATCCACGGAAACCTTTGAATGGTTTACCAAACATAAATAAAGATACACAGAGAGATATTAAGCCAAATATATGAATCTTAAAACGTTTTCGTTTCGCAATCGACTATGCGATACCCTAAAAATGGAAAGCAGAACTGAATTATCCAGCATTTTACTGTAATATTATTCAGTTTGAAATTCTCCGAACATTTTCTAAAGTGAATTCATGCGGAAGCTCGCGTGCAATTACAAAGGTCCGGGGTTCGTATTTTAATAGCTGCGGTCAAGATTCGAGTCCGGACTGAACATACTGGATCGCCAGCGGAAATGTTTAATACTTTCGTGTATTGAAAATTTAGTAGGGAAATGTCCAATACGATGTTGTATGTAAAATTTCATGTACTAGAAAATTTGTTGTAATAAATTACTGACCATCGCTATGTAGAATCGTATGCCTTGGTACCCACACGTATATTTTAGAAGGCTGTTTTAACCTGTCATGTGTAAACCGTTTGCAGAAATCAAGAAGCGGCGGCAACGCGTTGGTGACGCCCCTGGTGTTGCTAAAGTCCATGGGCGGCGGTGATCACTTACCATCAGGTGACCGTCTGCTCGTTTGCCTGCTAAAAGCATAAAAAAAGCGTGCATCGATTATAATACATTATGTAATATGGTAGTTACGGGAAAATGTTTAAAGTGTAGGAACACAAATTTAATGCTCCCGGTAATATAGACTGTCTAGTAATATGACAGTAACATAATGCATCGGCACAATCGGTAAAAATATGGTATTTCATCATTTATTACTAAATACTGGCTTACATAAAAAAAATGTAAGCCGTCACGGGACGGCTGGCAGATGTGCAACATACAAAATATACATGTTCTTAATGCAGATAAATACACACTTTAATCACAAAAATAAAATAATGAAATTAAAATAAATTAATAAGTAATTACACAAAATATAGTTATTGTTCTCGAATTTAACAATAAATAAATTTATCACTTTGCCAGGATTTGAACTCAGGTATCGCGGTTTATAGTTCCTACCATCTCCCAATGCGCCCCCGTATCTTATAAATATTGAAGTTGCGAATTTGTCCTACAGTATGCTACAGCCTATCAAACCAACTTTATATAAATGATTACCCACATTGTGTTATTGTACATATTATTATTATTATATTATTTTCATATTGCCGGCGATGCGTCACCACGGCCTATATCACCACGCCAAAAATCAGGTTTACCCCTCGCGTATAGATGTTTCATATCAACTATTTTCTGCCCAAGCTTTGCCCGCGTGGATTTCGGTCAATTTACACGAAACTATAATAAATTATATTATTATACTTAAATTTTCCTCAGAAATCACGCTATCTATTGGTGAAAACCTATAGAAATACGTCTTTGAGTTTATCGCGTTCATACAGACAGACAGACGCAGCCAGGGGACTTCATTTTATAATATGTATATAAAAGTTATATGTGCGTAAAATAAATTATTTTTACCCACTAAATTAATTCAATTTAACATAGCATCCTTAGATAATTTAATAAAAAAATTAAAATATTAATTACTTATTTCTTAACACAAGATCCGTACTTACCTAATTAATACAAGTCCATTTAGCAGTTTTTGACTAATTGAATAACAAAAATTAATTATTTTTTTTCTTAAGACTTCCTACACAAGATAACTAGGATAATCAAGTCCCAGTCGGAAATTTAGGTAAAATATTATAACTAATACATTATGCCGTCTAATTCATGATAATTAGATGTTATCCGTTAATATTTTTGACACACATTTCTTAATTTCAATAGCAAAAGGTACTAAAAAATTAATAAAGATAAAAATATAATATTCTGAAACATTACCCTTCAGGACTCATTAATAAAAGATTTTATACCAGCCACCGTATTCCCGGGAAGCATTCATAAACTAGTATCAGCGAGCGTAACATATGTTAGCAAACATCTATAAAATAAGGATATTGCCAATGTAATTCCGGAAGAAATAACTGTTCCAGAAGCGTAGAACGGATTATGTGGACTCATAAAACTACTGTATTTTCTCGAAATTGTTGATAAGATGAAAGAAGAAGAAAGTCTTAGATACTTACGAAATATTGAGACGGAATGAAATTAAACTTTAGTCATTTTAAATTGTTTTCTAACCCCCGACGTAAAAGAGGGGTGTTATAAGTTTGATGTGTTTGTGAATCTGTATATCTGTGTCTGTCTATGGCATCGTAGCTCCTAAACGGATGCACCAATTTTGATTTAGTTTTTCTGTTTGTAAGGTGGCTTAATCGAGAGTGTTTTTGGCTATGTTTGGTGTAAATACAACAGTTGGAGGGTTTTAAATGTTAATTTAATGTTGTTTTTTTATAATACGGTTACTGATGATATATGTCTGTATCACTAATGTATTAGAGTCAAATAATGTCATCTGTCATCCTGTCACACGTTTCTGTTCAGCCGTGCCCATGGTTTGTGGCAAAAATATGGAAACTGGGTCAACATAATATTATTATATTTCGTGAATGGTTACCATGCCGGACCGCCACGGTATCAAGGGATTTAATTTCTGTTCTCGGTCTGGGTGGAGTGCTCTCGTCTCTGTTTGTTGTCCATGGCACCCACGACATATTACATACTAGCTGACCCGGCGAACTTCGTATCGCTTAACAAACTATTTTTTTTTTCTAAAATAAAAGTAGCCTAAGTTACTCCTTGTTTCATCAGCTATCTGCTAGTGAAAGTTCCGTCAAAATCAGTCCAGTCATTTCAGAGATTAGCCGGAACAAACAGACAGATAGACAGACAGACAGACAAACATTGTAAAAAATGTTGTTTTGCTATATGTACCGTGTATACACCCAAATGCACTTAGTAAAAAACGGTTATTTTAATATTACAAACAGACACTCCAATTTTATTTATTTGTATAGATGTATAGATATAGATGTATACATTTCTTTATAGTTTACATTCTGTTTATCATTGACAATTGAACACTTTACAGAAATAAGAGCAGTACTATGCCACTTTGCTACTTTACCATCAATAAAAAGGTATATAGATTGCATTTTATACAATGTTTAATCGGGTACAGTCCATAACTCAAGTCCCCAAAAATCGCACTCGCATTGGATGCCTTTTCCAGTCCGATACAGTCCCACCAGATTTATAGCCACATTCGGAGCTTGAAAGTTGATCTGTTACTACACCTGTGCATTTTTATTCCCCAGTCGCTGATTCTAAAAATGTTATACAAACTTGCAGGCTTGAACGGAGAACGACAATTGTGAAATACGTATATTGGTGGTGTAAACCCCTGGCTTAAAGTTTTGCTACAACCATAAAATATAGTTCTGTATCAACTAAGCAGTTTGGATTCGTAGCTAGACTACTCCCACGCCGAATCGAAGAGTTAGTGGCAAACTCGGCTGAGGCTTAACATTCCTTTATAAAACTTATCAAAATTATAGAAATAATTAATGTATAATGTATCAGACATAAGTGCTATAAATGAAGGCAAAATCCAGTTGCACTTACGACCTTCTTCTATATAGTGCACATAGAACAGATAGATATATAACCGTATATCGGGCACTTTCATCGTTAAGTAATCAGAAACAATTATCGAGATTTGTTAACTAATCACAGATATATATGCAAATTCACGATAACACGGGATATTGAGCTGGGTAGACCAGATGAGGCCTATGACAGTATCATCAAGTCCCTCTACCAATTTGTTCCATGCCCGATGTCGCTCACTTCAATTAACAAAAATCAGAAATAAATTATGTCGATATCAACAACACTTCATACTTTCACAATCAACACCCATTTAGAAGGTTTGCAATCGAATGAGAAATAAACCAGTACAAAGACTCAATAGTGAACAACATTATTTACCAAAGCGAAAATAAAGTTGTCTGGAAATTTTAAATTATAGACTGAAGTGAAGTCAAGAGCTCTCAGCCGAGAGTTCGTGAGTGCATGTGTCTGACACTGTCCGCTGTTGATCGGACGACACGACAAACACAACTTGTGTGTGTGTTGTATACACACATAGACGCTTCTATGTGTGCGTGAGAGTGGCGTGAAATGCGTGAAATGTTAGTAAATGTTATGGTGTTAAGTACCATTTAATAACTGCAGTGTGGCAGCTTCGCTTGAATTATAAGTATTTGTTATAGAAGTAGCCGAAAACGAGCTGTCAATCCAACTGATGGTCGTCGCCCATGAACTTAAGTGACAACAAAGGCACCACTGGACACTGCCGGCCAAGAGAGAAGGGAAAAAAAGATACAATTGTCTCTCAAGCCCCAGCCGGAACACGACGAATCGTTTTGCGGTTGACTCAAGCAAAAGGATGGTAGCTATCCAGGCGGTCCCCACGTAGAAATTTAATAGTTGCAATGTTATTAATAAACAATTAAAATTATATTACATTTAGTCGCCTCTTACGACACCCATCCGGCGTGGAATTGGGGTTAGTATTCTAAGCTGCCCCAATACGTCTCTGTCTGTGTCGTGTCGTCGGGTGGGAACACCCATTGTGGACGCGGCACGATCTGTCCGAATCCTATATCTGTCTCGACAACGCTGTCTTTCTGTCTTTGTGTTCTAAATCCTGAAGTAAATATAAAATAGAGGTTAACATTGAGAAGTATCATATTTTAAACGTCACAAATCTTATGAAAGAAATCTTATGAAAACATAAAATTTGGGACATGAATTTTATGTTTAAACGTCAGATATTTTAATATGAGTTAATAACAATAATAAGGATCTTTGAACTTGTAGCAATTCTCTAGAAAGAAATAATAAATTACAAAGTAGAAAAAGTATATTGAAGAAAAACTATTAAAGAAAAAAAGTGCATTTTAATCTAATGTATTTCATGCCTTTAAGATAGTTTACCTTTACTATTATAGATATAATGTATTTAAACCATTAAATTTTATTAGATAAGCTAAAAGTTTTTTATACACAATGTGTACTAAGTAGGCTTAGTATTCAATTAAACATCTGTTAAAACACTGTTTTAATATATCTTAATTCAACAACTAACTGTTAGCTAAATTGCTACTAAGCGCAGACTTTGTATAGTGATTCTTTATTAAGGAGCAATTGAAGTAACCGTTAGTGACTCTGAGTTGGGGCGTAAGACCTTTTACAAACCGAACTGCACCGAACAAGGAACACCAAGTGTCTAATCCAGTGTCGGAGTGTCGGACACAAGCAGTGTTCAGTAATGGTACAAACACTCGTGCGAGAGTGGCTCCACTCTACAATGAGTACGATATGAACGCGGTATCCGACGATCGTAAGCTTTTACACCCTGTATAGAATCGCTTAGGTTGGTAACAAAAATTATGCAAAAATGTAACAGTCATTATTTACCGTATCAGTTTTTCAGATGAACAGTTTTTTTGAAAAGTGTGTCTTAGATAAGTAGATAACAGGATTAAACTGAGTGGTACAGAGATATTACAGAAAATAGAAACCTTTTAACTTATTATTTGTTGAAAATGTTGTGGTATTAAAGACTATATACATAGACATATTTTACATTAATAATTGATTCGATAGCAATATGAATAAGAACACGATAAAATTTTGGGGATCTTCTTTCAGACATATACTATACCTAATGCATGGTTTCTTATAATTATAAAAGCGATTTAATTTATAATACAACTTTTATACAATATATATAATAGCAATTATAAATAAATACTGTATTACATTAGCTTTTCTAACCAATAATTCGTTCCATTTTCATGAACGGAGCCTCCTCGAAAGCGTCTTCAAAAACAAGCAAATAAGTTGATAGAAAAGCAAAATAAAATTCCCTTTGCAGAGCCGAGAAACGCAAACCGTTTCGTTTCGCTCCAAACTATCACGATTTTCAGGAATTCAGAGGTGGAAAAACAAAATCGTCGCACCTAGACATCCTCTTCAATAGATAGGTGTGGGGCCAGTGACGCCTCCTTGATACACCCCAACCTCGCTAAAGTGAAAAATTCATTTTCCAATACGGACATTGCCGGTTCGTGAACAGAAATCAAAGGGCATTCGAATGGAGTTTATTTTAAACAAATTCTGCGGTTACGATACTTAAAACAGTTCAAGCGAGCAGTTGAATAAATTTTGCGGGATTTAAATCGAATCGAACTGAATTTTAGGTGAATTGTCTACCACAGTATAGACGATTATTGATAAAGAATTGGCTGAGTTGAAAAGACTTATTGCAACTTACTTGACCTATATTCGCCTTTAGTCTTTGCAGAAGCATTTGTGTTACTTTAACGTAAAAATGAAGCGATATTTTAATGGATAATACAAAATATCTATTATAATATCCTACAAATTAAAAACAGTTCAATAGCAATAATAATAACATTATTGTACATAATATTATAATACAAAAAATCATAATTAATATTGTAGAATATTGTACAATTAATAAATAATTTACGTTTTTAATTAGTGGATGACATAATTAACGTATAGTTTATTAACGTAAGAATTACGTTGTAATTAATTGTAAGCTTAAACATTAAATCACCTTGTGTAAATATCTTGTTAAATATTATGGTAATGATAGATTTTGAAGCATTTGCTCCAAAAAACATTTGTATTTTTTCAAGAATAAATCTGACAAACGAGCTGACAATCCACCTGAGCAAGAGAAATAAAAGAATGAAAGAAAGAACTGACACGATTTTCACTGATACAGAAAGGACATTTGCCGATAAATGAAATATTGTAGATATGAAAAACTATTAGAAGTTTTTTTTATTAAAAGCAAATAATATTTTAAACTGCAGAAAACTTAAAAGAAGTTTTTGTAATCATTATAATATTTTACTGTAAATTTCTATAAAGCTGCAAATCATTTCTACATTGGAAACTCATTTTAAGAGAATTTTAAAATTATTTTGTTGACACCACGGCGGTACCGTCAGCTTCTGCTGGAGAAATTGGAATTCTATAGCGAAAGGATTTGCTTTTTCCATTCGGAATAACTGTGATGAGAAATACTGTTTAATTTTTTCCATTACATTTACACGCTGTTCGCAGCATTTCAAATCTTTTGTTATAAAAACATTTTTATAGTTTTTATTTTATTTTGGCAATCTCATTTTTACCACTAGCCGAAAAGAAAATCGTAGCCTGAATAAGTTTATTATCATTTGCACGCTTCTTTGAAGCAATGTTTTGCTATAATTGTTTACTGAGGTATTCAGACGTTGTTGATTGCTGAAACAAAGAGTATTTCGTCTAGTTTAGGTATTCTTTTGTTTTTTATGTTTTTACAAACGAGTCTAGATGTGTCACCTAATGGTCAATGGTCACCGTTACCAACAGAACTTTGGTAACACCAAAGCCATCATCGATAGGTTGAAGTCCCTAGTTGGAGTCTTTTAGCTTTTTAACTTAAGTATTATTATCCGAAATAGTAAAAATATGCAGCAAGTAACTGTCGATAATGTCAATATAAGTATCATACATTGCAACACAGAATCACAAATTTAAGTCGCGTGTTAACTCTATTGAGGCCAACCTAACCAATAATGATCCATGATGCATCGCACGACTATTCACCGTAAATTTGCCTCGTTTTGGTAATGAAAGACCTGCGATGTGACAAATTGATCTCGTGTGGAATAATGTGGAAAATATACACAATATTACACACTGATAAACATCATCCCAGTGAAAAATGATATATGTGTATTAATCCCAATTTAACAAGAAATATAAATACCCTCTTTTCTTAAAATCTACCAATGGAAAAGTCCTATACATTGATTTGATGTCAAATTTTATGTGGGTATATCCTTATTCATATTTATAAAAAGTAATTTAAGTATGGTTTATACGAAGCTAGTGTGCTGGTGCCAGTCCTGCAGACAAGCCAGCGCTGGCTTGGCTCGTGTTGTTTACATGTCTAGATTTTTCTTGTGATGTGCACACGTTTCGTTAAAAATAATGAATTCGAAGCAAATCCGTCTGTTGAAAAAGAAATATGTAAAGAACATCTCTGCACTATTATTGGAATAGTTGTTAATATATTGGAGAAAGAAATGGTCAAATTTTTTTATCGATTTCCAAGTGTACGTATGTATTTCGAATACTCTTGATTTTTGCTTTAACTTCATAAATAGTCAGTCCTTCTATATTTATTCCAATACGAAGTTGTTCTAGTGCCAAAGCGCGCATTTTTTTATTTTCTATAAAGTTGTATGAATTTTAAAGTATCGTCTTCGTTAAATTTTTTCGGCATTTTGTCGCAGAAATTCTAAACAAAAACAAACGCATGTACATCCTACGGACTCCGCCAGCGACTGGCGCTATGCGTCTACACATGTCCGCAACCCTGGCGCGGGGGTTGAGGGGCATGCAGGCGGGTCACTGGCATGACAAATAGACGGGCGCTCTATTCTTGCCACCGCTGTAAGCCAGCGCTGGCTTGGCTTGAAAAACTGTTTATAAGAGACCAATACCAGTCATACTGGCAGCCACTGATGGCTTCGTATATTTTTATTATCATTTCATTTGTGGGTATTATAACAAATTTGAATCATAATTTTGTCTGCCCTAAAAACAACAGTGGAATAAAAACCATCATATCACTGTCTCTTTTGCTTTAAATTCATACATCTAATTTTAAGTTATAATTAGTTTACTGCTGAAAATCTTTACCGGACCAGTCTTCTGAATTTAGCTAATGAAGAATATTTTCTTCATGAGTCTGAAAAGGGAAAATTACTTAAATTCATCACATTTCATTGATACTGATACAAAAATTATCCCCCTATTAACTGTCACGAGCATAATTCATTGAAAACGCGATCTCATCTATCAAAATGCGATAAACGCTAAACATGATACAGCGAAAGCAAAGACTCCATACATCATACTTATACGAAAACGTTTATGAAATGTTCCGAAGCGACGCCTATCGCGTATTTATTGTCGCAAACAATTCATCACGCAAAGTAACCTGTCAGTAGCAAATCGTTCGAGCATCACGACACACAAAGGCGGCCTTGAAGTCAATCGCGTGTGGAGATCCACTCGCGCAGTTATTCCGTCGTCAAATTGACTGCTTTGTCGGTTTACGGTTATATGGCGACGTGATAACTACAGTTTATGTATCAAATTGGTAGATCAGGAGAACGATGGCAACTTTCTTTTGGGTAAAACGGCTGCGGGTCTAACGTTTCTGCCAATGTCCGGGTGCGTTGATGACCTAGGAGAAAAATGGAGACCCATTCCTCAATTTGCTCTTCAGGAACTGGCCATTAGTAAATAGAGTAGATAGCTAATCAAATTCTTTCCGCTAATAAAATCCGGCCCTTAGAAGAATGGATACATACATCTATTATTATATTGTTGTATCTCTTTACCCAATTCCCTTGGCTACCATTTGTAATTTAGATTTCCATAATTTTGTGTATGAACCTATGGCTTCTTGGTGTGATTTTGTGCACGTATCACTGTAAAGTCATTTAGTGCATCAAAGCTTCGAATATCACAGCTGGTAGACAGAACTGCACATGTAAGTGAAAGGGATAAAACAACCCGCTGAAGATTTTAAACACTCTGGCCAGAGCTTTTACGGCTCGATAGCAACAGACTTTGTGTAAAAGCTTGGTGAGGTAATAAGCTTTATAGAACTTTTATATTGCGCGCAAAATGTCTACCTGAGTTAGTGAAATTTCATATGAAATTTTCTCACGAAAAATCTTTAGGGTCTTATTATTGACCTAAATTAACGTTCTGGTTATGAGACTGAGCAAGTTAGCGCATTTTAGTGTTCTTGTATTTTTGTTGTTCTTTTTTTTCATGTTCTAGTTTTTTGTATTTTCTTGTAACAAGATTTTATTTTATTTTGTTACTTATTTTGTTAATCAAATCTTGCAAGCTGAATTAGAACTCGTTACTTTCTCTCATTCTATAAAGTTGAATATTTTCAAATTGATTTGATTTCGATGACAATGCATTTTTAACCGACTTCAAAAAGTGAGGAGGTATTCAATTCTACTGTATTTTTAACCGACTTCAAAAAAAAGGAGGAGGTTCTCAATTCGACTGTATTTTGTTTTTTTATGTTTGTTACCTCAGAACTTTCGACTGGGTGAACCGATTTTGATGACTGTTTTTTTAAACAAAAGCTTGTGCTTGTCATGTGATCCCACATAAATTTGAACGAGATCTGACAAGTAGTTGTTGAGTAATTTTGAAGTCGGTTATTTTTTGTTAGTAAAATTTAGATTATTTATGTTTGTTACCTCAGAACTTTCGATTGGGTGAACCGATTTTGATGATTTTTGTCAAGAATTATTATGATAAAGGTGACCTGATACTACGCTCAACGTTGGCTAAGACAAGGAATCAATAAAAAAATATAAAGCGTGTTTTTAAAAATATTTTAAAAATATTAATTACATTTTTCAACAATATGATTTCATTTTTAAGTGATGAGTTTTTAGCTCTTCTCAATAAAAAACAAACATCAATAGACATAAAGCGTCACCAACATGTTGCAAGACACCTGTAAGATAAAACTGGAGTACTTGCACATTGTCTTGTCTCGGATATTAAATTTTAAGTTAAGGTTTCATGTACGAGTATATGTATGTCGGCGAGCGACCTTTTTGGTTCTACAACGATCGGCCGTTGCAGATGCTGTCATACAAGAAGTCATGAAGAAAAACTAAATATTTAGAATAAGGAATGTGTAAATCTACTCGTATTTAGAACAATACGTGTGGGACATTCTATGGGATTTGATTACTGATCACGGAGTAGTACAGATTGTTATTTATGTGACTGTAGGAGAACTTAAAATATATCATGGAGCAAAGTAAAAGGAATATTATTGAATAACCAATACCGTAGAATACTTTCTGCTTTATGTATATATGTCAATCAATAGAATGAATACATTATATATCGATAGCGTGACCCAATTGAACTGCGCGTGGTCGCGACACAGTGTTTTGTGGTGCTGATTTATTACCAGCTTATGTTAAAACGGTTACTTATGTTGTTAATACTTTGTACGGAAAAAGTTTACCATAATAATTCATAGTTATCGAGAGCAAGTATTGTATGAGATTTATCTATTATCGCATATTTATCTAAAAAGTTTTTAGTTTTTGCTTGTAATAAAACTGCGAACCAAAGGACTATGTCCATTTTCGGCTATTCGTGGACAGGATACTCAAAAATAAATAATTACACGAAAAAATATATTTTGATTTTTAACTTATACACGCGAATTATTTTTGTATCAATTTACTTTTTTAAAATAATATGTTTAATATAACATTCTACTGATAAACACTTACTATTGTCACACACACAGAGTAGTCACTTCAGTAGAATTGCAACATTATTCCTATAACGATAATAAAAACGATATATCGATGTTATTTGGAAGTTTTAATTCTCACGACAAAAAGTTAAGTTTGGTAAGATACACGCATAAAAAGCAATAAACTATAAATAAGGTATTATTTTTACTAGAATAATATATTATTTTATGTACGTTGCTTTTAAAATAATTCACGATAATGAACAATATATCGATGTTTTGCAAACATGCTTGAATCGATGCATTGTTTGCATCCCCAACTGTCAATCGTTGCACATAGTAATCATATAACAAAGGACTCTGTGTAGTAATCTCAACTGTCAATCGTTGGACATATGTAGTAATCTACGTTCAACTTTCAAGTCACATTCGCTTTCGCGTTGTTTTTCGCATCGTGTTTGGTATGTGTTTTATTCGTCGTTATATTATTACCTTAGGCTTACAAAAATGGACTTGGACCCTGCTTCCCACGTTGACCTTGGCACGCTACGGACGCTGAAACTAATACTATGGCCAATGATATTGTATGTATAACTGTGGTTGACCCCGGCTTGAATGTGGATATTGTGCATCACTTGCACACGGACACGATCCACACGGAGGAGTCGGAGGAGAGACATGGCAAATGCAACACATGGCAGTGGGCCGGGAACAGCAGGTTGCTGTGCTCATGTAATGACTGTTATTTGGGGTCTGAGCTGGGCAAGGTACAGAGATGATATAAATGCACCAGCCCAGTTCTTGGACAATATATTATTAACATACGAGTCAGATTAATAAAAAAAAATGTCAAGGAGATTGGGCGTTTTCTTTAAAATACCTACAAAATATTTATTCAAATAACCAGTATAATAAACATCTGGTTACAAAAAAAATATTATTTTCGTTTTTAAACTGAGTAAAGGTAAAAAGCGGCCAAGTGCGAGTCGGACTCGCCCATGAAGGGTTCCGTAGCAGCAAGTAACATAATATAAAAGTTCTTGTAGTTCGTTGTAACTTTGATCGATGTTTTTTGCGGTTTACGATTTATGACGTATTAAAAAAAACTACTTATTAGATCTCATTCAAATCAATTTTCGTTGGAAGTTTGCATGGTAATGTACATCATATATTTTTTTTTAGTTTTATCATTCTCTTATTTTAGAAGTTACAGGGGGGGACACACACATTTTACCACTTTGGAAGTGTCTCTCGCGCAAACTATTCAGTTTAGAAAAAAATGATATTAGAAACCTCAATATCATTTTTAAAGACCTATCCATAGATACCCCACACGTATGGGTTTGATGAAAAAAATTTTTTTGAGTTTCAGTTCTATGTATGGGGACCCCAAAATTTATTGATTTTTTTTCTATTTTTGTGTAAAAATCTTAACGCGGTTTACAGAATACATCTCCTTACCAAGTTTCAACAGTATAGTTCTTTTAGTTTCGGAGAAAAGTGGCTGTGACATACGGACGGACAGACAGACAGACAGACAGACAGACATGACGAATTTATAAGGGTTCCGTTTTTTGCCATTTGGCTACGGAACCCTAAAAAGCCTATATAATATTTATGTTGAAATGTGATGTTCACTGATAGCCAAATGTCCATACAAAGTGGACATTGTCCTTTTTACTGACAATGTATTTCTCTTCTGTTTCCGCGAAAGAGGTAAATAATAGGAGTTCTGACAAAAAATAAGGTAAACATAATTACCTATAAGCACGGACCTGAAAAAAAGTCGGACGTAACCTCGTCTAATCGAGAGTGGAGCATAGCAATGGCCGCCCGCTTACCATGTGTGCGTAATTTGTGATTCGCGATTGACGCAGTATGGTGTCAATGTGTGGGTGTGTGTACTTGTACGAATACAGAGTTGGTATTACTATGGGTTCTTCACTGAATTTGTTGTTGGGATTACGTCCGTCTTAGTCGTTTTAGGTCCGTGACTATAGGTACTATTATGTATTCTGTGATATAATTTGAATGTTTTGTAATAATGAATGTTAATGAATAAGTTTCTAATAGAAGTAAAACACTGATGCGTAAATTTTTTTTTAAATACCTAATGAATTATTTTAATAATTGTTTTGGATCTGACGCTCTAACTCAGAGTCACTAATTGTTACTTTAATCGCTCCTTAGTAAAGAATCACCATACAAATTCTGTAGAAAGAAGTGATTTAAGTAACCGTTACTGACTCTGAGTTGGGGCGTGGGTATGTTGGAATTGTACGATATAGGTGTTCAAAAGGCCAACAAAAGCACTTACTTTAACGAAATACAAAAACAGTGAATACAAAAAGAAGTTATCCAATTTATAGCTGTCACGGCAAACGAAAGATTCCTTCAATACCAATAAACGAATCTGTCGGTAGGCAATCGGCTGAAACTGAGCAAAGTCATTATCAGCAGAAATCCTTTCGGAAGGAGAATCCTGAACCTGTTCTTATCGTTTCAACTATTACATTATCAGCGGGATGTACCTAGAACTTATTGTCAGTAGGATTGTCAGATAGAAGACGATTATTTTTATTTTATTATAAAAATGTACCTAACTCACAATCCCTCGCCTTTTTATATTGTCTTGTTGTAAGTTTATTTGTTAGGTACTACTGATTTTCTCAGAGTTCCTGGACAGAAATAACTGTAATTTAGTACGGTGACGAGTAAACGGCAAAAAAAGGTTTGCGAATCGTAAAAACTTAAGAATTTTAATTTTGGTGTTATCAACAAAATTAGAATTCGTACCAAAATATTTTGCACAAAAAATGTTGATGCAGCGTGTGAAATATTGTTTGCTAATGAATTGACTAATACATAAAAGTTGTGACATAACCTAATGGATTTATAAGAAGCTCCATCCATCTATGAGCCCAAGCCAATCCTACCTTTTTCGTGTATCCTGCTGTATGATGGACGAGGTTGGGGACTAGTCCGTGTTGAAGGTCGTTGTGGTCCTCTGCATCATTGGAGCCAGTTATAAGCGAATTTTTACCTTCTTCTTGCTTGACATCAGGGATGCCTTTAACATTAAATGTTGCTGACGTTCATGGGTGATGATAACCATTTATCCCGTCTGCTCGATTGATGGCTATTTAAAAAAAAATAAGTTATTATTATAAGAAGCTTCTATTTTATGTTGCTTTGTTTCTTAGTTAGCATAAAATATTGATGGATCAAATCTTGTAACGAGGTGTAATACCTCGTTCGATATTTCTTGGCTGGTAGATGTATGTTTCTTCTAATAATGTCATTTTGGTTTGTTTAGAAAATGGATCTGTCAGCTGGGCTTCCATCGATGATCCGTCAGCTGGACTTCCACAGAAAAATTAGATCTGATAGTACCTAAATACTACGCTTTATATTTTACTTGTAGTTTTGTCGATAAAATTGTGTATACATGCCCTTAAATTATCACTAGTTGGTCGCTGGACAAACTGTATTCGTAGGACTTCAGATAGACAAATTGCAGTAGAATTTAGTAAACTTAATGTAAAGCAGAGAGAATTTTCCGTGAATAGTTCTGCATGGAAGTGGAATATTTATGGTCTAACGATTTACCTTATAGAATAGTCTGAGCAGACGGAGTATAGGCAATGTACCTAAATAATAAATGTTACAAAGATACAGTAAGCTCCAACCGTGGTGGTATTTTCTTGATATTTAGGAAGCCTTAAGTGGACTCCACTACGCTGCTCCAATGCTGTTTGATAAATAACCTATAGCAAAAAGCCCTATTTTATTTAGGGGCTAGAAGTAAACATAAATAGGTTGTTTCTAAAATCGAAAACCTTCGATATGCCTTAAACCCTATATCAGTAATACATAACGTACTTATAATGAACGGGGCTTAAAACCACGCCTGATAAAGATTCTTCTTGCAGCAAGTTTGACTCGAAAAATCACTTCCCAATTTTTAGAGATTGTTTTAAAATTTTTAACGGAACAGTAAAAAATGTCCTGTCGTTCTGTGTCTCCGTCGAATACAATGGCGTTAGCAAACTTCAGACCGAATTTTTCGTTCCCCGTCTATCAGACATCGTTAAAATGATAGAAGTGACGTGTCAGATTTTGTTACAACGGAAATAAATTGATTCTGATAGGGAAGTCCCCAGAGTTTAAAAGGTATTTTCAACATAATAACTATGGTAGGTATATGTCACCCACCCAAACGCTTTTAGAAAGAAACCGTGAAATAAAATTTCAGGAGCTAATTTTTAAGAAAACAGCGATATTGGCACAACTATTTTTCTGGAAGAACCGTGAAATGATAAGCCGATTTCGGTATGTGAAATGTACGGAGCAAAACAGCTTGGTTGCCAAAGTTGCCAAGATATCAAACTAAGAACAAAACCGAATCGCTCCAAAATAGTTCTGCAGTTTTATTTTTAGCTGATGTCGGAAATTCTGAACTGAACTTGCGTTCTGCCTTGTCATGATACTTGAGTTTAAATTGGTACAATCCCCCTTGAGACGTAGGTTGGTCGATATTACCATCATACCTATTTCTGCTATCTTAAAACCAGATTCTTATTTCGTTAATAGTGTTAAATTTTGTAGACAATTACTAAATTAAAAAATTTCGGTTAAAATGTGGTACGACATTCTTCGTTCTTACATTCCATTCTCGTTCAAATTTGAACAAATTAATTTTAAACTTGATGTATGTAGGTATGTATTTTCAATACACACAAATTAAACTAGTAAAGATCCATTAAACATAACGCAACTGAGATCAATGAAATAGATAAAGTGACAAATGATAAACTCCTAAACACCGATATAAACTAAGTAGCTTCCATTGTGTTGCCTCATCCGAGGATGCAAATTAATTCGCTTCAGGAAGTAAGAAGCCATTAGGCCGAGTCGTGTCGGAAGACAATGGCGAGCAATTTGAATATTTTGCGTGAACGTCACCCTGTATTGTTTGACAAATTTAATATTAATTGTTAGGTTTCTATTAATTTTGAACAAAGTTAATATTTAACGTTGTTTGGGGCTGTAACACGTGATCTTACTTAATTATTCAATAGGGTTTTTTAATAGTCATAACGACGCCAATCTAATTTGTAAGGCCTTTCATCCTCTATCTTCTACGTAGGTGGACGTAAATTTACGTCGTTATCGTCAATTATTGCCGCTTGCTGGCATCGTGTATAGAAAAAGTAATCAATCAATCAATCAATCAATCATCTTTATTGTGGAATACAGGTACAATTGAGTCAGGTGTAAGTCAAATAAGTGGATCTCTGTATTCCCGCCACAGACGGGCATACAATATTATATAAAATTATAACAAATAATAAACAATTCATAAAATAATATAAACAAAAACTAAACATCCAAAACAATTATTATTACATTTCATGTCAAATTTTATTAAATGTCAAATTATTAAATTAATCAATTAATTGTCAGTCATAGAGAAAAATAATAGTGATAATATTGATAATAATAATGAAAATGATATTCAGTTACGTGCTATGTAATTACTTAATTAAATTATCTGTTAGGTACTCATTTATTGTGTAATAGCATTTTTCTATCAAGAGACTTTGTAACTTTTTTTTAAATACTTGAACATCAATAGTGGAACGAATTGATAAAGGTAGTTTATTATATATGAGTGGTGCTTTAGCAAAAATACTCTGTCTGTACAAATTGGTTTTACATTGGACTGCACATAGTTTCTGTCTATGTCTTTCTCGTTCGCGAAATGTAAATAGGTTTGAGTTTGCTTTCACAAATAAACAACACTCCAATATATAAAGGCACGGAACTGTTAAAATTTTTAAGCTCAAGAAATGCGGTTTACATGAATCTCTTTGTTTGAGGTTACAAATTGATCTTATACATTGTTTTTGTGCTTTAAATGCAAGATCCTTATCAACAGAGTTTCCCCAGAAAATAATGCCATATCTAAGCGTTGAGGAAACACAACCGTGATATGCCGTCAGAAGCGCGTCTTTGTTTACAGTTTTTCTTAGCATACGCAGAGCATAAGAAAGTTTGCTAAGTTTTTTGCAAACAGAATTAATATGCGATTTCCATTTCATGTTAAAGTCGACATGTATTCCTAAAAACTTAATAGTATCAGCCGCATTAATTTTATTACTTTGATAACTTACGTTAGGCTTTCCATTGTCAATTTTACGCTGCGAAAAATTCATAATTTTTGTTTTTTCAAGATTTACATTTAAATTATTTGATTTAAGCCATTCAATAATACATGTCAGAGAGCAGTTAATGTCAGTTTCTAAAATGTCTAAGTTTTTATTGTCAAATAGAATAGTTGTGTCATCTGCAAATAATGTCATATTAAATTTTTTTACTACTTTGGGTAGGTCATTTATATATATAATAAATAATAAAGGGCCTAGTACACTACCTTGAGGGACTCCATATTTATTTATTTTATGTTTGGAAGTATATGTCATATTACATTTAGTTTCTGTACACAACTTATTTACTTCAGTATATTGATTCCTATTTGTTAAATAAGATTTTAAAAGGTCATAAGCATTGCCTCTTATACCATACCTATATAATTTGTAGAGTAATATATTGTGATCTACGTAATCAAAAGCTTTAGTGAGATCCATATATAAAGCAGTTATCGGGATTTTTTTATCCATTTTTGTCATAACTTTTTCAAGGAAGTTATAAACTGCCATATTTATTGTATATTTTTTTCTGAAACCAAATTGTTCTGGTGCCAGTATTGCATTTGCTTCAAAGAAGGAATATAGAGCCTTATGAATAAATTTTTCAAATATTTTAGAAAATATTGGGAGCAATGCTATTGGCCTATAGTTTTTTATATCAGATTGTTCACCCTTTTTAAACAACGGTTTGATAATTGCTGTTTTTAGTTTATCTGGAAAAACACCCTTATGTATGCATAGATTAATAATGTGGGCTAGCATTGGTGAAATAATTTGAGAGGAGTCCTTTACTATTTTTGTAATGATCCCATCATAACCTGGACTTTCAGTATTTTTTAATGAAATAATTATTTTATGAATGTCATTTGGTATTGCAGGAGGAATGAAAATTGTATTTTTATTGTCAAATGTCAGATAATTTGTATATGATTTCGTTACATTTATAGATTGGGACTGTGCCACGTCAATGAAAAAGTCATTAAAAGCATTCGCAACCTCCTGAGGTTCTTTTATAACTGCTCCGGCAACATTTATTACAGGAGGATCTTTGCCTGGATGTTTTTGTTTTGTATTGTTAATAACAGCCCATGTAGCCTTAGATTTATTCTGGGAACTTTTTATGTAATAGTTGTTTTGTGATTTCTGCGTAAGTTTTATTATTTGTCGATATCGTTTGCAATAATTTTCAAAAGTACTTTTATTGATAGCATTTGGGCATGTTCTACATTTCCATAGTAGTTGGCGTTTACGTTGACTACAGATTCTAATGCCACGTGATACCCATTTAGGTCTACATTCACTCTTTATTTTTATTTTCTTACGAGGGAAGCAAAGGTCGTATATAAGCTTATACCAATCATGAAAAATGTTGAACGCCTCATTTGGATCTATTGCATCATACAAATCTTGAAATGTCAACTGTTTGATATATTTCAAAAACTTTTGTCTATTTTCCAGTGAATAGTCGCGCTTAAATACGTACCAAAACTTTAAACTGTAAAATGTTTTTACCGGACAAGATAAAATCTGAGCAGTGTGATCGGATAGCGCTAAATCAATAACTTCACCTTTGCATCTGTTTAAATTATGTATGAAATTATCGATGCATGTGTTACTTACTTTGCGAGTGGGTTTTCTTATTTCAACTTTTAGATTGTATGAAGACAGCAACATTTCGAATTCTCTCGTAATTTTGTCTTCATTTAAAATGTTGATATTAAAATCGCCACAAAGAATAATTTTTTTGTTTTTGTTGTTGCGTGTAAGTTGTGACAAGATATTATTCATTTTCTCCAATGCAATATTATATGAATAAGAATCGTTTTTTGGTGCTCTATACACGCAAATTATATAAATTTTTTGTTCTGTGAGTTCGATAGCGCAGAATTCTATTACGCCCAAAACTGATGAAATAAAATCCTCATTTATTTTTTTAAACTTATACGTATTTTTTACAAGTATACAGCAACCTCCATGTCTGTTTTCTCTCATGCATGATGTAGCCAAAATGTAATTGGGTATTATCAAACATTGTTCATCCCCACTTACCATATTGTGCTCTGTGATACACAACACGTCAATTCGTGTACCACTATTGTGTAATTCATCGATACATATTGTTAGTTGATCGGATTTGTTAATAAGTCCATTGATGTTTTGATGTAAGATATTAATGTCATTATGTACGAAATAAATTATTCTTTTGATTATTGTCAGAGTGAGTTACAAAATTAATTTCATTATCATTAATTAAATTATCAGTATTATCATTATTATTATAGGAGGGAATGTCTATATTTTCATTAGAGATTATGACTGAATTATTCATGGTCAAATTACAATTACAGACTAGTCCTACATCAGTTTGAGTACTCACACTAACTGATGTTTTACAGAGTTGGATGTTATGTTGTAAATAATTTTCATAATTTTCCTTTCGCATTTTATAAAATAAACGCAAAATTTCTTTTAAGAATGATCGAGCTAAATAACTTACAAAACTTCCATAGCGAGGTATAAAGTTTCTAAAATTTAGGTCAACATATATTGCGTTGTTGTATTTGCTGCATAAGAATTTTAATAGATAATTTAATTTTTTTACATTTAAGTATTTATTATATGGAATTTCTCCTATTATTACATTCGTATTTGTTACAGATGATAACCATAAATTGAACTTAAAATTAAATTCATGAGGGTTGTTGTCATTGCTTCCACCCAACAAAATAACATAATCATTTTTATTTAGTTTTAAAATATCATTTTTCATAGAATCAACAACATTAACTAGAGGCGCGTAAGGTTTCACGAAGCTGCTTACGTGATACTGAGAACCTAACAATTCTTGCAGGTGTTTTCTTAACCCGAGGCCTTGATTGTCGGCGATGATAACTACTTGGAATTTATTTTTTTGAGATATACTGTTTGATTGAAGCTTTTTGTCCGCTAATTCAGTTTTCGTTAAAACAGTTCTAGTAGTTTGTTGAGCAGCATTCTGCGTAGATTCATGAGTTTGTTCACTACTAGTTATGGATTCCGATTGCTTGTTAATAGTAGGCGAAGTTAAAAGACGTTGCGTATTTATTTTACACAATGTTTTTATTGGCGTGTTCCCGAGACTTAAGCATACAGTTTTTTCATGGTGAAGAGGAGATGTCCTGGGTATGCTCATTCTGATTTTTGACAACTTTTTCGATAAAGGTGTTGGGGTTACTGTCGAATATCTGCTTGACGTGTTTTCTTGTGTAACTTTTTTCAATAGTTCTATTTGGATTTTTTGTTCTTGAACGGTATGTGATAGTTGTCTATTTTCAAGTAATAAATTTTCTATTTCCTGATCTGCACTTTTTAACTTTTGTTTTACATTTTGAAGTTCTTCTTTTAATTCAAAGTAAAATGAATGTTCACTATGGTGCGGTACACTTTGCATACTAGACGTAGAAGCATCCAAAAGCGTTGAATTGTGTATGTCAAGTTGCGAGTTACTACTATAACTAGCTAGTAAAGAAACATTTGCCTCTGATATAGAACGACGTAACTTTTTTCTCAATGTAACGTTCTCCATTTTGATATCTCGTATAAAAATTTGTTGAAATAAATATGGAGAAAAATTATGCGGGCGCTGGGATTCGATCCGACGTTCACTTCACAGTAAGTAATTTTAGTCAAAAGTTACTGCCACCACACTACGAAGAGCATTAATGCATCTTATGAAATTTGTCATTCAGTGATTGTTTATATAAACAGCTGATTCACAGCTGATTTATGTCGGTATTGTAAATAATTTTTTTGTCACTGCACCCTCTTTTATACAAAGCACTAGTGTTGAATATTGTTTGGTGTTATTTAAATTTATTTTCTAGTTATGTTTTATGCACTTTAAAGAATTGATTAGATGTCATGTAATTTATATTTTAAGTATGTTTTAAAAACTTTCATTTGCACTTCGTACTGTAGTTTTATGATCTTTATCGAAATTGCTACACACTATAATACTGTTTTAATTATTATTGTTTCTAGTAATAGTTAAAACTAGATAACACCGTCACTTAGTTTTTGGGTCACTACAAACTAAACTGAATTGTTTTTAGAAGATTTCTACACTTATAACTTATTTACAACATTATTTTATACGGAGTTTGTGTTTACCATACAGCGATCGTGGCGCCACTTCACGTACGAAACGATTCCACGGGGGACATCGTTGCGTTTGGGTATTGCCTATATTTTATTATGCAGCTTGCATGCAATCCTCAAATAAAGCGACGTGGACAGTTGATACTGTCCACATTCCATATTTGTCCGCATTACGAGTATATATTATTATGGTAATGGATGGTAGTAACCTTAAGGTGGCCCGTCTGTTCATAAGGCTATTCAATCAATCAATCAATCATTTATTTATTGCTTCAAATGTAGTTAACATGTTATAAAATAGTGGTTCATACATATTTGGCTTTTGTAAGCATGCAACATCAAGTAAAATTTAATTTGAATACAATTCCTATTAGAAAATTAAATCAATAAATAAATTAATGGCAGATTAAATCAATATAAAATTCAAAATTACAATCAAACTTCTTTTTCAAGTGCATAGTAGGTTAATGTCAACTTTGTCAAAAAATTAATATGAAGTTCCAATACTCAGATGAAGGAAATAAAAGGCAGATGGAACATTCGCAAAGAAATGTAACGAATGACGTGAAGTCACTTTTTCCCTATGTGTGCGTGACAACCTTAATGTCAGCTAGCAGTGGCACCGTATGGACACGTAATTCTTTGTGTGTGTGAGGATGCCAAATGAAAAGTCACAAACTCCCGCAATTTTGTAAATGTTGTTTGACATATTTCCAACTTAACACATTATGCACAATTAAATTGGCAAATTATTTATGACTACTGTCTAGTGAACGCCCTTGCTTCGCTTCGGTAAGCCCACAGTCGATAAAAGTAGGGATGGTATTCTTTAAATTGTCGTGATTTTTTTATTTGTAAACCGATTCAAATAAAACAAACACTAAATGTTAACCCAAACTCATTACAATACGTCAGTGAAAACCGAATATTTTATTAAGCCGTTCCTGAGATAGGAGGAACAAATGCATAGAAAACCAGACAAAAATTTACGTTGTAATAAATTAATGTGATAATCATAATTGATTTTAATTTCATCACTAGTTATCAAAAAGTACACTTATCAAAATATATGTAAATGTTCTTTTAATATAAAATAATACTTAAATATATTTAATTGTCTTAATTAACCTATGGACTTTTTTATGCAGAATAAGTTAGTGTTTGACCACAGAACCACCTGAGATGGTAAGCGGTAATGAAGTCGTGGATGGTAAATCACACTAACTTAGTAGAAGCCTATTCACTCTTGACTTGAAGACACCCACATTATAATCTGACGGGAACACCCACGCGGACAATTAATTCCAGTCCTTTGTGGTACGCATAATAAAAGACGAGGCAAAGTGCATTTTTTTTCTCTTGTAATAGCAGCTGTCGGCAATCTGCAAAATTATAATTGAAATCATTTTAGTGAGTAGGCTAAACTAAAAACAGAAACTAAAATACTTATAATATAATATTTTCTTTCAATCATGCATTTTATCGTGGGCAAACGTGACATTTTCAATTAACCCGGTTATAATATCCCAGCGATAGGTGTTTATGCATTGGCTGTATTTCTTGATTTTTAAGGTTTAAATAAATACAAATATTTCAAATATTTACTTTTTAAATATATTTATTTCGACATACATTTATAAATCGACCAGTGCTCAAATAGCTCATGCATATTTCCCCAAATTTAGGGTAACCGATTTTCACATAAAGCTGGTATACAAACAATATACAAATGAATAATTGTCGAGGTTTTGTGTTCCGAGCAAACCGCAAAAATATTATTATAAATAAATAATAAAATAATGAACAGATATTTGTGAAAAGATATTCCATCTTCTTTTCTTTGATTTTGCGAACTACTTTTAAATTGTTTAAAAATGCAAGACGGCATTATCTATACTAATATATAAAGAGGAAAGATTTGATTTTTTGTTTGCATTGAATAGGCTCCGAAACTACTGAACCGATTTGAAAAATTCTTTCACGGTTGGGAAGCTACACTATCCCCGAGTAACATAGGCTATATTATATTTTCAAAAAAATTAGGGATCCTTAATAAAACTCCAATAATATAACCCAAGGTGTAAAATAATAAGAAAACCGAAGCAAAGCGAGGGCGGTTACTCGTAACTGATAAAATTATTTAATAAATTTTGACAGTTGCGATGTTCATGCAATTTGACGCTTTCTTTAGTAGTGACACGAGATTGTATTAGTTTTTTATTTTGTATTATTCTTGGTAGGCTTACGTCATATTCGAACGACGTTATCTGCCTTTCATTCCTTCATCTAAGTTCCAATATTGTCACTCAAAAAATCTTCAACTGAGTAATATCATTTACATAATAACCATTGAAATAATTTATTTTTTAATAACTTGAAGGTATTATCTTTTCGAAAGACTGCCGATAATTTAACAGTAAAGAATAAACTAAGTTTAAATGACAGGATTTTATACGATAACGTTATGCCATCAAACAAATGGGAACTACTCGTAGTTGGATTTAACGTTCTGCTAAAACTGTGGAAAGTAGGATCAGATGTTGGATATTTATAGTGTTACAGTAGAGGGTAATCACAGTCGATTTGTGTTCGCAGTTGGAAGTTCTACGATTGACCGCTACCGTAAAATTTTATGAGCACTTACTCGTACGTGCTTTTAAAGGTTGAGCAGTTAGTAGCTATTGTTATTGTTGGATAGTTGTCGGGAACAGCCGGTGTCTATAATACATTTATCTACCTGTGGTTGATAGTCACTTTTTTTAACGTTGTTATAAATGTGATACGATACATTCTTTCGATCAGTTTTTTTGGTAGCAATGTGTGTTCTATTTTATAATTATTTATTCTAATTTGGTTAAGGGAGATCTTCCGCCAGGCAAGGTGTGTTGCCTGGGAGGTGGCCTGTTGATTCGTCATATATTAGCTAGTAGGTACCTCAACTTGTAATTCAAACCAAAGTTCCCCAAATAGTAAAACACCAGCTCAATTCTAATTCGGCTCTAACTACTTCATCAACAACCGCATCCACTTTTAATTCTAAATTAGCGCACCGTAATTGGCAAACTGGCCCAGTAAACGTGTTTACTGACGTAAGCCAAAGCCCGTACCCAATATCCCAACATGTTCTGCTAACTGCCCTGTTAACGACATCAGGCTCAATTGAGATCCTTTTATTGAGAGAAAATGTCCCAGAGAAGGGCTTAATTCGACAGGGTTGCCCCATAAAACTCAAATGTGTGTCAGTTGGAACTCTTCGTAATTAAGTGGAATATTATTTTAGGGCGTTTGGTTATTGCACGGACGAAGGTTAGGGTCTAATTAAAGTCGTTTGGTAGCATGGCACCTGTATCAAGAATGTATGACGGGCTTAGAAATTGTAATTACGATTGAAACGATGTTGTTTCTTATTATTAGCTAAGGCACAAAAAAAATTATTTATTTTTATTTTTATTATGCATAGATTTTATTTATTTATACACCAATGCATTGTTGATTTAGAAAGAAGAGAGAAAAGAAAAAAGAAAGAAAGTATATACTGGGCTCACAAGACTTAATTACATTTTTATGATATGAACAGACAGACAGATTAATCAATTACTATAGATTACCACGTCAACGCACATCAAATGTACTGTAATCCGCATAATCTTGTAGAATATGTAGGTCATAGATAATCTGGACCGTAATTTCTAATCAATACTCATTAAGATTAAGTCTTGTTAGAATATCATCATCGTATTCAATTTGTAATTGTTGAAATGTACAGAGGAACGATTGATAGATTAAATCTATATACTTATACATATATAAAAACACACAAAAAAATGTTTGTACGGATGTCCTCTAAAACCAACTGAAGTCCCTCAAATTGGTTTCATTTGAAAGGCAATAATGCGAAGATAGTCTGAGACCACTAAAACAATGCATTAGGCACATTCGGTCCATTCATGAAGTCGATTTTAATTTTTTCCCATACAAAATTTTTCCTGAAATGCACTTTATTTCTTTATTTTAACTTACTAATACACGCTAGTTTAATACATTCATAAGTGTAGCACTAAATCAATATTGTAAGGATAGATAGATCAAAGTTAAATTCAAATTGAAATTGAAATTCAAAATCATTTATTGCCAGAATGTATGTAGTTTTATATAGGTGGTACATGTCATAGAAGTCCAATACATTCAACCATGTATGGTATGCAATAGTAAAATATTGAATTACTTAACTTATTAAAGTACTTTTAAAATTATTAGAATTAACAATGTTGTACTCTACAATTTTCCTATTAAATTATTTATTAAATCATTCAAAGTCATTCAATTTGGATTAATATCAATAAATATGTAAATTTCAACAAATGTCAATAATTTTTATGTAAATTTAGGAATGTCAAAGTTTTAATAATATAATTTACGATGTCAAAAGATTTTAAAAAAATGACGAAATAATAAAATAAAAAAAAATAAAATAAATTACAAATTACAGAAATAATAATGGTAAATAATAATGGTCAATAAATAAGTTATAAAATTTGCATTATTGCAGCTTCCTCTGCTTATAGGTCATATATTCCTTAATGTCATAAAAACAATTTTCCGCGAGCCAATACGTAACTTTATTTTTAAAAGTATTTATGGTGAGGTCTTTAAATGAATCCGGTAGTTTATTATATACTAAAATTGCATTCATAAAGACATTAGCCATTAGAGACATAAACACATAAACGAACCTGTAGCCTAGTTGGTAGCGAACCTGCCTGCAAAACGAGGGGTCCCGGATTCGATTCCCGCCCGGGGCAGGTATTTATGTGACAGATAAATATTTGTACTCGGGTCATTGGTGCTATTGTGATGCGACGCTAAAAAGCGAACACGTAGTAACCCGCAAATATGAAATTGTTCATCAGAGCCGAAGAACTTTATGATCTCTCGAAAAAAAATCATAACTTCTCTATTTAGTAGAGAAGTTATGAAATTTTCTGTTTAGTATAGAAGTTATGATTTTTTTTCGAGAAATCAAAAAGTCTATCGGCTCTGAAGAACAATTTGATCTTTGCGGGTTACTATGTGTTTGCTTTCTAGCGTCGATTTGTTATATGTGTCGTCCATGCCATCTGCGACACAGGTAATAACCTACTGCGGGGGTATGAGTGTGTTAGCGTTCAATACTCGTATAAGTCCGCAAAGTGCATGGCTAGCTAACACCCTCTTGCCTAAGTCAGCCGCCAAACGACTGGTTGGGTTTCGACTGAGATTTTGGGAGTCGTGGCTGTTTTATAAAAAAGATTATAAGTGAGTTGATAAACTGAATTTAATATCAGATCCCAAATTTTTAGATCAAGAGTTTTAGATCATATGTCCATCTTTTTTAAAATGTTATTTTTGTAATTTTAAGTTGACAAAAGATAGCATGAATCTGTCATGTATGCGTTTTACTATGGTATACCATAACAGTCCCAGTTTCTAGTATACTGCCCTCTACCGGACATATAGTGAAACAGTATGAAGAGTTCAATTGTTTTTATTCGGTGCGTAATTAAAATCCATTGGGCGTGAAACGATTCGTTGTGTAATTGTTTAATTTTTTCTCGCGATGGACGAAATAATCTTTTATGTCGGTCGTTGTTTTTGTTTTAACTAGTTCAGTTTTATGAGACTTGGTTACTGGATGGTTCATTAACGTACGGTATCGTAAAGGACTTGTATGTAAACTGAATGGTTCCTCTTTAGTATCTCGTTGTACCCGTATTATATTCAGTACCAGTTCAGTTTATTGATTTATTTTATTTTGATGATTCTGATAATTGACAAACCTGATCCAGTTAGTTGATCTGTTTAAGTGTCAAGCAAGTCCCAAATTCGATTATCGGAATTATTTCACTTAATATATGTTTGTAATCGGGTTACCTATGAGATTTGTCAGGTTTTAAAAGACGTTTTTATTTATAGAAGAAACTCAATTAGAAACTGACAAACAATTAGCACGAAGTATTCGAAGCAAGTCTACCGATTGAACTTTATCCACACCTTTTGTCACGAACAGCCGAAAGCTGAAAAAGTTTTTACAAAATTATGTCGACTGATTGTGTAAATGCAAGTGATAAGATGAGGCGTGTTAACGCTTAGTCGAAGATATTGAGAAATGATTTTACTTTTATGTTTGTTACCTCAGAACTTTCGACTGCGTGAACCGATTTTGATGATTCTTTCTTTAATCGAAAGCTGGTGCTTTTCATGTAGTTCCAATTAAATTTGAGCGAGATATGACTATGTAGTTGTTTTTGAATTATCCCTATTTTTGAAGTCGGTTATTTTTTGTCAAGAATTATTAATTGCTTCAAAATCGTACCTTTTCTTTTTTGTTAGGGTTCATTGCTACTTATACTATTATTATGTTATTATGGTACTATTGCTACTCTTTAGTTTTGCTTGAAACAGTTACAAACATCGATACATCCTCACAAACATGTATCGATGTTTGTTTACTGTTTCACGCAAAATTAAAGACAAACGAATTTTTATGAAATTTACCTCACAGAAAATATTAACCCGTAAAACACGGACTGAGCGCTTGTTATCTTTATAGAAGTATCTTCATAAAAAATCCAGATACATTCGCATAAAGATCTTCACAAAACACATAAACTCGACGTCAACTCTTATGGCCATATTAATAAACATAGACTAAAGCAAGAGTAACTTTAAAACTTGTCGTAAATAAGATTTAATTAAATTCAGTATTAATAAATATAGAGTAACGAAGAAGTAAGCTACTCCGAGTCTCATCTCAGAATCAAAGTTAGTCCATGTCGCTACATAGTTTAGCGACTGATTAGGCGTGGACTAGGCGTGCATTGACGACATTGACGTTGACTTGACGCATATCAAGAGTACTTCGTTGTTCTAACTAAACGTCATTCACATTGATATTTTCTTTGACCTTTTATTCTTCATCCCAGTTAACTGAGCGAGCACGTTTTTGGTTCATGTAAATCAATTTTAAATTTAACAAGTAACCATAGCATGAAACAAACTGCGAGGAGCGAAATTAGGCGCTTGAAATTGAAAGCTGATCACGTCGTTTGAAGTTGTCAATCCCAAAATATTGTTGTCACTGTAATTTTAATGCATGAAGTCATTCATTGACTCACTCTTTTTACTTTTAAATTACAAAGGTTGCCATATTTTACTCGTTGAAACCGGACTAAGAAATGTATTGTTAGTTCGAGGTTACTCCATATTTATTAATAACATTGCAATTACGAAGTTATTACTTAGTTAATCCAGAATTAACTAGTCCAAGTGTAGCTTCAGATGATGCTTGGATTAAGCGATTTTTATTAATAAGGGTGTTAGAATATAATTATAGTGACAACTCATAATGCACTTGATCGAATTGGTGTTGGCTATTGGCTATTGTTGGTATATGACGAGTAAACCACCGTGGTCCACGTGTCGTACACTTCAGTTGACTAATGCTGAAAAAACAAAAAAAAATATTTTGGATCCTAATCCGGAAAAACTATTCATGCATGAAGGAGCCTTCACCACCCTGTATTTAATATGAAATGAATATAAAACGAGTAAAATATATTCGGAAATATCAAAGGTCGTACTGAGTACCTACCAGTTACTACGTAATATTCTGAGTATGAAACTTTTTTGTGAATTTGTAAACTTTGTTGCTATATCTATAACAAAATAAAGTTTTGATGTGAAACATCTTTACGCGAGGGGTAAACCTGATTTAAGACTTGGTGATCGTGGCGACGCATTTCGATGTTTCACATCTGCCAGCCGTGACAGCCATGACAGCTGTTCTTTTTTTCCTCTTTTTCTTCTCCTAATTTAATCTGATAAACGCCCATAGTTCATAACTCGAACCACAACAGGATCCGTGTCGGGAGTAATAACGCGTCGGCGTGACGCTACGAAGTGTCGCACAAATTGAGTTCAATATGGAGATGATCCCCAATGTTGGCGCTCGACAACGTTGATCAAACGACTTGCGACCGGTTCTAATGAGCGTTACGTACTGTGTACAGTGAGCAAAATAGTTAGCTATGCAGGGCAATATAATTAAAAACGTTCCGTAATCTATACATATTATAAAATGAAATCCCCTGGACGCGTCTGTATGTCTGTATGAACGCGATAAACTCAAAAACTACCGTAAGGATTTTTTGGTTTTCACTAATAGATATTGTGATTCCTAAGGAAGGTTCACGGGTATTAGTATTATGGTTTTATGTAAATTGACCGAAATCCACGCGGGCGAAGCTGCGGGCTGCTAGTGTTTAATATTACAGAAGTGTACAGTCAGTAAAAAATACTTAACTCTACAGAATGTTGCTGTTTTTATCGATGTTAAATCATGCCTACGTGTAGCATATAACATTGAATTGAATTAAACATTCCAGAATGTTTTGATATCATGCCCTGCATACCTAAATGTTTTGCTGTCTGTACCTACAGACTAACAACTTACAATCACGTTGCTTTTCCGATGTCAGTCTCCTTTGTCGCATTTTCGTTGTACTGTATGTTATCAAGGTAGAATAATATTTCTTTTCGTGTGTCGAGAAAATATTGAGAGATTGGATGTGGCTTTCACTGATATCGAAGTAAATTTTAGGACGGACGTAACCGACGAGGTTACGTTAATCGTTAGTACATAGTTCGTACGTTAATCGAGAGTGAAGCATAGCAATGGGCGCCCGCTTACCATGTGTGCGTAATTTTTGATTCGCGATTGGTGTCAATGTGTGGGTGTGTGTACTTGTACGAATAGAGAGTTGGTATTACTATGGATGCTTCACTGAATTTGTTCTTGGGATTACGTCCGTCTTTTTATTAGGTCCGTGGTAAGTTATTCGTGGTATATTATTTAAATAATCATTGACTTTCACGAATACTTTTCGTTTAAAAATAAATTCCTTATGGCAAAATAAAAAGAGAAGCTGCAAAAACTGCATAAACTTTTTAGTATTTTGTCTATAAATCATGATAGAATTAGTTCCATCTTAACACATTCAAAGTAATTTCACGAGGTTTAACCTTAACAGGTCTTTAAGTAGGTAGTGAATGTTATATAGTTTATCTTTATGTAATATAGTTGTTAAAATCAATCATTTGTGCACCCTATCCTTTTCCTTTATTTGCAATTCTTTTGATATTTATGAACGTTTTCTGAAAGAGATCGCTTATTAGTGATAAGACCGCCTGTTATACTAATAAATAAATTAATGCTTACACACTCATACCCCCGCAGTAGATTATTACCTGTGTCGCGGGAGGCATGGACGACACATATAATACATTACAATAACACCCAAGACCCGAGTACAAATATTTATCTGTCACATAAATATCTGCTCCGGCCGGGAATCGAACCCGGGACCCTTCGCTTCGCCATACACTATAATAATATGTGTCATTGTAATAATTAATGTATCTGCGAATTGTTGTCTATACTAATATATAAAGAGGAAAGATTTGATTTTTTGTTTGCATTGAATAGGCTCCGAAACTACTGAATCGATTTGAAAAATTCTTTCACTGTTGGGAAGCTACACTATCCCCGAGTAACATAGGCTATATTATATTTTCAAAAAAATTAGGGATCCGTAATAAAACTTCAACAATGCAACCCAAGGTGTAAAAATATAAAAAAACCGAAGCAAAGCGAGGGCGGTTACTCGTTGTACAATAAAGAGGATTTGTATTGTACTGTAATGTAAATTTTCAATTCGACAAGCTTTAGATTGTGCTAATGATTGCTGATATGCAGCTCTTAGCTCCCAGTGTCATGTAGAAGGCGTACAATTTCCATGCGAAGTCCCAAGAGTAGCTATGTCTATTCGTCACACGAATTAGTTATAATCGATAAATTAAATGCTATAGGAGATGTCAAATTGTCAGTTGACGTCATTTCATTTCCTAGAAACCCGTTCTACGATCAAAATTCGACCGTAAGTGTCAAATTCAACTTGAATTGAGATTGACAATGACAATTCACATTGACATTTGAGTATGAATGTATGTGTATGTGTTAAATGCAATGCATATTATACAAAAATATGAGCTTTCTGCACTCCTTTATCCACGAAATTGTCGTAAAAAGGGGTACAATGTTTTTGATTCACGTATTAATAGTATTACATGTATTAATGTGAATATTTGACAAATAACCCAACGAGCAACCTGACAAGAGAAAAGAAACAAATAAGATGGGGACACGGACCTGAAAAAAAGACGGACGTAACCTCGTCTAATCGAGAGTGAAGCATAGCAATGGCCGCCCGCTTACCATGTGTGCGTAATTTTTGATTCGTGATTGAAGCAGAGAAGTGTCAATGTGTGGGTATGTGTACTTGTATGAATAGAGAGTTGGTATTACTATGGGTGCTTCACTGAATTTGTTCTTGGGATTACGTCCATCTTTTTTTTAGGTCCGTGGATGGGGTTTTAAAGGCGCAGACAGTTTTTATTGCAATATACATTTATAAAATATTAATTTGGATTAGAAGAAAATCCGAAATTATTCTAAACTTTCTATCGGATTCGGTTACCAGTTTTTATTTCGGACATCCGATGATTTCGGTTACGAATATGAAGCTTTATAACGTCCTTGGTTGATATTTCAGACTTCTTTCAGATATTTGAGAATTTCAACGTTTGAGATTAACGATAAAAAATTAATTGACAAGCAAAAATAACTTTTTTTACGCATAAAATTAGAGGTGCGTGCAGTATTTGAATCGTTAACGCTCAGTTTGGGGAAATTACATTCAAATTTGTTAGCTTTTCAACTACAGAATTATCATTTCGCGAGTTCCGGGGGACGTGATGACAAATAGTCAATTACAATTTTAACATAATTGTCATTAATATCATAATATTAATTGCGGTATGCATTAACAATTCTATATTAAACTTGATGATTTTAATCGTATTATTTGGTAGTCATGATGCACACAAAATTATTATTCTACACTATGAAACACTCAGAGATTTTCACGCAAATAATTTTAATGAAAAGAGCGCAATTTAAAATAATGTCATCATACGTTATTAATATTGACACAGTTGCAGTTACGAGTTCGGAAAATAATTATCGTGGCGCTGAAATATTCTTTTTTTATTGTTTTTTTGCCATTTTTTTAATTTATTACACGATTATTAAGTCCCTTGCATTATAGTGTTTAAGAACATTATGTAAAAGCAAAGAAAAGCCATAATTGTCCAACTGCTGGGCTCGAAGTCTCCTCTAACAATGCGAGGGGTACAGGCCATAGTCTACCACGCTGGCTAATTGCTGATTGGTAGACTTCACACACCTTTGAAAACTTTACAAAGAACTCTTTGGTGTGCAGGTTTCCTCACGATGTTTTTCCTTCACCGATGCAAGTGATAATTAACTTCTAATACGCACATAATATTTGAAAATTAGAGGTGCGTGAAAGGATTTGAACTCGGGCCCTCGCATTGTCAAGCCAACGTTCTAAGCGCTAGGCTATCACCGCTGAACTTTATGCATGTGATGATTAATGATACATGGATATTAGACGTGTTGATCGGGATAAATCTTGACAAAAAATAACCCACTTCAAAATTAGGGATATCTAACTCTAAAACTACTTGTCAGATCTCGTTCAAATTTAAGTGGCACAACATGACAAGCACTAGCATTTCAATAAAAAAAGAATGGTCAAAATCGGTTCACCCACTCGAAAGTTCTGAGGTAACAAACATAAAAAAATACAGTCGAACTTAATACCTCCTCCTTTTTTGAAGTCTGTTAAAAATATAAAGACGTCATGTGCAGTAGGTAAACATATAGACAGGCACTAATAATAAATGTAGGACTATAGGATTACAATTTTTGTTTTGACGTAGGTACGATACCTTAATTACCTTACTCTCTCTTAAATGCTCAACAATGCCTTCTGACCTGGATAAGAAATAATATTGGAATACTGATAATTAACTTTCTGTAAATATGCAATGATATATCAGTTCCGTAATGTAAAAAAAAAAACACAATTAACAGCGAAACTGTTGCAGTGCCGAAGTAAACACATGAGAATGTTTCAATTAAGAACGTTGAATATTTATCTTCCATTTTTAATTATTCATGCATCTTTACACAGTATATAATCTCTCTCGTTTCAAAATAAATACACTTTTCTGCAGTAATGTAAACAATTAAAGTTCCTGACCCGACCGTGACGATATGGAAACGATATGTCTAGAGTTCGATTCCCGGTCGGATACGTGACACATAATGTTCTCGTAGGTATTTGATACTTTTTTTTTAAAAGACCATGTCACCCGCGACCTTTAAAAGAAGGGATGGCTTTTATGAGCATTACTAACAAACGATATTGTGTTTAAAAGGAAGTCAAAATAACTACAAAACTGATGCTCATTTATCAACAGGTAAAACTTAACATCATGCCTCTAGATTAATAAAATTCCACGAAATATATCCATGTTCCAACAGCTTTAGCGCACACAAAATATATTTTGTAACGCTCCGTCGAATTCTCTCCTCGTAAGTACAGCATTATCAGGAATGAAAATAGAACAACAAAATACAACGTGGCGTTGGTCGTTCGTTAAGTGCTGTGGAGAAAAACAAACACGTACATACTTTAGTTGTACAATTTTATTTCACTGTTGTACTATAGATGTCGCTTTGGTTGCTGCATAATACAAGATGAAGGGGCATGGGAAGGATAAATCACAAACACATACAGACACACACATGTTTCCAGGATATATGATAATATTTTTTCGTAACTTTTAAAATGAACTCTCCTAATGCATTCCTAATATAAATGTGACTGTATTTTGTTTAAATTTAATATAACTATCATCGAATCAGTATAAGAACTCATTATACGTAACACACACGTAAAACATTTGAATTTAATGCTTAGGTATTATTTTTTGTTGATTAACCGTGTATTTAGTCTACTTGGAAGAGCGGGGTACCTGTAACACAAGTCATGAAGCAATTAAGTACAGGACATTTGCGACTTGTGTTTATATCAAAAACAATATTTTTGATTTAGATTTAAGTAATTCAGGGTCTTATTGGCCGGCAACGTATCGATATCGATACCTTTGGTTATTGACAACACTCGTAGCGTAATGGTTATCATGTCGGACCACCGCTGCACCGGCGCGACCGCCGTTCGGAAGGTCCTGGTTTCAATTCCCAGCGAGGTAGAAATTTAAATGATGAGTTTGCATTTCTGTCCTCATTGGATGTGTGTGTTGTCCATAGCACTCACGACACAGAGAATCCTAGTGTAGGGCTATGTAACATTACATTTATTTTATTTTATTTATTATGTCCATGAGCGGTAGTGACTATGTAAGATCAGGTCTCTTTTTGTCGGTTATTTATTTATTTACGATAAACCTACTAAGTAACGTCTCATTCGATAGCATCATCTCCAGAGCTACCGAAATAGCGAATACGACGATAAATTGTTACGAACTTAGTCGAATTCAACTAACTAGTCCAAATTCACGATATGCTACAGCCTTAAGTTCTCAAAGAGTTCTTTTAGACCTAGGGGTCCAAGGGAGATTTTACGGTGGAATATGATGTCGTGACAAAAAAAAATCAATAAATAATTAACCAATCAATTCGCACTTATTTTTTCGACAACTATTAATCTTTATACAATCTAAACTCAGCCACAACACAAATTTCCATAGTTAGATCTAATCTTCACATTTTTGTCGAGTTTTGGGAAAATGTTAGAAATGTAGCTGCAGGGAGTCCATCGGAACCAGCTAAATTTTGAAAGTGATCTATGACAAAAAAGTCTGGGAACTTCTGTGCTACAGGTATGACTTTAAATAGCTTCAAAACTAGTCGGTCAAACTTGAAGCCCACTTTATTCCGTTGTCTACGAGATTATTCTTATTCTTAGCTCCAAAAGTAGTTGGACAAACCCGAAGAAACCGTTTGACTACTTATTAATAAAATTACTTTACTCACTACACAATAACTAATTCATTTGACTACTCATTAAGTGATTAAAGCAGTATTTCAAAATACTACCGATAAAATAATCTATTACTCAAAACCTAACGTAAATACTCAAGTACGTAATTACAGAAACAACTAATAGAACAGTTACTATCGGTAAACAGTTTATTTATCGATACAAATGGAAACATTGAAACAACAATTCTCTGTTAACTGCTGCAAAGAAAATAACTTCACATTTCCTCTATTTATCTTAAAACATTAGTAGTTTTAACTCAGCTGCACTTTTGTACTTATAACTACTACTTGAACTCCTTATAACTATATACTAGCTGACCCGGCAAACTTCGTATCGCCTAACAAACTTTTTTCTAAAATAAAAGTAGCCTAAGTTACTTCTTGTTACATCAGCTATCTGCCAGTAAAAGTCCCGTCAAAATCGGTCTAGCCATTTCAGAGATTAGCCGGAACAAACAGACAGACAGATAGACAAAAATTGTAAAAAATGTTGTTTTGGTATATGTACACTTGTATACATCCAAATGCACTTAGTAAAAAGCGGTTATTTTAATATTGCAAACAGACACTCCAATTTTATTTATTTGTATATGTCTAAAGTATAGATGTATAGATTGTAGTGTTTTGTAGTTCTACTTGTTAGGGGTGTAAATACTCTCCCTGTTTATCCTTACACCTGATCAAAAGTCTCCTATTCTCTATATGTGCATTGGAGACAATTTCAGCATAAAAGTTAAATAAAGTTACTAATGTTTTGGATAAGATTCGTCAATAACTTAACTACCATCCTATGTGTGACAAAACGAAATGTAATTGTAAGTGGCAAAGGCGGACTAACGGATACATCAGCAATTACGACAAAGATAAACAGAGGAAATTGAAAAACTCCTACGTGTTCGTTAATTTGATCCAAAAACCTTTATAAAACCAATCAGTTAACTTGGAAAGCAGTTATAAATTTGAGACCACAGTTCCGAATAGTTGAACAGTTATTCGAACTATGGGGAAGGGGTGATCTTAATTATATTAGTAAGAAACGCCTGAAGTTCGCGAAGCGCGCCTCACTGAGACTGATTTAGTATCCACGACTACGACCAAACGATATTTTCATATTTTTTAATGCAAATAGCCGGCAAGCGAGCTCACGATCCATCTGATGGTAGAAGGTTATCGTCGCCCATGGAAATCAGCGACACCAAAGGAATATCTGTTGTGTTGCCGGCCAGGAACGAGAAAAGAAAAAGAAAGAAAGAAATTCATAATTTTTACACTTCAATTTTTATGTTTGTTAGAACCAACTTCAATTTTTATGTTTGTTACCTAATAACTTTTTTGGATGTACCAATTTTGATGATTCTTTTTATACTCGAAAGATTTTGCTTGTCATGTGGTCCATTTACATTTGAGAGAGATTTGACGAGTAGGTTTTGGGAATGACAGAGGATAATTATCCTTTATAATGCGTATTTAATTTACTTCGACTAAATTTAGATTATTAAGGTTATTTTTATAGGATGCGTATAATAATTATAATATGATACCGTACAATAATTCGAAATCACCCGAAAATTTTTACGTGTTTTAGTCGCAGTGTGATAATGTGGACTCTACGGTCATAAGTATCATAACCTCAACGTGCCTGTAATGTAATTGATAACTATTATTGTACAGTGACCGTTGGTGATGATGATGATGATGATGATGATGATGATGATGATGATGATGATGATGATGATGATGATGATGATGATGATAATGATGATGATGACCGTTGGTCTGCTATTATACACTACTCTACGATATAGGTAGTATAGTCTAAGATCATCTCTTTCGTTACGCTCTTGTCAGAGCGGTCGTGGTCATCATTTCTCAGTCACACGTTTGACGATCCGTCTCCATTCTTCCCGGACAGTTGCTTTTCGAAAGCACACATGTAATGGAACGTCCACTGCAGCCTTTATTTGGTCCGTCCATCTCATAGGTGATCTGCCGCGAGGTCTAATTCCTTCTACTTTCCCTTGGACAACTAGACGTTTGATGGAGACATTGTCATGTCTAGTCACGTGACCAACGAAAGTGAGAATTCGAGTCTGTACGATGGAAGATTGACACTGCTTGATGCCGAGTTCTTCCAGAATGGACTTGTTGGTCCAGAATTCATTCCAGGACACTCTCAACATTCTTTTCCAGCACCACATCTCGAGAACGTCTATTTTCTTCTTCTCACTTTAATCTAGTCATAGTCATAGTCTAAGATACAGGGATGGATTGATCCCAGCCAACCTCCACTGTGAAGCATCCTGCTGAATAACGTTGGAGAGAGGGCGCTATGTGGCTCCCATGATCATTAGAGATCCCCATCGAATTATGGTTGGTGATAACCACTTACCGATAACCGATAAGTCTACTCATCTGCTGGCTGTTTTTAATCAAAAATCACTTGAGAGCGAGTGAGAGCGGCAGAGCATTCAAATTAAATTAACCGGGAACTCACCATGTGACATATAGTACAGAATCGCCACAAGACTAAAACAGACTCTTAATAGAAGTTTTATTATGAAAGGGTTTAAATTACTACTGTTACGGCATTTGATTTTCTAGTCGTATCGTATGGTATAAAGTTATTCCATTGACGCGCTATTTTCGTTTCCATTTGGTTTAATGAAAGGGATGGAGTGGTAAGTAATTGTGATTGGAGGAGCTTAGCAGCCAAGCTCACTCGGGGCAGTGGGTTGTGAGGCTGAGAGATTGTGGAGTTATGAGATTGTGGAGTTTGGTTTCGATCGCTTTCTTCTAATTGTGATTTCTGGGGGAGTTTTTTTACTAACCTATTTCTAAAAGATAATGATGATGTTTGGTTTTTAAAATTTTTTCTGTTTGTCTTTGCACTTGTTTCCGCGTTAATTAATTTTAAACTACTAATATTTATTCTAATATCAATATTATAAAGCCATCCGATTCCATAGTTTATATTTAATTTTGCAGTATCTTGCTGCACTTGTTGAAATATTGCGCGCTCATTTCCACTTAGGTCTTAGGTTTAAGTGCGAGTGGGCGCGCAATATGTCAACAAGTGCAGCGAGATAGTGTGGTCTGTGACTACTATAGTGATCAGTAACTGCAGTTTCATGAAATCAAATCAACTCAAATGACAATATTAAAATTATTCAACCCTAAAAGTATATTAAGCAGGGACAAAGAGCAGGAGAGCTAACAAACCCCACATACAGGAAACATGGCACAGGTGTACAGGAAATGGGTAAACCGGGAGAAAGGGGAACACGCGGTAATCTGGGAAACATTAACGTGTTAAGTCGTAGCCTCATGGCAATTTATGTAACAATTATCGTGAAATATTTTCTTTTCGAGCGGGAATACGATTACTTCCCAGTTGAAAAGTCAGTGCGTTTAGGAATTAATCTCTAGTAAAGCAACAACCCATAATTGTCCCACTGCTGGGCTCGGGGTCTCCTCTCACAATGTGAGGGATACAGGCCATAGTCTACCACACTGGCCAAGTGCGGATTGGTAGACTTCACATACCTTTGGAGAACTTCATGGAGATATCTCCGGTGTGCAGGTTTCCTCACGAAGCAAGTGATAATTAACTTCTAACACGCACATAATATTTGAAAATCAGAGGTGCGTGCCAGGATTTGAACTTAGGCCCCTCCGTTCGAGAGACCAACGTTCTAACCGCTAGGCTATCACTGCTTTCTAATCTCTAGTGGCTCACTCGAAATATTGATGGATTTTTTTGAGTTACGAGTAAGTGCGTTTTTGCTGCTTAATATAAGCGAATCAAGTCCGTTATGATACTTATTCTTTTAGGCCAGGGTTTTTATAAAGAAAAAGACCTCTAAAATATACTTACTCAAAAACTGTTCTAGCGGGTTAACATTTTTTCTAGTGTCTTTACTAGGACACAGGTTTTCTGAAGCTACTATGTAGTTACTAGATATATAAGTCGAGTGGAATTGCTCGATAGAATATAAAACACTGCCCCCGGGGACAACCACGTCTAACAAGCGCCTTTTACAAGTAATTGGACACCTGCGTCTTATATTCATGAAGTGAGTCTTGTTTTATTTTTCTGCTTAGAGATTATTAGCTTATAAGCCATTTTTTGTTTCAATAACTGACAAACGAACCGAGGTGGTAAATGGATCTATCAATTTGAATCTTTAAAATTCAGGGAAGAAAAATAATTTCGTTCAGTGAAGTGGTAGTAGGTCGAGTGTAGTTAATGTTATAAAGTTATGACTTTAATTTAGACTTTGAAGCGTTTAACTTAATCCGTTCCTTCATTTTAATAATGTTGTGTATCTATATATATAAAAGAAAGTCGTGTTTGTTACACTATTTATAACTCAAGAACGGCTGAACCGATTTGGCTGAAAATTGGTGGGGAGTTAGCTTAGAATCAGGAGACGAACATAAGATACTTTTTATCCCGGAAAATAGACCTGTTCCTGTGGGATAAGGTAAATTTTTGTTTTATGTAGTTGATAGATTAGTTATTTATACAGATATCAAATAAAGCTCGGGGTTGGATATAGGATACTTTTTATCCCGGAAAATAGACCTGTTCCTGCGAGATAAGGTAAAATTTTGTTATGTGTAGTTGATAGATAGCTATTAGTTATTATTATTAGCGTCTTTTATCACTCCTTTTTTTACTTGGGAGCGGGAGCGGGAGCGTGAGAGGGAGAGGGAGAGGGAGAGGGAGAGGGAGAGGGAGAGGGAGAGGGAGAGGGAGAGGGAGAGGGAGAGGGAGAGGGAGAGGGAGAGGGAGAGGGAGAGGGAGAGGGAGAGGGAGAGGGAGAGGGAGAGGGAGAGGGAGGAGCACACAGAAACTGTAACGGCTAGCGATACGAAGTTCGACGGGTCAGCTAGTTAAGGATAGATAGAACTTTGGGGCTGGGAAATAATTTTTAAATAAGTAACATTACGACGTATGTATGTGTACCTTATGGTTGCTACAGTTACTGGTTCCTGCAGAGCCCAGTGGGCTACAACAAAAAGGAACTGGAGCCACTATGTCACCTATAATATTCCGAAGAATCCACAACGAATAAAAAGTTTGGATGGACTCACAGAAGGGTAGAAGAACAAGGAGAATCATTTATACTAATACAAATAAATAAAATTCATTTATATTCCGTCTCGGGCATAGTAACATGCTCTTACGCTAGACTCTTTCAAGCAAAAACTACTGAACAGATTTTAATAAAATTTAGCGCACGGGTAGACCAATGATAAGTACGCTTGGTAGAAGCGTACTTAATCAATAATAATAACCGAACATCAGCACGACTTTCCTCTAAGCTCCTGTTTGCTGCAAGACGCTACGAAATTGTTATTCCCGGAAGAAAAATACGCTATGGTTGGAGACAGTCCAATTTATTCCATAACGAAGCTCTAGCCGGACTGAGTTGTGTTAGGAACTGGTCTGAGTGCTAGAGATGTTAAATTGTAACAATAATATTTTACTATAATACGAGTACTCACAATATTTATTTTGTATTCCGATATTTCAACCCAGTCGCATGGATTGTGGTCACGGATGAACTGCGGTAGCGGGGAGAAACTTTTGATAGGATGACAGGTGACATCATTATCGTGTTCAGTCCACCATGAATTACAGTGCCACCAACTTATCTGTGAATTGGAAGAGGGCGCTGTTGGACGCATTGGACCAATCATTGGACCAATCATTGGACGCAATTCGAGACGTAGTAAATGTCAAATGAATGAGCACAAAGAACTTATGAATGGCACGGCATTAGTTCTAATTTTCGCCATTTCACAGATAACTTGGTGGCACTGTAAGTTTAAAATCTAGTAACGATATTATTGTTAGGTTATTAAAATTATTATTATAATTGAGATGAGATTTTATATCTCTGTGAAATCGACCTGGTTATACCACCCTCTTGATTGACACAGCCATCCAATGTCTCTTTTATCTCTTCAACCTTCATTCTTGATAAAGCGCATTAAGGATGCCTTTTATGCTCCATACGTTTGTCGCCTATACGTAAACTATGTCGTTTACACTTTATACATTTCATCAAATAGGTCTCAACTGATCAGTCTTACGTGAGTTGTACAGTACGGCCGACGTATCTTGACGCGTCTGAACATAGGCTCTGCGAACTTTAGCGCATGTAAGATAGCGATAGCGACATGAACATGCTAACGTGTGGCTGAGACATAATATGCCGCGTACCGAGCATTGCCGAATTATGTTACTGCGCAGCCTTCTGCGCGAAGTTCAGACGCACCAAGATACGTCAGCCTATATATAATGTACATTAATATTGTTTGTAATTAAAACTGTACGTGCAGGTATATTGCGACAAACAAGGTTTTATGGTATGACTCTAAAAACAGCTTATGAAATATATTACTGAAAGATTAAAACGAGTTCATTAAAGCTATAAGTCAATCAACGATTTGTAGATAAAATAGATTTATATACCTATGGATGTGAACGAAATTAGTTGGATGTGCTGAATTATAATAAAAGGAGTGTCAGACACATTGCCATTTCAGATGAATTTATATAAAACTAGAGTTGAGGTCACAGCGAGTTAAATGAAGTATTTGTCTTAGCGCTAACTATAAACGATATACTACGCCTAAGCAATCTGAATACCATTGAATTCAAAATAAAGAAATAATAATGTGTTCATTACTTTTATAATAAATAAGACATAATAATGTCGTCAGAAATGTGTGATAATACAACTCGTTTAAAAGGTGAAGAAAAAGCTATCTGCATATAATATTATAAATAATCCATATTAACAATAAGTTGTGTGGTTGCGCTTAGATTGGATTTTTTCCTGTTATTGTTTCCGAATTTTATTGTTTGATGTTAAATGGATTTTTTAAACAAGTGCCGATAAAGGTAAAAAATGACGTGTTCGAGTACAATACGAATGAATATGGTTTTTAATTCCAGTATAACCTTATAAATTCTTCATGTTACCTGCAATGCCCCAAAAATGTAAAAAAATATATCTTTAACTTTGACCACCTTTAACTTTTTATGCTTAAGTAAGTATAAAGCATACTGGAATGGATGGATATCAAGTGGCCGTTGTAACCAAATATTAATGCACACACAAAGCTATCTTCAGATGAAAATATAGTAATGGTTGCAGCACGGTACTAATTATTGCCTGCGAAATTTAGCAAGAGGTGTAAAACAGGCTACAAATATATTGAGATATAATATACATAATATAATAACAAGCTGTTGGAAGAAAAGATTTTTTTAAGAGAAAGAGAAGGTAGAAGGTAGAAGGTAGTAGAAGGTAGAGCAGTTGTTTATGATACCAACGAAACTGAACCAAACCAAATGCCAAGAGTATTTTCATCAGTACGAGTAGTAGTTTTAAGGACGTATCGATCAATAACCTGCCATTTCAAACCGACGCGGTGATGCAAGTAATAATATTATTACAAAATGAACAAAGAGCCTTGAGAAACTCAAATACATTTACAAAAGTGGCAGTAAAGCTAAAATTACATGCAAAGTGTCCATGTGTATCAGTTGATACCTGGATATTGTCTCTTAGCTTAACCCACAATCTTTCTTAGCAGCTAGTCGGCACTACAGCAAGGGCCCTACTCCGCCTCATAAATATACATAACGGGGCGAATATTGTGGGCGCGTTGTGCACAAACAGGCAGATGGCGATATGATGCGCGTTGGTGGAGGGTTGTTTAGACCGTGATTTGTACCGGATTTATTGTAGCCGGGTAATACTAGTAGGACATTATTACCTTATCTTGTTTACCCACTAACTGGGGCCTTTGCTAAGGTTAAACCACTTGTGTAAGAAACCAGCGGAATGAAATGAGAACTTATTCTCGGCATTCCTGCTTTTGTTTTATTTCATTGATTCTTTATACAGATTAGCGATTCGAATGTTAAGTGACCAAGACAAATGACGAAGATTTTAGTCCGAATACTGCACGCATCTCTGATTTTTTTTTATAGAAATTATTAATCAATTTAACAGTTATTATTATTAATAAGCGAAGCGAAAGACCATTATAAGTAAACATGCATATCTGAGAGCTCCGTAAACTTCCAATGCACACAAAGTCAGTATTATTATTTCTTCACGGGATTCACCTGGATGGCTACCACCCTTGAGCATAAGTCAGCTGCCAAACGACTCATCGTGTTCCAGTTGGGGGTTTGAGATCTAGTTCTTTCTTTCTTTTTCTTCTCTCTTTCTTGACCGGCAACGCATCAGTGATGCCTTTGGCGTTGCTGATGTCCATAGGTGACGATAGCCACTTACCATCAGGTGGATCGTCAGCTCTTTTGCCGGCTATTTCCATAAAAAAGTCATGTCAATTAAGACCTTAGCTACTATTATAAGTACTATTATGTCTTCCGTGGCGTAACCTAAACTTTTTATCTAATTGTGATAATGTGATGTGTTACTAAAGTCTAACTAATTTTATTACCATCTGAATCTTTCGTATCCAATTGGCTAACCATCTCCTACAAAGCACAAGAAACAATGCAGAGAAGTACCTAATTATGTAGGCATTTGCAGTCCTTAGAAAACTCCTACTCATGTACTCCTAGCTCGTTGTAATTCTCCTGAGAGGTCCGTAATAATTGCGACCTTTCAACTTGAACAAGTGTAGGTATAGAAATCTAATATGAACATTTAACATTACTCCGGTCCGAAGTTGGGAGCTTCGCGTTCGCTCTTAAATTTATGGCGTCAGCAGGCTTTTTAATAAAACGTACCAAATGTACGGAATTTCTGCTGTAATCGATTTTTTGAGGCACCTTCTTTAATTTGTTGCCCGAATGTTGCTCTAGGAGAATACTGTTTTGGTGCGATTTTTAGTATTAAATTATTAATTTGATGCTTAGCCTTTTTTACTCACAGATTGTGTAATAACAACGTTTGCAAGATGATAAAGAGAGAGTAAAGAGAGAGTAGAGTGAAATATTTTTTTTTATAGATATAGCCAACCATCCACCTAATGGTAGGTAGCTATCGTCACCCATGGACATCAGCAAGCCAAGAGAAACAGAAGTAAAAGAAAAAAAGGCTTCGAGCAAAATTTTAATAGTTACCTATTTTGTGTTTTTGTGTTGGTCTGATAAAACAATAATCAAACTAATACTCCTGCACAAAGAGAATGCGCGTAGTTTGGACTCATAAAATAATGATATCAATAACATGCAAAATTCCATAATGTTTGTTACCTATATAAATGTCTAGTCCATGAGAGTCACCACCAAGACAGCGAAATGGGCGAAAAATTGCAGCGACTTAAGTAACAGTTAAGTGACAGGAGTGCAGTAAGATGCCTAAATTTGAGGTTACTTAAACGAGATTACAAACAGCCACGACCCAAGAATAAATATTTGTCTGTCATAGATGTCTATCATAATCAGGAATTGCAACCTGGGCTTCCTTAGCAGTAATAACTAGGCTACGGCATCGTTAAAATTACATCACTGGCGTTGTCGCTTAAATGTTTTTGACTTCTACAATCTACCGAGTTATACAATAAATTGATTTACCACTATTGACGATGTAGCGACGAACGATGGGACAATTTATCACAAATTAATTAAGATTCCATTAAATAAACTTGAATCGCAATTTACAAACCTCATCTGTCTTGATGTAAAGATCAAATTTCCATTAATACAAGTAAGTAAACAATATGGCGGTAAAGCGGTAGTACAGCGTGCGATTAAACATTTGCTTATCGGCGAATGATTAATCATAGTTGACTGACGATAAGCAAATATAATTACGAAGTGATTTTAATTAAAGTAAATATTTGTTTCCTGGGTAACCCAATAATTTTCTCAAGTTTATAAACTTTCCGGGTGTAACTGAAACAAAAGTTTGAATTTAAATCTTTTATGGTTTATGTTGCAAACAATGTGAATATTTTAAGCAATTTTCTCATTTTGGTTTTAAAATTTCTCAGATAAGTAGGTTTTAATTTCTCAAATAAAAAATGTTTTTTTTCCTCAAAACTCAGGAAATCTGTAGACATGTTAGTAATATAGTGTCCACACATAAACAGCAACAGGCTCGCTTGTCGCCAATCGCTTGCGGTGCGACCACTCGGAATTAATACGGAAACAAACAGCTCGGGATTGAAACATCTCGGAAATTGAATCCTGTCTGCTCCAAATTGGAGTCTGTCATCTAAATGTACAATGAGGTAAGTTGGCGCTGCGAACTGAAGCTTACAAATGCTTTCATATTACAGGTTAAGCGACGCGCGGGCCGTTAGTGACAATTGCCTTAAAAGCTTCTCGGGATATGATGACGCTTACGAAATTCGCACTTGTCCGGTTTTTTTACCATGTGTTTTTTATACTTCGGAACATTATTAGCAGATGTACCTATAACTTGTCTAATGGAAAATAGTTAATGCCTGTTTATTACTAAACTGTGTGAACTGTGACTATAACTGTGATATATAAAAAATCTCGTGTCACAGTATTTATGGTCGAACTCCTCTGAAACGGCTCGACCGATTTTATGAATTTTTTTGTGTATATTTGGTAGATAAGAGGTCGTAATGTATTATTTCATACCGCTAGGTGATTAGGGTGTCCCTATATATAGATATAACTAGCTGACCCGGCGAACTTCGTATCGCCTAACACACAATTAATTTTTTCTAAATTAAAAGTAGCCTAAGTTATTTATTTATTTATTTATTTATTTAACACTTTATTGTTTGTACACCAAAACATAATATACATAAAGAGCACAAGGAAGGAACACAAAACAATGGTTATTCCTGGTTACCTCAGCTATCTGCCAGTGAAAGTCCCGTCGAAATCGGTCCAGTCATTTCAGAGATTAGCCGGAACAAACAGACAGACAGACAGACAGACAGACAGACACACAGACAGACAGACAGACAAAAATTGTAAAAAATGTTGTTTTGTGTGGTCAGTTAGACATATATTATATTATATTATACGCAATTATTTGTTAATTATATTATGTGTTATTATAATATGTTTATGGACTTGTTTTAACATTAGCTGCGTGGAATTACTTGTAAATTAAATTTAGGTAAACCAACCTGCCGTAAATAAAATGTAATTTCGTTGAAAAACCTAAATAAATAAATCAAAACATTTTAGTGTCGCGATTGAGGCAAACAAGGAAAATACCGTTACACATCGAAATCTCTATATTACGTTACATTTAACGGCTTAAATAATGTAATACAATATTCAACATATTTACTGAAGAACGGTATTGTAATCGAATGTATTAACGCCATCATTACGTTCCGAATAATGAGAGGATGGGACCAGGTGGGGTTCGTATTATGTATTGGAATATATCGAATAACAGAAAGTTATACGTTACGTCACTTTATATCAACGTCATTAAAATTTCCCTGCGTTATTTGGACACCGAAAAATTCTGGAAACGATATATACCTAATTGTGATTAGGATTATGTCATCATTATAATAAAACTGTAACAGATAGATAGACCTTTACATCTTTTATTAGCTTGCAGTGTGACCATCCCCTGCCTCCCATGGATACTACGTGACAAATTTTGAATAGGGCTCTGTTGGAACTGTAGTCAGTTCTTAGTTCCTGTTAATATTAGATGTTATTAAGAATATCTCTTGCCTATTATTTTTTAGTAAGAGGACTCTAATACTGTTAAGACAGACAGGTTAGTCCTTTAGGAAATATTAGTAAATGTTAGTAAGTTTTTATGTACAAATAAATGTTAGGTACATTCCTGCAAATATGTATTTTTCAATGTACATTGAAGATAATTAAGCCAAAATGTATCTTTGTTATATACCTAAGAGTAATATGGACTGATATCTACTAATAGTGACGCCTTCCCGCCATCCCCGCCGTCTAGTTGACAGTTTAGTTTTGCTATACTCTTGAATTCAGCAACTTTTTATCAGAAATAGTCAAGAGCAGAGAGAACGAAATAATTATCAAAACCTACTAGACACAGAAACCGGCATCGCATCGCTTATCCAGGTAAAAACAACCAAAAAACCAATAATAGCAAAACTAGTTCAAAAAGTTGCAAGACCCACATTACTAATATGCAAAGTTAAACATACACTTGTATACATTAGCATACATCCCGCGTACGCCGCACTGTCCGAGTGCAGTGCAAATAAAAGAGTTAATGCCAACCGTCAGTGCGCGAACACAGTACTGTGGTTACTAATTAACAGTAAAATGTATGTCCAAAACGATGCACAAAGGAATATAGCGGGTTGAGCGAAAACTGCGATATTATAATTATGGTTTATTGGGATTTATGTGTATTATTTAGGTTCCTCTTGTATCTGTGTCAACATCACATTTTGGTGCACCCTACTGGAAAATGAAAATGCCCAAGAAGATTATAGTAATATGAAGTAAACACTCCGAAAGTGACAATTTCGACTAATCATAGGCTCGATTTATGATAAGCTTAAGAATCGTAGCCAATCGTAGTGTCAATAAAAAATTTCAACCAATAGGACGCACATATTCATCTGATGTCACGTGATTTGTCTTCAGGTACCTCTTCGAAGCAAGTCCTCCAGATTACTACAATCTTCTTGGTCTTTGCCACTCAGCTTAACTTCTACAATTATTGGTAGTAGGGATTTATCCTAGCAACCTCGTACCTCACATAGACTGCAAAAGTTATCAGGGTATTTTTCCTGTTCGACAGAGAAACATCGCGAGTAAAATTTATGCTAAGCGATAAAGGTCACCCATAGATACATATTAGTTACGTCAACGGCATCGCCAATGCGTTGCCGACTGAGAAGGAAGAGATAAGAAAGAAAGAACTATACATTTACATATGCCGATGAAGTTTATAATAAAGTATAATTATTGTACTTTAGAACTATAAATTTTGTTAAACATTTTTAATTTTGTTAAACATTTTTATTTTCAAATTTCAAGTGTAACAAATTACCAATATGGAATGTTTTTCTGAAATAAAGATTATTATTATTATTATTATTATTATAAATAAAAAGAATATTTTGTACCCAATATCTTAGCAAAATAACATAACATACTTGCATGCCATTTATAAATGACGCCATTAGCGGCTTATCTTTCTACAAATGAGCAGCAATTAGCCCCACGCAGTATCATGTTATATGTTTATTTTGTAGATTACATAATGCTCATGGAAAAATGGATGTGTGCTGTGGACAGTCTGTAGGCATAAGTCGTGGTGAGATTAACAGGAATTTAGAAACAATACTGTGACTGTGTTGACTGTGAAACAGAAGGCGTGGCATAACGAACGCACTGAGAAATTATGTTCTTTACATAGCGTTGCTTCCTTACTTAGGCAAGTGTAGTTTCTGAATACAACGGTAAAACCCGTATTAACAAACCGATCTCGACTCAAGACCGTGATCTCAGATCCTGCAAATATCACTTTTATATACTATCTGACCACGGACCTAAAAAAAGACGGACGTAATCCCAACAACAAATTAAGTGAAGCACCCATAGTAATACCAACTCTCTATTCGTACAAGTACACACACCCACACATTGACACCATACTGCGTCAATCGCGAATCAAAAATTATGCACACATGGTTAGCGGACGGCCATTGCTATGCTTCACTCTCGATTAGACGAGGTTACGTCCGTCTTTTTTTCAGGTCCGTGTATCTGATGTTTGTCAGGATCTCAAAGCAAATCTTTATATCGCAGAGATCTTAAGACTGGTTAATTAATACGGACCTGAAATCTCGATTCAATGATTTTGTAATTTCAATTAAAAAGGACATTAATTGCAAATGTGTCTTTAGTTGTTGTTCGTTTTTGATATTTTTGTGTAAATAAACCGTGTTGTCCGTCAGTTCCTCGACTGCTATTGAGACTCTTTGAACCGTGACGTGGAAACGGCAGAAAATGATGATGTTTACAGCAGGTTGTTTTATGAAGTCGCTATTGTTTTTCATCACAAAAATAACAGCGATTTTTTTTGTGAGAAATACCGTGAAAAGTTAACGTATCTAAGATTATTTATTTTTCAGAATTAAGTTATGTAGCGATGTGATTACTCAAACAAATGTATAATAGTTATTATTGGTAGTTATATTATCTTACATAGAATTATTTTTCTTAACATCTCTTTTTAGATTTTACGATTTTAGATTTTATAAATATTTATATCTAACTTAAAAAATATTAATAATAAATAAAAGCTTTCTTGAACTAAAGGTCCCGGTACTATGCTGCGGACATACAGAGGAACAGACGGACGGATATGAATATATATTTAGGATACCCTCGTATAGAAGGTTATAAAAGGCGCTGCACGAGGCGAGGACGCTCACTTTTTTGCTGTCAGTCGAAGGAGTCGGACGTGTTCGGTGTAACTTGCGATATCTGTTATTTTCTCATTTTCTATAATTTGTTTAAGTTATAAATTCATTAATTGAAATCGCGAGTCGTGGAGAATGTAAGTTTTGTTATTTCTTTTATGTTTTGTGATTAAGGCAAATGTTTTGCGCATAGTTGCTTTGGTGATTTATGTTCTTCTAGTTAAATTTTATTAAATTATCACAAATTGTACTTAGGTACTAAGAGTTGTATTTTTTTTTAATTCTTCCTGCTCCTGGATTCTAAATTCAGAAGTGGGATATTTACCAAAGCCCACTAAGAAGGAACGGCGTCCTTCGATTCAAAAAGTTTTGTTTTTGGTTATTAGCAAATTTTATTTTTATTTTTCTTTGAGGGTAAAAACATAAATCACCAATTATTATTGTGCACAGCATTTTTTTCGTGTGTGTGTCGCGTGACAGTGAGTAACTTTCGTGCTAATGTCTGATAATGAGCGCCACGACTCGCGACGCAAGTCACGTCGTCACGTTGCCGCCCGAACGTCACGTCGTAGATCGCGTCATAGCTCACGTGATAGGTCACGCTCTTATACAGGACCGCGGTCGCGTGAAAGGTCCCGTTCACAATCCAGACCGGCTTTTAGGCATGAGTCTCGTCAACGTGATGCAAAAATTCACAGCACGTTAGAAACTATCCTTTCCCGATTAAACACGCTTGAAAATGACCGGCTTAACGTTCGTCATAACGCGAGTAATGTCGAAGCTACTACACCCGCCAGGGGTTTTACTCCACCAATTTCGCGGGATAGTGTTAATACCGCTCCTCGAGGTTTTGTCAGTGCGCGAATTAGCCACAATAGGATAGCACAGCCAAATGACATATCCGCGACACCTGAAACTCATTCTCCGGCCCCGACTGGGGATTGTAACTCGCGCCTCCCAGAGAGTATAACAACCGAGGTTCCCGTAATGACTGACTCATCCGCGAAGTGGCCAAATGACCCAAAAATAACCGAGTCGGCACAGGTTTTAGCTGAAGCCATCAAGTCTTTGAGCCAGGGTAGTAATCAGAATTATTTTGTATCTAATTTTGACCCCGCCATTAATGACATTAACGTATGGTGCGAAGAAGTCGAAAGGGCTAAAAGAACGAATAATTGGCAAGACTCTGAATGTTTATCTCGTGTGTCCTGTTGTCTTAAGGGTGATGCACGCTTGTGGTTGAACGAATGGATAACGAACGATCGAACATGGTCTAATTTTTGTAAGGAGTTTAAACCATTGTGCCCGCGTAAATTAGATTATGCAAACATCTTATACAACGCGATGCAAACAACTTCGGATGAATTTAGTACCTACGCTGAATATGCTAGAAGGACTCTTTTACGTCTCAAGGTAGTTAAAGGGTTGAGTGATGAGTTAAGGGCGTTAATTGTTATACGGGGCATTACCGACTTGCAAGTTAGAGCAGCGGCGGCTAACGCCAACCTAACCTGCGAGGATTTGGTGTCATTTTTATCAATTTATGTTAAACCTACCCGCGCTAAACAAGAAAATCGTAATTTGGCATCAAAGCGTCCGATAAATAACAATTTTAAACCGCGGTGTTTCAATTGTGGGCGGGTTGGACACAAATCTCAACAATGCTTCAAAAAGAACAAAACGGATTTAGTTTCTAAGACTAACGCGACGGGTAATGATTTGGTGTGTAGTTTTTGTAAAAAACCGGGTCATAACGAAGTTTCTTGTTTTGCGAAAGATAGATCAGGCCCTCGTAATACGCGTAATGTAAATTTGTGTGCCAAACCGTCCACATACCCATCTCAAAACAGAGATTTGACTACTGCCGTTATTCAAGGCATTCCTATGGATGTTCTCATTGACAGCGGGGCTTTAAATGTGTCACTCATCTCGTCTGAGGTCTTGAAATATTTTTCGTGCGAACGAAAACCCAAACGCTCTATTTTAAAAGGAATAAGTGACACTATAATCGAATCAGATTATTTTGTTACCCTAACTGTTGAGCTTGATGAGTTGTCGATTGAGGCCGATTTCGTAATAGTCCCGGGATCCTATATGAATACTCCTATTATAATAGGCACTGACATTCTTAACCGCGATGGTATAACTTATATACGGACTAACAACAAGCAGTGTCTAACCCGGTCTGCGAAAACGTCGGTTCAAGCCGTTTCAATCACGGAATCAACCAAGGTTAATACGCCCCTTCAGGGTACAGAACTCGAGTCACTTATGGTAGTGATCGAACGGTTTTCGGAGTATTTGATTTCGGGTACCGCCTCAACCACCGTCACAACGGGTAAAATGCATATTGAGGTCACTAACAGTAAACCAATAGCATATCGCCCGTACAAGTTGTCATACTCAGAGAAACTCAAGGTTCGAGAGATTATTACTGATCTTAAGGATAAGGGTATTATCCGCGAGTCTAGGTCTGAGTACGCCAGCCCCATTATCTTGGTAAAGAAAAAAGACGGCAGCGATAGGATGTGTGTCGACTATCGGGCACTAAACCGAATCACTATTAAGGACCGTTATCCCCTGCCACTCATAGACGACCACATTGATAGATTAGGCAATTTTAAATATTTTACTAGTCTCGATATGGCTACAGGTTTTCATCAGATCCCCATCGACGAGGCGTCGATCGAGAAAACAGCTTTCGTTACACCGGAGGGACACTTTGAGTACCTCCGTATGCCCTATGGTTTAACCAATTCGCCGATCGTGTATCAGCGTATCATAAACAATACGCTCCGCAGTCATATCGAGGCTGGTAATGTTTTAGTGTACGTAGATGATGTTTTGATTATGAGTAACACTGTAGACGAGGGCATACACCTACTAGAAGGAGTTCTTAAAACCTTGACGGGGGCGGGATTTTCAATTAACCTCCGAAAGTGCTCATTTCTCTGTTTAGAAATAGAATACCTAGGTCGGGTGATTAGTCAGGGTCAGGTTAGGCCGAGTCCTCTGAAAATCGCAGCATTAGTCAATGTACCAGCCCCCACTAATGTTAAACAGGTGCGACAATTTTTAGGTCTCGCCGGGTACTTTAGAAAATACATTCGAAATTACGCGATTAAAACAGCCTGCATATCTCGTTTAATTAAGAATAATGCTGAATTCTGTTGGGGTCCTGAACAAGAAAAAGCCCGGCAAGAAATCATAACGGTTCTGACTAGTTCACCCCTTCTATCCATCTTTGACCCTAAATTATCGACAGAAGTATATACTGATGCTAGCAGTATAGGATACGGCGCAGTCTTAATGCAGAAAAAAATTGATGGTTCGAGACAAGTAGTCGCTTATTTTAGCAAGACCACACAGGGCGCCGAAAGCAGGTATCACTCTTATGAGTTAGAGACTTTGGCGGTTGTGAGAGCGTTGCAGCATTTTCGCCACTATTTGGTGGGTTTAACCTTTAAAGTAGTCACTGACTGCAACGCCCTCAAGGCCACTGAAAAGAAAAAGGACCTGCTTCCGCGCGTCGCTCGATGGTGGATCTACTTGCAAGATTTCACTTTTGAAATTGAGTATAGGAAGGGTAGCATGATGTCGCATGCGGACTATTTGAGCCGCAACCCGATTTCTGCCGAAGTGCATCAAATATCAAAACCGCGCAATTGGGCTCAAATCGCACAATCAGCAGACGACGAGACACAGACTCTTTTACAAAAGTTGGAAAAGGGGGAATTGGATTCTCGACGTTATGTTTGTCGAAATGATCTCCTTTACTATCGATATTCACCTCTGGGCGAAGAACCTAGACTCCTTTGTTATATTCCTAAGGGACATAGACTTAGCTTATTAAGAATTTTTCACGACGAGCACGAACACATCTGCGCTGAGAAAACATTAGATTTGATTCTTAAGCATTTCTGGTTCCCTGGGCTTCGCCAATTTGTGGCCAAATATATTAAACACTGTTTAGTGTGTGTCTCTAAGAAGCGCGTCCCTAGGGCTCCCCACCAGCCTATAAAATCCTGGGACAAACCCAATACTCCGTTTGAAACACTACACATGGACGTTTTAGGTCCACTACCGGAGTCCAACGGTTATAAATTTGTTTTACTAATAATTGATGCTTTTACAAAATTTTGTTTATTATATCCCATTTATAGACAGGACTCAAATGAACTTAAACGCATTTTTACGACCGCGATTTCAATTTTTGGTGTGCCCAAACTCCTTGTAACTGACCGTGGACGCATGTTTGAGTCCACTGAGTTCACGACACTTATGTCCGAACTTGGTTGTGATATCCACTATATCACACCAGAAATGCATAACGCTAATGGACAGGTGGAGAGGTACGTCAGGACCGTCCTCAATATGCTTCGCATTGAGGTAAATCAAAGAGGTGTTAATTGGTGCGAACAATTATGGAAGATCCAACTAGTCCTGAACATTACTAAGCAGAAGACAACTCAGACATCTGCCTTGAAGCTGCTAATAGGAATCGATGGCACCACCCCCATAGTCCGGACACTGGTTCGTGATATTGCCGTGGACATGTCGCAAAATCGTGAAGGATGGAGAGAACTGTGCAGATCCAGAGCTTCAGAATTGTTGAGTCAAAACCAAGCCAAACAGGACTCATATGCTAATCGACAAAGAACCTCACCGCGCACCTATGAAGATGGTGACCTGGTTTTTGTAATTAAATACTCCCAGTCAACTGGAAAATTAGACCCAGGCATGAGAGGACCCTATAAGGTGATCAAGGCGCTGCCCTGCGGCCGCTATCAATTGAAGTTATTGAGTGGTTCCTATGGAAAAACCACACAAGCAGCCGCTGAATATATGGTGCCCTGGCGTGGAGAGTGGTGTCCCGAGTCTTGTGCTGCCTTCTTTGAGGGTGAGTGTTTGTTTGGTATTATGCTGATATGGTAGTCTTCACTGCGACGTGATCTTATTTTCGTGTCACAATAAGAAAACAGATAGTCACTCCATACCCATATCGGACTTACTAACTGACAAACATAACCCGACCCATGTAGGATTTACATTTTAGCTAGGCGTTTCCATTGTCCTCCCTATATACCTAACCGTCGCGGGTCGGTTGCCATACAGCACTAATGCCTTGACGTTTGGTCCTGGAAGACGTGTGGTCTTCATTGACGTTTGGTCAAGCATAGACGAGTGGTCGCTACTGACGTTTGGTGAATCAGAAAGTATAATCCTGGAAGACGTGTGGTCTTCGTTGACGTTTGGTCACTCTGGGACGTTTGGTCCTTTGATCTGTTTACAGGTATTGAAGATTGCAGCTCTGGAACACGTGCTTATGACTGCAGGCACTATCAATAAAAGATCTTATTGGTTTGTTATGGGGTTATTAAAAATGAGAGCTCTCAAAATATTTTTATTTATTTTTATTGTATTTTAGTCATTTTTCTATCTGTTCGTATGGAACAATTATAACAAGATTTAATAACGTGTCAATGTTTCAGATGATGACAATTTAAATGTGCCAGCCGCAGAACCACCAGTAGCACCAAGGGAATCCATTGCTGACGGCGACAACGCTGAGCTTGGTCACGGCAGCACGTGCCGTTCTATGCCACTCCTGTAATGCTGAAAGAAAACTAGCACGTCGAGGGCGACGTGTTTTCAGGAAGGCCGATTTAGGATACCCTCGTATAGAAGGTTATAAAAGGCGCTGCACGAGGCGAGGACGCTCACTTTTTTGCTGTCAGTCGAAGGAGTCGGACGTGTTCGGTGTAACTTGCGATATCTGTTATTTTCTCATTTTCTATAATTTGTTTAAGTTATAAATTCATTAATTGAAATCGCGAGTCGTGGAGAATGTAAGTTTTGTTATTTCTTTTATGTTTTGTGATTAAGGCAAATGTTTTGCGCATAGTTGCTTTGGTGATTTATGTTCTTCTAGTTAAATTTTATTAAATTATCACAAATTGTACTTAGGTACTAAGAGTTGTATTTTTTTTTAATTCTTCCTGCTCCTGGATTCTAAATATATTATAAGGTTTCCATTTTTATTTCAGGACCTTAAAAAAGCACTCCCACTACACACTATAAATTTGCATTTCGGTATGTGTAAAATTTCAACATTTCAGCAACATTAACACCTCATAATAACGTATGATAACATTATTTCTCCATTTTATAACGTGACGGTGAATGCGGGCTTCTTCGTCTTTCTGTAGCAATTCAAAGCGACACCTCGCGCGAGCTCTTTGACTGAAGGAACAAGCCCGACCTTTGATGCGAGGCTGCGACTGAAATAATTACCGTACCTACATTCATTAAACGCTTACACATTCACGCTTGTGTTCGCTCTGTAGAAGGCTTGTAAACGAAGCGAACAAAGATCCAAGGACTGGAAACAAACAGTTTTAGGTAAATTTAGAAGTTAAAAACGGACTTTGCGAGTTACGTGGTTGACTGATTTGCTTCTACGTATTAATGGGACTTTGCTAGCTCTTTATGACGAAGATCTCTTTTTTGATTGTTTGATTGAGATAATTAATAAATGCTTACACACTCATACCCTCGCAGTAGGTTTTTACCAGTGTCGCAGGTGGCATGGACGACACATATAACACACGAGTAACCGCCCTCGCTTTGCTTCGGTTTTCTTATTTTTTTACACCTTGGGTTACATTATTGGAGTTTTACTAAGGATCCCTAATTTGTTTGAAATAAGGCCTATGTTACTCGGGGTTAGTGTAGCTTCCCAACAGTGAAAGAATTTTTCAAATCGGTTCAGAAGTTTCGGAGCCTATTCAATGCAAACAAAAAATCAAATCTTTCCTCTTTATATATTAGTATAGATTACAATTACATCCATGACTCGACTACAATTATTTATCTGCCACATAGTATCTGCCCCGACCGAGAATCGAACTCAAAATCCCTCGCTTTGCAGGCAGGGTCGCTATCAACTAAGCTACAGGGTCACCAAGGGGATGAATGATGCTTGAAAGTATACCTACTCTTCAAACACCTCATAGCTGAGTTTTATATTTTTTATTTTTCAGTACAATCAAAAGATTCACGTTCCGTAACCGCCTTCACTACTTTTAACGATTTGAAAGTATATTTTATTTGAAAGGGTATGCTTCCAGAGGATTGGCTGAGAAAAGAGTAAGGAAGCATAATATGTTATGCTGTTCAGATGCTTGAAGAAGACGGGAAGTTGAAGTTTTTGTGTTGAAAACGTACCAATACTTAGATATATCAAGTCCTAGCTCAAACTGGATTTCCAATCATCATCATATCAGAATCAGGATATCAGAATTCAATCTTCAAAGATGGTTATTTCGTTTGGTGCATCTGACTTTTCACATATTCTTTCCGCAATCAAGATCGTTAATAAACTGTAATCATTTTTATCCGGATAAAAGATTTTTAACATCAAAAAGCAAGGTAGATACGTATCGAATCTGAGGTGAAATGGGGCGGAAAAGACAAGAATGGATGTTATAAAATATACGGAAGTGCTTCGGATACTGTCGACAAATAAGTACCCAATTTAACTTGACGTGGTTTATCGATCTTCACATTCGTCTTTTTTGTATGACACAGTAGTAAGAGAGATTTCGTATGTTTTTTGTTACGAGAGAAATATTATGATATTGGTACCTTATTGTAGCACATTTGATGATTTTTAAGACTTTAGATAAACACGGGTAGAAATATGTATCTATCTTTGTTCATTGCGACAAATAATGTCGATGATACTTCAATAGCCTCATAATAGTGCAGTTGCAGATAGAGAAAAGTCACAGGATATGACTTTTTTGCGAAGACAAAGGACAAGCCAACTCTCTTCGAGAAGGAACGGGAGTTCCAAACGTTCCAAGGGCATACCTTGTGGGATCGAGCCCAGGCTTAGGACATATCCGTCGCAGTCGACTGGTGGAAGTCATCACCTTGGTGATGCGGGTACCCTTTGTACAACTAGAAGTGGGTGAAACTTTAGTTCCTTGATTTTATTACATGCATGCTTAGTTACAAGACATGTTGACCTAACAGAACCGTGTTAGATAAAATATAAACTTCACTTATGACAAAATTTTTGGCAAGAATAAAATTTCAATCTTTTTTGAAATATTTTCGGATATTACTTAAACAAATAAATCTAAAATTTTCACTTCGTCAGTTTAAACACGCCTTGATATTACGATCTGGGCTACACAGTAATTTTATATCATCTTCAAAATATCAAATATTCATAATATTCTTTAGTTTTTATTTTGTTTAATTTACTGTAAATGTTAAAATATATTTTATATCTTGTTCTCGTCGATTGGACTCCAGAATTGGATTTGGTTTGTATTATATTTGAATAGTAAATTCAAAGATTAATTTGTAAACATTAATATTTGATTGGCTACAAATTTACGATTCAGTAACCATTGGCTTTGAATAAATAGTAGGTATCTTAGTACAATAAAGTCGTATTTTAAAAGAAAATAAAAAGACGTATTTACTGGCGACCCCATCAAGCTTCCTCCTAATCTGATAGAATTAAAAGAATAATTTGCCGATTTAAAAGAAATTTATTGCGAAATCAATTACGTTCTTGCCCTATTGCGACCCCTGAGACTTCGTGCGTTAATTACAATTAAGAATTCCAATTTACTGAAAAAATACCTTCCAAATTAACAAAGCTGATTCTTATTAAAGGGGATTTCACTTTTTTTTCTGGAAATGCTTTGAGTAGTATTCGTGTTTCAACTCGGGCGAAAATAATTTATAATAGATGAAGAGTGGTACATCCCAATAACGTAGGCTGTAATAAAAACTGAAACTGTACTGTGGTCAATGTGTAGTAATATTATTAGTATGGTAATATTAAATGCTACCTAAAGTATACATATACATACATATAAGTATAAATATACATACCTACTTAAGATATAATTTAACGTTCATTAAATAACACTCACATGCTGTGAACATTTTTGTATTACGCTGTGCATATCTCTTTTCCTGAATGTTGCTACTTAAAAAAATAATGGATATTCGGAAAAATACTTAAAAGTTATAACATACTTATTTACTTAAATATTCTCTTCTTAAATCATTCCTTTTTATCCCGCCATTTTGAGGCATAATAAAAATAATAAGGGTCCAATAGAACTGGGGTCCAAAAATCTTTTATACGAAATAAGATGCTTATTATTACAAGCAGAAAACGTCGGGTCTCGACATGATCCTCCTTATTAAGAACATTATCATACACAATATTCTGCAAGCCGTCGTCGTGAGACCGCTACGATACAAAAGCAGATTATTTGCATCTCTTTGAAATTAGCGTCTTACGACAATACGAGTCCCAAACGAATTTTGACCTTATATTCTACCCCACAGAGGCTTTAGCAAACATTTTGTGGTCTACCACTGTTGCTACTTTAAATAGTCGAATATCAATCAATTCTCGATCTTGTGTTCTTCCAGATAAAGTCCCCATAACGCGCCGTCGTGAAACAAAACTGGTTGTTAGATCTCTTGGGAAATTACTGGCATTTCTGCTATAACAAGCCGTCCCACAGTCGACAGCGAACTTATTGCTATGCATAGCATTCGACATCGAAATATTAATTGGAAGTAATACGTATTAACTGGCGTTATTGTAATTTATTCCCTAATTAAAATGTCTCTAATTTTGCTGGCAACTACAATTTTTTGGGTAGTACTAAAATCCAAAATAAGTAAGTTCATAAGATTCATAAAGTCATAATTTTTTTTTATCTTTTATGATCTATTTCAATGAGATGAAGTCAAAAAACCCGAAAGAAGAATATCATCATTATTATACACAATGTTACTTACTGTACTGTTACTACCAGGGATTGTCATATGAAATTATTAAATTCCTAACTTCAGAGGGTACGTAAAGCCATCGGTCCCGGTTGTTATAGTAAGATAACAGTTGTTAAGCCTGGAGGCCCTCGGTCGGCATGAGACATCTGACAATTGGATTCGCCACTAACCCCTCCACCAATCCACATTAGAGCAGCGCGGTGGAGTATCATATTATGCTCTTGGCCTCCTCAAGAGGAGAGACCCTTGCTCAGTAGTGGGCCATTATCCAATAATATAATTTCACTAAAATTACAGTAACAATTAAAATGATATTGAATTCGTTTTGTTTGAAAATGAGTCACATACACATTACTGATCTCCCTTCGTCCACTTTGGTAACTAAACTTACCTAACCAGTTACAAGAGAATTTTTTTTTTCACCATTTTTTGACTAGTTGTGAGAGGAGAGAATTATTTACTAACTGCTTAGGGAAATTTCGGTCAAATCTATAAATTCTTTTTACGTTACCTCAACATGCACAATTTCTTTCCAGTTTGACACGCTTTGTTGTCGCAAACGCGCTAAACTGAGTATTCATATAAAAATTAAGAGTTATTTAATAAATAATCATCTTACTGAGATAACTCTCGGCCTTATTCATAAACGCTTAATAAATCTATTTTTGCTAGCATTTTATAATTTGTTTTACCTTTATCGTTTTTCATAAGAGTGAAAGAAACAAAACACTTATAGCTTACGGCCACCTTTATTTTTTGCTGTTTTTATGAATAAGGAGGTTAGTAATAATGCAGTATAAAGAATTTGAAATGTAAAGTGAAGAAGAAACATCCAAAAAATAATCAAACCAGAACGGTAACAATGCTGGGCAACAGCTGACACTTCTCAATACAATCCTGCGGATTCTGTATTGTAAACTCAAAGGAAGATAAAACGTTCCGGTCTGCATTGAGAGCTGATCACTCAATTCGCTCCCTCGGCGACGATTCGTTAACATTCAGCATTTGTATCGGCTGTTGTTCAGTTTGTCAACAAGCTGGGTTACGTTCTCTCGGTTTGTTAGCTCCGACAAATTGATCGGGGAACTTTGCAATTTGATAAGTTGCACCGATTTGTCGTAAATTGGAATTTGATTCGATTTTAGTTTGTGTATAGTATGTTTTGTATCTAGTCGATAAGCAAGCTGGTGATGCTTCTGATGGTAAGTGGCCTCCGTGGTCACACAGTTAGACCATCTGGAATAACATTCAGGATACTTATTATCCTGCAAAATCCGGACAAAGACACGGACAAAGCGGGCTAGTTGAGTATACGTTAGAAACATTATTTTACTAATCAGTAGATACAAAGTTATCAAGTACCAATATGTTATTTCATGAACCTTAAACAATAACACAAACACGAGATGATGCATGATATATTATATGTCACAAAGGGAGGGGAACTCGAGAGGAATTTGACTGTGATACAGATAGGTAAGATCAAACGCCCAATGCCCTGATTTCGTAAACTGATCGAGCGTGGAAACGACTGCAATTCTCTCGACAATCAATCTTACCAATCTCATCAGGGCTTTTTGTCAATGGTATCGAGTGCCTGAATCTCTCTAAAAATCATGTTTTAACGTCGGTGTCTTTCACTAGAAATATGCAATTACAAAATTTGAATTATTGAGTGGTATGTGTTTCGATTGCAATTTTACTAAATAGTACTCGGATTATCGAGCTTTGCTCGGTATTTTTTTTTGTAAATCGTATTTTTTGGAAATTTTACAATTGATTTTCTTGGTCTAACCTCAAACCAAACACTAATTGGCATAGTGTTACTTAACAACGCCATCTACTGAAGTTGCTTTAGTGTTGCTACTCGCCAATAGATGCCAGGAAGAGTCTATTATAGAAGTTATTCATTGCCTGAAAACACGGATAAAATGACATTTTCTAAAAATGAATCCCAGCTAGATCGATTTATCGCCCCTGAAACCGCCTGCATACTAAATTTCACGAAAATTGTTGGAGCCGTTTCCAAGACTTAGAATATATACAAGAATTGCTCGTTTAATTAGGATATCATGCAAAAATACACTAGTGTTAAATTATCCTTAAACAATCTAAACCAAAAAAGATATTTACCTACATCAAATTCCCAATAATTTTGTTTTTCCAGGAAAATTGTCCTGAGATACAAGTGACCCAAAATGTTTTCTTTGGTCCTGTCTGACATAAATATCATCTCGAATTATGTTTTGCTGTGCCTGACATTTATCTATACTAATATATAAAGAGGAAAGATTTGATTTTTTGTTTGCATTGAATAGGCTCCGAAACTACTGAACCGATTTGAAAAAATCTTTCACTGTTGGGAAGCTACACTATCCCCGAGTAACATAGGCTATATTACATTTTCAAAAAAATTAAGGATCCTTAATAAAACTACAATAATGTAACCCAAGGTGTAAAAAATAAGAAAACCGAAGCAAAGCGAGGGCGGTTACTCGTCGTTTTATATTTTAGTTTAAGTTCGTATTTTGGGTTTTTATCCACTTACTCGTATAGTTTATATGGCATCTTGCCCGTAGAACAAAATTTGTGAGAAGGGATGTATCGTGTAGTGATAGGCTTATAGACGTATCCTATAGTGGTAGACTTGGAGAATTTAAGATTCTCCTACTAGAGAAACGTAAAGACATCCTTGATCTTAAATTTTATATAAACTTGTTAATAACTACATTATGCCTTCAACTTCTTCAAATAATTAAATTTAAAGTGACTCATATTCACATAAGTTAGTACCCTCGCTATAAAATTTCTCTATTAGTGCCTCCTGAAAAAAGGACGGTATTAGGCGCGAAGTCGCCTGTGCCTCGTCTTAGTAAGCTTTATAACCAGTTTGTGGAATTGGATTTTAACTTTTATAGCACTGCTAAAATTCATTCTTGTGTTTTGTTTTGATTTTATTTTTACTTGTTAGTGCGCTGCATTTACTATATTAACTCTATTATTAGTAATCCTAATTTAACTTAATCTAAGTTAAATAATTCATAATTATTATCTACTTTCACAATACCAACCTAATTCAGTTACGTATGCTGTGTTTGCCTGTTATTAATTTTTCATGTAGCCTAAGACATTATGTTAAGTGAAGTGTATTTTACCATATTATAACTGTTGGTGAACCAAATAAATAAATAAATATTAAAATATTGGCTTTCATCAATTGACGAAATTAATAAAATAATTAATTTCCATCAAACATTTGTTTTTGTTACATCATCAAAAACTAACTCCATTGTTTTTGAAAATATCATTATTTACGAAATAAATCTCTCATTCCCTATCACTATTAGTGTACTTGTAACAGACACTGTTGTAGTCAACATAGCTATCATCATATTTCAGAGAACGCTTAAAACTTTGCAGCGTATTCCCACCAAAGTTCTCTTCAGATGCAAATGACCCTTTCATGTTCGTCACTGATCCCTTCGAGCGCTAACCATTGTTTCGTGCCAATTTGTTTGCTCCGTGGAGTCTTTATCATTTGTGGTTTCTGCTTCTATTGTTTGTAATTTTGTAACGTTATTTTGAGTTACTTTTATTTATTTATCTGCCAAATCAAATGGTATTGTTATCTAGCTGATAACGTAGTTATACATTTGTGGCCAATACCGTTTTCATTCAATATAATTATTCTATTCATTTATATAAAAAGCAGCGCTCATAGCCAGGCGGCTTACGTCGATCCTAAGCGATCAACAAAATTATGCTCTAGGCCTCCTCAAGAGGAGAGACCCGTGCTCAGTAGTGGGCCGTTAATGGGTTGAAGCCAGCCAATATAAAAATTATTTAATCAACAAATAATTATAAAAGTTTGAATACGACATTTAAAAGAATTTATTCAATGAGTCTCATAATTTTATTAATTTACCTAAAAATAGCACAAATATTTACGTTCATTAATACAAGTCAATTCGTTTTGCTGATTTTTGTTTTCTCTTTAATTTATATTCAAATATAAATCATGCTTTTCAAAGACTGAATATTTTGCTTCGATTTACCGTTCTATTAAAAAGTAAATATATTTATTATTAATTCGTGTCCCTACATTTTGCTGTTCTCCAAGTATTCCCATATTCTTAATATCTCACAAAGTTGCTCAAATCCACATGACCTTATTACTTACAAAATGCCATTCATGTACACTACCATTAAGTACAATTTCAGCTCTAATCCCGGTACAAGGGCCACATATAGTAGTTAATAGGACACTCGCCGTATTAATTGGATTCACGTTAGCTGCTACGGTAATTGATTCAGTGTGGTTGATGTCACTGTATGGCCCGTTCGCCCAGGCCCATTTAATTAATATGTCATCTAGGTTAACTGTCATTTAGTCATTTAGTATTATATAGTGCGTCGGATAAATATGAATAGTATATCAAATTTTAATAAACATTACAAAATCTGATAGTACAACATTCTTATCTGTAATAGGAAAAGGTGGGGTAAAATGTGACAGATAAAACAAATATAAATACTACTGCAAATGGGGCGTTATTTGCAAAAACCGCTTTTGTCAATTTTTTTTTTTACTTTTTCATTGTTGGCAATATTTTGAATTGCTGTGTTTTAGGCGGTAAAATTGGTTTTGACAAAAAAGCCTATAATAATATACTTAATATAAATGTTAAAGATTTCATGTTTTTACAAAAACCACCAAAGTTTGTATAGATTATTAGTTTATATTTAGTATTTACTTTTACTGGTATTTAGTTTTACTGCGTGGATCGATACCCATGGACATTAGTATACTACCGTAGGCATCACCGATACGTTACGGACCAAGAAAGAAAACAGAAGAAATAATCTAAATTTTACTAACAAAAAATAACCGACTTCAAAGTCTCAAAAACTACTTTTCAGATCTCGTTCAAATTTATGTGGGACCACGTGACAAGCACCTGCTTTCGATTAAAAAAAGAATCATTAAAATCGGTTGGCGTGATATTGAGTTATTCGTCAATTTGTCGCGCATATCTTAACACAAATTTACGACTTATGTGGTTTTCTCATGGATACCATTTTCAGATCTCAATAAAATTTATGTGGGACCACATGACAGCCACCAGCTTTCGATTAAAAAAACAATCATCAAAATCGGTTCGCCCAGTCCAAAGTTCTGAGGTAACAAACATAAAAAAAATAATACATTCGAATTGAGAACCTCCTCCTTTTTTTGAAGTCGGTTAAAAATAGTCCTTCTCCAACTCACGATAGAGTGCGATGCAGTACCTATGCTCTGACCTCAAAAATAAACAGTAACACAGATTTGAATTAGAAGAAGATTGAAAGCGAAATATTTTTTACAAACATTCACCACATAGTCAAGCCACAAAATTCTGAACTCACCGAAGTTCTACATGTGAACCATTGTTTGTTTCAAACTTTTGAAAATGACAAACACACAAATCTTTCATCTGAAGTTTCTACTAACAGAACTTTAATAAGGCAGGAACGGCAAAAATAAGGTACTTGTAAATTCTACTCACGGTGAAGCGATTTTAAGTGCCCTTCTGGCCCGTTATTATCCTATTTTTCTTGCTCGCGAGTGTACGAGCCTCTTTACCATCGCTAGTGTACGCCGCAGGGTGTGTTGTGCAGTAAAAGAGAAACAGTAGGTCAAATAAATCTGTGTAAAAAAAATAGATAACGACTACTCTGCTGTGGCTTTCCCATGTTTTCCGGGACAATATCTTATATCTAATTCAAAATCATCATTTACCGGTGTGCTTAACTTCATGAAAATCCATTCAATATATTTTGTGAAAGAGTAACCAACGTCCTCACAGATAAACTTTCACATTTATAACACTGAGATATCCCTGTAGCTTTGTTTCGTGTGGAATCAATGGGTTATTAATGCCACTTATTTTTTTCCATATTGAACATAAGGCATGAAACAAAGGGCAGATTAATCCTTTCCTTATCACTTAAAAGTATATTATTAGGACTATGAGTCAGCATTTCGTATCGTTTAAGTATACATTTTTCTACTGCTCCTACTGTTAATATTAAAACTGTTGCTAATTCATTAATTTCAGTAGCGTTGAGGTTAACGTACTGTTCCATTTGTTCTGTCCCGGGGCTATTCTTAGCCAGTTATTGCGGCATTGTTGTGAATTACGCGGTTTTAAGCCCCGTCGTATTTTTGTTGGAACACTGCGCTTATTCGTTTAACGGTCGTGTCGGTGGAATTTATAAAGCTATTATTTTCCTCCATGTAGGTATGTTCAGTTTAAAATGCGTATTCTGTTATGAGAAATACTTTATGCGTGACAATTATTTTAAAGATCACAAGATTAAATATTAGAGTTACCACTAATTGTTTGTGCTTGACGTATGAAATTATCATTTCAAACAATAATTGTCAGTTTGCGAATGTTGTGTAAGAATTTTTTTGTGATCTGAGTATTGATGGTATCATGACATTGTCGCTGTGTTGCATAGAATTTTGATGAAGTCTATACTCGTAATATACTATATCTTATTATCTATAAATTGCTCATAGCTCGGTGTCTAGTGTCGATCATCAGTGATCGAAAAAGTTAAGCAAAAGAGGGCGCGGTCGGTAGTTAGATGGGTGACCACTAATGGCAAATAGTTATTGAGCGTTTCCGTACTTTAAAGGGCATGTAAGGGTACATGCCCGTTTTTTATCGTAAGCTATCAGTCGTTAAGCCGTGTCGGAGACCGTTGGGCGGCATGAAAACGTCCGACACTTGGGTTGGCCACTAACTCCTCCATCAATCCACACTTTAATTTTTATCATAGTGGAGTATGCTCCAGGCCTCCTCAAGAGGAGAGATCCATGCTCAGTGGGCCATTAATGGGTTGAAGCCAAATATTTTGATCCTTATTACAAGAAAAGTAAATGAAAAAACGTTTTTTCAGTTGTATTACTTTTAGTGTTTAACACGAAAAGCTCTCAGTGGGTTGGTTTAACTGAGACTTGTTACAATGGTGGCCGATTTGTATACCTGTGGCTGTTGGTTCACATTACGGGCTTGCAACTGGAAATAAACATAAAGATCGTTTAGAAGAAAATAGGGCTGTACCGTGTAGCGAAATTTTCGGATATTATCGGAATAAACCTGTTGGACTAATATAGGGTCGCCAGATCAAGTTATTACTTGAAACTTGTAAACAGATTGTAACAACTCCTAAACTTCATGCGTTACAAAATTTTGCTTCTCTGATACACAATGTAATATCTGCCCTCGCTTCGCTTAGGTAATTTTTCCCGTTTTTGCAATTTTTTTTATTAATGCTCCACTCGTATTGGTTGTAGCGTAATGTTATGTAACCTATAGCCATCCTTGATAAATACACTATCTAACACAAAAGTTTTTTTTTTTAAATCGAACCAGTAGTTCCTGAGATTAGAGTATTCAACCAAATAAAGATTTCAGCTTTATATTATGTACAGGTAACTCGAGATGTGCATTTAGAAAATAAATTTTAACATTTGAGAAAATATGCTGTTTAGTTAATCGTTATGACTAAATCTATAGTCACCACGAACTAAGAAGCCCAATTTGTCGTTTGCCATCACAGTGACATTAGAGATGTACAAAAAAATCGGTTCACGAAAGAAACCAATTTTACAACAAATCGATTCAAAATTATAAGACCTTCTAATCGATTCGATACTTAAATTTTAAACTAAAAACCGTAATATTTAGGTACCTAGTTACCTACCTACTTCCTCGATTGAGCTATCTCGTACCGCGTATTCTTAATATGTACCTATTTACGACTTCAATAAAATATTCTTTTATCCATTCGCCCATGAACATCAACAACACCAAAAGCATCACTGGTGCGTTGCCGGCCAAGAAAGAGAAGAAAAAGAAAGAAAGATAGATCATGATAGAATGAAAGTCCCGCTCAGTTTCATAATAATATTTTGACATAATATTATATTATGAGCGTCAGGAAAAAACTACAGTGAATAAATTCTTGCTTATTTCGTAAGACACATTCATGTATACATAATTATTATTTTATTGAAAAAAAAAATGTTTACCGCAACCTTAAATACATAATTACATATAACATTTTATCTGCAGTTACTGTCCATGGATGGCGAAGTGCCCATACATAATGGAAAATGTCCTTTGTTAGCATCCAATTCATCGTGGTATTATTGGGTACCTAATTTTAAATTCAAATGCAAGCAAATAATTTTTAATAATGTAATTAAATTAATCAATTTTCATTTTTAAATTTCGATTATAGTAATGTATCGATTAAGACTGGTTTTATAAACGGTTTCAAGACGTCACATCACCCTACGTCAGATTAGATTTAGGCTTCTTCATATAAGATTGTTTCGACGTCATATATTTTTAAGTACTCTGTGATATTTTTATTAAATTTTGCATAAATTATGATGTGATGGGATTTTTACTAGATTTTAACGTATAATATGATTTATAATCAACGCCAATGAAAATGAGTAAGGATTTTTAACAAATTTTGGCAAAACCCTTTGTCCGTAAGTATTCAACTATTCATGTCAAGTAAATGAATATTCCATTTCGCTCAAAGACACCCATACAACGTTAGTTCATATTAATAAATAGCAGCTATCATTATGGGCATCTTAGATAATTTTGACTATAGTCGGTGGCTATATTCCTATAAATATTTCATTTTTAAATAGCAAGCAATCATTACCAACTCTAAACCGATTTACGTTTAATAGTTTTAGGACTTATTTCGACAAGCATAATTTAAAAGTAGCTGATTTGTGACACCTAAAATCAGTTAAAACCAAAACCAGTAGAACCAAAACTAGTAGAATGTCGCTATTAATCAATTGGATGTTACAAATACGAGTACCTACTATATCTTGCGGATCATATTATATCCGAATGCAACAGTGTTACATCACTATAAACCACCGTTTATGTCGCTGAAAGTCTACGTTCGTTGGGATAACGACGTGGCTTCGAAATACATTATAATATTTTTATTGTTATACCCGGGAGCACTTCATTCTCTTTTGTCAACAAATAATGTTAAATGGATTGAATCCACTGAAATGTTTGAAATGATAAGTAATTTTAAGACTGGATTTTGTCACTGTATTAGGGTTTTATTTTTGAATACATAGCCTGCCTTATAGATTTATTTACATAAATAAAAAACAGGGTGTAGGCAGGTTCATACTACTAACCAGTATTTATTATTTGTCAATTATATTTCGTTCTTATTGCGTACACTTAAAATTGAATTAAATAAATTAAAATATTTCGTATTAATTCATATTACAGACAAACTAATATATATACATAATAAATAGTGAAAGCCATTAGAATCAGAGATAATGTCAGAGTCAATTAAAAACTATATTCTTATATTGAACGAGTAACCGCCCTCGCTTTGCTTCGGTTCTCTTATTTTTTACACCTTGGGTTACATTATTGGAGTTTTATTAAGGATCCCTATTTTTTTTTAAAATATAATATAGCCTTTGTCACCCGGGGATAGTGTAGCTTCCCAATAGTGGTAGAATTTTTCAAATTCAGATGTTTCGGAGCCTATACAATGCAGATAAACATTATTATTATTTTAATTTAACTCCATCATTATTATCATTATTATTATTTAACTCCAATCCAATGAGTAGCGACCATTAATGTTAAACGATCAAAGGATTGTAAAAACAAATAATTGTTGTAACATTTTTTTTCTTTGTTTCAGGTAAGAAATAAAAGGATCCGAAGATGTTATTTCAGAAAATGACTACGTACCAGACATATAGAATTATAATATTATGATATTTTTGAATAACCTGAAGTGCTGAAGGGAATAAGTGTGAATGCTCACCAAATGTAGTGTAGAACTCCAAAAGAACAGATAAATCAATATAGTACTGAGTGGGTTCCATAATCCATCGACATTTATAACCAGAACCGAGACAAAATGATCCGTACAGATCAATATGGAGCATCTTTGGGGGATTACAAGGTATTTCCAAGGACTGGCTTTAACCTATTAATAACCCATTACTGAGCAAGGGTCTCTCCTCTTGAGGAGGCCTAGAGCATACTCCACCACGCTGCTCCAGTGCGAATTGGTTGGAGGGGTTAGTGGCCAACCCAAGTGTCAGAAGTTTTCAAGCCACCTGAGGGCCTCCGACATGGCTTAACGACTGGGACCGACAGTTTTAGGTGCCCTCCGAAGCACGACCTTTTTTCCAACGACTGCCTGAGTGAAATCTCAGTTATATACCCCATGACTTTAATCTGGTCCGTTCGCGTGGCAGTCCCAAGAAGCAAATTTTTACCTGAAGTCATAATGAATAGATGTTTCACAATGAACAGAGATCGTCTACTAAGTACACTTTAAAAATGAACTGTTGTTATTATGAATTATTGTTATAACTTGTTAGTAATATATTTACGAAAGATTGTGTATTAAATAAATATAAATAAACATTTCTTTTTCAAAGTATTGATAAACAGAAATAAGTATCTGATCTCCACTTACAGGTTGAAACAATAATATGCAGTGGGGGAACATTCATTTTTATATTAAACAATATAATATGTGAGCACCTCTGTCCCACATTCGCACTATGTATATGTAGTATGTTACATATCTCACACATACAAAAACACTCACACTTATGTAGTATATCACGTCGGGGTCACCAGTTATGGTGAATGAATATAGCGTGTGATGGAGTGTAGGCGGATAAGACAAACTCCGTAATGAAGGGAATCGTTTATTAAACAGCACAGTAAGATAAAGTATAAGATCACTACACAAGAAGGCACACACGAGAGAAACATCCATATATAAACAAGGAAGGAGACAGAGTGATAGTTAAACACGCTCCGCGCACGTATCGCTCGATCGCCCGGCTACCTAGCGCTAACTTAGTGCTTACGTTGTGCCCTAACTCGCTGTTGTATATTTTATTAACCGGTTTCAAAAACGGAGGAGGTATTCAATTCGACTGTATTTTTTTATGTTTCGTACCTTAGAACTTTCGAGTGGGTGAACCGACTTTGATCATTCTTTTTTAATCGAAACCTGATATTTGTCGTGTGGTCCCACTTAAAGAGCGAGATCTGACAAGTAGTGTTTGTGTTATTTTGAAGTCGGTTAATTTTTTTCAAGAATCATATTATGTTAAGACTGTCGCTTGTGCTTATACTTTCTTATCACACTCTCTCCTTCTTTGTTTATATGGTTTTTTCTCCCGTGTATGCCTTCTTGTGTAGTGATCTTGTACTTTATGTTTCTGTGCTACGTGTAATAAACGATTTACTTCATTACCTTATTGCTCGCGGGCTGCCTACACTCCACTACACGCTACATTCATTCAACATAACTGGTGACCCCTACGTGAACTGAGTACATACTACACGCTATATTCATTCACCATATAAACAACAAGGGAAGGACCTAAAACATCACAGAATTCACCCGTTGAGTCTACGTTGCATATTTTATAATGTGAAAGTAATGTGACTTAAGTTATTAAATTTCCCGACGGGCACGGACCCAAGCGCCGCTGAGTTTAGCATTCCGAATGGGTAACACTCGCTCATTTATCAAATGCAAATACACTCGCAGCTCTTATTAAAATGATCTGCATGTCTTCTATTAGAGCGTCACTTATGAAATTGCCGTTTAGGAAGGAAAATTTAAAGTATTTAAACGGTTATTTTAACGGTTTTTGTTGAGTCAAATATTGGAAGGTTAATTAGACCTATTTCCTTTTTTATACTAAACTAGCAGACCCGACCTCACTAAGTGAACTTATAGTATCTACCTAACTGTATGTACTTGTAAAGCTATTGTAATATGGGTCTTTAGGTTTCGTAGGTCGTTTTAGGTTAGGTAGCTTTAAGTTGAAGCCTTCTCAACATCCCAGCAGCGGTTCTGTAACCGCTTCTGTATACTCTGTCCGCACTGTCCGCCAAACACTCTGTCTCTTTATTAATCTATTCTGAATGAACGCCATCACAATTTAATTTATGTCGGGGAATCCTGAAAAAAAAATGTTTTCAATATTATATTCTACGATTCTGGGCTTTTAATAAATATGTACATATATCCATGCCAAATTACAAGTTTCTAGATCTAGGCACTTTACTTCGGGCAAACGGATGGACAGACGGACGGACAGATGGACGGGCGGACATGACAAAACTATATGGGTTCTGATTTTACTTCGGAACCCTAAAAACGCTTAGCAAATAAGTCTTTACTTGAGATAAAAATGTTAAATGTGAGTTATCCTTAAAAGACAGATAGTATCCTGTACCGGACTTTTATTTAGAACTATTTATGAAGAACAATTTTGGCATACCGACCAACTCGACTAATATCGTCGTGACTGTAGCTAATTTATACTTTCAAATGACAGAATTTTTCAAATAGATGCCGTATTTCCGGAGATCCTTCTCTCTGAAGTTGTGCTCACAGAATTCGTCTTCTCTCTTTATGTAATTAGTATACATAAGCTAATGCTTGACTACGAAACCACCAGATGGTAAGCAGCAATGAAGTTGTGGATGGTAAAGCACACTAACTTAGTAAAACTGTCACTCTTCAATTGAAGACACCTACATTATAATCCCCAGTCTATTCTCATCAAGAACGCAAATAGACCCAAGTTCTTTATTGTGTTTTCGTCCATGTTAAGTTTGAATGGAAGAAAAGGGTGGCTCCAAAATCCCAAACGATGGAATAAGAATGAAATAATGTCGAGATTGAGTCAACAATTCATCCGTTTTAGGCACGGAACGTGTCTGTGTTCCGTGGTTTTAGAGAAACGTCTTATTATAATGCTTCGCTAGACTACTATCTCACCTCAGATCTCAGATGAAAGAATAAAGGCAGATAACGTCGTTCGAATACGACGTAAGCCTATCACGAATAATCCAAAATAAAAAACTAATACAATCTCGTTTCACTACTAAAGAAAGCGTCAAATTGCATGAACGTCGCAATTGTCAAAAATTATTAAATAATTTTATCAGTTATAATGCCGTCTTACATTTTTAAACTATGTAAAAGTAGTTCGCAAAATCAAAGAAAAGAAGATGGAATATCTTTTCACAGGTATCTGTTCATTATTTTATTATTTATTTATAATAATATTTTTGCGGTTTGCTCGGAACACAAAACCTCGACAATTATTCATTTGTATACCAGCTTTATGTGAAAATCGGTTACCCTAAATTTGGGGAAATATGCATGAGCTTTTTGAACACTGGTCGATTTATAAATGTATATCGAAATAAATATATTTAAAAAGTAAATATTTGTATTTATTTAAACCTAAAAATCAAGAAATACAGCCAATGCATAAACACCTATCGCTGGGATATTATAACCGGGTTAATTGAAAATGTCACGTTTGCCCACGATAAAATGCATGATTGAAAGACAATAAAATGATTTCAATTATATTTTTGCAGATTGCCGACGAATGCTGATGTACAAGATAAATGGGTTTTTATTATATGTCAAAGCAGACAAGATAATGATTAGCTGCTATCTAATTTTTTTGTTGTTTGTTCCTTGCATTTAATGAGGAGGACGTGTATTTCATGTATTTTAATTATAATCAAATCAACCAAAAAATCTGTTCCGAAAAGAGCTACACACCCACACACACACACGTTTATTTTTGTTTCACTACACCAATCACATTGGTATAACACATGAAGGCATTTTAACGCTATACGTGAAATGTCGAGCACTTCTGACAACAACAAAAGCGTGCGTATCGTCTTGTATTGACAGAGCGACTACGAGCAGAACGGTCAATTGCCTGTTCTTACGCTCTTCATCTTCGGCGCGCTAGTGACATGTCTACCTCTTTTTACATTATACTCGTAATATCATTGGTCCCAATACTTAAACGCAATAATAACGCAAACAATTTATCAAAGCCTCTGAAAACTTGAAAGTCTTTGAAGTTCTTACATTCGTTTCAAAGGCGTACCAAGTGAAATTATTTTTGATCAATCTGGAACGATACGAACTTCAAGATATTACCAACATTTGCATTAGATAGAAATGAAACGTTGAAACATAAAGAAATAAAATAAATAAAAATTATTCGATTAGACTAAACTTAAAGTAAAGAGAGGAAGACACGCATAGACACCGTTTAGTTGAAAGTTACATGTTATTGATTTGTTAGGCGATAGTTCGCCGGGACAGCTAGTAATCTTATAAATATGAAACAAATTACAGAATACGAACTCATATCTTCCGAATGGATAAGTTTTACATGACTATGCTATAAATTTGCCTCACTATTGGTACAGAAGACTCACTCCGCAAAATTATTTAAATAAACAGCGACTCTTGCTCCGACAATAAAGTGTAATTTAGATCTCCAGCGCTAATCGTCAACAGACGTTGACATCTAGACGTTTTGTCTCTTTCTAATCATAACTCTTACCCTTTCTAACAACGTCAGGGTTGTTTTCTTTTTTTATGACATTTGAGATAGATTATGAATGTGGCGGCGCGTGTCAGTCCTTCTGAAATTGGCCCGACACGTCGAACACGGCACGTACTTGTAACATCATACCAAAAGTGCGGAGTGCGCCAGGCCTGGTCTGGCGACGGAATTTCTTAGAACGATATCTCAGGCAATCCGCTACAGAGACACAACTATAAAAGAAATTATCATTCATTTTATGTTTATGTACAAAGTTAGCAACTCAATAGGAAAAGTTATTCCATAACAAAATTCTACGATAGATTTATACCACAGATGAACGATGAAACAGAAGTGCTAGCCTCGATTGTAACAGGGTAGTACGACTGTTCTTGATCATCTCAAATTGACTACGGTCACATTGACTTTGGTAACACACAAAATAAAAGCCTACAAGAGTCCTAGATAGCGTTGCATAGAGGTCCTAATTAGTATTGTCAAGACTAAGTATATCTGGCGGGATGTGTTACCGACTACGAAGACAGTAAAGCTGCCACTCTCACACTTCTATCCAAACCCATTTCACTTTTTGTACGGTGCCCAGCAATCAGTAACAGCAGAGGTCTGGTATTGTATAGCATCATTCGTTTGTCAGCACTATCAATTTTATTAGTCCACACGATGTACAGAGAAAAATGTCTTAAAATAAAAAAAAATAAATAAAAAAAAACCGACTGCGTAAAAAACTAAAAAAAAAAACAACTATATACAGTAACCAACAAACTCAGTAGTCCAGAAGCAACATTCTGAACAACTGCGCCATCCTTCTAGGATTAACAGTCGGGACCCTGTGATTTAGTTGTTCAGTATTATTTTTAACAACATTCTGAACTACTGAGCTTCTTTTTTTCTTTTCAGTTTTTGACGTAGTCGGGTTTTTTATTTTACACTTTTTACTTAGGATTCATTCACGTCTTTATTAGGATTACAAGACGGTAAAATTCGCAATGTTGTCATTTAATTATAGGAGTTAGTAAATTAACGATAATGGTTGTTTAACTAACTTAAAATCGTTATATATCCTAAACTATCACTTAAAATGAAAAATGATGAAAGGAACCCAATAATAATTTTTGAATACCTACTTAACGATACCCCACTTGACGTAGTTTGTTGATTTTTTTTCATTTAGACAATATGGCGTCTGGTTGTCTCTGTGGTGAATTTAAATTATTGTCATGTCTTTAGTGACACTTGTAAGGTTAAGACAAATCGAATGACGTAAGAATCATCAAAATCGGTTAACCCGTTTGGTCTCTACAACCCCACATAGAAACATACATACATAGACTGATAAACACGTTACCCTCCTTTGCGTCGCACAGTTGGGTAAAAATGACGAAATCTCAGACACGCTTATGTAGGTAACTCTGTAGACCAATATAAATTATGTTATTTTATTGCAATTATATTTGAGTACCAACGACACTGAAATAAGTATGAAATCCGCATGATACGAGTACTTTCTATTATATCACTGTTCTATGACTAGTACCAAAGCTGTACACTGAAGTCCTCGCAGCCATTATGAAATATCTGGATTTTTTTGCGGACCAAGCAGTTTCTTTAACGGAGCTTCATGTATTTTTTGTTTTTCTGTCGACTGGGTCGTGAGACGCATTTTATACAGTTTGAGATACGCGAGCCGACTTCGTATAAACTTTTCCTTTATAACAACTTTTTGTGCGATCCGAAACCGATTGGGATTATTTTATTTCTGTAACTTGTATTTCTGTTATATAATTCTTAAGATGTCATTCAAAGTTTATTATTAGTTACTAGGCGTACCCGCAATTATATCTGATTGTTAAACTTTTTTCGGTGATTTCTGCAACCCTTCCGTAGTTAAATCTAATGACTTTGATAGCGAGCGGGAAGGGTTTTAAATTTGACGTAAAGTTTTTCATATTTACAACCAAAATTTTTGAAGTTATACTTCTTTAGCGTCATGAAATAAATGGAAAAATGATGAGTGAAATTTTAAGATTTATAACAGGGACGGTGACGACGGTCACGAAAAACGTCACGCGCGTTTTTATAAACGCTCGTTTTGAAAAAGTGATTATTATCATATTTATGAATATTGTTTTTGAATGTCTTTTTTAATATTATTGTTTTTTATGAATAGTGTTTTTTTATTGTTTTTTTTATAATGTTTTTTTTTTAATTATTGTGTTTGTTGTTGTTTTTTAATATTGTTTTTTGAATATTGTTTTCAATAGTTTTTTGAAAAAAAATTAGAAAATTTCTTTTTGAATTTGTTTTATTTTTTAAGTTTTTTTTTTATTTTAATTTATTTTGTAATTTCTTTTTTTAATATTGTTTTTCTATTAATTTTTTTGAAATGTTTTTTTTTTGAAATTGTTTTTTGCTGCCTAAGAAGTATAACTTCTCACGCTCGTACATAAGTACACGTTTATATTTTTTATTTTAAAATTAAAAAAAGCCTACGCTTTAAAAATGTTTACTAAATCCGCATCTATTCTACTACCTACTTGCGTCATAGAAATTAGTAAGTAGTAATTGACTTACAATAGTTCTGTTTATTCAGCGTGTATGTCGTGAGCGTCAAAAATATGTGACATTTCATTCCCGAATCACACTAGAATACGTTTCACATAAGAGCTCCCTTCACTGTCGTATTAATATTATGGTACGGACGGTAACTTTTACGTAACAGGCACTTTATCTAACTCGTTAACACTTGATCCCCGTATTGTTAACATGACTGTTCTGAACGAAATTACCGCTTTGGAGACGTGATCAGTGATCAAACATGGTGACTTTTGTAAGATAGCTATGTTTAAACCTGTAACTGATAAAGGTCGAAGCAAAAAATTTATACAACTCACGTAAAAGACCAAAAACAAAATCACAAGATCTAAATTACGTACAATATACGATCACACTTCAGAGAACTTTCAACGAAATTGGTTAATTTAGTAGAAAAAGATACCCATTATCAAAGAACAATTCTCTAGTGCAGAGAATGTTTCCTATAGTCATTTAAACCAGCGAACACTAGTTAATTAAGGGGCATTGTATATAGCCCTAAAGACTGCTAATCGCTTTCTTGGTGCAAGTCATTAGAGGATAGAGGTTAGCGGGTTTATATTGTGAAAATATAAGTAATATTTTATAATAATAATAATGTACATAGAATTAATTACAGTCTAAATATTCCCTTTAGTAAAATTTGACATGCACAACTGAAAAAACAATGTAAATTTAATGATACATAATATAATAATAATAATGATAATATATAATTGTAATAATAATTAGTAGTATGATAGTGACTTTAATGTTTTATTTAAATATCATCTAAATACATTTTACTGAATATAAATTTGAACACAATCAACATGGAACATTGTGAACTACACAAAATCTAACATTAAGACCTCTATGCAACCACACTTTTTTGCAAATAAATATTCATTCATTCATTCATTCATTCATTCATTCATTCATTCATTCATTCATTCATTCATTCATTCATTCATTCATTCATTCATTCATTCATTCATTCATTCATTCATTCATTCATTCATTCATTCATACATTCATTCATTCATTCATACATTCATTCATTCAGTAATTCATTCATTCATTCATACAACTCATTTGTAACCTAAAAATTTTAGATGTTGGATGCTGTTTAGATGTAACCTTAGTAACTCAAAAAAGTGATTTGAAAATGTAAGTGTGCGGGTTTTTAATATGATTAAGTCACTCGACTATTGAAGGTATATAAATACGGACATAATAAATGGACGCGTACACGTATTGGAATTGTTAAGGTGGAACGGGTTTGGAGAAATTCCATTACAGGGTCACGGAAAAAAAGACGGACGTAATCCCAATAACAAATTCAGTGAAGCACCTGAATGAGGAGGTTGGTGAGTGCAGGAGCAGCGTGGCCGCCGTGAGTGTGTCCGCGGGGGTTTCGGTAGTAAAACACGTGACCGAGCTGACTCTAGATGTTTAATGCACTAATTTGTATTGCTAATTGACAGGGTTTTATTGGTGTCAGACGCTTGCTAAGTCACGTCTTGTACGTGTTCACGGGCTCCGCGCGCCCAGCTAGGCAACTCGTGCTTGGCACAAGGACGCTGCGCCAGCACAATGTACGAGTACTCGTACATACTGGCATCTGACACCGAAAGAAAAGAAACCAAACAAAATTTATACACATAGTCGCTAACAAAATAAGTAGAAAATTGTAAACTTTTAAAAATGATTGATAACAAAAGTAAATAACTAATGCACTTGTAAACAAAAATGTAAATAATGCACTTGGGCTTAAATGTTAAGTTGCAATTATTGAATCCTAATCTAAACGTAAATGTGTAACGTATAAATGTAAACAAAACATTGCAGTAGTAAATTGTAAGCTAAAATATTGCAATCTAAATTCTAAGTTAAAACTGGAAGTCGCAGTGTACACTTTCGCGGCCGATTCCCGTTGCTCGTTGAGGTCCTACGGCGACGTGACTCTCTGCTGCATTCTTCTAGCGAGTCTGGTGGAACTGTTTGCTTCCTGCGGCGACGGTTTGTTAACTGATAACAATGTAAGAATCTTCCTGCGATCTTCTTGATTGTTATGTTGCCACCAGTCTTCCTTTACCTTTATATAAATACAGTCGACGTGATGATTTGAAAAGTTCGTGAGTGCGTTTGTTTTATCAGTAATTCTCAACTTTGAATCCTTAGCAATCTTGACGTCATTCTTCAGTGTAGACTGTTGTAAGCAGCCTCACACTCGCAGTTCTTTATTGTAGTCTAATTAAGGATTCACTTTGAAAAGATTGATCTTGGAAGTCACCGTGCCCTTGATCTTGTTTTATATTGCCACCTTGAAAATATTTGTTCAACTCGCAATAAGTAATTGTAATAAATGCATTCTCAGCAATGCCCACGGTGTCATTTTTGCAATGCGCTCCAGCTGATCGCGCCGTCATGCGATGACGCAGCTTTGTTAAAACAACTGAAGTAAGTAACACGATTTGCATGATACGTGTGTAAAATTATACATATTCATCAATTCTTTAACGACAGGAATGTCAATTGTGTATTTATATGTTTTGCGAGTTTTCAATCAGCTGTGATTAAGTTAAAACCCATTGCAGTGTAGTCTGCGATGATCTTGCGAGCTGATGTATCTCCGGGACGACACTGGCATGATGTTAGTTACTGTTACTTGCTATATGTCAGTTTCTTCTTGCCGTAAACTGTACAATGTCAAATTCTTCATACATGTCATGGCTCTCCATCCACATGTCTCGTAGATTGAAAAATGTCAAAATGTCAAATGCTGATGCTGTACGATGCATTTCGTACAAATGTCATGGCTCTCCATCCACATGTCTCGTAGATTGAAGAATGTCAAAATGTCAAATGCTGCTGCTGTACGATGCACTTCGTACAAATGTCATGGCTCTCCATCCACATGTCTCGTAGATTGAAGAATGTCAAAATGTCAAATGCTGCTGCTGTACGATGCACTTCGTACAAATGTCATGGCTCTCCATCCACTTGTCTCGTAGATTGAAGAATGTCAAAATGTCAAAGGCTGCTGCTGTACGATGTATTTCGTACTAATGTCAATGCTCTCTCCATCCACTTGTCTCGTAGACTGAAGAATGTCAAAATTTCAAATGTTGCTGCTATACAATGCACTTCGTACAAATGTCCTGGCTCTCCATCCACATGTCTCGTAGATTGAAGAATGTCAAAATGTCAAATGCTGCTACTGTACGATGCACTTCGTACAAATGTCAATGCTCTCCATCCACATGTCTCGTAGACTGAAGAATGTCAAATGCTGCTGTACGATGCATTTCGTACAAATGTCATGGCTCTCCATCCACTTGTCTCGTAGATTGAAAAATGTCAAAATGTCAAATGCTGATGCTGTACGATGCATTTCGTACAAATGTCATGGCTCTCCATCCACATGTCTCGTAGATTGAAGAATGTCAAAATGTCAAATGCTGCTGCTGTACGATGCACTTCGTACAAATGTCATGGCTCTCCATCCACATGTCTCGTAGATTGAAGAATGTCAAAATGTCAAATGCTGCTGCTGTACGATGCACTTCGTACAAATGTCATGGCTCTCCATCCACTTGTCTCGTAGATTGAAGAATGTCAAAATGTCAAAGGCTGCTGCTGTACGATGCACTTCGTACAAATGTCAATGCTCTCCATCCACATGTCTCGTAGACTGAAGAATGTCAAATGCTGCTGTACGATGCATTTCGTACAAATGTCATGGCTCTCCATCCACTTGTCTCGTAGATTGAAGAATGTCAAAATGTCAAAGGCTGCTGCTGTACGATGTATTTCGTACTAATGCTAGTGCTCTCTTCATCCACTTGTCTCGTAGATTGAAGAATGTCAAATAATCTTCAGTAGCCTGTAGAGCTCCAATTCCTTGCGTAGAATGCCATAATCTCCACTCCGACCTCAGAAGAGTTGCAGCAACGTGGTCGGCATGATGATGTCAGTATGTCAATGTCAATAATGTAAATACCACCACGTTGACTGCTTTTGTTTAGTTTTTTACATCGCCATTGAATAATTACTATAAACAGGTGCATTGTAGACAGTGCCCCCGGTGTCAAATTTCTTGCAACCCATTCCAGCTGATCGTGTTTTCAGCTGACGTAGTTTTGTTTTAAAACAATTGATGTTACACGGTATTTGTAAGATACGTGTAAAACCGTTGAACTTTGAAAAGTTTAAAGCGGCGTTACCCTGGGAGCTGATGTGTTTCTTGTTTTTATAACGGTTCATTCTTCTGTACTCTGCTAGTTGTTGTGGCTTAAACTTGCCAGATTTATACTTGAAGCCCTTCTTCATCAGTAATCGTGATTCACACCTTCCGTCGGGTACGTGATTACTTGTGGACGCATACAGTTGCTTGTTAAATTTTTCTTGAAATGTCACGTTATTGTTGTGAAGTGCAATTTCCTCGAAGTTGGCTATGTAATTTACATAATACGATTATTATTTTATAATTTTTTAATACGATGTTGCATTGAGATTAGGACGTCTCCTTAATCCCGCAGTTAACGTTCACCCCTTATTGTAGTGCAGCAACACGATCAACCTTGCGTCTTCTTCTTGCTTAAGCAAACTGTAGATTGCTGGCAGTTAAAGTTGAATGAAAATGTTCTTCCTGAGATAAGGACGTATATCCTATCCCGCAGTTGATGTTAACCTCCTTGTTGTGCAGCAAAACGATTAACGTTGCGTATTCTTCGTTCTTCGGCAAACTGTAGATCGCTCGCCGCTTGGCACAAGGACGCTGCGCCAGCACAATGTACGAGTACTCGTACAGCACCCATAGTAATACCAACTCTCTATTCGTACAAGTACACACACCCACACATTGACATTTCACTGCTTCAATCGCGAATCAAAAATTACGCACACATGGTAAGCGGGCGGCCATTGCTATGCTTCACTCTCGATTAGACGAGGTTACGTCCGTCTTTTTTTCAGATACGTGTACAGGGTTGGTTAATTATTTGTAGGATTTTTTATTACACCACTTCAAAATCAATCTTCATGCAATACTGCCTGTATTTTATATTATTATAATTTTAACGTGAGCATTACTTTGCTGATTACCTACTAAATATCCAACGCTCTGCCAGCAGATTTATGTACGTTTTTCGGATTATAAGTACACTATATCTTATCCAGATCGTAGTCTAACGGTTTTCATGAATATCCCTTTTTGCGTGAAAAAATAAAAAAAACATCCAAACGAGGATTCACAAACAAACTTTCAAAAAGGATCTGCTAATAGATGAACGCCCCAACTCAGAGTCACTAACGGTTACTTAAATCGCTCCTTAGTACAGAATTTGTATGGTGATTCTTTACTAAGGAGCGATTAAAGTAACCGTTAGTGACTCTAAGTAGGGGCTGAAGAACCTTAAAAGTAAGTTTAATGCTTCCATTCTTAACAACGCTCGATATTTCTGCTTTCACGATTCGCTCGTTAACTAGCTAAATAAAAAGTATTTTTGTTCAGCAGTCATTATCAGACCGGCTGCCGAACAAAATCTTTGCTACAGCCGGTTAAACCAGCGAACACTACTCAATTAGGGCGCCATGTTAATGCCCGGTGTTTCGCTTAAACACTCGCTAATCGCTGCCTTTGGTGAAAGGCATGAGCGACCAGCGGGATGCTCTTAGGGTTCCGTAGTCGAACGGCAAAAAACGGAACCCTTATAGGTTCGTAATGTCTGTCTGTCTGTCCGTCCGTATGTCACAGCCACTTTATAATTGTAATGTTATAGTTTTTCACACACTCTCTAATCGTTTCGAGAGGGATGCTATTATTGTAATGTAAATATTTTTTCCGAACAATTGATGCATAATATTATCTATACTAATATATAAAGAGGAAAGATTTGATTTTTTGTTTGCATTGAATAGGCTCCGAAACTACTGAACCGATTTCAAAAATTCTTTCACTGTTGGGAAGCTACACTATCCCCGAGTAACATAGGCTATATTATATTTTCAAAAAAATTAGGGATCCTTAATAAAACTCCAATAATGTAACCCAAGGTGTAAAAAAATAAGAAAACCGAAGCAAAGCGAGGGCGGTTACTCGTGATTAATATATACATAAAAGTGCCTAACAACAGTCTGTTTCAAACACGCTGTACGCTTATACCTTGGTTCCTGTATCCGAAGCTCCGATTAAGTGGCTATAAATGAAAATATTACGAGCACTTACAGGCCGCCAGAGAACCGGGCGCGCTGAGCGCTTCCTTATTATTTTATTATGCTGATAATCACAGGCAATACTCCGCTTTAAGACCCTACGAAAAGATTATCGTGTAATAACGGAACCGTTTGAAGCTCTGATAGCCTAGTAGTTTATACTTAAGAAGTGCGAAGACCTGGTTCATTCAACAAATTAGTCCAACTTTCATTCATTTACTCATTCATTCACGCATTCATTCATTTAAAATATCACAATTATTATCTCTTACATTGGAATTAAGTTGAGCTTTCTCGATAGACGTATTCTCGATAGACATTTAAGTATTTCTAATTTCATACACCACACATATTTTATACATACAGAAACAAAAGCGGGCTTATTGCTAAAGGATTTCCTCCCAGTATAATCTAATAATATGGCGTTATAGATAAGACAGTATGAAATCACACCACAAACATAAACTGCAGTTCATTCTATACATAAATATATTAATATGTATACAACGGCTCGTTGTAATAAACCGATCGTAAATCTCGGCGATCTGAAATATGTCAAATCGTATGTTATAATGACATTTGTAAGATCTGAGATCGCGTTTTAGTGCCGAGATAGGTTTTTACGATCCATATTAAATAATCAGTCCATTATGTTAAAGTTATGTATATTATAACTATATTTGTTTAAATAATGCCCTTGATAAATATGAACAAGAGAAGGAAGGCTGGTCATTAAGGAAATTTTGTAGAAATAGACACGCAAATGCTAAAAACATTTAACTTTGCAGGAATGGGAAATACTCCTGCATATATTTACTACGGATCTTACGCCAGTTAAATCTAGATGCATCTAGTCTACCATTATGTGCGTTCACGCAGTATAATAAGATTATTGTTAGTAATCCACCAAATCAACAGACATAAGTTAATAATATATTCAATTAATTATGATTAAGTTATTATGGGTTTAACTTGCATCGCCTCATTGAACCGCAACGTGCTTTAAGTCTATGTAATTAGCTATGTCAACCATATCTGCATAAGACGACGCCTTCAGGGCCTAACATTAGTTAGCTTCTGATCTGTCAAAGGCGGAGTTATCCCTCAATTCATAACTGTATGACTCAATTTATAACTGTATGACTCAATTCATAAATGTATAGACTTTCCAACTCGCAGCCCTGACGTTATCCGATTAAGAATATTATATGGACATTCATAAAAACGCCATGTTTATGCCGTGTATGCCAGGAATCCCGTCTAAAAAAAAACAATTCCTGAATGCTGAATTTCGTATCTATACATATTACAAATAGTCCAGTGCCGATAATTTTTGAAACGAAAAAAAATTATAGTAGAATGAAACCTATTGCAAAAGGAAGAGAATATAACGAAGATTATAGGAATAATAAATTACGGGCGATCTGAGGTCGGGAAGGGGGGTTTTATGTTGGGGGTTGGGGTTCAATGGAAAAAAATGGTTTATCTCGATTTCCGGAAAAACTACAAGTCCTATTGAAAAAAGTTGAATGGCAAAGTTGTAGGTAATAAAAAGATCTACAACTTTTGTATTTACACTTTTTTACATAACCTCAAAATTTATGTGAAAAATTCAAAAAACCACGTTTTTGGTTTTTTATTTTTATCTTTTACAAAAAACTTTTTTGTTTCACAAAATTTGGTGAAAACTTACCTTTGCATGTCCTTGACATACTGTAATTTTTTTGATTCAAAAATATATTTTTTTCACCTTATTTTGACCTTCTTCTCTACTATTTTCGCAAAAAAAATTCGGATTCCATTGATTGCATATGAGATTGCAAAAAATATGCGAAAATAGTTGTCGTTTCATTGCATTTTCTGAGAACATTTACCATGGTAGTGTATAGTTTTTTATATACCATTAGAAAGTAGAGATTCCAACGAACAAAAAGACTACCAAATTTTTAAAAAAGTCTGATTTTTTGACGTGAGATTTTTCGGCTGAAAATAAGGGTGCTTTTTCGATAGAAGGTCAAAATAAGGTGAAAAAAAAAATATTTTTGAATCAAAAAAATTACAGTATGTCAAGGACGTACAAAGGTAAGTTTTCGCCAAATTTCGTGAAACAATTTTTTTTTTATAAAGATAAAAATAAAAAACCAAAAACGTGGTTTTTCGAATTTTCACATAAATTTTGAAGTTATGTAAAAAAGTGTAAATACAAAAGTTGTAGATCTTTTTATTACCTACAACTTTGCCATTCAACTTTTTTCAATAGGACTTGTAGTTTTTCCGGAAATCGAGATAAACAATTTTTTTCCCTTAAACCCCCCCTCCCCCCCTTCCCGACCTCAGATCGCCCGTAATTTATTTTTCCTATAATCTTCATTATATTCTCTTCCTTTTGCAATAGGTTTCATTCTACTATAATTTTCTTCCACTTTTTACCGTTTTTAGAGCTATCGGCACTGGAATAAAAACAGAACAACACGAAAAAAGTTTTTGTCCCAAAATACTCGATAAAAGTATAATATTTTTATAACTATAAAAAAAGGAAAATTGAAGTAAAGAATAAGAACTAAAGAATTTTTGCCGGTTATTGCTGTAGTTTTTTTTTTATAATTAAATAAAACACTAAAATCAAATGCGTTGCCATTTTCAATTTTATTTCTCCAAGATGACTCACTTCGATGGATTCGAAGTCTGTTCTTACAGCGCCTTTATGCAAAACATAAACAGAAACTAATAAATTATTGAAAATTAATTCAGTAGGGAAAAATAACGAAATAATAACCGTTACTGAGTACAGTATTACTGTATCAATCTCCACATCATCCCACCCCACTCTTTAAAGAGGTGTTTGGACAGCTGCTAGCGATTGCAAACAAAGTTTTGTTTTTGATCGCTCATCCCCGCTGTTATTTGCATATGGATATATTGCAAAATAATTGAAATCCTGCTTTTGAATCGATTCTAGTTCTATGAATCACAATTCTAATAATTTAAATATTTTGATTCAATGGCCAGAAATAAATGAATATTTGTCGGTTATGTTTCATAACGAGGCGCTAACGTTGTTTTTTGACTTATATGTAAACGTATATCAAATTGGTGTAATTTAGACTGAATTTAAGAATATGTTATGATAAGCTCTTTAGTCAGAAATATATTGTTATTGCCTTTATGTGGAGAAGTTTTTTTAAGTGAAAACTTCTTTAGCATCGTTGTGATTTGAAAGTCAATGAAACGAAAAAGCGACAGTTAAAAGAAACACATAAATTCAGAAGATAATATAACGTGGGAGAAAATGAATCCCCTAAAATGTTGACAAACACACTTTCTTACACTTTCTTAGTCTCGTTGCCCAGTATATTGATGAAAATAATTTCTTCCCGTCTTTCAAGGTTTTATGCTTTGAGGATTCAGGTAATTTACAAAGCAGTTCGGTAATAATTGCACTGGGACCTTCGGTATGTTTGTTTTATTTTCGTCCTTAATTGCATCCATATCAATCTCAGTTTCCGTTAGCAACTCACATTCAATATCCATACCTATTTAAAAATTTATTGACAATATGTGTTCAGGAATAAATTTAATACCAAAAGTAATTTTATTTTTATGTATGAATATGAATATTAACTTGTATTTGGTGTTTACGAGAATCACAATCAATTTACTTTATTGTCGGTAACATTTCTATTTTTACATCACTTTAGATCTTAGTTATGAAACGGATTTTTGAATGATATCCCTCAACCCTGGAAAATCTATGCAGATCAATTAAGTCCATTGCGCAAGAAAATTTAGGTTTTCATCTGCATAATTATGTATACCTCTACTATCCTTTTCGTCTATACTAATCTATACTAATATATAAAGAGGAAAGATTTGATTTTTTGTTTGCATTGAATAGGCTCCGAAACTACTGAACCGATTTGAAAAATTATTTCACTGTTGGAAAGCTACACTATCCCCGAGTAACATAAGCTATATTATATTTAAAAAAATTAGGGATCCTTAATAAAAATCCAATAATGTTACCCAAGGTGTAAAAAAATAAGAAAACCGAAGCAAAGCAAGGGCGGTTACTCGTATATGTATAAAGAGGAAAGATTTGATTTTTTGTTTGCATTGAATAGGCTCCGAAACTACTGAACCGATTTCAAAAATTCTTTCGCTGTTGGGAAGCTACACTATTCCCGAGTAACATAGGCTATATTATATTTTCAAAAAAATTAGGGATCCTTAATAAAACTCCAATAATGTAACCTAAGATGTAAAAAAATAAGAAAACCGAAGCAAAGCGAGGGCGGTTACTCGTAAGTTATAAAAAAACAAACGCTTACACACTCATACCCCCACAGTAAGTTTTTACCTGTGTTGCGGGTGGCATGGACGACACTATAACACCCATGACCCGTGTGCAAAATTTTATCTGTCACATAAATATCTGCCCCGGCCGGGAATCAAACCCGGGACCCCTCGCTTCGCAGGCAGGGTCGCTACCAAACAGGCTACAGGGTCGTTGTGTTGAAATATTTTGACTTAAATAAAGACAAAATTACAATACCATAAAAATCATCTTTGTTGTTTACAATAACAAAACAAGTAACAGATTGAGTAACAGATGTACACAAAGCAAACGAAATCAGTATGCAGCTCACACTAACAACCAAATTATGCGGGTAATGCTGAAGAGTGTATTACATAACATTTATTTTGGCAACCTTATCACAAAATTAATAAATTTATTTATGTGACGTGTCAAATAAAAATACCACTTTCGTAAATTAAAAAGGAGTAAACAACTGTTTATAAGTCCCTTCCTGCCGTAAATTTAATACTTCTGTCAGATTAAAGTTACCTTATTAAGAAAGTGCTCCTAAAAGAAACTTGAAGAGTAACAACTTCATCAAAACTTGTAACATAAATAAATCATGGCGTCTCGTAAAATATACATAAAACATAAGTCGAGCAAATATTACAAGACATTTTGCTACGAAAAATTGAAAATTCATTTCAACGTTACGGTTAAATTTATCGCTGTGACATAACTGTTCAGTTTGTCTTACAGTTTTCAATAATATGATAAAAATAATTTATTTCTCAACTTTCAATTAGTACATAATTTCTTGTGAAAAAAGTAAAGCAGATCTGAATTTCCTGATATTTCCTGTTTGAAATAATTTTATTAACATAACGAGTAACCGCCCTCGCTTTGCTTCGGTTTTCTTATTTATTTATACCTTGGGTTACATTATTGGAGTCTTATTAAGAATCCATACTTTTTTTGAAAATATAATATAGCCTATGTCACCCGGGGATAGTGTAGCTTCCCAACAGTGAAAGAATTTTTCAAATCGGTTCAATAGTTTCGAAGCCTATTTAATGCAAACAAACAATAAAATCTTTCCTCTTTATATATTAGTATAGATAAAGTCTTGTCTCATTTGTGGATATTCATCGTCGTTCACTATTCGACATAGGTTCCCCGTAGCAAAAACAAGTATTAATTAAAAATATAATTTTCTCAATGTCCAGAGCCAGTTTTTTCTTTCTTTCTCTCTGGTTTATTGGTCAGCAAAGGTGTTAACGAGCGACGGTGCCATCTACCATTATGCGGATCGTCAATTTGGTTTTCGGTTGGTTACATAAAAAACCCGGGAAAGTGCGTGTCAGGCCACGCGCAATGTAGGGTTCTGAAGTTTATCCACGTTTTTTGACGTTTATCAAGTTTATCGACTATTACTCAATAACTACTTATGCTTACATAGCCGCGATAGTTTTCCTTGTAAATTCATCATATAACCAATTTTTCCAGAATTTTTTCACTAGTCCAACTTCAACCGTTTAGCCGGTAGAGGTCCCCCACTTATCTCCAACTAAAATTATCGTCTTAAAGCCAAATATTTCGCAAACGGACCCCTTATTCCAAGAATGGTCCTGAAAGACCCATAATATTTTTGAAGACCTTTTCAACGATACCCCACACTATAAGGTACGCGACGAATAAAAAAAATTATCCTCACGTTACCTGTATTTGAGTTACCCTGAAAAAAAAATGTTTTTAATATTTTACTCTACGATTCTGGAGTTTTAATAAATATTATGTATATCCATGCCGAATTACAGCTTTCTAACACTAAGAGTCACGGCACTTTGCTTCAGACAGACGGATTGACGGACAGACGGACGGACGGACATGACGTCTACGAGACTATTATAGTCTCGTCATGTCCGTCCGTCCGTCCATTATAAATCCTTATAATAAGGGTTCCGATTTTACTTCGGTTGCTACGGTGCTCAAAATTTCAAGCCGAATCTAAAAAAGGGCCAAATCATGATTGTTACCAATCAAATTTCAGTACTATTAAAACTTATACGCTCTATATCATCAGATTGTTAAGAATATCCCAGTACGAGAATTCATTAATCATTTTATTGTGTTTGTTAACAATGAACTCGTTCCGATTGTTAGTGTAACTAAGATACCCCGGTGTCCTCGATGATACATTGTTTCTGGAATTAGAACTCACTCGAGTATAGTGGGGTTCGATTGAATACCTTGTATTTCGACGTAACGAAGTGAATCACTGCGTTCTCTAAGAAATTCATTATTTTCAGTTCTATTACGGATACTTATAAACAATAAACTTAAATGTATACGTATAATCTAAGTCTCTTTGTGACGCTTTTGTAGCCCGATAGTCAACCGATAGTGAATTTGGTTGTCGAACGAGCTGGGTTCAATTTGTAAGATAGATTCCTCCAAAGTGGCGTAACGATTGTTATCTTAGGATAACAAGCGGGATAGACGGCTTTAAATTGCCACCAGCGGTCACATAACCAACTACCGACCGCACCAGCTGTTGCTTGATTTTATCGATCACTTAGATTTGAGACATGTGGGAGGCTTGTGTCGTGACTAAGGTTGAAGCCAAGCCACCTGAAATGAAGCGAGTACGGATTACTAGTCAGAAATAAAGCGTGACAGTAGGTTTCAAAAACGTGTTTTTATGTTATTAAGTTAGTATTACTCGTAGTCTACTTTGCAACAATCCGCGGGTAACATGTATGATGGTATATACTTTAAGACATGCGTGGCACCTCCCTCCCTCCCACAACGGAAATATGCACTACAATAATTAATTAAAAGTATATACCAACATACATACCAGCACCAACACGTGTTTCGCCCCGAAAATAAGCATCATCAGGGTTAGTAGACTCTACGATGGTTAGTCGCAAAGTGAACATCGTTCACTGAGCGTGGCGTATTTATACCCAACTCGCCCACTAGTTATCTAAAAGTAGACTAATATTAACTTAATAACAATGGATTTCCGCAAAGTAACGCCTGATACTATTAACTATGTGTTATTCAAATGTGTTGTGTTGTTAAAATCAATTCTAAACAACCGTCTAAATAACATTTAGGACATGTATCAGGTTTCAGGAGAAATTACCTGTGCCCTGTTACCAAACATATAACATGTAGAACACGTGTTTTTTTTTAAATCATCCCTTACTCCCATTTTGCCCCGCATCTACATATCAAAACTGGTTTGACGTGGATCTAAAAATAGGGGTTTGTTTGGACCCTCGGTGTACAAATTCCAGGAAATAATATTCCACAAACATCATCACCCCTGTGTCCTCTTTAAGCTGCTGTTTGTACAGGCGCGTACAAAAATATAATCGTTAATATTTTTGTTTCCTCATACAACTCCGGTAATATTTTGTCTGCCCATCAAGAATTAATTTTCAGCAAACAGCAGGTGAATTACGTTCATTGAACATTTTAACATTGCAGAATAATGGATATTTTCACTGTAATTAATCGTGCAATGTATTTACTGTAACGAACTGCCTGTCTTGTTCAGGGAGAGATGGCAATGTATCGTTGGTTTATAATATTATAATTTTATATTTTTCATTTAATAATCCAAGAAAGTGTAATGTATCCAATAGGATACATGCATTCATTTTCGACATTGACGTCTGGACTGGGTTATTAACATGAACAAATACAAGTCAGAATGCCAAGCTAATAATTATCTTGTTATCACGGACCTGAAAAAGCGGCCAAGTGCGAGTCGGACTCGCCCACGAAGGGTTCCGTAGCAGCAAGTAACATAATATAAAAGTTCTTGTAGTTCGTTGTAACTTTGATCAATATTTTTTGCGGTTTACGATTTATGATGTATTAAAAAAAAACTACTTACTAGATCTCATTCAAACCAATTTTCGTTGGAATTTTGCCTGGTAATGTACATCATATATTTTTTTAGTTTTATCATTCCCTTATTTTAGAAGTTACAGGGGGGGGGACACATTTTACCACTTTGGAAGTGTCTCTCGCGCAAACTATTCAGTTTAGAAAAAAATGATATTAGAAACCTCAATATCATTTTTTAAGACCAATTCATAGATACCCCACACGTAGGGGTTTGATGAAAAAAACATTTTTGAGTTTCAGTTCTAAGTATGGGGAACCCCCAAAATTTATTGATTTTTTTTCTATTTTTGTATGAAAATCTTAATGCGGTTCACAGAATACATCTACCTACCAAGTTTTAATGGTATAGCTCTTATAGTTTCGGGAAAAAGTGGCTGTGACATGACGAATCCATAAGGGTTCCGTTTTTTGCCATTCGGCTACGGAACCCTAAAAAATAATCGAGAGTGAAGCATAGCAATGGCTGCCCGCTTACCACGTGTGCGTAATTTTGGGGTTAGGTACCACATAAACATAAATTTCCCCATTTTTTCTTTATGTACTAGTAAAATCAATCTCAAAATTTATTACTTACTGAATAGTTACTCCGTAACAAATAAATCACTGCATTCTAAAAACTCCATACCTACTATTTATATACGTGTTACTATTTATATATACGAATATATTATGTACGTTACAAACAGATACGGTCATTTTGGCTTTTATAATATTAGTAATTTTTTTTTATTTATATTTATCTATCTTTCAGTTACTCTTATGAACTCTCAAAACGTCTACGAAATTATAATTTTGTATAAAAAAAGTCAAATCCACATTCAATAAATGCAAATTATTATATTTGATGTAATTAATGCATTTTATTAATTGACAACAGATTAAATACACTGGTTTACCCATTTCACTTATAGGGGAGGTACCTACAAAAAATTTTTCCTCAAATTTTATTTAACCATTAACTTAACGTTATAAACATCTCTATACCAAATTTCAGCTTTCTAATATTATTAGTTTATAAGCAATGCCGTGGACAGATGGGCAGACAGATAAACGGACAGACAGATAGACGGACATATATGACAAACATATAGGTAAGGGTTCCTTGTTATTTACTACAGAACCCTAAAAATATATATTTTATGAAAAATATTTTAAAATTCATTTTAGGCGTAAGAAACTCGAGGATTATACGTACTATAATTTTCCCACACATTCTGGATAATTTGTAAATGTAATTGTTGGCAACACTGGCTGATTTTGTGGTTACAATTAGGTTTAGTTTATTTTGTTGATAGCATTAGGAAACATTTTAAGAAATCAGTGATTAAATTACATGCTTTCCTATGAAAGGTGATCCCTTGATGTGTTTTTTTTTATTTATCCATTTGTTTTCAGGCAACTAAGGTCCATAGATAAAATACACACATAAAAATATTACAAACTAATACATACAAGTTAATACAAAATAAAATAAAATGATACAATATAAAAACTTACAACTATATACAAATACTATACATAAATAATAATACTATGCTAAACTTTTAACTGAATTACTATTTTTCTTCCAACTTTTAACAGCACAAGAAGGCATTTTTATTATTTTTATCAACTCCCGTTGACCGTATGACTGGATTGTGGTCCGGCGCTGTAATGGCGGCCGATTATAACAGTATGGTGTCAATGTGTGGATGTGCACTTGTACGAATAGAGAGTTGGTATTACTATGGGTGCTGCACTGAATTTGTTGTTGGGCTTACGTCCTTCTTTTTTTAGTTCCATGCTTGTTATGTAAAACAATGTACTCACTACATGACAAAAATGTGAATTTTTGTCTTTTAATCATGCCCTAACTGTAATACGGATTTAGATAAAACGTAGAAAGTTAGGATCATTCCATGACAAGAAAATAGGGTAGATTTCATCCCGGTTGTATTTTCCCTTGGGATGATTGGCAGGTCTATTGGAATGTTTGTGATTTCGTTTTGTGAAACCATTCTTTCGCGAGTGAAACCACGGGCGAAAACTTGTTGTTGAATTCACTAAATTAAATGGTCGACCTTTCTTTGGTTATAAGCTGTAAAATAGGCAGACAAGCCATCTGATGATAAGAGATGAGAAGTGGTTACCGACGCCATACGTCAGTAGAATCAAACACATCACCAATTATACGTCGCCAGTCAAATAGCAAACGAGTGACCCGATATGGGTAGCTCTCCAACTCTGCGTCCAAAGCACCCATTATCCAATAATATTTATGACTTCATAATTATTATTTTAAAATTACTTATCAACCTTACTAACCGTGAGTACACACATAACCGACAAAGATAGTTGATCTAAATTTTGGACCCAAAAAGGACCTTGACAAATTCCAAGTTTAAGATACTCCCTCCTTGCGTCAATTCATTTAACATTTAATATCCTTGTGGATTTCCACGCCAACTTTGGCCATCTTGTATTCCCTTGAAGCCTGACTTGATAATGAGTTCTATTATTTCTAAGATTTCAAAGGTTTGTCGAATTAGTTAGTCATGAGGGGGCATGAGAGTTCTGAAGACAATGGATAGGCTTTTGCATCGGATATCACTAGGGTAATAAAATAATAATAGGTGAGGAACGAGTCTGTTGACCTGGCTTCAACCCATTAATGGCGCACTACTGGGCACGGGTCTCTCCTCTTGAGGAGGCCTAGAGCATACTCCATCACGCTGCTCCAGTGCGTATTGGTTGAGTCTATTGACCTAGTCTGGTAGAAATCCCAAAAAACTCACAACCTGTGGCCAAAATTCTACCTTTTCTATCTTTCCTCCTCCTGGTCAACTTTGGGTCTAACTCCTATGTTTGTACGTCCTTTGAAGCAATTGGCATAATTATTACAAGTACCCCTCTTGACTATTGATGAGCTGTGTATCAAAGGTATCTGCTTTATCTCAATGATAAAACAGTTTGGTACAACGTACATTAATGATAGTACGTTAATGATAGGTATCACCATCATAATCCAGAATCAAGCAATGATCTGGTTTAATAGATATTAACACAAAACTGAATGTTGTTTTCAATTTTATTTTGTTAATTTTAGTAAAATTGTGTGAACTAATTTTACAGGACTTCACACATTTTAATAATTTTATCTGACTACTTCTAAATTTATAAGAGCAGACTGATACCATAGTGTGGTGAAAATTTATAATTGAGAATAAGTTAATTTAATTAAGTGTTCTGAGCGGTCTGAAATAAGATGTAATTTAAAATCGATACCTTTGAAATAGGTTCATTTAATATATATCAAGAAGAGCTAATAGCCTAAGGCAAACTTATAACCTTTAGGCTTGTTTCCATTTTGAATGATCGAGTTTTAAGTGAAATTTTACCTGAGAACATATTATTATGAGGTAGCAAGGAGTTGCGCCATCCACGGAATCCGTAAAAGTCCACCAATAGGTTTATGGAAACCTCCCACCAGGCAAGACGATATACCTTGGGAGCATCCTAGCTCCAACTGATCTAATCTAGTCGTAACGTTTTATGTGTCAGTAATGCAGAACACTTCAATAGCGTGACTCAGGTTAACGTAATGTGACATTTAGTGTTGCCAGAGGTAGAATTTTTCTTCACGCTTCACGTTTCACGTCCTCGCATCTAAGGTAGTAATGTCTTATAGCACAAGTAAAGGGTCAAATTGCAACCTAAAAATTTGTAATTATATCACAAAAATTAGGTAAATTGATCGCGACTTACGTTGAAGCATGGAGACGACAGTTTTCCGAGGGTAAAGTTAAGTTTGTTACTCAATTCTGTTTATATGAGCAATGATCAGTTCTATAAGTAATTTGGTAATATTTTGGAATGAATAAATAAATAAAAATAAATAAATAAATAATAAGTTTGGACGGAACCCTCCGTGCGCGAGTTCAACTCACATTTAACCGGTTTTCACCATTTTGGGTCGACCACTTAAAGTCAAATACTATAATAGACCGCTTTTGAATTAAAACCATACCTTTGTACTCATAAATCAAAACACTTCTCAATTTCTCTGTACTCTATTGTTTAATGCATCTACGCTTGTGGAATACACAGCAAATACCATTCGAATATACCTTCATCCGCAAGTTTGCCGTGTAGTATTATGGTTGCAAACTTACTTGGAAGAACTTCATAAAACATTAAAGAACTTCCATCGCGGACTCTTGGGAGGCGTTCAAAATTGAAAACTAGTTGTACGTGAACTGAGTATTCCACTCCAGCTGCTAATAATTTAAGGTCTTTTGGGACTCTTTCGGCCAATTTGAAGCTGTTTGTTGAACATTCTGTTCTTGTTTTAAGGTCCTGTACACTCATTGAAAATATATAATACTGGCTAAGAGATCATTTATTTTTTATATCGTTTATTCATTAGTTATTCGATTATCTCCAAAGTCTGTCACAGTTTTCCGAGGTACATTAAGGGATGTTGAGCCAAGCCAAAGGATGATATAACATGCTCAATTTTGGGTTTGCACCTGCGATGAGCGTTATTGATTTTTAACCGACTTCAAAAAAAGGAGGAGGTTCTCAATTCGACTGTATTTTTTTTTATGTTTGTCACCTCAGAACTTTGGACTGGGCGAACCGATTTTGATGATTGTTTTTTTAATCGAAAGCTGGTGGTTGTCATGTGGTCCCACATAAATTTTATTGAGATCTGACAATGGCATCCATGAGAAAACCACATAAGTCGTAAATTTGTGTTAAGATGTGCGCGACAAATTGACGAATAACTCAATATCACGCCAACCGATTTCGATGATTCTTTTTTTAATCGAAAGCAGGTGCTTGTCATGTAGTCCCACATAAATTTGAACGAGATCTGAAAAGTAGTTTTTGAGACTTTGAAGTCGGTTATTTTTTGTTAGTAAAATTTAGATTATAAATCTTATCGTCCATAATATATTTTCTATTCGTCGTAAAAAAAAATCATACTCTCAATAGGCGCAGGACTTAAAAGTATATGCCGACCTTTTTCGATCGAACAATTTTAAATGATGATCAACTGATGATTTACTATAATTGATATGATTAACTACAGAAGGAGTCGGGGTCTGGGGTGAGGGGCGGGAGCGTGCCCCCGCCACCACTTCTTGCCTCAAACGCCCGGAGTGTAGTGTCAAAGTAGTGTTGTCTTTGATAATCATCGCGCCCATTCGTTGATATCGATAATGTTATATTTAGTGTGCTTGAATATAAAGCTTAAAAAATTATGTTTTAATCAATACTAGCTTTGCCCTATACCCTCTGTGTTGTTTAAATTTACATACCAAACATCAGATCAATCAGTTCGACTGATTTTAGCCGGATTTTATTTTTTATCAAAATCGGTTTAGTAGTTACGAGAAGACGTACGTGTTAACAAACATTCACATTTATGATTTCTAATTCCAATTTATCGATACAATTATCGGTAATTAATTACCAATTAAGTCACAACACTGGCCGCATTCCTAAGCTCTGCAGTCAAGTCGTGCGGCTACTGTAACTTGCTTACCCTTTTTATGAAATACACCATATTTACTACCGGTAATAATGCAGTCCATTTTATTTCGGTCGGCAACCTTTGATGTTACTGATGTACACAAGTGATGGTAACTGCTTACCATCAGGTGACTATTTTGCTAGATTGAACCAATGATATTATAATGTAAAAAAGCGGCCAAGTGCGAGTCGGACTCGCCCATGAAGGGTTCCGTAGCAGCAAGTAACATAATATAAAAGTTCTTGCAGTTTGTTGTAACTTTGATCAATGTTTTTTGTGGTTTACGATTTATGACGTATTAAAAAAAACTACTTACTAGATCTCATTCAAACCAATTTTCATTGGAAGTTTTCATGGTAATGTACATCATATATTTTTTTTAGTTTTATCATTCTCTTATTTTAGAAGTTACAGGGGGGGGGACACACATTTTACCACTTTGGAAGTGTCTCTCGCGCATCTATTCAGTTTAGAAAAAAATGATATTAGAAACCTCAATATCATTTTTTAAGACCAATTCATAGATACCCCACACGTATGGGTTTGATGAAAAAAACATTTTTAAGTTTCAGTTCTAAGTATGGGGAACCCCCAAAATTTATTGCTTTTTTTCTATTTTTGTGTGAAAATCTTAATGCGGTTCACAGAATACATCTACTTACCAAGTTTCAACAGTATAGCTCTTATAGTTTCGGAAAAAAGTGGCTGTGACATACGGACGGACAGACAGACAGACAGACATGACGAATCTATAAGGGTTCCGTTTTTTGCCATTCGGCTACGGAACCCTAAAAAGAGGTAGATATGTCACTAGCGCGCCGACTCGCCGGCTCGTTGTCAGAAGTGCTTGACACTTGACATAAAGCGTTAAAATGCCTTCGCGTATTAAGCCAATGTGATTGGTGTAGTGAAACAAAAGATAAACGTGTGTGTGTTGTAGCTCTTTTTGGAATAGATTTTTTGGTTGATTTGTAAGGGTACAACGTATCTATATTTTTTAAATATTATTGGTTTGAATGACTAACTAGAATGTAACATAGAAACAGATATTTTCGTTAGACCGTGTATATACTTCAACTAATTATTACTTGCCTGCCTTTGTAATTTCCAGCAAGTTTACTTGGAACAGCTTCATGAAACGCTTAAAACTTGTAACACAAGATCACAAGGTGCTCAAATTAAAAATTACTTTCTCCTTAACTTAGTCTTTGGCTTTAGTGCCTTATAATTTAATAACCGTTACAAGGTAGTTTTTGTTTGATACGAGTACTTTATCGCAGGTCAGTAAAACTTTTGTTATTATAAATTACTAGTGGAAATCATCTACTTTAAAAATGAATGTCGGACACGTTATATTATTGTTATAACATGTATTAATAGTCCAGTATCTCGCTGCACTTGTTGACATAAAGTGCAGCGAGATATTGCGACTACTATCTTAGTATATATAAATTACGTGTCACGTTATTTGTCTGCGATGGACGCCTAAACTACTTGACCGATTTTAATTAAATTTGTACACCGTGTGCAGTTTGATCCAACTTGATAGGATAGCTTACAATGTTCCTTAAGGCACACGGAAGATTTTAATAAAAAAAAACTTTTGATAGAACGAAGTCTGTCCGGGCAGCTAGAAGTATATAAAATAACGAAATAAACGCAAAAATTTCTGGTTTTAGTTTTTACTTTTTCCATTGACACCTAATGATATTTAAAAAAATATAGATACGTTATGCCCTTACAAATCAATTAAAAAATCTGTTCCGGAAAGAGCTATAACACACACAACTTTATCTTTAGTTTCACTATACCAATCACATTGACAGAATACACGAAGGCATTTTAACACTGCGCATCAAATGTCAAGCACTTCTGACGACAACAAAAGCGTGCGTATCATCTTGTATTGACAGAGTGACTACGAGCAGAACGGTCAATTGTCTGTTCTTACGCCTTTCATCGTCGGCGTACTAGTGACATATCTACCTCTTTTTACATTATAATATCATTGTTGACACCATCATAAAAATAAAGACAGCCCGACCTTCAATCTCACATAATTTACTCTTTACTTCTATCCAAAAAGTACATTTTTAGCGAAGGCTATACTTCGGCTATTACATAATTATATTGATGTATTTCGTTCACCGTCTGGCTGTGGTTGAAGGAAATCGTCATTATAACGGGCTTGGCTTTGGCTATGGCTATGACTTTGGCTTTGACTTTGGCTGTGATTGTGGCTGTGGCTGTGGCTGTGGTTTCGGCATCAAGACGTAGGCACATTGGCGGTTCGCAGTGGTATGTTGGCTGGCGTAGCATGGCCTTACATCACGTCTGTTACAAGTAGCATTATTTAGGAAAATAATTTCAATAAATATTTCCACTTGCAAGTTGTAACAATCTAGTAATTCATTTTGAAAGTAAACGAAATGTAACCATCTTCTCTTCACGTCAGGAAACCTACACGTAATAAAAAAATGTTTAGATGAGATTAATTAAATTGACACAATATGCTTATTAAGGTTCCGTAGCCAAATGGCAAAAAACGGAACCCTTATAAATTCGTCATGTCTGTCTGTCTGTCTGTCTGTCTGTCTGTCTATCTATCTGTCTGTCTGTCTGTCTGTCCGTCCGTATGTCACAGCCACTTTTCTCCGAAACTATAAGAACTATACTATTGAAACTTGGTCAGTAGATGTATACTGTAAACCGCGTTAAGATTTTCACACAAAAATTGAAAAAAAAACCCTTAATTTTGGGGGTTCCCCATACATACAACTGAAACTCAAAAAATTTTTTTTCGTCAAACCCATACGTGTGGGGTATCTATGGATAGGTCTTCAAAAATGATATTGAGGTTTCTAATATCATTTTTTTCTAAATTGAATAGTTTGCGCGAGAGACACTTCCAAAGTGGTAAAATGTGTGTCCCCCCCTGTAACTTCTAAAATAAGAGAATGATAAAACTAAAAAAATTATATAATGTACATTACCGTGCAAACTTCCAACGAAAATTAATTTGAACGAGATCTAGTTAGTAGTTTTTTTTTTAATACGTCATAAATCGTAAACCGCAAAAAACATCGATCAAAGTTACAATGAAGTACAAGAACTTTTATATTATGTTACTTGCTGCTACGGAACCCTTCATGGGCGAGTCCGACTCGCACTTGGCCGCTTTTCTTTTTATTTGTAAACCGATTAGAATAAAAAAATAAAAAACGCTGTATGTTAATCATACCATCGCTACAATACATGAGTGATCGATAAAGCCGTTTCTGAGATTAGCAGATACAAATGCACAAAAAAAAACTCTTTTGTTATGCGAAAATCTGAGGCGTTTAACCTGGCACTATGAACTTTCGATTTTTTTGGGAACGATACGAATAGGTTACTGTTGAATGCGCTGTTCTCGAAGTTGTTGACGAGTACATGGACAATAATTATTAAAGATCCAGATGGTTTAGTCCACGTTCGGAAAAAAGGTCACTTTAAGTTGACTGGACAGTGTTCGGAAAACAATAAATATATTCTCAATCCCTTATTCTTCAATCCCAAAAGTGTTCGAGTAAATGTGTTTTGCGAGAGCTGGCTTATGGATCGGAGACGTGATACTTAATTATTGGTCGTTTGAAATCACACAGCGCTCTATAAAAAGAGGTATTTTAGGAATTACGCTACGATGTTATCGTAACAATGAAGTTGGTAAGGGAAAAAAATACTGCCATAGTTCGCAGAACTAGCTGGCTGAGGTGGAAATGGGCAGGTCACATCTTTAAAGACAGACAGCCGATGTTTTTGAAAAATCCTCGAATTTCAGCCAAAAAAAGCACAGGACATCCCCGAACAAGTTTACTTATTTGTTACCTAAAGAATAATTACGTAAAAAAAATAAGGAGAGGAATCGCTGAGTATGATAGTAGAGTTTGAAAGACTGATAGATTTTCGTGTGATGAACTATCTATAAATTTAGTTACATAACGTCAGCAACTCGTAAGAAATATCTATTATTGTCTGCGAATTAAGTAAAAATGTTCTATGTCATCAGATCAGATACAAGATTGACTAAAATAAGATAGAGAAGCTGTTTCTTCTTATATGTTTAAAGATAAATCAAATTTACATAATAACATATAGGAGTTTTACGACACATAAAAGTAATCTAATATTAAATCAGGAGAAGCATTGGATGGAAAGAGAAGCATAAAAAGCCCAAATTGATTAATATATAAGACACAAAACAAAACAGTAGTTGATAAAAGGATAAGTGACGATAAAATAATGAAAATTAAGAGATGATAATGAAATAAAGAAATTAAAACAGAATGCTTTTCTCGTCACTGACCTGGGTTGACCAGTAAATAATGATTTTAGGTATCTTATAAAAATAATAAATTAAAATTTATAAAGGACGAGTACAAAATATTCAGATACCAAAATATATGCAATAATAAACTGGGTAAATAAAAATTGCTGCATTTTAACACTTACGAAAAATTTTCAATTGCAAAACATTCAGATATTTCACAGCTTCGAAACAGCAATTAATTTCACTCCAAGCTCAAATAAAATGTACGTGTAACTTTTTAAATGATGTACATAAAACATTTAAATTTGTGCCAATAAAGTGGCAAACTCGAGAACACTCAACACAATAGCAATCGACTCAAATCAGAACGATACGTACTGTACGAGAACTTTCAAACAACATTTAAAATTAAAGAACTTCATAGTTCGGCAATCACGAACTCTCGGGAGGCGTACAAATTGAAACTATGAATTCGCGAATTGAGTCTTCTGCACCAACGCTTCATACTTTAATATCCCTCGGGAATATCCCAGTTTCCTTTGGAGTTACTTGTTAGTTTCTTAATATAATATCACATCACACTTTATCATTTCAGATTAAGTTAAACAATATCACCCTCTCAAGAGCTGTAGATTTCGATAAAACATTATTACTAACGCACACAATTATATCTAGAGACAGGCAGTCAAAAGTTAGAAAACATATTATGTGTATTCAAAAATAGTTATTTTTAAAATTCTTATAGATATATTTTCTTAAAAAAAATTGGAAGTAAAATTTTGTTTCTCAACATGAATTATTTTGTTAGTTTTAATGTTACTAGTCATCAAACGAGCTCACGTTCCACTTAATGGTAAATAGCTATCGTGGCCCATTGACCTCAGCGACACCAAAGGCGTCACTGATGTTTTCCCGGACATGAAGGAGTAGAAGGAGAGAGAAAGAAAGAACTAACTCTTGAGCCCCCCGACGAAACACGACGAAGCAAGAGGGTGTAGTGCTTATGTAAGACAATCATATATTGAATATTAAAGATATTACGAAGATTGTAGTCGAATCCATAATTTCACGGACTAAATTGACAAGTAAAGTATTGTTATGGATTGGAAAAAATTAGACGAAAAGAATGGGTTTCCAGGGGAAGCTGATTAAAGTCAGTAGTATTGTAGTAAAATTGTATATAATGTAAAAGCGTAATTATAAAGAAATTGACAATAAGGTTAGTTTTATTTTAAAAGACAAAAAAATATGATGTCTTTTAATAATATCGATAAGAACAGCAATATTAGGTACTATCATTATTTCTCCATGGGGTTCATCTGGATAACTACCACCCTTGAGCATGAGTCAGCCGCCAAATGACTCGTCGTGTTCCAGCAGGAGACTTGAGAGCCAGTTCTTTCTATCTTTTCTTCTCTCTTTCTTGGCCGGCAACGCATCACTGATGCATTCTGTGTTGCTGATGTCCATGGGCGATGATAACCACTTACCATCAGATGGATCGTCAGCTCGTTTGGCGGCTATTTCCATAAAAAATATATTTATTATATTTTGCCAAGATTTGTGTATTTTGAGTTGTCAGACTAGCCCGTCGAATTACGGATTCTACTATAATTAAGTTATTTATCGAATACTAATATCTTCATTACATGTTATTATTATAGGTACCTATGTATCTTCATAATCTTCTTTAGTAGGTTCTTTATGTAAGAACACATTATTTCAAGAGAAATAGACGTTTATTGTTTAGCCCTAATCGCATTTATTTATTACAACCGAATAATCAGCTTAACCTTATAAGATACCTTACTCAACACAGTTTCAGCAGAATGTAGGATAAGTCCCACAGAGAAGCCTTTGTTTTTATAAGACTAAGACTTCTTAACTCTAATGAACTTTTATACAGTCCCTTGCTACGGTGTGTTACGTAACACTTTTGGAAAATGTTAAACTTGTTTACTATAAGATACTAGTGAACTTTCATCACTTAAGTAAATTATTTACTGCATTGATCTTCGTTTGGAACATCGTTATTATTATCGGAATTTCTTGTTCGCATTGAAGATCATAGCCTAATTTGTATTTCTACAATTAGGCTTCTGACAACTAAGTTTTCGTGACAAACAAATGCTTGATATAAGAATATGGGTGCACCTACATATTTATTTATCATTATTTATTTATTGAATTGACAATAAATAAAGTATGACATATTAATAGGGTGTAAACATAAACTCTTTAGAGTTTTAACGTACACCCTGCGCCGTCGATATACGTTAATAAAATTAAAAATTCATAATTATTTATAAATAATATTACGTGCTACACATTTCTTTATGAAGAAAAAATCTTAAGCCAGCTACACATTTTATAAACAGCATGAGGGTAGATCACAAAATCAAGTCGCGTAAAGACCTTTTATGGATATGTGATGTCTTATTAGCGTATACATATACTATTTCTATATTTCACTTGCCTCGGGTATTTTAGTAAAGTGAAACGTGTGAGCATTTTTATTGAAAAATTAGTAAACGCCCTCGCTTCGCTTCGATAAACCTTTCCGTATCCATACTAGAATAAATGACATATGGACGGTATTTTTAAATTAACTTATATTATTTGTGAATCGATTAAAATAAAGCAAAATACTAAATGTTAAACCAAACTACAACACATCAGTGAAAATTGCATCTAAATTCGTTTAGCCGTTCCTGAGATTAGCTGGAACAAACGAACAGAAAAATATTACAGTTTAATTATATGTATTGATTGATTTTATTTCACGCTACAGTTACGTTTTTTGCTTTGATCTGACATACTATATTATAATCTGATAAGTAATTATATGATGTCCTTCGTGACTTTTTTGGCTTCTTAAGATACTTGTTGTTTTTAAATAAATTTTTCTTCTTTTTTTTAATCTAGCAATCTTGTAACAAGAGAAAGCTTGAAAGTTATTTCACAAAAGCCGTCGAAACTTTCCTAAGACATCTATATGTATATTGTGTAGTGTTTTGTTAGTTTTTCGCTTCTTTATCGCCTTTAAGTTCCGTCGTACGGTTGAGTTTAGAAGTTTCACTCGGATACGATTCTCACATTTTGTCTAATTCATTATGTGGATGCTTTTACGTCTATTATTAAAAGACTTGAATGTCTTTTTATTTTAAAAATTATTGCTTAATTAAAAACGATTTTTTTTTCAGTCCTGTGTTTATTTGTTCATTTTTATTTGAATTTACTAAACAAAAAGGTGCATGAGGTGTTTACTCATTAAATTTAAAAAAACATGATCAAGCCAATCATCTATTCATTATTAAGAGGTAAAGGCGCACAAATGCACAAAAGTTTTTAATTCTATGATATTTTGAAACCTACCTGAAAACCAAAGAAAGTTCTGAATCAAAAATTCAAAACTTAGACTAACGTTTCACTAGTGTTTCATAGTTGAAACTATATTTCATGTAGTATTACTTCCTTTAGGTCTCCTCTGAGAGTTGTGTAGTTGAGTTTAGAACGTGGCCTAGTGCCGACGCGCTATATTATTTAAGGACTTGGTTTCCTTGTTTCTCGTGTGGCCATTTCTATTGAAACTTTAGCTTAGTACCTTAACTCAGGTTCTTGTATTTTCCTTATTTGGTTGACGTTATGTATAATTATTTATTTAACTACTAGCATTCTGCCCGAGGCTTTTCTCGCTGATCATGGTCAGATTATGATCTGTCTGTGTACTAAATTTCATGAAAATCCGTTCAGTACTTTTTCCGTGAAAGATCCATACATCCAAAAAAAGTTCACATTTATAATATTGGTGGTATTTCTAATTTCTTTACTATTTATACCTAACAATATTAAAAAAATTAAGTCTTATGCCTAGCAGTTCAAACCCCGGTTCAATTCAAATTTTCGTCGTTATGTTTGTTTTAGAAATGTTTCCTCAATTCGATGAATAAAAATCTCATGAGTTAACATGAAAATGCTTTTATGAATGACATTTAAAAAGTATATTATTATAATATAAAACAACACTAAAAAAAAGAAACACGAAAATCACACAGCTTTTATAAATAAAAGGCGTAAAGAGCGCGCCCAGTTGCGACAAGTTCCACAACAAAGTTAGGTGACTTAAGTTTTTATAGCAAATAAACGACTCTCCACGCTCTTATAACTCACTCGTGTGAACTTCGAGCTCAAACTCTTCAGATTTGTAAATACTGACAGTCTACCAATCTTTGATTGGTTGGTTACTTTATATCGTTTCATATTATTGATTCAATCTTACATTTTACAAGATTTGTACTTCTTTTACGACAATTACGCAGACGTAGGTATGTTTGTCTCAGTTAAAGTTGACTTAAGTTATAGTAAATTTTTAATGTTTTTTTTTATTATTTAAATTGGTTTAGATATAGAAAGCTAGTATTTTTTATTCCATATAATTTACGAGTATTATAGCATTTTGTCTCTTTGTCGGTTTGTCTTATTGTCTGTGGCAGATTTTAGATACAATCGATGCAGATGTGGCTCATTGATGTACTGTAAGCTTGGATTAATATAATATGATGTTTGATTTTAAACTTAACTCATCGTGGACTGAACACATTTTTACTATGATACGGGTACTCACGATATATATTCCATACGCCGATATTTCGACCCAGTTGCATGGATCATGGTCACGGCTAGACTGTGGTGGCGCGGAGAAACTCTTGACAGGTTGACAGACGACGTTGATTAATTTGTCTATGACGGATGACGTATGTCAGAAACTGGATGTTAGATGTCGGATGACGTGTGGCACTAATACATCAGTCATCTACCTTACGTCTCGATCGTTTTTGAGCTTTGTGAACCCTATCACGACACACAACACTGACCACATCTTGCCGCACCACACTAGACACTTTTCGGGACTTGCATAAACTAACTACTGGATTCCACGTCGGTGCTAACTTAAAACCGTCCTCCCTATTAAAATTTTTGGGGTGTTTTTTGATTTCGATGGCTTCACGCACTAGCCGTGGTATGTGGTGGCGTTCCGTGGCAATCACCTGAGGATTGTGAAGCTCGATCCAATGGTTAGTACCCGATTCGAGAAGATGTTCTGCAACAGCTGATTTATTCCCGTCGTTCTTTTTGACTGCTGCTATGTGTTCTTTTATGCGCTGCGATATCGATCGTTTTGTTTGTCCGATGTAGCTGTTTCCGCAGCTGCAGTCAATTTTATACACCCCTGGACACTGATAAGGAATTCTATCCTTGGGGGAACGTAAAAAGGAGGCGACTTTCTTATAAGGCGTAAAAATATCGGTGTATGGAATATATATCGTGAGTACCCGTATCATAGTAAAAAAAAATATGATGTTTGTTTTATTTAAAGTTTAGGTATAAAAAAATATATTACAGAGTGATTCGAGAGATATCAGAAAGTAATAAGTAGTGCGTATCCTTTTTCGCCGCAGCTGCCTAAAATTTGTAGATCTTCAAAATATTGTTTGAAACATAAACTTGAGTCTCATCGCCACTTAGTCAATTACTTGATAAAGTCTTATCACAGTCACGCTTGCCACTCGTATCAATTAGTTTTGATTACACTTGGAGCGTTTCCAACTGTAAAGATTTCACCCTCGCTACCCTCGACCATTATTTAATAAACACTCTACTCCATCTTGAAACTCACCCTTCTTTTCTTACACCTACGTTGTAAAATAGACCTGGCTGGATATAGCTTAACGTTTATTTTAGAATCCATGCGTTTCACACACTGTTCTTATTTTATGAAAGACGTAAACACACCGGAACTGCATTTGAAATTAAGTCTTCGTTCTTTGGGAATAAGTTTCAGTTTAATGTGGCTTAAAGTAAATTATGAGCGAATATAGGTCAGTGGTTCCGCCGGTGCTAGATTTAGTAAATGTAAAATTATAGCTGCAGTTTATATCAAAAATAAAAAAAATAAAAAAAATTCAAGATGTTTCTACGCAAGTGCAAGCATGCATAAAGCGTGTTATTAGTGATATTTATAATAATACTATGAGGAGACTGTAGGTTAAATGAAGGGTAAAAGTGAAGCTAATTTAATGTATTATCAAGTATAGAAAAATATTTTATGTTATAGAGTGATAACTTAATATCATAGATCTATATGTATATACTATACTAGACAGGCTGTTCAGTACTAAAAGTTTCGACACCTACGTTGACACCATATGGTGCCAACGCATTTTAGTCGGCTGCGAGCAAGCGAGACAAGTAGATGTCATTTTTAAAAAACCCCGACCGTTCAAGAACACATTATAACGCATATTGTGCACAGTTAAAACGCCTTCATCATTTACGTTTGAACTTTATTTGAGTTTATTTAAATTATAATTGGTAAATAACTATATTTTTACTTACATAAAAAAAATTGTGCAAAATATTATTATTTGATGTCCGCCATCTTGAACCGAACTTGACCGAACGAAGCGCTGTCACAGAGTATGAAAAATGCTTGAAAAATATGACACGGATATTGTTCGGAACAGCCCGTCTATATATTTAAGTCTATGCTTAATAAGATACATAAATTACGTGTCACGTTATTTGTCCGCGATGGACTCCTAAACTACTTAACCGATTTTAATCAAATTTGCACACCGTGTGCAGTTTGATCTAACTTGAAAGAGATTGACGGAAGGTTTTAATAAAAAAAAAACTTTTGACAGAACGAAGTCTGTCCGGGCAGCTAGTGGTGTTATAAAATATTTCATAATAAAGTAGTTATTAATATAATTAAAACGATTAAGTATACTAATAATGCTACACACTCATAACTTTACATAAGTTTTCCTGCGTCGTTGTTGAAATGGATAACATACATACAAAAACACATACACATACTAACGCCCCAACTCAGAGCCACTAACGGTTATTTAAATCCCTCCTTAGTACAGAATTTGTATGGTGATTCTTTGTTAGTGACTCTGAGTTGCGGCGTAAGACTAAGATCATACACCTAAACTAGGAATAAAAATTAAAACTCATCATTCAAACTCCCATATATAGATTTTCTATCCATTTGTAATTTGAGCATAAAAATTGGTTACACATTCAGATCAGTTAGATCATTATTTTGAAGTTTTGATCAGCCATATGCACCTAAAAAGCGCATTTTGAGATTTCTTTACAAGTTCTATTAGAGCGATTTCGTTCGGGCAAGTTAACTCACTGGAGAAAGTGGGGTCTAACGGCATACGCTACCTTTCTTAACTAATTAGGTAAAATTAACTTTAATTTGTCATGAGGAAGTTATATTATAATAATGACTACACAAAGGAAATTTTTTTGTGGCGCAAATTCAATTAATTTTTGATAAGTTATTATATTCTGCTATGTAGGTATTTTATTCTGTTCTGAAAAAATACCGTACCCAGAAAAAACCTCACATTTTCCTTAATATCGCCAAAGTTTTCAATGTTATTTGCAATTTGGAGGTCGTATTCAGAATTGGGTATGCTCAAATTAATAAAATCGTCAAAAACTTCACAAACACTCATTTCCTTATTGGATTAATATTTTTTTTCTCTTGAAAAATATTATCGGTGGTAGTTTACCGACGTGTGCGTCTTAATTTTTTAAATAGCCTACAAAGATCCACGAAAAATGGACACAGTCGTCCATGGACAAAGTAACATCCAAGAAATGACCGACGCATTGCGACTGAAAGTAAACCGGGGACCAGAATTATTATTGGTTTCCGATTTTGAAGAGTTATGCTTATAATTTTTCGTAGCAGTGTATAATAGTCTAGAATGCATTAATACCGTTAGATTAAACCAGATGATACAGTAACCAGTGCCCAGTGAACTGCAAAAGAAGGACCTCTTTCGTTGCATCTTGGCCTCTTTCGTTGGGCAGCAGGGTGTTTATTAAAAAACACCAAAAAAATGTAATCCTGCCAACAAATCACGTTAAAAAAAGACAGTCAATCTACACAGATACTAAAGTTCCATAAATCATTACCAAGGTGTCAGCTGCTCCAAGCCGCAAAGCCAAAAGAAATACTCAACATTACTAGATTACTGCGCAATACCAAATATTATGATATATCGAACAATAAGATATTGCTCTTCATCTCCAGACATCCTCAGACGTTCAACAAAAGCCTGTGTCACGAAAGTAATATATTTGCCAAATTTCATTTCTACCCGAAGGATCGTCCGTAAATCAATCAACCAGCGCTGTATTGAAATATCTACTAACGATAGTACAATGAAGAAAACAAACGCGTGTAGAAATGTAATGTATCATTTTATTCTCTGAAATATTAATCGCTGCATGAAATGCTCGTCAATAGTTCCTTTTGTTCGGTAAAAGTGTATCTTCAAAAGACTGTATTTCATTTTGTACTCATTCGTCGACGGAAACTAAATAGTGATGTAGAGTTTTAATGACGTCACTATTTGGATAGCAGATGCCATCTTTATAGCAATAGCAGGAAAATAAGCAGACAAGGTATAGCTATATTAAAGGTCACTTTTTTACATCAATAATTCAAAGAAATTATGTGACACTTTGCCATCGTGCGTGAAGAAAGTATTGATCCCATTAATAGGCTGGATCTGTAGTACTGGAATGGAGATAAGTATAAAAATACTATTGCCTTTAAGAACATAACAAGCCAGAAAACTCATATAGTGCAATAGCAGAAAAATAAGCAGATGAGGTGTAGTAGCTATACGTGTATTAATGGTCAGTCTTTTAGATCCATAATTCAAGGAAATATCTAACGAATAGCCATCGTGCCTCGAAGAAAGTGTTGATCCTATTGATAGGCTAGATCTGCAGGATTAGAATGGAAAGAAGTATAAAATAATACAAGCTTTTAGAATAAAACGAGCCAGGAAACTATTATAGTGGTTATAAAGCCAGGTGATTTACAAAAGATATTTGAAGTTGTGATATATTATGATAATCTTGATAATGTATCAAAATAACCAGACTGCTGGTATCAATAGCAACTATGTTTCTGTGGTTTGATGTTGAATGTAATAGGCATCATTAGAAAAGTCAGCATTATACCACTATTTAAAACAGGCGAAAAAACCGATATTAATAATTACAGACCGATTTCTATATTACCAACACTCAGTAAGATATTCGAAAAGATCATACTGAATCAAATGCTTACTCACTTCAACAATAATAAATTATTACATCCGGAGCAATACGGTTTTACTAAAGGTCGTAGTACAACTGATGCCGGAGCCAGGCTCTTAAAGCATATATATGAAGCATGGGACTCATCTCAAAATGCTATAGGTATATTTTGTGACTTATCAAAAACGTTTGATTGTGTTGAGCATGATACTTTACTGTCTAAACTTAGTCACTACGGCGTGAAAAACAAGGCCCTTAACTTGCTCGCTTCTTATTTGAATAATATGATATAAAGGGTTAATATAAACGATGAAAAGTCATCAGGGTCATCTACTATTATGGGTGTACCGCAAGATCGATCTTAGGCCCTTTTCTTTTCCTTGTGTATATAAATGATTTACCATATTATGTAAATAACCATGCGAACATTGTGCTGTTTTCAGATGATACATCATTAATATTTAAGACTGATAGGAAAAAAAATATAATTTTGACGATGTTAATAGTGCTCTGTCGCATGTCTTACATTGGTTCACTATAAATAATTTACTTTTAAATGCAAAGAAAACCAAATGCTTAGAATTCGTGCTACCAAATGTAAAAAAAGTCCATAAATCTCTTAAATTAAATAATGAAACATTAAATATAGAGGAATCCACAGTCTTTTAAGGGGTAACCTTAGATAGTAAACTGCAATGGGGCCCGCACGTAGCATCTCTCACAACTAAACTCGCTAGGGCTGCTTATGCTGTTAAAACAATAATACAACTCACTGACGTCGACACTGCTAGGCTTGTTTATTTTGCATATTTCCATAGTGTTATGTCTTATGGCATTTTGCTGTGGGGCAAAGCAGCCGATATAGAACAAATTTTTGTACTACAGAAAAGAGCCATTAGAGCTATTTATAAACTAAAATCAAGGGAGTCCTTGCGTGTCAAATTTAAAGAAATAGGTATACTTACAGTAGCTTCCCAATATATTTATAGTAATTTAGTCTTTATAAGGAATAACATAACTGCATATAAACAAAATTGTGACTTATCAAATCGGCAAACAAGAAGGATGCATCAATTGGCTACATCTTCGTACCGTCTTGCTAAAGTGCAGCGTTCTTTTATGGGACTCGGTGTAAAATTCTATAATAAAGTCCCAAAGCAAATACGTGACTTTCTGGTGGAATCTTTTAAGAAACGTGTAAAAATTCAACTAGTAGACAAGGGTTATTGTAACATAGATGATTATTTAAATGATAAAGATGCTTGGAAATGACCAGCCAGGCAACCAGTTCTGCTCAGGTTAGAGAATACCTATTTTTGTAATAAATATAAGTCTTATTTTTAAAAGATGTGCTGAGGAGTTTCTTTACGGCTTTTCTTCTCCTCCATGACAAAGCACCTTTGCGAAAAGCTGGTAAATTAAAAAAATGACGTGCATAAGTGTATCAGTGATACCTACATGAATAAAAGATTATTTCATTTCATTTCATATCGCTAGAATCTAGTTTAGTTCTGACACCTAAGAAAATCATGGCATCAGTAAAAATGTTAAGAGCTCCAAAATCACACATTTACTTCAAAGCATCCAGGTCGTAATAAAGACGGGACAGGATTATAAAATTACTTAACCTATTGTATATTTTCAAATGATTTCCCTCGATAGACCCTGTAAAAGATACCCAATATCCGTTGGTTCATTTATTGTCTTTTTTCGGTCTTTCCTTTGCTCAAAGGAGAGATTAAATTCCGTTGCTACTCGTTAAGACGGGCTTTGCTTTTATTACATTGATTAAATAGTTACAGCTCATTGATGATAGCGTAATGGCTTGAAAGATGTTGATTTACCTAGTTAAAGTCGTTATAGCCAACGATAACGCTTATTATGAGGAATTTAGCACTTTAAACATTTTGAAAAATGATATTTATTTGCCTTTGAAAGTCTGTTGAAATTGACAGAATTAAACAAGATTATTTCCTTAACATTATTGACGACCCGTGTGGCGTAATGGTTACCATGCCGGATTGCCGCACCAAGGGAGCTGGGTTCGATTCCCAGCGAGGCGAAAATTTTAATGATGAGTTTGAATTTTATTCTCGGTCTGGGTGTGAATGTCCTTGTCTAGTGTGTTGTCGATGGCACCCATGACACAGGGAATCCTAATGTGGCTATGAGTGTGAATTGTTATTTATTTATTTATTTATTTATTTATTATTCTTTGTTTCTTCTTTCTTCGATATTACCTTCTTCATTTGTACGATTGGCCACTTACCATCAGGTAAATCATCAGCTCGTTTGTCAACTGGTTATGTAAATTAAAAAATAATGTAATTATCATTCGTCTTCTTGTATTATAGTCTTCATGAACATTTTTCGAGTGTGGATAGATAGGCATGTATAGTGTAGGTGGCAACTTGTTTGAAATATGAACCAGAAAGAAAATATTGTTGTATCATCTGACTATCTTGTAGTTGACAACGCTATTCTCTTATATACCTATGTTGTGACAATACCGGTTTCCGACTCCCCAAGTAACTTACTTTGACAACTTCGAAAAGAAAGATTTGCTTTTCTTTGAGCAAGTTTCTCAACTCGTAATATAAGCGCGATAAACATTTATCTATAGGGCAAAGTGTTTACTTAATGTCTTTGATTTATTACCAACGGGTCTTTTGACTAGCGACACAGAAATATAGCCTTCAGGTAAGCCTTCAAGGACGACAGAAGTTTTGATTTGTAATGACGGGTTCTCAAATGGCAAGACTTGTGCAAAGTGTCTATCGCAGATATTTGTAAATAAGTGATCAATTTTGTTGGGTCGTTTGTTATAATTTCAGATTAATTTTCCATTTATCTTTTGAATTAATGCATAAATTATAATTATGTTTTTATGTTGGTTTATTATAGTGAACAATATTCAAAATTTTATAAAAAGCGTACAGTGTACTACTTATTCTCTGTTTAAAAATATATCTTTAAATATATCTTTATTTTCTCCACCGCTGTCTCTCTAATGATCTTAATTATTCAAGATTTTTTTTTATTTCAACCAGAATGCTTCACTTTAAATTATTTGCATTTTTATCTTCTTTGAAAGGTGCTTTCATTGCTTTATTCGATTTGCAATAATTATGAAGTACTAATCATTAATTTTTAGATTAGTCAAGATTAATTATTTCCGGAACAAATAAACAATAATTCCCTTGATAAGACGTAAATCACATAACTTCCTCAATATTGGTCACACGTCCCAGTCGTTATCCGAGATTAGTCGAGAGCGCGACTAATTAACCGCGACTAATTGCGATGACTAATAACTTACTCAAATATCATTGTCTGGTCACATAACCGCAGCTTGTAAGCATGTGATGATACTATTGTGATGACGTTTTCGTATAGTTTGATGAATGTTACTACTTATTAGTAGTATTCATTGTAGTCATTAGCGTTAGGTTACTAAGATGACAACATTGCAATATAAAAAGTAAGAATTTGTACCGCCCTATGCCTATGTCATACACAAATTAATCGCTCCTTAGTACAGAATTTGTATGAAGATTCCTTACTAAGGAGCGATTAAAGTAACCGTTAGTGACTCTGAGTTGGGGTGTTAGACTTGATAGTTTTGCTAAAATATACTTCATGGACAAATTTAGAACAATTATGGTTTTATTAAATGAATAGATTATGTAAGTAGTGACAAATTTTAGTATAATTTATAGCTTATGAGGCAGAACGTTGATCTCCTGTATTTGTATGTGGGCTTGGATCCAAATTCTGTACGCAGCTCTACCATTCGAAATTGTTCATTATAAAATGTAATATTGATTGGGCGAAGGAAAACATCATGAGGAAACAAATCTTTGTACCTTTATACTTTGTTACTTTAAAGGTGTATGAAGTCTGCCAATCTTGTACCATTGACTATTACATGGATTACATGTTATGTGGTTGGTACCTACCATTCTCTAGTGTCTGCTAGAGATACTATATGTGAAACATCACAAACATTAAATCCATCCATTCACTAATGACGTCACTTATAGCTGACCCACTGAAGATAAACAGGTCGCTCCCCGTATTCGACAAATCAAAGCACTATTTTAATTGAAATTCTTCGAAATCTGGCTCAAGAGTTTATTAAAATATAGTTTTATTAACACAGATATTTATATTTTTGACAGTAAGTTTTATTTGAACAACAAACGTACCCGTTTGTTATTTCATGATTTTTGTATTTTACACCAATCAAAGTATCGTCGTGACCATGACTAGGTTTAGGGCATGGAGGATAGAGTTGAAGGAGGTCCATCTCTGTGTATGAAAAGTGTCCGTAAAAACGCGTCCAAAAATAAGGGCATAGCCGCGTTTATAGCTCTAGTTTCATAATACCTTTCATATTAATAAAACCCTGGTATTTAAACACTAACTAGTGATTTCCACAAATTATACAGCTCCATATTAAGTACCAAATCAAAGGCTTTTAGCATCACACTTAATTAACGGTTCCCGGCGTTCAAACTTCGTCCCCTTTAATCTAACGTCGTAATTTTACCCGAGCCCGGATCAGTGATCTTTATTACCAAGGGGTAGGGTTTGAATTTGCATGAAATCTAATTCATTGGGCAGTCAAGTGCTCGAATTATTATGACGTATGGGCAAGTCTCATTGCTCGGCTGAGATTAAGTAAAGTGGAGATTTGGAGACAGTTGAGCTTCACATAGATAGACCGAAACGGCGACATATTACGTATACTATATGTATAATGTTAGTATTGGTGTTTGGATTTTACATAGCTAACTACTGATTATACATATTATTATTATATCATTATAGCCTCAAGTCAAACAATGATCAAAAGTACTAACTAAAAAATTCAATATATTTTGTAAATATTTACATATTTATATATTAATTTTATTTGTAGCGGTCGTAAGTACTTTTCCCGGTCAAAAAGAAAGCTGGTTCTGCAATACTAACTAAAACAAAACATTTTACTATCGATTTTAGAAGATAATGTTAGTTACCCAGGTATTTAGAAACCTGTAGCTCGAGCACGAATATTTGCGAGAAAGTATTCGTATGGTTAACGTAAGCAATTTGTCAAATTTGTATGTCATTTTAGTACCATTTACGTACGATAGGGGCGCTTTTGAAAAAATGCCATACAAATTGCTTACGTTAACCATACGAATACTTTCTCGCAAATATTCGTGCTCGAGCTAATGGGCTTAAACTGGATGGTCCAGGGTTAGTGACCTCCAGCAGGGACCTAGCAACATGGTCACGTTAGTAGTAAAACAATTTATTTAAGCCTTCTGTCCAGGTAGACGCAAGACGCACGCTATCGTTAGTAAAATTATCGCTTGCTACCATCTTGCGTAGTAAAGTACAGAATCTTTGTCTATATTTCATTATGCAGCTTGTGCAATCGTTTAATGAAGCGCCATGGGCAGGAGGCCTTATTGATGAGCCACAGCAAAGTTTAAATACTATAGAAAGATGTTTCAATAATTAACAAACTCTGATGAACGACATAACTTTATAAGTCCCCAAAATTGGAAGTTTCTGTTCTCTATACCACACAGTTTAAACAAGATGGTATACCGTATAAATGTGTATGATACTTCTGTCACACTTCCTCTAGTTTTAGTTGCAATATCAGAGACCTAGTTCCTACTAGGTCTTTCTAGCTACATATCTCAGTTATAGCTAGATGATTAATATTAAAATAACATAAGCAACTTGTCGGCGTTTCGTTAACCTTCTAGTACTTTTTTACATAGTTTACAGGAGAAAGAAAAAACGGAATTATTGGAACGAAGTTCCTTATCGCGCGTTGCGAAAAGGGGCTAGACGGAAAAATTAACGGCCGGTCTCAATAATGTACCAACAGATGGAAGACTGTGGATAGGGCTACCATTAGTATGTTATCTGTCATACTTGTCAATTTTTCAGACGCAAAGATTGACAAGTATGACAGATAACTAGATACTAATGGTAGCCCTATCCACAGTCTTCCATCTGTTAGTACATTATTGAGACCGGCCGTAAGACGAAAAGTAGTAACGATACTTTTTGCCGTCGTTTATTAATTAAAGCGAGTTACTAGGCGACTAGAAGTCTTCGAGGGTACGACAGTACAATCGTAGTATGTGGCTGTCTTATTTACTCTTCGGTATTTAGCATAGGCACAACAGGGATATCTATATTACGATCATGCACATTAAGTTATTAGACACTTGTCAGAGTGGCAGTGATGGATTTGTTCTATCACTGTCGCTCTTCCGCATATTGATTGGCATGACGGGAGAAATGGCAATAATAGCTTAATGTGCATGATCGTGATATGGACGTCCCTGTTGTGCCTATGCTAAATACCGAAGAGTGAATAAGACAGCCACATACTATGATTGTATTATCGCACCCTCGAAGACTTCTGGTCGCTTAGTATTAATCGAAAGGAAATTCGTTCCATCCGGGTGTTCCTTGACACCTCTCATTTATTTTATCTTTCCTATTTTAAATATCAAAAATTTTAAAGACACTTTGGTTTTTATCACTTTTCTTGATATTTTAGACGTATATTTAGGATTGTAAATACAGCTTTTAATTGTTAACTTTCAATTATGTTGAGGAGTTGACAGTTTTTACGCTTGGGTATTATAAAATCTAGATTTTCTACATATGAACTATTACTGTGTATTTATACTGCGTATTTAGGTAATTTAGGTATACTAGGTAAAAAATATATTAATACATAGTTACTTATGTTTACACTAATATCAATAATACTGTTTATGATCCCGATTGTTGTGAAGTAGCCATTGCCTAAGGCCAGGCGCACACATTTTGCTATTTTTGATATCGACTGCATATTTTGGTCAAGTATCGTTTGTAAAAAACTAAATATTCATTGATTTTCTGACAATTAAAACTCAATTTATATGATTTTTTAGTCTAGCAATAGTTAAGTTCTTTATATATTATTTTCAACATAATATTTTATTAATTGGTTGGCCAAAAGTTGTATGTATGTGTACGGCCTAATGATTTGTGTGTAGTCACGGTTTATGATTGATATAATAAAAAAAATCCTTTTTAATGTTGTTGTTCTGTGTATAATATTACATAATACTAATAATATTCGTCATCTACATTTTATTAACTCTGCAGAAGGATTCAATTTATATCTCTCAAGACTGTAATAGAACCTCATAGCTTTGGGGGCTTTCCCAAACCAAAGATTCCATCGAAATTACTAGTGTTGACAGTTTAATTTCATGCGCTTTCAAACTTAATTAAAAGGGGGTTTATTTTGTTTGTTAGACTTGGCAGTCAAATGTTTTTTTCAATAACTAGTGGATCCTCGGCGTATTCTACGTCTACAACACAAAAAAATTGTATGGAAAAAATCGAAAATAGAAAATGTGTGTAATGCATTATTGCCTTTCAAATGAAACCATTTTGAGGCATATCGGTTGAATTGTTTCAAAGTCGTTTTTTTTATGCTTTTAGCAGGCAAACGAGCAGACGGGTCACCTGATGGTAAGTGATCACCGCCGCTCATGGACATTAGCAACACTGGGGGCGTCACCAACGCGTTGCCGGCCAAGAAAATGACGATAGACCCGCTTCTTGAAGGACCCCATATCATAGTTTAGGGGGAACACCGATGCAGGAAGTTTGTTCCACAGTTTACACGTACGAGGTAGAAAATTACGTGAGAACCGAACTGTGGACGAATGCCAAGTATCCAGGTGATGTTGGTGGAACCTGGAACCCCGTGATGTACGGTGTCGAAAACTAACTGCAGGTATTAAGCCAAATAGTTCTTCAGAACATTCCCCATTGTACAGCCGGTAGAATACGCAGAGAGAACCTACATCTCTCCTCAACTCGAGTGATTCTAGTCCGTCTGTAAGCATGGGATCGTCGACAAGACGAATAGCTCGCCGTTGAATTCGATTGAACGGATCCACTTGGCCAGCAGGGGCTCCAGCCCAAAGGTGGGAGCAGTACTCCATGTGTGGTCGAATTTGCGCCTTATAGAGCATCAACCTGTGCTTAGGCGTGAAGTACTGCTTAGCTCTGTTGAGCACTCCCAATTTCTTTGCAGCTAGTTTGGCCTTACTTACCAAGTGGTCCCGAAACTGAACTTCATTCGAGATGTCAACACCAAGGATCCCAATGCTTTTAGAGATGTTAATGTTCTGGAACTGTGGTGCTATGACAAATGGGGTTTTTTTAGCGGTTAACGCGCAAACGCGTTGTGTCTTCTCAGGGTTGAACTGGACTAAATTTAGTCTGCCCCATTCTGAGACCCGCTCCAGAGATGTCTCGACTTCAGACACAAGTTTCATCCTCTTCTCCTCAATCTGCACCCGAGAAAGGTTTGCTCGACCTGTATAACGGGCGTCACCCGTGCTGTCATCAGCATAGCAATGAATATTCCCGATGTCCAGCATATCATTGATATGCATGATGAACAGTGTGGGTGAAAGTACAGAGCCTTGTGGGACGCCAGCATTTATGGGCTTCGTATCTGAGCATGTTCCGTCAACGACGACCTTGATGCTCCGCTCCGATAGAAAACTGGCAATCCATTTGCACAATTTCTCGGGTACTCCGTAGGAAGGCAGTTTAGACAATAATGCCTTATGCCACACCCTATCGAAGGCCTTTGCAACATCCAAGCTTACAGCCAATGCTTCTCCCTTGCTCTCGATTGCTTCTGCCCAGAAATGAGTAAGGTATACTAAAAGATCGCCAGCTGACCTGCCGTGGCGGAAACCGTATTGACGGTCACTTCTATTGTTTTTCATATCTAATATATAAAATTCTCGTGTCACGGTGTTAGAAGTTGAACTCCTCCGAAAAGGCTCGACCGATTTTCGTGAATCTTTGCGTGCATATCGGCTAGGGTTGACAATCGGACAACATCTATTTTTCATCCCACTACCCCTAAAAAAAATTTGGCAGAACAACGTTTGCCCGGTCAGCTAGTATTATATAGATTCATCGTTTACCTAGCAAATGAATCATCTATACTAATATATAAAGAGGAAAGATTTGATTTTTTGTTTGCATTGAATAGGCTCCGAAACTACTGAACTGATTTGAAAAATTCTTTTACTGTTGGGAAGCTACACTATCCCCGAGTAACATAGGCTATATTATATTTTCAAAAAAATTAGGGATCCTTAATAAAACTCAAATAATGTAACCCAAGGTGTAAAAAAATAAGAAAACCGAAGCAAAGCGAGGGCGATTACTCGTATTGAATATAGACACATTGATAAAAATTATGTGTGTGTTAAATGGTGGTTGGTATGTATTAGTATTTACTAATGAAACATGTTGATACGTTTTTTCGGACAAGACAGAATCGTACTTTTTTATGGATATAGCCAGCAAACGAGCTGACGATCCACCTGATGGTACGCGCTATGGTCGCATGGACATCAACAACGCCAAAGGCATCACTGATGCGTTGCCGGTCAAGAAAGAGAGAAGAAAAAAATGGAAGAACTGGCTCTCAAGCCCCCAGCCGGAACACGACGAGTCGTTTAGCGGTTGACTCATGCTCAAGGGTGGTAGCTCCATCCAGGCGAACGCCATCGAGAAATAATAATAGTAATAATGGTGTTAATTAACAATTAAAATCAATATTACTCGAGGGGTCCTAACATTAGCGTGCCGGATTTAGTTCGCCTTTTACGACACCCATCCAGCGTGAGATTGGGGTTAGTATTCTAAGCCGCCCCAATACGGCTAAACTAGTTGTCAGGCATTATCAGCCATATTATCATGAAAAATAAACAGTTTAGAGAAAAATAAATCCCTGAAAGCAACTGCAGAAACGTCAAACTTAAACTTCTTATTCCTCCAATATATCATTATCGACCAAAACAACCCCCAAATTTATCTTAATAGTAGCGGAAATGGAATTCTTTAAGGAAGCTTATGTGTAATTTGGTCATCTCATTCTGCCTATTAAGGAAGAAAAGGGACAAAACGATTCGTGCAAGGGCCTATTGTTCAGAAAAATCGGCCAAGGAGCCATGACACTCAAGGGAACTAAATCTATATGTATTGAGGAGCAGTCTCACTGGCAGTGGTAGAGCGATTAATATTTGTAACACTCGACGAAAAATGGGGGGTGCTATAAGTTTGACGTGTCTGTGTATCTGTATGTATCTCTGTGGCATCGTAGCTCCCAAACGGATGAACCGATTTTGATCTAGTTTTTTTTGTATCAAAGGTTATCACTTATCGAGAGTGTTCTTAGCTATGTTAAGTGTAAATAAGTGTTTTTTAAATTTAAATTTAAGATTTTTATAATAACGCAATTTTCCACCTTTGCAATAAAAAATCAGAAATTAATCGAGCTTTTTTAGTGTAGGATAGGGCTAATCTAAAACTTTGTCAATAATCATCTCTTGTTATTTGGACAATATATAGTTCAATACTAAATAAAGTCAATGTTTACTCAGAGCAAAACTCATGATAAAGTAAAATAATCACATAAAATCCTATAAAAAATTAAACTTTTGTACATGCTTCACCTCCTAATCGATTTCAATGTAGCTTTATTGTATTTATGGTCATTTTCAGCTTAATAGATATGATTGTTTTGTACCCGCTACTCTCGTCGAGTTTCGTTACTAGAATTTATATAATATGGGGAAATAAAACTTGTTGTTGTTTAATACTAAAAATCATTTTGGGAAATCGCATCCTTAAACAGTGGATGGTTTAAGTTTGAAGCTGGTAGGTAATAGATCTGTAAAGGCAGAAGCCTGCGCTTGAATTTAATTTCAATTCTCACTAGGAAAAGCATAAATATACAATTTACGTTCATTATTTGCATTTGCAATCCGCAGAATATTGTATTACAAATCTTATAGCAAATGTTTTAAGACGTCAGGCAATTTTCACCTGTATAACCTAAGCCTTACCGTCGAAAACTGCTTACAAGATGTCCGCCTGTTTGTGAACGTAGGCGTGCATAATTCAACCAACAACACGAGATGAGATTGTGGTCACTTTGAGCAATATTATTAAAGGGATTAGCATGCCAATTTGACACATATGTTAACGATATTAAGCTTACAATAGCATGAACGGCTTTGTGAAGCCATTTGCCCTTTAGTTGTGACTGTTAGTCAGTGTGGGCGTGAATAATTCCAATAATCATTAGTTTCAGTATTAAGCTACGGTTTTCTAGAACTGTAGTTGTAGAAGCAATGGACGTAGAAGAAAAGGTCAGGTCTATCCTGGTAAGAGACTGGACTCTGTTACACATAGTTGAATCCCAAGTTTGCCCTGTAATTATGCCTCATGCTATGCTTCGTTTAGTCAAATTTATTTCATCATCATCATATTAAAATTTTCAATTGATATAATTATTATCTTTATTCACCCAAACGTTGTAATTTTCTACTTTAGGATTCAGTGGAGAGATTGGCGGGACCGGCACTTTTTTCCCCTTTCTAATTTACTGATAAATGTTAGGTTACAATACTTTAATTTTAAGTTTAATTGGTTTAGGTTAGTTTACGTTTTGTGATAAGTTAATGCTAAACAGAAAATGAAAAATGCGAAAATGATAAAATAACAAATCAAAGTTTATTCACCCTTCTATTGATATCTCACAAAACATATTTTCTTATCCACTTTTCATCAAGAAATAGGCTTTAATAACAGAATCATTTGTCGTCGTTCGAAAATTTTGTCTTTGTTTGAGTCTATTAAAAATATGACGATCTTTTTTCTTTCAATTAAGGATCTTTTGTTCAAAGTCCATGTTACACAATCAAAGCAAGTTCTTGAACCAAGATAAGAAACACGGAAAATCGAAATGCGACTGTTGCCTTCTTTTGACACTGAAACGTCCAATATTCTAAGGCACTGCAATAACCCTCTTCCGTATGCAAATATGTGAATGTTTTCCTTTTATAATCAAAAGATTCCTATATGTCTATATTATTTTTTGTTTTTATATGTGAAACTAGCGCTCTATCTGCGGATTTGCTTGCGTTTTCTGGGTTAATAAGTTCTTTATATTGAATTCCAGGCCATGGTATAAATGTGCACTAAATTTCATGAAAATCCGTTCAGTTATTTTTGCGTGAAAGATTAACAAGCATCGATATCTCGTCACAAATTTTCACATATTTATAATATTTATACAAAAGAGAACCCAATGGGCTGTGATAATCAATATGACAGCGACAGTAATAATTAATCCTTCTATACATGTAGATAATAAAATATGTACCTAAACTCAATTTAATTAAAACTATAAAATAATCCACGTATAGCAAAAGTTTCCACGCATAAAAATTTCAATATTTTTTGCTCACAGTAATAAAACGAGTGCACAGGAGAGAACAGCTATCCCACTAAGCTATCGGAATGGAATCAAACGGATTGATCCCATTCCGATAACTTGCATGGATATTACAAACGGACATTTTGAATTTCCTTTTTTAAAATACGAACCTGCAACTTCACACGTTAAATTGTTGGGTTTGGCAAAGTTAATTTTGATAAGGGTTTTAAGTAGGTACCTACTGTTTTCAGAGCCTGATTATTGGCAACTGGTCTATAATAGTCACAGAATAGTACTCGGACTTTACACTAGGTCACGTATCGGTGCGTTTTTAAATACTTACACCATTTGTATATGCCATGATGCATTGGCAATCGGCAAACGCAACGATATCGCCCCGTGAAAAGATTTCGTACAGTAATCCCCAGACTTATTGGCCAGCTGAAGATAGCCGCGAGTCGATGCGCATAATATAAAACTCGATTGTGATCACCCGCGCGGTCCTTTCGCGCAGTTGTGCTAACTTCAGCCCGGCCAATAAGTTTGGAGATTACTTTACTTCACAACGCAAGATGCAAGCAAGCTGCCAGCAAGCGACAATTGACGATAGCGTTCGTATGACATGTGTCTACATGGACAGAAAGCGTAAGTAGCTACTCAACATCTGGTGGTATAAAATTGCACCCACTACCATCCTCGTATATTTCGTCTAAGTTTTTAACATGACATGTTTTGATCGCAGTGTCCCACAATACTTGTACGAGTCTATTTTGGTCGGCCTTGTGTGTTAATGACAGACCATACGTGCATTGACATGTCTGCTGGTTTGTGTGTGTGTGTGTGCTATTAACACAAAAATTATTATTTCCTCTTGTGAATTACATAACTATTTTACACTGTTTAAGAATGTGTTTAAACCTACGTATTCTGCGATCACATGACCCTACACTGACCTAGTTTAATAGATTATTGTAAATAGTCAACACGGGATCATCCGGGAGTTTCAATCAAGCAGGGGGTGGATGGGGTCAACTGCGTGTAAATGCGGGGGTCTTTATTGGCAATCAGGTAATGTTTGCATCATCTGATGGTATTTAGCGCCTGGACTATAATAAAATATCTTGTTAGCTTCTTTGTTGAAGTTTTTGGCTTGGTTTTTTGCAGTTGTTACTAGTTTGGATGAAAATTGTGAATTTAGTATTAACCTCTACCTAAAGCTGTACAAAAATGTGAAGATTAGATCTAACTATGGAAATTTGGACGGCAACGCGTTGGTGACGCCTCCAGTGTTGCTAATGTCCATGGGCGGCATGGCGTCTGCTCGTTTGCCTGCTAAAAGCATTAAAAAAATTGCGTTGCGGCTGAGTTTAGATTGTATATAGATTAATAGTTTTCGAAAAAAAGTAAGAATTGATTGGTTAATTAAGTAATTCGTGTAAGAGAAACACAGTTGTCCAATATGTGGATGGAATTTTTTAACCCAACGTAAAACTATTTTTTTAGTATGTTTAGTCAATGATATTATACGTAAAAAAGAGTTTTATATAAGTATTTTGTGCGACTGTTACACGATATCGCGACGAGAAAATGTCGCACATTATAACTACGAGTACAACTACGTTGGTTGCTGAAATCTATACAATACATACATACATAAAAATAAATAAAATTGGAGTGTCTGTTTGTAATATTAAAATAACCGCTTCTTACTAAGTGCATTTGGATGTATAGAAGGTACATATACCAAAACAACATTTTTTACAATTTTTGTCTATCTGTCTGTCTGTCTGTCTGTTTGTTCCGGCTAATCTCTGAAATAGCTGGACCGATTTTGACAGGACTTTCACTGGCAGATAGCTGATGAAACAAGGAGTAACTTAGGCTACTTTTATTTTAGAAAAAAAAATAGTTTGTTGGGCGATACGAAGTTCGCCGGGTCAGCTAGTATATAATAAAATAGCTTGAATAGCCCGGAAAATATTTTGCAATAAATCCTTACATTACGAACAGTGATGAGGTAACCGACCATCAGATTGTTGATGCTGTATGCAAACGCAACTATTGCAAAGACAAAAATATATCCTCAATTTTGCCTTTGATATTATATTTTATGATCTGAACGTAACGAAACTTCTAACTCTCTTTACTTATCCGTTACTGAAAAGGAGCATCTCTAGGATTTTGGGATAGAGGAAGTCGGCAGGGTCGAAGTTTGTCGCGCAGGTGTCAGTGTCATGGCAGACATTGTTTACGGACGTCTGTCCCACGGGGCAGGAACAAACGCCACGATTTCTCAGGACATATTCTTGGCAAGTTTGAGAAATAACTTAGTAAATGTTTTGGGATCTCAAACAAAGCGGTGTTTTCTTTCTTCCCTAAGGAACAGGTAAATCTTAGTTATTTGATTTCCATGTGGCGAGAAAATATGATGTTTTCGTATAATACATTAGACAAAAATATTTAGAAAACAATGCTTGTCCATTACTGCAAAATAAAGTTGGCCTAGAAGGTCCCTTGTGGGATACCAGATCTTACGATTCTTTATAAAGAAAACCTCTAATAGAAACTTTTGAAATTCTTTTATCATTACACGATTTAATCTCTTAAGAACCTTTTAGCCTTTTTAACCCTTCGGATAACTCTTGTTGAAACAAATAAGTATTTTTGCCTCAGGGGTTTTTATTATCTAGAAAAACATAAATCTTGTGTCTTATTTTTTTAATCCGCAGATTTGAGATGATACAGTTAGAAATATACCTATGTTGCTTGAAAATTAATTAAATTTATTTTTGTAAGAAATAATAAGCAGTAAGCCTAGCGGTTAGAATGTTGGTCTCCCGAACGCAGGGGCCCGAGTTCAAATCCTGGCACGTATCTCTAATTTTGAAATATTATGTGCGCATTAAAAGTTAATTATCACTTCTGAAGCAAGTAAGGAACACATCGTGAGGAAACCTGCACACCGGAGACTTCTTCATAAAGTTCTCAAAGGTGTGTGAAGTCTACTAATCCGCATTTGGCCAGCGTGGCAGACTATGGCCTGTATCCCTCACACTGTGAGAGGAGACCCCGAGTCCAACAGTGGGATAATTATTATGGGTTGTTGCTTTGCTTTGCATTTGATAATTACATTTTATTGAAATTGTCGCTTTTATTGTCATGGCAACATAACTACTGCCTTAGTCCATGCGCTTCAAAAACAGAAATCCCACAAAAATTTCATACTTATTCCCTTCAAACTGTTTATAATATTTCATAAAAAATCGACTTGTAATTGCAAACTCCAAAATCCAAGTTCTCACTTAAATCAATTAAACTCAACTTTTTTTCATTACAGGAGGAGTCTTGTCTCTTCGAAACCTGTCCATCTCCGTACCAAGAGCAGTTCTTTCCGGTGAAGGGCAGTCTGCTGTCCTCCGGTGCTCCTATGACCTGGAGGGCGCTGCACTATATTCCATCAGGTGGTACCGAGCTGAGATAGAATTCTACAGATACGTGCCAAGAGAGATGCCACCTACTATGGTCTTTTCAATGCCTGGGACTACTGTTGACGTGAGTCCATTCTTTTATTTTATATTCATAATAACCATTAATGCCAAGCCTCAAATAATTAAATTATTTTTGAAAAGTATACTTTATTTTATTTTAACAGAAATTTTAAAAATAACCTGTCTACCTCTTAACTGCCACCCTACACAAATTATGATATTGAATGCAGTATTTCTGAAATTATTCAATATTTTATTTTATGAATAACGCTTCGTGAGCCAGCTTGAGAGGAACGACGCATCGAAAATCAAAATGACGTCATACGAAACATAAAGCCGCACACACTGCATACGAGATGTAAATACGGTTATAACATTGAAGAAAAATTAAAAGCACAAAACCAGCCTCAATTACAATAAGATATCTCAACCACAAATAAGCAAAAAAATCAAAACTTTTCTCTTTTTAACATTAGTTGAGATTACAAACAAATAAAAAGCCAAGCGTTTGTGGTTAGCCTTAGGAAATGAATAAGCTATTCTCGTTTATATTTAGTTCTGACACGAGAGACAATGCAAGCCTGCATTGTGTCAAGGCTTGTAAACATATCTCATTTTAACCTTTGTCCTTACTTCAGCATTCTGCATAAAGTTTACTGCTTTCACGAGTGCATATACGCATAACAATGCTGTTGTTCTTAAAAGTCTGTGAGCATTAAACGTGTCTGCATTTTATACGAAATTACCCTTATTATGGTTACAGCCTTGAAGTGAATGTTAGTGAGTTTCACTTTTTAACCCCCGACACAAAAAGAAGGATTTTATAAGTTTGATCTCTCTGTGTGTTCCATCGTAGCTCCTCAATGTATTGGGCTGACGTAATCGAGATGGTTATTTGGAACTAGTTGACCCGACAGACGTTGTTCTGCACATTTTTTATATTAAACATAATCAAACATAGCTTTTGTCACTCAGAAGCAATGCAGCTTTATATTGAGTTTTGTCCGGTAGTTTTTGACTTTATCCATTACTTGTTTATAATATTAGGTAAGAAATAATCTACTCACGCTAAATATACAGAAAACGAACTATATCTGTTTCTCTCTTACTAGTAAAACTCAACCTAATTCTGATTTTCGTGTAAAAATTCATCAATGTGGTAATATTTTAAATCCTGACTGCACATGCTTGCCTATTAATAAAGTTGAAAAAATAAAATACTTAGGGGTTATTATAGATCAGAGATTATCGTGGCATCATCAGGTAGAAATAGTAAGTGATCGTATTAGAAAATTAATCTGGATTTTTAAATTACTAAGACATGTTGCGACAGTTACTCTACTAAAAAGAATCTATGTAGCCCTAGCCCAATCAATCTTAACATATTGCATACCTATATGGGGTAGTGCATCTAAAACTAAATTTCTTGACATCGAAAGAGCCCAACGTGCCCTTCTAAAGACTATGCACTTTAAGCCGTATCGTTTCCCCACGGATGATCTTTATAAGTTGAGTGATATGTTATCCGTTAGAAAACTATTTATATTACATACAATTATCAAGATTCACGGAACAACAGTATACAAAGCACCTATTGTGACGAAACGACGAAAATCAATAGTTATAACAGTAAGAACGCGAACAGCATTTGCTAGACATCAATATGCCGCTCAAAGTGCCCATATTTACAATAAAGTAAACAGAAAATTAAATATACACCCTAAAACTCAACATGACTGTAAGAAAATCGTAACGGACTGGCTAAAGACATTATCCTATGAAGAAACTGAGGCAATTCTTAACAATACAATATTGTGATATCATTAATTTAAAAAACATAATAAAATTAACTATAAATCGTTTTGCCCCCTCTCTTAAATACACACGCGCACACACCACACACACACACACACACACACACACACACACACGCACACACACCACGTACTATACCTTGTTATTTCTGTATGTTCTGATTTTATGATTTTATTTGTAAATTTCCTTATATTTTTCATAATGTATAGTATAAAAATATATGTCGCAGATAGGTGGTCCAGGAAATAATAAACTGTGGGCGTTTTCATCATTTTACTTAGAAACCCATTGAAACACATGTTTTACACTTGCTACTAATTTAGTAGGCAATTACTACTGATACACATGGCTCTGAACAGATTACTATGTCGCTCGAATAACATAACCAATCGCTAATGGAACGCGGTGAAGTCGGATTTACATCGCGGTGCGGCATTCCGGGTAACCAACCATAATTCACACGTCGCATTGCACACTCACAGCCATCCCGGCTCCACAACTTGCCCGCGCCTCTCGCGCTTATTAAAACCCGTGTGATAAATCCGCCAATCGCTGGCACTATGACCTATCTCATCAGAAGCGAACCATCACAGCCGCATGGGTGCTACTCTTCGCAAAGGGTATGACTGTGCATAGAAAACAGTCCACGTGCACTTCTCGCTGGCTCCGGCATAACGCGCTACTGACTGGTCAACACACGCAATACCTGCTCGATCGCAGTCCATCAGTACCCACTGTACCCAGTTGTGCTCTCCATAACGTAAACGTTGTGCAATGCTAATGCAAATTAAACTCGGCCATAATAACGACGTTCTACTTTATCGTCCGCTCAGCTCGGAGGCTGTCTAAAGAGTGCCCGCTGCCGGTTGGCAAGTCAATAGCTGTCCTCTGTGACCCCCGCCACCGCGTGTACTCAAATGACAGTAGACAATTTGCACGGTGCTGCCATCTTCAACTTCCGAATACACCCAAGCTATTTCCAGCTTGACGTTCCATTTTATGATTTGAAATTACTGATTTCCGACACGGCCATCATGACAGGCCCCACGTCCTCGTGGGTGCTTTGTGATCCCATACTCGCGATGGTGTATAAACCATCGAACAAGCTTGTGAGCTCTTGAATCGGAACGCTGTATACATCATAGAGTAAATTCACTATCATGGTTAATCTGTAACAAGAAAACAAACAAAAGTATCTCTTTAGCTCGGCCTTTCCTGATCTATTGGAAAGCTACTTGATCATTGAGGCATTAAATTTCTATAGCCATATCTAAATCGTTGAGGGTCAGCGTTGACCCTGGCCCCTGATCAGAGTAGAACGTAATGGTCTTTTAGCATCTATCGGTCGACGCATCCACTGAACCTGCGCTCATAAAAAAAAAAAGAATCGTCAGCATCGAATCACACTAGGGCTGTACAGTTATCGTCTTAAGCCAACTAGGTGGTAGCTAGTGGTAGCTAAGCCCATGCATCGAGGTTATTGCGTAAATATTTCGAGTACTTCACAAGTACTAAAATAGCTCATAATAAATGAGTTAATTCGTAAAATTGAAATATTCTACCAAAAATGTCTGACACAATAATTTGTGATGTCAATATAATGTGTGATTTTCAAACAATTCGTTCCACGCATCATTAAAAACCAACCGAAAACAATGTCACTCTGTCAAGTTATTTTCACCTTGTATGACTAAATTGACTAAGGTATTTGAATTTCACCAAAAATTATTTCAACATTGAACGAATATTCAACCAAAATTTACACTTAACGTAGTTACTTCATAGTCGTGGTCAAAGAACGACTATGTAAGCTAAAAATAAAAAAATTATGGTGTAATTCCCCCAGAAAACGTCTCTGGTTTCCTCCAAAATCAGACTTCTATCAAAGTTGACTGCGTACCACGTTCCCCAGGACAATAAATAATTTCCGCAAAAAAAAAAAATTAGGTATCTTGCTCTTTGCATTACCATTGAATGCTTACATTGGACAAAATTCAATACAGCAACAATTAATTTCAATAAGATTCATTCAAATAGTTACTCTATGAATTTTAGAACTCAATACCGATTGATTATTATTACTGTGACCTCTCACTATATGGTAAACCAACAAATCAATTGTCGAAGAAAGTGAAAGGCATCTTCAGGATAACCAACAAATTATTATTTTCCAATTTGGTTTGTACACTGAAATTGACTACATAATAAAATAAAAATAAAAACTAGACATTACGCGACCAATATACGTGTACATTCACCACCCTTACGAGTGTTTACTCGAAATTATTATTTTTTTAAGAAAATTACGTAGGTAGCCCGTTTAAGCGTAACACTGCGGCAAAAGAGTACCTACCTGCTGAAGTAAAACGTTATTACTGTGAAATGCAGATCACCTGTTTCAAACAGTCTTTCTGAACTAGCTGAGAAGGTAGTAACAGCTATTATGACGTTCCCCATGATAATATGTGATACGACCACAATAATATTCCCTTGCCAAAGAACCAGCTTACTGCAGCATAGCTGTTAATGAATTTTGTAAGTCACCTTAATTGAGTTACTTTGCGATGGGTACATTTTATATCACGTCAATCAGTTGACTGTTTAATCTGTGAGCTATTACAGGTTTCAGTAGCAGTGAAGATTGAGAAATGGGTTTCTTTATTTAATTCCTTATCTATCATAAAGTGCATACTATAATTTGATATTGTCACTAAGAAAAGGTGTGTTAATTTTAGTAATATTTAAGCACTTTAACTTTTACTTAATATAATTATCACACACAAAGATCATGGTGCATCTGACGGAACTGGCAACTAGCCATGGTACGTTTCTACTTTGACGAGGTTCGGTATCTTAAGCAATATTTTAAAAATCAAAAAAAAAACTGCACCTATTAAATTTTCTCACTATGTCATCCTGTCTGTTTTAAAGATAATTCAAAAACAGCACAACTCTTCAGTAAAGTAATAATTATCTTTAGATGTTTCTTGTAAGTAACAAAACGTCTATTCTTCACTCATTTGGTGCCAGTTACTCAATGTTGGGTGAGCAAAGACCAGTGACCTTTGTTACCAGATCCTTTGTTACCAGAAATCGTCAAGTATCCAAACCCAGGTAACTATCAAATATCAAATGCGAAATCGCATAATTATCACAAACTCGACAAGGAATAATTATTGTTTAGTTAAGCCACAAAGAAAAGAAACAATACAGATCACCTGTTATAATCATGTCATCGTCTCTGATGGTAATTGCAAGCCATAGTGCAAGAAGCCGGATACGCTCCCAACAGTATCACTATCAACAAACGCTACCTGCATTGATGCCCGGTATCATTACGCCGCAATCGCAATGATCGCCTCTTGGTTATTTCCAAGCTTGCATGTCCATACAACAGTCACTGTCACTTAGTTTATCTGAAACACACAAAAAAAAACAACGACAAGACACACGAAATTTCTAAATGTTATTTTTCTAAACTGAGGGTAGACGATAAATTAAATAATAACAAGATGTTAGAAAATAGAAAATTCTCTATCTCATTTACAGAACGCTTCTGGTTTCACGAAACAATACTTGCACTGATTTTGAATAACTCTGTTGGCGCAAATTAATGATAACTACGATGAAAGATACTGTGCAAAGACTTTATAACACTTCATTGAATCAAGCACAAATAAAGCGAAACGATTTATTGTTTACGCACACCTCCATTTTAAACACTTTCACCTTCACTTTAAATTCTTTCCGATCAGTCCTATTTTCAGGAAAACCTAGATGCTACAAGAAGCACAATATTTTTATTAAAAATCAAATTCACGAGACCTTAACTTTGAACATTCTGTCAAGTGTTTTTACAGTTCAAGATGACGGCACCATTTACACTGGAAGTCAAGATATTACACAAAAATACTATCGGATGTTCTGATTCTGCTTAGTGATACCTTTTATTATTTTGTCGCTTGCAGTCATCGAATAGAAATTAAAATAAAATGTAATTCAGTAAGGGTAATTAAATTAAACAAATGAGAACAAAAATGCCATCCATGTGGGGGATTGCACTATCGCAATAGCTTCTTACCTCTTTCACCTAAGGTAACTTTTTTTTTTAAGTGTGCGCCGTTTAGAAAATAACTTTTCTTTTAATATACCCGGCTACTCGGTAACTCGCCACCATACTCAGCAAAAGAAACGTATGATCCTGGTGCTATGTAACGCGCCACAAAGACGCCACGGATATGACAACCAGGCGTTGCCTGGACACTGAGACCAGTGTTGGCCAGGAGTTCAGGCAGATAATAAGGAAAGCTGTTGCCAACGCGTCAGTCAACGAGGATGTTCATCAAGCATCTGTTCGTGATAAATGAAGAGCTCTAGCTCTGTTCGCTACGAGATAACATGCTGGCTGCAGGAGCTTACCAATAATAATAATAAAGAAATAAAAATGCCATACCGAATCGCTGTCTTACTTTCCTTACGTTTATAACCTCAAACGAATCCTTATTTGGCATGTTCGCCGTCCAATGTTTGTAATATCATATCAAGATAGCCATCTGAAAAACCTGAAATTCGGATTCATTATCCCACGATCTGATGTCGCAGATAGGTGGTCCAGAAAATAATAAACTGTGGGCGTTTTCATCATTTTACTTAGAAACCCATTGAAACACATGTTTTACACTTGCTACTAATTTAGTAGGCAATTACTACTGATACACATGGCTCTGAACAGATTACTATGTCGCTCGAATAACATAACCAATCGCTAATGGAACGCGGTGAAGTCGGATTTACATCGCGGTGCGGCATTCCGGGTAACCAACCATAATTCACACGTCGCATTGCACACTCACAGCCATCCCGGCTCCACAACTTGCCCGCGCCTCTCGCGCTTATTAAAACCCGTGTGATAAATCCGCCAATCGCTGGCACTATGACCTATCTCATCAGAAGCGAACCATCACAGCCGCATGGGTGCTACTCTTCGCAAAGGGTATGACTGTGCATAGAAAACAGTCCACGTGCACTTCTCGCTGGCTCCGGCATAACGCGCTACTGACTGGTCAACACACGCAATACCTGCTCGATCGCAGTCCATCAGTACCCACTGTACCCAGTTGTGCTCTCCATAACGTAAACGTTGTGCAATGCTAATGCAAATTAAACTCGGCCATAATAACGACGTTCTACTTTATCGTCCGCTCAGCTCGGAGGCTGTCTAAAGAGTGCCCGCTGCCGGTTGGCAAGTCAATAGCTGTCCTCTGTGACCCCCGCCACCGCGTGTACTCAAATGACAGTAGACAATTTGCACGGTGCTGCCATCTTCAACTTCCGAATACACCCAAGCTATTTCCAGCTTGACGTTCCATTTTATGATTTGAAATTACTGATTTCCGACATATATATTTATTTTCTCGTACAATAACAGGCAATAATGTGTTAAAACTGATATGGAAGAGTGAGTCCTTCTGGCACAGGTATCTCAATACTTAAAAGAAGGGCTCGAACACTTAATAAGTTTATAACCTGTAACTCTTTGATGAATAAAGTTATTATTATTATTATTATTAGGTTACAATTTCTACTTAGTGTTTTCGTTGGTGTAGGTATTTAGTACCTTTAGCAGCTTAGTCTTCAGTGTAAATTTTGTCTTGTTTTTGATAAAGTAGGAAGAGGGATATTGTCAAAAGCTCTAAGTGCAAAAATACAGCATTACTCTAGGTTCACAAAATGTACGCACTGGATGGACATTTTTAAACCTTTTAAGAGTTTTATTTCCATACTGGCTGTTTTTTTAAATCACCTAACCAGTCCATGTTAAAAACGAACAATATTATGATAAAGACCACAATATCAAAAGGACAATCATTTTTTTTTATTTTTAAATAAGGTGTTTTTAAGCACCATTCCGTTTCATGTCAAAAATTATTGTCAGCTAATATTCATGCAAAACTGTGTCAAATTCTGTGTACATTTCAACTTTTATTATTCGATTATTTCAATCAAAAAATCATTTCAATCAAAAAAGATTATAACTGAAAACAATGCATTATGATAATTCTGTTTCCACCTTATTGAAATGCAGATTGTCGTCTTTTGTTTCACTTTCTTTGACATATTTAATCTCTTCATTTGTTACAGTTAGCGCAATCAGATCATCAGCAGGTTCGAATTGTGAATCTGAATCGTCGGTTGAGTGGAGATTACCAGTGTGAGGTGTCTGCTGATGCTCCACTCTTCCACACTGATATACGGTCAGCACCTCTCACTATTGTTGGTAAGTATATATTTACTCTTCATAAAATCAAGCTTTATAAAATGTTTTGTTTCTTTTCTCTTATGAAAAACGACAAAGATAGAACTTATATACAAATAGTAGAACTTCTAAGCAAGTAGGCTAAAAATGCATTACTTACATAAAATTATATATAACTAAAACGTTTCAGATAACTGTGCATAAATAATATTGGATCCATTATTGAATCTTCTATGATATTCATATTATCTGTCGCAGATGCTTTTTATTATCTTACGGACTCTCTGAAAAGCAGAGAGGCCACCTTATTATAGTGTGGTCATGATCGCATAAATGGCAGTACAGCTTCAAAAGAGTTACCAAGCCCCTTAGCACAAGCCTTAAGGGTTAAAGAAATGTTTTTATTAGAATCCCAGCTTTCCTGGAATTTTTCAGGAGGAAACTCAGTCACGTAACTCACGTAAGTAGTGACAGGAAATATTGTAATAATCCATAAAACTTAAAATTCAAGAAGAAACTATTAAGAGGATCTACTAAGCGAACTTTAGCTTAACTCAATTTTCCCGTGATATTAACTTAAAGTAAGTAGTACTTTTAAACAAATATTGCCTTCTCTTTAACTCAAAGTTAATTTAAAGTTATCCTTGAGATTTTCATTAAAGTCTAATTTAAAACGGGCAAAATGTCTTTCCTGGAATTGGTAAAAAAGATGGACTTTATCCAATCCAATTTTGTCTCAAATAACAATCAATAAAGAATAATATTATGAAGTTATATGTAGTCTCGATATCAAAGTAAAAAGTTATTCAGGAACTGTCAAACTCGTTATTAATTTCTAGTGTTACTTAATTACTTACGGTTAAAACGTATATCACTACGAAGATACCAGAAAATCATGATCTCATAATATTATGATGATATCAGAGATTATGAATAGAAAACGACAGCTAGGCAGCATTTATCGGTTTAAAAATAAAACATTTTTCGGTTTAAAAATTAAAAAAAAATATAATTATGTAATCGTATGAATTGCTACCATTTTTACCATTGCTACATTACAATTGCTGTCATCGTTGTGCCGTTCGCCGCAAAGGGCTCCCATTTGGCAGGAGATGTAATAATTTAAACCGGTCGTGTTACCGCAACGCTGATTTTATTAAACGCCTGTTTAATACAACAACATGCATTAACGTTATTGTAGGATCCTATTTTACATTAAAATCATACCGTTTTGTAACTGTAAAATGTTAATCTATTCAGAATTGCGTTAGTTAATAGAAGCCATGTAAGCAAGATTAATTAATTATCAGTTATCATGTTTAGATGTCAGAGTCTTAGAAATTGTGTATTACTGAAGAACGGATACATTTTCTACACTCCAAATTTATTTATAAAACCTGGTTGTCTGAAGATATAAAGGACATAGTATTAAAGAAATCGAATATATGTACTCTGCATTAACAGATCCACCGTTTCGAGCACCTCGCATCTCGGTATCGAGAGCCAGCTACGCGAGAGGAGACGTCATTCGGGCAAATTGCTCCGTCGATGAATCTTACCCAGCTTCAAACATTACGTGGATTTTAGATGACCACAAGGTAAGTTTCCTTACTTCATTTTTAATAAAACTGCATTTTTTTAACAGTTTTTTTATGTTTTGATTTTATAATGTTTCTCTATATATAGTTTTCTTGAATTTCAGTTGTTTAATTTTGTGATGTCTATCTACTTACTACGTATAAATCTAAGTATCTAGACTCGTATAATGTGGAATAGACTGTACTTCTTCATTTTTTTATATATATTTTTGCATTTCCCCAAACTTTATCAGATTATTATTTTAAAACAGACGTTATCTACATCGTATTTGTATTTTGCAGCATTTTTTTATTATATAAATGTAAGTGTAGTAAAAAAATAGGCAGACAGAAATTTAATGTTGTAATATTGTTTTGCATTGGATGTACGAAACCATAAAAGCAGACCACAATAAAATTAATAATGAACAATAAACATGGACTTCTATTGGATAGTATCAAACAAAATAACAATTTAAGAGGTTCTAGTTTCCTAACAATTATTCCCCGAGGGACTAGTCAGATAGATTCAAGTTCGAAACAAAACGAAGTCTACGCAAATTGCAGGAACAATGTTGCAAACTCTCTCCCAGAGGAAACGCTGTAAGATTCTGTCAATTAAATCTACTGCTAATATTTGTTTAATTGTGATATTATGTAGGCACATAATATTGATCAAAATCTTACGTGACAAATAATCATAGCAATTCGATTAATTTATTAAAGTATACGTGTCGAATTGAGAACCTCCTCCTTTTTATTTCGTCGGTTAAAAAATGGCCAAATTTAAGTCAGACTAGTAAAATGGGTTGCGTGTCACGATGTGCCTTGTATAGTCACATTAGACTTTTAATGTATTATACGTATATCAAGAGAGAGAATTATGAGAAAATATGTTTAATTTATTTATTTATGTAAACTTTAATTATTTAAACCCTTAGGCCAAACCGAAAAAAAACACGAAGAGCGGTATGATAGATAGGCGGTAAGTAAATATAATTTTCAATGACTACGAGTATTATGTTATTATGATATTTTTTGTTAGTGTTCGCAATAAACACATTCTGCAGTGTTCAATATAACACTGTTCAATAGTCGTCCTCCGTATATGAGATATCATACTGCATTTCTTCTATCACTGCATCACTCACATTATTTTGATTTAACTTGCATTCTCATCTTTAAATTTCTCCATCGAAACATCACATGAAGATTAAAAATTTTACAAGTTTCTCTATGAATCCCTTGAGAAGCTAACATAACGAAATTGAGAGAATCACAACAAAGCCACCAGCACTACAAATTGCTGGAACTGAGTCGCAAAGCGACCCTCCTGGGACGCAAACTGTCTATTAGAACAGAAACAAACGAGAATCTACGTATATTCATAGTAATAACAGTAAAATGATATTCACTCACTGACTAATCATGCAATATAGAACTACTTGACCTATGAAGATGACGTTTGGCAAGGAGATATTTTGTGAGTCGGAGTCAACAGATTTTTCATGTTCAAAACCAAACGGAAACAAAAAAGTTAGTGGTTGAAAATTTAGAAATCTATGTGTATTCCATTCGAACCCCTGAATTTCCAAATGAAACAGAAAAATGTATTTCACGAGGACTTTGACAATATATTGTAAATGTCTTGTAAGTAGTAAAAATTTAAGGCCTATTTATGCATAAAAGACAAGTTTATAAACATTAGTCGATCCTGTAGCCTAGTTGGTAGCGATCCTGCCTAAGAAATGAGGGGTCCCAGGTTCGATTCCCGGCCAGGGCAGATATTTATGTGACAGATAAATATTTGTACTCGGGTCATGGGCGTTATTGGATATGTTAAAATATGTTTCGTCCATGCCACCCGCGACACAGGTAAAAACCTACTGCGGGGGTGTGAGTGTGTAAGCGCTTGTTTATTTATTTATTTATTTATTAATAAGGTTATTACAATGCAAACGTTTCTAAATAGTCGCCTTAAGGCTATAAGTTATAGTTAGTCGTATCACAGTAAATTGTAAACTAGTACAAATTGCTAGAACAATGGCGCCAGGGCAGTCCCTTGAGAGATGCCACCAGATGAAACTACGGAAATTAAATCTTAAAAAGGACGTTAGTTGGCTGGATGAAAGGTGAGCACGTAAACCATCTAAATGCTAAAAAATGCAGTGCAATGTACGGACACATAATAATTCTCAAACAAAGAAAGATATAAATATTTCAGACTGATATACGACAGACGTGTAATATATTTTATAACTTTATTTTTTGTCATGAGAACCTTGACGTCACATACAAATAACGACAACGACACACGCCCAAAGTAAAAACACAAATTCAAACTCATTATTCAAATTTCTGTCTCGCCGAGAATCAAACGGCGTTCTGATGTGATAACTATTAACGCCACGCTGGTCGTTGAACATTATAGGCCGAATAAAAACCAAATGAAATTCAGATAGCGGACGAAACCTAAAAAGCCTATTTTTTTAAGTTGGAATTTCGTATAAACAAATTTACCTTCGAATGAACTATAACGATAGCCTTATAGTAAAACTTAGTATTAGGAAAAGTCCATTGGGAGTTTTTCCGCTCCAGTTGGAATCCTTTTAAATCAAGGGGACGTATTTTCCTAGTGGCTAGATAATATAGACGGCTAGTTTGCTTCCGTTCAAACTTTTAAATTCGTAACGAGCTTCGGACAGTTAAGAGGGTTTGATACGAGTTACTAGAAGCGAGTTACGCAAAGTTATTATAGATTTAAACATTTGGCCACCGTCTAAATTCGGAATATTAGCAAATAAGTCTTGGATGTCTGCAGAGAAGAAAATTACAAATTTAAATTTTATAAATCGAGTCAAGTGCATTATATTGAATGAAATCAGAATACTAACCATCGATTTGGTGCCAAGAAAAGGCTTTTTATCGTGAACTATTCGCAGTTATGTAGAACACGTCGCAAGTATCATCGATCCTCCTAAAGTCCTGGGGCGTGTAAACATCGCAGTATCTACAACTCACACAAACAGTGTATTTAAAATTCATGAACAATCAGAAAACTTGGTGCCTCAAACAAATCCAGGACTTAACGAAACGAAGACATTTCCATAGTGAATAGACGGTTTCGCCGGCGGAATTCAGAACTCTTTAGATATATTAGTTGCTCTGGAATAAGATTCAACGGTGAATTTGGAACCGTTTCTGAGAATAATAAATGATCTTTTTGCTATATTTCTATTTACTTTTACAATAAATAATATGTCTTTCATTTCATTTATCGTTTTTATTATGTTGTGCAGATACAGAGTGAGTATGTAAAGTTTTGCCAACCCCTAACGAGATTTAAAATTAATTTGATGTCGATTTATTTTTCATACGAGTCGTATTTATAAAAACGATTATTTAAATAAATCTTAAAATATTATCTCGTTCAAATTACCATTTAAAAATTACGTTTAAATTAGCATTTATAAATACTCTGTGCTGAAAAACATTCTGGTGGTTAAAAATTTATAAAATTAGTTTAGGTGCTTAACGTATCCTTTTTTACTCAAATTTGATTTAACTAGTTATTTTAAACGATCTTTCATCCCTCATTCCTGACTAAACCAGGTATCAATGAAATTTATTCGTTTATTTTTTTTTTCAACATCGTTTCCCATATTTGCATTTTGCTTTGTCAGTTATGGAGAGGTTTCGGTTTGGCAATCACTGAAACAGCAATGACTTGTCGACGGATATCGAATGCAAATTAAGGACCCCAATTTGTTCCATAGCAGGATTAAACGAAAAACCATTTGGATTATGTTAGCGTTCAAATACGATTTTCGGTCATAGATTTTAGTTTTACCCAGGCAAAACCGTGAAATATGATCCATATGAATTTATAACAGCTTTCAATTGTAATATGAAATGAATGTTTTTAGTATTTAAAAAATGGGAGAAATCCGGCTGTTTGTTACATAACTTTCGTCTCTGCGAGACATTATTTTAACTGTTGCGAAACTAATGAGAACCATCTTTCTAATAAATTTCCGAGTCCTTGCTTCATTATAATGTTAGTATCATCAGATGGAATTGGGGCCAAGCATTAACTCATAACAATAATTTAGTTAGAGAGCCAATTTATTTCTCTTTCTTTTTCTTCTCTCTTGGTGGCAACCATCGGTAATGTCTTTAGTGTCGTTGATATCTTTGAGCGACGATAGCCACTTACCATCAGGTGGATTGTCAGCTTGTTTGTCGGCAATTTCCATAAAAACACTACAAAAAAGAAAATATAAAATTTTGTAATAATAAATTCCTTTTCTCATTAGATAGCGGAAAGCGTATCCCCGCAGTCAAATCAAGACTTCAAGGAACGCGGGGCATTTAGTCGCCTGGAACTGTCCGTGCTGGAAGCTGAGCATTACAAAGTGGGCCTCACCTACACTAGCGCTAACCTCAATCGGGCTTACCAGGATCACTTCCTCTACGATAAAGAAGAAAATGAAGAGAAGGAAGTTTTGAGGTAATTTTTATATCAGTCATCTATAGGTAGATTTTTTTGTAAAGGCATGATGTTTTGATTATCATTTATTTCGGATTTGCTATATCGGATTTTTTACTTTCAAGTTACTCCAAGGAAGCAATATAATTCTTAAGGCAGATTAAACGTCCCAAATTTAATTCAATGATCAGATCAATTGGGTTTAAATAAGATTTTTAATAATTTTCTTTAACTCTTTAGTAATAGCAGTTTAACAATTATTATTTACTTATCTAGTAAGGTGACTATTTGAAGAGTCTAGACTAATAGTCTATTTTGTATAATTTTTCATTTGTGTCTAGGTACACCATGGTTCCACCTCCTACGGGCCAGTTCTCTTTGGGCTGTGTGGCAACCATCTTCGACATCTATGCCAGGAAGAGCGATCTCATCTACATAAAGGAAGAATATCCGCACCCCGAATCCGTTACTAGAGAGGACTCTTCAGGTGAATTACAAATCATCATCATCACAGATTTTTTTACATCGATTAGTATAACGTCGTTTACTACACTAATGTGAAGATTACTTTAAACCTTAAGATTTATCATCAATTACCTGATATCGATTCCAGTAGTGTAATACTATCATTAAAATACTTTAGTACTCCCTACAAAATATGGAACCAGTATATATTGCAAGGACAACGGAACCTCTTAAAAACTTATTTCATTCTCTTTCATAACACTGTAACCACAACCTTAATTGGTTACTTGTACATTGTTTACTAATTCCTACAATGTATCTTCATTTTTGTGAGACCATGATCCTAACGTTTCTATATCTTTCACAGGAGAACTCCCAGCCTACAACGTCATCCTGACGTCAGTGTGCGCCGGCGCCGTCCTATTATATACGTTATGATCCGCGAGCCTTCCACGCGCCCGTACTTAAGGAAATTGAATGTTGTGATAGACTAATGGCCGGGACAGATCGGCTGGGTTTGCGTTCTTTTAGTAGAAGTTATATTTAAAATTGTATTTTATGAGGATGATGATTATGAGGAAATTGAAGAGAAATATGATTTTCATAACTAACGGTACGATTTTTTCTATGGTACGGATTCTGACAAATTCTCTAAAAAAACGTGAGCATTAATACGATAATTTAAAGCTGATAAGTTTCTTCATTGTCACAGATTGTTTCGCACATAATAATGATCCATGTTTTCGAAATACGCTAAAAAATTTAGTGAGAAATATCGTTATCGTAAATTAGTGTATTCATTTAATTGTGTCTAAGAAAAAATAAAACAAAAAGTAGTACTTACAAAGAATCGGGGTTTGTTAATAAAATTAATTATTCTGAGTTTAATAAAAACATGTAAATGTTGTGTAACAAACATGATATAATTAAATCTTGTGAAACTGATATGAAATTTTATTTCGGTCAAAATGTATTTTAATTAAGATCATAGATCAAAAAAATATCTGCTTTTGTAAATTCAGCCATTATGTCTATAGAGTTTGAAATTTTGAAAAACTATTTGAAATCATGTGTTGTGGGGTAATGTTGATTTTGAAACCGATAAAAGAAGGACTATAAAGAAACTATTAGATAAATATAAAACAGAAATGTAAAATAAAAAATGACATCACCAATTTTATTGATCTGTAAGATCGCTAAAGATTTTTGTAACTTCTTTATATTTAAAATTTTGGTTTTATTTTGTGCCTCAATAATAAATGCTTGCAAGTAAACAACAATTTTAGTACGGAAGTAGATAGAGACTGAATAGTACAATCAAAATGAGCTTAATTTGTACGACGAAAGCCTACCTTCACAATGTCTTATTGAAACTTATAAAACTGCTATCGGATCCAATGTGCCAAAATAGATAATATCTAGTTAAAATTTGGAACTTTCGTCATATTACATAACGTTACAATGAAATAGAAAAAAAAAATGTTTTGAAATCATAATATCAGCCATCATCCTACACATAACGCTTTCCGCCCACGTCCGACTTTTTGTAGGAGAGATAATCGGGCCGATTTTTTCTTCCACATTATTTCTGACCGACTTTTTGTAGGACGTGTGCGTTGCGCTATTGCTCTCAGTACGTTCTATTTTTCTTCTACAAAAAATCGGTCACCGATCATCGGACGTGGGCGGGAAGCGTAATCGTTTAAACTAGAAGATGTTTTGTTTCGCCAGATAAAAGACTACCACGTAGACTTAAGAACAAATAAAAGTGCCAAATTTATTAAAAATGATATAATTTTGCAATGATTTAGTTTTGAATTAAACGAACGCAAACACAGCTTGTGTCTTCATTGTACGGCTTTGCTAAATAATAGTTGAGGTATGTGTATAGACGGCAACCAAGCTTAGGCGAAAGTTATTGCAATTAGTGAAATTGATTTCTTCTACTAAAGTTTTCTACAAGTCCGTTGTCGAAAACATTGTGTATAATATACGAGTATTTACCTATATGTATGGTAAAATAGTCTTTCTTAATGACCTTTAAGAGATAGTCGAATTTAATAATAACGGTATTGTGTTAGGTATAAGGTTGAAAATATTTTGTAAGATATCTGTCAATTTCAGTAACCAACTGCATAACTTTGTTGCCGTGTGTACTAAGTTATAAGATATTTATATAATTATTATACTTATTTACTTAAATGTTACAGAATACTTTATGTGAATATGTAAATAAATTCATTAGTTACTCAAAATATTTTTTTATTTTTAATAATCCCAATGATTTCGCTTGTTTCAATCGGAAAAGTGTTCCTACTCTTTCCTAAATATCTACTCATTTTTAATCAAGTTTAATAATAAAAAAAATGAGAGGTGTCAAGGGACACCCGGATGGAACGAAGTTCCTTTCGATTAATACTAAGCGACTAGAAGTCTTCGAGGGTGCGACAATACAATCATAGTATGTGGCTGTCTTATTCACTCTTCGGTATTTAGCATAGGCACAACAGGCACGTCCATATCAAGATCATGCACATTAAGCTACTATTGCCATTTCTCCCGTCATGCCAATCAATATGCGGAAGAGCGACAGTGATAGAACAAATCCATCACTGCCACTCTGACAAGTGTCTTGCGACAGTGATAGATTTATTCTATGCATATTGATTGGCATGACAAGAGAAATAGCAATAATAACTTAATGTGCATGATCGTAATATAGATATCCCTGTTGTGCCTATGCTAAATACCGAAGAGTAAATAAGACAGCCACATACTATGATTGTACTGTCGCATCCTTGAGACTTCTGGTCACCTAGTAACTGGCTTTAATTAATAAACGACGGCAAAAAGTATCGTTAGAACTTTTCGTCCCAATTTTTTCCGCCTAGCCCCCTTTCGCAACACGCGATAAGGAACTTCGTTCCAAAAAATAATAATTAACGCTAAACACTATGTGAGAGACTACACTATGATTCCCTGTGTCATGGGTGCCTTTGACAACACACAAAGTCAAGAACCTTTGCGTTGCTGGGAATCTTACCAGGGTTACTAAGGGAACGGAAGTCTGGCATGAAAATCACACAATATAGGTTTAATGAGGTGTAACTGCCACGTTCAATAACTGGCCACTAATATATTATTTAGTTTCACAAAATATGAATTTATGTTACAATTTTTTCTAGTAGATACTAGTAATGTTAAGGCCTTTCTGTTTATTAAAAAGATTTTCTGTTACTATCGTAAATTTGAGGAGTATAAAGGGTGGCCAGTAAAACCGTGTGTTCTTCTTTTTAATAGTTTTTTGCATAACTTTGTACATCTGTCAATTTGATAGATGACTAACAGAAAAAAAAGACGGACGTAACCTCGTCTAATCGAGAGTGAAGCATAGCAATGGCCGCCCGCTTACTATGTGTGCGTAATTTTTGACTCGCGATTGACGCAGTATGGTGTCAATGTGTGGGTGTGTAGTTGTACGAATAGAGAGTTGGTATTACTATGGCTGCTTCACTGAATTAGTTGTTTGGATTACGTCCGTCTTTTTTTTAGGTCCGTGGGGCCAACATCATTAGTATCTACTGGAAAAAAAAGTAAGAGAAATTCATATTTTGTGAAGCATAGGCAAAAGGCAAACGCGACAATGATGCTCCGTGGACAGATTTTGTACTTTTACTACACAAGCTGCAAACAAGCGACGTTTGACGATAGCTTGCGAATGACCTGCTTAAATATAGGCCATAAATGGGCTAAGCCAACCTCACCTTCCCGTGGAGCAACATGGTGAACAATCAACGAGACTGAAGCTAGCTTCATTTCACCGTCATTGAACTCTGTACGATTCATTTCAGTCTTCACAATACTGACACGATTGGTATGATATATTTCCCGTCTGGATACCCTTCTTATAAAATCGACCGAATCGCATGTTTCGGTTGCAGTTTTGAACCCAACAAAAGCGGTTCCAACTATTTTTAACCGACTTAAAAAAAGGAGGAGATATTCAATTCGACTATATTTTTTTATGTTTGTTAACTCAGGACTTTCGACCAATTTTGATGATTCTTTTTTTAATCGAAAGCTGGTACTTGTCATGTCGTCCCACATACATTTAAGCGAGATTTGACGAGTAGTTTTTGAGTTATCTCTAATTTTGAAGTTGGTTATTTTTTGTCAAGAAATATTGTGGTGTGTAGTAGGTACCTTTGGTATTTCTGATCTGCATGGACGACGCTGATCACACACATATGAAGACAGTCTGCTCTTTTTTCGACTATTTTCTTTAAATACATAAAACGTTACAACTATTTGCAGAAAAGGACAGATGAATATGTTACTCTGAATGTTCAATATAAAATTATCCTTATATTTACCGGTGAATGTTAGATTCAGCAATTTATAAATTATATGAATGTTAATAAACTAACATACTGTACTTTTTGTTCAAATATGAAATATTTTTGCAAGTAGAGTATTGGTCAATAGTGAACTCTGCGATATAAAACATATGAAAATGAAAATGAAAATGAAAATAGAAAAGGTTTTTATTGATTCATAGATTACATTATATGCTAGTTGCAAGGGCCCCTGTACTAGGTGTAAACCTGTGTTACGCGCTGTCCTGCGTGGGCGAATCAACGCGGACGCGAAGCGACGCGGTGCGAAGCGAAAATAACAAACAGTCGAGATGTATTGAAGTGTCCTACGTGACCAAAAGCACATAGAGGGCGTTGCGGTGCGGCGCGGTTTGAAGCGAACGCGATCAGTTGGTTTGATAAATGATATTTTCCCGCGAACTTCAGCAGCGCGGCGTATGTCAGTGGCGGTGAAGTGACAATTCGCGTGCACGTAGAACACAGGCGCCGCTTCCATGATGCAAATGTGCCAAATTTCATGTATTTAGGTTAAATATGTCTCGAGTTATGATGGGGTCAAAAGTAGCTCGAAATGGATCGTGTAATATTACACACGTCTCTGCGTCACCAGTACCTTTGCTTTGAACTTTGCTTTGTCTAGATATAGTTACGTTACGAGAAAGCTAAGAAACGTATTATATACAGCTCAAACTCATTCGTTCCTTTTGGGTATCGCTATAGTCTGATATAATATATTTATACAACCTCCGCTTTTTTAAGTCGCTTAACAAATCTCCCACTTCACGATGTGAATGTTATTACGGAAGGAAACTTCGGGACCTATTTCCATTAGAGCATCAGGGTGGAACTACTTAACATTTATACGAGCTGACTCGACTCATGACGGAAGATCTCTCGAGCTAACTTAATAACTATGAGTGGAGAAAGTTTGGACGTAATTCCACGAGTGTACTTCATGTGATACTTTTGTTTTTAGTTATGCTATGTTTAGAATGCACAAAACCTTGTTAAAGTTTTAATAACAGTAATTTTTAGTGTTACTTTATTTTACACGAGTAACCACCCTCGCTTTGCTTCGGTTTTCTTATTTTTTACACCTTGGGTTACATTATTGGAGTTTTATTAAGGATCCCTAATTTTTTGAAAATATAATATAGCCTATGTTACTCGGGGTTAGTGTAGCTTCCCAACAGTGAAAGAATTTTTCAAATCGGTTCAGTAGTTTCGGAGCCTATTCAATGCAAACAAAAAATCAAATCTTTCCTCTTTATATATTAGTATAGATTAAGTTCATGTTTTTTATTCACAACTTAATAGAAGTTACCTTTCTGCTTTAATTAAATTTTTGTTCAATATTTTTTTTGTAGTTACGAGTCTATCTATCTATCTTGGTAACTGTCTGTAAAATTTCAAGATCTCCCTGACAAAGTTCAACGAACGCTTATGAAATTTTTTCCAGTCATCATCAACTTACTTTAGTTTCGACACAACTCAAGCTCTTTGTACGATATAACGATTTATTGCGTACACTGTAGTTTCCCAAAGCTTAGCAGAAAATCATTTGTAAAATCTTTATAAAATCATTTTACATTACGTTTGTGTGTATTATGTCGAAACAAATAAAATATGATTTAATATCAACCTGAAACCAGATTTTACTACTTCTGATGATTTTTTGAACAATGGTTGCGACCACCCGTTCCATTATGTAGAGCTTTGTACCAGTTTCATCCCGTCAATACTCCTGCACGCAGGATCTTTTAGCCGAACCGCTAATATTACCTTCTATATTAAATTAACCATAATATTTTTATGAATAAATATTTCGGCCATCATTAAAAGAGCAAGTTTTATGGAAATATTTAACTACAAAATGAGATGATGAGTCATCTGATGGTAAACGGTCACCATCATCACACACATCGACGACCGTAGCCTAGTTGGTAGCGATCCTGCCTACGAAGTGAGAGGTCCCGGGTTCGATTCCCGGCCGGGGCAGATAAATATTTGTACTCGGGTCATGGATGTTATTGTGATATGTTATATGTGTCATCCATGCAACCTGCGACACAGGTAAAAACCTACTGCGGGGGTATGAGTTTGTAAGCGTTTAGCAAAAAAAAAAGAGGTCTTACTGGCCAAAAACAGAATTGTGGTCTGTTTTAGGTAAAAAGTAGCTAGCCAGGCGGACAATAACACCCTACATAAGTAGTTCCTAACTAACAATGCAACATTCAAAATTAAACTAACTGGTACAGGAACCAGCGCCATCCAACGGGAGAGATTATTTGCCAGAATTATTCTTTAATCTAAACTTATTATAGTATAGCTCGAAGCCATATCGCATGTATCCATTCAAGTAATGAAGAACACAACAACAGAAGTCGCCGAAACAATCTGGTAGCTTAACTGAGAAGAACCCTAGAGCATTGGAATTCTAAAGTCTGAAAGATGGCTCCATTAAACCACAACGCTGATTTTAAAATAAAATACTGTGAGTTCAAAAATATAATAAACTTATTATCTTACCTTAGTTCGTATTCATGGAGGAAGCAAAATTTTAAAACGTTGGTCTCGAATCGTATAATTTGTTAAAAGTAGTTTTCTAAATGATATTCAGCATTAAAGCTGAGACATTTCTCCATTTCAACTTTCCTTGAGCGGACAGAATACTCATTACAGAAGTAGAAATACAATGTTTGCTGATGTTATGAACGAACTACAGATTCATAGTTGGGATTGTAAAAGATTTTTGGATGTATTGTAGTTGAGTAGAATACTGACTCCAATCAGGCAAACGAGGATGACGTAAGAGGAGAAAGCAGCCGGCCGACTTGGTGGTAAGTCTCCGCATAATTATGTCGATAGCCATTTACTATCAGGTGGATCGTCAGCTTCTTTGTCGGCTGTTTCATAAAAACAAGTGCGTGTCAGGCCACGCGCAATGTTGGGTTCCGAAGTAGTAAGTATATCGACTTACTCATTAACTACTTATGCTAACATAGCCGTGATAGTTTTTCTTGTAAATTCATCGTACAACCTATTTTTGAGAATTTTTTCACTTGTCCAACTCCAACCGTTTAGCCAGCAGGGGGGGAGGGGACACTTGACTCTAACCAAAATTACTACTTTAAAGCCAAATATTTCGCAAACGGACCCCTAATTCCAAAAATGATCTAAGAAGACCCACAATATTTTTTTAACGATATCCCACACTACAGGGTAGGCTACGAATAAAAAATTCTTCCTTGCGTACTCTGTAAAAAATGGTTTTCAATGTTTTATTCTACGATTTAATAAATAAAACGGGATTTTAATAAATATGATTGTATATCCATGCCAAATAACAGTTTTCTAGCACTAAGGGTCTCGGCACTCTGCTTCGGACAGATAGACGGACAGACGGACGGACGGACATGACGAAACTATAAGGGTTCCGATTTTACTTCGGAACCCTAAAAAGAAAACGTTGACCATTTACCATGTACATCATCAACTCGTTTGTTGACTTATTTATTGATAGGAAACCCAATAATATCGTTACATTGCACTGATATAGCCCTAAACTAGGATTTTTGAGTTGTGAGTGACTTTGACACACCCAGATTAAGAACATTTTTTTTAATTAAACATTCAATTTTTTCCTCACAGGAAATCAGCTCCCAACCATTGAATGGCAGTCCGGAATGGTAATAATTACGGCAAACAAGTCGTCAATACAACGAAGAAGAACGGAATATCTGCTCCATCTGTCCTCTCCAGCCTGGAGCAGCAAGAATCATATTCGAACCCTGATCCAATAGAAAAGATTAATACCGCCAGTTGCTAATGGGTTCCTCTCATAATACAGTAGAGTTTTACGGCGTGATTTCAAATTTTACTCAATAACATCGAAGTTACAAACTTATCCGTCCTTTGACAAGATTAATTCTCTTTCACAAATCACGAAGTTCGTTGAAGTGTAAGACGTGAATTGTCTATGACGCCTACAGTGCCGGTAACTAAGTGGCAAATGTTTATCTATATCCACGCACGTAAAAAAAGAACGGACGTAACCTTTTCTGATCGAGAGTGAAGCTGACAGCTGACAGCTCGCTTACCATGTGTGCGTAATTTTGTAATTTTTGATTTGCGATGGTGTCAATATCATATCAAGATGGTGTCAATGTGTGGGTGTGTGTACTTGTACGAATACAGAGTTGGTATTACTATGGGTGCTTCACTGAATTTGATCTTAGGATTACGTCCGTCTTTTTTTTTACGTCCGTGTCTATATCATCAAAATCAATAGCAAAACTGTAGGAGTATATACAAAGTTACAAAGTATTACTTTTTACAAGTTCAGGCACAAAGTTTCTTTACTTTGTGGTTCAGGTACGCTGTACGCTGTATAAATAGAGGCTGAAACATATTTTTTTGGAATATTTGTCCCTATTTTGCAGAGTAAACAGGAAAATATTAATTCGCGGGAGAAAAATTTGTAAGCAAAATTTGTTTCTTGTTGCCATCTCCCAAAGCGATGTGAGGTTGGGAATCTTGTTCAGTAATAATTATGTACTTTGCTCATAAGCCCAAAGGCGCGTATGTATTTCTCTCAAGAAAAATAAAGTCACATAATGCGCCGTCGTGAGTTGCATGGGCGCTAGGAGAAAATTGTTATTAGTTCGGATGCTTCGGAGCGCTTTGCTATCGATAGTTCCTATCGTCGGTACTAGTAGTACATACGGAGTCGTTAAGACTTGTCGATGAAGTTTGGCATTCTAAGAAATTTGAAACATGCATCTGCTATAGAGCAAACTAAATTAACAGATTACTTAGTTTATGTTTAGTCCTTGTAGTTTAAGTTTGTTTTGGTACCCTCAGGTTTATTTAGTTAATTACTTACTTCCTATAATACTTGGAACTGTCTATTAAGTTTTTAACATTACTTTTGGTCTACATGTATCTTATATCATGTAAATAACTGAAAAATCTGTGGATTGACCAGGTCACCGTATTTCATAACTATCTATCATAATGTTATTAATGCGTTGTTGTTAAGCAAAGAAGCAGACGGGACCTCTGCTTCTCCACTGCAATTAAAAGGGGTAACTGACCTTGCGTGAAAAAATTCACATTCAGAAACTACTCTACAACTTATTTACTCTGTGGGGAACTGAATACAAAGTCGAGACGTTCCGAGCGATTTGTCGCTGAAATGTAAAATACCGGGAACTAAAAAAAAACTCCTCAACCTTAATGCAATCCGCGATAACTTGAGAGAGATCCGATTCTCTTATTCAATTTTAAACAACTCCCTCTGCATCTTCCCAGCTTCTATTCCCTTGAGTGTAAGGTGCAAAATAGCGTACATCACCGCATATGCAGTCCTGGCAGGTGTCTTCAGAAGTCGATCCAGGCTTGGTTAGATTTGCGTGGAATACGACGCTTATTGTCAATGAAATAAGACTGCATTTTGAGGTAGTGAACGGTATGGAAGTTTGTCGTGTGGGAGTCTAGTGAGGTCGTTATTTCTAGTCCGTGAGCAGAGAAGGGTCCTCGAGACGATGGTCCGATAGGCAAAGTGAAGCTAACTCATAGCTATAATGATGGTCATAAACAAACTTCTTCAAACGAATGGATTGGTGTAACAGATGGAAGTAATTGTGTAAAAAACGGACATGCGCGAGTTGTTCCACGAAAAGGGGTTCCGTTGGCCAGTAATTGAGATGATATATTAAACAAATATGTCATACTAATACGGAAATATAATTATCTCAACAGTAATAAGTAGGTAAGATATGAATTTTGTAGAAATGCATTGATGTTAAAAATATTAAAATATATTTGTTTCTTCAGAACTATACGCCAGACAGTAAAAAGTTTCCGAGCAACATCATTTTAACAGTTCTAAAGCGTAGAACAATCTACGACTTTATTACAAAAGTTTTAAATGTAATGATTTTAATGCCTTATTCATAGATGTAACTTCGTAAAAATATACTGTATTTTTTGTTTTCTTACTTTAATTAAAATTGGAACTTACGACCAATGGACATGACAAAAATTTAAAATTAGATATCATTTTTGCGGGACTCTAACATAGCTCAGTTTTTCTGAATTTTGGTTGTGATTAGTTTTAGGTGACTACAAAGGTAAGTTAGATCCTTGAAGTCGAAGTTCCTGCCATAAAATTATATTGATATCTGACGTGTCGACAACAGCATAGTAACTGTATATGCGCGTCTATAACTTCTGCCATATCAGTAAAAATGTCGTTTACTACCGCAATAATTTTAAGAGCATTTTCGTCCTCCACGCGCTATGTTTAACCCAATAATCTAAATTTTACTAACAAAAAATAACCGACTTCAAAGTTACTCAAACACTTCTTGTCAGATTTCGTTCAAATTTATGTGGGACTACACGACAAGCACCTGCTTTCGATTAAAAAAAGAATCATCGAAATCGGTTGGCGTGATATTGAGTTATTTGCCCATTTGTCGCGCACATACTTAATACAAATTTAACACTTATATGGTTTTCAACAAGATTTATTGGTTGAAATCATCAAAATCGGTTCACCCTGTCGAAAGTTCTGAGGTAACATTTAACAAACATAAAAAAATACAGTCGAATTGAGAACCTCCTCCTTTTTTTGAAGTCGGTTAAAAACAATACTTTTAATTCCTTTCGGAAGGGATATAATACTTGATAAGTGTTTGAAAATTATGCTTATGTTTATATAATTCCTTTAGAAGTTATCACAGAAGACTGACCACTAAGATTATAATGTAAATAGCTATACTATGGAATTGAAAATTACTCCAAATTATTACACTTGTTTCTCCTAAAATAACGTTGATTGCGATACACATTCCTAAGAGTTACAAAGTTGAAATGTGTAAGAGGATTTGTACACAAACTTTCATAATATTTTCCAATACTGGCTGTACACAGCAAGTTTGGATCGCCGCCAGTGATACAACTCCGCGATGTGTGTATGTTTTATTGACTGTGGAAATTTTCAATTCCGGAAAATTAGGGTTATTACACCCACTTTGGATGGAAATGTGGAGTTGGGAAGTAGTTTGCAATATGTAGTGGCAGACGTACAAGGGAATAGTAAATGTAATTTATTATGTAATGTAATAATTATGTAATGGAAGACTTTTGGGCTTTGAAAGTACATAATACGAAGACAAAACTTAACTCTTTTGTCTTTGAGAGAGAGATATTTTTTATTACCTCATATTACATGACGAATATTTTGTTTGATTCCCGGTTCCGACATGTTTCTAATTGTTAACTTCTTGGCGTTTAATAGTTTATAAAATTCGCGATACGTTGAATTCGAGTTTGGGTTTAAATTTGAACCGTTATTTATTTGTCTTATGTTTGATCAAAGATTATCATTTTTCATGTGAACTTTTTACCACTTTCTCTACCTATTTAATATCAGCGGAGTCGCCATTACAGCCAAAGGTTCAAACGATGAAATAGGACATAATTTATGTTCCTTTATTGAATATAATAAAATCTCTCGGTTTGACAGTTTTTCATTAAAATGATCCAATGTGGGTAAAAGTACAAAAAGTTCAACTACCCTACAATATAGAAAATCCATAAAGAATTGTCAACTTCCTTATTCCCTTCTGAATCATAATTTCATGGATTCTATTATGTAGGCTGTAGTTCTTTCGATAGGCAAGAAACGCTGCGTATTATTATTTTTTGGGATTTAGTGAGTGAAAGGGTATCCTATTATAGAGCAGGTCACTGAATCGGTTCGCTTTTATATGTTTTGTGATCCAAGTTTTTGAATGGAGTTCTTTATGGCTTTAGACGGTATTTTATGACGTCGTTTTATTTCAATATCAATTTACTTCATAGATCAGCATTATCAAAACCCATAATAATAATACTCTCACTGCCAGGCTAAAGTTTTCTTTTTCAATAAGTTAATGCGTTAGTTTACGTTAGCCAAGTGTGAATTGACTGTATTCACTTATAACCAAATAACTTAAATAAATAAAAACAATGATTTAAAGGTTAAAATGACTGTGTACAAAAAAGTAACCTTGTCGCCTATTAGATTATTTAAAATTTTATAAACAAGTATTAATTTTATTTTGGAACCAAAACAAAAATTTAATGAAGTCCCAAATCTTTCGTGTGGAATATTGACCAAACCACCGAATATATTTTTAAAATAACTGTTGCCCGAAGCTTTGTTTTGCGTTTTCTGGGATAGTAAGTACACTACTAGTATATGTTATTCCAGATCATGGTATACATGTATGCTAAATTTCATAAAAATCCGTTCTAGTAAAATTTGTTTAGTTCACGATGGAACACCGTAGAAACTAAATTAAACGAAGCTCTAGTTTACCCTGCTCTAAGCTTTTAATTTAGGCTTTTGGTCTACTCTGCATAGTTACTTGGCTCTATACCTACTATTCAATTTAACCTCGAAGACTTTTACCTATTTGGCAACCATCATTCGAAATAAACAGTGAAACATTTTCACGTGTTTTCTGTGACTCTTTGTGAACCATCTAACTTGAAGGTAGGTATACTGTTAGAGCAAGCAACGCATCCATAATCTCTTTTGTGGGAAACAATGAAGAGTAGCAACCATTTTAAGCCAGACGACCCGTCTATTATTGGCTATTGACGTAAAATACTTCTCCTTACCTTTTACGTGGATTTAGATACAAAAGCAAAATGAACCCCAAAGAACCTCCCACAAGCTACTTAATATAAGCAAATTGAAAAAAGGGACCGGGAGATCTAATAAAAATGGCGAAAAACGTAATCCCGAGTAAGATATTCATTGAAATACATTGAAATCGGTCATAAAATTTGTATTGGATCTATTCATATATCATCTTATACGGGAAAAAGTTGGGTCCATAACGGAAGTATATTCTGTACCGAGAAAATCGTGAGATTTACTAGTTTTTACTATAACTATTATTGATCGAAGAGTTCTTACGTATTTTTTATAACGTACAAAATGGTAGTTTAGGGTCGATCCAGAAATCCAGATCTCTTTTGGCTGGTAACGCATTGGTGATGCCTTTGGCGACCATTTATTATGTATATCACCACTGATCATCAAATAGTTCATGTGATTATAAACATTAAAAAAATAGCATCTAAGGAAACATTTTTCAAATATATTTTCAAAAGATGCTTATACACTTGGATAAAGTTCATAAGAAGAGATCCCTTATCTCGCAAGTGAGTTCAATGTGTCACTAGCTACTTTGCCGCATTTTATAGAAGAATGAGTTCATGCTATTCGCGATGGTACACTCATGATGGTACATCATCTAAATCTATTCACTAGGAAAGAAGAAAAAAAGAAAACTAAAGATAGAAAGAAAAAAATCCAGCCAAATTACATTACCCGCGGCCATATTTTTCTATATAAATCCATTTATCTATGGATTTCAAAAATACTTAATATATTTTATTATATTTATCCATTTATTTACATTTAATATACGCAGGTTTTATTTAGGCATATTCGTACCACCGACCCCACAAACACGCAGAGGGTAGTATAAAATTCAGGTCCCCTATAAACTTAAAGACCATTTTCGTACTGGGCTTATCTTTCAGCATTATTTATTACGTGCGGTTGTTTTACCACGACAGAGTTGCGATGAACAAGTGTATCCAAGTATAAAAACTCTGTACATATATTATGTGACATAATATATCATCCTTCCTACTAACATTATATTATGTTATGATGTTGGTTCCTCTTTCACGCAATAACTACTGAACGGATTTTCATAATATTTTGCATACACGTAAAACATTAACTGCAATGAGCTATAGAGTACTTATTATTTAGTAAAACGCGGAAAAAGCTGCGGGAAGAGTACTAGTAGCTATAAGTAGCTATAAGTTTAAAAACGAGAGGAGTTTCTGTAGCCATTACTTCGATGATCTGAGGATAAACCTTTCCAAAATAGTTGTAGGATCTAAAATGACGTTCATAATATTGAAAAAGAATCATAATGATTTGAATTTTCAATACTGTAAAACACTAGATGGTGGCATAGATAAATAATTACAAACTTTTTTTATTACATGTGTTATTCGTTTTCTTTTTGGACTTTAAGGCGTTGGTGATATGTTTGGTGTTAGGGGAAGGGGGGGCATGACGGGGTCGCGGGGCACGACGGGGCCACCCACAAAAACAAGTAACGACGAACACTAGACGTTTGCTGTTTTCATTAATAGATGACCATTTTGTATCAATCTTTAATCCAATCGTGAATGGCGACTAGTTTGCACGCGTTTGGTTTTTATGAAAATAAAGTTGTTGCTACGTTTTTTCATCTAATTTTGAGTGAATACGAAAACACATGTAAAAAGGTAAGTGTTTTTATTACTATTATTGTCTATTTATTGTGTTTTTCTAGAGATATTATTTATTGATATATTTTGAACAAACTAACTTTAACTTTATTATTCATTTTTTTGTCAATTATTTCAAATAATGTTACGTGTGGGGGCATAACGGGGCCATGGCTATGGGGCACGATGGGGTACCCCATTGTACCACGTAACTGCTGTCACCATTATGCCCCTCTTATGTAAGATATTCTAAAGGAATTATGTGAACATTTAATAATAGAATTTTCATTTTGTTTTAGGTATTAAAAATGGTACGAAAGTACAAAAAGAAAATTTTGAGAGGCAGAACTTGCTCTGTAGAACGCCTGAAACAGGCTATTGATGCTGTTTTATATATTCTCACTCTGATATATTCAAAACGTAGACGAGGATACTTTATGCCTGTATTGACGATAACCATACATTAAACTACCTATATTTGAAGTCTGCGGAGGGTTGGGTGGCCTGCCAGCTATGTAGACGTTTGTGTCATACAGCCTGTGCTGGTGTTGACGACGAGAACCCAAAAGAAATCCACATCTGCACATATTGTGAATAAAATAACCATGTACCCCATACTGCCCCACCCCAGGGGCACAATGGGGTTTTCATAAGGGTTTCGTAAAATTAAAATTACAACATTATTTGATTAGTTGCTTCGCCAAATTATATGCCAAATGATAGCCTAATATGTAACCAAAGTGCTATGATTAGTGTTAATTACTTAATATATTTTGTTTATTCTTTTATTGGCTATTTTCCTTAACGTCCCCGTTATGCCCCCCCTTCCCCTACTAATTTTAGTGTATTGACACCCATAACATTGAATGGCTCGTATAATTTGATTAAATACTTATTATCATGAATGTTTTTTGTACTTTCACGCACGTATTCTTAATCTTTTCGCACCATTTATCTCACTTTACACATTTTCCCACTATTTTTTTGTTTCGCGTTCTCATTATACAATACTGCGTTATAATATTTTGAATATTATATCGCTTGTTGTTTTCTCTCATTCTCTGTGAAACAAGTGGGAAGGTCAGCCACGTAATGTTTAGTAAACAAACCAACCACTCAGCTTAAAATTATATAAGAGGCTATGTTTTATCGCTATCCCAAAAACAAACATCAATGAGAGCTTTTTGCAATAAAAAATATCATATATTTCGACTCCACAGCGATAAATTATGCTCAAAAGTGAAACATGTTTCGTTTGTGTATTCAAATGGGTATAATCTGATTAATATTTGGACACTTCCAGGGTTACAGATTTCAGAGATTTCAAAGGATGGGAAATAACAAACTGAGGGATACTTCTTTCCACTTAAATTCCCTGGGGCTTTCAGAGATTTTTCCAGAGAGATTTAATAATCAATAGTTAATGCTTGACTTTTCACCTGAGTGGCGATGTAGTTTTGGGTGTTAAGTGAACCAAGTAACTAACTTAGTAAAAGCCTATTCAGTCTTGACTAGAAGATAGGGTATTTATCTTGCATTTTAATTTTCTACTTTTTAAAGTTAACACGTAGAAGTTATATTTCATTGTATTTAATTGTAAGTACTAACCCTTGTATTTAAGAAAAAATGTTAATAACAATTTATTGGCTGATACTGCCTGGCTTCAACCCATTAATGGCCCACTACTGGGCACGGGTCTCTCCTCTTGAGGAGGCCTAGAGCATACTCCACCATGCTGCTCCAGTGCGGATTGGTGGAGGGGTTAGTGGCCAACCCGAGTGTCGGAAGTTTTCAAACCGCCCGAGGGCCTCCGAAATGGCTTAACGACTATTATCTAATGATAACAACCGGGACCGACGGCTTTACGTGCCCTCCGAAGCACGGAAACGCTCAAGAAATTTTAGCCACTAGCGGTCACCCATCCAACTACCGACCGCGCCCGTTGTTGCTTAACTTTGTCGATCACATAGGATCGACGCAAGCCGCTGGGCTATGAGAGCTTCATAGATTCAGCGATACTGCCTGAAATAAATGTTATTATATCTACAAATGTATAAAATTAATATAATTGTTATTATATCAAAAATATGTAAACATTTCATTAGTGACAATGTAAAGTAACATTTGGTAAATATAATTTTATTAAGGTTGAATTTAATCGCAGAGCATGAGTTACTAGTAATACGAAAGTTATAAGTAATAGTATGCGACCAATCCATACAAGTTCATTACGGATTTCAGAAAGTAACTTACCAAGGAACGGTTTGTTAGCTCGTGTTACAAGTTAGTAGTAGCTGTGGCAGCCTCACAAACTGCGGAATACACGACGGAGTTACATGTATTAGCTCTAGAGTGATAAGTTAGCTTTATTGTTCGCTTAGTTTAGCTCGAGACAAAGCAAAGGTATTTCTCGCTGACTTGATTTAATAACAAACATCTGTTATAGCAATTTACTTTGTTATTTAGTTGGAATAGCGCAGTGCACGCGGGGACTAATTTTGTTACGGGTTAAATTACTATTAAATGTTTAGTAATAAGAGGAGATCCACCGAAATGGTACTGGCTTGTACATTAATGAATTTAGTATATTATATTAGTCACCTTATGCGGTTAACTATAATATAAAATATAAAGCAGTAGGTAGTGGCAAAGTATTTTTTTATAATTTACTATATTTACAATTCGCCATAATACTTTACGTGAAACTGAACATTCCAAGATGCATTAGTACAGCGATTGTAACTATTAAGTAAAAGTAAAAAAAAGTAAAATTCTCTTCAAATAGAATCAAGATACATTTGGTTTACTAGTTCAATTACCAAATTATATTAAACTAAAAATGAAGCGGTTACAATATCATTATAACATGTTATTATTTAGGTATTGTAAATATATATGTAATTTTTTTTTATAAAATAAAATTTTAAATTAAATAAAACATATACCTACATAGATATTTACTCTTCAATTTTATATTAAATAAAAAGAAACAAATATCTCCATTTCAGCAACATCACGACTTTACAAGTACAACGCTAATTCTATACAAATAAAGGGTATTATTGTATGCAAATCATACCATGTCAACTGAAGACAAAAAAAAAACATTTTCGAGGCGTTTAAGTGTACTTAAGAGTGATAAAAATTGAAATGTTACTTTGTGTTACATATAAGGTAAAGCGGGTGCGGTTAAGGTATAGGCAACCTGGCTAGTCTTTTGTATCTTGGGAATATTTATTTTTCATTCTTCAACAACACAACAACACAAGAACAAACTACGTATTGGATGGCAATACGTATTATCAAAGTATAGCATCACACATAATATTCTGAATAAAAAAAAACTCTCAGCATAAACACAGTTTTCTTTAAAATTCTTCTCAATAAATTATACACTTCCATAATCTGTGAATAGCATGGATAAAGTAATAAAAACTAATTCCATAATATTGTCAGCTGTGTGTGTGTGTGTCGTTTGTCAGCTGCAGACTAATCGACTGACTAGAGAAATATGGAGAGATAGATATTGAAAACGGTCGTAGGTTGTTTTCCTCACCTCACCTTTATAAAACGTCGTGACATCAGTCAGTGTCACCGCGTTTGCGTCAAGTCCGCAGTTTTATTATTTGTGCAACACAAAAGCCGCAAATGGCCGCAGCACAATCAGCTGGAGAGCAGATTTTTAACCTCGTCCCGGAAGTGCCGCAAACATAAAAATATCACCGCAAATAACGGGACGATTATCGCGAAAGCTTTTTAACAGTTACAGCCTGGGACAAGTTAAAGGTGAGGGCGGGTTTGACCAAATGTAATAACATACATAACAGAGTGTATGCCCCTGGAATTTTAAATATTAAGTAGGTTTAAATCACGGACCTGAAAAAAAGACGGACGTAACCTCGTCTAATCGAGAGTGAAGCAATGGCCGTCCGCTTACCATGTGTGCATAATTTTTGATTCGCGATTGAAGCAGTGAAGTATCAATGTGTGGGTGTGTGTACTTGTACGAATAGAGAGTTGGTATTACTATGGGTGCTTCACTGAATTTATTCTTGGTATTACGTCCGTCTTTTTTTTTAGGTCCGTGGTTTAAATGTTATTAACTTCCAATGTTTTATCACCTTGTTAGGTATTGTTACTATCAAGATGACAAATGAAAGAAATGGAGTTGGGTAGGTAACCGCTAGTGGTAAACATTTTTTTCTGTTATCATGTTTTCGGAAGGCACGTAAAGCGGTCGGTCCCGGTTGTTATTTTACTATAACAGTCGGTAAGGCGCCTTTGGACGGCATAAAAACTTTCGATACTGGGTTGGCCACTAACTCGCACCGGATCAGCATGGTGGAGTATGCTTCCGCAAGATGACAAATCCATGGTCAGTAGTGACCCGTGGTATAAACGTATATTGACAAAACTTATAAGTGCCTTAAAAAAATTATTTGCCTTGCAGTAGAAGCGAAAATGAAAGAGTACAATTTCCACAATTTACTCGTACAAGTGAATTCAAATCGTATATCAATCATAATCTCTTACGCCTTACACTTTCACCACAAGAGAGCTATATTTCAGCGGTAAAGCGAAATTGTCCTAGATTATTCATTCGGATATTTTAATGTCCATCGTAACTGAGGGTTTGTTATGTTTTAGCGAAATAAACAGCGACTCGTCACGATTAACGAGAGAGCTAAGATTAAAGGGCTTTTAATTGGAAATTGAGGCAATTATGAACACCGTAAAATGAACCCGTTCATATTGGCCGTACTTAGGGATGAACAGCTTTACGATAATGATCGCATTAGGATTGTTTTGAGTAGACTTTGTAATCCTGTTTGCTACACGCTATTAACAGGCTTCGTACTAATCTCTTTTATAACCGTATCAGTGTATGTCATAGATGGAGGGAGGCAGATAATAGCCACGATGGGCGATGTAAAGTATACAACTTGGCTGATATGATATGATATGGATTTTTTAAGTTACAAGTTGACTTAGACTAGACATTGGTAACACTAAAGCATCAGCTTTACTGTGCTGAAAACGCAAAACTTTCTTTCTTTTCTTCTCTCTTTCTTGGCCAGCAAACCATCAGTGATGCCTTCGGTGTTGCTAATGTCCATGGGCAACGATAGCCACTTACCATCAGGTGGATCTTCAGCTTGTTTGCCGTCTATTTCCATAAAAAACAGGAGATGGAAATTAGGAGAATCATAGCTAAGACGCGGGAAAATACTATACAATGAGAATTTACCGTCGAATTAAACTTAGATGACCCGGGTGGCGCAGTGGTTACCATGCCAGATCACCGTGCCAATCGTCATTGGTCAACTTGTTGAGGTTGAATTTCTGTTCCGGGTTTGTTCTTGTACTTGTGTGTTTTCCATTGCATCCACGACACAGGGAATCCTAGTTTGAGGCTGTGAATGTGTAGCGTTACTATTATTATCAAACTGCTTGGTGCCAGCCACCATAGCTTAGTTCGTTGTTCCGCATGAAGAACTATGAGAAAGGGAATTATCTTGGATCCTTCCGCATGAAAATCTACAAGAAGGGGATAATCTTAGATCCAACCAGGATGTGCAGCGTCATACATATTATAATAATTTGTTACATCATTTTTGTTTCATGTGATGACGCTATTATGTATATAGTCTGTATCAGTTCTTATTTATTTATCAAACCACAATGGGTTGTTAACTTGTGACGCTATATCATTCCCATGTACTCGCATAAATTAATGGAAGAGCGATAAAATAATTTAGTAGAATTGAACATAATTAGCTAGTTATCAGCAAAATCACCAATTAGCGTTCTTTTAATAGGTCTTCACTAGACGATAAATGTATGTGTATGTATGAAATATTTGATAATTTTTCAAGGTTTACTTTTTATATTATTCTGGTGTCTTTTAATATCATTAGGTTTAGAAGAAAACCATGAAATACAGATTTGACTTTATAGATGTTAAAGTTAAAAATCTACCGACTTAAATGTTTTCACGAGATGAGTTCCTCAGGGATAGTACAAAGTTCTACTTCAGGAAGTGTCTCCAGCCCTAATTTCCACCCTGAGCTGCAGACGCGTTGGGAAGTCGCTAACGACCTACAATAACTGAACGGATATTAAACTGCCGTACTCCGATTCTTACCAACTCGTAATACAAGCACTACATTACTGCTTTTGTTAGAGATACTCCTATTTGTCTTTGAAATCACGCAGCAATGGATTCCAATTCCTGGAATAGTAACTTAATTAAACAGAGATGTGACGTAAACATTGAGAAGATTAAAATGCTCAGAAATGCACGATTATTGAAACATTGGCATTAAAAAAACGGATTGTAGTAATTGTAGAAAATGTTGGAACATTCTTACTGCAAATAGGTACCTATAGTAAGGATACATTTTGTTATGCTAACATTTTTAAATTTATAAACGTCAGGATTAAACAAAGTAATGGCAAAGGATTGATTACAGATAATGGTGATACCAAGAGTCTGAACACGTCACCAACTACAAGAAAGTTGTAGAAGTCTATTGTTACGCTGTGGTTTGTAATAAGAGCATCCTTAACAATGACCAATATCATCAGGTTGTCATCATAATCTAATTCGCAGCATCATAAGGAGTTAATAGTTAATAGTGTCCTAAAAAGGTTAAATAAACAATTATTTTAATAGTATGAAAACTTAATTCATGCTTTCATAGTGTCAATGTATTAAAGCAAAAAAAAAAATTGTAAGGACACTGTTTGTTTGTACATTACTCACAGTGCTGATGACAGTTAACGAGTTCCTTCGTCTGAAGCCCAACCTAAATGTACTATATCAGGTCATAATAATAAAAATAGCATTGTCATTGGAATTTAAGCAGTACCTACTTAGGAAGTACCTACGTCTAATTAGCTTTTAAGTTTTGACCCTAAAAAACAGGATAATCTAAATAAAAGCGTTTAAAAACGTCAGTTTGCCAGCACTACCATGTGTATAATAGTTTGTCTCATTTGCATGTTTCCAAACCCCCCGCTGGTTGACATGGCAGTACGTTAATGTTGACGTTACGTTAATGAATAACGGAAACGGATTGATAACTATACATTTTGAAATTTAAAAAAACCCCGACAGTTTCATTCACACTAACCATAGGTAAGAACCATCTCGACGACATTAGCTTTAAAAAACCGCATCATAATCAGTCCATTCGTTTAGAAACTACGTTGCTACAGATAGTGTCATAACGGCCAATGAAGAAACGTTTTGAAGCGTCTTGGTAAGATAATTTTTAATTTTTGCGTTTTTGACCATTTGCGTCCTTGTCAATTTACGAGTTTGACAGTATGCGTATTTGACATTTTGCCTGAATCGTCTTACTTTTTGTCATTTTGCGTGTTTGACTTTTTGCGTTTTTGACCTTAAGAGTATAGTCAACACAAACACGTCAGTCTTATGACACCCCGCTTTCTGCGGGCTTAAAAAATGTGACGTGTAAGAGCAAATAAGTCGCCCGTATGTTTCCAAACGGCGAAATAAATCGAAGAGCCTCGTGTCACGCGCGAGCTAATGGCACGAAGCATCTGGTGGGAACGATTGCAAATTTTTATTTACTACGCCGCGCCCCAAACGGAATACTAATGTTTATCATTAAGAGCGGGAGACAAATGATCACGCTCTCCGCCAGGTGGCGCCAGGTGTGTTGGAAAAAACTTGATTTCTTGCTTATGATGATAAGGAACATCTTTTTGACAAAGGATCCTTTTCAGATATTGTGGTAATCTTTAGATGGCGGATATCTTTGGTGGATTTGGAACTATCCCTTTTATGGTGCAGGTGAAATATTGGCCGGATAAATAAATTATTTTTGTAATATAATTTTAAATAAGCTTTGTATTTTTGAGTTTTGCTCTTTATGCAACGGACGGAAATATTCACAAAAAATTGTTTTGTCTATGCCATGACTATGACATACTACAATAATTTATTTTTTACTTTTGCCGCTATTTCATAACTCCTGTATAATTTAATTACCTTAGTTTAGTTAGGGAAAGAGTCGGTTCATCCCGAAAAATATGTACTGAGATAAAGCCGTAAATAATTTCCTTTAGCCCTTAGAAACCGACCGAAATGGACGAGATAAGATGAAATACGTAAATATAACAATAAACGAGGGCAATACATTTGGTTAGTGTTTCTCAAATTGTGGATCCAGATGTAATCTGCCTTTGTTGTTGCTCATGTCTATGGGCGTTAACAGCCACATACCATCGGATTGTCAGCTCGTTTGCTAGCTATTTCTATAAAAATAAATAGCACCACATCATACCTGTTGTTATGTGTTAGTTCAGTGAAAGTTAATGAACGAATTTTTCAATACGCAATATTTAATGATTTTTTGTCAGCATTCTTATTTATTTATTGACCCAATAAAATATCACGGCACATGGTGAACTAATGCTCAATGAATTCTCTACCAACTAACCCATGGCGAAAATAGAAATGCGCACAAGGCGGTTTAGGAAGGCGAGTATATGTAAACACACACGTTTGTACTTGTAATTAATACTTGGAAAAATTATTTTATTTTTTATTTTTCATGGCTTCACTTTGAGAAGTACTGCGTTAATCGGTTAAAATTGCTTCGGCTCAGTAATGTAATTGGGCAATCAGACTTCCACCTCGCACCATTAATATACGTAAATAGAAGCTATTACCGTATTTCACTAAATTATCTATTGGTGAAAAAGCATTACTTCTCATCAAATATCAATCATGGTGTTTCCTTAAACATCATGATTGATAAAAAGTTCCCTTCAACTTTCTGAGCAATTTTCAAAACAGACGAGCCACTTGGTGCCTTGGTGGAGCCACACATAAGTGGTAACCATCGCATAGAAACTAGACCAAAAGCAGAGGAGTTACCAATGTATCGCTAATCCTGAAGGAAATCTCGTTCTACGTTTTTTCGTAACCATTCCAAGTAATTTCTCAGGAAAACCTAAGTATTTTTTTATTTCACAGGTAGTACTCGATTTGTCTTGGTTGAATAGTTCTGTTTCTGTCACTAAGGTTCTATATCAGAACAGTTGGTGTCCTTTAGGTGTAAATATCTGACAATGAGCAAACGAGCCATCTGATTGTAAGTAGTCATCGTTGCTCATCATCAGAAAGACCTAAAGCACCACAGATGCGTTGCTGGCCAAGATATATAGGGGATAAGTAAAGAAAGAAAGACTTAAGCCCCCAACCGGATCACAAATAGCTTGGCGGCTCACGTATGCAGGATAATACGGTGCATGAACCTTTATAGACTTTGATAAGCCGACGTAAATAGAATGCTGGAGTGATCGATAGAATAATAAACTAATGGAGTAGGTGCGTCCGAAAAATATGAATATAAATTATGTCAAATTTTAATAAAGCAAAAAAAAGCAAAGCAACAACCCATAATCGTCCCACTGCTGGGCTCGGGGTCTCCTCTCACAATGTGAGGGGTACAGGCCATAGTCTACCACGCTGGCCAAGTGCGGATTGATAGACTTCACACACCTTTGAGAACTTTATGGAGAACTCTCCGGTGTGCAGGTTTCCTTCACGATGTTTTCCTTCACCGAAGCAAGTGATAATTAACTTTTAATACGCACATAATATTTGAAAATCAGAGGTGCGTGCCAGGATTTGAACTCGGGCCCCTTCGTTCGAGAGACCAACGTTCTAACGGCTAGGCTATCACTGCTCATATCAAATTTAATAAACATTAAAAAATCAGTCAATCTAAAGTAGGCTATGTCGGGGCAAAATATGACTGCAAATATGTATAACATATTAATACGTCAAGTTCGTTTATTCCCACTTGTCCTGTTGAGTAGTCCTTTTGACAGGAATAGTGGGAAAAAAAATCCCACTAGTTCTGTTAACAGGATGTGCCCCATCTCACTCTATTACAGGTGATACCATGAGTGTTGCCCTATCTGATTTTTAACGCTCCAACTCAGAGTCACTAACGGTTTCGTAAATAACTCCTAAGGAGTAAAGAATCACAATACAAATAATTTATTAAAATTCGTTATCTTGTTTATCCGACAAGCTATAACTAAACTAAACTATAACAAACTATAGATGATTGTTTACCAAAACAAATATGAAAGACGCCTATTAAAAAAACCATCGATATAAGAGTACATTTTACTGCAGTTTTGTAATGAAGTCGACGTCACTACAAAATATGCAATTCGATTTCCGTTTCGTTCAGAGGCAGCACTCGGTGCTAATATCTGTATTGAACTGTCAATTCTTATTTCCCTTCACTGATATTGTGTCAGCGTAGGCAAAAAGGACGTTTGATTTTAAAGTTTTATCATTGTGAACACTAAATATTTTTACTGTAACGTAAATCGTGACCTAATAAAGTTCTTTTGTCATAACGATTTTTGTCTCTTTGACTTGTCTCATCTAGTCTTGTCTCCTTTCCTAATTTAGTCTAGACTCACCTTTAGTCTCCTCTCTTCAACTCACCTCACCTTTTCTATCTGCACCTCACCTTATTTCCACTGTATGCTCTTCTCTATTATTTTTAGTTCATAAAATTCTTCAGTTACAAATAAAAAAATATCCCTACACACTCATAGCCCTACACTAGAATTCCTTGTCGTGGGTGACATTGTCAACACAAAAAGACAAGAACACACATACCCAAATCAAGAACAGAAAATTAAAGTCATCATTCAAATTTCCACCTCACTAGAAATAGAACCCAGGGTTCTTGGTACAGCGGTCTGGAATGGTTGCCATTATGCCACACGTGCCGTCAAATGCCATACACATGCGTATGCAATGTAAGAGAGGTCGTATGAGAAATCTATCAACAAACCCGTTGTTCTAATTAACGAATAAAACCTAATGAATACAACAATCAAATATCTAATTACCACGACCTTACATTGAGGTCAGCTCACACCAGCTATTTAATTACTCCGGCTTTGATCAATTTCAAAACTTGTAAAGTGAAACGAGATCTATTGTTTAATGAAGAACAACCTCATTAATATTTCAGCATCAATTTCGAGAAATCGACACCGGCGCGGCTGTGAGGGTCCGATTCGCAAACTCTGAAGTTTTATAAGAATCCTTTTGATTTTCTATAATCTTGATCGTTTGGTAAGCTGTGGCTTCTCGGCTATGAAGTTGATTTTAATTATCGGCAAATTCTTGAAGCCATACTTGGAAATAAAAGTAAGCGTCCTTCACAATATTCTCAACAACCGGACGTATATGCCAGTATTTGAATTTATTGATTTATTGAGGGTTTATTCCCACTTAGCTGAATTTGTTTTTTCAAATCGTGATTTGAAACGATTCGTTTTTATTTTTCAGTGACACATACATTCTTATCACGATACACGGACCTGATAAAAAGATGGACGTAACCTCGTCTACTCCAGAGTGAAGCATAGCAATGGCCGCCCGCTTACCATGTGTGCGTAATTTTTGATTCACGATTGACGCAGTATGGTGTCAATGTGAGGGTGTGTGTATTTGTACGAATAGAGAGTTGGTATTACTATGGGTGCTTCACTGAATTTGTTGTTGGGATTACGTCCGTCTTTTTTTAGGTCCGTGTACGATATTCCGTGTACGACGTGTACGATATTAAAAAATTTCATAATTCATTTAAAACATAAAATGATCTCTTATTCAATTTCGGTGAAGAATTGTATTAAAGATGTGCATAGGCAGGCGATGGTGATCACATCAAATGGTCGGTCTGGATTTTCGTCAGCACTTCAAACTATAAACAAAAACCGGCAAAGTGCGTGTGTTTTCATTTGAAATGCCACACGATACGGTTTTGCAAAACAGTTTTTTTTTTCGTAAAATTTCTTGTTGTTTACTTCGTCTTTGGGTCACAAAAAAGCACACGAGTACCAAACATCACGCATTTGATCCAGTTTCAGACTAAATTGGCTGTAAAATAAAAGGCACAGGACAGACACATGGAACGAAAAACGGAACCCTTATAGGACTACGCGAGCCCGTACGGAACCCTAAAATTATAGTTATTTTTTTTAACTCAGTTAAATTCTTCTTCTTGGCCGTTACGCTCTTGACAGAGCTGTCGTGGTCGTCACGTAGTAGTGGAGTTGGGGGCAGATTTAATTCGCCTCACGATGTCCCGCCATCTCTCTCTGCTGGACTTCATCCTGGTGCACTCACATAATTCAGTTAAGTTAGAGCTTCCAAAATTCTAAATTTCAAGTAAATCACACGAAATTTATGTACTCATACAAACTTCTCCCCATCCCCATCATCTCCATTTTAACCCCTTATGTGACAAATTTCTAAAAATCCCTTGCTTGTGCTTCCCGGAACTTAGCAATCTCCTCAACCTCACATTTACATGCTTCTAGTACAACTAGTTTATTGTTCGTCATCAGTTATTCACAATGTTTTATTAAAAGTACATTACACAAAATTTTATTCATACATACAAGTACGCAGTAAGCTCTTCTTCTGTCGATAAATACTAAAGTACTCAACAAAATAAGGCAATAACATACAAAATATACCACTTTGCCTTAAAGGTCCATGTTAACCCTAAAAAGCCGAGTCAATAGCAACATTCTGAAGGACATTACGTATTCAAGGCTTATATTCAATTCGCCCCAACCTGTGTCAATTCCTCCGCGGCATTAGCCTCATCTATTTTTACTCAGAGGGTGGAGAGGGTGCGGAAACTATACAATGAATAAAAGCAGGATTCAAAAGGGGTATAATCGTTTTATCATGTAGCCTTGGTATAACACGGAAGTATCGAATCTACTCGTAGTTCTTACGTTAGATAATAGAATTATAATAAGCTTTGAGGTAACGTGATGCTCCAATGTTGTCCTTTAGAAAAATAGGATATCTTAAGCTCTTCACAAGTTTGACCTTTTAGTCTGTATTTATCAGAATCTATCTTTCAGGGAATATGCAAACATTACAAAATGAATAGACTCATCGTTAAACTATTTATCTTTAATAGCGCGTGAGTGAAAACTCGGGATACCAGGTGGTGCTGATCGGATGCAGAAAGAAAGATTACTAGAATAGAGAATACATACTCATGAAAACCCTGTAACAACATGAGCTTTGCTTGCCTCTTTCCTTGCCAATAAAACAAATGTTTTGTATGCATACAGATATCGACGTCCTTTTAAAAGCATTTCACTCAACAGCGAAAAGATCAAACGCAAGAATCGAAGTTGTATCGGCACAGTTTAATCACTAAAGTAATGGTGGAAAGTAATCACACTAAATCAAAATGCCTTCGCGAGACGCGATGCGCGCTGGCGTTGCAATGCCATGAATAATACGAAACTTGCACGGTTCCATTGCACCCGCTATCACTAATGACACGACAAAAGCTTGTTTGAGACGTCAAGTCGGAACCGTGTCATTATTAAATCAGTTGTAACTTATGTTGGAACCCTCATGGTTGTAACAGATTACCAATCTTTACTTAAGCACTGTGGTGGAGTTCAGTGCAGGTCCCTTCAATCATAAGAACTGTGAGCAGGGACCCTGTAGGCGGCCGTTATAGATTAGTTGCCATAATGGTATCTTCAAGGGCAAAATACCTGGACAATATAAATAACCACATTGATTTAGTGCCACCCGAAGGCACTGAAAACGTTGATTATTATCTAATGATTACAACCAGAAACAACGCTTCTAAACTTAAAGTCTTGACTTCCCATGCTGTTGCATGCATGTTGCAGGTAGCATGCAAAAAAGGTGGTTAATTAATCGTCTGTCGTAAAGCAATGGAAACAGGCATTCAATTGAGATTCAGGCCCGGTAACGTTAGTGAGCAGGAAACATGCGCGAGCCGACTAGGAGCCGAGTTCATTTGATACTGCGCCCTTCCTGCGAACTGTTCCCGTGCCCTGCCTGTCATTATAGTAATGCTTCCGAGAGTTTCGATCTTTGGTTTAAGAAATGTGTTTACTGATTGCTCTGAGGGATTGTTGAAAATAAAAACTGGTCGCATAGGAATTGGATCCAGACAGTTTTGGTTCTATCCCTAAATGTGTCTGAGAATGATTCCTGCATAATTTTAATAGGGTTTTATTTTTCTGTAAATGAAAGACCATATTTTGCATTTTTAAACATAATATTATTAAGACGAAAGTTTAGATTTTTTTGTTTGTTTGTAATGGATAAACTCAAAAACTACTGAACCGATTTTTAAAATTCTTATATCAGTAGAAAGCTACTTTATTTTTGAGTGATACAAGCCAGTTTTTAATAAATTTAACCCCATCGTTAACTAGTAACAATTGCTGCTAACAAAGGATTGTCTACCAGATAAGCGTTTAAATCAAATTTTAATAAAACTTTCGTTGAAAGATAAATTCGTTCAACTTGTAACTGCGCTATACCATAGAAAGACTAAATGTCGTCATTGAGTTTTACGGTTTTACTAAGAATTGGACGAAAATGTTGGATTGAATATCGTGTTTCAGTGGAGATATCTCTGGTATGTGGCGTTTGTCGAGATTGAATGAACTTTTGTCTACTTTTGGTCGATTGTAGTAAATTGGTCTACTTTATTCTCAAATACGACTGCCAAGACAGAATGTAGCCCATTGCTATCGAATGACTGGATGTGTTTGTTTTTGAGTTGTAACAGGAGATTAAGTCAATGGTCTGATGTCTTTAGTCTTTGAGTTTCTGAATGGACGAAATATTTTTATAACTAATCGACAAAGGATTAGACGAGCATCCAGATGGAAAGTGGACACATCACTGGACATCATACCTAGGCATCTTCGACGCGTTGCCGACTGTAACTCCTTGAGTTTTTTTTCGTGTTTTTATGGTCATAGCAGACAAACGAGCTCAGGATCCACCTGATGGTAAGTGGCTATCGTCGCCCATGGACATCAGCGACACCAAAGGCATTACTGATGTTGATGGATGGCCGTTGCCGGCCAAGAAGAAGAAAGAAAGATACGACCTGCCTAACAACGAGAATAAACGCGGTAACAGGTAATTTTGATTGACGATCGCTGGACTCTGTACCACCTGGACTAGTTTAGTTTATCAAGCATCATGGTTCTTCCACCTGCCTGTCCTATTACTCTTATTTTAGTAGCAGTGTAAAAGACTCAGCAATAGGGGTCCCCCTTACTTTATCTAAGGTCTCGTTTAAAACGAAGTAAGTATTTTATTGTTATTACGATAAAAAATCAGTTAATTATATCACACTAGTTTCCGTCAGCGGCTTCGCCTGGAGAAGAGTAATAGACGTCCCACCTTCCCAGAAGAACATTAAAAGCAGAATATCTACCAACCTTTTTTCTTGTCCTGGACATGGGCTCTTTGTGAGACAGTTTCAACTTTATCACTACAACGTTCAGCGCGTGATGACAAACATTCAAACATCTTCACAGCTTCAAAATCCTACTTCCTATCCTACTAATATTATAAATGTGAAAGGATAATATGAGTCATATAGAATCAAAGGTGGTCTCACATTTAGGTAAAGCGAAAAATACGTTTTATGAAGCACGAAAGAAGGCCATCTGTGAAACAACCACCTTTGATTCTATACGACTCATTTATGGATATTTGTTTCTTTAAAATAAATAGTTCTTTAAAACAAAAAAATTACCGACGTCAAAATTAGGGATAAGTCAAAAACTAATCGTCAGATTTCGCTCAAATATAAGACAACAAGACAAGCACCAGCTTTCGATTAAAAAAAGAATAATCAAAATCCGTTCACCCAGTCGAAAGTTCTGAGGTTACAAACATAAAAAAACAGTCGAATTGAATAAAGTACCTCCTCCTTTTTTAAAATCGGTTAAAAACTATGTACTTAACGGATTTTTATGAAATTTAGAATACAGATAGATAAGTGATTACTTAGTTAATGGTTTTTATCAATCACTAATGATCACAATCCGCAGGGCTTTTATTCCTTTGTTATTACTGTTTGAGGAAAAAAACAATCCTCATTCAGTGCACAGTTCATTTACCTAAATAAATACCCGGAGGTGCTCAAATCGTTAGGCGAGTGACCAAAAGGAAAGTTTTTCGGATACCATGTTTTAAAGATGATATCGATGTGAAAATCACCAGATGGAAAAGCGTTTCTATGATTAAGTATTATTTCAGATAACTTTGATTATTAGATTTGTCCACTCTAATTTTTATTGTTAACTAGCTGATCCAGCGAAATTTGTACCGCCTAAAAACTCATCTTCCTCTCCCTCCCCCTCCACCTCTCCCTCTCCCTCTCTCTCGACTGACAGGTATAAAATAAAAAAGTTATGTTACTAAGGTTACATTAGAAAAGTTAATATGGTGGCATTGAACTAGTATTACTAGCGTATAGAACAGACACCGCGAACATTGGGTTCGGGGGTGCGCATTGCAGCCGGCCGGCTGCATTTCATTCTGTCACTCGGCTGTCATTCAGCTGCGCTCATGGCGGCCGCATGCCAAAATTGTTTATGAAAAAACTGAAAAAATGCCGTCGTGCGTAATAAGAACGTATCACAATTTTCACGACAAAAAACAAAAAAGATAATGGTATCACTTTATCATCGGTAAGAAAACAAAATATGAACTTAAATTAACTAAAACGAATTTAATTAAATTATTGTGCAATGTTCCCGCCATTTTGGAATGAAAAAATCATAAGGAGCGTTTGAACTTGGCAAGCCACTAGCGTGTTAATGGAATATATAAGCTTGCTTAAGTTGCCGTCTTGGTTCGGCAAGTGTCATATACAAAGTTACTCTATGGCAAGTGTGCAAACGAGGCTTCTAGTTTGAAAAGAGAACGGAGGGCAAGCCGGCGGTGGAACACACATTTTGTTTGAGATGTCTCCTCTATGTATGTATCTCAATGTATGGTGGTTAAGTTTTCTTAAATTTACTAATTTCACGCAGAATTTAATTTTTTTCTTCTATAGGAACTTTCTCCTGACAATAAAAAACACAACAAAAAAAGAATTAGAGAAATCCGTCCAGCCGTTCTCGAGTTTTGCGCTTAGCAATACATTTGGCGAATCATTTTTATTTACATAGATACCTCCTGCGCTTCTACTTTGCAAAAGTTGGCTGGCAAAGAGTGTCAAGCATCAAGCTCGCCTTTTGCACCATCCGTTAGGTAATAGGCATTTAGGTCGTCAATTATGATCCACTATAATTATAAATTTAAATGGAGAATAAATAAGATAAATAAAATTATTATGCTAAGTTGGTTCAAATTTTAATTATTTATTTATTGCCGCGCGAAGCTCTTTCAGTAAAAGCGCAGAAGAAGTGAAAATTTTATTTCAGATCGTTTTACAACTGCCAATGATATTGGAGTACTTGAAATAAAAATATTGAAAGTTTGTGAAGAAAATATTAAATACGAAACTTATATTTTTCTTTTTTAACTTTTATTCTCATTGTTTTAACGTGAAACGTTTAAAGTTCTCTTAGAAAGTCTAATGGTAAAAAGTGGTATGTTTTTTAACAGCTTACTTGTAATACCATTCTCCTCAAGCAGGGGAGTTAGGTTTTGAGTTTTGAATCAAAGGTTTGAGTCTTACCCAAATGATAATAATAAATATCGCTCTCAAACTCTTTACTCAAATTATGTCCGTCTCGTTGGGAATTACCCTAATACCATACGGGTCGCAAAATACACCTTTTTGAATCGTAGTTAGAAAGAGATAGCTAGATAAAAGTGAATCACAAAAACAATTTACCTAGGAAATAAGAAAAGTAAGACCACCGCAAAGATAGAACGAGGTTTTCATCAGCCTTGAAGCTGAGCACCGCTAACAGAATCTGCCGAGGTTTATATGCCGGCTTCTTGTCCCAGCCGCCGTATCTCACGATAACGACGTTACGCCAAATATCTCCGAATGGCTTACGTTAAACGTTTGTCTCACTGCGAGCGACGGGCGATTGATGATGATAGATAACAATAAATAACGCTACACACTCATAGCCCTACACTAGGATTCCCTGTGTCTTGGGTGCCATGAACAACACATGACAAGGACACACACTCAGACCGAGAACAGAAATTCAAATTTATCATCATCATTCTTCCGCCTTACTTTATAAGTAATAATAATAAGTAGTAAGTGTATTATTCTTTCTTTTTCTTCTTTCTTTCTTGGCTGGCAACGCATCCGTGCTGCCTTTGGTGTTGCTGATATCCATGGGCGACGGTAGCTACTTACAATCAGGTAGATCGTCAGCTCAATCGTCAAATCAGGTTGCTATTGATCGGTAACGAATTGGTACTTGGTTTAGTGATGAAGATATCAGGAATTACTGTAGTGGCTCGAGTACAATTCAAAGATGGTTACAATAAGTAAATGATACTTCATAATTATACTTTTTACTTCCTAATTTCCCGTGGCAGATAACACATATTATATAACGGCATTTTTTTATATTATGTTATTGTGCGGTTAGTGTGGACTTGAGAACGGATAGAGAAGCACTTTAAATGGTACTTTCGTGGATATTTCGTTCTTTTAGAATATCGATTTCGTAAACATTCTTTGTTTTCATTCTTGGATAGAATTATTTAGTTATCGATGGCTAAAATAGGGTTCACAAGCTTATTATTATTAATCCTTTTAACAATCTGCTGTAAGATGGAGTACGCTTTTAAGTTGTAGATCGCAGTAAACCCTTAATAAATAATGAACAATAAAACACACACTAATATCCCTGCAGTAGGTTTTTTACCTTTTTCGCGGGAGGCATGGACGACACTTATAACACATCACAATAACACCCATGACTCGAGTACAAATATTTATCTGATGCATAAAATCTGCCCCGGCCGGGAATATAACCCAAGACCCCTCGCTTCGCAGGCAGGGTCGCTACCAACTAGGTTACAGATTCGTCAAATTTACACTTTTTAATTATTTGCAGCTTATAGTTACTCTCTTACAATACGAAACACGGCTACAGGCTGTTTACGCGGATAGCTTGGCTCCTATGATATACGTATCTCGAACAGAAAAACATTGATTTGTCCTCGAATATGGAAGAAAACACAATGAAAATATAAATGTGGAGACGTTTCCGACCAATTTACGTAATGTGATATGGCGGAGCTTGCTTGGCTTTATGGTTCTCTGTGGCCTAATGGGCCACGTCCACGATATACGATCGAGATGAGGTTCTTAATTGATTTAAAATGCATACAATATATTAAGAAAACCCAATAATTACAGAGGAAGTAAACTTCTTTTTTTCTACTGCAGAGTGATCTATTGGCCTAGGTTACACGTATTAATAAATTATTATCAATTCTCAATACTTCAAATTACGACAGATTATGTTGGATGTCATTTACAACAGCCCAGACTATAGTGTGTTTCATATACGTCTGCACTTCGCTGTTGTTGGGATCATTTTGCTATAATATTATGTTGGAAACTCTTACTTCAAGTGCAGACCTAATTAATATATAAAACGCTCTATAACCTGGATTCCTATAAATAGAATTCATCATTATCTTTATCTACTTTGCATATTATAAAACTTGCTGACCAGGCAGACGTTGTTCTACAACATGCTATTTTTTTAAATTAAAGTAGCCTAAGTTACTCCTTTTTACATTAGCTATCTGTCAGTGAAAGTCTCGTCAAAACAGACAGACAAAAATTGTAAAAAAAATTGTTTTTGTATATGTACCGTGTATACATCCAAATGCATTTAGTAAAAAGCGGTTATTTAAATATTATAAACAGACACTCTAATTTTATTTATTTGTATAGTTATACAGAGTATAGATGTATAGATGAAGTCGCTTTCCATGTAGATCTTTCAAGCTAAGCAACGGATTTTAATGGGGTTTTCCTGAAAAGACAGAATGATGCACGAGGAAGGTAATTATACAGGGAGGGAGAGGGAGAGGGACAGGAGGGAGTTGTTAGGCGGTACGAAATTTGTCAGGTCAGCTAGTCTATCATAATTTGAAGAATTGAGAATTAAAAATATTTTATTGTGCGTGTAACCTGGGCCATTGAGTTGAGAGATGTACAATTTGTAGAACTGATTGGATAACGGAACTCATGAATTACGCTTCCCGCCCACGTCCGACTTTTTGTAGGAGCCGATTTTTTCTTCCATATTATTTCTGACCGACTTTTTGTAGGACGTGTGCGTTGCACTATTGCTATCAGTACGTTCTATTTTTCTCCTACAAAAAATCGGTCACCGATTATCGGACGTGGGCGGGAAGCGTTATGGTGGAATTTTTAGATCTACATATTGTACTACAATCACCAATGAAAACTTTTAAGGAATTTCGAATGCAATATCGGAGAACCTGGAATAACCTAATTTGCACTGCTTTGTTGGCCATCAAGTCTTTAGCTACGCTGATTCATGTTGAATCTGTGAGGTGTTAAGTAACATCCAAGTGAAAGTTGTATGATTTAAAACCCGATGGTCTTCGAGACTGCTTTTAAGAATGATGTCTAATAGCTGCTGGCAAAAATTTGAAATTTAATTATAAAGGTAATATCAATAAATTCGTTTTTGGCAAAGGGAAGGGAGATCTCCCGCCAGGCGAGACGTGTTGCCTGGGAGGCGGCCGAGCCCCAACTGATCTTGTCGGAGCATTTGTATATATGCCGGCGATCGTAGAAACTTCGATAGCGTGATTCAGGTCGGCGTGACGTCACCGTGTGTCGTGTGCGCGTCGTCGCCACACCTTATTCCTTTATAATCAGTTTAGTCAGCCATTGTGCCTTAATTATAAGTTATTTACTTTTTGCATGCGGTGTTTGCCTGTAATAGGTTGTGCACGTAGTTATAAGATTCTATAATAGAAACTTGTGATTTCGTGTAACAATTGTTGGCAGACCTAATAAATAAATAAATAAATAAATCTTGCCCACTTAATGGGAACTCCATAGCACGGTAGTGCTTAAAAAATATCGCTAATAACCATCATTCATCTAACAACCGATAGAAGTTGCTTTACTTAGAGCTACAATATCCAATATCCCAACATTGCTTGAAGCAACTAGCTCAAGTATGTAACTTTAGCATATTTTATAAGAATTAGTAGTAGTAGAAGTAATTGACGTTTCATCCACATCGATTATTGGTTGCAATGCTCCACAGTTCGTTTTTCGGTCATAAGATTCTTTATGGAAGATGTAAAAAGAATTCTCCTTCAAGACTTATGTCCATAGGCGGCAATGACCACTTACTATCATACGGCTTGTCGGCGTTTTGTCAACCTTTCTGGATATAAAAAACCTATAAAGAACATTTTCCATAAAACACAAACAGATTTCAAAACAGAACATAAAACAACCTTATTTTCTTCCCTAAATTATACCAAGTCCAATGACTCGGATTTTCGTAAACACAATAATATTTGACCTTCATCTCTCCGCAAACTCGTCCAACTGCGAGACTTAATCAAGAACTTGGTAAGTGGCCAAACGTTCTCTTATGGCAGTTTATTGCCAACCATTTGTTTGTCGGTCATGTTAGGCTTTCGCTAAATTGTGGGTATAATGTGAACTTCTCAGGCGAATGGTAAAAAGTTTATCCTTACAATCCGGCTTTGGTAAAGTTTTGAAGCGTCCCGTATTTTCCCCGGTATTTCTCCTGCAAATCATGTATGGAGTGAGTAAATTTATGAGTGAATTATACTTTGGCTTTAGTCATGCTAAAAAATTAATTGGCCATTTAATAAATAAATATATCAGTGTACAGATGGGTAAAAAGTTAACTGTGAAATTTGAAAAAAATACATAAGTCTTTTCAATCGTAACTGATCGACTAAAGACGCAAGTAACCTATGACGTAAGGAAACCGCCTTAAATTGTAGTAGGTACTTAGATGTACTTCCATGGTTAAGAGAAAGGAAGTATTGCTTCTGGTTATCATTCTAATCGTAAGGCAACTTCGGTTTACAAAGATTAGAACTTTTTTAGCAAGATTGTAGTGGATACTGTTTTCTTTTCAGATACTGTAAATGACCTCCCTCAATTACGTCACTTCAATAATTTTCTACTGCGCGGCCTTGTTAGAGAAACGGTAACAAAACTGATGGTACAATACAACACAAAACAATATAAATACAAAAATACACTTTATTTGTACATCAAAGTAACACAAAAATACTTAAATTGCTATTTGGTTTACAAAGCGAGGCCTTATCGCTAAAAAGCGATCTCTTCCAGGCAACCACATAGAATACAGGAAAAAATAACAATAGAACAAGATGTAGGGTGTACATATTGATTTAGAATAGAACAGAATAGAATAGAAAAGAATAGGATAGGATAGAATAGAATGGGATGGAATGGAATAGCATAGGACAGAACAGGATAGGATAGGATAGGATAGGATATGATAGGATAGGATAGGATAGGATAGGATAGGATAGAATAGAAGAGAATATAATTTGTTTACTTCCTTTCCACACATGAACATAAACCGATCTAGTTATTTCACGTACGACGATAACCGATACGTGTGACGTTAGGTATGACGTCACGGGTTAAACGCTACAAGCATCTTATCAAAATTCACTGAAAGCGCATAAATAATATTTTATTCCATCTGGAAGCGTCGTCAGCGGCGCTGGAGGGAATGGGGCATCAAAATTCAATGGCGTCGTAAACGTCATAACGCGAGGCGTAGTTTGCCATGAATCGGTAGCGTAGCGAGCTATGATTTAGAATGATTTTTGTATAGAAAATCAATAATTGTTATCAGTGAGTGTGACGAATAGTATGTATATGAACTAATACGAATAGTATACATATGTTAGCCCTATTGGGGCGGCTTGGAATACTAACCCCAAGCCCACGCTGGATGGGTGTCGTAAGAGGCGACTAAATCCGGCCCGCTGGTGGTAGGGCCCTCGGAGGGATTATATTGGTAATATTGATTTTAATTGTTAATTATTACCTTTATTGCTATTATTATTTCTCCATGGACTCGTTGTGTTCCGGCTGGGGGCTTGAGACCCGGTTCTTCTTTTTTTTCTCCCTTTCTTGACCGGCAACGCATTAGTGATGTCTTTGGTGTTGCTGATGTCCATGGGTGACGATAGTCACTTACCATCAGGTGGATAGTCAGCTCGTTTGCCAGCTATTTCCATAAAAAAATATGTGAAGACTCGTGAGGCGCATCGTTACCATGCCAGATTGCCATGCCAAGGGTCCTGGGTTCGATTCCTAGCGAGGCGGAAATTTGAATGATGAATTTGAATTTCTGCCCTCGGTCTGGTTGCGTGTGTTCTTGTCATTATAATATTGTGTATGGCACACAGGTGTTAGCGTGCTTTCTATTATTACAGTGTAAGGTACCCTTGGGACTATTATTTTGTACTATTGTGAACATAAGTATGGTATTGACTACAATATACTACTATCATCAGTCGCCACTTGGTGGCGCTAGTGAGCATATTGACGACATTGATATCGACGCCAGAGCATAGAACTCAGTAATCGGGACATTCGCCATTCGACAGTCGACCTGGACGGTCGCTTGCAAACCCGAGGAAAATGCTATTCCTCTGTTGAAGTCTGTGATTTTAGTGATAACTTATTTTGTGATAAATGTAATGGAAGGAGTAATTAAAATAATTGTTAAATATCATCGTTTTATTGGGCTGAGCCTACAGTTCAGAAGTGGGATGGACAGATAGAAGAATCTCTCGCCACGCCCCAAAGAGATAAAAACGTGAGTATTTTATTATTTTTTCCTGATGACACGTGCTGAATTTAGGAAAATGGAAAACTATGCGATCATTTTTGAAGGTTAAATGTCTAGCCACGCCACAAAGAAGTGAGGTGAAATAAAAATGTGAGTAATTTTTTTTCTCTTTCTTCTGATGACACGTGTCTAAATTGGAAAAATGAAGAAATATAATGGTTTTTTTTTCTAATTTGCGCTTGCTCTTCAATATTTTTGTCCGTCCGATAACGGATGCGAGTTGAAAGTCAGATTTTATTGTGTGCAGTTGATCATAATATATGTAAATAGAAAAACAACAAACACCATGAAAAGTGTATTAAACAGATGCTTTATGTATGTGGCAGCCATTGCATAGTAAGTTATTATTGAGCAGTCAAGGCTTATGGACGTTGCGCACGCGCTTCACATGTTTAGGTGGAACGTTGGTTAAAAATTAATCGTTCCGTATCCAAGTGATCCGTTAATATTATAACTAGTAATTGTTGATTTCGTAATCTGTATATGAATGTCTTTTGAATCAACGATGTATTTTCATTATAATGAAGGCCTGATCTCCTCACCCGCCTACCCACGTAAATAATCATGGATACGCAAGAAGACACGGATGTGCCTTTTATTTAATATAGAAGGGAGGAAAACCAATAAAACTTCCAGGTTATTAAGTAACTTTTATTAGCTAGACTAGAACTGATAATACAAAAGCCTACCTTTTATTATTAGAATCAATGTATCAAATTGAATGATAAACGAACTGTGAAACAAGCATCCAAAATATTGCCCCGCTATGATGTGGCGTCTTTTATAGAGTAGGTACATATTAAGTTTCCTTCACTCCACGGCCAACAACGCGCTTGAGCTCCCTCCATGTCCCGCGAAAACACCATTGAATAGGTACTGTAATGCAATGTAAGAATATTGGAAGCCAAAGATTATGTAAAACACCAGAAGATATTTCTTACAGGATTTTTAATACTTGAATATTAGGTAAGTACCAATGAATATTTAAAATGTTTTGTGCGATTGCATATAATATTACAACATTACGTTCATTTAATTTGATCCTGTGCCTATATTCATTCACTTTTCAATATGTAAAACTTTACAGCTAAAGAGGTCACCAGATACAATAGTATGTGTGTGGTAGTTTTAACTTGATGATACTTTGATGAGGTGGACGTGATGGTGGACGTGCCGTCATTGAGAGCCTCTTCGACTTTGAGATCGTTTTGCCTTATTTTGGTGTGCTAACTTTGAACTATTGGTGGGTTAACTTTATCTATATATTTTCACACATTTTCGATTTTTGACTTTTCTTATACCTACCTGCAAAGTTTTTAGCTTAGTTGAATACGCTTGCTTATCCGCTTGTTTCTCGTAAAACAATAGTCACAATGCACCAACCAATACACCAAATCTGAAGATGAACATGCGGGCGGTTACACAAAAATCTTTTGCAGTTATCAAAGAACCTTTCCGTATTGCTGATGGATAGAAAAAAAAATGACGTGCATTAAGGGTATCAGTGATAAATACATGAACTTACTCCGTAATATATTTTTGATATTATGCACATTATCGAGATCGATTTTATCTCATATACAATAATTATATCTTATACAAAAATGTACAGTAATTTCGTGTCACGGTGTTTGTGGTGTGTGTTTGTGTTGTGTGGTGTCCTCCGAAACGGCTCGAACGATTTTTTTTATGACTAATAAGATGTGTCGAATATACGTTTATGATAATAGGTCGTGAGTATATTTTTACACACTATTAGTGTGCCCGTACGAAATTTTAGTGAGTTCAAACTTAATTAGAGTTCTATACTTACAAGTGAAGGAACGAAAGGTAAAAACAATAAAAGAATAACACTTTTATAGCGTTAGTGTAAAACTACTAAAGCAAAAAAAAAAAACTGTTGTTGAGCCAACTTTGAGAGTGGCAGTTCTCATATTTATTTGGAGCGAGGGATCACAATTTAGTGTTTTAAAACTAAAGATCTGTTATTCTGTTACTTTTTGACGGTTAGAAGTTCGGTCATCTGGATCCATTCAACAACGTAATATTAAAACTTGTTAATATACAGTCACGATAACCAAGCGCTTGTGCCACATTTCAGATCGATTGGACACTGGGGAGTGAGTTAAGTTAGCTTACAGGAGACACCGCATAGTTGAAACGTAATAAAAGCTTGTTATAAAAATAACGGGTTGTTGAGGTAAGACATGTAGTACTATTATCTATTGTGAGGTAAGAGATTTGTTTTTTCATTGTTAGCAAGCAGGTGACTCGTTTAGAACTCATGTTCTATTTATCAAATTACAGTAAGCCAAGAGGATTATTTGAGACAAGTTTCTCGTGATATGTTTGATTTAAGTAACTATTGTTATTGTCCGTTATCGTAAAAGCACATTAGCCTAAAGGAAGGTAGGTACATTGCAGAATAAGATGCAATGAATGCATACTTAGATGACTACTCGATAAATTTGGTTATCATAATGGCTTCCGTGCGTTGCACACCAAATACGAGCTTAGATGGCTACTCCGAAATATTTTGGTGATTCCCGTTTGACGTTACAAGTATTTTTCTTTTAGCGTTTACTTAGTGTGATGGTTATCATGCTCACTCTACAGCGGTAGAATACGTATAATTGAAATTAACCGACTACCTACTCAACGAATCCAAACAACTGGAAGGCGATAGTGACTGAACTAGGCTGAGAATAACTAGAGCATGTACATTTTATGATTACAGATTTCTTTGTGACAAGAGATTACCGGACTGCGGTCGGGATTCTACGGTAATTGATTATCATTTATGCAGCCCAATCACATCCCGACGTGCGTGCATTACTCTTCCAAAGAGGTACAAGGTAATGTCTTTACATTAGTGATATTTTATAATGAGTACATACCTTGGACGGACTGAGACCAGCAATTCAAACTTATTTAAATGTACGCCTCACTGGAATCAAACTCAGGACCTTGGACACGACAGACTGTGGTCCGTAAAGAAAAAAATGCGGCTTAAAAAAAAAACAAATGAGACATGACGTAAAGTTAATCTTTCTGTTCTATCGAACCGCCTCCAATTAAATTTGTGAATGTGTGTGGTTGGTTCTAGGTTGAAGAGTAGGATAGTATTGACCCGATGGCATAGAGCGGTTCACTGATACATCGGGCAAACTGTTTAGAGACACAGAAATTTTATTGAGGTCTAGATGATGGATATCTGCGGGGATTATACATTTGGGGGTCTGAGGTGTTTGATGTAAGACACCAAAATATTATACTGATTACTGTAAATAATGTGATATCTATAATATATGTGTGATGTGTGATCGACAAGTGTCTCTGCTATGAAACTTTGAGGTATCAAAACGGCTTCAAAGCCAAAGTGAATAGGATGGAAATACGCAATATCCGTTAATATTATATTAACGAATTATATAGATTTATTTGATGATCATAATAGGCATGATGACAGTAAGTAAAAATCACTGAAATTATGTATTTATTTAATGAAAATAATGGATTATAAAACACGCATTTAACGTTTTATTATGAGCGAGAATAACAATATATTTGATCAATCTGCGCGAACTACGTCACTCTTCTTTAAACAAACGAATATGGCCAATATTGATAATGACATCATGTCTATTATTTACCTGAGGCGTCACGTCACAAGCGACGCCATGACATTTTGAAGCGTTTTTTTTTTATAATTTGAAATGTATTTATTTCATACTAAACCTTATTTTTTTTACGGAAATATGATAAACGTTGTAATAATAATATACAATATTTCCCAACAATTTAGAACAGTATTTCAAAATCTGTCATCATGCCCATTATTTAATAATGCCTTGAACTCGAAGAAGGAATTCGTCATAAGAATATACCTATATCCATGTCTAGGTACTCCATAATATGGTATTATATCATAATGTCACATTGATATCCTTTTCCTTGTTAAGCAATTATAAAACCTGGTCGACTAATATTACTTGACTACTTATCGGGCTATTACTACCCCGGTGGACGGGTAGGTATAGTACAGATTTGCTTACAGAACTTTAGGGTTATTTTTCCCTATAATGAAGCGATTATTCAAAGGAGTGATGAATATTGATGTGAACCATTTTATTGGATTGATATGTTTTGGGCTAATTGGGATTAGTCTTTTGAATAATTTTATTTATTTATTGATATTACTATACAAACAAGAATACACTGCATTGTACCAGAAACTTTTTATCTGAAGAATAGATTTATTTTATTACATGAGCGCCCACTTATTTTCAATCTCCAGAGTATGAAGAATAAATATGTACCTATATAGGAATATACAATTAATTTTAGTAGCTTTATTTCGGCGACAAAGACGTTGCTGGAGACTGGATTGACAGTATATTAACGCTTTTATTTATAACGAGTTACCGCCTTGGCTTTGCAGCGGGTTTCTTATTTTCTTTACACCTTGGGTTACATTATTGGAGTTTTACTAAGGATCCCTATTTTTTTTGAAAATATAATATAGTCTATGTCACCCGAGGATAGTGTAGCTTCCCGACAGTGAAAGAATTTTTCAAATCGGTTCAGTAGCTTCGAAACCTATTCAATACAAACAAACAATCAAATCTTTTCTCTTTATAATATTAGTATAGATAACGCTTTTTAATGATAAACATAACCCTGATTTCTAAATATGATACCTGATGATGATACCTATTTTATCATGGGAGTCCTTATGACTTCTGTCTATTTGCTTTGATGTATGAATAAACTTAACTTATACAGTATTTATAAGTTTCAGATCGAATAAATACATCAGCGCGAGGAGGTACAGAGACAACCCTGATGAAAACCATGATTCTGACGTTTGATAACAACTCTTGGATGAAGCATCTTACGATCGACCGACACCAGAAAGCTCCGGTAAAGAACATGCAAGAAGCTAATTGAATCGAGTTGAATCGAATCGAGTCGAATCGAATCGAGTCGAATCGAATCGAGTCGATTTGAATCGAGTTGAATCTAATCGAATTGAAATGAAGCCAACTGAAATGAAGCTCACTGAAATGCATAAATTGAATTGCATTATTTGAAATGCATAGTTATGCTACGCAGAGCTAGAGCAATGGTCGTAAGATGAAGCTAATCGAAATGAAGTTAACTGAAATGCATCAATTGAATTACATTCACTGAAATGGATAGAAATGCCACCACCGGAGAGCTAGAGCAACGGTCGTGAGAGAACTGATACACGTTTCGGCGGTGAGCTTGAGCGACGACCGATGCGTATGCGATATCACCACGGTGATGGTATGGTTCACTGAATTCTTTGGACGGTGAGCAAGAGCGACGTCTGAAGTGCTGCCAAAATGACAGTCTGAGCGATGAGCCTGAGCAACGGTCGGGTTTAGTGAACCAAGTGGAGCTTGGTCGTGACGGACGGTGTGGTGAGCTGGAGCGACACTCCCCATCGCGGCCAAGTATGAATTGAGAGATTGATCTCACTAGAGAAGACAACCCAAGTAAGGAGCATGTCCGACGCATGAAGACGTCCACGCGGCAAGGTAGCTGGCGATGTGAACACGTACTACAACCGTAAAGTTTTGATAGTAGGTAACTCTAACAATAATAATTATAGATTTATTCAGTCATTTTATAAATGTTATAAAGGGTTTTTCTGGGTCGAGTAGCCACTCTGTTTGGAGAATGTAAGAATAATACACAACTTTCATTTAAAACGTTTAATTGTAAGTGTTTAATTTCCGGGATATTGTTAGTTTATAATCATAGTACAATGATGTTATAATATTAGTAGGACTTAAAAGTATTCCGATCAACTTTTTGCTTGTTTGAAAGAAAAATTGAAATATTATGTTATTTCCAATTATTCAGATAATATTGACCCTAATAGCAGATCTTAGTAGAATATGGAAAGTTTACATGGTAGAATTATCATTTAAAATTTTACGTCACAGTATGAACTATCTAATAAATCTGAATATAGATCATTACGATGATAATCATTGAGATGAAAGTATATCTAAAGTACCTACCGGATCTGAACACGAAAATGAATATTGAAATAATAACAAGAATATTTGAATATAAATTACCGTTCTTACAAAATAAAGGATTTTTTATAGATGTATAAAATGTTGTGTCCATTATCCATCCATACAGTATTGTAGTATTGTGTTAGTATCAATTTGATCATATTATATTTAATTTTATTTAAAGATCAAATATTTATTCGAGAAAAATGATAGTAATTGTTCTTATTTCACTATTCGTTTTGATTAATAACACAGTTGTGAACAATGTGTGAAAATTCATTTTCATATAGATACAGCTATAGCAGCAACATTAGCAACTTCATTTATAATGATTTTTTGGATTGCTTAAAATTTTGATGGATAGTACGTTTAAATGACGATTGTATAGTATTGATTTTAAAATATAATGCCCGCTATGTATCACGTACGAGGACGTACGAAAAGTCAGATGGCCGAGCTGTTAGCGTGCTTTCTATTATTACAGTGTAAGGTACCCTTGGGACTATTATTTTGTACTATTGTGAACATAAGTATGGTATTGACTACAATATACTACTATCATCAGTCGCCACTTGGTGGCGCTAGTGAGCATATTGACGACATTGATATCGACGCCAGAGCATAGAACTCAGTAATCGGGACATTCGCCATTCGACAGTCGACCTGGACGGTCGCTTGCAAACCCGAGGAAAATGCTATTCCTCTGTTGAAGTCTGTGATTTTAGTGATAACTTATTTTGTGATAAATGTAATGGAAGGAGTAATTAAAATAATTGTTAAATATCATCGTTTTATTGGGCTGAGCCTACACAGGGAATCGTTTAATAGTGTGACGTTATATTGTAATCAGTGGTCTGCAAATGCGCACACGTTTGCAGACCACTAATTCAACTCTATGTAGTTTCAACTCTAAAAAAATATTAAAAAGAGTAGTCACACACCTTTACCCCCAAAACTAGTTTCTCTGTGATGCGGATAATAAAGAGACAACAGATCAAAAATAACGGTGATAGTAAACATTATGTGCTACAAGAATCAAACATGGGACCTCTTGCGATGCAGACAGGGTCACTAGTTAACGGGGTCATTATTCTTTATCTGTAGTGCTTTACCAAAAATTACAATAAATGTGCATTTTGAAATTTGTCAACTGCTTCAGTATATTAATATTTTTTAAACCCCGACGAAAAAAAGGAGTGTTATAAGTTTGACGTGTATGTGTATCTGTTTGTGTATCTGTATATCTGCGTGTGGCATCGTAGCTCCCAAACGGATGAACCGATTTTGATCGAGTTTTTTTTGTTTGAAAGGTGTCTTAATCGGGATTGTTCTTAACTATTTTTTGTGCAAATAAAACTATCGGGGTTTTGGAAAATTATAATTTTAGATTATAAGCATCATGAATATCATTAGTTAGCTTTAACCTTTAATGCTCCACTAATCTCTCTTTTCCTAAGAAGGCTTTGAGCGTAACATCATACTGCTCCAATACAAATTGGTGAAAGTGTAAGTGGCCAATCTAATATAAGCATCAGAACTTTTTTAACCACCAGAATGCTTCTGACATGCTTTACTTTACAAACAATGAACTAATATACGCACTTACAAATCAACCAAAGAATTCCGAAAAGAGCTACAACACACACACACACACACACACACACACACACACACACATACACACACACACACACACACACACACACACACACACATTTATCTTTTGTTTCACTACACCAGTAACATTGGTGTAATACACGAAGGCATTTTAACGCTGTATATCAAATGTCAAGCACTTCTGACAACAACAAAAGCGTGCGTATCATTTTATATGACAGAGCGACTACGAGCAGAACGGTCAATTGCCTGTTCTTACGCTCTTCATCGTCGGCGGGCTTGTGACATATCCACCTCTTTTTTCATTATAACATCATTGCACAACGGTAATGGCTTTACGTGCCCTTCGAAGTACGGAAGCACTTAAGTCTTTGCCACTAGCGGTCACCCATCCCCCTAGCGACTGGTTTCCCGTCAGTCGATCACTTAGGATCAATAGAAATCATTTACTAAGCATATGTCATCAATCATTCGCGATATGATATCTGCAAAATATATTTAAAGCACAGCACTTAATTAAAAATGACCTGAAACTGTGATTTCATTCGTAATTTTGTGTACCATTGACATATTTTTTAAATAAAGAGAGCCAATCGTCGATACCAATTACAGCTGTTCATTGTACCGAAACAAAACACACGGATGTTGCTTCATCATTGCTGCATTTCCAATAAAGAGTTCAGGAAACAGACCCTCTTTAGAGAGACTCGTTACTATATGTCTGAACATTGTTTACCGTCGGCTGGGCATGGAGTAAAACGGTAGATACAGTAGTTTAATTGGGCAGAAAATAAAAGAGAATAAAACAGGGGTGATTGCTTTTGCTACAGATATGAGAGAGTGCAGGTATGAATCTGTTTGCCCGACTGCACTGCCAAGGAAGGGTTAATGTTTTTCGCGTGTATCTTGTATGTATATATGTGTGTAATATTCTTTATAAACTCATATGTTCCAAACCGCTGGACCAATTTATATAATTAAGATATTATTATTGTTAGATGAACTTGGCAGCCCAAGTGTTCTGAAGTGAAATAAAAAAAAACAATTATGGTGGCTGTGAAATGCCATTGTTTGATGTATCAAATTATAAAAATAAATGAAATAATGCAATATGGGTATTAGATTAAAAAGCTCAACATAAGGATTTAAAAAAATATACCATTATGGCTTTTTTCATAGCAGATGTTTTTTTTTTGAAAATTTTAAAATACTACTTTGCGATAACAAATAGGTTGAGGTAAATGACTATTGAATTGTTGTTTGTTAAAATGAACCCTACTTTAAAATTACACAACTGTTATAGATACGTTGTAAAGGTAATCGTGGATTTTTTATGTCAGTATTTTTTCCTTGACCGTTATCTCAATATTTTTGACGAGCTGCTTGCGTCCGTAGGAAGGTATTTAAATAATGATTGCCCTAGACGTGTCCCCTGGGTAGTGCGAAACGAGCAGAAACTTCGGTTTTAGGCCATAACATCAGCTGCCGGCTATCAGTTACCACTCACCGGACAAAGCTATGCCATTTTGGCAAAGGGAGATCTCCCGCCAGGCGAGATGTGTTGCCTGGGAGGCGGCCGAGCCCCAACTGATCTTGTCGGAGCATTTGTATATATACTAGCAATTGTAGAAAACTTCGATAGCGTGATTCAGGGCGGCGTGACGTCACCGTGTGACGTGTGCGCGTCGTCGCCACACCATCAAACGATTCGTCGTCTTCTGGCATGATGTCTGATAAAGCCGAATAGGAGATGGGTCTAAACGAATGCGTTACGTTAATGGACTGGCTGCGATGGATTAGTTTTTGCTGTGCCGGAGCTTAGTCGTGGAGGGTAATGGCCATGGGATACGAAGCACTATGCACCGCTGGCCATAGACAGTAGGGAGCCAAGTAGTGGGAAAGTCACCCACGAAAGCTGGCCCGCCGAGTACGAAAATTTCCGAAGTGGCTTCATCATGCCGGCTATCGACCGGCTGAGAATACTTGATGGTGATCTCCGGGGGGTCATTCAGCATCGTTCAGATTTAACACTAATCGTATTATCATACTTCGAATGTTGCATCATGTAACTTTGTGTGTCGAATTAAAAAACATTTATTCTCATTACGTCGTTGAACATCTGTCTTCAATAAATGTTCTATGTCGAGGGTATGCAATCAATTGTACGTACGATCCGGATCGAAGATGTAAGGCACTTTGTTTCTTAATAAAAGACGTTCCCTCTTCAATGGACAGATGGACAGCTATTGCTACTTGTACAACGATTGGTCGTTCGATTGAGTCATACAAGTTTACTACGTATCCTAAGGGTGTTGTGGGTATCTTTACAATTTGTGAATAGAACCAATTTGACTGCTTGAGCCAGCTTGAGAGCTACGAAAATAAGGAGGAAATTGTTAGTCTTTTGCAATTCAGTATCGGATCTTCGTTGACGTTTTTTTTTTATCAGTGCCCTAGAAGCTGAAAGTGAATTGTGTCATTATGAAGGTAACTGATTGCTGTCTGAAAAAATTTAAAACATCAATACGTTTCGCTTAATAAATGTCACGTAAGCCTAGTTTAAAATTCATTTTACAAAACAGAAACAAAATATCTGCAACATTTTGAATGTTTACAGATTAATGTCCAAACGTTCGTGTTACTAATATTTTTGTGATAAACAAAAGCTATTTCCGAACGTATCTGTCACGTTAACTTGTTACCGTGACAGCGGGATAGCGTGACCCGTGTCACTGCGTGAGGCCAGTGACCGCCGCCCGCTCGGGATTAGTTTTTGAGACGAACTTCATTTCGTTTAAGACGTCAGTAAATAATTCTTGACAAAAAATAACCGACTACAAAAATAAGGATAACTCAAAAACTACTCGTCAAATCTCGCTCAAATTTAAATAGGACCACACAACAAGCACCAGCTTTCGAGTCAATTAAGAATCATCAAAGTCGGTTCACCCCGTCGAAAGTTCTGAGGTAACAAACATAAAAAATACAGTCAAATTGAATATCCCCTCCTTTCTTGAAAAATGACTTTTGTCTTCTAGTTTTACAAGGTTTAAATTAGATTTTTATTCAATGGAATCTTGGAATAGAAGTTTTATGCTGAAATTGGTCTCAATTGTGGAAATTGTTTTATGCGTATCAAGTAATATAATAATTTCATAATAATTAAAACGATGTTTAAAATATAACAACAGCAGTTTAAACTTTGGCATCTCCTTAGCTTAGCTCCTTAGTTGCATAGGCCTGTTTTAATAAACCGATCTCGGCTCAAGAACGCATCTCTCAGATCTTACAAAAAAAAATAATTTTTACATTTGATTTGAGCATCTCAAACTGAATCTTGAGATCGCAGAGAACTTAACATCGGTTTATTAATACGAGCAAAATGGGAATAGTAAAAACAAAAAATATGGTCCATCACAATGTAAAAATACGAATTCACGTACTTAAGCAGCTTTCAAAACGTTAAAAGTTTTCTGAAATCTGCCATTTAAGTATGTTTTCTTTCATCAACTAGTTAACTTCGAATGCCGACACATGACTAGACTATTAATACTTACTAAGTACTAAAACTCTTTACTTTTAAGAGGTGACTTAATGGCCGATTATTAATTAAGGTCACTTACGGCTGCACTCAGAGTCCCTTAATGGTTACTTAAATTGCTTTTTTGTATAGAAAAGTTGTGATTCTGTACTAAGGAGCCATTTAACTAATGGTGAAGTGACTGAGTGCTGCCGTTAACCACCCAATAATATCAAGGGTCAAGCATTAAACAATACACAAAATAATATAGCCATTAAATGCAATCAAATTTGAAATCAGAACGTACTAATTACCCATTATACTCGTATTATGTTGTAGCAACTAAAACATGTTAGGTCCGGCCAGTAATTACGTGTTAACGTAAGTAAACACCCGATAAAAATCTCGTTTATGTTAAAACAAGTTCACGGGACACGGATTGACTGACCCTCGTCACGCGGGCCAAACAGGTGTCACATTCCAATTGTGTTATTTGAGGCTTGACTTTCATGTCAGATGTGTCTGAGCTAGTCATAACATTGGTGAAAGGTTGTTTGGGGGAAAATAATTGTTATATTGTTCATTTGGACAGCCTTTGTAGGTTCTCTTTTGATACGTCACGTGATAATTATGACCAAAAAGTTAAACTTGAAAATAGGGGACAACTAGGGGACTGTTGAAGCCAATATTTTAGATTTTTTTTTATAAAAAACTAGCTGACCCGGCGAACTTCGTATCGCTTTTATTAAAAAGTAGTCTAAGTTACTCCTTGTTACTACGTTCCTTACATTAGCTATCTGCCAGTGAAATTCCCGGCCGGAACAAACAGACAGACAGACAAAAATTTGTAAAAAAATCTGCGGTTCCACCATGGGATAACTCAATGGGTCTAGTGGGACAGACCCTACCGAACGGAGTACACGACAGCTTGACCAATCGCTTTGAGTCGAACAATGATTGCAGTATGTAGTTTTGCTCGGTGATATTTTAAATACTGCCCAGTCGAATGTTTCAAGCTTTCAATGAATGTCTAGGGTGAAATTTATAAAGCCAACTTAAGGTCGATGCATAATTATGTTATATTTAAAAGAGAGATAGGTATGGATAGTTAAGAAATGTAAAATTATAATAACTTCTCATAAAGCGAGAAGTGATAAATCAAATCAAATCAAATCAAAATCTTTTATTCATATAGGTATCACTGATACACTTATGCACGTCATTTTTTAATCTACCAGCTTTTCGGAAGGGTGCTTTGTCATGGAGGAGAAGAAAAGCCGAAAGAAACTCCTCGCACATCTTTTAAAATCATGAAAAGTTACATAATATCTTCTAACCTACGCGGAACTGGATGCGGCACTAATTTCCAGGCGTCTTTGTCATTAATATATTCATTTATGCTATAGTATCCTTTTCCTACTAGCTGAGATTTCACATATCTCTTAAACATTTGGATAGGTAAATCACGTACTGACTTGGGTAATTTATTGAAAAAACGTACACCGAGCCCCATATAAAATGTTTGTAACCTATACTATTGTTATTAAAGGTAAACCACAAAAGCATGATGCATAGTTTTATTTCATGATGACTAAATCTTTTTATATTATCGTCGAGGTAGGTAAATAATACACATATCTGCGGCATTTAATTTATTGAATCTCTTGGTTCGCAATGTGCTTTAGTTATTGGAGAAGAACCAAGGAAGAAACTTCTTAACAGTACAGAATTACCGCAGTAATATTATATCATTTCACATTTCATATTTGTATCAATATTACACATTATAAAATGGAACAAACAGTATGACATTATTGAATTGAAAACACTATGGCACACAACATTATGACGATACAATTGTTTTAATTAAAATGCTACTATAACAAACAATAATTAAATAGACTGACAGAGTAACAATATAAAAATATTGAAAGTACTTAACTTCTGCAGAAGAGCTGCTCTGTTCCGTAGCTGACACTGAATTGAAACTGGACCATCCGATGCAGTTGCTTTTATACCGCCTAACCTTACAACGAGTCACATCATCGATTATTCGTTGATTATCTCTTTATGCAATTTACAATAATTAGAACTAGATAATTTATCGTACCTGATAAATATGATTTTACGTTATTTTACAACAGTTTATAATTATTCCGAGATGACGTCTATTAAAATTTCAATCGATAATAAACAATTCAATATCCTGTTAAGATTATTCATCTAATAAATTCGTTGCAATAAATAAATAAATGTGTAGGTTATTTTATACAATTCTTGTGATATTATTATGGAATTATGCTTTATAATTCACTATATTTCAACAAAGTATAAACTATTCCACTTCCTGTCAGAATAATTGCAACACATTGCTACATTAATTGAATCAGACATCTTATTCTTGTAAAAATCTTTATTTAATAAGTATATATATCGTATGTATTTACATTATATCTAAGACATGCGTAACGTGGACGGGATGGGGATGGGTTACGACTCACCGAATGCATCGATCTTTAGACTTGGATTTTGCTTAGAAAGCATTCCAATGTGACGGACACTGTTAATACGAAAAAATAAAAAATAATCCTATAGGTTTTACCTATAACTAATGTAAAGTTTGATTATGGACCATTATTTTTGTTCGAATAACGTCGTAATTACATCGATCTTTAGACTTGGATTTTGCTTAGAAAGCATTCAAATGTGACGGACACTGTTAATACGAAAAAATTAAAAAAAATCCTATAGGTTTTACCTATAACTAATGTGAAGTTTGATTTAGGACCATTATTTTTGTTCGAATTACGTCTGAGCAAAGCCTTAGTATGGTTTATAGATTTCACCCTAACTCTCTTATTACTTACTTTTTAACCGTGTAACCATAATATTTTAAAATTATTTTATGGCTAATGCAAAAAAGAATCGATCAGGTCAATAACATTATAAGAAACGAATCTTTTTGTCAGAAAGATATGAGTAAAATGCCATTATTTTTTCACGCTTCACAAGAACCGATAACATTTGATCTGAGATTTTTGTATGCGGAATTCATATACCCAGACGGAATAAAAGAAAACGAAAAAAGGTATAATGTCATCATTTTCGAATACTTTCATATTCAGCAAAAAGAACTACTAATGTCACTGCGGAATCAAACTGCGGGGCCTAACGTTTGTTATTTAAATTCTTCACCATTTATGCCTTCGTTCACCTCACGTTCGTTTTTCGACGCTCTTATTCCCAAAGTGTAAGGTTCATTTTAATTTTCACCAGGGCTCAGGAAACGCTGGTTTTTTCTCCCATTATGAGGAAGACTGCATTAATTTTCATCACTTGGCGAGAGAAGACCTGACGTAGCTGTTTCATTGTTGTAGGGAATGGATTTGTTAAGGCTCGCTATAGAAAAACCTTATTAGAAGTTTTTTGGTGTTCAGCTAAAATTTATGGGACGATATCAAAGTGTTATTTTGCTGGCCTTATTTTAAGTGGACATGGACAGAGTTCTTTTTAGGGTTCCGTAGCCGAATGGCAAAAAACGGAACCCTTATAGATTCGTCATGTCTGTCTGTCTGTCTGTCTGTCTGTCTGTCTGTCTGTCTGTCTGTCTGTCTGTCTGTCTGTCTGTCTGTCTGTCCGTCCGTATGTCACAGCCACTTTTATCCGAAACTATAAGAGCTATACTGTTGAAACTTGGTAAGTAGATGTATTCTGTGAACCGCATTAAGATTTTCACACAAAAATAGAAAGAAAACAATAAATTTTGGGGGTTCCCCATACTAAGAACTGAAACTCAAAAATGTTTTTTTCATTAAATCCATACGTGTGGGGTATCTATGAATAGGTCTTCAAAAATGATATTGAGGTTTCTAATATATTTTTTTTCTAAACTGAATAGTTTGCGCGAGAGACACTTCCAAAGTGGTAAAATGTGTGTCCCCCCCCCTGTAACTTCTAAAATAAGAGAATGATAAAACTAAAAAAAATATATGATGTACATTACCATGCAAACTTCCAACGAAAATTGGTTTGAACGAGATCTAGTAAGTAGTTTTTTTTTAATACGTCATAAATCGTAAACCACAAAAAACATCGATCAAAGTTACAACGAACTAAAAGAACTTTTATATTATGTTACTTGCTGCTACGGAACCCTTCATGGGCGAGTCCGACTCGCACTTGGCCGCTTTTTTTATGTATGAGTAAAGAAGCGTGGGACGTGGGTCACCTTATTGACTTCTATAATTTTTCCTCTCGAGGGAAGTTAGCCAGGTTTAAATGATAATCGGTAATAGAACTTTTAATTGAATTCTAAATAGATTATAAAGTTGAATAACACATGTGAGCTAGTATTTCTATATTAGTTATTCGACCGAAGCAATATTTGATGTGAAGTTAAGGATGCGTGTCCGCTATTGATAAAATTTTATGAGCAATTTCATGCCTTGAAAAGCACGCGAAAGGTCCTTCCCGCTTATATTAGATAGCTGTCGATGATCTTTATAGGAGATTTTCGGACACACGACTCGCGTTACTTTACATCGGCAAGGTTTGCTGGAATGTAATAGTATAGGTACTGTTGTGACCTAATATGTAGGCATACAAATAAGTCATTCATTCATTCTTTCAAACAGTCATTAATTCATTCGTTGATTTATTTATTCATAATCTTTGTTCTATATAGTAGCTAACGGATAAGCAGACGAGCCACCAGATTGTAAGGCATCGTCACCCATGGACGACATCACAAAAGACATCATCGATGTATTGCCTGCCAAGGAAGAGAAAAGAAAGGAAAAGCTCTCAAGCTCTTAGTCGAAACACAGCAAGTCGTGTAACGGCTGACTCAGTCAAGAGAGTGGTAGCTGGCCAGGTAGATTTAAGTCCCTAGCTAACGACCATTTTGAAACCCACACAGAAGCATCCAATCTCAAATCTCACACCAGTAATGATCCTAATACATTACAACTGCATATCATTAAATCGTTATTACACACCTTCATTATACACTATAACATCTAACTTTGAAAATTCTTCCGTATGTTTTGTTAATAAGAATCCTTCACCTTGCGACTACATGGTTTTGAAGCATTTCGTATTCCCTCACACCCATGATGCCAAGTTCCGACCACACATTGCGGATCAAAAGCTACTTTGAGGCGTATATCCTATGGTTGGTTCTACCTTGAGCTGGTGAAGATAGGTGAGGAGCTGTGGTATGCAGTGTACAGTATTATGAATGTGCCATGACGGAGGCACAAAGCAGTGAATACATAATTGCGAGAATCCACGCATCCTGTTAATATTAAGCTCGGGACACACGGTCACATAGAATTAATGTATGAAAAAATTTAAACTAAAACGAGAGAAATAGTTGCAGTGAATTCACCGATACTATAGAGAAACGAATTTTGAAGTGAGAATTTTATCTTTTTCACTCGTTGGCAGAAAGTAATGCCAAACAATGTCTATGTGATCCCGTAGTGGTCTGGCTATAATAAATTAAAGAAAGAAAGAAAGAAAAACAACAACTTCCCATTTCCCATTCTCGTGGAAACTTTAAAAAAGCTAACAATATTTTTATTCATAAAAACTCGTCAATTAACTACCAAAGCAAAAAAAAAATTAAAACCAGAGGAGATAAATAACTTTCAAGTTGTTTCATTTAACAACTTATAAATAAATTGTTTTTGTCTTTGAGTAGGTCTTTCAAGTGTTTAACGCTACAATTTATAAAAAAATAAATGGTTATACAAATTTAAAAGACTAGGCGGTCTTAATACTCAGTATTTTTAATCAACTTTTTTAATCTTTCTTTTCTAAGTTACCTTCCTGAATTTTACTCTTCTTTTCAAACTGGATAGTGCAATAAAAAATCATATAAGCTTCAAGTAACGAAGTTAATTTTCTGAAAAGGAATGGAAATATTTTACAACCTGAAAAGCCATTCATGGTTTTTCGACCAATTTTTTAAATGTGCACGTCCGTGTGTTTCGTTGTTTGTTAGACATAAATCTGTAATTTAACATGAATTCTGGTAAGTCTTTGAGAGAAGCTGCATCACAAACTGAATATCTTCGCAGTAGTTCGCAGAAATTGTATAATAATTTTAGTAAAAAAATGTGTGTGTACTTGCATCTCACTTATAAGTACCTCTCCCTCGCACCTACGATCCGGTGCGCGCTAGCAATCCAAAACAACTCCAGCAAATTCTGTGAGCCTAGTACAGCCTAGCCCATAGTAGAGCCTATTACGCACCTTCATGGTGTCGCTTTTTGACTGTCGTATTTTTATGTCATAATTTTTTCCAAACGCCCCGTTAAAAGTATAACTTCAAAACTTTTTATAAAATGTATGTGTCTTCAAACCTCCAATCGCCGGCACTCCTAGGATTGTCTAGTCAAACCTCAGGATAAAGCAACGCCTTTAGGCAAACCCCGGAATAGGTTTCTATTTCGGTCTAACTGGTGCATTTTTAGTCAAACCTAGTCAAACGCTTTTTGCGCGTTGGACTCATGTATTTTTAGTTAAACCCAGTCAAACGCTGAAATACTGAATGAAATCGGGGTTTAGGAAGCACTTTACTATCCCAAAGTGACTGTCACAAATTACTGCCGGTTCCTTTTTTCGTGTAAATAAAAACAGCGAATCCTAACCTAACTTTCCTTCCATTTGATTTTTGTGGATTATTCGTCTTGTGGACCAAGACCCCCTACTCTTTTGATGTTTTTCACTTTTCTTATGAAATAGTCAATAACCGAGCAGACAAACCACTTGGTAAGTGGCTATCTTCACCCATGGACATCAGCGACACCAAAAGCATCACCGATGTGTTGTTGGAATTAGAGAAGGCATAACAAAAAAACTGCCTATCTTATCCTACTAATAAATGTGAAAGCTTGTAAAGATGTATCATGGAGAATAGAGTTGAAGGAGGGCCATCTCATATGAGGAGAAAGTTGAAAAAGTGTCCAGCTATTTACTGAAAATAGAGGTTCCAATAATAGCCATTTCAGAATGGCGCTAGTATGTATAGATATATGAACATGGCTATTGCAGACAGAGTGCAGTTTGCTAACTTATAGCACCCGTAATGAATGGCGCTAGTGTCTGTTAAATAGATATTCAAACATAACTGTTGTAGACCGCACCGCAGCGCCACCCGTAACTGGACGCGTTTTCACGGACACTTTTCATACACAGAGATGGGTCATGGGCCTCCTTCTACTCTATCCTCCATGGGATGTTAGGATGTTCCTTACTCTTTCACACAAAAACTACTGAACGGATTTTCATAAAATTTAGCACACATGTAGTCTTTGAATAGCATTCAGAATGACCCAGATAATATGTGTATTATATATATATATATATATATATTATAGCCTATTATATATATATATATATTAGCTTCGATAGGAACGATAAGATAGTAAAAGTACCAACTAAAGTAATATTCCATGCATTGAAGTATTATTACTAGCATATAGAACCGACACCGCGTACACAGTGTGTGTCCCAATGAATTGGCGCCGATCGGCTTCAATTTTCAGTGGATTCGTTCGATTTAAAAGGAGAACGGAGGCTCGATTTTGAAAATAAAACCTCCCGGCCTGACACACATTTTGTTGGAGATGTCTGTTCTATGACATTATACTTCAATGATTCCATGTATGTTATTACTAACTCAAAATTAAGAATTATACAAGTTACCTCGTAATTAAGCAAGTTTCTCATTTACATATGAAACTCATTATAATTTCTCGTATTTCAGTTGCTCCAGTGTTACTGTTGTTACGTATTTATGGGGCAAGTAGTCGAAACTTGTTTCAAGTTAGGTTTCTTGTTCTTTAACGAACGGTGAGGTTAATACAGGTTCGGAAATTTATAGTTTTGTAATATTTTACTAGGATATAACTGGGACTTATGAAGTAAATGAATAGTAATGTATGACTTACCCTAAGTAGATCAGTTAAATAGATAGTTTTAAGTACTTTACCTACTTACTTTTCCATGCATAGATAAAATATTGAAAACTGTCATGTAATATACATAATTATGTAAATTAATAATTAAAATAACTGAAAATTATAAAATTTAAATCCTGTTATTTTCACCAAAAAAAAACGCAAATGACCTAGAAACGCCTGAAAAAATCTTCATAAATTGTAGCTAAAAACCATCCGGATCAGGTCAGCTTTTAAATTAAAAAATTGCATCATAATTGGTAAATTCGTTTAGGAGGTACGATGCCACATACAGATACACTGACACGTCAAACTAATAACAACCCTTTTTTTACGTCGGGGGTTAATTACAACTGCTGATAATCATAAACACAGATTTCATTCTGTCAATTTTTTTTTATTTTGAGATGTAAGCTATCCTATCTTTCAAGATGGATCAAAGTGCACACGGTGTGCAAATTTGATTAAAATCGGTTAAGTATTTTAGGAGTCCATCGCAGATAAACAACGTGACACGTAATTTATATATATTAAGATATATAGTAATAGCGACTATTTAATGTTTTGGTAAACATCATAATATTTTAGTCATTCAAATGTATATCACTCTTTAATTTATTTCTAGCTAGTAGCGAAATAAGTAATCTGAAGTCAGTGACGTGATAGCATTGTAGAACTACACCTGCGTCAGTCAAACAACACAGTGCAATGCAGAAGTTTAGTTATGTACAAAAACGTCATTTGAATGTGATAAGACATGTATAGGTTCATCCCTTTGGAACCATTATTTTGAAACGACGTTCCTTAAGAGAAACGCAAGCCGCAGCGTTCGGAAATATTCAGTAATAAATATAGGTGTACTACATAGTTTCTACCCACGGCTGCGCCCGTGGAAGTCTAGTTAAATAAAACGAAATCACAAACATATTCGCACATTAAAATCTATCCTATTTTTTAATCTACGGTCAGTCTATGTGCAGCGTCTTTATTGGTGAAGGTGTTAGCGCGTAATGCAAAGAAAACGTGGTAGTAGGTCATGGTAGTAGGTCAACCACTTACAACAGATACAAACTGTTGAACAATTATCCCATTTATAACCGATTATCCACAGTATTGTACCAACCTTAGCCACCGCAGTCATCATTTATCTTCGACGCGGCAATACATCACGCAGCCATAGTTCCATATAAATAAATATTTATATCTTGTATTTCATAAAACACGACGTCATGGCGCCCACTGCGTATCTGTATTGTTAGCAACATTTATTACAATACAAATAAACACATTTAATTTTCCCGGTTTTGATCTAAGACGATCGGAAAAGGTAAGTAGTCATAGAAATGTATTTAATTGACGTACAGAACTTTAAAACCGTGATTTATTATTAATTTAACAAAATTAACCAAACGAATCATAACCGATGATCATCATCATCATCACCGACAGAAAAAGAAGCTGAAAGCCTGCATTATAACTGGTTCGTCTCTTTTTTAATGCCTCAATGAGTAACTGTCAATAACATAAAAACACTCTTGTAACGAGTAGTTGTATGGAAGTATTAACAGTGGTAAATATCATGTCATCATCACGACTATTTATAACGTAACGTATATTTATAACGTAACCTAACATAATATACATATACATTTTTTCTTTAATGTTATCCGGAAAATTAATTTTTATTTATTGGTGTACAAGCGGAGCATTGAAAAATTCACGCAGTGATATTCACCCAAGATGAGACGTCAGCGCTCTCCTGCGTCTGTTGTCTGTTAGCTATTTAGATGTAACGACCAAGACACGATCACGACATGGTTTGAAAGCCAAAGAAGAGAGAAGAATAGAACTCTATTGTTTTTCTGCCGAACTTTTTTGGCTGGCAAAGGATGATGATGTCTATGGTGATGGTGTTACATGTGTGTTCGTCGTTTAGTTACATAATAAATCAATATTGTTACGTCCTACTAGTGGGTGGGTTCGAAAAATACCACTGATGTTGCCGAAGAGTACTTTATTTCACTCACAAGGTGGTACAATACTACTACACACTAACACTAACAACCGCGTAAGAGTCACTCACTCGTTCACGAACGCGAAACACCCTCTTACTATCGCCCTGATCACGTATTGACCCGTCTGGAGTCCCAAACCTGACTCCCTTATCGCTCGTATCGCTGTTATCGCTTCGATCGTTCCGAACTGGTATCCCGAACTGGAATGAATCACGACGACCAATTCGCGTCCTTTTATAGGTGGCCGAACTCAGTTCGCGGGTTTTCGAGAATGTTCCACACTAATCCAGATAATTAACAAAACACAGTCATAAAAGTTAGCATCAAGGTCAAGACACAAAGGAACGAAGGTCATTCGCCCGGAATACAATAGTGCAATAAAACGATTAAAGACGTCTTCAACAATTTGGGGTTCCATTTTTCCGTACTGGGTTCCGTGGTTCGTAACAATATTAAAAAAAAATTTAAAACAAGATTTAAAAATTTCATATTTCTGCTGTTGGCCGCTGAGGAGGCCAGCGTGACGTCACCATGTGACGTGTAGTGCGATCCCGCCACATTTGTGATGAATTTATTTACACAGGTTTGGTTTGCGGCATGGACAGCTCACGTGTCCTCATGTTAATTAATCCTTTTGGATGACCTTCTACATGCCTTAACGTGCATACCAAAGGGCAGCAGTACATTTAATAATAATTACTTATAAAACATTTTCAAATCAAAATTGTATTTACACAAATTTATAAACTTTCGATATGAAACAAAATATACAGTTATTCCTGTCTTTTTTCGAATTTACTTTTTATCCATTACCTACTTGATGGAGCTTGTAGTAAATACATTACAAAATATTATACAGTAATTTATACCTACGTCTTATATTTAAATCCAAATGAAATGTTTCCCTAGCAAAGCGACGGCTTACTTATAACAGTAATAAATCAAGTCGTACATTATAAATGAAATAATCCAATACATGATATATGGCCTGTGAAATCATACATATTTTTCTATTGGAGTTACGTCAATATCTCGCCCCTTGCGATATAGCAGTCGTATTCTGAGCCACAATCTTAGCTCTGTTGTTGAATATTGGAGATGAACAGAAATAACGTTTGTTTTAAACTTTCTTGCAACGCATCGGTGAGTGTTACTAATGTACATACGAGTAGGCGACAATACAATACAAATACAAATGCTGTTTATTTGCACACCAACACAATTATTACAAAAATTATAAACATAAAGTACAGTATACAAAGGGCGACCTTATCGCTAGAGTAGCGATCTCTTCCAGGCGGCCTTTGGGTAGATGAGAAGAAAAACAGAATACATGAATAGAGGGAGAGACAATGATTGACCGTGGCTAAGTGCGGTGGTGATTCAGCTGCTAGTTTTTCGGCTATTGATTAAAAAAAGAGGATGAATGGAATATGGATGGATAACTTGTGTTTGCAATCATGATATTTAAGGTATTATTAAATTTCGTACTGGCGAACAATAAATCTATAAAAATATACGTTTAAGGAAAACTTTTGTACCTGACCTCTTTCTTATGATTTACGCCCGTAGAAATCTGAGATTATGTATAATAAAAAATTGGCTTCAACCTATTAATAGCACAATACTAAGTAAGAGTCTCTCCGCTTAAGAATTAAAGTTAAGCTTAGAACAAGCAAACATTATAAAACAGAAAATATAACTGATACAAACAGATTATCATATAAAAATACACTGTTCCTATAAGGTACTAACATTAACGGAACTTTTAAATACGAATGATTCTTTCTTACGCCATTCATTTATGAATTCAATGCATACAAAAGTTTTATAAAGCAGAAATTATTTTCAGCATTAACATAAATCAACACCCTGTGAATGGTAAGCTTTGCTGGCATTATTTTCTTCTTTATGATAATTCTTCTCTTTTTTCTGTTACGCTAGTTTATTGTGCCATCGTCATATTCTAATATTATTATTGAGGTGAAACTTCTATATAGACGGGGTATTAGGATTTTTCTGTCATGAAAAAGCGTTACCGCCTCATGGAGGGGGTAGACAATATATCGCGTGGAAATATTTGAAATAAATATTAAATATAAATGCGTTGCCATCCGCTTAAATATTCAGAATATTTATTTTATAAATATTTTTTTTTATATTTTTTGAAATATGATTTTTGATATATTTTTTAAACAAAACTTATTGAATTCCATCTCTCCGTTGAAGTTTCACTTCTACTATGTATATGGCCCAGCACTCATTTCGTTTTTTATTTTATTTTAGTTCACTATTATAGTTATAAGTTAATTTTACAAAGTACGAGATTCGTATACACGTATATTTTGATTATGATTATGTCAAAATAACGCTGTTTTCCTGTTTATAAAAGTATTGCTCAGCTTAAGTTGAAATGAGAACTTTGGTTAACATAGTCATTTTGTGAAAACTATTTTATTGATATTAAGGTTTGCTTTTTAACAGAGATAAAATTTTTCACCTTTTTTACATAATTATTATGGCACTGGAGATCATACAAATATAAGAAATGTGAACGTTTGTATAAAACTATTAAACTACTTATTATAAGTTCTATTATTTCTTCTGTGATTAAACCAATTTTCTTGGTGTTCTCGCTAAGCTAAGCGGGTCTTTTCTTTTCTTCGAGGCCGGCAACGCATTGGTGACGCCCCTAATGTTGCTAATGTCCATGGGCGCCGGTGATCACTTACCATCAGGTGACCCGTCTGCTCGTTTGCCTGCTTAAGGCATAATCTACATTTTACTAACAAAAAATAACCGACTTCAAAGTTATTCAAAAACTACTTCTCAGATCTCGTTCAAATTTATGTGGAACTACGTGACAAGCACCTGCTTTCGATTAAAAAAAGAATCATCGAAATCGGTTGGCGTGATATTGAGTTATTCGTCCATTGGTCGCGCACATACTTAATACGATTTATAAGGTTTTCTCATGGATGCCATTGTCAGATCTCAATAAAATTTAAGTGGGACCACATCACAAGCACCTGCTTTCGATTAAAAAAAATCATTAAAATCGATTCACCCAGTCGAAAGTTCTGAGGTAACAAACATAAAAAAAATACAGTGAAATTGAGAACCTCCTCCTTTTTTTGAAGTCGGTTAATAAAAAGAATAAAAAAAAATTTGCAGAGGTAGATCACAATCTAGTGTAAGATATAGGGTAATTGTATTATCTCGCAAAATGCGAGCATAGCCGCAGGCAGAGCGCTAGTAATAAATAATTTTATTAATTGTTTTATACTATAAATTTTCACGGTACTTTTACAACAAGAGACAATGTAATGACCATTAAAGGGTTAAGTTTCAAATGAACTTGAAAATAAATTTCAAATAGACTTGTAAGAGACTGTACAGTGTTTTAAAGTAGAAAATACATCGTAATTGCATTACGTATGATATTTAAAGTGGTTTTATTTTCTCAAGCCACCGTGCCGTTATGTTAATGTAAACAGTTCTAGAGCGCGTACTCTCGTTGGAAACAGGATGCTACGCTTGTGATGTGGTTACGCCACATCGCTACGCCGTAGAGCCACTCGCTACGAGATACGTAGCACTATAAGTAAAATTTATTATAACATGATCTTGTATGTTTGGTATTATAATGTTGTTTTTGAATAGATTTACGTATTTTTAGTATTTGAACATATTTGGGACTGCTTCAGACGGAACGCAATTATAAAAACTGCTCAGAAAATTTTCTCACTTTTTCTTTTTCTTCTTCTCTCTTTCTTCTCCTTCTTTTGTACAAATAGCTGACATAATAATATGAGCAAGTAGTCACCTGACATAAAGTGGTCACCATCACCCATAGATATCAGAAATACTAAAGAACTCATCGATGCTAATTGCTCAAAACCTAAATTCACGGTTTTAGAATATCAATGTTATGTAGGTTCTCAAGAGCAATGATATTATAATGTAAAAAGAGGTAGATATGTCACTAGGGCACCGACGATGAAGAGCGTAAGAACAGGCAATTGACCGTTCTACTCGTAGTCGCTCTGTCAATACATGACGACACGCACGCTTTTGTTGTTGTCAGAAGTGCTTGACATTTGACATACAGCGTTAAAATGCCTTCGTGTATTATACCAATGTGAAATATAAGATAAAAGTGTGTGTGTAGTAGCTCTTTTCAGAACAGATTTTTTGGTTGATTTTTAAGGGCATAACGTACCTATATTTAAATATCATTGCTGAAGAGAAAAGAAATGACTGTGCTAATAATCGTTAAGGAGTTCTCTCACCTGGAGTTAAACCTGTGTGTATTATTAGGTTATATTTACCATAAAAATGCATTGTGCAAGCTATAGCAATATATAAAACTAGTGGATACCCGGCGTGTTCCACTACGATAAAAAAAATCTGATGAGAATAACAGATGCGCCACCTTTACATATTATCTTGAAATTGTTGTGTGGGAAAAGTGGAAAATCGACTTTATTAATGGATCGAATATGCCTTGCTTTAGTAGTCTAAAGTCAAAAATCAAAGGTAATTTAGTCTGTAACCACCTTCGCATGATTGCCTTTCAAATGAAATCATGTTCAAATGAAACCTTCTCCTTTTTTGAAATCGGTTAAAAAGTGTGGAGTTTCGTAGTATCTTAACCCCTCATTTTCTCTCTAAAAACTTGAACAGCAAGAAATTTAGTGTACCTATGTGTATATTATGTGTATTTCTCTCTAAAGACTTGAACAGCAAGAAATTTAGTTTATGTGTATATTATGTGTATTTCTCTCTAAAAACTTGAACAGCAAGAAATGTAGTGTATTTGTATATTATGTGTATTTCTCTCTAAAAACTTGAACAGCAAGAAATGTAGTGTATGTGTATATTATTTGTATTTCTCTCTAAAAACTTGAACAGCAAGAAATGTAGTGTATGTGTATGTGTGTATTCTGTGTATAAGTAAGTGCAGTAAATATATAGTATATTTAAAATAACTTCCAAAAGACTTCCTTTACTCGCTTCATAGAAGCACTCACAACATTATAACTGATGAGATACGCTAGTGCTCTTACATTATTAGGTTGCAGCTTGTTATCAAATTTTGTTACGCTCAAACCAACAAAGCGCTTGTTTCGCGTCTAGTAAACTGATTCACGTTTCATACAATCAAAGGTAAATATAATTTTACCCAACTATGATTCAATAAGCGAAGGATTATTGGTTTGCCTGCATCAATTCCCAGAGAACTTCATCTTTAAAATGTGACAAAAATTAAGTATCGTAGTATTATTTTCTCTCCTCTAACTAAACAAACGTAACATTTCTGGATTGATTTAAGAAAAAGTAAGGTAAATTTTATGTGTTAAATATCGAGACACTCAAAATCTTAATTCTGAAATGTGTTATTTAACGTTTATTTCTATGGTTCGATTACATAGAGATTACTCAAATAGATTACTCAAAATGTTAATAAGATTCAAACATGTGAAACGTTTGTCGCTCTCGCAAACATAATAATTTTAAACCAACTTGCCACAAACAGGACGCTCCAGTGGATAATTCCGTGCTACGGCGTAGAGCTACGATCGCTACGAGCGCTACGACCGCTACGAGCGCTACGAGCTTTACTCTACTACAAATTTACATTTAAATTGCTGTTTACGTATTTTAGCTTGTAAATATACATCTTTACAAGCTAAAATACTTAACGACTTGTTAGGGGAGGCTGGGGGGAGTTATGACAGCTACGTGAGATTATTACTCATTAAATGTAAGCGCATGTGACGCGTATCTGAGAAATGAGTATAAAACCATCAAGTTATTGCGTTTATTCTGCAGGGTTTAATTGAATAGTCTACCTATCCTGTGGTAAGTGGGTAAGTATAGATAATCTTCAAGTCATCACAGACGTTAGAAACATTTAGAGTTGATTTCAGAAGTTATGGTAATAATTGTCCATCCATCTGTCAATCACGGCTACTGTCGGAAGTAGCAGGATTTACCACGTAAATCTTACTAATATTATGTAATTTTCTTTGTGAGGAGATACGGACATTCTCTTTCATGAAAAAACTAATGACCGGGTTTTCATGAAATTTTGCACATAGGCCATGATCTGGAATAATATAAAGCGTACTTACTATCCCCAAAGTACTAAATACAAATTTCCAATTTCACACTATTTAATTACACCATTTAAACGCAAGACTATAAAATAATAATAGCACATAAAAATAATAGAAAATTACGAATCTTGCGCTGACTTTATACAAAGCTCTTTGGTATTGGGAAATAAAATACGTTTTTCATTAAAGAGATTAGCGTTTAAATTTTCCATTAACACCCCAAAACGGCCATTAATAACGTATTCGACAAATGGGTACAAAAAGTTTAATTCCAGCAACCGATTGGATTTGTAGCAGTCACACTTGTTTCAATCACATTAATACGCTTGCTTTACTGTAAGCGAGAAGCGAGTAGAGATCATCTACTTTGAAAATGAACCTACTACTAAATACAATGACATTATTGTTACAACCAGGAAGTGGAAATACTTATTTTAAAAAAATAATACAACTAACAATTAGTTGTATGAAATCTTACGCAATAAAGGAAACGGGATTATTAAAAACTATAAATTAAGATAGCAATATTACACGAGTAACATTGCAGCAATAACCAAACACGTATATATTACTGTATATATATCTCGATTGTCGTTGATCGCTTATGGTGGGACATGCCGGTAATTCAATCAAATCGCAAATCCACAAGAAATAAATGAAACGGCCAAACTCCGCAACTCGGCCGATCGCATTCGTTGACTAATTCACTTATACGAATGGCCAAACTTTTTTCATTTGCCGATTCCCGTTAACAGCCCCTTCCTCTGCACCCCTCGATATTTTCGATATCTCAATATCTTAAGGTATTTATTTATTTATTATTTATTGACCACAATATTTAATTAAGGTAAAATTGGCAAGCTTGATGCTTAATGCATTCTCTACCAGCTAACCAAATACTAGCAGGTCAAACAGAGACAACACGGTTAAGTCTTAAATTGTCAAAAAATTCATAGGAAATTATTGTTAACCGAATACTCCATGTTAACCGGATATAATCAGCTATGTTGGTCTTATTTGAGGTTTGTAGTTGTAGTGAAGTCAAAATTAAATATATTAAAAGTTACTATTTTAGCTTGTTAATTCTTTACACTTGCATTTAAGATGAAAAGTCTTTGTAAATTATTTTAGAGGTTTCAGTTCCAACAAATGTTAAAATTACTCGAATATGATTATTATTAAGAATCTAAGATACGACACCCTAAATTGATATTGTCTACATGACTTTTTTACGATAAAAAATCAGTGCAAATTAAAATTGATATTAAATACTTTTAGAAACATGCTTTTCAAATTTTTTGTTCCTTCTGTCAGCCACGGAGGAATTCTTTCATCTGGAACAAACCCTGAGCGTAGTGTCAGGTCATCATTATAATAAAAATGCATTGTCATCGGAACCAAATCAACTTGCATTTTAACTCCATAGGCTGAGTCCGTGGGATGAGATAAGTAGTTCTAATTCCGCTTGCAAGAATTGATCCACACATTACATGTTACATGCTAAAAACTAACTAACAAAGCAAATTAAAGAAAGTTAGTTAAAACGTGCCTTACATGTCAAATATTTTTCAAGAGTAAAATTCTTATTTATATATATCTCTTCGTTCATTTAAAAGTGAAGTGTCTATTTTTATGAGATAAGAATATCAAACGCTCGTCATCATACCCTGCCGTCTTAATGAAGTGTATATAATGATATACACTGCCGACGTTATATTATATACGTGTCTATTATAGTAAACTTTTTATAGGTACGTGTTATAATAATAGTCTTCAACTTTTAAGTGACAAGGATCTGATAGCATCAAGAAATGGCGTTCTAACTGCCAAACTTAGCGGGATTACAGCGTCTCCTTTAATTAACTTGGATTCAAATGGCTTAATAGCAGTGCCCTGATCTTGCACGGCCTTGCTTGAAGTAGTGGTTTCACTATCGACTTTGAAACGATACAAAGTACATACACAGACAGTCTGTCTACACTAATGACCGTCTCCGACATATATGTAAATAAAATAATCTTTGTATAAAGACTGTACAGCTTGCTAGCACTCTGTTGCCTGAGCCAGTCCCCCAAGGACAAGTCATATACCTAAGCGGTTGAGAAGCAGTGCTTAGAAACTGTTCGCTACAGAATATTCGCCTCTCTTATCGTCAATGATCAAACAAGATATAACAGAATGATCAATGCCTTGGACAGCCTTCGATACGTGTATTATTAAGGCCCTAGGTTCCAGTATGCAAAGCGATCTCGAGTCAATAGTATTCAGACCAATCCCAGATGTTTGATTGAGAGCCACGTTGATAGAATCGATCTTGTCAAAGGCCTATATGAAGCTGAGTATATTGTTAATAGCTACGGCAAAAATTACCATAGTGGAAGTCGTCTTCGAGTCTTCGACCGTCCTTTGAGCAATAGACTAAAACCTTACTAAAAAATTGTAACTTGATACAAGCCCCACAGCCATATTGCCTCAGTAGTTATGTGTTATTCTGTACCGTAATAATAAAGAAATCCACATCTTAAAGAAATCTATACTCTATAAATCTAATCTATAAATCTATACTCTCAAATAAATAAAATTGGAGTGTCTGTTTGTAATGTTAAAATAATAAATTTTTACTAAGTGCATTCGGATATATACACGGTACATATACCAATACAAAATTTTTCACAATTTTTGTCTGTCTGTTTATTCCGGCTAATCTCTGTAATGGCTGGACCGATTTTGACGGAACTTCACTGGCAGACAGCTGATGTAACAAGGAGTAACTTAGGCTACTTCTATTTTAGAAAAAAAATGTTTGTTAGGCCATACGAAGTTCGCCGGGTCAGCTAGTCCTCCTTAAAAATCGATAAAAATGCCGTGAATGAACTACACTTCATATTGTAGGTACGTTACTATAATTATGATTTAAAAATCCGAATTGCAAGAACGCAGAAAAATTATTTTGTTTTAAAAAACGACGACTATAAACATAACGTCAAACTCGCATTCTGACTACAAAATTCTCAAATGATTCTCAGAACCTGTTTGTTCACTTTCTGTATAGGGGTAAACATGTGTCCAAAGCTATGCAACACCTTATTACCTACTGCCTTCAGTGTTAACAGTACACACATAATCTCCGCCATATTAGCTCCTCTACCAAATCACTGTAAGAAACTCGATAATATACAACATTTCAAAGTGTATTCAATACATTGCGGCTTTTGTTCTTTCTGTTAAGAAAGCGTAGTCGAAGACGACGCAATGGTTACGCAGCTTATAGCGAGTACCTCGAAGGTAAGGGAGTATTCTTTTTGTAGTAAAGGCTTAGTAAGCGGAGCTTCAAATCCGGTTTAATCCCGGCATAATAGACCGGTGTAACACGTTTTGATAGTGATAGATTATAAAATATACTTATTATGTACGTTCATTATACTGAGGTATACTACTAACCCACCCTCGCTTTGCTTCGGATTCTCCTGTAGCCCTGAAGCTTTTTTGCCTTCTTCATAATTGTGGCTATCATATACGAAAATATTTTTTTTTCAGATCTGACTGCAACAGACAAAATCTCTTTAACTTCATGTTATAGACGACCCTTTAGCCTAGTTGGTAGCAACCCTACCTGCGAAGCGAGGGGTCCCGGGTTCGATTCCCGGCCCGGGCAGATAATTACGTGAGAGATAAATATTTGTACTCGAGTCATGGGTGTTACTCTAATGTGTTATATGTGTCGTCCATGCCACCCGCGACACAGGTAAATATAATCTAATGCAGGGGTATGAGTGTGTAAGCATTTATTGTTTATCTATTTACAGAGTAGATTACAAGATTTAGTAATTTATCGTAAGAGTAGACATATTGTTGCAGTTAGTAACTCCTTTTCTTATCTTTGCACCTAAATTTATTTAGAAATGTACATCTCCCGCCAGGCTAAGTGGTCACACTTGATACGAAATCGATACAAAAAACATCGATAGCGTGATTAAGGTGGCGTGACGTCACCGTCTAACGTACCGAGCAGTGACACACTACCGATATCTTCATTAACAAGGGTCATTGATGATTGGTCCATGCACCATGACATGATTTTTTTATGGATAAGGTCGGCAAACGAGCTGACCATCCACTTGATGTAAAATGGCTATCGTCACCCATGAACATTAGCGACATTAAATGCATCACCGATGCGCTGTTGGTCAATAAAAAGAGAAGAAAATTAAAGAAAGTAAGAACTGGCTCTTATTTACATTTAATCTATCAATAACTTACTTTACAGTAGTCTACTTTTTCTAACCCAAACGATTCTTTTACCAAATAAATAAATAAATAAACGCTTACACACTCATACCCCCGCAGTAGGTTTTGACCTGTGTTGCGGGTGGCATGGACGACACATATTATAACACATCACAATAACACCCATGACCCGAATATAAATATTTATCTGTCACATAAATATGTATCTGCCCCGGCCGGGAATCAAACCCGGAACGCCTCGCTTCGCAGGTAGGGTCGCTACCAACTAGGCTACAGGGTCGTCTTTTACCTAAGCCAGATACATTAAATATGTCGCGTTCAGTTTTGCTATCAACTCATTCATGTGGGTATCTATCTCCTAAACTCCTAACAAAGCATGGAAGGAGTGAAGAAATATTAGCCCTACATTTCTCGCAGCGGACACTTTTCCGACTTCCAAACATACTTCATACTGCACTTTACACACTTTACACTTTCTACACTTTACACTTGAAAGGTACAGCACGTACTATTATTAAAACTTATGCTCGCAGTTTTACTTTGAATTAGTATCGTTAGCGCTCATAGAAACTTGAGATGATACTGAACTACGCCTGAGTCTACGCCTAGAATAGCGAGGGTGTTTCCTTAACTTATATTGTTGTTGTTTCTAGTTTGTTATGAATGAAGCTCTACAGTATTTTGATTAAAACTCTTAAGTCCGGTTTAGACGTATTAAGTACTTAAATAGTCAACTAAGTCAATAATTTTTAGTGTGCGTCCACACGTAATAATTTAATAAAGGTCTTTAGTTCATACAATTCTACTTAATAACTTAAGCATTTTACTAAATTACTTAATTACTTAAGCATTTTACTAAATTTTAACTAGATGTTAACTAAAAAGTGGCTGTCCAAACGTGTTAAATGATAAGCCCCGCCCACCTACTTAACAGAAAGTAGAAAATTTTCTAAATTACTTGTCTACTAGATTACTAAACTACTAAATTACTAAACTACTAAATTGTCCGTTTATACGTATCAATTTACTTAAAATTTAGTTAACTACTTAATTACTTAATACGTGTAAACCGAACATTAGTCTTCATTTACTTTTGCAATCAAACTAGTTTTAAAGTTTTCTTATGACGTAGGGGTACAATGTGTGTTTAATTAGAGACTGGTGTTATATGAGAGAGAATATAACTTGTATAAAGATTTATTCAAATTACTGGAAATCTCATAAATATCTCCTATACAGTAACTTCACTTTTATTTAACATTCAAGCGTAAGGAGATCTTCCGATTTGCCACCAGTGGGAGCGTCTATGGTGGTGGCAATGTTTTGTGCAATTTGACCACAACTCTGTTACAATTAGCGTACACTTTAGATTTTACAAGCTTTTGTTCATCTGGCCTTTTAAGTTAGTATGCATTGATAAAATCTTCAAAACTGAATTACTTTCCCTAAGTTACTTCCCACAGATAACAGTAAATCCTTTTCGAAGGCCTTTAGGCGACGAAAAAACTTCCGACAGTTGACTACGTTGTTACTAATTTGCAGTTGACTTATTGACCGGAACCCTTGATTCACGAGTCCAACTTACACTTGGCCAGTATTAGAAACACTATTATTTAGAAATAGTATTAGAATTCCCCACTAGGTTTTGTTTATTTTGTTGGTGAATAGATTTGGTTCATTTCAGTAAAATCTGTAAATCCGCAATAGTGGAAGCAGCTTGGTGGGGATATACTAGCGTTCTTCACGCAACTTCGCCAAAGTTTTCCGGGACAATAAGAATGTATATTATTGTGTGAAGCAGAAGAGGAATTTTATGGTATTAGTTATTCAATAATGTTCCTTTTACTTTGCTCTATGATATATTTCCAGTTCTCCTAGCGTTCACATCAATCACAATTTTTGCTACTCCATCACGGACTTGAAAAAAAGACGGACGTAACCTCGTCTAATCGAGAGTGAAGCATAGCAATGGCAGGCCCGCTTACCATGTGTGCGTAATTTTTGATTCGCGATTGACGCAGTATGGTGTCAATGTGTGGGTGTGTGTACTTGTACGAATAGAGAGTTGGTATTACTATGGGTGCTTCACTGAATTTGTTGTTGGGACTACGTCCGTCTTTTTTTTAGATCCGTGTACTCCGTGGTCACTATTTGGATCCAAAAGAATGTCCTACGTATGTTCCAAATAGATTGACGTATTCCTTATTCTAAATATTTAGTTATTCTTCATGATTCTTCTTATGTGACAGCGTCTGCATCGGCCGATCTTTATAGAACCAAAGAGTTTGTAGCAGACATGTGTATATGTGTATATGTGTGCATTTCATGAAAATTCATTCAGTAGTTTTTGAATGAAAGAATTACAACCAACCTCACAAACTTTGACATCTATATCTATACATCTATACAAATAAATAAAATCGGAGTGTCTGTTTGTAATAATAAAATAACCGCTTTTTACTAAGTGCATTTGGATATATACAAGTATACCAAAACAACATTTTTTACAATTTTTGTCTGTCTGTCTGTTTGTTCCGGCTAATCTCTGTAATGGCTGAACCGATTTTGACGGGACTTTCACTGGCAGATAGTTGATGTAACAAGGAGTAACTTAGGCTACTTTTATTTTAGAAAAAAAAAATGTTAGACGATACGAAGTTCGCCGGGTCAGCTAATTTATAATATTAGAATAAGCACTCTAAAAGGTTATGATATAAAACCTTATGAAAAATAAACATAGTACTCCTAGAAGCACTGAGTACATTGTGCCGTTAAGACGAAGGCTCATTTGCGAATGTGTACCTAATTATAACATAAACTCGTACGTTCGTTAGCTGAATGCATTCGTGAAGCCAGAACTTGCCTTTGTAGTGTTTCTTGTGCAATCTCCTATACACACTGGGCCAACACGTACTTGAAATACATTTCGGCTGTGATAGGGTTCGCTGGGTTAAGTAATGTAACTTTATTATGATAAACTAGCTGATCCGGAGAAGTTCGTATCGCCTAACAATTTTTTTTGTAAAATAAAAGTAGCCTAACTTACTCCTTGTTACATCAGCTATCTGCCAGTGAAAGTCGTCAAAATCGGTTCAGCAATTTCAGAGATTAGCCGGAACAAACAGACAGAACAGACAGACAAAAATTGTGAAAAATGTTGTTTTGGTATATGTATCGTGTATACATCCAAATGCATTTAGTAAAAAGCGGTTCTTTTAATATTACAAACGGACACTCCAATTTTATTTATTCTATATTATCAAATGGTTATAGCTGGTAGAGAATGCTTTGTGCATTAAGCTCGCCATTTGTACGAGTACGTTGGTATTTTTGTATATTGTGGTCAATAAAGTTTAAATAAATAAATAAATAATTCAGTACATTTTGCGTGAAAGAGTCACAAACATCCACACATACTTTGAAATTAATAATATTACTAGAATGGCGTATAACCTAACCCAACCATTATTAAGACTACTATTTTCTTTAACTCTAAAACAGACACAAAGGTACACGCCACTCCGTCCAGCTACCTTAATGAAGCAACAAAACCGTTATTTTATACGAGGGAGGGAAGAAAAATCTCATTCGCGTTGGCCCACTTGCAGGTGCAAATTTTTTATTAAAACAAAACAGAGTAAGTGCAAGCGTGAATTACTGCTGAGAATTCTCCTCTAATACTATAACTGGTAATATAAGTCTCTTGTTATAATGAATAACCTATTTTCTGCTTACAACAAATATTCATTATGTACTTTAGAAAATAATAAACGGATGTTGAAACAGCAAAACAGTTATAAATAAATAAATAAATAACGCTTCACACTCATAGCCCCACACTAGAATTCCTTGTGTCGTGGGTGCCATGGACAAAATACTATACAAGGACACTCATACCCAGACCGAGAACAGAAATTCAAACTCATCATTCAAATTTCCGCCTCGCTGGGAATCGAACCCAGGACCCTCGGTGCGGCGATCCGGCATGGTAGCCATTGCGCCACACGGGTCGTTATGTATCCATATGTGATATAAACGTAATATTTAATACTCCTATCACAGAATATTTGTCTTATATCAATCTTAAGTCATACGTATATAAGTAGCATTCAATAATAAGAACACAATCATTCTTTCTTCTTCTTCATCTTTTACTGATTTTACAACATGCTGTTCACTTATAAGTCCGAATGCTAATGCAAATGGCGATCTCCCACCAGGCGAGCGGAGCGGCCGAGCTGCGTCTGATCGTGCTGGGAAAAGATATAATTATGCTAGCGATTTTAAAAAATCTTCGAAAGTGTGATTCAAGTCGGGCGTAACGACCGCGGTTTCCTAACGGACCAACTACGTACGCACAACTAGTGGTACGGCACAACTAAAGCCCAATGCATACGTAACGGGTTTTTTCCCCGTACGGGATGGGGACGGGGTATAAGGCGCGCTCTATAGCTTGCTTATGTTTACTCTAAAGGAAAACCTCGTCGCCGATGGGGCGTGAAATTTTGGAAACATCGTTTCATAGAAAATGTATGCGATAGTGCATACGCAGCGGAAGCGAAACCCCGTCCCGTACGGAACGTGGCCCTTGCGGGACGGGGTTTTCAAAAACATCGTCGCCGACGATGTTTTCAAAACCCCGTCAGTGCCACGTTCCGTACGGGACGGGGTTTCGCTTCCGCTGCGTATGCACAGTCACCCCGTTCACGACGGAGAAAAAGCAGTAAAAAATTCCCGTCGGCGACGGGGAATGCCCCGTCCCGTCCCCGTTCCGTACGGGAAAAAAACCCGTTACATATGCATTGGGCTTAAGTGTTCCCATCGGTACAGTCGGCCGCAGAAGTAGTTTAACATTTTAGTACCTTGTCACATTACATTTCTTGAATTTGTCATAGATGTTGCTAGGAAACCGTCGAAACAGTTACTATTACAAAGTACTAAAATGTTAAGCTACTTCTACGGCCGACTGTACAACTATGTACAACTAAGCACAACTATTTTACTATAACCATTCCTAACGACACAACTAAGTACATTCGGATAAATACAATTAATAAGAACCTCTTCAGACATTAACTATGATGTTGGCTTCTTCTTCATCTATACTAATATATAAAGAGGAAAGATTTGATTTTTTGTTTGCATTGAATAGGCTCCGAAACTACTGAACCGATTTCCAAAATTCTTTCACTGTTGGGAAGCTACACTATCCCCAAGTAACATAGGCTATATTATATTTTCAAAAAAAAAAAATAGGGATCCTTAATAAAACTCCAATAATGTAACCCAAGGTGTAAAAAAAAAAGAAAACCGAAGCAAAGCGAGGGCGGTTACTCGTCTTTGAATAAATTAAATAAGAGAATTTTAAACGTCACTTTATGTCATTTCCTATAGTAAAGTGAAATTAGCTTAAAAATATTCGTGTAAAGCTACATTATTACAGACGTCCATCCATCCATCCATCAGCCCTTAGAGGTCCACTGCTGGACATAGGCCTCCCCTAACTTGCGCCACTCTGACCGGTCCTGAGCCTTCTGAATCCAGCGGATGCCCGTTGTCTTCTTCAGGTCGTCAGTCCACCTGGTCGGGGGGCGTCCTATGCTCCTTTTTCCGAGACGTGGGCGCCATTCGAGGACATTTCTTCCGCAACGGTTATCGGTCCTTCGCACTATGTGGCCAGCCTATTGCCACTTCAGCCGGCTAATTCTTTGAGCTATGTCGGTTATCCTTGTTCGTCTACGGATCTCCTCATTTCTGATGCGATCACGTAGAGAAATACCGAGCATAGCCCTCTCCATAGCCCGCTGCGCTACTCTGAGCTTGTGGATCAGGCCAATAGTAAAGCACCACGTCTCGGATCCGTATGTCATCATTTACAGACGTATTACCTCAGATTAAAGGACGTATTACAGAGGAGGTACCGTGTGACATATTGTAATTTAACTCCCTTATTCATAAAAACAAGCAATGTCATAGAAGGCTTATAGTGTTTTGAATTTTTCACCTTTATGAAAAGCAATAAATATAAAGCATACTTTAACAGTGCAATAGCTCCATCCATCCATCAGACCTTGGATGTCCACTGCCAGACATATGCATCCACTAACTTGCGCCAGTGCAATAGCTAAAATAGGTTAGTTAAGCGTTTATGAATAAGGTCGTAAATATTACAGCAAGCTTTCTACAATACTAAACTTTGTTACAAAATATCTTTGATTTATGATTTCGGCCATTAATCTAGTTGGAGTACTCAACGATAAAACATTTCATAAAGTCAAAGTCAAAGTGTTTATTTGTTAACAAATAGGTTCTTACCTCTGCCCAAATTATGTGTTAACTTATATGATACACGTCATAAACATCTTAATATATATAAATTACGTGTCACGTTGTTTGTCTGTGATGGACTCCTAAACTACTTAAATGATCTTAATCAAATTTGAACACCGTGTGCAGTTTGATCCAACTTGAAAGATAGGATAGTTTACATCTCCCTTAAGGCACACGGAAGGTTTTAATAAAAAAAACTTTTGATAGAACGAAGTCTATCCGGGTAGCTAGTATTATTATACATTTTCCAATGACATTGGTGCTAACGATATTTATTTCAACCCAGTACCATTGTGGTCACGGCTGAACCAAAATGGTTTCAGTCCACAATGGCTAACTTTAAAATCATACGTAGTATACATAAACTTCCTCATAAAAATTTACTCAGCCACAACATACTATACAATACTTTAATGATAAAATTATCTTCTCCACAGCTCATCAGTGTGTCTGATATAATAAAGTAGACGGCGGTGAACATTCACAAACGGACATACATAAGGCTGGGATCGTATGCAATGGAAATCTAATTCGCCATCGGCATCGCTGTGCCAATAAAGGCAGAAAAATCAAATGTAGACCTCGTAATGTGGTAGACAGGGCCTTTTTACAAGCTTTTATTTAACTTACAGTGTATGTATGTATGGTTAACAACACACTAATTTGATATTTTCACAATAATGCGTTGTTTTCTATACGTGTTAAAATATGCACAATCTATACAATAAATAAAATTGTACTGTCTGTTTGTTACATTAAAATAACCGCTTTTTACTAATTGTAAGTGCATTTGGATGTATACACGGTACATATACCAAAACAACATTTTTCACAATTTTTGTCTGTCTGTCTGTCTGTTTGTTCCGGCTAATCTTTGAAATGGACCAATTATGACGGGACTTTCACTGGCAGATAGCTGATGTAACAAGGAGTAACTTAAGCTACTTTTATTTTAGAAAAAAATAATTAGGCGATACGAAGTTCGCCGGGTCAGCTAGTCTTCTATACGTATTAAATTCGGATAAAGGTACTCCTCAACACGAACAGCAAAGTAGTATTTCTTTTTTGTTTCAGTGCACTTTAGAAGCGTGTCTTGAGTTTTCTTAAAATTGATCTGAAATAACATATAGGGTGTTTAAAATACCCGTAAACGTAACCGTATCTTAACAGAAGCTTCTATATGCTTGACACTTAGCTCCCAGTTTCTCACTAGCTACAGCAACTTACACTCTAGCTACATATGTATATAAATAGCTACATACATGACACAAGGAGCTCTGCGGTTCTATCCTGCATGGTAAGTTAATTGTTTATCTAATTAGCCTGCCTAGACCCGGGGAGTCTGAGCTGGATGTCTCTGCACAAACTACAAGCCGAGGAACTATTAGTAGAGCTTAAATAATTTGTTCTCTCAAAACAGCATAGTTACTCCCGGACTGTACAGTCGGCAGGAAAGTGCTAACAAACATTATTTTATAACTGCACTGTTTTGATATTTTAGTGTATTTTATTACAATGACATAGTTTAAGGAAGTTGTTCTGAATTTAACGTTTTCTTAGTTGTTCTTATTTAAAAGTATTATTTAAGTAATACTTTGATGTGTTATTACGATAATTATGTTTATAGCTGTGTTTTGTATTCTATGAATAGATAATATGACTATAAATAGATACTAATTGGCACGTTTGGGTCAAAGAGAATCAAAAAGCTAAGTAATTAAAATTTATCGGATTTTGTGAGATCTGTTACAAATTGGTAAATAAACACTGTAAAATCTATGTGAAATCTGTGAAAGATATCGTTTGTTTATTAAACACAGTTAAATAAACGGTAGTAGCCCGTCTGTACCTCACAAGGTACAATGTACGACACACGCCAATACCCTGCGCTCGTATTTATTAAGTTATAGCAACTTGACGCACAATGGCATCACACATCTTGCCGACTGGTACAAGAACTCACGGGCATATATTGTGAACTTCGAAGCTACAAATTATTATATTATAGACTAACACTCGACCCACAGCTTTTCCCACGTTTTTCCCGATAAGTACCTTATATTTTATTCCAAATCATAGTTTGCGTGCATTTTATTACAATTCGTTCAGTAGTTTTTGCATGAACGAGCAACAAACATTGATAAAAACTTTCACATATAATATTAGTAAGTAGGAATCTAAGGACAGATTTCTATCGCGTATTTTCGCAATTCAATGGTCATACGTTCAACCGACGATCATAAAATAATGTTTTAGATCACAAAATATCACATTAGAACAAAATCATGCAAGAGAATTTCTAAAGTCACGCAAGGGAAACTGTCATACTTTTATGAATAGCTGTACCAGATTATAAACCCAAAAATATATCAAGCAATTGATTTGTATGTACCTACTCTAAAGGTGAAGAACTAAAAGTCTTCGCCCTTTTTCTTAACATCTTTGCTACTTTCCATTTTTTTATTGGCTGTCAGTCTTATCTTTCTTGAAAAAGACATGGCGTATTAAATTCTAAAAGACATCCGTATGTTTCCGAACTCGTAGAGTAGGTACATGTACCCACAATATCGAAACTTTGTGATATACGATCAGCTCATGACGTCGCCTAATACACAGAACTAATTCTTCGTGATTACAGTAACTATACTTTCAAAGTGCTCAGTTGGGCGCTGGCTCTAACAATGTGAAACTTTGCCAAATTAATCAGAAATATTGGTCTCCTCAAGTACCAACAGAGCAATTATAATATGTTGGATGGATGGACTCAACCCATTAACGGTCCACTACTGAGTACGGGTCTCTTCCCTTGAGGAGGCCTACAGCATACACCACCACGCTGCTTTGTGTGGTGGAGGGGTTAGTGGCCAACCCAAGTATGGGATGTTTTCATGTCGTCCGAAGACCTCCTCCGTGAAATTACATTAACAACCGCGACCAACGGTTTTATGTGCCCTCCGAAGCACGGAAACGCTCCAGAAATTGATGTCTAGTGGTCACAAGTCCAACTACCGACCTCTAGACGAGGGAACTCCTCAGCGGCCAATAGCACAAACACAAAATTTTAAAAACTTTTTTCTTTAATCTTAATTAAAAAAGTTACATATATTACAATATAAACAACCCCCGATAGTTTTATTTACACTATACATAGCTAAGAACACTCCTGATTAAAGGCCAATGCATACGTAACGGTTTTTTTCCCGGCCCGTGAGTGCCACGTCCCGTACGGGATTCCGCTACGTATGCATTATGGTATACATTTTCTATGAAACGATGTTTCCAAAACTTCACGTCCCGTCCCGTACGGGAAAAAACCCGTTACGTATGCATTGGCCTTTAGTAACTTTTCAAACAAAAAAACTAGATCAAAATCGGTTCATGCGTTTGGGAGCTACGATACACAGACACGTCAAACGTATAACACCCCCCTTTATTAGTCGGGGGTTAAAAAGAATTTTTGAAGTTATTCTTCTTTAGGCGCGTTATGAAAAAATTATGAGTGAAATTTTAAGATTTGTAACACAAAAGTAACAGGATGAAGTTGCCTGCAAAAAGATGCGCGCCCATCACTGTGAAGTTGCCCACAAAAAGCTACCAACAAAATAGAAATAGAACCTGTAGTAGTCATGTATTATTTATTGATATAAATTAAAATATTATTATTTAACATAATTAATACTAAATATTATTAAATTATTTTAATGATGCCAAAGAAGTGTAACTTCTCACGCGCGTACATAAATATACATTTACGTTTTTTAAATGTAAATTATTTCAAATCATATTCAATAATTCTTCGATAGAAAGATAAATATAGGTACCTCTAAGTATTTCTAACTCTACGCAGTATCAGTCTCGCATCGCATGCAGCATTAGCATACGTGTATCAAGTATGGCCTCTACTCGTTTAGAGATACGTACAACCGCTATACTTTTAAGAACATCTGTACAAGCTATTTTATATCTTACATAGATATAATAAGACCTAAAGTCTTTTGTAAAATATAGGAGACACCGATGAAACATTTTGATAAGACTCCAATATATTAGAAATGTATCAAAGTGTATTGAGATCAAAGATCTGGACATAATTCAAGTTTAATTGGCGAACCTAACTGAGCCATTATTTGAACTAATTTATGATTTGTTCTTAATATAATTTTCTGTAATAGTGGATTTAAATCATGTTACGATCAAAGACCAAAACACTAATTGAGTGAAAAAACTACTCACAACGCGTTGTGGCATCTTTAAAAACATCTACAACGCAAGGATCGCTATGTGGCCCTTAAAAAAACACCAATGACGTATTGGGGTCGTATTGGGGCCTAACTAACCACAATCCCACGCAGGATGGGTATCGTAAGAGGTGACTAAATTCGGTCCGCTGGTGGTAGGGCCCCTCGGAAGGATAATATTGGTAATATTATTTTTAATTGTTAATTAAAAAATATAACTATTATTATTTCTCCATGGGGTTCGCCTGCACCCTTGAGCATGAGTCAGCCGCCAAACGACTCGTCGTGTTCCAGCTGGGGGCTTGAGAGCCAGTTCTTTCTTCCTTTTTCTTCTTTCTTTCTTGGTCGGCAACGCATCAGTGATGTCTTTGGTGTTACTGATGTTCATGAGCGACGATAGCCACTTACAATCAGGTGGATCGTATTTCATATTCACCTAATTTTATTCAAACTCTGGGAAGTGAAATTAACTTGTAAAAGACCGAAACAAGTATTATTTCGTTCTTAAGTTCTTACGTACTTACGTTCTAAGGGATAATAAAAAAACGATAGTTTTATATTCACCAAACATAGCATAAAACCACAGACATATAAAAAATACATGTCTGTACATAAAACCATCTCAATCACAACAGCTTTAACCTTAAAAAAACGCATCATATCACTCCTGTTTTTGCGTCTGGGGTTAATAAAAAAGCTTTTAATAAATCCATATACCTTCGATCCATTTACAATAGCCAAGCACAGGTAAGATAAGTTCAACACGCGGCTAATTGAATTGCTTTGAGATTCAAGATCGTTATAGTACCGGATATAGTACAAGTTTCGGCCAATACAGGCCAGGCCAAGTTAGGTTTACCAAGTTAGGCTTCCTTATAGTTTCCTTCTGGGATATTGTATTTCGGTATCAAGATGTATTAAGTTAGAAAGTAGGTAAACATAAGAATAAGGTTTATATTTGGACTAAGTAAATGTGACACTCTCATAGCTTGAGCGTGATAGATTACCACGCAGGCTTCACGGAAAGATATTTAATAAAAATTGTATTCAATCAAATCATAATAGCTGCAGCTTAATTGGTAGCGACCTTGCCTGTGAAGCGAGGGGTCCCGGGTTCGATTCCCGGCCGGGGCAGATATTTATGTGACAAATAAATATTTGTACTCGGGTCATGGGTGATGCGATGCGTTATATGTGTCGTCCATGCTACCCGCGACACAGGTAAAAACCTACTGCGGGGGTATAAGTGTGTAAGCTTTTATTTATTATTTATTTATATATACCTAGTCTGGCCATAAATACTGTTACAAACACTTCACTAAATGTAATTTTTTGGAATTAGTATATCTGTTAATTAATTATATAAAAACAAAGGTAGTTTAATGTTAATTAACGTTGTATTTAGGTTATTCAAAATACCCTCCCTGATTTTGAATGCAGGCCCTCAACCACCTAGACCAGTCGTCAATCATAGCATGCACAAGGTTCGTGTCTATATCAGCCACTGCTTTAATCATGGATGCTTTGAGAAACTTCAAATTTTGGTGAGATTTAGCGCATGCTTTCTGCTTCAATTGTTGCCATATTTTGTTTCCAACGGATGTAAGTCTGTGCTTTAAGAGGGCCTCTCGTTGTGCTTGATAAAGTACATTTTATGAGCAATCAGCCAGTTTTGTGTCCTGTTTTCAGATGAGCTGGCGCTGAATGTTGTTGGAATACTTACTGTGGATTTTCGATAATTTTTTGAAGAAGAATTTAAACAATCTTTACAAAGACAGTATTTTGATACCCAAAAATACTGGGTTTCACTTCTTTTTCACAGAGAAACATCACAGATGAGCCCAAATATGAGACTCCAAGTCAAACCATGACTGATGCAGGATAATGCCTACGCTGGATTATCGGCATACGCTCGATTGCTTCTTTTTTGACATGGGCATAATATTTTATCAATTTTTTTTTTGTAACTTTCTTCAATGCCAAAAAAAATTTCGTTTGAAATAAGGATTTGGCGGTATTTTTTTCTCACGTACCTCCTTAACAAAGCTGGTCATCTCTCGAGCCTTAATTTTTTTAGAGCTTCATTACGGAAATGCCCTGTTTATCGTCGATAACCTCAGGGTCCGAGGTCTTCATTTAACATTCATTTGATGGTAGTTTTTCTTAACCCTACCTGAAGAGCTAAAATGATTTGTTTCCGGATGGAAATTCGTTGGATTCGCGCCCATACTGCTTGGGTGATCGCTGGCGTTCTAACCGTACGAGGTTGGGCGCTTCTTTTACGGTCTTCGAAGCTCAAAACTTCAGGGAATCATTTGATAGTAAGATAAAACAATCCCGTGAGTTATTTTTCAAATTTTCAGCAATTTAAAAACCTCAAGCTGCTTAGCTGTAGCGGTGCAACTTAATAACCCGTCTGTCTTATTTTAACGTCCACTCCTTGTTATTAAATGGCAAAATATCAATTATTTCTTTATTTTAAGATAGTGCAAAAGATCCTCCTTCATAATCAATCGAAACATTTCTAGCTAGTATTTGATACTTAAATTAAACAAGGTTGTAACAGTATTTCTGACAAGACTATGTATATTATAATCAAAATTTGGAGCCGTACTTCTACGTAAGAGTATAATTTATACGCCATCTTCAGTATTAGGTATCACCAAAAGTATACGCATGTATACTTCGAATAAAACACCGTAATATTCTCGCGTACTAGTGCCTTGTTAACTTGCTGTGTCATTTCATCGCTAAGCCTTTGTTTTCACAAAACAAAATATCTCAACAAAGACGGAATTTGCGAATCACTCGAAGCCATCGTATCCACCCCAATCTTCCGAATGGCATTACATTTACATAATATCCACAAAAATACAATCGCTATGTGTCGGCTGGGTGGTGATAGCTTTATGCTTAGCAAATGGCGGGGTCTACGTTAAATCGTGATCTGCGATCAATTTTAGTATAGGCTTTGCCGTTTCAACATTTAACGTCTGTAATTATTTTATACAAGTAAAATCTAAGAAATGCATTGTACAGAGGAAACGTTTTTAATTATTTAAAACAAATCAGCTGACGTTTTTTTATTTTTCCAACAATGGAACTATATGGTATGGAACAATAAAGAATAGTTTAAATATTAAGTTGAAAACTTCTCAATATCCTTGTAAAAATCCTGTTAAAATTCGTTCAGTGGTTTCAGAGATCAGCGAAGACAAACAAAGAGACAGACAGAAAAAAAATTAAAAAAAAAAAATTTAGTGTTTGTATCGTGCAATTTGCAACTTGAAAAAATCATTTATTTGGAAATCACAGACAAACTCTTCAATATTATTATTTGTAAAGATATAGATTACTACGTAAATGGAAATCCTTTGTACACTTTATAAGAACAAATATCTAGGAGACCGAGCTTAGCTCGGTATTTTGTATATTTTATTATTATGATACCTATTAAATATATACTTATACAAACAGTCCCGACCAGAGAACAATAGATACCTAATATTATAATTTATCTCTCACATAATCGTCACTTAATTGGCCTAGCCCTCGCGAAGCCCACAGACCTATAGGGCGGTCTAATGATACTTATTACATACGGTGTCCTAAATGTTACAGCGGGGAGGCCCCACATGGGATTCCGTAAATGATGACGGTCGTATAGAACGGGTTGGACGGAGAAAGTAATGGATCTTGATGGGGTTTTAAAGAACCCACCTGAGTCTAATATTATACCGCTACATTAACTGGATTGGTTACTTTTTTTTCTCATTAAGGTAAAATATCATGTCGTGATATTTCTTTTTACACTCTTTATATTAGCTTCACCTGTATGTTTGTTTGTAACTTGTAACCGACTCTTTTGGACTTGATTTTGACCCACTTCAAACGGTCAGATTTCTTTCAAACTTCGTAGACTTATCGAGGACCGATGACAATTCAATATATAAAGAAAAAAGAAAGAAAGAAAGAAAACCTAATTACATGCTTTATATACGTTTTAAAGGGTCAGATTTATTTCAAACTTCGTAGAAATATCGAGGACCGATGACAATTCAATATTTAAAGAAAAAAGAAAGAAAGAAAGAAAGAATTAAAGAAAGAAAACCTAATTACATGCTTTATATTCGTTTTAAAGGGTCAGATTTATTTCAAACTTCGTAGAATTATCGAGGACCGATGACAATTCAATATTTAAAGAAAAAAGAAAGAAAGAAAGAAAGAATTAAAGAAAGAAAACCTAATTACATGCTTTATATTCGTTTTAAAGGGTCAGATTTATTTCAAACTTCGTAGAATTATCGAGGACCGATGACAATTCAATATTTAAAGAAAAAAAGAAAGAAAGAAAGAAAAACATAAATTTCATTTCAAAAAATCAGACTGAAAAATTAAAAAATAAATAATAGTTAAAAAAACTAAAAACACGCTTTTATAAAAAATCCAATTAAAAAAAATAGAAAATAAATTTGAATTAAGAATCGTGTAATTGTAATAAAAGCGTGCGGTGCATGGTGTCAATGAGTAGAAGGGATAATATCTTAAAAAACACCCCACGCTTTTTTTACAATTACACGATTATTAATTCAAATTGTTTTCTATTTTTTTTAGTTGAATTTTCTACATATAAAAGCGTGTTTTTTAGTTTTTTAAACTATTATTTATTTCTATTAAGTTTTCCGGTTTGTAATATTATGTAAGTGAAATTGTATGGATGTTTGTTCTGTTTCACGCAAAAACTACTGAACCGATTTTCATGTAATTTAGCACAATGGTAAACCATGATCTGGAATAAGACACAGGGTATTTAAAATCCCGCAAAATGCAAGCAAAGCCGCGGTGAGAGCGCTATTATCCAATATATCAATACTCTGCCATTTGAATATATACATATCTGTGACAATATAATTATATTATCAATATGTGACATTTCTAGCGTAAGTGTATCAATGATACTTACATGAATAAAAGATTATTTCATTTCATTTCATTTAAAATACCTTGTCTAAAGTTGGCTGTTAGATAAGATCGCCATATATAAATTCCATTATTTTTTCCTTATATTAATAGTATTCTTGCTTCGGTGTAGGAGGATGACAAAATGTTGAAAAATCCTCAGCCACCGTCACACACTGCTATCGCCTATCAGCAACACCTTAGTCACAGAAGAAAAAAGGCAGAGAATAGAGTTAGAACTGGCTCTGAAGCCAATCCAGTGATTTATCCATCACAACTCTTCACTAAGCGTGATCTGACATTATTTCCATCAGTTTCAAGTTACTGTTACTACATTTAATTAATATGCCGTTTAAATCCATGAAGGAGCGTTACATAAGCTGGTTTAATGTCGTTTCGCAGTATTACTGCTTAATGAAATTTTGGGGTTAAGCAAAAAAACACAATGGGACGAGAGCCCGCGCGCCGCAATATAACTAAATCCCATGAATACGTTATGACGGGCGAGGATGCGGTGATAATGTGAGTTTTAAACGAATAAGCGGAAAGCGATTGCTAATTTACATAATTAATATTGAAATATTCACCAGTATACAATAATAAATCTATGATTGAAATAACCACTGTGATGTTCTAATAATAGTATTGCGCCAGAGTCGATAGATGGCGCGTTGCTCGAGAGTCTAGTTCAGTCACTAGTTACTCAGGTACGAGTCAGTCTTTGCTTGGCTTTTGGAGCGGACGATCGTGTTTTTACTGTTGTGTGCCTACTTATTATTATTATTGGTTATTTTAAATCTGAATATCTGTGGTCCGTAGTAAATAACAACCAATAAATTAGCAGACGAGCCAACATTAATGACCAAAAGGCTAAAACGCTTACCCCCCTCACTTCTTTACCCTCCTCGTCGCTTCTTAGCGAGATTATTTAAATCCAGGAATGCGTCACACCACTGTCTCACTTCGAACTTGTTATAAACCTGTTAATTAAGACACTGATGTCCGTACATCACTAAATGGACTCACTGAAAATCAGCGTAGCTACCACTACGGCATTATGCTGAGTGAGCTCCATTTTCTGGGCCACTGCGACACATGTGAGCGTTACAGACCAATAATGCTGTAAATTGTTAATTCTATTTTTATTTTATTTTTTGTGTCGGTCTGTAAATTTTAATATTTTTTTTACTATATATATTTTGATCTATGTATGTATGTTCATGTGTGGCACAGAAATAAACGTGTTTCTTTCTATTTCTTTCTAAAAAGACAAAAAAGATAGAAAGAAAGTACTGAATCTTAAATTCGTTTGGTTACTGACTCAAGCCAGTGGCTGGTAGATGTTAGGAAGGCTCCACAGAGAGACAAAAATAAAGTAATAATTTCATAGAATAAATAATTATATTGATATAATAATATTTATGTGAAACTTATCAATAAGTGGGCCGGTTTTTGTCTTCTCTTACGACACTTTCGTTCCAGAGCAGAAAGATATATGGCGCGTATTTTTACAAAGTTTTACTTTCACAAACTTCGAATGGGAGAGATGGATACTACGCTATAATTCCAGTCCTTTAGCCCTAGTATTTAGATAGCAAAACTATGTGATATTATAAAATATATTTTATTATCCTTAATTCTGAGAATCAAACTACTTAAATGAAATAAATTTAGATGCGGTAATAACATCTTGTATTTATATTAAATTTTCTTAATAAATTAATGTAAATAAGTGACAAACTATGAAAATAAAAATTAACTGTATCTAGGTAGACGCTGTAACTAGGACCATACCTTTATCAAGAGTATATGGATAATGATTCGCGAGAACACGAGATACATGTCGTAAACTAGTTAATACCGGATCAACTACAGTGTGATGTGCATTTCTCGCTTCTTATTAAATTTTAATATACTCGTACGAATATCATGAGCATTGCATACTTTTAGCAGCTGCTGGCTTTAGTTTAAGCAAGAAATGCTGCTTAGATGGCAAAAAACCTCGATTTAAAGTTAATAAAACATTAACACCCCAAATCAGAGGCTAACGGTTACTTTAATCGCTCCTTAGTACAGAATTTGTATTTTGATATGGGGCGTTCGTCTTGTTCTCAAAGGTGAGTTAAGTTACCAATCCGCACTTGGCCAGCGTGGTAGACTATGGCCTGTAACCTCACATTGTGAAAGGAAAGAGGGAGACCCGATCGCAGCAGTGGGACGCTTAAGAGTTATGACTTTGACTTTTTGATTTTAAACATTTACTCAATCTAAGTTAAAACGTTCCATTTATTTTTCAGTTCTTCTCAAGACTTGTTTCACAATTACCTTCGCAGCAAAATAGCAATTTATTTCACCTTCACCATCCTTTGCTAAATGGCAAAACAACAAAAAATGGCAACGTTTTCCCATCATTATTTCCGTACATACATAGCTCAGTCCGTCCGTCTGTCTGTCTGGTTTTTGTCCTCATTAGTACGTTCTCGGGAACTGACGCGGAGACAGTGGAAATAAATACTGGGATGTAATTGCTCTGTGCTGTTTTTATCTCGTACGAGTTAATTTGTCATATGCCTTAGGCTGTCCGTTTGATATGTATGTCGTAATAAATACGGAGCTTTCCAACATGTAGTTATAACTACGCTACCTTGACTCTCTTTGGTTACTACGAGTTTTAAGTGTGGGATGTTCCCCCATTCTTGAAAATATGATTCGACGGAGTTCTTTAAATTGTCATATTTGTGAATTGATTGAAATAAATGCACTCAGAACAACACAATAGGATTTCTTATATCGTGGGTGCCACAGACAGCACAAAAATGAGCATGAGTCAGCCGCCAAATGACTTGTCGTGTTCCGGTTGGGGGCTTGAGAGCCAGTTCTTTCTCTCTTTTTCTTCTGTCTGTCTTGGTCGGCAACGCATCATTGATGGATTTGGTGTTGCTAATGTCCATGGGCAACAAAAGCCACTTACTATCAGGTGGATCATCAGCTCGTTTGCCGGCTATTTCCATAAAAATAATAACAATAAAAACTTGTATTTTGGGCTGTTTTGGCTCATATTTAATCCCTAATTGAAATTCACTTACAGGTAAGTTATTTCAACCATTAAATTATATTTTAACAGGACACATAACCCTAAAATATAATGCTTAAGTACTGAGGGCAAAGTAAGTCATGCAGGCAAGTAAAACATCCATCTTCTTCAAGTCAAGCCAAACATGTAACGCATTAAAAATTGACACTCTCCTCAAAGAGATGAAAAAGGTTTCGGGTTGAAATATTGAAGAAGTTCGTTGGGTGGTGTGCATCAATTATTCTTCAGGGATTCATGATGTGGAAGGCAAAGTCGAATTGTCGAAACGCTGAGATTTTCACATGAGGGTGAACATTAGCTTCATATACTCGTACTGTTGTTTGAAGTATCAGTTCTATATTATCTCGTGAATAAATGTCATTGAATCAGTCACATCAAATCACAATTCAGTCAAACGCGTAAAAAAGAGTTAAAAGATCGTAATTATAGTTACTTACTAAACTCACAGTTTACAAACTGTAAAATAATTTTGGTGACTTCGCTATAAAGGAATTAATCTTAATTGACATGTAAACGATAAAGTGGGATCGTACAAGAAATTTGTAAATTCCAAATAATAAGAAAAACGTGGGTGGATGACCTATTAGTATAATGAAACACTAATTAGGCCGAATATTATAAAATATTCATATTATTTTGTGTGAGTAGCCTTTTTTATAATTTATACCAAAATATCTAATAGTTGATATTTTGTTATTTATCTGTTGTGAGCTTATTTTACGTACAAATCGTATTAGTTATTACTTTAAAATTGGAGAATAACTTTTGTTGGAATAACATCTTTGGTTTCATCTTTCCTAGTACAAAACTATACCGATGCGACCACTTCCAAACAAGTAAATAAAATCGGGCAAGAGCGTGTCAGTACCACGCGCAATATAGGGTTCCGAAGTAGTAAGTTTATCGACTATTACTCATTAACCACTTACGCTAACATAGCTGTGATAGTTTTTCTTGTAAATTCATCATAATTAACCTATTTTTGAGAATTTTTTCACTTGTCTAATTATAAACGGTTAGCTGGCAAGGGGGAGAGACCCTTGACTCTGACCAAAATTAGCACTTTAGCCAAATATTTCATAAACGGACCCGTAAATCCAAAAATGCCATCAAAAACAAAACTTGTAAAAAAAACCAAGTCTCGCAACTCAGTTCTTCTACCGTAAAAAGTTGTGAGATCCATGTAATACCAAGTCGGTTAATTTATTCAGTTCCTACTTAAGGGTTCTTCTGTCTTAAGTTATTACGTAATTAGCTAACCTAACAAGTAACAACATCTTAGAGTGACCATATTATCAATATTAAAAATATTTTATGTTTTAAATAAATAGATCGACTTGACCATCGCATGAAAACACAATGTACCTCACAAGTAATACCTAAATATTATATTAAATTTGATTGTTTAGTGCGATTGCCAAGTCAATCTATTTATTTAAAACATAAAAGATTTTTGATATTGATAATATGGTCACTATAAGATGTTGTTACTTGTTAGGTTAGCTAATTACGTAATAACTTAAGACAGAAGGACCCTTAAGTAGGAACTGAATAAATTAACCGACTTGGTATTACATGGATCTCACAACTTTTTACGGTAGAAGAACTGAGTTGCGAGACTTGGTTTTTTTTACAAGTTTTGTTTTTGGTGGCATCTCATTTCTTTTTGTAGATAGTTCTACTTTTTTTCCTTTTACAAGTTACCTTTGAACATAATTATATCTAAGTACCTATCTACACCCTTTATTCCATTATATTATATACAGGTACACTGATTCATTAACTGCAAATAAAAATTTGTAATCCTATATATTTATATGGGATTACAAAGTTATTTATGCAGTTGATATATCTAGAAAACTGGACCGAAATTGCAAAATATTTTAGTTTTTCTTTGATCTATACACTAAACACTAATTGTGTTCCAAATTTGAAGCTTCTATGTCTGCTAGAAGTGCCTTAGAGTTTTGATGATCGGTCAGTCAGTCAGTGAGTGACGAAATTAAGAAACTTTGACTAGTTATAATTCTTAAACTACTGGTTCAAATTGAATGAAATTTTAAATATACCGTGTTTATACAATACCTGCTTGGTTACTAAAAATTCAGGCTTCTAGCTTTATCCACAACGAAGTTATAGGGGGTCGAAAATGGCCTGAATTGCTTCGAGAAAAGGATGGTACGGCCGTGCCGCTTTTTTGCTCGACTTGGCGGGGGCACTGCCGTGCCCCCAGATGGTCATAAATGACCCATAATATTTCTGCAAGATCTTTTCAGCGACATTATAGGGTACGCAACGAATAAAAATATTCATCCTTACATTACCTGTAGGGGAGGTACCCTGAAGAGAAATGTTTTTCAATATTTCAATAAGGGTTCTAATTTTACTTCGGAACCCTAAAAAAGCAAAATCATAATACAACAAACAAAGCAAAAGCTCGAAGGATTCTCGAGGTCGATTTTGATGTAAACTAAAGATCACTTTTCGCTATTCCTCATAGTTTCGGATTCTGTATATATTACTTCGCTTTTAATCTGTTGAAATATCCTTCTAATTTTTAAATGTGGTATACTGTAAGTATTTTAACACACTTATTTATTAACTTTACAACTTGCAGTAATAACAGTTGTTTTTTTTCTTCCTGAAGTAGACTTTGTCACTCAAGATTCTATTAATCAACCGTAGTGCGGCTTCATGGCTTCCCTTTCATCCCCCAGGGCGTTGTATAAGGCAAATATCTGCACAACGTGCTGCCCATACAAAAAGTAAAGAAATCTGTGCTGGTCTTCATCTAAAAGATTTAGACGTACCGTGTTACATTATGACTTGTACAATAGTTTCTCTTAAAATTTTTATAAAGGTCGCTGTTACTGTGATGAACAAACCAATTTTCGACAAAATTTGCGCGCAAAGAAAAATATTTTTTTCATTTTAAAATCTAGGTTTTGGAATGATTTATTTTAAAGGCTGTGTATGAAAATAACAGCCGTTAATAAATCGATATAATTAACTTTCTTATACTAACTAGGTTCTAAGCAAGGTCACTCGGGTAATTGTTATTTGTAACGCATAAAGTTCCTGTTAAATTAACAATTAATAAATGGATATCCAATAATGAATATTAAATTTTTTATCCATTACTGAACATCAAACTAATGAAATTAATTACATTCATAAAAAGTAACGTTTCTTCCTTATTTTTCCACGTTCCCTGTTTGAGCATTTTAAGTTAATTTCTGTTGTTTTTCGGCTAAGTATACATTACTAGTATAAAATATCGTACATAAGCCTTCCTTGTCTAGAAACATGAAAAGTAGTAGAGGCGACAAAAACCCGATAAAACAGTTTTGAATATTACAAATGTTACAGCAATGACTTGCGATTCATAAAAATGTTATCATCTCCTATACAATAGCAATGAATTGGCTTTTCTTGTCATATTCAGTTCACGGTACACTTTTCATAAAGCTTAATATAAATATCTCAATCTCTATATTATTGTTCTTACTAGAACAAGCAGGTTAATACCTGTCGCTTGTTCGCATTTAAGTCTTAATACCTGTCGCTTTGCATCAACTCCTTTTTGTCAAGAATTATGATATTATAATACACTTCCTCATGATTGCGACTATCACACAAAAGGAATAATCATACCCAACTGGTCATTCCATAGATTATTTGAAACAAATAATCCATCTCTTCAGCTTGAATATATCACTATAATGGAAAATACACGTGTCTGATTAACATTAAATTGAACTCAACTTACGCAGTAGACTGACAGTAAAGATCTCAGTTTAACAAGACTGCAATCAAACTTAAATCTAGATAACAAAATGTTTCAGAACTTTGTTAATAAAGTACACGGAATACTTGAAACAAGATATAAATATCACGTAATAAACTGCATCCTTTCAACGCACCCTTTGAAATATGTAAACTACGCACTATTTTCATAACTCCCTGTTTATTAGAACTAGCCATAGCGTTTTACTGAGGCGAGATATATCCAACGACATATTTTCATGTAAACGGCCGGAGGAGTTCCCAGTGAGTTCGAGTAACAAGAGCAAAAGAAAATACCGTAGTTAGGCATGTCGCCAGTCCAATATTCCAGATTTATGGACAATTTCATTAGAGGACTCCAACTTTGGACGCCTGGTGCACCACAAGGTAACATTATTGGTCTAATAGTTTTTACTATTCAATTTTAACACAATTTCTTCTGCAATTTATTATTAGAATACTGGTTCACTTAATAACATACATAATGAAACATACATACTGAATTTAATAATAATATTTTATTCTTACTTTCTATAATGAGAATATATGAATAATAAACTTTTAATTTTCTACCACAGTTATCATATTCGAATTATTAAATTAATCCAGTTCTTAATCCAGACAGAATTTTAAGAAACAGAATAATTTGTTTGTCAGAAGTTGCAGTGTTGTTCGTAACAACATCATTTTAATTTATGAGTTTCTTAATAATAGCAAAGAATATACTTCAGTCTAAATTAAGTCTATTATTATGTAAATAACGTAATATTATTTCAAGTAAAAAATAATAATATTCCTTTTCAGTTATTGTTCTGACAAATACCAATTTATATTCTTTATTTCATGCCAAAAACCAACTCATTATTTTACCTTCCATATCTACAATGAACGTATTTAATATGACTTCAATACTTATTATCCATTATAGAACTAATATGTTTTTAACATTATTGGTATTTTATCTAACGTACCTAATGCCTATATGTATGTATAAATAAGAAATAGATTTAATATTTTTATATTAATCATATTTATTTCTCATTTTATATGCCATTGTTGAAATCTGCTTTGACTAAAAGTTGATAGTGAATACTTTTAGCATTAAATCCATCTTTTAAAAGTATCTACCTACTTTCAAAGGCTTGTCTTGAGAAAATACCTAACTCCTCGCTAATTCAAGGTCGATTAATTATGACATTTATTTCATTTTGATTATTTGTGATCCAGGGGCGTAGCTATCGCGTTATCAGCCGTATCAATTGTACGGGGCCCCCATTAACACTCCCAAAAAAAGCTCACCAGCGGCCTACGACCGCTACAGTTGGCACTCCTTTTATATTTGACAGCTGACATTGAGTGGGCCCCACAACAAATATTGGTATGGGGCCTCCTTAGAGCTAGCTACGCCACTGTTGTGATCTTTTAACTGTTTCCTTGCCTGCGATGCGATCAACTCGTATACTGTTATGTGATTGTGTTTTTAACTCCCGAGGGAGAGAGGGGTGAAAAAAGAAAAACTATAAATTGGTTTTATAAGTTTCACGTGTCTGTGTATCTGTGTGTGTCATCATATCTCCTAAACTAATTGACCGATTGTGATGTGTTGTTTTTTGTTTGGAAGCTAACGTGATCAAGGTAGTTAGCTATGTTTAGGCACAATAAACTGTCGAGGGTTTTTAAATTTTAAATTTTATAGTTATACGTGTTACACTTCAGTGTGACAGCCGGCCGTAGCGTACCGCGCAAGCGCCCTCTGCATTATGCATGACGGTATATTTTTACTGGTCGCCTCCGATGTGAGCCGACTATGCCGCAATCACTTAGTGTGATATTCGAGGATTGTTGGTAAGTGGTGAACGATTGTTTGGAGAATCTAGCTGGTAGTGTGTGGATGGTAAAGCAGACATTAAGTACATCTGTGTTCTATCACACACACACACATATTTATACGTCATCAACCCTATAAGCTACAAAATAATAATAATATTATTAATAATTATTAACTAAGTTATTTTTGTTACCTTACTCACCTCGGATACACTTATCAGATACGATAGTTGTTCTGTTTTTGTATTATAATAATAAGATCTATATGCTACCTTACAAGAGCTTGGGGCCTGGGTGTCTTGTAACACAGGTATTTAAATAGTACCTAGCTCAAGCGCCAGCTCCCACAAACATCAATACTGTAAAAATCTTACCTATCTGTATGTACTCATTGTATTTTTGCTGTTTGTGGTGAGAAATGAATAAAGTTTTATTATTATTATTATTATATTAAAAATTGGATACGTACTGATAAAGCTACATTATTTTTATAATTTAGGAACAAATTTAAATATTGATTGTTTGGAGAATCTAGGTCCTAAGGCATAAACGGATGGTAATACAGACAGTGTCTTCTATTAAAAATTGGATAAGTAATTTTAAAGTAAAAATTTAACTATTTTTATAATTAAGCAACAATTAAACAAGAGTTATATCATCTTGAATTCGCTTTCTGTGCAATATTGACATGTATAGATAGTTAAAACATTCAAATAACCCCTTAATAAAAGATTTTTTAATTTGTTTATCCTACTAATATTATAAATGCGAAAGTTTGGATGTTTGGATGTTTAGATGTTTGGATGTTTGTGTTGCAATCACGCAAAAACGGCTGATCGGATATAGATGAAATTTGGCAGACAGATAGTTTAATACCTAGAATAATATATAGGATACTTTTTATCCCGAGATATTGATCTATTCCCGAGGGAGAAGAAGTAAACTAAATGGTAATAGGAAAACAGTTTTGACGTTTGTCATCACAGTGACATTAGAAAACTCAAAACAGCTGATTGAGTGATTAAATTATAATTGGTTCATTGTTTTAATATGTTTATTTACAAACATATAAAAATTTGCGGTGAGGCACATTGTGATCATTTTTATCATGCAATGGAAGCTTTAGTAACCATCGATCTCGTGTAAAATCAAGTAAAACAAACACAGCATTTTTTACGCAAAATGAAGGCTGCTTACACATTAGCGTTTGTCGAGCGTTCCTAGCGCTAGACGCTTGATCGATGAATTATAAAAAAAAAAAAATTACGTTGAATAAGTATTCGTAGCTTATCAAGGTTTTTCCTAGCTCTAAATATAAATTGCAATTGAAATATTATATTATATCTTATCAGGTTTAATTAATAGCAAAAATATCAAAATGGCTGTCTGTAAAGTCTGTATACGGACGGAGATTTAACATGACAACGTCTGTTCGTGGTATAAGTTTTTGGAACATAAGTTCACTAATTAGTCTATTCAACTCCGACGCCAGAAACGCTCGCGTAGAAGAGAGACGCAAGGCACGCGCCGGTCGAGCGAGCCTCTCTCTTTAATACTGCGCGTGCATGGTAACGTTCCGGCAAATCTTACTTGGTCGTTACACAGTTTTCGTGAATGACACCCGAGTCAACCAATTTATAGACGTTGTCACGTCAAAAAATCATCAAATTTGGTTTTTAACATTCGTAAATATCTGCCTATATTTTTTTATTTACCTTATAGAAATAAATATAGATTTTTTTTAACTTATTTAGCAAATCATTAATCACGTGTGTCGGATGAACGCGTACGCTTATAAAATCCTAGTGTGGTGTCGGCCTTATGTCAATTCGGCCTTGTCAATATTTCTTTATTTTTTTATTGCTGTGCATGCATATTATAACCAGTGCTTTAGCCGAACACTACAAACCTTAAATAAGTTTTTAATGAACAAGACCGTTAGTATACAATGGGTTTAGGTAGGAATAGATTCGTTGTTTAAGAAGCGATTTTCATGATTTTTTTATTGTACTGGGAATTTACTCAACTTGGTCAATATAGTGAGACTATGGATTCTGGATGTTAAGAGTGAGCTTCTCAGTCGTAGGGAATAACTGAATCGTGTTTAAATATGTTCGCTGTTGTTATCGTTGACATCGCAAGATGTGTGTCAGAGACGAAATATGACTCCTCAACGGAACAATTCAAATAACTAAACAATTTTCAAAAATATTGGTTGTTCGTAAATTTAAGGGTAAAATCTACAAATCCGTCATAAGACTTGTCGTAATGTATGGATCAGAATGTTGGGCTACAAAGAAGATGGATGAGAGACGATTGCATATCATAGAGATGAGAATGTTGAGGTGGATGTGTGGAGTGACGAGAATGGACAAAGTAAGGAATGAGTATATTAGAAGAAACTTTGAAAGTGGCAAAAATTACAAAAAAGTTAAAAGGGAACCGAATATCACGGTATGGGCACGAGATGAGGCGAGAGGAAACGCATGTGACGAGAAGAGTGATGAATATGAATGTGATGGATAGACGAAGGGGACGAGGACGACCAAAGAAATGATGGATGGATTGTGTTACAGATGATATGAAAGATAAGAGAGATAGTGTAAAGATGACGGCAGATAGGGAAGTGTGGAAGAGGAAAACATATTGCGCCAACCCCAAATAAAATTGAGAAATGGACAGGATGATGATGAATGTTAACACTGTAAAACCAGACGCATAGACAAATAGATTTTTTGAAGTGAAAACTTCTTTAGTACGGGGGTGATTTAAAATTCGATGAAACGAAACTGTCCAGTGGAGACTGGAGTTTAGTGGAGACGAGTTGAGTGGAGACTGGAGTTGAGTGGAGACTGGAGTTTAGTGGAGACTGGAGTTGATTGGAGACTGGAGTTGAGTGGAGACTGGAGTTGAGTGGAGACTGGAGTTGAGTGGAGACTGGAGTTGAGTGGAGACTGGAGTTAAATGGAGACTGGAGTGAAGTGGAGACTGGAGTGGAGTGGAGACTGGAGTGGAGTGGAGACTGGAGTGGAATGGAGACTGGAGTGGAGTGGAGACTGGAGTGGAGTGGAGACTGGAGTTGAGTGGAGACTGGAGTTGAGTGGAGACTGGAGTTGAGTGGAGACTGGAGTTGAGTGGAGACTGGAGCTGAGTGGAGACTGGAGCTGAGTGGAGACTGGAGTTGAGTGGAGACTGGAGTTGAGTGGAGACTGGAGTTGAGTGGAGACTGGAGTGGAGTGGAGTGGAGACTGGAGTGGAGTGGATAGTGGAGACTGGAGTGGAGTGGAGTAGTAAAACCTACAATTATCATCTTCCCGAAATTTTATTCGTCTCATTATTTTGAAATCAAAATTTTTGAAGGTTTCACTTCTACCACGTTATATGTGAATAGCACACAATTTATTTTCTTAAATTGTAAGTTAATGCTTGATTACAATTCCACCTGATGGTAAGTAGCGATGTAGTCTTGGTTTATTTTAGGATCTATTTAGTACATAAATATACATATATATTTTTATACCATTCATACTTTAAGTATAATAATGATCATGTTTCGCGATGACCCGCGATGATTGCAAGGAAAATACTTAATTTGGCATACTTTTAATTTTAAATCATAGTTTAACGATATAACAAACTGCAACTTCATCTGCGTAAATAAGGTCCACAGACAAATAAATCTTATTTTTGACTACGGAATCGTGTAATTTTTTAGCGATATAATCGATATGGCTAAGACGCTATATAATATTTTTAGCTACTAAAAGATAGCCACTCTATGGAGTACATAAAACACTGAGTCTCTTCGTTTCGTTTCAATGCCCTTAATAAAGATGTCATATTATATGGAAGCATCCATTAAATATACCGATGTTATTTAAATAATGATATGGTTCGTTTGTGTTACGTTTGTGTAAACGTAATTCTGTTAATGGTTCTGCTGTTTGTTCTAATTGCGGAATAACTTTATAGTTTTCCTCCAGTTTCCTCGCATCACAAAATTTACACGCTTTGTTAATTTTATCCCTTTTTATAAGCTTTTGGCTACTGAGATTCGTGTGTTGTGACTCGCTTCATACTCTAGCAACAGCCCATCTCCGTCATTCTGTTTCATGAGCATGTTGCTAACGTCGTTTACCTGCATGTTCCGGCGTAGCAGCTCTCAATCTTGCTGAAATTATTCCTCACGACGTTTCCTTTGATTTTATGACCCTTAAGCAGCTCGCTGGTACGCCAAATAATGAATATGGTGCTGGTGTCGATGATGTGCCTGTTTAAGCAGCTCTTAAGGTAGCCTGCCGCTGAACTTCTTCCTCACGACATGCCCTATGATTTTTTCGAATCTTTAGCAACTTGCTAGAACACGAAATAATAAGCATGTTGTCGACATCATTCTTTGGGATGAAAAGCAGGATACTGTAAGTTTAATTCACAAACGTCCAAACATCTAAACCTAACATTTAAATTTTAGTAGGATCTGGATCTAATTCTAAATTCTCGCGGACGAAGTCGCGGGTAGAAGCTAGTTATTTTATATTTGTTTTATTTAATGTTTTTTTTTATTTGTTTGTCGGTTTCTCTGTTCACTTGTGCATTCGTTCCCGCTATAACCAAAAACAGCTAAACCAAATTCGATAGGGTTTCCCTGTTTTAAAGCGTTAAAATTGGGATTACATTTAATGTTTGTTTTATATAAATCGGATCACAATTTAATTAATATATCAATTTTATTTCATACCTACTAAAGCTTGAGTTTCTAAAGCACGGATGGTGACTATTATGCGGCAACTATACCGTAAAAATCTTTAAAGTCCGCCCTATCTATCCAACGGTACAGATAACAAAGTGCGAGGTGCACACGATGCTTCAAGGACCACATCAGCGCCCCCTGGCGGTCCAATGCAGCGTAAGGAGCGATGAGCCGGGCACTCCGAGTTGCTGAACATCGGATAATGTTTGAGCGATAATGGACCTCGTAAAAATTATCGTAGCGATGAATAGGTTTCGAGTTCGATCCCCAATTCCCAATGTTATGAGTAAAGGAATCAGTTTTTGTGTATTAGTTTTTAAACTACTACAGATGTGAGTTAGGCAGTATGACCACAAAAGGACCGATGACATTGCCAACACGTGCAAGAGTTGTTTGTCCAAATAATAAAAATTGCGAATTGGCGATTTCGACATCGTGATCGACGTCAATCTAATTATTAATTTTGTAGTTAATTATTATTCCTAATCCAACCTCAATAAAAGCTAGACTATTATATTATTATTAATTAAATTTGATTTTATATTAAATCTGGCTTTTTTGGAGTTTCCGGCGGCAGTAAAGGTAATTTATGTAAAAACAACCATAATACTTGTAAATATACGAATAATATTTTCTTCATACGAACTACTTGCTACAGATAATGTAAAACTACTAGAGACTATTCGTCGGTTTGACCGCACAGGCGTTTGTTCCGGCTAATCTCAGGAACTATTCTTTCGAATTGAATACGTTTTTCACTGATATATTTTACCAAACTTGAAATCATATTAATAATTTATTTAATTTTTATCAGATGACAAAAAAAATACTAATAATAATTATAGAACCAGGGTACCAGTATCAGGGTGTAGATACCAACAATTTTTCGATAGGTTTGATAACAAAAACAGGGTTCCCGAAGCGAAGCGAGGACTACTAGGTTACTAGATCAAACTAAGTTTTTCCAAGATTTCGGTTAAGTCCCATAAAGTTTGTTACATGCAATCAGAAGTTTACTCGCTGGGTAAATAAGATCCGTTGCTATCGGGCAGTCTCCACAATCAGCTTGCAAACAGCTGGATTAACAACTAACTTCCAGCTCGTTTCTCTTCTGTGTTGATTCTATCGAGTTTCTAGTACATACTAGTTATTAGAAATTATTCTTACATAGGTACCTATTCGGTAACGTATCATAATAATATATTTTTTGTAGTTCACCTTATTACTATGTTTATTTTTCCATAGGGTCCGCCTGAATAGCTTCCACCCTGTTGCTTAAGTCCACCTACAAACGACTCGTCGTGTTCTGGCTGGGGGCTTGAGATTCAGTTCTTTCTTTCATTTGCTTCTTTCTTTCTTGACCGGAAACAGATCGGTGATGGCTTGGTGGTGATGGTGTCGCCGATGTCCATGGACGATGATAGCCACTTAGCATCAGGTAGATCGTCAGCTCGTTTGCCGGCTATTTTCATAAATAAATTAATGAAATTATGTAACTGGCCGAAAAACGACAGACGAGTCATCCCATAATCAGGTAGCCATCATGGCTACGAATGAAGAGAAGAAAAAATAGGGTTCTCTACCATTATCTACACATTACTAGACACTATATTATAATCTTTTTTAGTTTCACTGATCCCGGCCTCAACAACGGAAAACTACGGCAAAAAATCACGTTCGTTGTATGGGAGCCCCACTTAAATATTTATTATTTTCTGTTTTTAGTATTTGCTGTTATAGCGAAAACAGAAATACATCATCTGTGAAAATTTCAACTGACTAGTTATTATGGTTCATGACATACAGCCTGGTGACAGACAGACAGACGGACAGCGGAGTATTAGTAATAGGGTCCCGTTTTTACCCTTCGGATACGGAATCCTAAAAAAGGGAAGTCCCACAAACATGATCGGTAGGTGCTAATGACAAACGTTTGTTGCCATAAAGCTGTCGTTCCCGTTATTATTATCATTATGCCATGACATAGCGATGCGTCATGCGACCCACGGATGCCCCTTAAATTGAAGGGTAAAATCTATAAATCCGTCATAAGACCTGTCATAATGTATGGATCAGAATGTTGGGCTACAAAGAAGATGGATGAGAGACGATTGCATGTCACAGAGATGAGAATGTTGGGGTGGATGTGTGGAGTGACGAGAATGAATAAAGTAAGGAATGAGTATATTACAGGAAGTTTGAAAGTGGCAAAAATGACAGAAAAGTTAGAAGGGAACCGAATGTTCTGGTATGGGCACGTGATGAGCCGACCCCAAATAAAATTGGGGAATGGGCAGGATGATGATGATGATGGCATGACGTAGCGCGTAGGCCTTCGGGAGGCATAAGTACTTCCAACACTTGGGTTGGCCGCACATCGCTGTACCGATCCGCACTGGAGCAACGTGGTAGAGTATTAAGTAAGCCATATTGTGGTTAGTTGTGGCTTAGAATTCAAACTGGCGGCCCTCATCTGTTATGAGTCATGTGTTGGAGGAGAAACTTGGTAGTGAAACTAGTATACATTTAAAATTAAAAAAACCCACGTGCTATCAAAAAAGCTATCATGATATACCTTTTTGAAATCCTTATGGTGAGCTCTTTAATTTGATACCCATATTGAATAATTACATTTATTTTTATTTTTTAATACTTTAAACATCTCACAGCCACCATATGTTTATTTAATTTCACTCATCTAAGAACACTTGGATTATTAAGACGAATCTAACGATATCTTAATTATATGAATCCGTTCAGCGATTTCGAAGATACGAGGCAATAAAAAATATTACATGCATACATACATACATACATACATACATACATACATACATACATACATACATACATACATACATACATACATACATACATACATACAAGATACGCGCGAAAAACATAACCCTTCCTTAGCAATCGGGTAAAAAAGAAAGAATAAATTTATAATACGCATGTAACTATCTGCAAATCCAAAATTTTTATACCGAAAACGGTCATTGAAACTGAACTATAACAAACCATTGCATTGTATTCTACGGCACAGTAAATCATATGCAAGAAAATCAAAGTTGCTCGTCGTATCGACAGACACAATACTCGACACTCAACGAGACACTTCGGTTCGACGCCGATACAAGAATAGTAGTGGACACTTTGACATCTATTCTGATAAAGAATATGAAGTTGTTAATTTTGGATGCGGTATAATAAAGACATGGTTTTAACCATTTGACGATTTTGAAATTGACGAAAGTTAACGAAGTGAATTTAATAACTGGATTTAGTGTTTTATATTGTGGCGACGAGCGCACACGTCACACGGTGACCTCACGCCGCCCTGAATCACGCTATCGAAGTTTTCAAAGATCGCTAGCATATATACAAATGCTCCGACAAGATCAGTCGGGGCTCGGCCGCCTCCCAGGCAACACACCTCGCCTGGCGGGAGATCTCCCTTTGCCAAAATATTATTATATACAAGTGGATACCCGGCGTGGGCTACTATGCTTATGTAAATAAATAAATTTCAATTCGAGAAAATTTTTAGATAGGACACGTCGAAAATCGACTTGATGAATGGGCCGAATGTGCCTAATGCATTGTTTTAGTAGTCTAATACCATCTTTTGCCACATATATTTTTTTGTGTTTTATACAATATAGATTTTTTATAGAAATAGCCGGCAAACGAGCTGATGATCCATCTGATGGTAAGTGGCTATCGTCGCCCATGGACATCAGGAACACCAAACACATTACTGATGCATTGCCGGCCAAGAGAGAAGAAAAAGAAAGCAAGAACTGGCTCTCAAGCCCCCAGCCGGAACACGACGAGTCGTTTGGCGGCTGACTAATGCTCGAGGGTGGTAGCTATCCAGGCGAACCCCATGGAGAAATAATATTAGAAATCATGGTATTAATTAACAATTAAAATCAAAGTGGATAGATATTTGGTGGAAAAATACAACCTAGAGGTTTAATTCAAACACGTTTTGTGTTTGTTTCTCACATCCGAAGCAATAGTGCACGTCGCAAAAACAGACGTTCGCAGAGATTACGACACACGCCAGCGCCCCAATCACTGATTGACCCTTTGCTGTGGAGCTACATAGTATATTACCAATGCATTTGGAAATTCTACAGTTTAAGATATTAATATTTTAGTACATTATTCATTTATAGTAATTAAACTGTAAATGTCTTTTATGTGTGTACCCTAACCTGATTTTTCCCAAATACAATTCTCCTCTCGTTTCTGTTTGTCTAGAAGAAATGGATTGTAAGTAATGGGTGCCCATTTTATTGTGCTTTAACAGCCTTTTGTAAATGTCATCTTTACCCCTACTGTCAGCGGATCCTGAAGAAGCATCATGGAAATACCGACGTTTTCTTACTCACAGTTACAGATAGCACTATTCCTGTGACACAAGATTTTTTATAATATTAGATAAAGAGTAAGAGTAGTAGAGTACAATTATTACACTACAATTTTATGATTAAAGCTTAAATGAAAAAATAAAAACTTGTGTTAAATTCAAATTGAGATTTAGGAATGGATTTAGGAAGCAGACTATTGTGGAAAAATTACAAGACATGAATAAAAACAGTATTTAGTCAGCAAGGAAGCATGCAAAGAAGTTACATATTTTTTGTTCTTTATCATCGCGAATCAAAGCGGTTGAAAACAATGCACTAGCTATGCAAAAACTATCACTGCTTAATAAACGTATGAATATCCCGAAAACTAAATTACCTCAGTTTCCGTCGCCGAATAAAGCCATCGCGAGGTTCCCTCTAATCAGGACATCCCATGAATTATTTACCGACCGAGATAGTGAAACGTGGACGTGTTGTTTTTTGATGCCACTTGCTTAACGATTGGAAGATAAAATAGAGGTGGGAAGGTTCGGGAGTTTCGGGAGACAAAGAGTTGATTTTTATGAGTATTTGAGATGTTAAAGTCGAAACTCGTTTTTAAGCTAGTACGCGTTTTCTCTAGTCAAAACTAGAATTTCATACTAATCAAAAATTAATTTAGTTTAAAACTAGTTTCAATTAGACGATCGCGTTTAAAAAAAATAACTCTAATAAAATAGTTTCGATTGAGATTTTCATTTAATCAGCAAACACCAGTCATCATGATTAGCAGTAAATTCTAGTTTTAACAGAGGCACACGGTAAAGACTAGATTCAACTAGTAAAACACATTCTAGCTAAACACGGATTTTTACCTTCTGTATTTTTATGTTGCCTTAAACGAGAACTTTTATTAATATTGAAGTGTTATTGTTTGCTTGAAGAAAAACTGTATTGAATGTATGGTCATGTACCATCATCATGTACCATGTTACCATCAATAATCATCAGTGCCAACTCACAGTGAAAACCGTCAGATATCGCTAATAACCGTAAGATAACAAATGTTTCTGCTCTCCATTTACGGAATACTTTCCCCACTTGATGTGCCGAACCGAGGCTATATATTTATTTTATCCGTCCATATATCTGCCCAATTTCTTTAATACCCTGGTGACGAGGACGAGTTCTTGGGTGATTGCCAATACCCTTTTTTCTATATTGGCATCAAGCCGCTGCTTTACTTATCGAAAATCATGATTAAAAATCTATTGTCTACTTATAATTAGTGATTTTCGATTGCAACAAACAGTCCCCTGTGGTTTTAATGTTTATGTAACAAAAATATTTGAAATGTATATTCATACACTCGAAACATATGCCTCCTTTTCAGGCAGTCGGTTAAAAAGAAGGTGAAATTTTATGAATGTAGGTATGACATTTTATTGACTACCGACGACCTTGGAAGTGCTATCAAATTAGATCTTAAATTTGTTCCATCTGCGGGTTTCACCACTGAATCTCGTGGCAGAGCATTAATTAAAACGATAAAATACCTATTTCTAATGCCAGTGTTGAAAAAGTATTTTCTTCCTCTCTGCCTGAATTGTATTTGTAGTTAAAATAAGTGCGAAGCCAATGCCATAAGCTATGGTTATCAATGGTCATTGAGATACTGGAAAAAACATTTTAAATATTACATATTTTTCATATTTAACTCTAGTTACAGACCTCACTTGATTCTCTATAGGTAAAGCCTATAAAAATCTTTTACACATTCGAATTATAAAAATCGATGAAAAAAAATCCATTTCATGATTAAAAATCTGTTTGAAGTCTCTTTTAAAATTAAAAAAAGAACGCTGACCTGCATCCGGATCCATTCGCCAGTCATTCAGTTGGTTCATTCATCATCCTGCTTACTTTGCGATCTGCCATTAGCAAATAAGTCCATATCGGAAACTTAAAGTGATTAGATGCATTGATATGTGCATTTCATTCGATGTGCATTTTTCTTTAGAGAAATTATGAGGCAAACAAGCTTTCAGTTTTCAAATAGTGCAGTGGGATTAGGGTCCCGTATTAATCTGAATTAAATGACATCATTAGTATCTCATCGACTTTTGTTAGGCACATAAAGGATTCCGGCAGTCCTCAAATGAACCTTTCTAACGTCTATGAGGCAAATAAGCCGTCCTTATTAGGTACGCCTTATAGGTACGCTTTATAGATATATATGCATAATAAATTTTGTGTGCCAAAGTGTACAATATTTTCATAGGCATAGATATAAACATGCTAACCCGCGTTTCTAGTCAAGAAGAAAATGTTTGAGGAAAATGTGTTATAAACAAATATTTACCAACCGTTTTCAATTATTTTTTGGATAATGAACCGTTACCGCGTGTGTCCTCTGTCAGGGATCTAGGAGTCCTGATGCGAGAAGACTTAAATTTTTGCGGGCACATTACTTCTTTATGCTCGAAAGCTTACAGATGCTTAGGATTCGTGATCAGACAAACGCAGCAAATAAAAAGTATTGCTGCTACAAAAATTTTGTATAACAGTTTTGTTAGGAGCATACTGGAACATAACGCAGTTATCTGGAGTCCACATGAAGCAAAATACAAGCTCATGCTGGAAAAACTCCAAAAGAAATTTATGAGGCTGCTGTACTTTCGACAGTACGGCTATTTTGTGGGGTACCCTCATGTCTATCCCAGCCTTTTCCTACTGGGAATACTTGGATACAATACATTGGAAGTCCGTCGTAATATGTACCTTATTGAGTATTTTGTACAGTTACTAAGAGGACGAACATGTAACCCAACAGTACTAGAGCTGATAGGGCTTAATGTCCCGGGCAGGCATGTCAGGGCGCGACGTCGGAAATTGTTTACAATACCTACGTGTAGACTCACCCTCGTAAAAGAGTCTCCTTTAATAAGAGCTTTGACTTTACTCAACGGATTAGTAACTTGGAATTTATCAGTCGACATATTTTGTACACCACCTGCTGCATTACGCAGGATGGCAGGTGAATACTTAGAAAACTTGGCAAACGCTTTGGATTAGTCTGTAATGTTTGTTAAGTTTATTATAAATATAAATATAAATAAATAAATAAATAAATAAATAAATAAATAAATTTATGCTCTATAACCATCCACTTATAACTTCTAAACGATATTTTGACATAATTCGTGACATTAATAATGGCAGTCTGATAAACACGCCGTGTCTTATGATTATTCTTCCTCTTCTCCTCTTTTGGTAATGCCATGTGGTGTGGGTCAAAATATTAGAATACAAAATAAATATCGTGAGTACTCGTATTAAAATAAAATTTATCAAGTGGTTCGTTTGCTTATTCATCGACTATTACATACAATATTGTCCAATGGTAAGATACCACCCATGAACATTTTATTATGAGTCTAGTTATCAGCAAATCCTACCGATATTATAAATATGAAATTTTGTGAGCATGTATGGATGCTTGTTACTCTTTCACGTAAAAACTACTGAACAGATTTTCATCAAATTTAGCACATATGTAGACCGAGATCTGGAAAAAGGTATAGGATACTTAATATCCCAAAAAAAGGGGACAGTTGAATATATGTAAGTAAGACCAGCAAGATTTGCCCTCAGTTTCTACCACTCCAACGTTTAATGAACAAAATCAATCAGTTTTGAAGAGGAGTACAAATTTACAATCCTCGGAAATTTTCTCAGTAAATCTTAATGAAGTTTACGTAACTGAGGAACAATAAAATAAAAATCAAATCTTAATGGAAATAGTTAAAGGTTTAATTAATTTTATCTGAAAAAAACGAAACCTTTCATCATAAGATCGAAAAGTATTGGTTTAGAAATCAGTCTTGTCGCTATCAGGTCGTTTTAGGGGCGTATTAATAAACCATTCCTAAGATATCTGCGATCTCAAGAGAGACTTACTTAGGAATGTATTTTTTCAGAATCAGACGTTTGGTAGCGATCGAAAATTAGTAGAACTACTTACCCGTTCGAAGCTAGAACGCATGAAAGAGGTTATACTTACCACTTACTTATAAATATCTGTCGCTCTTACCCACGTCCCGACGCGCGCTAGCAATCCAACCATTTACTTCTAGCTTGCACCCACGGCCCACGCTAGCAATCCAAAACAACTCCAGCGAATACTGTGCGCCTAGTCACGCACCTTCATCGTGTCGCTTTTTGGCTGTCGCATCGTAAAAATTTTACGCTCATATTTTTTCCAAATGCCCTTAAGTAATATAACTGCAAAAGTAGTCACATACTATTCTCATAAAATATTTTTTATTCACTCAATATACGAATTGCAGTAAGCTAGGTTGACGTGTACTATCATACAATGCTACCCACCACCACATGCGATCCTAACCCAGTTAGTTACGCCGCGTCGCCGTCAGGTGGCGTGTCAACGCGGGAACGCGATTAATGACTGTTGAGATCCAAGCACGTCACGAAACTAGCGATTTTATACATATAAGTCTTTTTAAGGCTAGCAATAAAATGTGTTGTATATGTGATTATGAATAATGATTACACATTTAATTATAACAGACTCCGTGTTAATTGTGCTACAAAAATGTACAAATAAGATCATTGTATAAACTTGTCGGTCAAGTAATTCTTGCAAACATATACGAGTATTATCAAAAAAATTTGCATGCTCGGATAAATTCAAAGTTTTTTTAAATAAAATATTATAGTGATTCTAAACTATTAAAACCTTTATAATAATAATAAAATAAATAAAATAATAAAATTAATCTAAAAGTAATTAGTAACTTAATTCAGTAGATTTTGAAAGCGTGATATTGATTCCACCTTCTACGTCATATGTAAAAAGATTGTGGTTTGAAATATGTATTTTTTTAAATTGTGTAATATGTACGGAATATATTTTTTTGTTTTAGGAAAGTTTGAGGTTTAATACTAGAAAGTATTTAAAACATTATTGCCCTCGAATATCGACGTTTTAATGGCCTCAGCCAAAAAGTTATTAATTCAAGCGCGAGACTTATTGTTTTTAAAACCGTTGTCTGTCCCCTGTCCCTTGTCCACTGTCCCGTGTCCACTCCGTCGCTGTATCCACTGTCCACTGCACGCGGGGATTCAGTCCTCTTGTTTACGTATTAATTACTAGAGTTTTGTGAAAGCAATTATTTTTCTTTATAGTGCTAAGAATCATATCATTGTGTGTGTGTTACTGTGAGCTATGTGAATGTCTGAAATGCCAACTAAAAATCTGAAGTACCTACGTGATGTCAATAATAACTAATAATTCTTGACAAAAAATAACCGACGTCAAAATAACTCAAAAACTACTCGTCAGGTCTCGTTCAAATTTAAGTGAGAGTACATGACAAGCACCAACTTTCGAAAAAAAAAAGAATCATCAAAATCGGTTCACCCAGTCGAAAGTTCTGAGGTAACAAACATAAAAAAATACAGTCAAATTGAATACCTCCTCCTTTTTGAAGTCGGTTAAAAATCAAGGATACAGCCAAGCTTATACTAACCGATAAAAAAATCCGCAAATAAAGTTTTCCATTTGCCTACTAATAACGAGCTATTAGCCTGCTTCCTACATCTTTCTACTAATATTAGAAATGTGAAATGAAATGAAATGAAATTATTTTTTAATATCGAAACTTTGTTAGAATGTTTGTTACTCTTTCACGCAAAAACCACTTCACAGATTTTTATGAAATTTAGCACACAGGTAGAACATAATTTGGAATAGGACATAGAGTACTTATTACCCCGGAAAAAGCGGGCAAACCCGCAGACAGAGCGCTAATAGTGAAAGCAACAAACTCATATTAAGACAGTAACGTATTACTGATGATCCCCAGTAAGTCTAGACAGCATAAGTGAATATCCCGAACGCAAATCTCTTTGTTCTGCACCCACGAGTAACGTTTTCCTGCGAAGACTTCAATGCAGGCTATTTACTTGATTTACGCACCGTTGGAAATTGTTCCATTAGGCATGTGTTTTATCGCCGAAGAGGAAATCGTGGATTTATATCGTTAAAGACAAAACATATAGTTTCTACAAATTACATTAATTGCTCGCTTGTTGAACGATTGATTAATTAAATATCCATGGGTGACTATAGCCACTTACCATCAGGCTTTATGATTAAAAAAAAAAGAATTAATGAATTTCGTGTGTGTACCTAATTGGCACAGGAATAAACGTTTTTCTTTCTTTCTTTCAAATTAAAGTAACTGAGTTACTTTAGTTAAAAATCAAAGTATTATTGCAACGCATTAACACATTTCTTAATTAATTGTTTGGTATATTTTTGTTTCACATTTAAAATATTGGATTTCAGTGTTTATACTCGTACATCAATCAGATATCATAGTCCTACGATAGGAATAACGAGTAGAACTACTGGGAACAAAGCAATTTCTACACCTACCGAATCACTTGGTCGGCATAATTGCTACTAATTGCACAGCACTTTGTATCTTACTTTGAATGAATGAATGAATTTTATCTTATACTCTTGCTTCGGTTTTCTTATTTTGTTACACCTTGGGTTACATTATTGGAGTTTTATTAAGGATCCCTAATTTTTTTGAAAATATAATATAGCCTATGTTACTCGGGGATAGTGTAGCTTCCCAACAGTGAAAGAATTTTTGAAATCGGTTCAGTAGTTTCGGAGCCTATTCAATGCAAACAAAAAATCAAATCTTTCCTCTTTATATTATATTAGTATAGATATAAAATTCTCGTGTCACGGTGTTAGAAGTTGAACTCCTGCGAAACGGCTAGACCGATTTTCGTGAATCTTTGCGTGCATATCGGCTAGGGTTGAGAATCGGAAAACATCTATTTTTCATCCCCCTACCCCTAAAAATTTTTGACAGAACAACGTCGGTCAGCTAGTTTATTTATAATTTTCACACTAACAACCAATTACACACGACACTCTCATGTGTCTTGCTCAATCAGTCATACAAGCATTCATCTATACTCTATACTAATATATAAAGAGGAAAGATTTGATTTTTTTGTTTGCACTGAATAGGCTCCGAAACTACTGAACCGATTTGAAAAATTCTTTCACTGTTGAGAAGCTACGCTATCCCCGGGTAACATAGGCTATATAATATTTTCAAAAAATTAGGGATCCTTAATAAAACTCCAATAATGTAACCCAAGGTGTAAAAAAATTGGAAAACCGAAGCAAAGCGAGGGCGATTACTCGTTCGAAATAAATTCGCACACGGGGTTTGTGCCTATAGGTGCACAAGGATACGATGTAATACAACACTAGAGACTTGCTTTTCAGTCAAAATTCAACCGTAATTCAATCTGCTAAAGTTTACTTCACAATGTTATTTTTCAATGTTGTTTTTTTCTTTGTTAAATGGTAATCGTAACACATATTATACATACAATTTAGCTTTCTACACTTCTTTATATAAACTTTAACTATACATAAACTTAAAAAAATAACAAATGTCGAATGTCGAAAAAGTATGACACCTTTTTGGATAGTGTGTGAATTAATTAAAGGAAGTTCAATAACTTCTTTGTTGATTTATAGATCAGAATAGCTAGATTTTAATATGTAGCAGTTCTTAAATTAGATCTGAAAACTTTTTTATGCAATGAGTTTATAAATTAATGCACATACGGTTTTCCTCATAGTGGAGTACCCACCCACATTTCATCTCCATACGATTTTTCTTAATAGGCGAGCCATAGGCATAAACTACAAGAAGCATGTCCTATAGGCCACAAATTTCCCCGTGCATCGCTCGCTCGCCGTCAGTGAGACACCTCGGCTACAACTGTTGAGAACTGCCCCGTTAAGGAAGTTTCAGCCTTTTAAATGTATTGCCCACCTGAAATAACCGGGATTTATTTAGAAATTCCACCCATCTGTTTAAACTTTTAGGGTGAGGTTTGGCATTCTCTTTTTTCTTTTTTTTTTGGTTGGAGTTTATTATTTTGTGGTGAGGAGACGGCGTTCGCAAATAGATTTCGGATATTATAGTCATAAACAAAGTTCTTAAATATATTTTCTTTTTTTATGATGATGATTATGATTTAATCATAAGTATAAACATCAAAATTGTATGAATTTAATTTATATGTTTGTCATCTCAGATCAATGAATAAAAAGATAAGTCACCGCCTTATATTCGAGTGAGGAAGAAAAGTACCATGCCGATTTACGTCATCCTTGTATTTACAAGGAACCACGCCCATCCATACGTCAAAAACCATGCCGATTTCTGCCAGTAAGTTCTGGAACGTCGTGCTATAACTTACACGAAAAAATGCCATCCTGTGTAGTGAAGTCATGCAAAAACAATTCAACATCAAATAAAAAGTCCGGAGGAATAACATTTCACTTGTAAATGCACTTTTAACTATATTTTTAAACACTTATCGAACACATTCATAAGGTTATAATTGACAAAACTGTCAGTTGACGTAACAGATCAGTGTTGCCAGTATATTCCTATTTCGAACTGCCTGAAATGTAGGGAAATAATTGTAAGTGTAAGTGGGGCAAATATGTCAAGTATTATTAAGTAAAATTTGTTTTGTTTTATATGAAATTTTAAATGAAAAATTTTATATGAGAAATTTTAAAACATGTTTATGTTACAATAAATTATTTTTTGAATAAATAATATTAATATAATATTTGTTTTTTGTCGTTATTATATGTAGGTTTCCGAAAAATGACTTGTTATGAGAAGAGTGACGCCACATATTATGTATTATGAAATTTTACACCTAGAAATTATAAAATCAAAACATCAGTTCCGAAATAAGTTTTATTTCCAATAATTGTTTTTTTTTATATTTACCTATACATACCAATTATTCGATTTTGAAATGTGACGTCACGATATTTAGGACCCCCCCCCCCCCCCTCCGTTATTTTTTCTAACCTATAAGGCATACTTGCGATAGAGTAACTTTGGCACTTGCCGAACCACGACAAGCAGTCACCGACTACAAACCTTAACAAACTCTTCTATTAAAATCCGTTTTTGTGTGAGTAGAAACAAGTAAGAATGAACGAAAAAAGTAAAAACACCAAAAATCGCAACGGTTGATCGAAGCGAACATAACCTGACCCGCCGTGAATAAGTGTACAAATCTGATTAGGTAATTTTTAACAGTTAGCTACTGGTGTAACAAATGATTTGCTGGTTAAAATCTACAACCATAAATACGGTTTGCGGGTTTTGCGTTTTTATAATTTCCTTCGATAGTAACCCAGGTCGAGCAGGGGAACCGTAATACTTGATGAGAATATGTTGAGCCTATGTACCACTTGCTTGTATATAAGCTATAATTGGGTGAAATCAAAGAGATAAAGGAAAACGATGGAAAGGAAGGCGCACTTACTTGTAATTTTCCTGTGGCAGCCTCGTGGCACGTGGCAGGTTCGTCTTCACTCCAGTTTCGTAATTTTACCATACAGTTCAAGTAAATTACAGCGGTTTAGATTTACAGATCACTTGATAAGTTTTTTAAGCGGTTATATTAATTATTTGAGTTGCAAACGTATCGACAGCAAAAACTGCGCGTGCGGTGATGCGGTGCGGAGTCCTTACGACGGTCAAACAGGAACTAAACTCCACATTCGCGATAGCGAAAAACGCGGTAGTTTACGAGTGCGCCTGGGAGGAAAGGAATGGATATGGAAGCTAGATACAAGTGTGGTACATTGCATAAAAATAAAAAATATCTTGTTCTAGAATATCCAACACTCCCCCGGCCTTGAAGGAATCCAACTCCTTCAATACAAATAATAATTTTACAGAAATCATAAACAAAGCGGAAAAATATATATATAAATAGCGGTATAAATAACTAAATATATGGATATATATATGCGGGATTATATATAGATGACATAATTATAACTGTAATAAAATATCTACTCAATTGGGAGTGGGCAAAGCCGCACAACTGGTCGCTCATAAACTCTATTCTTCGTCCTAACCTCCGCAACACGTATGATACCGTCCTTACCGGGAAAAACCTTCGTTATGATTCCTAATAGCCACTGTAGGGGCGGTGCGTTATCAACATTTAAAAGAACAATGGTTCCTACAGTTATGGGATTTGAAGGAGTATTCCATTTCTCACGCACTTGTAAGTTGTGGAGATACTCTACCTTAAAGCGTTTCCAAAAGGATTGCACTATGGAATCTAATAAAGAAAAACAGGATAGCAAATGTGTACGTTCCATGGTGACGTCACTTGCGGGAAGGCACTCCAGCGGTGCGGTGCAAAGAAAATGGGAAGGGGTAAGAGCGGTTTTGGATTTAATTTAAAGCAAGTTATACACTTATGTATGCGTTGCAGTACTATATTACGTGCGGAAAGAATCCAAAATTTTTGTCTCAAAATTGAAAGTAATAATTGTGGACCTGCGTGGCAATGTTGGCGATGATAAGAATCGATTATTAAATTAATTACGTGTCCCGATTTTGGAAGCAAAGCGGGATGTTTATGTGAATATCCTAACGAAGAATAGCGTAAGCGACCACCAACTCGTAAAACATCTTTGTCATCACTAAATGCTGACAATTTGCGTAAAGCGGTAGAACAAGATTTGTTCTTTTTAATATTGATAATATCTTCGCTAAAGGAAGTGCGTTGAATATTTCGTATAAGAAACGTCTCAGTCCGATCTATGACGTCTGAGTTAATTATGCCACTGCGCGGGAGTGGTTTAAGAAACCGAAGTATGTAAAATGTACTCCTAAGGAATTTATTTCCCAATGAAAATTTTTAAACTAAAATTAATTTGGAGTGGGGGTGTGATGGAGGGGTACGGGGGGATGCAGGAAACCCCCCCACAAATTTTTTCGTGCCGGAGACGCGTAGTTTCGTTTTTATTGCATTTTGAAATTCTATCTTTGATACCACTCAACCGTCTAAATCACGAAAGGTAAACGTCGGTAATGTAAGAAAAGGAAGGAATTTGTTAGGAATTAGGCCCTGAATGCTATGATATCACACTCAATCCTCCGCGACGTACGTAATTTCAAAAAATTTGAAAAACAATGGGAATGATGACAGATTTTGAAATACTGTTCTATTTTATTAAGAAATAAGGTTTAGTATAAAATAAATACATTTCAATTTATAAGTTGATAATTCGCACCAAAACGCTTCAAAGTGTCATGGCGTCGCTTGTGCAGTCACGTCTCAGGAAAATAATAGACAAGACGTCATTATCAGTATGGTCATATTCGTTTGTTTAAAGAAGCGTGGCGTAATTTGCGCTGATTGGGACTGATTGGCGTTCAAGATAACATGGCGGCTTGCCGTATTTTGTAGTTTTATTTTATCAAAAATATTGTTAATCTCGCCCATAATAATAGAAATGCGTGTTTTGTAATCCTCCCTTTATGGGGAGCCTGCGGTAACACAATAAATTGATAAATTAATATTAAATATCACACCTTGCCTCTAGGTAGTTAATGTCTTAAATTAATTGCAATATTCCAGATTTAAAGTTCTATAAATACAATCAGTACAATTAGTCGCATTGTAAAAATAAAATAAAAATACTAATTGTAATTTTGTGAAGTAGTTTTTGAGTAACTTTAAAGTCGGTTATTTTTTGTTAGTAAAATTTAGATTGCATAATGTTTCTATGTGATTTTAAAAAAGGGATGTAATATATTATTTCGGCGTGTCTCCGCGCTCAAAAATTACATCAGGATACCATAAACAGACCCCTGGGTAAGCCCAACACAACATCAAGTAAAATTCAGGTAGCACTCTGTAAAAGTCACTTCTCGGATAAACTTTAATAGTTAGCTACCTGAATTTGGAGTGGGGGGTGTGATGGAGGGGTGCGGGGGGATGCAGGGAACCCTCCTCATAAATTTTTTCGTGCCGGAGACGCGTAGTTTCGTTTTTATTTAATTTTGAAATTCTATCTTTGATATATCACATACCACTAAACCGTCTAAATCACATAAGGCAAACGTCGGTAGTGTAAAAAATTTAAAATTGTTATCTTGAAAAGAGCATAATATTAAAATCTGTAAAGATACTAACTTTCAACACTCCCGGAAAACCTTACCAGGTAAAACTTACAAATGACTGAACTATGTAATTTATTCATAACTAGTATAGCATAAATTGTTGTAGAACTTATCATTGTCATTAAGCAGCGCCGAATTGCCCAGTATATCTGCCGTAGTCCGTGTAAGTACTAGAGAGTGCTGGATTACATTTACATTTTATTAGTATTTTTACCACAAAATGATATTGTATTGTAGGATGTACCAGTTCAGCCAAATGAGGCTATAGACAGCAAACCCGTTGCAATACCGACTATTTCTTCCATAGAAGCTCTAGTAAGCTCAAGATAGTAATAATTACCTATACTTGGTTTTATATCACATGTTCAGCTTTTTTTAATTAATAATGAATTATTACAGGACATAGTTACAAGCTTCACCTAGTGAAATGATCGATTATTTCTGCAACCCAAAACCGAGTACATCTTTTATTGCAGTAAATATTTTAATATATCCATATTCTCCATATTCTAAAGAAGTTTTTAACCCCAAGATTGAAACACAAACGAAGTAAGCGAAACAGGACATCCGTTTAGGAAAAAAATTCAAGGTTTTGCACGCATTTCCATATACTTTTTAAAAAACCAACAAACTACGAGTAAAACAAAAACGCGAATTCATCTAGGGAGATTTAATTGACTTGGCAAATTTGGCAACATTTTATTTACGCACACATGATCACTTACGCACACATGCTTACGTGAAAACTTTCCTCACTTTTTTGTTCGGGATGCCTTATCTCTTTATTCATTGATCTGAGTTTGTCATCAAAACAAAAGTTTTGGAAGAAATGTTCCAAATTTTACTGTATGGGAATGTTCAATCCTCATGGTGAGTCAAAGTCAAAAATCTCACAACGGTTTGATTTTTTATTGCCAGTACAATAAAATTATGTAGGTATGTCCCACATAACCTGCCAATCAATTTCTTACCACGTAAAAACACGATCTTTCAAATTTATATTTTAAAGGAGACCATAATCAGTATTCGCCATGCGCACTGATGATGCCAGATGATGTGAACATCATGACTGACAGTCATGAATGACTCTCTCAATTCTCAATTTTCTTAAGGGTTATTTTATGTACTTTTAGTCGTTTTATTTTCTTGAACCCCCCGATACTAAAACCTGGCTACGCCCCTGGCATCACTGATGTTTTGCCGGCGAAGGAAGAGAGAAGAAACAGAACAAAAGAACTGGCTCTCACTCAAGACCTGCTCTGATTACAATTTTTTGCGACTCAAAACTGTAATTTTACGGTGGTAAATAACTAACTCAGCAAAAAAAAAGCAGTGATAGCCTAGCGGTTAGAACGTTGGTCTCCCGAACGAAGGGACCCGAGTTCAAATCCTGGCACGCACCTCTAATTTTCAAATATTATGTGCGTATTAGAAGTTAATTATCACTTGCTTCGGTGAAGGAAAACATCGTGAGGAAACCTGCATATCGGAGAGTTCTCCATAAAAGTTCTCAAAGGTGTGTGAAGTCTACCAATCCGCACTTGGCCAGCGTGGTAGACTATGGCCTAATACCCCTCACACTGTGAGAGGAGACCTCGAGCCCAGCAGTGGGACAATTATGGGTTGTTGCTTTGCTTTTTTAAATAACTAACTCTAATGGAATACAGAATAAATAGTGCAATGTGTGTGCGTTCAAACAGAAAACAATAAGACTTCAAACTCTTAAAAGTAAATAATTTTATGCTACTCATCCAGAGTACCTACATAAAATACAATATGGATAAAAATATTAATTTTAAAAGCAATATTATAAAGAGCTGGGATGAGGCGGTTATTATGTGGAGATTTTTAATTTAGCGGCACGGTCGCCCTTGGGGAAATACTACGAGGAAAATGTACTAATGCCCTCGTCTTTATTTAAATTGTAAATATGAAGCGACCGTGACGAAACCCGGGTCGGAAGATATGCTCCCATATAACTGTTACAATTATATTATGCAGCCTACATTTTATGTTATATACGTATAATGTAAAAATATGCTATGTTCCCACTAGTTCGATTCGTTAGTTCGATCTTCGAACTAGTGGGAATTTTTTTTGCTCATTAGTTCGGCTATCGAATAGGTATTACTAAGGTACAAATACTTAATATCTTTAGTGCGATCGTAATACTGAGCGTCCTAAACGGCCCTTTTAGGAATGAGTGAATGAATGAGTGAGCTAGTCTAAATTTTTTTCAAGCCCTGTTGTTATTTAAACTAATATTATAGAGAGGAAAGTTGTCATACTTTGCTGATCTTTTAACATTTAGGGCTTGTTTCACAATCTTCAAGTAAGTTCGAAGTAAGCTATTCGTTGGTTAAGTTGACATTTCGTGTATGTAAAATGACACTTTAACGTCACTTTAACCGGCGAATAGCTTATTCAGGACTCTACTTGAAGATTGTGAAACAAGCCCTTAATATTATTTATCATTGACCTAGACTATTATTTTATGCCCAAGTGACAGGGATACGAGTATAGCGGACAATTTACCTATATAACATTCTTACCTTTGTTCATATATTCCATAATAAATTGATTTGATTTGATTTGTTGTTCATTAGTTTGTAATGGATGAGCTCAAAAACTACTGGACCGATTTCAAAAACTTTCTCACCAATCGGATGCTCTATTGTTTCTGAGTAATATGAGCGTTATTTTATTTAAAAAAATAGGTATCTATACGAAAGCCGAAGCAAAGTGATGGCAGTTACTAGTGTTGTATAACATCGCAACAAGAAAACAACTGCTTTGTTGTAAATATATACAAAGTTTACAATCACTTATTGAATTATACCCGTACAGTGTACCCTTACAGAATGTACACGCAGTGCCATGAATAGGGAGAGATGGAGAAGTGTCGCAAAGGCTGCTTCCAAACTGACAGGCAATCCATGACCACGACCACTCCGCCAGGAGTGTACGACTAAGAAGAAGAATTGAATTATAATGTAGTTTCCCATAAGCTTTTATACAATAACGTCACTGTAACGTTGTCCGTAAAAACAAAATGCGATGGTTTCAGCAATGCCAAGCCAATATCAATGCATAATTACCATAAATTAATCACACCACGACACGCGTCTTATTAAGGGTGTGGTCAAACGAGCGTATTTTTTGAGCTGTGAGTTACGAAAAATGAGTCGAGTGCTTTCGGTTTCATATTAAAGTCCTGTTTGTACACGGCGACGCAAAATGAGTTTTTACTTTAGGTATGAAACCTACTCATTTCACGTGACTCACAGCTCAAATAAATAATAGTTTAAAAAAAAACTAAAAAACACACTTTTATAGAAAATATAACTAAAAAATAGAAAATAAATTTGAATTAAGAATCGTGTAATTGTACAAAAAACCGTGGGGTGCTTTTTAAGATATTATCCCTTCTACTCATTGACACCACCATGCACCCTACACTTTAAATTCACGATTCTTAATTCAAATTTATTTTCTATTTTTTAGTTAGGTTTTCTATAAAAGCGTGTTTTTAGTTTTTTTTTTAACTACAATATTTTTTTTAATTTTTTAGTTTGATTTTTTAAAATTAAATTTAGGGTTTTTCATTCTTTCTTTATTTTTTTTAAATATTGAATTGTCGATAAGTAAGGTCCTCGATAAGTCTACGAAGTTTAAATGAAATCTAACCATTTGAAGTGGATCAAAATCAAGTCCAAAGGAGTCGGTTACTTGACAAACAAACATACTGTATACAGGTGAAGCTAATATAAAGCGTGTAAAAATACGCTCGTTTGTCCTCACCCTTATGTGAAGACCAACCAGTACATAGTTCGATCATACATTTTTGTTTTCATTAAATTAAATCACTCAAGTGATAATACCAACCAATACATGGTTGGCACGGACGTAAAAAAAAAGACGGACGTAATCCCAAGAACAAATTCAGTGAAGCACCCATAGTAATACCAACTCCGTATTCGTACAAGTACCTACACACACCCACGCATTGACACCATACTGCTATGACATTGACACCATCGCGAATCAAAAATTACAAAATTACGCACACATGGTAAGCGAGCTGTCATTGCTATGCTTCACTCTCGATTAGACAAGGTTACGTCCATTCTTTATTTACGTCCGTGATGGTTGGTAAGCCTTTTAAAATGTAAGAATATTACCTACTTATTCTTCAGTTACTTTCAGTTTAAAGCTTCAAACAAAGTTTTTACTACCTCTACTGTTTCAAAGAAGTAATTGCACACTATCAAGAACTGTTTCGGTTTAAGTTAACTCACTCCTCAACTTTCCCGGAAGTAAGACTACTTATAATATAAAATATCTAAAATGCATATAGAAAAGGTATTTTTATTTTATTTTATTTATTACCTCTTCGGGAAACTAACAGCTAGGTACATAAAAAATAATAACAGAGGTAAAAATAGCCAATTAAAAGTTTCCACTTATAAGTAAATCTATAGTACATACAGACCATGCACATAGAAAAACCAAAAAAAAAAACTAAACAATTAAAAATAAAGTACGTCCTAATTTTAAAGAAATCATCAGCAAGTACATGCTTAAGCGTATTACTACGTGTAATAAATAAATCGAGATCATGTTTTACTGAGGTTTCGTACATACATGAAAAATAATATATGTAGGCGAAATGCATTTCACTCTGTTATTGACATTTATCTAATGAGTTTAAATATTTACCAAGACATCAATTTACTATGTACGTATCTTCATGAACTGATTTTATGACATATCTGAATATTATTCTAAAAATGACTGCTGTAAAATATAATTGTATAATTCTATTCTTATTTATACAGTTATTGCTACTATCACTTTATCATTTATTGAAACTGTGGGATATTTTGACATTGTAATAGTATCTAATTTCGTTAATTTAGAATTTCAAATTTATATTATTGTATTAATAATTACAGTCATGTGTGACAATTTGCTCAAAGCAGAATATAAGGTTAAATCGTATTTTTGTGAACCACCTTTATGCATGTACTATGTTCTTTAATTATTATTACAAAAAAAAAAAACTAAATGTGATTCCACATTATCGTCGAAAATAACATCAGTCACAGAACATTCTCAGTCAGTACATGTCGTGGACGTCTGTTATCAGTAAAAAGTGGCGCGAACACCAGTCGCATACCATTCGCAGAAATCACTTCAGTCGGTCGTATTTTACCCGTTGTCGAAAACACATCTTGTCTTCGGTCATTGTATAACGTTAACTGTGTCTGTATTTACCGGTATTTTTATTCGTATGAAATAGCGAATACGCTTATTTGTAAGTTTGGTTTGGAAAGTAATGAGCGGTTGGCATTATCCCTTACAATGTACGCTTATGAAAACCTAACGCTTCCCGCCCACGTCGGATAATCGGTGACCGATTTTTTGTAGGAGAAAAATAGAACGTACTGATAGCAATAGTGCAACGCACACGTCCTACAAAAGGTCGGTCAGAAATAATATGGCAGGAAAAATCGGCCCGATTATCTGTCCTACAAAAAGTCTGACGTGGGCGGAAGCGTAAAATAAAATAATGTAAATCTTCGTTTTTCGGAATACATTAACAAGGTTGTGTCCGCGTGAAACTGTAAAGGCCGCTACGACCAACAGCAATTTTCCATTAAAAAAAAATAGTTTACGTTCATTGAAGTATTATTACTAGCATATAGAACCGATACCGCGAACACAATGTATGTCCCAAATTGGCGACGATCGGCTTAAATTTTCAATGGATTCGTTCGATTTCGAAAGGAGAACGGGGGCTCAATTTTGAAAATAGAACCTCCCGGCGGGACACATTTTGTTCGAGATGTCTGTTCTATGACATTATACTTCAATGTTTACGTTAAGGTTTTTATCGGTATTTATGATTACTCTTTATATAAACGAAATATAACTAACCTAATCTAACTAACACTCCGCTCGCGGCTTTGCTCGCGTTTTACGGGATACTAAATACCCTGTATATTATTCCAGATTATTGTCCTGTGTGCTAAATTTCATGAAAATCCGTTCTGTAGTTTTCAAGAGTAATAAACATCCTAACTTTATATACATACATATCCTTTAATAAAAATATTTTCCAAATCGTGAAGTAAATAACAGTAATCTTAGGTAACAACCATTAATAAAATCTGAATTTTACCAAAAAAAAATAACCGACTTCAAAATTACTCAAAAACTACTCGTCAGATGTTGCTCAATTTAAGTGGGACCGCATGACAGCTTTCGGTTAAAAAAAGAATCATAAATTCGGTTCACCCAGTCCAAAGTACTGAGGTAACAAACATAAGAAAAAATACAGTCTAATTGAATACCTCCTCCTTTTTTGAAGTCGGTTAAAAAGAAATACAACCGAATTGAGATCCTCCTTTTTATATCTTTTAAAAATAATTTGCGATGTTGTTTTTCTCACATGAAACAGGCAAAAACGCGCAAAGGGCTAGTAAGCCCATATAAAACAGAAAAAGACGTCACGTGTCTCGCTCCCCGCCGCTCTCCCGTCTCCCCTCGCCACCCCCCTCTAAATAAATCATGGTCACGTCTCCTCGCATACGAAGTAGTTGGCGTCCTCGCGAAAACGCTCGGAAAACACTCGCCTGGACTCTCCTTGAATGCAGATTGAGAGGGCTTGAGGAACATACGAGCAGATATTTTGGATATAGTTTGTGGGATAAAAGCAGTGATAGCCTAGTGGTTGAACGTTGGTCTCCCGAATGCAGGGGCCTGAATTCAAATCCTGGCACCTCTAATTTTCAAATATTATGTGCGTATTATAAGCTAATTATCACTTGCTTCGGTGAAGGAAAATATCGTGAGAAAACCTGCACACATGAGAGTTCTAAATAAAGTTCTCAAAGGTATGTGAAGTCTACCAATCCGCACTTGGCCAGCGTGGTAGACTATGGCCTAATAACCCTCACATTGTGAGAGGAAACCCCGAGCCCAGCAGTGGGACAATTATGGGTTGTTGCTTTGCTTTTTGCTTTGCTTGTGGGATAAACATCAAATCATACTCTTCAAAATCGCATATGGTAATACTCTTATTTGTACTAGAGTGGTAAGGTACAAATGGTACAATATAAATAATATAAAATATAATGTTTGATGTATTTCAGCTCTCTACATTATTATTGATTCATGTACTGACAAAAAAAATATTTCGTATTAATACCGTTTTGACTCAAAAAATTCGAAATATTTCTTTTCTGAAGGTTTTAAGTATATCTGGTTAGTAGGAAATATCTTCTGTTTCAGTAATAAATGTTATGTAGTACTTAATTTCTAACATTTGTTTAATGGGGATGAGCAATCACTTTTTCGAATATTCTGGAAAAAGTGATTTTTTGACTTAATACACTATAGCACTAGCAGTGCGATATGTTATATAAAATTTGCAATAGTATTTGTATTTGTCTTCTTCTTTGTCGGTTTCTTCATTGTTAAGCGTCGTACCCGTTTTGATAAGCCTTGGTGGCGGAGCTGACGAGCTGTATATCGTCTTATCTGTCCAATGATAATAAAAAAATAGATAAGTTATGCCCTTACAAATAAACAAAAAAATCTGTTCCGAAAAGAGCTACAATACACACACATTTATCTTTTGTTTCATTAACCAATCACTACAATGGTAAATGATATAAAAGGGATGGCATTATAAAAACCATAATAGTAAAAAAGACAGCTAGTGTTACTAACGCTTCAGTTGTAAAGAAACATCGCCGTTCGGCTCGAGTTGTCAGGCGACATATTAATTTTGTCATAGACATAATGAAAATAAATAAAATACGTTAATTTTAATGCTGTATATCAAATTGTAAACACTCTTGAGCTTGACAACAACAATCGCGTGCGATAGTCTTCGTATGGAGAGAGCGACCACAAAGTAATATATTATAGTCATTGAGGTAAATATATAGAGAAGACATCTCAAACAAAATGTGTCCCCGCCAGGAGGTTCTATTTTCAAAATTGAGCCCCTGTTCTTTCAAAATCGAACGAATCCATTGGACATTGAAGCCGCGCGGCGCCAATACATTGGAACATACATTGTGTTTGCGGTGTCTGTTCTATACGCTAGTAATAATACTTCAATGATTATAGTGTATTTTCTCAAATATCTTGTCTGAAGTCAAGAAAATCAAGATGCATTAATTCTCTAACATTTTAAAAGCTCATTGAAAAACCAGTATTATGTATTACATTTGTAATCATAATCATACGTTGTAAACGCAGCAAAACTTCAGAGCTTTAAACAGAAACGCTGTAAAAATCTTTAAAAAGTTTCCAACCGTTTCGCTGCAAATAAGAACCCGTATGTTTTGTCACCTGAACCAACAAGGCCGCTTGAAGGCTTGAATATGTGAATGGGGGATGCGTAATACGAAAAATCAACTTTTGATCGCCGTTAGGGCAGGCAGCGTGAGGAATGAAATTGACTTCGTTGTGGAGAAACAAATGCCTGTTGTTTGAATAAAGCCTAACAATTTTAAAGCGTAATTGAAACTCTAAAGGAATAAGTTCAGTGGGGAAAACTCTGGTCTCAGTCAGAGGTGATTTGGTTGTCATGGTTGACGGACGGACAGACGGACAGACGGACGGATGTGACGAAACTATAAGGATTCCTTTTTACTACAGAACCCTAAAAGAAAGCTTTTAATATTTTGTGTTTGTGCTGTTCGCCGGCGAGGAGTTCCATCATCAACATTGATCATAGCATCAGATCACCATTATAATAAAATTGCATTATCATCGGAAACCATGGAGTATATGTATAAGAAGGAATGACTCTTTTGTGAAAAAATGTCCGTCAAACATTGAAGTATTATTACTAGCATATAGAACCGACACCACGAACACAATGTATGCCCCAATGAATTAGCGCCAATCGGCTTTAATTTTCAATGGATTCGTTCGATTTTGAAAATAGAACCTCCCGGCGGGACACATTCTTTTGAGATGTCTTTTCTATGACATTACACTTCAATGCCGTCAAACTAACAACAACAGAGTTTTGGCCTACATAAACAGTTGAACTGAAACACAACTGTAAAGCTGAAAAAAACTGTCGGACGCGGCTTACGGACGCGGCTGAAGGATGTGACGTAATAGGTATCTAGATAATGAATGTACACTGAGCTGTGCAAACTATCGGAGGTAAGTCGCGGACGTGACCTTGAGGCACCTTGAGGCGTTCGGACGTCCGAGAGCTATCTGGCGCGCTTATAGTATGTTTGCAGCTTTACTAATTTCAATCCGTCAACAACTGTAACATCCATAACACCCTGTGCTAGCACTAGCGCCATTTGTTTACTGCTCACAGCTGGACCTTTTCAACTTTCCCCCTATATGAGTCATTCCTCCTTACCTCTATACTCCATGTCGGAAACAAAGCAATATAATAATAATAAACGCTTACACACTCATACCCCTGCAGTAGGTTTTCACCTGTGGGCGGCATGGATGACACATATAACACATCATAGTAACACCCATGACCCGAGTACAAATATTTATCTGTCACATAAATATCTGCCCCGGCCAGGAATCGAACCCGGGACCCCTCGCTTCGCAGGCAGGGTCGCTACCAACTAGGATACAGGGTCGTCACATATATAATATGACATGCGAATTTTCAACTCCGTAGGATGAGATGAAGTAGTTCTAATTCAGCTTCCAAGATCTGACTCATACATAATATCTATTACATGTTAACAAACTTAGGAACAAAGCAGCTTAAATAAAATCTTGCAAAAATACGCCTACAAGCACTTCATTTATCCTTTATCCGTGTCTAATCCATCCAAAGTATCTCTAAAAATACTTCGACAAAATATGCAAATTATCTGCGCATATTAAAATCTATTAAAGATTTTACCTTATAATATTTGCGGTGGAAAAGTTAATACTTCCGCAGTCTCTTAGGAGTTTCTCTATTACGGTGAAGCAAAATCTATTAGCGAATTTTTGAAGCAATAATTTATAATCTCAGCTCAGTAATGGAAGAAACACTTCAGAGAAAATATCAACCACTTTTGATGTGATTAAATTTATTAAAAACATGATTAATTATTTAAATACATTTGATGTTGTATCAATAAATTTATCTAATGGAAATTATTAATCTGTCAGCAAACTACTTTTATCTCTAATTAAGTATCAGTTATATTAAAAAGGAACGAGTGAGGTCTTGGGATACCCCCTACAAAGTTCCTATCGATTTTACTTTAACTCCTAATATAATTCGATGGCTAAATTAATTGCAAGTACCTACTTTTGTTTCCTCACTCATTCCTGTTAAGAAAAAAAGTAGTACGCCGAGTAGAAATTCATTACAATTCAATTAATTACAAAGAAATGTAATTTATGCGTTTACTTTATTTTTCTTTTTTTGTTGTTGTGTGGCAACAAAGCATTATTTTATTTTAAATATTTTTCTGTTTTCATGAAGACAATTAAGTATAATAAATAAAGAATAAATAATAAAAGTATCAATTTTGTTTTATTTTTTATGTCATGAATACGTTTCCACGCTCCAAATTCCGTTAGATACTTCACACCTCCGCCATGGACAGTAGACGATTTCTCCCATTTCACTCAAGTCGCAACATCGTTCCAACAAGAAATGTGTGTAATCTAAGCCCAACCACGTCAGCTGTTCTTAACATTTTGTTATGAATGTCATAAAACAATATAATATGTATTTCATTGTCATTGCTACACATGATGAATTTATTATTCAATAAATATGAAAAAAATTAACGTCCGAAAAAGCCGGCCTTTAAAACTTAAGCTTTTGATTTGGTACATGAATTCAAGTGCACTAAATTACTTAGGGTTATTTAAATTTATTTCAACATCCGACAATGTGAGCAGACGGTCAACTTGCTAGTAAATCATCGCCCCCTATTTACTTCAATAATACCAAAATCTATCACAAATGAGTTGTTGGCCAAGAAAAAAACGAGTGACCCACTTATTTTCATTGATATAACATTAAAAATAATGTAAGGCGTGCTCGAAAAACTAGCAATCCGCAATCCATTGTGCAAATTTGATCACATTGATACCACGAGTAACTGCAGTGAGCATGCTAAACAGCCAAGTTGGAAATCTGTTATCTTATACTCTTGAATTAACAAAATTACTGCTTCCCTTTAAATGGCAACAGTAGGAATCATTCCTGTGGAGTGGTAAACAGTGATTGTTTGTTTTTTGCTATTACCACAATGTATATCATTGTGGTCTTCAGAGAGACTTGAAATTCAATTGTGCATTGCTTAAATGGTTCAATTCATTCCACTGTCCTTACATATCGGTAGCATGTCTTAAAACTATATCTTCAATTCATGACGGTCTTACAAGGCTAATAAATATTGCAGCTATTATTATTTACAATATACAGTTCTATTTCCTTTATTCTATAATGGAGTGTACTGGTCCCTAAAGTGGAAGAGCTGTGACCATTCGAATCCAATCCCTCGCAGCGGGGATGAAGCTGTATACACCAGGCATGTTGGGAAGAGCACATCCTATTCCGAAGGAAACAAGACCAATCAGTTTGCCGTTGATAACTGCTGGACCACCCGAGTCACCCTGAAATTGGAAGATTAAGTCATAAATTGAAACAAAGTCAAAATTGATATTAATGTGGAAAAAGAAATGCACCCTTCTAAGCTGAAAAGCTGGTTGGTCATAAGCGACAAAGTGAAAGTGTCAGTATTTCACTCATTTGTGAACTGTCTATTACGTAATTCTGTTTTGATTAAATCGCAGCTTTACCAAAAAGGTTTGTAAGTAATTGTTTAATTAAATCTCACATATTTCTTACGGTTCTTGGATCTCATATGGATGCAACGTTATCTTTCTTACGGAACATTCTTTAGGAACTTTTAAGAATCATCTCGGTGATTCTTAAACTCCCTCTTGCTTTAATTGTTTCTATCTTTCCAGGCTCGTTAAGATACAGTACTTTTTAAAATACCTGGCAAGAATCCTTGGTGCCGTTCATGAAACCAACGCAGAACATCCTCGATGTAATGTTTCTGTAACTTCCATGGGGTAAATTCTTGCATTGTTCCTGGGCAACGATTGGAATATAGACGCGATGAAGCAACTCCTGCATTTTGCTTTGCTGAAAGACGTTATAAAGTTACAGTTAATGTAAGAATTTATTAAATAACTAAGATTTTTTTGCCTCACGTGATATATTGCATGAGTAAAATGATGTTCGCTACTGAAATCTACAATCAATGATATTTAAAAAAATGGTTGTCTGTAAAGTCGGTATACGGACGGAGATTTAACGTGACAACGTCTGTTCGTGGTATAAGTTTTTGGAACATAGAATAAAATGAAAATCACAATTTTGAATTCATAATTCACTGATATAATTCGTTGATGCCAGAAACGCTCGCGTAGAAGATAGACGCAAGGCGCGCGCCGGTCGAGCGAGCCTCTCTCTTGCGCGCGCATGGTAACGTTCCTTACACAGTTTTCGTGAATGACACCCGAGTCAACCAATTTATAAGACGTTATCACGTCAAAAAACTATATTTATACGTTGTGCCCTTATGAATCGACCAAAAAATCTGTTCCAAAAAGAACTACAACACATACACGTTTATCTTTTGTTTCACTACACCAATCACATTGGTATAATACGCGGAGTCATTTTAACGCTATATGTCAAATTAACATTATAATATACTAGCTGTTACCCGCAGCTTCGCATGCGGAAATTATGCTTATCATATTTGTACCCCTTGCAGAAGAAAATTTAAAAACAGGTTAATTTATATTGAAGTACTAATATTTAGGAATTTATATACGGAAACCTACGATACAATCACAAATCATTCCTCCGGGAACGGATTATGAAAAATAAACAACATTGACATTAATTAGTTTTTCTTTTTCAGGAAAAATTTTGAAAAACTCGAAAACATGTATTCCATGAATTTAATGAGGAACGTTTGTTGCAAATTTAAAGCAAATCATTGATATTTTTAAAATATTCCATACTAAGTTTCATCTTGTTTCCGGGGAAAACTATAAATTTTATCGGGACAAAAAGTTTTTAAAAACGTGATCCAATGTATAAGGAACAACTTAACTAATTTCCGTCGAAATCAGTTCAAGGGTTTTCATGTGATGCCCGGACAGACAAACAGATAGACAGACAGAAAATAATTTTAAAAACAAATTTTTTGAGTGCCCCTAACCGAGATTTTGAAAAAATATTTAATGTACAGAAAAACTGGCTCTTGAGTTTTATTAAAAAAAATCAAAAAGGATCCGTTATTTCCATCCATCCAGGAGTTACATATCTTGTCTCCAAGTAACACCACCAGATCCTAAATGGATCAATGATGAACTGGTTTTACGATGTCGACATGAAAAGTATAAATATCTTTCCATCCGGACACTTACACTCACTCTCCCGCTCCCATTACCTCTCCCACTTAAACCCCCTCCCTCCCTCCCTCTCACACACTCTCTCTCTCCTTCTCTGTTTCTTTATCTCTCTCTCTCTCTCTCCTTCTCTTTCTCTATCCTTCTCCCTTTCCCGCTCTCTGTCCCTCTCCTTTGCCCGCTCACGGTCCCTCTCCCGCTTCCTGTCCCTCACCCTCTCCCTCTCTCGCTCCCAGTTCCTCTCTCGCACTCGGTCCCTCTCCCGCTTTCTGTCCCGCTCCCTCTCCCTCTCCCGCTTCCTGCCCCTGTACCTCTCTCTCCCTCTCCCGCTCTCGGGCCCTCTCCCGCTTCCTGTCCCTCTCCCTCTCTCTCCCTCTCCCTCTCACGCACCCTGTCCCTCTTCCTCTATAAAATACGGTCAATGACTTCCAACCCCTATTTTTGGGGGATGAATTTGAACAAAACTATGATACAGTTATTTTTTGTGTCTAACTATAAGCTTAAATACAAATTATCACCCTTCTTACTTCAAAACTGACGAAGTTGCCATACTACCTAATTGTACAACCTTATTCAACCTTTTAGGGGTTGATTTTCCAAAAAAAACACATAACCTTTAAATTTTGTTTCTAATCTTGAACTAATATATAAATTTTCATGCTTTTAACTTCAAAAATGACGAAATTGCGTATTAAAGTCCATCTAAGAAATTAACCCTTTAAGGGATGATTTTCCAAAAAAATGTGTTGAAGTTAACTTTTGTTTATTACTATAAACATACATAAAAATTTCCTATTTATAACTCTAAAACTGACAAAGCTGATTTATATGTAAAAGACTTCCAACCCCTATTTTTAGGGGATGAATTTCGAGAAAACAATGATACAGTTATTTTTTGTGTCCAACTATAAACTTATATACAAATTTTCACCCTTCTTACTTTAAAACTGACGAAGTTGCCATACTACTTGCACAACCTTATTCAACCCTTTAGGGGTTGATTTTCCAAAAAAACACATAACCCTTAAATATTGTTTCTAATTTTGAACTAATATATAAATTTTCATGTTTTTAACTTCAAAAATGACGAAGTTGCGTACTAAGTTAAATTGAAGAAATTAACCCTTTAAGGGATGATTTTCCAAAAAAATGTGTTGAAGTTAACTTTAATTTTGTTTATTACTATAAACATACATAAAAAAAATCATACTTATAACTCTAAAACTGACGAAGCTGATTTATATGTAAAAGACTTCCAACCCCTATTTTTAGGGGATGAATTTCGAGAAAACTGTGATACAGTTATTTTTTGTGTCTAACTATAAGCTTATATATAAATTTTCACCCTTCTAACTTTAAAAACTGACGAAGTTCCCATACAAACTTGAACAACCTTATTCGACCCTTTAGGGGTTGATTTTCATAAAAAACACATAACCCTTAAATTTTGTTTCTAATTTTGAACTAATATATAAATTTTCATATTTTTAACTTCAAAAATGACGAAGTTGCGTACTAAGTTAAATTGAAGAAATTAACCCTTTAAGGGATGATTTTCCAAAAAAATGTGTTAAAGTTAACTTTTGTTCATTACTATAAACTAACATAAAAAATTTCATATTTATAACTCTAAAACTGACGAAGTTGGTTTGTATGAAAGTGACTTCTAACCCTTATTTGTACCCCTTAGGGGATGAATTTCCAAAAATCCGTTCTTAGTGGACGTCTCCTTAGCAGGAACTATCTACCTACCAAATTTCATCTTAATCGGTTCGGCAGTTTCTGAGATTTTTTGTTTAATCAGCGGTGTGTCGCTTTTCAATTTTATATATATAGATCTACAATAATAAATTTCTGTCATAAATCTACAAATAAAAAATAAAATAACGCTACACACTCATAGCCCCACACTCTTCAGCATTCCCGATATAGAATTCCCTGTATCGTGGTACCCATGGACAACACACAAAGACAAGAACCAAGACCGAGAACAGAAATTCCAATTTATCGAAGGAAATCGAACAGCAATTTAGCATGGTAACCATTGCGCCACCCGGTCTCCTCACCTTGTACTCTAGATGTCCCCATCCACTAACAGACACCATACTATCAGGAACCAAGTCTTGCAAATTAGCTATAGCCACTGGCCTGGACCTACTGGTCACTGGAACAGCTTTCTCCAGCAGAAGCAACTGATAGTCGTAGTCATGGGTATGAGACTTGGTGGTGTTCCACAAAGGGTGGAAGAAGTGCGCACATATCTGATAGGGAACTGCCTTGCTTCGGTATGAGGAGCCTGCAAGGACGAAGTTGTCTTTGTCTCTGGAAACAAGATTTATTTATATTAGCTGGTGATCAATTTTAAATTGGTAGTTGGAATGCAGACTTAGTATCATCCATACGAATCTGGGTTCAAATTCTGTTAGAAGCTTTAATGTACAAAGTTACGTTAAAATATTTAAAGATTTTTTTATAATTAGACAGAACGAGGTTTGGCACTACAGTGGATTTGTTCGGCAGTGCATTTAAACAGCTACTACATTTGATGAAATTTTTTTTGCCACACGCGGCCCGCGAACTTAGGTGGTTTGCCGGCCAGACAGAATCTGTGCTTGCTGTATGCTGCTTTCGTCTTAGCTGCATTTCAAAGATATGTGACGTTTGAAATAATAAAAATATTTATTAATGACCATATATTATGAAAATTATGTCACTCGATTCGGCGAATTGCGATTCCATGAATTTCCATTCGATGAATTGTCATTCGATGAACTGTCATTCGATGAACTGTCATTCGATGAATTATCATTCGATGAATTGTTTTTTATGAAATGTTAATTAGGCTTATTGTAGTTCGACGAATTGTTATTTAAATAATTGTGTTTTTGATTAAATGTTGACTCGATGAATTGTAATTCGATGAATTAATGTGTTCGATGACAGTTCGATGAAATATAATTCGTAGAATTGTTTTCAACGAATTTTCCGCAAATCCATGAGATGTCATGGACCAGATCTCAGATGATTATCTCGAATGGTAATGTAATATCAACGTAGCTATTAGCTAAGCTAACTGGAAGAGCTTAACTTCGTTAAGTACCTAATGCCACTGAAACGACTTAATTTCATCTGACATGCTAAACGACTTGGTCGTCATTAAATTAATCAATCAAACCAACTTGATAATAATCGATTCAACCTTAAAATCATAAATAACCTCATGTAAACTACCTAACAATAGTTAAATCATGAAAGTTCGATTGTTAATTACGTTTCGGTATTACCATTCCGATATGGTAAATTAAGATGCGAAGAGCTTAATTATATTTTTTTAATAATTTTTATTATTTTATTCATTCGGATTTAGCATGGTATTGATCGGGTATAATATGATTAGGTTCGGATCAAAGAGATATAAATAATATTTTTTAATTACCAACGAATTCCGTAGTCACCTAAGAATCTGTATAAAAAAAACATCTAACGCCTGAATGAAAAAAGGACACGATAAATTCTTGTATTAATAGCTTTTCAAAATACAAAATCATTATTATAGGTATCACTGATACACAACTTACTCGCCTTGGCAATTTTATTATTACTTTACATAATTTTAGATGTAAAATCATGAGACCCATTATTATTTATCTTCTTTCGAAAAAAAATCTAAATAAATGTAAACCCTAGTGTCTAAGCCTAAGTCTAAACATTAAAACAAAATTATAATTCTTGACAAAAAATAACCGACTTTAAAAACCACTTGTCAGATCTCGCTTAAATTTAAGTGAGACAAGCACCAACTTTCGATTAAAAAAAGCGGCCAAGTGCGAGTCGGACTCTCCCATGAAGGGTTCCGTAGCAGCAAGTAACATAATATAAAATTTCTTGTAACTTTGATCAATGTTTTTTGCGGTTTACGATTTATGACGTATAAAAAAAAACCTACTTACTAGATCTCATTCAAACTAATTTTCGTTGAAAGTTTGCTTGGTAATGTACATCATATAATTTTTTTAGTTTAATCATTCCCTTATTTTAGAAGTTACAGGGGGGGACACACATTTTACCACTTTGGAAGTGTCTCTCGCGCAAACTGTTCAGTTTAGAAAAAAATGATATTAGAAACCTCAATATCATTTTTGAATACCTATCCATAGATACCCCACACGTATGGATTTGATGAAAAAAACATTTTTGAGTTTCAGATCTAAGTATGGAGAACCCCCAAAATTTATAGCTTTTTTCCTATTTTGTGTGAAAATCTTAATGCGGTTCACAGAATACACCTACCTACCAAGTTTCAATGGTATCGCTTTTATAGTTTGGGAAAAAAGTGGCTGTGACATACGGACGGACAGACAGACAGACAGACATGACGAATCCATAAGGGTTCCGTTTTTTGCCATTCGGCTACGGAACCCTAAAAAGAATCATCAAAATCGGTTCACCCAGTCAAAAGTTCTGAGGTAACAAACTTAAAAAAAATACAGTCAAATTGAATACCTCCTCCTTTTTTGAAGTCGGTTAAAAACAAAATACAGCTACATCATTCAGCCGTGTGAGGTTATCACACGTCATATTATTTCAGATTTTATTATGTTTGTCCGAAGACAAAGAATACAATAAAATAGTTGCCTAAGATAGGGAATAGAAAAATACAAAGACATATTATGTATGTATATTCGGATTTCGAATAGGTAACCTCTGTAGTTCCGGTGCGAGGGTGGGGGGAATGGTTAATTTTCGTCTTTAATTTTCGTTCTTTCTTGAATAATTTTAAAAGTATCCATTGTAGAACTATAAAATAATACATCGCACCCTCAGTGGACAAACAGCATAAGTCTGTTACTTTGAATTTTAGTTATTAATACGATTGGAAATATGGACAAAAGCTGCATATGCTCATTTTTTTCAAATTTTTATCATTAATCTTGAGGGTTTTGTGCAAGAAATAGTAATGTAAATTCCTTTAACTACTTACTGATATTTTAACAGTATTTTTGCTTTCCTGTAAAATCGTAATTTTCATCTTATGCCTTTTTCCACTGACGGTGTAATATTTGAGATTCTCATAACAAGCCTTTTCATTTCGCACACAACACGATACGGTTTGCAAAACAGTTTTTTTTTTAATTTTAATTTCGTCTTTTCTTTCAAACTTCTGCTGTTTCCTTTATACCTGCGTCACTTTACACCTTTACACCTTTGGGTCACAAAAAAGTAGATTTTTTGTAATATCGATTAAATAAATTACTTACTTGCAGTGTGCGGCAGTTAGCACCCACTCAGGTGCTATAAGAGTGCCTCCACAGTACAAGCCATACAAGACCTGGTACGGAGCATCTTCTATTGAAATCACTTTGCCCCCAACTATCCTCCATCGAGGCTGCAAATACATACAGATATAGAAGAGTTGTATTACCAACTTTGTAAGATTATTATTTACTAGCTGACCCCGCGAACTTCGTGTCGCTTAACAAACTATTTTTTTAATAAAAGTAGCCTAAGTTGCTCCTTGTTACATCAGCTATCTGCCAGTGAAAGTTTCGTCAAAATCGGTCCAGCCATTTCAGAGATTAGCCGAAACAAACATACAGATAGACAGACAGACAAAAATTGTAAAAAATGTTGTTTTGGTATATGTACCGTGCATACATCCAAATGCATTTAAAATCCAATCCAAATGCAATTAATGTAAAAAGCGGTTATTTTAATATTACAAACAGACACTTCAATTTTGTTTATTTGTATAGATGTATAGATTACTAGAGACCCACTCAGTGGAAGCAAATCGTTGATATCTTTGGTATTACATTAATAACCTTAGGCACAAACAAGAGTAAGTCATTCGTTTGAAAACTAAATACACGGCTTTATAGTGTCCATTGAGGACAAAAAAGCTTTGACTGTGTTGGAGTTCTGTCGCCTGGAGTCAAACCTGTGTGTTTTATCAGGTCATTAAGCTAGTATTAGTCTACTTTGCAACAATCCGCGGGTAACATGTATAATGGTATATACTTTGACATGCGTGGCACCTCCCTCCCTCCCACAACGGAAACATGCACAACAATAATTAAAAATATATACCAACATACATACCAGCACCGCATTGGTGCTTAACAATGTATTTCCGCAAAGTAACGCCTGATATTATTAACTTTATCAGGTCATGTTTACCACAAAAAAATATTGCCATCAAAAATAAAGCAATATGTCAAATTTTAACTGCTGAGTAAGCTACATAAAACCGTTTAAAACAGAAAAACGAGAAAGTGAAATTCACTACGAAAATCCATAATGTGCCTCTCTTACGTTCCTACTCAGAGTCACTAACGGTTACTTAAATAGCTCCTTAGTAAAGAATCACCATACAAATTCTGTACTAAGAAGCGATAACCATTAGTGACTCCGAGTTGGGGCGTTAGGCTTTCACAACCTTGCTTAAACCAAAGTCCATCACGTGGCCAAAATATAGGTGTTTCAGTACTTTCAGATATACAGGTTTTCTCATGAAGCTTTCTTTCAGCAAATCAAGCGATAAATATTTGGAGGTTTTCCAGATGCCCAAAATTTAATCCCTCTGGGCTATCACTATGCGAACGTTAGGAATGTTACCGAACGAAAATAATAATTGAATTCGCTTGCTAATTACCTCTGCAACACTTCAACCGAAATACGTTAAAAGAAGTTAAATTTTATGAGGTAATCAACAGTATCGTCGTTAAACTAGGTGATGCAGCGACCTCAAGAGAAGCCTTTATCCACGGATAAAGAGAAATAGATTAGATATCGCTTTTCTCAGTACATGCCGGCATAATCATGATATTCTAGGCTATGTGACTTCTGGTATTTATAGTAAATAGTTTTCGAAAGTTGATCAGTTCTAGTATAGAGATCCTCACCACCACCAATCCATCACCAATCAATACTCTTTGGTAGCCTTTCTTGCCCCGTCAGAGTATACTTTGGTTATTCGGGCCTTTGAAGTCAAAGTCAAAGTCAGAGCCCATAATTTTCCCACTGCTCTGCTTGAGTCTCTTCTCACAATGTGAGGGATACAGGCCGTAGTCTACAGTCTACTATGATGGAAGGACTTTGAAGGCTGTTCAATAAGGTAAATACAAGAATAAAGAAATCTTACATTTGCTCCGTCCCAGTCATGATCTTCAGTCTTGCTAAGTTGATCCGTTGTGCGAGTCTCGTGGAAGTACTGGTAGGTGCGAGGTGGGACAGCCCTTGTAATGAACATCTGGTGGTAGCTCGCCACGCAGCTGGGATTCAGGCGGACTTTTGTTATGCCTGGATTGATAAAGATAATCTAAATTTTACTAACAAAAAATAACCGACTTCAAAGTCTCAAAAACTACTTTTCAGATCTCGTTCAAATTTATGTAGGACCACACGACAAGCACCTGCTTTCGATTAAAAAAAGAATCATTGAAATCGGTTGGCGTGATATTGAGTTATTCGTCAATTTGTCACGCACATCTTAACACAAATTTACGACTTATGTGTATTCTCATGGATGCCATTGTCAGATCTCAATAAAATTTATGTGGGACCACATGACAGCCACCAGCTTTCGATTAAAAAAACAATCATCAAAATCGGTCAGTCCAAAGTTCTGCGGTAACAAACATAAAAAAAAATACAGTCGAATTGAGAACCTCCTCCTTTTTTTGAAGTCGGTTAAAAATGTTGCAATTTTGCTCACGATAACAAGGATATTCAAACCAGAATATTATTTTAATAATAATAAAAATTCTTTACTTGTGATCATAGGTATTACAGGTCTTTAAATATATTAAAAGTACTCTATGTTCAACCCTTTCAGGCATACAGATATTATTAAAAATTAATTTTTCCTCTGTTTTTCCTCTCCTACTAAATAATGAAGTAAAATACCATCTTCTTAATAAACAAGAACGACCAAGAAAATTCCGTCCCTTATACCCTGCTTTCTAGTCTCTCCTTCTCACACTTTAATATAATGGGTGCTACGTATATGGGCCAAACCAATAATTTGGCCTTTTTGACTTTTTTATTGTAAACGCATCTTATCGATGTTATTAATCAGTAGCTCGAGCACGAATATTTGCGAGAAAGTATGGTTAACGTAAGCAATTTGTCAAATTTGTATGGCATTTTAGTACCATTTACGTACGATAGGGGCGCTTTTGAAAAAATGCCATACAAATTGCTTACGTTAACCATACGAATACTTTCTCGCAAATATTCGTGCTCGAGCTATAGGTAAGCTTTCTAAAAAAAAATCTGCATAGAAACACTACTTTTTATTACATTTATACGCGGGGAGTTCGACTGCGTGTTTGTTTATGTTTTGGGCCAATCTGCTGTTTGACACATAAACGTCAAACGGAGCAACAGTCGCGTTGCAATGATTTCAAAAACTTATTAATGTGATAATACCTTCATTACAAGAATAAGTAAAAGATGGCTTCAATTTTTTTTATGGAAATAGCCGGCAAACGAGCTGATGGTAAGTGGCTATCGTCGCCCATGGACATCAGCAATACCAAAGGCATCATTGATGCGTTGCCGGCCTAGAAAGAGAGAAGAAAAAGAAAGAAAGAACTGGCTATCAAGCCCCTAGCCGGAACACGACGAGTCGTTTGGCGGCTGACTCATGCTCAAGGGTGGTAGCTATCTAGGCGAACATTATGGAAAAATAATAATAGTAATAATGGTATTAATTAAAATAAGATCAATATTACCAATATAATCCCTCCGAGGGTCCTACCACCAGCGGGCCGAATTTAGTCGCCTTTTACGACACCCATTCGGCATGTGATTGGGGTTAGTATTGTAAGCCACCCCAATACGGCTAAAAGATGGCTTCAATTATCGATGGCCCTATGTTTAGGGGCTAAACTAACAATTTTATGATGATGATCATGATGATTATGATTTTTTTTTTCTTACTTCAAATAAGTTAACGCTGATGTTGATAATATCATGCTAATCTTAGGATATTTTTAGAAAAAGATAAATGTAACAAAAAGTAACCTATAAGGGCCAATGTACAGTAAAAAGAAAAAAAGATAATACAAATAAAACACTACGGTATAAATAAGGAGCATAGTTGTCTTAATAAATAAGCAAAGTTTCATACACTTCAGTTTTACCAATTTAAAATTATACCAAATTTAAACTTTCGGAGCCTCTCCTGTAAAGTTATGATTTTGCATTTTGGCCCTTATACTTAGGACCCATCGATATACAATATCACCCTCTGAATAAACAACAGCAATAGATTAAATGAAGTTCTTTACAGTCTAGTTTCTATCCTTCTATTGGGAGAGGAAAGGTCCACTCCCAATAAATAATGAAGCAAAATACCATCTTCTGAATAAACAACAACGATCAAGGAAATACCCTTACACTTTTTCTAACCGTAAAGCCCTCATAGCCCTGTGATCAGCCGAGTTAAACAACAGCGGGCGGGGTCGGTACGTATAGTTGTATGGTGACCGCTAGTGGCAAAAATTTCTTGAGCATTTCCTTGCATCACAGGGCACGTAAAGCCGTCAATCTCGGTTGGTATCGTAAGATAATAGTCGTTAAGCCATGTCGGAGGCCTTCGAGCGGCATGAAAACATCGGACACTTTGGTTAGCCTCTAGCCTCTTCAAACCAATCCGCACTGGAGCAGCGTGGTGAAGGTGGCTCTGACCTCTTCAAAAGGAGAGACCAGTGCTTAGTAGTGGGCCAATAGGTTGAAAGCCATTTCAGAAACCTTCGAGCGATATGAAAACAGACACTTGATTTGGCCATACTAACCCCAACCGCATGGATTAAAGCCACACTAGTTTCTATCCTCTTTCCTCCCCCACTAAATAATGAAACAACATACCATCTTCTGAATAAACAACAGTGACCAGGGCCAGGAGCAATGCACGTAAGAAACACATGTTATCACGGCGTTCTCTTGCACACTTCTCATTAAAACGAGTCTACTAACGTAGCATAGCGTCGCCAATTGCCATTTCACGCCACAGTCAGTTTGGTACGTGTTATTTAAGTATATTAAACACACATAAAAACAAAAAACAATGAATAATTATAAAAAACGTGTTTACGTAGTTTGACTTAGGCCCCTATTAAAAAAGATCTCTGAGATCTCATGATTCACTGAGGACAAAGAAAGAATAGTATAATTCATAGTCAAGGTAACTTCAACACCAATTGGCTCCTTAAAGATCCTTCGATAGCGAACCCTGAAAGCCAAAATACTAAATAAGCCCTCCTAATCCCCTACTATTGTTTCATCCAATATGAAAGTGAATTTAAAATACAAAGAGCTCCAAAATTCTTAATTAAAAGCCGGCTGGCAAAGTTTTCGCAGAAACAAAGGCAAGACGAATCCGAATCGTCACAGATAAGTCGGCATCTCTTACTCGGAGTAAATCCCTTCGTTTATTTACAAAAACTCAGTTTACCGTCGCAAAAATCTTCCAAGTGGATGAGAGTCTTTTGGTCCCTACTATAGTACATACGACCTAATCAATGATTTGAAAATTAACGTAATAGTTCATTGGACGGCGTCCGTCGCATTGGTGATCCTCTTGGTGCGCGCTTTATATTATTTATAGTGTAAGATCAGAACTAGAAACGATCTTTCTAGTTCGGAACTTCTACTATTATGGTCAACATTGAACCAAAAATTTGGTTCTAAGTTTTTGTGATTATTCATGTGATTGTGGATTTCTCACACGAATGTTTATCTTGCAAACGGTATATGGCGTATGGTGGTCTTGGTTCTGGGACATCTTCGTGACTTTTCGTGTGTTTATTTCACGACCCAACGGGGGCGGTGAGAACTCTTCGTAGGGGCCACACAACTATATAATCCAATTAATTATGTCTTTACTCTTCAGACAACGACCTTCATCATTGACCAAATAATGTAGTTAAATTAAATAAAATCTAAGAAAAAAATTACATGTCTGCAGTTGATTTCTTTTTGTCCTTAAGAAGCAGAAAAGTGAGTGAATCTGATGAATCTGATGGGTAACGCGTTGACCGTAAAAAAAGGGTGAAGGGAAAAGGCGACTCATTTATTATTTCTCTCTCTTCGCTCCGAGGGAGCAAGAGACTGACTGCAATAGAAACACTATTAATTGTATCAGCTGGGTTTAAAGCCATGGCTGTTTATTCTTCCTACTAATAATATAAATGTGATTTATGAGGCTGTTTGTTACTCTTTCACGTAAGAACTACTGAACGGTTTTGACGGAATAGGGAATAGGACTTAGGGTACTATAATATCCCGTAAAACGCAGAGCCGCAAGCAGAGCTCTGTCGTTATTACACAATAACATCGAAGTCACACGATTTTAGGAGTATTAAAATACCACGGACCTGAAAAAAAAGACGGACGTAGTCCCAACAACAAATTCAATGAAGCACCCATAGTAAAATACATGCAAAATCCGAGAAGGTACCTAATGAAATAAATATATATACAATTAAGTGAATTTCAAAAGTAAGTACGTACTTAACATGAAATTGTAAGTGCAGGCTTTGAACCCAAGACTTTGGCTCTATACAAGTTGTTGAGCCACAACTTGTACAGAGTATCCTAAGCACTCTCACCTTTTAAGATAAAATCATCTATACGCTCTGTCTGAACTTTGAGCGCGAACGTCATCCCCCGGGAGGTTATTACGAGATTTATCAAAGTCACTCAAACTCGCTCCTGTCGCATCATTATCCGAGTCCCGCGAGACGTCACCATTGGACCTATGAATAACTTGTTTCACTACAAACGATGAGATATGGAATGATTCAATTGAAATTTTTTTGAATTTATACTTATACGACTTGCAAAAAGGTTGCGTTAAACGTTTGTGCTACCATGGAGGGGGTATGAAAGCACTGGATTACTTATACAAATCTCACAGAATCTCAATAGCGTGATTCAGATTCATGAACAACGCCATCTAGTTTGTACTTGTGTAAACATAGGTATTACACAAGTAATATTTTATTATATTAGTGACTTGACTATTTTGATAACTGATATGACGGTAGAAGTTCAATGGGTCGTCGAGAATGGCGATTTATGATTAATGTTTCTTGTTTTTTGAAAGATAATTAAAACTGATACACGTTAGTAAATTAAATATTTATTTAACTATGTCAAAGAAGTATAACTTCTCACTCGCGTACAAAAAGTACACGCACTCTTTTTTTATGGAAATAACCGGCAAACGCGCTGTCGGCTGACTGCTAGCTCTGAGAGGCCCTACCATCGGTAATGGAATAACTTGATCACGACCAATACGAGTTTATTAGTTACGAGTAACCGCCCTCGCTTTGCTTCGGTTTTCTATTTTTTTACAACGTATTGGAGTTTTATTGGCTCTAGAGACGTCATCTCGTTTGAGACAAGACGAAAATTGTGTCAAATGTCCATGTCACACCCGTACCGGTTGTTGTTGACGGCGCTGCTCTCGAAGTTGTAGACGAGTACATTTACCTGGGACAAGTGATCCAGATGGGTAAGTCCAACTTCGAGAAAGAAGTCACTCGTAGAATCCAACTCGGATGGGCTGCGTTCGGGAAACTACGTCATATCTTGTCATCCAAAAAGTTACCTCAGTGCCTGAAGTCGAAGGTGTTAGAGCAGTGTGTGTTGCCAATAATGAAATACGGATCCGAGACGTGGTGCTTCACTATTGGCCTAATGCATAAGCTTAGAGTCGCCCAGCGGGCTATGGAACGAGCTATGCTCGGTATTTCTCTACGCGATCGAATCAGAAATGATGAAATCCGTAGACGGACGAGGGTGACCGACATAGCTCAGAGAATTAGTAGGCTGAAGTGGCAATGGGCTGGCCACATATTTCGAAGGACCGATAACCGTTGGGGAAGAAAGGTCCTCGAATGGAGACCACGCCTCGGTAAAAGGAGCACAGGACGCCCCCCGACCAGGTGGACCGATGACCTGAAGAAGACAGCGGGTATCCGCTTGATTCAGAAGGCTCAGGACCGGTCTGAGTGGCGTAGATTAGGGGAGGCCTATGTCCAGCAGTGGACCTCAAAGGGCTGATGGATGGATGAATGGATGGATGGAGCTTTATTAAGGATCCCTAATTTTTTGAAAATATAATATAGCTTATGTTACTCGGGGATAGTGTAGCTTCCCGACAGTGAAAGAATTGTTCAAATCCGTTCAGTAGTTTCGGAGCCTGTTCAATGCGAACAAAAAATCAAATCTTTCCTCTTTATATATTAGTATAGATGTGTAAATCGAACTTAAAAACCAAGTATGTCAATGATCATAAATGATAAAATTATTTTTGGTTTGTCTGTCTGTTTGTCTGTCTTTGTGTTCGAGTGTCACGCGGACACCACTGAACAGAGATGAAAAAAATTACCAGAATTTCATGAGTGTTTCACAAGTTTAAGAAGCTCTTTAACTTTTGTGATCGATTGTATTCGTTAACCCTTATTAGAAGCTACATTATAAGTATATATTACCTATGTTTTTAAGCTAATCTTCCACGAACAGCAGTACACGCATTATCAACCTAGCTTCTGAAACTATTGCGTACTTCGTTATATTTATTATATTACTAGCTGACCCAGCGAACTTCGTATCGCTAGCCGTTACAGTTTCTGTGTGCTCCTCCCTCTCCCTCTCCCTCTCCCTCTCAATCTCACGCTCCCGCTCCCGCTCCCAAGTAAAAAAAGGAGTCATAAAAGACGCTAATAATAATAAGTAATAGCTATATATCAACTATACATAACAAATTTTTACCTTATCCCGCAGGAACAGATCTATTTTCCGGGATAAAAAGTATCCTATATCCATCCCCGAGCTTTATTTTATATCTGTATAAATAACTAATCTATCAACTACATATAACAAAAATTTACCTTATCCCACAGGAACAGGTCTATTTTCTATTATCCTATGTTCGTTTCCTGATTCTAAGCTACCTCCTCACCAATTTTCAGCCAAATCGGTTCAGCCGTTCTTGAGTTATAAATAGTGTAACTAACACGACTTTCTTTTATATATATAGATTATATTGATAAAAATAATTATAAATGAGATAATTTAAATTATTGGTTTATCGCTTTCCGCTCACAACTTATAGGGAGACACGTCAAACCTAAATTTTAATATGTGTTAGCAGAGTAAATACTTGAAATCACGGGGGATTTACTTATGATTCTGCGTATAGCTTTATAGAAAACGATTTATGGGGCACAAATTCAGCGTTGGAGATTATATTGCTCGTTATCCGCGGCTTCAAAATAAAATAAACGCTCAAACGCTTACACACTCATACCCCGCAGTAGGTTTTTACCTGTATCGCGGGTGGCATGAACGACACATATTATAACACATCACAATAACACCCATGACCCAATTACAAATACGAATATTTAATTTTATCTGTCACATAAATATCTGCTCCGGCCGGGAATCGAACCCGGAACCCCTCGCTTCGCAGGCAGGGTTGTACCAACTAGGCTACAAGGTCGTCAAAATACAAGCTTCTATATCATATGTATAATTTATATCTAGTAAACGATCAAGATGATTCTAATGATACTGTATAATTTTGGTGAATTGTGATAATCTATACGAATAAATAAAATTGGAGTGTCTGTTTGTAATATTGAAATAACCGCTTTTTACGAAGTGCATTTGAATGTATACACTGTACATATACCAAAACAACATTTTTTAAATTTTATGTCTGTCTGTCAGTCTGTTTGTTCCGGGTAATCTCTGAAATGGGAGGACTGATTTTGACGGGACTTTCACTGGCAGATAGCTGATGTAACAAGGTGTAACTTAAGCTACTTTTATTTAAAAAATTGTTTGTTAGGCAATACGAAGTTTGCCGGGTCAGCTAGTAGTATTAAGTTCCGTATATCTTATTCCAGTTCGTGATCTGCCATTGTGCTAAATTTCATGAAAATCTGTTCAGTAATTTTTACGAGTAACAAACATCCTCACAATAATCCACACTTATAATATTAGTAGGACTAGGAGGTAAAAAATAACCGACTTCAAAATTAGGGATAACTAAAAAACTGCTCGTTAGATCTCGCTCAAATTTAAATAAAACCACATGACAAGCACCAGCTTTCGAGTATAGAAAGAATCATCAAAATGAGTAGACCTAGTACAAAATTATGAGATGACATAATATGTAGGTACATAATAAAATATAATTCTTGACAAAAAATAACCGACTTCAAAATTACTCAAAAACTACTGGTCAAATCTAGCTCAAATTTAAGTGGGACCACATGGCAAGAACCAGCTTTCGATTAAAAAAAGAATTATCAAAATCGGTTCACCCATTCGAAAGTTCTGAGGTAACAAACATAAAAAATACAGTCGAATTGAATTTTGAAGTCGGTAAAAAAACATTCGAAATGAGAAACTCCTCAAGTGATAGGCGTTTTTCTAGCCAGATTCCTAAACAATCCGTGTCTCACTGCATACAATCACAAAAGTTTACTCAGTGTCCCAACTTAAACAGAACTAAGGAACTACGGAATGTCAGACGTATAAATAGAAACTACGAGTAGTCGTATTGTAATCGAATCGTCAAATGCTGGTGCGATTGCTAAGCGGGACGTTTGTTAGGACGCCGGGACACACTGCTCGGTTGGAAGGAAAGTCTCGTGTCGAGCCATCCTTAACGTTGAGAAGAAATGGTTGTTTGTCCATTGACAATATACAAGATGGATTTCAGCTAGTTTAAAAAATATACATAAAATAAATAATACTTAAAAAAAAACTAAAAAACACGCTTTAATACAAAATCCAACTAAAAAATAGAAAATAAATTTGAATTAAGAATCGTGAATAAAAGCGTGGGGTGCTTTTTAAGATATTATCCCTTCTACTCATTGACACCATGCACCCTACACTTTTAATTCACGATTCTTAATTCAAATTTATTTTATATTTTTTAGTTGGATTTTGTATAAAAGCGTGTTTTTTAGATTTTTTAACTATTATTTATTTTTTCATTTTTTTAGTTTGATTTTTTTAAATAAAATTAAGGGTTTTTCTTTCTTTCTTTTTTTTCTTTAAATATTGAATTGTCATCGGTCCTCGATAAGCCTACGAAGTTTGAAAGAAATCTGACCGTTTGAAGTAGGTCATAATCAAGTCCAAAGGAGTCGGTTACAAGTTACAAACAAACATACATATGTAAAGGTGAAGCTAATAAAAAGCGTGTAATATAAAATATTATCTTGAGCTAATCTGCTATTCGACACTTATATTATACTATATTTTATGTTACTAGTCGAGGAACGAGCGGACGAGCCTTTCTGATGGTAAGTACTCACCGACACCCATGGACATCAGTAGCACCAGTCACAAACATTCATACCAAGTTTCACATCCATAATTTTAAAAGGATAGAAGATAGGATGAGAACACAGAAGAAAAATCTAGTGTTATGATTAAATTAAAGGCTAGCGGAACAAGAGAATTGTGTGTATCTCGTTAATCGTTCTAACGGGCACGTGCCGCGAACCAATCAGGAGCCGGCGGCGAGATGAAAGGCTAATTGCCGCTTTTACAGCACCCTGTAGCTGTACCGAGTGATTGGCTCGAGCACCCTGTATAACAAGATACGATTGCTTGCCCGTTGATATAACCGATTAGATACAGAACGGGTAGAAACGATTGATTTTGTAATAATTTTATTACTTGTAATATAGTTCTATTTGATTTGTTTCCGTTAACCGTGACTCGTAGTAATAGTGCTTTCTTGTATTATTTTCACTTGTATTTTATAGGTAGTTAAGTAAATTAAAAAAGTACCTAGTTAGGTAACTACTCAGAAAAAATAAAAAATACACAGTGCATGTCTACACATGCACTTAGCACTTATGTCTTAGGTCTAAGTGCGAGTGAGCGCGCAATATGTCGAGTGCAGCGAGATACTGCGAGTCCTACTGTAACAATAATGCTAGCCTCATAACAGTAGCACAATTAGTTATACAACAGAACAGAGGATGTTATGGTTATCATGCAAACTAACTTTACCTAGGTAACGCTTGACAAAGTTAAAGGAAAATTTTTCCGTTCATCTCATTTGTTTCTTGGCGTAGACGAAGACTTAGCGCTCGACTAAGAGAAGTACTATTGGTCTCATAATTTTTGTAATAACACTAAAACTTTACACAATTACAGCCCCATCATAGAATTCCCTGTGTCGTGGATACCATGGACAACACATAAAGACAAGAACACACACTCAGACCGAAAACAAATTAAAACTCATCATTCAGATATCCGCCTCGTTAGGAATCGAACCTTTGACACGGCGCGGGCGGTCCGGGTAATGGATGTTGACTAATTTTAGGATTAAATTTTATTTTATAGATAGAACCCACGGACGTAAAAAAAAGACGGACGTAATCCCAAGAACAAATTCAGTGAAGTACCCATAGTAATACCAATTCTGTATTCGTACAAGTACACACACCCACACATTGACACCATAATGCTAAGACATTGACACTATCGCGAATCAAAAATTACAAAATTACGCACACATGTTAAGCGAGCTGTCATTGCTATGCTTCACTCTCGATTAGACAAGGTTACGTCCGTTCTTTTTTTACGTCCCTGATAGAACCTTAATATTCACGAAAAAAATATTATGAAAATAATAATCTTCAATTTATAAAAAAAAGTTATAGATAAAAATCATTATCTTCCCACCAAAAACGTCCTGTGTTCCGTGTTCAATACTATCGGTTGACTGAAGTTTACTGAATTAGCATATAAAATAGAAACAACGACGACGACGTCATTCGCTCAAAATGGCGTTTGAGGTCACGTAACAGCGAGTACTATTTTTAACATTTTAAATTAATTATATTTAATTTACTGTGATTGATTTCGACAAAAAAATAATATTTTAGATGTTTAAATTTTTCCCTTAATACTTTAAACATAAATTTATATTAAACGAGTAACCGTCCTCGCTTTGCTTCGGTTTTCTTATTTTTTTTTACACCTTGGGTTACATTATTGGAGTTTTATCCCTAATTTTTATGAAAATATAGTATAGCCTATGTTACCCGGGGATAGTGTAGCTTTCCAACACTGAAAGAATTTTTCAAATCGTGTAGTAGTTTCGGATCCTATTCAATGCAAACAAACAATCAAACCTTTCCTCTTTATAATATTACTATAGATTACATTAGCGTCAACGTCCCTATTAGCTCCAAGGAACTAGTAAGACTAAATAGTGTAAGTTATCAGTTGTCCCACCATAGTACAACTAAATGAGACTAGTGGGATCGACTATAGACCCCTTATATTCATGTGTTCCCCAAAAGATTTGCAAGCTGACGCTACGCTGACGTCCACTCCATTTCGTATACAAACAGCGCTGATCTCGTAACGCAAATAACTACTGTTTGATCATCATAACGTACCTCCGTATAATTTTGTTTGCTCCCCATCTTGAGCGACGTCAAACGTTTAATTTACGCGTTGTTTGATGACGTCAAATAATATTAACGCCGAATGGTAATGTTTAAGTAATGAATAGTATGGCGACGGCGCAATTGGAAGATGTAATATTTGCGTAGCTCATTGGGATATGCTAAGTTGATATTAGCGGCGACTGGTTGTTTTCACTGTATTATTGTCTTAACTCAAGATCTCTATAATTATAATGTATTAAATTATGTGTAGATTTAAATGTAAGCGTGCACTGAAAACAAAGTAAACTTATATGTAGTTGCTGGCAATGTTGCATCAGTGAGGAAATGTGAAGTGTTTTTCACCACATCGCTATAGAATTGAATTCTTTCTACGTTGAACTATAACGTTGGTTACGGATGCATCGGTCGAACGTACCCATATAATCCTATGTACTATACATTTTGACAACACCAAGTACTTTATCTCTTTTTTCAAAATCTTTTTTTGCCAGCCAGCCAACCAGCTCTGCTTACTGCCCTACTCACTGGTCTACTAAACTCTACTGAACTTTGCTCCACTCTACTCCACTCTACTCCACTTTACTCCAATCTACACCACTCTACTCCACTCTACTCCACTCTACTCCACTCGACACCACTCTACTCCACTCTACTGCACTCTACTGCACTCTACTGCACTCTACTCCACTCTACTCCACTCTACTGCACGCTAAACCACTCTACTCTACTCCACTCTACTCCACTCTACTCCACTCTACTCCACTCTACTCCACTCTACTCCACTCTACTCCACTCTACTCCACTCTACTAACAGCTCTACTTAGAGCTCTGCTTATAGCCCACACCCCATCACTTCTTCCCTTCTCTGTTGTTTTTACTTAAGGTATACCTAACATTGCTTCGTAACGATATATGTAGATCGTGAGCTATGAAGCCTGAAGAATTCAGGTCTTAGAGCGGATTACTAAAGAAGTTTATTTTATACCCAACACACGTTTGCGTATTGCAAAATAAACGCAAACCCGACGATGCCATTCCGTCAAATAAAAAAACGTGTATACTGTATACACAAATACCACATTCGTGTAACAATTTGTCGTCTATAAATATCCGGCGTTAGTGAGAACATAAATAAAATAAATGTGTTACAGAATTTATGTACACACCCTTATTATCCGAATACTGGTATCACCTACGTAAAATATTGTTAAAAACTTTAATAAGAGGGAGTTGGGGTCTTGCTATGGTGTTCCGTTGTTTTGTCATTGTCTGAGTACATCCTCTTACCAGACATGGAAAAAAAGCGAAAGAATCCTATTATTAATGTGTAGATTTGATTGTAGGAATCATTGAAGTATAATGTCATAAAACAGACATCTTGAACAAAATGTGTGTCCCGCCGGGAGGTCCTATTTTCAAAACTGAGTCCCCGTTCTCCTTTCAAAATCGAATGAATCCATTGAAAATTGAAGCCGATCGGCGCCAATTCATTGGCACATACATTGTGTTCGCGATGTCGGTTCCATATGCTAGTAATAATACTTCAATGGTACTACTAAACAGATTTTCATGATATTAAGCATACACGTAGACCATTATCTGGAATAACATACCTATAACAGAAACAGAAAATGTGGGCAAAGCCGTGAAAAGAGCCGAGTTTCTACTAATTTCAAGTTTACGAGTATCTGGGTGTCATTAAACATTGGTAAATCTTTCAGTAGGTCTTTCAGTACTTATCAACAGTGAATGACATGACTATGGTTTCCACCAGTGAAACTAAAATGATAAGTACGACCTTATCACTACCCTGCCTTTCCCCGATATAAGATAAATAAATCTAGTAGAAGTTTGTTTCTCATGTCAATGTCCGAGTCACCCGCAACAAAGGGAATACAATAGAATCATCCCTAGTAGTGCGCAAATGCACTAGGGCATATTCAATGTCCGTGAGGCGTGAAATGTGTGCACCCTTGTTACCTATATTAACACTAGCTGCCCGGATAGACTACGTTCTGTGAATTTTTTTTTTTTATTTTGAGATTTAAGATATCCTATCTTTCAAGTTGGATGAAACTGCACACGGTTTGCATATTTGATTAAAATCGGTTAAGTAGTTTAGGAGTCCATCGCGGACAAACAACGTGACGAAACTAAAAAACACGCTTTTATAGAAAATGCAACTAAAAAATAAAAAATAAATTTAAATTAAAAATCGTATAATTGTAATAAAAGCGTGGAGCGCATGGTGTCAATGAGTAGAAGGATTATCATTTTGATAATATCTTAAAAAGCAGCCCACGCTTTTATTACAATTACGGATAACTTAACCTATATATTTTTAGTATTATTTTTTTTACAAATATGGTAAAAATTTATAAAAAAAACTACCTGAATTTGGGGGAGGGGGGGTGATGGAGGGGTGGGGGGGATGCAAGGAACCCCCCCTACTATTTTTTTTTCGCAGGAAACGAATACTTTTTTTTTATTGAATTTTGAAATTCTAACTTTGATTCAACTTAACACTCTAAATTACGAATGCCAAACGTCGAGAATGTGACGTTAAAATGTGAAACTGTTAAGAATTCGACTCTGAATACTGTGATACCACCCTCAATCCTCCGCGACGCACGTAATATCGAGATATTTAGAAAAAACAAACCTAACCTTAAAGTACTAAAACAATACACTAAACACACCACTGCCTTAATGACATGACAATGACACTTGACAGTCGACAATTTACATTTTCTTCCCATACATAGCATTGGCGTAAATACGTTCAGCCAATAAATCGATTAAAACTCTTTTAATCGATTTAACTTCGTCATAAATGTCGACGGGACCTCCGTATGGGGTGACACTACACCACTTCTACTATTATTTTAGAAAAATAATGACAAAAATCATTATAATTGCAAAATTACATTATATGCACTTTTAGGGAGAAATTAGGGGTTTTTGATTCACAAACAGGTTTCCGAACGTCTCCGGCGCTGCGGGAAGTGCAGCCCCCGCCCGCTGTAACAGACTGCAGGCACCATGTGAGCCGAAGCGGCTGAGGCTGGTCGCCGCAGGCGACCAAAAAGTCGAAGCTGTGTCTCCCTCCGCGCCTCCGGGGTTTACATTCACTCTAGGGGTAGGGCAGACTAGTACCACGTGGGGTCGGGGTTGACTAAGTCGGTTTTGTAACCATTTCTAAAATGTAATGGTGGTGGGTAGATACGAAAACTATTCATTTAAAAATCCTAACGAAATCATACAATTATGAAAATACACCGATTCTGCATTAGTATTTACAAAATACAATACTAATAGAATTATTCGATAGGTAATGAAAATATTTCGATTAAAAGCATTAGGTACAAATTTTTAATTTGTAGTATTATGTTTGTCACGTAGTACCATACGATTACGATTCAATTCGATGATTATTTCGATTCTGATGTATAATTGCCTTCATAGCTCTAGTAGTGTTTGAATACTCTATGACAGTTCTGACATTGTCAAAATGGCGGTATGAATGTTTATAATATGTCGTGTGAAAAGAAAAGTATTTTAGTTCATTTTAAATATTTTGGTGTCTACCGCTTCAAAAATTAGGCATCAAGGTGTTTGCATGGGCCCCCGTATTCACAGTGATAGTTATAATAGTGACAAAATAGTGATATTTCATGTTTACATAATGTATTATGTTATTTTAAATTAAGAGATTTAATATACTTCGGCTTTTCTTGGTGTTAAAAAAATTGCGTCTCCGCGCGCAAAAATTGCATCAAGATACCTTTTATGTACCCCTGGGTAAGATAACACACATATATCAAGTAAAATTCAGGTAGCCACACTTAAAATTTTACCCACAAATATTATTACGGAACGCCAAAAATATTGTTGTCTAAATAACCTTCATTATGATAACCTTGCGAAAACAGACGTGTTTTCAGCCTCAGCCCCTGCAGCGAGCTACTGGGATGGGGTCGCAAAATCAACAAGTTGAACAAATTAGACACAGCAGAAAACAAGGGCCAATTTATAGGACGAAGAAATCTTCGGAATGTTTACACGAAAATGCGAGCTCTCTTTGTTTCTCGTGTTTTGTCAACTTACCTATAGGTCACCTTAATCCTGTTGTTTGCAGGACCACTTTGTTGTGGAGATTTGAAGAATTTGTATTAATTATCTGAGCTGGTATTTTCCGCAATTTTGCAATGATATTTAAAAAATATAGATACGTTATATCTTTGCAAATGAACCAAAAAATTTGTTCCGAAAAGAGCTACAATACACACACGTTTACCTTTTGTTTCACTACACCAATCACATTGGTATAATACACGAAAGCATTTCAACGTTGTATGTCAAATGTCAAGCACTTCTCATCTGACAACAATAAAAGCGTGAGTATCGTCTTGTATTGACAGAGTGACTACGAGCAGAACGGTCAATTGCCCGTTCTTACGCTCTTCATCGTCGGCGCGCTAGTGACATATATACCTCCTTTTTACATTATACTTGCCATTATCATTGCCATTTTGTCGATCACGCGAGTTATAGAATATTGCTACCAAATAAAGGCTGAACGCCTTGAATAGCTGAACAATTAACCGAAAAAAAACTAAATTCCTATAGCAATTTTTATTTTCGGTTTATTGTAACAGTTTTGTCACAAACCCGCCAACAAATACATAAATCATTCCATCCATCCATCCGTCCCTGGGACCTTGGACTTGCGCCAGGTTCAGGTCGTCAGTCCACCTGGTCGGGGGGCATCCTATACTCCTTTTTCCGAGACGTGGGCGCCATTCGAGGACTTTTCTTCCCCAACGGTTATCGGTCCTTCGAACTATGTGGCCAGCCCTTTGCCACTGCAGCTGGCTTATTCGATGAGATATATCGGTTATCCTTGTTCGTCTAAGGATATCATTACTTCTGTCTCGAGCCCGATGTGTGACTTTGAGTTTGTGGATAAGGCCAATAGTAAAGCACCACGTCCCGGAGCCGTATATCATCACTGGCAACATACCCTCTGTGTCCGTAAAAATGCGTCGAATTACGGGTGGCCTTGCAGTACGGTCTACAACACCTATGTTCGAATATCTATTTATCAGACACTAGCGCCATTCATTACGGGTGGCATAACTTCACTCCTTCTACAAAAGCCATGTTCATATAATATATCTATTTTTCACACACCAGCACCAAACAGCTGGACATTTTTTCAACTCTCCCTCATATGAGATGGCCCTCCTACCTTTTCTATGTTCCATGCTTAAAGTTTATACAGGTCGCTTAAGTAACCACTTACCACTGAGGTTATCCTATAATTAAGTAGGAACAAAATGAACAATGCTGGCTGTATACCTAACTACCTAATTGTGCTGTCTTTGTTCTATGCCTTCAATGCTTTGTATGCCTTTCTATTTAATTAACCGTTTAAATACGTTTAAATTTTATGGTATTCACGTATTTAACCCGTCGGTTACTGGGAACGTTCCAGCACGTTCGAACTCAAAGGTACCGCGATCACGCGGATCCTAACGAGTTAATAACCACCATTATCGCAAATACCGGTATAACCTAATTGCCGACTTTCCTCTTGATAGAAGTTACTACCATAGGCCTATACATATAGCTTACTTCGTACTTACTTGAAGATTGTGAAACAAGCCCTTAATCTTCTTCTCTTAAATTCTTTTCATTTTGTGTCTGAGAAATACTCGTAGTAACGTATAGTATATATGTATATACTCAGACACAAAATGAAAAGAATTTAAGAGAAGAAGAGAAGAAGATTAAGGGCTTGTTTCACAATCTTCAAGTAAGTCCGAAGTAAGCTATTAGTTGGTTAAGTTGACATTTCGTGTATGTAAAATGACACTTTAACGTCACTTTAACCGGCGAATAGCTTATTCAGGACTCTACTTGAAGATTGTGAAACAAACCCTAAGTATCGTTAAACCAGGTAGTTTAACGATGACGTTGATGTTTGACGACTAGGAAGATGACGGTAATTTGATATCTGTCATTTATATTATCACTACACCACACATCAGGTTTAAGCGCACTTAACTCTATTTTCCTTCAACATCAATAAAAAAAATGTAACTCAAACCGCAGCAGAATTAATTCAATGGTCGTCAGTCCGTGACGGTTGCCAGTAGCCCGTCGAACGGAGACATGGTACAATTTGCATAATACGGACATTTAGACCCGACTCTTTTCATATCAACCGACTAAATAATACATGCAAATTGTTCTTCGCGAATAAATTTAATGAAAAATCTCGCATCTGGCTCGCTGGGGCTTGATATTGGATGTCCAGGGAGGTCCGTGAGGGAGATTTTGAATTATAGTCAGGTTTAAAGTAGCCAAAGTAGGTATGATAGGTAAAATAACTTTTTAGATACCTACATCTGGACCGCAAGCCTCAAAATACTTGAAGACGGATTACGTGACATTGGATGAACAATTTCGACCAATCAATGCAGTCATATGATGTCGATGTGTAACTTGTACCAATGATAGGGTGCAGATATTCATCCAACGTCACTTGAATCGTTTTCAGCATGAGTCTTCACATATCTCTTCGAAACTTGCCCTCCAGATCTATGAAAGATGTATGGTCTAGATGTATGAAATCTGGGAGTAGTACCTACTTGTTAAAAGTTACAACCGATTCAAGATTATGGGAGTACAAGTATTCCTACGTTCGTTACTATAGTGAATCAAGATGCTGCTATCATAATATCATTGCAATAAAAACGGTAGGTACCTACACAGATGTAAATTTAGTACAAAAAGTTTCACTGTTTATTTCTAATATATCACCGCCTATCTCTGGGCCAATCAGGGAATGATGATACCTACTGTGGCGAACATAATTATTTTTATACTTTGTTAGTAAGTAGTCTGTGTATAGTGTTTACTGTCTACGAATATGTAAGAGAATCTAAATCTATGCGGCCATAAGAAGTTTGTCTATGATTGAAGAGTACATGAGAGTTAGGCTATCAAGATTTTATCATGATTTAATTTATAACTAGTGCTTGTGTATTAACAACATTATAAACGTCTACCACCAAAAACTGCGGTTTAAGTCATTGATACACCTATCCCATGATACAATGACCTCCTACCCTCTCGATGCCAATCATTGGTCGTTCTTACCATGTTATTACCTTAAAAAATTGAGCACTACACAGGTGACGGTTTCAAAAGCAAACCAAAACTTATCCCGCGACCTTAGAAAGTTTCAATAAGATGATAATAGAAACACTTTTATTTTTCTTGTGAAAAACTTCCAGAAAGCACTCGTTACGCCATCTGGAGCTGAAAGTTACTTGACTTTATCACCGAGTTGGATAACCACGCCCTATTGAGTTTACCCACAAATAATAATACCTACGTTGACAGTTGCCAAACTAAAGGCAACTTAAATAATTAGGGTTATATAAAATTATATTTTTTTTTTTAATTCAAAAAATAATAAGTAGGGTCCGTTAGGAAACCGCGAGTAATTCTGTTTCGAGTTCATCTGAACGACAATTCAACCGTAAAAAGCATGGTATAAAGATCATAATGCAATGCTTTTCGAGCAGCATGTACGGTTGCCAGATGGACGGGAAATCCTAGAAATCCTGGAATATTAGGTACGTCTCGTCCCGCGTCCAGTAATTAGGTTTATTGGTCACGTGAGTGGTTTAAAGGACACCATCGAAAAACATCGAAATGAAAGGGGCGCCGAAAATAGCGTTCCTAGGGGTTATTCCTCGTTGCCACCACTGGCTAGCAGGCGACCTTTCTTGTCGTCCGCGCAATGTCAGTGGCGATTGGAGCCGATGAAGTCGTTCAATACAATCGTCATCACCGATGTCGTGCACCCGGCTCGATACGACGCACAGCAGGCGACGTCGATAAAAGAGCTTGGTTTGTTATAGTTAATAGTATCAGGCGTTACTTTGCGGAAATCCATTGTTATTAAGTTAGTATTAGTCTACTTTGCAACAATCCGCGGATAACATGTATGATGGTATATACTTTAAGACATGCGTGGCACCTCCCTCCCTCCCCCAACGGAAACATGCACTACAATAATTAAAAGTATATACCAACATACATACCAGCACCAACACGTGTTTCGCCCCGAAACGGAGCATCATCAGGGTAAGTTGACTCTACGATGGTTAGTCGCAAAGTGAACATCGTTCACTGAGCGTGGCGTATTTATACCCTACTCGCCCACTGGTTATCTAATGACGTTGTTGATAATTAGTGATTCACGCCGGCAGAAACCGGGTCTGACGTAATCTGGTGATTATTACTGTTGGAAATCCTCAGTAATGGCGAGTTGGATACATTAATTTGTTCATTCAGCAGTGTAAAACTTGGGTTATTATTATGTTTTATTATTTCTAACTGCTCTAGTATATTTAATTTAAAACCCTTTTCCGATTTATGTAATATATTGTATGTATGGTTACTAGTTAAACTGTGACCTGATTCTATTAAATGTTTAGCAAAGTTAGATTTATCCGCGTGACCATTCCTATATGCGGCCATATGTTCCCGGTAACGTGTGTCAAAATTTCTACCAGTTTGACCCACGTACACGCCATTACAATCAGGACAAACAATCTTGTAGACACCTGATTGTTCATGTCTACCTCTTTTATCTTTACAGTTTGTTATAGATTGCAAAGAATTGTTTGTTCTGAATGCAACGAAGATGTTGTTACGACGGAGCGTTTTTGCGATTCGCTCTGAAATTGGACCGAGATAGGTTAAACTAGAACGATATTGATTGGGAGTTATATCTTTGGGAGCCGCATACAAGAGATCACGCAACATTAAGCCTCTCCTCTTACGGATGAGACCATCCACCATCTCCCTACCATACCCATTGGCAACAGCAACGTGATAGATGGTATTTAATTCTTTTTGGTAGTTCCGAGGTGATAATGGAACACACAATAATCTGTTAACATAGCAGTGGAATGCTGCCATTTTATGTTGCCATGGATGGCATGAGGACGCCGGAATGACAGCATCCGTATATGTTGGTTTGCGGAAAATTCCAAAGTCATGTCTATTGTTTTTCCGAGTAATGGTGAGATCTAAAAAGTTCAAGGAATTATTAACTTCGACTTCAAGTTTGAATTTAATTTTGGGATGGATTTTATTTAATTTATTTACGAAAACGTCCAGTTGTCTGTCTGTCCCTGTCCAGCACATAATTATGTCATCGACATATCTATAGTAATAAAAAATATGTTTATGACCTATTATATTCTTATTTTCGTAGTGGTCCATAAAAATTTCTGCAATTAATGGGCTTAACGGAGACCCCATTGCGAGGCCTTCTTTTTGAGAAAAATATTGATTATTAAATCGGAAATAGTTTTGATCTAAACATAATGAAGTGAGCCTTAGGAGATCATCCTGTTCGCCGGGAAGTAATTTTGATTTTTCAAAAAGGTGAGATAGTATATTTAAGGATTCTGTTCGGGGAACATTAGTAAATAAACTGTCGACGTCAAGTGAAACTAGTTTTGATTTATGGGGTAATATTATATCCTGTATATTTTTGATTAAATGAAGGCTATTTTTTAAGCCAAAAGCGGGAGAAAAGGATGTTTTTGATTTTATGATGGTATTAAGTCAACGAGCCAAATTATATGCTGGAGCCCCCACATAAGAGACAACTGGACGTATTGGTATGTTATCTTTGTGAATTTTCGGCAAACCATACAGAAGAGGAGCGCGAGGATTCATAGGGATCATTGAATTCGGTGGATTCGGAAAAATGTATGGGGTATTTTTGACAGCTAACTTCAACTGAGCAGTATATTTATAAAAACAATACAAAAACAAAACAATAGACAATACAAAAACAATAGACATGACTTTGGAATTTTCCGCAAACCAACATATACGGATGCTGTCATTCCGGCGTCCTCATGCCATCCATGGCAACATAAAATGGCAGCATTCCACTGCTATGTTAACAGATTATTGTGTGTTCCATTATCACCTCGGAACTACCAAAAAGAATTAAATACCATCTATCACGTTGCTGTTGCCAATGGGTATGGTAGGGAGATGGTGGATGGTCTCATCCGTAAGAGGAGAAGCTTAATGGTGCGTGATCTCTTGTATGCGGCTCCCAAAGATATAACTCCCAATAAATATCGTTCTAGTTTAACCTATCTCGGTCCAATTTCAGAGCGAATCGCAAAAACGCTCCGTCGTAACAACATCTTCGTTGCATTCAGAACAAACAATTCTTTGCAATCTATAACAAACTGTAAAGATAAAAGAGGTAGACATGAACAATCAGGTGTCTACAAGATTGTTTGTCCTGATTGTAATGGCGTGTACGTGGGTCAAACTGGTAGAAATTTTGACACACGTTACCGGGAACATATGGCCGCATATAGGAATGGTCACGCGGATAAATCTAACTTTGCTAAACATTTAATAGAATCAGGTCACAGTTTAACTAGTAACCATACATACAATATATTACATAAATCGGAAAAGGGTTTTAAATTAAATATACTAGAGCAGTTAGAAATAATAAAACATAATAATAACCCAAGTTTTACACTGCTGAATGAACAAATTAATGTATCCAACTCGCCATTACTGAGGATTTCCAACAGTAATAATCACCAGATTACGTCAGACCCGGTTTCTGCCGGCGTGAATCACTAATTATCAACAACGTCATTAGATAACCAGTGGGCGAGTAGGGTATAAATACGCCACGCTCAGTGAACGATGTTCACTTTGCGACTAACCATCGTAGAGTCAACTTACCCTGATGATGCTCCGTTTCGGGGCGAAACACGTGTTGGTGCTGGTATGTATGTTGGTATATACTTTTAATTATTGTAGTGCATGTTTCCGTTGGGGGAGGGAGGGAGGTGCCACGCATGTCTTAAAGTATATACCATCATACATGTTATCCGCGGATTGTTGCAAAGTAGACTAATACTAACTTAATAGCTTGGTTTGTCACTAGAAGGGCCCCCATGGAGCTGATAGTCGGGGCTCTTATACACTGGGGCCCCGTATAATTTATACGGCTAATACGACACAGACATAATTATGCAAAATCCCGATTATACACGATTTAAAGTTAAAGCTGGGTAGTTGTTGTAGTTGAGGCTTATGACTGTACAAATAAATAACATTTAAGAAATAAACATTTTATTAACTCATTGACCAAAAAGGCAATTCACAATTTTATTGCCTCAGTACGAATCAAGAGATTATTGTTCCTTACATTACAAAATAAATTTTTAACAAAAACAATTTATTACACTCATAATAAATCTTGAAAATTGTCATACTGACTTAAAAATATTTTGTTTTTATCAATGTTAAATCGTTTCTCACGTATAGGTAGCATTTGAATAAATTACTCAACGATAATCTGACAATTTTAAAAAACAAAACTCATTATGTTACATTTAAAATCAGTATGACACAATTCAAATATTACATAAACACACCATTCATATCTTACATAATTATATCTTTAATATCTTCGCAATTAAATTCATCAATATCGTTAAATAAACGATTTTAAATAATCACAGTTTTTCTTTCAGTAGTGTTTTACATTTTATAGGGTCGATCCTCATTTTAGGATTCGGTCCACGTGTAAGTCAGTTTCAAATTGAATTATTTTACAAAAGAAACCTGTATGTTTTTACTTGTTATAAAAAATAAATGGATTGGAATTTTTGCGACAATGCCCATGTTTCTAAAACGAATGCCTTATTCAAATAATGTATCTCTTTTTTGCTCATAAAATTAACTTAATCGGCTTTTCTTTTATATTTAAGACGAGTAACCGCCCTCGCTTTGCTTCGGTTTTCTTATTTTTTTACACCTTGGGTTACATTATTGGAGTTTTATTAAGGATCCCTAATTTTTTTGAAAATATAATATAGCCTATGTTACTCGGGGATAGTGTAGCTTCCCAACAGGGAAAGAATTTTTGAAATCGGTTCAGTAGTTTCGGAGCCTATTAAATGCAAACAAAAAATCAAATCTTTCCTCTTTATATATTAGTACATATTGATTGCAAAACTGCGATTCTGTCAATAAAAAAAAACTATATTTCAAAAAAGTATGTACAATATACGCGTTTTAAATTTTAAGCAGTTTCACAATTGTGTAAAAGGTAGTTACTAAAAATTTACTGGACAGGATTTTTGAAATTAGATTTAAGAGAGAATTTAAATAAGAGTCTTTCTTACATGTTTATAGTCACTCAGCGTTTCTGGAAATAAAAAAAGGTAGATATGAAACGCGGGGTTCGGAATACACAGCCAGCGCCGTTAAAGAGTGCTTGTAATAAATATGAACGCTTATTAATATGAAACTTGGGACATACGTTAGATTATATTTCACTTTTCACTATAATACGAGTACTCACGATATTTTTTTTTCCGATATTTCGACCCAGTTGCATGGCTCGTGGTCACGGATGAACTGTTCATGCAACTGGGTCGAAATATCAGTGTACAAAATAAACGTAAGTACTCGTATTATCGTAAAATGTGTTAAGTCCACGATGAGTTAAGTTTAAAATCTTATATTTCAGTTAGGGAATAAATCCCTTGCTATAATTTTGGCGTTTATAATTATGTTTCTGTTTTCCTTTTACAAAACCACTGTATCTCTGGCGCATTAATTAACTTATAATTAATGCCATCAACTTATCCCATCTTACTTTAAAAACAACAGAGATGAGTAAAAAAAAACAACTGTAAAATTTGGAATTCGAACCTCATGGTACTTAAATGATTAATACAATAAGTGTGTACGAGTAAAATTAACTTTCTAACCATTATTTACGCCCCAACTCAGAGTTACTAATGGTTACTTAAATCGCTCCTTGGTAAAGAATCACCATACAAATTATGTACTAAGGAGCGATTTAAGTAACCGTTAGTGACTCTGAGCAGGGGCGTAAGTCAATTATTATGAAAAGTAAATTTAAATAACATTAAAGTACAAAAATTGATCTCCATAATTGATTCAGGCTGGAAACAAAAATTTTAAGTTATTTACACAATCTAAAAAAAAAACAAATTCAAATTTAAAGCTATGTATCGAAAAATATTATATTTCTTTTTTAAACAAGTGCCATTATAATTAGTGCTTAGTCTAATGTATTAACATCTAAATAGTTGTGAGATAAATACACACGGCAAAATAAAATTGATTTTACAATTCATTTTATTCAGTTCAATAAATTTGTATATTTTTTAATTCAATTATTTTCCATTCTTCTCGGACAATAACTATTTAAACACGTATTCTAAAAACCTTTCATAATGTGATTTTTCATTATAATTTCATGCCTAACAGTCTTACAGTCCCAGATACAATTTTTACGTCTAAATACGGCCTATCTAGGCCTACCTAGGCAGCACAGCATGCCTAAACTTTGTTTATTCATTTAATTAATACATTTAAATCCCGTTTTTTTACCAGGATAAAATTTAACTTAATCATGATTATTTGGGTAGTAGCCATTTTGGCCCGAATCCACTTGTATAACTACACAATTACTGTCTTTGACAACAAACTTTTGTCCTTTATATTGTACATCATTATTCAGAAACCGATAAAATTATATAAAATAGCGGGAAAAAAATTCAAAAATGATGCACGTTAGAAATAGACACAGAGCTAGAACTCTGATCATCATTGAGCCAAGTCAAGGAATCGTGTCTCATTATACGTTATAACCATATAATTATCATAATTATATGGGCCTATTTAGGCCTATGTTGTAAGTTATATGGACATATTTAGGCCTACTATTTTCAATGAGTCATAGTTGATTGCGCTGTCAACATCAATTATACACAGGTAGACCATCACCTGGAATAAGATATAGGGCACTTATTATCCCGGGAAACGCGGGCATAGCCGCAGGAAGAGTGATAGTTTATTATCAGTTAATACTTAACCACAATCCCACCTGATGGTAAAGTAAAACCATCTCCATATCCAAAAGTTATCAATACTCAAACAACACAGAATATTACGTACAAAAATATCAATTTATTATTTTCAGAGCACTGTCATTCGAACTCATTCTCAATTCATTCATTCACACGAGATCCATTTTTCAATCTCAATTAATTTTTTTTTTACATAAACGCTCCAAAATTGGCCCCTTCACCACAATCGGATTAAACACACTTAATTCAACTTTACCACCTTGTCACAGAGTCCAACCATCAAGGGGTTTTGTAAATGCCGGTCATGTCCAACGTGTCTTCGTCGATGCCATCGTAGACCTTATTGTCAGGGACGTAAGGTTCTTTTGGGTCTTCTTTTAACGCCTTTTCAAGGATGGCTTCTAGTTTGGGTTGTACATCGCCTAGTAACGCCCTCTGAGAGGGTTCTGAGGCCCAACAAGCTTGCATCACCTCCCAACATTCATCTGTGAAGTGTGGCAGACGTTCTGGTCGAAGACCTAAAGATAAATGGATACGATATATGAATAGCAATACGATATGAATATTCGTCACTGAGTCAAATATTTTTTTTTTACAACTACCCTCATTCCTTCCCTCAGTTCTATTACGTTTACAAATAGTGATCATATCAAAACTTCATCTATAAAACTAAGAATTTTTATTCTACATCTGTAAAAATCAGAAATTTTAAACATAAAACTACTTCAAACGAACAAAAAATCCGAAGAAATGCGAAGATTGCCGATAGTAAATTAACTAATCGGTTCCTTACCTCTCTTTACTTTGCTCCAGAGTTGCTCCTTGTTCTGAAAAGTCTCGAATGCACTCGGTAGCTTGATGTTGCCGGCGCATACGTACCTACACACAGAAACACAAACATACAAACACTCGTGCAACACTTATCTATACTAATATTATAAAGAGGAAAGATTTGATTGTTTGTTTACATTGAATAGGCTCCGAAACTACTGAACCGATTTAAAAAAATTATTTCACTGTTGGGAAGCTACACTATCCCCGGGTGACATAGGCTATATTATATTTTCAAAAAAATTAGGATCCTAAAGCTTCCCGCCCACGTCAGTCTTTTTGTAGGACCGATAATCGGGCCGATTTTTCCTGCCATGTTATTTCTGATCGACTTTTTGGAGGACGTGTGCGTTGCACTATTGCTATCAGTACGTTCTATTTTTCTCCTTCAAAAAATCGGTCACCGATTATCGGACGTGGGCGGGAAGCCTTAATAAAACTCCAATAATGTAACGCAAGGTGTAAAAAAATAAGAAAACCGAAGCAAAGCGAGGGCGGTTACTCGTCTATACTAATATATAAAGAGGAAAGATTCGATTGTTTGTTTGCATTTAATAGGCACCGAAACTACTGAACCGATTTGAAAAATTCTTTCACTGTTGGCAAGCTACACTATCCCCGGGTGACATAGGCTATATCATTTTTTCAAAAAAATTTGGATCCTTATAAAACTCTAATAATGTAACCCAAGGTGTAAAAAATAAGAAAACCGAAGCAAAGCGAGGGTGGTTACTCGTATTTAATAAATACGTAGAGTTTACCCATAGCTGCGCCATGGATGGGTAAACATAACCATCTGACTCAACTCTTTCAACTTAAAATCTGTATGAGCCCTTTTTTCATATTTAACCATTGAAAACCATAACGACTTTTTTGAAAAATAATTCAAAAATAACAGTTATTTGCTTATAGGGGCCATCCATAAATTACGTCACACGTTAGGGAGGAGGGAGGTGGTCGATGAAGTGTGACATTGTGTGACAAGGGGTGGGAGGGGGTCCTAAATTTCGTGACGTCACATTTCAAACTCGAATAATTGGTATGTATAGATAAATATTAAAAAACAATTAACGGAAATAAAACTTATTTCGGAACTGCTGTTTTAATTTAATAATTTTTAGGTGTAAAATTTCATAATATGTGACGTCACACTAGGGGGGAGGTCTCACTAATGTAACCAGCTGTGACAAGGGGGGGGGAGGGATCAAAAAGTCATGAAATTAGTGTGACGTAATTTATGGATGGCCCCTAATGGTGAACGCTTATTTTGTCCGCACCGTACGCGCCGGACGCGCCGCATCGGGCTCTCATATGATTTCATACAAATGCGGCGCGTCCGGCGCGGACGGTGCCGATATCTGTATGTGCGTTCACCTTAAGGGACTACACGGCGACCTATGACCATTTTTCATTCTCTATGTACAACTTTTATAAGTATAACATAGCCTAATAAAAACTGGTGAATTAAATACTAATCAGCGCACACAGCATTTGGATTTTGCTTTGACAACGACGATATTACATAAAACCCTTAACACTTAAATAAACACTATTTACCGTATTGGGGCGGCTTAGAATATTAACCTCAATACCACGCCGGATGGGTGTCGTAAGAGGCGATTAAATCTGGCCCGCTGGTGGTAGGGCTCCTCGAGGGATTATATTGGTAATATTGATTTTAATTGTTAGTTAATACCATTATTACTATTATTATTTCTCCATGGGGTTCGCCTGGATAGCTACCACCCTTAAGCATGAGTCAGCCGCCAAACAACTCGTCGTGTTCCGGCTGGGGGCTTGAGAACCTGTTCTTTCTTTCTTTTTCTTCTTTCTTTCTTGGCCGGCAACGCATCAGTGATGCCTTTGATGTAGCAGATGTCCATGGGCGACGATAGCCATTTACCATCAGGTGGATCGTCAGCTCGTTTGCCGGCTATTTCCATAAAAAAAAACACTCACCAGAACAATATCCCAAACGCATAAACATCAACCGCAGCGTCATAATCCCCGCCCAACAGCTCAGGCGCCATGTGCACCGGCGTGCCCACAACGGAGCCCGAGATCAGGGCTTCGGCCGCGCAGAACCCCAGGTCGGAGAGCGCCGCGCGGTCGTCAGCGTCCAGCAACACGTTCTTCATCTTCACGTCGCGGTGGACGAGGCCCAGGGAGTGGAGGTAGCGGATACCTGAATATTATGAATGGGTCATGTTGAAGTTTTAAAAGTTGCACGCAAATATACGTGCGTACTGCGTAATGTCTGCTTATGCGTACGTGTGTGCCTGTTTGAGAGTCGTGTGTTTGTTTGTGTGTTGTTAACAGTCCGGTCGCGACAGATCAGGGTCTAGTCTAGTAGCACATTGTTTATTTTTAAGTCGCGGTGGACGAGGCCCAGGGAGTAGAGGTAGCGGATACCTGAAGGTTAGGTGTGGGTGGAGGTTTAAAAAGTTGCACGCAAATGTACGTGCGTGTACGAGCGTGTGTGTGTATATGTGTGTGTGTGTGTGAGAGAGAGAGATTGATAGATCAGGATCTAGTCTATCAGCACGTTTTCATCTTATGAATGGAGGTAGCGTATACCTGTAGGTCAGATTTGAAGGTTTAAAAGTTGCACGCAAATATGCGTGCGTAATATTTACTGTTGCGGTTACGTGCGTGCGTGTATGTGTTTCTGTGTGATTTTGCGTGTGTGCCTGAGTGCATGCATGCCTGTGCGTGCTACACTACATCTGCGTCATTACTAACGAAAACAATCAACATCCAAATCACAAACCAACCTTCAACAATATCACAGCTGATCCTCATCCGCGCCGGGAAGGACAGCCCGGCGCGCACCGCCGCGTGCAAGTCGCGGCAGTACCGCGGAGACACCAACAACACCCCGGGTGCTGCGCCCCCGCCGCTTCCACTGCGTTGGACTAGCGAACCGAGGAGCTTCACTATGCGAGGGTGGGACGGGATGCTCCTAAAAGAGTTAACGTTTCGTAGAGGGGGTATGAAGAAACAATCTCCATGTTGTCTAATTTCTTGTCCAACATGTTGTCCAACTTATTGTATATTCTTTAGCGTACAATGCGCTAGTGTTTTTCTTAAAATTGTTTATGACTGCCATCAACTATCACATGTATCACACCTATTATTATAAAAATACCACTTTATTTTGCGGTTTCCTAATGGAGCAACTACAGAACTAGTGGTACGGCACAACTATATACAACTAAGTACAACTACTTTACTATAACCATTCCTTTCGACACAATTCAACGTAACAGTCTTTTTTATTGTATTCACACTTAGATACGTACGTCAGAACCGTCAACAGATTTTGATGTAAATTGGTGGACTGACTGATTACTTATCGTCGCTGCGCGTGCGAATCCGCGTAAGAGCAACTTGTAAAGACCGCGTATTTGCTTTTTGATGATTTTACAGGAGGAAGATAAAACTTAATATATCAGCGATATTAATTCTTATTACCGACTGAACTTAACAGCTAGTTAAAATAAAGAAAGTTGTAAAGAACTAGCTGTTAAGTTCAGTCGGTAATAAGAATTAATATCGCTGATATATTAAGTTTATCTTCCTCCTGTAAAATCATCAAAAAGCAAATACGCGGTTTTACAAGTTGCTCTTACGCGGATTCGCACGCGCAGCGACGTTATATTATTCCGAATCATAATTTATAAGGGTCATAATTTATTTTCTTTTGTTTTTCGTCTCTCTTGCTGATGCCTATGTCTTTGTTAACCGACTTCAAAAAGGAGGAGGTATTCAATTCGACTATAATATGACAGAAGTAGCCAACATTAACTATGAGTTAATGTCTGAAGAGGTTCCTATTAATCGTATTTATCCGATTGTACTTAGTTGTGTCGTTAGGAATGGTTATAGTAAAATAGTTGTGCTTAAATCAAATCAAATCAAAATCTTTTATTCATATAGGTATCACTGATACACTTATGCACGTCATTTTTTTAATCTACCAGCTTTTCGGAAGGGTGCTTTGTCATGGAGGAGAAGAAAAGCCGAAAGAAACTCCTCGCACATCTTTTAAAATCATGAGAGGTTACATAATAATATTATTTGTTTGTTCTAACCTACGCGGAACTGGATGCGGCATTAGTTTCCAGGCATCTTTGTCATTAATATATTCATTTATACTATAGTATCCTTTGCCTACTAGCTGAGATTTCACATATCTCTTAAACATTTGGATAGGTAAATCACGTATTGACCTAGGTAATTTAGTTGTACATAGTTGTACAGTCGGCCGTAGAAGTAGCTTAACATTTTAGTACTTTGTAATAGTAACTGTTTCGACAGTTTCCTAGCAACATCTATGACAAATTCAAGAAATGTAATGTGACAAGGTACTAAAATGTTGAACTACTTCTGCGGCCGACTGTACCGATGGGAACACTTTGTGCCGTACCACTAGTTGTGCGTACGTAGTTGGTCCGTTAGGAAACCGCATTTTTTATGTTTGTTACCTCAGAACTTTCGACTGGGTGAACCGATTTTGATGATTCTTCTTTTAATCGAAAGCTGGTGCTTGCCATGTAGTCCCACCTAAATTTGAGCGAGATCCGACGAGTAGTTTTTGAGTTATCCCTAATTTCGAAGTCGGTTATTTTTTATGTGTTGTCCATAGCACCCGACATAGGAAATCCTAGCGTTGGGCTATGAGTATATTATAGCGTTATTATTATTGTTGTTGCGATATGTGCAGCCATACTCACCTGGTATAAAAGAACTCCATAGCCAGCTCGTGATAATGTACTCACCTGGTATAAAAGAACTCCATAGCCAGCTCGTGATAATGTACTCACCTGGTATAAAAGAACTCCATAGCCAGCTCGTGATAATGTACTCACCTGGTATAAAAGAACTCCATAGCCAGCTCGTGATAATGTACTCACCTGGTATAAAAGAACTCCATAGCCAGCTCGTGATAATGTACTCACCTGGTATAAAAGAACTCCATAGCCAGCTCGTGATAATGTACTCACCTGTATAAAAGAACTCCATAGCCAGCTCGTGATAATGTACTCACCTGGTATAAAAGAACTCCATAGCCAGCTCGTGATAATGTACTCACCTGGTATAAAAGAACTCCATAGCCAGCTCGTGATAATGTCTCTCATCCGCCGGCCACACCGACTTGACGGCCGCGGGGGCGTGGCCTGCCCACGCGCCGCGCACTGCGTACACCACGCCGTATTGACCTCTGCCTGTTAGACCGATGACTGTACAGTCAGCAACAGAGGTATGCAGGGCGTGATACAAAAACGTTGGGTGTTGTTTTATATAACACGGGTAAAACGTTGGGTGTTGTTTTATATAACACGGGTAACCGCCCTCGCTTTGCTTCGGTTTTATTATTATTTTTTTACACCTCGCAAGGTGTGGTCAAAAAAGGATCCCTAATTTTTTTGAAAATATAGTATATTGTCACCCGGGGATAGTATAGCTCCCCAACAGTGAAAAAAATTTTCAAACCAGTTCAGTAGTTTCGGAGCCTATTCAATGCAAACAATCAAATCTTTTTTCTTTATAATAATAGTATACACAATTTCTGTGTTAATATCAATGTTTAATGCTGCCTATACACATATGGTATGATTTAACGTAGATAATAATACAAATACTCTTTAATATTGAACATGAGAGGTTTTTGTATCATGACCTCTATACCTAATTTTTTCGCTGACGGTACACTTTAAGGTTTATAGCAGTTTATAGCTAACAGGGTTAAATAGGGGTTGAAAGTTTCTTGAAAATCCGATATTTTTTTTGTTAGCGTCACAAAAACTGTGAAATTAGTGAATTATGAAATATCGAATGAAAAAGAAAGTCAAATACATATTAGAAAACTATAGAACCCTGTTAAAAGCAAATAGCATTTCGCTTACCAATCTCCCGTCCTAGTTCCGGGGTTCCGTACATGAGCAGGTCGCACATTGACGTACTCTCCAGACACAATCGGGCGAAAGACGGCGCGTATCTTGAATGGAACAGGACAACTTACTTCAATATCGTTAAGTATCATAATATAATTGGATTGACATTCTATATCGGCGTGTTCCACATAATGTTCCCACGTATAGTTTGTAGGATAAATGTGAAGACATGTCAAGGCTAATCTCTGAAATGGCTGGACCAATTTTGACGGGACTTTCACTGGCAGATAGCTGATGTAACAAGGAGTAACTTAGGCCACTTTTATTTTAGAAAAAAAAATAGTTTTAGAAAAAAGAACAATAACTTTTTTCTTAAATACCACCCGGACGAAATCGCGGGTAACAGCTAGTTACACAATAATAATTATGTTACATATATGTACATATGACATTTGCCTTCTCTATTATATAATATTTTGCCCCGACTTATCCTATTTCATATCTGTAGCCCTATCAGATTTGTAAATATTTATTAAAACACTTGTATGTACTCATACATTTGTCTGACGCAATATACCAGAAAACCTGAACATAATATAGGTATGTATACTCACTTCTTCCTGATAGCTAGTTTAACGTCTTCTGTATGATGCAGCCTGCTAGCCAATGCATTCTCTAGCGTAGCCAGCGCCGACTGATACCTCTCGTGCGCTTCGCTGAGCCGCTCTATGATCTGAGAGTTTACATGTACTGGCTTAGAATACATCTGTGTAAAGGCTTTCAGATTATGTACGATTAAGTTAGTACTCTTACAAAGGCTTCCCGATTGCTCCCATATTTTCGTATTTGTCTGTTAAGGGGCCATCCATAAATTACGTCACACGTTGAGGGGGTCGATGTAGTGTGACATTATTTGATAAGGGGTGGGACGGGGTCCTAAATTTCATGACATCACATTTCAAAATCGAATAATTAAATATTAAAAAACAATAAAATTAATGGAAATATAACTTAATGTCACAACTGCTGTTTTAATTTAATAATTTCTAGGTGTAAAATTTCATAATATGTGACGTCACGCTAGGGGGGAGGAGGGGTCAAAAAGTCATGAAATTAGTGTGACGTAATTTATGATGGCCCCTAATAGGCTCTATGAGAAATTGACAGGACTCCTTAAATATACGTATACAAGGCAGTTTCTTTGAAGTCGGTTATTTTTTTACTCCAGACGCAAAAATAGGAGTGTCATATAAGTATAACATGTCTGTTTGTGGCATCGCAGCTCCCAAACGATGGACCTATTTTGATGCGGTTTTTTATTTGAAAGCTGTCCAGTCGTGAACGAGATGGTTATTAGCTAACAAAAATTAAATTATAAAAGGGGGGGGGGGGGGGGTTAAATTATAAAAGTAACAGTTATTTAGCAATGGTCGAACCTGTGTGGATATAATCCTGGCCAGTCGCTGCGGGCTGAGCGAGTGCACGGTGTGCAGCGCCACCCGCCGCCGCCACACGGGGCTGAGCACGCAACAGGCGTCTTCCGCCTCGTCGCCCGCTATACGCAACCTGACGGACACATAATTAATAAATTAATTAAGCCTTTTTTATTTCCTTAATAGACAATTCATACAATTTTATAATGATTAAATAGCATGCAATAGTATTATCTTTTTTTTTACATTAGATAAGTTAGTGCTTGACAACAATCCCACCTGATGGTAAGTGGCGATGGAGGCCAAGATGGTGAACGCACTAACTTAATAAATGCCTATTCACTCTTCTCTTGAAGACACCTACATTGTAGGTGGACGGGAACACCCACGCAGGCAAGCTATTCCAGTCCTTCGCGGTACGCACTATGAAAGATGAGGCGAATCGCCTGGTTCGCAGCGGTGGGATATTCACTACGTATGGATGGATGCTTGCCGTACGACGGGTTGTTCGATGGAGGAACGGGGATCTATCTATATATATCTATTAAGGACCTCCCTATAGAGTAAAGGCTTCCTCTATTTTTCTCCATATTACATAATTTTGTCACTCCCTTTATCTGACGGACACATACGAATACTATATTAGATTGTTTAGCAAACAATTATTTTTAATCCAAGAGTACTTTTTTGATCCTGAGCGCGCGATAACGTCAATATGGCTGCATCGGAATGCTTACTTAGCGCGATAGGTCCCAGATGTTGTCGTGCCCCTGCCATACTTGCGTTTATGTGTGACGTCATTCTTAATGCGTCACTCACATTAGAACGCAGATATTTATTTATTTATTTTTTTAACTTTTCGGGAAACTAACAGCTAGGTACATAAAAAAAATAATAACAGGTAAAAATGGCAGTTAAAAGTTTGAAAGTTTGTAATATAAATAAATAATATTGCAGTGGCAACCCTGTAAGAACCGTGTCCACGCGACACGACTGCTCTAGCGGCTAGACATATGTGTACTCGATTACAGTGCGACCAACTTATCTGTAAAATGGCGAAAATTGGAACTAATGCCGCCTCATACATAAGTTCTTTGTGTTCATTCATTGACATTTACTACGTCTCGAATTGCGTCCAGTGATTGGTCCAATGCTTCCGACAGGGCCCTCCGTCAATTCACAGATAAGTTGGAGGCACTGTACCAACAACAGCTCACCTGTACAAGAACCGCCTGAGCGAGTCGAGCAGCGTCCCGAGCAGCGAGAAGGACGCGAGCGCGCGCAGCTCGACGCGGCGTGTCGCACGCACCAGCTGGCGCGCGGCCGCGCTGCACGCCGGCGCCGCCTCCAGCCGACACGACCGCTCTAGCGACTCTAGACATCTGTGGTGTATCAGTCTGTTAGTTATTGATATGCGAAGAAGCGTTTATAGGCCGGCGGCTTGTGTCGTTCCTAGCACCGTGTCCTACGTGGGCGACTCAAAGCAAATGCGATCGCGAAGCGATCCGATGCGAATTCAGTGCGATGCGGAGCGAAGCGGCGACTCTGTCCTACGTGCGCGCGAATTGTCACTTCACCGCCACTGACATACGCCGCGCCGCTGAAGTTCGCGCGAAAATATCAAACCAACTGATCGCGTTCGCTTCAAATCACGCTGCACTGCAACGCCCTCTACGTGCTTTTGGTCACGTAAGACACTTCAATACATGTCGACTGTTTGTTATTTTCGCTTCGCGCCGCGTCGCTTCGCGTTCGCGTTGATTCGCCCACGTAGGACAGCGCGTAGGCGATCGACAAAGTTAAGCAACAACGGGCGCGGTCGGTAGTTGGACGGGTGACCGCTAGAGACAAAAAATTCTTGAGCGTCTTCGTGCTTTGGAGGGCACATAAAGCCGACGGTCTCAGTTGTTATCAAAATTCAAATGTTTTATTCAAAATTAGTTTGATCTACAAATATTTTTGAAAGTCATGCAAGCTACGCCATTGCTTCAACGAGGCCTTATTGTGAAAGGGCCCGGGATATCATAACATAACAGCCGTTATGTTGGAGGCCTGTGGGCGACATGAAAACTTCCGGCACTTGGGTTGACCACTAGCCCCTGCACCAATACGCACTGGAGCAGCGTGGTGGAGTATGCTCTAGGCCTCCTCAAGAAGAGAGACCCATGCTCAGTAGTGGGCCATTAATGGGCTGAAGCCAGCCATTGCACAATCTACTACATAGAAAATAAATGAATCTCTGAATATACAGCTTAACCCACTTCAAAATTAGGGATAACTAAAAAACTTCTCTCCATATCTCGCTCAAATTTAAATGGGACCACATGACAAACACTAGCTTTCGAATATAAAAAGATTCATTAGAATCGGTGCACCCCGTAAAAAGTCATTACCTCCTCTTTTTTTGAAATCGGTTAAAATAAACATATATAGTAACTGAACGAAATCAAAAACATCAGAACATCTTGACAAACTTTCATATTTATAATATTTTATAAATAAACTATAAATAAACGCTTACACACTCATACCCCCGTAGTAGGTTATTTACCTGTGTCGCGGGTGGCATGGACGACACATATAACATCACAATAACACCCATGACCAAGTACAAATATTTATCTGTCACATAAATATCTGCCCCGGCCGGGAATCGAACCCGGGACCCCTCGCTTCACAGGCAGGGTCGCTACCAACTAGGCTACAGGGTCGTCTAGTGGGATTTTTTTTTTATGGAAATAGCCGGCAAACGAGCTGACGATCCACCTGATGGTAAGTGGCTATCGTCGCCCATGGACATCAGCAACACCAAAGGCATCACCGATACGTTGCCGGCCAAGAAAGAGAGAAGAAAAAGAAAGAAAGAACTGGCTCTCAAGCCCCCAGCCGGAACACGACGATTACTATAGTATTTTTCGTAAAATCATATAATTACCTTTGCAAGGTGCCGAAATACGTGTCCTTGAGGCAGTCGACAAACTTGACAAGTTTCAGGCTGATTTTACGGCTCAACTTCGACAGAACTGAAACACAACAACATATTATGTAAATGCAACTAAGAACATATAAAACAAGTTGCACTAGCAATATGAATTTAGTCACTATATCCCTGCCATGTTTGTCACGACCATACCACCACGACAATGTACGTCGTGAAATACAATCTTCATACTGTACAACCTTCTGCTAACTTTACGAATCATTCGGTTTAAAAGTCTTATCGCCAATCTCCCATCTCTTTCTATGCAAGCAAAGCTCTCCTGTGTGAAAGAGACAACATGCACTCACCAGTCTGTTGTACATCCAGAGAGGCCTGCTTCACAGATATGTTACTAGCGTTAGTGCACACAGTCACGTCAGTAGCGCACGACCGCCAGCCGCTGTGCGAGAGAGAGTACCCCTGACTCATGCTCTCTCTCTCGTTTTCTACTCGGATCATATCAATTTGTGATGTTACCGACACGTCCTCTGATTGAGTCTGGAATATGACAGAGTATGATGTATATGTATAGGAAACGCTGACGTCATTGAGGTATTATTTTAATTGTGTGCGTTCTTCACAAAGCTGAAAAAATCTTAAAAGCTTGAATGAGCTTTGGTATTATCAATAAAAAAAGGGTGCGTGTACTTTTGTACGCGCGTGAGAAGTTATACATCTTTGGCATAATTAAATAAATATTTAACTATATTTTAATCTATAAAAATAAATAAAATTGGAGTGTCTGTTTGTAATATTAAAATAACCGCTTTTTACTAAGTTAAGACAAAAATTGTAAAAAATGTTGTTTTGGTACATGTACCGTGTATACATCCAAAAGCACTTAGTAAAAAGCGGTTATTTTAATATTACAAACAGACACTCCAATTTTATGAATTTGTATAGATTCACAATTACATCTAACATACCAAACTTCAACTGTTTTGTATTAAAACAAACCAAACCCCATCATTTCATAAGCGTTACCAAATAAGCTACAATAAAAAAAACAAACTCACCAACAACCGGCTGTAACATTCACTAGCGCACAAACTCTCATCATTCGACGCTATAATCTCATAATCGTCGAAGTTATAACTATCATACGACACCGCCTCCTCGACGTCAGAATCAGAATCCTCTCCATCGATCCGTTCCTCACGATCGGTTCCTTCGATCTGCACGTTCTGGGTGTTGTTCCTGTTCATTTGTATCGATACTGTAGGACTGGTTGCTTGGGAGTAGAATATCGAGTTCGATATCATGAATCGCTTGTCCTGATGACATGGTAAGTCTGTAACAAGGTTTAATTCACAGTTATATTATTTTGACGACCCGTGTGGCGCAATGGTTATCATGTTGGATCGCCGCACCAAGGGTACTGGGTTCGATTCCCAGCGAGGCTGAAGTTTGAATGATGAATTTGAATTTCTGTTCTCGGTCTGGGTGTAAGTGTTCTTGTTTCTGTGTGTTGTCCATGGCACCCACGACATAGGGAATCTTAGTGTGGGGCTATGAGTGTGAAGCGTTATTTATATTTATTTATTTATTTATTCAAACGTCAAGTTGTAATCAAGAGTGTAATAAAGTTATAGTTTCTGGGTTGAATGTGAAAACATGTTTTTTTTAATATACTATAAAATTAGATACGCAACACTCTTAAGTAAGCCGGAGCAGAACGTGACTTATGCCCCGTAACGTACGTATGCCATTTCCAGTAGTATTTATTTGTCTTATCTGTCATATTTTGCCCCACTTTACCCCGATACAGATAAGTGTTGCCCTCTCTGGTATTTTAAAGTTTATTTTTGGCATGAATTCACATTTATCCGATTAGTATAACTATAGTACTCGCAGTATCTCGCTGCACTCGTTAACATATTGCGTGCTCACTCGCACTCAGACCTAAGACGTAAGTGCGAGTGAGCGTGCAATATGTATCTACCAATACCATACCATCAACACTCCAGTCCATGTTGTTGACCTCTGACCGCATCTCTTGCAGCACCTCCTGCATTATCTGAATCAGCTCGTGCTTCTTATTGCCTTCCGAGAACATCTCGTTGATAGTCTGTGGAATAATATGATGAGGAAATAGTAGATGGTTTACCAAGGGTATAATCAGCTATTTTTAAGGCGAGAGTGTTTCTTGAATCCTGATCTCTTATCAACAGCTCGACTGCTCATTGCAGAATGCTGCTAATGTAGGATTCAGTAGTTATAAGTTCATCAACTTTTATAAATGTGAATACATGTAATTTTTTTATAAACTTTAAATCAGATAGGGCAACACTGTCATTTGTAATAGGGGAAGGTGGGGCACAATATGACAGATACGACCAATAAAAATACCATAAAAATACTGTTGATGTGGTTAAGATTACTTTACGCCCCAACTCAGTCTCTAACAGTTACTTTAATAGCTCCTTAGTACAACTTGTATGGTGATTCTTTACTAAAAAGCGATTTAAGTAACCGTTAAGTGACTCTGAGTTGGGGCGTTAGATTCGTAACTTACATAGGTTCACTTACTTTTTCATAAAGTTTATTAAAAAATGATATGTCTTCACATTTATCGTGATAGACCTTTTAAATTTATCATAATAATATAAGCTATTAATTATTTTCACATGTCCATAATACCATTTAGTTGGCATAGGGGATGACTTTAAACAAAATTCTAATATCAATTCTTTGTTCAATCCGTTCAGACCACCATCACATAAACCTGCATTCTGCATTCCTCATACACCTACATTCTGAATTCCTCATACACCTGCATTCTGCATTCCTCATACACCTGTATTCTACACACCTCATACACCTGTATCCTGCATTCTTCATACACCTGCATTCTGCATTCCTCATACACCTGTATTCTACACACCTCATACACCTGTATCCTGCATTCCTCATACACCTGCATTCTGCATTCCTCATACACCTGTATACCTCATACAGCTGCTGCTCCTGCCTGGCCACGTACTGGATCTTCTTGGGTACCACCTGCAGCTCGCGCGCCATGTCGAAGGACGCCAGGATGAACTGCTGCAGGAGCTTCACGTGGACCTAAACAATGACAAAGATAATAATCTATACTAATATTATAAAGCTGAAGAATTTGTTTGGTTGAACGCGCTAATCTCAGGAACTACTGGTTCCAATTGGAAAATTCTTTTTGTGTATCAAGGAAGGTTATAGACTATATAACATCATATATTTTAGTAGTTTTTTCCACAGATTAACGTGGGTGAAACCGCGGGGCACAGCTAATAAATAATAAACGCTAACACACTCATACCCCCGCAGTAGGTTTTCACCTGTGTCGCGGGTGGCATGGACGACACATAACACATCACAATAATACCCATGCCACCCGCGACACAGGTAATAACCTACTGCGGGGGTGTGAGTGTGTAAGCGTTTATTTTTATTTTATTTTTTACGAGTAACCGCCCTCGCTTTGCTTCGGTTTTCTTATTTTTTTACACATTATTGGAGTTTTATTAAGGATATTTTTTTTTTTTTGAAAATATAATATAGCCTATGTTACTCGGGGATAGTGTAGCTTCTCAACAGTGAAAGAATTTTTCAAATCGGTTCATTAGTTTCGGAGCCTATTCAATGCAAACAAAAAATCAAAACTTTCCTATTTATATATTAGTATAGATTTCTAATCTATACTAAATTGTATAATGTAATATTGATCAATATGTACACTAACACTATTGACTTTATAATATAAAATCATTTGCACTAATTCATTAGGATGGATTCGGCCATATATCGTGTCATATAAAACAAGTAAAAAACAATATTCAAATAGTTGAAGAACTAATTACATGATGAATGAACATACATTCCTTACCTCACTCAATTTAGTGCACTGTTCCAATAAGAAACTCTGTGTACTTTCCGTCGCAAACTTGAGTACATTGTTCAGGAATATCGACCGACTCTTCACACACCTATCGCTCGCTCCCTCCCACTTCCGTTTGTGTCCGTCCGTGTTGGGACCGTCGGATGCGCCTTTGTCCGCCATTTGCATTATTTCCACGTCATCTAGTATCATCCATTGACTTTTGACGTGGTATTTTGATGGTGGGTTAGCTGTGAATGATGGTAGAAGTTTGTATATTTGAACGTTTGTTCTGTAACGCTAAACCCGCTCAACAGATTTGGATGAAATTTGACACACACATAGTTTATTACCAGGATTAAATGATGAAAAGATATAGGTACTTACACATCAACTCCCATTGATCCAGTAGTTCATTCATGAAGGCCATTTGTTCTTCATTATGTCTTCGGTTCGATGCTTCGGTTTTTTCTGAAAATCCTTGTGTATTACTGAAATAAAACAAAATATGATGTTAATAATAATTAAGTTTAAAGAATCTTTATTCTCAAAAAAGACAAAAGTATGTCACTTACTTGAGAACAATAGTTAGAACTAAGTAATTAAAAGATTATACTTTATCCGTCAATTAATATAGTCCGCTATATAGATATAGTACTCATCCAAAGCATTTATTTGCTTAACAGTGTATAATCTGACATAACATGTTCAGCCAATTTAATCTTGAATGCTTTGAATGGGTGCACATTTTTAACTATTTCTGGTAACTTATTGTAAAGCTGCGCTCCCTCAAAGGTAACAAGTTCTCAATAATTTACAATAAAAAGCAAATAAGTTCTTATTCAACTGTAGGTATTAGTACGGCCGACGTATCTTGGCGCGTCTGAACTTCGCGCAGAAGGCTGCGCAGTAACATAATACGGCAATGTTCGGTACGCGGCGTATTATGTCTCAGTCACACGTTAGCATGTTCGTGTCGCTATCTCTGTCTTACACGTGCTAAAGTTCGCAGAGCCTATGTTCAGACGCGCCAAGATACGCCGGCGGTACTGTAACTCATAACCCTACAATGGGATTACGTGTCAACAACATACAAAGACAACAAACGCACACAGACAACGAGAACAGAAATTTAAACTCATCATTCAAACTGCTTCGCCTGGGATTGAACCTTTCAAGCGAGAGGGACTCAACCAACCAAGATCCAGACGGACCCATGGAGAAATATTTTATTATAACAATAAACAAATACATTTTATTCACCCCAAAAGTAGCTAACATCCATTTCGATCACGTCAGTTTTTAAACAAAAAAAATCTAAACGTGTACTTGTGTACGCGCGTGAATATTAAAAAAAACAATACTCAAAAACACAATATTCAAACAATATAATAAACATTATAATAATCATTATTTCATAACGTTAATGTTAAATTAAAAAATCACCTGTGACGTTTTTTGTCACGTTTTGTGTCACAAATCTTAAAATTTCACTCTCATAATTTTTTCCATTTATTTCGTAACGCGCCTAAATAAATATAACTTCAAAAAACCGCATCAGTTTAGCAGCTATGGTACCATAGACAGACACATAGACACATCAAACTTATAACACCCCATAGTAATAATGTCTCCCAATAAGACCAACTCACCCAATCCTCCGCTGCACCAGATCCCGATCAGACTCCGGCAGCTCATCAGCTCGGTACGGCCCCGCTGACTCCGTGGACTCGGTGCCAGCGAACCCTGACCCCTCTTCACTCACTTCCGAAGTCGTGTTTGAGAACAGGATGAACTGGAACTGAGCGTGGGGATCCAGCTCCTTCACTTGGTGAAGGTCTAGGCAGTTCTGGTGGAGGATATTGGTTACTTTAAAGTGCGTAGTATAATCAGTCACAACCCATAATTGTCCCACTGCTGGACTTGGGTCTCCTCTCAGAACGTGAGGGGTACGGGCCATAGTCTACCACGCTAGCCAAGTGCGGGTTGTTAGACTTCACACACCTTTGAGAACATTATGGAGAAGTCTCAGGTGTGCAGGTTTCCACACAATGTTTTCCTTCACCGAAGCAAGTCATATTAATACGCACATAATTTGTACTGTAAACTCAAGAGGGGTAATAGTCCATAACCCAAAAGTTGCGAGATCCCATTGACCCGAAAGCTGCATTCGCCCTTTCGAATACGCCATTCACAATCTCATCCCAGACCCTGAGAAGCTGTCACATAAAGTCTAACCCAGCCAAAAATCGAACCCCATGTTCCACAAGATCCTACAAGGAACACAAAGTTTTCGATCGTCCATAAATGAACTGCAGTATTAAATGACCAATTGAAAACCTCCTTCAATTTTTGAAAAGCGAAAAGCGAAATGACAGTTATTGACACCTAAGATATGACGTGGTTACACTTCATGTCTATTTCATTCTAGAAAAATCCAATGTATGCTCACCTCACCACTAAACACAGCTGGTCCACACTCCTCCGTCCGTCCTACGTCAACCGTCACTCTCTCCTTATCACTATCCCCACTATCACTCTTCCCCCGAGCCATGTAGTACAAATTGAACGTCGTCCAAAAGTCCTCCTCTACTTTAACACTCGAGCTCATAACACTCTCACTAAACACATTTCCCCCCATTCTATCAACCGCGTAGAGATATATGGGGGTAGAGTTCTTCAAAATGGCTTCTCGTTTGGAGTACAAGTCGGAGAATCTCTCCTTTATTTTATGACAGCTCATGTCTTGAGGGTCGGAGCCGATGTCTGGTGGAATGATGATGCGAAGACCATCTTTCAGGAAGGAGACGTTGAGTTCCACGTCAATGATCGTGGACATGTCTGACTGGTCTCGGCGCAGGAGGTCCTAGAATGTAATCAAGAAGGAAGTTAAGGATTTTTTTTATTGATACTGGCGATTCATGTAGAGGCCAATTCTTTCCATTAATAAATGAATTTCATAGACATATACATTCATATTATTATTTCAATATAACCTTATGGTTTTTCACAATCGGCTGGCTTCAACCCATTAATGGCCCACCGCTGAACACGGCTCTCTACTCTTGAGGAGGCCTAAAGCATACTCCACCAAGCTGCTCCAGTGTGGTTAGGTGGAGGGGTTAGTGGCCAACCCAAGTGTCGGAAGTTTTCATACCGTCCGAGTGCCTCCAACATGGCTTAACGACTATTATCTTACGATAACAACCGGGACCGACGGCTTTACGTGTCCTCCGAAGCACTGAAACACTCAAGAAATTTTGCCCACTAGCGGTCACCCATCCAAATACCGACCGCGACCGCTGTTGCTTAACTTTGTCGATCGCTTAGGATCCATCGACACAAGCCGCCGGGCTATGAGTGCTTCACAATTTCAAGGTTTTCCACAATAACACGTGACTTATGCAACTTTATTTATTACCTGTAGCGGCAATGTGTCCCATGGCTGTTTGTTGCACTCCAGATCCTCAACCAGCTCGAACTCGGAGTTTCCCAGGGTTAGGTGTACCTGGGTCGAAGCTCCATATTGGATCCGCAGCTGGAACCAATCAGAGCATTAAGACGAATGTCTTTTGTGAAAGGTAGGTACTGAGAGATTCACTTGGAACTTGTCTTATAAATTGGATGCATAATGCATTGGATGATATTGGCTGGCAACACATCGGCATTTAGGTATTTCTGATGTCCATGGGCAACTATAACTGCACACCTTCATGTGGCTAGTTTTTTCGTTGGTCGACTGTTAGCGTTTAAATCGAAAAGGATCAAATAAAAAAGTTTCAGCGTTAAATTTTAAAGATATAGGAAATTGATTTATATAGGATTGAAGATTCGTCCGATAAATGATGATGATTATATTCGTAAAAATTCAAATACCCATCTGCATCCTCGTGGTAGCGGCTCAGGCAAGAGTCGCCGTCCCAACAAGCAATGCAGCAACCTGGCTCTAGCAGTAGGGCTGGTCCCCAAGATCACTAGCGCAGTAGGCCGAGAACATTGTGTCCCTATATCCTGTACTGCTGTGGATATCTCTGGGTCTGAAACCGATCACCAAATTTTTATTTTTTTAGGCAATGGGAGATTTCCTGCCAGGCGAGATGGTTACCTGGGGGGCGGCAGAGCCCCCACTGATCTAGTCGGAATTTTTGTGTGTGTGCTAGCGTTTGTAGAAAACTAGGATAGCGTGGTTCAGGTCGGCGTGACGTCTTTGTGACGCGTAGTGCGGTATCGCCATAACTTCAAATGTTATTGCAGCAATTTTGCTTCCTTTTTACCCGAATGCCAAGCCAAGAAAGGGATATTTTTCCCGCGCGTATCTTGTATGTATTTTGTAGGTGAGATAATTACATATTATTAAGTAAAACAAAGTTATTTATTACTGTACAGAGAGAGAGAGACCAAAATATTTAGTTATCAGACTGGGTTGGAATGGTCTAATTATAGATTAGACATTATCATCATATAAAATTCTGGATTAGCAATTTATAGTGACGCCTATCAACCTTTTGTTATAACATTATAGGTGTAAAAAAAAGGAGTGGGATGCGAAACAGATCGTGTAAATGGGTATGATTCTAATTCCAGTTCTTGGAAAATACGGTTTATTAAGGCTTCGCAGAACTATGGGACAGTTCTTCTGAACAATAAGGATAGCTATTCTTTCTCCAGTCTGTAGCTGTAGTTACCAAAATGCAAGATGTCCTTGAGGTCTCGCAATGCTCTGACAGTGTCGCGGAGGAGAACGCGTAGCAACCGCGTTCGGGCCGCGCCACGCCGCCACCCTCCAGCCATGCGGGCCCATTAGCTGTCACCTGGAGACGAACACATCACAATGTGAAATAAAAGTAAGGTAAAAGAAATAAAAGTACCTTGAGTAAAAGGAACAAAGAAAGGGATTTCTTTTATTTATTCTTTTGTCCCTTTCCTTAGTTATATTAGCTTCAAATAAAATAAATAAATGTGTAAAGTTGTAACAGCAATAATCTTTAAATTAAATTGAGTAAATTGTTTATCTGTTTTACGTGCTACATTGGTTTTATCGACTTTCCATCTTTTCATTATCATCCATTAGTATCCACTCCAATCCATCGAATGAAAGGAAATCATTAACAATTTGAGTAACAAAAATCGTTAATTTCTTTTGGTGGTAATCTATTTTACATACGCAAAGTCACTTTAATTAATTAAGTACTCCAATGAAATAACGAAAAAGATAAGATTAAACTTAGGAGAGTAGGTTATGAAAATATAAGCAGTTAAGGAAGAAAAGATATATAAGCAGTTAAGGAAGAAAAGATAAAATATATAAATGTAGATGCAGTTGATTCTCCCTATCGGAATCTGAAATTCAGACCTTTCAAACAAAAGAGTCAATAAAATAACTTTTTATTCATTTCCATACAAAAATTACAAACAAGATGTTCTGATTGATCTAAAATTACATAAGTTTAGTTTATTTTAGTAATTTGTTTTGTGAGAGATCTGGTATTCAAGCTAAACCGAAGCCTGTATTTTGGTACACCAGGAATCCCCTTTACAAACGTGAAACATATTTAAGAACATACTCTTCAAAATTACATATGACTATATAATGTAGACTTAATGAAAACATTTAATCATTCCTAAAATTTTAGATATAATAGGTGTGAAAGGTATGGATTCCAGCTAAGAAAAAAAAAATCATGTAACTTTAAAAATCTTTTACCGAGAAGTAAAATAGAAGCCATTTTCATAGCAATACAGGGTTAAAGGTTAAAGTTAAAAGGTTCTCACATTCACCACCATTTCGTTCCACCTCAGTTTCGTTTTTCTTTCGAAAATGGTTCTGATGAAAGCATTGTTCGAATCTGACAAAGTGCAGACTCATCCAATTAAAGCTACCTGGCACAATGCTAAAGAATGCATTTGCAATAATCAGTACTTCGATAGCAACCTACCTAGAAACTGCAGATAATGTTGTATACTCGTATATTATATCACATACATAGTACCGTAAAATAAGGTAAACATGTACATAATGTGTGTAAATAAAAATAAATGTTTACATTTACGTAACCTACGATAATCAAATTAAACGGTATTCGTGTGCCAAGATAATATGCTACGTAGATACACCTTAAATCCTTGCAATAAAGCTTATTTTTCCATTGGACTATCATATAACACTATGATATGAACTTTGGTAGTTATAGTAAAATGGCCTTTGCGGTTACTTGATAATGTTCAATATTGATATTTCACTTTTAAAACGCAATTCACATGACGTGTAAAGTTGTAAACGCACATGTTCTGCGATAATTTCGTGGTAGAAATTGAAGACCGTAATTTAAGTACCTAATGAGCATGTTATAGAAGTGTTAGACGCTTCAACTAGAACCAACCTCGGTCATTTACTTATTTTGGTTGAAATGTTGGACGGAAAAGTAATAAGAGTATTTCTTCGCCGCTAATGCCCTGAGACGCCCCTAAAGAGTCGAAGTTAACATTAGTGAGCATAAAACATGAGTAAAAAATCTAACTATCAGAAGTTGCTAACCAGCATTTATACAATGGTCCCATCTATTAACATAACGTGCCTTTGGACCCTAATAAATTAATCAGAATGTCTGTGGTCTGCGAATTTAGTGACAGTGAATTTATGACAATTGGACATAGATTTTCTACAAATTTATTTGCATAAGGTAATGTAATTTTGTAGAAATTTAAACGCTTTTAAATTGAGTAGGTATCAAAGATCAAATAGTAGATTCAGTATCCAATTGTTTTTTTTTTCATTTCAATAAGCAAAATTACACACTAAACATGGTATATGACTCAGAGGATCTACCTGTATAGTCTACCGTTCATTAAAGATAAGTAAATTAACTAGAAACAGGTATTTAACCAAAGTAATAGATAAACAGCCTCAATATTGGCGATGACGCCAATAAGTCATGAAAAATACGTCATGAGGTGACCCAATAAACAAACGCAAAATATTTTATTTTGCTGGTATTGGAATTGAAAATATTTTTCAATGCTATTTCATGCTAATTTAATTTCCTTATTATAGGGGCTTTAAAAATATTTTACTCATAAAGGGATTGGGGTTAAGATAAGGTTCAGAATATAGATAGGCACATTCATCGTTTAAAGAAAATTGACATAAAGGAAAATTCCAGAAATAATTCAGGATATTTCGAATAAGCACACCAAATATCCTGATCTAAAATTCGACAAAACTGAATACTGAAGACAGTGAACGTCTCCATTGTGGAATCCTTACAAGAGATCTCTGTGTCCAGCCCATCTCTCTATCAGAATCAAATCATCTCTAGAATTACCTATAAATAGCTCGGTTTTTGAGCTGTGGCCTTGAGAACGATTTCACATCGATACTCATTACTTACGTCATCCTTACTTCAGCAACAACTACACAAAGAAAATGCAAGGATATACGCATAATTTAATATTAAGGATTCTTAAAAAACCTAATTAAATATTTACTTAGGTATATTTTAAATTTTTGCTGAATATTTTATACCTCTGTCGGTAAAGCCAGCCGCCAAACGACTCGTCGTCTTCCGCCTGGGGGCTTGAGAGCCAGTTCTTTATTTCTATTTCATTTCTCTGTTGGCCGGCAAGGCATCAGTGATGCCTTTGGTGTCGAAAATGCCCAACGATGGTAACGATAGCCACTTACCATCAGGTGGATTGTCAGCTCATTAGCCGGCTATTTCCATAAAAAAATAATTCGATCTAAATAATAATAAATTCAACATTATATACCTACATTATTATGAAATTCTTTACAGGTATTATTTGTTTAGTGAAAGTCACAACCAGGAGACAATGTGAGGGGTACAGGCCTGTACTTTGTTTACCCTGATACAACAAACGTAAAACTTTTAGGAGCTGATGACATGTCTTGTATCAGAAAAGTATCGAGTTTCTATCACTTCATCGTTACAAACACTTATTATTCACATGAGCAAACTCGAAGGTGTTGGGGCGAGGGCTGACGTAATGAGTTTCACAAACGCAGGTTTGTTGGAAAAATTGTGTGAAACCACTGTAATACTGATTGGCTTGCTGCCATCCTTCTTCTGAAATCAACCGTGAACATGTTGCAATGTTTTACAATTGTAGCAAAGTAGGTCAGAAGCGTGTTCAGATCATGTCGGAGTCACCAATGTTTCCGTGTTTCAGAGGGCACTTAAGCTCCGCCGGCTTTGGTGGTTTCAACCCATTAATGGCCACTACTTAGCTCGGGTCTTTCTTCTTGAGAAAGCGTAGAGCAATCTCCACCACGCAGCTCCATTGCGTATTGGTGGAGGCATTAGTGAGCAGAAGTTTTCATTTCGCCCGAGGGCCTCCGATATGGTTTCACTGCTATTAATTTCGATAACAAACGGGACCGACGGCTTTACGTGCCTTTCAATGCACGGAAATGCTAAGAAATTTTTGCCACTAGCGGTCACCCATCTAACTACCGATCGCGCCCGCTGTTGTTTAACTTTGTCGACCACTTAGGATCATGCCGCTGGGCTGTGAGTGCTTCATTTTACATTTAATTAATGTTTTAATTAAACAAGTTAAGGCCCGGTATGACTACGATTTAAAAACGTTGATTTCACTCACACAGCCGCATATCTGCACTAATCTAATGTTACATTTACGTGACGCTGAATAGGGTTCAAAATTGCAGAGCATATTTTTGCTAACAATGTAACTAGATTGCGAATAAACATTTAATTTGAGGGTTTTCCTTAGGTTATTCAAAATATACACATTAAATTCAATATCTGTCCGGTTTAAGTTTTAATAAAACCATATACGTATTATATTCTCAAAAAAAATATGTTGTTACCGCTGAAAATACAGAGAACTTCGACGATTAAGTTTATTTTTGTATAGCAAATTACGATTTTTATTGGGAATATCAAACAACTATTTAATATTCTATTCGGTTAACATTTTTCTTTAGACTTTTTTCTATGCTCTGTATTTTTTGCGTGCGATATTTTCATTGGGTTTCCTCGTACTCAAGCACCAAAGAATCCCAGTTTTGTGAATATTGAGATCACACCGCGCCTTAATTATTATGCGCGTCATATCTAACCATTTCGTCCTGCTTTCATACCCTTTCCCGGCCCTAGCATCCATGAAGTATCCGGTACTGATAACTACAATTGTCAACAAGGTCGGCCATAAACATACATATATTACTACTTGTTTACTTAGCAGGGTGATCGTCCTAAGGTTATCTAGTAAGGACCTTGTGCACACTTGAGGACCCGCTCGGTTCCCTTTCGTTTATCTCGGGAGAGAATCTTGTCTGTTCTTTATGCTAAATGAAACATAGGATTGAATTGCTCCTAGCCCGAGTGAAGAATGTGCAACTTCGGGCGCGTCGTTCGTTGCATGACCGCAATACCTTTCTATGTTTAATCTATGTAAAATGTAAATAAACAGATAGATCGTCTATCAATGATGGCAGGTAGTACTAGGCATAATAGTATGGCAAAGTTAAGTTTGTTACTCAATTTAGTTTAAATATAAGATCAATCTTCGATTTTGCAAGTTTGTACAGATCCCTCGCTCGATTTGCGAGTCCGGTTCACACACGGTATTTTTTTAATGCTGATTATGAAAATGCAAGATTTTAGATTGTGAACTGTATTTCAGTCTGGATTCGATTACTATTGTACTTGGTAACTTACAAATAGTTCAAAAAAAAAACTTTTTATTAAAAAAATTAACAAATGAAAAACTGAACTCCCTTCTTACAAATTTACTTAAAGTATTATTTATTACTAGTAAATACCCGGCGTGTGCTACTTACGCTAGAAAATTTTGTATGGGAAAAGTCTAAAATCAAAAATGTACCTAATGCATTGTTTTAGTGGTTTAAAACCATTTTCGCATTATTTTGGGGCACATCGATTTTATGGGGCATATCGATCGTTTCTAAGTCTATAGAGGACATCCGTACAAACATTGTTTGTGTTTTATATATGTATACTCGTAGATATACACTATCTATGGAAATGATTTAATTAAAACATCTTGCACATTATTTTATTTTCATTTTCTTTTCTTAACATTAACAGTCGCACTCAAACCCCAACTCAGAGTCACTAACGGTTACTTAAATCGCTCCTTAGTACAGAATTCGTATGGTGATTATATACTGAGGAGCCATTTAAGTAAATGTTAAGTGACTCTGAGTGCGGCCTTAGTCTCACACCATATTCCAATAACACCTAATAGGGGACAAGCATACTTTCAAACGTAAAATAACATCTGCACATAATATCATATGATGACTAATTCAAGCACTATTCATCTGGGGTTCCCTGGTATTGTTAGTCAATTGAATGTACCATGAGCTAGCACATAATGGGTAATCTAAAGCAATAATGTATTTTTAATAGAACAATTGAATGTTTACATTTCAAACTATGTAAACTAGTCTTTCCAGTATGATATCTTATCAATGACACGTCAATATGATATTCAAAACAATGTGGTGGTTGACGAAACTGTCGATTCCCTGCTAAAAAAATTGTTGCTTTTTAAATTCTTTTTTCTTTTCGTGTGGACTAAGTTTAAAAAGTCACTCTTTTGAGTGTTCTCGTAAGCGTTTACTTTTAAATAGCTGTGTATTATTACAGGTTATGCACTATAAAGGGGTCCACTATAGATTATGGTACTGTATAGGACTATGGTAGACTATGGTACTCTATATACCAGGACTGTACTCCTGTCTGTGCTGCTGCACCAGTCACACCTAAAAACATAATTTGTAGCTAGACATGTAGCTAGGTAGGAATTAGTCTTGTAGTTAAGTCTTTTACGGTGGAGAGAGACCCAGGAAGGATTTGAAGTAAGTAGGTACTCACCTCGGCCTTCGACCGCGTCGCCTCGATCCAGTAAGATTTGTTATTGGTTTTAGTTGTAGTTAGCACATAACACACGCGCACTGTGTAGTATTACACCTTTTAAGTTTGGATTGATGGGCCCATCTGTCATTAGTGTTTTATTAAAGTTTTGCACGGAGCACAGTTGAATCTTGCTCGCTAACCTGCGATGGCGGCGATTTCTTGCGATCGGCCGCGCAGTGGCGCCACGTCGCACGGTGGTTGCCGGGAGAACTTTCTTCCGCGATCTTCATTTGCGCGGCAAGCGAATGGCGGGAATATTCGAAATAGGCCGAGGTGGAAATATACGTAAGGCAAAGGATAGGGATCGGGAAGCCCAAACATACCCCCCCACATGAAATCACTCAAGGGATTTCACAAAACAAAGTTGAAACATGGTTGAAACCAGAAACAGGAAAGGACAGTGCTGCAGGAATTTTAATCAGATAGTATGATAGACAAATAAGATCTCATTGTGCTCAGTAAACCAGATATTTTACATTAATAGTTATCTAAATATGCATATAAATTAAAAAAATATATAATTTTATACTTTTAATATGTTAATATGTTTCTTAATTTTAGGTATTTTTTTTGTTTTTAATTATAAAATAGAAGGGATACACGTTATTATTTATTGTTTAGAGGCAATGGACAAAGTTTTGCAACTGGTCGTCGATAATTACCCCTTTCGGTACGGAGTGAAACAACCCGCACTACACCGTCCTCGCCGGGATGAAGTTCCGTTATTTTTCCTAACCGCCACTCCAACGGAGAGAGGTTCTGTTCTACAATGATTACAACATCTCCAATTTGCAGATTAGCTTGGTTCTGAAACCACCTAGCGCGCTGTTGTAGGGTATGGAGGTAGTCACGTTGCCAAATTCTCCAGAAACTTTGTGTTATTTTTTGAAGCATTTGCCATCTCTCGCGTGGTGGAACGTACGCATCGTACAACGGAGGTTCAGGTAAGGATACTAAAGGTCCTCCAGTCAAGAAGTGACCAGGTGTTAGAACGTCTACTTCATCAGGATCGGTAGAAATCACACAGAGTGGCCGGGAATTAAGTACGGCTTCGATTTTAAGAAGAACTGTCATCAGTTCTTCATAGGTAAGAACCTGAGACCCTACTACGCGTTTAAAGTGATACTTCATGGACTTAACGCCACTTTCAAATATTCCACCAAAATGGCTACCAGTAGGAGGATTCAAATGCCACACGATACCGCGCTTCGATAAGTCCACGTGGATCTCCGACTGACGATCCAGCAAAAACTTCTGAACCTCGTTAAGGTAACGGCGAGCACCTACAAAATTTCGGCCACAGTCGGAAATAATTTGCTTACAGAGACCCCGTCGCGACACGAATCGATCGAGAGCGGCGATAAAAGCAGGAGTCGATAAATCGGTTACGACCTCCAAATGAATCGCCTTAACAGCCAAGCATACCATCACACAAACATATACCTTATAGGTGGGAGACTTACGCCTATGGCTTTCCTTGATACTAAATGGACCTGCAAAATCCACTCCGATATTTTGAAAGCACCTTGATGCTTGGACTCTTGGCGTTGGTAAATTTCCCATCAATGGGTAACAAGGTTTTGGGTTTGCTTTAAAACAAATTACACACTTGGACAAACGGGATCGAATCAAGTTTCGGATGCCTAATATCCAAAATTTCCTTTGCACTAGAGACTGCAGTGTACGTGGACCACAATGCAAATACGTTTGATGATAGAAGTCAATCAACAGCAGAGAAAGACGGGCCATTTTAGGTAATAAGTACGGATTTATAGTACTTGGTGACAAACAAGCATTTCTAAGTCGCCCCCCCACACGCAGAAGATCGACCTCGTCAAGATAAGGATTTAGTTTCTGAATAGTACGACTACAGGCCTGTTTTTTCTTCAACAAGTTTATCTCTTCAGAAAAGTGTAAAGTTTGTTCATGTTTAATCAGCAGGTGAAGTGCGGCATCAAGCTCCTTAGCGTTCAATCCAGAAGTAACACGCATTTTTTCAGGAGTTCGAGAATTAAGTGAAAATCGTAAGCACCACGCCAAAACTCTCTGAACTCTCGACAGAGATGAGTATTTATTTAATAAATGAGTTATAACACTAGAATTGTCCGATTGTGTACACGGGATTGACACATTTGCTACAGGCTTCAACTCTGGAACGGAATCCATTTGTACTGGTTTCCTAATAGGCCAAGTAGCGGGATCTGTAGACAACCAAGCTGGACCAGACCACCATAACGAAGATGTGGCCAGCTGCGAACAATTTAAACCTCGACTACACAGGTCAGCAGGGTTGTCATGAGTCGCCACATGTTGCCAGTTTTCAATTCCGACTTCATCAATGATCTTAGTTACGCGATGAGAGACAAATGTTTTAAGTTTGTAGGGTGGAGTATTGAGCCAAGCCAGAACAGTACTGCTGTCAGTGAATGCAGTCAACCTTGAAATTTTAAGTTGTTCCGAAAGCAACTGGAACATGTGTTTCAACAGGCTGGCTAGGAGAACTGCAGCGAGGAGTTCAAGACGATTAACTGTCAACAGCTTCAAGGGCGCGACCCTAGATTTGGCAATTAGCAAATGTGAAGCGGTTTTACCACCACCTGATACTCGCAAATAGATACAACACCCATATGCTTTCGTTGAACCGTCGCAAAATCCGACCAGTTCAAATTGATTTGCTTCTGATGAGACCATTTGACGAGGGACTTGTATTTCTGGCAAATGTTGCAGTTCTGAGCAAAAATGTTGCCATTGGAGCAGAACATCATCGGGCACAAGTTCATCCCAATCTAATTGAATTTTCCAAAGATGTTGCATGAGTAGTTTTGCAATCAATACTACCGGTGTCAACCAGCCAAGGGGGTCGTATATACGGGCAATATTTGACAATACTGCACGCTTGGTACACTTAGAGTCCAGCGCTGACCGAGAGTAAGTAAACAAGTCCTTTGCTGGATCCCATTGTATCCCTAAGATCTTAAGAGTATGCTGGTTGTTGTCATCGCAAAAGGATTTCGGTTCCTGACAATGTTCTGTAGGTAACTCACAAAGGAATTTTGGAGAATTGCTGCTCCACTTTCTCAGTTGAAACTTGCCACATGCTAACAGCTCAATCAAATCGTTTTTTAATTTTATGGCCTTTATTATTGATTGTGCTCCTGTTACAATATCGTCCATGAATGTGTCTCTTTTCAGAACAGAAGCAGCTTGAGGATACTGCTCGCCATGGTCATCAGCTAGTTGATGCAATGTACGGATTGCTAAGTAAGGCGAACTACTGACGCCATAAGTGACAGTAGTCAGCTTAAATTCTTGAACTGGCTCCTCAACAGACTCTCGCCACAAGATGTGTTGGTACTTTTGGTCTTCAGGTCTAAGGTCAATGTTTCGATACATTTTTGTAATATCAGCAGTGAATACGACATTCGGAATTCGAAATTTAGTTATAATGTTTACTATGTCATTTTGCAGCTTTGGACCTGTATGGACAATATCATTTAGTGTGGTTCCATTAGAAGTCTTCGCGCTCCCATCAAAAACCACTCTCAGCTTCGTGGTGGTACTTTCCGGTCTTAAAACACAATGATGGGGAATCACATTGGAACCCTCTTCAGGTTTCTCCACTAACTGCATATGATTCAAACTTGAATATTCACGCATGAAATTAATGTAATCTTCCCTTAATTTGTCGTGACGATGAAGACGCTTTTCCAAATTAAATAAGCGAGATAACGAAGTGTTATAAGATTCGCCAAGAACTTTGCAGGGGTTTTTGAGTAATATTGGTACTACGTATCTACCATCAGGCTTACGTCTTACGAGACTTGTATATTGTTTTTCACATTTGTCATGCTCTGGGTTAGAGATGACAGTTGATGGTGGCTCCTCGACCTCCCAGAAACGTTTAATTACCTTGTCGAGAGCAAGGGTAGATACGAGTAGGTTAGTAGTATTTTTTGGCGGCCGATATATGGAATCTAACTTTCCCGATATGACCCAACCGAATACACTATGTAGTGCAGCAGGTAAGCCGGGACCTAAGTCAAGACGCTGTCCGTCGTAAAGATTATGAAACAATTCAGCACCGAGCAGAAGGTCAACGCAAGTGGGTTTATCAAAATTGTCATCCGCAAAAATTAAATGTTTACAAGCATCTCGAACAGTAGAAGGCACTTCGACAGTAGGCATTTCATTTGTTATTGTATCCATCACTATGGGGGAAATATCAAATTTAGGATTTTCAGAATCGATTGGTTGAATTGTACACTCCGTCATACCCTTAACTTGATGTACAACGCTTTGACCCAAACCAGCTACAGAAATACGACAGCGACGAAGAGGTAAGCCAAGACGCTGAGCGCATGAGGTCGTCATGAAGCAGTCTTGTGCGCCACTATCAATGAGCGCGCGAACATGCATGATGCCGCTCGGTCCACGTACACGGACTGTACATGTCCCCAAAAGAACCAGAGCGCGGCTGTTTGCTACGTGTGCGCTGGTATTAATAGAGCTAATGTGAGCCTCGGGATTAACTGCTGGTAGCGATGGTTCAGACTCGGTATGAACGCAGCTAGCTGTAATCGCTACATTAACTGGTCCGTGTAACAAGGTATGGTGACGAGCGTTGCACTTAGTGCAATTTGTTTTAGATAGGCATTTATCCGCACTATGATTTGGACGTAAGCAATTGACACAAAGGTTTTTATTTTTTATTACCTTTTGTCGACCCGACAAATCATAAGAATGAAATAATGGACACTTATAAATACCATGATGTGAAAAACCACAACACGGACAGTCCGGAAATTTATTTCCATTATTGTAAGAAACGGCAGCCGAATATGTTCCGGTAAACATTTGTGATGGTACCGATGGCGGTTCTATATAACGCTCTCCGATATCAGTATATGGTTCCTGAATTTGATACGAGATTGGTTCTGAGTACGGCCCTGGCTCTGAGTACGGCCCTGTGTTCGAGTACGGTACCGAATCGACGAACGGAACAAAGTCAGAGTACGGCCCTGACTCGTAATATTGTCCCGACATTTCGTTTACCGGGAAAGACGCGGAACGATATACTTGATTATTATTATTAGTGCTAGGATTCGTTTTAGTACGCATGTCTATGTTCCTATAACCTTGCGGTCGCAATTGCCCCCTAGGCTGATAATTATTTATACGAGCTGAAAAGCACGGCTCGCTCGCTTCTAATACTTTAACATAATCTTGCAAGAATTGTAATAAATTGTTAAAGGTTGGTATCTCCTCTTTATTTTGAGCTTCAAATCTCTTACGCGTATCTATGTCAAGTTTACGCGATGCTAAATAAAATAAAACAAATTCGCCTAAGTCTTTAATTTTTATCGCCTTAAGAGCATTAACTGACTCATACAATAAATTTGACATATTTCTCAAGTCGTTCAAGTTACAATGTTTCATAGAAGGATAAGTACAAATTTTGTCCAAATAGTTGGTAGCTAAAATTCTTTTATTTTCAAAACGGTTTACGAGAGCATCGAAAACTACGGTATAATTATCAGCTGTCACGGGAATACCTTTTACTATTGACAGTGCAGAACCTGATAAACAAGATAACAAGTAGTGAAATTTTTCTATAAGCGTTAAATTATTGTTATGATGTACTAACGATAAAAACGTATCGTAAAAAGTTTGCCACAATTCAATATTACCCTCAAATTTGGGTAATTCAATTTTCGGTAACTTTGCTTGCGCGATTGGTTTACGACAAGCGACGGCGCTCGCGTCGAAATACGTCGAATCGGTGGCGGAGCCCGACGCGGCCGACGACGGCGGCGTCATGATATCCTCCGCCGCAGCTTGGACGGCGTAGTACAGCATGTCGAATGACTCCACGGATTTGTAATCAACAGATTGTTTTGGATCGATTTTTAGTTTTAAAGAATTTATTTCGTTCACCACCTCTAAAAACTCCACACGAATTGATTCTATGCGTTTATACCTACACTTAAATGCTCCAATCTTTGTTTTATCTTTCGTATCTTTTGTAATACTTTTCGACAAATCATGTAATATTTGTATTTCACGAAATATATATTCTCTCCGTGTATTTAGAAGTACTAATTGCGAGTTTTCATCCATTTTAGCACAGAACTAAAATAGGTATTGAGAATAAAATTATTGAAGTTTACGTTGCGTATTAATAAAAAATTATTAGCACAAAAACAAAATGGCAGCGTTGCAACTCGTTGTGACGTGAATATGTATAATGAAAATTATGTTTTACAGGTTTTAAACTGAGCACAAAAAGAAGTTAATTGTATCGAATATGTTTGAAAATATGTTATAATGAGATTAATCACTTGTTTTACAGATTTAGAAACACGATTACAATTTGCACTGTGAATTTATTGGAGTATTTTAGAAATTTGAACCCAATAACCCATAGGAAATTCGCGCTCGAAGTGACCACTTTAAATAGCTAGACATGTAGCTAGGTAGGAATTAGTCTTGTAGTTAAGTCTTTTACGGTGGAGAGAGACCCAGGAAGGATTTGAAGTAAGTAGGTACTCACCTCGGCCTTCGACCGCGTCGCCTCGATCCAGTAAGATTTGTTATTGGTTTTAGTTGTAGTTAGCACATAACACACGCGCACTGTGTAGTATTACACCTTTTAAGTTTGGATTGATGGGCCCATCTGTCATTAGTGTTTTATTAAAGTTTTGCACGGAGCACAGTTGAATCTTGCTCGCTAACCTGCGATGGCGGCGATTTCTTGCGATCGGCCGCGCAGTGGCGCCACGTCGCACGGTGGTTGCCGGGAGAACTTTCTTCCGCGATCTTCATTTGCGCGGCAAGCGAATGGCGGGAATATTCGAAATAGGCCGAGGTGGAAATATACGTAAGGCAAAGGATAGGGATCGGGAAGCCCAAACAATTTGTATTGGAAAGTATGGCACTATTCCCACTAGACCATTACCGTCTCTAACCAACACTGTCTCATATCATGCATTGAGTGTCAAATCGTTGACAAAAATGCATAGATGCGATCACATAATGCCATCGATTTAGTGGGCGAAGCAGAGCGAATCGTGTTGTTTTCTGTGCCTAATAATCTTGATATATTCGTAGCACAGTCCTAGTATGGTACGCTGCAGTAGGCAGACTCTTTAACACTCAATTGTCCTCCCTCACTAATATAGTATTTTTATCTTAAGTATATCAGCGCTTCTGCTCTTGGACAGATTAAAGGCATCCTTAAATATAACAATGGGAAATAGCGTGATGTTACTTTGGAAGCACGAAAGAACTAATTTCTTAAGAAATTTAAGATAAAGTTACAAGTTGCATTTGTATACACCTAAATATATTAATTTGAGCGCAAAAAGTGCCTGTGTCAAACTCTATTAGTGACTTCAATGAGTCATTCTTTCAATATCTTAATGTGTATTAGAAACTTTGTTATCTATATAAATAAAAATGAATGTTGCTAAGTGCAAAACTCGAGAATGGCTCGACCAATTTGGCTAATTTTCTTTTGTATTTTCCTTAAGGCACATGGAAGGTTATAACAATAATAAAAAATTGCGTGGACAATAGTAAAAACAATACTTTTCAAATAAAAAGCAACGGCGCTGCGTAAACGGTTTAAGTTACGCAAAAATCATGTATGATGGAATTGTTCCAGAGAAGGAGAGGAAGAGGGAGATGGAGGGGAGGGGGGAGGGGAGGGGTAGGGGTAGGGCGGGAGAGGTAGGGAGAGGGAGAGAGGGAGAGAGAGATAGTTAGAGGGGGGAGAGGTGGAGAGAGAGAAAGAGGGAGAGGGGGAAGAGGGGGAAGAGGGGGAAGAGGGGGAGAGAGGGGGAGAGAGGGGGAGAGGGAGAGTTGTTATACTTACCAAAACTATAAAAGTTAAAAGTAACAACAAAGTTACATTCCTTGATTGTTAGGTGATAAGAAGTTCGCCAGGTCAGCTAGTAATAATTATAAGTAACTGATATAGGTAAATACAGATGAAATATTTTGAATATTATGAAATGGTATTCTTATGCTATATTCAATTTAGTCTACTCTTTAGAGCCAAAACAATGACTATGTATTAAAAATTAGATACCTAAAATATGAAAGTCAATTGAAGTTTAATTAACAATGAAGAGAAGTCACCATAAAACTAGATTAGTGCTAGTTAAACTAGTTACCATAATAGCCTTCTATAATAGCTGTCATTAGCTAACAAACGACCTGACAAGCTAACAGTTTGTAAATAAATACATGAATATTAAAATATCAACATTGACATTCATACAATACAATGACGATGATACAGAGATGGATGGGAATAATATGATTTTTAGGGTTCTGAAGTAAAATCGGTATCCTAATAGTTTCGTCATGTCCATCAGTCCGTCCGCGCATCAGTATATCCATACATTTGGCTGAGGAATAGAGCCAAGACACTGCTAAAAAGTTGTAATTTGGCATGGATATACATATATTAAAACTCCAAAATTGTAGGATATCGTTGAAAAGGTCTTTCAAAAATGTTATGGATCTCCTAAGACCACATTTGGATTTAGGATTTTGTTTACGAAATATTTTTCTATAAAGTGCTAATTTTGGTTAGAGTCTAGTCTCCCTCCTGCCAGCTAAATGGTTGGAGTTGGGACAAATGAAAAAATTCTCAAAAATGGGTTAGATGATGAATTTACAAGGAAAACTATTGCGTTATACTCTGTTAGCATAAGTAGTCAATTGATAAACTTACTACTTAAAAACCCTACATTGCGCGTGGCCTGACATACCCTTGCCTGGATTTATTTGAACTTTATTATACCATTAACTATGAGGCACAAAAGACTATATCAATGCTTGAAAGGCAAAAATTACCAAGCGACATGTTGACAACTTTACACTAGAGTATTTTAAAGTTAAAATTTTAGAAAAGAAATCGTAAAAAATCGCCTATTAGTCATAGCTACTTAATTCCGATGAATTTTACATGCAGTTTAAATGCTTAATAAAGCGATTTTTACGATTTTTTTTCTAAAATAAAAGCTTTAAAATGCTCTAGTGTAAAGTTGTCAACATGTCACCTGGTAATTTTTGTATTACAAGCGTCGCTATGCTAAATGCATTCTCTACCAGTCAACCTTTGGTCTAAGCAGATATCAGTGAATTGTGTGATTATGTTTTAGTGTGTTTATTAATTATAAGATTTATACACTTATACATTGTATAATCATCTTATTGATTTGATTGTTAATTGACTACTTTGTCAACAATTTTCCTTAGCATAACTTAACTGTGTTATAATAATAATAAACATTTACACTTATACCCTTGCACTATATTTCTGTTTATTAAAATGCAATTGCCTATAAATTATGTAAATTATAGATAGGCATCTCAGAGCTTGTACTGTTACAATATAAGTTAAGTATTGTTTACCCTTGTAACCTGCGTCTAAAATAGGATAGGTCGACTGGTGTTATGTCAGTACTTTTACAGAAGGAAACTACATGCAAATTAGATTTTATACTTTAAAAACACATAATATGAGTTAACTGAAGATCGGTAGATTACCAACCGACTTTCATAAGATATAATCTTCTAAACATTGACTTTCATATTTAAATCTGGAGGTACATTGATAATAACATGTCATCAATATCTTATAACGAAACATTACAAAGAATTGAGCGATTTCACTGAGGCCGTTTCGTAATACAGTACGAACTACAAACCTTAATGTAACGTTAACGTTTTAGAATAGTTGTAGGATAAACTACTTACTCGATCAAGTAGAAACTTCACTCCTGAGCAACCCACACCAAGTTTCATGCGTACATTTATAAACAAGTAAGATAAACAACAGTATTATCACACGTTAACAATGCACAGCTGTTGTACATCTCATTTGTTTTGTACATAAAACACAACAAATATACAGAGACACCAATCTCACGGACTTCGCGGTGTTCCACAATTTTAATGCACATAAAAATAAAAAATTGCAGTATACAAATGAACCAATTGATTTGATATGACAGCTGACGCCTGACTGGCTGGCTGTGATTGTGACTTGTGTCAGTAGTCACGTGTCAACTGTCAATGTCAAAATACGAGCTGTCTCTGTATAACGATGTAATCGAGTACCATACGCGTATTAAATTAAATCGATGTATGTATCATAATATAAAATTATGATAGTATTGTTATGAAAAGTAACGAATGTTAATCTATATATATATATAATTGAAAAGCGACACACCGCTGATTAAACAAAAAATCTCAGAAACTACCGAACCGATTAAGATGAAATTTGGCAGGTAGATAGTTTCTGCTAAGGAGACGTCCACTAAGAACGGATTTTTGGAAATTCATCCCCTAAGGGGTACAAATAGGGGTTAGAACTCACTTTCATACAAACCAACTTCGTCAGTTTAAGAGTTATAAATATGAAATTTTTTATGTTAGTTTATAGTAGGTAATAAAAAAAAGTTAACTTTAACAATTTTTTTTTGGAAAATCATCCCTTAAAGGGTTAATTTTTTCAATGGAACTTAGTACGCAACTTCGTCATTTTTGAAGTAAAAAACATGAAAATTTATACATACATATATTAGTTCAAGATTAGAAACAAAATTTAAAAGTTATGTGTTTTTTTGGAAAATCATCCCCTAAAGGGTTAATTAAGAGAGCACAAGTTAGTATGGTAATTTCGACAGTTTTGAAGTTAGAAGGTCGAAAATTTGTGTATAAGCTTATATTTAGACGCAAAAAATAACTGTATCACGGTTTTCTCAAAATTCATCCCCTAAAAATAGGGGTTGGTAGTAATTTACATACAAATAAACTTCGTCAGTTTTAGAGTTATAAATATGAAAGTTTTGATGTAAGTTCATAATAATAAACAAAAGTAAACTTTAATATTTTTTTTTGGAAAATCATCCCTTAAAGGGTTAATTTAACGGATGGAACTTAGTACGCAAGTTCGTCATTTTTGAAATTAAAAACATGAAAGCTTACATATTAGCTCCAGATTAGAAACAAATTTTGAAAGTATTAAGTTTGTTTTGGAAAATCATCCCCTAAAGGGTTAATTAACAGGGCACAAGTTAGTATGGTAACTTCGTCATTTTTGAAGTTAGAAGGGTGAAAATTTGTATATAAGCTTATATTTAGACGCAAAAAATAACTGTATCACGGTATTCTCAAAATTCGTTCCCTAAAAATAGGGGTTGGTAGTCATTTACATACAAATTAACTTCGTCAGTTTTAGAGTTATAAATATAAAAATTTTGATGTAAGTTTATAGTAATAAACAAAAGTTAACTTTAACACATTTTTTTGGAAAATCATCCCTTATTAAAGGGTTAATTTAACGGATGGAACTTAGTACGCAAGTTCGTCATTTTTGAAGTTAAAAACATGAAAATTTATATATTAGCTCCAAATTAAAAATAAATTTCACAGTAATGCGTTCTTTTGGAAAATCATCCCCTAAAGGGTTAATTAAGAGGGCACAAGTTAGTATGGTAATTTCGTCAGTTTTGAAGTTAGAAGGCTGAAAATTTGTATATAAGCTTATAGTTGAACACAAAAAATAACTGTATCACGGTTTTCTTGAAATTCATACCCATAAGGGGTAATATTAAGGTGTTATAAATATTTAAGGAACTACGTAACTTTTGAATTCACAATCAGAAATGTGAAAATTTCTATGTAAGCTTATAATTAGGAACAAAAATTAATTGTTAAAGGTTTTTTGGAAATTCACCTCTCAAAGATTAAAAAATGCAGGAGATGTAATTTGTGCGAAACTTCATCAATATCAAACTCAGAAATGTGAAAATTCATTAAAAAAATATTGTAACAGGTTTTTTTGGAATGTCGTCCCTTAAAGGATAAAGGGGTTGAAAATTTTTCCAGAAGTTCATCGTTTTAAAACTCAGAAATCTGACAATTAATATGGAAACTTATAGTGAGAAACAAAAAATTAATGTAGGGGACTTAACAAACGGGAGGGGAAGGGGAGAGGGACAGGAAGCGGGAGAGGGACTGGTAGCGGGAGAGAGAGAGGGACAGGGAGCAGGAGAAGGAGAAGTAGCGGGAGAGAAAGAGGGTGAGGAAGAGGGGCAGGAAGTGAAAGAGGGAGAGAGAGCGGACAGGAAGTAGGAGAGGGAGAGAGAGTGTGGGTGTATGACAGGGAGTGGGAGAAGGAGAGGGAGTGGGACAGGGAGTGGGAGCGGGAGAGGGAGAGGGACAGGGAGTGGGAGAGGAAGAAGGACAGGAAGCGGCAGAGGGACCGTGTGCGTGAGAGGGACAGGAAGTGGGAGGAGAGGGGGTGAGACAGGGAGAGAGAAAGGGACAGGGAAGGGAATTGGGAGCGGGAGCGGGAGAGGGAGAGAGAGAGGGAGAGCGATTAATATTGAAAATAATCAATAAATAGCGACATATAAAGTGAACTGATATGAATATTTTAATTTTTCGTTTTTGTTTAGTTGTTTGTTACTTTGTAATGGATATATTCAAAAACTACTGGACCGATTTCGAAAAATCGTTCATCAGGAAAAAGCTACATTATTTATAATAAATTTCAAGAGCGACTTTTCTGTAAATTAAATATTTTTTCAAGATTTCGGTTAGGGGCACTTCGATAACATGTTAGAGCACCAAAAAACATGTTTTTTAAATTATTGTCTGTCTGTCTGTCTGTTTATCTGTCCGGGAATCACATGAAAACTCTTGAACTGATTTCGACGAAAATTAGTGAAGTTGTGTACTTTGGGCCATATTTAAGAAAACTTTTCGTATTTTTCGAGTTTTTCAAATTTTTTCATGAATAAGGAAAACAAATTAATGTGAATGTTGTTTATCTTTCAAAACCCGCTTCCGGAGAAATGATTTGTGATTTTATCGTAGGTTTCAGTATATTAATTTCTAAATATAAGTACTTCAATATTAATAAACCTGTTTTTAAATTTTCTTCTGTGAGAGGTAGGTACAAATATGATAAGCATAACATCCGCGTGCGAAGCCGCGGGCAACAGCTAGTTAAATATAATTTTGTAAATTTGTAAGTAGTTACTTGCTGTTACTTATTTGCAGTTAGAAATAGGTAGATCACAACGCTTTTAGCATTAAGTCCGCCTTTTGTTTCATTACTTGTGTAAGGTTCAATAAAGAATAAATAAATAAATAAATAAATGGTGACCTATGTCCGATGGACGACAATTTTACGACTGAAAACATAATAATAGTTTAATGACTGAAAACAATAGTTTATTACTCAATAAAATACAATATATTTTTTCACTAGTTAGCCGTTAACGTTTTCTTGCCGTATTGCTATATTGGAGCGGCTTAGAATACTAACCCCAATCTCAAGCCAGATAGGTGTTATAAGAGGCGACTAAATCCGGCCCACCTGTAGGTAGGGCCCCTCGGAGGGATTATATTGGTAATATTATTGATTTTAATTGCTAATTAATACCATTATTACCATTATTATTTCTCCATGGGGTTCGCCGGTATAGCTACCACCCTTGAGCCTGAGTCAGCCGCCAAACAACTCGTCGTGTTCCGGCTGGGGACTTGAAAGCCAGTTCTTTCTTTCTTTTTGGGGTTTAGCTCCTTATCTATCGATTTCATATTTAAGCTCGCGGTATAAGATTTTATGGGGAGTAAAATGAAATGTTTTCCGTTCCGTTATGCGTTTTGTTTGTAATTCGTGACACAGAATCTAGATGACCATCTAATGCCATCTAATGATAATAATAATCTTAGTACATCCTATTCTGTTGATGTGAAACATCATCAACATCATCATCATCACCACCACGGCGTTAAACTCCAGTCATGCGTAAGAGCTGTCACATACCTTTTTCTTCTCTCTTTCTTCGCCGGCAACACATCAGTGATGCCTTTGGTGTTGCTGATGTTCATGAGCGGCGATAACCATTTACCTTCAGGTGGATCGTCAGCTCGTTTGCCAGCTATTTCCAAAAAAATTTATTATCGTTTGTTACAAATTTATACAGAACCCTCAGTGCACGAGTTCAACTCACACTAGGCTGATTGTTTTTAATTTTTATTCGCAAGTGTATATTAATCGAATGAACTGCGAGTTTACAATCGAGTATCGATTTTAATACCCACAGGCAGCCTTACAACCAACCTTACAACCCTTGTACTTTGACTTTACCTATATATAAAAGTTAAACTGACGTGTTGCCAGGTATCACATAACTACGGTAGATCCAATGTATTCAGCTTCGATCTACCTTAACGATTTTAATGGTTTTAGTACCTAGATACATTTTACCGTATTTTAATCAACACGAAAATCAGATTTTAGTAGGAAAAAATATCAAATCTGATACAATTTACCGTATTCTATAAGTATCTACGGTATTTCATGAAAGAATCTACCGTACTCCAGTTTTGGGGCCTGGCAACACTGCCACCCGTTCATAACGGCGGATTGAATTTTATCCAACATAGGTGTCGGTGCTTTTTGGATCCGCCCCCATAGACCGCGTGAAGCTATAAAGGCCACTAGGACCAACATCAACTACCTACTCCTCATTTGAAAAATGCAAAATGCCAATGATTTATTAAAAACCATTATTATAATTATTATACTTCATGAACTGTCGTATTTTAGCTGCTTGAGCTGAACTGAAGCCAGTAAGTTAACAACTCTTCTTCGAAAATCGACCGTGTATCTTTATATCCTAATGATTGTGACCTAATCAATCAAATCAAATTAAATAAAATCAAAGCAAATCAAATCAAATCAAATCAAATTAAAATAGCCTAACCTATGCCATTTGTATGACTGTGTTGGGGCGGCTTTTTACGTTTCCGAAGTAAAATCGGAACCCTTATAGCTGTTTTGTAATGTCCGTCCGTCCGTCTGTCCGAAGCAAAGCGCCGATAACCTTAGTGCTAGAAAGCTGTAATTTGGCATGGATACATATTTATTAAAACTCCAGAATCGTAGAATAAAATATTAAAAAATATTTTTTCAGTGTACCTCCCCTACCCCTACAGGTAACGTTAGGAGGAAAATTTTATTCGTCGCGTACCCTATAGTGTAGACTGTAGAGTAGAGTATTGTTAAAAAGGTCTTTCAAAAATATTATGGGTCTTCTAACCATTTTTGGAATTAGGGGTTCGTTTGCGAAATATTTGGCTTTAAACTGCTAATTTTGGTTAGAGTCAAGTGTCCCCCCCCCCTGCCGGCTAAACAGTTGAAGTTGGACAAGTGAAAAAATTCTCAAAAATAGGTTATAATGGTGAATTTACAAGGAAAACTATCACGGCTATGTTAGCATAAGTAGTTAATAAGTACGTAATAGTCGATAAACTTACTACTTCGGAACCCATTGCGCGTGGCTTGACACGCACTTGTCCGGTTTATTTTTTATGAAAGTAGCCGGCAAACAAGCTGACGATCCACCTAATGGCATGTGGCCACCGCCGCTCATGGACACCAGCAACGCATCACCGATGCGTTGCCGGCCAAGTAAGAGAGTAGAAAAAGAAAGAAAGATCTGGCTCTCAAGCCCCCAGCCGGAACACGACGAGTCACTTGGCGGCCAAAGTGGTTCAAGGCGAATCCCATGGAGAAATAATAATCATAATCATAATCATAATCATTTAATCATTTCATTTTTCATAGGTACAAATATGGTTGGAGTCCCTGCCTTCAACTTTAGTTTGCACTGTGTTGTAGAAGGCAGTGTCTTCCCAAAATTATGGACTATAAATATAACAATGTAAAATGAAATATAAACTACTAGTGACAACTAATAGTAACAATGGTATTAATTGTAATAACAATTGAAATCAATATATATTACCAATATAATTCTTTGCGGGGCCGTACCACCACCGGGCCGGACTTAGTTGCCTCTTACGACACCCATCCGGCGTGGGATTTGGGTTAATATTCTAAGCCGACCACAAATTGTAAGTCCCAATACATACTATGCTATCCATCAGAAGACGGATCGTAAGTGGCGACGTAAGCCGACCCCCTATTTGATAAGTAAAGAATATAATTCAGTGTTATTATTGAGTGATTTTATCTATGTAATACCTACTGATAATATTTCCTTTCCGTGAAACCGGGCGCTAGCCTGGCCATACCAGGATGGTAGCTTACAGGAGTCAACCACCAAATTACCTGACGACCCTGTAGCCTAGTTGGTAGCCTGCGAAGCGAGGGGTCCCGGGTTCGATTGTCGGCCGGGGCAAATATTTATGTGACAGATAAATATTTGTACTCGGGTCACGAGTGTGATTGTATGTTGTTATATGTGTCGTCCATACCACCCGCGACACAAGTAATAACCTACTGCGGGGGTATGAGACTCGTGTTCTGGGTGGGGTCTTGACTTGAGAGTTATTCTTTCTTCTCAGGTCACCTGATACTCCTGATAGTAAGTGATCACCACAGCCCATATTATGGACATTAGCAACACCAGGTGCGTTATCAACAGGTCCAACCAAGAAGGACACGATCGACCGCGTTTTAACTGATTTCAAAATGGAGGAGGTATTCAATTCGACTGTATTTTTTTTTGTTTATTACCGCAGAACTTTCGACTGGGTGAACCGATTTTGATGATTTTTTAAAATCGAAAACTGATGGTTGTCATGTGATCCCACTTAAATTCGAGCGAGATCTGCCGAGTAGTTTTTGAGTTATCCCTAATTTTGATGCCGGTTATTTTTTGTCAAGAATTATATATTAACTAGCTGCCCGGACAGACCTCGTTCTGTCAAAAGTAAAATAATATTGTGACTATAAATTGAGATGTAAGCTATCTTATCTTTTACAAACAACGTGACTTATACGTAATTTATACGACGGTTAAAAGGCGAATTGATTCAAGCGCCATCCTGGGCGATATTGAGTTATATATATCATTGGAATCGGCGAATTTTTCCGCGTCGATTGAGCCGGGTTTGAGGTTAATTTGAGCACTTTTTTGGCGCTTGGCTCCATGACAAATTTGGGTATCATTTTTGCTTACGCGGTATCAAGTGTATCGAATTTGGTTGTTTTTTTCAAAACATGTATATAGACCCACGAAAAAAAAGGGTTTTTCTTACTATTTGTAGTTTAAGCCATTTATCCTCGGATGGAATGAAATGGTATCGGCATTTGAATTCTTTTTACTTGATCTTAAATAATTAAACAAAGGATGTTAATTCCTTTTTGCTTGAACCAGATTTATTAGTGTATGTAACTTTAATCATTTTGCCCTGAACATTCAAACATTATCTCTGTCGCTTGAATCAATCTTACCTGAACTAGTATATTGAAGAATATGACTTGTGCTAATTTTCCTTGACCAGTTTTAAGTCTTTATATAATTAGAACCATTTTCTTTATGCAAGAAATAAATGTCTGCACGCTTGATTCCTTTATGTTAGTTTATTAATTAAACTAATATCGTACTTCAGTCAGTTTACTCCTTTCACCTTGCATTAAAAATGGCGTTTAAATCACAAGTAAAAGAACACGAAACAACGCAGGTAGGTACAGTAGAACCTCGTTAAGTCGAACCTCGATAAGTTGAAAACCCCCAAATCTCGAAAAAATGTTTTGTTCCCTTCCCCGTCATACACCAAAACCTCCATTACTCGAAATTAATTTGAGTCATTACTCCTTGAACAGTTTGCAACTAGGTGAGCGGTTTAAATCATTTATCCATGAACAGTTTACAACTAGGTGAGCGGTTTAAATCATTTATCCATGAACAGTTTATAACTAGGTGAGCGGTTTAAATCATTTATCTATGAATAGTTTACAACTAGGTGAGCGGTTTAAATCATTTATCCATGAACAGTTTATAACTAGGTGAGCGGTTTAACTCATTTATCCATGAACAGTTTACAAATAGGTGAGTGATTTAAATCATTTATCCTTGATCTGTTAAAGAAGTCATTGTACACTTGAATTATTTTGCTTTGAACAGATAAATAGTAATCGTGTACTTTGATTCCTTCTGCCCTGATCAAAGAATTGTGCAAAATGGCTCAAGTTACATCTAACTCCGTTAAAAAACACCTTTTATTTGTTATATATATATCAAAAATTAGCACAAAATATGCCGCTTTATGATTGGGGAGACTCGTCAATTTTTATTGTATACTTTAGGAACAATGATTTTTTTTCTCAAAAAATAAACTTTAAAACGCTCTCCTGTAAAGTTCGCAAAAATGGCGCTTGAATCAAGTCGCCTTTTAACCGTCGAATTATAATTATATTATATATACACGTAATTTATATAATTATATTAAGATGAACGTTATTTTCCTACGTTGACAATTCGTCTCAAGTCGATGCAAAATAGCTTCAAGCATAAACTCTACATTATATTACAAACTTTACAATAAAATAAATTTCCCGCTACGTGCTGACATTTAAATTTAATTTGGCAAGAAGCGATTACTTAGACGAACAGCGCCATCTGCGCTCATGAACGAGAACTACTCGCTTCGATAAGAACCACCCGTAATTGCAAAGCGCGCGCCTGACCTAATTCCTTCGCTCAGTAAAAATAGCGAGTGACAATAGCTCGGCCACTATTTTTAGTGCGTATCACTAAAATCTTAAAGCATACAAGCTTATCTCTGTTATTTTCTTACCACCAATTGAGATATTACCCAGTACAACCCATGTAGCGTAGCGCGCAACGCACGGATCGGACATACATATAACATAGTAACCAGCCGTCAGAATCGATTTTACTCCGCTCAAGCCAGTGCTAGTTGTTTTTCGTCGGAACATAGTCCGCGTATACCACGATCGTTCGAGTAAACAGTCAATAAATATGTTTTAATAAAACAAAACGCGCGTAAGTTATGGATGTTAACGCGAAGCGGTTTGTCAGAGGCGAAACTGCGAGCTGTGGTCATATGATGGAGGATAGTTCACACAATAGAAAGAATGCGGATCCTCACGAGAAGTTAAAGGCATTGTTGAACTCGCCCGAAGAAGACACAGACGATACGCTACCACCGTCCGACGCTCCGAAGTTCGGCACGGTTATACACAATAGGATCTTCGTCGGAGGTTTTTCCCTGACGACGACTGATGAAGACTTATGGAAGTTCTTCTCTGGGTTCGCCACGGTCACAGCAGCCAGGGTCATATACGACAGGGCCGGCGTCTCCAAATGCTACGGCTTCGTCACATTCGCCAGCCCGAGGGTCGCAAGATTGATCGTTAAACAGGTGAGTTATCCATCTTGTACGAAATCTTTTGTCTTATAGATGCCCAATTTACGCGACATTGAACTTGTCACATCATTAACTGATGGAGATTTTCAGACGCGTATCTAATCTGAACGTCCGTTATCTGTGAAACGTTTGGTTAGAGGCGGATTTCAAGGTGTGTTCGATGTGTGCTCACGCGTGCTTGAGATCTTTGTGCCTGAATCTGATTTTTTCAGTTCATTCGTGATCGAGCGATATTGCTTTTTTTGCCCGAAAATGTGTTCAGTCATTACTTTCTACACTTTTGCACGTTTTCGAAATAATGTCACACATTTTTTTAATCGGATACAAGACAAGCCATCGTTAACAAGTCACAAGTTTCTTGTTATAACTGAATATTTCATACGACGTACTCTCCGTCTTTGTTCTGGTACAAAATAATGAAATTAGAAATAACTAGTTCGTATCACTAGTCAGCCGATCTTAAGATAATCATAACTAATTAATTTAAAACTGATTATAGCTAACTTAATCGACATTTAGAAATACCCCACCCTTTTAATGATGTAGTTATCTATGCAGCAAACATTTTGTATTCGGAATATCCAAAGGAAAAAAAACGCGTCTATCAATCAGTTGCGATTTTCAGAATTCAGGTGCATAATGTGTTCCCAATCTCACACCTGGGCACATCCAGGCTCTTTTGTTGGTGCATTATGAAGGCCTTTAAGCCTTTAAAAGTTAAAAAGTCAAAAGGTATTTTTTTTGTTATGTACTAAATACTCATACACTAGGATTCCCAGGATACCCAGATCAAGAACAGAAATTCAAACTCATCATTCTAATTTCCGCTTCGTTGGGAATTGAACCCAGGACTTTTGGCACGGTAGTCCGGCATGATAAACATTGCGCCACACGGGTTATCAATTAAACACCCTACATAGTACTACATACATTCAAGCACAATGATGGCCCGTATCATAAATTCAGATTTAGATTTTTTCGTGTCGAAGTACTGCTGGAATTATTCCTATTTTTAACAGACTTCAAAAAAGGAGGAGGTATTCAATTAAACTGTATTTTTTATGTTTGTTACCTCAGAACTTTCGACTGGGTGAACCGATTTTGATGATTATTTTTTTAATCAAAAGCTGGTGCTTGTCATGTAGTCCTTCTAAAAGAGCTAGACCTGACGTATAGTTTTTGTGTTATTTTGAAGTCAGCAATTTTTTCGTGGTAAAATTCAGATTATTACTCAAATTATTTGTCGAAGCTGGATCACACCTTCTAATTCAATACTTGTCTTTAACAGCCTGAAGCAGGTTTTTTAGGATGCAAACAGCAACGATTTCATATCAGACTACAAGAGCATCTCAATACTTCTGTAACTGCTTCAGTACTCGATTTCAGTTCGGGCATTATTAGGTCTACTAGTCATTATTAGGACTGCTAGAATCACAGCTCTCGCTTCGCTTCGGGATCCTTCGTCTTATTGGAGCTCACTAGAAAATTTAGTCATGATTCTTTAAAATTGCATATTTTTGTGAACCAATTGTAATAAAACAAACAGTTTTTGTTTCCGCACGCTCATTGTAAAATACATAAACAAAAATCACAACCAAATCGGTTAAACCGTTTCCAGGTAAGCAAATAGACGACACGGTAACAAACGGACAAGGAAACAGATGAAACTTCTAAAACTTCTTCTTCAGCCAATTCTCTTTCTTTGTCTTCTCTATTCTTTGGCCGGCAACGCATCAGCGATGTCGTTGGTGTTGCTCATATCCATGGGCGGCAAAAGCCACTTACCATCAGGTGGATCGTCAGCTCGTTTGACGGTTGTTTCCATAATAATTCTCAACAAAAAATAACCGACTTCAAAATTAGGGATAACTCAAAAACCACTAGTCATATCTCACTCAAACTTAAGTGAAAACACATGACAAGCACCAGCTTTCGATTAAAAAAAGAATCATCAAAATCGCTTCACCCAGTCGAAAGTTCTGAGGTAGTTAATAAAGATAAAAAAATACAGTCGAATTGAATACCTCCTCCTTTTTTAAAGTCGGTTAAAAATGGGAGTTAAATACAAAAACGATATAGGATACTAAATAGGCTGTTCTGAATTAAAAGTGCGGCATAGCGCGGGAGTTTGACGTCTGTCAGCGATTTGGTTATAAGTACTGCTCGCTCTTACTTATGTCCATAAATGATAAGAGCGAAAGTAAGCGAGATGAAAATGAGGTATGAAATTCACCATAAATTACGCGTAAGTAATTTTTTATTACGGCACAGTCTAATAGAATACATAGAAGTCTGGTTGGCTTCAACCCATAATGGCCCACTACTGAGCAGGTCTCTCCTCTTGAGGAGGCCTAGAGCATACTCCACCACGCTGCTCCAGTGCGGAATGGCGAAGTCTGGTTACCCAGGATTAAAAGTTTTCGAACGAGAAAAATATGCCTTTTTCCGGTTTAATAAAAGTGTTACCTACGGAACAATAGGTGAAGTACACGGCTACCTCTATTGGTACGTGTTCGAGGGGCTCTCAAAAGCCTCGGCCTTCGGTTCACCTCCTTGACATATATAAAAGAATGGGGATTAGTGCTCGCTTTATGGGTCACAGGTTCGAATTTAGATTGATTTTTCTTTTTGCATATAAACGATATTCAGGTATTGTAGGTTTCTGATTCCAGTCTCCATGTGTGGCTTTTTAAGTAATTTATTTGAATATTTTTTGGACACTAATAAGACATAGATAATAATATGTGAAAGTTTAAGACGATGTATGGTTGTTTAAATTGTTACTCTTTCGCAAAATCTGCTGAATGGGATTTTCATGAAATTAAGCACATAAGTTGACCATCATCTGGAGTAACATATTAGGGTACTAATTACCGCGGGAAATGAGGGCAAACGAGCCACCAGATAGTAAGTGGTCATCTTCGCCCATGGGCAGCAGTAACACTTTAGGCATCACCGATGCTTGCCTGCCTAAAAAAAGAGAGAAGAGAAAGAAAAAGAAGAAAGAAAGAGGAAGAAGAGAAGAGTAAAGAAATGACGAGAAAAATGAAAGGAGTAAAGATTTTTTCTTTTCTGTCTCTCAAGTCACTTCAAGCCGCCAGCTGGAACAAGAAAGCTTGTCTTTGCTTGTCTACAATTTTCACTTTCGAAGTTAATTAATCAGCTCGTCAATTAACTATACTAATATTATAAAGAAGAAAGATTTGATTGTTTGTTTGTATTGAATAGGCTCCGAAACTACTGAATCGATTTGAAAAATTCTTTCACTGTCGGGAAGCTACACTATCCCCGGGTGACATAGGCTATATTATATTTTCAAAAAATTAGGGATTCTTAATAAAACTCAAACAATGTAACCCAAGGTGTAATAACATAAGAGAACCGAAGCAAAGCGAGGGCGCTTACTCGTGTGACATAAATTTAATTACGCATTGTTAATTGTATAACTGTATAATGTATTATGTACCTAGTAGGTACATGTATATTATGTATATACAGGCATTGTGACATGTAAATAGATATCCCGCTGTCATCACGCGAGAAATTGTAATTTATAACGGCTGTGTCGTAAACGTTATTCGATACATGTTAGAAATGACTTTTTAATAACGCTTGATACGAACGATAGGTTCCAGGTTTGATCCTGACAGGCACAAATTAATGTAAGTAGTTTTTTTTTATGGTTTTGGTAGTTATGAGTTATTGCCGTGTAAAAAGCAAAAAAAAAAGCAACAACCCATAATTGTCCCACTGCTGGGCTCGGGGTCTCCTCTCACAATGTGAGGGGAATTAGGCCAAAGTCTACCACACTGGCCAAGAGCGGATTGGTAGACTTCACACACCTTTGAGAAATTTATGGAGATCTCTCCAGTGTGCAGGTTTCCTCACGATGTTTTCCTTCACCGAAGCAAGTGATAATTAACTTCTAATACGCACATAATATCTGAAAATTAGAGGTGCGTGCCAGGATTTGAACTCGGGCCCCTTCGTTCGGGAGACCAACGTTCTAACCGCTAGGCTATCACTGCTCAGCAGCACTGGAGTAAAATTGGCCGGAGTAAAATTTGTTGGTACATTGCTTAAATGTATTCGACTTTACTTTTTTATGGAAATAGCCGGCAAACGAGCTGACAATCCACCTGATGGTACGCGGCCATTGTTGCCCATGGACATCAGCGACAAAAAACATCACTGATGCATTGCCGACCAAAAAAGAGAGAAGAAAAAGAAAACGACGAGTCGAAATGTCTAATTCAAAATTGTTAAAGTCGTAAACTGTCAAACTCCCCAACTCAGATAACGAGTAAAGAATCACCACACAAATTGTGTACTAAAGAGCGATTTAAGTAACCGTTAGTGACTCTGAGTTGGGGGGTAAGACTACAATGTGAAATACGTAAAAAGTCGAAATAGTTTACAATATGATTGACGAGTTTTAAAATTTGGTGTTTGAAATTTTGATTGTTTGACCTTACGCGTATTTGACCTTTTGACTGCGAAACAAGGCTCCAAACTGGACCCATTTATTACCAAAACATATAGATAGCTACCAAATTCTTTATTAATACCACGGACCTAAAAAAAAGACGGACGTAATCCCAACAACAAATTCAGTGAAGCACCCATAGTAATACCAACTCTCTATTCGAAGAAGTACACACACCCACACATTGACACTTCACTGCTTCAATCGGGAATCAAAAATTACGCACACATGGTAAGCGGACGGCCATTGCTATGCTTCACTCTCTATTATACGAGGTTACGTCCGTCTTTTTTTCAGGTCCGTGATAAATACCCATATTACATTAAATTACAGATGTAATCAACATTAAAAGGTACATTGGCCATTGAGTGGAACGAGTTGAATTAGGCATGAGACATACCTGCAAAATTCAATACCCGGCCTCACAGGTACGGGTATCGCCATATACCCGGTACTAAAACCCGGTATCAAAATACCTATAGGTATTTCATAAATGAAGACTGATTGGATCAGTTGATAACATAGCGGGTGTACTCAGTAGTCAGGTATTAAAATACTTATAGGTATTTCATAGATGACGACTGGTTGCAGAGGTGTTACACCTCTATCTTTATTGTCGTAAAGTACATTCATATTATTTTAGTCGTATTTTATTAAGGTAATTTAAGCACTAAATTCATAATGTCACGGTTCAATTTCGATTGCAACAAATAAACACCTTATGGACTTGGAGCTTCGATTACACTACACACCATTATGCAGCTTCTAGTGAAATAAAACGCGACAATAAAAGTAATAGAGTAGTCTTTATTTAAAATAGTACATTATTTTTATTGATTTTTATTACACGTAAATAAAATTGTACATTTTAATTGTTAAAGTGAATTTTTTTCGGAACTTTATGATTAATTGGATTTTATGAAACGAAAAAGAGTAATGAAGAAGAGATAACTATAAGAGAGAGACAGAGATAAATAGAAGTCATATATGGACCCTCGCCCGCTTCGTATATGAAACATCACCAGGTAGATGTAGGGACATTATATACATTACTAGCTGTCCGGACAGACTTCGTTCTGTCAAAAGTTTTTATTTTTATTTTGAGACTTAAGCTATCCTATCTTTCAAGTTGGATCAAACAGCACACGGTGTGCAAAGATTAAAATCGGTTAAGTAGTTTAGGAATCCATCGCAGACAAACAACGTGACACGTAATTTATATATATTATTAAGATAATATTATTTCAATTTCCTTGTAATAAATTTAATTTATTATATTATGACGTTGTGATTTTTTTTTAATCTTTTCATTCAGTTTCATGTGAAAGGTCAGTTATTTTACTATATTGCATGTTGACAGTCGCTCTATTGACATCATCGGTTAACTATAAAATTATAACCGTGATATAAAATTATATAATCCTGATCTCGCGAAAATCGCGTATTCCTTGTACATATAAATCTACAATACTCGATAAAATGTATGAAACATCTGTTTTTTCTTTTCGCCCATATCATAAAGGTGATTTTTTTATGAATTATTGTTACATACAAAAATAAGGTGAAGAGTAAGGTATAAACCAAGAGGTATTTACCAGCAATGTTGGCCCAGCTGTATTTTTTATTCTTATGCCTTTGCCAGTTATGTACATGTCATCTTCTTTAAAATGATCCGAGCATACGACGTGGGTTGCATTCGGTATAAAACATTCTTGCCCTCGCGATGTAGCAATAATACCTACTACTCCATGCTGAACAACATATTGGGTCTCGAGGAAATTTAGAATAAATATATTTTATTGTACTAAAAATCAAATTCAAACTAAACATATTTAAATATATATTAAAAAAACAACAAAGCGACTCTGAAATTTTTGTTCTATAATATTTTGCGATGAGTTTCATTCATTTCATTCGTTTACTGTCGTGCAATCGTGCAAAATAATCTAAACAAAAGCAACTGATATATTTGTCTCTTTCTGACTATAGCGCCTGTATAGTGAGAAGACAAAGACATTCGTCATACCTGTTGACCCGTACGCGTTAGTCATACGACAGTGCCGAGTGCCGACCGGCGCCCATACCAATCGGGTACGGACCGGGTATCTGCCGTCGTACCCGGTCTGCGTACTGTCAAGGTCATACCGGGTATTTATACCTGTACCAGTATATACGCCTCATCCCTAAGTTGAATTCAGTGTATCTACTGCTCGTCATTGAGGGGCATCTCTTCATTGTTACCGACGCACTAACAAAGGTTTTTTAGTCTTTTAGCTAAAAGCACAACTCTTCCTTTTTAGGGATGGATGAGCGTTTTATTGTAGAACACGGCCTATTTTTTTAATAATAGGAAAACTAGGACGCGTACTGCTTATTTATATTTATACGTGTATTATTCATATTATCGTGAAATTATGTTTAATATATTTTTTTACGATTGAAAAATATGTTAGTATCTACCCTTCTGGAAACTGATCCTTCGTGATTAGAATTATTAATTCAACTGGTTGCATAGGAGAACAAAGTGTATTAAAAGTAGACTTAAGACACTTGGGTGAATTAACCCAGGTGAATAAAGTCAACGGCACCCTCAATATCTCTCACCCTCAGTCGAAAAAATGTTTAGATGTCTTTAAATTGAGATTATTATATTGGTTAGGCAATTAAAATAAAACAAAAGCTAACTAAAATACATCAATAAAAACTGATTCTAAATCTAGATCGTGTTAGATAAGTTCCTTCCAGAGTTTAATTTAGAAAAGAGAAGACCTTTCGCTTTAATCACTTTAAATAGCTTTAGTTAGTATTGTTTTTTATTTTATTTTATTAGAAACTGTTTCCCGCGGTTTCCAAAAAAATTCCAAGTCGAACCAGTAGTTCCTGAAATAAGCGCGTTAAACCAAACAAACTGTTCAGCTTTATAATCTTAATATATATGTATAAATTACGTGTCACGTTGTTTGTCCGCGATGGGCTCCTAAAACTACCCAAAAAGCAAAGCAACAACCCATAATTGTCCCACTGCTGGGCTCGGGGTCTCCTCTCACAATGTGAGGGGTATTAGGCCATAGTCTACCACGCTGACCAAGTGCGGATTGGTAGACTTCAAACACCTTTGAGAACTTTATGGAGAACTCTCCGGTGTGCAGGTTTCCTCACGATGTTTTCCTTCACCGAAGCAAGTGATAATTAACTTCTAATACGCACATAATATTTGAAAATTAGAGATGCGTGCCAGGATTTGAACTCGGGCCCCTTCGTTTGGGAGACCAACGTTCTAACCGCTAGGCTATCACTGCTCTTAAAACCTAAACTACCCGATTTTAATCAAATTTGCACACCGTGTGCAGTTTGATCCAACTTGAAAAATAGGATAGCTTACATCTCAAAATAAAAAAAAACTTTCACACAACGAAGTCTGCCCGGGCAGCTAGTATTAGTATAGATTTTTAGTTTATTTGTATACTCTCTGCCTTATCTTTGTCTTTTACCTTAGTTATTTTTTGCTCTTTTGGTATTCTCGAAGCAATCGCTCGCGCTGCTTAGCAATAGGACTGGCTTAAAAGCCGGCCAAGTGCGTATATGCCACGCCATGGGATTCCGTAGTTCATCGACTAATACTCATTAACTGCTAAGCTTACCTGGCCGCGATAAACCGTTTAAATTCATCATAATATTATTACTGCCGTGAATTTTGGGGCACTTGACTCTAACCAAAATTAGCATTTTAAAGCCGCTTATATTACAGATTATTGTATTTTCATGCCAAATTACAGCTTTCGAGCACTAAAGGTCTCTGTGCTATGCTGTGGACGGACGGACACGACAAAACTATTAGGGTGAATTCCGTTTTGACTACGGAACCGAAAAAGATAGTTTGGTTGCATTAATTTTAATTATCATTGTTATTATTAATTTATTATTACTTTTAATGTTAATTTTATTTTACTTGTCAATTATTTAATTTGGATATTTATTTTGATTATTTTATGTTAATGGATTATTGTACTGATTTTATGTAAACCGTGTAACATAATATGGAGGAATCTGAAATAAAGTTATTATTATTATTATTAAAAATCCATATTAGAACCCTAATAACATTTTAAATAACATTCGGCATTAGTTATTCCAATTAAGTTTGCTCGTTGCAATTGCAACGCTACACTCGTTCCAATCTCGAACGTTATGCCCGGTTGGATCTACTCGAAGCTCGAAGTCGTTCGCGCCTAGGGTAACCATCTCAAAATTTTATAAGTCCGGATATTTAGCTTAATGTAAGAATAAATCCGGACTTTTCTTTAAAAGTCTAAGTTTAAAATGAAAAACTTAAAAATTATCATATTTTTGTTCATAATAGGACGCCTAAAAAGCCGGACAAAAGCCGGACAGAAGGCCAAAAGTCATGACATGTCCGGAAAAATCCAGACGCTTGGTAACCCTATTCGCGCCTTAGCTCAACAGAAGAACCCATTTTGCTTGCTATTGTTGCCCAAATAAGTATTACCTAGTTCGAAAAGCCGTTTGTTATCTAATATCTATCTCGTATCGTGAAACGAAACAGTGGAATTTCTTTTTCAGTTCGCTTGCTAGAAACCTATTCTTCGGATACAATCTTTATTTTATACAAGCGCTTTGCTGCAACTTTGCTTGCGTTTTCGGGGATAATAAGTACTGTGATAACCTAGATCATGGTCTACCTATATGCTAAATATCCTGAAAAACGTTTTATTATGTTTTGCGTGAGAGAGTAAAGTCCAATGCATACGTAACGGGTTTTTTCCCGTATGGGACGGGCCGTGAATTTTTGGAAACATCGTTTCATAGAAAATGTATACGATAGTGCATACGCAGTGGAATCCCGTACGGAACGTGGCCCGTACGGGACGGGAAAAACATCGTCCATCCCGTACGGGAAAAATCCCGTTACGTATACATTGGGCTTAACGAAAAAAATATGCAAACTTTCAAATGAAATAAATATTAGTAGGATGGACTCTTAAATGACTAAATAACCCAGCGGCTAGTGGCTTCAATTAATTTCTGGGTCCGGCCCACTACTGCACTACTGAGCACGGTCTCTCCTCTTGAGGAGGTCTATAGCTAATTAAAATGATAAATGTTATCTTAAGCAACAGATAGTAATTGATAAAAGTACTTAAGCACTTCTGTGCTTCAGAAATCATGTTCAGACATTCGTTCTGGACAGTTCCAGTCATTGAACTTTGTCAGCGAATTTTGAGTTGACTGCTACCTGTGTGATGGAGTACCTTCACAGTTACAAGGCACCTATGTCTTGTAACGAGCAGATAATGAACTAAGAATAAATTAATTTGGACTTGTCTTCTGTTTGGGGTGTAGTAACATTAAGTGTAATAACCAGTAAATGACTGGTATTAAGCGGCTTTTAAACTGGTATGGGATTAAGGTATGCGATATATTTCACACCTTTATAAACATTAATCATTCACCTTGCGACACGGTGAAATAACCTTTATAGGAAATCAGCGGATATGCCCGCTTCGCTGAATTTAAGACGAATATTTTTGTATTTTATTATAAAAACTAAAAATATGTTTATAGAATAAATAAATAAATGTAAAATTAAGGAAGAATATTCTATTAAATTCCCATCCCTCGTGTCATTTAACGATATCTGTATCTATATAAAAAAGCAAAGCAACAACCCATAATCGTCCCACTGCTGGGTTCGGGGTCTCCTCTCACAATGTGAGGGGTACAGGCCATAGTCTACCACGCTGTAGTCTACCACGCTGGCCAAGTGCGGATTGGTAGACTTAACACCTTTGAGAACTTTATGGAGAACTCTTCGGTGTGCAGATTTCCTCACGATGTTTTCCTTCATCGAAGCAAGTGATAATTAACTTTTAATAAGCACATAATATTTTGAAAATCAGAGGTGCGTGCCAGGATTTGAACTCGGGCCCCTCCGTTCGAGAGACCAACGTTCTAACCGCTAGGCTATCACTGCTTAAGTATCTATATAATTCGGGTTATATTTTAATCGTAGGTATCAACATTAATTGTAGGTGTTTTTTTTTAAAAAAAAAACAAGCTTATGACCCATCTTCTCTATTAATCATATGGCTGTATGGACTGAGTTTTGACCACTCAATCCATATAGACATGTCAAACATTTTTGAGATAAAACCAGTGATAAAACTGATTGATTGATTAAAATAAAATGTTAACCCAAGTTTTACTACAGTAAATCGGTGAAAACTGTACTCTTTTTTTTGCAAATAGCCGGTAAACGAGCTGAAGATCCACCTGATGGCAAGTGGCTGTCATAGCCCATGGACATCAGCAACACTAAAGGCAGTTAGGCGGCTGACTCAAACAATAGGGTGGCAACTATCCAGGCAGAGAAATAATAATAGTAATAATGGTATTAATGAACTATTAAAATCATTTTAATCAGATAAGCGGTTTCTGTGATTAGCCAGAACAAAAGCACAGACAAATAGATAATTAAAATTTACAATTGATAAAAAAATATTAATAATAATGAAACAATAATTTAGAAATAAGACAAGAAATGAAATAATAATTTAGTTAGCATACATATATTGTATGATTAACAAACAGAATTTATGACGAAATAATGACACTGCTTATTTTTTAGGAGACTTATCTGCCAAATTAAGTACAGTATCTAAGTATGAATGAACATTTATTTATCCAGAGTCCCAAAACCAACTGTATTACAGATGAAATTCCATTCAACTAATGGTTACTCTCATTACGTTTACCCCGACCAATGTCAAACATTACGCCATTACCCGGCTGGAGCTGTTCTTATGGCCACAAAATACAAACACATAAGGATACCTCCATACAAGCGCGTTCGGGCAACGCACACATAGACACGGACATGAAAAATAAGGCTTTCTGTTCACGGCGCTTCATTGGAAGCATCAAGCTGCATAATGAAACATAGGCAAACTTGGCAATACCGATTGCAAGCTGCATAATGCAACAAGCAAACGCGGCAATGTCGCTCCGTGGACAGATTTGGTATTTTTATTGCGAAAGATGTACGCAGGCTGCAAGCAAGCGACGTAAATAGCGTGTATATGACATGCGTGTACTCGTACGTACACAGAGAGCAAGAGTGATCTGCTCAATACTGCTCTTAATCACGTTTATGTTTTGTGTCTGTGAGCGGCGTCTATGTGTTAGTTGCTCGAGCTTGTATGTAGTACCTATATCTGTTGTCTCTCTATTTTATGGGCGATGTCGGTCACGCCTCAGTACCTGAGCTCGCTAGAGCATAATCTTTTTATTGTTATTGTTATTCCAGATGGTCGAGTAAAATTGGATAGCTTTAATTTTAAAGTCCGTTGATAGAGATAGAATTTTATTATGTAGTAGTGGATACCCGGCGTGTTCCACTACCACTCACTACATTAAAAAAATCTGACGAAAATGACAGATCAGTATTTTTGTGTTGACGTAGACGTTGATGCGTCATCTTTACATAAATTATCTTCAAACTGTTGTATGGGAAAAGTGGAAAATCGACTTTATCAATGGACGGAATGTGCCTAATGCATTTAGTAGTCTCAAACTACCTTCCGATTATTGCCTTTCAAATGATGGTTTCAGAGTCTAATTTAGGATTTGGGTGAAAAAAGGTGATACTTACTTTGATGAGACTTACTTGGTGAGACTTACTTTGTATGAGGTGGCTCGTCTGTTCGTTTGTCGGCTATTTACCGACATTATTTATTTAAAAAATATCTTGGGTGGCATCTTTTTTAGTTGTTCTTCTGTCATCTGTTTATGGAGTATGCTCATACCTTCCTCAACGATATCTATTTTTTAAACCATACATGACCTTCGTCAATCAATAATTACCCCTTATGAAAGATTATTGGCACAAAGCCTTGCCCACTACTGCCTCAAAAAATTCCCGTCAATACTGAATACATTTTCGCCAATTAGTATTTACAACTTGTACAAGATCATTGGCACAAAGTCCTTCCCACTGCATTCAAAAATTCCGATCACTATTAAATGCAGTTTCGTCAATCATTCATTACGATTTTTAAAGATTATTGGCACAAATTCCTTCGCATTAGTGCCTCCAAAAATTCCCATCAGTACTCATTCAAAGTGCATAGTACAGCTCCAGCTCGACGTAGCCACTGAAAGAACAGAGTGCGCCATTGTGATATTGTTGTATCTGCCTTTGTATTTCGTATATCGATACTGCATTGTTGACCTCTGCTCTTTAATTTGGGCTCTGTTAACGGCTTTTATTGTGGATCTCGATGTGGCTAAATTGATTCGTTTGACGAAGTATATTCACAGAAATCTCGCATCCCAATCCAGTTTACTGTGAATAAAATAAATATTATATTACTACCTGCTGTGAGCTTAATTTACTTTGATAAAAGTATTTGTATCACATTATATTTATACAATTTAGTTTTCTGCACTTCTTCATCATTCACATCTTCAGTGTAAACGTTTATTATTATCAAATCTCACGCCTACGTGCGAGTATCATTCTTAAATAAAAACCAGTCAAGTTCAAGTCAGGCAAAGCCCAATGTAGGGTTCCGTAATTGTAACTTAATCGACTCCGTCTTCAGGTACCACATCGAAGATTGCCGTCCAGATGTATAATATATACCTACAATATAATAAAGTTCTTTCTTAGGTCTGGTGAGTTTGACAAAGTTTGGCGTCACATATAGGGATTGCAATCCGGTGTCATTTTCAATCCGGCCGGATTTTACCGGATTTTCACCATTCCGGCCGGATCCGGCCGGATCCGACCGGATTGAGGACGTAATCAGAATTTTTCCTTCTCGTTCCGATATAGACTGTTTTTGAGGTGAATTTTTTTTTCTTTTGGATTATAAAGGAACGCAAATGCGAAACGACAAAAAAAACGCAACCGAGCCGTAATAAATACTCACATGGGTCAAGTCAGGTGGCACCTAATGATTATTGATACTTATTAATATGAAGAGGAAAGTTTTGATATACTTTTTCTTTTGTAATGGACAAACTCGAAAACTACTGGACCAATTTAAAAGACTTACATCTATAAAAAGCTACATTATTCCTTAGTGATATGGGCTTTATTTTACTGTGATTAATAACATTATATTCTACCTAATCACAAGTAAAAATGTTTGACATCCAGCGAAGTGGATAGGGTTGAGCTAGTTTGTCATATTACATTATAATAAAGGGTGTCCGGTGGCAGAATTCGGTTTTCAAATTTAAATTTAAAAAACTAAGAGATAAAAAATATTTTAATAATAATTGTAAAGAAGAGAAGTGCGGGTTTCATTTCTTATAGATTATGTCATCTAAATGTTGACAATTACGTCGGACACACACTTGAAATCTGGCCTCAGTATTCCTTGCGGTGACACGGAAGAAGACGCTGAAGAAGAGATGTCGGGATAGGACTAATTTCACGAGCAATATTTTCTTTAAGTGCAGAGATAGTCGCAGTTGTTTCATACACTTTACTTTTTAGGTACCCCCACAGAAAAAAATCCATAGGGGTGAGATCCGGTGACCTAGGTGGCCAGGGGATTTCACCAAAACGACTTATCAACTTCTCCGTGAATTATCATTCAAACTGTTAGCGACCAATTCAATGTTTTCATTTGTTCTCGACGAGTTTACTGTTGAACCTGTTGCTCGAAACCTACGCACCCATGATAGAATTAGATTTTTACTTGGAGCATCCGGTAAACGTCGAACTTTGTAACGCGAACGAAATCTTTGACGAGCAGTGACAGACGAATCATTCGCCTTAAAATACGTTTCAATTGCTATGGAGCGTTGTGCTCCCGTCCAATGCGACATCGTGACTAAATAACGAATAACGAATGACGAAGCTAACGTGGCTACTTCCCCTTGGATAGAAGTAGAACAGATTGTCAACATATCTTGTCTTCTAAAAAATATATTAAGAACTAAGTACCTTACACATATTAATATGTTTAAGGGGGTTTTTCTGTTGTGATGTTATCGCGCATCAATTGAACTAGGTCCACCTATACCTTATCCTACCTACATCTATTTAGGGCAAATATTACTAATTATAAACAAGAAGTAATATTAAGGTAATATTATATGTATGTATATAGTAATGTTAATTATAATTTCACCCTTTTATAACTTTAAATTTATCCATTCAGTAATTTGTGATGTACATTACATTCCTAATGAACGTAAGGAATACCCAATTGCAATACTAGATTAATTACAACATCTGTACCAGGCATTCACAGCGTCTAAACTAGCAACAGGGTGATTATTTCACCAAAAATTGGCGTAACCGGATCCGGTCACCGGATCCGGCAAATTTCACCGGATCCGGTATGCGTAAAAAACGCCGGATCCGGCCGGATTACCGGATCCGGTTTTCCGGATTGCAATCCCTAGTCACATAGTCCGTGGACTTTCCAATCTAACTTCTGAGATGTATTAATAATAGCAAGAAATGATATAAGTATCTTAATATAGTATATAAATTACGTGTCATGTTGTTTTTCCGCAATGGACTCCTAAAATACTTAACCGATTTTGATCCCAAGATAGGATAGCTTACATCTCAAAATAAAAAAAAACTTTTGACAGAACGAAGTCTGTCCGGGCAGCTAGTGTTATATATAATCTTATAGTTTAGTGACAGTGCAGAGGTACTCAAACTTCCGCAATCTACGAATTTTTTTACTAAGGCGTATTTTTTTGTAAAATTGGCAGTAAAAGGAATATAAATTAAGTTCTTAATTCAATTGTTAACTTTAAAAATGGTTCGTGAAAAAGTTCGTCTTTAAAATATTCTGTATTATTTTTTGCTAAGTATATTCCAATATAATAATCTAATAGTAATTATATAAGAATCTCGTGTCACTGTGTTTATAGTCGTACTCCTCGATAACGGCTCGACCAGTTTTCAAGAATTTTTTGTCTATATTTGCCAGATGTTAGTTAGATGATTAGGGTGTCCCTATCCAGAAAATTTTTGACAGAACAACGTTTGCTGAGTCAGCTAGTTATGTAAATGAAATTGTAATTGGAACGGGAAATACGATTCCCGTGCTGTAAACAGATATTCGTAATTTTACTTCTATATTTTTATTTTCTAAAATTTAGGGCCATGAATTATATGTACATATTTAGACATAACCGACTTCAAAATTAGGGATAATTCAAAAAAATCGCTTTCGATTAAAAAAAGAATCATTAAAATCGGTTCACCCAGTCAAAAGTTTTGAGGTAAAATATATTTATTTATAAAAAAAAGCCGAATTGAATACCTTATTTTTTAAAATCGGTTAAAAAGGTAAATCGGTAAAAAAGGATATAAAAATCGACTGACGGATACACAGACGAAGAATGAAAGATGCTAAGTGATCTATTAATCTTATCTATTATCTTCATTTTTACGGGTTTATCGGATACTCATCTACATAGTAAGAAATAGTCGTGTTCTTAGATTGATTTTTCAGTTTATTAAGACTTTTAGGGTTTTTCACACGGACCTAAAAAAAGACGGACGTAATCCCAACAACAAATTCAGTGAAGCACCCAACCAACTCTGTATTCGTACAAGTACACACACCCACACATTGACACTTCACTGCTTCAATCGGGAATCAAAAATTACGCACACGTGGTAAGAGGGCGGCCATTGCTATGCTTCACTCTCGATTAGACGAGGTTACGTCCGTCTTTTTTTTCAAGAAAATTTAAGATAACAACTATTTTATTTTGACTACTACCTTGCCTTTTAGAAACCATAAGTATTTATGTTGACGATCCTGTAGCCTAGTTGGTAGCGACCCTGCCTGCGAAGCGAGGGGTCCCGGGTTCTATTATCGGCCGGGGCAGATTTATGTGACCGATAAATATTTGTACTCGGGTCATGGGTGTTATTGCGATGCGAAAACCTACTGCGGGGGTGTGAGTGTGTAAGCATTTATTCATTTATGTATGGTAACATATTATTTTATTGTTGATCAATTTTATTACATACGAAGGTTTTAGAATTTCAAATGTGGTTATCATACGATGTATGAGCTCAGCGTTGCGCGTTGGTCCAATCTGACCAGTTTGTACCATATTAGAACGTGCGTAGTCCCTATTCTCGATTTAAAGAAATTGTGTCAATGCCATGAAGTGACATTGTAACATTTAATTTCAAACCAGTAATTAAAGAACCGTTCTGTAATAGTTCCCGTAACTAAATACTTCTGTACCTATAATTAAAATAAACGCGGCTTCTAACAGAAGTTCCAAGTACTTTACTGTAATATTCATCACAGAATCCACAAAGTTTGCGGACGATATTTCCCTGAGGAGCTCATGAAGAAATAGAAAATATCTTCTCTCAAGTTATTACTTCTCAATCAATTTACGTCAGGTTATTACGACTCAGTGACGTCAGGTATTATATTAATGTCAAAATTCCTTTGTCCGTCTGACTGAACACTTAAAAACTTGTGAGTAGATTTTGATGATATTTGGTAGATTTGTTACTAACATTATTGAGTTATTATCTAAAATCCCGCGACATACGTATTTTTTTATGAACAACATGGGCAGTACCCGGATGATATTTTTTGGTAAATCGTGTTTTTTGGAAATACGACGACCCGCGTGGCGCAAAGGTTACCATGCCCGATCGCCGCACCAAGAGTCTGGGTTCGATTCCCAGCGAGGCGGAAATGTGAATGATGAGTTTCAATTTCTGTTCTCTGTCTGAATGTCTTTGTCTAGTGTGTTGTCCATGGCACCCACGACACAGGGAATCCTAGTGTGGGGCTATGAGTGTGAAGCGTTGTTTATTATTATTATTATTAATATTTGGCTTAGTATTGCTCAATAACGCCATCTACTGAAGTAGTTTTAGTGTTGCTACTTGCCAATAGATGTCAGGAAGTCTATTGTATAAGTCTATTGTAGCAGTTATTCGTTGCGATAAAACTAAATTTTCTAAAAATGAATCCTAGCTAGATCGATATTTCGCCTCCGACTGCATACTAAATTTCATGAAAATCGTTTTATCCGTTTCCGAGACTCAGATTATATACTTATTACATATATAGGTATAGGTATATATACAAGAATTGCTCGTTATACTACAAGTTTTGACGGTTTTCCTGAAGCTCATGATTTAATTCATAGATTTATACAATTCCATACATAAAAAAGAAAATGCGGAACCATTATAGGATTCTTCATTGTCCGTCTGCCTGTGTGTCTATCCATTTGTCTGTCTGTCTGCCAACCTCCTTTTTCTCACAAACGCGTATACGTTAAAATTTAAAATTAGTATCTAATACTCAAGTCTGAATAGACTGAGTACTCAAGTCTGGCAGCAATGATAGCCTAGCAGTTTTAACGTTGGTCTCCCGAAAGCAGGGGTCGAGTTTGAATCCAAGCACGCACCACTAATTTTCAAAATATATGTGCGTATTAGAAGTTAATTATCACTTGTTTCGTGAAAGAAAACATCGTGAGGAAACCACACCTGAGAGTTCTCCATAGTGTTCTCAAAGGTGTGTGAAGTCTACCAATTCGGATTTGGCCAGCGTGGTAGGCTACAGCGTGGTAGACTATGACCTGTACCCTCACATTGTGAGAGGAGACCCGAGCCCAACAATGGGACAATTATGGGTGGTCACTTAGACTCAAGTCTGCAATACCTTGGGAGCTGTGGAAAAATGCAGCTTCTAAGTCAACGCAATCAAAACATAAAGCCATTTATACCGTTTGAGTTATTTGGGTACTCGCAAGGGAATCAAAACCTATGTGGTACTTCCCTTTGATTTAGGATCATGAAATTTGACAAACAAGCAATGTCTTAAAGCACAAATATAGAAAACGGCCTGTAAACCGAAAATGAGTATCACAGAAATACTTTTACTTATTTGCTTGACCAATTGACCAACGACCTGTAAACCGAAAATGAGTGGTCATTTGAAATACTTTTACATAGTTGCTCGTCCAATTGATCGCGGTTTATGTCGATGTATGGGGAAAACAATTTTCCAACGGCGAAGTCAAGCTTGTTACTCAATGTTCGGATAGGAGCAATGTTCGGTTTTACAAGGACGTTTTACGAAACCTTCGGTACGCAAGTCCGATTCGAAATTGGTCAGTTTTTATTCATTATTTCGTGTTATATTTTCCAATGAAGAAGCGACTCTTTAGTACCAATTTGGCGCCGTTTGTCAGTGATTTCACCAAAAAAAAAAAAACGATTTTCCATCTAACGCCACTTGACACATTTAACTCACAATGTGGGTAGATTGTCGTCGCTATTTTTGGTTGCTGAATGCCGAAATGTATGGGATTTTTTCATCATTTTTCGCTTCTCTCCTCTTATGGTAAGCTTAGTATAAAACAGACAAAAATCTTGATTTTTGTGTAACTATGCAGATTCAAAACCGTCCCAAATATTGGGAAAAACATTAGTTTATTAGGAGTTTCCTACAATGATAAAATACTAAAAAAAATATAGATAAATTATGCCCTTACAAATTAACCAAAAAATCTGTTCCGAAAAGAGCTACAACACACACACGTTTATTTTTTGTTTCACTACACCAATCACATTGGTATAATACACGAAGGCATTTTAACGCTGTATGTTAAATGTCAAACACTTTTCACGACAACAAAAGCATGTGTATCGTCTTGTATTGAGAGAGCGACTACGAGGAGAACGATCTTCATCGTACGGTGCGCTAGTGACATATCTACCTCTTTTTACATTATAATATCATTGCTTTTTAGGATTCCGTAGCCAAATGGCAAAAAACGGAACCCTTATAGATTCGTCATGTCTGTCTGTCCGTCCGTATGTCACAGTCACTTTTTTCCGAAAGTATAAGAACTATACTGTTGAAACTTGGTAAGTAGATGTATTCTGTGAACCGCATTAAGATTTTCACATAAAAATAGAAAAAAAAAACAATAAATTTTGGGGGCTCCCCATACTTAGAATTGAAACTCAAAAATTTTTTTTTTCATCAAATCCATACGTGTGGAGTATCTATGGATAGGTCTTCAAAAATGATATTGAGGTTTCTAATATCATTTTTTTCTAAACTGAATAGTTTGCGCGAGAGACACTTCCAAAGTGGTAAAATGTGTGTCCCCCCCCTGTAACTTGTAAAATAAGAGAATGATAAAACTAAAAAAAATATATGATGTACTTTACCATGCAAACTTCCACTTAAAATTGGTTTGAACGAGATCTAGTAAGTAGTTTTTTTTAATACGTCATAAATCGTATGCTGCAATTTACCTCGATCAAAGTTACAACGAACTACAAGAACTTTTATATAATGTTACTTGCTGCTACGGAACCCTTCATGGGCGAGTCCGACTCGCACTTGGCCGCTTTTTTTTAGGTATAGTCGTGTCGTCTGTCAATGATTTACCTAATGATTTATTGATTTTTTTTAAAGCAAAACATCATTTTTATATCGCAAATGGCCATTTTTACGCTAGTAATAATACTTCAACGAACTTGTGCAGTTTATTTTGCTTACAGTTTGTACTTTGAAATTTGGTCAAGTCGCACTTAGGCTAATATGAAGTTTGAAATATGAATTTCCCTGTACGTGACAAAGTACATCTTTCGTATTAAATTAAAACAAGTGAGAGTATCTTGAATTTAAATGAAATTTTTATACTGAAATTGGGTCAACTGCTACTATTTTGACAGATTTAATTTTCTTATGACAAAAAATATCATAATATGGTGGCGATATCCCGTATAGCTCGTATGTGTGCCAGCTTCGTCGCACGAAGCCGCATGTTTGCCACGGGGAGTGACTCCCACTCATAAGACATACATATAAAAATACCAGGTCGGAGTCTGAGAGACGAAATGAAAGGGCTAGTTAGCTTTTTTATAAACCCAAGTAGTTGACAAACAAGCTGACGATCCACCAAAGGCACCACTGATGCGTTGCCGGCCAAGAAAGAGAGAAGCACAAGAAAGAACTGGCTCTCAAAGCCCGGTCGCAACACGACGAGTCGTTTGGCGGCCGACTCAACCAAGAAAGGTAGTAGCTAGCCAGACAGGCTTCCCGGAAAGACAATAATAAAGTTTTAATAGCTAAAATAGGTTTTAATTTAAATCCTTGATTATTATTTACTCAATAAATATCGTGTTTGTAAGTTTTTGTCAATTGCGTATTCAACACAATTGCAAATTATCTTAAATTAAATTAAATTGTATTTCATACTTTGCCTGAATCCTAGGCATTCTTTAGAATACCGAACTATACTAATTGCCGGTAACATAATATATTCGGACCCCAAAAAACCCATAAAAAAATTCAAAGCTTTCACTGGAAATATAAGTCGGGACACTTGAAAAAATCGCAGAGATATTCGAGAATAATCCTCCTTCAAACACTGAATAGAAAAGTGCCTCCGAATCTGTAGAGGCTCTCACAGACGCTAAGAGCGCTGGAATACGGCTGATATCTTCACTTCGCTAGCTTGCTACGCCCTCATGCGTCGTCTGCCACGAAAACCTGTCGTTTATATCGATTGTGTAAACCATAATTAGGTATTTAAAGTACCATAATTAAGACGACCCGTGTGACGTAATTTTTACCATGGTTACCCAATGATATTTAAAAAAATATACATACGTTATACTCTTACAAATCAACCAAAAAATCTGTTCCGAAAAGAGCTACAAGACACACGTTTAATCGTTTATCTTTTGTATTACTACATCAATCACATTGGTATAATCATAGACATAATACTACTAGACCAGGCAAGGTATCTGAGCATATGTAAGTGAAACCGTCACGCTGCGAAGAAAGGCAAGAGGTAAACCTATCCTTGTCTTACCAAGGTATCTGAGCATATGTAAGTGAAACCGTCACGCTGCGAAGAAAGGCAGGAGGTAAACCTATCCTTGTCTTACTTACGAGTTACGCGAGTCTCCTTGGTCTCTTTCTCTTTCTAATAGCGTGACGCAAAGAAGGCCCGCTTGTCTAGTCTAGTAATATTATGTCTATGGGTATAATACACGAAGGCATTTTAACTATGTATGTCAATTGTCAAGCACTTCTGACAACAACAAAAGCGTGCGTATCGTCTTGTATTGACAGAGCGACTACGAGCAGAACGGTCAATTGCCTGTTATTACGCTCTACATCGTCGGCGCGCTAGTGACATATCTACCGCTTTTCACATTATAATATCATTGTGGTTACCATGCAAGACCGCCTTATTAAGGGTCCTGGGCTAAATGCCAGCGAAGCGGAAATTTGAATGATGAATTTAAACTTCTCTTCTCAGTCTGAGTGTATGTGTCCTTGTATTTGTGTGTTGTCTATGGCACCTGCGACACAGGGAATCCTAGTGTGGGGCTCTGAGTGTGTAGAGTTATTTATTTATTACCCGACTGCCAAGGAAGGATTATGTTTTTCGCGCGTATCTTGTATAAATGAGTATGCGTGTAGGATTCTTTATTACCACGTATCTTCCAAACCGCTGAACGGATTCATATACTCGTATATAAGATATCGTTAGATTCGGCTTGATGTGCCAACGCGTGAACTCAGAGTTGCTAATGGTTACCTAAATCGCTCCTTAGTAAAGAATCACCATACAAATTCTGTACTAAGGAGCGATTTAAGTAACCGTCAGTGATTCTGAGTTGGGGCGTAAGTCCTATTTCAATACGGTTGACAATGTTAGAAAAACTCGAATATTGTTTTATCTATATGTATCTACTATAATAAAACTCAAAGAGCAAATTTTCAGTACATTGAATATTTTTTCTTATTTCGATTAGGGGCACTTCAGTAACGTGTAAGAGCACAAATTTTTTTTTTTTTAATTATTGTCGGTCTGTCTGTCTGACTGTTTGTCTGTCCGTGCATCACATGAAAACTCTTAAACGGATTTCGATGAAAATTGGTAAAGTTGCTACTAATACTCCGGGTCATATTTTAGAAAACTTTTTATCCCAGAAAATTTAAACGTTCCCTCCTTTCCCAAGGAGTTTGAACGTAGTAAATAAAAATTTGAAGACTTTGTGGGTTTCAATTAGTGATTTATTTTCCCATTAAAAAGTACCAGAAATTCCTTAACCTATTTTGGATCTATATTACTTTACACAATATAATAAAAAAATGGATAGAACTGCTAGTAAATACTGTCACAAATATACAACTACAGTTCTGAAACATTATAGGGTTGAAATATTTCGCAAGTGCTTTCAAACACTTGAAGTTGGCGAAAACTGTGCACCAGTTTTGACGCTGCCAAGAAATTGCAGATGCTCGCTTTTATCAAGGTGCAAATTTAAGTTCCTGGCATATTTTCATTGTTATAACGTAAAGGAATTCACTGTTTTTAACGACTAATCAACATAGTTTACAAACAGACAAAATGACCAGGAGTGTAGTGTATAAGCACAGCTGTCAGTCACTGGGTGACTGCCAGTCAGTCGGCAGCGATGCTGCGTGCTAGGTGCCGTGTGCAGACGTCAGCCTTGCGTATACCTACCTCACCCATTACAGAGTAAAATGTGTGTATTATTGACCCTCTAAACACTACAAGTGGCGACGACGGTAAAAATCATAAGGAATTATCAAAAAATGTTGGAAGAAAAAGAAGGAGTAATGCCACCTTTGCATTCGTTCGGACAGGCAAATTCGTAACGAATATGTTCTGTTATATTCGCATTTAAGTAAGTAAAGTGTATTATTACATTACAACCACATAATTTATATGTGGGTATACCTAATTGCGTGCACTAAAGTAACAATTATTTAAGTGTTGACGTTTTAATAACTCGGCAACTTAAAGTACCACTGCCATATTTGTACAGAAAATGGTTGTCTAAGCATCAAAACTAATTAAATACTTCGAAGGCCATGCAAATCATTTTGTTCACAAAGGGCCATGCCTCAAGTAACTATTTCAAATAGACCATAAATTTCCTATGATATTGCTGTAGGAAATTGTAGTATGTGAAAGAGTAATTTATTTCGTTTCTTATTTCAAATAAAGCTACCGCATCACAATAACAATATCCTAAGTTTTGTTTGTATTTGGTGGGTATTTAATAAAAACGTGAAACTCGACGTTACCCTTACAATAACTTGGAAAGAAACGATTGAGAATCTACCCCACTTATTAATATAATGCTGTGGTTAATGTTTTCACAATTCAAATACCGTTCTACCATGAATTCAAAAGATTATGATTATCTAAACAAGTTTTAGACGTAATTTTGCTAATTAATTAGTAGTTCAATATTATTATTATGGTCACGCCCTTGTGTCTGTGTTCCGTGGTCACGCCAATACAGTTCACTTAAAGATCATTGCCTATACAACCATATTAAGAAAGAACCTGTAAAGTAGCTACAAACAATGTGTTATGCATATGCACGTAATATGTAAAAAGTTTATTATACCTTAAAATCCGTATTACGTAGCAATATTGAAGCATTATATATGTTAATATTTTTATCGCTAAAGCCAATATTAAATTAAATATAATTATTGATAATTGTAGCTACGTCAAGGTTCACGCAGGTTGTACGGGTCTATCCCACTTGTCCCGTTACAAGTATTAAGTCCGGATTGGGCACGCAAATTGAAACAAGACTCGTAAGGAGCTTGTTAATGTACCTTGAGTACAAAAAGGCCTACAAGAGGCACGCAAATTGAAACAAGACTCGTAAGGAGCTTGTTACTGTACATTGAGTACAAAAAGGCCTGCAAGGGGCACGCAAATTGAAACAAGACTCGTAAGGATCTTGTTAATGTACTTTGAGTACAAAAAGGCCTGCAAGGGGCACGCAATTTGAAACAAGACTCGTAAGGAGCTTGTAAATGTACCTTGAGTACAAAAAGGCCTACAAGAGGCACGCAAATTGAAACAAGACTCGTAAGGAGCTTGTTAATGTACCTTGAGTACAAAAAGGTCTGTAAGGGGCACGCAAATTTAAACAAGACTCGTAAGGAACTTGTTAATGTACCTTGAGTACAAAAAGGCCTGAAAGGGGCACGCAAATTTAAACAAGACTCGTAAGGAGAATGCTATACCTTGTGTAAAAAAAAAAATGCTCGAAAGAAGCACGTTATTATTGTAATATACTTATCTTCTTGTTTGTATAAATAAAAATGAACTTTAGTATTTCTTGATAGCTTAACCGATTTCACAGTTTCATTCAAAAATTTTCGTAATGGCTCAAGGATGGCTGTTTCGAAAAGAAAAATCAAAGTTCTGGGTAAAGTGACGTGGAACATTTTTATGTTCAGCCAAATTATAAGACATTAAAATATAGTGTTTGCGGAAGTTATTCAATATAATGAGTATTTCCTAAAAGGTATATTAAAATTTAAGGATGGATGAATATGTGGAATACTAAAGTTCAGTCTAAAATGTCAGAGATATTGTAACGCTTTTATAGCTAAAAAAATGGAAAAAAAAAGTTTTCAATTTATTGGGTATTTACCATAATTATCATAAAATAAATTAAGTTATGGAGTAGGTACTTGACTTGGAATTCTGAGGAAGAAGCCAAACTAATCGATGTATTGAATTACTGCTATGGCAAGTCATTCCAGGTGATTGAGCATTATACATTATACTGTAATGTATTCTGTATACAAGTGGTATATAATATACCGTAATATATACTGTCAATTATAAATCAATGTTTTAAAGCTACGCAGTCATGTTACTGTTACATTAGTAAAAAGCCATGCATACACAGTGCCTGCAAATATTATAAATCAATGTTTTAAGACTACGCAGTCATGTTACTGTTACATTAGTAAAAAGCCATGCATACACGGTGCCTGCAAATATTATAAATCAATGTTTTAAGGCTACGCAGTCATGTTACTGTTACATTAGTAAAAAGCCATGCATACAAGGTGCCCGCAAATATTATAAATCAATGTTTAAGGCCACGCAATCATGTTACACTTGTAATAACGTTACATTTGTAAAGGCACGCAAATATTGTAAATCAATGTTTAAGGCTACGCAATCATGTTACACTTGTAATAACGTTACATTTGTAAAAAGCCATGCATACACAGTGGCTGCAAATATTTAAAAATTAATATTTTATGGATATGTCGTTATGAATGTCATTGAAAGCCAAAGATGTCTGTTGGATATGATTCATAAGACACCCATTCGAGATGCCTGATGGAGATGATTCCCATCATAATCGGTCCCATTTCACTGATATGAAATCGTGGGATGAAATAACAAATTGCAGGTTTTCAGAAAGTTACCTCAATCAATATGAATTACAAATACCAAGTAAAGAGATGATGTGGCATCAGAATTCAAGTATTATGTAAGGAATAAAAGTAAGACAGTGATTATTGGTATGGTATATTTTATTCCATTCATGTGTTAACATTCCATAACTTCTTTTGAAGTAATTTTGAATCTGACCATGTATGAAATGTACAATGACATAGTTCCGTCTTTGACGATTCATTATTTTATAATAATTCGTTACAGACGAGTATAATATGTAATATGTGAACATATCACATATGTGAGCAGATTATGACAAAATATGACAAACGACAGCAGTTATGAGTCCATGGTAACGGACTCGGCTTTTATGATAATTATATTAAATTTTTGCAATTCTTATATAATATAGTCCACAATAATTTATTGGATATATTATTATTATTGAAAAAATAAAGATTCATCCATGTGGCAACGAGCAATTACAGACTCAGAAGATCGTAGTATTTCCATCTAATATCTTTACTTGCAATGTAAATATTAATCTTTTTGAGCTGTCGAAGAATAAAGGTAAATATTATATGTCAAGGTTATGATTTTGTCTCCATAGTAAAGAGACAATGAGACACTGAGAAATAAAATTTCAGTATATTGAGGTAGTCCAATAAAACACGACGTTGTAATCAACTATTTTACGTAGATACAACATACTACTAATATTCATCCAACTTGAACCATCTGCAAAATGACAACACCTTAGGTGTTTCTCTGCGCTCTTTTCATGTAAAATTGACATAAATAGTTAACTAGCGTCATCAAGTGATGGCTAATGACCAAAAGGTTATTTTATCAGTTTCCATACTTTTCACGACATTATACAAAAACAATACCTATCAAGGGCAAGGATCATACTGTAATTATTGACTATGCGTTAACAAAGTGGTTCGATTTAATTATGTCAGACTTAGCCAAGAAAAAAAAAACTTATTTCTAGTTGAACGACAGTGCTAAGTAGCAACTTTAGAGATTTATCTCTAAAGCAGTACAGTCCGAGGCTCGTCATCGGTCTTATATTTCTGTATTACAGATCTATCAAGTTTAAAGTGACGTTGATGTTGTGGAAGCTGAAAGCACTAGATCTCCATCTAGAAGCTGGAGTGGCCACATTACTAAGCCGAATGTACATATGTGTAAGTGGGTGTAACCGTGCACGCAGGACCACCATCTCACAAAGCATCCTCACACAGAGTGCTTGTCAACGACTGAAACTCCCCTGGGAAGCAAACGCAAATTCCCAGAGAATCATAACTTAACTGACTAAACTGATAGTGAATCAAGAGTTAAGATAATGAAGAGAATACTCAAGTTCACATGATAATTAAAGAGACAATAAATTGGTCAGCTGTGATCGTAGTTTCACAAGCAACTATTTTTAAGATTATTAGAGATTCTACTGGTACTATTCTAAATACCCTTGTGACTTTTAACAGTGTAAATACTGGTAGAGCAAAATAGCTTAGCATTAAATGAATGGGTTGCCAGTGGTTTGAATTCCTTACTGACAATAAATGAAAATAATAATGTCACATAGGAAAATTGTTTAAAGTTGACCCTTATAATGCGTGGAGTGAGTTGTTTGAACTGTAGACAATCATACTGATATCATGAATTAAGTCTTGTTCATTGACTCAAATTCTCAAGATTTACCCCTTATCTTACCATGAAATGAAGTACCCTCAAAAATTGTCTGTGACTTTCACAGTGTAAATGCTGGTGGTAGAATTAAATAGCTTGGCATTAAATGAATGGTTGGCAAATAGTTTTTATTTCTTAGTGACACGAGATGGAAATAACAATGTCACATAGGAAAATTGTTTAAAGTTGAGTTCTTATAATGCGCTGAGCGAGTTGTATGAACTTTAGATATTATATTGACATCATGAATTATGTCTAGTTGAATGACTCAAAATTCTTAAGATTAACGTTTGAAAATTTCAAATTACCTTCAAGTTTTGTGACCTACCCTCAATATAAATGAAGTACCCTCAAGAAAAAATTGGAAAGTAATATCACGATAGGTCAAAATAGCAAAAGTTAATTCTATAAATAATTTAAGAGTTTTGTTCTCACTTAGTCTTGAAGAAAACAAGATAGCGTTAGGGAAATACCTGTAAGTCATGTACCAGTCGAGTACCTATAAATAGGTAATCATGATAAATCATGATACTGAACAATACGAGATCAGTCTCCATCTCGAGAAAGAAAGTTGTGAAGTTGAAGAAGTGAAGTTTGGGGTGTGTATGGGTGATGCATATTGCACACATATGATGCACACATATGACACTAAATGGATAATATATGCATATCGGCTGGGTGAGCCTTGGCAATAGAGGGACTTACTCAAGATTTTTCAGAAGTTATGTTGTTACTTTTGATAATTGAAGTAGACGACTGTGGTAAATGGCTTGGGTTAATCTACTTTCAATGCTACATTTGACATTTGTTAAAAATATAATTATGATCTACAGAGTTGTATTTAGTGAAATGCGAGAATAACATCAATTTTTTTTATGAAGCTTCCAATCACTTCCAGTAAAATACCTTTCACTCTAACAATGACAGTAATGTGAGAGACAGAAATTGACAGGTCTATAATTCAATTAAAGAAAAGAGGGAAACCATATTATGTGGACAGTACTAAGGGAGCTACAAGATTCTAAATTAGCTACAGAAAAATATATCGATGAATAATAAGTAACTGAGGCTAACAGATTGACACCAAACTTTAACCCTGCACTCACATAGTGGTGTGAGTTTCTGATGGTGAAAACGATGTACAGAAATGGGAAATACATGTTGTACAACAATAATGATAATAAATAACACAAATAAATTAAAAGTTGGATATTGAATAATTTATTATTGTCAGATCTATGTCAATGTTGCAATATATTATTTGCTAACGAACAGTTGTAATCAATTATTATTTATTATAAAATAAAGAAGGGATGTAGTGTATAAGCACAGCTGTCAGTCACTGGGTGACTGCCAGTCAGTCGGCAGCGATGCTGCGTGCTAGGTGCCGTGTGCAGACGTCAGCCTTGCGTATACCTACCTCACCCATTACAGAGTAAAATGTGTGTATTATTGACCCTCTAAACACTACAAGGAGAATCAGTTCATTAAAAATGACGTTAGACGAAATCAAGTTTACGCCCCAACTCAGAGTCACTAACGGTTACTTAAATCGTTCCTTAGTACAGAATTTGTATGTTGATTCTGTATTAAAGAGCGATTGAAGTAACCGTTAGTGACTCTGAGTTGGGACGTAAAGTCTTAGAACCGTATAAGTCTTAGAACCGTAGAATCTAGCGTTTAGATTGTTATGAAGCATTTTTTAATAATTCGATCTCACTGCCACTTCTGGCTTACTATACAATAGCCATAGCCAAAGCCAGGAGAAAACAATTACGTTGTCTTAATAAAATCTCAATTAGTAAAGTCGCTCACAAGTTATAACGTCACAAGCAGACATGTTAAATATAAAGATAATCATAAATTCTAATGAGAACAGATCGTGAGAGCTGGAGGAGAATACACAAAAGATAATTACCGTAATCGTACAGATGCAGGTAGAAATTCGTGTAACGCAAACAAAACCTGCGAGAGGGTAGGACGACATTTTATTAAATTTATTTCCTGCAGAAGCACGAAAACATAGATCGGTGCCACGATACCGAACGGCGATGAAAATGGAAGCTTAACCTGTTGGGATAAGACCCGTTGTTGGACGTCGGGCTGTTTATAGAATGAAATCCATTTGTCACTCTGTCACGCGTCTAATATTAGGCAATGGTTCTGCCCTTAATTGTGTGTAAGCTCCTTGTTCTATTAGATTGCCTATTTCTAATATGTTTGGAGTTGATTTTTCTTGAATTTATCCGGTTTTGTACATGTTTAGACTTTATGGTAATTTAGCGGTAAAACCCACCTAATACTCTGGCTGATCTAGATGATAAAGTATATTAAGGGTAATTATTCATATTAATGGGTTACACCCCAAGCCACTGGGCCAAACAACAACTGTTCATTTGAAAAAACGATATCTTGTATCAGATATAAATAAAGACGAGCCTCATATTTAGAGCATAAAACATTAATATTAAGTATATGGTTTTCTTCGATGCTACGAATGATGATAAAATATTTGGAGTTGTCTTCAAAGACGACGGCTGTTTTATTTGAAAGGATGATCCCTGAGGACTGAATATAATGTACTGGTTCAATCAGTCTAGGGCAAAAATATCTAAATACCTTTGTAGGTAAATCACTTCTATTTCCATAGTAAAAGCAAATTCGTGCTCACTGTTTTATTTAGCTGTTATTAAATATATTCCCCTCGGGAATAAACTGATTTCAAAATCAGAAATAATAATTATATATCTTGGTTTGTAATTTTCAATGAAACTTGGCGTTAGTTTAGGCTATAAATTTGTAGAGGACGGTAAAACCAAAAAAAATTAACAATTGCGTAACTAAAGCTTTTATTTTTTTATTTGTGATATTGTGTTGGTTTATCTTGGCTCAAAAATTGGTTGAGAGAAAATTCGTAGCATTGAAACTACCATTCACACTTACCTAAAGTAATTTGGATCCTCTTGTACCACAAATCTTTGTAAATAATTGTTTAAGAGCTACTTAAAACAATAAGAACAATACCCATATCTGGCATTTCCCAAACAGTTTTCATTACAAATCAGCGTCAAACATTGGTAGCAAACTTTAATTATATCGAATAGAACTGGTACCAATGTTTGAGTAGGTAGCATTTTGTATAGAAGCGTAGGCAAGCTTGGAACTGTGTATGAATAAGTCTTTACTCAGAAAGGAAATTAATACCAAAGGTCACGGCCTGGATCGAATGGAAGGAGGGTTGTTTTGTTATAATTATACATAAACTTAAATATTACCATATTTCACTAGAAGTTACTGGAAAATCTTTCTGATTTTGTGGTCTGCTTATTTAAGTTTTTTTTTGTTATTTCATTACAAATAGTGATTTTAACAAAACTTTGCACAAGATTGTACCTAATTTTGAATCGTATTGGAGCGGTTTAGAATACTGACCCCAATACCATGCTGGTATTTTTTAAATAGTAATTGTATAATCTAATGAAATGTTAGGTAATTAAGATAATAATAAATTAATAAAAAAATATAAATTTTACATTAGTTAACTATGAAAATGACAATTTAATAAATAAATGTAAATTCGACATTAGATAATTTTGATAATAATGATTTATAAATAAACTAGCTGACCGGGCAAACGTTGTTCTGCCCAAAAATTTTTCAGGGGTAGGGGGATGAAAAATATATTATGTTGTCCGATTTTCCACCCTAGCCAATATGCAAGCAAAGATTCACGAAAATCGGTCTTGCCGTTTCGGAGGAGTTCAACTTCTAACACCGTGACACGACAATTTTATATATTAGATGTAAATCTGACATTGCATGCTGCATCCAGCCAAATATGCTGATCTCTGACATGTTCCTGTTACCACCGTATTATTATGTGCCATGTTTGACGCAATAAAAAATTATGAATTATTATGAATTATAAATTATCATACTACAGAGTAAGAGGCAACAATAGTCAGTTCATTCGGTGGTAAGGCTTTACATAATTATTATGTTATCAATATTATTATTATATTATCAATATTATTTCTGGTACTATTTTCTATCCGTGAATCCTGCCTTAGCTTCCTCTCTTTTGCTTGAATCATCCACAAAACGAGTCGTGTTTCCGCTGAGGGCTTGGGAGCCAGCTCTTTCTTTCTTTCTTTCACTTCTTTGTTGGTCGTTAACTCATTGATTTGTCAACTCGTTACATATAACAACGGTTGGGATTGTGTACTACTGATATTAGCTCTCACGCTATCGACACAGTTCCAAACTTGCCTTGACTTGTTCAGGACACTTGTCCCAGGCAACTATAATCGTTAATACTTTGAAAGCAGCGCTGTCAACAACCAATACAGATAAATTGTCAACAACCAATACAGATAAATCTTATATAATTTTATATAATAATATTTTCACTTTATCCATAAAAATGTAGACCTGTACTATTAAAGATACACTTTAAAGCGTGATTGAGGGTATCAATGTAGTTCCATAATGACATCTATTGCCAAGCATTAGAACTATTCTTAAATACTAAACAACGTGATAAACGTCCGTCTCTGGAACGCCCTTCCCAGCTGTATTCGTAGCACATGTACTTTAAATTCTTTTAAAAACTAGGTAATCTCTCCAACTAATCAGTTTCCCTCCTTCCTTCTTTTCTTCTTTTTCTTCTTCTTCCTCTTCTCTCTTCTTCCTATTCTTGTCACCCATATTTGTGGTATTATTATCTTAAATCTTATTTGCAATTTCCTTCATGTTATTCGTGCACTTTACCTCATTTAATCTTACTATAATCAGCTCTCCACATCTTAAGGTTGTCTGAAAGAGATCGCTGTGTAGCGATAAGACCGCGTTTTGTACCTCATATATCTACTTCACATGTCTACTTCTAGATTGTTGTTGTATTATTTTATTGGTGTACAATAAAGAGTTAATTAAATAAAACTTTAATAAAGTGATATGAAATAAAAATTTCCAAGGTCAAATTGGAATGTTGTATGGAAGTTTCTACGTGGGAAATATTTCCTTAATGTCAAATGGGGACATCGCAACACCTTGGAAACATTCCAAAAATGGTATTCGCAACAGTGTATGCTTTCAGTTGACTTCCGATTGAATGTCATTTCGCTTCGATTCCACGTTTTATGTAAGTACTATGTCTTCTGTGGTTTATTGAAGTTGGATCAGGAAGAGAAGATTCTATAAAAGTCTGGTTTTTTAGGGTTCCGTAGCCGAATGGCAAAAAACGGAACCCTTATAGATTCGTCATGTCTGTCTGTCTGTCTGTCTGTCTGTCTGTCTGTCTGTCTGTCTGTCTGTCTGTCTGTCTGTCTGTCTGTCTGTCTGTCCGTCCGTATGTCACAGCCACTTTTTTCCGAAACTATAAGAGCTATACTGTTGAAACTTGGTGAGTAGATGTATTCTGTGAACCGCATTAAGATTTTCACACAAAAATAGAAAAAAAAACACTAAATTTTGGGGGTTCCCCATACTTAGAACTGAAACTCAAAAATGTTTTTTTCATCAAACCCATACGTGTGGGGTATCTATGGATAGGTCTTCAAAAATGATATTGAGGTTTCTAATATCATTTTTTTCCAAACTGAATAGTTTGCGCGAGAGACACTTCCAAAGTGGTAAAATGTGTGTCCCCCCCCCTGTAACTTCTAAAATAAGAGAATGATAAAACTAAAAAAAATATATGATGTACATTACCATGAAAACTTCCAACGAAAATTGGTTTGAATGATATTTAGTAAGTAGTTTTTTTTTAATACGTCATAAATCGTAAACCGCAAAAAACATTGATCAAAGTTACAACGAACTACAAAAACTTTTATATTATGTTACTTGCTGCTACGGAACCCTTCATGAGCGAGTCTGACTCGCTTTTTAAAGTTACAGTATTTATTATTTGACGAACCGTGTAGCGCAATGGTTACCATGCTGGATCGCCGCACCAAAGATCCTGGGTTCGATTCCCAGCGAGTCGGAAATTTAAATGATGAGTTTGAATTTCTGTTCTCGGTCTGGGTGTGAATATCCTTGTCTAGTGTATTGTCCATGGCACCCACGACACAGGAAATCCTAGTGTGGGGCTATGAGTGTGAAGCGTATTTTTTATTGTTTTAAGTATAGAAGAAGTAGGATTATTTCTAAATCATTCTCTTCAGTATTAGTATCAGTATCCAACACTGACACCTTCACAAAAATAATGAGAATCTGAGGTTTATTGTGAAAAAATCCTTTAAGTAATTTTATTAATTTTTTAACAAACGAGTGCCAGCAAGAAGTTGTATACATCTGTCATTTAAAATTTTATGTACTTAGGTATACTTCCTTTATCATTAGTACGTATAATTCCTTTTATGGGATTTTGATACATTAGTTTACACACAGTTAAAGGGATAAACGACGACTCTGTAGCCTATTTGGTAGCGATCCTGCCTGCGAAGCGAGAGGTCCCGGGTTCGATTCCCGGCTGGGGCAGATATTTATGTGACATAAATATTTATACTCGGGTCATGGGTGTTATTGTGATAAGTCATCCATGCCACTTGCGATACAGGTGAAAACCTACTGCTGAGGTATGATTGTGTAAGCGTTTAAGCGTTTAAAATACATGATCTTATAATTTTTCTATCTCCTTTTCCATATCAATCAAAAGCTTTGAATCTGAACTGAATCTAGTAGCTAACAGTCTACATGAACTACCATTAGTGCACAAGGTGAAATATTCCATTTTAATGTATCTGTGTCTACTTTATTTTGTTTACCCTAAAATTTTCCACCAAAAAACCCTGGCTCAATTTTTTAAATCGCCACACATTGATTGTGCCGGCTTCTGAGCTTATGGGATTACGGCAACGCTTGTAGGACAATGCGAATCCCACAAAAGCCACCCTTTCAAAGGCCTTTGTCGCAGCTCATTGTTTTTTTCGTCAAAGCGTAGCTGAACAGCTGTTAAATGGTTTTAATACAATACTTTGCGGAACCACGCCATTGTTTTCTAGAACCATTAGTTTGCTTGCTGTTTACTGACCTGTAAATATCTCGTCGAAGAATCGGCATACCTTGGCAGCTTTGTATCTTCACATGAGAGAATAGGAATTTATAATAGTTATATAAGAAGTTAATATGGTGAGAAGAGTGATGGATATGAATGTGATGGATAGACGAAGGGGACCAGGACGATCAAAGAAAAGATGGATGGATTGTGTTACAAATGATATGAAAGATAAGAGAGTTAGTGTAAAGATTATGGCTGATAGGGAAGTGTGGAAAGGGAAAACATATTGCGCCGACCCCAAATAAAGTTTGGAAATGGGCAGGATGATGATGATATGTAAGAAGTTAATAATCTTAAACTAGCGTAGCCCAACTGTGACCAATATTGAGAAGTAAATAATTACTGACTTGAATTAATTAATTAATTATCCACTGCTGCTACTGCCCTGGATAAGGCAGACTTCTGCGTCCGCTGCATAGTGCAGAAATACTTAGGGCTTGTTTCACAATCTTCAAGTAGAGTCCTGAATAAGCTATTCGCTATTCCTGAATAAGATTGTGAAACAAGCCCTTAGTGCTAGAAAGCTGTAATTAGGCATGGATAATTTATACTCGTATATACATACATGATCTGTTTTATTTCTTAAAATATTTTTTAACGTAATATTACCTTAACAATATTATTACGGTGGATTCAGGATCCGTTTTGAGATATTCGGCTTATAAATACCAATTTTGGTTACGGTCTAGTGTAAACCCCAGCTAGTTGGAAGGGGTTGGACATGTAATGTGCAATTTAAAAGGTGAACTATCACGGTTAACCTATTTGTTATTATGAGGAAAATCTCTCAAAAGATACCCGATAATGGTTCAAGGGTTCCGGATTATCTATTGCTTCCTACTGAACCTATTAGGGCTTGTTTCACCATCTTCAAGTAAGTCCGAAGTAAGCTATTCGTTGGTTAAGTTGACATTACGTGTATGTAAAATGACACTTTAACGTCACTTTAACCGGCGAATAGCTTATTCAGGACTCTACTTGAAGATGGTGAAACAAGCCCTTAGTCTAATAGGTCAATAATTAGACAATCTGCTTATGGTTATAAAGAAGCTCCGAGACGTCATGTGAAATGTCAGTAAATTAATAGACGCTAATAAATCTTATATATAAAATTCTCGTGTCACGGTGTTAGAAGTTGAACTCCTCCGAAACGGCTCGACCGATTTTCGTGAATCTTTGCGTGCATATCGGCTAGGGTTGAGAATCGGACAACATCTATTTTTCATTCCCCTACCCCTAAAAAAATTTTGGCAGAACATCGTTTGCCCGGTCAGCTAGTATTACTATAAATGTTACCTAACGTTCCCTTCAAATTCTAAAGCAATATTTTCAGAAGAGCAAATCAAAAGTACATCTCAAACTATGTCTATACTTCCACGAACAATAAAAGTCTGAAGGAAAGAGCCTAAGAATAAAACATTCAGAGAATAATTATGTCCCTGTAATCTAAGACTGCCTTTGTTGCTGGTAATTGCGCGAACTTGTCTTCGGAACTAGGACACACAGAAGACTTCGGTGATCTTGCTTCGATGTAATTCGGGTTATTCAGTTCACTTTTTGAACGGATTTAAGATGGAACCGGTATTGTGTAATTTGGTGGCTGAGATTTCAAATCGTTCAGCTGCTGAACCAGCGAGATTAAAGAAATTCCATATTTTTAGTTTTCTAAATTACATTCTTAATGAAATTAATATTATGTATAATATTAATCAGTAATAGCTTTGTTTGAGAAAATCAAAGCCTTACAAAAGATTGCTTCGCCCACAAGCATTGTTATTATTTCTTCTCAGACATGTAATAAATTTCTTTTTTGCTCCATACTTCTGTTTCAGAGATCGTTTTCACTCGTTACTTGAATCAAATCAAATCAAATCAAATCAAATGTTTTTATTCAATATTGGTTAGGTTAACAAACACTTTTTGAAAGTCGTGCAAGCTACGCCAATGTTTCAACAAGGCCCTACTGTGAGAGGGCCCGGGAGAAGAAGCAGCAAGAAACTACCGGGGTTGTTTTTTTACTGCTCACAGTTACAGATAGCGCTTATCATCTACTACAATCTATATCCATGAAACTCATGTCCAAGCAGTCTTGTCTTTAAAATAATTATCTAATTTGTAATATCCTTTCGTCATAAGAATGCTTTTATTATGAGTTTTAATTTAAGGTAAGGAAGGCATTTCTGTAAATTTTGATGAAATTATATTATAAATCTTTACACATGTACCTACCCATGAAATTTGGTACAATCAGTTTAGCCTTGTTCCTCGTATTAATATTGTAAATGTCACTCTTCTTATGAAAACTATAACACGTATAAGTACTTAGGACTGACCATAGACAATAATTTCAGATGGCATTCACATGTTAATAATGTATGTAACAAGTTGCGATCAATTGTTTGTAAAATGAAACATTTAAAATGTGTAGTTAGCAAGGGTCTCATGTATTTAATTTACTATGCACTTGCTGATGCGGTTATATCTTACGGATTGGGTGCGTATGGTCTCACTTTTCCTGTACACTTAAATAAAATAAAAAATTTGCAAATTAGTTTCTTAAAACTTATGGTAGATAATAAAATAAAAATAAAACTTAATAAAGAATATGAAAAATTATTTAAAATATGTGGTGTTTTGCCGATAGAACTAAAAGTAAAACAAAACCTATTAATCGAACAACATGGTAACTTCGAGCACAAACACAAGAGAGACCATACATATCCAACCCGAGCGGCAAGACATCCTAAATTAGCTGTACCGAAAATTAATAATTATTATGGCAAAAGATCAAGGCGGTGGGTAATACCAGTTTTAATAAACGAACTGCCGCGTCATGTATATAATGAAGACACAGAACAGTATAGCAAAAATGTACTTAAAAATATTTTAAGAAAACATTACCTGTCCCAATGTCCGTAGCTAATTTTATTGATCTAAAATTTGTGTCATTTAGAATAATACACGTACTTATCCATAAACACTTATATGTTAGTAAACACACACACATACACAGACACACACACACACACACACACACACACACACAGACACACCGCATACAACCTTATAAGCTAACATATTAAATATAAAATAAAAATAGTTTACTTACATAATAATGTCCGTAGCAAATTTTATTGATCTAAAAAAAATATGTGTCGTTCAGAATAATACACGTGCTCAACCATAAACATTCACACGCTAGTAAACACACACACACACACACACACACACACACACACACACACACACACACACACACACACACACACACACACACACACAAAGACACATACACAAAGGTACATCGCATACAGCCTTAATAAGCTAACATATTAAAATATTAAATAAAAATAGTTTACTTACATAATAATAGTTCTGTAACATTTGTCTATTTTTGCTTATTATAAGCTTTAACAATAAGTATAATTTATAGATTGTAATCCACGAGAACTACTGCCGACAAACTGCTTCGCAGTTTGGCAGATATGTAAAGAGTGAAGTTGTACTTGTTTGTTTAAATAAATAAATAAATAAAAAAAAAATTATTCTAATATCAGAAGAAAAATAACTAAACTATTTTTACCCACGACTATTTTACAGAATGTTCTTGACAAATTTTATTTCCTCTTCCGCGTGAAGAACATTTTAAAGTGAAGAATTCCGAATAAAAACTATCGTTGATAATGTAGCATAATACAATTTACAAGCACATACACACACAATATATCAAATCAATTATATCTACTCCAATTCTTTTATCATTCATGTAAGAATTCGCTTCCGCCTAACATACGAGACTCAAAACAATTTCAATTTTCATGAAAGAGAAAAGAATTATTTATCCTTGACAATATCAGTATTAGATAATATTATGTATGTATTATTTGTATTATTTGTATTATTTATACTTTATAAAACATGTGTATATAAAATTTTAAAGAAAGAAATAAAGAAAAACATTTATTCGAAGTTGAAAAGCTCAAACAAATAATAAAATCTAAAAATCTAACGCTTCAACTCAGAGTCACTAACGGTTACTTAAATCGCTCCTTAGTACAGAATTTGTATCGTGATTCTTTACTAAGGAGCGATTAAAGTTAGTGACACTGAGTTGGGGCGTTAGTCTAAAGATAATATTTGCATAAGTTTGCATTCAGTGTGTAAATAAACCAGTAAATAAAAAAATGTATTTTTGGGCTCAGTCAGCATGATACTTGGCTTCATAAAAAATGGGTTCTATTTCGAAAACCAAGCGTAATAAGCTTTACACATTTGTTAAAAAATAAAGGCAAATTCGGCTTAGATTTCATGCGTTGAAAGGAATACCTAAGTACAGCAAGGAATTTATAAAGGAAAACTAGACTTTTAAAGTCGAGGTCACGTGATCCTATCATTATATTTTAGTATTACCACCACAGACATATATCAAGAAAATCGATAGTACTTATAATAAGTAGTATTACAACATTAATGCTTATCGCAAAGGCTAGGCTAATAAAAAGGCACCGAAAAGATAATTGTACTCTTTGTAGACATATAAATTGGGTAGAGTATAAGATTCTATTCTATACACAATACAATGTTTAGGAATGCTTAGTTTTTGATCAAGGGATGAATTGAACATCCAACGCGATTTTACTTACATTATATTTGGCTGGAGATCTTAAAACTTTGCCTCAAGTAAGACTCCTATCAGTACTTTTGTAGACGAAGAATTGTAAATCTGTAGTTATGTTGTGTTTGACTCTTTAGTTGCCTTTTGCTGGGTACGAGTCTCTTGAAACTGAGAAAGCCCAAAGCGACCTCCAACAAGCTACTCCAGCATACATTTGTGTAGCAGCTATAAGCATACCAGATTTCCGAATGTCTGATGTTTTTATGCCATTCAAGGCTTCGTAAATGGCTTTACAACTACTGTGAATTAAAAATCCGTGTGTGCAATCGGTGCAATTGGTACCATGTCGGATCGCCGTACCAAGGGTTTGATTTCCAGCAAGATGGAAATTTAAATGATGAATTTGAATTTATGTTTTGGTCTGGGTATATACCTATTCTACTCTTACGTCCCAACTTAGAGTGACTAACGGTTACTTAAATCGGTCCTTAGCAAAGAATCACCAAACCAATTCTGTGCTAAGGAGCGATTTAAGTAACCGTTAGTGACTCTGAGTTGGGGCGTTAGTGTGTTGTCCATGGCACCCATGACACAGGGAAACCTAGTGTAGGGCTGTGAGTGTGTAGCGTTAAATTCTGATGTTCAAAGCCATTCAAGACTTCGGACATGGCTTTACGACTACTATAAATTAAAACTAGGAACTATGTAAGACGCTGGCTTAACTGCGCCTTCATTTTAACTTCTTCGATCATTTAGACGTTGATAACATCAAGTGCGTTGTTATTTTACGGGAATTCTTCATGAATACAAAAAATAACCAACTTCAAAATAACTCAAAAACTACTCGTCAAATCTAGTTCAAATTTAAGTGAGACTACATGACAAGCACTAGTTTTCGATTAAAAACAGAATCATCAAAATCGGTTCACCCAGTCGAAAGTTCTTAGGATTTAGGGGAACGTTGCTCTATTCATTCTTGACTTATGCATCTCGCATATCAATTTGTTGCATGAAATGTCATCTCTTTTCTAATATGATCTACAGACTATGTAATGAAGTTTTTCGCCTTTACCAAAAGATTGTTATATGTCAGTTTTTTACATGATATTATTATAGTAGTACGTAAATAATGATCGTTAAATATTTCATGCGAGTTCTCGATATACATACATACTTATTTACCTACAATGAAATGGGTATAAAGTTTCCGATAACCGCAGGAATATGTGACCTCGTTCTACATCGAAACTCTTAGACCCTTTCGAGGTATCACTAAATAATACAAATATTATTGTGACATATTTCCAAAGGTATTTAGGTTATCCTGGGATCCAATACGATATTAACGCTGTATACTAGGGCTGAGACAATGTACCTATATTTTTAACCAACTTCAAAAAAAAGGAGGAGGTTCTCAATTCGACTGTATTTTTTATGTTTATTACCTCAGAACTTTGGACTGGGTGAACCGAGTTTGATGATTCTTTTTTTAATCAAAAGCAGGTGCTTGTTATTTGGTCCTACATAAATATTTTGTTAGTAAAATTTAGATTATTATTGTCTCGAATCCCGGGACTTACGGGTCGAGACTCGCGACGAGACAAGATTGTCGAAATTGTTAATTATGACCAATGATTAGATACTAGATAATAGTAAAGTTATTGTGTATTAGCTTTTGCGTTTAACTGGTCCATTTTCACTATCCGTAGACAAATCTTAAATTACTTTAATTAATTATAAATCTTATCTGATGTGTGAACAGATATCTGAAAACACGGGCCAAGAACAAATCATATTTCACACATATGTTAATATTTCGTCTCGGCTGGCAATTGAATGAACCTTTTTATTTGCAGACAATCAGCATCCACATCTCATACACACAGTAATTCTGAGAATTAAAATGTTTAAATTCATACAAAAGATAGTATCTTTTTTTTATGCCTTAAGCAGGCAAACGAGCAGATGGCTCACCTGATGGTAAGTGATCACCGCCGCCCATGGACATTAGCAATATTATGGGCGTCACCAATGCGTTGCCGGCCTCGAAATCTTCTTATGTGATTAGTTGACAAACGGGGAGAAGGATTAACTTACTGGTTGGTTAATCACTGTCATGGATGTCAGTTAAGGCGCTTGTAAGAGCCAATAACCATGAGCAACTGGGCGGAGCTAATACGAGCTCTAAATTAAAACTAAACTATTATTTCTCATATTTATACGTATAGTTTATATGTGTATTCTATGTCAATATTTTAGTTAAGGAACTACTGTAGAACTGAGGCTTGTTAAAAATACTACCAAATTTATAACTTTCAGAATTTCAAGTCCTTTTAAAAGTACAATCGCCTTACACTCTTTAACAAAGTACAAGACCAGGCTTGAGAGCCAGTTCTTTCTTTCTTTTTCTTCTCTTTTTCTTGGCCAGCAACGCATTAGTGATGCCTTTGGTGTTGCTGATGTCCATAATTCATTCATATATTCATTAATTGTACGTATAAGTATTTTTTTATGGAAAGAGCTGGCAAACGAGCTGACGATTCACCTGATGGTAAGTGGCTATCGTCGCCCATGGACACCAGCAACACCCAAGGCATCACTGATGCGCTGCCGGCCAAGAAAGAGAGAAGAAAAAGAGAGAAAGAACTGGTTCTCAAGCCCAGCCGGAACACGATGAGTCGTTTGGCGGCTGACTCATGCTCAAGGGTGGTAGCTATCCAGGCAAACCCCATGGAGAAATAATAATCGCAATAATGGTATTAATTAACAATTAAAATCAATATTACCAATATACTCCCTCGAGGGGCCTGAAATCATATTAGAACAGTTCTCTCAGTTCTAAATTCTATCATCAGATCTGACTTTTTAACCGACTTCAAAAAAAGGAGGAGGTTCTCAATTCGGCTGTATTTTTTTTATGTTTGTTACCTCAGAACTTTGGACTGGGTGAATTGATTTTGATGATTCTTTTTTTAATCGAAAGCAGGTGCTTGTCATGTGGTTCCACATTTTGAGCGTGATCTGACGAGTAGTTTTTGAGTAATTTTGAAATCGGTAATTTTTGTTAATAAAATTTAGATTGTCACAAATATGGGACTAATCTGGAATATATCCTTTCTGAAAATAAAATATAAATAATAACGGAGTTCTGAGGTAAATAACAACTGAGAACCTCTTTTTAAAAAGACAAGAAAATAATTAGCATAATTATACAGCGATTCAATAGTTACATTTCTTAGATGAGGAGGTACTATTTGGAAAAAATCTTCGTATCTTTTTATGTACATTTTTAATTTAAAAATAAAACTGACACAAAATGACGAAAATATAAGGACAGATAAATCATTTAATGCCAAAACTAATTTCTGTTTGTTATTAAATATTTTTTAAAACTAATTTAGATTAATATTTTGATAAAAAGTACATAGTGCTAACACGGACGTAAAAAAAGAACGGACGTAACCTTATCTAATCGAGAGTGAAGCATAGCAATGACAGCTCGCTTACCATATGTGCGTAATATTGTAATTTTTGATTCGCGATGGTGTCAATGTCATAGCAGTATGGTGTCAATGTGTGGGTGTGTGTACTTGTACGAATACAGAGTTGGTATTACTATGGGTGCTTCACTGAATTTATTTTTGGGATTACGTCCGTCTTTTTTTTACGTCCGTGAGTGCAAAGAAGTCTCGTCTAAAAACGGATTATATTTATAGGTTTCTGTATTAACTTTTTGTTAATTAATACCATTATTACTATTATTGTTTCTCCATGAGGTTTGCCTGGATATCTACCACCCTTGAGCATGAGTCAGCCGCCAAACGACTCGTCGTGTTCCGGCTGGGGCTTGAGAGCCAGTTCTTTCTTTCTTTTTCTTCTCTCTTTCTTGACCGGCAACGCATCAGTGATGCCTTTGGTGTTGCTGATGTCCATGGGCGTAATAGCCACTTACCATCAGGTGGATCATCAGCTCGTTTGCCGGCTATTTCCATAACAAAAATTAACTCTTATCCAAGCCAACTCACATCACGATACACAAAGCGACATAAATATCAGATCCTTATTTTCATAATTTCATGCCGTCCTTATTTGTAGCGGACTTTAAAGATTTACTAAATAATCTGTCTTTGAAACGATCCCTTGTAACGAGGGTCCCTTTCCAATTTCCAAGGTTTGCGACGGAAATTATTAACGATTGTAAAAGTCTCAATACATCATACTACAGATGTAGCTATTTATTTTTATATCTCTGTTATTAATATAGATCTAAAGGAATGAGAATAAGATTAATGTGGATTATACTGTGGTGATGAAGATGGTATAAACCATATACCATAGCTTAAAGTCTAGGGCTTAAATCTATAGGGGTGAATTTCCCAAGTGCATTTTTGAGACGGCGAGGTTGAAAATTAATGTGTGGAGGTAAACTACAATTATGCATAATTTTATATAGGTAGTTTAAATAGTGATCTACACGATAGTAAAGTATTCAGAGGTATTTAATACATAGATTCTTAATAAAAAAATATCTAAGACCTAAAATCTAATTCCGGTGTACTGTCCGAACTCCATTTATTTACATATTTTATTAATTTAATTTTTTTTGGTAAATAAATTTAATTGAAAAGGAGTGTTTTTTAGAAATACATTAAATAACACAACTAATATATATTTACGGAGAAAAAAGCTCATATTGTACCAATTCATAAAAAAGGACTTAAATCAACTATTGGGAACTATCGCCCTATTTCGATCCTAAATGTACTTAGCAAACTATGTGAAAGAGTAGTCCATGCTCATATATACCCAATTATTGCCGCTTCAATTCCGTCAGAACAACACGGATTTATAAAGGGCCGGTCAACTGCTACTAACCTAGGAGTTTTTGTAGACTATGTATCAAATACTATGGACGGGGGGTCGCAAGTTGATGTAATATATACAGACTTTGAAAAAGCTTTTGATCGTGTTGACCACATAATCCTTTTGCGAAAGCTATCCGAACTGGGTATCCACGGCAATTTGTTGAGATGGATGGAGTCCTATCTACGCAATCGCTCTCAAGCAGTAGTGGTGGGTAGTTCCCGCTCTGACTTTATTGAGGTTCCATCCGGTGTACCGCAAGGCTCCATTCTGGGACCACTGCTCTATGCCACGTATTTATACGACGTGGGTACATGTTTAAAGCATGCAAGATTTTTGATGTATGCTGATGATACTAAAATCTTTATGAAAATTAAAGATATTACTGATTGTTTTAACCTTCAGGCCGATCTAACTAGATTAAATCAATACTACATTGAAAATCGTATTGGCATAAATCTAAGGAAATGTTCATCCGTAACTTTCACTAGGAAAAAACATCCAATTGAATACAATTATACAATAGATAATTTTACTTTAGTTAAAATGAATAGTGTAATAGATCTAGGGGTCAAAATAGATTCAAAATTAACTTTTTCTGAACATATCGATACAATTGTGGCTAAAGCTTACAAAAATTTGGGATTTGTCCTACGAGTGAGTAAACCTTTCTCAGACATTGGATGTCTACGAGTGTTATACTTTGCATACGTTAGGAGTATACTCGAATACTGTAGCATAGTATGGAATCCTCAATATATAACCTATATTAAAAAGTTAGAGAGTATTCAGGTAAAATATTTAAAGCACCTACACTTTCGATATTCCTGCCGCTTTACAGATTACAAAGAGTCTTGCCGCCATTACAATTGTATGCCTCTTCAAAGTAGACGAACATTAATTGATATGTCTTTTCTGCATGGGATATGTAATAACTACATAGACTGTTCTGAATTAGCGTCACAAATTTTGAGTTTTTGTATCCCAAATTCACGAACCAGACATACGGCACTATTTGCCACTGCCCATAAAAGTACTAACTATGCCCAAAACTCGCTTGTCACTAGGCTACACAGAAATTATAATAAAAAATTTAACACGCTTGATATTTTTCACTCTAATAAAAGTACTTTCAAACGTGAAGTTGTCAAGGCACTTTGTTTAAAGGAAAACTAGGTATAAAGTTATATATATATATTATATCTTTATAGTAATTACTAATTATATACATATATAACACTATACACTTATATTACATTTATAATATTCATAAATAATATTTAGTATCGCTATTATATTATTATTTTACTGTTATTATTAATAATATTATAACTGTATGAATAAATGACACATGCACACACACACACACGAACACACACACACGCGCACACACACACACACACACACAGTGGTGATTACTTTGTGACAATTTAAGAAATATATGTAAAATGTAAATCCATTATTGGCTTTAAGATACGTATTAAAAGGTTTGGTTTGTATCAAAATTGAAAAAAAGCTGTGGATTTTGTAATAAATAAATAAATAAATAAAATAAATTTAAGATATTACAACAGCTCTTAAAACATCTCTTAAAAATGTCCTACAAAAAAAAGCAATACCGGTGGCGCATTTTGTATACTTCATAACTTGTTACAACACGATTTGGAAGACACCTTACTGGCTCTCCCCGCACTGTTCAGTTGTGCTCTTGCAAACTGCGTGTTAGGATAACCGACTTGCTGCGTAATTTTCCTGTCAAACACGTAAGTACTCACTGCGGTGGCGCAGGAATACAAAATCATCTAATTCCGATGTCATGTATATTAGTAAAAGTACAAAGCAGATTATCAAGAAATTTTTTGGAGGCTTCCATTAAAGGTTTTCAGCCATAATTGTGAAATAAAAGTTAACCTGTGAGTAACGGTTTTTTTTTAAATTCAAGTTTTGACTCTAATTCTAAGTCAGGTGGCCTAATCTCGGTGGCTCCGGTGGCAAACCAAAGCGCATAAGGACGTGTATAGACCAGTGCCGATAATTTTTGAAACGAAAAAAAATAATCGTAGGATGAAACCCATTGCAAAAGGAAGAGAATATAACGAAAATTAAAGGAAAAATAATTTACGGGCGATCTGAGGTCGGGAGGTGAGGGAGGGGGGTTTCAAGGGTAAAAAATAGTTTATCTCAATTTCCGGCAAAACTACAAGTCCTATAGAAAAAAGTTAAATAGCAATGTTGTAAGTAATAAAAAGATCTACAGCTTTTTTATTTACACTTTTTATACATTACCTCAAAATTAATGTGAAAAATTCAAATAACCAAGTTTTTGGTTTTTATTTCTATCTTTTACAAAAAAAAATTTTTTTTCACGAAATTTGGTGAAAATGAAATGACAACTATTTTCGCAAAAAAATTTCGGATTCGAGTTTTTAATTTTTTTTGTCAATCATTGTGTACAATTTTGAGTTATTTATTATTATTTACACTTTAATTAATCGAAAAACGTAAGATTCCATGTTATTTTGTTAGACAAAAAAATTACAAATCCATAAAACATAAAGATTGCAAAAAACATGCGAAAATAGTTGTCGTTTCATTGCATTTTCGGAGAACATTTACCATAGTAGTTTATAGTTAGTAGTAGTAGTAGTTAGTAGTTTATAGTTTTTTATATACCATTAGAAAGTAGAGATTACAACGAACAAAAATCTCACCGATTTTTTACAAAAGTAGATATTTTGACGTGAGAATTTTCGATTGAAAATTAGGTACCAAAAACTTGGTTATTTGATTTTTAGGGTTCCGTAGCCGAATGGCAAAAAACGGAACCCTTATAGATTCGTCATGTCTGTCTGTCTGTCTGTCTGTCTGTCTGTCTGTCTGTCTGTCTGTCTGTCTGTCTGTCTGTCTGTCTGTCTGTCTGTCCGTCCGTATGTCACAGCCACTTTTTTCCGAAACTATAAGAGCTATACTGTTGAAACTTGGTGAGTAGATGTATTCTGTGAACCGCATTAAGATTTTCACACAAAAATAGAAAAAAAAACACTAAATTTTGGGGGTTCCCCATACTTAGAACTGAAACTCAAAAATGTTTTTTTCATCAAACCCATACGTGTGGGGTATCTATGGATAGGTCTTCAAAAATGATATTGAGGTTTCTAATATCATTTTTTTCCAAACTGAATAGTTTGCGCGAGAGACACTTCCAAAGTGGTAAAATGTGTGTCCCCCCCCCTGTAACTTCTAAAATAAGAGAATGATAAAACTAAAAAAAATATATGATGTACATTACCATGAAAACTTCCAACGAAAATTGGTTTGAATGATATTTAGTAAGTAGTTTTTTTTTAATACGTCATAAATCGTAAACCGCAAAAAACATTGATCAAAGTTACAACGAACTACAAAAACTTTTATATTATGTTACTTGCTGCTACGGAACCCTTCATGAGCGAGTCTGACTCGCTTTTTAAAGTTACAGTATTTATTATTTCACATAAATTTTGAGGTTATGTAAAAAAGTGTAAATACAAAAGTTGTAGATCTTTTTATTACCTACAACTTTGCCATTTAACTTTTTCCATAGGACTTGTAGTGTTGCTGGAAATCGAGATAAACCATTTTTTACCCTTAAACCCCCCCTCCCCCCTCCCAACCTCAGATCGCCCGTAAATTATTTTTCCTTTAATTATTGTTATATCCTCTTCCTTTTGCAATGGGTTTCATCCTACTATATTTTTAGGGTTCCGTAGCCAAATGGCAAAAAACGGAACCCTTATAAATTCGTCATGTCTGTCTGTCTGTCTGTCTGTCTGTCTGTCTGTCCGTCCGTATGTCACAGCCACTTTTCTCCGAAACTATAAGAACTATACTGTTGAAACTTGGTCAGTAGATGTATACCGTAAACCGCGTTAAGATTTTCACACAAAAATTGAAAAAAAATAATACATTTTGGGGGTTCCCCATACATAGAACTGAAACTCAAAAATTTTTTTTTCATCAAACCCATACGTGTGGGGTATCTATGGATAGGTCTTCAAAAATGATATTGAGGTTTCTAATATCATTTTTTTCTAAATTGAATAGTTTGCACGAGAGACACTTCCAAAGTGGTAAAATGTGTGTCCCCCCCCCCCTGTAACTTCTAAAATAAGAGAATGATAAAACTAAAAAAAATATATGATGTACATTACCGTGCAAACTTCCAACGAAAATTGATTTAAACGAGATCCAGTAAGTAGTTTTTTTTAATACGTCATAAATCGTAAACCGCAAAAAACATCGATTAAAGTTACAATGAAGTACAAGAACTTTTATATTATGTTACTTGCTGCTACGGAACCCTTCATGGGCGAGTCCGACTCGCACTTGGCCACTTTTTATTTGTTTTCACTTTTTACCGTTTTTGAAGCTATCGGCACTGGTCTAATAGGCCACAGAAACACAAGCGTGTCTAATCACCGCTTAAAGGAGTCCGTTCATCTAGACTCCTACTCTTCAAAATGTATCTTTAAAGTATTAAAATATCGCTCACCTAATAATATAATGGCACATCTGCAAAAAATGCGAAATTGAGTTTATATGATATACGTGTTTAAAAGTGCATAATCTACATAGTGATAAATATTTATTAATGTCTATACTAGTAACCAAACCCATACAATCTGTAAAAAACTTAAGAAGAACCCGTAAATTAATTTTAAACATTTATATATAATTTGTGAAATTCGCTTCTGTAAAATATGACAAATTTAGATGTGCCGTTGTATTACTAGGTGAGCGATATGATCTTGCCTTTATTATTTCTCATTGGCATAATCAATTTCGGTGGATCAGATTCTAATTCCAGTGGTCCTAATTTTGGTGGCATTTGATAGTGTAATTTCAAAATATCTCCGGAACTAATAATTTTTTTTCGATCTCTACTATGTGACTAATTATTACTACTATTTACAAATTATTTATGCCAAATAAAATGTATTAGAAACAGCAGGTTTAAATTTAATCAATTTCGGTGGCTCGGATTTTAATTCCGGTGGTCCTTTAATAATTTCGGTGGCATTTGATAATTTCAAATGGAAATATCTCATGAACTAACAAAAATTTTTCGATCTCTAGTATATGATTAAGTAGTACTAATATTTACCTATTATTTAAGCCAAAAAAATTTATCAGAAACAGCAAATTTAAATTCGCCACTGTAATTAGGCAAAATTCGTGTTTGTTGAAATTGACCCATAGACTATATCTTATTATAACCACATGCAATAGGTTTTTATAATTATTGGGAATGATGCATTTTTTTTATTTAACAAAACTACTCCGTGTTAACTTTAAGATATGCCTTTGGTATCGTTAATATCCATGGGCGACGATCGCCACTTAATTACCATCAGGTGGATCGTCATTTATTTCATTTGTGGGCTATTTACATGAAAAGATGTGAACTATTCCTTTATCTATTTAAGCGTCTTAACAATCTATACATCTATACAAATAAATAAAATTAGAGTGTCTGTTTGTAATATTAAAATAACCGCTTTTTACTAAGTGCATTAGGATGTATGTACACGGTACATGTACCAAAACAACATTTTTACAATTTTTGTCTGTCTGTCTGTCTGTCTGTCTGTCTGTCTGTTTGTTCCGGCTAATCTCTGAAATGGCTGAACCAATTTTGACGGAACTTTCACTGGCAGATAGCTGATGTAACAAGGAGTAACTTAGGCTACTTGTATTTTAGAAAAAATAGTTTATTACGCGATACGAAGTTCGCCGGGTCAGCTAGTGACAAATATATGTGGTGTGAACCAGTTGAGGTACCTCCAGCCGACCTCTGCTCTTTGCCGGGTATACCTCTGAAGCTCGCTCGCTCGATCCACTCAATTTCCATAAAAAACCCCGAGTGGCCCTCCACTGTAGAGTCAGCCTTTTGAATATGTTATACCACTTCACTAGCCTTAACCTGCGGCTTTACGCTATTTCTTTAAACTATAAGGTTTTTTTATGAAACTAACCACCCAACGACCCATGTAGCGCTATAGTTACTATGCTTGATCGCCGTACCAAGGGTCCTAGGTTCGATTCCTAGTGAGGTGGAATTGAACAATTAGTTTTAATTTCTGTTCTCGGTCTGGGTGTGTGTTTTTTTTCCTTGTGTGTTGTCCATGGCACCCATGACACAGAGAATCCTAGTGTGGGGCTTATAAAGCAGCAAAGCAACAACCCATAATTGTCCCACTGCTGGGCTCGGGGTCTCCTCTCACAATGTGAGGGGTGTTAGGCCATAGTCTACCACATTGGCCAAGTGAGGATTGGTAGACTTCACACACCTTTGAGAACTTTTATGGAAAACTTTACGGTGTGCAGGTTTCCTCACGATATTTTCCTTCACCGAAGCAAGTGAGAATTAACTTCTAATACGCACATAATAAGTATTTGAAAATTAGAGGTGCGTGCCAGGTTTTGAACTCGGGCCCCTTCGTTCGGGAGACCAACGTTCTAACCGCTCGGCTATCACTGCTCAACTCGTGGTCCTGAGTAATACAATAATAATCCTTGACAAAAAATAACCGACTACAAAATTAGGGATAACTCAAAAACTACTACTCAAATCTCGCTCAAATTTAAGTGAGACCACATGACAAGCACCAGCTTTCAATAAAAAAAAGAATCATCAAAATCGGTTCACCCAGTCGAAAGTTCAAACATAAAAAAACAGTAACTTTTTTGAAGTTGGTTAAAAAACCGATGTGTTGCCGATCAACAAAGACGAGAGATAAAACAAGGTAAGAACTCTCAAGCCATAAAGTTTATGTCAAAGCTTTTCATATCGAATATATTGATAATTGATATTACATCGATTCTTATTATATCCAACTTTCAAGATAGTTTTTGGTATCAAGAGTTACTTTGCGGTAATCCATTGTTATTAGTTAGCTAAACTACTTTGCAACAATTCACGTGTACAATAGACGGGCTGTTCCGAACAAAATCCGTGTCACATTTTTCATACTCTGTGACAGCGCTACTTTCGGTCAAGTTCGGTTTAAGATGGCGGGTATCATATATTTTGCACTAAATAATTTTTAAAAATGTAAGTAAAATTAGTTATTTACCAATTATATTTAATTTAAATAAAGTGAAATAAAGTTCAAACGTAAATAATGAAAACGTTATGACTGTGTACAATAAACAATATGCGTTATTATGTGTTCTTGAACGGTCGGGGTTTTTCAAAAATAACATCTACTTGTCTCGCTTGCTCGCAGCCGACTAAAATACGTTGGCACCACTTGGTGTTAATATAGGTGTCCAACTTTTTAGTACTGAATAGCCTGTCTAGTATAATATATGTACACATATAGGTCTATAGTACAATGTATGAAATTATACTCTAGAGTTACGTGGCTTTTCTCACAAAATAAAGTAAATGAAACAGCACATATAAGTAACTATTTGTAATGAAATCAGTAGTTTTTTTACACGAAATATATACACGGATCGAATACAGAAACTCATTTTTAGGGTTCGGTAGTGGAAACGGAACCCTTATAGTTTCGTCAAGTCCGTCTATTCATCTGTCCGTCCGCAGCATAGGGCAGAGACCCTTAGTGCTAGAAAACTGTAATCTTATCCTACTAATATTATAATGTGAAAGTTCGTATGTATGTTACTCTTTCACGCAAAAATTATCTGAAAAAATTTTCTGGAAAATTTAGCACACAAGGAGACAGGTAGGTATTGATTAGGTGATCTGCGATAACATAGGATGCTGGATACTTAGGGGCCATCCATAAATTACGTCACACGTTAGGGGAGAGGGGGGAGTGTCGATGTAGTATGACATTGTGTGACAAGGGATGGGAGGGAGGCCTAAGTTTTGTGACGTCACATTTCAAAATTGAATAATTAGTATGTATAGGTGAAACATTAAGAAACAATTAATGGAAATAAAACTTATGTCGGAATTGCTGTTTTAATTTAATAATTTCTAGGTGTAAAATTTCACAATATGTGACGTCACCCTAGGGGGGAGGTCTCACAAGTGTGACCAGCTGTGACAAGGACGGGGGAGGGGGTCAAAAAGTCATGAAATTTGTGTGACCGTTACTATACCGGAACAAAACAGTATTTACCGGACAGTTATTCTAAGGGAAAACGCGGGCAAATCCACAGACTGAGCGCTAGTACACACAAAGACAAACCGGTTAAAATTATATGTAGATATTAATGAAATGCCAGGTAAATGCCACGCTGGTTGGCATTTGATGCATCGTTGAGAACTCTGAATATAACGTTTAATAAAAAGTTTATTTCTGGCTTCAGTACTTTACCTCTCAATAGCTGTTAGTTTAATTCCACGTCTTATTTCCGTACTTTTGCGTGTTAAGTACGGCCTTAGCCTGAGTTAGCCTGTCTATATAATATAAATATATATTATAATGTATAGCAAGTAAGCTCACGGTCTGAGAATATCAAAGAATTATTTACCGTCCTCGCTTGGCATCTTGAAAGTTAAGCCTTAGCAAAGTTAGTACCCTCGAAATATATTAAAATAAAAATATGAAGAATAATAATTATTTTCTTATAAATGTCTATGTTTTTAGGGTTCCGAATTTAAATAGGAACCCTTATTTTTAGGGTTTAGTTTCGTCATGTCCGTCCGTCATTCCATCCGTCTCTCCGAAGCAAAGCGCCCAGACCCCTAGTGCTAGAAAGCTGTAATTTGGCATGGATATACATATTTATTAAAATTCCAGAATCGTAGAATAAAATATTGAAAAAAAAAAATTCAGGGTACCTCCCCTACAGGTAACGTGAGGATAAATTTTTTATTCGTTGCGTACCCTATAGTGTGGGGTATTGTTGAAAAGGTCTTCCAAAAATGTTATGGATCTTCTTAGACCATTTTTAAAATTAGGGGTTCGTTTGCGAAATATTTGGCTTTAAAGTGCTAATTTTGGTTAAAGTCAAGTGTCCCCCCCCTGCTGGCTAACCGGTTGAAGTTGGTCAAGTGAAAAAATTCTCAAAAATAGGATATATGATAAATTTACAAGGAAAACTATGACAGCTATGTTAGAATAAGTAGTTAATGAGTATTGGTCGTTAAACTTCCTACTTCGGAACCCTACATTGCGCGCACTTGTCCGGTTTTTATTTGTAAACTGATTAAATAAAAGAAATATTTGATATTAGTCCAAGCTTACTGTCTATAAATTGTATGTAACCACATCCATATCGATTAAGGCGTTAAACGCATAGATGCAAGCATACCAAGATGAAGAACGAAAATTCTAAAAATCACATTGGATCTATGGTTTATAAATATCGCGTCTATTTGTGGTATCGTGGCACCTAAACGAATGGAACGAATTTGATGCGGTTTTATTTTAAAGCTAACGTAATCAAGATGGTTGTTAGCTATGTTTGGTGACCCCATTTTGGTGACCCCATTTTGGTGACCCCAGTGTATGTCGAAGAAAACTTTCCTTACCTCTTTTAATTAATAGTAAAATGTATTTAATGCGTTAATAGCATCCTCGGTAATGCTCTGTATTGACCTCCATAGGCGGTGACCCCTCACCATTCGGCTCGTATAATCCTTTGTACAGACTATATAAGACACAGGACATAAACTTCATACGGCCTCGATAATAGGACATCATACTGCTTCCATATAAAATAAAAATTAAGTACCCTTTTCCCGACATGTGACCTACATTCAAAAACTGCAAAATCGCTCACACCTCGCGAACGGACATTACAATCGATCTCCCCCTTCCCCTTCCCTCATTGGCCCTATATTACACACAATAAGCTGAAAGTGCCGTTTCCTGCACGCAACATGCGCCCTTATCGCTGAGGTCCCTTTCAAAGAATATTATTAGCTAAATTGATTCCGCTATGGTTGTTTATTGCTTACCTTTATAGCTTATTATGTAACACGAGCGTCAGTTTTGAGCTTGAATTTCAAAGGATTTTGAATCTTGTTTGTTTGATATAATGGAGTTTTACGGGTGTTGTAATTTTATGCTATGATCAATTCTTTTTAAGCCTACGCTTTTAGACCATAAAAATAATACCTATTCTAAAATTTTCCTTGCGTAAATAATAAAATTCCATTAGAAAGGATAGACGGTCAGGCAAAACTTTTAGACTGAATGTTTATTTTAAAGATAGCAGCGTTTGACTGGAATGAGGAGTCCTTCTTTTGGTAGGGATTTTCTGAATTGATACTGATTCATACAATTAGTTGGATAGAAAATTTACTAATTCTCAATTTTTTGCTGAATAAATTTTTATAAAGGACTTATTTTCAAGTTTTGTTGGAGTTTAACTCCTTTAGAATCGATTTTAATATTTAAGCCCGCGGTCTGAAAAATGAGGAGTAAAATCAAACTGTCTTTACATTATGCGTTATGTTTGTAATTCGTAACACAGAATCTAGATGGCGTTGGATCATCAGTATCATCAGTATCAGTAACAACGCAATCTAATAATAATAATCTAATACATATATTATACATCCTATTCTGATGACGTGAAAAATTATCATTATCATCATCATCTTCCGTTGTTACTGCTTTGCCAATTGAAAACTAGATGGCGTTTAACTCCAATCGTGCGTTAAAGCTGACACACACAATTTTTTATAAGTGTGAGTTGGGATTTTTTCACACAACCTTCGCAATTTTGCAATAACTACTTTATTGGCTTTTGGCGCCCTAGAAGAGAACTATAGTCCGATTTTACCTTGTCATTGTCAGTCTTACCTTACCCAAACCTTAGTTTATTGTAGTTCACAATTCGCCAGCACTCAAATAATTAACACTCAGTATTAAAAATACGAAACGAAGATATATTTACAATGCCACAGAATAAAAGCCTCCGCGAGGTTTGCATTGATTGGGGTCGTTTAGAATGTAGGTCAAGTAGGGTTGAATTCGTCATGTTATTTTCAAGTTCTTCACAAGGAGCAGGAAATTAAGCGGACAAAAATACCAAATTAATACAAATTGGTAGCCTGGTTTTAGTGGGAATTTTGTAATCTTTCTTTTTAATAATTATTATAAGCAATTGCTTCAGTCTAACTTCAAAATAGACAGCAATAGCATACAGCAACTTTTAAAGTCCGAAGTCGTAAGGAAATCCGGTAAGGATTTACTATGATAACATCGTACGTACCTACCTATTTTCAGGGATGTTATGGAGCTCCGTCATCGAAACCAATTCCGGTTTGTCGGATATCCGAAATAAAAATATACATATCTGTAACTAAAACCGACTCTGGTATATTTATCTAAAAATTTCGTATAATTTCGGTCTAAATATAAAATACGAGTAACCGCCCTCGCTTTGCTTCGGTTTTCTTATTTTTTACACCTTGGGTTACATTATTGGAGTTTTATCAAGGATCCAATTTTTTTTGAAAATATAGCCTATGTTACTCGGGGATAGAGCAGCTTCCCAACAGTGAAAAAATTTTTAAAATCGGTTCAGTAGTTTCGGAGCCTATTCAATGCAAACAAAAAATCAAATCTTTCCTCTTTTTAAATTAGTATAGATATGACAGTTTTTGTTACTGCTCGGTCGAGCCGGGACACAACACAAGCCACGCGCGTCCATTGTCCTTCTATTGTATTTATTCTGTGTATTGCATGTTTTATTTTTTTCTATTTTAATTGTTTATAATGTGAATATATGTCGCAAGATAATTATTGGGTACATTTAAAGTAACAAAAATGTCTTTTCAGAGCGGAGGGGTGATGTTTTCACCTCTGGGGCGTCTTCGTGTGGCGCAAGCTGTTAGGAAACAGGTACGGTATTATTTTATTATAATTACGAGTAACCGCCCTCGCTTTGCTTCGGTTTTCTTATTTTTTTACACCTTATTGGAGTTTTATTAAGGATCCCTACTTTTTTTGAAAATATAATATAGCCTATGTTACTCGGGGATAGTATAGCTTCCCAACAGTGAAAGAATTTTTGAAATCGGTTCAGTAGTTTCGGAGCCTATTCAATAGGGTGGAGCGTCAATGTATGGAGAAAAAAAAAAGTTATCGAATCGATTTTGAATACCTATAGAAAGCTGTATTTGGATAAAATATATGTAAATACATTTTTGTTAATTTTTTTTTATATATTTTTTAGCCCTCTACCAGAGCTTAAAGGTGCAATAATTTTAGTAAATTTGGTGTTTTTTTAAAATATACAGAATGTTTCAAAAATAAGAACACTGTTATATTTTAGCGTACAGTTGACACAAAAACATTGATTGTATGAAAAAAAATCTTTTTTCGGGAAAAACATGAAAATTAAGACATAATATTGTATGCCAAAAAGTGGAAAATCGTGAAAAATTCAGTTAATTATTCAGTTTATTTTCTGTACAATAAAATTCCTTTTTGTTTCGAAATATGGCATTAATGCACGCGATTTGATTTTTGAACAAATAAATCCATCTCTGGCCTTTTCACCAGCTACAGTAATCGACGCTTCACTGACCATCTTTACACATCGCTCTACTGCTTGTGTGTGACAAGGATAATCCGGAATCTCCTTAATAGTGTCCGAGTTTGATACAACCATATCTTCCAATTCATTGTCACTAATACGTTTTAGTATGGGAGGGGAAGTAATTTGTGACTCACTCCATACAATCATATCAGTGTAAACTTTAAATACTCTTAGTTCAGGTTTTGAATTTTTTCTCGATGCGATTATTCGCCTTAATCCCAATAAAATTATTTTATATGTGGCCGGTTGGCTTCAACCCATTAACGGCCCACTACTGTGCACGGGTCTCTCCTCTTGAGGAGGCCTAGAGCTTACTCCACCACGCTGTTCCAGTGCGGATTGGTGGACGGGTTAGTGGCCAACCCGAGTGTTGGAAGTTTTCATGCCGCCCGAGGGCCTCCGGTATGGCTTAACGACTGTTATCTTACGATAACAACTGGGACCGACGGCTTTACGTGCCCTCCGAAGCACGGAAGCGCTCAAGAAATTTTTGCCACTAGCGGTCACCTATGTGGCCGGTTATCGTATAGCATTGCAAGATTTTCAGGATGCGCAACAAATGAATTTCTTTGTATAACAGGATCTATAATCTGTTTTATATCAGAACTCAAACATCGAGAGAATCTGATCAATTTATAGACGTGGGTTGGGCCTTGTTTAAAAGAACTCTTTCTCTTTATATAAAACCACACAGGAGCATAAACTTTCACAATATATTCTGTGAGTTTAATTAATTGAGTTGAGGGGTTTGTTGTCGCTACATACAGTCTCAAGATTCTGTTTGCTGTTGTTAACCACCGTGAATGGGCCATTTTTCCTGGACTTCTATTAGATAAATCTTGAGTACATGATCCGCTGCTTACAGCTTGACACATTTGGTATAAATATTTCTGATCTGTACTCAAACTATTTTCAGTTTCTTTCAGTAAAACATGCATGTTTGATGGAATGGATATGAAAACTTTTAATGATAGATGGATGTTTAAACTCACAACATAATATTAACCTGCTCGTACAAGTGACAGTTATCAACTAAGTTAGTATAAATGAAATCTGATAGTAGATATTTTTATTAATACGTTGAAAATTAACAAATCAGTTTCCAAAGATACCCGCGGCTTGTTATATTTCTTCACGCTGAAGTTGTATTATTGTAAATGTGGGTTAAGTTTAACAGTAAATAGACCTTACATGTATAATATTAGGGATATTTAGAGTATTATAAGACATAATAACCATTAAAAAATATTTTGTCCCTTGTTTTGTGAAGTTTAATAAATAGCTCGATTTGGTGATTTTTTACAATCTTTAAACGGCAGTAGAGGGCTAAAAGTGGGTTCCAATTTTTTTTTTATTATTTTTTTAAGTTTATAAGAATCCAATACAACGTTTTAGTGCTATTCGATATTGAAAAATAGAAAAAAGTTTTGACGCTCCACCCTACTATTCAATGCAAACAAAAAATCAAATCTTTCCTCTTTATATTATATTAGTATAGATTATCACTGATATCTTTTTTGTTTTAAACTAGCAATCGCCCTCACTTTGCTTCAAGTTGCATGTGAATTTCTATTTTTTTAAATAAATTATAGCCTATGTTACTTAACAAAAAAAGAGAATTAAAGAATTAAGCATACGCCACTATAAATAAAGTTCTGAAAATTCAAATCATTTCCATTATGCATGAGTTGAACTGTTAATGTTAATATTAGCTATAGACAAATGACGACTGCTAATAGTGCTAATGTAATTGCTAATGGCATTGCGACTACAATGTTCGGGACTCTCGTCAGTCGTCAGTTTGGAATGATAATGAATAATTTGTTCACTCGCGGCGCCAAATAAATCATCGATCGTTAAGTGGTACATAAAATTAGCTTCGGATTAGTCATAGCTGTAACTAAAGTTAGTAGCTAATTTCCGAATATCATTCGAATGTAACTAAGTTATTGTAGTTAATTAGGGCTACTACGTCACGGGCATGGCTCTTAGCTAAATAAGCCTAGAGTATATTAAATGTCACCACACTGATCCCGTGCAGACAGATGGAGGAACCGAAGACCTCTAACGTGTTAATAGGTACATGGTTTCCGAAGCATGGAAAAAAGCTCAAGAACATTTTGCAATAAAAAGGATACCTTAAGGATTTCTTAAATAGCTTTGGAAATTTGTATTTTTCATGCCTCTTCCCCGATTCGTTTCTCAAGCACTACTTAACTCAAAGTGTCTGAATCTGTTTAAAACGATAACTTTAAACTCATCTATCAATCAAGTCTATCAAATTAAATTTTAAAATGATAATTCTAATTTCCTATTTAAATTTAATTATCCTCTTCTTAAATACGCCACGCTCAGTGAACGATGTTCACTTTGCGACTAACCATCGTAGAGTCAACTTACCCTTTGATGCACCGTTTTTTGGCGAAACACGTGTTGGTGGTGGTATGTATGTTGGTATATACTTTGAATTATTGTAGTGCATGTTTCCCTTATGGAAGGGAGGGAGGTGCCACGCAAGTCTTAAAGTATATACCATCATACATGTTAACCGCAGATTGTTGCAAAGTAGACTATGGGCTGGTTTCACCATCTTCAAGTATAGTCCTGAATAAGCTATTTGCTGGTTAAAGAGACGTTAAAGTGTCATTTTACATACACGAAATGTCAACTTAACCAACGAATAGCTTACTTCGGACTTACTTGAAGATTGTGAAACAAGCCGTAATACTAACTTAATAACCCATTTAGATATCAATCTTTTTTTTAACTTGGCATTAATTTCACATTTGTTTTTGATGATACTTTTTACCCATCACATTGTGACTCAATACATTAGTTGGCCAAACCAACAACAATTGACTATGCAAAAGGGGGACAGTTTAAAAACTTACATGTAATTTTAAAGCAAACATACCGTACCTAAATCTTAATAATTTTGAGTCAATCCAAGTTAAGAAGAATAAAAAAACATTGGACCATGGTTAATAACCCGTAAATTGGTGATTCCAGATGAGTCAACTGCCAGTAATAACGTCTGAGGCGGCGCCACTTCAAGCTCCCCTGTGCTACCAGCTGCTCTGTGCTCCACCCATCGCCCCACTGCCAGCCTGTGCTCCTTGCGAGCTACCACCACCACCTTATGCTGTATATCCTCTTCCGTTTGATAGTAAGTAGAAAAGCGTATAAGCATAAGCAGACGTAGTAAGCGTACGTCACGGAGAAGCGATGAACTCGCATCTTGATCGGATATTTTAGGTGATTAGCCGAATAACGAGCAGACGAGCTACCTGATGGTAAGAAGTCATCGTTGAACATGGACATTAGCAACACCAAAAGCATGGCCGATGCGTTTCCAGGAAAAAAAAATTAAAGAAAATAATGGATCGTTTTTGTGTCAATTTTATATCACAATTTAACACCGCCTATGGACATCATCCGTAATACCAAATGCTTTGCTCATGCATTTGGAGTCAAAAGCTGAGACTCGGCTAACTCATCAGTTCTTCATTACAGAAACTGTAATTAACTACTACTCAGAAATATCGAATTAGAACCCACCTCAAACAGGACGTCGACATCTTTAATAGCACAATCATTGTGCTAATTGAATATGAAGTTCTACGGTTATATGGTACCATATCTCCAATGATGTAGTAACCGAAACTTTGTCAATTTCAGCAACTCCAGCAATTTACGGCCCACCGGCACAATATACTCTGGTCCCTGCTCCATACAGCACTGCCTGCTGCGAACCTACATGCTGTGCTCCTCTGGATAAGCAGCCACGGATCCATCCCCCTCCTCCTCTTCACCCAGCTTTCATCTATTAAAGATTAGCCTGAAAATTTCAAGTTCCGCAAGGCTATCCTCGTCATCACTATAATTTTATCTCCTCTCTATCAAAAACCAGGGGAAATTTAGATGCATTTCTAAAATTATTGCTTTAATATCTAAATTGTACAAGCTTGCTTTGAATATCAATCTTCTTCGTATATGTGAAGTATCTAAGTATTTTAATAATTACCAATAATATATGATTTGAACAGGGTTACTGAGGGAGGATTACGCTGTTAGCTAGATTTTTTTTCGTGAAGATTTTCTCTTATTACATCAATGTGTAAAATTTGTATTGAACTGCCAACTACGGATTCGTAGACTTCTTTCCATTCTTTAATTTTTTTTACTTGTATCAAATGTGATTTTTGCTATTTACAAAATGAGAGAATTTCAATCCATTTGTTTTTTCTTAGTTTTGCATTTCGTTCAATTAATTTAACGGTTATATTGTTTTTAGAAAATATTTAAAATTTATCTGAAATTTATGTAAAAGTGAGGAATTATTACTTTGAAAATTTATATTATTTTTGGTGATTAGTCGTAAAAACATCTATCCCTTATCACTGTATATTTTCTAATGTTTTAAAATATTGATCTTATTTATGTAATATAGATATTATATCGTATTTAATTATGCTATTGATATATCATCTAGTTATAAACTTTCTTTAAGATCATTCCTTTGCTCGAGTCTTCCATCTATCCATGCTCAATCAACTATGCACTTCAATACAGTTTTATTTTGAAAGAAAAACACTTTGAATTAAGCTTCTTCCAATATCTTATCATAAGTTAAAGCAATTTCTACAACTAACTGAACGATCAAAACAATTTACAAATCTGGCAGCAAATATCCAGATTATTGAGCCACAGGTAATTCATTACAATTTTGATCCTTTTCACTTTCGAACAAATAAGTGAATTTGAATTTGAAAGAAAAGTTTCAGTAACATCACAGAAGAAATAATAGTACTTATAATTATAGTAACATTAAAAACGTTCACGTTTTTGGTTTAAGACCACATTTTTCTATTATCTTCTGTGCTGTATTAAGTACTGTATATGAATTTGCCTTTAACCAAAGATTACAACGAAATTACGATTATTGATAATTTTCTTTTAACAAGATCATGTTCGAAGTGTTTTTTTTATTCAAAATATAATTTCTCTCTGGTTCTTCCGTACCCTCTGGCGTGTGACCAAGTCAATGGACTTTGAATTTGGCAAGGGATGTTTTCAAGGTGATGCTTGAAGTGTTCAAGATTTAGACTCTTGTCTATTTGGGTGTGTTTTTGACGATTTTGTCTTTATCTGGTTGTACCTATCTCTTATTTATTTATATCTATAGATTAATATTTTAAAAATAACTATCTTCAACGTGTATGTTAGTAAGGTGCAATCGTGCTGTCAATATCTTTTAAGAAATTGCAATGAATGCTTCAAATTGTATGTGTAAAATGGAACATTATTTACATCGGCAATAGTAACTTTGAAATGGTTTTTCTTTTTGGAGTTTAACTCCTTTAGAATCTATTTTCATATACTAGCCCGGGATATGAAAATTTATGGGGAGTAAAATCAAACTTTCTCCGTTATGTTATGCGTTATGTTTAACATAGTTATGCGTTATGCGTAACAAAGAATCTAGATGGCGTTGTTACTGATTTGACGATCGTAAACTAGATGGCATTGTTACTGATTTGAAGATAACGTCATGTCCAATTAATATAAATTTTTCATAAAGATAAAGAATTTCTTGAAAACGTTTTTTCAAAATTAACAAAATTAACAATTTTTTTTATCCCAAATTTAAATTGTTTATTAATATTTTTTTACTTTACTTTACGTCAGGCAATAAACCAGAAATAAATGCAATATCGTCCACCAATATTTATATTGAATAATACATTGAATTCCAGATGTTTGCAGTCTATAAATTTTAATGTAACTAATAATGTAATTGGTATATTCACCATCGTTTTGATACAGTGTCGCTCAACAGTTTGAAACATTCATGATATTATTATCATAGTTATTATAAGTATTGGTAACAACGTGCTTTGTGAGCACAACGAAGTCTTAGCACAAATCGCATAAGTTGCTAGTCATTAGAAAACATTACCTCGAAATAAAAGACAAATACAATTTATTGATGTCGCTTGTTATCCTTTAAAAGGAGTTGTTTAGTTTTCATCCATAGATTGATAAGATTAAGTTATTGCTCTAAGGCGTAGAAAAAAGAGTAAATATTTTTTAAATATTTTAGTTAATATTGTTGCAATTGACAATTTTTAATCTGGGTCCAAGATGGAAGTAAAGATTGCGAATTTGGAAAAATTGGTCTTAGATTGTATCTCCACAACGTTTATTTGAGACACGATTTCAAAATTCGTAATTCTGTTACTGTTGAGCTGTTGTCTTGGATTTAGCAATTAGTCGAAGTACACTAACTTTGTGACGCGCAATAATAATGTCTAATAAATCGTTATAGTATATTCAATATATTTTCAATATTATATTATTAGTCTAATGCGGATTAATGCCTATAATTATATTCATAGATTTTTTCGTAATCTTCGTCTAAAGTATCGTCACAAAATGTTATTGTAATTGTATGTTGTGTAGTTTATATAATAAATATTGTAACGTAGAGGATAGTCCACTGTACAAAATCTGCATTGATGAAGGCATTCGTTCACTCAGAAATAGGTGCACTGAGATTTACAATTGCTTACAAATCATAATCAAACTAAATCGTAGGGATATTGATGTCCACAAAAAATGTTTGTAAATTCTAACTTTTACAAACCGAAGCTGTTTTATGACTAATGAAGACTACGAAATAATTAGTTTGAGACAATTTGTAAACTAAAAAATATTATGGAGATTTCAGCATGATTGTTGGACTTTTTGGTTTCTTGTTAAAAACTATGTATTATATTAAAATATTTGAACTCCTTGCAGTGACCTTACCACCAAGGAACGAAGAAAGGAACCTATTACCATTTCACTGCCATAACATCATTATCTTCTTTAGCAGAGCTAGATGCATCAAGCACGCCAACTATATTTGCTTCAGAATCACCCAAAATCATGATCGTAGTAAATAATAATAAAATCAGAAAAAAGTGAATCGTCAAGAATGTGATAATAATATGCATAAAGGTCAATAGAAATGGCTGCTATCCTATAGACTAGATTAGATTAGGCTAAGTGTCTAAAAAAAGTAAAAAAAAAGTATAATCAGTAATGATAGGACCAATGTTACTCATCGAATGAATAAAGAAAACTTGTGTCCTAGTATAAAAAAGGCCCATTTGGCAGAGAGTAAAGAGTAGTAGGAGAAAACGATGGCGTATAATTTGTATAAAAAAGGCCCATTTGGCAAAGAGTAAAGAGTAGCAAGAGAAAGTGATGGCGTATAGTTTGTATAAAATTATTTTTATTATTTTTGGTGATATATCTTTTAATAAGTTAAAATTGCTACTAACTTGGATGGACTACTTCTGGAACTTAAATGATATGAGTAATAATATTGTTGGCATTTTTAAGACAAATTTTCAAAGTTGATAATTGCATTTTACGGTGTTACTAACGATATTTATATTTCTTAATATAAAATATTACAGATCACCTCAAGAAAAGAGAAAAATATTTTACTGTGATGTATTTTGTTATCATGATAATTTTTTTATTACTTTTCCACTCAATTTCGATGGGACACAAGAAATTGTTGATTATCAATTTTTAAATAAAATGTCTGTGGATTTGTTATTTAACATCTAGTTTTTTAGTAATTCTATAATTGTAATTTGTAATAGGTACTTTATGCTCTTTAATATTTATCTTTTACTATCTTATGTTACGGTCAGTGTAAGTAGGTATAACTAATTGTACAAAGAGTTTTCGTTCTGCATTGTGTTTTTTTTATTTAAAAACTTGGTGGTAGCATTAAAATATACGGAATTTCCAGACATTTAGAACTAGCTACTGAATAATAATTGCCATTTTCTGCTACATTGTTATCTATGTTTAGTAAATGATTATTATTAACCAACTTCAAAAAAGGAGGAGGTATTCAATTCGACTGTATTTTTATAATTTTTATGTTTGTTACCTCAGAACTTTCGACTGGGTGAACCGATTTTGAAGATTCTTTTTTTAATCGAAAGCTGGTGCTTGTCATGTAGTTTCACTTAAATTTGAGTGAGATATGACTATTAGTTTTTGAGTTATCCCTAATTTTAAAGTCGGTTATTTTTTGTCAAGAATTATTTTTAGAAGTATTGTTACTTTTCATAGTAATTTTTAATTTATTATTATTTTATCAATGAGATTGGATAAGTTTGCTGCTTTTGATGTATACTCTACGTCAATTGCAGCGTTTTTTAATAACTTTATATTTTACTACATTGACCGTAACAAATAAATTGCTAAAAATTTATGATTGTTATCGAAGATCAGAATATGTAGAAGTGGGTTAACCTAAAATATCAGGTATAAATAATAATTAATTTATTAATCAAGAAGATAAATAATGAGTATTATAAATCTTAACTTGGTAAAGTGCGAGAGGTATAAAAAGATGAATATAAATTATATAATGTTAAACTTCTTATTTGTTATCTAAATGTTAACATTATCAGGTACATCATAGTTGTTATTGTCGTTTTGACAACACGTTAATATTTAAATCTGGATGTCTTCACTAATATTATCTGCCTCTAAATGTGCTTATTCTATATCTATTTATGAATGTGCAATAGTCTTGTGAAATTGCCATTTACGCCATTCTACTCTATTTAATGGTTTTAGTCTGATAAATTTGTATAATGTATGTCTATACGACTAGTATTACTGAAATGCTGTCAATTTGTCGTCGTGAAATACTATATACTAATATAAAATTAAATAATTTAAGTCTATTTCTAAGTGTATATTTGCTTTGCTCAAATCTATAAATCCATTCTAGATTTCACTGGATGATTTTTCAGATAAAATGTCGTATATTAAAGGCTACTCGTCATCGCAAACGTAGTTAGATTTGATAATATTTAGGTCTTTGGTTACATCCACTATCCCCGCAACTGATGGATATCTATATCAACTCTAAGATTGAAGATGATTCAATTTAGGAAAACTCGCTTACTGTTAATTTCAGCTAAAGCATTCATTTTAACGATTGTACTAGTTTCAGAGTGGTTTCTACAACCACTTCTTCCAATTGATCATACGAGGCATCTTCCTATAACTATTGAACATTTGATATCATACGAGTTAGTACTACTCGTAGTATTTAACTATGATATCATACTTCATATCATACTTGATATCATACTTGATATCATACTATGATATCATACTTGATATCATAGTTAAATCCATCTAGGTATGTCAGTGAAGTTAATTAATCTATTTTGCAAAAAAATATTATTCCTAAAAACTGTTGATTTAAAGGAATTGTAAAATCTAAAGTGACTACTACGTATTAAATTATAAAAAATAAATTGAAAAAAGTATTTATTCATGTAGAACAGGAATATATACTTTTATATACTTTATAACTTTAATCCTAGAAATTCCGTTTCTTGAAAACGAAAATTATTTATTCTTAGTACGTAAAAAGGCTTGCATGTTAAGTAATATTTAGCTGACAAGCAGTTAACTTTAAGTCCTAAAAAGAAACTAAAATATGTGAAACGTTGAAAAGACATTGATTGGACTAATTTATTTCCGTATTTAAATTTAATTAGTTTTTTTAGTTATACGGTGAGGTACGGTAAAGTTTTCGTCTGGCTTACGTAATTTGACCTGTTTGGCTGTCTATGAAACCTATCAAATTTAATGTTCCTTTGTTCTTAGAATCTAAAGGACGATATGCGATTCATCTATCTATCTATCTATCTATATTATATATAAGGCAAAAGTGATTGACTGATGTATCAACTCACAGGCCAAGCCCTTAGGACTAGAAACTTAAAATTTCGCACACGTATTCCTCTAATGACGGAAGCTTCCACTAAGGAAGAATTTTTCAAAATTCAACCCCCAAGGGGGTGAAATAGGGGATAAATATGATAATCATAATTTCCGTGTGCGAAGCTGCAGGCAACCGTTATAAATATTTTTGGAGCATTGAAATTTTTAACTTGCTCTACTATTTTTGCGTTATACAAAAACTCATGTTCAATCAATTAAGCGTGGCTTATATTTTCTGTTTTGTCTCTAAGTTTGTAATTTTATAGATTACTAGACTCACGGGTTTCTTTTCAAGTAATGATAAAACTTCATGAGAAACTAAAATACAAAACCTAAAATTTAGCTTTTTGTACTGCGGATAGTGTTTCTCAGACCTTACACAATATAACATTATAAGGATCGTGGTTAGAATAAAGAATTGTAAAATTAATGAATTTTAATTACACAGATAAAACATACCTCTAATATCCGCTGCTGAAAGAGCTGAGAGCATTTTGATTGTGAAATTCACTATGTGATCGTTTACCAATTTCATTGTTTTAAAAGAGAGTAATATGAGATTGTCTCTGTTTTCTATGGAATCATTCTATCCCATACAAATCAACAGTATTTAATATTTTTACTTCAAATGTCAGTAATCTATACTGAAAATCAGTTAAAAATATTTTTTATGAAATAACCTCAGTTTATTTAACCCATAGTCCTATGATCAGAGCAAGATACACAAAGATGCAACAACGGTAAACAATTTGTAAAACCTTCTCACGGGGCAGAAATCTTTATAAAAGTGTAACTCGTTTTACCTTGTATTTGTCTATATTTTCTTCTGTCCAGTTCTAAAGCAAGTCCACTTTGGAATCTATAAATCCGTCTGTAGTAAACGACTCGTTACATACAGGGACAAAGACAATATAGTCACGTTGTTAGAGAAGGTTATTTTCAGTAGATTTGGCGAAAGTGTGGTGGTACCTGCCGTAGTTTCTGGGTCGTTGGTCATCTAGTGAATTTCGTTGTTAACGATAGAATTTTATGAATTCACAAAAACTTTAGTATTAAAATCATCGGCGTTGTAATCTAATTTATTATAGTTTGCTGCAAAAGACTGACTTTGAGTTCACATGAAAGACATAAATTTTTAAAAGCGCTTAAAAAGACTTTGTTAGATCTATCGTAAATTATAATAACATGAGCCAGATTTGGCACATATTCGAGTATAAACTTCATCGAGCCTCATAAGTAAGGCTTAGCGGGGATAGTGTCAGAAACTATTTTCGTCACGTTATGGATTATTTTGAACATTGTTATTGAGACTGCAAATATTATCGCACCTGTCTCGCTATTCCTAAGCGAGTAATTTGTTTATTGTTGATCTACATGTTCATTGATATTTTACATTTTCGTCCAATTTATCCACATTTGTGGTATAATAGGTTTTTAGTTGAAAAGCTTTAGTGACTATTTTGAAAATCCGTAAAAGATTGATGATTAGAAAAGTGTTTTCATGTCTTTTATTATTATATCTTAGATTAGTGTGGATAGGTTTTCTTCCACTGTTCACGGTGGAGTCATGCGAAAGGTTTTCAAAGAAGAATATCATGCTACGTAATGCCGATATCATTATAGCTTATAACGTTAAGTAAATATTCGTCGCAGTAGTATAACCATTGGTATTTAAAAACTCTTTGTGAAAAATAATATCATTGTTCCATCTCACAGTTACATTTTTGATATAACTTTACAAATTTATAGTCCAATTTTCTGTTACGATAGTTTTACCTTTTTAGAGGTTAAATTTGTAAAGCGATATAATTTTGTTGATTATAAAGATATTTCATAGTAGTATTTTAAACTGTTGACTACTTTTAAGGTACTTCCTTAGAGCGCTCTACGCATACAGGCTTTTGAATGACCATAAATAAAGTTAATATTAATAGGATTTATAAAGGTATTCACTGATTTGTCAAAGAAAATTATTATGATGAAGTCGACCCATACAATGTTAAGGCGTCAGTTCATAGCCATTTGATCAGAGAGAGATCTATGTGAGGATATAGTAACTGCATGGTTCCGTTTTAATATGATGATGGTATGAAAGACGTACGTAAAGATGTACAGATTTTTCCTCCTCTTGTCAATCAAATTGGTAATTAAAACAAAGGGATTCAGGAAAGCATTAATTATATTTTTTCGACCATCGCCGTCATCACAAGTATTGGGCGAATCGACTCTCATATCAATACAAATAATACTATTTATAATTATCAATATAGACAGGGCTTGGAGCGTTCAAAATACGCTCATTAGTTATGTTTACTATCTCCAATATTTAATGATAAATCGGTGAAATATCTGATAAGGTCTGATGATAATAATGAAAGAGTGCAGGAACGTAAAATTAAGCTATCAATTTCTATTTGTAGTTGGATATACGTAATTACAATTCTTATTCTATACTATGTGTGTTTTAGAAGACTCTTAAAACTATCTCGTGACTTTGCTGCTAAATTATATTCCAATGATATTTGTGTATCTCTGTGTATGTAACTAGGATTCTTCCATACGAAGAATGAATATTAATATGGATGTTGTAGCTATTTAAGTAATTCGACACAATCGCTATTATTAAAGTCAACATTTATTTTATTAACGTGATCGTGATCATTGCGCACATAATAATAATATACGAATTAGATTTAACAATAAGTCAAATATTTTCTATCAATATAACAATTGTATTACTGTCATCGAATGTATCTAGGTGGTTGTTGATTGTTGCTAATAATAATATTATATTATTATATTATATGTGATATTGTTATTGAAGTAATAGATATTTTAAATGCTAATAAAGATAATTATTATTAATTCTATATTCTCCTTGTTGACTCTTGTGAAATAGATGTAATTCTCTTAAGACGTAAAATAAGAAATTTTAATGTCGTTAAGATTCAGTTGTCGAAGTGCGTTGGTAAGGGGATTTAATTTTAATTTTAAGATCGGTACCCACACTGACATTGCTATGAGGAATTTGTAAAATTTTACGACAAGAATTTATTTTCGAAAAAAATTGCTCGTTAATTTTCGATAAATATTTCGTAAAATAATACTTAATTTTTGTTGTTTTTGTCATTATAAATTTTAATACTGCTGTTAAGTTTTGGTGATTATTGCGACTGTACTTAGACTGAATTGAGGATCCTCTACACGGTAATTTATTCTATTCTAACAACTGCGACTGACTTCAAAGAATAATAATTATAATATCTTTCGATTCACAAAGTGGTGGAAATAATTAATATGATTGCAATCTGGACAATGAATGTTTTTATTCTGAATTTTGAGACTTGTGTCTGATATGAGTCTGGTTTCTCAAATTTTGAGATTAAGTTAGGTTAGAGTTTCTATTCTAATGAATTAAATTCAGCCCCTTTTATTAACATTTTGGTGACAGACACCTTATTCTAGAATTGTGCTAATGGAAAGATTAAACTTCAAAAAAGGAGGAGGTTTACAACTCGATTGTTATTTTTTTTGGTATTAACGTTTCTTCCCTCAGAACTCCGTCATTTCTGAACAGATTTTTTTTCATTTCATCAGATCCTTAATCTGATCACATATTTTTGTGATGATTGTGGTGATAGATATACATGTGGTGTTTTCTTTGAAGTCAGTTTTTTGGGTAAAATTTTTGATTATGACTCCAACGGTGGTGATGAGCCATGAAGATGAATATCTGATATTCTTCTACTTTGTTCAAATATGACCAATCCTCAGTCCAGTCAAAGTAGAGCCGAGCAGACCAGTCCATATCACTGGATAAAACATCTTAAAATATAGAAGTAAGTACAATAAATAATAATAAAGCAATAACGAATAAATTTATAATCGATAAGTCGCGTGTATTAAATTAATCGTATCACAATAATTGTGTTTTATTTGGTTTCCTCCATGCCCTTTTCAGGTGTTTTTTATCTTCGTCATCAAATGAGTAGGTACAGTTGGCAAAAGAGTTATGTATACATAAGGTACGTTAACGTAACATATATCGCCCCATTCATACTGGAACCACAATAAAGCAACATAGGGCAATATAGAAATTGCTTCATGTCGCCGTGACGTCAAAATTGGTTACTATTGCCGGCAGTTCATCAATTTCAATTGCTCGTATAATTGCACCTTTACGTTACCAACCGGGACCGATGGCGAAATTCATGTTGTGGCCCTTATGAAAACGCTCACGATGCGTTAACGCGATCACAGAAAGACCACATAGCGAAATTAGTATAGATATAGCTACTCACACAAGTAAATAACAAAAAGGAAGTATTATACGTAAAAAACTTGCTGACGTTCGTTTGACGTCATTTTGTCCCCCATCTAATTTTTTTAAATGGAAATAGCCGGCAAACGAGCTGACGATCCACCTGATGGTAAGTGGCTATCGTCGCCTATGGACATCAGCAACACCATAGGCATCACTGATGCGTTGCCGTCCAAGAAAGAGAGAAGAAAAGAAAGAAAGAACTGGCTATCAAGCCCCCAGCCGGAACACGACGAGTCGTTTGGCGACTGACTCAAGCTAATCTATATATATAATAGAAAGTCGTGTTTGTTACACTATTTATAACTCAAGAACGGCTGAACCGAATAGAATCAGGAGACTAACATAGGATACTTTTTATCCCGGAAAATAGACCTGTTCCTGTGGGATAAGGTAATTTTTTGTTATATGTAGTTGATAGATTAGTTATTTATACAGATATTAAATAAAGCTCGGGGATGGATATAGGATAGAGAGGGAGAGGGAGAGGGAGGAGCACACAGAAACTGTAACGGCTAAGAACGGCTGTACCGATTTTACATTCTTAGGCGATACGAAGTTCGCCGGGTCAGCTAGTAGTAATTAAAGTAAAAATTTAAATCAATATTACCAATATAATCCCTCGAGGGGCCCTACCACCAGCGGGCCGAATTTAGTCGCCTCTTACGACACCCATCCGGCGTGGGATTGGGGTTATTATTCAAGTCGCCCCAATATGGCTAAGAATTGACAAAAACTTCAAAAATACTTTATTTTGGCAGTAGGTTATGGTAGAACTATAGGTAACAGGCGGTACTTCGGCTGCGCTGTTTGTTGATTGTCAGTCCCATAAATAATGGATTTAACTTTGTGCCAAGTTTTCAATAGAACTCGATCTGTTTAACTAATTTCATTCTTTACTCTGTACTATCAAAGTATAGTAAGAGTGTCTTTTTGTTAACTATGAAACAGTTTGTGACCAGTAAAATAACCATGTATATAATGTAAAAAAGAGGTAGATAATAATATGTCACTAGCAAGCCGACAATGAAGAGCGTAAGAACAGGCAATTGACCGTTCTACTCGTAGTCGCTCTGTCAATACAAGACAATACGCACGCTTTTGTTGTTGTCAGAAGTGCTTGACATTTGACACACAGCGTTAAAATGCCCTCGTGTATTATACCAATGTGATTGGTGTAGTGAAACAAAAGATAAATGTGCGTGTTGTAGCTCTTTTCGGAACAGAATTTTTGGTTGATTTGTAAGGGTATAACGTCGGAAAACAGTTGGCAAAAGAATTAGGTATGCAGGGCATGAAACAAAAACTTTTGGTAATGTTTAATATTACAGAATGTTACGCCCCAACACAGAGTCACTAACGGTTACTTAAATCGCTCCTTAGCACAGAATTTGTATGGTGATTCTTTACTAAGGAGCGATTTAAGTAACCGTTAGTGACTCTAAGTTGGGGCGTTAGTGTTATAATTTAAGTAAAACGCTACTTATATACGCAAGGTACGATTTAACATTGATATTAAATAAACATTCTGTAAAATTAAACATTACTGAACGTTTTAGTTTCATATGCTGTATGTCTAATTCTTTTGCTGACTGTACATAAAAATGTAAAATAAATAGAAAGAGCAACATGAAATATTAAAATATATGAGTATAAGTAGAGACTTATTAATGAAGAGTGAATAAGGTGTGTAGAATTTTCATGAAAGAGATATCATAAACTTCTACTTTTCATATCTCTAAAAACGGAATAAATAATGTAAAAGTAATTTGTCTTGCAGACATTTAAATAAAACAAAGATGTGCTGACAATTTTAAACAAACAATCAAACAGCAATAAAAAATACATAAAACTTTTATTGTAACTACAATGTATAAATCTATTGTAACTACAATGTAGTTACAATAATAGTGCTAATTAGGCTCTTAAAGTTACAAAATGGAAGTTAAAGAAAAAATTTGAGAGGTGTCAAGGGACACCCGGATGGAACGAAGTTCCTTGCAGTAAGTACTAGGATAGCAAAAACATGAAAGCGAGTGTGCCAAAACAAATCTGAGGTATTAAATTTCTCATCGGCTTTGTTGAACAAAGTACTTACTACAAGAAACGAAAATATCTGGCTTGCTTTCTTTAAGAGAGAGAGAGAGAGAGAGAGACAGAGAAACATGCGCACGTCGCACGACATGTAACGACGCCGCACGACATGTAACGACGCCGCACGAGTTGTAACGACTAACGACGGCAAAAAGTGTCGTTACAACTTTTCGTTACCAAATTTTCCGCCTAGCCCCTTTCGCAACGCGCAAAAAAAATAAAGTAACAAACATCAAAAATTTAAAAGCGAAATCTGGAGCAAAACCTAGTGAATATTTTGTCTAGTTTATTGCCTTACAATGTAGGTGAAGGCTATTGGAAATAAGTTTGGAATGATAAACTGTGACGCATCAATACTGCATTAGTGTTGAGTTTATGTAAGCGGGGAGGAAAAAATCACCTTGGATATGTGCTGAAATTGTAGCGGCCTATACATTTTATACGATACTATGATATGACCAGAAACGCTGATATCACAGTATGGTCTAGGCTTCCTCATTTATGATTAGACGAGAAGAGATCCATGCTTTGTTAATTAATTAGTTGAAGCCAAAGATACAAACAAGAGAAATATAGACCACGCAAATTTTACTGTACTGCAGGGGCGTAGCTACCGCCGTATCAATTATACGGGGTCCCCAGCGTATAGGGGCCCCCACTAACACTCCCAAAAAAAGCTCGCCAGCGGCCTACAACCACAGTTGGCACAGCACTCCTTTTATATTTGACAGCTAACTTCGAGGGGGCCCCACAACAAATATGAATATGTGGCCTCCTTAGGGCTAGCTATGCCACTGCTGTACTGAATAGACAGCAAAAGAGTTATTAAACAGAGAGTACAAAAACGTTCCATGATGTTTAATATTAATGTTAAAGGACCTCCAGCTCTAGCAACATCACTGATGCGTTGCTGGCCAAGAGGGAGAGAAGAAGAAAGAAGTAGCTCTCAAGCCATATAATACTACAGTATAATAGGGATGTTGACACTATCAGTAAATTAAAATAAATTTATATTTAAAATATCAAGGAAAACATTTAAACACCTAAAAAATTATTCTTTTGTCGAAATCAATCACAATAAATTAAATATAATTATTTTAAAATGTTAAAAATAGTACTCATTGTCACGTGACCTCAAACGCCATTTTGAGCTTATGACGTCATTGTTCGTATTTTATATGTAAGTGCAACTAACTTCAGTCGACAGATAGTATTGAATATCGGCTAGTGACGTCACGTGACGTTTTTGGTGGGAAATTCGAAAATGATTTTTATTTATCAATTTTTGTCTTTAAATTGAAGATTATTAGTTTTATAATATTTTTTTCATGAATCTTAAGGTTCATCTATAAAATCAAATTGAATCCTAAAATTAGTCAACATTCCTATTACATTAAAAATATATGCATGAGAACCGTCGGAAATGGGATGGTACATGACCAAACGTGCAATAGAGAACCGTCCTAATTTGCATCGTCTCGTATCCAACAAGATCCACTGCGTGAAGAGAAGTTAGCGCATGGTCAAGGACGGATACCCTTTAAAAAATGTAACAAACTTGCAACGTTGGAGATAAATTAATGACCGTGCCCTCACTTGTTTACTAACTGACGAGTAACCGCCCTCGCTTTGCTTCGGTTTTTTTATTTTTTTACACCTTGGGTTACATTATTGGAGTTTTCTTAAGGATCCCTAATTTTTTTGAAAATATAATATAGCCTATGTTACCCGGGGATAGTGTAGCTTCCCAACAGTGAAAGAATTTTTCAAATCGGTTCAGTAGTTTCGGAGCCTATTCAATGCAAACAAACAATCAAATCTTTCCTCTTTATATATTATTATAGACAACGCATGTATGACAACCACTGATGCTACTAAAGGCTTTATAGTATACTAGTTGACCGGGCGAACTTCGTATCGCCTAACAAATCATTTTTTTTTCTAAAATAAAAGTAGCCTAAGTTACTCCTTGTTACATCAGCTATTTGCCAGTGAAAGTCCCGTCAAAATCGGTCTAGCCATTTCAGAGATTAGCCGGAACAGACAGACAGACAGAGAAAATTTTTAAAAAATGTTGTTTTGGTATATGTACCTTGTATACATCCAAATGCATTTAGTAAAAAGCTGTTATTTTAATATTACAAACAGACACTCTAATTTTATTTATTTGTATAGATAGGATATTTCTTACCATCAAGTGGATGCGATTAGTCTTCCTTTTGACGTTGTTTATAAAATATGTTTAAAATTCATTTCGAAAACTAATGACCGAAAGTTTTCATTACTTAAGAGCCATCTACACTCACATTTTAAAGTAAAATGTAAATATAATTTTAAGTTAAATCTCACAAACAGTAGTACCAAGTTAAGGGCAATGACTGCAATGAATTAAAAATATTATTTTGACAATTTACATTGCGTGGCTCGCTTGCTATAATAATTTTTGCGAGTGGCGTGAGTCGCCTATATCGGTGCACGGATTTACGAATTCTTGGAGGTGACATTAGGCTGCGAATGGACAATGCTGACGACGATCTGTATGACGTTATGGTTACCATGCCGTGCCAAGGGTTCTGGGTTCGATTCCCAGCGAGGCAGAAATTTGAATGATGAGTTTTAATTGCTGTTCTCGGTCTGGGTGTTAAATCAAGAGTCCGCGACTGACTGGATTTTATATACATATATTACTTGGGAGACTATCAGAATATGTCACCTCAGTTCTGTTGCCGGACGATTTTAACAGTTTTTACATTTTGCCAGACGCATTTATAATTCAATATTGATTAAAGAAATTGGTTTCTTGGATTTTTTCTATTAACTTATTTATCGAATCATTTGGTGTTTTCCACGATTTAAATTCCAACAAACGCTTAATAAATACAAATAATATAAATTACTATAGTTGAAACTTTATCGAACCTTAATGATGTGACTGTTACTGACGTCACCAGTCTATTCACTCTATCAGCTAAGAAGTAATACCAGCAAGGCTATTCTGTTTTGTAACTCGACAGCGGAATCCGCGATGAGTGTCAAAATCCTATCTTTAGTCGTTTGAAGTTTAACACTCATCGCGGATTCCGCTGTCGAGTTACAAAACAAAATAGCCTATCCACACTCACCATTCGTAGTTCGCGGTGAATCTGGATGTTGTCCAATGGAGACGCAAGTAGGTCCACCGCATCGGGTTTATCCAGTAACCCGCTCGGATACTGACCAACATTAGGTCTGGAGATTAGATCCAGTTTTAAACTTCAACTTACTGTAAAACAATCGCTAACAAATCAGTAATTTACATGTAAGAGTAAGTGTAGGTGTTTTATTTGGATTACTACGTAATTTTTAATCCATGTCATCCGTAAGAAATAAAACGTATTAAATAAATAAATATAATGTACAAGTTAATGAAACCTTAAGTATAGTAGGTAGCATTTAACATTGATGATAACTGATAACACGCCATACTTGTACATTCTAAAATATGCAACATTACCGAAAGTTTTTGTATCATGCCCTGCATATCTAACTCTTTTGCCGACTGTACGTTCATACATTTATACTAATATATAAAGAGGAAAGATTTGATTTTTTGTTTGCATTGAATAGGCTCCGAAACTACTGAACCGATTTGAAAAATTCTTTCATTGTTAGGAAGCTACGCATTCCCTGAGTAACATGCTTAATAAAACTCCAATAATGTAACCCAAGGTATAAAAAAAAAATAAGAAAACCGAAGCAAAGCGAGGGCAGTTACTCGTTTATAATATCTCCATGAAAAGGTCTCCTAGTCTCTACATAAATGTATGATCGTCTAGGAATCGCATTAGTGATGTCTTATTTGTGTTGTCCATGCACCCCGCAATACAAAGAACCCTGCGTGGATATGAGTTAAGTGTTAAAAAAAAAGAAAACATACAAGCTACGACACATCAAATCGCGTGACAGCTTAATATATTCACGCGCCGCGAAGCCAATATGAACGCTTGAATACATTAAACCCCTGAAACAAATACTAAACACATCAATTCAGGTATGTAACGCGTTTAGGAGATTATCTCGAGCCTGAATCGCATGAACGAGGGGCACTTCACGGGTTTCTGTCTAGTAGTTATGGTAACGTTATGGTATAGGTACTGGTGAAAGTGGTGAGTGGTGCATGGTTTGATATTGTCCTGTACCTGTCGTCAAGGTTCGAACCTGGGCGAGGTATTTGATTGCTCTCTCCGCTACTAATAGATAAACGCTTACACACTTATACTCCCGCAGTAGGTTTTTACCTGTGTCGCGGGTGGCATGGACGACACATAACACATCGCAATAACACCCATGACCCGAGTACAAATATTTATCTGTCACATAAATATCTGCCCCGGCTGGGAATCGAACCCGGGACCCCTCGCTTCGCAGGTTGGGTCGCTACCAACTATTCTACAGGGTCGTCATCATAATCGTACTATTCTACTTCATGTTCTACTAATATTATAAAGAAAGTTTGTAAGGATGTATGGATGTTTGTTACTCCTTCACACAAAAACTACTGAACGGATATTCATGAAATTTAGCATACGGGTAGACCATAACCTTAAATAATATATAAAGTACTTATTATCCCCGAAAACGCGGGCAAATCCGCGTCCAGAATGCTAGAAACTAATGATTAGAGTTAACTATATCCCTTACTACAAATACCTTGGTACTGCCCATGGACCTGAAAAAAAGACGGACGTAACCTCGTCTAATCGAGAGTGAAGCATAGCAATGGCCGACCGCTTACCATGTGTGCGTAATTTTTGATTCGCGATTGAAGCAGTGAAGTGTCAATATGTGGGTGTGTGTACTTGTACGAATAGAGAGTTGGTATTACTATGGGCGCTTCACTGAATTTGTTCTTGGGATTACGTCCGTCTTTTTTTTAGGTCCGTGGTACTGCCATAAAAATTTTGCTGATTGTGATGCTTGCTATCTATATATATATATTTATTTGTGTATACCATTAGTTATGAAGTTAGTCCGTCAAATTATAGATTACTAGCTTTTGCCCGCGGCTTCACCCGTGGTATAGCGGTTTCAAAACGAAATTTTTAATTGATTAACTAAGATTTTATTCCCGTGGCTTCACCCGCGGTAGAGATCAATTTTTTACAAATCCCACGGGAACCCTGAACTTTTCCGGGATAAAAAGTAGCCCATGTTTTAATCCAGGGTATAGGCTATCTCCATTCCAAATTTCAGCCAAATCGGTTAAGTAGATTTCGCGTGAAAGCGTAACAAACAAACTTACATTCACATTTTATAATATTATTATGATACTTTAATAAAATTGTAGGCATAGGTTTGATTGTGATTTCGAGTGATTATCACTATGTACTTCCCATTAACTCAGAATCATTAAAGCCAAGAAGCAATGTCTCAATGCTCAAGTTAAGGAAAAAATTCAAAAACCGAACAAAAATCATAACGATTGCTTATTTGCATATGGTAAATTGATGACGACCTACATCGATGTATGGACGATAATTTTTCAGTTTGCTACTCAGTCAAGTTTATAAGAGCAACGTTCAGTTCTACAAGTTTGAACGGAACTCTCGGTGCGCGAATCCGCCTCGCACTTGGCCGGTTTTTTCTTATTATATTAACATCTTTTTTATCTGGCATAGACAATACAAATCGACATTTATTGTGGTTATTAATAGACGAGTAACCGCCCTCGCTTTGCTTCGGTTTTCTTATTTTTTACACCTTGGGTTACATTATTGGAGTTTTATTAAGGAACCCAATTTTTTTTGAAAATATAATATAGCCTATGTTACTCGGGGATAGTGTAGCTTCCCAACAGTGAAAGAATTTTTCAAATCGGTTCAGTAGTTTTGGAGCCTATTCAATGCAAACAAAAAATCAAATCTTTCCTCTTTATATATTAGTATAGATTATCTACAAACAGTTATCTGTTACGTAAATATCTGTCTCAGCCAGGAATTCAACCTGAGACCTACAGGTAGGATTACTACGAGTAATATGACAACCCCGTACGGCATTATTTGCCATCATTTGGCATCACAGTTTTATGGCATCCAAATAACATGGTGTTTGTTGCTTATCATATTTTATGATTTTGGTTGTATTTTTACCCGACTGTCAGGAAGGCTTATTTTTTCGCGCATATCTTGTGTATATGTTTATATGTTTGTATGTATGTTTGTATGTATGCATCTAATATTCCTTATTACCTCGTATCTTCCAAACCGCTGAACGGATTTATATAATTCAGATATCGTTAGATTCGTCTTGATAACCCAAGTGTTCTTAGATATGTGAAATTCAAAAAAATATGGTGGCTGTGAGATGTCATTGTTTGAAGTATCAAAAAATAAAAATAAATGGAATAACGCAATATGAGTGTCAAATTAAAGATCTCACCATAAGCATTTTAAAAAGGTATAAGTTTGATAGCAGGCGGTTTCTTTTTAAATTTTTAAATTTTTAAATTTATATAATTTTTAATGTTTGTCACCTCATAAATCCGTCATTTATCAAGTGACTCGAAAAATTACTTTTTTAAAACAAAGCTTCCAAAGTGGTCCTATCTGCATCAAAATTCAGCTGTTCTAATACTGGGATTTATGAAGAGTTGATGGAACCCCTTTTAAGTTACGTATTCCTAGTCTTTCTCTTCTCTAGTCTCTTTACTAATATTATAAAGAGGAAAGATTTGATTGTTTGTTTGCATTGAATAGACTCCAAAACTATTGAACCGATTTGAAAAATTCTTTCACTACTGGGAAGCTACACTGTGACTATCCCCGGGTGACATAGGCTATATTATATTTTCAAAAAAAATAGGGATCCTTAATAAAACTCCAATAATGTAATGCAAAGTGTAAAAAATAGGAAAACCGAAGCAAAGCGAGGACGGTTTCTCGTATATTATAATATTTCTAGGTATGTTTTTTTGAATATTGTTTTTCGAAACTAGTTTTTTGTGCCTATTAAAGGCTTTTACTAAATTAGTGCGCTCACCATCTTAAACTACATCTCCAATTACCTACCATCACACTACCTACTCTAATCTTAAGTCAAACACTGACTTACATATAATAATAAAGAAAAATCGTTACTCAAGTAAGTCTAGTTGACTTTCCCGTGTTTCAGTTATCGGTGTCACAAAGGCCATATCAGATGAAAATCACCTCGTTTACAAAAAAGGATGGTTGTAATACAAATGCATTCGTTACATGTATTACCCTGAGATGTTTCTTTTACAACCACCAGCGACATCTAGTGGCACCCAGTGCAGTAAAATAGGGTTGACACAGTCTTAGTAAATGTAGTCGCAAATTAAATTAATTTAATATTTTATTTTTTTTTTATTTTAAGAATAGGTCATATCAACATAAAAATGTAAATCTCTAATTTATTATTTCATATTTTGAAGTAAATGATGTAACAATCCTTCCATAAGTATAGACACGTAATATACTATATTTAATAATTTATAATGAAGTTATTACAATCATGGTTATGATTATAATCGGTATTTTATCTATTATTAATCATGAATGCATAAATAAACTCCGAGAGGGCATGACGATGTCAAGAAGAATAGAGTAGTTAAACAATGTAACGGTACTTCCAACTGATTAAAACATTTTACCTTGCACGATATATGTTACTAATGAATAGTTTTATTTAAAAACTAATTTATAGCCAGATACAGTAAACCCAACAACTTTTAACAAGATATTTTCATGGCTTGTCCTTAATAATTCCATGTCCCAAAAAGTAACCTCATGAATAGATTAATTAAAATAGTGATAGAACCCCGCAGAACGTGCAATTTAAATTAAGTAAAGAGTAAAATATTCTTAAATTTAAATAAAATAGTTCCAAAAACTTTAATTAGCAAAACTATTTTCCAAGTTACATTCACGCGTGACAACCCTACGTTATCCCCACCACCCCTCTATCAATCAGTAGTGTAACGCAAATGCGAAAAAATAAAAAAGCCCGCGATACCCGACTCGCGCCGGTGCGAGCGAGACAGCAGTATGAGGCCAGGCAGTGGGGGACAAGGACGGTGAGGGATCGACTAAATTATTGTATTATACATAATAATATTTGGGAGGTTTAGGGTATATGCAAAACATGTAGATTAAAATAATATTCAGTGATTTGTTTCTATTCATGGAAATAATGATACTTCTTCTATTCGCGTCTATCCCATAAGTCCCATGGTTGTTCCTACTATGGAATCACGTTGTCCCATGATGGGACAACTCAATGGGATTAATGGGACGACTTATCTACTAATCTTTTTATTATACCTCTGGACTCTGAGGGGTCTTTATATACTTTAGTGCAAACCGAAACAAAATTGTTGCTTACTTTTTGCAAAATTTTTGCTTGCGTTACGCTTATAAACTGAAATAAAATAAATAATTTAAAATAAAATACACAGTAATTTTGTCTTCACTTATAAACCACTTCATAACAATCGAACAAGCTCATATAATTACTTGACAATCAAATTATACATACAATATCATTGTTGACAATGAATTGCCATTCAATGGTAAAATTGATTCAATAGTATTATTAAAATGTTAGGTATCTAATAAATCTGAATTTGTTAGACAAATGAGCAAAAGAAACAGCCATAAGTCGAGAATAAGTAAATATTGTTATCTATATTATATATAAAACACAAAAAATGTATGTACCAATGTCCTTTATAGACTCTGAAATTATCCAACCGATATGCCTCAAAATGATTTCATTTGAAAGGCAATAATCCGAAGGTGGTTTGCGATCACTAAAACAACGCATTAGGCACATTCGTTCCATTGATAAAGTCGATTTTCCACTTTTTCCATACAACAATTTGAAGATAATAATATGTAAAGATGGCGCATCAACGTCAACGCCAACATAAGAACACTGGTCTGTCATTGCCATCAGAATTTTTTTTGCGTAATGGGACACGCCGGGTATCTACTAGTCTGTAAATAATGTCCGGGAATCAAGCTTGAAATCGCTCGTTCAGAAACAATCACTGCCAATTGAGCTAAACGGTCATCGACAGAACTGAGATAGAACAGCTCATTTATTTTATTTGGCACCAAACTTGAAAAACTGCAAAGATTAGTTAGCTACTACTGAACTAGCAGTACGTTTATGATTATGTCCAAGACTTTAGCCATCAAAAACAAAACTTGTAAAAAAACCAAGTCTCGCAACTCAAGTTCTTCTACCGTAAAAAGTTGTGAGATCCATGTAATACCAAGTCGGTTAATTTATTCAGTTCCTACTTAAGGGTCCTTCTGTCTTAAGTTATTACGTAATTAGCTAACCTAACAAGTAACAACATCTTATAGTGACCATATTATCAATATTAAAAAACTTTTATGTTTTAAATAAATAGATCGACTTGACCATCGCACGAAAACACAATGTATCTCACAAGTAATACCTACATATTATATTAAATTTGATTGTTTAGTGCGATTGCCAAGTCAATCTATTTATTTAAAACATAAAAGATTTTTAATATTGATAATATGGTCACTATAAGATGTTGTTACTTGTTAGGTTAGCTAATTACGTAATAACTTAAGACAGAAGGACCCTTAAGTAGGAACTGAATAAATTAACCGACTTGGTATTACATGGATCTCACAACTTTTTACGGTAGAAGAACTTGAGTTGCGAGACTTGGTTTTTTTACAAGTTTTGTTTTTGATGGCATCTCATTTCTTTTTGTAGATAATTCTACTTTTTTTCCTTTTACAAGTTACCTTTGAACATAATTATATCTAGGTACCTATCTACACCTATTATTCCATTATATTATATACAGGTACACTGATTCATTCACTGCAAATGTTACTTTGTTATACAGGTACAGTAATTCATTAACTGCAAATGTAACTTTGTAATCCTATATATTTAATATGGGATTACAAAGTTATTTATGCAGTTGATGTATCTAGAAAACTGGACCGAATTTGCTAAATATTTTAGTTTTTTTCTTAATCTATACACTGAACACTAATTGTGTTCCAAATTTGAAGCTTCTATGTCTGTTAGAAGTGCCTTAGAGTTTTGATGATCGGTCAGTCAGTCAGTGAGTGACGAAATTAAGAAACTTTGACTAGTTATAATTCTTAAACTACTGGTTCAAATTGAATGAAATTTGAAATATACCGTGTTTATACAATGCCTGTTTGGTTACTAAAAATTCAGGCTTCTAGCTTTATCCACAACGAAGTTATAGGGGGTCGAAAATGGCCTGAATTGCTTCGAGAAAAGGATGGTACGGCCGTGCCGCTTTTTTGCTCGACTTGGCGGGGGCGCTGCCGTGCCCCCAGATAATGTTCATTAATATATCAAATAAATCAAATAAATAAATCAGTAATAAAGTTCTGCCGTTTTCACATATACTACGCTACAATCGTATTGTCTCCATTTTCTTAGAGGACGGTACGATCGAGCCCTCCACACACCCCTAAAACTGAGGATAAGGCAAAACGTACCTTATGCTACTGAAATAATGTCGAATTTAGATTGTTCTTAGCGTGGTTTATACATCGTTCTTGGTAGTCTAAAGCGGAGACGCGACGGCGCGGGCAGACTAAGGAAATTCCAGAACTCAATTTAGGGTTAAAATATACTTCACCCTATTTCATTGCGGGCGGCCTCAAGGTCACCCTGTTTTATCAATTATACAGTGACGTGAGTGCCAAGGTGTACGGGCCGTTTATTGTAGGGGTTCTATAGATGGGGCTATTTCACAATTTTTGGTTTCAATATTTTCGCGAGCTCGCATAATCCGGTCTAGATGTAAAAGTTTGTTCTGTATTTTTAATATTGCAAGTACTTGTTTTTAATTAATCCAGTAAATATAGAATTAACCCATGCCTAAAGTGCATTTAGCACGGAATGGTTTACAATGATTTGTAAATGACTATCAACATACCATCTAAAAATTGCTTAAACATTGATTTTGAGCGACTTAGACACAACTGTTTGGGTTTTGAGCACCGACACACCTTGTGTAAAATCATTAGCGCCTTAAACGCATATTAAAGGACGAGCATTTACACAACAGGGCTACGTTCTTGTTTAGCATATAATGTAGCTCTAAGTCCGAAATGTTACAAACCACCATGAACTCTTTAACTATGTGTGGACCCGACCAAACTTGCTAAAAGTCTTATCCTGCGCATAAAATGAAAAATAAATGACCCAAGAGCTAGAGAAATTTTCGTTTTCCAAAAATATTGATTCATTCTGTAAATCCGAGTGGTACCCGCAAAATCAAGGAGCTACCTAAATAAGGTTATTTTATCCTAGGTTACTTTACTGGCCGATTCGACTGTATTTTTTTATGTTTCAGCCTCAGAACTGTCGACTGGGTGCACCGATTTTGATGATTCTTTTTTAATCGAAAGCTGGTGCTTGTCATGTGGTCCCACTTCAATTTGAGCTAGATCTGACGAGTAGTTTTTGAATTATTTTGAAGTCGGTTATTTTTTTCTTGGTAAAATTCTGATTATATTATTAAATCACAAATTAAGAAAAAGGACCCTGTAAGACTTATCCTGTTCATATGCGTCAAATCTTGCAAGTTGCAAGCAATTAGACTTACTAGAAACAAAAATTTTAAACCAGTTGATAAATTACGTAATTCTAAGGCAACAAGCACCTATTAGGTGGGACTACATAACAAGCACCAGCTTTCGATTAAAACAAGGATCATCAAAATCGGTTTACCCAGTCGAAAGTTCTGAGGTAACAAACATAAGAAAAACGACATTCGAATTGAATACCTCCTCCTTTTTTGAAGTCGGCTATAAATAAGGCAGTCAATTAATGAAAATAATTGAAGGATAAATTATAATTATCATTTCATGCTAAAACTTATTTCTGTTTCTATTAATAATACTAATATTATTAGACTATTGAAAAAAGTGGTTCCAAGATGTTTTACCAAAAGACTTGTCTAAAAAACGCAGTACAGATATTGCCTGTACGTACACCGCCTTCGTAGTGAGGCAAAAACAAATGAATCGTGACTAACCATTACAAAGTAAAGCTCCCCAAAGCACTAAAGAGTGTAACTACCCTGGCGCAGTTTGGAACTAGCCTGAATGGGGTAACGATGAGTCAGCACCGAAATTACAAATCCGTGCAGCGATGCATTTAGACGCAATTCTAATTCAATCAATGAACTTATGATTGAGCAGTTAAAGCTTATCGGTTTGTAAGTTGGTCTATTGTGGGTTCGAAGGATACCTGAATCTGTAATTATAATGCACATAGTCCATGACTGTATAGTACCTCTATAGATAAGGAGGAATGAATAAATAAATAAATAAATAAATAAATAACGCTTCACACTCATAGCCCCACACTAGGATTCCCTGTGTCGTGGGTGCCATGGACAACACACTAGACAAGGACATTCACACCCAGACCGAGAACAGAAATTCAAACTCATTATTCCGCCTCGCTGGGAATCGAACCCAGGACCCTTGGTGCGGCGATCCGGCATGGTAACCATTGCGCCACACGGGTCGTCTGAGGGGGAAAGTTGAAAAAGCGTCCAGCGGTAACCAGTATACAAATGGCAATATGGCGGATGGACATGAGCCCAGGTTGTATGACTATTGTTGTTGACAGATCGATTAGACAGTAACAGGCCTGTAGGCATACCAAACTTCAACTGATAACGTAGTTGTTCGCACCTAATCAACACATGGCCGCAACACATATAAAGAAAAAGAAAGTACAAAGAACATAAAGACATCATCATCAACATCATAGAAAATTGAACACGCAACATTATTAGGGTTCCGTAGCCGAATGGCAAAATCGGAACCCTTATGGATTCGTCATGTCTGTCTGTCTGTCTGTCTGTCCGTCCGTCCGTCCGTCCATCCGTCCGTCCGTCCGTCCGTCCGTCCGTCCGTCCGTCCGTCCGTCCGTCCGTCCGTCATACCCAACATAGATCTTTACCATGTTGCTACCGTGGCGCCGTCTTATTGAACAGAGTTTGACGGACATTTTTTCGCAACAGAGTTATTCCTCCTTTTGCCTCTATACTTCATGACATCAGTTTAACGTGGAAGCAATCAGCAGTAATAAAAACTATTTGAAAATTTCTTGCCTTGGCTTTTTCAGGACCACATCTGACTTAAATCAGTCAAATGTGAAGAAGTATTTCTTGATTTTTATTAAATACGAGTAACCGCCCTCGCTTTGCTTCGGTTTTCTTATTTTTTACACCTAGGGTTACATTATTGGAGTTTTATTAAGGATCCCTAATTTTTTGAAAATATAATATAGCCTATGTCACCCGAGGATAGTGTAGCTTCCCAACAGTGAAATAATTTTTCAAATCGGTTCAGTAGTTTCGGAGCCTATTCAATGCAAACAAAAAATCAAATCTTTCCTCTTTATATATTAGTATAGATAATACTTTTTTATTTATAATACCTTTTTTTTGTTTAGTTTATTACCAGTTCTTTCTTTCTCTTTCTTGTCCGGCAACGCATCAGTGATGCCATTGGCATTACTGATGTACATGGGCGACGATAGCCACTTACCATCAGGTGGATCGTCAGCTCGTTTGCCGGCTATTTCCATAAAAAAAGTTTCCGTGATTTAAGAGTTGAGAAGGAGAGGACGGGGACTTCTAATTTCAATTTAATACCTCATGATTTTGCATTTGTTCATTTTTTATTTATAAAGTCCTCTAAATTGCTACATCAGCGATTGATTTTTTAGTTCGGATATAATTTTCTTTTGAGTTAACCTATCTTGATTTTGCGTATTAACCTTACATATTCCGTTATTACTAATGAAAAAATGTGCGTTACAAACGTACGGAAGACAACTGAAATTTTCACTAATGACCCAAATAACAATGTGCTTGCTTAAACCACATGAGCCTTTCCAATCCACTAACGTCACTACACTATTAACGCTTCATGCTTTATTACCATAAAAGCATTTATTTTCCGCAACCCACTTAGGTACAAAGATACAGTATGCTATGGCAAGCATTTCAAATGGTACACTTAAAAAGAAAATTCTTTTCGTATTACAATTCGTGCATTTGTATGGCCGTTATGTGTAGAACAAGTTGTTAGTTACACTACAGCGCATATGGGTTGAGGCAGGACATGTTTTTATTACTGGTACAATCGTGTGGTAAAGTGTTATATTGAAGATTATGTCAGGAAAGGGGTTAGTGGAATATAATTAAGGCTATGAAACTTGTGTAACGTAGCAATCTAGAGCAGTATTTTTTGTACGTCTCAAAATTTTTTGTACGTCTCTTACTCATTTTTCGTACAAAACATGTAAACTCAGACGTACAAAAAACATGTTTTATAAGAAACATATGTAGAATAAAATAAATATTCTTGCCATATCAGGCACCAGTGTGATTAATAATAGTAAGTATGTGTTTTACGTGTTTTACGTACGCAGTGAGAAGACTAAGTTGATACAGTTATTTTATAAAGCTTCTTAAACCAATAAAAAATATGACGTAGAAATATAACACTAGGGCACAAGTTACAAAAGTATTTAAAAGTCTCACTTGTAAATTTAACTTTAAAGAAATAGGTACGTAAATAACACTTAATACAACGCTATTTTAATAACAGTCTCTTCAATATTTAAATTGTGAACATCATCTATAAATAAGTATCTCAAAAAAATCCGAAGTCTCTTTTTAAACTGGCTTCAATTAAAAAATAAAATACAACGATTCATATCTAAATTTTCTCATTCGTGTAAAGTGCTATTTCACAGCAAAAGGAAAAGAAGTACTCCCAAGTCCACATTTCATTTATGTAAAACGCATGTAACCAAGTTTTTCGACCACCAACGATAAGCGATGATCAATACAATGTTTTTTTTTGTAATGTAGCAAAAAAACAAATGCGGTAATGTGTCAAGATAATGAACATAATTATTGTGAACAGTCGTGGTCATAATTTTAATTATATTACATAAATTAACATGCATACATTTTAGGTTATTGAAATTATTGAAAATTATTAATTTTTAAGTTGCTTGTTAAAGTACAACATACATAAATACATTTATTTATTATATTGACAAAAGTATTGATTACACAAAATCAGATCTAATGTAATTTAATCTAGTTAAATTTTTAGTGCTTCGCCACTAATTAATTATATAGTACCATTATGCCTATGCGAGGTAATAGGTAGCAGTAGTGTCATACGAATCTATGAAATGTTAAAATTATTAAATATCTATAGTATATAATTTAATCATATTGCTCCGATATTATTTAGTTAAATTGAAAAATCAAATGATCACTTTAATTTAATAAAAACAGGCAATAAGTAAATTCACTTTAGATACCTTTCCATCGTTCCTCGTTAATCGCCAGCAATACAGCAACTCCAACATCAAATCACACAAGCGCTTCTCTACTCGACAGTCCGTGTCGGCGGGAGGGCGTTGCAAAATATCATGAACCGAGTCTCCGCTCAAATGAGTTATGTCCCATCTCTGCACTAAATAAATTTCAACTCGTTCCAACATAGTAGACCCCTGCAATCATATTATTATAATACAACTGCAAATTGGCTATAACTGTCAGGATATGAAGTGGTGTGTGTATTGGATGGCCCGTGGTGGCTCCCTTGAAAGCCCCGATCGATTTCCCACGCGAACCTGAGTTTGAGTGTCGTTTTGTTAAAAAGTTATTAGACTGAAATTAGATCCTCTTGGTTAACAATATTTAATTGAAGGACCTTAACTCTTGAGTTGTTGGTTCAGCAGGACAACACTATCAGTAAAGATTAGCTTCGAACGAATGTTATTCAAAATTAGAATAGAATAGAATATTTTATTTTTATTTTTAAGGCCACCAACACAATTACAAGAAATATACGGATTATACTCCTAAGGTCAAAAACGCAAAAAGTCAAACACGCAAAATGACAAAAAGTAAAACGCTTCAGGCAAAATGTCAAATACGCATGTTGTCAAACTCGTAAATTGACAAAGACGCAAATGGTCAAAAACGCAAAAAGTCAAAATTATCTTACCAATACGCTTTAGAACGTTTCTTCATTGGCCGGTATGATACTATACACTTAAAAAAGAACATAATAAAAATAAAAAAACTTGAAAAATAAGAACCAAATAAAAAAAAAACATACAGCTACATTACAAGTACAAAGTTATTGCTACATTATGCTCGCCCGTGTCCAGTGGCCTAGAAAAAGGAGCCCACTCAGCATGATGCCGTAGTGTTGACTACGGCGCTGATTTTCAGTGAGTCCTATCTAAGTCTCGGACGACGACGACATTCGAGGCCTCAGACTGAACTGACTCGTGCTTGCGTTATTCTTACAAAGGTTGTTATACGAGCGGCGCCCGCGACTTTTCCTGCATTTATCGGGATAATATGTATGTACCGTACATTTAATTTCAGATTATATAGTTTATATATGTGTGAAATTTTGTAAGCATCCATAATATCCTCACAAAATTTCACATTTATACATTTATACAAATAAATAAAATTGAGAGTGTCTGTTTGTAATATTAAAATAACCGCTTTTTACTAAGTGCATTTGGATGTATACACGGTACATATACCAAAAGAACATTTTTTTACAATTTTTGTCGGTCTGTCTATCTGTCTGTTTGTTCCGGCTAATCTCTGAAATGGCTTGACCGATTTTGACGGGACTTTCACTGGCAGATAGCTGATGTAACAAGGAGTAACTTAGGCTACTTTTATTTCTGAAAAAATAGTTTATTAGGCGATACGAAGTTCGCCGGGTCAGCTAGTTTATAACATTAGTAAAATACTAGGATGTAAAACAGATATACCAAATTCCTAAACCCTCGACACATACTGCAGACCCTCGTTTCGGCATGTGATACATCAAATCGCATGTTCCTAACAACCGAAAATAATTAATTCCTAACATGAAAACATGTTAGCGGTGAATCTATTTGCATAGTAATCAGCTTTTAGGTAGATTCTTATGGTGCCGTTTTTTTCTGGGGTGTGAAAGTTCTCGATAAAATGTATAATATTCACAATTTATGACGAAGATAACGTGGGGTTGAAATTGTGGTAAAATATCTTGAATTTAAAAATCATGTAATTTTGAAATATAAATGCATGCAAATATAAATTTTGAAATATAAATATAAATGCTGTCAGCTGGGCAGCCTCTTTATGGGTGATATCTATAAACAATACTTAGGCTTTGCTGGATAATGTTCCTAAGTCAACCTTAACATTAAGCCGTTTTAAATGACTTTTTTTACATATTTTATGATTTTGGTTGTATTTTTACCCGACTGCCAGGAAGGTTTATATTTTTCACGCGTATCTCGTAACGTACTACAATATGTTTGTATGTATGTACAAATTCATGTAATATTCATTACCTCATATCTTTCAAACCGCTGAACGGATTTATATGATATATATTTATTTAATATATATTTATATACAGGAATTGGTGATAATTTAAAGACGGTGGTTGGAGGAAAATTACCCTGAATATTGATGATGGAAAATTTTTCTAAAAGGGAAAATTCCTTTATTTTGAAAAATAATTAAAACTGCATTCAAATATTTTTCAAAAATCACTTGCCTGAGCCGGGAATCAAACTGGTGAAATGTGAAAAATAAAACATCCTGTATTTTATGATACCAACCGAAAGGGTCATTCATGAGGATCAATTAATTAAATCAAATTAAATTAAACCCACCATAAGGATTTCAATAGGATAATTATATCATGATAGTTTTTTTGATAGCAGGCGGGTTTTTTTATTTTTTAATTTATACTTGTTAAATTTTTCGTATTAAGAAATACGAGTCAGTTATCTAGTACATTTGACTGTTGTCTGAGCTAAGTCCAAGTCTAAGTGCGGTTTATAGATCTCACCTTAAAGACTCATTCTTACTTGGATGAATAATAATTGTTTTGGTATCGTACTTTCACGATCACGGTTTGGCACCAATATGTAAACATGACGTATTAAATTATTTTTTATAGATTCGTTGTTAAACACCGAATTATCCAGACATTATGATAATATCAAATCAAATGTAACTTATTTCTCGTCTCAAAGAGCCTTCACTTCCCGCGACGTAACGTAATATCTTATCTTAAGTGGCTTTCTGGTGTTGTTCGACAATAAAAAACTATGTTTTAAGCTTTACATCGAACATTGTCATTGAATGAATACCTTCACAACACTCGTATTCAACCCACTACGAAAGCTCTACGCTGCTACGCGCTACGCAACCTACCGCGTAGCAGCGTACACTTTTCGTAGTGGCTTGTATAGCGTTGTTTTTAGGGTCCTTCCGTCCGTCTGTCCGTCTGTCTGTCCATCTGTCCATCTGTCCATCTGTCCGTCCGTCCGTCCGTCCGTCCATCCGTCCATCCGTCCGTCCGTCCGTCCGTCCGTCGGTCCGTCCACCCATCCGTCTGTCCGTCTGTCCATCTGTCCATTCATCTGTCCGAAGCAAAGCACCGAGACCTGTAGTGCTAGAAATTTGTAATTTGGCATGGATATACATAATTTATTAAAAATCTAAAATCGTACAATAAAACATTAAAAAACATTATTTTTTTCAAAATATTATAAAACAGCTGAGATTGTTCTCGCGGTTTCTGGCCATGTAACCAATACTGGCTATAATATGATCCAATGAGCATCAACTTTCAAATTTGTGCCAAGCTCAATAAAAATATCGGTGTATGCCAAACTTTGTACCAATTGAGGGAAATCGTAAACCTTGATGCTGCGGCATTTAGTTAGCTAATAAGAAAAACTGGCTTATTTAACCAACTTCAAGAAAAGGAGAAGGTTATGATTTTAAACTTGTATAACCGCGGACACAAAACTAGGAATATAAATATGTTCGCAGTATAAAATACAGTTTGATATCTAATATAATATAAAAATCTCGTGTCATGGTGTTTGTGATTTTTTTATGTATGTGGTAGATATTATTATGAGAATAGGTCGTAAATTATACAATAACGCTTAAAAAATAACGCTTCACATTCATAGCCCCACACTAGGATTCCCTGTGTCATGGGTGTCATGGACAACACACTAGACAAGGACATTCACACCCAGACCAAGAACTGAAATTCAAAGTCATCATTTATTCCGCCTCGCTGGGAATCGAACCCAGGACCCTTGGTGCGACGATCTGGCATGGTAACCATTGCGCCACACGGGTCGTTATTATATTAAAGTAGTAAGTTTCAAACCGCTAGCTACCCTACCCTACCCTACCCTACCCTACCCTGCCCATAAAATTTTTGGTAGAACCACGTATGCCGAGTCAGCTAGTATCGGTATCTATACAAATAAATAAAATTGGAGTGTCTATTTGTAACATTAAAATAACCGCTTTTTACTAAGTGCATTTGGATGTATACACGGTACATATACCAAAACAACATTTTTCACAATTTTTGTCTGTCTGTCTGTTTGTTTCGGCTAATCTCTGAAACGGCTGGACCGATTTTCACGGAACTTTCACTGGCAGATAGCTTGTGTAACAAGGAGTAACTTAGGCTACTTTTATTTCAGAAAAAAAATTGTTTGTTACGCGATACGAAGTTGGTCGGGTCAGCTAGTAAAATATAAAAATCACGAGTACACGTTTGCTATTTTTTAATATTACGACAGAACTTTGTCTATCAACCGACATGGAAGATTTTAGTTTTATTTGAAAGATTATCCTTACAGCACAGATTTACATTTCGTTCTTTAATCTGAGGTTTAACTATAGTCTCATAACTTTTTCGTATTTTTCTGATGATGGGATTCGATTTCCATGAGGAATTGAGGCAATTTGCGGTGAGCATTATAAAAGACGAAGCAAAACAGACAGACGATGACACCAGAACAATATTTTTTATTTTTCATCGTGGTATAAGCTTTAAGATTGGTGTTTGTTAAAAATAATGTTTATATTTTGGTGTAAAAGTACCTATTTATATGTATTGCATCAGCTATTTTTTTACAAAATAATTCTCCGAATTTCTCGTTTCTTCTTTGGCTGGCAACGCATTGGTAATGCCTTTAGTGTTGGACTACGGAACCCAAAAAATCAAATAAAACCCGTGCCTTATTTGTTTATTACTAAAAAGCCTTCTAAAAATAATCTACTTAACTTCATGTGTTACGAATACTTGTCAGCATTCTAGTATAAATAAGCCCCGGAGATGTCTATAATCATTAGAGCCCCGAACTTCCAGACGAAGCTAATATAATATTCTGATCCACACCGATCATATTTCACGCCAAGATACGACTTAATTCTTCATTCGTTCCCAAATAATGTTAGGTCACGCATTAGAACACCAATTAAATAACCAGCATCGCATGGGTTGAAGGACCTAGGCAATGAGGGCTCATGCAATTACCGCCTGAATCATCGCCAAAAAAGAGCAGTATGCGCGCCCCAATTGCAGTTGTGTTGTATTTTCTCCCGATTATCAGGGAGCGTTTGAAGGATGCAGCTCGAGGGAGGGGGGTCCCGCGCCGCCTCAGTCGAGCCGTGACCGCCGATACGGACGCACGCCGCGATGGTTCGCTAGTTTACCAAATGAGGACTCCGCGAGATCTGAATTCGCGAACAACGTTTAGCAAAGAAACAGCGGCTAGTTTTTGTTGACTGTGTTGTTTAATTTCAACGACGAGAAAAGACTCTCTTGGACTGTTCCGGTTTGTGGCTAACGTGAGTTGTTCATGCTGCCTCGTGTGGCTGCGAATCACGTGCCCTAGATAATGGGTGTCGGCGCTGGACCGCTCGAATGCTACTTTTACTATTATTTACCAAGCAATGCTTGTAGTTAGTGTAGTTGCTGTAGATTGTGGTTAGTTTTAACTAGTTTTAGTAAACAACGCTAAATTTAATTAGAATTATCCCGTGTCGAATCTCACTGCACGCGACCTCGCAAAGCAATTTTTATTTCACTATGTTTATTTGATTATATTGTTAATATGTTATGTATAGATGTTTGTGTTAAAATCTTTTTAAGTAATAAATCGTTGCAAAATATAGAGCTTAGTGTTTATCTAAAAACCTATAGTCTTTACCCGAAACCACATACTGACTTCACTGTCGCGTCTGTCTTACACTTAAACACTAGCGTAGACTTTTAGACCTTATGCCTGTTGTGTTAGAGTTGATTTTCTCGGGCTCCCCTCCGAGCAGAAACATTAAACCCGAATGTCTGTAAATTCACAATCTTATTTCTTCATTTTTAGTTAGTTTCTCCGCATTGCATCGCCAGTAGTTATATACATTTTAAGTGATCGTTTTATGTTTGAAAGCAGTAGCACTGGAACAGATGATGTAAATATAGTTAACATGAAGGTGTATTATGATTATGTATTCGAATGTTTCCATGATAAAGTTTTATTGCCATATGAAATATTGCGAAGGGTGACAGACCCACGTGGTTACCTAAAGGTAAATAATTGCTCCCACGTGGCTTTTGGCTCAATTAACCGCCCCCGTGAGGGGAGCGCACGCATTCGGAAATGGAAAACCTGTACAACAGTTTGATTATACACAAATACCTTTCCAAATGTTTCGTACCTTTTTTGCATGAAAAATTTTCTTAATACTTTTTAGAGTTCATCAAGGATGCATTTTGGGACCTCTAATCTTTTAATTGGTTAACACCGCAAATCATTAAAGTGATAATTTTTCTAAAATAATGCAGGGAATCAGTGATGATACATCGCCGCGGACCAATCACAGCAGATGACTATCAGTTTTCAACTACACAGACAACTTAATATTCGGAACGGATCATTTGGCAGAACACATTAGATGAGAAGTTGTGTGTGTGCGTGTACGCGGGTGTGTGGGGCTTGAAGGGGGAAGGGGGGGGAATGCGGGTAGAGGCACACAGCGGATCGATGCGGCGCGCGTCGCCCGCTTATCATTTGCGTGCGACTCCCCCCGCTTCACTCCCCCCGGATGACCCGCCAATGTATATAGGCACCCATAGTGATAGACATCGTCTCCGATTGTTATTGTTAACGGCCGCCAAGTTCTCTCCGCCACATGACTGTCACATGGCTTAGGCAAGACTTCGTTTTTTCGGATGAGTTCTTGCATTTTTAAGTAACTTAGTTACTGATATTTTTATGGTTTTGTTTTTATTCTGAACACAATTTTAAGAAAACTAATATTCTAGAATTATTTGTAAGTTTAAAATATCTAATTAGCAATATCATGCACTAGGTTTAAGCTCTTTGCAATACAGGTGAATATGTCAAATTTTAAGGCAATATTATCAGTAAAGATTAGAGTTTCTCAGGGATGCATTTTTTGGCTTATTTTGAATTAAAGTATATACTCCGGAAGATTCAGTAAGTCTCTTTTGTTGCATAATAAACAACAAGTGTAGCAAAAAGTTGCTTGCAGTGTTTAGTTCAAGGCTAGAAGCTAGAATTGTCCAAAAACTGGACTCTCCGCAAGAAACCGTGCAAAGGTATTACATCTGGGTTAAATAGTTTAATGATCCTTTTAAACTTCTTCAGTTAGGAATTCAAAGGAATTCTGGTTGCGTAACATATTATGAAAATTTTCTTATTAAATATTTAGAAGAATATTAATTACAGTCGTCCGAATTAAGACTAAATTGATATTCATCCATAACCTTCGTATATTATATCTATCACTTACTCGAACACGGGATATACAGGCAGTTTTTAACTGGCACCACAATCAAAAGTTCTGTTCTATTGCAAACTATATGATTTTATTGCTTTCTTCAAACCGAATTATATTTGAAATTTTTTCTATCGGCTTAAAATAATTTTGTGACGTAGAAAAAAATATCACTACTAACTTACTAACTTTAGCTTTCAGTAAATCATTTTTATTTTATCGATTAATATTTCTATCCTACCATAAAACAGCAAATTATTTTACATTTCATTCCTGACAATTTATATAAAAAGCCATAAGTCATCGTAAAGTAGAATAGTTCGAAATTCCGGCATTAGGCCCTTAACCTCAATCTACAGAGTTAATTGTTTCAGGCACAAATCTCCAATCTTGCGAGCCATCTACGATTTCCTCTTGCGATCCTCCTTTTTCCTTAAAAGCATTTGACTTGACATTTTTATCAACCCCTCTTGTTATTTAACACGATGTTTCTAGAACTCCATTAGTGTTGTATTACTTTTCTTATGACTTGTAAAACTGGATATTTGAATTGATTAATCAATATCTTAATTTTAAGTTCTAATTATATTGATTATCTCTATTTTTTTAGATTATAATTCAAATCGATTCAAATTGTGATTCACTTCATTGTTAAAATTCTACGGTATTATGACTGAGATCTATAAAGCGAACTTAAACATAGTTGGTGTTAGGGTTGATTTAGTACCATAATTTAATACGGTTAAACATTATATACATATTAGTATACACAGTTTAACACACGCTAAAAGTTCTCTATGTAGATTAAAAAAAAGTTTCTGTCCACCAGTAAATCAGGTATCATAATAAACTATTAAATAGATAATTTTGTTTAAAGAAAACCATAGCCCACCTGTGGGATAGTTTTAGCTATGCCAATAAAAATTATGTCTTCATAAACATAACTTCGCTTTTATAATTTTGTTACTGACATTTCTCGAATGAATTTACTATCACTTGTCGTCGTTGCGACTTTAAGACCTAATATGTGTTAAGTGCCACTTTTGGCAAAATCACTTTTTTACGTCAAATGTTTCTACATTTTGAAGCACTGTCGAATTCAAAAACTTTCATGTGTGCTTGCTAAACAAAACTTCATCGATTTTTATCGATTCCCTCAAAAAGCTGATTTTTGCACATAAGAGGTTTTAAAGTCGCAACAACGTTATGTCACTTGGAAAACTAAAAAAAGACTTCAAAATAATGTAGAAGTGTCGAAAATAGTACCCATAAACCTCAATTCAGTTGCTTAGTATAACTATTGAAGTGTTAGTTATTATTATTTTGTCTATTAATTTTGAGAGAAGTTAAGAGATCTAAGGACATTCAGAGAGTTTAAAACATTTATATGTACTTAAGCAAGATACATAAAATACTATTTTCTACTTTGGGGCAAAACTGTAGATATGCTACTTTACATGAAATAAAAATGCATACCTACAACACTACATATCAAAACACAAAATTGTAAAAACTTTTAAGGCTTAAGCAATCTTAGTAGTTTTTACCAAAATAACTGAAAAAACTGAGAGATAACAAGGTTCTTTAACCGTTATTTTAATCTAACTAAAAGCCGCATTCAGCGGTAACTCTTTCGGCTACTTTACAATGATGAACGGATCTAAATAGTTTCATCTCGAAATTTTGTGGAAAAATGGAGAATCTCGTAGAAAGGTACCGCGGTGTAATGAGATTTACCGCAACCCGTGGAGAAGATATATTATCCTTAAGGTATTAGATTTAATATTATGACCAATATTCGTGATTTAATAATAGTAATAGTAATTCGTGGATTTATTATAAAAGTTATGATGTATTTTGGCTTAGCAAAACCTAGTTCATACTCTGTATATGACGTTCAGAATGAAATAAAAAAGAAGGGAAATTTGTGAATCATGAAATTCATAATGACTAAAATTCTTGTTTTCGCATTATTACAAATCTTTACAAAAGCCTGAGCCAAACAAACTAAATAGAAACTTTTCCTAGTACTAGAAAGGTGTTGTCAATTAGCCATTTTCCTCTGAAGATTTAAAAAAGATCCGCTAGACGCAGTACTAGGGGGGGGGTACAAATGTTTTGATTTCTCTATTCAGTTCAGTCAGTCAGTTCAGTGTGGTTCGAAAAACAGAAAGGAAAGTTTTTTGGAAGTTTTGAAGATTGGTATCTTTATGGCTTGTGATGTGCTTTTCCAAATGTTAATTTTGCTACCTGTTTGCTGCTCGCGCCGGCAAATTAGAAAAATGGCAATTATTTGACATTATCTCCATTCCTACTGAGTACTGAGTAGGAATCCTACTCATTTTTACAATAAAAACACATATTAACTAATTTAACTTCAGAGAATTTCCTTCAATTTATGTCGAATTTTTTTTTGTAAGATCAAAAGTACGAGTGTACTTTTGATCTTACAAGTAAAGTTGGCGTACGAGTGTCGCAAAGTTGTACTTAAACATACGTTGCGACTTAATTGTGGCGCGTTTTTTATTGTGGATTTAACAAGAGGCCTATTCTCTTATCACACTCACTCACACAATTATTAAAAGCGAAGTTTTCTTCGCTTTAATGTTGCTAGTTCATCGTCTCAAGTATCAATCCAGATGTCAGAAACCTAAAGGAGATCAGCAACTTTCTTAAGAACTCTGGGCCGGAATAAACATGCAGGAGACATATCACTTTCGATTGAGGATATTATATACATTATCTGCATATATATTTTTTCGTGGAAAAGGATGGGAATTATGAAATATAGCCATTTTACTCCCCGCGAACACATGATACTTTTAGTTGCTGCGGTCGGCGATTTAGCAACTGCATCAAGATGCTAATGCCAACATAACATGTAGTATTTTTAGTATTGGGCCATGCATCTTTCATCCACTATCCGCAATCGTAGGCAAAATCGGCAATCCAAATAATACGCGCCAGGTAAGTCGTCGGGGCAAGATTCGAAGTCCAAGAAAGCTGGGATCAATCGTATATATGGGCGAAATCGGGTATCCAAAAGCACAGCCACGGGTCGTCAGTAAGAATTTATCACAGCATACAATAACACCAATACACATTCCAAGAGCATTCACAACGAATGAAAATTAAACTTGCTTCAACAATGACAGTTAGCGACAGTGTTGCCAGGTCAAAAAACTGAATTACGGTAGATTATTTCATGAAATACCGTAGATTCTTATAAAATACGGTAGATTGTATAAGATTTGAGGTTTTCTCCTACTGAAATTAGATTTTTGTGTGGTATAAAATACAGTAAAATGTACTAAAACACTAAAAATCGTTAAGGTAGATCGAAGCTGAATACGGTAGGTCTACCGTAAATATGTGTTACTTGGCAACACAGCGATGCCCAATACGTATCGATGTTTTATGTATCGATACAATGGAATGCGATGTCAATGTACACATGCGATATTAGAATATATCGTAACGTTTCGCCGGGATATCTAATCAAAAATATGGGATTGTACCACCTACTTCAAATGATAATATTTATAATTAATAATATAGTTTATAATATAAAAAACACGCTTAAAGAAAATATATATATAGACTTATTACTCAAAAGTTAAGTTTTTAAACAATTGCAGCTATAAAAAACCCCGCAGTTAGTGTCTGTGTAGTTATATTAATTATTACAGATAATTAACAATAACCTAGGTATTTTAGTTTTCTTTATTAAACAACTACGTGTGAAATAGGCAGTTTTCTATATACATACACATGTAGGTACATGTGACATTACAGTTTTATTGTAGTAAATGAACGATATGATAATAAGAATAGATAATATGATATTTTCGATACCATATGACATATTAATAATATTGTATATCGATACAATGCCACATATCGAGCTTCGCAGTCTGTGGTGTATAAACGGATAAACACGGTAAACAGCACTTTGTAGTGTTGCTATAATAAATAAATATCCTTTCACTTTTAAGTTTTTGGGCACTTTTATTTATAAATAAGAGTGATTCAGTAACATATTTGGTATCATAAAGGTTTTATAAAAACATTAGCCTACATAAGTAATGAATTAACAATGAAAACACACAATCAATATCATGTAAAAATATTTTATTTTGTTACGGCAACTCTGTTTAATATGTCGGAAATAAATGGTAGAAAATCAAATTGTATCTAATGTTTTTCTACTAAATCTGATCCCAACGGTGTAGCAAAAAAACGAAATATGAAATGGAGATATTAAAATATGCAAGATTTTTCGAATGTATTGAACAAGCTGTTCGCCCAAGCCCAAATCCGATGTTCTCCTTTCTGTCTGTAATAAGTCTGTCAAGTGTCAACTGTCAAAAGCTCACGCCACCGTAGTCTCAACTTGACCATGAGCCGAAATATCGTTCCATGTTCTAAAAATCGTGAGTACCTCTAACCCTTAAAATGGAAAGAAATCACTGCGAGAGTTTTTATTAATGACAGATTTCAATGATACACAAAAATAGCTAAAATCTACGTATATTCGCGTGGGAAGGGTTCGAAGACGACCGATAACGACCTGCCGGATTGAATAGAAGAAAAGGGTCTTTTCTAACCCTTGCTCCTTTAATGATATGAGCGATGAGTAGGTACAATATTCTGTCACTGAAATATTCGAATTTGTAAATAATATTGTGTCTCGCGTATGGTTGAAATTTTTGATCAGTTGTCTAAGGTAATTAATTATAAATATTTCCAGGGCTAAGAAGGATTGTATAATCATACTTACATACAATTTTAAATTGGCGCCCAACGTGGGACCAGTATAATTATCGAGCTAATTGATACTATCTCGAAATTCTTTATAAAACATCTTTCGTATACGAGATCATTATTTTATTACCAAAATTAAAATATTCGACAGCAGTTTTGTGCGTTATGAAATCACCCATAACTTCCGAACGTTAAACTGATATGCGTCAACGCACTGAGCGGAAATAACGCCACAACGCATTCGATGCTTGTTTTACGTTAATGTTAACGTGAGCCAGAGTCACGGTAATATGTAACATGTAACATGTATTGTAACATGCGAACATATATACAACATTGTATCACTTAGCTCAATTTTTATAATATTTATGTGAGAGTTATAACTCCAAATATATTTCTATATGTTTTTGTCGATTTTTTTTCTCGCTTTATAATTTCGAAAAGGTGTTTATTAATTGAGAAGAAGCACGAAAAAACTTCTCACAATATATTTTTGCACCAAAATACCTTATCTTGTTATAATAGCCAGTTGCGATTATTAATTTATTAAGTTTTTATGATTGATGAATTCGTCTTAAGTAGGTACTTAATATTATGTTGCTTGAAAATTTTAAAATTGTTACAAATTAAACCAGATAATTTTTAGGCCAAATGTTGTAGAAATTGTGATTATAATTCAATGTAGTTTAAAAATTTTGCAGTGTTAAATTTTCCCGCTGTAATTCTGCACTTAAAGGTTAAAATAAAAATTATTTCTTCAGACTTCAGATAATAACTCAATGTTTATTACTCTATGTTAGATGTAGTTGGATATCTCTGTAGGTTACTTATACTGTACTTGCAGGTTCGATCGGTCCGAAGTGCCAAGGCGCGCCAGAGCTCGCCCATAAAATGATTACAGGAGTAGAATAATAACTAATTTTAAGCCACGGAGTTCGATGATTCGTTTTGTTTTTATGTAGGAGAGGATGTTTGAAAAGGATTCTATAAACCACACTCGTTTTACTTCGGGACATGTAGGCCCTTAGGGTACCCACATTCTTTTAAATAGCGTTAAGTTTTATTGGAGAACCAATTGCAACAACTTAAACACTAAATAATGTTCCAACTTTCGATGAGGAAAATCAAAATACGAAGAATAATCTCAAATTAAAATTATTTATTATTATTTATAATTATTTATTTATTTTCACTAAACATAGCTAAAAACTCTCGATTAAATCACCTTTCAGACAAAAAAACTAGATCAAAATCGGTTCATCCGTTTTGGAGCTACGATGCCACAGACAAACATACAGATACATAAATATACAGATACACAGATACACAGACACGTCACACTTATAACACCTCTTTTTTCTGTCGGGGGTTAAAAAAATGAGAAGTGTCAAGGGACACCCGGATGGAACGAAGTTCCTTTCGATTAATACTAAGCGACCAGAAGTCTTCGAGGGTGCGACAATACAATCATAGTATGTGGCTGTCTTATTCACTCTTCGGTATTAGGCACAACAGGGACGTCCATATCACGATCATGCACAATAAGCTATTATTGCCATATTACTGTCGTTCTGACAAGACACTTGTCAGAGTGGCAGTGATGGATTTGTTCTATCACTGTCGCTCTTCCGCATATTGATTGGCATGACAAGAGAAATAGCAATAATAACTTAATGTGCATGATCGTAATCGTTGAATCTCCATTATTATAATTTTGTGGCGGTAGAATAAAAGTTTCACTTTAAAAATATAAAAACCATGGTAAAATCAAATGCACTGTACTCATTACTTCGTAGACTTCGTAAACACTTAGAAAAGTAATTCTGACTGAGGTTTAATGCCTCGTTAGCCTTCCGGCTTACATCAAAAACTTAAAGGTAAGGTTAAACACAGGAAAGTATTCAATCATCTATCACTCGAGTTCAAGCTCCCCTTTATGGGGCTTGTACGCCATTTTTTATGTTATCTATCAGATATTACTGCTCATAATGGCTTGCAGGAATAGGCTAACGGTATCAGAGCTGAGATAGCATGTATGCAAATTAAAATAATGTACGTTATCTAATATTCAAACTAAAGAATATTTTTTCTATTTACCGAAACTAAAAATGCTGGACCCGTCTTGAAATAGAAACTGCAACATACAGATGTATACAGGAAGTTCCAAATGAATCTTAACATAAACTTAATATTTGATGATTTTTGTATTTTTATGAATATTTAGACACAAATGAACGGAGCATGACTATCTTCTCGTGGCAAACACTTCAGAGTGTTTTGAACATTTCCGTGCTTAGGAGGGCAAGTAGGTTATTACATCGGTTCCGGTTGATCTCATAAGATAACAGTCGTTTAATTAACCCCTCTTAACGTCAATTAACCGCTCCATTATTCCGGACAGGAGTAGCGGGATGAAGTATACTCTAGACTTCCTGAAGGGGAGCGACCCGTACTCAGTAGTGGGTTATTAATAGGTTGAAACTATACATAGCAAAGGTGCCATTTACACAAGTACAAACTAGATGGCGTTGTTCAGGAACCTGAATCACGCTGTTGAGACTCTGTGAGATTTGTATTAGAAATAACAATATATTTTAAAATAGGTAAAGATAATAAGAAGCTAGGGCCATCTATCCAGTGCTTTCATACCCCCTCCATGGTAGCGCAAACGTTTAACGTAACCTTTTTGCAAGTCGCATAAGAAGTATAACTTCAATAAAATACTTCTAATCAGTCATAAGTTCTCATCTCTTCCACGATCTTTGAACGGATTGTGCACATATAACAAATGTTGTTGACAAGGCACCAGCAAATCTTCACGTGATACTGTGGTCATTTCACTGTATGTGCTCTTGGAGCAGTGATAGCCTAGCGGTTAGAACGTTGGTCTCCCGAACGAAGGGGTCTGAGTTCAAACCCTGGCACGCACCTCTAATTTTCAAATATTATGTGCGTATTATAAGTTAATTATCACTTGCTTCGGTGAAGGAAAACATCGTGAGGAAACCTGCACACCGGAGAGTTCTCCATAAAGTTCTCAAAGGTGTGTGAAGTCTACCAATCCGCACTTGGCTAGCGTGGTAGACTATGGCCTGTACCAATCACATTGTGAGACCCCGAGCCCAGCAGTGGGACAATTATGGGTTGTTGCTTTGCTTTTATTGCTCTTGTTATTTGGAAACTAATCATCAACTAATAAACTCAAGAACTAATCAATGGACGTTGGAACATTTTAAGACTGAATATAATGAAATAGTGGATTAGCCTATGAACACCGTAAGTATTAAACCGAGTCGCATAATATAATAAAACGTAAATACAAAACGAAACAATTTTATAAAAACTTTTCTTTATCTTAAATCGTTTATGAATAAATCGGTATCAGAGTTTCGCGACGCATAAATTTATCGTTGGTCCTTCGAGCCGGATCGGCCATCCCATTTAACTTCAGTAAGCGCAGTATAACTAGTGGATGGCTTTTTCATATTAAACAAGTGATTAATTTCAAAGATAAATTACTTGCAATGGCTAAGGTGAAACTGGAGGACAAATAAATGTGTGGGAAATAAATAGAGGGGCGATTAAGAAGTCAACCCCTTCTAAATTACACTTTGTTTCTCCATAACGACTTTCAGACCAATAGCTTCATTTAAGTCAGTTGCTTCATCGTATGCCACAAGCGATGAAAAGTGTTTATTACTTACCTACTCTATATAAATAATATCTAAATGAGAGTACTTACAACCGATAGATATACCTAGGCCAGACTCTTTTAGATGACGACCCTGTAGCCTAGTTGGTAGCGGCCCTGCCTGCGAAGCGAGGGGTCCCGGATTCTATTCCCGGCTGGGGCAGATAAATATGTGATGTGTTATATGTGTCGTCTATGCCACCCGCGATACAGGTAATAACCTACTGCGGGTGGGTATGAGTGTGTTAGCGTTTATTATTATTATTTCAGTAGGTCTCAAGCTCGCTTTGTTCCCACTCAGTGTCAGTAAAGTGTATGTCGCCTAAAAAAACACTAGGCAATTATTTGTTTTATGTATTTTTTTACACAAAAAAACCTTATCCGTCCATGTCGGGTCAAAAAAATATTCACCTGTGTTCAGTGATTCCAATGAGTCTCCATCATAACTCACAAGTTCATTACTAGAAACTCTTTTCGTTAGTTTTTGTGTTTTTATGTAATTGTGATTATAATTTGGTTATCAATAAATCTTTTCATCTATACTCACTTTTTTCCTAGTGATTAAACTCTAGTTTTATTTCTCTGGAAGAAAATATTTTTTTTGTGAATAGTCTGTTGCTTGCGTAATGTATATCGTTGATACCTATTTTATCATCACTGCCTATGGCCGTTTTCACAAAATCACGAGGGTCAGGTAGATTTACAGTATATTTCAAACAACAGTTAAACATCTTTATGAATTGCAAGTTTTTAATATAAAATATGATGCAATTTAATGCATAAATGAAAAATCTGGTGGATTTATAACATCATAAATGAAGCTTAAATGAAGATTTAAAATTGCTAATTTACAAAATACTGTCAAAATTATGTTACTACCGCCTTCTAAGTAATAATGTCCGATCTAATTGAACACAATAATACTTTTTGTATACCTACATACCACGGACCTGAAAAAAGACAAATATCAATGTGAAGCATATCAATGGCCGCCCGCTTACCATGTGTGCGTAATTTTTGATTCGCGATTCAAGCAGTGAATTGTCAATGTGTGGGTGTGTGTACTTGTAAGAATAGAGAGTTGGTATTACTATGGGTGCTTCACTGAATTTGTTGTTGGGATTACGTCCGTCTTTTTTTAGCTCCTTGCCACATACCTGTACCACCTATACCCACTTTTTGATGAAAATGATTATTACTGATTTTTGGTATATCAAAAATAACCCTGTAGTGAAACAAGTGTCTTATCTAGATCCAGAATCAAAAATAGTTTCGATCTCCTAAATAATATTTGGTATTTGTCTCAAACATTTTATTTGTCCTTGCATTTTTCTCCACAGTTATTGTCCTTGCTTCAACAGCTTTGTCGATACCTAAACTACACTTTGGATTATATGCGTTTAATAAATATGAGACGGCACACTTAGTAAAGTTCATTTTATTATTTTCAAACTCATTTTTTCAGTTATTACGGTCATTATAGTCGCCGCTTTAGTAGTAACGTAAGAGAGGTCTATAAGGGGTAACCACAGGGGTGGCTTCAACCCATTAATGGCCCACTACTGGGCACCTCTCCTCGTGAGGAAACCAAGAGCATACTCCACCACGCTTCTCCAGTGCGGATTGGTGGAGGGGTTAGTGGCCAGTGAAAACTTCCATTTCATGCCGCCCGAGGGCCTCCGACATGACTTAACGACTGTTATCTTACGATAACACCGACGGTTTTACGTGTCCTCCGAAGCACGGAAGCATTCAAGATTTTTTTCCACTAGCGGTCAAGCCACAGGGGTAACAACAGGAAATGCTTCTGTTCCTAAAATTCAGTTATAAGATGAAAATCACCAGAACACAAAACTTCTTCCCAAACACAGGCTATTTATGCGAGAAGTGTTAGAATTCAAAAGATTACGAAATCACTGTCAGTTTTTGACGAATATCGCTTAAGGTCTTCCGGTCTCACAGCTTATTTTTACTTATTTTTAAGAAGCATACCATATTTTTCGTATTCACTCAAGGCACTCCTAAATCTTTAAGGTATAGAAAATGACGATAAATAACCATGGGTATTAATACCAAATAAAACATAGTAAATCACTTGATTTCATGATGAAGAGTAAGGCTTTCACTGAGTCAATGTGATTATACACGACATCATTACCACACCATCAGGTAGAATTATATTGTAGCATTAGTTTTTATTTTGTAAAATAGGTATAAGTTTTACATTTTGATACGGATTTTCATAATGTGGTTTTACAGTACAATAATCTTCAACGTAACGTTAGCTTCTTTTATTCTTTGATATATTTGCTAAAATTGTTAATATTTCTAAAAAAATACATGGACATACAGACATAACAACATCTTTAGAGACCATTTATCTCGTATTGTATGGCATGGTCTGGAGGCGCGATAGCCAGTCTCAATGTCTTTCACCTTGAGAGGGCAAGTGGTGAGATGAGTGGCGAGATTTTTTACTAAAACCTCATTTATTCAGCTGTCAAATCTACCATAAATAAGAAAAGTGATATCGTAAAGCAAATTGAACTCGTTCGCGATTGACAATTGGACAAAATTAAATCGGTCACGATTCAAAACACAATTGAGATTGCAAAAATACGTCACATTAATGAAAATCTAATAATAATATGTAATACAAACAAATGCATGGTATTCAATAATGATGAATACGATGCATTAGTTCAGTAATGATCGTGGTCAAGCATTAACTTACTGTAAGTCAAAAAAAAGTACGCAAAACTTTTTCAACTTTGCCGAGGTTACAATTTTAATGAAAATACAAGTCCAAATAAAATGGTAAACCAACACCTAAAAAATAAAATTGTTTTAAAACAAATTATCTTATGTGTTTATTTTAGGATATCAAAGGAATAAATATAAAAAAATACGCAAGATTTCAATTACTCGTAATTCAAAAACACATTTTTTATTTTAAATATTGCATTTCAATTATTGGAATAAAAATCCTTGCGTGATTTTTATTATGGGAAGTTCAATTAATATATTTTTTTTAATTTCATTAATTTTCAAATTAATAACGGTTGTAAATAAGTAACATTATATTTTTTTATGACCCAAAAATGATATTAGACTCCAACGAATTCTAAAAGGGTGGCTTATAAATAACTGATCATGCAGCTCTAAGATATCTCAAGCAATTTCTTTTTCGCTGTATTCTCTCTAATACGATCTTGTATCGCAAATTAAAATCGACATTGCTTGAAGAATGGCTTTTGTCTCGCAAAAAAGCTCCATCTGACGCAGCACATAACTAATTTCATTAGGCGCTTTACTCCCAGAAAATTGGATTTTGTTTCACAGTAGCTAACAATCAGATGAATCTCTGACCTTATTTTTGTGATTTTTGGTATCGGAATTAATTTTAAAACAGGGATTGAAAGGAGCTTTAAAGTGATCCTGTTTTATTAGTAACACTAAAATATTATATTTATATTTTATACAATACATAATATAGCTAGACTTTAATAGCAGTACTTACTGCTATTATTATTATTCCACGACAAAATTCCGCGCTATGCCGCACTTTTAATTCAGAAAGCCTGTCTAGTAATAGGTATTAGGGCCCCTCGAGGGATTATATTGGTAATATTGATTTTAATTCTTAATTAATACCATTATTACTATTATTATTACCAAGGGGTTCGCCTGGATAGCTACCTCCCTTGAGCATGAGTCGCCGCCAAACGACTCGTCGTGTTCCGGCTGGGGGCTTGAGAGCCAGTTCTTTCTTTCTTTCTTTTTCTTCTCTCTTTCTTGGCCGGTAACGTATCAGTAATGCCTTCGGTGTTGCTAATGTCAATGGGCGATGATAGCCACTTACCATCAGGTGGATCATCAGCTCGTTTGCCGGCTATTTCCATAAAAAAGGTATATACTATAACCAGGATACTTTAATGTATATAAGGTATGCCATAGCCCGGTGCGGCGGATCCTAAGTGACCGACAAAGTTAAACAACAGCGGGAGCGATCACTAGTTGGATGGGTGATCGCTAGTCGGAAAAATTTCTTGACCGTTTCCGTGCTTCGGAAGGCACGTAAAGCCGTCGGTCCCGGTTGTTAAAGTAAGATAACGATCGTTAAGCCATATCGGAGGTCCTTGGGTGGCATGAAAAGTTCCGACACTTGGATTGGCCACTAACACCACTTGAATTGACATCGATCCGAACTGGAGCAGCGTGGTGTAGTATGTTCAAGGCCTCCTCAAGAGGAAAAACCTGTGCTCAATAGTGGTCAATTAATGGCTTCAACCAGGTGGCGTAAATGGTTTCCAAAAATATCATCTTTGGTTATAGAATTTACCACAGAATTTTTTGTCAAGTTACTTATTTTAAACATTAGAGGTAAAAAATAATAAATCATGAACTTATTTTTGGCAAAGCAATACAAAAACCATAAAATTATTTTACAAAATATACAAAATATTCCGTTGCCTACTTTTACTTTATTCAAAGCGTCTCTCAAATTTAATGTCATTATTTCTGAGTGACAAGTGACAACCCTAATTGTTTTTGCCAGTAATATGACAGTAATGAGATATACATTAAGAATACGATAACAGGTTCAAAAATCATGTAAAAATAGTAGTTCTTTTAAAAATGTTTTTCTTGTAACGTTGTATTAAACTATTCTGTTCACACAAACGTAAATCGGCTTCGAGACGTCGAGTTTATCGATTTGTGAGTGGATTCTCTTCATGGATATAAAAAATACTCATTCACAACCTTTTAATTCGTTTTATTAAATTACAAACAAATTCTGTTCATACTTTTAACCATCTTTTTTCTATTCTCGAGGATAACTTGCTTGTTATCCAGTAACACTTTGTGAACCTTCTATCTCATCTTTTCACCTGTCTCCTTTCCTTTCATCTTCTCTCCTCTCCTCATATCACCTTTTCTTTTCTATTTCTTCCTTATAATATTATACAATACAAAAAGATTTTCACTTATTATTTTTAAAGCTTGAAACGCCCGTGTCACTATACAAATAAAATGGCGACAGACAGCGCAGAGCCAGTCATCAAGCAGTTTATTTAGGAGGTCATTAAACTTGCAATAATGTAGCACTATTGCAGATTCTTAGCGGCAGTAGGGTTGTCGCTTGTTGAAATTTATAGGTTGTTTAATTTACATTGTAATTTCCTGCGCTAAAGTTACTTACAAAGGATAATACCTTCTGTTATCTATTGGAATGTACAGGCAAAGTCTGAAAGCACAGCTTATTTTGTCTTGAAATAATATAACTAGCATAAAGCCGTATTGGGGCGGCTTAGAGTACTAACTCCAATCTCACGACGGATGGGTGTCGTAAGAGGCGACTAAATCCGGCTCCTGGTGGCGGGGCCCCCCGAGGGATTATATTGGTAATATTGATTTTAATTGTTAAGTAATACCATTATTACTATTATTTATTTCTCCATGGGGTTCGCCTGGATAGCTACTACCCTTAAACATGAGTCAGCCGCCAAACGACTTGTCGTGTTCCGGCTGAGGGCTTAAGATCCAGTTCTTTCTTTCTTTTTCTTCTCTCTTTCTTGGCCGGCAAGGCATCAGTGATGCTTTTGGTGTTGCTGATGTCCATGGGCGACGATAGCCACTTACCATCAGGTGGATCGTCGACTCATTTGCCGGCTATTTTCATAAAAAAAGAATATTAATTTAAAAAGACGTTCAAATTAATTTTCTGGCGTTTCTAGTAAACTGCAGTACATAAAGAAATTAAGTGTATAAGTGTGACCAACAAACCTTTCTGCTGTCGTCGAAATTTCTCGCCAGATTTTTCGTCAACAATCCATCATCAATTTAATTGTAGTTGATATTACTTCTTCCAGCTCCTACCTTACCCAATTTGGAGTTCCCTTCACTTAGAAGACCATTAAGTATTCTGATCTTGAGTGTCTGTGACTCATTTGAGTCCCAGACAAGTTTTACATTATGAATAGACTTCCTAATGAAAAACAAGGCCAAATCGACTTACTAAGTGTGATCTTCTGTCGCTCCGCGCACGTAATGCCTACTGTCCACGGCGCTTCATTTGAGGATTGCATTCAACTGCATAATGAAACAGGCTAACGCGACTATGCCGCTCTGTGGACAGATTTTGTACCTTTACTACGCGAGCTGCAAGCAAGCGATAATTGATAGCATCAATGATATCACGTGCGATGACGTGCGTCTATGTGGACAGAAGGCCTAATTCTCCTACTTAGCTTGGTGTATAAAACCCGGTCACAACACAAATCGGTGTGTTTAGAAGATTAGAATAAATGAAACATAATTATTATGGCTAAATTGCTTGAGTTAGCCGCCAAATGATTTGACTAAGTTATGGCTGGGAGTTAGAGAACTAAGTTTTCCCTCTTCATGCTTCTTCCTTGAATGACAACGCATCAGTGATGCTTTTGGTGTTACTGACGTCAATGATCTGGCGTCTGATACTGGCGATGATGATCGACTACTTACCATTTGGAGGTTCGTCAGTTTAAAAAAATGTTTTGTTAGCTGCATAAAAACTTATAGATACGGGCATGGAACGCCGTCGAACTATTATATAGGCGCAGAACGTATCGTATTTCTTTCCGTGCCTGATACCTTAATAGCACGATCATGGTATCGTACGCTGTAGGCAGACTTCTTAAGTAGCTCTGTGGTGAGAACAGATGAACATTTTCACCCGAGCTGAAATCATAACTCTTCTTCGTCGGGTAAAAAGGACCGAATCCTGAAAGGCTTCCATACGGTTACAGCCATCAACCCGTTTGTTTAGGAGGCCATTAAAATTGCAATAATGCAGCGCTACTGCGACTAGGGCTGTCGCAAGCAGGAATTATTGCGGAAAAAAACTTTTTATCTCCCTGAGGTCAGCGCTGGTGACGTCACGCTCGTAAAATAAATCCAGACTGGATTTATCAGTGTGAAATATGCACCGCGATGCGCATTTAGCCTCTGCGAATTGCGGGATTTTGTTAAGAATATTTCGACGGTTTTCTTGGGATGGGATTAGAAGTTTTGAGACCCAGTTAATAAGGCAATTGACTTTAAAATAAGAAATTGGCTTAAGTTAATAAATCTTTTAAGATAAGTGGTTTTGTTTAGGATTATTTTACGTGTTACTATAATAAGTAGAGATCGTATAATATTATTGTTACAACTTACAAGTGGAAATTATTATTTATATTTATCCCACGTTATTTTTTTAAGTACACGATCTACTATACTAATAACATGGTTAATGTTATTGCAAGTTTCTACTCCATAGTTATAAGTTGTAAGGGAATTAAAAAATAACCGTGTTATACCAACTCACAAAAATAGCATTTGTGGCTTCAACCCATCAATAGCCCACTAGAAGGCAAGGATTTCTCCTTATAACTGAAGAACTAGAACATACTCCACCATGCTGCTCCATTGCGGAATAATGCAGGGAAACGATAGAATTAATTGTACAACCATAGACACATAATTATGTAAACGTGTAGTATGATTGATAAATGGTATTATCTATATAATGGTATCTATCGTGTTCCGGCTGGGGGTCTTGAGAGCCAGTGCTTTCTTTCTTTTTCTTCTCTCTTTCGTGGCTGGCAACGCATCAGTGATGCCTTTTGGTGTTGCTAATGTCGTACAACGTGGATCGTCAGCTCTTTTGCCAACTATTTTCATAAAAAAATATCAAACCTTTAGTAGGTACCTAATATTAATCTAGTGTCCTTTTCTGTTATTGTCCTCTAGTTCTTGTTTAAATGAATAGATGTAGATCCATCTAATTTAGTTAATTCATGTTGTTGACAATTGTCTTTGCCTACTAATAATACGTTGCTGTTATACAGAAAATATATCTTCTGTTTTTTGACGGAGTTTAAAAACAGAAGTTTTTGTGTGTGTCTCATACATAAAACGACATGTCAAAAATCGAGGTTTATAGGAGACCGTAATTAATATTCGAACCACTCCAAAAAAAATCTGTTAATATCACGGACCTGAAAAAAAGACGGACGTAAGTCGTAACCTCGTCTAATCGAGAGTGAAGCATAGCAATGGCCGCCCGTTTACCATGTGTGCGTAATTTTTGATTCACGATTGAAGCAGTATGTTGTCAATGTGTGGGTGTGTGTACTTGTACGAATAGAGAGTTGGTATTATTATGGGTGCTTCACTGAATTTGTTCTTGGGATTACGTCCGTCTTTTTTTAGGTCCGTGGTTAATATAATCTTTAGTAAATTTACAATAGTATTTATACATAGTATTTTTTTATAGTTTCCTACTAAAAGCAGATAGATTACTGTTTCTATATTAACATGAAAAAGCATGCCAGTTATATCTTAGTACCTACGCAGAAAACAAGAAAATAGTGTTTTAAAAAGTTAATTTTTGCTTCAAAATCTTGTGCTTAAGAAACGCTACAAGCCTTGCAATAATCACCAATAACTAATTTTCTACGATAGAAAACTGCCACAGCCAGGTAAACTTAGGTAGTTAGTGAGTAATAGTCTATGAACTTACAGCTAAGGAACCCCACAATACGCGTAGCCTGGCACGCACTTGGCTGGTTTCTATTCAACACAACACACAACAAAATTGGTGCTCCCTTGTTTTCATCCGACAACTGTTGCTCACTTAACCTCATCAGGTGTTTATGAATGTCATGTTGTCTACGCTTTATTTAAACTTGCACCACAATATACAGGATGTCTTACAACTAACTAGCGATAATTTAAGGGCATGAAATGTACCTAATTACATACCACATGTTGGAGGTCTAGCCCTCTTCTTTTTGGAATGGCCGCCATTTAATTTTTTTTATATTGTTAGATGTCATCACAACAGATGAAAACACACATATCTTATACATTTCAAACGATTTTCTCCTTCCGCTTTTTAAACTTCTTAATATAAAACAAAGGACTTGAAAAAAACTCTAAAGTACCAACCCTACGGATGCATGCAATTTCAACTTCATAGTGCTCCACCCTCTACCCCCTTTGGCAAGCTCTCCGAATGTACGTACTATACATGTTACGCAGGGTTAAGGGACCGGCGTTACTGCATACGAATAAAGATAAACTGTAAGAGATATTAGAGTGAAAGACAATATTTCGGTTCAGATTGGGTTCTATAATAGATTAAGGGGTGCCAAACATTTTAGGTACTGACGATTCGTATTTTATAAAATTACTTTATTTTCATATTATAAAATACGAATTGTGAGTATCCGTTACATTTAAAATGTTTAGTTTAAAATCAGGGGTGCCAAATAATAGGCGGATGGAAAATAGCTTGGCTCAGAATTTAGGGAAGTAATATTTTGGTTAGGTTAGGTTAGAATTTGGGTCTGATCTCAGACAACTTCGGTTAGGAAAAGACCAAGGAAACTACCACCAAGATTACCTGTGGACTTTCACACAATACATAAATGTGCTACTTTGGAATTTTGGCAAAGCATATATAATTCCTTGTATAAAACACGAATGTAAAAACATACTATGACGTGGCCAGGCCCAATTCCATCTGGTTCAATAAAAACATCAAATAAATTCTAAGTAGCAGTCATATTTATTACATATCTGAAAGACGATGTCTCGCACGTCAAAAATTGCCCGTATATTTCAAGGTTTTTTTCTATAGTACATCAAGATTCAGATGAAGATCTGGGCCAAGGACCTGTAGTATATCAAAGATATTGATGAGTTTCTAGCAATAAATTAAGAAAACCTGTTGACTCAGGCAACACGTAAAAAGTAATCTTTATTTATTAAATTACCCGTTTAGAAAGTTTCAGTGAAAGAAAAAATCATTGTGAAAAAAACTATTTACTACTGAGTCCATTACCATACTATGGCAGTGTGCAACATCATAATGGACATTATAGTTCTTCAGTGTGAACGTTAAGAGCAGATTATCTTCATTTTTCTCATTCTGATTTAATACATAGAGTCCCCATTATATGCGCCGGATGGCAACCAGTAGTCCTTCTGTTATAAATGTAGTACATTATTATTTATTAATGAGATCAGAATTCCGCTGAAAAACCTGAGGCGAAACTGATATTTGTTGATATGAAACGTCCATTCATTTAACCTTTTTGGAGATGTCAAGTATTTTTTATGCATAATAATAATTATGACGAGCCCACCGTAGGTAAAACAATCGACGCCCATGTACAATTAGTAACACCAAAGGACTGACGTTACTGGCAAATGAAGCCGAGGAAGCTTAGCACATCATCATCATCATCGTTATTGACGGTTTTAACAACAATAATAATAATAAACCGTTTATTATTATTATTATTAAAAACATCACACACATAACAAATCACATGACACATAATAAAAATATAAGAGAAATACAAAAGATAAAAAGAATAATACAAAAATGAAACAAAAAAACTTAATACTAAACAGTTGTTGTGTGGGCAAAGGAAGTTAATATCCTATTTGTTGAAGCTCTGATTAAATAGATCGATCGTTTCCAGGATTACGAGTATATTAATACTTAAAATATATTTGCCCGTATTATAAATTGAAGATTGTTAAAAATGTTTAACTAGTGAATTTATTTATTAGAAAACTTTTTTTAATAATTGTGTTCTTTTATTCACGTATATCAATTAAATTCACTTCTGAGTTTGTAAGTTTTCGTTGATGAAAGTTATCGTTATTTATCGTAGGATTTTTTTATAAGTATCATTTTTACCTGCGAGTGCAGTTGTCCTCAGTTCAGAGTGGTATGACTTTTAGTGTGTTCTGTGAGTTGTGAACTTAACCCAATTTAGGTATTTTTTGACAGCCCCTAATCTCTCATGAAATGTGAATGCATTATATATGTTTAGAACAAATGATTCTGACCCACAGAGATTCATCTGCGATGTCTATTTCCCTCCATCTCGAATTTTATACATGTAAAATCCTAAATGTAAGTTAACGTAACCTTAACTTCATCGCTCATCGCTCATCACTCGTCGTGATTCAAGGGGTCAACACGCAGTTCCGTTTTATTTTTGCGAAACTTAAAACATTCCTTTGACCGATTTGGCATTATCTTACGACTGTTGAGTGCTGCTTCCTATATTTTGCAATGATTTTTTGCCGCCAAGTGGGTTTCTTTATGGCCCCCATGAATAATTGTGTCTGTGCACGAAAGGGTACTGTTAAGCACTGAAGTACTTCTTGTTAGTACTGAATTCTTGGTGAATTTGAAATTTAGTTGAAAGTTGTATGTTTTTTAACCTCCGTCGCAAAAACCCCTCGTGTTATAAGTTTCAAGTATTTGTGAGAGTGTGTGTGTGTGTGTGTGACATATTACTAATATTTACTAAAACTACATACTACAACTACTGGACCTTGTCCTCCACAAAGTAGGATGAGTTGGCAGATTTCACACACCTTTGTAAACATTACTGAGAATTAGGTGCACAATGTTTCTTCACATTGTTTTCCTTTACTAAACTTTAAACTTTGGTGAGCTGAGTTGACAATTTCATTCACAACTTCCTTGGCTCAATCATAATAATAATATACAAAATAATAATAAGGGTTCGGGTACTTTTGTACGCGCGTGAGAAGTTATACTTCTTTGACATAATTAAATATATATTTAATTTATAACGTGTGTCAGTTTAAATTATCTTTCAAAAACTATTTTTGTACTAAACAAAAATAAACAAGTACAAACTAGATGGCGTTGTTCATGAACCTGAATCACGCTGGTGAAGACTCTGTGAGATTTGTATAAGTAACAACATTAAATTTTAAAAGACGTAAAGATAATATTAGAAGCTAGGGCCATCTATCCAGTGCTTTCATACCCCCTCCATGGTAGCGCAAACGTTTAACGCAACCTTTTTGCAAGTCGCATAAGAAGTATAACTTCAAAAAATTAAGATTTTTTAAATCAAATTTCGAACCATACATCCCAAATAATATTTAAAACTCAATATCCAACTTCTAGCAACTTCTCAACTCAACTCATCATAACAATATTGAAGCAATGATATTTGTAGACATGCCTTCCATCATTACACCAGTAGTAACCGGGGTGGCAATATATAAAAATATCGTAAACGCAGCTCATAAAACCGGTCTGGGCCGTTAAATCGGTTACAATCGGAAAAAAATCCCTCGCGGGATGTCCGCCATGTTGTTTATTGTTTATCTATGTGTCAGTGTTTGGATTGTCAGCACTGAGAATAGAGTTTTTTTTTTTTTTTTTTTTTTTTATTTATTAACACCAAAAAAATATTACAGATTTTTACAGTGAGTACCCATAAAACCTTTATGAGGTTTGTCTTGAGTACACAGTACACCAATGAGCTATTCACGACAATAATGCTATTGAATTAAGTATTGTAGATTGTAATTATAAGCTAAACATTTAGTACCTACATTTTTAATTATACATTTTTGCAACAAGCGGCGAGATGTACAAAACGTGGGTATTTGCAAATAAAAACATTGATTCACTTACGACTTAAGGAATGCTGCATGTACAGGATGATGCCGTTAACGTTATGTAATATTATTTGTACTTATTATTTTCGGGTATTATATTATATTTTTATTTTCACACACACACGCACGCACACACACACACACACACACACACGCGCGCACACACACACACACACACACACGCACACACACACACACACACACACACACACACACACACACACACACACCAAACACACATACCTCACACACTCATCGCACGCACCCCTCATCCGTACAATCATTTATTTCTGTATATGTATTTACTAGCTGACCGGGCAAACATTGTTAATATATAATTAAAATAATAATAATAAGGGTTGCTATTGTGAGATTAGGTTTTAGCAGCAGAATTTTTCTTGTTCCAAATAACTAAAGTATAACTGTTTTATTCTAGACTTGTAGTTTTTTTCATTTATTTCCATTATTGTTTTATAATGAATTTTATTTATTAAATTAGGTATTATGTATTTATGCGTCCGTTTCCCATAGTAATTTCTCATTTTGGGGACATGTAATTTATTTTGTGTCACCTTTCTAGTCATCTTACTGTGATTAATTTTATTTTGAATTTCTTTATTGTTATATTGTTCTTGTAAGTGTAGCATATTAATTTTTTCATGTATCGGTAATACTTTGCAATACTTGAATATTTTGATTCCATTTTCGCTTTCCAGACTGTTTTTAATTTTACTAGGTAGTATTATTTTTAAGAGCCTCAACTGTAATCTGTGGATTTTATCTAGGTATGTATTAAATGTTCGCCCATAGCTAGTTAAGCCATAAGAGATAATAGATTCAGCTAGGGCGTAATACAGGTTAATAAGGATTTTGTATGGGACTTTATATTTCATAATCGCAAATTTGGACAACATGGCTCTCAATTTATTACATACATAATCAATGTGATTGCTCCAGCTAAATCTTTCGTCAACAATTAGACCCAGATATTTATAAGTAGATATTTGTTCTAATAGATTACATGTGCAATTGTATTGAGTAGGTGCGTGTAGACATGCATGTTCATGCGCGACTATATTTATCGGCATATTATTATTTCGCAAGTAGTTTGATCTCACATGAAGTATTTTGGTTTTACTTGAGTTAATAACAAGTCCTACGTCATGAGCCCATTTGCATAAGTTAGTGAAATCATCTTGGAGCCATCTTTCTGCTACATGAGCGTCAGGGTCAGCTGCAATAAGACATGTATCGTCAGCGTATTGATAAATTGAACATTTGCCGATTACATTTTGCATATCGTTCACGTATGCTAGATAGTGCAAAGGTCCAAGCACCGATCCTTGCGCTGTTCCTGTACAAACTGGGATTTCGTTACTAAGCTCATTTCCTATCTTGACCTGAAATTTTCTATTATGGAGGTAATTCTCACACCATTTTAGGATAGGGCCACGTACACCTGTATTTTCTAGTTTACTAATAAGTGTGTCATGTTTGAGTGTATCAAATGCCTTGCTAAAATCAATGAAAAGCAATAGAACGTGTTTTTTGTCATTTAGGTGTAAGTTTATTTCATCGGTGAATTTTGAAAGCAAAATTGAAGTAGATTTATTGGATTGAAAGCCAAATTGAGAATTCGAAAGTACTTCATAAGTTTTATAATAGTCCTGAATTTGTTTGCATATAAATTTTTCTACTATTTTATCTATGACTGGAAGTATAGTAATTGGCCTGTAGTTTTCATAATTGTTATGACAACCTTTTTTATAAATAGGTCTTACAATACCAGTTTTCAATTCATCTGGATATAATCCTAACGCCACAGAAGTGTTAATAAGTTTCACTATCGCATTTAATATTTTGTCACTCACTCTCTTGATATCTATGCATCGAATGCCATCTATTCCTGAGGACTTATTAACATTAAGACTATTAACGATTTTTTTTATACCATCGGTAGATGCTTTCTTGAATATCATTGATCTACTTGCCGGAAACACATACTCAGCCTCATTAATTATACTCTTGTTACAAACAGGCAATATTTTTTTCACGTTATCGTCAAACTCCTTCCCGAAATTTTGAGCTATATTCTTGACCGATAATTGGCTTTTCTTGAAAGCTTTTAATATCGTTTCATCTACTGACTTACATATACGTCCAGATAAAGTATTAAGTATTTCCCATAGCTTTTTAGGGTTTTCTTTATTAACATTTATCATATTGTAATAATATTTATTTCTCGACTTTTCTATTATTTTACGTGTTTTATTCCTTTGTTTATTTAATTCTAACTTAAGCATTTTATTACTGACATCCTTCTTCCATTCTATAAATAGTTCATCTCGCTTCTGACACATTTTATTAATTTTTTTATTAATCCACCTATCTTTGTTTCTTTTACTAATTGTATTTATCATTTTTATACTTTTAGCCTGGTCGTAACATGAAATAAAGGAATTTTTAAGGTAACTATAAATCTGAACCGGGCAGTCCATATTACTAACAGCACTAAAATCTAACCTATCTAATAGTTGATTTAGTTTATTATAGTTGATTATTGTGGTGTAATTTGCATCATCCTGTACATGCACCGCTCCAACGGCAACACCCGACAACACAATCATTCTATGATCCGCCATTACAGTACCGAGCGCCGCAGAGTAAAGTTCTAACGAGCGCGATCTTACAAAAATGTGATCTATGCAACTGCGAGTGACCAAGTTGTTTCGTTTTTCAATCCTTGTGTAGTCAGATATCGCGCTCGTTAAACCACACTCCGCTAAGCTGTTTATGTATGAATCACGGATGTTATTTTTACATTTTAAATCGATGTTTATATCTCCTAGTAAGTATAGGTCGGAGTGCATGTAAAAATCTTTACATAGTAGCTGTTTAAGTTCCGTGATAAATAAATATTTACTTTCATCTGGAGGTCTATAAAATAGTAGAAGGAGTAGTAGTAGAAGGAGGGCCATCTCGTATGAGGGGAAAGTTGAAAAAGTGTCCAGCTGTTTACTGAAATTGAGGTTCCAATAATTGCCAATTCAGAATGGCGCTAGTGTGTAAAAAATAGATATAATAATATCACGGACCTAAAAAAAAGACGGACATAATCCCAAGAACAAATTCAGTGAAGCACCCATAGGAATACCAACTCTGTATTCGTACAAGTACACACACCCACACATTGTCACCATACGGCTACGACATTGACACCATACGGCTACGACATTGACACTATCGCCAATCAAAAATTACAAAATTACGCACACATGGTAAGCGAGCTGTCAGCTGTCAGCTTCACTCTCGACTAGACAAGGTTACGTCTGTTCTTTTTTTATGTCTGTGAATAATATGAACATGGCTGTTGTAGACGGAGTGAAGTTTGCTGAGTTAAGGCACCCGTAATGAATGGCGCTAGTGTCTGATAAATAGATATTCGGACATAATGTAGCTGTTGTAAAGCGCACCGCAGCGGCACACACTATTGACCATGACACACGTTGCAATATTTTAATCTTACAGATAATGGTTATGGAACTTTTGTGCTAAACAGTTTCAATCAATTTCAAAGTCCGTTCAGTATTTTTTGCGTGAAAGAGCAACAAAGATACTCTCAAACTTTAATTACTATTTTTAGGATATTTAAATTAAACAGAACCTTAAACGTCGACCTCAAGCTGAGAGAGATATGAGTTATGATGGTTGGTAGCCTTGCATGCCGAGAGGGGAGAGGGTGGGGTGACAGATTAATTAAGTATCTATTTATTCTAAGGTCTTGGTGTTTTGTGAACCCTCTCTAAGAAGTAATGAATCTTATTTAATTAGTGAAATATGTGAATTTTTATTAAGATGCTCATAAGAAATTATAATTTCATAATTGACAATTATATGTGTTTGTATATCGCGGCAACTATTATTTAACCTATGTTCTATACTTTCTTCAAACTTTGGAACATAGCTAATAGATGTAGCACTGAATATGGGTAATACTAGCTGACCCGGCGAACTTTGTATCGCCTAAGAAACTTTTCCTAAAATAAAAGTAGCCTAAGTTACTCCTTGTTACATCAGCTATCTGCCAGTGAAATTCCCGTCAAAATCTGTTCAGCCGTTTCAGAGATTAGCCAGAACAAACAGACAGACAAAAACTGTAAAAAATGTTGTTTTGATATATGTACCGTGTAAGTATACATCCAAATGCACTTAGTATAAAGCGGTTATTTTAATATTACAAACAGACACTCCAATTTTATTTATAGATGTATAGATGAATAGTTCGCGACGCTTAACTTTGGCTTTGCCCTAGTGAGAGTAGAGTCTTAACTGAGTCTTCACGTCAAGGAATCAAGTCTTGCTAGCCTGAGGAAGGATTTATTGAAATCGGGCCAAATTATACTAATAGTTCTCTCGCATAGAATACCATCCGATCCGAAAACTTCCACGGAACCACATTTATTTAGTTTTGACCGTTTCGACTTATTAAGCCATTTTTAGGGTTCCATAGCCAAATGGCAAAAAACGGAACCCTTATAAATTCGTCATGTCTGTCTCTCTGTCTGTCTGTCTGTCCGTCCGTATGTCACAGCCACTTTTCTCCGAAACTATTGGAACTATACTGTTGAAACTTGGTAAGTAGATGTATTCTGTAAACCTCGTTAAGATTTTTACACAATAGAAAAAAAAAAACAATAAATTTTGGGGTCCCCATACATAGAACTGAAACTCAAAATTTTTTTTTTCATCAAACCCATACGTGTGGGGTATCTATGGATAGGTCTTCAAAAATGATATTGAGGTTTCTAATATATTTTTTTTCTAAATTGAATTGTTTGCGCGAGAGACACTTCCAAAGTGGTAAAATGTGTGTCCTCCCCCCTGTAACTTCTAAAATAAGAGAATGATAAAACTAAAAAAAATATATAATGTACATTACTATGCAAACTTCCAACGAAAATTGATTTGAACGAAATCTAGTAAGTAATTTTTTTTTATACGTCATAAATCGTAAAACGCAAAAAACATCGATCGAAGTTACAACGAACTACAAGAACTTTTGTATTATGTTACTTGCTGCTACGGAACCCTTCATGGGCGAATCCAACTCGCACTTGGCCGCTTTTATTGGCTTATAAGCCTCACGCTATAGGTAGATACATAATGCGATTTTTATATCATATAATTATAGATAGAGATAATCGTCATCATCCTTAATAATATAATCTTCGCAGCGCACGACGAATGATTTTTAAAGGCCAATTTTAAATACTCTGGCCTACATTATTGCAATTTCATAGTAAAAGCAGTACTACTTGATAATATTATACATGAAAAATATTGGTAATTTGAAAGTATTTTTGTTTATTCATTACTAGCTGTGCCCCGCGGTTTCACCCGCGTTAATTGTGGCAAAAACTAACTACTAAAATATATGATGTTATATAGCTTATAGCCTTCCTTGATACCTTGGACTATCAATACAAAAATAATTTTCCAATTCGACCCAGCAGTTCCTGAGATTAGCGCGTTCAGCCAAACAAACAAACACACTCTTCAGCTTTGTAATATTAGTATAGAATAGCTGAACCACACCCACTTCGCTGGGCGTCAAATATTTTTACTTGTGATGAAGTAAAACATATCATCCATCCATCCATCCAATGAACTGAATGAAATATAACCTATGTTGCTCGGAAATAATGTAGCTTTCTTTCATTTCTTTGGCGAAAGAATTTTTGAAATCGGTCCAGTAGTTTTTGAATTTATTCGTTACAAACATACAAAAATACAAATCTTTCCACTTTATAATATTGGTGTGAAAAATAACAAAAAATCTAACTAATATTTCTTCAAATTTTTAACACAAAACACATTATTTTTTCCATCTAATAATATTAGTACTCGTAGTAGAGATATCGACACACACATGAATGCAATGATATTTAAAAAAAAATGTAGATACGTTATGCCCTTATTAATCAACCAAAAAATCTGTTCCCAAAAACAAAAACACACACACGTTTATCTTTTGTTTCACTACATCAATGACATTGGTATAATACACGAAGGCATTTTAATACCCCATTTACATGCGCTCGCGAGCCACGAGACAATCCGCGAGACGCGCGCATGCGCGCGCGTGTGAACAGGGCGCTCGCGGACCAGACCGCGGCGCGTCTCGTGGCTCGCAGGGCTCGCGTCGGGAGCGGTTTTTTAGGCGCGCGCCAAAGGGGCTCGCGCGAGCGCTCGCGCGGTGTTCACACGCGCGTAGGGGGCGTGGCTTACGGACGCGCCACGAGACGATCCGTGACACGCGCGTGTAAATGAGCGGTCACGCTGTATGTCAAATGTCAAGCACTTCAGACAACAACAAAAGCGTGCGTATCGTCTTGTATTGACAGAGCGACTACGAGCAGAACAGTCAATTGCCTGTTCTTACGTTCTTCATCGTCGGCGCGCTAGTGACATATCTATGAATGCATGATTCTAAAATCAGGATTCTGATCCTCATCCACAGGCAAAAGCTACTACGTATAACCACAGAAGAAATAACAGTACTTATAAATAAGTACAGAAGTTGCACTCCAAAAATTCCGAAAAATCATTTAAATAAATAGCGACTCTTGCTCCAACGCAATAAAGTGTAATTCAGATCGCACAGCGCTAATCGAAAACGCGTAATGAGTTGCGTTCCTTTCTAACACTATCGCTTACCCTCTCTGGCAATGTCAGGGTTGTCTTTTTTGAAAGAATAAAATTAATCTGAAAGTTCAGTGATATGTGTGATGGCATGAAGAAAAGTGACATTTATAAAAATCAATAATTCATTTTCACGATTTTGTATTTTTTTCTGAAAGTTTAATTTATAATATATGTGACAGAATACGAACGTATGACAGCCATTATGAATTTTCTGAATTAGTAAGACGTGTAAGTACGCGGCATGTACTTGTAACGTCATAGCTAAAATGCGGAGTGCGCCAGGCCTGGTATAACTCGAATACTTGTACCCACAGACATAAAAAAAGAACAGACGTAACCTCGTCTAATCGAGAGTGAAGCTGACAGCTGACAGCTCGCTTACCATGTGTGCGTAATTTTGTAATTTTTGATTGGCGATGGTGTAATGTCGTAGCCGTATGGTGTCAATGTGTGGGTGTGTGTACTTGTACGAATACAGAGTTGGTATTCCTATGGGTGCTTCACTGAATTTGTTCTTGGGATTATGTCCGTCTTTTTTTTAGGTCCATGCTTGTACCTAACAGGCCAGTAATTATCGACAGAAATCAATCAGCGAGTATTGGAGCAGTTAGTGGCACCCAAACACGTACCGAGAGTCTGGCAAGACTGGCACGCAGACTGGCAGGCGCCACTCAAGGCTGTCTGAGACAACTTAAGGTTAAGGACTGGATCCAGTATTGACCAGACTTGCCTCAGCCCATACTAATAATTATTGTAGTTTAGTGTACTGTATGTATGTTTAGTGTACTGTATACACTAGTTGAATTACTACAAATCATTAGCAAAATAGATTCCCGCTCTACGGTGATTAGATTAATTTATATTAGCAAAGAATTGAAGTATAATGTCATAGAACAAACATCTCGAACAAAATGTGTTTCCCGCCGGGAGGTTCTATTTTCAAAATTGAGCCCCCGTTGAAAATTGAAGCCGATCGGCGCCAATTAATTGGGACATAATGTTCGCGGTGTCGAATGCTAGTAATAATACATCAATGGAAAAAAGTAATATTTTTTTATATGCCATTACTTTTTCATGTAGGGGACAAATGTAGTTTACAAAAATCTAATATCAGAGATTTCGTCTTGGAAAGGAATCTTAGATTATTTAATGACCTAACCAACCACTTAATTGGAAGTTGCGACTGTCGTCTATGGACTTTTTACTTAATATGTAGTAAACTTACCTGAAGTTTATATAGGACCCTGGGCGTGAGTCCGACTCGCACTTGGCCGGTTTTTACGCACATAAAACCAACGCCCATAACATGCTGACATGCCGTAAGCCCCAAGTAAGTATTTGTTAAATTTTAAGAGTAACATAAAAGAATCTTCCCGAACGAATTCCAGGATTCTAACAATTTTAGGTCACGTTTGGTCAGCGAAGGCTAGACAAATCGATCGGGCCTGTCGTAAAACGCCAGTTACAAAGTTACAGCGTAACGGAGTGAAGTAACTACTCGGTTACATAACTCAGCTTTATTTGTAACTGGAATTTGGCGCGGGAGTTTATAATCGAGGATTCATGTTATTTATCTAGCAGTTGATAATTTATATTTTTTTACGCTACAAAATCATAGACTAGGATTCCCTGTGACGTGGGTGCCATGGACGACTTACAAAGATACACAGAACAGAAATTCAAAATCATCGTTCTTTCCGCCTCGCTGGAAATCGAACCCAGGTCCCTTCAAACTGCTATTCCGGTATAGCGCCACATGGGTAGTCGGATCATTAACAGTGCGGACAGTGAAGCCTCAAGTTCTAGCAGTATTGAGGCTTAGAACACTGACCCCAGTTCCATGCTGGCGCACTAAGGTGCCGTAAGGGGCGAAAAGAGCCGGCCCGTTTGTTCGAAACGCTTTACATAAAGATGATTTTATATTATGATATTATTATGTCATTCATAGTATTTCTCGTATTATCTTCTGTGAATCCTACTTGACTAGCTCTCTCTAGCACTTTCTTGGTTGAATTAGCCGCGAAACGATTTGTCGTGTTCCAGCTGGGGGTTGAGAACCAGTTAATATATACCATAATATATACATACCATATAATATATACCTATCATAAATTTTCATACCCCGAGCTCATATATGAAAATCGATTCTAAAGGAGTTAAACTCCAAAAATATATAATTCACTAGCTGACCCGGCAAACTTTGTATCGCCTAACAAACATTTTTTTCTGAAATAAAAGTAGCCTAAGTTACTCCTTGTTACATCAGCTATCTGCCAGTGAAAGTCCCGTCAAAATCGGTCCAGTCATTTCAGAGATTAGCCGGAACAAGCAGACAGACAGACAGACAGAAAAAAATTGTAAAAAATGTTGTTTTGGTATATGTACCGTGTATACATCCAAAAGCACTTAGTAAAAAGCGGTTATTTTAATATTACAAACAGACACTCCAATTTTATTTACTCCAATTGTATAGATAAAATCAGTAAGTAACTGAAATTATCAATATCAAACACAACAGAAAATTTGTCGGGAAAATAATGACACAGTTTCCCAAAATCTAGCTTATAACCCATAAAAAGAACCCATGAACAGAAAAACCATTTACCAAAATTTCAACAATAGAACGGAAACTGGGGCATTTACCCTAACCATTCCGGTTTCTAACTAAGATCTACACCATTACGACACACAGTGAATCTTGCTTCTTAAGCCATTTATCAGCCGTTTCCATTCAAGTGTGGACGAATTTCCAACAGAATCGCCGGAGTTTTAACTATGGTCGTATTAGCAGCGATAAACGAATGATTGTACTAAATCCTGTTACTAATATAAATGTGAAGAATTGTCAGGATGTTTGTTACACTTTCCCGCAAAAACTACTGAACAGATTTTCATAAAATTTAGCAAACCAGTAGACCATGATCTGGAATAAGAAGTAGTCTGTTTGTCATTCACCGCTGTCATCGGGCCGTTATTGAGAACGAGTTTAATTGGGACCGATTTCAAGATCACGTGACGCCACCGATCTCATCGCCAATAAAACGATTCACGTTGATGGCTCGGTGATGGTGGCAGTGAACAAACGACGAACGTATTTCTGCCGGCCTTTCACATTCTCGGATTCATCTAGCGATCACGCCGATCGATGGTCAGGCGGATATAGTAAATAAATAACACTACTTTGGTGTCGACATCTCGTTCTCGTTGACGGCTCAGTGACGGCGGTGATGGACAAACGGCCATGTCCTTATTATCCCGGAGAACGTGGAAAAACCCGCGGGCAGAACGTTATAATTAATAATGGAATTTAGTTGAGTAACCATGTGCAATTTTTGCGTGATAAATTCACAAACACCCTAATATATAAAACATCTAAATTTTAGTAGGATCTGAATCCAATTCTAAATTCGACGAAGTCGCGGATAGAATCTAGTGCAAAATAACCAACAATACCAAGGAATCAGCGGTACCCTTGGTAGCATTGCTGGACATAAGGGAAGAGAGAAAAAGTAAGAACGTACATTGCAACACTATAACCGGAGATTCAACTTTTTTCAACTCTGTTGATACTTGTGTACGTACAAATATTATTTAGTCTAATTAGAAAAGCTTCTTGTTGGAAAGAGGCACTTGTTATGTCTAAATTAAACTGTTTCAGTGAAACGGCTTTACTTCATGACATTCATAGATAATGTTATCACAATGTTATACATAACTTGCAAGTTTCAATTAGCACAAATCCTAAGGTGCTTTTAAAGATCATCAATTTTCCTTTCGGCGGACTCATTTGCCATACCATCACAAATTACAATAACGTTCTATATTACTTTGACTACGCTATCATTTCAACGTCGTGTACTCATTATAAACATAAGAAATCATACGTCAACTACAATTTATAAGTCAACTACCAAGTCAGAACCGAGGCGAGTGGAACCATAGCTTGCGTACATTATGCTTGCAAAAAATCATAGCAACAGTAACAGTTTCTACCAACTTATCCATTATCTACTATCCCATTAACGAACTTATCCATTTATCCATGCTAAAACTACCCCACTCCCGACCTTATGAACAGATAAATGCCATTGTAATCAAACATGCATAAACTTTAATGGAGGCCATACACGATCAAGTGTACTTGTCAAGTCCTAAACTTAATCGTGTATGGCCACGGTATAGTGATCTGGCCATATAGCTATCTCATGCACACTGGATGCCGCGTCAAGTCAAACTGCAAATTTGACAAGTCAAACTGCAGACTTGACAAGTACACTCGATCGTATATGGCCTCCATAACGATTGCATAGTTACAATATTTGAGTATCGCTACTCGCACGTAGTGAAACTAGTCATTTATTGTACGCTTTTGTGTTCGAATGTATTGTTAATGCAGTAACATTTGTGCTTTGTAAGCTTTTGGTTCCAGATTATAAGAATAGAAAGCAGAAACTGAGTAAAGAGATACTTTGAAATTTTTATTGTTTTATGACAGCTAGCCTTTTATGGTTAACACACAGCATTAGTGCACTTGAATTAAAGTAGTCTTAGACACGAGTTAATTTTCAAATTGATGTAAATAAAATAGCAAGAAAATGTTATTTTTTTTTTAAATAAGGAGTTCCTTTGTCCGTTTCTTCTCTTTCTATAAAACGCATTTTCAAAACGGTAGGTTAAAAATTGGTGACTTTTACCAATGATAAAATGAATGAAAATGAAATGATAAACTCATGATAATTGCGGGTAAAAAATATTTCGGGAAGCTGCTTTAACAAGGAAGAGATAAATTGGCAAAAAAAATCCTCAGCACATTTTAAAAATTAATACAGATGCAAGAGTATAACACATAGGTACCTGTAGGTACCAAACAATACTGGAGCAGCGTAGTGGAGTCTATGATTTTATAATGTAAAAAAGAGGTAGATTGGTATATTATTATGTCACTAGCGCGCCGACGATGAAGAGCATAAGAACAGGCAATTGACCGTTCTGATCGTAGTCGCTCTGTCAATACAAGACAATACGCACGCTTTTGTTTTGTCAGAAGTGCTTGACATTTGACATACAGCGTTAAAATTCCTTCGTGTATTATACCAATGTGATTGGTGTAGAGAAACAAAAGATAAACGTGTGTGTGTTGTAGCTCTTTTCGGAACAGATTTTTTGGTTGATTTGTAAGGGCATAACGTATTTATGTTTTTCAAATATCATTGGTAGAATATGCTATAGACCTCCACAAGAGAAGAGACCCATGCTCAGTAGTAAGCTGTTACGGGGTTGAAGCCAGCCGTAACGGAATAATTATATCTTAAGCGGGACCGGCAACGATACAATTATTTCCAGGCGATCTTGTCATTTATGTCATCGTTAATACTGTGGTACACTTTACCTACAAGCTGTACATTTAGATTCCGTTTGAACGTTTCAATAAATAATGTGTTGAATTGTGGGTAATTTGATTGTAAAAACATATTGATCCCCTAACTCTTGGCAAGATAATTCATAGCCAATTGGATCACCAGGTCGCCATTTAACTTTCTCATCGAAAGCTTTAATTTGTCATTGTTTAACTTTGCAGAGACAAAAGACTGTTTAACCTTCATAACGTAAACATAACTTAGAATTAATAGCTTTCCCTCTCAAATATTTCTAATAGCTTATTTCAATATTAACTTGCCTATTCAGTTTACTTCAGTGGTATATTATGTATATTCCATAGTTTTCAATATAAATATTTGAGTAGCTTCAAAATTCTAGGTCTAATTTTGAGGACTATTAGACATTTCTAGGTCCACTTTATAACTAATTGAAAACTGAAATAATATTTGTGTATGCTGCCTCCTATTATTTCCAGTCTTTAACCATTTCGAGTCACTTCTATTGGAGGTCACTTCTCGACTTCTTTATTAAAGAGAGTTTTTACTTGCCCGAGTAACTATCATCTCTGCAACTAGACTTCATTGCCACTTACCATCAGTAGGAATTTGAGGAAAAATAAACTAATATCATTCAGAAGTACCCAGAAGAAAAGTTAGAAAATATCTGTAAAAAAATTAGGTAATTAGGTACGGTTTTATTTAGGTCAAATACAGATATGAAAGAAGTCAATAGACTTGTTTTTAATTTTATAATATTTTTACATAGTTCCCTAAGTTATCAAAGGCCATTTGGTGGTGTAAGAGTTGTTATTGTTTGTGTTAGATATGGACATAAAATTAGGCAATTAGACAAACACTACGGTTTTTATGAAATGAAATGAAATTAAATGAAATAACTTTATTTGTTGAAATGTGTTATAAAGTTGGTCAAGTATTATGCAATCTATCTCACATTTTCCATATTATGGCGTACAAATAGTTTTAGTATTATAATAAGTTTACATTATTTATATTAATATTAGGTACATTTTAATTGACAATATTATTTTATTTATGTTACATTATTTACATCATATTATAACAAATTTCAATTTCAAATGTCAAGGGAAAACAATAATAATTTAAAATCTTTAAGAACAATCATTATTTTTTCTATGTTAAATTACCTCAAACTACTAAGCCAATCAAAATCAAAATTGAAATTTTCCACAACATTTTCGTTTAGCATACACTTCTTTTTCTCTAAAACTTCCGTATTAGCTGTTACACGATCATCGATCAACCTTAAAATAGGATGTATTAGGTTACTCACACCAAGTTTTCTTAGCGTGGGTTTGTCCCATACAAAGGTTGGTAATACAAATTTATTATTAGGGGTCATAGACATCTGCTTTGGGCTATGATGAATTATTATTTATTTTATGATCCATGATTTATTCATTGAGTTCGTAAAGCGAAAAATTAATTATTTGCTATATATTGTATTACAATCAAGTGTAATAAGCGTTACTATTACTTTCTCCACGGAGTCCGCTTGGTAGCTACCACTCTTTTGCTTGGGTCAGCCGCTAAATGACTTCCGACTTTCCGACTTCATGTACCGCAGAAGGGGTCAGAGCCTGTTCTTCTTCTTTTCTTCTCTTTTCTTTGATCGGCAACACATCAGTGATGCTGGGGGAATGAGAATGGCTGCGGAGCGTTGCGGTGCGGTGCAATACACAAAATAAATCACAACAGCTAAGCACATCAAAAGACTCACCAGTCTCACACGCTGCTGCAGCTGCAATCTTGCGTACTGTACGCAAGACTCACAGAGGCACAAAAATGCAGCCGCGCGGCGGCACGAGTATTAGCATACAAAGTTCTTAACTCGTATTGGTTCACTATTATCAAAAATTACTATTAAATGCAAAAAAAAACGAAATGTGTAGAGTTTGTACTACCTAATGTTAAAAAAGTCAACAAATCACTTAAACTAAATAATGAAACATTGAATATGGAGGAATCCACGGTCTGTTTAGGAGTGACCTTTGATTATAAACTTTAATGGGGCCCACATATTATAACAAATCTCGCGACTAAACTCGGTAGGGCTGCTTATGCTGTTAAGAAAATAAGGCAGTATATTGACGTCGAAACTGCTAGGATGTTTTATTTTGCATATTTCCACAGTATTTTGTCTTATGCCATCTTGCTGTGGGGCAAAGCAGTCCGTATAGAACAAATTTTCATCCTACAAAAAGAAGCTGTTAGAGCTATTTATAAACTTAGGTCTCGGGAAACTGCGTAAAAAGTTCAAAGAAATAGGTATACTTACAGTAGCTTCACAGTATATGTATAGTAATGTAGTTTTAAAGGGAACAATATAAGCGCGTATAAACAAAATTGTGATGTTCAAAATCGCCAAACAAGAAGAATGCACCAATTAGTAAAGTCATCTTATCGTCTTTGTAAAGTGCAGCGATCTTTTATGGGGCTTAACTTACAATTCTATAATAAAATCCTGAAGTTAATACGTGACTTGCCAGTGGAATTGGTTAAGAAACATGTAAAGACTAACTTTTAAGTAGATGAGTACTTAAATGACAAAGACGCATGGAAATGACTAGCTATTAAGTTACTATTAGTCTACTTTGCAACAATCCGCGGTTAACATGTAAGATGGTATATACTTAAGGACGTGCCATGCATGTAAGTCCCTCCCTCCCACAACGGAAGCATGTACTACTCGTATAATAATTAAAAGTATACATATACCAACATACATACCAGCACCAACACGTGACACGTGAAGTGACTAACTCTATAACCAGTTCCATTGAAGTTAGTGATATTTGTTTTCTAATAAATATACCAATGTATTTTTATTTTTAAAAGATGTGCTGAGGAATTTCTTTACGGCTTTTCTTCTCCCCCATGACAAAGCACCTTTCCGAAAATCTGGTAGATTAAAAAATCACGTGCATAAGTGTATCAGTGATACCGATCGTATATGAATATATTATTTTGAATTTGAATTTGAATTTAAAGTTCGATGAAAAGCGGTTTATACCACGGTGTTCCGTGGTTTACATTATAGGCTAAGCGGAAGCTGTTAAAACAAAAAGATCAAAGAGCGAGAAGAGGAGCAGCCTTCATGGGTCCTTGACATTCTTGAATTATCTTAACTTTTTCTTCTTGAAGTTTCAGTTCTCACTAGCCAATAGTAGGAAACTAGCGTCGCCGAGGACGATAAATAGCGTAATTATTAAAACATATTTTTAATATTGCACGCGCAACCAGATACCTTTAGCTAAAGCTAATATCCATGGGAGATGACAGCCACTTACCATCAGGGGGATCGTCGATTTGCTTGCCAACTATTTCCTTAAAAAAGTAGTTTTAATGCCATGGTAACGAGAAAATAGGGTTGCTTATATACAAATGTAGGGTCGCTACAAGGGTCTTGAATTTCATTCCCAACGAGACAGATAAGTTTCTTTCTATTTTCCGTCTGAATTTTTTACTTTTTACTTTTGTGTTACCCGTGTCACTCACGAAAGAAGCACGACAGAAGACTTGTATGGTGTTATGAGTATATAGCGTTATTTCTTATTTTTTTTAATATTTTGTTACCTCAGAACTTTTGACTGGGTGAACCGATTTTAATGATTCTTTTTTAATCGAAAGCTGGTACTTGTCTTGTAATCCCACTTAAATTAGAGCGAGATTTGACGAGTAGTTTTTGAGTTATCCCTAATTTTGATGTCGGTTAGTTGTCAAGAATTATAATTCAAATAAAATGTATACAGTTCTTCTAATTCTGTAGTATTACCCATACTTATGAGGCATTTACTTAAATGTCACCGGTAATCAGAACTTCATCATAACGTTTTACGGAACAATTGGCAATTGGCAAATGTGTCGATGTTGCCCTAGCCCCACAAATGTTTCCACCTACGTCACTAATATCTTATATCTTATACTTAAACGATTAATTTTGGTCCTGTCCTGTTTAATATTGGGCGTGGGACGGATCAGATGTGATATCTCAGATCCTTCATTCTCGTTTATTGGTTTGATACATAATACGTAAATTAGATCTTTACCTAAACCTATGCTTAAAGTGACTTTTTGATGAGATCATGTTCTTACTGATATACCTACTTATATTATTATTGTTGTTACTTATAAGTACTATTATTACTTCGGTGTTGTTACTAAATTTGTCGCAGCCATGTCGCAGCTTCGATTTGTTTAGAGAAAACAAAACAGCTTTGACGAATTTCGTAAAATAAAAATAAAAAAAACCCACCTGCTATCTGATATCTCTAGAGCTCTCTATATGATATACCTTTTTGAAACCCTTATGGTGAGCTCTTTAATTTGATACCCATTTTGCATTATTTAATTTATTTTTATTTTTTGATACTTCAAACAATCAACGTCTCAGCCACCATATTTGTTTTTTTTCTGATTTCACTTTTCTAAGATCTCAAGATCTAAGATCTAAGATCTAAGACCTAAGATCTCAAAATCTAAGTCAAGACGCATCTAACGATATCTTAATTATATAAATTGGTCCAGTGGTTTGGAAGATATGAGGTAGTAAATAATATTACATGCATACATGTCATGTCATACAAGATACGTGTGAAAAACATAACCCTTTCTGGCTGTCGGGTTAAACTGCATCATAAATGCTACACCACGGACCTGAAAAAAAGACGGACGTAACCTCGTCTAATCGAGAGTGAAGCATAGCAATGGCCGCCCGCTTACCATGTGTGCGTAATTTTTGATTCGCGATTGAAGCAGTGAAGTGTAAATGTGTGGGTGTGTGTACTTGTACGAATAGAGGATTGGTATTATTGTGGGTGCTTCACTGAATTTGTTGTTGGGATTACGTTCGTCTTTTTTTAGGTCCGCGAGCTACACATAATCGTTTATTTCTGTTGGGCCTGTTTGTATTTGGTTAGCTGCTTGAGGCAATTTTATATTGTAGTGAATAAAGTATAAATAAATAAAACATACAATTTAAAAGTAAAATTATATAAAGTTTAAAAGTTACTACGAAGTATTAGCTAGCACTCAAGATCATATCTATACTAATATATAAAGAGGAAAGATTTGATTTTTTGTTTGCATTGAATAGGCTCCAAAACTACTGAACCCATTTGAAAAATTCTTTCACTGTTGGGAAGCTACACTATCCTTGAGTAACATAAGCTATATTATATTTTCAAAAAAATTAGGGATCCTTAATAAAACTCCAATAATGTAACCCAAGGTGTAAAAAAATAAGAAAACCGAAGTAAAGCGAGGGCGGTTACTCGTCGTATATAAAATAACGGATCATTTTTCTGTGGCCTACATCCAACATAAAATTTGATTTAAAATATGTTTGAATACTACAAAGAATTACAAGCTACCGACCTAGTTGAGAAGTTAGCTTAAAATTATTTATAGCCTAACTTATTTGCAATGAAATGCTGAGTTCGGAAATGAAAACAATGTGGATACGAAACTGAATTATAACGTCGTTGTTATGTGCTGGGAGCAGTATTTTTTAAAGTTCTTTTATAAATCTTTATTGACTACTACGAGTATAAATCGTCGCTTTGGTAGTGAAGAGAGTCAACCCACACGTAACAAGTTCTGAGATAATGAGCATTTTAAGTGGCGAGGTTAAACAAAAAATAATTATTATTCTATAATTACCAAACCAAAGCGACGAAATATTACTGAAGCTATCTCTATATACAGCGTGAATTTTTCAAGTGGACGAGAATGGACAAATTCGAAACTATGAAGAATAGCGAAAAGTGCATTTTGATGAAAACTAAAACTGCATCGTAACATTTTTGTAATTAATTTTTCTGGCCAGGCATCGAACCCTTTGATATAAAATAAAAAAACACACACACCATGTATTATTAATTTATTACAACATTTAATAGAGTCGCTAATATAGATCGAATTCTGCAAAGAAAATATGACATGCGGCCAATGATATTGTATGCAGTATAAATGCATATGGCCATTGAAGTATAATGTCATAGAACAGACATCTCGAACATAATGTGTATCCCCGCCGGGAGGTTCTCTTTTCGAAATTGAGCCCCCGTTCTCCTTTCAAAATCGAAAGAATCCATTGAAAATTTAAGCCGATCGGCGCAAATTCATTGGAACATACATTGTGTTCGCGGTGTCGGTTCTATATGCTAGTAATTATACTTCAATGCATATGGCAAACTTTTTCCTTTTTACTTGAATGGTGTAAAAGTCGATATCAGTTTGCCAGAGTCCTCTTATTTCTCACCTGATAACATAAAAATACCGTTATACTCGACCCAAATAAATCTACAGATATAGAATATTATTTTTCCTATTCGTGACCTTTTTAACAACACAACCATTCATGTATAAATATGTTGTCACGCCTATTTTATTTATTTATAGAAACGTATCAAAGATCTTATAAACTTTCGCCCACTACGTACATGGCAAATATTACAAGGATATAACATGACTGGAAGTGATTAGAGCGCAATTACAGAAACTCTAACATTCTAACATTCTATTTTTTTTAAATATTGGAACTACGCACGTTGGCAAAATATGGTTACAAGGTTTTTATATTAACTAATGGCTATTTTTAGGACAAATGAAACGTTAAAATATTTAGTTGATAAAAGAAAACAAGTTTTTATGTGTCTAATTAAAAGAATAGACGAGCAATCTGACCGTAAGTCATCACCGTCGCCCATGAACATTAGGAACATGAAATCGTCACTGACGTATTGCCGACCGGAAAGAAAGCGAATAAACCCGCATTATTTAAACTAAATTAATATTAAATTAAATTACTATTAATTTACTTTATGTATTTATTTTTCGGCTAAGTATAACCTCAATACCCGTGATAAATTTTCAAAACTTGTCTCATCCATCTACAACTTATCTACTAATCTACTAATCTATTATCTACTAATCTACTAATCTCTCACAAAAAATTACTAAACCGATATTCATGAAATTTACACACAGATAGAGCATGATCTTGAATAATATAGGTGGGATTGGTTTAAAACAACAATACTTGAATTAAATACTGCACTGTTTTTTTTTAATCCTCCCTATTCAACATGTAACAATATTTCTTCTTTAGCTTTTTGACAATGACACAAACTCCTTTGACATTTGACACATAATGATGAGTAAACACAGATAACAAAAACTATCAATTCTTACGACAAACTAAAAAAAGTCTAAATTAATTAACTAATTAATCCACATATACAGGGTACTTATTATCCCGGAAAATGCGGGCAAAGCCGCGAGCAGCGCTATTGAAGTATTATTACTAGCATATAGAATCGACACCGCAAACACACATGTTCCAATGAATTGGCGCCGATCGGCTTCATTTTTCAATGGATTCTTTCGATTTTGAAAGGAGAACGGGGGCTCAATTTTGAAAATAGAACCTCATGGCGGGGACACACATTTTGTTCGAGATGTCTGTTCTATGACATTATAGTTTAATGGGCAGAGCGCTAATATTACTACTTATATTTTTTATGTAATACAGGCTGATCCTAAATGGTCACCATCATGGACATCAGCAAAACAAAATACATGCGTAGTTAATAAAGCCGTTTATTTTAGCATAATACCCGTACATATAAAGAAGTTGTTTTCGCAGCAAAAGAAAATTTTAACGCTGTACCGGAACTAAGCTCAATCGCTATATGTGATAATAACAGATGGTGTTACCAATACCAGTTCAGTGACTTGTTGGAAGCCATTAAAACTCAGTATCGTTCATCGCTCCGGATCACGATGAATCTTGTTCCTAAATCTTCCACTAGTATTCATTCACGATTTCATATATAAAATATAAATATACATAAACAACATGCTGTAGTAAAAATTGAAGCATAAAAATATTGATACCCAAAAATGCACGAATCAGCAAGATAACTTTTGGAGTGGTATTGCACTTTTAAGTCTCAGATATCAAAAATATTCAGGACTGCTTTGTAGACGTTTCAGAGGTTCAGAATTCTCTCATATGTCGTCAATAATATATAATACTAGCTGACCGGGCAAACGTTGTTCTGCCAAAAAATGTTTAGGGGTAGGAGGATGAAAAATAGATGTTGTCCGATTCTCAACCCTAGCCGATATGCACGCAAAGATTCACGAATATCGGTCGAGCGGTTCGGAGGAGTTCAACTTCTAACACCGTGACACGAGAATTTTATATATAAGATATATCGACCAACATTTTCTTGTTAGTCATATTCAGACCGCTTTTTATCTGACTGAAGAAAAATATTTTAGCTTAAAGAGAATAAATAAATGTTTAAGAATCGTCTGAAATAAATTGAAAAATCTATTAAAAACGTTATAGAGGTAAAAAAAGAAAATATTTTGTGGTCTGGTTTTTTGTATTTAGCGATCAATGACGCACAAATCTATGCACATGCCATTTCATTTTGCGGGATCTTGGAAAACGCTGTTACAAAACTGGATTACCGTAGCCTTACTGTATTACTTGAACCTACGCAAATCATGATTCCTTGTCGAGTTACTTATCCCCTTAGCTCTTATCAGATTTACGTTCACTGAACTCTCCTATCATTTTGTAAATCCATTCATAAGGGGCGCTACAAACTTTCATAATCATAATCATTTATCTATACATCTATATACAATATATATACATACATATACATACATACATACTACATACAAATAAATAAAACTGGAGTGTCTGTTTGTAATATTAAAATAACAGCTTTTTACTAAGTGCATTTGGATTTATACACGGTACATATACCAAAACAACATTTTTTACAATTTTTGTCTGTCTGTCTGTCTGTCTGTCTGTTTGTTCCGGCTAATCTCTGAAATGGCTGGACCGATTTTGACGGGACTTTCACTGACAGGTAGGTAGCTCATGTAACAAGGAGTAACTTAAGCTACTTTTATTTTAGAAAAAAAAATAGTTTGTTAGTTGATACGAAGTTCGCCGGGTCAGCTAGTTTGCTATAAATGTGGTAGTACAATGGTGGTATTTTAATACAACATGGTTTTCATGCATTTAGCTTGTCCAAGCATGCAAATATTTAAAGTAATAAAATAGTAACATTTTATTCTAATAATAATTTAAATAAAATTTTAATAAATGTCAATAGGTGTAATAAATGTCAAATTATTAATTCATTAAATAGTGACATCAATCTGTTATTAATAAAAAATGCTTAAATAATAATAATACGTATTAAAAATTTCATTTATGAAACAGTAGGTTCATTCATGTTAATATCGAATGTCACATCTAGTAAAGTTCTTATCGCAAGTGAAACTGGAGAATTATATATCAGTACATTAGGATAAATGTAATATTCTCATTATATATTTCCGATATTGTGTAGGTTGATCTCGGTATATATTTGAGGGAACGAAGCCTCCGTTTTCAGTTCAGTTTGGGCTTTGAATAGAATCGGTTAGAAATTAGTTAAATAAGTAATAAAGTTTATTTTTCTTGCTTTGACGGATAAAGAAAATATCGTTAAATATTGTGCTTTGATAAGGCTTGTTCGTTTGCACACAAAAAACGTAAGTTTAATTTTGTGCATTGTTAATCTCTGACTGTTTTTTTTTTCTTTTTTTTATGTTCATCATTCATTCATCACAGCTTATAAATGTAATCCTGGAATTGGCCATCTCACAGTGTTTGGTCTTAACCATACTGGCTAAATACGGAACTTTAATCTATGGGAACGTTGTAGGTTGCGCATCTTTTTTATGATGTTTTTGTATAATGACCTAAGTGTTTTTAATTTGTAACAATCATAAATAAAGAACGCTTGCTGGACGCCATTTCAATTTATAGCTCATTGTAGCTATTGGTCATTTATCTATTAACAAACTATAGCCGTGTTGAATCAAAGTTTTTACTTAGCTTCAAACCAATAATGGTTAAGTCTCTCCTGAGGAGCTTTTCTCTGCGCTGCTTCAGTGTGTATTATACGCACCGCGAAGGACTGGAATACTCGTAATATGCTTTCGCCGTCGTTCCCGCCTGGCTATGACGTGGATGTCTTCAAGAAAAGAGTGAATAGGCTTTTACTAAGTTAATGCGCTCACCACCTTGGATCACATCTCCATTTACCATCAGGTAGGATTGTAGTCAAGCATTAACTTATTTGTGTAAAAGAATAAAGGCTAATCCAAGTATTGCAAGTAATAGACACCCGACCGGAAGTCTCCGACATTGCTTAAAGACTGATGTTTAATACTAAGAACAGGTACATCCTAAGCATCATACGCTGAACGGTTAGCGCTTCGATTTTCTCTTAATGAATTATATTAGGTCCCAGGCAATTAAAAGAGAACTATAATTAGTTAAAACTTATCACGGTTAAACTTAGCTTATCACGGTTCGAGTGTGTTTTATGTTAACTGCATAAACGGTTTACATTCATTCACGTCATTGCTGTATCTGGACAGCAAGACATTACGTTTTTAGCGTTATTTTCCAATTTTAGGCAATCCTGTGGGTCAATTGTTAGTAGTTGGTAGCTTTTCAAAAGGCTCTCATTTCATAACTTGGCTTTATATTTAACAAAATTTGATAACATTTAATCCTAATGTGAGTTAATCCTGATTTGAGCCATTACGTCACTATGCAACTGGATCGAAATACAAACATTCAAATAGTGAGTACAAAACTAACTGGATTACGCGACGGTTGAAAAAGTCCTTAACCTTGTAACAGCTGTACATTAAACATGCGAAGTAAACTCCGATATAACCCCGCCTTCCTAACGTGTAATTCCATTAAACGGCCCCAAGGTGAAAGTTCACGTAGGGTGAGGCTATAAAAACACCATTACGAGGGATTGGTGTAAGTTATTAGACAAGGGAGATATGAAACAGTGGGTGTTAGGATTGCTACGTATTTTATTTACAAACAGTAAACGCCTTTGCTTAGCTTTGGGAAACAATCAGTTTTTAACCGACTTCAAAAAAGGAGGGGGTATTCAATTCGACTGTATTTTTTTATGTTTGTTACCTCAGAACTTTCGACTGGGTGAACCGATTTCGATGATTCTTTTTTAAATTTAAAGCTGATGCTTGTCATGTGCTCCCACTTAAGTTTGAGCGAGCTGACGAGTAGTTTTTGAGTTATTTTGAATTCGGTTATTTTTTGTCAAGAATTATTTACAAATAGTGAACGCCCTTGCTTAGATTCGGGAAACAATCACTTTTGTAAGTAATGATGCTAATAATAATATTCATAAACATGTAGAACTTTATTTTATTATCATCAGTAGTTTTCGCAGCGCGCGCCTCATAAAAATAAAATACAGCTAATGTACCTAATAATGAAGTTCACAGAGTAAAAATGTTTCTATCTTTTTTATTTACCGTATTTTTTGTAATTTTTAAATGAATCTGACAAATTTAAAACTTTTTCGGCTTATAAAATAAACATACAATTAATGAAAAAAAAAAACAGGAAATATGCAATCGCGCGTATTCGTGCCTTAGACCACAGTCTCTAGTAAGAGGGTTAACTTCCTTCCTTACCTCCGTTTTGTCATAATAAAGAGGTGTTGTCCCAGGTTTGTTTCCGCTTTCGATAAACAAGTTATAAACACTTCTTAGCACTTTCAAAATTAATTTGCAATTCTTTATGTTAATTAGTAATTTGCCACTATGATGCTTCGCATTGTAGAGGGGTTCAAAATCAGAATCAAAATAATTTATTTGTGTATGTATCACAGATGCAATTTAATTCTTTTTATCCATCGCCATTTTAGAAAGTTTTTTATGGAAATAACCGGCAAACGAGCTGACGATCTACCTGATGGTAAGTGGCTATCGTCGCTCATGAACATCAGCAACCCAAATGCATCACTGATGCGTTGCCGGCCAAGAAAGAGAGAAGAAAAGAAAGAAAAAACTGGCTCTCAAGCTCCCAAGCGAAATACGACGAGTCGTTTGGCGGCTGACTCAAGCTCAAGGGTGGTAGCTATCCAGGCGAACCCCATGGAGAAATAATAATAGTAATAATGATATTATTTAACGTACTCTTTGAAGGCCAGAAGCCTAGATAGATGCCTACCGATCCAAAGATGATCCAATAAAACGACCCTTCTTCTTATAAAGCCAATGACAAGTTAGGTACTGTCTATCGAGACAATATTACGCATTAACATAGGATTAGCTATTTTTACATTATAATATAATGTAATGTAATAAAATAATTTTAATGTACTGTTTATAATGTATGTTTAATAAGTATGTAGTTAGAGTTTTGTAACTTTTGACTTTCGTTAAGTGAGCCGTTTGTTCCTATGACGAAATAAATAATTTGAGTTTGGCTTTGTAGCCTAGATGGTAGAGATTCCCCTTGCTAAACGATGAGTCCCATGTTCGATGTTCCGTGGCAGATATTAATGTGACGGAAGTTGTATTTGTGTTGTTGATGGCCCCTGTTGTACATTAACCTATGTTTATGTATTATCTGTACTAGTGTCATTGTCGTGTGTCATAGAGATTGGATCGGGCTGTCACTAAGTATTAGATGTGTCAAGAAAAGAAAATAAAACTGCAATTAATTAATTTGCGTTTTAATTGCAATCACAATAAATCTATATATATAAAATTGAAAAGCGACACACCGCTGATTAAACAAAAAATCTCAGAAACTGCCGAACCGATTAAGATGAAATTTGGTAGGTAGATAGTTCCTGCTAAGGAGACGTCCACTAAGAACGGATTTTTGAAAATTCATCCCCTAAGGGGTACAAATAAGGGTTAGAAGTCACTTTCATACAAACCAACTTCGTCAGTTTTAGAGTTATAAATATGAAATTTTTTATGTTAGTTTATAGTAATAAACAAAAGTTAACTTTAACACATTTTTTTGGAAAATCATCCCTTAAAGGGTTAATTTCTTCAATTTAACTTAGTACGCAACTTCGTTATTTTTGAAGTTAAAAACATGAAAATTTATATATTAGTTCAAAATTAGAAAAAAAAATTAAGGGTTATGTGTTTTTTTGGAAAATCAACCCCTAAAGGGTCGAATAAGGTTGTTCAAGTTTGTATGGGAACTTCGTCAGTTTTGAAGTTAGAAGGGTGAAAATTTATATATAAGCTTATAGTTAGACACAAAAAATAACTGTATCACTGTTTTCTTGAAATTCATCCCCTAAAAATAGGGGTTGGAAGTCTTTTACATATAAATCAGCTTCGTCAGTTTTAGAGTTATAAGTATGAATTTTTTATGTATGTTTATAGTAATAAACAAAAGTTAACTTCAACACATTTTTTTGGAAAATCATCCCTTAAAGGGTTAATTTCTTCAATTTAACTTAGTACGCAACTTCGTCATTTTTGAAGTTAAAAACATGAAAATTTATATATTACTTCAAAATTAGAAACAAAATTTAAGGGTTATGTGTTTTTTTGGAAAATCAACCCCTAAAGGGTCGAATAAGGTTGATCAAGTTTGTATGGGAACTTCGTCAGTTTTGAAGTTAGAAGGGTGAAAATTTATATATAAGCTTATAGTTAGACACAAAAAATAACTGTATCACTGTTTTCTCGAAATTTATCCCCTAAAAATAGGGGTTGGAAGTCTTTTACATATAAATCAGCTTCGGCAGTTTTAGAGTTATAAGTATGAAATTTTTATGTATGTTTATAGTAATAAACAAAAGTTAACTTCAACACATTTTTCTGGAAAATCATCCCTTAAAGGGTTAATTTCTTCAATTTAACTTAGTACGCAACTTCGTCATTTTTGAAGTTAAAAACATGAAAATTTATATATTACTTCAAAATTAGAAACAAAATTTAAGGGTTATGTGTTTTTTTGGAAAATCAACCCCTAAAGGGTCGAATAAGGTTGATCAAGTTTGTATGGGAACTTCGTCAGTTTTGAAGTTAGAAGGGTGAAAATTTATATATAAGCTTATAGTTAGACACAAAAAATAACTGTATCACTGTTTTCTCGAAATTTATCCCCTAAAAATAGGGGTTGGAAGTCTTTTACATATAAATCAGCTTCGGCAGTTTTAGAGTTATAAGTATGAAATTTTTATGTATGTTTATAGTAATAAACAAAAGTTAACTTCAACACATTTTTCTGGAAAATCATCCCTTAAAGGGTTAATTTCTTCAATTTAACTTAGTACGCAACTTCGTCATTTTTGAAGTTAAAAACATGAAAATTTATATATTACTTCAAAATTAGAAACAAAATTTAAGGGTTATGTGTCTTTTTGGAAAATCAACCCCTAAAGGGTTGAATAAGGTTGTGCAAGTAGTATGGCAACTTCGTCAGTTTTGAAGTTAGAAGGGTGAAAATTTATATATAAGCTTATAGTTAGACACAAAAAATAACTGTATCACTGTTTTCTCGAAATTTATCCCCTAAAAATAGGGGTTCGAAGTCTTTTACATATAAATCAGCTTCGGCAGTTTTAGAGTTATAAGTATGAAATTTTTATGTATGTTTATAGTAATAAACAAAAGTTAACTTCAACACATTTTTCTGGAAAATCATCCCTTAAAGGGTTAATTTCTTCAATTTAACTTAGTACGCAACTTCGTCATTTTTGAAGTTAAAAACATGAAAATTTATATATTACTTCAAAATTAGAAACAAAATTTAAGGGTTATGTGTCTTTTTGGAAAATCAACCCCTAAAGGGTTGAATAAGGTTGTGAAAGTAGTATGGCAACTTCGTCAGTTTTAAAGTAAGAATTTGTATATAAGCTTATAGTTAGACACAAAAAATAACTGTATCACTGTTTTCTCGAAATTCATCCCCTAAAAATAGGGGTTAGGAGTGATTTACATACAAATCAACTTCGTCAGTTTTAGAGTTATAAATATGAAAATTTTAATGTATGTTATTGTTATGAACAAAAGTTAAAATTTTACTGAAAATCATCCCATAAAGGGTTACTTTATGGATGGATGGAGGGATGGAACTTACTACGCAACTTCGTCATTTTTGAAGTTAAAAACATAACAATTGGGTAGAGGACTTTACGGGCGGTAGAGGGAGGGGAGAGGGACAGGAAGCTAGAAAGGGACCGGGGACGGGAGAGGAACAGGGAGCGGGAGAGGGAGAGAGGGGGAGAGGGACAGGAAGCGGGAGAGGGCCGGGGAGCGGGAGAGGGAGAGGGACAGGAAACGGGAGAGGGAGAGGGACAGGAAACGGGAGAGGGCCCGGGAGCGGGATAAGGAGAGGGAGAGGGACAGGGAGCGGGAGAGGAATGAGAGGGACAGGGGCAGGAAGCGGGAGAGGGAGCGGGACAGAAAGCGGGAGAGGGACCGAGTGCGAGAGAGGGACTGGAAGCGGGAGAGGGACAGGAAGCGGGAGAGAGACCGTGAACGGGCAAAGGAAAGGGACAGGGAGCGGGAGAGGGAGAGGGAGAGAGAGAGAGTTTGAGTGGGAGAGGGAGTGGGAGCGGGAGAGGGAGATGGAGTGTATGTGTCCGGATGGAAACAACAGAACCGTTTTTAAAGATATTTGTACTGTTCATGTTGACATCGTTAAACCTGTTCATCATTGATCCATTTAGGATCTGGTGGTGTTACTTGGAGACAAGATATGTAACTCCTGGATGGATGGAAATAACGGAACCTTTTTGTTTTTTTTTTCTATTAAAACTCAAGAGCCAGTTTTTCTGTACATTAAATATTTTTCAAAATTTCGGTTAGGGGCACCTCAATAACGTGTTAGAACACCAAAAAATTTGTTTTTAAAATTATTGTCTGTTTGTCTATCTGTTTGTCTGTTCGGGCATTACATGAAAATTGAAAACCCTTGAACTGATTTCGACGGAAATTAGTTATGTTGTTCCTCATACTTTGGATCACGTTTTAAAAAACTTTTCATCCCGATAAAATTAAGTTTTCACCGGAAACAAGATGAAACTTAGTGTGGAATATTTTGAAATATCAACGACTTGCTTTAAATTTGCAACAAACATTCCTCATTTAATTGATGAAATACATGTTTTCAATTTTTTTTTATTTTTTCATGAAGAAGAAAACACTAATGTTATCCAATGTTATTTATTTTTCAAAATTCGTTCCCGGAGGAATGATTTGTGATTATATCGTACGTTTCAGTATATAAATTCCTAAATATAAGTATTTCAATATAAATTAACCTTTTTTAAATTTTCTTCTGCAAGGGGTACAAAATATATGATAAGCATAATTTCCGCATGCGAAGCTGCGGGCAACAGCTAGTCCAAGTATAATAGTCAGATATAACAGCCCCTGTGACACAATCTTAATTCGGGGGGGTATAAGCATAGGGTATAAGTGTATAATCATTAAGCATATATCAGTTCGAAGCATCTGTTAACCAAGATATTGGCCAATTTTTGAACACGGATCTTCCTTAAATTGGGTCATTTCCTGTCCTGAGCCTTCAAATTTTGAGACACTCTTGGTCTATTTTCAAGCCTTTTTTGCTTGATTGTCATGTCATTGATAAATTTTGAGTTTAGGTTCCATAAAACAAAGGTACATCGAAAAACACACTTAATATTTTTTTTCCCCACGAGGAAGTCGCAAGCTTGTATATTATCGTTATTGGCTATTTATTACATCTTCAAAGAATCACATTTTCGCAACGTTTTCCTAGAAGTTACATATATTTGCTATTACTTATAACGTAATTTCTGATGAAGTCAGAAGATTCAAGTAAGACTTCTTGACCTCAAATAAATGAGAATAAATTTGCGTCTGGCCAGCACTCCTTAAACATTGAGCTGTGATCGATACTAGGTTAACTAGTAGGTACTAGTTTAATGATATCTGTTATAATATTATTACAACTAATATTATAACAGATGTCATTTTTGTTATGGAATAATCATAGACCTATATGAAATACTATACTAGACAGGCTGTTCAGTACTAAAAGTTTGGACACCTACGTTGACACCAGATGGTGCCAACCCATTTTAGTCGTCTGCGAGCAAGCGAGACAAGTATAATAAGAATTTCTAGGTGTAAAATTTCATAATATGTGACGTCACACTAGGGAGGAGGGAGGTCTCACAAATGTGACCAGCTGTGAGGGGTCAAAAAGTCATGAAATTAGTGTGACGTAATTTATGGATGGCTCCTTTCAGAAAGAATTCCCTTCACAGTAAATTCAATATATTTGACGACGGTACAGAGACATCGTCAATGTAAAACCAGACAAACTATCCACGAGTCGCGATACCGCAATAAACGAAGTAGGTCAACCTCCCTCCTTCATTATTGTAATTGAAAACTTTAACTTTATTGCCGTCTGTTATCTTTTTAACGATTCTTTTAAATCACCGGTTTAATGATCTGTCTGTTTTCGCGCTGACTCGGAAGAGCTGCATTACGTGTGGCTACGTGCTGCTAGTCTGATTACTAGCAATGATATTTAAAAAATAAAGACACGTTATACTCTTACAAATCAACCAAAAGATCTGTTTCGAAAAGAGCTACAACAAACACACGTTTAACTTTTATTTCACTACACCAATCACATTGGTATTATACACGAAGGCATTTTAACGCTGTGTGTCAAATGTTAAGCACTTCTGACAACAATAAAAGCGTGCGTATCGTCTTGTATTGACAGAGCGACTACGAGCAGAACGGTCAATTGCCTGTTCTTACGCTCTTCATCGTCGCGTCGGCGCGCTAGTGACATATCTACCTCTTTTTACATTATAATATCATTGATTACTAATACGTATCTAACCACTTTCGCTTCACTTTGAAAAATTTATGCTAAAGTAGGTACACACACTCAAAAAAATATTAGACGGGATTGTTTAAATATTGTTTGTTAACCGAATGAAATGAAAAAAAAAACGAATTAAGCAGTTGTTCTGCTCAGCACAATAAAATAATTTCTGCCATCCTATCACGGACTTGAAAAAAGGACGGACGTAACCTCGTCTAATCGAGAATGAAGCATAGCAATGGCCGCCCGCTTACCATGTATGCGTAATTTTTGATTCGCGATTGAAGCAGTGAAGTGTTAATGTGTGGGTGTGTGTACTTGTACGAATAGAGAGTTGGTATTACTATGGGTGCTTCACTGAATTTGTTGTTGGGATTACGTCCGTCTTTTTAGGTCATGTAAAAGCATCGCTTAATGACCCCGCAGCCTAGTTGCTAGTGACACTGACCGAAGGGTCTTTAGATTCGATTCCCGGCCAGGCATACATTTAATAAATAACGCTTCACACTCATAGCCCCACACTAGGATTCCCTGTGTCATGGGTGCCATGGACAACACACTAGACAAGGACACTCACACCCAGACCGAAAACAGAAATTCAAACTCATCATTCAAATGTCCGCCTCGCAGGGAATCGATACCCAGGACCTTTGGTGCGGCGATCCGGCATGGTAGCCATTGCGCCACACGGGTCGTTTACATGATAGATTAACATTTGCTCTCGTATCCGGGTGTTTTTCATGCAATTACTGTGTTGCCTATGCCACCCGGTTCGCGATACAAAATACTAGTATGGTAATATTGTGTGGTATGGACGTTAATTATTTATTTATCTATACGTTACGTGACAAGCATTTCCGACCACGACCAACGTTGATTCTTTATGCGCTTCAACAGGTTACATCATGATGGTATTAAACTCCAAAAATATAGTAGCACTACCGCTCAGCGCACGGCTTTGCTTGCGTTTTCCCTTCCCTTTATGCTGTACCTGTGTGCTGCATTTCATGAAAACTTTCAAATTTTTAGATTTCATAAAAATGTGTTTTTTTTTTCTTTTTGTAATTAGCGCAATTTTACGTCGGGAGCTTGAACATTACTCCCGGATTATGAATGGCGTGGCAAATATTCTCCAAAATCACATACCACTTTTATAACTTACTTCTTTATCGCACAATATATTTATAGCCAGTAGCGTAGTTTGCCCTAAGCAGGCCCCATACCAGTATCTATTGAGGAGCCCCCGGTAAAAATTTCAGAAGAAAAACGCCAACAGTACCTGCCTGAAGGTGGTTGGGAGAGCTTTGTTTTGGGGACGTCACGTTTTGAAATTTAGCAAAATACGGCCAACAGAGAGGATGGCTTGGCTTGCTTGGCTTCAACCCGTTAACAGCCCACTACTGAGTACGGGTCTCTCCTCTTGAGGAGGCCTAGAGCATTCTCCACCACGCTGCTCCAGTACGGATTGGTGGAGAGGTTAGTGGCCAACCCAATTGTCGGAAGTTTTCTTGCGCCCGAGGGCCTCCGACATGGCATAACGACTGTTATCTTACGATAACAACCGGGATCGACAGCTTTACGTGCCTTCCAAAGCACTGAAGCGCTCAAGAGATTTTTGCCACTAGCGGTCACCCATCCAACTACCGGCCGCGCTGTTGCTTAACTTTGTCGATCGCTTAGGATCGACGTAAGCCGCCAGGCTATGAGCGCTTCAACAGAGAGGAAGGACTTTATACTAATAGTCGGGACCCCCCTTGGCGTATAATTAGCGCGGTAGCTACACCCCTGTTTATAGCCATACATTTGTTGTAGGCGCGGAGATGTCGCTCGGGCGCGGTGCCGATGGCGCGGGCTGAGCGCGCTCGGCTAGGCGCCCATGCGCGCCTGCCTCCTACTGTGTGCGGCGCTCGCGCTCGCGCCGAGCCGGCCGCGCGCCGCCGCCGAGCGCCCCCCGCACCCGCTCCCCCTAGAGCCCGCGAGACTCGAGCACATCAAGACACAAATTCTCGCCAAGGTACGTGTCTGTCTGACTGAACAGCAGCATGCTCTGTTACGAATTGCCAAGATTACAAGTACGTACTGACTGACCGAGACATATCCTCGCGAGGCCATGTCCTGATGTCGATTTTTTTTTAAGAAAATAGCCGTCAAACGAGCTGACGATCCATCGGATGGTAAGTGGCTATCGTCACTCATGGACATCAGCATCTCCAAAGGCATCACTGAAACAGAGAAGTAAAAGAAAGAAAGAAAAAACTGGCTCTCAAGCCCCCAGCCGGAACACGACGAGTCGTTTGTCGATTGCTCGCTGATTCAGTACACTGATGATTCAACGGTTTTACGCCTCAACTCAGAGTCACTATTGGTTACTTTAATCGCTCTTTAGTAAAAAATCACTATACAAATTATGTACTAAGGAGCGATTTAGATAACCGTTAGGGACTCTGAATTGAACGTTAGGGGTTCATTAACAGTTTTTTATCGAAGAAAAAATATGCTGTGATTTTGTATGTAAAATCAAAACGTGGCCCATGAAATTATAACGTAGCCAGAAAAATGTAGGTTAAAAAAGCATTAATCATGATACACAATGAGAGCATATTAACCACGCGGCTTTAATCGGAGAAGCAGAAGAGTAGATAGCTAGACAGCTGGAATTATTCCTAAAGAAGACATTCTTAACTCTCCTATTTACGTAGCATAACAATCTCCTAACAATGCTTATCATCTTCCAGCTGGGCCTGTCATCGCGGCCGACGCCGCTGGGCGCGCCGCCTCGCGACGTGGTCCGGCAGATATTAGCGCGAGCTGCCGACCCACTGCCCGAGCGCCGGCCAGAACCAGAACACAGCATGAGAGAAATCATCGCGATAGCTCATAGAGGTGACAATAGACATAATGAAGACAATAGACAAGTTAGAATAGACGCAATGAAGATATATAAGTTACAATAGACATAATGAAGTCAATAGACATATGAAGACAATAGATAAGTTACAATAGACAATGAAGACTAATGACTTAAACATCTTTTTTTATTGATTGGATGATATGCTTTGAAAGGAACTTGACACAGAAGTACTGGAGGGGGTTTAAGTCGAGATTAAACGGGAAGTTAAGGATACGAAAGAACTTATGAGCTGTAATCACTAAAATTCATATAGGTGTCATAAAGCAGCATCTATTTGGAATATTGTTTTAAGAGAAAAATCTATAATTCACTTGAAATTAATAGAAGACTGATAGAGTTAAGTAAATTAAATAAATTAATTAATTGGATTGTAAATTACTAAAATTTCAAATGAATTCCCATTCAATTCGTACATTTCTCTAATTTGTGTAAAATTAAATTTGAATAATATTTCCAGTGGTACGTTAGATATGATACTTATAGAAGCTACGGCAATCGAGCGCGTTCTCTCTATTATTCAGTTATTTAAAATTTGTTTATTGATCAAGTAAAATATTTTTTTTTTTCACCATATCTACTCCAGAAATTTCAAGAAATAGTGAATCAATCAATAATACTAAATCTATCATTTACACCAAAGAGGGTTATAGTCGAGTAAATACTGTACATCTTCAATTTTGGTCCTTCAAGCCAGATATAGTCATACTAGTGGAAGGTAGCCGTAATGACGAAGACTGTAATTAAAGTATCCGATTATTCCAGACACGCTCACATGATCATTTCCGAACGACTGAATGTAATCGGATATACCTAATATTCACTTCAATAATAAACTGAGCTGTCTCTAGTTAAAGTCCCCGAAATTAGCAAACATTACAGGAATTTGGCTTTATTCCAACAAATGGCTAAAGATCAGACAATTTTCATGATATCTGCAGAGTTAATCTGCGGCTAGAGTCTTGGTCGTTTAATAAGATTTGAAGCTCCTAGACACTTTATAACTTAAAGCCAGTAAAAAGTTAAATCTTATTACCAGCGTTACTTCATGAACTACTTTCTTGTGTGCTTCCTTCTTCTGGAATGTTGCTTTCTCTTCTATTTTTAAATGTTTTATTTTCTTCAAATATTTTACTTGCATTGCTTATCATTTTTGAAGTCCTTATATAAATGAAAAAATATTTATTTTGCTGGGTAATCATAATTTTAACATTTCGATGAAACATTTGAAATATACCTTTATCAAAGATCTTATCTTTAAACATGGGTCATCATCTGCAAGAAAAATTATGATATTCTTTAATGACCAATTTCATTTTGTCTTACGTTAAAAACATTTTGTTCGTGTATGACATGTGTACTTAGTACAAATTTTATTTCATATTCATGTAAGTGAAGGCTAACTTTCAAATTCACTGGCATTGAATTCGTTTTTTTATCGTCTACAACGCCTTTATCGCAATATTTCATGTTTTTGAATACCAATGCTTATTTTGTCAAATCATTGTCTGGTAATATGACCTAGACGTCGTTAGGTTTCCTCTGAATATTAGAAAAATCATATGGAAATAGGACGTCGGGCCAAGTTTCTTACCCTCTGTCCTTAGCGTCTTTAATTTGGATAGTAGGTCACAGATGTTGCCGACGCTTTTGATCTTTTGGGCTAATTTATTTAGCTCGTGTGCGAGTTTCAGTACTTTCTCTCATCTAAATTATCTCACTCGTTTTCTGTGTCAAGTTTCTTTAATGTGTCTCGTACATACTTATTTTTTTGTCTTGGTTATAATGATCTAAAAAGTTCAGCTATTCTAGTTTCTTCTTTCAGTATTCAGTTATATTGTTTTAAATATTTGTTTTCTATACCTCTTGAATTATTGGCTGATAATTCATTGGGTATATTTTCTGTTATGTTGCTGATTTGTTTTAAAGTATAGTTTATTTTAGTCAGTTATTTAGTATACAATTTTTTACTATTATAATAATGTATATATGTTGTCTGATGGAAAACTCCGTATTTGATGTTTGTAGAAATTGAATTGAAATAAATTAAGGCGAAACGACTTCATGATAATATATTTCAAGACTTGATTATTTATTTGTCTCTTAACTATTAAATTTTTGATCACTGTAACGATTTTCCTCGAGTATGATTTCAGGCAAATTTCTCAACCTTCAGGCTGAAACCAGCTGGCGATTATGACAATGTAAGTTCTATAAGTAATTAACTAAATATTTTATATGTGTTAATGGCCTTTATTCTGTGTTTTATACTGAATAAAGGCAATTTCGTATAAATTTATACGTCTATTGACACGGCAATAGATCTCATAAGTATAATTTTGGTAATTATAGTTTTGACGAATGTATTGTGATAATATTGTTTCATTTTATTCGACTTGTTATATCATTCTCAAAATAAAGTTATGTCAGTTTAGAGAATCGCATCTGAGCTTATACCCACGCAGCATATTGTCGTAGGATGTGTCCCACAAAGTACTATACAAAACTAAAATAAAAATCCTTTATCTATTACATAAACATCAGCCGCGTCCGGAAATAAAATCCTTAGCTCTGTAGCTTAGCCTTTAGCATTGTATAAATGAAAAATTTCTTTTTTTCCCCATCTATTTACTTATGTATGCTCAATTCACTGGAATAAAAGAATGACAATCGCTGTAGTAAAATGTATTGACATCACTTATTTACGAGTTAGGTCGGTTTGTGATCCGTCCCGGAGTCTAGATCGTCTAGGTCGATATTAGCCGTGCCTTGTAAACAAGTTAGAACTATGATGTATATGATACTAACTTATACACTACAATAACACATAATAACTGTACACAACACGAAATACGGATAAGCGGGAAAATATTACTAACTTCACCACCGGATGGTAATAATAATGTCCACTAAATTTTAGTAACTTAAAGTTACTTGACAAGAAGGGAGCGTTTCTAAGTATAATTTTTCGAAGTTTATCTAAATGTAGTTATAATGATAATTTACATATACATAATTTTATTATGGTATTTACATTAGCTGACAATTTTATTGTCTATGTCCCAACTACAACATCAGTTGTTCACTGTATCATTGTGTACTATCTCGCTAGAATACAAACAATTCAGACAAATTACTCTTTATTATACACCAAAAGAAAACATAACAAAAACATGGAAACATGAAGAAAGAACTAGAAGAAGAAAACATAAAAAAATACAAATCCATCCATCTATCCATCAGCCTTTGGAGGTCCACTGCTGGACGTAGGCTTCCCCTAACTTGCGCTACTTTGACCGGTCCTAAGCCTTCTGAATTCAGCGGATGCCCGTTGTTTTCTTCAGGCAGTCCACCTGGTCGGAGGGCATCCTATGGTCCTTTTTCCGAGACGTGGGCGCCATTTGAGGACCTTTCTTCCCTCATGGTTATCGGTCCTTCGAACTATGTGGCCAGCCCATTGCCACTTCAGCCGGCTTATTGAAGTTTATTGAAGAAATACAAAACGCGGCCATGAAATCAATGACTGAAAAAATCATGTTTTGTCTCGTCTTCCTAGTCAGCAACGTATCGGTGATGTAGTCAGGCAGCACCGTAGTCCATGGGCGACGATGACGATATGTATGTATAACAGCAGAGGACTCTACTGCTCTATTATTGTCGGAAAAACAAATAACTAATGAAACTTATAAAAAAAAAAGGTTGCCATCTTTAGAAAACATTTTTTAAACACTAGTTACAATAATTTTATTCTTAACGTATAAAATGTTTCCCGAATCGAAACGATGGGGGACTTCCACAAGAGGTCTTTAATAATCTTTTGAACAACATATATTTTCTCTTTTGTATGCTTTCCACAAACTTGGGGTTACTAAAGAATAATAACATTGTATCTAACATGAATTAATATGACGCAAATGATATGTCACGCTCATAGATCCTTCTATTTTACGACATTGATACGATTTGATGAGTGTCACAACCGACTACAAATATTCATGATATAGGTACACATGTTGTGTTATATTAATAAAAGCGATTCTTGTAATACGATTGAAGCATTTATTCGTAGATGAATAGTAGGCAATCGATGTGGGGAAAGATTTCTCGGATACGCTGATACGTTTAAAATAATGTATATCAAAATATTCATTCGAATGGTTATCAATATTTCACGCGAAAGAGAGGGTTCTAAACGAGATGAATTTTGTGGGGAAACAATACGGATAGTCAGAGGTTAAGAAAATTATTCGAACAACGTTCATATCTTGGTGTTTTACCAGGACCTGGGCTAATGAATCTTATTATATAAATATAACTAGCTGCCCCGACAGACTTCGTTCTGTCAAAAGTTTTTTATCTGTATCATAAAAAAATAAAAACAAAAAAAATTGTCAAAAAAATAAAAAAAAATTAGGGGACCACCCTTAACATTTAGGGGGATGAAAAATAAATGTTGTCCGATTCTCCACCCTAGCTGATATGCACGCTAAGATTCACGAAAATCGGTCGAGCCGTTTCGGAGGACACGAGAATTTTATATATTAAAGATAAAATAATTTGAAAGTTTGTGAAGACGTTTGGATGTTTGTTCCTCAATCACGCCACAGCTACTTAACCGATTTCACTGAAATTCGGAATGGAGATGCCCTGGATTAACACGTAGGCTTTATATCCCGGAAAAGTTCAGGGTTCCCGCCGCATTTATAAAAAATCGATATCTACGCACGCGAAGCCACGAGCATCATGTAATATATAATATTATGTATAATATTATCCATCATTCTACTTATAGGTGCAGTTTATTTTTATGTGTTTCTATAAATCTAAATTAATTCATTAAAAATTTCGTTTTGAAACCACTCTACCGCGGGCGAAGACGCGGGCAAAATCTAGAAATATGATAAAGAAAACAGCGGACACATAAAACTCGTGAAATGTCCGTGTGTGTCAAATATTTATAGTGTGATATAAACTGTCTTTAAACGCAAGCAGAATTACATCATTTCATTCATCTTAAGTCCTGCACATGGAAGATAGAAAGAAGGAATGCCATCTCTGTATATGAAAAGTGTCCGTAAGAACGCCTAAAATTACGGGTATCGAGTATCTATTTTTCAGACACTAGCGCCATTCACTACGAGTGACACTGCGGATGCACTAGGCATAACTCAGCAAACTTCATTGCGTCTACAATAGCCATGTTCATAATAATATAGTTCGTAGTCATTAATTTAAAAAAATCACACTACTTCGGTTGACCGAACTAATGACCGAACTACTGCCACTAGACCCTAAAAATTACGTTTTCTCACAGCAGTATTTTGGTTCAGTATATTTACTAATACATTGTAAGTCTAACATTACATTTAACTACTTAAATAGTTGAGCTTTTGTATACTGGCATTATGGAGGGTACCATGAAGATTTTTAAATATTTGAACTCAGCAAACTTCACTCTGTCTAAAACAGCTATGTTCATGGTTCATATCGCTATTTGTCACACACTAGCGCCATTCAAAAATGGCCATTATTGGAACCTCTATTTTCTGTAAACAACTGGACACTTTTCCATGTTTTCCTTCATATGAGATGGCCCTCCTTCTACCTCAACACTCCATGGTTCTGCAATGTCTCCGTACGGATATAAAACAACTTCCTGCTTTTTAGGAATTACAAGATTAGAAACGTTCGTTTAATTACAAATAATTATATGCCTTAATTGTTTGTCCATAATTTTTGACGTATTCAAATTTTTCATCGATTCAAGTGTTTTGTCTAGGCCCCAACCCCAAACCATGCCACACAGCCTTTACAAGTCATACTAAGGTACAATCACCAATAGATACACCACCAACAAGATTATCAATTTAGACTACTATTAGCTTTTTTAATAGAATTATTCTAGAATAGAAATTCAAATACTGAGCCAGTTCACTCACTATTTATCTGATAAAGCTAATAGTTTTTGGCTCAAGTTTCCAATTGTGTATTTGGCGTTACGAGAAATCGCATCGCAATTCCAACGTTATTTACGCTCAGAATACGCTACTTTGAATACGCTATTCTATTTTGAAAGATAAACTTTATTCAGATATTCGCCTTAGAACATTGTGTTATTTTACGTCTATATAAAAATGTAAGAATTGTAGAATTTTACAAAATTTGAATTGGAGTTAAAATTCGAATTAAGTTCTGACGATTTTAGAGATCCGCTGCCAAATGGTAAATTCTTAATTTAACCTTATATTTTCTATAACATGAGCTGCTTTTGACACATTTACTGACTGGCTTTGCCCGAGTTTTCTAGGATAATAAGTACCCTTTATTTTATGTCTTAAACATGAAAACCCGTTAGAAAAAAGAGGTAGATATGTCACTAGCGCACCGACGATGAAGAGCGTACAGGCAATTGACCGTTCTGCTCGAAGTCGTTCTGTCAATACAAGACGATACGCACGCTTTTGTTGTTGTCAGAAGTGCTTGACATTTGACATACAGCGTTAAAATGCCTTCGTGTATTATACCAATGTGATTGGTGTAGTGAAACCAAAGATTAATGTGTGTGTGTGTTGTAGCTCTCCGAACAGATGTTTTAGTTGATTTGTAAGAGCATAACGTATCTATATTTTTTAAATATCATTGGTTCTTGCCTGAAAGAGTAACAAATATCCTTACAAATTAGTAGGGACCGGATTATATGGAACTTAAAAAACTTGTTATATGCATGCAAATATGCATGAAAAATGCTTAAAATATGCACGAAAATATGTAAAATTAAATGATTTAACGGAGCGGGTGCACAATTATAACGCTGTGCGCGTTAATGATACACACTCGTTATAGCAACACGACTTTATTATCACAATTCACAAAGCACAACTGTACAAAGATCAAACCTGAACTTAAAACTTATAGGTTCGCGGGACTTGTTCAGTAACAAACGGGGGGGGGGGGGGGAGAGATACGGCTGGCGCTAAACTGAGGTAGTGGTTGCCGTGAATCACGGACCTGAAAAAAGACGGACGTAACCTCGTCTAATCGAGAGTGAAACATAGCAATGGCCGCCCGCTTACCATGTGTACGTAATTTTTGATTCGCGATTGAAGCAGTGAAGTGTCAATGTGTGGGTGTGTGTACTTGTACGAATAGAGAGTTGGTATTACTATAGGCGCTTCACTGAATTTGTTTTAAATTCAGTGAAGCGCCCATCAAAGTGTGATTTTTTTTTAGGTCCGTGCCGTGAATACGATCACCACTGTGGATGCCGATTTCTAACTCCGGACTGACTACATCCCAAGTAATACTTCCTTTTAAAAGGGTCGCCGGGGCGGTAAGCGTGGGAACAACTAGACGAAAAATACACGCGCTGCCCCATCTGTTTAGAAAGCGGCAGTCCCGTTATAGCCGAAACTGAATGGGGCGGCGAGCAAGAGCATCCGGTGGGCAGATTCCTGCCCCGTTAGGTCCCTATTTCCCGTTATATCTCCGCCATAACGGTACCCGTTACAATGATAGTTTTTAGGAACCCAACAAAGAAAACTACTTCGGAATCCTACATTGCGCGTGACCAGACACGCACTTGCCGGGTTTTTTTATATTTTTGTAAACGCAAACGTACTGTTCCAAATGTTCAGTAATGAGATTGTGTCTTCGATCATTCAAAATATATTTTATACGTGGAAAAGGATCGCTCCACATCCACTGAGATAACTGGGCAGAATTTGAACATTGATACTGTGTTAGCAATTATAGTTTCTGGCAAAAGTTCTGCCGTCTCATTAATAAAACTATCAATTTGACATGATAATACGAGAATGCATCATAACTAGATCTTAAGTAAAATATGCAATTACCGCTTAGGAAGGCTTAAATATGCAAATGCATATAATCCGGCCCCTACAAATTACCATTTATAACACTAGTAAGATAGAACGTAGGATATAGCTAAGCTGCGAGCAAGCAAGGCTAATAAGCTACAAAACTATTTGACTGTTTCCACTAAAGCTTAGCGAGTAGGATGTGCTTGTAGATGCGCAACTCGCTAATGCTACGTAGATACTGCGTCATCTATTCTGATCTATAGCTATACATAGCTACACTGGTGAATAAAGGAGTCTGCCCTCTGTAGTCTACCTATGGTAGACTATTCATGGTATGCCATGAAAGTGCTTGGAAGGTGTCAGACCAAAAAATATTCTTTGTATTTAAAAATATGACACTTACATGAGCTTTTACTATAAAAACTTGATATTTTTCGTCGATTTTCTAAGTGAAAAAAAGATAACGTGTAATGTAATAGAAAAAATACTCTACAATTCAGGGCGATTACATATTAGAATTTTATAAAATACCTTTTTTAACAACCACTCTCGCTTCGCATTGGGAAACTTTAATTACCTGATTAATATGTTAGGGTGAGATCTGTAAAGCGCTCTTTGACATGTGCTATTTGACTGACACTTTGTACGAAAAAATTAAAAAATCATAAAAACTAGCTAATGTTAAAGCTGAATTAAGACATTTTTAACCGACTTCAAAAAAGGAGGAGGTATTCAATTCGACTCTATTTTTTACGTATATGTTTGTTAGCTCAGAACTTTCGGCTGGATGAACCGATTTTGATGATACTTTTTTAATCGAAAGCTGGTGCTTATCATGTGGTCCCACTTAAATTTGAGTTGGATCTAACGAATAGTTTTTGAGTTATTTTGGAGTCGGTTATTTTTTGTCACGAATTATTTTTGATCGGATAATTTAAATTCTGAGCTAAGCTTAAATATTGTTTATAGATAAGAATAATAAGACAAACACTGCCTTAATGTTACCTTAAACTTACTACATTACGTTAGTTACAATCGCATATAAATTGGTTCATCAATCTGTTACTGAGATTATGCGACTTTTCCGTTAGTAAACACACTGATATGCTTTTCTCAAATATCTTAAACATACAGACAACGATTAGTTTCACTTTTAAATATGTATAGAAAACTCGAATACAAGAACATTCACCCCATTAAAGATACCGAATTCGGTCATAAAGTATATTAAAGACTTCTACATCTTATTCTATAGATATAAAGCTGGGACATAAAAACTTTTGCTACAGCAAAGGATTGAACGATTCTAATGACCGTAACATTGTTTTATGGGAAACTCTTTATCGAGTAACGACTTTACTCACATGATATCTTATTGATTGCTGTAGGTAACTAATGTATTTGTTTTATGTAAATAGATGATAAATGAGCAGAAATGCCTGATGCTAAGTGGTCAGTGCTGCCCATGGACAATTTGGACATCAGTAATTTAAAGCATCACCGATGCGTTACTGGTTATAAAGGAAATGTATACTTGCATTATTTCCATAACCTTTTTATACGTATGGTCCATAGTATGCATCTTAAAGTATACAATGGGTCTTCTATAATTTTTAACCGACTTCAAAAAAAGGAGGAGGTTCTCAATTCGACAGTTTTTTTTTATGTTTGTTACCTCAGAACTTTGGACTGGGCGAACCGATTTTGATGATTGTTTTTTTAATCGAAAGCTGATGGCTGTCATGTGGTCCCACATCAATGGTATCCATGAGAAAACCACATAAGTCGTAAATTTGTGTTAAGATGTGCGCGACAAATTGACGTATAACTCAATATCACGCCAACCGATTTCGATGATTCTTTTTTTTATCGAAAGCAGGTGCTTGTCATGTGGTCCCACATAAATTTGAACGAGATCTGAAAAGTAGTTTTTGAGACTTTGAAGTCGGTTATTTTTTGTTAGTAAAATTTAGATTATCTTCATCAGTGTTCTCTCAGTGGTAAGGTTTTTCAAGAAGCAGCTATAAACCTGCAAGGTTAATGGTGTTAGTCTAAAATATCTACAAGTGGCCATTGATCATCAAACTACTTCTTCGCCAGCTCAATGAATAAAAACTTTCGGAAAGTTCCACCAATTAAAATTCCTTCTACAGTCATTCAAGCATCTTAATATCCTTTGCAACAATGCTGAAAATACTTTACGCCTGATTCTAGAGGGCAGATGGTGGAGGCTTCTAACAGAACTCTGCTACCCAAGAGTATTGATTCAAAGTAGCTATGTCTAATATAAAGGACCTTTGCCGTGAATTCAACAATAGATTGTTCCCCTTCCTTACGCAAGTCCCAACATAGTTTTGTCGCAATTAATGCCTTGAAATAATGAAACTCTAAAAAATCTTTCAGATATACGAAACCATCTTGACTTCAAATGAACTTCGCAGTGAAATGTGAGAAAGAAGACACCAACTAAAAAGGTAATTTTTTAATATTTTGTTGCTTTAATCGCCCCACACTAAGATTCCCTGTGTCGTGGGCGCCATGGACAACACACTAGACAAGGACACTCACACCCAGACCGAGAACAGAAATTCAAACTCGTCATTCAAATTTCCGCCTCGCTGGGAATCGAACCCAGGACCCTCGGTGCGGCGATCCGGCCATGGTCGTCACACGGGTTTCATGTATAAATGTAATAAATGTAGTAAAAAAAACTAATAAACTCTCTCAATAGTGGCTGCTACTGTTACTAGCAACCAGTACCTCTATCTGATCGTAATCCCTAATAATGTAGACGTTAAGGTATATCCGATAACTACTCTCGGATGACATAATAACTTTCAATATTTGGGTTGGTCAGTTATGGCCAGTAATCATTCCACTAATTTACTACAAAATCTTAATATAAATAAATTACGTGTCACGTTGTTTGTCCGCGATGGACTCCTAAACTACTTAACCGATTTTAATCAAATTTGCACACCGTGTGCAGTTTGATTCAACTTGAAAGATAGGATAGACGGAAGGTTTTAATAAAAAAAACTTTTGACAGAACGAAGTCTGTCCGGGCAGCTAGTACTTTATAAATAAACAGAGAGTTGTACTCTACAACTCTTCACTTATCAGAAGAGGCCACGAAACAAGCTTCCGTAAAGCCTGCCTGGCTAAGCTGGCTAGTTACGGTAACGTCGACTTTATTCACCTGAGTTAATTCACCCAGATGTCTTAAGTCTAATTTTAGTAGACTTTATTCACCTATGCACCCAGGTGATTTAAATTTACTGATCGAGGTGAACTGATATAAGTAGACTTAGTTCACCTATCATTTTAGTCAATGCAATTAGTAATGTTGGAATGTTATTCCGATTCGATTTTGTATAACAATCGATTTTATTTATGAAGAAGACCACTCTATTGAGACAGCTTATCTTCATCTTCATCTTCTTTCGGCTGGGGGTTTGGGACTCAGTCTTTCACTCTCTTCTTTGTTCTTCGGCAAAGTATCGGTGATATTTTTTGGTATTGTTTATATCCATTCAGGACTGTGACTACTTTAAGTATAGTAATACCGTTAGGTGGGTCATCAGCTCCTTTGACGCCTGATTACATAAAACCGGCCAAGTGCGAGTCAGACTCGCGCACGAAGGGTTCCGTACCATTATCTATACAACTTAATATTCTTTGAATATTTCAACCGTTTTGTGCTCGATATTAATAACGGCAACAGGTAGACTATAGGTGTTATTAATGTCGAGCACAAAACGGCATAAAAATAACGTTTGTCGTATTATGGCTCCCATACGACATATTTTTTTTTTCTGTTTTTAGTATTTTTTTTATAGCGGCAACAGCAATAAATCTGTGAACATTTCAACTGACTAGCTATTACGGTTCATGAGATACAGCCTGGTGACAGACAGATAGACAGACAGACGGACAGTGGAGTCTTAGTAATAGGGTCCCGTTTTTACCCTTTGGGTACGGAACCCAAAGAGCAAAGAGATAATGTTTTTATCATTTCATAGGAGAGACCTATACCTTGCACTGCGTGGCTAATGGTTTGCATCCAGTATTGTAATGCGCAGTTCTACGCATGACTACTATTACATTGTTACCCAGTAGCGCTACAGCCAGGCGAGAGGACGTAAAACTTTCAAAATTTAGATTTACGCCCAAATATTTTTTCGCTTGACAAAGTATGCTGGCTCTATCTTAAAATTTATGGTTTGAGGGGTGGGGGGATAAATCTGTGGGTAATAACACTCCTGGGCGAGAGGCTAGTGTAGCAGCGTGTGTGCCAACAACACTTCCTCCCCGGCTTTGTTAGTACGCGTTCGCTTTGCGAGTGCCACGTTCGAAAACCGCTTTAAAATATTTATACGCGACTTTGTCGTGCAATAAATGTATTTACTCATGAAATTAATTTAAGGATTTCTTGTTTTAATTGACAACAATGTGTGTTTTAGTGCAAAATATTAATTTTCTGTAGCAAATATATGCTATAAAAATTTAATGAGAGTTGATGCAATGATGAAATATTTAGTCTTTTAAGGATTTTGACCTCTGTCGAAATTAGAGCAATTTTGAAAGAGATTAACCTAGTGTTTCTTCGCCAATAGTTTAAGCTACGACGGGAAATCCGTTCGCTATCCGCTCCGCTCGTACATCGTCCCACCCTTATAATTACCTACCCGCTCTCAGAGTCGGCCGTATATCAAAATTATGCCTTTTGAGCAGCAATAAAATTTTAAAGTAAAATTCAGCTGCAACGATTTTAAAACGAAACATACTTACTTGTATGTTGAAATTGCTTATATTAATGTGGATAACTGCCTCGTTCAAATATTGTTGAAGTTATGATCCGAATTTGGAACGGCTATGGGGTTTTTATTCGGCCATTTGTTTTTCGAATAGGAAAGAACGTTGGACGATTTTTTTGTTTGTAAGGACGTTTGTAAGGACGTTCTTCGTTTTTTGGGGATGATTGGATCATTGGCATTTGAATCTTTTTAAACATGTGTATACGATTGCAGAAAATCTTGCTTTATGCGGTAGAATGAATACTAGATCACTCTTGTATTGCGGAGAAAGGGACATCCATCCATACTGGATCTGTTAAATCGCAAACTGTGTCAAGATCTCTCTGTAGGGCTTCTGGGCCCTGTCTTAATAAAATTATGCATTGAGATAGGGTTCACCATCTACAATCAAAAGATCGGTTTCCTTGTTTAGTTTTAGGACGTTTAGGACTATTCTTAATTGGAGAAACATTAACGGAACATAAAACATAACATAACATAACATAACATAACATAACATAACATAACATAACATAACATAACGTAACGTAACGTAACGTAACGTAACGTAACGTAACGTAACGTAACGTAACGTAACGTTACGTAACGTAACGTAACGTAACGTAACGTAACGTAACGTAACGTAACGTAACGTAACGTAACGTAACGTAACGTAACGTAACGTAACGTAACGTAACGTAACGTAACGTAACGTAACGCAACGCAACGCAACGCAACGCAACGCAACGCAACGCAACGCAACGCAACGCAACGCAACGCAACGCAACGCAACGCAACGCAACGCAACTTAACGTAACGTAACGTAACGTAACGTAACGTAACGTAACATAACATAACATAACATAACATAACATAACATAACATAACATAACATAACATAACATAACATAACATAACATAACATAACATAACATAACATAACATAACATAACATAACATAACATAACATAACATAACATAACATAACATAACATAACATAACATAACATAACATAACATAACATAACATAACATAACATAACATAACATAACATAACATAACATAACATAACATAACATAACATAACATAACATAACATATACGGGATAGTCCTTGACCCGACTCGTCGCTGATATCTTCACATTTCCAAGCCCGAAAGAAAAAATATTTGCTTTAAATGGTCCAAATGGACCGAAGCTCAGTACGTATTTTTCATCAGCGACGCTGAATTCATTCAGATTATGAGACAGAAAGTTGGCGCTATTGTTTGCTTGTATGAAGAACATTTCGTGAGAAATATTCCGATCATCCTATCCATCTGAAATCATTGGATATCCCTTTCCACAATACCGAAGGGCTCTAAAAATCATAAAAAAGTCGACACATTATACATTATAACGAAAGTACCCTCCAATTCTCTTTCTGTTTTTAACGTATCATTTCTCAAAGTACCCTCGTCGAGCAAAACACGGAGATATGCTCGCATCACGTTCAAATGTGAGATTTGGACCGCGGCCAGCTTAAAATTTACCTGGGACGCTTACCACACTTTTGGAGTTTTAAGGATTAATTACCTGTCAAACAAAAACGTTATAACAATCCAGTTTTCGCTAAGAAATGAGACATTTCAAGAGCGTGCATTTATGAACGATTTAGATACGATTTTAGGGATGTATTAAAACTGATTGTGGTCACGAATATGTTGCTAATATAAGATCATGTATAAACGCTAAAATAAATAAACGCTAACACACTCATACCCGCAGTAGGTTATTACCTGTGTCGCGAGTGGCATGGACGACACATAACACATCACAATCGCACCCATGACCCGAGTACCAACATTTATCTGTCACATAAATATCTGTCCCGGACGGGAATCGAACCCAGGACCCCTCGCTTCGCAGGCAGGGTCGCTACCAACTAGGCTACAAGGTCGTCAATATGTGCATGAAAGTGCTCTAGGAAAGCTGGGACAAGTCATAAGCTACCTATATTTTTCTTATAAATGCAAAGAAATATGTTTGTTTGCAAACATTATTTTGAAAAGAAGACCTGTCGGAATATTGCAATCAAAATATGTGCTTCATACAAACAAAGTGTCATCTCTCTCAGTCTAACGAACTAAGATAATGTAGTGAGCATATTCGTCACCCCGATGTCCTACACCAGACGACGTCTTAAGCCGAAAAACCTCGAAAGAGTGAACACTCTTTCTTGAACTTATCTTCAGTTGAAGTTCAGTTTTGGGACCACTTGGTTAGTAAGGCCAAATTAGCTGCAAAGAAATTGGGAGTGCTCAATAGAGCTAAGCAGTACTTCACGCCTAAGCACAGTTTGATGCTCTATAAGGCGCAAATGCGACCACATATGGAGTACTGCTCCCACCTTTGGGCTGGAGCCCCAGTTAGCCAAGTGGATCCGTTCAATCGAATTCAAAGGCGAGCTATTCGTCTGGTCGACGATCCCAAGCTTACAGACGGACTAGAATTACTCGAGTTGAGGAGAGATGTAGGCTCTCTCTGCGTATTCTACCGTCTGTACAATGGAGCATGTTCTGAAGAACTGTTTGGCTTGATACCTGCAGTTGGTTTTGTCACCGCACATCACGGTGTACCAGATTCCACCCACATCACCTGGATACCTGGCATTCATCCACAGTTCGGTTCTCACGTAATTTTCTACCTCGTACGTGTAAACTGTGGAACAAACTTCCTGCATCGGTGTTCCCTCTAAGCTATGACATGGGGTCCTTCAAGAAGCGGGTCTATCGTCATCTTTTTGGCCGGCAACGCGTTGGTGACGCCCCTGGTGTTGCTAATGTCCATGGGTGGCGGTAATCACTTACCATCAGTTGACCCGCCTGCTCGTTTGCCTGCTAAAAGCATAAAAAAAAGCTTTAGTGTTCACATAGCTGTACTCCTCAAGGTCTGGAGCTCTCATTCCCACCTCGTTAATGGTCTCCTCGGCTGAGACTCCAAGTAAATCCTCAACAAAAACTGTCATACAAGTTCTAAATAAAACAAATGCTTAAGTGAGCAATGCCTATGTCTACGCCTCTCGATTCCTAATAATTTTACTACATAGGTATGGAGGTAACTCCTCCCATCGAATGTTGGATAGTATACTGTCACTTTTAGCAAAAACATACTTGAATCATATTTGAGAGATGTTACAAGAGCAAACTGTAACACAGTACATAAGTACTTCCAGTTCACAAGTAATAAAATCATGCATTTACAATTTCCAGGGCATGTCCAGGAGTGAAGAATGAGGGAGTGCGAAAATGAAGTTCTGCTGAAGTAAAAACTTGGTAAGTGATACATTGGCAAACGTCATTATAACTTAGTACCACAAGATAGGAACAACGTTATATTCCGTTTTTTTAACCGAGTTCAAAAAAGGAGGTATTCAATTCGACTGTATTTTTTTATGTTTGTTACCTCAGAACTTTCGATGGGGTGAACCAATTTTGATGTTTCTTTTTTTAATCGAAAGCTTTCACTTAAATTTGAACGAGATGACTAGTGATTTTTGAGTTATCCCTAATTTTGAAGTCGGTTATCGACACATGGGTTACTAAAAAAACGCCACGAAACCCCTCCACCAACCTTCATTGGTGCAGTATGGTATATTTTTTCAAATACGAGAATTCAATATAGCACAGTTGAAAATGAAAAAGATATTTAAAATAATTCAGAATCATATTATATCTTTTTACGGAAACCGAGACCAAGCAGAGAAAAAGTGATATTATTCTCTTAAACTCAAACTAAACATAAGTTTGGACATAATTTTTGTTGAATTTACCAACTCTTATCTATTACGAGTAACCGCCCTCGCTTTGCTTCGGTTTTCTTATTTTTTTACAACTTATTGGAGTTTTATTAAGGATCCCTAGTTTTTTTTTAAATATAATGTAGCCTTTGTTACTCGGGGATAGTGTAGCTTCCCAACAGTGAAAGAATTTTTGAAATCGGTTCAGTAGTTTCGGAGCCTATGCAATGCAAACAAAAAATCAAATCTTTCCTCTTTATATATTAGTATAGATTACGTATGAAACGACTACTATTACGTAGGTATCTACTTAGTTGATAGCTCAATTTTTTTTTAATTATCTAAAAGTACTGAATCAGTTTACTATCACTCAGCATAAATTAACCGATGAACTGTGATTCACAAATTATAAATCGACTACAACGCATTAGCAGAGGTTCGTAATTTTTAACCGACTTCAAAAAAGGAGGAGGTATTCAATTCGACTGTATTTTTTTATGTTTGTTACCTCAGAACTTTCGACTGGGTAAACCGATTTTGATGATTCTTTTTTAATCGGAAGCTGGTGCTTGTCATGTGGTCCCATTATTATTATCTAGGGTACTTATTATCTTGAAAAACGTGGGCAAAGTGGGCAGAGGGGTAGTGGAAAACATTTTTACGAATATAATTATTGACAAAAAATAACCGACTTCAAAATAACTCAAAAACCACTCGTCAGATCTAGTTCGAGTTTAAGTGGGACCACATGACAAGCACCAGCTTCCGCTTTAAAAAAGAATCATCAAAATCGGTTCACCCAGTCAAAAGTTCTGTGGTAACAAACATTATAAAAATATAGTCGAATTGAATACCTCCTTTTTTGTTGTCGGTTAAAAAGACTCTTCAAGATTGCTTACCAACTAGGACTCGTATAAAAAATATAAGCATACTTTTTAAGTATAAAGTATAAGCGTTTATTTACATTAATTGATATCCTGTAATTTGTTAACCTTTTCCCAGTGCATCAGTACTGCTTGTCCTCACGTTACTTTGATATTGATAAAGGGACAACCACAGTGGGGGTATGTTTACGTCAGCGGTCAATCAAACAACACATTATTCAGGTTAATCTGTTTTTCCTTCGTTTAAAAGGACATGAACTTTGTATGCGATAGCCTAGTGAGATCTCTGGGAATCTCTGGCCCGCGAGCCGCAGGTTGAGTATAGCTAGGCTATAGTTGGTTAATAAGCCTTGTGTGTGATATTAATAGTTATTATTCGTTAGTTAAAGGACTGTAGATGTGGTGCTAGTGTAGTACTTTACCTTACCTACCAAGAAAATGACTTTCATAAGATACTAGCTAATACCCCGGGCTTCGCCCTCGTGTTCAAATGGAAGTAACAATGAGTTGTTTAACATGCAGTACACATTCCTGGTGCAAGAATAAATAAATAACAGTTCCAAAATTTAAAAGATACTAAGAGGAACCAACTGTAAAAAAATTACATGTATCAAATGATATTACAGCGTTGATAGCGTGATTCAGAACTTGCAAATGAATTTTACTAACGCCATCTATTACAACATCCGGAACTAAATATGTAGCAACTAACAAAACATCGATCTTCCCATGGGAATGAAATATTTTACCGCGAAAAAAAGTAGCCTATGTTACTTTCCACCCTCGTAACTATCTCCACATATAAAAATCATACCAGATCATAGCTTTGTTGCGACGTGAAAGAGGAACAAACAAACAAACAAACACACTTTCGCATTTATAATATTAGTATGCATAGTATGGATTTCTTTTGCCACTTCTTCTGACTCATAGAGATTTTCTGAATTAAAGTCGTAGTTACTACTTATAGGTAGAAAGATACCATCCAAACAGATGGTGATATATGGTAAATATATGTTTGATGAATGGGTATGTCATCAGCACAACCCATAATTGTACCACTACTGACCTCGGGTCACCTCTCACCCTGTGAGGGATACAGGATACAGGTCATACCACCACAATGGCGTGTGGAGTGGTAAACTTCACACACCTTTGAGAATACTATGAAAAACTCTTAGAAGTGCAGGTTTCCTCACATTGCTTTCCTTCATCGGAACAAGTGGAAATTAACTTCTAATATGCACATAACTTTTGAAAATGACAGGTGACCACGTTCGGGAGACCAATGTTCAACCTAGTATACCTTTTGCTCTGTAATCTGAGTGGTAAGCTATCACTGATTACATAATGTAATCCGGGGAAATTAAATGCACTAGTTTAATAATAGTAATTTTCCTTAAATTCTTTAATGTATCCAAACGGAAACACCGCAGAAACTTATTCCAATCCTTTGGAGTACTTTTTATTGATGACTCCAAAATTAGTTAACAATAAAAGGGTAGATACTTAGACAATCATTTTAATTAATTTATATATCTAAAATGGCTTCAAAACTAAACCGTCCTTTCCCTCGTTAGTAACCATAGGGAGCTTGGTATCAATAAAGCCGTACCCTTATCAAATGCAAGCAAATAAAACAAGTTCAAAGTTTAGCTAGATAACAGGGAGGTAAACGTTCTGTGGACAAACGACACATTGGCATTGTGACACTAAATATTGAATAGTATCGAACGCGAGCTTCTATCTTACGTTATTTTATGGTTAAAGAATGTATTTCTCATAAGATTTAACAAAAAATCACTAACAGGGAAACAATGTTAATCAGTAACAAGTAAATTAAGACGAGATAACGCAGTAGTAATGTTTTAATGCTGAAGTTAGGGTAGAAGTGGGGTAGATTTACAAAATGTGTGCTAGTGTACTGTGTGCATACAATGTAGCAAATGCAGTATAACATTTCTAAAGGATTATGTTAAGGGTTATTTTAAGGGCTATTTATAGCCTGAAGAGCTCACGAAAGTAGAGGGGCCACCTGATGGTAAGTGGTCAATGTTCCGTGACCAGTCAGTGACCAAAGGCATTACAGAGGCACTGCCAGATAAGAAAGAAATAAATCGACGTTAAGAATCAATAGTGTCTTTTTTTTAAACTTCACAGGAGATGAAGAAAAAATATCTTTACTGTTCTAATGATAAGGTAATTCTCTATTATTTATTTAACCTCCGACAAAAATAGGGGTGTTATAAGTCTGACGTGTCTGTGTATCTGTGTATCTGTCTGTGGCATCGTAGCTCCCAAACGGATGAACCGATTTTGATCTAGTTTAAAAAGGTGATTTAAACGAGATTATTCTAAGATATGTTTAGTGTAAATAAAACTGTTGAGGGTTTTTTAAATTTTAATTAAGGAATATAATATAATTACTGTTATTCTTTATACTTATTATATACTCTTTGTTTATCTATACTAATATATAAAGAGGAAAGATTTGATTTTTTGTTTGCATTGAGTAGGCTCCGAAACTACTGAACCGATATGAAAAATTCTTTCACTGTTGGGAAGCTACACTATCCGCGGGTAACATAGGCTATATTATATTTTCAAAAAAATTAGGGATCCGTAATAAAACTCCAATAATGTAACCCAAGGTGTAAAAAATAAGAAAACCGAAGCAAAGCGAGGGCGGTTACTCGTTTATTATAAACATATTCAGTAACCTTATCAATGAAAAGTAAACATTTTTTCCATCTTCTATAAAATTGACTTTTTTGAGATAGACATTATTGATCCTTAACCATCGATTATGACTCTCAAACTGAACCGTAACACGAGTCTTTTAGCAGCTGACTTAAGCAAGAGCTCCACATGGACGGAACGGGCGAACGAGTGGCGAAACTATAAAAAAATATCAGCCACTATCAATTCCTAATAGCCTAAAATGCACGGACCTGAAAAAAAGACGGACGTTACCTCGTCTAATCGAGAGTGAAGCATAGCAATGGCCGCCCGCTTACCATGTGCGCGTAATTTTTGATTCGCGATTGAAGCCGTGAAGTGTCAATGTGTGGGTGTGTGTACTTGTACGAATAGAGTTGGTATTACTAAGGGTGCTTCACAGAATTTGTTGTTGGGAATACGTCCGTCTTATTTTTAGGTCCGTGCTAAAATGTGAAACTAGTACCTTATTGTACCCTGTCTGGGTCGTGTTGATTATTGATGTCAATTCAATAAATGTTATTCTAACATTTATTTATCACATATCATCCTATTTCCTATTAATATTATAAATGTGAAAATTTGTGAAGTGTGATGTTTGTTCCTCAATGACGCTAAAACCACTAAAACGATTTGGCTGAAATTTGGAATGGAGATTGCTCTAGATTAACATATAGGCTATTTTTTATCGCGGAAAAGTTTAGGATTCCCGCGGGATTTGTAAAAAATCGATATCCACGCGCGCGAAGCCACGAGCATATAAATCTAAATTAAATTTCGAAACCACTCTACAAAAGGCAGTAAATAAAGATATAATAAAAATATATAAATCTTAGTTAAAAGGAGTATTACGAAAAGAAGAAATTTTAAGTTTTTGATTATCATTTAAAATTAAACTGCAAAATTTTCATATCCCCTTATAGCTCTTAATATAATCTCCAAAAAATAATCACACCCTTATTTTCAAAATGGCGGCTGAGATGAATCTCTATGGACCACCCTGCACCCCGAAAACTGGTATTTAAGTTCAAGGTGACATGAAATTACAATGAAATAAAATGAAAACACTACATAATGCCAACACAGCATTTTCTTCCAACAAATGGCGACATGATATTAAACGAAAATAATTGCACGCTCTATAAAATGCTCGATTCGATAATATTATTGACTGTACTAATTCCTAATTAATAACATAATATTGAGTAATAACTATTTGGGTTCCAAAGGTTGAATAATAAAATTATTGTTATGTTACAATTTAACGTACGGAAAATAACAAAATAATTAGAAACAAACACGTTTGCTTATCAGCAAAATAAACACTTAATTTCGGAGCATTACTGGTTATATTGTATTTTTTTCTCATCAAAAAATTTTCTTCAAACTTCTTTGCGTTTAAATTGCAATGTATCAAAAAGTTTGCCTAGTTGCGTGTAGATTTTAATTGAACGATATATCCATATTTGTTTCATCTATACTATCTATGTATTATACTAATATTATAAAGAGGAAAGATTTGATTGTTTGCTTGCATTGAACAGGCTCCGAAACTACTGAAACGATTTGAAACATTCTTTTACTGTTGGGAAGCTACACTATCCCCGGGTAACATAGGCTATATTATAGGTATTAAAAAAAAATTAGGGATCCTTAATAAAACTCCAATAATGTAACCCAAGGTGTAAAAAAAATATAATAAGAAAACCTATATGTATCCTATATGTTACACGAAATCATAAACGCTAACACACTCATACCTCCGCAGTAGGTATTACCTGTGTTGCGAGTGGCATGGACGACACATAACACATCACAATCACACCCTGCACCCGAGTACAAATATTTATCTGTCAGATAAATATCTGCCACCGAGAATTGAACCCGGGATCACTCGCTTCGCAAGTAGGGTCGCTACCAACTAGGCTACAGGGTCGTCATGGTTTACGTGTGTGGTAAATTTCTTAAAAATCCATTTCGATTTGGAGTGAAAGAAAAACAAACATTCATACATACGTCGTCACAAACTTTCACTTAAACGATATTAGTAAAGATTACTAATTACGTACAATAAATAATTCTTGACAAAAAAAAACCGACTTCAAAATTAGGGATAACTCAAAAACTACTAGTCATTTCTCGCTCATATTTAGTGGGACCAAATGACAAGGACCAGCTTTCGATTAAAAAAAGAATCATCAAAATCGGTTAACCGGGACTTCACCCTGTCAAAAGTTCTGAGGTAACAAACATAAAAAAAATACAGTCGAATTGAATACCGCCTCCCTTTTTCAAGTCAGTTAAAAATTACCAGCAAAATCTAGTTATCGTATATGATGAAGATTAATTACAAATGATGGGCATGAGTAATATTTAGTAGGTATGTGCAACACAAATGTAATGCTATTAAATTAATGAATGTTAACATTATAATTTTCTTTACACGTGCTCTGATACAGTTCACATCCGTTATTGAATTGATAAAATATTGCAAGCGAAGCAGTACAATGTTGTAAATACTTGCATTTAAATAATAACTATAGCTTATCATCAATATACCTACACCATTGAACTAGTATTACTAGCGTATAGAACAGACACCGCGAACATTGGGTTCGGGGGTGTGCATTGCAGCCGGCCGGCTGCATTTTATTCTGTCACTCGGCTGTCACTCAGCTGCGCTCATGGCGTCCGCATGCCAAAATTGTTTATGAAAAAACTGAAAAAATGCCGTCGTGCGTAATAAGAACGTGTCACAATTGCACGACAAAAACAAAAAAGATAATGGTATTACATAATATCATCGGTAAGAAAACAAAATATTAACTTAAATCAACTAAAACGAATTAAATTAAATTATTGTGCAATATTCCCGCCATTTTGGAATGAAAAAATCATAAGGAGCGTTTGAACTTGGCAAACCACTAGCGTGCTAATGGAATATATGTATAAGCTTGCTTAGGCTTGCCGTCTTGGTTCGGCAAGTGTCATATACAAAGTTACTCTATGGCAAGTGTGCAAACGAGACTTCTAGTTTGAAAAGAGAACGGAGAGCAAGCCGGCGGTGGAACACACATTTTGTTTGAGATGTCTCCTCTATGTATGTATCTCAATGACCTACACAAAGAAATTTTATAATTTTATCTGAAAATCAATAACATAATTTATCATCAGGAATTTACTTGAATCCGCAATAAACCCAAAAAATAACGTTGATTTTTTTTACATAACATTAGGTACTGTAATTTTTAATTGAATAAAAAAGATCCTTGCTTTTTTTAATAAATCATTTAGTTTTTTATATAACGCTTCATACTCATAGCCCCACACTAGGATTCCCTGTGTCGTGGGTGCCATGGACAACACACAGGACAAGGACATTCACACCCAGACCGAGAACAGAAATTCAAACTCATCATTCTTTCTGCCTCGCTGGGAAGCGAACCCAGGACCCTCGGTGCGGCGATCCGGCATGGTAACCATTGCGCCACACGGGTCGTCAAGTTAGTACATATAACACTCCAGTTTTTTGGTGTCATTTAAGATTATATACGGCGGAACTCGCATATAAGTTAGGTACGCATGTTCTCGCGTGTTAGCCACTTACATTGTGCTTACGTAAATGTGCCATTAAGAAGATAAGAGTTTGCTGATGTAGAAACTGATAGACTTGTTAATTTTGCCTATTTTCATCATTTAATGTGTAATCTTGTTGTTTAATTTATAAATTTAAATCGCGTGAGTCTGTCTTTGAAAATTTAACGTTTATTATTAGAAAATAAAAAATATAGGGTGGTACGAAAGTTCTAGCGCTATAGAAATTGCGTATATGTTTTTTCAATGGCGGCTAGTATCATCCTGATTTAGAAAATTTTGGAAAAAAAAACAAGAAAAAATATGAAACTCAATAAATGTGTGTATGTGTTATAGCGTATGTGTTGAAAGAGTGATCGGACCTTGTTTTTTCGAAGACAAAGGCTCAAATGTACATCAATTCTGGAGGTAATCGTTTAAGCGTCATAATTTAAATCATAATGGGATGAATTACGGGCCTAATTAAATATATAGAAAATATTATTCATAGCTAAGTCCTACTTTAGAAAAAAGCGGCCAAGTGCGAGTCGGACTCGCCCATGAAGGGTTCCGTAGCAGCAAGTAACATAATATAAAAGTTCTTGTAGTTTGTTGTAACTTTAATCGAGGTAAATTGCGGTTTACGATTTATGACGTATTAAAAAAAAACTACTTACTAGATCTCGTTCAAACCAATTTTCGTTGGAAGTTTGCATAGTAATGTACATCATATATTTTTTTTAGTTTTATCATTCTCTTAGTTTAAAAGTTACAGGGGGGGGGACACACATTTTACCACTTTGGAAGTGTCTCTCGCGCAAACTATTCAGTTTAAAAAAAAATGATATTAGAAACCTCAATATCATTTTTGAAGACCTATCCATAGATACCCCACACGTATGGGTTTGATGAAAAAAAAATTTTTGAGTTTCAGTTCGAAGTATGGGGAGCCCCCAAAATTTACTGTTTTTTTCTATTTTTGTGTTAAAATCTTAATGCGGTTCACAGAATACATCTACATACCAAGTTTCAACAGTATAGTTCTTATAGTTTCGGAAAAAAGTGGCTGTGACATACGGACGGACAGACAGACAGACAGACAGACATGACGAATCTATAAGGGTTCCGTTTTTTGCCATTTGGCTACGGAACCCTAAAAACCGACTTCAAAATTAGGGAAAACTCTTAAAACTTCTTGTCAGATCTCGCTCAAATTGAATTGGAACCACATGATAAGCATCAGTATACGCATCAAAAATCGGTATACGCAGTAAAAAGTTAAAAGGTAATACACATAAAAAATAGAGTTGAATTGAGAACCATCTCCTTTTCTTGAAGTCACCGATAGCATCATAGTAGTTATCGCATCCAGTTCCTCATTAGAGTTTATTCTGTAGTTATGATGTGCTGAGGAGTTTCATTCAACGTCGCGTTCTCCTCAACGATAAATCACCTTCCCAAAGCCGCTGTAACAGTGACAGTGTGACAGTTTTATGTACACTAAACATATATAACAACACTTTCACACCTTTGTGTCACCTTTCAAACAAAAAAAAATGATCAAAATCGGTTCATCCGCTTGGGAGATACGATGCCACAGAAAAACATACAGATACGCAGATACACAGACACACAGAAACACAGACACACAGGAACACAGAAACACAGATACACAGACACACAGATACACAGACACACAGATACACAGACACACAAACGCACAGACACACCAATACACAGACACACCGATACACAGACACACAGATACACAGATGCGTATACACAGACACGTCAAACTTTTAACACGCCTCTTTTTTCGTCAGGGGTTAAAAACCATGAAGAAAGAGGCAAACCTTTATACGCTTTGTAGCCAAATAATATTTTCTACAGATCCCAAACTTATGAAATTATATTCTTATGAACGAACAGGAGGGTTTTACTTTGCAGTACAAACTCAGAGAAAGTATCAACATCCTGATTTTATCTCAATCGTAAGCGATCGCCGAAGTAATGCGGATAATCGACTCAATATCTGCAAAGAGTGCGCTTAGTTTTTTATCACCGCTTCTCTTTGAAAGCTGAAGATTAATTTGTCAAAGATAAGTCAAATATAAATACATCAACTGTCCAGCAAAACTTAGGTTTCGACCGATTCATTATTTCGGACTTAAATACATAAATATAATAATTATGACCGATAAAGTAATGTTTACAGAGTAAGAGCGTTGCCCCTAGATATAGAGGAGCAAGACCCTCGGAAACTTTAACTTGGTTCATATATTTGTGTTACAACCACGGACCTGAAAAAAAGACGGACGTAACCTCGTCTAATCGAGAGTGAAGCATAGCAATGGCCGATCACTTACCATGTGTGCGTAATTTTTGATTCGCGATGGTGTCAATGTCACAGCAGTATGGTGTCAATGTGTGGGTGTGTGTACTTGTACGAATAGAGAGTTGGTATTACTATGGGTGCTTCACTGAATTTGTTCTTGGGATTACGTCCGTCTTTTTCTTAGGTCCGTGGTTACAACGAAATCTTCTGAAAATATGCCACTGCGGCTTATGATGAGTCAGGGCCTGTTCGGGGTCACGCAGCACAAGCATCCATAAAATGTATTACATGTTAATTATTAATGTTAGGAATAAATACCTAATAAGTATAATAATAATAAGTGTAATAATATAAATACATAATAAGTACCTATCTACCATTTTTTTTCGTTTTCTTATACCTCATTTTCTTTGTTATGTGCTGTATGGAATCCTGTAACGTACGTAACGTTGTTGTATCATCACCTGTAGGCTTCATTCTTTTGCCGACTGTTAGGAAGGAAAGATGAAGGACTCTACACAGTGGCGTAGCTAGCCCTAAGGAGGCCCCATATCAATATTTGTTGTGGGCCCCCTCAACGTCAGCTGTCAAATATAAAAGGAGTGCCAACTGTAGCGATCTTAGCCCGTTGGCGAGCTTTTTTTGGGTTGTTAGTGGGGGGCCCTATATGCTAGGGGCGCCGTATAATAGATACGGCTGATAAGGCGGTAGCTTTTTTTTCGAGGGGGAAATTTTCCTAAGATACCCGAGCCTACAGGTTGCGGGTTATGTGGGATTTCTATCCACTAAAACCCAATCGGCAGCCATCCTGTGGTCTCATCATATGGTGAGGCTCCGCGATCTCTGGTGAACGCACTGGTGCCTCTCCTCTCCTGCGTAGTTTTCCTCAGTGTCGCTGTCGTCTACGAGCTGGATCAGCCCTCTTCTGATCCCGCTCGGTGGTCTCCTTCTTTACCATGACGGTTTGGCAGAAGGACACCACAGCTTTCCACGCAGCTTTCTCCGCCAGCATCGCTGCTACTGTTGCTGGCGGAGAAAGATCTTTCCCGATCCGCTGGACCAGGGCGCGCCGCTCGGTCGCCCATGAAGGACCGCGAGCGTGTGCTGTGCGTCGTCCCGGTCCCCTCCACAGTGGTGGCATTGTTGTTGCCTCGCGTCCAATCCGATACAGATACTCACCGAAACAGCCATGTCCGGTGAGGATCTGTGTCAGTCTGTAGGTGACGTTGCCTTCGCGTCTGTTTAGGCAAAATGCATGCCTAATAGAACCTACTTCATTAGTTTAATTTTCTATTATGTCTTTTGTAAAAAGTTATGTCACTTCTGTCATTATTGTAGATACGTATTAAATTTTTCACTGAACACCAATTATCTTTATATTGCAAACCATTATAAATTCCATATTTATGAGTAGTCCAGCTGGCAACGGATAATTTCCCATCATATTTTGGTCACTTCAGCCGGATTTAATGTAAAAAATACTAAGAAGAAATCCAAAGGGAATTCACATTGCCGTGTTTCATACACGGGCCGCAGCGAGGATTACTAAGGGTAGTGTCAAGCAGTTACCTATTTGTGGAAAAGTGATTTCCAATCAGAACTACCACTGACTATTTATGTGTTATGTGTTTTTGTGTGTAGTATTAGGTACATTATAATTAGCTTGATAGGTTCATGCAAGGTGTGAGAAATTCAATCAATCTGTAACGTATCTGTTGTATAACCAAATTCATAATTCATTAATTAATATTGTAAATTCTTATTCAGGTTGACCACATACCAGCTTCTAAAATGACCACACAGATTGATAAACTCATAAGAAGACGCGCAGCCTACAAAGGACAATTGACTACATTCACCAATATTATTAGGACCCTGGATGTGTCTACCATGGGTGATGCCGAGGCTGACGAATTGCAGTTACGTATCGCGAGATTAGAGAAAATGTATGACCAGTATGACGAAACACAATTGTCAATAGAGTGTTCGGGAGAGGAATCTGAATCCCAGTTGTCGGAACGTAATGATTTTGAAAAATTATATTATAGATCACTTTCGCTTGCGAGAAAATTGCTTACGGATTGCAAACGTTTACTAAGTCCGGCAACTGAGGTTGGTTTCAGGACTACTAAGAATAGTGGTGTACATCTGCCTATTATTCATCTCCCAAAGTTTGGAGGCTCATATGACCACTGGTTAGAATTTTACGACACATTTTCTAGCCTCATACACAATAATGTCGATATAGACAACATCAGTAAGTTTCATTATTTAAGGGCGTCATTGGAGGGTTCTGCTGCGGTAGTCATTCACTCTATTGGGTTTTCATCTGCTAATTATTTCATTGCTTGGCAGTTACTGTGTGATCGATACGAGAACAAACGAATGTTAATTAATAATCACGTGTCTGCACTATTTAATTTAAAGGTAATCGTCAACGAGTCGTCTGCCAATTTAAACCGTCTTATAGATGACACTAAGAAAAACTTACGGACCTTAGAATCATTAGGAGAACCGACCAAACAGTGGGATACTTTACTTATATACATTCTTACGCACAAGCTTGATAGTAATACTTATCGTGAGTGGGAGCAGTCTTTAAACCGTGACAAAAGTGTTACATTTGACATGTTGCTCGGATTTATTAAAAATCGAGCCGACTTGCTTGAAACACTCGAACTGTCTTCTAATAAACAGCTTACTATTAGTTCAGGCAAGTCAAACATTAATCTAAAAACTATGGTTTCGGTCTCTACTAACAGTGTCAACAGCAGTGCGATCACAAAGCGTTGTCCTAAGTGCAGCGGTGATCATAAATTATTCAATTGTTCTCAATTTTTATCACTCAATAATGAATCACGATTTAAGTTACTGCCCGAGTTTAAGGTATGTTTTAATTGCTTAAACTTCGGACACTATGCCAACAAATGCAAGAAACCGGGATGCAAAGTTTGTCGTCGTAAACACAATACTTTGGTTCACGTATCAGACCTTCATAACAAATCGGTTTCTACGACATCGAGCGCATCGCCGTGCTTAGACAATAATATTGATCATTCCAGTGAGAATTCGCAGCAGCTAGCAATGCAACAGCCCGCTACGGGGCCTATAGGTGACCGCTTGTCATTGTCGGCGAGCATCGCTGGTATGCAGTGCTCTCAGTCTCACCATGGAGATGTGTTATTGTCTACTGCAATTATCAAAGTGTATGGTAAAAACAATGATATTCGTTCACTGGGTAAAAATAACCGGCAATATTTGGCTCGCGCGTTGTTGGATAGTGGCAGTACTTCATGTCTAATGAGTGAGTCCCTGTATGAGAAGCTGGGGCTGTCAGCTATTAACGTAAACAACTCGGTTTTAGGTGTTAACAACAGTACGTCTAATATAAATAAATTATGTCACTTGTAAATAAAATCGCTAGATGAAAGTTATTTGACACATATTAAGTGTTTTATTCTTCCGTCAATAACTAATCATGTACCTAGCAGGCAAGTCGACTTAACTAATCTTAAAATCCCTTCGGATATTTGTCTTGCAGATCCCCATTTTCATGCGCCGGCCCCCGTTGATATTTTAATCGGCGCTGATGTCTTTTGGGACATTTTGGGAACGCAACGACTTAAGTTAGGAGACGGACAGCCGATACTTTGTGATACGAGGCTGGGATGGCTCGTATCAGGTCCCATTAACGGTGGCCATGTATCATCGTCTCAAATTAATTGTAATTTTATTAATCTTCTCTCTGATTCAGGAGCTGATGAAATAAATAATATTCCTTTTCAACTCAGTAAGTTTTGCCAACTTGAGAAGGTTAGTGTAAGCCATTCATATTCCTCGGAGGAACGGGCATGTGAGGATCATTTCGTTAAGAATACCACACGTCCGGCCGATGAGCGTTTCTGTGTTAGGATACCTTTCAAACGGTCATCTGAATTCTTAGATGATGCTTTGTCACGAGCAAAGCAGCGTATCCTTTCGTTAGAACGCAGGCTTGCCAATAAACCCAAATTATTTGAAATGTTTAAAAGATTTATTTTGGAATACAAAGCTTTGGGTCATTATGGTTAGCTACCAGTCTAATAGTCTAGACGCTCACTATGCTTATTATTTACTTTTATGGCACAGTTGTTGAGAATAAAAATAATTGTCATCAATTCATTCAATTCCTTTGCCTGCGAAAAGTTCCTTGCTAAAATTTAAGGTTTTTCTGGATGAGAATAAAATCATGCGTGTAGGAGACCGTTTATTAAATTCTTTACATCCTTATGAAAAGAAACATCCTATTCTCTTACAGTCCGCTCATCGATTTACTCAATTATTATTTGTAAGTCGTGGATGCAAAACGGTTAAGGTCTATATCGCCATTTTTGTGTGTGTTTGCACCAAAAGCTGTCCATTTAGAGCTATTGGGTGATTTGACCAGCAACGTTTTAAATGGCGTTGCGCCGGTTTATAGCACGCAGACGAAAGCCGTCAAACAAACATTCTGACAATGTTACTGCGTTTGTTGTCAAAGTTCTTGAAGCATAACTGCAATTCGTTATCCGAGGAGATGGCACATGAAAGTATTAATTTTAATTTCATCCCCCATATTTCCCTCACTTCGCTGGTCTGGCAGAAGCTGGTGTGCGGTCGACATAGCATCATTTATTCAACGTGTAAGGCAATTGTCATTTAATGTACGAGGAGTTAAATTTACACTACGTTAGTACAAATCGAGGCGATATTAAACTCCAGACCGCTAACTCCGCTATTGTCAGACCCTGAAGACATGATGCCGCTAACATCGGGACATTTATAATTGGAAGACTTTATAATTTCTGGGCTCACTAGAGTAAACAATATATATCGGAACTCCAACTTCGTACGAAATGGTGTTCCAGCAAGGGTCCTGCTCTCAAGATGAATTCCCTTGTTCTTCTAAAAGAAGACAACTTGCCACCGTTGAAGTGGAAACTGGGTCGGATCATTGCTGCGCATCCTGGAGCAGATGGTATTGTCAGAGTCGCGGACGTCAAGACTTCAGGCGGTCTGCTTCGCAGATTTTTCATCAAGATATGTCCGCTTCCAGAGACTGATTTGGTTGAAAGCTAGGCTTCCAACGCCCGGGGGCATGTTTAGGCAAAATGCATGCCTAATAGAACCTACTTCATTAGTTTATTTTTCTATTATGTCTTTTGTAAAAAGTTATGTCACTTCTGTCATTATTGTAGATACGTATTAAATTTTTCACTGAACACCAATTATCTTTATATTGCAAACCATTATAAATCCCTTAATTATGAGTAGTCCAGCTGGCAACGGATAATTTCCCATCAGCGTCTCTATCCAGGCTTCGAAGTTGGTCAAGATCGCACCAACTACACGTAATTTTTCAGCATATTATTATCTGTTATCTAAACGATACTATGTAGAAGAAGAAGTAGAAGCGCTCATAGCCCAGTGCGGCGGATTCTATGTGATCGACAAAGTTAAGCAACAGCGAGCGCAGTCGGTAGTTGGACGAGTGACCGCTAGTGGCAAAAATTTCTTGAGCGTTTCCGTGCTTCTGAGGGCACGTAAAGCCGTCGGTCCCGGTTGTTATCATAAGATAACAGTCGCTAAGCCATATCATGTTTATCCTATACTATCCTCTAACAAGATTGTCTATGAATTAAAAACAAAATAACACTGATTTTCTCAATCTATACTAATATTGTAAAGAGGAAAGATTTGATTGTTTGTTTGCATTGAATAGGCTCCGAAAATACTGAACCGAATTGAAAAATTCTTTCACTGTTGGGAAGCTACACTATCCCCGGGTGACATAGGCTATATTATATTAAAAAAAAATTACGAACCTTAATAAAAATCCAATAATGTAACCCAAGGTGTAAAAAAATAAGAAAACCGAAGCAAAGCAAGGGTGGTCACTCTTTAATTATAAATAGAATATTGATGCGACAATTCGACAATATGGAACATAAACAAAAGTATGTATTACTAGTTAGGAAACAAATAGCCCAATTATCTAACTACTCATTAACTAAAGCTTCACTGGCTAACTATGGCACCCCTGTAAAACGACCTTTGCTATATACGTCATGCAAGTAAGGAAGTTGCTTTGATAACCTCTATTCCATAAGCAATAAAGACGAGATCCCCTTAAACCGCGCGCCGTGATCACAAGAACAACGTATCAAGAGTAAATATCGTTATTAATTTCTTATTTTAAAAGCTGTTCTGCGCACTCATTGGTCTTCTCTCCCCACCGTGTCTATATAAGGAAGAGGGGGGCTGGGAGCCGTGCATTTGCCTTCTGAAGGCAGTATTGACCACACGCCTTTAGTATTGTTAGTTTTAAAACATTGACTGAGTAGAGTTTAAATCCCCGTGAAAATGGGGGGTTCTAGAATAAGTTTATTGAGTGTGATTTTATTGCTCTCGGTATTATGGAGCCCAGCCTATTCTGATGGTAAGTATACCATTTAGTATTTAGGAAACAATATTTTCAAGACATTGAAGTATTATTACTAGCATATAGAACCGACACCGCGAACACAATGTATGTCCCAATAAATTGGCGTCGATCGGCTTCAATTTTCAATGGATTCGTTCAATTTTGAAAGGAGAACGGGGGCTCAATTTTGAAAATAGAACCTCCCGTCGGGACACACATTTTGTTCGAGACGTATGTTCTATGATATTATACTTCAATGTTTCACGAGGAAAATTTGAGGCTTGCAGAGAAAATAAATAATTTCAAATCTAGTAAATAAATATGTTTATCTGTCTTAAGTCTTGTAATGAAACCAAGAATTCACTATCAATACCATAAAAAAGAAGCATACTAAGTTATCTGATTAACACATAAAATTATGTTAAACTACACATAAAAATTATGTTAAACTAATGCTCTGCTTGCGACTCTGTCCGTGTTTTCCGACATAATAAGTAAAGAGCGCTTATCTTGGAAAACGCGGACAGAAACTTGAAAATAAAATTTATTCTGTTCTATTCTAAAACGCAAGTAGATCGTTAGTTTAACATAATTTTTATGTGTTAATTTAACATAATTTTTATGTTTTAGTTTAACATAATTTTTATCCGTTCAATAGTGTTTGTGTGAAAGAGTAATAAACATCTAAGTATTCATCCTCACAAACAAAAATTTACATTTATAACATTACTAGGATTATTCTTAAGCTGCTGCATGGAGCAATAGAGAATATTACTTACTCAGATTATATTTTATTATTATTGCCTTTGGTGTTCCCGATGCCCATGGGTGACGATGGCCACTTAGAGGCCATCCATAAATTACGTCACACTAATTTCATGACTTTTTGACCCCTCGCCCGCAGCGGATTCGTAGTTCATCTCGCGGCCTGGGGTGCCTGGGGTGCGGAGGAACCAGTGTTAATGTTATTTACTATTCCTGTAAGGTGCCATCCATAAATTACGTCACATTTCATGACTTTTTGACCCCTCCCCCCCTCCTTGTCACTGCTGGTTATATTTGTGAGACTTCCCACCCCCTAGTGTGACGTCACATATGCAATTTTACACCTAGAAATTATTAAATTAAAACAGCAGTTCCGAAATAATTTTATTTCCATTGTTTTTTTTTTAAATGTACCTATACATATTAATTAGTCAATTTTGAAATGTGACGTCACGAAATTTAGGACCCCCTCCCACCCCTTGTCACACAATGTCACACTACATCGACCCCCCCCCCTCCCCCCTAACGTGTGACGTAATTTATGGATGGCCCCTTAACATAAGGGGGATCGTCAGCTCATATATCGACTAATTATATAAATAAAAAGCGGCCAAGTGCGAGTCGGACTCGCCCATGAAGGGTTCTGTAGCAGCAAGTAACATAATATAAAAGTTCTTGTAGTTCGTTGTAACTTTGATCAATGTTTTTTGCGGTTTACGATTTATGACGTATTAAAAAAACTACTTACTAGATCTCATTCAAACCAATTTTCGTTGGAAGTTTGCTTGGTAATGTACATCATATAATTTTTTTAGTTTTATCATTCCCTTATTTTAGAAGTTACAGGGGGGGGGACACACATTTTACCACTTTGGAAGTGTCTCTCGCGCAAACTATTCAGTTTAGAAAAAAATTATATTAGAAACCTCAATATCATTTTTGAAGACCTATTCATAGATACCCCACACGTATGGGTTTGATGAAAAAAACATTTTTGAGTTTCAGTTCTAAGTATGGGGAACCCCCAAAATTTATTGCTTTTTTTCTATTTTTGTGTAAAAATCTTAATGCGGTTCACAGAATACATCTACCTACCAAGTTTCAATGGTATAGCTCTTATAGTTTCGGAAAAAAGTGGCTGTGACATACGGACGGACAGACAGACAGACAGACAGACAGACAAACAGACATGACGAATCCATAAGGGTTCCGTTTTTTGCCATTCGGCTACGGAACCCTAAAAAGAGAGGAGATTAATCTCCAGTCGGTTATTTTTTTCTTGGTAAAATCCATTCTTTAAAAAATAGTGACTTAAGTTGTGTAATTATCAGAATTTACATAAGATTTTATTTTGACTTATTGGGTACTGTACCTCTGATCATCAATATAGTAACAGGACTCATTTTATTTTAGAATAATTTTTCGATAGAATTTTAGATAATTCCCTGTATGTAGAGTCCTAGATTTGATTCCAGGCTGAAGCTGACTGTTTGATTCATGTTTTATTTATACAGGGTATCCCATATAGGTAGGGGATCAACCGTATAGGGCACATAGCTCAAGGGTTGACCTACCATATGTCAAAGAATGATCTTAGTCAATGTATCACCATTTTTAACCGACTTCAAAAAAGGAGGAGGTTCTCAATTCGACTGTATTTTTTTTATGTTTGTTACCTCAGAACTTTGGACTGGGCGAACCGATTTTGATGATTCTTTTTTTAATCGAAAGCTGGTGGCTGTCATGTGGTCCCACATAAATTTTATTGAGATCTGACAATTGCATCCATGAGAAAACCACATAAGTCTGTTAATATTTGTGTTAAGATGTGCGCGACAAATTGATGAATAACTCAATATCACGCCAACCGATTTCGATGATTCTTTTTTTAATCGAAAGCAGGTGTTTGTCATGTGGTCCCACATAAATTTGAACGAGATCTGTCGAGTAGTTTTTGAGACTTTGAAGTCTGTTATTTTTTGTTAGTAAAATTTTGATTATTGGAGATACTGAACTTATTTAGAATTTCGAGAATTCTGCTCCTTTACGTTACTTTTTCCTGTTTAATGTATCAATTTAAGGTAATTTAAGGTATCAATAATCAATATTAATAATGATAATCAGTATCATTCTTCCTACAATTACATCGGTTGTGTACATCGGTCGCGCGTACCAATATATAATGTAAATTGTGAGCGACGCTTCACACTGTAACACTGTGTCCTACGTCGACGACTCAACGCGAACGCGATCGCGAAGCGATCCGATGCGAATTCAGTGCGATGCGGCGACTCTGTCCTACGTGCACGCGAATTGTCCCTTCACCGCCTCTGACATACGCCGCGCCGATGAAATTCGTGCGAAAACATCAAACCAACTGATTGCGTTCGCGTCAAATCGCGCCGCACCGCAGTGCACGCCACATGTATTTTGTAACGCAGGATACTTCAGTACATCTCGACTGTTTGTTGTTTTCGCGTCGCGCCGCGTCACTTCGCGTTCGCGTTGATTCGCCCACGTAGGACAGCGCATAGGACAGAACGTAAGGCCTCATTTACGGAGTCGCGGTGCGTCGCGCGTCGTGTGTGGCGTGGCGTCTCGCAGCGCATCGGACGTTTTTTCTGTTTAAGAAGCGGCGGCTCGTGAAGCAGCACGTATCATAGCACGCGTAACACAAAATTATGGCAATATAAGATGTTTTTCATAGAGATGCGAGACGTGAAGAGTGGCAGTGCCCGCCGCTGCGCCCGCTGCAAATTCTCAAGCCTGTATCAAAGTTACATACATAATATTACATAGTACACAATACATTGCTCATTTTGGTAACAAAATTGTAAGGCGTGTTTGTTGGAACACGCAATGAAAGTAAAACAATCGTTAATATTAATCGTTGCTAAGCAACGCTGATCGAGAATTGTCGCTGCGTGCGCCGCCGCTATAAACGCCGCGTTTAAATTTAGTGTGGGCCGCGCCGCCCATCGCGACGCGCAACGCCCCGCGTCTCCGTAAATGAGGCCTGACGCCTTGCATGCGTTCATCGCTTTCTTCTTATTTCTGCTTCTTTCTTATTTCTTTTTACTTTCTACTTACCAATGTTGACGTCGACGGTGATCGAGATCGGCGTAGGAATAATTTAGGCCATGTAAAGGTCTTAACAAGGCCATGTAACGTCCAAACTAGTGCACATAGGTAGGATGTAGTTGACCACCTAAACGGCGATTTCCTTGACCCGACAGGACATGGATCAATGGTGTTAAAACAAACGCGTAAACAAGTTATGTTATTGAATTGAAGTATCAGCATGCATATTAGGGTCGGATTGAAAATCAACACCGCAATATAAAGCCTTCGCCAAATAAGGGGGTTAACGCTGCCGCAAGTTTAAAGAATAAATTTTTTTTATAATAAACATTCAAATTATATTTGTTTCGAACTTTATTTTGGGTATGTAACAGCACAACAGTCCGGGAGGTACTAACAAAAACAAGCATAGTTTTTACATATGAATGTGTGCAGGTGGTGCGTGTAAATACACAAAACTAGCGTAGTTTTTGTGGCTTCACTCAAATTCAAGGCGGTGCGTCATCTTTTTCATTTATCTGAGTGCAAACTTCTAATTATTAATAACATTTATATCAAACCCTTAATGACAGGTGACCCAAGTTTAGCTTAGCTGTGAGATTAAAGATTAAAATAACCACCTAACCATCAATAAATAACTCATTATTCGTTACAAATACTTACAATAGTTATAGGTAAAAACATTTCTTTCTAAATAACAGTATTCCGTGAACTCTATCAAGTGAAGAAGATAATTTATTCAACAACTTGTAATAAACATAATGTGATACGAGACACCTTTGAACTCAGATTACTTATCAACTGTCACTCGCAACGATGTAGGTACGATAGCTACAGAGGTCTGTCATTACATAAAATTAAATATGATGTAAAAGGGTTTTGCTACCTTGCAATAGATTTAATTATAGACATGATAGAATTGAAAAACTTGGTAAACAATATTACAGTTTTTTTTATCGTAATTTGTAATTTATCAATAACATAAATGAAAAAATAATTTAAAGATACGGACCTAAAAAAAAGACGGACGTAGTCCCAACAACAAGTTCAGTGAAGCACCCACAGTAATACCAACTCTCTATTCGTACAAGTACACACATCCAAACATTGACACTTCACTGCTTCAATCGCGAATCAAAAATTACGCACACGTGGTAAGCGGGCGGCCATTGCTATGCTTCACTCTCGATTAGACGAGGTTATGTCCGTCTTTTTTTCAGATTCGTGTTTGAAGACAAATAATAATTTAATGTCAAACCGAATTCTTTTCAATAAGACTATACATAAATTAATGAGAATACCTTAGCATGAAGGTTAGGTAGCTTTGGGATACTAAAGTACTCTTGCCGTAGGTAATTTAGTCATGTATTGTCATTAGTTAACATGCAAATGCTTTTTTTTAAATCTGTGGAGATATTATTTTTACACTTACAAAACTTATGCTCTCGATTTTTACCCATTTAGGGTATGAATTTTCGCAAATCCTTCCTTAGTACTCCCTCTAGTTTGTATAATAAATCCCTATTCAAACATTCTTCTAGACTTTCTGATTCCAGCTGTACGTTATTTGTCACTTCTGCCAGAATATCATTGTAATAAGCTTTATAAAGTAGATTTCAGTTTGAAGCATTAAATAAAAATATACATAATTGAATCGAAATAATCGTGCATAATGTTATATTATAATTTATTTATCAGGATTGCTATCTAGTAGACTTGGTGATTTGAGTCTCCTGTCACGAAATGAAAAAGCTAATTAGGGACTTCCAAACTTCCCTTCCAACGTTTATTTTTTTAAAGGTATGGTTCCAATGATATTTTAATTCTCTCCCAAGAGAGGCCAAGTATTATCTAAACATATTCCCAATAATAAATACAATGTTATTCCACTTTTTGGTTCACAATTATCTTTATTCCAATGTTTATCATAATACAAATGACGCTAACATTATAAACAATAAACACCCGAATCTATAATGATGTTTATGTAGTAATTAAAGCAAATAATAGATAAATTTCAAGTTTTATTCCATCTACCCTTGGCAATGAACACTAGCAACAGGCTAGAGACATTGAATACAATTTGTTAATGAACCAATTTCATAATGATAAGAGGACAAGAACATTGGCAAACATATTGATAACTTTTAACACCCGTTCCTAAAATTATCATTGCCTCTGACCCTATTATCTACAGACTGTTTCCAATACAATGTGCCTTTGTTGAATATAGCAGCTCATTTACCTCTTCAAGACCTTTGTTCTAATAATAACATTATTTTCTTTGGTAATTAGTTTACCTACCTTGAGAGCTTAACAACATTAAGCTGAGATTATGTTACGTAATTAGTGTATAATGTTTTCCAAATGTTTTTTATTGAAATAGCCGACAAACGAGCTGACGATCCACCTGATGGTAAGTGACTATCATCGCCCACGGACATCAATGACACCAGTTGTGCACTGGTGTGTTGCCGGCCAAGAAAGAGAGAACAAACAGGAAGAAAGAACAGGCTTTCAAACCCTAAGTCGGAACACGAGTCTTTTGGCGAAAGCAAGATGGAGTAGAATGGAATATGGAATGATAATAGTAATAATCGATTTTAATGAAGCATTAAAATCTATATAACCGATATAGTTTAGTCGCCTTTTAAGACACCCCGGCTTGGAAATGGGGTTAATATTCTAAAGCGCACTAAAACGGCAAACACCTTTAAATTTCGTAGTATTCATTTTGAAATGAATAATGCTGTAAGCTTTAACGTTTTTAGAAATACGGAGCATGAAAGTTAACTTTCTAGAATGTTTCTCTGCATTCAATTATAGAACGCCCAGTGTCCAACTGTATCGGATGCATCAGTTAGAGGATTATGGATCGCTCACAAATTAACCATCAAGATGCATCATCCGCTCGTCAAATTTATTAACCGTGGGAATGGGGTATGAACCCAAATTCATTAATTTATAAGATACTGATTTTTTATTATAAGTACACTTCTATAAAATATCTGATTAAGTGGTTTTAAAAAACCTTTAATTCAGTGAGCTCCGAGTTATTCTCACTGGCATAGCTTAGCATTTGCCACAAAAGCTTCTAGAATTCATTTAAGGTATTATAGGTATTAAAAAAATCGTTCACCTCTTAAAATATTATGTCTGATTTAGTTACTTATAATGTCTTAAAATCTCCAAATTCTAAATTTGCTGACTTTTCTGCAAGATGTAGTTATGTAGGTAAAATCGCAAGACAAAATATTCAGACTGATCCCCAAGTCAAATAAAACTATAAAGACAATTGAGGCCCCTTCGATTTAGACAAATTGGGTAATTGCTTAAAAGTGTATAGTACCGAGGTATTGGTTACAAGATGCAATCGCAACCTTATAGTTTAAAATATAAAGCCCAAAATAAAAAATCCTATTAGTTTGACCTTTGAAGGCTCTGATTTAAGTAACCGTATTGTATAGATCAAAGTAGAAAAATACTGGTATAGCAAAGGGAAATGTTCGACCCCTATGACCATCATCCATGTAACTGGGTCGAAATATTAAACTACTAAATTCATGAGTACCCGTTTGCATTCAAAATGGCATATTTACCGACAGATATTCCTTAATACTTTTAATGAGAAGAAAATTTATAAACCCAATTCAATAGACCAAAAAATATTATTATTATTTTGCGTTTGTGTTTCTTTCACATACTTAATATTAAGAATCACTTCCAATTACAAAAGACGCGAGAAAGTCAACATACATAATTAAAGATAAGAAAAACTTCACTTCAAATGTTAATGTTACTAATAAGAAATATACTTTCAACCACCTTGATCAATAGATTATCTCAGTATTAATAATTAAGTCTGATGTTAAAAATATGATTGATATACTTGAAATTACAATAAAGAAATATTTGGAAATAGACCTCAGTTATCTTGGAGTAGAAAAATATTCTCAAGGCTAAGTCCAAATTTTAAATAGAATAGAACTCTCAAGAATAATCCTACAAACAATTATATAAGCGATACTTCTTTACCCTTTGGGGTTGTGTTTATCGTAGGAATATCCCATTGTTTGCTTATGACTCAAATATGTGCACGTATATTGATAAGTAATATTAAATGACCCAGGAACTACTAACGGATCTACTACATTGTCACCCAACTTATCTTTGAGGTCTAGTACCTTGACCTTCATGTAATAGATGTTTACTTAGCTTAAGACACACTAGTTTGCTAAGCTTAATTAGTACAGAAATATTTAATGTTAATTTAATCAATTTCCACAATTTCAATCACGTAAGAACAAATACAATGCGTTAATTATCTTAATATTATTTCTTCAATTTGTTTAACCTTATTGCCATTTTTATTGTTGACTTTTACCTTACCGTGTTTATATACTTTCATATATTTTTCGTGTTTAGTTACAAATGAATCGATCGATTTCACGAAGTCTTAAGTTTAAAGATCAACAGTTGTGAATAAAATATTCAATTGGATCCTCAACAAATCCAAGTTGTTATCAATACAACAATGTCCATCTTTGGTCCTAATTAGATTACATAGTGAGAGTGTGAGGGTTTGTTAAAACTCGTGATAACTATGAAATGGATAAATAATAATTCACTTAATTTAAATCTTTAATCTGCTACATTTTGACAAAGTACTAAAAACGCTTCATTGGATTCCTGTGTTACATTAAAATAAAAGCCCAAAGTAAAATGGATACAAAATGTGTTACTTTACTAGATAAATACAATTAGATAATTTTATTACTCTAAATAGTCTAAACCTTTGCTTATTTTATGACACTTTGGGTTCAAAACTGGTATCTACAAAGGTTGTTGTCACATTGTCAATGATTAGACTCCAATTATTAATAGTCATAATTACTTTGTTTGTTTCAGATAAGTGTTCGGTAGCGTGCAAAGGATGTAAGTATGATTGTTATTTTTTTTATTTATATTAGTAGAAATGTTTGGATAAGAGAAGTAATTTGCGAGCACTCCCTCTTAGTGTGCAAATGTTGGCCACACCTTCGTAACATTATTCTGAACGTGGTGGTTAACGCGTAAGATAATACTCTATTTCTCTACTCTTTGGTATGCGCAGGTATGGTTGGGCCTTAATAAATATTATAATTTCCACAGCTCCATCAGTGCCCACCTTCTTGAATGGCCACACATACAACTATGCTGTTGACGGTGCTGTATCTGTGTACTTGACCGGTGCCAGCGGCAAGGAATCGACAGTCAAGCTCTTCGGCCAAGTCTCCGTGAGCGCTCTTGGGAACTGCGCACTGGTCCTCAATGTCAAGAACTTGGCTATTTCTGGACCAGATGGCAAAGTAAGAGATGAAATTGAAATTCTATTTTCCAAAATCTTTAACTTTTACAAGTGAATCGTCTGGTCATAAACGGTTTCGTTCACTAGCAATGCTTTGCTGATGATGTGATGATTCGTGAATTTCCATGAGTCGTTGAACATTTTGATAACCTCCCATCAGATGATGCCTTCGTTTGTTAGACGTTAGTTAGTTATCGAAAAATCTTGTGATATTAAAATAAATTTTACAAGTTTTGAATGTTTGTGGATATTTAGATATGATGAAATTGTATTTAAGCATGCTAAGCTAGAATTTAGTTAAAAAAGTCTTTATTGTTCTTCCAAATTTTACCATATTTCACAAATCTCCTATCTTTTGTCATCAGAAGTACCCATGTCCAAAAGGAATCGACAAACCAGTCCAGTTCAGTCTGGAGGACGGCCAAGTGGGCGCTCAGATCTGCGCTGAAGATGGCGACACGCGCCGCTCCCTCAACATCAAGAGAGCTATCATCTCTCTGCTGCAGACTAATAAGAAGAGCACCACAGAGGTAGACGTAAAAAATTCACAGGACCAAATTCTACCCTTCTTTCATATCTCTTGTTTCTTAGTGACAACGCATCATTAGTGTCCATGGTGATTCTAATGTCCTTGGGTGGCATTGGCATTATTACCATCAGGTGCCTCCTGTGCTCCTTTGTCGGCTAGTTTCATAGAAAAAAACTTACCACACTAAAATACAACTTAAAAACTTGATTAAATATTAATTACCTTTGCCCTGTTTTGTTTAGGTCGATTTTTTCGGATCTTGCCCCACGGATGTATCGTCGTCTGAAGAAGGCGGTGAGGTCCTCATCCATAAGTCCCGTGACCTCGCTCGCTGCGGTCACCGCGAACAGGGCAAGGGCGGACTCTTATCCGCTGTCTACAACCCTTCAGCGGTAAGTACCAACTGATTTAGAGCTAGCTTGCAATACATTTTGAAAACATTTATTAAATGAAATGTAGTAAATGAAATTTAATTCCACAATCCCATCCCGGTACCCGCGTCATCCTATATCCAAACTTTTTCACATTCCTGTATGCAGGACAAAAATCCTTAAACACTCTCCTATTTCCCGTATGTGCATGGAGTACAACCGATTGTGTAATATGGATAAGGATTTCGACATTTTCTTTGACTCAATAACTTTATCAAGAAAAAAAAATTAGCACTTGAGTAACTTTATTTAGCCTTTTATACGTAGCACGAATCGAGACTTGTTTGCGACAATTTTTACATTTTCAACTATTTCGCTTAAACACGCATGCAGTTATAATTAATGCAAAATGCTATCCAGTTGAAATTGTCGCAAACAGTTTCAAGACTTGCACTATTATTTTAGTAAATAAAAAAAAATAGAATGTTGTTCACGCCTGTAATGTGCACTCACACTAGTCCGGTTTCTATAGAACTTTTACTTGTAATTGAATATGTGTACTGCTGTTGGTCTGCTAATAAAGAAAATAGTCAAAAATATTAAGACCAACATCGCTTATGAGATTTTACTAACGATTTTAAACACCTGCTGTAATAAAAAGTAATTTTATAGGAGATCAAGAGTACGCAGATTCTCCGTTCAAACATGAACGTAGAAAGCAAAGTGAAGGCTGGCATCCCTGAAAAGATAACCGCAACTGAAGAGTACCTGTACAGCCCATTCTCAGTTGGAGAGAATGGTGCTCGAGCTAAAGTGCATACCAAAATGACCCTCTCTGGAACTAGTCAAGGCGGTGGAAACGCAGGTAACGTAGAAGATTTTATAAAATACTTCGCTATTACTTCAAATATCAAAAACTTATTAAGTAATTATTCATAACATCTTATTTATAATTATGGAAAGTAGATGAAAAACATCACGAGATAGACTAATCACTAGGCTGATTTCATAACAATTAAAAAGAAAATATAATTAAAAGTTGGCATACAATACAATAATTCGTTTAAATAGTCCTATACATTAACACAACGACATGGTATAAAACAATCATTTTGCACATTGCAGGCAACTGCGTTGAGGCCCGCACCATTATCTTCGAGACTCCTCACGGTGTTGTCAACGATCAGAGTAACTTCAAGAATGCCATCAACGCGGTGAAGGAGACTGCCAAGAACGTGGCTACTGAAGCCAACTTAAAGTCTGCTAGTAACTTTGCCCAACTTGTCAGGGTACGTTCGGGTTTTTATTGCTTTAAATGAGAAAATCTTTTTAATTATCATAAAGTAACTACGAGTATCATTATATCCTTAGAAATAAGACCAGTTTCGGTTACTACAATTGTTTAACATTTTAGCCTTTAAATCAAAGGGTACTTTTAAAAATTTATAATTTTAATAATAAGTATTTTAAAATAAATGTGAAAGCATGATTTATTCAATAAGTGACTTAATATTCTTTACAGATTTTCCGCACGACCAGCAAGGATGATTTAATGAAAGTTTTCAATCAAGTTAAAGGAAACAATCTTGAAAAGTAAGTAAAGGAATTTTTTAGCAAAACAAAGTTCAATGTTCATTTATTTTGATGAATGAAAATAATACTAGAATAAAATAAATCCATCTAATATTATCATTTACGAACATAGTAATATCAATCTCATTATTAAAAAGTTACCCTTCCTTGAGCCGATAATTATGCCAATAATCTTTCTTCTCAGGCGTGTCTTCCTTGACGGTCTTTTCCGCACTGGAACTGGCTACAGTATCGAAGCCTCTATTCAGATCTTGAAGAGCAAGGCCCTAAACTCTATCGAAGAGACTCTAGTCTACCTGTCACTTGGCAACGCGAGACATGTCAACAATGAAGCTATTAAGGCTGCTGCTGTAAGTATAACACCGTACGATGACACTACAGGATGTAATTGAAACTGAAGACGATAAACATAAACAAGCGATCTTATGGCGGCTGCTTAATTCATGAGATGTATTAATAAAGTTAGTTTAGATAATAGTTACGTTAGTTATTTTAGAATAAAAAAATAATAGTTTTGACAATATATCACGTTATTAGGACTTAATTATGTCACTTTCATCAAACAATTCTAACCAAAATTTGAGGAAAAGTTCTTAGGTAACGTAACGGGATTTTTCTCTTTTCAACAGTCGTAAGAAAATAAAATCTTGAATAATGATAAACAATAATAAAGAATGGAGATGAGTCAATGATTAACTGGTTATAGAAACCAATTAGCCTAATTGCTTATGCAATCATCGATGCATTGTACGGTAATATAGTATTTACGAATGAAAATTTTATCAGTTTTTTCTCATCATGTACTGATCAATATTTCACATTATCTTTTACATTATTTATTTATTTATGTAAACTTCATTGATCACAATATAAAATATTATAGTACAAATGGCGAGCTTAATGCTAATTGCATTCTCTACCAGCTAACCATTAGGCCAAACCGAAATACACGAAGAGTGGTATGATAGATAGGCGGTAAGTTAAAAAAGTAGATATATCTTTACACTAACTGTTCATTCATGAATAAATATTATATATGCATACAAATATACAAAAATATTATACAAAATATTTATATGTATATAATTATACATACAAGTAATACACAAAATAATACAATATCGTTATAATATATAACTAAAGTAGCTTTAAAGACATTCGTGAATATCTATGATGATTCAATTTATAAGCGATGCTTTAGCAGGGGTGTACCCTTTTTTAAATGTATACATTATGCACTTATTGTATACATTTATTTATGAAATTAATATTTCCAGGGTGTTTTGGATCTTCCAAATCTTCCTAAAGAGGTCTACCTTGGCGTCGGTGCTCTCGCTGGAGTATACTGCCGTGAACATGATTGCCATGAAACCAAGAATGATGGAGTCATCGCATTAAGCAAAAAATTCGCCGCCAAACTCCAGAACTGTAAACCGAAGAACAAAGTAGAAGAGGACAATGTAAGTGACAGCATAGATAATAATTAAGAAGTCAAAAATTTTGAAACTAAAAATGGTGCTATAGTTACAATAAATTTATCCATGAGAGGATTTATCAAATTACAATTTCCCGCAGGTAATAGCAGTATTGAAAGGAATCCGCAACATTCGCCACTTGGAAGACAGTCTGATTGACAAGGTCGTTCACTGCGCTGCGGACAACAACGTCAAGGCTAGGATCAGGGTAGCTGCCTTGGAGGCTTTCCACGCTGATCCTTGTGCTGCTAAGGTAAGCCTGTATTCGATACCTTTCTTAGCTCCTCTACAAATAAAGTACAAGACAAAATAAATGAGAATTTTAGAAATTGTAGTTGATTCCTTTGAAAAGCTTGTATTTTGAATTTGTGGGTAGACAATTTTATAAGTAATTTCCAAAGCGTCTTTATTTAGCGTCGGTGAATTTCTAGCAACATACATATATATTTATTTATTTAGACTTTATTGGACCATACAAATGTTTAAGAACGAAAGGCGGACTTAATGCTAAAAGCATTCTCTGCTGGACAACATTTTGTTCCGAGGAGAGTGAATTAGTCATATGAGTCAACATAGTATTTTAAAACTTTAATTTTCAGATGAAGAAAGCCGCAGTAGATTTAATGAAGAATGTTCAACAAGACTCCGAAATTAGAATCAAGGCGTACTTAGCCGTCATTGACTGTCCTTGTGCTCACTCTGCCAATGAAATCAAAAACCTTATTGCTCATGAACCAGTACACCAAGGTATGAAATTTATTATTTGAAATATTTTTTATTGATTCTTTTTTATTTACTATGTTCACATAGATGTAACCTAAACGTATCCATGGTATTTCCATAGCTATTATACAAGACTAACAACTGCTGTATTATAATTTAAATAACCATAATGAACTTTTTATCCACAAATACAGTTTTTTACAGTTGGTCAATTCATCACGTCATCGTTACGTCATATCCGGTCTTCCAGTAACCCAGACAAGCAGCTTGCAAGACAACACTACGGTCTCATCGGTATCCCCAACAAATACAATGTCGATGAAAGGTACGTTTTAGTTGCGCCATAAACTTTTAATTTACTAATGGTATTTAGGTAAAAACGATATTACAAAGGAAAATACTTTCATAAAAATCGAATCAAAATCATAAAGATATCACCAATACAATATTCACGTTATTTTTTATTTTTCACCATTTCAAAAAGGTTCTTTGTCATATTGTATAAGAATAAATGATAAAGGAAACTTCACAGGACAGCTTTTAAAAAGAAATAAAATATTTATTACAAAAATGCAACTAAAAAAATTAACTTATAAATTTTCAGGAAATACTCGACATACCGTGAATTCTCATATAATGTGGACGCTCTCGGCGTAGGCGGCACTGTGGAACAGATGGTCATCTTCTCGCAAGACTCTTTCCTGCCAAGATCCGCCAGCCTTAATTTGACTGCTGAAGTATTCGGCCACAACATCAATGTTCTTGAGGTACTTAAGGATTCCAGATTTTTGTATACAAGTTATTTTGAACATAATTCCCAAAGGAAACGATCATTATGCAGAAAATTACTCTGTGAACTTTAGACGAATAACGATTGCCAATTTAAAACGAAATTGATTTGCCGTATTTGAGATGGATGAGTTTCTCAATGAAGTTTTTAATTATGAAAATAAAAACTGAGTCCAATATATTTGTTCACTTAACATTATTGTTGTTCTTAATTCACAGATTGGTGGTCGTCAAGGAAACTTAGACAAAGTTATGGAGCACTTCTTGGGACCAAAAAGTTTTCTCCGCACTCAAAAGCCTCAAGACATCTATGATGACCTCATAAAACGAATGGAAGAGTCTGCGCAGAAGGTAGAGAAGAGTGTTCGTGGACGTCGCTCTATCAAGAGTGAAGTCGACAACTTTGACAAGCAAGTAAGTGAAAATAATAAAAAACTAAATTATTAAATGAAATGCATATAGTATCACACATTGTACTACAAGTTAATAATAGATTAAAAAATTAAATTACAATAATTTTCAAATAATAAATTTGGAGATAAATTTGGAGTTCATTGGATACTATACCATATCCAGGTTAATCATGGTGTTAAAGTTTAAAAATTTACCAGACTAATAACCTAATGCCTTTCGGGCATCAACCAGCATTAAAAAATATTTACTGACACATTTTTTCCAGATTAAAGGAAAAGTAGTCAACTATAACAATGAACTAGACTTGGACGTCTACCTTAAACTGTTCGGTACTGACGCCATATTCCTCTCCCTCGGAGACGACAAAGGGTTCAATGCTGACAACATCTTGGATCAGTTCTTGAAACTTATGAATGAAGGCATGAATAAGATCAAGAGGTTCCAGGTAATAAAATGATTATAATTACGATTCGTGTCATTAATTATTTTTAACAATATCATGTATATATGTCTGAAAATTAATGATGATTGCAGCAAGAAGTCCGTGGTCACCTTCTATTTTTGGATGCCGAGCTCTCATACCCAACATCGACTGGTCTACCTCTGAAATTGGACTTGGTGGGAGCAGCTACTGGCCGAGTTGAAGTTTCGACAAGCATCAACGTTAAGGAATGCCTCAAATCACCCGAGAACGCCAAAGTTGACATCAAACTTGTACCTAGCTCAGATGTCGAAATCAATGGAATCTTCTTCGTAGACGCTGACGCTGTGTCCGCCGGATTGAAAGTTACCTCAAACTTACACTCTTCGACAGGCGGTCACCTGATTGCGAAGGTTATTGAGGGTGGTCGTGGAATCGACATCCAATTTGCCCTTCCAATCGACAAACAGGAAATTCTGACAGCTTCAAGTGATGTCGTTTACTTCTCGGCAGAAAAAGGTAGTATGGAGAAACAAACATCTGCTGTAATTGAAAAAGGCAAGAGCTACGCAGAATGCTTCGATCAGCTATCTGCAGTGATTGGACTTACATTATGCGGCGAATTATCTCTGCCATTCTCAGTATCTGGTGAGATTTTTTTAAATAAGAAAAGTTTAGTAAATGAAATTTTGTGTATTACTTATTATTAATTACAAAATAATTTCAGGGCCTGAAGCACAAACGTCAATTTCGAAGTTTATGGCTCGCTTCCCTCTCACCGGACCTGCTAAAGTGAAGTTAGTGCTAGAAAAGAGCGATTTAAGAGGCTACCACATTAAGGGAATTGTCCGATCTGATCCCAAACACATGGGCTTCGAAGTATTATTCGACGCTGAAGGTACGATATTTATTAAACTTTCATTTATGTTCCATATAAGGCTCTAAATAAAAATAAAAAAACTAATTGTGATCTTAACGTAAATTCTAAATTTTAACAGGTTCGAAAAACCGCCGAGCTGAAATCCACGGAGACTTTATTAACGCCGACGATGAAAAGACCATTAAAATATCTTTAGACTCTCCTGTCAAGTCGCTGTATGGTCAAGTATCCGTGTTTATAAAACCTTCTGAATATGCATTAATGATAAAAGGAAAGATGGATGCTTCCGAATACTATGCCAGAGCTGGCTTTAGTGTTCAAGGAAATGAGAGGAAGAGCGTCTTTAAGCCTGTCATTGAATATCAACTACCCGATGAGCAGGGTAAACAAGCATTGAAAGTCGATGGGCAGATAACCAAAGAAGTGAATGGACCAAAAACAAATTACAAATTAGAAGGAGTAAAGGTAAAACTTCTAGAGACTCATAACTCACTTACAAAGTACTTAGTACTGGTAACCGTAATAAGTGCAAGTCATTTTTATGAAATATAAATATTGCGTTTACTCTTTAATTAAATACTATTTACACTCAACAAGCAAAATAACTTTATAAAGACCACGGACGTAAAAAAAAGACGGACGTACTCCCAAGAATAAATTTAGTGAAGCACCCATAGTAATACCAACTCTGTAATCGTACAAGTATACACACCCACACATTGACACCATACTGCTATGACATTGACACCATCGCGAATCAAAAATTACAAAATTACGCACACATGGTAAGCGAGCTGTCAGCTGTCAGCTTCACTCTCGATTAGACAAGGTTACGTCCGTTCTTTTTTTACGTCCGTGATAAAGACTCTTAAAAAATTTCTTGCGTAACCAATTTATGCTAATTTAAAGTAAATAAATTAAAAATATTTTTTACCTCTGTACCGATAACAAAGTCCTTTTGTTGTCTTCAAAAATATTAAATATTCAGATTCGACCCCATTGCTCTTTTCTTACTAGTTTAAACAAATTTGTTATTGTTTGAAGCACATTAAGATGAAGCTTAAGGGCGAATACAAACGAGCGTATTTTTCAGTCTGTGAGTCACGTAAAATGAGACGGTTTCATACCAAACGTTAATACTAAAAGTCAACATTTTGCATCGCCGTGTGGTACAAACAGGACTTATTACTAGGTACTATAGGTTATGTATTCTATGACTTTAATACGAAGCCGAATGGAGCATACTCATTTTTTGCGACTCAAAGCTCAAAATAATACGTTCGTTTGGTCTCACCCTAGGATGTTTGAAACGAACGCAACGATTGATAACGACAGAATAAACTGGTGTAACTTTATATTATGCTTTTTTGATTTTCATGGAAACCTAGCCTTGACATCGTAGCACGTCTAGGGATAGATTAATTAACTTATTAACTTATATATTTAAATATATTTAAATCTTGACTGACACTTTTATTTTTATTCAGGTAAACATGCCAAAATCGAATGAGCCTATTACCGTGGATGGCCACTTCAGCCAAGAACCTAGAATCATTGACATAGACTTGAAAGCAAAACAAGGTCAGCACAGTATGTTGGCTTTGTTCTTTAATCGAAATGGTTTCGACTTCAAAACTGAATTCCAAAACACGTTAAATCCCTACATTAATTTCAAAGTAAACGGACATATTGAAAATGTTGGCACCGTAAGTATTCGCTTTATTACTTATTTTGAATACGAGTATACATAATATGTATTACGAGTATATAGATTTACTATGTATTGTTAAAACATAATTATTATGTTTTTTCTTTTTTGTATAACTTGAAACGTGTAACGATTATTTATATACAATTTTGATGTTTATTTATCCGTTAGCAAAAACAGTATGAAAACGCAATCACTACAATTAAATGCTAAATGTTTTCATTATTTTTTAGATATATCACAATGATCTGGAGGTGATGTTTGCTGATTTTAACAACCCACAAAACAAAATCATTATTGGACAACTCTACAAATATTACAAAAAATCTCCCAACGAATTCAGCGTCATTTCTAAGAACAAGTGTAAGTTAATCATGTAATTACATTTGCAGACATTTTCCGTTTAATGATTGAGCTTCAAGAAATTTAACTTTATTTATTTTTTATTTATTTTTTTAGTTGAATTCCTTCCCGTGCCTATCAAGTTGAAATTTGATGCTGAAGTAGACCCTAAGAAATTAGAACTCGACCTTGAGGGTGAATATATAGACAAGAAAATTGACTTCGAAGTAGACGCTAGAACACAGATAAAGAAGCATGGAGACTACAGCGTTAAAATCAAGGGTGAAGTTGACAAGCACGGAATGGAGGCCTTCGCTAAGAGAGACATAATTTCAGCGGAGAAATCAAATGTTGAGAATTACATTCATCTTAAGAACATCGGTAAATATGAACTCTCTGGTGTAGTGCTGCACAAGAATAAAGCTAATGACATGAATGTAGGTGCAGTTGGGCATCTTAAAATCTCTGGTGCTGGCAAGAATGAAGACATCAAGTAAGTTTACTTTTTTCATACCTAAATGATTTTAAATAGGAATATTAATTTTAAATACCCTTATAGGTACGTAGACATAATCATTTAGTTTCAATAGTTACATCCTATAATAAATGTTTGTTCTCATCAGATTCGATATTGGTGTTATCGAGAACAGCAATTTATACTCGTCCCACGCAAAGATTGCAAGCAGCAAGGGCGATATCTTGGACTATCTCCTTAAGGTCACCAGAGGTGCTAACCCCAATGGTCAACTTAAATTCGTTTTGAAAGATACAATTGCTGCAAATGGACAATTCAAAGTCACCGACAATGACGGAAAAGGCAACGGTGTGATTATCATTGACTTCAAAAAGGTAGGATGGAAAAAAAATTTATTTGACTTAAACAGAATGCAAAAGTAAAAATCATTCGGCTCTTATAATTAACAGCCTTACCTTAGGTAATCAACCAGTTTATTCAATTGATTGATTGATTGATTTAGTTAAAATAAATAAATTAAATTGATTTTTTATTACAGGCGGGTCGCAAAATTAAAGGAGACGTTAAGTTCATCGCGAAAGAGCCTATTTTCAACGCTGACGTAGATTTGTTCCTCAACTTCGAGAAGGACAACAATGACAAGCTACGTTTCAGCACTAACAACAAGAGAACGCCCAAACTTCTGGATTCTAAGTGAGTCTGTAGATGCATATGAACTGAATATCTTGGCTCAACAACATTAGAACATTATTACAACATTTACTATATGCAATTTATAAGGAAACTAGTAGTTGGACTAGGATAATTAATTCTGTGCTCGACTGGCAAAAGTGATCGAGCTTCACCTAATATAAATGCCGTCGCCATGTCAGCCATGTGCCAAACATAGATCCTTTATTAATGCTAGGTGAAGCTGAGAAATATTCAGTATTTTCTCAAGTCATATTGACCAAATGGGTTATTTTTATCATATCATCTGTGTCCAATTTTAATACATTGATAGAATACATATAAAAAATATTATGTTCTAATCGTGTACCTTCTTTACAGAAACAAACTTGATTACGCCGGTAAGAAGAGCGAATTGAACATACACCAAGAAGGTTCTCCAACAGAATCTGGTAAATCAAATAGTATGGCTGAAGTCTGCCTGCCCACTGGAAGATGCATCGCTTTGAAAGTTGATCGAGATATAACTAATAAGGACGAGGCACGTATAAAATTCGTCATATTTTCATAATTTACTGCTGAAATGTTCTGACAATAATTATAAAAAAATAGGTTTGAACTTGTCTTCTGTAAATCCTGAATCTTGCCTTGCACACTTGCACATTCGTTACCAATTTAGAAATTATTCAATATCTTTGTCTATTTATCTCGGTATATTTTTTACACCGTGGCTAATATTTTTATCATTTTCTAGGTTTACGACGGGCACGCCGAGGTTGTCCTTTCAGATAGTCCGACACGTGGTGCTGCTGGTTCCACTATCAGCTATAAGACTAAGTTATCTAACTGTAACTTCGATAAGAACGTGATTGATATAAACAGCCAGTTCGACTTCAAGCTCAAAGACGGTGGTAATATCGAGAACACCATCGTTTTCAGGAACGTCCCTAAAGGCGATAAGTCTGACTTCTCTTTTGATGTAAGTTACTTAAATGGCCTTTTTTTTATTTATTTTTTATTTATTTTTAATTTATAATCTTAGCGATTAAAGACACTTCTAACTTTACCTGAATAGCAATTAGTACCTACCGAACAGGCAAAATTTCACTGCAAAGGTTGGAAGATACTTTAATATATTTCGTTACTCGCAGGGTCAAGTAAAAGGTAGCCTAGTGCCCAAACCGATGTCTCTAGTCGCCAGTGCATCCTACACGGAACTGCCTGAAAGTGAAGACAAGTACCGCCTAAAGGCCAGTTACGGAGATGATATCTACGCGGAGGTAGTTGGCTCCTTCGTTATGCACATGCCGGAGAAGGGACAAAGGAAGTGAGTACTCATACAAAAAGAAATTCTACCGAATATTTGGCCATATTATGGTGTAATGATATACTGATACCTAGAGTATTTACCAATCCCATGCCAGTAGCTCAGGGTGTCGTAAGAGGCGACAGAAGTTGACGCTTTTGGTTCGTGATAAGGTTTTGTAGAAGGAATATATTAACAATACCTATTTGTTTTTCCGTCAAGCTTAACAGGCTAGCTACCACAATCTTTTTAAAAGAAGTTGTTTCTCAGACATTTTTGTTTATTTATTTATTTATTTATTGCACCAACAAAGTGCACACTAATACATACAAAAATATCAACAATACAAAATACAGGTAAAGCGCTACTTCAGATATAGGCGCAAGCAGCATTCTCAAACTTTACGTCTTAACTTAACTAAATTAACAAACTTTTATGTCTTCGAATATATCCTTGTAAAATAACCAAACTATTGCAAATATTTGACCAGGTTATTGGACGACTACACCATAACATTCCGTCTGCCATTGGAGCAAGCCCATGACATCAAGTGGATCTCAACCTTCCTTTATCTCCAGCCTGAGAATAAGGACGCTGAAGTAAGTGTCTTAGATATCGCTTAGTAATTAGGATTTAGTATAGACTGAAAGGCTAAAAAAACATCTGATGGTAAATGGTAATATAAGTGGTAATATAATTGTAAATAAAAGTGGTGATGGTAAAGCAACATCAGTCCTGAAAGAGCACTACTTTTTAATTTTACATCTTCTTTGAACTCCATGTCATAGCACTCCAAGAATACCCCGAAAAATCTCATAGTAAATATTGTAGAATAGAAATAATAATACGTATTTGCTATTTCTATAATTACTATAATAACGAAATCTGCATTGTCAGACTGAAAATGTTGTCAATATAACGTAAACTTAGTATAGGTTATTTTTTAATTATTTGGTTCACATTCTTTGTCAGGAGAAGTAAAGTAATGACTGACTCCAATTTGGTCAAATTTTTCATTTTCGTATTATTTTCAGGTGACCTTAATCGAATCTGTTCAAATAAACGGTGATGTCTACAAACTAGACGCCAACGGAAAATACGGATTCAAAGCTGGCAATACTAAAATTAAAGTGTTGGTGCCTCATAATGATCCCTTGGTACTCGATGCCAATTACCAGGCCGACCTTGATGGTAAGTTAGCGATACGATTTTTAACTATGATTCATACCCTGATAACTTATCTTCTTTAGCATTCAAAACAAGGTCAGATTTCTGTACAAATTAAATTTAAAAGTTTATATTCCTTGAAAATAATGTGTTATTCTTACCACATTGAAATTTCTACGAGTAAATAATAATTTTTATTATTTTTTATATTATTATCTTCATTTCAATTTTGATCATTTTGAATATCTTCAATATTAATTAAGTTTACAATTCTCAAATTTTCATCTTGATTTTCACATGATTCTAGTACCGGATTTCTACTTAAACAGTCCGCTTCTAAATTTTATTTTCCTGAATTCAGAAAAATTGTATTCTACAATATCTCTTAAACAAAAACAAAACAAAACCCAAACGATCCCTTTTTGTTCCAAGGTTTGAGTTGCTATTACCGTTATTGTATTGTTACCATCAGGAGACACAAAGACCGGCAGCGTTGAACTAAAGGCTCAGTATGGCAAAGGCAAGTCAGCGCAAATGGCTGCGCGTGCTGCCGTAGCTCCTCAGCATGCTGAGATCAAGCTATCCGCTAACGCTCCACAAGCTGAGAAATTCAAGCGATTTGAGATCGACTTCAGCTCCAAAGTAAGAATCTCATGGCAATGATGCTTTTCTGTTAATCTTTCGCGTGTTTTCTTTGAAACCGATGTTGTTATTGTTCCTTATTATACTATTAAAAATGAATACCAATGAGCAGGCATCTATTTTATGCTATTGTATTATGGGAATCACAGGAATTGCCATGTGTGGTTTTATTTCAAACTGCAAAGTCTTTATTGTTATGTGTTGTAATATTAGCACCGTTTTGATATTATATTTAGGATCTTTTGGTTCTCATCTATGTTTATTTACCAGAAACCAACTCCAGACACTATCAGCACAGCGTTAGTAGTGGACGCTGACGGTCGCGTCTACAAGTCTGACAGCGTGGTCGTTTACTCCAAGTCCAGCCCACTCTTCGATCTCAAGTTCATCGGCCCTGATAGTCCTAAACAGAGCAGGTGAGTAACCATAGGATGGAAATTAAAGTAAGCTGATTAAGTTGTGTAATTAAGCAGAAAACATAAGTTGATCGATGTGTAAAAAACTTTTCTGGCTATAATTTTAATCAAATAAATTCAATTTAGTTATTACTAACGAGACTATATATTTTGTCAAAACAATTTCAAAAAGTTACAATTTCGTTTATCCGAAAAAAAATAACATTAAATCTTTTGATTACAGAGTCTATGTTAAGGGCATATCTATGAGCTCGTCCCAAGCCAAGGTGGAAATGAAGGTCGAAAACATCTACGACTTCAATATGGACATGAACGCCGAAGGAAACTTCCAGAAAGATAACATAGCTTTGAAGTATCAGGGCAACTCAGAGAAGTTGGGAATGAAGAACTATATAGTGGACATTTCCAGCAAAGATGCTGGTAATGGCAAGAGGCTAGAATTCACCGCCTCTAACGATAATAAGAACATCTTGAGCGGCAGGTAGGTTATACTTGAGTTTTTAAATGTCCATATTGGTGATCATAAAATTAAGTAGTGTCTGTGTTATTCGATTTTTGTCCAGATTTGTATTATATTCATTATTCTATGTATCTAACTCAATATACAATAGCATATGGTCTATCTTTTATGACAGGTGACTAGACTTTACTACCAGATTTTTTCTTCCACAGCACCTCGTTCATCAGCAAGCAAGAGGGCCCGAAGACCATTATCGAAGGATCCGGATCCGTGACCCTTAAGGATCAACAGAAACCCGCCAACTTTAAATACATTCGCACGCTTCTCACCGAAGGCAATGAACAAGGTGTTGAGGTAACTTTACATATTTTGTTTCTTTTTCTCAATTTTCACGCTTCACCTTTTTAACTAACGAGCAAACTTCATGACTTGTACCTTATTTTCTTCTTTGAATATCTTTAGAAACATACAAAAATTAATCTTTACATAACTACAATATTAATTTAAATGAATTCACAGTATTCGTTTCTACATCATTGCTTCGATGATCCTCGCATTCTAGAAACTAATATATGCTTAGTATTGTTTAATGTAAACTAACATAAATAAAATAAACTTCAATTTTCAGACGTTTATGAATCTGGCCATCGGAGATCGCAGTTACGTGGCTGAGTCTCGTGTCACCAACTTAGAGTACAAAAACTCTGTCGTCTTCTGTGAGGAAAAGAAACAATGTGCGCATGCTGACATCATCTCCAAGATCAATGTCCAGAGTAAGTTTTAAGACTTACTTGTCAGATTCGCGGAAATACTTCTTCTTCTTCCATAATCATTACTGGGTGCTCATAAACAAATTGGGTTTATTCCACTACGCTGTTATAGTGCATAAAAAAATCGGGGAAAGGTTATATAACTTTCAACCCAAATCTAACACTCTTGCTTTACACAGCTGCCTCGAAAGAAACCATAATGAAATGCTCTAAAATTTCTTGCTTTCAGAACCCGGTGTCATTCAGCACCTAGTAAACATGGGCTTGGATCTTCGCAAGCTAGGTTTCGCGCCCGAGTTCGGTCTTCAGATCAACAACGAGTTCTCTGAAAAGAAATTCCCGCAATATGATTTGAACCTCCACATCAACAAGGAAGACAAGAAGTACCATCTCCATATGTACAGCCAGCCTGACTTTGGCAGTAAGAATCAGTTTCAGATTACAAAACTTATTCATCTTTTGCGATTCTATTGAACAATTTTCTATGAACTTTTGAAGTCAAATCTTGAGTCTATAGTGATTTTACGAGAGATCTAACTCACTCAATAAGAGACTTAGCTAATTCAAATGCACATTTCGTAAAAATATGCGAGAAATTACCCTTAAGCTGCATAAATAAATGCCTCCACAACGCCAACCTATAATCATGAAATCTTCAATAGTAGTAAAATGACAAGGACTTTTTAGTTCAATTACATCTCCTACATAATTTGTTACCTTACAAGGAAATATCTCCTTAAAATCAAAAATAACAGTAACTTTAAATAAATCCAATCTTTGGGCATAAGAAACTTACTTATTTCCTGTATTTTTACAGAATTCCCGGCGGGTATCACCGTGACCTTACCCCAAAGAGTGTTGGCTCTGGAGTCCTTAGTCCAATACCCAACCGGCAAGAACTTGCCTTTCCCCATCCACGGAGAGGTTTCCATGTACCCTGACAAGAACAGGCCGCAACAGAAGACCGGTGCGAGATTCAATATAGACCTTTCAACTGGTGACAACCAGGGATCCGCTATCGCTGAATTTGGCTTCAGTCATCCTAAATTGGGCAAGGTAGACGATATTTTCATATTATAAAAAATAACAGTATGGATCACTGGAACACATGATCTGAATATATAAAATATTGTTCAAGTGTTTCAATTTTTTTTTGTTATAAATATAAATAGATTCGGTCGTTATGAAATCGCTGCCGAGTTATCATTTTTTTAAACTAGTAATAAAGGCCGTATTCGAGAGAATAACCAAATATTTATTATTTGTCAAACTTGTTGTTGATGCCATCTTAATTTTCCAGGAGGCAACAATGAAACTCCGTGGTAAGCTCCAACGACCAGACGAGAAAACTCTGCTGATTGAGACCACCGCCACTGCTTCCCACCCGAGCCTTGGAGGCGTAAGTGTTTATGAATTAACTTGAAAAATTTATAAATTATGTTTCGAATTCAAAGCTACAAATTTTCTATCTCATATATTTCATGTTTTTTATTTCTTTTAGGACCGTGAACAAAAGTTCTACTTGGAAGTAAATCCAGTCCACATCAAATCCTACGTGAGTATACCTACATAGTTCTCTTTAATATAATCTTAAAAAACACTCTCAATTAAGTCACCTTTTATACAAAAAAAAACTAGATCAAAATTGGTTCATCCGTTTGGGAGACATACAGATACACAGATACACCGGCACACTTATACACAGATACACAGGCACACTAGCACACTCACGCGAGCAGTGATAGCCTAGCGGTTATAACGTTGGTCTCTCGAACGGAGAGGCCCGAGTTCAAATCCTGGCACGCACCTCTGATTTTCAAATATTATGTGCGTATTATACCTAAGTTAATAAAATTATCACTTGCTTCGGTGAAGGAAAACATCGTGAGGAAACCTGCACACCGGAGAGTTCTTCATAAAGTTCTTTAAGGTGTGTGAAGTCTACCAATCCGCACTTGGCCAGCGTGGTAGACTATGGCCTGTGTACCCCTCACATTGTGAGAGGAGACCCCGAGCCCAGCAGTGGGACAATTATGGGTTGTTGCTTGCTACACAGGCACACTTATACACAGATACACAGACACGTCAAACTTATAAATCCCCTCTTTTTTCGTTGTTGGTTAAAAATAAGTCACAGTTATTATCTGTTTAACTAACATAATATTCTTTGTGCATTCATGACTAACAATATAAAATCTTTTCTGAATTTTATTTGGATATGCTATAAGATCTATTCATATTTTTGCAGCTGGAAACTCCCATCGTCAAGATATTCGACGTTGAAGGCAGCGCGATCCTCAAGGACAATCTCCAGCAAGGAGAAGTAACCTTCTCCCTCCTAGAAGGCAAACCTGTGATCTTCAAGGCTGTTGCCAAAGACTTCCAGTACTACGAGTTTACTACCGGATACAGTGGTAGATACAGTTACCTACTTCTGATTACCGAGACGTGCTTTGCTATATTTTAATATTCAATTTCCCCACCTTTGGATTGTGAATTTCAATAAAGTATGAAAAGACCGAATTTACACAAAAAATATTTTTTGATAATAATATGAGCTTGCTAAATTCCTAGTAATTAATTAATACTAAGATACTAAGATTTAATAATAGGCGTAGGCTTATCCGTCTGTCTATTTGTCTTCTGTCTGATCGTGGCATATTTCATCAGATGAGAAAGAACGCAAGCTCTCTGTCATCGGTCGCATCGAGCCGGAGAAACGAATGGACATTTCCGCAGACATCATCTTACCTGGACAGAAGAAAAACATCGCCCATGGTGCCCTCTTCTTGGACAAGGACAATCTCGTCAAGAGCGACTATGGCGTCTCTAAGGATAACTTCAACTATTTCATTGTAAGTGTTCATTCATTCATGTCTCTTCCCTAAATGTTATAATTTTAAAATTTCTGTAACATTTCGTTTACTTTTTATATTATTACAAAACCACAGTTGACGGTCACGGTTTTGATGATGATTTTTAAATTATTATAATAGTAAAAAGCATTGTCGCTCAATTGTGATCCCTAAAGAGCATTCCCCACAAGGTTTTGGGATTAATTTCCAACTGCCGTTTACTTGCCATTGGCCATGTTCACTTTAGTTGAGAAAGTCCTAGTGAGAGTGTCAGGTCCTAAGCGTTTTACTTGACATTTATTTCTTCATCCAGAAAGCCCTGAAGAATGACGTAACGAACTTGGAGACCAGAGTGAAAACTCTTGGCGAGAAGGCAAGTGAAGAGTTCAAGAAGATGATGAAACGTGTTGAGCCAACCATCAAACAGCTGGAGCAGGCTTACGAGGCTGACTTCCAGAAGCTCGTCCAAGATATCACCAACGATCAAACCTTGAAAGAGATCTCCGAATCTATGTAAGTTGACTTACTTGGAAGCAAAAAGGTTTTTTATCTGATTCAGAGTTAGCAGAAATTTTAGCAACTGAAACCTAATCGGCAGTGAACCAGTGTCTTCAGAGCTTTCTTTGAAGTTGCATAAGATCGCACCGGGAACCTTCTATATAAATTCCTATGAGATATCACATCCCGGGAACCTAGGTATTAAAATAACTTTGGTGTACCCCAAACAACAAAATTTGAAGCCATTCAAAATTTGTCGGTAATAATGTTGATATTTGTTCTAATTGCAAAAACAATTTACAGGAAACACATTATCCAGCTAGTAGCGAAGATGATCGACGATTTCGTCTCAATCACAAAGCCGATCGTTGAAAAGATCAACCAGGGAGTCAAGGACATGTGCCAGAAGATTACAGAAATGTACGAGAAACAGGTAAAAGGTTTCATACTTTGGTTAGGATTTTGGAATTATTCATATCTTAATGGATGACAAAAGGGGTGAGCCGAGTTTTTCGTTAGATTAAAATTGTCACGTATCAATTACTACAGATCGTTTACTCTATTAGTTAAATAACTTTTTCAATTCAAGGATTGTATCAAACATCTTCTGTGGATTTTAATTCTTTTAAATTTGCTTTTGCCAGTTACGTCTCAAGATTAAACTAACTATACACATTCTACTGTAACTCAATTTTTCTTTAACATCATTTAATTTAATATATGAAATACCGAAAACAATCAAATATTGTGGTTATTTAAAACCTTTCTTTTTGACAGGTGGAACCGCAAATCAAACAGCTTTACAACAATATCTCGACGATGCTCAAAGAAAGCCTGGACGCTGTCATCGACGTCGCTACGTACTACGTCGCTTTAGCAACGGACTTCTTCGAGAAACATAAGCCAGAAATCCAGGAATTGACCAATACCTTCACTGAGATCTTCAAGGGTAAGTTGCGATGGTTTCAATGCTAAAGCCCCTTCATTAGAATTAAAATCTGCCATAAAAACATAACAAGGCAGTAAATTGCATTACTAGCTTAAAATAATATTAACAATATTTCATAGTAAAAGTTTTCCCGTAATTACCATAATAAATTTTTTACAGACTTGACAAGAATCCTGGTAGCACAACTTAAGGAATGGCGTGCAAAGATCACAGCTATTATGTCAGACCTCGCTTCTCAAATCAAGGAACTGCCCGTTATTTCCTTCATCAAAGAAAAGGTGAGTAGTAATAGTCATTTACTGTGATAACTATCTGTCTCATAGATTCAGTTCATCATATCTTAGCCTAGAGACTCTCTTTTTGTTTTGTGTTTATTAGTTCATTGTTAATATCGTATTCCTTAAAACTTTTGAGCGGTCAATATCACATTTGATGAGAAACTAATTTAATCTACTAATTTTCTAGTGGCAAGAGCTGTCAATCCCACAACAACTCCTGAGCATTGTCAAAGAGATCCATAGGACAGTTCGTGACATCCTGCCCACTGAAGAAGTGAAGAGCTTCGCTGACGCTCTCTACGGCTACGTTGAGAAGGTATGTTGAATGATTTCTAATCATTCCTCTCCCTCCCCTCTGATGATATACATCATTTCTAACCTATAAGATATCATATTTTTCTAAAATTGTCGTTTCTTCTTTAGATCTTAAAAATACTAGCAGTAAATTATCAGAACTCAAAGATGAGAAATAAGAGAAAAAATAAGTTTTTCTTTTCCCTCATGTACAACTATTTATTTAAGTTAACATTTTTCTTCAGATTAGTGTATTGTGTCGGTTTAACACAATTGGGTATTTATTTATTTATTTATTTATTAAGGTTCACCAACAGTTTCTACATGAATAACAATGTGTAGTTACAAAACAAAATGTCATAATATGCTACATGCGAAACCAATTATAGGCAAACACAGCTTTCACCAAGAACTGATACAGTATGAAGTGTGGGTAACCAAATAAAAAGTATTAAATTACATTATATAAAATAGAAATAAAAACAAGAACACGAACGCGGTATTAAATATCATCGAAGGTTCTTTTCAAAATTATAGGATATAAGAAAATGATATTGAGTGAGTTCAAATAATTTTATTAATCACAACTAAATATAATCCAAGACGTAAAGACTAAAGTGCCCGCAATAAAAGAGTACCTCCAGAGAAACGAAACTAACCATTTTCCTTGAATAATTATTCCAACCACTTACAATATTATGAAATCATGACAATAACAATTTAACGGAAACAATAATTGCAGAAACTGAACCAACAAAAGGTAGATGACGTGGCGGAACTACGCGTGGTGTACGAGAAGCTGGTGGCAGCCGTCAGCTCGCTGATGAAGTTCGTGAGGAACCAGCTCAACGAGCTCGGCGTCTCCAACATGCCCATGGTTAATAGTGTAAGTTATTTGGAAGTCATTTTTTGGTAGCATGTAGTAATTTGGAGGAGTATAATACCACCTTGGTAGTATCACATAGTATCAAGAGCGTGAAATTACAGGGTATTTTGTGGCTAATTGTGGATTTAAGTGCTCTAATTTGTTATAGTTTTTGCTTGCTATATAAGGTATAACTAATATTAAATCAAGTAAATACAGCCACAAATTTAGTTATGGTAACATCTGAGAACCGTAGAGATATTCACAATTGATATAATGACATGGCTATTACACACGATTGACTAATACCTAATTACATTAACATACGATCTAGGATGATCAAAATATTACTATCAAAATATGAATAGAAAAGATAGAAACGTTTTGAATATTATGGCCGTTTTCCAGCAAAACCGAGACAAGCCGAAGATGAGGAGAAAGAGATGCGACATATATCTTCATTTTCTCATCTCCTTTCCGCCTAGGTGAAATTACATGATGCCTACCGATAACTGATTGATTGATTACGCTTTTGCTATGCTCTTTCTTTCTCGATTTTAGGAAAAACCGGCCTTTACACACGATATTTCAATTAAATTAAATTTAATCTTAAAGTGAATGACGTATAATTTTTTACACAGCTGCCATTTATTGGGCCTACTGCATTCTCCGCGCCGACCTTCGGTGGCTCTATTTCCTTCAGCATTGTGAACCAGCTGCTCCGTGGCGACATCCCCAATCCGATAGAATTGATCAAAGCATACAGACCACGCTCGCTGAACCCACTCGACGAGATGCCCGCCAAATGTAAGTCTAACTTGTTGTTAAGAACCAGTTTTTTGCAGAATCCTGTTTAGTGTTCAAAGTGTAGCATTCCCACGAAGACCATGCAGAATCCCGCAAAAAGCGGATTGATTATTGCAAATCCATTTTGTTACCACAAACGAAATTTCGTCATTCAGCTTCAATACTAGGACTTTCATAGAATTTCACGTCAACATGTTATTCATAGTTAGGTATTTTCTCAATGAACATAAGTTCAAGTATTTTTTCTGCTTACGATCCAAAAAGGTGCAAACACTTAAACCTCTATGAACTTGTATTTTAAATAGCTGATTACCAATCTCCTTATACCTATATAACCTATTTGTAATTCCTGTCTTCACCCCCTCAGTACGAGCGGTAGTAGTCAATGGCCAGCACATCTTCACATTCGACGGGCGCCATCTGACGTTCCCCGGAAGCTGCCGCTACACCCTCGTCCACGACCACGTCGACAGGAACTTCACCCTCATCACCCAGCTGAACAACGGACAACCCAAGGCCCTCATCCTGGTTGACAAGAGTGGCACTACCATCGAACTCAAGGAGAATGGACAGGTAAGCATACTGTTACTTATGTATTATGTATGTTACGTATAGCAACATTGCTATAAGTACGTCGCACGATGACGTCACACCTGACTGAAATACGCTATCGAAGTTTTCTATTACACTCGCACTTAAATACAAGTTCCGAACATGAATGATGATGGACACTCCTCAGGCATCCTCACCTGGTGTACAAGGAGATCTCCCTTTGCTTAACTGGTAATATTATCTTTGCCATCAAACTACTCGTCGTGTTACGGGTTTGTAAGTGAGTTATTTCAATCTTCTTTTTTGTTACGCATCGGTAATGCCCTTAGTTAATGATGTCCACGTGTGACGGTGACCATATATATACCATCAGATCTACTCGTTTGTCTATAGTAGAGACTCTTACACAAAAAAAATAATCTTTACTTTTCCCCAGGTCGCATTAAACGGCGCTAACCACGGCTTCCCGGTGATCGAGCAAGATGTGTTTGCGTTCAGACAAACCAACGGCCGTATTGGTCTCGGGTCGAGCTACGGTCTCATGGTCTTCTGTACTAGCAAGCTTGAGGTCAGTCTTCTTTTGTACTACTTCTTTATTTTCTGATTGTTCTTCGACATTTGTTACACGTGCTACGTAGAAATCTAGTAGCTTCCAGGCCTCCTGTGATGTCTGCTACATAAGAGTGAACAGGCTTTTATTGAGTAAGCTTACCATCCCGGATTTTTGATTTGATGATAATGCACTGAATCCAAATACAAGCAAAAACTTTACAAAAGCAGAAGATTTTCTTTCTTTTACGGCAGGGACTTAAAAGTAATAAGACTAACAGCTTTTCCTCAACAGGTGTGCTACATCGAAGTAAACGGCTTCTACCTCGGCAAGATCCGCGGTCTTCTCGGAGATGGAAACAATGAACCTTTCGATGACTTCAGGCTTCCCAATGGCAAGGTAAGTTAAATATAAAATCTGCAAGGATACTAAAATATTGCAAAAAGGCGAAAGTATAAAAAAATGTGAAACGTTCACATTGAACTTAACTTGACTCATAAATTTTAATAACTTTCAAATCCCAGATTTTTTTGTGGTTTATATTATAATTACGAGTATGACAAAAGTATAATATTTTCTGTTTTTTTTTTTTATTCAAAATAGATAACATACAACCTCTACCATCTCTTCGTTCCCAGATCTCCTCATCAGAGAGCGAGTTCGGCAACGCCTACCGCCTGTCCGCGAGCTGTGCGCAGGTGAAGACTCCAGAACATTCCCACCAGCAACACGTGATGCAGATGCCGGCTGCCTGCGAGGCTGTCTTTGGGGGCGTGTCTCCTCTCAGACCACTTTCGCTGTTCCTGGATGTTACGCCATTCAGGTAACGTATGAATACTGAACGCTAGAAATCTGCGTCATTTGTGTGAAAAATAAGTGAGGAAGGAAAGAAAAGATACGTTTTTATCTCTAAATTACAGTAATATTAAATAAAAACCGTTGTTTAAAAAAACGCCGTCCAAATCGGTAAATGTTATGTTCATTCACTATGCATTAAGGGTCACAATGAAAACTTGAAACTACCACCGATTGGGTGCCTTATTAAAAGAGGAGAAGAAACTCAATCTTTTTGAAGATTTTCTTTTGAAAAATAAGGCATCTCATCACTCTGACCTTACCCTTTTACCTCCAGACAAGCATGCATCCACGCTGTAACCAGCGACGATGACGCAGCCTACCAACAAGCCTGTGACCTCGCGCGAGGATACGCAGCCCTGGCCCTAACTGGCATGTTACCAGCCATCCTACCAGAGCGTTGTGTCAAGTGCACAGACGCTGACACACCAAAATCAATCGGCGACACGTACGAAATTAAACTGCCTAACAAACAAGCTGATATCATCGTGACCTTTGACATCACCAAGGTAACACTTTAGGGCTCATTCTTTTTTAACTCGACATTCATGATGATAAACATATTTTTTGCCATAATTTTAGATTATAGTGTTCTTACTTCCATTTTTCCTGTATTTATGACGTAATATACGATTTGAAATTGATCTAAACTTCATAATATAGACTAACCTATTAACATAATTTAAAACCATGAGATAAGATTACAACATAACAAAACTTGCTTAATATATCCAGAACATTATTTTATAATAGTTTTCTTTTCTTGGGATACGAATAATTGTTTTTTTTTTGTAGTTTATTTGTATTAGAAACATAATTGATTAATGTTATGTTTCATGTGCAACCATTTTGATTAAGTTTCTGAACGAAACTAATATTGTTTTATCATGACAGGGCAACGAAAAGCAATATAAGGAAGTTGCAGTACCATTGGTGGGAGCGCTGGTTGACAGTCTGAAGAGCAAGCGCATTAACGACATCAAGGTGTATCTTGTAGGTGTCACCTCGGAGTACCCCTACCCCATCATATATGATACTGATCGTGAGTACTTGAATGTTTGTTTAAGTTTTTATGTTTGTTGCTTCAGGAGGAGGAAAGTGACTAGTCTTCTACTAAGTTAGTGCGCTCACCATCTTGGACTTCATCGCCACTTACAATTAGTTGGGATAGTTTTCAAGCATTAACTTATTTTGTGTAAAAAAAAAATTTATAGAGACACAAAACATAATAGGACGTATAGTTTAAGTAATATTAAGTCGTTAAAGTTTCCGAAAGCAAATAGTAAATAGTAGAATATAATTATGTTCATATCTCAAAAATTAACGAATAAAAATTCTTTAAAATGCGGTTATTCACAAAGTAAATTAATAACGAGTAGCTTAGACGTGAGTGATATTAGAAAACTATATTTTTTCTAGTGAAACTGAAACAGCCGAAGATCCAGTTCACGGACGAGAGTCACTACGATCTCATCAAGCCCCTCAACTTGCACCAGCCGGCGCTCAACAAATACGAGGAGATCGCTGTCAACATTATCAACGATATTAAACAGAAGTTCGGTAAGAAAACAAAACAACTCCAGCGAATTCTGTGCGCCTAGTACACACACGTACCACGCACATTCATCATGTCGGTTTTTGGCTGTCGGATCGTAAAAATTTTCCTCTCATATTTTTTCCAAACGCCCCTTAAGAAGTATAACTTCAAAAATATCAACTATAAAACTGCTACTTCTAGAGAATGTGGCCCCAGCATGTGGTGATGACATGTCGATTATTATTAGTGATAAATCTTTTACAAATGCATTGGAATATAAATAAAAATAAGTAAAAAGTAAAATTTCTAAAAAAAGACCATGTTAAGCCGAAGTTTATGGCGATATGAAAAACATTCAACAATTGGCAACAAGTGGTCGCAAAAGTTAATTTTATCGCGCTAACATTATTAATTTTATTGTTATTGTCGCAACCTTCCGTAGATGAAAGTGTAAATAATTTTTTAACTCAATTATTGAGATTTTGTTTTATTATTCCATTTCTATTTTATTATCGAGTTTCCGTTTGCTTTTAGGTATTTATAACTCAATGGTCACTTACCATTCAATCATGGACTTGCCGCTCCGACCGGGAGCAGTCAAACACTTTATCGACGTCATCGAAGAAAAATGCGAAAGACATTTCTTCGCTGTAAGTATTTTTAGTTTGTAAATAGCAAATCGTTTCATTTGTTCGCACTTAGTCAAGAAGACGAGAATATTTTTTGCCCGTAACTTTTCTTGCTATATGCCCTGTACATAAATAGCTGTTAGAAAAACTGTAGTTAATTATTTGAAATAACACAAATCTTAAATTATTTCTTAAATTATACTATCCCAAGCAACGATACATCAGTGACTGCATGGTCAGGTTATGTAACATGTTTTACTCGTATTAAAGTAATATATGTAAAGATAACTTGTTTTGCTCATATACTTTTTTATTTTTCCAAAATATCCTTACTCAGGTTAGATTAGGTTAAGTTTTTCACTCCCATAAATAGCTGTCAACAAAAATTGGTTTACCTATTTTAAGTTCTTGCAAAAAATAATGTTCTTCAAATCTCTGGTTTCGTTAACCATCACACTGATTTTCCAGATTGACGTAGCAATGCAAGTGATGTACGGGGGCCAACGTACTCAGGACGCTATGACTCAGACCCTCATCACGGGATCCAAGAGCATCACAATGGGAGGAAAACCCGTTATTGGTGAGTTACAGAAAAAAAAACTTTTTTTAACCAACTTCAAAAAAGGATGAGGTTATCAATTCAGTTGTATATTTTTAATATTTGTTATCTCAGAAATGCGTTCATTTATCAACTGCCTAATTTCCCATATTTTTTTGATCATTCACGAGGAATTGAAAAAATTTCTAAAATATTATGTAATTCTAATATATTATACTTTTACATGGTGATATTGATGTGTTTTTCGAAGACGATTTCTTAGAACTCGCTATTTGTAAAAAATTTGATTATTAAATTACATATTATCATCACTTTGTTATTACAAATCTAAATTAAACCATCTAATGTGCTACGTGAACAAATGATCAAAACTATTTTCTGAATTGTATTTTGACTGTCATCTAAACTTCTTTTCACAGTTGCACAAAAGAATATGGAGGCTAAGCAGGGAGCCGTAGACTTGCCGGAAGACTCCTGCGTGGAATTAATGTATAAGGTAAATGTTTTAGTTTTTTAATGAGATAATTTACTAAAGATGTATGTAAATAATTGTAAGTTGAACTATATATTTATTTTTATCAGTCCTATATTTCTGCCATAGCCAGTAAAGCTTCAATCATTTTAATGCTAAAGTAAAGGATTCCAATTTTGTAATTAAGTATATATATAAAGAAGTCCCCTCTTAACGTCAGAATATAGAAAATTTTGTTCCTCTTTTATAAGAATATTGTTGGCGTAGTTAAAGTATTTATAAAGAAACATGTTAATAGTTTAAAAAAACTAGGATTATGCAACAGCATAACTCTTCGGTTAACAAACCGTTAAGTAGTTCCCTCAACTGAAGCTAAACCTGTGTGTATTTAGAGGTCATACTTATCACAAAAATGCATTGTCATCAGAACTAAAGCAATAATTATGTAAAATTTCAACTTCCTAGGGTGAGTGGAAGTAGGTCTAATTAGGCTTCCAAAATTTGACCCAAACAAACAAACAAACAGGGCAACTTAAATAAAAACGTTTAAAAATGAGGAAAGCTTAATTTCATAGACTATTTTCTTGGCTGACAATGCATCGTTGTTGTTTGCCGTGGATGACGGTAACCACTGACAATCAGGATGCTTGTTTGTTGGCTAGTTACATAAAAAACAGATTTGAGCATCGATCCTGCTCGAAGGACCAAAATTTAAAATTGATTGCTCCTGTAATACGCAAGTGATTGCTCCTGTAATACGCAAGTATTACATAAGGGATGTACATTAGGGAAGTTGAGGCTCATAATAACACAACAAATTCCCCTCCAGCTGGACAGCTACATAATCTCCGGCCCAGCGTTCTGCGAGCAGTCTCCAGAACAACAGAAGGCGGTGCTGCAGCAGACGGTAAATGGCATCACCAGCGCCATAATGCGGGAGACACTGCTGCAGCAGTGCACCTGCGTCTACGTCGACCCCTTCAGGGTGCGCTCCGTGTGCGTCAACAAGGAGAGGAAGATAGCTGTAAGTGACACCTTTTTTAGCACTTTAGCAGGATTTAACAAAGATAGTGACATCGCGTAATATGGCGAAAACAATCGTTATAAGAACCAATAAATATAAAGACGGTAGAAGTATAGAAGGAACTCCATACGCATTTGACCAACGTACACATGGACACGAAATGGGATCCAACGAATCAATACTGAAAACTAATCACTTTTATTGCATCCGTGTGCGGTTTATGTGTGCGTTTCTCCATACAGAAGTATTTACTAGTCCTTATATGTTATCTATTCTGTAGTTATGTAGCGGGTGTGTTAGCGGGATTTGGTAACTGTCACGTGTGACAGTCACTGTTGGCAAAGGTGAAATTTATCGTGACCACCCGAATACGAATATTCATCCACTACATTAGCCGCTGCATTTCATATTTATGCTTTATTTTTCTTCTCTCTTCTTTCTTCAATCCTTTGGTGTTGTTGATGTACATGGGCGATGAGCTCTTAGCATCAGATGGCTCGTCTGCTAAAAAGATTTGAGCATCGATATCCTGCTCGAAGGACCAAGATTTGATATTAAGTTGGTTTGGTCGACAAAGGCCTTATTATCAACCATCTACCATCTTCAACATGTCCATAGTTTCTATCTTGACAATATCCTCTTACCATACGCTTATCACGAAAGAAAAAGTTTGCCAGTGGTCTCAAAGTTTTGTGAAGTGTGCACTTTGGCAATAGTTGACAACGGCATTCATGCCTTTGTTGAAGATGTTATGAAATTTGTTACTGATTATTTTTAACAGACTTCAAAAAAGGAGTAGGTATTCAATTCGACTGTATTTTTTTACATAATTATGTTTGTTACCTTAAAACTTTCGACTGGGTGAACCGATTCTGATGATTCTTTTTTTAATCGAAAGCTGGTGCTTGTCATGTGGTCCCACTTAAATTTGAGTGAGATTTGATGTGTAGTTTTTGAGTTATCCCTAATTTTGAAGTCGGTTTTATTTTGTTAAGAATTATTTGACGTAAAATATATGGTCTTATTGCAGGGTCGCAGACGAAAGTAAAGAGGAACAGACTGCCCACCGTAGACCGTACTGTGATCCGGCAACACCTACCCAATACTCTTAGTCTTAGTTCTTAAGTAAACGGACTCTGACGAATAACTAACATACATACAACATGCAAACGGGATTCACTATTCAAAACCCGTAGACGAGAATCTCATATTTCTTCCAATTCACCATCAAGAATCTCATCATTAATTGTAAATGTTACTATAAAATTAAATTTCTCGTGACGTATTAATTTATTGTTGAGAACCTTATTTCGAAATGTTAATTTTATGTTAAAAGTTAGTTAGGTAATTGTTATTATTTTTAGAATTTTTATTGGCTTACAGCGTTGTAATCGTGTCGTGTCCGTGTCGTTGCGAGTCCGAATCGTATGTAGACGAGCTGTTTTTATGAATAGTGCTATTTATAGTAAAATACCAATTTCATCTATAGGTATTATTGAAATAATCGAATTCATAATAAGAGTAATAAAGATTATGTAATTTATGTGTTTGTTTTTATTTATATCTACTGAATCCCTCCGTCAACCCCGCACTGGAGCAGCGAGCTCCACTTGTCAGAGTTATCTGGTCTTATGGGCTTGTTCGGTATTGGACAGGAGAACAAAGCTTTAATAGTATAGCTTTTTGCGGTTATTACATGTATATTTTAGATGACTGAATTCAATGCACAATGTGAAAACTTCCAGACAAACTTTAGTATTATTATTTATTAGTATCTCTTAAGTTTCTCGTGTCCTAGATGTAAGTGGACCCGGTACTTTGTTAGGCTTGCGTGTGGACACAGGTGCAACACGTAGAGGCCCCTTTTAAAACATTAACAAAGTGCGTGTGTGGGACACAAGGTGGATACTATCCTCGATTGCACAATCTGATACACCCGAAGTCCCCACCCCCACCGTGTGCACAGCAACTATTTTAGATCTACAAAAAACAATAAAATTTACATCAATACTAGGGTATTGGAATGTTTCGAGGGACTGGTTCATGGGTTATTGGAAACTATATGGGAAACGACGACCCTGTAGCCTAGTTGGTAGCGGCCCTGCCTGCGAAGCGAGGAGTCCCGGGTTCGATTCCCGGCCGGGGCAGATATTTATGTAACAGATAAATATTCGTACTCGGGTCATAGGTGTGATTGTGATGTGTTATATGTGTCGTCCATGCCACCCACGACACAGGTAAAAACCTACTGCGGGGGGTATGAGTGTGTAAACGTTTATTGTTATTATTATTATTGACACCTGCCGTTCAGACTGTATGACTACTGAAAAAACGGCTACCACCACCCTTGAGCATGAGTCAGCCGCCAAACGACTCGTCATGTTCCGGCTAGGAGCTTGAGAGCCAGTTCTTTCTTTCTTTTTCTTCTCTCTTTCTTGGCAGGCAACGCATCAGTGATGCCTTTGGTGTTGCTGATGTCCATAGGCGATGATAGCCACTTACCATCAGGTAGATCGTCAGCTCGTTTGCCGGCTATTTCCATAAAAAAAAAGAAAAAGATACTCCGGGAGTGCTCACAGAAGTGAAAACATGCCAGAAGAAAAGTGAATCATCAGGAAATATTTTATTGTGCAGAAAATAATTTTAAATGAAGTGTTTTTTATTCATTACATTTTTTGTGAATGCCTGCCAACGCCCGTAAAGTATATGTTAACTACAATCTTGATATTAATACGAGCTGTAAATTGAATAACTGTAGTTCTGTACTTTTCTCAGACATGGCGTCACAGGTAGGTGTCGATTGAAATGGTGACGTTGTAGCGAGCTGATTAGTTTTATCCCACCTCAAAAATGCCCAACGCGCCTAAAAAAGTTTTCACTTCAAAAGGTGCAGACAAGGATAGTCTTATAATTAACTCGTCCTAAATTCCGATCTCGCATACATTTTTTTTTTTTTTATTCGACTAAAGATTTGACACCGTTGCCAATGTCGATAACAAGCGAAAAATGTTTACTTTTAAAAATAAAGACAAATGAAATCAAGTACAAAATATATTATTCTCTTACAATGCTATTACATGTTCAGTGCAATGTTCTGTGATCAATAATTGTAGCAAGCTCTTCTGACCCATTTCATGCGCAGGCCCCGCTGAGACATGATCTTCACGGACGCTCCTATCGCCGCCTTCACCACCTCTTGGATCTGAGGAGACCAGACACAACATATTTATAATATAAAATCAGTGTGCATGGCCTGGGATGCACAGCCAAAACAACCTAACTATATTATTGACAATTCCAAATTTTATTTGTAAAATAATGAAAAATGATTATTTAAATAAAACCATTGAAAAATATATCAAAACTGCAGTAGACCGAGACCTCCAAGTGTATATTTAAAATACTATAACTGGCTACTTACACTTGACATAAGATTCTGGGCGTTAGACACTAATGTGTCCATAGCTTCTCTGCTTTCCTGGGTACCTGACGGAAACAATTCAAGTTGTAGAAATATAAAAATACAGGTGTGGATCAACGCGTTATGTGCAAGAACGAAAGGTATATGTGCAAGAATAAAAACTACTATACTGCACTTTGCTCAACTCGATTTATGTCTGCTCAACTCCGTCAATTATGGACCCACCGTACTTTTCTGTAACCTCCCTATACTAGCATTTGTAACTCATGAAAAACATAAATTATAAAACCAATCATACACGTTTAGCGTAATGCAATATCAGTGCATATTTTTTATCACACCTGAAGATGTTTCTCTTCATATTTTGACCAGATTACAAATTATTACCCACTGAGTCATAGGCAGCAAATGTACACAGTATGTACGACAGCATTTTAATGACATTACAAAGTTAATTGTCACTTGATAATTTTTGTTCGCTCTTCGATCAATGGGAGTGTCTCTAACAGAAAATATACAATGCACTTACCTTTACTCCCCATCGAAGAACCCTTCACTGTGATCAACATCTTGAGTTGACCGCTAATAGTCGGTATCTGCTCACAAACTTGCATCAGATTCTGAAAGAAGACGGTTTCAGATTAATTTTTAAAGCAGAAGAACCTCGCTGCCCAAAAATTTCTTCCAATTTTAAATCGAAATCGGGTGCTAAATAACGAAGTTCTGAGGTTAAAATAAAAACATGAAATGCAACCGAATGAAGAGCCTCTGCCTTTTTGAAGTCAGTTAAAAATAGTAAATGTTAAAACAGCAAATCTTGTAACGTACCGTACGGATCCTCATGTCAGTACACTCGAGAGCCAACTTGCGAGCCAACGCAGCTACTTGATGCGACGACGCCACTATATCTTTAGACGTGGCCAGAAGTTCGCATTTACGTTCTGACAAAAAGATAATACGCGTTACAAACACATGTAAATCACAATAAATAGATAAGAAACACGAAATCATTCGAGTAAAATTTTAAAAATATGGACTATCGGTAGATATCGTACACCCTATACACGTGAAAACATCATATTTAATGGATCATGCCTCAAGCTACTGAATAACTCAGACAAGAAAAATAAAATAGACAAAATGACAATGTTATTGCTAATGCTTCTGACCTTAGCTTACCTAATGTGTGCAGAGAAGCCTCTAAACCAAACAAAATTGTTCATAATATAAAACAAATTTCATGCAAAGCACCAATTAAATAGATAACAAAAAAGAACTTACATTAAATCTTATTACTTAAATTTGGTGTGTCACAGGGCACCATTTTCGGGTCTCGTTCTATCATTGGTGTATGACAAGTTATTGATATAGGCGGATACAGCTACTATTTATTTATTTATTTATTGTTAATTAGAACGAATTTATAATTCACTTACACTAATTAACATGTCAATCATAAAAATTATAAAAACTACATAGAACTTCATAACTAAATACACATCTGCCAAAATTTTTATTTCAAAATCCTTCTTTGGACAAACAAAAAAAGTTAGATTGTCAAAATTATGTAACTACATTTTCACGAAACAGTTACATAATTACCACTACAGTAACAAAGACGACAGAAAAGAAAAATATTTTACTCACCAGTGTTCATATAGTCAGACAATCTCGCCATCTGCACAGCCATGCGTTTAGCGACGGCCACAATCTCGTTGTCCCTGGCGGACCACTCACGAACGGTGGCGTGCAAGTTCAATGCCGCTGCCTGGATGGTGTTAGTATAATAAGTATGTGTCAGTTACTAAGTTACGATCAAAGCCAGAAAACGCCCATCAAGCGAAAAAACAGCTCAAAACGCGTTGTGTCATCTGTAAAAGCGAAATTCGTGTTGTGGTCCGTAAGAAACGCCCACGACTCATTGTGTCAATCATAGAAAGACCACACATTCTTAGGAATAAAGGCTTTTATTGAATAGTCTATAATATGATTGTAAATGCTTGGAAATTAGTTTCATATTAATATTGTTTCATATTAATATAGTCATAAGTAATAGCAAGTGCTTTCTCTAAATTGGAGTAGAAAAAAAACTAGCTCCTCTGTAGTTTCGTACCACTTCTTCTCTAGGGATCACTCAAAGATAATTATTGTACTAGAACTAGTAACACGTAGTAATTTTACTACAAGTAATTTTACTGCAAAATAACTTACGTAAATGGGCTGGTCTGGCTCTGGCTGCTTTTGGAAAATATTCTCTCCTCCCAGGAACGACTCTACTTCTCCAGTCGTTCGTAAAATCTAAATTAAAATTTATTTATCTATATTGTAATCATGTGAGCAATACAATTTTATAAGGGTCTTGTGGAGAACGATATGACTTCTGACCAACTATCCGGTCACTATCACAGTTATGCCATGGTCAAAAGTCTTAATTTCTAGACTTCACAAAATTCCTTTGTCCGTCTTTGTATTAGCTCAAAGACCACGAGAAAGTTGTAATTTGGTACGGACAAATTTATTTACAACGCAAACAAGGTGGTTAAATAAAATCTTATTTTTTCCGATATACATTTGTAACCTCACCTCAGCAGTAATGTCCTTCCAGTTAGAAGCCTTACTCGCCCGTTGCTGCTGTTTAGTGCTAGCAGTGAGCCGGCCCTGCGCTTGAGCTAGTGCGTGCTTCAGCTCAGGGTCTTTCTGAGCCTCTTGGGAAGACATACCGGCTTCAATTACACGGAGACCAAGCCTGTAAAAATCGTCATCGCCTTCAACCTTAGCTCTTAACTTTGTCGTAATTCAGTATCCCAACAAAATTCCGAAAGAGCCACACTTCGACGTATTAAGCAGTAAGCACCCTGTATTTAAGTAAAAGGGTCATTGGCGTGAGGAATCCTAGTATGTATATTTTTTGAGTATCGTCAAAAGCATTCGACAACACTTGCTACTGACTATTAAATAACAGTCCGCAGCACAGAAACAATGAATGAATGGTCCTGAATTTATTTCCATCCAGTTGTCTGTCTACGACTGACACATGCTCTGAACCCTTTATGAACTGCAATCACCACTTAAAATTTTACAAGAAATTATATAACTACTTAGATTTGAACTAGCGGGTAGGTATAGATCCAACATGCGGATTAAGAGATTGGCTTAATAACAAAGAAAGGGTTTGCAACTTTATTCCATTATACAATCATAAAAAACCTTGTAATCGCCCTCGAAGTATTCACGCAAGTTTGTGGATCATTTTTCACTGTTGACTCTTCTCGAATACGTTGAATGGTTTCTCCTGTGAATGTTTTTGATTTAGTTTATTAACTAACTACTCTACTAGTTGGTAATAATTAATTAGTAACTAATTGGTAATGATCTCACCGGCGGCCTGTGCAAACTCCATAGGGTCGACAGATCGGTCGCAAATATCCCGAAGTTTAGATATCGATTCGGTGTACTGTGATAGGTATCTTCTGTATGTTTCTACCGCTTCCTGAAAAAATATATTTCTCACAACCAGACAAGCAAAAATCGTGAGACACATTTATCGCGTACTTACTCGATTTTAAGCGCAAACCTGACTGAAAATGGTAAAATAGGTAGGAAAAATAAACTTACTTTATTATTGGGATCTTCGATTCTGTGTTGAGCAGCTTTCACTAAAGCTGGCGCCAGAAGTTCCATCTAAAAACAATTTAATATGTATAGTGATAACAAATAGTATTAACACTTCAGACCTCCTTCTTTACTACTTATCTACCTCTACTCTACAATAGTCCTGTAAAGTATTGAAGCCAATCAACGAGCAGGTTTTGTGAAATTACATGGAAACAAGATATCCAGCTTAATTAAGCTAAATCACTGGCCTAAGTAGTAGTTAGGTATTTACCTGATCTTTGGTTTGCATCAACTCCCGGTCTGATACTCCAGAGCCGGCATCGGTGACAAATCGGGCAGTTTTTGTCATTTTATCCAACTGAGCCAGTAAATCGCGTATCTTCTTGTCAAGAATATACTTGCGCTTTTGGGCATCTAGAAATTTATGAATGATATTATGTGATATTATTACTTAAATCCTGGAATATCCCGAGGTACTATAGGACGTTCTATTGTGTTAAAACATGGTTAATACACAAGTTACATAACGCAGCTTTGATTGATTGATAGCGGATTGCAAATGTGAAATCATCAAAAATGTCCCAAAACTGATCAATAAACTACATAGCCTTTAAAGCTGATGTAAAGATGGTAGCAAAATTAAAGATGTAGTGACACATATTATGATACAAAAAGTGTGAATTATCAGAAATGGGAATCGTTTTGGCATTATATTGGTTACTAAATCAGCTGGACAGTACACATGCCTACATTTAATTTACTTTAAAAGCAAATACATAAGTTTCATAGCAGTACCTAATTGATATTAAGACCAATCTTATTAAGGACCTTCGCCAAGAAGATCATAATTATAATATTATCACTAACCTCCTTCAGTGTCAGTGAGTACATCAAGATCTGCGAGTGGTTCTTCTTCCAAGAAATCCTCAACTACTCTCGTCACCACACGCCATTTTAGCATACTCTGTAGTTCTCGTAACCGCTCTAATAGTAAACTGTAAAAGATTGTGTTACATTACATCAGGTTTCAGTAAGGAATTCTGTCATTCCGATCAAGATCTAATGAGTGTCCGAACAAGATTTAATATTACTGTAATCACATGTTCTTTTTTTTTCAAAGATCTGCAAATTCGATTATTTCCTAATTTCTCCTCTTTCATTCATTTCAAAGGTCTTACTTAGGCTAGGCAGATATATCTAGATAGCGCCCGAGCTCCGATATTCATGTTCGGAACATGTCAAGCATTACGGAAAATTTCTATAGCGTGATTCAGGTATTACTGGGCGGGACATTACTGGGTGACGCATAAGTAGTGCAATGTCGTCAATAGATGCAAAAAAAGAGCTATAAGGATATAAATAATTGGATGGGCTCTTAAATTAATAAATATGAATAGACAAATTCATTATTAAGGATAGGTTCAAGTAATTTGTACGAGATTCTCACCTAGCTTTCTCGCTGTTATATTTTTTGCTGCAGTCTTCGAGAAGGTTTTTTGTTTCGTCTACCATACCCTGAATGTCAGCTTTTTCTTCGCCTTTCATATCTTCTGACATCTGGAAAAGAAATAATATGTTACTAATATTGAGTAAGTACATTATTATCATTGTTCAAGTCTCTAAAAGCTGATTACAAGTTGGATTAAAGATAAAATCTCATTTTGCGCTGAAATTAAAAGAGTACAGACAATTACCTTTTCAGCTAAATCAATAATATTCTTCACTCCTTGTATTCCTGCAGATTTATCTTCTGGTTTAGAAGCAGGTTTGTTTAACCATTTGCGAGCAAGATCGTATCTGGGAGGAAATAAGTTAGTAAATTTCGATTGTGTGAGTATGAAGCGAGTTATTGTCGAGTGAAAATAAATAATAGTAAAAAAAACTAAAAAACACGCATTTATAGAAAATCTAACTAAAAAAAATAGAAAATAAAATTGAATTAAGAATCGTGTAATTGTATTAAAAGCATGGGGTGCCTTTAAATATATTATCCCTTCTACTCATTGACACCATGCACCCCACACTTTTATTACAATTACATGATTCTTAATTCAATTTTATTTTCTATTTCTTTTAGTTGGATTTTCTATAAAAGCGTGTTTTTTAGCTTTTTTTAACTATTATTTATTTTTTCATTTTTAGTTTGATTTTTTGAAATGAAATTTAGGGTTTTTTTTCTTTTTTTCTTTCTTCTTTTCTTTAAATATTGAATTGTCATCGATTCTCGATAAGTATACGAAGTTTGAAAGAAATCTGACCGTTTAAAGCTAATATAAAGCGTGTAAATTTCGAGTTAATCCGACGTTTTGAAGGGGGTCAAAATCATGTTCAAAGATTCCGTTACATACTAACATACGTCTAAAGCTAATAAAAGCGTATTAAAAATGAACATTTCTAATTGTTAGTTAGTATGTAAGTTAATTAAGAACTAAACCAAAATCAATATTTAGATACATTCCTTTAACATGCAGTTATGAAACTTACTGTATTTGTATTAAAGACTTCTTTGGCCCAACTTGTGCCGCCTCTGCTTTGGTATCCTCTGCTACCTTTTCCTCGACTTTGCCTTCAATGAATCCTGCTTTGCGACCATTTTCCCTAAAATTAATAACAATAACGCTAAGTTTTAAAAAACATTACATAATATCATCAGTACCATCACATATTGTTTCAACAAAATATTACATAAATTAACTTTCCAAAAAGGTTGGACCACTTAGGCACTTAAATACATTCACTCGTAATAAATGTATCCTAACCTGACTACAGTAAATCAGCAAAGACCGCATCCAAATCGGTGAAGCCGCTTGTGAGATTCACAAGAACAAAGAAACTGACAAAATATCTAAAAATCCCTTTTTGAAATATCTTGGTTATTTACAGTTTTATTATACCTTCCTATAACTATAAAGCCAACTTACGCGATGCAATTTACGAATTGCTCATAAGACTTTATCAGCTCGCTCCTGTCACGCTCGAACATCTGCCACGTCAACACTTCCAAGTCAGATGAGCAGACCGAGTGCACTAGGGCCTGGGTCTTAGACAACAGTGTTCTGAAAGTTAATTGGATATTTAAACACCGATTGATGAAATATTGTCGTCTACAGAAAAAATATCCTGCCTAAAGAATATAGCCCAAAGTGTATATTATTTTAGTGTGTCTGCTTTAAATTCTTATGTATAATGATGATAAAATGAAAGTACTTTGTCGGTTTAGTTATCGAAAAAAATAAGTATATTTATCGAAATAATTGTCGACCCAGACTGACTGAGAAAGACTAGTTGAATAGAAAATGGAAATATTGAAGTCATATTATCTTATTCACAGGGCTTTCCATAATTTACATTGTTACACCCACTTAATTTAAAATCTTATACTTCTACAATAATTGAAAGTAAAACCTACTTGGCATTATTGATAACTTGTTCAGAGCGCGTTTTGCGATCCGCAGAATGCTTCACTTGTGGAAATACTGCGACGCGACTGATTATTGCAGTGAAATCTTCTGCAGCATCTAATAGCTTGGTAGCTAATGGGTTTACTGTTTCCTGTAAATGCATAATTTTTATTTGTAATCGCCAAACAATAATTAAAATAAGTGAAAAACATGGTTTTTCAAATGTGTTTCTTCTTGAGAATATAGAATTTCTCTGGTTTTTGGTTTTTTATCAATATTTGAAGTTAAACCTTGATTGTTAATTTTTTCAATTATAATTAAGTTTACATGAAATTTGTTTATCAAATCTTTAATTTGTTTCATGTTAAGTAAGTAATTGTTTTACAGTCAAAGTCATCTTACAATATTAGGATTCCTCCTCAGAGTTTCCCGTAGATCCCTCGCGGCCTGGTCTACGTCTTGCAAGCTTTCCATTACATCTAGTTTTGCTTGAGGATCTTTTAACTTCCCAACAGCTTCTTGTGTTACTTCTTGAAGTTCTGTCACTTGGTTGTTTATACTGGACTGTGTGTAATTTATCTATAAAAAAACTTTGAATCTCTAATGAACTATAAACATTTTGATAATTGTTATTATTGATGATATAATATAATTGTTAAATGTTTCATCTGATGGTGTAAAATATGTTATGACTAAATTATAACATTAATGGACTAACTTCTTCGAGGTCTTTACAGCGGATTATCTTCAAGCAAGCAAGTCTTATGTCCCCGGTGATGTTCAGAACACGGGGGATATTAAAGAAGCCTTCTTTTGCTATGTGCTGATCCTCATCTGAAAGTGACAACTGAAACAAAATGGCCAAATAATAACAGCGCTCTCATTTATCTAATACAAAACAATGTCAACACATTGAAAATGTTTAATGAGATATCAAATTGTGACTAAAATACTGGTATAAAATTATTCTTAATAAATAGCAAAGTGATGCGTAATCGAAAGTAAGGTGCGTGACGATGTAACGGAATCTTACGACCTATGAAAAAATCTGTCACACATTATAACTGATTATCTAGTAGAACTCAAAGCTCGAAATGTCTGAAAGGCTATCTCACAGACTCAGAAAAGTAAAGAGGTATGCTCTTAAGTAGCAGAAAAATAATTGTAAGGTTATAATGACAAAGATAAACAAAAGCAAGGCTCACAAGATAGCCACACTGAGCAGCGTACTCCGTGCTATGGCACATCATAGAGCTGAGATCTTGTAGATTGGTACTGCATTCCTCCCGACTCATTGGATTTTCATTTTGGATAGAGTCTGCAAAAAATAAGAGTTGATACTTTACAGGGGCTTAGCTACCGCCGTATCAGCCGTATCAATTATACGGGGCCCCCAGCGTATAGGGGCCCCCCACTAACCACTTCCAAAAAAAGCTCTCCAGCGACCTACGACCGCTACAGTTTATAGCTTTTATATTTGACAGCTAACGTCGAGGGGGCCCCACAACAAATATTGATATGGGGCCTCCTTAGGGCTAGCTACGCAACTGATACTTTAAATAGCAATTTTGGATGATGGAAACAATAAACAGCAGAGAAAACCCCACTGCTGGAATAGAGAGAAGCAACAGGGTGTCTTACAAAACTTACGTAAATTATTTTGATTCTGCAAAGGTTCCAAGCAAGCCCCATATGCCATCATGTTGCTAGGGTAGTCGGTCTGTAAAAGGCCGAGCTGTAATTGCAAGTTCTGGACTATTTCGCTGCAATCACGTTTCATCTTATCCTGTGACTTCTTAAGCTGACCCTGTTGACCACATAAGAATTAAAAATCTCACTCAATATCTGAAGTAGGAGATCACCAAAACTTTACGTTTGAGAACTACATAAAAGATTTAAGTTAATACATTCATATAAAATATATAATAATACTTCAATATTATAATATAGTAATGCTTTTAGCACAAAAATACCAGAAAATATGCAAAATACATGACAAGCATTCTAAATCAGGATTTATAAGAGTACGACAAACAAATACTCGAGTCAGAACACCTTTTTGGTGCATTTGTAAATTCGTCTTAGAAATATCACATTCATATTCCAGGTAACAATAATTTTGACTTTTGAGGACTAAGCAAATATTTACCAGTTTATTAATCGAATCGTTCAACAAACGCCATGCTTCATTAAATCTGCGATGGGAATCAGGGTTGAGTGGATCCTGCAAATCGTTAAGATAAATTTTCTTAAGCAAGTATTCCAATTATATTTTTTCAAACAGAAACTTCAAAAACAAAAACAGATTTTATCACAGAGAATATCACTGAGTAAGAAGATTAAATATTCTTATTAATTTCTTGATTAAATTATGTCAACTTGTATTAAGCTGAACTCACTTTATTTGCAGTCTCCGCGGTCTTCAAGAAATTATAAGTAGTAGAACACATCGCGTCGGACGCGTCTTCAATCCAGGCTCTTTTTAATGGATCCTGCCCAACAACAAATCAAAGTATGTTTAGTTCTCTCATGATTTAATCAAATCAGTACCTTTGCACAGCTAAAATCCTCTATTTAAAATCCACAATACTAGTGCTCATAATTAATTTCGTGCTTGATGAATGTCTCTTGGAACAAAATCCGTAATTAAAATGTAACCTTTTACGCTTATTACGCTGTCGCCATACGCAATTATTGTTTACATTGATAGTCATGTTGACTGCATGAAATTTCAACTAAAATTCAAAGGTGATTTGGTGTTTGACCGAAAACGAAAACCATGAATTTGTGCAAATTATTAGTGCTTGATAAAAAAGTACAGCGACATCAGAAGTGTTTAAATTTCTGTTCTCAATCTGACTTTATGTATTGGCTTGTCTTGGTGTATTATCCATGACACTCACAATACAAGGGAATCCTAGTGATTATGAATGTGTAGCGTTATTACTTACTGAGAGAGCAATAGCTCTAGCGACAACTCTCAATTCCGAAGCAGCTTCAGCGACCCTAGGGAGCGTCCGTAGGGGCTCCCGTCTACTAAACTCCACCTGAACCGTTCCTGCCAACGAGCTCAATTTCTCTAGCTGTAGGTGGAGCCTCTTATTTAATTGCCTGTAGAAATACATTATCATGATATAAATAGGCGAAAGTATCTCCTTCTTTTCTATTCATTACCAATTTTTATTAGCTAATCGTTTAATTATTATTAAACAACTATTGGTTCAAGGCGATCATTGGCATTGACAGCTTTATCGAAACAAAAATTATCACTTACTTCTGATCATCGAATGTTGTTTCGGTTGGTAGAAAAAGAAGTTTTATTAAATCGCTTTCATTCAAACTTTCTCCATCTGATCGCTTCTTAATTCCATTGCTGTCTTCCTTATTGAACTTTTCTATCTCCTGAAAACGTTTCATCGTAACATCTATAAATAATAACTTATACAATTTGTAGAAAACATATAAGGTAATCCCTTAACATTATCTTCAAAACTCATTTTATCTTACAGGTTACTTATCCAAATTCCAACTACCTCGAACATGTCGCTTTGTTATTGTTAATGAAACTTTTAAGGTCGCAGTGCTCGAGTAGTAGTGACCATTTACCTTCACGTCGCTTATCTAAATGTTTAAATTTAACTTTAATTTATTTAAATTTTAAATTTATTTCAATAAAATTTACCTCGAACGTAGTTTAAATTGTTGATTGAGACAAATTTTATAATCAATTTAATATAATGATTCGATACTCTAGGTGACCCATGGGCCATGCTGAATAGCTTAAGTATTTCACTCAGTCAAAAACACTGGCGAAAATAACCAACCTGAATAATTTGACAAGTAATTTCAGCAACTTCTCCCGAGTCGATATCTTGCCATGTGGCAATTTGTCTACCTTTCGCCATTGTGTGTGTCTTCAGCAAGTCTAATAGCTTCTTCAGATGCTCTTCGAGCCTGTATCACATAAAGTTTATAAAGGATCTTGATAAGTCTGTAAAGTACAAATTTGTGTTCCGCAACAATTAACGATAATTAACCGATCTAATACGAGGTACAAATGTTTTTATTCGAAAGGCAATGGTCCGAAGATGGTTTGAGACTACAACGCGTAAAGTCCATTTACTCGAACTCACTGAAAATCAGCGCCGTAGCCAACACTACGGCATCATGCTGAGTGGGCTCCTTTTTCTAGGCCACTGGACACATGCGAGTATAATGTAGCAATAACTTTGTATTTGGAATGTAGCTGTATGTTTTTTGTTTTTTACTTAGTTCTGTTCAAATGTTTTTTTTTATTCTGTTCTTTTTAAGTATATATTTCTTGTAGAGTTGTGTTCGTGGCCTCAGAAATAAAAAAAATATTATATTCTATTGTATTCAACAAGAAATGTCTAATCAAATAAAAATAATTCATTCATAAAGGTATGACTACTACACTACTGGATATAATTTCGCCCTAACTGATAAGTTTTAGACTCTTCTTGTTATACATCTCTGTGGTTTAGATGTCCTCAGGAGTAATAATTCAAACGAAACATCAACCAACTCACTTCACATGACTGCAGTGAATATTAATGTTGCACCTTCAGGAAATCCTGTTAATCATAGTGATACTGTCGAATCGAAGGTAGATGAAGTGTGTTGATTTACACAAAGAGAGAGAAATCTCACCGCAACTTCTGTTTTGCATCCGCAAGATTACTTCTGGAGCGCATTTCCAGTAAATAATTTGCAAGTGCTGGAGATATCTTCTCTAAAGCGCTATGAGATGACACTGCACTACAGAATGTCGTTGCTGTAGCCATTGCAGCTGATTCCGTGTCCTAGTAGAAGAAAGAATTTAATCGAATATCAAATTACTCAACCAAGTGCGTTCCTAATAAATTAGAATACAATACAAATCTTCTTCTTTATTTATAATTTGCAAATTCGTGTGTTTCACTTTGACTCAATCGTTCCAATTGTTGTTTGTGGTGCGTGTTTTTGGGTGTGGTTTTTTTCTAAGACTTTGATAGTAAATTTGTCTTGCAGAAGTCAAATTTATATTCAAAGCATAAATAAATAATACCGTTCCAATATTTTCAATCTTAGTTTTCCTTGTAGACTGAAGAACGTTATCTATATTTTTCTCCAGTTCTTCAAAATCAGCCTGGTTAGCGTCAAGTGTTGCGCTTCGAACGGCCGCTATATGACTGTTCACTGCAAATCTGAAAATTGAGTTTGAAATCAGAGAAATTTTGAGGCTAAAAGAGTTCCTTACACGTCATAAGGCTAATGCAGGCACGATTAAACATATTATTGATAATGGTTGACTTTAAGTAAGTATGATTGACTAATTATGAATGTAGAGACGGAATGAACAACGCTGAGAGCATAATACTCAGTTTAAAACACGCTAAGTTTAAAAGAAGCGGCCAAGGCAAGCAATAAAGAATAGTTAGGTAGGTATACAGTTACCAAGACGCCCTACACCAGATTTGAGTTTAAAATATTACGTTCTCACCTTAATAAATCACTGCTCCCTTTTAAGTCATTTAACTTGCTACGCAAAATATTTTTAGACGGCACATCGCGTATTTCTTCTACAGCTGCATGCATGATATCAATTCGTTCATCACATTTCTGTTAAGTAAGTCAGTTAAAACATAAATTACTAGTATAATTTCTTACATCCCAATAAACCACGCCTAGGTATGTATATAACATAGAGTACCTGAGCAAACTGCTTGATTATCGAAGTACCGTCTATAACTTCTCCATCATTGCTCATCTCAGGAGGGTGAGCAGCCTCAGCTGCGGACTTGACTATATCATCCGCTTGGCTTTTTATGGTCTGTAAAAACACCTTCATTACAGTCATGAAATATTAAAAAAATACTTATATATTACATATAGAACGATAGCAGTTTTTGTGTCAGAATTCATCCAAAGTATTTTTTTAACCACGCATTTGTTTTTTTTTGAGATTTTTCACACTAAAATATTATAAATATCATTTAACCAATAACTATAAATTATAAAAATTAGAAAGAGGACTTACTATGAGGGCATATTTATTGTATTCGGGCTTTATGTTCAACGTTTCTTCTGCGAGTTTGGTGGAGTCTGACGAGACATCGTTGATAAGATCCTGGAATTAATGATCAAAGTTGCTCAAAGATTTTTAGACTCGAATTTCATTCTCAATATTTATTATTTATATTTGAAATACGAAATCTCTACGATTCGACTCCAAAAACTTCTTTTTGAACTTCTTAAATACTAAGGATTCTTGCCATACCATCAAATCAACGAAACGTTTTTCCTCGCCGGACTGTATCCTTGACTCCAGGCAGACCTGCTGCAAATACTGCACGGCTTCCTCCAGTTCCCTTCGAAAATTTACATCCTAAAAGACGTCCAAGACCATAAAAATTCCAACATGTTTAAAATTTTACAAATAATACAGAATATAGAAAGCGAAAAAAACAGCAAACCTTTATAATTATGAACCCAAGATTTTTGTTCATCTGTAGCACCAAAAACATTAAGCACTGACATGTTATTCACCAAAAAGTGAGCCGATTGCTGCCTGTCCAATGTTTTAACCGAAACACGTAAAAAAATGCTAGCCAGATATTTAAAAACTACGAAATTCTTGGACTTAATCTGAGTGGTACACAATCAAGTAACCAATAAGAGGGACTTGGCGCCATAACTTTGTACATCGTTCAAAAGCATGAGGTTGGCTTCAACCCAAGAAAAATCTCCCTTACACAACATTTTACTATTACTTACACGAGGTGCCTTTCTCGACTTCGCGTTGGCCACATCCAAATCATTGATAGCAGCAGCAAGCTTGTTATAATAATCTAGCAATTTTCTTTTTTCTTTGGGAGAAGTACTCATTTCTGCTTTCACCTATATTATTTAAATACACCGATTTATAATCCAGGTTACTTCAACGCTCATTAAGTATAAACGATACACGTATACAACAAACTTAATAAATAAATTCACACAGCCTATGTTAATCTGCGGATGAGAATACTTAAGTATTTTGGTCACGTAATCCGTAACGAAAACTCAATGGTGCGTCTTGTGGTCCAGGGGCAGGTCGAAGGAAAGAGATCACGAGGCAGATCACCCACGCGCTGGACGGACACCATTAAAAGTGTAGCGGGGTGTTCCATTGCTTAATGTGCTCGCAACGCCAACAACAGAACCCGATGGAGACGCATCGCGAGGGCCGCAACTCTTCAAAAATCGTCATAAGACCACGACCTCTCTGCCAAGAGTGAACAACTAAAGAGAGATGTTAATCTGCGATTTTGAAACTTACCTTAACAGTATCTAAGATCTTGGATGCGAGCTGTCTTAACGGAGTGTCCTGAATCACTAACTTTTCGACCATTCTTCGTTTGACAAACTTCTCGCTCTTCAGATCCTGGTTGAAGTTGTCCAAAAGATTTCTTAATAATTCTGCTTCAGTATCTAAATCTTTGACAAAGGATTCGTGTTCTTTGTTAGCATACAGTGGTTGCCAGCTCAAAGAATATTCCTTGATGTTTGAAGCCAGTTGATTTGATACATCTAAAAGAGTTTTTTGGCTCTCTGGATTCTGAATTGTTGGTGCTAATAGCTGCAATAATATAAAATTGGTCCATGTCACTAAAAAGGATAAAAAAAAACGAAAATTTTGAGCATTATATTTAATTCCATCTCTTAAATTTACCTTCGCAGTATACATGAAGTCACTTGCAGAGTCTGCAGAGCGAGTGGCAGCTGCACACAAAGCATGCGCACGCGCATCCTTAACTTCAACAGCTCCCTCCGCGCCGCGGATTGCGAGTCGCGAAGCGCTGTCACCTATTTCTCTTGCACGATGTATCACCTATAATATTTAATAGGTTAAAATTTAGTAATTGAACAAATTATCCAGGAAGTTTTTGAACTGTCGATTTATTTTAACTTATCCTTTTCATACATTGGGCGATGAGAGATCTAGCTTTATCAGCTATTTACATATAAAAATATTTTTATCTCTTACTTCTTTTTCTTGGCCTGGATGCATTTCAGCAGACACATTATAAAGAAGTTTAGCAGCCTTGTTACCAAACTCTACGGCTACTTCATTTATATTCTGCAATTAAACAAAGTCATTTTAAATTTCTAAGAATGCAAAATCTCTTAAATAACTTTGGTAATATCAATACGACACATAAACTCATCCATTTAACTAAAGCATAGATCATTACAGATTCCATTAAAATAAATATTCAATCTTTAATTATAGTAGAATTATAGTAGAATAAGTTGTAAATAAATAGGTATGAAGTAGATAGCTAATGAAGAAACATCAATTTACCTTCGTATCATTCTTAGCGGTATCACAGAGCTTTGTAGAAACCTCACATAGAGCCATCATGTTGTCTAATAATTCTTCATTTAATGTGATTTCTCTTGAGCTACTGAGCTCTTTACCATCTAAAACAGTATTAATATCGTTTCACGTTTACAATGACCCCATTTTTAACATTCTTACAATAATTTTCACTAAGGATTCTAATTAAAACATACCTTTAACAATTACGGGAATGAGTTCAGCTAATACTTTAGTGGCTTTAATGGCACTATCGTAGTTTACATGATCTGGACCTGAAACACAATAAGTTACTTATTTAATAAAACAACAATCCATGTAGAATCTAAAATCAAAATCAATCATGAAAGTATTGGAATGTTCAAACGTGTGAACAACACACGTTAAATTTACAGAAGAAAACCTATTGAATTTTAACCCATCTCAGATTACTGAAGAATCGTTTAATTTTGACTTAAATCCGAATTTCAATAAAGAAAAAGTATCCAAAAGAGGTCTAATACAGCTTAAAAAATTAATTAAAAATAAGTTTGTGTTTTAAAAACATGTTTGCGCATCAAATTTTTTAACAAGATTTGTTATTTATAATCTTACCCCTATCAGAAATAAGATGCGACACAGCGACGCCGACTAACGCTAAATTGTTCACCATCAAGTTTTGCAATTTCTCCTGAGCACCAACTATTATAGGTCGGGTAGAAGTATTGTCAATAGGCTGAAACAAATCAAATAGTTCGAAGTATTCAAAACCTTATTGGATTGGTAAATAATAAATGTTACTGAATAAAAAACTATAATTGAGATCCACCTATAAACCTATAAGCCATAAATTCGTACCTTTTTCAAATCATCTTCTGCCTTCCTAATGCTATCGTAAGCAAAGTCTACTGACTTGCAGAAAGTAACATGTTTTGATTTATGTTTATCTTCGGCTGAAAATGCTGTGACTTGTCTTACAGGTGGTTCTGGTTTTTCAGGCTTAGTAGCTACACCTGAAAAATATTCAACATACTATAAGCTTTTAATTCATTAATAGTCATTATTATGAAATATTAAATGGTAATAAAGTTAGTTTATCGCATTATGAATTTTTATTGTATGTTAAGTCCTTAACAGTCCTCATGACATCACGTGATTGATAGTTGTAAGTATAAATTACCAGCTAAAAATATTGAGACACAAATTACCTGGTTTAACTCTGCATTCTGCTATCAACTTTTCGATCATGACATTCGCTTCCTCCTTAATCTTACTTATTTTATCCCTACAGTCAACATATTTTGGATTTTGTACTATTGGTGTCCACATGGAGGACAAATCTTCAATAACAGATGAAAGGTTTGTAGCGGACGCAATAAGTACTGCCTGACATTTGCCATCTTCGATAGATGGGGTTGTAATCTGTTGAAAAGATAATGAAATTTAAAATTATCTCAAGGGTATCATAGAGTTCTTAATCACTAAGTTGTTAAGAGAACAATAAATTAAATATATAGTCAGATATAAAATAATAGGGCTACAGGATAACGTGTACTTAAAGGAGGAAGAAAAATTAAGCAAAGAAAGAATAACTCAATTGTTACAGGCAGAAAACGAACGCGAAGTCATAATAAGCTAGTAATATTTTAATAAAAAAAGGAAATGTTTGAAATGTGGATTTAGAAACAATTTCAAAATGTAAACGAGTATCCCTACTCGTTTTATACAAATTAGAACACGTACATAAATGTGTTAATTGACTGTAGGGACAACCTTGCCTGAGGTGAAACAAATAATAACACCAATCTGACAAGACTGAAAGTAATTTAACCACTATACAACATCACATCATAAATATTTGACAAAACATTACCTGAGCGATAGTCTTCAATTCCTCAGCAATATGCGCGACCTTGATTGCACTTGCATCGAGCCTAGAACCATCTTCACCGCCGACAGATTTCGACAACAGGTCTACATAGGATAGGATTCCTAATGTCTTTTCATACACTGCCCTCGAAAGATCTAACAGCTGCAAAGGATAGTTAACAATGTAACTTAATATCATGTTAAGATTGTAGTATTTACAAATTATAACTGCAATTTTGTCACGAAACTAGCCAGGTAGGATTAAATCTCATTATGACTGGAGGACCTCTTTATAATTAGTTCAGGCTTATTTGGAATTATTTTGCAGAAGTATTGCTTAGAGGAGGACTTATTTTGAATATTACATGAGCATGAGGTAGCCTTTCTATAACTATGAATTTCCTCATACTCACCAGATTCTCTTTTACAGAATTTCCCAAGAGTGGAGGTTTAAATACATAATACAATTTTCCCGAACAATTGGCATATTTGTTAGCTGCATGGCGTAAACTCTGAAAAAAAAAACATTAAAATAAATTAACAACCAAATTGATCAACCTTACAGTGACGTAGTTGAAGAATTTGTTGAGCTTCCAATTTATTTAGTGTGGTGGAAAAACACAAAACCCCCTACTTGAAATAGGTCCTCGAAATTTTCTTATACCTAAAAGTTTCCCAAGCCACCCTCACAATGGAAGGAACATTGTAGAAGGTTACCCGAGCTAAACGGTTATACAGTTCTGTTATGATTACCATACAATTCATAATTATGAATTATTTAAATACCTTGAATTCGTTTTTTTCCATGCCTTCACATATAAGCTGGTTGGCCGCGCATAGTTCTCTGAGGTGCTCCAGCATGGCATGACGTTGATTCTCGTCCTCGTATTCACACAGCTTACTAGTGTCTATAATCAGAATATATCCACAATGGTCACTGCTCAACTAATTTTCGACTAGCCATTTTTACTAATTGTCTAACCGTTTTCTTCTTTAAAGTATTACCACAAAATGACAGGAACACGTAGGTAGGCGTAGCGAATCAACGCGAACGCGAAGCGATGCGGTGCGAAGCGAAAATAACAAACAGTCGAGATGTATTGAAGAATCCTACGTGATCAAAAGCACGTAGAGGGCGTTGCGGTGCGGCGCGGTTTGAAGCGAACGCAATCAGTTGGTTTGATATTTTCGCGCGAACTTCAGCGGCGCGGCGTTTGTCAGTGGCGGTGAAGTGACAATACGCGTGCACGTAGGACAGAGGCGCCGCTTCGCTCCGCGTCGCACTGAATTCGCAACGGATCGCTTCGCGATCGCGTTCGCGTTGAATCACCCACGTAGGACACGGTGATACTCAGCGAGAACTGCGGTTAACAGATCAAAGGGAGCGTCAATCTGCGTCCCGTGCTTTAGAAATTTTTTCCCAGCGCAAGATTAGAATAGCTGCTGATAGGGAGCGTCAATGGGAATCTTGCGCTTCTGAAACATTTACTAAGCGTGTTACTAGATAAGCTTCTGACAGGGAGCGACATGCCAAGTCTCACGTTTCTGAAACGCTCACCGAGCGCGAGATTAGAATAGTTGCTGATAGGGAGCATTAATCGGAATCTCGCGATTCCGAAACGCTTACTGAGCGTGCTACTAGATTAGCTTCTGACAGAGAGTGACATGCCAAGTCTCACGTTTCTGAAACGCTCACCGAGCGCGAGATTAGAATAGCTGCTGATAGGGAGCGTCATTTTGAGTCTCGCGCCTCTGAAACGTTTGTCGATCGTGAAATTAGACTAATAGCTGACAGAGATCGCCACTCTGAATTTCGGGCTTCTGAAACTCTAACACAACGTGAACGACGTCTCATTGTTGACCGTTATCAACATGTTTTCAGCAGATCGCAATAGACAGAAGCACGACATGAGGACCGTCTAAATATGGTTAGAGATTATTATGAACTTATACGCCAAGAACATCAGAATCATTTGTCATTGGAAAGACAAATAATTGGAGAAATTCAACAATCAGATACTGATGAACATAGAGAGTTACGTTTAGAAGCTGATCGATTAAGGCATTCTTTGCTTTAATTTAGAAAAGAAATTTGCTTTAACTTTATTTTAGAAAAAAAAGTAGCATGTTGCAGAACAACGTCTGCCGGGCCAGCTAGTTCGACATAAGAGTATAATTAGGTGCGGCACACTTACGAAAAACAAGAAATAGAACTGTGGAATTCCTTACTTTGTGCGATTTCAGGCGTTAGTTGTGAAATTGTCGCTAGCGCAGTTGTCGCTATTTTGTAGTCTGGATTGGATGTATCTGAAAAACCATCAATGTTATTGCAAATTACAAACTCAACAATATAGTATGAAATGGTAAAACAGAAATATACAATGAAACAATTCAGTCTTTCTGATTTATGCAGCGATGCTATTACTAATTGGTTGTTATTTAAATTAGCGCTGATTAAACGATTTACGTTTAAGAAGCATGACGGGGGAATTCTAAAGAGATTATCGTATATAGTTATCTTGCATGACGTTGACACATTAACATACTAGAATTTCCTCGTGAATAAACATTCATAAATGAAATAGATGGCTGCTTCAGCGCATAACCAACGTCGTCCTCAGCAAATGAAGCTAATACCTTTTGTTCGCGTGAAACTGTAAAGACCGATAGGGCCTACTTCAACTAATCATTCCTAGAAAAAGCTTGTACCAATTAGACTACAGAGTTACCTGAAGTAGCTTTCGTAAGAGCTGCTACGGCAGCATTTATATCGGCTAACTTCTGCGCAGAGATATGCTGCAACTCTTTGTATTCCGGTGTGTTCTTGTTGAGCTGACAGAAAAAAAATCATATTAATAGTTCTGTTGTAAAACAAGTGACTTACTATACCACCTTTGCATATCTGCAACACTATGTTGACAGGAAAATAGAAACGAAAATCCCTGGTCTTCGAATTTGTAAAAGTTATAATTTGAAATCTTAATCTATCTGACAAAAGACCTTTGATCTTAAAATGAAGGAAATCCTACATTATTTGATGGACAATATTTAAATTGGTAATCACGTTCTCGAAAAGAGTATTATGAAATTTGCAATATAGGGGTTTACGGGGGGGGGGGATTGATTTAGCTGGGTCTTTTTTTACGGAAATAGCCGGCAAACGAGCTGACGATCCACCTGATGGTAAGTGGCTTTCGTCGCCCATGGCCATCAGCAATACCAATCACTGATGCGCTGCCGGCCAAGATAGAGAGAAGAAAAAGAAAGAAAGAACTGGCTATCAAGCCAAATGCCTATCTGGGAAAATTCGTTTTCTAATTTCACGCGAGCAGAGTTTGGTGGCTCTGGTTTTAATTATTATGTACGTACGCATACCTTATTTGCCTGCATAAGAATCTCAGTATTGTCTTGTAGAATTTTCTCAATATCGGACATTTTTTTCTTCGCGTCTGACGCCGTCTGTATAAACTTAATGCGTTGTTTATCTTTATCATATTTTGCAGCGTCAGTTTTATCTGAAAGAATATTAATTATAAATACTATATTAAATAATTTTACTTCGGATGAAACATCTAAATGAATAATTTCATTTTCTGGACTTTTTATTTAACAAGGTACCTAAGCGGAATATATGACAGTCGTTCAACCTTGCTTGAGAAAATTTATGTGAATATAAAATAAGTAATTTTAAAGTATAACGAAAATCCAGACGTTTAACTCAAAACTGACCTTTATCCACTCTGCAAGCATTTTTCAACTTGTCTAAAATTTCTTCTAGTTTTCTTCGATCACTATTAAGTTCCTTCTTAAGACCATGGTGATCAGGATTTTGGACAATAGGCTCCCATATGGAAGCTAACTCATCCGTGAGATTGGAAACGGTATCAGCTGATCTGATAAGTACGGATTGACATCGAGGATCTGATATTGAAACCGCTGTTAACTGAAACAATTATAAGATGAATACAAAAGTTGTATAAATGTAAAGTCAGAAAAAGTGTTGGGTAAGCGGGGCACAAAATTACAAAATGTTCAATGTTACAATTTTTTGTGGTAGAAATAACAATATAAAATGCTGTCTGTATAAGTACATTACGGTATTTAACATTACGGTACGTTTTTATATCATGCCTTGCATTCCTAACTCTTTGCTGGCTGTACCCATCATCCATCCATCCATCCATCAGCCCTTTGAGGTCCACTGCTGGACATAGGCCTCCCCTAATCTACGCCACTCAGACTGGTCCTGAGCCTTCTGAATCCAGCGGATACCCGCTGTCTTCTTCAGGTCGTCGGTCCACCTGGTCGGGGGGCGTCTTGTACTCCTTTTACTGAGGCGTGGTCTCCATTCGAGGACCTTTCTTCCCCAACGGTTATCGATTTTTCGAACTATGTGGCCAGCCCATTGCCACTTCAGCCTACTAATTCTCTGAGTTATGTCGGTCACCCTCGTTCGTCTACGGATTTCATCATTTCTGATTCGATCGCGTAGAGAAATACCGAGCATAGCTCGTTCCATAGCCCGCTGGGCGACTCTAAGCTTATGCATTAGGCCAATAGTGAAGCACCACGTCTCGGATCCGTATGTCATCACTGGCAACACACACTGCTCGAACACCTTCGACTTCAGGCACTGAGGTAACTTTTTGGACGACAAGATATGACGTAGTTTCCCGAACGCAGCCCATCCGAGTTGGATTCTACGAGTGACTTCTTTCTCGAAGTTGGACTTACCCATTTGGATCACTTGTCCCAGGTAAATGTACTCGTCTACAACTTCGAGAGCAGCGCCATCAACAACAACAGCTTATAAACGTGGCTCAGAAGTGCAATGGGCCTGTAGTTCTTCAAAAGGGTCTTATCCCCTTTCTTAAAGAACAAAGTCACCACACTTCTGCTCCACGCTTCCGGGGTAGTTCCAGTATTAATGACGGAATCGAACAGCTTCCGGAGCGCTACTAGGAGGGGTTTCCCTCCAGCTCTTAACAGCTCAGTTGTGATTCCGTCATCACCTGGTGCCTTGTTGTTTTTAAGCTGTTTGAGAGCCTCTCTAATCTCATACAGGCTGACGTCCGGGATATCTTCTGTGTAGTGTCGGGTTAGTTTGGCTCGCTTATCGCTCTCCTCGAGGGGAGCTGGAGCTTGAGAGGAGGCATACAACCGTCCGTAGTATCTCTCCGTCTCTCTCAGAACTTCGGGTTTCGATGACACTATGGTGCCGAGCTCGGTCTTCAACCTCGTAAGCTGACTTTGCCCAATAGACAGATCTCTGGCGAACACTTTGGAGCCTCGGTTTTGCTCAATTGTGTTTTTTACACGATTTGCGTTGTTTTTTCGCAAATCGCGTCGCCTGCACTTGGAGATCTGTTCATTGAGCCGTCTGTACTCCGCCATACAGGTTGGAGACTGCACACATAGTTCTCGTCGGTCCCTCATTAGACCGAGGGTTTGTTCTGAGAGATCCTGAGATCTACCACTGGGGTGGGTCTTGAAGTACTTCGACCCTACCTCATGGACAGTTGTAACCATCCTGGTGTTAAACTCGTCCACTGACGCGCATGATTCTAGGCACGCAAAACGGTTTTGTAATTCGAGTTGAAAGCTCTCGGAACCCTGGATTTGGACAGGTGTTGGGCGAAGCGTAGACTTCATCAGGCGTGACCGTTCCAGCTTGACGTCGATATTTAATGTGCCTCTTACAAGGCGGTGATCGCTTCCGGTTTTAAGCCTGCTGATCACAGAGACATCATTAAATATATGCCGTTTTTCTGCCAGAATGAAGTCTATCTCGCTTTTTGTGAAACCATCAGGGCTTATCCAGGTCCACTTACGATGCGGCTTCTTCTTGAAGAAGGAGTTCATCATGAATAAGTCCTCCTTCTCCATGAAGTTTGCCAGCAAGTGTCCCCGGTGGTTCCGTCGTCCATATCCGAAGGGTCCCACCTTCATCTCGTTGTCGTTTCGCGTGCCTAGTCTTGCGTTAAAGTCCCCCATCACAACTGTGAAATGAGTTTTTGAAGTATGTATGGCTCTACTAATGTCCTTATACATAACCTCAACCTCATCGTCGGGATGTGTCGAAGTCGGCGCATATAGTAGTAAATAGTGGTAAATCTACGGAAGATGCTGTCTTAAATCTAACGGATAATATTGTCAATAACTTTAACGGTAAACTTAAAACTATTGGTATCTTCCTTGATCTCTCCAAAGCGTTCGACACTGTCTCTTTTCCTATCCTTATAAACAAGTTGGAATCTATTGGCATACGCGGTGTCGTCCTTGACCTCTTCAAGAGCTACCTCAGCGAGCGTAGACAAAGAGTACTAATTCCTCCATACTCCAGTCAAGTTCTACCGTTAACTTGTGGTCTACCCCAAGGTAGTGTAGTCGGTCCGACATTATTCCTCATATACGTTAACGACTTGTGCAACTTACAATTAAAGAACTGCAAAATATTTTCGTACGCCGACGACACTGCTCTTCTTATTCACGGTGCGTCCTGGACAGAGACACATGCATACGCGGAAGCGGCGTTGAGATCAGTAATGGGATGGCTAGACACTAATTTGCTTACTCTAAATCTTGCCAAAACAGTGTATACCACCTTTGCCATCAATTCCTCGACCTTGCCAAGTCAGTCATTTTCTATATGTGCTCATCGATGCGCGACAAGTAATATCACTTGTTCGTGTACCACACTGACCCGTGCTCAAACTGTCAAATACCTTGGTGTGCACATAGATTGTTTATTGACATGGAAGCAACAGATAGAAGCAACTGTTTCTAGGGTAAGAAAATTAATTTTTATCTTTAAAACCTTGCGAGCAGTTGTTGATTATCAAACTTTAAAAACAGTGTATTTTTCTTTGGTACAATCAGTACTCTCATACTGTGTTACAGTTTGGGGGGGCTCCGGCAAAACTAGTTTTCTACGACTGGAAAGAGCTCAAAGAGCATTACTAAAGGTCATGTTGTCTAAACCGTTGCTATTTGCGACTACAGACTTGTACAAGATGGCCAAGGTTCTCACGGTTAGACAATTATTTATTCGTCAGCTAATATTACGAAAACACGCAACTATACCTTTCACTAACCCTATTTCTAACACCAGACGCCCTATCCGTGTTTGTGAAACTAAGACTTGTCGTACTGCCCTAGCAAGACGACATTATGGGTATTTATCAACAACAATATTTAATAAAGTTAATAAAATTATAAATATTTACCCACTCACACTTCGGGAATGTAAAATCAAAATCACGAACTACTTATTTACCTTAACGTATAATGAGTCAGAATCCCTTATCTTTGATTATTAACTGACACACACACACACACACACACACACACACACACACACACACACACACACACACACACACACACACACACACACACACACACACACACAAAGATACACACACTCTCTCACATAAATGATATACACCGAGCCATACATATCCATTTATTTCGTTTCACTACTTTATAATGTTTAAAATATTTGTCTTGTAATATTGTACCATTTTGTATTTCTTTAGCATATTTTTCTTAAGTAATTATGTAAGAACATAATGTCCTGTAAGTCCGGAATGGGCGTAAACAATTGCAACACAGTTTACTAACTATAGCAGTTGTTTACGAACAAATTCAATTGTGTACATGTGTTTTATTGTTCAATAAATGTTTGAAATCTTTGAAATCTTTGAAATATACCTGTACGACCTTCAACGAATACCGTTTGGATATTCTGAGTGTAAGGTACGCTACCCTGGCCTGACACACTCCCAACTTGCACAATGTTGTTGATGAGGGACTTGTGGACGAGAAACCCGACACCACCTTGGGACAGGTGTTCGCCCTCCCGGTGATAGAACAAGTTTCCGGATTTGAGTATTATCGTGTCCTCCCCCTGTCTTCGGACTTCAGATAAACCCACAATACTCCAGTTTAACTTGTTTATCTCTTCTTCCAGCTCTTTTACCTTGTCGTCGGTCCTCAGTGTCCTGGCGTTGTATGTTGCCAGGTGCAGAAGTCGTCGTTGGGATTGGTAGCCCGATCTCTGCCGGCGATTCTTAGCACCCCCTGCCCCGCCGTTACCATAGCCGCTACCGTAACTAGGGATAGCGGGGCTGCCGGAGACTGGGGGCCGAGGCTCATTCGTGACAATCATGCGGGGGTTTTAGCCGGTAGTCACCACGCTTGGCTAGTGCGTGTTGGTGACCGCAGGTGACCTGACTGGTGTTCGTCACACACAGGAAGATGCTGCTGCCCATCTTCTGGATTAGTCCTATTAGTCGACTTTTACGACATCCCAGGAAGAACGGGAGTGGTGCTATTCTACTTAAGTGGACACGGCACCACACGGGGAACTGGCTGTACCCAATTGGTTATAATAGGAAACATGTTTCGAAGCTACAAAATTGCGATGTGACGCCGCACAAACAATAAAGCTCTATAAAAATGATACACATTTTACCTGAGCAGTAGTCAACAGAGCCTGGGTTGCATCAACCACCTTGGCCCCGGAGGTATCTAGTTTTAAACCTTCCTCCCCACCCACTTTTTCAGCTAACTCGTACACCTTTGACAGCATCAAAGAAGCACTCTCACAAGCTTCTCTAGATAAGTCTAGTATCTGCAAGAGAAGAAAGCTTACTTACATTAGAGAATTTTACGTTTTTTAAAACGGCAGTTCAAAATTTTTAAAAGTAAGTAGTTAATAAAATACGGATAGTATATAACAAACCTGATTTTCTTTCATGGAGTTAGCGCGAGGATTAAATATGTAACATAGTTTTCCCGAAGAAGTGGTATACTTATTTATAGCTTTGCTTAGTTCCTGGAAAGAATAAAGGGAAAATATTAAATTTAATTCAATTCAAATATTAATATTATTGCATACGATGGTTCTTTAAAGATTTCTAAAACACATTCACAACCTTATTACATTGTCTCACTTCTCCTTTCTGGTTATAATTTTACGTAAATCTGGCCACGACTCGCATCAATTACCATAGCAAAGAACGTAGCAACCATGCTTAATTCAAAGCCCATTTAAGACGCTCAAAATTTCCTATTCCAATGGAAATTTTAGGACTAAGAAGTTTTAAAATTAAAAACAATCTTCTATTAAAATACTACCTTGTATTAGTGCATTAACTTTTTAGTAGTTTTAGAAGCAAAAATAGTTTTTTTCTATGTTTTTATAAGATTGTGAACGACAATTTCTTAAAACAGACCTACCTGCATATCATCATTCTCCAAGCTATCGCAAATGAGTTTATTTGCTTTATACAGTGACCTGACATTATCCAACATTGCCACACGTTGTTTCTCATCTGCATATTGGCATAATTTATTGGTGTCTAAAACATACAAATTAAAGAATGTGGACTTTCAGGTAAAGTAATCAGGAAAATATAAATTTATAAAATGAAAGATACATAAATAACCGTAAAAGATAATCCTAAGAAATAAGTAGGTATTCATCGAATTCAGGAAAATAGAAAAACCTTCACGTACTATATAAATAATATTTTATAATAAATAATAAGCTTACTTCGAATAATGTCAGGTGTAAGGTGAGAAATTTTCGTAACCAAACTTTCAGCTTTCCCGTAATTCATATCTGATTTGTCTGAAACAAAATCACAAAAATCTTCTTAATTTCAAAATATAAATTAAATGAAATTTAACTTGAAGTAATGAAATTTAGGAATAACAATGACATTCACAAGCAAAGAAGGTTTTTATTTACTAGTTATTATTGATAATAATTTATTAGTGTAGAAAAAGCGTTTAAATGCACCGAATTAAAATCCCTAAGGTCTGTGGGCTGTGATACACATACTAGTTTGTAGCACACGAATATGGGCAATGCAATCCGTTACCTGAGGTGTTGGTGGAAGGATGCGAGCTCTGAACGTATGTGCTTGTGCACTATAATTCTTGACAAAAAATAACCGACTTTAAAATTAGGGATAACTTAAAAACTACTAGTCATATCTCGCTCAAATTTAAGTGGGACTACATGACAAGCATTTGCTTTCGATTAAAAAAAGAATCATAAAAATCAGTTCACCTAGTCGAAAGTTCTGAGGTAACAAACATAAAAAACAGTCGAATTGAATACCTCCTCCTTTTTTGAAGTCGTTTAAAAAGAATATTGTTTACTTGTGAGACAAAGAACTAAGAACTATGTTATATTTTAGCAAGTACCATACCTGAGGTCTCCCGTGAAAGAGCAGCTACAGCAACATTTAGTTCAGCCAACATCTGAGATGTGAGTCGCTGTAAATCTTTATACTCTGGCGTGTCCTTGCTGATCTGAAATTATTGTAACGACTTTACACTCTATGGAAACGTAATTTTAAATTTTTAAATGTTGGAAAAGAAATATTATTAAAGTAAACTAAAGGTGTATTCTTTTATTTTTTATTGATTAGCTAAGTTCAGTCGCTAGTGTCCTTAAAAACCTTTTATTGGTCGCACCTATAAATTGAATAGTCCTATCGTGTGAACAACATTACATTCGGGCGTGGTTCAATCTCAACAAATTCTCAATTACCTTATGGGATACAACAACATCTTTACTGTCCTGTAATAGCTTCTCAGCTTCCGCTAAACCCTTCTTAGCTGCTTTTGTGGACATGATAAACTTTAAACGATGTTTTTCCTGTTTTGGTTCATCAATTTCAACTTCTGCAAGTAAATTAATTTCAGGTTTAATTTTAATCTTCCTTGTAAAATTGTTATTTCGATAAAAATAATTTGTGCAAGTTTATCGTGTGTTTTATTCGAAATAAAATTTCAAATAATTTAAACAGCAATATCTATAATTGTAGTTATGAGTATTAAATATCTGCTTTTAAAATAGGCTTGGGAGTCAATCTTTTCCTCTTTCCCTCTCTTCTTTTTTGGTATTACTTATGTCCATGGGTGACCGTGGCCACATTAGTTACATAGTGCGGAAACCTACCTGAGTCTCCATTATATTTTTATGTATGAGGTCTGCCGAATTGTATTTATGCAGCGTAGTAAACTATGGCCTCAAGGCCTCACGTTGTCAGAGAAGACCCAGGCTCAATAATACAACAGGTATAGATTTTTATTATGAAGATTATTATTATTATTATTATTATTATTATTATTATTATTATTATTATTATTATTATTATTATTATTATTATTATTATTATTATTATTATTATTATTATTATTATTATTATTATTATTATTATTATTATTGTATTATCGTAAAGATTAAATCAATCTTACCACTGCTTGGCTCACAAGCCTTTTTCAATTTTTCTAACAATGCCTCAAGTGACTCTCGATCCTTATTAAGCTCCTCACCAAGACTATGATATTCAGGATTCCGTATTATAGGCTCCCAAAGAGATGCTACATCTTGGGTAAGAATCGATACTCTATCAGCTGACGTAAACAGTGCTGACTTACATCGCTCATCTTTAATTGAAGGTGCTGTTATCTGAATGGCAAAAAATGTTTTCCATTATAGTGGAGTACTGTTATTTCTCGACTGCGGAATCCAAATGATCCAAACACCCGTAAAAATGTTCCTATTAGTTTTGTATTAAAGATAAAATACTGAAGATGTTCACCCATTTTGTGTTGCATAATTCCTATTTTAGACGAAAATGTTTAGAGGGGATTCTTAAAATTTTGAATTTTAGATTATTTCATTGATAAAATACCTGAGCTACAGTAAGTAGTCCCTGCGCAGCATTAACAACATTCGTTCCTGAACTGTCCAGCTTGGCTCCATCATCCCCACCCACAGCTTCAGCGAGTTGATACACTTTTGAAAGCATTTCTGATGCCTTTTCACATGCAGATCTTGATATGTCTAAAATCTATACAAAATTTAAAGAATTCAATAAATTTACAAAAATTAGGGATACGAATTGTACAGGTTTTTGACAAATTGTTGATTAAAATCATTTAATTGTAATGATTATACTTATCATTATAAATAGCGTCATTGTTTTTTATTCTTGCACCATTTCTGAAATGTGCTTTGTTGTGAAGGAGAAAAAATGGTGAAAAAAAATGCGAATTGCATTTGATGTATTTTACCACAAAATTTAATAAATACCTGGTTTTCTTGATCAGGGTTAGCTTTCCGATTAAATACGTAATATAGTTTTCCAGATGAATCCGCAAAAGGCGATGCAGCATCGTACATATCCTGAAATGTGTTTGTTACTTTTACTAGAATAACCTATAAGTCCTATAAGATAATAAATATCGTTAATTGCTATTAAGATGGTTTTCGTTAAATGTGAGTATAAAGTGTAAACGTACAATATATGACAAGATTAAAAGTATATGAATTTCGTACCTGAACGTTACTCTGCTCTGCACCAGAACAAATTCCATGCGTAGCTTTACACAGTGCAACTATATCTTCCAACATCTCCTTTCTAGTCTTTTCGTTTTCGTACTGACATAATTCCTTAGTTTCTAATAATAATAATAATAATGCATTATTTCTTTTGTTTTCATTAAATATTTTTAATTATTTTATAGATAAAACATGATTATGAATAATTAAATTTATTGTAAATATTTGTCATGACTGATAAAATAATTTTTTAAAAACATTTTTATTATTTTTCGACTAAACGACATACCAAATCAACTATATCTATATTCAGAAAAATATTAAGAAAATTAAATATAAGTGTTACAGTATGTTATTATTTTATTACCCTTTATAATTTGAGGATTAAGTTCATTGATAGCATCAATGGCTGCAGCAGCTGTTTCATAATCTGGATTTTCTTTATCTGCAATTAAAAATAAACTTTTTTTAATATGAACTTTATGGAATTGCGAGTATTTAGGTATATTTTACTCACCACAAGTAGCATGGACCAAAGAAGCCATTGCAGCATTCAGTTGGGCAACTTTTTGAGATAGAAGTAGTCGAAGTCTTTCTTTGTCATTGTCTGCATTTTTGATTGGCTGAAACATAATTTGAGTTAGTATAAATAAATAAATAAAATCAACCTTGTTATTAGAAATTTAAAACATTGTAATTTCGTCAAAGCTTTGTCGTGATCGACAAAGTAAAGCAACAGCTGGTGCAGCCGAACCATCCAACTGATGATTACGCGCTAGTGGCAAAAATTTCTTGAGCGCTTCCGTGCTTTGGAGGGCACATGAAGCCTTTAGTCCTAGATGTTATCGTAAGTCGTTAAGCTATATCAAACGCCCGGCGGGCGTGAAACGGGTGAAACGGGTGGCAAGAAAACTTCCAGCACTTTTCTTTCTCAAGAGGAGAGACTCTTGCTCAGTAGTGGGACATTAATAGATTGAAGCCAGCCAATTTCATTAATCCATAACTTTACTTACTTTCCCTTCCAGATAATTTTTACTCTCTTGCAATTCTCTTTCCATTTCTTCAATACTGTGCTTTGCAGCTGAAAGGCTTGCAACAAATTGTAACCGTTGCTTATCTTTAGCTTCTCCAACTGGTTTGGGCTGTATCTCTGGCTTATTTTCACCAGCTACAAATAACATGGTTTTTTTATTTAAACTATTTAACAAATTGGAGTATATTGTGCAGTCTTTCCAAAGATCTAAAAGTAAACAAAATTCACGAACCATCTAAATTTTCACAAGCTTTCTTGAGGCATCCTAAGGCCTTCATAAGTTTCGAGGTTTTGTCATCCAATTGCTTTCCATATTTCTGGTACTGCTGCTCTTCTGCTAGCGGCTTCCAGGCTGACGTGAGTTGATTGGCCGAAGATGAAAAGTTTTCCACGGCTGCTGTTAGTGCGCTCTGACAGTGAGGCTCGTAAATTGTTGGAGCTGTTAGCTATGAATATATTGAAAACGGTCAAAACACGATAAAATAAATTTACAGATTTAATTAGAATAATGTTAATTTAATTTTTTACAAAAAATTGCAAAAATGCTTTTAGTACTAAATTATTATTCCTATGAAAATCTTTAATAATAACCCTAAAAATCATACTGCAAAATCTAACAAATCCAGGTTTTAATTCCCATGAGAAATGTATGACAAGAGAAAAAATGCTTCCGTCTCCTATTTCTTGGTCAGCAACGCAGTGACGCCTTCAGTGTTATTGATGTCCATGAGCAAGGATGGCCACTTCTCAACGGGAAGATCATCAGTTCATTATGTGGCTAATAATGTTCATAAATAAGCGTTCACTTATACATATAACTTATACTCAGGAAATTTCAGTTTTAATTTTTATTAAGCAGATGAAAAAATAGATCATACCTGAGCGCAAGCAAGTAGTTTCAAAGCATTGTCAGCGCACTTGATACCAATATCATCCAGGGTTTGAGCGCGAGGATTGCTGCAGGCAAGTTTGGTCATCTCCGATGTTACCATGAGGATACTACTAGTCCTGTCTCTTACTTTCTTGGCCAAGTCTATGATCTAACAGAAAATATTCTCAAGGTAAAGGTCTTTTAATATCTCACAAGAAGAAATGTACAAAAGTAGTGAAGTACGGAAAAATACCCACCTCATTTGCTTTATCAGGATCTGTGGTAGTTTTGGATTTCCCGTGACTCTTTGGATTGAATACGTAAATAAGTTTGTTTGAAGATTTACAGTACTTTTCTGCAGCCTTCTGTATTTCCTGAAATTGATTTAGATTTCGTATGTCATATTCGCTTGTAAGTTACATGCTGCAATTAACTAAATAACGTCTTAAAACAAATGAGCAACTTTGTTGGTGTAAGGATAGCTGCTCTATTAACCATATCCTACCACTGGCATCTATCTTCATGTCATCTACATTCCATTTAAATTTGTAGAGTACAGTTCAGGTGGCTTCGAAAGACGACTTTATATTAATTTTATCTTTACTTACAGAATCGTCATTTGATCCAGTCAAGTCGCACAAAGTATTTAGGCTCTGGCACAAAGTGTTTATTTGATTTAGTAGCTCTAGATGCTTCTCTCCCTCTTTAGTGCTATTCAGTACTTTGGCATCTGAAATACCAGGTCCGTATTATAGTAAATTGAATAACATTTTTTATTATTTCCAATAAATACCATAATTAAAACTGAATGTCTAATTAAACATACATATTGATCCGTAAAATGAAGATTCATTATTAAGAATGAACCATCCGTCAAGGAAATTATATTTTGTCTTTTTTTTTCAAAACTATAATTTGGACAGTCTTTTCTATTCAGGCTGTGCAATAAAGGGCGTCGACTGCATCAAGGGAAGTCCCCAAGTCAACAAAAATTACAAACCACAGTGAAAACAGTGAATTAACATAGACAGAATTAAACTTACCTTGAATCAATCCAGGCGTGAGTTCATTAATTGTTGTCATCGAGTTGACGGTTGTTTCGTAATCCACATTATTTGGATCTGAATAACATAATTATAATTGTTACGAATTCCAAGAAGAATATAGAAAATAAATTAAATAATCTAAGTTGAGAAGTTTAAAAGTTTAAAAGGCGATAGCAGCAAGTACTCACATCGTTTTTAGCTGTCGCAGCTTATCAATCTATATTTATATGTCGGCGTATAGTAAAATAAGTTCTTAGTAATCTATCAAAATTAAGAAAAAGGAGAATTGACATTACGGTAGACAGATTGGTAGTATCGCGGAATCAAAGTAAAACTAAATAACATTGAATTGATGAAATCGGGTGTTATCAGGCAATAAATGTAGTGTATCCTTGTGCCTGTCGAATTGTGTGTTTTATTTAGTATCCTGGCAGTCCTGACATAATATGTCAGGAGTTATATTATAGTTATATTATAACTACGCCCACAGAGAGAGATCTATGTTCATAGTACTGAAGTGCTCTTTTTGATACATGGTTTACAGAGATGATCTGAATATACGAAAGCATACACTCCAACCTAGCCTTCTACGATATCAGAAGTGGGATAAAAAAAACCCAGATGGTGGTACAGTTTTTATGAGAATCTAAGAGATACATGTCGGAAAATAAATGACGGACAAAACAGTTCGGATGACATTTGAAACATAAAGGAGATGATGAGATCATGGAGTGTGATAGCAAAGTTGGGCTTTATCTAAAAATCCACAGCGTATTGGTACACAGCGTATGACTAAAATTCGGGATATAAATGGAAATAAGCATTTGGTTTCAGGTTTTTCACTAAAAGAATGCAAGATAAGTAGCCCCAGTGAATATGATGCTTGATATCATGCAACTGAGAGTAACCTAACTTAAATGTTTCAGCTTAGGAAAAATGGCGAGATTTGAATGTGTATAGCTACGAGTGTGGAGCGAAGCTGGTTTCTGCTAAATTACAACGGGTTGTACATGCTTCTGCCGGCGTTGTTGCGAGCGCTGTGTCCTGTGCTGATTACTGAGTCAACCTGTGCATGGTCGAGCCCCGGCATGATTGGCATAAAGCTTTTAGTCGTTAACATTTCATTTACTTTTAGAGTTGGTGAAAGATGCAATTGTAAGATGGTATACTTCTGGTTCACTACACCGTTAAATATAACGCAACAGAAAGACCACTATTTGTGATGCTACGTTATACGAGATGTTCACCAATGATCAAATGGTCACGTCAGTTTAGCATATATATGCATCTAATCCTATCATTGATTACATTCTGATTTTCAACATGGTAAGATGGTCATGTAGATGCCTTGATAATAACGGTAGCGTTTCCTACCACCTATAGCTGTTTTGTAAGATTGATATTGATTTGTTTATTGGCAACTTTAATGATCGTGCGCAATCACACATTGTGGATTGTTGCAAAGTAGACTGAATGATAAATTAATATCTTCAGTTGACGAGTAACGGTAACTGCATATTTAAATAGTATCATTTCGTGTTTTGCCTGCATAACTTAGTGATTATATTTTGATAGTTCTTGGGTTAGTAGGACAAAATTGTTATCAAGGTTTGTTATGACATATTATTATTATGTTTTGACGTAAGTATTAAAATCTGTCGAAGTGACAACTGACGACGATTACGATGAAAAATAAATTTTGAAATGTCGTGTTGACTACAGACCACTCTCCTACAGAATTACTCACTTCAATAGAGTTGAATTTGAAATTATGTTTGATTGGTATTGCTATTACAATTCAGGATATGATCAAATTAGCGTTAAATTAAATTGATGAGTTGTTGATGCGACATCATGAAACAGGATTTGTTGGTACGATGACGAGATGAGTTGTTGATGCGACGTCATGAAACAGGATTTGTTGGTACGATGACGAGATGAGTTGTTAATGCGACGTCAAGCTTTATTTTTATTAATTCAAAAGTAAATTGAATAATTTCTGCGGTACTGATGATTATTTGTTGATTGAATTGAAATTTAATGTTTACCTAATTGATCAGTTAGTAAAAAGAAAGAAAGAAAAACGTTTAATTCTCCAAATATCCTACAACGCTACTAGAAGATTTATAGACACCAGGTCTTAGAACTTAAATCCTATTCTTCATATAAATTGATGGAGGTTATTCAGTGAGTACAGTTTGTATCCGAATGGACGTCACTTACAGTGGCAGAGTATGTAAATAATGATGTTTTCTTGAGGATCGTTCGACAAATTGCCCATGCAAATTAATTAAAATAAATTAAATTAAATTTTATTACTTTATTTAGTAAACACCAACATAATACAAACCATTTACAGAAAATAAACAATAGGTAAGAACTGAACCAAGCTAAGTGTTATTTTATAGGTGTAGACTATATGGCCAGTCATGCATTTAAATAAGGCGAGTTAACAGTAAGATAATAAGATTGATAATTTATAACTAAGGACACAGAGGAACATATTTAAGAAAAAAAAAATGATAGGAAATATGTAATTAAAATGTAATGATGATAACAAAAATGATAATAATAGTATTGAATTGAAAATTAAGAGTGCGTCTGAAGAAATCAAATTAATTAAAGCTTTTCGAAACTTGCGAATTTCACTTGTGAATGTCATCATTATTAGAAGTATTCCTAAATGTGCGAATAATTCTAGTAAGTGATACCTTTTTTCGAGGTTAGAATAACATTGTGCGTCATTGAGAATTCTGAACCATGATGATCTAGGTAACTTGCTTGTAAAGAAACGAGAGGTCAAGCATTCGTGTTCGATTCGATAGTGACATCTTGAACTGCTTTAATTATCTGCGTAGCTTGGAATAGTTTTGCCCAAATTGTATGGGAATGTAAGATGCTATGAGAAGCGTTTCTGAGCACTTTCGAGTCTCTTGGAATACACATCATCCACATCAATCCGTATGGATTCTAAACAGCACTGCGGTGCTCCAAACCACTGCGGACCAATAAGTTTAGCTTAGCTTAAATTAGGTTAGGATGATAGGTTAGGGTAGGTTACATGTCTCTCCGGCTTCCCGTGGCCGGATGGATGAGACGAAGGTCTTTCCACACGTTAAAAAAGGGTAGGTTAGGTAAGGTAAAAAAAAAAGGTTAGGTAAGTCTAGGTTACAGTTATAATCTGTTATGTTATGAGAGAAATTGTTTAACCAGTATGCTTAGTTGAATTCGTATTAAGCGTGGCTTAATAAGGTCTCTTTATCTGTAACAGCCGTGACTGTTTAAGTTGTCTGAAGGTCAAATGTTTATAGTAGAGATCAATGCGGCCTTTCGCATGATGGTGATGAGGCAGTTGGGCCAACACAATGCTTAGTGACACATGGGGTGGGAACGCTTGGTATAAGCGTGTCCTGTGTGGTGTGACAACGCTCAATGGAGACGTTGGTGGTTTGAGGAAGGGTCGATGTTGTGTGTGTACTAAGCAAAGTGATTAATTTGTTAACTTAAGAGTAATTTGATGATGTTCTTAGCTTTGAGTTTAATGATGATGATCAACCTTCAGCCATTTTTCCGTGTGTTGAACTGTGACATAACGTGTACAAATCCAGGTTGGATAGTAGTTGGAACTATTTAAATACTGGTTGGACAATAACAAAAGTGTTGAATACTGATTGGTAAAAGCGGTTTAAAATATTTTGAAGTTTATTTTGAAGGAATTATGATGATATAATATTAGAATTTGATGTGATGTTACTTGTGGTTTACGTTGAAAATTGAGCAGTAAAGATGAGAGACGAGAATGTATAAAGCCTTTCGATAAATTTATTGAGGAATGAGTTAAGAATGAGTTTGTTTCTTTATTGAACATAGTTTATATGCGAGTTGTGAAATTTTATCTGGGATTATGAGCACACACACAAAAACATACACACACATACACTTCCCTTACTTCATGAAGTCAGAATAGCCGAACGAAATACTGTGTTGATATTGTCTTTACAGAATGGTCACACGAGGACGTGTGAGTCGTCAGCAATGGCCGACAGTGAGTCAAACGAACGAGATGCTTTGATTCGGTGACGACGCCGCGACCGCGACGTACCAAACGACCCTACGCGTGACGTGAATATTTTAAAATCGCGCAAATAATAATTTGGTAGTTCCGTGATAAAAAAGTGTTGTTATGGAGTTTCTTCCACTGCTTCTTCTCCATAGCGAAAACACATAGCGAAGCAGTGATTGTGCTAAAAAAATGAACTGATGATATTTTTGCGGGATTTCGGGCAACAACAAGCTTTGTTGTAACTTTTGGCAGTAAAGTAAAGGAAAGTTAATGAGAATGCCTGTAGGTCATGTACCAGTCGAATTTGATTTTAATAATGAACTTGTTGATGAAATAAGAAAACATGGGAACTCGAGTCAGTAACTTTGCAGCACCAGTGGCAATTACGTAGTCGTAGCCCGTTAGAAATCGGTGTCTCTTGGGGCAGCACAAGTAGTCCGTGGGTGCGCGATGCGCGTTTTGCTTTGGTGAAGGTGGCGTTGTTCACTTGGTGGGTATGCGTATGGCACCAGTGGAGATTATTGGTTGGCTTTGGAAGCCGTGGGGATTGAGGGACTCACTCGAGATTCAGAGATCGTTCAGAATTTTTGTTGTTACTTTTGATAGTTGAAGTTTACGACTATGGTACGTGGCTCAGGTTAATTAATTCAAATTCGTAATGATTTTTGAAGATCTTGTTTTATGTTACGTTCGTTCAAAATGACGCAATTTCATACGATTCACACACGAGGACGTGTGTCTTGTCAGAATGGCCGTGTCGGCGTATAGTAAAATAAGTTCTTAGTAATCTATCAAAATTAAGAAAAAGGAGAATTGACATTACGGTAGACAGATTGGTAGTATCGCGGAATCAAAGTAAAACTAAATAACATTGAATTGATGAAATCGGGTGTTATCAGGCAATAAACGTAGTGTATCCTTGTGCCTGTCGAATTGTGTGTTTTATTTAGTATCCTGGCAGTCCTGACATATAACTACGCCCACAGAGAGAGATCTATGTTCATAGTACTGAAGTGCTCTTTTTGATACATGGTTTACAGAGATGATCTGAATATACGAAAGCATGCACTCCAACCTAGCCTTCTACGATATATATATATATATATATATATATATATATATTTATTGTATATATATTTTTATTATTGTTGAATCTCTGTGAAACTTTCGATACAAAAAGAATGCTTAAATACCTGAACGAGCAGCCAGCAGCATAGCTACAGCTGCGTTAAGTTTAGCCAACTTATCAGCTGCTGAAGATTTGAACTTCAGCGCATCGTCCTTGCTGACTGGTGGTCCATTGTACGGCTGTTGGTCCATAAATTCAATATTGATTATTCAGTTAAATTTCACAGCTGGTTCAATACTTGCTTACAAGATCATCTTTAAATAAGTGCCTTATTCATGTCGAGGCATTTCAATGCAATGAATATTCTTTCCATTTCAATCCAAACACGATTATTTTTTCCATTTCAAACCAAAAACGCATCGATAGACTACTTACAATCAGATTTGTCTATCAGCTCAGGTCTCAATACAATACAGTATTTATGGCATTAAAAAAGAAAGATACGCCTACACAAAATGCAAAGTTTTTATCTTACATGCTAAATGAGACATTTAACGAGAACCTCTAAAAACATGTTTCCATAAAGCTAATACTAATAGGTACATAATAATTACTTTGTTCAAATCCTCGATAGCCTCTTCCATTGCCTTCGAGGCAGAAGATGCTACAGTCAGGAAAGAGGCTCGTCGTAAAGTGGCTTCTACCCGCTCGTCAGCGATAAAACTCTTGCGGGAACGCTAACAAAATATTTAATATTATGTTATTAGTTTTTTTAACAATAATTAAATACGCACAGCAAAGCAAAGCAAAGCAAAGCAACAACCCATAATTGTCCCACTGCTAGGCTCGGGGTCTCCTCTCACAATGTGAGGGGTGTTAGGCCATAGCCTACCAGCTGGCTAAGTGCGGATTGGTAGCCTTCACACACCTTTAAGAACTTTATGGAGAACTCTCCGGTGTGCAGGTTTCCTCACGATGTTTTCCTTCACCGAAGCAAGTGATAATCAGAATCCTATATAATTGAAGAAAAAAGTCGCAATGTAGGAGGAATTTATTGATGAAGCTAGCTTTTACCGCCATGCTATAAAATGCTATGATTTCGGCTAAGAAAAGTGGTATTTTTACTGTAATACCCGACTACATTAATTTTATATATGTTCGATACAGAGGCGAGCAAACATCTGTAACGTAGCCTCGTATGTTATTCAGCAGGATGGACAAGCAAGTGAAGTCGGCTTGGACCCAAAGATGGATGGAGACGAGGATGGATGAAAGCTAGTCTAGCGCAAATTATACTAACCCTTAGTAACTCACTGCGTCCCCTAATTTTTGGATCGGATGATAATATTATTAATGAAGACAATTCTGCTAACTTTTTTGCTGCTTCTTCAGCCTTTTCTAGCTTCTCCGGGGATCCCTGAACATATCCATGAATTAACTCAAAACAATTACAAACATTACGTAGTTAGTTACACTGTGTACTTGCTTAACAGCATAATAGACTGTTTAAAACATTTTTCATTATTGCTAAATAAATAAAATTCATTCAATTTACAAGTTCAACACGAAAGGCTCACCGAAGAGTTACTGGTAAAGAAAATATTGAGAAAAGTAAAGAATGGTCTCAAAAGATTTTTCTTCTTAAATAATTGTTTTGAACGCAGTTTAGCAAAACACAGGTCAAATCTTCAAGATTCCGTGCCGTAAGTATGTAGGATATTTCTTAGTAAATAATTAGTTTTATACTCACGAAATCACTACTTTTTGTAGATGAACTGAATTCCATGAGGTATTTGCGAATCTGCTCCAAATCATCCAGAAGCCTCTTTCTATCCTCTTCAGAGGTCTGCAGATTAGCTAACTCCTGCACACCTGATAAGTGTTTGTCACGATTTATTTACCAGTTAAACAATTAGATAGATGTCTGATATTATTCATTACGGATTAATTTCTTTAACATTTGCATTTTTATTATTACCTTGAACAATACCAGGAAGTTCGCCTTCGAAATCTTCAGCTATTGTTCGAAGTTGATTAAGATTATTCTGCGATAGATCTGGAACATAAAAAAAAAACTACTATTTACGGCCGCAGAAGTAGCTTAACATTTTAGTACCTTGTCACATTACATTTCTTGAATTTATCATAGATGTTGCTAGGAAACCGTCGAAACGGTTACTATTACAAAGAACTAAAATGTTAAGCTACTTCTACGGCCGACTGTACAACACTCAAGCTCGTTTGTACTTGAAATTTCATAACAGTACCTACTTCAGTATTTATGTTGCAAGTAAAGGTGGGTAGAAATCTGGATGGCCATACGTGGCACTCGATGCAGGACTTATGAGTGCCGGATTGATATTAAATAAATGGTTATTTGTTCATACTTACCACCCAATAGCATAACGGCCTTGACAGATTGCGAGTTGAGGTGGTTGAGTCGTCTATTAAAGTCTGCTGGCATACATCCGGTCATTCCACTCTAAAAATACCACTTAAAATTATTTGCAAGAGTACTTTAACATTCTTCGGTGTAATCGCTTATAGACCTTGGCATAACTTCGTGCCTCGGACTGTGGGATGTAGAAACGTCCCTCTAAAACCTAACACAAACAAATAAGGCATACTGCCGTTTATTGCTCTTTCTTTCTATCTCTTCTTTCTTGATCAACGATGCATTAATGATTCCTTTGGTGTTGCTGATGTCCATGGGCAACAGTGCTAATTTACCATCAGGTGGATCGTCAGATCTTTTGTCAACTACTTACATAAAAAAATACTAATTCAGATAGATCGAGTCTTCTTACTAACATAAAAATATTGCCTCAATAATAAGTATAAAACCTTACCATTGCTTGCTGCTTCATGTCTCCCTTCTTAGTAATTAACATTTGCTGGACAGTCACAATCTGCGTCCCTTGCCTTGCTTCTTGGCCTACATGAATGAGAGAGTAGATAAATATTTGTTGATGTGAAAATCAAAGGAAAGTCTTTCAAAATACTCTTACCAATCTCGTGGGAAATAATTTGAGAAGGCCCCACGAAGGAGTTTTCAGTCAACTTTTGAGCCATCACTGTTTGTATTAGTGTACCTCTGTAACAAAATATATAATACTTGATGAAGACAATTTTCAAAAAGTGGTTCTACAAGATCTTTGGAATTGCTAACAAGTACTGACTTAGCCTTTTCCACATTGTCCTCGCAGATCACCATTCCTTCATCATATGACACTTTGGAAGGTCCTTCCAGCTTCTTCCGTATGATATCGATGTAGCCCTCAAGGATATCTCTGATGCGGTATGCCTCATTAGTTTTTACCGCATACTCCTTGTCACTGGAACCCGAAAAACATTTTCATGTACATTACACTTGAAAACCTTAGAAGCAGAAGGAGGAAAAATGGTAACAGATATGATATGCTACAGTCGCAGATTACTTAAAACATAATATATACCTTGTACATTTATATATGAAATAAAGATATTATTATTATTATTATTATTAAACAAAATAGTGTAATAATACAAATATTTTGGAGAATATATTAAGTGAATCATACACAACGTCCATAAGCTTGGTCTGCAGTTCTGCTGTGGAGCTAATAGTTTGAATTTGAAGTCAAATTACCTATAGTCGCCAAAGTTGAGGGTAAAGGTAGTTTTTCCCGCATGATAGCTCTTCACCTGCGTCAGGAGCCACACCTTAAGAATTTCCTTCGTGTTCTCATCCAAGCGGAGAATAGAATTGGCATTGATGCCCAGAAGACGTGGCACCATTTTCTTCTTGCCTTTCTCTTGTTCCTAAATGTTACATTATAAACTTAATAAATAACTGAAAACATACACTATTTAGAAATTATTGCTATTGTTTTTTGTTTATTTTTCAAATAAATTTGGGTATGCGGGAATTATTGTATTGAATTATTGTATTGAATGGGGAATGAATTAAGAGACTGCTATAAGTATCGACAGAAAATAAGACAATATGAAACGTGCCACATAGTCGCCTGATGTTGAAAATTAAATAAACAGTAAGCAAAGCGTAAACCAAGTCATTACGAACCTTGACCAGGAAGAATGTGACTCCGTAAGTGGGATGCTCGCGCGCAATCTTTGTGTATAAATATTTAGCATCCAGTTGACTGACACCAACATGCTTCCGGTATTCTTTGTAGATCTTCTTCTCAATACCCCAAGACGAAACGTATGATTTTGGAAGATATTCCGCAAGACTAAAATTCAGAAGTAATTACAATTTATACAGTAATTGTTAGGTACTTTTAACTAATTATAAATCACTTTAAGAACCTAAAAAAAACAGAGTACTTAGAGAAACGTGCTATAAAAATAAATTAGGAAATATTCTACATAAATCAGAAAAGATTTGAGAAAAGAGTCTCCCACCCATGTTCGTCTGAGAATTAGAATTTCGAAAACTTCTAAGTTCTAAAAAATTCAGAGTTACATTAACTTACTTTTCTATGAATCCCGGTTTATGCTTTTCTTCATCATAATCACCAAAATGTACCTGACATTGAATTCCGGCAAACTCAACAGCTGTAAAGTAAAATAGTCGCTAAGATAAAATATTTTTCCACTTAATTATATTCTGACTCACGAAATGAAGTATGTATATGATTATCTTGCATAAGTGTAATTTTAAAACTGATTGGCAGATGGACTTCTTTCCGTAAATTCATAATGAAGTATGTGAAGCCATTGTTGGATTTTGGAGTCACCATGGCTGTGATCCTTTGCCAGTCGAATCACTTACAAATATTATATTATTAATCTAACCATCAGCTATCTAATCTCACCTTTTTCTTCCGTGGTCACTTGCCGTCCGCTAAGAATGTCATCTCTGGTCTGCACGTACAAAAGGTTCAGTTGCACCGGATCTCTGGCATCGATCTTCCGATCGGAGTAGAACAGCCTTCGTTTGAGAAGCAGGGTCTCGGTGTGGTCTACATTCAGTTCTCGTAGCGTATTCATCTGGTTTAGCCATTCGACTGTAAACGGATTTTTTTGTATTCTCACGTCACTTAAAATTTTCATATAGATATACAATACATTTTACTATTTGAGATGTACTACGATTTTGCTGAATCTATTGCAAATTAACAGACCATAATTCTCTGGCAGAATCTTTAGTTTTACAGCACTTTTATTCAGCTCGATTTAGAAAAGTTACGGGAGTTTAATTAACTCTTACGTATAGGTTTTGTTATTATTACCATTGTCATCAGTGTTTAACTTTTTGCTTAATTGTTCAAGTTTAACGTCCTTGTCTTTTTGTATCTTCCTCTTGAGAGTCAGGGTTCCCGTCGTTGGCTTTGTTTCTTCTGTTTCTGAGAGATCTTCACGACACTGCAAATGTGGAATGTTAGTAGGAACTCCTTCCGGACTTATATTAATAACTAATGACTTAATTTCAGTGCAGAAATTAAAAAAAAATAGGTACCTATTTATCTTTTATTACATCTAAGTACAGTTCAGAAAATACTTATGTGTTACTCACAAAGCCATATTCATCGTGGTTGGTGATGCCGATTTTGCTGCAGATCTGATACAGCAAGTCACCGACAACCTTCGACTCGTCCACTTGAAGCGTCTTTACTGACCCTAGAATGAGACCCAATTGTTGTGTAAGGCGCAACTTGCAATAGTAATCTCACAAATAATAAAGTGAAAAAGTGAATTCACGTGAAAAACTTTTGGTCGACAAATGTTAGTATTATTAAAGAAGAATTTTTTTAATAAGCTAAGAATAATCCAAATTCAAACAAAATAAAAATTGGTGCACCCGTTTACGAGAAACGATTTTGTCTGGGGAAAGTAAATCTCGTATACAGTATTTGTAAATATAGTACGATGTCGCTCTAATCATAAATATATAATTTGTCATAGCAATTTAGCAAAGTGATTAGCATCTCTCTATAGGCTACGTGATCATCCCTAAGGAGCGGCTGTGCTCCGATATTCATTTTTGGAACTTGCATCATATGCGAGTATCTCTGTCTGACGTAAGTGCAGTCACCATCAATAGCTTCTGGGCAGTTCGATTCTTACCATCAAGCATCCTAACCCGCAGGTTCCGCGTCTTGCAGAGGTACTGCAAGGAATCTCCATCGCGAAGCATGTAGTAGTCCAGGGTGCGATGGCTCTCGAGCCATATTCCTGTTTTCTCGTCATCCGCTGACGTTAGGAATAAGCCGTAAGCTGTGTGGATATAATATATGAGTCAAGATGTAGTTAATCTCTTTTATCTACCTATAATACATTTTTTACGTCGTAAACATGGTAATTATAACAATAAGAAGTGCATTTCGCACCCTTAGAATGAGAGTGACCTAACTCAAAAATTGAAATTTGTGGGAAATGAGCAAGAAAGTTTTCAAAAAAGTATATATCGATGAATAGAGCGATCAATGAAAGTGACCGATTATTAGGTTGTCCTTTTCTTACTCTTAATTCGAGCTCTTTTTCATCACAGGGTTTTAGGGTACGCATTTTAAGGTAAGTTTATAGCAAAAACAGAAATTACAGGAATTTTGAGTTAGGTCACTTTCATTTTAAGGGTGCGATTTGTACGTGGTGAGAGTAATCTATATTAATATATAAAGAGGAAAGATTTGATTTTTTGTTTGCATTGAATAGGCTCCGAAACTACTGAACCGATTCCAAAAATTCTTTCACTGTTGGAAAGCTACACTATCCCCGAGTAACATAGGCTATATTATATTTTCAAAAAATTAGGGATCCTTAATAAAACTCTGTAACCCAAGGTGTAAAAAAATAAGAAAACCGAAGCAAAGCAAGGGCGGTTACTCGTTATTTATAAAAACACCAGTGCTAGATTTCCAAATGGAAAAATCAATCGATACTTTAAGTAGGTAATAACATAAGAGATAAAAACTATGATATGTAAATAATTTAATATGCGAATCGAGATTAAACGAAAAATATTAACATACAACCGTACCTCTGTCCTGATTAACAGAATTATGAAACTTTTCTAGAACGATCTCATGAGCTTCTCGGACTGTGGTGGTAGTGCTGAACAGAATGGTACGGCAGACGGTTCCTTCTTCCAGAATAATCTTGAGCGACAATGGCGCCATTGCCTGCCATCAAAATTGATATTGTTAGCAACCTAATACCATTAAGTTCTCAGAAGTACCTAATGTCTTTAATAACTAAAATTTTGACAAGGAAGAACCTTCATGGTAATTAAGTACCATCAATGGAGACGCATCTGTATGGTGCTGACCACTTGTTAAGACCATTAAAATACCATTAAAAATCACAGGTTCTAAGCGCTCAGTAGCCCGGTGGCTTATGTTGAACAACTAATTAACCGGGTTAAACAAAAGCTCGCGCGGTTGTTAGTTGGATGGGTGACCGTTAGTAACAAAAAATATCTTGAGCGGTTCCCTGCTTTGTAGGACACGCAATGCCATCAGCACCAGTTTTATTAGTTGCTAAGATAACAATCGTTGGGCTACGTTTGAGGCTTTTGAATAGCATGAAAACTTTCAACTTGGGTTGGCCACTAACACCTTCATCAATCCGCACTGGAGCATTATGCTCTAGGCCTCTACAGGAGGAGAGACCTATGAGTCATTATGGGTTGAAGTCAACCATTCGAGCGAAAACATTGTGAGGAAACCATGACTATGACAATGTTATGAGATCATCATCATTATCATGAGATCTCAGTAATGTTCGCAAAGATCTGTGGAGTCTGCAACGTGATGTTATGATGCTGTGATGGCCTTCAAACACCTCAGATTATAAAAAGTAACCCAGTATTCGGATACGTAAATTATCCATTGACCTTAAAGTATCCGTGGAAGGAGATTTGAATACTTACATAATTAATTAATAGCCTATTGCTTAATTGCTTACAAATAATTTCATTTACTTTTAGATATTTTTTAATAACTCTTTGAATGACTTATGAAGTTTGGGTCGTTCGAATAAGACGCATTAATGGATGGACGTAATAAGAGGCAGAAAGTAGTAGGTAGATTCGAAATATCGGAAGTCCTTCTGTGCTGTAAAACCAACCCTTTCGATGTAGGTTTTAATGATTTTTTCTACCTGACAGCCTACTTTCGACCACACCCTATTGTGCCTAAATTAATCAATCACTGGCGATTCATACAAGTCATAAACCCGTGAATACTTTTAATAGAAACACATTTTTTCCTGTTATAAATAGGTAGTGTTAAAATAAATAGGTAGTGTTAAAAAATACTCACACAAAAATAAGTGAAATCACCCAAATAACTCAGTATTTATTGTACACATTACTAGTACACTTCACAAAAATCCTGTTAAAACTGACAGTTTCAACATAATATTCATAATTTCCTCTTGTTTATTTTAGGACCAATATCATCCTTCAATAAATGAGGATTTCATACATGTTTTCCTGTTCAATACATCGTAGTAAATAATGTACCTACTTAGCTAACAGGTAATTGTCTGTTCTTACAACCTTACTGTTCTAATTCGTTATTTAATTACCAAACTATTTTGATAGCTTACCTACTGCAATAATGTTATAAGTCAATCAATCCGTATCTGTGTAATCAAATATTCATAACTAAATAAATAAATAAATAAATAAACGCTTACACACTCATACCCCCGCAGTAGGTTATTTACCTGTGTCGCGGGTGGTATGGACGACACATATAACAAACACATCACAATAACACCCATGACCCGAGTACAAATATTTATCTGTCACATAAATATCTGCCCCGGCCGGGAATCGAACCCGGGACCCCTCGCTTCGCAGGCAGGGCAATAATAACAAATGTAATGCATACCTAATTGAATAGCTCCATTAATCCATCCTTGACGACCCGTCTGGCACAATGGTTACCATACCGGATCGCCGCACCGAGGGTCCTAGGTTCGATTCCCAGCGAGGCGGAAATTTGAATGATGAGTTTGAATTTCTGTTCTCGGTCTGTGTGTGAATGTCCTTGTCTAATGTGTTGTCCATGGCACCCACGATACAGGGAATCCTATTGTGGGGCTATGAGTGTGAAGCGTTATTTATTTATTTATTTATTTTTGACGTGATAACTTCTATTAAAACGATGAACGCCGGGCGCACGCACGAAAAATGTAGCGTTCCGCGAGCGAGAGAGCGGCAAAAGCGAGAGAGAGGCACGATCGGCTACGATCGGCGTATCGTAGCCGATGCCGTAGGCGATCGTAGTTGAGTGGAACGGGGCGGAGCGGAGCTTTATCATGACGTTGTCACGTTAAACTACCGTCCGTAAACCGACTTTACAGACAACCATTTTTTATTTATTTTTTTATTCCTGAACAATAGATTTTAACAGATCATTCATTCCATTAGTTAGGTATTATTTCTCCATAGGGTTCGCCTGGATAGCTACCACCCTCTTACTTGAGTCAGCCGCCAAACGACTCATCGTGTTTTTCATGGCCGGCAAAGCATTAGTGATTTGATGCCTTCGGTGTTGCTAGATTTCCATGGATATCCATGGGCGATGATACCCACTTACCTTCAAGTGGATCGTCAGCTCGTTTGCTGGCTATTTTCATAAAAAAGAAATGTTCTAACGTTTTTAGAGTACACTATCAGAGGATCAATAACAAATGGCTTTGTGCTTTCTTTCGTCAGCGTCGATGATGTAATATGTAACTTACGTCTTACAGATATCCACGGGCAGCTACCGCTCAGGAATCTCCGCAGCCATGCTATTTAGGTGTCCCATTCATTTGTTTGTCGGCTATTAGGAAAATAGGTATATCGGTGGGATTCGCTCACTTTAGGTGAAGAATTTACGATTAGGTATATTAAGTATACTTTGATTGTCAGGACTATTAAGCTCTCGTAGATCGGTGACTTGTCGATTCTCATAATTGCTAACTAATCAACTGAGTTTAACGTCAGCTGTAGTTAGGGGGTCGCTAGTGGCAAAAACTTACTAAGCGCTTAAGTGCTTCCGAGGACACAGTGATGTCCCAGTTGTTATATTACAATCAGATAGTAATTGTTTAGCCTTATTGAATGCCTTCGGGTTAAAAAAAACTGCCGGATGACTAACACCCTATCAGTCTTTGGCTGGGCTGACTTCAGGATCAGGCCCCTCTTTCCCACTGGGCACTCTGGGCAAGTGCCCAGGGCCCCGTGATCGATAGGGGCCCCTAGTTCCTGCCAGATCACTAAACGATAATCGATATTTATTACCGAAAAACTTTTTTAATTCTAATAAATCCAACCTAAATTACTGACTACAATACCAATTTGCTCATTAGCTTTTGCATAAATCTAGAGGCTTGCTTATCTACTTTCTTCCTTTATTCTATTAAAATAGTGTTCTGTCAATGTCATAGGTGCTACGTTATCCTAATATGCCCAGGGAGGCCCTGGGTTATAGGTTAATAGGTTAAAGAAGGCCTTATTTAGGATAAAGATTAAAATATCTAGAATATTGGGAAATGCATTATGACAATATGAACTACAATTCTACAACATATCCATTATTTTTACTTCATTAGATATACTGAGGATAATGCGTAATAAAAACAGAAACGCCTATTATTAAAAATAAATCTTTATAATTTACACATACGAAAAATATACAATGCATACCTACATGTTGTACTTAAAAATTAGATAATAATAGATATAAACAAAAGAAAGCCGCGATTTGCAAGCAATGTAGAGCTCGATAGACAACGTGAGAAAATATTACTCAGTTTTATTTACAAAATCCAAAAACTTGATATCGCGAGACATCGCAGATGGCAACAATATATTTTTTGTCTTTTAAAAATACTGTAGGCTTATTTTATTACTGACTCGATGGATTTTATCTCCTGCATCATTTATGTACGACAATCATTGTTGGTAGATGACGCTGTAATCCAATTATTGTATGTTTCAAACATGGATATCACACAACGTCTGCCATAAAATGAAACTGACATGATATTTAACTTTTAATATAAAGAGTTTTGAAACATTATTCAGCAACAGGTAGATACATTTTAATAGCTATATACCTACATCAAGAAATTATGTACGTGTACTTATAATTAAAATTTACATAATATACTTAGGATTTACTTATAATTAAAATCATCTCTTATAAATTAGCATGATAACTCTCGAACGCGGGAGAGGAAATCTTATTGTTAACCTTCATGTTAACCTACTTTAATGTTCAGTATCTTTACAATCAATGACCAAAACGGTTACTAAATAACCGATTTTATTCACACTAAGCACTTTTTGATATCATTTATTAGTCTTCATGTTAAAACAGAAATCATGACACGAATAAGTACTTTTAATATAAAATAAACCTATCTGTTTCTTTAATAGTAGTCCCACTTCCCGGTATAAAAATCACACACGCATTTTTGAAAGAAAACATCCCTAAATCGAACAAAATTCGAAATGGACCAGGAAAACATTTACAGAACTCATTTGTTTCTACATGCATACGTGTTTGCTGAGCTCCTGGTTTGCATGCCTACTCAAAGTGGATAACTTACGTATTCTTGAACCTGAATATTAATTAGGCTTAATTATTTCTCGTACTCATTCCACAGGTTCAATTCTTGGCACATAACCAAGATATAAACGTATTCTTAAACATCAACGATTTCTTAAACTTCATAAGTACCTATTCCCTATCTATTGCTGTCGCTGCTCCCAGGAATCTGGTCATTCTTGTCGACGATTTGTTGGAGTTCGTAATCTTGGACCACTTGAAAGATCTTGCTCTTCGCTTGATTCAGATAATACGGGCTAAACTTCCTCAAAGTTGACCCTATGGTGATCAGAAATACGTCCAATGGATCTGTTGGACTCAGTTCCTGATACACATGATCATTTCCGCTGAATTCTCTGCAAGAGTTCCCTTCTTCTTGCGGTTTTCGGGTTCTGAAGATATTGGGTTTTACTTCTCGTTCGCTTCTGTCGAAGTCCGAAGCATCGTCCACGAAGACTTCTGCCGGCATTTCGACGGTGCATGTCGCTTCCTCCTCGAGGTATTCGGCGTAGTCTTCGCTGGGTTCCGAGTTCGGCTCCTTGAAGAAGGGCATCATGAAGGTCAGCTCCTCTTCGTACTTGTAGTTGTAGCTGCGGTGGTTCGGGTTCCGCAGACGATCCTTGATCTTCCGCCGCATCATGTCCCGAATGTTGACCCAGCGGGATTTACACACGAGAGCTGGAAGGTTGCAATAGTTTTTATGGTTAGTAGGTACTTATCTGTTTCATTAGATGGTAAGCGGTGATGAAGATGGTCCCAGAATAATAAATAAACGCTAATTAACACACTCATACGGGGCCATCCATAAATTACGTCACACGTTAGGGGGGACGGGGGGGGGGGGTCGATGAAGTGTGACATTGTGTGACAAGGGGTGGCAGGGGATCCTAAATTTTGTGACATCACATTTCAAAATCGAATAATTGGTATGTATAGGTAAATATTAAAAACAATTAATGGAAATAAAACTTATTTCGGAACTGCTGTTTTAATTTAATAATTTCTAGGTGTAAAATTTTATAATATGTGACGTCACACTAGGGGGGGAGGTCTCACAAATGTGACCAGGTGTGACAAGGGGGGGGAGGGGTCAAAAAGTCATGAAATTAGTGTGACGTAATTTATGGATGGCCCCTACCCCCGCATTAGGTTATTACCTGTGTCGCTGGTGGCAAGGACAACACATATAACACATCGACCTGAGTACCAATATTTATCTGTCACATAAATATCTTCCCCGGCCGGGAATCAAACCTGGGACCGCTCGCTTCGCAGGCAGGGTCGCTACCAACTAGGCTACAGTGTACATAATCAATTCCGTTGTTGATTAAATTAAGTATTCTAAATGTCCCCCCTAAACGTAACCCCGAGTCCCGACCACCACCTTCGATATAAAGCTCAAAAGTCATTTCCAGTTCCCGCGTTAGTAGTATCGCATTCAAAAATCATAGAATAGATAAAATAGTACATGTAGGTAGGTACGTATAAAACGAATTAGTACATAAGCACGAAACGGACAGCAGACGACTTGCGTCACGAACTAACGAGCAGTGTTGCCAACCCTAAGCTAGATTAAAACTGTAAAGAAGCTTTCAAAAAGCTGTAGAAAACTGCAAAATTCTACTCAAAGAACTGTAAATCTACAGTTTTTCTTATTTTGTATTATTTAATAGCTCTAATAAATAAAACAACATAATATAGTAAGAAAATTATACTTGTATTCGTAAATCAACTTTAAATCATAACTTTACACAATATCTACTAAAACTGACTCGTTTTCAATCTGCACATCCTCTTGATTTTCAGTTTCATTTTTATTTTTAAAATCGTACATATTTTTATGAAATCTCTTTAAATGGTCATCGTTAGCATTGAACTCATAACAATTTTTAATTTCTGACTTTGTATTTAAAATGCCTTTTATGGTGGTGGTAGACCGTTTGCTATTAGGGCCTTAGTATTATAAAGAAAAAAATTTGGAGGTCTAAACTAAAAACTGAAGATACGGTATCGAAAAAACTGTAAATTCTACAGTTAAGATTGTAGAGTTGGCAACTCTGCACGAGATAGAGATATACACTAACAGCGAACACACTCATGCAAACAAAGGAATAACAAAAATCTTTTTACTTTACCTGGCCTGCTGAGGGAGTCGCCGATTTTTTGCCACAAAACTTCTCTTGAATCAAAATCTAGATACTTGGGGTGTTTAGTGTTGTATAGTATGGGATTATCTTTCACTAGCTTGATGAGTTTTAAGTCCAAATTCTTGTTGAAAGGCAGCGGCATCGTGTCGTGTGGAGCGGCGCGCGGCGCGGACGGGACGGCAACGTCGCCTCTACGAACCGACTGCACGACTTGTATGTACGTTGCGACGGCTGAACTAGTAGCGATATTCGTTTTGTAAAAAAACCTTGAAAATCTCATAATGTATGTGCATTGAAATGTAATGATATAGAACAGACATCTCGAACCAAATGTGTGTCCCACCGCCGGGATGACCCCCTCCCCTTATTACGCCAGTAATAATACTTCAATGTGCATGTGCCATATAAACAAAATATTGGAATAATAATTCAATACAATATACAAATACATGTATTTGATTATTAATGCTCAAACATTTTTATTAACATTAGTCTTTATCTTTCAGATATCTAAGGTGCTATAAATAAAAGTAAGATAGATACCTACGCTGTTCCTATAAACATATTTATTTAAGATATAATATTTATAACTGAAGTCTTACGCTACCTTGAAATTTTTACCATTCCATTCAAAACTTAAAAAGTTTTCACTGAAGATTTCTTCAAATATTAATTGCATGAACTTAATTATTTAACTTAATGCCTACATCTACCATGTTCGCACATTGTAGATTGCAGAGTTGTTGAGCTCCATTTCTAGGCTAAATACCTACACCGAGATTTTGAATCATAGTACTTGTATAAAATTTAATACTTATTAATATTTAAATAAAATTGATAAGCTATCGTCGAATCGTATCGTAACATTAATATCGCATCATTTTCTGAATTCAAACTTAAACTTATAAAACTTAGTTCATCTCTATGCTTAAAACTGACACTAGTCTTGCCGTTTTAAAGCACATAACGTTACGTAAACGACCGATAGCATGTGACGCGGGCGACCTCGATCCCTTTTGTAGTGTGCAGGTGACTTTGCCACAGTATAAACGAGACTTATAATATTTTTTATGATAAAACAACAGTAGTACAAATTTTGTCACGTTATTTTTTTAGCATATGACGTTATTATTTTCCCGCGTTTTGTAAACCCAGTAGGGTATTTGACAACATTGAAAATATACTACAAATTGTTATTATTCTATCAGATAGTAGCACTAAAAAACATATTTCACTTTATTTTCAAGTAAATCACGTATATTTTTGCAAATAACACGAAATTAAAATACTGTAATTTTAGGAAATTTTACCAGTGACCGAAACGCCCTGTGATTGGTGACAACTTTGATGACGTCACACGCTAGTAAAAAATCAGATCTTTCCTTTAGAGAATCTTAGATACTTGCGTGTGACGTCACACGTATCATAGACCGCCGCCATGACAGAAACAGCGTTTTTGGCGCGGTTTTGGAAGTTTAAACTTTAACATTGATTTTTATTAACAATACTGTTAATTTTTTCGGAAATATCAATGGAGTGGGTTTATTTTGTAATAAAGAATAAATTAAAATGATTTTTAAAAATTAGTCAAATACCCAGTTGTGTGGGTGAGGATGTACACAGTGTAGGTTTATTAAAGTAACTTTTGTGTTTAAAAAGCAGTATGATAAAAAATGTATGGCAAGGATTTATAGGCTGTGTGGGAACTGTTTGGTTTCTGTTCTCTCAGACAGATAACTCTGATGAGGTAGCTGAATGAAGTCTGTTTATTGAAATTATACTTCTTTCTTGCAAAAAGGTTACGTTAAACGTTTGCGCTACCATGGAGGGGGTATGAAAGCGCTGGATAGATGGCCCTAGCTTCTTATTATCTTTACTTCTTTTAAAATTTAATGTTATTACTTATACAAATCTCACACCGCTCATTTACACGCGCGTGTCGCGGACCGTCTCGTGGCGCGTCCGTAAGCCACGCCCCCTACGCGCGTGTGAACACCGCGCGAGCGCTCGCGCGAGCCCCTTTGGCGCGCGCCTATAAAACCGCTCCCGACGCGAGCCCTGCGAGCGCGAGACGCGCCGCGGTCTGGTCCGCGAGCGCCCTGTTCACACGCGCGCGTACGCGCGCGTCTCGCGGATTGTCTCGTGGCTCGCGCGCGCGTGTAAATGGGGTAACAGAGTCTCAACAGCTTGATTCAGGTTCCTAAACAACGCCATCTAGTTTGTACTTGTGTAAACATAGGTAGTACACAAGTAACATTTTAGTTTTTTTTACTTAAGTAGTACAAAAATAGTTTTTGAAAGATAATAAAAACTGATACACGTTATTAAATTAAATATTTATTTAATTATGTCAAAGAAGTATAACTTCTCACGCGCGTACAAAAGTACACGCACCCTTTTTTTATGAAAATACACATACGCATAATAATAATTATTATGTACTAGCTGTTTCCCGCAGCTTCGCATACGGAAAATTATGTTTTACCTTATTTGTACCTCTTGCAGAAGAAAATTAAAAAAACGGTGAATTTATATTGAAGTACATACTTATATTTGGTAATTTATATACTGAAATCCACGATAAAATCGCAAAGGATTCCTCCAGGAGCGGGTTTTGAAAATAAGCAATATTCACATTAATTTGTATTTTTTTCTTTTTTTCTTTGCAAAATTTTGAAAAACTGAAAAATATATGTTCCATCAATTTAAACAACGAACATTTTGTTGCAAATTTGAAGCAAATCGGTTCATTTTTTAAAAATATTCCATACAAACTTTCATCCCGTTTCCCGGGAAAACCTTTTAATTTTCCGGGATAGAAAGTATTCTAAAATATGACCTGAAGTATTAGTAACAACTTTACCAATTTTCATCGAAATCCGTTCAAGGGTTTTCATGTGATGCCCGGACAGACAAACAGACAGACAGACAGACAATAATTCTAAAAAAAATATTTTTATGCTCTAACACGTTATTGAAGTGCCCCCTAATCGAAATTTTTAAAAAATATTCAATGTACAGAAAATTTGCTCTTGAGTTTTATTACAGTATAGAAGATTTGATTGCAGACTCGATCGTTTTGTTTGATTGATTGGATTTGATTAGTGTTAACTGATAAACTATGATAACTAAGTAGCTAACGCCCCAACTCAGAGTCACTAACGGTTACTTAAATCGCTGCTTAGTACAGAATTTGTATGATGATTCTTTACTAACGAGCGAATTAAGTAACGTAAGTAGCGGCTTGTAGATCCAAGTGAACAACGGATGCGGTTGGTAGTTGGATGGGAGACTGCTAGTGGCAAAAAATTATTGAGCGCTTCCGTGCTTCGGAGGGCACCTAAAGCCGTCGGACTCGGTTGTTATCGTAAGATAAGTCGTTACTCCATGTCGGAGGCGATCGGATCCCCTCCACCAATCCTCACTGGAGCGACGTGGTGAAGTATCTTCTAGGCCTCCTCAAGAAGAGACACCCATGCCGTTAATGGATTGAAGCCACAGGTATAACATTTAACCACTTAAATCACATTGGGTAGTGCTGCCATCCGTACGGGTTTCCCGGGATTTGTTATACTTTGTGAGGCGTCTGAGTTGCGTCCGACAGGGGTTTTTAAGAGACCGGGGAAAACCCGGACACTTTCTACCCGTAGATAAAGCTTGTTGCCCCCATAGGGGCACGACAAATTTGTTGCCGCCCTTTTTAAGTTTTCGCGTCAATTGAATACCTACTAGGGCTTTACTTAAATGTCTTTGAAAATTTATTAATTTCGTCCAAATGTCCAGCGTATTTATTATTTAAGTAAATCATTTGAATCATTTCAATGTAAGAATATTTAATATTATCTAAAATCTTTAAAATAAGTTCCTTTGATCATGTAGGTATGTATTTCGTTCGGGCACAACTCCGTACAAAATAATACGAGTCGAAAGTCAATAGCCACAGTATAATTAAATAAATACTTAAATAATGTCGTCACGTCGAAGACACTTGTCGGTTCGTACGACCAACATAAGCTGATCTCGTTTTGTACTCAGTTTGCTTTATAATATAGCGCAATTTTTAATGGTTTTTATACTCATGAGTAGAATCAAAAGGGTCATTGAATTTCCTTTTCTTAACACTTTCCATCTTTATAACTGTAATTTCTCTGTACAGTAGTAAACGATTGTTGTAAAAACCTGGCTTTTGTGTAGGAACATTGTATGAAGTATTTTGAATTTAATTTATAAGTATGTAGGAGTTAAAGGCGCCAAACCGGTTCCATTCCATCGTATCGTTTCGTCTCTTTCTAGTCGGTCACGATCGCTATCGATTCGACCAGCGACGCGGCAGTCGCCATGTTGGATACGATAAGCCACTACCACGGAGCTACAACTCACTCGTAACTCACTTTTTACGTTTTACAAAAGGTACCTATTAAGAGATCGATTTATGTCCTCTAATTTTCTGTCAAGAAAGTTTGTGATAATTAGAGACTACAGAAAAGATACCATTGTATAAGATTCATTGTTATCAATTTGAGGACAGTATTTTTAGGACTTACAAACTTTGAGTAATTATACATTAAATTAACCTTTCCATTAAGATAAAAGATACGTAAAAATACCATTTTAAGGGTAAAATAAATTTAATATATTTAACATTAAACTTAACGATAACTTATATTTAAGCACCTTATCACTATCAAAAAAGTTTTTAATGTAAGTACATAGGATCCGAGGCGGACACTTTGACGTCATTAGCAGATACTTCGTGCTCCTTCTGTACTATTTGCTGTAGATCATGTTCTTGAACAACAGAAAAAATCTTACTTTTAGCTAAATTAAGGTGATATGGTGAAAATGTTCTTAACGTTGCGCCAATACTGAGTAAAAATGCGTCGACTGTGTCAGTGGGGTCAAACTCCGCTGGAGTCGCTGTTTCACCGAAGCTAAAGGAATTCAATGGGACGTTGTCATCCTCGTAAGACTTTTTCTTCTTTTTCTTGCCACTTGATTTCTTACTGCTTCTTTCTAGTTTGACTTTTCTTTTTGGTTTCTCCTCGGACTCATCGCTCTGACAAGCCGTATTATCATTAAATTCTTCATCTGCATCATTGTTTCTTTCATCTGATTCAGATTCAATAGCAGTCATCATTACGTCTTTGTAATAGGGTCGCATGAAATAGAGCTCCTTTTCGTATTTGTAGGCTCGGGTGCGGGATGCCGGATCTCTGATATTTTTCCTTAATGTCCGTCTGTTTACGTCTCTTATGTTAATCCATCTGACTTTGCAATCCCCCGCTGAAATTAGAATTATTTCTTATAATTCAATGTATATTGAACTAAAAAGTGTAATTTTTGAAAAATACAATATATTTTCATAAATATTAACAATAATAGATCTACTTTAATAAATTCTACTATTTTACTAATTGACTAACTCAGAACAACAATTAAACTGAGATTTTTACTGAAATTATTATTTCTATTGTGTTAGAATTTAAATGGACGATAAAATAATCACAGTAACAAATCTTTAACGCTGAATGCATCACCAAAAATATGAAGCAATTATTTACACTGGCATACCAACTGCCGAACTTCGAGCGAGTGAAGCTCGCACCAATAGTAGGGTCGTACACGATCGTAAATTATAAAAGCTATAATCACCAGGCCGTCGCAGCTCGTCTCCGATCTTCTGCCAGGCGACTTCCCGGGAGTTGAAGTCCATGTACTTGCCATGGTTATGGTCGTATAGCACCGGGTTCTCCTTCACCAGTTGTATGAGTCGTAAATCTAGTTTTTCGTCGAACAGCATCGTGTGACTGCCGTGAGTCGAGTCGCGGCGGAGCGGCAACGTCGCGCGTCGCGTCGTCACGTCGTCTGTCTGATCGATTCACGATTGGCCCGCGCCGCGCGGTGCGACCGCTCTAGACACAGAGGCTCTAGAAATTTCGAATTTACGCGCGCTGCGGTGTTGCCAACAAAACAATGTATCGGAGTTTTAAAATGTATAGCGCTAATTATTTTAAACGAGTAACCGCCCTCGCTTTGCTTCGGTTTTCTAATTTTTTGAACACCTTTGTACATTATTGGAGTTTTATGAAGGATCCCTAATTTTTTTGAAAATATAATATAGCCCATGTCACCCAGGGATAGTGTAGCTCTTCCCAACAGTTAAAGAATTTTTCAAATTGGTTCAGTAGTTTCGGAGCCTATTCAATGCAAACAAATAGTGTCCGACCGAAGGTGCAATTCTGGCCGAAGCCGAAGCCGAAGCCGATTAATCGGTATTCACCAAAACCTTCGGCCGAAGCCGAAGCTGAAGCCGAAGGTGTCATTGACCTTGAGAAATACGATAGTTACTTTGATCTCAGAATATACTAGATACATATTGTGAGAGCTTTAGAGATTTAGCCCAATAACGAGCCGAGTGACCAACATATACAAGTAGGTAATAAAATATTGTCAAAAATAAAAGTTTCAAATATACAATGTTAATTAAATATTTATTTACTTAAAGTAATTTTAACAAAAATAATCAAATAATCAGTCACATTTTTTTAATTTATTAGATACTTATTAGATTTTAAGACGCGCTCTCAAACTTGTTTTGACTCGTTTAGTTTACTAACTGCGATTCGTTTCGTTTGCTAGTTCTAATCTCTGCTGCTCTGAACACTCTCCGTCTCGCTCGTTCAGTAAATTTCAATATTTGACAACTAGCAAACCTGCGGCTTCGGCCAAACCTTCGGCAAATTTTTGGCCGAAGCCGAAGATTTGGCCGAAGGTGCTTTTTTGGCCGAAGGTGGCCGAAGCCGAAGCCGAAGCCGAAGCTTCGGTCGGACACTACAAACAAACAATCAAATTTATATGACAGATAATATTTGTACTGGGGTCAAGGGTGTTATTGTGATGTGTTATGTCAGACTTGATATGAGACTAATTACCTTTAGATTATTAATTTTGCTATATTACCGATATTTTATAGTAAACTCACTATGTAAGTACTCCATTTCGGGGCGTTTGTCGTCGCCGATGTCCATGGGCGACGATAGCCACTTACCATCAGGTGGACGGCATGTCGCCTATTTCCATATAAAAGCAATGTACAATACGATCTGGATGGATCAAGCCATTACTTCTCAATCAATCTTTGTATTACAGAAAAGAGCAGTTCGCGCTATTTACAACCTCAGGCCTAGGGACTCTCTTAGAGAATTGTTTAAAGAAATAAATATACTAACTGTTATTTCACAATACATTTTGGACAATATTATGTATGTTAAAAAATACTTCGATACTTTTCTTAAAAAGAGTGATGTTCACAATATTAACACAAGAAATAAGGCTAGACTGATTGTGCCTAGTTTTAGACTCAGCAAAACTGGTGGCTCGTTCATGGGTAGATGTGTAAAAATCTGTAATAAAATCCCGTTAGAATTAACAGAAATGCTATACTGTAAATTAAAAACTCATGTAAAAGGTATTCTCATGAAGAAAGCATATTACAAAGTTGATGAGTATTTAAATGACAAGACTGCTTGGACATGAGTTTTTTTTTATATTAAATATTGCAATAAGTAGAATTAAGTGCTGTCTGTAACTGTGAGTAGGAAAAAAATTATCGCGGGAGTTTCTTGCCGCTTCTTCTCCCGGGACCACTCACGGTAGGGATTTGTTGAAGCGATGGCGTTAAGTGACTTTCGAAAAGTGTTTGTAACGAACCTACTTCGAATAAAATTCATTTCATTTCATTTCATAAAATTCATTTCATTTCATTTCTCAAAATAATCCGTAGCTCTGAACGCTATAGCCGTCAGAAGACCAATTGTACATTAAACCCCGAGACAAAGGTTCTTAATTTAACAATCAAACAATTCAAAGTTAAATAAAAAGCTTTATTAGAATAAATAAAACTTAAATTACAGTAACAAAAAAGTATTAAAATTATAGCTGCTCTATGATCACTTTAGTAAAGGCAGGTTAGAACTAATCGCACTTACATCTATAGCTACTCTGTGGAGCTTATGCTATAGTCTAATCACAGTAATCACTTCCACTGGACCAAATTTACATTTACATTGTCAGTTTTTGACAAAAATTAATAGTATCGTAATCACGCACGTAAAAAAAGACGGACGTAATCCCAAGAACAAATTCAGTGAAGCACCCATAGGAATACCAACTCTGTATTCGTACAAGAACACACACCCACACATTGACACCATCGCGAATCAAAAATTACAAAATTACGCACACATGGTAAGCGAGCTGTCAGCTGTCAGCTTCACTCTAGATTAGACAAGGTTACGTCCGTTCTTTTTTATGTCCGTGATCGTAATAAACCGATTCTGATGTGAATCATTGATAAGTTATTACTATTACTACATTACTGACAAGAAGTCACTATAACTATTACTACGGCAATATTATATCACAAAGTGACATTAGTTTCTGTCAATTTGGTCCAGTGAATTAGTGATTCGACTATAAAGTATAAAGATTTATTGCTTACGAATAACTACGCTAGCACTCGCGATCATACAAAAATATACTGTCTCCGTATACGAAACATTCATGTACACTATATTTAGTAGATTTAAATATCGAGTCAAGGAGAAAAGCACAACGTTAAAGGCAACTTGGTTAATCATAACATATGAAATAGAACAAATTGTAAAATAACTATTAAATAAAATATAGAATTCATACAACATCATGTCAGTAGTCTGTTCGCTCAAATAGTACCGCTTCATCCAAATGCATTGTCGGAACTTATCTTTAGGTAGGCACGTACATTCCTACTTCCTACCAATGATATTTAAAAAATATAGATACGTTATGCCCTTACAAATTAACCAAAAAATCTGTTCCAAAAAGAGCTACAACACACACGTTTATCTTTTGTTTCTCTACACCAATCACATTGATATAATACACGAAGGCTTTTTAACGCTGTATGTCAAATGTCAAGCACTTCTGACAACAACAAAAGCGTGCGTATCGTCTTGTGTTGACAGAGCGACTACAGCAGAACGGTCAATTGCCTGTTCTTACGCTCTTCATCTTCGGCGCGCTAGTGACATTATCTATCTCTTTTTTACATTATAATATCATTGCTTCCTACTAGTATTATGCATGTGAATGTTTATAAGGATATTTACATCTTTGGATGTTCATTTTTTCATCAGGTGTTTCCTAAGATGTAAATAAAAGACGTTCTAATAATGATGCCCAGTAGGACTATAGGGAATCAAAAATATTTTATTGCAGGTTGGTGTGTTTCATTTTTGACCGACTTCAAAAAAAAGGAGGAGGTTGTCAATTCGACTGTATTTTTTTATTTTTTTTTTATGTTTGTTACCTCAGAACTTTGGACTGGGCGAACCGATTTTGATGATTCTTTTTTTAATCGAAAGCTGGTGGCTGTCATGTGGTCCCATATAAATTTTATTGAGATCTGACAATGGCATCCATGATAAAACCATATAAGTCTTAAATTTGTATTAAGTAAGCGCGACAAATGGACGAATAACTCAATATCACGCCAACCGATTCCGATGATTCTTTTTTTAATCGAAAGCAGGTGCTTGTTACGTAATCCCACATAAATTTGAACGAGATCTGACAAGTAGTTTTAGAGTAACTTTGAATTTTGAATTTATTTTTTGTTAGTAAAATTTAGATTATTGAGCGAAGCAGTTAAAAAACGCCACCTTATTTCCACAAAACACTATTTCAGCGAACAAACTAACATTCAAGAAACATTTATATCAAGGCTAATGACAAAAGAGGATAAACTAAAATTATATTAAAAGAAAATAAAACAAATCTCGTTTTACAACCTATTTTGTAGAAATAGTCTCCAGTCATCTTTACTGTAGTTAAATGTAGTTGAATATTACCTCATGGTAACATTAAAACTCATGTTTTAAGGACTACTTTTTAATCTTCTCAGTTTCATGGATTCCAGATTACAGTATAGATATAAATATTAATATAGGTAATACAGTTTATATATAAATATATAGTTTAAGGCCACTTAGAGTCTGTTCAAATGGTTTGTAGATGCCATAGTTCTTTTATTTCACCCCACGATAAGTAATCATAAATGGCATTTTATGGGGCTTCGTGTACAATTCTATAATAAAATCCCGAAGTTAATACGTGACTTGCCAGTGGAATTGTTTAAGAAAGAAATACTGTAGATGAGTACTTAAACGACAAAGATGCATGGAAATGACCAGCTCTGCAACCAGTTCCGTCCAAGCTAGTGATATTTTTTGGTAATAACCAATGTATTTTTATATTTTAAAGATGTGCTGAGGATTTTCTTTACGGCTTTTCTTCTCCTCCATGACAAAGCACCTTTGCGAAAAGCTGGTTGATTAAAAAAAATGACGTGCGTAAGTCTATCAATGATACCTACGTAATAAATGATTTTGAATTTGAATTTGTCAGTGGAAGTAAAAATCAAGCAAGAACAAGTTTCAAACTATCACAATACTACTCGAATAAAGAAATACTTTTAATAAAAATCATCTCGCTGTTAATTGTTCTCGTTTTTGATTAGTCAAATAGAACATCAACGTGTCAACGTAAAGTAGTCCTTTAACTTATCGAATTAAAGTCGAATTTTGAACGCTAGAAATTGCTAACGTTTCACAAGCTACCAACCATTTGAACAGACACAATCACACATTACATCACAATTTCTATCACTATTCACATACTCTATAAAGCACTATACCATGGCACTTTCTTTCCATAATCACACGTTTATATACATTACCTTCAATTTACAAACAAACAAACATACACACATATTCGCTTTTAAACAAAACAAAACTATCAACTTATAGCACAGATAACATATATTTATGACGTATACATACTTGTATATTCTTAGATTTAGAAAGAAAAAACTTCCTAATTACATCATTATAATTATTTTCATAAAAGTAGTGCGATACAAAATACTTATTCGTCAAAGAGTTAAAAATTCATTTTGAACTTACATAATTAGTTTTTAATTTAGATTTTTTAATACCATTCTCTCGTTCAAAATTATGTAAAGTTATTATTTTATAATATACTATTGAAGTCATCATATTATTTAATTCTCTTAGCCCAGAATAGAATAAGGTCTTGGAAAATCGACACTTACAGATATAGAAAACACTGAAATAATGAAGAAAAATTATATTTTTTCTACAAATACACTATAATTTGATTACATGTCAGATTGTGACCATGTAATAAGATTAAGAAACCCTTTCGCAATGACAAAGAGAAATGACAACGAACCTCCGCTTCAATGTGTTGTAGAAATCACCTCCCCCTCACTTAACGAAGACCAACGATACGATCTGTTGAACACATCCCCCCCAACCCCCCTCCCCCCCCCCCCAATGATAAAGACAAATAATAATAATATGGGATAAATGTCGGATAAGTGAGAATTTTACATGTCAAATTTTAACAAACATATCAAAATTTGATAGGGCAACACTATTACGTGATGCAGGGTAAAGCGGGGCAAATTAGGGCAGATGCAGACGACTACAAATACTAATGCAATTGTCAATACAGAGCCACCTACTTATCTGTGAAGTGGCGAAAATTTGGAACTAATGCTGTCATGTTTAAAAGTCATTCATAAATAGTTTGTGGTCATTCATCTGTCAGTTATTTACTATCTCTCGAATTGCGTCCGTATAACCGTCTACAGCGCCTCCCTTCTATTCACAGATAAGGGGCCATCCATAAATTACGTCAATCGTTGGGGGGGGGGGGGGTCGATGTAGTGTGACATTGTGTTACAAGGGGTTTGAGGGGTTCTTTTCGTGACGTCACATTTCAAAATCGAATAACTGGTATAAGTAAATATTAAAAAACAATTAATAGAAATAAAACTTATTTCGGAACTGCTCTTTTAATTTAATAATTTCTAGGTGTAAAATTTCATAACATGTGACGTCACACTGGTGGGGAGGTCTCATAAATGTGACCAGCTGTGACAAGGACGGGGGAGGGATTAAAAAGTCATGAAATTAGTATGACATAATTTAGGATGGCTCCTAAGTTGGTGTCACTCTAATTAAGGTCTTAATGTGCCCCACCTTACCATATACAGTATTATGACAAGAATAAACATCCATATATACCGCTGTATCGTCGTATTGTCCGTTGTCCGTATCTATATCTGGTACCAAGGCGAGCGCCGCACCCAGCGCAGTCTGTAGCCGCCCTGTTCCGTGCGGATCTTGATGGACGCGCCCTCTGCCGCTTTTACTGTCTCTTTCACCTGCATGGGGAGAGCGAGGGACACATATAGATTGATAGTCGACACTTGTATTGTCGGTTAATAAAATAATCAGAAACAAACTCTGTATTTTAATTACCTAAATAAAAAAGTTTAAAAAATAAAAGATCTTCAGATATTTTTGCCAACTATTGAACGTCATATATTTATGCATATGTAATTATATGTAAATATGATTGAGGAATCAATGCAAAAATGCTCACAGAAATGTAGAATTAGTAAACAGCAAGCATATATTTGCACTCCGAGAGTGATTACATTATTTTGTGACTAATGTCGTCACATATTCCTGCTTTGAGCGGTTGTCACAAATATTTGATGTACTTTTTTTAACAGATAATTTTGTCGTCTCTTTAATATGCTGTCTATGAATATCAGATATTTTTGCTGCGTTCGTGCAAACAGATATTATTGAGCGCATCTTGGGGTAGATATTATTGCTGACGTGTCCATGGTAATATATTTATGCTCGTACATCGGCATGGGATTGGCGTCAATATTTTAAACCGTCAGTATTCGAGTGTACGCTACTACTTACGCTCTGCATGAGATTCTGCGCGTTGCCGACCAACATTTCCGTCGCTTCCTGGTCCTCTTCACTCCCTGCAAAAGTACTGGACGTTATATATACGGATACTCTACTCTAATGCTAAGAAGGGTTATAGAACATTAACTGTCCTAGTATTTTTTTTATAGCCTGAAGGGCAGACGAAAAAGCATACGGGCCACCTGATGGTATGTGGTCACCGTCGCCTATGGACATGAGCAATACCAGAGGAATCGCCAATGCAACGTCGGCCCTGAAGGAGAACTCTTTTTACACCTTTTTTGAAGAACCCCATGTAAATAAGCCTTAGATTAAGAGCTTCTTGTGAGAGCAAATAAACGATATTATTATTATTACTCTAGGATACGGCAACACTGGTTTATGACTTTAAACACCTGGATGTTATATAACGCTCTGTGCCAGCGTGGCACATATTTACAACATTGATAACATTGGGTGTCTCTTCATTGAAGGACTCGGCGTTGACAAGGCACTGGCAACCACTTTTATGTAACTTAACTTATTAACTTCATTAACAATAAGAACAGGAGTGTTATAAGCGAGCTATTTATTAATGTTACCATTCTTATGTACCTTATTTCACAAAATAAAAATATTTGATTGATTGATTGATAAGTTAACGTATCTTTGGGTGTAATTGTCTGTCTGTGGCATTATAGCTCCAAAACCACAACGAATGGACCGATTTTGATGAGATTTTTTTTGTTTGAATGCGTGTTTATTTTTTATTTATTTACGTATAGTTGTTAGCTATTTTTGGTGGAAATAAAACTGTCGGGAGATGTTTTTAATTTCAAAATGTTTACAAAGTTTTCATGTCCTTCAATATGTCGTTGCTGTGCTATTCAATGAAGATAAGCCCATTAGCATCAATATAAAAGTCTGCATCCAAACCATATCCAAACTACTGTAGTCAGTAGCTTGTTCAAACATCTGTACAACGCCATCTATTTCAGGACTTAAAAGTTTTATTGCATTCCACTCTGGATCTATTAAGGCGAATACTGTTCACTGCACTTTACAATTGCTGTTACGAAAGGCTGTCCATAAACACGCTTATTTAATGTGTCCTGATATAATTTGTGTATATTCTGTGCCTTCAAAAAAATTTATAAATATAGATATTTACAGTTTGGTAACTTACTATAATCATCGGTTTTTAAGATACCTCTACCCATATTAGTGAAACTGTAGTCACAAATTACGTTAAAATATGTTTTTTTAATAGTGCATAGTGAAATATACGAGTATGCTCTACTTGTGATATGTGAAAATTAAACATTAATCATAATAATAAAATGTAACGCATGATTTTGTAATACACAGTATGTATTCAATATTTGCATAACATAATTTACGTCAAAATTTATGCTTCTTCAAGTTAAGGTACATACATACATACAAAATGCGTTTACATTAATTTGAATATGTTATTATTTGTATTACAACACATATTTTTTTGTCATGTTTAATATAAATATGAAGCTTTTAAGCATTTTTTTTACCTTTGTAATCCGGCATGCCGACTAAGGAGGCAAGACAAGGGCAAGAAAACAGCGATTAGCATTTAAAGCAAGAAAAAATACCCAGAAAAACTAGAAAGTAAGTAATAGCATAATTGACAATATTTATTTTTAGTTATACTTTTTTTTGTAAGTATGAAAAAATATTTATGTAGAAAAATTATATAAGCGACGTATTGGTAACCTCTTTGAAGTACATAGGTTAAAAACAAAAATATAGTTTATTTTTGTTTACACACTTGGAAATGTTGTCAATTATAATAACTGATATATATATGTACTGCATATAAAATTTATTTAATATTACTGTTTAGCATTACAGAAATAAAATATGAATAAAACAGCATTTTTGCAATGTTTTTGCTATTAAAGTTAGAAATAAGCCTCTCAGTAGCTCTTTGCTAAGGATGCTTTCTGATCAATAAATGGTGTAGATAAAGAAATCATAGAAAAATGTTAAGTATTTTTAATACAAATAATGTATTTGTATAAAAATACAATAAACAGAAATTTATTAAATAAATAAGTATATCACGCCTTTAACTAAATGCTGTGTTTAATAAAATATTTGCTACTATATTTTATTACGTTACAAATTAGATACGGCTGAACTAAGAAACACACTAATCAATAAACAAATAAATAGTAATTCCAAAGAGTAATGGTCAATAATGGTCAATAATGGCCAATAATGGCCAATAATGGCCAATAATGGCCAATAATGGTCTACGTACCTTGTGCCCCAAGCATGGTGGCCTTGACGGTGGACAGTATCTTGAGCTGCGTGCCGATGGTGGGGATACGCTCACACACTTGCAGCAGGTTCTATAAGGAAACGTTCCATATCAGTCTACCTAGAGTACCTAGCTCTCACACAATAGATACTCGCAGAAGAGTTACTCCATACAAGTGTGCTCAAGCAAACTGCAAACGCACACATTATACAAGAAGTGTTATAACTATATTCAACATTTCAATCAGGTCTGTCTTTTTGGTCAATCGTGAAGGCTTGACACATATCCATTTAACATCCAATTATGTGTATGCTAAGCAAAAAAAAGCAGTGATAGCCTAGCGGTTAGAACGTTGGTCTCTCGAACGGAGGGGCCCGAGTTCAAATCCTGGCACGCACCTCTGATTTTCAAATATTATGTGCGTATTAGAATTTAATTATCACTTGCTTCGGTGAAGGAAAACATCGTGAGGAAACCTGCACACCGGAGAGTTCTCCATAAAGTTCTCAAAGGTGTGTGAAGTCTACCAATCCGCACTTGGCCAGCGTGGTAGACTATGGCCTGTACCCCTCACATTGTGAGAGGAGACTCCGAGCCCAGCAGTGGGACAATTATGGGTTGTTGCTTTGCTTTTGCATGGCTTAAGTGCTCAAGAAGTTTAACCATCAGCGCCATTAGCGGTCACCCACTCAACTGATAATATAATCAGGTTCAAAGTAATATATATATATATAGAAGGTAACGTTCAAAATATGAAGTTCACACGTCATATCCGCACGTCATGTTCACACGTCATGTCCACTCGTCATGTTCGCAAGTCATGTTCACAAATCATGTTCAGACGTCATGTTCAGACATCATTTCCACAACTACTCACGGTTCGGATCCGCTTGTCGGTGCACTCGAGCGCCAGTTTCTTGGCGAGCCGCGTCACCTCCTCCGAGGCCTCAGCGATGGCCTTCGCCGTTGCTATCAGTTCACGCTTGCTGCCTGCGAATTTTATTGTGTTTTTAGTAAATTGTTGTGTGTTAATATGTTAACTTACTTAACGCGTCAGGCCGCGCGGACAACAGAAAAAAAAGGGTGCGTGTACTTTTGTACGCGCGTGAGAAGTTATACTTTATCGGCATAATTAAATAAATATTTTACCCCCTCCCCTCCCTTCCCTTCCCCACCCCTCCCCTCCCCCTCCTATCCCTCAATACTTTGATGTGTCGATAAAACCGACACCCGAGTTATCGCTTAATGTGTAATGGCATTGGCACTATTGACCACACCAGCATAATGTTATTCTTAACGCGCTAGGCCAAGCTAGATGTAGCTAGGACATAAAGATCAACTAGTTATTGTTCAAAAAAGGTAATGTGGTGTATTTATCATCAAGTTTTGAACAAAAAGCATTTTGCATTTTGTTTAGAACTCATTTAAAATATACACAATAATTAATCAAAGCATGATATACAATACTTAATTAATACAATACAAAATAAAACCTATGTATGAGAGATATGTTATAAACATGAGATATCCCAAAACAAGCCAGACTTGAAAATAAACAATTATAGCCCATTTACATCCAACCTTAAAATTATAATGGACTCATCTATATATATAAAATTGAAAAGCGACACACCGCTGATTAAACAAAAAATCTCAGAAATTACCGAACCGATTAAGATGAAATTTGGCAGGGAGATAGTTTCTGCTAAGGAGACGTCCACTAAGAACGGATTTTTGGAAATTCATCCCCTAAGGGGTAAAAATACGGGTTAGAAGTCACTTTCATACAAACCAACTTTGTCAGTTTTAGATTTATAAATTTGAATTTTTTTATGTAAGTTTATAATAATAAACAAAAGTTAACTTTAACACATTTTTTTGGAAAATCATCCCTTAAAGGGTTAATTTTTTCAATTTAACTTAGTACGCAACTTTGTCATTTTTGAAGTTAAAAACATGAAAATTTATACATTAGTTCAAGGTTAGAAACGAAATTTAAAAGTTATGTGTTTTTTTGGAAAATCAACCCCTAAAGGGTTGAATAAGGTTGTGCAAATTAGTATGGGAACTTCGTCAGTTTTGAAGTAAGAAGGGTGAAAATTTGTATATACGCTTATAATTAGACACAAAAAATAACTGTATCACTTTTTTCCCGAAATTCATCCCCTAAAAATAGGGGTTGGAATTCTTTTATATATAAATCAACTTCATTAGTTTTATAGTTATAAATATGAAAATGTTTATGTAGGTTTATTGTTATTAACAAAAGTTAAAATTTAGCTGAAAATCATCCCTTAAAGGACTAATTTAGGGGATGGAACTTACTACGCAACTTCGTAATTTTTGAAGTTAAAAACATAAAAAAATATATATATTAGCTCAAGATTAGAAACAATCAGTAATGTGTTTTTTTTTTTTTGGAAAATCCTCCCCTGAAGGGTTAATTAATTGGGGAGTGCAAGTTAGTATGGCAACTTTGTCAGTTTTGAAGTAAAAAGGATGATTTGTATATAAGCTTATAGTTAGACACAAAAACTAATTGTATCACGGTTTTCTCGAAATTCATCCTCATAAGGGGTAATACTAAGGGGTTGTAAATAATTAAGAAACTACGTTAATTGTAACAGGACTTTTGGAATTTCATCCCCTAAGAGGTAAATAAAGAGGTTGCAAGTTTTTCCAGAACTTTGTCATTTTCAAATTCAGAAATTTAATATGAAAATTAATATTATTATGTAAGCTTATAGTGAGTCAAAAAATACGGACGGAAGCGGGAGGTGAGAGGGACAGGAAGCGAGAGAGGGCCCGGGAATGGAAGAGGGAGAGGGACAGGGAGCGGGAGAGGGAGAGAGAGGGAGATGGACAGGGCCCGGGAGCGGGATAGGAAGAGGGAGAGGGAGAGGGAGAGAAAAGGACAGGGGCATTATTGTCTGTTTGTCTGTCCGGGCATCACATGAAAACCCTTGAACTGATTTCGACGGAAATTAGTTAAGTTGTTCCTTATACTTTGGATCACGTGTTAAAATACTTTTCGTCCCGATAAAATTAAAAGTTTTCCCAGGAAACAAGATGAAACTTAGTATGGAATACTTTTAAAATACCAACGTCTTGCTTTAAATTTGAAACAAACGTTATTTATTTAATTGATGGAATACATGTTTTCGAGTTTTTCAAAATTTTTCATGAAAAATAAAAAAATAATTAATGTTAATGTTATTTATTTTTCAAAATCCGTTTCCCGAGGAATGATTTGTGATTGTATCGTAGGTTTCAGTATATAAATTCCTAAATATAAGTACTTCAATATAAATTAAACTGTTTTTAAATTTTCTTCTGCAAGGGGTACAAATATGATAAGCATAAATTCCGCATGCGAAGCTGCGGGCAACAGCTAGTTCTTAATAAAGCTTATGATGATAATTTAAGCACAGATAATATTCAATTTACAGTGAATGTGTTATGAAATAATCTAGGCAATATTTTGTATTTGCTACGTAGACATAATAAAAAAGTAACCGAGAGGCATTAATAACATAAAAATAGAAAAGCAGTGATAGCCTAGCGGTTAGAACGTTGGTCTCCCGAACGAAGGCGCCCGAGTTCAAATCCTGGCATGCATTTTCAAATATTATGTGCGTATTACAAGTTAATTATCACTTGCTTCGGTGAAGGAAAACATCGTGAGGAAACCTGCACACCGGAGAGTTCTCAATAAAGTTCTCAAAGGTGTGTGAAGTCTTGGTAGACTTCACTGGATTGGTATCCGCACTTGGCGTGGTAGACTATGGCCTAATACCCCTCACATTGTGAGAGGAGACCCCGAGCCCAGCAGTGGGACAATTATGGGTTGTTGCTTTACTTGCTTTTGCTTTGCTTTTTGCATTAATAACATGGGTGCACTGTATAAAATACTGATAGCTGACTTACCGCTGAGGTTGAGAGCGACCTCTAGTCCCAACGAAAGCATGACACAGAAGCATGTACACATTTACATATTTATATACAGGTAAATATAATATACACTTATATTACTCGTATAAAGCACTTCTAGGGCGAATTCGGCTTTTATATGTTAGACCAAACTTGTGTAAGTTTATCCTGTGAATAAAGCATATTTCTCGTATGACTTTTGACACAGTAACGTCGGTTGGATTATACTCTAAGGTCAAAAACGCAAAAAGTAAAACACGCAAAATGACTAAGTAAAACGCTTCAGGCAAAATGTCAAATACGCATATTGTCAAACTCGTAAATTGACAAAGACGCAAATGGTCAAAAACGCAAAAAGACAAAATTATCTTACCAATACGCTTTAGAAAGTTCCTTCATTAGCCGGTATGTGATTCCATAATCCGACACAATTAAGTTCACATAAAATTATAAACGTTGTAATTAATATGTTCATTTATTATTCATTTGTCAACTATTCGAGGAAAAGTTACTCTGATATAACAGAATATTTAGTCGAATCCGCCCATCCAAGTTATGTATAAATATGAGTGCTCCATAAATATTAGCATATAAAAAGCTTGACAGAAGACAGCACACACATTTATTATTAGAATATTATAACACATTTTTTTCTTTATAATTAGGCCCATGAAATATCACTAAGTTGCATATTTACCAATATGTGGGAAAGATGATTAATACTAGTGGTGCACTTGGCGATACATGAAAGCTAACTGAAGGGTTAAGGAAAACCCTTAACGTTTTAATGGGCAGTTGTTGGTTTCATGAGCTTAATATATGTACTAGATACAAAAAAAAATTAGAGGTGTCAAGGAACGAAGTTCCTTTCGATTAATACTAAGCGACCAGAAGTCTTCGAGGGTGCGACAGTACAATCATAGTATGTGGCTGTCTTATTTGCTCTTCGGCATTTAGCATAGGCACAACAGGGATATCTATATTACGATCATGCACATTAAGTTATTATTGCTATTTCTCTTGTCATGCCAATTAATATGCGGAAGAGCGACAGGGATAGAATAAATCTATTACTGTCGCTCTGATAAGACACTTGTCACGACAAGAGAAATAGCAATAATAACTTAATGTGCATGATCGTAATATAGATATCCCTGTTGTGCCTATGCTAAATACTGAAGAGTAAATAAGACAGCCACATACTATGATTGTACTGTCGCACCGTCGAAGACTTCTGGTCGCCTAGTAACTCGCTTTCATTAATAAACGACGGCAAAAAGTGTCGTTACAACTTTTCGTCCCAATTTTTTCCGCCTAGCCCCCTTTCGCAACGCGCGATAAGGAACTTCGTTCCAAAAAAACTAAATAAAACGTTGCTAAACCCTATTGTTATTATATATGTTATAAATGAAACAGATGTCAGTTTAACGAATTCTTTCTGATTTTTTTTTTCAAGAGTGGGTACTAAGGCATAATTTTTCCAAAGCGAAGCGAAGGCTGATAGGTACTATTATAACATATATACATATATTATGATATTTTGAGTGACATAAATATTTACACAATATTTTTATACACTTTTTAAAGATTGTCACGGTGACCACTTACCATAAATTGTCAAACTTATTTCAATCCAAAGCCAACTTAAGTTACTAAACAGGCGTTTAATGTAAATAAATCGCCCTTATAAATGAGAAATGCATTATTATTGCATTCGTAGGCAGTGAATGGATGAACGAAATAAACGAACAAAATGAATGAATGAGTTAAATAAATGAATTAACGAACGAAATGAAATGTAATCCAAATTTGTTTCACGAACACGTCTATTTAAGTACGTACACACCCTTGGAATCGGAGCGTACTACGAACACTTCTATCCGTACAGAACATACGCGTGAGTGTGTGTGTGTGTGGTACGTACCCTTGGAGTCGGACCGCACGAGGTCCGACAGCCTCGCCATGAGGATGGCCATGCGTTTAGCGGCCGCGATGATCTCGTTGTCCTTCGACGACCATTCCCGGACTGCCTTATGCAGGTTGTGTGCTGCCACCTACAGGGGGTATACGGGATTACATACGAATACTCAGCTTGTATGTGATACACTCAGGATACAACTTTCGAGATTTTCAGAGAAAATAACATCGAAAGTTACAGACCAAGATAGGCTGGCTAGGATGCGGCTGCCGTCTGAAGATATCCTCGCCCTCATCGTCAGTGTCCGGCGGCGGGGGACGCGGCGGGGCAGAGGCCACGGGCGGCGGGGGGCGGGGTGGCGCCTCTAGTCGCATCGCAGATAGGGCCTCGGGCAGCGCCGGGGGCGGCGGCGGGGGTGCGTAGTGACGGGATAGAGCTTCTTCTACACCGCTTGCTGCTTTGATGATCTGTGAGGTACGTGAATTATTATGATAAATACAAAAACAGGAAGAGGTAGCATTTATTATATAGCACGGCGGCTTTAGAAATGCAGGTGCGATCGGTTGATGGATAGGTGACCGCTAGCTCTTCCATGCTTCGGATGGCTCGTAAAGCTTTCGGTCCTTCGTTAGCTTAAAAAACTTCCGACACCAACCAGTGACCACTAGTTGACCACTAACCCTGGCGGACCCACCCATTGCGCACTGGCATGACCAATCCATGAGTTGAAGCAACATAAAACGTGATTTATTTCACAAAAAAAAAAAACTAAAAATCGAGAACCAAAAAAAATCATAATTTTTATCAACTCTGGTCCCCTCGCTACTCGTGCCCGTAGCTCTAAACGTAATCTTCGTATAGGTACTTTCCCCAACAACGTACTATCCATATCGTCACGTTATATATTTATTACAACGTTACTATTTATGTTGAATCATACCTTACGTAACACAAACATGTAATATATAAAATTCTTGTGTCACGGTGTTAGAAGTTGAACTCCTCCGAAACGGCTCGACCGATTTTCGTGAATCTTAGCGTGCATATCGGCTAGGGTGGAGGATCGTACAAAATCTATTTTTCATCCCCCTAAATGTTAAGGGTGGACCAACCCTAAAGTTTTTTTTTAAATTTTTGACAACATTTTTTGTTTTTATTTTTTTATGATACAGCATACAAAAATAATAATATAAAAACTTTTGACAGAACGAAGTCTGTCGGGGCAACTAATTCTTTAAAGCATTGAACTGTTTTTATATCATGCCCCGCATTCTTAACTCTGTCGCTCTATGTACATTACCTCATCATTAGCAGCTCGCCACGCGGGCGCAGCGGTCCTCTCTCCCAGCGCCAGCAACTTAGCGTTCCGCACAGCCGGCGCGATGGCTTCCCGCAGTCTCTGCGCTGCGGAACCCAGCGCGCGGGCGAACTCCCCGTCTTCAGTGTTGTCGCGCTCCGCACCGCCTACTAGCAGCACGCGGTTCGCTAGCCTGCGCGATACATTGACGAGTTAGTTTGCTGTGGTCAGAAATAGGCCGGTGCGAGAGTAACAATGTACGACTGGTTGGTAAGGAAATATCGCGCTGATTGAGTTATAAAGACATATTGTGATAAAATGAGAAAGGTATAGGGCTTAACAGTTGATGAATTACGCCCCAACTCAGAATAACTAAAGGTTACTTTAATCGCTCCTTAGCAAAGAATCACCATACAAATTCTGTACAAAGGAGCGATTTAAGTAACCGTTAGTGACTCTGATTTGGGACGTTAGACTTTAGAAGTTTAGAGCTTAGGATAAAGCAGAATCAGGCTAAGGAAGTTTATAATTGAGGCGAAAAACAGGGGATAAATACATCGGAGGAACGGAATTAAGACATTAATGCAACGCCGTTAGTATTGGAAAAATATATATGTCAAGCTGACAAATACGAGAGCGGAATTATATAGAGCTAATAGTTTTTACTGTAACGGAAGTGATATGGACAAAGGTTACGAAAAGTAGTAATTATTATGATTCTATCAAAGCACATAGTGATCTGAAACAGTAAAGTCTTGCCTGGCAATAGCTGAGGTGTTGTCCACCATCTTCTGAGAGTCGTTGTTGCGAATGGCCTCCTCGCATAGGTACGTGTGCTTCTGCATCAGCTCACCTGCAATCAAACTTGGATATAAACAAACAAACACGCACGCACGCACACACGCAAGCACGTACGCACGCACGCACGCACACGTTAACATGCACATAGAGAGAAAGAGAGGAAGAGAAATATTAAGGCAAGGAGTCGTCCTGTGAAAAAATGAAAACAAGAACTTTATAATATATGTGGACGGCAAGTTTCGTAGAGGTACCTGAAGACAGATCACTGGATTGACATTGGATGAACGACTTCGACCAATCATGGGCCTGATTGATGCTGATCTTGAGACTCGTGGAAACAGCTGGCAGACGAGTTGACGATAGGGCGTCGATATTCATCCAATATGCAGCAGGCAGGAGATCAGTCTTCAGGTACCTCTCCGAAGGTTTCCGTCCAGATGTATGTATAAAGTTCTAATGTATGAACGTACCGGCGGTGCGTACGAAGTCGAGCGGGTCCACAGCCTGGTCGCACAGGTCGCGACAGCGCAACACAGCATCAGAATACTGCTGCTTCAGGTTGTTGAAGTGCTCCTCGGCCACCTAAGCACAGACAAACAAACAGGAACGAGGTATTATATAGCTTTATATGAAACACGATTAATGATAGAACAGTCGATACTTAATTATCCGGATGATACAGCAATAAAGGGTAGCTCGAAGGACTATAATTGTTCTAGTGATGATGATGATGAAACATAAAAATTGGTAAAATTAACATGGTTTTGATGAAGACTTAATTTCCTTTTATTAAACATTTTAAATGCGCATAACTCACTTTGCTGTCCGGATACAACAGGCGAATCTTCCCAGCGCAGATCAGCTGCGGCGATAGTTTGTCCACCTGAAAAAAAAACAATGTATCAAGATTCTGATTTTGATGGTTGGATTTCACGAGTACAGGACGCACCCTTAGAATGAGAGTGACCTAACTCAAAAATTGCAATTTGTGGGAAATGAGCAAGAAAGTTTTCAAAAAAGTATATATATCGATGAATAGAGCGATCATTGAAAGTGACCGATTATTAGGTTGTCCTTTTCTTACTCATAATTCGAGCTCTTTTTCATCACAGGGTTTTAGGGTACGCAATTTAAGGTAAGTTTATAGCAAAAACAGAAATTACAGGAATTTTGAGTTAGGTCACTTTCATTCTAAGGGTGCGAGGAGTACAGGTACTTACCCTAACAAAAATTCAAAATTTTATTCTACCACCTAGTAGGCCATACATGACCAACATTCCAACATGATGCGTATTATAAGTGAGCACATTAGCGGCCACCATACCGGCCGTAACGTCTCGATCGGACCAGCCACGGTGCGACAATCGATATTCCTATTATTTATAAACTTCTTACCATTATCAAACATTTATTAAAACTGTGGGTACCTTTTTTATTTTGACATTGTAATAGTAATAACTAATTGACATTAATTTAGAATTCTAATTTGTTATATTGTATTACTTATTAGAGCCATGTGCGACAATTTGCATGCCCAAAGCGGCAGAACATAAGGATATAACGTATTTTTGTGAAGCACCTTTATACGTGTACTAGGTATATTCTAGCAATAAATGATTATGTTTATAAATCGACTAGTTTGCAAAGTCACGACATCGATAGTAAATCGCAACAACAACAACATTACCTGATGCGCGTTATGCGTCAACATGTCAGCGAGCCGCTTGTTGTGGCGCACGGTGGCGGCCACCATGCCCGCTGTAGCGGCCGCGCGCGCGCTGAACGCTTCGAGCGCGCCCGCTGCGGATTGGTAGTTCATCTCGCGGCCTGGGGTGCCTGGGGTGTGGAGGAACCAGTGTTAATGTTATTTACTATTCCTATAAGGGGCCATCCATAAATTACGTCACTAATTTCATGATTTTTTGACCCCTCTCCCCCTCCTTGTCACTGCTGGTCACATTTGTGAGACCTCCCCCCGTAGTGTGACGTCACATATTATGAAATTTTACACCTTGAAATTATTAAATTAAAACAGCAGTTCCGAAATAAGTTTTATTTTCATTAAATTTAGGACCCCCTCCCACCCCTTGTCACACAATGTCACACTACATCGACCCCCCCCCCCACCCCTAACGTGTGACATAATTAATAGATGGCCCCCTAATGTGTCATACCTACGTCCAAACGCGTTTGTTAACGCGTCAAGAATGACATTAAGCAGGTGTGGCCAACAGTTAGCGCGCTAATTGTCACGTTACACAATTCCTCACGTACGCAATTCCTCACCATTACCCACGTCAAACTAGCGTAGACCACGAATCACGAAGAGTTTAGTTCAAAGTCATGATTAAATTAATAACGATACTCACAGACAATATTAATTTATCATCACGTAAATTAAACTCAACAATACATTACATTTTTTTTAAATAGCCACCAAACGACCAGGGCCCCAAGTCTGCTATTTTTATAATGTTCGTCATTCCAACACGACCCCATTGTCATTTTGCTAAAAGTTCGTAATCTGTAAATTCTTATTGGTCGATCATTGGTCGGACAATGGTGTCGTAATAGAATTGTGTTAGAATGGCATTGTAGTATTGCCATTATTATAAAACCCGTTGGTAGAAATGATTTTCGAAAAACTACTACTAAATTTGAACATTTATTCATGCCAGATTACATTTGTATATATTTTTACATATTATTTATTAGTGTTAAAAGCAATCTGAAGGAGTAGGAAGTTCGTAAATAGCAAAAAACTCACAACGCAACAGAGCAACGCAATAATATTTTATCTGTTTAGCTGTCAAAAGTCAAATGTGACATTACTGCTTACAGACGTTTGAGAGAAACTGTATTGATTAATTTTGGAGTGTCGATCAATTTTTGATAGAAGATAAAAATTTTACTAATTTCTGCTCTTATGGATTTCTTAGAAAACCACAAAGACCTGGCTCTTGGCCACTGCAGCCGCACCAATGAAGGGCGCAGTCTATCTAAACGGTATTGGTTGGAGTGCGCCCAAATTTTAAATTCAATATCGGCGGACTGCCCTAATTATTTACCTTTATGAAATGGTTTCACCCAAAGTCGGAACTTCTACTCATTGATTATAATATTGAAGATCTTTTTGTTTTATATGAAGACTGATTCTGATTAGATACTATTATTACATTAGATATTGTAACTTAGATCTGTTTTATTATTTAAATGACAAAATGTCTTTTTGTTGAAAAAAACTGAAATGTAAATAAATACTACATCAATGTAGTATAAGTACCACATAAAGTATTACATAATTAAAAGCATATATAACATTTTATTTGTGGTATATTTTATTTAATGCCTCTGTTACCTACTATATTAATTGCTCTTGACACAGTAATTTGTGAAACATTATGAAGGGCACTCTGTCCAATCAAATGAGTTCTTCAATTAACCCCCTTGCTGAGTCCTTTCCAAGGCGAAACGTTTTTACAAATTCCGCCTCGGGAATATCAATGAAGGGGTTCGTAGTCATTCTCGTCAAGCGACGGGCTCGACGACGTTTTCTGCAATCCACCCATCTTCTTTCTCTAGCATCTCTCTAGCTCGAGAAATCGAGAATATTTGCTCGTAGTGAATACATTTTCTTCAATTTCCACAATTGTTTACACTCGTAACGAATTGAAAGCAATGTCTGCACAATGACGGTCTAATGGTATGTCAATGATCAAAAGAACTGTCAAAATTTTAGCAGATTACTGCATAGGTCCGTCATTCATTTGCCATTATGTACGAGATTACCCAATAAACGCCATTTTTTCAATGGAGTGTCAATGGCTGACCATTGGAAAGTATCATTGGAAAGTAGATTACCAAACTTGTCAAAATCAACAATTATGAAATCAATGATAGACTATTCTGACACTATTGAAATAGCAGACTTGGGACCCAGGCGTGCCTGATTGTGTCCACTTACCGGTCACATTATCATCAATTATGTCCGCAACCAAGAGAGAAGAAAGAAAGAAAGAAAGAAGCAAAGAACTTACCTTCAGGCACATTAACAGCCTCGACAAGGTGTCTGAGCGGCGCAGCGACATCTATAAAGTCTTCAACGACGCGATTGACGACCGCGCGCTCCATGCCACGCTTTAGCTCGTGTAGCTTGTCCGTCAGCTCCCTGGATACATACAATAGCATTGTCATCATGAATTTACGTATATATTTATGTATGAACTTATGTATGTATTTATGTATGTTTGATTATTTATAGTGTATCAATTTTTTTTGGATCCTAAGTAGTGTTATTTCTTACAAATTAGACTTATACCGCCATATCGCTGTGGTTTCACTATCTGAAGGTTGAATGGGAGAGAATGCTATTAGCATTAAGTCCGCCTTTGCTATTATGCAAAATTTATGGTGCAAAAAGTTAATAAATAAAAAATAAAAAAATCATCAACATCATCATCTTTTTCTTCTTTTTCATCTATCTATTGGTAGCAAATAGTTTGTACGGAGTGAATCGAAGTCGGGTTCGGGTTTGGAGCTGGGTTCAAAGTTGGAGTCATGTTTGTAGTTGAGTTCGGAATCGGAGACGGTTTTGAAGTCGGACTCGGGTTCGTTATCAGAGTCTGGTTCGAGGTCGGAGTAGATTCGGAGTTGGATTCGAGATTGGAATCGGTTAGGGTTCGGTGTCGGGGTCAGTCTAGTTCGGATCAGGGTTGAAATGGAAGTCGTAGTCGGGTTTGGCATCGGTTCCGTATTCGGAGTCAAAACGGAATCAAAGTAAAAAAAGTATTCATATAAAAGTGAAACATTTCAATATAATGTTTTGTTAACCTTGTTTACCTTGTTAACCTTTTGTTAACGTCCAACTCTGGTTAATGCTTGACCACGGGGTCTAGACAAAACTCTTTTCTGGAAACGCTCACGCCGAATGCTGCATTCAAAATGTATGGGAATGACATTAGGTGCGGAAAAATTAGCACAAGACTTCTGTCAGTGTTATGTCATTCCCATTATGTACATACATACATGTACTGTGACTGTATGTACATTTAGAAGCCAGCGTATGACGTGAGCGTTTGCAGAAGAGTATTGTCTCTAGGCTCAGGTCGGATTACCTGTAAAAAGCTGAAGGCCAAATTAGTCAGCACTTTTCCTTAATAAAAGCCTATTCATTACCTTCAACACTCCCACATCATGCTCCACACATTTCCCCCTCCCCCACTGACCTAGTGACAGCCCTCGCCTCCTCGCTATCCCCCCGGCCGCTCATGCACAGGTCAGCCAGGCGGTCCGACAGTCTCTGCACGTCCGCACACAGCTGCATTATCTCCGCCTTCTCGCGCCCTTGCAACCCGTCCGCTATCTAGATGGTAATGTATATCAATTGCATTATATAAAAAAAAAAACTCCGACTAAATCAGTCAGGACTTGGCCGCCACCCAGCCAACTCCACCTCGCTCGGCGGCAGATCGCTCTTTGCTAAACCAGTAATAATACAATAACTTAATTAAATGGTAACTTACCCTCTGCCCCTGCGATACAATGCTGTTGATGGCCTTCTGCCCCTCCACCCTGGTGACGGCGTCCGACGCAGGGTGCAGCAGCCACTTGTGTGCTGTCTCCAGCCTAGGGGGGGGGGGGGGTTGATAACCACTCTTTAAAATATCATGTTCTACTTAATAATTTTATAGTATAACTGACCCCAAGCTTCGAAGATAGAAATACATAGAAGCAATAGCAATAGGAGTTGCCGAGATCAGTTGCCTTATCGATATTAATATCAAATTTAATATAATATAATCACATAACTCAGTTATTTTACAAAATTAACAAACTGTACAGTTGTGAGAAGTGATAAGTGTGTGGGTGAATAGTTTGGAACGAGTTTTTTGTGTGTAAATACCTCTGTCATTATCAGCTGCTAGTGACGTTTAGCTGATCACTGTGTGTGCTTGCAATCTTATTGTTAGATATTTTTACGCACAACTTTTAAGGAAACCAAAAGCGTAACGCAGTGTTATCTATTATCAACAATGGCTAACAAATGTCCAGCTTGTGGAAAATTTATTGCTACGACCGAAGGCGCAAAATGCTCAAAATGCTGTTTACTATATCACCGCTCGTGCGCAGGTATGACAGCCGAAGACCGACCGTCCCTGAAATGGACTTGCAAGAATTGTAAGATTAAAAAACCTATCGTTGTATCAAATAAGACCTGTACTCCGCAATCGACCAGTTCGGGTGAAACGGACAATGAGTGCAATGATGCCGTGGGCACATTAACACACCTCACCGGTAATCCTGATCTTGCTCAAGAACTAAAATTATTACGTATGCAGCTTGTTACGGCATGCGAAGAAATATCCACCTTCCGCGCACAGATTGAAAAGTTAAATAACACCATATCCGTTATGGGGAGTAGAATTGAAAATGTCGAGTTGAGAGTAACATCACTAGAACAGGCGAATCTTCAGGCTAAGCCCTCGGATACAAAGCTTCATGATAGCATCGCTGAGCTCAAAAATGAACTAAATATCCGGGATCAACGTGAACTTATGAATGACCTTGAAATAAGTGGTGTAATGGAGATATCCGGTGAGAACGCAATGCACGTAGTCACCTTGCTCGCTAACAAAATTGGAGTAACTCTTGAGGAACGCGATGTTGTCAGTGCCGAGCGTGCTCGCATTCGTCAGGACAACACAACCGGTGAGCTGCGCCATCGTCCTCTCATCGTCCGGCTGGCTACACGCGAGAAACGAAATGAACTGATAAAGGCCGCGCGTGTGCGCCGGGGGGCTGATACCTCCGGACTAAACATCGGAAGCGAAGCACGGCGATTTTATGTAAATGAGCGGCTCACCAAAACAAATCGTTTTTTGTTTCACAAAGCAAGGGAACTGGGCCGACGTCAAGGATGGCGTTTCATATGGACTAAGTTTGGCAAAATATACGTCAGACGGGATGTAAACTCTGAATCACACCAAATTCGAAATGAAAATGATCTTTCTAAATTTTTTTGCGCATAATAAATTTGCTTGTAAACGTCGATATTTTGATGTTGTATTTTTTAAAGTGTATTGATACTATTAAATATGTAATTAGATATTTTACTTTGCAATGTCAGTGTGAAAAAGTTACAAAGATACTCGTAATAACTCGGTTTCAATATCACCAATGGCGACGTGTGCTTGATGTAGGTATTATTATTATTCTTAATTGGCTAACGTATAAGTCAAGATTATTAAAAATGGAGACGGCATTTTATCATATTATGACACTTACTGTATCCTTAGTATACTGCCAGCGCTGTAGTTCTATATTGTGTTATAATTATTATACAAAAATAAATACATATTTTACTAACCAATGTATAACGTTAAATTCTATTATATATGTACGATTTTATGAAAATAATGAAATAAACATAACTTACATAAACTTTATACAAATTATATTATGTTATTTATGTGCCCTTGCAAAGACAATAATTAACTTCAGTGCATACTTACATTACCTTTCATCCATTATCTTTATATTGGCATGTCCGTTTTTTAAACTGCTTCCCTATAACCAGCGAAAGCGAACACAACGAGCGGTAAATATTATTTTGATTATTATTATAAGTAAATTGTTATTATGTTACCAATGATTTTATCAAAGAAAATTAAAATTGGTTTCAATAATCCGGGTTCGCTTTCAACAAAACATGACGAGCTACTGGTTGCAATAAGCAGGCATGATATTGATATCCTTGCGATAAATGAAACCTGGCTTAAGGAAGGAGAAGAAGGGCGTGCTCCTGCCGTTCCTGGCTACAGGCTAAAGTATATTCCTAGACCGTCTACTGTAAAAATGGGTAGAGGAGGAGGCGTTGGCTTTTTCATAAGGCATGGTCTAACTGTACGGATTCTGCCTCATCCTATTTGTCCGATGGTCGAGCAAATGTGGTTAAGTGTCAGTTTAAAAGGCAAAACTCTTATCGTTGGAACAGCATACAGACCACCCTGGCTTAATGTTCAGGTGTTCTTGGACGCACTGCTGGAGTCGCTTGGATCATTTAACTGGCATGACCACGTTATTCTTCTGGGAGACTTTAATATTGACTATTTACAACAAAATAATGTAAGCACAAAGGCTCTTCTTGATTTCCTAAACTGTTCGAACCTTGTGCAACATATACAGGATCCCACGCATTTTACACAAACTAGTCAAACCCTCATAGATCTTGTGTGCTCTGATGCAAAAATTACAAATATCACCATTGACTTTATAAAGGACTTAAGTGCTCATTCATTTATCACCTGCGAAATAAATGTTTTTAAATCTAAAATTGCCCCTAAAACTATTACATACAGGCCGGTAAAAGACATTGACTTCGACGAATTTAACTTAGACCTTCAAAACATAAAGTGGGAAAATGTTTATAACCTTAATGATGTAAACCAAATGGTATATTTATTTAATTATGAAGTCATTCAGATATTTAATAAACATGCTCCAATGAAGACGATTATCATTAGAAACAAGCAATATCCTTGGATTACTTACAACGTCAAGATGATGATGAAGGAACGGGATGCAGCCTGCATCAGAGCAAGGCAAAGCGATAGTGAGGCACATAAGAAATTTTACAAAGATCTTAAATCAGAAGTTGTATATGCTATTAACCAAGAAAAGAGTGCATACTTTAAATTTTATATCAATTCACAATCGAAGCATCCCGCCATACTGTGGAAACACATAAATGACAATGTAACTTTCAATAATAATCAAGATTCGTGGTTACCGCCTCAGTTACAAGACCCAAATGCAATAAACGATTTCTTTCTTGACGTACCAGGTGAAAGCTCCACCTCTCTATCACATATTACGTATTACGAGTTTCATAGATACTGCCCAACCATTTTTGAATTTAAAAAGGTGAGTGAAACAGATGTGTCTAAAGCCATATTATCACTCAAATCGAAGGCCATAGGCTCAGACGAGATCTCTTTAGACATGGTCCACGCAATCCTTCCAGAAGCATTACAGCCTATCACAGCAATAATTAATACATCATTTGAAACCTGCTCATATCCCTTCGTTTGGCAACACGCTCTAGTTAGACCCCTCCCAAAGAAAAGTAATCCAACTGAGTTTAAAGACCTCCGACCAATTAGCATTTTGCCGTGTATATCAAAGATCCTTGAGAGGATTTGTAGCGACCAGATAATTAAGTATCTTGAGATTAATAATATTCTGCCAATGTATCAATCCGGCTTTCGTAAAAAACGTAGTACATCAACAGCCTTAATTGACGTCATGGACGATATACTTACCAATCAAACAAATGGAGAGGGAACAATCCTTGTCCTTTTAGACTATTCACGTGCTTTTGATAGTCTTAATATAGATCTACTCCTTTCGAAGCTATGTTATTACGGATTCAGCCATAAAGCGGTTAGTTGGTTTAATAGTTATTTCTCTAAACGTTCCCAAACAGTTGTTCTGAGAAATGATATTGATTCTTCCGTTAACTGTTCTACCAATAAATCACTAAATCGAGGTGTGCCACAGGGGTCGATTTTGGGCCCTCTTCTTTTTATATTATATGCAGCTGATATAAAAGACGTATTTCAAAATTGCAAGTTCCACATGTATGCAGATGATATTCAGGTCTACATTCCGTGTAAACCTTCAAACACACAAGCTACAATTAAGTCTTTAAATGCAGATCTTGAACGTATAGCCACATGGAGCGACAAAAATGGACTAATACTTAATCCGCTTAAAACTAAATACATCATTATGGGGACCCCCAAACAGGTTCTCAAAATTGGAAATCAAAATCCCATAGTTGTGTTGAAAGGTGAGTCCATAGAACGGGTCAACTTGGTGAGAAATTTGGGTGTATTAATGGACGAAAACTTGAGGTTTGAGCAACATGTAATAAACAACGTTCGCCAATGTTTCTATAGGTTAAAAGTTATATATCGCATTAGGCAATTTCTATCGCAAGAAGTACGTATTAAACTTTGCGAGACATTAATTCTTTCCAAATTAAATTATGCGGACACTGTTATTGGCAATAGATTATTGTCTCGTACGAAAAACCTTATACAGCGGGTCCAAAATGCATGTGCGAGATACTGCTTCAAAATACCTCCCCGTTCACATGTCACACCCTATCTCAACGGTGCCAATATGTTAAAAATGGAGTATCGTAGACGATTACATTTCGCAACCCTGGTCTTCGGTGTCGCTAAATTTGGTCATCCAGCTTATCTCTTTGATAAACTTAAATGGGCTAGAGACCAACCCACTGCACATGTTACTCGTGCCACCGCATATAAATTATTATTCCCTCGATGTGGTTCTGCAGCATTTCGTGGCAGTTTTAAATATAATGCAACGAAATGTTGGAATAATCTTCCGCCACCTTTACGAAACCTGGGAAGCGTTTTTAGCTTCAAAAATAAATATAAAGAATATTTATTAAATCAACAAGAGAATAGCCAATAACTGCCAAATTCCCTAACCGATATCAAGATTAAATATTTTAAGAATCCATATTATCTCTGTATATAGTTCACTAGTAGCTCGATCCTAACTACATTTACACCATACAGTTAGCAAATCTGTCATATTAGTATTATTTTGTAATCTATTATCTTAATAAGTAAAAATATAAATACAACCGCCGTCGCTTACATTGACATCACAACTTTTTCTATAATATATATACATATATACTCTTCATAATATATAGCAGCAATAGATTTGTTTTAAATTGTATTTATAAATAAATATGAAATTAACCTCGGCACTGCCCGCACTACAGCTTTGTGGGTTTCACAGAAAACCAGCGCTGCAGAGCGTGTTCTATTACACGTTCTGCAGCATATGCTGAGTGAAGTCCCATTTTGCAATATAACTCTGCAGCGCAGGCAATCAGGAAAGCGATTAGAAATACATATTAGGACTATATTTTTTATGATCTGATGTATAACCTATGTCTGTGCTGCATTATGTTGTAAATAAATTATTTCTTTCTTTCTTTCTTTCTTTCTTTCTTTCTTTCAATAGAAAAATATTAATCTACTGTCACATGATCCATCTTTAGGTACCTTCTTCGAAGCATGGGGTCCAGTTATACTATAAACTTCTTGGTAAAACTACTAATGTATAGTAGAATCCATAATTCGACGTACCACTTTGACAAACAAAGTGTTGCTATCTATTGCAGAAACTTAAATAGTAAGGGGTAAGTGCCGAATGCCGATATTTCAGTATCGATTCTTGATGCACCGAGAAAGTGAGGGGCGATAAAACGTTTTGTTTAGGCATTGTTTACTTAATTTAAACAAAATACAAACACCTTTTTATTAAAAAAAGCATTAAGATAGAGTCAACTTGGTTTTAAAACAAACGCAAAAATATTATGTCATGTAACTTTTCATTGTATCGATAAGAACAGCAATGCCTATGTCTTGGCAACATTTCTGCGTTTGAACTGTCAAAGTGGTCCGTCGAGTTATGGATTCGACTGTAAAGTCCGGTTTAGACATATTAAGTAGTTAAGTAGTTAACTAAATTTTAAGTAAATTAGTACGTGTAAACGGACAATTTAGTAGTTAAGTAATTAAGTAGACAAGTAATTTAGAAATTTTTCTATTTTCTTTTAAGTAGGTGGGCGGGGCTTTTATCACTTAACACGTTTGAACAGGTACTTTTTAGTTAATGTTTAGTTAAAATTTAGTAAAATGCTTAAGTAGTTAAGTAGAATTGTATGAACTAAAGAGCCTTACTTTTATTACGTGTGTACACACTAAAAATTATTCACTTAAAATTTAGTTAACTACTTAACTACTTAATACGTGTGTACAGGCCACAAAGGCGGTGTATCGTACCTGGCCTGCACGGTCTTGTCGCCCTGTTTCTCCGCGGCGCGCACGCCCTCGTTCACGATGCCGTCCACCTCGTTGATCTGCGCGCGCAGCTCCGACGACAGCTTCAACGCCTGGACATTGGAATGTTCAGTAAATAAAGGCTCACATACTTATAACAGTTATAACCCTCGCAATAGGATTCCATCATGAATAACACAAGACAATACTCACCCGTGACCATATAGTACTGTAGCAGCCAAATAAGGGTAAATAAATAATATACACCCTGCTACTATTATAACGCAGAAGGCGAAGGTCTGAAGAAAATATTTATTTCCTATCTACCCCCGGCTACTGAGATACTGCGAGCTGCATATTGAAGCGAGATAATTCAACGTATAACGTCTCCGTTTAGAAACATGAAACAGCCGCAAATATCATCAGCGCCGCATCGTCTTCACACGCAGACTATCTTCAATTAATCTTCATGCATCCGACGACCATCTTCGAGCAAGTTTCTTCAACGCCGCAGTCGCTTCTTCCGAGTTCTTCTTGCTGTTCCGGAGATGTGTTCCGCGCCGTCGCCGCCCGCCGAGTGTGCGCGCGCGCTGTCCTGCGCGCTTTTATAAGACCGTCCGGCGGAGCATCTGCGAGAGGCCGCACACGAATCTGCACGACCGCCCGGCGACCGGCCCATCGTCGGTTAGAGCGCGACAGAACTATTATGCGTTTCGTCTGTTATTAACGATGTACATAATGTTTTAATAATATTATTATTATTTTAATCTCATTGGACAAAATTTATATATTATAATTGGTTAAGAAAATAAAATTAATTGCTATTGGTCAATTGTAAGTTTAGCCAGGCATATAAATATAGGCAGGGGTGCTCAAATAAAACATTCCTATTCGCTTGCGCATAGAAAACCATCAAGACCAGTCGTTTTATTCCTCATCCTTCTGAAGCAGTTATTGGAGTCTGTTAATGGTGGACCCTTACACCACCATCACAGTGGTGACCCCTGAACGAGCACCGAGGAGGAAGCCCCTGTCTGAACACGAGGAAGACCCCGCTACGAGCACCGCGTACTAAATCTCTGCAAGGAAAATATCAAGAAGGAAGATCCACGCGTTAGAAACCCTATCAAGAGCATCGAAGGACTTCAGTATATAAAATCAGTGTAATCAAAACGTCACTATGGAGGGAGCATTGAAGAAATCCGACGCATCGACATCAAACCCGGCCAAGGAGCAAGAAATCGCCAGTATATCTCTGTCATTGAGAATACCGCCGTTTTGGAGAGATAAACCACGACTTTGGTTTGTCAGTTTTGAAGCCGCAACAAACGATTTGAAGAAGAGTCAAGCACAATTAGCACAGATGGTTATCGCCCAACTTGAGAAGCAAGACATCGAACAAATTTCGGACCTGTTGTACAACCCACCGGCAAGCGACCAGTATAGTTCGCTGAAGAATCGTCTGATTTCTGCATACGAAGAATCCGACAGTCGCCAGCTACAGAAACTTCTATCAGAAATAGAACTTGGAGACCAGAAGCCTACACAACTCCTACGCAGAATGCGTACTTTGGCGCGAGATAAAGTCCCAGATTCGACGCTACGGCTAATGTGGGTAAACCACCTACCCCCACATGTTCGATCGGTACTAGCAGTGAGTGAAACATTCAGCACGCAGACGAAGCTCGATGAACTGGCACTCCTGGCGGACAAGATGATCGAAAACAGCAGCAGCTCACACATATCGATGATCGAAGGCACTTCAACCAAGACCAATGATACCCAATTTCTTCTCGAAGAAAATCGGAAGCTATCATTCGAAGTCGCCGCGCTCAAAGCTTCCCAGCATCAAACCTGTTACCAGCAACAGTACAATCAGCGCAATCACCAACATCGAAGATCACCTTTTCGTCGCGACCGCTCTGCAAGTAGAAGTCGAACAAGCTCAAGAACAAGATCTCCCTACTGCTACTATCACCGTCATTTTGGTTTCAAAGCAAGAAGATGCACAACGCCGTGTACATTCAAAAATAAAAATATGAAGCCAGAAAACACCATCGAACATAGCACAGTAGAATCCTGCGTAACAGACGGTAGGACGCCTCGCCTTTTTGTCACCGATAAAAAAAGCAAGCTTACCTTCCTTATCGACACCGGAGCGAATATCTCGGTATTACCGCCGAGACAAGGACAGAAGATGAAGCCACTGGAATTTCAACTCTACGCCGCAAACAATACTACCATTCCAACATATGGAGAGAAATCAATGGAACTAGATTTATTTATTTATTTATTTATTTATTTATTTATTAACAAAATTTAAATCTACGCCGACCATTCAAGTGGAGATTTATCATCGCTAAAGTCAGTAAACCAATCATCGGTGCTGATTTTCTTCAACATCACCAGTTGATCGTCGACATCAAAAATAGAAGACTCATCGATGGGAAAACCAATCTTGCATCTCAGTCTTTCGTCCAAGCAACCAATCTACCCACAATAAGAAGCATAGATGTTCAACAATCATATCACAAGATCCTTGAAGAATATCCTGGAATCACAAGAATAACATCAATGAAATTAACACCGAAGCACGACGTTGAACATTTTATCGAAACCAATGGACCACCACTTCACTGCCGTGCACGTCCAATCGCACCACACCGATACGAGCAAGTTCGAAAGGAATTTGAAAACATGATCGAGCAAGGAATATGCCGTCCAAGCAAAAGCCCTTGGTCATCACCACTTCACGTCGTACCGAAGAAGAATGGAGAATTACGAGTTTGTGGAGACTACAGAAGACTGAACTCTATTACCACTCCTGACCGCTACCCAATACCGCGAGTCAAGGACTTCACTCATCAACTGTCAAACAAGACTATATTCTCCACCATCGATCTCAACCGAGCTTACCAACAAATAAGAGTACGTGATGAAGACATAGAGAAGACAGCAATAATTACACCAATGGGATTATTCGAATTTCCAAGAATGACACCAGGACTGAAGAACGCTGGTCAAACCTTTCAAAGATTCATACACGAAGTACTTCATGGACTCGATTTCGTTTTCGCATTCATCGATGATCTCCTTGTTGCAAGCCCTGATGAAGAAACGCACGAAACCCATTTACGCACCGTGCTACAGAGGTTAGAAGAAAATGGAATCACAATCAACCCTTCGAAATGCATATTTGGACAACAAGAAGTTCAATTTCTTGGTTTCACCGTCAGTAAGGAAGGAATCAAACCGCCTACTGAAAAGGTCAGAGCAATCGTCGATTATGCGAAACCAAAAACAATCGAAGAACTAAGAAGATTTCTTGGAATGATAAATTTCTACAGAGAACACATAAACAAAGCCGCTGAAATTCAAGCACCACTTCACGCCTACCTTCACAACACGAAGAAAAAAGATAAAACGTCAATCGAATGGAACAACGAAGCCACGAAGGCATTTGAAGCTTGTAAAGTTGCGATACAAAATGCAGCTTTACTCGCTCACCCATCGCACGAAGCAACCCTTGCTATCTTCAGCGACGCGTCCGATTTGTCAGCGGGAGCTGTACTACAACAATATATCAACGGGAAATGGCAACCACTTGGCTATTTTTCGAAGAAATTCTCCGATACTCAACGTAACTACAGTACATTCGACAGAGAGCTACTCGCTATCTATATGGCTATCAAACACTTCAGAAAAACGTTCGAGGGTCGAAACCTGATCGTTTTTACCGACCACAAGCCATTAACATATGTACTTCAGAAGAAACCATCACCATCGGAAACACCACGAAGAGCAAGACAACTCATTTTCATCAGTGAATTCACGACCGACATACGTCACATCAGTGGGAAGGACAACATAGTCGCCGACGCACTCAGTCGCATACCAATCGACAGTGTAACGTGCCCTACATCAATCGACTATCGCAAGATCGCCGAAGCGCAAGACAGAGATAGCGACAACATTAAGAAACTATCGAAGCAAAGTAACTTGTCCATCAAGCAAGTTACAATACCAATGACTCATCTACCTATCTACTGTGAAGCCTCAACGTCAACCATGCGACCATACCTACCAGAAGAATGTCGTCGCGAAGTCTTCAATGCACTACACAACATAAGTCATCCAGGTGTTAAAACAACAAGAAAACTCATCACTGAAAAATTCTTTTGGCCTTCAATGCAAGTGGATGTTGGAAACTGGGCGAAGCAATGCATTCAATGTCAAAAATGCAAAGTACATAGGCATACATCAAGCAGCCTAGCTTCATTTCCACCTACGGAGAGATTTGAACACCTGCACGTTGACATCGTTGGACCATTACCTACGTCACCGCAAGGACATCGATATCTCGTAACAATGATCGACAGAACAACAAGATGGCCAGAAGCAATTCCCGCCGATGATATTTCAGCTGAATCCATCGCGAAAATAATCTATGAAAATTGGATTACTCGTTTTGGATCACCTAAAACCATCACAACGGATCAAGGAAGAAATTTCGAAAGCAACCTATTTCTCAAACTCCTTCAAACAATGGGTATACAGAAAACACGCACAACGGCATACCATCCGCAAGCAAACGGAATAGTCGAACGATGGCATCGTACATTGAAGACCGCACTCAAAACTCGTTTATCTCAACATACAAAGTGGATTGATGAGCTACCTACAGTGCTATTGGGACTACGAGCAACACCGCGTGCAGACACTAGTCTTAGCGCCGCTCAGTTAACTTACGGCCACAGCATAAGACTACCGTGTGACTTCTTCACTTCAACATCGTCAAACAATCAAGAAATGAATTACGATTTTGTAACTCAACTACAAGAATCGATAAACAATGTCTTATCGTCGCAACGCATATCATCACATGAAAACAAGAAATCTATATTCATTCATCAAGATTTGAAAACATGCAAACAAGTCTTCGTAAGAAACGACGCGGTGAAAAAACAATTTCAACCTACCTACGATGGACCTTATAAAGTCTTAGAGCGAGATAGCAAGACTTTTAAATTACAAATACCCGGAAGGAAATCTACTGTAATATCAATCGATCGACTAAAGCCTGCCTATATTATTGACGAGGATACTTTAGAGGACTCATCATCATCATTATCACCTCAACAACCAGCGAGGAAGATTGAAAACCCATCATCTACAACATCAACCCATATCAAACCTATATTGAAAACTACAAGACATGGGCGAGTCGTCAAGCCTCCGGTACGCTTTCGCTAGGGGGAGAGTGATGTAGCAGCCAAATAAGGGTAAATAAATAATATACACCCTGCTACTATTATAACGCAGAAGGCGAAGGTCTGAAGAAAATATTTATTTCCTATCTACCCCCGGCTACTGAGATACTGCGAGCTGCATATTGAAGCGAGATAATTCAACGTATAACGTCTCCGTTTAGAAACATGAAACAGCCGCAAATATCATCAGCGCCGCATCGTCTTCACACGCAGACTATCTTCAATTAATCTTCATGCATCCGACGACCATCTTCGAGCAAGTTTCTTCAACGCCGCAGTCGCTTCTTCCGAGTTCTTCTTGCTGTTCCGGAGATGTGTTCCGCGCCGTCGCCGCCCGCCGAGTGTGCGCGCGCGCTGTCCTGCGCGCTTTTATAAGACCGTCCGGCGGAGCATCTGCGAGAGGCCGCACACGAATCTGCACGACCGCCCGGCGACCGGCCCATCGTCGGTTAGAGCGCGACAGAACTATTATGCGTTTCGTCTGTTATTAACGATGTACATAATGTTTTAATAATATTATTATTATTTTAATCTCATTGGACAAAATTTATATATTATAATTGGTTAAGAAAATAAAATTAATTGCTATTGGTCAATTGTAAGTTTAGCCAGGCATATAAATATAGGCAGGGGTGCTCAAATAAAACATTCCTATTCGCTTGCGCATAGAAAACCATCAAGACCAGTCGTTTTATTCCTCATCCTTCTGAAGCAGTTATTGGAGTCTGTTAATGGTGGACCCTTACACCACCATCACAGTACTAATATTTACATTTATGGCGCGACATCGCACATACGTCACAAAGTGACGTCACGCGCATAATAATCACGCTATCGAAGTTTCAAAATCGCTAACATATACAGGATGAAATTTTCGAGTGTGCGTGGATGATCAAATTCGAAACTATGAGGAACTTAACTTAGTCCGTATGTCATTACTTCCCAGAATTTGATCACTGTTAGCAACACTATCGAATGGTGTAATAATACAGGGTAAGTTTTTTTTCAAAATCAATTAATTTTTCAAAAATTTTATGATGCAGTTTTAGTTTTCATCAAAATCGGCCCCGAGACTCCTTTGACCATTTTTCGCTATTCCTCATAGTTTCGAATTTGACCATCCACGCACACTTGAAAAATTCAACCTGTATACAAAAATGCTCCGACAAGACCACACAGCCGCCCCCAGGCAACACTACCTCGCCTGGCGGGAGACCTCCTTCTGCTAAACACATAAACATGTGCTACGGCTGGGAATCGAACCCGGGAAATCTTGCTTCGCAGGCAGCGTCACTACCACGGAACACAGACACCAGTGGAAGTGCGATGTGGGCGTGGCACAGCGACTAACATTAAGAGGAGCTCCGCATACTTGCCGGCATAACTCAACTGTCACTGAGCTGCGTTGGTTGTGCATTACGTAAAATAAAATTTGTCTTAAATTACGTAAATATGCCTTACTGTACAATTTTGGAGGGCAGGAATTATAGCGAGCAATGAATTTATTTAATGGCCGTGTTTTATACCACAAATAAGCCTAGTTTTTAATTTATTTCGTAATAATTCAAATTCGAAACACATAAATAAAGGAAATAATATAATTTATGACCAAAAAGCTACTCAGTCACTTGGCAATAAGGTTCGTTTTATGTTTTAGATAATATTGCTACTCGGCTATTGTTTTCTAGAACATTTTCTGCTACTCGGGCAGGGATGGGGTACAAATATATGAATATCGGCAGTTTTGTAATTTTATTTTTAGTTAAAAGTATTTCATAATATGAATATTACAATTTATTATAATAATAATATTCTTTTTTATTTTAGGGATATGCGTCATATGTACATATGTACAGTTCTGCTATTTGGTGTGCAATAAAGTATTGTGTTGTATCATAAAAATGTATAAAATTAATATGAATGATTTTTTTATTTGAAATCATTGATACATAATCTAGGATCCTGACGAGGAATATAAGCGCATGCGCGTGACTGGGACAGCATGTCTAAGAAATGTAATTCCAAGAAAATAAATTTACCTTATTTGTATAATGTTAAGGTTGAAATGCATCCCAGTTCATATCAGCATTGTTTTTGTAGCTACGTTTAGCTTCATTGAAATTTCACTTATCGACATATTAAAGTATATTTATTTTCGTTGCTAAAAATGCCTAGGCTTGGTATTCCGTGACTGTTTAGATAGCTAACATTGATAAAAATTGTCACGTCACATTGTCGGTCACGTCTACGCCTCGTAATGCCTCGTCTAATCGATAGTGAAGCATAGCAATGGCCGCCAGCTTTCCATGTGTGCGTAATTTTTGATTCGTGATTGACGCAGTATGGTGTCAATGTGTGGGTGTGTGTACTGTACGAATAGAGAGTTGGTATTACTATGGGTGCTTCACTGAATTTGTTGTTGGGATCACGTCCGTCTTTTTTTAGATCCGTGTGTTTGAGATATAAGCTTTCAAAATAATGATCAAGTGTTCACATAGGCAGTACAAAATGAAGAAGTTTAAGTACCAATATGACGGATCTACATCTTATGATGTCGGACACTCGGACAGTACCAGTTTCAATATAAATATCGATAACGCGGCAAAAAGCACAACGCACATCTCTAAGCCTAAACCAAACACAGTATGATGTTGTTAACCAAAAATGTAACTTACCGAAATACTTGTAAGGTTGCTATTCAATCTATTGTAGACTCCAGTCACGACATCTAGCGTTCAGTAGATGGAATTATTTAATTATTTTCCATAAGATTGACATTGTATGATATTGTTTTGTCAACCTTATTAGTAAAGAAGTTAAGTATATATTACTTGTAACGCAGAATACTGCCATCTAGCGGTGGATAGATAAACTTGAAAAGTATTATGATCATAATTGATAAAGATTCTAAGGTCACTGAATAAGACATGGAAAAATAAGAATTAACATCAAAGATTAAGGTGCATTTTCAACTATAGACAGCGAGTTTCTTAGACTATTCGTAGTTGACAAGTAACAACCAATTAAAATGTGAGTTTCTTAGTTGTAAATAATACTGTACGAGTACTCGTACAAATACGATTATGGATTTCCTTGTGTTTATTTGGCTAGCACGGTTCCCATACTAATCAACACTTGTACCATTTCCACTTGTGTCTGTGTTCCGTGGTCACTACCATCTTAGCTACAGGGTCGTGGAATTCGATTGTTGTCATATTTATGAAAATTCAGGTCTTATGATGAGATTTATGAGAAACTACAGTGCCACCAAGTTATCTGTGAAATAACTAAATATGTGTGAAATGGCGAAAATTGGAACTAATGCCGCCCCATTCATAAGTTCTTTGTGTTCATTCATTGACATTTACTACGTCTCGAATTGTGTCCAATGATTGGTCCAATGCGTCCGACAGCGCCCTCCGTCAATTCACAGATAAGTTGGTGGCACTGTAGTCTCTAGTTGAAGCGCTATGAGCAGAGTGTCTTGTGATCCTAACGCCCTAACTCAAGAGTTACTAATGGTTACTTAAATCGCTACTTAATACAGAATTTGTAAGGTGATTCTTTCAAATCAAAATCGGTTCACCCAGTCGAAAGTTCTGAGGTAACAAACATAAAAAAATACAGTCGAATTGAGAACCTCCTCCTTTTTTTGAAGTCGGTTAAAAATTAAGCAACAGCGGGAGCAGTCGGTAGTTGGATGGGTGACCGCTAGTGGCAAAATGTTTTAAGCGCTTGCGTGCTTCAGACTACACGTAAACTGACAGGACGATACGTACCTTAGGTTCCCTGCCATGGCCATACTGCCGCTCATCGCATAAGAGATCTGCGTTTATTCCTCCAGATCTGAAAACAAATAATAACAATATATATTATCCTAATGAGCTACTTTTGCCGTGAAATATTGTACATTATTTGATATCTTAGTATATATAAATTACGTGTCACGTTGTTTGTCCGCGATGGACTCCTAAACTACTTAACCCATTTTAATCAAATTTGCACACCGTGTGCAGTTTGATCCAACTTGAAAGATAGGATAGACGGAAGGTTTTAATAAAAAAAAAACTTTTGACAGAACGAAGTCTGTCCGGGCAGCTAGTATTATATGGTAATGAGTAATGACGGTCCCTTAAGCAGCACCAAAATGCATGTGGTCGTCTAGGCTCGTCCGTTTTAGACAAAACTTATTCAATAAATAATCTTGACATTACTTTTTATTAAAATATTAATTTACAAAAAAAAGTTGATAGAACACAGAAATATGTTTAGGCGTTAAATAATTTTCTGTCTTTAAATTTTGTGTGGGACTTATTTTAATATTACGAAATACAACAGAAGCATTTTACCCCTCCTTAAAAAATTGACTATAACATGTCATGCTGCATGATCATCTAGAATCTAGATTCTAGGGACCTGGTACCATGTATCTCATCCTTCTATGACCTATTTGTCTCCACACCTAGCAGTCCGTCGGATAGCATCAGCGTGCGTGGGGGACAGATGCTCGGCGGCGCGCTGCGCTGACGTCAGGACCGAGCGGAGCGCGCGCTCGCCCGCGCTGTTGCGCTGCGCGTCCGGGTCCTGTGGGGCACGGATGATTACCAGGGGACATTACGGTCAATAAATAAACACTACACACTAGGATTTCCTGTGTTGTGGGTGCCATGGATCACAAACAAAGACAAGAACACACGAAAACAGATATTCAAAGTCATTCCATTTTTTTTTCTCTTTGTCTTAAAAGCAAACTATATGGCTATTTTTAGTAAGTAATAGATCGTAAAGAAGCGTTCATAGCCCAGCGGCGTTCATACACCGGACGCGGTCAGCAGTTGTACAGAAAGGGTGACCGCTAGGGGGCTATGCATAAATTACGTCACACGATGAAGTGTGACATTGTGTGACAAGGGGTGGGAGGGGTCCTAAATTTCGTGACGTCACATTTCAAAATCGAATAATTGGTACGTATAGGTAAATATTAAAAAACAATTAATGGAAATAAAACTTATTTCGGAACTGCTGTTTTAATTTAATATGTGACGTCACCCTAGGGGGGGATGTCTCACAAATGTGACCAGCTGTGACAAGGAGGGGGGGAGGGATCAAAAAGTCATGAAATTAGTGTGACGTAATTTATGGATGGCCCCTAGTGGCAATAATTTCTTGAGTGCTTCCGTGCTTGAAGGGCATGTGAATTTGTCAGACCCGGTTGTGGAACATTCAGGAAAAAAGATAGATAAATTCAACACAAACGGCACCTAACCTATCAGCAGGCAGCAGTGTATCAGTAGTACAGTGCTACCAAGTTATCTGTGAAATGGCGAAAATTGGAACTAATGCCGCGTCATTCATAAGTTCTTTGTGCTCATTCATTTGACATTTACTACGTCTCAAATTGCGTCCAATGATTGATCCAAAGCATTCGACAGCACCCTCCTCTAATTCACAGATAAGTTGGAGACACTGTACTAATATTACAATATATTAATAATTCCACTATACACTCACGTTAAGGAACTCCAGGGCGGCAGACATCTTGTTGTTCATGAGGCTCTGCAGCGCCTTCAGCACCGCGATGTTGTCCTTCTCGCCGCCGTCCTCCACGTACGACGTTAGCTGCAGCACTCTGACACACAACACGCACACTTGAGCGTGACACACACAAGTTATCTAGCCTGTCAATGTCACACACCTTGGTCTTTTGATGAGGGTTATGACTTTGTTAATCTACGAATACACTGCATGTTACTAATCTAAAAGTAACTTTGACTACATTTTAATACTGACTAGCGACATATTATATGCTGTTCTCATTGGGACTTCGAAGAATGAAATAAGAGTCAATTTGTGAATGTAAAGTTGATATACAAAGAAGTCCAATAAAGATTTGGAAATACTAGTGCCTCATGGCGGGCCCCATATGATACGTAATGTATTCGTAATTATAATGTCAAAGCATCGATTTTCTCGCGTTTATGATATCGTAACTTTTGGCAGGCATAAAATCATAATAATATACATTACAATCGTATTATAACGCGAAGGATATCATCCAGAGAAGTGTATAAGCAAGTACAGTACGGCCGCTGTATCTTGGCGCGTCTGAACTTCGCGCAAAAGGCTGCGCAGTAACATAATTCGCCAATACTTGATAGTGGATTATGTCTCAGTCATACGTTAGCATGTTCGTGTTGCTATCTCTATCTTACATGCGCTAAAGTTCGCAAAGCCTATGTTCAGACGCGCCAAGATACAGCGGTCGTACTATGTTCAGACGCGCCAAGATACAGCGGCCGTACTATACCTTATAATCTCATGGATCTCGTCAGCCATCCGCTGCGCCAGGTAGTTTCTGTTCTCCGCTGCTTCTTCAATACCCTTGCCTCCTGGAAACAAACAATAGCACTTTTACTTCTATCTATTCTTCACAGAAACAAAAAGTAGTATAATTTAAAATGACTCCGTAACAATAGTATTGCAATAGTTACCCTCAGTCAGTATGTGTATGTATATCTTCATGGCGCAGATGAGCACGGGCGCCAGTCGCTTGACGCTCTCGAGGCAACGCGCGAGCGTCTCCGCGTGCGGCGGGTGCGTTAACTCGGCCGCGCGCGCTGCCACCTAGCGGAGACACACAACTAGAGGTTACGTCGTATTTGAGCGACAAACGATGCAATACGAAACGACACTATGATACACATTAAATAGCAAACACTAGCTCTCCGGTTGTCATCTTTATTTTATGGACATATCCGCAAACGAGCTTACGATCCACCTGATGGTAAGTAGCTATCGTCACCCATAGACATCAGCGGCACCAAAGACATCACCGACGCGCTGCCGGCCAAGAAAGAAAGAACAGCAAGAGCTAGAGTGGTCTTATTTGAGTGATTAATGCGATCTATCCCGGATGTTCCAAACGACGTCCTAAACGACGTCCGCGGTCCAAACCTCTCAAGGATGTTCACAGCCCGTATTTCTCGGAAAGAATGAGCAAGCCTTCTGGGCTCAGGATTTGCGCAAGTACGTGATATGAAGAATATACCTAGTCTAGCCATAAATACTGTTACAAACACTTCACTAAATATATTTTTTTGGAATTAAGATATCTGTAAATTAATTATATAAAAACAAAGGTAGTTAAATGTTAATTAAAGTTTTGTTTAGGTTATTCAAAATACCCTCCCTGGTTTTGAATGTAGGGCCGCAACCTCTTAGGCCAGTCGTCAATCGTAGCATGTACAAGGTTCGTATCTATATCAGCCACTGCTTTAATCATGGATGCTTTCAGAAACTTCAAATTTTGGTGAGATTTAGCGCATGTTTTCTGTTTCCATTGTTGCCATATTTTGTTTCCAACGGATGTAAGTCTGTGCTTTAAGAGGGCCCCTCGTTGTGCCCTATAAAGTAAATTTTATGACCAATCAGCCAGTTTTGTATCCTGCTTTCTGATGATCTGGCGCTGAATCTTATTGGAATACTTATTGTGGATTTTCGATAATTTTTTGAAGAAGATGTTCCACAACCTTTGCAAGGACAGTATTTTGATACTCAAAAATACTGGGCTTCACTTCTTTTTCACAGAGAAATCTCACAGATGAGCCGGAATATGAGACTCCAAGTCAAACCATGATTGACGCAGGATAATGCCCACGCTGGATTATTGACATACGCCTGGTTGCTTCTTTGTTCACGTGGGCATAATATTTTATCACTTTGTTTTTTGTAACTTTCTTCAATGCCAAAAATTTTTTCGTTTGAAATAAGAATTTGGCGGTTTTTTTTCTCGCGTACCTTCTTAACAAAGCTGGTCATCTCTCGAGCCTTAATTTTTTTGGAGGTTCATTACGGAAATTCCCTGTGTGTCGTCGATAAGCTCTGGGTACAAGGTCTTCATTTAACATTCATTTGATGGCAGTTTTTATTAACCCTACCTGAAGAGCTAAAATTTTTTGCTTCCGGACGGGAATTCGTTTAATTCGCGCCTGTACCTCTTTGGTGATCGCTGGCGTTCTAACCGTGCAAGGTTGGGCGCTTCTTCTACGATTTTCGAAGCTCGAAACTTCAGGGAATCATTTGATAGTACGATAAAAAAAATCCATGAGTTATTTTTCAAATTTTCAGCAATTTAAAAACCTCAAGCTGCATAGCTGTAGTGGTGCAACTTAATAACCCGTGTGTGTCTTATTTTAACGTCCCCTCATTTTTTATTAAATGACACAATATCAATTATTTCTTTATTTTAAGATAGTGCAAAATTTCCTCATTCGTAATCAATCGCAACATTTCTCGCTAGTATTCGGTACTTAAATTAAACAAGGCTGTAACAGTATATCTGGCAAGACTATGTATATAAAATATATTTACCTCCCTGGCGGCGCGGGAGAGCGCAGGCGAGATGTCTCTAAGGAACTGCACCAAGTCTTCCATTGTGTCAATCACTTCAGCCACGCCCAAGTAGTCCAGCACCTAGAACCAAACATCTTGTGAAAGCCTCCCTTAAGAGCTAACCTTACCGATATCGATATATTCTGTACACCACTCGTATTTCGCAGGGTGGCAGGTGAATATCTTGAAATCAATCACTGAGGAAAAACAGCTAACCATTATGTTGTGGCACCTGTAAAACGTTTACCTCGCGGAATTTGTGTTGTGGTCCTTACGAAAACGCTCACGCGTTGTGGCAATCACAGAAAGACCACACTTGTTTTATCTTATTACATGACGCTGTATTAGATTTCAACAATCCCCATTTTAACCCCTATACATAACTTTATCATTCCCAACATTCCCTTCATCGTGCACCAAATCTACGCGTATTTCTTTTTTTTCTTGTAATCTTCTACATTTTTATATCAGTGTTACTTTTTCATCCGACCTCTAAATCATGGTCTATTACTTACCTTTTTGCATTCCTTTACAATTTTCCTGACTTCAGACTCGTCGAAGCACAGCAGCAGAGCTGAAGTGCCTTGAAGAATTCCACGGGATCCTTCTATCAGCTTCTTTCTATAAACAGAAACATTCTTGTTCACAAATGTCGGTGCTGATCTTTATTATGGAAGCAATAAACCTTAGGAGTAAAGGGATAAAGCACGTCTGTGGTTAAAGCGAACAATCCTATGTTGTCATAATTATGTGAGGATTGGACCTTGGTTGATTTCTTTCATAATGCCCTCAGAGCGCGTTTATTTTCGGTGCTGCTGCTTTTTTTTAGATAATTAATAGTAATTATTTTAAGTGCATTGCTGGCAAACGAGGATACGCGCCACCTTACAGTAAATGGTCAACGTTGCCCATGGACCGCAGTATTACCAATGGAACAAAATATCAAACGTTGCCGGAAGAAGAAATAAGAGAATAGAAAGAAGTTCGATGTTTTCTACCGACCGATGTATCTGGCTTTGAAAATCCTCGTTAACTTCATAGTTAATTGAAACATAGTTGTCGGATCTTCCAGTTTATGGATGTTGGGACTAGAGTGTAGTTAGTTATAAGTAGTATATAGTTGCAGTACTATAGTAGATAAGTATATACTATAGAAGGGTAGATTTGCAGCTGATACAAATGTAAACAAACCATTAAAGTTTTTCACCAACTGACATGAATTTGTACACCAAGTGCGTTTTATTTAGACAAACTACTCATTAAGATATTTGTTAATTCTTAAATAAATACGTATTCATCGATAACAATTATAAGCTTCGAGTAAATGTGGAAACAAACTTTAAATAATACTGTCATCATTCAAACACTTTGCAATGATAAGCTTATTTCCAAGAAGCGATTTGGAAGTTTTGGAACCTTTAACATAATTTACTATTTTGTCATAATGAGTACTTTGTTTACATAAAACGCATTTGATGTACAATTTCATTTCAGTTGGTGAAAACCCTAGAAAACGATTTTAATGTTTAGTTTACATTTGTATCGGCTGCAAATCGATCCTACTATAGTTACTAAAGGATAGTATATTTCGTAAAGAAAATTTGGAATATTTTTCTTCCAAGTTTTTAACCGACTTCAAAAAAAGGAGGAGGTTCTCAATTCGACTGTATTTTTTTTTAATGTTTGTTACCTCAGAACTTTCGACTGGGTGATACCGATTTTGATGATTGTTTTTTTAAACGTAAGCTGGTGCTTGTCATGTGGTCCCACTTAAATTTTATTGAGATCTGACAATGGCATCCATGAGAAAAACATTTGCATTAAGTATGTGCGCGACAAATGGACGAATAACTCAATATCACGCCAACCGATTTCGATGATTCTTTTTTTAATCGAAAGCAGGTGCTTGTCATGTGGTCCCACATAAAGAACGAGATCTGACAAGTAGTTTTTGAGTAATTTTGAAGTCGGTTATTTTTTGTTAGTAAAATTTAGATTTTAACGTAAACACAAGCAAGGTCTTTGAAACCGAAATGCCAGCAAATTTATTTACGGATGTCGGCTCGGAGTGGTAACGTGTCAGTCAGCTATTTTTATACTGTTGTGTTGTTAGCGTTATTGGCGCGCAAACCGATTGGAATGTCTATTTTGTTATCTTACTAGTGAATTGACCGGTTTACTACCTACGAATGAGGTTTCCCATGTTCTGTTTGTAAATAGTTTGAGTCAAGGAATGGTTTTGGGGTATTAACGGCTCACTGCTGAATACTCGTTTCCTAGTAATAATTGAGGAAGCAGCGTATTACTATGTAATGTATGGATTACTGGCCAATTTAAGTACCTATTGCAAATATGACTCGCGAATATGACTCAGGGCTTGAGAGCCAGTTCTTTCTTTCTCCTCTCTTCTGTCTTGGCTAACTGGCTCTTGTCTAAGTAGCCGACAAACGAGCTGACGATTCATCTGATGGTAAGTAGCCAACGTTTCCCATGGACAAAAGCTATACGAAAGGCATAACCAAGAAAGAGAGAGAGAGAAAGAAAGACCTGCCATCAGTTGGCTCTTCTGCTCATTTGTCGACAGCACATAAAGAAGAATTCAGAAGAAAGAGAAATTCAATAGTATGTTATTCTGCATCACTCCACAACTCCCCTGTCACGTACCTGGCAGGACCGGAGTAAGGGTCAGCCCGCAGCATGTCGGAGGCCTGTTGGAGCAGCGTGGCGGCGCCTTCCACCCTGCGCAGGGCTCCCGGCATGTCAGCTCGCAAGACCGCGTCTTCTGACGACTCGATCGTCTCATGACCCACCTGGTACCGAAATTACAACTACTTGGTAAAACGCTAAGGTTACTGATTTACAGACAACCTGAACCAGTTGACCTAACACCGTGAGATTTGTACAAAGATCCCTTGCGGGGAACACTAAGGATTATTCAAAATTCAACCCTTAAGCACGGACCTGAAAAAAAGACGGACGTAACCTCGTCTAATCGAGAGTGAAGCATAGCAATGGCCGCACGCTTACCATGTGTGCGTAATTTTTGATTCGCGATTGAAGCATTGAAGTGTCAATGTGTGGGTGTGTGTACTTGTACAGTCGGCCGCAGAAGTAGCTTAACATTTTAGTACCTTGTCACATTACATTTCTTGAATTTGTCATAGATGTTGCTAGGAAACTGTCGAAACAGTTACTATTACAAAGTACTAAAATGTTAAGCTACTTCTACGGCCGACTGTACGAATAGAGAGTTGATATTACTAGGAGTGCTTCACTGAATTTGTTGTTGGGATTACGTCCATCTTTTTTTAGGTCCGTGCCCTTAAGGAATACATTTTTCGTCTGATTCATTTGATACTCAGGATTTACTCTTTTTAACTGAATTAAAATAACCAACGCGTGAACGAAAATTTATGGCCTAAATTATGAGATCATAGAAAAACTATTTCGGCAGACAAATTCACGGTCACTAGCTAATATAATAAATGAAATCTCAAATACTCCTCACACGTGTCTTCGGTTTTGTTTATAACCGGCAACATCGCAGTAGGATGCGTAGGCCTTTAGCATTATGAAAGATCAAGGGTGGCAGTCATCCTCTTTCTATGTATTGACGACATATTCCTAACATGCCATATTATTCTGCCTTGATCATCGTGATTCATCGTTATGCGTCTAGTTTAGATGTTCATCAGTACCAGGGCTTAGTTCAGCTTGTTGAAATGTTCTTGGAGATGCTATACATGTACCTAATGTACTGTATATCTGTATTCCACTGCCACGACAATCCAAGCACTCTCTCAGACACATTAAAGTCGCTCCATAAATGAAAATTGCCTGAATTTAACTCATAAACATTTACATAAACAACGCGATCTCCTATTTGTATGTAACTAAGTACTTTACGCCTGGAATCACCAGCAATGTAAATAACCTATTGAATTTCCGTACAATTTACCAAAAGAGTTCTCCCCTAAACTTCTGCTCTTCTTTCTCCGATTAATTGTACAGGATATCTCCACTGCTTAATAAGGAGCCAGTTCTTTCTTTTTCTTCTTTCTTTCTTTTTTTCTCTCTTTCTTGGTCGGCAACGCATCAGTAATGCCTTTGGTGTTGGTAATGTCCATGGGAGAGGATAGGCACTTACCATCAGGTGGTTCGTCAGCTCGTTTGCCGGCTATTTCCATATGAAAAAGGAGAATATCGTATACCATCTGGAGTAATGCCTAATGGTGGTTACCTTGACGAGATTGTTGACGGCGAGCGACACGGCTTGCACCGGCCGCGCCAGGTCCGGCATGGCGTTGCCATCCTCGGCTTCTTCGTGGAGAATCACCAGCCGAGATACCTGGAAAAGAAATGTTACACTTTAATTTTTTGCAGTGCGATTTTAGGAAGACCAATTAGAAATTATTATGATTTCATATAATGATATATATTATGTATGCATAACAACGCAGCTAATTATAACTGGACTGGACCTGTTATCTATGGCCAAGACGTCCACTTCAGACGTGAGATAACATTCGAGCGGTGCTAAATGAGCTGCGGTGACGTCACGCTCACAAGCAAGGTTGTGTTAACCTAAGGGTTGCTGTCCATAGAGACCATAGACACGTCATACGCACCCTATCGTTAATTGTCCTTTATTTGCAATTTACTTGAAGCTTGCTTGCATCTTGCGTAGACGTACGAAATCTGTTCACAGAGCGGCATCGGTAAGGGACCTAACCCAATGCTGTCAATGTAATGGTGTGTTGGTGACAACATTAAATTCTCACGGCGATTATTATTTGTTTTCGACAGAATGAACGCAATAATCCGGCTCGCACGGTTTATCGCCCCACATTTGTAAAACTGTTTTAGCAGTTGAATAGTTGCCAGCTTTTTTGTAATCGTTGAGAAAATATTTTTTATGGAAATAATCAGGTTACACCTGGTTGATGCTAATAATAATAACCAAACCTAACCCATTGTACTGGTTCACGATTCATTTCCTTTTAGCATGAATATGAAGTTAGTTATGTAGTAGGTAAGTAATAAGTTATTCGCGCTTTGGTAAGCGATAAATTATCGAAGCGAGATATAACATTGATGTTTATTATGACACCTAGTCCTACTTACTAACACATAGGGGCCATTCATAAATTACGTCACACGTTAGGGGGGGGGGGTCGATGAAGTGTGACATTGTGTGACAAGGGGTGGGAGGGGGTCCTAAATTTCGTGACGTCACATTTCAAAATCGAATAATTGGTATGTATAGGTAAATTAAAAAAAATGGAAGTAAAACTATTTCGGAACTGCTGTTTTAATTTCATAATTTCTAGGTGAAAATTTTCATAATATGTGACGTCACAGTAGGGGGGGGGAGGTCTCACAAATGTGACCGGCTGTGACAAGGGGGGGAGAGGTCAAAAAGTCATGAAATTAGTGTGACGTAATTTATGGATGGCCCCATACACTTCTGCATGATTTCGATACTATCGCATCATTTCATACATCAACTGAACACTAAAGTTAATAACGATTTATGTGTTCGTGTTGATGATGTCATCAATCTATGTGTTATTTATCAATCAATAGACAAAGTCAAGTGTAACTTGAACGGATCGCGTCTCGACCGCGTTACGTAATCGTGCGCGGGCGCCGGCCCATATAAGGCTGCGCGCGCGCAACTATTTGGAACGAGGCTTCGTTCATTCAGTGTTTTTTATTACGTTTCCGTTTCGTTTGAACGTTTGAAAAGGGAAAGTGTAGTAAGTATGTCCCTACTTCTGTTTAGTTCTACTAAAGGAAACGGAGGTTGAAGAAAGATAAGGCCTTAAGAGCCTTAAAAGGCCTATGTACAGGTATGACATACGAGGTTTTTGTAACTTTATCTAATATATTTTTTATGCAAATAGCCAAAACATGAGCAGGAAGGACTCCTAAAGGTATGTTGTCTTCACCGCCCATGCACGTAACACCAAATGAATCAGTACATTAGCGGCCAAACGTTGAAAAACAGTTCACGGGTGAATTTTCCAAACTGCCATTTTAGTTCAGTCAATAAAGTAGTCACGACACAGCATTCAAACCTAATGAAACATATCGCAGTCGATTCAAGAAGTACCAGGTGAGGAATGCTATACACAAGTTCCCTTGCCATTAAACTGGATGCTAGTGTTCAGCGACCTTCAATAAGTGGAACCTGATGCCAGTAACCTCAACCGTCCTCAAATACCTCATTCGTCGATTTATGATAAGTACCAAGTTTCGAAGCTATGCGGGAACCGATTAAAATACACTTGCCAACATAAGGACTGAAATCATAATCCTGCTTTTAGCTTCGTTATTCTTGAATCGTAACTCACTGAGCTGACAGCCAAAATGCAAACATGTATGACATACTTATACTTCAACCAGTATACCCTAAATAAACTTCAATCTGCGCTCCAAAAAACAAACAACAATATGACGTGAAAAAAGTTTCGGTACAAAAAGCCTCACAAAAACCTAACTCGGCAATATACGGTACAGTGAGTACTACGGATGTAGTCGCGGCGCCAATGTCGGTCGGAAACTCGAAACTCACACAGATGAAAACGACAGCTTTATAAATGCTTTGTGGTGGATCACAGCCTAATGAACTTTCTTGCAGTTGGCCAACAAGTACAGTGCCACCAAGTTATCTGTGAAATAGCGAAAATTGGAACTAATGCCGCGCCATTCATAAGTTCTTTGTGCTCATTCATTTGTCATTTACTACGTCTCGAATTGCGTCCAATAATTGGTCCAATGCGTCCGACAGCGCCCTCCGTCAATTCACAGATAAATTATTGGTGGCACTGTATTTGTTTGGTAGTTTAACAGCGTATACATACATATATCTTATTCTACAATTTATTGTTAAACTAAAAAAAACTAAATTAATATGGGCGTAAGACCTCACAGCCTTTTTTCAATGATCTATCTACTCGTAACCATTATCTATGGATAAGTTATTACGTAAATTAATAACCGACAGTATACCTACTTCATGACAGTTGTTGGGCAACTGACTTGAGGATTAAGGAATGAAAACCCGTTTTGAGTACATCGCGTCACCAATTGAAAGTTTTTCCCGGGAGCCTTTGTTATAACTATAATGTCCTGCTAATCAAAAATTAAATTCAGATAAAACTATTGTGTTACTAAAAAGAAATCACTTAGATATAAAATTCGAAATCTGCCACTGGACATCCTGTACTATGCCAATTAGTGCTAGCATCTTGTAATTATCTCAGTGCGACACTTCGCACTCATTAAAATATACTAAGGAGTTCCTTTCGCAGTTTCTTTGAAAAGTTAACGTGCAAAGTGTATGTGTGTGTGATGTAATAATATACAGATACACATATGCTTTTTTATTTCAATTTAACGATAATGGCTGGTCCCCTGCACCAGATTGGACCACTGGAAGTTCTTAAACTGTGGCGAGATCGTGATCTTATGACCTTATTTTGATGTTAATGAAAAGGCAGACGTAATACGATTACATACGCAGCAAAACAGCTCAATATTGTCGCACAACATTTCAATATTTCATACCAAGAAATTTCGTCTCGTATGAAAGCTACAAGCTAAATGTCAGCTTAATGTCGCACCAGATATTGTTGGGCGTCAGATCTATTTGTGGACAGTACGATACTTTATATTCTATTAAATAGCTTTTTTATACTTAACTTAAAGAAATCGAATCTTATGGATACGTCTTAAACAAACAATACAGAAGAGTGACGGAAGACTACCCTATTAGGATTTAAAGGCATTATAGCCAAAGTAAAGGAATGCATAATATGCTTCGATCAGTAATAAAAGAACTGTTCTATTATTAGTGATCGAAGATAATAATTATGTAAATAAATTGAAATTAATAATAATAATAACGCTTCACACTCATAGCGCCCCACACTAGGATTCCCTGTGTCGTGGGTGCCTGGACAACACACTAGACAAGGACATTCACACCCAGACCGAGAACAGAAGTTTAAACTCATCATTCAAATTTCCGCCTCACTGGGAATCGAACCCAGGACGCTCGGTGCGGCGATCCGGCATGGTAATCATTGCGCCTCACGGGTCGTCGTTCACAATGCATTCACAATGCACTTTTTTTTATTTTTAAGTTTATACTAGTTTATCCAATATTGGATTAATTATTATAAAAAAATTGAATCTGTGTGATGGTCCTAAAAAAGATACGACGATGATAACTTTTATCCGCGGCTGCGAAACCAGTCAGTGATTGCAACTTTATGTACTTCACAAGAAATAAAGCCGCTCTGCAAGAGCATTTATAAAACCTGACAATATCCCCGGCAAAATTCAAAAACAGAAACAAAAAAGTGTCCAATACCCTCACACTTCACGGGTCATTTCCGTGAAGCCGTCATCGAGTCGAAATCTGGAACACAGCAATGCGGCTACCGATACACTTCAATTGCCCATTCCAGCATCGCTGTGAAACAGGCACACTTCCCGCCAATATATCGGCAATATCAATTTATCGTAACAAGGAAGCTTCGATCGAAGTCAAATGCACAAACTGCGTTTGTAGCAGAAACTCTGCAACAACAATATCACCAAAAATGTGCAGACTCGTTCATAGAATACTATTTATTCCTCCAATGCAATATATTTTTCCTTTAAAACCTAATCCAAGGTTTACTAGCTAGTACTAAAAAGATACCCTGGCATCACCACCAAGTATAATATTTAAGTCAAGCTTACTTAAAGCCTTTAATAAACGCGCAAGCCTATTCACATTCAACATTTGAATGCCTCGTATCGCAGGTCATACAGAAAGAACTAAGACCTGGTTATTTAGCATACAAACAAGTCAGCTATTGCTTTGGAATCTACTATGACCGTTAATGTGATTGGTTAATCTATTACATAGAAAGTAATAACTCACATTTATAAAATCAGACACGCTATACAATAACATTCGAATCTAAGATCCCATCTGGTTATTCACTCAAGAAATCAATAACAACTAACTTTAATACTTTTACAAACAGTAAGTGAAAGTAACCGGCGCATCTTTATGTACGAAATTTTATACATCTAAAGTAATCACGTTCAAAAAATTCGAACCCCAAATTCTATCAATCGAGAGCACTAACCATCCCCTGCACCCCGTTTGATGCCTTAATACCCCAATTCGAGGGTGAAACAAATGCCGCGCCCCTTCTGCAGCCCCACCTTTAAGCTTGCAGAGAATCCAAGGTCATTTGATGTCTTAACATTAGGTGGATGGCGTTTAGTGTTGTTAGTGTTACTAATATAATGGACCATGAACATGCAAAACTACCACTCCTTGTTCTGCCGTGGGAAGGTTAAAATACCAACGTCAGACTAGTTTCTTCAGTACCTTTACCAAATATGTTTAAGACACTATTAGAACCGTTCTCAGATCATTGGATACCATTTCAACCTTGTTTGTATTTGTGTCTTTCTAAAGTTCCTAATTTCGTTATACAAGTGATTCTTTCGTAGCTAACGTTAGATAAGACAGTCAAGCCTTATTATTGTAGTGTAGATCCGCAACAATAGCGAAGTGCCCATAGCCTTTAAACTTGAGTCGAGGATTTCCAAGTGATCGACCAAAGCTGCTGCGGTCAATAGATCGGTAGCATTGGTATTGTAGGTGACCGATATTGGCAGAAATTTCTTCGCTTTTGAGGGCTTTGCATCCACGTAAGTATCTTATAGACCTCCTCAATTATGAGGAGAGAGAGAGACCCATGCAGTGTAGTAATTAACAGCTGCATTAAGAGGATGAAGCCAAACTTACTATTCGAAGACATAACTGTATAATTTACCATCTCTAGCAACACTAACGAGCCAAGCCTATTGCCCTTCTACCACCAGAAAAAACCTCATTAAGGCTGCTACAATTACCATAAACCCACACTCACAAAATATGTCAATGTTGATCCCGATACAAACAAAACTGAAGTGTGTACTGTCACCCTAACCCGGGTTGAATATGATTTCATATTGAAAACGTTTGCAGCTCTAGGCCAAGGGCATGCGGCGACGGAAGTCAAGGTTAGTAAATACAGTCTCAAAGCTGAGATGTAGGCAAGCTTGAGATTTTTATTTGTATCATAGAAAACCTAACATATAAAGAACCCTTTTTTTTACATGTTATTTATTATTTAGGCTTTGATAGTTTTGTATCCGTAATGAAACGGCAAAAATGGAGCCAAAGTAAACAAGAATTAGTCAGTAAAATCGTGAGGGATATTTAAAGGCTAGCTCTTCATCATGAAGAGCTTTGTAACGTTTTTAAAGACAATAGTCTAAAATATATATAAAAAAAAAAACTAAATAACCGACGATGTGATACTTGATGAGTTCTCCCAATTCCTCATGAATCTCACCATCAGAATTTCATTTTGATAAATATAGGTCAAACCTGTTAAGCCCATATTCAAATAAAAAATGGTTGTCTGTAACGGTTTACGGACGGTATTTTAACGTGACAACGTCATGACAAAGCTCCGCTCCGCCCCGCCCCGCCCCGCTCCACTCAACTACGATCGCCTACGGCCCGCCTAGGGCTCGCATACGGCATCGGCTACGATACGCCGATCGTAGCCGATCGTGCCTCTCTCTCTCGCTTTTGCCGCTCTCTCGCTCGTGGAACGCGACACTATTTCGTGCATGCAACCCGTGTTCATCGATTTATAAGACGTTATCAGGTCAGAAATATTTTTGGAATGGGTTAATAAATGACGGAAATCCAAGTTACTAAAAATACAACCGAATTGAGAACCTCCCTCATTTTTTAAAAAAGAAGAAATAGAATTTATAAATACAAAAAAGCGGGGCGATTAGTTTAAATAAAAGATTTAAATATGAACTAAAAATTAAATTTCAAATTTGTGTTTTGATTTTAATTTAATGAATGATAATAATTTAATAAACAATAAATAAATTAAATTTTAATACTACTCGTCGTGCACCTTACCTCGATCATGTATTAGGCTGATTTTGTTTGAATTAGACAATATTTTTTTAGTAAACAGCCCTTGCTATTTTTTATCTTAACCAATTAAAAAATAAAATTACAGTAGGTAACTGATACACAGATTTTTGAAAATACATCTAATTTAAAATCTGAGTCCAAGACTGCACACCAATAAACTTCAGACATTTCGAGTTGCAGAAATAAAACAGGCATCTAATCTAAGGGAACTTGCCAGGGATAAGTACCTATTTATAGTTAACAGAATCTCAAAGGGAACTATTTGCCAAGGGCAGACAAAGGCACGGTGAGTCACGTCGAGAAACATCCAACGAATGCCGAGAGGGACGGTTTGATTACCAGTCAGGACTCAGGATAGTACGTAAGGGTAAAGTTATCAAACGATATTAATACGGAGCCAATTGGTAAACGTGGCTTGTGTAGCAAGCTCTATGAGATTTAGCCCAGTGTTGCTTAGACGAGCTTAGGTCGTCAAGTTATTTCTGATTATTTTCTCTAAATTACGAAAATTGTTAATTACACATTATAGCGCCGGAAATTGAGCGTCTTTTGAAAACCCTTTTACTTTTGTTACCTTTTCTATTGATGGTATCGTCACAGATCTCTTACTATTAAGTATTGTTTCTCAGTGGACGTTAAGTTACTCTCTCTTAGTCTCTCTTGCACTCTTTGTTAGAGGTTAGAGTACTGATCCAAAGATTATTTGAGATACTCCTTAAAGCAGCCTTTGATAAAGATACTCGTTGTATTCTCTAAGAAGTTTTAACTTCTTTAAAGTTAAATTGAGGTATGTATATAAACTCCGCTAGACAAGGAATTGTAAACATTTGGTCTCAGAGTAACGAAGTGATACGGAATTTTAGAAATTAGACAAAATGTGGAGAAGACAGTTTTTATTAAATGTCCTTGTTACTTGAAAGGTCCTAGGGTTTCCTAATGACAATTGGTACCTGGGACCATGTACATATCTATTATGTCATCGGTTCGTCACTTATGTGTAGTTGCCCAAACGTACTTTAAGTTGTTATCGTTATCGCTAACAAAATGTTAAATTGTCTTTACACAGTGATTCCAAGGTAGATATTTGTTATCGATTCTTAAAAATCAACAAGATTTTAAACTTATATCACTGGAGACATGTGTGACTAGTTTTGCATGTCCTTTCCATTTATAATAACTGTATACCCAGCATATTCAGTAAAACTCTTTCCGTACAAAAATGTTCCTCATCGCTACCCGAAAGCTATCCCAAGTAGATTCAAATTCCAATTACGAGGCCTCAGTGGAATAAACATGGCAGATAGCGGGATTTAATGGGCACTGTCTAGAATGTTCGATGAGGGTGGCTGGAACACTCTGGCACGGATACAGGCATTAGTTTTACATTACGCTGTTTACTGTGATTTTAAATTCATCCTGCTACCCTGGTATCTTGTGCCTCTATTTTTTACATGTGAGATAAATTGTTGGATAGGTAATATGGTGAGATGGCTTAACGGTTTTGAAGTCTTGAAGAAAATAATAAATTGACTTTTAGTAAAATGAGCGCTTTATCGCCTATCATTTTGGATGGACTTCATTGCCACTTACCAGCAGATGCCATTGCAGACAAATATTTTATCAGATGTAACAAGGGGGGAGGTCTCACAAATGTGACAAGGACGGGGGAGGGTCAAAAAGTCATGAAATTGGTGTACGATGTAATTTATGGATGGCCCCTAATTGCTTGTCTAAACTTCATGCGGTCTTCATAATCAATAAGTATTATGTTATTATTGGCTTTACTAATGAAATGTTTTAATGCCTACCTACGATGGGCTCGACATTTGCAATTTAAAGGTTGATGCTCCGTAGTGGGCCGCTAATGGCTTAGAACCAAATCGAAATATATAATTATGTATGTTTAAAGAATATTTCATTATATTTTATTATCTTGCCGTGTTGAGTAAACAGCGAATTGATGACATCATAAAAAAAGCCAAATATTGAATCCATAACCTACGTGCAGAAGACTTAAATTACAGAAAGAAGTGTATTTAAATCATAGCAGTTAATAGCAGTCATCAAACAATGAGTTTAGTATTTAAGTGTCGTTTGAACCGTAGTGTTTTAAGAGTCGGAAATTTCTACTATACTAATATTTGCATTTAGGAGTTACCTGTTACAGTGCTTTTAGTATAACCCCTGCCGACTTATCCGACATATTCGGACGAGCCTATCCTTATGAAATCATTGCAAACTATAATATTATGTACATTGTGTTACCAAACATCTACATCCCCCATTACACCGTGGATGATAACAAACAAAATATAAAAATACCATAGCAACATGAGCTTATGGACAGAACCACGTGCAAAAGCCACCGTCGCTCTTACCGTCGTGTGGCAACCGATCACACAAGACACTGGCCGATTGTGTGGGAGACGCCATATGGTGACGAGGTAATATTTAAATTTTACTTCTCCAACAGTGTCAGAACCTTTACCATAAGGTCGTAGCAAACATACTCGTATCAACTCGTAAACGGAACGTAAACGTATTGAATCAACTCTTGCATTTCAGTATTCTTTGTATGAAACTCCCTACTGTAAAGCACACTTATCGGATTCGAACCGCGGTACGGTGCGTGGACGACTTGCAGTACCCATGGACGTAGCCAGGGGGGGGGGGGTTTCGGGGGTTCAAACCCCCCCCGAAAAGTTAAGGACTGACATTTTTATTTGCTAATAAACCTTAAAAAACATTTTTCTAGACGTCATTCCGAATCGAATGAGCTATCGCACATATTTTTAGGAGCTTTATATTTTCTATTAAACACGTTTTTGAACTTTTTGACTAAACTAATAATAGATGGCACTACATACGTCGTGAGGAAAAATAAAGTCTCAATTTTCTTTAGGGTTATTTTATGTACTTTTAGTCGTTGTATTTTCTTGAACACCCCCCCCCCCCCCCCCCCCCGAAACTTGAACCCCCCCCGAAACTAAAACCTGGCTACGCCCGTGGCAGTACCCGTGCTTACGTCTCACCGTACGCTATCCTTCGACTTTCCGTTTCCTCGTGCACGCCCCGTGCCGTGGCTACCTCTGCGTCGGCGAACTGCTATTATTCACGAGGCAACTTCTGCCGGCGAGCCGTAAGCGCGGCGTCGCCTAGCCGTAGCCGAGTCGACTCGGAGCTGCTGGTCGGTTGGTAACGCGCTTACGTTAGGGTGATGCTTGGTTAACGGCGAGGCGATCCGGTGACGATCCCTTTCCGAGTTGATATACAGTGTGCTACGACCATTAATTAGGTCGTAGGTAGATTGAACCGATTTTGTCGTTCGCTGAGATGGTTGGCTTTAACCTGGCCAAGTCTCAAGCCATCAATCATTTAGTTAGCAGATAGGGAATGAACAGATAGGAAGTCATTATCTAAAAAAGATGTCGGATCGTAATAGATGAAAGTTGTTAGAATATTTGACAAATGGTCAAGGATTTCTTCAACGAGTTAAACAAATTTCTGAAAGATACAATTAAAGCTAACGCCCCAACTCAAAGTCACTAATGTTTACTTTAATCGCTCCTTAATAAAGAATCACCATACAAATTCTGTACTAAGGAGCGATTTAAGTAACAGTTAGTGACTCTGAGTAGAGACGTAAGCAATTAAAGATAATAAAACATTATCTCGATCCGTTCTTAGCCTTTTGAAAAAAAATAAAGCCGCTTGCAAAACGGAATGCGAGGATTCCAAATTTAAATTCAGGCGCCAACAGTGGACGCTAAAACAGACTGGTGTGAACAAAACGCCAGTCGTCCAGTGGCAGTAACCGGTGAGTCAGTCAGTAAAATTAGCAATGATTATGAGTTGTATCACCTGCCAATGTGGGATGTTTTGTTTTGAACGGGATATTATGCAACTTTTCTATAAATACCGTTTATTGGAGGAACAAACAGGTATCTGTCCACCTGTCGTTACACAAGGAGCAAGCGTTAGGAGAATTGAATTGAGTCTATCGAGAGAGAAATGTTCAGCTTTCTACTGTGAATATGGAAGCCCAAATAGTAGTATACAGTTTATCTTAGAGCACAGGCGAGTTGATAAGTCATGAAATTTTCTCGAGAGAGAGAGAGTTAAGAATTTAAGTTAAGAATATTCATTAATGATTCATTTATCACCAGGACTCGAATTAGGGGTCTACGCTCCTTGTTGCCCCAGAGCCTACAAACCTCCAAATTCGGTCCTGTTTTTGTAACTGTTACAAAAATAGTTACTAATATGGTTGTAACTGTCCTCAGGAAAATTTATGAATGCGTACCTACGCAAGCTTTGTCTAAAAAGAAATACATGTAAACAAAACAAAAAAAATGGTAACGTTAGATGTCTAATATTGAATTTACAGCGACACCAGAGTATTCAGAAGCCTGAAGTATACTAGATTCTTGAGCGATAGCGATAACTCTGTCTAGACGTCTACCTAGACCTACCTACCCTCGATGCTATCTTCGTGTCTATCCTCTACATTCGCGCGACATTCCTTTTGAAGATTAAATATAGAAGTTAAGGCAGCGAATTGGTTGTTATTGTAATCGTTAATGGTAGTCTTTTTTAATGACACACTATCGTTTATTTCACGGTATTGTACATTGCGTTTACAACAATATCTCAGGACTTTTCTATGCATGAAATTTCCGTCTGGTATGTGTCAAAGAGATATGTATCGCTGACATGGAAACCCGCATTTCATGGCTTCTATTATATACAGAACGCTGATGCTTGATAGTGATTCACCTCAATTCTCAGAAACGACATGTGTGGTATCGAATCGGAGCACCCCTTAAGATACAGATAATTAAAATAATCAAACAAATCAAATTCTCGCACTATAGTACAGAACGTTTCATAGACAATAGACGTACACAAATGAAATGCAAACACTCACAACTCTTGAGCAAAGATTTCTCCCCCTACTCGCCTTTTTCTTAGTCCTAAGGTTTATTTCAGGAAAAAAACTGAATCTGGAGTTCTTTTGTATTTGAAATTATGACATGAGACAAGCTTATTAAAATACCAGCCAATTGTTGCCGCACGATGTGATGGTGTATCAAAATGACTGCAGCCAACGAAAGTAGCAACTAGGAACTTGAAATAAAAATTATATAAAAATCTTGCTTGCATGCATCAAATGCTTTTTGACTTTTTGAATTTTGCGGCTAAAACGTTCAGAAGTAGCATTTCCCTCGTACGACTTCTTCCGCATGCCATAATGTCCAAAACCTAAAATCTTGTCGATTAATTCATTATCCTTGAAGCCTTACTGCTCATAGGTGACCAATTTCTAAGTTCTATTTATCTCGACGCATAGTCAAGTCATTAAAGATAATAATTAAATCAAAAACCCCTTTCCATTAAGTACCAATCGGAAGAGTTCGTTCTTGGCCTAAATATGAGCCAACAATGGAAACAGCTCATGTGATCGTGTCATAAAGCGAGGCTATAGTATTGCTCATGTGCGCGAGAAAGTTTACATTGCATCTGCAATCTGGAGATTTTATGTTACACTTAAACATACATGTAATTATGCAACTAGGTTAGGCTGCTTAAGCGTTGAGTCACTTCGAGTTGTGTCCACGTCACTTTATAAACTACACCGAAGGAATGAGGAGTAAAAATATTGTTTTTTTTTTATGTGAGCAGCCTGCAATCGAGCTGAAGATCCAACTGATATGATAGTAAGTTGATACCGTCAGGACATCGCTAACACCAAAAGCCGCATCACCTACGTCAACTTAGACAGAATAGAGAGAAAGAAAGTAAGTACTGGTTGAATGGGCTGCTCCCGAGAGGCCGAAGCCAAATTTTTTTACATAGCCACATCCACGTAATTCCGTACGCGTAACCAACGATTAGCAAAGGATGCCACTTTCCGACAACGAAAGGACATGTTTCGTTTAAGTCAAGTGTTCTAACTACTGTCATATAGTCGCTTGTCAGTACGATGTATAACTCGTACTGCTCACTTGTCACGAGCACGTGGGAACCATCCATCATTGCTCAGGTACTTCTTTTACCTAGTCCTAGTCAAATAGTGCGCATAACGCAGTTATCCTGTTGGTGGATATTTCCCTAGTACATCCATCTACCTTGCACCACTCTGGTAGATACTCAGCCATAGCCGCGGGATAATGCATGCGTCATCACGTCCCGCCTGGATGACACTGCAATTTGTCTGCTCTCCAACCCGCATCCGTGTTTACGAGCCGTAACGTTCTATTACAGACACATCTTCACTATCATCATTTTTATTTCTCTTTAGTACTTTTCCATATTAGAGCCTTAAGGCGCGGTATGACTACGATTTAAAAACGTTGATTTCACTCACACAGCCGCATATCTGCGTTAATCTAATGTTACATTTACGTGACGCTGAATAGGGTTCAAAATTGCAGAGCATATTTTTGCTAACAATGTAACTAGATTGCGAATAAACATTTAATTTGAGGGTTTTCCTTAGGTTATTCAAAATATACACATTAAATTCAATATCTGTCCGGTTTAAGTTTTAATAAAACCATATACGTATTATATTCTCAAAAAAAATATGCTGTTACCGCTGAAAATACAGAGAACTTCGACGATTAAGTTTATTTTTGTATAGCAAATTACGATTTTTTATTGGGAATATCAAACAACTATTTAATATTCTATTCGGTTAACATTTTTCTTTAGACCTTTTTCTATGCTCTGTATTTTTTGCGTGCGATATTTTCATTGGGTTTCCTCGTACTCAAGCACCAAAGAAACCCAGTTTTGTGAATATTGAGATCACACCGCGCCTTAACAGCCAATTACCATGATCTTAATATGCATTTATTCTAAGAGTTTCTGTGACTTATCTCCTTACTACCGTTGAGCAATTCAGCAAAACTGATTGACAAATCAATTATGATCAATAGGTTCGACGACCCCTCATTTATCAAAGATGAGTCAAACTTCATATGAAAAGGAACAAACCGCAGTAATGGATAAAGCTTACAGAAATAGGCCTGCTATGCGAAACTCTGTAGCAAAGTATTCTTAAGCTCTTCTTGAGTAAGGCTCCAGCTTACTTAGCATCTAATTCAAATATCAATTTGTCAAGAAGTGAATGACCCATTACAGGTGTCAGAAGTTCTAGCTTTTGAGTGAATGTTATATCATTACCACTCATCGCATTCTTGCACAGGATTTTATTTGCATTGGTCCAACGTCGGTCCAACACTTACGTTGCCACTAACAATAAGTATAGGGCTGTGGCTGTTTCAATAGACAAGCATGCTTAGTCAGAAAACTAATTAACTAATTTTACCTCCTTTCGGGAAATAAAACTTAGCATAAGGTGCAGCGCAGACGGCACACTGTCCGTGACGCACTTTTAAGTCTGTGAAAATAGAACCTTTGCAATTATATGCAGTAACGCATACGACGCGCAAAAAAGTGCGGCTGTTCGCCATGTAGATATTTGTGCGTCCGCACACTCGATCGCACAAAAAGAGCGTCGTCTGCGCTGCACCTAAACCACGCAAGCGAGAACTAATAATTATCCAAACTTTTCCAGATCAAATCGATTAGAGCAACTCACACTAAAATTTAAATTGTTTGAGCTTGAAAGAAGTTTACCATAGAAAATAATTTAATTTTGCAGCAATAGGCTACACGGAGCGTGGTTAAGACTTGGGAGTGCATTGACTCGATCGCCGCTTGGAAGCCATGGGAATAAGAAACAAAAGGTCATTATGTGCAAATTGTTGTTTCTCTCGGGAGGGATTCCGGAGAAAGTTTTATATCGTTTGTTTACGTCGATCATTTTCTTCTCATATTTAATAGGGTTATGTTCCTAACTATTACATGTTATTAGCAGGTTTTGATGATTTTGGAAAAAATAATCTTAATGATGATAAAAGAAAAGGCCCTGGAGATGATCAAGTTATAAGTACGGATGGAATGCGTACGATATCGAGCTATCAACATACTTATTACTTATAAAGTAGGTCAACAAAAGGGATAGTTGCATAAATGAGAGATCATTATATTTTCCAAGATTTACAAGTCACAAAAATTCTTTTCTGTAGGTAATAATGAAGTGAACAAGATATCAGACGTTCTACTTCAAATAATGAGAAGAAAATAGTATCCACTCCAAAACATGTGATTCTCGTGAATAACGCATCAATCACAAAACGTTTTTAACTTACAGCACGATAATAAAAAATACTGCAAAATCTTCAGTTTTGTAGCCAGCAACAAAATCATCTCATCTCATTTTGTAATCGAGCCAGGTGCAACTATACCGCATCCGGACCCATGCTCCAGTTTAGAAATAGAAATAGCCAGTACGCGTAATTTATTTCGCCTTTATTCTCTGGATATCGCTGACTAGAACAATTTGATTCATTTCATAGTAATCAAATTCAAATTCAAAGTAGGCTTAGTTAGTAGTTTTATGTTAATGTGGTTACACGTAATACAAAGTCAGTCACACTATTGATGATTAATAAATGAGAAATGTTTTCGGTGATTCATTCATTGACGAACATCAATGAATGACATTGACGAACATCATAGTCTAATAGAATTACAAACATAATTTTTGCATAGTACCTAGATCGCAGAAAGAATCTTCTTGAACGCAGTTTTTCCATATGAGTACTATTATGTGGTTTTACTAGAAAAGTATCATCTCTAACCAAAATTAGCATATCCATACAACATCATTGACTTTAAAGCCAAATATTTTGCAAACGGACACCTAATTCCAAAAATGGTCTCAGAAGACCCATAATATTTTTGAACATACTATAGGGTACGCGACGAATAAAAAAATCATCCTTACGTTACCTCATACCTGTGTAAGTAGGGGCGGTACCCTAAAAAATATTTATTCTACGATTTTGGACTTTTAATAAATATGTATATCCATGCCAAATTACAATTTTCTACTAAGGGTCTCGGCGCTATGCCTCGGTCAGACGGAAGGATGACGAAACTATAAGGGTTCCGATTTTACTTCGGAACCCTAAAAAGGACAAGACAATATTGCAACGAATATCAAAATCGAACAAATATTGAGACCAATACGGAATAAAGAGCTTAAGACCATTCAAAACCCACGCGGAATAATATCATAATCCTGAGAATCCAATGAATAGTACCCTAAGGTTAACTGGCAGAATGCTTTTAGCATTAAGTCCGCCAAAATGTATTAGTAATACATTTTGTATGGTTCAATAAAGTTTTAATAAATAAATAACAAGTGTGCGTGTACTTTTGTACGCGCGTGAGAAGTTATACTTCTTTGGCATAATTAAATAAATATTTAATTTAATAACGTGTATCAGTTTTAATTATCTTTCAGAAACTATTTTTGTACTAAATAAAAATAATGGCGTTGTTCATGAACCTGAATCACGCTGTTGAGACTCTGTGAGATTTGTATAAGTAATACCTAACATTAATTTTAAAAGAAGTAAAGATAATAAGAAGCTAGGGCCATCTATCCAGTGCTTTCATACCCCCCTCCATGATAGCGCAAACATTTAACGCAACCTTTTTGCAAGTCGCATAAGAAATATAACTTCAAAAATACGAAACACATTTAGCTAGAACGTTACAGGACAAGGAACGTTCAGATGAAACAATGAGTTACATCAAAAGCACAAGTCCAAAGGAAACCATTAGCAGTGACATCTCATTTCACGAGCTAGAACGGTAGCGTGGCGTCTTGTAATTAGGGCAGGTAGGAGGCGAGGTACCTCACATCCGGCGTGGTTATTTGCAGCCGCCCTTCATCTCCAAACTGTCGAATGTATTGGAAGGTCGTCGGATTTACTGATTTTCCTGTTGTATAACATCGACGTAACATTTTTGTAACGTTGGACATTTTCTGCGTCGATTTCGAAGGGAAATTTTTGCGTGTTATACATTGTTATGAACGTTTTTAAACGGTTTTATTCAGCTTGCCCGGTATGGGTCAAATCTTGCAAGCTAAATTAGACATACTTCCACTTATCCTGAGGAGTTATAGGGGCAGGGGGAGGGAGCGGGAGTGGGAGGGGCAGGGGGAGAGGGAGCGGGAGGAGGAGAGGGAGGGGGAATTTAATGGTCTCTGATTTGTTAAACCTATCAAAACTATAAAAGTTAAAAGTAACAACAAAGTATGTATATGAATCACTGATTATTAGGCGATACGAAGTTCGCCAAGACAGCTAGTGTTAAATATTTATTTAATGATGGCAAAGAAGTATAACTTCTCACGCGCGTACACAAGTACCTACACGTTTATGTTTAGTACAAAATAGTTTTTGAAAGATAATTAAAACTGATACACGTTATTAAATTAATACCTTTATTTTTGAAGGTTTCAATTTTCTACCACGTGTGAATTGCACACATTTTAATTTTTATTTTATTTTCTCCACTTTTAAACTCCCTCATTAATGGCGAACTATTTTGATTACTTTAACTTTTTCGACATGAATGCCTGTTTAGCCCAGTCATATTAGGGGTTTCACCTCGGAATAAAAGATAATAAGCTGTAAATTGGTATAAACCTTTGTTTTGTCGTTCTAAATGTTGTCTCAAAAGTCACAAGTGCTATCGTGTCCGCGTCTTAAGATATTCAAGGTCAAAGGTCGTAAAAATCGGTTTTTCGTAAATATCTCGCTTCCTATTGCTTAAATGATATTTGCACTTATATAAAAGTTGTAGAGTATAAAATTCTCTACAACTTTTGTTTGAACTTTTTTATACGATCAACCGTTTTTGCGGTAGACCGCGAAGAGTGCGCTGCGTACAGTCATATATGGCTAATGCAAAAACTACCGCAGAGTCAATGTTTCAAATAGTTCAATGATGCCAACTTTTTGATGATCACTAACTTAGTAAGTCAAAAAACTGAGGCATGCTTCACTGAATACCTAAGCCATTGTGACAAGATGACTTCATTTGCGCACCGAACTGCATCCGCCGATAACTTTAAGTATATTTAAATAAGTGCTGGGAACTTATAAATAGAATCGATAAGGAGATGTTACATTGCATCTTATTAAAGATTTATTGAGTTCATATCGAGTTCAAGTGATTGTAATGAGTTGTAAGACATGTGCTACATAATTATATGATGACGAGTAACCGCCCTCGCTTTGCTTCGATTTTCTTATTTTTTTACACCATGGGTTACATTATTAGAGTTTTATAAAGGATCCCTAATTTTTTTGAAAATATAATATTACCTATATCACCCGGGGATAGTGTAGCTTCCCGAAACTCAAAGAATTTTTCAAATCGGTTCAGTAGTTTCGGAGCCGATTCAATGCAAACAAACAATCAAATCTTTCCTCTTTATATGTAATATTAGTATAAATTTAGCAATACTTGTGATTAAAAAGTCCATTCTATTGGGAATCTTAAATCCCCTGAATCCTGGAATCACAAAAATGATTTTTTTTATGAGTTTGAGTAATGATTACAGTATTGACGACCCTGTAGCCTAGTTGGTAGCGACCCTGGATGCGAAGCGAGGGGTCCCGGGTTCGATTCCCGGCCGGGGCAGATATTTATGTGACAGATAAATATTTGTACTCAGGTCATGGGTGTTATTGTGATGTGTTATATGTGTCGTCCATGCCACACACATGTAATAAGCTCCTGCAGGGGTATGAGTGTGTTAACGTTTAGCGTTTATTTATTTATTGGAATAAAAGTAGTACTAATACTAATCCCCTGCTTCCTTTAGGGCTGAAAATGCTTAGGTATGTAATACATTTAGATTTACTGATGTCCATGGACCACGAAAACCACTTATCAGGTGGCTCATTTGATGACAAATTACATAAATAAATCATATGAAAACCTGAGAGTTCTCAATAACTTTTTGGTTGTGTGAAAGATGTTAGTCTCAAGCATCGTGAACTATTGGCATATTCATTAGTTAAACTCAAACAGGAAAATGCATAGACTTAAACTTTTTGGCCTATACACAGTCCCACATAATGAACATGCTAGGAGTGTGTCGGGCAAAAAAATATTGTATTGAAAAGTAGACTGTTGCATCACTGACTTACACTGTCGCATATAATTTTGTTTTTTTTATGGAAATAGCCAGCAAACGAACTAACGATCCACCTGATGGTAAGTGGCTATCGTTGCCCATGGACATCAGCAACACCAAAGGCATGATGCGTTGCTGGCAAAGAAAGAGAGAAAAAAAAGAAAGAAAAAAGAACTGGCTCTCAAGTCTCCAGCCGGAACACGACAATTCAATGAATATCAACAATTGTTGACGAAAGGGTATAAATATGGGCACAAAATGCATCCAATCCATTTCAGTGGGCATAGTAATATCGTGTTGCTATCACTGCCTGAAATATGCATAGTACTGTCATGCTGTCTATGGTAACCTATAGTGGGCAGAATCCTTTATTGTAGAGTTTTCAGTTAGTGTATAATTTTTTTGTTATTGTGTACAGTTTTCAGAATGAAAGGGTTGTCATACCATGTTGTCATACCGGGTTGTCATACCATGCTGGGCCTAGACTGACAAACTTCATAAACAATGTGCACCTTCAGAATAGTATGGACTTAACTCAAAAATAATAAAAAATATGCAACATTTCATTTTTTTTGCTCATATTTGACAAAAGATAAACTTTACTAATACAGAAATCAAATAATTGATATGTTTTCATACAAAATGAATTAATTAAATCAGTTCAAAGTTGAAAATTTGTAGTTTTTTCAAAACTTCGTTTTCGTTTTCCTAAAATAAATGATTTTTGGAAATATGTCACTACTATTCTGAAGGTGAATGGGTAACTAGGCGGCACATGCAAAAATTTTACATGAATTTCCTTAGGCACAAGCAACCTTTAGAAATGCAAATTAAGTGCAGACTTGTCAAATTTAAGGCTGTATTTCCATCACTAAGCTCTTAGCTGCTTGTTTACCAAGTAGCTAATGTAACATTTATAATCTGTGTTATGCATTAGTTATCTAATCAGTTAGTTGACTTAACACTTTATCAGAGATAAAGTATTTCATAAACTTTTATGATCTATAAAAGTTGTTTTGGGACTATACCCTTCGTTCACTAATAGTTCTCACATGCCAGAATATTTGTTACAAGTAAACAGATTAGTAACATTCTGTTTAAAATCTTTTATTTACACTGACCCTGTAAATGAATTTATTTCAAACTAGCTGACCCAGCAAACTTCGTATCTCCTAAGAATCAATGACGGTAGTGATACTTTTAACTAAACTTTTATAGTTTTGGTTGGTTTAACAAATCAGAGATCATTAAAATTGGTACAGTTGTTCTTGGCCTTTATAGTTTTTGTGTGTATATCTCCCCTCCCTTTCCCTCTCCCGCTCCCCTCCCCTAAAACTGACGAAATTGGTTTGTATGAAATTACTTCCAACCCCTACTTTTAGCCCTCAGGGGATGAATTTCCAAAAATCCGATAGCCTATGACACTCACAAATAATGTAACTTTTTATTGGTAAAAGAATTTTAAAAATTGGTTCAGTACATCACGAGATTACCCCCTACAATGTCACAAACAAACTTTACCTCTTTATAATTAGTATTGTGACATGTTCTACATGCATATATCCTTCCTTACAGTTAATCAGTAACTCCAAAACAGGTTAATCAAGTCTAAATAACCCGAGAACTGTGAAAACAGTGATGACATAATGCAGAGGCATTAAACTGGGTTGCTAAATGCTCTAATGACTCTCTGACACCTTCAAGGAAACATTTAATGTTTATCTAAAAATACAAATGACACAAGAACTTTATTTTGATAACGCCTATAAGTACAAGTTATACAGTACAGTGGTACAGTGCAAGTTATAATGCACTGCTATTTACATTTTGGCAGTAAGAACTGAATAACAAGCTCTATTTATTGAAAAGCGGTTTAAAAAAGAAATAAATGCAATTATTTTATTTTTAAATTCCAGGACCTTTGAGAAGATGAAGAGGCAAACTCGATTTATTATTAAAAAATTACAAGTTTAGTAGTTTACTTAAAACAATTTTTCAAGCTAAGAAAAGTCTCGAGATCTAACTCGAAATGCGCTAACCTAATTGGAAACTCCGAACTTTTTAAAGTGACAAATTAAAGTTTAAACTTTTAAAATAAGTTATGCCTTACATCTTACGGTAGGAAACTTGTATCAATATAAGTTTTAAGACCAAATTTTGCCAACTATGACTAAATTAACTAGTTTAAAATCTGATTCACTGCAACAGTTCAACACAAAGTTCGAGGTCTAGAAATAAAGAAGTAAAAGACACCTACCTGTTGGGCCACTGGCTCCAATATGCTCTCAATGATCTTTGTGTGAAACACCGGCATTTTGTATACTCTGTGTACTTAAATTACATTAGAAAACACACAAAATCGCACAAATATAATAACTGAACACAACCAACGCACATGAACAACAGAAAAATACTGACGAAAAGGGGGAAAGGGAAAGTTACAGGGGAAGACCAATGTCATTACTGTCAAACAGTGTCAAATTTGTCATCACTGTCATTTAAAACCACAGATGAACGATGTCTTACAGATAACAAATTAAAGTCGAATCCTAAAGTAACAAATATGTTAAATGTTGCCATTTTTTGACAAATATTTATAGGAAGGGGTATTTTGTGGATATTTCAGTATCAATGCCCTATCTAACGAAAAAGAGAATTTTATGTGTCACCATGATTCATTCAGAATATTGGCCAATATTGGTCATTTTTATATACCTATTTTTGTTTTTCTGGCGCTATTTCAGCTTACCTTTAAGTAACTTCTATCTAACTTCCCTGTCTCACTGTTTCACACACTCATTGTTTAACAAGGTGGTTTCCCAACCAAGGCACGCAAGTGTCGGGCACCAATGATAAGCATATTTTATAACGATGATTTTTGTCTCATTTTATTTGTTATTCTATGTCTAAGAAAAAAATTTGCTCAAAGAATATCTTGAAAGATTTTCCAAATCAGATTAAAAAAAGAAAAAGCTGAAATAAATATTTGTTTATTATTAGAGAAAGTCACTTTTGTAATCAATTTTTTATTAATTTACAATGTTTAAGTTTACCTATTATCTATTAAGTCTTTAATACGTGCAATATAAAATATTTTAAGTAAACTTATACATTAATATTTATGTAAGAAAAATAAGACTAAATTAGTCAATATCGTTTTAATAAAGTAACGAAATGAATGAGTAGTGTGACCAAAAATTTCGAAAATTAAAGAAATTATTAACAATTTTTATTATACTAAGATTAAAACTAGTTTTATATTTACAGTAGTTATCTTTAGTTTAGATGCAAGATGATTTACAACCATTAAAAGTGATGTTATTTTGGTGATTCTTATGATAAAATATTTTTAAAATTTGGTTACGATTTTTATAATTATTTTAATTCAACGTTAGAGAGAGTGGATTCAAGACAGGCCATTCATTATACAACAAAAGTTCCACCATAATGAAATACGATATATAGGATATATACTCTTATGATTAAATATTGAATGTGAAATAACAAAAGCAATACCTTATAACATTATTTATATGAACGGGGTTATCGAACAACCAACAGAAAAACTACTGACTGGCAGACATTTTGACCCAGACATTTTGTATGGCTCAAAGTTTAAATAAAACACCTGAAATGATCAATCTTCCTAAAAAATTATAATAAAATAGCAACTTTTTTTTCATTTCATATTTTTTGGCTAGGGAAATACTGATAACAAAGTTGAATGTTTTCAGGATTAGGAAATCACAGCAAGTAGACAAATATTGGATTTTACTATATATTTACAAAATAACAATTTAATAAGTATTTAATAATTTACTTGTCATACGTAATGTACGTATTACTAACATGTGCGTTATCGCAATTTGTGCAACATACTTCGATCAACATCAATAATTATACTCTATTATTCTAAATAAATATCTAACTAACATTAATTTATATTACAGATTATAGCTCATAGGAGTTCATAGGACTTGCATGTATCTAGATACATGCAAATTACCTACACCGTGCTATAAGTATCAACAACATCGTTGCGTTTTATATAAATAATTTACATGAGTATTCTTAAAGAATGTTTAAAAAAATTGATCGTAGTAGTTTATAAGTTAGATAATTGTTTACTCGGTATCTAATTTATGAGTTCATTTAATGTATATTGCATTCGGTAATCTTTAGGTAATCAAGCCAATTATTTAAAATGATTCCATCAATCTAAATGACGTTTGAATATTTAATAACTATTTTCATTTTCTTGATAAAAGTAGTAAATAAGCTTATAATAAAAATCATTTTCGTGACTAGTTCTTATTTATACACTAATAATAAAAATTATAAGCACAATATAGTATAAAATTAAATGGATTTCAGGGGAAAATTTTATCTTTCAATAAACAACATTTAACTCCAAGTTGCAAAGCGATGCCGATGGTACAAGTGTTTAAAAAAAGCACCAAAGAGATAAATCAAAAATTCGTCATTACAGAATTAAAGTAATTAATATTTTTCCTCCAATGACCGTTAAATTTTAAGTAGAAATTAAATCCTTTACATAACAACAACCATAACAAATTTCAACCAATTTAGTGTATTTGGTCTTTTAGTCATTGGTCTCAAATGTAGAAACTGCGTTTGTCGGTAATAGATCTAATATTTTGTTCGCGTTGAAAACGTTCTCGACCTCTAAAAGGGATACCTTCGGTAAATGCGACATTGTAATTGTAACGTAATAACGTGAGCATTTGAGCTGCACTTAAACTGTTTACGATTTTTTACAATAGGTACTGAATGTTCAGATTGTTTAGTACTGACTGGCAACTGCGGCTGGTTTCTTAGATCCAGTGTTGCCAATGAAAATTTTTGGAAGGCCGTGTACATTAGACAAAAAAGCCGTGTTTCTATGGAAAAAGATCAACTGTGGGCCGTGTCCACAGCTGCCAATATATTATGCTATCCAATTAAGCCAATATATACCACGCTCGGACTAAAAAAAAAAAGGTCGTTGGCAGTGAATTTGATGTCCACGAAACAAGGAACACTTTTCATATTAGCCTATTGGCGCTGTTTTAAGGGTTTTAACATTCGTTAAATGTCTGCAAAAATAATAAATAACAAAAAGATCGTAGAATTTGCGAAAAGCCGGAAAAGCCGTAGATTTTGCTACGGCCCTAAGGTTCGGGCCGTAGACCGTAGATTTTGTGATTTTTTGGCCTGAAAGCCGTAGAACACGGTAATTGCCGTAGCATTGGCAACACTGCTTAGATCTTAAGTAGGTAATGTGGATGCCGCTTTACTGCCGAGTAGTGTTGCCAGGTGCCCAGATGTCTAGATTATTCGTTAATCTTCATTTTTATTTTGATAGAGAATCTTATCAGAAAGTATAAATTGTGTAGGTAAAACTTGCTTTTAAATTTCATATACTATATCTGCCTCCTGACATGTTACCAACGAGTTAGGAATGACATAACGCAGATGCGTTTTATTACCATTACACGTTAAGCGATAATTCGTGGGGTTCTTTCTTCGTCACAGTAAAGGATTCAATTCTGTCACATCTGTTGCCTAGCTAAGCAAGACGCATTCCAGCACGATAACGCAGGGGGGCATTACAAGTACTCAACAATATCGCACTTAATGGATATATTGGGGCAGCTGACACCATAGCTGAGGTTGAGTCCGTGGGGCTGGCTGCGGTGGCGCTCCGTCAGCAGCTTGTGAAAGATGGGCAGGATGGCGCACTCGAAAAGCTCCGACTCCGAGCTCGCGGTGTACATCTTGCGCTGTTCCACCGAGTCCTGCCTCTTGGAGTCGCTGCGTGCGTACGTTGCTGATTTGCGCTCCTCACGTTTGCTTGGAGAGCCTGGGAGAAGTTTAAGTTGTATTCGGAAAGAAGGGAAAAATTAATACTTCATAATCAAAATTTCCAATTGATACTCACCGGTTTTATGCCTGGAAGCTACATTGGGGCTGCTCTTATGATGATCCGGCCTGGTCTGGTTGGCCTGGGTCAGTCGCGGCGAGTCGCCCACGCCCTTTGCTCGCTTCAGCGGCTCGGCCTCTTGCCTCAGCCGCTTAGCGGGAGACTCCTGGCCCTTAGACACTCTGATGGTGTCAGGCTCGGGCTTCCACCCCTCGGGTTCCTGGGGCTCAGATGGGATAGCCGACTTTTCCTGAGCAGCCTGAACAGGAACTGGCTTTCTTGGGATGTCGTCATGTCGCCTCGGAGACGGCTCCACTTTCTCCGGTCGTTCTTCCTGGTATGATCGTATCTGTTAACATATTAGCGAATGATTGTGGTAAGAAACTTGATTAAATCACAACCTATAACCGCCTAAGCTGCTAGGTTTCCTCACTTTTTAGGATGTAAGCAGTAAATATCTGGTCATGTGCAAACAGTGAAGACAGACTACACACACGCCGAAAGCGTCCAATGTTTTCCTTTTTAGTTGACGTGGATGCCATTCCAGGACTTTTCTTCCCCAACAGTGATCGGTCGTTCGAGCTATGTGGCTAGCATTGCCACTTCAGCCAGCTTATATCCTGAGCTATACCTGCTTATAGCCTAATGTTTTACCTGGTTGAGGAATCCACAGTGCTGGATTTAGGCCTAGGCCCGTGAGGCCCGGGCCTAGGGGCGCCATGATTTTGGGGGCGCCAAAATTTTCAGAACCCCAAAAACTTAGGAGTGGTAAAATGTCAGAATTGTTTTTATCTAAAATATTTTTATATATTTTTCTAATATTTCTTTCTTTTTATATATTTTTTAGCTTCAAATTAATAAAAAAATAAAAAATATTTTAAATGTTTACGTTTTAATTTGTCGGTGCAATATGAATTCTTTTTGATGTACTTACATTACTTTAAAAACAATAATTTTCTGATTTTTCACAAATTCTTAATTTTTAACTAACTTGTAAATTTAAATTATTTTCGGAAATGTTGAAGCAAGAATTCTTGTTATTTCAAAATTCTATTTATCATTCAACTGAGTGTGTTTTTCGAAATATTGTGTTCCGCATGTCAGAAGGGCGTACCTATATTTTTTTTGCCAATCGCTTTGCAAAAAACTTTGTGAAAAAATGAAAAAAAAATCCAAAGCGAAAAATTATGTCTCAAAGTATCCACACATCAAAATAAAGTTTGAGATCACTAGCAAAAGATGGATTTTTTTTTAATTTTACTTTTTTTAAAAGAATGTTGCTTACGTAACATCTTTTTATGAAAAAGATACACTTGTTGAAAAAAAAATATTTTTTATTTTTTATTAACCAGAATTGAATTTAAAAGTCCTAGTGCAATTTTGACTATAAATAGAAGAGACTGTGTAACAGCCTTAAGACTAAGGTCTGGACACATTCCATGTAACAAATCGTATATAATGCGAAAAAGCTCGTCTCCCAATTGTCCAAATTGCGGTGTATTAGAGGACACTTATCATTTGTTAATGGAATGTGTCCGGAACTCCAGCATCAGAGGCAATATTGTATCAAATCAGATTGGATTTTGTAACAGCTTACTCGCCGATCCATCGTCGGATGATGCAAAAAAATTGTATCATCTGATAAATAGCTTATGATAGATTAAGGCATAATATTAAGGAGAACGTGTAGAATTATTTATAATATAATGTATTACCAGGGCGACATAATCGCATATGCGACAAAGCCCTTTTCTTTGAATAAAAAAAAAATTGACTAATAAATAATTGAAAGAAAAAGAGGATTTAACTAACAATAAGTATTATCAACATTTACTATTAAATTGTTTTTCTTTAGTATAAGATAACTCCTCCCCTGGCTCGAACACATGCAGCAATCCTTCTTGGCATGCTGAGAATTAAGTTATCCAGCATTTCTTGCGGTAACCTGTCCCATTCTTGAATAACGGCTTCCCTGATCTCTGGCACTGTCTGGGGAAGTTGTTGACGGTTCCAAATAGCTCGCTTGATAGCATCCCACGCGTGTTCTATCGGGTTTAAGTCAGGCGAGCCGGCAGGCCAGTCTAACCTGGTACCTAGGTAACACTGAAAATTTTTAGAAAATGAAAAACGGCTTAATGTAGAATGTTGCCAATACTTTTATTGTTTTTCGAAGTAATCTTCGTTCCTGTCTACACATCGTCGCATTCGATGGAACCACTGAGAAAAGCAGTGGGCCCATTCTTCCTTAGGGGTCTCTTCTATGGCATTTTCGTACGCTTTCACCGCATCTTCAGGGCTCGTAAAGCGAATACCTCGCAAATTATCTTTAGTTCTTGGGTATAAATAAAAGTCGCAGGGCGCCAGGTCAGGACTGTATGGCGGATGACTCATTATCTCGACACCTGCCATAGTCAAATATTCAACAGTCCGTTTTGCGGAGTGCGCTGAAGCATTGTCGTGGTGAAGGAGGATCCTGCTTCGAGGGCGCTGCTGTCGAATTTTTTCCAAGACAACAGGCAAACAGCGATTGACATACCAGTCTGCAGTAACTGTCCTTCCATCTTCTAGCACAACTGTCGCGAAATGACCTATCCGACCAAAGAATGAGGCAATCATCTTTTTTTCTTGACTTCTTCCTTTCTTTACCTTAGTTGGCCGATCCTCGAAAGGAAACACCCACTGAGCTGATTGTCTTTTGGTTTCGGGTTCGTACAATATATCCAGCTTTCATCACCTGTGACGATGTCAAATACAGCATTTGAGTCACCGCCGTTGAACTTATGTAACATTTGGCGACACCAGTCCATGCGAAGGTGTTTCTGATCGTCGGTTAAAGTTATCATGCGTCGCAACTCGCACAGCACTGATGTTATCTTGAGTAGTCGCTGTTAAAGGACGTCCCTCATGCGGATCATCATTGAGATTTCTACGTCCACGCTTAAACTCGTTAAACCAATTGTAAATAGTGGCACGAGATGGGGCTTCATTAAGAAATGCTAATCGCAGCCTATCATAGCTTTGTTGTTGAGTAAGCCCACAACGAAAGTCATAATAAATCATTGACCGAAAATTTTCTCGCGTTAGGTTCATTTTCACGTGTAACAAGATAGATTTGCCGCCAATTCACAAAAACAAATGACATATGAATGCAATATACTACATTAGGTTACCAAAGAGTTCTTCAGACACGGAGACGTCGGTTGTCCGGATGAGTGCTAATTCTGGACTCGTCAATGAAGAGACAATTCCGCCAAATGTTTTCCTCGTCGTCTTCTTCATTTTGGCGGAGTCTAGCCCACTGCAATCTGCGTCGCTGTCGTTACTGTGAGTTCAGGGGTGCTCGCTAGGATCACTTCGCTCGTAATCCAACCTGATATAAACAATTCCTGATGGTCTGAGTGCTAATTTCTAGTCCAGTAGCAGCTCGCAACTCAACTCTTATTTTAGTGGCATCGATTGTTGGGTCTCGTGCAGTCAGCAATCTGATGTAATGCTTCTGAGCAGCAGTAAGAACAGTTAGCCGACCACTGCGAGGTTGATCAGCAAAGTTATCCACGCTGCGATACATCCGTAACGTGTTCACGACACAGGATTGGGCTACAGCCACTCTGCGTGCTATTTCTCTCGTAGAATGTCCTTCTTCCCCCAAAGTAACAATTCTTGCTCGTAAAACTTCTGATAATCCCCTCGGCATCTTTTTGAATGAACTCCTTCTTCGAAAAGTCAGAAAAATGCTTGAATCAAGTTGGTTAGATTTCTGATGAGCGTAAACAAGGATTTAATCTCTTTTTATACCGATAAACAATTGATATTTTAAATTCTTTTGTTATTAAAAGATTTGATTTTAAATGAAGAATCTTAGAAGAAAAAGAAAAAAACGTTTTATTCTAACATAACAAAAAAGATTTCGTATTTTCAAGTAAGTGATCTCAAACTTTATTTGATGTGTTTACGCCCTTTTGGTTGTAGAAATAAAAAAGAAATGTACTAAAGCTAAAAGGACATTAAAAAAAATTCCTAATCGCCTGTCAAACATATTGACTGTTTTAGACATGTTTTAGAAGCATTTATGAGAATAAATTCCAGCAATAAATCTTTCTGGAGAAAGATCTTTTTCTACCCTAAAAAGGGTGAAAAATTATTTACGTGCAAGTATGTATAGGCCAAGGCCCAAGACAGGCTTAATGCCCTTTCGTTATTATCTATTGAAGCTCAATTAGTACAAAAACTAGATTATAATATAATAAGTGTAGAACCAAAGGCTGAAAGAAGAAAATGTAATAAATGATAATTTAAAAAAGTTTATTTATTAATCTCCGAGACGGTATACTCAGATTAATAATAAAAAAAAAACTATACACGATAATTATATATTAACTAATAAAACGTTGTATTTAAATTAATAAAGTTTGATATGTAATATATTTTTTTAATTGCTCATTTAATTTCGATATTCACCTCCTTATAGAGCAAAAAGGGCTGCATATCCTTTGGGGCCTAGGGCGACATCAAACATAAATCCGCCACTGGGAATCCAATACTTACGACGGCAGTGGACTGTCTCCGCTTGGCCTGCACTTGATGCGGCGGCGTGCTCACTGGCTGGGGGAACTCCGAGCCTCGCCGCTGAAATACCCAAATCCCCTAGTACATGCCAAATCATGCCAGAAGAAGGTAAATGAAGTGAAGACTTATTGTCAGTTTACTGCCTACTGGCAGTGTCAGTGTGACAGTGTTTGGTCTATTTACAAACGAATTGTAGGTTTATAAGATGACGTTTTACAATCTTCGATGATGGCTATGAGTATTAAAGTCCATAGAAGAAAAAGAGAAAGAAGAGAAGAAGTTTGCTAAATTATTTTATTTTGTTCTTTGGTTCTAAAGTTTTGTAACGTGAATAAAAAATAATTCTTTGATATGACGATGAAATCTTGTGCACTCATTCAGATGTAGTATGCAAACCTAAAATTACTTACTTAAAAATTTCTAATAAAATGTTACTACATTCCTAGTATGAGAACTATGACTTATTCATACAACAGCATAACATTAAAACTTATGTTCCTAATATTTAATAATTTATTTCAGATTTGTGCAAATCATTGTGATCATAAATATAATTTATAACTGATGCAAAATCAGTTCTACGTATACTGTCTGTTTTTATTTTAATTGAATACCTTGGACATTCGATCCGACATCCTCAGGGTTTCTGCCTCCCGGTAGCCTTCTGGAGTTCCACCGCGAGGGACGCCAGCTTGAACCAAGTCAACAAATGTAATTAGCTTATTGTGGTATGATACTTCCTCACCACATTTGTGATCTAAGTGTTATCTTATCAGAATCAACTCTGAGTATAGACAAATTGTAGAATGTTTAAGGTAGAGTGCAGTAGCAATAATAGTATTTGCAATTAAACGGTTCCTCTGCCAGATCGGCCGGATTCACATCAGTAATACCTTTAGGGCCAATATAAATGACAATTACCACGTATTGTCAGGTGGCTTGTCTGCTCTTTGTCGGCTATTTATAAAAAAAGTTCGCAGCTACTACTTTTCATTAGGCAGTACTAGCAGACTTGCGTAGTTTTTTCCGTTCAGAACTGATTATATAATTTATGTAAAATTGTCCTAAAATGTACCCACAACAGCTACAACTTTTACGTCAAGTCTTAAAAATAAAACTTTTCTCACCGTGATTAATCGAAGCATTGGAAGCTCGCCTCTCCATACTTCTTGTGTCTGGTTCCCTGCTTGAATCATTAGTTATATTAAGTGTAGTTAATATAACACCATCATATTAATGCAGTAGAGACAAACCATATTTTTACCTGTGGTGGTGAGGAGAAGACTGTTGCCGACTTTTCTCTGATACACTACGCTGCATTGGAGTATGAGCATGACCTGAAGACATGTATATTTGAACTTATAGTGAAGTAGAAGTAGAAGACTTAAAAGCTTAAATAAAAGTTCCAATCATCTAAGCAAATTTTGTATGTAGTATTGATTCAGGGTTCTAAGGCTTCCGGGCTTCTTGTTTTCTTTAAAACACATTCTTCTTTTATCGGTCCCTCATTACTGAGGATCGTGGTCACTGGAAACCCTTAAATGGACAATCTGTCTCCATCGGTTCCGGTCTGAAGTAGACCTCACCGTATGATAGAAATTGGATGAGATGGTTTCCCTTACTTGGTCAGACCATCGTGTTGGCGACCGGCCACGTGATCTTTTGCCTTCAGTATTGCCAACAATGACCAGTTTTTCTAGGTTACCATCCCCCCTTCGCATTATATGGGCGAAATAAATGAGAATGCGCTGTAAGCATACGGTGGACAGCCGAGTCTTTATGCCCAGTTGGGAGAGAATAGATACATTTGTGCGTTTAGCCGTCCATGGTATTCGGAGCATGCGCCTCCAGCACCACATTTCAAATGCATCTATTCGCTGTCTCTCTCTTGCTCGTATTGTCCACGTCTCGACTCCATAGAGGAAGATTGGGAATATCAAGGCTTTGACTAATCGAGCTTTAGTTTTATAGCTTATTCCCCGATTTTTCCAGATGTTCTGTAGGAGTGTCATTGCGTCTTTAGCCATCGCTATTCTCCGTTTAATCTCTGGCACACAGCTTCCCTCGTTATTTATATTAGATCCCAAATAAATAAAATCGTCTATGATGTCGATACCTTGGATGTTTTGGACTTCCGACAGTTTACCAGCACGATCAACCACCATCAATTTGGTTTTCTTTCTGTTTATTGTTAGTCCTAGTTTCTCACTCTCTACCTCCAACCTGTACAGTATCTCCTTCATGTCGGTAAAGTTTGTAGCAATAAGTACTGTATCATTCGCATATCGCAGGTTACAAATGCGTTTTCCACCAACGGCAAAGCCTCTATTCCAGTCCTCCAGGGCTTTGCGAATTATATACTCACCGTATATGTTAAAAAGTAGAGGTGAGAGAATGCATCCTTGCCTAACGCCTTTCTTGATAGAGAATGCATTCGAATAGTCGGTGTCCAGTTTAACGAATGAGCGGTTATTGATGTAGAGGTTGTGGACCAGTTCAATAAGATGTCGAGGCGTACCCATTTCCCCTAACACACTCCACAGTTTATCCCATTGTACACAATCAAAAGCTTTGTTATAGTCGACAAAGCAAAGTATCACAGGGCTATTGAACTCACGGCTCTTCTCGATTATCTGGCGGACATTTAAGATTTGCTCCCTTGTGCCTCTGCCTTTGACGAAACCCGCTTGCTCTTCTGGGATTTGGCAGTCAAGAAAGTGTTTAAGCCTGCGATTGATTATGTACAAGAGGATTTTACTAACATGCGGTATAAGTGCAAGTGTTCTGTAGTTACTACAATCTTTGGTGGAACCTTTCTTGTGCAGTGGAACAAATACTGATTCTGTCCAGGTTTCAGGCCACCTTCTAGTCTTCCAGACTGAATTACAGATCTTTGATAGTTGTTGTATACCATTATAGCCCAAGTTTTTGAGAAGCTCGGCAGGAATCCCATCTTTACCGGGAGCTTTTCTGTCTTTAAGACTGTTAATGGCATGTTCGATCTCTGATTGCAGTATGTAAGGTTCTTCTTGATCTTGTGTTGGCTCTGGATGAATAAAACTAGGGGCTGGTTCGTCAGTGTCGTATAGAAAATTGCAGTACTGTACCCATCTTTCCAATACCTGATCCTTTTCCGTGATGATGTTGCCTGCTTCATCTGCAATACTACAGGTTTTTACACTGCGTGATTTGGTTAGAAGATTCACTTTACGGAAAAGATATCTTGTTTCATTTCTTGTATCATTTTGCTCCAGATCCGCACAGATGTTGTAAAACACATTAAATAATATTATAATAGTAAATTTGACCACAGACAAACATGTACAATTAATGAATGCTACAACTTACTAGGTGGTGACTTCTGACAAGTATACTGGAAAGTGTTGGTGTCCCACAGGTCACTCTGCACCACTATGTAGTTTTCCTTCTTACGTCGTTCCGAATCACGTCTCTGACCTGAAAACGTCAAATACCAAAGTATATTATGAGTTTTTATTATTATTTGTAAAAGTGTACCTACACTTACTGTTTTTAGAAATACGCTCAAAGTATTTTACTTTTCTAAGACAAGTATTTTTAGTACAAAATAAATATTTAATAACAATCGTCCTTCTTTGCTTAAAAATTAGTGTGAATGTAAAGAAACCCTTTGATAAAGTTCATTACGGTCGAATTTCGTCCGCAGAGTCACGAGTAAATTGTAAAATGTACATACATGCTTTCCGTCTCTCCATTGAGGAATAATCGAGGTCTATGTCAAGAATATCCTCCGGCTCTTGCTTCGGCTTCGGTGGTATCGGCGGGTCTCTTTCTTGGCCTGAGGAAAAAGAACAAGTGATACGTGATGAGTGATGAGTGATGAGTGTGCAGGACAGTGACAATGTGGAGGAATCCTAAAATACTCGTATTACAAAATTGCGAATGTGTGTGAGGATGGATGTTTATTACTCTTTACGCAAAAAAAAACAGAACGGACATTAATTTATTTAATTTAGCATACAGGTAGACCATGATCTGAAATAGGATACAGGGTACTTATTGTCCCGGAAAACGCGGACAAAGCCATGGGCAGAGTGCAGTTTTTAATAACGGAACACAACACATAATAATGGAACATCAGTCTCCAATCCGCTAGGGTGTTTTCGGAAGCTGAGGTTAGCAACACTGAAATGTCAGTCTTTTGTCTGTAGCATGGAGTATAGAGGTAAAAGGAAGGCCATCTCATAAGAAGGGAAAGTTGAAAAAGTGTCCAGCTGTTTACAGAAAACAGAGATTCAAATAATGACCATTTCTGAATGGCGCTAGTGTGTGACAAATAGATATATGAACATGGTTGTTGTAGACCGCACCGCAGCGCCACCCGTAATTGGATGCGTTTTTACGGACACTTTTCATATACAGAGATGGCCTACCTTCTCTCTATCTTTCATGGTCTGTAGTCAATGTCAGTTGAGTGCGGAAGTAGTGGGATATAAAGAGAGGACAATCCTTCCGGAAAACGTAGTGATTAAGTACCTACTCTGTGCCTTCCGGCCTTATGAAACTTAAAGGAAGTTAAAGTATATTTTACAGCGTTATATGTTATTGACCTTCCTCTCCAAGCCCGGCGGCGGCGGCGGCTCCATGTCGTCCTGGTCGACAGCCACTTGCATGAGCTCGGCCAGCAGCCCCCCCTGCTGGCTGATGACATCACCTTCCTAAATGATGACGTCATATCTCCCGGTGCACTCACCTATGACCTTCCTCTCCAAGCCCGGCGGCGGCTCCATGTCGTCCTGGTCGACGGCCACGTGCATGAGGTCGGCCAGCAGCCCTCCCTGCTGGCTGATGCTGGACATCCGCCGGTGGCCGCGCGGCTTGTCTCGCTCGCGGGATGGAGTGCTCTTCACTGGCATTGACTCTTGGGACTTCTTCTTTTGGAGCTCTGGAGTCTGTAAGGCGGAAGAAATCATTTTTTTTAAGTAAGTAAATAGCCGACAAGGTCATCGCCGACCATGGACATCAGTAACTCCGATGAAAGAAAAAGAAGAAGGAAAGAAAAAATGAATTGGCCCTTGTCAGTATAGGAATGGAATCGGCTTAGCATTCTAATCCGGTCCAATACGTCAAACACTTTGCAATGAATTCTTTTGATACATAAAAAATCACCATATTACTTTAAAAATAATGTCATTAAAATTATGTCTTACTTTCGGCGTCGCGGCTTTAGTATACATCGGCTCCTGCACCTTGGCCGGCACGGACTTGACCGTGGGGGTGTCGGAGGCCTTCAGTGCCGGGATGGTCTTGGTCTCCGCTTTGGCCGGCTCCGGGGGCTTTGTCGCCGGCCTAGGAACTTCCGTGGGTTTGGTGACAGGCTTTGGCGTTTCTGGGGGTTCCTGTAACGGTGAATAGTTTAACAAAAATTTAATAACTGTAAAATTTAAAAATCTCCCGACATTTAGAGCTGATGACGTTGACACGCCTGACGTGATCTTCATAAATTGTAGCTAAGAACCATCACTACCACGTCAGCTTTCAAAAAAGCGCATCATAATCGGTCGATTTGTTTAGGAACTACGATTATGACTTTATGCGTCGGGGATTAAAAATGCTATGAAACTGTCATATGTCAAGTGTACCTCAGTAGACCAGCCGTAGGGCAGCTTGGCGAGCTGATCCTTCTCCGGCACGGCCTTGGGCGGTGGACTGGTGTAGTCCAGGTGGTTCTTGAACGACACGTTCTTCGTTTGCTCCTTCTTCCCCTCCTTAACCGCCACTTCTTTCACCGGCTCAACAGGCGCTATGGGCTTAGGCCTGGAACAAGGCTTCAAGTCTTCAACAATGGCCCACTACTGAGCACGGGTCTCTCCTCTTGCGGAGGATTACCTATAGCATACTCCACCACGCTCCTCCAGTGCAGATTGATGGCTATATAACTGTTATTTTAGGATAACAACCGGGACTGACTTCTTTACGTGGAGAGCACGTAGGAAGGAGGGAAATTCTCAAGAAATTTTTGCCCCTAAGGGTCACCCACCCGACTCAGTCGGTCACTTAAAATCGACACAAGCCGACGGAATATGAGCGCCTCAATACTTATGTATACTTTTAATGATCTTAATTTAAAAATTTCTAAGGACTTTTCTTTCATCGTTTTTTCTTCATGACAAAGCACCATTTCGAAATCAAGGTGGTATCAAAAAAATTCTTTCATAAGTGTATCAGAGACAGAGATTTTACACTTTTTTTAACTGATGTCAAGATAGTCTCATAAACATGCCAACTATGCAGCTGATGTCCTGGTAGTAGTTGGTTACAGGCGGTGGTAGGTGTTGATAGGTGGTGGTAGGTGGTAGGTAATGGTAGTTACCGTTCGATGGTGGTCTGCAGGTCGGTGTCGGCACCACCGGAGGCCGCGCTCAGGCTGCACATCGATGTGATGTCACTGGTTTCTGTTCACAATAAAATGGTATTGTGAAACAATAAAGTAATGTTACCTGTCTGTCTTTACTCATAATAAACCTATTGGTATTAAAATGTAATACAGACGTTGCAGAGTTTTTTTTCTGTTTGTGTGTATGTATGTTTCAGATGGAAAACACTAATGCACTAAACATATTAAAATGGTAAATAAAAATATTCATCAATTCACCCTTTGCAGGTCCATTACTGGATATAGACCTCCCCTCCTAACATAACCTAATTCTGACCGGTCAGCTGTCCTGTATTCTGCTGTTTTACTCAGGACTGACTAAGTCCACCTGGGGGCGGGGGTCGTTCTATACTCTTTTCTCCGAGACGTGTACACCATTTGAGCACTATTATTCCCCAACGGTTCTTCGGAGCTTCGAGCTATGTAGCCTTGCTACTTTAGCCTCTTCGGATTCTACTCTGAGCATTGTTGGTTACCCTCGTAGAAACAGTCGAACACCTTCCTATGGCTATTACAGCCCTTTTGTCAGAACCTGTCAATGTTCCGCTGTCAATGTACCATAACAACACGACAATAGTAAACTACCAAGTGCTACTGTTACCGGGGTGGCTGATGTTCTCCTTGGGCATCGGCAACCGCGTCTGCGCGCTGGCTGGAGATTTGGACTCGCGGGTTGAGGACTCCGAGCTGCCGTCGCACCCCAACTTGCTTAGCAGCATCTGGAGAACCGAAAAAGTTGTGGTGTATGGATGTTTGTTTTTTTGCACAGTTCGTTTTTAAAATATTGTAAAAATATACATATGAACGCGCTAACACTGACCATGGCCATGGCCATGGCCATTATGATATTTATTTGTAAGATTTATTTTGGTATAACGTTATGTAATAGTTGTAACTAAACATTTATCACAAAACTTATTATTCTTCTTATAGCCCGTACGCTATATGTGGCGCCCAACGTGGGACTGATAACCGCGAATCAAGTTTTGTGCGCAATAAGCGGAAAGGTTGCTGGTGATGATGGAAAATCTCTCTCTATTTGTCTCTTCCTATATGTGTGTGCGCGCGCGTTTGGGTAAATCTTTCTCTTTCTCTGTGTGTATGTGTGTTTGTATATCTCTCTCTCTCATTCTCTGTGTGTACCTGCAGCTCATTCTCCTTGGCCTGCAGCGTGCGGCGGTACCGGTTGTTGTACTGGCGCAGCTCCTTGAGCCGGCGCTCGAGCTCGGGGCCGGGCTCGCGGCACTCGTGCGAGCTGGCCGGCCGCAAAGTCGCGCGGATGCGGGCGCCCGCTGCGCCGGGCTGCCCGTTGCGGCGGAGTTCTAGGAGCTTGGGGGAATGGTTGTCATCCGATTTTAATATTCTATGTATCCTAAAGATACCTTGCGTATCAACTGTCAAAAAGTCATTATTTATTTTACGTAGATACTTATTAATCCTGGGATAGATGGATTATTGAAAACTGGCGTTTGACAGTAACATTTTTACAGATGGTGAACAGTGAAAATCCAGGTGAAATTCTAGGTATTAAAAGGTATTAAAATGATAGACTTATCTACGAGTCACTGCATCTAACCAACTACAAAAGCGCAGTCCCGTTACAAATTAGTTCACTGAACCTAGAATCAGAATTCCTTTCGAAAAATTAGATCGAAACACAAAAGTTTCAGTCTATTGGTGCGACTACAGCAACAATTTGTATTTTGCTAGAAAACTTTTTGGTAAAAGTGGGTAAATAGGTATTTTGTCCCAAAACAAAAAAAAATATGGAAGTATTATGGAAAAGCGACTCACCTTGGGCACAAAGACCAAACAAAGAGTGGCTGTGGTGCAAAAAATGATGAATATTGCTATCAGGACAAACAGCGCGTCTTTGTGGTCGGCGAGCACCTGTGGAACAATATACATGTACATCAGAACCATTTTCCGTGACGCTTGCATGGCTAGCAAACAACTTCTTACTTGAGTGAGCCACCTAACGACATGTGGTGTTCCGGCTGAAAGCTTGGGAGCGAGATCTTTCTTTCTCTCTCTTCTTTCGTGGTTGGCAACGCATCGGTACTGCCTTTGGTGTTGCTGATGTCCACGGGCGACGGTGATCATTTACCAATTTACCATTAGATGGTTTGTCAGCTCGTTTGTGGGCTGGGCTATTCACATTAAAAAAAATGGTTGTCTGTAAAGTCCGTTAACGGACGGTAGTTTAACGTGACAACGTCATGACAAAACATTGATGAAATGATTGCATACTTTTAAAGATAAAATTGAATCATTTTAATTAAATTACCATTATTTTGTATAGGAAAAGGAGTGAAAGAAAACAGTTCACGTGTAGGTAAGGGAGTTAGTTGTTTGCTGCCGCTGTCCTTCTCACACACCGGCTGATCGAGAGGAAGAGAGATACATGCGGCACGAACCGAGCGCTTCGGCCGATCGTAGACGTGACATGACGTCACGGAACGTGACAGTGAGTCATGCTTTTTCGTGCGTGCACCCGGCGTTCATCGTTTTAATAGACGTTGTCACGGCAAAAAAATGTTGTTTAGAGGCTTTTCAGTTGTTGTAACTATCATATCATACTGTTGTCCTTTCGTCTCTCATCACAACTTATGGTCTTAGGTTATAGAAAACTGTCCGGTCTGGTAGCCTTCAATCTGGGGGCACGGCAGTGCCCCCGCCAAGTCGAGCAACAAAGCGGCACGGCCGTACCATCCTTTTCTCGAAGCAATTCAGGCCATTTTCGACCCCCTATAACTTCGTTGTGGATAAAGCTAGAAGCCTGAATTTTTAGTTACCAAGCAGGCATTGTATAAACACGTTATATTTCAAATTTCATTCGATTTGAACCAGTAGTTTAAGAATTATAACTAGTCAAAGTTTCTTAATTTCGTCACTCACTGACTGACTGACCGATCATCAAAACTCTAAGGCACTTCTAGCAGACATAGAAGCTTTAAATTTGGAACACAATTAGTGTTTTGTGTATAGATCAAGGAAAAACTAAAACATTTTGCAATTTCGGTCTAGTTTTCTAGATACATCAACTGCATAAATAACTTTGTAATCCCATATAAATATATAGGATTACAAAGTTACATTTGCAGTTAATGAATTACTGTACCTGTATAACAAAGTAACATCTGCAGTGAATGAATCAGTGTACCTGTATATAATATAATGGAATAATAGGTGTAGATAGGTAGATATAATTATGTTCAAAGGTAACTTGTAAAAGGAAAAAAAGTAGAACTATCTACAAAAAGAAATGAGATGCCATCAAAAACAAAACTTGTAAAAAAAACCAAGTCTCGCAACTCAGTTCTTCTACCGTAAAAAGTTGTGAGATCCATGTAATACCAAGTCGGTTAATTTATTCAGTTCCTACTTAAGGGTCCTTCTGTCTTAAGTTATCACGTAATTAGCTAACCTAACAAGTAACAACATCTTATAGTGACCATATTATCAATATTAAAAATCTTTTATGTTTTAAATAAATAGATTGACTTGGCAATCGCACTAAACAATCAAATTTAATATAATACGTAGGTATTACTTGTGAGATATATTGTGTTTTCATGCGATGGCCAAGTCGATCTATTTATTTAAAACATAAAAGATTTTTAATATTGATAATATGGTCACTATAAGATGTTGTTACTTGTTAGGTTAGCTAATTACGTAACAACTTAAGACAGAAGGACCCATAAGTAGGAACTGAATAAATTAACCGACTTGGTATTACATGGATCTCACAACTTTTTACAGTAGAAGAACTGAGTTGCGAGACTTGGTTTTTTTTACAAGTTTTGTTTTTGATGGCATTAGACTTTTACTGCAGAGAGAAATAGTTAGTCTATATATGCCTTAAGTTAGGTTACTCAGAGAGATGTCAGAGTTACAATGACCCTAAGGGGAAAAGGTATTCAATGCCCTAAGTTTATTTAAATTCATGAGTTGTATTAGCAGAGTTCGGTGCAAAAACCCAAAAGTCACAATGACCCTAAAGCATCTGAATTTAGTTACCAGGCCTAAGAATTGCAATGAACCTGATACATCTTCCTGCTACTGTTTTTACCCTAATGAATTACTCCTCTGTACAAGAGCAGCGCAAGATACTAACGAGAGCGATAGGAGCGCCCATGATGCACATGATGAACACGTTGTAGACTGACAGACCGATGTGCTTGGAGTCGTTGAGCGCCGGGATCGACACATGCCGCGTCTCCCACGCTAGGAATGCTCCAAATATCTGCAATGGAGAATGTCAGGAGGTCTGTAATCACTTGAAACTTTATAATCATATAGCTTTAATGACTAGTCATCAAGTCATGTATTTCTAGAAATACACCAGGTTTTGTTTCACTTACAAAAATAAAGAATTGCGCTCTGAAAACGTTTTATATGACGTGTTCAAAATTTTAGCTTTCTAGCAGGGGTTAGAGCTGGGCAATGATATGTCAATAATTTGGGACTTTGCCTTTTACATAGATTTCTTCAAGTCATAAAAGCCAATTTCTGATAAATATTTTATTATGTAAGCTATTCTTTAGCCATTATTTATGGTTATATTAATATTACCAGCAGAAGTCCTTTATAAGCATAGATGATGCCGATGAAAATGGACATGTTCTCCGACTGGCAGTACTCGTTCTCCTGCACTATGACTATGTCTTCGCTCGTTGGGTGCGGCTGAAACAAAACATGGTGAAAGTGAGATGAAGAAGAAGAAACATTTATGTCGTCATGGGCATAGCAATATAGTTTACAAATTGGTGGTATATGTAAACTATCATTGTATGTATGTATGTAACTAACATATATGTTAGCGTGCTTTCTATTATTACAGTGTAAGGTACCCTTGGGACTATTATTTTGTACTATTGTGAACATAAGTATGGTTTTGACTACAATATACTACTATCATCAGTCGCCACTTGGTGGCGCTAGTGAGCATATTGACGACATTGATATCGACGCCAGAGCATAGAACTCAGTAATCGGGACCAGGGGCTACTCACTTCGATTTCAAGGTCAATTAAGACATTAGTAAAAATTTTAGCCAATATTACAGAATTTCGTCATAAATGTTGGTAGCAACTTTTTGGTATGACAAATGTAATGATGTCAAGTTTCCGTTTCCGGTTGTCAATCGAAAAGACGTTACTCTTAAAATAAAAATTTTGATATGGGGAAAACTAACAGAAAATGTTATATTTGTTATCGTAAACCCCTATCAACACTAAATTTATTTCTCGCGGCCTTTCCTGCAGACCCTGATAGGTAAGTTTCATGACTATTATTGATAATATGAATAAGCATACTATGAGTAATGTATGAAGCTTACAATTATTGAATTTATACTTTATTCATTAGAACTTTACATTGCTATATTCTTTTCATATGCTTTTAGATGTCGACAATGGGTTAAAGCCATTGGAGACGAAGATTTGGTATATATGCCTATTGAAAAGTTACACCAATTAAAATTTGTGTGCGGACGTCACTTCGCACCTTCAGCATTTAATACCCAACGAAGCAGATTACTTAAAAATGCAGTGCCTTCCAGAACTTGACGCGTCCACCTCTAGCAGACAACCTATTAACCAATTTCCCATTAAGAATAGGAAGTCTTATTAAAGTCATATTAATATCATGTTATCTATTCCTTGTATTCTATTATTGCAGGAATAATATGAAAGCAACAGACTAATGTAAACTTACGAAATAAAGAGGTAAAACCTTGTTAAGTGTAAAAAGTTTGTAATTAATGATTTTTTTTGAGTAATATGTAAGAGTATGTTAACAATTAATTATTTCATGTAGTCGATCTGATAGCACTTGTACCTTGTTGTGAGCTCCTTTAAAGGTAGGTGTTAACAAATACTTGGAATTGTTAAATAAAATTATAATATTAATCAAGTGTGGCTTTTATTTTAATCTATAATTAAGGATAAAAAGGTATTAAAGTCTAACAGCCATGAACAGTATAAAAGCACAACACTAGTTATCGATAATATTAAGCCCATCACTAGTTGACAATGTCATTTGATAGCTATGTTGGCGGCCTTGTTTCCGGTTTACCACAGATATGAATAAAACATCATTACCGCACAGAGTATTTAAAACACTATGGCTCATCGTTTATCCTGTAATGTTGGTACAAATCTTTACTTAAATCTTCTAGCTAGAGACAATGTTCTAAGTGGCGTCTCTTAAAACGTAGTGATTAAGTACTCTGTGATCGGGACATTCGTCATTCGACAGTCGACCTGGACGGTCGCTTGCAAACCCGAGGAAAATGCTATTCCTCTGTTGAAGTGTGTGATTTTAGTGATAACTTATTTTGTGATGAATGTAATGGAAGGAGTAATTAAAATAATTGTTAAATATCATCTTTTTATTGGGCTGAGCCTACATATATGACATAATTAAAAAATCGCCAATTTTTATATTTCAGGAGGTCCCTCAAATCCTCATCCAGGTATCTCATCATCACATTTGAATATGATGAATATGGGACCAATCTGGAAGTATATCCTTTAAAGTTCTGAGGTAAAAAATACAACTTGAATTTAGGAGCTCCTCATTTTTTTAAAGACAACTGTTAATGAATAACAGAAAAGAAGATGTACTTACAATGGCATCCATCTGCTTGGTTTCCCGATAAAAGGGGTCGGAAATCTGCCACGTGGTCATGATGGCCACGTCGATGCACAGCAGCACTCCCACCACCATGAACAGCTGGTAGTCTTTGATCACCTGGAACAGATTACTTTATAGTAACTGCTAGACAAGGAAATTTTCCTTGAAATATGCAAAGTGAAGTGAATTAATCCGTACGCTCATACGTACTATAAACATCTCAAACATTTATTTGTTTTACCTATAATACTATTGGTATAGTACTCTTTATTTAAGAGTCGCAAAATTACGATCAAATGTGGTGGAGATGAACCAAGGCTTCAATTCAAGGCAAGATGAATAAAGGCTTCAATTCTGTTGGTAATATACCTACATAAAGATGTCTCAATTTATTTGTACGATGGAACATTTTAAATGTTCATGGGCGTACCCAGCTTCTGACCCAGGGAGGGCAATTCGGATTTTTTGGTTCAGAGAGAAGAAAATCACATTTTTTCAGAAATGAACCCATAATGTTCTGGATGACAGAGCATGCAAATTCCACGAAGGGGGAGGGGCTGCTCTCCCTTTTAATGTTTGTTGGTTTGGGTACCTTCTTGTTGAGCTTGACATCCGTAAAGATGGAGTGAACTCGCCAAGTCTTGGAGAACATGGCCCCGAACGCGAAACTGAAGCCAGCCATCAGGAGCCACGCCCTGGCCGTGCAGATGTAGGGGAAAGCAGCTGTTGGAATACAAAGTTAAATTAATTATTTTACGTCAATACAGAAGCCATTTCATTAAGTAGGTAGTAAAGTAAGTAGCAAAATGTATACTATTGGAACGAAGTTCCTTATCGCGCGTTGCGAAAGGGGGCTAGACGGAAAAAAATAAGACGAAAAGTTGTAACGACACTTTTTGCCGTCGTTTATTAATTAAAGCGAATTACTAGGCGACCAGAATTCTTCGAGGGTGCGACAGTACAATCATAGTATGGCTGTCTTATTTACTCTTCGGTATTAAGCATAGGCACAACAGGGATATCTATATTACGATCATGCACATTAAGTTATTATTGACAAGTGTCTCTGACAAGTGTCTTCTCAGAGCGACAGTGATGGATTTGTTCTATCACTGTCGCTCTTCCGCATATTGATTGGCATGACGGGAGAAATGGCAATAATAGCTTAATGTGCATGATCGTGATATGGACGTCCCTGTTGTGCCTATGCTAAATACCGAAGAGTGAATAAGACAGCCACATACTATGATTGTATTGTCGCACCCTCGAAGACTTCTGGTCGCTTAGTATTAATCGAAAGGAACTTCGTTCCATCCGGGTGTCCCTTGACACCTCTCATTTTTTTACATTACATTACGTATTCTACCATTTTACTGGCGTTTTTTCTGGGTTTCTTATTCCGTAGTTGAAGTATGTAATACGACGATACCAAGTTGTTACGATGTTAATGGTAAAAAAATTGAATTATGAAATAGTTTATGTGCACTTTTATGTAATTTATTAGTTACGCATGCATTTTTTTATTAAAGATATTAGCAAGAAAAAGAACAAATGATACATTGCTCATAGCGAAGGAGTTGAGCAAGATGGTCAATGATACGCCAGTTAAGAAAACTAATATGATAGAACAAATAATGCAGTACTTACGACACTGGATGTGAAAAGCCTTGAAAAGTACATAGAACACCACATACCATTAGACAAAGCGGCGCGGACAAAGGAAACAAAACCAAAACTTGGAAACATGCTGTCGACTCCTGTGACCTAGAAAACGACCTAGGTCTTTCTCAGATAGTGGTCGAGACAGATTCTAAGGGATTAGTTCCCAAAATTTGGTTGCAGGGTTCCGTACGGCCCAGGGTCGAAGCTCAAGCTAGGAATGGGAGCAAGCTATTACCTCCACGCGGCGTTTCCTGAGAAAGACCTAAGAATGAATGAAAATGATGAGATTATGGAACAGCGTGACGAACGATGTGCTAGCGACATGCGAATCGAAAGTGCTAACATTTTAATATCGCTTTTAGGTTTCAATTTCAATTCGCTGACCAATTTGAAAGTATCAACCAATTGGGCAGCGAAACTTAATTTACTATTTAATATTGTTATCTTTACCTTCGATCCGAAAGGTAGAGTGGACACAAAGATATTTTATGATTACGTGCTTAAGATAAGACATTCAAAGAAACCTCTGAACTTGGTGGGACGTACCTATGCTGCTGAGGCTAGAGTCAAGTCCGAGGAAGATCACACTTAGGTAGGTGAGCATACAGCCAACGATAATAAGGTTGTTAAGATGGGGTGACGACATTTTAATGTATCTGTAAACCACAAGAATAACGTTACACAGTAGAACACAACAAATATCGGTGAGGACGACCTGAAATTGTATCGATTTTAGAAGCTAACCATACCTTTGATTACGATAATGGATGTTCATGGCAAGAAAGCCGGTAGCGAGCAAGATGCCGAGACAGGAGCACGTGACCAGCACCGTGTATAGCGTAATGTTGACTTGGGTGTGCTCGATCAGCCGTAGCGTGCGGTCTTTTGGGGGGTTCCTAGAACATTGCATTTTTTGTCATCCACATGATACATCTGTAATATAATGGTTTGGATGCAAATACAGTGGCTTTCTTTTAGTATCCTCAGAGGTTTTGTCTAACTTGTGGGGAGCGATATCAGTTGCCTCACTTCAATAAATTAAGAAGGACTATTCTATAAAGACTAGACTAACACTATTCCTGGAGAGTTTCATCAGAGATCTCAAAAGGAAGATACAAACATAGCTGAAGCAAAATTTTACCTCCATGTAATATGGACATCTTGAAGAATAGTCTGCTTAGAAAGGGGACTGCTTAGACAGCGTGTCAGAGAGGCCTATGTCCAGTAGTGGACCTTCAAGGGCTGATGGATCGATGAATGAAGGCAAGATATACATACTTGCCAATCCACTTGAATGCCTGTGCATTGCTTAGGTCGAGGCGGTCTCTCTCAGCGCAGTACTCGCCGACCTTCACCTCGCCCACCGTGTCTCCCTGGAACTGCTTCAGCAGTATGGATGCTTTGCGCTCATTGTCGTAGAATCTCACTGGACCCTGAATATTCAGAGAATAACAGTGGTTAATACGTAATTTTCGTGTCATGACATTTATGCTTAGTGCTAGTAATTTGACATGGACATACATATTTATTAAAACTACAAAATAATAGGATGAAATCTTTAAAATTATTTTTTTCAGGATACCTCCCCCACAGGTAACGTGGGGATGAACTTTATTTCCTCATCTACTACATAGTGTGGGGTGTCGTTGAAAAGGTCTTTCAAAAATATTATGGCTTCAAAAAGACAATTTTTAGACATTTTTTAGATCCAGGTGTCAGTTTGCAAAATATTTGGCTTCGAAGTGCTAATTTAGAGTCAATTGTCCCCCCTGCCAGCTAAATAGTAGGAGTTGACATATGAAAAAATTCACGGAAGTAGTATGTAACATATGCTGAATTTAAAAGAAAATTAGAAGAAAGGAGGAATTAGATCTCATACTTTCAGCCGGAATACGAGGAGTCGTTTGGCGGCTGACTCAAGGAAGGGAATTTCTTATTTCATTTTATTGTACGCGTACCTAGTTATTTGTACTTATATGCGTGCTAGCAGCAATCTTGACAGCAGGACTAAATATACAGAAGAAGGATGCATAATTAACAAGAATCAAATAAATTTTGATCACTTACAGTAACTCCTTCAAAAGTGACATTGCTCAATGCATCCAGAAAGAGTTGCTCCCATTCTTTATCCCTATACCGAAAATCTTGGACGGTTTTCTCCTTGTATTTTAGCTTTACTCGGTGAGCCACGGTTTGGATGGCCAGTGCCATTGCCCATATACCTATAAATATAAGCAATATAATTTTAAAAATCTGTACGTATACTTTCTTCAAATGTAAATATCCCGCCCCTACATAATAGGTTTTCATGTACAAGTTCCTATTAAAAATATAACATACCATCGTAAGTATATCCATGGAACCTGGAGTATTCAAGACCTCTTCTTCTGTCATATTCCACTTGGTAATCTTTTGCTGTCTGCAACAATTGACTCCCATTACTTATCAGTAAGAAAGAGGTACATTTTAAATGCTTCAGGGTAGGATAAGGGCACAAGGGTCACTCACAATCCCAGACACAGTCATTTCTCCAGTAGTAGATAGCGGTAGGAGATCCGTCAGTATGGCGGTGTCCAAGGCAGTGGTCAGATCTCGTTTGGAACATGGAGCTCGTCTCATCCACCATTTGTTGCTGTATGTCCCCAGCAGGAGCCAAGTGTAGGCGCGCCCGTACATATCCAGTCTATGGAAATAAGTTATTTGTGAAATGAATTTTTCAGGCAATTTTAAATTTTGCGATGGCAAGAATGGGCCGTCTTTCTAATCCCTCTCTAATCTAAGATTTAATCTATTGACAAACCAACAAGGTAATGGCATCATGTTTCTTCCATTATAGTGGCCTTTGTTTCTTTTTTTAGTTTTAATACCGATGACACTCGTACATGACAAGACTGATACTCGTGCATGGAACCTTAACCATCTCCTTTACCTGCTTTACTCACTGCTCGTGTTAATCTAAAATAATTTACAGTGTTCCGTAGCTAATCTTACAAGGAACACATTATCTACTCACTTATACGCCTCGCAGAAGATCCTAACGGCCCAGGTCTCGTTGAAGTTCCCTAGGATTATTCGAACATCTTTCTCCTTGAGTTTCGATAACGCTGTCCTCACTTCAGATGCAAAACTCTGTGTTTCTACTATTTCGAAGTCGAATCCATCCAGGTCTGCCAGCAGACGATTATGGGCCTTGAGAGAAACAATGTTTCTTTAGTTTTTGTTTGTAATGGATAAATTCACAAACTACTGAACTGATTTCAAAAATTTTAAAGGGCTATATTTCATTTTAAAATTTATGGATTTATATGAAAACTGAAGCAAAGCCAGGGTTACTAATAGTTAATTATAATGATTCGGTCATGTTTTAAATGTGTTAAACTTACCAAAGCATATCGCGGCTCGTTCTGATATATGGTGCCGACTCTGGTCCAGTTGAAGTGTTCCAGCAATCTGATTCGGGGCATGTTGAACGCGTTCTCGGATGGGACGATGCGGAAGAAGTTCGGGAATGCCTCTTTCGTGAACATTGGGTGGGTGTCCGCGTATGAGAGCTGTTGGATGTTGAAAATGTGAGAGGAGAAAATTAGTAAGGCTCACCACGGTCGAACGATATTTAATTAACGATGTTTTTAGAATGGAACAAATATAAAACAACATTACCTGAGTGAGATGCCAGTGTTTAGATGCCTTGGCAATGGGGTCGGTGACGTGCGTGCAAGCCGCTCCGAACAGCATCAGCTTGTGGGGTCCGCTGTGCATCATGTCGAAGAATGACTTCACGCCCACCGCCGCATTACACTGAAACATGGTTTTTGATCATTATACGCAATCTTTTTTTAGGTAAACAGGATAGTAAGGGAGCTTTTAGTGCCACCATCTTCTGTGGACATCTGTGATAAACCTCGTTAGAATGGAAGAGTCAAAGGATTAAGATACATTTTTGAAAAGATAGCAAGTGACTGGCAAGAGACTGCGCAGATCAGGAACAAGTTTCGGGTTTATTTTAAGTTCTTTTTTGTCAGATTGGATGTCCTTGGGCCAGGTGTCTGACGAAGAAAATATGACGAAACCTAGAGATCAGATCGACCAATGGTAAAAAATCTTTTGAGGTCACCAAAGGTTGCTGCACTGGGGCAATCAATGCACCAGTCTACAAGCAAATCGGTAGACGTCATAGCTTCATATCCCTATGATCGTGTATCCTATATAATGTTACCTCAGTATCGTTCCACCACATGTGCAGCCGGTAGTTGCGTAGCACGGAGTCATGCTCATTCACATGATCCAGCGCTAGTTTCACGCTGGGCATCACCCCACGACCTACAGCAGTTTTAGCATAGCTTTGGTACACAGTTCTTCTACATGATCCATTGAATCTATATGCCTTAGTTTAAAAACACAAAAATTAACCAGAGTCCTAACGTAATGAAATCTCTCTCTCTCTCTATTCTTACTTATTATGTTATTAAAGATCTTCTGTACAAATTATCATCTCTATTTCTAAAAAGAAGAGATAGCTAGGTCTTCGAACTTTTTACGGTCTAACAAAGATTGATGTAGACTGTAGAGCTTTAACTTTGCAGCATTAACTTGCATTTTCAGCATTAACTTCGACCAATTTTCAAAAAGGGGCAAAAAAGCAATTACTCAAATTATCGGCCCATAACATTGCTCTCATCTATTGACAAAATAGTCGAGAAATATGTGTGTAACCAAATACACACGTTCTTTAAACAGCACGAAGTTATACGCTCAAACCAATTTGGATTTCAACCTGGAAAGGGAACAACAGATCTGTTATCAAAATTTACAGATGAAGTTAACGAACAACTCAATCAAAAAAAACACGTACTAGCCTTATTTATTGACTTTTCACGTGCATTTGACACCCTAGATCATAAAGTACTTATTAATAAACTTGACAACTGCGGAATCCGAGGCCCGTTACTTAAATGGTGTACTAATTATCTTCAAAACAGAAAATTTACAGTTATGATTAATAATAGCTACAGCGACCATATCACAGCCACGAAGGGAACAGCGCAAGGATCTGTGCTAGGACCGCTTCATTTTTTGTCCTATGTTAATGATATGAGTAATTGTATAAAAAGCTCCACTTGTTATCAGTTTGCGGACGATACATGTCTCGTTTTAAGCGGAAAAGATCCTCAAGCTGCTAGTGATCTTTTACAAGCAGACTTAAATTGTCTTGTTAAATGGTGTCATGATGTTGGTTTGATTATAAATCCCAATAAGACGAAACTATTGGTTATTAAGTCTCCACACATTAAATCTTCCCCCTTAAATAGTATAATAGCTCATGAACACGCATGCCTACACGCACCACACACAAATCAATGTGACTGCCCTGTCATAGAAGCCGTCAAAACGAGTACTTACCTTGGTCTAACTATCGATAGTAAATTTACATGGAGCAACCACATTGAACATGTGTGCAATAAATTAAGGCAATTTTTAGCAAATATTATAATTTTGAAAAATCGTATTCCTTTTAAAATTAAGTTAATGTTATATAATTCCTTGGCTGAATCACATATCAAATATGGTTTGAGTAGCTATGGTCGAACATATAAAACATATCTTGCACAAATATATAACCTCCAAAAAAAAATTCTAAAACATATAGCACCTTCCAACCTAGTATTTAATGACGATAGTGAGCTCTTTAAATTCTGTAAAATCTTGCCTGTGTATAATCAAGTAAAATATAATTTGCTTAAAGAGAACTTTTTTAATGACAAATACAAAATTGAAATTAAACATCCTGTATGTACACGTGCAGTTGCGCATAAAAAGTTGTTTACGCCGCGCGCGAACAATACGTACGGCGAACGAACTGCTGTGTACCTAGTTCCTCGGCTTATCAATGACTTGCCCCATGATTTGCGCGCGGAATTAACTAGTAACAACATTAAATATAAGTTAAAACAGTTTTATATAAATCTGTGAAATAGTATAATAGTATCGATGTGAACTCTATTCGTAGCATTAGACTATAAGCCTCAGTGGCTTCATTAATGCTGCAGTACCTTGTTATTTATTTGATTTTTAAGCAATAAATAAATTAAAAAAAAAAAAAAAAAAAACTAGTATTCCACAAGTTATTAATCTCTCGACCAGGCCTGGACAATGTTCAGTATTCAACAAGTAAGAAACTCAGCAAAGAGTGGCAAATCTTAATTTACCTTGGCATGTACATAGTTGCATACGGTATGTGATAGGTGATATGTATATAACGCAAGTTCAACAAAAAAGGCAAACGGATAGGGGATAGATGTCTATCCATACGAGATCATGCATAATCGACACGTCGCACATTTCTTTCGAATAGGTACTTGGCTTCAACCCATTAAAAGTCCACTAACCACTACTTAGAACGGGTCTCTCCTCTTAAAAAGGTCTAGAGAATACGCATACGCACTACGCTTCTCGAGCGCGAATAGATTAGTGGCTAGCTCAATTATCGAAAGTTTTGATGACAAGAGAGTCATGGGTTTCATGGGATTGTTGGCAATACGTGCCCTCTGAAATATGGAAGCGCTCAAGAAAGTAGCTCGAGCTCGAGATGAAAATTCCACCATAAGTATCACATTACAGATCTCATATTTCAAAGTGTTCACTGAGTATTGTAAGCAAAAACTCGAGGGTAGAACTTACTTTCCTCAATAAATAGAAATAAGGGGAAAGATGATCCCTGGAGTAAACAACTGCCTTTAGAAGTTAACATTAATTGGAAAGTTTGGTACAACTAACAAGATGTCGGTCGATATTTTGCTCAGTTCAGGTTATCTTAATTGATATTGAACGTGATCTTAGTTGACGTTACGCAGTACAAAAACTTTTAACTAAAATAATTACGCAAGTCTTGTTCACTGCTACAAAATTCAAGCCTGGAGCAGATATGAAATTTGACTTTGTAGCAACTAAAGAACTGTGTAATTTGTGAGTTTGTAAAATGTATCTTATTAATGTATGCCCATACTCCATAAAGTCCATACTATTGGTAAGATAAGGAATCCTAATGTAAATGTATGATGTTTAGAGTGGCAGATTTAGGATTTTTGTTTGGCTTGAACCAGCTGAGGAAATCCGCTTTGTTCCCACTATTAGTTAGTTCGATCGTTGTTGTAATAATGTACCTTATCAGAGGTGATTCTTCCCTCTGGGATCCACACTGACCATATATTTGTCAAGTTGATATTGATAGATACCAGTGTTGGAGTTCTCGACCCCCTTGCCGAAGGGGAAGAAGCCGGCGATGTAGACGTCAGTGCGCCGATTCAGGATGGCATCCAGGTTGGGCTTCTGCGGCACCCCCTGGCTCAGGCCCAGGAACAGCAGCAGGATGAGCATTGTTGAACCTTGGGATAGGAGATTATTTTTACGAACATCATTAAAAAATGGTGTTTTAGGGTACACCCTTTTAATGAAACCATTAAACCTCGAGTCCAAGAAAAACTTCCCTGCTTATGATGTACCTTGATAAAGCGGACGAAGATATTATCAGTTTTAGTGGTTGTTTACTAAGCGTAAACATTGGGTATTATTAGGACCTTATATCATGTATTATTGGAAATTAAAAGCAATAATACCCTCTATATCCAGATGTATAGCATTCGCTTTCAAGGAATATCTATATTGATGTACTCATCTGCAAACCATTCAGTTTGCTATTTAGACATTAATGCGATTTCTTATTATTAATGCGATTTATTTTTAGCCTAATAGCACGTATCGAGGCTTGTTTTGCGACAATTTTAACATTTTTAACTATTTTGTTCAGAGAAAAAGGTACCCAATAATTATTTTAAAACGTTATCCTGTTAGAATTGTCGCAAACAGTTTCACGTCTTGAGTTTCTGCTCTTGTTGATAAATATAGTAAAGAATGTTGTCACGCCTGTAATTGGCACTCACACTAGTCCAGTTTCTATAGAACTTATATTTTGTAATGTAATGTGTGTACTGCTGTTGGTGTGCTAATAAAATAAAATAAAAATAAATAAATAAATTTCGCCGCCCTAAACTAAACTCTATTCCACAAAATAAATAGGAAAGTCCATGCAAGTCATAGAACAGAATTCATCTCAGTAAAGTGCGCCTTCGGGCAAAACCGGCGCGTAGGGTTCACCCGCTGTATCCTTTATTCTTTAGTTTGTGCGATGTCCCATGTCCCCTCTATAACTTTACCATAGGTAGTGTAAAATGAACCTTAATGCTCTACTGATTATGTCCCCTACTTAGGCGGCAATGAAAGCATGATCATATTGTTTGATTCATGGATAACGTAAGCTATGGAATACTATGGTATGGTCTCAGATGAAAGAACTTTCATCTGAGGGTATGGTATACTATGGATATTGACGAAAAACTGCCAAATTTGACAATTTATGTAAGTTAGACTATCTGGTTTTAAATTTAGTACTTACCTAGGTAGGCGCTGGATTTTTGGATCGAAATTTTTGGGATTGGTCAAGCTTTAATAGATCGTACAGGACATGTTTTAGTAATTTTAGTGCCAAATTATGCTCTCTCGCTATGTTTATTTATCTCATCTCTTTACTTTAAACTGGTCTAAAATGCTACCTACTTAGTGTTTTAATCCCCAGAATTGCTCTAGCAATCCTATTTTAAATACTTCTGTGGCGTTCAATAGTCTACATTAATTACATGTCTGTGTTAATTCCAAACCCAAACTTCTTTTATCAAAATGCATTGGTAGAACGTCTTTTCATTCCTCACTTTTGCTTCCACTATTGTCACTATGTGTCTGGTCTAAAAATACCGACAACTATTGACGTTAGTTACAGAGAAATGGCAAATCTTACCTGAATTTGATCGCTGGGCAAGAGACAAACTTAACACCTTATTTTCAACTCCAAACAAACCATTAAAAGACATTCGTCACCAAATTCGAATTATTGGGATTAAAATTCTAAGGAAATTGCCCATTTTCGCGAAAATCATACTTCACGGCGATGTTCTCACGGTCTCTTCGAGGTCCATACTGGGCGTCTAGAATACAACATATATATGACACAAGCGAAAGTAAACTCTATCAACCACACCATAAGATAGAGCATACCTTAGCACATTCGCGTTCCTGAAAAAACTTACTACCGCATGTCTGTCGTAAGTACATTTAGCATTTTGACAATATCAACACTATTTCCTTCGTTTAGCGATGTTATTTGAATGACAGAAATTAAACTTGAGGACTTTGAATTGCACCAACGGGCCAAATGAGGCTTCTGCGCTGGGGGAAAATCAATAGCAAAAAGCTTTGCTGGGAAAATTCTATGTCGATAAGTCGATAAGTGAAATGGTTTCAGTCTACCACGTCCTTAAGTTGCCTCCTTTTTAATATTATCATGAACAAACCAACTCAGGATAAGATAAATAATAACTGATGAAGAGAAAAAGAGTCAATTTGATTGATTGATAGCGGTGATAGCCTAGCGGTTAGAACGTTGGTCTCCCAAACGAAGGGGCCCGAGTTCAAGTCCTGGCACGCACCTCTAATTTTCAAACAATTTGTGCGTATTAGAAGTTAATTATCACTTGCTTCGGTGAAGGAAAACATCGTGAGGAAACCTGCACACCGGAGAGTTCTCCATAAAGTTCTCAAAGGTGTGTGAAGTCTACCAATCCGCACTTGGCCAGCATGGTAGACTATGGCCTAATACCCCTCACATTGTGAGAGGAGACCCCGAGCCCAGCAGTGGGACAATTATGGGTTGTTTCTTTGCTTTTTTTAATTCACTGATCAAGTAAAATCTCAGCATTGCTAAAGTTTCATTTGGTCAGTTTCTTTGGTTTAATCACTACTTGGTGAAATCGTGTACGGGGTACATTGGTTTTTGATAGATATAAACATTGTAGAGCTTTTCGTTAAGTTAAAAGTCAGCTCTGTACACCCGGTAGAACGGCTAAGAGCGAAAAAATAACGTATTTCCATGCTTCTGAGGGCATTCCGAATATCCTAATACCGCTATAGCAGAATTACCTATGTCCTTCTTCTACGCAAAACAGGTTGTAAAACTATTTCAAGTTATCTTTAATAGATGCGGAGGATTTTCTTTCGCCGCTTCTTCTTCTCAATGATAATTCACCTTTCCGAAACGGTATTACAAGCAAAAAACATTCATAAAAAACGCACATGATTAATGACAGGTTTTTTATTTATTTATTTACCTGGAATACGTGAGTATGAGAGTAGTTTGAGTGAGATAAGTTAGTGCCTGAAATAATGTGTTTTTGACTGTTGCTACTAATTCACTTGAGGGTTATGGATAGATAGGATATTGGGAACCGTAAAGTATTTTGAGTTTATAATTGAACAGTAGGTTAGACTCATAGTCATATAAAATTAATTATTCAGCCCTATTTAAAAATATACTTACATCTACTTATCGATAACGCACATTTAACAACTCTACTCCCTGGTAGTAAATTTGCGCATGCGTGAACCATGGGGTGTGTCGACCCCGAATATGTTGGCCCCAGTGTGGCCCAACACCAATACGCCAATATTCATTACGAATTTAGAATTCATCAGATTTAAACAAACAGGCATCAATAAACCATGTCATATTTATCTATTGTATGAGTATGGTAGCTATACCGCATGCTTTCTGGAATCTAGAATTATTTTGGAAGTAATAAGTACATCCTTTGAAAATTCCAAATCGGTTGATAAATAAAGGTAAAATCGGAACCCTTATAGTTTCGTCATGTCTGTCCGTCTGTCCGTCTTTCCGTCCTTCTGTCCAAAGCCAAGCGCCGAAATCCTTAGTGCGAGAAAGCTGTAATTTGGCATATACATACATAATATGTAGGTATTTATTAAAACTCCAGAATCGTACAATAAAATATTGAAAAATATTTTTTTTTTCAAGGTACCTAGTATCTCCCCTACAGATAACGTGAGGATGAATTTTTTATTCTTCGAGTACCATTATAGTAAGGGGTATCATTGAAAAGGTCTTTCTAAAATGTTATGGGTCTCCTAAAACCATTTTTGGATTTAGGAGTTCGTCGTCGTAACAATTCTCAAAAATATATTATAGAATTATGATGAATTTACAAGGAAAACTCTCACCGCTATGTGTTATTGTGTCAGGCATTGCGCGTGGCCTGACACGCACTTGCCTGGTTCATTTCACCGGGCATCCGCTGGGCTTAGAAAGCTCGGACTGCTTAGAGTAGCGCAAGATAGGGGAAGCCTATTTCCAGCAGTGGATCTCCAAGGGCTGATGGATGGCAAAAAAATGTATCTAAATATTCCTTTATTTTATAAGTAACTAGCTGACCCGACGAACTTTGTACCGCCTAGCAACTCCATCCTTTTCCTCTCCCTCTTCCTCTCCTTCTACTGACAGTTATAAAATAAAAAGTTATGTTGAAGGTTACTTAAGAAACGTTAATAATAATATGGTCGTTAAGTTTTCTTAACTTTTATAATGTTCCGCACAACTTTAATTTTTTAGGGTTTCGAACGAAAAAAAAACGAAAAATAGAACCCATATAGATCACTCTTGTGTCTGGGCGACCGCCCTTTACATGCTTCACAGCCATTTTTCTTCGAAACTACTGGATCAAATGACTTGAAATTGGTTGAGGTACTCATGTGCTTTTTTGTGACCCAAAGACGAAGGTATAAAGAAAACAAATAAATTAAAAAATACTTATGTAAGCGCGTGAGAAGTTATACTTCTTTGGCATCATTAAATAAAAAATTAACACTAGCTGTCTTGACGAACTTCGTAATAGCCCTAACAAATCAGTGAATGTACTTTATTGTTAATTTTTAACTTTTATAGTTTTGGTAGGTTTAACAACTCAGAGACCATTCCCTCTCCCTCTCCCTGCCCCTCCCCCTCCCGATTCCTCTCCCCCTGCCCCTCCGCACTGCCTGCTCCGTTACGACGTAAAAGAGGGACAAACTAACAAACAAAAACACTTTCGAATTTATAATATTAGTTTGGATATGGAAGCATGGAAGTATGGATAGTATGAATTTTTACAACAGGTAGGAGATTCATAGATTACACCAAATATAATCGATTCATAGATTACACAAAATATAATCGATTCCAGAAGGACGGTTTTAGCTAGACAGACTTGTGTACTACGCTATAATCTGAGTAGTAACTCTACTCATGAGATTATATTATTATTTTGTTCTATAAATTATAATCTGAGATTTAAATCATCTCTACGTCCCATTCTCTACCGTCTATTCTTACTCTAGAGTCTGTCTCTACCCTACTACCATGCCATGCCATGCCAGCTAATAAGGTACTATAAAATAAATGAAGTCCACTCACTACTCTTCATAAAATAATTGAGTATATTAATGCAATGTTACCGTTATACCGAATTACGGCATACCATATAACAGTGGCGAAGAAAACATAATTTGCTTACTCACTCATTTCAATTCTGATTTCTAAGCAAAGGCAATAAAGATTATATTTCGTTGGTCACAATTTCTGACGTTACCTTACTTTGACAATTAATCCACCTTATTGCCATGTTAACAGAGAACGTTCCGTTTTCTTCATATTAAGCGATTTGTAATAAAAATGTTTTGTATTTTATTTATGAAAAACCATAAATATCAGTGAAAAAATTACTTAAATTGCTATTCAAGATTAATTTAAATACAGTACTTAATTATTTTCAATGAAATAATACTGTTACGTTAAGATGCTATGCACAAAATAACGTTCCATTATATGCAAATGCACGAATTTTGAAAAGTTCCACATAGGCGGTCCGCCGCTGGCTGACAAGCTGACAACACTACGTGCCAGAATACGTGGCCCTAGTGCAAGTGATTCATGAATCTTGTTTATATTTTTATTATAAAAATTCGTTAAAAAACACACCAGAAGCCGTAAGTATTATTGAATGATCTCACACTTTACGTGCTTTTAAATTTTCAAGCCAGAATTTAGTGTTCTTAAGTGCGTAACCCGTTTTCAAAATTACGATGTCGTCTGTCAAACTTTGCGATATTTTCCGAGATAATATTACTTATTTACGTTTTTGTGTGATGTTTAAAGTAAAACTAATTAATTTTCATCATTCAATAGATGTTTAAAGTGCAGTTCTATCAATAAATAAGTATTTTTCGGCCAAAACATTAATGAATGTTGTAACAATTAGCTGAATGATTTCTCCAAATAACTAGGTAGTTAGAAAGGCAGATCCATTTGCATTAGATAGAAACTGCATTACCTTTATTTAATTTTAATTGCATAAAGACGTTGTGTAATTCGTGAGGAATTTTTAATGATGCTTTTTTAAGAACTTTAACATATCAGTAACACAGCACATTTTGTTATCAGATGTGACATTATTACCATCTGTAGCAATCAGTGAGTCGTCAAATTCACTGTGATTGACCTCATGATTCCTGTTGTGATAATTAAATAGATATACAGTAGTTAATAACTGTGGTTTTTGCTTATTTTTTTAATAATTTGTGAATCATATGAAGTCTTCAATTTATCTTAGTGATGGATATTATCTATGCTAATACTTCAGAAATCAAAGTGTTATGTATTTTATTTCAATCTTTATCGTATGAGCCAAGCTATAATATTCTTCAGTTTTAGTGAACTTGAGTTTAGTTTACGTTAAGATTTCAGTGAGGTAGGTAAAGCATCTCTGCAATTTAAAAAGGTCACATTTGTAAATGTTTTGACATCTATTTGTATCACATTGAGCATGAGTTTGTAACCACAAGAAGTGATGCTTAAAGATCATTAGTGGAATATAGTAATGCAAAATGGTGACTAAACAAGTGACACAGTGATAGACTTCTTGCACGCATCTCACTATATAACTGACTAGTGCTATGCTTGTAGCTTTCCCCATACTTCTGGGATAAGTACCCCATATCTTGGTTTAGCTGTGTGCTAAGTTCATTTCAGTGTTCAGTAGTTTTTGCAGTAAAGATTAACCAACATCTATATTTCATCATAAACTTTCTTAGTGACATCATCCCATCAAAAACAGTGACTAAACAAGTGAAAAACTGCTTGCACGCATCTCAATAAATAACTGATAGCTAACAATGACAACTAGATTCATGGTTAGGTACAGTCACCTGCAGAGAAAAGTAACCCATCTGTTTGCAACACAACAGGTAACAAAATGTTGCTGTTTTGTATATTTATAAACAGATGGGTTACTTTTCTCTGCAGGTTTGACTGTGCTACTTTAGTATGCTTTGAAGAATCCCACTAGTAGTCACAGTATCTCCCTGCACTCGTTGACTTATTGTGCACTAAAACACACTTAGTTCTTAGGTCTAATTGAACCACCAATTGGAAGAAGGGAATAAATCCAAAAAACAAGAATGGAGATAATCAAAAAAAACTTTATAACTTTTTACTTGCAACTTATAGACTCATGTGATATTAATGAATAATGAAGAAAATACAAATTCTGATTTACTTGTTATTAGACCTGGCTGAAATATATAAAATTCATTTATATATGTTTATGTAAATGTGTTGGATTTATTCCCTTCTTCCGATTTATCATATATTATATACAAAATAATTTGAAATAATAGACAAAATAATGACAAAAACTATTTATTTATTAAAAAAATGTAAAGACACTCTATTATTCGTCTATTTCCTCACTTTCGGATCTCGTCGTTGGCCAGGTAAGAATAATATTGTAAAAATCTTTGAATTCATCAGGTATATATTGTATAAATTTTTTTATATCGTTCATTTTTTTTTCATTTATGGGTATTTTAGTAGCATATGCATAAGATTCTGGTAGCGCTACGTCTAAAGAATGTAAAAATGTAGAAAAGTGATTTTTCAAAAAGTGGCGTTTATTCCCTTCTTCCAATTGGTGGTTCAATTGTGCTTAGGTCTTAGGTTTAAGAGTGCGCAATATGTCAACAAGTGCATCATGATACTGCTACCACTATAGTGGTCAGTGTGGTCATCCATCCAACTTTCTAATCAGCCTGAAATTGCTACTAATCCTTACTTTAGTGGCATATTTAAAAATGCAGTATTTATTTTTAGAATAAACAAATAAACATGACAATGTGTATATAGAGTATATAGACCACTATTTTAATATAGATTAAAAATATTACTTTTAGATAAGGCAGAAAGATTGTTTTTTTTGGATTACAGGATCGTTGGCTTCAGCAAATATGATGAATCCTCAATATCCCCCTCCAGGGCAGAATAATAATGCACCTAATAATCCACTGGGCTTCCCTCCAACCTCGCAAGACTACAATGGCATTCACAATCCTAACATTTTCAATCAAATGCCTCCAAATGGGCCACAAATGCCTATGAAATCATTTGATCAATCTGACGTAGCCCAGAAGATGCAGAGTATGAACTTAAATGGTCCTCCAGGACCTCCGAGTATACCATCATCTCAATTGCCGCCTGGCCAGATGCCTCCCGGAAGTAACTTTCCACCTACCTCAAACTATGGTGGTCAGTTACCCCCAGGTGCTAAGCCTCCTGGTTTCCAGCCTGGAAGACCTCCAGTTAGCAGTACTCCTCAACAATTCCCACCCTCCATGAATCAAAATCTGCAATCAATGCCCATTTCTTCTTCCCCTTCACCAATGTCATCACAAGTGCAAAGTTACGGGCAGATGCCACCAACTAGCCAAGGACCAAGTGTACCTCAACCAAATCAGGGACCACCAATTTCAATGTCTCAAGGGCCTCCAAGACCGACAAGTCAACCAGCTCAACCGGGAATGGGGCCACCTCCAGGGTTTGGGCAGAGTCAAGGTCAAGGACCGCAAATGCCGCCATCGCAACCGGGAATGCCACCGCAGCCGCTGTCTGGGATGCCACCGCAAGGACCCATGGGTAGGCCCGGACCTCCCCAACCTGAACAACCGAAGCCCGGAATGCCTTCACAGATGGGAGGGCAAGGTTTCCCGCCAATGCCAACATCTAGCCAACCTGGTGGGCCACCTCAACAGAATCAGGGTCTTCCACCGCAGATGCGATCGAGTCAACCTGGCATGCCGCCTCAAGGTCCTATGGGTCAACAGCCTGGATTCCCTCAAGGTCGTCCTCAAGGTATGCCAGGACCGATGCCTAACCAGGCTCAAGGTCAACCGCCTAGCCAAGGGATGCCAGGGCAACAGCCTGGTCCGGGCCAGGGGCCTCCACAACCTGGTCCACTGCAGGACCAAGGATTCCAACACCCACCCATGCCTGGACCGGGTCCTATGCCTGGTCATCCAGGCCAGATGCCAGGTCATCCAGGCCAGATGCCAGGTCATCCAGGCCAGATGCCAAGTCTTCCAGGACAAATGCCAGGTCAGTATGTTATTTAATGAAGTTGCTTTTTGTTAACACCCTGAATGACATAATTAAATGAGTTTGAAACTGAGCATAATGCATTAAAAAAAATTACTATTAAAGGTCAGCCAGGCTTACCTGCTCAGCCGGGAGGCCCAACACCACAGCAACAGCCTGGCATGCCAAAAGGACCTCAGGGTTTAACGCAGGCAGGCTTACCTCAAGCGAGTCCCCAGCAAGGCTTCTCACAACCAGGCCTACCACCCCAACCAGGCATGCAAGGACAAGCCCCCTCTCAGCCTCAGCCAGGAATGCCTCCGATGCCTCAAGCTCAGTTCAACCAGTACCAGACAATGCCTGGCCTGCCACACATGCCACCCCCGCTGGCTCAGCAGAGGCAGTTCCAGGGTCCTGCTCCGGGACAACCGGGTTATGGACCTCCAGGACCTCAAGGACAGCCAGGACCTCCCGGACAGCCAGGACCTCAACCTGCGGCATATCCCGGTATGTATAAAATTTTAAAACTATCTGTTTCGTGTCTCTTATTGCTAGTATATGTGTTTGATTGATATAGGAGAAGGAAATAGAAATGCCATCTTTCTACTAATAAGTATCCACTGCAACCTATGCATCGTGATCACAGCTTTTGAAGACAAATCAAATACTAAACAGGTTCTAATACAACAAAAAACTTAATTTATTAAAAAAATATAGTGTTCAATATTGCACTATGCATTGAAACCTATGTGCAAGTTTTGAACATGCTATTAGTAATTTATTTGCTAGATAAGGTTCTAGGCACAGTCATAAAATACTTCGCAGTAAAATATTAATTCCATTTGCTGTCATACTAATAGTTTTTCAGTAAAGGGAACTTTTATGTGCGACATACTTTAGTGATCAAACTCAAACCATTTACTTCATATAGATATTAATACACTTACGAGTATGAAAGACAAATCTTTTAAGTCTATTACCCCAAAAGTGCCTTATTATTATTTCATGGTGTGGGTGCTAATCCCATAGGTCCCTGCAACCAAAAATGATCAGCCAAAAGGTGCCTCATTAACTGATCCCCGACGGACCATTCCCCAGGCATGCCACCCATGGCCCAGCAGATGCCTCCAGCGCAGGCCTACCAGCAAGGATACCCGCCGTTCCCGCAGCAGCAGGGCTACGGCCAGCAGTACGCGCAGCAGCCACCGCAGAAACGGTTGGACCCTGATCAGATGCCGAGCCCGGTATGGAAACGTGCTATAATCTGTGTGTAAGATAAAGTGTTAGACACTGTAACATGCTAATTGGTTACACTTAGCTCGTTACTAAATTTAATTCGAAATTTAGTTTATTTCAGACGAGTAACCGCCCTCGCTTTGCTTCGATTTTCTTATTTTTTTTACACCTTGGGTTATATTATTGGAGTTTTATTAAGAATCCCTAATTTTTTTGAAAATATAATATAGCCTATGTTACTCGGGGATAGTGTAGCTTCCCAACAGTGAAAGAATTTTTTAAATCAGTTCAGTAGTTTCGGAGTCTATTCAATGCAAACAAAAAATCAAATCTTTCCTCTTTATATATTACATAGTATAGATATAGATAACATTGTCCATGGAACATTGTCATCCATTCGCAATCTGTGGACAGTGTTACACCAAGGACATTATTTTATCGATCTGTGGATCTATGACACAGATTAGTAATTCGTTTCATTAATCTATGGTTATGTACATATCTATTACAGCACATAATATCACCAGCGTGTAATGGGTTACTAGTGCGTTGTAATCAAGAACTTTTTAATACAGCAAGGCAAGCTTTGAATACCTGAAGGTGGTTCACATGACATAGGATGAATATCTCGTATTTAATCCACTGTTGACTGCCTGAACATTAAACCTTTTTAAGCAGTTGATAAGGACTAAATTTTATTGTCCTGTTGAAAGTAACCTGAAGAGATTTTGGATAATATGATTGAATGAAATGATTAATCCGTAATCCGTAACTTTGGCAGATCCAAGTGATGTTGGACGACCAACAGAACCGGGGTGGAGTGTTTGTCACCAACGAGAAGGGGCTGGTGCCGCCGCTGGTCACCACTGACTTCATTGTCGATGACAAGGGCAATGCTAGTAAGTCGAATTATATAATAATGAAATTATTAAGAAAAACTAAAAATTCCCAAAATTAAAATTCGGGACTCTTCAAGCGGAGAGTGAATAGGCTTTTTTAAGTTCATCACCTTTGAGTACAACACCACTTCAAATCAAATGGGTATTGACAAGAATCATCTTATTTTATGTAAAAAAAAATTGTCCCAACTGTCTGACTTTGAATTGTTGACAGCAGAGAAAAAAGCAATAAGTCTCTACTTGAAGATCAGAATTTCAAACACAATTAAATATTACGTTGATCAACTCATTAACAGCCCACTACTGAGCATCGGTCTCTTGAAGAGACGTAAAGTATAAAATAAAGTATAAAACGCTGCTCCAGGCCGAACTGGTGGAGGGGTTAATGGCCAACACAAGTGTCGGAAGTTTTCATCCTGTATGTTTTGAATCAATGTTCATCAAGACTAAACCAATCATACCATCTTATTAGTTCAACCCGCATTGGAGCGGCTTAGAATAAACGCCAATCCCACGCTGGATGGTTGTCGTAAGAGGCGACTAAATCCGGTCCGCTGGTGGTAGGGCCCCTCGAGGGATTATGTTGGTAATATTGATTTTAATTGTTAATTAATACCATTATTTATTAATATATATAATAATAGTATTAATATATTATATATATTAATATATAAGTAATATATAATATTAATATATATAATAATAGTATTATTATTTCTCAATGGGGTTCGCCTGGATAGCTGCCACCCTTGAGCATGAGCCAGCCGCCAAACAACTCGTCGTGTTCCGGCTGGGGGCTTGAGAGCCAGTTCTTTCTTTCTTTTTCTTCTCTTTTTCTTGGTCGGCGACGCATCAGTGATGCCTTTGGTATTGCTGATGTTCATGGGCGACGATAGCCACTTACCATCAGGTGGATCGTCAAGTCATTTGCTGGCTATTTCCATAAAAAAAACCACAAGGAAATATTGACTTATTGCAGGTCCTCGTTTCATTAGGAGCTCATTGTACAGTGTGCCGGTCACCGCTGACCTTCTCAAGCAAACATCGCTGCCGTTCTGTTTGATTGTAAGTGTCTCATGTATTTTTGATGAGTGTTTATTTCCGGTAATCTCAGAAATGCTTAATCTTTTTGAATTTTATCACTGACGAGTAACCGCCCTCGCTTTGCTTCGGTTTTCTTATTTTTTTACACCTTGCGTTACATTATTGGAGTTTTATTGAAGATCCCAAATTTTTTTGAAAATATAATATAGGCTATGTTACCCGGGGATAGTGTAGGTTACCAACAGTGAAAGAATTTTTCAAATCGGTTCCGTAGTTTCGGAGCCTATTCAATGCAAACAAACAATCAAATCTTTCCTCTTTATATATTAGTATAGATATATGGAAGGAAGATTAGGGCAGTATTGAGTGTTACCACAGAAGACATAATATTACTTATGTGTTACTTGAATTGATTTACAAATAAATATATGTGAATTAAAAAAAAAACATTAAACTTTTATCGAGTGTGGGTATTAAAAATTGGATTCCTGTAGTCACGGAACACAGACACCAGTGGAAGTGCGATGTGGGCGTGGCACAGCGACTAACATTAAGAGGAGCTCCGCATACTTGCCGGCATAACTCAACTGTCACTGAGCTGCGTCGGTTGTGCATTACGTAAAATAAAATTTGTCTTAAATTACGTAAATATGCCTTACTGTACAATTTTGGAGAGCAGGAATAATAGCGAGCAATGAATTTATTTAATGGCCGTGTTTTATACCACAAATAAGCCTATTTTTTAATTTATTTCGTAATAATTCAAATTCGAAACACATAAATAAAGGAAATAATATAATTTATGATCAAAAAGCTACTCAGTCACTTGGCAATAAGGTTCGTTTTATGTTTTAGATAATATTGCTACTCGGCTATTGTTTTCTAGAACATTTTCTGCTACTCGGGCAGGGATGGGGTACAAATATATGAATATCGGCAGTTTTGTAATTTTATTTTTAGTTAAAAGTATTTCATAATATGAATATTACAATTTATTATAATAATAATATTCTTTTTTTATTTTAGGGATATGTGTCATATGTATGTACAGTTCTGCTATTTGGTGTGCAATAAAGTATTGTGTTGTATCATAAAAATGTATAAAATTAATATGAATGAATTTTTTTATTTGAAATCATTGGTACATAATCTAGGATCCTGACGAGGAATATAAGCGCATGCGCGTGACTGGCACAGCATGTCTAAGAAATGTAATTCCAAGAAAATAAATTTACCTTATTTGTATAATGTTAAGGTTGAAATGAATCCCAGTTCATATCAGCAATGTTTTTGTAGCTACGTTTAGCTTCATTGAAATTTCACTTATCGACATATTAAATTATATTTATTTTCGTTGCTAAAAATGCCTAGGCTTGGTATTCCGTGACTGTTTAGATAGCTAACATTGATAAAAATTGCTACGGTCACGTCTACGCCTCGTAATGCCTCGTCTAATCGATAGTGAAGCATAGCAATGGCCGCCAGCTTTCCATGTGTACGTAATTTTTGATTCGCGATTGATGCAGTATGGTGTCAATGTGTGGGTGTGTGTACTGTACGAATAGAGAGTTGGTATTACTATGGGTGCTTCACTGAATTTGTTGTTGGGATCACGTCCGTCTTTTTTTAGATCCGTGTGTTTGAGATATAAGCTTTCAAAATAATTATCAAGTGTTCACATAGACAGTACAAAAACAAGAAGTTTAAGTACCAATATGACGGATCTACATCTTATGATGTCGGACACTCGGACAGTACCAGTTTCAATATAAATATCGATAACGTGGCAAAAAGCACAACGCACATCTCTAAGCCTAAACCAAACACAGTATGATGTTGTTAACCAAAAATGTAACTTACCAAAATACTTGTAAGGTTGCTATTCAATCTATTGTAGACTCCAGTCACGACATCTAGCGTTCAGTAGATGGAATTATTTAATTATTTTCCATAAGATTGACATTGTTTGATATTGTTTTGTCAACCTTATTAGTAAAGAAATTAAGTATATATTACTTATAACGCAGAATACTGCCATCTAGCGGTGGATAGATAAACTTGAAAAGTATTATGATCATAATTGATAAAGGTTCTAAGGTCACTGAATAAGACATGGAAAAATAAGAATTAAATCCAAAGATTAAGGTGCATTTTCAACTATAAACAGCGAGTTTCTTAGACTATTCGTAGTTGACAAGTAACAACCAATTAAAATGTGAGTTTCTTAGTTGTAAATAATACGATTATGGATTTCCTTGTGTTTATTTGGCTAGGACGGTTCCCATACTAATCAACACTTGTACCATTTCCACTTGTGTCTGTGTTCCGTGCCTGTAGTCATCACCAGTACTCATGATGAGATCTATGAGGAATTGAGGGAAACTAAAATTGTAATAATGAACTAAAATTAGTGGCTCTTATCAAACCTTATTTCGTCTCAGTCGGTAAATTTATTGTTTACATTGGGATTATACATTCATGGGACAATGTACGTTCTTATGAACGGTGCATTTATTTCGGCGACCATCTACTTATATATAAATCTTGTTAGTCAATACAAACTACTCCTACCCCTAGATATCCCCAATGGCAGAGGTCGAAGGGTCGGAACAGGAGCCCCCGCTGCTAGACTTCGCAGCCCTGACGGGCTCCCCCGCAATGGGGCCGGTCCGTTGCTCGCGCTGCAAGGCCTACATCTGTCCCAACATGAAGTTTGTGGATGCCGGGAGACATTTTAAATGCGCCTTCTGTAAGGCTACTACGGAAGGTATGTTGGGTTTTAGTTGTAGTTGAAATCCTTTGGTGTTGCTGATGTCCATGGGAGACGATAGCCACTTACCATCAGGTGGATCGTCAGCTCGTTTGCCGGCTATTTCCATTTATTTTGTTGTTGTAAATTGATAAGTAAAGTTAAGATTTAGTCGATAAATTGGTGTGAGGTTTTATGAAGTGTTTAAATGTGGTGGGAGTCACTACAATCATAATAGAACAGACCTCACAATGATAATTAACTAGCTAATGGACTATAAATTCAAGCAGCATAAAGAAGCTAAGTGATACTACTTCAGTAGTCGAGTGAAAGACCAGAGTGACTTTGACACCTGAACAACCTTTGACAGTTAAGCCTTTAAGAACATATATAAATACATTATTCCTTTTCCCACAGTACCAATGGAGTATACACAGTACATAAACAGCATGCAGCAATACGGCAGAGTGCCGGCTGAACTCGCTCTAGGAACGTACGAGATTGTTGCCACTAAGGAGTACTGCAGGGTATGTATCTAGCACCACTACTCTTCCTATTACTAAACCCAGCAGCTATGTACGTTTTGTTTAACAATAACTAAAGCCTGTATACTCTTAATGCAGGAAGAAAAGTAAATAATATTCCACTTGATACAGACTTTTATAATAATAGCTTAAAACACAGGTTTTTCTTTTTGTTTTCTTGGATCACTAACTAATACCCCAGTAATCTCAGCATAGATAAAACTACAATACTAACATATCCCGTTGTAAATTTGCTTTTGTTGTGTTTAAACAATGTTACATTATTTAATTATTTTGACAGAATAACGTACTACCAAACCCACCGGCCGTGGTATTTCTAATCGATGTGTCGTACAACGCAGTAAAGAACGGCTTGGTGCAAACTGTCTGCGAAAACATCATGGACATTATTGAGGTGAGGAATCAGAACACACGATAAAATTGTTTCGTGTATAATAATATTAATCGAAAAGTTCATTTAAGGTTAGAATTTCTATGCTGTGTTAATTGTATTTGTTAAGTGTAATTGATTCTAACTTAATTACCACAATTAATTACCTTCAACCTTGACTTCATGCTAATATTCTGACATAAGCTTTGAAACCATCAGCTGCTAAACGCCTCATCGTGTTCTGACTTGGGAGCCGATTTATTTATTCTTTCTTTCTCTCCCTCTCTCTCTTTCTCGGTCGGCAACGCATTGGTATTGCCTTTGTCTATTACCATTAGGTGGATCGTCGGCTTGTTTGTCGGTTACATAGTTACATAAAAAATCTATTAAAATATCAACCATATTGCACAATAATAAAGTCACAAATTGCCTGAGGGACAAAACTTTGGTGTGATACTAGCATTTTTTCATATCATTATTAATTAATTTTAATTGTTGATATAATCACTGTATAATTTGTTTGTTTTTCCCAGTCAATGCCCAAGGATGAAGAGACAGGCAAGAGTTATACGCGTGTGGGATTCATCACATACAGCTCTACAGTGCACTTCTACAATATTAAGGTAAAATGTGATAGACAATGTGATAAACATTACAAACCCAGAAAAATTTAGGATAACCAATTCCTTAGAACCCTTAAAAATGAATCTGGTGGATTTATGCCCCAACTCAGAGTCACTAACGGTTACTTAAATTGCTCCTTAGTACAGAATTTGGGTGATTCTTTACTAAGGAGCGATTAAAGTAACTATTAGTGACTCTGAGTTGGGGCGTTAGATTGTCTTTTAAGTAAATTTTAATAGGTATTTGTTGGAAAACTTCACTTGTTAAAACTGAACTTATGTGCATACAAGGATAATTGATTATTACTAAAGGCGGGAGTCTCTGAATCTGAATGAGCACTGCAGAGCCCAGTGGCTTGGGACGATCGTAAGCGATCACCCGAGTTAAGCAACAGCGGGCGCAGTTGGTAGTTGGATGGGTGACCGCTAGTGGCAATTTCCTGAGCGCTTCCGTGCTTCGGTGGGCACGTAAAGCCGTCGGCAGAAGAGAGACCCGTGCTTTGTAGTGGGCGGTTAATGTATTGAATCACCTCCCCCCAACAACCCCTCTTAATAACCCTCAATGCTCAGTAGTGTGCAATCAAAGGGTTGAATCCCCCCACCTCTTAATCTCAAGCCCAATGCATACGTAACGGGTTTTTTCCCGTATGCGATGGGACGTGAAGTTTTGGAAACATCGTTTCATAGAAAATGTATACGATAGTGCGTACGCAGCGGAATCCCGTACGGAACGACGCCCGTACGGGAAGAAACCTTTACGTATGCATTGGGCTTACGAGTAACCGCCCTCGCTTTGCTTCGGTTTTCTTATTTTTTCACGCCTTGGGTTACATTATTGGAGTTTTATTAAGGATCCCTATTTTTTTTGAAAATATAATATAGCCTATGTTACCCGGGGATAGTGTAGCTTCCCAACAGTGAAATATTTTTTCAAATCGGTTCAGTAGTTTCGGAGCCTATTCAATGCAAACAAAAAATCAAATCTTTCCTCTTTATATATTAGTATTGGTATTACAGGGCACCCTAGCTCAACCCCAGATGCTATCAGTGGGCGACGTGGGCGACATGTTCGTCCCGCTGCTAGAGGGCTTCCTCTCGACCCCCGAGGACAGTGGGCCAGTGTTGCCGGCGCTGCTGCAGCAGCTGCCCGCCATGTTCCAGGACAATAAGGAGACGGAGACTATACTGCTGCCTGCTGTACAGGTGAGCGTACAACCAAGCTTGTATAAGTTTTGTTATAAGTCCGGTTTAGACGTATTAAGTAGTTAAGTAGTTAACTAAATTTTAAGTAAATTTTAAGTGAATAATTTTTAGTGTAATAATTTAGTAAAGCTCTTTCGTTCATACAATTCTACTTAGTTACTTAAGCATTTTACTAAATTTTAACTAAAAAGTGCCTGTCCAAACGTGTTAAATGATAAGCCCCGCCCACCTACTTAACAGAAAATAGAAAAATTTCTAAATTACTTGTCTACTTGATTACTAAACTACTAAATTACTAAACTACTCAATTGTCCGTTTACACGTATTAATTTACTTAAAATTTAGTTAAAATTTAGTTACCAACTTATCTATTTAATACGTGTGAACCGAACGTTACAAACAAAATTTCATATTAAGATTGTCATTGACGTCATAATTCGGCTAAATTGTTGTATTTTATTTTTAGTCCTATATTTCATAGGATTGTCATGGTCTTCAATTGAATCTTGTCATGGTAACGACGGTGGACATCACAATTCGGCTAAATTATTGTATTTTCAGACGACCCGTGTGGCGCAATGGTTACCATGCCAGATTGCCGCACCAAGGGTCCTGGTTTCGATTCCCAACGAGGTGGAAATTTGAATGATGAGTTTGAATTTCTGTTCTCGGTCTGGGTGTGAATGTCCTTGTCTAGTGTCATGTTGTCCATGGCACCCACGATACAGGGGATCCTAGTGTGGGGCTATGAGTGTGTGGCGTTATTTATTTATTTTAGTCGGCTTATATCTTCATTATTAATTCGTCAACTAATCAAAAGATAGTTTTGCTGCCCTAAGTTTTTTCACATAATCATTTAATGTGAAGTGAAACACTAACCCATAAAACCATTGATATTAAAAAAGGATAAATAAAGGCTCGTCTAATGAACTGAGTTAGAGTTACACCGATAAGTGCCATGATTTGAGCGCACTTTATAAGACAACATAAGTCTTCCTTAACAAATAAATATTTCATTCATTCATTCATTCATTCATTCATTCATTCATTCATTATTTCTATTGCATTGTTGTGTGTCAAGGTTAACAAGGATTAACGTAATGTGTGGTGTTGCAGGCGGGTCTGGAGGCACTAAAAGCAGCGGACACATCGGGCCAGCTGCTGGTATTCCACACATCTCTGCCCACATACAACGCCCCAGGCAAGCTCGCCAACCGGGAGGACAGAAAACTGCTCGGCACGGATAAGGAGAAACAGATACTTAGTGAGTAACCACTTAATATCTTAATAGTCTTACGCCCCAACTCAGAGTCACTAACGGTTAACTAAATCGCTCCTTAGTACAGTATTTGTATGGTGATTCTTTACTAAGGTGCGATCAAAGTAACCGTTAGTGACTCTGAGTTGAGGCATTAATAATAATAATAAATAAACGCTTACACACTCATACCCCCCGCAGTAGGTTTTCACCTGTGTCGCAGGTGGCATGTACGGACACATATATATCATATATACACATATCGAACCGGTATATTATATTAACAGGTAAATTAACCCTATAGCCTAGTTGGTAGCAGCCTGCGAAGCGAGGGATCCCGGCTTCAATTCCCGGCCGGGGCAGATATTTATGTGACAGATAAATATTTGTATTCGAGTGCAGGATATTATTGTGATGTGTTATGTGTAGTCCATGCCACCTGCGACACAAGTAAAAACCTACTGCGAGGGTACGAGTGTGTAAGCGTTTATTTCAATGACGATAAGGTCGATATTCGACCGCAGACTTGTTAAGTCTGTAGTTGATTAGGATTTTGTATGTCTACCAGTAACTACTGCTGTCCTTAAACCTATTAGACAATCAGTCTGGCGAAATGGTGAGCATGCCGGACCGCCGTGCTAAGGGTCCTTGGTTCGATTCCCAGCGAGGAGTTGAAATTTGAATGATGAGTTTGTATTGCCATTGATATACAAAAAGAAAAATAAATAAATAAAATTCTCGGTCTGGGTGTATGTTCTTGTCTTTGTGTGTTGTCCATGGCACCCACGGTACAGGGAATCCTAGTTTGGGGCTGTGAGTGTGTAACATTATATATTGTGAGTTTTCTCCTTTTATCTCGGCCATAGACTATCTACACCTATGATCCTTACACAACACTAGTACCCGTTATAATAATGTCGATTCCCCCCCTCAGGCCCACAAACGACGGCGTACAACGAGCTGGGCCAAGCGTGCTCCGCGGCGGGCGTGTGCGTGCAGCTGTTCGTGTGCAACAACTCGTACGTGGACGCCGCGACCATCGGCCAGCTGTCGCGGCTGACCGGCGGACAGATGCACAAATATACTTACTTTACGGTACGGTGGCGATAGTGATCACGGATTTACATCAACTAATGTTTGTAATAGGGATGTTGACACTAACCGAAAATTATTATAAGTTTATATTTAAAGTATTAATGGTATCATTTAAACACCTAAAATATTATTCTTTTATCAAAATCAATCACAATAAATTAACATTAATTTAAAAAGTTAATAAATAATAGTTTAAAAAAACTAAAAAAATACGCTTTTATAGAAAATCCAACGAAAAAAAAAACGGAAAATAAAGTTGAATTAAGAATCGTGTAATTGTAATAAAAGCGTGGGGTGCTTTTAAAGATATTATCCCTTCTACTCATTGACACCATGTACCCCACTCTTTTATTACAATTACACGATTCTTAATTCAATTTTATTTTCCATTTTTTTAGTTGGATTTTGTATAAAAGCGTATTTTTTAAGTTTTTTTTTTAAACTAACACTCTTACACCCAAACTCAGAGTCACTAACGGTTACTTTAACGCCCTTTAGAAAATAATCACCATTTAAATTCTGTACTAATGAGCGATTTAAGTAACCGTTAGTGACTCTTGAGTTGGGGTATTATCGGTAACAGAATAAGAATTTTCCCCGACTTACCCTTCTTCAGATAAGTGTTGCCCTATCTGAATTTTCTATGTTTCTTAAAATTAGACATGTATTCACATTATCTGAAGTACTATACATTAACTGACTTTCCTCAGGCGGACTCAGACGGCGCTCGTCTAGCTCGCGACGTGCGGCGCGTGCTGACACGCAACGTTGCGCACGACGCAGTGATGCGCGTGCGCACGTCCACCGGCGTGCGCGCCACCGACTTCTACGGACACTTCTTTATGTCCAATACTACTGATGTCGAGCTTGCTGCTATCGGTCAGTGTTTTATACGTACACTTGGTTAATTTAGTAGAAGTTAAGGATAGGTAGGGCATTGTGTACTAGGAAAATTGTCCATGCCTTCTGTTCGATTGTGATTATCACTGGATGTGTGTATTTACCATTGAGTAAAAGATTGCCAAATACCATCAGGTGGGATTAAAAGTAAAAAAAAATGTACACGTTTCACACATACAAAATTAAAATTCTTTGAATTACTTACAAAATAAAAACAGTGTAACTGAGTAAAATATATGCACTTTAAATTACTCTGTTTTGTTTTATGTTATGAATTTTTCTAGCCCGCACGCAGCCGTGACGGCAAAACGTTACAAAACCGTTGCCAACCGTTGAAACCATGTCATTTTTATCTTACAATAATTTGTTCACAGACGCGGACAAGGCGATCGCCGTGGAAGTGAAACACGACGACAAGCTGACCGGCGAGGAGGGCGTGTACGTGCAGGCGGCGCTGCTGTACACGCGGCGCTGCGGCCAGCGGCGGCTGCGGGTCATCAACCTGGCGCTGGGCGTGGCGCACCAGCTGGCCGACGTGTACCGCTCGGCGGAGCTCGACGCCACTGTCAACTTCCTCACCAAGCAGGGTCAGTGGGTCAACGTGACAATGACGTCATCAAGAACAACATCAATGATGACGACAAACATCAAGAAATTGAAATATAATGTCATAGAACATACGTCTCGAACAAAATGTGTCCCGCGCGGGAGGTTCTATTTTCAAAATTGAGCCCCCGTTCTTCTTTCAAAATCGAACGAATCCACTGAAATTTGAAGCCGAGCGGCGCCAATTCATTGGAACATACATTGTGTTCGCGGTGTCGGTTTTATATGCTAGTAATAATACTTCAATGGATACAAATGATTTTTTTACAAAATAACACAAATGACATTTTAAGAATGCAACGTTATTGACTCAATGTTATTTGTCAATGTCACGTCACGGACAATGTCATGTGTTAGTTTTAATAGCCAAAGCAAAGCCAGTTATTAAAATTCATAATTTTGAGCAATGAAAAAATACGTGTTATTTTACATTATATTTGCATTGTCGTTGTTGGTTACAGCGGTATGGGCGCTCCGCGACGCCCCGCCGCGCGCGGTCCGCGAGGGCCTGTCCTCCCGCTGCGCGCGCTCGCTGGCGGCGTACCGCAAGCACTGCGCCTCGCCCTCCTCCGCCGGCCAGCTCGTGCTGCCCGAAAGCATGAAGCTACTGCCGCTGTACACGAGCTGCTTGCTGCGCTCTGACGCCATCGCCGGAGGTACGTTGAGATTGAGACGTTAAGCCGTATTGGGACGGCTTTTATATTGTCATCAATCGAATGTTGGTATACTAGGGTGTCGTATGAGTCGGCAATATTTGTTAATATATATACGCGTAATAATCATTTAGCGCTTAGGAATGCAGTTCTTTTGTCCTCTCGCCAGCCGGCCGCTTCACTGCGATCTGTGATAACTCTATACAAATCCGGCTCAAAGGACCATATTTTTTTTTAGCTAATAAGGTTCACCGTTGTTTTAGACGTTTGTGGGATGATATTGTCCATAAGCGACGGTGGACACCGTTAAAAGGTGGATTGATTGCTTTTTGTTTATTGTACACTACCCGTAGGTAGGTGCGTGACGCCAAATTCAGACTCGATGAAACGAATCACTAGTAATATCTATATTACACCGTACATACGGTATATTATTTGGTTACAATTTATGTTTAACAACAATCACTAAACCGTAACCCATGTGTTCACACATGTCAAAGACTCGTGGCAAAACTCCAGCCGTCCAAGACCTCTTCACATCGAGGATTTTTAATTTATTATTATTCTTTATTTAAATCGGCGAGCACTCTTTTATTATTCTTCTTTTGTTATTTTTCATTGTCAATATTTTCTCTGACCTAATAATATGTATTAAAACTCATTCCAAACGGTTAAAATATATTTTATTTAAACCATATTTAGGTAGACGAAGTCGCGGGTAGAAGCTAGTTGTATGATAAATGAAATATAAGGGTGAATTTCCCAAGTGCATTTTTGAGACGGCGAGGTTGAAAATTAATGTGTGGAGGTAAAACACCATGTCTCCCCAGGCCCGGACATAACGTGCGACGACCGCTCGTGCGCGATGTACCGCGCGCTGACGGCGGACGTGTCGCTGTCGGTGGTGCTGACGTACCCGCGGCTGCTGCCGCTGCACGTGCTGCCGTCCGCCGCGCCCGCGCCGCTGCGCGCCTCCGTCGACAAGATGCACGACCAGGGCGTGTACCTGCTGGGTGAGTGTCTATATACAGTCTATGGTGTAACAAATGATTTGCTGGTTAAAATCTACAACCATAAACACGGTTTGCGGGTTTTGCGTTTTTATAATTTCCTTCGATAGTAACCCAGGTCGAGTAGGGGAACCGTAATACTTGAAGAGAATATGTTGAGCCTCTGTACCACTTGCTTGTATCTAAGCTATAATTGGGTGAAATCAAAGAGATAAAGGAAAACGATGGAAAGGAAGGCGCACTTACTTGTAATTTTCCGGTGGCAGCCTCGTGGCACGTGGCAGGTTCGTCTTCACTCCAGTTTCGTAATTTTATATGTACAGTAGTGTCTGCACACAGTCAGTGTGGACCATAGATTACCCCCAATAGATACCGCATAAGTGACATTTTCTTAGAGTTTGAACTCACAAAATTTGGCGGAAGGCGCGGCTTGCGGGGGCAAAACAATGCGCTGTGATTGGCTATTTGTAATTCATTCTTGGACTTGACGGGTCAGTATTGGTCGACACTATTGTCGTAGTCGACTTGCAAATGCACGTACGTGTTGGCGCGCGTCAGTTGCCTTGTATGCGGTATCTATTGGGGGTAATCTATGGTGTGGACGTACCACCCGCTCGCAGTGGACTTAGATCTGTCGGTGGTGCTGACGTACCCGCTTTTAATCAAACCTAAGCTTCACACCAAAAGTCTTATTTTCCTGTACACACTTAAGGTCGCTACATACCGTGTATTTTTCCTTCCCCACGCGTGTCACGTTCTCGTCCCGTGCGTGCATCCGTGACGTATGCTCTTTCGTTTATATTTTCTATGAAATGATATTTACAAAACATTACGTCCCGTTCCGTCCAGATAAAAACACGTATATACCTTTAGTATGCACTAGCGAACACGGCGTGTACTACATAAACATTATTGCATGGGAAAAGTCGAAAAATTTACTCCATGAATGGGCTGAATGTGCCTAATGCATTGTTTTAGTGGTCTGTAACCATCTTCGCATAGCCAATATAATAGCTTTTCAAATGAAACCGGTTTGCAGCACGTCGGTTGGAGGGTTTCAAAGTCCTTGATGGACATTATGTAGAAACATTTTTGTGTTTTATTCATATAAATAGATTATAGTGTTATAGTAATAAACTATATATATAAAACACAAAAAATGTTTGTACGGATGTCCTTTATAGATTCTGAAACCAACCGATATGCCTAAAAATGGTTTCATTTGAAAGGCAATAATCCGAAGGTGGTTTGAGACATCGATAAGATCCATAGTTCCATTGATAAAGTCGATTTTCCATTTTTCCCAAACAACAATTTGAAGATAATATGTGAAGATGGCGCATGATACTGACTGTCAATACTTAGTTCGTCTAACTTGACTGTCAACAAGCCGTAATTGTCATCAGAAATTTTTTGCGTAGTGGAGCACGCTGGTTTATATTTGTATGTGTGTGTGTAGAGAACGGCGTCCACATGCTAGTGTGGGTGGGTGCGGCGGCGGCGCCCGGCTTCCTGCGCGATGTGTTCGGCGTGCCCTCGCCGCAGCAGATCGACACGCAGGTTAATAATAAATAAATAAATAAACGCTGACACACTCATACCCCCGCAGCAGGTTTTTGCCCGTGTCGCGGGTGGCATGGACGACACATATAACACATCACAAGAACACTCTTGACCCGAGTACAAATATTTATCTGTCATAAATATCAGCCCGGCTGGAAATCGAATCCGGGACACTTCGCTTCGCAGGCAGGGTCGCTTCCAACTAGGCTATATGGTCGACAAATAATAACGCTACACGCTTACAGCCCTACACTAGGATTCCTTGTGTCGTGGGTGCAATGGACAACACACGAAGACAAGGACACACACCCTGACCGAAAACAGATATTCAAACTCATCAGTAAAGAATCATATAATATTAATGTTGAATCCGTCCACGCAGGTGTGCGAGTTGCCCGAACTGCCAAACCCAACAAACGAAGCGGTGCGCGCGCTCGTTGAGCGGGTGCGCACGCAACGCCGGACTGCTATGCGGGTATGTAAACGTCACACGTCACACGAATTACATTGGACAAGGGCCTAAGAAATACATCTTAATTGTATTACAGTAAGGTTGAAATTTCATTGAAGGTCATCTTAGCTACTTAAATAGAGTTGTCGATGTCCCTAGGCATACATTTGAACCTTGTCGTCATACAATTAAAGTATATTTCTTTTCGTCGAATAAAAATGCCGTAATGCCAGTCGGCGCATTGTTAATTATTAATTAATAACGAATTTGTCTCTGAATTTGTGAAATATAATAATCCTTTGACAAGGTCTAAGAATTTTTCATAAGTTGTAAGTAAAATGTAGCAAACCATACCTTTTTATTTGACAAAAAATGTAGAACATGTCATTGTAATTTATATTTGGCTTTTGTAAACTTCTTTTATGTCCCCACTACTAAGCTACTGCATGTAACTCGCATGTTTTGTTCAGTAGTATTTTGTAGAAGCTTGTTATAATACCCACAGGGTGTAGTTACTGTAACTTTTGTTAATAGCATAAATTTGCTCACAAAATGCACGCAGCATGTATAGTCGCACGTATGACGTAACGCGTTCGTAAACGTTAAGTGCCCTCCGAAGTAATTTGTAACGCTGGCTTGTAAATGTGCTTTTACTAATGCTAATATCAAGGAAGCCGAATTGCAACCTAGTTTATGGAAAGACATTTTTTTTAGTAAAAAATATATTTACTTGCCGGATTCAAGTAGTCAAAGTATAATATATACCTATAATTTGCTTTAAAAGTCGTTATTATAAAAGTTATTATTTTTTTATGATAATCATATATAATTTAATTTATGTTCCTGACGACACTAAAAAGGTGAATGGATCACTTGTGTTCCTTCAGTACTCAAATTGTACGTACAAAAATGTTTGGAAAAACAATACAAAAATGGATATCGGTTTGGCGTACACGACCGATCGTATTCATCAGTACTTCGGAAAGCACTTAACGTAACCGGATTTAATAAACTCTTGCGTCCGAAAATCGTATTACGAAGCTCGGCCGTGATCAGTGAGTATTGAATGCATGTGTGTGTATATATGTATGTTGTTGGCACGTGCCGTCCAGATGTCAGTGGTGGTGCAAGGCGATAAGCACGAGTTGCAGTTCCGCGCGATATTGGTGGAGGATCGCCGGACTGATGGCGGGCCTTCGTACGTGGAGTACCTCCTGGGCGTGCATACGACCGTCCAGAATCTCATGTAGGTCGAGCTCTAGGTCGCTGGGTTCATTATGGTCGATGGGGTCACCAAGGTCATCTAGGTTACCGGGGTCATAAAGGTCGCTGGGGTCACCGAGGTCGCCGGGGTCACCAAGAACCATGGGGTATCCGTGGTGGCATTGGTTGCTTTGAAACGGTGCAGGGATGTGGGGTTTCTGAGGTCATTCGGGATACTAAGGTCGTTGGGGTCACCACCGAGGTTACCGAGGTCATTAAGGTTACCGGGGTCATTAAAGTAACCGCGGCATGGGTTGCTTTGATATGTTGCAGGGATATGGGAGAGTTGTTGAGAATTTATCTATAACACTTCGAGGTTTAGTTGAAATTGAAGTATTTTTCGTATCAACTATAGAGTTTTTTTAATGGAGGGATTTTTGTTTCAACATATTTATTGCTATTCATCAGTCGAGGTTTGCAATATATATTTAATCGCATGTTTTTAAACACATTACTATTTCATTATATTGAAAAATAAATGTGTATGTTCTAAACAACGCGTGTAACGTTTTTTTTTATTTAGGGATTTGATGAGAATTTAAATGAAGAATGATGTAGTTTCAGTTTCGACAAGTGTTTGTTAATAAAACCTTTGATTTTATTGCGCGTTATTAAAAATTAAAATGAATTATTTTATGAATTAACCAGTATGTATTGAATCATCAATGTTTGAACAGCTTGTCATGCAATATGTTCCTAAAAGTAGGTGCCAATTTATTTCATTTCGTAATTATTTACTAAATATTGGCTGAAGTTTGTCAATTATTACAATCTTGCAAAAATATCCTTAAAACAATTTAATAAAATAAACAAATGAGAGATTGTATACTCCATTTTTTTAGATGAGACTTGTTTGGTAAACAAACTTGCAGTACTTTTTATGAAAATACTAATTTAAATAAATTTTAAAAAATAATTAGTGGTAAACAGCAAATGTTTATTTATCTTTAAATTATTTTTATTTTGTGTCAGCCTTATTTATATCGATTATGTCTATTACGAATAACGATAATGGTGAACGCACATTTGTTCGCACCGTCCGCGCCGGACGCGCCGCATTTGTATGAAATCATATGAGAGCCCGATGCAGATGACATATGCTTCGGCATTTTTATATGATTTCATACAAATGCGGCGCGTACGGTGCGGACAAATGTGCGTTCAGCTTAAAAAGACAGTGTAAGTTTGTTAACTATATGGGATTCATCGTAAAAAACTCATGCTGGCTGGTGGTTTGCTTGTCATTTTTCTATATGGGTGGTTTGATGTTGATGATTTTGGTTTATTATTTATTTTATGCGCCTTATAATATATAACCTTGTTGTTATAGTTTGCCGCTAAAGTTTATCCGCATAGTTATCCGCTAAAGTTTAGAACGATATGTACATTAGTTATCTTCTACGTATGATCAATAATGAAAATCTTCCTTGTACACAATTTGCACTTATCTAATAATTTTAATTAAACTTATAATCGTGGACACTGATCATTTTAAACGCAACGGGTACTCACGATTCGTATTTTATAATACCGATATTTCGACGCAGTTTCGACGCGGTCTCACTGTGACCACGATCCATGTAACTTACGTACTATGTGTTACGTGTAATAGGCATGATGCCAGTAAGTAAAAATTACTAAAATTATGTATTTATATAATGAAACCCTATTAATGGGTTATAAAACACGCATTTATCGTATTACTCGTATTATGAGCGAGATTAACAATATTTTTGATAAAATAAAAGTACAAAATACGGCAAGCCGCCATGTTAGCTTGAACGTTAATCAGCCTCAATTAGCGCGAATTACGTCACACATCTTAAAACAAATGAATATCACCATACTGATAATGACGTCTTGTCTATTATTTTCCTGAAGAGTGACGTCACATTGACACCATGACAGTTTGAAGCGTTTTGGTGCGAATTTTAAACTTATAAATTGAAATATATTTATTTTATACTAAACCTTAATTTTTTTGCGGAAATATGATATACGTTGTAATTATAATATATTTCCCAACAATATAGAACAGTATTTCAAAATCTGTCATCATGCCTATTGAACATATCTCATAAGTATAATCCGCATTTATGCACGTAATCAGTTCCGAGAGGTATTTGTTTTGGTTTTTATTTCGAGTGTGGGGTAGATGCTTGTTTTTTGCTTGAGGTGCTTTACTGTTAACTGCTGTGAGTTTTGAGCATTGCCTTAAATAAAATATTAACACTGAGTGCGGGTACGCCACGAGTTTCATCTTGTAGCTATAGAGGCATATGCAGGGTGAATTTTCCAAGTGTGCGTGGATGGCCGAATCCGAAACTGAGTGATGCTTAAAGAAGTCTCGAGGCCGATTTTGACGAAAACTTCCCAGAATTTGATCCTTCTTAGCAACACTATCGAATGATATAATAATACAGCGTGAGTTTTTTTTTCAAAAACAACGGGTTCGATTCCTGGCTAGGAACATTGATTTTTCAAAAATGTAATGTTGCTTGTTGTTTTAATTTTCATCAAAATCGGCTTCGAGACTCCTTTTACCATTTTTCGCTATTCCTCATAGTTTTGGATTTGGCCATCCACGCACACTTGGAAAATTCACCCTGTATACATATGATATATGCCGTATAGAGGGACAAAATGAGCAGATATTATTTAGTCAGTAGTTAGGTTAGTTTAAGACCAATTTTTCCCATGTTTTAGCAATCTAGCACCATAATGTGGCTTATACTAGGATAATATATTGCTCTTGTTCCATGCCAAAAGTTCTATCCTTAAGCTGGCCATATATGATCAAGTTTACTTTTCAAGCTTGCAGCGGACCTAATGCGGCATCCAGTAAACTTGACGGTGTATGGCTATCTGGCTACATAGCTTATTTCATGAAAACGATGCCGCATCAAGTCCGCTGCAAATTTGACAAGTAAATTTGATCGTATGGCCAGCTTTAGCTACACTGCCTCTGAGTTATCGTGAGTTGTTTTCTGTGTAGAATAGGTTACTCTTGTTCACACGACATAATATCGACGCTTGAAAGGCAAAATTTACCAAGCGACATGTTGACAACCTTACACTAGAGCATTTTAAGTTTTTAATTTTAGAAAAAAAAATCGCTTTATTCAGCATTTAAACCGCATTTAAAATTCATTGGAATTCAGTAGCTATGACTAATAGGCGATTTTTTACGATTTCTTTTATAAAATTAAAAACTTTAAAATGCTCTAGTGTAAAGTTGTCAACATGTCACTTGGTAAATTTTGCCTTTCTAGAATAATATTATCCTATCCACTGCCACCGTGTCGCATCACAAAGAATACACGATTCTATAAACATGACAATACGTAATAAATTCGCCTGCAGCTAACCGTGATGCGCCAACACGACAAGCTCGAGACCGTCCTGCGTCATTTCCTGGTGGAAGACCGCGGCGTGGACGGCAGCTCGTCGTACGTGGACTACCTGTGCCACATCCACAAGGAGATCCGCGCGCTGCTATAGCCCCCGTAGATCCCCTCCGCCCCCCTGGGGGCCGTACCCCTGGGGCCCGCCGGTAACGCCATGTACATACTGTGTGAAAGGTACTGTAAAGTGAAATGTGAAGCATTGAGGGTAGTTGCACAATTGTTACTAGTGTAGCGTGTTGAATGCCCACTAGCGCGCTTCTTCATTGGATGACACGACAACGCTTATGTGTGTGTACGTAACTTCAATTTGTGCGTGCGAGTAGTGTGCAGAGGTGCTGCCACACCAGTAAGTGTTATAGTATAGTGTTAAGTAATGTTTTAAAACATTTTGTGACTGCAGTGTGGCAGCACCACTTGAATTATAAAGCTGATGTTGTCTTGTCGTCGAATGAGGAAACGGCCGTTGAGGGTAGTTGCAAAATGTGATGGCAAAATGTATATGTAATTAGACCTCTTCTGCGAATGCCCGTGAGTTGTCTTACTGTTCATTTGGGATTTTGTCCTAATAAAGCATTACGCCAACTAGTCTGCGAAAATTGAAGATTTTGAGGGTAGAAGGAAGTATTCTTCACGAAGTTGTAAATTCGTGATAGCGCATCGTCTGCCTGAATCTACTGTGCTATATGTTTTGTTTGTAATATTGGTTTAATGAAATTTGATATTGGTTACGTATCTTAATTAACAACTTATCAGCAACAACATTAAACTTTATAACAATGTGTTTAATAATGTTAAATAACTAAATAATAGTCGAATGGGTTATTACGAGTCAATTCTATGTTGTTTAAGATGAAATATATCCTATTTTTATGAAGTTGTCTTGTTTTGCTATTCTACATCCATAATATTTCAACAGTTTGTGAATTTTTATATGCACACTTTGATATTATAACATAATTGTTCAATGATTGTAGTGTATTTTATCTGTATTATAAAGAAGTGTATGCACAACCCAATTGGACTGTGTTACAACTTCATTAGCAGCGTTTTAGTACTTGAAAGATATTATAAAATATTTGTAGTTCCATGGGATGCAATACGATAATCTTAATATATCCAAAATCAGATAATTGGAGGACTATTTAAGGCTTTTCACAATGATCGCAATTTAAAATACATATCGAGACCGATTAATGCCCTCAGTATACCGGATCAGTTTTGTACGTTTTTCGACAAGGGTAAGAGTGTACGAATCCCCTCCGTTTATATGAACAACATTTACAGTTACTGTTATCGAAGGATCGTGTGAATGTAGCTTTATATATATTATTGTCGTCCGTTTGTTCACGATATCGTATAAGATCCTTAGAATATACGCGCTGATAGGTTTTAAAACAACAGTTGTGTTAAATTGTTGATTGTTGTTTGTTCAAGTGAAATAAAACAGTTGTGACGTCGAAATACAATAGACCACGGAAAAACCGTTTTCTCTTGTTAACTCGCATATATGTTTATATGTATGTACTTTAAACTACAGAATGTTCTGAGAAAATTATTAAAATATATTTTGTGTAACGTATGACTGATGAATGATTGATTTTCCATTTGTTTAAGTGAAGTGAACATTATACCAAGTATTCAAATCGCAAAAAGATATTTAAGAAATCATTTTGTGATGAGATTAAATCAATTCTTTATTCAATTTCTAGGTCTAAAAGTCATATTTTGAATTTTCAATAAATTATGTATTCATGTATAAAAATCAAAACTAGATAATATTGTAACTATGCAGGTAAGATTTGCCAAACACGCAGATATAAATTGTTCAGTAAGTATAACATTGAAGTGAAATAAAGGCCTTAATATATTAACCTTTTTATTATTAATGTGACAGATCGATAAGGTAAGGTTATGAATATTTTGCGCATTACAAGATTTTTAGTTCGAGTTACATTCAGGATTAGTTGAATTATCAAACTGTTGACTGATTCATTTTTTTGGCATTAAGAATAGTGTACCGTATTTCCATAGTGTCATTTTAACTTAGTTAAAGTCTGTAAATGTTAACTAAATATAATAGTAGCCAGCAGCGAGCGTGCCTTCGACTGTAATTGTAACATTACAAGTTTTAACGGTTAATAAACATTACATTTTTAGTTACAACTAATAGAGTTAGTGTAAGGCTAAGACCTGATTGAAATGATACAGTTTTAGACGGAGTATTACAATTTTAGACTGTTATAAAGTCGATTTAAATTGCATAGTTGTTATGCTTGAGTATCTGTCATTAAACTTTTTTAATTTTAATTTTCTTTATGAGTGACAATAACTTACATTGTACTCTGTATCTATGTCAACTTTCAATTATAATCTGTTACCCTTCGTTTTTCGATTTCACTTTCCCGCCTTTTTTAACTTTGTTAAGTTCTTAAATTCATCCGGAAAAAAATATATAAGTATCTATCTCATTATTTTACATGCAATCCTCAGAAGAAAGTAAGAGGCTCATTATATATTTCATTTATATTTGTCAACTTTCCATGGTTAAGAATAAAATAAAAATTAAGCTTTTATAGGGCAAAGACTAGCACTACCATCTATACAGAGCTTTGCATCCATTCCCATTTAACAGACGTAAATCCCCGTAAAGGATTTACTAAACTCATGAACACGTAACTCTTTTACGCTCCCACTTTCTTTGAACTCAATCCCCATTCCCCACTAACGCAGACTCGAAACCTGAATTGACCTTGACTACACCATTGAAGTATAATGTCTTAGAACCGACATCTCGAACAAAATGTGTGTCCCGTCGGGAGGTTCTATTTTCAAAATTGAGCCCCCGTTCTCCTTTCAAAATCGAACGAATCCATTGAAAATTGATGCCGATCGGCGCCAATTCATTGGGACATACATTGTGTTCGTAGTGTCCGTTCTATATGCTAGTAATAATACTTCAATATGACTACACCAATAAAAATAAAAAAAAAATGACAGTTACGCTCCGTTTCAACGTCGTGGGGGAACTTAGCCTTAATTAATGCATTCATTTATAAAATATTTTTTGTCCTCATCGATCAATTTGTTTGTGCGTTTCCTTTTAAGTTAGTTATTATAGTTATTTTGTATCGTCTACTAATCGCATTTTTTGTTAATAAAGTATTGAATAAATTTATGTATACTGAATATAACTGTTAATTATCTTGACTAGGTTTTGATAAGGCCATCGTGGTTCGACTGTGGTTGGGTCCCGGATTAGTTAAATAGGTAGTAAATTTTAAGTGTTGTCTTGGTAGGGTGTTATAAAACGATTTGCATATAACCACGCGATTATAATATTTTAATATTGTTGATACCATTACAGCGCATTTCCAGTCTGGCTTAAAAATGAAGAACCGTTGATATTATTGTTTTGAAATGCAATAAATCAACATCTATGTCCTTCTAGTAGGACAAAATAGTAGGAGCACGAGAAAAGTCGCATCTTTATTTGGATTTTAGTTCTGGCAGCAATATTATTAATGTTTACTTCTTGTTATTTCTTGATAGTTAAATAGTCATAAAGGCGAATTGCAACTGAAAAATTATGTAAACTAATCGATTGCTCATTTAATTGTATGAAAATTTCTTAGCATTTGTGTAATACAGAACTCGCGTATGTGATCTACCCGCAGGGCTTTATGAATCCACCTTGCTGATACGTTCAGAAAGCGTTATATAAAGTTTTTACTTTAATAAAAGTTCCAAGTGTACAGACAGCTCCTGTTAAAAGCTATCGAATCACTTCGAGCGGATATATCGTGTAAAATCTTATATTCACGCTTTGAATTATACAGTATACATGAATACATATGAATACGTACAGTATACATATTATTTATAGATACTTATAAGTAGTAGTTATTATATAAATAAAAATGTAATAAAAGCGAGAAACTGGTGCAGTTGCCGATAAACTGGCTTACAGTTTGGCAGACATGGAAATGTAGAAAATGTACTCATTCGTTAGAAATAAATAAATAAAAAAAGAATAATTAAGTCCTGTCATACGCGAGGACTTCAACAAAATTTATGGCATGATAAAGCGATGGTCAAACTAACACTGTTAAAGCCCAACTACTCGTAGTTGTATAACATATTGTATAGGTTAGAGGTTATTATTACGCGTTGTGGCATTGTACGGGTTAAGTCCTTTTAAAAGCACATGACTGATGGTTGATGGTAATATAAAAGTTCCTTGAAGCTTATTTGGAATTAATTTTATTTTCAACTTACATAATTATAAACTTCTTCATCTAACTTTCTTAATTCTTAATAAGTTTTTGGAATGTGCATTACATAAGCAAGACCACTTGATCAGATAGTTCTAAATTCAATTATAATTTAAGGTATTTGTAAATATTAGGATTACAAATACTTTGGCATAACGATACTACAGAGAAGTTTTATGTTAATAGATAATAATATTAATTTAAAACTGCGCATGACTATGAGCGTTGCTTTCGTGTAAAAAAAGAACAGCTGTCATGGGACGGCTGACAGATGTGAAACATCGAAATGCGTCGCCACGATCGCCAAGTCTAAAATCAGGTTTACCCCTCGCGTAAAGATGTTTCACATCAATAATATATCATCATAATATACCGGTTAAAGTGTATTAATGTCAAGTATAATTTTAATTATAGTCTAGCTGCTCTAAATGACGTAGACCAAATTGTGAATAATGTCAGAATAATGAAAACCTACCTGCTCCAGCCTTCCAGCATAGCTATTGTTCTAAGTGAGCGACATTGCTACAATGCAATACAATTGAGGCCGGCAACGCATTGGTGACGTTGCAAATGTACATGGGCGGCGGTGATCATGATCACTTACCATCAGATGACCCGTCTGCTCGTTTGCCTGCTTAAGGCATAAAAAAATGCTGTAAAAATGTTGCGTGACTTATTTCATGAGTCACAAATAGTGTCAAAAATGTGTCGCATCGCAAATTATAATGAAACGAGCGAATGGTCAGGTGGTCTTGCCGCGTTGAAACACATGTCGTAGTTCGTAAGGGCACGTTTCCATCAAACCAGAGTCATCAGAATTCAGGGATGAGTGGAGACGGAATATAGTTTGTCGGATAAATGTGAAGATATGTCAGATTTAAATAAACTTGCCAAAATCAGATAGGGCAACATCTATACAAATAAATAAAATTGGAGTGTCTGTTTGTAATATTAAAATAACCGCTTTTTACTAATGCATTTGGATGTATGCACGGTACATATACCAAAACAACATTTTTTAAAATTTTGTCTGTCTGTCTGTTTGTTCCGGCTAATCTCTGAAATGGCTGGACCGATTTTGACGGGACTTTCACTGGCAGAGAGCTGATGTAACAAGGAGTAACTAAGGCTACTTTTACTTTAAAAAAAAATATTTGTTAGGCGGTACGAAGTTCGCCGGGTCAGCTAGTAATATATAAACGCTTACACACTCATACCCCCGCAGTAGGTTTTTACCTGTGTCGCGGGTTGCATGGACGACACATATAACACATCACAATAACACCCATGACCCATACCAAAACAACATTTTTTAAAATTTTGTCTGTCTGTCTGTCTGTTTGTTCCGGCTAATCTCTGAAATGGCTGGACCGATTTTGACGGGATTTTCACTGGCAGATAGCTGATGTAACAAGGAGTAACTAAGGCTACTTTTACTTTAGAAAAAATATATTTGTTAGACGGTACGAAGTTCGCCGGGTCAGCTAGTTCTTAAATAAAATAGATTAAAATGGCACAATATGACATAATATGTTATTCCGACTACCCTACTTAAGATAACCCCTGTCCTTGTGAAGCTGTAAAGGCCTCTAGGGGCCAACAACAACTATCCATTCGAAAAAAAATCAAATAACAATGTTGCCCTATGTGATTTTTTAATGTTTATTAAAAGAAGATGGCTAAAATCCCATACATCTCTCGGCTAAAAATGTCATTAATGTAACGTATGTTACAATAATATACGTTACGTTAATGATTCTTATGTTACTTAATAATTAAATATATTATATTTTATTAACTCAAACAACTTTTCAAAAATTCTATGGGATTAAAGAGAAGTAATAGTAGCAATAGCGTATAGTAATAGGCGTAATCGTCCTTATTGCATCTGTATACGAGCAGTTGTGGCTTGCGCGCGTAGCTACGGAGCTCGTAAACTTGCGTGTTGAGTGTAACGAGATAACGTTTTAAACTAGTTTTTGCTGCTTACTGCAACTTTGTTGGTATTCATTTTATTTCAACATACCTCCAATTTGTTAAATTCTTAAAGAAATTATATTGGTGTTAATCGAATTGTTATACTAAAACAATCGAAAATTGCTTTCATAAATAATCTATTGAATAGCTTAGTAATTTTGGATGTTTCGTTTTTAACTACTCATTATGTAATGCATTGTAAAAACTATGATGTTTAATATGCAAATTACATACCTGTGTTTATAATATCTAGGACTAAAATGTACACTGGATATGTACATATATGTACTTAATATTTATTTTCAAATAAAGATCATTTGAAATTGAATTGAATTGAATAGTAGCAATAGTTAGCTGTGGTTACTGCAGACTACCTAATTCTGGGTTGCAATTACGTAATTAAGGCAATTCATCATCCAATCGTTGAGTAAATTCGGTTTCCTAGGAAGTATGAGAGGTCGTTCGCGAAGACAGAAATCGACAAATCCTTTAAACAAAGCCAAATTCACCGTCCATGATTACCAGATTTTTTACTGAATATCCTTTTAAGGTGCTCCCTCACTTGGAGAATGCAGTGCGCAAACTGTAATGTTACAGATACGAGTATTACGTTGGTAAGGGAGAAACACCGGGCATTACAGTGCGCAACTTGATGATACAGTGTGTAATATCATGATATAACTCGTAACATCAATGCAATAATTCATGGCACCAATATCGTTTCTTCTGTTTTTTTTTTATTAATAACAATGTCGAATTAATATTGCGGCGCTCAGCACAACGACCGCTTCGTCTGACATTTTGGAATCAACTAAATTCTCAAAATCGAAACATTACACTCGAATGCTCATCAGTCAGGGAGGCAATAATGTAATGCTCAAAATCGAATCTGAAACGTTACATTACAGGCGAATGCTCCATGTGAGGGAGTACCTTTACATAAAATCTATAGTTTTGTAGTAAAATCGATCGTTGGAATTGTTCATTGGAATAAACTAATTTTTAACTTTCTGTTGGCGCCGCGCGCCGCAATGACTCATGCACTTCGTCATTACCATATATGGCCAGAGCGAAAGATTGCCCCTTGCTGGAGAACGATACCTAATATGGTCACGCCGGTCCACCAATAAAGGCACAACGTGTACCACGGCTGGCCAATCACCTGCGACGTACTCACGCTCCCACTAACAGAGAACGGCCACGGACCACCGACCGCTACATTCGCCGACTGACCGTCCCAAGTAACACACCTAAGCAACTATTATTCAAAGTGGCTTGCTCTTAATCCGCCAATTGACAAAGTAGTTCTAGTTCTCTGCGCCAAAAATGGCGACCGTCGTGACAAGACCTGCAATTTAACGCGGATTCTGAAGATTTGAAGTAGATCAACGAGTTGAAGAGGAAAAATCTACGTCGTACGTCACGCGCAGCGACTAGTTTGCGGATCAAAAGTTCCTGCAATCAGCTGCGCGCCTACATCGTGCTTCGTGCTACAAGAAGAAATTCTCCAAAGCGTCGGGGTGACGCGCCTACAACGGTCTCACGCCTACACCGCAGCCAGCATCACCTAGCCTGAGCATCTAAGATCGCCTGTCTGCCTACCCGAGTGAGCCCATTCCAATATCCATCCTAGTGTTCCTCTTTGATCTGTGTAATAATCAGTGTAACGTTGGCTACTCAAAACTTCTAATCTGCCCTATAGTTCCAAAATCTATTTGCTAAAGTAATACATTAAGTTCAATTTGCCCTATCCTTCCAAAATCTACTTTTTCGAGTGATTCAATTTGCCTATGTTTTCCTATTTTATCAATATTAATTATTAAACTATTCAATTAACATTGCCCCTTCTCTTCTAAACTTCAAGCTATTCTTCAAAGCACTAAGCTTGCTACGCAAAAAAGCCATAATCTTAACGAATTTATTTACGCGCCGCTTACGCAGACAATAATTATCAATTCCAGCGTTGCTACAATCGCTGCCGTTCGGCCGTTCGCTCCGTGCATCGGCCCGCCTCATCGCGATAGCAAACCGGTTCCTGACGTCACACCGAGCCGCCAGCTGCACTGACTACGAAGCGAGGAGCGTATCGTATGCCAATATTATTCATTATTTAGTTCGCTGCGCTTAGTTTATCTCGATAATTTACCGCTATGTCTGTAGAAGGTTTAAAACAAGAAGACAATCTAAAGGTGCTTAATATTAAGCGTAGTTCAATTAAGGGACGCTTAACTAAATTTAAAAATTATTTAGAAACTGTAACTTCATTAGATAAAATTTCTGCTGTTGATTTAAACAAACTTGAGTTAAAGTTATCGAGATTACAAGCGTTATTTGTGGAATTCGATGAGTTGCAAAGCCAAATAGAAACTTTAAATGATTATAATCAAGCTGAAGAATTAAATATTCGCGACGTAATTGAACATGAATTTGATACGTGTATTTCCACTGCTCAATATTTTATACAATCGAACTCGCCTTCTAAAGAGAATATGAACAATTCTTGTGATGCTTCTAGCCATTGTCAACATGATGTTCTCGGTTTTCGATTGCCGGTTATTAAAATAAATAATTTTGATGGCACATATTTTAAGTGGCTGGAGTTTAAAGAAACATATACATCCTTAATTCACAACAATGACAAAATAAAAAATATTCATAAGTTTCACTATTTACAGTCTTATTTAGAAGGTGAGGCCGCGCGTGTTATTTGTAATTTAGAAGTCACTGATCTTAACTACTCCGAGGCTTGGCAGCTACTTTGTCAGCGTTATGACAATAAACGCCAATTAATTAATAACCATTTAAAGGCTTTATTTAATATTGAATCTGTACGTGAATCCGATAAATCACTTCGGTTTATTGTAGACCATCTAACTAAAAATTTACGAGCTCTTCATACCTTAGGGTTACCTACTGAGAAATGGGATGTTATTATTATTTACATGGTCACGGCGAAGTTAGACAACGGTACTTGTTTTAAATGGGAGGAATACCGTAATACATTACCCGAAATTCCTACGTTAGATAATTTTTTTGATTTTCTTAAGAATCGCGCTGATGTACTTGAGACTGTAAACAGACAAAGACACGACAGGGCTAAAAGTCTACATCATTCATCTCCCCCCAAACCTCAAAGTAAGTCTTTTGCTATCACTACTAAACCTACTACTTCTTCCTTTAAGACGTTTTCCGAATGCCCAGTTTGCAAGGGTTCTCATCGTATTTATGAATGCCCTTCATTCAAATCCAGTACGCCTGAAGATAGGATAGCTTTAGTATCTAAATTAAACCTATGTGAGAATTGTTTGAGAGTGGGTCATAAGGTCCAGGCTTGTAGGCTTCCGGGCTCTTGTCGTTCATGTAGACGAAAACATAACACTTTGTTACATACTGTGGATGATTCTAACGTACCTAGTACCAACTTAACTCCAACTCACAACTTAACTACTTTAACTAACTCTGACGTCCTCCTGTGTACCGCTAAAGTTCAATTAAAAAACCCCAATTCTGAACAAAGTCTAACGGTCAGAGCTTTATTAGATAGCGGCAGTCAGTCGTCCTTTATTACCAAAAGAGTTCAATCATATTTAAATCTTCCTTTACAAACCTCAAATGTATGTGTTGTAGGCCTATCAGATACCTCTCTCACTAGTACTCCTAAGCGTTGTGCTATACACCTACAATCACTTAACGATAGTACTTTCAATACTCAAATGTTTTGCCTAGTTGTACCAACAATTACTTCAAAATTGCCTAAATGTACACTGGATATCAGCCAATATAATTTATCTCAATTTAAATTAGCGGACCCCAGCTTTTATGAACCATCCTCTATCGATATGCTTATCGGTGCTGATCTATTTTGGGATCTGATAGGTTCCACTCAGCACTCACTAGGTGAGAATAGCCCTATTCTTCGAAGCTCTAAATTAGGATGGCTCGTCGCAGGTCCACTGCCTATATTATCCAATAAAACAAAACTACATAATTATCACAAAGCAATACATTGCAATTTTTTATTTAATGAGCCTAATTTACCTACAATTAATGATGAACTTCAGAAATTTTGGGAACTAGAAAATATTCCCCAACTATCTCAATTGTATACCAAAGAAGAAAAACTATGTGAACAACACTATTTATCTAATACTTACCGACTAGAAAATGGTCGCTTTTGTGTAGGTCTTCCTCTTCGTGGCGAGAAGGAATGCCTAGGCGATTCCTACTCGCTAGCCAAGAAGAGATTCCTAAGCCTAGAAGCTCGTTTCAGAAAACAACCTGAACTAAAGAGTCTTTACTCCAATTTTATAAAAGAATACGCCGATCTGGGTCATCTCAGCCTATCACCTAATCCAAAGCCAGCTGACGCTTACTTTCTCCCCCACCATCCTGTAATAAAGGCTAAAAGCGAGTCGACTAAACTCCGCGTTGTATTCGACGCCTCGGCTCGCACTACATCAGGTTTTTCCGTCAATGATTTACAGATGGTAGGTTCCGTAATACAAGATTCACTTTTTAATATTCTCCTACGTTTTCGCCAATACAAGTATATCGTTTCAGGAGACATTGAAAAAATGTTTCGCCAAGTTCTCGTTAGAGAACCAGACCGAAACCTCCAGCTCATTCTGTGGCGTGATAACGAAGATGAACCCCTTCACGCGTTAAGATTGAACACCGTTACCTATGGCTTTTCCAGCGCTAGCTTCCTTACTGCCAGGTGCATTTGGCAACTGGGCGAGGAATGTAACGACCCCACTATTAAAACTATCATTCAAAATGATTTCTATTGTGACGACTTGTTAACTGGGGCTAACACTGAAGAGGAATTGCGATACATTCAACGTCAAGTGTCAGATGAGCTTTCGAAAGGGTGTTTCCACCTTAGGAAATACAGGTCAAATCTCCCAAACTTGTTGCCTCACAGTTCAACGCCAGACGAAGGAAATCTCATTTTTAGCAACGCTTCTAGCACCTTAGGCATAGGATGGTCTCCTGTTACAGATAACCTAGAGTTTCAAATAGAGTACACACCTAATATGACTCTAACTAAAAGATCTATCCTTTCATCTACTTTTAAAATTTTTGACCCATTAGGTCTGCTTTCTTTATGCACTATTAAACTTAAAATAATGTTACAAACATTGTGGTCATTGAAATTAGACTGGGACCAACCAGTACCAAAAAATGTTCAAAACAGTTGGTTAAAATTTTCACAACATTTGCATACACTATCTTCTTTAAAAATATCAAGACAAGTTTTATTAGACAATCCTATTAATGTAGAAATGCATTGTTTTTGCGATGCCTCGCAGCAAGCATACGGCGCTTGCATTTATTTAAGGTCCATTGACGCACAGGAAAATATACAAACTACTTTATTGTGCGCTAAAACCCGCGTTTCGCCTATTAAACCCACGTCCATCCCAAGGCTCGAGCTGTGTGGTGCACTGTTAGCCGCCCAACTAAGCTCCGCTGTCACTAAAGCTCTTCGCTTTCAAGTCACCCGTCATGTGTATTGGACAGACTCTAAAGTGGTTTTAGGTTGGCTCAAGTCTGGAGGCAAAGCAAAAACATTCGTTGCTAATCGAGTGGCCGCCATTAGTGAGCTCTCTGACCCTATAGACTGGCGATATGTACCAACTAAAGAGAACCCTGCTGATCTATGTTCTCGTGGTTTAGATCCTCAACACGTCAGTGACGCTAATCTTTGGTGGTCCGGACCTACTTTCTTAACACAGCCCGACTGTACATGGCCGACTTCATGTCAGGAGATTAAAGACCTCCCTGAAATGAAAGCATTCTCAACCTTAGTGGTAGAACCCACACAATTTATAGATTTTAAGAATTTTTCCAAATTATCTAAACTACAAAGAGTACTAGCTAGAGTTCTTAGATTTATACATAATTCCCGAAACCCTCTAAATAAATTTACAGGCACACCAAACGTCAATGAGCTCAAAAATTCCTTAAATTTTCTTATTAAACTCGCCCAACGACAATCCTTCCCTACAGAAATCGATTTACTTATAAATAAAAAATCATTACCGTCTAAATCAAATTTAATTCCACTAAATCCTTTTATTGATGAACAGGGTTTATTACGCGTCGGTGGTAGGATTGATGGCTCAAACTATTCTTGCGATAAAAGACATCCTATTTTATTAAATGGTAAACACTATTTTACAAAACTATTATTTGAACATGAGCATAAAACCCTTTTACACGTAGGCCCCCAACAGTTACTAGCATGCATTCGTGACCAGTACTGGCCCATAGGAGGCCGAAATTTAGCTCGGAACGTATCACATAATTGTTTTACTTGTCGACGATTCAGGGGCCAGGGTATGGTTACCATCATGAGTAACTTGCCCTCGGAACGAGTAGAACCAGGGTTTCCATTTAGTACTGTTGCCACTGACTTCGCCGGTCCATTTTTAATCACTGATCGCAAGGGTCGGGGGTGTAAAATAACTAAGTGTTACTTGTGTATATTTGTTTGCCTTAAATATCGATGCATTCATTTAGAGCCAGTTAGCGAGCTAAGCAAGGACGCATTTATTTTAACCTTAAAACGATTTATTGCCCGTAGAGGAATACCTAAACTTATTTATTGTGACAATGGCCGAAATTTTGTGGCTGCAGCCAAATATATAAAGGATTTATTTAATAAACATGCCGATTCTATTTGTGACTTTGCGGCTCAGAGAGGTATAGAGTTTAGATTCTCACCCGCATACGCTCCTCACTTCAATGGTTTAGCTGAGGCCGGTGTCAAATCAGCCAAATTTCACATCCGTCGAATATTAGGGCAGTCCCACTTAACATTCGAGGAGCTGGCTTCACTGTTTGCACAGATCGAAGCTATCCTAAATAGCCGACCTCTCTGTCCTCTCAGCCCATCTCCAAACGATTTCCAAGCCCTCACACCGGGTCACTTTATTATTGGCAGGCCGCTGACATCGTTGCCGTCTCCAAGCTTCGAAGACGCCGACTCTCCGCGCCTCAACAGATATCAACGCTTGGAACAAATTCGTCAACACTTCTGGAAGCGGTGGTCTCAAGAATACATCGCAGAACTACAACAACGTGTCAAATGGCGGGTTAAGAGCAAGGACCTACAGCTGGGCGATCTCGTTCTCATCAAAGATGAAGCTCCCCCTCTATACTGGCGACTGGGGAGAGTTACCAAATTGTTTCCGGGTGCAGACGGAGTGCCTAGAGTGGCCGACGTCTCTACAGCGCATGGAACCCTACGACGAGCACTTAATCGCCTATGTCTACTGCCTAGCGAAAATTCTTAAAAGCTTCAGAGCTTTCAAGGGCCGGGAAGATGTTGGCGCCGCGCGCCGCAATGACTCATGCACTTCGTCATTACCATATATGGCCAGAGCGAAAGATTGCCCCTTGCTGGAGAACGATACCTAATATGGTCACGCCGGTCCACCAATAAAGGCACAACGTGTACCACGGCTGGCCAATCACCTGCGACGTACTCACGCTCCCACTAACAGAGAACGGCCACGGACCACCGACCGCTACATTCGCCGATTGACCGTCCTATGTAACGCGCCTACGCATTTCTATAACGCACATATGTGAAGCCAAATTGTAATCTGTAATTAAACCAATGTAAAGTCTCAACTCAAGTCATTTAATTTAAAAAACTCCAAATATTGTTCTCATCAATAACACTTTCAAAACACATTCCAGGTGTAACTTTATATTATTCTTTGTTAAAAAGCAGGCAAAAATCTAGTTCTTTTAGGCATTATGTTTTCTATAATGAACAATGAAGCTGGTCCAAGGCGATCTCTTTTAACATTTATACATCTATCCGACAAACTATACAACCAATAATTTTCCTTCTAAGATTAGCTAACTTGTCCCTGGAGAGAGTGGAAAGAAATATATCTATCTCTACTCCTCTCGGCTTCGATGGTAACCGGTCCTAACTCTAGTTATAACTCTACGCGATTTGCAGCCGAAATAAATGTAAACAAAGCATTAAAATCGTTTTCTAGTGTTTTCACCAACTTACTTGAATTTGTACACCAAATCCATTTTAATTAGACAAACTACTCATTAGGACAAAATAGTAAATTAAGTTAAAAGTTTCAAATCGCTTCTTGGAAATAAGATTGTCATTGCAAAGTGTTTGAATGATGACAGTGTTATTTAATTTTGTTTGTTTCCACATTTACTCGGATTTTATAATTGTTATCGATCAATATGTATTTTTTTAAGAATTAACAAATACCTTATTGAGTAATTTGTCTAAATAAAACGGATTTGGTGTACAAATTCAAGTCAGTTGGTGAAAAGACTAGAAAATGATTTTAATGCTTTGTTTACATTTATTTCGGCTGCAGATCGCGTGGAGTATAGGTCAGATACAGTTGCGAGGGTTTCCACTAGCGTTAATAATAATTATTTGAATAAGACTCGATTGTAATGGAGTGTAAATAAACTATATTGGAAATTACTATTTTATAATGTATTTGTTTCATATCTTTACCCTTTTTAATACGCTTACACACTCGTACTCCCGCAGTAGGTTATCACCTGTGTCGGTGGCATGGACGACACATGTAACATCACAAAAACACCCATGACCCGAGAACAAATATTTCTGTCACATAAACACAACGGCCGAGAATCTAACCCGGGACTCCTGGCTTTGCAGTCAGGGTCGCTACCAACAACTAGGCTACAGGGTCGTCACAACTGCCGTACCAAAAATAAATAAGGTTTTTTTACTTAACGCCCGACAATATTCCGTGAAGATTCCATCTTTCCATGAAACCTGCGTGGTTAGCTACCACCATATTACATGTGTCAGCTGTCAACGAATCGTGTTCCAGCTGGGAGCTTGAGAGCCAGTTATTTGTTTATCTGTCTCTTTTTTGTTGGAAACGCATCTGTGACGCTTTTGGTGTTACTGATGTCCATGGGCGACGGTGGTTACTTACCATCAGCTCGTGTCGCCTAGTTGCCTAAAAAAAGGCAAAACTGTGGTACTTATAATTTCAAAAATTGCTGTTTAGTCAAGTCGAACATCCTTGTCGATCATGATGTCCTAGTACTCCAATTCAACATTTCTGTGAAGTTAAAATTAAATTGAAAGAAACATCGTTCCAAAAATGCGACTGTCTTCAGTGAACACGTTCAGTCGAACATCCTCGTAACACAAGATGCCCTGGTAGTCCTAGTACAAATTCATTAAAAAAGCGGCCAAGTGCGAGTCGGACTCGCCCATGAAGGGTTCCGCAGCAGCAAGTAACATAATATAAAAGTTCTTGTACTTCGTTGTAACTTTGATCGATGTTTTTTGCGGTTTACGATTTATGACGTATTAAAAAAAACTACTTACTAGATCTGGTTCAAATCAATTTTCGTTGGAAGTTTGCATGGTAATGTACATCATATATTTTTTTTAGTTTTATCATTCTCTTATTTTAGAAGTTACAGGGGGGGGGGACACACGTTTTACCACTTTGGAAGTGTCTCTCGCGCAAACTATTCAATGTAGAAAAAAATGATGTCAGAAACCTCAATATCATTTTTGAAGACCTATCCATAGATACCCCACACGTATGGGTTTGATGAAAAAAAAAAATTTTGAGTTTCAGTTCTATGTATAGGGAACCCCCAAAAATTATTGTTTTTCTTCAATTTTTGTATGAAAATCTTAACGCGGTTTACGGTATACATCTACTGACCAAGTTTCAACAGTATAGTTCTTATAGTTTAAAAGAAAAGTGGCTGTGACATACGGACGGACAGACAGACAGACAGACATGACGAATTTATAAGGGTTCCGTTTTTTGCCATTTGGCTACGGAACCCTAAAAATGAAAATAAATATACAGAGGTGTCGGTAACGGTGTCGAGTTGAATGATTTTATCCCATCTCAAAAATGCCGAACGGCCTAAAGAAGTTTTCATTTCAAAAAGTGGACCGTAATTACACTTTATCATATAACACCATGTATCGATTGGAGATCCTGTTCCACATTGCATCAACACCGAGCTTATGGGGCATATTACATTGTCAATATTATCACGATCCTAGTATCGCAATATCGCAAGTATTGAAATTGGGCTATTACATTTTCAATAATATCATCATCAGTACGTCGTTGAATTAACTAGAGTAAGTCGTGTTATATTATGGACTAGCTCCTATTCGCGACTTTGTCTGTGTGGAATTGAGAATTAATAATTAAAAAGATCCCGGGAAATGACAGTTTTTGGCACCGAGGGTTGTGTTCTTGTCGAGGTCTTCATTCTTTTTGATAGTATTCATATAATACTAGCTGACTCGGCAAACGTTGTTCTGCCAAAAATTTAGGGGTGGACCACCCTTAACATTTAGGGGGATGAAAAATAGATGTTGTCCGATTCTCCACCCTAGCCGATATGCACGCTAAGATTCACGAAAATCGGTCGAGCCATTTCGGAGGAGTTCAACTTCTAACATCATGACACGAGAATTTTATGTATTAGACTAGCTGACCGGGCAAACGTTGTTCTGCCAAAAAATTTTAGGGGTAGGGGGATGAAAAATATATGTTGTCCGATTTTCCACCCTAGGCCTAGCCGATATGCACGCGAAGATTCACGAAAATCGGTCGAGCCATTTCGGAGGAGTTCAACTTCAAAAAAGCGTGACACGAGAATTTTATATACCTACTCGTATTAGATTTATCGTTCGGATTCCACAAAGACGGGCACGTTTCAAATACAAGAATGAACTCTTTCAAGTCATTTTTTTCCCTATGTCATCAACGAGAACGACAGAGCGTAACTTTTCGTCACCCTCACTACTCGAACGTCGTTCCGCCATGGCCGCAAGCGAATAATGACAGAAAAATATCGCGAAGAGCTTACATTTCAATATTATTGAAGCCACGCCCCCTTAGTATCGCGGATTTCAAGATTTCCGAATATTCTGTGATATTATTACGATACTGCGATACGGCCTATTACACTATCAGTAATATCACAATATCGTGATAATATTGACAATGTAATATGCCCCAATGAAACAAGAAGATACAAATAAAAAAACAGTATAAAATTACTCATTAGTTACAGGCTTTATTTTGATTCCAAAACATACATTGAAGGTAACAAAATTTACAAACGTTACATGATATTTTTTCCTTCCATTTATTGTTCCTTTTTCTCATGTTTTCCAAGTTTCTTCGTTCCAAGTTCATCTTATTTTCATTATTTTTGAAACAGATATTAAAAATGCAGTAAGCAATTGGAGTATAAGAGCGGCATGGTATCCTTAGGCATTTTTAAACGGTTTTATTTAGCTTGCCCTGTTTGGGTGAAATCTTGCAAGCTGAATTAGAACTACCTACTTACCTACCTACCTACTTCCTTTTCTTTCATCCTACGAAATTGAAATTTTGCATATTGCTATGATTCCGATGACAATACATTTTTATGATAAGTACTGATAATACTTCTAGGGTTGGCTCCAGCCGAGGGAATTCAACGGTTGGCATGGTCACAATTTTTTTTCTCTAGTTCCTACAATGGTAGTATAAAATCAATTTATTTAGTTTTTAAATTATTAACTTGTTAGGAGACTGCGTTCGGGAAATTACGTCATATAAAATACCTTAGTGCCTGAAGTCGAAGCAGTTTAAGAAGTGTGTGCCAGTGATAACTTACGGATTCTAAACTTATGTGGCTTCAACCCATTAATGGCCTACTACTGAGCACGGGTCTCTCCTCTTGAGGAGGCCTAGAGCATTCTCCACCACGCTGCTCCAGTGCGGGTTGGTGGAGGGGTTAGTGGCCAACCCAATTATCGGAAGTTTTCATGCCGCCCGAGGGCCTCCGACATGGCTTAACGACTGTTATCTTACGATAACAACCGGGACCGACGGCTTTACGTGCCCTCCGAAGCACGGAAGCGCTCAAGAAATTTTTGCCACTAGCGGTCGCCCATCCAACTATCGACCGCGCCCGCTGTTGCTTAACTTTATCGATCGCTTAGGATCGACGTAAGCCGCCCCGGGCTATGAGTGATTCAAACTTATGTACCTACAGGTTAATGTATCTGAACAGGTAATTTGTAGTTACCTACCTGTTTTGGATATAGAACTTCAATGATGGGTCCCTTGTAGGTGCACGGTAAACAGTACTTCGGACATCTGTTCTTGCGCTTGCAGCCGGCGGCGAGGGTCCACAGCAGAAGGAATAGCACGCTTATCACTCTAATCAGTTTAGAATACATCATTTCTGTAACACATTTTGTGAACAATGTTATGTTGTTGTGATGGTATCCACATATAAGGATTTCAAAAGCAAAGATCTCACTAACATCTGACTCCCATAAAAAATAATCCATATAGGTACCGTCATAGACCTATAATGTAGGTATAATACTGTATATCGATATACAGTAGGTAACTTACCTGTTTTGTGGATTATTTATGAAGGGGTGATATCACCCTATATACCCTATATATGTAGCTACCTATACATCATCAGTATATTGTATGCCTCATTACCGCGGTACGTCACCTCACTTTCTAGAAATACAAAGATGGCTGATTAAATTATATTTAAGAGACGATGAGCCAATACATCAGCGCCTACATCAAGAATCATTTTAATGTTAATAGCCAGTACACAAGCGGACACTTTTCTTGCCTACCTGCCTAAATGGTCACTGTCGCCCTTGGACCTCAGTTACCAAAGGCTACACCGCAGCTTTGCCCATCCAGAAAATAAATTAAAGGTCGATGCATACGTAACGTGGACGGGACGTCGACGGGGCATAAATATACGTTCGTGCCCTGTTCCCGTCCCATCGACCTTAACAGCTGTTGTAATCCCTACCTTCTGCACCAGAGCCCTGCTCCTAACCCTCGGCCCTCCGAACTGGTTGCAAGGGAAGCAGGCGCCGTCCCCGCAGTGCCGCCGCTGCCGCCGGCACCCCCGCGACAACTCAAACAAGGATATCGCGATGTGCAGAAACACCAGCACAAACTCGTTCAGAAGTGGCATGTTACTGGAAATAAAAAATAAAATAACGCTACACAAGTACACACTCATAGCCCCCCACTAGGATTCCCTGTGTCGTGAGTGCCATGAACATTGGACATATGAACAACACACAAAGACAAGAACGCACACAGTTGACAGTACCGAACAGAAATTCAAACTCATCATTCAAGTTTTGGCTTCGCTGGGAATCGAACCCCTCAAACGGTGGAGGTCCGGCACGATAACCATTACGCCACGCGAATTGTCTCGTCACTAGAAAATCATTAGAACGTCAGTCATTGGAAAGTTATTATGGTTTCAGTGCTTACAGTAGGTAACTAGGTGCTTCAAGGAAAACAACGTGAGAAAACCTGCACATCTGAGAGGTCTCTAAAATGTTCCCAGAAGTTCCCTAGCTACGGCCGTGTGACACATACAATACTCACTTAAAAACCTCTCTTCACTTGTTACACTTGCCGCTACTCTCATTACAGGAGACGTAGCCGGTGCGAGTGCACGCCAGACAGCTCTCGAGGTAGGACAACACCAGGGTCACCAGCAGCACTATCACCTCCTGCAGCAGCTCCGTGTCCATACCCCCAGGGTCACTGGTAATCTGCACCGTACAAACCAGAAACCAGCTGCGAATGCGGAAACACCTACACCACTTTTATTATTTAGCTGGTGGGACCAAGTAGTAAACACTGGTGGATATTTAAAGATTTTTCCGGAAAACTCCAGGGGGCTTTGTTTATTCAGTTAGGGATATCAGGACTAAAACTGTAAAATCCCAACATTAGGGACTTTTAGTGGGGATTTCCGGAATGATCAACCAGCAGGCATTTTATTCTACTGTGAATCACATTGTTGTTCATCTTTTTGGAGTGAATAGGCTTTTACGAACTGCGCTCACCATCTTACAATTCATCTCCACATAACATTATACGGGACTGTGATCTAGCATTAGGTAACTGACACTAATAACTGAAGGGTCTAACAGCTAATTTATATTTAACTACCTACTCTTGTTTTCAGTGTTGTTATTGTATGCTCATGTCAGGACTGGACTTTGAGGCTGAGCGTTTATTTAATTAAACTGCTTAAAAGATTAGGCAGGTACATTAGAAGACCTGACCTGAAGAGATTTCGAACAACATACATGAATTACTTCCTGCACGGCGGATTATCAGAGTTGCAGACGACTCTCCTCTTTCCGCAAGCGAGCACCACTTGGAAGATTTGGAGTAACAGCAGTAGAGCTAGCAGTAGCCGGCTCCAGGGTATGAGCATAACGTTGTGCTCTGAATGGATTGATAATGCTACAAAAATAATCTTTTGGTAGGCTTGGGTTCACTAACGCCCCAACTCAGAGTCACTAACGGTTACTTAAATCGCTCCTTAGTAAAGAATTTGTATTATGATTCTCTACTAAGGAGCGACTTAAGTAACCGTCAGTGACTCTGAGTTGGGGCGTAAATCTCCTTACTACGCTTGTCAGTTGATAGGTAGTACAAGACTTATCCTAAGCAGCGATTAGGGTGTATGAACAGTATGTATGTGGTTTTTGGCAGCTAACGGGCTGGTGACGCCTTTGGTGTGGCGATGTTCCCATTTATTCCCACTTGTCCTGTGTAGTTCTGTTGACTTTATAGGCGCAACCTTATCAGGTAGACTTGATGGGTAGGTAGGTCAGGTAGGTGAGCGGTTCACTCATTGCACGGTTAAGTGGGTTTGAATCGTCCAAACACAATCTCAGTAGCTGTATTGTCAGATAGTTTCAGGCGAGTTTTTTAGGGCGTTTCTCGGTGGTCATACTATCATGTCATACTGATATGACCAACGAGAATAGTTTGTATCGGTGGTCATACTCCCCATTATAATTCTAATACCAACGAGCGTAGAGATTTACATTTACATGAAACTAAAATAAAAAAAGCGGCCAAGTGCGAGTCGGACTCGCCCATGAAGGGTTCCGTAGCAGCAAGTAACATAATATAAAAGTTCTTGTAGTTCGTTGTAACTTTGATCAATGTTTTTTGCGGTTTACGATTTATGACGTATTAAAAAAAACTACTTACTAAATATCATTCAAACCAATTTTCGTTGGAAGTTTTCATGGTAATGTACATCATATATTTTTTTTAGTTTTATCATTCTCTTATTTTAGAAGTTACAGGGGGGGGGACACACATTTTACCACTTTGGAAGTGTCTCTCACGCAAACTATTCAGTTTAGAAAAAAATGATATTAAAAACCTCAATATCATTTTTGAAGACCTATCCATAGATACCCCACACGTATGGGTTTGATGAAAAAAACATTTTTGAATTTCAGTTCTAAGTATGGGGAACCCCCAAAATTTAGTGTTTTTTTTCTATTTTTGTGTGAAAATCTTAATGCGGTTCACAGAATACATCTACTCACCAAGTTTCAACAGTATAGCTCTTATAGTTTCGGAAAAAAGTGGCTGTGACATACGGATGGACAGACAGACAGACAGACAGACAGACAGACAGACAGACAGACAGACATGACGAATCTATAAGGGTTCCGTTTTTTGCCATTCGGCTACGGAACCCTAAAAAGAGTATCAACTATTTCTAGTGCGGTTAGGTATTCTTTCTGAATCTTATAACCATCATGATAATATTCCAAAGCGATCCTTCAGACTCTTATGGACCACTAAAGACCACTTACCATCAGGTGAGATAGTAGTCAAGCATTAACTTATAAGATAATAATATGTAAAAAAGAAGGAAATGAACAAATTGACCAAAAGATACATAAATCGTTACTTAAATCGCTCCTTAGTAAAGAATTTGTATTATGATTCTCTAATAAGGAGCGACTTAAGTAACCGTCAGTGACTTTGAGTTGGGGCGTAAATCTCCTTACTACCGGTTTTTCCATTAATACTAACCTATTTAATGTCAACAGGACTACTCAGGACAACTGGGGATAAACCTAAAAAACTACTTCTTCCCAAAAGACCCGTTTCTCAAATGGATAATTCCCAAAATAACCACTTCCCAAAAGGTCAATTCTCAAAAAGTATTTCGGAATAGGACAAATCCCGAAAGAACGACTTGCCAGCCCCGAGTTACAGCAGTAACAGGTTAATAAAAATTCCTACCTAATTAATAAAGATTCCTGCAATAACAAGATGAACACCTAACTACTTATAAGCTAATTTCTCGCAAAAATAGCTCGCCATTAATTATACCTATTCTTTTATTATTTCCTTTAAATAATTTTGTCCATGGATGTCTTCGTTGACCGTTTCTTTCTGTAACGAAAAAGAATTGAAATGAGTCTTTCCACCAAAACTTAAACCTGCAAACAGACAAATTGTTATTAAAACTACTTTGGACAATGGTGGAACTTGACCCAAATCAATACCTTTTGATTACAAAAACAAAACAGAAAGAATGAAACAGGAAAAATGTTTACAGTTTTATTACATGGAGTAAATTCATACAAATGTTAGGCATACTAAACGAAACTTAATCTCCGATAGTAAAATCTTCATCCCCCGATTATTCAGCCCAATAAGCATTAATCCTGGCAGACTTGTACTGCTTGACGAAGATATTTCATGATCTGGTCTTTATTTATAGTCTATCCATATCCAACATCACTTGACTGCAATAAGCAGTAAGGTTCATAGAATCTGTCTCTTCCATAAGTCTCGGGAATATGCTACATGTGAACAGATTTGTAATTGAAGATTGGAATTTGTTGGAAGTTGGGAACTTCATGGAAATCTGGAACTTCTTGAAATTTTGGAACTTCTTGGAATTTTGGAACTTCTTAAATATTGGGACGTGTCTAGATTAGTTCCTATAAGGTCCTCGGCGGCAAGGAGCCTTTCCTGTACAAGGAATACTTTTTTTGCAGCAGCGACCCATCGCGAACATAGAGATCAAAGCGAGGATCAGAATATACAGTTGGATTATCTTTAACTTTCCCATTTGTCTGAAAAAAAAAAACAAAAAAAAATGTTTAGTTACAAAAAAATCACAATATGTTACAAATTTTCTAATTTAAATATTCTTAACAGTCTGTCTGAATTGTTTGCTATATAAATATAAATATAGTCTTAACTAGCAGTGATTTGCAGTGGATAAGTAAAGCAAAGCAAAACATTTGAGATTGTGTAAAGGGCTTCCAACATTTTTGTATGGAGCCTGGCATACCTACAAGTCCGCCATTTTGAAAAAACCTCGATTTGGCGGCCAGTGATGAAACATGTGTCAATCGATAGACTAAATGATTATGATCAAAAAGTATTCAGCGATGAAATGTCGTAAGTGGTATACTTTCTGAGATATTTGAGTTCAAAACCGTAGAAATATAAAGCAAAAAAACTTCGCCACGGCGGACATTGATGAAACATATGTCAATCGATAGGCTAAATGATTACAATTAAAAAGTATTCAGTGATGAAATGTTGTAAGTGATATACTTCCTGAGATATTTGAGTTCAAAACCGTACAAAAATAAAACATTTATAGTAAATTATTTTTTATTTTTATTATATGTACATATTATATTATATATTAAGTAAATAAATAATTATAAATACATATATAACATCTGGTTGAAGATCACGGGCGACAACATTCTAATTGCTTCAGGTAGTGCTGCCGGACTTCTTGAAGGAGCTTTTGGTAGTCTATTTTTTTGGTAGTATATTATTATATACTACCAAAAAAATAGTATTAGATTTATTTTTTGATGTCTACAAGCAAGGAGTTCCAGAACAGTATGAACTGTATTGTGAAGGAATTCCTGAAATAAGCAGTGCTATCATATGGGTTTCCTTTAAATAAACAGGAGAAGACACATTATTCAAAATAGCATAAAATGTTGAGAGAATTCTGAAGTTTCGCCTGTATCGAATGGGTAGCCATTTAAGTTAGGAATGGAACTGGGAAATGTGGTCATACTTACGTAAGCCGAAGATATATCTAATACTTAATTAAGAAGGCGCTCCAATGTATTCAGAAGTTCCTCTGACAAATCTGTACAACACATAGCATAATCAAGGTGAGGGATGACCAGTGTTTATGGAGTATTTATGGTTAAGTGTTTATGGCGATACAGCAATTGAAGTGTACCGGTCACTTTTTCCTTACCTCAGTTACGTTATGTATTATAAAAATTAAAAAAATTCGTCAAACAAACAACGGGTAGAGATAAAATCGCGGGATGGTATCTACTGCTCATGCATAGTGGGAAAAAGAACCTTGTCCTGTTGTTCCCATATAATGTGTGTTATATGGTTCTTGGCATGGGCTCGACATCAGGAAACATTGCCTTTATCACCAGCGGAATTTTTAGATTCAGTGATTGTCAGACATGATATAGAAAACTAAGCCAATAATGAATTTTAACTTTTGGTTTAGAGTAATTGACAAAGCTGTAGCCGCTGGTGGCAAATAAATTATTTATAAAACAACCTAGTAGTTTGCTTTTGCTTTGCTTATTTTTTAAATTCAAACCTACCCGTTATTAATAAATCAAGTACCTATGCAGCACATACACATAATTATGGCATAATATACTTATTTTTCATTATTGACCTAATAAATTCAAAATAAGTAAATGATCATTTTTAATGCATTATTTTTGTACGGTTTTGAACTCAAATATCTCAGGAAGTATATCACTTACAACATTTCATCACTGAATACTTTTTAATCTTAATCATTTAGCCTATCGATTGACATATGTTTCATCAATGTCCGCCGTGGCGAAGTTTTTTTGCTTTATATTTCTACGGTTTTGAACTCAAATATCTCAGAAATTATATCACTTACAACATTTCATCACTGAATACTTTTTAATCGTAATTATTTAGCCTATCGAATGACATATGATTTATCAATGTCCGCTGAAACGAAGTTTTTTGCTTTATTTTTCTATAGTTTTGAACTCACTTATCTCAGAAAGTATATCACTTACGACATTTCATCACTGAATACTTTTTGATCATAATCATTTAGTCTATCGATTGACACATGTTTCATCACTGGCCGCCGAATCGAGGTTTTTTCAAAATGGCGGACTTGTAGGTGTGCCAATTAGGTTGGATGCCCTTTGGACAAAAAATTCCAAAATATACCTGGAAGAAATAGCAGACAATTTTCTAAAAACGGTGGCAGTTTTGAAAATAATGACCATACCTATCACTTGCCACAAGGCGCTGGTTTCCTGCAAGCGATGTACACCTTCCTGGTGCAGGCGACGGCAGCTGACAGTGTTGCTAGAAGACTGGAGAGGAAGAGCAGAGCGGCACGGACCAAGCCCATGGTATCACGTGAGAGACTGCATGGCTGGGACCAGCTGGCATCTGGGGACAGGGCTGGCTTCGAAAACAACACGTGGCCGTCATGGCAAATTACTTTATTCAATGAAATTGATGATGATTACCAAATGCCCAAATTGGGCAGATTTTTTGGGTCAAGTTCCATATTCCTGTCTAAATTACATTACTCTACGATTACAATAAAATACATAAATTACAAAAAAGATTATGGGCTTTGTTGTAACGATAATAAACTGACGGCCTAGTCCTTACAATATTTTTGAACTCATGAACCTTAGGTAGGGACGCTATTCTATGTTTACTCCCAAATATTACAATTAATCAATCCATCAAAAGTTTCGCTGAATTTACTACGATATTTCGTAGCAAACGTTATCATTGTACATTCTAAAAATAGTCATTTTATTAAAAAAAATACTTACTGGATTTTGTATTTTGCGGGTTTGTGTGACGTACGGAAATTTTGATAGATGATCAGTTTTGCCAAATAGAACGTGTCATATTTGAACCTGCCTCGATAAAGTAGAATTGATGAAAACTGGCGATGAAACCTTATTTCCCAGATCATAAAACTAATGTGAAAATAACTGTCACATTTAATTACTGTTTTCCTACAGACATCAGAAACAGTGATTAAGGACTCTGTGGACATCAGTAAAAAATAGGTAAGTGTACAAACTAAAAGCGGCCAAGTGCGAGTCGGACTCGCCCATGAAGGGTTCCGTAGCAGCAAGTAACATAATATAAAAGTTCTTGTAGTTCGTTGTAACTTTGATCGAGGTAAATTGCAGTTTACGATTTATGACGTATTAAAAAAACTGCTTACTAGATCTCCTTTTAAACCAATTTTAAGTGGAAGTTTGCATGGCAAGGTACATCATATAGTTTTTTTAGTTTTATCATTCTCTTATTTTAGAAGTTACAGGGGGGTGAAACACAATTTACCACTTTGGAAGTATCTCTCGCGCAAACTATTCAGTTTAGAAAAAAATGATATTAGAAACCTCAATATCATTTTTGAAGACCTATCCATAGATACCCCCACACGTATGGGTTGGATGAAAAAATAATTTTTGAGTTTCAGTTCTAAGTATGGGGAGCCCCCAAAATTTAATGTTTTTTTTTTCTATTTTTATGTGAAAATCTTAATGCGGTTCACAGAGTACATCTACTTACCATGTTTCAACAGTATAGTTCTTATACTTTCGGAAAAAGTGGCTGTGACATACGGACGGACAGACAGACAGACATGACGAATCTATAAGGGTTCCGTTTTTTGCCATTTGGCTACGGAACCCTAATAAATCACACAGTAACTCACGGAAGTTTCCGACTCTTGGATTGGCCACTAACTCCTTTACAATTTTTCGCACTGGAGCAGCGTGGTGGAGCATGCTCTAGACCTCCTCAAGAGGAGAGATCCGTGCTCAGTAGTGGTCCATTATTGAAGATTATTGAATATTGAAGAATAGAGTATTGAAGATTATTTGAATATTATACATACACTAGTAGACCGGGCAAACGATGTTCTGCCAAAAAATTTTTAGGGGAAGGGGGATGAAAAATAGATGTCCGATTCTCAACCCTAGCCGATATGCACGCAAAGATTCACGAAAATCGGTCGAGCCGTTTCGGAAGAGTTCAACTTCTAACACCGTGACACGAGAATTATATATCAATACTAATAATATAAAGAGGAAAGATTTGATTTTTTGTTTGTATTGAATAGGCTCCGAAACTACTGAACCGATTTCAAAAATTCTTTCACTGTTGGGAAGCTACACTATCCCCGAGTAACATAGGCTAAATTATATTTTCAAAAAATTAGGGATCCTTAATAAAACTCCAATAAGTCGTAAAAAAATAAGAAAACCGAAGCAAAGCGAGGGCGGTTACTCGTATAAGATATACCTAGTACAGCGTGCATTTTGTCATCATCGAAGCAAGCGCTGTAATATCTTTACGACAGAAGCTTATTCAGGGCAGTAACGGTAATGGCAGTTATTATCCCGAACCCTTGTTAAAAAGCCCCAAATCACAGTTCAAAAACTTCAGAGGAGATCATTTGCGCGCGTGCGGAAAAATGAATCGCGGTGCGACCAAAACCTCCAGTGAAAAGGAAGTTGGCGTCTGATTTATATTCACATTCGGTTCTATTTCGGGACATTTGAAGCGTTGCCGTAAAACATTACTGTTTTCATTGGTTTAACGACCCGTTAAGCATAACTGGAGCAGAGTATAGGTGGAATTATCACCAGCTGCAGAGCGGGAGAGTTTCAGGTTTGAGGCCATCTATAAATTACCTCACACGTGAGGGGGGAGAGGGGGGGGGGTCGATGTAGTGTGACATTTTGTGACAAGTTGGGAGGGGGTCCTAAATTTCGTGACGTCACATTTCAAAATCAAATAATTGGTATGTATAGGTAAATATTGAAAAAAACAATGAATGGAATAAAAACTTATTTCGGAACTGCTGTTTTAATTTCATAATTTCTAGGTGTAAAATTTCACAATATGTGACGTCACACTAGGGGGGGAGGTCTCACAAATGTGACCAGCTGTGACAAGGAGGGGGGAGGGGTCAAAAAGTCATGAAATAAGTGTGACGTAATGTATGGATGGCCCCTTAGGAGAAAGATAAAAGATTAGATGGATGGATAGTTACACTTGTTAGAACATCGCAGAATAGTGATGTCTTCTGTATCGCTGATATCCATGGGCGTCGGTAGCCACTTACCATCAGGTGGATCGTCAGCTCGTTGGTCAGCTATTTCAATAAATAAAAACTTATCCCGGGAAACGCGGGCAAAGCAGCGGGCAGAGCGCTAGTCATCCATGTTTTTACTAACGAGTTTCACTTGCATTTTAGAAGTATTAGAAATTAATTATCACTTAAACTGATTCGGTGAAGGAAAACATCATGAGGAAACCTGCACTCCTGAGAGTTCTCCATAATGTTCTCAAAGGTGTGTGAAATCTACTCGTGGTAGACTATGGCCTGTACCCCTCATATGAGAGGAGACCTCGAGCCCAGCAGTGGGAGAATTATGAGTTGTTACTTTGACTGACTACTTCAGTTGATGTTTAGTTTTCTTGGCCAGGAACGCAGCGGTGAATGGTGATGCTTTACGTTGCTTCTATATATATGATTTATTTATTTAAATCTTTCATACATAAGAAGGTACAGAAAACAAAGGCGGACTTAATGCTAAAAGCATTCTCTCCCAGTCAACCTCCGGGAAGTGTGAGCACAACGATATCGCGGCACGATATGTTCCACTTATCACTTAATACCATCCACTTACACTTACCGCTTATTTGGCTCGCCTGCTCATTCAGGCACACAATAAATTAATGACCAAAAATACCATTTATAAATTTTCACACAGGTCCAAAGTTCCGTAAACTTCCGTGGCTTATTATTTGTTGCATAAGGGACATTGGAATATATTGTAAATCTTATGGAGCAGGAAATAAAGTGGAAGATCGTTAATAATCAAATAAAAGTAATGTTAGTATGAAATGTGGCTGTGCGTCTGCATATTCGACCGAAGTTTTCCATAGTGATGTCGATGAATCGATAAAAGTTATCGATCATTCAAAAATCGTATACCTAACCAATTACGTGACACAATCCTTTGGTTACATAATCTATCAGTCTTATCATAGTCCTTGTCTAACATTGATCTTGATTGTCCTCTGACAATAAGCGTATTAAAGATCATGGATAATCTAGACCAGGTACGCTGGCTTATGGTAGATTAGCAGACATCACACAACTCTGAGAATAAAATGAATAAAATGAATAAAATAAATAAATTAGCATTATGTACTTATAATTGAATATTATGAAAATTAATGAAGTCATATAAAATCTTTACGTCTTTTACCTATCAGTAGATAGTACAAATATTTCCTTATTACATTTTCTTTCACCGAAACAAGCGATAATGCAGTCGCGTCCATCAAGCGGGAGACTGACCGTAATATTAAAACTACATCTAAAATTGCACAACGCATTAAATTACAAGGTGTTTAAAGAGAGATTGGGGTCTAGGGCAGCAGTTTGCTGCTTCTTATAAGCAGTAGATTGTATGCAGCTCATTCACTAATATATTAAGGACAGACCCAACACGTGCTCAGAACGTGGCAGGTAGTTCATAAGAGAGAAAGAGAGAGAAAGAGAGAAGAGAAAGAGAGAGAGAGAAAGAGAAAGAGAGAGAGACCGTGCCACTTTTCGATTGTAGGAAGAAAATTTATTAAGTTTAAACCTTATTCTTGGCTTCGAAATCATTGGATATCGATAAATGTAACACTGGACAAGGACCTCTCTACAGTTTCCAGCGCTCTGGCGAGAACGGCTGCGCGAGCGCATGCGACGCCACGCGCCGATCCAAAAATAACAATCACTTCCCATCTATCGAACGATCTGCAATTCACAAATTATAAAATACCGAGATATAACCGAATTCGAGAACGAATAAAAGCTCGCCTTCCAAATTTAAAAGTTTCGAGTTTCCGTTAAAATTTAAAAAGTGAATTTCAAAGTGAAGTGAAGTGGTAACGGAACGGATAGTGACAAGACTGAAGGAATGTTTGTGAAATCGTACCGAGGTGAGTAATTTACAGTGTTTTCCGGAAAATGATATGAGATTTACGAATGATTCATTTGGTGTTCCGGGTGTGAACTTTTCAGTTTTCCGTTGAGCTTACGACGGTTACAGACGTACTATAAGCTCTCAATAAGTTTCTTATTTTTGCGATATATTATGTACCTACCTTAATAATATAGTTATTTATTATTTTGAGATTAGATACATACAGTTGATTATTTTGAGAGGTTGAACTGATTTTAAATTAAGTGAGAAAAATATATTGATGTGAATTAGGATCGAACAGTTTATTGTAACACACATGCGTTGTTTTAATTTTCATTTATGTATCATTAAAAATATTTAGTGCCAGTAACCTACCATCCTGAAGATAATAGGTAAGTACATTAAAATACTTATGTTTCCGATAGAGATACGAGAAACGAAACTGTGTTATATTTCACTTATTATTTTTAACCGACTTCAAAAAAAGGAGGAGGCTCTCAATTCGACTGTAGGTATTTTTTTTTATGTTCGTTACCTCAGAACTTTGGACTGGGTGAACCGATTTTGAAGATTCTTTTTAGGGTTCCGTAGCCGAATGGCAAAAAACGGAACCCTTATGGATTCTTCATGTCTGTCTGTCTGTCTGTCTGTCTGTCTGTCTGTCTGTCTGTCTGTCCGTCCGTATGTCACAGTCACTTTTTTCCGAAACTATAAGAGCTACACCATTGAAACTTGGTAAGTAGATGTATTCTGTGAACCGCATTAAGATTTTCAAACAAAAATAGAAAAAAAAACACTAAATTTTGGGGGTTCCCCATACTTAGAACTGAAACTCAAAAATGTTTTTTTCATCAAACCCATACGTGTGGGGTATCTATGGATAGGTCTTCAAAAATGATATTGAGGTTTCTAATATCATTTTTTTCTAAACTGAATAGTTTGCGCGAGAGACACTTCCAAAGTGGTAAAATGTGTGTCCCCCCCCCTGTAACTTCTAAAATAAGGGAATGATAAAACCAAAAAAAATATATGATGTACATTACTAAGCAAACTTCCAACGAAAATTGGTTTGAATGAGATCTAGTAAGTAGTTTTTTTAATACGTCATAAATCGTAAACCGCAAAAAACATTGATCAAAGTTACAACGAACTACAAGAACTTTTATATTATGTTACTTGCTGCTACGGAACCCTTCATGGGCGAGTCCGACTCGCACTTGGCCGCTTTTTTAATCGAAAGGAGGTGCTTGTCATGTGGTCCCACATAAATTTGAACGAGATCTGATAAGTACTTTTTGAGTAATATTGAAGTCTGTTATTTTTTGTTAGTAAAATTTAGATTATGATTATTACAAATATAAATTCGTAGATACGGAAGTGATTCCCTAAGCTTATTAATACCTACGATTATCCCAAGGTAAGTGTCAATGATTTTCGTGATCTTCCTACGAGTTTAGAATAATAAATAACGTTAAAACTTCCACCTCCGCACTATAGCGGACGACATTACACAATACGATACTACATCTAATCAGAGAACAAATATTTTTGTAAATCTTCATTTATTTTTCTGTTGCTGAGTGCCATTTGAATTTGGATTCTCATTTCAAGATTTACGTGCAATGATATTGTATATGTGTATGGTTTTGATGAAAATAACAGTACACATAACGTTACATTTCACTTTACATTATAATGCGGTATTTCTCCACGTACGGTACGTGTTTGACGATTTTTGCCTTAGCTCTCAGTTTTCAAAATCCTAACTATCCTTGGAATTACCGCAGCTGCTTTCAGTTGTAGGGTCGAGTTTTGATAAAAATTAACGTACATACATTGAGTTATAAGTATACATAGAGAAGACATCCCAAAACAAAATATGTGTCCCCGCCGGGAGGTTCTATTTTCAAAATTGAGCCCCTGTTCTCCTTTCAAAATCGAATGAATCCATTGGACATTGAAACCGCGCGGCGTCAATTCATTGGAACATACATTGTGTTCGCGGTGTCTGTTCTATATGCTAGTAATAATACTTCAATGCGTACATACAATTTTATTAGTTCAAAATATTAACGGCTCACTACTGGGCACGGGTCTCTCCTCTTGAGGAGGCCTACAGCATACTCCACCACAGTGCTCCAGTGAGAAGTTTTGATGCCACCCGAAAACCTTCGACATGGCTTAATAACTGTTATCTTACGATAACAACCGGTACCGACGGCTTTACGTGCCCTCCGAAGCAGATTCGATTTCAATCTAGAACATAAGTACAATTTATCTACGTTAAAACTTTTGGTCGTTGGGAAATTATGTGTTGGTTGTGTGTGTTCATACCCTAACGACTGTGTGAACTTTTTCCTGTGAACTGCGTCGCGTTAGGTGCAGAATAACATAATTTATGTTATTTAGGTATGACAGGTCCATTAGAGGGTATAAAGAAGCGCGGTTCGATAATCCAATCACTGGCTTTGTTTCGGTTCTCTGTTGTAATACAATGTGTAATTAACGATGTATATCAGGGAAGAGGGGTGGGGGGACGGAGTTAACGGCATAGATAGATATTGAGTTCTAACGTCGAGTCTTTCAGCCAAGTCTGGGTCTCGGACTAAGACCCGTATTCATAAACAGATCTCTGCTCAAGTATACAATTTCAGATCTTACAAATGTCACTTTTTCATATGATTTGACATATTTCAGCATCTTATACCGAATCTTCGTATTAGAAGTTAATTATCACTTGCTTCGGTGAAGGAAAACATCGTGAGGAAACCTGCACACCCGAGAGTTCTCCATAAAGTTCTCAAAGGTGTGTGAAGTCTACCAATCCGCATGTGGCCAGCGTGGTATACTATAGCCTGTACTCACATTAAGAGAGGAGACCCTGAACCCAGCAGTGGGACAATTGTGGGTTGTTGCTTTGCTTTACCGATTCTTCAGATCGTAGAGTTCTTAAACACGGACCTAAATCTTGTAGTTGAATGTGGTAGGACTCATTCAGTCAATCACATCTTGATCATTGTGCTATATATTTTTTCCTTTAAGTTTTAAAGGAGACACAAGCCCAGCATTGGGACTATTTCTACTAGAATAGAATACTAGGTACCTTATAAGTGCTTCAGTTGACTTCTAGACATCGTAGACAAGGGAAGTACCGACCGTTGCGCTCAAATATACATAGCTCCTGTAATAGGTCGTAACGTTTCGCCATTATATACGCCAGTTAGGAAGCAATTATGTTTTAACATGAATTCCACTTCAGCGAAACCGCTCCCAGTATTATTTTGAAGATTTCCCCTTGATAATAAAATTCGTTAAAATAATAAAAAACAGCCTATTTTTTTTATTAATTTTTCAATAAAATATATGATTGTGTACCCAAATTACAGCCTTTCAGTACTAAGGGTTAAGCCGTGGTTACAAAAGGTTGTACGCCGAAGGTCGAAGAACACCAAAAGGTAGACAACCCCTGGTAGAGCGCAATAAAGAAACAATAAAAGGGATGCGATGGCATGCGTGCAGTGCGATGGCATTTCGAAAATAATTCATTGCGTAGAAATGAGGTCACGACGGTGGAGCGAAGTTGCTGAGATGCGCAGCGGCGCTGCCAACTGACCGGTGTTGCCAGTTCACCAGGTGCAATACTGGCTATTACAGGGATGAGTATTTTAAATGCAACGGGTGCTCACGATTCGTATTTCATACCGATACTAGCTGTGACCCGCAGTTTCACCGCGTTAATTTGTGGAAAAAACTAACTACTAAAATATATGATGTTACTAGCTGCCCGGACAAACTTCGTTTTGTCAAAAGTTTTTGAAGTGAAAACTTCTTTAGTACGGGGGTGATTTGAAATTCGATGAAACGGAATTGTCCAGTAAAAATAGACAGACACATAAATTCTAAAGTGAGATAGGAAGCATTGTACAAGGGTACAGGAGTTGAGTTGAGTTGAGTTGAGTTGAGTTGAGTTGAGTTGAGTTGAGTTGAGTTGAGTTGAGTTGAGATGAGATGAGATGAGATAAGATGAGATGCAATTAGAAATGAAATTTGTTTTATTCGAAGTAGGGATCCCTCCCTAGTAGTAGGGGAGGGGGAGGGTTCATCTCAACATCTTGAAAACAAAATTTTTGATGATTTCACTTCTACCACGTGTGGATTGCACACAATTTTTAATTTTTTTTTATTATTAAACAAAACCTTCCGTGTGCTTTAAGGGAGATGTAAGTTATCCTATCTTTCAAATTAGATCAAACTGCACACGGTGTGAAAATTTGATTAAAATCGGTTAAGTAATTCAGGAGTCCATCGCGGACAAACAACATGACACGTAATTTATATATATTAAGATATAGCATAGAACCTTCCTCAATAAATGGACTATCAAACACGAAAATACTGAGATTAGCGCGTTCAACCAAATAAACAAACTCTTCAGCTTTATAATATTAGTATAGATTTTGACGAAGTCCATGACTTACTGAGAGTGCAATCGTGAGTACACATTGCATTTAAAATGTTTAGCGTCCGCGATGTAAGTTTAAAATCATACAGGGTTGAGGTTTAACCTATTTTACGAGTAACGTAAACGCTCCTATTACCGCCAGTTTAAGCTGACTTTGGATGAACTTCAGAAAATTAGATATACGCCGTTATGCTAGGACAGGCGTTTTAATTTATTCTTTATCATAATTAAATATTCTATGACATTCAGAACTTAAATTTAGTATTAAATGACACAATATTTTATAAATAATAATTTAATCTGAAATAGCGGCTGCTTCTATTACCGACCGATGGGATGATGTTGTTTCTATTACCGTTTTTCATGTTTCTATTACCGACCACTGAAAAAGGTACATCCTCCATACTATTAAATAATAAAAAAACAAAATAAATATTTATTAAGTTGGTATAAAACATTTGAGATCAATAATTACTATTAAAAACTGAGCTTTCTTCTTAATAATGTAGTTAAAGTACATATTATTAAAAACACTCTCTACTGAAATTTTATAAGATGGAGGTTAATATCTTAAAACAAGGTTTAGTTATTCCAATCCGTTGGAGTTACACATTTTGCCATCAAATCGCATCATCAGACCCTGAGATAGTCTATGATGTAGGTACTAGTTTTGCAAAAATAAAGTTATTGGCAAAAAAATTCTTAAAAACAGTTCCGATTCTCCTATTCAAGAGTTACACATTTTGTCCCCAAGGGACATCATCAGACCATAGAATGGTCAATGATGTACTGATTTTGCTGTGTAAATATTAACCAACAACAAAATATACCTTTTAACACGGTTCAATTATTCCAATCCGTTGAGGAGTTACATATTTCGTCTCCAATTCACATCATTACATCCTGAGATGTCAACAAACCGTTGAGGTGTTCCACTCTATATGTCCAGAACCCATCATAAGATCCTCACCATGATGTTAATGAGACCACCCTGAAGCAATCCCCTATTTAATACCGTTTAAACCATCCAAATTGGTCGAACATATAAAGAAAAAAAACATATACGACGAATTGATAACCTCCTCCTTTTTTGAAGTCGGTTAAAAACTTATGTGTGGCCTATAGAACATTTATGAACACAGGAACTTATAGCAGGCTTATCAGCATTTTAACTACAGTACGCTACATACCTACAATAAGAGACTTTTATAAATAAGACCGTATGGGTCGGTAATAGAATTAAGTATGAAGATTCTATTACCGACCTAAAAAGAAACAATAATAGGCAAAAATCCATAAGATAAAATATATGGCGTTAATTGATCCAATTATGTAATATACTCTTTAAAATGAAACAAGTTAAAAAAAACATGTAAAATTATGTATTAAAAGAAATAAAAGCTAAAATATCAACTATTGTAAAACATCTAACAACGCCATGGGTCGTTAATAGAAGCGACTTATAAAAATTATGTTTCTAATACCGCTCCAATGTAAAATTCGATTTAAACGACAAGCCATGGCCAGAACGGTAGTATTAGATGTTAATCTAAAAAACCAATGTATTATTTATTATAGTTACATATTTACATGCATGTATACACATTTAATTTGTGTTAATTTCTCTTAAGTAATAACGAGGTGTTCTTATGTAGCTGGGAGCACAACACTATGACACAAAAGTCCGTTGCCGCCGCGTCTCAATTATTGGCTATTTACTCTGTTTGCTGATTATTTACGCACACAAACTTTATTATTTTTGTTTCTCAATATACATACCTAAAATATTTTTAGGCTACAACTTTCATGGAATCTATAACATGCCTTAAAATAGTGATTAAAAAAACTGGCGGTAATAGGATCCAAATTTTGGGGGGCGGTAATAGGCGCGTTTACGTTACATGTTAAATTTTGTGAAGATATTTGTTACGTACTTTTTCAAGCAAAAACTACAGAACGGATATTTATGTTTAGCAGACAGGGAGACAATGATCTACAATAGGATAAAGAGTACTTATTATCCCGAAAAACGCTTGCAAAGCTGCGGGAGACCGCTATTGTTTATTTAAGAAAGAAAGAAAGAAAATTTATTAAATAAATTGTTTAAATAAATTTATTAAATCTTTCCTCTTCTTTCTCATAATACTTCGTACGTAGTTTTATATATTTTCATATTTGTGTATATTTATTTATATGTATATATGTATATGTATATATTTTTGTATTATATATACTGCATATATTTATTTATGAAGATATATATTTTTTATATTTAATTATATTATTTTAGTTATAGTTATTAAACATTAATTATTATTGAGTGCACGCCCTCTACCTTTCTGTCACTTTTCCAGTCGCAGGTCTGCTGGAAGAAATTTCGTAAGAGATAAGCAGAACCTTTGTACAATGTATCTGTTATTTTGTTTTCCTTTTAATTTTTATGTGTACATAAACAATAAATAAATAAATAAATAAAAGAAAGAAAAACATTTATTTCTGGCTAACACACACAAAATATTTATACTAAACTACATAATTATTATGAATTAAGAAATTAACTATACATGTTACAATGTTCGCGTGTGTTGTATTGCCAGAGAATGGTTCCCACTCAGCGTTATGCCGTAGCATTCGCCATTTCATCATATTTCATCATAGTATCTTAGGCCCGTACCAATAAAACGAGATACAAAAGTGACTTTTTACGGAAAAAAGAACAGCTGTCATGGCTGTCACGGCTGGCAGATGTGAAACATCGAAATGCGTCGCCACGATCACCAAGTCTAAAATCAGGTTTACCCCTCGCGTAAAGATGTTTCACATCAATAACCAGCAAACGAGGTGCCGTCGACTTTATCACCTGAGATAATTACCCAGGTGTTTTAAGTCTACTTTTAGTACTTATTTATAAGTACTTATTTCTTCTGTGCTTTTAGTGTACTTTATTCACCTATGCACCCAGGTGATTTAAATCTACTGATCGAGGTGAATTGATATAAGTAGACTTAATTTACCTATCATTTTAGTCAATGCTAAGTGATGTTGGAATGCTATTAAGAGAGGTGACAATGCACCTAATGGTAAGTGGCTGTCGTCGCCTATGGACATGAGTGACACTATTCGGAATAAGTAAGTCATCGTATGTAAAAATGAACTGGCAGGAATTCGGAACAAAAGAGAGTCGAGAAAAATCTGTCAGAAGAAAAATAGGTACGGAAAGAGCGGTTCCGAAAGATTCGGATTTTATATACTTAAGGTAGATGCATACTTAACGTGGACAGGACGGGGACGGGACGGGGACGGGACGTGTACCCGTGCGTGCCTCCGTGGCGTATGCGCTATCGTTTACATTTTTTAAGAAACAATGTTTTCAAAACTTCACGTCCCGTCTTATACGGGAAAGAACACGTTACGTATGCATTAACCTTTAGTTTCGGGGTTTTACAAGTAATCGTAGGGGATACTGGTAGCTAGGCCAGGCGGACCCCACAGCTATACTTAATATTATAAAGAGGAAAGATTTGATTGTTTTTTGCATTGAATAGGCTCCGAAACTACTGAACCGATTTGGAAAATTCTTTCACTGTTGGGAAGCTACACTATCCGCGGGTGACATAGGCTACATTATTATATTTTTAATAAATTAGGGATCCTTAGTAAAACTCCAACAATGTAACCCAAGGTGTAAAAAAATAAGAAAACCGAAGCAAAGCGACGGCGGTCACTCGCATTAAATAAGACATAAGACCACGCTTTTAAGTTGAGATTCATTTATTAATAAGAGCCTTTTGTAATAAAGAATATAGATTATTTTTATGAAAGTTAGATCATAAAAATAATGATCATTCCACTCATAAAGACCGAAGGACTTGTATTCTAATGACTATATAACCCAGTTTGTATAGCCCTCCCGGTTTCTTATCATAAACCGACACCGAAATCGAATCGTGCTTGAAGTACCGTGTTTAAACCGATTGCTCATGCTCTATCAATCGAAACATGACCTCAACCCCCGGAAAATTGGGACGCCCCTCATTTCCCATGCAGCTGGCAACGTCCCTGTCACCCATCCGAGTGAAGTCGCCGCCGTGCGCGCGCCGCACGCCCGCCGCCCGCCGCCCTCACTCAACACTGGACCTTCGTGTAGCAAAAAAAATTAAAATAAACGAAAATTATAATCGGAGGCGCACGACAATTACATTAATCAAGTATATAACATGGCGTCGCGCGCGCTCTCCCCATGTGTGACAACCCACTATGTGTGACATCGCAATATGTTTCGTCTCGCCACGGAACTTAAGTTGCTCGGATAGTGTAGTTCGTACGTATTTTATTGGTGTGTGTATTGTGTTAAGATAAATAGTGTGGTGTGCGTGACGGATATTGCAACCCTTGTTCAGCTCAACCCCAAAACCCTGTAAGTATTATTATATATTACATATAAAATGATCATTAATTATTATTTTTACCGTAAATTACTTTGTACACCGATTAACTATATGATTTTCTAGAATTGTCTCCACTAATGATATAATTCTCTGAAATAGAATGATATCAGCCAGCTATATACAAAAGTGACTGATTAATGCTTCAAATACGAATTAATGGACGTCTTCAGGTTCCCTTGCCAACACTACCAACGTTTCTTCGTAAAGAAAGTATAAAATCATTACAAATGTTAGAAAGGAAAATAATATATTTTTAATCTAATCTAAGGGTTGATTGGTGAATAATGCCATTATTCATTAAGTTTACCCTTTGTCTCGTCTTTTTTAGGGTTCCGTAGCCGAATGGCAAAAAACGGAACCCTTATGGATTCGTCATGTCTGTCTGTCTGTCTGTCTGTCTGTCTGTCTGTCTGTCTGTCCGTCCGTATGTCACAGCCACTTTTTTCCGAAACTATAAGAGCTATACCATTGAAACTTGGTAGGTAGATGTATTCTGTGAACCGCATTAAGATTTTCACACAAAAATAGAAAAAAAGCAATAAATTTTGGGGGTTCCCCATAGTTAGAACTGAAACTCAAAAATGTTTTTTTCATCAAACCCATACGTGTGGGGTATCTATGGATAGGTCTTCAAAAATGATATTGAGGTTTCTAATATCATTTTTTTCTAAACTGAATAGTTTGCGCGAGAGACACTTCCAAAGTGGTAAAATGTGTGTCCCCCCCCCTGTAACTTCTAAAATAAGGGAATGATAAAACTAAAAAAAATATATGATGTACATTACCATGCAAACTTCCAACGAAAATTGGTTTGAATGGGATCTAGTAAGCAGTTTTTTTTGTGTTTGTTACCTCAGAACTTTCGACTGGGTGAACCAATTTTGATGAATTTTTTTTAATCGAAAGCTGGTGCTTGTCATGTGGTCCCACTTTTTGAGCGAGATTAACGAGTAGGTAGTTTTTGAGTTATTCCTAATTTTGATAGCGGTTATTTTTTTTCAAGGATTATTGACGTTTAAAAAACCCACAAATTCTTTCCGATATTTTATCTTATCTTGAAATACAGTCGGCACCCAAGAACAAAAAGTCATAACTTTATAACATACAGTATTTATTTATTTATTAACAATAAACGTATCGCTGCCAGTAGCGTAGCGTGGGGGGGGCCGGGGGGCCTGGCCCCGGGCGGCACATGAAGAGAGGGCGGCAAGACACTCGATTTTTAAATAAAAAAAAATATGTATTTAAATTAATTATTTTATATTTTTTTAATGAAAATTGCGTTATGAAAAAAACAAGAAAAGTGCATTTTTAATTAATAAAAAAATATTTTAAATAATATGGGGGCGGCAAAGTTCATTGGGGGGCGGCAAATTTTCGGTCGGCCCCGGGCGGCAGGAGCCCACGCTACGCCACTGATCGCTGCATACAATAAAATAATCATGATAAAACACAAAGTAATAACAAATTTTCGCCTTGTGGTCGAAATTAAACCTCCCTTATTTTTGAAAATGTAAGAGAGATATGAATTATGCATGTTTAGATTTTTTATTTATATCTACGTTTGTTTTGTATATCATAGACCATTTTTAGGGTTCCATACGAAAAAACGAAAAACGGAACCCTAGTGCGTCTGGATCTCAAATATATTTTTGTTATAGTTCTACAATGGATAGTCTACAAATAATTATTCAACAAAGAACGAAAATTAAAGCTAAAAATTGATCATTCCCCCCTCCCCCTTATCTCCGAAACTACTGACACTGGAATTTTGAGAAAAATACAAAGAAGAACTTCTTTATTTAAATATTACAGGAAAACCTATAAGAAGTCTATGGTCTTTAAAAAACGGCAAAAATAAATAAAATAGGAAAAAAACGGTAAATACATAATCAACGTACGGAACTCTTTCCAACCGAGTTTAACTCGCATTTGTGAAGTTTATTTACCATACAAAACAGTTCAGTATAAACCATTTTATGGAATTCAAAATTCTCGTCACAAAAAATTGCACGAAGCTTGGTGGTACGAAGTTTGGTAGGCCAGCTAGTTTATCTAATACGCTTATCCTCCCTCGCTTTGCTTCGGTTGTCTTATTTTTTTACACATTGGGTTACATTATTAGAGTTTTATTAAGGATCCCAAATTTTTTGAAAATATAATATTATAGCCTATGTCACCCGGGGATAGTGTAGCTTCCCAACAGTGAAAGAATTTTTCAAATCGGTTCAGTGGTTTTGGAGCCTATTCAATGCAAACAAACAATCAAATCTTTCCTCTTTATAATATTAGTATAGATAATGATTACGCCAGAAGTTTTAAGAGTCTAATAATAAAGTAGAAAGCTTGTACAAACGATTCTCCGGAACCATTCCAAAGTATGTTTCTCGTTTGCATCAGTGAAGTACATTACATCAAAGAGGTTTTAGGTACGTTTACTAAGTCCTTGTCGGAAACCAAGCGGCGACATATGTCACTGTATACCAGTGTATAGAGGAAGTAACTTCGCTTCTTCGGCGGAAATTGAGACGCCAAAGTACTTGTTATATTGTGTCTACATTATACAGCGGTTCGCAAAGTCGGATAGTTTTGAGCCTCAATCTCTGTAGTATAGGAAGTCACACTTGCACACTCCCCCCGCAATAGGTTTTCTGTGTCGCGTGTGGCATGGACGACACATCGCAATAACACCCATGACCCGAGTACAAATCTGTCACATTAATCTGTATCTGTCCAATATCTGCCCCGGCCGGGAATCGAACCCGGGACCCCTCGCCTCGCAGGCAGGGTCGCTACTAACTAGGCTACAGGGTCATCAATGAAATGAGATACATAATCATGAATCTCATGATGCGATTATAGACATGCATTTAATTATCACTAGAAACAATAATAATAACGGAATAAATTTTATAAAATAAAATAGCTTTACCTCTGATGACAATGTTTTTGGTATGATAAGCATGATACTACACTCAGGTTTGGCTCCAGATGAGGGAACTCCTTAAAGGTTAACAGCACAGGCAAAATTTTTTTGCTCTAGTACATTGACACTATATACTATCGTTTATTTAGTTTTCAAACTATTAAACTGTTGTTTTATGTAAAAGAAAAACTTGAGAGGTGTCAATGGACACTCGGATGGAACGAAGTACAAGAATAGCAAAAACATGCAGCAAGTGTGCAGCAAATTTAATACCCCAGATTTGTTTTGGCACACTCTTTGCTATCCTAATACTTACTGCAAGAAACGAAAATATCTGGCTTGCTTTCTATAAGAGAGAGAGACAGACAGACAGAGAAACATGCGCACGCCGCACGACATGTAACGACGCCGCACGAGTTGTAACGACTAACGACGGCAAAAGTGTCGTTACAACTTTTCGTTACCAAATTTTCCGCCTAGCCCCCTTTCGCAACTTAAGAAACTAAAGAACTTCGTTCCAAAAACATAAACGTGTACTTCTGTACGTACGTGAGAAATTATACCTACTTCTTTGGCATCATTAAATAAATATTTAAAATTAATAATTTAATAATATTTAATATTAATTATATTAAATAATAATATTTTAATTTATATCAATAAAATAATACATGACTAATAGAGGTTCTATTTTCATTTTGTTGGTAGCTTTTTGCGGGCAACTTGACACTGATGCGCGCGCATCTTTTTGCGGTCAACTTTATCCTGTTACTTTTGTGTTATAAATCTTAAAACACTCTCATCATTTTTTCACAACGCGCCTAAAAAAGTATAACGTCAAAAAATGTTTGTGTCAGCTCCGACGCACGACTGGACTCCTTACGAAAAACGAATATAAAATACATAACGTTATCGTCAAATCAATAACAACGTCATCTAGTTTGCGATCGTCAAATCAGTAACAACGTCTGCGATCGTCAAATCAGTAAAAACGCCATCTAGTTTGCGATCGTCAAATCAGTGACAACGTCATCTAGATTCGGTAGTAGTAGTTTGCGATCGTCATGTCAGTCGCCATCTAGATTCATTGTTACGAATTACAAAACTAACGCATAACACATAACGTAACGGAGAAAGTTTGATTTTACTTTCCATAAATTTTCATAGCCCGGGCTTTTATATGAAATCGATTCTAAAGGAGTTAACTCCAATATGAATAACGAACAAGCTTGCAGGGCTATCATCCCCTACCCATGAACATCTATGGCAAACCTCCAAGTGCACTGTTGGAGGGATTGTAGTCGATTAGTAGGTTCCATTAGTGATTTCTGTTAAAAATAATATCAGTTAGTTTTTTAATCGATAGTAAGAAGACTGTGGAAGTTAGGACTACTGCTGTAAGTTAATCCTGTTAGTAAATATTCGTTGACTTGATAATATTAGTTACCGTACTTCGGAGAGCCTGCTAAAACGGTTTTCATTATAACAGTCCTTAATAAAAGTGCTCAAAATACAATAAAGCTATGATAACGGAGGTAGAACCAATAGTAGAACGATTTTTCCACACGTTATTTGTATGTAACTGTTTTCTAGTGTACGTTAAAAATACATATTATGTGCATAAATTATTTTCGATTTTTATTTTATAAAAGGTCGCTATAGAAATGGAAACTACCGCTTAATCAAATGGCGATCCCGGGTATGTCATTCACCTTTTAACCCATTAGCTGTAGGTACGCAGCCGCGCAGATATTAAAAATAAAATGCTGGAATTAAATATTCATGTGTAAAATGAAAACAAATTATTTTTCACGTGGTGACATGGGCTTCCTTTTCCCATTTTTATAAAGTAGATTTTTCCACCGATTTCGTCCATCTAAAATAACCGTGACTAAGGGGCTAACCGTGAATAAGTTAGAGGGGGGGGTCGATGTAGTGTGACATTGTGTGACAAGGGGTGGGAGGGGGTCCTAAATTTCGTGACGTCACATTTCAAAATCAAATAATTGGTATGTATAGGTAAATATTTAAAAAAAAACAATTAATGGAAATAAAACTATTTCGGAAACGCTGTTTTAATTTAATTATTTCTAGGTGTGCAATTTCATAATATGTAACGTCACACTAGGGGGGGGGGGGGGCATTGTTCAAATCTTAACGTATCAAGGATTCACACAGAAATGGTTTGTCACAACACTATTATTCATTATTATTACCATTATTCGTCAAAATCCGATTACAATGTTTAACGATTTGTATGATGATCTGGATTACATTTAAATGTTAAATTGGTCCAGTGGATTAGTGATTCGACTACAGCAACTAATGAACTGTTAATAATAATTATTACTATATTATTTTTGCCTTGGAGGAGGAAATATAAATATCTGATGTGTGATAAAAATAATTCAAATATAAAAAAGAACAACTTACTACTGTATTTTGTAACATAAAGGATTCAATATTCTACGGATTTTATAGATCAGCTAGGATGCTGAGATTGAGAATTTAATACATTGTTTGAGATGCAAGAGGTTGGAGTGAAATACACGCTTGAACGTAACCAATAAATCCTTTCACAATTACATGCTCGGGGATGCAAATGGATGCGTCGTACACACATATACATTATAGGTACATGTTGTAACAAACATATAAGCCGGTAAATCGGTCGTAGATTAGATCAGTGTATCGAAACTCGTGAGCTCTGGGAAACATACGGAATAACGGATACATACATGTCTTTAGAGTCCGTGGCTTCACCATTACAACCATCGCTAACTATAACAAATAATTATTATTTCACGACAAATATTTGTTACAAAATAATTATTTCTAAGGGATGGCATTGGTGTCTTTTCCGGTGTTACCAATATAATTATATTTTTTTGGTTTTTTTAAATACCTTTATTTTTTTGCAAAATATATCTATTTATAGGAGGTCTATCTATCTACCAGCCTTTTAGAATCTACTGCTGGACATAGACCTCCACAAATTGGCGCCACTCCGATCGGTCCTGGGCCCTCTGAATCTAGCGGCTTCCCGCTGTCTTCTTTAGGTCGTCAGTCCACCTGGTCGGAGGGCGACCTGTGCTCCTTTTACCGAGAGGTGGCCGCCAATCGAGGACGCTTCGATCTCAACCATTATCAGTCCTTCTGATGATGTGTTCTGCTCCTTGCCACTTCAGCCGACTGACTCTACGAGTTATGTATGTCGATAACTTTAGTTCATCTATGAACTTCATCGTTTTGAATCTCATCTCGCAGCAAAATACCAAGCATAGTTTGTTCCATAGCGTACTGTGTGACTTCTGTGCCTTCGAATGAGACCACTACTTAGCAAAAGATTAAGGTTATAGGAGATGGTGGCCACTAATCATCAATTTACTTATACTTATCTTATATTACTTAGATATATTATGCTTATCATCTCTTCAGTCAGTATTTTTTCCTTTTATCATATAAGTGAATAATTAATGTGGAGCTTCGCCCACGTCACTTTCTAATGACGCTAATGATTAATGGCCATAATTAACAGTTTAGTTTACAAGAACTTACCATGTGTTTCTGAAAACTATAAAGAGGGTCTATTGGTGTTTGAAGATACCGTAGCGTAGTTAGTTTTGAGGTTCGAATCTTGGTAGGTGCAGTTCCGATTCGCCATTAAATTGGCAGATTTAAGTAATATCATAAATATGAAAGTCTGTGAGTGTTTGTTATTCCTTTACGCAAAATCTACTGAACAGATTTTCATGAAATTTTGCGTACAGGTAGTCCATAATCTAGAATAAAAATTAAATATAGTGTACTTATTATTCAGGAAAACGCAAGCATAGCCGTAGGCAGAGCCTCATCTCAACTCTCCTATCTATGTCTACATCCATTTTTTTATGGAAATAGCCGGCATACGAGCTGACGATTCACCTGATGGTAAGTGGCTATCGTCGCCCACGGGCATCAGCAACACCAAAGGCATCACTGATGCGTCTCCGGCCAAGAAAGAAAGAAGAAAAAGAAAGAAAGAACTGGCTCTTAAGCCCCCAGCCGGAACATGACGAGTCGTTTGGCGGCTGACTCATGCTCAAGAGTGGTAGCTATCCAGGCAAACCCTATGGAGAAATAATAATAGTAATAATGGTATTAATTAAAAATTAAAATCAATATTACCAATATAATCCCTGCGAGGGTCCTACCACAAGCGGGCCGGATTTAGTCGCCTCTTATGACACCCACCCGGCGTGGGATTGGGGTTAGTATTCTAAGCCGCCCCAATACGGCTAAAAATCCATTTGAACAACAAACGAACCAGTAAACTAACAGTTGCTGTCCACAACAAAGCTCCAGCATAAAGCTGGCTCGCTGTAAATCTCCAACCAGTGATCGTAAACGCTCGCATCAAACGTTGACACGTTGACCGAGCAGTAAAATAAAACCGAATGACTCAAATCAATCAGGTTGGTTGATGGCGCTTCATTATACTGGATGTGCAGAAAAATTGTGTCAATTATACAATTTTATTTAGATACTAGCTGACCCGGCGAACTTCGTATCGCCTAACAAACTGTTTTTTTTTCTAAAATAAAAGTACCCTAAGTTACTCCTTGTTACATCAGCTATCTGCCAGTAAAAGTTTCGTCAAAATCGGTCCAGCCATTTCAGAGGTTAGCCGGGACAAACAGACAGACAGACAGATAGACAAAAATTGTAAAAAATGTTGTTATGCACTTAGTAAAAAGCGGTTATTTTAATATTACAAACATACATTCCAATTTTATTTATTTGTATAGAAGTGTACCTATAGAAAAAGAAGAAACATTCCGTCACAGGCATAGTAACAGTGTTTACAAATTGGTGGTACATTTATATGTAAAACTTGGATTAAGTTTGGATTTGCAGCTACCAACACAGATTAAGACACACAGAAAAGGGTCCCACTCAGAATAAGGCGTAGTAACTACGTCCTCTGATATTTCAGTGCGGATGCAGTTGCATTGGATATACATAGGCTAACCCTTGCTATTTCTATGGAAGGATAGACGGTACTAGGATGCATCCAATTATTATTAACCGCTAGGTGAATTCGCGTAGGGATTACCTATATGATTTTGTACTACCTATTGCTTGTACAATTTTGTTGCGACATTGTACACCGCTATTGTAATGAACCTGGTACCAAACTTTCTCGAATAATAGCCGTCTATTGTCTATGAAGATTGTATTTTTAAAATTTTATAATTATCAACCTACATAAAATTTAAAATATAAAAAAAAATCTTATCCGTCTGGCTACAACAAAATCTCACATGATTGGTATTTTCAAAATAAGTGTATATACATATTGAAGAGATGCATCTAAATCTCCGGAGAGATAACGATATCAGCGATCTCTAAACCTTTAGCCGCTGCCGCGCTGGCTCGACCGTATCTCCGTATATCTGCTGTACTATGTCTGGCATCTTGTGTGACGTCCATTTGATAGTTTTATGTGGATAATTTTATTCATGTTGCTATAAAATAAATAACTTGCCCCAATCGGGGGGCACGGCAGTGCCCCCGCCAAGTCGAGCGCGAAGCAAACACTGCCGTACCATCCTTTACTGGAACCATTTCGCCGCATTTTCAGGCCCCTATTTGAGAACCTCTGTATAAGACCAGAACGCAGAAATTTTTTTCATCTAGTAAGCTATAATCACATATTTAAAATCCAAAATTTCAAGTCTGTAGGTCATTTATTTCCGAAGTTAAGCGAAAGCAAAGTTTTGCATTTATGACACTCACTCACTCACTCACTCACTCACTCACTCACTCACTCACTCATGATCATCAGAATAGAATTAGTACTTCCCATAAACTCAGAGAGCTGAAATTTTGTACAGAGTTAGGGTTTAATGGCCGCATAAAGGGAAAACTATAAAAACTAGGATAATCGAAGATCTGTAGTTCCTGGTGACCCTGATTAGAAAACACAAGAGTTCACAAGACCCCAACCAAACTAATAAGAAAATCTAATAAAATAAATCAATATGCCCACGTTTCTACAAAAAGAAGTGAAATCTCCCCAAAAACATTCTGTAAAAAACTAGCCAAGTCTCGATGGAGCTGCTTGTTTATCTCTAAAAAGTAATGAAATCTAGACAAAGTCGTGCCAAGTCTAAGGTTCTTTACTGCGATTTCTTTATTATTATAGTTAATGTTGTGTGGCTGAGACTTGGCTAGTTTTTTACAGAATGTTTTTGGCGGGATTAAACCCTTACAATTGTTCGTATCTGGCGATTCTTATGGTAATCGTGTTTTTATGGGTAAGATAAGGAGATGTCCTCGAAAAAAGATTCAGCATAGAATTTATTGCTTTATTCAATTTTATATTTTGAGAAATGACGCAAAAATAATTTTTAATATTTTCGATCACTTTTTATCAGTGAAAGTATTACGAGCTAATAAGTTTCCAAGCAGAGTGGCGCCAAGTCCAGCCCTACTTCCAAATGATTGAAGAATCTATTTTATTTGTACCTGTAGCGATGAGGCACCATTCTTGGGCGCAGAACACTATTATACGAGTATAACTACTCCTCATCCGAATGTGCCTTAACTAGAACACCAGTGACAATGTAAAACGCGATCTATCGCGATCCTGTTAGCGGTATTGAATCATGTTGGTAGGTTGGGCATTGGTGACTCGCGTTGGGTGATTGCTGACCCCGGCGTTGGCCGCTTCTTCATTGGACGACACGATAACGACATGTTATGTATGTGTTGTGTACACACGCACACATGAAAGCTTTCATATGTGGTATACAACACACACATATGTAGTACATACATATGTGTATACAGCAGTGATAGCCTAGAGGTTAGAACGTTGGTCTCCCGAACGAAGGGGCACGAGTTCAAATCCTGGCACGCACCTCTAATTTTCAAATATCGCTCACCTAGTAAAACAACGGCACATTTACGTTTGTCATATTTTACAGAAGCGAATTTCAAAAAATATATAAAAATGTTTAAAATTAATTTATGGGTTATTTTTACGTTTCTATCAGATTGTATGGGTTTGGTTACTGGTATAGACATTAATACATATTTACCACTATGTAGATTATGCACTTTTAAACACGTATACCATATAAACTCAATTTCGCATTTTTTGCAGATGTGCCATTATATTACTAGGTGAGCGATATTACGTGCGTATTAGAAGTTAATTATTACTTGCTTCGGTGAGGAATCGTGAGGAAACCTGCACACCGGAGAGTTCTCCATAAAGTTCTCAAAGGTGTGTGAAGTCTACCAATCCGCACTTGGCCAACGTGGTACACTATGGCCTAATACCCCTCACATTGTGAGAGGAGACTCCGAGCCCGGCAGTGGGACGACTATGGGTTGTTGCCAATGAACTAATATGTTGCTTTGCTTTTATACAACACACATACATAATATAGCTGTCGTCACGACACCAGTGGGAGCTAGCGACGATAACGATATTATCGTGTCGTGTGTTAATGAGATCGCGCGCAGGACGATTTCATAGAAATATTCCTCATTTCCTCCACTGCTGTCGTTGCCGGTGTGTAATAAAACACAAAAAATGTTTCTGGCCATGTACCCTTTGAAACCATCAACCGATGTGGCCCACATTGGTTTCATTTGAAAGGCAATAATGCAAAGATGGTTTTTGACAACTAACAATGCATTCGCTTCATACATTAATACGATTTTCGACTTTTCCCATACAAAAATCTTCCCTAAACAAAATGTATTTTTTTTTCGTAATACCACACGCCGAGTATCCTCTAGTCTATAAACAATAAAAATGTTAAGTTTGTTTGTGTAAGCTTCAAAACTCGAAAAGTTCTTCACCGATTGAGCTCAAATTTTGATACAATATACTATACGGTTTAAGGATAGTTTAAAAAAATCCAGTAACTTATTTGCGACCAAAAACGTTTATATTGCAGAACAACGTCTGCCGGGTCGGCTAGTAAATTATAAAATTGTGTCGTTGTCGTGTCGTCCATAAAGAAGCGGCCGGGTGTTTGGTGACCCGGCGTCTTGTATTGGTGACCCGGTCGGGTGTGAGTGAACCGTGGCTCGGTTCAGCAACAACTAGGTCACGTTGAGCTGCGATGTAATGCGTTGTACTTCCAAACGCTGATGGAATCTGGAAATGAAAGCCACGTGGACTGGTTGCAAGTTTACAATAGAAAAACGGTGATTGAAGTAACGTAAAATTCGAAGCTGAATTTTATGGTTCTAGTCATTGAGGTAAATACTTATAGAAGACATCTCAAACAAAATGTGTGTCCCGCCGGGAGGTTCTGTTTTCAAAATTGAGCCCCCGTTCTCCTTTCAAAATCGAACGAGTCCATTGGACATTGAAGCCGCGCGGCGCCAATTCATTGGAACATACGTTGTATTGTGTTCGCGGTGTCTGTTCTATACGCTAGTAATAATACTTCAATGGTTCTAGTACGTATTTATCTCACTTGTAAATGATTCAGTTATACATTCATGTGTAGATAATGTATTGCTTTTCATGAAAATCCGTTCAGATATTTTTGCGTGAAATAGTAACAAACATCCATACATCCTTACAAACTTTCACATTCATAATATTAGTAAGAAGTAGAATACTGCCACAGGTCTGTGGATACTGCACACTTAGTACCACAGACATATAATATGTATATCAAGTTTGTGCTTAATAGTACGAATTTTATTTGACAGGAGTAACCACCCTCGCTTTGCTTCGGTTTTCTTATTTTTTACATCTTGGGTTACATTATTGGAGTTTTATTAAGGAGCCCTAATTTTTTTGAAAATGTAATATAGCCTAATTAGCCTATGTTACTCGGGGATAGTGTAGCTTCCCAACAGTGAAAGACTTTTTCAAATCGGTTCAGTAGTTTTGGAGCCTATTCAATGCAAACAAAAAATCAAATTTTTCCTCTTTATATATTAGTATAGAATAGATATAGATAAAGACGGCGTAAAGTAAACGCACATTGTATAAACTAAAATTTGTATTGTATGGGATCATAGATTTAGAAAACAGTAGATTCTCCCATACGCCCATATCGCCCGAAATATCAAGTGTCTGTCGCTATAACGTACTCGTAGAACTTATTCTTTCGTAGCCTTTTGTTGGTTACGAAATAAAATATGCTTCAATATTATAGGGAGTTGATAAACGGCAGCAAATCTGCTTCGTCATAAACGACATTTTCAGGCGAGAGGGTATTACGTGAATATTGTAGGGAAGTTCCGCGTAAGCGGCATTTTGTCTGTGATGATGAATGATTAAGTAGCAATGCTTGAAACGTTCTTGATTTGATTGTTAATGATTTATCTCGTTTTTAAAGAAGTCGCAAACGAGTCTGCGATACTGCTGATGTGTGATAGCTGCAAGACGTCGCAGTGATACGTACATATTAGCATGTGTCGCAGAGACTATAACAATATTGGTATATTTGGCCAGCAACGACATCTTTGCTCATGTGTGATTGAAACTATGCATTTATACGAATGGCAGACGCTAACGTCATCGTGCAAAATCTAGCATCAGTGTCACACGTGTGAACAGACAATAAAAAAAATGAACATGAGACGCTTATGTACCACATCATCATTACAAAATTAACTAATAAAAGGAACAAAACAAAAAGATTTACTGAAAGTTTAGGGTTGTAATTTAATGTTACGCAACTGTAAGAGTAATAATCGCCAAATAATAAGCGAGGAGTCTCGAAGGATAAATACCCAATGAACCCGCGATTATGTCCTAACGACAAAAAATAACGTCTCGAGGACGAACCGGCTAGGGTGGCTATGATTGTGAACATACTTTTGGACATGTACATCACGAACTGAAATCTAAATTCAAAATAATGTCACTACGGTACTAAAAACACCATTTGATAAATCGCTCTCACAAAGTAGTTCGTATCGCTATGTAATCTTTGCGCACCAAAAATTTACTAAAGAAAAAAAAAAGATACACAATGCCGAAATTGCCAATCGTTTACAGCATGGAGGAGAGAGGTTTACAGTAAGACTTGACTTACCTACTCAATTACAGCCAGTCTCAATTACGGCCAGCCAATTTGCATTCGATAATGACGTTCACAGCTCACTTGAGCTACTGACACATTCAAAACAGGTCCGACCTATATTCGGAAATTGTACACATGGATCATGCTCTACAGCACTTACGCCTCAACTCAGAGTCACTAACGGTTACTTTAATTGCTCCTTAGTAAAGAATTACCATACAAATACCATATAAACGCACTAAGTAGCGATTTAATTAACCGTAGTGATTATGAGTTGGGGCGTTTATGCTTAACATTAAGCATTAATTTATTGCTTCATATACGACTTAAACAAAACACATTGTCACCCGAGTCGTAAACCACAGATTATAACAAGGCATTCAGCTCTAATGAGGTGAATCTTTCGTCGTAGACAGAAGTACGCTATTCTTTTTCCAAAATTTTATCAGGAAATATTATTCACAAAGGGTATTCCTGGAGTAAAAGGGGCTGAAATTGTACTTGAATTAAAATCGACCTCAGGCCCAAAATCCATCCTATTCGTGGCCTTCATCTTAAATGGGTTCCGTTTTGACTGCGGAACCCTAAAAAGGAGGAGGTTCTCAATTCGATTGTATTTAAATTTATTTTTGTTCTTTTCAAATCGGTTATTTTTAACCGACTTCAAAAAAAGGAGGAGGTTCTCAATTCGACTGTATTTTTTTTTATATGTTTGTTACCTCAGAACTTTGGACTGGGCGAACCGATTTTGATGATTGTTTTTTAATCTAAAGCTGGTGGCTGTCATGTGGTCCCACATAAATTTTATTGAGATCTGACAATGGCATCCATGAGAAAACCACATAAGTCGTAAATTTGTGTTAAGATGTGCGCGACAAATTGACGAATAACTCAATATCACGCCAACCGATTTCGATGATTCTTTTTTTATCGAAAGCAGGTGCTTGTCATGTGGTCCCACATAAATTTGAACGAGATCTGAAAAGTAGTTTTTAAGACTTTGAAGTCGGTTATTTTTTGTTAGTAAAATTTAGATTATTTGGTGAAAATTTGTTTGCTTTTCAATCGTTAGCAGTTTACAAATAATTATTTTTAATGTTATATTTGTTCAACCTTGTTAATATTTCCTTTCTACAATATTCCAATAGTGGTACAATGTTGCATGGTTAATATTTAATATAATACCGAGAGCTGACCGTCCACAAACAAACCAAAGTTACCAATCCAAATACCAGCCTCCACTTCGCGCCTCACTGATTTCCAATATGGCTTCGATCTATCCACATTTATTTGTATGCTTCTGAAAGCAATCTAATGGAATTCTATCATCAAAGTGGAATCTATCATTGTTTTGCTTTTATTTTTTTTTAATGTAACTTGATATTTCAAAAGGAAAAGGCCGCCAAATGACTCGTGTTCTGGCTGGTGGCTTGAGAACTAGTTCTTTCTTTTTCGTCGATGGGTCGTGGTAACCTAAAAAATACGTGTTGCCCGTATCGTACACACTATTGGGTTTGGCGGTCCCGGAAGGAAAAAATGTATGTTTTATATAATGTACTTAGTGCCAAACATATCCATGCAAGCTTGTAAGAGAGTTCGGTACTAATTGCCACATGACACTTTACCTCTGTACTCTGTATGGTGTACGGCAGTCGGTATCACAGAACGCCATCTCCCTACATGCGACATCGCCGGTCTCATTACGCTAAAAACGACAGGGTTGCCACTACACCACAACACCTTAATGTTTAAAAAATATTTTACAATCTCTGAAAGTAAGTAGGATATTCGCTCGTTTTTAGGGAAGTAAAATCGAAACCCTTATAGTTTCGTCATGTCCGTCCGTCCGTCCGTCTGTCTGTCCGAAGCATAGCGCCGAAACCCTTAGTGCTAGAAAGCTGTTATTTAGCATGGATATTGGATATACATATTTATTAAAACTCCAGAATCGTAGAATAAAATATTAAAAAACATTTTTTTTCAGGGTACCTACCCTACAGGTAACGTGAGGATGATTTTTTTATTCATCGCACACCCTGTAGTGTGGGACAACGTTGAAAAGGTGTATCAAAATATTATGAGTTTTCTAAGACCATTTTTAGATTGAGGGGATCGCTTGCGAAATATTTGGCTTTAAAGTGCTAATTTTGGTTAGAGTCAAGTGTCCCCCCTTCCTGCCGGCTAAAAGTTTGGATCTGGACAAGTGAAAAATTCTCAAAAATCAATACTAATATTATAAAGCTGAAGCATTTGTTTGTTTGGTTGAACGCGCTAATCTCAGGAACTACTGGTTCGATATGGAAAATTATTTTTGTGTTTGATAGTTCATTTATCGAGGAAGACTATAGGCTGTATAACATCATATATTTTAGTAGTTAGTTTTTTCCACAAATTAACGCGGGTGAAATCGCGTGGCACAGCTAGTAGGTTATATGACGAATTTACAAAGCAAACTATCACGGCTATGTTAACACAAGTAGTTAATGAGTAATAGTCGATAAACTACTACCTCGGAACCCTACATTGCGCGTAGCCTGACACGAACTTACCCGGTTTTAAGTTTACTTTGATTTTAGCTTTTAGAGGTATGAATATATTGATATGTAAAGTAATTTACTTCGAAACATGTACTATCTACATGGACACACTGTTAACTTCGTTCCAGTAACGCTTCAGATTTCAGAGATCTTTCGGTTTGTATCGAGGACCATCCCTCCAGTATGTTATTGACAATTACAATTTTATTTTATTTTAAAATTTTGTTGTTAAACCCATTTTATCCGAGCAAGTGGACAACCCTGTGAATAATACAGCATCTAATGCGCTTGACCTTGTGTTTTCGTAGCTCATTACGTTATACACGTACGTTGCAATGTGCGCTACCGCTCTGCAGGAGATGATGCGGAGGTTTTTTTGGCTTAAGACGTGTTCTCGATTGCAGTATACTTTATTATGTACATTCATTAAACGGAGTTCTGTTACGTACCTACTGGGTTCCAGGTTGAATCCCTAGATTCTACTATCCTAGATTCTACTAACCTGGATTCTACTACGTATTATTAAAAATCATACTAATCTTATAAATGTGAATGTAAGTTTTTTGTTACGCTTTCACGCAAAAACTATTCAACCGATTTGGCTGAAATTTGGAATGGAGATAGCCTATACCCTGTATTAAAACATAGGCTACTTTTTATCCCGGAAAAGTTCAGGGTTCCCGCGGGATTTGTAAAGTGTGTTCAATGTGAATGTTTGTTTTTCTTTGATACAAAAAGTAATGGACTGATTTTCATGAAAGACCATGGTCTGGAATAGGACATAGGGTTCTTATTAGGTACCTCGGGAAACACGGAAAAAGCCGCGCGCAGAGCGATAGTGTATAATATGTATTTCTGTTACTGAGTTAGCCTATCTCTCTATCAGCCCTTTGAAGTCCAGCTGGACTGTATTATTGTTATTGTTTCCGGATCTTGTATGTTTGTATTATGAAAAAAATGTTTTTGAATATCTAATATAAAATTCTCGTGTCACGGTGTTAGAAGTTGAACTACTCCGAAACGGCTCAACCGATTTTCGTGAATCTTTGCGTGCATATCGGCTAGGGTTGAGAATCGGACATCTATTTTTCATCCCCCTACCCCTAAATTTTTTTTTACAGAACAACGTTTACCCGGTCAGCTAGTTTACTTATAAGTAATGAATCCAGTATAAATTTACTTTTTAATAATCCCTATTTAGTACCCAAAAATCCCTCCATAACAAGTACGGTCGGTACAAGTGGGTTCTTTGGCTCGTTTTTCTCAAAGTGGGCGATAATGCCGCATTACGAACGTTAAGAGCATTTAAAGGGTGTTGAAAGATGCAAATAAGTTTGAGGAAGTCAGATGATTTTCATTAGTTAATGGTATAACAATCTTAATATAAATCAGTAGGTACCTGGCCAACAGATTTTTGTTTCTTTTCCTCCGTACTAAAGGGGTATAATGCAAAGTTCATCGAAATGCTTAAAGACGTTTTTGATTAATAAATATAATAGTGTTTAAAATAAAAATTCTTAATTAGGCGTTAAAAGAACATAACGCTTTAAAAATGATGATAGGTATTTTAAGATCCGTAAAAAAGGACGGCTCAATTTTATTCCGAAAATTGATCGTGAAATAAGTAAAACCTGTGCATAAATACAACTAGATATAGCCAAACCAGTGCCATAAAGGAAGAGAAACAATTGTAGCCAAATATAGTTTATTATCGTTTTAATATTATCATTTCAAATCCATTTCTGCATACATACAACGTTATGATACCGTCGTTGAGTAATCATAAATTCTAATAGTAATGAATAAATCCCTCGAACGGGCCAATTACAATGGCACCATTTGCCAAAACCATTTGAATCAAGTGAGGCGTTCAGACGCCAAAAGATACGTTGCTCAGTCATTACAGATAAGATTTAACAATCAATAATGTACACATGTGATTTTAAACTGATGTTAAAATCATGATGTTAAATTCAATATTATGTATGTTAAAAAATACTTCGATACTTTTCTTAAAAAGAGTGATGTTCACAATATTAACACAAGAAATAAGGCTAGACTGATTGTGCCTAGTTTTAGACTCAGCAAAACTGGTGGCTCGTTCATGGGTAGATGTGTAAAAATCTATAATAAAATCCCGTTAGAATTAACAGAAATGCCATACTGTAAATTAAAAACTCATGTAAAAGGTATTCTCATGAAGAAAGCATATTACAAAGTTGATGAGTATTTAAATGACAAGACTGCTTGGACATGAGTTTTTTTTTTATATTAAATATTGCAATAAGTAGAATTAAGTGCTGTCTGTAACTGTGAGTAGGAAAAAAATTATCGCGGGAGTTTCTTGCCGCTTCTTCTCCCGGGACCACTCACGGTAGGGATTTGTTGAAGCGATGGCGTTAAGTGACTTTCGAAAAGTGTTTGTAACAAACCTACTTCGAATAAAAATTCATTTCATTTCATTTCAAAATTCATTTCATTTCATTTCATTTCATTTCATTAATGAACTGATTCAATTGTAGGTGGTACATTATAATTTATCTATTCTGTGGTACACTAATGTCAATTACAGATACTTTGAAATACGTGACCATTTATCGTCTTATTCCTGAAATCATTATATGCCTCCTGTGATGAGTGATCTAAGTCCCTTTTTGTGATTTAAACATAGAAATTTATAACAAAAAATTACGATTTTTTTGGTCTAACTCACGTTCTTCTATCTGCTATAGTTTTGGAGATAATTTTGTGCAAACTGATATAACTGCACAGGTTTTGGCAAAAAACGTGAATATAGATATATTTAAAGTTGTAACCCCTATAAATAATTGCTCAACAGATAGTTTTTTGTGCTTCGTCCTATATCTGCGATTATATTAATTTTCACATTTTATTTTTCAATATATTTATCATGAACATTTATTTATTTAGAGTTATATCACTGTAAGCCGATTTTTTTCAATACTGATTAGGGTACAATTCTATATGAATCTACCTATATTTTTTACTTCATGTACATATATCAGTTTACACAAAGACAATTTACAGGTGCAACATAATTTAACTCTACTTGTATTATTTATCACATAATATTAGCACACATTTGAAATAAAAAAGGTACAACTCACAGGTTTTTGGTGAATTACTTTAATATTTAATATTTACTATTTACTACAAAAAACTAAATGTACGGTGACAGTAAATATTTTTATATATAAAAAAGGTACTCATGTTACACCTATGTATGACCTAGCTCACTTAGTTTATGAACTAGAATTTTTTTGAACTTGTTTTCGAAGTGTCGATTTTTCACTTGTATCACTTATCACAGGAGGCACAGCATTCATCTCGAATTATTGGTGGCCATTCATTAATGACGTAAGGGCTCTGAGGGGGAGGGGGTCCTCCAAAATCTCTACATGCCCTTATATTGTAGGAGGAGGGTTTATCTTAAGTTATGAGTTTTAGTGATCAATGACCTTTCCTAAAACCAGAAAAATACCTTCTTAGTCAAAAATAGTCAAAATTATCCTTACTTAATAAAATGATATACTATAAACTGAATAGTTTGCGTGAGAGACACTTCCAAAGTGGTAAAATGTGTGTCCCCCCTGTAACTTCTAAACTTAAAAAAAATGTATGATGTACATTACCATGCAAACTTCTACCGAAAATTGGTTTGAACGAGATCTAGTAAGTAGTTTTTTTTAATACGTCATAAATCGTAAACCGCAAATTACCTTTCATTATGTTACTTGCTGCTACGGAACCCTTCATGGGCGAGTCCGACTCGCACTAATTGGCCGCTTTTATTTCCCTCTCACTCATCGTTACAAATCATCCTTTGAGTAGTATAAGTAGGGGCTCGACCAAAATTAGCACTATAAAGGCAAATATTTCGCAAACGCACCCCTAAATCCAAACATGGTCCTAGAAGACCCATAATATTTTTCGAAGACCTTTTCAACGATATCCCACACTACGGGGTACGCGACGAATAAAAAATTTCATACCTGTAGGGGAGGTACCCTGAACAAAAGTTTTTCAGTATTTTATTCCACGATTCTGGAGTTTTAATAAATGTGTACATATGTATATCCATGCAAAATTACAGACGGACGGACGGACATGACGAAACTACAAGGGTTCCGATACTTCCGATTTTACTTCGGAACCCTAAAAAGTAAAGCGTATTGCTGCTGAACGGTAGAGAAGGTGGATTTCCATGACTGTGCTGCTCAAAAGGGAGGCTGCAAACATAGCGTAGCATTTTTGATGTGGATCCATAGACGCAGCGAGGAGCCATCTGCCACTGAAAAAAAATGTTACGGAGCCCAACCACAGCTGGCTATATAGATACAACTACGAAATTTATATAAGTTAAAGATATGGTTCCCAGCTCAGTTACTATTGAAGATAAATCATATATTGTCTTTTTACAACGGAATACCATTTTCTACGAAGTTTTGAGTTTTTCGGCACGTTAAAAAATAGTTTTTTTGGCGTTTTCATAGAAGTGTTTGAACGTTTAAGCACTATACAATACTGATACATAGTTAAAAGGTGAATTAGGCACAAATGGGACACTTAATTTGTTTCAAAGTCACAATTATCCAAACAAAACATTGCGCGCCGTATCGCTGCCAGCGGCTAAGACCTTGTCCAGAAGGGGCGAATTCGCCGCGAAACGTTTCGCGCGAATTGATTCGCGCGTTAGCGAGATACTGGGTGCCAATACATCCCGTCCACAAGTATCGCGCGAATTCAAAATACGCGCGTAAATCGCGTGCACTTCGCCAGACTCTCGACTCGCGCGTGATTCGCGCGTATTGCGCGCGAGTCGAGATACTAGAGACGCCTTGTTGCGTCCAGTTAACGCGCGAACTTCAGTCGAGTGGACGTATCGAGGATAATGGAGCGCCAAAATTTTGATATGGAAATGTTTATAGACGAAATAGAAAAAAGACCGCCGTTATGGGATTTGGATTATGCCAATAGAATTATAAAACGCAGGGCTTGGGAAGAATTGGTGTCAATATTTTCTGATAAAGATGACTCTGAGGAGAAAAAGAAAGATATTGGGTAGTCATTATTATTATTTATTTTATTGATTAGTTACAAACAAAGAAAATTAGATCATTTTGTCCTGCCACGGCAGTCGAAGCCGCCTTCGTTCAACTCCATTTTTCCTACTGACTAAATTCGTCCCCAAATGCTCGCGCGGTGATACGCTCCTTCTGGACGCAACTGTCGCGCGTGATACGCGCGAGAGCATCGCGGCGAATTCGCCCCTTCTGGACAAGGTCTAACTGGCGGCGACCGATATCGTGACGTCACACGCGCCCGCGTAGTTTGAATTTTAGCGGCCGGAACGGCAATGTTTATTACTTAATATCTTCGTAAGTAATGGTCCGATTTGGATGATTCAAAAAGATATATCATTCATATGCCATAAAGAATCGCGTGGATACTAGTTCTATAGAATTTGCTATAACTTTACTGATCCTCATTGTATATGTTACCGGCAAAAACCAATTTCAGGTTAAGTTGGCCTAGGCCAAACTAGTTTATCCTTCTCGTGTCAGGTCAAACTAGTTCGGCCTAGTCCAAACTAGTTGGGTCTAGACCAGACTAGTTTTTCCCGACACGATTAGGCAAAACTAGTTTCTCGTCAGTCACTGATTAGAACCGAATTTTTACGGATTTATATTTATTCGACAAATCTTTGTGCTTAAAACCTCATAGCCCAGGCCAAACTAGTTTGACCTGAAATCGGGTTTTGCCGCTAACATATACACTAAAAAGAAAAAAATCTATGAAATAATGACCGCTTTAATTTTTAAGTAAAACCATTTTTATTAAAAAAAAAATCATCTCAAATAACGATTGATAAGTGACAGAGTTTTGAGGTAACAAACATTATAAATAACAACTGAATTCAGAACCATTTTAAGGCGGATAAAGCAAGTGTAACTATGAATTTCCATTTAAATATTTCCAAATTCATTTAAATACTACTTTCTACTAATATTATTAATGTGAAAATTTGTGTGTTTATGAATTGATGTTTGTTAGTCTTTCGCACAAAAACGACTGAACAAATTTTCATGAAATTTAGCAAACAGGTAGACCATGATTTGAAATAACATTTAGGGTATTTAATATCCCGGAAAACCAGGCAAAGTCATGGTCAGAGCGCTAGTAAGTCATAATGCGGATCTCCAGCTTAACTTTTGGCTCGCAATGCGTCGCATTGACTTTAGTTTTGTCCAGTGACAACTATTACTATTGGTCGAATTGTCGAATAAAAAATGATCTAGGGCCCCGAATAGGATACTTACTTATTTGATAACATTTTTAGAATTCTACTTAAGTATGTGCATGCTTTTGTTGCCTAGCTTCAACCCGTAAATGACCCAATACCTATGTACCCACCTAGGTCAAGAGCATACTCCACCACGCTGCTCCAGTGCGGACTGGTGCAGGAACTAAATCAAACCAATTCAAATGTCGGAAGTTTACATGCCGAATGACGGCCTTCGATATGGCTTAACAATAAATATAATGTTACTATTTATAACAATCAGAACCGAATACTTCACGTGCCCTCCGCAGAACGGAAGCGCTCAAAAAATTCCGGGTTTCATGAGAGATGAATGTGTAAACGTTTATATACATATTTAATAGTGATTCCCTTAACTTACTTTATTACATTTACGCTAAGCACCAATTAATATTTTATTTTGGGTAGTAAATAATGTATTATTTTTAACATATAACATATAACATTAACATAATAATATAATTTATATATACATATATAAAATAAGGTACTTAATATAATCTAGCTTTCAGTTCTTCTTTTGCATGTAGGTACCTAAAGTTCTATACCAAATCACCCAGTCCTACGTACAATAACATTCCCAACATACCCAAAAATATTCGTACATACCCCAAATATGTACACATCATGTATTAATGTGCCTACACAATTTATTTATTCCTATTCGATAGCACTAACTTTCTACGTCCACTTACGGTTGGTAAGTATCGTATCGACGTGTTGATAGTTTGCGAAGTTCTTCTGTGGTCTGTCTTTATAGAATTATGACTCGCACTGTCTGTAGTGTAGCGTAACATTTTATTATGGACCATGGGAAATTTAAGACAACATCTGTCGAACTTAGTGTAGGGGAAAAGATTGAGACATTTTAAATAATACAATTGTTTGGCAACAGAAAATTAATAAATGCGAAAATTGCTGCCGATTCTTTTTGATCTTGACCTACATTTAACATCGGATTGATATTAAATGTACCATGCGTGAACCGAGAGGAAAGTGATCTGAATTTTTATTTTTATTTTTAAGGCACCCATACTATAGTGTGATGTCAATATTGAAGTCAGTTATTTTTTTCATAAAATTTTGATCATTTATATCCGTGATAACTTAAAAAATATTTCCTTTTTATTTATCTGAGGTGAACGTGAAAGCTCATGATCTGTGCATCGCTCGAACGCGCTGTGTTGGAGTCGCAATTCGTTATCTCTGTGGACCACAACCTGGACCACACATGGCCCCCGTGGATTAAAACCAATATCGTGTAATACAGTAATACTCTACGTGGACGTACACGGTACAATCGTAGATACAGTTATAGCCACCATCAATCGGGCAGCGCTCGGTCTATTTTTACTCGCATATAGGTCATAGACGCGTGCAGTTTCATGCGATATGCATAATGCATTATTACTGAGCGTGTTCTAGTGTTTAGGAAACATTAGGTGATTGTTCTCGATGTAACTAATCTAGATTGAAGTCTAAATGTATGCTTTACTACTCTCGAATCATTTCGGAAAAGTTATAACCAGACCCCTCTTTCCCACTGGGCACTCTGGGCACGTGCCCAGGGCCCCGTGATCGATAGGGGCCCCCTAGATCCTGTCAGATCACTAAATGATAACCGATATTTATTACTGAAAAACTTTTTTTAGAGGATTGCTTATCTACTTTCTTTGCTTATTGTAACAAAATAGTGTTCTGTCAAAGTCACAGGAGCCCCATTATACTAATATGCCCAGGGCCTCTAGTAGGTTAAAGACGGCCTTGGTTATAAACTTGTACTGAGCTATCGCCGGAAACGCCTAATGGTGATAATTATGGAAAATGATTCCTATCTACCTTGGTTCAAGTAATAATTATTTGAGTTATTAAATACAAACATACAATAAATTAAATCTTTTCGTGTCGTGTTCTTATTGTTTATGTTTCTCGAAGTTTTTAAATTATCCGAAGTAAGCTTAAGTTATTGAAGCATACAGTTTTGTTATAACTTCAAGAAGAAAGCACTGAAGGATTTTCCCCTGTCAATACTTTACTATAAATAAATATACTCTTAGAAATGTATAACAACGGCGATTTCTTATTAACAGAAATAGATAGGTTATAGAAAGCAGCTGTTATAAACAAACAGTAGGTGAGTAATTAGTTTGCACTGAAACATTTAAATAGCACGTATCGTGGAGGTACTTGGCAGACCAAATTCTGTAGGTACATCCAATATCAGTCTTACCATAGAGCATAGAAGGTAGAAGGAGTCCATCTCTGTGTATAAAAGGTATCCGTGAAAACGCGTCCAATTACAGGAGGCGCTGCGGTGCAGTCTAAAACAGCTATGTTCGAATATCTATTTATCAGACACTAGCGCCATTCTTTACGGGTGGCATAACTCAGCAAACTTAACTCCGTCTACAACAGCCATTTACAACAGTTTACAGAAAATAGAGGTTCCAATAATGGCCATTTCAGAATGGCGCGAGTGTGTGAAAATAGATACATATATGAACATGGCTGTTGTAGACGGAGTGAAGTTTGCTGAGTTATGTCTACCGTAATGAATGGCGCTAGTGTCCGCCAAATAGATATTCGAACATAGCTGTTGTAGACCGCACCGCAGCGCCATCGCGCCACTCGTAATTGGACGTATTTTCACGGACACTTTTCATATACAGAGATGGCCTTCCTTCTACTCTATCTTCCATGCATAAAACTGAATATCAGAACAAATGACAGCTGTCAAAACAAATGACGACTGACGATTGTCATTTTTGAAGTTTTTGCATTTATTTTGAGGGTTGTCATTTGTTTTAACGCTTCACACTCATTTTGAGTTAGAAGTTTTATATCTGAGAGGGAGAGGAAGAAGGAGACACTCACACACAGACCGTTTAGTTAAAAGTAACATGACATTTGTTAAGCGGTATTCGCCGGGACAGCTAGTCATAGATAAATAGAATATTGAGAATGAGCGTTATCAACAGACAAATAGTCATAATTATGAGCATTAGTTGAACTATAAATAATATCGCGAATATGACGTCTGTCTGTTCAGTCATTAACGGCTTCAAGTGCAATAAAACAACTATATAATTTGCGGGCGCCTGTCATCGGGTCGAGCTCGTAAACCATATCGTATACATCAGGAAGTCGAGACTCGGGATACACCTACGTATATCATGAATACTAATACCACAATGTGACTCGTATGGCCGTGTGACGCAATGGTTACCATCCTGGATCGCCGTGCCAGTGTCCTGGGTTCGATTCCCAGCGAGGCGAAAATTTGATTAAATTTGAGTTTGAATTTCTGTTCTTGGTCTGAGTGTGCATTCTTGTCTTTTTGTGTTCTGCCGTCATAAGGAAAAAGGGCACATCTAACATTTTGTAAATTGCGAGAAAATCAAGTTTAAAAATCCAAATAAAATCAGTAATATCAAGTCTAAAAGGTACAAATCCACATATGACTTTTCAGTGTAATATTTTGCAAATGCAATAATAAAATATTACAATGAAAAAGCACTTTTATTTACGTTATGCCTTTTCATTGTAGTAAAAAGCGGCCAAGTGCGAGTCGGACTCGCCCATGAAGGGTTCCATAGCAGCAAATAACATAATATAAAAGTTCTTGCACTTCATTGTAACTTTGATCGATATTTTTTGCGGTTTACGATTTATGACGTATTAAAAAAACTACTTACTAGATCTCGTTCAAATCAATTTTCGTTGGAAGTTTGCACGGTAATGTACATCATATATTTTTTTTACTTTTATCATTCTCTTATTTTAGAAGTTACAGACACACATTTTACCACTTCGGAAGTGTCTCTCGCGCAAACTATTCAATTTAGAAAAAAATGATGTTAGAAACCTCAATATCATTTTTGAAGACCTATCCATAGATACCCCACAAGTATGGGTTTGATGAAAAAAAAGTTTTTAAGTTTCAGTTCTATGTATGGGGAACCCCCAAAATTTATTGTTTTATTTTAATTTTTGTATGAAAATCTTAACGCGGTTTACGGTATACATCTAGTGACCAAGTTTCAACAGTATAGTTTTCATAGTTTCGGAAAAAAGTGGCTGTAACATACGGACGGACAGACAGACAGACAGACAGACATGACGAATTTATAAGGGTTCCGTTTTTTGCCATTTGGCTATGGAACCCTAAAAAGTGATCTTAATAGTACATGTAATATGACACATGAAGGTATAACTGCCAGTTGTGACTTTTCTTTTACATTACATGTTAGGGTTGAGTATTGTTAAACATTAAATAAAAGAGCACATTTGTCACAGTTCAGTTGTGCCCTTTAAGCTTTTGGTATTTCCTGTTTAGCGTGATCCTAAAAATCTACGAAAAATTAGGCAGATAGGCATTTTTTCCTGATTCCGAATATGTCTAACTCAATTTCGTAAAAAATGTTAGTTGTGCCCTTTTTCCTTACGACGGCAGTGATGTCCATGGCACCCACGACACAAGGAATCCTAGTGTGGGGCTATGAGTGTGTGGCTTTTAATAAACATTAGGTATTTTATAGCGAAATCTTATTTTAGAAGTTGTTGAAGAAATTATGGTAATGCTATGTAAAATTAAATATCGCCATTCAAGTCACACGAAGTGCAAATAGTTCATTGTCTTAGGCTGATGTCATCATTTTAGTGACGACACGGGTCACATACTAGGAGAATATTAATGTGGTGATAAGAGTAATTAAGGAATTACTAGGTCATTATAATTAAAAATAGGTAATAATTTTAATAAAAAGAGGGGTGTCATAAGTTTAACAAGTGACTGTTTTCAGGGTTTCGATTTCGTCATGTCCGTCCATCCGTCTGTCCGAAGCAAAGCGCCTAGATCCTTCGTGCTAGAAAGCTGTATTTTGGCATGAATATACATATTTATCTCAATCTCTAAAATCTCTAAAATCTTAGAATGAAATATTGAAAATTATTTTTTCAGGGTACTCTCCCATACATGTAACATGGGGATGATTTTTTTTTCGTGACGTACCCCATAGTTTGGGGTATCGTTGAAAAGGTCTTTCAAATATATTATGGGTCTGCTGAGACCGTTTTTCAATTCAGGGGCAGGTTTGTGAAATATTCGACTTTAAAGTGCCAATTTTGCATGGAGTCAAGTGTGGGGGATACTGCCAGCTAAACGGTTGGAGATGGACTAGTGAAAAATTTCACAAAAATGGGTTGTTTTGTATGATGAATTTACAAGGAAAACTATCATGGCATGATAGCCTAGCGGTTAGAACGTTGGTCTCCCGAACGAAGGGGCCCGAGTTCAAATCCTGGCACGCACCTCTAACTTTCAAATATTATGTGCGTATTAGAAGTTAATTATCACTTGCTTCGGTGAAGGAAAACATCGTGAGGAAACCTGCAACCAGAGAGTTCTCTATAAAGTTCTCAAAGGTGTGTGAAGTCTACCAATCCGCTCTTGGCCAGCGTGGTAGACTATGGCCTAATACCCCTCACATTGTGAGAGGAGACCCCGAGCCCAGCAGTGGGACAATTATGGGTTGTTGCTTTGCTTTTGCTTTTAGTCGATAAAACATCTTCGGAACCCTACAATGTGCGTGGCCTGACATGCACTTGGCCGGTTTTATCAGTGGCAATTTTGTTTTAGTTTTTTAAATTTCTATATAGAAGAAATTTCTATAGTTATTATACACAATTATACACAATGTATTAGTACAATGTATATGCACGCATGTATGTAACACAACACTATTTTATAAAACTTGGAAAATTTTATATTTTCATGTACAAACTGGCGCTTCGCACGCGGCTTCACCCGCGTTTTCCGGGAAAAAAGTTCCCTAATAACTTATCATGGTTATGTCATGGTTAATCATGGTCATGATCTACCTATGTGCTAAATTTCATGAAAATCCATTCAGTTGTTTTTGCGTGAAGTAGTAAAACATCCATACATCGTCATAAACTTTCAGTAGGAGAGGTTCTTTCACCATAATTCTTAACAAAAAATAACCGACTTCAAAATTAGGGATAACTCAAAAAGTACAAGCCATATCTCGCTCAAATTTCAGTGGGACCACATGACAAGCATCATCTTTCGATTAAAAAAAGAATCATTAAAATCAGTTCACCCAGTCGTAAGTTCTGAGGTAACAAACAAAATACACTCGAATTGAATACCTCCTCCATTTTGAAGTCGGTTAAAAACAAAGAAATTCCTGAGAATCGTACTCAATGCGGCGTGATACCGCACTAGCATGTCCGAGTACCTAACTACCTAACTACCTACAATACCGACATGAAACAATTTGTATAGATTGCACATGAGATCATCATTTCATGGCGTTCCCAAGGCTGTGACCTAGGCCATCCAGTGCAACCTAGCCGCGTCTTTACAACCGGGGCAATAAAGACAGCTATATCATTTGCAAGAGCTGTATAACGCTCGTTAATTTTATTGCTCAGCCTTCGTAATGAGAAAGTAATACTCTTTGTTTATCATCCTGGTATAATTTACTGTCTCATCCGCTAAAATCTGGATCTTCACATTACAATTAGGACATTTTTCAATTATTGTTTGCATAATTATGTACTACAATACTTAACTTACTTAGAAATTACTTAGAAATTCCTTTTTATTTCCAAAAGTATTAATGCAAATCAGTTACGATGTTTCTGCGAGAAAGTAAAAGACGCACAGACAAAAAATATATTAAAAATCGTTGTTCTGGACATTGAAGTATTATTACTAGCATATAGAACCGACACCGCGAACACAATGTATGTCCCAATGAATTGGCGCCGATCGGCTTCAATTTTCAATGGATTCGTTCCATTTTGAAAGGAAAACGGGGGCTCAATTTTGAAAATAGAACCTCCCGGCGGGAAACACATTTTGTTCGAGATGTCTGTTCTATGACATTATACTTCAATGGTTCTGGAATCTATTGCGCTAATAAAGAAATACCTACTAATACTTTTTCTCAAACAATTATTACCTTTTAGGATTTAATCTGTTGTTACATATAAATCATAAACAATCTTCTTTTATTTCTATTAAATGCAAATTTTGTTTGTTTCAGGGGACCAAAATACTTCAAGCACAAGCAGAATTAACTCAAAATCCAGTATACAAAGTTCCATTTTAAAACCTAGTCGTTACAACCTAACCAATTTTAATCTAGAATTCCTAGGTTCCTAAATAAGGTCCCTAATTACCTTTTTAATCATAAGCAAGCTGTAATATATTAGATAGATTAAATTTTAACAATAATTGTGAATTATATGATACTTGATACCAGCTTTGGAAGAGCTTGGGTTAGATGTATGGAAGCAGTTCATGGAAGTAGAAAGTGCAGGATTCGATTCTTCGTTGGTGCGTCGAAGGGTAAAATAGGTGAGTCGATAGTTTATCATTAGTAAACAAAGACTTCTATGTATACTACTATATAGTAGAGTTTCCAACCGTCCTGTTTACCCAGGACATGTCCTAGCTTTTGTAGTGTCCTGGGACGTCCTGAATAGTTTTTAAGCAGCTCCTAGGTTTTAAATTGTAAATTCACGCGCCTCTTAAAATTCTTACGTTACGGTGCAACTCTATTACTGCGTCCTGTTTTCAAACTGAATTGTCCTGGTTTCTTCAACTTCAAATCCTGGTGTTTTAAATTTGAGGTTGGCAACCCTACTATATAGTGGACTTAAATTAAATAGCGCTCGAGTTCGACGTCTGTCAGCGAGTTGGTTATACTGCTCGCACTTATGGTATTCATGAAAAGATTAAGCGGGATAGTAAATGAGGTTTGGAAATGAGGTTTGGTTTGGAATTGGAAAACACACACGGACTACATATGTAAACAATTAAATAAATTATCTTTTCTTCTTCGCAAACTACATAATGTCGTAAACAAGGAAACACTAATGTCGGCTTATCACGGATATATTGCTTCAACGATACGCTATGGCATTATATTTTGGGGTAACTCATCTCAAAGGGAAGAAGTATTAAAGGCACAAAAAAGATGCATCAGGGCTATGTGTAAATTAAAACAAACTGAATCCTGTAAACCGTTCTTCAGAAAGTTAAACATACTAACAGTGCCATGTTTATATATTCTAGAATGTACAACATTCATAAAACGAAATCCTGAGTTATTTCAGTTCCGTGAGGGAGTGCGCCATCGAGACGAACTAAAAATGGTGCCGAGTAAAAAGCGTATACTCCAACAAAGTTTTTTCGGTAAAGCCCCAGTACTATATAATAAACTTCCAAAGGCAATACGCAACACCGAAGACCCCCGTATATTTAAGAAAAATGTAACCGAATATTTAATAAAAAAATGCTATTATCATATAAATGAATTTATAACTGATAGGACATAAAAATAATTTAGCTATATTAATTTGACAATTTCATTTAATTTGACAATTTTATTGTATTTTATCTCTCTTAGAATATAATTATTGTCTGTACCGTTTCGCAATGTTTTGTACTAACATTTAATTTATTGCAAATTTTTGCTAACCTGACTTTGCACGCCTAGTAGGCGAGGATAGGAGATCTGGAATACCATATAAGAACTATGTAAAAATAACCTTATCCTGCAAATAAAGAATTTGATTGATTGATTGATTGATTGATTGAAAATTGAGCCTATAATACATAGAAGTACAGTACGGCCGACGTATCTTGGCGCGTCTGAACTTCGCGCAGAAGGCTGCGCAGTAACATAATTCGGCAATGCTCGGTACGCGGCGTATTGTCTCAGTCACACGTTAGCATGTTCGTGTCGCTATCTCTGTCTTGTATGCGCTAAAGTTCGCAGAGCCTATGTTCAGACGCACCAAGACACGTCAGCCATACTGTAGGTATTATTAAACTAAATTGCTTGTTATTTTACCTGCGTATATAATGGTTTGTATCGAACTACAGTTAAATATCAACTTACAAATTACAATCAGGTAATGTATGGACGTTCATCGGTTATTTACATAATTTGATGGAACAACTTGCTCTTAATCTATTCCATGTGATTAATTGAATAATCATTAGCACAAAAGATCTCTTTGCCACGGAAGCAAAAACGGATATCTTATCCACCTAATCCTAACGAGATTTAGTCTGAGATTGCCGTCTTCATTTATGGATGAGGTTAGGACCAAGGGAGATTGATTGGGTCTACTACTATATGTCTTTATTTCCGGTGAATTGTCACTCAATGATGTGTGCTAATTATACCGTATCCCGTATCCGTAGTTCTGTATTAATTTATTCTTCGTTATAAATTGAGTATTGCAACTTCAAAGTATGTGAAATGTTTGGCCTTTCAAACGTAACTTTCAACATGCAACGTATTACTGGATCCTGGGTTAGATTCCTAGTGTAGTGGAAATTTGGATGAGTTTAAAATTCTGTTCTTGGTCTGGGGGTGTGTGTGTGTGTTTATTTATTTGCCCGACTTCACTAACATTAAATAAATAAATAAATAAACGCTAACACACTCATACCCCCGCAGTAGGTTTTTACCTGTGTCGCGGGTGGCATGGACGACACATATAACACATCACAATAACACCCATGACCCGCGTACAAATATTTATCTGTCACATAAATACCTGCCCCGGCCGGGAATCGAACCCGGAACCCCTCGCTTCGCAGCAGGGTTGCTACCAACTAGGCTACAGGGTCGTTAATATTGACCAATATTGACATTATATAAATATAATGTGTAACTATAACGTGGTTATCCAACACACAAAACCTATCACTGAAAACCAAACGCTAAACGATATCTGCCCATAATTAATTAAACGTTGGTGACAAAGTGACCTTCGTGTCGTCAGAGCACCGTTTGGGCAGACTGGGCAGGAATAATCAATCTCGTTCACGGGAGGCTGGGCTTGAATTGATACGAGTAACGTTAAACTGCTTACAAAGAGATGATTTTGCCTCGTCTTATCTGTAGTGCGTTTCATTTAAGTTTGCACTTTTCTATTATGTTGGTAGCATTGAACCCACACATAAAACGTTAAACACATGACTTGATAACACACATACTGAGGATGAGGATAATAAGTAACCTATATCATATTCCAGTTAATTTAATCTTAAAAGAGCAATTCTTGTATATAAATATCGCCGTATTAGAGCTAAAACCAATTATCTCGATTTTTGGGCTAAAAACACTTTTTTACACCATTCGACTCAAAAAAATCTCTGCTTTCGAATGGTAAAACAAATTTAAAGCTAAGTCGCTTAGATCCGATGGTAATACCAATTAAATTGGCTTACTTTGCAAAAACTACTTACTCTAAAAGTGATTATATCGAGATAGTACATAAAATTCCATAATCTTCCTGTGATAAACACGAATAAGTCATTTTAAAACGGCTTAGGTCTGAAAAATTTGGACGGTATTTCAATGTTGTGTACCATTAAAACCGTCAAACTATTCATATATAAACGTTTTTTTTTCTATCTATTTACGTACATATTTGTGTAAGATTAAGACAACAAAACACAACAACCACGGATAGTGGTTTTTAGCATTAAATTCATAGTTCGATATGAAATAAATCTCTGTAATAAAACACGATAACCAGAGATAGTTTGTTTAACCATAATAAAACTTGAGTGGTAGAACCAACTAACTGAGGTACATTGCAACAGTTTTAGGTCTTTACTGTATTATTTATTCCATATCTATACCAAAAGTGAATATGGTTGTAATCTACTGATTCTAGAGCATAAGAATACGAATAAAAATGAGCCTGTACGTCCTCGGAATCATATAAAAAATTCGTACAAACTTTCAAAACGCAATAACTTTAAAATATTTTTTCCCTAAAATGGTCGAGTTAGTTGGTTTTAGCTCTAATACGGCGATATATATATTCTCGGAATCTCGGAAATGGCGCCTACGATTTTCATGAAATTTAGTATGCAGGGGGTTTCGGGGGCGATAAATCGATCTAGCTAGGACTCATTTTTAGAAAATGACGTTTTATCCGTGTTTTCAAGCAATCAAAAACTGCTACAATATCATTGACTCTTTCTAACTCCTATTGGCGTGTAATAATACTAATCTTATTGGGAGCAACTAACTGCATTAACGACACAGAACTACTTCAGTAAATGGCGTTGTTAAGCGTAAAATACAGAGCAAAGCTCGGTTAACCAGATATTGTCTTTTAATATACAATACAAAGTTTTAATTTTTTGTTTGTTTATCTATACTAATATATAAAGAGGAAAGATTTGATTTTATGTTTGCATTGAATAGGCTCCGAAACTACTGAACCGATTTGAAAAATTCTTTCACTGTTGGGAACACTATCCCCGAGTAACATAGGCTATATTATATTTTCAAAAAAAAATATTAGGGATCCTTAATAAAACTCCAATAATGTAACCCAAGGTGTATAAAATAAGAAAACCGAAGCAAAGCGAGGGTGGTTACTCGTAATAAATAAACTCAAAACTACTGGACCAATTTCAAAATTATTTCACCAATTTAATGCTGTATTATTCCTGAATATCATAGGCTATATTTTATTTAAAAAACATCAGTGATCTATACAAGCAAAGTGAGGAGAGTTACTAGTTTATAATATTTTTAGATGCGAGGTTAATTTAAAATTACATTAGATGAAAAAAAAATTAAAACTTCGACGTAATTAAAGAGGTTCCGTAATGAATAATGAAGTCTGATTAACCTGTTATTATTCTTGCAGCAGTAAATAGTCGTAAATCTTTGCAGTTATGGTTCATGAAGATTTATTTGCACTTTCAGTTAATAACAGAATGATCGTAATAAATTATCTCAAAGTTATTTACATGACGACCCGTGTGGGCCGTGTGGCGCAATGGTTACCGTGCTGGCTCACCGTTCGATTTTTTTTATGCCATGCAGGCAAACGAGCAGACGGGTCACCTGATGGTAAGTGATCACCGCCGCCCATGGACACCAACAGACCCGCTAATTGACACGCTTCTTGAAGGACCCCTTGTCATAGCTTAGTGGGAACACCGATGCAGGAAGTTCGTTCCACAGTTTACACGTTTAGAGAAAAGTGAATAATGAGTTTTATTTTCTGTTTTCATTCTGGGTGTGTTCTTGTCTTTGTATCTTGTCTATGGCACCCACAACACGGAATCCTAGCTTTTCTGCCCTTGCAGAAAAAAACGACCTGACACCATTGAAGTATAATGTCATAGAACAGACATCTAGAACAAAATGTGTGCCGCCGGGAGGATCTATTTTCAAAATTGAGCCCCCGTTCTCCTTTCAAAATGGAACGAATCCATTGAAAATCGAAGCCGATCGGCGCCAATTCATTGGGATATACATTGTGTTCGCAGTGTCGGTTCTATTATTACTAGCATATAGAACCGACACCGCGAACACAATGTATGTCCCAATGAATTGGCGCCGATCGGCTTCAATTTTCAATGGATTCGTTCGATTTTGGAAGGAGAACCTGGGCTCAATTTTGAAAATAGAACGGGACACATTTTGTTCGAGATGTCTGTTCTATGACATTATACTTCAATGGTAATAGTACGCGCAACGTCGCGTAGTTCCGTGTGTAAATATACATATTAGTTCGGATTTCACCGGAAGTTCGCAGCTACTGGCTTGGCTCAAGCGTGATGCAACTTTCAATTGTTGGAATAAGCTCGTGAGTCATCACGCGAGGCGGGAACGTACTCAACGTTAGTATGTTAGTATGTTACACATCCGATGATCGGTATTGTCAGAAATATTTTCATGTTGTTGCCTGGAAATAAGTGCCGCATTCCGTTCCGCTTAGGTGGGATGTTTATGTGACTATTAGGAGTATTAGGTATATACTATGGTTAGATGTGCTGAGAAATTTCTTTCACCATTTTTTCGTGATGACAAACTTTGCTGAAACAGTACATATAAAAATTAAGTTCAGATGCATGATGAAATATACGTACCTATGTGACTAAATGCTTCTGGATTTGTAAATTGAATTTTATGAGATCAGGGTTGAATTAAAAGATTCGTTCACGTCGTCGTTGTATATTTCTCAAACTCTATAATAAAATTAACAAATCACAATCATACTTTTTTCACTGTCTTTACAAAATAAATTCAAAATACGAACCACTAGCCATAGATAACCTAGTAGCAAGTGCTACTAGGTGAACAAAGCCGATGAGAAATTTAATACCCCAGATTTGTTTTGGCACACTCGCTTGCATGTTTTTGCTATCCTAGTACTGACTGCAAGGAACTTCGTTCCATCCGGGTGTCCCTTGACACCTCTCAAGTTTTTTTTGTTTTTATTTTTTTATGATAAGTACAGCATAAAAAAAATATAAAAAAACTTTTGACAGAACGAAGTCTGTCGGGGCAGCTAGTTTTTATATAAAAATGATAGACCAATAAAACGCTAAAGCGCTAACACACTCATACCCCCCGCAGTAGGTTATTTACCTGTGTCGTGGGTGGCATGGACGACACATATAACACATCACAATCACACCCATGTCCCGAGTAGTCACAAATATTTATGTGTCACATAAATTTCTGCCCGGCCAGGAATCGAACCCGGGAACCCTCGCTTCGCAGCCAGGGTCGCTACCAACACAGGCTACAGGGTCGTCAATGTTTAAAATAAAAAGTTAGTTACAAGTTTAATGCACTATCCCTCCTATGTAAAAAAATTGGATTTCTAAAATCTAATTCGGGAGAAATACCTATTCATAGTAATTTAAGTAAGATCACTTGCACTATGCGATTCTGGGCCTCGGGCCTGAGAAGAGAGAAGAAAAAGAGAGAATGAAAAGTACTGAATGAGCTTTTTAACCGACTTCAAAAAAAAGGAGGAGGTTCTCAATTCGACTGTAATTTTTTTATGTTCGTTACCTCAGAACTTTGGACTGGGCGAACCGATTTTGATGATTATTTTTTTAATCGAAAGTTGGTGGCTGTCATGTGGTCCCATATATATTGAGATCTGACAATGGCATCGATAATAAAACCATATAAGTCTTAAATTTGTATTAAGTAAGCGCGACAAATGGACGAATAACTCAATATCACGCTAACCGATTTCGATGATTCTTTTTTTAATCAAAAGCAGGTGCTTGTCACGTAATCACACATAAATTTGAACGAGATCTGACAAGTAGTTTTAGAGTAACTTTGAAGTCGGTTATTTTTTGTTAGTATTTAGATTATAGCAATAAAATACCACAGTACTACTCACTTAATTTATACAATGTAAATAGCACAATGACCTCTTTCGCTCAGAAACAATTTCCATGACTGAAAAACAATTATCTTTGTTCTGAAAACAACAAATTTGTTAGTTCCGTGGCAGGTTACAGCGGTCCGTCACCGGTCATAGCTATAGGGTAACTAATTAGGTATCTACTGAAGCAAATTAAAATGATTAATAAATTACTAAACTTAGTAGGTAAGCATCTATGGTTGGCTTCAACCCAGTATGAACCACTGAGCATGGGTCTCTTCTCTTGAGGGGATCTAGAGTATACTCCACCACGCTGCTCCATTGATTGAGAAATGGGTCAGTAGCCAACCCAAGTGTCGGAAGTCTTCATGCCGCCCAAGGGTGTCTAAAAGTTATTGTAAAGTAAAGTTATTGTATCAAGATTACATAGATTATATAGATTACATAAAAAACATTATTATATAAATAAGTGTTGGCACTCAACTAAACATAGTTTTTTGTAACATATGAAATCTTATGTGACTGTCTGTGTCCAAAATAAAATAAAATAAAATAAAATAAAATAAAATAAAATAAAAAGTTACCGTCTGTGTAAAAAATAACCGTAAGATTCGAAGTAGTTAAGGTCAATTAGTTAATTCTATACAGTGAACGCGCTGAGGATGTTAAAACATTTCACATTTCCTCACCTTACCATTTTCTCAAGAAATGAATGTGAATACGTTCCTCGATCCTGCTTCAAATGTTAAGCCGATGAATTGACCAATCGGTCGCAATGTGAACAAAGCTTTAACCAGGTCACAGCGACAACTGGGTTGAAAATCGTTACAACCCTCTAGAACCCCAACACAAGTTTGTGTCGCGACTGACAACCCCGCAATAATTAATGAGTTGGTAACGAGCGTTTAAACTTAGTTTCGTAAATTACTACAATAATTATGTGGAACCACTTCAAGTACTACAGTGAATAATTCTTGACAAAAAATAACCGACTGCAAAATTAGGGATAACTCAAAAACTACTCGTCAGTTCTCGCATAAATTTAAGTGGGACTACATGACAAGCACCAGCTTTCGATTAAAAAAAGAATCATAAAAATCGGTTCACCCAGTCGAAAGTTCTGAGGTAAAAAACATAAAAAATACAGTCGAATTGAATACCTCCTCTTTTTTTGAAGTTGGTTAACAATAATTATGTGGAAACACTTCAAGTACTATAGTGGAAAAAGAGGTATGTTGAAGATTACTAAGCTGAGCTCATAGTCAAAGACATCGGGTTCTTTCTTCCTGGGTGAAAACTACCGACAAATTTCTCGTCGTGGTCCGGCTTGGGCCTTGAGAGCCAATTCTTTCTTTCTTTTTATTCTCTCTTTCTTGTCCGGCGACGCTTCAGTGAGCCTTTGGTGTCGCTGATGTCCATGGGCAATGATCGACACTTACCGTCAGTGAATCGTCAGCTCGTTTGCCGGCTATTTACGTAAAAAATAAACTTTGATATATTACTAATCGCTGGGCTCTGGACCTGTCTAACTCCCTCGGTTGCAGATTTTTTTTTTGTATGGAAATAGCCGGCAAACGACTTGACGATCCACCTGATGGTAAGTGGCTATCATCGTCTATGGAAATGAGCAACACTAAAGGCATCCTGATGCGTTGCGGCTAAGAATATGGCCAAGTTGGTGGCCAGTTTCTAAACATCCTTGTTTTTCGAAGAAGTTTGCTGAAAAGACAACCTTTGATTTCGGGTTTGGGTGGGATTTGTGGCACAAAGTCGACATTTAATAATTGTAAGCTCCACATTTTTATGATGCAGTGATGATTGTGATATGTTACCAGTCCCATACATGAATCTTCAAAATTATTTAGCAGTATTTCCTGTAACTCAGTTGGCATTTTCTTCCCCATTTACACTCCTTCACCTTCTACCCCAGATATCTGACCTTTTTTTTCAAAACGGAGTTTAACGAAGTCGTTGTGGTGAATGTCAACATTCGCCGGTGAGTGTCGAAATCATCATACTTAAAAATAATTCGGACATTCACCAGCAAGCTTGGGCATCTAAGCGGTGAATCTTAATTTTAATTCGTACTAAATATTTTGAACCACTGCATTAATCGGCGCGTGTTTTTATCTAGAGCAGCTATACTCAGCGTGCGGTCCGTCAGGCTATTGTAGTTGGCCCATCTGGGGTTACTGTATTTTATAATAATCGCGAAAACTTAAGAAACCAATAACTTTTTATTTTATTTCTTTGTTTTGTGGCCCGCGACAGCATGACTAATACGTGTCTGTGGCCCGTATGAATTAAACAAAACCGTTGTTTTGTATAATCTTATAATAAATAATATATATTAATTTATTAAAATTATATATAATTTATATTATAAATTACGTGTCACGTTGTTTGTCCGCGATGGACTCCTAAACAACTTAACCAATTTTAATCAAACTTGCACACCGTGTGCAGTTTAATCCAACTTGAAAGACAGGATAGCTTACATCTTCCCTGAGGCACACGGAAGGTTTTAATAAAAAAAAAAACTTTTGACAGAACGAAGTCTGTCCGGGCAGCTAGTAATAAATAAAAAACGATCACATTTTGATCGAGATTGTACTTTATTATTTATGTCAAACCTCATGTCAAAATATACCTATATGCTGTTAATTAAAATAATAATATGACCACAGATACAAACGATTCTTAATGGTCATATCAATATGACATGATAGTATGACCACCAAGCAAAGCAAAGCAACAACCACAGACATATATTAGGTCTGTGGCAACAACCCATAATCGTCCCACTGCTGGGCTCGAGGTCTCCTCTCACAATGTGAGGGTACAGGCCATAGTGTACCACGCTGGCCAAGTGACCACCAAGGAACGGCCTGAATTGAAAGGTAGATTATCACTGATCTAGAGTCACTAACCTGTACGATTAGGGTTCATGTTACACATGGAGGAAATAAAAACATATGAATGTAGGGCAACGGCCGCTACGAACGTGCTGAGCTAATGTTTGTTATGGGTTACGGGATCCTTAGGGGCACTGCACATCACGCATGTGTTATGTGGATGATGTGGATATATTGTAGTGTGTAGTACGGACTTGAAAAAAAAAAACTGAATTATGACATTATTACATGGATATGACTATTACATTAAAGTATGACGTATAGATATTAAGAATATAGTGTAAGATAATAATTTTAATAAATTAGTTTTTTAACACTTTTTAATATATTATATATTTTTTATTATGTTTTTAAATATGTAGAAGTCTTATCACACATTTTAGGTTTTATTATAATTGTTGGGTATTAAGTGGGAAACCAAATTCCGGTGTCGCATACAATGACATGTTGGAGAGCCGTAAGGACCAAATAAGAATGAATATTTTGGCTGCACATCAGGTAGGGAAGAATTTCGTGCAATTTTGGAAAGCAACAAAATGTCTCAATTATAAAGCTAATATACCAGCAAGTGTTAGCGGGGTCCATGAACCATCTCGTGTAGCAGAGTTGTTCTCGCACCACTTCAAGGTCACCCCCCGTAGCGACGGGCTGAGTGGTAGTGTGACACCCAGGAGCAATACTATTGCTGATGACGGTGCGATACGTTTCACACCCAAAGAAGTTGCTAAAGTGGTACACTCAATGAAAAGGGGTAAGTCGCCAGGTTGGGATGGTTTGAGTATTGAGCACATCATTAATGGGGGGCCTGAGTTATTCAGAGTTCTAGCCAACTTCTATACCATGTGTGTAAACTCTGGTTACTTACCTACGGACTTAATGAAGACGGTAGTTGTTCCTGTGCCGAAAAATAAAACTGGGGACCTTTCCAATCTGAATAATTACAGACCAATTTCACTGGGTACTGTTCTGGGTAAAGTATTGGAGAGGTTAATTTTTCCGGAATTGAAACGAAAAATTAAATTGAGTGATGCGCAGTTTGGTTTTCGTCCCGGTCTCTCAACAGACTCTGCGATTTTTAGTTTGAAATCTACAGTTTACCATTACGTTAATAAGGGTACATCTGTATATGCGTGTTTTCTAGATTTAAGTCGTGCTTTTGACCTGGTAAATTATAATTTACTGTGGAAGAAACTAACCGAAACCGGGGTATCAATGTATATCGTGGATGTGTTGAGATACTGGTACGAAAACCAAATGAATTTTGTGAGATGGGGCGACGCCACGTCTAGCGAATATAGGTTAGAGTGTGGCGTGCGTCAAGGGGGGCTGACATCTCCGGATCTATTCAGCTTGTATATGAACGATCTGATCGAGGAGCTCAGGAGTACGAAAGTCGGTTGTCATATTGGCAACATGTGCATGAATAATTTCAGCTATGCAGATGACATGGTGCTCCTGAGCCCTTCGATCAAGGGTTTAAGGAGGCTGCTTGGTATCTGCGAACGTTACGCTTGTAGTCACGGGCTCAGATACAACGTAAAGAAAACAAAGCTTATGATATTTAAAGCGGGAAGGGGTCCGGACAGAGTGCCTCCAGTTATCCTGAATGGGACTTCAGTGGAGCGTGTAGACAAGTTCAGGTATTTGGGACACATATTGAAAGAGAACCTCCACGACGACGACGACGTGGAGCGCGAACGCAGAGCTCTAGCGGTGCGCGGCAGCCGGCAACATGCTGGCGCGCAGATTCAACCGTTGCAGTGATGCTGTCAAGCAGATCTTGTTTAGGGCATCCTGCCAATGCTTCTACACATGTCAGCTGTGGGTAAATTGCACGAAAAAAGCGCTTAGTGGAATTAGAGTACAATATAATGATATATATCGTATTCTAATGAAACTCCCTAGGTTTTGTAGCGCTTCCAGCATGTTTGCGGAAGCGAGATTACCGGATTTCTATGCGATAATACGGTCTAGGGTTGCTGCGTTTTGGCTGCGTATCCGTAACTCAGACAATACTATCCTCCGTACTTTGTCGGAATACTTCGACAGTCCGATACTTAGACACTGGTTGTACGTGCACCGCGACGGAAACCAAAGATAATTCTATTCATATTTAACAATACTTTTACAGTTTTATTAATTATTATTTTTACAATTTTTTCTATTGCTATTTTTATAATTTACAATTTACAATTTATTTATTTTTTGTCTAAAAGTGCCTTTTAAATTTTAAATTTTTACTCGTAATAATGTAATTCTGTACTGTAACCACAATTTATGTGAATATGGGTGTATACCTGGAAATAAAGACTTATTATTATTATTATTATTATTATTATTATTATTATTATTATTATTATTATTATTATTATTATTATTATTATTATTATTATTATTATTATTATTATTATTATTATTATTATTATTATTATTATTATTATTATTATTATTATTATTATTATTATTATTATTATTATTATTATTATTATTATTATTATTATTATTATTATTATTATTATTATTATTATTATTATTATTATTATTATTATTATTATTATTATTATTATTATTATTATTATTATTATTATTATTATTATTATTATTATTATTATTATTATTATTATTATTATTATTATTATTATTATTATTATTATTATTATTATTATTATTATTATTATTATTATTATTATTATTATTATTATTATTATTATTATTATTATTATTATTATTATTATTATTATTATTATTATTATTATTATTATTATTATTATTATTATTATTATTATTATTATTATTATTATTATTATTATTATTATTATTATTATTATTATTATTATTATTATTATTATTATTATTATTATTATTATTATTATTATTATTATTATTATTATTATTATTATTATTATTATTATTATTATTATTATTATTATTATTATTATTATTATTATTATTATTATTATTATTATTATTATTATTATTATTATTATTATTATTATTATTATTATTATTATTATTATTATTATTATTATTTACCTGCCGAGTTTTTAACAAAAATTAAACCTTCAGATATAATTTTTCTTTTAAATAGCCCCGGAGGTGTAGTCAGTAGTGTGTAGCTAAGACACCTTAATATATAAGTTAGGTTAATTCATATTAAAGGAGTACCAATAAAGAGTTCATACGAACAACACGTATTATTGTTTCACCGCACTGCGCACGACATCACGTCTTAGATACTATAAACGGCCGAGTGGTGTAATGGCACGGTAATTTATATCTTTACCGTGGTAATGGGTACCATGGCGGACCACTATTCAAAAGGCTCGATTCCCAGTGAATCAAAAATTCTCGAGTCTTCTACTGAACCTTTAAAATAACTAGTATTTTAAATCTGCTTAATGAGGACCTATAGATGGCAATTTACGAGTATTAATAAGTAAATGGAGAATAGGAACAATACAAGGAACTTTACAGTCTCTTACAAGGGGTAACAATAACCATAGGGCATAGAAGGTAGAAGAAGGGCCATCTCTGTGTATCAATTGTCCGTAAATACGCGTCCCATTACGGGTGGTGCTGCAGTGCGGTCTACAACAGCTATGTTTGAATATCTATTTATCAGACACTAGCGCCATTCATCACGGATGGCATTACTCAACACACTTCACTCTGTCTACAACTGCCATGTTCATTTAAATCTATTTTTCACACACTAGCGTCATTCTGAAGTGGCCATTATTGGAACCTCTATTTTCAGTAAAGAGCTGGACACTTTTTTAACTTTCGCCTCATATGAAATGACCCTCCTACGCCTTCCTCGATGACAATAACGTAGGTACGCGCACCTTATCGATCGCATAATTAAAGTTATATACGCGCCTGAATTGTAATACAATACTAATAGAGGGCGCAGCATATATCTACGTATATATGTACATAGCAAGACTGGTGAGCTAGCGACCATTGTCAATGTGCCAATGCTTATCGGCAAGTACGCCCATATTACCATTACATAAAGCAAACGGGGTAAAGCAATCAGAAAATCTTATTTTGAAACATGAGCAAAAAAGACGGTTCACCAATTCTGATCGGCGCAGGCAGGACTTGATTTTTTTTATGGAAAAAGGTGAAAACGAGCAGACAAGTTACCTGATTAAGTGGTCACCATTGCCCATGGATACCAGTAATCACCATAGGTATAGCCAACGCATTGCAGGCAAGAAAGAAAAGAGAAAGAAGAAAGGAAAGAATTGGTCCCAAGCCCTCAGCCGGAACTTGACGAGTCGTTAGAAGCAAGAAGGTATTAGGGGCCATCCATAATTACGTCACACTAATTTCATGACTTTTTGACCCCGCCCCCGTCCTTGTCACAGCTGGTCACATTTGTGTGACCTCCCCCTAGTGTGACGTCACATATTATGAAATTTTACACCTATAAATTATTAAATTAAAACAGCAGTTCCGAAATAAGTTTTATTTCCATTATTTGTTTTTAAATATTTACCCATACATACCAATTATTCGATTTTGAAATGTGACGTCACGAAATTTAGAACCTCCTCCCACCCCTTGTCACACAATGTCACACTACATCGACCCCCCCGTCCCCCCTAACGTGTGACGTAATTTATGGATGGCCCTTTAGCTACCCAGGCAGGCTTGCCAGATGGTACCTTTCTCTCGTCTCATTGTTTCATTATATTAAACTTACCTGATCTATATTAATCTATGACCTGATCTACTTCAACTCATTAACATTGTTCTAACAATTCTTGAGTGATTCGAGACGTTTGCATTAGAAAGGGAAACATTTAATCGTAAGAAGGGTGATTAATAAAGTTCTTTGAAGCCGCTTTTCGCATTTATTCGTCGTTCAATTACAAGATTATAATGAAATGTATTATAACTGATCTTGTTTATTCACAATACCTAGCTTATTTGATATCGAATTACTTTCAAAATGCTATTAGAACATTTTTGATAACTTGTAGTGGAACACGAGGATTTGTAGTTTCTCTCTCTCTCTTTCTCCAGTTATTGTTATAGTTAATAGTCTGGGGCACTCTCGATACTATTACTACATAGTCGTAGTCCCCAATGATATTTAAATATAGATATATTATGCCCTTACAAATCAACCAAAAAATCTGTTCCGAAAACAGCTTACACACACGTTTATCTTTTGTTTCACTACACTAATCACATTGGTATAACACACGAAGGCATTTTAACGCTGTATGTGTCAAGCACTTCTGACTACAACAAACGCGTGCGTATCGTCTTGTATTGACAGAGCGACTACGAGCAGATCGGTCAATTGCCTGTTCTTACGCTCTTCATCGTCGGCGCGCTAGTGACATATCTACCTCTTTTTACATTATAATATCATTGGTAGTCCCTGTGTCGTTGGTGATATAGACAGTACCAATAAGATATGCTTAAAATAACAATTTTGAAGTTTGGAAAGATAGAAGGATGCAATGACCGCTCACTGATCACTCGTTGGTGAAGCAAAATATCATAAGCCTTCAACCTATCAATTTCTTCTCTCAAAGACGCCAATTCGCTGTTGTCGATATTGTGGACTTTGTCCTGTACAGCTCCTATTGTGAGAAAAGACTCAAGCCTAAAGTAACGGACGTAAAAAAAAGACGGACGTAATCCCAAGAACAAATTCAGTGAAGCACCCATAGTAATACCAACTCTGTATTCGTACAAGTACACACACCCACACATTGACACCATACTGCTATGACATTGACACCATCGCGACTCAAAAATTACAAAATTACGCACACATGGTATGCGAGCTGTCATTGCTATGCTTCACTCTCGATTAGACAAGGTTACTTCCGTTCTTTTTTTACGTCCGTGCCCAAAGTTAGATGATCATGAAATTGCACTGTTGGACGCATAGCTTAACTGATAAAATTGCCTACGGGAAGAAAAGATACTTAATTTAGGTTTATTGCCGTCCTGTTTGCTCTCGTTCTCGAGAAGGCGGCGTTCCGCCTCCCGCTGTGATGTAGCCGTCTGTAGCCTCTCTTGACTTCAATCGAGGTGAGGTCAAGTATCGCAAACTCCTAGTAAGACCACTGTTATATAGCAGCTTAAGATGATGAACTAGTAGTTTGAAAGTCTTCCGGTCTTGTCCAGGTTCGATACATTAGACACTCAAATATAATCAAGTCCACGCAAAGACTTCTATGTAGGTATACCTAGTTCTATGTCGACCCTGTAGCCTAGTTGGTAGCGACCCAGCCTGTGAAGCGAGGGGTCCTGGGTTCTATTCCCGGCCGGGGAAAATATTAATGTGACAGATAAATATTTGTACTCGGGTCATGGGTATTTTTGTGATGTGTTATAATATGTACCCTACTATGTAAAAACCTACTGCGCGGGTATGATGTGTGTGTAAGCGTTTTTTTTTTATACTATACTTTATACAAAGTACTTAAACACTAAGTTTTAAACAGGCTTTCCTGAATTAAAATTGTGGCATAACATAACCACAGAATACATAGTACAGGTTACTCTTTGTATACATACAAACAATATAATTGGGCATAACGCATAACGCATAACGCGGGAGTTTGACGTCTGTCAGCGCTTTGGATAAACTACTTCGCTCTTGGGCTCATGAAGGTAGATAATGAGTAATGGAGAATCGACTGACGGTCGTCTTAAGTGCACAATTTTTTACTACGACATAGCTGATCTAATAGAATACTAGAAGTCCTTGCGTCCACGTATTAGGTAAATTGTTTGCGGCAAAACACCATAGACATATGATTTTTTTTTATTTTATGGCTAGGATAATGATTGTTTCAGTTTTGCCTGTTTTAAGTTAAGTGCGTGAAGCTTGTAATACACATGTTAATTGTGTGTGTGCTTATATATGTATTCAAAAATATAATAATGTGTGATAACAACTGTGTACGCATCTAATGTATTTGAACACTATCTACAGATTTTTTTTGTTACTTTATGCTTTAATTTACTATCAATAGTTAATACCGCTCTTCGTGCATATCTGTTTGGCCTAATGGTTAGCTGGTAGATAATGCATTTAAGCATTAAGCTCGCCATTTGTACCGTGTTTTGTGGTAAATAAAGGTTAAATAAATAAATAAATAAATAAATAAATAAATAAATAACATAGCAGGTCATAGCATGCTAATTTCAAGCATGCGTATATTATAGGCTGATATTTGAAATTAATAGCCATTGCGCAGAAAATATTTTTTCATATCGAAATAATAACTGGATAATTCACAAACATGTGAAGTATGATAACTAAATGGCTTGCCTCTTGAACAATTGAACTCCTAAACTTTTCGGTCGTGGACAGAAATGTACCGGCTGTGCGGGGAACGTTTATAAAAAGTTATAAATACGTTTTTAATATTCGAGCATTTGATCTTTCCCTTTGATGCAGCTGCTTTGAGCAGGGCTTGTTTATTTTTCATTTAGGTACGTTTGTATTTTACAATTCAATTATTTCTGCTATTTGCGTGGTGGTGGGACTTTGAACTGTTTGTACCTGTTATTATTTCTTAACGTTTGGATCGACATACATTTCCTGTCCACTTCGAGATTAATCAAAATTACTAAAAACAACCGACTTCAAAGAAACAGATAAGTATGTATTCATTTAAAATAAATAATATTAAAAAAAATCTAAAAAACACTTTTGTAGAAAATCCAACTAAAAAAATAGAAAATAAAGTTGAATTAAGAATTGTGTAATTGTAAGAAAAGCGTGGGGTGTTTTTTAAGACATTATTAAAATGATAATCTTTCTACTCATTAACACCATGCACACCACGCTTTTATTACAATGACACGATTTTTAATTCAAATTTATTTTATATTTTTAGTTGGATTTTCTATAGAAGCGTGTTTTTAGTTTTTTCAACTATTATTTATTTTTTATTTTTTTGTATGATTTTTTTAAATGAAATTTAGTTTTTTTTCTTTCTTTCTTTTTTTAATATTGAATTGTCATCGGTCCTCGATAAGTCTACGAAGTTTAAATGAAACCTGACTGTTTGAATTGGGTCAAAATCAAGTCCAAAGGAGTCGGTTACAAACATACAAGTGAAGATAATAAAGCGTGTAAAAAACAACTTTCGAAATCTGTTGATTACTGACAGAGTTCCGTAGATAACAAACAATACAACCGAATTGACGAGATTTTCAAAAATCCATTTCCAAAAACCACAGCGCATAGCCTGGCGCTAATAAATAATCCGGCGGGTTGTGTCGACCATAATTGATCAACCGGTTGTTACCGTAAGATAGCAGACGTTAAGCCATGTCGGAGGCCCTCGGGCGGCACAGTAACTTCCTACACTCGGGTTGGCCACTAACTCCTCCAATCCACAGTAGAGCAGCGTGGTAGAGTAAGCTTCATGCCTCCTCAAGAGGAGAGACCCGTTATCTGTAGTAGGCCATTAATGGGTTGAAGCCAAAAGCCAACAAACCACGCGCAATACGCATTGCCCATAGATCAGCTGGTTGATCCACGGGCCAATACCTAATTTCAACAAACGGATTCTGCCTTTGTTTAGTTAAAAAGGTAAATTCCATTTCTATCATTGCACCACTCGTCGAAGATTGAAATTTCATCCACACAAATTGGATTCGTGATGAACCTCTACGGTCCGATTCTCACGATCTTTTTGCCACGTACTTACAAGCTCTGGAATGAGCTTCGTTCTGAGGTTTTCCCGGAGCGCTATGACATGGGGTTCTTCAAAAAAGGTGTAAAAAGAGTTCTTCTTCAGGGCCGGCGATGCATTGGCGATTCCTCTGATATTGCTCATGTCCATAGGCGACGCCGCGACGGTGACCACTTACCATCAGGTGGCCCGTCTGCTTTTTCGTCAGCCCCTCAGGCTATAAAAAAAAAATTTGATAGAATAGTCATATAGAATGAACGTTCACTCATGATCTAAAGGCACTTTAATCGTTCACTTTTACAGTGTCGTTGTCTTTAGTTTATAAATTCATAAAGAGTGAAATTATTATCACGTTGTATAGATGTTATCACTTCACTATAACGACCCTCTTTATCGTGTGTTGCGGCGGCTAGGGGCACTTACCAATGTTGTATGAGTTTCCGGAAGTTCCCAACTTCACGTGAAAATAACATGAAGTGCTTTCACGTTGCTTAGTAAAATAAAAGCTATTTTTCTAGATTATCTTGGTGTACGTTATTCATTCCTTACTTAAGTTTCAAAAAGTTGCACAATTTGAAGTAAGGTCAGCGTGAGTTGTGTTCAAATTGAAATTTATCGTCAGATGTTTATGTGTAACTTCAGAAACCATTTCGAAGAAATAATTCATGCAGTTATGCAAATCAATATCTACTTGAGAAGATTTCAAATCAGTGAGTCAATTAAAAAACGATTTTGTTCACATCAAGTCTTTTAAATTAACATAATTATGTAAAAGGTGTCATAATTATTATTTGTTTCCAGAAAATTTGATCACAACGTAATTTTTTAATTTTCAGTTTATTTTACCACTGGAAAAATAATAACAGGAGCCCTATATTAAGCACGATTCGGAGTTCCGTCTTCTTCTGTTCTGTTTTTGTTTTAATACCGCGGCGGGAACAATCTGGGCTATATCAATAAAAACGTTTTAAGTGCCGTCTGGAAATAGATATCGGAAATAGATGCGATGCTATAAACGTTTTAACTTGTAAGACATCGCCACATTTACCAGAATAATCCTGTAATCTATACTTACATCCTATTATTTTGGTTTGTATGCGAAGTTGCTATTTTAATATCCAATACTCAATATTTTTATTGCTAAAATATGTAGTAACATGGTACATAACACAGTCACATTTCACATCCTACACAGTAATAACCCTAAAAGGGTGTTGCAATTTTCTGGGTGGTGGACCAATTCATTTTATTTTAAACTAGCTGACCCGGCGCACTTCGTATCGCCTAACAAACAATTTTTTTTCTAAACTAAAAGTAGCCTGAGTTACTCCTTGTTACATCAGCTATCTGCCAGTGAAAGTCCCGTCAAAATTGGTCCAGCCATTTCAGAGATTAGCCGGAACAAACAAACAGACAGACAGACAGACAAAAATTGTAAAGAATGTTGTATTGGTATATGTACCGTGTTTACATCCAAATGCACTTAGTAAAAAGCGGTTATTTTAATATTACAAACAGACACTCCAATTTTATTTATTTGTGTATAGAGTATAGATGTATAGAAGATGTATAGATATAGATATTTTCTATTCCAATTTACATTAAATTGCCTTCAAATTCAAAACAAAGATGTTACGGATGCCATTTTATCTTTTAAACCAGGTTCGGCTGCAGGTTTGGATGGAATCTCACCCCAACATTTGAAAGACTTAACATCGCATTCTGTGGGTGATGCAGGCGAGCAACTTGTAAATTCAATCACTAAATTAATCAACTTTATGTATTCCGGTAATGTCAATCCAGAAATTGTTCCCATTCTTTTCGGCGCGAACCTCATTGCCCTCACCAAAAAGGACGGAGGGGTGAGACCAATTGCTGTTGGATCAACACTACGACGTCTGGCCTCCAAAATTGCTGTTCGACATATTTTACCAAAATTAAATTCGGAATTTGAACCCGTACAGTTAGGCTTCGGTGTAAAAGGAGGGTGTGAGGCAGCCGTCCATGCCTTACGCTCTTTCCTAACTTACGGAAAGCCTGACGTGTTGCTCAAAATTGATGTCAAAAATGCATTCAATTCGGTAAATAGGGATACCCTGCTGACAGAAATAAAACAACATATACCGGAAATATACAATTATCTTCTTCTTAGTTACGCTGACCCTACAAAATTGTTATATCGTTCTAATGAACTGTCCTCGGAAGTAGGTTGTCAACAGGGTGATCCCCTTGGGCCTGCAATTTTTAGTTTGGCTATAAATCCGATAATCAAAAATTTAAATTCTAAATTCAACGTTTGGTATTTGGACGACGGAACCCTAGGAGGTGATGTGGATACTGTATTTTCGGACCTTTTTTTAATCAAAAATAAATTTGAAGCCATTGGTTTGGAACTTAATTTTAGCAAATGCGAACTTTTTATAAATAACCGCGACTTAAATTTAAATGACATAAAACAAAAATTCAATATTTTGGCTCCAAATATTAAAATAGTTAACAGTAATTCCCTTTACCTTTTAGGTTCTCCAATATTTGATGAATCTATTTCTGAATATGTTAATAATTCGATTACTAAATTTCAAAATTCTGCTGACCGTCTCCTTGAAATTAGTCCACATTATGCACTTTGCATCTTAAAATTCTGTCTTTTCGTCCCAAAATTTACGTATGTGCTCCGCTGCTGCTCCTTTTGGAATCACCCAGATCTTTTGACACAATTAGACGACTTAATCAAAATTAGCTTAGAATCGATTCTTAATATGCAGCTGAACGAGCAATCTTGGACCCAAGCATCCCTACCCATCCGTTATGGTGGTTTAGGGATTCGCAAAATTTCCAGTGTCGCTTTACCTGCCTTCCTATCTTCTGTCCATAGTTCAGCAAATCTCATAAGTAAAATTTTAAGGGCATTCCCTTCAAACTTTGAGATTGCTGGCTTGGAAGAAGCTAGAAACGCTTTCTTAATTGCATGCCCAGGTCAAAATTTTCCAGTTTCTCCAAACTCACAGAGGAGCTGGGATGACATAAACTCCAAATTGACATATGAAAATCTTCTGAGCTGTAGTACAGGTTCGGCGCGTGCTAGGCTTTTGGCCGTGGGTACGCATGAGGCCGGCTACTGGCTTCACGCGTACCCTTCGTCAAATACAGGGACGTTTCTTGAGCCTGACACGCTCCGAATCGCAACCTGTCTACGGCTTGGGGTTCCGGTCTGCGCTCCTCACAAATGTCCCTGTGGCAGTGATGTCGACAAGCTAGGACATCACGGACTGTCATGCCAAAAAAGTGCAGGCCGCTTCTCGAGACATGCCGCACTTAACGATATCATACGCCGGTCCCTTGCCACCGTCAACGTGCCAAGTATACTTGAGCCAACTGGTATTGCAAGAGACGATGGCAAGAGACCGGACGGTATGAGTTTGATTCCATGGAAGATGGGCCGGGTGCTGGTATGGGATGCAACCTGTTCAGACACGCTGGCCCCTTCCCATCTACATGGAACCAACATCAGAGCTGGTGCGGCTTGTGAAGCGGCTGAAAAAGTTAAAGCATGCAAATACAGGGGTCTAGGCTCCGAATATGACTTTGTCCCATTCGGTGTCGAGACCCTTGGTCCGTGGGGTCCTAGCGCTTTAAGGCTTTTTAAGGAAATAACAAAAAGATTAGTCGACATCACAGGAGACCGAAGAGCTGGCAGCTACCTCGGACAAAGAATTAGTCTAGCTATTCAAAGGGGGAACGCTGCCAGTATCTTCGGAACCTTGCCTAAAGGGACTCCTTTTAATAATAATATATTTTAATTTTTATTATTGTATTATATTTTTTAAGGTTTTTAGTTTTAGGTCCATTGTAAATAAATTATTTACATTAAATATTTCTGTCTTTATGACCCTGACCTTTTTTTAAAGCTTACAATAGATTTTGGACTCTGGTTTCGCCATCATCGACGCGCTTTTGAGATGCTTACTATATTTAATTCATTGACATAATAATACATTTAGGGCTTGTTTCACCATCTTCAAGTAGAGTCCTGAATAAGCTATTCGCCGGTTAAAGTGACGTTAAAGTGTCATTTTACATACACGAAATGTCAACTTAACCAACGAATAGCTTACTTCGGACCTAATTGAAGATTGTGAAACAAGCCCTTAATGATTTAATATTTATTAAAAAAGTGAACTTTACTGTAATTGTTCACAACGCAAATTCATGTTTTTTCTCTAATTTCTATAATAATTGGGAGAATAGATATATTAGCTATAACTAAATACGCAATTCCGTGATGCATTTATTGATCATTTTTGACGACCCTGTTGCCTACTTGTTAGCGACCCTGTTTGCGAAGTGAGGGGTCCCGGATTGATTGCCGGCTGGAGCAGATATCTATGTGACAGATAATTATTTGTACTTAGGTTATGGGTGTATTGTGATGTGTTATAATATGTGTCGTCCGTCACCCGCGACACAGGTGAAAACCTATTGGGGGGGGGGGGTATGAGTGTGTAAGCGTTTATTTATTATTTATTTATTATGCATGATAAACAACTTATTGTTAGTTCCCTTTAAACACGCGGGCTAAGCCGTGGGTAATATCTAGCAGAAACTAACTGCAACGCAAATATTGATTTGTTCTGTTCTATATGAAGGCTGATCTATGAACCATTAATGTACTGAGTAGAATGCAAACACAGTTCCTGCCACAGATGTAATTTAATCTGGACCACTTCACGTTATCGTAACTAACTATTATTACTATGTAGTAGACTTCAGCTTTATCCGCGAATGCTTTTTACCGACTTCAAAAAAGGAGGAGGTTCTCAATTCGAATGTATTTTTTTATGTTTGTTACCTCAGAACTTTCGAATGGGTGAACCGATTTTGATGATTCTTTTTTTAATCGAAAGCTGGTAGTTGTCATGTGGTCCCACATAAATTTGAGCGAGATTTGACCAGTAGTTTTTGAGTTATTTTGAAGTCGGTTATTTTTTTCTTGGGAAAATTCATGTGAGAATATAATGTATTATTTAGTAGTAAGTAGGTGCCTGCTATTGTTATGGTAAGATATACCTACATAGTAGCAGAAGAGTAGGGAATAAAGTAGAAAATCATAAAACGTGTCAAACATATAAAAGTTCTACGAGAATAAGCACAGCATAAAGTTAGTAACTACTTTAACAACTTGACAATTACAGCGTTGACTGAGGTTGGCAGTTACACTTTCAGTTATGAATAGACACCTCTGTTATTGCTAGCAACTTCTTGCGATTTTAGAAGTCTGTCAGTTTGTAATACATCATCGAATGTCCTGATTCTGTATTATACTTCGATCGTTTTTTTTGTCGAATGTATAGTTGCTGTAGACCTTTTAGCATATACCTAATATCATTGCTGTTGCCCTGTGATCGGCCTTTACTGCTTCACGAACATATGTTTTAATCGAGAATCTTACCGTAACTTCAAACAACATTTTAGTTTCCAATTTTGTAACAAGTTTTATTTTTCCTCCATTTTTAGGGTTTTGAAGTTAAATCAGAACCCTTATAGTTTCGTCATGTCCGTCCGTCCGTCCGTCCGAAGCAAAGCGGCGAGACCCTTAGAAAGCTGTAATTTGACATGGATATATGTACATAATTATTAAAAGTCCAGAATCGTAGAATAAAATATTGAAAAACATTTTTTTCTCAGGGTACCTCCCCTACAGGTAACGTTAGGATGAATTTTTATTCATCACGCACTTTATAGTGTGGGGTATTGTTGAAAAGGTCTTTTAAAAATATTATGGATCTTCAAGGACCATTTTGGAATTAGGGGTCCGTTTGCGAAATATTTGGCTTTAAAGTGCTAATTTTGGTTAGAGTCAAGTGTCCGCCGACCCTGCCGGCTAAACGGTTGGAGTTGGACAAGTGAAAAAATTCTCAATAATCTAAATTTTACTAACAAAAAATAACCGACTTCAATATTGCTCAAAAAGTACTTATGAGATCTCGTTCAATTTATGTGGGACTACATGACAAGCACCTGTTTTCGATTAAAAAGGAATCATCAAAATCGGTTCACCCAGTCCAAAGTTCTGAGGTAACGAACATTAAAAAAAAATTCAGTCGAATTGAGAACCTCCTCCTTTTTTTGAAGTCGGTTAAAAATAGGTTGTATTATGATGAATTTACAAGGAAAACTGTTATGGCTATGTTTGCTAACATAGTAGTTAATGACTTACTACTTCGGAACCCTACATTGCGCGTGGCCAGACACGCACTTGCCCGGTTTTTATCAGCTAATTTGTAAAATCTTTCACAAATAAAATGTAATTGCATTTCTATAATGGAATTTGTCTAAAATTTTATTTTTCCGGTCTTTACAGACTGCCAATAATGACTGTAGGGTACAGACCCAGAAAAATTTAACCGCCACAGGGTGCAAACTTGCATTGACATAATTTGCAACAGAAATTCTTACGAAGCGCGTGAGTAATCCCACCAAATTAACAATAACAAACAAACAGATTCCTTTGGCAAAATCACCGGAATCTGAGTCCGAAGTAAACGTGAGCAAAACATGAATGAAAACACTAATATCATAAGAATGCGAGCACCGCGTGACGTGACTAATCCTCATTTAGGCAAGGCCCTGGAATTTGTCAACAACTACGTTACACGTGTATTTAGTAGATTACAATCACAAAACACAACTAGGTAATTAATTTAATAAATTAGCGTGACATTTAAATGGCTTTTATTTTGTAATCGAAACATGTTGTGTATTTCCCGCCATTATTTAAATTTCATGCGATTCTAGATGAGAACGGGATACAGCAATAAATCCATTTTTTTATTTAAAAACACTAATGAAAATAATTGCAAATATTTCCATAATTAATAAATGAACCTGTCATTCGTCATGAAACCTAATGCCTTCTGCATTAAGAGGCAGAAACTTTAGTTTACAGCCATAGACCTATTTGTATATGTTACCGACAAAACCCGATTTCAGGTTAAACTAGTTTGGCCTAGGCCAAACAGGCTAAACTAGTTTGGCCTAGGCCTAACTAGTTTATCCTTCTCGTGTCAGGTCAGACTAGTTCGGCCTAGTCCAAACTAGTTGGGCCTAGGCCAGATTAGTTTTTCCCGACACGATTAGGCAAAACTAGTTTCTCGTCAGTATAATACTGATTAGAACCGAATTGTTACGGATTTATATTTATTCGACAAATCTTTGTGCTTAAAACCTCATAGCCCAATGGTTTGTTTCGATTCCATACTAAGATCGGCCAGTTAAGTTAATATTTTTTCGACAGATCTTTGTGGTTCAAACCTCAGCCATGTAGTTCGGTCAATTGGCACCAACATGCGGTGATTTACAATGCCTTTACCAATTGCCTGACATTCATGCTTAGTTGTTAATAGTTGAACTATGAACTTATTTTATTGTAAATTCATGCTATCGACATAGGGAAGGAATTTTTGAGCGTTTAAACAGTTCAGTTAATAGCTTTGTACAGGCAAGGTGAATAAAAGTTTCAGAATGTAAATACCAAAGGACCAACTTCGTGACCGTGTACACCTTCATTTTAAGTGGCGGCCATTAATATTCCACGGTCATTAAACATCACGCATTCACAGCCAGAACGCGAGACCGGAGTGAAACGTATCCGTAGCATTAAACTATTATTGCCAGCGTATAGAACTGACACCGGGAACCCGATGTTTGCGCAATAAACTGTAGCCAATTGGCTACAATTTTCGGTAGATTCAGTCGGTTTAGAAAGGATTAGGTTTCCCGCCCACGTCAGTCTTTTTGTAGGACCAATAATCGGGCCGATTTTTCCTGCCATATTATTTCTAACCGACTTTTTGTAGGACGTGTGCGTTGCACTATTGCTATCAGTACGTTCTACTTTTCTCCTACAAAAAATCGGTCACCGAACTCACCGATTATCGGACGTGGGCGGGAAGCGTAATGGTGACTTGATTTTGAAAATATAACCCCCCGGCGCGATTCAAATTTTGTTCGCGATGTCTCTTGGGGTACTTTAGTACATTTTACTTCAGTGATCCATAGTAATGTTACGAGTAAACTACTATAGTCACCAATATTGACCATCGAAGACCCAGCCACCACCATTGAAGATAAGACCTTATTATAAAGCCAGCAAACGAATACACAGGCCAAATGATAATGGTACCGTCGACTTTTGAGAGCACCAGGGTAGTCATTGACGCTCTACTGTAACTAAAAAACAGTTATTTATCATACGAGAAATATAAATGTTGTTTGAGCTTGGATCTACTCACATAAAAAGTAAGGTTAAGGCATTGAAGTATTCATAGAACAGACATCTCTAATAAAATGTGTGTCCCGCCGGGAGGTTCTATTTTCAAAATTGAGCCCCCGTTCTCCTTTCAAAATGGAACGAATCCATTGAAAATTGAAGCCGATCGGCGCCATTTCATTGGGACATACATTGTGTTCGCGGTGTCTGTTCTATATGCTACTAATAATACTTCAATGGGTTAAGGTGAAATCATCCCACGCTTCCCAAGCCAGTTATCTTCATAATATTTTTCTCTTTTTAGAAACGATATTTTTAAATTGGTATACTTAAAAATTATGCACACTGCACTACATTACGTGCACTTACAAAGAAAAATTGAGTGTGAGTACATGATTTGGATATCATTTCCGCATTTTCCCGGTATCTTGAACAAAAGAGCCGTGTTTGAACCATTACGCCAAGCCTTAGCTTAGCAAGTTAAAATATCGTAGCAAACTTCGTAGCACTTCGTAGAGCCTAATAGCATAGCTACGAATTACGAGTAAATAGCATCCTATCCTTGTATATTTTTTTACAAATGGCGGATCGATGGAGACTTTTCACAGTTTAATTTGTAATGGGGTTTCCAACATTCGGACAAATTTTCAGCCGTCCCGGAATTTATGTAACCTTGAATGTCTAACTTAACTGGACTAATGAGTAATCCTGCTAAACTTAAATGAGAGTTTAATCTGTGCCGCCAAATTAGCAATAACAAACAACTTTGAGATTCTTTAGGCAAAATCTCGAATCCGAGTCCACGAACAAAGTTGATACCTGCTTAACGTTGAAAGTATATTTTATCGAAATTCGACAAGAAAAGCCTCAAAAGGAACTACGTTTACTTCGAGAGCTAATGTTCGCGTTAAAAGCATCGCAAAGTGGATGTGAGCCAGAATATTGGCAATCGAAGGGCGAAGTCTCCATTAACATTAAATTACGAGCCCGTGAACCCGGTATGTTTACTTTGTTTTGCAATTTATAAGCTCTAAATATATCAAGTCGTGGTTTATGACCCACGTATAAATTGAATAGTTTTTGATAAATTCATTGCACTCACGTTTATTCAAAGTAAACTTGAATGCAAGATTTTTCCATCCTCTCAGAATTCCTTGGTTTTGTCTTGACTACGGAACCCTAAAAAAGTTGACTAGAGATAATTTTTGCTCAATCATTTATTATGGCTTCTTTGTGGGATTACTTATTGAGTCGCCTACCGATAAACACCCTACAGTAAGTCCCATACAATGACATAATGCAGTATTAGTTAATTTATTTCAAAAGATTCGGAGGAAATGATAAGTATGTAATGCAAAGATAGGCACGGTCCTATTGTTCCAACTTCTTATCAACTGTACACAGATACAAGACAATACAAATTAAAAACTCTCAAGAAGTTAGCTCGATATTTCCCCGTTATTATACCTAATTACCCAGAAATATTCTACATAAATGAAGTTGGAACGAGCAGTCATATAATAAATTGATATTTATAACTCCCGACATATTACCGAAGTTCTTCGCTCACTTCTGACACTCCCCACATCGACTTAATAAGTATTGAAACTTACTTAAACTTTCTCAATTATAAAGACGTACGTGACAACGAAAGGTTTGCTATTCTGGGAAACAAATTGTTGTTATTTCTGTTCATTTCCAACTGACATGACGCTTTCTGAAATAGGCGGAAGACTTCCCCTTCCATACCAATGATGACGTCATACGTTCTAAGGTCATAGGCCTTCATTACATATTAACATGAGTTAGTCCATGAAATAATTCTATGTTGAACTTACACACAGAATTGTCAACTAAAATCATTATTATAATATCATTGACTCAAATCATTTTCAATATTCACACATGTCATGTTAATAACATAAGAACGTCAAATATCTTAAGGCTTCTTTTAACTTATAAACAGGAATTTAGATTTTTTGTTTGTTTGTAATGGATAAACTCAAAAACTAGTGGACCGATTTCAAAAATTCTTTCACCAATATAAAACTACATTACTTCCGAGTCGATTGGACGATGCATTTGGCGTTACTGATGTGAATAGCCGACATTGACCACTTACCAACACAGGACTTGCCTGCCGTATATTAGCTAATTATAAAAAAATACAACCTGTAACATTTTCCAGGTCAAAATGAGTGTCATGGGCGGCAGCGAAGAAGTGGCCACCACGCCAATAGCAGCCGCGGCGCCGGCGGTACCCGACGGGACCGTGGGGCCTCTCATCCAGGTGCCCGTGGCCCCCAAGAAACCAGCGCGACGCGGCCCCAAGGTGCAACAGGAGCGACCAAAAAGAGCCCTCTTTTGCCTCACTCTCAAGAACCCTCTACGAAAACTGTGCATAGATATTGTTGAATGGAAGTATCCTTTTTCGAAAGTTAACAAAACAATTGTACTTTAGGGGCTCTCCATAAATTACGTCACATTAATTTGATGACTTTTTGACCCCTTCCCCCGTCCTTGTCATAACTGGTCACATTTCGAGACCTCCCCCCCTAGTGTGACGTCACATATTATGAAATTTTATGCCTAGAAATTATTAAATTAAAACAGCAGTTCCGAAATAAGTTTTATTTCCATTTTTTTTTATATTTACCTATACATACCAATTATTCGATTGTGAAATGCGACGTCACGAAATTTAGGACCCCTCCCACCCCTTGTCACAATGTCACACTACATCGACCCCCCCCCCCTAACGTGTGACGTAATTTATGGATGACCCCTTACCTGAGGGTAAGTGGAGATACTGAGGGTAAGTAGAGCCTCAGATAGTTAACACAATGACTAAGTAAAAGTCTATTCTTATTTACTTTTTCCCATATCAAAATCCGGAAACACCGACGTGGGCAAGCCATTTCAGTCCTTTGCGGTACCATTTAGGTTGCAAATATAATGGTAGGTTAGGTATTTTATTATTTAACTAATGTGGCACAGAGTAGTTAATGATTATGAGTATTATTACAGAAATCACTCTAATAACGTTCATACTCAAAAAATATGAAATCAACGTTTAACTGTGCTACTTTTACATATTAAAAAATATTGTAGACACGGTTGCTTGTAACATAATTATAATTTTATACAGACATAATTGATAAAAACCTAGTATAAATTTAAAAAATTAAAAAAACTCGCCTGCTATCAAAAAAGCTATCATGATATACCTACCTTTTTGGAATTCTTATGGTGAGCCCTTCAATTTAACACACATATTGCGTTATTCTATTTATTTTTATATTTGTTTTTTTTTTCACTTATCTAAGAACGATTAGGCTGTCAAGACGAATCTAGCTATATCTTAGTAATATAAATTGGTCCACTGGTTTGGAAGATATGAGGTAATAAAGAATATTACATACATACATACATACATACATACATACATACATACATACATACATACATACATACATACATACATACATACATACATACATACATACATACATACATACATACATACATACATACATACATACATACATACAAGATACGCACGAAAAACATAACCCTTCCTTGGCAGTCGGCTAAAAAGTACGATGAAGATGTAAAACAGTTTAATGTGGCTATCATCTATTAACGTTTATAGGCCAAACAATATGGCTCGCTATTTCTTCTTCAAAAATTCCGATATTACCAAGATTAGCACTTGATAGATAACCGATTATAACATTGGGAACTCCATGATTCATATTAAGAACTACCCGAAGAGTTTAGTGATTTAGTCCGTACGTTATCAAGAGCGAATAATAAATTATGAGCGATAGAAATAATATTTGTGCAAACAAAAAATGTTAGCCGAACAAATTTTTTACAATAAATATTTATGAAATATTTTCATGTAGGTGGTATGTCTGTAATCATTATAAAGTCCTAAATAATAATGTTTTTATTTTTTATGTTTCTATCTTACGGCATAACATGGAAATACTTTTATAAGGGTGAAACAAACATTTTTACGGGTCAAATTCTACGATAAATTATATTCTTCCGGCATAAAAGATAAAAGTTAAAATGAAAGTTTTGTTAAGAGATTACAATGAATTGAGCCGGGTAAGTGGCTTTTGTAGTAAAATAAAAAAGGTAGATGTTAAATTGAGTGCAACTTTGGTATTTCAAGATGTTTAGCAAATAAAAAAGGTCGTTGAGAAAGATTTATTGAAAAGGGATTTCTTTCATGAGCTAGTGAAAGGGATTATTATAAATTGCTCCTTGTCTACACTTTCTTCCGTGACGAAGCACATTTTTAAAATGTACAATGAAGTAAATTGTACAATAAAGTACAATAAAAATTTAATCGCTTTCGTACCTACGAATAAAATACTTACCTTTGACGTTGATTTGATGAGCTGCTTTCTACATGAGTGGTAGGTGATGAAGTGAAAAATGCTTTCCATACTCAAAGCTCAATGCCCTCCGGGAAAAATAAACAAAAGCTCGCAAATAAAAAATTCTGGCGGCCCGCCAAACAATGCGAGCGACTGGATGAATGAGTGACAGAAATATTTGCAGGAAATACCTCATGCTGGTGCAATGGACAGGCGCCTCTAGGCATCGTGCGAACGAGTGTCGAGTGTCGGACACTAGCGTCCGGTGAATCATTGTGTAAGACCTTGCTACAGATGCTGAGTGGAACCAGTGGAGTGCTAATGTAATACCGTATACAGTACATACTACAGACAGGATCAGTACAAGCGAATATCGCTTTCTGCCTCAGCTTGTGGAATTGTCTTGTGGAGTCAGCACTTTACCATGAAGTCTGAAGGGCAACTGTGGTTTCCTGAGTGCAAAAAACTAAGACTAACAAAACTAAACACAAAAACCAACAAATTCACTAGACATAATTTTAATAGAAGGGAACGCTCGAAAAACGCGATAGCGAAAAAACATTTCACCTATAATAAAAAAGTAAATAATTTGAAATAAATAAACTTATTGTGTTAATGATCTAAAAAACATTTACATATATTTAGAATATACATCCGGGATGGATTAACTAATTATTTCAAATAATCTAAATTTTACTAACAAAAAATAACCGACTTCAAAGTCTCAAAAACTACTTTTCAGATCTCGTTCAAATTTATGTGGGACCACATGACAAGCACCTGCTTTCGATTAAAAAAAGAATCATCGAAATCGGTTGGCGTGATATTGAGTTATTCGTCAATTTGTCGCGCACATCTTAACACAAATTTACGACTTATGTGGTTTTCTCATGGATGCCATTGTCAGATCTCAATAAAATTTATGTGGGACCACATGACAGCCACCAGCTTTCGATTAAAAAAACAATCATCAAAATCGGTTCGCCCAGTCCAAAGTTCTGAGGTAACAAACATAAAAAAAATACAGTCGAATTGAGAACCTCCTCCTTTTTTTGAAGTCGGTTAAAAATACAATTAAAACAGAACATGAGTAGTGTCCCTATAATTTGGTCAGGTACTGTACATATGTTGCGTTTGTTACAAATTGTGGCGCAACGCGTTTCAAAACGTAAAGAAATCGAGCTAGGTAACTCGTTATTTTTAACTGACTTCAAAAAAGAAGGAGGTATTCGATTCGATTCAATTTCTTTTTATGTTTGTTACCACAGAACTTTCGACTGGGTTAAATGATTTTGATGATTCTTTTTTTAATCGAAACCTGGTATTTGTCATGTGGCATAGATTACCTCCAATAGATACCACATACAAGGTAACTGACGCGCGCCAACACGTACGTGCATTTGCAAGTCGACGACAATAGTGTCGACCAATACTGACCCGTCAAGTCCAAGTATGAATTACAAATAGCCAATCACAGCGCATTGTTTTATCCCCCGCAAGCCGCGCCTTCCGCCAAATTTTGTGAGTTCAAGTTCGCCAAAATTTCACTTATGCGGTATCTATTGGGGGTAATCTATGTCATGTGGTCACACTTTTGAGCGAGATATGACAAGTAGTTTTTGCATTATTTTGAAGTTGGTTATTTTTTGTTAAGAATTTTTAATCTGCTTGTTGTAATTTTAGCCGCGTAGATATCTATAATCTATAATCTATAATCTATAATCTATAATCTATAATCTATAATCTATAATAATATATAAAGAGGAAAGATTTGATTTTTTGTTTGCATTGAATAGGCTCCGAAACTACTGAACCGATTTGAAAAATTCTTTCACTGTTGGGAAGCTACACTATCCCCGAGTAACATAGGCTATATTATATTTTCAAAAAAAATAGGGATCCTTAATAAAACTCCAATAATATAACCCAAGGTGTAAAAAAATAAGAAAACCGAAGCAAGGCGAGGGCGGTTACTCGTAGATAATAATTTACGTACCACGATTATCAAGTATTCCATAGAAGTGAGATGACACACGTTATCAGTTTAGAATGTTGGCTTCTCGTAATAAAATAAAATTTAAATAATGATGAAATTTTATGCATCAGACTTAGCAGGGGTTGTGGCGACCTAGTAAGGACAGGTTCACTCAAACCCACAGTCAAACATTGAAAGCAACTAGTGGTAGTTTAGTGTCTAGTTATTGTAACCACAAGCAATACAAGCATATTATACAGTATCCACGTTTGTCTATACAAGGTTTGTCTATACTATTCCCTTAGGGGCCATCCATAAATTACGTCACACTAATTCCATGACTTTTGACCTCTTCCCCATCCTTGTCATAGCTGGTCACATTTGTGAGACCTCCCCCATAATGTGACGTCACATATATTATTATGAAATTTTACACCTAGAAATTATTAAATTAAAACAGCAGTTCCAAAATAAGTTTTATTTCCATTAATTGTTTTTTAAAATTTACCTATACATACTAATTAATCGATTTTGAAATGTGACGTCACGAAATTTAGGACCCCTCCCACCACTTGTCACACAATGTCACACTACATCGATCTCCCCTCCCCCTAACGTGTGACGTAATTTATGGATGGCCTGTTATTACTGTAAAGTTGACAAATCATCTAAGATTAATGATTATTTCATACCAATGGCTGACTTCATTCTATTACTAGATTTTCCGAGAATTTCATGTTAGTTTAAAAATACCACGACGCCGAGATAACGTTGACTAATTATTTGATTATCTACACATTTTGAATTTTTAACATACCTACTGTGTAGACAGTGATTAATTGATGTTTGAAAACGGATTAATCTTGTGAAAGAAATGATATTAAAAGTATGAAATTATGTATAACGAGTAACCGCCCTCGCTTTGCTTCGGTTTTCTTATTTTTTACACCTTGGGTTACATTATTGGAGTTTTATTAAGGATTCCTAATTTTTTTGAAAATGTAATATAGCCTATGTTACTCGGGGATAGTGTAGCTACCCAACAGTGAAAGAATTTTTGAAATCGGTTCAGTAGTTTCGGAGCCTATTCAATGCAAACAAAAAATCAAATCTTTCCTCTTTATATATTAGTATAGATAAGAGCAGGGCCTGATTAACCCTTAGGCTAATTAGGCTGCAGCCTAGGGCGCGAGGATCGGGGGGGCGCGCTAAAATCGTGTCTTCCCATGCACTAATCTAGCATCACTGCATCTACCCTACTTATTTCAACTAAACCGAGACAAAAGCAAAACACTATCTATAACTAGATGCGCTTGAGAGTCCCTGATTTTAACAATAAATTTTGAAATTTTAAAAAGCGCGCGTAAAACAAACACTGAATACGTCACGCTCAATATTTTTTTCAAGGTGTTAATTATTATTAAAAAACTTAAAAAAATTATGGTGTATTCGGAACACTTCAAAGAATATGCTTCCGTAGGAAATTTTTCTTAAAGTTAATTTTTCAACAAGTTAGACGATTTTATTAATTAACAAAATTTTCTCGAACTTCCATTTTCATTGTACATTTAAAAAAAAAGTTAAAAAAAGCTTCGTGGAGCCTTTCTTACATACATACTTAACGAAATCACATTATAAAAGTTTAAAAAATTTTTATACTTTGTTTATAATAATTTTATAAGTTGAACAAAAAATGATATTGAATTTTTTTTTCCAATTAATTATTATTACATATTCGTTTTTGCATTCATAAAAGACATTTACTGCCTTGAAAAAAAAACCCTCATTTTTTATAACTTTTTTATAAACAAATGGACTATTTCAATGCTTTCAAGAATTTTTTTTAATACCTTATTCTAAACAAAATATGATTTTTGAAAGTTTTTTTTTCCTAATAATAATATTTAATTGTTTATAATCGTTTTTTAATATTTCTATTGTTTAAATTATTAGTTAAGAATTTTTTTTTCTTTAAAATCATAATTCATCTTCAATAGAAGTGTAAAAAAACAATTTTTTTATCAACAATTTCATTGTTTTTTAACTTAACAATATGTTATAAACAATTCTCAACTTTTTTATATTTTTTTTTTCTGAAAGTCCTAAAAATAACAAAAACAACGATGTATACAATATGTTACCGGCAAAACCCGATTTCAGGTTAAACTAGTTTGGCCTAGGCCAGACTAGTTTGGCGCGACACGATTAGGCAAAACTAGTTTCTCGTCAGTCTAAAACTGATTAGAACCGAATTGTTACGGATTTATATTTATTCGACAAATCTTTGTGCTTTAAACCTCTTAAATTACAGCTATTTTAGTCACGACTGCACTTCAAATTGTATTCGAACACCAAATGTAATAAATGATCACCAAATTAACTCCTCGCTTATATATTGTTTCTTTTGGATTCTTTTAATTTCCAAATGTAGGTCGAAATGGTTACAAAACCGACTTAGTCAACCCCGACCCCACGTGGTACTAGTCTGCCCTACCCCTAGAGTGAATGTAAACCCCGGAGGCGCGGAGGGAGAGCAGCCCCCGCCCGCTGTAACCAACTGCAGGCACTATGTGAGCCGAAGCTGCATAGGCGAGCATAGAGTGCCTGCAGTTTTTTACGCAAGGGCGGAGGGGCTGCACTTCCCGCAGCGCCGGAGACGTTCGGAAGCCTGTTTGTGAATCAAAAAATGGATTACCATTTTTGGTTATAATTTTACATTAAAATTCTGTTTTAATTTTGGTGATCATTTACTACTTTTGGGTTAACAATGATTTATTTGGTGGTAAGTTAAACATAAGCCAAAGTTATTGACGAGAAACTAGATTTGCCTAATCGTGTCGCGCTAAACTAGTTTGGCCTAGGTCAAACTAGTTTAACCTGAAATCGGGTTTTGCCGGTAACATATAACAAAGTACAGATAAAAAATTATCTGTTCAAGTTATAAAATTCTTATAAACAAAGTATTAATTTTTTTTAAACTTTAATGGCGTGATCTCGTCAAGTATGTAGAGTTGTGGGAGTCAGGAGTTATTTTTTGGAAATTTCCTTTTCTTTAAGAATCTTTTTAATAACTTTTGCAATTTTTTACGTGCTGGTAAACGCTTCCGAAACATTTTTCTAGACATCGTTCCGGGCAGAATGAGCTATCGCACGTATTTTTAAGAGCACTACTTATCTCTATTTTTCATCATTTTGAACTTATTGCTTAGATTACCTCGTAATAATGTTCGGTTTATGCGTATTAAGTAGTTAACTAAATTTTAAGTAAATTAATGTGTAAACGGACAATTTGGTAGTTAAAATTTAGTTATCAAGTAGACAAATAATTTAGATTTTTTCTATTTTCTGTTAAGTAGGTGGGCGGGGCTTATCACTTAACACGTTTCGACAGGCACTTTTTAGTTAAAAGGACCCCGCACTAATTGTTTGGAAAGTGGGTTTCAGCGGATTGGTCTGAATTTTTGGTATGTTGTAGTCCTAACCGTACTGATCAAAAGTCCCAATGGGCACGACCCCCCCATATCGCGTGTGCTCTCCTTCAGGGCGCGCTAACCCCCCTGCCCCTCCCCCATAGTCTATTTATTCGATTTCAGCGGAATGATTCTGAATTTTTGGTATGTTGTAGTTCTAACCATGCCAATCAAGAGTTCCTACTCTACTCACTACTTTTTTGGCAGGGGCGCGTCCTCATAATTAGCCTAGGGCGGTCAGATCTCTTGATCAGTCGCTGGATAAGAGGCGTGAAAGTATACAAAATATGATAAGTTGTAGATCACATACTGTTTATTTTGCATCTAAAGAAACATACATCGAAAGAAAATAACAAGTATATTAAGTAGGTATAATATTACAGAAATATTAAATCTCGTTAAAATGGAAAACATTTATTGTCAAACTAAATTAAATATATAAATTACACACTCATACCCCACCACCCCCCACAGTAGGTTATTTACCTGTGTCTCGGGTGGTGTGGACTAAACATATAACACATCATAATGACAACCATGACCCGAGTACAAATATTTATCTGTCACATAAATATGTGCCCCGGCCGGGAATCGAACCCGGAACCCCTCGCTTCGCAGGCAGGGTCGCTCCCAACTAGTTTACAGGGTCGTCAATTAGACCACCACGATGTCCACGGAGACGACAGTCACCATGATGACTGTGTACTAATTGGCAGACGTGACCCATCTTCGACAACAGAATAGGGAAATCAGGGATGGAGAATTCACCACGATTCTTTACTTCAGCAAGCTATTAATAAATAATATGCACATAATTAAAAAAAAATAAAGATGTGGGCATGATTGGCACCATAGTTCACGAAGTGGGCGAAATTCTAAACACTACACCCTTAAATGAATCTCACCCGAAACAGAATTAACCGCACTCCTCCAATACATTCTATTAGGCATTGACAAAGAATCACAATACTTAAAGACATAGGCAAATATTCGACTTTTGCAATATCCTTAAAAATGTCATTATGAAATTTCGAAGCAGCGGTGTCTGACGTCATAGTGACGTCGCTGCTAGGCAGAACCTTCACCCCTAGCTCTACTGACATTTTATAACCTTGGATTATGGTGGATCGTTATTATTAAGATTCCTTTGTCCTGACTTGTCCAAGGCTTCTTTAGTTTTAATTTAGCTTCTTGCGATTTCATGAAGCCAACAATTAGTTATGAAAAGATTGTCTGACTTAACGTTTTACACAAGTAGGTATTCTTCATTATAAACAAAATGTATCACCATATTTCTCTCTCGCTCTCTCTCTTAATACTCACTCTGGTAGTATTTAAATTAAATGACAAAGACGCATGGAAATGAATACCTCTGCAACCAGTTCCGCTCAGTTAGTAAATATTTTTGTAATATTTTCTTTTTGTAATTTTTTTAAAGATGTACTGAGGAGTTTCTTTACGGCTTTTCTTCTCCTCCATGAAAAAGCACCTATCCGAAAAGCTGGTAGATTAAAAAAATTATGACGTGCATAAGTGTATCAGTGATACCTATATGAATAAAATATTTTGACTTTGACTACGAACTGAGTGAGATTAGAATCGCTATGTTGAATAACACGGATTGAGTATCTTATTTGACCAATGAAAATGTCAATGGCCTGACTCAACAAACGAGAGAAGATATCAGTGACACATTTGCATTACGGATTTCTCAAACTGTTTCCTCACACCGGCTTGGGAGCCTGGGGGTTAACTGATAGGGAATGCCATCAGATAGGTCGTAGATAAGGTCATTAAGGACAACAAGTATTTCTTAGCGATGAGGTTGTTCCGATAAAAGGTTAGTTAAAACATAAATAGGTGTCAATTTTCAACAAATAATCAAACGAGTCTGATCATCGGTCACCGCTCCTTAAAACCGAACACAGTGGAAGGATTGCCAGAGAAATAAGTAGCAATAAGTAGCACGTTAGCAGAGATCTATAACTGGGTCTATGAACTTGCAATAAAAATAAAATAAAAAAACATTCCTCAGTATACGAAGGAAGATAGCTAGCCAACTACTAACTCAAGCTTCCATAAAAGTAAGCCATAGAAAAGCAAAACTAAACTTGGATTCATTAAATCATGTTAAAATGAATTCTCGTGTATTTTTACTACGCATCACTCATAAAGAATGATATAAACTAACCAGAACGATCAGATTTACTGCGTAGTTACTAAAATCAAAGCTTCGAACGAGAACTAATAAACATATCATCGTGAATTCAGAAGTAGCTTGTACCATGTATACTCGAATGTATTACAAAAAGATATGGTTTCCAATTCTTATTAGTCGTACGTCTTATAGACGCCGGACGTGCTACGACTTCAGTGCGAATCAATATTTTTTGCGAGGGTAAGATTTTCCCAAAGGCCACCGAGACTAAACTGATTGATATTAAAGCCAGTGGGGTTTGATGGAAAAGAAAGAAAAGGTAAACAACGAGAAGGAATGGAAATTACCTTCGACAAAACTTATCGGCTCAATGGTTAAGCAATAACCGAAATCGGCGATTATGTTTTTTTTATGAACATATTTTTTTATGTTCATAAAAAAACATACAACCGAAATAGGCAATTATGTCCTGAGGCCCTATTAACCATGGTTGTCTCTTGTAGTGTAATCGGCAACTTGGAACCTTAACATAATTAGTTATAAGACAATTTTTACACGGTAGAAATAGGAGACGTGGTGGTACCGCCACGGTCGAGCCGTATAGACTATATACCATAGACAGACCCTACCCTAACATATATAAGTAATATAATCGCTCATAGCTTACCTCCTTGTTATCATGCAGTCTTGTTTCCTGCTACTACAAAGTACAAACCTTTGATCTCACACTAATGTTAAAAAATATTGTAAAAAACTGTTTCAAATAAAATAACTAAGATCGTCATTTTGACGCCGTGATTAAGCATGATGTAATACCGAAATTAGCTACTGTCACAGAATACATAAGCCATATTCGTTAGAGTTTGCGTCCTAAAAGTTGTCCAACTCCTTAACTCGGAGACCAGACCGTTTGAATGGATGATCCTGACCACGATATTCGCCAACTGTATCGCGCTGGCAGTCTACACACCGTACCCTAGCAGCGATTCCAACTACACTAATTGGGTTCTTGTGAGTATAAACTTACATCTTATATTTTAAGTTCCTTCATGTCTCTCTTATTTACATATGACCAAACATGACCATGGATGACCCTGTTGCCTAATTGGCACAAATTCGCACTTGAAACGAGGCATACTAGAATGAACGATTCTGGCTTGGGTTTCCAGAGATATTTATGTGATAGAGAAATATTCTATTACTGTCTGCCTTCTTAATGCCTCTGTTTTTATTCATTTGATTTTGCAAAAAGAAATAAAGATTTCATGTGGCGACCCGTGTGGTGCACTGGTTACCATGCTGGAACCCCGTGCCAAGGGTCCTGGGCACGGGCGTAGCCAGGTTTTAGTTTCGGGGGGGGGTTGTTACAACGACTACATACACATAAAATATATACATAAAATAACCCTAAAGAAAATTGAGACTTTATTTTTTCACACAACGTATGTAGTGACATCTATTATTAGTTTAGTCAAAAAGTTCAAAAACGTGTTTAATATAAATAAAGCTCCTAAAATATGTGCGATAGCCTGCGAATTTATACGGTCGCCGGCGATAGCTCATTCGATTCAGAATGACGTCTAGAAAAATGTTTTTTAAGGATTTATTACCACATAAAAATGTCAGTCCTTAACTTTTCGGGGGGGGGTTTGAACCCCCGAAACCCCCCCCCCCCCCCTGGCTACGCCCATGGTCCTGGGTTTAATTCCCAACGGGGCGGAAATTTGAATGATGACTTTGAATTACTGTTCTCGGTCTAGGTGTGTATGTTCTTGTTTTTGTGTTTTGTCCATGGCAAAGCCTGTCTGCTAATCCTGTGGAGCTACGAGAGTGTAGCATTTTTTTTTTAAATTAAACCTTCCGTTTAAACGTATCAGGAGAAGATCGAGTATATATTCCTGGTGATCTTCACCGGCGAGTGCGTGATGAAGATCATAGCGTACGGGTTCGTGATGCATCAGGGCTCTTACCTCCGAAACGGGTGGAACTTGCTGGATTTTACCATCGTCGTTATTGGGTAAGTTTACTTCAAAGAATGCTCCAAGCCTTCTCTAGGGGCGAGACCTGTGCTCACTTCTGGGCCATTAATGGGTTGAAGTCACTTGAAAGAAATATTTTTGACCGTATTAGGGCGACATAGAATAGTGACCGCAATTCCCCAATCCATTGCCGGCACACGAGTGTGTCATGAGGCTACAGAAGTTGCCACCACCTTGATGGTAGGGTTTCGCGTCAGGGATATATCGTGTTTCTGCTGGGTGAGCTTGAGAACCAATTCTTTCTTTTTTTTTCATTTTTCTTTCGTCTGCCCGTTTGTCGTCTATTTTATATAAAAAAGAAGATTTTCCCACTTGCAGTCCACCCCTTGAACGGGTTCAAAGTAGTTTAATTAAATCTAGTTAGTATTGTATTAATCCATGCTGTCGAGCTGCGAGCGTTTCTGCTTTTTCTTTTATTCCGCCTCTTAGATGACAAAGACAAATGACAAACAAAAACTGAAGATAGCTTGGGAGATGACCTACCAGATGTCAAAAAATTACCTTTGTAAAAGTGTCACCGCTTTCGAGATTTTGACTTTTGCTTATCTTTTCTGAAATTCGGCTCCTTCTGTATAAGAGTTTATCGTTGATCAACGATAACTTAAGGATAGATAAGTCATAAGAACCGGCCTTAGCTGATATACGACGTGTGATATAAAAAATATGCATTAGATTAACGAAAAACCCATCCAAATCGGATCAGTAGTTAGAAAATCGCAGGTGCCTATAGAACAAATGCATACATTTAAATGGGTTAGATACAGAACTTTCTTTTCCGAATTCATTTAGATTCAAAACATTCTTTTCTTCTTTCAGCATGGTGAGCACAGTCCTGTCGAGTATATTCAAGGATGCATTCGACGTAAAAGCTTTACGAGCCTTCAGAGTACTTCGACCTCTAAGGCTTGTTTCTGGTGTTCCTAGTAAGTTTGTTCATCATCAAATTAAATGAATGAGTATCATTGCACTTATCATTCTATCTCTTCTTTAAAGAATTGTTATTACGCTCCACTTCTTGCCTTTACCAAAAAAGAATCTAAAAATTTTCCATCCCTTTCTTTCGTTTTCACTTTAATTACTAATTCTTTTTTTGTCTCTGTTGTTCATCTTTGAAAGTATAATTTTATATATTTCGAACTAAAATCCATTTATTAAGGAACTGATTGCATTAAATTAAAAAACAGAATTGGAACAAACTTAATTGGCACCAAAACAGAATTTGTACTTGTCAATTCTTAATTCAATTAATCCGGATAGGTATTTATTTTACGATTAGATTTATAATGATCATAAATTAAGAAGTAGATATGTTATAATGTACGTGGTCAGTACTGAGGATATTAATGTTTCGATAAAAGGTTTTAAGAACGATACAAAGACTTCTCAATACCTTAGAGACGTGCTTATCCGGCAACTAAGATCTTTGGCATTGTCTTAGAAATAAAAGGGGCCACCGCCTCCTTTATTAAGGACAATGTGGGCATTGCGATGGATGGACTCATAAAAAAACAGAGAAGGAGATAGAGGAGATATTTTCATTTTTTCGGGGACCCTAATTCCGGAATTCGGGCCTTTCTTCTTCCGCGAAAAAATAAACATTAGTGAAAACCGCCATCTAACTATAAATAACGCAGGTTATAAGCTTACTTCAAATTGAGAAATGAATGAATTTACAAATAAAATCCAATCAATCGGCAATATTGGCATATATTTTTCGATTTTTGTTACTTTTGACCTAGTTGCTTTTACTACTTAGTTATCTTTAAGTTTACAAAAATACACGCTAATGTTCTGTTTTGACGTGAAAGAAAGACAAACAAAAATCTCACATTTATAATATTAGTATGGATGTCCAGGTCTCCAGATCGTGCTGAATTCGATCCTGAAGGCGATGGTACCGCTGCTGCACATCGCGCTGCTCGTCATCTTCGTCATCATCATCTACGCCATCATCGGCCTCGAGTTGTTCTCCGGGAAGATGCACAAGACCTGCTATGATAGATTTACCGGTAAGATGTTTTGTGAATCAGAAAGAAAATGCGACTTGATGATAATTTTAAGCTTTTTTTCCATTTTTTGGTTTACCAATTGTTCATTGGGTGCGTTGTTGATTTATTGGACTGTGTTAACGAACTAGTAGGATTGGTGTTGCAGAATACGAAAGAAAACTAGTAATTTAACTATAATTTTAATTTCGGTACGGTATTAGAAATTAAATTGTTAAAACTAAGGCGATTACGGTCGATGTTTGTACCGGAATGATCTGAAAGCTCAGGTGTTTCGGTTCCCACGTTCGTTTCCGAGAACCGTCATTTGATATCTTGACTGTACAAGTGATGCGGCGATATCTGCTGTATTAATGAGCTTTCTTTCTCTCTCTCTTTGATCGGCAAAGTATCGGTGATGCCTTACGTGATGTGTTACTCATAGGTCTTGTTGTCAATGGGCGAAGGTAGCCCCTTACCATCAGGTCCGTGAGATGGATCATCAGGCCGTTTGTCGGCTAGTTAGGTACTTAAAGAAGTTATAAATGGGTTTTGGGTTGTAATAATATTAGTCGTTTTTACCCCCGACGAAAAAAGTGGAGTGTTATAAGTTTGACGTCACTGTGTATCTGTGTGTCTGTGTGTCTATATGATTTTGATCTTGTTTTTTTATCTGAAAGACGACTTAATAAGCTATGTTTAGTGTAAATAAAACTGTCGAAGGTTTTTAAATTATATAATACCGACATAATCATGATAAGATCATTTTATCGTACCTACGATCCATGTAACTGGGTCAAAATTATTGTATGTATTTTTTTAGGTGAGATGATGGACGCTGCTCACCCATGCGATGTGGACAACGGGTTCAACTGCTCAACCCTGGGTGAGGAGATGGAGTGCCGCGACGGCTGGATCGGGCCCAACTTTGGCATCACTAACTTCGATAACTTCGGCCTCTCCATGCTCACTGTCTTCCAGTGCATTACTCTTGAGGGATGGACAGATGTTATGTACAATGTAAGTATAAGATTATCGTCAGTCTAGATGTGATACTTTAACTGCAAAATCAAATTATTCAGGAGAGACATAAAAGACTAAAAGAAAGAATTTCATCGGTATTCAGAAGAATACCGATGCTTTTTAGTAAAGTTCAATTTTTAACCGACTTCAAAAAAAGGAGGAGGTTCTCAATTCGACTGTATTTTTTTTTAAATGTTTGTTACCTCAGAACTTTGGACTGGGCGAACCGATTTTGATGATTGTTTTTATAATCGAAAGCTGGTGGCTGTCATGTGGTCCCACATAAATTTTATTGATATCTGACAATGGCATCCATGAGAAAACCACATAAGTCGTAAATTTGTGTTAGGATGTGCGCGACGAATTGACGAATAACTCAATATCACGCCAACCAATTTCGATGATTCTTGTTTTAATCGAAAGCAGGTGCTTGTCATGTGGTCCCACATAAATTTAAACGAGATCTGAAAAGTAGTTTTTGAGATTTTGAAGTCGGTTATTTTTTGTTAGTAAAATTCTGATTATATTTTTGTCGTTATTAATATCATGTAATTGCTGGCGTCATTTACAACGAAACAGTATAGCAGTTTAACGTGATATCATATTATCTAGAACGACGATATGCTATTTTATGTCATGCCATGGTTGTAAACAAAATTTATAAAAATCGTAATCTTTCAGATACAAGATGCAATGGGCAACAGCTGGGAGTGGATATATTTCGTTTCTATGGTGATATTGGGAGCATTTTTCGTCATGAACCTTATCCTTGGTGTGTTGTCTGGGTATGTATTCTTCAGTTTGTCGTTTTCAAGAGTGGTTAATACAATTTATTAAATAATAAATAGCCTTGCACTAAAAATCACAAGTGAAATCAATAAATCGCTTTCAAATGTTTTAGAGAATTCTCCAAAGAGCGAGAGAAAGCAAAAAACAGGGGAGACTTCCAGAAGTTAAGAGAAAAGCAGCAATTAGAAGAAGATTTAAAGGGCTACTTGGATTGGATCACGCAAGCCGAATATTTGGAGCCGATAGCTGATCAGAACGATACTGTGGATCAAAAGAGGATAGACTATGGAATGAACACAGGGAATATGTTAGGTAAAGATAATTTTAATAAAACTATCTATCTAATCGATATTGTTTTACGTTAAAATTAAACAAGCACATCAACAAATTCAAAATTTAAGACTTGTATTCGATTTTAATTTTAGGAACAAACACAAGTGAGCATGATTCTACGGACCATTTGGGTATAGAACCTGTGGAGCAAAAAAAATCAGTAGGCAAGCTGTGGAAACAAGATTTTGATAAAGTAAGTTAAAAATGCTAGTTATTTATAGTAAAAATAAGCAATAATTAATTATTTTCTTAACTGGAGTTCGAATGTTCACGAAGAAGTTCGTATTCTAAAATAAATTTAATTGTTAGTACTTGTAAAGCTGCGATGAAAAAATATAAAATGTATCCCAACATAGCACCCTGAAGTACTCCAAACTACTCCCTGTCAAAACAAACAAACAGTAACTAATAATATTAAATTAATAACTTTAATTAAAAATAACAAATTATGAAAATATTATATAATTTCAAAGATTTTTTAGTAAAAATATGATTTGTAGGTAAACCGTCGAATGAAGCGAGCATGCCGGCGTGCTGTGAAGTCGCAAACGTTTTACTGGCTCATCATTGTGCTTGTATTCCTAAATACGGTAGTCTTAGCTAGCGAACACTATCAGTAAGTTTTTATTTCATTATTACGAAGTTTAATCTATAAACTTACCTACTATACAATAATGAAATATGCTATTTTCTTTGCTTTCAGTATGATTAAATAGATTTCTTTTATTTTCCTACTTTTATGCTGTGGTTCTAGTAATTTCGGCACAGAAGTTTTGAAAAAAATCTCATATTCATTAATTACATTAATTGATTGCATTAACTGATTTCCTTTCACTTATTTTGTATTTCATAGACGAAAAGTATTTAATTTCATGATTTTTTTCTAAAAAAAAAACTTAAACTAATGCATTTTACGTCGATGTACGAAATAGGTGGCAAACCTATTTTAAAATGATATTTATTTTCAGACAACCACAATGGCTAGATCTGTTCCAGGAATACGGAAACGCATTCTTCGTGGCTCTGTTCACGCTTGAGATGTTAGTCAAGATGTACAGCTTAGGTTTGCAGGTAACACTTCTCAATATACATACATTACATACTTTTAAATCTTCATCTTCGTCGTAGCTTGTATTGAGCGCCAGTACTTTGTTTCTTCACCTGCCTTAACCAGCTATGCATCAGAGAACTCTTTGGTATTAATGATGTCTATGAGCGAATATGACCACTTGCCACCACGTGACTCTCCTACTCGTTTGTTGGCTATTTACATAAAAAAATTACGTAGTACACATAGACAAATATTTGTTCTTACTGGAACGCCAAGAACCTTACCAAACATAAAAATTATCATGTTTTTGATTTATTTAAATTATTGTTCCCAATTTGTTTTCTTCAGGGCTACTTCGTGTCGCTGTTCAACCGTTTCGATTGCTTCGTAGTGGTGGGATCAATCAGTGAGATGGTGCTCACTAAGACAGAGATCATGCCGCCGCTGGGCATCTCTGTGTTGCGTTGTGTCAGACTGCTTAGGGTTTTCAAGGTCACCAAGTAAGTTACGTCTTTGTCTATTCTTAGAATAAACAATTAATCAGTTTTGGAAGCTATAGTAGTCGCAGTATCTCGTTGCACTCGTTGACATAAAGTGAGAGCACTAAGGTCTTAGGTCTGATATTACGACTACTATAACTACCACTGTTCTAATATCGGCCGAGGAATGTTTTATACGTGTTATATTGTAGTAGCTATCATCAGTTGGATCGATTTTTACAGAAGGCTTCTTCAGCTGGTACTTTTGGTGTGTCTTGAACTTATTTTAAGAATTTAGACCCTCAAAAGTACCAGTTTTGCTACGTTAATCAGTAACAATATTAGATTTTTACTGATTCCTGCACTTAATTTTCTATTCTTAAATCTACATACTCAAACTCACTAACCCTTAATGAAGAAAAAACCAAATATATTCCATTCTCCATCCAAAACAGAGCTGATATCTCTCACGGTCAATCAAATCAAATCATCGCCCACAAATGCCATTTCCCTCCTGATCCTAACTGTAATTGCCCAGAAATTAAAGCTGCTGATCATATTAAATATCTTGGAGTAATAATAGATAACAATTTAACATTCAAACAACAAATTCACGCTATATCGCAAAGACTGCGGAAACTAGGATACATCTTTAAACAAATTAGAGAAGTGTCAGACTCCGAAACAATAAAAATGGCATATATAGCATTAGCACAATTATTACATACTGCATTACTGTTTGGGGTGGGACGGATAAATCTAAAATAATGGAGCTTGAAAGAGCTCAAAGGATGATACTTAAAATAAGCCTTCATAAACCACGATTATATTCTACACATTTACTTCACACTGAAGCTAAAATACTTACGGTTACATACTGCGAAAACACTCTATGATATATACAGAATTGACGAATCATATTGCTCATAATAAAAGACATCACAATATATGTATAATTCCACTAGTTCGAACAAGATTCGCCCAAAAGTTTTACAACTTTCTCAGCAACAGTTTATATAATAAATTCAACAGAATCCTTTTTATATCAAAGTTAAATAAATATTCATGCAAATATAAATTATTTAACTACTTACTAGAGTTGAACTACACACAGACAGAGCACTACATTGTAACTCCATAGTTAACACATAATTATTACATACAAAAGAAAATAAACAATAATGATGAAATAATACTAATGAAATATACTTAATGTAAGCACATATACATTAATACAAACATATACTATTATACACATAATATATACATATATACTTAATATATTCATAAAATGTCAAGTAATTGAGTTTATCTGGTAGAAATTTTAAATAGTCCAAAACAACCGTGATTATTCCTACTAATTAATCTAGGGGGTCCCTGGTGTACTAAGATACAGGCCAAGGCTTAGTTTAGACACCAGATCTCCCACAGATTACTTAGCATTATTTTCCTTTTATCTATATTTTAAAATGTCACCTGAATGTAATTTGTGGATGAGATGAAATAAAGACTTTTGTATTTGTATTTGTATTAGGCCAGGGTATTTAATTCCAATCAAGGCCTCTTCAGTTAGGAAAAGATTAACCCATCGCCAAATTACATAAATAGTTAAGACTAAACGCAATGTTACGTATAATTATTTTATGTTTAATGAGTTTCTAATTAATAACCTCGCATAATTTATTTTGTAACAGATATTGGCGGTCTCTCTCCAACTTAGTCGCGTCTCTTCTCAACTCGATCCAGTCAATCGCTTCCCTGCTGCTTCTGTTGTTTCTCTTCATTATGATCTTCGCGCTTCTTGGCATGCAAGTGTTCGGCGGCAAGTTCAACTATGACCCGGTGGAAGAGAAGGACAGACACAATTTTGACTGTTTCTGGCAGGCGTTGTTAACAGTGTTCCAGGTAAGGTAGTGAATACATATGTATTTCAAGCATTGACTTCTATATTTTTACAACATATTACACAAGTTAATTACCAATTAAAACGTTTAAGCGGCATGTGAAAGCACAGCTTGTGTGTAATGGGTATTATAGTATAGAGGTATATTTATGAGAAAATCACCTGGCAATAAACATCCAGTTCCGCGTAGATTTGAAGTTTATTCTGAAACACTTTGTAGTGTGGAGTAAAAAGACGTTCAGAGAAGTTTGCCTTTTCCACTCCTCCGTGACAAGGCACCTATCCGAAGCGGTGGTAGATAAGAAAAAAATATGTTTTAGTCTACTGAAAAAATACCCACATGATTTTGAATTGCTAAAAAAATATTTTTATAAAACGTGCCAATCGGACCAAGATTATTAAGAGGTTGTACATATTTTACCGCGGACACGATGTCTTACATTGTTCATAACAGAGAGAGAGAAAGAGATGACGCTACATTGTGCTATCTGATTTCATTGTTTATAATAATCTGATTGACATGAAACTGAAAATGGACTAATCATTTGAACTAATGGAAAAGTCTTTTATTTTAATGTTCACCTACTTGTAGATCCTGACAGGTGAAGATTGGAATGCGGTGATGTACGAAGGCATCAAGGCGTACGGTGGTGTCGGCTCTGTTGGCATCCTTGCTTGCATCTATTTCATCATCCTCTTCATTTGCGGCAACTGTATCCTTTAAATGTCGAGAATTTAAATTTATTTTTGTTCTGTGTTATGTTAAATTTTTCTATTTATTAATAGCAAAATTAATGACTTATTACTCATCATCAAGATTGTTTGATCCAATAATATGTACAATAGGCATGATGACTGATTTTGAAATACTGTTCTATATGGTTGGGAAATATATTATAATTACAACGTATATAATATTTCCGCAAAAAAATAAGGTTTAGTATAAAATAAATACATTTCAAATTATAAGTTTAAAATTCGCACCAAAACGCTTCAAACTGTCATGGCGTGGTGGTGACTTCATGCCTCAGGAAAACAAAAGACGATACGTAATTTTTAGTATGGTGATATTCATTTGTTTTAAGACGTGTGACGTAATTCGCGCTAATTGAGACTGAGTGGCGTTTTAGCCAAGATGGCGGCTTGTCGTATTTTGTAGTTTTATTTTATCAATAATATTGTTTATCTCGCTAGTAATAATACGATAAATGCGTGTTTTGTAATCCATTAATAGGGTTTCATTAAATAAATAAATATTTTTACTTACTGTCATCATCCCTATTGTACAGGTTGAAGCTTTTTAATCCTACGTTACTTGGAGACCAATTTTTTGATGCTTTAAAAATCCTGAAACTAAACGTACAGATATTCTTCTGAACGTGTTCTTGGCTATCGCCGTGGACAATTTAGCTGATGCTGAGTCATTAACTAATATCGAGAAAGAAGAAGAAGGCGTAAGTTATTGTTTTATGTTACTTCTCACATTTTAAAAATTTGCTAGAGTCAATTGCGTTAGTATCGTTACTATTGGTTACCTCTGGAACTGACTATTTTAACCAAGTTTCAAAGATCTTTTATATGTATATCATTAATGGATATGTTTTATTTGTATCCACAAAGCAAGCAGTGGAAGAAAAGGAAGGCAGTGTGGCGATGGAGGGCGGCGCCGCTGACACTGATGACGAGTACATTCTGCATGACGATGATGCTTACACCACTGATAAGTATGCACTTAAGCTAACTATATATTTAATTATGCACTTGTGACTTAAATATTACTGAGGTCCATATTTGATTGAGAACTACGGTGCCTTAGTTGCATAGACTATTAAATTTTGCTTCTACTATGGTTTCAACAATTAGCATTTTTCCATAATTCTTTTATAGCTCTGAAAGAGATTACGAAGAAACAGGGTCAGAGGGTCAAGAGCAAGAAGGTGATATAGAGGAAGGAATGGAAGAAGAAACCGACGGGAGGACTGATGAGGAACAGGAGAGAGAGGAAGACATGATGGAGAGCAACCAAAGAAATCACATCGGTAAAAATCATTTAGATCAAAAGATTAGTGTGTTAACTATTTTTGTTTTAAAAATAAGTACGATATTTGAAATTTTATTTATAAGTGAATAATATAATTTTAAATGTGATTGATATGATGTATAGGAAGGTATGGCTGAATGTCAATGTTAGCATAAGATTTTAGAAAATGTAGCTGTAAAAATCCTTTGCCACTTATCAAATAAAATAAGCACCATGAAAATTTATTTTGGTAAGTATTATTTGGTATGGCATTTCATAAATCATAAACTTGCGAAGTTGAATAAAAGGTAATGTTGAATGTAAACCAAATGTAATGATACATGGAAATGTGAAAGGGTTAGAGGCTAACCAAATGGCAATAGTGAACACAGAGTTGGAGGAGGAACCGCGTCTGAAACGTAAGCCGACCACTTCGTCCGCGCGACCGCGCAGGCTCTCCGAGGTCGATATCTGCGACTCTAAGAAACCCATCCCTGATGCCACCTCTTTCTTCATATTTAGCAAAACCAACAGGTTAGGGACCCCGACGCGGTCGCTTGAAATGCTTAGATGTTATTTTCGTATCTTCGCCTTTTGTTATTTTTGTTCGTTTGTCTCTGATGATATTAGCTACATAAAAAAATCTTCTACTTTGTTAAAATAACCAAAGTTTTAACGACGTAATTGAGCGTCCCCATGCCCAGTTTTATTATTTCAGGCTGTATCATTGAATCAATGAAAAATAAGACGAATTAAACATCCCAATCCTAAATCATCAGAGACAAATAAAAATTATTTAAGTATGTTGCCTTTCGTCTTTCTCAATTCTAATATTTTCAGCTGTACTCTTATTTTATTATAAATAATATTTTTTACTCTTACACATATTTTGCTAATTTCACTATATTTAATATTTATGTTTGCAATAAACCATTTAGCGTCAACAACAAGAACGTCTTGCTGACCTCAGCATGATTAGGTATTTTAATCTTTACACTAAGTAGGATATTAGATAAGATAAATTTAATAGTGCTTAATTGTATTGAATGAAAGGACTATCGCACTGTTTTTACTTACAAAGATGGCGGCCAGGAGGAGGAAGGGACGCTAGTAACGGCTAGACCCCGGCGGGTCTCTGAACTGAATATGCCCAATCAGACGCCACCCATACCGAACGCTAGTAGTTTCTTCATATTCTCTCCAACGAACAGGTGACTGGTGTTGCCGCAGATTTGGTACCCGTGTCTCATTGTGCGAACAATTGGCTCTGTGTTTTCTCCAGCCTCGCTGATTGGTTTAACTGTCCCATACATATTGTCTCCAACGTGATCGTCTTCACTGTCTATACCAACTTCATTATCATCTCCTTGTTGAGCATTTGAGCAAGTGCACGTGTGTTGTCCTCTAAAATCGTGAAAATTAATTTGAATTGTCCAAATTCAAATTCAATTACAATGAGATAACAGGGTACCTTCACGCTGTATCCGATGTTAGTGGTCAGGTTTTGTAGAGCCTTTAGGGTTGCTCTTTATTTACATGGCATGATGTACGGTAAAAAGGAGTTTTTGATTCATCCGTTTTAGATGCCGTGTCGTAGTTTATAGGAAACATGTTGATTCCAATTAATTTTATAGATGAATTGAAGTTTAAAAGCATGTTTTTACTTACTTTTCTTAAAATAGACTTTGAAAGCATGTTTATTATTGTATTTAAGTACATTTTTTATGTATTTATATTGTTTTTCTTTTGCATGACGTTGTACTTTGTGTAGATTTTACATGTACCTACTAAAACAAAAATTAAGATGGGTAAGTTAAACAGGGCGACGATAACAATACAGAATTTCTGTTTAAAAATAATAATAATTTATAACAATAATCTAAGAATATTAGTTATTAATAATAATAAAATTACAAACCTTTTGTTAAAAACGGCAAAAATAGCACTGGACGCACATTACCAATTTCATAATTATTCGCAATTTGCTAAATATTTTTTTCATATACCTTACAATCTAATTGGATCTTAAGATCTAGTCCTGATGTGTCATTCAATTACAACAAAAAAATCTGTTAATATTCCAGAATAAAAACTATGAATGCAACTGGACAACGCAATACAGAGCTCTACGCAATTGTATGATAGCTGTGCTATGTTGCTGTCGTTGTTCTTATTATTTTTTGTTTAATGTTACAAGTCAGGATTGCCACTTAAATGGGTCAAGTTAGGAATATTGTAAGCATTGCATTAAGACACCTTTTCGTGGAAATGCTGACTCCTAATTTTGTGAATCCAAGCAGTTTCTAAATGGTTTTATTTTCGAACCTTTCCGCGGCACTCAATTAATTAAGCTCACGTTAAACTGTTTGCGATGTCTAAATCATTCATCAGTCTATGGCTGCTGCTTTCGGTGTCTATAAATATCCAGATGCTTAGATTCTATTCCCAAAGTAATAACCATCGTGCCATCCAGGTTTCGTGTGTTCTGCTACAAGATGTCGGCATCATCAACCTTCGGAAACATCATCCTGGCATGCATCATGCTATCCTCTGCCATGTTGGCTGCTGAGGATCCGCTGGATGCAGCTCAAAATGGGTTCCGGAATTGGGTACGTACGGTGTCTAAGAATTTAGTGAAACTGCTATATTTTTACTGCTTCCTAATTTTTCTCTTCATAATTTAGATAAAAAATTATGAAACATTTCATAAAAACTATATATATTTTTGTACTTTCTGTTGCAGTTGCTGAGTCAGTTCGACGTGTTCTTCACTGGTATTTTCACGTTGGAACTGTTCCTCAAGCTAGTGACATACGGCCTCGTCCTGCACGAAGGCGCCTTCCTTCGCTCGGCCTTCAATGTGCTGGATATGCTCGTCGTCTGTGTGTCACTTATCTCCATGAGCTTTAAGTATGTCTTCGTATTTTTCACCACCATTTCTAATTTTCAAACTTTTTGTCTTAGTCTGTCCATGGATTATCTAGGAGAAATTCGCCGCCCATTTATTCATTGTTATAATATTCATTGTTACAAAATTCAAGTCAGTCTTTATTTGTGTATTATTAAATAATTGTATCATTTAGCTAATTAAAAAAGCAATTCTCCAAAATTTTACATCTTATGGTTTTTTTCCGATACTTAATAATTTTTTTTATCTTTTACCCTCAGGTCTGGAAGTATATCTGTAGTGAAAATATTGCGAGTGTTCAGGGTGCTGAGGCCTCTTAGGGCCATTAACAGGGCTAAAGGCCTTAAGGTCAGTATCTCCTCTGCGTATTACATTCATTTACATTCTATAGACTGTGCAAACAAATTTTGGTTACAAATTAAATAATTTGTTACACAAGTATGATAAGTAAGATAATGTTTACTACATCATAGGTTTAAATATTCTATATGGTTTATTTATAATCGACAAGTATCTTATAAGTTTTTTCCCTGATTATAGCACGTTGTTCAATGCGTGATCGTTGCAATCAAAACGATCGGGAACATATTATTGGTAACATCGTTACTACAATTCATGTTCGCGGTCATGGGAGTGCAAATGTTCAAGGTAGGGGGCACTTTCTTCAGTTATGCTAGGGCCCTAGCACCTTAATTCTACCCCGATCTCGTCACGTGTGACAACACCGTTTGGAGTGAACACAAACAAAATATATTATTCACAGTAAATTCGTTACAAGATGTTTACTACACCTTTGGGTATTGTCTGTGAACTTTCCCTCTTCTTATTTCACTCTTCTCATTTCTCATGATTATATTTGTTCCTTTTTTTGTATTTTTTTTAATTTTGTATAATATTATGTTTGTATAATATTGTGTTAATATAAAAAAAACAAATTGTTTATTTTATTTTAAATTACTGAAGCTATGACTAACTATGACGGTTATTTGATGTGCAGATAGCTTTCTTAAAACCGATACGTTATTTTGAAAGCCATTCAATACTTTATTTAAGCCTGCGTTAAAGCTTTCATTATTATTCTTATATTTTCCATCATCTTCTACAATCTTCTATCTCCAACTTCCTCTTTTACACACAAACCTTTAGTTGGCATAAATGTGGATAAACTATTTAAAATCAAGTTAGGAGGCATGATCTGCAACTATTGTTCTAACCATTAACGATTATTTTCTTTTCTCAAAGACATCATTTCTGTGTTCGTCAAATTCATCGTGCATGTCTTCCATTGGACCCAAAGGTGTATTATTTACACGATCGCAGCCATTTAGACGACTAATAAACCCTACGTTGTTAGAATAACCACTCCCCCTACCTTGGCGTTGAGTCTGCCCCAAACGTCTAACAAGTGGTGTAACAATGTAGATAAGATCATGGTAAGCTAACACCCTCATGGTGGTCTCCATTGTATTAAAGATTGTTTGCTTTCCCCTCATGTCCCGATGCTGCCATGACCGGATTCGCGGACTGTCCTTGCCCCGGTAACGTATGTCACAACTAACGCGCACGATCTCTCCTGTAGTATGTCGTGAAATGTGTGATAGTAGCAATTAAGACAATAGGAAATATAATGCTAGTTACGTATTTATTACAATTTATGTTCGCTGTCGTTGGTGTACAGTTATTTAAGGTGAGATCTATATTGTTGGTGTTTTTTTTATTTGGAGTTTTTAAAGCTTATATGTCATTTAAAATAAGGTTTTGATTATAATTATCTAAATAATAATCGCAATATTTATATAGATATGGTTAATTTTAATAAATCAAAGTAACGATGGAGGTAACATAAAAAGATAATTAAAATTTGAAGTAATTCGGTTAAACTAAATAAAACTAAAGATTAACTTAACTATTTAAAACTTGGATAGCTCTTGGATTTGACCTAAATAAGTTCATAAATAAAGTTTGTAGCAATATTAATTTTGGCAATTCTTATTTTTCGAGCTTTGGTAGAAGCTTTGCTTATTAATCAATATAGCAAAATTAGCTAAACTTTAGGAATAATCTAGTTGAGCTAAGAAACTGAAAAAAATCAATTAGGGTTCTAATGTGCTTTCATCATGTGATCTAATTGCCACAGTAGACTAACTTCATCATCACTGCCCATAACTATCACAACGGGATCACAGAAACTGTAGTTGCAAAACTCCTGAACATTAGTCGTTTAAATTTCGAAAAATAAATGTTGAGCTCGCAAATCAGAGACAATTGGCCATTTTTCAGTGACAAAGTTGCCAACTTGCCGAATAAAAATAAGTTTACATTTAATATCACCAAATGCTATCTACAAAGCTTTTAAGTCATGAGAAATGAGATTGTAATGGCGCAAATCATTGTATGCATAGAAATATTTTTTGTAATTGCAGTTATAATAACAGCATGCGAATAGTATTTTTTTGATATTTCACAGTTTAATTTATGAGATTTTGTTTCAGGGTAAATTTTTTAAATGTAACGATATTTCGAAAATGACAAAAGAAGAATGTCAGTGAGTAATGAATTTGTTCTTTTCTATTCATTTTCTTTACGCACTGTCCATCAGGCGCGATCAAAATGGAAAATAACTAGTTTTCTGAGTAACTGGCATGTTAACATTGCACACCTACATGCAGTTTATTAACTGCCTTCAAAAAAAGAAGAAGGTTCTCAATTCGACTGTATATTTTTTATGTGTGCTACCCACGGACGTAAAAAAAAGAACGGACGTAACCTTGTCTAATCGAGAGTGAAGCACAGCAATGACAGCTCGCTTCTCATGTGTGCCGTGTGCGTAATTTTGTAATTTTTGATTCGCGATGGTGTCAATATCAAAGCAGTATGGTGTCAATGTGTGTGTAGTTGTACGAATAGAGAGTTGGTATTACTGTGGGTGCTTCGCTGAATTTGTTGTTGGGATCACGTCCGTCTTTTTTTTACGTCCGTGGTACTACCTTATAACTTTTTATTGGGTGTATCCGACTTTGAGGATTCTGTTTGGTCATGAGCGACGAGTTAATTTGAGCGAGGTCTGATGAGTAGTTTTTGAGTTATCCCTAATTCTGAAGTCGGTATTTTTTTAGAAAAATAATTTTCTTTAGTAGATTTAGCAGAAGTAGCGATTATTCTGCCCTAACTAAACCATTTACATTTAAAATCAGAACGTAAATTTTATTATATTTTAAAACTAAAGCTTTAACAGTCTTCAGCCCAATTTTTATCATTCTTTCCAAACTGATGGACAGTACAAATATCTAAAAGAGCATTAATTTTTAGAGGAAAATAGATTAATATTATTATTACTAAATAGACTGTTATTGAACAAGTATTCAATGTTTTAGGGGGACATATTTAGTGTTTGAAAACCGCAACTACGCGGTAAGAGATAGAGAATGGAAGAGGAATGACTTCCATTTTGACAATGTGATGAAGGGAATGCTAACTCTTTTCACCGTGTCTACATTTGAAGGGTGGCCCGGGTAGGTGGATCTTTAGCTTATACTCGTAGTATTTGCGATATCGGTAATAATCGTAATTTTACGAAAGCATACCAAAATAAATTACTAAATCACTACAATATTTCCCTTAACTATGTCTATACTTTTACCAAAACCTCCTTACTATAATCATAAGTTATTTCTGGTCGAGATCTGTCTTTCATTTTATAAATTATATAAGATACATCTAATTAATAAAGTACTAGGAATCTTTTATCTTAATTTTAATGTTATTTCTATACATTTCAGGTTGCTGTACGTTTCTATAGATTCGAACGCTGAGGATCGCGGTCCCATCACTAACTTCCGTCCAATTGTTGCAGCCTACTATATTATTTATATTATTATAATTGCCTTCTTTATGGTAATTAATTTATATTTATTTTAATTTTTATCTTACAACTGGATATATATTGGAATATAAAATTCTGGGCCTTGTTACAAAGGAAAAAGTGCCAATGCACCCAACTGATGATAAGAGGTCACAGTCGCCAATGGAAATGAGTAACATCAAATGCATCATCGATATATTGCTAAGAAAGAAAGGGAAGAAAGTAAAGAAGAGATTTAAATATAATGTGATATACTAAAGTTAAAGATCAGAGTGTTTTTCATTAACATGTTTTAAGATTGCACAATCAGGGAAATATATATCTAAATCTATACAATTTTTAAATCTTGCCAAAGGTAGATATTAGATAGTAGCCGAACATTTGGACAAAATAGGCTAAAAAGCAATATTATTTAATTTTTAGGTAAATATATTCGTCGGTTTCGTCATAGTGACATTCCAAAACGAGGGAGAGCAGGAGTACAAGAACTGCGAACTAGACAAGAACCAGAGGAACTGCATTGAGTTTGCTTTAAAAGCGAAACCAATCAGGAGGTAACAGAAACGTTTTCTTTTTTTTCCAACACTTACATAATATGAGATAATAATGATCATTACTTACATGATGTTACCCGGCAAAAAATTACGAGTCAAATAATCTAAACTGACTTCAGTTAGATAGTGAGTTATTACCCAAAGTAAGACAACTATCGGGGAACGCAGATAGAAAGGCATACCTACTCTACCGATACTATTAAACAGGCGTGTAAAACCACCGTTCACGCATCCTTACAACTTTCCCAAGACAGAGAAGCTTGGAAGATCCTAGTTGGAACTTATGATGACCACGACCCTCAGTCATGAGGAAACGATGAAGAAGAAGGTAGAAAGGCAGATAAGCTAAGGCACTTTTTGTAACCGAATAACAAAATTGAGCAATTTTATGTATTCTAGGTATATCCCCAAGCACCGAATCCAATACAAAGTGTGGTGGTTCGTGACCTCCCAGCCGTTCGAGTATGCGATCTTCGTCCTCATCATGATCAACACCATCACGCTGGCCATGAAGTACCACAACCAACCCGCGGAGTACAGCAAGGCGCTGGACATGCTCAACATGATATTCACTGCGGTTTTCGCGTTGGAGTTCATCTTTAAACTCGCTGCGTTCAGGTTTAAGGTAAGGGTTGAAGCTGATGTGCCCGAAAAGCTTCGTGATATTGATGTGTTAAGAAAGAAGATGTATTAGAAAACAAGCAAAAGAAAAATGTGGTACTAATCATTAGAATATGTTAAGTTTTATTTTAACCAGTCGTACTAAAATTTTAAGACTTTTATTTCGTAAGTTTCGTAAATGAAGCAAAATTTATAATCGATTTATCTATTTTAATTTAGCTAATCATTTGATTAAGTTGAATTTCTATAGTCAACCATTTTTTGCTCAGCATTCATAAAAAAATCTTATTAACTTGAGCAACTGCTTTTCTTATTGTATTTCTAAGAATTTTACATCATATTTTCTCGTCTATGATAGTTTATACTAAAAGATTTAAAAGGTGTTGTTTTTATATATTCCATCTAGAATTACTTTGGTGACGCGTGGAACACTTTCGACTTCATTATCGTGCTGGGAAGCATTATCGATATTGTCTTCTCGCAAGTGAACGAACTGAAGAACCAGGTAAGCAGAGACAGTCATATCCAATGTACAGTAGGTATCGCAAATTATAGAGGTCACTCTCACTTGCTTGTCTTGATTCAAAATAGCCAGTATTTGTCTTAAAAATCAGTATATTTTTACTCATGCTAATCATTAGCGGCATTAGAAAAGCCGTCGTGAAATTTGTTTTTTTTCTAAATAAGTTTATAAGGAGCAACTAGAACCAACTTTAGTCTCAAACTAGCTAACCCGGCGAACTTCGTATCGCCTAACAAACTATTTTTTCTAAAATAGAAGCAGCCTAAGTTACTCCTTGTTACATCAATTATCTGCCAGTGAAAGTCCCGTCAAAATCAGTCCAGCCATTTCAGAGATTAGCCGGAACGAACAGACAGACAGACAGACAAAAATTGTAAAAAATGTTGTTTTGGTATATGTATCGTGTATACATACAAATGTACTTAGTAAAAAGCGGTTATTTTAATATTACAAACAGAGACTCCAATTTTATTTATTTGTATAGATATTTGTAGAATACGGCTATTTTAATAAAGACATTATAGTTACTGTCCCTGGCATGGACCACATAGATGTTGTAATAACAGCATACGCTATAGCAGTTTCACGTGACAGTATTGTCGATGGTATCTTAGCTAACACTCCAATTGAAGCAACACTCTTTATTTCAGGGAAGTGGGCTACCGAGGCCACAAGTCGTCAAGGTAAGTGCACGCTTAAAGGCAAAGTAAATAGATTTAAAGATAGTTGTCCGTATGTTCATATTGTATTTAGTTTTAATGTAAACATAACTGGGCATTTTAATTATATGTTAAATAAACTGGATGACCGGTTCGATGGACTTAACTAAGGCTTTTCATGTTGTCTAGCAAACAATAAGTATAAAAAGCTTTTGATATTGTCAACTATAACGAAACACGGGGCAGTAACGTGATGCATTTAGATATAGGTATTACTGTAAATACATAAATCTACTACGAATAATGGACGTCATTATAAGCACAGTATAGCACAGCAGATCCACAATCACTTAGACAATATACCATATCAAAACGTGATCATTGCTTCTGTCTGATCAGTTCAGTTTTAGGAGACAGAATATTACGTAAGAACTTAGCCAATAAAAATTTAGAAAGGATACAGCTAAAAATTAAAATGAACTTTGACAGGCATTGCTGATTAACTTAATAGTGTTATTGTTACTTTGGTGATACAATTTATTACAATTACTAAGAACTTTAATAGTAATTTTGAAATAAGACAACTTTATGACTAAAATGGAGCCATTAAAATTAAATGGAAGGTACTGGAAATCACTACGCGAAAAGAAATGCAACTCCACGCGAACAATGCAACGAATAGTTTAACCCACTTGTTACGGATATAACTTTTTTCGATGGAACTGGCTGATTTTTGGTATGCCGTATAGCAGCGTTTCTTAACCATTTTAGCTGGCGACCCAAAATATAAATATATTTGAAGCCCGCGACCCTAATGTTTTATTTATCTTCCAGCGTTATAGACCAGTGCTGATAATTTTTGAAACCAAAAATAAATATAGTAGGATTAAACCCATTACACAAGGAAGAAAATATAACAAAAATTAAAGGAAAAATAATTTACGGGTGATCTGAGGTCAGGAAGTGGGGGGAGGGGGGGTTTAAGGGTAAAAAACGGTTTATCTCGATTTCCGACAAAACTACAAGTCCTATGAAAAAAGTTAAATGGCAAAGTTGTAGGTAATGAAAAGATCTACAACTTTTGTATTTTCACTTTTTTACATAACCTCAAAAGGAGGTGGCCAACATCTGTATGGGCGTTTGCCCCACTTGTGAAGTATAATGTACACATTTTATTTTTACCTTACATTAAAGCTTACACTATCTACTTTAATAATTTTATCAATAAAAATCTGTAAAACTCGGGATTTTCCTTTTACGAGCAGTTTTAGCTTTTGTAGGTTGACAGTTTGATAAACATAAGTAATCGTGGAAAAGTGTTTTAAAGAGAGATTTTTATATTAAATACAAACTATTTATGTTTTGGATAATTCATTTACTTATTTTACTTTAATTATGACGTGCCCACCCTAAATACCAAACTAATGTAATCACATGAAAATGCCATACCTGTACTGCAGTGATCCATTCTACCAATATGGATTGAAGGTTTCTTGCTAGCGAAGATATTGAGTGACGTGCCATGCGCTCAATATCAACCGCACAATTAATGCACCTCATGACAAAAAATCAAACACAATTATTATTTTGTAGAAATCAAACTCAAAAATCTTCTTTTGGCATTTGACAAATGGCAATATAGCATATATTCGTATTTCTGTCAGTCAATTGTCAACCTCCAGTGATAGCAATGGAGGTAGTAGAAGATTAAGTGTATACAACACAACTTATTATTATTGTTAATTTATTATAACTACTCACTGCGGAGTTCAGAAGAAAATTAAAATTCTAGTTATGTTATAATAAACGGAAAACATGTCTTTTCAGAGGACTAAAACCTTGTACAAATAAACGTATTTTAACCATTTCCAGGGCAGTGTATACAACACAACTTATTATTATTGTTAATTTATTGTAACTACTCAATGCGGAGTTCAGAAGAAAATTAAAATTCTAGTTATATTATAATAAACGGAAAACATGTCTTTTCTGAGGACTAAAACCTTGTACAAATAAACGTATTTTAACCATTTCCGGGGCACATGTTGGCCACCTCCTTTATGTGAAAAATTCAAATAACCAAGGTTTTGGTTTTTTATTCTTATCTTTTACAATTTTTTATGTTTTTTTCACGAAATTTGGTGAAAACTTGCCTTTTTATGTTACAAAGATACTGTAATTTTTTTGACTTAAAATATTTCTTTGTTCACCTTATTTTGACTTAATATCGAAAAAGCACTCTAATTTTCAAACGAAAAATCTAACGTCAAAATATCTGCTTCTTAAAAAAAGTCGGTGCACTTTTGGTTCGTTGAAATCTCTACTTCCTGATAATATAATATAAAAAAATATACACTACTATGGTAAATGTTCTCAGAAAATGCAATGAAACGACAACTATTTTTGCATGTTTTTTGAAATCTTAATGTTTTATGGATTTGTAATTTTTATGCTTATTAATTTGACATGGAATCTTACGTTTTTCGATTAATTAAAGTGTAAATTTTAATAAATAGCTCAAAATTTTACGTAATGATTAAAAAAAAATTTAAAAACTCGAATCCGAAATTTTTTTGCGAAAATAGTTGTCATTTCATTACACTTCCTGAAAACATTTACCATAGTAGTGTATATTTTTTATATACCATCCGAAAGTAGAGATTTTAACGAACAAAAAGCCCACCGAATTCTTATAAAAGCAGGTATTTTGACGTGAGATTTTTCAACTGAAAATTAGGGTGCTTTTTCGATATTAAGTACAACTTACAACTTTGCCAATAAGGTGAAAAAAGAAATTTATTAAATAAAAAAAAAATACAGTATGTTTGTAACATACAAAAATAGGTTTTCACCAAATTTTGTGAAAAAAAAATAATAAATGTAAAATGTTTTATTTTTAATAAAAAACCAAAAACTTGGTTATTTGAATTTTTCACATAAATTTTGAGGTTATGTAAAAAAGTGTAAATACAAAAGTTGTAGATCTTTTTATTACCTACAACTTTGCCATTTAACTTTTTTCCATAGGACTTGTAGTTTTGCCGGAAATCGAGATAAACTGTTTTTTACCCTTAAATCCCCCCTCATCCACTTCCCGACCTCAGATTGCCCGTAAATTATTTTTCCTTTAATTTTTGTTATATTCTCTTCCTTTTGCAATGGGTTTCATCCTACTATAATTTTTTTTTTTCACTTTTTACTGTTTTTAAAGCTATCGGCACTGGTCTATTAATACAATAATAACTTTCTACTTTTCTTAATACTTTCTGTAGTAACTATACGTGATTCGCTTGAAATCGGGAGAAAAAGAGCGTGCTTTTATCAACAAACATGCTAGAAACTGAGTTTTTTGCCGATTTGTCTCCGCGCGAGTCGCGTGTTCACCGGTGTTCCTTCCGGCCCGCAGCTACCATTCCACAATAGTCAATAGTACCAGAGTGATAGTACGGTGGGTTCCGAGTCAAGATATCGGCAATTACGGCTCTTAATATACGTAATTGATACTAATCTATTTTATGCCATCTGAGTTAGTAATTTTGATTATCTATCTATTAAAGTGTGCTAATATGGCGACCCATCCCAGTATCGCCCGCGACCCGATTTTGGGTCGCGACCCGGGGTTAAGAAACGCTGCCGTATAGTAATAAAGTAAATGACAAGAAAAAAATTAAAAAAAAATTCTAACTCTTGTGGAAATTCTGGAAAATGGTGTTTGATATACGGAACGCTAGTAATATGTACTACCGTGAAATGTTTGTATGAAATATTAATTTACTCTGAGTTTTAGTCAGAATATCTAATCCATAACATGTGAATATAGTTTATTCTAATATATTATTTATTACCAATGCCACTTGATAAGTATATTATGCATAAACCTTGCTGCTGAGTGAATTACTCAGGATTTTCATCAGATTTATCTGATCTCTTATTACTCGCTAGACAACTGAACTAATGAAATTACATCTTTCGCATCATCATCACCATCCTTCTGATGCTGCTGGTGATGATGACGACCCTGCCTTATTTACTACCTAGCAGGTTTTGTTGTGTCACATTTTCGCCTTCCTATCCTTCAAGGGCTTTATCCATCCTTCACTCCTAATGGATCTCCCATGTTCTTGGCGGTTACATGGCGCCAGTTCCCTCGTGTTGAAGGTAGCTAGGCTCCATACTAGTACTATTCAGATTAATCAGGAAGGTTCGCAAGTGTGTTGGTGGTTTTTTTAACAAGTTTGTCAAGTTTTCAAGTTTGTCACTACCCTAGAAGGAGAATCATCCTAGAACCTGGAAAGGTTATATATGGGTTCCAAGTATCTTTATTGGGAAGTAAAGCATTAGTGATGCCCTTGGTGTTACTAATATTCATGAGCATTGATGACTGCGTACCATCAGCTGTTCATTTGTAGGGTATTTACATCAAAAAGTAATAATTGTATTATGATCTTCAATGACAAAACATGGTAGTCTATATTACTATCGTTTGTTATACGGAACACTAACTTTATCGTCAATTTAGTGACATATTCTGGAACAGAATTTATTGATATATATTACGAAAATAATAAGAGCCATCTAATTCAACAAGTTTTCACAACATATTTTTCAATAACAGGAAATTCATATTATTTATGCCCCTTGAAAAAATAATTTAAAAAAAGGAGGAACTATCGACGTTCGTAGAATTTTGTATAACCGTCCAATTTGAACACCAAATAAATCTTGTTATGAAGGAATCATATACCTAATATAATCAATTAACAATACAATTTGAAACTGCCCACAGTTTGTTCAATATTTTTTAATGTACATTGATCCGTATATCAAACGATAGTAACAAATGGGTTAATAAACTCGAAGATCTTACCGACCACAGGAAAGCTCGATACCGTCGATAAACTTCTTCCGGCTGTTCCGAGTGATGCGGCTGGTGAAGCTGCTGTCTCGCGGCGAAGGCATCCGGACCTTGCTATGGACGTTCATCAAGTCCTTTCAGGCCCTGCCCTATGTCGCGCTGCTCATCCTTATGCTGTTCTTCATCTACGCCGTTGTTGGGATGCAGGTGATTGATTGTTTTTTCCACTTACTTGAACATTTTTAGGTTTTTTTTTTATTTTGACGAGGTAAATAAGAATCAATAGAAAATTATGATGAAGAAAAAATTAATGTGAAAAGTTTATTATAATTAAAATCGGTGTAGATTTGACAATTACAATAATTTAAAGATAAATCAAGAGGTAATTTGTATAATTTTAAAGATTCGCGTTTTGTAGCCATGGGGATTAAAGTGTTAAAGCAGTGATAGCCTAGTGGTTAGAACGTTGGTCTCCCGAACGAAGGGGCCCGAGTTCAAATCCTGGCACGCACCTCTAATTTTCAAATATTATGTGCGTATTACAAGTTAATTATCACTTGCTTCGGTGAAGGAAAACATCGCGAGGAAACCTGCACACCGGAGAGTTCTCCATAAAGTTCTCAAAGGTGTGTGAAGTCTACCAATCCGCACTTGGCCAGCGTGGTAGACTACGGCCTAATACCCCTCACATTGTGAGAGGAGACCCCGAGCCCAGCAGTGGGACAATTATGGGTTGTTGCTTTGCTTTTCTTTTTTTTTGGGGATTAAAGAAGATCTAATTATTATTTTAGATTTAGATCTAATTATTATAATAGATTATTATTTTACAAGATATAAAAATTGTACTTGTTTTTAGGTGTTTGGAAAAATTGCTATCGACGATGAGACTCCAATCACGAGAAATAATCATTTCCAAACATTTCCGCAAGCCATCCTCGTACTGTTCAGATCTGCCACAGGTTTGTTTTTGATCAGTTGGCAATATGTATAGACGACTAAAATTTTGCTCGTGTTCATAGATCTCAGATGTTTTTGATAATTTTATGTATATACGAAGTACTATTATTTCTTGTGGTATATACCTAATTTAAAAAATGTTGTGACTGGATGTTACACCTCCTTCTATATTCCTTGGCTGGCAATTTATTTTTCAATGTATTTTTCTTCTTAATTTTAATTAAGGTCATTTAGTTTATTTAGAAAATGCATCTGTCAGCTGGGCTTCGATTCAGAGCACAGAATAAAACCTGAGATAAAAACGTAGTGTTTAAGTACTTAATGACAGAATGCTTAAGATTCAAAGGGTGAAAGTGGTTGATAATAATATGATCTATCCATAATTTTTAACAAGTCCTTTAAGTTTTAAATTATCTTGAATTTTTATCTACAATATAATTACTCTCCTCAATTTTGTCCCATTGTTTTACTGCACAGTACCCTGCCCTGAGAATCTTGTGGAGGAGGCTACAAACTCACAACGTTATGTTCTTCCTCTTCCCTCCAGGTGAAGCATGGCAGGACATAATGATGGGCGTGTCCCCGGACCCCGAAGTGAAGTGCGACAAGAACTACCACGAGGAGGGCGGCGAGGAGCCCGACCCCGGAGGGTCCTGCGGCAGCGTGCTCGCCTTTCCCTACTTCATCTCCTTCTACGTCTTGTGTTCTTTCCTTGTTAGTATTTGCTTCTTCTTCTTTCTTCTTCTCGTTCTTCTTGTTTCTTGCCGTATTATGTGTTTGTACTAGATGTTTCATAGTTGAATTGTATCTATGATAGTTAGTTAATATTTGGCTGATTGGAGTTACATTTTTCGAGATTATCTAAGTAACCTGAAATTTTTGTTAAAATACGTAAGTTCTAATAGAACAGAAGTTTTAATTCCTTAATCTGTACAGGCTTGTCTTTTAAGAAATAACTACTTCAAGTTCAACGTGAGCTAAGGCTAATTATTTCTTATTTTCAGATCATCAATTTATTTGTAGCTGTCATCATGGATAATTTCGACTACTTAACTAGAGACTGGTCTATATTGGGTCCACACCACTTAGATGAATTTATAAGGTAAAATGACTAATTACTTTAAGTGATATTAATTTTAAGATTTCGTACATACGAGGGAGAAACAGAGTATGCGATTGTTTCACCCGAACTGGCCGAATTATCTGTTACAACCGAACTGGGCATAAAATAGTAGTATAGTTTTTTACCTAATATACAAGAAAACTTATAATTATGTATAAATACCACAAGTTTCTACCTACGATTTACAAAGGGTTATCTGATTCCAACTTCATTCTGGTTAATTCCTGATTTGTTTTCTTTTTATTTCGTTTATCCACCCAGTGCCTAATTGCTAAATTTGTACATTTACAGATTATGGAGTGAATACGATCCTGATGCAAAGGGTCGTATTAAACATTTAGACGTAGTTACTTTATTAAGAAAAATTAGTCCTCCGCTAGGTAAGTAATAAAAATTCTAATCTAAAATCTAGGTAATCTAAAATTTTGATCCATCCTGATCTAAGCATTACCTATATCTCATTGATTTCTTTTAATATCAAAAATCAAATTCATTCAGAACCCTGGGTTTATTTTATCTTACCATATCAGTTTACCATTCATTGTCTTATAAATGTTGTTATCATGTACCTACCTCGTTTAAGCTAAATCTGTATTTCTTACAACACTTCACTTTGCAATTTGTATTTATTAGACTATTCTACGTCTATAGTATTAACTCAATGTCCTTTTGCTTCACCTTGTATCATCGTGGATGTTACTGTATTATGTTCATTTGTTTCTTATTGTCCGTTAAGTTATTCTATTCTACTATAGGCTTCGGCAAGCTCTGTCCCCATCGCGTCGCCTGCAAGCGGCTGGTGTCAATGAACATGCCGCTCAACTCTGACGGGACCGTGCTCTTCAATGCCACGTTGTTTGCAGTTGTACGCACGTCTCTCAAGATCAAGACTGATGGTTTGTGGACTATTTTTAATACCACTATGTATTAACAATTACTGTATTTCTAACTAGACCGCTCAAGATTTACTATTTATTGGATCACTCTCTCATATTTAGACTTACTCTCTATGTTTTCAAATAGTACGCGTACTTGAAGTAAATTGTTTTTAACTTTCATATAAAAACCTTCATTTTACTAATTTTGAAATTTACATCATTACTACACTTAGATATTTAAATCTTGGGTCATTGTTTTCATTTAACCCTGTTACAATTTTAGAAACTATTGAAACAAATCTTCAAATTAACTGGAAAATTTAGAAACCACTGTGCTATTAATTTTGTCAGTAAACTAATGTTTAGGTTTGAGGGAATTGAAGTAGGTACTAATAATAAATTATGATGTAGGAAAAAAATTAACATTGAAGAAAAATAACTTGCAATAACTCTACTAAATTTTCTCAACAGGTAATATAGACGACTGCAATACGGAGTTGCGAGCTGTAATAAAGAAAATTTGGAAGCGAACATCTCCAAAACTTTTGGACCAAGTAGTACCGCCGCCAGGCGATCCCAACGAAATTACAGTGGGCAAGTTCTATGCCACCTTCCTAATCCAGGACTATTTCAGAAGGTAAGCCTTTATCATCATCTATGTCTATATTTTTAAATGACTTTTGCGTATCTATTTAAAATTAAAAATGTATTGGTCTTAAGATTATTTTAGAGTAAAATATTTACTTCTTTGAAGTGAAACGGAATTACAGCCTACTGTACTTTTCAGAATTATGAAATTCAAATGAAAGTGAGCCTTAAATCGATATAATTATTAGAATTATAGAATAGGTACAGTTTTTTTTTGTGTATTCTTGATTTCATTTCGTTTTATAAAGATTAAGACTAAGTGCAACATTATCTTAATTTCAATGGTATACCTACCTATACCTGTAAGTATTATGTAATAATTCATCTCAAAGAACTTAGTCTTAATTCTGTAAACTATGATATAATTATGGATAAATAATCTCACATATAAGATATATTACTAAAAAAATTCCCATTGGCATTCTATGACATTCGATGTATAATTCAAATTCATTTACGATTCGATTATTATTTACTATGTAACAGACTTCAAGCACAATCTGCTCTAGACGATTATTTATTTTTTGTATTTAACCTTGATTGTTAATTTCAGTTTAGTTCGGTTTAACACTGACATAATGTTTTTGTTCCATAGGAACCACGCGTAAGTAACGCATCTAAGGAAACGTATGTTGTTTAGGAGAGAGAATGTTTTCCCTTTTTAGTGTTTATTCTCAAATCGCTGGATAGCACTCGATGACAATTGTACAGATCTACAAAGTAACCGATTACGCGGGTGCAGCAGTTTCCTAGACGTTTGGGTTTCCCCCGCATGGCCCTCACTAAAATCCACCTTAATGTACCACATGCGTTTTATTCAGCCCTCAAATACACAATTTGCTCCAAGAAGCATGCAGACTGCAAATAAACATTGAATAATGCTCCGATTTTTGTTTCCCCCATCTGATATTTAATAAATGTTGTGTTATTTTGTGACTTTTTTGTTATCAAAATAATTTTTAGATACACTGCGCTAGTTACAAACCAAGACAATTTTTCTTTAGTTTATTAGAAATAAGGTATTTATATTCGTCACAAAATCAACTTCTATTTTAAATTATTTTACATATTTCATATTAGAAGATTTAATTGCGTGTAGTGTTTTGGAAATAAATAGCGACACAAATCACGAAGAAAGAATAGGCATAATAGAAAACTTATCAAATTTATCACTCTAAGACTAGCTTGGAAAATACATAGCTTCTTATTGGACATCTTTTCGTACAAATTGTGTGATTAGTACGGATTTAGACTTGTGTCATTTGTTCTACATTCGGAACTTAACTTATGATTAGGAAGTGAAAATGTATAACATACAAAAAGCAATATCGTCAAATACATAAAAGCTTGCGTGCGTTTAAAACTTACGTAGAAAATATTTTTATATCCGCTTATTTTTTTTACATAAAGCGTTCAAGATTTTTTAACTATTAAAACACCTAAGTACCTACCCACGTTACTTTAGATGTTCTGGCTTCTGAAGCTTTTAGGCTGCAAAATAGAACATAAAATTATATAGAAAATGCTTGTCCACTCCATCTTATAAAGGTCAGCGTAAAGCATGACACAAGTCTAAATCTGGTTCAAAGTACAAACCAAATAAAACACTAACTTCTCAATCATAAGGTTCAAAAAGCGTAAGGAGCAGGAGTTGCGACAAAATGACGAACAGAACCACCAAATGACGTTGCAAGCGGGGCTACGGACGCTTCACGAAGCAGGTCCAGAATTGAAGAGGGCCATCTCAGGCACCTTGGATGATATTGGCGCTGATTTCGATCCTCCCATGCACAGAGTAAGTATGATAAAATGAATGATAAACAATATTGGACCCAATATACTCCCTTAGTGAGCTCCAAAGGCAATAATGTGCATTAAGTAATACCACAGAAGACATAATAGTACTTAACTATAATAATAGTAAAACTACACTTGTCTTATGTCTCGAGTAACACTTATGTAATTGACTAATCAACTTGAATCTAACAATTTACATTGGAACAGGATAGTTGAGGATACTTAAGACAATGATGGTAATAAATATTATGTTAAATGCCTGAGTTGAATTCACATTATTGATAAAATATATTTTCTTGAGCGATCAAAGAAAACACCTATTTTAAATGCAAATAAAAAAATGTTTTCTAATGATAACAAGATATTTTGTATACAGAGAAACCACTCCTTGTTTGGCGGAGTTTGGTCCAGTATCAGAAGACACGGCCCGAACAGACACTTCAATAAACAAGGAAAGCATCCTAACGCTCCTCCAGGTAACATAGGTTAATTAAGTTTTAAATGTATTACTAATAATTATTGTCTATTAATCAATATTTTAATATCGTTTTAGAAGGTCTTGGGAATCATTTGAGTTCTATGATGCAACGTGAATACGGCATGGCAAATATACCTCTTGCTCCGACTTTGTAAGTTCTACTAAATTAACGCAGTACGATATACACAATCATTATGAAATATATGAATAATATTGATATAATATACCTCGAACAGGGCCAACGGACAACCAAAAGAGCAAATACCACTGCGGCCGTTAATATTGAACGGAGAATCTGAGAAAATATATCAAGTACTAGAGTAAGTATCATTACAAAAGAAAAATATATTTTTAAGTAGCAAATACATAAATCATTAAAATAATAAACAAACATAAAAATCAATATTGCTTGTATTGCAGAAGAACAACAAATGATCTAAAGAACGCTATTTACGCAGGTAGCTAAACGTGTGAATCGAGTGTTTTTTACCTTGTTCTACTTTGTAAATAACTAATCACCGCTAACTTTCCACGCAACTCATCTAATCTATCGCCTGACAATCGTAACATGCCTGTTTCTTTCACTGCCTTCTTCCAATAACAGCAGTCAGAAGTCGAACTACCCGGAGATGCTCGGCCAGATCGGTTTGGCGTTCGGTTGCGTGAACTACTTGACGACGCCGGAGAGTCAGAGCACGAAGCCGACGGCGACGGTGTCGAGGCAGAAGATTCACCCTGAGGACTCGGCGTCGAAGGAGAAGCTAGCAATACCGAGGAAGGCGTCACCAGAGGACAAGACGCCGTCGCCGTGCACGTTCGAGTGCATTCAGCCGAAGATATCGCCGCATTTAGCGAGCGATTGCACGCCGACGACGGAGTCGCGAACGATGACGCTGTACGGCTACAACGCGGCGGCGAAGCTGCCATTCGCGTTCTCACACGCAAGAGAACGGGCCTTGCGAGGGGAACGCGGGGACCGGGGGGAGCGGCGAAGTCTGCGGGCCATCAAGCCACCGGCGACAGGTCGGATGGTGCGCAGCGCGTCCTCGGGCGCGGCGTCGCATGCGCCCGCGCGGCTTGTAGATCGACCGCATTCGCCAGGTCCGCACGTAGCACCGGCTCGAACGGGAGCTCCCTTCTCTTGTCTGGACGCAGCTAGCCATCGGCACGGGAAGACAATCTTGAATCTTTACGATAAAGAAATACTGACGAAACTCAATATGAACTACCAAGACTTAAAATCTATTCAGTTCACTGCCATCATAATTGAACACAAATTTCAATATCTGGAAAAGGGCTTCAATATCTATCCTTCCTCGTGCCCGTCTAATAAATATGCTAGCTGCGCCCAAGTTCTTAAAAAATTTTAATTTAAAAATATAATTATTAATTTATAGATCTAGGTACCAATGGAATATCTAAATAAGTTTTCGCGAAGGAAGCTCCTCATGTCGATAGGTTAATTTGCTCGTTTCACAGACATGGTTCAAGCTTTTCAGGAGAATAATGAGCGAGTGCGGACGGTACTGTTTATATACTTGATCACACATTCATATTCACACAGAGCTTTTGCAACTTAATCTTTTGCATTTCCACGAAATTAACACGTCACACTAATGCACATTATTTTTGATAAATCTGAACTAATTTTAAATTTCTTTTAACATTAAAAAACAAGTTTCGATAACGATAATGTAACAGAAAAGTTTAATCACAACTCATTTAACATTTTAATAATAGATCTAATGGCATGACATCTGAACACATCATCGAACGGCTGAGAATAGAGTTGCAATTAGTATAGAAAATAAATTTAGAAGCTTTTAGCGAACATGTAGGAGTTAAAAGTCATTTTAAATGCTTTTGATTTGCACGATATGACAAAATATGTTAAATGAAAATCAATGAATAATTCACGAGAACCATCTGATTTGTTAGAATGCCAGATCATGTAAGTGCTTAAGGAAGAAAATCTAGGCTAGCTTTTGAGGCTTAAACTAGGAATAGAGAAAAGTCGTTTAGAGTAGATGAAGTAGAAAAACTTGACGGGAGTTCTGAGGTTAAGATAGATTTAATCTTTAACGATGTCGAGAAACTGTATAATAGTAATAAAATAGTGATATCAGTAAAAGACGAAATTCTATACGCTTACGCAATAAGGGACACAATGAAGTTTATCATAGGTGGCGATAGTGGTCGAGGAGTGATGTCGTTGCCGGGAAGCCCTCGAGGAAACACTGGCTCGGTCCCCGTGGTGGGGTCTGCAGAGAGCCTGGTCACCAGGGTAAGTTGTAACACAATGATCCAGTATAGATGAAGTGGGATGCTCAATATGACTTAATAGATAGATGATGTAGGAAAATATTAACAATTGCACTTGCAATATTTGATGGTAAAAGTCCTATTACACACATAAAATATATAACGCAAGAAGTCGACTTTTTCAAAAAAATCGGCAAAGGATAAGATGGAAGACAAAAAAATTATGCTAATGACTACGAAACTACAGCCGAACTTTTCACTACGTACCAGTTGATTTTAGATAGAAGCAATGCTAATTAAGACAACATTAAATTAGGCTCATTTAAAAAGAAAAGTTAGAAATTTGAATTATAGAATGGAAAGCGAAAAACTTAACACAATAAATAAAGCAAAAAAATTCGGAGCGCTATACAAGCGAATCCTACAGTGAAATGAATCCACGTTTTAATTAAAACGATTCATCTTCTATATTTTGTAAGTAGGTCATTATTCTAAAACCCGTCTTTAGCATTCTTCGTGTGAAAAAAGTTGCTCCTTTGAAAATATTTTCACTGGCATGAAATCAAATTTGACACTTATTTTGTTCATCATTATCGGTATAAATCACAGAATATGCGCAAACACCCCTTTTGTCAGTCACGATCCGTACCTAAATATAAGGTGTGCGTGAGGGCTCTTTTTAAAAGTTGAGTACCAAAACCCTTATGAACATAAACTTAAACTACTGCTGTAAACGCAATTTGACCATTTCAGGTTTTAGCAGAACAAGGTCTAGCCGCGTATTGCGATCCAGAGTTCGTGAGGAACACTTCAAGAGAAATGCAAGAAGCCTTGGATATGACACAAGAACAAATGGATAGGTCAGTACCTAGACAGGAACGAAGAAAAATAAATCTTTGAGTCCGCTGAAAAAATTAGCAGCTAAGTTTTTAATTATCTTACAGAGCGGCGCACCAGTTGTTGATAAACGAGAGAAATTTGAAACAAGCTCAAATCCAACAAGTCCAAGTTGTGAGTATTTGTTTTAAAATTAACTTTCTTAATTTTCCGCTAACTGATGATGAGCTAGTAACAAATAGATAATTCACCTTTACCTTGGCTCATCATTATCACCATTACCTACCATTTATTTCAACATACCAAAATTTATGAAAATTACAAATTAACATTTAGGAATTTTTTTTAACGATTAGACGATTTTATATTCTTGTTTAAAAATATTATAATTGGCAATAATGATACGCTTAGCAATAATATTAACAGTCTAACAATTTTAACAATAGCTTATGAATCAAGCCTTGCTGAATGTCTACCAGCCGCTATTGATCTAGATGCTTCCCAATAACCTCCACCTTCCACAACATACAAACCTTTAATAAAGAATATATAGGGTGTGTTTGGGGATGTTGTAGGGCGAGATCCTAGCCCGTCAGCACCACCCGTTCCACCACCCCCCGACACAGCCACCGGTGTACAAGCGGTTATAGCACCCGGACCCCGCGGTGACGCATCTCACGCAGCGCACCGGAAGAAACGGAGACGCCCGATCCTCGTGTAGTCGGAGCCCCCCGCTCTTCGCCCCCACGCCCCCCGCTGGGTGACCCCTGCTCAACGTTACTACACGGACTAGTCCGGACTATCCATAGCCTTCTCATTTTCTATACCATGTGGAACAAGACTAGACTTATTTAATTCATTTCTGTGATGTCACAGAAAGTGAGACTTATTGTTAGCGTAGTTCGGACAACTAAGTTAGATTTAGCGATTCGAATGATTTCAGACTGCGATTGTCTTCATTTAAATTTTGTATTCTGCTCATCGAGATAGCTCCTCTGTGATCGGTCGAGACTCGAACAACAATCAGACTTGTATTGTATTCTAGTCACCTAGTTATTGTAATAGAACCACGGACCTAAAAAAAGTCGGACGTAATTCCAACAACAAATTCATTGAAGCACCCATAGTAATACCAACTGTCTATTCGTACAAGTACACACATCCACACATTGAAACTTCACTGCTTCAATCGCGAATCAAAAATTACGCACGCATGGTAAGCGGGCGGCCATTGCTATGCTTCACTCTCGATTAGACGAGGTTACGTCCGTCTTTTTTTCAGGTCCGTGAATAGAACCAAAAGAATGACGATAGGGTTTATGCATGTTTTTTTTTTATTTATTACGAATTGTGTTCAACTAATCTCAAGTCCCCAGACTAAATTCAAATTGCGACTAAGATATGCTACAACATAATAATAAATCGACATAATAAATAGTCAAATATCTAGCAGGCATTAACGATATAATCAATAGATTAAAAATAACATGCATAAATCCTGTTGACCTAACCTAACTGAACCTAAATAAAAAATTAGTATTATGAATTCTAAAGAGAGAACTAAATTATCTCGTAAAAAAATAATGTAGGTAGTCAGTACACAAAATATTGTATTTTACGTTATTAGGGGCCATCCATAAATTACGTCACACTAATTTCATGACTTTTTGACCCCTCCCCCCGTACTTGTCACAGCTGGTCACATTTGTGAGACCTCCCCCCCTAGTGTGACGTCACATATTATGAAATTTTACACCTAGAAATTTTTAAATTAATACAGCAGTTCCGCAATAAGTTTTATTTCCATTAATTGTTTTTTAATATTTACCTATACATACCAATTATTCGATTTTGAAATGTGACGTCACGAAATTTAAAACCCCCTCCCATCCCTTGTCACACTTCATCGACCCCCCCCCCCCCCCCCCTAACGTAATTTATGGATAGCCCCTAACTATGAGAACGTAATGCTACGAAGGTGCATTCTAACTTAGCTTTACTGTCAAGGAGATATATTATTGATACGTGATCCCCTTGATTGTTTAAATCTTTAAATCGCTCTTGTGCAATTTGTACATTGGGTGTAATTTTGTAAAAAAAAAAATACAAACGCTTTGTTATATAATCAGTAAAACCGACATAAGAACATTAGAACAAGTTAGTATTAGCCTTGGGAACATATACTATGAAAAACAAATTACAGCCCAGTACAAATTTTCATTATTTTCTAATGCTTCTTCGACCCTCGAGTAAGATAATACTGAAATTTTGACCTAGGTACATCATTTATTTTATAATAATGACCAATAATTTTGAAGCAGTTTTTTAAATTATTCTGTAATACTCTACCTTACTCTACCTACTGAATAGTAAGTTTGTAAAGTTAAGTCATCACGGAGTCGTGTACCTATATTTCATTAAAAGGTACTCATGGTTAATGTTTTTTCTAATATTTAAAATAGTTTATCGGACAAAAGACATGTTAAACTTTAATAAACTCTAAAAAATCAGAGGGCAACATTCGTATCGGTAATAGAGTAAGTTGAGGCACAATATGACACATGTTATCTTATCTACAGTGCCACCAACTTATCTGTGACTTGGAGGAGGGCGCTGTCGGACGCATTGGACCAATCATTGGACGCAATTCGAGACGTAGTAAATGTCAATGAATGAACACAAAGAACTAATGAATGGGGCGGCATTAGTTCCAATTTTCGCCATTTCACAGATAAGTTGGTGGCACTGTAACTGTATTGCCGCATATGATTTTTAATGTTTGTCACACGTTTAAACAATTTCCATGTTTTATGCTTCTTAAATTACGTTAATCGTGAGCACCTAAGCAATACAAGTACATGTTCAATGTGTACTGTGTGATTTGAAGTATTTCATTATTATACCTAGTTCAACTAACTCAAATGACAATACCAATTTGAAGACTTGATGAATTTAAGGATAAAACGAATTCAGTAGAGTAGATTCTGTCTGTAGTGATGGGAACGCCTTTTATGATTACCTATGTCTTACCTTCGACTATTTTTACCTGCCTACCATTTACACGTAATAATTTTATACCTTTCTATAAATGTGAAACAGAAACCAGATAAACAAATAGTTACATACATATTATGTATGTACATCTATGGTCGTATCGAGGGGGAGCAAGCCCCCCCTCCCTGGATATTATAAAAGTTCTTAATTATTATGTGTTAAAAAGATTCTGATGAGTTTGCATTAGGGAGAGTACGTATTATAAGCTGGGTACTTGACGTAGTGCGGATTTGACATAGTGTTTTTGACCTTAAGAGTATAATCCATCAATAAATTAAAGGTAAAATTCAGTAAAGAAGTGTTCAAGATTTGTCGAAAGAAAGTCGTTGGGCTTTATTATCATGTGTTTTTAACAAATAGCTTTTTAGCGATTGCTTATCAAAATTAGGAAACAAATTCATTAAGTATGGTCACCCTACTACTACAAAATACTATGATCAAGTGCACAATGGAGATACTTTTATATTGATCAAGGCCAATGATTAAAGAGAATTGAGATCATTACAGCGAGTCTTTGAACTACATTACTATTTTATTCGATACAAGATTAAGTTCAAAAGATATTTTAACAAAAATCATTCCAGCAATTTTTTGGGAATATAAGAGTCTCTTTTTACAGAAAATGAACCATAATTTAAATGATATCATAAAAACACCAAATTCATACATTTCATCATAAAGTTCTGGAAAAAAGTTTTAGTCTATACTAATACATAAAGAGGAAAGATTTGATTTTTTGTTTGCATTGAATAGGCTCCGAAACTACTGAACCGATTTCAAAAATTCTTTCACTGTTGGGTAGCTACACTATCCCCGAGTAACATAGGCTATAATATATTTTCAAAAAAATTAGAGATCCTTAATAAAACTCCAATAAGTTGTAAAAAAATAAGAAAACCGAAGCAAAGCGAGGGCGGTTACTCGTAACTAATAAAAATAAATATTTTCCATTTCTCACAACGCACAAAAAACAAAATAATTTTTTTCTATAATATGATAACCCGGCTATACTCACTACTTGTATTACAGAGTACCTAATGGCCGTTTTCAATCATCTATGTATCCATATTTTTTGGATAAGTTAGTGGGTGAAACAATAAACCTAGATGTGACTCTTTGACAGTTGATAAACAACTTTCTTGAGGAATATGGACGCCCGTTATTATAAGTTGTCTTGACATGACTATGATGACTAAGTACCACAGATTTGGAACCCCAAATGGTTCCAAACAATAGAATCTAGTCGGGGTCACCAATACAAGTATTTAGTATGGCCAGGTTATAGTAATTATTAAGTTATATTATATTAAATATGTTCAGATACTCACGATCATTCAGAGCGAAAAATATGTACTCTCATATAAAGTTAATTTATAGCAATACCGTAGCAAAATGTGCCTATGTGATTTTTTTACTAGATCAATCTAGTTTAGATACCGACAGATAGCATAAAAGACAGTAGATAAATAGTTTGAACTCTTTTCATTGACGAAGTGGCATTTATTAACGACTCGACGATTACGAAGCTACGACCGGCGAACTTCTCAAATAATATCAAGCAGAAATGGTTTTGGCAAAGTACCTAATACAAATATTTCTTCTTTCTCTCTTTCTTGGCCGGCATCACATGAGTGATGCCTTTGGTGTTGCTGATGTTTGAACGACGATGGTCACTTACAGTAAAACCAACTTAACTGTGAATTGAAGGGAGGCGCTGTCGGACGCATTTGACCAATCATTGGACGCAATTCAAGAGGTAGTAACTGACACATGAATTAACACAAAGTACTTATGAATGACTTTTCACTAGTTCCAATTTTCGCCACTTCACAGATAAGTTGGTGGCACTGTACCATCAGGTGGATCGTCAGTTCGTTGGTCAGCTGTTTCCATTTAAAAAAATACAAATAGACTGGTCATTTTCTGATGTCATCGAACTCCTATAAAATTCGAAGTTGTGAAGACAATTTTTATATTTCAAGCACTGTTTTTCGTAAATAGTGTAGGTTAGGTACCTATAGGTAATCATCGTTCACTTTTAAACATGTATATTCAGTATTCACTGGACTGCAGTGAACAATTTTGTAACAAACGGTGTTTCTGCCAAAATAAAACAAGTAATAAACTAAAAGACCAAAATGCCAAATACCATTTGTGATATGATATTAATTTTATGATTTACGATTTTCAATCAAAATCTATCAACATATTGCAAATTTTTACTAAATTAATTACCGTATGTTATTTAAGTAATAACGATCTATATAACCCCAAATTGCCAATGAGTTTTTTTTTTCTTATTGACAGCATGAAACAAAATTGTATAATATGTTTCCTACTTGGGTTAAGGGTGTCCTCCCTTTTAATCGGTTCTTTTTCAGGACACCTGTATATAGCAATTGTATAATATTATACAATATAGCAGTAAAATTTGCAACATTACATTTATATGTACAAATGTATACCTGTAACATATAATAAGGGGTATACCTAATGTATAATACTAGTAATTTATACAAGCAATGTCTACTTTGTATACTAATAGTGTATGGTTTGGTGTATTGAACTGAATTATGAAGAATGAAATATATAGTAATAATTTTTGAGCTGTTGAGGAGGTAACAATTAAAATTAAAATAGGTTAATATTGAATTTATTTCAAAATAGGATAAGAGGTAAACAAAACAGTGTACTGAATTAATTAATACTTTAGGTATGAACACAGCCTAATACTACTGTAGTATTTTACATGAAATGTTGCAAGTTTTACACTTCTTAGTTTTAATACCCCTAGTAAGTGCCCTTTTAACATGTTCGATACACCCAATGTAATTAGGAATATGTGTATGACACCCTGTCCAAGAAACCAGAAACCACATTCCTCTAGGCTTAAGAAAAACTATTTTATCCAAACAACGTACTTAACGTTATATTCTCCAAATGCCTAATTTTACGCGAGTAAAAATAAATCATTTTTTAAATAGAGTCGACTCCATTGCTTTTTGTTCTGTAACAGAAGTGAGTGGAGTGGAGACATAATAATATGTACAAAAATATTGTTTAATATTTTCCTATTTGAAAATTTAATAATGTTGTAAAATTTAAATATTTCTGACATATTCATTATTCATATCGATTTATTCAAAATCTTAAGGAGTATTTCATTCTAATGTATTTTTAAAATTTCCAAAGTCAGTATTTAAAAATCCAGTTCTATTGTCCTTTTCGCTTCCATAATACTTCAAGTGCCAATGTATTTTTCAATGTATCTTATCTCCCTATTACGTTTTTACCTCTTTTTGTTGTATAAAATGGCTCTGATATTTTGCCATTATCTTATTACATTAGCAAACTTTATTACATAAATAATTATAATTTACTTTATTATTGGATTAAAGAATTTAATTATTTACAAAAAAATCTCATAATGGTTTTAAAATATTTTTCCTATACAGTTTCATGTTTCACTGTTTTAAAAGAATTTTAAGACCACTGTTAATTTGTATGATATTATAATTTAATTTAATTAAAGTTTAAATACAGTTACATCTGTATATAATGTACAAAATAAAATAAAAACCTGTGTATTTCGAAATCTCTTTTTTAAGTATGTTTTGTATGTAATAGTCGAGGCTACACGTAAAAAACTTAAATTGTACATAATTTATGTAAATAAAAATTACAATTAAAAAGATATTTATTCCGTCAATCATATTAAATTGAGACATAATTATCTATATTTATGGTTTAAAAGAAACATTGTAAACTTGTTTTCATATGAATAAAAAATGTGAAAATCAAGATGTTTTCTTGTTATTCATTTATGTATTAATATGGTTTGTTTTTGGGATCCTATGTTGAAATAATTATGACTCCTTACTGAACATCAGCCAACATTTAGAGGGACTGCAAGCATTGGCACAATTTCGTTTGAAAAAACCGACACCCGACAGCCAACTCCCAATGCTGACGCCAACGTTGAGACCAATACAAAGGAGAATGCCCATAGCCAGTACTCTCAAAAAAATAATTGTGTCACAATGATTTTTGTACAAAAAATTAAACTAAAATATTTTATGTATTTTACCGTATTTCCTAAAAAATCCTTCATGGGCTCAATTTTCTTAAATTAATAAGTAACTTTACTTCCTTTTTACAACACAAAAGCATTCGGCCATTTATATTGGAATTAGAGCCAATCAGGAATCTTTTAAGATCCTTCGGGCCAATAGGTTGCGTCGATTTGATTATGACTACTATACAAAAAACTAGATGGTGTTAGGGGACTGTCAAATGAATTTGATAATTATTACATTAAAAGATAGATGGCGTTTGGGGACTGTGAAATGAATCTGAAACTTAAACATATACGATTTTAATGCGCCTGCATAGAGTCTATATTACTGTGCCTACTATAACCTAAATACAAAAAAATTTTGTTGAAAATCTCGTAACTCCTACGATTAAAATTGAATAAAGTTGGTTTGTGTAAATTATTAAGATAACATAATCAAATACAGGTACTTTTATCAGGACACAAAAATATTAATGTCAGTACATTTCTCCATACAAAATGGGCATTCTCCTTTCCTGACCTACAAATTGGCATCTTTCGTTATTCTTCTGTCTCCTAGAGTAACCTCTATATTTCACCATATTTGTCATTATATTAAATATAGACTACTTACAGTAATCTAATCACTATTTATCAATTAAAGTCCCTCTCACTCTCTTCTCGCCACTGCTCTGCGAAGGTGTTTCGGCTTGCCGTTTATTCATGCCCTTTCTTTCCAGCTGCTTTTCAATAATTCTTGCATTATTAGCGTAACTGTCAGCGACTTCCCGAGCCTCAATTTCATCCTCTTCTTCATCAATTGTGGATACCGTCACGGAGCTAAACTTGCCCATGTTCTTAGTGTGTTTTGTTACCATGATCTTCTTAGGTTGTGCCAACGCCACCTGCTTGTAGATATCGGTGACTGCTCCTTCACCCGCAGTCTGAACGAGGGCATTTTGCATTATGAAAACAATGTTAGTATTTTGATCATGTTTGTAATAAATTGGTATCGCACATTTCTTGCACTTCAATCTGTAACAAATTTAGTGGTTTTAGGCATTGTTTGTTTTTATACAAATTACAGATTTTATATCTTTGGAAAATTATGAATTGGATGATGTTTTTTCATTATTGATGTTTTATAGTCTACAACATCCTAAGGCTATTGTTTTCATTTTCTGAAAGTCATATTGATATTGATGAGAACTGCAAATGAGGAGATCTTCAACAACTGGAGTATGCAGAACATTTAGTGATAGGAAGACTGCCATAACAAGATATACAATTTTTTCTGCAACCCTGGCTAGTTGAGCAGTTTATAGTGGAGCTACCTAGCACTATTTATTTATTTATTTACACTTTATATCCTTAAAGCTAAGTGGTACAAAAGGTGGACTTAATGCTATAAGCATTCTCTGCCAGTCGACCTTTGGTTTAAACAGAGAACAGCGAAGGCGGTAGAAAAATACCTATAATATAATACTTTTTTAAAACCAAAACAGAGTTTATTTATTTTGCAACTATACACAAGTGTGAAGAGGTCACAGCGCTTTAGGCGAAGATTACAAAGCTACCAAATTTACTATATTACCTGTATTGTCTCTCTATGCCCTTCTCCCGCTTCAAGTAAACAGTTTCATCAGGGTCTGAAGTGATCTTGTGAGCGTGTTTAGACCCATCTATTACTCTCGCACCGTCTGTAGGCCGTAGAGGTAATTTATCGATGGTACAATCCAGGATTAAGGACATTTGACCACATATGCAGTAATAAATGTGCAGAGGTTTAGTCTCGTTATATTCTTCTTGATCTTTTGTGTCTGAACAAACGATAGACCTTGAAACTACCTTTGGCATTTTTATGAATCAATTAAATCTTCAGGAAAAATAATATACGAAGATAAAATAAATTATTTGTTCTACTCGACACCTCGACAGCAACAAAAATTGAACTTATTTGGATTGACATTTGTGATTTGACATACATAACAGATTACTGTTGACAGTACTGACAATGACATAAAATATTGTCAATTAGTACCACAGACAGAATTCAAAACGTGTTTGCTCTATGGTCCTCCTATACTTTACTGAGGAGTCTGTGGTAATAATGATTATTTTATTTTATCGTCTGTGGAATATGTCACCAACTGTCAAAGAATGTCAACTTCATACCGATTGTCTTTTTTTCCACCGAATTGTGTTGCACATGTTCATTGATTTTTGTGGAATTTGGCGAAAGTAACGCAAGAATTAATCTAAAATGGGTGCTATAGCAAGCAGATACCGAGTCTCAAACTCTGCGCTCACAAGCACGGATATGAAAAATTTAGAAGATACCAGTCAACCTGAAAATCCTGGCACTTTAGATGAATTGCACAAAAAAACCAAAGGTGGGATTCATGATTGATTTAGATGTATGTGGTGTGATGCAGCACTCGTAACCGCTAGTTGAGATTAGGCCTAAACGATAAAATAAGGATTTTCATTCAGAAATCGGTTTCTATTAAAACAATCCTAGATTCCAAAAGTTTGGTTACTTTGTGATGTAATATTTGGATATAGTTGTTTAAACTAGGCGTTTGGTACTTTATTAAACCTAATTAATGCCAAAACCAATGTTATATTTTTAGCAGGGACTGAACGTAACCTAATATAGTAATGAATGTATTAAATGTGGGTCGCTTAGCCAATCCTTAGGGAAGCTTTATTTGTGTTCTGATAAGATTGATAACACGACTCTAACAAATTTCTTACTAAGATACCACTTGCTACGAATAAGTTAAATTTGCACATTATTTTATTCTTAGCTATCGAAGCTATTTATTTGTATTCAGTATTAATAATTCAGTATATTTTAAAAGTATGGTCATATCAGCATGTACCGACTGTTGTTTCTTAAAGTTCTTAATAAGTTAGCTTTTGATGACTCTGTAGCCTAGCTGGTGGCGACCCTGCCTGCAAAGCGAGAGGTCCTGGGTTCAATTCCCGGCCGGGTTCGATATTTATGTGACAGTTAAATATTTTTACTTGGATCATAGGTGTTATTGTGATGTGTTATTATGTGTCATCCAAGCCACCCGCAACATAGGTAAAATCCTACTGCGGGGGTATGAGTGTAAGCATTTATTTAATAATTATTTATTATTTATTTTGAAAGATTTGATTGCCCCCCTGAGTCAACAAAACCTGATTTCTAGGTTCGTCCATGTATAAGTGTCTCTTTGCATTGGGTTGGTTAATATTTTTTGTCTATCACTTACTTCCAACTATTGGACTTGAATCTTTTCAGAATAAGACTGTTCTAGGACTACTAGGACTATGATATTTATCTAGCTTACCTACACTGACTTCAACTCTCAATTTCTTTATAAAAAATCCATGTTCACTAAAGTTATTATTTTTTTGTGGTTCCCAAAGGTTACTTCAAACATCAACATTAATTTGCACTAAAATCTTTGTTCCAGATGTGATGCCAGTAAACTTTGAGGGTGGGAAGCTAATGGTAAACAAGGGTATCTCAAATCACTTCCAGGTCAGTCTATTTAATTTTCAAGTCCATATCCAATTTAAAGTGTATTTTTGAAATTAAACTGGTTTTTGCTATACATATATCACCATAAGAACATATCGTTCACATAGTAATAAATTGGCACATCTATGTTTTTCATATTTTACAGAAACGAGGATCAAAGACTTTATAAAAATGTTTAAAATTAATTTATGGTTACGTTTTTTACAGATTTTATGAGTTTGATTACTAGTATAGACGTTAATACATATTTACCACTATGTAGATTATGCATAATTAAACATGTATGCCTTAAAAACTCAATTTCGCATTTTTTGCCAATATATTACTAAGTGAGCGATATATTTGACGCATTTTAGATGCACTGCAATTTAATGAACTTTTATTTCAGATGTCTCATACGCTAACAATGAGTTCAGCTCAAAATGGATATAAGTTAGGTGCAACTTACATAGGCACAAAGCAGATCTCACCAACGGAAGCCTTTCCTGTCGTGTTGGGAGATGTGGACCCTTCAGGGAACGTCAATTTCAATCTTATTCACCAGCTCACTCCTGAGATTAGGCTCAAAGCAGCGGCTCAGGTTAGTAAAATATAACTACACAAGCCAGCTGATTATATTATTGGACAATTCAGGTTTTTATCAGTGATATTTCGGTATTCTGTATATTATGTATGATATATGTGAAACACATAAGTTTCAAATCTCTTGCAACTTCTCTTTCATGTTAAATATCACAATAATCTTAAATTTAAATTTAAAAAACCCGACAGATTTATTTACACTAAACATAGCTAAGAACACTTGATTAATTCACCTTTCAGATAAAAAACTAGATCAAAATTTGTTCATCCGTTTGGGAGCTACGATGCCCCAGACAGACACATCAAACTTATAACACCCCTCTTTATTCGTTTGGGGTTAAAAACTAAACATAAATTTATCAAAATGATTTAGAAGTAAAGCACACATTTATTTCACATAATATTCTCTTCTAGAATTGCTATTGTAACAAATTTCATAAATAGTATTTATTGTTATATTCTTGTAAAAATATGACAGAGATAGATAGTAATTCGTAAACAATAGGAGTACTAGTGACTGGTAGACCTCGTCAGAACTATTATATTTATGGTCCAGCAATTTCTCAAACCCCTAGGTCCAAGAGTGTAAGCTGACAGCAACTCAGGGCACTTTGGAGTACAAAGGTTCCGACTACACTGCTGCTCTGGCTGTCGGCAAACCTGACTTCAGTGAGAGTTCATCAGTATTTGTTGGGCATTACCTACAGGTGAATATAATTTTTTTTGTGTTCACAATATAATTATATAATCTAATATATTGACAACTCAATGTATGATGTGCAAAGAAATGTTGCTGTCCATTAGAGACGGTAACTGCTTACCATCAGCTTGTCTGTTAATTATTTTCTTTTAAATGAGGCTCTGAGTAGATGAAATTGGCATAATTCTCTTAAACCTGGTTACATACCTCGTGCAAAAATTTTGACGTGATAACGTCTATTAAAACGATGAACGCCGGGCGCACGCACGAAAAAATGTAGCGTTCCGCGAGCGAGAGAGCGGCAAAAGCGAGCGAAAGGCACGATCGGTTACGATCGGCGTATCGTAGCCGATGCCGTAGGCGATCGTAGTTGAGTGGAGCGGAGCGGGGGGGAGCGGAGCGGAGCGGGGCGGAGCTTTGTCATGACGCGGACGTTGTCACGTTAAACTACCGTCCGACAGACAGACAACCATTTTTTAACAAAAAAAAACTTGATTTCAATTAAAAGTCTTTAAAACAGATTTGTGTTGCTAATGTCCTATGTGCTAATGTCTATGTATGTCTAATGTGCTAATGTAATGGGCGACGATAGCCACTTACCATGAGGTGGATCTTCAGCGCGTTTGGCGGTTATTTCCATAAATATTATGCGGTATGTCTCACATGTTTTTTTTTCTTTCCTAACGAATGTCCTGTGTTATGCAGTCGGTGACCAACCGGCTGGCGTTGGGCACGGAGCTGGTGTATCAGTCTGGCTCGCGCGTCATGGGAGGAGAGATCGCCATCGCCTCGGCTGCCGGGCGATACACCATGGATGGTGAGCATTATGTTTTATACACTATATTTCATTTTAAATGCAGACGGGTACTCTCGATTATAGTTACGGCGAGACACGTTTTTAGGGTTCCGCAAGTCTGGCCGAGACCCTTAGTGCTAGAAAGCTGTAATGTTCAGCTGTTAATGCAATCTAAATTTTTCTAAACATTATACCAAAAACAATTTTGAATTAAATAGGAGGGTTGATGACAATGTGAGTAACTCATCTAAAGAAGACACTGTAAAATCTGGTGACTGGTTAAAATACTAGTAAATTAGCAGTCTCATCTCAATGGAGTTCAATTTCAGATTTGACACTGTAAAATCTGGTGACTAGTTAAAATATAAGCTAGTAAGTTTGCAGTCTCATCTCGATGGAGTTCAATTTCAGATTCGGAGGTATCAGCCACCCTGGGCCCGGCTGGCTTCCACTTGTGCTACTTCAAGCAGGCCAGTGAACAGTTACAGGTTAAAAAACATTCTTTTATGAGAAAGACTAAAGATAGGTGTTGTGGGATACCCATTCCATTCAGTATTTAATGCTTTTCTTATATCCAATTTTTAAAAAAAGCATTGAATTAATTTTATTATAACATGGAATTATTTTGCAGGTGGTAGCAGAAATGGATACCTCATTCAGAGGTATGGAGTCTGTGGGGACCATTGGCTACCAGGTGACCATACCTAAAGCAGAGCTGGTCTTCAGAGGTGAGTGTATAGATACTAGTATAGTCATTGTTGCAATCTACAACTATCCCGTTTCTTGGCGTGGTTCTCTTCTTAAGAACCCATAACTGGCCCGCAGTGTAGAACATCTATTACATTCTGAAATACATTCTGAATTATACATTCTGAATCTCTTTAAAGTTATGGTAGATATAGGGTTCGAACGATACTTTCGATACTGGGTAGGTATCGATACTTTTGTTCGCGATACTCGATACTCTCACCTGGTACTCACTCGCAAGTACTCATATGAAACGTCGGTATCGAGTACTTTTATAATACTGAGTACTTTTCAATGTTGTTAATGCAAGTTTTTAGATGGTCGTGTACATTACCGTGGGCCGTGTCCAGTGCTGCCAATATTTAGTATGGGTTCAGCGCTCGGACGAAAAAAAAATAGCTCGTAATAATGTGATGCAGTACTCGATACTGAGTAGTATCGATACTCCAGGGTCGATACTTTTTGGGTATCGATACCTTACCCTCGATACCGACCGAGTACTCGGTATCGATACCAGGGGCCGATACCTCGAACCCTAGGTAGATCTAATTAAAAAATAACGCTACACACATAGCCTCACATTAAGATTCCGTGTCAGGGACAAAACACAAAGACAAGAACGTACACACCCAGACCGAGAACAGCAACTTAAACTCATCATTAAAAGTTTTGCCTCTCTCGGATTCAAACCCAGTACCCTTTTCAACAGCGTTCCAACATTTTAACCATTGCATCACACTGGTTGATAATCCAACATTTGAAAGTCATACCAATATGTAGATAACACACATTAGGGGCCATCCATAAATTGTCACACGTTAGGGGGGAGGGGGGTCGATGTAGTGTGACAAGTGGTGGGATGGGTCCTAAATTTCGTGACGTCACATTTTAAAATGTAATATTATGTAATTGTTATGTGTAGGTAAATATTAAAAAAAAATGGAAATAAAACTTATTTTGGAACTGCTGTTTTAATAAGGTGTAAAATTACATAATATATGACGTCACACTAGGGGGGAAGGTCTCACAAATGTGACCAGTAGTGATAAGGACGGGGGCGGGGTCAAAAAGTCATGAAATTAGTGTGACGTAATTTATGGATGGCCCCTTATGCCAAAGAACTTTTTTTTGGATTATAATGCAGATATTGAACTTAATACTTGACGACCCTGTAGCCTAGTTGGTAGCGACCCTGCCTGCGAAGCGAGGGGTCCCGGGTTCGATTCCCGGCCGGGGCAGATGTTTATGTGACAGATGAATATTTGTACTCGGGTCATGGGTGTGATTGTGATGTGTTATATGTGTCGTCCATGCCACCCACGACACAGGTAATAACCTACTGCGGGGGTATGAGTGTGTTAGCGTTTATTTATTTATTTATTTAATACTTGTCTGCAGGTATGGTGGATTCAAACTGGAACATCGGAGCGGTCCTGGAGAAGAAACTGCAACCGCTGCCATTCACGTTCGCGCTCTCCGGCATGGCCAACCAGGCCAAACAGCAATTCAAGTTTGGCTGTGGACTGATCATCGGGTAGAACCAACAAGTTTATATCTGTAGACCATGCTCGAAGAGGTACTTGGAGACGGATCATGTGACATTGAATGAACGGTTTCGATCAATCTTAGGCCTGATTGATTTTGACCTTCAGACTCGTAGCCACTTGTATACGTATACTCTATGTTTTTAGACGACATTTATTTGGTGAACAAACTTAGCATTATCTTTAAGGAAATATTAATCTAAATTAAATTAAAACAATAATTAATGGTGAAAAGATATTATTGGCGTTAAATGATTAATTCATATTTAATTTATTATAATTTTGTGTCTGCCTTATTTTTAAATTAGCTGACCCGGAGAACTTCGTATCGCCTAAAAAAAACTTTTTTTTTTTCTAAAATAAAAGTAGCCTAAGTTATTCCTTGTTACATCAGCTATCTGCCAGTGAAAGTCCCGTCAAAATCGGTCCAGTCATTTTAGAGATTAGCCGGAACAAACAGACAGACAGACAAAAATTGTGAAAAATGTTTTAGCATATGTACTGTGTATACATCCAAATGTATTTAGTAAAAAGCGCTTATTTTAATATTACAAACAGACACTCCAATTTTATGTATTTGTATAGATTACAAATAACGATAAAAAGACTAAGTTTGTTTACTTACACATCGTAAAAAACGAAGTATAGGGTGTCATGTAACTTCAACCAATAGGGCGCAGATATTCATCCAATCTCACGTGATCCGTTTTTGAAGCGTGGCCTCCAGATTACTATAAGCTTCTTGGAGAACAGGACGGATAGTGCCAGTTGGGAGACAGTGTTTAGTTAGTGTAGTGGTGGTGTCTAGGACAGTGCTGTGCAGTTTGACTTGAAGAAATGGTTTTTCGAATGGATAGTGGCTGTTGGCCCCAGTGGCCTTTCAGTTCAGACAGAGGTTCACAGGACAGAAGAAATGGTAGTGATAAATTTTGTGCTGATTAAGCCGATGACAGTGATTTGGGGCCATCCATAAATTACGTCACACGTTAGGGGGGAGAGTAGTGTGACATTGTGTGACAAGGGGTGGAAGGGGGTCCTAAATTTCGTGACGTCACATTTCAAAATCGAATAATTGGTATGTATAGGTAAATATTAAAAAACAATTAATGGAAATAAAACTTATTTCGGGACTGTTGTTTTGATTTAATAATTTCTAGGTGTAAAATTTCGTAATATGTGACGTCACACTAGGGGGGGAGGTCTCACAAATGTGACCAGCTGTGACAAGAAGGGGGGAGGGGTCAAAAAGTTATGAAATTAGTGTGATGTAATTTATGGATGGCCCCTTTTTGCTTTTTGGAAGGTTCTCTGATCTCTATAGTGTATCTATGGTTTGGTTGGAAAATTCGCTTAAATATTCATATTTATTCGGAATATCGGTGTCGGATTTTGAAAGCAATCTGAATTGTATCGTGTGTTATTTTTAACTAATATTAATTACCAATATTTAAAGGTTATTTGGATCACAGAATATTGATTGTCAAAACTAAGGAATCTATGCAAGCAGCGTCAAAATACAATTAAGTATGTTAACTCGTCGATTACCGGGAACGTGGATTCACGTTCGAACTCAAAAGTACCGCCGCCGCCGCGATTCTCAGGTATTAAAAGAGACAATTAAGTTTACAGTATGGAGATCAGAGTTCAGGGGTCATCATCAAGGGAGTCCACCCCATTCTAAGTAAACAAAACTTGTAACACGAAAAGACTATTTAATTTACCTTACAGAATTTTCTGTCATTGAATTGAATGTTGTAGAATGATCCACTGTACACTAACTAAATGTAACCAAATAATGTGACAGTTGTTTTGTATACCATATAACTAGAAAGATTGCATAAAGTGCTCTATTAATTGAAAATTTTAAATGTTTCATACATACAGCTTGGCACCAAATGTACATAAATCATTTTTAGGCATGAATATGGCTTCTCATCAGAATGCTTGCGAATATAATTTGTTTGCGTAACAATCTTGGTTGTAAAATGCATAACATAAATGTGAATATGGTTTCTCTCCAATATGCGCTTAAATACCATTGAAAAAGTATGTCTGCTAAATATAGCTCAACAAATGGACTTGATTGTAATTAATAGTATTATTATATGGTATCCAAATCAAAATAATTCTGATATAGTGACAACATTGTATTGTTATGCCTTCGAATGTTAATTTAATAAATACTTTCAATGAATTGTGAATCTTCAGCTTATGGCCACATGTTTGATAAATATTTTAAAAGACTATTTTTTTTTGTACTTGCTAACACCAGAATAGCATTTAATTTCGGTGGTCATTCTAGGGTAATATGAAACTATATTAGACCTTAATGACAAGGACTGCACTTTACCATTAATAAATTAAACTATGGGATTGTTAATGATTACTTATCGCGACGAATGTGTTAATTAGAGTGAGGCATTTTAATGTAATGTGTATTTCCCTGGATTGGCCACTCCGTTGTCCTACTGTGCTGAATGTAGATAGAATGACGAACGAACTGTACATAGAGCTTCTAATGTTGTTGAACTGTTTATTTTAATAGAGTTATGTTATTAAATCAATTGCGTGTTTCATTTTTTCATTTTTGAACGATACTCGACACGTGGGCAAGTTTGAGGTGTACATCTAATAAGAATTTAAGCTTTTTTTAAGGAAATAGCCAGCAAACAAGCTGATGATCCACCTGTTGGTAAGAGGCTATCGTCGCTCATGGACATCAGCAACACCAAAGGCATCACTGATGCGTTGCCGGCTAAGAAAAAGAAAAATTAGCTCTCAAGTCCCCAGCCGGAACACGACGAGTCGTTTGGCAGCTGATAAAACGTAGTGATTAAGTACTCTGTGGCAGCTGACTCAAACAAGAGGGTAGGGGTAGCTACCCAGGCTGTCCCCCTGGAGAAATAGTAATATAATAATGTTATGAATGAACTATTAAAATCAATATTACCCAACCTTCCATGGTTAAGTCACAGACATGGTTGAATACTAGTTTATTCACTACCCAGTTAAACCCCGACGATAGGCACCGTGCGGTGGTTTTTTTTATGGAAATAGCCGGCAAACGAACTTGACGATCCACCTGATGGTAAGTGGCCATCGTCGCCCATGGACATCTACAACACCAAAGGCATCACTGACGCGTTGCCGGCCAAGAAAGAAAGAACTGGCTCTCAAGCCCCAACCGGAACTCGAAGCCTAGTAAAATGTCTCGTAGTTACGGTCATTCTTGGCCAGCGACGCATTAGTGATTTTTAGGTGTTACTGGTATTGTACATTGTTTGGTGCCACGATGACCATTTGTCGTCCGGTAAAAACCACGATGTCCACTAAAATAGAACTTTTATGTCCACTGTTAACCGTGATCTGTAAAAAATCTGATGTACAGTACGGCCGATGTATCTTCGCGCGTCTGAACATAGGCTCTGCGAACTTTAGCACATGTAAGACAGAGATAGCGACACGAACATGCTAACGTGTGACTGAGACATAATACGCCGCGTACCGAGCATTGCAGAATTGTTACTGCGCGAAGTTCAGATGCGCCAAGATACGTCGGCCGTACTGTACCTACTCTGTGCCATTCGGTTGCTCGTCATTTCCTTTTTATTTCTATTTTCTAACTAATGTACTAACTTAATCTTAAACTTCAGAAAAACACTCGAAAATCTGTAACCCGGGTGTCATAGGTATGTCTCAGGTGTATAGGATTCTTATAGAAAGCCGGCGGCGGAATTGACGAATGAATAAGCTAGAAAAAAAATAAGTTTATGAAGCCCAACTCCTGAAGTCGAAACGCAAATTTATAATGTAAAAATATATGCAATTAATTTTATCCGATTATAATCAAGCCTACCGTCGTTACCATGACCAAATTCAAAGGAAATACATTGCATTCTCATGATAAATCTTGGTGGAATCCGCCCACATATAGCAGCAGCATTTGCATAGGCAACGCTATGCAAATTTTAGGCGGCCGTGTACATTAGATAAAAAAGCCGTGTTTATATGGAAAAAGATCAACTGCGGGCCGTGTCCAGAGCTGCCAATTTGTGAGAAGCCGTAGAATTGGCTACGGCCATAGGGCGTAGGGCAGCCGTAGGCCGTAGACTTTGTGATTATTTTGGGCCTGAAAGCCGTAGAACACGGTAATTGCCATAGCATTAGCAACACTGTATAGCAGTGAAGTCCAAACAAACGAATCATTTGAATAAAACCACATGTAGTTTAAAAATAACGTAAGTTTATTACATGTAATGAAATAAAAATATAGTACTATTAACTTTTATTCTGTTACATGTATTATAACTGGCCGCCACCGCGGGCGCTTTGAACATCAATTTAACTATCATATTCAAATTCGATACAATAATGCAATAGTGATGGGTGTAATAAGCCTAAATCGATACAACAATCGAAACATTCACATCACTATTGCTGACACTTTATAATTACCTTACTACACGTAACTATGGACAAGATTAATAAAAATAACACCATTATTCTTGTAAGTGAGGGATATGCTATGGATTAGAAATCAGAGCTCAAATCAAGTTCAATATCAGGAAGGCTATTCTCTTTTGTAACTTGACAGCGGAGTCTCAAAATTGACGTTCGAGTTCTAGGATCACTTCACTTCGCAAGTGCTGTACTAGATGATTAGAGGATGACATATTTATTATTCTCGATCATCGAATTACGTCACCGTCGAAGCTCGTGTCCAAATTGTCATTCGTTTATTCATACCGAGACGAGGCCATCTTTAGTCGTTTGACGTTTGAGTTCGAGACTCCCTTCACTTCGCAAGTGCGTACCAAATGATTCGAGAATCACATATCAAGATCTCGGACTCGAACTTCAATTTTGACACTCATCGCGGAATCCGCTGTCAAGTTACAAAACTGAATAGCCCTGCTGCTCGATCAAACATTGATACGAATACAAGTATCTACACATCGATTCTATATGCGGTGCGACCCGGGTAGAGCTGGGTGGACATTGTGTAAGCTCACACATACATATGTATTACCAAAAACTTTCAAAAATTCGAAAAATGACCAAACAACCAGTCAACCCAACTTCAACTTTACAACTAAGAAATTTTATTTGTTACCTCCTTATACCAAAATATATTATTATGGCTTGAGTTATCATTTCAAACATACATAATATTTCTATAATAATATTAATATATTTTTTTCGTGTTATATCTATTTTAGCCTAGACTTAATATTAAAGACGATTGCAACACTTTGAGGATCGCAACATGTAATTTTAAGAGATCTGTGTTGTATTCCCATTGATTTTGTAATGTTCTTTTTGAAAAGGGTTTAATTTGTAACGTACGAAACGAGGGTAGGATGTTAAAAAGTATAATCAAAGTGGTTTTTAACCAATTTTGAGCAAAATTTCTAAGTATTGGACTCTTACCACTAGTATTAGTGCCAATGATGGTGATTCGAATGAATTCAGAACGTAGCACAATCAAAAAGAACATCACAAAGAAGCCAATTCATTTGGCAAAAGAATAGGGTCATTTTAGATACCACGAGTCATCTCGTCACATACAAAAAATGCTAATTATTTGGTGTAAGCAAAAGAAAAACGCTATGAACACCGCCAGCTTTTGAGTATAAAACTACCCTATTAACGGGTGCATTTTTGAATGATTCCAATTTTCAAGAATAAGTTTACTTATTTGTGAATTTTGATAAATTTACATTCCATTTAAATGATATGCTAAGCGGTGACACTGCGAATAGAAAGACGGTACGTGCTAAACAAAACGTAAGCATAGGAGCAAAATTATTCTAAGTACAGATTACAGGTCTCAACCTCTTGACGACAAATTGTTAACATTTTAAAAGCTTTTTTAACCAAAAATAAGAAAACAATCACAGACGACACATTAGTTAATTCACTTGCAAAATCAAGTTTAAAGAACATTGGCTTTAGATTATAGCCTAGAAAAATTTATGTTGCCATGAACAATAAAAATCTACTAAAATGGTAGTCATGCCATAAGAGGGAGATGGACAAAAACACAATACATCAAATACATGACACATCATTTCTTTAAAAATTAACACTATAATAAAAAAAATTAAATACCTATGAGATATAAACTGTTGACTGTAGTCCGATACTACGGGCTCTTTAAAGATTTAAGTTGGATTTATGCTATGGGGACAGATTAAAAAGATATTTACAAAATACTACCTTGCTCACTCACAACTCAGTTGTGTTGCCAGTACGTGAATTGTAATAATTACATAGAATAAAACACCGTAAATCTAAAATGTTAATTTCATATGAGTATGTTAGCATACCATACAAGTAATTAAAATCTAATACAATATTTGGAAAGGTGTCGTCTCGTCTATATAGTATGTGATAGAACGAGACAAGATTATAGTCGAGTTTATTTTATCGATGATAAATATTAACAATAATTGAATTGACAATTTATATTATTGAGCCATGTTATGGCATTCAACTTAGAATTTAGGATTTGAAGTCTTTGCAAAAAGTTTTCCAATTTAAAAAGAACCATAAACATCACTTATTTTTGTCTATTCATTAAAGATATACAGGGTGTTACATTAAATACTGGTAACCCTTTGCAAGCAATTCCCGTTACTTTCAAACTCGACTATACTCATGGCGTACCTTTTTATAATACCACAGACAACATCTACGTTTAACCCATCGAATCTATATGAACCATCCTAGTCAACAAACACTTAGCCTACCGAAACATAACAAGTATGAAATGGGTATTTTTTTATCCAGATTGAAATGTTTTAATTTAGTTAATTTACGTGTACAGTACAAGCCTATAAGGATGTAGGATTTTCCTATTTTCACCCTGACTCTATCAACAAATCTCTTAATGGGTAAGAACATAGATTACCCCCAATAGATACCGCATAAGTGAAATTTTCTTAGAGTTTGAACTCACAAAATTTGGCGGAAGGCGCGGCTTGCGAGGGACAAAACAGTGCGCTGTGATTGGCTATTTCTAATTCATACTTGGACTTGACGGGTCAGTATTGGTCGACACTATTGTCGTCGACTTGCAAATGCACGTACGTGTTGGCGCGCGTCAGTTGCCTTGTATGCGGTATCTATTGGAGGTAACCTATGGGTAAGAGGGATTGAATCTTAATGTTCACATGTACTCGAAATGAATAAACAGACGAGTTCATATATTGACGCTTCCTTTTTTTAATGTAGTATTGGAAAAATCTCAATATAATTATATTCTTGGTAATAAGATATTACATAAGGCGGGAAGACCAACGTCCATCATGCATTGATATCATACATAATATAAAATTTATGAAGACATTAAAAAAAATTATTTGCCCATCATTCACGAAATCTGTCCGCGGTCGCATCATCGCGTTTGCCTTTACTTTGAAGGCTTTACTGTGAAAAAAATATAATTATGTAATTTCCAATTCGTTAATACTTATTAAATTTCATACTTATCATGTTTCGATACCATACCAACACGACAAGCCTACAAAGAACAAACGCACTAACAATACGATTCAAAACAAAACAAATTCCTTACACACCAATAGAATATTCCCGAAACACTATCATATATGCCACATTGTTGTCTGGTAAGTATTGTTTCATTTTCATATCCGTGATATATTTCATATCAGAACAGTATATTTATATACTTACTAAAATTGGCAAAATATGGTCCGTAAAATATTATTACAATATAATGATCACATGTGGCAGAGAATACGATAATTTTTATCATCTGATAACAGTGACCTGGCTTAAAGACATAATTATTTTATGGTTGGAACTATTCTGTGTGATAACATTCTACATAGTTTAAACAATTCCCAGTTTCTAAACGAGCGATATACTAATAGTTTTCGTTGCATGACGTCTCTCCACAGAACACTAATATAATCAGTGTTGCCAATCTAATCACAAACCTTTTTTGCTTTTTTGTTATACAATTAAACGTTATAATATGCGATTTGATATTTTCAATAGTAAATTACGTTCGAATAAAAATCGATTAATTAGGTACTGCTATGATTAAAAGCAATAGTGTTTGACAATTTTGATGTGTCGCGATGAAAAATACACCGGTAATATTTTTAGTGAAGTCTGTGCCGCGAATAGATAAGCATTTTTTTAGGTTGACTTTAATTTTTTTTCGATTAGGATTATACCTTGACCAACCATACATTACCGGCTATTTGCAGTAGCCGGTATTATTGTATTATTCTTATCTTTTAAACCATATTTAGTTCTAGAGCGTCACAACGCAACATTATTCAATAGGATAATTTACTTCGGATACACGAGTAGATATAATGTTTTACAACGAACGGTTAATTTTACGATTATGTTTAACATATCATTATTAATTTGTATCCAATACTACACCGATATAAGGTTAGATTAGATATATAATACTAAGTAAAGCTGAGTATATCTTAACTGGAGTTAGTTAAGATAAAGAAAATTTCAGACTGCGAACCGAATGAAATCAGACTACTTAACAAAATTTGGTTTATAAAGAAATTTAAAAATTAAAATTAATTTCACATAATTATATTTAAGACTGTCTTAGAAAGACTTCTGAAAATAATTTTTAATTAACGTTTGTTTAGATATAAAATAAATAATTTATTAACCGAACGAGTTTGCGAATAACTTTTGTTACCAAAAACATTCCTTTTTAAAGCTTGAAAACGTCAAGCATAAAAACACTGACTACAGATCATTATGTTTGTTACTTTCATTTAAACGTCATCTACGTCATCAACCTCCCGTAAAAGATCCAGTTTTAAGAAACATTTAACCTTTCCACATTTTTTGTAACAATATATCAATTTACGGCAGTGTTCGAAGCACCCAAGCGTTCTACTAATTTTGCCACACACCAATCCAAAATCGCGCCGAAGTAAGCGCTCCAAATATCCGACTAATATTAAAACAAAAAATATCAAAACATTGTCAATTGCGATGCGCGTAACAAATCCATGTACTTTCTTTCTAAAATGTTTCCTAAAACCCGATCTTTGACAGCAGATAGCACAGTTTACGCGGGAGACATCAATACAACTAGCAGATATCACACAGACCGTTCCACACGTGTGAGGTGAGCGAGCGTTGCGCGGTACTTACGTTATAACTCCATGTCTTGAGCCTCGTCCTCGCTGAACTCGCTGAGCGAGCTCTCGGTGTCGCTAGTGGCACCGTTGGCGGGCTTCGCCCCCGACGATGCGGCAGTCGTGATGTTGTTCGTTGGCACGCCGGTGATCGCGCCGCTGATCGCGTCCTTCTCCAGCAACGCTTCCTCTGTTGCGAATCTTCGCACGTAATCTGCGGATTTCAACGGATTATTTGTAGTCAATTTAGTTTTGTTGAAGCACTCATAGCCCGGTTGGTGTCGATCCTAAAGCTGGCCATACATGATCAAGTTTGCAGCGGACTTGATGCGGAATCCAGTTTGCATGAGGCAGCTATATAGCCAGATAGCCAAACACCGTAAAGTTTTTTTTTATAAGTTAATGCTTGACCACAATCCCACCTGATGGTAAGTGGAGATGTGGTCAAGATTTACTGGATGCCGCATCAAGTCCGCTGCAAACTGGACAAGTATACTGACCATGTATGGCCAGCTTAACTGATCGAATGTGTGAAGCAACTTACATAGCTATAGGTGTACCAGTATCTTATGGCAAAACTGATTTCACTGTAAATGTCAAATTGGTCCAGTGGTTTAGTGATTCGACGATTACTCTTTTTTTTGACTTGACAATTGTTATATTTTTTTTTCTTTGCCATATTAAAATCTATTTTTCTGCTTGTCAAAAATGCCATTAAGATTCTGGTACACCTATAGTGGCAACACTCTTGAGCACTTCCGTCCTTCAGCAGACACGTTAAGCCGTCGGTCTAGGTTGTCTTCGTAAGATAATAAGTCGTTAAGTCATGTCGGAGGTCTCCGAGCGGCACGAAAACTTCTGTCACTTGGGTTGGTTACTAACTGGATAAGTTATGAATCCGCACTGGAGCAATCTAGTGGCATTCTAAGCTTCGTCTAGGGAAAAGATCCGTGCTCAGTAGTGGGCCAGGTGGCAGTCACAAGGCAATAACCTGACACCTTGTCGTCTAACGTGGCTATACACCTATACTAACGATAGCTATACGAGGCTATACGAGGGTATACCCGGTACAAGGCACGTAACGGCAGGAATGAATCGAATATGTCCGACAGGTCTGTAATAAAGCTACGGGCTACATCGACCCGGTACAAGCTACAAGCCACTAACCTGAAACCTTCTTCTTGTACTCCTCCGGCTTGTGGAGGTACATGGCAGCCGCGTCGCCGTTCAGCGGGTCGATCGGGTTGGGGTACGTCAGCAGCTGCGGCAGGAACGACTCGAATATGTTCGACAGGTCTGGAATGAACGTTAAAGGTACGTTTTATATCGCTCTTTTAATCGTTTAGAAGTACTACTAGGTGAATAGTTTAATCCGCCTTTACCATCCCTTGCCAAATTATTAGAAACACTGTAAGATTTTATGTAAAATGGTACAGCTTCAAACACCCCCCTTCGTCCCTGAAGATGTCGTGAGACTCGTGAGATTTGGTTCCACCCCCTCCCCATTCCTCTAATCTCACGTAATTTTTCAAAATATGTGTTTCTAGTGTCCACGCTCGTTAGACTTTGGGTTCTCACCAGTGGTATTTGACATTTTTGTAAAGAAACATGCTCTACAATTTAACACCATTTTCTAACAATTTTTGATTCTTGCGAAAAAAATACGTGAGATTTGCCGAGACCCCCGCTCTCCCCAACGTAAGATTAGATGAGATTCAGCTCAACCCCTTCCTTCCCCCATGCCTTACGTAATTTATATACGCCTTTATTGTTTTTTTATCTACAGTGTATAAAAATGTGCAAACACAGTAGAAAAAACTAACTACTAAAATATTATGATGTTATATGACCTATAGCCTTCCTCGATAAATGGACTATGAAACACAAAAATAATTTTACAATTGGAACCAGTAGTTCCTGAGATTAGCGCGTTCAACCAAACAAACTCTTCAGCTTTATAATATTAGTATAGATATTTTCAGAGGTAAGTGAAGTCAGGGATCGCAAACGGTAAACAGCAAAATGTAGGAAAGCGTTCTGGAATCTCTATACGTACTGGTAGACTTTATTTTTGTCTGAGGTACTAGTAAATAAAAAAACTACTAGTAGGAAGTAAAATTGTTTCCTACATCATAGTTTTTTTAGTGTAAAATTAAAGCTGCTTTTACATTTTATTTATTTGACGTTAAGCTTTCCTAAATTTTGTTTAGGAATACTTAGTCATACAGTCGTAAAGGCAAAATGTTTCAAAAAAACGTTGAAAGAAAACGTGACTTTTTTTGTTACCCTATCAACATAGAAGTTTCATTTCAAAAACCTACAAAACTTGATCCTTGGAAGCTTTACTCAAAACCAACATTGTTCAATTTCCACATCAATAACAAAAAGCCATTAAATCCGTGGTTTCAGCTATTGCAACCGCAATTGGGTTTCTGGGTTACCAGGTACTTGGCAGCGCCAAATAATTGGCCGAATCAAGTAATAAAATTTACTGCATTCATCATTTTATCATTGCAACCTATGAAATGTCTATAACTAGGCACGGATAGGACACCTCACAAGGTACAGGTTACAGATCGAAGTCCACAATAACCAGCCAGATTTGACAGATTGGCAAACTTCACATACTGTCAGAGACGTCGTTAGCGGGGGGGAGCGGATGGGCGACGGCCTAGGGCGCCAAATTTGGAGGGGCGCCACATTTGGGGTGAGGAACAAAAAAAAGAAAAATAAAATTCTTAATCAACGTTCCCATTGGTTCAGTAAAAAAATTTTCGAGCAAAAAAGCTCGATTTTTATTTTCTTATGTGGAACCACAATATTCTTGCCCAGGGCGTCAGTGGCTCTAACGCCAGCACTGCATACTGCGGAGAACATCAGAACTCTTAGGGTGTGCACTGTGTGCAGGTTTTCTCGCGGTGGTTTTTCTTTGCGGAAGCATGTGATAAATGAATGTCGAATACGCACATAACTTTGAAAATTATACGTGCGTGCAGGATACTTTTTTCGTCATTCTATGACCAGACGATTTATGTCCATTGGCCACACATTAAAGTAACCTTAACCTCCATTACAGCCCAAGGCTTAAGGCATCAGATGAATATTATAAAAAAAATTAAAAACAAACCGGGTACGACATGAAAAAAACTATGTATTAATTAACACACTAATCTCAAGCTCTCACCATAGAGTGCGGTCCAGGCCTGGTTGATGACGTCCAGGCACACGGTCCCGGATACCTCGTCGATGTTGGGATGGTACACTTTGTTCATGAAGCCGATGGACGGCGACTTGAAGGGATAGTGGTCCGGCAAATGTACCCGGACACGCCACACGCCGCCTTCGTATGGAGCTGAGGATTAAAAAACACCGTATGATTATTAATATAAAGTTCAAGTTTCAGTGACAAACAAAATTAAGTTGGAGAATTTCAATTAAATTGGATGTATCATTCTGAGATTTATAAACACCAGTCTTAGGTGGTAACTGAATGCTTTGGCTAATATAAATGACAGGGTATTCCTTATTAATAAAATAATTATTTATGCAGTAATATACGTAAGTACACAATATGATGCACTCATCAGTGACGTTTCTAAAGACGTTCATAAACTAATTCATGGCTTTTTCCCTACGAGCATCTTTAATATTCTTAAATCTCTAAAATTTCAAAGATATTTTGACAACATTTAATTTTATTCTTCATCAAGCGCTATAGTGACTTCAAAGACACCCTGTATAACGATATCAGTGTTGCAAGATTAAAAAATATCAATACGGTTTACGACACAAAAATCGAGGTGTGGAAAATAATAGTAACTTTAAACAGATAGATTTTTGTAATATTTACATTATATTTACATTTATATACAACGTATATAATATTTATGTATATACAATGTATTACATAAACTATTTATTATTTTAAAAGGATTTTTGTCCTTGAAACAGAAAGTGGATAGTGTGAAAAATTGTTTATAAATACGTTAAAAATTACCATACATTAAGAATTGGCAAAATAAAACATGTGATCTAGTATAACGTCAGCCAGTTTATTCTCCTATAAGTAAGTCTAATCCTGTATAAGCATCTTAATAAGGAAACATCAAATTATACTTACTGCCTGCGGGTCCGAAGAATTTTACACAAAACTCGTTGAGCCCGCCGAGAATGGTCACTTCGTGTTTACTTTCAATGCTGTACAGTGCTAGTCAAGACAATTACGTATATATCAACATACCAACAACATGACAGACTATAACTTAAGTATTGCTAATAATGTAACGGTGCCGTTAACCGTTAAAGAGTTTCCTAGCCTGGAATGTAGTAAAGGTCATGCTTATCACAAAAATGCATTGTCTTAAGAACTAATTAAAATTTAAACTCCTTAAGATAAAGGAAGGTCTAATTAGGCTTGCAAGATTTTACCAACGCAAACAGGGCAAGCTAAATACTAGGATATGAGGATAGCCACCATAAGTCATAACCATAGTCATAAGGTTAGATTTTTACAATCATACAACCTTACACACAGTGCCGACGTTAGAGCCACTGACGCCCTAGGCAAGAATATTGTGGCGTCCACATAAGAATATAATATAAAAATCGAGCTTTCTTTGCTCGAAAAATATTTTACTGAACCAATGGGAACGTTTATTAAGTTTTTTTTTCTTTTTTTTTTGCTCCTCAACCCAAATATGGCGCCCCTCCAACTAACACCTAACACCGGCTCTGCTTATATTACACAAATAACTTTTTACTTAATAAATCCTACTTATCATATTTATGAAAACTTCAGAATCGTAGAATAAAATATTGAAATCATTTTTTTTCAGGGTACCTTCCCTACAGGTAACGTGAGGATGAATTTTTTATTCCTCGCGTACCCTATAGTGTGGAGCATGGTTGAAAAGGTCTTTCAAAAATATTATGGGTCTTCTTAAACCATTTTTGGTATTAGGGGTCCGTTTGCGAAATATTTGGCTTTAAAGTGCTAATTTTGGTTTGAGTCAAGTGTATTCCTCCCCCCCCCCCCCCGCCGGCTAAACGATTGGAGTTGGACAAGTGAAAAAATTCTCAAAAATAGGTTATGTGAAATGAATTTACAAGGAAAACTATCACGACTATGTTAGCATAAGTAGTTAATGAGTAATAGTCGATAAACTTACTACTTCGGAACCCTAACATTGCGCGTGGCCTTACACGCACTTGTTTTTATCTGTCAGTACTAGTGACTAATGACTACATCAACAAGGCGTTACTATCATGATGCCAGCATTAGCATCAAGTTTTAATTATAAACTTAAACCAATATCTATTATGATATTTAACTAAAGTCTAAAATTATCCAAAGTCCAAGACTGTTGTTTTCAAGCAATCTGTACACAGGAAATCGTGATACTAGCGAGCGTGTGCTGATACCGTTAACATTCATTCTTATCTGTATTATGACAAGCTGACAGTGTGGGAAATTGGATTGAACCGAAATATCACTACGATACTATCCATTTGGCAGATGCTCTGAGTAAAATATATTTATGTAGATTTGTATTTGTATCTGTAGAACCTAAAGTCAAAGTCAAAGTCAAAGTGTTTATTTGCCAGAACATAGTGTACACAAAGTTGTTACAAATACTACCTATCTATTGACTAAGTTGAATGTAAGCAAATATCAGAAAGACGCTCATAAAATATTCGAATAGATTAAATGTACCGACAGTGAAACATTTAATTAATATAATGGACAATTTAAGTCCACATGAATTTAGGTGAAATTATCTCGATAGAAAAAAAGTTTTTTTTTTAGAATTCTTTTTACTTTTTATATATTATTTTATATTATCATAGCTGTGTGTTACTATTAGGTACCCACATTTTTCAAATTATTATTTTTCAAACTATTTTTTTTTCAAGGATTATATTAGGTGTAATAAATTTTGAGATCTGATACGTTTTAAGAAGAAGATTTTAAATTAAAAGGAATCGGAATAGGTACAACGATTGAAAAAAAACTATTAGTTTTTAGAATTACATTTAAATTTTAAGATTTTCGCTGAGTATATTTAGCCAATAGTGTTTACGAACAGAAATATTAATGTATTATATTATATTATTTGTCTCTAATGGCTAGCCAGGAAGACTTCTCCCTGTTATCAAACGATGTTAAAAGGTAACATTATTATGGAAGTGAATTGAACATTGTATTTAAGTCTAGCGAACAAAACCACGTCCTTCATTTTATTTGAATGCATGCACATACCTAGTACAGGTAATTATTATGACCGTTATCGCATGTCCACATGCGTATTGCAACATATCGGTATAAATTGTATTGACACAACTACGCTGTACAATAATTTACTTAAGATTAATTACTGCCGCAATGTAATGTTTATATCAATAATTTATCTACGGGCAAACGTCGTGCCAAAAATTTTTTAGGGGTAGGGGGATGAAAAATAGATGTCCGATTCTCAAGCCTACCCTAGCCGATATGCACGCAAAGATTCACGAAAATCGGTCGAGCCGTTTCGGAGGAGTTTAACTTCTAACACCGTGACACGAGAATTTTATATACATATACAATTTTATATAAGATTATATGATTTATCTATAAGTTTGCAAGGAAAATGTATCTACATATATTAGTATCAAAGTATTAACCAGTTTGACAGACCTGCGTTTGTATAACAGTGCGTATTGCACAGAGCTCTGCAGATTAATGTCGTTTTTACCTTCATTCGAAGAAGGAAATTCTTCCGAGAGCATTATTTCGATATTATAAACCTATTTGTACCGGCCGCGGCATCATCATATATGTAATAGGTAGGTAGTTACAGAAAAGAAAATCCGGCCAAGTGCGGCTACACGTGCAATGTAGGGTTCCGTAGTTGTATATACGTGCATCGATTTTTACTTATTTCCGTAGTTGTATATTCTTCTTCTTAGTCGTACACTCCTGGCGGAGTGGTCGTGGTCATGGATTGTCTGTCAGTTTGGAAGCAGCCTTTGCGACACTTCTCCATCTCTCCCTATTCATGGCACTGCGTGTTCATTTTGTAAGGGTACACTTTGTGGCTGTTTTAATGATGTCAGTCCACCTTGTGGGCGATCGGCCACGAGGTCGTTGACCCTCTACTCTACCTTGTATCACCAATCGTTGTATATAACTGCATCGATTTTTACTTATAAAGTATTAGTTTTGCCTGCGACTTCATCCGCGAATAAATGAAAAAAAGTCTAGCCCTATCTTAGTCATAATCATAACTTATGAAGCAGTAAAAATATTGCTGCAGTCATTTCTCAAAAAAAATTTCAGTCCACAATATAAATATTTTTGTTTTGACATTAACCTATTAAAGCAATGCAATAAATTGCGTTATTATCTAATTAGATCTTATTGGAATCTACAACTGTACATTTATCATAGGCCTTTGTGTAATTTAGTAAAAGGTTATTACGTTACAAGAGATGAGAAGAGTTGTATAAAAAATTGTCATTCATGCACAAAAAACAGTTACAAAATTAGACTTTTACTTGAATTTGTGTAATAAACCATATTTTTGTAAAAAGAAAGAAGCAGTGAAAGATACTCTTCCAGACATGTTGAAAAAAAATTTACTTAAAAAACATCATTGTTTTTGTGTCTCAATATAATATTATTTAATCTATACTACAGCATGTTTTTCTGTACATTAGAATTTTTCGAAATTTGTATTAGGGGGCACTTAAGGTGTTACAAGTGTTACTTTTTTAGAATTATTGCCTATATGTCTTTATCTCTGTCTAGGCATCATGTGAAAACTTGTCACGATGATATACTTATTACCCATACTCCGGGTCATATTTTAGTAAACTTTATATCCCGTGAAATATAAAGGTTTCCTTGAAGAAAATCAAACTTTCTATGGATTTTTGTTAAAACATCAACCAATTTGTCCTTGAACCATACATAATATATTTATAAAACTTTCAATACTTCGAAAAAAAATTGGATATTTTAAAAAAACCTATTTTCGTGAAGTACAGTGGATTTAGTTTTATTTTGGTTTGCCATTAATAAAAAGCATGAAAGAATATATTTCTAAAGATGAGAGATATTTCATATCTGTTGATAGGGGGCTATCCATAAATTACGTCACACGTTAGGGAGGAGGGGGGAAGTGGGGTCGATTTAGTGCGACATTGTGTGACAAGGGGTGGAAGGGGTCCTAAATTTCGTGACGTCACTTTTCAAAATCGAAAAAAATTAATGGAAATAAAACTTATTTCGGAACTGCTCTTTTAATTTAATAATTTCTAGGAATAAAATTTCATAATATGTGACGTCACATTCGGGGAGGGGAGGTCTCACAAATGTGACCAGCTGTGATGAGGGGAGGGGTCAAAAAGTCACGAAATTAGTGTGACGTAATTTATGGATGACGCTTACCTATGTTTACACTAAATGATTATGAATATACTAAGCAACTTTAAGTACACTTATTTCTTTAACTTTTCTGAATTAAAAAAATTGATTCAATATTTAGTACTGAATTAGCTCTACCCCAGAGCTGGATAAATAAATAAGCCCCATAAAATGACACATGAAAAATAAAAGGACCCAAAATCAAACCTTGAGGTACTCCAACAACCAAATGATAATTTAAACAAGTTGTTGTTATGTATGCACAAGGTTTGTTATATTTAATTAGTTGCTATATAAGTGCACTGTATAAAGACTTTATTTACTAAGTTTAGGATTATTCCTAAAGCACTATTATTAATACTTAAAACAATCAAACACTTTAGATAGGTCAGAGTGAAGTGTGTAGAATGTATACAGGGTAGAAGATAAATGTAGAAGAATTTTCTTCGTATTACAAATATTTAATACACTCTATTTATGTTTCATAAAGATAGTAAATACTTGGCATACTACCAAAACAGCCCTGAACTTCTCTGTCATGCAAATATTTTTCAAAACATTACTAATTGGATTGTCTCCGGAACAGTTACTCTGGAAAGATTTTAGATTATCTCTAAAAGCCTTTGTGTGTACATAACTCGTATTTTTTGCCATGCTTCATTACCCAATAATAATGTAACATTGACTGTTAATTTATTATAATGACCTGTGTAAGTGCATGCAATTGTACAGGATGGCTGTGTTGACAAAGAACATACACCAATACATTCATACATACAGGTAATAAAAAAATTAACAATGACCGTCTACTTGATTAACCATTACTCTCAATTAACATTTCTTGCGCCTGAACATCGCATTATCCAGACTATAACGCGTATAAAAAAAATACGCAATGAAGACCGTGGCCTACATAGTGATTACGAAATATTACAATCTAAAGACACGGAAGCCACCGTTCGCTAGCGTTTCGTACGTGTTTATCTACGTGTTATATATAGATATTAGGCCCACGGACCTACACAAAGAATGGAACGCTTGAACGTAGTTTACCATTGAAACATACCATCAGTAGTGAGAATCTACTCGTAGAGGTCCCTAGAGGCTCAGAACCTTCCCCATTGTTCAATAGGACCTAATGTTAATACACAAATGGCCTGTATCGATTTCACAAAGGGTCGTGACAATCAGCTGATGGCCCTCCAGTTACCTACTTATTTACATGGTGGCCCTAAACGCAGTACTAGGTGAAGATAACAAAGGATACAGTTTTATGACGTCTGTGTCCATGCGACGTTTCCCAGCGCTCGGTGACGACATCTTCGTGATCTATTCCCGATAAATCACTGTATCGAACACGAACACTAGATAAAACTCACACTCGACGCAGCAATACAAATTTTTCGTCCACCAGCAGCAGTCAGAAAAATAACATTGTAGAAAAACAATGGACACTAACCATAGACTACAATTTCGAAGATGATGTGTAATGAAATCTATGTTGCCAAGAGAAAATATGTTATTGCAAAATTACTTCCAAAAAATGTAGCAGACTCTGCGAGAAAATGAAATAGTCTACTTAAGTACTTAGTTTGGGTTGAAAAGTTATAAAAAAAAAAAGAGTTTTTTGCTTACAAATTAAAATTAATTATCTTTTTTACCAATCTTTTTTAAATGTATGATCTACACAGACACAGACTTCCTTTAAATTGCTTTTTTCTATAAATATGTAGATTAAAAACAGACAAAATGACCACAGACATTAAAGAAAAATATGCGTCAAAATAAAAAAAAAACTTATAAGATTGTCTACGCCCTCGCCCTATCGTCAAGTCAAACTTCGCGTGTGTGACTCCGTGGAACATTATTTATAATTCAGTCTAATTATAGATTTATTTTCTTTAACGCATCCCAAAGTTAGTAAGGAAAGTGCACCTGCGAACATCGTTGCTCTATCGGGGCGCTACGGTGGTGGAAACATGTGTTTCGATGTGAATATTGCGTGATGACAACTGATGATTCTACCAGAAGATTCATGTCAACAAATTGCAATTATCCGGGATTGTGGTTACTGGGAAGTGTTGTTATAGTGACTAAAAAAGTCTGTAACATAGTTCGATAGTGCGGCTCAATTTTACCAATTCGCGACCGTTACTGGCGTTCGAGTAAGGGCCTAGAAATTGACTTCCGGCGGCGATGAGGGCAGCGATAAAGTTTTAATTGTGTTTGCGTGAACCCTGTACCGGGATGGCGAACCCTGCTATCGGGGGCTCCTTTGACTCCAATGACCAGTCCAGGTATACTATTTAATCTATTAGCGTTATCATAATCATAATTGAAGTAAAATAGGCGATATGTAAAGATAATATGCATTTTTTGCTTCATAGGTTGCACAAGTTTGATAGATTCATATGATCTATAGCAGGAAATTGTCAGGATACTTTAAAACACAGAAAAATATTCATCAATGTTAGTCAAGTCAACAGTAGTTGTCCAAAACATAGAGTAAAATTATATTTATTTTCAATAGAAGTTTACTTATTTGTAGATTTTGTACTTGATGAAATTCTATAGACAAACATAGAACCTTATAACAAGTCTTATGGATATTGGTTTTCCATCTCCGTGGACTACAATTACTAAACAGAACTAAGATTCCAAGAAACAGTACCTGGTTTAATATATATTTATTATGAGAAAATAGCTATTACAATTTAATGAAACAGGCAAATAAAGAGACATTCATAATCACTTATTATTCATGCCAGTACCCACATTAAGTCACACTTTATTATCTATACTAATATATAAAGATGAAAGATTTGATTTTTTTTTGCATTGAATAGGCTCCGAAACTACTGAACCGATTTCAAAAATTCTGTCACTGTTGGGAAGCTACACTATCCCCGAGTAACATTGGCTATATTATATTTTCAAAAAAATTAGGGATCCTTAATAAAACTCAAATAAGGTGTAAAAAAATAAGAAAACCGAAGCAAAGCGAGGGTGGTTACTCGTTTAAAGATAAATCAAATTCTTAATTATATTGCTTTTAAAGAATTGATCATTTCTCTGCTTTATTGCAGTAAAAAATTACTATTTTCAGTCTCTTGCTTTCTTCTTGTCTGGCAATCATTGATCTCTTCTGTATTAATGATAGCCATAAAATATAGGTACATAATTATTAAGTTACATCGACATTTACATAATTATATTTTGATTATATTCAGTTGGCTTAGAATAATGACCCCAATCCCATTTCTGGATTCCAGGATATTGTAAGTGATAAAAGCTGGCTGGTTTTGTGAGAGGGCTCTGTGTAAGGATTGTATTATCAATACAGTATTACCAGCTGACCGGGCTGGATATAGGGATACCCTAATCGCTTAGAGGTATTAAATATACTTTACGACCATTTCTCGTAACTACCAAAAATACGCAGAAAATTTCATAAAAATCTGTCGAGCCGTTTCAGAGGAGTATGAAAACCACGACAGGATTTTTATAAATTAGATTGAATCTTTAATGTTCATATATATTATCTTTTTGTGTAGCCTGCCCTGCTAGCTACCATTCTCTTGCTTGACTCAGCTGGTAAATGATGAATCCTTGGGCTTGGAGCTTCTTATTTTTCCTTTCATGGCTGGCAATGCCTAGATGCCCAGGGGGTTGCTGAAATCCATGGGCGATGTGGCTTGTCTTATTGTTGTTTGGGTCCCATCCATCCATCAGCCTTTTGAGGTCCACTGCTGGACATAGGCCTCCCCAATCTACTCCACTCAGACCGATCCTGCGCCTTCTGAATCCAGCAGATACCCGCTGTCTTCTTCAGGTCGTCAGTCCAACTGGTCGGGGGACGTCCTGTGCTCCTTTTACTGAAATGTGGTCTCCATTTGAGGACCTTTCTTCCCTAATGGTTATCGGTCCTTCGAACTTCGTCATCGTTGTTTGGGTATTGGGTAAAATATCTTAAACTAGTGGATACCTGGAGTGTGGTACTATGCAAAAAAAATTTTGTATGAAAAAAATCGAAAATGTGCCTAATGGATAGTTTAAGTAGTTTCAAACCATTTTTGCATTATTGCCTTTCAAATTAAATTATTTTGGGGCATATCAGTTGGATAGTTTCAAAGTCTAAAGGACATCTGTACAAACATTTTTTGTGTTTTATATGGGCGATATTGAATTATAAACCTTATAAACATCACTTAATTAACAAAAAATTCTGCGTCGGTTGATCATAATATGATCATATTATGATCAATTTTTTGTGTATAATATGTTTTTGTGTATTTTTGTGTATAATATATTTTTATGTGTATAATATGTTGTTATTTTTTGTGTATAATTGTGTATAATATGTGATAATTTAGTGATGTTTATAAGGTTTATAATTCAATATCGCCCAACATGTTGCTTGGTAAATTTTGCCTTTCAAGCGTCGATATATTTAGAATTGGATAAGGTTAATTTACTTAGTATTTGATTATATTTATTAAAGCTGAATGAATAGGTAAATATTTTCTACTGTCAATACTATGTACCTACTCTTGAAAAACTGAGTAAAAATCAATCAATCAATCATCTTAGTAAACAATTTATCGTATTTGGCTTGTTTAGAGACTCGAGTTTTGCCAAAAACTGAATTAAAAGTAAAACAATTTGATGAAATTTAATTTTAAAACCTTTGAAACAAGGTAATTTATGGCTCGTTATAAAATAATTTGTAAATTCTTTATGTTATAATAAGTGGCAACCTCAGCTGTGTTAAACCGATTGCATAATTAGCTAGACCAGGTAATTTTTAAACACAATTAAATTATAAAAAGTGAGGGATTACTAAAAATCATACTCAAGAGACAGTGAACTACAACACATAAATATTTTTCTATTATAATACATACTTAATTTGAATGTAAATGATTATAAATAGAATGCAAAATCTATTTATGATAATCTGAGAGGCGGTATTAGTTATTATAATCAGACCTGGTTTAGCCCACTTGCAAATGTTGGATTAGTTAATAATGCAAGGATTGGCATGAATTTTGTTCTAGCGTTGGCTGATGTTAAATTTATTGGTTTAGAAGTCATTTTAAAATCTAATTAATTGTTAAGTAACAATCTTCTCTGATTTCAAATCTGGAATGGGTTTAACTTATAGATCAACACCGTTTGGCACTCTTTTTTTTCCTGACATTATATTATTTACTTTGTAGTGTGTGCTTACGTGCTTACCTGTCAAATGATTGAGTGCAACAAGTATCTATTGACGCACTTTGGAATATCAAATTAATATATTGGTGCCTGACGTCAAATATTTTGTAAGTGGTTCTATTTGAGATTGCTTACAGGATATAACCAAAAAATGTAAAACTCTAATGGTGTTTAATTGGTAGGTATATTATATGTGTGTGTCTGTTTGTTGTTCTACAAGTAGTAGTATGATATTTCAATTGTGCAAATTGCCACTTTATAGTTCACTTTGCCATTCGTTGGTGGCACCAATGTCTTCTGAAACTGCAACCAAATCACATAATCACAAAATAAATACCACAAAAATTATCGCTGAAGATACCTTTCATGTTCATCTTTACAAGGAGGTAGCAAAGAAGCACCAATGTCTTCTGACACTGCAACCAATTCACATAGAAATACCTTTCATGGTCGTCTTTACAAGGAGGTAGCCAGGCGGGTAAAATACCCTACCCCTGGTCCTGTCCTGATTAAAGTAGGTGGTGAACATCACAATTTGAAACAGAGGGAACCTGGCCCCACTAGCTATTAGGATTCAGTAGGGTATGAACCTCCTCTGGGTTCATTTCATATCCTCACCTGGTTCAAGCCCCTCAACAAAAATCAATTCGAGCAACCATACAAAATAAATAAATAAACGCTAGATCGATAACAGAAATTCAAACTCGTCATTCAAATTTTTGCCTCGCTGGGAATCGAATCCGGAAACCTTCGAACTGTGGTTCCGTAAATCCACTGCATAGCGCTATATCTTCGTTCGCCGTTCCGTTGACCTAAACTCAATATGGCTGGTGACCTCACACTATAAATCCTACACCTTAACCTACCCTGCTTCAAATTGTAAAAATATTTTAAATCTATACATATACCTACTAATATTATAAAGAGGAAAGATTTGATAGTTTTTTGCATTGAATAGGCTCCGAAACTATTGAACCGATTTGAAACATTCTTTCACTATTGAGAAGCTACACTATTCCCGGGTAACATAGGCTATATTATATTTAAAAAAAATTAGGGATCCTTAATAAGATTCCAATAATCCAACTTAACCCAAGGTGTGAAAAAATAAGAAAACGGAAGCAAAGCGAGGGCGGTTACTCGTTTGAAATAATGAGAAACAAAAAAGGCATTGGGAAATAAATGAGGAGTAATAAAACACCGGATAATTAGTAGTTGTTTTCTTTTAACCAATTTCACTCGAACGTCTTCTCTGTAATCGAACCATCTCGTCAAATGTAAATACCGTTTACAATATTAGCATAGAGATCAGATTTAACGAGCGCCCCACATACGACAGGTTAACTGTCTCGTCAATAAAGACGACGCACACCGGTTTATGTAGGTTTATTGGCTGGTGAATTGCTTTGCACTATTTTTAGGGTTCCCTTAAAAAAACTTTTAAAAAGTAAATTGAGTTTTTTAATCTCAATAATGTAGAAGATGGAAAATTTTATTAAACGCAATCCAAAACGTTTTCTATACATCTATATAGAAATAAATAAAATTAGAGTGTCTGTAATATTAAAATAACCGCTTTTTACTAAGTGCATTTGGATGTATATGTTACCGGCAAAACCCGATTTCAGGTTAAACTAGTTTGGCCTAGGCCAAACTAGTTTATCCTACTCGTGTCAGGACAAACCAGTTTGGCCTAGTCTAAACTAGTTGGGCCTAGGCCAGACTAATTTATCCCGACACAATTAGGCAAAACTAGTTTCTCGTCAGTCTAAAACTGATTAGAACCGAATTGTTATGGATTTATATTTATTCGACAAATCTTTGTGCTTAAACCGGGATCCTGCCTTCTGAAAATTGTTTGGCCGATTATCACTTGCCAACCAACGGTTCGCCTATTTTTCACTTTGACAACTAACGATTGTCAAATTTTTGTATGACAACGTTTCAGACACAACACGTTCAGAGCACTTATCATTTGTCAAATCCTTCACTAGGCCAGACAACTTTTAAACGAATAATAACGTTTCGTCTGTGTAACAGTTCCCTATTCGTACATTTATATTATGATAAAACAAAACTAATTTTTACATGCAATTTTTATTTAAGAATTACAAAAAAACCTTAACACATTAAATTCGTAGCAATGCACATTAATAATTTTTCCTCTGAATATGAAGATTTGTGTTCAAAAGAGTTCTGTTGATTCTTTCTTCTTTCTTCTTTGTCCAAGTACTTTTTTTCTTGGGTTCTGGTGGGGCACCTGTTGATATATTTTCTATTTCCCCCTCGTTGGTAATGGTTTCCTTTATTAATTGTTTTATCAGTTTTTCAAAATTGGTGACCGAACCGACTTAGTCAACCCCGACCCCACGTGGTACTAGTCTGCCCTACCCCTAGAGTGAATGTAAACCCCGGAGGCGCGGAGGGAGAGCAGCCCCCGCCCGCTGTAACAAACTGCAGGCACCATGTGAGCCGAAGCGGCTGAGGCTGGTCGCCGCAGGCGACCAAAAAGCCGAAGCTGCGTAGGCGAGCATGAAGTGCCTGAAGTTTGTTACGCAAGGGCGGAGGGGCTGCATTTCCCGCAGCGCCGGAGACGTTTGGAAGCCTGTTTGTGTATCAAAAATTCTCTAATTCTCCCTAAAAGTGCATACAAAGCAACTTTGTAATTATAATGATTTGTCGTTTTCTTTATAAAATTGGTTCGAAACCTTACTTAATACATCATTTTGGTAAACAATATGCAACTAAATGAATATTACTCTAACTAACGACTAGCCTGACAAGAAACTAGTTTTGCCTGTTATCGTGTCGGGACAAACTAGTCTGGCCTAGGCCCAACTAGTTTAGACTAGGCCAAGCTGGTTTGTCCTGAGACGAGTAGGATAAACTAGTTTGGCCTAGGCCAAACTAGTTTGACCTGAAATCGGGTTTTGCCGGTAACATATACACGGTACATATACCAAAACAATATTTTTTACAATTTTTGTCTGTCTGTCTGTCTGTTTGTTCCGGCTAATTGACTTTGACGGGACTTTCACTTGCAGATAGCTGACGTAACAAGGAGTAACTTAGGCTACTTTTATTTTAGAAAAAAAGTTTGTTAGGCGATACGAAGTTCGCCGGGTCAGCTAGTTGTAAATAATTAGTTCTGACGTTGAGGGTTGATGGGGCCATCCTACTAATAGTGTAAACTCAAATATTGTGTGGAATTTTGTTACTCTTTCACGCAAAAACTACTGAACTGATTAATCATGTTTAGCACACAATATGTAAACCGTGATCTAGAATTTAGATAGGTACTAGATTAAAAAAAATCTTAATAAAAAAAATGAAGTCTGAAGCTACAGGGCCTAAAATTTTGAAAAAAGAATAGAACTATCCCCTCTCATCAGACAAAAAAATATCCAGTATGGATTTAGGGAACACTAATCTAAACAGATTTTTTTTTAAATCCACATATTTTATTAAAACCCGGTGTACAATTTTATGAGTTCGTTTTAAATAAAAATTAACTTTATCCCACCAGATAAATTCACACTGATTCACAGTCAGACGAGGATTTCAAGAGTCGCAAGTAGGTAGTTGGACGCAATATAGAAACAAGGAGCTGAGAACAAACGTAGACATATTAAAGTTATCATATCCAACATCCTGTCTGGGAATATTTTCCCAGTATGCATGGTATAATACTATATTGTCGTTGCGACTTTAAAACCTCTTATTGTGTTATGTGCCATTTTTTTCAAAATCACTTTTTGACGTCAAATTATTCTACACTTTGAAGCACTATCGAATTTAAAAACTCTCATGTGTGTTCGACGTTTCCATCGTAATTTATTCAACAAACTCAAAATCACCTATGTGCATGCTAAACAAAACTTCATCGATTTTTATCGATTCCCTCAAAAACCAGATTTTTTACACATAAGAGGTCTTAAAGTCGCAACGACGATATACTGTAGCGAACCTAGTAAGGTTCACTAGAAAGTAGATCAAGACTTTTATCTGGCAAAAGGATAAACACCTTGCACCTTAGTAAAGTTTAAAATAATCAAAATTTTACCAAATAAAATACAACGCACTAGCGTTTAATAAATACCACAAAAATTATCGCTAAAGATACCGATATAAAAATCGCAATATATACCGTTTATATTTCAGGATTTCCCTCAATTTGTCTTGGAGATCCTCAGTTCTGAATTCTGTTAAATAGGTACAAGACTAATCTGGAAGTATGGCCTTTACGATGAAAAAATAAATTTCCAATGACAAATGTTGTAGCTCGGAAGTTGTCAGTTTCTGTAACATAGTGAGGGTTTGTTTGTTTTCATGTTTGCATGTTGCTAATCGGAAACAGACGAAAGTTTTTGAATCACACGCAAATGCATTATTTATTCGACACAAAATTTATTGACTTTCACGCATATTTACATTTCGTTCTGAAAATATACTTTGCGTTCATTTCCGGCACTTTTATTAACAATTGAGATAACCAAAGTTTAAGGCCATTGATTAATTTCTGATCTGAAAATCTTGCCAAGAAGGACAAAGCTCAATTTGTCTTCTCAGTGACAAAGCACCTTTCGAAATCGGTAATATAAGCAAAAAACGAGGAAAGCGGAAAATCAAACTTTTTTGTCTCAATTTGTCTGTCTTCTCCTCAATGACAAAGTAGCTTTCCAAATCGGTGATAGAAGGTAAAGACGGAAAACGGGGTAAATTACATATTGTTTGGCCTAGAGGCCTAGTGTTTTAAGTTTAATATAACTAAGTAATAGCGTCATATATTTATTAGATTGCGAAAATTAAATGATAATTATAATAGTTTCATTTGTAGAGATTTTTGTCACAAGTCTTAAACGTGTCAAGTCAAGTTTTAAACTTAATTAATTACCATAAATACCATTTATTTTGCACTTCACTTAACCATTACTTTACTAATTTTCTTTGATATAACCACCCTATTATCGGAAACATCAATTTAAACCAACATTTCAAGTTATCTGTAAATCTTGTTCATATTCGGTTGCTATCTACATCGTGAACAATAATTATGTAATATGTATCTTCCTACTGCCCTTTATTTTTCATTAAACTCTGGAGTCTGTGTTCTTATTTTTGAAGCTTTTCAAGGATCTTTTTGACTTGTATACATATCTGAACTAATACCATTGAAGGTCCACTGAAACCTCGAGTGTTCCAAATGTTCCAATACGTAACAACTTCCTATATGACTGTATTTTCCATTCCAGCTGGTACTTTGGCGTGCTGTCCCGGGCCGAGGCTACGCGGCTGCTGCTGAATGAGACAGAGAGCGGGGTGTTCCTGGTGAGGGACTCCCGGACCATTCACGGGGATTTCGTGCTCTGTGTCAGGTTTGTAGACTTCATGCGCACATTTTAGCTACGTGCAGCTGTTTTGCCGGGGGATGACTTTTTTTGAGAAGTGTTCAAATTCAAAATCAAAATATTTTTATTCATATAGGTATCATATAAGTATTTTATTCATATAGGCATGACTGATACACTTATGCACGTCATATTTTTTTTATCTACCAGCTTTTCGGAAGGGTGCTTTGTCATGGAGGAGAAGAAAAGGCGTAAAGAAACTCCTCAGCACTTTACACTTCATTGTGGTATACAGATCACAGTGACTTATAAGACATTTCCATGTACATGGATAGCGTGGAATGAGTGTCAATCTGATCAGAGTGGGATTCTTCTTCTGAGCAAAGTGAACAATTAAGCGTTTACTGAGCGTTTTCGGTAGTGTTTCTTAACCGTTGCACTTCAATGTTTTCTTAGATATTATAATTAGAGATCATCTGGTATACCTCCCCTAGTTAATGCAGTAGCTCACGTGTTTAAGGGCCGGTTTGCACCAAAACGAAAACGCGGGAGTAGACTCCGCCATACAGTTTTCAACGAAGTAAGACGGAGAGATATCAAAACGATGTCTGATTTGATATTTGCAATACGTCTCTCTCTTCTTTCCGCTTTGATGAAAACCACCCCTAAGTCTCCATAGTATTAACCGGTGAGCTATTTTTCACTTCTTACCTGGCATGTGTACTGTGAAATAAATTCCTACATCGCTACGTCGCTTCCTTCTTGGCCGACAACGCGTTGGTGACGCCCCTGGTGTTGGTAATGTCCATGGGTGGTGGTGATCAGTTACCATCAGGTGACCCATCTGCCCGTTTGTCTGCTCATAAAAAAAACCTATCATCTCTTACAGAGAGGACGACCGCGTGTCCCACTACATAATCAACCGAGTGGTATCCGCGGACGGCACAACTCGGTTCCGGATCGGCAACCAGTTGTTCGCGGACATGCCGGCGCTGCTCTCGTTCTACCGCCACCACTATCTCGACACCACGCCGCTGGTGCGGCCCCTGCCGCAAGCCAACGCTCAGGCTGCCGCGCCCCCGCCGCATACCCCGCATACGGTGTTGGAGGTCGTCATCGCCAAGTTCGATTTTGATGGCAGCGTGAGTTTTGTTGGTTACTTTTATCATTTATAAGAAATTTTAGGTTGCCCTTTCCACATCAGTTACTCCACATGCATCTATGACTATATTATATTGAAAAACAAAAAAATAGCCAAATTGCCTTTTTAGGGTTCCGAAGTAAAATCAGAACCCTTATAGTTTCGTCATGTCCGTCCGTCCGCCCGAAGTAAAGCGGTGAGACCTTTAGTGCTAGAAAGCTGTTATTTGGCATGGATATACATATTTATTAAAACTCCAGAATCGTAGAATAAAATATTTAAAAATATTTTTTTAGGGTACCTCCTCTACAGGTAACGTGAGGATGAATTTTTTATTCTTCGCGTACCCTATAGTGTGGGGTATCGTTGAAAAGTTCTTCCAAATATATATATATATAGGTCTTCTAAGACCATTTTTAGAATTAGGGGTCCGTATGCGAAATATTTGGCTTTAAAGTGCTAATTTTGGTTAGAGTCAAGTCTCCCCCCCCCTGCTGACTAAACGGTTGTAGTTGGACAAGTGAAAAAATTCTCAAAAATAGGTTATATGATGAATTTACAAGGAAAACTATCACGGCTATGTTAACATAAGTAGTTAATGAGTACTAGTCGATAAACTTACTACTTCGGAACCCTACATTGCGCGTGGCCTGGCACGCACTTGTTCGGTTTTTACTGTTTCTGCTTCATAACAAACACCTACTAAAATTCAAGTTTTATTTATGGAAAATAATAAGTCGACTGTACCATTATTCTTCTTCCAAATATAATTGTTCTGTACACTAACCATAACTCAAACGCCACACATATAAAGTTTCGAAAAAAACACAATTTGCAAATTCTACATTTCGATTATTAACCCGGAAATATTTCTCGTGTGATGTTTAGTGAATGGTAAACTCACTCATCACCATAAATAGATTCCGTGCGCTGATGACTAAACGGTGATGATTATCATATCTAATTCTAAACTGAACGGTGATATTTATAAATAACACAAAAATTCGCGTCTGTTCCGCATGTCAGTCGGTGTAAACAGACCTAGATCTGGTTTCCTGACCTCGTTGAATATTTTAGGTTCATCTATTGACTGGATAGCTTGAGCGGTGATTGAAAGCTCACAGATCAATACCACTTCTGAATTCACGGTGTGATCATTGCAACGGTAATATGTACTAACAATAAGTTTTTTTTATGTAAATAGCCGTCAAATTAGCAGAGATAGTAAGGCATTAGTAATATTTTATGTCATTAGTCTTACGTTGCCGACTAAAACAGAAATATTCACATATTTCTGGTCAGCTCTCCGTTACTGTCGCGTAATATCTAGTGAATAATAATGGAATCACTTTTAGGCCACTCTGGTTCTGTTAAAATGATAAATTTTAACTATTTAAAAGTACGATATTATATAAATACTAGCTGCCCGGACAGACTTCGTTCTGTCAAAAGATTAAAAAAATAGAATAAAAAATTTAGGGGGATGAAAAATAGATGTTGTCCGATTCTCCATCCTAGCCGATATGCACGCTAAGATTCACGAAAATCGGTCGAGCCGTTTCGGAGGAGTTCAACTTCTAACACCGTGACACGAGAGTTTTATATATTAGATCTGTTAGTTTGTTTTGAATCTTATGGCCTGAGTTGTATACCACATACAATTTTACATCGTAAATATTTTAGATTTGTAAGCCATCAATCTCCTATTTATAAACACAATAGTTTTACACTAATATGTATTTTATGAGTTGAGTAGAACTATGAGTTGAGTTGAGTTGTATAGACTATACTAAAGAGCAATATATCAAGTAGGTTTTCGACCTCTGACGTGCTCTGTACAGACTAAACAACTATGCTATTAGATACATAATTATATTGGTACCTGTCTGCCGATTTAGGCCGAGTTGTTATTAGTGATAGTAACCTGCTTTTGCAAAATACTAAACCCAATCCCACGCCGGATGGGTGTCGTAAGAGGCGACTAATTCCGGCCCATTGGTGGTAGGGCCCTCGGAAGAATTATATTGGCAATATTGATTGTGATTGTTAATGAATTTTAATACCATTATTAAGATTATTATTTCTCCATGGGGTTCGCCTGGATAGCTACCAACCACCTTTGAGCATGAGTCAGCCGCTAAACGACTCGTCGTGTTCCGGCTGGAGGCTTGAGAGCCAGTTCTTTCTTTCTTTTTCTTTCTTTCTCGGCCGGCAACGCATCAGTGATGCCTTTGGTGTTGCTGATATTCATGGGCGACGATAGTCCACTTATCATCAGGTGGATCGTCAGCTCGTTTGCGGCCATTTACATAAAAAAAATTAATACACTAATATAATAAAACTGTAACTAATCGGTGTCTAATAAGAGAACGTAATTAAAAACGGAATAGATCGTGAGTTCTACTTGTGACTAAGAAACGCCTTAACCGATTTGGATGCGATTTTCACCAAAGTTTTGAAGAGTGGTTTTATTTATATGCTCTTTATTCAATCTTCCTACGAGTAGGAGTAATTTCAAACGTTTGCACTGACTTATAAGTGACATAGTTTCCCTCTTTCGTTGCCTTGGTTGCCACAAGCGTGAGCGTTTAATAATAATAACATTATAACAGAAAAATCTATGAAATATGTTTTTTTTTCATCTTTATAAAAATCTATTGATTGGAAATTAAGAGGGTGAAACTTTTAGAACTTTTTTCCGTTAAGGTCACCAAATCAAGCGATATGTGTGTTAGTATATCGACGCTTGAAAGGCAAAAATTACCAAGCGACATGTTGACAACTTTACAGTAGAGCATTTTAAAGTAAAAATTTTAGAAAAAAAGTCGTAAAAAATCGCCTATTAGTCATAGCTACTTAATTAATTCCAATGAATTTTACATGCAGTTTAAATGCTTAATAAAGCGATTTTTACGATTTTTTTTCTAAAATAAAAACTTTTAAAATTCTCTAGTGTAAAGTTGTCAACATGTCGCTTGGTAATTTTTGCCTTTCAAGCGTCGATATGTGAATGAGAGACCGTACAAACATGGTGTATGTGTCCAGGACGCAGACGACCTGCCGTTCCGGCGCGGCGAGCGGCTGATGGTGATCAACCGCGACGAGGAGCAGTGGTGGACGGCGCGGAACAGCGCCGGCAACACGGGCTCCATCCCCGTGCCCTATGTGCAGAGGGTGGGTACTGGGTACTGGGTACTGGGCAGTTGGAGGGTGTTTCTGACAATCCCATTGGCACTACTTTTTAATAGTCCATTTTTTTAGACAAGTCTTAATTGGTTAACAATTTGGTAAACACTGCCTTTTATTGAAATGTTAATTTTAATTCGTTTAAATAATAATCAATAGTAAATAAAAATAAATAATAGTTAAAAAAACTAAATCACACGCTTTTATAGAAAATCCAACTAAAAAATAGAAAATAAATTTGAATTAAGAATCGTGTAATTGTAAAAAAGCGTGGGGTGCTTTTTATTAATATACGAGTAACTGCCCTCGCTTTGCTTCGGTTTTCTTATTTTTTTACACCTTGGATTACATTATTGGAGTTTTATTAAGGATTCCTAATTTTTTGAAATATAATATAGCCTATGTTACTCGGGGATAGTGTAGCTTCCCAACAGCGAAATAATTTTTCAAATCGGTTCAGTAGTTTCGGAGCCTATTCAATGCAAACAAAAAATCAAATCTTTCCTCTTTATATATTAGTATAGATATAGATTATCCCTTTTATTCATTGACACCATGCACCCCACGCTTTTATTACAATTACATGATTCTTCATTCAAATTTATTTTCCATTTTTTAGTTGGATTTTCTATAAAAGCGTGTTTTTTAGTTTTTTTTTTTAACTATTATTTATTTTTTCATTTTTTACTTTGATTTTTTGAAATAAAATTTAGGTTTTTTCTTTCTTACTTTCTTTTTTTCATTAAATGTTGAATTGTCATTGGTCCTCGATAAGTGAACGAAGTTTGAAAGAAATCTGACTGTTTGAAGTGGGTCAAAATCAAGTCCAAAGGAGTCGGTTACAAGTTACAAACAAACAAACATACAGGTGAAGCTAATTTATAGCGTATAATTAGTTTTGCCATTAAATTATTATCTGCCCTTAAATTCTTTTCTTTTTGTGGCAGCCTTATTTTTGAATTACGAATTACTGTAAAAAGACGCGGTAAGTTTGTTCATCAAAAAGGACTCGTCTCGTATATATGTATAACATAAATAGAACATCTGTTTTCGACCCTTACAGGTCTATGAATAGTTAGCAATTTTTTTTTCTTCGTAGTGCATCGATGATGCCAATGGTGTCGTTGGTGGCCATGAGCATTACGGGCACTTGAAATCAGGTGGCTCTTCCTATTTTTTCAGCTAGCAGTAAAAAAATTATAAAAAAGATTAAAATGTTATAGTCAAAATTATCTAAGATGCCCATAATGATAGCTGCTATTTATTAATATGAACTAACCTTGTATGGGTGTCTTTGAACCGAAATGGAACCGAAATGGAATATTCACTTACTTGACATACAGTTGACTTGACAGTTGAATACTTACGGACAAAGGATTTTGCCAAAATTTGTTAAAAATCCCAACTCATTTTCATTGGCGTTCATTATAAATCATATTATACGTTAAAATCTAGTAAAAATCCCATCACATCATAATTTATGCAAAATTTAATAAAAATATATGACGTCGAAACAATCTTATATGAAGAAGCCTAAATCTAATCTGACGTAGGGTGATGTGACGGCTTGAAACCGTTTATAAAACCAATCATAATCGATACATTACTATAATCGAAATTTAAAAATGAAAATTGATTAATTTAATTACATTGTTAAAAATGATTTGCTTGCATTTGAATTTAAAATTAGGTACCCAATAATACCACGACGAATTGGATGCTAACAAAGGACATTTTCCATTATGTATGGGCACTTCGCCATCATGGACAGTAACTGCAGATAATATGTTATATATTATTAAGTATTTAAAGTTGCGATATTTTTTTTTTTCAACAAAATAATAATTATGTATGTAACATGAATGTGTCTTACGAAATAAGCAAGAATTTATTCACTGTAGTTTTTTCCTGAAGCTCATAATATAATATTATGTCAAAATATTATTATGAAACTGAGCGGGACTTTCATTCTATCATGATCTATCTTTCGTTCTTTTTCTTCTTTCTTTCTTGGCCGGCAACGCACCAGTGATACTTTTGGTGTTGTTGATGTTCATGGGCGAATGGATAAAATAATATTTTATTGAAGTTGTAAATAGGTACATATGGAGTATACGCGGTACGAGATAGCTCCATCAAGGTAGTAGGTAGGTAACTAGGTACCTAAATATTACGGTTTTTAGTTTAAAATTTAATTATCGAATCGATTAGAAGGTCTTATATTTTTGAATCGATTTGTTGTAAAAATTGGTTTCTTTCGTGAACCGATTTTTTTGTACATCTCTAATGTCACTGTGATGGCAAACGACAAATTGGACTTCTTAGTTTGCGGTGACTATAATGTTAATGTTTCCTCCAGCTGTTGGACCCGAATGGCGTCCCGTACCCCCCGTCGGAGGCGCTCAGCCAACTGGGCGACCCGCCCAGCCCGCCCAACAACAAGCATCAGCAACAACGACCCAATATGCAGGTGAGGGGTAGTGAAGGACTTCGTTCTAGATGTGCCACAAACTTTTTGAAGTGAAAACTTCTTTAGCATCGGGGTGATTTGAAAATCGATGAAACGAAAACGGGACAGTAAAAAGAGACAGACATATAAATTCGAAAATGAGATAGGAAGCATTTGTACGTTGTAGGGTAGGGGGAGGGGGGGGAGGGGGAAGGGAGAGGTAGGGTAAGGAAGGTAAGGGGAAAGGGAGGGAGAGAGGAGCAAACGAGGAGGAGAACAACAAAGTACATAAATCACTGATTATTAGGCGATACGAAGTCCGCCAAGACAGCTATTGTCCAATATTTATTTTAATGATGTCAAAGAAGTATAACTTCTCACGCGCGTACATCCTAGTACACATTTATGTTCAGTACAAAATAGTTTTTGAAAGATAATGAAAACTGATACACGTTATTAAACTAAATATTTATTTAATTATGTCAAAGAAGTATAACTTCTCACGCGCGTACAAAAGTACATGCACCCTTTTTTATGATATCTTATGTTATGGATATTGTTTTGATTGTATCGCAGCGCACCCTGCCGGCGCTGGCGCGCGTGCGGCAGACGCGCGTGCCCAACGCGTACGACCGGACCGCGCTCAAGCTCGAGGAGGGAGACATAGTCAAGGTAACTGTTACCCCCCAGCCCCCACACTTACAGTGCCACCAACTTATCTGTGAAATGGCCAAAATTGGAACTAATGGGGCGGCCCATTCATAACTTCTTTGTGTTCGTTCATTGACATTTACTACGTCTCGAAATGCGTTAAATCAGTAGCGTAGCGTGGGGTGGGGGGCCGGGGGGGCCCTGGCCCCGGGCGGCACATGAAGAGAGGGCGGCAAGCCACTCGATTTTTAAATAAAAAAAATTATGTATTAAAATTAATTATTTTATATTTTTAAATGTAAATTGTGTTACGAAAAAAACAAGAAAAGTGCATTTTTAATTAATAATAAATATTTTAAATAATATGGGGGCGGCAAAGTTCATTGGGGAGAGGGGGGGGGGGCAAATTTTCGGTCGGCCCCGGGCGGCTAGAGCCCATGCTACGCCACTGCGTCCAATGATTGTTCCAATGCGTCCGACAGCGCCCTCCTCCAATTCATAGATAAGTTGGAGGCACTGTACCTTACACCTTACACCCACTGCACGTGACGGTGTTATTAGCTGGCTAATGATCAGAAGAGAGTCGTAAGAGGCGATATATTTTTTATGTTTGTTACCTCAGAACTTTCGAGTGGGTGAACCGATTTTGATGATTCTGTTTTTAATCAAAGCTGGTAATTGTCATTTGGTTCAGCTTAAATTTGAGCGAGATCTGACGAGTTTTTGAGTAATTTTGAAGTCGGTTATTTTTTTGTCTAAAAGTAATGGTATTATTATCTTTCTGTGAAGCTGGTCTGGCTAGGTGTCACCCTCTCAATCAATCAAAAATTCTTTCTTTCTTTTCTTTCTTGGCTGGCAACAATGTTTTTATGTTGTAGGTAACAAAGATGAACATAAACGGCCAGTGGGAAGGCGAACTGAACGGAAAAGTTGGCCATTTCCCCTTCACGTACGTCGAATTCGTCGACGACAATGTTGCCAGCTAAACAGAGGATGGCATCTTCGAGATTCTATGATGGCAACCCCGGAGACAGTGAGATAAGTTCTTTCTCAGTTATAAAAGTGATTCAACTGATAAGTGTTAAAATAAAAGTTTTTGTAACAAATTATTTAAATGCAATTTGTGATGTGGCAACCCTTTATATTTTTTTTTCTCTGAAGTACAATTTGGGGTAATTATCAATAACTCATGATTTGTACAATTGTGTTGTACTTCATCAGTGAACATTTATTTCAGTTTGTGATTGAAAAGTAAGTTTTTAACAAATATCATTATCATGTGACAACTAGCAGTGACTGGTTTTATTGGCCTCGGTGATAGGACACTTGCATTTATACATATTTACCAATGTAATCTTTTGTAAGCTTTACACAGGTATAAAGACTCTGTACCCGGTTTGATATATCGAGTTTTACGCCCACCGATGCAACGGGCTATGTTTTATTGATGAATAATTGTATAAATTGTATGAAAATAACCATAATCTATGTTATTATACATTTGTAAGTCCATTTTGCTTTACAATTTTTGTATAATCCTTCCCAAGTAGGTTTTCACTTTGAACATTTAAAATGTAAATTCGTCTATGTCTAAATCTATGTCATCTTTATGGATGGATGGATGGTATGTCTTTATTCAGAGGGGATGTTCTTTGATGTTACTTGTCTTGGCATCTAATGATGCAGGTTTAGCTTACATCAAAATCGGCCTTCCTTTTTCGCTATTTCTCATAGATTCGGATTTGGCCGTCTATTCCCACTTGGAAAATTCATTCTGTAGCTACTGTTTTTTTATCATCAGCTATTTATACATATTATAAAATGAAGCCCCCGGCCGCGTCTGTCTGTATGAACTATGATTTTTTGTACGGTTTTCACCAATAGTTAGTGTGATTCCTGAGGAAGGAAGGTTCAGGTGTATAATTCATTATGGTTTGGCGGAAGCTAGTAATTTATATTTTCAATCATTGTTCAAAATGACTAACTACTTGATATTCCGTTTCTCAGCTCTACATGCTGTCTCACGGCTCATATCGCGCACACTTATATCAACCTTAATTATACTAATCATATAATTCATTTTTCTATCTCTTCACTAAACTCTAGCTATAATCTATAATAGATAATGACTATTTAAAATTATACACTAAAATTACGCGCTTTTAAACTGTTTGTTTTAATCTATCTGTAGTGCTGTTTTGACTTAAGTAACATTTTCTAAGTATTTTGTTAGCTCTTAAAATTAATTGACTGATGTTTCAACAGATTTTTGTAACTAAAACCCTTGTAAGTTGTAACATAAAATTGTTAAAAAATCTGGTTGCAAGGACGACAATTTTCTGTCCTTAGTAAGACAACTTGTTACTCAATTCAGTAAGTAACGTATGATCTGATTGAGATTTTAACGTTAAGTTAAATGTTTAGGTAATGGTTGAGGATTTGTGAATTAGGGTCTTCCCACGCTACATCGTTCGGCCGAACGGAGCCGAACTATGTTCGCGCTCGAATGAAATGTTGGTATAAAACAAAGATCGTGAGTACCTGCAAGATTGCTGCTGAGCAATTAAAAATCCTGTGAATTGCAATTGTGTATGTTTTACATTATATGATTAAAATCCGATTCACGCATGTCATTATTTTATGATACTTTACTCTTTGAATGACTAAAGATTGCATATTTTTAATTCATTGTTGAATTCATGATATGGACTACTACATTTAAATTAATAGTATGTTCACAGTCTCAAATCAAATTTTGATTGACATTATATTACAACAAAAACAAAAGCAATATGCAATCATACGAATATTTTTTTGTTTCGACAGATAAAGTCTAAAAATAAAAAATTTATTCAGACAAAGCTTTATCTAATTGTCTCAAGCTTTTACCAATTGGTGTGGGAAGTCCCTTTTAGCAGTTATTTTTAAACGTATCGCTAGTCTACGCCAAGCTTTATATTTAAGGCATTCGTTTCACCGTTGAGTAATGTATAAATCCAAATCGGTTATTCAAATGCATATATTTACGTGAAGTTATTTTTAAACTATTATTCTGGAAGCGGCTTCTTAAAATTTCAAACATTGTTGAGTAACTTCAGGTAAATATGCATCTGAATATCCAATCTCTTGTAATGTAGTAACTTGTAGAGTAATCGTCTCTGTTCTCGTCTCACACACGTTGACACAATTATAAATTTTAAAATTAAAAAAATAACTGCCCCACACTTTTAATTACACTAAAGATGCCAGCTTGCAAAAAAAGACCGCATTCGTTTAGGAGCTGCGATGCCACAAACACACACACACACACACAACCACACGCCAAACTTATATCTCCCCACTTTTTGTGTTGGTGGTTAAAAATAATTATAAGGATTCAACAATCGCCGTGACTAATATCCGTGTAACTTAATTATTAGTCACTTAATTAATTGGTACTCACGTATTAAATAGTAATATCGTGAGTACCCTTTTGCATTTATATTAATTCAACAATATTATCAATTGACCTCTCAAGACAGTTTAATTTATATCATAATACCTATTTTTTATTTGTGTATGTTGGTATTTACCACTTGTGTAAAGTGTGGGGTGTTACTTAGATTTAGGAGGTTTTTTTATCATATTATTTATACTTAATTAATCTTTGAATGACATGTGTGCATGAATATTCCTTACAAGCATTTTCTTCCTACCCTCATAAAAATTGTAAATTGATTTGCTGTGAATAATTATTAATACATATTATATTTATCATTAATATTGTATTACAAAAGTTACTATGACATTACTCGCGGTGAGACACCTCGGTGATAAAGGAATTGATAAATTACATCGAATGTTATTGTTATTCACACCGTGTGTGTCAATTTTGTAATGTTTTTACACGTGGCACTGTGAGACATTTGTTAGTGGGGAATATTACTGACTAGACCGAAAATGATGTGACTCTCGATGAAACTTCGCGTGGAATCGATAATACGAGTATGATGAAAAAAGATTTAAAATTGGTTTCTATATGTAATTTACTATATTATATAAGTAACTTTAATGTTTGACGACAATCCCACATGATGGTAAGTGGCAATAAATTCTTAAGATGGCGAGTGCACTAATCCCAATATAATATTCGGTGGTATAATACGATATATGTAATACGCGATGAATTTTCTAATTATTTTTGAAAATCCAAATTATCAATTGTATGTTTTCATGTGAAATTTTATAATTTGCTCGTGAAAATTCAGATACTGCCGAATTAATTTATTATAATAACAAAATTTTTAAGGGCAGATTTAATGTATCGCAAACTTTATGATAATGTTGTGCAATAAAATATTCTCTTTACATTTTTGTTACCCAATATTATGCAAGGAAAACGAATTGTGAGCCATATGCACAAAGGACCTTATCTTAGTTAACTTCAGTGCTTCATACATGCAATTGCAGTTGAAAACACCAGCATCTGATTGAAACGATACTGTACTACCACAAAAACCAAAAGATAGCGTTATCATAAGGTTCACATGGCATTGCATTTTGTCTTTTTAAACCTCATTTCTAGAAAAGGCAAATAACCGCAGTCAATTTAATGAAGGTATTTTAATGCTGTATAAACCATAAATTAATGTTTTTTTAAGAACCTTGGATTCGCCAGTGAGCCTTAAAGGAAACTTGATAACTGCTTAAAGTCTCGAAGTTTAAAAGTAATTTTTTCATCGTAGTTTCATACACTAATCCAATATTATATTACGTGCTAAATTGCAATCAATAAGAAATAAATAAGGACCAGTCCTATGACATTGAAATCTTCGTCCATAATAAAATTAAGCAAGGAAGTTAACGAATTGAGTTACTTATTATAAAGAATTTTCGAAATCTTTTATAAGATTACTATTTCAATGAAAGTAATCATGCGTACCTATTAGTAATGTATACCAACGAATCGTAATATTTCCCATTAAGAAATGATTTTTTTCTGTACATTTTACAGCCATTATATTGACATGATGAGCATATGACATACCTTAAGTCTTAAGTTGCCATAATTGCTTGAACATATAAAAAGTATTATGCATTTTATTGAAAGAAAAATGTTACTAAATAATAAAATTGGTATAAAAATAATTGAGATAACGTTTATCAGTCAGTATAATGGTCATTCCTTAATGTTTATGTAAGGGAATCACGGCTTATGAAAAGGAACCTTCCGACTACCTTCAAGTATCAAAGATTTCACCCTATTTCACTTAATATAGAGTTTTTTTTTAATTACCCTTTAATAAGTAGTTTAAAATTGCAACTTACTTCGGAAATTTAGATTTATTGACAGCAAAAGCATTTTATATTCAGTGATTATTTATTAATCACACAGAAAATTATGAAATAGGTGCGAGGGTAGTCGGATATTTTCACGGACTCATGTAGTATAGGGATAGTTGCAAATGCAAATGTTTAAAAATGTTTACATAAATATTTTTAAGATATTCATAGGAAAGCTTTTCTAAAGCGAATTTTAGTCACAGATACAAGCTGGAATTGAAACTAAAACCATAGACAATATTGATATAGATTTAAATCTATTTCCTCTGTTAATCAAACAGAATTCCGATTTGTTTTATACGTCACATACATATCAATAAATAGCAAGGATAGGTATACTATACGTGTATAATGAATTATACCTTTTTTGTGTTACGTCAATCTCATTTGATAATGTACTTGTAAGTTGTGACTAAAGTTTGAACAAACTACGAAGTAAATCTTCCAAAATATGATAGTCAATATTTTTATAATAATTGCTGGTGCAAGAGAAGTATTTAGTTTAGTATTATTGTTAGATAACTGGGCACGTTGGATGGTGACACAACGGAGTTACAAAACTGGTAAATAATTCTGCATCCTAGCTAAGAAATTTCAAGATCAAATGATCTGAGAGAGAGATGGTTAAATAACCATATAGGTATCACTGATGCACTTATGAATTATTGTTTTTTACTCTTTTTGGGAAAGGTGCTTTGTCATAGAGAAAAATAAATCGTGAAAGAAACTCCTCATCAAATCTCTTAAATTGATATGTATGTATAAGTAAGTATACCTACAAAATTAGCTAAGAAGCTAGTTTGCCATAATGTATAGCTAAAAACACGTAAATAAAAAGGTAAAAATTCGTGTAGGAACATATAACAATTGTACTAATATCTCCTATGTTTGATTGTATGCGTTTTAATATTACTATGTCGAATCAACCTCTTTCGTTCTCATTTTGTTTTACACGAGACAACAATATTAATATACAATTAAGTACTTACACTGTTATAACGGAGACATACACACTCAAACATTCATAATATTTATTATACAGTATATATAACAGTTATATGTATTTACATATAACTGTTGCTAGCAGTAAAACTTAAGACTTGAAAGTAAATCATTGACAATGTTTCATGTTACTAAACGTTTCCAGAATGTTACTTAAACTTGAGTTACAAAATAAAACAGAAAACCAATTTTCTTGTAAATGCTCCTTTGCCTTTTTATAAAAATTGATAAATTTTGGGAGGTCAATTTCAACGCTTAAAGAATAGTTTTGACATGTAAATATTTTACAGTCATCCAATTTGCCCAGTAAATAAGCAAAAGTATTGATTTTATTATTACTAAAGTGCTCCTCAGAAAAATTGTATGAATTGGGGACAGTACTTACCAAATGTTAATAAGTCGTATAGTATCACTATAAAAATATATTTTGAGATTGCGAATCATTATTATGTATGTATTTGTATAATTTAAGTGGTATAAATCAAAATTTGTCTAATTTTTATATTAAGTTACGTGTAACGGTTTAGTAATAATAAATTTTAGGAAGGAGTAACGAGTATTTTTTTCTCTTCTGTTTAAAATATAAATAAGATATGGTTAGATGATTTAAATGTTCATTTACAATTTTTATGCATTAACATTTACTGTACAACGCATACCTACTTTCTTTATTGGAAATTTTTATTATAAATTATTACTCAATATTACACACATTATCAAAATCTAACATGGTGTCAGTACATCATACAAATATATTTGGCAAATGTATAATAATAATATATATTTTATCTATGCTATCCATGTACTACAAAATGTCACACAACGAGTTTGGCGAGTATAAAAAGGTATACATAAAGTCCGGTCAACGAGACGAGAGACTAAATGTAAACAAAACAAGCGCTAGGTCGTTGATAATCCTTTTTCAAAATTCTTATTTGTAAAGTATAATTAAAAATTCTAATTTATAATGATAATCACGTGCCACGATCGACATGACCTTCGACAAATAACGCTTCACACTCATAGCCCCACACTAGGATTCCCTGTCGACTACACGCACGCACGCACTAGGATTCTCGTTGACCGGAATTTACCTATTTTCATTCACACGTGCCAACTTTTGCGGTCCAATTATGCACCTTCGTTGCCGCGATCACTGCGTGTTCGTACGAAAACGCATCTTCAAAATGTCGCAGCGACACTATTCAGACGCGCGCGCTATTTGTCGTGTCGTCGCGTCGCTGTCGCCCGTCTAAAAAAACACTAACTGATAAGTCGGTAGTCATGTGTATAAAAGTACTATGTGGATACTAGTACAGTCAGTATAACAAAGTATGCGGTGAGTCAATACCTCAGTGACGGACTTACGGAATTTTTAATTTTGCTAACTACTTATTTAAAATCGTAGATGATAACTGTGTTTTGATTTGTAGCAGAGTTGGAGGAAAGTAACATAAAAATGAGTTCTAAAGTAGCTGTCGTAACCGGTGCTAACAAAGGGATAGGTTTTGCAATAGTACGCGGTTTGTGCAAGCGGTTCGACGGCGTCGTTTATCTTACGTCTAGAAATGTTGAACGCGGGATGAAAGCCGTAGCCGACCTCGAGAAGGAAGGCTTGAAGCCCAGGTATCACCAGTTGGATATCACAGATAGAAAAAGCATCGAAACTTTCCGCGATTATTTGAAGCAGAAGTATGGCGGTATCGATGTTTTGGTCAACAATGCAGCAATCGCGTTTAAACATAACGCTACTGAACCAGCGGGGGTGCAGGCAGAGCAAACTCTGTTTGTCAATTATTTCTCCCTGGTGTCTGTATGTGATATCTTATTTCCATTGTTGAGAAATGGTGCCAGAGTGGTCAACTTGTCGAGCGCCGCTGGTCGCTTGAATTTGATACCAAGTGAGAATCTCCGTAAGAAACTAAAGGACCCTAATTTAACCATTCCTGAGCTGTCTGCCCTGATGCAGCAATACGTGGATGCTGCTAAGCAAGGGACCCATGCTGCGGAATGGGGCAACTCTTCGTATGTGGTGTCCAAAGTCGGAGTGACCGCTCTGACGTTCATACAACAGAGGCAGCTCAATGATAGAGGTATGTTATAGGGTAGTTTTCAATTTTGAATAAAATTAATTCATCACGATACGGTGCGTAAAGTGATCTATTAGGTGCAGCGCAGACGACGCTCTTTTTGTGCGATCGAGTGTGCGGACGCACAAATGTTTATATGGCGCGCAGCCGCACTTTTTTGCGCGTCGTATGCGTTACTGCATATAATTGCAAAGGTTCTATTTTCACAGACTTAAAAGTGCGTCACGGACATTGTGCCGTCTGCGCTGCACCTTATTGTGCAATAAAAGATTACTTAATATAATTATTATATTATTATTATTATTAAGTCTCAAATCAAATCAAATCAAAATCTTTTATTCATATAGGTATCACTGATACACTTATGCACGTCATTTTTTAATCTACCAGTTTTTCGGAAAGGTGCTTTGTCATAGAGGAGAAGAAAAACCGAAAGAAACTCCTCGCACATCTTTTAAAATCATGAAAAGTTACATAATATCTTCTAACCTACGCGGAACTGGATGCGGCACTAACTTCCAGGCGTCTTTGTCGTTAATATATTCATTTATGCTATAGTATCCTTTGCCTAGTAGCTGAGATTTCACATATCTCTTAAACATTTGGATAGGTAAATCACGTATTGACTTGGGTAATTTATTGAAAAAACGTACACCGAGCCCCATATAAGAGCGTTGTACCCTACTTAAGCGAAAAGATGACGTCACCAAATTATGTCTGTTTCTAGTTAGATGATTATGCGTATCACTATTCTGCTTGAACATACCTAAGTTGTTTTTTACAAATATAATATTGCTGTAAATAAATTGAGAGGCTACTGTTAATATGCCTATATCTTTAAATTTCTCACGCAGAGAATCACGTGATTTCAATTTATAAATGGCTCTGATTGCCCTTTTCTGCAAAACAAATATAGAACCAATGTTAGCCGCTGAACCCCACATCAATATACCATAGGACATGAGGCTATGAAAGTATGCAAAATAAACAAGTTTCGCAGTTTCTACATCGGTAAACTGTCTTATCTTTCTAATCGCATAAACTGACCTACTTAGCTTACTCGCGAGAGCCGTTATATGGGTGCCCCATTGTAGTTTAGAATCTAAGGTGACACCCAAGAAAACTGTGGATTTTTCCATAGTTAGAATTTCATTATTTAATTTCAGGCTTTTACTAATATTCCGTACATTAGGTAGTGTAAATTCAACACACTTAGTTTTTTTAGCATTAAGTAGCAAATTGTTTGTTGTAAACCAGTGTGATAAACGAGATAGAGCACTGTTTACGTCGTCAAAATTCATTTTATTTCTATTCGTCTTAAATATAAGGGAAGTGTCATCAGCAAACAGGACAATCTCTGCATGTTTCTTAATATAATACGGCAGATCATTTATGTATACTAGAAAAAGGAAGGGGCCCAAAATCGAGCCCTGAGGTACACCCATAACAGATTGAGATCCCGATGACTTGGTATCATTTATGCTAACACATTGGATTCTACCCTTTAAGTACGACGCAATCAAGTTAAGTGAGTTATTCTTGATACCGTAGTGGCTGAGCTTAAGTAGAAGTGTTTCGTGTTCAACACAGTCAAATGCTTTAGACAGGTCACAGAATACCCCTATGGCATTTTGTGAATTCTCCCAGGCCTCAAAGATGTGTTTGAGAAGCCTAGCACCAGCATCTGTTGTACTACGGCCTTTGGTAAAGCCGTATTGATCAGGGTGGAGTAAATTACAAGTGTTGAAGTGCATCAGCATTTGATTTAATATAATTTTTTCGAATACTTTACTGAGAGTTGGTAAAATAGAAATAGGTCTGAAATTATTAACGTCTGTTTTATCCCCAGATTTAAAAATCGGTATAATCTTACTATACTTCATAAGATTTGGGAAAGTACCTAAATCTACACATTTATTGAATAACCTAGCTAAATAAGGGGCTATCACATCTATTATATTATTTATAACTTTGACAGACATTCCCCACAAATCACCCGTATTTTTAATGTGCAATGCTCGAAAAGTTCGAACTATTTCCAATGAGGAAGTATATTTAAATTGAAACGAAACACTACATTCATCAACGGTATCTTTTAAAATAGAATGTGCTGCTGCCGGGGATGAAGTCAGCGATTTAGTCAACCTAACCGGAATATTTTGAAAGAAATTTTCAAATGCATTAGCCACCTCTTTATCAGAGGTTATTTTATTTTCATTAACTAATAATTCATATTTAGAATCGCGTAAATTATTACTACCAATCTCGTTTCCAATAATACTCCAAGTGGTTTTTATCTTATTGCTTGATTTGACAATTTTTTCCTTGATATGCATAGACTTAGCCATAATACACACGGCTTTAAAAATTTTTGAATAACTTTTTACATGTTCAAGGAAAGATGGGGAATGGTTATATTGTTTTTCTCCATATAGCTCAAATAATCTATCCCTACTTTTAAAAATACCTCTTGTGGCCCAATCACTAAAATTCAAATTTTTATTTAGTTGAACCTGCTTATATTTAAAGATTTTATTAAATTCATTATTTATAGTATCGAAGAGGGCCCTATATAAGTTATCGGGATCAGTCTGTTTTAGTGATAAGGTACTGTGGATTCGGGCTGCGACTCCTACTTTAAAGCGTGTCATTTTGCTTTTAGTTATAGGTCTATATTTTATTAATTGTTTATTTGCAATAAAGTCAGTACTAACCGAGATGCGTTGACCACAGTGATCGGACCTTAATTTACTAATTATTTCTTTATTTGTTACTTTACAGTTACAGAATATATTATCTATACAAGTAGATGACGTCGGTGATATTCTGGTAGGTTCAGTAAATTGAGGATTTAAATTGAAACACCGAAACAAATCTATTAACCTAGCAGACCGAGGTGTATCCAATAAGATATCTACATTAAAATCACCGCATATAATTACTGTCTTTTTTGATGTGCATAATCGTCTTAATATATCCTCCAATGTATCCTCAAAAACACTAAAATCTCCAGAAGGGGGGCGATATATGCATACGATAATAAACCGCTCCAGTTCCACACAGGCCAGCTCAATAGCGCGCTCAATAGAGAGATTAACAATATCTTTTCTATCCTTGCAAGACACATCATTGTGCACTAAAATTAATGATCCGCCATGAATTGCGGTCTCTCTGAAGAATGCACTTGACAATCTGTAATTATGGTAATTTACAATATTCTGAGTGCTGGATAGCCAATGCTCAGTTAAACATAAAACATGTATGTTAAAATGCCTAATAAATAATTCAATTTCTAATTCTTTGCCAGAGAAGCCCTGTATATTTTGGTGTACAATATTCATATTATAGAGCTTTCCCGTTGTCTTAACATCTAGTTTAAATTATGATTATCAACTGTACTAGTATTAGTACATGAGTTAATAGTATAATTAGTGGTACTACTACCACAATCTAAAACATTGTCAATAGACTTAGTTACATGACATGTAACGGTATCTTGTAATTTATAAGCTAACAATTTAGCTAAGTGTCGTTTCACTTTAGATGGTAAGTACATATTTTCCTTTATTAACTTAACTCTGGATGGAATGAACTTATTAATATCATAATAAAAAATAGCATCTCCATGATGAATTGTCAAATTATATAATAACAAATTCAATCTATATATGCGCTTATTTTGATTTTTGTTTATGTTACTAAGATAAGGAAAAGCACATATGACAAACTTGCATTCAGTACTGCTGTGTAAATGTACTAACTTTTCAATACATTTAGTTAGTTTGTGCCTCGTGATGTTCAAACTGTCACCTATCATTAATACTATATTAGTATTATTATTTAATTCATTTGGTTTAATTTGATTTAACAGATAGTCTAAAGATGCTCCCGGTGAGCACCTGTTTATAACAGAATGGGTCAAGTATGGGTTAATTTTAGCACCAAAGTCTTTTCCTAATTGATCAGAAATAAAGATCGTGTTAATTTTTGAGTTAACTGATGGAGAGGAACATGGGGTAGTTTCTATTAAGGCACTGTCACCCTGAGCTATTGTAGAACAAAGACTAGTTTTGTCTTCTGAAAGATAGTATTTATTGGACAGTGACTCAAACCTATTCATGTTGTCGTTGCAAACCTCTAGCAGGTTATTGAATGATGCAATATGTTCTTTAATCTGCTCCTGTGCACTGCTATAAAGATTGGTAATAGATTGCAACGACTTCTCCAAACCTTCAATTTTAAGTTTTAAGTGTAATACTTCTGAATCATACCGTAAGCTATGGTGCCCTGATTCCATTTGTAATTTATTTATTTTACTAACCTAATATTGACATTTTTTCTTAGACTGCCCTAATTGTTGTATACAATTTTTGTTTTTAATTAATTTTTTAGTTTTCGCTATAAATCTTTTTATTTTAATATATTTCTTTAATTTTTTGTTACTATTAAATTGAACTATTGGTTTAATTGAGTCATCACCGGTAAGATCTACAATAGATGTGTTATGTCCACTAGGATTGGTATCGCACTCAACAAGCTCATTGAGCATGGATCTAACACTCTCTCGGCTCTCGAGCATGGATCTAACACAGTGTGACCCAATCCCGCACTTAGAAGTCATGCTTTTTCGTAACCTTAGTAGTCCGTTCTTCATACCGCACCGTGCAATAATAGACGACAAAGACGACTTAAGTCACAAATATCGTACATTGTTGCGCAAACTCGCTTTGCCGTGAGCTTAGTGACTTTTTTCACCTTGCAAAGATAGAAAAGCTTGAAGTGACGAGTTTTCGCACCGTATAAAAAATGCCTAATGTTTCAAGTTCACAGCAAGGCTTATTTCCGTCGCCTTCCAATGATAAATTATTATACTAAATGTTAAGAGTTGTAAATAAGTTGTTTTTCATTAATTACAATAATAAAATTATGTTTCATAAAATTGTTAAAAATAATTCTTTGCAATCATATCGTACGTAGGTATATTTATAACATTATGATAACCTCAGATTTTTGTTCTTTAATCTGAGATGATAACAAATAATGATTTTTGTATTTATTTCCTAATGTAAACATTTATGAAATAATGTTTTCTAAAAAAGATATAGATACTTAACTTAATATACAATGAGGGCTTCGGCCAATTATAACATATTACATAATATAATAAAAAAAGCAGCCAAGTGCGAGTCGGACTCACCCATGAAGGGTTCCGTAGCACCAAATAACATAAAAGTTCTTGCACTTCATTGTAACTTTGATCGATGTTTTTTGCGGTTTACGATTTATGACGTATTAAAAAAAACGACTTACTAGATCTCGTTCAAATCAATTTTCGTTGGAAGTTTGCACGGTAATGTATCATATATTTTTTTTACTTTTATTATTCTCTTATTTTAGAAGTTACAGGAGGGAGGGGGGACACATTTTACCATTTTGGAAGTGTCTCTCGCGCAAACTATTCAATTTAGAAAAAAATGGTATTAGAAACCTCAATATCATTTTTGAAGACCTATCCATAGATACCCCACACGTATGGGTTTGATGAAAAAAAAATTTTGAGTTTCAGTTCTATGTATGGGGAACCCCCAAAATTTATTGTTTTATTTTAATTTTTGTATGAAAATCTTAACGCGGTTTACGGTATACATCTACTGACCAAGTTTCAACAGTATAGTTCTTATAGTTTCGGAGAAAAGTGGCTGTGACATACGGACGGACAGACAGACAGACAGACATGACGAATTTATAAGGGCTCCGTTTTTTGCCATTTGGCTACGGAACCCTAAAAACGACTGTCTTGCTGAAAACTCTTACTTCTTTTTCTTCTTTCTCTTCCAAGAATTTATCGTGATACACCATGACCGTACCGTAGCCTGTGGCGTACCTAATACTAAGTAGGTACTTTATATACGGAGAGCGTGACCTAAGCGCAGGGCTTTAAATAGTCCTACGATAGGACTAACGTGTAGAACTAGTGGGAACAAAGCTAAGTAACAGCCTCAAATTAAAAAATAAAGGGGTCACAGCGTGCGTGCTCTATAAATTATTCATTGTATTTGCAATTGCACGAAATACATGCCCACGGGAACCGGCAATTTCTATTTCTTTCCTATTCTGTTTTCTGTCTTAGAAACGAGAATAAGAGAATTTATACCTACGTAATTCTAATAGGAATTTCAGGAGTTCGATAGAAAATGACGTAGGTAACTAATATCAATCGGTACACACTGTGTATGCACATGTCATTGTGTAGTACACATGTCGCGCATTTCCCATGAACAGAAAAACATATTTTTTGTATAAATATAAGCTGTATTTCAATTGGTGTTATTTCCAGACATAAAAGTGAATGCTGTGCATCCCGGCTATGTGGACACAGATATGACATCACACAAGGGACCATTGACCATTGATCAGGGTGCAGTATCCTCACTGTACTTAGCCCTGGACGCTCCAGACTCTGTCAAGGGACAGTTTGTGTGGTCCGACGCAACGATTGTCAGCTGGGAGGGATAAAATCGAAGATATTAGTGAAGTGAAATGCCCAGAGCACACACACAACTTCGTCAAACCACTTTTAATTCATGTGTCCGAAGTTTATGGGAATTTATTGAAGATGCACACTGGGCGTCACTGAGATTCCCATCCTTGTAATGTGGTACTCGTTGCCATGGCCTCACGGGTCGTGAGTAAGTTGTATGTATGCCCCTGGCCTAAGCACATATTTTTAAGATTATTTTATAATATTAATATCTACTCTAAAATGAGGAATATAAAATATGAGCCATTTATTATTTATGTTTTTTTGTATTCAAGCATATTTTAATAAACATTAATTATTATGTGCGGTAATTATTGTTGTTTTCTTGTGAATAATAACCTTAATTTATCTCTCTCATCTGAACATATTCCACTACGCTGCTCCAAGACGGAGGGGTAAGTGACCTGTGTACTATGTATGTCTGTGGACCTACCCAAGGGTCGGAAATTTTCTATTATCTGTTAACTTACAATAACAACCGAGACGACGGCTGTACGTGCCCTTGGAAGCACGGAATCGCTCAAGATATTTTTACCAGTCGCCCATCCAGCTTTGATTCAACTAATCTAATATAATATTTTAATAGTCTGGAGATCGGTCATCGGGTTGGCTTTGTAGAGTGCAGCCAACATTACGCCCAACTGCAGAGTTAAGCCCAATACATACGTAACGGGTTTTTTCCCGTACGGGCCGGACGTGAAGTTTTGGAAACATTGTTTCATAGAAAATGTATACGATAGTGCATACGCAGCGGAATCCTGTACGGAACGTGTCCCGTACGGGAAAAAGCCCGTTACGTATGCATTGGGCTTTAGTTGATAGGCACTATTAGGGTTCCGTAGCCGAATGGCAAAAAACGGAACCCTTATAGATTCGTCATGTCTGTCTGTCTGTCTGTCTGTCTGTCCGTCCGTATGTCACAGCCACTTTTTTCCGAAACTATAAGAGCTATACTGTTGAAACTTGGTAAGTAGATGTATTCTGTGAACCGCATTAAGATTTACACTCAAAAATAGAAAAAAAAAACAATAAATTTTGGGGGTTCCCCATACTTAGAACTGAAACTCAAAAATGTTTTTTTCATCAAACCCATACGTGTGGGGTATCTATGGATAGGTCTTCAAAAATGATATTAAGGTTTATAATATCATTTTTTTCTAAACTGAATAGTTTGCGCGAGAGACACTTCCAAAGTGGTAAAAAGTGTGTCCCCCCCCTGTAACTTCTAAAATAAGGGAATGATAAAACTAAAAAAAATATATGATGTACATTACCAAGCAAACTTCCAACGAAAATTGGTTTGAATGAGATCTAGTAAGTAGTTTTTTTTTAATACGTCATAAATCGTAAACCGCAAAAAACATTGATCAAAGTTACAACGAACTACAAGAACTTTTATAATTTGTTACTTGCTGCTACGGAACCCTTCATGGGCGAGTCCGACTCGCACTTGGCCACTTTTTTTAGATAGTATAGATCATAGAGAATAGAAAAATTAAAAATGTAATGGAAGAAAATAACGTAATCCAGTTTTTTGACCTGGCAACGCTAACTTGTCACTTGCACACAAATGCACACTTCTTGACTTGACAGTCGACTTCATGTTGACTTTTGTAATTTGTTGATCAAGTTGATCGCCATTCCACTCCACAGAGTACTTAATCCCTTCCCATCTCATTCGCCCTGAATTCATTTCATTGATTTTTAACGTGTTGGTTTGGTTTGGTACCCACCCATATTATTTTGGTATATTAATGCAATTCTTTTAATATCCAGTACCATTAATTACATAGGAAAAGTGGTGAAAAATTAGTAATTTGTTTACAAAATGACTTCTAAAGTGGCTGTTGTAACCGGTGCTAACAAGGGTATAGGTTTTGCAATAGTACGCGGTTTATGCAAGCGATTCGAAGGCGTTGTTTATCTTACGTCTAGAGATATTGAACGCGGGAAAAAGGCCGTAGCTGACCTTGAGAAGGAAGGCCTGAAGCCCAGTTTTCACCAGTTGGATGTCACAGATAAGACAAGCATCGAAAATTTCCGTGATTATTTGAAGCAGAAGTATGGCGGTATCGATGTTTTGGTCAACAATGCAGCAATCGCGTTTAAAAATAATGCTACTGAACCAGCGGGGGTGCAGGCAGAGCAAACTTTGTTTGTCAATTATTTCTCCCTGGTGTCTGTGTGTGATATTTTATTTCCATTGTTGAGAAATGGTGCTAGAGTGGTCAACATTTCGAGCTCCTGTGGTCATTTAAGCTTGATACCAAGTGAGAACCTCCGAAAAAAGCTTAAGGACCCTAATTTGACAATTCCCGAGCTTTCTGCCCTGATGCAGCAATACGTGGATGCTGCTAAGCAAGGGACCCATGCTGCGGAATGGGGCAACTCTTCGTATGTGGTGTCCAAAGTTGGAGTCACCGCTCTGACGTTCATACAACAGAGGCAGCTCAATGATAGAGGTATGTTGTAGAGCAAGTCGCTTCATATGCAATCAATGAAGAATTCTCTATTACATATTATTATCTCTGCTTCTGAACCATGTTTCAAAATTAAACATGCACCAGACTTTATATTAGACCCCTTACCGCATGACATTTTTCTAGTAGTTTATGCATAATGCACAGTCAAACGGACATTAGTTTCTAAATATGATCATTTTGCCTTCTTCTCCTCCTTTATGGACCTCATATAAATTTTCTTACACATCTGTTTTAAACAGATATCAATCATTTGAAATTTTATTATAAGTAAACAAATCATGTTTGGTATTATTTGTGATTTCAGATATAAAAGTAAATGCTGTACATCCCGGCTATGTGGATACAGATATGTCATCTCATAAGGGCCCATTAACCATTGATGAGGGGGCAGCGGCCCCACTGTTCTTAGCCCTGGATGCTCCCGACTCTGTCAAGGGACAGTATGTGTGGTACGACACAAAAATTGTTGACTGGGATGGTGAGAAACCTAAAGAGCAGTACTAGTTGTTGGAGAAGAAATTTAAATTAAATTCTATATTCTTAAGATGCATTCATAAACTGTGAACATTAGAATAGAACCACCTAGCCAAACACAATTTAATTCTAAATTAAGTCCAGGCACAAAATAAAATTAAGGAAATTATGTGATAACATAAATATGTTATCAATTGTGAATGATTCATAAAGAGATAAGACTCTATAAAAATGTTTATTTCCTTGTAAGTGCTATTTACGATGAGGCACTTCAATAATCGAGGCTGATGGTTTTATCAACTTTATTTTCATATCATTTTGTTATTTATATAAATTACTATGAAAAAATTTCAAGTAGGTACATATAAATGTATTCATTATACAGGTGTATTGGCAGACAGATAATATCCTGTAAAGTGCAAACATAATATTTAAGTGCCTTAGTTTTGTGATATGAATATACATTTTGCTTCATGTAGCAATTACCTACTGGATTATCAGTAATCCAAGCATGTTTGTACATAGTAATTGTTGAATTTCTTTCTATTCTATCAGTTAAGATTCACATATTTTTATCGCGAATTTTTGTATTTAAATAATTTTTAATAAATGTTAATGTGATCGGTGATTCATAATGTTATTTTAATATAGGATCTAATTTACATTCTATCCCGACGAGATAAAGTTAAATATGTGGAGGATCTACCAAGCTTTGCATCACATAGAGTGACAAAATAAATATCACAAAATTTAATAATTGCGTTTAAAAATCTGATTTTAATAGAAAAAAAAACCGAAATCTAATAGAATGAGAATCTATCGTATGGAAGAAACTACCGTAATTCAGTTTTTGGATCTGGCTACACTGCTGAGTGCACTTGGTTGACATTGACATTTAAAAAATCATGTCAGTCGTCACGTCACGTCACTTTGGTTGGTTCGGTTCCGGTCATCATTCCTGTCATGAGTGTCACTGTCATGTCAATTATTGTCATGTCACTCATGGTCATGTATGTCAGTCAGTCAAGTTATTCATTTTATCATTTACAAATTCCGTGTAATTAAAGTTTAAACTGCTGGATTTTTTTACCTAATAGCCATAGGCTAATTAGGCTATAGTAGTAATAAAGTAGTAGTAAAATATATAGTATACGGTAGTGATAAAGTTCTAATTTGTTTTCAAAATGAGTTCTAAAGTAGCTGTCGTAACCGGTGCTAACAAAGGGATAGGTTTTGCAATAGTACGCGGTTTGTGCAAGCGGTTCGACGGCGTCGTTTATCTTACGTCTAGAAATGTTGAACGCGGGATGAAAGCCGTAGCCGACCTCGAGAAGGAAGGCTTGAAGCCCAGGTATCACCAGTTGGATATCACAGATAGGAAAAGCATCGAAACTTTCCGCGATTATTTGAAGCAGAAGTATGGCGGTATCGATGTTTTGGTCAACAATGCAGCAATCGCGTTTAAACATAACGCTACTGAACCAGCGGGGGTGCAGGCAGAGCAAACTTTGTTTGTCAATTATTTCTCCCTGGTGTCTGTATGTGATATCTTATTCCCCTTGTTGAGAAATGGCGCCAGAGTGGTCAACCTGTCGAGCGCCGCTGGTCGCTTGAATTTGATACCAAGTGAGAATCTCCGTAAGAAACTAAAGGACCCTAATTTAACCATTCCTGAGCTATCTGCCCTGATGCAGCAATACGTGGATGCTGCTAAGCAAGGGACCCATGTTGCGGAATGGGGCAATTCTTCGTATGTGGTGTCCAAGGTTGGAGTGACCGCTCTGACGTTCATACAACAGAGGCAGCTCAATGATAGAGGTATGTTATTAGATTAGATCTCCATTTAATTAAATGTTGTACTTGCATTGAATCATTTTATAGACTGTCTTACCTAAATCCCCACTCAAGTCGCTCAGTTTGGTGTTATTTCTGATTTTCAGATATAAAAGTAAACGCTGCACATCCAGGTTATGTGGATACCGATCTGACGTCTCACAAGGGGCCATTAACAATTGATCAGGGCGCTGTATCCTCACTGTACTTAGCTCTGGACGCTTCAGACTCTGTCAAGGGACAGTTTGTGTGGTCCGATGCAAAGATTGTCAGCTGGGAGGGTTAGAAACCGTAATAGCAGTATTACTTAGTTATGGAAATATATATTTTTTTATAAATAGAACTTCAATAACAGTTTTATTATATCTACAGATTATTTATACATTAATTATTAAGCTAATTCAATGCTCGGGATTATAATTATGTTGATTGTAAGAAGTAAAACCCTTTGAAAGTATGTAATACATTTCAACCATCACATTTTTGTTATTGCTATCTAAGAGTAATTTCTTGGTGTGGCATTTTATCAATACTAACGCCCGTATTCACGAATAATACTATGAGGTCTCACAGTGCTCACGGATGCATAGGGTGATACAAACCATTTCTTAAACAATACTTGATTGAAGTCCTTCGCTGTGCGTTTGTCGAAATCGATAAAGTAGCTGCCGAGCTACTTTACCGAAAGCATAGTGTTGGTTTGACTACTATCAAAACAGAAAGAAAGGATTGATTGTTTGTATTGTTATCTTTGTCTCTAGCCTGCGTCAAATAGTGTGAAGTTTGCCGCATCAAATGGACCAATAAGAGGGCTGTATACAGCTTTAGTGCGTCCGCACAGCCAAGTGATACTTAAGGGTCGACTGTGAAACAGAAGGCTTGCCATGACGAACGCACTGAGAAATGCCTTACTTCGCATAGTATTGCTTCTTTACTTATACCAGTATTGTTCTTGAATACGGGGATTAATTGATTTATGTAAGTTATACATAATGATCTATTTTTGTTATTAATGTTATTAAGCATGTACTCAATGAATTTTATGCATAATAAAAATTAAAAAAAAAAACGCCTGCTAGCAAAAAAGCTATCATGATATACCTTTTTGAAATCCTTATGGTGAGCTCTTTAAGAATCTAAACTTGTCATCAAATTCTGAACCTTGAACATACTTGTAACATCTATAGTAAAATATCTGTAGGTGCACCTAAGGGAGAGCTGCTTCCTATGCTTACCAATTTGGACCCACTTTTGTCCAAAGTTCTTATTTCTTAAGACTTGAGTGTTAACAGGGAGTCAGAGATGTTTTCCTTCCCCATGAATGTTGATGTGAATCCAGGCCTTCTGGATATAATGAAATTGCTGAATTGATATTAAGATTATAATAAAACATGCCACCATGGCCAGTCAAGAGAGAGAGAGCATAGATAGCTTGCTTGCTCTATGGTCAATATTACAGATTATGTACCATTCCAATATATTACAAATGTGATTAAAATGCAATAGGTACTAAGTATTGTGCAATACACAGGTGATTCAGTCACAATATCTGTGCCTTATTTTTGTGATAATTATGTACATTTTGCATAATGCATTTACCAGATCAATAATCTAAAGAAATACAGTTTTTGTTTTAGTAACTGTTCAATTTCCTTTGACAAGTTTTGTTTATAATATATTTTTATTGCAATTTTTTTGTACTCAAAATATTTTTTAATAAATGTTATCAGTAATTCTTGTTTCCTTGTGTATAACGCCAGTTAGATAATGATTAGTAATTTGCAAGTCATAAGTTCTTACAATAATTATATCCTATACTGTAAGAACCCTCAAAGATATTGATAAGATGGATGTTAGTTATTGCAAGTCATTGTGACTCTTGCTAATAATAACACAACATTTATTTCGAATCTGAAGACGAATTTATATTTATAGTATTAAGAGTGAGTTTTGTTTATAGTACGTTAAAAGCTAGGTACCTACACTTTTTATCACATTTCATGACCCTATCATGGATAATGATGATTTATGTACAGGTTTTTTTTAATTGTCTAGTGAGCTCAATGTAGTGATAGGTACACCGCCAATCTTCTGAACAGTTGAGATGTTTTAGTAAAAAAAAAACGATTTATTATTTCTTATTTATTTCATTAAGGCACTAACAGTATGATTATCTAAAAATATATTTATTCTGTATACTAAGGCTTAAATCTAGTATTTTTTAAATTAAGATACATATTCCATTAAAACAGAAATATATCTGGACGGCATAAAGACAGCTGCCAAAATTTTACATAAAGTTTAATAGAAATACAGTTCTAAAACCATTCTCCTGATACATTCATTTAAAAACAGTGGAAGACTGGGGAAAATATAATAAAAAATACGACGCTTGAAAGGAAAAAAATATCAAGCGACATGTTGACAACTTTACACTAGAGCACTTTAGTTTTTATTTTAGAAAAAAATCGTAAAAATCGTTTTAGCATTTAAACTGCATGTAAAATTCATTGGAATTAAGTAGCTATGACTAATAGGCGATTTAAAAAAAAAATTCTAAAATTTTAACTTTAAAATGCTCTAGTGTAAAGTTGTCAACATGTCGCTTGGTAATTTTTGCCTTTCAAGCGTCGATATATTCGTGCTTAGTTTGTGCATACAAACAGACATATTACTAAAGAAGACAATGTTTTCTTATACATATCAAAAACTATTAAGTCAATCTATTCTTTCATAAAACACTTCAGAACTCAGCGTTCAGCGTTAAGCAAGTACGGAACCACCTCATCAATACTAACGTCCCCAACAAATCCTACGAAGAAAACATCCTCAATAAAGGTGGCAGTGAAGGAACGTAACACTGGTAATTGCAGCAGGAGAGTAGCAACCCTCTCGTCGTCTGGTTGACAGATGTTGCGGAGCGACCGGAGAACCTTCATCTGATAGTCTTGTAGCTTGCGGGTTAGGATATCAGGAGCTCCATCTAAAGATCACAATGAAAGTGTTGATTATTTAAGACTGTCCAAAGAAATAAATGTTCCTTGGATTGTTTTGAATCAACAAAATGTTTCCTACAATAAAGGCAACACTTTCTGTCTGACTAGGCTAGCTATCACCCTGTTACTTGAGTGAGCCGCCAAACGATTAGATATTTTCCGGCTGAGGGCTTGGAAACCAGTTCTTTTCATTTCCCTCTCTTGGTTGGAAACGCAACGGTGATGTCTTTGGTATTATTTGTCCATGGATAGCCACTTACCATCAGGTTGATCATCACTTTGTTTGTCGGTTAGGCCTGGACCACCATGAATCAGAGAAAAAGTTAACGACAAAGTTTTATACGAAACATCTAACCAAAACTACAAGCTTTGATAGTCTAGTATAGTCGGGGCGCGAAGCAGGAAAAAATTCGTACATAGACCTGTTATTACCTGTCTCTGTCACTCCCGCGTAAATATAATGCGTCTCGCTCGCACAGAACGGCGGCCATTGCACTGTGCGAGCGAGACGCATTATAATTACGCGGGAATGACAGAGATAGGTAATAAAAGGTCAATGTACGAAATTCTTCCTGCTTGGCGTCGGGACTTTAGTAGACAAGCGGGCTGCAGTAATAACAAACCAGGGCAAAACAGGCACAAGGCCCTCAAATGCGCATTCTCCCTGTCCGAGATGCGGAGCTGGTCCATGTGTCCTATGAACTGGTGCAGCCTGGACAGCGTGGCGCTCACCTCCGCGATGCGCTCGTCTGAGTAGTCCGACACTGTGATCTGGAAATAAAAGTTTTAGTTTAACTTTGGTTTAATCAAACTCTGAATAGGACTTCTGATTCAAAACTGTCGCTTAAAAAGTATTTATTTATTTTTCTAAAAATGTAACTTTTTAAGCGTCAATTTTGAGGTAAGGAGTTTGATGTTGTAGCGGCATTTCTCTCATTGGTCGATTATTTTACGTATATTTTTCTAGCAATTTTTTCATTACATTTCGTTACTAAATATTCTACTTACAACCACCACTCGTCATCACATCTCATTACTCCTCTCAACTCCCAACCATCTACATACAACTAGATGTCACAGTTCACTCACCTCCGGCTGCGACATCTCGCACGCCCCCACGACCTCGCTATTGGGGTCGGCCCTGTCCCTCAGCTCAGCTTGAAGGTGCTGGGCTAGGGCCGGCAGCAGGGACCCCAGGCCCAGTGCCGCTGACCACCGGACCAGCCCTAGCACGAAGAGTTCTGGCCAAGACTTGCGGAGTAGAGACACTTGGATCTCGAACCTGGGGGAAAGAGTTGAAGCGAAGCCGTTGCATTTAAGGGTAATAAATAATAACTGTCAATTTAAAAAATCCCCTGAGACTTATTTTCATTAGAAAAAGAGCTCCATCTCAATCACGTCGGAAGAGCGCATTCGACGGAGCGCCACGACCCAGTCAGTGCCTTTCAATCACCCGAAGCACTCGCACGTCACCTTTGTACTCGTTGTTTCACATAAATTATACCACCTATTTACAGTACCAAGTAATTTATTTGGGCTAGTTACCCCTGTTTTAGATAGTAAGTGACTACCTCCGCTCTACGGGGAATATTAAAAATTTGTATTTTAATAATGGTCCTGTATTTTAATAAACATTGATTTTTGATAAAAAGTTTAATTAATTTTTGTTGTTTTTAATAATTACCTAACATTATGTACTATGTTATAATCTGTCGTGTCGTGTACAAGAACCGTATTTCATACATTCGATTATCCGAATGCCTAATGGCAACAATACTGTATTAGAATCCGTCCACAAACAACTCACGGCAACGCCACAACAGCGGGCAGCGTCCGCAGCCAGCGCGCGCACGCCGCGAGCAGCCGCGCCGCCGCCTCGCACGCCGCGTGCAGCCGGAGCGCCGGCGCCGCGCCGCCGCCGCCCGCCGGGAGGGACAGCGGCAGGGTTAGCGACTCGGGGGTTGTTAGGATGCCGGGGTCTGAACCTGTACAGATACATAGTTTACGTTTTTAACAAGCTTTTATTAGTTCCATTATGTATCTGTGTAACGGAAACATTGAATATGATTTTGACTTCCTTCAAAACGTTGGAATAAATCGAAATTTGGCATACTTAAAGCTGCAAACATACTATAAAGCTGAAAACAAACTGTCGGACGCGGCTGAAGGATGTGACGTAATAGGTATCTAGATAATGAATATACACTTAAGCTGTGCAAACTATCGGAGGTAAGTCGCGGACGTGACCTTGAGGCACCTTGAGGCGTTCGGATGTCCGAGAGCTATCTGGCGCGCTGGATGTTTTTGTCATGTGCACATTATCAGTCGCGGCTGTCAGCCGCGTCCCATCGGACGCGGCTTATAGTATGTTTGCAGCTTAAGCCGCGGCTGATCGGACGCGGCTGATAGCCGCGGCTGATAATGTGCACAGTCTTTGAGACGTGGCTTCCGGACGCGTTCCAACGCCTATTCCACAGAGTACTATCACGCATATTCCACAAAGAACTGTAGACGAAGAAACATGTAGAGTAGTGAAAGTGAGGACGATTTTCTTGAATTAGCGGCGGCTGCTTTATGTTGTCCACCCAAAAAGAAAATAAAAAGAAGCATTTGGGTCCATGAGATAAATAAAGAAAGGACAGAGTCTGGTGAATTCCACACTTTGTATCCACATCTGTTAAGAGATGAACGTCGGTATAAACTTTATTTAAGAATGAATGAGGACTGATTTAATTTTTTGCTAAGTTTAATCGAAAATGACATTGAAAAAGAATTAACACAGTTTAATTTAATTTTAATTTATAATTATATAGTAATTCCCTGTAGCGAACATACTCAATAATTCGTTCGTCCATTTTTAATAGATACGTACGTTCTTCCTTCTGACACAGAGTACTAATGCCTTCTGACGCATGGACGCGTCCCGCACCCCGTGCATACTATGAAATACCGTCCGCGGACGTTTTCGGCTGATAAAAACATCCAGCGCGCCAGATAGCTCTCGGACGTCCGAACGCCTCAAGGTGCCTCAAGGTCACGTCCGCGACTTACCTCCAATAGTTTGCACAGCTCAGTGTATATTCATTATCTAGATACCTATTACGTCATATCCTTCAGCCGCGTCCGTCAGCCGCGGCTGATAATATGTTTTCAGCTTGACTGATCCATGTCAATTCTAAATATTAATAAAAAAAAAATAGAAAAAAAAAACGCCGAGGAATTAAGTTTCATTTCAAAAAATCAAACTAAAAAATAAAAAATAAATTGGATTTTCTATAAAAGCGTGATTTTTAGTTTTTTTTTTTTTACTATTATTTATTACAATAAATTACTCAGGTTACAGTTTGTCTATTCAAAGCGGCATGTGAAGGTACAGCTTGCCAAATCCGTAGACAGAACGCTAGTGCAAGATATATGTTACCTTCATTCTGCTGGGTGTCAGCGGCGTGTAGAGCCGCTAGAGGCACCTCGGGGGGCGTGGCGCCGTACGCCGACTGGAGATATTCGTTGATTGCACCTGCATTTAAATAATAAATTCTTATAAAGACAACTTATTCTAGCATGTAAAAAAGTTAAAACTATCCCGTTAAGCAATGCTACTGTACCTACATAAATAAATCATTCACTATTTACTATAAACAAATCACCATACTTTAAATCACATTTTACGTTTACTTACAAATAAAACAAGTGTTTAAACTTTTAAAAACTAAATACAGAAATTAACCATTAAGGTGTCCTCCGTCATGCGTATCACAATAATACATTGTCATCAGAACTAAACCAACTTATAAAATATTAATTAGAAAAAAGTTTGAATATAATCAAATCATATTTTATTTTCTTTACTTCTACACCAATATTAGGATACAGTCAGGAGGGGTCAAGCCCCCGCAAATTCATCTCCATCTACTCATGACTAAACCCCTCCCCGCTAGTAGGATAGCCAGCGATAGAAGCTAGATGTAGCTTACCAAACTGCCCCATCTTGAAGAGGTTCTTGGCGAGCTGCGTCTGCAGCATGAGCTGGCCGGCGCGCCGCGCGCCCTCCACGTCGGAGGAGCCGCCGCTCAGGTACGGGGACACTGGAAGGGGGAATGTCAATTAAATAACAAAATTTTAGTAACAAAAAATAACCGACTTCAAAATTACTCAAAAAATACTTGTCAGATCTCGCTCAAATTTATGTGGGACCACATGACAAGCACCCGCTTTCGATTAAAAAAAGAATCATCAAAATCGGTTGACCCAGTCCAAAGTTCTGAGGTAACAAACATAAAAAAAATACAGTCGAATTGAGAACCTCCTTTTTTTGAAGTCGGTTAAAAAATAATGCTAAACTTTCATGGCCCCACTAGGATTCCTCGTGTCGTGGATGCCATAGACAACACAAAGACAAGAACACACACACCCGGACCGAGAACAGAAATTCGAACTTCTCATTTAAATTATTGAAATTTCAATTTCAAACGTCTTTAAAATTTCTGTTTTGTTGGGAATCGAACCTAGGACCCTTCGAATTTCGGTTCGGTATGGTAATCTTTACGCAATGAGGATCGTCAAATTGTGTTGTAGTGATCGGCGTGGCGGTTCATAAAATGTTTTTTTTCTTTCTTTCATTGTTCCAACCAACCTGCATTCCCCTTGTTGAAGGCGACTGCAGCCGCCAGCGCGAAGTTGAGAGCGGGCGCTGCGGGGGACACGGCGCCGAAACCATCGCTCGGCTCTTCCTTAGGGTTTATCTAGAAAAAGTCATTAATTACCAGTAAATTTTGAATTAAAAAAAAAACTCCCGTCAGTTTTATTTTCACCAAAGGAAGTAAAGAGCTCATGACCTTGAAACGCCAGAATACATCTTCATATATTGTAGCTAAGAACCATCTCGATCATGTCAGCGTTCAAACAAAAAAAAACATAATCGGTCCATTCATTCAGAAGCTATGATGTCACAGACAGACATCCAGATACTTCAAACTTATAACACCTTTGCTTAAAAAATTGGAAAAACTTTCATCACAAGTAAAATGTTTGACGTCCAGCGAATCGGATATGGGTCAGCTATATAAATTTTATTCAGACGTGACTTTTATAGAAACAGCCGGCAAATGTGCTGACGATCGACCCGATGGTAAGTGGCTATCGTCACCCATGTACATCAGGAACACCAAATGCATCACTGATGCGTTGCCGGCCAAGAGAGATGAAAAATAAAGAAAGAACTGGCTCACTTATTTGCTGAACTGGCTCACTTATTTGTTGAACTGGCTGACTTATTTGTTGAACTGGCTGACCTATTTGATAAACAATCTTGGCACCACTTTTAGTGGAATATTTATTTAAATTTGTTTAAAAAACAATATTAAACAGAAATTAGATTTCGTACTAAATAACTGTCAATTTATCAAATAGGAACTCGTGTAAAATAAAAGACCAGAGTACAGATAGTATAAATGTCGTTTACCTGCTGCCCCTGCCCCGCGAGCCCCAACAGCTTAGAATACGCCGCCTGTCTTTCGTGCTCCCGCTCGCGCGCCTCGCCCTTCGCCTTGTCCACGATCGGCTTGCGCTCGTGTTGGACCGCTGTCGGACACGGGCCGCAAGAATTATGGCTCATCGGATTGTTGGATACTCGGGGTACATGGTTCATAGTGAATTGTGAATGGGAGAGAGGTGTGGCTCATCAGATTGTTGGATACGTCATGGTTCATGGGGAATTGTGAATTGGAGAGAGGTATGGCTCATCGGATTGTTGGATACATGGTTCATGGTGAATTGTGAATGGGAGAGAGGTATGGCTCATCAGATTGTTGGATACATGGTTCATCGTGATTGGTGAATGGGAGAGATGTGTGGCTCATCGGATTGTTGGATACATGGTTCATGGTGAATTGTGAATGGGAGAGAGGTATGGCTCATCAGATTGTTGGATACATGGTTCATCGTGAATTGTGAATGGGAGAGAGGTGTGGCTCATCGGATTATTGGATACATGGTTCATGGTGAATTGTGAATGGGAGAGAGGTATGGCTCATGGGATTGTTGGATACATGATTCATGGTGAATTGTGAATGGAAGAGAGGTATGGCTCATCAGATTGTTTGATACATGGGGTACATGGTTCACCGTGAATTGTGAATGGGAGAGGTATGGCTCATCGGATTGTTTATCAAAGGGGGTATATCATTAATATCAAGGAGACAGAGTAGGGAGATGTGTTGAGTTTCTTTTTTGTTTTAGACATCTCTTTGATACAGTGATAGAATCAAAATTGAACATTTACTTATCCCAAATAATGCATCTTTAATAGGAGAGGAGTGTATTGTAATGGTGTGAGATTTGGCATACTAAATAAAAGTACAGGAAGTTATACATTGTAGTATGAATCAAATTAGGTATGTTATACACTCAATTTAGAAAATAAAACATTTATTAGCGTCAATGCAAAGTAACCCTTTGAAAATTTGAAAAAGGTAAAATGAAGCCTCCAGGTCTTTAATGACAATGTGAGGGGTATTGGTTAGGGTCTATCACCCTTTCCAAGTGTGGATGGGGAGACTTTGGGAACATTATGGTGAACTCTCAAGTGTGCAGATTTCCTCACAATGTTTTTCTTCATTGAAGCAAGTAATAAATAACTTCTAATATGCATATTATTATTATTTTTAAAACTTAGATGTGGACCAGGATTCAAACTCAAGCCCTGCATTTGGAAGGCCAATGTTTAAACTGCTAGGCTATCACTGCTCATGCTGCTTAAAATGAAGCCTGGTCATCACAGTCAGAATAAAAAGACCCTAATGCCCCAACTCAGAGTCACAAACAGTTACTTTAATTGCTCCCTTAGTAAAGAATCTCCATACAAATTCTGTACTAAGGAGCAATTAAAGGATCCATTAGTGACTCTGAGTTGGGGCGTAAGACTGTTTACTAAATGAGACTCTTCTAAAAACTGTTCATGAAATTCAAAATAATTTATTCATATAGGTGTCACTGATACACTTATTCACGTCATTTTTTTTTAATCTACCAGGTTTTTGGAAAGGTGCTTTGTCATGGAGGACAAGAAAAGCCGTAAAGAAACTCCTCAGCACATCTATTAAAACTAAAAATACATTGGTTTATTTATTACAAAAAAATTCTCACTATCTTGAACGGAACTGGTTGCAGAGCTAGTCATTTACATGCATCTTTTTCATTTAAGTGCTCACATATACATAATCAATATATGACTAACTATCCATTAGTAACTAGCAGTACTCACAGTCACTTCTCATGCCGCAAGCAAGACACTTCTGCAGCCGACAGTACTGGCAGCGGTTGCGGTGATGCTTGGTGACCTCGCAGTTCATACTGCCGCGGCACTGGTACCCCAGCTTCTTCCGGATTGACCGCTTGAAGAAACCTTTGCAGCCTGCAATGGTTATGTTACTGGTTAGTATATGATTGGAAGTTGATGTACAGAGAGACTTGTAATGATTGTGCTTGTGTTCTTAAACTTACCTCAACTGCCCTCTTTGAGAATCAATTTTGCAAAGCTCGACTTCTTATTAAGCAAGAAAATATGCTTATGATGAATGATTTTCTTTATGGCAACATATACATTTTTTTGTTTGAATCACCTTAATGTCTCCAAATATTTTATGACTTACTTCTCTTCTTCAAGTCTAACGCCCCAACTCAGAGTCACTAATCTTTACTTAAATTGGAGCGATTTACAAAGTAGTAGTAGTTAGTACAAAATTTGTATGGTGATTCTTTACTAAGGAGCGATAAAAGTAACCGTTAGTGACTCTGAGTTGGGAAGTTAGTCTTTAGTCTAGGAAGCCAGTATATTTTTTTTCTTCTCACTTCTTTTATGACTGGCGCTGATCTTTTCTTCTTGTCAATGGGGCACCATGACCATTAACCATCAGGTGGCTCGTCCGCTTGTTCATCAGGTATTTTAATATGAAACGTAATAGACAATTGAGACTTGAGTGACAGTTACCTTCACAGCTGATAGCACCATAATGCCTCCCAGATGCCCGGTCTCCGCAGACGATGCACAACTCCAGGCCACCCACTTCACCAGGACTGTATTTCAATTCCATTTGATCTTGAGCTTCCATTTCAACTGTTATGAGATATAAAAGATTAAATTATATATTTATTAGTCCAGTGTTTTCATACCAAGCTGTTAGTTTCAAGCTTTAAATAAACATAAGTAAAGCTTTTTATGAAACGAAACCTACCTAATATACCACGTTGGTACATACTTACATATAAAATTAACTGAGTCTGATGACAACGTTGGGACTGATGAATGCAAATGAATTATGACCCATTTCTAAGTAGGATGGTAGTTTAAACAAATAATAAGATTGTTGTTTTAATAAGTACTTGTTGGATGGTTTTAATCACATTGTGATATTATTTTACGTAAGTAGAACGCGGAAAAAATAAAACTAGTTTTTTTACCTTTCACTTCGGCATTTATACCAGCGTTGTCGTGAAATAGTAAGGTCGCCGTATTAAAAATATGTACATTTATAACTTAACGCGAATAATGGATGAAACTAGTCCCATGCTCTGTGCATTCATGCGGAAAACAGAAAACCTTTTCTTTTACTACGTGATGAAGTTCAATAGTATGTACAGTTACTTTACCTTACTTGAGACTCGAGTTATAGGAACGCGTTTTTCTTGCTTCTTATTCTTGGAAACTGTATCATTGGATTTTTACACTAACGTTCTATTTATAATCACAGAAATACACATTTTCGATGTCAATTAAAATAAAAAGTTAAAATACAAACAAACAAAACAGAGAAAACTAAAAAATTACATTAAAATCATAGAGTAACTTTGAAAAGGAAAAAGAACGAATAATGGAATGGTGAATGATACAGATTATATAATTGAATGAAATGAAATGAATGAGCAACCAAAGACCAACATTTTACACAGATTAATAATGTAGGTAACTGCAAGCTTCGACGGATCAAGACGTTGTATGAATTAGACAATAATAATATAATTTTCCATTGTTTTAAGATTATCTTATATTCGAATGGCTGGTCAGATGCTGCTGGACCTATCAGCCTTTACAATTTTCACGCGGAGAGAACCGGCTGTAGTTCCATAGTTACTTTTAAGATGTGACAGTAGATGGCGCTACAAATCTTTCAAAAAACAATTTTTTCCGTAATTTGGACATAATATCCCGTAATAATGTCATAAGTTTTTATTTGTAGTAGCTACATTTTTATCACGTCGACAAAGTGGTAGTGTCAGTGGTGTAGCGTGGGTTCCCGCCACCCGGGGCCGACCGAAAATTTGCCGCCCCCCAATGATCTTTGCCGCCCCCATATAAAATATTTTTTTATTAAATATTCACTTTCTTGTTTTTTTCATATCGCAATTTACATAAAAATTTAAATAAAACAAATATTTATTTATTATTTATATTTAAAAATCGAGTGGCTTGCCGCCCCCTCTTCATGTGCCGACCGGGGACATGGTCGCCCCGGCGCTCCCCACGCTACGCCACTGGGTAGTGTATATATATAGGTACTCCCCTACACGCACATTGGAGATGATTTTTTTAGTCCACCCCTAGGTATAAGGGATCGTTGGATATATCATTAAAAAATATTGTAGGTGTGTGCTAATTACCTATTGTTACAGTCTAGTTGAGTATCCCTTTGGCCCGTCAGCTAAATGTTGGTTTTATACAAGGAAAAATTCATCCATCCAGCCATCCATCAGTCTTTAGAGTAGAAAGTATATGTTCCTTGCTTTAGAGGTCCAATACTGGACAAAGGCCTCCTCTAACAAACGCCACTCTGACCGGTCTTGAGCCTTCCGTATATATCAATCAACCAACATTCATACCAGCACCAACACGTGTTTCGCCCCGAAATGGACTTGATGACTACTTAACTAAGTATATTAGTAGTGTGGTGACATGCCATAGTAATTTATTAGTTGCCGACATTGAAGTATAATGTCATAGAACAGACATCTCGAACAAAATGTGTGTCCCGCCGGGAGGTTCTATTTTAAAAATTAAGTCCCCGTTCTCCTTTCAAAATCGAACGAATCCATTGAAAATTGAAGCCGATTGGCGTCAATTCATCGGGACATACATCGTGTTCGCGGTGTCGGTTCTACATGCTAGTAATAATACTTCAATGCTTGGGAGTCAGTTTTTTCTTTCTTTATTTCTTTTTCTTTTCTCTTTCTTGGCCGGCAACGTATCAGTGATGCTTTTGGCACGCATTGCTGATGTCCATATGGGACGATAGCCAGTGACCATCATGTGGATTCAGCTCATATACCTACCGGTTATTTCCATAAAAAATGACGTTCGTGTATTGAAAAAATACTAACATGAATAAATGATTTTGATTTGATTTGATCTATAGTTTTCGGCGAGTGGCGTATGCTGTGATGGAATGGCGATATGTAGCCACCAATAATTTCCTCGGCGCACTCACTTTGGTAAAATGGATGGAAAACAGAGAGAACTTATATCCGATAGTGTTTCAAAGTAGTATTTTCCCTGCCAATTGTTACCAGTCAGCAACCCGTTAGTTCCTATGACAAAGATTCCCGATTAATCGAATGATTTTTAGATTATAATTACATAGGACCTAAAAATTTACAACTCTTTCCAATACATAATATTATCTTTGTGGGAGGTTCCCTCTAATATTAAGAAACAGACTGCAATAGGAAAATTCTTTATTAATCAATGTGAACATCAAAAATATGAAATATTTGTAAAGTAAACAGGGAATAAAGTTAATTCATCTGCAGGGTATTCATCAAAAGAAACAACGAAACAAATTCTTTTAATTCCCGTTTAATTAGAAACAAAGCAAGCGAGAGAGCGCAAAATTGTAATAAATGTGAAGCACTTTTTTAAGCAATTCAGAACGAATGCTGGCTTTAATAAATACTTAAGTAGAAGAGCACTGTTATTTCCCTTTGAGACTGGCCAAAGAGAATAGTAGAAGAAAAATGGGTACCCCCGGTGGGGTGCGCCCGCCCCCCGGGGGTATTGCTTTGAATAAAGAAAAGTTAAAATTTTCTTAAAACAGGGAGGTGGGTGTTCGCTATCTATCTTCGTTTAAGTATTGGCAAAAATGACCCCCCGATATTCCGTCTCGCTCCCACCTCGTCGATGTCATTGGTCCGTTTTTAAAAGACGCAGCGAGGGAGCGAAGGCTTTCTTTAGAAATCTTTTTAATCACGAAGAAATCGTTCGGAAAGTTCGCTTGAAAGGTTCTTTGGTGAAGCTTTGCTCGTATTATTTTTGTACCCACTTATAAAGTTTCATTTATTTGAAACGACAAGTTTTATAACAAGTTATACTTATAAGTAAATATTAGTTTTTAGTCATCACCTATTTGTAGGTATGTCACATAATTAGGCTATCTTATTATTTGCTTAAAAATTTGCAACACATGGAAACAAAAAATAATATCAAAATAATGGTAAAGGTAAAGGTGAAGTTAATACAACTATCTACTCGAATATATCTACATTATTCTTAGACGAATATAATTTTACATAGAACTGAAGAACCACATTTTACATATTATGCCAATTGAATTCTTACTCTAAAACATTTCATTGTTTAAAATTTCACTTTACCTTTTTGTATCCCTATAAGGAGGGATTGTACAGTGGTTTGAATATTAAGGTTCCGTTCTATGCTCATGGATTCGAATCTTGTCCGCACAGCCGAACTCTACTCTAGAGCGCGATCTCAGATCTTACAAATGTAATTTTTACATACGATTTGACACATTCTCAAACCGATTTTTAAGATTGCAGAGAACTTAAGATCGGTTTATTAATACTAGCCTTAATATTTAACTATTCAAATTATTCGGATTCAAAGTTATTTAATTAGGAATAATGACTTTCTTTGTATGAACATACGCTTATCAAGAGAAACCTGTATAACTAAGAATTTTCAAAGGTATTTTGTATACTTCTTACAACAAAATGCGTGATCGGCCATAGCTAACTTTACATCTAAGAGGAGACTCGACCCGGGCAGTGGGACAGGTATGAGGATGTTGAATTAATAGGTTATGTAAAAAGTAAAAAAGAGGAAAGATTTTATTATTTGTTTGCATTGAATAGGCTCCGAAACTACTAAACCGATTTCAAAAATTCTTTCACTGTTGGCAAGCCACCCTATCCCCGAGTAACATAGGCTATATTATATTTTCAAAAAATTAGGGATCTTTAATAAAACTCCAATAATGTAACCCATGGTGTAAAAAATAAGAAAAAAGAAGCAAAGCGAGGGCGGATACTCGTTAATAATAATTACAAAAAAAATACCGAATTCAAAGAAACGGTCTTCGAAAACCTAGTTGCTATATCAAAATCGTCATAGTATATCTATGTATAAAAAACAGAAAAAATGTTTGTAGGGATATCCTTTATAGACTTTGAAACCATCCAACCGATATGCCCCAAAATGATTTTATTTGAAAAGCAATAATGCGAAGATGGTTTAAGACCACTAAAACAATACTTTAGGCACATACTCGATTTTCAACTTTTTCCATAAATTTTTTTTTGCGTTCATACACGCTGGGTATCCACTAGTCTATACTAATATACATATAAAGAGGAAAGATTTGATTTTTTGTTTGCATTGAACAGGCTCCGAAACTACTGAACCGACTTCAAAAATTCTTTCACTGTTGGGAAGCTACACTATCGCCCAGTAACATAGGTTATATTATATTTTCAAAAAAATAAGGGATCCTTAATAAAACTCCAATAATGTAACCCAAGGTGTAAAAAAATAAGAAAACCGAAGCAAAGCGAGGGCGGTTACTCGTCTTTAATAATTATGTAGTTGCCACAATTTCACATGGATATCATTAGTCAGTTTTAGATCTACAATTCAAAGATATGGTACTTAATATCATGGAAAACGCGGGTAAGCTATGGGCAGACCGCTTGTTATAAACATTGGAGTGTCTGTTTGTAATATTAAAATAACCGTTTTTTACTAAATACATTTGGATTATACACGGTATATATGCCAAAACAACATTTTTCACAATTTTTGTTTGTCTGTCTGTCTGTTTGTTCCGGCTAATCTCTAAAATGGCTGGACCGATTTTGACGGGACTTTCATTGGCAGGTACGAGTAGCTGATGTAACAAGGAGTAACTTAGGCTACTTTTATTTTAGAAAAAAAAGTTTTGTTTATAAACTGATATGATTTGTTCTAAAAACGGACGATAGGTAGTGTTACACTTAGGAGTTGAAAACAAGACGTAACATAATATGCCATTTAGTTAGATAATAGGTAATGAATGTACATAGATACTTAGTCTATTTTTTTAGACGACACTAACCCCCGTATTCAAGAACAATACTTGTTTAAGTAAAGAAGCAATACTATGTGAAGTAAGGCATTTCTCAGTGCGTTCGTCATGGCAACCCTTCTGTTTCACAGTCGACCCTTAAGTATCACTTGGCTGTGCGGACGCACAAGCTGTATACAAGCCTCTTATTGGTCCATTTGATGCGGCTAACTTCACTCTAGTCATTTGACACAAGCAAAAGACAAAGATAACAATAAAAACAATCGATCCTTTCTTTCTATTTTGATAGAAGTCAAACCAACACTATGCGTTCGGTAAAGTATTCAAGAACTTGAATACGGGGGTTACCCCCGTATTCAAGAACAACACTGTGAGGTCTCACAGTGTTTGCGAGTGCATAGTGGCATTAAAATCATTTCGTAAACAATACTTGATTGAAGTCCTTCGCTGTGCGTTTGTCAAAATCGATAAAGTAGCTGCTGAGCTACTTTACCGAACGCATAGTGTTGGTTTGACTTCTATCAAAATAGAAAGAAAGGATCGATTGTTTGTATTGTGTTAGTATCATAAAATAAATAAATTCGACAAACACAAAATGTAAAATATTATACCTGTTTATAAATCAATAAATTCATGAAATATTATTGTAAACATTAATTGATTCATACTTTAGTTGTTTAAGTTACAAAGGTTATTATAAATATCAAATGTTAAGCAATACGGTTGTGCTACTGTCTTGCAGCCGCCATATTTCGAATGAGATAGGGGGCAGCACTTTTGTGACATGGAGATTGTATAAAAGCAAGTATGTTGGAGGTAGTGGGCATTATTGCTGTTCGTTAATTGTGCGATTATAATAAAAGTGTGTACTCGTGCCAGTGCAGTGTTATCATTTATAGTGTCCTTTAACACGTCAGAAGTGTCCGTTTTCGCCACATCGGTTGTTCCACGCTTACAATGAGTAATCGACGCACCAGCTGTCCTGTTGTTTCAAGCGACGACGAGGAACCGCTTGTCCCGCCTCCGAAAAAGGCACGAAAACCTCGTAATACGCGACGACCAAACAACAATGAGCGCATAAGTCAATTGGAAAAGCAACTCGAACAATTAATTCAAAGCAGAAATTCATCGAAGCCGCCAGAACAATCAAATAACCTTAGAGAGGAAGTTGTGCAACAAAACAACATACAGGACACTATTTTATCTGCAGGTACGTGTACCAGTATTAATAGCAAAACTCATTTTACCGCTGCAACGATTACACCAACAACACTTCCCGTCGTTGTTGGATCTTTTTCAACACCTACCCCCTCAATAAGTGAAGAAGGAAATGCTTGCTTACCTCCTACCGTTTCATGGAGAAATACCGGCGAACTTTCACACGCTCCACCGCCAATAAGCTTAAATTCTACGCAACAAATAGCTCAAAACCCATCGATTGACAACACAAATAACCTGAGGTTTATCGGTAAACCAGATAACGTACCAAAATTTGATGGTAATTCTCATTCTTTGTCTGTTCACGCATGGTTGCATCGATTGGAGTCGCTGGCGAAAATCTACGGCTGGGACGAAAGAACGCTGATTTACCACATGACCGGCAACTTGGAAGGCAACGCGCTACTTTGGTTTACCCACCAGAAAGATATCAATATCTCCTGGGAAGAATGGAAAAAGCGACTTCAAGACTACTTCCCTGCTGGCCGAGGACTCGCCGCTAAGTTATACGAATTTGTAACTATTAATAAACGCCGTGATGAGCAGGTAATAGATTTCTATTATAAAAAATTAGCACAGGGTAAAACTTGTGAACTTAGCGATAGTATGATTTGTGATGTTATAATTTATACATTAGGTGATCCATTACTGAAGGCAGGGGCTCGTGGTTTAGGCTGCAGAGATACGCGTTCCTTATTAAACTACTTAATAGATGCAGCTGTTGATATTTCACCATTGAAAAGTAACGAGTCTTCTTCGAAGGACCTTAACAGACCAAAATGCTTTACCTGCGGACGTAGAGGTCATTTATCAGTTCAGTGTAGAAATAATTTACGTTGCGAAGTTTGTAACAAAATAGGACATCAAACAGAAAACTGCAGATTTTCGAAACAATGCTCGCACTGTAACAAAGTAGGGCATGATCGCGAAGAATGCTATAGCCTCAAAAATATTCCAAGACCTAAGACGTCAGCTCCTAAAACTAATACCACTGTTCAAGTTCACGACGGAAATCGCGATATGAAGTCAAAAGTATACAATATTCATCCAGTAGACCAAGGGGACCGTAAATATCACAAAAATGCCGTTGTTAATGGTATTCAACTGTCAGCCTACATTGACTTAGGTAGTGCATGTAATACGATTACAGTTTCAGCCGCAAGAAAGATTAATTTGGTATACAACAAGCAATGTAGTACGAGTATTAAAGGCTATGGCGGTCAGATTATCATACCAGAAGGTGAATCTTCTCTTCAATTATGTATTGATGGTGTTTGTGTGACTTGTTCTGTCCTTGTTGTTCAGGATAACCTGCAAGATACTGATATGATTGTGGGCCGCGCGTTTAGTGAATTACCCGGCATTTGCTTAACTAAAACTACAGATACACTAACATTTTCTAAAATCAATGAAAATAATATTATTATTAACACAGAATTGCCATTTCCAAACGAACAAGAAGTCACGTTATCTAAAATAGAGCTTAAGATTCCTCTTGATACAATAATTACCCAAGGTTTAAATAAAATAACTGTTTACACGGAACACGTTGATACAGACACCATCAGGGTTCATCGTTCCGAGCATAGGTCATTCGGTAAAGAAGTAGATATTCCTGAGCAAGTGACAGATATGCGGGATAGTATTGGGTATATAAACGTATATAACTTACAGTGTCAACCTCTTACCTTGTACTCAGCTGCCTGTATAGCTCGAGGTCATATAGATAAAAATAATTCAATGCAGCTTGATACGGATTTAGATAATAGCAATATACCGGATCTCCAACAAATTTTAGAAAAATTTTCGCATTGTTTTGATGATAACTGCAGGGTGGGTGAAAGCGACGTGCAAATGAAAATTGAACTAACTACCGAAATACCTTTTTACTATCGGCCTTACCGTATGTCTTTAAAAGAACAGGAAATAGTTCGTAGTATTATTCAAGATTTAACTGAAAAAGATATCATTGAACCAAGCAATTCCCCTTATGCTAGCCCCGTCATACTCATTCCAAAAAAATCGGGAGAATATAGAATGTGCGTTGACTACCGACAGTTAAATAAATTAACCAAGAAAGACCGTTACCCCCTTCCAGTCATTCAAGATCAGTTAGACAGACTGAGTAGCGAGAAATGGTTCACAAAATTAGATTTAGCGGCAGGTTTCCACCAAATCAAAATGCATCCCGATAGTCGCAAATATACCGCATTTGTCACACCATTTGGACAGTTCCAGTATAAAAGGATGCCTTTTGGCCTGGCAAATGCGCCAGCTGTTTTTCAACGTGCTATAAATCTCCTTCTTAATCAGTATAGATTTGAATTTGCATCAGCTTACGTTGACGATATTCTCATATTCTCCAAGACTGTGTCTAGCGGCCTTAAGCATCTTGAACAAATTTTAGAATTGATAAGTAGTTCCGGTTTAGTGTTACGAAGAGAAAAGTGTAGCTTTTTGAAGACCCAAATAGAATACCTCGGACATGTGATATCAGTAGGTGAAATACGACCTTCTCCAGATAAAGTAGAAGCGCTTAGTAATTTTAAGGAACCGACAGACATACACGAACTAAGACGATTCATAGGACTAGCAAGCTATTTCAGAAAATTCATCATGTCCTTCGCTAATAGAATTAGACCTCTTTCATTGTTATTAAAAAAAGATATTTCATGGCACTGGGGTGACGAACAAAAGAAATCGTTTATTGATATTAAGTCTGCCTTAACTTCTAAGCCTGTCCTTGCCATATACAATCCTGAATACGATATTCAGCTTCATACCGATGCATCCAATCACGGTGTAGGTGGGATTCTGTTTCAAAAGCAACCACAAGGGGAGTTAAAACCTGTAGCCTACTTTAGTAAACAGACTACTACAAGCGAACAAAAATATCACTCCTACGAATTAGAGGCAATGGCTGTGGTGCTTAGTATTAGGAAATTTCGTGTTTATCTGTTAGGACGAACATTTACTGTAGTTTCAGATTGCCAAGCCTTGAGTGCTACGTGGACTAAAAAAGACATGCTTCCAAGGATAGGGCGTTGGTATCCTGGTGGGCGTTGGTGGCTCGAGTTACAGAGTTTTGATTTTACGGTAGAGTATCGACCTGGTGCAAGAATGCAGCATGTGGATGCTCTTAGTCGTAGTGCGCTTCCCTTGCAACATATCACTGAAGAGAACTGGGTAGTTGCGGTGCAAAATAATGATCCTAAATTGCAAAATATTATCAAGAATGTCAAAAGCAAAGATTTTAAAGACTTATATAAATTCGAGGAAAATATTTTATACAGAAAAGTAGGTAGCGAATATAAAATTGTTGTCCCAAAATCAGTCCGTTGGAGAGTTACAAAACTTTTTCATGACGATAATGGCCACATGTGCGAAAGTAAAGTAATTGAACTTATTCAACGTCAATACTGGTTCGAAAAACTACGTAGGTTCGTCACAAAGTATGTAAAGGGTTGTATTTCTTGCCAATTCGCTAAAAAACCGACAGGTAAACAACGCGGTTTCTTAAATCCAATTGAGAAAGGAAATGTTCCTTGGCAAACTTGGCATCTAGATCATTTGGGCCCATTTTGTGTTTCAAGCAATGGAAACTCGTATCTATTAGTAGTTGTAGATGGTTTTAGTAAGTTTACTTGGTTACAACCTGTGCCAAATACTTGTGCAATCCATGTAGTATCGACTATGGATCTTCTTATTCGTGTATTCGGATTACCAAAGCGTATCATATCAGACCGTGGTAAAGCATTTACTAGCCAGATATTCGAAAATTATTGTAAGCTGAAACAAATTCAACATATTTTAAATGCTGTAGCTTGTCCACGCGCCAACGGGCAAGTGGAAAGAAGCAATCGCACTATTTTACAATCTTTGATTGCATACACAGGAGACAAAGACAGTGACTGGGAACGAATGGTACCACTAGTAGAAAGAGGGATCAACACTTCAGTGAATACCACCACACAAAAGTGTCCTTTCGAGTTAGTTTATGGTGTTAAGCCTAGGTTTGATATCGACTTACCGACGTTGCAACAAAATATGCGTGACTTACCTGAACTACGAGCCAACGCCCATGCAAATATTGTTAAATCTTCTATGAAATCAAAAGAAAGATATGATCGAAATAGACTGCCTTGTATAAACTATAAAGTAGGGGATTTAGTCCAGGTTCAAAGAAGAATAGTTAAGAAAGGTCTAACAAGTGGAAAATTAGTTGATAAATATGCTGGTCCTTACAGGATTACCAAAGTATATGACAATAATCGTTATAGAGTAATATCTTTAAATAAACGTGGAAGAAAGTATAATAATGTAATAGCAGCAGATCGAATGAAAAAGTTCATAGTACAGACGATTAGTGATAACGATAATACTGAAGATGAAATGTAATTTTTTATTAACCAAGTTAATTATATTTTTTTTCTCGTCAATATTAAAATAAATTTATTATTATAATTATTTGCCAATCGATGAAATAATAAGCGATAAATGTATTACTATTTTTCTTTATTTTGAGAAGAACTTATTATTTACTATTATATTCTTTTGTAGCTGTTTTTTTTTTTTTTTTTTTTTTTTTTTTTTTTTTTTTTTTTTAATATTATGTGTACTCAAATAACTGTATCTTATTATTAGCTAATATATGAAAGACTTTAAGTAACCAAGGAGGACAATCAATGGATTTTGAATGTAATTTGAATATGTGTTAAATTAATAAGTGAAAATTAATGTTTCATGTGAAAATTGTATTTAATAAGTAGTTGAAAATAAATTAAAAACTCAATAGTCATAAAAAAATATATCTTATACACTATTATCACATTTTACTTAATAATTTGTAATTGGTAACAATATAGGTATAAAATAACTATAAATATTTATTATACATAAATTTAAATGAAAATACAATTTATAGCATCTTGTTTCTCCATGAACTGGTGTGTCCAGCAATGATAAAACAGTAACGTCCTGGTGTGTCCGGCGACCATATTATGTCAATCCGCTTTGGTGTGTCCAGCGATAAAGTAGTAAAGATCACCCTGGTGTGTCCGGTGACGGTACAGCATTAACAGCCCTGGTGTGTCCGGCGATGGTACAGCATTAACCGCCCTGGTGTGTCCGGGTAGGACGACATTCGTCTTGGAATGAAATGCAATTACGAGGACGTAATATTTTATCAGGAAGGCCGAACTATAAAAGTAAGGTAGCATGTTTGTCAATTGTTTTAAATTTTCTTTCATCTTCTGAAATTATAAATAAAGTTGAGTCTTAACAAATTAAAATGTGTGAGTACCAAAAAGTAATAGTTGTTAATTACGAGGTCGTAATTGCATGTCAGGAAAGGCCGAATGTTAGTATCATAAAATAAATAAATTCGACAAACACAAAATGTAAAATATTATACCTGTTTATAAATCAATAAATTCATGAAATATTATTGTAAACATTAATTGATTCATACTTTAGTTGTTTAAGTTACAAAGGTTATTATAAATATCAAATGTTAAGCAATACGGTTGTGCTACTGTCTTGCAGCCGCCATATTTCGAATGAGATAGGGGGCAGCACTTTTGTGACATGGAGATTGTATAAAAGCAAGTATGTTGGAGGTAGTGGGCATTATTGCTGTTCGTTAATTGTGCGATTATAATAAAAGTGTGTACTCGTGCCAGTGCAGTGTTATCATTTATAGTGTCCTTTAACAATTGTTATCTTTGTCTTTTGCTTGTGTCAAATGACTAGAGTGAAGTTAGCCGCATCAAATGGACCAATAAGAGGGCTGTATACAGCCTGTGCGTCCGCACAGCCAAGTGATACTTAAGGGTCGACTGTGAAACATAAGGGTTGCCATGATGAACGCACTGAGAAATGCCTTACTTCGCATAGTATTGCTTCTTTACTTAAACAAGTATTGTTCTTGAATACGGGGGTTATTTTCATTAATGGAATATTAAAATATGTTGAAAATAAATTATACTTTTGGCATTAAATTGTTATCGGTTTTTAAATTTATTTAATTTTGTGTCAACCTTATTTTTAACCCCCGATGAAAAAAGAGGGGTGTTATAAGTTTGACGTGTCTGTGTATCTGTGTGTCTGTCTGTGGCATCGTAGCTCCCGAACGGATGAACGAATTTGATCTAGTTTTTAGGGTTCCGTAGCCAAATGGCAAAAAACGGAACCCTTATAGATTCGTCATGTCTGTCTGTCTGTCTGTCTGTCTGTCTGTCCGTCCGTATGTCACAGCCACTTTTTTCCGAAAGTATAAGAACTATACTGTTGAAACTTGGTAAGTAGATGTATTCTGTGAACCGCATTAAGATTTTCACATAAAAATAGAAAAAAAACAGTAAATTTTGGGGGCTCCCCATACTTAGAACTGAAACTCAAAAATTTTTTTTTCATCAAACCCATACGTGTGGGGTATCTATGAATAGGTCTTCAAAAATAATATTGAGGTTTCTAATATCATTTTTTTCTAAACTGAATAGTTTGCGCGAGAGACACTTCCAAAGTGGTAAAATGTGTGTCCCCCCCACTGTAACTTCTAAAATAAGAGAATGATAAAACTAAAAAAAATATATGATGTACTTTACCATGCAAACTTCCACTTAAAATTGGTTTGCACGAGATCTAGTAAGTAGTTTTTTTTAATACGTCATAAATCGTAAACCGCAATTTACCTCGATCAAAGTTACAACGAACTACAAGAACATTTATATTATGTTACTTGTTGCTACGGAACCCTGCATGGGCGAGTCCGACTCGCACTTGGCCGCTTTTTTTGTTTGAATAGCGACTTAATCGAGAGTGTTCTTAGCTACGTTTAAGTAAATAAAACAGTCAGGGTTTTTTAAATTTATTTTAAGTTTATGTTATTAAAAATAACGATAAAAAAGCTGTAAGTTTCTTTACCAAATTGGACTCGTCCAAGAAGTGGACTATAGTTCACACCTTTTAACGCTTCCCGCGCACGTCAGAATTTTTTTGTAGGACAGATAATCGAGCCGATTATTCCTCCCATATTATTTCTGACCGACTTTTTATAAGACGTGTGCGTTGCACAAAAAATCGGTCACCGATTATCGGTCGTGGGCGAATAGCCTAAGTAAAAAACAAGGCGAAACATTTTCCATTTTGCTAGTTGACAGCCAAGGAATGTGTACTCAGTTCATAACAGTCTGAAGGTACATGAGGCGGCGCCGTAACGCTGAAAGTTTGGTGATTTTCACTTACTGCAAGCAGTTTTACTTTTCACTTTCGCGGTTCGACTTGGTTTAAACTGGTTTAAGTTTTTCAAGTCAAGGCTTTTGTAATTTCCCTTTTTTTACAGGAAAACATAAGTGGGAAATATGTTCACATCTGGTTTACGTAAATACGTTTTCGAAAAAAAAATTGTAATAAATGGAAATATCATAATTATTATAAGTTTTACTAGCTGCCCGGACAGACTTCGTTCTGTCAAAAGTTAACAGTAAAAATTAAATATTTTTTTCCGAGTGATCACGTTATTTATATCTCAACAATAAACGACGATTACTTACAAAAATAAGTTAATATTTAATATTTCTTAACATTATGACTACCGATCCTACTTTCCATTGAAGATTATGAAGTGTCAATCCCGGAAAATTTAACGATTCTGGTGGATAGTTGACGACATCATCTTGATTAGTTGCCCAATCAACTGTATGTGAAATTTGTATGTCTTTAATTCACCGGCAATTTCATTTTGAAGTTTATTTCATCTACATCCGTAATTTTGGCAGCTAATATAGCTCAGCCACAAATGATCTTTGTAATTTTGAGAGACGTTTGGGAACACGTTTTGTATGAGCTCGATTGTTGTTTCAGTAAACTGACAAAAATATAATGCAGCCAGTCGAATTATTAACAGGGATTTTGCCATTACCAAGGTCAATGCTTGCTTGCTTTGAAAATATTTCTCCTCAATTGGGTTTGACGGGAAGCATATTGATATAATTATAGAAAACAATGTTCATATTTGCTGAGGTTTAAAAGAAATTACAGCATCATTTGAGGTTTGATACCAATGGGAATCATTTTCTAACAGCTGCAAACGCTGCTAGCAATGTTCGGGCAAAATCATCATTCTGACACATACCAAGAAAACTGGTCAAGGTTGTATATAGTGGTTGAATAAGTCGTTGTAGTACGTTCTGTGCAGTGAAATATACTCTTTGGCCAATTTCTAAGTTGACTGCTAAATGAACTACATTGGGATATATAACTACTATCTTTCATGAATGGGAAGAGAAAAAATGCGCGAAATTGCTTCATTAATACTAACGTAACGGCCCATTTGGTATTGGTTAACTTCATCAACAGAAATCTCAGCACTAACTTCAATCACAGCCATATCACTTCCTTTTGTTACATATTTGCAAATGTATTTTATAGATTTTACGGAATGGCAAGATTCAACATTGATGTGCGTCTTGAAAGTCTTTGATAGGATTGGTGAATAAGGAACAATGCAACGATTATCAATTTCGATATTTTGTTGATTTACTTTTACAACTGTTGATCTTCTTTTATTTGCAGTTGATCGATTGGCGACGATAAAGCGGTTAGCCATTATTCCCGGTACCTAATTGTTTCTGCTACTAATTCGCGTGGATACCGTTTCGATTTATTTACCATCTACCATACATGGTGAAACAAATTTTATATGAAAAGAAAAGTATTGTTTTAGTATTGTCCGCGCAATGTTTTTTTTTTTATTATTATTATAAAAACCTTCCGTGGACTCCAAGGAACATACAAAAAAAATTTTAGCCAAATCGGTCGAGCCGTTCTCGAGTTTAGCGCTTAGCAACATCCAATTTTATATATATAGATAACAAAACTATTTTGAGTTTTTTTTCGCTATTATTAAAACGTTACAATAAATCAAAATAATGTTTTGAATCACGGAACACAGACACAAGTGGAAATGGTACAAGTGTTGATTAGTATGGGAACCGTGCTAGCCAAATAAACACAAGGAAATCCATAATCGTATTATTTACAACTAAGAAACTCACATTTTAATTGGTTGTTACTTGTCAACTACGAATAGTCTAAGAAACTCGCTGTTTATAGTTGAAAATGCGCCTTAATCTTTGATGTTAATTCTTATTTTTCCATGTCTTATTCAGTGACCTTAGAACCTTTATCAATTATGATCATAATACTTTTCAAGTTTATCTATCCACCGCTAGATGGCAGTATTCTGCGTTACAAGTAATATATACTTAACTCCTTTACTAATAAGGTTGACAATACAATATCATACAATGACAATTATATGGAAAATAATTAAATAATTCCATCTACTGAACGTTAGATGTCGTGACTGGAGTCTACAATAGATTGAATAGCAACCTTAAAGTATTTCGGTAAGTTACATTTTTGGTTAACAACATCATACTGTGTTTGGTTTAGGCTTAGAGATGTGCGTTGTGCTTTTTGCCGCGTTATCGATATTTATATTGAAACTGGTACTGTCCGAGTGTCCGACATCATAAGATGTAGATCCGTCATATTGGTACTTAAACTGCTTGTTTTTGTACTGGCTATGTGAACCCTTGATCATTATTTTGAAAGCTTAAATCTCAAACACACGGATCTAAAAAAAGACGGACGTGATCCCAACAACAAATTCAGTGAAGAACCCATAGTAATACCAACTCTCTATTCGTACAAGTACACACACCCACACATTGACACCATACTGCGTCAATCGCGAATCAAAAATTACGCACACATGGAAAACTGGCGGCCATTGCTATGCTTCACTCTCGATTAGACGAGGTTACATTACGTGGCGTAGACGTGACCGTAGCAATTTTTATCAACGTTAGCTATCTAAACAGTCACGGAGTACGAAGCCTAGGCATTTTAGCAACGAAAATAAATATACTTTAATTATATGTCGATAAGTGAAATTTCAATGAAGCTAAACGTAGCTACAAAAACAATGCTGATATGAACTGGGATGCATTTCAACCTTAACATTATACAAATAAGGTAAATTTATTTTCTTGGAATTACATTTCTTAGACATGCTGTGCCAGTCACGTGCATGCGCTTATATTCCTCGTCAGGATCCTAGATTATGTACCAATGATTTCAAATAAAAAAAATCATTCATATTAATTTTATACATTTTTATGATACAACACAATACTTTATTGCACACCAAATAGCAGAACTGTACATACATATGACACATATCCCTAAAATAAAAAAAGAATATTATTATTATAATAAATTGTAATATTCATATTACGAAATACTTTTAACTAAAAATAAAATTACAAAACTGCCGATATTCATATATTTGTACCCCATCCCTGCCCGAGTAGCAGAAAATGTTCTAGAAAACAATAGCCGAGTAGCAATATTATCTAAAACATAAAACGAACCTTATTGACAAGTGACTGAGTAGCTTTTTGATCATAAATTATATTATTTCCTTTATTTATGTGTTTTGAATTTGAATTATTACAAAATAAATTAAAAACTAGGCTTATTTGTGGTATAAAACACGGCCATTAAATAAATTCATTGCTCGCTATTATTCCTGCCCTCCAAAATTGCACAGTAAGGCATATTTACGTAATTTAAGACAAATTTTATTTTACGTAACGCACAACCGACGCAGCTCAGTGACAGTTGAGTTATGCCGGCAAGTATGCGGAGCTCCTCTTAATGTTAGTCGCTGTGCCACGCCCACATCGCACTTCCACTGGTGTCTGTGTTCCGTGTTTTGAATCCAGTGTCGCGAGCACGCCGACAGTTCCCGAATAAACCCGAGCGGTTGTGACGTCACAATGTTAATTTGTACTCATTGTAGCACACAGCTGATACAGTGTTGTGTTTTGACTTTTAACTGATTACTTCTTTAACATTATGACGTCACAAACATGGCGAACAATCGTGGCGCTTTCTTAGCACGTCTAAAGTTACGTGATTTATTTTGAACTTTTATCAATTTTGAATTTTTTATTATTATTAAAAAATATTTCTTAAGAGTTTTTCACATCGACTATTTATAGTAGGGCTAAATTAATAGGCAATATTAACAGCTGCTGATAGTGAGATAACCTGATAAAAACATCGATTAAATTGAATGAACCGATATGGACTTACATGAATCGTAAATCGAATGCAATTAGCCATTTTCCTCTGAAGATTTAAAAAAAACCGCCAGAGTAGTAGGGACTAGTAGTAACTAGTAGGGAGTAACATACTACGAGTATGTTTTAATTTCTCTATTTAGTCCAGTCATTTGATTCGAAAAAATTGGGTTACCTGGAAAGTTTTCCACGAATTGGCCTATTAATTTGGTCCTTCTATAATATAATTTGTTTTAAAGTTTAAAAAATCATAAAAAAAAATTTTTATTCAAAAATCCAATTATAGTATGTAGGTACCTAATAATTAAGCATTGACATTTTATTAATAAGTGAAAAAATGAATCCATTAAATTTGAACGATGAAGGCCTGGGTTTGAATTTGAAACTGGATATTTTTTATAAGTTTTGAATTACAGTGCATCGTTTCAATAAACATTTAAATATTAGAAGAATACTTATAATAGGAGCTAAAGTTTCTCTTTGTTAATAATCCCTAAACTGAATGTTTTATTTACTTGTTTTCAGGATATTACTAATCTGTGAATTTTATATATATTTTAGGGTTCCGTACGAAATAAACGAAAAGTGGAACCCATATGGGATCACTTGTATGTCTGGGCGTCCGCCTTTCACAGCCAATTTGCTCCGAAACTACTGAACCAAATGAGTTGTGATACTCATGTGATTTTTGTGACCCAAAACGAAGGTATAACGTAAACAAGTGAATTATGAAAAAAAAAACTGTTTTGCAAACCGTATCGTGTGGCATGTCATATGAAAGGGCTTGTTGTAGGAATCTCAAATATATTTTTATTATAGTTCTGCAATGGATAGTTTTGAAATTTTTATAGAAAGATTGAAAATTTACCATTCCGACCCCTTATCTCCGAAACTACTGTGGCTAGAATTTTAGAAAAAATACAGAAAATAGTTATTTATTTATATATTACAGGAAAACCTATAAGTAGTCTTAAAAAACGGCAAAAAAACAAAAATAAATGTCGGTAAATAGTCAACGTTCGGAACCCTCTCTCTCCACCCGAGTTTAACTCGCACTTATCCGGTTGCTAATCTTAATAGGCCAAATGCAGACGTTACTTGATTGAAATTGGTGATTTATAGAATAATAGATTTATAGAATAATAGATAATAGATTTATAGAAATAAGCAACACTTTTTGAATGCAATACACATTCCGTAAAAATGTTTTTACATCGTTTTGTTTTTAGTTTTATCTAAAATCCTTATATTTTATCTTCTAAAATCCTATTAATGAGTGGTTAACGGTTAATAAGCTTGTAAAAATATAAACAGGTAAATCAATCATCGTTACATCACTTCACTACATATTATAAACAAAGTCCCTCGCCGCGTCTATCTGTCTGTTCGCGATAAACTCAAAAACTACTGAACGGATTTTCATGCGATTTTCACCACTGAATAGAGTGATTCTTCAGAAAGGTTTTCTGGTACAATTTATTAAGATTTTGTATACATTGGTTGAAATATGACGATTAATTTTGAAGAAGTCGGAAAAAATCAAGGCGTCTGGGAGCTTTCATCGAAAACCCTGCCAAATCCGTTTGAAATATCAGAAAACAATGTATGGCGGGATTGGTTCTCTTTTATAGATCTACAAAAAGTCCGCGATGGCATACCTATGTATATCTTTTAAGAATAGCACACTATAACCATTTTAACTTCTAAAAAAATGGTCACGTACGATGCATAACTAGAAAGTTATTTAAACGGATACATCATACAGTATCAATTTAAATACTATAGTTACCTTAGCAAGATAACACATGTAGGCATAATAATTATGCTTTAGTACCCGTGCGAAGCCGGGGCGGGTCGCTAGTCTTCACAGACTTCGTTACAGACGCCGTCTGTAATAAAATCTTTGATTTATAATCGCGTGACTAAAAAACTTTTCGTAACTAAATTTCGTTGTACCAACAAAAATAAATCAATTTCAAATTGTTTGTTATCACAGATACTGCGAGTAGGTACCTACTTACTTTAGAAATAATTTTAAATTTAAAGATGAAACATTTATCTGTGATTCACATGTAAAGAGATCTTAAGATTTCTACGATCTCACGATTTGGTGTAAGTTGCTCATGTCAAATAATAATTATGTAAAAGTGACTTTAGTGACATAAGTGACATAATATGAGATCGCGCTCTTATGCTGAGATCGGTTTATTGATACGGGCGCCTACAGTTCGCCTGGCCTGAATGAAACAGCAACATACTCTTCACAACTGAGCTGTCTCAATATCTCTTCTCACAACAAGAACATTAACGGCCATAGTCCGCCACGCTGGCCAAGTGCGGTTTCCCACACGTGTCAAACACTCTAGATAGGAATTCTAAGAATTGGGTTTTTGAATTAAAAAAAAAAATTAAAACTTAATTTAAACTTTAACACAAATTATATTAATAGTCGATCGATTTTTTTTTAATTAATAATAAACAATTCAAAATTAATAAATAAAATTGGTATCACGTGACTACGAACGTACCACGATTGTCTGCCATGTTTGTGACGTCATAATATCAGTTAAAAGTCAAAACACTGTATGAGCTGTGTTCTACAATGAGTACAAATTAATATTGTGACGTCACACGCGCTCGGGTTTATTCAGAACCTCCGTTTTTTTCGGTACTGGATTCAAAGAAATATTTTCAATTTGATATTGTTTTTTAATTAAAGCGAAATAATAATAAAAAACAAAACAAAAATAGTTTTGTTATAAAACTTATACCTATAATATGATAAAATTATAACTATAATATGATTTTTTCATTTGTTACAAAAAAATCTTCAAAAACCCAATTCTAATTCTATACAGATTTCTTTAGGTTACGATTGAAAATTGAACTATTCCAAATACGTTCATGATATTATGTATGAAAAAATTGTGCTTTCTAGATTTGCACTGGACCCGTAAAACCTTCAAACCACTAAGTTATCACAGCTATTGTTTATTTATATAGCATCCCAAATATTACGTTTTGAAGTTGCTGCCATTTGCGTGGTAAAGTGTTGTCAACAAAAAGAAAAAAGCGGCCAAGTGCGAGTCGGACTCGCCCATGAAGGGTTCCGTAGCAGCAAGTAATTTAATATAAAAGTGCGGTTTACGATTTATGACGTATTAAAAAAAAAACTACTTCCTAGATCTCGTTCAAATCAATTTTCGTTGGAAGTTTGGATGGCAATGTACATCATATATTTTTTTTAGTTTTATCATTCTCTTATTTTAGAAGTTACAGGGGGGGGGACACACACATTTTACCACTTTGGAAGTGTCTCTCGCGCAAACTATTCGTTTTAGAAAAAAATGATATTAGAAACCTCAATATCATTTTCGAATACCTATCCATAGATACCCCACACGTATGGGTTTGATGAAAAAAAAATTTTCGAGTTTCAGTTCTATGTATGGGGAACCCCCAAAATTTATTGCTTTTCTTCAATTTTTGTATGAAAATCTCAACGCGGTTTACGGTATACATCTACTGACCAAGTTTCAACAGTATAGTTCTTATAGTTTCGGAGAAAAGTGGCTGTGACATACGGACGGACAGACAGACAGACAGACAGACAGACAGACAGACAGACAGACATGACGAATCTATAAGGGTTCCGTTTTTTGCCATTCGGCTACGGAACCCTAAAAAGGCACTTTACTGCATTATCAAAAATTGTAGGCAAAAGTAAGTACCTACTGAAATTGAATTTTTGAAAAACGAAGCACATTGAATATAATTATCTGTCAAATAGTGTATCTATCTATACTTCTATACTAATTTAAAAAGAGGAAAGATTTAATTTTTTGTTTGCATTGAATAGGCTCCGAAACTATTGAACCGAATTGAAAAATTCTTTCACTGTTGGGAAGCTACACTATCCCCGAGTAACATAGGCTATATTATATTTTCAAAAAAAAAATTAGGGATCTTTAATAAAACTCCAATAATGTATCCCAAGGTGTAAAAAATAAGAAAACCGAAGCAAAGCGAGGGTGGTTACTCGTACTTAAATAAAACTGTTTTAACTGATTTAAATGTTACGTAACTAATTTCTGACACCTCCTAGTATGAAAATTGAAATACATCTTCAAAAGTTCCATCCAAGAGCTTACGCTACAGTTATATAAAAGGAATATCTTCTACGCAGTACATTAAAACAATTTTTAGCGAAACATTGGACATAAAACCTGAAGGGGCGAACCGACGAACAATTTTATTTCAACGAAATTGAAACCGGGGCGAGTGTTTCTTACACAAATTTTAATATGAACTCGAGGTAGATAGCTATTTATATTTTTCCTCCCCACTTTCTTTTGGCGATTATTATTCTGTATTCTAATAGGGAGGGCGGGGGGCCACCCCCTGGACTCTTTCCTTTTTGCTTCTTAAGTCCATCTTGAGACAGCACTGCGGCGTCCCTGGAATAGATGTTGGTACTATAAATTTAGTGTAATAAAAAACATTAATATTATTAAGTAGTAGGTACGATTCGCAATTTGTTAAAATACATATATAAATAAATATAAATATTCATTAGATATTATACACAATTATATTATTGTAATGATCTAAAAAAGTTAATATAAATAACATAAAACGGTTTTTGACGAGAGAGAAAGATAGATCATTAATATCTGTTTCAGAAACCTACAGGTATCTTTTACTTAGTATTTATTTATTTTATTTATTCATATTTATGTCACCTCATAAACTGCGTAACAAATGGTACAACTTAATGACTAATGGCATTGTCCACCAGTCAACCCTGGGTGGATGTAGAAAGAGCTGATAGTAGGTGTTAGATCAAGAAAAATAAAAAAAGAGCGCAAAGAAAAGGTTGCATTGGTCACAACAAAAATAATATGAAATAACAATAGTATCTGTTGAAAGTTTAAAAATTCAGTAATCTGTTGATGAATGCCACCTAGGTTAAAATTGCCTATGAAGCATAATATGTAATTAAGAAAACATGATGAATATCCGTTACAAAATAAGTATTCAAATAATAACACTGTGAACATTACTTCTATTAATCATTTGCAAATTGACAAAGAAAACATGATGAAAAAACAGTTAAAGAAAACAACACTTTACAGTCTCCACGCCATCCCTATTCCCTGCTGCTGTCACTTACCCCTTTACTGGAAAAACCGTGGCACCTACCCGGAAGGGGTTCGATATTTAAATATAAGAAGAACACCCCCTTTTTTCAAGGGAGGCCCCCCTGGATTTATGGATCTGGCCTCGACTCAACGTAATTACTTATCTTTCCGAATACAAATCAATCGACGCGATTTTACTAAAACGTATTGTTTGCTGAGAGTTAGGCAAATACTCCCAGTGCTCAATATTACCTTGAGATACGTTTTCCATGATGAGGTATTCGTTGAGGTTTCAGTGCGTAATGTACGCCTTGAGTGGTTAGACTGTAAAACGTGAGTACGTATGTATGTTTGTCTATTTCTTTGGCAGGGGCTGCAGCCTAACGGTTTAATATCTTAATATTAAAATTACGTGTCACGTTGTTTGTCCGCGATTGACTCCTAAACTACATAACCTATTTTAATCTAATTTGCACACCGCGTGCACTTTGATTCAACTTGAAAGACAGGATAGCTTACATCTCCCTTAAGGCACATGGAAGGTTTTAATGAAAAAAAACTTTTATTGAACGAAGTCTGTCCAGGCAGCTAGTATATGTATAAAAATCTTTAACTAGGATGTTCATGGCGACGATGGCCACTTACCATCAAGTGGATCGGATCGTCAGCTCGTTTCCCAGCTATTTCCATTAAAAAAAAAGGAATTCCCATACATTTTGAAGGCAGCGTTTAGCGTGATCGTTTAAAGAAAAGAGTTTCTAAAGGCTGAGGGCGCCGTGAGCCGGGCAGTCACGCTGCAGGCCGGCAATTTCCTCCTGACTGACAATTTCCTCCGCCCCGATTTTAATGTAAAACGAGAAAAAACATCGCCTCGCTTCTTGCGAGTTGTGTGGACATACCGCTTTGTGAGGAGAAATATGTTAGGAAAAGATCATTTTGTTCCAATGTTCCTAATGTTCCCACGGAATGGGATAAGCTTAGGTTACAGGTCTAATGCCCCAACTCAGAGTCACTAACGGTTACTTAAATTTCTCCTAAATACAGAATCTCAATAATTCAGTACTAAGGAGCGATTTAACTAACCGTTAGTGACTCAGAGTTGGGGCGTAAGTAATTTTAAAGGTCTAGTTGTAGTCTAATTTATTGTGCGTTAAGAGTGCATTGTTTTACAATAATAAATATGTTTCTATTTTCAATTTTTAACATAAAGATGAAAGCTTAACTTACTCTAGCTACATTTTAAATAACACTAGCTATGCCCAGCAGTTTCACCCGCGTTAATTTGTAGGAAAAAACTAACTTCTAAAATATATAATGATAGCCTATAGCCTTCCTTAATAAATGAACTATCAAACATAGAAATAATTTTCCAATTCGAACCAGTAGTTCCTGAGATTAGCGCGTTCAACCAAACAAACAAACTCTTCAGCTTTTTAATATTAGTATAGATAGATTAATGTAAAAGCTTACAGAGTTCTTAAAGTTTCATAGTATAATGTGAGTTCAGCAGCTTACAAAACATTTACTCTTTACTGAGGCCAATAAATAATAGAATAATTCTTGGCTTATATTATTTTTAGGATAAATCTGTACAAATAAATAAAATTGGAGTGTCTGTTTGTAATATTAAAATAACCGCTTTTTACTAAGTGCATTTGGATGTATACACGGTACATATACCAAAACAACATTTTTTTTACAATTTTTGTCTGTCTGTCTGTCTGTCTGTTTGTTCCGGCTAATCTCTGAAAGGGCTGGATCGATTTTGACGGAACTTTCACTGGCAGATAGTTGATGATACAATGAGTAACTTAGGCTACTTTTATTTTAGAAAAAAAGTTTGTTAGGCGATACGAAGTTCGCCGGGACAGCTAGTTATTTATAAATGTGTTATCCACGTGACTCTATCCCTTCTTTAGAAACCATGTCGGTAAGAGAAAGAAAAGTGTTCCGCGGTGGGTTCTGTGATATTACGTTGCGTTCACTCGATTCATAGCGGTTTGTCTACCGTTTAGTACTGTTATCAAGTTGTTCTACTTGTAATTCGTAATAGTTACACTAGTCGTGTAATTCTCATGTTCGGTTTACACTTATTAAGTAGATAACTAAATTTTAAGTACATTAATACTAAGTGTAAAGGGCTTGTTTCACAATCTTCAAGTAAGTCCGAAGTAAGCTATTAGTTGGTTAAGTTAAGTTTCGTGTATGTAAAATGACACTTTAGCGTCACTTTAACCGGCGAATAGCTTATTCAGGACTCTACTTGAAGATGGTGAAACAAGCCCTAAACGTACAATTTAATAAGAAAATAAATAATTTAGATTTTTTTCTATTTTTCTGTTAAGTAGGTGGGCGGGGCTTATCACTTAACACGTTTGGACGGGCACTTTTTCAGTTAAAATTTAGTATCCTTAATTACTTAAATATGTTTACTTAAATATATAAAACAGGATCTACTTAATTACTTAAATCCTTAAGTAATTAAGTAGATCCTGAAGAATTGTATGAACTAAAGAGTTTTACTAAATTATGTATTACGTTTTAAAAATTATTCATTTAAAATTTAGTTATCTACTTAATTATTTAATACGTCTAAACCGGACTTTATTGACATAGGCATATGTTTCTGGGGCGTTTTAATGTATCTAGGTGACATTATGAGCCAAGCTGTGACACATTCTATAGTATATATGTGTGACATATAACTAAAGTAAGTGTGATGTTTTATGATACCTACATATTTTTCTGTATTTGTAGGTAGGTACTATACCTACTAATAATACGTAATAAATATATAAATAAATCTTTTCAATTGATAAAACTGTACGTGGAAGATATTTGAGAAAAACTATAAGTGGGGTTTTTATAGTAAAGGAAGTAAGTCTCGTAATCTTGCCAATGCAATGCTAACGATGCTATGGATATACTCGTAAGGTAGAATCAGGTATAAGGTCTGTAACAATTTGTTTAAAAAAATATGCCTCTTTCTTTGACTCATACCATAGTTATCACACTTATCTCTTATTATTCTCTCTCGTCCTAAATTCATGGCAAAGATCCAAATTGTTTCAAGTGTTTTATTTACAGGGCCATATAGATTCTCCAGTCAATGTATCTAACATTGTGGTACCCCGACGTCCCCTAACCACTAGTGAGAGATAGAGCTGAAAAATAAATTATTAGTACCCACCGTTTAATATCTGGAGTAAATGTAGGAACCGGCGTTCGAGAGGAACATCTATATATCTTTCTTGGCAATGCTGAGAACAGTTATATCTCGTCCAGCGGCGATGACCTCTGGTTGTAGTGGGAGTGCGTCGGGCTGGTCCAGTTTTGTATGGCAAGGCGGGGGGAGGGAGGTCTCGTTACGCTGGTGGAGTGTTTATTTTATTTGGAGCGTCATTTTTGCCACGGCTCCCCTTTCGCAGATCGTTTTTGTAGGGCGTCCGGTGCTCGCGGTGGTGCTCTCTAGTGATCTGGAATATTATAATTATTTATTTATTAAAACTTGTCTTAGGTTTTACTTTGGATTTTGCGTATAGGAGTATGTACTGTAGTAAGTAAGGGAGATTTGAAAAAATAACGTTGCTAAGCTAAATGGTATTACAATGTGTGAGAATTTAGTAAAAAATATTTTGGAACGAAATAATGCCGATATTTTTTTAAAGTATGTTAGCAATTTGTTTCGTGGTAACTTTCTAATCTAAAATAATAATAATCTAAAATGAAATATTTTATTACAAAGAATTGAAGAAGAATGAAGACAAGTATTCTATATGTATGGATAGCTTAGTTCATATTATTATAAAAATTCTTGTATAATAATAATAATTATTAATGCAAATATATTTCGTTTTATGACGTACTTTTCAATTGTAAACTTTATAATAATTTATTAAAGTATAAAATAACATAAATAGCTCCAAACACAGTAATATTAGAACGACGACGGTCCCAACCCAAGGCGGACGTCCAGCTATCTTTTTGCGAGTGTACTTTCTTCAAATAATTGTATAGATAAGGGGACAAAGAACCTCCCCCGGGGGGTATTTTTACCGCCTTCATCCCCTTTGATCGGAGTGACGCTGTTTAATTATTGCAAAAAATGGCCGCTTTTTATTCGCTCTACTAGACTTTTTTGAGATATTTTTGGCGCGTGAAATTATTTTCTTTTTAAAAATGTATGTAGGTACACCATTTTCGCCTTTTGAACATATTTATTCATCACTTATAAGTTTAGATTAGTAAACAAACAAAAGAAAATATACTGTGAGGAACATAATAAAATATATTTTTTAATTAATATAGAAAATAATATTATTTTTTCCTTTTTTCTTTTGGTTACTACTAACCTAGCAATAACTTGCTAAACATATTTAAGCAATAGGACCATATTAATACATCTGACCGTAAAAAGCAAAATGAGAGTAAATTTATAATTCTATACTTGTCTTGTTCTAAGTTTGTATATGTGTTATCTTTGTATATTGGCAACATAGATCCTGGTGGGTCTATGAGTGTATAGCATTAACCATTAACATTAAATCGCTCCTTAGTACATAACTTGTATGGTGATTCTTTACCATGGAGCGATTAAAGTAACTGTTATTGACTCTGAGTTGGGACGTAAGAATTAGAAGAATAGCTAATATTTCGGTACTATGTTTATACACATAAATGTAGAAGCAACATATAATATGACGTATTATTCTAACGCGGTACATGTATGATGTATCGTACGGAGTTTATTGTATCGCGATCTACATGGTCCCCTTGCTACGCCGTAGCGGGTCAAGGCTACGAGCGACACGCTACGAGGACTTCTCACGTACCCCTTTCATATATCGTCGTTGCGACTTTAAGACCTCTTATGTGTAAAAAATCAGCTTTTTGAGGGAATCGATAAAATCGATAAAATTTTGTTTAGCAAGCACATATATGGTTTTGAATTTGGTGAATAAATTACGATGGAAACGTCGTACACAAATGAGAGTTTTTGAATTCGATAGTGCTTCAAAATGTAGAATCACTTGACGTAAAAAAGTGATTTTGCCAAAAGTGGCACATAACACATAAGAGGTCTTAAAGTCGCAACGACGATATCTACTTCTCATATGCACACATAAGAAATCATGTCTATTGTGTGTTCTATTTCTATCGTTATATCTACATATAAATAGCAGTTTTTAATTAGTGCATAATAATTAACGGTAGGATGAGTACAAACGACCCTCACGACCTTGTAGTCTAGTTGGTAGCGACCCTGCCTGCGAAGCGAGGGGTCCCGGGTTCGATTCCCGACCGGGGCCGATATTTATGTGACAGATAAATACATATTTGTACTCGGGTCATGGGAGTCACTGTGATGTATTATTATGACCTACTGCGGGGCTATGAGTGTGCTAGCGTTTAACTGATTTATATTTAACTCATTCTTGTAGCTTTTTTTTTATATTAGTAATCTTACTTTATTTTCAATAAATATCTAATCATTAATGAATAAGTAGTACCTACGTACTCATTACTACTAACAACTTATTTAATAACTTAATTAAACATAGGATGAATGTTAAACTACTAATTTGAATTAATTTTAATGATTTAATAAAAAATTGGTTTCCACGATAACAAAAGATTCCCGTCGATTATTTTACAGAAGGCACTAAACTCATCGCTAGTAAGACATGAAAGAAGCACAGTATGTATCAGACTGTAAGAAAAATAAATAAAACAAACTAAACTGTCAAAACAAGTCTTAAAACAGCGGAAGTGACGTAAATAAATAACCGTAAGAAAATCAGGACTTCCGCTTCAGAGTTGGTTTTGAAAACCGTGAATTGTTGTTGTTATTAAGGATTGTTACAACATGGTTTCAATCAATGGCTATTGAGCACGGGATTCTCCTCTTGAGGAGGCCTAGAGCATACTCCACCACGCTGCTCCAGTGCGGATTGGTGGAGGGATTGGTGGCCAACCTAAGTTTCGGAAGGGTTCATGCCTCCGTGGCTTTACTACTGTTGTCTTACGACAAGGACCGACGGTCTTACATGCCTTCCGAATCACGGAAGCTGTATTAAAGGTAACCTCCTTCATTCCTTTTTTATCCAATATTAAAACCTTTTTCCATAATGAGATCGAAAAATGTCAAAGAAAAAACCAATTAGATTACACGAAGCGTCGCCAAAGCTTTAAACGTCGACTGTCATTACCATTCCAATAAGATCATTCCCGTTACCCCCTCCCTAATGAAACTTCGATCACCCTTTTTTTTCCTCAATGAGACAGCTAGATGCTTTCGTAACGAGAGAGAAGGGGATAGAATGCTGACCGTTCGTCGAATTTTAATTTTCTTACTATTTGAATCTTAATTTTTCGCGGGGCGTCTGTCCTTGTCTTTCTCAAAGGCAATGTTCCCTTTCTTTCTTCGCCTTTTTTTGCCGGGGAGTAGGGTGGCGGTCTTAACTTATTGCTATTGTAGACGGATACCTACCTATTTTAATTTGTTTCTTTAAAACGCGGCTGTCAGTTTTGAATTTGGAACGTGTTCTCGAATTGTTTGTTTTTTTTGTTCTATGTTGATTAGGTAAATGACGTTATTGGATGTATTCAGCCATTTCATGGTTAATAAATGTTACAAGTTTTTTTGTTACTTATGCTATATAAATAATGTGTAACATATAGCTGAATGTATTTTTGGTATGAGATTTGTTATTTTAAGTAAGTCCAATAGCAAATATGCCGAACGTGTTATACACCAACCTACACTTTGTGCATTATCGTAGGCCCTTGTCAAAACATGTATAATTAATTAATCACATATTATCCATCAATAATCAGTGGACTTTAAAATCACATATGACCTGACACTGCCTAAAAGTTATAAAACAAAGACAAAGATCTACAAACTTTCATATTTATTATACTTAATATATATAAGTAGGATATAGCCCTGCTTGCGGTTTTACGTTCAAAACCTGGCTAAAGTTATTTTATAGCTTACAGATAAATTATGTCAGGTCCCTGTTGTATTGTGAAATAGTTAAGAAGCTTCAAACGCATTATGTCATTAAGTAAGAAAGATGTTAAAGACAGGTAACTAGACATTCACAACAGTTTTAAAGTTTCTGTAATCGTTTTCAACTAGTGCTAAGTATAATTAGACCCATAATATACTAGATCGATCACAAACTTCAATATATTGTAGTGAAGTAAATCTTTTAATGGAATGAATGGCGGAGAGTTGTGAGGCGTGCCAGAAATACCGAATGACCACGACCACTCTGCCAAGAGTGTAGCGACTTAGAAGAAGAAGAAATCTTTTAAATGATCACAACGCAACAATGTAGACTTTTTGGGTTTTTTTGTTTAAACAAGTTAGGTATTAGTTTAAAAATGAAATACATGGTTTTAGTGTCAATGTAGGCACTAAAGAAGAAAATAGTGACTGTTCTATTAATCTAAGGAGTTATCTCGCCTGGAACCAAACCTGTGTTTAGTATCATGTCATGCTTATCACAAATGCATTGTCGTCAGAAGTAAAGCAATGTGTAAAATTTCAACTCCTTAGGATAAGAGTAAGAAGGTCTAATTTCTTGCAAGATTTGATCCGTACAAAGGGTAAGCTAAATAAAACTGCTGAAACACTTTATGCCTCGGCCAGGTATCAAACCTGGGATTACTTGGCACTTCGACAGAAGTTACAGAAGCGTCAGTGATCGTTACTTCATTGATCAAAAATAATATTAATATTAAGTACTTACATCTGCTGATATAAAAAGACATAAGAAGAATATTTTATAATAATACTAGCTGCCCGGACAGACTTCGTTCTGCCAAAAGTTTTTTATTAAAACCTTCCGTTTATCCTATCTTTCAAGGTGGATTAAACTGCACACGGTGTGTAAATTTGATTAAAATCGGTTAAGTACTTTAGGACGCCATCGCGGACAAACAACGTGACACGTAATTTATATATATTAAGATGGCAGTTTTATTCCAATTTCAATAAAGGAGTCCCGTGGGCGGCCATCTTGCGATAGATTGGAAGCGACGTGAAATGCGATCTGCTCCACGCTGCGAGCAAATTACCGATAGTGACGGCTTGTTGGGAAAAATGTTACTCGGGTTACACTCTGTTTATTTATTGTTTTTTTTTTTTTTTTTTTTTCATACAGTTGGCTTGAGTGCCAGTTCTTGTCTCTTTTCTTTTTTTGCCGGAAATGCGTCGGTGTTTTCTTTGTAATACTAAAGTGAATGACGTGAGCCCATGAGTGACAGTGATTATACACTTGCTAGTAGGGCGATGATTTTCTTTATATGAATGATTGATGAAATTAAACGTTGATGTATCGGAGGGTACCTGCAGTTAGAGCTGTTATGTTCGGTTTACACGTATTAAGTAGGTAGCTAAATTTTAAGTAAATTAATAGGTGTAAACAGACAATTTAGTAACTTTTTAGTTAAAATTTGGTTAAAATTTGGTTATCTACGTAGCTATTTAATACGTGTAAAGCGAACATTAGAGAAAAGTTAATGTAGGTACCTAACCGACCTATCTATGCCCGAAGGATTCAGGTGACGGAATTTCTGATATTTTATCAATAACACTACAAGCTCGCGCGCTCACAGCCTTGGATTCGTTTTATTACGATCTAAGCCTCTACAACGCGACTGTCCTGTGGGCAGCAGGCCAAAACATTAAAGAAACCGGTACAAATTCCTAAGATGTATTGTAATTGCTATGAAAGAACCATTCCGAACGCAAAGAAAGCGTCTAGCATGTTTTCGAGAATTGAAACATATTTTGGGGGGTTAGTCGGAAACGGATGGAGACAGACAGACAGACTGCTGGAATCGCGCCAGAGGCCGCGGCGCATACCCTTTTTAAATTTACTACACGATACCAACATAACAGTAATTTAAAAATAAAGATGGCTGCCAGTGTTGCCTTATGTCAAAATGCTGCCGTGTAGTGCCGTCTCGATTATGTAACGCTTCGTTAATTATTTATTATTGTAATTATTTTTCTTTCTTCTAAAATGGCACTTGTTAATCTGGGACTACTTATGATAGGGACTTGTTAACATGCTATGTTATTATTGTCTCTTTTGTTTTTTAAGTATTCAATTATTTCAATAATGGAAAGTTATGCACTCATTTTACGATTTGTATCAAATGTAATCCAATCGGTGTATTAAAAAAAAATTGTTAAATTGCGAAATAATAAGAATCCTATATCCTATTTTAGGCCACAATGGTCTACCTGTGTGCAAAATTTAATGAAAATTGGTACAGTAGCTTTTTCCGTGAAAGAGTAACAATACCATAATAATTATGCGTATGCAATTTTTCATCTTTAGCAAGAGCAATAAAATTTTTTATATAACAAAACCAACCACCATAATGCCCTCCCATTATGCGCGCAACCGCGCAACCGAAGACAGTATTTGTCATTGTAACAGTCTATGTTTTCGTGCTCTAAGAACGTGATTATTACGCTCAGGAATCGTTGGCATACTGCCATAACTTATTTTTGTTTTCAAAGTAGTGATCTTTCTTGCTAGCTCGGATTAATTGTCATTCAATATACCTGAATAACTATATTTGAGGCTTACACTCTTAGTTATGACATTTAAACGTAGAAATTAAACTAATTTATTCTTTAATAATAATTTTCAAAAATCAAACCTAAAATAATGCTGTACCGAATACTTTCTTCCACAGTTAAGATTGCATAATCTTTATTATTTCTTGCAGCAGAAAATTGCACCGTACTTTTCCCGTCAATAAAACAAGATTTTTGTACAAACTGGCTGTAGCGTTTCTCATTCCGTGCTTAAATTAAAAACAATTATGAGAGGGGGTAGCTGGGCGCGGGAGGGCTGAAATGAAAAATTAAGACAATTTGAGCAACGCCGCCTCCAGTTATAGAAAGATATCTACGGCGGGAAACTGGACACAGATTAAATATGACAAATTTGTTTCTTAATACAGATTACGATCGAGGCATTGTATGTTTTAAGTTTTAAGGATTTAAGGATTATACTAGATATTCTAGGGTTAGGCCTGATATTCGTAACACGATATTATTATTTCTTCATATCTCAAAAATATCTCTTTAGATTTTCCCTTCGATAATCACTTGGACCATTCTTAAATACCTTTTTTACCTTTATCAATGTAAAGGGGTAAGCTTAACGCTCAAAAAATATATAAAAGTGCCGTAACTAGGCAAAGGGTGACAGGCGGGCATTTTCTATAAAGGGGAACGAACCCCAATTTAATTTTTTCTATCGGTAAAATAACTTATTAACTGCTCGTATCGTGCAAGTATCAAAATCGTATGACTCGACTGTCGGAAGAATAAGCTAATTTGTTGACTTGCTGAAACTAACATCTTTTTTCACTATCTTCTTTATTCCGTCCGAAGTTATTATGGTAGTCACTATTTATCACCTACTATTTATCTAATAATAATTATGAGTTCATATTAAAATCAATGATATTTAAAAAAAATTGAACAGATAATTAATTAATTAGCAGGTAATCTTCCTCCTTAGTAACGAAAATTATGTGAAAAAAAATGTAAAAGAAGGTTAGTTAATTTACAATTTATTAGGAAATAATAATTACTTATTAGGATATTAAGAAAGATAATGAAAGAAAATCGTCAGTAAAAAAACATAAAATAATATGTAATTACGCAGAGAAAATCTGTGAACTCTTCTCTATCAAATCCCTTGACGCAAAACTTTCCGCAAGAACGAAAAATAAAAGTGAATCGATCTACAGTAACCCCAGTTCTTCTCCTACTCCTTTATCAAGAATAAATTGCTACTTGATGAAGTTCTTTGGAGGGACTCTTTGGTTTTCATTCTATTTTGTACTTTAATAGGAATATTTATACGAGTTATTGTTGATTGCGTAATGTAATACACCTAATTATTATCATAGGCAGGGAATAGTAGAATAGTAGGTATTTAAAAAATAAAGCTATTGTCGGCTCGGAGCAGTCTGAATTTAGCTGGAAGCTTTATTACTAAATAAATTCCTAGAAAGTGTTAGTATTATGTCAGAAACGTTGCGCGTTAGAAGCACGGGTAATTTTTTTTATGCTTTTAGTAGGCAAACGAGCAGACGGGTCACCTGATGGTAAGTGATCACCGCCGCCCATGGACATTAGCAACACTGGGGGCGTCACCAACGCGTTGCCGGCCAAGAAGATGACGATAGACCCGCTTCTTGAAGGACCCCATGTCCTAGCTCAGAGGGAACACCGATGCAGGAAGTTTGTTCCACAGTTTACACGTACGAGGTAGAAAATTACGTGAGAACCGAACTGTGGATGAACGCCAGGTATCCAGGTGATGTTGGTGAAACCTGGAACCCCGTGATGTGCGGTAACGAAAACCAACTGCAGGTATCAAGCCAAACAGTTCTTCAGAACATTCCCCATTGTACAGACGGTAGAATACACAGAGAGAGCCTACATCTCTCCTCAACTCGAGTGATTCTAGTCCGTCTGTAAGCTTGGGGTAAATAATAAAAATGAAACTAAAAGAAATACTCAGAAAAAATGTACGAAAAAAGATGCCGTCGACTTCACCTGGGCTTATTAAACCAGGTGTCTTAACACGTTCGAAGCGGCACCCATTTTTTATTTCTTTCCATTACTGCGGTACAAGATGTTTTCAACCTGGTCCTAAACCTTTCATTGTGGCGATACAAGTTCTATTAGACCATGTAGCGTTTCAGAAACTAAAGTCTGTTTTTGGCATCATTTTAACAAAAAATATTTAATTTTTTGCCTTGGACATTATCTATAATGAAGTGATTTATATAAATCTGAAGGCGTACGTGAACAGCTTATTTTGTTTAGAATCTGTAGCTAAAATAAGTTACAATGTCATTTACGCCTTGTACCGCACTGAACACGGGAATTTTTGCACATATTTTAGAGTTGAAAAGTAAAAATATCGATAACTTTATGTAAGGTTTATTATAAAAGAAAAAAATTATTATATTCAATGTTTTTCATTAAAACAAGGTAAACAGAAGTATTTTTGACACTCAGCACATTTCGTATTTTTTTTTACTTTTTTGTCGGCTTGTTAAAAAGGTTCGTAATTTTTCGTAACATCTGACACAATTTCTTTTCTTGTCACCCTTTACCAGATGGAGTTTACTTAGTTTCGGTGCAGGCTCTGAAAAAATATATGTATTATTAACGAATTTATATATGTGTTCGTGTGTGTGTCTGTGTGTGTGCAATCTTTCAATAATGGAAAACATAGGCGCGTGAATAAAATATATTGTTGATATTAGTTTTCAAAAATTACCTGTGTCAGTTTTTTTTTTTTTTACACTAATAAGTTAATGCTTGACCACAATCCCACCTGATGGTAAGTGGAGATGTGGTCCAAGATGGTGAGCACATTAACTTAGTAAAAGCCTATTCACTCTTTTCTTGAAGACATCCACGTCATAGATTGGCGGGAACGCCGACGCAGGCAAGTTATTCCAGTCCTTCGCGGTGCGTATAACGAATGACGAGGCAAACCGTTTCCACGCTGTTTTCTAAAAAAGCTTCAATATTTTTTTCTACAATTTCTAATAATTAGTTATTAATACAATTTCTCTTATACGAGTAATACACGTGATAATGGGTCTAACCTATTAAGAAACTCGAACAAAAAGTAGATTTAGGTCTAAAAAGTTGTATGCAGTAACTAGACAAGTGGCTCATCTGCTTATAACCTTCTCATTTCACTCAAACATTGACCGTGTTATTTCAAAAAAGCTAGACATTCGTGGTACATTATACCTTTTTTTTTCATCTGCACGTAGGTTTTTTTGTTATAACACGGAGAACGTTTATTACGTATCTATTGATGACTTTCCTGTTTTTGATATAACAATCTATAATTTGATTTCATTTTGCTGTTATCTTTGTTGTCATCAACATCAAAGTTGAAATCGATCTTTTTTCGGCACCTTTTCTTTGAAGACATGTTGACGGATGCGTGCGTTTTATCGACTGCAACACAACACTGGCCGCGTAAAGCTAGCGCAGGGTGCGGTACAAGGTGCGCGGAGGTACCAGGTGCATTCTACCCGGTACCGCACTGTATTTATATTTTATTTCTTCAGTGCGGTACCAGATCTAAAAAATCTGGTAATAAGCTGGCCACTCCTTTGAACTCTACTTTAGAAGCACATCTTAGATATATATTCATCTCCTTCCTACACCAAAGCAAACCGAAGTTATGCCTTTCGCACCACAGAGAAGTCTATGTTTTTCTTAGCCGCACTGCAAGCGAGTCATGTACAACATGTTTTCGACCTGGTTTCGCATCGAACGTGTTAAGTCAACTTTAGTAGACTTTATTCACCTATATCTATACCCAGGTGAAATAAGTCTACTGACCGAGGTGAATTAAAATCAGTAGACTTAAAACCTAATTTACATAGTCTAAATTTTATAATTACCAAGATTCCTTTATAACGTAGGTATTTCCTACTTAACCTACATAACCTCAAACGCCACGTTGAAGGAACGTTCTTTGTGAAAAATTAGCCTAATTTAGAAATTTCCGTATTTTCCGATCGGGCGGATGTGACGTATTAGCCGGGTTCCGGTGCGCCGTGCGACAGGACGTCACCGGATGGAACGAGCGTAGTTTTCAAAATTATTTTAATATCGTTAACGGTCTATCTATGGTTGGGTGAATTGTTTTATCATGTTACTTTATATGATAAGTGAAGCGATTTCTTGTAACTACGTCGGATAAATCTTAATACATGTAAAATTTTAATAAACATTAAAAATTAATTAGATAGTGCAACAATTATCTGTAATATAGATGACCGAAATATGGTCGTTAAATAATAAACGAGTGCTGTTATAATTTTGTTTCGCAGTTTTTATCCCATTTTTGAGCTTTCGAATAAATAAGAATTATTTTACATTTCCAGACTAAAGTAAGTAATTAATAAACACTAAACTTAGTCTGAGTAAAAAAACGATTAAAAACCGAAAAGTGCTTTACGCCTCAGCTGTCCGAAGTTTAAACAAATTTTCGCCATTAAAAATGTACTCAGAAATGCTGTAGCCTGAACCAGACGAGCCAACTCTGTTAAGCTTTTAAAAAGTATGAAACAGGTCAGTTTTACATTTAATGCTTCACTCACATTGGTAAATGTATGTATGACGTTTATGGTTTTGAAATACAATAATTAAAAGTATAAGGGGCCATCCATAAATTACGTCACACTAATTTCATGACTTTTTGACCCCTCCCCCCTTCTTGTCACAGCCCCCCTAGTGTGACGTCACATATTATGAAAATTTACCTTAGAAATCATTAAATTAAAACAGCAGTACTGAAATAAGTTTTATTTCCAACGAGTAACCGCCCTCGCTTTGCTTCGGTTTTCTTATTTTTTTACACCTTGGGTTACATTATTGGAGTTTTATTAAGGATCCCTGTTTTTTTTTGAAAATATAATATAGCCTATGTTACTCGGGGATATTGTAGTTTTCCAACAGTGAAAGAATTTTTGAAATCGGTTCAGTAGTTTCGGAGCCTATTCAATGCAAACAAAAAATCAAATCTTTCCTCTTTATATATTAGTATAGATAATTGTTTTTTAATGTTTACCTATACATACCAATTATTCGATTTTGAAATGGGACGTCACGAAATTTATGACCCCCTCCCACCCCTTTTTACATAATATCACACTACATCGACCCCTCCCCTCCCTCCTCCCTAACGTGTGACGTAATTTATGGATGACCTCTAAACTGCTGAATGAAGATATAATATAGAAAATAGGTACTTATCTACGTAAAATTAAAACACTACTCTAGCAAAATAATTATCCCTTTAAAATTGTAACGCGTTAAAAATGCAGTCTATGTACGTTTACGAATCTGCTATCTTATAGGTCAAGTAAAAATCTAAGTTTTAATTTGACTAATCTATATTATTTGGTAATTATAGGTATCTGAAAGGTATCTAATCAAATCCATACTATATAATACCGTATTTAGTTAAAAAAATACGTTTCATATTTTTGTGTATTTGAGTATTTCACTAAGATATAACATTTCCATTTACCCATATTTCATCTTCGGCTTCAGCTAAAGCTTTTCAACAATAAAATAGCTCGGAAAAAAATCAAATAAAGTAGCGAAAGAAACAAGTCAAACAAGCAAGATTGTGACGGCATTAAAAATAAAAGAGTAAGCTATTGAAGTATTAAAGTTAAACTATTAAGCGCTTCGCACCTCACCAACCAACGAACTTTAGGATGAAAAATTCGACTTTCGAACATGGAACGGTCCAAATTAAAAAGTTACGAACACTTTCCCTCCCGATTCTCCCGAACTCGAAACTATTTCGACCATAGACTAATAATTATGCAACAGCGGCATTATTATCTCAATACAATTTATCTGTCGCAGACGTAAAACGGGAAAGAGGTTTTTGGTATTTGTCGAGAATTCTACAAACTTTTTATTAAATATGGGGTAAATGAAAAAGGTCGTGGATTCTCAAATACTTATCGTAAAACTGGAAAATACAAAATTTTAAGACACAAGAACCGACATGTAGCACCTATTTGATTTGTCATACTTATTACTATATGACAGCAGGTAGAATTAAATCCAACTGAAGAGATGGATGTGCATCACGCAAAAAGTACTTACTCGACTAAATTGCGGATGTGGTTTTCACAATAGTGTCGCTGGAAGTTTAACTTTAGTTTATCTTGCTATGTGTCGCTTAAAAGCCGAGATACAAGTGATAAAAAGTTTTACGCTTGCCTAAGAAATCGCGAGAAAAAGCTACCTTTACATATAGAGAAAAAGCTTAATGACAAATTCACTTTATTCCAATAACTTGTGAAGATAGGGGACCGAGGATATTTCTATCACGTATGTAGTCTGTGTAACCGCCGCCATTTTGGGTGAGCTTAACTTTTTAATTTCCACTCGGTCATGACGTTTAGGTAAATCACTGCCCGCGTCCCGAATAACTTTGGACGACTTTGCCGATTCTTTAAAAATGAATACCCTTGTTTTAATTATATTGAAAATAAAATCCAAGTTTTTAAAATTTTAATTAATGGCTGTGTCAACAAAACCCCTATCCTATGTCCCTGATTCTTATGATCGTGCTATTAAATGTTAAAAAACATGAAAAGATGGAAACATATGAATAGTTTTGTTTTAGTTTCTACCTATAACTTAAGGTATCTTCTATTATATCATGAGCATTCTAATAAGAATACTTAATCCCTCTTGTACGTATAAGAAGAATAAGAATTGTTGTACCTACATCTCACTAAAACAGAGTTTCAGTTGGCTTAAAACAGCTATACTCAACGTGTGGCCCGCCAGCCTTTTGTAGTTGGCCCATCTGGGGTTACTTTATTTTATAATGATCGCGAAAACCTAAGAAATCAAGATACCAATATTTTTTTCTTTGTTTTGCGGCCCGCGACAGCATGACATATTGACATAGCTTTGTAAAGTATGAAAAAAAGGTTATTACCACTGGTTTATTACCACTGGTTTACAACGTTCAAGATAATAATAGTATCTTGAGGTAAATTTTTGACGTGATAACGTCTATTAAAACGATGAACGCCGGGCGCACGCACGAAAAAATGTAGCGTTCCGCGAGCGAGAGAGCGGCAAAAGCGAGAGAGAGGCACGATCGGCTACGATCGGCATATCGGGCGGAGCGGAGCTTTATCATGACTCATGACGTTGTCACGTTAAACTACCGTCCGTAAACCGACTTTACAGACACCATTTTTTAATGATTTTAAATACTTAGAAGGGTACTCAATGACTCCAAAAATTATAGACCTATATGTATATACCCAAAAATTGTCATTGTTGGTTAAGTTAATTATAATGAGTAAGAAATAAATAAACTAAAATTGCTTTATATCTGTATGTTATGCGTATACCTACTTGTTACTAAGAAGCTTGATCGGAATCACAGATAAGAATTAATAATATATCCTTGTTGGTATTTGCTATCTGTACGAGGTGAAAGGGTTGAAACTTCCCCGTGAGTAGCGGAGAAGCAAAGAAAATTATTCTCTGATTGTGTCTCCTTTCAGTCGTAACGAGTAACAATCATTATGGATTGGGAAACTTTATTTCGTTATAAGAAATCTTGTTAGACGTTGTATACTTATATGTATAATAGGCATGATGACTGATTTTGAAATACTTTTCTATATTGTTATGAAATATATTATAATTACAACGTATATCATATTTCCGTAAAAAAATAAGGTTTAGTATAAAATAAATACATTTCAAATTATAAGTTTAAAATTCGCACCAAAACGCTTCAAACTGTCATGGTGGGGCCGTCATGCCTCAATAAAACAAAAGACGATACGTCATTATTAGTATGGTGATATTCATTTGTTTTAAGAAGCGTGACGTAATTCGCGCTAGTTGAGACTGACTGGCGTTTTAGCTAAGATGTCGGCTTGCCGTATTTTGTAGTTTTATTTTATCAAAAATATTGTTTATCTCGCTAATAATAATACGATAAATGCGTGTTTTGTAATCCATTAATAGGGTTTCATTAAATAAATACATAATTTTAGTGATTTTTACTTACTGTCATCATGCCTATTGTTTTGAACCCTTCAAACTGGGTTCAATGTTAATGTTCACGTGAACGTTTGTGTTATAGATATGTGCTGTAGAGGTTAAAACTAAACTCACTTTTTTAGACCTGTATTAGTAACCTATCTCGGGGTCAAAACCGCGATCTCATATCTTACAAATTTATGTCATTTTAACATACGATTCAACTTAATTCAGCATCTCAAACCGAATCTTGAGATCGCAGGGACCTTAAGATCGGTTTATTAATACGAGCCTTAGTATTCTTTGTCCTTGCTACAAATTATTACTTAATATTTTTTTACGTCTACATCGGAAAGTTAGCTAAAAAAAATAGGTACCAAGTATTTATATTGAAATGAAATCTGTAGTAGGCAGCCAAAATATATTATTATCGCGCGAGAGTTCCTCCTTAGAACCCTCTTTCTTTTTTCACCCCACTACCTCTTTTTTCGAAGGGGTGCTTAGCAATTTAAATTTTATCTCCTTAATGAGCGGAATTTAAACCTGTCGTAGATTTATACCAAATGCTACCTCCTGTTTGTTCTTAATTTGGGATTTAAAAATGTAAATCGCCAGTACTTACAAGCTTAAGTGCTTATCTTTAAAATGTCTTATCATTGCAAAGTTTATTGTACTGGGGAGACTTCTCTGTATCAAGTGTGTAGAAGAAACATTCAAGTTTAGTCGATTTAGAAATATGTAGGTAGGTACCTACTAAGGTGTCTCCAACTAAAGTGAAATTAAATTTAGACACTAACGCCCCAACTCAGAGTCACTAACAGTTACTTAAATCGCTCCTTAGTAGAGAATTTGTATGGTGATTCTTTACTAAGGAGCGATTAAAGTAACCGTTAGTTACTCTGAGTTGGGGCGTAATTAACTGATTCTGACATACCTAATGTCAGATCGTATGTAAAAGTGACACAGATACGTAAGATCTGTGAGTTCTGTGACCCTGACCGCTAACTCTTATCTAAGCGGAGATCGGTTTATTAAAATCCTTACTGACTATTGCAAGTTGTTTAAACGTGTTTATGTATCGCACGCCAGTCTAGCATGCCATTAAAAGTATAAGCTAAATATTTAATATATTTTTATCGCGGTAATAAAAGCGACAGTTTAAAACTACTTTAGCAAAACATAAAAGTTGTCGCTAAACAAATGAGCGCCATTAAACAGTAAATTGGTTTAAAAGTTTGTACGACAGACGTGACGTATTGAAAAATTCCTCTTTCAGACTTCTGGTGTCTGATAAATTATAAGTTAGGTAGGTAATATTAGATAATTATTTATTTAGTTCAATTGTTTTTGAAGTGAAAAAACTTCTTTAGCATCGTTGTCATTTGGAAGTCGATGAAACGAAAAAGGGATAGTAAAAAGAGACAGACACATAAATTCATAAGATTTAACGTGGGAGAAAATGAGATAGGAAGCATTATACAGTGTTTCTTATGTTCGTGGTTCTCTTTGTGTTACTGTAAAAAGTGCTAAGTTTTATTCATAGGTGGCGCGAGGGACAAGATAGAAGATTCGTTTATTTGCTGGATAGATGGCGCTAGCTGCTCATTTTATTCTGGCGTTAGTTACTACTGTTTTATTTTTATTTAGTATAAAATAGTTTTTTTTTCTAAATGTATTTTATTTTTAAAGGTTTCACTTCTACCACGTGTGAATTGAACACATTTTAATTTTTTTTTAATAGGTACTTCATATGTTAAAAGTTTGACATAATATGGTAAGAATGTCTATTAATCTGTAGGTATGTATGAGTAGGTACTTAACAATGAAATTCAAATATTTTTACTAAGGTATTAATTAAAAGTTTTTTTTTATATCTTTGTGGCAAGACAAGTACGTACTTACCTACATAGGTATAAAACTTGTGGAATATTTTAGATCCTACTTCTGAATACTATTATCTACCTACCTGCTTAGTAAGAAACATAAAAAAATGCGCTTAAGTTACCTACCTATTTAATCCATAAATAAAAATTTAACATAAGTATCTAATTCTTTCAACTCCATACTCATTCATTAGGTCTTGCGCGTCAAAACGTAACGTAAGTAGGTACCTGAGTACTTATTAATAAGTATAACTATCTATTGTATAGAATAACATTAATCCAAAATTTGCAAAATCACTTTGCAATGTAAAGTTCTTTAATACAGATTGCAATATTTTAAATTCCGTTCCAATCCATACGGACCAATGCTAACATAAATAGATAATTTCCCGCGCTCGCGTGTCGACATAATAAGTTTTTTTGATCCCGACAAGAACAAAGTAAAGCGTCCATTATGCTAAGATAATAGTTTTTTCTAACCGGTATCTCCTCCCGCGCCCCGGGAGCTATCGATTACATTTTTATCCGTCAAGGCCCCTCATTGGCGGGGGCAGACATTTTTGTTTTAAATTCAAAAGCTTTTTCTGTGGGCGTCTTGGGGTGGGGGCAGGCAATATGGCGTTTCTTAAAAATGCCTCCCGCGTCCTTCGCTCCCATTTTATTGCGTTGTATAAATCGTTTCGATTTAAGATTTTCGGGTTTTGATACAGTTCGTGTTTTCTTCGTTTTGTCATTAATGTTGTTTGATGTCGAGGTATTGAATGTGAATGAATGATTTGAGATAAAATGGTTACCTATTTTATGCATTAAAATTTTATATTTGTTTATTTTATAATAATTTAGCTAATATTAATCCCATGTTGATTACTAGGATTGTTTTGACAGACGGTTTTATTACTTTTCTGCTGGTTACCTATTATTCTCCCAATAATTAGGTATTTAATTATATTAAAATGTTTAAAGTATCTAAGTTATACAATGTCGCGTGTTGGTCACTCACTTTACTCGTGTAGGTAGGTACGACAGGCTTTTTTCAAGCCTTCATACTTTTATAAAAGCTCGAACAAATTAGGTACCTAATTTAATTACCTAATTATTAGGTACTTATTTTTCATTTTATTTGTATTCTAGCAGACTTGGAAAATGATGTTTTAAATCTACCTTCATTTTAAATTTAAGCAGGTAAGTAGGTAGGTAAACTTAAAATAAGAAGTTTATTTATTTACTTAGGGTAACTTAGGTTGGTACTCATTGTGTTAGTAGAACTGTAGGTTTTAAATAACTTACCTGAATATCTTTCATCTCCGTAATAAAATGCGCAAAGCGGAGATCCAGAGTCCATCAAAACTTTGTAATCATTATATAAATATAAATTATTTTACGAGTAGATACGGCTGACGAACGGGCAGTAGAACTTTTGGAAGTCGACCGGAGCAATGTCTAAACACTTTCTATTTTTATTTATTCTGCCTCGTTTCCTTGATTCACGCTAATCTAAATGCGTAAAAGTTGCAGTAGATACCTACAACCATTTTTATTTCAGAATCAAGCGTCGTGTAATATTTTAACATAAGTGTACCTACCTATCTTTGTAACTTATGTAGAGCAGGCATCTAAAGTTTCCAGTCCCATCCACTTTTATTCCGGTACTTTTAGTCCGATATTGCAAGATTCCCTTTCGTGGATTAACTATTTAAAATAAAATAAATTGTTTTGATTAAAACACCGTTTTAATACATGTATTTTTCAATGTTTAAGTAATAACTGAAGTGTCAAATCTGCAGTTTCATAGGTCTTTATGGCCTATGCAGGCATGTAATTATAAAAATTATAACATTTTTCTTTCAAAATGGCGGTTGATTGAGGGGCCGGTCTACTTATCAAAAGTTTCCGTTTCTAATCATTACACAAATATAATTACGAATAAAGAGAGGCGAAGGGGTTGTGAAAAACTCCTCAGCACCCCCTAAAGAAAACGAGCGGCGAATTGATTTTATTTGGGAGACGACACGATTTTTTAATTAGGGGCCAAAGGACGAAATTTTAATGGCGGCGAAGTTTAGCGTTGGCGGGCGACCTTAAGATGTTTAAAAATAATGATTTTTATTTTTTTAAGACGCACCAGTTTGGACTTGTTATATTTAAATTTAGCGGCTTTTAATTATAAAGAAATTATAAGATACATTAACAAAAGATAATATTATGTTTAGTTTGATATTATAATATCGAGATACCTATTGGTTTTATATCTAAAATAAGAATTGTTATCTGATCCTAAATAAACCAATCTTTGATAATCCAATCCTAAATAGGATGAAGTAGGTATACTTAGTTGACAAAGGCCGATTTCCATTGATTTCGGTATAGACGTTAGGACAGTATTTCATAGTTAAGAGTAAATAGAAGAAAGGATTCAACTTGTAGCTTTAAGCAACTCTTTTTAGGGTAGTAAAATTGTACCACATGTTTTAGATACCTACCTATTTAACTATTAATATTAAAACAATAAACATTAAAATATAAAATGCAAATATAAATATTATAAAAATGTAAACTTACCAGCAACCACCTTGATACACACAGCACACCTGAACATGGTCAAAACGCAACTGATTTAACCCTTAACCCGCAACCTGGGTCAAAGCTGTCTTACCGGTTATCTTTACTAGGGGCCACTACAAAAGATGCGAAAGGGTGCCAACTGGACATAATAGAATCACCTTTTAGAAAAAAATAACGGACGGAAGAGGGACAATAGGGTATTTGATTATAATATTTGGACCTATTTAAGTATCCAACGGACTCTATTGTGTTTTGTGCGGAACTGACCTAACCGGTTTTTGGATGTTTTGGTGTTTTAGGGTTGAACTGCTGGCATGTCGGTATTATTTTGGAATGATTTATTTTTGTCATAACCGAAGGATGCGTAAATGTTTGAAAAATATTTATACTTTTTTAAATAGAATTTTCCTATTTTGCAATTATAAATATTATCAAAAAATACATAATTTTTACTGATTTTTAAAAACATTATTTCATTATAGAATTTTTATAGAAGCTTTCGGTTCTATGGACTCTTAGAATACTATTGATGTGTAAATTTAAATTTTAATAAAAAAAATCAAAATTTAAAAATATTTATTAATAAATTTTACTATATAAAACATCTTGATTATATCTTCATTACATATCATGATTACATCTTGATCATTTATCGATAAATACTATCGACAACACCTCTACAAGTTATCATCGAATGCCAACACATGCATTAAAATTGTTCAACAATAAAAAATAGAATTGTCCATCTACAAAAGATCGCATTTGCATTCTGACCAGACCGGTTTTCACACGAGGGGTTGCTGTAGTCAAGGTGGGCATTGGTGACTACAAGACCGTCATTGCTACCACACCCGGTTGGACGAACAGTATGTCTGCTAAATTATCGCTATACCTGCCTAAACATAAAGTTCAGAGGAGAAATAAAGAGAAGAAAACACGAGATGAAATATGATACCTATAGCTTTATGTAGAAAGGTTAGGTACTTTAAGTAGTCAAGCATTAACTTATAAGATACGAGTAACCGCCCTCGCTTTGCTTCGGTTTTCTTATTTTTTTACACCTTGGGTTACATTATTAGAGTTTTATTAAAGATCCCTAATTTTTTTGAAAATATAGTATAGCCTATGTTACTCGGGGATAGTGTAGCTTCCGAACAGTGAAAGAATTTTTCAAATCGGTTCAGTAGTTTCGGAGCCTATTCAATGCAAACAAAAAATCAAATCTTTCCTCTTTATATATTAGTATAGATAAAAAAAAACTTACTCTAGAAGTAACTATGTATATTGTCGTGATTGAAAGTAGGACTATAATGAAATGAAATGAATTTTATTCGAAGTAGGTTTGTTACAAACACTTTTCGAAAGTCACTTAACGCCATCGCTTCAACAAATCCCTACCGTGAGTGGTCCCGGGAGAAGAAGCGGCAAGAAACTCCCGCGATAATTTTTTTCCTACTCACAGTTACAGACAGCACTTAATTCTACTTATTGCAATATTTAATATAAAAAAAAACTCATGTCCAAGCAGTCTTGTCATTTAAATACTCATCAACTTTGTAATATGCTTTCTTCATGAGAATACCTTTTACATGAGTTTTTAATTTACAGTATGGCATTTCTGTTAATTCTAACGGGATTTTATTATAGATTTTTACACATCTACCCATGAACGAGCCACCAGTTTTGCTGAGTCTAAAACTAGGCACAATCAGTCTAGCCTTATTTCTTGTGTTAATATTGTGAACATCACTCTTTTTAAGCAAAGTATCGAAGTATTTTTTAACATACATAATATTGTCCAAAATGTATTGTGAAATAACAGTTAGTATATTTATTTCTTTAAACAATTCTCTAAGAGAGTCCCTAGGCCTGAGGTTGTAAATAGCGCGAACTGCTCTTTTCTGTAATACAAAGATTGACTCAATATCTGCAGCTGAGCCCCACAACAACAGACCGTAGGACATTACACTGTGAAAGTAGCTGTAATAAACTAATCTTGCTGTTTCTACATCAGTTAAGAGCCTTACTTTCTTAACAGCATAAGCAGCGGAACTGAGCCTCCCTGACAAGGCTTCAATATGAGGACCCCATTGTAGTCGAGAGTCTATGGTAATGCCGAGAAATGTTGTAGAATTTACTAGTTCTAGTACTTCCTTATTTAGGACAATTTGAGCTGGAATATGTTTCACATTAGGTAAGGCAAATCTGACACATTTAGTTTTTTTCGCGTTTAACATCAAGTTATTACATGTAAACCAGTGTAATACTTGCGAAACAGTATTATTTACGTCGTCACTCATAATTAAGATTGTTATTCGATATATTTTAACAGTGAAGAAATAAATAAACACTGACACACTCATACCCCTGAAGTAGGTTTTTACTTGTGTCGCGGGTGGCATGTACGACACACATAACACATCACAATAACACCCTGCACACGAGTACAAATATTTATCTGTCACATACAATAAATATCTGCCACCAGGAATCGAACCCGGGAAGATCATCTATACAAATCAATAAAATTGGAGTGTCTGTTTATAATATTAAAATAACTGCTTTTTACTAACTGCATTTGGATTTATACACGGTACATATACCAAAACAACATTTTTTTAAAATTTTTGTCTGTCTGTCTGTCTGTCTGTTTGTTCCAGCTAATCTCTAAAATGGCTGGACCGATTTTGACGGGATTTTCACTGGCAGATACCTAGCTGATGGTAAAAGGAGTAACTTAGGCTACTTTTATTTTAGAAAAAAAATAGTTTGTTAGGCGATACAAAGTTCGCCGGGTCAGCTAGTTCCAAATAAAATTTTACAAAGTACTTAACACCTGGTTTACCGTCGGAAATGACTGACAATCACCAATCAAGGGCAGTATGCAAATCGGTTTAACTATAACCCGTCACCGGCCATCAGACAATAGGCTGGTTGCCCAGATCGGACCGGTTCTCACGCGAGGGTTAGCGGACATATTGCTACTTCGTCCCTTTGAAGAAGCTGTCGGCGATACTTCGCACCCAATACCATGTCTAGACTTAAAAAACAGGACAGATTAATTCCCGGTTATAAGTACAATCCCGTAGAATGATTTGGACGTTTATATGTTTGTGAAACTACTCTTTCACGGGCAAAACCCTGGGCGGAATTTAGTTATAATAAAAACAATATAAATTATGTATTTTAAAGAATGTCTGTTGACGAAGCTTGCGGAGATAATTTATAGTTAAGACTACATTTAGTTCCTAATTCTTTTGATGTTATGTGTATTTAAATGTTGTAATGTGAGTCTTCTTTATTATCCCAAATTTTCTAATCAACAGCAAGAAGCTGGTTATAAATAGATTGGCTATAAATAATAACAGTTGTAGCTCTAGGTTCGCTACGCCGTAGAAGTATGACTCTTCACTGAGAGGGCTACTGTACTACCTCCGTCTATTTCTAGCATTGGCCTTTACCTGCCTCCCATACAACAAATAAGCCATAAAATTATCATTCTAATATTATGAATTATGATCAAAATAACTTTGTGGCAACTGCACTTCACGTCACAAGGAATAGGTAAAATTATTAAACATCTAATATAATAATTTTGTCATTTAAAATTATTAATTAGGAATTATGCATAATGTGATTAATCTGTTAGGTGTTAAATTATCTACGTTTGAAAACATAACACTTATCGCGGAGAAAGGAAAATCAGATATACTTAGGTAAGTTATAGTTTAAACTCTTGAAGTATTGAAAACTTATTCTTAAAGTCTTGTTTTTAATTTATAAAACAAAGTGAATTTTTATTATTATTTTTCTTATTCGGCTTCCCACACGGACAATAAAAGACAAGACTCACTCAACCCTCGCATAAAGGGTAATTAATTTAAATAACAATGTGGTCGTTTCGACCTGAGACTTTTTTCTCGAGACGATGTTAGGGTTACTTGTCTTGTCGTGTATTATTCGTCGGACATAATGACCGAGCGGTTAATTTTGGTGCCCTCTAATGATTTAGAAAGGGTTAAGTTGGGATGAATAAATCTGTGACCGTTAAAAGAATATTATATTTCTTAAGTTTACTTGTTTCTAAAGCCGTTTCAAATAGTTTGGTATTATTAATCCTTGAATTAAAATAATGAAATATGTTATGCAATTAATTATAGTGACATTCGCAATGCATTGGTCTTTTCTCGTATGTTAGTACCTAATTGAAGATACCTATGCGCATAGGTTATCAAAAAGAAAAATGGATTTCATAATCAGAAATTTACATAGAGCCAAGCAATGTAAGTACAAAGTATCTAATAATTATTATGTTTTGTTATTAAGTAATATTATTTTTTGAAAACAAAATTTTGGTCTCTGGAGAAGAATACATTCGATTGGAATAAATTAGACTTCGAGTAGAAATATAAAAATGTAAAATATCTTCAATTCCGGACGACCCACCTCATGCTTAGTAAAGCTCAAATCAGACCTCACATGGAGTTTATCTGGTGGCGTTACAATACCAGTTGATCATTTGACGCGATACCGAACAGTCTGAGCTGTCAACGACCCACGAATCACTCACAGGCTAAAACACCTGTGTCTCAGAATGGATATCGTTTCTCTATGTGTTTTACCGGCTTTTCGGCGGTAAGAGCTCCGAGGAATTGTTCGAGCTGGTACCTACTCTGCCATTCCATAATTGTACCACTCGCCGATCATTGAAGTTCTATCCACATTGAACTCGTGGAGAAATTAGAGTTACGTCTTTTTTCCCATGATCTATGACATTTAAGAATATTTTTAATTCATAACAACAAAAATTAAACGCCATCTAGTACCGAATAGTATATAAAAATTGAAAGTGCCATCTAGTGATAGCTAGACAGATAGAACTGTACAACGCCATCTGTTATTAAACAGACTAAATTAAACTATTTTGTAGCGACATCTTGATGCTAATAGTAAGAGTTAAAATGTCCATCTAGCGGGAAATAGCAAATACTATAGTTATACATTTTTTATTTGGAAGCCAAAATAGAAGAGATTTATAAAACTAAAATATTTTAGTATTATAAAATTGTCATAATATTATTGTCACATGTTATTCACCTAAAGAATATTTTTTTAGAATCTGTTCTGTTGTAATATGAAATGAACAAGTTCCAACTATTCAATCATAGATGTCGCTAATTGTCCTTGTTTTTAGTAACAAGTCCCATGAAGTCGAGTCGAAAATATATTGTCATTGTTCATTCAAGAATACGCGTGGTAGTTAGCCTAGTTAGCAAAAACCCTACTACCATTCGGGTTAATGCAGAGCCTGAGCTGAGAGCCAAGCGTCCTCCAGCAAAAAAAAATTCAATATCGCCTCGTCCCTTGTTTATGGCACCCACATAAGCCGTGAGCAAAAAAGTTGGTTTGAACTCAAAGATGAGATTCATAAAACCAAATTTCTTATGTTCTATAGACATGAACATTTAAAAAAATTAAGTTACGTGAAGAATTTGAAGTCAATATAAAATCTGTTATAAATGATCATAATTTTATTTACATAATAGTGCGTAAGTATGATGCGTATGGTCCGCTTAAGAATATAAATGTAGACTCATTTCCTTTTGCAAAATCTTTATGATAATTATAATCTTATCGTCTGTTCATTTTATTTATGTTTGCCAAGTTTCTATCGCAAAAAATACTTATTGTACAAGACAAAATTTAAAATTAATGAAAACCCGGACATATCCAAGCTTTTCCTTCAGACAAGCCCCCCGGGAGACACTCCACAAATTGCAAAGTTTCAAAGTGCCCTTATTTCACAGAGCTGCGTGACAATTTATTCTTTTAAAACCTCATTATTTTCACTTTGTATCTTTTTAATTAAACATGTTTTTTGACGGCTGCAGCTATTTATTTCTATTATTTTTTTTCTTTCAATTCGCTAAAGAACTAACTAGTTCGATAATATACTAGAACAATATTGAACATAATGGGGTACAATACTGCAATTCGTTTCTAAAGTGGGGCTCCATCCATCTTTAAGTCATCCATCCATCCTTACCTACTTGCAGGGCATTCTACTTAACAAAGGACCAGGCGGCGTCAGATCCTTTTTGTTCAAAATGTTTCGCAAACTGACCCCTTAATCAAAACTTGACCCAGACCCATAATATATTTTAAAGACCTTTACAATAATAACTCACAGTACGGGGTAGATCTACTTGAAAAAAAATTTAAAGAGTATACATAATTATTCAACGACTTTGTAGTTCAAATAAATATGTAGGTAGGTATATCTGTGTCAAATTACACTTTTCTAGAACTACTGGTCTCTTTGCTATGCTGTGGACAGACGGACGGACCCTAGAAAACGGGATTTTTACCAGAGGAATAAGCGGGCCCCTGCCATTGAAGTATAATGTCATAGAACAGACATCTCGAACAAAATTTGTGTCGCGCCGTGAGGTTCTATTTTCAAAACTGAGTCCCCGTTCTCCTTTCAAAATCGAACGAATCCAGTGAAAATTGAAGCCGATCGGCGCCAATTCATTGGGATATATATTGTATTCGCGGTGTCGGTTCTATATGCTAGTAATAATACTTCAATGGTCCCTGCTTGCTTCTTGGTCAGTACGCGTCGGTTATACTGACGTCCTTGAGTAGTTGCGACCAATGACTATGGTGGCTTCATCCACATTGAAATACCTACGAGTACTTAGAAATTATGAGAAATAAGATTGTTTTTATTATAATGAAGGGGAAGCCAGTATTATATTAGTCGGTGTTTTCGCTCGATTATAATGTGTCTTCAAGGCAAGAGTGAATAGGTTTTTATTAAGTTAGTGCGTTTTACGACCAATGAATACATCGCCACTTACCACTGACTACTATCCCATAGTAGTCAAGCATTAACTTATAAGTTATAAAAAAATAATTGCAATTTATGATGTTCTTATATGTAAGTAATCTGTTGGCCAGATGATATTGAAATTTGAAATTGAAAATTGTACCTTTTAAAATTCGTTTCTTAGTGGTCATCCTATTTTTCTAATAAGAACATCCTCTAATTAGAAACGAGCCTGGCAGCTTAACGTTGCTTTTAAACATGGAATCATTTCAGTAACTTATAGTCGAATCACTAATCCACTGGACCAAATTGACGTTTAAATTGTCAAATTTGTTGACGAAATATAAATAGTATTGTGACAAACTAATATTAATGTGAATCATTGATACGATAATATTTGAAACATGTATTTTATATGGACCAAGAGTTCGCTATTACTATTACTACATTGTGACCACGGACTTAAAAAAAGACGGACGTAATCCCAAGAACAAATTCATTGAAGCACCCATAGTAATACCAATTCTCTATAGCGAATCAAAAATTACGCACACATGTTAAGCGGGCGGCCATTGCTATGCTTCACTCTCGATTAGACGAGGTTACGTCCGTTTTTTTTCAGGTCAGTGATTGTGACGTGACATTATTATCTGTCAAATTGGTCCAGTAGATTAGTGATTCCACTATAGCCACAAGGGGTCACCCACATGAGTAGTGGTAAACAGAGTACATTTTTTAGACGAGAGCTATTTATAAAAATCTTAGCACTACTTTTTGTAATATAAATTTAAATTAGTTTAAAAAATTATTATTGGTACACATAAACTGGTTTTCGTATTAAATGATTATTTTATCCTTAATATGTTTTCATTTTTTTTATGTGTTATTCTAAAATTACAAATTACCTTAAAAATACTCTGTAAGTTTATTTACTAAACTAATAACTGACCTCGCTATGCCTTGGTTTTCGTATAGATCCCGTATTTTTGACGTGATAACGTGATCGGCGTATCGTAGCCGATGCCGTAGGCGAGCCGTAGGCGATCGTAGTTGAGTGGAGCGGAGCGGGGCGGGGCGGAGCGGAGCTTTGTCATGACGTTGTCACGTTAAACTACCGTCCGTAAACCGACTTTACAGACAACCATTTTTTTAATAATAAAGCATCAGCCTATAAATGGTAAGTGAAATTATCTCAATAAACACTGCTTTCCTCCAACCAATAAAAAACCATCACAAAAAATCCACACTTCATCCACCAAACATCAATTATCTCGTTAAAATGACGCCAGATAACTCGTGAACAAAATAAAAACCTTTAAAAACTCAACTACGGGACTTCATTACAAATTGCCGGGCAAATTACCTTGCTCATGAAAAACGTTAAAAAAGTGTTAAAACCGGAGTCAACAGTGAATTAATCAACGTTATAACCCGACGGGAAAAATCTGTTAAGTTGCCGCAAATTCCGAGCGAAAAAATTCCCTGGCACTTAAAAAGCTATTTGTATTCCCGGACGGCCCGTTAGCGGATGCCGGGAAAAAACGGGAAAAAATCCCGCCGCAGGGAGCCGGATGCAGTAACAAGTGGTTTATTTAAAGCCTTTTTAAGCTTTTTAACGCCTCAATGGCGGTTTGGGTAATGGGCGATTTCTTTCGGATTTACGCAGTCTTATTTTTATTCATTCAATTCGTTTTAATTATCGTTTTTTAATCATCAACGCAGGTTGCTTTTTATTGAAATGTTTTGGAAAACATTAACTTAAATGGAGACGTTTTATTAAGTATGTTTTGATGATGATGGGTGTCGTAAGAGGTGACTAAATCCGGCACGCTGGTAGTAGGGCCCCTCGAGGGTAATAATGATTTTAATTGTTAATTAATATCATTATAACTATTATTATTTCTACGTGGTGTTCGCACCTGGATAGCTACCACCCTTGAGCATGAGTCAGCCGTCAAACGACTCGTCATGTTCCGGCTGGGGGCTTGAGAGCCAGTTTTTTCTTTCTTTTTCTTCTCTCTTTCTTGGCCGGCAACACATCAGTGATGCCTTTGGTGTTGCTGATGTCCATGAGTGACGACAGCCACTAACCATCAGGTGGATCGTCAGCTCATTTACCGGCTATTTCCATAAAAAAACGTAATCCTTAGGTGGCAGTTCATAATAGGATAGTGGTATTAACCAATTTCTAGCCAAAGAACCATGGTTTCGAATCAAATGAACACGTCCTAAAATTAGGTTTATATTATAAAATATGACTTACTGCCACTGATTACTAACGTATAGAACAGACACCGCGAACACGATGTATGTCTCAATGAATTGGCGCCGAGCGGCTTCAATTTTCAATGGATTCGTTCAATTTTGAAAGGAGAACCTCCCGGCGGGACACACATTTTGTTCGAGATGTCTGTTCTATGACATTGTACTTCAATGCTTACTGCAGTGAAATTCGTGAGGAACCCCACACGTTATGTTGTGAGTTAAGGAAATATTTTGTGATTTATATTAATTTTATTAATATTTATGATCAATATGCAATACTTAGCAACATTTTAACACCATATTGTAGCACCGTCTGCACCGGATTGCCCGTTACAAGTAAAAACACCTAAACCCCCGTCAAGAGAACATAATTAGAGGTTAGAAAGCAGAGGGTGTCGTGATATCTCCAATACGGGCAGTCGGGCGGCCACGAGGGCTCGTCCGGACATTTTTCCCGGTGTATCCCCGGTCTAAGGCATGTGATACACTTGGGACAAATCAAACGATAAGTCAGTAGAGATCGTCATTTAAAAATTAAGGTGACTATACTGTTGTGTTGTGTCTACATTATTGTTACAATATTTATTTAATACGACATTGAGTTGGAAATATTTTTCTATTTGTTTAATATAAAATAATTATTGTTAGTAAATATTTTTATTAACACGTTGCAACGATAATGTTTAGTAACGGGCGTTCATTTTTAAATTATACGATCATTACTTTACTTATTTTATTAATTTCTCTATATATATGTATAAAACACAAAAAATGTCTGAAAACATCTATCCGAAATGTCTCAAAATGATTTATATTATAAGTTAAGTCCAATAAGAATGTAAATCTTATTAAAAACTACGATAAATTAATAATTGTTTCGACTATGTTTCGAAAAAAATATATTATTTTAACAGTACTTCTATTAGAATTAGGCAATTAGCTATAAGACTATCTTCGCAGACAAGTCTCGGAAACAACTGTAACACAATTTTCTATTTGTTGTTTACGAACATATTCAGTTGTGTTACCTGTCTTTAAGTTCAAGTAGGAATCCACTTACTTCGAAGTACCGTATATGTTATACTAGATCTACATGTATGCAAAGTTTTATAAAACTAGGTCCAATACTTTTTACATCAAAGAGTAATAGTAAAGTAATCTATCCTCACAAACAATCATTTATAACATTTGTAGGATAAAAATCTTTTTTTTTTAAATTCCAACAAAATAATAGTATTTCGCTCAGTATACCGCAGCCTAATCGTTACAATTCCGGCCCGCCCGCTGTATACATGTCGTTATTTTTCATAAAAACACACGTTTTGAATACATTTGAATGTTAATTCAATTGCGGTAATAGTCTATTTTCTGTTCCGCTGGCTTGCTCGCTTTCCGGTCATGCTGTTAAATTCAGTTTAAACGCGAAAAATTGGATGTTTAGTCTCATTTTGTGTAACTGTATGAATTATGCACTTATGATGAAGGTATTTTATTTTAACTGTAAAGTCCGGTTTACACGTATTAAGTAGTTAAGTAGTTAATTAAATTTTTAAGTAAATTAATACGTGTAAACAGACAATTTCGTAACTTTTTAGTAAAAATTTTGTTAACTACTTAATACGTGTAAATCGAACATAAGTGTAAAAACATAAGTGTCTTATGGAGGCCATACACGGTCAAGTGTACTTGTTCAAGTCTGCAGTTTGACTTGACGCGCCATCCAGTGTGCGTGAGATAGATATATGGCCAGATAGCTATACCGTGCCCATACACGATCAAGTATATTGGATGCCGCGTCAAGTCCGCTTGACGCTTGATCAAGTACACTTGATGGTGTATGGCCTCCATTAAGGTTCCTTGTTTTAGAGATAAGTACTACAGGTCAGGTTAATCTCGAGGGTATTCAAGCAGGGTTTTTGCCTGATAAGTTATTAACTTCGTCTGAAATCAAATAGTAATAGTTTTATTAACGCATATTATTTTATTTTATTATTTTATATTTTTAAACTGTATATATAATTATTAATATAACTAGGTACTATTTTTTTTGTGTAATTGCCTAGTATTGTTTTAATTTTTTTTATTATTATTAGATGGATATTTTTATTGAATTTGATTATTTTAATTATTTTATTTATTGAATTGATATAATATTTTATTGTCAAATTTTATCTGACTGTTGAATTACTTTGTATGGATCAATATTATCTGAAATAAAATAAAAATGAAAGTAAATTAAATACAGTGTAGTTATTTTGGTATTAAAGGAACTAGTAATACCTACGCGGGTATATCGCATAGTCCACGTTGGACATACATACATAGCATACAGAAATACCCGCCAAGAAAACGGACGATCTTCATGGTAATAGCTATCGTTGTCCAAAGACATCCACGACACAAATGACATCACTGATGCGTTGCCGGCCAAAAAAAAAGAAAGAAAGAACTGTATTCCGCCAGTCGTCTTTGTATTTACGTTATTTTTTTATTTTTATTTGTTTTAGATCCACGTTGCGTTTGTTGAAGGGAGCTCAGATGTCAATAAATCTTAATATATATAAATTACGTGTCACGTTGTTTGTCCGCGATGGACTCCTAAACTACTTAACCGATTTTAATCAAATTTGCACACCGTGTGCAGTTTGATCCAAATTGAAAGATAGGATAGATTACACCTCAAAAAAAACTTTTGACAGAACGATGTCTGTCCGGGCAGCTAGTGTAATATAATTTTACATTAAACATGGTGATTCCAGATTGTTGCAAACATGACTCGTACTAAGTATAAAGTCAACAATTAATTTATAAACATAAGAGTACAAGTAAATGGGTAAGCTAATTAAATTACCCTTTATCGGGACTAGCGACATGTTATGAGTGAAGCACAGTTATTTAATAGCGAGTACCGCCACGCTACTGGAACAATCCCATACAACTGTGAGGAGGCCGATCGCAATCAATTTAATTGGAAATTTCCTTTGATTAAACGCAAAGACGATGTTAGAAGTTGACCTAATAAAACAGGGAGCGTCAGCAACGACAGTGTTGTATTATTATGTTATCAACCTTCCAAAAAACCGTCTCCAAAGAAATAACTAAGGCATTTGTTAGCAACGGGGAAGCACTAGCAGTGAGCCTAGATATTGATAAGGCCTTCCACCGGATCTGGCACAGGGTCCTTCTCACGAAGTTATCATCTTACGCTCTCCCTGAGAGGTCATTTGGAATCGGAACAAAACACTTTATAAGCCGTCTATAACTTATGAATAAGGGGTAAAGTTCATTAGCTAGGGTAGTAACTGTAGCTCAGATGACAGTGAATTAAAGAGTTCTAGGTTCAATGAGGAGGCCTTTACCCGAAGAGGGGTCCTCAATAAATTATAAGTAGAGTGCCCTTAGACTCGACATTGACCAATTATGAAAAAAATTACAATTATAAATTGATAATATAAATTGACATTAAATTATTATTATGTATTATTATACAGATAAATTTAAATTTAATAATTTTGTTCAAAATACTTATATCATTAATTTTAACGTCCATCCATCCATCCATCCATCAGCCCTTGGAGGTCCACTACTGGAAATAGGCCTGCCCTAACTTGCGCCACTCTGAACGGTCCTGAGCCTTCTGAATCCAGCGGATGCCCGTTGTCTTCTTCAGGTCATCAGTCCACCTGGTCGGGGGGCGTCCAGATTTTAACGTAGCATTTGCATTATATAATTGTATTTAAAGCTAATCACTGACGGGCAAAGCGACCATAAGTTGTAATAGTAAAAATGGTAATGAGGAAAAATTTGCTTATTATTATTATTAGGTTGAAATTTCAGAACAGACATTTTTCCAGATTTATGGTATGGTTAATTTAGTACGGTATGGTTAATATAAGTGAACCACCAGTCCCTTGAACTGTCAGCCGCCTCTGCTTGCCTGGTCTCCGTGCTTTTTTCAACCGACTTTAAAAAAGGAGGAGGTATTCAATTCCACTGTATTTTTTTATGATTGTTACCTCAAAACTCTTGACTGGGTAAACAGATTTTAATGATACTTTTTTTATCGAAAGCTGGTGCTTGTCGTGTAGTACCACTTAAATTTTAGCGAGATAAGATAAGTAGTTTTTGAGTTATCCCTAATTTTGAAGTCGGTTATTTTTTGTCAAGAATTAGGTATACTTTTTTAAGCGTGTTAATAAACCGGAATTAAGATCTCAGCGATCACTAGATTCGGTTTCAGATGTTACAAATGTCATTTTTACATACGTTTTGATATAATTCAGTATCGAGAGATCTTAAGATCTAATAATAGTCCTTGGAATAGCCCGTGAATGATCTTTGTTTAAACAGCTAATACTAACAGGACCTACTAAAACAGACCAATGTAATGTAATTAACATATTTTTTTATTTTTTTTTTATTTGTATAATATTATATTTATATATTAACTTTGAAATAATAAATTATTATTGTCGATTTTTTTGCTGCCCGTCCAAGCTGCGTATATCTTAAAATTTCGACCCAGTGAATCTTACGGGCGGGTTAAGATTATGCCAATAAAATTTATGTGCGGTCGCGTAGCTCCTCTACGAACGGACTACGAGCGTAGCTATGGGGCTACGCGGCCAATAACAATTATTTTGATACATCATTTGTTACATAATACGAGTATTATATACAAGTCAATAATTACTAAAATTAGATTTTTTTTACTTGGACATGTCTATTACATAGTCAGCTAGTGACGTCATAATTTAAGTATTCCAATAAGGGGTACCTATATGTGGTGTTAATTAATGATATAAAATAAGAATAAATTAAAAAAATGCAAAAGTGATGACATTTGGTGTTTATGTTGATGCAAGTCTTAACTCATTTTCAGGATTATCAGGGATGTTGGTGTCCAAGTCTATTAATGTTAACTTTTCAACTTTCAATTTCAATGCCAAATCAGAATGTTTATGCCAATTGAGGTTCTTACTGTCAATTTGAATTGGCCACGTTTTTATGTAAATACATATCTCAATATAAATATTTACATAAAACGTTTTTGAAGCCACAAGATGTTTGTGTCAAGTGAATAATTAAAATATTGATTTCAACCTCATTTCAGCTAGAATATTTCAAGTTTTTTGACGTGGAATTTGGCAACACAAAGTATAAGTCCCACCCTTGAGCATGAGTCAGCCACCAAACGACTCGTCGTGTTCCGGCTGGGGGCTTGAGAGCCAGTTCTTTCTTTTTCTTCTGTCTTTCTTGGCCGGCAACGCATCAGTGATGTCTTTGATGTTGCTGATGTCCATGGGCGACGACAGCCACTTACCATCAGGTGGATCTTCAGCTCGTTTGCCGGCTATTTCCATAAAAAAAGTCGAGAATAACATGAGTAACAATAGGTTTATGATTAACGTTAATTTTAAGGGAGAGGTTCAAATTGGAATCATGTATATCTCTAATTCTAATAAGTAAATTATTGACAACAAAGCCATCATTTTTATTGAAATAGCCGGCAAACGAGCTGACGATCCACGTGATGGTAAGTGGCTGTCGTCGTCCATGGACATTAGCGGTACCAAAGGCATCACTGATGCGTTGCTGACCAAGTAAAAGAGAAGAAAAAGAAAGAAAAGGTAAGCTAAAGATAGGTGGCGATGAAGTCCAAGATAGTGTGCAAGTGCACATACCAATTAAGTCCGGTTTATAAGTATGAAGTTGTTAAGTAGAGACTAAATTTGAATTATATTCATATGTGTAAACAGAAAATTTAGTAACTTTTTAGTTAAAATTTAGTTATCTACTTAACTACTTAATACCTGTAAACCGATCACTACTGGCATAATTTCATTATGGGAGTGTGTGCGACCGCCACAGCATGGTCTAACCATAATTTTTGACACTAAAAGAATAAACAATTTAAAATAGTTTAAAAACTTAAAACACGGTTATTATATCGCTCACCTAGTAATATAATGGCACATCTGCAAAAAATGCGAAATTGAGTTTGTAAGGTATATCTATGTGTTTAAAAGTGCATAATGTACATAGTGATAAATATGTATTAATGTTTATACTAGTAACCAAACCCATACAATCTGTAAAAAACGTCAAAAGAACCCATAAATTAATTTTAAACATTTTTATATAATTTTTGAAATTCGCTTCTGTAAAATATGACAAATGTAGATGTGCCGTTGTATTAATAGGTGAGCGATAATGTCAATATACATGGTTTTATAGTGTCAACAATATACTAAAGAAAAGCGAAAAAAAAAGTGATCGTGCTGCTGTTAACAGTTATGGAGTTCCGTAGTCTGGAGCCAAACCTGTACGTAATTTTTTATGGAAATAGCCGGCAAACGAGCTGATCGATAACGATATGACATCAGCAACACCAAAGGTATTACTGATGAGTTGCCGGCCAAGAAAGAGAGAAGAAAAAGAAAGAACTGGCTCTCAAGCCCCCAGCCGGAACACGACGAGTTGTTTAGCGGCTGACTCATGCTCAAGGAGGGTATCTATCTATAGCGGTAGCTATCCAGGCGAACCCAATGGAGAAATAATAATAGTAAAGCTGATATAAAATCGTTTAAAATGTGGATTGTGTCACTCGTCTTATTGTTAGCAGGAGCATCGGGGTGAAAGTACAAAGAAAATGGTAATGAATGTAATAAACTAAAAAATCCGGTCAATAAAACCAAGATGAACTCATTACCTAACCTAGATCCCGAGGTTGTCCCTGGTTTTATATCCGACTGGTTATGAATCACAGTAATATTTATTTTTAACTGATTTTAAAAAAGGAGGTGGTATTCAATTCGACTGTATTTTTTTATGTTTGTTACCTCAGAACTTTCGACTGGGTGAACCGAGTTTGATGATTCTTTTTTTAATCGAAAGCTGATGCTTGTCGCGTAGTCCCACTTAAAGTTGAGCAGATCTGACGAGTAGTTTTTGAGGTATTTTGAAGTCAGTTATTATTTTCTTGATAAAATTCAGATTATGAGGTATGTCTAATTTGTGACAAGTCAATAACAAATTATAATTTAAACAATTTTATGGCACCAGTGGAAAAGGGAATCCAAATTTGAAGGAGGTTATGAGTGTGTGTGCGTGTATTTTATTTGGCTTCAACCCATTAATGGCCCACTACTGGGCACGGGTCTCTCCTCTTGAGGAGGCCTAGAGCATACAGCGTGGTGGACGCTGCTCCAATGCGGATTGATGGATTGGTTAGTGGCCAACCCGAGTGTCGAAAGTTTTCAAACCGCCCGAGGGCCTCCGACATGGCTTAACGACTGTTATCTTATGATAACAACCGGGACCGACGGCTTTACGTGCCCTCCGAAGCACGGAAACGCTCAAGAAATTTTTGCCACTAGCGTTCACCCATCCAACTACCGACCGCGCCCGCTGTTGCTTAACTTTGACGATCACATAGGATCGACGCAAGCCGCCGGGCTATGAGCGCTTCAAATTTTATTACCAAAATATAAAAAATATATACCAACGAACGGTTCCTTTCCCCTGGTTAGGTATATGTATATCACAGTGACTCACATATTAGCCGAATACCTAAACCAAGTAGCTACAATGAAGTCAGTAAGTGAGTCGAGCGGTTTGCGGCTTCAAAGATTTATTCGCCAAGTTGCGCGGCTGAAGTCGCGAGGACCACTAAATCACTAGTTATAAGTCAGTAATGCTGGCGCGAGTAGCTGGCGCGAGTGGCTGGCTCGAGGTATTGTTTCTTAGTAATTAGTTCTTGATGTAAACTTTAAAATTATTATTATTAAGGCTATTTAAAAGGTATGTGGATATAGGTATGTCGTTGTCATTAAAACATCTGATATGTGACAAACGTATTTGAAGAATATCAATTTTAGGGGTTTCTACAACTACTGAAATGAAATGAAATGAAATTTTATTCATGTAGGAATCACTGATACACTTATGCACGTCATTTTTTTTAACCAGCTTTTCGGAAAGGTGCTTTGTCGTGGAGGAAAAGGAAAGCCGCAAAGAAAATCCTCAGCACCTCAGTGGCGTAGCGTGGGCTCCCGCCGCCCGGGACCGACCGAAAATTTGCCCCCCCCCCAGTGAACTTTGCCGCCCCTATGTTATTTAAAATATTTTTTTATTACTGAAAAATGCACTTTTCTTGTTTTTTACAAAATATAATAAAATATGAAGTAATTATTTTTAATACATTTTTTTTTCATTTAAAAATTCCATCCCACCCCACGTTACGCTACTGCTCAGCACAACATTTAAAAATAAAAGTTACATTTATTACAATAATTATTTTTTGACAAAAAATAAAACCAACGAAAAAAAACTGAAAAGCGAAAAATAAAATAAACCATTTAGTATTATAAATTAAGATCCTAAATTAACTGAAAATAAATAATTTCAAGAGTAAAGTCAATAAACAAGAGTAACTTCAAGGTATACAATATTCAATAAAAAAAGAATCATCGAAATCGGATCATCCAGTACAAAGTTATTGGGGTAACGGGCAAAAATTCCGTGGGTGAATAATCAATCATCCCCTATTTTCGTACCTTTAGGGTAGGAATAAAATTTTCAAAAAAATATGGGACCAACTTCAAAATATACCCTATCCATTAAAAAAAGAATGATCAAAATCGGATCACCCTGTGCCGATTGCTGAGTGATCATACATAAAAAAAATATATACGCGTCGAATTGAGAACCTCCTCCTTTTATTTTCGTCGGTTAAAAATAGGTATTCTCTAACCTGAGTAGAACTGGTTGCCTAGCTGCTTATTTCCATGCATCCTTATCATTTGAATAGGTATTCACCTATGCTATAATAACCCTTGCATACGAGTTGAGTTGAGTCACGTATTTGCTTCGGGATTTTATTATAAAATTGTACACGGAGCCCCATAAAAGAACGGTGCACTTTAGAAAGACGGAACGAAGACTGTAATACGTATTATTTGACGAAAATCAGTTGTAATAGTTAATAAATATCTGTAATTTTTTCTGCGGCTAATTCACCGTTTATTGGTTAAAGTCATTTATTTAATAAGTAGACTTTTATACGAAAGCTTGAAATTTATCAAAAATTTTTGGCCGAATTGTGTGGCCCAGGATACTGACCGCACTAAATAAAAACTGTTACATTTACACCAGAAGAATCCAGAATCGAGGACCCTACTAATTTGTGTTTACTCTAAACTGCAACCAAAATATTTCATAGTTGAATCTAGAAGGAAAAAGTATTTCCTTTACTTGAGTGAGTATTCACAGATAAGAGAAAACATGCCACAAACAGACAAAGTTTTTACGATTCACTGAACTCAGGTTCATTTCCTCTCTTCAACTGATATAAATTAACTTTGTCATTTCAGAAAGGATGTTGTATGACGCTTATTTGTATTGGTTATTCGACCAAATAATTGAAGTGAAAAATTCTTTAGCATCTTTGTGATTATAGACACGTCAAACTTATGACACCCTTTTTTTGCGTCGGGGGTTAAAAGTGTTAAAAAAAAATCAATTGCAATATACAAATTGCCAAATTGTTCACGCGGAACTGTACCATTTCGGTATTTTGAGAATCTGTCGTTTTACGACTCTGTCTTTATGAGAATCTATCTTTTAGCGAATAATCTGAGTGTTCTCCACGTCCCTATGTTACGGATTTGGACAATGTAAATAAAATATCAAAAACAAACATTTATCTGTCACATAATTTTCTGCCCCGGGTATCAAAACCTGGTGTTTTCTTTTCAGGGATATTCAAGGTTAGGGCAGGATTTGTAATTTTTGTAACAAGATTCCGTATGTATTCTATTTATAAATTGGATGTCATTCATAAAGGTTATAAACATTCGTAAACTAGCGCCCAAAATATAATCTTAAATTAAAATTTAAAAAGCGGCCAAGTGCGAGTTGGACTCGCCCATGAAGGGTTCCGTAGCAGCAAGTAACATAATATAAAAGTTCTTGTAGTTTGTTGTAACTTTGATCAATGTTTTTTGCGGTTTACGATTTATGACGTATTAAAAAAAAACTACTTACTAGATCTCGTTCAAATCAATTTTCGTTGGAAGTTTGCATGGTAATGTACATCATATATTTTTTTTAGTTTTATTATTCTCTTATTTTAGAAGTTACAGGGGGGGGACACACATTTTACCACTTTGGAAGTGTCTCTCGCGCAAACTATTCAGTTTAGAAAATGATATTAGAAACCTCAATATCATTTTTGAAGACCTATCCATAGATACCCCACACGTATGGGTTTGATGAAAAAAACATTTTTGAGTTTTAGTTCTAAGTATGGGGAACCCCCAAAATTTATTGTTTTTTTTTTAATTTTTGTGTGAAAATCTTAATGCGGTTCACAGAATACATCTACTTACCAAGTTTCAACAGTATAGCTCTTATAGTTTCGGAAAAAAGTGGCTGTGACATACGGACAGACGGACAGACAGACAGACAGACAGACAGACAGACAGACAGACAGACAGACAGACAGACAGACAGACAGACAGACAGACAGACAGACAGACAGACAGACAGACAGACAGACAGACAGACAGACAGACAGACAGACAGACAGACAGACAGACAGACAGACAGACAGACAGACAGACAGACAGACAGACAGACAGACAGACAGACAGACAGACAGACAGACAGACAGACAGACAGACAGACAGACAGACAGACAGACAGACAGACAGACAGACAGACAGACAGACAGACAGACAGACAGACAGACAGACAGACAGACAGACAGACAGACAGACAGACAGACAGACAGACAGACAGACAGACAGACAGACAGACAGACAGACAGACAGACAGACAGACAGACAGACAGACAGACAGACAGACAGACAGACAGACAGACAGACAGACAGACAGACAGACAGACAGACAGACAGACAGACAGACAGACAGACAGACAGACAGACAGACAGACAGACAGACAGACAGACAGACAGACAGACAGACAGACAGACAGACAGACAGACAGACAGACAGACAGACAGACAGACAGACAGACAGACAGACAGACAGACAGACAGACAGACAGACAGACAGACAGACAGACAGACAGACAGACAGACAGACAGACAGACAGACAGACAGACAGACAGACAGACAGACAGACAGACAGACAGACAGACAGACAGACAGACAGACAGACAGACAGACAGACAGACAGACAGACAGACAGACAGACAGACAGACAGACAGACAGACAGACAGACAGACAGACAGACAGACAGACAGACAGACAGACAGACAGACAGACAGACAGACAGACAGACAGACAGACAGACAGACAGACAGACAGACAGACAGACAGACAGACAGACAGACAGACAGACAGACAGACAGACAGACAGACAGACAGACAGACAGACAGACAGACAGACAGACAGACAGACAGACAGACAGACAGACAGACAGACAGACAGACAGACAGACAGACAGACAGACAGACAGACAGACAGACAGACAGACAGACAGACAGACAGACAGACAGACAGACAGACAGACAGACAGACAGACAGACAGACAGACAGACAGACAGACAGACAGACAGACAGACAGACAGACAGACAGACAGACAGACAGACAGACAGACAGACAGACAGACAGACAGACAGACAGACAGACAGACAGACAGACAGACAGACAGACAGACAGACAGACAGACAGACAGACAGACAGACAGACAGACAGACAGACAGACAGACAGACAGACAGACAGACAGACAGACAGACAGACAGACAGACAGACAGACAGACAGACAGACAGACAGACAGACAGACAGACAGACAGACAGACAGACAGACAGACAGACAGACAGACAGACAGACAGACAGACAGACAGACAGACAGACAGACAGACAGACAGACAGACAGACAGACAGACAGACAGACAGACAGACAGACAGACAGACAGACAGACAGACAGACAGACAGACAGACAGACAGACAGACAGACAGACAGACAGACAGACAGACAGACAGACAGACAGACAGACAGACAGACAGACAGACAGACAGACAGACAGACAGACAGACAGACAGACAGACAGACAGACAGACAGACAGACAGACAGACAGACAGACAGACAGACAGACAGACAGACAGACAGACAGACAGACAGACAGACAGACAGACAGACAGACAGACAGACAGACAGACAGACAGACAGACAGACAGACAGACAGACAGACAGACAGACAGACAGACAGACAGACAGACAGACAGACAGACAGACAGACAGACAGACAGACAGACAGACAGACAGACAGACAGACAGACAGACAGACAGACAGACAGACAGACAGACAGACAGACAGACAGACAGACAGACAGACAGACAGACAGACAGACAGACAGACAGACAGACAGACAGACAGACAGACAGACAGACAGACAGACAGACAGACAGACAGACAGACAGACAGACAGACAGACAGACAGACAGACAGACAGACAGACAGACAGACAGACAGACAGACAGACAGACAGACAGACAGACAGACAGACAGACAGACAGACAGACAGACAGACAGACAGACAGACAGACAGACAGACAGACAGACAGACAGACAGACAGACAGACAGACAGACAGACAGACAGACAGACAGACAGACAGACAGACAGACAGACAGACAGACAGACAGACAGACAGACAGACAGACAGACAGACAGACAGACAGACAGACAGACAGACAGACAGACAGACAGACAGACAGACAGACAGACAGACAGACAGACAGACAGACAGACAGACAGACAGACAGACAGACAGACAGACAGACAGACAGACAGACAGACAGACAGACAGACAGACAGACAGACAGACAGACAGACAGACAGACAGACAGACAGACAGACAGACAGACAGACAGACAGACAGACAGACAGACAGACAGACAGACAGACAGACAGACAGACAGACAGACAGACAGACAGACAGACAGACAGACAGACAGACAGACAGACAGACAGACAGACAGACAGACAGACAGACAGACAGACAGACAGACAGACAGACAGACAGACAGACAGACAGACAGACAGACAGACAGACAGACAGACAGACAGACAGACAGACAGACAGACAGACAGACAGACAGACAGACAGACAGACAGACAGACAGACAGACAGACAGACAGACAGACAGACAGACAGACAGACAGACAGACAGACAGACAGACAGACAGACAGACAGACAGACAGACAGACAGACAGACAGACAGACAGACAGACAGACAGACAGACAGACAGACAGACAGACAGACAGACAGACAGACAGACAGACAGACAGACAGACAGACAGACAGACAGACAGACAGACAGACAGACAGACAGACAGACAGACAGACAGACAGACAGACAGACAGACAGACAGACAGACAGACAGACAGACAGACAGACAGACAGACAGACAGACAGACAGACAGACAGACAGACAGACAGACAGACAGACAGACAGACAGACAGACAGACAGACAGACAGACAGACAGACAGACAGACAGACAGACAGACAGACAGACAGACAGACAGACAGACAGACAGACAGACAGACAGACAGACAGACAGACAGACAGACAGACAGACAGACAGACAGACAGACAGACAGACAGACAGACAGACAGACAGACAGACAGACAGACAGACAGACAGACAGACAGACAGACAGACAGACAGACAGACAGACAGACAGACAGACAGACAGACAGACAGACAGACAGACAGACAGACAGACAGACAGACAGACAGACAGACAGACAGACAGACAGACAGACAGACAGACAGACAGACAGACAGACAGACAGACAGACAGACAGACAGACAGACAGACAGACAGACAGACAGACAGACAGACAGACAGACAGACAGACAGACAGACAGACAGACAGACAGACAGACAGACAGACAGACAGACAGACAGACAGACAGACAGACAGACAGACAGACAGACAGACAGACAGACAGACAGACAGACAGACAGACAGACAGACAGACAGACAGACAGACAGACAGACAGACAGACAGACAGACAGACAGACAGACAGACAGACAGACAGACAGACAGACAGACAGACAGACAGACAGACAGACAGACAGACAGACAGACAGACAGACAGACAGACAGACAGACAGACAGACAGACAGACAGACAGACAGACAGACAGACAGACAGACAGACAGACAGACAGACAGACAGACAGACAGACAGACAGACAGACAGACAGACAGACAGACAGACAGACAGACAGACAGACAGACAGACAGACAGACAGACAGACAGACAGACAGACAGACAGACAGACAGACATACATGACGAATCTATAAGGGTTCCGTTTTTTGCCATTCGGCTACGGAACCCTAAAAAGCCCCCGAAAGGCTATTTACACTAAACATAGCTAAAACACTCTCGATTAAGTCACCTTTCAATCAAAAAAACTAGATCAAAATCGGTTCATCCGTTTGTGAGCTACGATGCCATAGACAGACATACAACAGATACACAGACACGTCAAACTTATAACACCCCTCTTTTTTCATCGAGCGTTAAAAATATATTCATTCATTCGATACCCAAGCCTTTCATAATGATTAGACTTGGTTAGGTCTCCACCGAATTAAGCGAATACTCCGATTTTCTTTTTGGCCAGCGACGCAAAGATGCCTTAAATATTACTACGTTCATGGGCATTGATTTATAACTGGATTCAGAGGGCCCAGGACCGGTCGGAGTGGCGCCAATTAGGGGAAGCCTGTGTCCAGCATAGATAGATAGATAGATAGATAGATAGATAGATAGATAGATAGATAGATAGATAGATAGATAGATAGATAGATAGATAGATAGATAGATAGATAGATAGATAGATAGATAGATAGATAGATAGATAGATAGATAGATAGATAGATAGATAGATAGATAGATAGATAGATAGATAGATAGATAGATAGATAGATAGATAGATAGATAGATAGATAGATAGATAGATAGATAGATAGATAGATAGATAGATAGATAGATAGATAGATAGATAGATAGATAGATAGATAGATAGATAGATAGATAGATAGATAGATAGATAGATAGATAGATAGATAGATAGATAGATAGATAGATAGATAGATAGATAGATAGATAGATAGATAGATAGATAGATAGATAGATAGATAGATAGATAGATAGATAGATAGATAGATAGATAGATAGATAGATAGATAGATAGATAGATAGATAGATAGATAGATAGATAGATAGATAGATAGATAGATAGATAGATAGATAGATAGATAGATAGATAGATAGATAGATAGATAGATAGATAGATAGATAGATAGATAGATAGATAGATAGATAGATAGATAGATAGATAGATAGATAGATAGATAGATAGATAGATAGATAGATAGATATATAGATAGATAGACAGATAGATAGATAGATTTACAATTAGGTGGTTCGTAAGTTTTTATTCTTCCTACTAATATTATAAATTTGAAAGTTTGTTGGTGACGATGTATGAATGTTTGTTACTCTTTAACGGAAAAAATACTGAACGGATTTTCATGAAATTTAGCACACAGGTAGACATGATCTGGAATAAGACACAGGGCACTTTTTATCCCGGAAACCGTGGACAGAGGGTTAGTTTCATTACAAAAACACGCTAACTTATTTATATTGTGCGCCTGTGGATTGAGGGCTCTTTTTTAAAAGTTAATCATATTTTTTCGAAATAAAGGATGAATTTAGGAAGTAATTGTGAAAACATCGTGGTGAAGATAAAAAAATTATGAAATGTATGGTAAGAAAGTTGTGGTCGATTAACTGGAACACGCACGTCCCAACTCAGAGTCACTAACGGTTACTTAAATCGCTCCTTATTACAGAATTTGTTTGGAGGTTCTTTACTAAGGAGCGATTAAAGTAACCGTTAGTGACTCTGAGTTGGGGCGTCAGTCTGCTAACTTAAGTTTCTGATATCTATTACCTGCTAGGCACTAAATGTTATTTAGGTTATGTCAATGAACTAATATACGCAGGTTATGTATAAACCTCGTATCTTTAAGTATGAAACTGTGTTAAATTATAACTATACAGAAGCAGACTTATATGTAGGTACATCGTGTTAAATTACACAAGGAGAGCAAAGCCGCGTGCTCGAAGTACTTACGCAATAACTTGGGGTAGTTATAAGACAGAGGTAGGAGCTCGTAATAAATATGTATGTACTCGTAGGTACGTGGAACGAGGCGAGGTAAAATTTTGGGGTGGCGCGCCTTCCGCGAGCGCGGGTAGGGAGGTAAGTGAGTTTTGTTGAAGGAATAAAAGTTTAGTGTGTCAGATAAATGTAAATATTATGTCAAATTTTGATTAACTTTAGACATAACTTTAGAAAATCACATACGGCAACATTCTTTATTGGTATTGGGCCAATAGCATGGAGTATAGAGGCAAGGAGAGCCATCTGTGTGTAAAGTGTCAGTAAAAACGTGTCCATTAAGGGTGGTGCTGTGTTAGCCTAGGATAAATTTTATTGAACTCAGCAAACTTCACTCCGTCTATAACAGCTATGTTCATATCGTAGTTTTTTCCGACGGCAGCGCTATTGTGGTAGGATACTAATATTGTGATAGGTACTGTAACCTCTATTTTCAGTATACTGCTGGACACTTTTTCAACTTTCCCTCCATATGAGATGGCTCTCCTTAGCTCTATACTCCATGGCCGAAAGGTACTATTATGTATTCTGTGAATGGGGTAAGGTGGGGCACAATATGACAGATAAGACAAAGATAAATACTATCTACTTCAAAATGTTATATAACTTATCACTTTTGTTCTTAGTTTTATGTGCTATTTAATAACACCTTTAAATGAATCTTTATACATTCAGAAATCAAGACTTCTAGTTTATAACTGACCTAAATATTTATAATTACCGAACGTTAATGACAACATCATATTAAATAATACAGTGTAGTGTCATTAAAACAAACAAGATTAAGTCTTCCAGACACGTGAAACCTCAAAAAAGTCGCTAATATAAATAAAACTCGCGAAAAATACTCATCTTAACAATTTTCAGCTACCTCCATCGTCTCGCACACCGTACATGTCTTGATACAGCATATAAGTCGATCGCGGGGTGGTTTTTACATTCTCCCTCAAGTACACTCACACCACCGCGAACCACCCACAGCATCGCCCTACACGGCAATCTCACCCTTCCACCCTGACAATAAGGGTTGTTATACCCCGCATTCGGGGATAAATAACAGCTCTGCCCGGGGATGCGGGGGTAATCTTAATATTAATATCGTCTTGGGAAGCGCCTTATATGATGAAGTTTTATGTTGGTATGTTGTCTGAACGCAGATTGCTATGCGGGATTTCATAGGCGCTTTATGAGATATTCAATGAAGATGGCGGAGTTTTATGTACCTATTCGTTATGATGGTTATTGTCTTGATGAATATTCAAGTTTTGTTGGAATCTGGTTATAATTTATGTAAAGACACTGCTTTGTTTAGATAAGATTTAGACAAATCTTACATTTATTATTGACAAGGCAACTCGCTTGGGTTCGGGAACGTATGCCTCATGGATATATTACTCTGTCTGGATCACTGACTTTGTAGAGGTACCTGAAGTCCGATGACGTCATATCGGATGACTAATCGCCCAATCACAGACCGGATTGAGGTCCTTCATAATTGTAGGGTGCCCACACTTAGTAAAATTATGTCCTATTTTGATATTGTTTTTCAAAAGGTTTTCTAATAATTCTTCTGGTGGTAAAAAAATATGATATTGAAATAACATATTTTATTATAATTTTGAAGAAATCTTTATGTCATGAAAACTGATGTTTTTTTTTTGTATAAGGTAATAATGAAATAAAACAAAATTATTTATTACGGTACATTTATTTTAATTTAAGTGCACAACACTTATAAAAATGTTTTATCACAATCGAATGATATATCCTAGGATTATAGATATCATGGACACAATATAAAAATGATCATGTCTTTGTGACGTCCTCCGTCTTCAGGTACCTCTACGAAATTATGTATCCAGTTAGAGTAATATATCCATGGTATGCCTTAGTACCCACATAATAAACATTTGCTATTCAGTTTTTCCAGGCGTTACAGTAAATTCATATTTTCATTAAAGGGGTCGGTTGTTGTCCTTTAAATCTGAAACACATTTGTTTATGGCAATAGTTACGTCGTAACAAAATACTCGTATATACCCCTTATCCTGCGAAAACCTTTTAATTCCCGGGATGCCAAGTATCTATACTAATATATAAAGAGGAAAGATTTGACTTTTTGTTTGCATTGAATAGGCTCCGAAACTACTGAACCGATTTGAAAAATTCTTTCACTGTTGGGAAGCTACACTATCCCCGGGTGACATAGGCTATATTATATTTTCAAAAAAAATAGGGATCCTTAATAAAACTCCAATAATGTAACCCAACAGGTAAAAAAATAAGAAAACCGAAGCGAAGCGAGGGCGGTTACTCGTCACAAATAAAGACCAATAATATAGGTTCGTTAAAAATTTACCAAGCAACATCCAAATCTTTTTTAATGGAAATAGTCGGCAAATGAGCTGATTATCCACCTAATGATAAGTGGCTATCGTAATCATAGACATCAGCAAACTCTACAGGCATCACTGATGGGTTGCCGGCCAAGAAAGAGGGAAAAAGAGGCAAAAAAGAAAGAACTGGCTCTCAAGCCATCTATTCAGAGGTTTTGGCATGATGCTCGTCCATGGAGACAGATTCTGGCTCCAATCCCATGTCGGCAGACCAGGGTGTTGTAAGAGGTCTAATATAGGAACTAGAAATAGGACTAATGTAAGAGGAATAATAGGAAATAGGAGCCGGCCCTACATTGACATTTTTACTTTTATTATTAGATTCTTATGGTATGTCACTGGTGCACTTAACTCATCCATATAATCTATACTAATATATAAAGAGGAAAGATTTGATTTTTTGTTTGCATTGAATAGGCTCCGAAACTACTGAACCGATTTCAAAAATTCTTTCACTGTTGGGAAGCTACACTATCCCCGAGTAACATAGGCTATATTATATTTTCAAAAAAATTAGGGATCCTTAATAAAACTCCAATAATGTAACCCAAGGTGTAAAAAAATAAGAAAACCGAAGCAAAGCGAGGGCGGTTACTCGTTTAATATATTTTTATATTATAGTATACCTAATACTTGCTGTTACCCGCGACTTCGTCCACTTGGTATTTAATATTATTAAATTTTCCATTGATCTTATTTTTTTTATAAAATAAAAGTAACTTAGGCTAAGTTAGTCCTTGTTACATCAGCTGTCTGCCAATGAAAGCCCCGTCAAAATCGGTCCAGCCATTCCAGAGTTTAGCCGAAACAAACAGAGAGACAGATAGACAGACAAAAATTGTAAAAAATGTTGTTTTGGTATATGTATCGTGTGTAAATGAACTTAGTAAAAATCTGTTATTTTAATATTACAAACAGACACTCCTATTTTTAACCGACTTCAAAAAAAGGAGGAGGTTCTCAATTCGACTGTATTTTTTTTTTATGTTTGTTACCTCAGAACTTTGGACTGGGCGAACCGATTTTGATGATTGTTTTTTTAATCGAAAGCTGGTGGCTATAATGTGGTCCCACATAAATTTTATTGAGATCTGACAATGGCATCCATGAGAAAACCACGTAAGTCGTAAATTTGTGTTAAGATGTGCGCGACAAATTGACGTATAACTCAATATCACGCTAACCGATTTCGATGATTCTTTTTTTAATCGAAAGCAGGTGCTTGACATGTGGTCCCACATAAATTTGAACGAGATCTGAAAATTAGTTTTTGAGACTTTGAAGTCGGTTATTTTTTGTTAGTAAAAGAATAAAAGATTTTATTTATTAGTATAGATTACAGATTGTGTTACCAATCATCAATGTCGAATCAAACACTTAGGTACGTATTATACGTGGCATTTAACATCGATTATACAAACATTTTGTAATTTTAAACTCTGTACAGTTTGAACACTAATTAACAGCAATTTTATATAATAATCTTATAAGTAACTACCTGGACCCAGCAGACGTTTCTCTGCAATATAACTGTTTTTGGTCGCAGATAAGTTACTGACGCGAAAAATTTATAAAATTATCCTTGAAGCAATGAATGAATATAGTAAGAGTATATTGTGTCAAAAGAGCTCAATCGGTGAAGAACTTTTCGAGTTTTTAAAACGTACACAAATCAACTTAACATTTTTGTATTTATATAGGATTTAATATAGTAATTTTATTTCACTTATGCTGCATTATAAAAAATATTATTATATTATTAAGATAAGAATTTGAAAGGGATGAGATGAGTAAATCAGTTAATATAAAACAACAACAACCCTGCAATATACAATCCCATCCCATTCATACACATCGCACATCCCTATAACAAAGTCGTTCGCAAAAACAAAACATTTTCCATTTCGGCCGAAATCCCTCGAAATTAAAACTAAATCGCATGACCCGAATTCGAAACCCCCTCACTACTACGAAAACAACGCCAATACGCGTCGCGGTCGAGGCGGTAGTGGCAGGTACGATAAGCCGAGGTAAGAATTTTATTTGCAAAAATATCCGAGTAGTTGGAACGTTCCCGCCTCGCAGGGGTCGGAAGCGGGCGATAGGGTGTTCCTGGGAGGGGGTGTCGCCTAAAAACGTTTAAGTAGCTCCCCTACCCTATAACTATTTTATGTGGTCCCTTAGAAAGACAGCGATGGAGCCTATGCCCCATAGGCGCGCCGGGAGTTGAAAATTTAACATGTCTAGTGGGTTAAGAATTCATGTGGATTTATAATTTAATATCTTATTACAGTATTGCTGTTTTTGGCGGTTACGGAGTTTGGTGGTTTTGGTGTCATTATTTATTTTGTTATAAGCATGTAGGTTTGCGTGGGGGAATGAAAAGGTGCGATTTTATTCACGACGTAATATGACGTCTTGATAATTTTTACACTCCTTATATTAGCTTCACTTGTATGTTTATAACCGACTCATTTGGACTTGATTTTGATCCACTTCAAACGGCCAGATTTCATTTAAACTTCCTTAGCCTTATCGAGCACCGATGACAATTCAATATTTAAGAAAAGAAAGAAAAAAACCTAAAATTCATATCAAAAAAACAAACTAAAAAATTAAAAAATAAATGATACTTAAAAAACTAAAAAACACGCTTTTAAAGAAAAGCCACCTAAAAATAGAAAATAAAGGGCATCGAACCTAATTGGCATACCTACAAGTCCGCCATTTTGAAAAAACCTCGATTCGGCGGCCAGTGATGAAACATGTGTCAATCGATAGATTAAATGATTATGATCAAAAAGTATTCAGTGATGAAATGTCGTAAGTGATATACTTTCTGAGATAAGTGAGTTCAAAACTGTAGAAAAATAAAGCAAAAAACTTCGTTTCGGCGGACATTGATAAATGATATGTCATTCGATAGGCTAAATAATTACGATTAAAAAGTATTCAGTGATGAAATGTTGTAAGTGATATAATTTCTGAGATATTTGAGTTCAAACCAGTAGAAATATAAAGGAAAAAACTTCGTTACGGCGGACATTGATGAAACATATGTCAATAGATAGGCTAAATGATTACGATTAAAAAGTATTCAGTGATAAAATGTAGTAAGTGATATACTTCCTGAGATATTTGAGTTCAAAACCGTACAAAAATAATGCATTAAAAATTATCATTTACTTATTTTGAATTTATTAGGTCAATAATGAAAAATAAGTATATTATGCCATATGTGTATGTGCTGCATAGGTACTTGATTTATTAATAACGGGTAGGTTTGAATTAAAAAAAAAAGCAAAGCAAAAGCAAACTACTAGGTTGTTTTATAAATAATTTATTTGCCACCAGCGGCTACAGCTTTGGCAATTACTCTAAACCAAAAGTTAAAATTCATTATTGGCTTAGTTTTCTGTATCATGTCTGACAATCACTGAATCTAAAAATTCCGCTGGTGATAAAGGCAATGTTTCCTGATGTCGAGCCCATGCTAAGAACCATATAATACACATTATATGGGAACAACAGGACAAGGTTCTTTTTCCCACTATGCATGAGCAGTACCATCCCGCGATTTTATCTCTACCCTTAAGTTGTTTGTTTGACGAATTTGTTTAATTTTTATAATTCATAACGTAACTGAGGTAAGGAAAAAAGTGACCGTTACACTTCAATTGTTGAATCGCCATAAACACTTAACCATAAATATGCCATAAACACTCTGGTCATCCCTCACCTTGATTATGCTGATGTGTGTTGTTCAGATTTGTCAGAGGAACTTCTGAGTAAATTGAAGCACCTTCTTAATAACTGTATCTTTGGTTTACGTAAGTATGACCACATTTCCTAGTTCAATTCCTAACTTAAATAGCTACCCATTCGATACAGGCGAAACTTCAGAATTCTCTCAACATTTTATGCTATTTTGAATAATGTGTCTTCTTCTGTTTATTTAAAGGAAACCCAATGCACTGCTTATTTCGGGAATTCTTTCACAATACAGTTCATACTGTTCTGGAACTCCTTGTTTGTAGACATCAAAAAATCATAGACTACCAAAAGCTCCTTCAAGAAGTCCGGCAGCACTACCTGAAGCAATTAGAATGTTGTCGCCCGTGGTATTCAAATAGATGTTTTATATGTATTTATAAATATTTATTTACTTAATAAGTATATAAGATGTTTATATGTAAATATGAATAAAACTGTATTTGTTTAATTTTGTTATGTATATTGTGATTTTATATGTATATAGTAATTATTCTAAATATTCTTATTATTTCTTATCTGGCATTACACTGATACAGTTACAGATCCACTAGAAATAAAAAGACAATTAATTACAAATGTTTTATTTTTGTACGGTTTTGAACTCAAATATCTCAGAAAGCATATCACTTACGACATTTTATCACTTAATACTTTTTGATCGTAATCACTTACGGCCGGTCTCAATAATGTACTAACAGATGGAAGACTGTGGATAGGGCTACCATTAGTATGTTATTTGTCATACTTGTCAATTTTTCAGACGCAAAAATTGACAAATATGACAGATAACATACTAATGGTAGCCCTATCCACAGTCTTCCATCTGTTAGTACATTATTGAGACCGGCCGTTAGACTATCGACTGACACATGTTTTATCAATATCGGCCGAAACGATGTTTTTTTGCTTTATTTTCCTACGGTTTTGAACTCAAATATCTCAGAAAGTATACCACTTACGACATTTCATCACTGAATACTTTTTGATCACAATCATTTATTCTATCGATTGACGCATGTTTCATTACTGGCCGCCGAATCGAGGTTTTTTCAAAATGGCGGACTTGTAGGTATGCCAGGCTCCATACAAAAATGTTGGAAGCCCTTTGAATTAAGAATCGTGTAATTGTAAGAAAAGCGTGGGTAATGAGTAGAAGGAATATCATTTTGATAATATCTTAGCACCCCATGCCTTTTTTACAATTACACGATTCTTAATTCAAATTATTTTTTTATTTTTTAGTTGGATTTTCTATAAAAACGTGTTTTTTTAGTTTTTTTTTAAACTATTATTTATGGTTTTTTATAGTTTGTCGGATATAGTCACCACGAACTAAGAAGCCCAATTTGTCGTTTGCCATCACAGTGACATTAGAGATGTACAAAAAAATCGGTTCACGAAAGAAACCAATTTTTACAACAAATCGATTCAAAATTATAAGACCTTATAATCGATTCGATAATTAAATTTTAAACTAAAAACCGTAATATTTAGGTACCTAGTTACCTACCTACTACCTCGATTGAGCTATCTCGTACCGTGTATTCTCTATATGTACCTATTTACGACTTCAATAAAATATTCTTTTATCCATTCGCCCATGAACATCAACAACACCAAAAGCATCACTGGTGCGTTGCCGGCCAAGAAAGAGAGAAGAAAAAGAAATAAAGATAGATCATGATAGAATGAAAGTCCCGCTCAGTTTCATAATAATATTTTGACATAATATTATATTATGAGCGTCAGGAAAAAACTACAGTGAATAAATTCTTGCTTATTTCGTAAGACACATTCATGTATACATAATTATTATTTTATTGAAAAAAAAAATGGTTACCGCAACCTTAAATACATAATTACATATAACATTTTATCTGCAGTTACTGTCCACGGGCGAAGTGCCCATACATAATGGAAAATGTCCTTTGTTAGCATCCAATTCATCGTGGTATTATTGGGTACCTAATTTTAAATTCAAATGCAAGCAAATAATTTTTAATAATGTAATTAAATTCATCAATTTTCATTTTTCAATTTCGATTATAGTAATGTATCGATTATGACTGGTTTTATAAACGGTTTCAAGACGTCACATCACCCTACGTCAGATTAGATTTAGGCTTCTTCATATAAGATTGTTTCGACGTCATATATTTTTATTAAATTTTGCATAAATTATGATGTGATGGGATTTTTACTACATTTTAACGTATAATATGATTTATTATCAACGCCAATGAAAATGAGTAGGGATTTTTAACAAATTTTGGCAAAATCCTTTGTCCGTAAATATTCAACTATTCATGTCAAGTAAATGAATATTCCATTTCGCTCAAAGACATCCATACAAGGTTAGTTCATATTAATAAACAGCAGCTATCATTATGGGCATCTTAGATAATTTTGACTATAAATGTAAAGACAGGTCAAATTGTGATAAAATTTTAAAAAATCTTATAGGGAAATAGTCTTATCTGAAGTAGACAAGGCGGGGCAAAACGTGGCATATAAGTATGGTATACATGCCATCTTAAAAGAAATATTTTTTTTATAACGCAGCATAATATATGATATCAGGGCAGACATTTAGGTATATTTTTTTAAAATCTTGTTACTACTATTAATGTAGGTAATACTTTTGTAAGTCTATATATCCTACCTATTTTTTGAAAACATCTTGGAAAACTTATTGCACGGTCGAGGACGGACAGAAATAGGTACTAGCATTTTGTCCTCCATTAAGTAAAAAAATATTAATACCCATTTTAAAATAACTACGTTATCTGTTACAAAATAATTTTTATACTACATACAATATCATTGGTCTAAATATGTTGTCTACATACTTACATCTATTGAATCGATTTGTATTAAGTAAACGAACTAGTTCAAACCGGATTTTGGTGACGTTGACCTTCCCATGAGTTCCCATTTTCCCAGTTCTGAGAACCGCGTATCCAGAACTGGATTCCCCAATTATGATGAATCACGACAACGACAAAGACAACTTATAAAGCAAGTTTCTGGGTTAACTACAATAACTCCAAGAATTTGCCCTCGGTTATCGGCAGTCTTACAACGTATGAATTAACGACAAACGATGGCTTTGTATGCTATAATGATATTAATATTTTTTTCAGACTTCCAAAACAATCCAAAATGCAATTGTAATCAATATTAATTACCTACACAAGTAAAATATTACGAAAAACGTATAAGAAAAAGAAAATGCGATAAAAATATTATAACATTAAATACCTAATACTTTAACAAAACAACCAATAAACAAAATTTATTTTTAAGTATAATAAAATTGAATTTAGTGCCGATTAAAATAAGTAAAGTGTGAGAAGCTCGGCATGTAGATCCCATTTTTGAAGTCAATTCTAGTGGTAGAATCAAAATATCTAAGTTCGTAAGCGTATTAAATAAAATACCTTAGTAAATAAAATCTATTATTTTGAGTTTCTTTCAAGAAAAAATGTTTGGAAATATGATATGAGATTTGAAAATGAACGAACAAGACGTTTCGGAATACACATTAACATTTGTTTGTTTTATTTCAATCGGTTCAGAAATAAAAAGTTATGTCAATTTAAAGAAAACCATCCATACATTTTTTATTCGATGATGGGATTACTGAATGGTTCACCGAAGTGAAGCGAGCATTTACTTGTAATATAACAATGATATTATATGTTACTATTTATAAAGCTCATTGTAATATAATATCACTGTATCTAAATTTAATTTAAGATTGTACAGTGTGGGAGTACATAAACGTCAAAAGATCGTTTTTAAATCAAATAAGTGTAAACTTGTCTGCGTCTCTTATCTTAATAACATAATATCATAAAAGGAAATATTATTATTTCTAAAAAAAAAAAACTAAAAAACGTTTGCAAAGAAAATTTCTATGAGAAATATCATTATTGTTAAATAACTATTTATAACTTGTTGCATTGCATAATGCTTAACAAAATAAACTATTTCTTTCTTGCTTTCTTTCAAAAAACATCACAATTTAATCGCGTCCATTCAAACCACTTCCTAACAGGTTGACCGAGAATCGGACAATCGAATTAGATGTTCGATTCCCACCGAACAACATTGCTTTACGACTTTACGTATTATTGAGAGATAGTAAACCCTTCATGAGTTTACACGTTTTTAAGAACCTGTCGTTCGGACGCCGTCTTCGCACGATAACCAAATCCAGATCTATACCGGTTTGAACTAGATAGGGTGAGAATTGAGAAATTACACAATTTATGTGACGCATCTTGTACTTAGTATTTTGGTTAATACTGAAGTGTTTGGTTGAAATTGTGGGTTACAAAGTTAAGATGTATAAATAACATATTTTTTAAATTTTCTTCTACTTTTTAGATGATTTCTATTTGGTAAACAATATTACAGAGTCGTAAATTGTAATTTAAACATAGGGATGCAACAAAATGAAAAGTATAGAAAGAAAGTTAATCATTTTATGCCAAAAGTAGGTAATTACTTTTTGAACTAATTTAAATTGATATTCCAATGAAAAGTAGCTCCCAAACAAATGTTTAACAAATAAAACTCGACTAAAGGAATGGATTATACGTGAATTGCAATTTATATGTCTCTCAATAAACACTGTATGTATTCAATTTATCATACCAAGAAGTCCGTAACAATATTACTCGTTCTTTTCCGGTTGGGATTTGAGAGCCTGATGGTGAGCCTGAGACCTTTTCTCTTCATATGGCCAACAATGTATCGGTGATGCCGTATGTGCTATCCATGGGTAACGCTGACCACAGTGACCACTTACCATCAGATGGCCCGTCTGCTCATTTTTTTTTATGGAAATAACCTGTAAATGAGCTAACGATCTACCTGATGGTAAGTGGCTATCGTCGCCCATGGACATCAGCAACACTAAAGGCATCACTGAAGCGTTGCCGGCCAAGAAAGAGAGAAGAAAAAAAATAAAGCTCATTTATCGACTATTTATATAAAAATATTAATCTTAACAGAATGATAGTAATTTGCAAGAAGGAAAGGTTTCTTTAAGCTAGTACGGAGCGCATCGAAGATACGGAAAAATAGGCAAGTTTAGCGAAACTTTAATCATTGTAATGTGTGTACTTGCTAAGTTATATTCTTAAAAAATGATCTAGCCTGAAAATCGTATCCAAATGTTTCCGACGCCTGCCCGGTTGCTTGTACCCATGTAAAAAGCCAACGTCTAAGGCGCATGGCGGGCGGGTGGCCTGTACACACCTATGCCGCTGTGTGCGTTCTCATCTTCGTGTGGGTGTCTTATATTTTCATTTCAATAGTTTTTACACTGCATTCGTGAGCGTAAGGTGTCTATGTGTGAGTTAATGCCGTATTGATTTAGCCTCGACGCCGAAGTCGGCAAGAAAATTATTATCTCCAAGATAGTGGTAGGTATTTTGTAATTTCGATATGTGAACGTAACTTTGTTATTGGAAGTGGAGACATGTCGCGGTGGCGATATTGTATAGGGGTATTTAATTCGTAGTTAATTTGGAAGTTCTTTGCAAAGTGATTAGCTTCAGTCCTTTTGAGTTGCGCTGAGGTATGAGATATTAAGAAGATCACTGAGGTATCTTGTGGTGTTTGTATATTACGCAGAAACATATTAGTTTATTAAAATCAAATAATTTTTCCAAGACATATGAAGAGAAAGTATACTTACATATACGATTTTCATTTCAAGAAGCTAGTAGTGATAATCGTCCATTGTATTTTTTATTTTATTTTATTTATTTGATAGAACCACCAACAGAATTACATGTAATACATGATCCAACAAAATAAAGGCTTTAGGTTGCTATACACACATAATTCCACTTAAAGGCAGTCACAGCATGCATATTGAAGTCTCAATATGCATGCTGTGACTCAAGCTTAGTAACTTAGCTTGGTGACTTAGAGCTTCAAGAAATTGATTATGAATGCAGTTTCTTACAGCGTCTATTCGTAACTTTTCAATAAATGGCTTCTATAATTTGAATCAGATTGCAAACAAATTACAGAATTTCATATGTAAAAAATAATATAGGTACACTGAAAATACTATTTATTTATTAAAACCTTATTATAGGTACCATAAATAATGTGGTACAAACGGCGGAATTAATGCTCAACGCATTCTTTACTAGTCAACCTTTGGTCTAAGTAGACATCAGCGCTATTATATTTTACCTCCATTGAAAACTACACCAAAGGTTAAGAGCGCCAATTGCTTCTATAATTGGAATCAAAATTATCGCAAAACTATTTAAAGTACAGAAATATGTATATTATATTGTAACACGTTAATAACTTCTTAAAACTGCACCAAAGGTTGAGCGCACCACCCGCGCAGCGCACGGTTTGAAAAAGCTATCGTCTAAGGAGGCGGGGGAGAGGGGCTCTTATATTTAAGATGGCCCCCGGCGCGTATCGACGCGCCCCGACCCCCTACTTACGGCGGAATTCGTTGGCACTCCCGCACTCGGCACCGAACACTGATTTCAGTAGTGGCGCTACGTTTCGTATTGTTTTCAAATATCGTTTCGTTTCCTGTTCTATTTTCGCGGCAATAAACGTTGCTGATTTGGAATTCGTTTTGAATTTAGAATAGGTAGTATTTTTGTTCTTAATTTAATTTTTACAAGTTGAATCACAAAAAGAATAAAGAGTTATCCTTTTTGAAATGTTTCTTTTTGTAATGAATGCAACTTTTATAGTTTTCAATATTCAGAACTTTAAACTTTCAGAATAGAGATAGTTTCTATAGATAATTTTCGAGTAATTTAATAATAATCGTAGTGACAGCAACGTTTGAGTCCGAAGGGATTGTGAACATTTTCTGATTAACAATTCGGTTGCAATTTCAATTCAAGCCCGTGCTTTTTCAGGATACAGATAATTAAATAAGATAATTTAAAATGCTTTTATTCTTCTTTCGTCAAGCAGGTTTTGTATAATAAGTAGGTACCCTATATCCTGTTCCAGATCATGATTTACTTTGGGACTAAATTTTATGAAAATCAGTTCAGTAGTTTTTGCGCGAAAGAGTAACAAACACTCTTACTAAGTAGACATTTATAACACACGAGTAACCGCCCTCGCTTTGCTTCGGTTTCCTTATTTTTTACACCTTGGGTTACATATTGGAGTTTTATTAAGGATCCCTAATTTTTTTGAAAATAGAATATAGTAGGCTATATTCTATTTTCAAAAAAATTCCCCGGGTGACATAGGTGTCACCCGGGGATAGTGTAGCTTCCCAACAGTGAAGATATTTTCAAATCGTTTTAGTAGTTTCGGAGCCTATTCAGTGCAAGCAAACAATCAAATCTTTCCTCTTTATAATATTAGTATAGATATAGGTCCATGTTTATAATATTACCTACCTATTCGGCAAAAGTAAAGAAGCATACATATATCACACATCTTGGGAAACGTTTCTCCGTCTTTACACTTAATTTCCTGAGACACAAATGGCTTAAGAAATTTAATTTTCAACGGATAAGAATCATCAGATTTAATTAAGCCAAGTTTACTCTCCAAAATATTAATAAAAAATTGTGTACCTTACCAATTCGGCGCTGCTATATTTTTTCTATCAATACAGCCGATAATAATTAGGTAAGTACTTACTTTTGTTACTAAATAATACCACCACATACTAATAACTATGTATATTTAATAATATCTATAAAACACAAATAAATAATTAAAAGAACTAAGAATTACATCTAAAGCGTAAAAAAAGATCTAAACTTAAAGGGCATACAAATATAAGCTTTATGAAAAACGGCATAAGTATCAAATTATCGGATGGGTTTCGAATGAGGCCGTTTCTTGCTGGCGGACAATTTCCGGGTCTGTGCCATCAGATTAATCTCCAGGATATTGTCTATTTGCGATAGTTCCTTGCAAGCGATCGGCACACAGTTTCCTTCCACCGACACACTCAGCAGACCGCGAGGTATCCTGTCTTCTAGCTTCTGGTACAACAAGACTGCCTGGATCTTCCTCAATGACAGGAAACTCAAATAATTGTAAGACATATTCAGACAACACAGGAAATTGTTACCCTTACAATGTCTAATGCCGTTAACTATAATTGTATTGGAATTACTGTACGGATCTACAAATTCACCTATTGTGTTTTCCACTATTGAAATCGCTTTTTCTACAAGTGTAGCATCTACGTCAGCTAATTTTATAGAATCAACCAGCGATTTTTGTGATGAGTCTCCTTTTACCTTCTTTTGACCTGCAGTAGGTGGTCTGATAGATTTTCGTTTAGCTGATTTCTTGTCAACATCTCCTAATCTAAGATCTGTTATTGCTGAGGCGATCATATCACTCTTAGTTTTCAAGTATGTCATATACCTATTTTTAGATGACAGAACTTCTTCTGTTGATAAAGGGAAATTCGTTAGGGTGTTGAAAATGACATTAGCACCCTTGTCAGTAATCATATTGCTGGCGACATTTAAATAGCTTAGCTGTCTATTGCAGCGTAGAACGTCTGCCAAAAACTTTGCTTTTTCATCGGTGATTCTGTTTGAAGACAAATTGAGGACCGACAGCGTCTTCGAAGCCGGCAACGGAAAGATCAGCTTAGAGCACAACATTTCAAGCGTCATGTCGTCAATTTCACATCTACAGAGGGAAAGGTATTTCAAGAAATTCGCTTCTTCCAATAACATATGGTAATTAGGTTCTTTTAAATAACAGCCGTCTAAGCATAGGTCTGTGATATGATTGGTGGGGAGAAACTTGCATATTTCGTAAATTGTGTACTCATCAAGGCCTCCATTGATCGTGATTGTGTTCAAATATGGTTGGAACTGTATAATAAGTGCTATGATTTTGATCATGATTCGTGGTAGTTGGTAATTCTTTTCAAACTTTATTTGCACCAAATTTTCTAGAAAATCGTAGATGGCCTGTACTTTGATGATTTTTGTGGGACGCATGCTGTACACCGGATGCATGATCATTTCAGAAGCACTCTTTTCTTCTTTTTCATCCATTGCCACATCTATTCGAGAATGGCCGATCCTACTTTTCCCCTTTCTTACTTCGATCTGTCATTGCTACGCTGATGTATTCATCTGTAGACAATAATAATTTTTTTAAGTTTCTGTTCATTTTGTTAACTAAATTCAGACAGTCAAATGGTAGACTGAGCTTTATCTACTAAGGAATATCATCAGTGTCTATGTAAATCTGTAAACTTTAAAGTGACTGACACATTGCCAACCAGGAAAGACCAGGTAAGAAAGAATGAAATAACGATACTGTAACCGGAATGCATAAAAATTTCACAATTTCACACGGGTCCTGAGGGAACTAATTTTCAGCGAAATGATTTTATCTGTCGATCTATCTTTGAAAGTCCACTATAGAAAACATTGTCTCTCTATTGCTAGTAAACTATAATTAAAGTTGTAACCGATATAAGAGTGTCATTGTTGTTAATGTGTGGATCTTTTACTTGTACTTGGACCAGGGACAATTCAAAGGTTTTACCTCGATCTTTGATACACATTAGTGATAAGCCGATATAAACCATGAAAGAAACTTACTCTGATACACTTTGGTGACCTGCACAGTAGACTCCAACTGCAGCTGTCTGCAAGCCCAGGGAAGATACAGGTCAAAGTCCGCAGCTGACGGTCTGTTGTCCGTGTTAGAATCTCCACTGCTTTTATCCATCTGGATAATATTGATAGACTTAAAATTCTCCAAAATAAACTTGAAAATATGAAAAATATGATCTCCGTGTAGAAAGCGTATAAGAATATTTGATGTATGTCAAACCACAGAAGATATAACTACCATATAACAAAGTACTCTGTGATAACTACTTACAACAGTAATCAAATTAAAGTTTTTAGCTGCGGTTGTCATAGAAAACAAGTTTTTTAGACTCTGACGACAATGGTTTGAAGAACTCCTTGATTACTACATAGGTACTTGGCAATGGTTACAATATATTTTTTTCATATCCAACATGGAGTGTAGAGGAAAAGGAGAAATGACTCTGTTGTGCCAATGTGTCTGTCAAACTCACGGACCTAAAAAAAAGGCGGATACAATCCCAACAACAAATTCAGTGAAGCACCTATAGTAATACCAACTCTCTATTCGTACAAGTACACACACCCACACATTGACACCATATTGCTTCAATCGCGAATCAAAAATTACGCACACATGGTAAGCGGGCGGCCATTGCTATGCTTCACTCTCGATTAGACGAGGTTAAGTGCGTCTTTTTTTCAGGTCCGTGGTCAAACTACATTAAATTGGTGGTGCCACGGTAGCAACAGGGTAAATTTGGACTACGTAAACAATTGAAGTTTGGTATACTGGACTGTCACCGTCTAAGAATCCTTCAACAACTGCTACATTCATACCTTTGCCTATGCTAGCGCCAATTTTCTGCGTATATAGTTGGCACAGATTTTAAATTGTTCTTTAATTTGATATAGCTAGATACTGGAGACTTTTTCAACTTTTCCTACATATTATGAGTCAGTTCTCCTATACCTCTATCCTCCATGATAACCGACTAGCAGTTCCAGAGAATTTATTAAATTAGCACTGGGATTAGTAGAAGTGGAATGAAAAAAAGTGAAAATGAATAAAAAAAATTTCAAAATTACTTTTTAAAGATTTTTTAAAATTTTGTGTGCCCTAGGCCTCCTCAATTTTAGTGAGAGACCCATGTTATGTATGATAACGTAAATCATCGTCGTGTTGTGGCTGAGGACTCGAGAGCCAGTTTTTCATTCTTTTTCTTCTCTCTTTCTAGGCCGGCTTCGCATCTGCGATGATAGCCACTTACATTAAGGTGGATCGTAAGCTCCTTTGCTGGCTATTTACATAAAAAACCATTTATGGTGTATAAGCGCTGGTACAGCAGAGCTTCCGGCGGCTAGTTAATAATTACATGCCGGAAGTTCTTGGAAAGACTTTGCTATTCTGCGCGCGTCTGACTTGAATAGTTTCAGGATTCAAATTAGATGCCTCTAATCTGTTACTAGCTAGACTATGGGTTATGATGTCTGGCACAAATTTCATGTAGGTAATAAATTGATTAATAAATAATACTTGACAATCACTGACTTATTGTTGTTACTGCGTAAGGACAGGTTCAACGTCAAACTTTATTGCAGACAATAATAATGTGCTCCGCTACTTTTTTGGCCTGCAACGTGTCGGTGATGCCTTTGGTGGCAAATGTCATGGACATCGCTCACCACTTATCATAAGGAGGCACGGCATATATTCTCGTTTGCCAGCTAGTTACTTTATAAACTAGGAAATATTTATCAATTTATTTGGCCTAATCCTTATGCAGTAGGTAATTATCTAATCTTAATATATATAAATTACGTGTCACGTTGTTTGTCCGCGATGGACTCCTAAACTAGTAAACCGATTTTAATCAAATTTACACACCGTGTGCGGTTTGATCCAACTTGAAAGATAGGATAGCTTACATCTCAAAATAAAAAAAAAACTTTTGACATAACGAAGTCTGTCCGGGCAGCTAGTATGTATATATATTAAAATAAGTCAACAGTAGGAACTCCATTAATCTGGATTGTATATTTCAATAAGGTTTTACCTAAAAACCTCTCCATTCATTTCTTAACCTACTGGACTAATGGACAGTAAAAGGTTTTCCCAAAGCCAAGCGAGTGCTAGGTGTCTATACTATATACGAGTAACCGCCCTCGCTTTGCTTCGGTTTTCTTATTTTTTTTACACCGTATTGGAGTTTTATTAAGGATCCCTAATTTTTTTGAATTTTTTTTTTTTTTACATTAGATAAGTTAGTGCTTGACAACAATCCCACCTGATGGTAAATGGCGATGGAGTGCAAGATGGTGAACGCACTAACTTAATAAATGCCTATTCACTCTTCTCTTGAAGACACCTACATTGTAGGTGGACGGGAACACCCACGCAGGCAAGCTATTCCAGTCCTTCGCGGTACGCACTATGAAAGATGAGGCGAATCGCCTGGTTCGCAGCGGTGGGATATTCACTACGTATGGATGGATGCTTGCCGTACGACGGGTTGTTCGATGGAGGAACGGGGATGGGGGAATTAGTTCGTGCAATTCCTGAGCACACTCTCCAAAATGCATCCTGTAGAATGCCGAGAGGCTGGCTATTCTGCGCCTGTGTGCGAGGCTTTGTAGGTTGGATACCACCAAATCTGGGTCGTCAATGAGCCTCATTGCACGCCTCTCCATCGAATCCAAGGCTGAAAGGTGACATATAATATAGCCTATGTTACTCGGGGATAGTGTAGCTTCCTAACAATGAAAGAATTTTTCAAATCGGTTCCGTAGTTTCGGAGCATATTCAATGCAAACAAAAAATCAAATCTTTCCTCTTTATACCTAGTCTAGCCATAAATACTGTTACAAACACTTCACTAAATATATTTTTTTGGAATTAAGATATCTTTAAATTAATTATATAAAAACAAAGGTAGTTAAATGTTAATTAAAGTTTTGTTTAGGTTATTCAAAATACCCTCCCTGGTTTTGAATGTAGGGCCTCAAACTCTTAGGCCAGTCGTCAATCGTAGCATGTACAAGGTTCGTATCTATATCAGCCACTGCTTTAATCATGGATGCTTTCAGAAACTTCAAATTTTGGTGAGATTTAGCGCATGCTTTCTGTTTCCATTGTTGCCATATTTTGTTTCCAACGGATGTAAGTCTGTGTTTTAAGAGGGCCCCTCGTTGTGCCCTATAAAGTAAATTTTATGACCAATCAGCCAGTTTTGTATCCTGCTTTCTGATGATCTGGCGCTAGATCTTATTGGAATACTTATTGTAGATTTTCGATAATTTTTTGAAGAGGATGTTCCACGACCTTTGCAAGGACAGTATTTTGATACTTAAAAATACTGGGCTTCACTTCTTTTTCACAGAGAAATATCACAGATGAGCCCGAATATGAGACTCCAAGTCAAACCATGATTGACGCAGGATAATGCCCACGCTGGATTATTGGCATACGCCTGGTTGCTTCTTTATTCACGTGGGCATAATATTTTATCACTTTGTTTTTTGTAACTTTCTTCAATGCCAAAAATTTTTTCGTTTGAAATAAGAATTTGGCGGTTTTTTTTCTCGCGTACCTTCTTAACAAAGCTGGTCATCTCTCGAGCCTTAATTTTTTTGGAGGTTCATTACGGAAATTCCCTGTATGTCGTCGATAAGCTCTGGGTACAAGGTCTTCATTTAACATTCATTTGATGGTAGTTTTTCTTAACCCTACCTGAAGAGCTAAAATTTTTTGCTTCCGGACGGGAATTCGTTTAATTCGCGCCTGTACCTCTTTGGTGATCGCTGGCGTTCTAACCGTGCAAGGTTGGGCGCTTCTTAGAAGAAACTTAGTAGACGGTTTTCGAAGCTCGAAATTTCAGGGAATCATTTGATAGTACGATAAAAAAATCCATGAGTTATTTTTCAAATTTTCAGCAATTTAAAAACCTCAAGCTGCATAGCTGTAGCGGTGCAACTTAATAACCCGTGTGTGTCTTATTTTAACGTCCACTCATTTTTTATTAAATGACACAATATCAATTATTTCTTTATTTTAAGATAGTGCAAAATTTCCTCATTCGTAATTAATCGCAACATTTCTCGCTTGTATTCGGTACTTAAATTAAACAAGGCTGTAACAGTATATCTGGCAAGACTATGTATATTAGTATAGATAATCTATATTAATATTATAAATAGGAAAGATTTGATTGTTTGTTTGCATTGAATAGGCTCCGAAACTACTGAACCGATTTGAAAATTTCTTTCAGTTGGGAAGCTACACTATCCCCGAGTGACATAGGCTATATAATATTTTCAAACAAATTAGGGATCTTTTATAAAACTCCAATATGTAAGCCAAGGTGTAAAAAAATAAGAAAACCGAAGCAAAGCGACGGCGGTTCCTCGTAGTTAATAAATCTCAACGTGTACCACATAGCGCACACTAATGTTGAAACTGAAGCATAATATTCTCAAGGAAGTGAATTTCAAAGACGCGGGGCAAGGGGAAGGGGAAGGGGCACTCGTCTCCCCCGCATTAACATAACGACCCAATTTGATACGTGGTAGACCTTTTCACGTTTCGATTGCTACGGTACCATCAATTCTGTTGTGAACTTGCTGCAAATAATTTTGTGTAATAAGAACGAATGACGTACATAATTACATAGGTATATACATACTTATATAACGACTAGTAAACGCCCTCGATTTGCTTCTATTTTCGTACAGATCCCTGTTTTTTGCAATAAAATTAGTCCATGTTACTCAGAAACAATAGAGAATCCTATTGGTGAAAGAATTTTTGAAATATGTCTGTCTAGTAGTTTTTGCGTTTATCCATTACTTACAAAGAAACAAACAAACAAAAAATCTAAACTTTCCTATTTATAATATTAGTTTACATACAAAAAAAAATCTCATGTAAATACTGTAAATAGCTGTCAAACGAGTTGATCGTCTACATGGTAAATAGCCACCGTCACCCATGGCCATCAGTTATACGGAAGATATCACCGATGCTTTGCCGACCATGAAATAGGAGAGCAAAAGAAAAGTCTCTCAATCCCCAGCCCCAGCCGGAACACGACGAGTCGTTGGGCGGCTGACTCCAGGGTGGTAGTTAGTAAGGCAGCCTTCATAAAAATATATTAATACTAGTAATAATATTGACTGTTAACCTTACGGAGGCCTTACCACCAAGCGGGTTGACTTCTTTCGTCTCTTACGACGCCCTAGTATATTGGCATGGGATTTGAGGATGTAGGTGTTTGTATGTGTTTTTTTATGGAATTCGCCGGCAAACGAGCTGACGATCCACCTGATGGTAAGTGGCTATCGTCGCCCATGGATCAGCAAAACCAAAGGCATCACTGATGCGTTGCCGTCCAAGAAAAAAAGAAGAAAAAGAAAGAGAGAATGTGTCTTATTTTACTTCCCATCTAGCATTTTCTTTACCCCAATGGTTAACTGGTAAAGATATGAACATTGGCATTTGATCCGTGATATTTTTGTTGCCAGTAGGCAAATAAATAAATGAAAGTTAAGTTTCTGTGAATGAAGTAGCACTGCATTTTGATCACAAGGTCCCAAGTGCGATTCCCGGGCGAGGCAAACGAGTGGATGAGCCACCCGATAGTATAAAGTCATCGATGTCCATGAACATCAGTAATCCTAGACATCGCCGCAGGCTATGAAAATAAGAGAAGAAAGAAAGAACTGGCTTTCTCCGAGCTGGAAAACGAGATAATCCAAAAATTTGTTTTGATGAACGAACCCAGTTAAGTACGTCGTTCCTTCTATACCAATCCGCACTAGAACAGCGTGGTGGAGTATGCTCTAGGCCTCCTCAAGAGGAGAGACCCGTGATCACTAGTGGGCCATCAATGGGCTGAAGCCAGTTAAGAGGAGGCCGTGATGGGAATTTATGCTGAAAGTGGGCGTGGCCACTATCTTTTGTCCTCGATGTTCTTCTTTCCGTCATGTAACTCACTTCACAAGCACAGCACAGAAAAACTACGGAGTAGTACTTATTCATTAATTTTTATTGCATCTAAAAATTATAAAACAATTACTTTTTAACAAAAAATTGAACCAACGAAAAAAAATTGAAAATGAAAAATAAAATAAATCATTTAGTATTATAATTTAAGATCCTAAATTATTAACAGTAAATAAATAATTTTGAGGCGGTGCCAAACAGATGATAAAACAAACAATTGCGGATCAAGGATAGTACAGTAATGTAATGACTTCTTGTATAGAATTTGTCAGACAGCTATACCTACTGAGCCTGCACTCGGAAGCGAATAACATAAGCGCCAAATTATTTTTTTATTTGGTTTTTAAAACTACTTTATGGATTTTCACAAAAATATATGTGAATTTACATTATTTACATCATATTATAATAAATTTTAATTTCAACTGTCAACACATCAGTGATGCCTTTGGTGTTGCTGATGTCCATGGGCAACGATAGTTACTATCAGGTGGATTGTCAGCTCGTTTGCCGGCTATTTCCATAAAATAAAAAAAATCGTCATTTAAATTCTTTCATTGAATAGTAGCATTTGTCAGTTAACCATTTAAGTAACTATATTTTAAATTTAGTGAAAGTCAAGATTTTTATGTTTTCAAGGATTTTATTATATATCATTTTCGAAGTCTAATTTTTTGAACGTATCGCTGATCGAGAAGAAGGTACCATGGTACACATAGTCGATTAGGGTATCTGGTTGCAAAATAACAATTATTTTTCTTTTCCTGAAAAAGGTGCATAGGTATTTGTTCTAAAAAAATACAAATCTCATATATGTATATACCTACCTGTCAATGACAATAATTTTAGCTTCCTATAGAGAGGTTTGCAGTTATAGTGTCTGGGGTAACATTACAAATAGCGCGTATACATCGTTTTTGAGCAATGAAGACTTTATAGCAATCTGTAGAGTTTCCCCATAAAAACTATACCATACCTTAAATTAGAGGCAACATAGCCGTGGTAGGCTTTTAAGGTTGTTGACATATTACTTATTTTTGGTAGAACGAAACGAGAAATTTTTGTACAAAGTAAATCATTTTTAACAATGTAATTAAATGAATCAATTTTCATTTTTAAATTTCGATTATAGTAATGTATCGATTATGTTGGTTTTATAAATGGTTTCAAGCCGTCAATCACTTTACGTCAGTTTAGATTTAGGCCCCTTTATAAAACATTGTTTCGACGTCATATATTTTCATTAAATTTTGCATAAATTATGATGTGATGTGATTTTTACTAGAATAAAACGTTTAATATGATTTACAATCAACGCCAATGAAAATGAGCAGGGATTTTTAACAAATTTTGGCAAAATCCTTTGTCCGTAAATATTCAACTATTCACGTCAAGTAAATGATTATTCCATTTTGCTCAAAGACGCCCATACAAGCTTTATTCATATTAATAAATGGCAGCTATCATTATGGGCATCTTAGATAATTTTGACTATAACTAGCTTTTGCCCGCAGCTTCGCCCGCGGTAGAGATCGATTCTTTACAAATCCTACTTACCTACTTGTTTTAAATCTTACTTACTTACTTGTTTTACCGCGGTAAAAAGTAGCCTACGTTACTCTCCACCCTCCTCACTAACTCCATACACAAAAACCATATCATTTATCAGCTTCGTTGTGACGTGAAAGACGGACAAACAAACACACTTTCACATTTATAATATGAGTATGGATTGGAGTATAGTTGAATATCGTATTTATTAATATTACGATATTATAACTGAGATTTAGTATTAATAATTATTATTTCAATATTAGTGGACATCAATAGTGGAACGTCATTACTTATAAATAATGAAATAATAGGTATTTCAGACCACGGCGCACTAACTACAGATTTAGTTGAAGAGCACTATAACAGTTCATGTATAAGGTAAATAATTAATCAGTAACGTTATGAATAAGTACCTTCTAATAATTTCTGTACAAAAAGTAATGATTTCCCATCAAAAACATAAATGTAAAGTGAGAGCCAATTAAAAAAAAAAGAATTGAGATCTAAATGGGTGCCAAGTTCTATGTAGAAAAGCCTAAAATTTTAGTCACATGAACATGTAATTCAAGCTTTACATTTGAATTGGCTAGTTTTCATTAGTTAGCAACCAACAAACCAAATTTTAGAAAATTAACATAGGTCATCAACCTAAAAGACTTAACGAAGGTAATTATACAAATATAGCTTAGGTAGGTACGTGAAAACTAACCAAGTCAAATGTGCAGCGTGAATTACATGTTCTTGTGACTAAGATTTTAGGCTTTTCTACACAGAACTTGGCACCCATTTAGATCTCAATTTTTTTTAATTAGTTCTCACTTTACATTTATGTTTTTGATGGGATACGTTACTCTTAAATTCCCTAATACATTATTCATTAATTAAACTCGCATTCTTCTTCTTCTTCTAAGTCGCTACACTCTTGGCAGAGTGGTCGTGGTCATTCGGTATTTGTGGCACGCCTCACAATTCTCCGCCATTCTTCACGAATCGCTGCTCTTCGTGTGCATTCGTGGACGGGGGCGTCCACAGCAGCTTTGATCTGGTCTGTCCAGCGCATCGGTGATCTGCCACGAGGTCTTGTGCCCTCAACTTTACCTTGCACCACAAGCTTTTCAATGGAACTATGTCCACGCCGCGAAACATGTCCAAAGAACGACAGAATGCGAGCTCGTATTGTGGAAGACAGACGCTGTTTTACACCTATCTCCTTGAGAATAGATATATTTGTGCGAAAAGAAGTCCAGGAAACTCGCAACATTCTTCTCCAGCACCACATTTCTAGAGCGTCTATCTTCCGCCTCTCACTCTCTCGCAGGGTCCACGTTTCTGCCGCATAGAGAAATATGGGGAATATCAGCGCCTTCACTAGGCGGGTTTTGGTGGTTTTTGTAATATTACGGTTTCCCCATACTCTCTTCATCTTATCCATAGCAGACCTCGTAATTGCCATTCGTCGCTTTATCTCATCCATGCATCCGCCATTGTTTGAGATAAGTGCCCCTAGATATATGTATGATTGCACCACTTGGCAATTCGCAATTTGGGTGATTTCGGGTAAGTTGTTATTGACCCTGTCCACAATCATAATCTTGGTCTTGTGGCGGTTGATTTTAAGTCCGAATTCCAGACTAGTGCACTCTAATCTCTGCAACAGTTGTTCCAAATGACGGTCACTGGATGCGAATAAGGTGGTATCATCCGCATAGCGTAAATTGGATATTTTTAAGCCACCAATTGAAATTCCATCTGTCCAATCTTCAAGGGTGATCCTCATTATAAGCTCTGTGTAGATGTTGAACAGAAGCGGTGATATTATGCACCCTTGACGAACTCCGGCACTGGGATGAAAATGGCTTGAATAGTTATCGTCTGCTCTTACAGATGCTGTTCCGTCTTCATAGAGCCGTTTAAGGAGGTAAACGAGGTGTGTTGGGGTGCCCATTTCTAAAAGAGTATTCCAAAGTTTGGGCCATTTAACGGAATCGAAGGCTTTCGCGAAATCAACGAAGCATATGTAAGTTGGCTTGTTGAACTCGCGGGCTTTCTCGATTATTTGGCGTACTATTAGAATTTGCTCTCTGGTACCTTTTCCCTTAACAAAGCCTGCTTGCTCTGGCGCTATTTCTTTGGAAAGATATGATTTGAGCCTTTCGTTCAACACGTGTAGTAAAATTTTGCTTGCGTGTGAGATAAGCGCAATGAGGCGGTAGTTACTACACACTTTCGTGGATCCTTTCTTATGTAGCGGGACAAGTACAGTATGAGCCCAATCTCGAGGCCATGTTCCTGTGTGCCATACTTTGTTGCATAATTGATGAAAGATCTGGACACCATACTCTCCTGAAGCTTTAATAGTCTCAATGGGAATTGAATCCCTGCCCGTGGCTTTTCCGTCTTTCAGGTGTTTTATTGCGGCTCTGATTTCATCCTTGAGAATGATTGGCTCCCTGTCCTCATCTCGTGGCTCTGTCGACCTATAATAGTGCGCTTGTGGGTCGTTAAACAGAGATTGACAGTATTCCTTCCATGTTTCGGCAATCTTATCTATCTCTGTCACTGTTTCGCCTTGGGAATTCTCAATAGCCCAAGTTTTAGCGCTAAAAGTTTTGGTGATCTGTCGAATTTTCTGATGTAGGTCTCGAGTTTCATGTTTGTCTGCATGGGCTTCAAGTTCTTCGGCAATATTTTGGTATTTGGTGTTAAGATCACGCCTGCATGCAGCTTGTATTTGGGCAGACTTCGCATTCAGTTCTCTCACTTCAGCTCCTGAGGCCTTCATCTTCCTTCTTTCCTCAACCAGTGCTAAAGTATGGTCACTCATCCAATGTTGTCTTTTGTGAGGCCCTGCAGAAGGTTTTGAACATTTGACGGCGTTACCAATTACCTGTTTTGCCCGGTCCCAGACCATGTCAGAAGACTCGGAGATGTGGTCACCAGAAGTCCATTGTGACCAATTTTGCTGAAGTACTGCTGTAAATTTCGATTTATCATCCACTACGAGTCTTTTCTGGTGTCCAGATTTTCTAGCAGCTCTTAGTTTGAGTTGAACCTTGGACACCAAGAGTTGATGGTCAGATCCGCAATCAGCGCCAGGCAAGGTGTGTGTATTCTTTATTGAAGTCCTCCAACGGGATGCAATCAACATGTAGTCAATTTGATTGCGATAGCTCCCGTCAGGTGATGTCCATGTATAAAGTCGCCGAGGGTGATGCTGGAATAAGCTATTGGCTATCACCATATTGTTATCGGCAGCAAATTGTATGAGACGATCGCCTCTTTCATTACGCTGTCCAAGTCCAAACTTGCCAGCGCAGGGACTCATTAGATGGGCATCGGAGCCAATCTTTGCGTTAAAATCACCCATGATTAGAAGTAATTCTCTCTTGGGGATTTTTAGGATGGTCGTCTCCAAAGCTGAGTAGAAGGTCTCTATGTCTTCCTCGCTTGCAGTACTTGTTGGGGCGTAAATCTGAATTAGGTTTAGGTTAACAGGGCTTGCTTTGAGCTTGATACTTATTATTCTATCATTAACGGGTTCGTATCCAATCACGCAGTTCTTTAGGTGTTTCGGAATTAGAAAGGCTACTCCATTTCTGCTGCTGCTGTCATTACCGGAGAAATATACAATGTTCCTTTCCGTGGTATAATGTCCATTGCCTTTCCAGTGGGTTTCGCTGAGACCACACATACATAAACTGCATCGATCCAGTTCCCTTTCAAGCATGTTAAGCTTTCCTGGTTGTAGTAAGCCACGTACGTTCCAAGTACCTATCTTCTGGGTGTGTCGTAACTTCATGGAAATTCCAGTAGTCTTTTTTCCATGTGGTGCCTGGTTTCCTACACACGCATGGTCGGTAGCAGATTTCACACCATCTGCCCCGAACGCAGTATGGCGCCGGTTGCTAAGCGGGTCGCATGGCCACTTCTGTATTCCTGTTTGTACCTTCATGACTTTCTTGGGAAAATAGTGCAGTGGTTTCCCCTTGCCTTCTGCACCAGACATTTTAGGAGTTATTTTGCCTCCAAGGTCGCTGTAGCCTCTTCCCACCGTGTTTGTTTCGGTTTGGGGTATATGGTTATACCGCCATTATTCGGTCGCCAGGGCCTCGTCAGTTGTCTAGCAGGGAGTACCACGACGATTGTAGAATCGTCGCCATCATCTTTCTAGAGAGTATAGAAAGAAAGATAATGCGTGCAGGTGAGGTTGACATTTGGGTCGGGCTAAGATGTTATTTCCGGTCCCCCTTACCCCCCATAAACCCCTTAAACTCGCATAGTGGTAAGTAATGTATCAATTTGTTTTAAAATAGGCAATGCCATCAAAAACATAACTTGTAAAAAAAACCAAGTCTCGCAATTCAGTTCTTCTACCGTAAAAAGTTGTGAGATCCATGTAATACCAAGTCGGTTAATTTATTCAGTTCCTATTTAAGGGTCCTTCTGTCTTAAGTTATTACGTAATTAGCTAACCTAACAAGTAACAACATTTTATAGTGACCATATTATCAATATGAAAAATCTCTGTCCTAAAATTTTAGTCACAACAACATGTAATTCAAGCTCTACATTTAACTTGGCTAGTTTCTACTAATACTATATATACGTATATTTACAATCTGAGTGTAGGTGTATGTTTTAAATCTTCATAAATAATGTATTGACTTCCCTTTAAGGGAGGATTTTCAAAAAAATGGGTCAAAGTTAACTTTTGTTCATAACGATAAACTTACATAAAAAAATATATTTATTACTCTAAAACTGACGGAGTTGGTTTGTATGAAAGGGACTTCCAACCCCTATTTTTACCCCTTAGGAGATGAATTTCGAAAAATCCGTTCTTAGCTGACATCTTCCCGGCAATCTCTTTGAAAAATTTCATTTTATTCATTATGTAAGAAACTACCGAACCGAATAAAAAGCGGCGAGTCTCCTTTTGCTTTTATATATATAGATAATGTATTACGCAACTGAACAGTAATTTAATTATTCATTCTCTTACATATCATCAAACATTTTTATTTAAGTACAAATAATAAAATATAAATAATAAAACAAAACTACTCCATTTCTCTATGCTGTTTAGTTTTCTCCATTTAACGTTTTGACAATCATAAGCAAAAGTCAAAAACTTTATACGTTACTTCAAATTCTTTAATAAAAAGCGTGTAAAAAATAGCGCAGAGAGACATACGTCCAACGTCGATGAAGACCGCAGTCGACTGAACGCACATCATAAAGACAGTGTGGGAATGAGTTCTTGTATGAAAATTGTGAGACAGCTATACTGAGCGTGCGCTCGAAACTGACCGACATAAGCGCCAAACAACGTTTTTATTTGGTTTTTAAAAACTACTTCATGTTTTTTCACAAAAAAACACATGGATTTAGATGTGATAGTGTACTATGTTTTAAAAAGAATTCCATGCACAAATTTCTTTAAATATCGCGGTGGCAAGCTATAATGTAAATAATTAGAGCCAACTTCATGATTTTTTTCTATCGAGAAAATTTCACGTTATCGTGTTTTCATTTTCGAGCAGATTTAAAGTACATAGTCAAAAAACATATACCTAAGTATTACGCTAATAGCGTATACACTTTACGAAATATATCCAAAAGAAAATCAACCAAACGGGCGCGGCAGCGCCTTAAGTAGTAGTCAGGCTTTTATGTAAAGAGTAGTTACTAAACTCGCAAGTTGTATAAACCGAGCGATATTTCACTAATAAGGAAAATAGAGTGAAATAGTTACCCCACTTCCCCTCGTACCGCTAACTGCCGCCGCGTGGTGGAGGGTGCTTGGCGTTGTGTGGAAACGGACTCGATTTTATCATTTATTTTTTAATCATTTATTTATTAATTTTTATTGCAACCTATAAAAGGGGACTACACTGTAAACCAGCAATCGTCGTTCTTAGCCGTTCTATGGCACAGGCTGAGGGTAACCCTTTTTCGTCAGGTGACATGGTACCCACAAAATATTTTATGTTTTACGTCACGCAATAATTTAGTAAGGTCACAATATATCGTAAGCAGGTACATTTTTTTATAACCTAGTACCACGCTATATTACATGACGAAATAAAGGACTCTTTCTTTTTTTTCTTTAAATCTTAAAACAGTTAAAACTAAGAAGTGCAATGGGCGGACTTAATGATCAATTACATTCCAGGCTTAAATTACTGAAATTGCTACAGCGCCAATGGAGAAGTTTACCATTTTTTTATTCGATTGATTATAAAAATTACGGTAAAAATATAACTTTAATTTTACGTGGCCCTTGCAGGAAATAAAAGGTGTGACGAACTCGGATACGAGTATTTAATGATGATAAATTTCGTGCGGTGCTATTAACCGTTCAAGATTACCCTCTTTGGAGACAAACCTGAGTGTAGAATCAGGCCATGCTTATCAGTAAAATGTATTGTCATGTCATCAGAACTAAATGTAAAATTATAACTCTTACGATAAAAGGGAGTAGGCCTAATTAAGCTTGCAATACTGTATAATTACAAACTGGGTAAGCTGAATAAAACCGTTTAAAAATCATCTTAACCGGTTAAGTATTATCAACTGCTTTAAAATAGATTTATGCATATGTTCCAAGTTAAGTAAAAGTATTTAAAAAACCTCAATATACAGAAGCCACCGCCATACTATCCAGCCCGCGAGCGGTGTTAAGAAGCCCGCCATCTTGGATCTCATCTTGCGTTCCGTGGCGCGGGATGCTAGTTAAATATAACTAAACTTATACATGCTTCCGTTTTATTAAACTAAGGTTCGGATACTCGCAGCTTTGTTTTCTATATTATTATTACAAAATCGTTGCGAAACTGCTTTCAGTGCTTTAATTTAACTAAGTGTATTCTGATATTAAACCTTTATTATCGAAGTTATACGTTTCTATGATAAACCAATATAAAACCCTTACTAATGTAAAGCCCACACCAATATGAGCCTACACCCACATAAGCCCATACCAATATAAAGCCGACACCAATATGAGCCCGCACCGATATAAAGCCAACACCATTATAAAGCCCAAACCAATATTGAGCACACACCAGTATAAAGCCCAAACCAATATTAAGCCCACATCAATGTAAAGCCCACACCAATGTAATATGGGTGTGTTTTGTGGGATGTGTTGTGTGGGATGTGTTTTGTGGTATATGTATGTTTTATGGAATGTGTTTTGAGGAATGGGTTTCGTAGGCTGTGTTTTGGGATGTGTTTTGAGGGATGTGTTTTTTATCTTGTGGGATGTGTTTTATGGGATGAGTTTCGTGGGGTTGGTTTAATGTTTTGGGTATGTGTTTTTGGGATGTTTTGTGTTTTAAGGGGTGTGTTTTGAAGGATGTGTTTTATGGGATATTTATTGAGGGGTGTGTTGGTGGATGAGTTTTGAAGGATGTGTTTCGTGGGGTGTTTTGTGTGATGTGTTTTATGTGATGTGTTTTTTGGAATGTGTTTTGTGTTTTGAGGGGTGTGTTGTGGATTGTGTTTTGAAGGATGTGTTTTGTGGGCTGTATTTTGGGGATGTGTTTTGTGGGATGTGTTTTATTGGATGAGTTTCGTGGAGTTCGTTTTGTATTTTGGGGATGTATTTATTGGGATGTGTTCTATGGGGTGTGTTGTGGGATGTGTTTTATGGGATGTGTTTTAAGGATTATGTTTCGTGGGATTTGTTTTGTGTTTTTTGGATATGTTTTTTTGGATGTGTTTTGTATTGTGTGTTTAGTGGGTTGTGTTTTGGGGTGGTGTGTTTTGTAGGATATGTTTTGAGGGGAGTGTGTCATAGAAATTATTTACATTATACATATGAGTAACATACATTTTTTGTAACTAAAATATAAACGAGCAGATTCCTCCTGATGCCCATGGACTTTAGTAACACCAAACGATCCTCCATTAATAATTAAAAAGAGGGAAAAATTATATTTTATTTGAGAAGATATATAAAGATACACTTTCACGTTGTTGTCATATGTATCAAAATTGATTTTCAATGACGGAATCCATGAGCAATTGAGGGAACACGTCAAATATTAAATGTTTTTAAAGACTGTCTCTTGAAGTTTTTTTTAAGTAAAATTATTTATAAAAAGTAAATCTCTATAGGTATCTAGCAAATAATACTTTTACGAAGATATTTTTTATATAAATTTTTCAGAATATTAAATGTTTTTCAAAGACTGTCTCTTAAAGTTTTTTTTAAGTAAAATTATTAATAAAAAGTAAATCTCTATAGGTATCTAGCAAATATGTAATACTTTTACGAAGATAATTTTTATTTCAATTTTTCAAAATAAATAATGTACCTGCCTATTGTTCCAATATAGTGTTCGGGTGTACCGTGTACCGGTATTGAGCGAACACTTCACCTCAGAAAGTAATTACGAGGCAAGTCGTGAGCGGCGGTAGTTTAGCGATCGAAGCGCACACTCGAGCTTTCGTTTCTCAATTTAAGTTTGTTTCGCGTTACTCTTGAGAAACTGGGTGCGTTTATAAGGATGCTGGTGTTTTCGGAGCGCAATATTTAACATAATTTATTCAGACTACATAGCGAATGAGGCTTCTGCGATAGGCACTTGTGACCGTCTCTTTAATTCAGGAAAACTATTCCCTCTTAAGCCGTTTCTCAAAACAGCGAATAAACGGACAGAAAAACAGACTAAAATTCTATATATTATTAAGTAAGTAGGTTAGGTTATATTGTTACTTGTTAGGTATGGGATCTTTGCATGAATAAATAACTCCGATATTAGTTTTACTTACAGTAAAATTTATACCAACCGCCTAAAAAAAGTCATACGAAAAAATGTGTCCTTATTTTCAAAACTCAGCAAAATTTATCGATACATTGAAACCAAAACAGCTCAAACCAAATTGAAACCAAAATAAACTCCACGCTCCAATTTCTTAGCTCTAGTAAGCGTCATCGATCGTTGCTTGTAGGAAACTCATAAATACTTGCCAACTCGCGCATCTTTAAGCTACCTACAACTTCTAACTACAGCAAGTTTAGTTTACTCAATAACGTGTCTTACGTGCTTCTAGAAAGGAATAATATTAGTCAGCGTAAAGTTGTCATCTAGGGAGAAAGAGATTTATAGTTGAAACATTTTTTGAAGTGAAAACTTCTTTAGTACCTACTGGGGTGATTTAAAATTCGATGAAACGAAACTGTCCGGTAAAAAGAGACAGACATAAATTCTAAAGTGAGATAGGAAGCATTGTACAGGGGTAGAGGGGGAGTTGAGTTGAGTTGAGTTGAGATGAGATGAGATGAGATGAGATGAGATGAGATGATTATCATGAAAATCATTATCTTGAAAACAAAAATTTTTGAAGGTTTCACTTCTACCTCGTGTGAACTGCACACATTTAATTTTTTATATTGTGGATCATAAGTTTTGAAATAAGCGATAGCATGAAAACTGTTAAACACTAAATGAAATCTTCTTTAATTAACTAACTCACTGTCAGGGCAAAACGAGCACCATTTCCTTTCTTCCGGACATCTTGTTTGAACTAACTTCTAACCGAGGTAAAACGAGGTAACGCCACTCGTGTCACGGCTGGAGGCTCGAAAGCCAGTACTTTCTTTCTTTTTTCTTCTCTCTTTGGCCAGCAACGCATCAGTGATACTTATGGCGTAGCTGATGTCTATGGGCGACGATAGGCACTTACCATCGGGTGGATGAGATGGATCATCAGCTTGTTTATCGGCTATTTCCATAAAAAAGCACTAGAAGAATTTGTGAAATTATTGGCTTAAAACATGTAACAACTATGGAGTGTCTTTCGTGAAGACCTGCCTTGAAATAATTAATACTAGAGCAATATAGACCAGGTACCAGCTACCAATTGTCATCCTTAACATCAATCACTAGTTATTAACTAGGAAACTGTTCATATGTAGTTCAAAACGCTTAAAAATACTTTCTCGCGTAGGGAAATCGGCATAGATAGGTATTCATACAATTCAGAAACAGAAAATATATAAATTTTAAGTCCAACCGTAAAAAAAACTATTAAATCTATCTATACTAATATATAAAGAGGAAAGATTTGATTTTTTATTTGCATTGAATAGGCTCCGAAACTACAGAACCGATTTGTAAAATTCTTTCACTGTTGGAAAGCTACACTATCCCCGAGTAACATAGGCTATATTAAATTTTCAAAAAAAAATAGGTATCCTTAATAAAACTCCAATAATATAATCCAAGGTGTAAAAAAATAAGAAAACCGAAGCAAAGCGAGGGCGGTTACTCGTTATTAATAAAATTAATAAAAACAAAAGAAAAACGCCCCAACTCAAGAGTTACTAACGGTTATTTAAATCGCTCCTTAGTACGGAATTTGTATGGTGATTCTTTACTAAGGAGTGATTAAAGTAACCGTTAGTGACTCTGATATGGGGCGTAAAAGACCTTAACCTACACACATTTTCAAAAACATACCTACACATTTTAACACACATTTTAAGACACAAACAAAGCCCCCATTCCCTTAGTTTTTACGAACAAAGATCTTCACGTCCCAAGAACTCGATCGATACAGCTAAGAGCGTGCTTACTTATGTACGAGCAGATAAGTATATAGCTCGCGAACTACGCCATATAACGTTATTTATTCGCCTCGGAGGCCGCGAAAACAGAGACGTTTCGCGGAGCCCCCCTGTGGGGTTCGGGGGGCTTGGGAGCGAGGGGGCGTGAGGCGCCGGGGGGTTCAGGCACCTGAGACAACGTCAAGACGGCAGCACTCAAAATTTCGCTTACATAACGCGAATTAATTAGTTTTACTTGGAAAGTTTTACGTTTATAGCGCTGTGTTGGAACGCTTTAAATTGGTTTATGTATATATGGGTTTATAGAATGTTTAGACTATGAAGCGTTTGTATTGTAGAAAGAGCGCTTTTTTTGGTTGAAGGGTTGATTTTGTTAAATATTTGTGAGTGGGATTTTAAAATAACTTTTACAATTCATTTCAACCAGTGATGAATTTCTAAATCGACTTTTACACTTTTTTTGAAATTTAATTAGGTTGTTATGCCGATTATTTTGACACAAATAAGATTCAAATATTTTGAATTAAGCTTCATCTAGGTATCGTTACGAGAACCTAAAGCTAATTAATATTTGCCCTGCAAATATTTAATTACGGTTTGGGATTTCGTGAACGACATGTTTTTCATACATCTTCGTATCATTCTTCATATTATCATCTTAGTGTGAACAGCAGTAGCCTAGCCGTTAGAACGTTGGTCTCCCGAACGCAGGGGCTCGAATTCATATCCTGGCACGCACCTCTAATTTTCAAATATTATGTCCGTATTACAAGTTATCACTTGCTTCGGTGAAGGAAAACATCGTGAGGAAACCTGTACACCTGAGAGTTCTCCATAAAGTTCTCAAAGGTGTATGAAGTCTACTAATCCGCACTTGGCCAGCGTGGTAGACTATGGCCTGTACCCCTCACATTGTGAGAGGAGACCCCGAGCCCAGCAGTGGGACAGTAAAATTATGGGTTGTTTCTTTGCTTTGTAGCAAATTTTTCATTAATTATTACTTTGAAACAAATTATTTACGGTTTATCTTTCTATTAATCCGCATCGGTCGCAGTGTCAATTCAAGGGTTTCCATCTACGGTCAACAGTGCCTTATACCTTAAGTAATAAAATATCTTTGAATATGATGTTTATGGGAGGGTGTGGCCACCCTCCCTAAGAAGACCTTTTAGCTTACTTGACGGCTTCATATAAAAATTCAATTTCAGTTTTTATTATTCTACTAGCAGCCCGGACAGATTTCGTTCTGACTAAAGTTTTTTTTATTAAAACCTTCCGTGTGCCTTAAGGGAGATGTAAGCTATCCTATCTTTCAAGTTGGATCAAACTGCACACGGTGTGCAAATTTGATTAAAATCGGTTAAGTAGTTTAGGAGTCCATCGTGGACAAACAATGTGACACGTAATTTATATATATTAAGATAAGCGAGATATGCTCGAAAAGTAATTTATAATCAATCGAAATTTTCACACAAGATAGTTATTTAATATCAACGTGTTTTATCCCGAAGTTTTCACGGGATTGGGATGTGGCAAGCGTTTTAGATTTACTTATAAATTGACATGGTTGATACTTTTATTGCCATGGTAACCTTTGCCACGACGATGTGACTCAAAGCGAAGCGTGGTCGAGTTTACCATGAGTTTACCTAATAACACGGACTTGAAAAAAAGACGGACGTAACCTCGTCTAATCGAGAGTGAAGCATAGCAATGGCCGCCCGCTTTCATAATTTTCTGAAGGGGTAAAGCAAGGCATGAAAGTATCTATGAGCACGAAACCAAATTTCTCTTGGAAGATGTAGTTAGAAAGATGTAGAGATTTGGTTAGAGTTTTGTATTTTGACTTTCATTTTTTCCTATGACGAAATAAATAATTTGGCTTTGTCTTTGATTAAAATCACGGGCTCTAGCCACATTCTTAGATAATATCTGTATAATTAATGTAACTGCAACAAGAACAGACGTCACGCCTAAGCCTCCATAGATTTAAATAGACACCCCATAGCAAAGAGGCTTCATGGTACACATGATAGTAATTTTAATGGAATCTTGTTAATCCTGGCGCGGGTGGGCTGGGGGAGGGGGAGCGGAGGGGTTATTAAGTCGCGGCCGCCCCCGGCAGTTTCCGTATAAAATTACTTTGGAACTAAGATGTTATCGTTGTACTAGCAAAGCACCGGGCGCCGTTTGTGGGTAAAATGTTTTAATTTAAGTTAATTTTTTTATCTTAACAAAAAGAGGAAAATAATGCAGCAAAGACACTTACGATATAATTTAATAAAGTTTGTAATTTATCGGTCAGTAAGTTTGCCTCGGGATTCGAACCCGAGAACCCTTGCTCTATAGGCAGGGGCGCTGCCATCTAAGCTATGCGGATGTTTGTTACTTACATATATACATCAGAAAATACCTGAGAACTAATAAGAATTCGTGCGCCTAAAAATATTTTGTGTGCTACGGGAATCCAACGCGGGTCTCTTTGCTTGGCACTACCAATTCAAATACGCGTTTTTTAATTTATAATTTGAACTTAATACCGTATTAAATTTTAATACATGCTTAATACTTTTCAGAATACGAAAACTAAAAATATCGCATCGCAAATAGAGCATCATATTAAATTTTCCCACTATTACAATTGATTGATTGAACATCTTTTCTTTCTATTCATTCTTTTGTCCAGTCCTTCCTTTATCTTTTTATGCATATAATATGATAGATTTATACGTAGCTGTCCACTTTGAATGTGAACACAAATTTTATTTAGAACTAGTGGATACCCAGTGTTCCACTACGCTAAAAAAAATTGCATAGAGAAAGTCGAAAATCGAAAATGTGCCCAATGCATTGTTTTAGTAGTTTCAAACTAATAAAATAGTTTTAAAATAGTAAAAAATAAAATCTGACGCAAACGTATCACTACTCCACAATACGTGTAGTAAGTATTTACATTTTATAAGTAAGTAAATCGTTATATATAAACCATTGTAATTACGCCTTTAACTTTAGTATAGACATGTTACTTTTTAAATGGTTTGATTTAGTTTGATGTCTACTTTTTAAACGGCTTGAATTGAAGTAACTCAGTTTGTGCGGGTCAGATCTTGCAAGCTTCATTAGACCCACTTCCTTTTATCCTAAGGAGTCGAAATTTTAGATGTTACTTTAGTTCTGATGACAATTCAGTTTCGTGATAAGCTAACCTGTTTGTACACCCACAGTTTGGCTCCAGACGAGGAAACTCCTTGAGGAAACAGCACAGTCATTAAACTGTCTTGCCACAACTCAGAATCACTAACGGTTACTTAAATCGTTACTTAGTACAGAATTTGTATGGTGATTATTTACTAAGGAGCGATTAAAGTAACCGTTAGTGACTCTGAGTTGGGGCGTTAAAAGCGTGTAAGTATTTAGTTTTTAAACTATAAACTTGTTAAATTGTTCTACAGATAAAATGTAATTCTTACGTTATTAAATAAATATATAAATAAACGCTACACCCTTATAGCCCTACACTAGGATTCTTTGCGTCCATGTTGTGGGTACCATGGACAACATAAATTAGACATTGCTATAACAACCATGACCTGAATACAAATATTCATCTATCACATAAATATCTGCCCCGGCCGGGAATCGAACCCGGGACCCCTCGCTCCGCAGGCAGGGTCTCTACCAACTAGGCTAGAGGGTCGTCAACACTTTCCTGTCCATTTATTGCAATAAATTTCTCCTAATTGAATGGGAATGGCTGAAATTGCTGTATTCGTATCTCTTATCTATAATTCCTATTAGATACCTAGTTTATACATATGACTAATGAAGATTTTCTTTAATAACTATATTTGTTACGTAGTATTTATTTAAATTCTTCGTTTGAATACTATATGTATTCATATTCATAATAGTGCGTAAAGCTTTCCTAAAGATATGCCACGCTGAGTTTAGTTATCACTAAAATCCTTTTTATCACACAAACCCGACGACATTCCACACCAACAAACGATAACTTCGCCCCCCTTCCCCCCACTAATAAGTTCCCTACATACCTCCAGTTTCGAGCCACAGCCACCCAAATCACCTGCGTCATTAATTCATTTTAAGACGCCTAACGCGGCATCCCTTAGACGCTACATTTGCATATTACAAAGTATGGAAGTTCGCTAACGAAGGGGTGCGGGGGTGCGGGGTGCTAGCGGGGGCTAAGGTTGCTGTAAGACGGGGAATTGGGCGCAGGGAGGGATTCCGTGTTTTAATAAGGCTTCGTTCACTTCGTTGCCTTAAATTAGCAGAGTCGTTGTGTTCCTGTTGGTGGCTTGGGAGTCAGTTCTTTCTTTTTTTTCGTTCTTTCTTTTCGTTATTGGTCAATGTTAATGCATGCATGCATGGTGATGCAACGGTGGACACTTATCAGCAGGTGGGTCGTTGATTTGTCGTCTAGTTACATAAAAAAAGACTTCGAATGGTACAAGAAGGTAGGTGTTCTTATTTTACGTTGACACATTTGGCTTTAATCTAACTGGCCCAACAGAGGGCACAGGTCCCTCTTTATAACTGAGACGCTGTTCTAAGGCGAATTTGACTACCTTGGTCAGGCAGTGCGTGAAGTCACGATTCGATTCTCAGTTAGGTACGTGATGGAGCAATATTTGTTTTCAGGTCGTGGGTTTTTGCGTAGGTATGTCTATGCCAACCACAACGCAAAAATTTGTGCGTGATTTTTAACGAAAAATAAATAAATGATACCTACCTAATGCTCTCAGCTCTAAAGTCCGGTTTACACGTATTAAGTAGTTAAGTAGATAAGTAAATTTTAACTAAATTTTAAGTCAATAATTTTTAGTGTCCGTCCACACGTAATAATTTAGTAAAGCTCTTTAGTTCATACAATTCTATTTAACTACTTAAGCATTTTACTAAATTACTTAATTACTTAAGCATTTTACAAAATTTTAAGTTAAAAGTGCCTGTCCAAACGTGTTAAGTGATAAGCCCCGCCCACCTACTTAATAGAAAATAGAAAAAATTCTAAATTACTTGTCTACTTGATTACTTAACTACAAAATTACTAAACTACTAAATTGTCCGTTTACACGTATTAATTTGCTTAAAATTTAGTTAATTACTTAACTACTTAATACGTGTAAACCGAACATAAGCGAAACACTCGTGCCAACTTATCCACCTATCACCAATGCAATCTGAAATTATTTGAATCCATTAGGTACATATGATCGAAATAAGTAGCCGAATTGACTACACAATTTTTATTTAATTATACCATTATTTAAATAAGTCGTGCCGAGTTCGGCCCTGTTCGCCTCGAAAGCGGAGAAAGATGAAGGAAATGAAAATGTACGTTGCAAAAAGGGGGGAAGCGTCCCCCTAGGGGAGCCTTCTATAGAGGAGGGGCGTACGATAAGCCCTTCAGAGAAAACGGGACTCGAGTAGACATCTACTTCTTATCTTTGGTTTCCTTTAAAGGCGATGCGGGTAGGTGTAGAATATAAATAACTCTATTTAGTCCGGGGTTCGGGGGTTTCCGCTCGATGATAAGGGTTGCTAAGAACTGTATTCCGAAGTTGTGCTTAGAATAATAATGCACTATAAACAAAATATGGCTGTTGTTTGAAGTGTTGGGGTAATAAAGAACATAAAACTAAATAACTAAATACACAACAATAACCACAGAAGAAATAATAGTACTTATAGTCAAAATTATCTAAGATGCCCATAATGATAGCTGCTATTTATTAATATGAACTAACCTTGTATGGGTGTCTTTGAGCGAAATGGAATATTCATTTACTTGACATGAATAGTTGAATACTTACGGACAAAGCATTTTGCCAAAATTTGTTAAAAATCCCTTACTCATTTTCATTGGTGTTAATTATAAATCATATTATACGTTAAAATGTAGTAAAAATCCCATCACATCATAATTTATGCAAAATTTAATAAAAATATATGACATCGAAACAATCTTATATGAAGAAGCCTAAATCTAATCTGACGTAGGGTGATGTGACGTCTTGAAACCGTTTATAAAACCAGTCATAATCGATACATTACTATAATCGAAATTTAAAAATGAAAATTGAATAATTTAATTACATTATTAAAAATTATTTGCTTGCATTTGAATTTAAAATTAAGTACCCAATAATACCACGATCCACTTCGCCATCCATGGAAAGTAACTGCAGATAAAATGTTATATGTAATTATGTATTTAAGGTTGCGGTAGCCATTTTTTTTTCAATAAAATAATAATTATGTATACATGAATGTGTCTTAAGAAATAAGCAAGAATTTATTCACTGTAGTTTTTTCCTGACGCTCATAATATAATATTATGTCAAAATATTATTATGAAACTGAGCGGGACTTTCATTCTATCATGATCTATCTTTCTTTCTTTTTCTTCTCTTTCTTGGCCGGCAACGCACCAGTGATGCTTTTGGTGTTGTTGATGTTCATGGGCGAATGGATAAAAGAATATTTTATTGAAGTCGTAAATAGGTACATATTAAGAATACGCGGTAGGAGATAGCTCAATCGAGGTAGTAGGTAGGTAACTAGGTACCTAAATATTACGGTTTTTATTTTAAAATTTAATTATCGAATCGATTAGAAGGTCTTATAATTTTGAATCGATTTGTTGTAAAAATTGGTTTCTTTCGTGAACCGATTTTTTTGTACATCTCTAATGTCACTGTGATGGCAAACGACAAATTGGGCTTCTTAGTTCGCGGTGACTATAGTGTGGATTAGTGCCACGAAATGCGTCTACGATTTGAAAATGGAACGTCAGGACGTGTTTCGGAAATAATCACAGGCGAAGAAACGTGGATTTATCAATATGATCCGGAAAATAAGGGAGACGTCAGTATGGGTCTTTGCAGAAGGAAAGTTGCCGACAAAACTGCGAGAGAGGAGACCAAAGACTGGGCTTCGGGGAATCACGCTGCATCACAACAACGCAACGCTTTGTTACATACGTCCCTCAGAACAAAGGCGTTTCTTGAGGAATCCAAAGTTGAAACTTTGCCTCATCCACCGTACACTCTTGATTAAGCTCCCGGTCATTTCTTTTTGTTCCCGATAATCAAGGAAAAAATAAAAGGGAATTTTATTTCGTATGCCGAAAAGGCCGTGGCCGCCTACGAAGTCGCAATTTCAGACCTATCGGATCAAGACTGGCAAAAGTGTTTTAATAGTTGGTTTAGGCGAATGGAACTTTGCATAGAAAAATAAGGAGAGTATTTCGAAAAAATGTAAAATAAATATTGTTAATATCTTGTACTTATAGTTTTTTCTTGTCTCAAAACTTAACGAGTGACCTATGTACGTACTTCTACAGAGCTGGTCATCTCCTTAAATAAATAATCATCTAGTTTTTAATAACTTCTCCTTATAAGATTGCCTATGACATGACTTTTAAGTTTATAGTGTGGCATTTCCGTCAATTCCAATGGAATTTAATTAACCCAAGAACGAGACATCAGTTTTACTGACCTCGAAATTTCGATAATGTGAAAATGATCATAGTATTTTAACGTAGGTGCCACAACAAATTGTAGGCAATTAAGTAATATTGATTTGGAAATTAACTCATCGTGGTCTGAACTCAATTTAGTATGATAAGGGTACCTACTCACGAAATTTATTTTTACGCCGATGTTTTCACCGTACATCAGAGTTTTACAAAATATGTAATTTAAACCTCCTTTAAGGAACAAATAATTTTAATCTATACATTAGGTAAGTATATCTATACACAGCCCATCCCATGCCTCATGGGATACAACATACGTAAAATCAAATCCTAATGAGTAATAAATGCAGGAAGTAAGTACCTACTAATGTTTGATTGTGCCCACACGCCCGCCAGGAGTCTGAATGTCCGTCTAGAAGGACATCCCTCGGACGTCCCTAAACAATAAATCGAAACAAAACGACGCTACTCACTGTAGGAATTTCATAAAGGCAATCAGACCCCTCTCGGTGGCTCGAAGTAGAGAAAGACAGTGATGCTCAAAGATTGCAATGACTGTTTTCCTCCAAAATGGTGGTAGATTACGGTTAAAGTTAAAAATAATTACGTGCGCGTTTCAGTGATACCTATATGAATAAACGATTGTAATGTTTGAATTTTTGAGGATGTATTTAAACAAACATGATACTTTTTATATTTTTCATAGTAAGCAGTAGGTTCAATATTTTGTGAAGAGGAATAACCTACTCAACAAACTTGGAGTTTCTTAAGGACCATTTAAACTATCGCTGAATATTCATAAAAATCGCCGTGTTGTAAAAGATTTTTCCAAAATGGTGGATAAATGACGGAGTACCGAGGTAACCAACAAAGAACAACCAAACTGACAACCTCCTCCTTTATTCTATTCAGTTTAGTAACAGTTTTTTCTACGTTAAAATAAACCTCGATATACATAAGTATTTGGAGACAGAAGAGATGTTTTGTATACATTTCTATATCGGAGAGCTAGCTAACAGCTATAGTCAAAATTATCTAAGATGCCCATAATGATAGCTGCTATTTATTAATATGAACTAACCTTGTATGGGTGTCTTTGAGCGAAATGGAATATTTATTTACTTGACATAAATAGTTGAATACTTACGGACAAAGGATTTTGCCAAAATTTTTTAAAAATCCCTACTCATTTTCATTGGCGTTTATTCTAAATCATATTATACGTTAAAATCTAGTAAAAATCCCATCACATCATAATTTATGCAAAATTTAATAAAAATATATAACGTAGAAACAATCTTAAATGAAGAAGCCTAAATCTAATCTGACGTAGGGTGATGTGACGGCTTGAAACCGTTTATAAAACCAATCATAATCGATACATTACTATAATCGAAATTTAAAAATGAAAATTGATTAATTTAATTACATTGTTAAAAATGATTTGCTTGCATTTGAATTTGAAATTAGGTACCCAATAATACCACGACGAATTGGATGCTAACAAAGGACATTTTCCATTATGTAAGCGCACTTCGCCATCCATGGACACTAACTACAGATAATATGTTATATGTAATTATGTATTTAAGGCTGCGGTAAACCTTTTTTTTTTCAACAAAATAATAATTATGTATACATGAATGTGTCTTACGAAATAAGCAAGAATTTATTCACTGTAGTTTTTTCCTGACGATCATAATATAATATTATGTCAAAATATTATTATGAAACTGAGCGGGACTTTCATTCTATCATGATTTATCTATCTTTCTTTTTCTTCTCTCTTTCTTGGCCAGCAACGCACCAGTGATGCTTTTGGTGTTGTTGATGTTCATGGGCGAATGGATAAAATAATATTTTATTGAAGTCGTAAATAGGTACATATTGAGAATACGCGGTACGAGACAGCTCAATCACAGTATAATATCTCCTTATACTGTGGCTCAATCGAGGTAGTAGGTAGGTAACTAGGTACCTAAATATTACGGTTTTTAATTTAAAATTTAATTATCGAATCGATTAGAAGGTCTTATAATTTTGAATCGATTTGTTGTAAAAATTGGTTTCTTTCGTGAACCGATTTTTTTGTACATCTCTAATGTCACTGTGATGGCAAACGACAAATTGGGCTTCTTAGTTCGCGGTGACTATAATTATTCTAGCTTAAGTACGCAGGTAATAAAGGAATTATTTTAATAATAATTACGGTTCATTCAATTAATTACCGATGACTAGTTACTAAAGAACTAATTTATTCTGGTTATATTTATGTAAATCTCATTTAAAACAATATCATAGATAATGAGGTTAGCGTAAAGTGCAACACTTTGACAATCAGTGGCCTAAGTAGCAGTGTGAAACTGGTCCCTCTATATCAATAGTTGATTTCCTGCATCCATTCGTCACTTGGCTTAGCACACCACAATACTGATAGGTAGGTACCTACATATTTACTTTTAATACTTACTTAGCTATTAGGTATACTTACTATTATTAATTGTTTTATTATAACCAGTGGCTCCCAACTAATTGTATATACAGTAGTCGCGCGAGCTGAATGCAGAGCGTCGGTACCTGGCAGCATACCTAAGCTCTGCAGTCAACTCGCGCGGCTACTCCAGAGTAGCCTACCTACCTATGTACGTGTTAAAGGTTGTTCCATTGTTTCTTACAATAAAATAATTATAAAATGATATATGAACTTTATAGGGTACGTACTGAAGTTGTTTTGGTATTTATACAAAGGCCACTAATTTTAGATTATAAATTCCCACACGACCAGTCTAAAATAACCAAAACCGCCTCAAACCAGTTCAAACCGCATCAAACTAAATAGCCATGGGAATTAAACTATATTCTTTAAATTTGTAAGAATTATCAAGAAACAACCCTTTTATAATTCTTATGCAACCTGTTACTGTAAGGCCACTTTAAATCCTTCACAAATGACAACAAATCCCACCCTATCCAGATCAAACCGGTTTCATCCAGTTTTATAAATAGTTCAATTGATTTCGAGAAACGTGTCAAGAAAAAGATTGTATCAAATGAAAATACTGGTTTATATTTTAGCATGGTAAAGAAAAGTTAAAATGTGCGGCTTAGAAATAACCTTTTTTATAAGAATAAGAGCAATCGAAATTCCCCCTTGCTGGACAACAATTGTATGTAGATAACCTGTCTTTCGAACAGGTTACTTCGAAGATACTTTAAATTCCCACGCAAGAATTATAAAATCCACCCCGACCTGGTTAGAACTGGTTTGGTCTAGTTTTATTCCGATTTTATTATATTCGAATCTGGAATCGAGTTAAGGTTCAAATGTCATGAGAAAGGATGGAATCTTGCCCAGTTAGCGAACCAGCGTTTTGAGTGAAAGGTCTCAGGTTATGCCGTGGATTTTTAAGGGACAGTTGATATGTGTGTCTTCGTAGTGTGTTTGTGATGTGTGAGCAAGCGTTTAGTGCGTTTTTAAAGGAGTCTTATTTGGTTAACAATCTTGGCAATTTTTTTATTGAAATGGAATCAACAGTTGTATATATAGACATGATCGCAGTTGAACAGGTAAATTCCAGGAAGATTTTGGTAAGTTCCTTAGATCGTTCCTTAGACCTAATTTAGGTAAGAATTTTATTATTAGGGTTCCGTACCTGAAAAGCAAAAACAGAACCCTTAGGATCACTGTAATGTCTGTCTGTGCTTTTGTCCGTTCGTCTGTCAACCACCTTTTTCTCAGGACACGTGGATGTATCAATTTGAAATTATCTTCCAATAGGTACTCAAAATAAAAAATCAAGTTTCTAAGTCAACGTACGTAGTCGAAAGATATGCCGTCAGGCTGAAAAAGATAGGCTATTTATGCCGTATTTTTTAAGTTATTTTGGCATTCGCAGGATAATTTAAAAACAAGGGTAGATAGGTATTATAATACTTCCCGTTGACCCAGAATCATGCAACTTGGACAACAGCTTTCCAGCGGCAAATTCCAGTTGATTATACATTTACCTGTGTTTGCAGTTTTTCTATGTTATTAACCGGCGATGAAAAAAGATGGGTGTTATAAGTTTGAAGTGTCTGTGTATCTGTATGTCTGTCTGTGGCATCGTAGCTCCCAAACGGATGAACGTTTTTGATCTAGTTTTTTTTTGTTTGAAGGGTGACATAATCGAGAGTGTTTTTAAACCTCAACTTGAAGAGGTTTTTAAATTTTAATTTAAAATTGTAGTCTAGTCAAGAAGTTGAAATTCGAGAAAAATAGTGAAAAGCTCCTGAAATATGAATGATGCTTCATTAGATTCGGAATGGAGAGTGAAAAAATGCATGAATGATTTTACAGCACATAAACTACAGTACTTGCAATTGTTATTTAATAAATAAATATGGAAAATGAAGGCATTTTGTTTTTGTTTGATAAGTAAAAAAATATCAACGTTTAAGAAATTTTAAAAGGATTCTGCAAGGATTTTGAAAGAGGAGGATATTTACAATAAGTAAATCCCCACTTCCATGACTATCTCCATTTTTTATTTTATTTTAACCCCGAAAATAGGTCTGCGCTTCCCTTTACTGTATCAACGCTGAAAATAAAAATGAAAAATTAAGAAGAAAGTGAAATGAAATCTTTTTTATAGTAGGTAGGTAGAGATGGGCTGACTACACACCGACTAGTCGGGAAAACCGACTACCTATTCGGCATATTTTCTAGTCTGCGACTAAATTGGCGACTAGTCGGCATAAAGCGCCGAATATTCGGCATTTATTTTCTGTACTAAAAGTTAAAGAAAATGAAGAAAATTACAAAATTAGACAATTAGCATAATAAGATTAATTTTAATAAATCCGATTATAAAGAAAATAAATATTTTATTTATGTAGCAATATTAATAAGTTTGTACATAGTGTATACATTTAGTCACCTTTTCAATTAAATTGTATCAATATTACCTATTTTTAACCGACTTCAAAAAAGGAAGAGGTATTCAATTCGACTGTATTTTTTATATTTGTTACCTCAGAACTTTCCACCGGGTGAACCGATTTTGATGATCCTTTATTTAATCAAAAGCTGGTGCTTGTCATGTAGTCCCACTTAAATTTGAGCGAGATCTGACGAGTAGTTTTTGAGTTATCCCTAATTTTGCAGTCGGTTATTTTTTTGTCAAGAATTATAATTTTATTGGGTCAAGCTAAAGTAAATTATTATAAGAAACATCAGACTTTAAGGTTTATCAGGAAGAAATCGGTTACTTTTATTTTCATAAATATTTGAACAAAGTAAGGCTGTGATTGGCATTGCCGATTAGTCGGCCGATTAGTCGGCAATTTTCATACTGCTGATCGGCAAAACACATAGTCGGCACATCACTAATAGTGTATTAATATGAATATTAAAATTTTAATAAATTATGGCGTTAACTAAACACTTCAAAAAATAAAGTTAATTTGGAAAAAATAAAAATATCTTAATTTTTCTGTATAAGTTAGCCAATTTCTTAACTACACGGACCTAAAAAAATGTGTTTTTTTTTCAGGTCCGTGCTTAACTAACATTTATTTTCCGGGGGGTTTTCAAAGCAAATACATAATTATCTACCTAGTAGTAGTTGGCTTACAAACAATTTTGCTTTTTGGAGCCTTGGAGTTAATAGTAAGTAGATAGGACCTAATGTGATAAAAAATTATAATAGCTTTTTATTTTGTTTTTAAATAATAAATAATGGAGATAGAGGTAGGTAAGGAAGTTGTTATTTATGTAGGTTTTGTAAAAAGTCCTCTTTTTTCAGAATCCTTTTTTTATTTTTTTGAATATTGATATTTTTGAGAACCAAAAACCTAATGCCTTCATTTTTTCATCTTTATTTGTGAATAATAATTGCAATAGATTGTGTGCTGTAAAATAATTAATTACATACATACATATACATTTTTACATACATGATGGGTAGGTTACATTTTTCTTCTGTTCATTCCAAATCCAGTGAGATAGGTACCTATCATTCATATTTTTATGAGGTTTATCACTATTTTTCTCGAATTTCAACTTATTGATTAGACTATTTTATATCTATGTGCCTTGCTACCAACCTACCTACTTTAAAACTTTTTGTAGGTAATTGTATAATCTTATTGCATAACATTAATATAAATTGTATTAATAATTCTCCTTTAAAGCAGACAATTATTATAATAATGTAACTAAAACAAAAACAGCATAAAGTATAATCTTCAAACAAAGCAAATAAATCAAGTTAAACGATCCAAGCGAAAACTTCATACAAAACTTGTCTAGCGCTTTATATCGCTTAAATCGCTGTCCGCGCATGCCCGCCAGCGCCGATTAAAATAAACAGCCATATTCCTCCGAGAAATTTAAATTCCGAACGCCTCTCGCCCGCCATCTTGCGCAAGACGTCGATACAGAATAACTAGAACCCGCGTATTTTTTCTCCAGAACGTCTTAAGTTGGTCATTTTTACGCCACTCTAGCTCTTATAACGTCTTACTACGGCACTGAATCGCTCGCGTAAAAATGTTTCGCTATCCCGTCTTCAGCTATGATTCAATGACATTGGAATATTTTTGCACAACGTAAAATGTACCTTGTTACAACAAATTAAGGTTGACTTCAATTTGTAGCACGATTGCGTTTTAGTCGTTTCGGAATTAGATAGTAAAACTATAATGATGTTATAATAGTTCCATATACAACCGTCTCGCTTTTCAAAGGGGCTTAAGAACGTGGGGAAAGGAGACCACTATATGCAACTCAGTCCGCGGAAATGGGCGGGTCATAAATAGTTGTGAAGTTTAGAAGAAGTTTGAAAGAGGGAAGCTTTTATTTGAATTTCGTTTCGTTCAATAATGGGAGACCGAATTTGTTTTAAAATAGGCGTGATGTTAGGTTAGTTGAGGTTGAGGGGACATAAAGCAAAATACAATATGTAAAAATCTGATTTTTTAAAGTTAAGTAGGTAGTAACTAAAGGCAGTTTTAAAGGTTTCATAATAATATTTTTTTTGGCTACAAATTAGGTATGCGTATAGATATATCGTACCGCATTATAAATCGTACCACCTTGAGATTTCTACAAAGGGGCCATCCATAAATTACATCACACGTTAGGGGGGAGGGGGGGGGTCGATGAAGTGTGGCATTGTGTGACAAGGGGCGGGAGGGGGGTCCTAAATTTCGTGACGTCACATTTCAAAATCGAATAATTGGTATATACTTAAAGGTAAATATTAAAAAAAATAATGGAAATTAAACTTATTTCGGAACTGCTGTTTTAATTTAATAATTTCTAGGTATAAAATTTCATAATATGTGACGTCACATTAGGGGGGGGAGGTCTCACAAATGTAACCAGCTGTGACAAGGACGGGGGCGGGGACAAAAAGTCATGATATTTGTGTGACGTAATTTATGGATGGCCCCAAAATGGTATTTAATATTTTTTTAACTTTTTTCATTTAAACATGCGTTACTAGAGCCACAACTTAGGTACCTACATGTCATTTTGTAATGGCGTATCTACGTCTTTGTTTTTCCCTTCCGTGAAAAAATCTGTTTCCTTAGTTATTGATCGAAATGGTGTGAATTATGTACCTACATGTGTCTGGAACATGTAAGAATCTGCTATTTATAAATAGCGAGTAATAATTTTCGATTTTTTTATTCTGTGTCACTGTTTTATTTGGCTACAAAGTCCCTTAATGAGATCATGGCTAAGTTTGAGTTTATTTTTCAAAAATAATTTTTTGAAAAATAAACTGATGGCTTGTTGGCCGTGCCACTAAAAGTTTTTGTAGGTATTTTACAGGTAGGTACGATTATTATTATTAGTACGATTATTAGTTATTTAAGTACCTACCTATCTCATATAATTTTGCTAATTAATATAATGTACCTATTATTGTCTATAGATAGCAATGGGAAATATTACAACAGAGGGGTTAGACTTTAGATCTACAGCTTTAATAGCATTAGAAAGAAAAGACATGCATGAATAAAATAGGTATGAAAAAGAAAAGTTAAATAATATATTAAATCAAACGTTTATTGTTATCAAGGTAATATTATTTTGATAAAAATGTTATTTAAGAAAATAAAAATCAAAAGTTACAGAGGAAGGGTGCCCAAAGCACCTTAAGGGAAAGTTGAAAATGAAGTGGGTCAAAATCAAGTTCAAAGTTCAAAGAGAAGTTACAAACAAACAAACATACAGGTGAAGATAATATTATATAAAGCGTGCTAAAAGGTAGGTACATTATTAAACGCCTTCCAATGTAGTATAGTTTGCTTTATCAAAAATTTCCGATTCCGAAGTAAAATCGGTACCCTTAGTATAGATTCGCCATGTCCGTCCGTCTGATCGAAGCAAAGCGCCGAGACCCTTAGTACTAGAAAGCTGTAATTTGGCATGCATATACATATTATTAAAACTCCAGAATCGTAGAATAAAATATTAAAAACCGGGCAAGTGCGTGTCAAGCCACGCGCAATGAAGAGTACCGAAGTAGTAAGTTTATACTATTACTCATTAACTACTTACGCAAACATACCCGTGATAGTTTTCCTTGTAAATTTATCATATAACCTATTTTTGAAAATTTTTTCACTTATTCAACTGTTTAGCCGGCAGCGGGGGGGGGGGGGGCATATGTGACTAACCAAATTTAGCACTTTAAAGCCAAATATTTCACAAACGGACCCCTAATTCCTAAAATGGTCTGAGAAGACCCATGATATTTTTGAAAGAACTTTTCAACGATACCCCACACTATAGGGTGCGCGACGAATAAAAAATGTACTTATCCTCACGTTAGGTACCTGTAGGGGAGGTACCTACCCTGAAAAAATGTTGTGCTATATTTCTGTGCCTCCTGTGATAAGTGATACAAGTGGAAAATCGACACTTTACAGGAGGACGAAGACAAGTGCAAAAAAAAATTTTGTTCATAAGTTCTAAGTTCTAAGTGAACCAGGTGTAACATCAGTACCTTCTTTTGTAGATAAAAACATTTACTGTCAGTGTACATTAAGTTTTTGTAGTAAATATCATAATGTTAAAAAAATTCATCAAAAACCTGTGAGTTGTACCTTTTTTATTTCAAATGTGTGCTAATATTACGTGATAAATGATACAAGTAGAGTTAAATTATGTTGCGCCTATAAATTGTCTTTGCGTAAACTGATATATAACTGATAAGGGTACAATTCTATATAGATTCATGTAAAATTGTACCCTAATCAGTATTGGTTTATAGTGATATAACTCTAAATAAATCAATATTCACGATAAATATATTGAAAAATAAAATGTGAAAATTAATATAATTGCAGTTATAGCACGAAGCACAAAAAACTATCTGTAGAGCAATTATTTATAGGGGTTACAACTTTAAATATATGTTGGTATATTCACGGTTTTTTGCCAAAACCTGTGCAGTTATAATATCAGTTTGCACAAAATTATCTCCAAAACTATAACAAATAGAAAAACGTGAGTTAGACCAAAAAAATCGTAATTTTCTCTTATAAATTTCTATGTTAAAATCACAAAAAGGGTAGGTAGGTACAGCTCGACTTAGATCACTCATGACAGGAGACACAATTTTTATTCTACGATTCTGGAGTTTGCATAAATATGTACACATATCCATGCCAAATTACAGTTATCTAGCACTAAGGGCCTCGGCTTTTTGCTTCGGACAGACAGACGGACGGACAGACGGACGGACGGACATGACGAAACTATAAGGGTTTCGGTTTTACCTCGGATCCCTAAACAGAGTTAATTCCAACTTAAAGATATGTACCTACCATTGAAGTATTATGACATAGAACAGACATCTCGAACAAAATGTGTGTCCCACAGCCGGCTTGCCCTCCGTTCTCATTTCAAACTAGAAGGCGCGTTTGCACACTTGCGATAGAGTAACTTTGTATATAACACTTGCCGTACCAAAACAAGCAGTCACCGACTCCAAATCTTTACAAGCTCTTACTCCAACTTTATTTAACATGCAAAAGCGTGTGAACGATTTCCAAACGATTACCATTGTTTCGTGTCAAAAATCCAACACCTTAAATTGGTCACAAGCATCGCGTCTGCCAGCTTAAGCAAGCCGATTTAGTACATTAACACGCTTGTGGCTTGCCAAGTATCATCCATACACTATACTAATATTATAAATGTGAAAGTGTGTTTGTTTGTTTGTTTGTCCGTCTTTCACGTCGCAACGAAGCTGTTATATGGTATGGTTTTTGTGTATGGAGATAGCGTGGAGGATAGAGAGTAACGTAGGGTACTTTACTTACGGAAGATCGATATTTTGTTAGTTGCTAGATATTTAGTTCCGGATGTTGTTAATAGATGGCGTTAGTAAAATTCATTTATCATTCATCGCGCTATCAAAATATGATACATGTGAATTAGTTAAGTCATAGGCAACTAAATCTAACTAAGTAAAAGAAGAATTGTAAAGTAAGATTTGTAAAAAATCAATCTCTACTGCGGGTGAAGCTGCGGGCAAAAGCTAGTTCAAGTATATAAATGAGCCTTACGATTTTTTCAATGAAAAATGGCGGAAACATTGCACAATAATGAAATAAATTCGTTTTGGTTGATTTAAGTTAATGTTTTGTTTCCTTGCCGATGATAAGTAACACAACTATCTTTTTTTCGTAGTTGACTGATTTTTACAGCTTCATATAACGTACTACGGCATTTTTGAAATGTTATTTTGACACAATTTTGACATGTGGCCGCCATGAGCGCAGCCGAGTGACAGAATGTAATGTAATGAAGCCGGCCGGCTGCAATGCATACCCCCAAACCCGATGTTCGCGGTGTCTGTTCTATACCCTAGTAATAATACTTCAATGATACATACCTACTTATTTTAATTTTACATTAAGATAACATGTTTAATTGTAGGTAATGCATGTTATGTCGTAGTAGGTACCTATTATCTATCTATACAAATAAATAAAATTGGAGTGTCTGTTTGTAATATTAAAATAACCGCTTATTACTAAGTGCATTTGGATTTATGCACGGTACATAATAAAATTATGTACCTATACCATGTTTGGAATACCAAAACAACATTTTTTATAATTTTTGTCTGTCTGTCTGTTTGTTTCGGCTGATTTCTAAAATGACTGGACCGATTTTGATGGGACTTTGATTTTGCAGATAGCTGATATAACAAGGAGTAACTTAGGCTATTTTTATTTTAGAAATTTTTTTTTGTTAAATACCACGCGGGCAAAGTCGCGCATAACAGCTAGTCTATTCTTTGTCTATATATAGGTCAAACCTCAGAATTTAACAACGCCCTAAGGCAAACTCCAAAATAGATGTGATTGATGTATTTTTATCAAACCTTTTAATAAATTAGATACACAGTTCAATAAATTAGATAGCCGCAGCTTAGAATACTAACTCCAGTCCCACGCCAGATGGGTGTCATAAGAGGCGACAAAATCCGGCCTGCTGGCGATAGGTCCCCTCGAGGGATTATATTGGTAATATTGATCTTAATTAATTATTACTATTATTATTTCTCCATGGGATTCGCCTGGATAGCTACCATCCTTGAGCATGAGACAGACGTTTGGCAAAAAAATCACATTTACCCGATGCACTACATCACCATTGTTTGTAAATGGAACGTAATGTTTGTGTGTTTGTAGGTGACGTCGGTCGTCTCCGAGGTCGCCGCCCGTCAATCGGACGCGCCACTCCACTGGCCGGCCGATGACCTCGGACAGGGAAGCCGTTGAGACGATGTTATCATTATATTCGATTGTGTAAACTTATTGGATTATACCCGGAAGTCAAATACGCATAATATCCAACCTAAGATAATAAAGGTAGTTAGACTTTAATATCCTTGTATCATACTATCACAATCTCTAATACTAAATTGTCAAACTCGTAAATTGTCAAAGATGTCAATTATTAAAAACGTAAATAATCTAACTTACGATTTACGAGTTTGACAATTTACCTATTACACTATTATAAGTACTATTATGTTTTCTGTACCTGAGATTTTAAGGTTGAATTATGCGTATTACGTGTCATCCAAATTATTAAAATATTTTTTTTAACTGGCCTATTTTGTTTAGGACTAAATTTGGTGAAGAAAAATGTTGTTAATGTATTATAATAGTATGTAATAATGTATTGTGAGTGTGCCATTGGAGATAATTATTATTTCTGTACATGCTCAAAATAAACAAATAAAATCAGTAGGCCCTATTCGACTCCACGGACGTTGTTTCCCGGCAGGCGCCCGGGTGGTCTGCGGACACAAGCCGCGGGTAATTGATGCCATCTGACCACCTGATCACCTGACCACGTGACCACGTGACGTCACAAGACTGCTCGCGGATAACACTCATATAGTCTGACATACTCATATAGGTACTTCCAGGAGTCACCGGAAGCGTCACCAGTAGCGCGTCTCACTATGCTGATAACATAGGTATAAGTGAATTACTTATTGTCAATATAGATAATATAATGACTATAATGTAGATAGGTATGTCTGGATTAAAGGTAAGTTTCAAAATTGTGCGTTCTTGACAAGCTTCTAGAAAAAATAGTAAATGACCAATTATCGTATTTTATTCGTATCTAGTTGTATTTCACGTAACCTGAACGGATTCTTTCGTGGCAGATCTGTTGATACTAATTTAGTAACATTTACAAACTACTTAATGTGTGCAATGGCTAATAAATTAGAAACTGACGTTATATGTATATCCTTATTATCTAGGGCCTTTGACAATATTAATCATCTTGCCCTGTTAAATAAACCTTGGAGTTCCGGCATTAATGGAGCTACATAACATCGTTAGTAATAAATCTCAGGCTGTATCTATCAGGGGTTTTATGTAAGATTTTAAAACGCTGCCTCTGGCGTGCCACAAGGCTCTAGGGAACCTAGGAGATCCAGAGGAGAGTCCTGTCCAACTATTTCGGAGTTTGCCTAAAGGCAAAATACTAGAGCAGCTAAAATACTAGAGCAGTTAGAAATAATAAAACGTAATAATAACCCAAGTTTCACACTGCTGAATGAATATGTTAATGTATCCAACTCGCCTTTACTGAGGATTTTTAACAATAAACATCACTAGATTACGTGGCGATCTGGTTTCTGCCGGCGTGAATCACTAATTATCAACAATATCATTAGATAACCAGTGGGCGAGTTTGGTATAAATACGCCACGCTCAGTGAACGATGTTCACTTTGCGACTAACCATCGTAGAGTCAACTTACCCTGATGATGCTCCGTGTCGGGGCGAAACACGTGTTGATGCTGGTATGTATGTTGGTATATACTTTTAATTATTGTAGTGCATGTTTCCGTTGTGGGAGGGAGGTGCCACGCATGTCTTAAAGTATATACCATCATACATGTTAAACGCGGATTGTTGCAAAGTAGACTAATACTTTCTTAATAACAATGGATTTCCGCAAAGTAACGCCTGATACTACTAACTACAGAAAAACATTTTTTCAGGGTACCTCCCCTACAAGTACCTAACCTAAGGATGATTTTTTTATTCGTCGCGTACCCTATAGTGTGGGATATAATTGAGAAGGTCTTCCAAAAATATTATGGGTCCGTTTGCGAATTATTTCGCTCTCAAGTTTTAATTTTGGTTAGAGTCAAGTGTCCCCCCCCCTGCTGGCTAAACGGTTGGAGTTGGACAATTGAAAAAATTCTCATAAATAGGTTGTATGATGAATTTACGAGGAAAACTATTTTATTATGGCTATGTTAGCATAAGTAGTTAATGGGTAATCTATACTAATATTATAAAGAGGAATGATTTGATTGTTTGTTTGCATTGAATAGGCTCTGAAAATACTGAACCTATTTGAAAAATTCTTTCACTGTTGGGAAGCTACACTATCCCCGGATGATATAGGCTATATTATAGTTTGAAAAAAATTAGATATTCTTAATAAAACTCCAATAATATAATCCAAGGTGTAAAAAAATAAAAAAACCGAAGCAAAGCGAGGGCGGTTACTCGTAGTCGATAAACTTACTACTTCGGAACCCTACATTGCGCGTGGTCTGACACTTGCCGGTGGCTTGCTTGAAACTTGCCCGGTTTTTTTGAAGTTCACGCTATCCTATCACGTTACATTATGCTTAATTCAGCTACTAATTTATCATACATAATTACTGAAGTTCACGCTGTTTAAATACACTAATGCCCCAACTCAGAGTCACTAACGGTTACTTTAATCGCTCCTAAGTAAATGATCACCACACAAATTCTGCACTAAGGAGCGATTTAAGTAACCGTTAGTGACTCTGAGTTGGGGCGTAAATGTCCATTTTCAAACCTAAGTCCACCTATTATGAGTCAAATAAAGAACTGAACCACAAATAAAAAGGGGTATAATTAAATGTCAAAATTTGAGTCAAAATTGTAAATAAGTAGAGGAAGAGTCATTAGAGACGAGATCTTAGAACGCTTATGAGATTTTTTCAAATATTTTCGTTCTATCAAAAAAATCTGTAGTATTATTTGTATTTCCTAGAACAACTTTAAGAAACTCTGATGGCACTGCCTCTTCACTTATTAATTATTTTGGGGTTTAATATTTAAATTAATACAAAATCTGGATAAAAATGGGTTTTACATATTCAAGCTTTATAATAATTAATGACACAAAAATATAATGTTCTATTCACCGTAAGATGGCGACATATTAATCACAAAATATGTTGTAAATATTGAGATATCATCTTTTTATAAACAAAATTATTTTATCCACCATTTTGGATAAAAAATGTATGTTGAGTATGGACTATATGAAATGCTATTTTTCTTAAACAATAAATTGTCTGGAATAGTTTATTCTACTTGTCACTAGATATCGCTGTACTATAGTTTGGTTATTGGTCAAAAGAGGGCGCAATGCGTAGGTAGATAACTTGGAAATTGTTTCATTAGAATCAAATTAGCAATGGCACGCTAATTGGATTATGGGTTCAGTTGTCTCACCCTTGAATATGAATCTTCCTAGAACTTAGCAACTTCCCAGAATTTATACAATTAGGTAATCAATTTGTAGCAAGACTACACTCTAAAATATAAAAGGCTTACATCAAAAACATAAAAATGTGGTTTATGAAACCACGATGCAAGTGAAACTTTTTTTCGGTTTGTAGTCATTCAACAAAATTTTTTTTAGAAAATTATTCTATTTAGGGTAAGTATTACAATTGCGTTTTTAATCTTAACTTAATTATTGAAAAATGGGAATGATAAGGGAAATCAATAGTAGACAAAATATTCAATTATAAAATTTAATTTTAATTTGCTTAAAGAGTATGGTATACATAATTAATACAATTTAATTAAAATACATACAGCATACATACCTAGCTGAAAACTGCTTACTCCTTACGGCAATACATTACCGTTTAAATTACACAATATTACCAATGACACAATAAATACCTACCTAATGAAGTACCTACTAAATTAATCCAATCACCGTAATATTTAGGTAATAATTTAATCGAAGTCACCAAAATGTAATAAAGACACAAACATAAAAAGTAAAATCATGGCGGTAAAAAGAAATATCCTATTTTATTTTTACGATAAACTTCTTGACAATTTTTTCCAGTATTATTTTGCTATACTATAATTTAACTGTAAATAAAAGTTTATATTGTTATCAAACAAAATATTATTACGTGATTCGGTGAAGGAAAATGTCGTGAAGATATCTGTACGCCTGGGAGTTCTCCAAATATTCTTAAATGTGTAGTCTGCTATAACTATAAATTTTTAAATTATAAACAACCAACAGTTATATTTTCAACGAGTAACCGCCCTCGCTTTGCTTCGGTTTTCTTATTTTATTACACCTTGGGTTACATATTGGAGTTTTATCACAGAAGAGAAAATAGTACTCGTTTTATTAAGGATCCCTAATTTTCTTGAAAATAGTCTATGTCACCCGGGAATAGTGTAGCTTCCCAACAGTGAAAGAATTTTTCAAATCGGTTCAGTAGTTTCGGAGCCTATTCAATGCAAACAAACAATCAAATCTTTCCTCTTTATAATATTAGTATAGACAAACATAGTGAGCAACCACCTTGATCACGTCATCTTTCATGTAAATAAACTGGACAAGTGTGAGTTAAATTCGTTGAGAGGGTTCCGTACGTTGTTTATGTATGTACCGTTATTTTTCTATTTTATTTATTTTTTCCGTTTTTGTGAGACTACCGACTTCTTATAAGTTTTCCTATAATATGTAAGTAAAGAACTATTTACTGAATTATTTTTCAAAATTCTATCCTCAGTAGTTACCGAGATAATTGTATGGCCAATTTTCGTCTTTTGTTTTCGTTCTTTCTTGAATAATTTTGAAACTATCAATTTGAGAACTATAACAAAAATATATTTGAAATTCTTACAACAAGTCCTTTTATTTGACATGCACACGATAATATTTGCAAAACAGTTTTTTTTTTAAATTTAGATTTCGTTAAAATTTATTTTACAAAATTTTGTTGTTTACTTTATACCTTCGTCTTTGGGTCACAATAAAACACAAGAGTACTACCAATCATTTGGTCCAGTAGTTTCGGAGTAAATTAGCTGTAAAACAAGTGTCTGTCCGACTAGTGATCGAATAAGGTTGCAGCTTTTTGTCTTTTTCGTACAGAAAATCGGTCCATTCGTTTAGGAGCTATGATGCCACAGACGATACATTGAAACACACGCGTCGCTTTACACTATGAAAGTATATCCAACCCAAAAGAGGTGTCATAGTGTGCGATGATGACTGTACTTAGATAATTAAATAAATAAATAAGAGCTTACACACTCATACCCTCGCAGTAGGCTTTTACACACACACACACATGACACTAAAACCCATGACACGAGTACAAATATTTATCCGTCATAAATATCTGCCCCGGCCGGGAATCGAACCCGCTTCGCAGGCAGGGTTGCTACCAACTAGACTACAGGGTATTCAAATTCAAAGTAAAAGTTTATTAGTTATTTTAGTATTGGTCATGTAAGAAATTTGTAAGGAGTTATACCTACCTTATCCGGCATTTTGCAATTCCCATTTAAAATGTCCACAACGCGCTAACTTTTATCAAATAAGATTCCATTTATTATAATTCTTTTTTGGTGGAATGGTGTTCCTATCAGTTTAAAACAGATATCATTCAGAATTCCCCTTTAGTAGACTTTTGTTCCTAATAAGACGAGTTTAAAACAGGTAAAACAACTTATGTACTCATGAAGTTTATTTATCAAATCATAGATGTCGCTAAGACATTGACATTAGCCAGTTTGGGGCGGCTTGGAATATTGACCACGATCCCATGCCGGCGTACTAGGGTGTCGTAAGGTGCGACAGAAGCCAGCTCGTTTGGTAGTAAGGCTTCATATGAAGATTAGATATAATTGTCAATATTATTGTTAAGCCTGCTTAGCTTGAGCTAGTCACTAAACGACTTATTGTCTTGCTTTACGTGCCCTTCGAAGCACGGAAACTTTTGCCAGTAGCGGTCACCTAAACAGCTACAGACCGCACCCGCTGTTGCTGACTCTGAAGATCATGTAGAAAGACACAAGCCAACAAGTATTTTCTATTTATTGTAGTAATCATACCTAAACATCTGCACTTAAAAATCATGTGCTGTCCTCATTGTCCTCATTAAGTTACCGTACATTAATAGTATTATCTTATAAAATAACCGACTTCAAAATAACTCAAACACTACTCGTCACATCTAGTTCTTTAAGTAGGATCACATGACAAACACCAGCTTTCGATTAAAAGAATCATCAAAATCGGTTCACCCAGTCAAAAGTTTTGAGGTAACAAACATAAAAAGTACAGTCAAATTGAATACCTCCTCCTTTTTTTTGAAGTCGGTTAAAAATGAATATAGAACCTAGAAAGAAACATTTAATTGTCATACAAATGTCTGCTCCAGGAATTCAATCTAGGACTCTTCACTCCACAGGTAGAGGCGCCTCAGTAAATGTCACTATGATAATCCACAAGCATACCTTCGATAACCTTGTAGTGGAAACTGCAGGATTTACAAATTGATACTTGGGTCAAATGCCAGTATCTTGGTTTCTAGGCCCGTAATAATAAACCGCTGTTAAGATCTCTGCGATCTCAACATTCGGTTTAAGATGCTGGAATATGTCAAATCGTATGTAAAAATTATTTATATTTGTAAGTTCTGATATCATGGTCTTGAGTTAAGATCGGTTTATTAATACGGGCCTAGATTGGATAGATTTACTTTCTTTCTTTCTTTCTTTCTTTCTTTCTTTTTCTTCTCTCTTTCTTGGCCGACAACGCATCAGTAATGCCTTTGGTGTTGCTTATGTCCATGGGCGACGGTAGCCACTTACCATCAGGTGAATCGTCAGCTCGTTTGCCAGCTATTTACATAAAAAAACTATGAGTACTTCTGCTATATCATTGACCATACCACCACTTACCAACTTAACTTATAGCAAGTGTATTGCCAATGGTGATTATCATGATTTTCCCGTAACGTTTTCAGAGGTGTCATCAAGTATCCAATCTGCCAATGGGCGGTGAAGTAATAGATGATAGCAAATACCCTCCAACCTGAGAGGAGACCCGAGCCGAGCGATGAAGCAAATTGTGATGCTGATGATGAAAATCCTCGCTAGCCTTTCATTGGGGTCTTAGGAACTGTACTTTCATCAAACATTATCTTTAATTTTTCTCTATAGGACTCGCGTACGTACTTCCAACACATTAAGTTTCTTTAATGCTCTAATATTTCTCGTATAAACTAATATTATTAATAGTGTTTAGTTTCTTTAATAACTAACCCCTCCAACATTTCGCACTGGAGCAGCGTGGTGGAGTATGCTCCTCACGAGGAGAGGACCCGTGCCCAGCAGTGGGCCATTAATGGGTTGAAGCCAGCCAGTTTCTTTAATGCTCTAATATTTTTCTACAAAATAATATTACTACTAGCACTTAATTTCTTTAATGTTCTAATATGCCCTATCTTTGTTGCATCAGGATCTGACAAATATATAACAAACAACTTAATCAAAACCAAAGCATCTTCCATCTTCCAACTTGTACCAACGGAGTAATCCATTTGAACTCTAATTTAATGCTAGTTGCAATTACATCAAAAATTAAAGATTATTTACTCGCAGATAGCGTCTCCTAGCACCCCCTGTAGGGGTTCGTTACAAAGGGTTCTAGCGAAATTTTCCACTTTCACCTGAGCACAAAGAAAATGCTAAGGCGTTTTACTTCGTGTTTGGTTCAGAAATTTAATTATAGTGGGGTGCCACCCTGGGGTGTAGGGGGATGAAGAAATATCGCTGGGGGCGGGAGCCAAGTTTTTGGGGGCAAGGCAAACATTGTATTTACATATTATTTAAATATCCGTCGTTCTTGCGAGCTGTCTTGGGGTTTTATGTCTGTTCGGCTTATATATTACTTAAATCGCTGTATTTAGTCTTAGGACGTATTACTGTAATTTGTTTGATGCGTGAGGGTTTAAAGCAAGGGCCATTGCGACTCTTTACTTATCCATTGTTTTTTTTTAGACGCAAGATTTTTTCCAAATTTTTGAATAGATTGCTTTTGGTTTAATAATGCAGTACTTACTTACATAATAATGCAGCCTTACTTAATAATGCAGTAAGGAAGATAGTAATAAAAATCTATGAATTAAAAAAAATATAATCAGTAAACAGCAAGTGATAGATGTCAGGTCACGTTCACAGCATCACATCCATTGTCGACACGTTGATCTCGGGAAAAGGAATCAGTTCACACTTATTAAATACGAGAAACCGCCCTCGCTTTGCTTCGGTTTTATTTTTTTTACACCTTGGGTTACATTATTGGAGTTTTATTAAGGATCCCTAATTTTTTTGAAAATATAATCTAGCCTATGTTACTCGGGGATAGTGTAGCTTCCCAACAGTGAAATAATTTTTGAAATCGGTTCAGTAGTTTCGGAGCCTATTCAATGCAAACAAAAAATCAAATCTTTCCTCTTTATATATTAGTATAGATAAAAAAATGTGAAATTTAACATGGTAAGTTTATCTTGATACTTGTATTATTATGCTCGCATAGATATTAGTTGCCTGTTAAGAATTTAGTTTGAGGAAAAAATTAACAATCATTATAACAATTCATAATATACCATATAAAATTTAGATTATTCATAATTTTAGTAAAGAAAAAATATTTAAAGGTCGATGCATAAGTAAAAACACGTTTACCCCGTACGGGATGGGGACGGGGCATAAATATATGCGGCCGCGTTCCCGTCCCGTACGAGATTCCGCTGCGTATGCACTATTGTATACATTTTCTATGAAACGATGTTTCCAAAACTTCACGTCCCGTCCCGTACGGGAAAAACTCGTTACGTATGCAATAACCTTTATTTTCCAACAAATAATAGAACAGGTGGAATCATAATTACAAGTAATAAGAATTCTTTCGTCAGGAACTTAGCGTAAAGTTATCTTCACATTGCTCTTAAGGTACGTTCGATTCCTGTATTGTTCATAAATTTCTTGCAAGTTAATAAGTGCTACGTAATTACGTAGGCTTTACAGGCTACGCGCTACGGAGCTACGAATGTTCTTAAATATTACTTGTAACCCGACTTCGCTTCCGTGATATTAGCTTTACAGGTACTTGCACGTGAGGTACTTGCTATTTATGTTACACTAGTGGATACCCAGCGTGTACTATTACGCAAAAAAATTGTGAATGAGAAAGTCGAAAATCTAAAATGTGCCTAATGCATTGTTTTAGTGGTCTCAAATCATCCTCGCATTATTGCTTTTCAAATGAAACCAGTTTGGGTCACATCAGTTTCAGAGTCTATAAAGGACATTCGTACAATTTTTTTTTGTGTTTTATATACTCGTACATATATAGACTAGATAATATACTAAAATAATATGCATAATGTATTGTTTTTGGGGTCTAAAATCATCTACAGATTATTGCTTTTCAAATGAAACCAATTTGGGACCTGGTCCTACATGGACGTTCAGATTAGCAACATAAACGTGACCAACGCGTTGCTGGCCAAGAAGAGAGCGATGGACCTGCTTTTTTACGTGTATATAAGTGGAGATGTACCTACTTCTTGAATAGTACAGGATCCGATATTTCGAATTCGAGGCATTTCATAGAGAGATAGGCATAGAGAAATAGGTATCATATCGTTGCTGCGCGTGCGAATCCGCGTAAGATCAACTTGTAAAGACCGCGTATTTGCTTTTTGATGATTTTACAGGAGGAAGATAAAACTTAATATCTCAGCGATATTAACGAACTGAAGTTCAGTCGGTAATAAGAATTAAACCAAAAAAACCTTTATTATATCGGTGGTTGTTAAGTTAGGACGTTCAGTAAGAACAGGCTTTGTCTAGGAATGTTTCTATACTGAATTTTCACAAAACTAGTTATGTTTCTGATTGTGTATAAGTAAAAATATATTAATTTTGCTTAAGATCGCATCAACATCTTTATATGAAACACACGTTGAAGCGACTCGTTTCAAAGATCTTAACCACCCCATAGACTTGATTTAAACTCCACAAAACATAATAAGGAAACTCGAAACCTCTTTACCATATTAATTAAATACCAAAACTGGAAGGAGTTATTAATAAATTTATAAATTTTCCATACGAGAAAGCTTTCTTACAAAGGCGGTTCGTAATTTGAGGAACTCGCACACACGCGCGGGTTTATGTACACGCGGACACACATACCCGTGCAATTTAAGATGAATAATTATGTGGCAGCGTTGCCTCGGCTCGTTGGAACGCGTTGGGGTCATGTGGATACGACGAGGGAGAAGATTTGGGTTTAACACCATTTTATGCCCGTTTAAAAAAAAACTGAAAGAAATAAGTCTCAAAAAAAGTAAAGCGCTCATAGTCCGTTGTGTCGATACTATATGATGATATACATACATGCTTTGATATTAATATCTATAATCATACTAGCTGTCCGGACAGACTTCGTTGTGCCAAAAGTTTTTTTTTGAGATGTAGGCTATTCTATCTTTCAAGTTGGATCAAATTGCACACGGTGTGCTTTGATTAAAATCGGTTAAGTAGTTTAGGAGTCAATCGCGGAGAAACAACGTGACACGTAATTTATATATATTAAGATATATTTATTTGTATATTTCAATATTCATGTATTTCTCTTTTCATACATTAAGATGTATTTTTTGTTAATCTTTAGTTCTCTGTATTATCTTAATACCGCCATCGTTGTTTGTCATACTTCCCAAAGGTTGACTGGTAGAGAATAATTTTAGCATTAAGTCCGCCTTTGTTCCTTTAACTTTTTGTAAGGTTCAAAGTTTAAATAAATAAATACTATGTGATCGACAAAGTTAAGCAACAGCGGGCGCGGTTGGTAGTTGGATGGGTGACCGCTAGTGGCAATAATTTCTTGAGTGCTTCTGTACTTCCTCTGATCTGGTTATTATCGTAAGACAACAGTCGTTAAGTCATGTCGGAGTCCCGGATTTGATTCCCGGGGCATCATATCATGGGTGTTAGAGATGTTATTTGTGTTGTCCTGCCACACGCGACACAGGGAATCTTTAAGCGTGGATATAAGTCTATAAGCGTTTATTACGACGAACGATGTGGTTTAATGGTTACCATACCAGACCGCCGTGCTAAAGGTCCTGGGTTCGAGCAATGATATTTAAAAAAATATAGATACGTTATGCCTTTACAAATCAACCAAAAAATCTGTTCCGAAAAGAGCTACAACACACACACGTTTATCTTTTGTTTCACTACACCAATCACATTGGTATAATATACGAAGGCATTTTAACGCTGTATGTCAAATGTCAAGCACTTCTGACAACAACAAAAGCGTGTATATCGTCTTGTATTGACAGAGCGACTACGAGCAGAACGGTCAATTGCCTGTTCTTACGCTCTTTATCGTCGGCGCTCTAGTGACATAACTATCTATTTTTACATTATAATATCATTGAGTTCGAGCCCCAACGAGGCGGAGAATGATGAGCTTGAATTTTTGTTCTCGGTGTGGGTGTATGTGTGTGTTCTTGTCTTTGTGTATAGCCCATGGCACCCACAACACAGGGTATCCTAGTCTGGGGCTGTGAGTGTGTAAAGTTATTATCATTTATTATTCTTATCCATAGTAACCTATCGCCGTCTCAAGAACGGTTCCCTAAGAAAACACATACTACACTTATTTATCTACGGGGCCCCACTCTTTATGAAAGGAATGATTAATGTGTACCGGCATTAGGGCCTAACGAAGGGGGCCTCCCTTGTCTAATTATTTGCACTTATAAGAGTTTTGAGAACTCCGACGTAATGTGGAATAATGGTACAACTTATATGTTACACAGTTTAGTAATTGTTAGGGAATTAGTAGGTATAGCTTATTAATATTATACATGAGCGAGTTATTTATTTGTTAATTTTTCACGCAAAAAAGAACGGATTTTCAAGCAATTTTGCACGCTTAAGTAGACCGTGGTCTGAAGTAACATAATATACTTAGGGTACCTACTTTTTAACTGACTTCAAAAAAGGAGGTGGTATTCAATTCGACTGTATTTTTTATGTTTGTTACATCAGAACTTTGGATTGGGTGAACCGATTTTGATGATTCTATTTTAGTAGAAAGCTGGTGCTTGTCATGTAGTCCCACTTAAATTTGAGTGAGATATGACTAGTAGTTTTTGAGTTATCCCTAATTTTGAAGTCGGTTATTTTTTCTTAAGAATTATATTTTTATCGCAAGAAACGTGGGCGAAGCCGCGAGCACAGCACTCATTCGTTTAAGCTTAGTAGTCTACGTTCCGTTCTTCCTATGCGTAGAATCTTGGTTTAAATATAGTTTTACAAGGTAGGTAATTAAATTTAATAGTTGTAAGTAAAGGCCAACCTGTCGCCTAGTTGATCGCTAACCGCTTCGAACGAGTGGACTGTATTCGATTTCTGGGAATAAAAATTTAAATGTTTGACTCATCGTGGGTTTTTGTAATGTCTCATTCTATGTTATTATTATTTGTTTCAGTCATAAGGTTAAATAGGAATTAAGTTTTCTTCCAAATTCTCATCATCAGTCATCTACATTTGAATGTTGTCTGAGCAGAGTTCAAGTCTAACGCCTCAACTCAGAGTTACTAATGGTTACTTTAATCGCTCCTTAGTAAAGAATCACCATACAAATTCTGTACTAAGGAGCGATTTAAGTAACCGTTAGTGACTCTGAGTTGGGGTGTAATTACGGTTTAGAGATATCACTCTTAGGTCCTTAATTCTGTAAGGCAATCGTTCTAAAAATATCTGGAGTTCAAAAGTCATTCTATTGAAGCCTTGGCTTGTTCAATATATGTATTAATAGTATTCACTTATAGGACTTTTAATCAATGACCGATTGTGCCTAATGCATTGTATTAGTGGTTTCAAATGACCTTTGGATTGTTGTCTTTCAAATGAAACCATTGTGAGGCATATCGGTTGGATGGTTTCAGAGTCTATAAAGGATATCCGTACAAATTTTTTTTTGTGTTTGATATATAGGTACATTTCAGCTATAACTTTTTTGTGTCACTGGAGCAGCGTGGTGAAGTATGTTCTAAGTCTCCTCAAGTGGAGAGATCCGTAGCCAGGAGTGAGCTACGATACATTTTTTAAAGTTTTTTAGGTACATGTACCAGTAATTGACACATTCTCGAAATGTCGATATCGCTAAGTCCGTGTTAAATTGAGTATGAAACTATTATTGATGATACAATTTGTTTCATTAGAATGTTTATGGGAATGACTACAAAATTTGTTGAAACAAAATACTGCAGTTTTAGCTATAAAAAACAGTATCCACAACATATTAAATTACGCATTTTAATACCATTTCTGTGAATTTAACTGAAGATTGTGCCGATCATTAGAGCAACTACCCTACGTAGTAAAGTAATCAATGTAAGTATATACCGGTTATATCCGAGCGTGTCTAAGACGTGAACTAAGAACGTGAGAAGGGTTTTTTGTACAGAAAAGGTCTTCGGCGTCGTTAATTACTCGCCTGAGAAAAGCTTATACAGGTTGCTCTTTGTTTTAACATTTTATTATTTATAACAAAATAAATAGAATATTTTTAATGCAACGAGTACTCAGTTATAATGGGTCGTGGTCACGTTACAAATCGTGAGTACCCGTTGTAGCCAAAGTTTTCAGTGTCCGCGATGAACGAAGTCTAAAATTATAAAATAAATAAAATCAAACTAAGTATATTTCTTTCGACATTTAGTAACATTGGTCACACAAAATATGACACAAAAATGCAAAAAATAGGTGCCGCTTAGAAATAAGATGGAAGAAATGGCGGCACAACTGTTGCAAAGCATCGCAATTTTAAGTTTGTTAAGTTTATTAACGATGGTTTTACGGGGGAACCATCTGCAGCATAGTTTCCGTAAACGGCGTGTACTTTCACACGTGGACGTCCGTAACATCAATGGTCTCATCGACTGCCCCACCAATGGCTTTCTGAAAAAAAAGAAAGGTATCTATTTTATAATTGGCTAAAATACTGCAGATAATATATTTTATTCTTATATTATTATAAAAATACAGAAAACACAAAAACAATTAAATACAAACTATATAGCAAGGATTTTGTTTTTCAAATAAAAAATAACTTTCAAGTAAACAATTTTCTAACGCTCTTAAAAAAATCAACCTGTATATGCAGGATTCGTCGAAGAAAACATAGGCCGGGTTCCGTAGCAATTTATCACGGGGCGAGTTATATTAATGTGGATAAATGGGGCGTGGGGGGGAGTGAGGGGGTCGCGAGGGGGAAGGGGGCAAGGGGGGAACAGGATGACGGACGAACACGCCTAAGATCCGCGTCTTGGGATCCGTCAGGATGATTGCATTTTTTGTAAGGATGAGGATGAAATTAATATCCTTGTCTTTGTTCGCATTGATAGATAAGATTCTAAAACCGCAGTTCATGGCTTTATTTCTATAGTCCATTTTCTAGACGAGTCCTTATCGGTAAGCATTCTCACAGTATTTTCTTATCGCAATTTGTAATTTAAAAATGATGCTCACACAAAATGAAAATAATTTTAAAGACATATAATCATTTAAAGAAAGAAAGAAATAAAAAAAAACAAAGAAAGAAAGAAAGAAAAATATTTATTTCGCTCACAGGGCACTGCAACAAAATGCCTAGACTAATTTGTTTCTACTATTACTAATTTTTTAAATTAATTTACCCTTAAGAATTGTCTAAAAAAACGGACCACGGGATTAAGATTTGGTCAAGTTGTTAATTCAGGCCTTAAAACTAATCCTTTTAGGATAGGTTTTTATCACACTCGTAGGAATTCTACGTCCTAAAGACTGATATCTAATGATAACTGTCACTTATTATTTAATGTGTCAAAGTCACAAGTCACGAATTTTCGTAAATCATTCCTTATTTTGTCAGGTAGATACTATAAAAAACCCAGTCCAACTCTAACTCTTCCACCGTCTCAACCTTTGTACTTTGCGTTGTTTTCAAGAGGTCAATGCAAGACAATAAAAATAATGTTAAACTTATACTCAAGTAACCTACACCCTATCTGTAAATCTTTAATATTAACCCCCATAAAAGTACGAAACTAAATTACCCTTCAGATAGTTGATGGAACTAAGCACTGCTTTATTAGTAGGATAACAAAGGAGTAATAAATATTAGCGCTGTCAATACACATATAGTTCCAACTTATCTGAGGTGTACGCCGCGGGCTCTCGGGCGGGGCGGGGGTGGGCAGGATGGGCGACAGTGAGGAGAAAAAACGCGGCGTTTTGGACGCTTCAAATGACCTTGAAATTACTGTGCGCTTATGTCTCCTCTCTCAATGTGAGTCTAGTCTACTTTGCTGGTTGAGTCCAGATTCATACTTTATAACTCGTAGTTTTTTTTTTATGGAAATCCACCTGATGGTAAGTGGCTATCGTCGCCCAAGGACATTAGCAACACCAAAGGCATCACTGATGCGTTGCCGGCCAAGAAATAGAGAAGAGAAAGAAAGAAAGAACTGGCTCTCAAGCCCCCAGCCGGAACACGACGAGTCGTTTGGCGGCTAACTCATGCTCAAGGGTGGTAGCTATCCAGGCCCCATGGAGAAATAATAATAGTAATAATGGTATTAATTAACAATTAAAATAAATATTACCACTATTATCCCTCGAGGGGCCTTACCACTAGTGTAACGCTTGGACTCAAAACGGATGGATTTTGACTTCAAGTCAACTTCTCCTGTGCTCTTGGTAAGCTCTTCCAAAAACTTATGAGGTAATGGCTTCAGCACTCAGATACTTTCTAGGTCACTAGGCTTTGTACCGCCCTCATTCTAAACACCGTGATATTGCAAATCGCAAAATGTGAAAATTCGTGAAATATGCGAAGTATACCATCGTGCACATCCTGCTGCGGCATCGAAAGCCTCGTTCATAACAACATTAATCGCTGTCTGTGAAGTAACCCTTTGATAAATAATGAATTACGGTCGAATTCCTGATGGGTGGGAGGCGTGGGGGTCACTACAGCTTTTTATTATTATAATTCCAATACTGTACATCTTACGTAGCTGGACTTTTTTTGAATACAGAATATGCTTCACCACAAAATCACCTGATGGTATTAGAAATGAAGTCGTGGATGGTAAAGCGCACTAACTTAGTAAAACCCTATTCACTCTTGACTTGAAGACCCACATATTACAATCAGATGGGAATACCCATGCGAGCAATTTATTCCAGTCCTTCGCGGTACGCGTAATGAAAGACGAAGCAAAGCGCGACATCTGTACCGGGAGGATGTTGACAACGAAGGGATGGATACCCGCCGTGCGTCTGGATGTTCGATGTTATTCCTGTGCACACTCCAAAATGTATCCTATAGAATACTGAGAGGATGGCAAATCTGCGTCTATGCTCGAGGTTTTGTAGATTAGACTCTATCAGCTAAGGGTCACCAATAAGCCGTTTAACACGCCTTTCCATTGAATCCAATGCTGAAAGATGACACTTAGCTGCACCAGCCTAAATGTGGACAGCAATACTCCACACAAGACCGAACCTGAGCTTTGTACAAGGTCCATAGCATCCTATTAAGGTATGAAAATGAAAATATGTTTATCGAACTTATATACAAAACAGAATAACATACATGTAGCACTAGGATTCCTTGTGTTATGCAATGATATATGAGAAAAGTGGCGGTGACATACTGTCAGACAGACAGACAGACAGACAGACAGACAGACATGACGAATTTATAAGGGTTCCGTTTTTTGCCATTTGGCTACGGAACCCTAAAAACGGGTAGATATGTCACTAGCGCGCCGACGATGAAGAGCGTAAGAACAGGCAATTGACCGTTCTGCTCGTAGTCGCTCTGTCAATACAAAACGATACACACGCTTTTGTTGTTGTCAGAAGTGCTTGACTTTTGACATACAGCGTTAAAATGCCTTCGTGTATTATACCAATGTGATTGGTGTAGTGAAACAAAAGATAAACGTGTGTGTGTTGTAGCTCTTTTCGGAACAGATTTTTTGGTTGATTTGTAAGGGTATAACGTATCTATCTTTTTAAATATCATTGGTGTTGTGGGGTTTAGACCTCTTCTGTTAGGTAACTATTTGTTGGTAGTATAGTATGGCTCTGAACATTAAAGCGCGCGTTTATCCAGCGTGGGCGTCAGTCCCGCAGTGTGCGCCGCCGCCACGTCTCCGTAATGAGCCGCGCACAACTTTCCGTACTGCCGCGAAAGTAACAGGAAAACTTTAACGGCGTCTTTCTACTATACCGGGATGTGGTACGCTTGATGCTTTATACTCATCTTTCTATCTATAAAATGCACACTAGGATTACCTGTGCCGTGGGTGCCATAGACAACACACAAAGACAAGAACTCACACCAAGGCCGAGTACAGAATTTCAAACTCATTATTCAAATTGATGCCTCGCTGGAAATCGAACCTAAGGCCTTTGGTGTAGCGATCCGTCATGGTAACCGTTGCGCCACACGGATCGTCTTTCTATATACTTACATAATAAAGCTGAAGATTTTGAAATAAAAATTTTATATTCTTTTCACACAGAAAAATCTCAACCGCTTCCAAGCTTAAGGCCATCCATCCTGGTTGTTATGGTCTCTATTTCCTTATCCATGAACTGGAGCAGCAGATCTCCACAATTATGAAGAGAGACTATGAATAGTTAGCATAGTTTTATCCCCGCTACTTCTCCTGAAAACAGAAATGCAAGTCAATTTCAGAGATTCTATCAAAATAATTCTTAGTATAATTTATAATTAACATTTACTGACTGGTAAAACGCATCTGTTTTCCAGAGCGAACTGATGGCGGCTTTCATTATCAAAAAAAAATATTTTTACCGCAACATCGATATATTTAGAAAGTATACAGAAAAAATGTTTATCAATACAGATGACAATGTTGTAATTTAACATTGTTAAAACACAACCTAAAAAAACAAATAAAAATGCGAAACGTTATTTTAATCAAATTTTAACACAACAATGTTTTCGAACAAAGTACTATCTTTTTTGAAAGTAACTGTTCAACCAAACGGAAAGAGATTTAACCCTTTGTCGCTTCGTTCCCAGTTGGTGACCGTTGACCCTCGTCTTGAGGGTATTTTCTTATCCCACTATGAGAAACTTAACTTATTAAATAATTAATGGATATTGAATAAAGTACTTTTCTATTGTTTTCCTAAGAGTTAAGTAAACATACAAGTTATTTATTAATAATTATTTTGAACTGTTTTTTAGATTCTGTGTAACTAACCTTATAATATCAGTGATTTGTGAGAGGTTTTATTTTGATCTTCTTCTCAGTCGATACGCTCTTGACAGAACGGTCGTGGTCATCATGAAGCAGCGGTAAGGGCCGATGTCACTCGCCTCACGATGCCTCGCCATTTCTCCCTATTAGCCGTCACCTTGTGCATTCATGTAATGGGCCGCCCACCGCAGATTTTATTTGGTTGGTCCAGCGCATGGATGACCGCCCGTGAGGTCTTACGCCTTCCACCTTGCCTTGTACAACAAAGCGCTTTATGGACATTCCTCCTCTTCGCGAAACGTGACCGAAGAACTTTAAGATGCGTCATTGTGATCTTTGTGATTTGATAGAGTGAGATTTGATAGAGTTATAAAATTAATGTTCCCTTTATGGATCTTATTATAAATGTAAAGTTATTATTACCCACGGCGATGGTATAAAATTAGGTATTTTTTTTTACTTAGATACTCATTATAAATTAATGAAAGACAAAATTCCACTTGATAGTATCTAAGTGGTGGTAATTCTTGGTTGACGATGGATCAACCTATTCATCGCTGAATAATAATGTTACCATGAATTTAAACTTTAGAGTAGATAGATCATACGGGGTTCTTCAAAAATAATTATTTTTTTATCTCGAAGCTAACTAAATCACCGTAGAACCCAGTGTGGAACATTTTTCAGTAGATGTGATATTGTATAAAGTGTTTTCTTTTGTATATCAGAAGCTATCTGTATTATTTGTGACAAATTTTATTATAATATTAACTTTTACCGTAATATCATGATAATATCAACGTTACGAAGGATAGTGTTATCTTTTATCACTTAATAATAGTTTTTATATTTAAATTCATGAAGTAAGAATAGAGTAATGCGCGCATAAACAGGTTTAACCCTTCACCGTCCGTTCCCACGCTGACCGCTGTCCAGTGTCTTGGGTCACTTCGACCCCAAAGATAAGAACCGGTTTAATAAAAGAAGATTTACTTCTAGAAAAACAGGATTTAGTTCCCACTGATTTTTAACTTATTGTAATCACAGAATGGACACATTTTTAATAATATTACACTTCGTAACAAAGTATGTTGTTCTGACAGCCGCTGTAACTTAAAGCGTTACGTTTCGTTAGTAAAATATTGTACCCTTAAAAGTTCAATGCTTGAAGATTTATTTAATTTTGAAATGAATAAGTTATGGTGTTATGACAAATTATTTTTTGTTTTGCTTGTATATTTTTGCTTATAAAACGTAACTGATCTAGATAAATGAAAGATATTTTGAAAATAACTTTTATAGGGGTTTTATTCAGTACAATACATTAAATAACAATGATTTTTAAAATTAAATTATAATGATTATGAACTACCATAGCTAATACTATGGTATGGACTAACCGCAACACACTGACACTACACTTACTGACTTACACTGATTTTTAAACCATCCGGAAAACAAAGAAGTTTCATCACACAAAGATGGTAATGTTGAAATACATATTATTCATCTATCTATCAATCTACCTATCAATCTACCTATGAATCATAATTTTATTATAATGTGCACAATTTGTACAATTACTAGGTATATACTGTCGCTACTAGCTGTCACCTACTGATTTTACTACTCATGGGGCCCATTCTGAAAATCAGTGCCGTGGTCATAGAGACTGCTGCATAAGCTGAGAATGAGCGTTTTTGTTTATATTGCACTGCAGCACACATATACTTCTAATGTGATAGTCTTCAGTTTATTGTATTTTTGTCTTTTTCTTTTTCTTTATCTATCATATGTATGTGTTAAAATAAGTCTTTTTTCATTACTATTTGTGTACCGTGTGTTGCTTTTATAATGTAAAAATAATTATTTTCTTATTCTTATTCTTTATTCTTATTCTTAATAATGCATTACGTAACAACACAAGTACCAAGAGCACTCGGTCGCAGTACATCGCGTCTGAGATAAATTTCGGAGCGTCAGTGAAATTTTAATAACTAATTTTCTTGTAGAACTCTGCCCGAGGCGGTACGTATCCCGCGGTAGATAGCGCTATGTACTTTATACAGTACATGTAGGATGTAGAGCAATGGAGCTTGCTTCAATGATAGTGCAAATAAAATTATGGATGGATTTTTGCACTACTTTACTAGTAAGAATAGATTGATTATTATTTCATCATAATAGATATCACTGTTACACTTATCTAAGTAATTTGTTTTACTGCCATTTCGGAAAGGTGCATTGAGAAAGAAACATGGCGAAGAACATATAGAATAGAAATGTACTGGAGCTGCTTGAACTGACAACTGCTGCAAGTAATCACGTGTTCACATGTGTTCGTACTTTGGTGGTAAGAATATAATGTAAGTAATAGAGTGGAACTTTTATTTCTAAAAATGTTACCAAAGAGATTATAAAAAAATTACAAAGTTAGGTGGCGTGGCGTGGACGTTATTATTTGAAAAAATAGACATAGTACATAGATTTTGTACTATTATGTCTTCTGTAACATAAAGTAAAAGGCATAGAGACATAGAGACAAGAAAACTTTTAAAGGGTTTTTATGTATACTGTATATACTTATTAAAAGTACTTCACTAATTTATCTATTTCTATATATATAATACAGTGTGAAGTGTTATTTTTTTATATAAAATATAAAAAATGTTTGTACAAATGTCCTTTATAGACTTTGAAACCATCCAACCGATATGCCCCAGAATGGTTTAATTTGAAAGGCAATAATGCGAAAATGGTTTGAGACCACTAAAACAATGCATTAGGAACGCTTTTCATGCATTTTTTTGTCGTAGTAATACACGCCAGATATCCACTAGTTGTAGTTAAAAAAATATAATACGTTCTAACACAAAGTCAGTGCAACTTTTGTCCTCAAACAATGTCAACTGAAGCAGGTACAATGTCATATTTATCACACACGATGATACACAGAGATCGGGCACACACACTGTTAATCCGTAAAGGTTTATTTACGGTGTTCGCCATTGAAGTATTATTACTAGCGTATAGAACCGACACCGCAAACACGATGCTTGTCCCAATGAATTGGCGCCAATGGGCTTCAATTTTCAATGGACTCGTTCGATTTTGAAAAGAGAACGGGGGCTAAATTTTGAAAATAGAACTTCCTGACACGACAGTTTGTTCGCGATGTCGGTTCTGGTACTTTAGTACGTTTTACTTCAATGGTGTTCGCGCATTATGTAAATGACCTGTCTTCACGTTAAAGTTAATTATAACGGCAACTCTGTACGTCTTAATTAATGGAATGATCAAAGAAGAGGCGCAGTTATTGTAGTCACTTGGTAGGGATAGTGATGGCTTGGCGCTACTGAGAATTATAAATGTGATGAGTTTATTATCTTCATCTTCACGTTCAATTCAACCTTCAGAGTAAAAGTTGAATCTACATTTTGCTGTTATTTATCTGGTATACTCATGAAGCTTTGACGGTAAAACAATAAAAGAAAGCTTTGCATTGCAATTGGATTCACCTTCGTCAAAGTTTTTATGTAAGGTTATATAATTTATATATTCACTAAGTAGCCCACTAGGCTTACCATCTAACGCCCTAACTCAGAGTCACTAACAGTTATTTAAATCGCTCCTTAGTACAGAATTTGTATGGTGATTCTTTACTAAGGAGCGATTAAAGTAACCGTTAGTGACTGAGTTGGAGCGTTAGACTGCATCTTGTCTTACGATCAAATGTAATGTAATGTTAATGAAGTTAAAAAAATCTTTCACAAGATTAGAAATAAACAATATACGGGGCCGAGCTAAATTAAGTTCAAAGTTCATTGTATTTCATTCGGTCATTCATGTCCGAATTGTATTGAGACAGGTCAGCCAGTCGCACAGTGTTACTCAAATAGTTCACCAAGTCATTTAGTACCGTATTAATAAACCCAATTAAGTTTGCTGTGATCTCCCAATTCGGTTTGAGATGCTAATATATGTCAACATCAGATCGTAGGTGACATTTGTGGGTTCGAAATCGCGCTTTTGAGCCGAGATCACTATATTAATACGGGTCATATTTTAATGAGCTGAAACACAAAAAAAAAATACGTAAACATGATACTTGCAAATAATTTTGACGATCCCTCTGAAGTTAGATCACCATCGCCCATCAGTTACATCAAATTCTTCAGCGGTTGCGTTTTCAGCCAAAATATAAAGCGAGCATTATTCTTATTGTACTTCATTTAGGACAAATGCATTATTTATGAGAAATACCTATTCACCGTCTCTAAATCGAGCATCGTAGGCCACTGGGCTGGGCTCGGGTTGTCTTGATGAGAGACAAAGCCACAGTCCTCCAATCGAAGTTCGGTTTGACACACTTCATAATATATTCATCAATACAAATTAATTTGTAAAGGACATACAATATACCAAAGACACACGTTAATTGCTCGACACAAACAAATGTAGGTAGTCTAAAAATTTTATTTGAGGTCAGCAACGGATGGGTTACGTCTGGTCCGATATGGAACACCTCAAGCCAATGTTAATGCCCGCAATGTCCTTCAAACTAAAACAGAATTAAAATGTCTATTAGAACTAACTGTATAATTAACAATAAAACTATACTTAAATTTATTAGTCAACCTAAGGGTGTAAGGTACGTAATAAAAACAAAATTACGTCTTAAAGGGCTTCCAACATTTTTGTATGGAGCCTGGCATACCTACAAGTCCGCCATTTTGAAAAAACCTCGATTCGGCGGCCAGTGATGAAACATGTGTCAATCGATAGACTAAATGATTGTGATCAAAAAGTATTCAGTGATGAAATGTCGTAAGTGGTATACTTTCTGAGATATTTGAGTTCAAAACCGTAGGAAAATAAAGCAAAAAACATCGTTTCGGCCGATATTGATAAAACATGTGTCAGTCGATAGTCTAAGTGATTACGATCAAAAAGTATTCAGTGATAAAATGTCGTAAGTGATATGGTTTCTGGGATATTTGAGTTCAAAACCGTACAAAAATAAAAAAATTGTAATTAATTATCTTTTTACTTCTAGTGTATCTGTAACTGTATCAGTGTTATGCCAGATAAGAAATATTATGAATATTTAGAATAATAAAATTACTATATACATATAAAATCACAATATACATAAACAAAATTAAATAAATTACAGTTTTATTCAGATTTACATATAAACATCTTATATATTAAGTAAATTAATATTTATAAATACATATATAACATCTGGTTAAAGACCACGGGCGACAACATTCTAATAGCTTCAGGTAGTGCTGTCGGACTTCTTGAAGGAGCTTTTGGTAGTCTATGTTTTTTTGATGTCTACAAGCAAGAAGTTCCAGAACAGTATGAACTATATTGTGAAGGAATCCCCGAAATAAGCAGTGCTATAGGTTTCCTTTAAATAAACAGGAGAAGACACATTATTCAAAATGGCATAAAATGTTGAGAGAATTCTGAAGTTTCGCCTGTATCGAATGGATAGCCATTTAAGTTAGGAATGGAACTGGGAAATGTGGTCATACTTACGTAAGCCGAATATATATCTAATACAGTTATTAAGAAGGCGCTCCAATTTATTCAGAAGTTCCTCTGACAAATCTGTACAACACACATCAGCATAATCAAGGTGAGGGATGACTAGAGTGTTTATGGCGTATTTATGGTTAAGTTTTTATGGCGATACAGCAATTGAAGTGTACCGGTCACTTTTTTCCTTACCTCAGTTACGTTATGTATTATAAAAATTAAACAAATTCGTCAAACAAACAACTTAAGGGTAGAGATAAAATCGCGGGATGGTACTGCTCATGCATAGTAGGAAAAAGAACCTTGGCATGTTGTTCCCATATAATGTGTGTTATATGGTTCTTGGCATGGGCTTGACATCAGGAAACATTGCCTTTATCACCAGCGGAATTTTTAGATTCAGTGATTGTCAGACATGATATAGAAAACTAAGCCAATAGTGAATTTTAACTTTTGGTTTAGAGTAATTGCCAAAGCTGTAGTAGCTGCTGGTGGCAAATAAATTATTTATAAAACAACCTAGTAGTTTGCTTTTGCTTTGCTTTTTTTTAATTCAAACCTACCCGTTATTAATAAATCAAGTACCTATGCAGCACATACACATATGACATAAAATGCTTATTTTTCATTATTGACCCAATAAATTCAAAATAAGTAAATGATAATTTTTAATGCATTATTTTTGTACGGTTTTGAACTCAAATATCTCAGGAAGTATATCACTTACAACATTTCATCACTGAATACTTTTTAATCGTAATCATTTAACCTATCGATTGACATATGTTTCATCAATGTCCTCCGTAACGAAGTTTTTTTGCTTTATATTTCTAGTTTTGAACTCACTTATCTCAGAAATTATATCATTTACAACATTTCATCACTGAATATCTTTTAATCGTAATCATTTAACCTATCGATTGACATATGTTTCATCAATGTCCTCCGTAACGAAGTTTTTTTGCTTTATATTTCTAGTTTTGAACTCACTTATCTCAGAAATTATATCATTTACAACATTTCATCACTGAATATCTTTTAATCGTAATCATTTAACCTATCGATTGACATATGTTTCATCAATGTCCTCCGTAACGAAGTTTTTTTGCTTTATATTTCTAGTTTTGAACTCACTTATCTCAGAAATTATATCATTTACAACATTTCATCACTGAATATATTTTAATCGTAATCATTTAACCTATCGATTGACATATGTTTCATCAATGTCCTCCGTAACGAAGTTTTTTTGCTTTATATTTCTAGTTTTGAACTCACTTATCTCAGAAATTATATCATTTACAACATTTCATCACTGAATATCTTTTAATCGTAATTATTTAGCCTATCCAATGACATATGATTTATCAATGTCCGCCGAAACGAAGTTTTTGCTTTATTTTTCTACAGTTTTGAACTCACTTATCTCAGAAAGTATATCACTTACGACATTTCATCACTGAATACTTTTTGATCATAATCATTTAGTCTATCGATTGACACATGTTTCATCACTGGCCGCCGAATCGAGGTTTTTTCAAAATGGCGGACTTGTAGGTGTGCCAATTAGGTTCGATGCCCTTTCACATGCATCCATCCCCCGCCCACTCGAAGCCGCCATCTTGAGAAAACACAAAGATGCTGAATGGAGAAATTTTCTTGTGAAATTTTCACGCTTACACCCCAGTCTCCCCTCTGCCTAATTTACCGACCAGCGTATCTAGACCCCTAACGACCTCGTATAAGACTGCGGTTTGCGTCCCACGTATTTAATATTTAAAGTTCGATTAACATTTTTAATAGTGACTGTGTATTTCGACACGTGAGTCTTTTACTGTACTGAACTTACCTTTTATATTACCTACATATCACCATACATTATTATATTTACACATGTGTTTATATAGGTATAATGTTAATTTTATATATTTATCTTATGTTAGTCTCCCATCTATAAACATAACAAAATTGATATTGACGACCCTGTAGCCTAGTTGGTAGCGACCCTGCCTGCGAAGCGAGGGGTTCCGGGTTCGATTCCCGGCCGGGGCAGATATTTATGTGGCAGATAAATATTTGTACTCGGGTCATGGGTGTTATTGTGATGTGTTATAATTATGTGTAGTCCATGCCACCCGCGACACAGGTAATAACCTACTGCGGGGGTATGAGTGTGTTAGCGTTTATTATTATTATTTGCGTAGTTTAGTATAATATAACAATGTATCCTTGTTAAAATCATTGGGAAATATACGTTTTAAATTATCGGTAGCCAATGAACTAATAGGTTTAATAACGTACAATTCGTTCACTGTTGGTAGCCCTGCACTCCATACCTCATTTATTATGTTGATTTCGACTAACGTAACACACACGCATAGGTCTAAATAAATTGGACAAAAACAAGCAAACGCCTTTACGATTCAAAGACGCGTAAGTTTATAATTGACTTGTAAAGTATTTATTTATACGAATTTTCATGGAGATACGAGAATTTCAAACAACAGTTAAACAACTAACAGGTCTACTGAAAGATACTAAGTATAATTAAATTATAAAGGTATTAAGTATAATTAATAAAAAGAAATAAATAAATAAAAAAATATATTATGTTGAAAATAATTTAGTATATGATGAAGGTAATAAGTATTAGAAAAGCCGTTACAAGGCGTCTAATTACTACCCTATAACGATTTTATTATTAGTATTTTTAAGGTGTTATAAAGCCGAATATTTCGCAAAAGGGCCTCTTAATCGAAGAATGGTCGATGTGAACCCTTTGCAAATATTTTCGAAAGAACTTTTCAACGGTGAAGAACTCCAGAAAGCTAAATTGTATTTTTAATGTAACAAATACATTTATAAAATAAAATAGAACATTCAGTAGTGTCAATGTAAAGTAATCCTTTGACAATACAACTTACGGTAGAACTTCGATTGCAGAATGTGGGTCTAGTACCTAGCTTAAACGGTTATGCCGATCAACCCTTTTCTATTGACTGATAACTGACAAAGCTTCACCCACGTGCAAATCCAGTTCTAGTTCCATTATTGGAACGAGATCTAGAAACCGGGTTTTTATTCAAAATATCGTAAATCGGAAACCGGACTCGACCCCAATGAACACGTGTCTAACGGGTTAAACCCGTCGACAGTTGTTTGAAATTAGAATCAACGTTGAATTTGTTTTTTATTTTCAATTGATTTATTTTCGGCTAGAGATTGATGTTACATGTTTTGAAAGTTATGCTTTACACTAAGTACAGATTAGTTTAGCTTTATACCTATGTATTCAATACCTACCCATACTGAACACTCATTATTTCTTTTTTATAAATTTTTCTTAAGACTGCATAAAAATCATCTTATAACAAGTTGTTTAATTTTTTTTATTTTGTCAGACAATCGCGCACAAACTGTTCGATTACATTAAACTTTCAATGTAATCTTTACGATTTAATAGGATAAGATTACCTAGGTCATCTATATCCTTACAATCGTCTTCACTGCCCATAAAGACCCGAATAAGGTCTATCAATTCCGTTATCATTCGTTGAATAAAATCAACAAAGCCGACTTACCCCGACCGGGTAAATAAGCCATTAAAAGCGTGCGACGGCGTTCGGCTATAAAATCTGTGCTTCTTGCACCCCGTACCACCCTCCCGTAAACTGCTTTTATACCGGCCCCTGTATACTATGATAAATTTAGCGTTGGAGAATTACGCTTCATTTAGCTTGTAAGTAATGTTTTAAAGGTAAGTTATGGAGTAGTTCTTTCTTTCCTTTTTAAGGTTCCGAAGTTGAATCGGAATCCCTTATAGTTTTGTCATGTCCGTCCGTCCGTCTGTCCGTATGTCCGTCTATCTATCCGAAGCAAAGTGCCAAGACCCTTAGTACTAGAAAACTGTAATTTGCCATGAATATATATAGGTATTTATGAAAACTCTAGAATCGTAGAATAAAATATTTAAAAACATTTTTTTTTTCAGGGTACCTCCCCTACAGGTAACATGAGGATGAATTTTTTATTCGTCGCGTACCTACCCTATAGTGTGGAGTATCGTTGAAAAGGTCTTTCAAAAATATTATGGGTCTTCTAAGACCATTTTTGACCATTTTAAAGTGCTAATTTTGGTTAGAGTCAAGTGTCCCCCCCCCTGCCGGCTAAACGGTTGGACAAGTGAAGTTGGACAAGTGAAGAAATTCTCAAAAATAGATTATATCATGAATTTACAAGGAAAACTATCACGGTTATATAAGCGTAAGTAGTTAATGAGTAATAGTAGATAAACTTACTACTTCGGAACTCTACCTGGCGCGTGGCCTGACACGCACTTGCCTGGTTTTTCTTGCATGTTGTCGCTGATATACATAGGTGACGAAGGCCCATCAGTTATATTGTCAGTTTATTTGTCAGCTATTTCAATAAAATATTAGTAAGTTTGTTAATTAATAGTCATACGTGTCAATTGTCATACGCACGACGTAATAAGTAAGGTAAAATTTTACTTAAATATTGTTATGTAATCATCTCCCTGCATTTCAATGCATCAATGAATCGTCAATATTAAACTAAATTACCAAAAAGCGGCCAAGTCCGAGTCGGACTCGCCCATGAAGGGTTCCGTAGCAGCAAGTAACATAATATAAAAGTTCTTGTAGTTTGTTGTAACTTTGATCAATGTTTTTTGCGGTTTACGATTTATGACGTATTAAAAAAAACTACTTACTAGATCTCATTCAAACCAATTTTTGTTGGAAGTTTGCATGGTAATGTACTACACATCATATATATTTTTTAGTTTTATCATTCTCTTATTTTAGAAGTTACAGGGGGGGCGGGGGGACACACATTTTACCACTTTGGAAGTGTCTCTCGCGCAAACTATTCAGTTTAGAAAAAAATGATATTAGAAACCTCAATATCATTTTTGAAGACCTATCCATATGGGTTTGATGAAAAAAACATTTTTAAGTTTCAGTTCTAAGTATGGAGAACCCCCAAAATTTATTGTTTTTTTTTCTATTTTTGTGTGAAAATCTTAATGCGGTTTACAGAATACATCTACTTACCAAGTTTCAACAGTATAGCTAACCCTAAAAACGGATGTACGTGGAACCAACCTGAAGCTAGAGCCTTTCGGTAACCAGACCATTTAAGATTTTATAATTTTTTCTTGATTTTCAACTAGGTGAAAGAGCCGTTAAAATCTTTTCAATAATTTAATTGATCAAAAATGCCTCATAATACCTGGTTGACCTGGTTATAAAACGTGATTGTAATTAAGAATTGAATTTAGCACGTTGTAGAGGAATCTTCCGCCATAAACTCTTTTATATCGCCCGCCATAATTAAAATGGTTTGACGTTTTCTAGCGAGTGTGCAAGATAAAAGACCTAAGATGGCGTCGCGTTCCAAAATTGAATTTTGTAATTTTAATTAGAGGATAGAGGCTGTGCCTGCCAGTACGAATTTAATTATGTTGTTGTATTGTGTGTGTGTTGTAGTGGGACGAGTGGACCTAATTATTGTGTATCTGAGTGTTTTATTAGTTTATAAAATAAGTTGGTTAAATTAAATAGTAAATTTTTACTGATAGTTATTTATTTATTAAAATTATAGATGTTTCAAATGGAAATGGACTGTATTTCAAAATGGATAACAACAGAATGAAGGTATACCTATCATACGTTTATTAAACAGCAATAGGTTCTACATAAATACATTATTAATGTTGCAATAATATTTAATTAAGGTTTGATTTATTTTGAAGATATCTGCGAGCATTATCTGAAACAAAAATAAAAACAAATTAATAGGTACATCTTACAATAAAAACAATAACTAAGAAAGCTAAAATTAAGACATTATAAATAAAACATTTTGGTCGCCGAGGTTTTCGAAGTTGATTATATCACTTGCTAGGTTTAGAGATGTTCAGGGTGAATTGGTTTTAAGCCATGGCCGGGAAAATAGGAACCGTTGCATTACATACATATTTTATATGTTTGTTACCTCAGAACTTTCGAATAGGTGAACCAATTTTGATGATTATTTTTTAATCGAAAGCTGGTGCTTGTCGTGTGGTCCTATTTAAATTTAAGCGAGACCTGACGAGTAGTTTTTGAGTTACTATCCCTAGTTACACGCTTTATATTAGCTTCACCTGTATGTTTGTTTGTAACTTCTCTTTAAACTTGATTTTGGCCCACTTAAACCGGTCAAATTTCTTTCAAATTTCGTGGACTTATTGAAGACCGATGATAATTCAATATTTAAAGAAAAAAAGAAAGAAAGAAAGAAAACCTAATTACACGCTTTGTATTAGCTTTAAACGGTCCGATTTCTTTCAAACTTCGTAGACTTATCGAGGATCGATAACAAATCAATATTTAAAGAAAAAAAGAAAGAAAGAAAAAAAAAATAATTTCATTTAAAAAAATCATACTAAAAAATGAAAAAATAAATAATAGTTTAAGAAAAACTAAATAACACGCTTTTATAGAAAATCCAACTAAAAAAAATTTAAAATAAATTTGAATTAAAAATCGTATAATTGTAATAAAAGAGTGGGGTGCATGCTGTCAATGAGTAGAAGGGATAATAATACCTTTAAAAGCACCCCACGCTTTTTTTTAGAATTACACGATTTTTAATTCAAATTTTTTTGAAGTCGGTTTTTTTTTGTTAAGAATTATTTATGTATATTAATATTGGTATAGGTATTGTTATATTAAATGAGGCTTGTTTACCTTACATTAATCAGTAGAAAAACTTGAACTACCTATGTACCTAACTACCTACACTATTCTGAGATTTAAGTAAAAAGATAAACTCTCACGCCCAAACTCAAAGTCACTAACGGTTTCTTAAACCGCTCCTTACTACAGAATCACCAAACGAAATCTGTACTAAGGAGCGATTTAAGTAACCGTTAGTGACTCTGAGTTGGGGCGTGAGAGCTATAGTTTCATGCGATTAATCTTTACTTAATGAAACGAAAAATACAACTCATATTTTAGTATGACAGTTGACAACAAAATAGATATCAAATCAAGGTCAATCCAAGTACACGTACAATCGATTTAGGTAAATATTATTATTGAATATTCATTAAGTAGGTAATAACGATTAAAATATTTACCTTATTAATAATAACGCGTGTTTAAACCCTAATAAATTAGTTCCAACAATCCTTAATATAAACATCTGTAAACAAGATTCATATTAGCTAAACTTAAGTACTAGTAAACCAATATCAGCTTGTACCTTCTGACATAATAACGTTTAAATTATAAAACCACAATCCACCAAAAAGCGGCTAAATCCAGTAAAAACCGGTAAGGAGCTTGCCCGATTGCCGTTAAACAACGAACTTACCGTTCTAATCTCGAAACTAAAATCAATACCCTTTTTAGTCTACCCCCGAAAATATTTCAAACTACCCCTCCACCCCTTTGATTCCAACGACAAAGTATTATTTAATTTCCTTCGTCTTTTCTCCATTGTAAGGTGAAGAGCGAGATAAAACACGTCTATCGTTCTTTTCTTTCCGCTAAGACGTGCCTTTTCTCTCTCCGCTGGTTCGTTTTACTAAAAATACGGGTGGGAAAGAGACAAATATACGCAAGACATTGCTCTCTGTTTTCTTAATGACGTCATATAGATTTATAGGTGTAGAGCGGGTGTTCGCCGCCTCGGGGGTGGCAAAAAGTTTCTCAGCCCCTTTTATGAATGTTTTAACACGGGTTTTTCGTTTTTTACACAGAAACAGCTGGGGTTGGTTCATTCGAGATAATGAAGCTTATTATCGTGTTTTCATGTTCGGATCCTTTTTGTTTTTTTCTCGGTCGAGCGAAGCTATGAATTCATTGGTACACGTTTGGAGTACAAAGGATACATGTGGGTATGATTTGATGCTAATTTTGTTGGTTAAGTAGCTAACAGCATTTTAAATTCATACGGTTTTGAAAGTCACAGTATCGCCATTAAAAATATTAAAAAAAATGACGTGCATAAGTGTATCAGTGATAGGTACCTATATGAATAAAAGATTTTGATTTGATTTAATTTTATTTGATTTACAATATACCTATAAGTAGTTTGTTGTAATAACATTATGATTTTACCTCATCGGCGACTAAATTTTACTATTAAACGATTACTCATGATTTGTACCTATTTTGAATCTAATCGTCTCAATTTCAATATTATTACTTAGAATCTCTGGTACTTATCTAAATGTAATGGTCACTCCGGCTAATGGATACAAAACAGGTCCACCAGAAAACTAATCGTCACAGGAATTTCCAACTTGAATCAGAGTTGATGATGAATTAATTAAAAAAATATTTAGAGTATGAAAAAAGCACCAAAACTGTGCCTTAAATAGGAAACTGATTTTAAATTAGATTAGTTACTTTCTCATAAAAATCACTCTTAACAACTTTATAAGCTAATCATAGGTTTTGACAAAACGGTACCACGATTCCAACTAAGGGAATTAAATAGATTCTAATCCTTACATCATTTAAATTCCGAACATGCTCTGCGGCATTGGAAGGCATAAAATGGGGCATGCTCATACGAAAAAGCCCACATATCGTGTAGTCTTGAGATCGGCTCACGTATTGCAGGGGGCATGGCAAATGACGACGTAAATAAATAAAATAAACGCTTACATACTCATAGCCCCGCAGTAGGTTTATACCTGTGTCGCGAGTGGCATGGACGACACATATAACACATCACAATAACACCCATGACCCGAGTACAACTATTTATCTGTCACATAAATATCTGCCCCGGCCGGAAATCGAACCCGGGGCTAAGCTACAGGGTCGTCAAAGACATGTCAGACACCACATTAGATATATTATCATTTAAATTATATTCCAAACTAATTCTTTTTCTTTCTCTCTTTCCCTTTCTTCTTTCTTGGCTGGCAATGCATGGGTGGTGCCTTTGGTATTGCTTGTCCATGAACGACGGTGATCAATTTACGATATGTGACTCTTGTGCTCGATTGTTGGCTTTTTAAAATTTAAAAAGTGTGTTAAAATCGTATACGTATGTACACATATCAATATTTATATTTTATTCAGAAAGTGAATCAACAATATTTTTTTTTCATATATGAACAATTTCAGCAAGACTGTGCCCCTACGCCATTTAATAAGTGAAATCAAAATGGCGTCGCAATTAAAATTAAAGCGCACCCTGATTTAAATTCAGAACGTGCGAGGAAGGCATGCTAGGAAAAAGCGGCAAATCGCGTAATCTTGAGACCGCTCACGTCGTATGGGGCGCACGTCGCGGCCGCGTTCATATTGTACAGACTATACAGACACGCCATTTCGAACGTGCCACAGAGTAATTTAATGGACACCGAGACATCGATTAATATTGAAATATATATTTGTTTATCTGTGCTGTTCGTTCTGCTTTTGTTAAGTGTATTTATACATATATTTTTCACGGTCTTCGTAATGAGAGATTAAATTAGCTTACTTTATAATACTTTTAATAAATATTCTTTCCTTAATAGAGTAAATAATTAAATTCAATTCTCACATAGCGACACATCTTAATAATTTGACATTAATACTTAAATCATTGACTGATTAGCCGGTTAAAACATTTTAATTCAACACGACTTTTTGGCAATAAAAAAATAACAGTCTAATTTCCATTTATATAATCTATAGCACGCTCCACAGAGTATCTCAATCGGGACGAATCGAGGGAAATAGAGGAATCTTGAGCGGTCTAATCCAGCAATTACGCATTTTAATGGCGTTCGTTCTCTGGCTTTTAATATTCCACGCCTTGTTTTACGACTCGGCTTAGCTGCTGCGCTTGGCTGTTTCAAATTACGTTTATATTATCGTTGTAAGGTAAATCTATATGTATAGAAGTTTAGTAATAAAGCTGTAACGGCAGGCATTAAATACGTGGAAACCATTTTAATTTAAAGTTAATATATTATCTTTTATTATTGTCATTTGAAAAAGGCGTTTGGTTGCTATATTTGAAAGCAGCGCTCTTTCCGCGGGTTTGGTCGTTTTATTAATTTTTTTTTATCTTTATCTTTTAATGAAAATCCGTTCAATAGTTTTTGCGTGAAAGATTAACAAACATCAATCATTAAAAACTTTCATATTTGTTTCATTATATTATCTAACATGATAAGTTAATAATCATAATTTGGCTTTTAATTGTCCACTTTAAATAATTAACATTATATTTTTTCATATAGCATCACTAATAATAGTGAGTGATAAAATTTGTAATGGCAACACTCTCTTAAGTCCCTTCCGATTTCAACTGTGTTCGGCTGCGTACGCGTTCCTCATACAAAACTGTAAAATAAGTGAGAATAAAGTAATATCGCAAATATCACGCCAGCTTTTTATTCGTACAATGTTTATTATATGAGTAGAATTAAAAACGAGAAAGAACCATCTGCTCCTAAAAATCAGAGGTTGAAGATCTTCAAGTGAAGAGTAAATTCACACTTACGCCCCAAATCAGAGTTAACGGTTACTTAAACCGCTTCTTAGTACATAATTATATGGTGATTCTTTACTAAGGAGCGATTAAAGTAATCGTTAGTGACTCTGAGTTGGGACGTTAGGTCATTGTCAGTAGGATTACCTGACCGTATTCGTACCCTTTACGAATAATAAAAGTCTCTATATAAAGTTTTTAAAATATCAACACTGCTGCAAAATAAAGAGACACCATCTAATTAAATTCTTAACCCCAATCCCTCAACCGAATATACTTAAAGTAGCTATCCGAAACTTGGTAACTACAAGAAAATCTATTAAAAGTGAATTTCTCCCCACTCAGTCTCCTCTCCATACTTGATCGAAGTTCGTCAGAATTCAATTTGGATTAACTTCGCAATCTTAGGACCGATATCAGATAGGCACTTGAACTAGTTCTCGTAATCTCACGGGTTTTTAATTGCCTCTTAACGCCTTCGATGCTAAAAATTTACTATACAGGATGTCTATAAATTTCCGTTTTGTCGGGCCAGTGTGACTCGATGTTAAATCATTAAAAAGATGTTGTTAATTTACGTGTATTGTTAAATATTGTGCACCAAAAGAATTAAAGGTTTTACTAAATTAGTGTGCTTTACTATTCAAGACATTATGAAGGTACAAAGCCATAATTAGGTCTACAATACACAATAAATAAATGACGATCTCGTGGTCTGTGAAGCATAGGGTCCCGGGTTTGATTCTTGTAGCATACATTTATGTGACAGATAAATACTTAGTTGCCGTCGTGTCGCGTGACACTAGTAATGAATATCAAAATTACGAGATTTCGATCATTTATTTATGATATTTATTGAAATATCGACAAATCCATCCCAATTTTTTCTATTTATAACACTTTTTTTTATGGAGATAGCCGGCAAACGAGCTGACGATCCACCTGATGATAAGTGGCTATCGTCGCCCATGGACATCAGCAACATCAAAGGCATCACTGATGCGTTGCCGGCCAAGAAGAGAGAAGAAAAAGAAAGTAAGAAAGACACTATGAAAAAACTTCTAGTCTTCACTAGAAAAACGTAACACCTCAAAACAACCAAACATCTCAACTATCAACCCAATCAAGTAACAACCTAAAAATCTCAATGAAACAGCAAGCGCGCGGCGGCTATTAATTTTTACAAGGCGGCCGTCATAACTCCAAAACTAATTACACACAATAAAACTAAAACGGGAGTCGGGACGTCTCCCGGGCGGACCGGAATTTCCATTTATACCAAAGGTTGCTGCGCATAAAATTCTGAACGAAAGACTTCGCATTTATTAAACCACCGCGCGAAGTTAAAATTAAACATGAAAAACGGGTGGCGTGTAGGGAGGCCATGCTTTACGTGGCGAGATAGAGAATCGAAAATAGGTAAATAGATAGATACAGTGCCACCAACTTATCTGTGAACTGACGGAGGGTGCTGTCGGACGCATTGGACCAATCATTGGACGCAAATCGAGACGTAGTAAATGTCAGTGAATGAACACAAAGGGCGGCATTAGTTCCAATTTTCGCCATTCCACAGATAACTTGGTGGCACTGCAACTCTTTATTTTTTGCACACTACGGAATATACGACGTTTTTTAATGTATAAACATAGACCAGTTACAATTTCATTTGAAGTATGATATGATAAATCAAAGATATACTGTTATTCCATTGGGAAAAAATAGGTTTGGCCAAACGAATTAAAGTAAACACAGATCGAAGAGGTGCGACTGGAATGATATCAAACACGTTAGGACAGTCTCCTTATAATACAAAATAATGAACACCCTACCTCACCTCCCCAACTACTCCACAAGGGGGCGCCACCTCCAACTATGCTATTTATTTCGACGGAAATTTGTAAATTTATGCAAATTTCGCGTCTTGCGCTAAAAGTTACTCCGTAGGTGCGAGTTTTCCATTTAAATTCGTCTTTCGAGTTAACTTGACGTTGACAGATTCTTGTATGTTATTTACGACGCCATTTTAGCTTCGCGTGGGAGGGGGAGGGGGGTGTATAAAATGTTTAAAGTTTTGCGTGCTCGTGTTAACATGAAATATTTTTAACGTTCAAATTGGGTTTGATAAAATCTGTTATGTACGCTAATTACACTTATATAGCGTGTAAGTTAGTAGTGCGAGAGGGCTTTATCCATCCCTAAGTCCAAGTAATCCAGATAACCTCAACTTTTAAGACGAAGTCAACCATCACGGCTTCAGCGTCAAGATCACCCATAATGCAGGTTGGAGGCAGTTGGTACAGCTTCCTAGGTCGCTGTGTACCATCTATTGGTTTGGTTGGTTGGTTCGGTTGGTTGATTTGTTTGTTAATTGGTTCTCTAGGTCGCCGTGTTCTGTATCACCCAATTCACTCTCGGTGATATTCATTAATGGTAGTTACTAACCTGGCTGTGACTTGTTACGCATATAAACTGTGTTGTCAAATTTAAAAATGAATGCCCTTCCACAAAACATTTTAACGAGTAGGTAAGTGGAGTTTTTAATATTATAATGTCGATTGCTTTTAACAAAGAACGAAAAGATGTTTAAGTTTAATTTATTGCATATTACCTCGAGCTGTACCTTATATTTTAAATGCCTTAGATTATTCGAAATCTTCATTATAGTAACACATTGAGGATATTAAAGAAGGCTTTTAAACTAATGCTCTTCTCCTGTAAGATATTGTCCCGCGAATTACGTTTATACGGATTGGACTAAATACGTACTATCATATTATATCAGATTGACTATTAATATCATGTTGACGACCCGTGTGGCGCAAATGGCGGGTCCCCAAGCCAAGGGTCCCAGGTTCGATTCCTAGCGGAAATTTGAATGATGAGTTTGAATTTCCGTTCTCGGTCTGGGTGTGATAGTATGTTGCCCTAGTGTGTTGCCCATGGTACCCACAACACAGGGAATCCTAGTGTGGGGCTATGAGTGTGAAGCGTTATTATAAAGTTTAGTAGCTTATAAACATAAAATATATTTAAAAGTTTCAACGGTGTACAAAAGACAAACTATTCAAGTATAGAACTCTCGCGCGCTCTCCAAACAAAGGAAGGTAATTGAAAATTCTATCAAAACTTCCGCTGAACGTCTGTGTCTCGGCGAAGCGCCGCTGTGCTGTCTTCACGCTACTTGCTTCGGTCCCTTAGGGCACCAGGAGCCCTTGAGAACACTAATTTCGGGCCCTTTTTAAAATGTAATAGATTATCTGACGACCTGTGTGCCGCAATACCCCTAATATCCTAGGCCTCCCGGTCCTGAGCCTTCTGAATCCAGCGGATACCCGCTGTCTTCTTCAGGTCGTCGGTCCACTTGGTTGGGGGGCGTCCTGTACTCCTTTTACCGGGGCGTGGTCTCCATTCGAGCCATAACTCCATTCCTTTCTTCCCCAACAATTATCGGTCCTTCGAACTATGTGGCCAGCTCATTGCCACTTCAGCCGGCTAATTCTCAAAGATATGTCTGTCATCCTCGTCAGCCTACGGATTTCAGTTTTAGTTTTCATCAAAATCCTGAGAATTTTTCACTATTCCTCATAGGTTAAAATTTGTTCGTTACCTCCTTGAAAACTGCCAATTACTTTACGAATATAACTCCAACTAACTTGGCAACTTGCAACTCCTTTATCCAGTACTGGACCAAGTAGCTGTCCTATGAGAAGCCAGCACTAGCTCGGTCGAAATGACTTGAAGTCGCGTAATGTTCAAAAGGCTGCTTTATTCCGCAGCCTGAATGTTTGATATGGTAATGTCTTGTGCCTAATTCTTGTTCGCTAATTATACCTACATACTTAATACATACTACTGGTTTGCTAAGGTACGTTAATTAGCAATTTTTTAGTTGCTTTTTATCTAAAGTTTAACATATTTATTAGTTATGTTTGAAAATTCATCGAAATCAATAGTTTCGAAGGGGTAAGTGTAAAAAGGGTTTAAGTAACAAAAACAATAATTCGAGATAAATGCGTTTGAAAGTCATGACTTCTTTTTCATTATATTCTTAGTATCAACTTCAAATTAGTTTTTTTATGATTCTAAATTATATAAGATACCTTCGAATTCTCATAAATAAAGTATTTTTTTAATTATTACTCTGTAATAAGCAAATATTGTCAGTTTTGCAATTAAAACCCAATAAAAATGCGCCACATCCGTGCGTTTTTCACGAAACAAAGATTTAAATAACATTATATTATATTGAATTTTCCACTATAAAACCTATGTGATAACATTAAGAATCGAAAGACGAATTCAACAATACCAATAACTCTATTTCAGTAATTTCATCAGTTGAACCGTTTTTACACTTACCCCTTCTTATTATAGTCTCTTATCACTCAGTGTTTTCTTACTTATGTATACCTTAAGGTCACTTTAAGTATGTTACAAACTTACAGAATAGGTATCTGACAGAGTACAGACTACATGATATTTAGTGACAGACTAAACTTGACATAACTTACACAGTACCTAAGGAGAAAAACTGAGTAACCTTTTAGCATGTATCATATATTATCACTTATAACCCCAGCATCAGGTACAATTGGAAATTTCAGCGTTTATTCCCACTAGTTAGTTGAAAGATTGGAAATTTGTCATGTATCATCGAATACTATCCTGATTAAAAATTTAAAATACGTTTTTAACAGACTTCAAAAAAGAAGGAGGTTCTCAATTCGACTGCATTTTTTATGTTTGTTACCTCAGAACTTTGGACTGGGTTAACCGATTTTGATGATTCTTTTTTTAATCGAAAACAGATGCTTGTCATGTGGTTCCACATAAATTTGAACGGGATCTGATAAGTACTTTTTTAATAATATTGAAGTCGGTTATTTTTTGTTAGTAAAATTTAGATTATCTGAGTTTTGTGTGAGCAATCTTCGCCTGCGTCGATCCTACAATTGTATCGATATAACTCAACGTGACTAAATTCACAAGTCACCCGCAAATCGGCGTAGAACAGAACTAATTTAAATTTCTATTAAAAGTTGTCTCCGCACTCTCAAAGCCAGCTTAGAAACGTAGCTAGCTACGCGTTGCTTTCAAAGTTATTTCACAATGACGAAAAATAAATAGCTTCGTAGGCACTATACGCATTAAATCCAAATGGATGATCTACAAAGCGTTATCCCTGTCTATGGATCCAGCCCGCGTATAAACATTTGGTAAAAAATTTGCATTTACCGTGAATTGAATTTGGTACCCTTCACCGTTTAACAGTTTACCTACTACCTACGTTCGTCAAAATTAAATTGAAGACGTTGCGTTTTAGACACCAATTATGGATGTAGACAATAATTATAAATTAATATAAATTTATGATTAAAGTATTAGTGGTACATTTAGGCCTACAATATTATTCTTTTATCGAAATCAATTACAATAAATTAAATATAATTAATTTAAAATGTTAAAAATAGTACGCAATGTCATGTGAACTCAAACGCCATTTTGAGAATATGACGTCATTGTTCGTATTTTAAAAGCAAATTCAACTTTCATTAAACAATTAACTTTGAATATCGCATCGGTTAGTGACGTCACGTAAAATTTTTGGTGGGATATTTGATATTGATTTCTCTTTATCAGTTTTTGTTTTTAAATGGAATATTACTACTTTTATAATTTTTTTTAACCGATTTCTAAAAAAGGAGGAGGTTCTCAATTCGACTGTATTTCTTTTATATTTGTTACCTCAGAAGTCAGAACTTTGGACTGGGCCAACCGATTTTAATGATTCTTTTTTTATTTCCATTTTTGGTCCCATATTTGAGATCTGACAATGGCATCCATGATAAAACCATATAAGTCTTAAATTTGTATTAAGTAAGCGCGACAAATGGACGAATAACTCAATATCACGCCAACCGATTTCGATGATTCTTTTTTTAATCGAAAGCAGGTGATTGTCACGTAATCTCACATAAATTTGAACGTGATCTGACAAGTAGTTTTAGAGTAACTTTGAAGTCGGTTGTTAGTAAAATTTAGATTATTCGTGAACATGAAGGTCGTATCTATAAAATAAAATTGAATTCTAAAATTAGTCAACATCCCTATTGGATCTATTGCGAAATAAAAATGTATTATTAATGTACATCTGTTTATAACAATCATGTTAACTACAGTGAAATATAAGTAAGTAGGTACTTTATACAAAACTAGGGTTGTGTCTGCGGCTTTCCCACATTTTCCTGTATATTAAGTATCTTATATCTTATTCCAGATCATAGTACATATATCTGTGCGCTTTCATGGAAATCTGTAGCCTAGTTGGTAGCGACCCTGCCTGCGAAGCGAGGGGTCCCGGGTTCGATTCCTGGTGGCAGATATTAATGTGACAGATAAATATTTGTACTCGAGTCATGGATGTTACTGTGATGTGTTGTAGTCCATGCCACCCGCGACACAGGTGAAAACCTACTGCGGGGGTATGAGTGTGTAAGCGTTTATTAACCGACTTCAAAAAAAGGAGGAGGTTCTCAATTCGACTGTAATTTTTTTTTATGTTTGTTACCTCAGAACTTTGGACTGGGCGAACCGATTTTGATGATTGTTTTTTTAATCGAAAGCTGGTGGCTGTCATCTGATCCCACATACATTTTATTGAGATCTGACAATGGCATCCATGAGAAAACCACATAAGTCGTAAATTTGTGTTAAGATGTGCGCGACAAATTGACGAATAACTCAATATCACGCCAACCGATTTCGATGATTCTTTTTTTAATCGAAAGCCGGTGCTTGTCATGTGGTCCCACATAAATTTGAACGAGATCTGAAAAGTAGTTTTTGAGATTTTGAAGTCGGTTATTTTTTATTGGTAAAATTTAGATTATTTATTAATACGTTTTGCATGAAAGAGTAACATTCATCCATAGATCCTCACGAACTTTCACATTTATATTAGTAGGAAGGAAGTTGGGTATGATAATATAAGTTAGCATCACTCTACTTTGCAATATCAAGTTCAAAAATTGCTTGTTTCCTATTTAATAGTGTGTCGATGGCCAGCACGATGAATTTTCCTATATCTTTCACATTGTACGGACCCAAGCCTATCGACTAAGAACACAAACTTCCTAGACTAACCGCATGCCATCTCGCTCGCACAAGATTCACAAAATTAATTATCCAAGCCGAAAACGAAGTTTAAAAATTGATTAAAGCTAGCGCCGACCGCATGCGTCCTAGCGGAGTTAGTTCGCTCGCAACACGGAAACGGCGAAGTTTCACAGGGGCTAGGGGGCTGGGGGACGCCCCCGCTAGAAAAGGGGGCAAAAATGAGCCACGAACTGAAGACGGATTGGGGAAGTTCAAAATTAGAACCCGCAAGCCTCTTTCGCTTTACGAGTAGCAATGTCTGGTGGGTAATTTTATTTTAGATTACTTTTAGTAACAGCTAGGCGTCTTTGCGTTACCAAATCTTAATACCTTATTATCACCGTAAATGTAACGACAACAATTCTATAGTAATATTTTTGTGAACTGATTGAAATAAAACAATATTAAATACGAGCAACTGCCCTCGCTTTGCTTAATTATTGGAGTTTTATTAAGGATCCCTAATTTTTTGAAAATATAATATAGCCTATGTCACCCGGGGATAGTGTAGCTTCCCGACAGTGAAATAATTTTTCAAATCGGTTCAGTAGTTTCGGATCCTATTCATTGCAAACAAACAATCAAATCTTTCCTCTTTATAATATTAGTATAGATTACCTATTCCAAGCTACTTACAATACATTGATGTACCGCATTTCAATTGGTTAAGCCTGGGATAAGCCATAAGCATAATCAAACTAGGGCATGAGAGTAAAATTAGTTTTTTTTTGCAGATTTGTGTTTCCGACATTTATATCAAGTTTCAAGCTTTATGCGAATATTTATGGTATGGTATGGTACATATTTATGGTAAGCTTTGAATGTCTATTTTGAATGGACAACTTGAGCGAACTCATGTTTTAACGCGAAGTGTTTTTTATAGGTATAGTTTAAAATGGGTAGAAGAACAACTGCCGGTATGAGAAGCGAGGACCTGCATCTCCGACACCCATAGATTACCCCCAATAGATACCGTACACAAGGCAACTGACACCAATATTAAATAACCAATCACAGCGCATTTTTTTATCCCCCGCAAGCCGCGCCTTCCGCCAAATTTAGTGAGCTCAAACTCTAAGAAAATTTCACTTATGCGGTATCTATTAGGGTTAATTTATGCCGACACCTCATCCGAGAGCCAAAAACTCTTCGCTAATTCTAGACTTGTCAAGACAGCTTGGTAAACACCTCACACTGTACCTGCAACGTGCAAATGTGGTTTCCTTCTGAGGTATTCCTGGAACTGTATGACGTAGGGTTCTTCAAAATAGGTATAAAAAGATTTATCCTTCAACGCCGGTGTTGCATTGGCGATTCCTCTGGTATTGCTCATATCTATAGGCGACGATGATCACTTACCATCAGGTGGTCCGACGGCTTTTTCATCAGCTCTTCAGGCTATACAAAACCATGCATATCTTCCGTCGATAAGTCCTGCAAACACAACAAAAACGAGGGATAGAAAGAGATACAAGGAGACATGCTTAGTATAGAACATTATCTTTATATTCTGAACGGATCTATTTTAATAATGTTAGCAAAGAGAAAATTTATTTATTCTTAAAATATTCGCAACCAACACAAAGAGAGTTTCTCTTTAATATATTCGAGGCAGCCGTCGAACCCGCGTTAGAAAATATAAATTGGGATTCATATATTTTAGTGCGGCTTTTGAAAAGTAGTTGGGCAGGGTCTAATTCCTTTAGTTTTACTGCCTTTTTGGGCTTTTTACCCTCCGACCCCGTTTTATAAGGGTCGATGTTTGGTTAGGACCTTTTTTGCCTCCCTCGGATAGTTCGTTCGCTCTAAATGTAAAATTACAAAGTTTTTGTTCGGTTTTTGAAATCAAAATGGTATGGATGTTCCGTTTTAGTTCGCAGAATTTTTATTGAAGCTTAGTTTGTAGTTAAAAGTAATAGAAAGTGTGATATTTACTTAAATGGGCATCAGTCGTGTTATCGGATTTTTTATACTTTTTTTATAATCTTGTACACAATAACTTGTCTTGTAAATATTCTGTAAAACAGAAACAACTGCATGAAAATCTGTATAGTAACTATGTGAATAAATCATGGAAATAAATTTATAGAAAATGGTTGATACACTTCGTCTCTGTGTAAATTTTAACTAATTGTAAATCAAATCTTACGACTTGTAAGTGCGCGAATTATTCTTAAACAGGGATTCCTCTTTTAGTATTAATATTAATAATAATATATTATAAATATTTTGTGTAATTAGTATATAATAGGTTTTCTGGAAAATATATCTGAGAGAAATAAGCAGTAGGTACCGTACAACATTTCTTCCAATGAGGCTCATTTAATTAAAATACCTTGGGTAATTAACAAAATTTTAGATTGTAAAAAACTAAATCCTTTTTAACCGCTCTACGCTTGAAATTTGGTTGGGAAATGTAAAATTACATGAATTCTACCAAAGTTCTTTCGGCCCCGGCTTTCGTTTTGAATGCATTTCGTTCATTCAGTGAATGTTTTTAGAGAGGGAACGGAAATTTATAAATGGAATTCGTATTTTAAATAAAACTTATCTATTTTACTGATTTTTGGTCTGTATAGACTTTAGAGTATATTTTTAGAATGTTTGTACTTTTACGATCTGTGGTTTCCATTCAGACTTTTCTAAGATGGAGCATACTTCAACACGCTGCTCCTATGCGGAATTGGAAGGGTTAGTGGCTTCCTATGTATCGGGAGGTTTATACCACCTGAGGACCTCTGGATTAACGGCATGGTAACATTGAAGTATAATGTCATAGAACAGACATCTCGAACAAAATCTGTCCCGTCAGAAGGTTCTATTTTCAAAATTGAGCTCCCGTTCTCGTTTCAGAATCGAACGAATCCATTGAAAATTGAAGCCGATCGGCGCCAATTCATTGAGACATGCATTGTGTTCGCAGTGTCGGTTCTATACGCTAGTAATAATGCTTCAATGTATGGTAACAACTGAGACCGTTGGTAGTAGACTATACGTGCCATCTAAAGGACGGAAGCCATCGATTTTTTTTGCCTCTAAACATAGTATGCACTAATTAGAATGCACAGGTACTCAGGTTTAATACATAAGTAGCTAGTAACATAGTAGTGAACAAGTGAATATTTTTTTTTTCTAATCTTAAAACCTACCTGTACTCGGAAAAGACTAGGAAGTCTTTATACACATTTATTTATTTATTTAACACTTTATTGTTTGTACACCATAAAATAATATACATAAGAACAGAAGAAATGAATACTTACTAAACAATGGGCGACCTTATCGCTTTAAATCGATTTCTTCCAGGCAACCCAGTAGCAGAAAGAATACAGCAAGAAAATAAATTGGGTATACAGGCGTACTTACAAAAGGTAAAGCAATGATATTGCAATGTGAAAAAGGTAAAGTAAAGAGTAAAAAAATAAAAATAAAAAGTATTATCCAGTGACAAACATACCAAAAAAAAGAGCAGTGATTAAGAATTATTGTAAGCCAAGAAATCACAATAGTCTTAATATGAGATACGTTAAAAATTACAAAATAAAATCCCACACTACTTTAGTAAGTGATGTAATAGCAATTTTCTCCTCCAAACTTACCGAAGTTACATTACAAGTCAACTTGACTATGTTATTCGAGCCTACAGAAAATTACTGACAAAGCGAATTGCTTCGTTGTTGTATACAGAAAATTTATAGCCTCCCCAAACTGCGATAGATATCGGGTGCGGATGTAGGGGCGTCGGATGCCGATACCGAGTCGAGCCCGCAGCGATCTGACTACGACTTGAGTTATATTACAGGTACATAATATTTATTGAAGTTATACTTCTTATGCGACTTGCAAAAAGTTGCGTTAAACGGTTGCGTTAAACGTTTGCGCTATCATGTAGGGGGTATGGAAGCACAGGATAGATGGCCCTAGCTTCTTATTATCTTTACCTCTTTTAAAATTTCATGTTATTAATTATACAAATCTCACAGAGTCTCAACCTGAATCACGCTGATTCAGGTTCGTTAACAACGCCATCTAGTTTGTTTATTTTTATTCAGTACAAAAATAGTTTTTGAAAGATAATTAAAACTGATACACGTTATTAAATTAAATATTTAATTAATTATGACAAAGAAGTATAACTTCTCACGCGCGTACAAAAGTACACGCACCCTTTTTATTTATTTAATCTTTATTGTTTTCAAAAATAGATGTTTGCTTAGCTTATGAAAAACCCTTCTCAGAACGTACAATTTTTTCATTATATCCTACTAATATTATAAATGTGAAAGTTTGTGATCTGGATAATATATGGGATATTTAATATTCCGGAAAACGCCGGCGAAACCGAGGGCAAAGTGCTGGTATAATATTTTAATATAACGAAATGCAATATTAATTTAGGTATATCATACCGTATACTAATACGTGAACTCATAGGCGGCACCGATTCGGCAATAAGTATCACTATGACACGACCCAGCGGGAGAACTATAGAAATTAGCAGAATTAATATCAGACAATTACGCTTCCTTTTCGCGAGGGGCGGATGATTTTCATGGAGCGTGCGCGGATTTTACATCTTCCCTAGAAGACTTGGGCCTTCTAAATGGCAACTTCTCTCTTACTCCATTAGCAGTAAGAGATATATTTGACGACCCTGTAGCCTAGTTGGTAGCGACTTTGCCTGCGAAGCTAGGGGTCCCGGGTTCGATTCCCGGTGGCAGATATTTATGTGACAGATAATTTGTACTCGGGTCATGGGTGTTATTGTGATGTGTTATATGTGTCGTCCATACCTCCCGCGACACAAGTAAAAACCTACTGCGTGGATATGTGTGTGTTAGCGTTTACTTGTTTATTATTTATTTATTTATTTATAAAAACGTTAATAAATCCGTTTCATAAAGGCTCTTCATTGCTAATAATAATAATAAGAATAACTAATCAGATAAAAACGTCCTACACATAAGTAGGCAGGAGTTGCCTTAGCTTATTTATATGTCACATAAATATCTGCTCCGGCCGGGAATTGAACCCGGGACCCCTCGCTTCGCAGGCAGCTTTTACTGCCCATAACTAGGTTATACAATTTTCATTACATTGTATAAACTTGTTATATAAAAGGCAAAAGTGATTGAATAATGTATCAATGCACAGGCCAAACCCTTAGGGCTAGAAGCTTAAAATTTCGCACAGGTATTCCTCTTATGACGTAGGCATCCAATAAGGAAGGATTTTTCAAAATTCAACCTTCAAAGGGGTGAAAAGCCCAAGGGGATGATAAGCATAATTAAACAGTTAGTAAAGAAATAAAAGTGCGTGTGCCTTTTCAATGATACGGGGTAGATGAGAAGAAAAATTCATTCCCGTTTTACCTGTAGGTACGGGAGGTACTCGAAAAACGATTTTGTAGTTTTAAGAGATATGTATATCCATGACAAATTCACAAACTTTCAATTTATAAGATTAGTAGGAGTAGAATAAAAAAATCAACATAATTATTTGGCTTTGACATAATCGACATAAATATAACCATTACATTTAACATTATTTAATTTATAATTAACATGTTCAGAACAAACTCAAAATTAAATTATCCTCTTTGTCAAGTTTATATCAACGTCTCAATTCTCTCTCCGCGTCTGCCCTCGAGACGTCAAACATCCCTCTTGTTCGGAATTTAAAATTCAAACAAACTGGCGAATTCAAACATTCCAAGATGGCGCGCGGCTCGAGTGCTGCCACCCTCCGTATGTTCGGGAAACATTGGAATTTAACTTTGGAACATCGTTTAATGTTAGCGACATGATTAGGTAGGTATAACACATAATCGTCTTAAACTTTAAAAATGAATGCGCTTCCACCAAATATTATTGTTACAACCTGCAAGCGGAAATATTTATTTCTATTTTTAATTTATAATGTTTCCTAAATATTGCCATTACATGTCATAATGTTTATTTTTGAAGTAGGTACCTAGACATTTTTGAAGCAGAAAGAATCAGTATTTTTTTTAATTATAAATTCTACCTGCTAAAATGTTTTTTTTTTCAATACATTTAGAATGGCTGTAAAAATAAAACAAAATAAAAATACGTACGACTTATTAATAAATTAAGTTTGATTAACAAGTGAGATAAAAATTTAATAGAGACGTTACAGATTTGTATCGATACATCAACCATTATTAAATAAATCCACATTATTACATGTTTTCGACCGTCAACAACAGCAACACTAAAGGCATCACTGTTGCGTTGCTGGCCAAAAAAGAGAAGAAAAAGAAATCGAGAACCAGCCAGAACACGAGTCGTTTGGCGGCTGACTCAAGCTAGAGGATTGGTGGCTATCCAGGCAGACCCTACGAAGAAATAATATGATATTATCATTGAAATATTATTACTAACATACAGAACCGATACCGCAAACACAATGTATGTCCCAATGGATTCGTTCGATTTTGAAAGGAGAACGGGGGCTCAATTTTGAAAATAGAACCTCCCGGCGGGACACACATTTTGTTCGAGATGTCTGTTCTATGACATTATACTTCAATGGATATTATGTAGCAATATTTATTTTGTAAGTTTAATACCTATACAGGCAGTCTTTATTATCAAAAGTAAGTTCTTAAAATAATTATATATGCACTTATGAAATTGCTAGTTATTTTTCCTATGCCGGAAATCGAAACAAATGACGTATGTTTGAGGAATAGTGTCAAAACATTGTTGGACGTAACTTGAAACGACGTAAATCGAAACGACGTAAGTCGAGGACTGCCTGTATACCAAATATTAAGTCTAGAGGTAGTTATCTAAGACGAAGACGCATCGCCCTTCTCAAATCCGGTGTTCAAACAAACTGATCCAAGATGGCGGCTGGATGACAAGTGCAGCCGAGAACAAATTCAATAAGTTGTGTCGCGCGGGGAATGCGTAATTTTAGTGTCTTTGTGAGGGAATAGTGCTGCCCTAGCGATCCTTCAATTATCGATAAAATATTCTATTTACACTCAATTAAAATAAAATAAAAATATACTTTTGCTGGCCGACGAGCAGACGAGGCGCCTGATGTTAAAAAGTGGTCATGGTCAACTTAAGCCAAAGCAGCATCAAAGGCATCATCAATGCGTTGCCGATCAAAAAACTAGGAGTAAAAAAATTCTGTCAATTTTAAAAAGCAGTGCAAACCAGGTTTGTATAAAAACCTTACATTGCATGAGTAGTTAATCTTGAAAGTTATTGAACTAGTTGTAACAGGATCCAGCGACTTTCAACAGAAAGGACAGTTTGCTATCATTATCCATCGCTTAGCAGGGTGCACTGCGACTCGCAGTTAAATTGCCACCTGTTTTTGAAGGTAAAATAGTATTTTTTTCAAAACATTGCAAAAAATATAGTAATCTTGGGAAATTCAAGGAAAAAAATTGTACACATTTATTTTTAGTACTTATTTATTTTTCAAAGTGTATTTGTTATTAGTCTTAGCTTTGGTTAACAAAGTCTTATTATTTTTAAAATGATAGATAGTAAATAATGTACAAGAACGGTCAATTTGAAGTTGACGTTTACTTGCCGTGACATGTGAGCAACGAACGACGTGAATTCGTTTCGTTCTGAAATTCCCAATGCTGCGTTGCGGGTGCGTTCCAGTGACAGTTAAAAAAAGCTCGACAACTGAATTACCGATGAAATCATAGTATTATTCGTACTCTATTATTTTTCTATAACATATAGTACAATTGATTGAAATATAGCACAATACTATACAATATAGTACGGGTGGCAACCTTAAATGCGAGTAGGGGAGGTTGGGCCTAAGGATGGATGAAGCCTGTTATACTATAATAATATTATATATTTTGGATAATTATGTAAGCTTCAAATGTAAAATATAAACAATTGACCAAATTTTAACACAAAATCAACGCTTATCTTAAGAATATAACATGCTGGACCTTTATAATCTTTATTAACCACCATTTTATACTTGTTAACAAATTGCCATATTCATAAAAAAGTTATAGTGTTTTGTTTCTTTCACTCCTAAGAAAAACGATGAAAATAAAATATCTTGTAACCGTGCAATAGCTAAAATAGGTTTATTAAGTGTTTATGAACAAGGACGAAAACTTATTATAATAATGCAATACCTAAAACAGTTTTATTATACGTTTATAAATGAATAAGGCCGTTATAGTACCAAACTAACAACGTACAAATCACTTGTTGAACTTAACACGAAAAATGACGCTCATTATTCCCATTAACTATAAATACCCACATTGTATGTTATCAACACTGTGTAGGAGTGTAGGCATTAGACCTCATTTATTAAGCCTTTACAATAGTTTCAAGAAACAATGGCTAAAAGGACAGTAACATGACATAAATCTTCTCCTTGAAGGAGCACAGGAAGGCCTCTTAGTGAGAGCTTTTGCGAATTCACGTGTCATGCTGTAATTGTACTACCTACTTGGGACAGTAATTTGAGGTTTTAACAAGTTTCGTCTGTATAAAAATAAGTAGGTTATTATTATTGAATTTACGCAACAAATTTTATTTTTTATTTCTTGAGTAAGAAAGATTCGGTTTTTGTGAATTTTATGAATTTAAACTTAACAAAATATGGCTCATCTAGTAATATAATGGCGCATCTGCAAAAAGTATACGTGTTTAAAAGTGCATAATCTACATAGTGGTAAATATAATGTCTATACTAGTAACCAAACCCGTAAAATCTGTAAAAACGTAAAAAGAACCCATAAATTAATTTTAAACATTTTTATAAAATTTTTGATCCTCGTTTCTGTAAAATATGACAAACGTAGATGTACCGTTGTATTACTTTGTGAGCGATATATCGGTGTAAATATTTCTTGATAGTAATAATATTGTTCCTTTAAGTGATTGTAAAAATATTCTATGCCCTACTTTGTCCGTCCAGCTTAAAGGAAACAAAGCATATTTAAGATATTAAAAAAACCCAGTTTTCATCGATAAAAACTTGCAACACGCAGCGTCCCTAACCACCATTACTATTTAAATCTAGTTAGAACTTGTGAATATATTTTGTGATTACACGTAAAGTTGGTGCTTGAAAATTCGTTCACGCGCCTGCTTGCGAGTAGCGCGCTAAGAATTAGGGGATGTTTTCATTCCTCGTTAAATTGCATAATTAAACCTTGTAATGGATGGGTGTGTAATGGCAAAGAAGGTTTGGTTTAGTACGGTTTATTATTGTTTCGGTAGTAATACAAACTGTTGAGCACAAAACAATCACCGTAGAAACTTAAACGCGCACATTCAGAACGAACAACGATTAAACAAAATTAGTGGCGCGGACCGCGGAAGCCATCTTGTGAAAAAAAAGTCACCCGGCGCCAGTGGCGCCCGCGCAAGCGGCGGCAAAAACGAACAACCCAACGGGGTTGCCCGCTATTATGTTTTATTTAGGCAACACCACGCTATAACCTATCTTTAGTCAAATATACCTACCGAAAGGTATGCTTAACCTAAAGCAAAGCGTAAAAAAGATAAATTCTGAATATACTTACTTGAATACACATACATACATATTTTAACTTGGAAGTTATAATTTACGAGTAACCGCCCTCGCTTTGCTTCGGTTTTCTTATTTTTTTACACCTTGGGTTACATTATTGGAGTTTTATTAAGGATCCCTAACTTTTTGAAAATATAATATAGCCTATGTTACTCGGGGATAGTGTAGCTTCCCAACAGTGAAAGAATTTTTGAAATCGGTTCAGTAGTTTCGGAGCCTATTCAATGCAAACAAAAAATCAAATCTTTCCTCTTTATATATTAGTATAGATAAACCCTAATTAACATATAAAGTAGATATATCATACAATTCTAATGTTTAATTTTATGGTCGTTACTCGCATGTTTTATATGAAATTTTAAACAAAACTATTTAAACGCTTATTAATTATGTGAAGTTGAGGTCGTAAAGTTGTTATAATTAAGAAATACTATTTTATTTATGACTTAATTTTCTATGTTTGATAAAATCGTGTTATGATCGGAAGGTGTAAGATGCCCCTAAAATACCCAGAATTAGTTAAATACTTAAGTGTAAAAAAATCATTGGCATAGGTATTATGATAATAATAATACCTCAAGTCCGTTTATGAATTTATGTTTATGAATTACAAATCGTGTAATTGTAATAAAAGCGTGGGTTGCATGGTGTCAATGAGTAGAAGGATTATCATTTTGATAATATCTTAAAAAGCACCCCACGCTTTTATTACAATTACACGATTCTTAATTCAAATTTATTTTCTATTTTTTAATTGGATTTTCTATATAAGCGTGTTTTTTTTTTAACTATTATTTATTTTTTAAGTTTTTCGTTTCATTTTTTAAATGAAATTTGGGTTTTCTTTCTTTCTTTCTTTCTATTATTAAATACTGAATTGTCATCGGTTCTCGATAATACTACGAAGAATTTACGAAGTTTGAAAGAAATCTGACCGTATGAAGTGGGTCAAAATCATGTCCAAAGGAGTCAGTTACAAGTCACAAACAAACATACATACAGGTGAAGCTAATATAAAGCGTGTAAAACGACGCTGTAAGATTGTTTACCAAAATGTTTACCAAAAAAGGACTATGTGCTGATATTGATATTAGATTAAATTTATTAGCACCGCGCTATTGGACATCGCTTTAGCAGTTTAGCTAAACAAAGCGTGTTTAAAACGCAACTTGCAATACCTACATCATGTTCTCTAAAATTTGTGCAAATTCGCGCCAAGTTGGCTAATTTTCAAATTGAGAAACTTTGGTACGCCATGTTTAAATTCAAGTTTGAATCAAGATCTTGCAAGATGTCGTCACGACTTTGGATTCAAGTTTTGTAGATTACATATGAATGGTTTATCTGTTATAATTTTAATGGTTAATATTTGTTGGCAATTATGATTAAATTAGAATTAACGGGAGTTTTTAACACATACATGTAAAAAGCTCAATATTATTATTTTTATAAATCTTATTTAAGGCCCTTAATAATAAACCGATCTTAAGATATCTGCGATCTCAAGATTCAGTTTGAGATGCTGAAATATGTCAAATCGTATGATAAAATGACATTTGTAAGATCTGAGATCGCGGTTTTGAGCCGAGATCAGTTTATTAATAAGGGCATAGGATCTGATATATTTGCGGGGCGAGCAATCACTCATTAGAATAGAAATAGGGTATGTAGAGCTTCTTAGGGTACTCTCGTGAGTGATAGCCTAGCGGTTAGAACGTTGGTCTCCCGAACGTAGGGGCCCGAGTTCAAATCCTGGCACGCACCTCTAATTTTCAAATAATTATGTGCGTATTAGAAGTCATCCATAAATTACGTCACACGTTAGGGGGGGGGGGGGGTTGATGTAGTGTGACATTGTGTGACAAGCGGTGGGAGGGTCCTAAATTTCGTAATGTCACATTTCAAAATGGAATAATTGGTATGTACCTATAGGTAAATATAAAAAAAAAGCAATTAATGGAAATAAAACTTATTTCGGAACTGCTGTTTAAATTTAATAATTTCTAGATGTAAATATTCATGATATGTGACATCACACTAGGGGGGGAGGTCTCACAAATGTGACCAGCTGTGACAAGGGGGAGGGAGGGATCAAAACGTCATGAAATTAGTGTGACGTAATTTATGGATGGCCCCTTAGATAAGGTTACCCACGGACCTGAAAAAAAGACGGACGTAACCTCGTCTAATCGAGAGTGAAGCATAGCAATGGCCGCCCGCTTACCATGTGTGCGTAATTTTTGATTCGCGATTGAGGCAGTGAAGTGTCAATGAGTGGGTGTGTGTACTTGTACGAATAGAGAGTTGGTATTACTATGGGTGCTTCACTGAATTTGTTGTTGAGATTACGTCCGTCTTTTTTTTAGGTCCGTGAAGTTACCATACACAATAAAACCAATGGACACGCGTACTGTTCTAGAGATAGATAATTCCTAGTTCTCCGAGTGGTCTTAATTCTCGAACGGAGAACTTGAGCCTCGCTTCAAACTCCGCTTCATATTCCAAGCACGGGGATTCATGCCGCGAAATTGACTCGTCATTTCAAACGCATGTCTTCAGAATTTATTTAAACTTTTAATTTATTAGTGAGAATATTATACTGGCAGAGAATGCAAAAGCATTCTTTCTAAAAGGCCTGCCTTACATTATGTAAGGTACAAAAAAGATTAAATACAAAAAATTAATAAACATTGTATTAATTGATGTTTGTTTGTGAAATTATAATCATGGAAATACATCTTTCTGATACTAAATCAGTTATTTCAGGCGCGAGGAAAATCATACGCAGTTTTGTAATAAGATGTAAGGTCCTGTCTCTCTGTCTAATCACTAGCACAAGGTTTTCCTTTTGGTATTATGTTTAATTAATAAAATAGACGCAATAAAACATCACGAATCACCTGAAAAATTATCTTGCACAAATGTCTACCACTGCTGGAAGTCGAATCCAGAAAACTTCCCTTCCAGACATTGAAGTATAATATCATAGAACAGACATCTCGAACAAAATGTGTGTCCCGCTGGAAGATTCTATTTTCAAAATTGAGCCCCCGTTCTCCTTACAAAATCGAACGAATCCATTGAAAATTGAAGCCGATCGGCGCCAATTCATTGGGACATACATTGAGTTCGCGGTGTCGGTTCTATATGCTAGTAATAATACTTCAATGCTTCCAGACCGCTTTCAGAGGTCGGTTTTTTTAACGAGTCTAGTGCGTAATATGGCTATAAGTATTACGAGTATAATCATAATTTTATACGCAAACGATACATAAATAATTAATAGAAAGACCAAATTTTCAAAAATAATTTAAAATAGTTCTCAATTCACTTCTTCTGAATGTAAGTATATTATCTGCATATGCATGCATATATACTTATTAAAATTAACCTTTTAAACTACCAACATAAACAAACCGCTTCAAATAAAAATTGCGACTAGAATATCCACCGGATTAAAACTTGGAACGCAGAACCAATCCCGCCGAGTTCCTATTTCAAACGCTTCCCGGATACCCGGTTCCTTCAGAGAGAAGTAAACAAAATTTCTGCAAGGATATGAAGCGCCCCCTAGGGGAATGGGGACTAGTTAAGGTTTTTTGCTTGTGTACGTATTATACGTAGTAAAATGGAAAGAGTATTGTTAAATTGAATAACGACTTTTATTCCAAATAGGTTTTTTATTCTTTATTGTGAAACGAGTTAAATATGTATATAACAATTATATTCATTCTTATCTTGGATTTAAAGTTATACTTAAATCGCTTTTGATCTAGTTTATGCAAATAATTATTACTATGGATTCTAACAAAACCATTTTACTTAAAAAAAACTTGAGAGGCGTCAAGGGACACCCGGATGGAACGAAGTTTCTTGCAGTCAGTACTAGGATAGCAAAAATATGCAAGCGAGTGTGCAAGAAACGAAAATATCTGGCTTGCTTTCAATGTAAAAAAAAACTACGACGGCAAAAAGTGTCGTTACAACTTTTCGTTACAAAATTTTTCGCCTAGCCCTTTCGCAACGCGCGATAAGGAACTTCGTTCCAAAATCCACATCACTAATTTATTGGGTAATTTGGGTATGTTAAAAATAAGAGAATGATTAATTACAGAAGGTGCCATACAAATAATTACCTGGATATTTATAACTATGAAATATACACATGGAATAATATGTATCAAAACAATGAGAACTTACAAAGATGAAAGAACACTTAAGAAAATTATATTTTCTCTTTTCTATTCAGTATCTTTCTTAAAAAAAGCGCGAGAGTAGGCAAATCTAATCTAATATTATTGTACTACCGATCCGCGTGAACTACGGCTAGTTGTACTCGTAGACGGCGGGGTTTTTAAATGTGTGCGTGAGGGGGTTTAAGTTTTTTAGCGCGGGGGGTTTTTAGTGGCGCTGCGATCGTTATTTTAATCTGTGGCGTAATTCGGAGGCAGAGTGCCGTCTAATTGCGTTTGCCTGCTTCGAAGATCCAGTATAGTTATTGTATTGAATAGGTTAGAAAATTGATTTAATTTTGTCGGGCCTTTTCGAAATAATGAAATAATGATTTGTTTTATAGTGTAATGTAAATTGAAATGTAAATTGAGAGCTTCGAGAAATTTGGTTTTTAAATGTATAATGATTACGAATCTAGACACAAGCCTACGATGTGGATTTGTCGTAAAAATATTGCTTAGAATTATTTTTGTGACTTACCGGACTTACGTAATAAATCTTGCAACATGAAATAAAAAACCAAAGTTTTTTTTTTAAATTCTTAAAATGTGTTATTTGCTTTTAGAAAAGCAAGTTTGACCCATTTTTAGATTGAATAGTAACAATGTATTGCAACATTTTTAGATTGAATAGTAACAATGTATGTAATTGCATTGTTTATCAATAAAAATATTTAAAAACTCACTTCTACGTTCACATTATTATCCCAATATCTTGTCTAACGTGCACAATAGCAAAATGTAATGTTTGCCACTAAAACCACGAGACAATAAATTAAATTCATGCATTTTAGAACAGCTGAACGTTTAAAAATTCACCGAGCCAACCCGTTCAGAAGGCGAAGAGCAAAAACCGATGCATCCTTTCTCATTCGTTGTTAAGTATCCACCCCTTTTTTCCACCCTAAGAATGCTTTAAGGCGGGTCGGGTGGAGGGAGGCGGGGTGGGTTTTTTCCACCCTTTGAAGAATTGCCCCAAGGCGGAGGGTGGCGCTGCGTCTGTGTGCGTGTAGTTGTAAGTGTTATTAAATGAATTGAAAAGGGTAGAGTTTTTGAACGCGGTCGATAATTCTTGCGGTTTGCGCGTTGGCTCCTAGTTGCCTTTTTAGTCTGTTTTACTTTTAAGTTTTGTGATAGTTTTTAAATTAATATTGCCTTTTTAGTCTTTTTTACTTTTAAGTTTTAGTAACGTTAGTGATAGTTTTTAAATTAATAACGTGAAGTTAAGTACCTTGTTGTTGTGTAGGTAAAGATAATTTTGGTAAAGATAATTTTGCTACACTTATTGATGTGTAGGTAAAGGTAAATGGGAAGTTATTAGATTTGGAGTGTGGTGGTATTTTAAATTTAAGTGATTTAAATTGATTTAATAAGATACATATTTACGTCGATTTTAATTCGGTAAAATAAACAACAGTCCTATGTGATCTAGTGAAAAAACTTTTAAATTTTGCTGTTCAAAATATGATACAATGTCATGAATGAAAAATTGTCGGATAGAATATTGATATGATAGTAGGTATGTACATAAGGTTTTGTGTATATAACTAACTAGTATATTTTAGGAACCTAATTAATGAAAAAGTGAGATTATTGGGAACTTTTTTAATAATATCATCGCAAACTATTACTACTATTATTACTATTATTTACAAAAGTAATCTAAAATTCCTGATTATTAAATGTTTATTCTGTTTTATTTGAAATATTATATTTAAGTGTTTTACATTGTATGTTCACGATTTTAACAGGAGAGGTGAAAATTACAAATAAGCAAAAACAAAATCTTTAAAAGTGAATTTTGGTACAAACAATACACTTAAAAGTGAATCTTAGTTCAGCAAGCCCGTTCCACAGGACGTTAATAAGAAATGTCTTCTACAGCATTGAAAGAGCTCCGTGAATAATGTTATCGGAACGCCGCGCAAAGACGGGAGATAAGCTAAGGCATTCGCGTTTAGCTTGTAAGTCGTGAACACGGCTACAGGGTGTGCTGTTTTTGTTTTTGAATAAAAATATTGACTTAATTTTTTAAGTCTTGGCTGCTAATTATTTGGAATTAAAGGAAAATATGCTGTACGTATTTCCATGTGTATTTATGAACATATATGTAACTTTATATTTTATTTTTAATATATTTTTTAAAAACAATGTGCACACTAAACAGGTTCAATTCTACAACATTTCTTATTATAGATCACGGTTACAATGGACCCCTAATATTGCCCTATGAGAAAATGCCATACCTTAAATTTAAAACTCATATTAAAAACATTTTTATGACGAAAGGGTTATTACAAATTAGATGAATATTTTAAAGACAAGACTTGGACATGAGTTTTATAGATATAGATTAATAAGTTCTATCTGTAACTGTGAGTAGGCAAGAAACAACCCGGTAGTTTCTTGCTGCTAAACTCCTGGGCCCTCTCACTAGGGCCTTGTTGAAGCTTTGGCGTAGCTTGCATGACTTTCAAAAAGTGTTTGTAAACCGAAACAATTTTAAATAAAATATTTAAATTTTGAAGAAATAAGCAGTACCTACCTACTATAACTCATTTAACGAATTTGTGTCAAATTATGAGAATTAGTTCCAAAAATTCAAACCGTCGCCATTATCCTGGAACTTTAATTACTTTTAATTTTATATTTTAATTATTTCATTACGTTCTAATTAAAACAAAACTATCTCAATGACTGGTATATACAATGTATACCTATACAATGTACACTTCAAGTTTAATTTAAATTTTTTTCATAGTAAAGTACGATAACTTTATCAGCATCTTTCTACAACTCTAAATTCATACGAAATTGCTTACGAATTAATCGATCACCAATCCAGAACTATCAATTCAAAAATGAACCTTCGCAAATGGGGCGTTCCATTCGAATTACAGTAGAAATTCGCACCCTATATAAACATTTGCACCCCGAAATCTTCGCGAGTCATTACTCGCGTCTTAGGGTGGTTCAAATCTCCGACATTTTATCTAAATGGCGGCCGGAATGAGAGTCGTTTTCCTAATGACCTAAGAACTAGGATCTGACGCTGAGTTACTGCCGGAGTCAACAACGTTACGTTGATAATTTTGTTGTAATAAAGGTGTTGTAACGTAATTTGGTTTTGTTACTTACGACAGTTTAAAGCGGAAACAATTTTATTCTTGTGTTCCTCACGGTTCTGGAGAATATTTTATAAGTAAGTCATTGAAAAGATATCATTGATTGTAATAATGACGCAATAATTAGTGTAAGTTATAACTTTGTGTTTGTAAGTTGTAATTAACTAGGAAGTTATTTCCTTCATTGTATGCCACAACAAAAATGCTGGCAGTTTCAGTTTCCTATTGTTTTACTTTGTAAATGTCAGTATTTTTTTTATTAGGACTTGGCAGCCAAATCTTTATGAAATTAATATTTAAATTAAAATTAATATTGAATTAATTTTAAAATTTTGTTAAATCTCAAAGGGTGGTTTGCTTGAAATAAGCAATAGGCTTAGAATATCTTATGTAGACCTTTCTTTTTTATGGAATTGCTGACAAACGAGCTGACGATACACCTGATGGTAAATGGATATCGTCGCCCCTGGACATCAGCAACATCAAAGGCATCACTGACGCGTTGTCGGCCAAGAAAGAGAGAAGAGAACAAAGAAAGAACCCGGTCTCTCTGCCTTGAGTCTTTATTTATTTTACAGAAGAGAGCAATACGCGCCATGAGGTTGTACCTCAGGCCTAGGAACTCGCTTAAGGATCTCTTTAAGAAAATTAATAATTCTAACTGTGATGTCACAATATATATTGGATAATGTTTTGTATGTTAAGAAATATTACGATAGTTTTCTTAAGAATGGTGAATATTAATACGAGGAACATGGCTCTGTAAAACTGTTGGCTCATTCATGTGTACATGTGTAAAAATATATAATAAAATTTGTATGTATAATTAAAATTGACGGAAATGCCATACTTTTTTAAAACTCATATTCTTATGACGAAAGGGTTATTAGAAATTAGATGATTATTTTAATGACAAGGCTGCTTAGACATGGGTCTTACAAATATAGATTGTAAGTAGTTAATAAGTGCTATCTATAACTGTGAGTAGGAAAAACAACACCCCGGTAGTTTCTTGCTGCTTCTTCTCCCGGGCCCTCTCACCGTAGGGCCTTGTTGAAGCATTGGCGTAGCTTGCAGTACTTTAAAAAAGTGTTTGTAAACCAAACCAATTTTGAATAAAAACATTTGATTTGATTTGATTGAACTAAAATTACATATACTAATATATAAAGAGGAAAGATTTGATTTTTTGTTTGCATTGAATAGGCTCCGAAACTACTGAACCGATTTGAAAAATTCTTTCACTGTTGGGAAGCTACACTATCCCCGAGTAACATAGGCTATATTATATTTTCAAAAAAATTAGGGATCCTTAATAAAACTCCAGTAATGTAACCCAAGGTGTAAAAAAATAAGAAAACCGAAGCAAACCGAGGGCGGTTACTCGTATATAATAAAGATACTATTACCTGTGTTTGTGAGCTACTTTTTAAAGAACTTTAGGGCTCAACACTACACATAGCAAATTAGAATTGATGATAACATTATAGATGGTAGAGCATACTAATTTAGCGGCAATGAATATTAGTTAAATTCATTTTATTCTCGTTGATAAAATATTGAAAATTAATGTGAGTATATTAATATAAGATAATTATTATTACCATCATAAAAATGCAGGTCTTACCATATACCTTTGTGTATATAGGTACTATGGTCTTACAGTTAACATGAGCATAATTTATGGCTTGCTAAATCTCAGTCTGATAGAGCCTAATTTGTAACTGAAACAATTTTAGTATATTAAATAAAATTACAATTTTTATAAGGACATATACCTCATTATAGTTTTATTACATTTATTGATCGATTATTTAGAATAATAAAATTATTGTTTTTTGTTAAAAACATGCTTTTTAGCGCACATTAAGAGTAGTATCTTAGTTTGAAATTTGCACTTAAAACGTCTTTGTCAATTTTAGTAATAAGTATATCTTTAAAAGTATCTAACTTAACAATAAAAAAATATAAAACAACTAAAAGCGAGTATAAATGAAACAGCCAGCTGCAACCACAGACTAATGCCCTAACATATCGATATCGGACAATCGAATCGATTCGATTCCGGCCGCAACTAAATCGATACAATTTCATTAGAGCGTTCCGCCACAATAACGGTTTGAGATTCGAAATTTAAACTCAACGGAAATTTTGCGAGACGGCAATCTGGTGCTCGGAGCAATTTAGCTCTAACTGACTCATTTGGCGAGGGGGGAGGGGAAGTCTTCGCGGGGGGAGATGATTTGTAATTTGTTTTCTGTAGCTGGCTCACGAAGGACGGGTAGACGGATGCTACGGTAATCTGGCGAAGAAAATTAAAATAATATCGTTTTTGTTAATTTTTAGACTAAAGACGCCTGAGGTTATAGGTACGTATAGTTGGTCCATTTGCTGCGGCAAACTTCATTTGACAAAGGCAAAAGACAGAAATGGTAGTACAAACAATCGATCCTCTCTTTCTATTCTTATAAGACAAACCAACTGTATACTTACGATATAATTCTTGACAAAAAATAGCTGAATTCAAAATTAGGGATAACTCAAAAACTATTCATCTGACCTCGCCCAAATTTAAGCTTTCATTTAAAAAAAGAATCATTAAAATAGAATTACCCCGTCGAAAGTTCTGAGGTAATAAAAAAAATACAGTCGAATTGAAACCTTCTCCTTTTTTGAACTCGGTTAAAATAGCTCGGCAGCTATTTTATCGATTTTGATAAACGCAGAGTGATAGATTTCACTCAAGTATTGTTTATGAAATGGTTGTAATTACACTGTGCACTGGCAATCATTGTGAGACTTCAGTGTTTTTTGTGAATACGGGCCTTTTGACCATAGAGAAAATAATTCAGTCAGTAATTCAAAACTATATTAATAACTTAAAAGTCCTAACTGTAAATTTTATAATAAACGCAATTTTCAGTTGTGTCCGTATGTCCGTCGCGCCAGCTGAGTGATGCCGCTGAGAAAATGCAAGCCATTTCATTATGTTTTCTCGTTACGACGCGAGACTGATGGGCCCTGCCGGCTACCTGCCTGCTACCTGCCTCTGTCTGCCTCTACCTGCCTTTACCTGCCTTTACGTGCCTCTAACTACCTCCTACACCTATAACCACTGTTCTTAGACAAATGTTTCTAAAAGGGTAGTTTTAATAACAATTTGGAAACTAGTTCCGGAAAAATCAAACATTTTTTGAATAATTGAATTATTTGAATATATTTTTTATGGAAGTAGCCGGCAAACGAGCTGACGATCCACCTGATGGTAATTGCTATCGTCGCCCATGGACATCAGCAACACCAAAGGCATCACTGATGCGTTGTCGGCCAAGAAAGAGAGAAGAAAAAAGGAAAGAAAGAACTGGCTCTCAAGCCCCCAGCCGGAACACGACTGGTTAATAAATTATTAACGATTAATAATTTTTTGAATAAATGAGATTTCCTGATGATCTTGCTTTTTCTTTCGGGTCCACTCACAGTAGGGCTTTGTTGTAGCAATGTCATAAAATAATAATGTACAAAAAGTAATTTTATAAAACCTACTTCGAATAAAAAATTAGATTTTAATTTTTTTTTCTGTTTACAAGTAGATTTGTCATTAAGATTAGTTAATAGAGAGTCATCTCTATTTTAGGATTTTGCAGAACTGTTGCATAAAGACTTATTATAATCTAAATTTTACTTACAAAAAATAACCGACTTCAAAATTACTCAAAAACTACTTGTCAGATCTCGTTCTTTATGTGGGACTACACGACAGGCACTTGCTTTCGATTAAAAAAAGAATCATCGAAATCGGTTGGCGTGATATTGAGTTATTCGTCCATTTGTCGCGCACATACTTAATGCAAATTTAAGACATAAATGGTTTTCTCATGGATGCCATTGTCAGATCTCAATAAAATTTAAGTGGGACCACGTGACAAGCACCAGCTTTCGTTTAAAAAAACAATCATCAAAATCGGTTCACCCAGTCGAAAGTTCTGAGGTAACAAACATAAAAAACAATACAGTCGAATTGAGAACCTACTCCTTTTTTGAAGTCGGTTAAAAACGTAAAAACAAAAAGTTATCGTTACTGGCTGACAGATAATGCACGGCCTCGTCCTAAACCTACAAAGGATCTTTGGAGATGCATCCCCAGGGGTTGAAATAGAGAATGGCGGTTTGTTTGAGTAAAAAGTAAAATTTCTGCGGAAGTCGCAGGCACAAGCTTGTAGCATACCTATTATTAATTATTAATTATTAATATTTAATATCTTTCATACATTTTTGGAAGTACTGGTATAGTCCCACGAAATAAACAAGCCGTACTTTTTGATCAAGGTAAAAGTTTTGTCGAATTGTAATATTTTTTTAATCAGACCTTAGAGCTAGAGGCTCAAGCTTTCAAGCTTTTGAAAGGCTTGGCTCTTCATAAGATCTGATAAATGTTACAGGAACAGTAAATGACACACACATATACACAAATATACGCATATTATATACATAGTATATATTTACTTACTAGGAATCTGTTATTAGGAGCATTCACAATAGCCGCAAGTTGAATATACTTAGACTAAGGGCTTGTTTCACAATCTTCAAGTAAGTCCGAAGTAAGCTATTCGTTGGTTAAGTTGACATTTCGCGTATGTAAAATGACACTTTAACGTCACTTTAACCGGCGAATAGCTTATTCAGGACTCTACTTGAAGATTGTGAAACAAGCCCTAAGTGCGTATTAATTGCTATTATGTGTAATAATAACACTGGCCACTGTCAATATAATAATAATCTTCATTTATTTCACTTTAATGAACATGTTTTAGTTATGTCACTATCACTGTTTATTATGTCACTTTATCATTAAATTTATACAAATTACGTCACTCAAGTATTAACAATGAAAAGAAATCCACATACAAGCACAACCTAACCACTTAAACTTATACTTAAATATAAAAATGATTTTTTTTTAACATTTTCAATCGATTCGATTATATTTTTAACGACATTCAACTCCAAGAGTCGAAACGAAAATGATGACATGTATGTCCAAATGACCAGCGTGAGAAACGAAACATGTTTATGTCAAAAAAATATTCCCAAAAACAAGTTTGAAACGGTCAAGAATTACAAACTGGTTTCTTATGATAGTCCTTGAAGGGTTAAGATTCTAAAACGATTCTTAAACGGGTTTTTTTGGGGTCGAAATGACCGATGAACGGACACCGGTCATCGTGGGAAAGTAAGGGTGGAACGTAAGGGTTGTGTAATTGTCGCTAAGAATTTAAGGGATGTTTAGCAAGACATATTGTTTACTCTGATTTTGGAAGTTTGAGAAATTGGCTTTTGATTAGGAATTTGTGTTGTGCAAATTGAATGTAATTAAAATATTTAAGCACGCAATTATTTTTAATTTATATTTTCTTTTATTTATTTATTTATTTATTTAATTAGTACGGTAAACAAGTGATAAATCTATTAAATTAATAGGGAAAGAGAAAACCGTTTTTCTCCTATTTTTAGAAGCCTGTTTGGTATAGTTATTATTTAAATAGAGATAAAAAGCAGAAAGATAAATTCAAAGTACTATAATAGTAAGTATGTTACAAATACATGATGTATTAAATCAAATAAATTATTCAATTACGTCAATGTGATGTAACCCTTTGATAAATTGAATTATGGTCGAATTTCGATTGTACAGCTAGGTGTAAATAAATAAGAAAATCGAAGCTAAGCGAGGGTGGTTACTCGTATTAAATAAAACAAAAATAAAATTAAAAGTTATCTATTCAAAAATTACTTTAACACATCGGAGAAAACTGAACTCAAATCGACTAATTCGTTTCTGAGATTAGCCTTATTGTTATAGGATTATTTAGGTTAACCAATCAGTACTTACAGATTTTATTTATTTAACCTTTATTGACCACAATAAAGTACCATGGTACATATTGACCCAAGTAGAAATGTGCGAAAGACGGTTCGGGAGGGCAAATTTTTACACATATACATATTAATACCTGCACAAAAATACACAAAATACGTATATAAATACATAAATAGCTGTAAATACATAATTTCATATATACGTACATAGACATTCTTAATTAAAATGTATTTCATGTAAATAAATTGATTTGTTCCAGTTTTGTAATGGCAGTAGCATCTAATATTGGAAGCCCTAATTAATATCGATAGCACCTTCCTGTTTGCTAGCCGACGAACAACTGGTTGTAATGGCTGGGGATTTGGGAGTCGGTTCTTACTTTCTTTGTTTTTTTTTATTGGTCAGCAAATTAAGGCGATTAATGTATGATTAAGGCGTTTATTATGCTTGTGATTTCGTTTTATTAAACCAGGTGAAGGAAGTTAAGATATGGAGGAACCCTTACTAACCGAACTGGTTACAGATATAAAGATGTGTTAAAAAAAATATTTGAATTTTTTTATAAATATAAAATATATGAATCTGCACATTATATATTATGACCATCAAACTATCAGTTCACGGAGCAAAGGCGAGGCTCTTACAATTGCCTAAGTAGTGACTTAGGCTTAGTACCTTACGTTTAGATACCTTACCTTTAGTAGCACCTTCGTAGTGACGAAGGCTTAGATACTAGGTACATCCTTGTATAATTTTTAGGGTTCCGAAGTAGAATCGGAATATAGTTTCGTCATGTCCGTCCTTCTGTCCGTCAGTCCGTCTGTCCGTCTGTCCGTCTGTCCATCTGTCCGTCTGTCCGTCTGTCCATCTGTCCGTCTGTCCGTCTGTCCGTCTGTCCGTCTGTCCGTCCGTCTGTATGTCCATCTGTCCGTCTGTCCATCTGTCCGTCTGTCCGTCTGTTCGTCTTTCCGTCTGTCCTTCCGTTTTATTTATTTATTTATTTATTTATTAAGGTTCACCAACAGTTTCTACATGAATAACAATGTGTAGTTACAAAACAAAATGTCATAATATGCTACATGCGAAACCAATTACAGGCAAACACAGCTTTCACCAAGAACTGACACAGTATGAAGTGTGGGTAACCAAATAAAAAGTATTAAATTACATTATATAAATTAGAAATAAAAACAAGAACACGAACGCGGTCTTTACAAAATTGACTACTGACTTACTAGTAAATGCATATTTATAAAACAACAAAATAGATTTATCATTATATAATTATCATATTACATCAGATATCTTTTAGAAAAATTTTGATCATTAAGATGGAGATACATTTCGCCGGCAGATGATCTTAATAAGAGAACGAAATTTATAGATGCTGGTATTGCTAATATCCAAATCCTCAAACTGATTATATAGCCTGCTGAGGCGATGTATTGGTGAGTTTGATCCTAACACTGTTCTTCGTAACGGAGGAACCAAAGGAGTTACTTTGCAACGAGGATACTGATAAGGCACTCTAAAGTTTATAATTTGTAAGAGTTGTGGGCAATCAAGGTTGCCTCTTAAGAGTTTATAAAGAAACATAAGGTCAGTTTGATCCCTACGATCCTCTAGAGAGACAACCATAAATTCTCTTAGTCTCTCGTTGTAGGATACCGATTTCCTTGCAAAAGTAGTTCCACGAGCTATGTGCCATAGGAATCTTTTTTGGATTCGCTCCATTCTTAAAATATGAACTGAAAAATGAGGACGCCAAACAGTGCTGCAATAATCAAGTATGCTGCGAACTAGTGAGTAGTAAAGGGTTTTTTTCGTTACAAGGCTTTTAAATACTTTTCCTTGACGTATGACAAATCCAAGCATGTTAGAGGCTTTTTTGATAATATAGTTCATGTGTGGGACAAATGTTAGTTTACGATCAACTATTACACCTAGGTCTCGGATTGTATCGACTTCTTGGACTAAGTCTTGCGAAATGCGATACGAAGTAGAAATAAAATTTAATTTTCGTGTAATTTTTATATGAAAACATTTTTTGACATTTAGTGTCATTTTATTATATTGGCACCAATGAGTCAATCTATTTATATCCTCTTGTAACAGATCTGCATCATCAATTGATTCTATACATCTAGCCAATTTGAGATCGTCAGCATAAAGAAAGGGTGTCGAATTAAGAAAGCAGTTAGTAATGTCATTTACGAATATATTGAATAATACTGGACCTAAATGTGAACCTTGCGGTACGCCCGATTTTATATCCCTAAGTCCCGAGTCAAATCCGCCTAACACTACATAAAATGATCGTCCGGTTAGGTAAGATTGCAGCCAATTTAAAAAAGGCCCATGGAAACCATATTTCGATAGCTTATATATTAACAGTTGATGTGAAACTCGGTCGAATGCTTTCGAAAAATCAGTATATAACACGTCTACTTGCTTATTTGAGTCGACAGCATCGATCAGGAACTCGAGGAAAGATACCAGATTAGTACTTGTTGAACGTGAGGCAATAAAACCATGTTGGTGGATAGAGAATTGCTGCTTCATATGTGACTGTATAACAGGACAGATAAGAGATTCAAAAATTTTTGCAAATGTCGATAATATAGAAATAGGTCTATAATTAGAAACTAGACATTCATCCCCATCTTTGAAGAGAGGAATAACTTTAGCTGATTTCCAACACTGAGGAAATGTACCCGAAGTTATAGATTTTTTAAAGATATAAAACAGAGGCTCAGCAAGGTTGTGCATGCAATTAGTTACAAAAATCGCGGGTATCCCGTCTGGACCAGCTCCCTTGTTACTATCTAGGTTTTTCATTTTCATAATTATTTCTTCAAGAGTAATTTCTACTGAGGCCAAACAACTGCCCGTAAAGTCCATCTCGGTCTGACTGTGTTGTTTACCTGTACACGATTGATCATCAGTGCTGTACACAGAAGAAAAGTAGTCAGCGAAGAGGTTACATATCTCCACCCCAGTAGTGAAGTCGACATTGCCATCGGTGAATTTTGAGGGATATGTACTAAAACCTTTCCGCTTGGCTTTCATATACGACCAAAAACCCTTTATGTTTTTACCTATCATATCCTCCACGCTGTTAATATAAGAATTATAACAATCTAATAATAATTTATCGCATAATTTATTTAAATAATTAAGCCTAATTTCGTCCAGGGGGTTTTTATACTTTTTAACTTTTTGCCTCATCATATCTTTTCTTTTAAGACTTTTGATCAAATTACGGTTGAACCAAACTGGGTGCTTATTATTATTCGATGGTGCATGAAAGGGAACAAATTGTGTAATAGCCAATTTGATTATGTGATAAAAAGTATTCAACATGTCATTTACATTCACACATTTAGAAAAGTGATCGCGCCAGTCCTGTTTAGCTAAGTAGTTATTTATTTTCTCATAGTCAGCTTTCCTGTAGTTTGGGATTTTTATGTTATTATTATATTTTAGCATGTGCTTGGAGAGAAATGAAATTGTCAAAAGTAACGGCGGATGAAATGTATCAACATTAACAAGGGTATCACAAACAGAATCAACAGTACAAGAATTTAGATTACATAAAACTAAGTCAAGAACTTTATTTTTATGATTAACAATAGTGTTGTATTGTTTTAAACTATTTAAAAAGGCAAAATCAACAAGTGATTGTTCAACATTAGATAACTTAATTTCTGATACTGAGTCGTACACATGCTGCCATTGTATGCCACCCAAATTAAAATCACCAATAATACATAAAGGGTATTCACAGATCTCTAGAATATTATTACAGTTATGCAAGAAAGTATCTAACACTGGGGACAGTACCGGAGGAGGCATATAGACCGCACAAAACACAATTGATTTTATTGCATCCTTATGAGGAAGGTCGACACGTATCCAAATATCTTCGCATTTACTTTCTCAATTTTTCATTCTAGTAGAATTAATATGCCTTGAAACAGCAATAATTACGCCTCCACCTTCCTTACCAGGATGAAAACCGGATGACTCTCTGTCTCTTCTGTATACAATATAGTTATTATTAAAAATTTCACTGCTTAAGACACTACTATTCAACCACGTCTCAGTTAGAATTATAATATCATAATTTACACAACAAATATTGCGATAGAATGTGTGTGTCTTGGTTCTAAGACCGCGCGTGTTCTGATAATATACTTTAAGATTTGACATACCTAACTAAGCAAAAAAAAAAAAATAGACAAGTTAACACAATATAAGAATTTTCTACTTATAAATTTTAAGAGGAAAATACACTAATGATTACTCCAATTTGCTCAGAGAATTAAGATTTTTAATAATAATGTAATCTGAAGTTTCGGTTTTTCTCATATAAATTTTGCCATTGCGCACCCATACAAACAGGTATCCCTTCTTCTTGGCTGCTGCCCTGGCTGCTGCATGGAGTGCCTTATTGGAAGCTGAGAGGTGTTCGACAATGAATATAGGAGTATTCTCACTACTCAGCCCAATATGAGAAGTATTGAGCTTATTCTTGGAGTTGGCTTTATTAAATTTGATAGAAGCAGCCAAGAATAAGTCACGGATCCTTGGTGAACAAAACCGAACTACTATGGAGCGAGGTCTGGTGCTCTTTGGATTAATTTTGGCTATACGGCTGCAGCTTAATATGTATTCATCCTTAATATCACAATTGATGGCTTGACTGATACTTTTAACGATGCTAATAACGTTTTCATTTTTTTTCTCCGGCACACATTGGATTTCCACATTGTTTCCGCGGGCAAACTGCTCTAACTGGTTTATTTTGGTCAACAATTCACTGTTTTCTGACCGAAGGGCGGCATTTTCAGCTTTTATATCTTTCACGATAACTGTAAAACTGTTCTGTTGCGTGATGACGTCGTCACATTGTGTAGTAACTGATGCTAAAGAAGACTTTAATTCCGACAATTCTTTTTGAATAGGTATTAATTCAGCCGTAATTGATGAACGTATTTGTTGGCTGAGTCGTAAAAAAAGATTGTCCATTTCACTGTGTAACAAATCCTGTACCACGTCTCTGACGTCGTTACGAGTCAATCCGCAGTCGACCTTGGGTGGCGACTTCAATGCAATTCTTTTAGGCGGTCTCGTTGTTATATTATTATGACTGCGGAAGCGTAACGGAGTGTTATCACCATTGTCACCCCTCCACTTACTAGCGCATAAGGGACAAAGCCACGATTCTTGTTTGCTGGAAGAAATTTCCTCGAGGCTAGTTGAAGTAAGACAAGCCAAATGATAACCCTTGTTACATTTTCCACAAGTTACGAACTTATCATCTTCTGTGCTATCGGTGCAGCAACCCCAGTCAATATATTCCACGGGCTCAGACATCACTAGAGTAAACCGTAATATGGTGTGATCGGTTAAATATTTTAATAAAAACTTGTTCGAGTAATAGGTACACTCCAAAACGCCACACCGGCCGTCAAGATACAAGCACTTCGCGTATTATAAGATCGTTAGCGCCACGCACAACACGTCGCATACGCCATTTTGTTTGTAATCCAATAGTATTGTGAACACCACTTGTAGTTAGCAACTTAAAACTCGAATATTGTCGTCTAATTTCTTCACCAACTTAACTAATTATTTAGCACGTATGTTTTGTCGATAGTTAGGTATACGAATCACTTGAAAATTAATTTGTAAGTTCACTTTTTACCACTTATTTCGAAATTAATACGGGAGCGAGATAGTATCCGCACGACTACCCACACAAATATTATTTTCAATGTCCTCGAACCCAAACTCCCCTCACGAACGAATCACAAAAAATCACCGATACAAATCCGCAAAGATCCTATGATCAACCCAACCCTCCATTTAACACACCGCACACCAAAAAACGCGGCAAAACACCAAAAAAGTCCAAAACAAACCACTGCACTTCCCTTGCACATTACCCCTGCAAAAAGCATGTAGCCTTAACCGTTAAAAAGAAGAAAAACCCTGGAAAAAGTCTGAAGTACAGCCTTCATTACAGCAGAGGGGTTGAAATGGATTTTTAAGTGGCGCCACCTAGCTGATTTATTGTAAGGACAACAACCTATGGATACGATAGTATGGAGATGGACTTTTTAATTTATTATTGAAATAAAAATGGAAATGCCGCCTTTTTTATTACTAGTTGCGTGCCTTTCTATAATTCTGTTATATTTCTTGGATTTGTACCGCCTCTCAATAACAGGACTTAAAAGTCCACATCACTGGATGACTGTAATTTCATAGAATTCACACATCTTTGAAAACATCTATAGAAAACTTGCAGGCATTTAGGTTTTCGGAAAAGAAAATCTTCATTAAAGCAAATTTGATATAAATTTGCTACAATGGACTTTATAAAGTTTCGAATGAATCTTTTATACTTAGACATTTTCTTACCATCATAATTATGGACATAGTATACAATTATATGGATACAATTTTCCAAATGCTAGTTAATAAAAAAATAGTAACTATAGCCCATGTAAGACTAAAACGGAACGGTTTAATTTAAGGCCAACCCAGGCTTGGCATCAACTAATTATTTGTTTTGACGACCCTTAGCCTAGTTGGTACCTTATTATATGGTTAGTACCCTGCCTGCGAAGTGAGGGGCCCCGGGTTCAATTCCCGGCTGGAGTAGATATTTAAGTGACAGATAAATATTTGTACTCAGATCATGGGTGATAATGTGATGTGTTGTATGTGTCATCCATGTCACCCGCGATGAAACACGGGTGAAAACCTACTGCGGGGATATGAGTGTGTAAGCGTTTATTTAATTATAAAAAAAATACCCGCTACAGGGCACGGACCTCTCAACCTACCTGTGGAGGTTATCTCCATAGTAGGAACCTTTTCTAAGGTACAGTACAATCGACTTAATTTGTAAACCATCTGTTTGTTGCAACTACCGCAAATTTTCAGCATCGCCAGAGAAGACTAATATAAAAAGCCACTAGCCATTGTGCTCATTGTGATTAATTGTATGATTTTTAAATAAAGAATAAACAAAAACAAATCCTACTCCATACTAAGCTATCCGGTACATTTTTTTCCCGCGCCCCAGCACTGATCACTGGTGTTTCAGTTAATTTAACGCCTGTTTGTGGTCCGCCATGCTGCCCGCTGCCCGCTGCCCGCCGAGGATACAGATACAGATACACTGTTCCTTCTTCACTCTCTTTTTGTTACCTGTTTTATTTATTTCGAATCAATTTGAATCTAATCGATAATCAAGTTCGTTTCAGAATGTCTTGTAAGACGCTGTGTATCAGCTATTTGTTACTAGATGTCACTACATTGCAATGTTTTGGGTGTTTTTTTTTGTAGTGTGAAAATTAATGACAAATTGAAATATTATGTTTGGTGAATTAAGTATAATAATTACAAGTTTTTAGGAAGTTGTAATAATACTTATATATAACTACTACTTGTCAATAGATGTCGCTCACTCAATAGTTCCCGATAGTTCCGCTGCCCAGTAGCGCTGTTGTCGTAAAGCAATAAAAAGGTTGCATGAATATTCTTTGACCCAAATCCAATATCTGTAAAGTCCCGTTTAGAAGCGAAAACAAAACAGGAAAAACCACCCCAACCCATCTCACTTACAAGCCAATGAAGCGAGCAAATAAGCGAAAAATCCGCTTCAATGTGGAAAAAAGATAAATGAAAAAAGGGAAAAGGGAAAAATGCGTCATTCGTGATGTTCAGTCGCGCGACGAGTAATTGTAAAAGGTCCATGCAAACACTACGGGATTGAAATTAGCAGCAGGTTCCGTACAAATCTGTTTCCGTACAATCTTGTAAGGAAAGCGATTATTAAATCCGTTACGAAACCGCGTTATTATTATTATGATAATAAAATATATTGTAACACTAATACCTTACAGCTGCAGTTATGAATCTATGCAGACTATGGCAGGCGTCAAAAATATTCTTAAGAAGGGTTTTATCGGAAGAGCTGCAATATAAATAGCTTGTAGCCTAGTTGGTAGCACCCTGCTTGCGAAGAGAGGGGTCCCGGCCGGGGCAGATATTTATGTGAATAGGCTTTTACTAAGTTATTGCGTTTTACCACCCATGACTACATCGCCACTTACCATCAGGTGGAGTTGTAGTCTAGCATTCACTTATGTATAGTAATATATAAAGAGGAAAGATTTGATTTTTTGTTTGCATTGAATAGGCTCCGAAACTACTGAACCGATTTGAAAAATTCTTTCACTGTTGGGAAGCTACACTATCCCCGAGTAATATTAAATATAGGCATAACACAGGCAATATTAAATTTTCAAAAAAAAAATAGGGATCCTTAATAAACTCCAATAATGTCACCCAAGGTGTAAAAAAATAAGAAAACCGAAGCAAAGCGAGGGCGGTTACTAGTAAGATATAAAAAAAGATAAATATTTGTACTCGGGTCATGGGTGTTACTGTGATGTGTTATATGTGTCGTCTATGCTACTCACGACACAGGTATAACTATATATCTACTGCGGGGGTATGAGTGTGTAAGCGTTTATTTATTTTATGTATTAAATATGTAAGTGTTTGTACTCGAGTCTTGGTCATCGTCGGTTGTAATGACTTCACTGTGTATCCATATCACTGTTGACCCTAGTGGTGATTTTTGTTAACTATCTTGTACTGGTGTATCCATCCATCCATCCATCAGCCTTTTGAGGTGAGTACCAGTGTAGTTATTTTTTTTTAATACTCTTTCATCACAATTATTTAATCAAGTAAGACTTGAATAGTTGGTGAATAAAACATCAATACCTAATATTCAATAGCCTGCTTTGCTTTTCCAATCTATATTAGAATATCCAACGGATCCCTGCGACTGTAAAAAGCTCAAGAGGGGAAATGAAAACGGTTTTGATATTGCGAGGCTTTTACAAAAAACGCCGCGTGTCGATTGAAGGATTAGATTCGATTCTGTTGGTACCAACACTCGCTTTATTGAATTCTTTTGCTCAGTTTTTAACATAAATATTTTTATTTTGTTGTTTTATTCTATTATCTTTATAAATTTTTTATTCACTAGCTTTTTAGTTTTGTAGTGGCGATAAGATAAGAAAAAAGAAGCATTTAAATGAACTGTTAGAAACGTGTGTCCTTATTTTGAATTCTTTTAAAGTACAGGTAATGAATTTTAAAAAATATCATAATCTAGTCTCGAACTATTTCCAGGTAAAGCTAATTTTTTAATTATAACGGGAGTAAATATAGAATATTAGTATCATATCAGTGATGTCATTAAATATTCTCTTATATTAGTTTTATTATCTTATATTAGTCTAATGCTGTGTAAGTATTGAAAACAAATTTAAATAAACTTCCAATAAGTATAAAACAGTACTTCTACAGCAATGTTACTTGATTGTGGTATGGTGGGCCTATACTCAATTGATTATAAGAATATAAATTCTTATTGGATTTCATTTTGTTTTTAAAAGAAATTGGAGTATAGTTGCTATTCGATACTAGATGGCGCCTGTATTCAGGTTATGAACTGTATCGAGCACATTTTCTCTCCGCTTGTGCTAAGTTAAAATTATTAAATACATGCTTAAGCAGTTAAAGTTTTTGAATTTGAATTCGAATAATTCTTTATAAATTATTTGTCACTCACAAAAAATACTCTTGCGGCCTTTAATCCATTCATCATATTTTGCAGTTTCACTAGGAAACATCAATAAGTAACTTCTTAAATTGATTATTATATATAATCGATATTTCTTCATGCCAATTATTAGTTTGTATACAGTAGCTAAATACATAAAAAAGTGCTAATTAAGCAAGATTTAATTTGATAACATTTTGTCGTTAACTTAATGTAGAATGCTGATTCTGGTTTAGAATTTACAAAGCGACAAGATATCTACAGGCTGAGGATATAACCAAGCTAAGTATTCATTTAATGTTAGCTAAAGTTAACATTAATTGTTTTTTTGTTATTCTTTCGAACATTTTATGCTCATTACATACTGTACAACCCGCTGGAAAATGACCAATGGCAACAAACCCTTCAACTTAAGATCGCTTATACAGATTAATGATGTCAGCCATACTCAAAGTGTGCTTTGCAGAACCCTCGTGCTCCTTAAAAACTCAGTAAGGACTCCGCAAAAGTTCTGGCCATAATATTATATAAAATATTCCAACACAAAGTGCAAAAGTATTTAATTCTTCCTACATGCACCTAACCCCAGTAATGAAAGGACATAATCTAAATTTTACTAACAAAAAATAACCGACTTCAAAGTCTCAAAAACTAATTTTCAGATCTCGTTCAAATTTATGTGGAACCACATGACAAGCACCTGCTTTCGATTAAAAAAAGAATCATCGAAATCGGTCGGCGTGATATTGAGTTATTCGTCAATTTGTCGCGCACATCTTAACACAAATTTACGACTTATGTGGTTTTCTCATGGATGCCATTGTCAAATCTCAATAAAATTTATGTGGGACCACATGACAGCCACCAGCTTTTGATTAAAAAAACAATCATCAAAATCGGTTCGCCCAGTCCAAAGTTCTGAGGTAACAAACATAAAAAAAATACAGTCGAATTGAGAACCTCCTCCTTTTTTTGAAGTCGGTTAAAAATATTAAACATTTTTACTATACCTACATAATCCTTTTAATATGTAGTTATTCCAAAGGTATTCAAAATAATATTACTATTGATATAATACCAGTATTAATTGACGTTCCATGTAGCCTTCCATGAAATGAAAGACATAGATCATTTCCTCAAGAATTGAGGACTCAGTTTTATGTAAGTTACGTCGCTAATTTAGTCTATCGTAGTTGTTCTATTCTGTATATGTATAATTAATTAAATGTATTCTATTTACTTTTATACATACCTACAGTCAATATTATATCTAGTTATTATTTAAACTTTATTTAACATCTCCATATACCGCCTTTGATGTTTCTGTGTTCCTAAAGGTCGGCTGTCAGAGTTTTTCTGGCATTAAGCCCACATGTTGTACCATTTTTTAAAGGTAAAATAAAATCTATACAAATAAATAAAACTTTAGTGTCTGTTTGTAATAATAAGTGCTTTTTACTAAGTGCATTTGGATGTATACACGGTACATATACGAAAACAACATTTTTTATAACTTTTGTGTGTCTGTCTGTCTGTCTGTTTGTTCCGGCTAATACCTGAAATGCCTGGACCGATTTTGACGGGACTTTCACTGGCAGATAGCTGATGTAACAAGGAGTAACTTAGACAACTTTTAGTTTAGAAAAAAAAATAGTTTGTTAGGAAGTTCGTGTTAGGCAATACGAAGTTCGCCGTGTCAGCTAGTTTTTTTAAATAAATAAATAAGCCTGCATGGTGAGCTACCACCCTTTTGCTTTACTCAGCCGCCAAACGACTCGTGTTCTGACAGAGCGCTTGAGAGAAAGTAGGTGTAAGACTCATTATCATAGGAAAATAATTTCATAATTTCTTTATTGCATAATACATGTCATTACATTGCATACAATATAAATACAATAGACACATGCACCTTGTTAGGTAGCAACTCGAGACAAGGGAGAGGCTGCATTAATCTTGCTTGTTTAATATAGACTAACTTTTCATGAATTAAATTATAATGATAGATTGAATTTGTTTTGAATATTGGACAGGATTTATATTATTATACTGTTAGTATTATTATTTTAATTTAATTATTAATAATGTCAAATTTAATTTAGCATAGATTTTATTATTTTCCCAATTGTCGTCATGTAATATATTAGGTAGGTATGTCACATTTGTTTTCTGTTACTAATCTTCATGGACGATGGTGACCACTTAGCATCAGATGGTTCTGCTAGCGTCAGCCATCTACTAAATATTAATTATTACTCCTAAAGTCTAAAAATTCACAACTCATAATTATCCCACGGCTGGGTTCAGGTCTACTCTGACAACGGGGGGTACAGGGCATAGTCTACCACGCTGGCCAAGTCCGGACTGGTAGACTTGACACACCTTTGAGAACATTATAGAAAACTCTTAGGTGTGCAGGTTTTCTCGTGATGTTTACCGAAATTACTCGTAATACGAGTAGTAAATTTAAATTAGAAAGCACACCACACAAACAAAATGATTATAAATATAATTCATAAAGAAATAATCCGCACCCAAAGACATCTCATTTATAAAGTCACTCGCGTGTTACTAATATTAAAGTACTTTCAACCCGACGGACTTCACAAAAACATCCCATTTCACAACACACCTGATTTTCAAGCGTGGAGAGAGGAACTTTTCACATGGCCACGGAAATGCGAAGCCGAAAAATAATTAGGATTCGCCGTAACTCCGATACATTTCCATTAATATTAAAAACTTTAATGAAAAAAATATTAAAAGGATCCCCCAGAATTTTATCCTTTTTTCCATTAGACGGACCGCTGGAACAGTGAAAGCTGTGGAGACTTCGTTAACATAACATAAAATTTAATAATATAACATTTTTTGTTATTGTTACTAGTGTTACGATACTAAACACTGAACATAAGATAAATAATTCTTTCTACAGGATTGGTCACGGAGACTTCAAAACATGGTTAGTATTATTATAGTCAGAAATAAATACTTATTAGAGTATTATTAGCTTTTCGCCAAATAGAAATATAATCTTTAATGCTAATAAGTGATATTCCAGTTCAAAGTTTTCTTATTAGTCCAAGTATTTTTTTACTTTCGCGATAATTACTTAGAATGAATAATTATTCAACTTTGATTGAGATATTTAGGTATTACTACAACACTGGAAAAAATCTCATAATTTTATTTGCATAGTAGACAGTAGTTGCTAGAAAGTTGGCGCTTAATACTGGATTAATCACCACTTACAATCTGGAGGGATAGCATTTAGTTTATACCTAAAAAACACCACAGCTGGACATCACTAACATCGAACGGTTAGTTTTCGGACAAGAAGGATTCATTTATTCCCCCAATTTTTACATATTTATTTGAAGGCTAATAGAGTACAATCGCATACTACAAATACTATGTTCTACCACAACTTACCATCAGATGTACCTTCAAGCTTAAAGTAAAAATAAAAAAATGCGCAGTAATATTATTATTTTTCAATAAAAAAAATTGTGTGTTAAATTTTCTAATTAGATTATTATTCTTATTAGACTCATATTTGCCTTATACCAAATAGACAAAAAAATCTTTCAAGTTAATAAGTTACATTACATTCCAAAATCTTGTCATTTCACAATTTTATAATGTTATTTTCGCGATAACTACTCCATAGCATCGTTAGCCACGACCGCGGTACTGTCGGCGCCGTAAAATAACACACGACGATGAAGACGGGAAATGTAATCCTTCGGTTTCATTCCCTTCGACTAGAAATAATTTATCATTCGCTTTGCACGCAGACTACTCATAACATACTCGTTCAATGCTTATGTCGACCGTAACTGACCAAGATAAAAGTCTTCGATTGCCGTTAGTGATCAAATTACGTCTTTAACGACCGTAAAGGTCGACGGAGATAATCCTCTTCTAACGGCTATTACTGACGGACAAAGTTGAGCAACGTCTGTAGCTATCGTAAGAAATCTATAAAGCCACAATCTCTTCAACAGACAGTAATTGCTTCACAAATCTGAAGGAACTCTTGTATGGACCGTTAGAGATCTACGAAGTGGAGCAACGTCTTTCATCGACAAGCAATAACAAAAACTAAAAACTTCTAACATAATACTGACAGAGTCATAAAATATATGCTTGTGCTATTTTCATAATTACATAAAAACTTAAACCATTTACGTAGCTGACAGTACTCGGTACCTACGAAAGACCCAGCTTTTTCTTTTCATCCCAAAAATAAATATTTTAATCCGGGGAGTGCTTGGATCCTTCGCCAATTATAAAAAGCCTTGCCACTTGGAGGGCGGGCCCCTACGTACTTTTGTTTTACGATCTCATACGTTTTTCTAAGGTAGGTAATGTTTTGTAAATATGTTTAAGTAGTATTTAGTAGATAACTCTTGTTACTTGGTTAGATACACTTAGAAATAATAGCGATTCTATATTCTAAGATGTTAGTATTATAAACGCAAAATGAATTTACGGATAGATGGATGAACGTTTGTTGGTCCGTCACACACAAAATATCAAATGGATTTTTGATGGACGACGGCACACGGATAGTTTACGATTTGGATAAACGCATAAAATAGTGTTGTATAATAAGTATGAATGACTAGTTAGATAAAACAGAAGTAATGTATTTAAAAAAGAGTAAGAAATCTAATGTTGTAAAAAAAGGATATTCATGCATCTGTGTCACTTTTTTCTCATTATTATCTCTAATCATAATTATATTTATATTTTCTTATGGCTAAAGACTAACAAAACTTACTTTGAGGAATCCCTCATACCTATATAGGTGTATAATTGTGGATATTATAACGATCATTTAACTTAAATGTTTAAAAGTACCTATTTATTTATTAATAGAAATATCTACCCTACAAAGTTATTTAGTAGTTTGACAGACATATTAGTAGGTACCTACTATACCAAAATATCAAAGCTACAATATTAAGAAAACATTCTTGTTAACAACCCCCAACGAAAAAAGAGGGGTGTTATAAGTTTGACGTGTTTGTGAATCTATGAATCTGTGTGTCTGTGTATCTGTGTATCTGTATGTCTGTCCGTGGCAGTGTAGCTTCCAAACGGATGAACCGATTTTGATCTAGTTTTTTTGTATGAACAGGTGAACGATAAATAAGGTGAGTAGGTGACTTAATCGAATGTTCTTAGCTAAGTTTAGTGTTAATAAAACTGTCGGGGTTTTTTTAAATTTTAATTTAATATTATTTACGAAAATAATTACTAAAGCGAAAACATAATCAACCCAAAAAAATTCGCTCCACAGTATCCACTTAATATGAAATTATCTGCGAAATACACTTAGCGGGTCCCTTAAAACCTGGCTACAATGGCCACTCCCTCCGGGAGAAAAATGCTCTTAAACACCCCTTCCCACCCTTCTCGGGTTCATTTTTGAGGACGGCTTTCTTTTACACCCCCAGTACTAAGGGTTGATCACCTTTGAAGAGTATCTTTAGATTTTTCGGTTAACTGATTTTTATTAGGCGTAATACCGGCGAAGGTTTTTAGGTGATTACAAAATATTACAATAACCTACTTTTATAAATATAGTTTAATTTATAGAAAACTGCTTGTAACTTAAAAGCAACACATAATTAAAGATTTAAAGATTTATTATAAAGCTTAACCTATTTTAGTTATTGCACTGTAATGATAATTATGTATACGTTTTGTCGTTTTTCATGTTTGACTCTTAGATTTTATTGTTTGTGCTTTGCTACTTCGAATAAATGCTTTTTCTTTCTTTCTTTCTTTCTTTCTTTCTTTCTTTCTTTCTTTCTTTCTTTCTTTCTATAAATAGAAACAATTTTACAAATGATAATGTTCATAAACAGCGGCTATAGGATGGTAAGTGATGAAATAATGTTTGATCATAAGTTAGGTATCCATAATCCGCGGCAATTTACTTAGCAACGGACTAATCACAAACCTTATAGTGTTCGGTTTTATTTCATTACCTAATAATTTTATCAAAGTCATAACTATAAGTATAAGTACAACTATAACTATAAGTATGTAGTTTGTTCCGGGAAAACTAAGCCTACTGCATTCGAAAATATTCGGTGGAAATCTATAAACTTATATTATCTGTTTTATTTGTGAATCGATTAAAAAAACTAAACAATAAGTACAAGTTTATTACAATACGTTAGTGATTTATCATTATTTTACCTTTCATCGTGAATAAGGACTTGAAAATGTATTATCACACGTCAGAGCGTGAAGGTAATTAGTGAACTAAAATTGAATGTTGAATGACATTTTTAACAGACTTCAAAATATTCAATTCGACTGTACTTTTTATGTTTGTTACATCAGAACTTACGACTAGGTGAATCGATATTGATGATTCTTTTTTAATCGAAAGCTGGGGCTTGTCATGTGGACCCACTTAAATTTGAGCTAGATCTGACGAGTAGTTTTTGAGTTATTTTGAAGTTACTGTCATTGACTGAAAATAAGCCAAAATTATAAGCTTTCACAAATTCTGCACAATTTTTCCACATAAAAATGTTAAACATACATCTACATAGTATATTTTGAGATAAGAGATTACAGTAATTTCTGAAGTTAGCGGATTGAGTGTTTCAGTTAATCGACCACAACTTTCTTACCACACGTTTCACAATTTTCTCATCTTCACCACAATGTTTTCACATTTTTTTCCTAAATTTCTCCTTGATCTTGCAAAAATATGAGTAACTTTTAAAAAAGAGCCCTCAATCCAAACGCACACCCAGGGATCTACTTCGGAGGGATTATATAGGTAATATTGATTTTAATCGTTAATTAATACCATTATTACTATTATTATTTCTCCATGGGGTTCGCCTGGATAGCTACCACCCTTGAGCATGAGTCAGCCGCCAAACCACTCATCGTGTTCCGGCTGGGGGCTTGAGAGCCAGTTCTTTCTTTCTTTTCTTCTCTCTTCTTGGCCGGCAATGCATCAGTGATGCCTTTAGTGTTGCTGATGTCCATGGGCGACGATAGCCACTTACCATTAGGTGGATCGTCAGCTCGTTTGCCGGCTATTTCCATAAAAAAATAAATGATGTCGACTTTCGTATGAATTCAAGAACAGTTTAAATAAAGGATTTAAAGCTGAATTATCTGCGGTTTAATTTCTAAGTAATACCTATTCAGTGTTATTAAAAGGAAAGCGTTTTCCTGGCACTGGCATATTTTCATGTGTGATTTAAAGAAGGGTACAGTTTTGTGATAAGGCAAATTTATAGAAACCAGTCTTCGCAGCCCGGGGCTCGCTTTGTCTGCCCCCTCGACTCCACCTACGGCTGCGTTGTGTGGAGAATGATTCTTCTCCATTTCTTTCGCTATCTTCTCTTATATTACAAAGCGCCTTTCCGAAATGATGGTAGATTAAAAAAAAATATATTTTGTATTAGTGTTTAAACGAATCTGAAATTTTCATTGATTTTTGTATTCCTAATCGTTATTATAAGTAGAGATTTATTTATTTATTAAATAAATAATACTTATTTATTTAATAAATTTTATTTATTAAATAAATAATACTTATTTATTTAATAAATAAATAAATAAGTAGAGATCGTCTACTGTAACAGCAGTAAATTTTAAAATTAAAAATCCTCATACTTTCAGTACTGATGACCTTGAAAAGGCTGAACAGATCTTCATAAATTATAGCTAAGAACCATCTCTATCATGTCTACGTTGTAACAAAAAACTGCATCATATTCGGCCCATTTGTTTAGAAGCTACGATAGCGTAAACAGACATACAGACATTAAAAACACATACCACGTGGCGCATGTTTAATAATTGTTTTAACGTTTAAGTTATTTTGAGAAAACAATTTATGTTACAAAAATATTAATAAACATTTCTACTTCTTTTTTGTATTCAAGAAATATAAATAAATATTTCCATTTATAATAATTAAATTAAGTGGGGGTTCGTTAATTTATAAAGTAGAATCTTTTACTCTATAAATAGAGTAGAGATCTCTCTACTCATCACTTTATGCTATTTTTTTTATAAGATAATAAAATTAAGGATGGCAAATCAGCTATGACCATCTCCTGCATATGGATATCTGTGACAAACGCGGGCCTATTATGAACTTTCATGTTCTAGGTAATTCATTTATCGGGCTGTGAACGACGTATGATTGGCTAAGAAGTGTCACGTGATCGCTTTGGTAATACGAATTTGACGTTTACAGAGCTGCTAATGGCCGGGCTGGAATAAGACTCTAGGAGAGACTGTAGTTGGTTAGTAAGACCTCTGAGTATTGGGTGTTAATAAGAATATCAGTTATTCATTAGTAAAAGGGCTGTGGAAGTTAGGACAGCTACAGTGCTGCCAACCTTAATTTGGATTAAAACTGTAAAGGAGCTTTCAAAAAGCTGTGGAAAACTGTAAAATTCTACTCAGAGAACTGTAAATCTACAGTTTTTCTAATTTTGTATTATAGTTAGCTATTAGTTAATAACATAATATAGTTAGAAAATTATACTTGTAATGTATTCGTAAATCAACTTTAAATCTTAACAATTTGTACTAAAACTGACTCATTTTTAATCTGGACATTCTCTTGGTTTTCAGTTTCATCTTTATTTTTAAAATCGTACATGTTTTTATGACATCTCTTTAAATGGTCATCGTTAGCATTGAACTCATAACAATTTTTAATTTCTGACTTTGTACTTAAAGTGCCTTTTGTGGTGGTGGTAGACCGTTTATTCCTAAGTGTGGGTTATGCAACGATTACTCGTAAAATAAATAACCTTAGTATTATATTTAAAAAAACTGTAGATTTGGAGGTCTAAACTAAAAACTGTGAAGATATCGGAAAACTGTAAATCTACAGTTAAAAGTGTAGAGTTGGCAACTCTGGAGGGCTAGGTTATTCCTGTTAGTAATATTAGTACTAATCGTCCACTTCGTCCAGTCAGTATTCGTTTGTGTCCTAATCGAAATTGGTTATAGAGGCGTTGCTACCCCGGAGGACTGATGCTTATATAAGTGTTTCTGGCAACCAATACCATAAAATAAGTGGGCCGGTAGATTCGCCTTGTGAGAACCATATATTATCTTCTACTTTACACATCTCACCAAAGTCTACTGCATTTTACTCTGCCATGTATTTACAAAGGTTCTACCACCTACCAATGTCACCAAACGGTACTACATTTTTACTCTGCAATAATTAAGGAATGTGACAAAAGCCTCCGCCACATTGCCCACCACGTCCCATCCCTCGTCTTCCCGCGCTCAGTATTTTTTACCCATTACACACGGACGTCAAAAAAGAACGGACATAACCTTGTCTAATCGAGAGTGAAGCATAGTAATGGCCGATCGCTTACTACGTGTGCGTAATTTTGGGGTTACCACAATATGAGCATTTCCCCATTTTTTTTTATGTAATAAATGTATTACTTACTGAATAGTTATTCCGTAATGTACGGTTTACACGTATTAATTAGTTAAGTAGATAACTAAATTTTAAGTAAATTAATAAGGTAAACGAACAATTTAGTAGTTAAAATTTAGTACGCAAGTAAACAAAAAAAAAGATTGAAATTTTTCTGTTAAGTAGATGGGCGGGGCTTATCACTTAAAACGTTCGGACAGACACTTTTTAGTTAAAATTTAGTAAAAATGCATAAGTAATTAAGTAGGTTGTGAATAATTGTATAAACTAAAGAGCTTTACTAAATTATTACGTTTGGACGCACACTAAAAATTCTTCATTTAAAATTTAGTTATCTACTTAAATACTTAATGCATGTAAATCGAATATAACACATTCCACATTCAATAAATGCAAATTGTTATATTTGATGAGATTAATGAATTTTATTAATTGACAACAGATTAAATACACTGGTTTACCCACTTTACTTATAGGGGAGGTACCTAAAAATTTTTTTCAAATTTTGTTCTACCATTATCTTAACGTAATTAATATACCTTAATCTATTCCAAATTTCAGCTTTTTAATATTGTTAGTTTGTAAGCAATACCACGGACAGACGGACAGACATGGCAAACATATAGGTAAGGGTTCCTTGTTATTTAGTACGGAACCCCAAAAATATATATTTTTAAACTAAAGTAAGAAACTCGAGTATTATATATGCTATAATTTTCCTACACATTCTGGGTATTAGCATATGCAATATTGTTGGCAGCACTGGCTGATTTTGTGGTTACAATTTTTCTAGTTTTATTTTGTTAATAACTTTAGGAAAAATAAAAGAAATCAGTGATTAAATTACAAGCTTACTTGTGAAAGGTGATCCCTTTATGTTTTTTAACTGAATTAATATTGTTCTTGCAACTTTTAACAGCACACAAAGGTATTTTTATTATTCTTTATCAACTCCCGTTGTCCGTATGACTCGAGTGCGGTTCGGCGCCGGAATGGCGGCCGATGGTGTCAATGTGTGCGTGTTTACTTGTACGAATAGAGAGTTTGTATTCCGATGGGTGCTTCACTGAATTTGTTCTTGAGATTACGTCCGTATTTCTTTAAGGTCCGTGCCATTACATTTTCATTTTATTTCATATTTCTCCTTTACCGCCCCTGGAGGGGGATAATAAAATTTTTCCCTCTTACCACCCTCTTTTATTTATAGGGACGGTTGCGGAATATGTTTCTCGTGCGTTTTGTAATGAGTCGAATTATTAGGGTTGTTTTTCGAGATTGTCGGCGTTTTTTTCTTATTTCGGTGATTTTTTTGTCGGATACCCGCTCTGGTTTTACGAGATAAGTGGGTAGACGTTAAAATGAAGCGTCCTTCGGGATGCTGCGATTCGTTTTATGAATTGTCGCGTTTTACGATTGTAGTGTCGTTATTTTTATTTGCTTGCTTTTATTCGCTGTAGTCATGCTTCGTTTTTATGTTGTGTGAATATTTTATGATTTTCATTTGAGCAAGAACAACGCTTTGCTGCTAATATTTGTATCTGGAGTTCAAGCGTTTGGTAACGTTGTTACCTGCCCCTTTTTATACGTTCACTGTAGACTAAAGAGACTCTTAGAGTGGTCAGCTCCAAAGTTGACCATCTCTTTCTATTATTCCAACTTGAGGATTTAGTAGCAAAGAAGATCTAAGAAAAATTAAAGAGTGACACTTGAACGAAAACTTTTTCTTTCTTGTTATAATAATTCATTTTATATAATACTTCTACTACCAAAAACGTAAAGGAGGCATTTTACCTATATACCTACTTCAACGCATAAGGCGAAAGATAAAGCGAAAGGAACCTCTCTTCGCTTCTTTTAAAAGAGTATAACATTCGGATAACGGATTCAATCTAATAATTCTCAACTTTTGATTATGAAATTCCTAAATACATTTCAATTAATGTCGTTTATAAAACTAAAATTCTGTGTTGACTTTAAACTTTGACCGTTTCATATCTCCGCCAGGTGGCACTGTCGTAAAACTTTTAAGGTATTTCTATTACAGTTCTAATTAAAGCCTAAGTAGCGTAGTTCTAAAAGAGTTTAACTTTATTTTATTCTCATACTCATAAGGAAATATCGGCGTACTGATAAGAAATTATTATATATCTAAGCTTTAACTTCAATTGATACTATAATTACCTAATAAAAGTAATAACTACATAATTTTATCTTCAGAGGAATAAGACACTCATTCTCAGTCCAACCCAATAATGAAATAGCAAGATGAGTTGTTGCACAAATGTATTTTCTAATATTAATAACCCTGTAGTCATCCTGTAGCGTAAATTAGTATTGTTAACGGTCTCAGGTTCGAAGCCCGGCTTGGGCCAAGTGGCATGAACAACATTTATACGACGTTCAACGTTCATACGAACGTTTACTTATTTTATTATTTGCAAACTTTTTAAATTTAGTTCACTTTTGTTTACTAAAACTAAACCAAACAACAAACAAACTACCTAACTACTTACTAAACAAACGTTAAACCACACAAATTCCTTCACAACAATATTAAAAACAAAGATGGTTCCCAACAAAAACGCTCGCGCCTAAGCATTAAGTTGAAAATTGCTCTGCTTAAAAACCATTAATAACCTTTTCTTCCCCCCGCCATTTGAGAGTCCTTCGTTCATTAAAAGTGTAGAAAAACACCTCTGAACTCCACCTTACCCCTCCCCGCTCAAGAAGAAGAAATATGGATCAATAAAGAAATAGCTCTGTGTCCAATGAAGGCAACGGCTAGCACGCACACAGATGCAACCGCTGTGTCCGGATGGGCAGTTTACGCACACAGCGAGCGTCGCGGAAAAATTTTGTCGCTGTGTGAGTCGCTGCGTTTGTGTAGCCGCAAGAAAAAATTTGGCGGGAACGGAATGCGAAGCGTCTCGCGCAGATTAAATAGGTATTTTATTCGTTTTCGTTCGTGGTATGTCGTGTACAGATAATGTAACGCTGTCTTATAGTTTTTTATTTACTCTACTTGAATTATTTTGTTATGTATGTTATTTTAAAAGGTACAATAAAATTCTGTTTGTAATTTATTATTTTAATTAATGTCATGGCTATAATTTAGATAAATTTATTTGACAAAACTGCCTAATAAGTATCATATATTATGTTTTTGCTATATATAATGGAGTCTCATTATGTCCTTATTTAAGTAATTGGTTCGATCTGCGGATTGTGTTGAAATTTATAATATATTGTGATCGATCGAGTTAAGCACAGTGGGTGCGGTGAGTAGTTGGATAGTTGATCGTTAGTAACAAAAAAATCTTTTGCATTTCCGTGCTTGGGAGGGCACGTAAAGCCGCCAGCCGTCGTTTTCGTAAGATCATAGCCATGGCGGAAGTTTTCCAGCGTAGCGGAGTTTTCTTTAAGCATCTTCAAAGAGACGGGTACTCAGTTACAGTAGTGGGCTGTTAATGGGTAAAGTCGAGGGCATATTGTATTGCAGGTAATAAACAAAATTAAATACCCTTAAAATTACATACAAATAATACATGTAATAAGAAAAAAGAAAAAGTGTGGTTTTATGAAACCATGATGCAAGTGAAACTTTTTTCTGTTTGTAGGCATTTAACTAAAAAAAATTTAGTAAAACTTTTACAGATAAATATTTGTACTCTGGTGTGATTGTGATGTAATGTGTCGTCCATGCCACTCGCGACACAGGTACCACCTACAATAACCTACTGCGGGGGTATGAGTGTGTAACTGTTATTATTATTTATTATTATTATTATTATTAAATTCGCTATAAAAATTAAAAATAACTCACCGAGAGCCTTTTTCCTTTCCCTATAAGCACGAACTCTCTCAGCATTCTGTCTTTTACGGCGTAAAATTAATTCATCGTCGGATCTTTTCGCACTATTCTTGGTTTAACTCTAGTTGACCGGTTTATTTAACTCACTAGCTGTATCGTTATCCATCACGATAAAGTGAATAAAAAAAAACATTTACATTAATATACAGATCGGAACAGAGAAATACCGCGGAACACTTGCACGAATAATTTATACATTTATACAAATAAATAAAATTGGAGTGTGTATTTGTAATATTAAAATAACAGCTTCTTACTAAGTGCATTTGGATGTATACACGGTACATTTACCAAAACAACATTTTTTACAATTTTTGTCTGTCTGTCTGTCCATTTGTTTCGGCTAATCTCTGAAATGGCTGGACCGATTTTGACGGGACTTTCACTGGCAGATAGCTGATGTAACAAGGATTAACTTAGGCTACTTTTATTTTAGAAAAAAAATAGTTTGTTAGGCGATACGAAGTTCGCCGTGTTAGCTAGTTGAGAATATAAACACGGCCAGCTGATGCGAACTATCGCGCCGCCATATTGGCCTACCCCCCATATATTGGATATCCAGCTGTAATGCGACATGCGATACACACTTACACAGTAACAAACAACAAACAGTAACTGCAGTAACGCTTGCTTGGTTACTTAAATAACGATAAACGCTTGAACAAAACTCTTATGTAACGTATTACAAACGTCTAATGTAAGTTATGTAATACGAGTAAATACAAAATCCTTTTATGTAACGCGGTACAAACGTCTTATGTAAGTTATGTAATAAATACAAAATCCTTTTCCTTATATCTTGGTCGAGTTAGCATTGTTTGCAGACTGCATGTGCCTGTGTCTCCAGTGTCTCCAGTGACTCCAGCCAGCCAGGAGGTGATATGTTGCCAAATTTATGTTTTTTGCCAACTAGGCGCTTATCTGGTTTTAATGCGATGTAGACTCATGAGTATGGATGGGATAGAGTGCGCGATGTTACTTAAATTTTACTTTATTGCATTCCATGATTAAAATATACATTTAAATATAGATTTTACAATCATGAACCCGATAGAGCATTGCATAGCGTAGTGAGGATAGAATAATAAAAAGGAAAAATAAGTAGGTATTAACAAGTTTTAGGGGATAAAAAAGTAAGGATTAGAAGAAAATAAATAAATAAATATGATCATATCTAATATTATATGATTGATTGTAGGTATTTTGTCATACTTTTTTTTATTTAACGCCACGTATCGTATATGTATCTAACTGTTAAAATCTAATCGTTGAGGAAAAACAAAAAATTATTACAAGGGAAATAGATTTTTATAACACTTGTCCAATCACGTCTAACAGTTTATGGTCATTTGCATACTAATACAGGGTGTATTTCCATAATCCATTAATTTAGGAGGCCTAGAGCGTACTCCACTACGCTTCATTGCGACTTGTTGGGGGGAACAAGGGGGAATCAAGCACTTCAAATATAGATCCGGGTTGCTAGTCCATCATTTTATAGAATTTCATGTCATTACATTCGTCATTCCAATTGAATAGAATTTAAAGCAAAAAAAAATGCAATATTTACTGAACAGTTTTTTATGAAATTATAGCACACAAAAGTGTGCAAAGTGTGCAAAGTGTCCCGAAAAAAGTGGGTAGAGTTCTTGTAGATAATCTTTGTCAATGCAGTACCTACATAATTATATAATTAATATGTACCATTTCTTATCTTCCTCTACGTTCTTCCTCACTCGATTATCTTCCCTCTTAGCGACTAGAACATTATTTTTGCCTTTTGGCGGCGTATTTGGCGGACTTCCACGGATAAACGGTGATTTTGGCGGATTTTGGCGGATTCACCGTTTTATAAGTCTTTCTATTTGAACCTACGCTTAGATTGTAGTGTTTACGAGCTATGAGTACTTAATGGGCCGGTTTTATGTCTTGCTAACGCTATCATAGTGATATTTGGCGCTTTGATTTAAGCATTAACTTTATTTATACCTATAGTTTCATCTATACTTCTATACTAATATATAAAGAGGAAAGATTTGATTTTTTGTTTGCATTGAATAGACTCCGAAACTACTAAACCGATTTCAAAAATTCTTTCACTGTTGGGAAGCTACACTATCCCCGAGTAACATAGGCTATATTATATTTTCAAAAAATTAGGGATCCTTAATAAAACTCCAATAATGTAACCCAAGGCGTAAAAATAAGTGAATAAGCGACGGCGGTTACTCGTATTTACTAAAACTGTAAACAGTTGAGAATTTTGTTTAAAGAGTACTGTTATGTATTATAGTTGGTGGCCTAGAGCGTGCAAATCCGGGTTCGATTCCTGTTAGGGGTAGATATTTAGACGGATTAATGTTGGTTTTATGGTCTTGGTTAGTCACGGTCTCTTTCATATGTCATGTTACCCACATCAAATTATTTATGTCTTCAGACGTTAAGACATGAACAGTACACGAACCTAGGTCTTTTGACATCGGCCCTCGAGCCATTAGTACGTATAGTATAAGGTAATGAATACGCTATTAAATGCTATACGGACACAGTTCAAGCAAACCTTAATGTCAACTGAATAACAAACCGTGTATTTTAATACAATAAATAAATGCTTCAAGAATTAAAAACTTCGTCAACGGTTTCACAGTCGTACCTTCAGCTACCGTCTTAAGACGTCACGTTTCTTTCAGACACTAAGCAGAACCAGGCTGGTGTATTCAGACCCCCCAGTTGCCCCCTCCACCCTACTCCGGCTCTTAAAAATGTAATGGGTAATGAAGAGTGGTGTGCGAAATGGAGGACCATGTTAAAGTGGGGTTTTAACGTAGTATGGTGTGGCGGAAAGTGCAAAAAGCTTTAAGAAATAAAATGTTATATTCTGGTTGGGTGGATGTCAATGTAGGTATAAATGAAGACAAGGTTACACAGAGTTTTGTTAGGACATATTATTGTACAATTTCATAGTACAAAAATATTATAAACTAGTTTTCTTCCTGCGGATTTACCCGCGTTTTCCTGGACAATAAACCCACACTACGTTATTCTGTCCGTTCCGAAAATCCCTTCTATCGCCCCAACTCAGAGTTACTAACGGTTACTTAAATCGCTCATTAGTAAAAAATAACCACACAAATTCTGTACTAAGAAGCTATTTAAGTAACCGTTAGTGAGTCTGAGTTGGAGCGTTAGTAGTTTTTGCGTAAATTTATACACTTACGTCCCAACTCAGAGTCACTAACGGTTACTTAAATCGCTCCTTAGTAAAGAATCACCATACAAATTCTGTGCTAAGGAGCGATTTAAGTAACCATTAGTGACTCTGAGTTGGGGCGTTACATACATTTAAATATAATTAATAGGTAAGTATTAGTAAGAAAAAAAAAAACAAAATCTGTCTGTTACGTACGATTACGCGTGGTTTTTACTAATCAGTACTGTTTGATTAGTTTAATTACACTCAAGTGTAACTTATTATGTACTAAAGATCGTGTAATTCGTACTATGCTGTATTACTAAACAATATCTAATATTCCTTCTGGTTTACAGCAATGATGAACCAATCAATTTAGGAAAGACTGAAATCGTTCACGAAAAACGAATATAAAAAAGACAATAAAATAGGTCTTTTTAAGCTAACAACGAAATAAAACCTTCATAACAGAACGAAAATGTATAATACTTCTACCAAACATTCCCCGACCGACAGAAAATTTGCGAGTCATTAATAAAATTTTTAAATTACCACTGCTAAGGCAGATGTAAGGCGTCGGCCATTCCTCCCCGGCCCGGGGGGGAGGGGGAGGGTGGAATGGAAAACTCGGGAAAACTGTAGCATTCTTGAGGCGACGCTCGCACCTTCTTGTGGTGTCCGCAACCTTTGGATACGATTTGGCATTTACTTTTAAATTATTTTATTTATTTTAACCACTGTTAGTGAGGTTTGATAGTTAGATGTATTTACAGAATGTAGATCTACTGTTGGGCAACCATTAATGACCCACTACTAGGCATAGATCTCTCCTCTTGAGGAGGCCTAGAGCATACTCCACCACGTTGCTCCAGTACGGTTTAGTGGAAGGGTCTGTGTCCAACCCATTTATCGGATCTTTTCGTGTCGCCTGATGCTACTGATTATGATGATTCAATAATTTCGAAAATTGTGTTTTTAATCTTGAGATCAGAGTATAAATTGTAATGATTTCTTGAGTTTAAATTTATGATTACGTACCAAGATAATTCATGTACAATTAAAATATAAAATTGTTTTTAAATACGAGTATGATGATTTCACTACTGAGCCTGATAAAAACAGTTTGAAATCACGATGGATAATATGGATAGATCTCAGTATATTCAGAGGACCCAGGACCGGTCGGAGTGGCGCCAATAAGGGGAGGCCCATGTCCAGCAGTGGACTTTAAAATGCTGTTAAATAGATAGATAGATCTCAGTATAAATTTACGTGACGGTACTACTTTAATCAGAAACGAAATCGAAAAGAAATCCTTAGCGGAATAATTGCCTGACATACATTATTTTAGAGAAATATTTTTTGAAGTACATAATGACAATTTTTACTGGTTTTATAAAGAAAGAACATTAAGAAAAGGTTGCATATTCCTGCAACTTGGAACGTAAAAAGGAGCGCTGTGTCGGACGTCCCCTCCCCCCACTACGGACAGCGGTGGGGGGCGGACTCGGCTACGTAACCAGTATACGAGAATTTACGAAGCACTTTTTTGTCAGCTTACTTCTATAATCATAAAAACAAGCAATCTTATGAAAAACGATAAAGATATTATAACATAATATTATAACGTTTATAAATCGTTTATGAGTAAGGCCGTCCTTAATACGACGCATTAGCATCCCTTCTTTCCAAGCTATGACACAGACCGAAGTGCTGATTATATCTAAAAATAGAATATCGCTGATTGTGGATTGTTGTAATAAATGTGGAAAATCTACACAAAAATACTTTTAAGCTTAACTGTAATTCCACCCTAGATCGTTATAAAGAACTGCCTCCTCTCAACGGATAGTGAAGCGTATGTTTTGTTGACAAGTCAGTCCTAATCTTTTTTCAGATAAGATTTTTTTTAAGTACCTTCAAACAGATACATAACTGCTTCAAAATTATGTTAATACAAAAATCATAGATTTATTATTATCATTCGCATGCTTATGTAACACAAGTATGTTAATGTAACTTGTTAATTAATTAATTAACCAATTAATGATACAAACAACATCAACAGCCACAAATAGGATTTGGAGGTGAAAAAAGTAAAATAAATAAACGGTTCAGTTACTTTTATTTATTTATTTATTTTTACATTTAATTCTCCGCCGAGTCCGGCCCTGCGTCGTCAGCTCCGTAGCGTTACATATTTCTTCAGCGGCTCCATTGTACGGCGGTATTGAATCAGATGTTATTATTGCGTATTTCAGACCCCGCATTACGCTAACAAATATACTTCCATTTAGAAAAAGTATATCATCTATACTAATATTATAAAGAGAAAAGATTTGATTGTTTGTTTGCATTGAATAGGCTTCGAAATTACTGAACCAATTTGAAAAATTATTTCACTGTTCGGAAGCTACACTATCCCCGGGTCACATAGGCCATATTATATTTTCAAAAAAAATTAGGGATCCTTAATAAAACTCCAATAATGTAACCCAAGGTGTAAAAAATATGAAAACCGAAGCAAAGCGAGGGCGGTTACTTGTTAATAATATTTTGGTTAAAAATTTGTGCTTTTATGATTACTTACTAGTTGGTGTTCGTGACATATAATACATACCGACTATATATATATGACATTAACTCAACTGTCTCTAGATAGAGACCATTGGAGCAAGTTTTTGTACGAATTAATATTCGAGCGCGGTGTCCCAGATTCAATTCCCGGTGGAAAAGTGCTTACCTTATTACAAACTGTTACTTACCAATAAAGTTATTGTTCGTTCCTAAGCTTTAGATTTGAACAAATAGTAAGTTTAGTAACATCAGACATTATATTTTTCTATATTCTATCCTATCTACTACATCTTATCTATCCATACTGGCGATTGTAGTTGTAACTATATTTTTTCGTTTTATTAAACAAAATTTGTACTCATGAAATTGATCTATTGTTACTTATTGGTACCACTATCATTTATCAGAGATAAGTAAGCGCAAGTTATAAACAGCAACGGATATTTTGCTCGATAGATCGCTTTGCAAACTGAAACAATACATAAAAATACATAGTAGGTATCCCCGTTTTCTATGCAAAGTAAATGATTACTCGCCAGGTCCGCTTTTCGAGTTTCTCAACAAAATCTCCTCCACTGTAAGAAATATAAAAATGTACAGAGAATGGCCTAAATCCAAGTCTGACCATACATGCTACTATCACGTCAAATCCCTTACAATACGAGTCAAAATCCCGCGTACGTGAAACTTTCTTCACTTCCTCTGCCCATTATTATAAAACGCTTTAAAATGATACAAAATTCAAAGAAAAATGGACTTTATTACCAGATTCCAAAGACTAATCCACTTTGCACGATGCAAGTGTTGAGCCATTTAAATTTGGAATGACTATACAGGGTGTTTCAAGAAAGCGTTGGTGAGTTACGCGTTGGCGTGCGCCCCCACTTCTTTGCTGTTAATTTACATTTTAAATTGCACTTACATAGCTGAACGGCGAGTTGCCCTGTTTTGTAGCGTCCTGTAGCACCCTGTATATAGCAAGACGGATGGGTCGGATAGCATTGTTGCGTGATTTATGGGCCGAATTCGGATAGTTTGTTTATTATAGTATCTGGGCTTAATTGGATTTTGGGATAAATTCTGTATTTATTTGCGCTGGCTGTCGAACTGGTCATTTTAGGGTATCATTTCTAAAACCTTTCTCCCTCTGCTTTTTTAGTCCACAATGCATCAGTGATCTCTAAGGTATTTCTAGTGTCCATTGTGTACAGTGATCACTTACCATCAGGTGCTCGTCTGCTCATAAGTCGGCCAAAAAAAACAAAAGATTAGTATGTACATCATTGAAGTATAATGTCATAGAATAGACATCTCGAACAAAATGTATGTCCCGCCGGGAGGTTCTATTTTCAAAATTGAGCCTCTGTTCTCCTTTCAAAATCGAACGAATCCATTGGAAATTGAAGCCGCGCGGCGCCAATTCATTGGAACATACATTGTGTTCGCGGTGTCTGTTCTATACGCTAGTAATAATACTTCAATGATGTACATGTATAAGTTTTATAAAGGTTAGCAATTCAGTACTGACTCAAAAAAGTAATCACCCTGTTCTGGATTTCAGTCACATTTTACCCCTAATGGTGGCCATACACGATCAAGTGTCGGGTCAAGTTTGCAGTTTGATTTGACGCGACATGAGACAGCTATATGGCCAGATACCTATACCGTGGCCATACACGATCAAGTATACTTGATGCCGCGTCAAGTCCGCTGCAAACCTCACAAACATACTTTCACCTTTATAATATTAGATTTTTTGTTTCATTTATTTTTCCCCTTATTTAATTTTTCAGGGACCTTGATTGAACTGATTGCCATAAAAATAATAATGTTCATATTGTGTTGGAATATTGTAAAATTATACATGAATAAGTAATCCCCTAATTACGTTGATTATTTTAAATAAAGAATATAATATAAATATAAAAATTAATATATATATATATATATATATATTAGGGTGTCCCAAAAAAATCAAAGTCGTTTTTTTTTAACGCATACCCTCTTAATTTTTTACTACTACTAAGTCAAAACAATTATAAATAAAATTTTAAGTAGGTAGGGCCTCGGTAACCCGTGCCGACTTACATCAATACATGTCAGTACTTACTCTCTAAGGCTGACGCGACCTAACGTATCGATGTGCTTGTGATTTCTCGTTATTTAGTTATAGAACTCGCATTGTTTTCAATCAGTCGACATGTCAGTGCAATTACGCTGTTCTAAAAAGGGTATATTTTTAATAGGTAACGTAAAACATCAAATGCCGGGTTCAAAACTTCCGTGTAATGGACAAGTTCTAGCAATTTTACTTTACAATATCCGTGAAGTGAATTTAACTGTCAATGAAAGCGCGAATATCACTATTCGCGAGTGTATTATCAATTGGGAAAAGGCGCGTATTCTCACAAAATCTTTGCCTAATTTTGTGATTAAACGTGTAAAGTTATATCAAGTTTGGAGGGACTTGCAATAAGATGCACAAAAGACATAAGACGTATTTAAGCAGCGCCGTCAAGCTTTTATCAACAATTTAGATAATTTGTTTGACATGGCACACGCTGATGCGCTTCAATTAATAAAAATAAATAAGGATAGAATCTTTTTACAGCGTTAAAGAGAACCAGGCCGACCTGGTCACTTAGCAGGAGTGGATAAAAATTTCACTGATAGAGAGGAAAGAGCGCGCCACAGAACTAGCGAATAAGAAAAACGACGTGCTAAATATTTGTCTAAGCCGACTCCTTCCACATCATCTTATGTACCCTTACAAGTCGTTTAATACTGATAAAATACAGAATTATAGAGAAAAACTTACACAGCACCTGACTGACTCCGAAATTGACAACTTGCTAGAGTTTTATCGAACTGAACTGACAAAAGATATAGAGATGATTATCGAGAGTTAATAGAGCTCTGTGATATTTTTGGGTGGAGATATCGAGAAAACAATTAAAATCCGACCTCCAGGTGTCATGCATCAAGCTGGATGGATAGCGAGAGCGATTTATTCCCTGAAAATATTGTTTTTAGTGCTCAATTCAAGAGCACAAGCAAAGACAAGGCGGCATTGATTGACTTTTGCTTGTTCATCGTAATATCCTACGTAAAACCATGGCTTCAATGCACTTCAGCAATAAAATCACCTTACCAAGATTTGTGCTTTTTGCAATCAATGAAGTCTTACGAGAAAATTGATAAAACGATCTCAAAAGCAGCCTTGCAGAAGATTACTCAGCATTTGTGGTATTAAACTGACGAAGTTTCTATATTACCACTGTTTGATGATGATGTGGATTTTAACTAAAGTTAAAATGGTTCAAAATTTAACCAGAGAGGAAGAAATAATTCAAGGAAATGTCATGTGGTCCCACTTAAATTTTATTGTAATCTGACAATGGCATCCATGAGAAAACCATATAAGTCTTAATTTTGCATTAAGTATGTGCGCGACAAATGGACGAATAACTCAATATCACGCCAACCGATGTCGATGATTCTTTTTTTAATCGAAAGCAGGTGCTTGTCCCGTGGTCCCACATAAATTTGAACAAGATCTGAAACTAAAACTACTTGAGAAAAAACTACTTGAGTTTTTGAGTAATTTTGGGAGGTGGTTATTTTTTGTTATATTACGTTGCATACAAGAACATCGGTTTATCCTGACTCTAAAAAACAAAGTAAAAAAAAAATTTTTGAACAATATTAATATTTTTTAATGTAAATGAATAAATAATATACTATTTGGGTGTATTGGACTTTTAATTAAGTAATAAAAATTAAGTTCTTAATGCTTCCTACAGTAAGTCAGTACAAGGGCTTCCAACATTTTTGTATGGAGCCTGGCATACCTACATGTCCGCCATTTTGAAAAAACCTCGTTTCGGCGGCCAGTGATGAAACATGTGTCAATCGATAGACTACATGATTATGATCAAAAAGTATTCAGTGATGAAATGTCGTAAGTGGTATACTTTCTGAGATATTTGAGTTCAAAACCATAGAAAAATAAAGTAAAAAACTTTGTTTCGGCGGATATTGATAAAACAAGTGTTAATCGATAGACTAAGTGATTACGATCAAAAAGTACTCAGTGATAAAATATCGTAAGTGATATGATTTCTGAGATATTTGAGTTCAAACCCGTATGAAAATAAAACATTTATAGTTAATTTTTTTTATTAAACATATTAAATTATATATTAAGTAAATAAATAATTATAAATACATATATAACATCTGGTTGAAGACCACGGGCGATAACATTCTAATTGCTTCAGGTAGTGCTGCTGGACTTCTTGAAGGAGCTTTTGGTAGTCTATGATTTTTTGATGTCTACAAGCAAGGAGTTCCAGAACAGTATGAACTGTATTGTGAAGGAATTCCCAAAATAAGCAGTGCTATGGGTTTCCTTTAAATAAACAGGAGAAGACACATTATTTAAAATAGCTTAAAATGTTGAGAGAATTCTGAAGTTTCGCCTGTATCGAATGGGTAGCCATTTAAGTTAGGAATGGAACTGGGAAATGTGGTCATACTTACGTAAGTCGAAGATATATCTAATACAGTTATTAAGAAGGTGCTCCAATATATTCAGAAGTTCCTCTGACAAATCTGTACAACACATAGCATAATCAAGGTGAGGGATGACCAGTGTTTATGGCGTATTTATGGTTAAGTTTTTATGGCGATACAGCAATTGAAGTGTACCGGTCACTTTTTTCCTTTACCTCAGTTACGTTATGTATTATAAAAATTAAAAAATTCGTCAAACAAACAAACAACTTAAGGGTAGAGATAAAATCGCGGGATGGTACTGCTCATGCATAGTGGGAAAAAGAACCTTGTCATGTTGTTCCCATATAATGTGTGTTATATGGTTCTTGGCATGGGCTCGACATCAGGAAACATTGCCTTTATCACCAGCGGAATTTTTAGATTCAGTGATTGTCAGACATGATATAGAAAACTAAGCCAATAATGAATTTTAACTTTTGGTTTAGAGTAATTGTCAAAGCTGTAGCCGCTGGTGGCAAATAAATTATTTATAAACCAACCTAGTAGTTTGCTTTTGCTTTGCTTCTTTTTTAAATTCAAACCTACCCGTTATTAATAAATCAAGTACCTATGCAGCACATACACATATGGCATAATATACTTATTTTTCATTATTAACCCAATAAATTCAAAATAAGTAAATGATCATTTTTAATGCATTATTTTTGTACGGTTTTGAACTCAAATATCTCAGGAAGTATATCACTTACAACATTTCATCAGTGAATACTTTTTAATCGTAATCATTTAGCCTATCGATTGACATATTATGTTTCATCAATGTCCGCCGTGGCGAAGTTTTTTTGCTTTATATTTCTACGGTTTTGAACTCAAATATCTCACAAATTATATCACTTACAAAATTTCATCACTGAATACTTTTTAATCGTAATTATTTAGCCTATCGAATGACATATGATTTATCAATGTCCGCCGAAACGAAGTTTTTTGCTTTATTTTTCTAGTTTTGAACTCAATTATCTCAGAAAGTATATCACTTACGACATTTCATCACTGAATACTTTTTGATCATAATCATTTAGTCTATCGATTGACATATGTTTCATCACTGGCCGCCGAATCGAGGTTTTTTCAAAATGGCGGACTTGCAGGTGTGCCAATTAGGTTCGATGCCCAAATTCACGTAAAAAGTTTGGCATCAAGTCGGCACGGGTTATCGTTGTCCAATCGCAATAATATTTATTATTTGAGTCAATGAGGTCAATCCGAATAAAAATAGAGGGTATGCGTATTTGATTTCGCGAAAAAATTTTTTTCCCTTATGTCTTGGGACACCCTAATATATATATATATATATATTAGGGTGTCCCAAGACATAAGGGAAAAAATATATATATATTACAGGCATTATTTAAAGGCTCTATTGATTTTGTTGCGCCATTGCTTTTTTAGTAGGAAGGTTTGTGCTTATGACAGTTTTTGAAGATTGTAATGAAATTCATTTGATAGTGAAAACTGTTAAAAACTGTTCTGCTAGTCAAGGTTACTTCAACGACAGATGTAGTGGGTCCCCAAATCGACCATCTGGCAAATGGTATCACCATCCTTATGTTTTTAATCTATGGGAAATCTTAGAGGTGTCGATCGGTTATGGAAGATATTGAATTTTAAACTGTTCCCTGCGTATCTTTAGTTATAATTTGAACCTTATAACCAAAAGTTAAAATACTATTTTGTTCCAATCAGGTATTTGAAACAGAAAGTGTGACAAATTTATGAATGCATGAAGAATTTTGTGAATATTTTTAGCATAAAGATTGTGCTTCCGACCCATTTTTTGTGAATAGGATGCAATTTTTTAAATTGATTTGTGTTATACATTTAAGGATTTTAGGCTGCTTACACACATCGAGAGTCGAACTGTTAAAAAGAAACGGAGTGTGACCAGTGCTGTCTCCTTATGGCTTTTGTTGAGGCCGGTCCGAGTACGATTTTGCGACAAATTCGTTACCCATAAGGCATATAAGCAAACTACCTAAAATTCTACCTATACAATAGTAAGTACTTACCTATAATTAACTGATTAGATTTTAGTTTTTTTTTCCGTTTTATTTTGTTTTCTTTTTAAGTATATTTTATTGTAGTTATTGCGCCACCAAAGCCGTAAATAAATGTTTTTGTTACTGTCTGTTAAAGAGTAAAAATGTAATAATAAGTAATAAAAAATTACAGCAAATTTACATAATTGATGTAAAAACTGAATGGAACAAACCGATTATTACCGATTACTGAAATGGTTTGAAAATTAATAACACCCCAGCTATTTAACAATATTTTGACAATTTTCAACTTTTTCCTAATTTTGCTGTCTTGTTTGTAAGCAGCCTTAATTTTATTGTTGTTATTGATCGGAGCGGAAGTCAATATTTGTAGTTCGATCGAATTGATTTTATTGGGAAAGGATTTACTTTTTTTGTGGCAACATATTGCTGTTTAATGATTCCTGCACCTGTTTCAACATTCTTAGCTATTTGTCTGATTTTGATGGAGCACAGATAATAGGACTGGTTTTGTTGAGAGAACACCTTGATTTAACAAGGTAATACTCGTAGTGAATATGCTTTTATTAAATTAGTATGCTCAGCATCTTGGACTACATCGCCACTTACAATAATGTTTTTTTCAATATATTTTTTTAATATTGTTTTTTAATATTATTTTTTGAATATCGTTTTTTTTAATCTTTTTGAAATTTTGTTTTGAATTTTTTTTTTAATTTCTTTTTTTGAATATTGTTTTTTTGAAATTTTTTTAAATGGTTTTTTTTAAATTGTTTTTTGTAAACTTTTTTTTTTGATGCCAAACAAGTATAACTTCTCACGCGCGTACGTAAGTACACGTTTATGTTTTTAATACAAACTTTATGATCATACGATGCATAGAACAATGGGTCTGATTCGTATGCGCACCTAGCATAATCCGAAACCAAAGGACAGAATCCTTACTAATAAATGTAGAAGTTTGTGAGTTGATTATTGTTACTGTTACTCTTTTACGCAAAAACTACTGAATCGATTTTCATGAAATTTTGCAGACTGGTAGACCATAATCCAATATAAGACATAGGTTACATATTATCCCGGAATACGCCGCATCGGCCTAGTATAACATAACATTCCCGCTACATTGTGAAAAATAAAGAAGCCGAAAAACTGATTTTGAGTGGATTATTTCAATGGGTATTTTAAAATCATGTTTAAAATCATTTCTAGTCATTTTCATTTTTAACCATTTATGTAGTCGAGTTAGTTATATTATGTTCTTCTGGTACTGTGTGTGAGTGTATCGTTGTTTCCTCAACTACCTCAATAGGAACAAAGCAAAGCGAATACCGAAATATCGCGTGCAATTTGTAAGTCAAATTTTTAGTGTGACGTCACGGATATCCGACGCCGAGCTAACTATGCCGGATAACTGGCGTAAATCTTACATTCTGTGTGCTGTACACCTACATTAAAGACTGGAATAAACGCCATTTTGTTTTTAAAAATAATTTATTTAATAATAATGAAATTACAGTTACATGTGTTCACTGGTTAAGGACTGATACAAGACTCATTTAATTAACTGAACAAACGCTTTTGTCGAAATGGTGTGGAATTACAGTAAAATGCTGCGTCGTAAAAACGTTACGCTTTGTTAATATGTCGTCCATGGCACTCACGACACAGGGAAATCTACTGCGTATGAGTGTGTAATGTTTTTTTTTTTTTTTTAATAATAATACACAAGTATGTAAATCTGGAATGCTAATAAAATACCGATAAAATAATAAGACACAAGCAAGTTGTTGTCCCGTACTGCATATCTCTACATACGCAAAGCCGGTGTTTTCGCGAATTCTTACGGTCGACAATACAGCGCCACACTTCCGCGGTGCCTCGCATTTTGGGGCTTGTGGTTCATATTATTCGTAGTTATATGTAATGTTAAAATGTTTATTTATTTCATTTACATATTATAGTTTATCGAATAACTGTAAAGACACGTCTTATTTTAATAAACTCTGAAAAATCAAATAAGACACTCTAATCTATACTTCTATACTAATATATAAAGAGGAAAGATTTGATTTTTTGTTTGCATTGAATAGGCTCCGAAACTACTGAACCGATTTGAAAAATTCTTTCACTGTTAGGAAGCTACACTATCCCCGAGTAACATAGGCTATATATTATATTTAAAAAAAAAATTAGGGATCCTTAATAAAACTGCAATAATGTACCCAAGGTATAAATAAATAAGAAAACCGAAGCAAAGCGAGGGCGGTTACTCGTAATATATAAAGAGGAAAGATTTGATTTTTTGTTTGCATTGAATAGGCTCCGAAACTACTGAACCGATTTCAAACATTCTTTCACTGTTGGGAAGCTACACTATCCCCGAGTAACATAACATATATTATATTTTCAAAAAAAATTAGGGATCCTTAATAAAACTCCAATAATGTAACCCAAGGTGTAAAAAAATAAGAAAACCGAAGCAAAGCGAGGGCGGTTACTCGTCTGCAATAATAGGGTGAGGTCACCAACGCTATGCTAGTATATTATTTACTAGCATCCACTCGATATTTCACTCGTTTAGCGGGCGATTTTTTAGAAATTGTGTGTTGATTCAGTATAATAAGTTGAAGTAAATAAGACATTTTTTTTACAAACTATTGCGATAAAAGTTTCTATAAAACCCTTTAAATATTCTTTCTTAATGCTCCTCAAACTAGGTCAGGTCAGGTCTTCTGATAAGGCTGAGCGTGTGTAACAGTCTTTTTACTAAGCAACAGCAAAGCAAAGCAAAAACCCATAATTGTCCCACTGCTGGGCTCGGGGTCTTCACTCACAACGTGAGGGTATAGGCCGTAGTCTACCACGCTAACCAAGTGCGAATTGGTAGACTTCACACACCTTTAAGAACTTTATGGAAAACTCTCCGGCGTGCAGGTTTCCTCACGATGTTTTTCTTCACCGAAGCAAGTGCCAATTAACTTCTAATACGTACATTTCAAATATTTTTAAAAAGTAGAGGTGCGTGCCAGGATTTGAACTCGGGCCCCTTCGTTCCGGAGACCAACGTTCTTACCGCTAGGCTATCTGCTGTACTTTACTAAGGACCTAGATATTTTTGGCTGAAAGCTCTAATCTTCTTATTCTACAAGTCCAATCTTGTGTCAACGCCAGCTTCTATGGTGAACTTTTATAGGAATTACTCGTATAATTACTAGAATTTCTTGTTTCACACCTCTACATGGTCTCCATTTATTTTCTAACATCTGCCAATTGACCTTTTAATATGGAACAATGACTCAAGAAAGGGTCAGCATCTAATTAAACTACCCTAGTACAATTCCGGTTGTAACCGGTTATAACTGCCCCGGACCAGTGCAGACTGGTGTTGTTATAGGTAAGACGTATTAGTGGATAATCATGTGTAAGTATTATCAATTTGTTTGTAATCTATACTAATATATAAAGAGGAAAGATTTGATTTTTTGTTTGCATTGAATAGGCTCCGAAACTACTGAACCGATTTGAAAAATTCTTTCACTGTTGGGAAGCTACACTATCCCCGAGTAACATAGGCTATATTATATTTTCAAAAAAATTAGGGATCCTTAATAAAACTCCAATAATGTAACCCAAGGTGTAAAAAAATAAGAAAACCGAAGCAAAGCGAGGGTGGTTACTCGTGTTCAATAAATTTGAGAAATTATTATGTTATGATTAAAATATATTAAGTTTTAAGTTTCGATTCAAAAGTTGTTGATCACAAATCATAATGATCTCAAATCGTCGTTAATGTAGGTAAGTACTTAGACATAGTCAGTAATATTCGTCAATTAGTTTTTTTTTTTAATTTTATAAGTAAATGCTTAACCACAGTACCACCTGATTTTAAGTAGAAATTTTAAGATGTAAGATTATGAGGCACACTTAGTAAAAACCTAATGTAGTGAGGAAGTAAATTAGTTAAAAATATAGCGTGTTTGAGTGCGGCCTGTTGTTAATATACTCACAGAAAGTAAGAAACTTAAGCCATGCTTCAGTATTAATCCATACAATGATTCGATTAGGACCCTAACATCTGCCGAACGGGCAACAATAGTGCAAGAAAGGGTCAGTAACAGTGACCGCTCTAACCGGTTCTAACCGGTTCTAACCGCTTTGTTCCAGCGAAAACAGGTTTGAACTACTGCTACCTGTTATGGTCACCATGTTGCCTAACAAATGAGGACTTTTATCAATACATATACATAATTATGTTAATATTTTAGTAGAAAAAATCTATACTAATATGAAGCTGAGTTTTTTTGGTTTAACGCACTAATCTCAGGAACTACTGGTTCGAATTGAAACATTATTTTTGTGTTAGATAGTCTATATATCGAGGAAGGCTACAGGCTATATAACATCATATATTTTAGTTTTTTTCTTTCACAAATTAACGCGGGTGAAACCGCGGGGCACAGCTAGTGTTTTATAAAATGTAATTATGAAAATGATTGCCAACAGAAAATAAATCATTTAGCAAATTTCCTTTTCAATAAAATAATATGTCACAATTTGATATTTCTAAAGTTAATAAAAGCAGATGAGATAAGTAATGTGTTAAATAATAATTAAAGACAGCCACCGAATTCATGTAGAATATTTGTTGAGGTAATGGAAATCCAAGAATTGTAGTAACCATAATAGACTTGTATCATCAAAATATATCTAAAAGTAAGTGTTGTAATATTTTCTCGGTAGAAACGAATGAAAGTTAGTTAAACACTTTATTACAGTCAAAAGTAGGGATAATTTTTTGCCAAGTAGGCCAATGTAATCTAAGTACAATGCATTTAAGAAAAGTTTTGCCTCATACAACTTCAGTAGTACAGTTAAATTCAAAAATAAACTAATCCGTTTAAAAACACGGTCTTCCGTATGGTCACCCTACACAACTGACCATAATCGCACGTTCCATTCAACTGTGTCTGGCGATTGTTAACAGAATGGACATAAAAAACCCACAATGGACAAAAGACATATGGAAAACACCATAGGTATGATTAAATATTTTTTATTCCTACCCGTAAAGTATAAACGTTTGAAAGTAGCCAGTGACCATATGGTAAGGGCTGTAAAGGATGATAAGAGACGTGTTATATTATAAGCGATAAGTTGCTATGCGAGAAGTGACGACAGTAAATTTTTGAGCTCATGTTAATCAGGTATTTTTTTTATTTGATACCAGTATTGTGGTTTATAAAAATAAGGTGTTAAATAATTTTTCTCAATACTCTCTTAAAATCGAATCTGAAATATTTCCAAAGTATTGGTTGCTTTGTAGGACTACTAAACAGTCAGTCTTTTAATAATAATAATAATAATAATTTTTATTTCAAGTAACCAAGACCCAAAATAAATGTCTAATTACCATGTACTTAAAATGAATAATTAATAATTTGCCACCTAAGATTACTAATCACTTACCATCATATACTTCAGCCATCTCAATCTCATTAAATTATCTCGCTACTCGTTACCACATAACAATACGACAAGGTATTATCGATAAGGTGAAATAAGGCCCCAAAACCCTTTTTAGTCACGATTTGTCTATTGATGTTTGTTGATATTGGTTTATTGATTTTGATCGAGGTAAACGATTTGGGTTCGAGTTTTTTGGTGTTAAGTAGATTCTATAAGCTTTAACAGATGACGTGACAAAAACGTTTTCGTAATAAGTAAGATTCACTTTTTTGGAATTGACGTCATTAGAATATACTTTCACTAAGCGTAGCGACAGTTTAGCTTGTGGTTTTTTTAGGGTTTATACCTAGTTTTGTTATTTCTATTGTTCATCCGTTGGTTTAAATTAAAAAACCTTTATTCTAGTACTAAGATGTGATTTGTCGTTTTAGCCACAGTCCAGTGACAGTCAGCCAAAGAGGTCGTTATAATAATCTGTATTTTACCAAGAAAAAAAATAACCGACTTAAAAATAACTGAACAACTACTCGTCAGATCTCGCTCAAATTTAAGTGGGACTACATGACAAGTACCAGCTTTCGATTAAAAAAGAATCATCAGAATCGGTTCACCCAGTCGAAAGTTCTGAGGTAACAAACATAAAAAAATACAGTCGAACTAGCTGCCCAGACAGACTTCGTTCTGTCAAAAGTTTTTTTATTAAAACCTTCCGTCTATCCTATCTTTCAAGTTGGATCAAACTGCACACGGTGTGCAAATTTGATTAAAATCGGTTAAGTAGCTTAGGAGTCCATCGCGGACAAACAACGTGACACGTAATTTATATATCTTAAGATTGAATACCTTCTCCTTTTTTGAAGTCAGTTAAAAATGCGGAAAAAACTCAATAGTAGTATGTAGTTTAAAGGAACTAACCCAGCTAGGTAGACTTAACAAATTAATCAATATAAATCGATCAACTTATAATTATGGAACCCAACACTGCGTGTGGTCTGACTCGCACTTGGCTGATTTTTAAATAGTTGACAAACGAGTAAACATAATGAAAACCACAGACCTATATACCTAGAGTAGATGGGGCAAGTTCATACATTTCACGTGGGACAACTAGGATTTGAAATCCTAATTAGGCGCCGTGTCATTTAGTCGGCCTTTCATTGCTATTGGCAACAGATGTCAACTGAAATAACTTAAAATGCCTGATTTTAATGTTATGAACTGTAGAAAATCTACAAATATAGTTAGGAAAGATAAAGAAAACATTTTCTTTCATCGCTAAGTAATTTCGTTATAAAATTGTGTTCCTATCTATTTAAAATAAATTAATTTAATGTTTCTTGTGCTTTTACCATGTTTTACAATGACGAGCAATTACTGAGTATGCACTACATACTACACAATACATTGCTCATTTTGGTCACAAAATTGTAGGGCTTCTTTGTTGGAACACGCAATGAAAGTACAACAATCGTTACTATCAATCGTTGCTAAGCAACGCTTTACTTCGTAGTATTGTCAATATTGTCGTTTTTCGGTTAAATATAGTATATAGTGTTTTTCATTTACCCAGTCTTGTCTCGATTCTAATCGATTTTGAGAACCGACGAATAATTTTATTCTCATAGATATATATTTATAACAAAAATTTTATTCCAAAGGTAAGTGTAATTTTTTTATAGTTTCGTCATGTCTGTTCGCCCGTCCGTCCGTCCATTCATAACATAGTGCTGAGAACCTAAAGTCTGGTTTACACGTATTAACTACTTAACTACTTAAGTAGATAAGTAAATTTTAACTAAATTTTAAGTGAATAATTTTTAGTGTGCGTCCACACGTAATAATTTAGTAAAGCTCTTTAGTTCATACAATTCTACTTAACTACTTAAGCATTTTACTAAATTACATAATAAAAAATAAATTACATAACTAAAATAGAAAAATTTCTAAATTACTTGTCTATTTGATTACTTAACTACTAAATTACTAAACTACTAAATTGTCCGCTTACACGTATTAATTTACTTAAAATTTAGTTAACTACTTAACTACTTAATACGTGTAAACCGAACATAAGAGCTAGAAAGGTGTAATTTGGCATGGATGTACAATGTACATATTTATTAAAACTACAAAGTCGTAGAATAAAAATTGATCTGTTTGTTTATGTGTATAATTTTAATATTAATAATAATTTAATATTTAATTTCAAAATCATTTATTCATATAGGTACCATTGATACACTTATGCACGTTATTTTTTTAATCAACCAGCTTTTCGCAAAGATGCTTTGTCATGGAGGAGAAGAAAAGCCGTAAAGAACTCCTCAGCACATCTTTTAAAAATAAAAATATATTAGTATATTTATTACAAAAAATATCACTAGCTTGTACGGAACTGGTTGCAGAGCTGGTCATTTCCATGCGTCTTTGTCATTTAAGTACTCATCTACAGTATAGTAATCTTTGCCTAAAAGTTGAGATTCTACATGTTTCTTAAACAATTCCACTGGCAAATCACGTATTTACTTCGGGATTTTGGATTTCGAGATTTCGGATTTTATTATAGAACTATACACCAAGCCCCATAAAAGATCGCTGTACTTTAGAAAGACGGTAAAATGGCGTAACTAATTGGTGCATTACCCCAATGATATATGAAAACATTAACAAAATAAAATTATTTATTTGGTTTTATTCAGCACTGTCCTATACAATAACAACCAACCAGACTGATTATAATCCGTTATCGATATCGAGAATCGGTAAGAAATCGGTTTCATATCGATATTGCTAGGATGAGGTATATCAATCACTAAAATATTCTTGTGACAAAACATTGTGTCAAAAAAAGTGACACGCTTGGTTTTCATACAATTCGAGCTACATGCGCAGTCTACTCTAGTATATATGTCTGTGATGAAAACGATGATAGTTTATTATTTAAGGAAAATAAATAAATAACGCTTCACACTCATAGCCCCACTAGGATTCCCTGTGTCGTGGGTGCCATGGACAACACACTAGACATGGACATTCACACCCAGACCGAGAACAGAAATCAAACTCATCATTCAAATTTTCGCCTCATTGGGAATCGAACCCTGGACCCTTGGCGCGGCGATCCGGCATGGTAACCGTCGCACGCACAGGTTGTCATTGATATTGAACAATCGATACTGACGGTAGAGGAGAGTTTCTGAACTACAAATTGAAGAAAAACCATAAAGTCAAAACGAAATATCTGGAGTAATAGCTCAGAAGAATAATGGTATTTATAAATGAGGTACTCGTAATATCTGAAAGTTTACTTGAAGAACTGACAGAACGATTGTTGGTTTATGAACGCGCCTAATCTGATGGTACCAGTCGATCCGTGGATTTAAAACAATCGATAAAAACAAACATCTTTCGCATGATATTTTATAGAGGATTTGCGTGGTACTCTGTACAGAGACGAAGTTGAGGTATTTTTGAAACATTTTGTCAGCGATTTGACGGAAAAAATTAGAATAGCTTTTTAACCGACTTCAAAAAAGGAGGAGGTTCTCAATTCGACTGTATTTTTTTTATGTGTGTTACCTCAGAACTTTGGACTGGGCAAACCGATTTTGATGATTCTTTTTTTTAATCCAAAGCTGGTGCCTGTCATGTGGTCCCACGTAAATTTGAACGAGATCTGACAAGTAGTTTTTGAGTAACTTTGAAGTCGGTTATTTTTTGTTAGTAAAATTAAGATTATGTCGTAATGATTTTTGTTAAACATGGAGAAGTTTTTGTTAAATGGACAGTTGCTGTTGGACCTTCTGGGCTTTACAGCTTCATTCGGATAGAGGGGCGAGCTTGAAAAGGCTCAATAAAGAGCGTGAAAAAGAAAAGCAGTCTTAGCGGTGCGCAGAATAAAATATATTTGCTGGTATAATTGCATTGAATTAAAATAATAATAAAGAATGTTAAAAAATACTTATTTTATTGTATAGTATAATGAAGCTCTAAGTATATTGAATTATTTCGCTCATCATGTTGAAAAGTCTAATAAATGAAATGAAATATAATCGGAAAGTTGGCGATAAATGTTACCAAGTCCAACCCTGTCGCGTACCTACATTTTAAAATACGCAAGGACAAATAGGTAATGACAGAGTACGATGGGCGGCGTCGGCAAATTGTTTATTCACTACGAATACCACTTACTACCTCATTACTAGTAATTTGAGACCGTTTAACATCTACCATTTTGTTAAGACTATGTAATATTGCGAAGAAATTATACACGAAGTAAACGATGTTTTATCATTTTATTGTGTGCCTTGGATAATACAGAGGTTACAGGGTTACCCCTTAGCCTATTGCAGGCCATCCTCTCCTGAAGAGTCCTCACTAGAGCATACTCCACAATGCTGCTCTGATATGTACTGGTGAAGGCTAGGCAAACCCAAGTGTCCAAACTTATTATTCCTCAACATAGCTTGTCTTTTTTTATGCTTTTAGCAGGCAAACGAGCAGACGGGTCACCTGATGGTAAGTGAACACCGCCGCCCACGGACATTAGCAACAACGGGGGCGTCACCAACGCGTTGCCGGCCAACTCGACTGCTATCTATAGACAACAATTGGAGCTGAAAGTGTTCAGTCATGACATTCTTGCCACTGCCGGTCACGGCGGTCACCTATTTCTGTACTGACCGCACAGGGTCTATAGCATCAAGCCAATAACCTAACTGCCTAGCCGCACTAATTAGGTATACAACTATAAATAAATAAATAAATGAACGCTATACACTCATACCCCCGCAGTAGGTTTTTACCTGTGTCGCGGGTGGCATGGACGACACATATAACACATCACAATCACACCCATGACCCGACTACAAAATTCCCACTAGTTCTACGATAGAACTAAGCAGTAGAACTAGTGGGAATGAACGCAAATATTTATCTGTAACATAAATATCTGCTCCGACCGGGAATCGAACCCGGCATCCCTGCCTTTGCAGGCAGGGTCGCTACCAACTAGGCTACAGAGTCGTCATGCATAAGTGTAGGCTTGTGTCTAAAATTTAGTAATGGGCTTCGGCATTGCAGAAAAGCCAGTTTACTTTATTGAAGTATAATATCATAGAACAGACATCTCGAACAAAATGTGTGTCGCGCCGGGAGGTTCTATTTTCAAAATTGAGCCCCCGCTCTCCTTTCAAAATCGAACGAATCCATTGAAAATTGAAGCCGATCGGCGCCAATTCATTGGGACTTACATTGTGTTCGCGGTTTCGGTTTTACAAGTGGGATTTCCTCTTCCTTTTTGGAAGGCAATATGTCAGCTATGCTTTTGCTTACACAACATTTTAATATTATAATCGAACGAAACGAAATTCGAATACATCGTAAGTGAAAGCTTCGTTTAAGGTATCGCTTACTTTATTCAAGTAATAAAACCATGATAAATAAAAATGCTGTGAATAATATTAATTTTCTATTAATAAGTATTATAAAATAACCTAACCCTTTCATGCAACCGTATCCGTTATTCGCAAAATAGTTAAATGAATGCAGGCAAACGAAATTGTTTTGTCGCAAGTCCCAAAGTAGCAGCTGCGTATTAAAATCCCGACACAAAACATTAAAAAGGATAAGGAAGGGTCAGCAAAACCAGATTGACCAGTCCTATTCAAAAAATAGACAATGAGCCTAGAGTTGACCTCTGGGGGACGCCGGTCAGTTTTACGCGTTTTGTCCAAAACCGGTAGTGAATCAAAAGGGTTTTGAATTTAAATATTATTAACTATTGTCGCGAAATTCTAGCCAATGTGTTGGTCAGTTTGGTGATTGCTTTTGACCGTGTTTGGTGTTGTTTGTGATATCGAAAGCGTTACTCAGTTTCGTTAATTGGAAGTTTTAAAAATACAATGTTTTTTTAGATTACAGTTATGTAATTTTTTATCAAAAGGTAAGTTTTTATATTAATATATTGTACCGCAAAAAAAGTCGTGTAATTAGCTTGTAAGTTCATGTCAAACCATCATAACTAATTCACACTTGGCATGTTTGTTACTAAGAATAAGATAATAATTAGCTTAAGTGGCACATTCACATTAAATGCAAGGTGCAAAACTTTGATAGAATGCCGGGGGTTTTCTCACAAGACTGGTGTAATGAAAAAATATATCACATCTATATAAAAAACAAAGTCTCAATCTGTCTGTCTAAATGTATTAGTCTCGACAAATACACTTCGAGTGTATAACTTAACTAACATCGTACTTATAAGATGGCATTACAATATATCTAACCCTTTAACATACAACCCTAATTACCCAATACAGATACACAACATACCCTAATTACCCTAATTACCCAATACAATGCAAGCGTACTATATTTTTCCTGAAATATGAAGTCAGTCAAAAAAATCAGTCTAAATTCTCTTTAAAAAAAAATGTTCATGCTCACTTTTTAAAACGACTCTCTTGCTAAAATTGTCTTAAGTACTCTTTCCCTTTTTAACTTTTTGTTTTTAATGTAAGTACTACTATATTTATCTAGTTTAAATTTTCAGCTTTATTATCTCTATTGAAAGGTATCACTGTCTCTGTTCATCATTTTCTCTATAATTTAATTTATATTTAATTATTCTTTTCTGTGGTTAGTGTACCGCCTTCAACCATTCTCTGCTCATCCTGAAGGTTGACTGTTAGAGAATGCTACTTAGCAGTAAGTCCGCTAATTGTATCTTTCTTTTGGTTCAATAAAGATTAAATTAATTAATAAATAAGAAATGGATCCTGGATTGAATTCATCAAAACGGAAGATCTGTACTTCCTATCAGTAAGCAAAGATCCATTTCCCACGGTGTGTAAAAAAGAAAGAGATTACTTGGAACGTCGGAAAAAAGCCCCTTTTCCCATCCACCTCACAAAAAAGTGTCCCACAATTATCACCTCCCCGTTTTGCTCAGCAAATAGAATTAGGCGAGAATTAAATTAGCTTGGGAATTAACATGGATAATGCCAGGCTCTCTTCGCTTTTTCCTTATTTTTAACGTCACTGTAACCGTTTTTTACACGTCCCTCCGTGCGCGGGAAATTTACCCGCCAATTTCGAAGGACAAACGTTTCGCTTGTTCTCTTTTTAAATGGCTTGTTATTTCTTTTTTTTTCTTTTTCACTGGATGCTGTTTGTTGGCTAAATTTGTTATTTTTCGGCCAGCTACTAGGGACTTTTATCTTTTCATGATGTAATGCAATTTAAAATTATTTTATGAAGTAACTAATGCAAGAATAACATACAAGAAGGGCAAGTGTACGTCCTTTATTCTTTAGTCGGAACCATGTCGAAACATTAAAATTATTTTCTGGCTACAATTATTTATATTTATTGTAATAGGTATACAAAAGTTTCTTTATATCTATGGAAGTCAACTATACCGCCAGCTTGTAAGCATCTTTTCCCAATTCCTAAAAAAGTTTTTTATAGCGTAGCTTCGATATACTCGTATTATTGATTCAGTCTATTTGTGAGTTCCATTTCTTTCTACCTGAGTTGTTTTAAAACTGGACCTCATTCAATATATTTCCACGTGAAATTCCAAAGCTCGTAGTAATATTGTAGGGAATATTATAAAACTTTAATCTTACTTCTGTTTTGGCAGACAACGTATTGATAGAGCGTTTGGTGTTGCTGCATGGTCGGAGATGAGCTGCTTGATTATCAGCTAAAAAGCTAAAAATTTAAAATGACTAATATTAAGTTTGATTCAGGATCATTATTGTTGTTCGGATAATTTTAAGTTTGTGCAAAGTACGGTTTATAGATCTCACTAGATAAATCCCAGCCCCAGTTTCTTCTATTTTTAGTTATACCTAAATTAAAACTGTTTCCCTGAAATTTCCTTGCCACTGTTGCTAGGACAGGGGGCGGTACCTTTAAAGTATTTTTGAAGAACAATAAAACTCCGTCGTTCGTTCATTCTGCAATTATGAGCTGTATATATTCTAAACGGTGTTGGGGTGAACACAACGTTGATATAAATCCTATAGATGTTTCAGTCTGCGAAGGCGCAGTAACCTTTATAAAGGTTGTGTCGAAAACAGGTCTAGTTTGCCTTTAGATGCTACAAAAGAATTTAATTAACATGTTATTTAATAGAACAGATCTTACTTTACGCCATATCTATAGTAATAGTGATTCTAATTTGCAAAAATCTATGAGTACTATATCTTCAAGCCTGCGTACTACCTACCTACCATTAACGATAATTATATTTATTCGTACACATTTGTTGCATTAAAATGTTATATTATCTTACAAAACAAATAATTATCATAAGACGAACATTTACCTGGATAATAATATATTAATTACATAACTAAACAGTTTAATATTTACAATTACATATACTTAAGTAACAAAAAAAGGTTTAGCAGGGTGCAATACTACTGTGCCGTCGACTTTATTCACTTAGAACTTATAACGAGCTGACTTTAGGTCGATGCATACGTAACGTGGACGGGACGGGAACGGGACGGGACGTTTTAGAAACAGTTCAGCCGTGTTGGGGCGGCTTAAAATACCTACTAACCCCAATCCCACGCCGGATGGGTGTCGTGAGAGGCGACTAAATCCGGCCCGCTGGTGGTAGGGCCGGATATTACTATTATTACTTCTCCATGGGGTTCGCCTGGATAGCTACCACCCTCGAGTATGAGGCAGCCGCCAAACGACTCATCGTGTTCCGTCTGGGAGCTTGAGAGCCAGTTCTTTCTATCTTTCTTGGCCGGCAACGCATCAGTGATGCCTTTGGTGTTGCTGATGTCCATGGGCGACGAGATTACCGGCCATTTCCATAAAAAAAATCGTTTTATACAAAATGTAAACGATAGCGCATACGCCACAGAGGCACGCACGGGACGGGAACGGGGCAATCATGTACATACCTATATTTATGCCCCATCCACGTCCCGTCCACGCTTATACGTATGCATCGACCTTTAGTTTTCTCAATAATGTCAAAATTTAATGAATAGCGATACTGTCACATCCAGTCAACTATATTTTGCACTACGGGGCTTAAGAAAAGGGGCCTTTAAAATGTCAAAAGAAGGCGAATTTCCCTAAGGGTGCGCACCCCTTAATTATATCTTTTAATGTAATGTCTGAGTGCATTTTTAGAAGACCCTCTTTATGTATAATGGAAGGGAAGACGGGGGTGGTTGGGGTGGAAATTAATTATAGATCGGTGCGCTCAACTTTTTTGAAAATGTCTGCCAAGTCACCGATCGAGGGTGATTTCTTGTTTGAGATTGATCAGAGATTCTAAAGGCTGGAGGAGTTATACAAAATTAACGATAATGTTAGTATTGAAAAGATTATTCGAATATTTACTTTCACTATAGGTGTTATTTACTCTTCAAAATCATGTTAAAATAGAAACTACTAAGAACCATTTTTTTTTATAAATTATAAGTTTTTATTGGCTATACCACCTGAAGGTAAGTGGCCTGAAATCTTGGATGGTAAATGAACTAACTTAGTAGAAGCTTATTCACTTTTGCCTTACATCTACATTATAATCGATAATGTTTTCGCGTTGTGAAAAATCTTATCATACAAATTCTACACACAAAAATGGAAGTTGTAGGTACCTACGTATGTGTCAAATTCTATGACATATATTGTATAAATAATTACGCATATTTTTCAATTGAATACACCCGAATTATGTACATTATGACGAATAATGTGTGGCGAATTATATATGGCACAACGCGACCTATATTCTCCTTATGGGGTCACGTGTGGATATATGAGGACCTTGAACTTCTATAATACAAAAACTAGTAACTAATTAAATTATTAGGAGTATTAGAAAACATCTTCATTCGCAAGTAATTTACGAAATACAGATTTTCCTCTAACAATGAGCGTATTGTCTCATTTTGTAGGAAATTAGATACTTTAATTAATTAAAAAAGCAAAAAACCCGACTGCATAAAAAACTAAAAAGAAAAAACAAGCCCAGTAGTTCAAAATGTTGTTATAAGTAATACTGAACAACTACAACATAGAAGGAATACAGTCGGGACCCATTCTTCAACAAATTAAATCTTGTTTTTTCCCAAGCAGCCCTGTAAAATTTAAATGATCTCGACAGTTATCGTTTAAGTGATCCTTCTATGGTGTAGTTGTTCAGTATTACTTTTGACAACATTCTGAATTACTCTGCTTGTTTTTTTCTTTTTAGTTTTTTAAGAAGTCGGGTATATTTTTTTTATTTTTTTATTTTACACTTTTTAGTTAGGATTCATTGACTTCTTTATTAGGATTGTAAGAAGATAAAATTCAGAATTTTGTCATTTCATTAAGGGGGTTGGAAATTTAACGAGAATGGTTGTTTAACCAACTTAAATCGTTATATATCCTAAACTGTCACTTAAAATGAAAAATGATGAAAGGAACCTAAAAATCATTTTTGAATACCAATTCAACGATTTTCGAATTTTTTTTTTTCATTTAGACAATATGGCGTCTGGTTGTCCCTGTGGTGAATTTAAATTATTGTCATGTCTTTAGTGACACTCGCAAGGTTAAGACGAATCGATTGACGTAAGAATCATTAAAATCAGTCAACCCGTTTGGTCTCTACAACCCCACATACACATACATACATAGACTGATAAACAATTTACGTACGATATCTAAAACTAGTGACTAGTAAGCAGCTGTTACTATAAAAAAAGTCTGAAATATAATCCGAAAACGAATGTATATTCCAATTGAAAACAAACTCGAGAATTCCAATAAAAACTGGGGTTAACTTCTAAAATTCCGGTATAAATGAGCTCTAAATAAGACCGTACACCTGTTTTAATATAAGTGATATAAGGGTTGAAATACGAAAGTAGCGAAACAAAATTGAAGAACAACACGGAGCCGTGCCCCCGCATCTTAGCAATTTAAAACAGGGGACGCTTTTTCTTACCCCCTCCCCCCTCCCCACCCCAGCCGTCATAACTTGACCCGCCTCGCTACCCCCCGGTGAGTCCGCGAGCGTTTTTGGATTCTTGCTACGGGATTTATTTTCATTTAAATTTTTGTATATAACAAGTAATTTTTTTGGAAGTTATACTTCTTATGCGACTTACAAAAAGGTTGCGTTAAACATTTGCGCTACCATGGAGGGCGTATGAAAGCACTGGATAGATGGCCCTAGCTTCTTATTATCTTTACCTCTTTTAAAATTTAATGTTATTAATTATACAAATCTCACAGAGTCTCAACAGCGTTATTCAGGTTCCTGAACAACGCCATCTAGTTTGTACTTGTGTAAACATAGGTAGTACACAAGTAATATTTTATTATATTAGTGACTTGAATATTGAAGAAGTATAACTTCTAACGCGCGTACAAAAGTACACGCACGCTTTTTATTGCTTGATTTTGTCACAAATTAACTGGTAAATATTCGTACACTCCACCACATAAATCTTTGTCCTGTGTAATTTTCTGCTATTTGAGTTGTTGCTTAGCTAAGACTGCCGATTGTTTTCTTATTTTTATGTCTTTTACTAACTCACTCGGCAGACGTTGTTCTGCCAAATTTTTCTGGATAGGTACACCTACCCTAATCACCCAACGGTATCTAATATTTTTACGACTATTCTCATATCTACGAAATATAAACAAAAAAAAAACATAAAAATCGGTCGAGTCGTTTCGGAGGAGTGCGACCATGACATGAGATTTTTAGGGTTCTGAAGTAAAATCGGAATTTGGAATTAGGGGTCCGTTTGCGAAATATTTGTCTTTAAATTGCTAATTTTGATTAGAGTCAAGTGTCCCCCCCCCCCCCCCCCCCCGAGCTGGCTAAACGGTTGGGGTTGGACATGTGAAAAAATTCTCAAAAAAAGGTTATATGATGAATTTGTAAGGAAAACTATCACAGGTATGTTAGCATAAGTAGTTAATGAGTAATAGTCGATAAACTTATTACTTCAGAACTCTACCTTGCGCGTGGCGTGACACGCACTTGCGCGGTTTTTATTTATTTATTTATTTATTTATTTATTTATTTATTTATTTATTTATTTATTTATTTATTTATTATTTATTGAACCTTACACAAGTAATGGAACAAAAGGCGGACTTAATGCATTCTCTGGCAGTCAACCTTATATATTAGATTTTGTTGAAACTGGTGAATAATGAAGAATATTTATTTTGTATTGTATTGTGTTGTAATTTTTTTATTATATTTTTTTTTGCAAATAGCTTACCGGGCGTCTACCAATACCTGCATCTACTTACAAATTGGACTATATTTTAGGATACATTTTTGCAACCAATTTTGTTTTGTAGGATCTCGGAAAATAGCTCTAATTATGTAAACTATTATCATAATTTTAAACTATTCCTACAATCATGGAATAACATGACGTATTTTATTAAAAACTTTCAAAACCAAAAATAAAATGCCAATTATGTATGAAGTACGGTATAAATAATTAAATACATGATTTATTTATTTCACGTATTTTCCTATTCAATGACAAAAATATGGTCCCACCCCCGTGTTACGCCATTTTTCTTTCCCATTACAAACTGTTGTTTCTTACTTAGCTAGGGGAGTATTGGCCCCTACAATAATCCTAAGGGTGGATATTAGAGAATTAAAAATTATTACTAAAACCATTTTTTAAGCCTTTCAATTTTACGTAACTTCGAATAAAAATATTATGAATTTGTTAGTTGAAGCATTTTCTAATGACGTGTTGGCAATGCGCCTATAAATAATTCATCCAGGTAATTAGATATGCAAATATTATTTACAATCCATTGATCCCTAAATTGCTGACTCGTGAAAAACCTTCATTCTCTAAGAATTTTTTTGGGCCAAAGTTGGGCCAATCGCACAATATGTATGACAAATCAGCTAAAGTTAACAATATAATTTTAAACTAATACTTAAGTTAGTTCTGTCGAATATGTGATCCCGGGTACGATTCCCGATCGGGACACATACGGGAGCAATACAAATTAGTTGTCAGGTTGAAGGTGTTTATCACATGTCATAATATGTGTTACATACATTTAAGTATTATTACTAGCATATAGCACCGACACCGCGAACACAATGTCCCAATGAATTGGCGCCGATCGGCTTCAATTTTCAATGGATTCGTTCGATTTTGAATGGAGAACGGGGGCTCAATTTTGAAAATAGAACCTCCCGGCGGGATACACATTTTGTTCAAGATGTCTGTTCTTTGACTGTATACCTCAATGGTTACATATATCATTAGCATACATTTTATATACGTATAGACCACGGTGTTACTAATATTGAAATAATGAGAATTACTAAAATGTAATACATCAAACAACAAGATAATGTATTCCAAGTTACAATTTATCAATATCTAGATATTCGTAATAGAACTAGTTTTTTTACCTATGGATTCGCTCGCGTAAACTATCCGGATAAAAGGTACTCTTTAAAATTATAACTGTACTTGTATCCTAAAACTCTTGACAATGTGTTAAATTGGTTAAGGCCTGAAAGCGAAACAAAATAACTTTCGCATCGATAGAGCAATTTCTTCAACCAACCCATTGAACTATTATTACTAGCGTATAGAACCGACATCGCGAACCCGATGTTTGCGCAATGAACTGGAGCCAATTGGCAACTGTTTTAAGTGGATTCAGTCGATTTTGAAAAGAGAACGGGGGCTCGATTTTGAAAATAGAACCTCCCGGCCAGACACTAATTTTGTTCGCAATGTCTGTTCCAGTACTTTAGTACATAATACTTAAATGAACCAACCCAGTATTTCCATAGTAGCCGATAGAACGATAGAACGATCGAGAACTTTCGATGTCCTTAAACCCGAACTCAGTGGAACAAAATCAAAGTTAAGAAAACCGAAATAAGATACTGTTGAGCGTCTAAACAAGACTTGGAGGCTGAAGATCAATTTACTGATACGACAAACAACATCTTATTTACGACTTAAATATAACGCTGTTTTAAAATGGCGTAATCTGTTATAGGGTTCTATCAGTAGATTATGCGAAATACATGGACCTGAAAAAAGACGGACGTAACCTCGTCTAATCAAGAGTGAAGCATAGCAATGGCCGGCCGCTTACCATGTGTGCGTAATTTTTGATTCGCGATTGACGCAGTATGGTGTCAATGTGTGGGTGTGTGTACTTGTACGAATAGAGAGTTGGTATTACTATGGGTGCTTCACTGAATTTGTTGTTGGGATTACGTCCGTCTTTTTTTTACGTCCGTGACCCGATATTAAAAATTTAACTTTATAAAATTCACTGACGTGTCTTTTCTTTAGTTTGCTATCAGATATTTTGCCAGGCAACTAAAATATTGATATTATTATAATAATAGAGTTACAAACGCTTTAATTGCGTTTCTGTTTTCCATTCAATGTTTTTTTCCTGTCGCGGGTAGGGTTGCCATACGTCCGAATTAGTCCGGACATGTCCGGACTTACAGACTTCTGTCCGGCTTTTTAATTTGCTCGGATTTTTTTGGTTTAGATAGAATATAAGTAATAAAACTTACATAAGTTATATCTAATCAGTCTTTAATGTTTATAACGTCCCACTCATCTTAAATATAAATCTTCTTTACAATCAACTCAGTGATCAAACAATAAATTTTCTATTGCAATTGCAAATAATCAACAAGTATAAATATAAAATATCTTCTTCAAAACAAAAATGTTTTACGTAAAATAAAACTCAAGTTCGCATTTTGTGACTAACACGCCCGGATTTTTTTTATCTATCAGGCTTTCTGTCAGGACTTTTCAAATTTCGACATGGTAACCCTATGGTAGCATGGACACAAAAATGGCCCAATACTGAGCATAAGTCTCTCCTTTTGAGTAGATTTAGATATACTTCTGCATAATAATTTGTAATTACTAATGGATTTTATAATTAAATAATTAATGATTTTGACAATTTGACATCTACGTGACATGAATATTATTTCATTACTATTGTTATTAATTGGACTATTATTTATTGAATATTAATTTTTGTAAGATATTAGATTTATGAATTAGTAAGAATATGTATTGACATTTTTAAGGTTAATTATATATTATTTGACTGTTCGTTATTGGAGCTTGAAATAATAATAAATAGGACTTATAATTTAATAATATAAAGATTACGCTAACTATTGGAACAATATTATGTACTAACAATAAATATAAGGAATCAATAATACTAACGCATTAGGCTAGACCTGTAATGTTAGTATGTTTATGAACAAATAAATAAATAAATAAATAAATAAATAAATAAATAAATAAATGACGCTCCAGTACGGATTGCTTATGAGGACAGTGGCTAACTCACGTGAGGACTTCGACATGGCTTAACGGCTGTTATGTACGTTATGTTACGACAACAACTGAGGTCGATGGGTTTACCTCCGAAGCGCGGATTCTCATTAAATGTTCACTAACGGTCATCCATCCAACTACCGACCATGCCCGCTGTAACTTGACTTGAGCTTTATACCTTCTCTTCCAAAATAGCAGATTTTTCACTTACTAGTCTTGTGAAAGCAGTGGTTAAATCTTTGACTTATAAGTATTACAAGCAAGGCCGTCTTTAACCTATTGGATGCCCTGCGCATTAGAATAATGGGACCCTATGACTTTGACAGAACACTATTTTGTTAGAATAAACAAAGAAAGTAGATAAGAAAGCCTCTAGATTTATGCAAAAACTAATAATGAAACTGGTATTGTAGTCAGTAATTTAGGTTCGATTTATACGAATTAAAAAAGTTTTTCGGTAATGTTGTAAATATCGGTAATCGTTTAGTGATCTGGCAGGAACTAGGGGGCCCCTATCGATCACGGGGCCCTGGGCACTTGCCCAGAGTGCCCAGTAGGAAAGAGAGGTCTAATTACATGGCCAGGGCATTCGCGCGTTTAAAGATGACAATGTCATTGGTCCAATAGGACCACAGGTCTGTGAATAGGACCAATTTGACCACAGTAATGTATGGTCACATATTTACACTTATTTCATAAGCAGTCTTGTCTTTTTATCGAAATAAGTTATTTAATATTATGCCAGATACAAAGTAGTAAAAATAGTAAAAAGAAGGCAGGAAAAATTATGACACGAAAATTAAAAAAAAAACAGGATGGTAGAAACGCTGATCTGACTTCACGTAATTCGTAAGAGAGAGAGAAAGAGATGGCGTTACTTTTTATTTGTATGAAGAACATTTATTTTGTGTAGGATACCTTACTTTTGAACTCTTTGGGTCCAATAAATAAAGTTAAATGAATAAAGAGCGAGACATGAAGTGCCACAAAACTTACATCACATGGAAATATTGGTACAATATTATGCTCATTATTCTTTTTCCTTCTTTCAGTTCTTTTCCTTGCCAATAATCGAGTGTCACAAGAACATTTGTTATCTGTACTACTCGTAATATTATAAAGAGGAAAGATTTATTGCTTGTTTGCATTTCGAAACTACTGAACCGATTTGAAAAATTCTTTCTCTGTTGCGAAGCTACACTACTATCCCGGAGTAACATAGGCTATATTACATTTTCAAAAAAATTAGGGATCCCTAATAAAATTCCAATAATAATAAAATACACCCAAGGTGTAAAAAAATAAGAAAACCGAAGCAAAGCGAGGGCGTTTACTCGTCATTTTATAAAAATAATAAAATTGCCTTAAGATTTTACGATGACTATGCATTTTTTCTGAACCGCCATGTTTTGTGGAAGATAATTAATCGCCTAGCGCTCCGCTTTAATTGAATCTCTTACCCCCTAACGTCCCCCAGGAAAAACAACCCTTTCTTATTTTTCCTTTCCCCCTTGCAAGACGATAAATCCTTGGTAGAGACAGTAGGGAGATATCTTGCCAAGATTTTTTGCCTTTTACTGAATGTACCTTAGTCCTTATTGCAATATACATAAGGTTCATTATAGGTACTTTTAATGTGTAACAAAGGAAAAATTATATCTGTTTTGAGCTACAAGAAAAACCCTCCACGATTCGTCATTTAAATTTCTCGGGCGAGTTTAATCGCGCCACCATTTTGAAATCTCTTTCTTTGCGTATTCCAAATTCAAAATTTTGTTTTGCGATGTCATTAAATGCGGTGAATTGTATTTTTTATGGTTTATTTTTTTTGTAAGGAAAGTTTACACGTCGAATCTTATTGTATTATGCCAGTGACAGAGAGGTTTTAAAATAATTTAAAACTTTAAATCTACCTATATGAGATTATGTAAGTTTAAGTTGTATGTACCTACTGTAGCTAATGTGTGGTTCTGTATTTGTATACTCAGCAATTATATTTTTTTACTGGATACAAACCCACTACCCTACGATAAAAACTTCTTATTTATGAAACACAAATAGGGTGCGATCACATATTATCGCGTTGACCTACTATTGAGTTCAAACATTTCTAATAAAACGAATTGAAACCTTGTTCCATTGAGTGAAAGTTTATTTCGGAACGTATATTATCAATACAACATATCAGCTTTGTTAGTATAAGTTTTATTATTATGTTATGACGTCAAACTTTTCAAGTTCTTTGTCAAGTAGAATCGTTAAAGATTCAGTGAACTTTGAAAAGGTTCTTAATTTGAAAGTTTATACTCTTTTCGAATTTTCTCTGTGGCCATTATCTTGTCTGCTGGTAAAAAGAAAGTGACCATCCTTCCTCCTGACGGACTTTGCCATGGTGCCAAGTGCCTCCTGCTGAAGGTCACTGGCCTCTGTACCAATTAGATCAATCCCGACGGTATTCAAGTAAGTCAAGGGTTTTTATATGTCTGGCTAGGCACGACCTTCCTCCTTAAAATGGACTATGAAAACTTTTAAATGGTTTTATTTACCTAAACCTGTTAGTGTGGATCAATCGGCAAACTTAATACTATAGATAGACCTACTAAAGAGTTGAAATACATATTGAGATAGTTCTGATGACAATACATTTTTAATTTTAATAATAAGCATTACCTGTTGCAGTCAGGTTCGAATCCGGACGAGGGAACTTAACCGTTAACAGCACAGTTACAATTCATCTATACAAATAAATAAAATTGGAGCGACTGTTTGTAATATTAAAATAACCGCTTTTTACTAAGTGCATTTGGATGTATACACGGTACATATACATATACCAAAACAACATTTTTTACAATTTTTGTCTGTCTGTATGTTTGTTCCGACTAATCTCTGAAATGGTTGGACCGATATTGACGGGACTTTCACTGGCAGATAGCTGATGTAACAAGGAATAACTTAGGCTACTTTTATATTAGAAAAAAATAGTTTGTTAGGCTATACGAAGTTCGCCAGGTCAGCTAGTTTCCTATAAAACCCTGTGTTACTTTATAAACTATTCATTTTTTACGTGTTTCGGTCGCATTGTCGGACGACTAATGCGGTTAACTTAGCATCCCTTTTCTAAAACAACACTTCAGTAATGCCTTTTGTATCACAGATGTCCATGGGCGACGTTGACCACTTACTCTTCACTTACTTAATGATACAATTTAATGCAGTTTCTTAGTAAATATCGGACATTTTTAACAGACTTCAAAAAAGGAGGAGGTATTCAATTCGACTGTATTTTTTTTGTTTCCTGACTTATCTAAATTTAATTAAATAATGTTATTCATAAAAATATACGTATTTTATTTATCATGTTTATTAATCTAATGTCCCAACTCAGAGTCACTAACGGTTACTTTAATCGCTCCTTAGTAAAGAATTACCATACAAAAACTATACTAAGAAGCGATTTAAGTAACTGTTAGTGACTCTGAGTTGGGGCTTTAATAAACTAAAAACAAAAGTTTAAATTGCTTTAACTCATTTAGGGTTCACTACTGAGCAAGGGTTGAGCAAGGCCTTTTGAGGAGGCCTAATCCATACTCCACCACGCTGCTCAAATGTATTTCTCCGTTAATATATTTACTGAAAACGTCAAATACTCATTATATTTTTTTAATAAAAATATAAAGCGTTATAAGTTTTATATTAAGACCATTAAATAATAGCGGAATAAATACCGAGGTACGAAGCGTAGCGATCTAAAAACGCAAGCGGTACAGCCGGCGATCGCTCGATCGAAATAACGAACAAAGCGGTACCCCACCTCATACACTTTTATTCTTAAGGGGCCGCGTCCACCCCTAAAAGAAGCCATCTTGGGTAAGCCCCCAAACCCCTTACCCCCCAGGGAGGGGCCGGGGAGACCACTTTTCTCTCAGAAGTGTTGTTTTAATTCCACCGAATATCTTTTCGCGAATACCTTTGCACAACTTTTGATATAATTTCCTCGTGGTTATTTACTTGAGGTGTGAGTGTATTGTATTGTAGTGGCTTAAGATGTTGTTTATGAGGTAGTAAGTTTTGTAGTATACTTTAGTATTTTAATGACCCGTATAGCGCAATGCAATTCGATCGGGTCTGAAATAGGGATGTTGATACTAACTGTAAATTAATATTTTATGTTTAAAGTATTAATGGTAACATTTAAACACCTAAAATATTATTCTTTTATCAAAATCATTCACAATAAATTAAATATCATTAATAATTTTAAATGTTAAAAATAGTACTCACTGTCACGTGACCTCAAACGTCATTTTGAGAATATGACGTCATTATCCGTATTTTATAAACAAATTCGACGAACTTCCATAGATCGCTGGTATTGAATATCGGTTAGTGACGTCACGTGACGTTTTTAGTGGATTTGATATTGATTATTATTTATAAGTTTTTGTTTTTAAAATTGAACATTATCATTTTTATAATATTTTTTTCGTAAACATTAGGGTTCTATAAATAATCTATACTAATATATAAAGAGGAAAGATTTGATTTTTTGTTTGCATTGAATAGGCTCCGAAACTACTGAAACGATTTGAAAAATTCTTACACTGTTGGGAAGCTACACTATCCCCGAGTAACATAGGCTATATTATATTTTCAAAAAAATTAGGGATCCTTAATAAAACTCCAATAATGTAACCCAAGGTGTAAAAAAATAAGAAAACCGAAGCAAAGCGAGGGCGGTTACTCGTATAATATAAATTAGTCAACATACTTAATCTCGGTCTGGGTGTGTGTTGTCCATGGCACCCCCGACACAGGAATGCTAGTGTGGGGCTATGTGTGTGTAGCGTTATTTATTTATGTGTTAGTTTTAGGTAGACCAGCATCTGATGTGAAAAGGGCTTACAAACCAAGTTAAGCCTTTCTTCTCTACACTCTTACTTCTCTCCTTTCTTCTTGATGAACAAAGGACGACGGTATGGCACCAAGTCTACTGTTGACGGTCCCTGGATTATCTACCATCCAGTTTAATTCAACTGTTCTCGTGTAATAGTAGGGTCACTATTAAACAAATATTTTGTATACATCGTATGCTTATCTTGTGAGGATCTTTCGTGATAATCGTGATTCTCTGCTACATTTCTGTATAAACTGTTGCTTATTTATTTGTCATTATTGGTAGATATGTCACTAGCGCGCCGACGATGAAGAGCGTAAGAAAAGGCAATTGACCATTCTGCTGTAGTCGCTCTGTCAATACAAGACGATACGCACGCTTTTGTTGTTGTCAGAAGTGCTTGACATTTGACATACAGCGTTAAAATGCCTTCGTGTATTGTACCAATGTGATTAGTGTAGTGAAACTAAAGATGTGTGCGTGTTGTAGCTCTTTTCGGAACAGATTTTCTGGTTGATTTGTAAGGGCATAAAATCGTGTTTTTTTAGTTTTTTTAAACTATTATTTATTTAAGCTAGTAACTTACAACAAATCCACTCGACAGTAAGTACCAATGAAGTCGTGAATGGTAAACTAACCAAAGTATAAAATACTTAAAACCTACTAAAAGACTGATCAAAGCGACCACAGACTAAAAAGGTTTCTGAATTAACGTCAAAAACCGGACGCGCGTTGAATTAGCCGATAGTGGGTCCGTCCACTATCTCAGTCCAGGTGGATTTTAATTTCTATGCAAATGTAAAGTCTCATTGGGCCAATCTACGAGCTCCGGCGAAGTGACGGTATCAAATCGCGGGAAAACTTAATGAAAACGCGCTCAGTACTTCGTATGGGTGTGTTCTCATTTCGTGGATGTGAATCTTGTTGACACTGTTGAAATATTACAAATAAATAAAATTGGAGTGCCTGTTTATGATATTAAAATAACCGCCTTTTATTAAGTGCATTTGGATGTATACACGGTATATATACCAAAACAACATTTTTCACATTTTTTGTCTGTTTGTCTGTTTCTTCCGACTAATCTCTGAAATGGCTGGACCGATTTTGATGGGACTTTCACTGGCACTTTTATGTTAGAAAAAATTGTTTGTTAGGCAATACGAAGTTCGTCGGGCCAGCTAGTCAAACATAAAACTTGTTATGAAGGTACCAAAAAGTATTCAATGAAGTTTGTTAATCGAATATACAGCTTTCAGATGAATCAGAGTATGCGAGTTAATCCGTGACCCAAATACAGAATCTGGTGATCGATATAATCGCCGATTAAACAATAAAACAAGTCAATTTTATTTGCAATTTGTATTGATATTTATTATTAAAAATTAAACAACTGTAATCCGAGAAAATACACATACTAACAATACTACAGGCTCAATCATTTATTAGAATTTTTATATAAAGAAAATACAGGTCGAAACTCACAAAAAAAAACCGTCTTACGTCATAACTCAGAGTCACTAATGGTTACTTAAGTCGCTCCTTGGTACAGAATTCGTATGGTGATTCTTTACTAACGAGTGATTAAAGTAACCGTTAGTGCTTAAAAGCTGTAATATAAATACTAGCTGACCGGGCAAACGTTGTTCTGCCAAAAATTTTTTAGGGGCAGGGGGATGAAAAATAGATTTTGTCCAATTCTCCACCCTAGCCGATATGCACGCAGAGATTCACGAAAATCAGTCGAGCCGTTTCGGAGGAGTTAAACTTCAAAAAAGCGTGAAACGAGAATTTTATATATTAGATTATTTTTTACACTGTAACTCATCGATGTCTGTACATTGAAGATATTTAAGAAAATTTGGTATCAGGAGACTCAATAGGAGCAATAGATTGCACATCTGTCATTTTTAAAAACCTTGTATTCTATAAATGTGACAGGTGAGGATGGATGGATGGATGGATGTACGTTTGTTACTCTTTCACACAATAACTACTGAACGAATTCTCATGAAATTTATCACATATGTAGGTAGACGATCTTAAATAAGATATAATAAATGTCATCATACCTCACAAACGAAAGCACTTCCGATTAAAATCAATACGTACCGTACAAATGGGGGTAATCCCTCCCACTATTCCCACTTCATCACACTTACCGTAACTTTAGATCAGTTCTTTACTGTGATTGGAGTTGACGGAGAGGTGGAGTTGGCGGAAAAACTGCGCTATTCAACGTTATCAATAGTTTATTGAATATTTGCGACGACCGTTGAATAGGTGAATGGTTTGTTTACGGTCAGATAAAAACTATTCATTCAGTTTGTATTTGATCGTTTTTTGGATGCGACGTTATAGTTATATTTAAGGTACGGCATAACGTTAGATATATAGACTTAGGTTATAGAATTTTGTAAACAATAATCGTATTTAAACAGTTGGTCGATGAACATAAGTTTTTCGAATAAAACTAATTAAGTTAATGTAAAAGTTATGAAAGAGAAATAATGTGAAATTGAGGATGTTTGTCACTACTTCACGTAATAAGTGTGCCTTCACATTAGGTCGCCAGTAGTGCGGCAGCAGCGCGACAGCCGCGCGACACGCGATTTTTCATAGCAGGCGGCAGCGCGGCAGCCGCGTGCGGTCAGTCGGCTTCGAGCTAGTGTTGCAATCGCATTACTACCATAATTCAACACTGAATACTGTTACATAATCAGTATTCACATGCCGATTTCGAAATAAAAGGATCAATCCAGTGTATACTTGTTAGGGTTCCGTAGCCAAATGGCAAAAAACGGAACCCTTATGGATTCGTCATGTCTGTCTGTCTGTCCGTCACGTATGTCACAGCCACTTTTTTCCGAAACTATAAAAACTATACTGTTGAAAGTTGGTAGATGTATTCTGTGAACCGCATTAAGATTTTTACACAAAAATAGAAAAAAAAACAATAAATTTTGTGGGTTCCCCTTACTTAGAACTGAAACTCAAAAATTTTTTTTCATCAAACCCATACGTGTGGATAGGTCTATCAATGGATAGGTCTTCAAATATGATATTGAGGTTTATAATATAATTTTTTCTAAACTGAATAGTTTGCTCGAGAGACACTTCCAAAGTGGTAAAATGTGTCCCCCCCTGTAACTTCTAAAATAAGAGAATGATAAAACTAAAAAAAAATATATGATTTTTTATGAATGCGACGTCGATGGCGCCGAAGGAGAACCAACAAAAGCAGGAACAACAATGATATTTCCTCGTTGGAGTCCATTATTGAAATAAACTGGCCACCCTAATCTAAGCAAGTCGCGCGGCTGTATTTGTAATGAGAAGGCATCCGCTGCTGTCGCGCTGCTGCCGCGCTGCAGCCGCACTACTTGCGACCTAATGTGAAGGCACAAATTCTTGACAAAGAATAACCGACTTCAAAATTAGGGATAACTCAAAAACTACTCCTCATATCTCGCTCAAATTTAAGTGGGACCACTTAACAAGCATCAGCTTATAATAAAAAAAAATCATTAAAACCGGTTCACCCGGTCGAAAGTTCTGAGGTAACAAACATAAAAAATATGCAGTTGAATTGAATACCTCCTCCTTTTTTGAAGTCGGTTAAAAACGAACTGAACGGATTTTCATGGTATTTAGCACAGGAAGACGATGATCTGGACTGTAATAGGATATCGGGTACGTATTATATTGGAATTCCACGTTAATATCCCGGAAAAAGCCGCGGTTGTAATTTAATTAATATAAGTAATTTAATAATTTATGAATTAATTGGTGTGTAATTATGATGATATGATCCTTAGTTGGTTGAATTAAATGAATTATTATTATTATTATTATATTATTATATCGTAAAATAAGTTATGATAGTCACTTTAAAATCCTCATCAATTCGATCCAGGGAACGGATTAGCTTTACCCCGGCATCTATTCGCTCCTTTGTCTCGAAGGTGTCATTCTTCCAAAGGCGCGGATGAATCAATTTGAATATTTTATAGTATCTACTTAGAAGGGTCCCCTTTCATCCTTGTCGCTTTACTGAGACTTTTAATAGGACTTCAGTCCTCTAGAAGATGTTTTAAAAATGTGGCCAATAATGGTAGATGGTATCGTAACCGACTTCTAATAAGATTATTCTAAGATTGAATACAGATATGTAGTTATCGCCGGATTCAAATAAGACCGAATCCTATTCGAAAGGAGTCAAAACCAATGTTGATTAATCTATGTTATTTATAGATACTTTCTCGAAGATAAAACTTTATTAACATTTTTAGGACGTTATTACTTCGTCATTCCATCCATCCATCCATCCATCCATCAGCCCTTAGAGGTCCACTGCTGGACATAGGCCTCCCCTAACTTGCGCCACTCTGACCGGTCCTGAGCCTTCTGAATCCAGCGGATACCCGCTGTCTTCTTCAGGTCGTCAGTCCACCTGGTCGGGGGGCGTCCTATGCTCCTTTTTCCGAGACGTGGGCGCCATTCGAGGACCTTTCTTCCCCAACGGTTATCGGTCCTTCGCACTATGTGGCCAGCCCATTGCCACTTCAGCCGGCTAATTCTTTGAGCTATGTCGGTTACCCTTGTTCGTCTACGGATCTCCTCATTTCTGATGCGATCACGTAGAGAAATACCGAGCATAGCCCTCTCCATAGCTCGCTGCGCAACTCTGAGCTTGTGGATCAGGCCAACAGTAAAGCACCACGTCTCGGATCCGTATGTCATCACTGGCAACACACACTGCTCGAACACCTTCGACTTCAGGCACTGAGGTAGTGTTTTGGACGACAAGATATGACGCAGTTTCCCGAACGCAGCCCATCCGAGTTGGATTCTACGAGTGACTTCTTTCTCGAAGTTGGACTTACCCATCTGGATAACTTGTCCCAGGTAATTGTATTCGTCTACAACTTCAAGAGCAGCGCCGTCAACAACAACCGGTACGGGTGTGACATGGACATTCGACATGATTTTCGTCTTGTCCATGTTCATCTTAAGACCCACCCGTTGTGAGGCGCTGTTCAAGTCCCCGAGCATTGTACCAAGTTCTTCCAGGGAACTCGCCAGGATGACTATATCATCGGCATATCGCAGGTGTGTGATGTATTCGCCATTGATGTTAATGCCACGTCGTTTCCACTCCATCAGCTTGAACACGTCTTCCAACGCAGCGGTGAACAGCTTTGGGGATATGACATCCCCTTGCCTGACACCTCTCTGCAGTTGGATGGGGTTCGTTGCTGTGTCGTGTACTCTGACGGACATGGTGGCAGATGAGTACAAACACTTCAACACCTCGATATACCGGTAGTCGATCCGGCACCGCTGGAGAGAATTTAGTACCGCCCAGGTCTCGATAGAATCGAAGGCTTTCTCATAGTCCACATAGGCAACACACAACGGCAGATTATACTCCTCGGTCTTTTGTATAATCTGCCGCAGTGTGTGTATATGGTCTATGGTGCTGTAGCCTTTTCGGAATCCTGCTTGTTCGGGAGGCTGGAAGTCGTCAAGCCTGCGTGCAATGCGATTTGTGAGTACCCTCGAAAACAGCTTATAAACGTGGCTCAGAAGTGCAATGGGCCTGTAGTTCTTCAAAAGGGCTTTATCGCCCTTCTTGAAGAACAGCGTCACCACACTTCTGCCCCACGCTTCCGGGGTAATTCCAGTGTAAATGACGGAATCGAACAGTTTTTGGAGCGCCACTAGAAGGGTTTTCCCTCCAGCTCTTAGAAGCTCGGTTGTGATTCCGTCATCTCCCGGTGCCTTGTTGTTTTTAAGCTGTTTGAGAGCCTCTCTAATCTCATACAGGCTGACGTCCGGGATATCCTCTGTGTAGTGTCGGGTCAGTTTAGCTCTCTTATCGCTCTCCTCGCTAGGAGGTGGAGCTTGAGAGGAGGCTATCTCTCAGTCTCTCTCAGAACTTCCGGTTTCGACGAAACCATGGTGCCGGACTCGGTCTTCAACCTCGTAAGCTGACTTTGCCCAATAGACAGATCCCTGGCGAACACTTTGGAGCCCTGGTTTTGCTCAATTGTGTTTTTTACACGATTTGCGTTGTGTTTTCGCAAATCGCGTCGCCTGCACTTGGAGATCTGCTCATTGAGCCGTCGGTATTCCCTCATGGAGGTTGGAGACTGCACACATAGTTCTCGTCGATCCCTCATAAGACCGAGAGTTTGTTCTGAGAGAACCTGAGATCTACCACTAGGGTGGGTCTTGAAGTACTTCGACCCTACCTCGTGGACAGTTGTTACCATCCTGGTGTTAAACTCGTCCACTGACGTGCACGATTCTAGGCACGCAAAACGGTTTTGCAGCTCCAGTTGAAAGTTTTCGGATCCCTGGATTTGGACGGATGTTGGGCGGAGCGTAGACTTCATCAGGCGTGACCGTTCCAGCTTCAGATCGATATTTAATGTGCCTCTCACAAGTCGGTGATCGCTTCCGGTTTTGAACCTGCTGATCACAGAGACATCATTAAATATATGCCGTTTGTCTGCCAGAATGAAGTCTATCTCGCTTTTCGTGGAACCATCAGGGCTTATCCAAGTCCACTTGCGTTGTGGCTTCTTTCTGAAGAAGGAGTTCATCATGAAGAGATCTTCCTTCTCCAAAAAGTTGGCCAGCAAGTGTCCTCGGTGGTTCCGTCGTCCAATTCCGTAGGGACCCACCTTCATCTCGGCGCCGCTTTGCGTGCCCAGCTTCGCGTTGAAGTCCCCCATCACAACATTGAAGTGAGCTTTAGAGGTATGTATGGCTCTACTTATGTCCTCATACATAACCTCAACCTCATCGTCGGGATGTGTCAAAGTCGGCGCATATACCTGTACAACCTTCAACGAATACCGTTTGGATATTCTGAGTGTAAGGTACGCTACCCTGGCCGACACGCTCCCAACTTGCACAATGTTGTTGACAAGGGACTTGTGAACGAGAAACCCGACACCACCTTGGGACAGATGTTCGCCCTCCCGGTGATAGAACAAGTTTCCGGATTTGAGTATTATCGTGTCCTCCCCCTGTCTTCGGACTTCAGATAAACCCACAATACTCCAGTTTAACTTGTCTATCTCTTCTTCCAGCTCTTTTACCTTGTCGTCGGTCCTCAGTGTCCTGGTGTTGTATGTTGCCAGGTGCAGAAGTCGTCGTTTGGATTGGTAGCCCGATCTCTGCCGGCGATTCTTAGCACCCCCTGCCCCGCCGTTACCATAGCCGCTACCGTAACTAGGAATAGCGGGGCTGCCGGGGACTGGGGGCCGAGGCTCATTCGTGACTATCATGCGGGGGTTTTAGCCGATAGTCACCACGCTTGGCTAGTGCGTGTTGGTGACCGCAGGTGACCTGACTGGTATTCGTCACACACAGGAAGATGCTGCTGCCCACCTTCCTGGATTTGTCCTATTAGTCGCCTTTTACGACATCCCAGGAAGAACGGGAGTGGTGCTATTCTACAAAGTGAACCCGGACACCACGCGGGGACACGCGCGCACTTCGTCATTCCTTATTACGTATTTCGTAGAGAAAAGCGGCAAGGATGATTATTTTATTTACGAATGTACTATTTACCTCTACTAATATATTAAGTTATGAGTACTCAAATACTGTTTTGATTAACTTAACACTATTTTTGACCAAATACACCACAATAATTGCCGTAATTTATTGCCGTATTGGGGCGGCTTAGAATACAAACCCCAATCCCACGCCGGAGGGGTGTCGTAGGAGGCGACTAAATCCGGTAATCCCAGCTGGTGGTAGGGTTTCTGTGAGAGAATATATTGGTAGTATTGATATTAATAGCTTATTAATACCATTAGTATTCTTATTTTTTCTCCATGAAATTCGCCTGGATAGCTACCACCCTCCAGTCGTAATCAATCGTGAAATGTCTTATGACGTGTTTCGGTTGCGAGCCGGAGTTCCAGCCTTCTCCTTCTTTCTCACCCCTTCTTTTCATTACCCATCCTTCCCCTCTTCAACTGTCACCTATCCCAGAGTTGTGCTTTGTTGGCTTGTTTTGGAGTCCGTCGACATCATAATAAGTCTCCCTACTCGTGTTCAGGCGTGATAAACTGTCACGGGGGCCAGGGAGACCCGATGAAACGGTCTTGCCGCTGGCCGCCCGTTGGTCCGTAGGGGACCCGAACCCAGGAAATCCCGCCCTGGGAGGCTGTCCCGCCACCAATGAAAAAAGCCCGTGGAGTGTTGGTCGCGCCGGTAAAGGGAAACCGGGTGTGGATCGTGACCTTCATTCAAGGGTCGGATCGGGGGCCCTTCCGTCCCCCGTGACAGTGGCTCACTCTTCCTGATACACTGTAGGGGTCATTGATGATTCCATCTTGACTCCAGAATCACTGATGATGCACAGCTCTCTTTCCAATTTCGACTTCCCCGCCACAAAAAAAAATAACACATGAGAAAGTCAAAAAAAGGAAGAACGTTTAAAACTGCGGCACCCCTATCCACACTTCATGTTGACTTTTGCAACATAAGGGGCCTTCACTCGAACTTAAACGCTGTCCATCACCATCTTGAGACGGTGCAGCCGGCCATACTCTTCCTGACGGAGACGCAGATTACATCTCGTGACGACACATCATACTTGCACTATCCCGGATATAAATTAGAACATCAATTCATAGCACATGCCGGTGTATGCATGTTCTATCGTGAGGATGTCTGTTGTCGACGTCTTGACTTCCTTGAAGGAGATAGAGATCTGTCCATTCTCTGCACACGTGTAGATTACGGGAACCAACCTCGTATTTACATGTGCCTGTACAGATCTCACAGCGGGAATGCCGAAATAGATAGACTCTTCGAGCACGTACAGGGAGCGTTCGATTATGTGCTTGAGTGGACTCCAAGCGCTGAAATCGTGGTCCTAGGTGATTTCAACGCCCACCATATTGAATGGCTAGGATCACGCTCAACAGATTACGCAGGAAAATCCACCCACAACTTTGCTCTAGCTTATGGCCTCAGTCAGTTGGTGACCGGCCCAACTCGGATCCCCGACATTGACGGCCACAGTGCTTCTACTTTGGACCTCCTGCTTACCACCCACCCGCAAGGTTATGTCATATCTGTCGAGGCACCACTTGGTTCGTCGGACCACTGCCTAATACGATCCACGGCAACATTAGGCCAACCTGTCGACCGACGTCCAAGAGGTTCTCGCCAGGTGTGGCATTATGAATCAGCGGATTGGGATGGTCTGCGGGAATTTTATTCATCCTACCCATGGAGGCGCATTTGTTTCTCTACAGATGATCCTGACGCCTGCGCGCAATCTGTCACTGACGTGGTACTTCAGGGCATGGAATGTTATATTCCTAACTCTGTGGTACCAGTTGGTGGGATGGCCCAAACCTGGTTCGACAGAAGCTGTGTTAAGGCATCCAGCCTCAAACAAACTGCTTATCAGGATTGGGCCTTTGCGCGTAAGAGCGGAAACACTGATACAGGACTTCTGAAAAAGAAATACAATGCCGCCTCTCGGTCCACAAAAAGACACCTCGCTAGAGCAAAGTTCAAGCACATTCACAGAATAGGTAAGAGACTAGTGAGCTATCCATGTGGTAGCCGGGCCTTCTGGTCTCTTGCCAAAGCCATTCATGGCAATTTCTGTGTATCCTCGCTTCCTCCCTTGCGCAGAGCAGATGATACCTTAGCCCACTCCGCTAAAGAGAAAGCCGATCTTCTGGGTACTCTTTTTGCGTCGAATTCGACTCTTGACGATGGGGGGAAAACACCGCCTACCATCCCGCAGTGTGAAGAACAGATGCCTGATGTGCGTTTTAACCAAAACGCCGTGCGTCGTGCTCTTCTATCCCTCAACGTCAACAAGTCGAATGGGCCTGACGGTATCTCTGCTGTAGTGCTGAAAACGTGTGCTCCGGAGTTGACACCGGTTTTAACGCGCCTATTCCAACTGTCTTACTCTGCCGGCATTATGCCGTCTTCGTGGAAGGTAGCTTTAGTTCACCCTATTCCCAAAAAGGGAGATCAGTCTGATCCAGCCAACTACAGGCCAATCGCCATAACCTCCCTGCTCTCCAAGGTAATGGAGCGTGTCATCAACTCGCAACTGCTTCAATACCTAGAGGATCACCAGCTAATCAACGATAAACAATACGGTTTTCGGCACGGAAGATCTGCTGGTGATCTTCTCGTGTATCTGACTCACCGTTGGGCAGAGGCTATTGAGAGCAAGGGAGAGGCCTTGGCTGTAAGCTTAGATATTTCTAAAGCTTTTGATCGGGTATGGCATAGGGCACTATTATCTAAGCTACCTTCTTACGGAGTATCCGAGAGATTATGCAAGTGGATCGCCAGCTTTTTATCGGAGCGCAGCATTAAAGTCGTTGTTGACGGTTCTTGCTCGGATATTAAACCCATAAACGCTGGCGTTCCACAAGGTTCTGTCCTATCACCTACTTTGTTTATCATGCATATCAATGATATGCTCGAAGCCGGGGGCATACATTGCTATGCTGATGACAGTACCGGTTACACCCATTACTCCGGCCACGCAAACATCTCTCGGACGCAGTTAGAAGACAAACGGAATGAACTTGTGTCTGAACTCGAGATATCACTCGAGCGGGTCACAGAATGGGGCAGACTGAATTTAGTCCAATTTAACCCCTCGAAGACACAAGTTTGCGCGTTAACCGCAAAGAAATCCCCATTTATCGTGGCACCACAGTTTCAGAATGTTCCCCTAAACATCTCCAAGAGCATTGGGATTTTAGGTGTCGACATTACGAAAGAAGTCCAGTTTAGGGACCACTTGGAAGTTAAGGCCAAACTAGCCTCAAAGAAACTGGGTGTGCTCAACAGAGCAAAGCAGTACTTCACACCCGAACATAGGATGCTGCTCTATAAAGCACAAGTCCGACCTCATATGGAGTACTGCTCCCATCTTTGGGCTGGAGCACCGACTACTCAAGTGGATCCCCTTAACCGGATTCAGAGACGGGCTGTTCGTATTGTCGATAATCCCAAGCTCACGGACGGTTTAGAATCGTTGGGATTACGAAGAGATGTGAGTTCTCTGTGCGTTTTCTACCGTCTGTACAATGGGGAATGTTCTGAAGAACTGTTTAATTTAATACCGGCGGCCAACTTCCATCATCGCTCAACGCGCCGCAATGCCAAATATCACAAACACCATATAGATACCTGGCATTCGTCCACGGTAAGATTTACACGACATTTCCTACCGCGCACGTGTAAACTGTGGAACGAACTACCACCGACGGTATTCCCACAGTGCTACGATATGGGGACCTTCAAGAAGCGGGTCCATCACTTCCTTCTTAGCCGGCAGCGCACTAGTGGCGCCTCTGGTGTTGCGAGTGTCCATGGGCGACGGTGACTGCTTACCATCAGGTGGCCCGTCTGCTCGTCTGCCTGCATATTACATAAAAAAAAAAAAAAAAAAAAAAAAAAAAATAAGTGAGGGTTAATCTTGTGATCCTGTTAGACTCCAGGCGAGGAAGAATTAGTCGAGAGTCTCGCAGAAAACGTCTCAAAGTCGATTATAACTCGACGGTAACGGCTGAAAGAATACGCTAAAGTCTACATCCTACGGCATTACTACGAGTTTTCGATAGGAAACTTATTTGTACGGAATTCCCGTACATTAGCTAATAATTAATAACAATGAAAGCTAACTCAGTAAAAGCATGTAACGCGTCAATAAGAGTTACTTGCTCACGTTGCTCCACGACAGCCACGCGTTCGATATTAAAATCATTAGCGAAATGTAATTTTATTAGCAATTAAATATCTTTTTTTAAATAAAGCAGCTTTTATTTTGTGTGTAAACCACAACAAAATGTATAATTTCATTTGCTGATGGTTGACTAGATGAAATATCTTTTTATATTTACTTATTAAAATTATGAAATTACACTTCCAGTTACATTCATCGATCAGCGAGCGAGTTCAAACATAGAATACATTCGTGATGGACGTTAACAACCGCCTGAAGTCAACAGACTGGTGCGTCATTTCACTGCCTTTAATTATTTATAATATTATATTAAACTATTAATTGTACTCACTAAAAAGACATTTACAAAAGGGTATACTGTTAACTGGTAAGCAAAATACAATGGGCGGCCTTATCGCTTGCCAGCGATTTCTTCGAGACAACCCATAGAAACGAGAGGAGAATCAAGTTTGGGAGAAATTAAAGTATGTACCATGTACATATCCTACAGGGCTGCTAAATGTTTTTAAACGACTTCAAAAAAGGAGGAGGTATTCAATTCAACTGTATTTTTTTATGTTTGTTACCTCAGAACTTTCGACTAGGTGAACCGATTTTGATGCTACTTTTTTAACCAAAAGCTGGTGATTGTCATGTGATTCCACTTAAATGTGACCGAGATCTGACTAGGAGTTTTTGAGTTATTTTGAAGTCAGTTATTTTTTGTCAAGAATTGTTATCTAACTAGTTGATAAATAACCAGACAAACCACCTAATAAACGTCAACGACGAACAGAAAAGGAGTTTACCTACATTGACACTGACTGACAATGACTCGCCGACTTAACTCACTATCGAAAACCATTAGTAACGCCGCCGAGCCAAAACCCAAGATCACGTATTCCGATAACATCACAAACTTTTCATATTACACCAACTTTTATTACACTTATTGTGGAACAGGTAATTTTTACCTTACATACCTATAGTAAAAAGTACCCCCCTCGTTCACCGTTTAATGTTCACCCTCTTTTGCTGATGGTAATAATAAGGTGTATTCTAACCATTATTGGTCTCCAACCTTCCTAAGCTGTTCCTAACTGTTCTAAATATCAATAGTACCAACCTAATGATAATATTGTTTTTATCTGCCTATCACTCGCAAAACAACCATTAAATATTTTTGTTTTTCTGCTTAATTTTAGCAGCCGGTAGGGGTAGCGAAGAAAGTAGAGTTTCTTCGTGGCCGGCAAACTCCTAACTTGTAGCAATGAAAAAAGGATTGTCAAAACTAACAAGATGGCACGTATGCAGTTGGATAATGCATTGGGCCGGGGTGAACCAGGGAAAATGAAGTGGGGTAATTTACCTAGTGTGTGAAATTCAGTGTATTATTTAGCATCTTGACACTGTGCGGCCACTGCATGGAATCCATGGCAATGATTATGAAACGATAACACATGTTCGACAGTAAAATCTCACAAGTCAACTTATTCTATAAGACTGATACTATAAACTCTTATAAGACCATTGAAGTATAATGTCATAGAACAGACATCTGGAACAGGTTCTCCTTTCAAAATCGAACGAATCCATTGAAAATGAAGCCAATCGGCGCCAATTCATTGGGACGTACATTGTGTTCGCGGTGTCGGTTTTATATGCTAGTAATAATATTTCAATGTATTTACTAAGTATTTTTTCCACTACAATCTCCCAAGGTCTCTAGTCTAGTCTTCCACTACATAAATTTAATGACATTTCGGCTCATGCGACGCACCAACACAATCCGAACAAATGACCGTCGGGCTAAGTAAGTACGGCGAGAGTTTACGACAATGCCTATAAGAAAACGAGCGTCGTGTTATAAAATTTGCATTCGGCTGCCGGCGTAATGCAGGCGGGGGGCGGCGCGAGAGTATGGAAACGGCTTTTTATGGACCGCCCACGCCACGATGCACGATGTAGCAACGAAATTAGCAATGCTAAATGATACGTTAAGATTAAATTAATTATGATTTTTTTCGACTTTTAAATATTTATTTGACACAAGATTGAAATGTAAATGTGTATTTATAATTATTTAATATTGAATGATTGCTAAATATTGCCAATACCTACATGTTATATAACAAACGCCCCCCGACGTTCATTTTTAAACTTGGTAGATGATCGCTACGTATTAGTAATTATCTTAAGAAATAAGTAAATATTGGTATGTGATGCAATTATTGATGTATTGTTAATTTTTCTCTTTTATTTGTTTACAGGTTCGTGTTTAAAACAACTGGCATATGAGACGATTTACCTGACTGGAGTAGTCAGTAACAAAATGACACATAATATAACAGCGTGACACAACGAGGCATAATTCCCGATACGTAACACATCGCTACAGATGGTATCGTGGTCGAATCGAAGGTGCCATCGACTTGTGTGTGGCGATATTAAGGATAAATGGGTCACCGATTCTACATTCGAAAGCGACAGTAACAAAAACATTTGAAGCCGTTAAGATGTTCTAATCTAAAAACGTACATATCTTTAATGCTTTACTATTATTGTAACTAAAACATTTTTCGTTAGCATATCCGCCTACAATTTTTTTACTAAAGGGCTTTATAAATTCATTGACTCTTACAGGATGGTGGAAGTTTCATGAACAGTGCACATATACACACATACATGCACATTATTAAGCTGTGGGATAAAGACTCTAGAGGGCGCTAAAATTGCCTTCTGCGATCACAAACTTTATCTGTTCCTAATATCGGACAGGACTTTCTTGTTTACAGTTTACGCTACTTAGATTTAACTTTATTTATAAAATTGTGAGTTACAAATAAAAATACATAATTTAAAACTTTGTATTGGCTTTATTCCTCGACTGTTCCCTGTATAACCACATAAGATAACTAATAGTAACAACTAGATGAACTCGACACGCTTCGCTAGAGAGCGAAGTTACTTCGGAATGAATAGTAATTACTCGTTTAAAAACGGTCTTCTTGTAAAAAAATATGATATAATAAATATATTAACATTTTTATAACTTAAATAGCAATTGAATAATATAAAAAAAGAAATAAAGGAAATAAAGATATATTTATATCTTTCTTTCTTTTCTTCTCTCTTTCTTGGCCGGAAACGCATCAGTGATGCCTTTAGTGTGGCTGATGTCCATGGGCGGCGATAGCCACTTAACATCAGGTGGATCGTCAGCTCGTTTGCAGCTATTTCCATTAAAAAAAATTTTTGAAAACTTATTAGAGAGCAGGTTCCTCTGTTAAAGATTTATTATTAGTAGGTAGATACTAATGAAGATAATTAGTTAGGTGTACGAAAAGCCATCTCCTCACCTCGGTACCCCAGGAGGGGGGTGTCCAACCTCGAGCGGAGGCGAGGGGGGAGTCTAACAGGAAAAAGGAGGGTAGGAAAATTTCCATTTTCTTACGTCTTTCCAGCGCCCGCTCTGCACCACTTTTTGATTAACGGACGAGGCTTGGGCGAAATTTCATTATGTATTCATCCCCCTGGTTATTTACTTACTTATTGTTGTGGCAAATATATAGGTATTCTGAAGAAGGTTCTTTCCTTGAGGACAGAGACGAGGTTTTGGATAAGCCCTTATTTAATGTGCTGTTTAAGAATGATAAAAGCCGGCTAATGCTGGAGATTACCGCTGTATGTGAACGTTTAAGAACCAAAATATAATCAACACTTCGATCGCCTGAAAGATATAAGCGAAGCCATTCTATACTCACTGGTCAGGTTTCGCCGTTGGTATATAAAATAAATTTATTTATACATCTGGACGGTAAGCTTCGAAGCGGTATCTGAAGACGTATCACGTGAACGGATGAACAATTTCGACCAATCATAGGCCTGCGCTGACCTTATGACTCGTAGCCCCTTGTACAGTGTCGGTGTGGAACTTTGACCAATGATAGGGCGCAGATATTTATTTATTTGAGATTACTAACATAAGTTATCATTCTAGGCCTCCTCAAGAGAAGACAACTGTGCTCAGTAGTGGTCCGTTAATGGGTTGAACTCTGACAGCCATGGATGGCTCCATATGAAAATTCTCCTCAGTGGGCAACAGTATAATATCTAAATACTACATATTGTTCTAATTATTAATTTTACACTACAGAACTGTGCTAGGAACGTACCAGACTAAAAATATTCCTTGTATTGAAAAGTATGACACTATTCCCACCAGACCGTTCCGACATCAATACCGTCGCGTATCATGCACGGAGCATCAGAAATGTACTACGAAAATATAAATACGGGCAATCAACGACGTCGTGATCGAATGATATTATAATGTAAAAAGAGGTAGATATGTATACATTTTGTATAGTTCAATAAAGTTTAAATAAATAAATATGTCACTAGCGCGCCGACGATGAAGAGCGTAAGAACAGGCAATAGACCGTTCTGCTCGTAGCCGCTCTGCCAGTACAAGACGATACGCACGCTTTTGTTGTTGTCAGAAGTGCTTGACATTTGACATACAGCGTTAAAATGCCTTCGTGTATTATACCATTATGATTGGTGTAGTGAAACAAAAGATAAACGTGTGTATGTTGTAGCTCTTTTCGGAACAGATTTTCTTGTTGATTTGTAAGGGCATCCTATCTATATTATTTAAATATCATTGGTGTTGACTGTTGACACAAAAATGTCCAAGCCTTTTAAATAATCAGGCTATCATTACTTATTACCTATGTACTAGTAGCGCTGGTAACGCCTGCTTACGTACTAAGTAAAGAGGGACGAACACAATAACAAGTCGTACCGTCGTATGTGAGGTATATAAGAGGTTTATACCTACGTAAGTATATAAGAGCATCGGACCGCATCACATTATGCAGTCATTCGCTGTCCGATTGTCAATGACGGATTGATATGCAATTTAAATTTCACTTACACAAAAATACGTTTGTTTGTCACTTGTTTTTATTTTATTTTGTTTTAAACGACATTTCGACTAAAATAAATGGATTAGGCGTAGACTGATCTGATGAGTAGGTAGGTTCAGTTTCATAATTATAGGTAGGTACCACGGACCTAAAAAAAAGACGGACGTAATCCCAACAACAAATTCAGTGAAGCACCCATAGTAATACCAACTCTCTATTCGTACAAGTACACACACCCACACATTGACACCATATTGATTCAATCGCGAATCAAAAATTACGCACACATGGTAAGCAGGCGGCCATTGCTATGCTTCACTCTCGATTAGACGAGGTTACGTCCGTCTTTTTTTCAGGTCCGTGGTAGGTACATAGTTTTATAATTATTGCATTTATGCATTATGTATTAGTAATATTACTTTTATAATATTCTAGTGGGACAAATATTACTGCATGATAACTGTAGGCATTAAAGCGTAGTATAGTAGCGTATTTCTTTTGACCATCTCTTTTTTTATACTTCCTATCCTCCTCATTCCATTCTTCTTTCTACCTTCCAATCTAATCTGATAACGAGTCGCTGTTACCAACACCATCATGCCACAGCAGAGAATCAAACTTTGAAGACCCAATGTCCCTAATAGCCGAGTTCAATGGGTCTTTTCTCTCTCTTTCCCTGCGTGTGTGCGTGAGTGTGTGTGTGTGTGTGTGTGAGTGTCTGTACCTGTGTATGTAAAGACCAAGTATGAAAATACAAGACTTTTTAGTTATCGATAAAAATATTTCGCACATTCCAAGCGAATGAAACTGTAGGGCAAAGCAATGTTGTGAATTATAAATTCCGGAATTATTATCTCGACCGACAATACAGCTTAATGTTTTCGATAGCACTTTGCTGTTATTTTTGTGTCGTAAATATTAATAACTATTTTAATGTTGGTACAGTTAAGCTAGCCAGATTATTTATTGGCGTTTGTGCTTCTCAGAGCACGGTACAGTGGTTGTGTTATAAGTACTTTGTCGGACACTTATATCGTGTAAGCCCTGGAGTGTCCTCTCATATCTACTTATGATTTGCCCATTTTAGTAAAATTAATAATCTCTCTTTAAAGGCAAAACATGAAATAAGTAATAAATAAAACTATATCTAAGTTATAACTATCAAAAGTGTATCATGGATTAATCAGAGATCAAATATTTACCTGGGTAGTCTTATAAACCTGCGCTCCTGAAACAACTCCTTTTTGTAAGGAATTATATAAATATAGCTTTCCTTATCAGACTAGCAGTTTCTAAGATTAGCGCGTTCAGGTTCAACAATTCAACAAAAGTTCAACAATGAAATAAATAAGCTTTAACAGATAAATTGACAAGAAATTTAAAGAATTTGCAGAAAAATGTATATTTAGTTTATGCTATTCGACGATAGATGGCGGAACTAACACAATTGTATTTTTGAAATGGGACTTAAATTGATAATGGTTTTGTAAGATTTTAAATCAATTATTTTTCAAAACATATACTGGAGATCAATTTTATTTTTGGATGGTTATATTTACTAGATTTTCGACTTTGAAACTCGATTAATAAGTTTTTCGATAGAATAACAGATGGCTCTGTCCAAGAAGTGTACTATCGTTGTACAACGAATTACATAGATGGCAGTACTAATAGTGCTGTGCTTTATTCCGTTTAAGTCAAAACTAAAAATTAAAAATAATACAACAATAAAAAAGGAATCGATTTCAATAACAATACCAAAAGTATGAAATATGACCTAATTTTTTTAAGTCGATGTTTTCATATTACAATGATAGCTGGCACGGATTTCAAAAAAAATTAAAACTATATCATAATAATAAAATTTGAAGTAGATTTTTTTTATGCCTTAAGCAGGCAAACGAGCAGACGGGTCACCTGATGGTAAGTGATCACCGCCGCCCATGGACATTAGTAACATTAGGGGCGTCACCAATGCGTTGCCGGCCTCGAAGAAAACTATAGACCCGCTTCTTGAAGGACCCCATGTCATAGCTTAGTGGGAACACCGATGCAGGAAGTTCGTTCCACAGTTTACACGTCCTTGGCAGGAAATTACGTGAAAAACGAACTGTGGACGAACGCCACGTATTCAGGTGGTGTTGATGGAACCTGGTACGTGATGCGCGGTGACGGAAATCAACCGCAGGTATTAAACTGAACAGTTCATCAGAACATTCCCCGTTGTACAGACGGTAGAATACGCAATGGCTCGACGTTGGATTCGGTCAAACGTGTCCACTTGGCCAGCAGGGACTCCAGCCCAAAGATGGGAGCAGTACTCCATATGTGGTCGAATTTGTGCCTTATAGAGCATCAACCTGTGCTTAGGCGTGAAGTACTGCTTAGCTCTGTTGAGCACTCCCAATTTCCTTGCGGCTAGTTTGGCCCTTTCTAGCTAAGTGATCCCGAAACTGCACTTCATTCGAAATGTCGACACCAAGGATCCCAATGCTTTAGGAGATGTTAAGGGGAGTATTCTGGAACTGCGGTGCCATGACAAATGGGGTTTTCTTAGCGGTTAACGCGCAAACTTGTGTCTTCTCAGGGTTAAACTGGACTAAATTTAGTCTGCCCCATTCCAGAGATGTCTCGACTTCAGACACAAGTTTCATCCTCTTCTCCTCAATCTGCACCCGAGAAAGATTTGCTCGGCCTGTATAACGAGCATCACCCGTACTATCATCAGCATAGCAATGGATATTCCCGATGTCAAGCATATCATTGATATGCATGATGAATAGTGTAGGTGAGAGCAGAGAGCCTTGAGGGACGCCAGCATTTATGGGCTTCATGTCCGAGCATGCTCCATCAACAACGACCTTGATTTTTATGAGATTTTTGTTACGACTTAATCATTTACATCTTAATATTGATATTACTTTCTTTCTGTGAAACTTGCTTGGCTAGTTATTACCACCCTCTTGCTTGCGTCTTATTCCGGCTGCTGGATTAAGAGACATGTTCTATTCGAAGCAGCTGTTCTTCTCTTCGAGTAACACCTACTGCTACCATTTGCTAATGAGCTGATTGTCAAGATGCATACATTTTCAAAATAAATGACCTCATAATTAGGCTTCGTCTCATAAAGTACGGAATCATAGATGGCACCATTTGCTCGGCAGCTGTTCAATTCGTCTCCAATATTTTTAAAACGTCATTAGATAAATAAAAACAAAACAAGTATTTGTTACCGTGATAATCTTTAGAATTACCACACAGATTTCTGACTGATCCGCAAATAAAGTGTATATGAAAAACATGGAATAATTACAAAATAACAAGTAAATTATAATTAGATGCGGTAGAAATAGCAAAATTAATCATGCTTACAGAAACTACGCAATACCTAGTTATTAGCTATAATAAAAACAACGAAACGAGTAAGAGAAAAACGCAAGGTTCAGTGAAGCATTCAGATATTAATTTCCAAAACATCTTACACAAATTAGTAATTTCACGTCGCATTATACGAACGTACGCAATACCGCTCAGTTAGATTCTCAGTGAAGAAATGACCGTGCAGGTATCAGTAAAATGATTGGACTCTATGTGTTAATTGCGCTTTTGTGTCTTATTCCTGCACAGTCAGACAGTAAGTATAAAGATAATATACTAAAAAAATACGACTCAAAGCAACGAAAGCAGAAGTAGGAATTAAATGTGTTTTCAAAGTAGCTTGCATATTAATTTACTCCCGATATCACGGAAGACCTTAAATCTTTTAGGCCAATAATACCTGGTTTCCAAATAAAACAATCGAATCCAGTCCAATAATCTTAATTTTTTCATATGAAGAAAAGCTCGATTTTCAACAGAATAACATCATTGTTACATAATAAAATTATGTCTACTATAATTTTTTGTCACAGTAAATAATGATGAAACGTTTCCAGAATTTGGTATTCTCGTAATACCAGTATCAGTATCAACCACCAACAATGCAGGTCTGAAACCATCAGCAGAAAAGGATGATATATTTGTCAAAAGTAATTTGCACCGGCTTGATATAGAAAACTATGAAGTACCAACAGAAATAACAGATATTGATGACTTTGATTACAATAAGTTTAGAGCGGATCAACCTAAGAAAAATGATGATTCGTTCGGGTTCGCGGAAGATAAGATAGTAGGTGAGATACATTGAAGTATAATGTCATAGAACAGACATCTCGAACAAAATGTGTGTCCTGGGAGGTTCTATTTTCAAAATTGAGCCCCCGTTCTCCTTCCAAAATCGAACGAATCCATTGAATTGAAGCCGATCGGCGCCAGTTCATTAGGACATACATTGTGTTCGCGGTGTCGGTTCTATATGCTAGTAATAGTCTTCAATGGTGAGATATAATCTTTTGAAGTTCGTATAAATGTCGATTGATTTTGAGTCGATTGTTTTACGTTTTCCCGATTAAGATGTATTTGGAATTATCATCATCATTACAATAAACTAAAAGAATACTGTTTTTTAATCAATTTAAATAGCACTACTTAAAATTTCTAGTTAAAACATAGTACCCTTAATAATTGATTGTCAAACTCTTTTCCTGTGGACTTTAAATCATCTCCAATTAAAGGTAAATCAAGCGTTCAGATTATTCGAATAGAGATTGAAGAAGATTTTAACATTTAACTGTTGATTTAAGATTAATTCATCATCATCATCATCCTGCCCATTTCCCAATTTTATTTGGGGTCGGCGCAATATGTTTTCCTTTTCCACACTTCCCTATCAGCCGTCATCTTTACACTAACTCTCTTATCTTTCATATCATCTGTAACACAATCTATCCATCTTTTCCTTGGTCTTTTACGGCCGGTCTCAATAATGTACTAACAGATGGAAGACTGTGGATAGGGCTACCATTAGTAATTTTTCAGACGCAAAAATTGACAAATATGACAGATGACATACTAATGGTAGCCCTATCCACAGTCTTCCATCTGTTAGTACATTATTGAGACCGGCCGTTAGAGATTGGAGATTTAAGAGATTTAAGATTAATTAAGATTCATTAAGATAAGATTAAGATTGATTGAGTTCTTTTAACTATAAGTTGAGTGTTTGTATATTGTTATAACAGATAGTGAAGTATAAGAATTCCATTTAAGGTGGGGTAGAGGTGGAAAATATGAATTTGTATCCATACCATGTTGCGTATGGAACAAATTGTGGAGGAGCCATCATTGGAAAGAAATGGGTTATCACGGCTGGGCATTGCGGGTAAGAAAGATTAAAATGGTATCAAATTATCCATACATACAAATACATACAAATAAATAAAATTTGAGTGTCTGTTTGTTATATGAGAATAACCGATTTTGACGAAGTGAATTTTGATGTAGGTATACTTGATACATATAACAAAACAAATTTTTAAACAATTTTAGTCTGTCTGTTTGTTTGTTCCGGCCAATCTCTGAAATCGCTGGACCGATTTTGACGGGACTTTCACTGGTAGATAGCTGATGTAACAAGGAGTAACTTAGGCTACTTTTATTTTAGAAAAAAAAATGTTTTAGGACAAAAAATAGGATCTATGAAAAAAATTTATAATATTAAATACCACGCGGGGGAAGTCGCGGGCAACAGCTAGTTTAGTAATAATAAATCTCTTAAATTGACCATAATGTCATTTGTCATTACAAAGCAAGAAGCCCTACATAAGGGTAGGCTCAAAGTACATCAACGAGGGTCAAAGGATCAGCGTGAAGAAGAATTACATCCATCCAATGTGGTCTAATTCCAAAAAGGACCATCCATTCGACTACGACTATCAAATCCTTGAGCTGAGTGAACCACTGAAGTACGATGACAATGTGCAACCGGTGAAGATTGCTCACATTGAGGATATGGTTATTGGGAAGGTTGTAACCGTCACTGGATGGGGAAATACTGAAGAGAATGTAAGTATTCTAGATATGTGTAACAATACAATAAACAGAGATGAATTTGAATGTTGCACCAGAATTATTGAGGAATTTTGACATTACTTGGTTGTTAAGAATGAATAATGATTTTTATTAAACATCGTGGGGAAACCTGCATTCTTAATAAATTATAATGTTTTTATAAAAAAAAAATATAATAAACTCTCACACAGCCACTAAGCTCTGTGTGACATGGACAACACAAATAAGACATCACATAGCCATGCCGTGATACCAAACATTTGTCTGTCACTTTATGTGCCCCGTGTCTGCATCGGGAATTGAACCTGGGATACGTCGCGTCGTAGGCAGAGTCAATGCCAATTAGGCTACGGGATCTTTTCTTATTGTTAATTTGTATTTGACTAATATGTTGTTCTATGGTCTCTCATATTGTGAGAGAAGGTCTCAGAAGAGAAGACAAATAACCACCTTCAAAATTAGGGATAACTCAAAAACTCGTCAGATCTTCAAATTTAAGAGACCATATGACAAGTACCAGCTTTCGATACAAAAAAAGAATCATAAAAATCGGTGCACCCAGTCGAAAGTTCTGAGGTAACAAACATAAAGAAAATACAGTCGAATTGGATACCTCCTCCTTTTTTGAAGTCGGTTAAAAACAGGCATGAAGCAAGCTCTCCTGAGTTTGTGAAAGGATCCAAAAAGTTAAAGCCGTATGGTGCACCATGCTCAAAATTCTCAGTGGAGTAGCGTGGTCAAGCGTTGTCTATGTCAGTTGAGTGGGAGATTTGTAGTTGCGCTAGATAATATCTAGATAGATAGATGGATAGATATATAGATAATATCTATTTATACCAGTTCAATTCTGATGGTAGGTATGGTGGTATACTAGAGTTGCCAACCGTCCTGTTTTCCCAGGACATATCCTAGTTTTTGTAGTGTCCTGGGACGTCCTGAATAGTTTTTAAGCAGCTTCCTGGGTTTTTTTAGGGTTCCGTAGCCGAATGGCAAAAAACGGAACCCTTATAGATTCGTCATGTCTGTCTGTCTGTCTGTCTGTCTGTCTGTCTGTCTGTCTGTCCGTCCGTATGTCACAGCCACTTTTTTCCGAAACTATAAGAGCTATACCATTGAAACTTGGTAAGTAGATGTATTCTGTGAACCGCATTAAGATTTTCACACAAAAATAAAAAAAAAACAATAAATTTTGGGGGTTCCCCATACTTAGAACTGAAACTCAAAAATCTTTTTTTCATCAAACCCATACGTGTGGGGTATCTATGGATAGGTCTTCAAAAATGATATTGAGGTTTCTAATATCATTTTTTTCTAAACAGAATAGTTTGCGCGAGAGACACTTCCAAAGTGGTAAAATGTGTGTCCCCCCCCCTGTAACTTCTAAAATAAGAGAATGATAAAACTAAAAAAAATATATTATGTACATTACCATGCAAACTTCCAACGAAAATTGGTTTGAATGAGATCTAATAAGTAGTTTTTTTTTAATACGTCATAAATCGTAAACCGCAAAAAACATTGATCAAAGTTACAACAAACTATAAGAACTTTTATATTATGTTATTTGCTGCTACGGAACCCTTCATGGGCGAGTCCGACTCGCACTTGGCCGCTTTTAAATTTTAAAATTGCGCGCCTCTTTTAAAATTCTTACGTTACGGGCGGCCTCACGGCTCGCAATTTGCAACTCTATTACTGCGTCCTGTTTTCAAACTGAGTTGTCCTGGTTTCTCTAACTTCAAATCCTGGTTTTTTAAATTTGAGGTTGGCAACCCTATAGTATACAAGCAGTTTAAAGTCTCTACGAAACCTACAAAAACAGCGTCATGTCGTCATAATTAACTACTGTTCGCTAACCAGCGTTGTGTAGTTAAAAGAAAATAGAAGTGACGAGTACACTCAATTAAAACGCATTCGACGCGGTTACCGCGGTTTGATGAATAAGGCTGCGTTTTGTTTGCAATCCTGGTACCTCAGTCTCGAAAAATTCGAACGATTCGATTTTCGATATGGTCTTGCGTAATCCTGTCTTTGATGTTACGATGGTTGTGAATTGAAATGAACGATTTAAATTGATTTTTTTTAATTGATTTTTTTATACACATATAAGTTAATGCTTGACCACAATCCCACCTGATGGTAAGTGGATAGATGTGGTCCTAGGTGGTGAGCACATTAACTTAGTAAAAGCCTATTCACTATTTTCTTGAAGACCAAGAAGAATTCCAGTCCTTCGCGGTGCGTATAATGAATGACGAGGCAAATTATTTAGTTATTACTGTAACAACTTAAAAATACGCAAGTTGGATGGTACTCATAAGTGGTCCTTGCCGTCTGGTATATCACCATCAGGGTTAAGAATAGGTGCTACTTAAGGTGGTACAAGGCGACTTCTAATAGTGGAGATGCTGGTACGGAGCCCAGTGCCTTATGCATGACTACTAAGTACGATTTCTCATTTAAAACAGCCTCCAAACTATAAAGTATTGAAATGTGATGAGTGTGGTCGAGTAGTATGTACAATGACGTTCCTTTATAGTGCCCAGATCTAGTGCAATTTAATGTAAATCGTATCTCTTGGCCCCTAGGGTCCATATTCAAACGTACTGCGGGCAGTCCGGGTACCAATTATTTCAAAGGAGAACTGTCAGCATGTCCCGTTTCCTTACTTCAGGGGAGCTCTGACCCCTCGGATGTTCTGCGCTGGGTATTCCGAGGGGAAGAAGGATGCTTGTCAGGTAACACGGTATTTTACTTCCTACTAATCCAACTAATATTATAACCTTATTTTTTTTTATGCAGAATAAAAAAATGGATGGTAAAGCACACTAACTTAGCAAAAGCCTATTCACTCTTGACTTGAAGAAAAATTAAAAAACCTGACAGTTTTATTTACACTAAGCATACGAGTAGCAAAGAACACTTTTGCTTAAGGCACCTCTCAAACAATAATCTAAATTTTACTACCAAAAAATAACCGACTTCAAAGTCTCAAAAACTACTTTTCAGATCTCGTTCAAATTTATGTGGGACCACATGACAAGCGCCTGCTTTCGATTAAAAAAAGAATCATCGAAATCGGTTGGCGTGATATTGAGTTATCCGTCAATTTGTCGCGCACATCTTAACACAAATTTACGACTTATGTGGTTTTCTCATGGATGCCATTGTCAGATCTCAATAAAATTTATGTGGGACCACATGACAGTCACCAGCTTTCGATTAAAAAAACAATCATCAAAATCGGTTCGCCCAGTCCAAAGTTCTGAGGTAACAAACATAAAAAAAAATACAGTCGAATTGAGAACCTCCTCCTTTTTTTGAAGTCGGTTAAAAAACTAGATCACTGTTCATCCGTTCGGGAGCTATGTTGCCACAGACACACAAATATACAGACACGTCAAACTTATATTATAATTATCATCCCTCTGTTTTCATGGTGGGTTAGTAATGTAAAGGTTTGTGTGAATGTTTGTGAATCTTTCACGCAAAAACTACTGAACGGATTTTCAAGAAATTTAGCAGACAGGTAGACTTATACATAATTAGTTAAGGTATAAGTATACATAATTATGGCAATTTTGATATACGTATTTTTGTTGAAAACCGTTTCTTTGATGTCAGTTATTTTTTCGTTTAAACGGTTACTATTGCCCTTTTTACAATTTCCATTTTTAATTTCACTATCTGCTTCCTTCCAGGGTGACTCCGGAGGTCCAGCGGTGGCATACGACCGTCTCCTGGGCATGGTGTCCTTCGGCTACGGCTGCGCGACCCCTGGATCCTACGGGGTGTACAGCAAGGTGGCTAAAGTCAGACCTTGGATAGAAGAAGTCACGGGACTATCGCTGGATTAGAAATTGATTATATGCTATCCCTGGTCTTTATATCGTACGATGGTTAATAAGGTTAGATTATAAAAATAAACAATTAATATTAAAATAGTAATTACCCTAATTCTTTGCTAATTCGTGTTATTTTGTATGAGTTTTTACTTTTCTTTTAAATAATTTTAATTTTATCATGTACCTATCTTACTAAATCCATAAAACAAAAATGTCGATGTCCAATGTCGAAGTGGTAAGTCCAACTTCGAGCAAGAAGTCACTCGTAGAATCCAACTCGGATGGGCTGCGTTCGGGAAACTACGTCATATCTTGTCGTCCAAAAAGTTACCTCAGTGCCTGAAGTCGAAGGTGTTCGAGCAGTGTGTGTTGCCAGTGATGACATACGGATCCGAGACGTGGTGCTTCACTATTGGCCTAATGCTTAGAGTCGCCCAGCGGGCTATGGAACGAGCTATGCTCGGTATTTCTCTACGCGATCGAATCAGATATGATGAAATCCGTAGACGAACGAGGGTGACCGACATAGCTCAGAGAATTATTAGTAGGCTGAAGTGGCAATGGGCTGGCCACATAGTTCGAAGGACCGATAACCGTTGGGGCAAAAAGGTCCTCGAATGGAGACCACGCCTCGGTAAAAGGAGCACAGGACGCCCCCCGACCAGGTGGACCGATGAACTGAAGAAGACAGCGGGTATCCGCTGGATTCAGAAGGCTCAGGACCGGTCTGAGTGGCGTAGATTAGGGGAGGCCTATGTCCAGCAGTGGACCCCAAAGGACTGATGGATGGATGGATGGAAATATCGATGAAGTGTGACATTATGTGACAAGGGGGAGGGGGTCCTGAATTTCATGACGTCACATTTCAAAATCGAATAATTATATTATATGCATAGGTAAATATTAACAAACAATTAATGGAAATAAAACTTATTTCGGAACTGCTGTTTTAAATTTTATAATTTCTAGGTGTAAAATTTCATAATATGTGACGTCACATTAGGGGAGGGAGGTCTCACAAATATGACCAGCTGTGACAAGGGGGGAGGGTCAAAAAGTCATGAAATTAGTTTGACGTAATTTATGGATGGCCCCTTACCTGTAGGGGAGGTACCCTAAAAAAAATGTTTTATAGTACGAGTACTCACGATATTTATTTTGTACTCCGATATTTCGACCCAGTTGCATGGAACGTGGTCACGGATGAAATGCGGTGGCGGGGAGAAACTTTTGACAGATGACATTCGACACTAACACAAATCGGGAGTACCCGTATTGTAGTAAAATGTATTCGATCCACGATGAGTTAAGTCTAAACTCATATATCATGTATTGTTATACCTAAATAAATTAATTTAACGTGGGTAACAATGTTAATGTTAAAACACTATGGGCTTACTTTATATTTTATACATAAAATGATTCTTCTCAAATTTGTTTTATTTCAGAAATAAATTAGGGAGGGAGGGATTAAATTCAGCTTACTACAATGACATGTAAGTCTTAATGTGACCATCAGTTATTCATTCTGTTTAAGATTCTACAACCTTGTCATTAAAAATGCATTTATAATTTCCCTATTTCATACTTCATAGGGCCAGGTATATCCGTGGTGCCAGTGACCAACGAAATTTATAGACAAAACTGTTTTAAAAACATTTTTCCCAGTCAACAATCACATCTACACAGTCTTAACTAGGTACTTATGCCACAAAAATATTTCTCATTTTAAGGGTAAATGAACGCATTATTATATTACTAAAAGTATGCTTGATACATTTATTTATATTAATTATTTAATTTAACATGACGTTACAACACCATCTAGATTCTTGATTGGTAGTTTGCGCAAAAACATAACGCATAACGTAACGGAGAAAGTTTGATTTTACTCCCCATAAATTTTCATACCTCGGGCTTAATATACGAGTATGAAAATCAGTTCTTAAGGACTTCTTCTGGACAGTTGATAATTTTTTGGAACTTACTACTTACGGTTCTAAAATTATGATAAATTGGTTATACGCCCTAATTGTATATTTGGCATAGCTCTACTATGCACTATGTGGTACGAGGTCCTTGGAGATCCCTGGTCACGAGCAGAAATCTGTGGATAGGTTTGAAATTCGAGCTCTCTCAAATACCAGCATAAATGAGAAAGCCGTATGTATACGCAAAGCGCACGTCTGCACTCGGCTCGCAGCTAGCAACAGACTGCCCGCTATGCATAATAGACACTACATCCCTTCTATATTTTTTAATAAATTAGTTAAAAAACGGGTTTATAACATGTTACGTAATTGTATTTTTTATGTAATAATTTTTAATAAAAAATTACACACTTTATTTGTTTACTTTATTGTTTTGTTATAAAATATTTCTTAAGGGGGCGCTGTTCTAGTTTATCGCCTAGGGCGTCAGAAATGCTCGGACCGGTACTGGAGAAAGCCATTGTTAAAATTATAATTAAAATGTAGATTTTAACTAATATACTCACGGTACTCACGCTATGTCTATACGCTATTTCTTCTCGTTGCATGGAACGTGGTCAAGACTGAAAAAGTTAATACAGCCGTTTTATTACTTTAAAAGATTTTGTAAAAATGTTTGTTGACCCAAGAATTAACCACGATTAATTTCAGTGCGAAAAAATTAAAATAATGTACCTTCAGCACACGTTTACCTCCAGCGTTGTTTAATTAATTTCTTTACGTGTTTACATACGTCAAGTAACGTTTACGCACACATTTACGGTATATTGAAATTAATTACGTTTTCTATGATGCTCGCTGATGCAATCAGTTTTTACATTCTTGTTGCTCAGTTTCAGGGGCTATTTGCGTGAGTAATTATTTCATTTTGACACTGAATGATTCCTGAGTGTTTGAATACATATTATGTGACTATAACGGCTCACTAACATTAGTTTATGTCGGATTCGTCCGACTAGTTTCGGAGTTTCGAAGATCTTTTTTCGGAATTGGGCTGTAGCATCATAATACATAAGACTTTCACGCAAAAAGGAGGAGGTATTCAATTCGACTATATTTTTTTGTTTGTTTTCGACTGGATGAACCGGTTTTGATGATTTTTTTAATCAAAAGCTGGTGCTTGTCATGTGGTCCCACTTAAATTTGAGCGAGATATGACGAGTAGTTTTTGATTTATCCCTAATTTTGAAGTCGGTTATTTTTGTCAAGGATTAAGTACTTATTGTATTTTATTAAGTGACATGCAATTTAATTACAGATGACCATAATAACTTGAGAAGCTATTCGTTCAAAAACAAAGAAAAGCTTTAAAAATCAACACTATATTTTAAGAAAGTGTTATTTAAACATAATTGTATATGAAGACAGATTTTACCGCGGATGATTTCCACTAGCACATACGAAGCGCGTAAACCTTATGTTATGTAGTTAGGAAGGGGGCTGTATTTATCCCCTTGGGGTAAAGTGAGTTTTACTCTAACTTTATATAATTTGTCAGTTTATTCGCTTAGACATAAAAAAACAATACCCCCAACTCAGAGTCACTAACGGTTACTTAAATCGTTCCTTAGCACAGAATTTGTATGGTGATTCGTTACTAAGGACCGATTAAATTACCGTTAAATGACCGTTAGTGACTCTGAGTTGGGGCGATAAACTCTCTACTAATTATAAATATTAGTTTGTGAGGTTGTTTGTTACTCTTTCACGCAAAAATTACTGATTGGATCCTAATGAAATTTAGCACACGATTAGACCATTGTCTACAATAAGACATGGGGTACATATTATGCCGGAAAACGTGAACTAAGCCGCAAGCAGAGTGCTAGTTAACAATAAGTTAACAATTTTCACTAACGCAACATAAAAACAAAGTTTTTGCCTGTACAGATTCAAACTGGTCCTGTCAGATTTTTTTGTATTAAAACAACGTTGTCACTGATGTTCTTTAGATTTAACTAAGTGTAATAAACTATTAGATTATGGCCCCAACTCAGAGTCACTAATGGTTACTTAAATCGCTCCTTAGTACAAAATTTGTCATGGCGATTCTGTACTAAGGAGCCATTTAAGTAACCGTTAGTGAGTTAATAAAAGTACCTACTATTATTTCTTCTGTGATTTAATTAAGGCCCGTATTAATAACCGGATCCTAAGTTCTCTGCGATCTCAAAATTTAGATGCTCAGTTTTAGATGCTAAAATATGTTAAACCGTACGAAAAATTTCATTTGTAAGATTTAAGATCGCGCTCTGGGTCCGAGATTGGTATATCCATACGGGCCTAAATGGCGTCATTCTAAATTAGAAATATTGAAGGGCTCATACGTCACACTACCACCTTGTATAACAATGAACTATAGCTATGTAGCAGCATCAAAATGTTACATTTACATCGGTCTTTATATACTAAGGCTTTCATGCATTCGGGTTGCATCAGGGGTCAGTGACACCGTATCGACGGGGGGCAAGATGGAAAATTATGTCGTAACTAGGTACAGATAGGGTGAATGACGTTCATGGGCTATGTGTGAAAATACTGTGTTGTGTGTTATTTAGTGTTTTTTAAGTAGGTTTGTTGGTATTTTTTGTGTGCGATTTTCATTCTGAAAATAAGTAAATCGTAATTGTTAATCGATTTAAATTGATGTCTATGTATCTGAGCAGTGTTCTATTCTATCGATTGAGTTCATTTTTAACAGACTTCAAAAAAGGACGAGATATTCAATTCGTCTGTTTTTTTATGTTTGGTACCTCAGAACTTTTGACTTGGTGAACCGATTTTAATGATTCTTTTTTAATCGAAAGCTGGTGCTTGTCATGTGATCCCACTCAAATTTGAACGATATCTGATTAGTAGTTTTTGAGTTATTTTGAAGCCGGTTATTTTTTATCAAAAATTATCTTATTAATATGTTAACTTATAGTAGGCTATACGTAATGTAATATTTTGTATGTCTGTAATGATAAGTATATAGTAATTATTCCTCATTAAGTATTTTTCATACGGAATACATATTTGTCTATGCGTAGGTTCTTTACAAATAATTTTCTCCAAATAAAATAGCTTAGAATAAAATGATCAATCAACGTAAATAAAAATAAATCGAATAACGCATTATGGGTCTCAAATTAAACAGCTCACCATACGGATTTGAAAAAGGTATATCATGACAGCTTGAATAACCCCTTTTTTATAGCAGGCGGGTTTTTTTTAAAATTTAAATTTTATTACTGTTATTGTTATCATTCTGTGAAGGCTGGCTACCGATCATGACGTGATGAGTCTTCGTATTACAGCTAAGGGCCAGGAAGTCAATTATTTCTTTCGTCTATTGGCAACGTTGACCATTTACCATCAGGTGGATTGTCAGCAAGCTTGTCACTTACTTATCTATAATATAAAATATAAATAAATAAATAATAAATAAATAAACGCTCACACACTCATACCATCGCAGTAGGTTTTTACCTGTGTCGTCGGTGGCATGGACTACACATAACACATCACAATAACGCCCATGACCCGAGTACAAATATTTATCTGTCATATAAATATCTGCTCCGGCCGGGAATCGAACCCGGGACCCCACGCTTCGCAGGTAGGGTTGCTACCAACTAGGCTACAGGGTCGTCAAATATGGGTAGATAACAGGTTCACACACACAATATTATCACCTTAAGATTTTATATAGGTACTTTGTTTATACACAAGTATTGTTTAGTAAATCATAAAAGGATTTTTCATAAAAGGGCGACATGAAAACTTCCGACACTTGGGTTGACCTCTAACCCTTCCACCAATCCGCACTGGAGCAGCGTGGCGGAGTATGCTGTAGGCCTCCTCAAGAGGAGAGACCCGTGTCCAGCAGTGGGCCGTTAATGAGTTGAAGCTATCTTAATATTTTGCAAATCCTCCATATTTTTGAAAGACTTATCTAATGAAATGCTAGACGTTAGACGAGATTGAAAAATTCATCTCCATGACGACCCGTGTGGCGCAATGGTTACCATGCCGGATCACCGCACCAAGGGTCCTGGGTTCGATTCCCAGCGAGAAGGAAATTTGAATGATGAGTTTGAATTTCTGTTCTCGGTCTGGGTGTGTATGTCCTTGTCTAGTGTGTTGTCCATGGCACCCACGACACAGGGAATCCTAGTGTGGGGCTATGACTGTGAAGCGTTATTATTATTATTATTATTTTACGGGAGTTAATTTTCAGAAATTCTTCAAAACGTATTTTTTCAGTTCAGTAAAAAAGACCAAATTCCCCGTTTTAAATCAGTCGAACGAAATTAATTTTTTTATTCATTCAGTACATAGTTTTAACCAAAGGATCCTCTTCAAAATTCATTGTTTTTAACCGACTTCAAAAAAGGAGTATTTTTTATGTTTGTTACCTCAGAACTTTCGACAGGGTGAACCGATTTTAATTATCCTTTTTTTAATCGAAAGCTTGTGCTTGTCATGTGGTTCCACTTAAAGCGAGATCTGTCAAGTAGTTTTTGAGTTATCCCAAATTTTGAAGTAGGTAATTTTTTGTCAAGCATTATCGTAAATCGGTTCTTACTGCTTCCCCACTCAATGAAAGGATCTTCTGTCCAAAGTGTTTCATGCTTGTGAGTCCAGACTTTACACTTTGCGTTATCTTTTAGTCACCTACTAAAATATCAGGTGCTAATAATTTTTCATCTTCGCAATAACTTTTGTAAACAAAAGTTAAAAATGGAGATATTAAAGCAACAAGGGATAATGATTTCTAAACTCAAAGGTAGCGAACCTGCCTAATACTTCGTGTAGACTTGAGATATTTTATGTATTAATTAACACGCGAAGAGAAAGACTCTGTTCCCGTTTTTAAGAATAATACAGGCACGTAGGAGTCCGAAATTTTGTAGGATTTAAAGTTTATAATGAGAAGTAGTGCAGAAATCTAAATTTTGTAAATAAGTCTTAGGGCTTGTTTCACCATCTTCAAGTAGAGTCCTGAATAAGCTATTCGCCGGTTAAAGTGACGTTAAAGTGTCATTTTATATACACGAAATGTCAACTTAACCAACGAATAGCTTACTTCGGACTTACTTGAAGATTGTGAAACAAGCCCTTATAGTTAAAGAAAATAGAACATTTGAAAATGTCAATGTGAAAACCCTTAGTCACATTGAAATACGGTCGAAGTTTGACCGCAGATCGAGTCTCTAGTAAATATGAAAGATTGATTGGGAGTGAATAGAAAGTAAAAGAAAGAAGAAATAGCACATCTGCATTTAATTTTAGTGTCACAAGAATACCGATTGTCAAAGATAGTAAAAGCAGTTCAAATATCCATCAAAGGATTTTAGTGGACATCGCCAATAACTTTGCATATATCTATGTACAGAGATATATTAATGTATAGCACTTCTGTCTACAAAAATTATTAATTTTTTCTTTGTTTTGTTTTTCTGCCGGCCACGGATCAGTAATGTCTTTGGTGTTTCACGGCTCACGATCCCCACTTACTAACCACTCTGCTCTTTTATCGAATACTAGCGGCTCGCCCCGGCTTCGCACGGGTGTACTTTTATTTTTTTTTCACACCTTGGTTCACGTTACTGATGTTTTAGCAAGTATCCCTAATTTTTTATAATAAAAAATAGAGCCTTTGTTACTTAGGAATAATGTAGCATTCTAATGGTGAAAGAATTTTTAAAATCGGTTCAGTAGTTTTTGAGTTTATTCGTTGCAAACATACAAAAATACAAAGCTTTCCTCTTTATAATATTAGTATAGATTTACTTTAAAATCATGAATACTGAAACAGTAGTTATTGAACACTAGGAGTAGTTGAAATGGGAGTGGCTGGACGTATTCAACCATATCGTGCACGCAGACGATGCAAAGCCGACCATTAAATTCAGCGTATCAATCTTAAAAATACGAAACGCAATAACAGTAAAAGCGTAGCGATCGCCGCGCCAATAAAATGGCGTATCGATACGAAATAAACGAAAAATCCCCGAAAAAGCATTTCACATTTTCCGAAAACCCCCTCCCCGCCCTCTACCCAACCCCGCATACATAACATATATCTCGTTAATGTAATTATCTGGCTTAAATTTTGTATAAAATTTTAGTAGTGCGCGGAATTTGTTGCTGTGTGGGTAGAGCGCGTTCGTATACACGGGCGTCTGTGTGCTAGTGGGGGTTATTTTATCTACGGTGTTTGCCGTATATTGACGCTGGGGGGTCACCCCTTACCCCCCAGGGGGGCTGATGACGATGACGAGTCTGCGCAGTGGTTAGAGCGAGATGGAGAGAGCTAGGTTACCTATAGTGCTATAGCCAGATTCCCCCCTGTACATGATTTTGCGTACCGCGTCCGTGTGTGACGTTTTTAATATTAAAACGGCTGCGTTTATTAAATTGCGCAAGAACCCTTCGTGCCGCTGGTATCCTGATGATAAAACATCAAAAATATCTCGCATTCTCCACGGAATATCGATGAAAACATGTTGATCAAAATTCATTAATCTTACAAAATATTGTGTAACAATAGGTAATTTTGAATAAATTAAATGAAAATTATTTGACGTTGCGGCATCATCATGGAATTCCTTTTGGACCATAACCACACTTGTCTGTCATTACGTTTTACAGCTCGATCTATTTCATTACAAGGAAAGTTCTGGAACAAAACGATGATCATTATTACTTTCTTTCTTTTTCTTCTTTCTTTCTTGGCCGGCAACGCATCAGTGTAGCCTTTGGTGTTGCTGATATCTAAGTCCACGATAGAAATTTACCATTAGATGGATTGTCAGTTCGTTTGACGGCTATTTCCATAAATAAATAAAAAGTAATAGGTTATTTGATGGTAAGCAGAAGATCATTACAACACAACCAGAATCTCCTGGGCTACGTTTACTATCATGCAAGCAAGATCTTCATATAGTACCTTACAATACACACTCCCTATAGGATTCCCTGTGTCGTGGGTACCATGGACATAAGGCGACATGAAAACATTTTCAGACCAAAAACAGCAATTTAAATGACGACAGTTCTTTTCTTTTTAACCGACTTCATAAAAGGAGTAGGTATTAAATTCGACTGCTTTTTTATGTTTGTTACCTCAGAACTTTCGACTGGGTGAACGGATTTTGATGATTCTTTTTTAATCGAAAGCTGGTGCTTGTCATGTGGTCCCACTTATAGATCGAGATCTAACGAGTAGTTTTGAATTATCCCTAATTTTAAAGTCGGTAATTTTTTGTTCCTCAGGATACTCACGATAGGTATTTTAACAAAATTAAATAGACTTTTGTTACTTAGGATGATATGCATTTGGTGTTATAGCTGATGTCGTTCTGTCCTACTATTTTCCAAAAAATCTACAAAATAATAATAATCTAATATATAAAATTCTCATGTCACGCTTTTTTGAAGTTGAACTCCTCCGAAACGGCTCGAAAGATTTTCGTGAATCTTTGCGTACATATCGGCTAGGGTGGAGAATCGGACAACATCTATTTTTCATCCCCCTAGCCCTAAAATTTTTTTGGCAGAACAACGTTTGTCCGGTCAGCTAGTATAATATAAATTTACGTTTACGTTACGATTCGTTTCAATTCCTGGTTGCATTTTATTATGCTTTTACTATGCCGTTTGCAAATAAGTGTGGGAGTAGGTATGTGATATGTAATTAATTTTAAGAAAATACATGACGAGTAAAACGTATTGTGCTGTGTTTGTATCTAAAAGTAAAGTAAAGGAACAACTCATAATTGTCCCACTGCTGGGCTTGGCGTCTCCCTCACAATGTGAGGGGTATAAGCCATAGTCTACCACGCTGGCCAAGTGCGGATTGGCAGACTTGACACACCTTTGAGAACATTATGGAGAATTGTCCGGTGTGCAGGTTTCCTCACGATGTTTTCCTTCACCGAAACAAGTGATAATTAACTTGTAATACGCACATAATATTTGTAAATTAGAATTTTGTGCCAGGATTCGAACAGGGGCTCGCCCTGGGTTCGGGAGACCAATGTTCTAACCACTAGGCTATCACTGCTATTATGTGTTTGTATCTCTGTATACGTAAAAAGAAATACATAAGTTACGTCTGACGTTATGTGATATCCAAAATGATTGTTACATAACAGTCACAGGTAATACGTTTATGAACTCGCTTGTACATATTTGTTGTGTGCTCGTCTGTACTCGTTGATTTTTATATAACACTGGACATTTTCACGGCGAGCGTCAATGTACAGTCGCGCACGAAACGTTTATTTACATTTCAGATGTTTACTTTTTATGTTTATGCTTTTTTAAGCTTCTTTGCTCACTATTCAATATCGATTGGATTGTTTTTAGTGTTTTAGTGAAATGTTTAGTAGTTTACCTAATTATAAATAAATAAATAAACGCTTACACACTCATACCCCCGCAGTAAGTTTTTACCTGTCTCGCGGGTGGCATGGACGACAAATATAACACATCATCACCCATGACTCGAGTCCAAATATTTATCTGCCACGTAAATATCTGCCCGGCCGGGGATTGAACCCGAGACCCCTCGCTTCACAGGCAGGGTCGTTACCGACTGGGCTCAAATTGTTTATTTAATTTAATTTTGCGAATAAAATTTACAGTACTACATAACTCAAAGAAGAAGAAAGAATAAAAAGAAAGCTTGTCTATTTAAAAAAAAATGTTAAAAATATCGTACCTACTATGGCTATAGTTCTTGCTACAGATTCTTCTTCTATAAAAATAATGTAAATTCATGTTCATATCTATAGATGGCGGTGACGCTATGTTTTTTTTTTCAGAACTTCAGATATCACTAGAACCTCTAAAAACTTTGCGATCTGTTAAAAACTATTACATTATTTAAGTACCATCATAAATTATTGATTATAATTATTCATCATTCAGAGTTACTATAAATGTCTCATTCGATTTGGCTCAAATAATGTGAACATGTCGTCTTAAACGAATCTTTATTTTATATTCGTTACTAGCTGACCCGGCGAACCGCCTCGCATCGCCCAACAAACTATTTTTTGTCTAAAATAAAAGTAGCCTAAGTTACTCCTTGTCACTTCAGCTATCAGCTAGTGAAAGTCCCGTCAAAATAGGACCAGCCATTTCAGAGATTAGCCGGAACAAACAGACAGACAAAAATCGTGAAAAATGTTGTTTTGGTATATGTACCGTGTACACATCCATACGCACTTGGTCAAAAGCGGTTATTTTAATATTACAAACAGACACTCCATTTTTATTTATTTGTATAGATTGACGGTTATGGGAATTGGAAACAAGGCACTCTCAACGCGACAGTACTAGGTATTACAGTGCATGCAGTTAATAATGACACATAGAATTTTGCGAACGTCCTTAATCGGCCGGATTACTTGATAATATTCAAATGAATGAGCGCCACGTCAGACCATCATAACTTTAATGTACGCAGTATCGGACGCCATTTTTTATTTCGAAACTACTGCCGTATCGTGGAAACTGCGTGTGATTGTACTTTAGGGCTGTCTCTATCTCTTTATTTTGTCTAATTGGTAACCCTAACTTAACCTAATGTGTATCTGTAGTAGTTGATAATCTAGGTAGGTAATACCAAAAAAAAAAGACGAGGTATATACAATATTTTTAAGAATCATTGAAGTATTATTACTAGCATAAATAGAACCGACACCGCGATTACAATGTATGTCCCAATGAATTGGCGCCGATCGGCTTCAATTTTCAAAGGATGCGTTCGATTTTGAAAGGAGTGCGGGGGCTCAATTTTCAAAATAGAACCTCCGGGCGGGACACACATTTCATTCGAGATATCTGTTCTATGACATTATACTTCAATGTTAAGCATCGTCTGGAGTCATCTGTGTCTAGATACTCCAGACTTAAACATAATTATCCTAAAGATTGGTGCCCTGTTGGTGATCCTGTTGGATCAATAAAATTATGGATAGGAGTGGTGCAAAATGGAAAGGCAACTTTCCACTGGAACTTCTGAGGCCTAGAGCTCCACCACATTGTTCCAACATGGTTTCATGACAGTGTCGACATAATAAGTTCTTTCTTATATCTGTTATGTATTGATTACCGCAGGGAACAATGGAGTAACGTCCTCTGTAACATGTTTGACACTAGCCGTCACCAGTCTACCCTCCAACCGCACTCGGGCTTTGAGACCTAGGTATAATAAGCCTTAACCAAGACCCTCCTACATCGTTAATTAATATCATTATTACTATTATTATTTCTCCATGGGGTTCGCCTGGATAGCATGAGTCAGCCGCCAAACGACTCGTCGTGTTCCGGCTGGGGGCTTGAGAGCCAGTTTTTTCTTCATTTTTCTTCTCTATTTCTTGGCCAGCAACACATCAGTGAGACCTTTGGTGTTGTTGATGTCCATAAAAAAACATACAAATGAAGTAAATTAAAGATTTTTTTACATACCTAACCAATAAAACTCTTATAAAATATTTATTGATTCTCCTGTTGGCTTAGATCTCAGAACTCTCAGACGGTGAGAACCGCTTTTCATTTGATTTTATGACTCGTGGATGATCACGCGACATCCTCGACGCGATTTACTGACAACCTAAGGAAGACAGTTAGCATCTACTGGATACAGAAGGAATTGAACCGGTCGTGGGGCAAGTTAGGAAGCCTATGTCCAGCAGTGGGCTTATAAAGGATGGACGTCCAAAGGCTGATACTATGGATGGGAAATAATGTGTCGTGATGCCTTTGAATTGGGTAATTTCTTCGACCTACCAATCCCTGCAATTAATCTACCAATCTACCATTACAAAGAAACCGAACAAAGAAAATCATCACTTCACTGTAACACTGATATCTGAACTTTATTAACATGTATTAAAGTTGCTATTCCCTTGCCGATATCGAACATGACGAATGCCTTACTCATTACATCTCTTGGGAATCGAAGCCGTGGCATTTCAATCATAAACCAATTAGCAAATTGGTTAATATATAAAACATCGTTGTTTGCATTATAACCTTGAACCTTCGTTACATAGTCATGGACCTTCTACTCATATCAATAGGAGTTACAATGGTTAATCCGTACGTCTTCATGAAATGCAAAGGTTATTAATATTGGGGTAGGTCCGTATGTCCTACAGTGCTTACTTGCAATAAACATTGTTTTTCAAGTTGCAGTATTACATGGTGATTGATTTTAGTGATCAGTGACGTCACCAAACTTAAAAAACCCATGGATGAATCTCTTTAGCTTGGTACCCTTCTCGAACAGTGGTTTTTTCATCATAGTCCATCACAATGGTCAAAACTGATTTAGCATAACATATAATTGTAAGTGTAATCTGCTACATTCTCACTTTTCCGAAGATGGATCGATAGATTAGTAAGTAAGTGCAGTAACTTAAAAAGACACATCACATTACGTTCACTCTTGAAAAAACTTGGTTGAAAATAAGCTGAAAATGATCTAAGCAGAAATTTGGTTGAAGGTGTCAATAATCTTCGGAAAGCCCATTAATGTATTATAACGATTAGACAACCTTGTAGTTCGCAAATCCGCGAGAGCTATTTATGTAGGTAGGCTGTATCGGTTGGCATATTACAATGATATAAATTAAATTGCCTTAAGATTAAGTTATGACAAAGTAAGAGAAGACCAATGTGGTAGCCACCACCAACTGCTACAAACCGTTGACGACCCTACAGAAAAATAGCCAACGCGCTTCACAAAACAATTTGGTAAAACTAAATTGGTTTATACAAAAACGTTACGCTAGAACAAATAGCTGAACCTACATCATAGATGGTATAGGTATCTACCAGCCAGTTTTTTATATCAATAAAAAGTATTGGAACTAACCCCTGTATCACCCTTTTCCCTCGTTGTTTATTCGTTTCGGGGCAAAAAATCCACCCAATCCCCCTCAATCTATTTTTAGAGGGAAGCAAACCCATTTGTAGTTTTCGAATGCCATAGACCTACCAGCGTCGACTCGCTTCCGATGCAGTTATGCGATCATTCCAGCCAAAGAGGAATGCATTTACCCGTCTACTAGCCACCCGTCAATAAATCTACAATACAAACATAAAAACACATGAAATACTCATAATTATTTAGTATTTATGACAAAATCTGTCTCCATATTCAGACTGCGTGCGAACCTTAAAATGGCCGGTTTGGTGCAGAAGAGAAAAATTTGAGTTTCGAATTTAATATCCAATGGCTGACTCCACCCATTTTATGTATAAACTTCGCGTTATTGATCCACGCTGATAATGTTACCGATGAAATTAATAACACGCAAATAGTTTATTCTAAACATCCACATACCACACACACACGGATGCACAAAGAGTAATTTGTAAATTGAATTCCTCGGAAACGTTCTGCGAGAGATACCTATGCGTGTGGAGTTTTATAATAAACACACAAAATCATTATTTGATGATTCCGAGGTGTATGCGAGTCATTGGAGTGGGACCCCCCCGGGGGAGGCAGGAGGTGCCCGCTCCCCTGCAGGGGCCATTGCAGCAGCATTGCAACCTTCCTTCCATCAGTGTGGCCGGCGAGGCTGGAGTCGACGCGTGTTTACCACCTACGCAACGCGCGAAAAAACCCACCGCGCTTTAAAAAAACCCTTTAAAAATCAAATTTGATTAAAAAAAAACTTTCAAACGGCCTAAATTCCCGAAAAATCGAACAAATCGAAAATTTCATAGACCAATTTTGGTTTTTCAAAAAATTTCGAAATTACGCGCATGCGTTCGGGTCCCCGCTGCCGCCCGCCGTCACATTCAACGGATAGTTTTATGCAATAGACTTTATTAAGTTTTTCCACATAATCATCGTAGTTTTTAAGTGACAGTTTTAAGCAATAGTATTCAGCAACACTTGAACTCTCAATAACTAAGAAGACCGGTTTTATTTGAAGCAAACTATAAAATTAGTGATAAGGCAACTGAGAGGCAGTTCCGCTCGGATTCGTTGTAAAGGGCTAACACAACATCAGACAACCATCCGGGAAGAGCAGCTGTAAAATAAGCAAAATAATCAAAACAAGCAAACTGAGGAGGAGGAAGAGACCCATGGGAAGGACGAGAAGAAGACCATGGATCTCTGAATGCACACCCCACTAAGTTAAATGCGCAAGAAGCTGAAAAAAGCCAAGATTTCATAGCAAAGGGAATCTAGCAACCAACAAATTACAGCCGTCGCCATTTGACGATAAAGAAACACGTTTTTTCGCAATAGAACAAGTTTTACGTTTATATCAACCGTTATTATAAGAAAACAATAGAAAAGAGAATTTAAACATTTGAGTTTTTTAAGTACATTTAAACAACACTGGTTATTTTTGGAAATTTTCGAATAATTTACTTTGAGTTTTATATACAAACTCTCCATATATATATAGTGAAAGTAATTTAGTGAAAAACTCTGGACCTAAACGTTAAGGCTAAGTGATATTTGAGACTTTCGGCATAGAAGTTTCGGAAAAGTTTCGACCAAATTCATCGACCAATTCTGAATACCTGGAAGGTGAAAAACAAAGCTAATAAAAGAAACTAAAATCTTGTGCCTTAAATTGGCCTTAAATTAATATTAAAAAGGTAAGAAAGAAATTTACGCCAAAAAGTTACAAAAATTTAAACAAAAAATACCTACCTGTTGATTGTCTTCTAGATTTCTTTAATAGTACAAAATTAAAAATAAATTAACCTTAAGACTTAGTTAAATGTGTTTTGTTACTTCTATACCTGTAATGTTTTATATGAGTACGTATAAAAAGTAACGGGCAAAACAATATACACGGGCTAAACTAATAATCTAAGACAATAATCGACAAAATAACTCCTACAAGATCGACGAAGAAGATTTGGAAGAGGAGAAGACATAGGACCACATTTAGCAAGACTAAAAAACCTTACAAGAGACTCCACAACCAGAAGAATTAAGTCTCTCTCAATACCAGGCTCAAGGTAAGATTTTTTGACTAAATTTCATATATATCTTTTCACATTAGCATTTTTCATCATGTCCCTATGTATAAAAGTATCGTTATATACGCTTCGTGTCATGAGCGTCCGTATAATCATTGCCTCAACCGAAGCTTCTGTTCATCTCTCTCGCACTTGCAGGTGTTTGTATAGCGTCATCGTAATGAACTTCATTATCTTCAATTGTAGTGGTTTCGAATGACTCTGCGGTTAACGGTAAAGGTTCAAATTTTTTGCCAACTAAATCTACATTAAAATCCTAATAATTTGTAATATTTGTTGCATTTGATTGTATAATTACATTTGCATTGTCAAAAATAAGATTTTTCACCTCGTAAAAGACGCTCTTAAAATTGCCTTTCAAAAACGATGTTTGGCTTAGCGACACGGAATCCACACGTGTAGCATCCAATGCCAAGAATGGATAGAAACATTCGGGTCTAACTTTCGTTTTCGTCAAGTCAAGTTCAGGTTTTGCCGATGATTTGGCGGAGGTCGCACTGCGCATGCCTAAGTCATCGCAGTCATTGCCCAGCCAAATTATTGATTGCGGGCATGTCGGAAAACTGCGGGGGGAGGGAGAGCGTCATTTACCAATGTGATAGTTTTCACAACGCTCAATTATGTAGGGTGGGGCGGGGGGAGGCGGTGGGGGAAAAAATGTATATATCAATATGGCGGATTTCATCGGATTTTGTATTAAATTCTATCGGCCACGCCTGTCGTGCCTGAAATTTATGGTCGGGAGGCTTTAACGGAACGTCGATGGTTTTTAATTAAACTGCTTTTTAATCTACAACCGTGTATTATATCTGCACAACGGCGCCTTTGTCATGGGTATCTTGAATTCTTTTGACAATATTATCATCAGTTGCTCAAATGAGGACAATTATATTTTATTATTATTCTTTGAGACCAAAGAAACGTTATCTTTGGCTTATATTAATATCAGATTTTATAACAATATGAGTAATTTAAAATTTTGGCGTAGGTACTAAGACACGTGCTTCTTCATTATCATGCGTTTCTGTATTTGGTCTAATTTTCTAAAAATTTCAAATTTCTTTGTTTTCTCATATTAAAATATGAATCAATTCAAATAATTTCAGTAAAGTTTACAATAAGAAACTTCAAATAGTAAAAATATTATTTCAAAAGTAAAAAATATTTTTTAAGTAAGTATTATAATTATTAGCTCGCGTTCAATGTGGCATAACGCCGTCCAATACAGTTTTACTTTGGGTTCTTTAAAATATTTTATAAAACGTTTCTATGACGTTTTATAGGTTTATATAACTAGTTTAATATTATACAGTAATCAATATTAGTGCACAATTTATTCTGTTCAAAATTCTTACTGACATCCTATGAATACATCTTCAAGATGATTGTTTGAACACGTCCATATCCAAAGAATTTTATTACATCCGTGCATCCCAATAAAAATATTACCACTGAAACTGACTTCAAAAACACTGCTAAACTTAATAACATATTCTTTTGTAGTAGGGACTTCATTTAAGAATGAGTCACAAGCCAACAATGAATTTTACCAAGAAAAAAATAACCGACTTCAAAATAACTCAAAAAGTACTCGTCAAATGTAGCTCAAATTTAAGTGGGACCACAGGATAAGCACTAGCTTTCGATTAAAAAAAGAATCATCAAAATCGTTTGACCCAGTAGAAAGTTCTGAGGTAACAAACATAAAAAAATACAGTCGAATTGAATACCACCTCCTTTTTTGAAGTTGGTTAAAAAATAAGCTCTTCTTTGAGGCCTAAGGATTGGTGACTGCTCTGGTGTTCCATAGGTGATGGTCACCATCCCTCATCAGGTGGCACGCCTGCTCCCGGCCGTTTTCAAAACCTATCTACCCATTATTTCTGAATAGTTTAGTAAGTAGTTTGCAGTAAGTAGTTATCAGTTTCTGAAATGAGGACAATTATATCTTATTATTATTCTATATATAGAAGAGACCATCGACACTATTTTAAACTGTTTTATTTAGCTTGCCCTGTTTGTTTGTTTGTTAAATCTTGGTGGCTGAATTAGATTTATGTTTTTTTTTTAAATAATTAAACGCACACACTCATGCCCCCGAAGTAGCTTATTTTACCTGTGTCGCGGGTGGCATGGACGACATATTATTATAACACATCACAATAACGCCCATGACCCGAGTACAAATATTTATCTGTCACATAAATATCTGCCCCGGCCGGGAATCGAACCCGAGATCCTTCGCTACGCAAGCAGGATGTTGTGATGTGTCAACTAGTTATAAATTCTCCATTTTTTCATTTCCATTCATAAAACTTTGTTCTATCAAGTAATGTGGAAACAATACGAGTATAAGAAATCAATTTACGAAGCCGCAATTAGTAATAATAATAACTAATAGTTTTCTTAATAGAATATCTCGAAAGGCTGGCTCGTTGGAAAAAACTAACAAGAATAAGGTTTTTTGCTAATTTTGCAGTACAGTCGCGACGGATGAGATAGGGTTGGCAACATTTTTTCTGATGCCGAAAATAATGTACCTATTTTTTGAAGTTGCTTGAAAATCTGGACAATGAAAAATCTAAGAACCGCCTCTCCCTTCGTCTATTGGATGAACATTTTCTGAAATTATCTACTTGAAACAATTGTTATGGCATCTTTTAATGAATTTTGTTCTGTAGTTATTCAAAAATATTTTAATTATACTTACTTATTACAGACATCGAACTATTACAGATCAACTCAATGTATACCCTGAAGCAGGCATATTGATGAAAATAATGATATTTTGTACTTAGAAATTTTTAAGCGTAACTGTTTTCAATATTTTTACATGACAAGCTTTTTTGAATGTTGAAATTATTAATATTTTGGTATTTAGTATATTAGTATTTTAGTATTATTCAGGCCCATCAGTTGCCATTTACTTTCATGAACCAAAAACTCGAGCTACTTATATCTAAATATAATATAAGTTGAGATACCTACAGTGTCATAAAAAATAAAGTATAAGCAGAGAGTAAACGAAAACTAAAGCGGTTACATTTAAATAGGAAGCTCGGAATAAAATACGAATAATATAAAAACATTTTTATTTATTTAAGACATTTTTATTATAAATTGACAACCCTACAGTGTTCGGGCCGGTAATGTGATTTTAAACTATAGTTTTTACAACGACTGGGAGCAAAAGTGCATAAGTATCATTAGGAATTTTTGTAACGGAATAAATGCAGATTCTTAACCATACTTGAGATCTGTGATCCGTGGTAGGGATCCGTGAGCGTTATTGCAAACGGCGATCTATCCATAAGTCTAAGCACTCAACCAAAGACAAGATTGCTTGGATATGAGCAAAAAAACATAGTAGTAAAAGATATTAATAAGTGCTATATTATGTAACTGTGCTTAGGAAAAAGTACTTAGGTAGTTTCTTGCCGCTTCTTCTCCCGGGTCCACCTACGATAGGAATTGTTGAACCAATGGCGTAACTGATTTTCAAGAAAAGTAGTAAATGAAAATAATTTTGAATAGAAATATTTGAATTTGACCGTTCTCAATATTCTCTTTATCAAGCTCTTAGTAGCTTATCTAGCATCTTGTTTTAGTTGTTATTACCTTACCTATTAACTTAACTCGAGATAAGGGATAGATAGAATATTGGTAACGGACGGTCGGATTGGAAATGGCAACCGTGCCCATACCCCATTGAGAGCTATAATTCGTAACTGAAGAAACCTAGGATTTGCTCTACCATAATTTTTCAGTTTATTGCAGACGAGTAACCGCCCTCGCTTTGCTTCGGTTTTATTTTTTTACACCTTGGGTTATATTATTGGAATTTTATTAAGGATCCCTAATTTTTTTGAAAATATAATATAGCCTATGTCACCCGGGGATAGTGTAGCTTCCCGACAGTGAAAGAATTTTTCAAATCGGTTTAGTAGTTTCGGAGCCTATTCAATGCAAACAAACAATCAAATCTTTCCTGTTTATAATATTAGTATAGATAAAGATGAATAAATAAATCGATAGTCCCATGGTAGTACCATCGGTAGTCCTAAAGCTAGACTGGCGGGTACATCACTTATAACCATGCGGGAGTACCGTCGGGATTAACTTGCTTGTTACAGGGGATAGTTACCACCAGGGCAGGACACAAAAGATCAATGTGGTCCCTTTTACCCCTAAAATAGGGATGGATATATTATTTCATCAATCCTAGAATTCCATCCATTTCACCTATTTGTGCTTCAACCTGGAGAAGCCTAACTATGGCGGTTATTCTGTTGGAATTGATTTATCTGGAATTATCTGATTTCCAGCCAGGTACAGATATTTATACATCCGGGAATATTATACATTATATATGTATGTATATTGTATATGTATAATTATCGCTTCCGAGATTTAAACGAGGAACTTGCTCTACGAGTCACAGCCAAGTGATCTAGTGATCTCAAGCATTTTTAAGAATGAACTCGCTCAACTTCAACCAGAATATCATTGACTTCAACCCATTCATGCCCACGATTTGGATTGAAAAAGTTTGCACCCATCCAACTACCGACCGCGCTGTTGCTTCACTCGGTCGATTCTATACGTGAATTGTGAACCAGCTTTTAGCCAATGGTCAAGTCAAAGTTTATTCCTGATGAGACGAGCCCTCCACTGATGCTAATACGATAGAACAGTCCGTCTGTCAGTGTCGCTAGATCGGAATGCGACGTTTGCGACCAAAGAAGTATGCACCAGTAAAAACATTGGGTCGGTTTTACAATGATGTCGCCTTGAAGGTTGCTCTACCTCCCTTATCATTTTAATAAAACTGATACTGATTCATTTTTGTACAAGAAAGTGGTATTTTTCAAATATTTTAAGTCATAATTTTAAGTACTGCTAGGTATTTATTAATGAAATGTATAATAATTTTTAGAATTTTTAATTTAATCTGTGCGTTTCCGCTAATCTAAGAAATGTATTTATGTTTTAAATGGTAGTTATCCTATTGGATAGATCTTAATTATTTTAGCTTAATAATTAGGATTTTCTACTGGGCTTGAGCTCAATACTAAATTAACCTTCAGTTTTTGATTTATGAGTATCCAATGTCATTCCAATGATTGACAATTTGATTTGAAGTGATGATCACTTTCTTTTTCGCTCTCAAAATCGTTGATTATACTCGTATATCTTACCTTGACCCAATTCTATCCAACCACAAAAATAACTACGCTTATTTATTCACTTTTAGATACTCACTTGAATTAAATTTGATAAACTTCAAATTAAATATATTACAATTTATAAGATATAATAAAAAGAAGCAATAGCCTTACGAAATGAAAGTTGTTCTGCCAAGTCTTATTCTGCACGCATTTCTAATTTCTAAATTTAAGTGCGTATTAAATGGAATAACTCGATTAATGGTTCGAAAACCTGCATATAGTATAGAGTTCTTCATAGCATCGAAGTCAAAGATTTATAAAGTTTGAAAATCCTCACTTTAATTATAGGAGGATAAATCCTATAATTGTCCTATAATAGCGGAAGGAGATTCAAACTAAACCATAATGATATTGTCTACCTGTCTAAAATTCTAAATTAATAATTATAAAGAGGAAAGTTTTGATTTCTGTGCATCTGTTTTTTTTTAATAGATAAACTATAAACACTTTTGATCTGGTTTCAAAAAAATTATTTCACTAACACCACCAGCTTTATTGTTTCAGAGTAACATGAGCTACATTTTATTAAAAAAAACAGGGGTCTATTCCGAAGCAAAGCGAGGGCGGTTACTATTGAATAACTAAAGTAGAGCAACCACCCGTCCAATCCACCCGCTGAACTCGAATCGCGTCAATTTTCTAACACCATTAAGTGCGCTTGCGCATGTTTTTGTCAAAGAAAAATGCGTCTTATTACATTACGGCGGCTGTACGTCGTGAGGCGGCGTGTTTTGCCTACATTTGTATGATACGAACGTTTTATTTGCGTGTCGTGACAAGAATTTCATGGTTTAAGTCAACTATCATCGGGTTATCGTGTGGAAATTGGATATGTGTTTCCTGGTTTATGTTTTTTTGCACAAAAAATATATTAATGCGTAATGTTATGGGATTTTTGAATGAGCTATGTGAGATAACATAAAAGTGACGACTTTTGGATTCAAGAGAAAGAAATTAATAAAAAATGTCTTTATGGCAATTTCAAAATAATACATTAGATAAAATTGGGTCAAAATAATTGATGAATCAATAACGTATGTGCTTCTTACACATTCAAGAACAAAACATATTATACAGAACTCTTAAATGTGCAGAAATCGTCACGATGTTTTCCTTCAGTGAACCTAAAACACTTGTGCGTTGTGCATATTTTGCGTTGTTGTGCATTGTTGTGCGTTAGAGTCGAATATGAAATTGACAGACAGTCCAGTTCACACCACATATATAGACTTCATTCCCACTGACCATCTGGCAGAATTGTTGTCAGGAACTAAGTTATTTTATATTTTTTATATATCAGTTAGTTATTAGTTTACGTTTGAGGAAAACGCAAGAAAGATATAAATATATACAAGATGAAAAACGTAAATACTAGGAAAACATTTTATAAATATTTCTATACTATTGTAGTACAGTCAGGCTGAATAAAATAAAGTTTCATGCACACTACATCGGCTGTTGGTTTATTTAAACCGCTAAACGCTAACACACTCTTACCCTCGTAGTAGGTTATTACCTATGTTCAGAGTGACATATCTAATAACACTTGATATTTATGTCACACATATGACACATATGTGACATAAATATCTGTCCCGATCTGGAATCGAACCCGGGACCCCTCGCTTCGCAGGCAGGGTTGCTACCAACTAGGCTACAGCGTCGTTGGACATTTATTGAACTTCTCATAACGAAAGACGGTAATTAATAAAGTTATTCACAAAACAATATTTTTCAGCTTTATTGATAAATGGACTTATCAAACACATAAAGAATTTCTTCCCAGTTCGAACCAGGAGTTCCCGAGATTAGTGAACTCGACCAAACAATCTCTTCAGCTTTATAATCTTATATATAAAATTCTCGTGTCACGGTGTTAGAAGTTGAACTTCTCCAAAACAGCTCAACCGATTTTCGTGAATCTTTGCGTGCATATCGCCTAGGGTTGAGAATCAGACAACATCTATTTTTCATCCCCCTACCCCTAAAAAATGTTTGACAGAACAACGTTTGCCCGGTCAGCTAGTATTAGTATATGTAGATAAGCAATTGTGTGCCGGTCGGAAGGGTGAATGTTGCTGGTTACACTTATACAGACACGACCATACACACAAATTCTAGCAGAAATACTAACGATTACTAACTGGACAATTACTAATATCTACTATTAGAGCAAACTTACACTAGTCGTCCTAACTTCCACAGTTCTCTTACTAACGAATAATAACTACTGACATTATTTAACACCACGAACAGGACCTACTAACCGACTATACAGTCCTATACGAAGTTTGCCACTGATGTCCATGGGCGGCAAGGGATGGCTGCAAGCTTGTTTTATTACCCCATACATAAAAATGCATGTTTGTGAAAATTAACAAAAATGATGTAAAAGTCCGATATGAGTACGGCAGGACTCGCATCGGACTCCGTGCGGCCCGGCGTACCGTGAGTCATTCTTTAGCGTCCTAACGGCGAATGCCCACGGTACATTCCGGCAGCATTCTTACGATGCCTGTATTAATTAATTGGAATTCGAGCCAACATTTCTTATCTCGCCCTGGTACTGCGGAACTAATTATTGGAATGAATTGGAAAAGAGCGGTTTGGAAAAGTTTTGGAATAGATTTTTGGTTTTATGTCTTATCGGTTTCTGGTTGAAGAATCTAGGTATTGAGTTATTTATTGTCAAATGAGACTTTAGTTTTTTATGTGAATAGTTGACAAACGAGCTAGGAAGCCTAACGATGGACAGTAGTGACCATTACCTATAAAATATCACCAAACACATCGCCGATGCGTTGTGCACCAATAAGTAGTTGAGCCGCAGTTCATTTTCACAATTTTAAAAGGAGGATGATACAACGAAGCATTTCGACAACCTTTTTGAAGCAATGGTTACCATGGGTTCGATTCCCAGCGAGGTGAAAATTTGAATGATGTGTTTGAATTTCTGCTCTCGATCTGGGTGCGTATGTTCTATTGATTTTTTTTTTAATAAACGCTTACACATTCATTTCCTGCAGTAGGTTTTTACCTGTGTTACATATAACACATTACAATCACACCCATGACCGGAGTACAAATATTTATCTTTCACATAAATATCTGCCTCGGCCGGGAATCGAAGCCGGGACCCCTCGCTTCGCAGGCAGGGTCGCTACCAACTAGACTACAGGGCTGTTGTTTTTGTGTTGTCCATGGCACCCACGACCTGTGGAACCTGTGGGACAATGAGTGTGAAGCATTAATTTAATTTATTTTTTTATATTAGTACCATCGGGATTTAACTGAGTAGGAATCACACAGACATTCACGTCGGGGAGGGACGTCTTAGCCTAATCCTATGTTCTTGCCGGAAAAGTTGGCTTGGACTGAACAATGAACTAACTAACTAACTTTATATATGTATGTCTTTTAATATATTTCAAGGTATGCGGCTAAATTTTTTTCATGCAAAGCAAAGCAAAGCAACAACCCATAACAGTCCCACTGCTGGGCTCGGGGTCTCCTCTCACAAAGTGAGGGGTACAGGCCTTTGTTCATGAATAGTTAGCAATTTGCAAATGAAAGATAAATTTTTTTGAGTAGGCTATAAGCTCTGTGTTACTAAAGTTAAATGATTAATGAATAAAAATACATAACAAATATTACTTAATGTGTATGTATTCATAATAATCTCTTTATTTTATAATAATCTCCTATAAATTAAACAACTTTTTTCATTGTGTTTATTATGAAAGCAATGCAGCTGCGTAGGTCTCCTAAAAAGGATTCAAAATATACACACAATACAAAAATGTGTCTCGTAAATGTTAATAGCTTTAACTTTAATTAAATTAGGTTAAAATCAATGTTATTTTTTTTACATATTTTAAAGGAAAGTTTAAAACAAGGTAAACATGATGTAAAGTACTCTTCTTCATAAGTACTTATATTTATTATCAGAGTATCTTTGATATTATTTTTTATAATATAAGTATAGAATTTTATTTCACTTAATTAGATGAGTTTTCCATACATCACAATTTTATTTACTTCAACACCTTAAAATCGCAAAGAAAAAGAAACATCCATTCAATGAAAATATTTTCAATTTTCTAGCACTAACTTTATTGTACCATAAAAGTATTGGAACTTGCTCAACGCCTAAATTCCCTTCTACTTTATAATTGCAGCTATACACCGCGTTAACGGCGAAGATTTCTACCACTCCGCGTGTCCCAGAAACCCGCGCCCACAGACTGCTAACATTTCTTTCTATACCACACTATACCTAGCTAAAATTCATAGAGAAATAGTGAGTATAAGAACTACCATCTAAAAAACTATACGACTCTACCACGCACCCGCCGAAAACGCCTTAATGTGAATTAAACCGAATAACAAGGGCGTAAAGTCTAATTTAGAGTAACAGGCGAAAGGATATAGTACCTTTAGTCTCGGTAACCGAACGCGGCAGTACAGGCCATTGCACGATGCATACAGGAATAGTGCAGTGAAGTGCATTGAAATAGCGTAGTGATGGTATCGGTAGTATTGCCCGGTATATAACAAGGTTCCTGATACCGGTACCTGTTATTTTTGTTATTTTAGATTCAGAATAATCATTAAAAAGGAGAATTTTAACTGAAGAATGAATAGATTATTTTGAAAACGTGTGTTTGGAACTTAAAATAAAATTACTTGAAAACACTTGTTTGCTTTTGTATCCAGTCAAATCAAATGAAATCAAATATATGAATAAAGATTCATATAGGTATCACTGATACACTTATGCATACTTAGTTTTTAATCTGCCAGCTTTTAGAAAATGTGCTTTGTCATGGAGGAGAATAAAACCTGTAAAGAAGAAGCACAACTTTTAAAATAATGAAAAGTTACATAATATGTTCTAACCTACGCGAAACTGGATGCGGCATTAATTTCCAGGTGTCTTTGTCATTAATTCATTTATTCATTATTAATTTATACTACATGTAGTAAAGGGTTTTTCAATAGGGACGCTCGAACTTTGACAACGTATAGCAGCCATCTTGGTAAAGTGGTAGCTGTCAAATTTGGCGGGAACACATATTTAGTCGTGACAATTCACCGTGAATCGCTGTACTCTTCAACAACGCGTAGAAATTGTTAAAATTTATTATCAAAATCAGTAGAGCACTTGGCGGCTGACCCTGCATTCGAAAAAAAAACATCTTCAGTGATGAGGCTCATTTCTGTTGGAGTGACTTTGTTATCAATCAAATTTTCCGGATTTGGAGAGATGAAAATCTACTGGAGATTCATCAGGTGCCTCTACACTTCGAAAAAGTTACTGTTTGGTGTGGATTTTGGTCCGGCGGTATCATCGGCCCTTATTTCTTTGAAGATGCGCAAGGAGCCACGCTCACTGTCAATGGCAACCGATATTACACGATGATAACAATTTTTTGTGGTCTAGTATAGACGGTATGGATCTCACAAACATGTGGTTCCAACAAGATGGCGCCACTTGCCATACTGCACGGGAAACATTAAATTTATTGGATGAAAAGTTCGAGGGCTTCATCATCTCGCGCGGTAATGACGTCAACTGGCCACCGAGATCGTGTGATTAACACCGCTTGACTACTTTCTGTGGGTCTACGTGGAATCTCTGGTCTATGCTGACAAACCACAGATAATTGCAGCCTTGAAGGCCAACATAAATCGCGTTCTTCGTGAAATTGAGCCCCATTTATGGGAAAATATCGTCCAAAATTGGAATACCAGGATTCACCCCCTACAGCGGAGTCGCGGCGGCCATTTAACTGAAATTATATTCCACACATAATGTCATCGAATGTCCTTTAAAACAAAATAAAAATTGTAGCAATATTACTTAAACAGGTTATTTTATTACATTTCAAAGTTCGAGCGCTCTTAATGAAAAACCCTTTATAATTTGCCTACTAGCTGAGATTTCACATATCTAATCAAATCAAATCAAATCAAATCAATTTATTGCAATCATGTAGTGGATAAAGGTGGTACAAACAATATGCTAAACGAACTTACATGTGCCACTTATGGGCGTTGCAAAATATTACAAATGTCACGTTAGAAAAATTATAATTAATTTCATGCATTACTCAAAATCAATTTAAAAAAGTATAATACATAACGAACAATGAAATAAATCAAGATGTCAATAATAAAAAATTAATGTCAGTGATAAATTATAAAATCTCTTAAACATTTGGATAGACAAATCACGTATTTACTTAGGTAATTTACTAAAAAACCTTCTCCGAGCCCCATATAAGAACGTTGTACCCTACTTAGGTAAAAAGAAGACGTCACCAGTCACGTAGTGATTAATAACTACTACAGCTACGAAGTCTACGAACAGTCTTTCATATAATATATGACACTAAAATTGTACTGCAGAATAAATTTAAACCTTGAAGGATAGTTAAAACAGTTTTATTTGAGTTTTATTAGCTCCTATTTCTTACAATAACATAAGAGTACATTCAAAACTTGCATTAGAACAATTTCTGCATATTTAGTGGAACCAGACGAAAATTATATGTCTTTAACCTATTAATGGCCCAAAACTGAGCAAGGGTCTCTCCTCTTGAGGAGGCCTAGAGTATACTCCATAACGCTGCTCCAGTGCGGATTGGTAGAGGCTCTCCATTGGATGTGTTAGTGGCCAACCCAAGTGTCGAAAGTTTTTATGCCGTCTATCCGATAGCTCTTAAATATATCTATTTATTACCCGACTACAAGAAACCTTTTCTTGATTTACTGATGAGATTATCACTACTTTTTTTATTTAATATAAACGACAGGGATTAGATACATATCATAGCTACTTGTTGCTATAAATAATAGTTTATTTTTGTAACAGTTTCGTTATTGAGTATCAGTTATTAGTAACAGGTATAAAATAACAGGCGCAAGCGCAAACTATGACGCTCAATATAGGCTAAAACATATTATTATATGCAAGACGTTTCTTGTACTACGCGAAAACTAGGGTTGTCGACGTAATGTCTTAGGATTTATTCGTCATTTGGAAATAGCGATATGTTTGCAATGAATGTACTATACCAGGAGAAAATTCAAGTACCTAATATTTTCGTAATAAATATTTGTAAGAATGTAAATAATATATTTTAAGTAAGGATGATTCACAAATGCCAATAAAATTATGTTCTATTTAATAATACATTGAAATAAAATTGTTACGTTTTCCGCTCAACCCGTAACACAAATTAGATTGCATATTATTATTTGATAAATAAGTGCGCTTAATACAATCACTTGATATTATTTTATATTAACTTATAAATAGTCCTTATAAATAATTCATATTTTTATAAGCTTGTTGTTTTCATTTTTACGGCAATAAAATGTAAATCAATTGAAACACAGGTTTAATGTAATTTGCAATAATGTCATGGATTAGGAATGTGCAATTAGTTTCGTATTAAAAAATAAAATAGCAAGTACGATATAACAATGAATTTAACGATCATTTTATGGAACCATATAATACATGAAATAAGATAGATTCCGGGGCTTTTTAACAAATTTTTATGTACACAGCCTAGAAAGTAAAACAAAACAGAATAACACTACACTTATTTAGTATTTGATGAAATAATGTCTATTATTACGTACCTAGTAATTGTAATAACGGATAAACTAGGGCTAGGCAAGGTCTGGTCTAAGAGCTGACACAGCCCTACGCCCCGCAGGCAAATATGAACGAATGTAAGTTGACTTAGAATAAGTATGTTCAGCAATCCAGACTCGGCCAGTGTTAGATCATAATGTGTTGAAAGTGCATGTGCGCTGCGCCGGAAAACAATGAAAATACTGCCGCGCTTTTTGAAAATATATCTTTAAAAATACCACGTTGTTACTGTGGTACAGTCTTAGTACTACAGTAGTACAGTAACACTCAACGCGCCAAAACCGAACGCAAGTTTACACGACGCGGCTTCCAAATTCAAAAATGTGACATTTTTTTTCGCACAGACTATTTATAGACAACCGCCATTTAAGTGCCAGTAAAAGTAGTGTAAAATAATGAACAGGATTTGTGAACTTTTATAAAAATTGTTTTGATTTAAACGTAAACGTTCCGTGAAATTGGAAAAAATGTAATAACAAGTTACGCAACGAGGAAATAAAAAAGAAACAGTGCGTAATTTGACGATAACGATTTTGGCGCGAGTTTCTCGGACGCGCCGATAACAGTTCGGTTACGAAACAAAAAAATATCGAGGATGCACGCACTGACAGCCAGTTCGTTTTCTTATGTGTGACAGATAAAATTTGGACTTTTTGTGAGTGCTGGATACATATAAAGTAAAAGGTCAGTGATCGTTTTTTTTTAACTTAAAATGCTACTTTGAAATTTATTTTCATGCGAATAAATTTTCAACCGTTACAAATTTTACGATACAATTTTTTTTTTAATTTTAGGACTGTTCACTTATCTGGGCAAAAACAATTCTGTAACGCCTCTTTTAAAAAGTAAAAAAATATTTACTTTAATATTTTTTGAAATTGTTATTAAGTAGTTATATAAGTATTAATGCAAAGATTTAAATGATATTTTGAATACAATCACTGTTCAGGAAAAGAATCCTATCATAAGGTTACAGACATTTGAATCAGAATTTGGGGCAAAATATTATAACATATCTTTAATAATCATTTGATTATGTTGTGTTGACTATGTAAAGATATAGAATAAGAACGAATAAATGAAGATAATATAAAAAAATCAGTCTGATCAAGCCGAACTTTGACAAATTCACACGAGTTAAAGAGTCTTGCCAATGTTACAGTTGTAAAATATAAAATTATAATCATACCAATATCTTATAAAATTAGAAGTGACGAAAATACTCGTATATTTTCTGTAACGGATGTTTTCTACGTGCTATCTATCTATTATCCTGAAGTCAGTTGCCCAGCACCTGTCAAAAATTAAGAAGAGAGAAGAGATATTATCCTGCTGGGCTGAGTTGCCCAGCACCTGTCAAAAATTTATAGCGCTTGTTGTTATTTTACCAATGGATAAATAGACGATGGATAGATCGATTATTGAAAACGATTTTGTTAAGTTATCCGAAATTAACTAACACTTAGTTTGCTAACAGAAATGAGAAAAATTTAATGGAAAATTTGAAATTAACTTAAAGGTACAATCGCTCATCACTATGGTAACCGGTAACCGTAGGCGTAAAGAAGCGTGGGCAAACTTATCTATTTCTTTTAAATCATCAAATCAGCCATATTTACTATAGTAGTATGGTACCTAGTACCTATAAATACAAACAGTGACTTTAACATCTACTTTAAATAATTCTTGACAATAAATAATCGACTTCAAAATTAGGGATATTTCAAAAACGACTCGTCAGATCTCGCTCAAATTTAAATGAGACCACATGACAAGCACAAGCTTTCGATTAAAAAAAGAATCATCAAAATCGGTTCAATCAGTCGAAAGTTCTGAGGTAACAAACATAAAAAAATACAGTCGATCTGAATACCTATTTAACCGACTGTTAATTACGTTAATTTATTCCGTGGCAATTCCTCGAATATTTATCCGTGGGAATTCAAAAGCTTAGGATTTTAAAGTACTCTGAAAATAATTACTAATTGTGCTCAAACATTAACTTGTATCAAAGAACATATTAATAGTGTAAAACTAAATAGGTACTTGGTTTTATAGTAAAAATCTAGGTACTAAAAATATTGTGTGCTGGAAACCTTTGTCATGCATCTCAAAACTGCATTATCATCAGGACTAAAGCCATAATAATGTAAAATTTCAACTCCTTAGGATAACAGGAAGTAGGTATATAGGTGAAAATAAATTTGCAATATGTGGGTAGTCGGACTAGCGATTAGCTATTAAAAGGATTTTCTAACTTTTTGGTTGTATATAACCCAAAAAGGTAATTTGAAAACTGAATTAAAAAATAAAAATGGAAGTTGTAAAATGTATGTGTAACAAGGAGCATCTTTTGACAGTTAGCTTCAAGTACCTATTTATTTTTACGTATTATAGTTTTAATCCATACATCGGTGTTATACATTGAAGTATTATTACTAGCGTATAGAACAGACACCGCGAACTCAATGTATGTTTCAATGAATTGACGCCGCGCGGCTTCAATGTCCAATGGATTCGTTCGATTTTGAAAGGAGAAAAGGGACTCAATTTTGAAAATAGAACCTCCCGGCGGGGACACACATTTTGTTTGAGATGTCTTCTCTATGTATACTTATAACTCAATGGTGTTATATTATTTTATTATTGCACGTTTTATATACAAGAAGAAAAAAAGAAAGACCCACTCATTCATCCGAGAAATATCACCTTGTTTCAACCTACGTTAAGAGTAACAATGAGTTAAATTTACTCCAATGAAGAAAGTTAATGAAACACTTGATAAATCAGTCAAATGTAATGTATTTGTCATTGGATTTACATTTTCCCCCATGTTTTTCTATTTCTTTATTGTACGTATATTTTACCAATTACACCAACACTAAAAAATGCTAGAAAACATTCTAACGAAGAAAAAGCGTTTCCAGCCAAGGAAGTGGGAAATGGCTGCATATATTATATCTCCTATATTACTACCGGGAAGTCATGGAAAATCTTTTGTCATTTAGTCCCATAATTTCATGTACCTACCTACTAAAAATAAAACAAAGCATTAAAAATTAATAGTACCTAACAGTAATAAATAAACTGAAAAATCCTACGTTATTGGTAATGAGTAAAATTTACTCACCTTCTATTCTACGAAAGTGATCTTAGCTATGATCTGATATGCGCTAGCGTCGAATTACGACACATGAACAATTGACATGCGGGGGGAGTGGTGAAAAAAGCACTTGTGGTCCAGGCGACGTAACATTATAATTGACACCACTGTTAACTTTTTAGTGGTGAGTGAAATTTACATAGGTTATCCTTCTACCCTGTAGCCTAGTTGGTAGCGACCCTGCCTGCGAAGCGAGGGGTCCCGGGTTCGATTCCCGGCCGGGGCAGATATTTATGTGACAGATAAATATTTGTGCTCGGGTCATGGGTGTGATTGTGATGTGTTATATGTGTCGTCCATGCCACCCGCGACACAGGTAATAACCTACTGCGGGGGTGTGAGTGTGTTAGCGTTTATTTATTTATTTATTTATTTATTTATTCTAGGGTTAATTTACTTCAGTATTACTAGCTGCCCGGACAGACTTCGTTCTGTCAAAACTGTTTTTTTATTAAAACCTTTTTTTATTAAAACAAACTTCCTGCATCGGTGTTCCCTCCAAACTATGACATGGGGTCCTTTAAGAAGCGGGTCTATTGTTTTCTTCGTGGCCGGCAACGCATTGGTGACGCCCCTAATGTTGCTAATGTCCATGGGCGGCGGTGATCACTTACCATCAGGTGACCCGTCTGCTCGTTTGCCTGCTTAAGGCATAAAAAAAATTCCGTCTATTCAACTGCACACGGTGTTCAAATTTGATTAAAATCGGTTAAGTAGTTTAGTAGTCCATCGCGGACAAACAACGTGACACGTAATTTATACATTAATTTTATTAAGATTATAGGTACATATGCTATCTACTCAAATGTTTTAAGTCAGACGAATGGACGGCCATACATGATGAAACTCCGTTGTGACTGCGGAACCCCAATCTAATCTAATTTCTTCACAGTTCTAAGCATGTTTTTAGTTATTTTCAGCCTTATTCCTATTTTATTTTGCACTGTTGCAACATTTAGAACGTTAAGTTGACCACCTCGGACGCAGTCTAGTCAGCCGTTACACTAGTACAAGTCGTAAAAACGGTTTTGATCGTAAAAATATAAATTGAAAATTTCCCCGACATTCCACTATCGAGTAAACTGCTCTCACAGTGAAAATATTTGAACGGTGATTTTCTTTACTTGCTCAAACTGACGTATTTATCACTCAGAGAAAACGTTAACTTTTGATGTTTTTGAAGTTATAATTTTTTAGGCGCGTTATGAAAAAATGATGAGGGTGAAATTTTAAGATTTGTAACACAAGAGTAACAGAATGAAGTTGCCCGCCTTTTTGCGCGCGCATCACTGTGAAGTTGTCCGCAAAAAGCTACCAACAAAACAGAAATAGAACGTTTTGTCATGTATTATTTATTGATATAAATTAAAATATTATTATTTAACATAATTAATACTAAATATTATTTACAATACTATACAATTAAAATCAATATTACCAATATAATCCCTCGAGGGGCCCTACCACCAGCGGGCCGGATTAAGTCGCCTCTTACGACACCCATCCAGCGTGGGATTGGGGTTAGTATTCTAAGCCGCCCCAATACGGAGATCTTGATCGGAGCAGACAATTATGTGACGGATAAATGTTCCTCGGGTCGTGTTGGTGATATCTTTGTATTGTCCATGCCATTTGCAATTCAGAAAATCTTAGTGAGTATGTAAGCATTTATAAATTGGTATCATAGTATCAGTTCAATTGTAAACTGAAGAACCCAAAGGAATAGTTGGATTAAACCCATGGCCCAACAAAAAAATGTAAAACTTGCAAATAAGTATTGCGTGTGTGTTCTTTGACCTTTTTTATGGGTTTTAATGTATATTTGTTTTGTTTCTTTTTTATAAATAGCAAAGAAACGAATAAATTTGTCACTTGATAAGTTACCGTCGCCCATGGACACCAACATTATAATACCGGTAAAGAAAGAAGCAATAAAGAACAATATACGTAAGTCACTGTCGCCCATGGACCGATGCAAGAAAGAAAGATAGATAGAAAGAAAATTATTTATTTATAATGTTACGCATGACCATTTTACATGATGTAAAGAAGTCGAGTGCGAAGCCCATTCATACCGAGATGTAATAGGACACAAATGGATGAGTTGGCTCATTACGTAATGCCGTTTTGAAGCGACTTGCTGGACGCACAGACCTGTTCCGCGTTCGCATTGCTATACTATAATTATTATATTTTTAAAATATGTAAGTATATTAGTGAATATTAAACCATTCATAACTCAGCTTACCTTTATTTAAGAACCGATTAAAGATTTCGAATTTTCACCTCAGTATTAGCCTACTGAAGTTTACCTACTGAGGGTTACCACGCGCTCTCCAGTTTGTGGTCATTGGAATAAAACAGACACTAAATTTTAACAAAGCCTACTACAATACATTCAAATAATTCAAATAAAGAATCAGAATAAAGTCCATTCGAATAAAAACAATAGGTACAAGTCACTTTTGAGATTCGCGGTGGCAATCATATAGACAAACAAAAGTAATATAAAAATCATGGCTATAACATGTTACAATTTTTTTAATATACTACATGAAAAGACACAAATACATATGGGATGAATAAATCCTTATATCTTTGAATCCAGACCAGAGGGTAAAGTGGGGCAAAATATGACAGATGAAACAATTACAAATACTAAATGTCATATATTTTAAGTTACGTTCTGCCCCGCCTTACTCTACTTAAGATAAGTTGCCCTATTAGATTTTTTCAAGTTATTAAACTTTGACATATCTTCACACGTATCCAACGCATTATAAATATCGTCGACCACACACGACACGGTGTTACGAGACCCTGGACACACGCATCGACGGATCAACTAGCACAGTTTATACGTAAATTTGCATACATTTTAATAAAACTAGTCAAGAACACTTAGCTGGAAAAATGTTGTAATTCTACAGAGAATCGATCCGAGATTTTTAATAAAATAGTGCGGTAGCAAAACCGTAACTCGATTTAACTTTTTGCCCTGTATACCGTACTACACCATGACCACATGACCACAGGGGTAGATCACATGAACTGAAATAAGACATTCGGTACTTATTATCCCGGGAAACGTAATTATAATGTAAAAAAGAGGTAGAAATGTCACTAGCGCGCCGACGATGAAGAGCGTAAGAACAGGCAATTGACCGTTCTGCTCGTAGTCGCTCTGTCAATACAAGACGATACGCACGCTTTTGTAGTTGTCAGAAGTGCTTGTCATTTGACATACAGCGTTAAAATGCTTTCGTGTATTATACCAATGTGATTTGTGTAGTGAAACAAAAGATAAACGTGAGCGTTTTGTAGCTCTTTTCGGAACAGATTTTTTGGTTGATTTGTAAGGGTATAACGTATCTATTTTTTTAAATATTATTGGGAAAACGCGGCAAAAGACACAGGTAGAGTGCTCGTTATTAAAAATGTTACCAAAGTCTAACGTATTTGTAAATGGCGATGCAGGTAAAGTGCACTAAGCACTTACTTAGTAGAGCCCACTCACCTTTGATCCGAAGACATTATAATCGTTCGTACACTATCGGACGGTTACAAGGAATAATGAAATATTACCCAAGTTAAAAAATACATATTTTTTTATAAAATAAACTAGCTTCCGCACGCAGTTTCGCCCGCGTGGAATTAGCTCAGTTTACAGAAAACCATTATGAATTATACACCTTAACCTTCTTCAGCCGTACAAAAATCCTTTCGATAGTTTTTGAGTTTAGTTTAGTTCTGTTGAGTTTAGTCCTGAAGAACTAATCTACTAATAATATTTATTTAATATGCCCATAATGTAAAATGAAATCTTTCTTAGTTTTTATTGCTTTTATGACTTAGAAATTTATAAACCAGTGTCCATATAAGAGTTAATTATTCCTGCGATCCTGCTGTAATCTAGATCAAAATAACCTGGTCTAGGTTATTTTTCCGAGCTGAGACGTTGTACTGAAAGCGAATAAATACAGGCGAGTGAATAGCTTCCTTGGGTTAAAGCTTTTAATCAAAAATATAACACTACACGCACTCATAATACTAGGACTCCCTGTATCGTAGGTGGCACGGACAACACACAAAGACAAGAACACACACCCAGACCGAAAACACAGTCACTGACATTTATACACCTAATTTTTTTAATCTACCACCATTTCGGAAAAATGCTTTGACATGGAGAAGGAATGGCGAAGTAACTAAAATTACTTAGCACTGTAACATTGTCGTAATTGTGTGACAATACGTTTAAACTCCATGCTACTCGCACATATAGAAGTTTGTGTGTGTAAACAGTAAATTTTTAAGAAGTCGTAGTCGTAATCCTATGAAGTAGCGATCATTCTCGTTTATCGTTAGCCGCAGCGAGTGAGACAAGTTGGTAAGAGTCCAGATCGAAGATAGCAACCGTCTAACAGTACTATGCAAACCATTTGTGAGGTTTTAACCAATGTTTAGATTGATCGATATTCAAACTTTAATTGAGGACGGCGTAATTGCCGCAACCGTTCTATTGAAAGACGAAATTCGAACGTAACAGCCTAGGATACTCGTAGAATTGATAAGGTCTAAAAATTGTGCTTACGGTTCAAGTCCTGCATCTTAGTTTAGATTACTGAAAGTTATCGAAATATAATATCTATTATCAAATTTAATTATTATTGCATTACATGCATAATTTTTTTTTTTGTTTCAGCAACTTTAAATCGTCATATATCCTAAATTGTTACATAGAATTAAAAATGTATATTTAACGCATTAATTATAAATTTTATATAATACTTTTGTAATAATACATTTATTTAAATTAGTGAAATAAGTTATTTTCACTAGCTTGTTTGACGTAAATGTTTTCAAATAATGTTCGTAGTAATAATTAATTACCATAATGTTTTCCAAGCTGAATGAAGTTTTTAAGTACTTTGGACATACGCAATGTGTTGGACATATAGTGTTGGACTATGGATTTTCTTAGAGATTTTAAACACTATAATTATTATATATTGCCTATTTGAAATATAGCGTATAACCACTTCTCATAAGAGTCCCCGAGCCAATTGAGCTGTTTATATTATGTAAATATGCTTATGTAAAACCTCATTCACAATTTATTAAAAAAAAATCATTTATATTAAACCCATAACGTCCAATCAATGATCAAACGCAGTCTCGTTATTATAAATTTATCAGTTCCATAGAAACCGGGAACCCAAAGATTCTTTGTGTAAACATGCAGTGATGCACGCACACAGATGCATCACATAAAACAGTGTTGGCTGGCGTGCCAAAAAACACAAGGGAACGAGAGTGGATGCACCCGTCTTGGTACTTGGAGTATTTAGTAAAAAGCTATCGCAGTAAATCGCTTCCTTATTGGTTTGTGATCGGTTATATCAGGTTGATTAGTAGGACAAAACAAAAATTATCATACATTTTATCTCTTAACACGGATCGTTTCATGGTCTAATGTAAGGTAAGGTCATACATTTTATATGATCGGAAAGCCTAATTAGTTTTTTGTCACTTGAAATATTTTTTGGAGACATAATATAAATGTACGTTAAATTATTATTACGCCGACAAAAATAAATAAACTCCATTAAATTTATTTAAAAACTAGGTATTTACAAAACTTATATACAACACTTAATAATAATTCCAATAACACATTATAATTTATTGGAAAACTGTCCTACATAGCCATTGAGCAATTTGACGGTGTGTATAAAATTAATTATTGTATTTATACGTCAGGATATTCTAATAAGGCTCTGGATATGCAAATATCGTATAAACTGGCGATTGCACGTGATGAATGCGATTATGCATTATTTAAATAGCTACTTACTTTGAATTATCTTGAAACTTAGCACTTTAATCTGAGTATCGTAAACCAAAAATGAATTAAATTACGGAATGAAGTTCAAATTGTTGAGAGCTTTCTATTGAGGAATAGCGGACGTGGTTTTAAACGGGACAAAAGCAAAAATTATGGATTGTGAAGTATGGATGATGTAGTAGATGGATGGATGACTGCAATTCTAGACATAATAATGAGGAGAAAGTTGTAAATCTATACCAATTTTTTCTTTAGTTTTTGATGTGTGTTATAGAGAATACGGTATTATATGGTATACACATAAAGTGTAAGAATTTATTAAAGCAGTTTCCAAAAAAAAATCTTACATAAATAGATCCGTTTAAAGAACTTTATAGTCTAAAGAAATTACAACAATTTTATTTATTAGACAAACTTAAGCTAAAGTTATAAAATAATTATAGTGAGCGTGCTAGAAATCTAAGATTTACAATACATAACAACAATTGTAGCAACTATTAAAATTTAAGTTTATCAATCGATCAAGTGTTTACTAAAAAGTTAAATTTTAACTAATGTATTTTGAGTTAGGTCCCATACTTATTATAAACACTTAACATAATCCATAAAAGCCTCGTTCACTTAACATTCCCAATTGATTATTTATTAACGCTTTTTTAATTAATAGAGGTAAGTATATAATTTAAAATTGAAACGTCTAAATTTGTAAAGTTTATTCAGATTCTCAGAATGAATAGTTTGCCAAGCGAGTGAAAGAAAGGTATTAGAATACATTACGAGATTATCGTTCAGCAGAATACAAATCGAGTTGGGAATATTTATGAATGGCTACAAATGTTTAGAAATTCACTTTGATATACGGTCTTGCTAACAAGTGGCTTGGATAGTGACAACCACGGGGAAACAAGGAAAATATATGTATTTAAAGTATTTTTGAATAAGTCAACAAAAAATTGTTACAACATTTTTTTATATTTAATTTACCTTTTTTGAATTTTAGAATTTTGTAAAGTAGTTCAAACCTAATCTAATTTTCTAGTTACTTCGTTGAAATAACTAGCTGAATAAAAATAGAAAAGTATTATTGACGTATAAAAATATTGTTATAGGTAGAAACACTGAGTAGTTTTCTGGAAAATTAAGTTTTAAAATAACTGAAAATCACGAACGCAATAGCCGCTTTGCAAAGTATCAAAACTCGCAGACGCAGTACGGAAGGGATAAAAACTTACAGCTGCAAAAATAGATCGGTGAAAAATGAACATAATGCACACATCAGAACACACGTGCCAATACATAACGACGCGCGTGTGTGCGTAGATTAACGCCCATAACAGTGCCTCGACTAATTAGTCAAAATTTTTTGAAGAATTTTTTCTTGAAAGACCTCCTTTACGCTTCCCGCCCACGTTCGATAATCGGTGACCGATTTTTTGTAGGAGAAAAATAGAACGTACTGATAGCAATAGTGCAACGCACACGTCCTACAAAAAGTCGGTCAGAAATAATATGGCAGGAAAAATCGGCCCGATTATCTGTCCTACAAAAAGTCGGACGTGGGCGGGAAGCGTTAGAGAGACAATTAATTTATTTCTCCTTACAGTACATCCATTGTGAGAGGTTAGTTAAAGAATTATCATGCCATTTTCTTCGTGATTAATAAGCATAGCAAATTCATTGTTGCATATACATACTAATTACTTAAATATTAATGTTCGGAAGACATAGTTGTGAAGAATTAACGTGAGAACAGCCTAATTTATTACAAATTATTATTAAAGAAAGATAATAAATATTATAAGCATCACAATCTTTTATTTTTTTAAGAGACCCAGGCTCTGTAGAGCCATTACTAAGTTGAAGCCTTCATACCTTTATGATCTTCATAGGTCGCTTGTGCAAGTCCTCTGAATTTAATTGAAGTCTATCTCGCTTTTCGTGGAACCATCAGGACTTATCCAAGTCCACTTGCGTTGTGGCTTCTTTCTGAAGAAGGAGTTCATCATGAAGAGATTTAACCATAGTCAGTAGATATTATTGACCACTTATCATCAGGTGACTCATGACTGCTTTATCTTCGCTTTATAAAGGCTATAGATATGTTAAAGGAAATAAGTCAATTTGATTTGAGTTGTGCTTTAGTCTAATTAAGTAGGTATCCTTAGATGATTCTTGAGAGTGAAAATAGGATTCTTAATCAAAGTTTGCTTAAAAATATTGTAGTCATATTGTTGTGTTTTACTTATTGGTAAAATATGAGACAATAATAAAAAAAATAAAAAATGAAATAACCTTTATTCCACCACAATTTCGATAATGAATTCACAACACAATTTTATGTTAGTTAAGTATACATTTCAAGTTTTATATGTATGTATTAAATACCATGCTATGCAAATAATTTTAATATTATAAATTCTTAATAAAATTTTGGTTAGTCTATGTATTTAATTGTCTATTTATATAATTATTTATTATGCAGTTTATTTATTTATTTATTGTATTGTGGAAGTCGCCTCAGTAAGAGTCAATAGCTTCACTTAAACGCTATCCGATAGGTCGATAGCGAATTGCCCTAAATACCATGTACATACCTCATAGATACATAGTGCCATAAAAATACAAGCTACACATACCGATTTATATATTCTTTATAATCAAAACAGCGTATCTCGCCAAGTGCAGTGGGTGCATTACAAAAATACCCACTAAAATTCAAGGTTGCATCGAAAATATCGCGACTGCGCGCACTGTTCAATGCATCTTTCGTGCGGGATTTTTATGTTGCACTGCTTGCGTCATCAGATCATCATGGTTCTGTAGCTCAACAAATGATCTATTAGGGGCCATCCATAAATTACGTCACACTAATTTCATGGCTTCTTGACCCTTCCCCCTCCTTGTCACAGCTGGTCACATTTGTGAGACCTCTCACCCTAGTTTGACGTCACATATTATGAAATTTTACACCTAGAAATTATTAAATTAAAACAGCAGTTCCGAAAAATTTAGGACCCCCTCCCACACCTTGTCACACAATGTCACACTACATACAACCCCCCCCCCCCCCCAAACGTGTGATGTAACTTATGGATGGCCCCTTAGGTCTCAGATTCGATTTGCTTTTGTGTAACCCCAAGAAAAAGACGATTGTTACAAGTTTGACGTTTTTGTCTGTCTGTGGAATCGTAGCTCCTAAACGAATGGACCGATTATGACGCGGTTTTTTGTTTGAAAGCTCACGTGATCAAGATGGTTATTGGCTGTGTTTAGGTTTAATAAAACGAATGGTTTCTTTTACGTCGATTCCCTTTACGCCGAGTCGAGAATTTTCAAAATTTATAACTTACTAGCTGCCCGGATAGACTTCGTTCTGTCATAAGTTTTTTTTTTATTTTGAGATGTAACCTAATCTATCTTTCAAGTTGGATCAAACTGCACACGGTGTGCAAGTTTGATTAAAATTCGTTTAGTAGTTTAGGAGTCCATCGCGGACAAACAACGTGACACGTAATTTATATATATATTAAGATTGTGTATTGAGGATGTCCCACTCGAAGTTTATCATTCATTAGTTGCTACCACTGAGGATTTATGGTCGCCTCTTGCGTATCTTATCTTATATATTTCTTTTTTTCTCTTCTGTCTTGATCGGCAACGCATCGCTGATGCCTTTGGTATGGCTTAAGTCCTAGAAGTCATAGGAGTCGGTGGCTATTTACCCTGACCTTTGGTCATTCTACCAAATGTTAATAATAAACATATATTATCTGATGGTCACATTCGTTATGTTTTCATGGTAATGGCTTGACAACATTATAATCCGGCAAAATTAATTGCACGTAAAATCTTCGATTGAGCTTAATAAACGCTGGTTTTTATTAGTTGGCTTATGAACATACTATACATCATTCATTCGTCAACTATTCGCGGGATATTTATTCTGATATCTTACTCCAACTAATAATTTAAATATGAAAGTTTTTGAGAACTGAATAGATTTTCATGAAATTTCATGTGCCATCTTAATACGTTCGGTTAGCGCGTGATGAAAAGACCATTATTATTATTATTATTTATTATACATCAGGTATATATTTATTTATTTATTTATGTATAGTATTCATATTTATTTATGTTTAGGCGGTTCATCGAGACCAAAGCTAAGGCTGCTGCAAGGAAACTTGGTGTCCTTGCAAGGGTGCGACGGTACTTCACACCCAGGCAACTCTTAAGCTTGTACAAAGCTCAGGTTCGGCCGTGTGTGGAGTACTGTTCGCACATTTGGGCAGGCGCAGCCAAATGTCACCTTTCTGCTTTGGACTCGATGGAGAGGCGTGCGAAGAGGCTCATTGGTGACCCAGATTTGGTTGGGACCAATCTTCAAAGCCTCGAGCACAGGCGCAGAGTAGCCAGCCTCTCGGTTTTCTACAGAGCACATTTCGGAGTGTGTGCGCAGGAATTGTTTGAGATAATTCCCCCATCTCCGTTTCTCCATCGAACGACACGACGCACGGCGGGTATCCATCCTTTTGTCGTGAACATCCCGCCGGTACGGACGACGCGGTTTGCCTCGTCATTCGTTATACGCACCGCGAAGGACTGGAATAACTTGCCTGCGTCGGCGTTCCCGCCAGCCTACGACGTGGATGTCTTCAAGAAAAGAGTGAATAGGCTTTTTCTAAGTTAATGTGCTCACCATCTTGGACCACATCTACACTTACCATCAGGTGGGATTGTGGTCAAGCATTAACTTATTCGTGTAAAACAAAAATATGACTGAGTTAAATATGATAGATTTCTAATTTTTTTTTGAATTACTAATTTTAAAACTACTACAGAAATGAACAAAAATTTTACTGATCAATTTATAGTCACCTGGCACATGTTGTTATTTTAAATGTAATTAGTTGTTTTGTGCCTTATTAGTAGGTACTGTATTTTGTTGTCATACTTCAGGACAATAGGATCGAAGACTTATGTACCTATGTTGGTTAAAATGTAATGCAAAAATTAAACCAGTAACGTAACGGGATAGGAACATTTTTACAATTTTTTTAATAATAGGTCCTGTATTGTTAAAATTTCATTTTAGAACTTTTTTTTTCTTTTTTCGCATCATCAAAAAATTCAGATGTTTTTAAAGTATCATTAAAATATGTTACCAACTACATATATTTACTAACATCAAATTAATTTTAACACTAGTTGTCCAGACAAGGTTACGCCTGGTAGATTTCAGACAATTCGGGTTCGATCCTCAGCTAAGACATTAACGAGACAGTTAATAGTTTGTTCTCAGTTAGATGTTTGTATTGAGCTTAGTATTATCTGTGGCACCTGCCAGAGTCAATGTGGTAAAAACGTCTGTGGTGTTGTAGCGTAGATGAATAAAAAATAGGGTTAAGCAAAGAAAAATCATATTTTGACGACCCTGTAGCCTAGTTGGTACCGACCCTGCCTGCGAAGCGAGGGGTCTCGGGTTCGATTCCCGGCGGCAGATATTTATGTGACAGATAAATCTTTGTACTCAGGTCATGGGTGTGATTGTGACGTGTTATATGTGTCGTCCATGCCACCCGCGACACAGGTAAAAAAGCGGCCAAGTGCGAGTCGGACTCGCCCATGAAGGGTTCCGTAGCAGCAAGTAACATAATATAAAAGTTCTTGTAGCGGTTTACGATTTATGACGTATTAAAAAAAACTACTTACTAGATCTCATTCAAACCAATTTTCGTTGGAAGTTTGCTTGGTAATGTACATCATATATTTTTTTTAGTTTTATCATTCCCTTATTTTAGAAGTTACAGGGGGGGGGACACACATTTTACCACTTTGGAAGTATCTCTCGCGCAAACTATTCAGTTTAGAAAAAAATTATATTAGAAACCTCAATATAATTTTTGAAGACCTATCCATAGATACACACGTATGGGTTTGATGAAAAAAACATTTTTGAGTTTCAGTTCTAAGTATGGGGAACCGACAAAATTTATTGTTTTTTTTTTCTATTTTTGTGTGAAATTCTTAATGCGGTTCACAGAATACATCTACTTACCAAGTTTCAATGGTATAGCTCTTATAGTTTCGGTAAAAAGTGGCTGTGACATACGGACGGACAGACAGACAGACAGACAGACAGACATGACGAATCTATAAGGGTTCCGTTTTTTGCCATTCGGCTACGGAACCCTAAAAACCTACTGCGGGGGCACTATGAGTGTGTTAGCGTTTATATGTTACTGATGTATTGGAACGTGCTTTATACTCATTTATCTGCGTTTACTTTGTTACAATATTTCTAACGAAACCTTTAGTTTAAAAAATAACCGACTTCAAAGTCTACGAAAAATCTATATCAAAATCGCCATTGCCTATGATATTTAAAGAGTTTCTTCAATTCCCAAAGGATCCTATCATGAAAAATAACTTTTGACGAATCTGAGGTCAAACTGGATATTTATAGGTACTTTTAGTTAAAAAAAACCGATTAATAACCAAATTAATTAATTAATTTCTTTTTCTTTTCTCTTTCTTGGCCAGCAACGCATCGGTGATGCCTTTGGTGTTACTGATGTCCATGGGCGACGATAGCCACTTACCATCAGGTGGATCGTCAGCTCGTTTGCCGGCTATTTCCATAAAAAAAATTAAAAAAAAAACAACCGTATTAATAACCTCCTTTTTTGAAGTTGGTTAAAAAGACCATAAAACATGTATTATGTCATAAACATACCTGTCATAAACGGCTGTAGTCGGGAAACGAATCCGGGACTCTACATAAACAAGAGCTACTTACACACTGCGAATTTAAAATAAAATTTGCCAAAACTCTACCACTGGTTCGGGAATCGAATCCACGACACCAGGATCATAATCAACTTTAACTATGTGTACCACTTAGTATATAGGAAACATGTAAGACGTGTTTTGTTTGAGTCTGTTCAGTCAATTTTCTCAGAAACCATCTCATGAAAAGCTTAACACACTACTTTGAAGTACTTAAACTTCGGATTACTGCAGAATTTTAATATACCTACCTAACATTTACAAGTAGGAAGTTAAACGAAATCTTTAAAAAAAAATACTAAATTAAAAACGTTATACGCAATTATCAAAGTACAAAAAAAAAACAACTTTTTTTTCGTTTTTAAATTAGGCTTTTTGACAATTTGTAATTTTTTTTTATAATTTGACTGTATGCGTTTTCGACCTGCGTATATTCCATCTAACAAACCAAAAGAACCGATAAGTAAATAAAACAGATACCTATCTATGTACGTTTACTAAATTAAAACTATCTGTCTAATCTAAAACTAACACTCCGCGCCGCCATATTTTTCTATCTACTGCGCCAAACCACGCCTAGACGAATAAATAAAACTCGAAAATAGCACGAGCTTCCTGCGATTCGGCTCTAAATTTAAATTTAAAAATGGCGGGCGTTCCATCCGGCGGCGCGGGCGCAAATTTGTGCATAAAACTGCATCGCGCGCATTAACCGATCTAAACATCAAAAATAGAATTCGCTAGCGTTAGGCGCGGTACACACTGTTATTGGGATTATAGGTTTTTTTACCTTTGTTAATTCTGGAAGACAAGAACATAGTAGGAAAAGTCTGTTACTATGGTTAGGTCGGTATTTCGTAATCGATTTCAAATGTAGAGTAGAAAATATATTTTATTTTTCCATTTACATTATTATACAAAATAATATTGAATTTAATTTTATTATTTACTATGTAGATACTTCATAATATTTAAGAAAATTATTTATTAAATATTCAAATAATAGCAATTTATCTTGTATTAATTCCTTTTTTAATAACGCTCATAGTAAAACACGATTTATGAATAGTACTAACTTAAAATACTTTAATTAAACATTGTTACAATACAAAAAACTTTTAGTAGTAGGTATATATGACTTGAAAAATGAACCAGGCAACCAGCTTACCTTCTAATCTCCGTGTTAGTCATAACCAGTAAGCGCTGGTTTCTAAAAGCCTACATTATATCCCTGCGGTATACTTAATAAATTAGTTACGTGCTATTTTCCGCGTAAGTTACCACCATTAATCAAATGTTTACATCTCTATCGTGTATCGAATGAAACTCCAATCAATATTGTATTGAACGTGGATTATGGATGATCGGGTGTTCCGTAGTTTCTTCTGATAGTGCGGTCTATGTTCTGAGCTAATTATGTCAATATTTTACAATATTAAAATGACATTATCTATAATTATTAATCTATAATATAGATAACAAAAAACGTGTGTACTTACGTACGTACGTAAGAACTTCTTTGGCGTAACATAACAAAAATAGCTGAAGATTTCATCCCGTATGGCACAATTCTTTGTTTGTAAAAGGAATCAGTTATCATCTAACTTCACCATGTCACTTTTTGGCTGTCGGTGTGCGCGAGTATCTTAAAAATTTTACCCTCATATTTTTTTTCCAAACGCGCAAAAAGAAGTATAATTATCTTCCAAAATCAATTTCCACGTGTTTCTAGCCGCAATGCTCAAAAAGAAGTTGATAAACTCACACAAAATTAGTTTTTCAGGAAAATGAAATTCAGAGTGTTTTATATACATTTTATTCCAAGGTTCTCTCTGCAATCGGATATTTCAAGCTTTTTGACTCATATTCGGCATAATAACAGTTGCTGCTTTTCATATCGTTGTCATAGCAAAAGCCATGTTAAGATTTTTTTTATAACTTATAAGTTAATGCTTATACTACTATTCCACTTGATGGTAAGTATATTATTATTAGTATTATCAGATAGTATTATATATCATTGTATGACACAAAAACCATAGCTACCATTTAATATGTAACCGACCTAAAAGTCACTTATCGCTACCATGCCACTGCTAAATAACATGCCACTGTAACCTTAAAAATGCCAAAACTGCTAAAACTTCTAAAAAGCATCCACTAAGGCTTCTTCATCACTTCTTTTTTATCCGCTTCTCCAACCAATCCTTACATAACAAAACCGTGTGCACCCGGCCTTACCCCACCAGATTGCCTTCTTTCAGTGTGAGCAAATAAACAACGCGATAATACCCAGCTCCCAACACGATGTTCGAAGGTACTAATGTATCTACAAACAATCCGATTTATTTTACGTACGTATTGCCAGTTACCTTCAACTGTTTGTTCTTTATGGTACCCTGGTACCTGGTTGAAATTCAGACCCGTTAACGTGCAAACAACCATTCTGATTTTAGTTATCTTCGCTATTTTTTCTTTATGGCACCCTGGTACCTCACTTAAATTCAGACCCGTTAACGTACAAACTATCCGATTTCGTTCCGTTGTATTTATCTTCAGCTGTTTCTTCTTTATGGTAGCCTAGTACGGTACCTCAACTGAAATACAAAATCATATTAACCGCAGCTGGGAATTGAACCTGATCTAGCTAAACCTCAAAACTCTTCAGTTCCGTCACAATCGGGCTTGGACGGAGAAAAATGTTCAAAACCACTAATTATAATTGCAATTCTAGCATTCACTGTATTAGGTGCAGCGCAGACGACGCTCTTTTAGTGCGATCGAGTGTGCGGACGCACAAATGTCTACATGGCGCGCAGCCGCACTTTTTTGCGCGTCGTATGCGTTACTGCATATAATTGCAAAGGTTCTATTTTCACAGACTTAAAAGTGCGTCACGGACAGTGTGTCGTCTGCGCTGCACCTTAATATAACACTTTATGTAAAATAGATGAAAACAACAGGGTGTAAAGTCCAGCCTGCTCCGACAAAATCATGTTTTCGAATTCAAGAGTATTACATCCAAGATCTATCTATCCTAACGACTCAGCTTGAAACGATTTCGTAAAACAATACCGACAAAGCCTCCAAACCGATCTGCCACTGTATTTCAGTCCTTATTGCAAAGAGCATAAGGCTATAGCGTCCACAGTCCCCACCACATAGCTTCGCATGAGTCAAGCGTGCGCGGGCGCCGGTGTCGCAACCGAAATTCTACCAGTTTCAGACAATAGCATTATTAGCTAGACGCCATTTTGGACCTAATACTTACTGTTTTGCGACGCCGTATATTTTCATTCCTTAACAGTTTAGATAAAAGTATTTTAATTACAGTTGATACAGTTTTTGAGTTATCATTTGGGATAAACGGTTGGTTACATGTCGCAAACTCACTGAAAACGCTCACTTCCAGCGAACTGTTTTTGCCTATAGTACCTAAATTTTTTTAGTCGAGACTGTAATAAATCTTGCCACTACTTTTGAACAAAACATTAATTTTTCGAATAAAAAAAAATCAATGATAAACAGAAAAAAAAAATCATTTTGGTATTAAATGATTTTTAAAATTAAAAATATTATTTATCTTATTTTAAAATTACAAATTCCCAAAAAAGATGGTATAAGATGGTTTACCAAAAGAACTCGTCTAAAAGAATGGATTTATAACATACAGCGTCTGGTGTGAAATACATAACTCATAGTTTTTATTAAGTCTTTTAAAATGATTACTACTGTTATTATTATGATTCCGTAAAGTCTGCCTGGCGAGCCCGCCCTCTTGTTTGAGCCGCCAAATAATTCGTCGTGTTCCGGCTGCTACCACAGTCCTTTCAGCCGTCAAAATTTCGTTTTCAATTTAAAAGTTAACTAGCGGGAAGAAAATCTTGATGAGCGGGTAGCGCTATTTTGACCATCCATTGGCAAAATTAAATTGGCAAAGCGTTAAAATATCATTAAAAGAAAATAACTGTAGCATGCTGTTTAAAACAAAAATTATTGTAAACCTTGATTCTTATTACCCGACTGCCACGGAAGGGTTGTTTTTCGCGCATATCTTGATATGTATGTATGTGTGTAATATTTTTTATTACCTCGTATCTTCCAAACACCTACACCAATTTATATGTATAATTACAATATCGTTAGATGCATTTTGAGGGTCCAAGTGTTTTTAGATAAGTAAAATAAAAAAAGAAATGTAGTGGCTGGGAGATGAAATTGTTTGAAGTATTAAAAAATAAAAATAAATGGAATAATCCAATATGGGTATTAAATTTTATTAAAGAGCTCACCAAAAGGGTTTCAAAAAAGTATATGTATTGTATAATTTTTATTATTATATTACTTATAGCTTTTATTATTATAACATTAGTTTTTTTAATAGTAGGCGGGTTTTTTTTTTTTATTTATACTAGTTTTGAACAAGAATTTTAAAAATGACAGTTTTGCATTCTATTGGTTTTAATAAAAGTACTGTTATTTCTTCTGTGGTTTTATAATACCCCTAATATTTTTTTAAAAAACAACTTCAATGAGCATTCATCGACCAGTTATAATTTTATTAAACACACAGATGATGTTGATCGTGTAAAAGAATAAGTGGTATTGACATACTAAAGATATAATTGTAAAATTATCTACAGCATTATTATGCAAATCTTGCCTTTTTCCAATGATTTCCATGTAGTAATATTTATTGCCTGTAATTAATTTATTCAAGTTTAGAAAAACAGTATTATAATATTAGTGAACTAACTTTGTCATTAGGTTCTGCCTGCCGTTATAAAATCTTTGCTGATTTGAAAGTACCTTCGATAAATGAAATTGTAATAATTGTTAATTTATAGTTAGTTTAATTTTTAAAAGATACAAATATATGACAAAATTTGAAAAGGTCTCAAATATATTCTCCTGAAAATATTTTCATCGCACCGTCTCACATGTAACAGGTACCTACAAAATATATTCATAGACTTAGTTAGTGCATCTAAGGGAACCCTAAAGATAAAAACAATTGCTTTTTTATTAACCGTCACACAAAACAGACGACCCACCTGGTACCAATGATATTATAATGTAATAAAAAGAGGTAGATATAGACTAGCCGACGATGAAGAGCGTAAGAACAGGCAATTGACCGTTCTGCTCGTAGTCGCTCTGTCAATACAAGACGATAAGCACGCTTTTGTTGTTGTCAGAAGTGCTTGACATTTGACATACAGCGTTACAATGCCTTCGTGTATTATATCAATGTGATTGGTGTAGTGAAATATAAACGTGTGTGTTGTAGCTCTTTTGGGAACAAATTTTGTCTACAGTTTTTTTAAATACAGTGGCGTAGCTAGCCCTTCCGGGGCCCCGTATCAAAATTTTGCTGGGGGCCCCGTCTCGACTCGAGGGTAAAGATCTTTCTCAAAAGAAATAAAAAAGCTAGCGTGAATTAAAACAAATATAATATACTAACATCGATTAATAAACCACATTCAATAAATACTCTAAAATTTTAATATGGGGGCAGCTCTGTTTCGTTTCGGGAGATCCGAACGCGAGCGCAGACTCAGTAGCCGATTTGATACGACAGGGCATCATGGTCATTGCCAACGACATGGTCATCCGCGTGCACGCTGATAGATCTATCCACCTCAGGGCTTAATACAAAGTTTAACTCAGCCTCCTGGTCAGCAAAGAAGCAAATTACTAAAAGGAAGGCAATTTAAAGTTCATCGGCAGAACTGGCTAGTGAATGGACGATTACCCTTCTGGTAGTCGAGAATTCTGGTCGCTAGCTCAAGCTGCTGAGGGTAACTTCTATCGGTCGTCTCTTCCACAACTGCGTAAATCGGACGACTCCGTGGTCCATACGGCAAAGGGGAATGCCGAACTTCTTGGCATCCTTTTTGCCGCCAACTCAATTCTTGATGATAGAGGGATCGCCTCCGCCTAAAAACCTGTGAGAGCTTGATACCAAGAAGTTGAGAGGACCAGACGGTATTCACGCAGTGGTGTTAAAAATGTGTGCTCCCGAGTTGATTCCAGCCCCGGATCTAGAGGGGGGAGGGGCAAACCGGGGCACCCGCCCCGGGCGGCAATTCAGGGGGCCCAAAAATCATAATATAGTATAATTAAAAATAAAAAATAAAATTTGCTGCACAAAGCGCCTAGCATACGGAACCCTGGTTGGGAGAATAAATAAATTTATTAAAAAAGAGTTCTTATCGTCCCATTCACGAAAAATACCAACTATTATTTATTTGTGACTTTTTTTTATCTTATGTCTATCACTATCAAGTTTCTGCCCCGGTTCGAAAAAATTGTAGATCCGGGGCTGGTTGATTCCCCATCTTAACGTGCTTATTCTTATTCTATCTTATGCCACATGATACGTCTTCTTTGAAGGTTACCCTTTTTCATTCCATCCACATAATGGGCGATTCAGTGACCTGGCTAACTACAGGCCTATAGCGATAAGCCTATAGCCTCCCTGCTTGCAACGGTAATGGAGCACGAGATTAACATGCAGCTCCTGGGATATCTGGAAGATCATCAGCTGATCTGTGATCGACAATACGGTTTTTGCGGCGGTCGTTCAGCTGGTGACCATCAAATTTATCTCACGCACCTGTAGTCATCGTGAGGCTATTGATCGCAGCGGGGAAGCACTGGCAGTCAGCCTAGATTTCGCTAAAGCCTGTGACCAGGACTGGCACAGGGAGGTCTCACGAAGTTTAAATCTTACGGTCGCTGTGAGAGGTTATGCAGTTGGGTAGTCAGCTTTCTATCTGAGCGATATATCAAGGATGTAGTAGATGGTTGTTGCTTAGATATGAAACCTATAAAATGCTGGTGTTCCCCAAGGGTCTGTGGTATTTCCTACGCTATTCATTCTGCATATCAATGACATGGCATGAGTGACAACTGTTGCTATGCAGATGACAGCACAGGGGATGCCTACTACACAGCCCCCCTTAATTCCTCTCAGTTGCAAAACTTGCAAGTGGCGGATAGCAGGCTTAAAATTGTGTCTGAAGTCGAGAACTCTCCGGAGCAAGTCTCGGAATAGGGTTGACTTAATTTAGTCGAGTTCAACCCCACGAAGACACAAGTTGGCGCATTTACCACTAAGAAAACCCCATTTTTCATAGTGTCTCAATTCCAGGATATCGCGCTCACCACTAAAAGTGTTGTAAGAGTATGATTCTGGTAGTTGACATCTCGAGTGATGTGTAGTATCAGCGTCATTTGGAAGCCAAGGCTAAGTTGGCTTCCAAAAAGCTTGATGTTCTAAACCGAGCTAAGGAGTACTTCACTGCAAGCGTGGCACCTGCTCATGCTTTACAAAGCTCATGGTCGAATTGAAGTTTTATCCACACCGATGAGACTCGTGGAGAACTTCTACGGTCCGATTCTCCCAATCATTTTTACCACGCACGTGCTAACTGTAGAATGAGCTGTGCTACGTGTAGAATGAGCTTCCTCCTGAGGTATTCCTGGAGTGCTGTGTCATGGGTTGCCGCCGGCATGTCCGCGCAGCACTCAGTTCTGGAGAGCATCATGAGTAGTGTAGAACGTAATTTTTTTGTATATTAAATATTTTGTTTAAATTTTGATTAGGACATTTAAATAACTGATTAGAAGTTTTTCTTATATCATCTGTACTGCCTGTTTGTCTTCAATTCGTCGAGTTTCCAGATTTAGAATCATGGGCTCTTAAAGATAAATTGCATGATGCTAAAGTAATTATAGGTGTACCAGAAACTCATGGCATTCTTGACAAGCAGAAAAATAGGTTTTTTATATGGCAATGAAATTTTTTAAAACTATAACAATTGTCAAGTCAAAAAAAGAGTTGTATGGAATTTTTTCTTTTTCTAAAATTAAGATCTTATTTTCGATTGAATACCGACAATACCTTTACGATCAGTAAGTAAAAATATTATTTTCATTGTTTATTGAAAAACATATGAGAAAAAAGGTGTATTTAAAAGACAATCTATAATATTAATATTATCCATCTCGTAGGATTGACTCGTTTTGATCCTTATTTTTCTTGATTATATTTTCTTAGTAATTAATCTAATTATGATTTCTTTATATGTAAATAGATTTGCAAATGATATTAAAATAAATGAAATTAAGAATACAAACATTGTTACAAATTCGAGCTTGCAAACATGTTGTGAAATATGACATGAAAAGTTACATCATGCAAAGTCACGTAACTGAAATGTTAGAGAAGCAACTCATTATTATTATCTATTTATTCTCTTCATCGAATGAATTAAAAATACCTATACAGATAGAAATTTTTAAATTGTAGTTGAATAAAATAAATTACCTAGTCACTCTTATAATTAATTATAATATAAAAATATGTGCATATTATAACATTTTTCTTTATATTTTTTCATCTGAAGTTAATAAACCAGACATATAATGTGAATTATTAAACTAACACTATGATAAAAATGTCAACGATCAACAAGTTTTATTCCAATTTCCCCAACGCTTGGGAGTGTTGCGTCTCCAATTTTAATTACCCCATTTTGCCATCAGATCCTGGTACACCTATAATGCACTAATACGATGAAAGATGGTCCAGAAAGAAATTTTATTGTTGATTTCAATTTTCAATGAAGTATCGATGCTTTCCGGAACATTTTTCGAATCATAATAATTAATTTCCGGATCATTTCACGAATTTTTTCTAAGGCGCATTGGGGGCCCCCTCAGCCCCGAGGCCCCGTATAATTGATACGGCTGATACGGCGGTAGCTACGCCCCTGTTTAAATATCATTGCCTGGTGCTATATGCTCATCGTCGCTCATTAACATCATGAATATCAGCAGTACCAAAGACATCACCTATGTTTTGCCAGCTAAGAAAAAAAGGAAAAAAATAAAAAGAAGCCCTAAAACTAGCTGCTGAAGCACAAGTCAGTAGGCGAGAAGCAAGAGATTAGCTAAGCAGGCTTCACGAAAAGATTCATGACATGCATTCTTGGCAATAATTTATCTATTATGGCATTTATGGAAAACGGACTAACGAACAAGATTACAAACCTATCCGAAATGGTGAAAGAATTAAAAGAATTACCATTTATAAGTGTATCAGTGATACATCTATACTATTATATAAAGAGGAAAGATTTGATTTTTTGTTTGCATTGAATAGGCTCCGAAACGACTGAACCGATTTGAAAAATTCTTTCACTGTTGGGAAGCTACACTATCCCCGTATATTAAAAAATATTAGGGATCCTTAATAAAACTCCAATATGTAACCCAAATGTAAAAAAATAAGAAAACCGAAGCAAAGCGAGGGCGGTTACTCGTAATATAATAATATCGTTTTGAATTTTGATTGTTTTGAACAAGCAGAAGAGATCATTATCACGCCATGGATGTCAATAACACTAAAACATCACGACGAGTTGCCAACCGAAAGGGGGGGGGGGACTTATTACCTTTAAATGGTGAACTAATTAGCACGTTAGCTATCGAATAGCGTTGCACAAACCGACAATCTCTTTTCAATATAGTGAGCTCGGGTAACGTTAGAATTATTATAAAACATGTAATGCAATACGAACAGAAAAAACAGGTTGGGTGAGACTACAAGTTTATTGTGTCTCCTTTATTCTAAGTACTTTCAACCTTATGTACTTTCAAATAAGGGTGAGATTAAACAATGCGCCGCGAAGGTTACCTCACAGTTCCTCAAGCAATCTCTTTGCTCCATTCTTTTTAATTTAGGATCCGGAAAATTTTTGCTCTTTACAATGTAAATGGTCTTTTGTGTGATCTAGGAAGTGGTTTGCGAGAAAAGTTAGATACCTACGCATAATTATTGTGAACGCAAAAAAATTGTTTAGTGTTGTCTAAATATACACATTTTTTTCTAAGTCTATTTCAAAGTATGTAGGTCTAGTCATTGGCTGTACATAAGTACTTATACCATAAAGATCTAGAGTTCTAAATTTTGAATAGATGCAATGTAAATTAGAGATGTAGAGGGTAGAGTGTACTAAAGTAGGCATTTTTTTGAGTTTCAGGAATTAAAAATCATTGAAAATATTTCCACTCTTTAGCTTTTCTGTGTTAATCACAGTATGTATAGGTATGTACCTAGGTCTTTTATTTTTTATTTCTTAAAATATTAAAAAAAGTATTAAAATTTAAAACCCGTAATAAAGTACTATCTACGTTTCGTAATTAAAACTTTTAACGTTTCGTAATGTCCAAGTAATCGCATCTACTCGTTCGTACACCATATACTTAAATATATACAAACATACAAGGATATCCTCGTGTGTTTAAAGTGATTTAGAAAACTAGATTCGTTCAAAATGTGCTCACTGTATCACGAAGTTCGTGATACGGTTGCCAATAGCGGTCATCCATCCAAATGTCGATATAATATCGATATTTCCAACTTGAATGGGTACCTACATCGAGTAGTAACGATGTTTTTGAATTTATTCACATACAGGAGTGACATATAGGCAAGAAAAATATACATGTCACTAGAGAACAATGAAGCAAATTAACATTATTGGGATTTACAAATTTATTGTTTCTATAGGAATACAAAATGTTTCTTGTATCGTAAAGCGATGAAATGACAAGAAATTTAATTATATAACGCGCGTTTAGCTATTAATAATAATAGCCATTTTGCAGAATCGCAAAGACTGAGAAACTTCTATTCCTCATAATACTTCTTTTTCTTCTTCTTAATACTTTGATTGGTATATTTTTTTCCACCAAACAAAGCTATCTCCAAACCAAGAAAATAATTAAATGTGACTTGAACAGTTCATCTGGCAAAGTTTTAAATCCGGATATGATTCGCGTGGTTTTGACCACCCACCAACATTAACACCCGGTTACAAAAGTGACGTTAATAAATTCAATTCATAGACAATTGATATGCGCAGGCGCTACTGAGTAGTACTGAGTCATAGACAACTAGAGTTTTACTTAGGCTTTGTTTATTTAAAGTAACGACAAAGCTGGGATTATACTAAACTTATGACAGCCTGAAATGGCGCCTACATTGGACAATAAATCAATTCGAATTTTCAACTCGAATGAACTATGGGTTGATTTTCTTATAAATTACACTGGGTATAATCGTTAGATAACTTATGTATAACAATACTACATCTTCATCATTATGTATTTTGTCAAGGTTAAGGGATTGTAGAATTAATTGATTTTAAGTTAAAAATTTAAAACACCCTATACGAATTAAAACCCGTCCTGAAAGATAAAGCTATTGTGTTAAATATATTATGATGATGAATATGATTTAACATTATTATTAAAACATCGACGGATTAAATAGAATTTTAATGATCAGTTCGGAATAGAACCAAAATTTGCTAAGTAGAATCACAAATTGACCTAATTAGTTTTCTGTCATTTACATGTCGTTGTTAAAATTTAACTAATAAATGTAAATTCGTTTTATTTTATCAATTATAATATAGGAAGTAATTGTAAGGCTTACAGCAAGCGGTGCTATAAAAATAGGCTGTTATTCTGCCTTGCGGTCTCGCGACGTGTTACTTGAGAAAGCTCGTTAAGGTCAAGTTATAAAAGCTCTATTTACATAACGAAAAGCTCTCTATTCGCTTTTAAAATTGCTTTACTTTCGTTACAAGTTGAGAATTTTAGAAATAGGAATCCATTACAAATTGAGATTAAGTTAACAAAGATATTCTATTATTTTTTAACCGACTTCAAAAAATGAGGAGATATTTAATTTGACTGTTTTTTTTTATTTTTCTTACCTTAGGACTTTCGACTGGGTGAACCTATTTTGATGATTCTTTTTTTAATCGAAAGCTGGTGCTTCTCATGTAGTCCCACTTCAATTTGAGCTAGATCTGACGAGTAGTTTTTGGGTATTTTGAAGTCGGTTATTTTTTTCTTGGTAAATTTCCGATGATCTGAATTATAAAAATGATTCATTTTGTAAGTATCCATGAACTAACTCAGTATACCTCTATGACACCGTGATACGTTACCTACGCAGTTATTAGTTGGATGGGTGACATTCGGATGTCAGCCCTTCGGTGAGGGTTGTTTTCGATATGTGGCGTTAATCTATATTGGAGCCTTCGAACCATAAATCATTCAACCAACAGCTACATGTTAGTCATGCTAGACTAAGCTATAGACTCTTATTGAATAACCTACCATCAACTTTGAGATTTTTTTTGCGTCCCCCTAATTATTGTAGCGTGTACCAAAATGGAGGGACCGTGATAAAAATGGAGACTAATTTTATCACGGTCCCCTTAAAAGTCGTAAGTTATTTGGGCGTGATTGCATTGTTAAAGACTATGCTAGATTTTGTCAGTTAGGTAAAATCGGTATAAAATAATCAAAATTTTACTAACAAAAAATAACCGACCTCAAAATTACTGAAAAACTACTTGTCAGATCTCAATAAAATTTAAGTGGAACTACATGATAAGCACCAGCTTTTGATCAAAAAAAGAATCATCAAAATCGGTTCACCCAGTCGAAAGTTCTGAAGAAACAAACATAAAAAAAATACAGTTAAATTGAGAACCTCCTCCTTTTTTTTTGAAGTCGTTTAAAAATAAATAGAATATGGATAGGATATATTCGCCTTAACAACTCCTCTGCAAACATGCGGAGAAAAAGCATCAATTAAAAAGGCACCAGAAGCGTTAAATCAATCTAAAGACAGATTCATTACATTTTGCCAATGAAAAACCGTCCTTATTTACTTACCCTGTAGGTGTATATTGCCGTTTGGTAAACACCTGCACGAGAATGTAAGTACAGCTAGTAGGGAAATTAGAACTGTGCATCTTAGCATTAATTGACTCCGGTACAGTTTTCAAGCTGGATATTTTGTAGCTGATTGCACCCATTATCTGCAATAAAAGATGCATTTAAATAAAATAATTGCTAAAACTCGCACTCCTAGGATTTCGTATGCATGTGTATAGTTGCACACAACTGTTACAAGTGTATACACATACAGACATGAGACGTGGAAATAAAAGAATAAACAATCTATAGGTATTAATAAGTCCTCGAATGGCGGCCACGTCTCGCTAAAAGGAGCACTGGTCGCCCCCCGACCAGGTGGACTGATGACCTGAAGAAGACGGCGGGAAGCCGCTGGATTCAGAGGGCCCAGGAGTCGGAGTCGGTCGGAGTGGCGCCAATTAGGGGAGGCTTATGTCCAGCAGTGGACTTTAAAAGGCTGTTAGATAGATAGATAGGTATTAATAAATAATTATGTACCCTTTACGTGATTACGTTACAAAAATATTATTTCAAAGTCGAAGTTTTATCTCAATGGTTCCAAAATTACTAATTACAATATACGATAATAAGGTGCATTAATTAACTAACAGTATCACAAATTTTTGAAACTCAAATAGAACACGGAATCTTTGAAACCTCATAATCGTAGATCCAAAAAATATTACAGCTGTAATCTTCTAAGTCCCTCTCATGTTCACCTAAATGTTCCATTCTGGTAATTTCAAAAATCGGGAAAATATTGTACTAATCCACAAAATATTAAACCAGTTGCAAATCTCAAGGATATTTATTACTTTTCACAAAAATATTGAAGTTTATCCTTAGGTGGCGCTTGCTAAGTATTCATCCATCAGCTGAAACGTCAAAATTGTATGTCAGCTTCCCGAAACTGATGCTATTCAGATCCTTAGCATCTTGTCCCTGCTATCAGCTGTGCATCCTTTGCTCTGTCGGTCATATTTAAGTTCAAATTCAATTAAACTGGATTATTTAAAAAAAACAATAACGGTAACTTAAAGTATTCTGAGATTTATCAGTGTCGAAAAGAAATGCTGAACATCTCTATCCAATTGCTGTCAAATATTGTACCAATTAGAAAACTCAAGAAGACCGTAAAGTATTTTATTTACCAATTAGAATACTTAAATGGAATTTCTCATTATATTTAATTGTGATTGGTAGATTGGTAGTTTGTGTAAGTGTAATAAATATAAAGTAACTGACACGAAATTGTTTATTTAACATTTTTTAAATTCGATTAGCTACATAATCGATTCTATTGTTAGTGTTATCCAAATCGGTTAATCTACGCGATCATTTATTAAAATTCCTTTCCGTGTCCACCTCAATTCATATTCCAAAGCCGCGTAGTACGCAGTACGCAGTACGCACTAACAACTACCAGGGCATAATGAAATACCACAGACAAAAAGGGAGACGCATTAACTCGAAACAGGAAGAAAACCCCGCGCACGCGCGCTCCAAGCGGCCACGCACGGAACTAAAGCGCGAACGACCGCACACTCTTTGCCGCTTTCTTTTGCATGAAGCGATCCCTTCTCGCTTGCACACCCACAATCCCTTCCCTTTTTCGGCGTTAGACAGAGACGGCGAAAAAAAAATGGCCGAACGCACATGTGCGCGGGCGCGCGTTTTCGTCTTATTTTTCGCAGGTCGTTCCCCTCGGGTGTATTCGCGTTGCGTTTTTTTTCCCGCTCCAACTTTTTTGTCTCTTTCTGCCTGTGTGTTCGTTGGGTTAGGTCGCCTGCGTGGGCCGAGATTTATTTTTCTCAGCAATCTCTAAGCCGATTTTCTAATGCCGGTCTCTATTTTATGGCGCACTTTGTTAACTTGGCGCTTGCGATAGTACGCGTTTAAGTTATGTGTTTTAATTCGAAAAATGGCCGAGCGATTATGTTGAGAAACGTTAGAATGGCTCATTCTTACTATGTAGTCTGTCTAGTTTTATTTACGCGTCGTATTACTTTTATAAATCACTGCCATTCGTCGCCGGAGCTTCCTCGATTGTATCGGAGATGGATACCTGAAAGTTAATATTTACGTTTGATTTAAATGTTATTCTGAGAGTATTTTATATAAATATCTACTCAAACATAATATTATTTCAGAATAAGTAAGTATATGGAATTAACATAATAATTATAGGCCTAGATAATGTTTGAAATATAAGATTTTAAAAATAAATAGTCAACAAACAAGCAACTGTTTTTATTTGATTTATTAATTATTTTTATCATTATTTTAAACTTTTATCTATTTAATGTATTGCACGCTTTTAAGGCAGGACATAGCGATCAATTTGCTTTTCTGTAACATCTATACATATATTACCCTGTACCTTTTGTCCACAATAAAGAATGATTTGATTTGATTTGAAACGAATAAACTCATAACTGCCGCCTATAGCTACGTATATTAGTCACAAAAGGCGATCAAAATGCGTTGATCTGGTATAGATGCGGGAACCGGTAGTTACTTGTAAAACTAATTCAATGCTTGTCTAGAAAATTGTGTACAAGAAAAATATTTAGGTATTTTTATCTAATCACAGTCTTTTCTCAATATAAAGATGTTATTACACAATCAATAATTAACAATGGACCAAATTGGGACACTATTTAACAATAATAATAAAGTGTCCCAAGTAAGGGTCAGTCGAAACTGCTCGCATTCAGTCAGACTGCTAGAAATAAATGGACGTTTCTAACATTTTAGATCGGAACGCTAATGCAATGGGAGTTGTTTAAGTCAAGGTATTGGTTCAGTTACTTTGTAATGTGGAGCCTTCCAATCATTAACGGCTGTTTTCAGTATTCTATCTATCCGTAATCCTCAACTCAGTTGCCTAGCAACTGTGAAAAATTTGTTAGTAAGTAATTTCTTTACTAACATATTCAGGCGTAACTGTGCTAGTTAACTCCACCAATCCGCACTGGAGCAGCGTGGACCGTGGTTTTATGCTCTAGGTCTCCTCAAGAGGAGAGACCAATGACATAATGTAAATAAGAGGTAGATATGTATGTCACTAGCGGGCCGTCGATGAAGAGCGTAAGAACCGGCAATTGACCGTTCTGCTCGTAGTCGCTCGTCAATACAAGACGATACGCACGCTTTTGTAGTTGTCAGAAGTGCTTGACATTTGACATACAGCGTTAAAATGCCTTCGTGACATTATACCAATGTGATTGGTGTAGCGAAACAAAAAATAAACTTGTGTATGTGTTGTAGCGCATTTCGAAACAGAGTTTTTGGTTGATTTGTAAGGGCATAACGTATCTATATTTAAATATCATTGGAAGAGACCCGTAGTCAGTAGTGGGTAATTTATGAGTTAAAGCTAGATCTAGCTAAGTCGATTTTAAAATTATCTAAGCTTAAATTTATCTAATGGTTTCATTTAGCTTAAATGCCATAAACGGGTCTTAAAGTTTGACGACCCTGTAGCCTAGTTGGTAGCGACCCTGCCTGCGAAGCGAGGAGTCACGGGTTCGATTCCCGGCTGGGGCATCTTACGTAAGTTTTTAAATACCTATCTAGGTATTTATGTGACTGATAAATATTTGTACTCGGGTCATGGGTGTTATTGTGATGTGTTATAATATGTGTCGTCCATGCCACCCGCGACACAGGTGAAAACCTACTGCGGGGGTATGAGTGTGGAAGCGTTTTGTTTTTTTAAAAATAGTCTTACTAAGTTTTTAAACGTTTTATAATGATCCGATTCTTTATGCCACTCTGCATTTTCCTTGACATTACATATGGTAGGTAGTATCGACTTGATTATGAGGGTTTAAAGGAAATTATGTGGTGAAACAGTGGCTGGACAGTGGAGCAGTAGATAGACATGAAACAGTGGACAATGAGTGGAACAGTGACAGATAGTGAAATTTCTCAACCGCTGTTATAGCGTCATAATCAAGTTCACTTTTAACCTTCTCAGTAAAAAACTGAGTTTAGTTTTACCGTTAATGGGTTGAATACCAAACGTAAATCCTCATATCTTCGAAACTTAGAAATCCCTGAAGTTTGGCAATCTATTTCTTCTCTGGAACCCCTCATCTCTGGATAAATCCATTTAGAGTTGGTGTTTAGTCCATGGTTGTTAGGTAATCTGAAATATTTAACAGGAAAAGATTATTAGTTTTTTTTTTTGCTTTCAATGATCATTCGAAATAACCAAAGTAAAACTGTTCAATAAATTAAACACTTAACACCCCAACCACTAACGGTTACTTAAATCGCTCCTAGTAAAGAATCACCATACAAATTCTGTACTAAGGAGCGATTTAAAAGTCGATGCGTACGTAACGTGCTTTTACCCCGTAGGGGAGGGGGACGGGATATAAATATACGTACGTTCCCCGTTCCCGTCCCGTACGGGATTCCGCTGCGTATGCACTATCGTACCTATATATTTTCAATGAAAATCTCTCAAGCCCTCAGCTGGAGCACGACTTGGCGGCTGACTCAAGCAAAAGGTGGTAGCTATCCAGGTGATCCCCATGGAGAAATAATAATAGTAATAATGGTATTAATTAACAATTAAAATCAATATTACCAATATAATCCCTCGAGGCGCCCTACCACCAGCAGGCCGGATTTAGTCGCCTCTTACGATAACCATCCGGCGTGGGATTAGGATTAGTATTAATATTCTAAGCCGCCCCAATACGGCTAAAAGTGTAATGTGTAAACCCACGGCATAACGCACGAATTGTACTCCTTCAGAAAAGGACATGTGGATGAAACGATTGATAAGAGTAAAGTAGGAATAAGCTCTTATGGCGAACGCACACATTACAGAAGATTTCATAAAGTGCGGCACGTTTGGCGAGTACGGTGCGGACAAATATGCGTTCAGCATTAAGGGCTTGGAGTAGCAAATTATTTTTTATCTTTAAAATTATAATTTTCATAATTTTATTACGGTAACAATCTGCAATAAACCAAAATTTTGTTTTAATCTTGCACACCTTTACATTTAGCGAAAATGGCGAATAACAATTAAAATTAGCAGCACAATTAGCGCAAATTAATTAAAATCATAGTTATCGTAAGAAATGTTATCTGTAGCATCGATATCGATAGTCCAATTACGATCCGCCAGAGGTCGCGGCTAACGGTGTCGTGTCGTGTGCGCGCGCGCAAGATAAATCTTTTTACGGCAGCCTTTGATTAGAAAATTCCTTTATTAATTGAGTGCCTTAATTAAAATCATTTTGTTCCTTTGATGGGTCGGCAGATGTAGGGTTTATAGCGGTTAGTTAAGAGGAAATTTAGTTTTGTTAATTGTTATGTGGAAATTAGTAGGTTAGAAGGTGTAGTAAGTAAATTCTGAAAGGTAGAATTTGTAATTAAAAAGTGTAAGTTGGTCCCAAAGTTCTTCTCAATAGATTTATTAAAAACTAGCTGACCCCGCGAACTTCTCATCGCCTCTTTTTTTTCTAACATAAAAGTAGCCTAAGTTACTCCTTGTTATATCAGCTATCTGCCAGTGAAAGTCCCGTCAAAATCGGTTCAGCCATTTCAGAGATCACCCGGAACATACAGACAGACAGACAGACAAAAAATGTAAAAAATGTTATGTACAGTGTATAGGTACATCCAAACGCACTTAGTAAAAAGCGGTTATTTTAATTTTACAAACAGACACTCCAATATTATTTATTTGTATAGATGTATAGACTAGTGGTCTGCCCGTGACTTTGCCCGGGTTTCCAGTATTATAAATACCTACCCAATATCTCATTTCAGATCAAGGTTTACGTGTAGGTATGCTAAATTTCATAAAAAAACATTTCCGTAGTTTTTATGTGAAAGAGTGAGAGACAGCCATACAAACTTCCACAAATGTATAATACTAGTAAGATATACATTGTAAGTTGTGTATAGTTAAATGTAATTCTTGAGTATTTACAATATAATTGAGTTAATACTTAATCTATTGGTCCCAATTGGTACTAATTTTCTTCAAAATAGACATGTATTAAAAATGTTTAGGAATCGTAAGGTTATAGTAAAAGATGTTCGAAGATGCTGCCAGTATTGCCATTCATTTAAAAAGACAAGATCTTTGTAACCCTATAAGGTAACAGCTAAGTTCCAATTAAAAATAATTTTCTTAGAATTGCTTGCGTTATTGAAGCCATTTGAGAGAGTGCGAATGTAAAATTGATTTTTGATATTACCCAATAAGTAATCATAGTTATACCTAAAAGGTTTCTCTTTACAAGAGAAGCAGCTTGGTACTATACTAAGCTACAATAATAGTACTTTACAGTCGACTCGAATATTAAAAAGGCATTTGACTTAACAGTTTTTAACCGACTTCAAAAAAAAGGAGGTTCTCAATTCAACTGTATTTTTTTTTATGTTCGTTACCTCAGAACTTTGGACTGGGTAAACCGATTTTGATGATTATTTTTTTAATCGAAAGCAGGTGCTTGTCATGTGGTCCCACATAAATTTGAACGAGATCTGATAAGTACTTTTTGAATAATATTGAAGTCGGTTATTTTTTGTTAGTAAAATTTAGATTATTAACAAGACAACAACATATATTATACTATGTATATTATAACACACTAGCTGACCCGGCAGACGTTATTCTGCAACATGCTATTAAAAAAAATCTAAAATAAAATTAGCCCAAGTTACTCTTTGTTACATCAGCTATCTGCCAGTGAAAGTCCCGTCAAAATCGGTCCAGCCATTTCAGAGATTAGCCGAAACAAACTGACAGACAGCCAGACTAAAATTGTAAAAAATGTTGTTTTGGTATATGTACCGCGTATACCTACATCCAAATGCACTTAGTAAAAAGCGGTTATTTTAATATTACAAACAGACACTCCAATTTTATTTATTTTTATAGATTAGAAAGTAACAACCAAGTCCTAAGTCCAACAATATACCATAATTTGATGGTGCAGCAAGAAGCAGGCAGAAAAAAGCAGACGGGCCACCGGATTGGTAAATGGTCACTCATATTATGTCATGGCTGATAACATTTTTTGAAATTTTCAAAAAGTTTTTGGATTTAAAAAAATATCACTTATTATGAACCATAAAGTAATTATCACTATGTAACTTATCGTAAAACATTAGATTTCCGATCAAATTATTTAAACATAGATTTAATCTTTAAAATATTACCTACCTGTACGAATTAACACAACTTTATCCACCGACTAAAATCATTCCACTACACACACAGAAACATATGCACACATGCTCACTTTGCTATACGGAATAGAAATAGACCAAGTGCATGTGTGTGTTATGTTCACAGATAAATATTATACGTAGGAAATAAATAAGGTTTGATACACAATGGGTATTGTATCAGGCAATAACAGAAATCATGGAAGTAAAGATAAGATTTTGTGTTCATCGATTCTTGGGCCAAGCTTCCCTTCATCAGGCAGACTTGACTTGACCTATGTAATTGAAGATCTGTTGAAGTACACTGGAATCTCACCACCGAACTTTAATCCGACTGTACTCTTGCATAATTTTCATGACCACTAATAGCAATTTATAGTTTCCGTGCTTTAGAGAGCACATAAAGCCAGACATTGATATACTCTTAGATTGGCCACACATTTATCAAAATTCAGATCTGATGGCATGCTTCATGTGCAATTGAGGGAAATCCTCAATAGAATGTAGCGATTATTATGTTTCGATAAATCCAGGGTCCATTTTACACGCTTTATATTAGCTTCACCTGTATGTTTGTAACTTGTAACCGACTCCTTTGGACTTGATTTTGACTCACTTCAAACGGTGAGATTTCTTTCAAACTTCGTAGACTTATCGAGGACCGATGACAGTTCAATATTTAAAGAAAAACAGAAAGAAAGAAAAAAGAAACCTAAACTTCATTTCAAAAAATCAAACTAAAAAATGAAACAGTAAATAATAGTAAAAAAAAAAAACTAAAAACCACGCTGCTTGGTGTCAATGAGTAGAAGAGATAATATCTTAAAAAGCATCCCACGCTTTTATTACAATTACACGATTCTTAATTCAAGTTTAATTTCTATTTTTTTAGTTGGATTTTCTATAAAAGCGTGTTTTTAAGTTTTTTTTTAACTATTATTTTTGGTACATAATTTTTAGTTATGACAAGTATACTCTTTGTAATACTGAAAGTAGGTACACGTCAGTATTCTAGACCGCACGCACTATCTAGACTCTCACAAAGAGCGTTGTGATTAACACACGCAAGAAGGGCTGATAACACCACTGTAAATAATAACTACTCGTTCATACTGTTTATTTATAAGATGCGCCGTATTCATAGGATACTTCCAGAAATCTTACTTATTTTTAACCGACTTCAAAAAAGGAGGAGGTTCTCAATTCGACTGTATTTTTTTATGTTTGTTACCTCAGAACTTTCGACTGGGTGAACCGATTTTGATGATTCTTTTTTTAATCGAAAGCTGGTGCTTGTCATGTGGTCGCAATTAAATTTTATTGAGATCTGACAAGTAGTTTTTGAGTAATTTTGAAGTCGGTTATTTTTTGTTAGTAAAATTTAGATTATATAAATGTGAAAATTTGTATGCAAAAACTATTGAATGGATTTTCATGAAATTTAGCACACAGACTGCGATCTAGAATAAGATATAGGGTTCATTATCTCGGAAAACATGGGCGAAGCTGCCGTCAGAGCGCTTGTTTGCAATAATACAATTGAATTTACTGTCAATGGAATAAATAAATAAATTAATTAATTAAAGTAATATTTATTACGATTAAAGTTTCATACACATTGATTGGACTCATGAAGGTTGAACTATTCAGTTCAAATTACACGATATTTTTGCCACATGCAAATCGCAGAATGAGCTGTATCCGAGGTATTCCTGTAGAAACAGCGTTTGTAACAGTCACCATAAAATAAACACCAATAAACGCCAGCACACTTATACCCCCACAGTAGGTTTTTTTTCCAGTGTCGCGGGTGGCATGGATGACACATACATATAACACATCACAATAACACCTGCACCCGAGAAGAAATATTTATATGTCACATTAATATTTGCCCCGGCCGGGAATCGAACCCGGGACCCCTCGTTTCGCAGGCAGGGTTGCTACCAACTAGGCTACAGGGTCATCCAGTGCGAAAAACCTTACGGGCTGGCGTTAAATAGGTGGCTTATTCCTGAAATCTCCTTCAAATTGTCCCCACTACTGATTTACTATTATACCACTACCACATGTGTGGATTGGTTTTCAAGTCAGTAGAACTAAATTCATATTTAATATTCAACCTATGTTATACAAAGGTCATCGACAATTCCTATCTAACAACAACTGAACCCCTTCATATCTCTAATTTTCTCAATCTCTCTTATAAATATATTATCTAGCTATAAAACTGTAATAACCTTAATTAAATGCACTATTTCACTACCCGAATGGCTTATAAACGATACCGGGCATTGATGGCTCACTACTGAGCAGAAATCTCTCCGTTAAGGCCTAGAACATACACCACCTCGCTACTCCGGTGCGATTTAGTGGAGAGATAAAATGTACCTGCTTAAAACAGATTGTCCATCACTGGACTGCATTCGAAGTTATCCAAAAATCTATTTTTTCAATGATATTTATAATTTTATGATTCGTTATACGATTTACAAACTCCACTAATTAGAATACACTATAGTCGTAATACTCCACACAATTTCAGTTAACTTGATATTTATGTAACTGTGCAAGTCTTAGATTCACTAATAAATAATTAAATGTAACCTAGCCTGTATTGACTGCATGTATCGCAATCTAGCAATTTACTAAGACCAACAGCCATACTTTCAAACTTAGTCTCAAATTCCACTCGTAAAGGTTAGATCGGGTCGGGAAAAATTTATACTGGTATCAGTGTATAGTGCCATCTAACTAGGAGAGTCAATGAACCTCTAATTCAAAACTGTCAATTGAAAAGTATGGTGTGAAGAAAAATAAAAATAATATTATATTTTTCTACATTTGAAATTAATTTGTTAATTGGAACGAAGTTCCTTATCGCGGCTAGCCAATGATATTTAAAAAATATGGATACGTTATGCCCTTAATCAACGAACAAATCTGTTCCGAGAAGAGCTACAACACACACACGTTTATCTTTTGTTTCACTGCACCAATCACATTGATATAATACACGAAGGCATTTTAACGCTGTATGTCAAATGTCAAGCACTTCTGACAAAAACAAAAACGTGCGTATCGTCTTATATTGACAGAGCGACTACAAGCAGATCGGTCAATTGACTGTTAGTGTTCTTACGCTCTTCATCGTCGGCGCGCTAGAGACATATCTACCTCTTTTTTACATTATAATATCATTGAGGCTAGCGGCATGAGTGAAATGAGCGAAATCTTCTCCTGTTTGTGGCGGAAGTATGAAGTAACGGATGTTGGAAATTGGAAACGGAGTAAAAAACAACTTTATTATCACAATTATTATTCATCGAAATTACAGATCCAAACAGAAAAATATTTATTTGATATTATTAATTTAACGAAAATTGTAAAGAAATTTAACTACTTTTACATTAATTTGTAAACATGATCACACACAGTCACTTTGTCACTTCTCTGATATCTATAGCGTGTTTATTACTTATAAAAAAACTAGCTGTTGCCCGCGGCTTCGCCTACAGTAGAGATCGATTTTTACAAATTCCTTTGGGAACCCTGAACTTTTGATAATATAAAAAGTAATTTACGTACGTAAAGTACGGGATAAAAAGTAACCTATGGTTTAATCCAGGGTATAGGCTATCTCCATTCTAAATTTCAGCCAAATCGGTGAAGTACTTTTCACGTGCAAGCGTAACAAACAAACTTACATTCACATTTATAATATTAGTATTATATACATTTTGATATTGACAAGACACAGACTATGAATACGCGTCAAGAGCTTTTTTTTTCCCCCGCCCGAGCGGGGTTATCGCGGAAAAGTTGAGAATTTTTCAAAAAGTTATCTATGCGCGTCGCAGCTGATAACACACACATGCACAGCTAGGGTTGTGCCACGACACGAGACTGGATGATTGAAGTCCACTCGAGGATTTCGTTGACTGACAACGCGAATGTCGCTAAATGAATGCTTTTGTCTTGAGTTGTGTATTTTAAAATGGATTGTGAATGTGTTGTGACATTTTTGTGTGACATAGTGTAGCTTTATTACAATTAGATAGATTGTCATTTAAGAAGTCGATGTCGAAGTTATCGAAATACAATGTGGTTTATTTTTTTATAAATGTTCAGCAATATTAAACAACATGCTTTGTGATTAAAGCCGTAAGTCAACAAAAACATTTTTCGTAATTTTCTCGTATATAGTGTAGTCAAGTAATTTGACTAGGACTACGTCAAGTGTAATGACTAGTCGAAGAGACATCCCATCACTAATAGCCAATAAAGTAGACCAAGGAACTACTACATCAGATAATTACGTCGTAAGTAGTGTAATGTTGCGAAATAAATTAATTTTTGCGGCTTTAAGCTTAAGGTTTTTATTTGAGTGCCGAAGGCAATGGTTTGGGATGTTTTTGTTGAAGAAAATAGTGTTTTTTTGTAAGAAAAAAGATAATGAACACTATGTTTTAAATGGAAATTTTATAAGTCGTCTGTGCGCGGGGCGGCCGCTTTTTTCACGTGATCGAGGTAAATTTTCCACTGTTACATAATGTACCTACTTTAAGTTTTAAGGTTTTTATTTTTTTTTACTTAACTTTTTAAAGTGTAACAATAATGACAAAGTGATATAAAGAGTAAATTGTTTAGTGAGGTATAAGTGGGACAAAATTATTCTTAATTTTTTTCTTCACATTTTTTTGTGAATAGTTTTTTTCGACTAAACGAATTTAGATTGCGGGTAAGATTCAAGATAAATGTGAAGTGTTTTTCTTGTTAAATGTTATGAATCAACGTTGATAAAACTAACATTCTAGTCAATTAGATACTTCAAAAAAAAATCATTTGATATTTCTTGCCTTATTGACTAACTTTGATGTCACTGGGCTAAAATAGTAGCATTTTTAAATAAACACCTATTTATTTACGAAAGATTAAGACAAGTGTTTTAATAAAATAGATAAATGAAATTAAGCATTTATCATCAAACTGTTTATGTGCAGTTCTAATTGGTAGGAAGTATCTAACAGTTTTTTAAGAACAGATGACATAACTTGGATTTAAAAGCTACTACCCGATAGATGTCGCTAATTAAGTTGAACAAATTCTTATTAGATTATTTATTATTGGAGAATAATTCGTGAATATGGAAATATATAGAAAAAGTTGTTTGTGCCGTACCGGAATATTGTCTTGTTTTTCGCATAAAAACAATGATTATTATGATGTAGAAGGTATTTTTATATTTGAAATTCATTACTACACTGGATAATTTTCATGAGATATTAGAATTGGGTCAATATTAAAGGTAATTGGTGATATTACAAACTAATAGTATAATTTGTGGCTTACACTACAGACCAGTGTTGGATGCTATGCTAAATAAAAAATGCAACTTCCTTCATTTTTAAAGTCGGTTAAATGAAACATAAATAATGAGGATAATAAGGAAAATAATGAGGTAATAAAAAGATACTAGGTAACATCATTGAAGTATAATGTCATAGAACAGACATCTCGAACAAAATGTGTGTCGCCGAGAGGTTCTATTTTCAAAATTGAGCCCCCGTTCTCTTTTCAAAATCGAACGAATCCATTGAAAATTGAAGCCGCGCGGCGCCAATTCATTGGAACATACATTGTGTTCGTGGTGTCGTTTCTATATGCTAATAATAATACTTCAATGGGTAACATAATACTATTAACAGAATAAGAAGATAGATTCAAATAGTTTATGACCAGTCAGAGAACTAAATAGTTTCTGTCCTTACAGCATTTGACTTGCAAATTATAGGGAACCGGATAAAAGGTTTTGAAAAATATCCTCGAAATAAATAGCTAACAAAAAATTCAAATTACGCACTAAAATATTCACAGATAACATATTTTAAAAGCAATAATCGACAATATTTTGTCGGTAGAACGCGCGAACTAATTGTCACAAAAAACTCACCCCACGGCGGTTGAATGAGAGTGAAAAAAAGTTACAAAAACTAGGGCAGCACGCGCGCCACCAATTAACTCGTTCTTTTTTTCAAACGCTTCCGAGCATACTTTTTTCTTTTTTTTATTGGTTCAACCTAACAGGGGGCGTTTTTTGTACCGACCTTGTACCAATGTGTCAGAATTAGTTTTTTTATCCACAACGATTAGAACGCGGTGAATTTTGACACGCTATGTTTGAATAGGGAACACTTTTTTCCACTTTTTCTTTTTTTTTTTAGGGTAAACGATTCGTGAGTGATACCCGGCTACTGTTTAACGGTTGATGTGGTAGGGAGCATTTCACACCTATAAGATTTTTTATGCGATTATTTAGTCGACGCGATAATGTTGTTGATAATACGTTGTTCCATAAATTATAGCTTTTTTCTTTTGGGCGTTTTGACAGGAAGTGGTGTAGCCGCCGTCTCCTTTGAATGTGTTGCAAGTTATGACTTGTGTGTTTTAATAAATTATTACCCTCTCAAATATTTTTGGAACTTCTTTGTTGCGCATCTTGAGGAAATGTTTTTTTTCTTTTTAAGAAAGAAATTAATAAATGAGTTCTTCGTTAAATTTTTTTGGTGCTTAAGCGTCTGTGAAGCCTTTGTTTTCAAATGTTCATTGGTAAGGTATATTATATTAATAAGTATATTAATTTATATAGTTTATGTAAGTTATATTAATTAATGTTTCAATCTTTCTTCTCTTCATTTCTTGGCCAACAAATGGGCAACGTTGACCACTTAAAATCATGTGGCTCGTCTGCGCGTTTGAAGGCTATTTAGATTATAACTATTTGTAAGTAATGTCAATTAAAATGTACTTAGTTTATTAGGAAACAATATTAGGTAATTATCATTTCAGGCTAAATTTATTTTCCGTCTTAGACACAGGCGTCAGACCTTTGCGTAAGATTTAATTTCGTTAATTACCTCTCTTATTTAAATATGTCAGATTCGCTGATACCGGCTTAGACCAAAGGTTGTTTGATAGAGAATGCTTTTAGCATACCAAAAGGTGGACTTACCTTTTTGTACCACATTTTGTGTGGTATAATAAAGTTTAAATAAAAAAATCAAAAAATTAAATAAAACACAACTCACGCTTGACAACTTTTTCCGTTACTTTGTATCGACCACACGAACGCACGGACAGAGGAGCTGTTCGTGGCTCACTTGTCACGGAATCGTACCATCAATAACTTTACCTTAACTGGGAGATAGTGTGGAGAGGGCTTTTGTTTATCTTTTTTTTCAGCCAATTGATGATAACTGGCCAATGTATGAAGAATGTACCTACATAGAAACATTGAAGTTTCATTGACGTTTACATAGATAGGAGCCGAAAACAATCGGGTAGATGCGTAAATTCGAACTGTCTGTCATAATGTCTAGTAGCCATTAATATCTATTCTATACATATAATAAAATTGAAGAGTTAAACTGTGATTTTAAAAATGATTTTTTCAAGTTGCAAATCGTTATTTGCACGATACCAACACCGAAAAATGAGTTTTTAAAATTTTTTCCTGTCTGTCTGTTTGTTTGTCTCCGCAAATCTCTGAAACCACTGAACAAATTTTAACACGACTTTAACTAAGATATTGAAAAGTCTTCAACTTAGCATTTAAGCTATTTTTTATGGTTCCACACCAAAGGGTTCCTTAGGGATATTTTGTATGGAAAAATAAAATAATGTCAGCTGATTGGTTTTAAATAATAAAAAACGTTTTCTCCGTACAAAAAGAGTAATACATGCATATCTTAGTTTTTACTTATATGACATTGAAAGACCATAAAATGCATTTAAAGGTTATTTTTTTCATTAATTCAAATCCCTATTACCGAGTGGATATCTGTTTTCTTATTTTGTTTTCAAGAGCATGTTTTTTGCGTATCTATGTGCTCCAATATAATTTCAGCATTTTATTAACTTCACCTTGGAAGTGGTGGAAAAACGCAAATTAATTATGTATGAGTAACCGATCGATTACTATCTTGACACTAGATGGCGCTGTATTTGTTGATTCACGCCAACCACTTTAGTACTTATAAACCTCTTTTTACTTATATAATATACTGAAGAGTCTGTCTGTGATTGTAAATCGTTACTTGCACGATATCAAAACCGAAAAATGAGTTTTTTTTTATTTTTGTTTGTCTGTTTGTTTGTCTCCGCAAATCTGAGACCAATGAAAGGATTTCAACAGGACTTCACTACGATATCGAGTCTTCAACTTAAATTATAGGATAGTTTTTAGGATTCCTTACCTGTTCCTTATTCCTTATCCTTATCAAAGCAAGAAAATAAAATATGAGTCGATTTGTTTTAAATTTACAAAAACCTTTTCTTCATCCAAATTAAGGCATAGGGACATACATACATTTCTTACTTATTTTGTATTTTGCAAGGTGGAGCCAAAGCGTGGCACTGAAGTATCTACCATTTTTTTACAATTTTACAATAATTCAAATATATATACCTTTATCTGACTAATCTACATATACGAGTACATCTATTCACACAACATAAGGTATACATACATATAATCTTAGTTTTTTCTAATTTGCAAGATGGAGCCAAAATGTAGCACTGAAGTAATTTTTTTACAATAATTCAAATCATACCTATAACTGACTAAATATCTATTCTTATTTTCAGTTTTTTTTTTAACCATGAATTGCCTATTTATGGCGTCCAATAAAATTTTTTGCATTTTTTATATTTCACCACGGAAGGGGTTGAAAATCGTAATTTAGTTGTACGAACAGTTAACATTGAACAAATTGAACAATTGATAATAAAATACATAACTCCATATACAAAGCGTATAGCGGCGTGTTAAATCAAGCTTAGGATTGTTCTTTGAAATAACTAAGTGTTTCGTGATTTTTTTTATGAAAATAGCCGGCAAACGAGCTGACGATCCACCTGATGGTAAGTGGCTATCGTCGCCCATGGACATCAGCAACACCAAGGGCATCACTGATGCGTTGCCGGCCAAGAAAGAGGGAAGAAAAAGAAAGAAAGAACTGGCTCTCAAGCCCTCAGCCGGAACACGATGAGTCGTTTGGCGGCGGACTTATGCTCAAGGTTGGTAGCTATCCAGGTGAACCCCTTGGAGAAATAATAATAGTAATAATCCTCAGGAACATCGTGTTGAGAGTCCTGAATTTTCTCATTTTCTGAGAAGCAATATCTCCCCATTGCCGAATTATTAACATTAAAAACTACAATGTAATATCTGTAAATGCAAAAATGTGTTACTCATTTATTACCATTCTCACATAACTCATCGAATTTAACCTTAACTCTCGCACCGCTGAACTAATCTTGATGTGTTTGGGTATAGACATAATTATGTAGATTGTACCTTTCAGAAGGATTACTATTTTTTTTAAGTTTGGGTACCTATAATATAATGCGAAATACTGATGGAATAGCCAAACGGCATCATACAAACTATTTATTAAATGTAATTTACTAGGTATGGGTTAAGCAGGAAACACAAAATTTAGAAAATAATATGATGAAATAATGATAATAAGTAAAAGCAACCGGCCAAGTGCGAGCTAGGGTTGTTGAACCAAATTTAACTATTAATTGGAACCTAACATAGCTGTGTAGCGAAAAGATAAACGGAATTGAGAAACAAACTTAACTTTGCCGTTGAATAACTGTCGTCCCCATACATCGACATGGGTTCCGATCAAATTACCAAGTTTTGCAAATAGGTGTAAAATCATTTTATTTGTGTACATACTTACAAATTCACAGTTTACAGATTTTTTTTCTTTAACCTATGTTATACCTAATACATTCATTCTAGCCGAGTGTCTTTTGATTACGTTGACGGCACCGGAACCGACGGGATTGCAGACCTGAGTGTTTGATATTCATTTTAATTTGTTACATTCACGCGTTCCTGAGAAAAAAGGTTTTGACAGACAGACGAACGGACGGGCAGTGGAGTGAGTGATCTTATGGGAACCGTGTTTTTTCTTTTGAGATAAGGAACCCTAAAAATATCGAAACGTTAAGTCGTGTATTGACCTTTCATTGTAATGCGGTTCTAATGATCAATCATGCTGCTTTAAGAGTATGTTCTGTAAGTTAACTAAAGTACCTACCTACTATTCTTGCCGAAGCGAAGCGAGGGCGATTGCTAGTAATAAATAATTCGTTGCTGGCCAAGAAAAACGAGAAAACAGATCGAAGTAGCTCTCAAGCTCTCAAGGCTCTCAAGCCGGAACCAGACTAACGTTTCGCGGCTGACTTATTTTTTTCAATAAATAACTTTAGGGATTTAGAAGTTTAAACGGGTGGTAGCGGCCCCAGTTAGTAAAAACTGATTGCCATAATTGTTTAGTAACGTACTCATTAAAGTACATATGTAGCACCCATGCGTTTTTTATGGCGCTGATTAACTTGTACATAGTTCAGCACAGATACCGCACTACTCTTATTTAAACTTATTTGACATATATAGGCTATAAAGCAGCCTGCCAGAACAGATGTTTTTTTTTATCTAAGAACCAACCACCCTCATACATTTCGTTTCGGGAAACGGGTATACTGTGGGTATACTTACTAAAAGAAATCTTTAGGCGAGATTCTTAAAATTGACTTCAAATAAAACAAAGGATAATGATTACACATGAAAATAATACAATAAATATGATATTAACAAAGTCCTCCTCCATACTTCAATAGCTCAACCCTTACGTTTTCCAAAAATGATTAAAAATAGGCCACGGTGCGTGAACACGGCCATTACGCCGCCGCGTGCTATCATTACTTTTTATCGAAGAGACCGATTATATTATTTGTCGGGTCTCTTTATTTCGTGTGTTTCTAACCCTTCAATGTCCTAGTGTTTGGCTGGAGACTTTATTTTTAACAGTTTTGAATCTTACTAATGTTATAAATTGACCGCTAGTGGCAAAAAATTCTTGAGCGTTTCCGTGCTTCGGAGGACACGTAAAGCCGTCGTCGGTTGTTATCATAGGATAACAGTCGTTAAGCCTTGTCGGAGGCCCTCGGGCGGTTTGACACTAACCACTAATCCGCGCTGGAGGAGCGTGGTGGAGTATACTCAAGGCCTCCTCAAGAGGAGAGACCCGTGCCCAGTAATGGGCCATTAATGGGTTGAAGCAATGTCATAAATGAGAAAGTTTGTAGAGATGTTTTTTACTCTTTTACGCAAAAATGAAATTTCTTGAAATATGTGGTATAAAATATTTTTATTATATCCCGGGTATTTATTATCCTGGAAAATGCGGGAAAAGTTGTAGGCAGAGCGCTCGTAATACATAAATATAAACTTGTGATAGATATAATGATTTTTTTACTGAGATCAGAGGAAATCTTTTAGAAGTAAACTGAAGAACTTCGGCAACCTACAAAAGGACAAATGTATCCATGTCCATTGTTTAGCACTACGGTAAAGAGAGGATACTATCGAATATGGGGTCAGATTGACTTACTAATAGGGATCTTACCCCTCAAGGCTCAGATTTGTCCGAAAGTATAATATGTACTGTAAGTTGTTAACTGAATTCTGTTTTCATATGCAATTCAAATTTAAAGTAATTCGAGTGTAATTTCTGCCTTTACAACTATTTCCTATTTTACTTTGGGGACTATTATTTTAGGCGAGGCCTATGTCCAGCAGTGGACCTCTAAGGGCTGATGGATGGATGGATGGACTATTATTTTCAACTCAGGCTGTCATATTTATCACTTAATATGTTTATTGAAATCAACTTATACCTTAATAGGTACAAGCGCGTTTTAGGGGTTAGAATTTGGAATAAAACGATTTGAAGTTAATAATAGAAGCCTATTGATAAAGAATCCAATAAAATATTCAACGGTCTGAAGCCTTATAAATTGAGGGTAGATAGCAAAAGTCGATATTCTCTTTTTAAGTGGTCTATTCGCAGACTGTTGGAATTGATAACTTGTTATTTTACGATATTTTTTGTTGATTTTGACAGTTAATGATAAGTTAATTAGATCATTATTTATTTTTATTAATTAACTTTAATAATTTTGATTTCCTATAAATTTCCATTAGACAATACAATAAAACGTCATCTATTTGAAATCAAACACAATGACATGTCTTAAAAAAATTGAATGTAATATTATATTTGAGCGCAAAACATGTTTTTTTTTGTTTTATGACAGTCAAAGGTAAAGAGGATTGAAATAGAATAAAGTCCTTGAGTAACTTTACACTTCTATAGGCATCTTATCTTGCCATCTCAAAACACCCTTCAATATGCAAATTTTGACAAAGGGTAGAGCAATCTTTTTGTTTTTTTTTTTGTTTTACCATTGTCTTCAACCGGTTTGTACCTACGTGAGAATTTCTATTAGACACATGGGCAATTCGTTATAAACTTAGTATTGTATTGTACGTGAGAATCTGGTAGATTCTGTTTATTTAGGGTACAGAAACAGTGATGGGTCACAGATTTGATATGATTAATTGCTACGTAAAAGAGATGCGTTAATCAACATTAGACAATCTCATAGCCTAGTTGGTATTTACCTGATATAAACTGACCTACTGTCTACGAGGTCCGAACCCGGAACTTTTCACTGGACAGGTAGCTTTAGGGTCAGTAAAAAAATATAATATTCTTCATGGGCGCTGTGAGGCAGCGGAAATTGCATAACTCAATATAAGTCGCAACAATGAGCCGCGGGACAGCTGTCGCCTGTTCCACAATGGTGTCAGGCCCAGTTGCTTGTGATATTTTGTATTTATATTGTTTGTTTATATTCCTAGTAATGTAATCTACGCATACAAACACGACCGAAAGTAAGATATTTGCAATGATATAATAATGTAAAAAGAGGTAGATATGTCACTAGCGCGCCGACGATGTAGAGCGTAAGAACAGGCAATTGACCGTTCTGCTCGTAGTCGCTCTGTCAATACAAGACGATACGCACGCTTTTGTTGTTGTCAAAGTGCTTGACATCTGACATACAGTGTTAAGTTAAAATGCTTTCGTATATTAAACCAATGTGATTGATGTAGTGAAACAAAAGATAAACGTATGTGTGATGTAGCTCTTTCCGAACAGATTTTTTGGTTGATTTGTAAGGGCATAACATATCTATATTTTTAAATAACATTGGATATTCGTATAAAATATGTATTTGGTATATAAAAAGAAAAACTTATCCAGTAACGCGGGGGAGGGGGGGAGGGGGGACCTGGTGTCTATGATACGGCTTAGTATAGATTCCAGATTGCCCACATATTACATTTATCAGTTTTCAAATAATACGTAATACAACTAAAATGTAAACAACTAGTTGTTAACTCATAAGAGCGTAACTTGCAAATATATCTACTATGTAATGTGTGGAGATAAAAATGAAGTTTATTATTATTAATTACGAGTAACCGCCCTCGTTTTGTTTTTCTTATTTTTGCCTTTCGCCCTGGTTTTCTTATTTTTTTACACCTTGGGTTACATTATTGGAGTTTTATTAAGGATCCCTAATTTTTTTGAAAATATAATATAGCCTATGTCAGCCGGGGATAGTGTAGCTTCGCAAAAGTGAAAGAATTTTTCAAATCGGTTCAGTAGTTTCGGAGCCTATTCAATGCAAACAAACAATTAAATCTTTCCTCTTTATAATCCTACCTATAGAATATTCATCTTAGTGGGTTAATGTAGTTTTATAAGGTATATCTGGGGTCTAAGCATCAAAAGCTGGGCATCAAATTTTTCAGAATTATTTAGGTATTCGCATTTTTTATGCTTGATTTTAAAAAGCTATGTTTAATATTTACTTAATTCCTAATACAATGCTAACTTGTTAACTGTTCTATACTAGGCATAGCCTAAGTTCTGGTTTCAGAAGATTCAGACTTTGTACAAGGTTTCAAGGTATAAAGTGATAGAGTGAATATTGAAAGTTCATCCTCTAAAATAGGTAAATGAATAGAGTTTTATCGTAAGATTTCTTGGCACTCACTTTTTACTTGGAACTCACTCTTTTTTACTAAATTAATAAAAGACGTAGATGTAAGTCCAAAAGAAATATTTGTTTTGTTTTTAACAATTTGCAGTTAATATAATCAACTCAAAAATATAATTAAATCCTTGTATTTTTTTGTTTGTCTTTTTTGTGCTCGCGTCTTTTTGGTTAGTTGGTTTGGGTGTTTGTATTAGGTATTCTACAAATATCTACTTTCTGTGTTTGCATAACTTTTTTTGTTGAATAAAGGCGTATTTATTATGAAATTCTGTCCAAGCGGCGCGTTCACTGTAGAGGGTTAACTCGTAAGGTCAATCGGTCAGCCAAACTCATTGTTCGTTCCGGATATTATTTTTGTATTGTATCTGCGAGCATCTTCGCAAACTTACATTTATTTTTTCAAACTTAAATTAAGTTTTATAAAAACAGGAAGGGTTAAATAAATTACGAGTTAAATAAGGGTTAAAAGTCCATTTTTTAGAGATATTTGGTAAACGATCTTACTTTATACCGTGATTTTGTAATTTAAGTAAATAACAGTTTAAAAAACTAAAAACACGCTTTTATAGAAAATTCAACTAAAAAAATAGAAAATAAATTTGAATTAAGAACCGTGTAATTGTAAAAAAAAGCGGCCAAGTGCGAGTTGGACTCGCCCATGAAGGGTTCCGTAGCAGCAAGTAAAATAATATAAAAGTTCTTGTAGTTCGTTGTAACCTTGATCGATGTTTTTTGTGGTTTACGATTTATGACGTATTAAAAAAAACTACTTACTAAATATCATTCAAACCAATTTTCGTTGGAAGTTTTCATGGTAATGTACATCATAATTTTTTTTTAGTTTTATCATTCTCCAATTTTAGAAGTTACAGGGGGGGGGACACACATTTTACCAGGTTTTTTTAAAAACCTCAATATCATTTTTGAATATCTATCCATACATACCCCACACGTATGGGTTTGATGAAAAAAACATTTTTGAGTTTCAGTTCTAAGTATGGGGAACCCCCAAGATTTATTGTTTTTTTTTCTATTTTTGTCTGAAAATCTTAATGCGGTTCACAGAATACATCTACTCACCAAGTTTCAACAGTATAGCTCTTATAGTTTCGTAAAAAGTGGCTGTGACATACGGACGGACAGACAGACAGACAGACAGACAGACATGACGAATCCATAAGGGTTCCGTTTTTTGCCATTCGGCTACAGAACCCTAAAAAGCATGGGGTGCTTTTTAAGATATTATCAAAATGATAATCCTTCTACTCATTGACACCATGCACCCCACGGTTTCATTACAATTAAGCGATTCTTAATTCAAATTTATTTTCTATTTTTTTTGTTGGATTTTATATAAAAGCGTGTTTTTTAGTTTTTTTTTAACTATTATTTATTTTTTCATTTTTTACTTTGATTTTTTGAAATGCAATTTAGGTTTCTTCTTTCTTTCTTTCTTTTTTTTAAGTATTGAATTGTCATCGGTCCTCCATAACTCTACGAAGTTTAAATGAAATCTGACCATTTGAAGTGGGTCAAAATCAAGTCCAAAGAGTCGGTAACATACAAGTGAAGCTAATATAAAGCGTGTAAATAAAAAAGGCTGACATAAACAGTTATGAATATAAAGACAAATATTAATTTAGTGCCGAATTTCTGTTTACTATTAATATATTTTTTTAATATCAATATTTTAATGTAAAACAATAAGATTGTTTACCAAATAAGACTCGCCTAAAAATGGACTAAGTATAAGTAGTCTACATAGTTTGATAAGGGCATTAAAAATTTTGAAAAAAAAAATATTTAGAAAAAAATTTAGGTCCCTACTGGGGACTACAAAATTTAGTACCTAATTAACTGCCAACACCTTTTTTGAAGTATTTTTGCCTTCGTTCACGAAAAATAATTAACCAACATTATTTTAATTAGATACCTACATATCTTTCGGGAACAAATGGATATAAAAGGTGTTTCTTTTATAAATGTTGAATTAATCGTATGTATGTACTGTACAATAATACATCAGTGAATCCAATTCCGATTTGCGGTTATATATGTACAAATAGGCAAAACTTCAAGAAATTATTGTAACACGTCCAATATTTTTTAAGAATATTTTTTTTTTGTAAGTATCGCATAGTAATCCCGAATGCAAAAAAAACACGGTATACCCTTTATAGAATCCTTATTTGAGCTCTTTAACTCTTTTGCAGTCCGGTAACAAATCATTTTATTATAATTATTTTATCATATTATAGATTAAATAAATAATATATTTTTGAATTTTGTAAATTTAGACGAAATTAAAACTTTCAGTTTTACTTACAGAAGTTCACATTTTAAGTTCTCCATTAGCTCTGAACGCAGTAGTGGCATTAAAAGGGTTCATTTCTAAGTGCTTACACCTTCTTCGGACATTAAGTATACCTCTCTCAAATAAATGATTATTATGACTTAGAAATAAAATAAAAATATTTAAAACATAATGGAAATAGAAATAGAATAAAATTAAAAGCGAAACAAAGTTTTTATTTGTAACATTAAGTATTGTTTCGTAGCATTTACATAAAATCTTTGAAAAACGACCTTCATGTACTGTCATAGAAAACGATAATTACATCTATTTTAAATTTAATTTTACATTGATTTAACAATTCATTTGTTACTCCCAAATTGTTTTAGCGTTAATTAACTGTTAGGTACACATAAATTCAATAGAATATCGAAAAACACATTGCATTTGAAATTAAATACAATTGAATAAACCAACAACAAGTCTCCAGCATTTAAAACCAGTCCGCATACAGTTGAATTCTCTTTCCATTCATTAACTTCATACTTTTTCATACATTTTCCACTCTACGAAGCGGTAGTTTCCCTGCAGCGCTCTCTAGCGGCCGAACGCGCGTGAAGTGCAAACACCGTGACAAAAAATGGCCCCGCCTGCTCTGTTGTATAAAGATTTATTGATTACCTACACGCTATTGGTTGCTTATACGTACATAGTATTTATTTTCACATAATTAGTCATTGTTTTAATGTCTATGTGCATAATATTTGTGTTGGAAGGTTCGGTACACAGCTCGACGTAGCCTCAAGATTATTAGCGTGGGTTTGTTAAGTTTGGGTTTCTTTTTGAACCTTAGGTTCATATCAATGTCACTTTAATCAATGATTCTAAAAATATATCAAAAATGGTTGATAACATTAGTATAAAAATATGATTTTAGATGGAAAAGCATGCAAGTTAAATTAATCTTTTTAGGTTGCTTTTTATTCAAACCATTGTACAACCAAAAAAAATATTCTCACAAAAATATCTTTATTTGAAATCTACTCTTGTGTAGGTAACTATGTTAAAATAATTATATTCAGGTTCAAACATTAAAATAACTTGAACCTTTGAACTTTAAACGTTTTATCGACCTATCGTATGTGTGCCTATAATATTTAAGTTAAGTACCTACATGACAATATTTAATGAGGCATGTTTATGTTAACAGGTAAAAAAAGTTACGTTTTATCTTGCTGCGTGTAATATAAAAATATTTCTCTCTGATTTACATTATGACGAACACCTTTTGCGTGCAATGTTATGAAAACATACTTAGGTAATCAATGGTTTTAAAAAAATACATGAAAAACATCTACAAATAAAATAATTTCAAAATTTACTGCTGGCTTTGAGATGTCTATTAAGTTGCAGTATAAATATTCAAGAATTCTTTTGTAACTTATTACAATAAAATTAAATACTAATGACGATCTAAATTTGGTGGTGTTTTGAAAGTCAAAAGGATTTTAGGTTCATTTCAAAGTTCATTTCATACTGAGAAAAACTATATTTTTTTCACATTGATTAAAATTGCTTTTAGTTTCTTATATTAAATATCATTGAATGCATACTAAACCGATTATTTACTTATTTTAGAGCTATAATAGTGCGATCGGCTCACATCAAACATGTTTTGTATCTTTCGTAGCGCGCTACGCCATCTGTCGTGGGGTAGCGAACGCGTAGCAAATGAAAACTTGAAAGGTTCTGAGTTTTCTTAAATGACAACCTAAGATATAACTTAAGAAAACCTGAAGATAATTTTCTTGGGTAAGTAGTTTAATCCGAAAAATTGCCTTAGTTACCTCATTAGAATTTCATTTAACAGGGTTAACAATAATCCGGTTTCTTAGAAAATCTAATCAAGTCCTAAAACCTAGAGTACCTACAATAACATATTCCCAAGTTTAGGTAAACGAGAAAAAAACGGTTATCGAAGGCCGTTGGCTAAAACCCCATGAGCTAAGCCCCGCCTGAGCAGAAAAAAATTCTATAGTAAAGGAGGCGTTACGGAAATAAAGTCTTTAAAAACTCGCGCGAGACGACGCTATACAAACGACCCTTACGCGAGCGAGAGGGGGCATAAGAAAAAAAATATGAAAGAAGCCCATTCTTTTCTATTTCCTCCCTCACTAATAGCGGCTTAGAAAAAAAGCGCGCTACCCGTCCCTTTCTGGCATACAGGGGTGTAGCGCGCGGCGGGCGGGCGAGCGAGAGGGGAAACTCGCGCCCTTTTTAATAATTGTTATTTCGGCCGTCCGAGCGTCCTAAGGTCCGAGTGCGGGCACACACGCCACGGCGGCCAGCCGTGACCGCCGGGTGGACCGCCGGTGACCGCCGCGTAGACGGGCCCGGTGGACCGACCGCCGGGACTTTTCCTTGGGAGACTTTTCCGCGGAAAAAACGCGGGGCGCGTGCGCTCGAAGCCGGTGGGGATGTTCTTAGCGACGTCTAAGGCGGGGGCGGCGCCCCGTCTTGCTAGTTGGAGCGGCGTCTTCGCGTCGCGCGCGCGTCCGCCCCACCCCGCAAGAAAGCGTCGCGACGCTCAAGTTTTCCACCAAGAAGTTACGTTAGTCGTCGCCCGCCCGCGCCTCAGGCAGGTCCGCTTCCGACTTCCGCGATCGTAAATAAACCGGGACCCGACTCAACGACAACTCTTCTTCTCCACAGATCGGACGTCGCTCCGTCGCATGCATTCCTTGTGACGATTCGCCCGAAACTGGAATTAATGTTGAAATACTTCAATGAGAACATATCCCTAGCGCTCCAGGAGAGGTACAGGGACCTCCATGAGTATCGGAAGACGGAAGTAGAGGAGTCACCGAGGGAGGCGAAAGTACCGAAAATAGCTGAGGAAGGGGAGCCGGTCGGCGGCGAGGCGTTTGAGCCGGGCGCCGCGCCGCCGTACCCTCACCTGCTGGAGGCGCCCAAGGAGGAGGATAGCTTCGTGGCCTCGTGGCTGCAGAACTCGTTCAAGATGACCCCGGCGGAGGGAGGCGAGGCCACGCCTGGAGGCAGTGCGCTGGACCTCAGCGCGGCTCCCCTGTCTCTCCACATCCCGGCGCTGCAAGCCGAGGCCCAGCGGCAGTTCAAGATGAACTTCTGGAAACAGAGCCGGCCAGGGTCCCCCGAGGCGGAGGGCCAGCCGGGCCCCGCGCCCCCCACGCCGCAGCCACCGGCCACTCCTGACCACAAGATCAACGCTGAAAAACTCGTCAATGAGATACAGGTGAGTGAGTGGACAGTTTTTAGTTTTAGATGTTTTGAAGGCAGTTTTGGGCAGTTTTAGGAAGTTTTGTTAATCATAAAAAAAAAACTTTATTTAAAATTTCTTTTTAAAACCATTTGCCAAAATGCAAGTGAATAAATTAAAACACGAAAATTTCGATGAAAAATTAAACGTTGTAGTGGTAATACGCGTCTTAGGAAAAGACTTTCCCGCCGGCACTACCAGATGCAATTGAAAACTTAAATAATTTATTAACTTTGGTTAAGATCACTGTTCTTTAATCAAATATTTTAAAGTTATTTTACGCTTTTTAATTGTTAAACAATTAACTTTAAATTTAAATTAGGTAATTAAAATTAAATTAACCTTAATTTTTTGACACGCACTAAGTCCGCTCTATTTAAGCTAGCCAAATGAAAAATAAATCGTCTCTAAATAAAATCAATAGCGCTAAAACGTCTTACTTTGCCAAGACATGTCGATGGACTGACCTCAATGAGACCCGCGGGTCCCAAGAAACTCGTTCCCAATTCAAACGATCCCTACTTCCTTAAAAAAAGAAGACGCTTAACAAAACAACATATTGTAATTCTTTGTTAAAGGGTTAAGGGCCTCGCAACTTATTATTAAATCGTTTTTGTCCTTCTGTCGCATTCGTTCAACAAAGAATATGTAAATTACTGTAATCACTGATAATTCTATTATTTCGGTACTCGCTTATCATCGACTTGTCGACAGTGTCAAATGTTTTCGGCATATGGTCGGTAGGAAACATTATAAAACTATCATAGACATTTTTTGGGAATTTGTTTGCTTTCGTTCGTTTAAATTACATTCCGCTATTGAAGTAAAATAATAAGCCGCAGTGCATGTCTTTTAAAATTGAAATTTATAAACGGAGACGAAATAATATTGCCTTTTAAATTAGTTTCGAATTCATTCACCTTCGGTCGACATTTGTCTATTCCCACGGCTGCCAGATTAGGGTTCGTCGTGATTTTATTTTTTTAATTTTTTACCGCGCTTTGTTTCACGGAAGGGGTGTTGACAGTTATTTGTTGCAACGAATCTGTTCTCATTTCAAATTTTTTTTTGTTTTAAATTTTGAATTGAAACCGGTTTTCGATACGCCGATCCAATTTCGTATTCATGTAGGTTTTTTTCGAAAATACAGATTTAACGGTTCAGAAGTGCTTGTAGCTATTGTGGTTAATTTTTTTCGTGGAATGGTTAATTAAAAATTGATTTATTAATATTTTTCTATTGTTGTAAGTCAAGAGGTTACTATCAAAACAGTATTTATACGAGGTTTATTTGCGATAATTCCTTATGCTGACGATATAAGGTTCATGTTTGAATATAATTTTGGATGAAATAATACAATTGAATTCATTAAATTAACATTGAAATCTACTAGCAATAATGCAATGAAATATAAAAATTATAAACTTAAATATATATAAAAGTACATTTTGAAGTAAGTATTATACTGCGTCTTACAAATAATGTGTAAAGAGAGATGTGTAGAGCAATATAAAATAATAGATATGGATGTTTTAAAGTAAGAAATGATTAACAAAGTAAAATAGAAATTAGGTAATTTTAATCAAAATTTCTGATCTACAATCTTTATGTATAGCAGGGTAAATTGCATACTTGCGTAATGTTAAATATTTAATAGTGAGTTAATTAACTACCTTTTAAAGGAATAAAATATGTTATGTGGGGTGTTATGTGTGCACTTATTCTTTGAATTTGATTTGATACAACCTTATTTATTATTTGGAACCAAAGAAAAAGATCCATAGTACGGATAGAACGGAGTAGTCAATTCCTGCGCTAACGAATTTATTTATATTTACTTCAAAACATTCAAACATAAACATAATTTGGCTATAAATAGCGAAAAAACATGGCATTTATATAGAAGATAAATTAAAATAATAATAAAATATCAAAATATTAATATAAAATAATATTCGGATACCTATGTCTACAATGCGTGCCGTAGGTATGCTTAACAATGAAAATACCTTTAAATATATATCTTTATTAAATCTTTCACATTATATTTATTTAAGTAAAAGGTGAATTAAAATATATGAAAATATTACTACCTAACTTGAAGGCAATATTATTTAATCGTTTAAGGCTTAAACAGAAAAAAAAATTCAAGCTCTGTAGGCATTGAGAAGATATATACATAGAGAAGACATCTCAAACAAAATGTGTGTCCCCGCCGGGAGGTTCTATTTTCAAAATTGAGCCCCTGTTCTCCTTTCAAAATCGAACGAATCCATTGGACATTGAAGCCGCGTGGCGCCAATTCATTGGAACATACATTGTGTTCGCGGTGCCTGTTCTATACGCTAGTAATAATACTTCAATGTTTGTAGGACATAAAAATTATAGTAATGTATGTATTCTCGTTTTTAACACAATCCATACAACCGAATAAAATAATAAACGTAGAGTCACTTGCGTATCAAATATTTAGTATAGACAAGCTATTCACTTTCCGTTTTTTTCCTTTTTTTATAAAAGCTCAATATTTTTCCGTCTCTTATTTTATAAGTACAATGTTTTCCTTTTCTCTCCTCACAGCAACAGCAGTCCCCGTCCGCCGACTCGACGATGAGCGAGCGGTCTCTCGTGCCGTTTGCGCTGGTAAATTTACTGTCATCCCTCACTAATGTCGATGTAAATAATATTTTCTATCTCTCTCGAGTGCGTGTGGTTTGCGCTTGAAGATTTTCTTTTTTTCTCGCTTGCTTTTCCTGGTTCCAGCAATTTCTTTATGAATTAGCTTAGTAGTTGTATGGTATTTATGTATGATTGTTTGATTGTGCATTGCATTGACGACCAGTGTGGCGCAATGGTTACCATGCCGGATCGCCGCGCCATGGGTCCTGGGTTCGATTCCCAGCGAGGCGGAAATTTCAATGATGAGTTTGAATCCCTGTTCTCGGTCTGGGTGTGTATGTCCTTGTCTAGTGTGTTGTCCATGGCACCCGCGACACAACGAATCCTAGTGTGGGGCTATGAGTGTGTGGCGTTATTTATTTATTATTATTTATTTATTATAGGCTATTTTCCTCTTTATCTGTTATTTTTACGTGTATATTTTCTTTATGACATCTTAGCGTAAATATATAAGTATTTTTGTTAGCAGTCATTGTAATTAAATAATCTATTCTTTCCAACCTTAACAAGTCCCAATTCGGCGACAATTTGTAATAAATTTAACAGCTTATATTTATAGTTTACTTATAAAACTTTACGTTAGTTACAACAGTAACAAGGTAAAGTGCCAATTAGTGGTGAGATTAGTCCGACGAGCGTCGAAAGTTGCAGGCCATCCGTAAAACAGGCTAAACTGATTTTACAAGTGCCTAACAATGACTACTGGGAATTCTTAACGTGCCTTATAGAGCACGGATGCATTGAATATATCCCGGGGACGGTTAACTATAGATCACGCACGGGTTAAGTCGATTAGGTGTTTAATATTAACACTTAATTATTATTTAATATAAATTTAAGTTCCATGTTTTGTTCGTAGAGTTAGTAAGTTTATGTAATACAAGCGTGTCTTCCGCCTCCTTTTTTTGTTTGCAACGCGTTGCTGATGTATTTGGTGTTACTGATTTCCATGGGTAGTCACTTACCACTAGATACATTAATTACAACTGTATTACATTTTATGCTACTTTTATTACTAGATACTTTGTTTTGTAGAGTCTTTGTGTTGTGAGTGTATTATTTGAGCTCTGTAGTATGTTTATCTAAAAATATTAATATGAGTATATCTATTTAGTAATACCTAATCTACTTATATATCTACTATGTTTAGCTGCTTTTATATTATTTTGCTAATAACTTTGATTGAAGGTGAAGTGTAGTGACACCTACTAACCATATTACGCCCCAACTCAGTCATTAACGGTTACATATATCGCTCCTTAGCACAGATTTTTGTATGGTGATTCGTTACTAAGGAGCGATTTAAGTAACCGTTAGTGACTCTGAGTTGGGGCGTTAGACATAATATTTATTATTAAGTATTTAAGAAAGCATGTTCCTGATTAAAGGTTGTTGGTTCGCTTAACAAATGAGCATGATTCGAATTGTTATTCGAACGCATGAGCGCATCTTTTTTTTAAGTAGATAATTAGTAAAATTAATTAAGTAATTTTTAATAATTAAAAACTTGATTTCATACTTTTACCTTTTTGTCTTTTATGGATGAAAATACTAAATTAAACTTTTTATTAGAATTAAGTATATTCAGTAGTCTCGGTAGTTTCTTGCCGCCTTTTCTCTCGGGATTAGTCTCGGTAGGTATTTTTTGGAACGATGGCGTAAATTGACTTTCAAAAAGAGTTTGTAAAAAACCGAAATAATAATAAAAAAAAATATAATTATATAAAATATTTGATTTGATTTGAAGGTAGTAGGTAAATATTGAGAATTTCTATTAAAGTAGGCAGGCACAGAATATTTAATGGCACTATAGTTAAGTGGAAACAATTTGAAGTATAATAATAATAGAGAACAGACAAGCCTTGACGTTTCCCCTGGGATCCTACCATCAAGCTTGAGAAAGGTCCAGGGAAGTTTAAAATCAAGTACCTAAGTCCACTTACAAGACAACTATTTTCAGGAGTAGCAATGCATTCAAGAATAACATAATTGTTTTTTAATGAGAAACAAATATTTTTCCACTATTTAACTAATTTTCCATTTCAAACGTGTGCTCATGATAATGGTCTCAGCGAGACTGATCCATAATTGATTCGAATTGATTCCAAATTCAAACATTGAGGGTAGCCGAGTCTACGGACGCATAGAACTGAAAATAAAGAAATATTATTTTCATTTTTATATTTATACTAGGTATATTTTTATACAGCCGGCGGCGCAGTCTCCCGGCGCGGAGCCCCCACTCGGCGACCGAAGCGTCATGCTGCCTTTTGCATTGGTAAATATCATTATTAATACTGTTAATATTATTGTATCTAACAATAAATCCAGGTAACTTTGAATGTTATTGCAACTTTAATTTTTTTTTTATTTCACCTTTTTTTCTTGCAACCAGCTTAGGCTAAACAAAGTGATACTCTGAAATTTGAAGTTACCCGAGTTGATTATATATAGCTTGTTAGTTAGTTATGCTGATTAACAATTATTGAAGAGTCTTGATCCGATACTAGTCCGGGATCTGGTTGAAATCCTACGAGTAGCATACATCAGCGATAATTTACAGTTTTAAGAAATTTACCTATCGCTTACTTTTGTGAAAATATCAAGTTCATTATAATTATTCCCTATATTTCTGCGTCAGCATATTTATAGCTGCCATTTACATTATACCTTAATACCATTATAACAGATATCTTGAATTTAGTAGCTATACCTACATGTAAAAAAATCTCTATTGGTCTTAGTAACCAACACTTTAACATAATCTCGCAAAATACAAGAGTTATAAAAACACATTTATAATTTGCTATAAATTATAGAAGTAGTGTTACTTAATATTGTTGATGGATATTGAAAAAATAATACACTATGATGCATACAGCTGCAGAAAAAAATAGTAAAGCTACAATGAAAATAAGTTATTCGAAAAGTATTCATCTTCAATCAATTGCGTTGACTGTTTTTGGTAAACTTTCTTTTACCATTACGTAGGTACCAGGTTTATAGATTAAAATTACCTTATAAACTTTCACAGGTAAGGTCAAAGTAATTTTCTTATAAAATAATGAAACAGATAATACAATTAAAAATAAACGAAATAATAATTGTATTCCAAGTTTGAAATAAAGTAAAACTATGGCACCTAAACATTTCATAAATTTAATCATCTCAAAAATTGTTATGTTCTTTCAAAGGTAACTTTCCTTTTTGAAAGTTATCAAAAGTTTTTAAACTTTGCCATAAAGTTTGTAATTACTGGTGTTGTAAATTTATTTTTAAATTATGCTAACGATATTGGATGTTGAATTTAAATATTGTCATATTGGAAAAAAATCTTGCGCCATGCCTTCCTACTAATTGAAAATGCTTTTGTTTTATTTAAGTATAGAAAACAGCATAATAATAGTGGTTCAATTAAGTTTTAGAATTATTATTTTATTAATATTTATTTCAAAAACGTTGATTTCTTTTAAGACTTAAATCTAATTACGGTACTTACGGCAATATAAAATATGCTTCAAATTAAATAATTATAGGTATATTTCTAAAAATGCATTTAAAATATTCACATATGAGCTTTTTTAACTCAACAACCTTTTAATATGTCATTTAGAGATTACTATATATTTTTATTATTAAGTCACAATATGTCACAATAGTCATGTATATCTCGAATTCGGCTTGAATTAAAAATTACGTGCCTACTTACTCGAGTTTGAATCCTGGAATACATTAAAGACTAATGGCAAATAATGTTTATATTCTGGTGTTGGTTGTTTGTGATATGTTTATTTTGTAGGATACCTACACACCAAAGTGTCCGTTCAAATTAGTAACAGCGATATAGCTCAAGTGTTGTGTCTACGACATTCGACATTTTGACTAAAGTAAGACGCATTTTTGTACAAATCTGCGCCAGATAACTTCCTTGTGCCTTCGTCGCAGTTAAGAACTTAAAGAAAACAATGTTTTGGTATTATATTGGAAATATATTTATCAAATATTAATTTTTGTTATTTTTTTACCAGCAACAAGCAAGATCCGGGCAGAGCATCAGCGAGCGCACCTTAGAAGAGTGTTGGACGACGCTACAGCGAGTGAGTTGGCACCTGTTTCAATGCGTATTGTTATCTTCCAATGGTAGGAGCGGCGGCGGTTTTACGTGCGAGCGAGTAACAGATATTAAAATCTCTTTTTTCCGTGTCTATTTTAAATAGAGTGTAGAAATATTATCATTTTTAGGATATTGATTTGAATAATAGTAAAATATTAATTGGGATAAAATTTTATTGAATCGGATTATAAATAAAACTCAGGTTTTTAAGTGTGGCATTAAAATAATTTCACGTAGTTACTATAAAAATTATCTGTTAATTAATCTCTCATTATATTGACATAGCTGTATCATAATAAAATTAAGATACCTACTTTTAGATTGGATCAATTTATGAGAACATTTTTGGTTTGGTCTTTCAGTTTCTTTTTGGTTTGACCTTTTTTAATGTCATTACTTACCCAGACAGACAGACAGACAGACAGACAGACAGACAGACAGACAGACAGACAGACAGACAAGCAAATGAAACACATTTTTTAAACTTAAATATAAAGACAAGTAATCATATGTAATAATTCATTACTTAATTAACATAAAAACAATTATTAAATACCTACAATTGCAAAGAGTAATTTTACAAGCCCGCACATGGAACCGCCGTACCGCATTAAAAACTCCGGGGGTATTGGTTACTAAACGAATACCGTAATTTTAAGATTACTTTAAGGGTGATATCTATAAACTGCACTTACCTTTTGACTTTGACAACAGTCAAATGTACTAGATGAGTTACACTTTGTTACTACGAAACAATTAATAGTAATTTAAAACGGCTGACGTTAAGGTTGTTTAGGACCGATATCTTTGTTCGGATGATTTTAATTCGGAGCAAAGGACAAGCACGGTTTATAGATCTTGCCTTAAGACGTCTTACAGTCTACTTAGCAATGCATTTTTTTCTTCTTAATATAAACAGGTTATTATCTCTTCAAATACATGCGTACAGATGCCTATTCAAATACATACAAACTTACTACTATGTCGTGTATATAAATACATACTTTAAAGTATTATTAACCAAACATATTATTTTACTGTATATACACATTTCATTAAACAGCCGATTCAGTATTTATGTCTATATTATTATGTGTCTGTTGACTTCAAGACTACACTACGAAACCTCGTAGGTATATCACTGCACTTTTTTGGATCTTACACGAACTCAGAATTCCATATAGGGCTAACTTCAATAAAATATTAGCATAATTGAAGTATTATTACTAGCATATAGAACCCACACCGCGAACACAATGTATGTCCCAATGAATTGGCGCCGATCGGCTTCAATTTTCAATGGATTCGTTCGATTTTCAAAGGAGAACGGGGGCTCAATTTTGAAAATTGAACCTCACAGCGGGACAATTTTGTTCGAGATGTCTGTTCTATGACATTATACTTCAATGGTTAGCATAGTGTTAGCAGGGTGTTTTTGTCTATAACGTGTTAGGTTTATGACTAAAACAATAGGCGTTTTATCGGAGGATCTAGGGAGGCGAAAGCCTACAGGGCTAGGGTCCCATAAATATCTAGCCACGATCTCGGAGTTAATTATTCATTACGGAAACATAGACGATCTAGATAAAAAGCCAACGATAACGCCTCGGGTGTGTTAACAATTTATTTAATCGAGATTGCCGCCATTTTTTTTTCAACCATCTGCGAACAAGGTGTAGTGTTCATCCAGGAAGCCTTGGCCATCTGCATTTTGGCTTGTTATGTTACAATAAGGAAAAAAGTTAAATCTCTGTACGTACTCGTAAATTGCAATCGAATTTCGCTTTTTTCTAACTGTAGGGAGTAAAAAACCAAGAATATGTTGTTGTGTTTTTGTTGATGACAATTATTTAACTATTCACGGGCAATCATACTAGATAATTAAAGTTAAGTAGATACATAATGTTTTTTAAAGACACTAAAGGTTTAAAGATATACGCCCCAACTCAGAGCCACTAACAGTTACTTAAATCGCTCCTTAGTACATAATTTGTATGGTGATTATTTACTAAGGTGTAATTTAAGTAACCGTTAGTGACTCTGAGTTGGGGCGTTACATTTCTTTTTTATTTTAAACTATGCTGAGAAAAAATCATAAACAAATTTAATTCAACTACTTACCATTTTTCGATTAATTTTTCTTTTTTTACTTATTTAAAACCACGGACCTAAAAAAAGGACGGACGTAATCCCAACAACAAATTCAGTGAAGCACCCATAGTAATACCAACTCTGTATTCGTACAAGTACACACACCCACACATTGACACTTCACTGCTTCAATCGCGAATCAAAAATTACGCACACATGGTAAGCGGGCAGCCATTGCTATGCTTCACTCTCGATTAGACGAGATTTCGTCCGTCTTTTTTTCAGGTCCGCGTTTAAAACTAAAACAAAAACATTATATTACGAACATAAAATTTAATATAGATATAGATACTGAAAGTCAGTAACTACAGCCTGGTCTTGTTTGCCACAATACCTAAGTTAATTCGCGATATCTAAAAATAGGTTATAAATGAAGCAGCCCGAATGCACAGACTTTTTATAGAATTCGCAACATGCAAAACATCGCAAGACACAGGTGCTTAAAAAAATAAAATACAGCGTCCAACGGATGTAAGGCGGAAAGTACGGTGGGGTAAAATAAAAATTACTTTTTGTATGTACTTGATCTTTTGGTGGTGCACGGAACAAAGAAACTGTGGAGTAGAATAAATGTGATTAAGCAATTAAAAAAATATTTATTCATCGTTTCAAGCTTTAGCAATATTTTTTCCCACTGGATATGGTGTCTCTTTGTCAAAGAATATTATACTTTATTAATTTTGTTGAATATGTTGCTTTATTAATTACTTGTTAACAATCAATTGGTTACACAGGGTTTAAACTGAAATTTTTTAATGAATTAAGTTTTCATTTAGCATGACTGTAAGAAATTGTTTAAAAAATAGTAAGGTTTTATGTAACACGCTACAATAATACACTAGCAAACAATATCCAATTTTTTTAAACTTTATCGCCCCATATTTGGACAGTTTTTGTCTTGTAAGTTTAAATAACCAAGGCGACTCCATTTCGTCCAAATCTGTAACAAAAGTATTTTAAACGTTGCCAAAAAAATCATCAGCATTTGCATGTCGATCCGCAATGAATTTATAGTTATTGCACCGAGATTTATTGCGCCGGCGCACTACGAAAAAATCGTAAGAAAATGACCGCGTTCCGAATTTAAAATTCAAATCACAATTGTTTTTCGGTTCGAAATTGAGACGATTTTGACGTTCGCTCCTGAGACATGTGTTTGGGTTTTTGTAGCTTTTTTTGGGGCTCAGTGTACTTGTGCGAACGATTTTTTTACTCTGTGGCTAGTAAATCAAATCCAGTTTTTGTCGGTGCCTTTATATATTGTTCTTAGTTTTAATGATGTATTAACGGACATGGGGTTTAAAGTGTTTCGTTTATATTTGGGCTGTCTGAGCTTTGTTTTTTTCTGTTCTTATGTAGGTACCTACAGTATCTTTGTTTTCATTTAACACATTCGCTTCAACCATTTCTAATGATCATATTGAACTATGCGCATTTTATTATTGTAAAAACGACTCTAATAGGACCCGACGTGGCCAATAGATACTCCATGTAACCTATGAAGCAAAAGGTTCCAAATTCGATTCCTGTCGCAGACATTTATGTGACATTTAGTACGGGTATGAGTGTAAACCTTATTATTTTTATTGAGACGGTACTCACGATGTGTATGTATCGATATTTTGGCTCAGATATTTGAATTATGGTTACGATTAAAACTTATCAATATCAGCCTCCATGTATTATAATATTTAAATAAAATTAGTGGTACACGACTTTATAAAATAGAGTTTTTACTACAACTGCGTCTAAAATACATTTTTACAGCAAAACGATAATATAACATAATTGTATTTTTAACTGACTTTGACTGTAACATCTTGTAAAACGCGGGTGGCAGGGGGTGGCGGTAATTATGAAAAGTGTCCGGGGGAGGAAAAATTGTTCGGAGCGAACGTTTAAAAAAACGGTTTAATGACTGAACAGCTTTTAGAGTTAATAGGTTTTGAAAGATTCTCCGGTAGACTCTTAACTGGACTTTTCATACTTGGGGTAATTAGGTGTGACGTTGTAACAGAGAAGGGTTTTTGTATGGCGACAAAAGGTTTTTATAGCAAATACTCGGATAATCTTTGAGTATAATTCAAATACACACATAAAGTCTCACACTAGATTTCTCGTGAGTGCCATGGACATCACACAAAGACAAAAACACAAACTCATACCGAGAACAGAAATTGAAACTCATTATTCATATTTAAGCTTCACTTGGAATCGAACTCGGAACTCTTGGCATGGTAAACATTGCGTCACATGGATCTTCAATAATCATTTATTCACATGTACCTATCATTGATACACATGGATGGTAGAATGGTAGAATAAAGAAAATTACATTAATGCACGTACTTTTTTTGATTAAACCATCATTTCCAAGACACACAGACATTTGTAAGAAATGAAAACTATAAGGACGACCACATAGGCTAATAAGTGAGGGTCCGGGTTTGATTCCTGCCAAGGCCGCTTGGCAGAATAATGTTTGTTTTGGAGTGCGTGATTGTGGTGTCCTTTGTGTTGTCCATGCCTGGGAGTTATGAATGTTTAATAAGTATTTATATGAAAATTTAATGTTTAGGTAACATTTAAAGGTAGATAAATAAGCACATACATACATCATTTTTACTTTTCATCCACCGAAAGCACGTAACTCGTTGATAAATTAAGAAAGAAGTCTAATTTTTAGGTCAGATACTTGACTTTAATAAAATAAAAAATAAACACACATTCAACATCAAATTACTTAAAAAGTCGGACAAAGTCAAGCGCGAACAGAAGTTACAATACAATTAGACACCCTCTTCGTCTTGATTTTTCTCATTTTTCTTCCGCCCGCGATATTTTTCACCCCTTCCTCTGTCATATTCATAATTGGATATTTTTAAGCGTTACGCTTTGAAATTATGAACAAGACGGCCACTTTTCTCTATTCTTTATCATATTTTTGGTTAAATATTTTGTAACTCTGAATTTTATGCCAATTATATCGGTTGAACAATAGTAATATTTACCTATTCATTAGAATGTATCATCTCAAATCAACCAAAAAATCTGTTCCGAAAAGAGTTACAACACACACAAGTTGATTTGTTTCACTACACCAATCACATTGGTATAATACACGAAGGCATTTTAACGCTGTATGTCAAATGTCAAGCACTTCTGACTACAACAAAAGCTTCCGTATCGTCTAGTATAGACAGAGCGACTACGAGCAGAACGGTCAATTGCCTGTTCTTACGCTCTTCATCGTCGGCCTCTAGTGACATATCTACCTCTTTTTTACATTATAATATCATTGTCTCCAATATTCTCCACCCGTTCCGCGTTCGGAGAAACTTCTCCACCACTTAAAACGACAACGGAACACCGTTTTTTCCGCGGCATCATAACTCAGCGAGAGGAAGCGTTTTTTGGGGAAACTTGGAAATTTATTTCGCAATTAGCGGTAAGACTCTCTTAACTCGGGAACACATTATTAGAAAAGTTTGTTACGGCTTGCGAAAATACAGTTTTTTCCTACACCTGCTTCAGTTACGTTTTTATGGGTTAAGTTATAGATTAGATTAGATTACATCTTAGATTATAAGATGACAACACAAAAGAAACAAAAGATATTTTTTCCAATTTTTTCTTTTAATCTATGTTCTACCACCAGAGAGACCTGGTTTTATAGCACATCACATTTAATTGAGGTAAACCAGTTTATATTTTATGTTAAAAACTAATAAAAAATTATGAATCTATTTAAGAGAAATAAGAACTGAACAGACTCAAAAGTTAAAAATGTATAAAAAATAAACACAACAATATGAGACTAATTTATTCGTCATCATCATAAATTAAGTAGTTAAATAAAACATGGTTCTGTCGACGTGACAACTTAAGGTTAAATTTTCACAAACACTACAAATTGGCGGGAAAACAGCGCCCCCCGGGGCAGCGGAATAAGAGAAAAACTTGCTAAAAATTAGATTTTCTCGACGTATACCGGCGGACAGTCTTGGTACTTGGAGTTTATATTTATTTCCTGTGCTTTGTGATGTCTTGACAGAATATTTATTTCTTGTGTTTTTTATACTCAACAGGTAAAGTAACAGGATAATTGTTCACATTTTGTTTAGTTAAAAAAATATTTTTTTTTACGAGGTGAAAGTATTTTACATACACGACATGAAAAAACTTTACAATAAACTGCTTACAGCACTTAAATTTTATTACACATATTATGTACATGAAAATACAATTTTACTTAAGTGTAAGTAAGTTACACACAATTCTATATACGACCTTTTTTAATCAACTTAAGCTTATTTGATCATTTTTTCAGAAACATGAGTAAATACAACTTATCTAGCTAAGGGTAGCTACTGACTTTGAGTCAAAGGTGCTATGAAATATACCGTGCAGTCTTAATTACAGACGGTATTCATATTAATGAAATCGGATTTTTTTATTATTGAACGCCTTTTCCAATAACTGAGTGGCTTGATATCTTAAGAACTTTTCAGCACATTCTTAAAACAATATCAAATCTAATTTACCTATCATACGACTTTGCATAAACAACTCAAGTGGAACCAGCTCCATTGTTAGTAGTAGTTAGTTGTATTTTTCGTTTTTTGGTAAGCTAACAAACGGGAGAGGCCTTCTAGTAAGTGGTTGCTCTCTCCCATGAACATCAGCAACACCAAATAAAACTATGCCTTATGTAAAGATAAATGTAATTATCCTTGCTTGGTCGAATATAATTTCCCCACAAATTCAGAATCTGATCCTCAACATTGGCTCTCAAGCCAAGGTCAAAGCCTTCGTACATCTTATCAAGTACCAAGACGTAAAAATCGGCCTCTATTCGAAGCTAATGGCCCGTACTACAGTAAAAAAGCGACGACGCCGCTCAGAGATAAAAATTAGCTGAAATTAAAACTGGCTAACGAACGCCATTCTCTCTTACCTCCTAGCATCCAATTCTTGCCTCTTTACAACATTTTTGCCTCTTTTTCTTAATTCACGTTTTAAGGTATATTTGTGTCTTATTCTTTAAGGACAACATGGCTATAAATTACACAAAAAATACTTTTATATCACGGTCTTGCAAGTTTTATAATAAATACCTTCAAAATATGGATCCATTTAACGCATCTTTAATTTCTTATAAAAGGGGTATACGACAAATCTTTGCTGATTTCGATTAGTCCTATTTTTGCACGTTTTTATTATTTTTCTTGTTGTATTAACTTCTTGGTTTATTAGGTCCACTAATGCTCCAAACTATTATTATGTTAAAATGTTTCAGTGGTAGAATCTGTAATACGAATGCTGTTTGTTTCCCAAATAAAATAAAATAATAAAAATTGACATGGTTATTTAAAACTAGCGACTCCTTAAAACAATATGTTCTAATCCAAAGTTAATTAATAGCGATTTAATTGGCAATTCTTGACTCACTTAAACAACAACATTTATAAGTAACGAAACGAATTATTTTACTAAATTTTTGCCGTAAATTCATGAAGTAACTAACTGGATAGTAAGCAAGCTATTACAGTCCTTCGCGCTACGCATAACGAATGACAAGGCAAACCGCGTCGTCGTAACCGGCTGGATGTTTACGAAAAAAGGAAGGATACCTGTTTATTATGTCGTTCAATGGCTCCGCAATAAATAATTTCGGTTCACAATTAAGAAAACTTACAAAGTCTTCCATCGAATCTTTTAGAAGAAACAACAAATAAAATTGTTTCGTCGAAGTTGCATCGATTGTATGTAAATATCTAGTAGTAACATATAAAATAATTACTCATTAAATTTTACTATGATGTGATTTAATGTAATTAACAAGTATGTTACTAACTATCTCAGATCTGAAAGTCCTCACTGTAAGTTAACTATGAACGTGTAAAGCTATTCGATACTGACTATTTAAATTACCTAACGACCAAGAAACAAACTTTCTATAAATTGTTTTATGATCACAATTAAAATACATGCTCATGATCGGGATACAATCCTAATAAACAATGCAATTCAAGGTTTTTATTTCAAATTTTTAAATAAATATAACTCAACATTTTTTTAATAAAATTTCGTTAGTATTTTTTAATCGTTGGAATAAAAGGGAAATAAGGGGCCATCCCGGCCATCCATATAATTATTACGTCACACTAATTTCATGACCTTGTCACAGCTGGTCACACTTGTGAGACCTCCCCCCCTAGTGTGACGTCACATATAATGAAATTTTACACCTAGAAATTATTAAATTAAAAGGGCAGTTTCGTAGTAACTTTTATTTCCATTAATAGTTTTTATTAATATTTAATATACAATTATTCGATTTTGAAATGTGACGTCACAAAACTTAGGACCCTCTCTCACCCCTTGTCACACAATGTCACACTACATCTCCCTAACGTGTGACGTAATTTATGGATGACCCCTAACAAAGATAAAGATACAGAGAAAAAGATAAAAAGAAATAAAATAATTAGATAAATCTGACACACTTAAACGAAGTAGGTTTCTATTAGACTAGAGTAGATTTGTAATAAAAATTAACAGCACCAATAATTGTCTTCCACTATTGTTCATTTCATGTATTTGTGTACATAAATTATTAAATAAAATAAAAATCAAGGAATATCACAAAAATTGTATATTTAGCTTACATAACCATGGACACAAAATTATATTCGGGGTACCTACTGTAGATACTATTTAAAAATATTGTTCAGTTTAATTACTTTAAGCAATCCTTATCTAATAAAAGGACTAAGTACTAGAAATAGCACTATTTAGTAAGATTGCTAAAAGTAAGTAAATACTTAGTAAATACTAAGCCCTTGCATTATCTATACATCTATACATCTATACATCTATACAAATAATGTTTGTAATATTCAAATAACCGCTTTTTACTAAGTGCATTTGGATGTATACACGGTACATATACCAAAACAACATTTTTTACAATTTTTGTCGGTCTGTCTGTCTGTTTGTTCCGGCTAATCTCTGAAATGACTGGCAGATAGCTGATGTAACAACGAGTAACATAGGCTAATTTTATTTTAGAAAAAAAAAATAGTTTATTAGGCGATACGAAGTTCGCCGAGTCAGCTAGTGTATAATAAGATGTTTCCACTTATGAATGTTAGGAGCTAGTAATTGGCCACCATCGCCATGTGGCCATAAATCAGACGGTAGACGGTACATCGTCTATCACCGTTGCCATGGAAACGCGTGAGAACACTTTTTATCGGCCCTTCCGTTTGTTTGTCTTTTGCTATTAATATGCAAGATATGTGTTGTTTTGAAAGAGTAGGCGGTACCATCTATACTAGTGGCTTTCGTTCCGGGGTCTAAATACGACCGTATTTCATTACGTCAAAGAGTTGTTTTACAATGAGAATTTTAGTTCTTTAATAAATCTGTAAAATTTAGCAGAAAGAGTTTAAATAACATAAATTAAATTAAAAGCGGAGTTATTAAATAACTCCTTTTAAATTTTAAAGTACTGATAGAAATAACAGTTCCTTTAAAATATGCCCGCAATCTCAATGGAAAACTTAAATACAGCGCAATTTGATATCTACCTTCTTGGATAATCTGTTTGTTACATAAATTATTTACCTATTTTTAATTACCCAATAAATTATTTTTCTGATTATTGATTGAGCAGATTATTAATCTGTCGTTAACCTGACATATCAATATCTGGCCCGGATGGGAATCTATCTTTGCCATGTCAACGACAATGAATCCAACCCTTTCGTTGCGTAGGTATACAAGAAAAAAAATACCTACCTACATAATATATTTAAAAAAAATATGAACGTTTAATGACAAGTACAATAACTTTTACAAATATATCGTTACTCAACTAATAATACAGAAAACACCACATACAACTTGCCATTACAGGCCCTTAATTTGAGACATTAGTCGCTCGGTTGAGTACTAAGTGCTGGACCTAAACACTGGGGTTTTTTACGACATATGGTTATTAAATCATTTAGTGGCGCGCTCTACCGGCTAATTGAGACTTGTTGACGGTATGATTGCGTTTTTAAATTTATTTTTCGCTGTTTTCACGCTAACAAGCGATACAGAAACTCTTTTGCTGTTTGAAGGTTTTTGGGGTTTTAGTATGATTTTTATTATGCTATTCGTATTTTTTTCACAGCTTAAGTGAACTATAAAATATTTAATTATTGTTGGTAAAATTTTACATGTAACAATTTATTTTGTATCCGTATTATTTGCCAATTTTCTACCAACCAGTTATTAAATCAATAAAAATGTCAGTCAATAAATCAATAAAAATGTCAGTCAATAAATCAATAAAAATATATGCAAGTATTTAAGTACAATTAAGATACATTAAAATATTAAAACACGAGTAACCGCCCTCGCTTTGCTTCGGTTTTCTTATTTTTTTACACCTTGGATTACATTATTGGAGTTTTATTAAGGATTCCTAATTTTTTTGAAAATATTCTATAACCTATGTTACTCGGGGATAGTGTAGCTTCCCAACAGTGAAATAATTTTTGAAATCGGTTCAGTAGTTTCGGAGCCTATTCAATGCAAACAAAAAATCAAATCTTTCCTCTTTATATAAAATATTAGTGTAGATAAGGAAACTCACTTTTTTCTTCTAGATATTCTTTGTTGATTTTCTTTTATTCGTTGTTTTCATTCAACCATTTTAATTTCAGAACAAAGAATTAAACATTCAAATGTCTCTCGAATGTCTACATTCAGTCAATCAACCAATGCCCGCAATGACTATTTAACACAAAGGGCATGGCTTCTCTACTAATCGGAAAAAGAAATCTCAGCGCCTCATTAGCTACGTGACTTCAATTAACACTAAATGAACTAGATAGAATAATTCATAGAAAAAACGTCTAAACAAGACCACCTAGCAAGTAGAATTAATGTGTATCAACAAAAAATATGTATATTGTCAGCAACTTCACCGAGAAAGACCGCGAGTATCGCATAAAAACGAATCTCGGAAAAAACTTGCAGGAGTGCGAGCGAGAGCGAGTGTTGCTGGCTCGCTTGCGCGTGAACTATCGCTGGCGGAGAGGGAACTTCTTGATACTTTATCGACCTTTTATTTTATAATTGCGTTCCAACTTTTTAAGCGTATGTTGCTTTATGTTATTGTTGTCTTATGACTTATATGAAGGATTAGTCCAATGAGCAATGGTTTTGCGAACTTTTAAAGAGACTAACTAAGAATTAATCCAATCCACTTCAACAGCCTAATGACATGTTGTTTTTTGTACATGTACTGATTTGTTTAGTTTAGTTTTTCATGAAAAAAGTTTGTTGAAATCGGTTGCCTAATGCTAAGATTTAAGATCAAAAAAATCATAGAATCTAATGAAAATATTATAATTATTCAATAACCAATCAAATTTAAGATGATATCCAAAATTAAAACGGAGAAAGCGTTAAATAAATTACTATTATTTACTATGACTAACAATATCTCATCCATTGTATTTTTGCATACCAATTTCAAAATGAAATCAATAACTTATACACTTAAATCTATGATGCAAATAAAAATAATTCAATATAACGGCAAAACCTACTGTCATACAATAGGAAAGACCTGTCATAAATAAAAAGGGGCACATAGTTTTAAATAATAATGAATCATACACAGAAACATATTTTAAAACCAACAAACTAACTTCATTCTAGAAACCAATTCAAACTCCGGAAGTAGCCGTACAAACGACCAAGATTTTTCGTATCACTTGCATGCAAGCCTTAAACTAAGGAACCGTGGATATAAGCGAGTATAATAAAAAACTTAGCAAGTACCTACACATAAGTGCAACGATGGAACTACAACTATACGTCCAGCGCACCGCCTACGAGCGATGCAGCGCACTTTTTTGCCGACATTTGAAAAATACATTTTGACGAAAACGCACGTTGCGCGGGAAAAAACGTATCGATACCGAAATACCGAAAACGATAACGAGAAAAATTGTTCTAACTTCAAACTGGTTATGTTAGAAAGTTAACTTTTAGTGCGAGTTCAGTGAATGTTTAGTTACTGCGCAGTGAAATGCGTGACAATAAATGCGGAGATTTCGTTTTTGGAATTCATAAATGCAGGTAACGTGTTTTATGAAGTTTTTTCCGGAAGTTCAGGGTTAAGTTTTGATTTGATTGTTTATGGTTGGTCATTATAGCGCTGGGGCTAGAACTGCTTCTTTTAAAACAGTTGTAACTCCTAACACGCGGGAAATTAGTAAACATTAATTAAGATATAGGAAGATCTTGTTTTTATGTTTAGTTGAATATGAATATTTCAATGTTTTCTTTGGACGTCACCGCTCACTTTGTTTATGAATTTATTGTTAATAAATGTTTGTAATGGTGAAATAATAATAAGAGAAGTATTGTTTTGTTTGATATTGCCGTCGGAAACTTAAGGTTAAGTATTAACTAGGACTAACTTAAAAAACTTCGCTCTTTGTTACTGACTTGTCAAATGAACTTAGTAAACTAATAGGTAAATAAATGAACTTAGTAAAATAATCGGTTAGTAGACTCATTGACGCTTCTGTGCTTCGAAAGGCACGTAAAGTCGATCTCAGCTACTCTTATAACTTTAAATAGTTAGGCCTTGTTTTCAACGTGATCTCTGATAACTTTATAATCTCCATTCTCAATTCGATCTTGCTCTACATATACCTATTAAATTATTATTGGCATGCAAGGCTCTTTGCCATAGAGCCATAGTGTCTATGGGGAAGCGACTAAGTTAGAATCCAGAAACTCAGTTCGCATATGGGAAATAGATTAGGAGCTTATTACACATATAAAGATGAACATATACCGTGTTAAGATGATCACACATCCCAAATATGATGTATTAGATTATGTAATCTTATTTTACCTATGTGCGCGAAAACTTACCAATCATAGCAACTATCATGTTATTATTATAATATTCATCACCTAATTTCGGGCAAGAACCAGAATAAAAACTAAAATATGAATTGTTCTATGTATATTTAAAGGCAAGCTAAAAAATAAAATAATTTTAATGCATTTAAACTCAAATTCCATTAAAAATTTAAGGCTGTTTACAGTATATCGACATCAATTTGAACTTAATCCTGCGTTGCAAACAGTTCGATTTCCGGACAGTGCAGACATTTTGTCAACCCAGTAGCCTAGTTGGTAGCGACCCTGCCTGCGAAGCTAGGGGTCCCGGGTTCGATTCCCGGCCGGGGCAGATATTTATGTGACATAAATATTAGTACTCGGGTCATGGATGTTATTGTGATGTGTTATATGTGTCGTCCATGCCATCTGCGACACAGGTTAGTTAGGTTTTTTTTTTACACGAATAAATTAATGCTTGACCACAATCCCACCTGATGGTAAGTGTAGATGTGGTCCAAGGTCTTGTTTTAAACGTGATCTCTGATAATTTTATAATCTCCATTCTCAATTCGATCTTACTCTAACCTATTATGTTATTACTGGCATACAAGGCTCTATGCCATAGAGCCATAGTCTATGGGGAAGCGACTAAATTAGAACCTACTGCGGGGGTATGAGTGTGTTAGCGGTTATTTATTTATTTATTTATTTATTTATTTATTTTTATTTTTTTTATTTTTTTATTTATTTATTTATTTTGGAACAGAAAATGTTTGTATCGAGTGACGGGTGGTGGCTGTTAGGATATCTTATTAGTATGTTGGTAGGGTGCGTCATTTGATGTCTGTCAGCGATTTAGTTAAGCAATAAAGTTGAATATGAATATGAATAGTTATCTGCTGATATGGGGAATTGACCGTAACATAGCACGAAATTTTTTACTACTACCGGTCTAGTATATAGCAGTATTTTCCTCAGCGCATAGGAAATCCTAGGGCGGCGATAAGAGTAGTAAAAAGTATATTAAAATTTACTTATTTTTTACTACCTTCACCTTACTATCTTTCTTTTTCTTCTCTCGTTCTCGGCCGGCAATGCATCAGTGATGCTTTTGGTGTTGCTGATGTCCATGAGCGATGATAGCCACTTACCATCAGGTGGATCGTTCGTTTGCCGGCTAATTCTATAAAAAAGTACCTATAGAGCCGCACTTGGCCAGCCTGATTAGACATAGCCTAAATACTTTACATTCTGAGTGGAGTCCTATCTATGATATGACCTAACTTTATAAATTTAATATCGTAAGATTTATATCCAATATCTGTACTAATATTTTAAAGAGGAAAGATTTGATTGTTTATTTGCATTGAATAGGCTCCGAAACCTCTGAACCGATTTGAAAAATTATTTCACTATTGGGAAGCTACACTATCCCCGGGTGACATAGACTATATTATATTTTCAAAAATTAGGGATCCTTAATAAAACTGCAATGTAACACAAGGTGTAAAAAAATAAGAAAACCGAAGCAAAGCGTGGGCGGTTACTCGTTAACTAATAATAGTAATAATGTTGAAAGTCTTATGCCAAGAATAGCATAGGTACCTTAAAGATTACTTTGAATCAATATGGAAAAAAGTACCTACTTATTATTAATATTGGAACCATTTACAAGCACTTCGATATTATTTATTTTATCTATCGTGTAAAAGATATAGATAATATACAAGAGGTTTATTTTTAACAACAGCTATAAGTAATATTAGACGATATAGAATATTTATTGGCGTGTCCCAATATTCTATTTAGTAATCGTCCTCAGTAAGTTAGCTAGAAAGTTTCATACATTAAAATGTATGTAAGTTGATATCAATCTTACTGGTTTGTTTGAATTCAAGTTACTGAAAATTCATAGTTTTTTTTTTTTAATTTTAACATTTTTTTATACAAAGATTTAACTAAATTACTTACTTATGATTATTTGACGGACGTAAAAAAAATACGGACGTAATCCCAAGAACAAATTCAGTGAAGCACCCATAGGAATACCAACTCTGTATTCGTACAAGTACACACACCCACACATTGACACCATACGGCTACGACATTGACACCATCGCGAATCAAAAATTACAAAATTACGCACACATGGACAGCACGCTGTCAGCTGTCAGCTTCACTCTCGATTAGACAAGGTTACGTCCGTTCTTTTTTTATGTCCGTGGATTTTGTTTAACAATTGTAATATCAGCAGCATTCAGCAATATCAACAGATGACACTTCAGTACATTTTCTCCTGTTTGTCAAATATTTTTTATGGATCACTATTGTTAACTTTAGTTTGAAGCTGCGCTTGTTATATTATTAATTGGCTATTTTAGTTATTAATTGATAACTATAAGTATAAGTTTAATCAGTATAAAAAGAAGTATCCCACGGAATAAAAATTCCAAGCATTTTTTATAAAATTAGCATACCTATTTGCTACTTTCGTTGCTATGGTAACCTTAACCAGAATCTGCTAGTGGTAATAAATAAATAATAGGATTTTCAAATATAATTGTTAAGAAGGCAATACTCATAGCTGTTGCTGTTGTAATCTCTGTCGCATCCACGGACCTAAAAAAAAGACGGACATAATCCCAAGAACAAATTCAGTGAAGCACCCATAGGAATACCAACTCTGTATTCGTACAAGTACCCACACCCACACATTGACACCATACGGCTACGACATTGACACCATCGCCAATCAAAAAATATAAATTTACGCACACATGGTAAGCGAGCTGTCAGCTGTCAGCTTCACTCTCGATTAGACAAGGTTACGTCTGTTCTTTTTTAGGGTTCCGTAGCCGAATGGCAAAAAACGGAACCCTTATAGATTCGTCATGTCTGTCTGTCTGTCTGTCTGTCTGTCTGTCCGTCCGTATGTCACAGCCACTTTTTTCCGAAACTATAAGAGCTATACTGTTGAAACTTGGTAAGTAGATGTATTCTGTGAACCGCATTAAGATTTTCACACAAAAATAGGAAAAAAACAATGAATTTTGGGGGTTCCCCATACTTAGAACTGAAACTTAAAAATGTTTTTTTCATCAAACCCATACGTGTGGGGTATCTATGGATAGGTCTTCAAAAATGATATTGAGGTTTCTAATATATTTTTTTTCTAAACTGAATAGTTTGCGCGAGAGACACTTCCAAAGTGGTAAAATGTGTGTCCCCCCCCCCTGTAACTTCTAAAATAAGAGAATGATAAAACTAAAAAAAATATATGATGTACATTACCATGCAATCTTCCAACGAAAATTGGTTTGAATGAGATCTAGTAAGTAGTTTTTTTTAATACGTCATAAATCGTAAACCACAAAAAACATTGATCAAAGTTACAACAAACTACAAGAACTTTTATATTATGTTACTTGCTGCTACGGAACCCTTCATGGGCGAGTCCGACTCGCACTTGGCCGCTTTTTTCGTAAGCAATGCGGTTAATGCGGTCGGTTTATAAAAATATTTTCCTGTTTTGAGTACAAACTTGTAAATATAGTTTTAATTGCAACACTGCCTTTTATGGCTTCTTGTTTATGTAATAAAATTTATTTGTATTTATATTCATAACAAAATCATAAATTAGTAATATTTATAACCAAATAGTTATGTTTATACAAAAATAGTTCCAAAAACTTTAAAATACTTGTATGAATAGTTGTTTTAACCTTTTCTAACCTAACCTCGAAGTAGGTGCCTTTAGGTCATTCTCATCCCTTATTTCTCGAAGAGGGTGAGCTAGTCTTACCTTTTCGCAAAAATTGTCTTCTCTGTTGAGCCTTTCTTAGCTACTCTGTCAACGTGAAACTGTAATGTCCGGTTTATACGTATTAATTAGGTAAGTAGATAACTAAATTTTTACTAAATTTTAACTAAATTAATGCGTGTAAACAGACAATTTAGTAGTTAAAACTTAGTATGCAAGTAAACAAGTAATTTAGAAAGTTTTCTATTTTTCTGTTAAGTAAATGGGCGGGGCTTATCACTTAACACGTTTGGATAAGCACTTTTTAGTTAAAATTTAGTTAATTTATTTAAGTAGAACTGTATGAACTAAAGAGCTTTACTAAATTATTACGTTTGGACGCGCACTAAAAATTATTCATTTGAAATTTAGTTATCTACTTAACTACTTAATACGTATAAACCGAACATTATGGTCAAAATCAACTGTCCATTAGAAAAAATATATCTCAATATCTACGTAATCCATTGTTATCGATTTACACATGGACAAAATTAAAATTATATCAATATCTAAGAGGAGATTATTCTGTTTACTCATTAAGATCAACGCTTCCTGATCAATGTAGAGAGTGATTTAAGGAGTCTGTCCTCTGAAGTAATTTAATTAAAATTACAAATTTAATTAATTGGTTTATATTGAGTGATCTATCTACATAATTACATTGTATGCATGTATTACAGTACCCCTGTATATTTTTTTAATGTAGGTAATAATTAATAATCTAATGTTATTTGTCTGTGGATGAATTATATGGAACTTCTAATTATTCAATTAATCAAATAAGTAGAGCATAGTGGAGTAATAGTATCGAAAGTAATCTATAATATACCTCCCTACCTACTATATCTTTTTCATAATTAAACCAATCACCACGTAAAATATTAAATGAGTTTAAAATTTCTAGTACCCGTGTTGTCTGTCTGAAAAAAAAATTAGGCCGTACAGATTCTACATGTAAAACTGACATTCCATATTCAAACTTTCGTTCATGACCTAACGTCACAGCGCTGGCTGTAAAAACGCCGCTGAGTCACTTTTATAAAAAGAAGAAAAAGTCAATAAATTGCGTAACATCAGTACGTTGTCGTAGGTCAGCGCCGCACACACGCGCGCCCCGCACACATGCGCACGCGAGAGCAATGCACGCAACTTGCGGTATCTCATTTTGCGGATATAACAATTTTTCGATATAGTCACATTACCTAGCTATCTCTGTCTCGCTCTAATTGGTTCACCTTTTCTGTCAATGACAATTGGTTAGGTTTTTGCTTTGACTTCTATAGATAATGAGTTTTTCTGACTTAAAATATTTTAAATTACGCTCGGTATATTACTTTTACCTACTTTAAGTGTTGTTTGTGTTCTTTTCAATAGGTATCGAAATTTGAAACTGTTTTGATATTTCTTTGCCTGTTGCAATTGCAACGAAACGCATACGAAGCAAAAGTCATAACAATGTTATAAACAACAACTTAATTATTGTGTAAGGTCAATATAGTAATTTAACACTTTCTTTGTACGCAATACTACGGAAGCTCTAAAATTCGCAACGATCGTGAAACAAAATTTTAAAGTCCCTTTAAATAGACTGCAAAAGCAGAGCCTAAAAAGAGAATAATATTTCTTCCGTTTGTCTAAACTCGTTCGGCGCACGCGCTGGTCTCGCGTGTGTGCGTCGCGGCTGTGTGTGTGATGCGTATGCCTTGTCTTAGGTTAGGGAGGTAAGCGACCTCTCTCGTTTCGCAGACTCCCATTATTTTTATTATTATCCGAACCAACACGTGGATAGCCGCGCTTTTATTACGCTATCTTCCTTTCCCAACGATTTATGGCTTGCTAGCGTTTAATGGCCACTTTTTTTAAAATTTCGTCACGTATTTTTTAATGTTGGCTTTTAATTAAAGAATGGCGTGTACCTATTAATGAAGCGTATTCTTGATTGAACTTTAGGAAATTAGGATTATTGAAAAATAAAGAAGATGGACATGAGTTCGATTCTAAATTGAAAAACTAAAGTCCTTAAAAGACTTAAAAATATGTAATGAAATAAGAAATACTATTTTAAAAATATAATGATAAAATTTAGTTTATACTTTACATTTAAATTTTTTTGTACTTCCACTTTTCATCTCTATCTATTGGATTGATTTTATATTTTCATATTACATTATTTTAAAATGTATATTTATCTAACTCTAAGGTAAACAATTAACATAAGGTAAAAAAACAGCTATCACATAAAACCTAAATGAACATAATTATGTTGATTGGATTAAAAATACAATTAACTTCTGAAATTTTCCATACAATTTTCCTGTATGTTTACAAAACCATCATGAATAGGGCAATGCTTTTATTTAAAAGGAATATTAGGTAAATGACACGTATAATAAATGGGTGGAGAACATTTAAATTCAAATAAAATTTGCCTTTATAAACTTTAATTGAAAATTTACATACAATACTTTTGTGCCTACAAATACTTTAATTGCCTTACACTGGTCATACCTATTGGAATGACCATCCATCCATCCATCAGCCTTTGTAGGTCCACTGCTGGACATAGGCCTCCCATAACTTGACCACTCTGACCGGTCCTAAGCCTTCTGAATCAAGCGGATCGCTGTCAGAATGACCACTGGTGGCAAAACACTGTAAGTTTATGATTTGGAAATAGGATGGTTGGCTTCGTCCATCGTTCACCCAAATCAACCTTCCCTACTCCTGAACACACTGAAGAATGATTGAGGTTATGGCAAACGGTTCCTATTGGAATTCGCTGGGTTCCACCAGTTTACTTCCCAATAGAGTGTTTAGACGCCTGGCTGCAACCCTCTCTGAAATCAACCGTAAAATGTTTTAGTATTTCGGTAATGTTGCCAATGCCAAGCCGGTCTACCAACCCAAGTTCCTCTTTGGTCGCAAGCGCAACCCATCGGATGCCTTCGGTAGTACTGATATATCCATGGGTGACGTTGTCAATTCAACAATTGGTGGTAGAACAAAAAACATGATTCCTAAACCTATCATGTGCCTCTGTTTGGTCTTTGGTTTGTATTTGGTTGGCTTCAACCCATTAATGGCCCACTACTGGGCACGCATTTGGCACTGGCTGTATTTGTTTTGTTAGCTGGTAAAGAATGCATTAAGCATTAAGCTCGCTAATTGTACCGTAATTTTATATTGTGATCATTGATCACAAAGTAAAATTAATAAATATTATAAATATAAATAAATAAATATTACATTACAATAGTTTTTTGATAACAAACGACTAATCATGAATTTGATACAAATGTTTGTGATGATATTTTAAAAAGAAACCGTTGAACTGAAGTTTTTAAATTATGCTGTGATTAATGCTGGCCACCAACCAAGCCACTAAAAAGGACATGTCGGTACAAAAAAGCGTTAATTGACATTATTTCTAAGTGTCCCGATTTTAACAGCGTAAAGGATGTAAAAACCTAAGTTCGACGGCTTTGATCGTGACCCGAGTCTCATGAATACTGCATGGACGGCGTTTTGAAATTACAATGCCCTGACTAGAATCGTTTCGGATATTTTTTTACCATAGACTATTAAGACATTGGTTGTCTGTGGCCAGTAATTGGCGGAAGCTGTTGCTATGTGCTAATTAGCTGTTTTTGTGTTTTAGTTTGAACTTTTACTTACATAACTTTGGGCTGGTGTGATAGTAAATTTTGTTGTTTAGATTTTTGTGTAAATCACAGTGAATTTATTTATTATTTAATTCATATTAACAATAAATATAATTTTATTTAAAAATTTAATTAAAAATTACAGCATTTATAGAAGTACATTTTGTAGTAGATTTTGAAATCCCTTTGAATTTACTGTCATATTCTGAAGTCTTTCTATATAAAAGTATAAAAACAAAAAAACTTAAATAACCTTGGCAACATAAGCCTGAAAAAATAAAATCATAATAAAATAAAATTTAAAGAAAAAATAAAAATTACGGCTAATACAAAAAAAAAAAATTATAAGAGTATTAAAAACATGTCTCCATAATGTCCTCACCTCTGGACTTTCAACTTTGACTCAGGATATTATAAGCATTGACAATAAATGAATATTTTTTTATCTGTGCGAGACAGCCATCGTAAACAACTTAACGTAAAAATAAAGGGCTATCGTACCTTCAGGGCCGAGTGATAAGAAAAACAAAGGTCTTTATCAGCAGAGCAATAAGCGAGGCGTTGATCTTTTGAGGAATTAAAAAAATATTTGAAAATCGCTCAAACATTTTATGAAATAATTTTTTCATTGTACATTAAATAAAACCTATAAATTCATAATGGTTTATAGTGTCGGTCTTAAAGACATTCTTATTTCAAAATTTCATTCACGAAATACATTTTTAGTGTTTTACTTCAAAATGAGCTTCAAAATTAGTTAATGATTAGATTATTAAAATTGATTTACATAACGAAAATGAGAGGCAAAGTCAATTAGTACCTAACTTAGATGTATTTATGTTATTTTTCTATAAAAACAAAAACACTTTTTTCGTTCTGATTAAAATAAGGACTTCAGGATAGCTTTAAGTTTAAAATTTTTTGACTCTCTTCATCTCTATGAATATTACCATTATTTTACTCACAAATTCTCTTTTGTTTCATAACTTTGTGAATATCAATGTCATGTGACATCATCATATGATATTTTTGCAAATAACATCGTCATCTCACAGCCAATTTAATTTTTTAAACCATGTTTGAAATAAATTATGATTTCAAATGCGATGCAAAGAAATCAAAATAAGTTATTTACTTATGACAATAGCAAAAACTTTTTTCGAGAAGATGATGGTAGAAAAAAATGTTAAAGAAAACAGCAATAATTGGCGTTGTATGAACCTTGGAAAAATGCCAATGCTTTCGTTTATGGAACCTTGAAATAATTTATTTTTAGTACCAGACTTCTTCATGAAGTGGTTTATCTAAATAAATATTAAGACAAAATGGTCCATTGACTGTTGTCATCGGGGATTGGCCGCTAGATAGGACTATACTATTATAAGTTATAAGTCCTATTTTAACCTATTTGCTTCACGGGAATTTGGTGTGATGGTAAACTTGGTCTTATCTACCTACTATTATTCGATGTTCATAGTGACGTACAAATTAGGCATCAGAAACAACTAAAATAACATGAGCTTATTGCCTGACATACAAATGCCTAGGACATGCCTGGACAAAAAGTCCAAAAAGCTACTATAAAGTTTGCTACAGTATTACACAAAACCCTTTAATTTCGTTTTTCTATTTAAAAATCCAGTTAAACCTCAATTTAACTATTAAATACTAATAGTATCTAACCAAGCCGTTGCATAACAGAATAAAAATGCTACACGCATCGCCTTTCCTTCGATCAACACTGTTAGACATTGCATCATCGTTTGTACAACCTGCAACGTATTGAGCGCTCTATTGCACGATATATGCAACCCATAACCATCCTTACCCATATTGGAATAAGAGATAAATTTGTCTATATTCGCTTTAATGCCTTTTGCGATCTCTTTCGCGACTCGATTCGCGGATGCATGCCAATTGGTAATAGTGCCCTTTCTATATCAATGTTGTGTCTATGGCTCGGGTATTAAATTTCAAGTTACAATTAGTTCGTTTCCTATAGACGACGCCATTTTTATTTTATGCACATGTGTCCTATTTGCTAGGTGTGGTGACCATGATTTGGTCATAGCTTAGTAAACGATTCCGAAATCATAAACGCATGGAGGAGGAGTTTTCATTTAGTGTAAAATATAAAAGTAAAATTAGGGAATATTTAGTGTACGATCAAAGTCTTATAATATAGTTAAAAGAAGGTACCTATTTCCTTTTGATCTAAAGAGTAGAAAACTTTATTCCTGTTGGCCATTCTTACAAGATTTTCCATTTCTGGAGCAACTTAGCAGGATCATCTTTTTTTAGTAGATCATACCGTTTGATTTTGCTATTTGCTATTATTGACAGTGGCCATTATTATCCCTGAATATTTACCAAAAAGGTAGAACTAATGTTAAATTTACCACCTTAATGAGGCATTTTAATCCACTCACACAAGAAATATCGCATTGGAGCTTACCTACTTGTTAGATCATCAACCTGATGATCTAAGCTTTTTTAAGATCAAGAAGAGATCCTTGCCCTGCAGCATACTAATAAATGAAAAATAACCATTTGCCCCATGAAATACAAGTATAGTTCTAACTATAGTTACTTGCCACTTAACCTAGCCACGATACAAAAACAGCTCTTCAGTACACATTTCACACAAAGAACTTAGTCATCCACTAACATAATAAAACCTACGTTAAAAATTCAAAATCAGAATGTTCGCTCGCGGCTGCAATCCGAAAATATCCTGCGAAATTTTTACGACATGCGCACTGCACTTCATGCATGTGTGTGTTGGTGAGCGTGTGTGCGTGCTATCGTGAAAGAAATGAGGTTATCTGAATGCGTTGTCATTGTTTGTGCAAGTGATGTAGATAGTTTTTATTATAGCAGAAAATTGTATGAAGTATATAGAGTAGAGTGAAGATTAATGTCACCTTTTATAGATTTATATTCTTTTTTACAAGCGAGTTTTTTACTTGCTATACCGGGAGTCGCTACAGTGAATGAGTGACTTGACTACTATTTATGATTATTAGTAACACTTCACAAAAAATAATCGTTAATTCTTCACCATTTTTTTTTGCAAATCGCTACTATTTGCGTAAAACTAAAGCTAAAATTACAGACTTCGTATTAGATATATTTAGCTTATCTTTGGCCCCTTACTAATATCTGAATCAAATTATAACAAGAGAAGTAGTAGTCATCACGGGTTAACTATGCCGGCTTTAAAGAATAAGAGTTTAAACATCCTAGAACCAACATTTTTGACTAAGGTTGCCATAATTTTAAACCCTTAGGCTTAAGTACCTCCATTGTTGCTACTATAACCACCAAGTGGTCAATCAGCGTCAGTTTGTCACACATGACACCTCTGCGTCAAGCTACTCTATGCTAACGCACACAGACGAAGCTTGTTGACATAGGTCAGTGCCGGCGCTCAGTTTAAGTAATATGGTTTTTATTTCGCAAACTTCTTCGAGCATTAGTGCATTTATTGCACTTTGCTTCAACTCATTAATGGCACACTACTGAATATGGATCATTACTGTTTAGGTAGCCTAGAGGATGGAGGGGTTAGTGGCCAACCCAAGTGTCAAAGCTTTTTATTCCGTTCGAAGGCCTTCGACGTGGCATAACGACTGTTATCGTACGATAACAAAAGGGACCGACGGCTATTCCTGCCGTCTAGACACGGAAGCGCTCAAGAAATGTTTGCCATTAGCTGTCACCTACCACCTGATCACCTACCGACCGTGCCCGTTTGTCGATCACCTAGAACCGATACAAGCTGGATTAGGAGCGAAAATGCTCAGTGCTGAGTCAATGCTGAGTGAGCTCTATTTTCTGGGCCACTGGACAGATGCGAACGTTATAGACCAATGTAATCATAAATATTTATTTTTGTTTTCTTTATTTTTTGTCTATTTGTAAATTTTTATTTTTTTTATCTGTGTTCGTGTGTGTAATGGCCACAGAAATAAGGGATTTTCTTTCTTTCTTTCAAAATTCCTATTGCATAGATTTTTATTTTTTATAGGTTCATCGGTTTAAAGGTTCATCAGTTTTAACTGCATCCCTAACAATTGTTAACAATTTTATCAGTTTCAATTTATTTTCTTGAATATCCTTTTTTAACCTTAATCAATTTCTCTTTCTCGTGATAAAAACCGCACGGTAATTTCTGCATTAGTTTTTCAGATTACTTATTGCATTCCAACAGACAGACATAATATGATGTAAAGTTTTTATAAAATGTTAATCAAACTTCCCCATTATACATTAATATATATGTGAGAAAAATAAGGAGATTGAGATACTTTAACTAGAATAATCAACTCTGAAAACACTTGGGACTGGTAAGATTTCGTGGGAAAATAATGTAACCAATCGTGTTCCGGATCAGCTACTTATATGTACATCATTCTATGGTCTATCTCTATAAGACCTATATATGTATGTATATCTTCTTGTTTAAGTCTCAACTTTTAGGCAAAGGTTAGGTACTATACTGTAGATGAGTACTTACATTTAAGTACATTACATTTTACAAAGACGCATGGAAACGACCAGTTCTGCAGTCAGTTCCGTTCAAGTTAGTGATTTTTTTTTGTAATAAATATACCAATGTATTTTTATTTTTAAAAGATGTGCTGAGGAGTTTCTTTACGGCTTTTCTGCTCCTCCGTGATAAAGCACCTTTTCGAAAAGCTGGCTGATTAATAAATGACATGTGTAAGTGTATCAGTGATACCTATATGAATAAATTATTTTGAATTTTGAATTTATAGCATCTTAATATTATACACGTCAATGGTTTCCCAACTCACGCTTGACCAGAACGCAGATCACCGTTCTTGCTAATTCGATTTCCCTCATTTAACTATGGTGTTGAACCTAAGTGTCAATTACGGCTGGAGTGACACAATTTTTATATTAAATCGCCTGAAGTAACTACCTACTATAAAATTAAAAGCTTTCGCACTGAAAAATATCGTACACTACATTTTTAACCTATAACACTAATAAGGTCATAACTCTACCCTGAACGCAATGCAATATCAACTTTAAACAAATTCGAATAAAGCCCTAATTCAATAAGCGTAAATTAATGATGATTCTTTTTGTAAATGAAGGCTTTAAAGGAAGTCCATACTAGCTTCGTGGGCGTTAGATCCAGATTGTGTTATCTTAACAACTATCAGAGCTAGACGGCACTATCAGCTGTCTCGCTCGCACAGCATTAGAATCAATCTAACGCATTCCGACCACGCGTATGAGAAATCATCAGTTGACTGCTGTGACTCAGTTGAAAAGCAACTAATCATATTACGCAATGAGTGTAATGACGCCGATGCGTTGGATGCGGTATCGCTTTGAAAGCAAGCTTGATTTTATAATAATCGTTATACCTATTTGCAACATAGATTTTAGATTTTTATAGGCAAATATTTATTATTTTACAAATTTAATTTATTACTTTACATTATTTCGTAATGTTAAATTGTCATTGAAATTACATTTCTGATAATACAATATTTCCAATAAAACAAAATAATTTCATACATAAAGTAATTTTCTGGTAAGCCCGTCCTTAATAACGCGAAAGAAACTCCGCAGAACTTTTACAATCATCTATTACTGTCCATTGATAAAAGTATTGGATGAATAAATGTCCTAATGACTCTATCAAACAGCCGATAAACGTTAGAACACACATCACCAAGGTCTTATAAGGCAACAAACATGTTTTTCTGCCAACTGAGCGACAAACTATCGACAAAAACATAACTATTGCATTACTGAGTCCTTTTTTGTGTTACAGGGTGATATCTTTCTATAATTGATCGATAGATTTCTTCACGGGTGGAGTTAATTATACGTCGCATAAGGGAATAATTTGTTTACATTAGGCTTTGTTCGAGATTTTTTTTTTGTAATATATTATGAAAAGAAAGGCTGATGAAATAACATCATAAAATGTTCGCAAAGGACAATGATATACCAATTATTATCTAAATCTGTTTAGTGAATACAGACAGGCAGGCAGACAAAAAATGTATAACTTTATAGTAGGTAACTTAAAATTATAAACATGAGTTCCTTACAGTTTTATTCTTAATACAGTTTTATTATTTGTACAGTACAATAGATAGATTTGTTTAAAAAAACTAAGGTAAAAAGACAAAATTATGCAAAGTATACCAAAACCGCAAAACACATTAATGTTCTTGTTATAAAAATGCATTAAAACAAAGTCCTTTATGAAGGCAGCGTTACTCATCATGCATCTTATTATAACCGCCCTTGGACTAAAGGTTAGCGTAAACAATGAAAGAAATCCGTATCTTGTTATAATCTGTGTGTTTAAAAAATATTCTTGTTTATAAATTACGAAAATAAATAAAAACATCATCCTGTACACCTAAAGATGCGGTCGAATGTTCACTTTTGGGCGGAAGTTATAATAATTAGGAAATATAAATGCTTACTCTTATATCCCTACACTATAATTTGTGTTGTGTTTTGCAAGAATAGATAAAAACGAAACATCACACATTTATTTGTCATAATGCTACCCTGCCCGGGAGTCAAACCCGAACTCGGAGAACATTATTTCACTAAGCGGTATTACGAAAAAGTCAAGTTAATTTCTCGTACCAGTCATTTGTAAATTAATAATTTAATTACTCATTTTACCCCTTTTTTAACTTACCACAAAATTATAGAGTATCGAGGGAAGTGATAACATGTTAATTGTCACTTTGACACCTGCTGGTGTATTTTTAATCTGACAGACGTCATTTCCTGACGTGTGGGAAAACACATTTGGATTGAGTTTGCTCATTCATATCAATATTTTATACGGTGACATTTATTTATTTATTTATTTATTTATTTATTTATTGTGAAAATAACAGTTACAATTCCTTACTAATGTCTAGATCAACAAATGTAGCTTAATTACTATAACAAACAAGATGTTATAAACTTACATACGTAATGAATAATAGGAGATTATAACTGTGCATGAATCAATTCACACTACCCTCCGTACTAGTAAAAACTGTATGACGGTCGGATAGTATTCCTCGCCCACTCACAGCTACCTCACATCGTATCGTATAGTATAACTAAACAATTCAGATGAAACATTGCAATAAGTCCTACCTGTTGTCTGTACAATTAATATTTATACTACGTTGTTACTACATAAACCAGCAAGGATTGATATAAACAAAGCATTCACTATTTGTTTTAACATGCATACGTTTTAGTGACGTGGATTTATTTCCAATGGTTTTTATTTTTATTTTTTTTTATTTTTTTAGATAAGTAAAATGAAATAAGTAGAAATATAAATTTAGTTTTAAGGACCCGCATAATAATATCCATTCACATTTGTATGTATATATGTGTATGTTAATAAGTGGTGGGTGTGTGTGTTTGTGTGTGTGTATGTGTGTGTGTGTGCCGTTGTGTTCTTATAATGATGTGTATATGAGCATGTGTTTCTAATTGATTTCTGTTAATATAGAAGTACAAATAATAAATATTACTTAGGCTTGGTTACGTTGTAGTTGCAATTTGTTGCTTTATCTGAGTACGTATTTCACTATAACATCCATTTTCATTAATCTTAGTTCACTAATTCCTGTACTGATTGTTGATTATAACTTTATATTATTTGATTTATTAGTATAAATAACATTTACCTTAAATGTTTTAATAAATTTTCAGTATCTTCGTATGATAGTGTCTTTAAGTATAGATGTAGTTCTTTTTTTAGATTGTATTTGATAGCGCTTTTTGTACTCATAATTTTAGATACTTTATTATATAAATATGGCCCTAAATAAGGAAAGAATGATTGGGCAAATGAGGTTCTGCATGCCGGTACTTCATAAATTCGATCCTTACGACGTTTATCCGAGACTACTTGATAACTTGAATGTTGTTTGAGTAATAAGTGTTTTATAAAAAGTTGTCTTACTGGGAGTATGGGAAGGTCCGAATATAATAATGACGTAGGATACAGGAATGGTTTAGACAACATGACTTTTAAAATTGTTCTTTGGGCTCTTTCTATGACTAACATTGTGTTTTTGTGTGTCCCACCCCATCCTATTAAACCATACGATATCAGAGATTGACAAAATGCGTAATAAATTGTTATCAGGAGTTTATAATTACAAACATAACGAAGGGTTTTGAAAATATGTATCATTCTTCTAAGTCTTCCAGAAAGTTCAGTTATATGTGTTTTCCAGTTAAGATGACTATCTATTGTTAGCCCTAAGTATCGAATATTTTTAGTTTCTGTTAAGTAATTACATTCACATGAAGATTGAGATTCCTGCGATCTGCAATAATGTGCCTTTAAGGTGACTGTGTTCACTAGGGGTTGAGATGTGGTACTTATACTGAAGTTAATATATTTAGTTTTGGAAACATTGAGGGTCAATAGATTATCATCCAACCATTGCGTTAAAATTTTTAAGTTGTTTTCTGCCGTTTTACAAGCTTCATTCCAGGTCTTACCGTATGTAACTAGTACTGTGTCATCTGCAAAAGTTATGATTTTTGTGTTTTTTAAATTCAATAGACATAAGTTGTTTATATAAATTAGAAATAAAGTCGGGCCGAGCACACTACCTTGTGGTACTCCGTATGTTATATCTGCTTCATCACTTATTATATCTCCGACTTTTAGGTATTGCTTTCTGTCAGTCATATAATCTCGAAAAAGTTGGAGCGGTAGGCCCCGTATTCCTATGGTTTCTAATTTTGTAAGTAACAGGGGCACAGAAACAGTATCAAATGCTTTAGCAATGTCGAGAAAAATCCCTATACACTTGTTGTTATTGTCTAGATTATTTACTATTGTGGATATTAAACAGTTTATCGCATCTGATGTAGATATTTTATTTCTGAACCCATATTGATTTGAAGCTAAAATTTGATATTTCTCAAGGAATGATTTTAGCCGTATATTTATACACTTCTCAATAACCTTCGAAATTGCTGGCAATATAGATATAGGTCTATAATTGGTGATACTGCTTCTGTCCCCTGACTTATGAATAGGTATGATCATTGATTTTTTAAGTGAATTGGGGAACGATCCTTGTTCAAAACATAAATTACAAATAATTGTTATCGGTTTAACAACAGCGTCTGCAGCTAGTTTTAGAAATGAAGATGTGATTCCATCCCATCCACATGCTCCGCTATTTTTTAAGGACTGAATTATTTGTTTTATTTCTACTTCATCTGTAGGAATTAGTACAAAGGAATTTCCTATAATCGCTGAAGTGGATTGCTTAGTTCGTAATTTACTTTCAGAGGTTTGGTTTCTATTAATAATTTTCATTGCGTATTGTTTGCCAACATTTGCGAGATAATTATTGGCAAAATTTAAAGAATCTTTCGAATTAGATTTTAGTTGCAAAATTTCAATAGGTTTATCTTTATGTTTGTCCATGTTGCATATTTGTTTAATAGAGTTCCATTGTTTACTAGGGTTGCCTTGCTGTTTAGTTAATTCATTAGTGTAATAGTTGTTTTTTAGATTTTTTAGAATATATCTACATGTATTGCGGTATCTTAAATAGCTTATTTTTAAAATAACGTTTTCTGGATCTTTCTTATGTTTCTTATGTAACCTATCTCTATGTCTCATACACCTTATGAGGCCTGGCGTGATCCAAGGTTTCAGATTTCGTTTTTTACGTGATATTTTGATTTTAGTTGAATATTTATTAATTGATTCTGTAATTATTTTAATTAGTATTTTAGTAGCAGATTCAGCATCTTGGTTCCAAAATAGTTTGACCCAGTCAATTCCTGACAAATATTGTATAACTAGATTATAATTTGTTTTGGTTATGTTACTCGATTCTAACTTCCTATAGTTTTTCAGTGAAGTAATGGACACAAGCACACATGAATGATCTGTAATCCTTGAGTGACAGACTATTGTGTTGATTTCATCCTTAGTTTTCGCAAAACAATGGTCAATACAACTTTTATCAGTCGTTAAAAAATTATGAGTTAAATAGAGGCCATGTATTGCCAGTACATCTAAATAATCATTACATTTGTTATCGGAGGAATCATATTGTATGTCAATATTAATATCACCCATCAGAATGACGTTACAGTTTTTGTATTGGCATAGAATGTTATCTAAAGATTTTAAAAATGGTTCAGTGTTGTATTCTGGTGGTCGATAAATTCCGATGACAGTGTATTCTTTTAGACAAGCAATTAAACACGTTAAATTCTGAGTATCATCTGGTTCAATGATTTTTACATCAATGGATTCTTTTATATAAAATACTACTCCATCATTCTGATTTAAGTTATTTTTGGTGCTAAAGCAACGGTAATGCTTTAATTTTGGCAAACAATTTACTTTGGAAAGCCAACATTCAGTTAAAATTATAATATCTTGTTCGATAGCTATACGTTCCAAAAGAACCAATAATGAGTCAAAATTTTTATTTATACTTCTTATATTTTGAGTCATAATGTGCAGATTTTTAATGTTTCGATTAAATATTCTTTTACAGTCCTCAGCATCTGTTATCTCCACCGAAGTACCGATTTTGATGTTTTCATCAATATCGGTTTGTACTTTTTTAATGTCAGCCATATTGAAAAATCATATATAACAATTTAAATGAACATATGAAGGTGGATGGAGACACAAATGAATAACAGAGACTGTGTTGAATAAGTGTTTTAAAAAACAATCTGCTCACTATTTTCAAACAACGGTACTGCGTATGAATTTTAAGCTTTATGTGTGTGCATGAAAAGGTGTAACTGTATGTATATGAGTTTCTGTGTGTGTCAGTGTGTATATGAAATATTTTGTGTAACATGTATATTGAATAAATCTTGTGAATGGAGTAATTATGCGGTCTAATAAACTTACTATTAAGTTTGTCATCAATTGCCAACAATTGATGAAATTTGTATGTTTTACATAGTTCATATAGTCATTCTGGATGAACTGAATCTTCATTCTTCAAATTGTTAATTTGTTGTTCAGAATTTATATGGATAGCTGGTTGACCTTCGGCTTTTCGTACGTAGACTCTTCCATTACTAGTCCAGCAGAATTTGAAATTGAAGTGTTTGGTCAAGGCTCTCGCTAGGAAAAATAATTTCCTGGCTTTTGGTGTTAATGTCTCACTAATATACAGTGGTTCCTCTTTCCAATCATTGTTAATAAATTTGCTGTTGAAGAACTGTGGCTTATTCGTCTTATTATAGTCCCTCACCGCTTTTATAACTTTATTTCGAGATTCGGTGGTACGGTATTGAACCACAATGGCCTGTTTTTTGCTTCCGTTTATTCTATATACCTGATTTATGTCCTGATCTGTTATATTGATTCCCAAGGATTTATGTAGCTTATCTAAAATGTCATTTAAGTTTTCATTGTCTTGTTTAGGTACATTTACAATCTCCAAGGTAGAGGCAAGCTGTTGCCGTTGAACTTGCTCAAGTTGTGATTCAAGTTGATTTATTTTAAGTCTTGATTCGTTGTGTTCCATTGTTGTTTTTTGCACTGTCTGTTTCAGCTCATCATATATATTTAAAGTGTTTTGCATCATTTTTTCAATATTTTTATTTGATTCAAGAATTTCTTTTTTGAAATTCATCATTCCTTGAATGGTATCATTAATCATATTAAATTTTTTGTCCTGATCTAATTTAAGCTCCTCAAGCATTTTTAACACATCTTCACGAAGCGCCGCAATTTCTTGAGCATCTGGATTCTGTTTACGTTTCCTCTCTTTATCAATTTGCGTTAATTCTGGATCGGAAGAACACTTGAAAGTTGCTTGGCGTAATTTGCGGTTCATGTTTTCTCTTAATAATGTGCGTATACTATGCGCCTTATCTTTTGTTGGACGGCGTAGCCGAACGGAACGTCACGTCGCGTCGGTAGATGAAATAAGTTGGAGGATAAAATCAACTGTTTAGTCACTGTAATAAGAGTGCTTTTGGCAGATCACTGGTCGCAAATATTTATATTAACTTCGAGTACAGGTCTGTCTCAAACGACTGTCGAGCGAGGGATATATATGCGAGGGAGCATAATTATTAGTTATGTAACAAATTATTTTTTTATTACAAAATATTTATTATATTTATTATTTACAAAGTTAAAGAAAGAAATCTTTTATTTATTTAATTATTTACTTTGTAAAATAAATATTCAAATCTGTAATTCTAAGTAACTATTGGACAACATAACAAACAAAATAAAGAAGTTATTTACCGCATAAATATTTGCTTAAGAAACTATTTACCAAATAGGTATTCATTAAATAAACGATATGTCGAATAAAAACTCAAAAAAACTGGATGATTAAAGAAATCATTAAATCAACAAATATGAAACAGCAAATGAAATAAAACAACGTTGTTTTAACAACTTTTCGAATAAAAATTTAAGCAGACACAAAATGACATGTCAAATAAATGTAAAGGACGAAATGACACATCGAATAAAACTAGAAAACTGTAATTGATATTTAATTTGGCGGGAACGAGGCGCGTGCTGGCAATTATTGTTGAGTTATTGCAAAAGATTATGACATAATAAAAAATAAAGAATAAAGATACGAGAGCAGGACGCGCGGATGCAAACTGTGTCATTGGGACAGAATAAAAATAAACTCCGACCTGTGAAGAATTGAGTCAAGTTCGCGCGCTTTTTTCTCTGTATATGTTGATTTATTAAACAGCTTCGTCTGGAAACCGACCTTCATAATACTTTTACTGCAACAGACTGCAAAGTACAGAATAAGCATGCAATTATCGTTCCAAAACCGTTAGAAGTATTTTTTTTAAGTCAGTAAACGAGCTAACGATCCACCTGATGGTAAGTGACTATCGTCGGCCATGGATATCAGCAACACCAAAGGCATCACTGATGCGTCGCCGGCCAAAAAAGAGAGAAGAAAAAGAGAGAAAGAACTGGCTCTCAAGCCCCAAGCCGGAACACGACGACTACGAAGAGTCGAACTATAGCTATCCAGGCGAACCCCAAGGAGAAATAATAATAGTAATAATGGTATTAAAACAATTAAAATCAATATTACCAATATAATCCCTCGAGTGTAACGTGTTTTTGTTAACCTTTAATGATATTCACTTTGGTTGCAAAACAAAAATACTGCGCGTCAAATATCATTGCTATGTAAGCATAAATCCATTTAACAATAAAATGACGTACGTAGGCAATTAATAATATTATGACATATTTTATAACCTTGCGGATTTTATATTTTTACTAGCTGACCGCGCAACCGTTGTTCTGCCAAAAAAATTTTAGGGGTAGGGGGATGAAAAATAGATGTTGTCCGATTCTCCACCCTAGCCGATATGTACGCAAAGATTCACGAAAGTCAGCCGAGCCGTTTCGGAGGAGTTCAACTTCAAAAAAGCGTGACACGAGAATTTTATATATTAGATTCAAATAAATAAAAAACGATGTATGTTGTCGTTAATGATGTTCTTCTGCTAACTTGTTTATTTGACTATACTAATATATAAAGAGGAAAGATTTGATTTTTTGTTTGCATTGAATAGGCTCCGAAACTACTGAACCGATTTGAAAAATTCTTTCACTGTTGGGAAGCTATACTATCCCCGGGTAACATAGGCTATATTATATTTTCAAAATAATTAGGGATCCTTAAGCAAACTCCAATAATGTAACCCAAGGTGTAAAAAAATAAAAAAAAACCGAAGCAAAGCGAGGGCGGTTACTCGTTATTTATAAAACAGTTGTTATTCAATTCGATTTCAACGTAGATGTAATGAAAGCACAAAATAAATGTATTAGAGGAATATGTTATTTGAAGTATAATGAAACTTGCAAGCCACATTTTATTAAATTAAAAATTCTAACTGTACCGTCTATATACATCCTGGAATGTGCGATGTTTATAAAACGACATCCTGATCTATTTATGTTTTCCAATAGGCTACGCCTACAAGATATATTACGAGCTGTGCCCAGAAACACGCACAAATTTAATCAGAATGTGTTCTGTTATACATCTATAATTTTAATCTATACTAATATATAAAGAGGAGAGATTTGATTTTTTGTTTGCATTGAATAGGCCCCGAAACTACTGAACCGATTTCAAAAATTCTTTCACTGTTGAGAAGCTACACTATCCCCGGGTAACATAGGCTATATAATATTTTCAAAAAAATTAGGGATCCTTAATAAAACTCGAATAATGTAACCTGAGGTGTAAAAGCGAGGGCAGTTACTCGTCTACAGTAAAATACTGAAAGGCATTCGGGCTATCTCGGACACAAAAATGTTCAGAAAAACTTTACTGAGCCTCTTGTGGAAAAATGCTATTATATAAATGACGAAATCATAAATGATGGTAAATTTCATAAAAAGAAATCTTATTTGCGGTCTTAATTTTACAAAATAATATTATAAATAATTAAACTTCAATTTTGCTATTGTTTACGTCTCCCGCCCACGTCCGATAATCGGTGACCGTTTTTTTGTAGGAGAAAAATAGAACGTACTGATAGCAATAGTGCAACGCACACGTTCTACAAAAAGTCGGTCTTAAATAATATGGCAGGAAAAATCGGCCCGATTATCGGTCCTACAAAAAGACTGACGTGGGCGGGAAGCCTTATTATTTCATTGTTTGACATGATGCATGTAATAAAAATAATAATTTAATTATAATTATAACAAAATAATATTCAATAATAATTATAATTTAGATTTAATAACGCAATAATAATTTAGATGTAACTTTTATTTGTATATTTGTACACCACTATGTGGTAGGATAAGTAGACAGACCTACATTGTACAAATGTACATCCTTATAATTAACTTAGCCAACGAATAAATGATTTGATTTGATTTGATTTGAATTGTGATTATAAACACAAATTGAATTAATTAATAAAAAGTAACTATATTTTAAATTAATTGAATTGCCCTTAGATAATAGTTACGAGATGATACCTAACAGGACGGGTTCTTGTTAAATTATACCATTATAAATATAAAACTTAACAGCTAATCTAATGAGGTCTTAGTTTAATTGCACATCATTCTATTATAAATGGCAAGAGCCGCAAGAGGAAACGTAAAATGCTACGTTTGGAGATGGATACTATCAGGTAGGTACTTACGATTTTTGTATTTTATACCGATATTTGGACCCAATTAAATGGAACATCGCGTGGATTAAATGGAGCGTTCATAGCCCGGCGGCTTGCGTCGATCCTATAATATGTGATCGACATAGGTAAGCAACAGCGAGCGCAGTCGGTAGTTGCATGGGTGACCGTTAGTGGCAAAAAATTCTTGAGCGTTTCCGTGCTTTGGAGGGTACGTAAAGCCGTCGGTCCCGGTTATTATCGTAAGATAACAGTCGTTAAGCCATGTCAGAAGCCCTCGGACGGTTTGAATACTTCCGACGCTCGGGCTGGCCACTAACCCCTCCACCAATCCGCACTGGAGCAACGTGGTGCTCGCTCTAGGCCTCCTCAAGAGGAGACACCCGTGCCCAGTAGTAGTGGGCCATTAATGGGTTGAAGCCAAATGGAGCATCATGAATCAATCTCGCCACGACCATTATGTACATTTATAAAAATTGGTATAAATACGAAAACCGTGAGTGCCCGTTTGCGTTTAAGTCCGCGAAGAGATAACTTTAAAATCATTACTTACTCAGGATAACCTTCTCACCAGCTACTAATATGAAAATTACGTAAAAGTGTTCAAAAACCAAGGAACTAAGTTTAAAAGAGCAAACTTGCAAGACAATAAAATTACACGGTCGCTGAACTCAATTTACAACTAAACATTACCGTTAGCCGATGTACAATATCTCACGACACTTACCGGGAACTGAACCCTAGACCCCGCATCATATCGTATCAAAACCATAAATTCTTTGCAATTTCTTCGTTGCGTGATCGAAACGTCTAGTTCCACTTTCTAACACGCGTGAAAGGAATATAACGGCGAGCAGTAAAATTGGTACTCGCTAATTTATTTACAGATTCATTATACTTTAATATATTTTATACAATAATATAAATAAGGTTTAATTATACAATATTAAATTTAATTTACATTGTTACCATGAATCAATTTTTGAAGCATTTTAACGATCGGAAAATATTTTTTAAATGAGGAAATTATTTCCCTAATTCGATAGAATAGTTATATCAACTGAAGTAGAATAAAATATTTTTGATTTAACTATATCCAACACAAATTAAAAACATAAATGTTTAGAGTAGATATTATTACCGGCTATAATGCAGTGAAAAATATTTTTCCAAACCAATAAACCTGGTAAATCGAATACAATCAAAATGACTAATGCAAGTAGCATTATTAGTAATCTGTTCCTCGTGTTAGTCTATTTAAATCAAAGGATTACGCAAGATAGGCGTGGCCCATCATCGTCTATGCCGTGTCATTAAAACATTGAGACTATTAGACCCAACAGTCCGTGAACTGATTGTTACTGGGAAATTATTTTGTACTAATTGTGTTATTCATATTGTATTCCAATAAATAAAAAGGTGCAGATATCAAAACAAGTAAAAAAATTTGTAAGGTGCTACGTATTTTGATTAAATTGTATCATACTCGATCGCTATGCCAAAGGTCCTGGGTTCGATTTCTAGCGAGGTGAAAATTTGAATGAGAGATTGAATTTCTCTTCTCTAATCCTACTGTAGGATTATGAGTGTGTAGCGTTATTTATTTCTTATTATTATTTGCGTAAACTCGAAGTTGTTCGAGCAGTGTGTGTTGCCAGCGATGACATACGGATCCGAGACGAGGTGCTTTACTGTTGGTCTAATCCACAAGCTCAGAGTAGAGCAGCGGGCTATAGAGAGGGCTATGCTCACTATTTCTTTACGTGATCGCATCAGAAATGAGGAGATCGGTAGACGAACAAGGGTAACCGATATAGTTCAAAGAATTAGTTAAAGGCTGATGAATGGATGGATAGATGGATTATTTGCAGTCGCCGATTATTAGGTTCGTTTTTGTAATCTAATATTTTTACAAACAAGTATGTTTTATAAATATTAATTGGAATAATCTTTTTTGATAACTGTAATTGTTACAGCACTATATGTTACATACCTAGATTATACATTAGGTACTGTAGGTATATTTAATTTTCGGTTAAAATGAACAAAACTATTAAGGTTAGTAATTGCAATATAGAAATTTATCCATGTTTTTATTATATTATATAATCCTAGACTTACCACTGACTCACCTATACAATTGTTCTCCCAGAAAGAGTCGAAATAGAATGATGTTGTCTATGGCGGGTTTTCTCCTTCTCCCCCCGACACCTCGGGAAAAATCTGACATTTCACATTTTCAAGATGGCGGCCGCTCTGTGATTTTCAACTTTTTTGTTTATGGCTTTTTGCGGGATTTTTTTGGGGCGTTTCGTAAAGTTTTGGGGGCGATATACGAAAACTTTAGAAAAAATTGAAAAAACAAGATGGCCGCCGAGATATTCGAGTTTGAATTTTTTCGATTTTAGAGGTCACTTTGCGTGGTCGCATCGGGGTGGTTTTTCAACTTTTTTTAAATATTTTTTTAGTGTTGTCTCGAATGTATCCTCAATTTTGATATTTTGGGGATATTTATTTTTTCGACATGATGGCGGACGCGGTGGCAGCCATTTTGAAAAATGTACGAAAAACGACGTTTTTTGGGTGAATTTTTCTTCGGGTTGGCAACATTTGAGCGGGTGTCTTTGTTCCAGGCGGTTATGTAACTTGACTCAAAGTATTGCCAGGTTGAGTTTTTTTTTCTTTTGTTGGTACATTTTTTTGGACTTTTTATTCAAAAATGTGAAAAGTAGAAGGAGCAATATTTTTAATCAAAATGTCACACGGGCAAGCGTGTCGTGGTCGTCGTAATGACATTTGACCATTTTCGTCGATGTCGACTGGCAACACTGGCTGCTGGAATTTTTTTTTCGTTTTACGAAAAGTCGAATTGATCTCCCAGAAGGAGTGGTGTGGGGTGGGTACAATGTATGGGGGAATTTTTGGTTTGCCTCCGTGTCTATGGGAAAAATCCGACCTTTCAAAAATCCAAGATGGCGGCCGAGTCGAAATGACCAACTTTTTTTTTTCACTATGCACTTACCCGAGATTGGTATCGTTTTCGACTAATGTTGAGAAATGTGTTACGATGAAAATGGAAAAAAATAAAAAAACAAGATGGCCGCCGAGATATTTTACTTTAAAATTTTTCAATTTTGGAGGTGACTTTGCGGGGTCGGATTGCAATGGGTTTTCAACTTTTTTTCGCTTTTTTTTCTTAATTGCCTCGGGTCTATCCCCAATTTTGACGTTTGGGGTATATTTTTTTTTTCTTAAAGATGGCGGATCCCATGGCGGCCATTTTGCACTATGTACAAAAAATTGCATTTTTTGAAGGAAAAATTTTTTAGGTTGGCAACATTTGAGGGGGTCACTTTGTATTGGGCGGTTATGAGGCTTGGTCTGAAGTGTTGCCAGGCTACGTTAATTTTTTTTTCATTCATACATTTTTGTGAACTTTCTATTCAAAAATATAAAAAGTAGAAGGAGAAACATTTTTAATCAAAAAATTGCACCAAAAAATTTCTCGTGGCCGTCGTAATGACATTTGACAATTTTCATCAAAAATAACTGGCAACACTGGCTGCTGGAATTTTTTTTCACGTTTTTTCACATTTCGAATAGCCCAGCCGAAAGTATGGGTGGGGGGTAATAATAATGTATGGAGAAGTTGCTTGACTATCTATGGTTATTACAGGAAAAATACGACCATTCGAAAATTCAAGATGGCGGCCGCTCGGCGATTGTCAACTTTCTTTTTATTCTTGCCACCCACCCGACATTGGTGTCGTTTTCGGCTAATCTTGGGACGACTAATATGATGAAGTTGAAAAAAATTTAAAAAACAAGATGGCCGCCGAGATATTTTAGTTTGAAATTTTTCAATTTTCGAGGTGTCTTTGCGGGGTCGCATCGCGGTGGTGTTTTAACATTTTTGCGATATTTTTCCTTCATTGGCTCAGGTCTGTCCTCAATTTTGACAAATTGGAGATAATTTTTTTTTCGACAAGATGGCGGATCCTGTAGCGGCCATTTTGTAAAATGTATGAAAAATTGTATTTTTTGAAGAAAAAAATTTGTAGGTTGGCAACATTTGAGGGGGTCACTTTGTAAAGGGCGGTTGTGTAACTTGACTGAAAGTGTTGCCAGGTTATGTTGATTTTTTTTTCATTCATACATTTTTGTGAACTTTCTATTCAAAAATGTAAAAAGTAGAAGGAGAAACATTTTTAATCAAAAAATTACATCACAAGATTTTTTGTGGGCGTCGTAATGACATTTGACCATTTTCATCTCAATCAACCGGCAACACTGGAGTCCAGAATTTTTTTCACTTTTCGAGTAGTTGAGCCGAAACTATAGATCAAGGGTATAGAAAATGTATGGGAGATATTTTTAAATTAATATATTCGTTTTAGATAAACTATAAAATTTCAGTGTTGCCATACGAAAAATAATAATTTTCATACAAATTTATTTTTGAATCGAATATTTCGTTGTTATAATGTATGGGGCGTTTATAGGTATTGAGATTTTGTACATTTTGGTGAAAAAAAATTCAGTGTTGCCATACAAAAAATTATAATTTTCATACAAATGTATTCTTCATTCGAATGTTTGAGGCTGTTGTCCCCATTTGATGTCTTTACAATTTATGAGGCATTTGTAGGTACTAAGGGACTGGACATGTTGGTGTAACCAATAAATAGTGATGCCGTACAAAAAAAAATAATTTTCATACAAATTAATTTTTGAATGTAATATTTCAGGCTTTTGTCCCCTTTTGATGTCATTAAAATGAATACGACGTTTGTTGCTACTGACAGATCGCTCACGTAAGTGTAAACGTGTTTCAGTGTTGCTTTAAAAAATGATAAAATTTCAGTGTTGCCATACAAAAACAAGTATTTTTCATAAAAATCTATATTGAACATTTCGGACTATTATTTGCATTTGATGTCTATAAAATGTATCAGGCGTTTATAGGTGCAAATAGATTGCACATAATATGTCTCTCCCTCTCCTTCTCCCTTTCCCTCTCCCTGTCCCACTCCCTCTCCTTCTCCCTCCCCCTCTCCCTCTTGCTCTCGCTCTCCCTCTCCCTCTCGCTCTCCCTCTCCCTCTCCCGCTCCCGGATCCTCTCGCTTCCTGCCCTTTCCTTTCCCCCTCCCGACCGTAAAGTCCTCTACACTTAATTTTTATTTCTCATTTTAAGCCATTGACTTATTCTATAGCAGCAGTATTCAACACTACGACAGTGTAAGATTTGTTTGTAAATCATCTCGCATCCTTGTCTGATGAAGAAAACCTCAAGTGTTGCGAAATAAATAAATATCAATTTAAGTCAGTTTTATTATTTTACGCCTAAACAGATCTTCATAGATTGTAGTTAATAACCCTCTCAATCACCTTAGCATTAAAAGAAACTGCATCATTATCGGTTCATTCATTTAGGAGATACACATCAAAATTATAACACCCCTCTTTTTGCGTCGGGGGTTAAAATATATTGTACTAGCTTTTGCTCGAAAATTCGCTCGCGCCTGAATGACATTTTTCAATTTTTTTTTGGTTTTATCGAACCTTTCAGTGAAAGTACTATCAAAATTGGTTCAGTCTATAGAATTTCGTGATAAAAAGTACGCTATGAGCTATTTGAGATTATATTCTACCCGTTTACCAAATTTTATCGAAATCCGTCCAGTGTTATTTCCATGAAAGAGTAACAATCATGCCCCCCTTTTTTACCCCCCTGGATTTTACATAAATTATCTTTTAGTGCTCCCCTACACTCCCCAAAGAACATACATGCCAAATTTCAACTTCTTGCGCCCAGTGGCTTAGGCGCGATTGATTGTAAATTGTAATGTAATGTTACTACAAAACGGTCTTCAAGTTTTTCTCTTAAGAAATTCCATCTCACCACAATTCATTTCTCTTGATCAACGGGAACATAAACTTAAGTCTTCATGGGATGGGCTTTGATTACCTTGCAAATGTCTAAATAACTAAAAATAATAGGTCATAACAGAGAGTTTTATGATTGCGTTGACTTTTAAAAGCTTGATTTTTTCAGTACTCTAAGGGGTTGCACAGCAGACCTAAGAATTGGATACTAAGTTACTGGCAGATACATTAAACATCCATACTAAAATATACCCCTTATCCTGATAGAACAGATCCATCCCCGTTGTAAAAAGTGTCCTACCTTTAGATGCAGGTCATAAACTATCTGTGAGACAAATTCCATCCTAATCTGTTTAGCCATATTAGCGTGATTGAATAAAGACATTCAAATTTTCGCTATAATATATTGGTAGGATTTACATGATCTCCAAGTACGTGATAATTATTTTACGATAATAAAACTACTTTTTAAAACGTATAAAATTTAACTATGTACCTTTATATCAAAGTGCCGTTCTTTAAATAAGTTGAATTACAAGTCACAAGTACTTTTAAGAACAGAATAGGATACACTAATTGTGAGACTGTTTACATTATACGTGTTGATCTTTTTTAAGTCTTAATAAAGGTCCTTAGAAAGAATCCAACTCCAAAATATATCACACATGGATGGAGTTGTTAAACTATGGAATGGTTGTTCAATAGTAACATTCCCAAAATCGGATTATTATTTATGCCTCACCACTGAGGTGTTCCACTCTTTATCTCAGGAATCCATCATCAAATCCTTCCTATATTAAGGGAGGACTTGGGTAGAGAATTTAAGGTACTGTAGTTGTAAGTTTATCGACTGTCACTCATTAACTATTAAGCTAACATTGCCATGAGAGTTTTCCTTTTAAATTCATCATATTAAATAAATTACTGCCGTGAATATATTCACATGTCCAACATGCCATTTCGCTGGCACTACTCGAAAAAACTTATAAAGGTTTTATTTTAGGATTTTGTAGTTTTAATAAATGAGTATGTGTATCCATGCCAAATTACAGCTTTTTAGCGCTAAGGATCTCGGGGCTATGCTGGGGACGGACGGAGAGACGGACATGAAGAAAATATTATTATTTACTAGCTGACCCGGCCAACTTCGTATCGCCTAATGCTAAATAAATTATCGCGTAATGACTAACGCTTCACACTCATAGCCCCACACTAGGATTCCTTGTGTCGTGGGTGCCATGGACAAACACACTAGACAAAGACATTCACACCCAGACCGAGAACAGAAATTCAAACTCATCATTCAAATTTCCGAATGTAGTGTTACTTTCAACTAAACTTTTATAGTTTTTGTAGGTTTAACAAATCAGAGATCATTAAATTCCCTCTCCCTCTCCCTGTCCCTCTCCTTCTCCCTTTCCCTATCTCTCTCCTTGTCCCACTCCCTCTCCGCCCGCTCCCTGTCCCTCTCCCTCTCTCTCCCGCTCCCTGTCCCACTCCCTCTCCTTCCCCCGCTCCCTGTCCCTCTCACTCTCCCGCTCCCGCTTCCTGTCCCTCTCCCTCTCCCGCTTCCTCTCCCTCTCCCCCTCTCTCTCTCTCTCTCCCTGTTCGTCTCCCTCTCCCTGTCCCACTTCCTCTCCTTCTCCCACTCCCTGTCCCTCTCACTCTCCCGCTCCCAATTTCTGTTTCTCTCCCTCTCCCTGTCCCTCTCACTCTCCCTCTCTCTCTCTCCCTCTCCCTCTCTCTGTCCCACTCCCTCTCCTTCTCCCGCTCCTTGTTCCTCTCACTCTCCCGCTCCCAGTCCTTCTCTCGCTTCCCGTCCCTCTCTCCCCCCCGCTCCCAGTCCCTCTCCCGCTTTCTATCCCGTTTTTCTCCCTCTGTCTCCCTCTTCCACTCCCTCTCCCTCTCTCTGTCGCTCTCCCTCTCGCTCTCCCTCTCGCTCTCCCTCTTACTCTCCCTCTCGCTCTCCCTCTCGCTCTCCCTCTCGCTTTCCATCTCCCTCTCGCTTTCCATCTCCCTCTCCCTGTCCCACTCCCTCTCTCCCGCTCCCTGTCCTTCTCACACTCCCGCTCCCCTTTCCTCTCCCTCTCCCTCTCTGCTCCCTGTCCCTCTCCCTCTCCCGTGCCCGCTTCGTATCCCTGTCGCTCTCCCACTACCAATCCTTCTCCGGCTTCACGTCCAGGGCTTCCGCTCCCAGTCCCTCTCCCGTAGCCGGTCCCTCTCCCGCTTTCTGTCCTGCTCTTTCTCCCTCCCCGCTCCCTGCCCCTCTCCCTTTCCTTCTCCCGCTCCCAGTCCCTCTCTCGCTTCTTGTCCCTCTGCCCTTCCCCTTCCGTCAAAAATGAATTTCGTAGACCAATGATATCTTTAAAAAAACTATTTATTTATTTGTTCTTTTGCGGAAGAAAAAGGCACGCGCGCTGCTTTAGCAGCGCGCGCCCCACGCAAAAACCTAGTTATATTATATAATCCTAGACTTACGGGGAGTGAACTATATAATTGTTCTCCCAGAAGGAGTCGAGATGGGACTTTGTTGTCTATGGCGGGTTTTCTCCATCCCCCCCTGACACCCCGGGAAAAATCTGACATTTCACATTTTCAAGATGGCGGCCGCTCTGTGATTTTCAACTTTTTTGTTTATGGCTTTTTGCGGGATTTTTTTGGGGCGTTTCGTTAAGTTTTGGGGGAGAGTTACGAAAATTTTCGAAAAAATTGAAAAAACAAGATGGCCGCCGAGATATTCGAGTTTGAATTTTTTCGATTTCAGAGGTGACTTTGCGGGGTCGCATCGGGGTAGTTTTTCAACTTTTTTAAAATGTTTTTTGGGTCTTCGTTTGATTGTATCCTCAATTTTGATATTTTGGGGATATTTATTTTTTCGACATGATGGCGGACGCGGTGGCGGCCATTTTGAAAAATGTACGAAAAACGACGTTTTTTGGGTGAATTTTTCTTCGGGTTGGCAACATTTGAGCGGGTGTCTTTGTTCCAGGCGGTTATGTAACTTGACTCAAAGTGTTGCCAGGTTGAGCTTTTTTTTCTTTTGTTGGTACATTTTTTTGGACTTTTTATTCAAAAATGTGAAAAGTAGAAGGAGCAATATTTTTAATCAAAATGTCACACGGGCAAACGTGTCATGGTCGTCGTAATGACATTTGACCATTTTCGTCGATGTCGACTGGCAACACTGGGTGCTGGATTTTTTTTTTCGTTTTACGAAAAGTCGAATTGATCTCCCGGAAGGAGTGGTGGGGGGTGGGTACGATGTATGAGGGAATTTTTTGTTTGCCTCCGTGTCTATGGGAAAAATCCGACCTTTCAAATATCCAAGATGGCGGCCGAGCCGAAATGACCAACTTTTTTTTTCACTATGCATCTACCCGAGATTGGTATCGTTTTCGGCTAATGTTGGGAAACGTGTTACGATGAAATTGGAAAAAAATAAAAAAACAAGATGGCCGCCGAGATATTTTACTTTAAAAATTTTCAATTTTGGAGGTGACTTTGCGGGGTCGGATTGCAATGAGTTTTCAACTTTTTTCCGATTTTTTTTCTTAATTACCTCGGGTCTATCCCCAATTTTGACGATTGGGGTATATTTTTTTTTTCTTAAAGATGGCGGATCCTATGGCGGCCATTTTGCAAAATGTACAAAAAATTGCATTTTTTGAGGTAAAAAATTTTGAGGTTGGCAATATTTGAGGGGGTCACTTTGTATAAGGCGGTTGTGGGGCTTAGCTTGAAGTGTTGCCAGGTTACATTGATTTTTTTTTCATTCATACATTTTTGTGAACTTTCTATTCAAAAATATAAAAAGTAGAAGGAGAAACATTTTTAATCAAAAAATTTCTCGTGGCTGTCGTAATGACATTTGACTATTTTCATCAAAATTAACTGGCAACACTGGCTGCTGGATTTTTTTTTCACGTTTTTTCACATTTCGAATAGCACAGCTGAAAGTATGGGTGGGGGGTAATAATAATGTATGGAGAAGTTGCTTGACTATCTATGGTTATTATAGGAAAAATACGACCATTCGAAAATTCAAGATGGCGGCCGCTCGGCGATTGTCAACTTTTTGTTTACTTTGAGCACCTACCCGACATTGGTATCGTTTTCGGTTAATCTTGAGACGACAAATACGATGAAGTTAGAAAAAAATAAAAAAACAAGATGGCCGTCGAGATATTTTAGTTTGAAATTTTTCAATTTTAGAGGTGTCTTTGCGGGGTCGCATCGCGGTGGTATTTTAACATTTTTGCGATATTTTTACCTTATTGGCTTGGGTCTGTCCTCAATTTTGATATTTTGGGTATATTTTTTTTTTCAACAAGATGGCGGATCCCGTGGCGGCCATTTTGTAAAATGTACGAAAAATTGCATTTTTTAAAGGAAAAAATTTGTGGGTTAGCAACATTTGAGGGGGTCACTTTGTATGAGGCGGTTGTGTAGCTTGACGGAAAGTATTGCCAGGTTCCGTTGATTTTTTTTTCATTCATACATTTATGTGAACTTTCTATTCAAAAATATAAAAAGTAGAAGGAGAAACATTTTTAATCAAAAAATTACACCACAAGATTTTTTGTAGGCGTCGTAATGACATTTGACCATTTTCAACTCAATCAACTGGCAACACTGGAGTCCAGAATTTTTTTCACTTTTCGAGTAGTTGAGCCGAAACTATAAATCGGGGGTATAAGAAATGTATAGGAGATATTTTTGAATTAAAATACTCGCTTTGGGAGAACTATAAAATTTTAGTGTTGCCATACGAAAAATAATAATTTTCGTACAAATTTATTTTTGAATCGAATATTTCGTTATTATAATGTATGGGGCGTTTGTAGGTACTGATATTTTGTAAATTTTGGTGAAAAAAAAATTCAGTGTTGCCATACAAAAAATTATAATTTTCATACAAATGTATTCTTTATTCGAATGTTTGAGGCTGTTGTCCCCATTTGATGTCTTTACAATGTATGAGGCATTTGTAGGTACTAAGGGACCGGACACGTTGGTGTAACCAATAAATAGTGATGCCATACAAAAAATAATAATTTTCATACAAATTAATTTTTGTATGTGATATTTCAGGCTTTCGACTCCTTTGATGTCATTAAAATGTATACGACGTTTGTTGCTACTGTTAGATCGGTCACATCCGTATAAACGTGTTTCAGTGTTGCCATAAAAATGAGAAACTTTCAGTGTTGCCATACAAAAACAAGTATTTTTCATAAAAATCTATATTGAACATTTCCGACTGTTGTTTGCATTTGATGTCTATAAAATGTATGAGGCGTTTATAGGTGCAAATTGACTGCATAATATATGAGTGAAAAAAAAAACGTGTCGGTATACAAAAAAATATTTTATTGTTCAATCTAGACAACAATATTAACGTGTAAACATTTAAAATCTCGAAAGATAATTTAAGACATCATTCAAGATATTTTTTTGTACCATTATAGTGTTGTTATTATCTACTGGTCTGGTCTGATGTGATTGTCTGTTTCTTGATTCTCCTATCCGATAGTTTAGTGTGATTTTGTCATTTATATTAACTGCTCTCTACTCTGCCCTATACTGCTTTGAATAGTCATTATGTGTGTAGGCAAAATTAATTTTGAGTATACTTAATTATTTTAAAAAAGGTGATAAATACTGGTTAAGCCCTACCTACTTACCTACTAATAGAAGCAAGAAGCTTCTTTTATACCATTCTATAGCAGCAATATACAGCACCACGACAGCCTACGATTTGTTTGTAAATCGTCTCGCATCTCAAGTGTTGCCAGATAAAGAAAAAATATGCACATTTTTTGCATTTGCATACATACTAAAATGGCAGCTAAAAATATAATAAAAAATAACGCGTTATGCATGACGCAGAATATCGGTTTAAGTCAGTTTTATTATTTTACTCAGCATTAAAAGAAACTTTTTTTTATGGAAATAGCCGGCAAACGAGCTGACGATCCAGCTGATGGTATGTGGCTATCGTCGCATATGGACATCAGCAACACCAAAGGCATCACCGATGCGTTGCCGGCCAAGAAAGAGAGAAGAAAAAGAAAGAAAGAACTGGCTCTCAAGCCCCCAGCCGGAACACGACGAGTCGTTTGGCGGCTGACTCATGCTCAAGGGTGGTAGCTATCCAGGCGAACCCCATGGAGAAATAATAACAAACTGCATCATAATTGGTCTATTCATTTAGGAGATACGATGCTACAAACAGACAACCATACAAATCATAATTATAACAACCCTCTTTTCGCGTCTAGGATTAAAATATTGTACTAGCTTTTTCCCGCAGCTTCACCTGCCTAAATGACATTTTTCAACATTTTTTAGTTCTCACGAACCTTTCAGTGAGAGTTCTATCAAAATTGGTTTAGCCCATGGAATTTTGCGATAAAAAGTACCCTATGAGCTATTTCAGGTTATATTCTTTCCAAATTTGATCGAAATTCGTCCAGTGTTATTTGCGTGAAAGTGTAACTCTTAGGGGGTTAACAAAAATTATGTTTTAGTGCTCCCCTACACTCCCGAAGGAACATAATAAAATTATACATGCCAAAAGCTTCTTGCGCCCAGTAGCTTCGGCTGTGCGATTATAAATTATAATGTAATGTTACTACAAAACGGTCTTCAAATTTTTCCCTTACGACATTGCTTCTCACCACATTTCATTTTTCTTGATCAACCGGAACGTAAACTTAAGTCTTTAGTTAGGAGATAGGTTTTGATTAACTTGCGAGTGTCGAAAGAACTAAAAAAAAACATAACAAAGAGTTTTATCATTGCGTTGACTTTTAAAAGCTTAATTTTTTCACAACTCTAAGAGATTGCACAGCAGACCTAAGAATTGGATATTATTTTTTAAATTAATACCTCCACGTATTCCTTAGTGAAAAGTTTTTGACAGACACACATACAGACAGACGGACCTTTTACTTCAAAAGCAAAAATAGAACGGAAAAGGATCCTAAAAATAATAACATAAAATATAAAAAAATATAAGCTACTGGCAGATACATTAAACATCCATACTAAAATATGCCCCTTATCCTGATAACAGATCCATTCCGTTATAAAAATCGTCCTACTTTTAGATGCAGGTCATAAACTATCTGTGAGATAAATTTCATCCGAATCCGTTTAGCCGTATTAGGGTGACTGAACAAAGACATCCAAATTTTCACTATAGTATGTTCGTAGGATTTGCATAATCTCCAAGTAGTTGATAAGTATTACAGTATAATAAAACTACTTTTTACAATGTATGAAATAAAACTATGTACCTATTTTACCTATATATCAAAGTGCCATTCTTTAAGTAAGCTGAATTACAAGTCACATTATGATTTAATTGAGTACTTTTTTAAGTCTTAATATAGGCCCTTATAAAGGATTCAACTCCGAAATACATCACACATGGATGGAGTTGTTAAATTATGGACTGGTTGTTAAATAGTAACATTCCCAAAATTAAGGATCACCACTGAGGTGTTCCACTCTTTATCTCTGGAACCCATCATCAGATCCTTCCTATATTAAAGGAGGACTTGGATAGAGAATTTAGGGTACTGTAGTTGTAAGTTTGTCGACCATCACTAATTAACTATTTAAGCTAACATTTCCATGAGAGTTTTCCTTTGAAATTCATCATTTAAAATATTCTACTGCCGTGGTCACATGTCCAACATCGACCATTTCGCTGGCACTACCCGAAAAAACTTATAAAGATTTTATTTTAACACTTTATAATTTTGATAAATAAGTATGTGTATCCATGCCAAATTACAGCTTTCTAGTGCTAAGGATCTCGGCGCTACACTGCGGACGGACGGAGAGGCGGACATGTAGAAACTATTATTATTTACTAGCTGACCCGGCGAACTTCGTATCGCCTAATGCTAAATAAATTATCGCGTAATGAATGTAGGTTTAACAAATCAGAGATCATTAAATTTCCTCTCCCTCTCCCCGCTCCATCTCCCCTCTCCATCTCCCCTTTCCCCTCTCCCTCTCCCTTTCCCCTCTCCCTCTCCCCGCTCCCTATCCCCTCTCCCCTATCCCTCACCCTCTATCTCTTTACTCTGCCCCTCTCCATCTCTCTCCTTCTTACTCTGCCCCTCTCCCGTCTCCTTCTCCCACTCCCTGTCTCTCTCTCCCTCTCGCTCTCCTCCCTCTCCCTCTCTCTCCTTCTTACTCTGCCCCTCTCCCTCTCTCCCATCTCCCTTTCCTGCTCCCTCTCTCTCCCACTTCACGTTCGTCTCCCGCTCCCAGTCCCTCTCCCGCTCCCAGTCCCTCTCCCGCTTTCTGTCTCGCTCTTTCTCCCTCCCCGCTTTCTGCCCCTCTCCGTTTCTCTCTCCTCCCGCTCCTGGTCCCTGTCTCGCTTCCTGTCCCTCTCCCCTCCCCCTCCCGTCAAAAAAAATAGTGTGAAGCCGAACATGTCGCAAAAAGACCCGTGAATCGAAAAATCGAAATTTCTCAGACCAATGACATTTTTGAAAAAAAAATCTATTTTTTTATTTGTTCTTTTGCGGAAGTAAAAGGCACGCGCGCTGCTTTAGCAGCGCGCGCCCCACGCAAAAACCTAGTTATAATATATAATCCTAGACTTACGGGGAGTGATCCATATAATTGTTCTCCCAGAAAGAGTCGAGATGGGACTTTGTTGTCTATGGCGGGTTTTTTCCATCCCCCCCCCGACACCTCGGGAAAAATCTGACATTTCACATTTTCAAGATGGCGGCCGCTCTGTGATTTTCAACTTTTTTGTTTATGGTTTTTTGCGGAATTTTTTTGGGGCGTTTCGACAAGTTTTGGGGTAGATATACGAAAACTTTAGAAAAAATTGAAAAAACAAGATGGCCGCCGAGATATTCGAGTTTGAAATTTTTCGATTTTAGAGGTCACTTTGCGGGGTCGCATCGGGGTGGTTTTTCAACTTTTTTGCAATGTTTTTTGTGTGTTCGTTTGATTGTATCCTCAATTTTAATATTTTGGGGATATTTATTTTTTCGACAAGATGGCGGACGCGGTGGCGGCCATTATGAAAAATGTACGAAAAACGACGTTTTTTGGGTGAATTTTTCTTCGGGTTGGCAACATTTGAGCGGGTGTCTTTGTTCCAGGCGGTTATGTAACTTGACCCAAAGTGTTGCCAGGTTGAGTTTTTTTTTCTTTTGTTGGTACATTTTTTTGGACTTTTTATTCAAAAATATGAAAAGTAGAAGGAGCAATATTTTTAATCAAAATGTTACACGGGCAAACGTGTTGTGGTCGTCGTAATGACATTTGACCATTTTCGTCGATGTCGACTGGCAACACTGGCTGCTGGAATTTTTTTTTCGTTTTACGAAAAGTCGAATTGATCTCCCGGAAGGAGTGGTGGGGGGTGGGTACAATGTATGTGAGAATTTTTGGTTTGCCTCCGTGTCTATGGGAAAAATCCGACCTTTCAAAAATCCAAGATGGCGGCCGAGTCGAAATGACCAACTTTTTTTTTCACTATGTACCTACCCGAGATTGGTGTCGTTTTCGGCTAATGTTGGGAAACGTGTTACGATGAAATTGGAAAAAAATAAAAAAACAAGATGGCCGCCGAGATATTTTACTTTAAAATTTTTCAATTTTGGAGGTGACTTTGCGGGGTCGGATTGCAATGGGTTTTCAACTTTTTTTTGATTTTTTTTCGCTGTTGCCTCAGGTCTATCCCCAATTTTGACGATTGGGGTATATTTTTTTTTTCTTAAAGATGGCGGATCCTATGGCGGCCATTTTGCAAAATGTACAAAAAATTGCATTTTTTGAGGTAAAAAATTTTGAGGTTGGCAATATTTGAGGGGGTCACTTTGTATTGGGCGGTTGTGAGGCTTGGTCTGAAGTGTTGCCAGGTTACGTTAATTTTTTTTTCATTCATACATTTTTGTGAACTTTCTATTCAAAAATATAAAAAGTAGAAGGAGAAACATTTTTAATAAAAAAATTGCACCAAAAAATTTCTCGTGGCCGTTGTAATGACATTAGACCATTTTCATCAAAAATAACTGGCAACACTGGCTGCTGGATTTTTTTTTCACGTTTTTTCACATTTCGAATAGCCCAGCCGAAAGTATCGGTGGGGGGTAATAATAATGTATGGGAAAGTTGCTTGACTATCTATGGTTATTATAGGAAAAATACGACCATTCGAAAATTCAAGATGGCGGCCGCTTGGCGATTGTCAACTTTTTGTTTACTTTGAGCACCTACCCGACATTGGTGTCGTTTTCGGCTAATCTTGGAACGACTAATATGACGAAGTTGGAAAAAATTGAAAAAACAAGATGGCCGCCGAGATATTTCAGTTTGAAATTTTTCAATTTTCGAGGTGTCTTTGCGGGGTCGCATCGCGGTGGTGTTTCAACTTTTTTGCGATATTTTTTCTCTATTGGCTGTGGTCTATCCTTGATTTTGACATTTTAGGGATATTTTTTTTTTCGACAAGATGGCGGATCCTGTGGCGGCCATTTTGTAAAATGTACGAAAAATTGCATTTTTTGAAAGAAAAAATTTGTAGGTTAGCAACATTTGAGGGGCACACTTTGTATGGGGCGGTTGTGAAGCTTGACTGAAAGTGTTGCCAGGTTACTTTGATTTTTTTTTCATTCATACATTTTTGTGAACTTTCCATTCAAAAATGTAAAAAGTAGAAGGAGAAACATTTTTAATCAAAAAATTACACCACAAGATTTTTTGTGGGCGTCGTAATGACATTTGACCATTTTCATCTCAATCAACTGGCAACACTGGAGTCCAGAATTTTTTTCACTTTTCAAGTAGTTGAGCTGAAACTGTAGATCAAGGGTATAAGAAATATATGGGAGATATTTTTAAATTAGAATTTTTGTTTTGAAAAAACTATAAAATTTCAGTGTTGCCATACAAAAAATAACAATTTTCATACAAATTTATTTTTGAATCGAATATTTCGTTATTATAATGTATGGGGCGTTTGTAGGTATTGAGATTTTGTAAATTTTGGTGAAAAAAAATTCAGTATTGCCATACAAAAAAATATAATTTTCATACAAATGTATTCTTTATTCGAATGTTTGAGACTGTTGTCCCCATTTGATGTCTTTACAATGTATGAGGCATTTGTAGGTACTGAGGGACTGGACACGTTGGTGTAACCAATAAATAGTGATGCCATACAAAAAATAATAATTTTCATACAAATTAATTTTTGTATGTGATATTTCAGGCTTTCGACTCCTTTGATGTCATTAAAATGAATACGACGTTTGTTGCTACTGATAGATCGGTCACATCCGTATAAACGTGTTTCAGTGTTGCCATGAAAAATTATAAACTTTCAGTGTTGCCATACAAAAAATTATAATTTTCATACAAATGTATTCTTTATTTTAATGTTTGAGGCTGTTGTCCCCATTTGATGTCTTTACAATGTATGAGGCATTTGTAGGTACTAAGGGACCGGACACGTTGGTGTAACCAATAAATAGTGATGCCATACAAAAAATAATAATTTTCATACAAATTAATTTTTGAATGTAATATTTCAGGCTTTTGTCTCCTTTTGATGTCATTAAAATGTATACGACGTTTGTTGCTACTGATAGATCGCTCACATAAGTGTAAACGTGTTTCAGTGTTGCTTTAAAAAATGATAAAATTTCAGTGTTGCCATACAAAAACAAGTATTTTTCCTTAAAAATCTATATTGAACACTTCGGACTATTATTTGCATTTGATGTCTATAAAATGTATCAGGCGTTTATAGGTGCAAATAGATTGCACATAATATGTCTCTCCCTCTCCTTCTCCCTTTCCCTCTCCCTCTCCCTTTCCCTCTCCCTGTCCCACTCCCTCTCCTTCTCCTTCTCCCTCTCACTCTCCCTCTTGCTCTCACTCTCCCTCTCCCTCTCGCTCTCCCTCTCCCTCTCGCTCTCCCTCTCCCTCTCCTGCTCCCGGTTCCTCTCGCTTCCTGTCCCTCTCCTTTCCCCCTCCCGACCGTAAAGTCCTCTACACTTAATTTTTATTTCTCATTTTAAGCCATTGACTTATTCTATAGCAGCAGTATTCAACACTACGACAGTGTAAGATTTATTTGTAAATCATCTCGCATCCTTGTCTGATGAAGAAAACCTCAAGTGTTGCGAAATAAATAAATATCAATTTAAGTCAGTTTTATTATTTTACGCCTAAACAAATCTTTATAGATTGTAGTTAATAACCCTCTCAATCACCTTAGCATTAAAAGAAACTGCATCATAATCGGTTCATTCATTTAGGAGATACACATCAAAATTATAACACCCCTCTTTTTGCGTCGGGGGTTAAAATATATTGTACTAGCTTTTGCCCGAAAATTCGCTCGCGCCTGAATGACATTTTTCAAATTTTTTTTTGGTTTTATCGAACCTTTCAGTGAAAGTACTATCAAAATTGGTTCAGTCCATAGAATTTCGTGATAAAAAGTACGCTATGAGCTATTTCAGATTATATTCTACCCGTTTACCAAATTTTATCGAAATCCGTCCAGTGTTATTTCCATGAAAGAGTAACTGGCAGATACATTAAACATCCATACTAAAATATACCCCATATCCTGATAGAAAAGATCCATCCCCGTTATAAAAAGTGTCCTACCTTTAGATGCAGGTCATAAACTATCTGTGAGACAAATTTCATCCTAATCTGTTTAGCCGTATTAGCGTGATTGAATAAAGACATTCAAATTTTCGCTATAATATATTGGTAGGATTTACATAATCTCCAAGTACATGATAATTATTTTACGATAATAAAACTACTTTTTAAAACGTATAAAATTTAACTTTGTACCTTTATATCAAAGTGCCGTTCTTTAAATAAGTTGAATTACAAGTCACAAGTACTTTTAAAAACAGATTAGGATACACTTATTGTGAGACTGTTTACATTTTACGTGTTGATCTTTTTTAAGTCTTAATAAAGGTCCTTAGAAAGGATCCAACTCCAAAATATATCACACATGGATGGAGTTGTTAAACTATGGAATGGTTGTTCAATAGTAACATTCCCAAAAACGGATTATTATTGTTGCCTCACCACTGAGGTGTTCCACTCTTTATCTCTGGAACCCATCATCACATCCTTCCTATATAAAGGAGGACTCGGGTAGAGAATTTAGGGTACTAAGTTTATCGACTATCACTCATTAACTATTAAGCTAACATTGCCATGAGAGTTTTCCTTTCAAATTCATCATATTAAATATTCTACTGCCGTGGATATTCACATGTCTAACATCTAACATTTCGCTGGCACTACCCGAAAAAAATTATAAAGATTTTAGTTTACCACTTTTGATAAATAAGTATCAGTGTGTATTCATTCCAATCGCCAAATTACAGCTTTCTAGCGGTAAGGATCTTTGCGCTATGCTGCGGACGGACGGAGAGACGGACATGAAGAAACTATTATTATTTACTAGCTGACCCGACGAATAGTGTTACTTTCAACTAAACTTTTATAGTTTTTGTTGGTTCATTAAATTCCCCCTTCCTCTCCCTCTCCCTGTCCCACACCCTCTCTCTCTCCCTCTCCCTGTCCCACTCCCTCCCCCACTCCCTCTCCCTCTCCGTGTCCCACACCCTCTCCTTCTCCCACTCCCTCTCCTTCTCCCACTCCCTGTCCCTCTCCCTGTCTCACTCCCTCTCCTTCTCCTCCTCTCCCCCTCCCGTCCGTAAAGCCCTGTGCAATAAACTCACTATATGCTTACATATTGATTTTCATATTCCTGAGTTTGAAAATGAGAAGTTCTAAAAAACTTGCAACCCCTTTATTTACCTCTTAAGGGCTGAAATTACAAAAAAACCTGTTACAGTTAATTTTTGATTTGATTGACACCTTTCTGAGTTTGAAAATGTCCAAGTTGCGTACTAATTTATAACCTTTTAGTATAGGGGATTAATTTTCAAAAAACAACTCTACAGTTACTTTTTGTTTCTAAGTATACGCTTACATAATTATAAATTTTCATATCTCTGAGTTCGGTATTGACGAAGTTCCGTACAAACTTACATCCCCTGGTTTTAACCATTTGGGGATGAATTTCCAAAAAAACCTGTGACAATAAATTTTTATTTTTAATAATAAGCTTATATAAATTTTCACATTACTGAGTTCAAAAATGACGTAGTTTCTTAAATATTTACAACCCCTTCGTTTTATCTCCCTCTCGCTCTCCCTGTCTCTCTCCCTGTCTCTCTCCCTCTCACTCTCCCTCTCCCTCTCCTTTTCCCGCTCCCTGTCCCTCTCCCTCTCCCGCTCCCGCTTTACGTCCCTCTCCCTCTCCCGCTCCCGCTTTACGTCCCTCTCACTCTCCCGCTCCTTCTGCCTCTTCACGTCCCTCTCCCGCTCCCAGCCCTCTCCCACACCCTGTCCCTCTCCCATTTTCTGTCCCGCTCTTTCTCCCTCCCCGCTCCCTACCCCTCTCCTTCTCCCGTTCCCGGTCCCTCTCTCGCTTCCTGTCCCTCTCCCTCTCCCTTCAAAAAATAGCGTGAAGCCAAACATGTCGCAAACAGACCCCTGAATCGAAAAATAAATTTCGCATGTCAATGATCTTTTTTAAAAAACTATTTATTTATTTTTCCTTTTGCGGAAGAAAAAGGCACGCGCGCTGCTTTAGCAGCGCGCGCCCCACGCAAAAACCTAGTTTCTATTATAATGTTAATACTCATCAAATTACTAATATCAGGCGTATTACCTACACATACTTGTATACGAAAATTAATCAACGTAATATTTTTCCTATTAATTGCCTGAAAAATATGTTTCAGTCGCGGCAAATTCCAGTATTATATTTTTAAACCGTATAATTGTTTATTTGGTGCGTTTTCCTGCTATATAGAGTTTTAGCATTATATCGTTATATTGTGTTGTGTTCATATCTAAGACACTCGTGTTTTACATGCTACTATGTTTTGCCCTCCCTGGGATTACAACTTTATCAGAAATGGTGACTTTATACAACAGGTAAGAGCTTTTTACTACACACCTACGTTTTATCGAACTTGTGAGTATTATATTGTGCGTCAAAATTGAAAAAAATATAATCGTAAAGCATTTTATGAAAGAATAGGGAAGTTCATAAACATTATACTTAATTACAAATCATTCTTAAATTGTAAGTGATGTGAGTCATTCTAATTTTATTTTTAAATTATCTCTTATTGTTTGTACGGTTTTTTTATATTGTGTACATGATTAAATGTGATGTAAAGTATTGTACCTGTATACTGCAATGCCAATGACTCGTATGACAATGAGGATAAATAAAAAAGTCTTGTATAAGTATGTATATAATGACATTATCAGATTATCATCATAATATTTTTGTAAAATTTGCATTATGTCATATTGATTTTTTTATGTTAGGTACCGTATATCATTTCATAACGGCTAATTAGTTACTATTAAACAATGCATTATTTTTAGTTTTTGATTCGTTCAGATTTCAAGTGAATTTCTTACTTAACAAAATGAATGTTCCGAATGCGTGATTAGCACCATCGTGTATTAAAATGACATCGTATCACATTTATCCGACAAACTACACTTTAATGACCGTAATGAACGTTTATACATTTGGGCGGCCTGCAGTGCAGAGTTGCGTGCCTGAAGTCGTTTCTTTACAATCATACGAAACGAAGGGTTTTCAATAAATATAGCCGCGTATACACCGAGATTAGGCCAAGATTAACTTTCTTATAGATGATACGAGCTAATAAATAGCTTTAAATGCTATATTAAACTTTATATAACAAATAGCGTCGTAGTGTTAAGTATGTGTGATTTATCTAAGTTAAAAATAGTCATTATATAAACGTATTTGGATATTAGGGAAAACATCGGTGTCTGCTACACTATCGTCATCGTCAAATCGTCATCACTAACTATACGCTTCGGTTTCAATTTCTCCTTCGTTCGACGAATTTGATGGATTACTTTGTTCATAGTCACTTTCTTCTAATATACTTCTCAAATCTTCGTCCGTATACCGGTGGCCCTTACGCTTCCCGCCCACGTCAGATTTTTTGTAGGACAGATAATCGGGCCGATTTTTCCTGCCATATTATTTCTGACCGACTTTTTGTAGGACGTGTGCGTTGCACCATTGCCATCAGTACGTTCCATTTTTCTCCTACAAAAAATCGGTCACCGATTATCGGACGTGGGCGGGAAGCGTATCTCTTTTTCCCGTAAAAAGTCGAAAATTAAAAGAAACGGTCATAAAATTACAAAGTATAATCCACACTGGTGTTTTGATTTGATTTTCTACTGATGTCATAAGCGTAATTTCTCACTCAGGTAGCTAACTTCACGTATGTCATTGTAAATAATGTAAAGTGATGATTTGTTAAAGTTATTTCTTGTTTGACACACATAAAAATATGCACAGACCACATGTGGTATGCTTTAAAAAATCATTTTTTCAGTTACGTATATATCTAGACACTTACCGCGTCAAGTATATTTTACAGCATTATTCATTTACCTAAACCCCGAAGATACCGAATTTCACAAAAACATAACTGGACGTATGAGCAATTTCCACACTGAAACTTGGGCTGTGAACCTGTTAAAATACTTAGTCCATAAATAAACGTACTTGTAATTGTATGTTATGTATGTTAACATAAACACTCATAATATAACATAAATCACAAACAAAAACAGTGATCGAACATTTTTGTCTACCATACTTAAATGTCTTGAACACAAAAATACGGCATCGAACCTAGGAACTTTCATTTCGCAAGTTACCAACAATATAGAGTCATCTAATGCGTAAATTACTGTATTATTTCTTAAAACAAATCTACTGTTTTAGATACCATTCTAGTCACTGGCTATTTTTTGCAGTTTCCCTGGCGATAAATTCAATCCGTTAATTATATTAATGAAACAAGGTGCTTCAAAACACGTTTCTGTTGAAGCATTTGTGATCAGAATCACCTACAAATAAAGCTGTAGTCTTAAGCAATTATTATGACGACCCTTTAGCCTAGTTGGTCTAGGTCGCCCTTGCCTGCGAAGCGAGGGGTCCCGGGTTCGATACCCGGCCAGGGCAGATCTTTATTTACAGATTAATATTTGTACTTGAGTCATGGGTGTTGTTGTGATGTTGTTATATGTGTCGTCCATGCCACCCGCGACACAGGTAAAAACCTACTGCGGGGGCATTAGTGTGAAGGCGTTTATCTGTCTTGTATAGCTCATCTCAATAGCTGAATTTATACAATTCTAAAAATCCTATTTAAATAATGTAGTAATCTATGTTTTGACATACTGAAAACATACCATTTAATACAATTCTCCATTTTTCTCAATCTTTTTCATTCTTCTTATTCAATTATCAATTCTTCTTCATATTCAGTTAAAACTATTAACATTGTTTATCGATGCTGCACAGTTAAGTTATTGGAAATGGCAATTACTTTAATTACTTTACCTGATGCAAAGGAGACATTGTGATCAATTAACACATTATTTTATTGATCACGGTTTCACCATAAATATAAGTTTTATTTTTATACTAAATGCATATCTACAAAACCACCCACAAACATATTCGTTTACTCAACAAACAATCTTCAAAAACCACATTAAATTACAGAGCATAATGATTGTGATGAACTTTCGCCTCCATGACAAAGCCGTCAAATGGTGGTAGAATAAAAAAATACGTGCATATTTGTATAAGTGCCACCAATACAAATAAATTATGTTGACTTTGAACCTCTTGAGAACCACCTTTCAGTCTCCACAAAGATACAACTCACTGACTGCTCCCTAGAAGTTTCCAGAAGGTTCTAGAAGCTCTAGAACCAATTGTTCCCAAACACACAAAGCTAGAGACGTCAACGGAACGGCCGGTCGCACTAAGCACCGCTATAAATAATTTTAAGTCCCTATAATTCCACCTTATCTGGCGTACAGTTGGAAAGCAATTTCTTTGCCATGGCGAAATTATAGGACGCCGCGGGCGAAACTTAACACCACACGTTATGAACATACAGACCGACACAGCTAGCACGCGATCTTTTCTATATGTAGTTCCTATTTACTTTTATTTGAATTTCAATCATTTATAGCCGAGATGCTATGACCACGCGCTGGTTAGTAACAATGATAAGTTCAAGTATAAAATTAAATGTTGGTTTAAATTTATTTTCTTTAACTGTTATAAATCTAAAATAAATTTAATTTAGGTACCTACAGCTATTGTTGAATATGTCTAAAATAAAAAAAAAATAGATTGTGTTAAGTATCAATTAATTTGAGATAGGTTGGATTCGGTTTCGGATAATAAAAGTTTTGATTGTCGTACTATTTCGGTTACAATAATGGTCGCTTTTAATTTTTCTTTTTCTATAAGACTTATAATAACCAATTCTATAGTTAAATTTTTCATTTCAATTCAGTGGAGTTTCGACAAAACTTTGCCCTCAGTCTATTTCTGTCTGAAAGGTAACCGTCTACTCTTTAACTTCTATTCATAACTGTTACTTCTTACTGTTATGTTATTCGGGATTATTCGCATTATGTTACACGAATTTATTTGAGGACGCTCAATTTATTACACAAAACACATTGTAAAGATACAAATTCTATCCAAAACACAACACACGTCACACCTTTACAATTTTCATACGCACAACACAACCTGAAGCATACATACGCATACTGTCTTGACATGATATGTCAAAATTTGTAATTTTGCTATCATACACTCATATAATAGATAGATCACTTCTTTTCTGAGATAAATCGGGACCCATTTAAATTTTACAGGGCTGCTTGGAAAAAACAAACAAGATCTGATTGGTTAAAGAATGGCTTCCGACTGTTAATCCTTCAATGGTGTAGTTGTTCAGTATTACTTTTAACAACATTCTAAACTACTGGGCTAGTATTTTCTTTTTAGTTTTTTTACGCAGTCGGGTTTTTGTTTTATTTTTTTAATATCTAAATTTAAACTAATTTTTACCCGACTGCTAAGAAAAGTTATGTTTTTCTTGTATGTACATACTATGTGTGCATGTAATATTCTTTATAACCCTAATTAAGACATCTTTAGATTTGTATTGATAACCCAAGTGTTCTTAGATTAGTGAAATTAAAAAAAAATTATGGTGGCTGTGAGATGCCATTGTTTGAAGTATCAAAAAATAAAAATAAATCAAATAATGCAATATGGGTATCAAATTAAAGAACTCATCATAAGGATTTCAAAAAGGTATATCATCTAATTTTTCGATAGTAGGCGTTTTTGTATTTTTTATTAAATAAATATTTCAATAAAATTTGTGCCAAGATTATTCACCAAACATAACTTGTAAAAAAATTAACCATAGATATATCCAAAATATATTTTACTCCCAAAAGTTTATATAGCTATTGAGATTGATCGTAAATGGCCCCCGTTCCTCCAAACCCCACACCCCGTTACCCACAACCCTCACCATCTACATAGCTCCTGATCTTTCCAGATCTTCATGCACAAGAACGCAATGCAGATGCACGCGAGAGAGCTCCAACGGGGGCTCGGGGGCGAGGTGAAGCCGCATCAGTGCCAGCAGTGCCTCAAGTCGTTTAGCTCCAACCACCAGCTGGTACAGCACATCAGGGTACACACAGGAGAGAAGCCGTACAAGTGCTCCTACTGCGATCGAAGGTTCAAGCAGCTTAGTCATGTCCAGCAACATACGAGGTTACATACAGGTCAGTGGTTCTCTTCCCGCAGCTTTCCGGGATAATAAGTATCCCGTATCTTATTCCAGGTCATGGTCTACCTGTCTGCTAAATTTCATGAAAATCCGTTCAGTAGTTTTTGCGTGAAAGAGTGACAAAGATCTTTAAACTTTCACATTTAATATTAGTAAGATGTGAATGTTTGTAATATTTGGATTGCATTTTCATCACGAATACCTTGCACGGATTATGATGAAACATGACACACGTGGCCCATGTCTAGGACAAGGAAATGGTTTTCATCCCGGCTACATAGTCTTCGTAAAATTGTCAGCCTGAAGTTTTGAAGTTTATATAATTCTTGACAAAAAATAACCGACTTCAAAATAACTCAAAAACTACTCATCACATGTTGTTCAAATTTAAATGGAACCACATGACAAATTCGATTCGATTAAAAAAAGAATCATCAAAATCGGTTCACCCAGTCAAAAGTTCTGAGGTAACAAACATAAAAAAATACAGTCGAATTGAACGCCTACTCCTTTTATGAAGTCAGTTAAAAAGAACAGGTACTTATCCGAATAACGTTATTACCTAAACACTGGATCGATCTTGGCCGCCCATTACTCGAATAAATATACCAACTAAATATGAACGCATACATCTTGCATACGGGATGTGTCTACAATTCCAAATTTAAACACGGCCGCCATTATAAAACAGATTCGCATTACGAGATATTCCTACCTAAAAATATCTTTGGATCAATTATAGGGCTTGGTAGAGGCGGTGTTTAAGTGTAAGCACTTTTTTTATTGGGTAAAAAATATTTTATACTTAATGAATTCAACTTTTTTTACATCGTGTATTTCTTTTCAAATGATTTTCATTATCATTTTTGAAAAATAAATAGATAATTTAATTTGAAGTTGAACCAAAAAATCTACACTAATCCTTCTAATTTTAAATCGCAATCTACGCTTACAATTTAAAATTATGCATAATAAGTAATACTTTACCAAAAAGTATTTGTCTCAAATTCAGTCCATAATTTGGAAGTTGTTAAAACCTAATTTCATACTTACAGCTAGTCACAAAAGAATTTAACCTCTCCTAGGCGTCAAACTAGTTGGCCCAAGAACTGCTAAACAATGTCGTTTTTAACGCAAATTCCAGTCTTAATAAAATCTAGTTTAACTTCGGAATGCCATAGATCACTCACAGATGTCATTAAGAAACGCATTTAAATCTATTACAAACCTCAGCAAACATCCGTCCGGCGGTATAAAACACCCAGCGACTTTTATGGTAATCCGGCGAACGCAAAAAGAACGAAATGCTAGAACAACTTTTATAATTAAAACTACGTACGTTCATTGGCCGTGTTTTCCACGGAAAAAAATTCGCTCGCCGTATACGTTTAACGGGGGAAAAAAATTGTCCAATCGTGTGCCGAGTCTAACCTGCCGGCCAATCGGAGTGGAGATCGCCGGAAACGTACATTCTACGTTGTTTAGAAAAAAAATTCACGTGTTTTTCCACGTTTGAAATAGCCAATCGGCGGCGGCGGCGGTGAGCGCATTATAATTCTAACATTCTACTTTTTTCTGTTGCTTACGAGTAATGATCGTTTATGCAATTTTTTGTTTGATTGATGATTAAATAATTTAAGTTCGATAGAGGTGATTTTAAGGTTATCGATTGTTGATTTATGATTATGAATTTAAAAACTTTGAGTTTTGAAAGACGATCATGTAATTGGAGTAGGTTAGAAAGCGAATTATTTGAAGTAACTTTCACAAATCGACGTTGTTGAGGTGTATTTTACAAATAGAATATTGTAAATATAAACAAAATCACATTACACACTTCTTCTTTGTCGGTTTCTTCATTGCTGAAGGTCGTGCCCGTTCTGATAAGACTTGGTGGCGGAGCTGACAAGCTGATTCCATGCCACCCTGTCTTCTGCCACCTTGAAAGCCTCGGTCACTGGTTATTCTTATTCTATTATCTCTTATTATTCTATTGTTACTGGTTATTCTATTATCTCTTTTACGGTGTCGGACCATCGGGTAGGTGATCGGCCTCTAGGTCTTTTTCCGTCTACTTTGCCCACAACAACCAGTTTATCCAAGTTGTCTGTTGTCTCCGTGCTATGTGGCCAAAGTAACATTACACGCAGTCAACTGAATACAAATTTCATACAAAAGGATTACCTGTCAATATGAATAAAAAAACATCTATAATTATTTTTCATTGCCTTGTTTATGACTTATTCAAACATGAATTCATATTATATTATACCTAGAACACACAAGAGTGAGAAACACCGCCCCTGTCAGCATCCTCTATAATTAGAATTACGTATTCCTATTATTCCTTGTCGTTCCCACGATTTTTCACAAAGGTGTATTTAAAATGTATAGTCTCTATGATCGACTGCGAATGTTTTTAATTGTCAGTCGTTTGTCCGTCCATCCACGCTCGGTTAATGGTGTAGATTTGACAAGTGAGGCGGAGCTTACGAATGTCAGCGACTTGCTGCTAATTGCATACATAAATATTACCTAGTTGAACTTGACTCGGAATTTCGCTATAGGAATGTACGAGTAGTAAAAATGTTAAAGTATAGGTACCTATATTATCCAATAAAACTACGTCTGCTTCAAGGATCTATTTTGACTGAAGGAGGTTCGATTCATGTGTGTGTATGTGTGTGTGTGAGCATGTGTAGGTATAATAATAATGGACAACACACTAGACAAGGACATTCAAACTCAGACCGAGAACAGAAATTCAAACTCATCATTCAAATTTCCGCCTCGCTGGGAATCGAACCCAAGACCCTCGGTGCGGCGATCCGGCATGGTCGCCATTGCGCCACACGGGTCGTCAATATTATTGTATTGTCACAAAAGAGTTATATATTGCAGTAGTATAATAGTATGTACTGGTTGGTACCTACACCGAACTGGCTCAGATTTTCCTTCTGAAATAAAAAATTCGTTCACTATCAGTTAAAATAGTTGCTGCACGGTATCTCTTTTTAATCGTCGCCAGCAATACGTCTGCAGGTAAATATGATGTTACAAAACAGCTGTTATATGGGCTGACATGAAATCTTACCTGTGAATTAAAATTGCACATTGTGCTGATTACATATGAAATTCAAGCTGTTATTTATTGCTATTACCTATTAGCATGAATGTAGGTAGTATAGTATAATAGGTATACCGTAGGGGTCAAGTGTTGGATGTATATATAAAATGTATTTATGAACATATAGGTACCTAACAGTGTAAAGACTACAGGTAGTCTAATCTCTAAGTAATGGACAGATTTATATGTTTTTATTGTAATATGTACCTTTTACTTTCTTTCTTAGGATAATCTGAATTTTACCAAGAAAAAAATAACCGACTCAAAATAACTCAAAAACTACCCGTCAGATATAGCTCAAATGGAACACGACAAGCAGCAGCTCTCGATTAAAAAAAGCATCATTAAAATCGGTTCACCCAGTCGAAAGTTCTGAGGTAACAAACATAAAAAATACAGTCGAATTGAATACCTCCTCCTTTTTTGAAGTCGGTTAATAAAACTCACCTACGTGAGTATATATGACAGATATAAGAGAAACTCACATGTGTGAGTACATGAAAGATATAAGAGAAATTCATCCCTAATTGGGTAAAACCTATTATCACCTTGAAATAAAATAAATAAATAGCCAATAGTAACAAATAAATTGTGAAGTTTTTTCGTTTGTTTTGAACAATAAACATAATATAGGTAAACAATAGGCACAAAACAGTAACAAAAACACATTTATTACTTACTTAACTGCGCCTTGTCCTTAATAGGACGGAATGGACGAAAAACACTCGATGGGCCTTTTTGTTGCTTCGTCAATTATTTCAGCGAGTTTGCATGACAATAAGACAAAAAACATTTCGACAAACTCCGTCGTAAGTCACTGTCGTACCACCGGCGAGTGGTGAGCGATGACTTAACCTTGCTTTACTTAAGACAAGTTAAAGCTTGATTACAGATGCGGTAATCCTATTAACATTATATTTAAAATGACAGCGCACTAACTTAGTAAAAGTCTTTTATATTAACCGAACTATTGCCACTAAAAAGTTGCATTAGTTCGGTGCCACGTACCAACTGAACTACTGCCACTAAAAAGTTGCATTAGTTCGGTTAATCGGACTAACAACCGAACTACTGCCACTAGACCATTATTTTACTATTTACTTGAATACCTTAAGCTTGTTCGACAACGTTAAGCAGTATTCCTTTTGGGATCCGTAATTAACAAGGAATCCTTATACTCGTAGTAACTGTCAAAAAGTAACAACATTACAGTGGTAAATAAGTTTATTTTACTTACTAACTTAACCACAGATATTGGATAGAAAGATTAATGAAAACAATTTTTAACCGACTTCAAAAAAAGGAGGAGGTTCTCAATTCGACTGTATTTTTTTTATGTTTGTTACCTCAGAACTTTGGACTGGGCGAACCGATTTTAATGATTCTTTTTTTAATCGAAAGCTGGTGGCTGTCATGTGGTCCCATATAAATTTTATTGAGATCTGACAATGGCATCCATGATAAAACCATATAAGTCTTAAATTTGTATTAAGCAAGCGCGACAAATGGACGAATAACTCAATATCACGCCAACCGATTTCGATGATTCTTTTTTTAATCGAAAGCAGGTGCTTGTCACGTAATCCCACATAAATTTGAACGAGATACAAGTGGTTTTTGAGTAACTTTGAAGTCTGTTATTTTTTGTTAGTAAAATTTAGATTATTAGAATTCGGAATAGCAACATACTAATCACTATTTGGTCGCTGATAGTAAGACAGAATATTAAAATCCGTAAAAACAACAGGTCTGTGAATAGGCCCGATAAAAGAAAACATTTTGTTCCAAACAATACTGTCCGTTCAATCGAATCCCCCAAAGATGTTTGGAGGAAAAACATAAGGAAATATATTTTAGAGCCATAAGTATGTCCTGGAATTGATAAATGCTAATAACAAATAGGTATTTTAATGTAAATATTAATTTTGATTTGCAAATTTCAACTGTGGCTATAAAAGATTATTTATGTCATGGTTAATAATAAACCTTTATATAACCTTATAAGGTTCATTGAATTAACAATTTACCTTATAAAATATATTTAGTTATTTTTCGAGTTTTGGATACATTTTTAATAAATATTTACATGTTTATTTTATTGTGTAAAAGAATCTTCCATTTCCTTTTTAATCGGCAACTCATTGGTGTTCATCTCAACTGAACTGTTCATCCACTGTTCAACTCAACTGTTCATCAACTAAAGACAGCTATCTTAGCATCAAATGTTTCTATTTTGTTGGCTGTCAGTAGTTTTATTATTAAAAAAAAAGATTGTAGTTCTATTTTGGGTTAATTATCGTTAGTTACTATGGCCATGTATTCATATCATAATATGTTTGGTGCGTGTGTTGGGTAAAAAAATCCTTTGGAGTTTGTTTCTTGATTTCTTAAATCTATAGGGACATGCTCAATCAACATACTTTGACTTCCGTTAAGGTTACACCCATTTTTTAAATAGACACTCCTGTGTCGTCGTATTTGTCGATTATTTTCATATAACAGTCAACGGGTAGAGAACTATTTGAATACTAAATCTAAAAAGGATTAGAAACAAATACCCACTGCCTAATAGGTACTTAGGTACACTAGATATTTATCAAGTCCTATCCATTTCTCGTTGTACCTAAACATCTCATTTCATCATCATTACTAAACCACAGTTGTATACCTAATGGAGTTAGCTTACCATACCTCCCTATAGTTTTACCCTTACCACAACAACAACCAATTTCCGTCACATATATATTCTTACATATACGTCTTGGCACTTCAAGATGTGTGCTCGTCCATTAGCCCGAACCTACCCTACATATACATACATATATTTATACATACATAGTCCGCGAGGTCGTCACGCCATCATTGTACGGCGTCGCAATGATTGTATTGATTTCCACCCCCTCCCCTTGCACCCCCATTCGCGCGAGATGACTACATGTGTGCAATGGTCCACATAGCTTTAAAATATACAGTTTATATACAAACGCCGAATAATTTGTAGAGCTTTTATATGTAATGCCTGAGTGTGGGGTAGACTCCATAATTTATGGTAAAACGTGTCAATGACATCTATATTATAAATGTTGCTTTAGTAAAGGTAATTTTTATGGTGCGTAAGTGGTAATAAGTGTTACCTTTGTGAGGTGACTTTTATTAACAATTGCAAATTGGTTTAGGCGTGTATTTGATTGTCGGATATTGAGCTAGAGTTTAGAGCCAATATTTATGAATGCGGCGTTGAGTAGTACCTATTGCATGTGAGAAGATATGAAGAATTTTGATATGTCAATTAAATGAACCATCGACCTTAAGTCTTAAGACTTGCGCCCCAACTCAGAGTCACTAACGGTTATTTAAATAGCTCCTTAGTATTTAGTACAAGCAAATGAATTAATCCGTATTACCTAAAAAATCCGTTGGGGAAGAAAGGTCCTCGAATGGCTCCCACGTCTCGAAAAAGGAGCATAGGACGCCCCCCCGAGCAGATGGACTGACGAACTGAAGAAGACAGCAGGTATCCGCTGGATTCAGAAGGCTCAGGACCGGTCAGAGTGGCGCAAGTTAGGGGAGGCCTATGTCCAGCAGCGTACCTACAAAGGCTGGTGGTTGGATGGATGGACCTAAAAAATATGTTAATTACCTAATTAACAGTAAACGTTACACATAAAAGAATTAACTAAAGTTACACAGGACGAAGAATCGAGTACAGAAGGCTAGTTTAATAAAAAAAAACTTAGCAACAGTTTGAAAGGGGCGAAGTTGGTAAATTAGTGAAATATTCTCAACAGCGGGTGTCTTTGTTCAAAATTTTTACCTTCCATTTCAGTTTAATATCGAGTTCGTTCGGCCGAGCAGAAGAGATTCAACTTCCTACCTGAAATTTTTATCTTGTGAAGATTGACCTTTGATTTCGTGAAAATTACTTTTGTTTATGAAAGATGTAAAATTAATTTTATTAAACGCATGTTATTAACAGGGAAAAAGATTCGTTGAATAAATTATCATAGATTTTGATAAAATTTTAGTTTAATTACAGCTTAATATATCTACCTATTGTTTAACACGTGATCTAACCTGTCGCAACATTTATTTATTTATTTAATCTTTATTGACCACAATACAGGATTAAGGTACAAATGGCGAGCTTAATGCTTAATGCATTCTCTGCCATTTTATTCTTATTGAAATTCTGAATGGCAGACGCTTGCTTATACAGTATCAAAACTCTTTTAAGTTTTAAAAAGTATCCCAATTATTTAGTTTTAAAATTTAATTCAATGTTATACATCTATACTAATATATAAAGAGGAAAGATTTGATTTTTTGTTTGCATTGAATAGGCTCCGAAACCACTGAACCGATTTGAAAAATTCTTTCACTGTTGGGAAGCTACACTATCCCCGAGTAACATAGGCTATATTATAAGTATGTTCAAAAAAAATAGGGATCCTTAATAAAACTCCAATAAGATATAAAAAAATAAGAAAACCGAAGCAAAGCGAGGACGGTTACTCGTGTTATAATAATTCAATAATTTCAAATATTCTAAATTCAAAACGATTTGGAATTTAAATTTTGTTCTTAATAATTACAAAGAAATAAAATAAATTACCTCCAATGTTACCTTGCGGGGCCAGTGATCCGAATCACCAATTTAATGGACCAAAATTTCGTCCAACTTGCGGTCATATTCCACGCTCGCTACCCGCGGAAACTTGTAATATTTTAGTAAATATTAAAATGAGATAGAAATGTTAGTAAACGCATAGCTACATGCATGTCAACCGCAGCGCTGCGGTGTACTCCATTGCGTTTCCTTTATATTAAACTAGGCCCAGTTGCCGAATAAATAATAATGCGATCCTAATGCAGCTTCATAGTTAATAGTAATAAATTGGTATTGTTTTACGCTAATTAGACGAGGTATTCAGTCGTGCTATTTGGCAGTATTTTGGCTAGGCAGGTAACTGATGCATGTAACTATGTTTTAAATCAACATTTATAAATGGCGAATACAATGTTTATATCGGTAATAAACACTTAATTAACATTTTAGAATAAAATAGCACGTTGTCCAATTTTAATTATAATAATTAATTTGTAATATACCTAATAAACTGATGAAATTTTGATTTCTAGCAGAGCTTTAGTTGATAGCATTTAGTTTTGAAGCTATAACACTTCTTACAAAAACCTTATATTCAATTTATTTACTAAAACTGTTCTCATATAAAAACTCCCCTAAACATAACCTCAAGAATAAAGGGGATAATGAACTCGGGACCGTTGGGAATAAACGTAACTCGAGCACGTAATCCATCTTATCATTTTCGAAGTATTTTTAATGGAAATTTTTGTCCGCGGAAGAAATCCTTAGCCCACTGGGAACCGCACAGTGGGGGGATTGCTTATGAAATGTAGCATAATATATATGCTGCTAAAAACGTAAATATGTGTTTAGTAAAATGTCTTTAGCTTTTGAAATTCTAATAGAATTGAAAAAAATCGCTTCTACAATTTTTCACATTCTTAGAAAAATATTATAAGAAGTCCTCTTCCGATGGAGTGAAATTTTATGTATAATTTGCATGAAAATAGACAAAATCTCGGTGTCAATATTATAAAACGTATACAGATAGATGCAATTTAAAACAAGATAAAGTTTTAACAAAGTTCATATGATATTAAACCATAGTTATAATGAACTGCAGAATTTGTCACCGAATTTTTCAACGTTGTTAAAATTTCGTATGAAAATATACTCCGTAATTGGATTACTAGTGAAGTTGTTTAAAAACTGTGAATTTTGTATGAATGCTTTAGTTCTACACACGCGGGCGGTTGTTGGAAATTTCATTCCATTTTCCAACTTTTTCCAGACGAGAATTTATTGTTGGATGCTGGGATTGGAATTTTTATTATTCCATTTGTCAGTTTTTATCAATAGAGATTTATTTGACGAAGTATTTTATCACTTACGAATATAAAGGTAGAAGGTCAATAAGGCTTCAGCCATTAATAATAAAAAGTACTATAAAAATCCATATATTTAAAATACATTTTTTATGCGGATGTCTTTTATAGACTTTGAAACCATCCAACGGATACGTATACCCAAACTGGTTACATTTGAAAGACATAAATTCGAAGATGGTTTGAGACCACTAAAACAATGCATTGGGTACATTTCCGATGCTCGACATTTTTCATACATTTTTTTACATAGCACCGCAGTCGGGGTATCCACTAGTATAATATGTCTTGGTGGGTTACGAAACTTCTTGAAATAATTAGTTTTAAGTAGATGTCATTTTAGATTTTTTTTTTCTAGTAGGTACTCCTTAATATCTGCTAAGAAAAATATTCAATACATTTGCAATAAACAATTTAAAATAATGATTGCGTGTCATTTATTAAGAATTATAAATAATTGTAAACAAGGATATTACGATGCCTTGTTTAGCGAGCTGTACCTCTTATTTATATTTATCAAACTATGTTTATTAAATAATTATACAAAGAACATAATAATATTGTGATCATAAAATATGTTAGAAGCTGTTCATTCAATAAAACATTTGTCATATTTGGAGTTTGGACAGTGACAATAGTTTGAATTATCGAAATTTAGGTAATAATGTCACATAACGAAATAATTAAATTAATTAAGCCAAATAAAGAAAATAACGTAAAGAAAAAGTAAGTAAGTAAACGAAGCAAATAGATGATAAATAATTATTATTTCTAGGACCACATATTAAATCTAATGATGTATGTGTATTTTAAGATATAGACATTTAGAAACAACGGAAAAAAACATTAATTTGATTGTAAAGCGTCATAATTGAAGAAGGCAGGTCCATAACGTAATTTTTATGATTGGTCTAACAGTCCCTTTGGTTGTATTTTTCTTTTTTTATTTTGAGTCCGTCTTTACCACCCTCCAGAAAAGAGGGCGGTTTGTAGTCAGACTGGTATATATTGATACTTGAAGATATTAATAATAAAAAAAAATCAAACGACTTTTATTATTGTAATCAACAGGTATTTTGATGGTCGATTACTATTAAATGCATTGTTGTTTTATATCATTAAGATATTTTTTATTTTCATTTTAATTTTCAATATTTATAATGATTTCTTTTTTTGTACCTCACATGTTATCAATATTTGAGTAACATAACATTCAATAGTAAATTGATCTCTAGATTCAGTTCTGTTCAATTTTACTATAATCGAAGAAATTGCTACATATTTTTATTCCTGCCTAATTTACATTTAAGGTATGATACTGAATAAAATAGAGAAAAAAAAACCAGGAAGAAGAAGTAAAATTACAAACTTCATAAATATATATATTTTCAAAGGGATAAAGTAAACATATTAAATAGTTTGAAACACTTTTATCATAGATTTTTTAAGATGGTTATTAAAATAAATGTAAAATATTGTCGGCAATCCAGTATCAAGAGGTGTCATCGGGCTACAAGGAGCCTATTTACAGAAGTCGAGATGGAAAAAAGGTTGTTTCGAGCGATCGGTTTTTATTTGATTTGGCCGCGTTTGCTTTGAAATTAGTTCGCGTCGCTACCGACAACTCACTGTTTGTTTATGTCTTTGTAAAACGTATTATTTCGAAAAAGACAAAAAAAATTACATTCATTATTTAAGTATTTACTAGCATATAGAACCGACACCGCGAACACAATGTATGTCCCAATGAATTGGCGAACGAATCCATTGAATCAATTTTCAATGGATTCGTTCGATTTTGAAAGGAGAACGGGGGCTCAATTTTGAAAATAGAACCTCCGGGCGGGACACATTTTGCTTCGAGATGTCTGTTTTATGACATACTTCAATGACATTCATTAAGAATTTTTATAAGATTACTCTCGATATTTTATGGCGATAAAGACTCAGTTGTATGAGTCGTGATAACGGCTGAACAATCAGATCACTCAATTTTTTTAAACAGGCTTAGAATTCTTATACAAATACAACGTCTTAATTTGGATTGACAGTGAATAGGAACTGCACTTTATAAATTATTCACTAAAAGTTCATATCAATAAGCATTTTCGAAGTTGTAGCCTAACAAATTTTAAATATAGATCCTTAATAAGATTTTAGGGTTGTCCGCGATTGTTTTTGAAATAACGGTTAATTAAAAAATAAACGGAAGGTCATAACCCTTGCTTTTAGAAAAGAATTGCGCTACCCTTCAGTTATCTTTCAATTAATTTGAAGTGATACTCGACGAAGAAAAGTCGAATTTTTTTTAAATATTCCAACAAAATTTGTAAAGTAAACGGCGAACATAAAAGTTAGTCATAACAAAAACAAAGTGAAGAATCGCTTTTAAAAACAAAATACTATTTTTTTACTCGTACTTTTACATTAATAGGGCTGAATTTTGAAGCAGAAGCGTAAGTACATATTCTTAAAAAAATATGTGACGTTTTAACTCTGCGAAACAAACGAAAAATGATTTATAAAACTAACTTGGTTTAAATACTGAATATTTTGGTTTATTCAATTTTTACACATAAAATTTATCATATTTCAGAATACGTAAAAAATATAATATTTTAATTAAATACTAACGTTATATCAGTTAAGTAAATCGAGAATAGATTTAGCAAATATCGAGTTATTTTTTCATAATTAACCTTTATCTGTTTTTGGCATTTGAATTTTACAATTTACTTAATAAAAAAAAGTTTTCGATCACACAGGTCTCCCCTAATCGATCAGCGCCATTTTCCAATCAATGATGGCTCCCACCTAAAATTCATTCTATTCCGCTATTTCCCCTAACCATGCAATACCTACAATAAGACCCACTTAGAATGGAATAGTAATGGCAGCCTCCGGGACTCAGGACCCCAGATGTCGGGATTTTTGAGGCGAAATGAGCTTTCGCCTAATTTATTTTTTGCCGCCTTCTTTCCCCGAGTAAATATTGACATCATCTGCTGTTTGAGCTACGTGGATACGTCTTTAGATATTTTTCACAGCGATTGCTGAATGAAAAAAATATGAACAATAAATTAAGTGAAATAAAAATAACAATTTTATTTCATAAGTCATAATTGTCGTAACTGGGTACCTACATCATGATTATTTTTTACCTAATTTAATGTCATGTTACGTCATCTGTTTTCTTTTTCTCCGTCAACTTTATTATCGTAACCCTTTTATTATTGTAACTGCTCGGGCTTTCAGGCAAAAGTATTTAAAAATCCTATTACTTAACGTTTAGACATTTAATAAATGCTTTTAAAAAAATTATGACACACAATTCATCCCCACTGTAATTTGTAAGATTTTATTCTACGGAAACAGTTGATATTGATTCTAGATAACAAAAAGAATACAGAACGGTTTGTGTCGTATCCATACAATTCTAAATTTGACAAGACGCTCCGAAGGTCGTATCTGAGTTTTTTGCGCCGGAACCGGACGTTCGGCCCGGTGATTAGGAAATTATACGAAGGGACCGTCTTCTATCTTTTTTCTCAAGATACTCTTTCCATGCGGCTTGCGGCCTGCGTCGTGCGTTTAATGCGGCTCTTGCAATGTTCTTCAAACGGGACATTAAAATTCTACCATCTTAAATACTCTATAAGTTTCTAGATTTAGACCAGCTATACTCAACCTACGGCCCGCCGGGCTTTTGTGTGCGACCCGCCGGGCTTTTGTAGTTGGCCCATCTGGTGTTAAATTATTTTAAAACATTTGAAGTTCGCGGCCATTAGAAAAATTGAGAGCGCGCTGAGTAAATAGGTCCTACAATAATACGGTGGTATTGTTCCACCGGATGTGCAGTGTTATTATTAATACGGTAATTTGCCGTACCTATTATAAGGCAACTTATTCATTTATTTATTTATTTGTTTCAAAATACACAGCCTTTGACGGTTTAAATACGTTTAAATAAACAAAATTTAATTTTACATTTTAAGTACATGTCTGATTATATCAAGGCAACACGTCATTTTAGTATTTTTGTAAACCTTTAGGACCACTAATATTTTTGCAAAATGTAGAATTTTAATCGCTTTGAATTGGCAAAATGTTGATTTCGTAAAAGTAGAAGTACTAAAAGTTTCTGAGTTTGCTAAAAGTTGATTAGTCTATTTAATCGCCTCGCATCCGCAGGACTCATGCGTCCCCTATCATATCGTCTCTCGGTCTACCTTGTAAGTGGCCTGGCTATGCTTCCCCAAGAAATATTTGAGTCTATCTAACTATCTATCTACCTTTTAGAGTCCACTGCTGGACATGGGTATCCCCTACTTGGCGCCATTTTGACCGGTTCTGGGGCCTCTGAATCCAGCGGTTTCCCGCTGTCTTCTTTAAATCATTACTTCATCTGGCTGAGGAGCGACCAGTAGGTACTGCATAGAATTGAAGGCTTTCACATCAACCACACATAGCGGCAGGTTATATGCAACATTTTAGGAATTCAAAAAATTCAACTTTTTACGAATTTAACATTTTGGAATTCAACATTTTGCGAATTCAACATTATGGTCCTGAAGGTTGTGAAGGTAAATATAGCTAATCATGTGTTGTGTACGTAGCCCTGTAGAGTATTTGAGACGTCAAGAAATGACAAAAATGTTAAAATATACGCGATGAACGCGTTGTTTAAATCAATGTGTAACAATTGCGGAAACCTACGATTTCTTACCCATTTTATTTTCTTGCGACCCACTATACCATAGCTAACACGAGTTTGTGGCCCTTATGAAAAAAAGATTGAGTACCACTGATTTAGACCCTTTATCTAGACTCTACATTCTAGAGTGTTTATCTTAATAAGTCTATGAAAACGTATGTTCGCCCGAACCAGAATCGAACCTTACACCGATCAAACAGGATTACTGCCGACTCGGCCAAAGGGAGTATACTGTATAATCATCTTCTAGTTACGTCACCTGGTTTGCATTCACGTCATCAAAACCCAGCCTAAATAGTTGACCCGTAGTTAGTAGTCGTCAACGCCGCAAGCCGCAGCCGCATGCGGCGGTCGCACTGCCCGAGGCCACCATTAAGGTGTCGACGATTGGTTATTAAATCGGACTTACTGCGCCCTCTTTTAATTGTCTCGGCTTTTTTGTTCGCAAACAATTTCAATCTGAATTCAGAACGACCGAATTTTTACAATTTTGCTCAATGACATTCTTTTCAAAGTTGCGTTTGAAGCATTCACTTTACGGTCGCTCAGAATTCTCTATTCAAACTTTTTAAAAGTATTTTGTGAAGGTTGAATTTGGAACTTGAGTTTATGTTGTTTATTTTTTTATGTTGTTGGATACTTTTTTAATTATTTGTAATGCCGTAGATGTACTCAAATTGATCCATCTGTAGACAAAATGACAAGGATCAATAAAGATGTTGATAAATTAATAAGTTGTGGATAAAAGAAATAATTAATTTGAATAATAATACGAATGAAACAAAAAGAATTAAATTTAAACAAAACGTCACATTTAAACAGTTGTTTCAAATAATGAGAGAACTGAGGTTGATATAATTGTTAATTACATTTAATTACAAAAAAGAACAGAATCGCGGCACAGAAAAAAGGATGTATTATTTTATTGTTGCAAAGAATAAAATTAATTAGTGATATTAATTATAAGGTGCTTTGTTTTTATCCTTGACGGGTCTCGGGGACCCCTTCGCCATTGTTCACCATATGTTTCATTTTAGGGTTGAATTTCTTAAGTTCTTTTGTTTTACCGCCAATCAGTTCCTTTTTTGTTTTTAATAGAAGATGCATGACGAGTAATTTATGATTTTAATGTTTAATATTCAAGGAACGTAGACATTGAAAATAAGCATTTTATTTTTGAATGGCAGGAGTTTTGTTAACACTTAAAGTATGCTATTTGGGGTACAATATTTTATAGTAACATATTTATATCAATATTAGCTAAGCATGGCCACTTTTTCCTGTGTTTGAAAATTCCCGTGGTAACCGTTACCATAGAAACTAAATTAGCAACCATGCCAAATTATTATACCTTATTGGAAGGAACAATGACAGTTTAAACTCAGAATTTAGTTTAAACTGCTATTGATATTACGGGCTTAGTCAATTCAAAACGCTGAAATTTCTTATTTGGATTAAATCACTCACAGTATTCTCACTGGATATAATTTTTTTATTAACTAAATTAAAAAAAAAATTACATAGTTTGCTATGCATATAGTGCCTACAATACACTATAAAGCAGAATTCAGTTTTAAGTATTTTCTGTCAGTTACATATATAAAAAGATACAAAATAAGAAGAGTATTTAAATAAACGTATTAGTAAAAATTCAATAAAATAAAATACCAAATACATAAATAAATAAAAAGAAGAATAATTCTTCTCCAGTTCTGCAAAGCAAAATGATGTAATACTTTTTAGTCTAAATAGAAAATAATTGTTAAAACATTTTCATATTCATGTTAAACACTTCCTTTTTTCTCAATACATCGAGGACGCCATTTGTAATACAAAGATGGCGGTTTACATGACAATCAGCTGAGTACAATGGCCGCCGAGACAATACGGGAAAAACGTGTTTCCTGTTTTAAAACAAGTATTCTTCACTGAAACTCGTGTTTTCCTATAATAATACTATTAATGTTTTAATTAGGTTGCTAAATGTATTATCTATCTATACAAATATATAAAGAGGAAATATATCATTATAAAATATAATCATTGAATAGGCTCCGAAACTACTGAACCGATTCCAAAAATTCTGTCACTGTTGGGAAGCTACACTATCCCCGAGTAACATAGGCTATATTATATTTATAGAGTATATTGTTTTACTAGAGATCCTTAATAAAACTCCAATAATGTAACCCAAGGTGTTAAAAAATAAGAAAAACGAAGCAAAGCGAGGGTGGGTTACTCGTCTATACTAATATATAAAGAGGAAAGATTTGATTTTTTGTTTGCATTGAATAGGCTCCGAAACTACTGAACCGATTTGAATTATTCTTTCACTGTTGGGAAGCTACACTATCCCCGAGTAACATAGGCTATATTATATTTTCAAAAAAATTAGGGATCATTAATAAAACTCCAATAATGTAACCCAAGGTGTAAAAAAATAAGAAAACCGAAGCAAAGCGAGGGCGATTACTCGTTTATAAATAAAATTGGTAATAGTTTGCACAACTGGATGTAATGAGCAACTACATACCTTCCTACCGCTATCACTTTGTTTTAGGAAACTACGCTACTAATAATAATTATTATAATAGTTCAATGAGGAAACCCAATCTATTTATGTTAATGATAAATTTTTACAAGGAAGTGTAGGTAGGTAGATACAGTATTTTATTTAAAGTCAATAATTATTGCAACTCACACCAATTAATGACTTTACAGGGAAATATTTGGGTTATATTGAAGTTTTGCGTAAAAATCCGTAACGTTGTATACCATGTAATGGAGAATGCTTTAACACAACGTTTAGTTTTGGAGACTAATACAAACAAACAAACAGATATTTTCTATTTACAATATTAGTGTAGACATTTCTATACCTTAATAAATCCCCTCAAAATAAACCATTATAATCCCAAACCATAAACAAAATCGCTCTCAGATCTAATAAGAACAGATGGTGAGTCTCCGATGTTTTTATTGTAGAGATCACCGAAAAAACCGGAACTTGGTCATCAATAGTGTTGTGATTTTTTACCGGATTTTCGGAACATCTGATCGTAACAGGTGTGGAGCGGAGATCGAGTACTTAAAAAGTTACAAAGAAAGTAAGGTAATCTTGATACTAAGGGTTAAAAAGCTCAAATACTTATTTTTAAACTCATTATTCAATAAAAAAAATATTTGATATAGAAAACACTTTAATTCCCGCTATTTTACAACAGTTCAATGTTTGATATAAAAATAATTTCCGTGCAAAATTTAACGACATGAGTTAATTTTTTTTTGCATGATTTAAATTAAATTAATATATATTTTTATACAAACGTTAAACGGCTATCTGTATCGTAATTTTTATTGCGACTAATAACGTTAACTAAGTCAATAAAATCATGTAAGAATGTCAGTAGAACAACGTTAAGAAAAACCATGATTTTCCGCCATTACTTCGCTGAGTCATTGTCAAAAATATCAAAAAACCATAAACGAAATGAAATAACCGTATACAAAATAAATCTCTAAAAACCGTCACGCGAATGCTATTCTCTTTAAACCACTTGTCTCACCTCCAGGGATAACCGATACAAAAGGATTTCAACGTTCACTTATTGTCATTTTATACAAACTCACATTCGCTTCGAGAAGAAAATAAATTTTAAATCAATTCAAGTTAATTTTATTAGAGATTTTGTCAATATATCTTTTATGTAACTCCTTGCTTCTACAAGCAATAATTTATCAAAGATGAAATTTCGAAGAAAAAACTTTTTAATGCATCTAAAAATACAATTATTTTACAGTCTAATTCTGTATCCTGCGCACAATTTTTGTATCATGGAAAATGTGTTCGCCTGTATGACATAGAAGTATTTTCATGTAGGATAATAATATATGTATATTTTAATTTCAATCGCTTACTAGGGAAGCAAGCGCCTTATCCCTTTTTATTTTTTAAACTCAACTTGCTACTTAGCCCGCTCTCATTCTTCCAGAGCCGTTTCTTTAATTAGCAACAAAGAATGGATTGCGTGTCCCTTTTACTTTTTTAATTTAATTACACTGAAAGACAATGGATTATTAAGTTCAGCCATTATTATCATTATTCTGACATGCAAATTTTTGACGCAAAAATATGGGGTACTGACACTTTTGTCTAGGTGTCTTGATGCAAATAATCGGGGTAAGAGTAAACTAGCCACCTGATGGTAAGTGGTAATCGAAGCCCTTAAACATCTATAACCAAGGTATCCACCAGCTTTTTTCTGGTTCTCCGTCACCGAAACTCACCGAATATTTCACAATCAAAACTCTTCGTTATTAACCTAGTGGGTAAAAAACCTTACCATGTAATAGAAGTTGAGTACCTAAAAATGTACCTCTGCATGAGTATCTAACGTCAAAAGTCACTCAGATTATATTATAGATAGTTAAAAGTGAAACTATATAGACGGGGTATTAGGATTTTCTGTTACGAAAAAGCGTTACGGCCGCGTGGAGGGGGTAGACGATTTATCGCGTGGTGAGAGGTTAATAATAAACAACAATGAATATTTAATAACGTATATCATATTTATTCATTCAACATATTTTTTTTTAATGATTTTTGATTATTTTTTTTGAATTTTTTTTAATATTTTTTTTAATATTTTTTTTTGGAATGGTTGAAGTTTCACTTCTTCTGTGTCCCAGCAAATGATACAATAGTAATAGCATAATTGCTATTAGTAAAGTCTTAACTCCGTTTCTAGAAGTATAACAGCATCGTTGCGTGCAGTCGCGACCTTTGCAGCCGGGTTAACATGTTTATGGCTAAATACCTCTGGAACTGAGCCACACCTCGTCCGTGTCGAAATTACTGATAATGAACTCGATTATATGTCGTTAATTAATTGTTAATTAACATTTACGGGTTATAAGCATTAATATACATTTTTAAAAGATGTAACGAAGTGTAAGGTTACATCTTTTAAAAACATTAATGCTTATAACCCGTAAATGGCGGTAGTAACTCTGAATGGTAAAACATCAATTCACGTAGGTTCACATGCTATGGTTTAAATGCAAATTAATGTAAATATTACTAAATAGCCTAAGACATTACACCCTTCTATCGCCTCTGTTTTATTAGTATTGTCGTCCCAGATTTACAATTACCCCACTTATTATATTTATTCCTATAAATAGGAATAAAAAAGAATCTCCGTGCCATGAAAATTTATGTTTTCTTATTGAAGTATTATATTAATACTAGCGTATAGAACCGACACCGCGAACACGATGTATGTCCCAATTAATTGGCGCCGATCGGCTTCAATTTTCAATAGATTCGTGCGATTTTAAAAGAAGAACGGGAGCTCAATTTTAAAAATAAAATCTTTTAGAGGGACACACATTTTGTTCGAGATGTCTGTTCTATGATACTTCAATGTCTTTTCTGCAAATTTTTAAATAACGAACATGAATTTCAAGAGAGAATTAATAAATTAAGAAAAAAAAAATCTTACCGAAGATAGAAAAAAGTTTCTCATCTACTACGTGAATTCGTCCACTGGATCAAATTATACCTATCTACTGACGTTAAGGGCTTGTTTCACAATCTTCAAGTAAGTCCGAAGTAAGCTATTCGTTGGTTAAGTTGACATTTCGTGTATGTAAAATGACACTTTAACGTCACTTTAACCGGCGAATAGCTTATTCAGGACTCTACTTGAAGATGGTGAAACAAGCCCTTAGTATTCAAATTCAAAGTTATTTCCTAATATAATCATATCAATGGTATAATAATACACTTTAGCGCGTCAATTTCCTTCATCCTACCACCTTTTCAGAAAGATTTAAAAAACCGTGATAGAAAATATGTAATGAAAAACCAGTTTAAACTTACGCAAACTTCTTGTATTATCTCGAAGTGAACTATCGCAGACATAGGCTTACACACATCGGTTTTTGCAACCAGTTCAGAGCAGTATAGCACGCGGTCCCGTTACTCGCCTGATGCAACTTTTGAAGTCTATAATAACATAATAGTACACTTATCTCCTCATATTGAAGTATGGACGTATTCTTATTCTTAGTTGTAAGATTACAAGAGAAATAGTCTTAAGTTACAACATATCTAAATACTTGTTCTTAAATCGATAGTCTTATGGTAAGATTATTTTGGTTATTACTGTTTTTGTTTGATGGGACTTAAATTTTTGATATACTGTTTTTGTATTGGTCAGCTTAAAACTGTCTGATGTATTTTTAGTGTATGTATTCTCTTCTTCAATGTATGTGTAGGCAAAATTACACATTGATTTACCGATTCAAATGAACCTTAAACTAAATCAAATCAAGAATCCCCTCGCAATAAATATCAAGGCAAAGATTTTCGTCTTTCTTCAACCTCCGCCCTAACAAGCGAAAAACGCGTAAGTTTTTTCACTTAATTTGAACTCAAAAGATACTTGAGATAATTGCTCTCGCTCCTTTCAATCTCGAATAAATCGAACCCATTTCTGAACGAAAGCAATTTTCACCATTTTCCCTATTTTTTGGCATTCTTCTAGATCCGCCATTGTGAGGAAAGAATCGGTGATTAAAATTCAATTTTCGAACAATCGAATGTGGGGATGATCACGGTGCATTCTAATTGGATGGAAAGATTTGGCGCCAATTGTTTTGACAGGCCCGGCTGTTATCTTTTTAATTTCTTTGTCTACTAAAATTTATCAAATTAATATAAATTATCTTCAAGATTTAAAGTTTTAAACTTAATTTCTTCAATGGAAAGCTTGTGAAATGAAATATCACGATTGCCCAATGCAGTAATTCAACATGGAATTTCATCAATATCAATAAATTGGTAACAATGGATTTATTGTTATTGTTGTTTGTGAATATTAAAAATTAGAGAATTATTAGTTAGAAACTACACATGATTCATCGAAGCAAAAGTCCTGTTCCGTACCTAACACTTATTATAAATTTAATGGTGTGTGGTGCTAATAATAATCCGACCGCCATATGCAACGAATCCATCAAATTAGCCACGACACAGCCGGTCAACGATTTCCGAAAAAAAAACTTAACCCTTCGCTTGCCGCGTAAAAATGACTCCACAAACATAGGGCTCGGACACAATGGCCCCGGAAGATGTTTCGTACCTGTGATAAAAGCGTAAAAATTAGCATAATAATGGCGTCGGAACTATTATTTCGGGTGATATTGGCTAACGTGCCCCTGGACAGCTGCAGGCCATTTTTTGCGGGTCATTGTCCAGAATTCTTTGTTTAAAAACAACGGAAGGTCACAACCCTTAAGTTTTGACGCTTCGGAACCGGAAGAACAATGTGATGAAATTTGACGGTATGCTTTCGTTATTATTACGGATGTGCAATTCATTTTTAACGTACAACTTCTGTATCGCAATTGAGAGATAAATGTATATAATTTATGGTCATATGAACAAAATGTATTCAGGCGATAAGTTTGTTATACTTCGGTTAGAACATGCACGCTGCATGTGGTAATATTTGCACAGTATTACTTCATAGTGTTGATTATATTTTAATAATAACATAGATTCGAACATAAATTAGTAAGTATGTGTTTATACCTATCACTAAACACACACTTTTAACACAAACCCCAAACAATCTAATTCAAAAACATTCACCATTCGCATGTGACAACAATTTCTTTAACACATATTATTAAAAATTTTCAAACCTCGCAAAACTAATACGCAATAATTAAACAAGAGCAAAAAAATTAATACAGATTGACACACCAGACCCTTGGCCCCGTAAGTCCTGTTCCAAAACAGGTAATCAAAGGGTTAAGGGACAATAGTTCCGAATAGAAACAAAAAACACGAAGGGTTAATTTCGAATAGAAGATTTATGAACGAGTATTATGTTACAATTTTTTGCTCTCCAACGGTCAATAGTTGAAATATCATTTGATGACGGATACGGAAATTGAAAATTGTATAATGCATTAATTCGACTAAGGAATTATTACTGAATTATTTTTAAGTGTAAACCTACTATCAAATCGTGATACATTATTATGAAGATTGTCATAGCTGTAAATATTTTACATGTAAATCTAATTTAATTTTGATTTATTTTTCATTATGCTGGACATTTGAATTTAAGTACATTAATTATGTTTTCGTTATTGTTGCGGTGATTAAAGGTGCCTCTAATATTCCCAGTACTTATCTAATGTACCTAGTAAGTTTTGTATCTTAGTTAGGTATGTTTTGTATTTGCATTTATGTTGAAATCTGTTGCAAAATTACCCGTCTACGAGAAGGTATTTTAAAGGATATCTGTGCCTATTCTTTCTTGAAGTTACCTATTAAGTAAAAGGTAAATTCATCTTGGTTTAGTTAAAACCTGTCATATCCGTACGTTTGTCGATAACAGTGACTGAGAACAGGCGCTAGGTGTTAGGTTTGCATTATGCAGTTCCTAGATGAATCTAGGAAACTAATGGAATAATAAATCTTAAGACTACGAGCTTCTACCAAACTACATTTCAACACAAATCTTATCAAAAATAGAATCCGTTGAATAAAAACTGTAAGCTCAACTATAAAAATTAAACTGCAATATAAAACCCGATAAATGTTGAATAATTTTTGAATTTTTGAATAATCATAGGAACTCGATGTGAATATTTGAATCGTCGCCGCGTCGGGAGGATATAAAATGTCTTTTCGGATTTAAAGTCAAAGTCCACAGACAAGGGAGTAAAAATAATTGTAGAAGCGAAGTGATGCCAACCCGCGTTCACGCCGCCTTAGCCTGCAGGGTTGGCGATACTTACCATCAATTATGAAGTTCACCATCATGTGAACCAACTTGAACCACCTTCCAAGGTCCTGGTTTGATTCCCAGCGAGGCAGAAATTTGAATGCTGAGTTTGAATTTCTGTGCTCGATCTGTGTGTGTATTTGTCTTTGTGTATTGTCCATGGCACTCACGACGCATGGAAGCCTAGTGCGGGGCTATGAGTTTGTAGCGTTTATTTTACAGATACTTATTGTCTCTCCTTACCTGGTCTGCAATCAGTGATGCATTTGATCCTTACCTTCATGGCGTTCATCAGCTCACTCAGCTCAGCCATCAAAAGATGGCTGGTTACCAAAAAAATATATGCTCTTTTCTATATGTACACAGAATTCTGCCGCAAGTTGCAGCCAGCTTGAATATTTTGGAATAGAATCTTTATAACTATGAAATCGGAACAAGCAAGTTTATATGCCACAATGATATTATCAATATGAATCAAAACGTTCGGGTGGGCTTGTGGAATTATCTAAATAACAATATTATAAAATAATAAAGACGATCGAAATTAATTTTACTAGTACCTAATGATAATTTATACACTATGTTCAATGCTCGTCCAAGAAACTGAGTTTACGAGAATTTAATAACCTCACGATTAACTTTATTAATTACATACATAATACGCGTATTAAATACGCAAAATACGCCTCGATTTCTTTTACAAATAATTAAGTATAATAAAAACAGTGTTTTCAAATTAAAACAGAAATTAAAAGTTTCAGCTACGTTTGGAATAAAACCGGTTTTAACTGGGCCGAATCGTGCTGCAGAACAAAAAAAAATGCAAAACTACACATTAAGATAACGCTAAAACTAAGTGGAGAAGTCGTTAGCGGCAACCCTGGTACAAGTTCGGGAAAACTTGCCAACTAGTCTTGTTCCTTTTGCATTTTTCTCAACACAAACGCTTATTTTTTTTTTTCTTTTCCTCCGTTTTCCCTCGCCCGCTTGAATCTTTTTACTCCTCTAGAAACGTGTACCCTTTTCAGGAGTTGGCTGGCTATCTTTCTTAACTTGACTGTTCGGAACAGTGGAACTGTGGAGTCGGGAACAGCTTCTTTTAGACTTTTTGTGTGAAATGCTGTATTTACGAATTAAATAATATATGTATACTTATGTAAATTGTAGGGTAAAGTGCTTCTAAAACTGATTTAAGTTTTTAAACCTCATAAAACTGGATGCTTCCGACTGAATCTCCTTTTAATACAAGGATCATGAATCTTTAATTTAATTTTGGTATAAATATATCTTAGTCGTCAAGAATCTCTCGATATGCATCTTAAAATACGAAATCGCCTCTTTATTTTTGTAAACTCAATTTGTTTGCCCTTCATAGTTAACTATCCTATCTCGGTATGTTACGATGGATCTCAATTGCTGTACCGCACTGACATACGGATAACAAACTCGTGTATCTTCGGTACCTTATTCGGTGGTATGTAGCCACGTTGTAGTGGCTATGTGAATCGTTAGGGGTATTTGGATAAATACGAACCGATCACTTTTCTGGTAATAGATAACTGAATCATGAATAATTAATAATAACAAAAGTGAATATCGTAATAGGTTCTTTAAAGTTTAATACAATCGATAAGTAATAGGCAACCTATTGTATACTTAAACAATTTTTATAGCAGCACAAAAACATTCAAGATTATAACAATTATTTAGTATTATATTTAACATAATTAATGATTAAATTAATTAGACATTTAAATTCACAGCAGTCTCCAAGGATTTCACTGCTCCTTGAAAACTCCTTTAAGTTTTTATTTGACCACTGAAGCATTCGCGAGATAGCACCGCGGTGAAAATTAAAAAAAGCAGTCGGAAAAATAAGGAATCCACTTGGAATAAAACTTTGTTTCACCGTGGGAAGGAACGCTTGGAGAATTGAAGAAACATTTTTATTGCGTAACTTTGCAATACTTAAATAATTTACGTTTCGTTATTCAAATTAGCGTAAACAACGCTTACAAAGACGAGTAATAACGTGCTTTATTAAATCGAACAAAATGGCCGCCAATATGCATACATTTAGCGGGCCGTCAATACTGGACAAATTTCGCCCGGTCGACGCAGGTGGAATACTATTATATTTTTTTCATGCCCGCTGCCTCCCCCAAATAGTTGGGGGCGAGGGGGTTCGATAGTTGGGGAGTGCGTGACCCCACCCCGACCCCCTGACGCCCCCACACGGCGGGAGGGGCGTTCGACCCCTCACGCGGGCCATGCACTTACCATGTGAGCCTGCACAAATTCAGGCCCAATAATTTAAATTTCCGATCGGTTTGATTAATGCAATATTAATGTTGTAATGTATTTCGACGTTTTACTGTAATTGTTTGGTATTCCAAATTATAATTATCGTTGCGTTACAGTGTTAGAATAGGTACGAATTTTATTTCATTATTAGCGGTTTACTGCTACCATAATACATATTAAGTGTATTTTATTAAGCAAAGCATGCTTAGTAAGTAGTTTTACTGTATTATTTGTGTAGCTGATAATTATTTTGGCGTGCATAAACAAAATTATTGTATTACAATATAATAGATATATCTTAATTTAACCGCGGTTTCCTTGTGGACCAACTACATACATGTACTTACAATTAGTTGTGCCATCCTAAGAAGTGTTCCTATTGATACAACTACGCACAACTACGCACAACTAGGCGTAACTATTTTGTATAATCGATTCCTTGAAATACAACTATAGTGAAACAGTACAGTATGTGTATTAAAATCGAAAGGATAAACATCGGTGTTTAAACAAAAAACCACAAAAAAAAAATAAGTTGTGCCAATGGGAAGGAAACCGCGAATTTAACGACTAAGTATGAAGGTATCAGATGTTTTCAGGAATCCATCCATCCTAAAGTCCAAGGTAACCTAGGATAGGCCCACGTCTGGGCTAGGCTAACTATCCTAGCGTTAGTTTCCAGGTTGCTAAAGTCTATACCATTTTGATATTAGTACAACCACTTTGGCAATCAGGTTTTCAGGGTATTTCAATGCTCTTCAAATAAATTGTGTTTCAGTTGCTCTATTGAAACTAATTGGCGAAAAATCGATTTCTACGCCTACATCGCTGTTGCAGTGGTAATGCGACGATACATTGATGATGTCTTTACACATGGACGTGCATGAACGAAAGTCACTTACCACCCAGTTGCTTTCTGGTCGACTACTGATAGGGTTAAAAGTTTAAAAGATATTAGGTATGTCCAGTAGACCAGTACTTATTTATACTGAGGTCATTCAATCGGCAGACAATAGCCTTCAACTGTAATCAATGCTAAATAATAAAAAAAATATTATTAAGGATATTACTAATAAGTTCGGTTTACACGTAACCACCCTCGCTTTGCTTCGGTTTTCTTATTTTGTTACACCTTAGGTTACATTATTGGAGTTTTATTAGAGATCCCTAATTTTTTTGAAAATATAGTATAGCCTATGTTACTCGGGGATAGTGTAGCTTCCCAACAGTGAAAGAATTTTTCAAATCGGTTCAGTAGTTTCGGAGCCTATTCAATGCAAACAAAAAATCAAATCTTTCCTCTTTATATATTAGTATAGATTAAGCAGATAACTAATTTTTAACTGAAAATTTACAACATTGTCTGTTTACACGTATTAATTTACTTATAATTTAATTTAGCACAAATTTAATTTAGCACAAATAAGAAGAATGTGGCAAATGCTAAGCCCTTTGCTTCTGATTCCAGGATTTATGGATAGTTTTGACAATTTAACGACAAAATTTTCCGGTGTGACAAATAATATTTCATCCGTCGACAGTAATACTGACAAAATATTACAAAATTAACTAGGAACATCATCAATCAGTGCAAAGCTAAATCACACGCGTTATTATCACTGAAAACATGCAAGAATTATTCGTATACAAGTCAAAATGGCGGTGCGTTCCAAATTCAAAAATAAATTCGCGGCGCGCCGTCGGCATTCGTTTTAAAATCGACGTGCAACGGGCAACGTTCAAACGATGGAATTACTTTTAAATTGAGAATTTATTTCTCTCTGTGATACAGACTGTATTACATTTTTTATAGTGGATAAGTTTTTCTGTATCTACTGAAATCCTGAACTTAAAACTGAAATTGTTAGCAATATAAATTCTTTTACAGTTTGACTGTAAATTTTCAATTTAATGAAACAAATTAATCTGAAAAGGGATAATAAAATAGTTCCTAGAGAATAAAGCTAGAACAGATATCGAAATCTAGGTTCCCTAGACTAGCAGAGTGAAGCCTACGCACTGGATTTACATACAAAAGTGCTTCCCTGTACACGCCGTGCCTTTTGACTTGAGCGTGGGCCGGCATTCTTGGCTTTCTAAAGTTAATCTGTTTGTTGAAACTTTAAAAGGAGAAAAACTTTACTGAAAATATTCTACTTTATTGTTTTTGCAGGTTTGGGATATGCTTTTGTATTTTAAAATGTGCTGCTAGATTTACATGCATGTGCGATAATTTTACAATAAAAAATACTTAATTCCTATTTACTTAAGTTATATAAATGCCTATTTCTCTACTGGAAATAAGTCTCTTGGAGTAGGCTTACTGGACCGTCCTAATGAATACCAAATAAGTATACGTAACCAAAAACACGTCCTTTTTCAAATTAATAAATAATAATAATAATATATCTTTATTTCTCTCTTCACAAAACAAAAAAGGCTCAGGACTAATGCCCCAACTCAGAGTCACTAACGGTTACTTAAATCGCTCCTTAGTAAAGAATCACCATACAAATTCTGTACTAAGGAGCGATTTAAGTAACCGTTAGTGACTCTGAGTTGGGGCGTAAGTGATTCTATCTTATGTTCTAAGTAAAGTTATTACTTTGTGAGAGTCTGGAGTCCGTACAAGGGTAACCTGTATGACAGATCTCCAAGCCCTCTCACCCCGGAAAGGTTGATATCAATAATAACAACTTAAATAAAAGATTACAATTTTCATGATATTAACTTTTTGTACTGTAAGTGAAATTGATAAATACAAATAGGTATAAAGTCATAACTCTGTCTCCTAAACTAAGTCATTATTTAATGACCCAACAAGTAGGTACCAATTTCGTAAACAAGTAATAGTTACGACAATAAAACCTATTTTCTAACAAGGAACAATTAAAAGACAATTTTTCGTGTTCCCTTCAGTAAAGGTTATTTAAAAGCGATTACCAATCAACTTTAACCAATTGCGGGTCATAATTAAAGGTTCATAGTAACTGGCCAGACACGCATTGCATTAAACCTTAAGCATTTATTTTATGTTTTACTCATTTATACCAACTTAGTAACAAGTACTTGGTACCAACCATACCAAGTTATACGAATGTCGTTATACCACGCTGGTGTAAAACGATGCAAAGTAGAGCGATACCTTTAAAAAATTAAAGTAATAGGGTTTTAAAAGTTAGTGTTAAGGTAAGTGAGTTTAGTCAAGGTCTTACTTATATTAATTACAAAAAAACTGTAAAAAAAAGTAAGTTAATATTTCGTTTGATTGCAATAAGAATTTATTAATTTCAGTAAGAGGCTCTACATTTTTTTTGCTGAATTAATGCAATATTTATCTAAGTTGAATGATAATTTGATTTTAAAGAGATAATGTGCATATCTACATATTATTTTTTTTCAAAACTATGTTAAGTATAAATTTTATGTAAAAGTTTATTTACATTATGTATATTAATTTATTAAGACACTGCATAAGTTGTTCATATTTGACAAAATAAAAAACATGAAAATATGGCAGAATATTAAAAAAAAATCTGAAATTAATTTTGTAACAAAAACGCCATAATTAAATTCGTAATAGTATCTATAACTTGCAGAACTTTGAAAATATAAAATTCGGTTAAATTTTTTGAATTTAAAAGACAAATTCTAAAGTCAGTTTCACGATATTCCCGCATGAATTAATACCGATAAATATTATTACAATCTGAGTAGATACCATCCTTTAACCAACGTGCATCGTTCAAACTGTGCTAAGGCAAACGCCTTTCCCTTCTCTACATTTATTCATAGAGAAATAACAAAAATAACCATAGTCAACACTGGCCACTCAACTCTGAACCGCCGCGTCTCTTTCATCTTTGACATTACAGTCCATTCCGGGGTATTTATGATCGAAACGAGGGCTCAACTTACAGCGGTCGGTTTTACGCGTAGGTTGTATAGCTTGAAAAATGGTTGCTTGGCTACAATAGTATAGAGAACGGTGAACCCGGAAGAAATATTTGCCATGGACAAGATTTAATCTGTGCTCCGGCGGGATCTTTTTAGATAGTCTGTGCGTAGATGAGAGAAATGGCGCGATTAGAAATGGCGGGAAACTCTGACAGTTGTGTGTCAATTTTAGTAATTTAGTTTCTCATTCGGCGTTGTGATCGTTGTATATTTACTTATTTATATTTATTTTGTTCGGTAAGAAAACAGCTGGAGAACGAATGCAATACAAAACTTTCTAATGACTTAGCAGAATACTGATAGAGGATCTTTGCTCAGCACTCGGAAAGATAACTTAAGGGATGTTAAAATAACTTTCACATAATTTGCATTGTAAGATTTCTAGTGTTGTACGTATTGATATTCCTTATTTAATTTTATAAATAGCTTTAAAATATTATATTTTTTTAATTTTATAAAAATAATTTTATAAATAAAAATGTGATATTATGTTTTTTTAAGTAATAAAATTATTCCATTATCCAATATATTTAATTTTAACAATACTATGATCTAATAATGATTTAAAAAAATATTTATATTTTATAAAGACTAACGTTAATTAAATACAAGATGTTAATTGCAACAAGATCATTCTTTTTATAGTTATTTAGAATAGAACAGATATGGTCCAGTTTCATAATGTATCGTTTTACTGTAACCCGATCGAGAGATAGATGAACGGACCGTTGATTGATATGACGCGAGTGAGTTTTAAATTATATGCTACTTTTGTATATTAAATACGATATAAATACAAGTAGGTATACAATCTAGTAATAAAATTATATCAAACATCTCTAATTAAGGAAATTTCTAAGTAAGTATTTTCCTGAAAATTCAATCTGGTACTTTTGATGTAGGTATACCATCCAAAATGTTAACATTAGCATTTAAAATTATAATATCTCAATGCTCCATTTATATAAATCCAAGCACTCATGCACCAAAATAAGATTGAGAAATTTTAAAGTAATTTCGCGATCAAACACAGTTAAATCGAGATAGTGCCACTTACTAAAGATTGATCGAGGCAACCACAACCGATTTAAATGATCCCAATATTTTAGCAACTTTTACTTGACTAGTAAAATAGTAGCCGTAATACCGCGAACCGTTAGGACCAATCGACCATAGTAATATTTCCATGCTGTGTCAAACGTACTAGTCATATATCTAGTCGCATCTAGGAAATAATTCTACAATATCTTTTGCTTACGAATGCCCGCGTGTGCATACGCATTCTTCACAAACATGCAAAAACACAACCACACTTAAACGCAAGGACTATACAATACAAGAGATAGTACATGTGTGAGTGTGTGAGTGTGTACAAGTGTGCGTGCGTTCAATGACCTATGCATTTGCTTCGCGTACGGCTAAAAGTATGCATTCGTTTTATTATGGTCTTATTTTAAAAATGGTTCGCTCTGTTCGGTTGGGTTAGGTCGCGGTTGAGATTTTTGGCGCCATTTAGGTCTCGGTGACTGCCAGGTCCTTGACCTTTTGTTATGTAACCGTGTTTTTATTCTGTAGTATTTTTTCTTTTGTTCCTTATAAAGATCAATGACTTTGTAAATCTGAAGTTTTAGACTTTTGCTTTAGTCTAATTTTAGTTGTCATAAAAGCAAATTTTTGACGAATTTTTTTTTATTGCGATTATAGAAATAATATTACCGTGTACTTAAAATAAAGACCGTAGGTACCTACAACCGCAAGACCTAATCTTAGTGTTTCCACGCATATATTTACCATCGTCCATCACTAATTCATTCCAAGTTATGAATATAATTATAAAAGATAAGATACCAATTATGTTGTACTCAGCCAGATACTCATCACGATTAATTATTGACAATTAACTAAGAAACTATGAGGATCGTATTGTATTATTATAATTTTTATGGCACTCTGGGAGGTATGGGTCTTGGAACCATAGATCTATTGATATCCGCATATACTACTTCCAAAGCCTAATTCAACAAGATCTTATTGAAACTAGTAAGGTTCAAAACTTGCAACATCCAATTAATACGTAAAGTTTATTAATGAGTTAAAATGGTGATTAATACAGACACCAAGTGTACACGTAGGAAGTGACTGCGTTGTAAAGAAACGAGTTCTATCGCTTAAGGAAAGGGTTCCATAGCAGTCAAGGCGCACAAAAGCTTAGCGCTCTCTAAAATTTTAAACTTTGAAAATTTGAGCCGAATTGGAGCGGCTTGGAATACTAACTCCAATCCCACGTCGGATGGATGTCTTAAGAGGCGACTAAATCCGGCCCGCTGGTGGTAGGACCCTCGGATTATACTGGTAATATTGAATTTAATTTTTAATTAATAACATTAATACTATTATTATTTCCCCATGGGGTTTGCCTGGATAGCTACCACCCTTGAGCATGAGTCAGCCGCCAAACGGCTCGTCGTGTTCCGGCTGGGGGCTTGAGAGCCAGTTCTTTCTTTCTTTCTCTTCTCTCTTCCTTGGCCCGCAACGCATCAGTGATATCTTTGGTGTTGCTGATGTTCATGGGTGACGATAGCCACTTACCATCAGGTGGATCGTCAGTTCGTTTGCTGGCTATTTCCATTAAAAAAAAAACTGGAACATTTTAAAATTCGAAAATGTGATGACTCATGTTTTATAATAGAAATTAAATATAGAATAAAAAAAAAACTCATTTTAGAAAGTTTTCATTTTAGATTTCGTCATTTTAAAACCAAAATGCATTATTATACATTTTATTGCTACAATATGAAACAAGTTATTATTATTTAAGAGATATAATTATGTTTATTATTAGTTATTATTATTATTTTAAGTATTATCCTATGTACTTATTAGTAGGTACCTATATACATACATAATTATATTATTTCTATCTGTCATTACATTGTGTCTTACTAGAGTAAGTAGCTTTTTACGCACATTTTACGACATAAGCAAATTAATGAGTCATTATTTAACCAACTGGTTAGCTCAGTAAGTGGAACGTTATATTGCAATCGGTGCCTGAAGACACCGCTATGCAGTGTTTTCACTAGCATTAGGTATATTGTTATAGATATCTAGATCCTAGCCGTACTGGATTAGAATTCTGACTGCATTGCCATGCTGGCATACCAGCCGTAAGAGGCGACAGTAGCCCACCCGTTGTTAGTAAGACTTCATACAACGATTATTTATCAGTATTACTAAATCATTAATAGTATTATTAGTTTTCTGTGAATCCTGGCTAGCTACAACTCTCGAGTCCCAACCGCGAAACGACTCGAAAACAGGTATCGAATGATTAAATTGAACTTAAGAAGTAACTAATAAAATGCTCATACAAAAAGTAATCAAACAAACATTTAAGCAGCAACCCCCCAAGACTAAAATGCCTTTTTCTTACAGTGAATAACACCCCAAATCCAAGACTAAAGTGCCTCTTCCTTCCAGGCGAGCGTCCCTACAAATGCCACCTCCCCGACTGTGGACGAGCCTTCATCCAGCTGTCCAACCTGCAGCAGCACCTCCGGAACCACGACGCCCAAGTGGAGCGCGCCAAGAACAGACCATTCCACTGCAACATCTGCGGCAAGGGCTTTGCCACTGAGAGTAGCTTGAGAACACACACCGCTAAGGTGCGTATCTAACACAAACTGTTCTATAACACACACTTTCTATATAACACACACTTTTCTATATAACACACACTTTTCTATATAACACACACTTTCTATATAACATCTTTTCTATATAACACACTCATATCCCCACAGTAGGATTCACTGTGTCGCGGGTGGTCTACAACAATAAAAAATCACTACCTGAATAACCTGATAGCAAGTACTAAGTCTATCTGCCAAATACGTACTCGCAGGCGATGTTGCTACGCTACGAGATTGTCTTCAACATTTTTTCCTTAGTTAAATCCTTAAATCAACTGCAGTAAAATAAATAATTTTGCACTCTTTAAATAAAATGAAAAACATAAAATTACAAATACATATCTCAAACTTTTTATTCATCTATTTCAATTAGTTACAAAAGTTTTTGCACTTAATTTAAATGGATTCTAACATTATTTTAGAAACATTTTACTTTGGCTTTAGAAAGTTTAATACGGCCGTTATTTTACAGAACTTAAAAATACCATTAATTAAAAAGTTTCATAAAAAATCTAAAAGATAACTGAAAAGCTAAGCAGAATTGCATAAGATTTAAGAATAGTGGAAAATTTTAAATGCTATTATTTTATTTTATATTTTAAAATCATCATGAATGTTTTGTCATTGGTTATAATAATTAAATGATTAAATGAATCACCTATACATATTCAGATAAAATATACCCCAAGATAAAATAATTAGAACATTATCCTGTCCTCTTGCATTTCATAACCAAATGGCAGACTTGGTCGGTGGTCACTCTTGAACAAAGCAAGTGATAAATAATTTAAAGTACGAAAAATTTATGAAAAATTTGAATATTATTTGATTTCAGTACACTACTCTAATAAATTGTTTCAACTTAATCTACTTAATTATAACAAACTTCGATTGATTTTGAAATTTTGAACTTTATAATATTTACAATGTCGTGTATTTTATTTTACAATTAAAATTGTGGCAAAAATTATTTTATGATGCATACTGTTTCAACATTTCGGCTACGATTGAAACATTTAATTTATTTACATTAACAATTGGCTAATTATAATTTACTTGTTTTTCAAAATTCCATTCCCGAAAATTCCCTTTGGCCGTTATGTATGATTTCAACATTTTTATGATTTTCGAAATTCCCTTTGAATGTTGTTTAATTGTGTTTTATATGACGATGCTAATGTTTGCACTGCTATGCCCCCACGCCGTCCGGTGGAGTAGGAGCTTCAGCTGCATCTTGGTGTTTTGCAGCAACATGCGGCACTCATGATCGGTGGGGCAACTGCCACGCCTTGCCCCATTTGCCACAAAGTCGTTTTCGGTGGCGAAGCCCTAGTCGAACATATGAAGAACACCCATAAGGACCCGAACGCGTCCGGCGTTGCCAGTAAGTTTCTGGATGGGATGTCCAGTTTTTCGGTGATAAAGGAACGCCATCTACTCGTATTTCTGTAGATACGGTTTCTTTTCTTTAGGAGGATTTAGTTAAGGCTAGATTAAGTCGTCTCTTTTGTTATGAGTGTTGCCAAATTTTTTGATTACGACAATTTGATGCAATTTTAAATACATTGGCCGCTTTTTCAAACGCTCTTACAGATGAGAATTTAGCTTTAAGATTTGTCACTGGAAGTCTCGTAAATCTAACTTCTCAAGCGTCATAAAGTATCCACTTTCAGTGGAATTTCTAAACGCGGTGTACTTAACTGTTTATTTTGCTAAAATTTTCGCTATAAAGAGCTTCCAGACGACATAAAGCCATGAGGGGTGTTGGTTTTAAAATCAACGAAACAAAAACGTATCGTTTCCACAAACCTTAGTTAACTAAATAAGTAAGAGAACTATCCGAGGGATCGGCTGTTATTGTTTCAGCATTATTGGAAGGGTAGAGTGTTTTGCAAACATTTCTTGCTTCAAACGACCGATTCTTCGGATGGCGTGCCAACTTTATTATCATAACATGTTTTGTTTATACATCTTATAGTTACGTTTTCATCATTTTCAACAGCCGACGTCACTACCGTTAATTGGTTATGTTTTGGTTTTTGTTCTTTAGTTCCGTTTATTTAAGTTTCATTAGTTGTTAATGTTAAGGACGACGTTTTGTTAAATGCGTCATCAACATCCCCAACTTATGTATCTTCATCGTTACGTTCACCAAAGTATCCTTCTTCAAGAGCAAAAGCAACGCATTTAACGGAAACTCGTTCTTCTGCGAACTGCACTAACAATGGAACTAACCGGTTTGTTTTTTTTTCTCCCTCCTAACCCACTAACCTGCCACTCCTTATCTAATCCTGGTGATGCTGGTGAAGGTCCGCCTGCCACATCACCGTACCCGGCGCAAGCTAAACCAACTGATCCTTATATAGCGAAGCGGCGGACGGCCAACCACCCGTGCCCGGTCTGTGGGAAGCACTACGTCAACGAGGGGTCCCTGAGAAAGCACCTCGCCTGCCATCCCGAGACCCAGCTGACCAGCAGCCTCCGAATGTGGCCTTGTTCTGTGTGCCAGGCTGTGTTCACACACGAAAGCGGTGAGTTGCCAATGTTGCCAAGTTGTCAATCTTTCACTGAGAAGTTAAGGATTAACCTCCTTGAGACTAAAGATCTGATGATTCCTTGACAAGACAAAAGGTAGTCAATGCTGAAATATGAGAGGTTTTGAAAAACCTTTCAATTTTTTATTCAATAAGATTACTCACTTAGCTTTAGCATCTTGGCTATAGTAATGTAGAATGCCGAAGAGTTCTATGACAACCATTGAAAATGATGTCTACATTTTCAGGACTTCTCTCCCACATGGAGCATATGAGAATGGAGCCGAAACATCAATTCGCGGCGCAGTACGTGCTCTCGCGAGCGGCCGCGGAGAGACGAGAGAGAGACATTCTGGCTGCCGTATCTGCCTCTGCTGGGGGCTCGGGCCTCCTCAACCTGGCGCCGCCCTCACCAGCGCACTCCGACTCCTCATCCAACGGCCGCCTCTCATCCTCAGCTGGCTCCGAAGCCGGCGCTGCCGTCAACAAGCTCACCGACCTGCTCCGAGCTAACAACGGCCACCAAGCGTATGGGGACGAAAGAGTGGCAGCCATCGCCGCAGCCGCCGCCAACATGATGGCCCAGCCCGGGGAGGGAGCCAACCCGGTGCAAGTGGCTGCCGCCAACCTGGTCTCCGCGATGCGCCAACAACTCGCACGGGAGCCTCCACCACAACCACCACCAGACACCCCGCCCGCTCCAACAGAAGCTGCGCTTAGGATTCAGCAAGCGGAAGCGCTGCTGCGAAGTCAGGCTGAAGCGCTTCGGTTGGCGGTGTCCCAGGCCGCTGCTGCTCAAGCCCAAGCCCAAGCGCAAGCGCAAGCCCAAGCTCAGGCCCACAACCCGGAGACGGTGAGTCCATTGCGCCATAACGGGGGATTCCCCGCGCCGCCGGACGCGAGTGGCCAGCTGTCTCCAGAACTAGTGGAGGCCTTCCGAATCGCGCAGGAGCAGCGGCTGGAGCAGGCGCTGAGACTCCACGACCCGAGGATGCTGGGGTTCAACCTGCCGTCACCAGCGCAGCAGGCGGCGCAGGCAGCCCAGCAGGCCGTGGCGGCCCAGCAGGCCCAGGCGCAGGCTCAAGCCGCCCAGCAGCAGCACCTCCAGGCCGCCCACGCCGCCCAGCAAGCCGCCCAGCAAGCCGCCCAACAAGCAGTCCATCTCCAACAAAACCCTCAGCCATGAAAATTCACCTATTACTAATCCGATGCGATTTCGCATAGAAAACCTGACAAAAAAGAATTTCGTATACAAGTTGTGATCTATTGATTGATTTTAAAATTTTGTTTCGGAGAAGAAATCGTCTCTGGTTAGTGATTGAGTTCGTTTTCAGTGACAGTTCGTAACTTTTTGGATAAAATAGTTTGTTTAACGTAGATGACTAAATTATATTAAAAACGGTAACAATACTTAGATAGAACAGTCTGTTGTAAATAGGGATTGTTTAGTGAAAATGAATGTTTTTGTAAATATATAAAAGTATCTAAATTAGTCGAATGAACAAAATGGAACAAGCACTCGCCCGATCAGTAACTATATTAGTACGGTAGATATGGACAAGTTAGTTCTGTGCAATCTTCGGTCATTATGAGTTTGGTAATTGGTTAGGGTGTGGTTATTATTAATTATATTATTGACTATTGAGATAATTATATTTATTTTTTATTAGCTTTACCACAGAGCAGTGTATTTCTTAGCTTAGTACAAACTTTTGGATGTGCCAAACTGTTCGAAGCACGATTTATCGCATTTAGCGAGACTTTGCAATATTTAGTTGCGTTATAAGTTTCCATAGGATATTTTACTATAAGAATAGATATCTTTATTTAATTAATTCGAATATCTTTTATCTTTTTCACGCAATAACACGTCTTATGCTAGTCACGTTTTCGAACGCACAAATGTTCTATTTAAAAAAAGATATCAAAATTATTTTATTATACTTGTTTCCATGAATTATGATTCGTTGTTCCTTGGCTTATTAATTTTATTATTTCGAATGCCATATTAGTGATAGTTGTACATAGGTTAGGCATGTTACGCGATGTTAACGCTTCAGTTGTCTTAATGGAGTAACAAGTTATTTTTTTCATGAAGTTATTATTTTTGACGAAAAATATCATTATTTACAAGTGATTTTGTACAGTTGTATATAAAATAATCGACTATTATGTTTTCAGAAGACTGCCGTTACATTTTTTTTTGTAAATAAAAATCAAATATCGACGCGATGGAAGAACAGGAATAAAAAGAATAGCGACTTTTCACTGAATCGATACAGAGACATGAGACAATATATAGAATAAACCTAAACAATTGGACGAGTCGAAGAGCTAAATAAAATACGCAAATAAAAATATATTTACACCTTGCCTCGACTTAGATATACCACGAATGGACAGAACCACACGAGACATTCTTTCAAACACGGACTCAGACGTAATAATAGCCCGAATATTTAATATTTTTATTTTCATTTCATACACAAATACAAACTACAATAGCCCAATAAATCATTCGTAGAATGGTTGAAGCATTTTGCTTTTTACACAACCCACCGACTGCCGACGTGAGGCGGTTGCCGCAATAGTTTTATAGTTCACACGATTGGAGAATTGTCCAACTTCTCCATAATTTTGGACAATTTTGCAATTCTCAGTAAGAATGTCAAGTGTTGCCGAATATTAATTCTTTTAATATTATCACCATGTATTATAAATAAGTGACGGTTCGTGCGCCGAAAGACGTTCCGGCGTGTTTGGACGGACGGACCGGATTATTCTTCTTATAATCGTAAACATAGGTAAGGTACTAGTAAGCTGATTTAACGTACGTAATTATTTCATTCTTGATTAATATTGGTCCCCGGCGGCGCCCGCTGCTCCGGGGCCAATGTACATAGAGAAAATCACAATGCAATAGCCCAAAAATTGTTTATCATTTTTGTGACCTTTGGTTGTGGATGAAGATTTAATTATATTTCTTTATTTCTCGTTAGTTAATTTATGAAATACAAAACTTTTCGGCGTGTTGTTAATTATTATTTGGAATGAACAGGCCAGTTACGAGACGCGAAGGTTACCCGATGAAGATTAAGTTTTCTAGGAAACGTGAATCGTCACATTAGACCCAAAACAAAACAATTTTCGACTGAACAAACGAAATCAAAAAGCAATTTTTGAACAATCGTAACAAAAAATCGAGTGAACGGATCGCTATTTATGTAAAAAATCCTCATAAATTTAATATATAAATAAATTTAATATAACAACAAAAGAGTTCCTATGAATATTGTATAAATGGTATTGTTTTAAATTTAGGTCATAGTAGAAGGAAAAATTTATGGACGTTTGGTATTTTTAAAGTTATAATTAATGAAACATCGTGTTAGGGAACTGAACTCGGCTCGAGTTGTACAAAACGAAAAAGCACGGATCGTGTATCCTACATTAGATGTTTAGCAAAAGTTACGTTTCCAAGAAAGTGTTCAAGTCCCGTCTGGGCGCTCGCGTGGCGGTCGCGTATTTGTAAAAATTGACGTTGTATTTTCGAATTAAACATTTTTAAATTTAAGATAAGAATTATTCAGAGTAAGTGAGGAAAATACTGCAAAACTAGTGAATTTGGTGCGCCACGCGAGGGCGCAGGCCCATTTGTATTTTCTGTGATCATCGAAAAGGAATAGTTATAAAGAAACAGATCGTGTCTGCGAGTCGTCAGAGGTTATTTTTAAGTTTTCGACGATTAAATTTTTTAATGTTGAATGGAAAAAATTTGAAAAATGAAATTTTTTCTACATTTATTTTATGATGAAAAATTCCGTAGGTAAGCTGTGTACATTTAATATTATAAAGCCTAACTCAGCGGCGGTGGAGAACCCCGACCGCACTTTCCGCACACGGTTTCTCCACTTCTCCACTGCCGCGTTTAGTTACAATAGTACTGGATTCTGTTGATGTCACCCGTGGGACCTAGTGATCCCACCATTTTCTTAACTAAGTGCGCTGTTGGTAAGTTCCTGTTGAGAAATGGATATGGCACCTCTACAATGTAGTTTAATTGGCTCATTAATATTTACAATTTGATAATTGCGTTGAAAGTTTTGTTACTAGACGGATAAGTTGAATGTTATACACGACGCTTCTAGGAAGATTGGTGCGAGAACGATTTCACTTTTAGACAGGATAAAACAGAATATACAAAATATATCAAAAATAGTTTTTACAGTCCGATTTACATATTGTTATATTTGATAATGACTAGGCTATTTGAACTTTCAAACTGTGATACACTTTTGGCGTTTATAAATTCTAGATCGGTGTTTCTCGCACCAATTTCCCTCCGAACGACCGTGTGAGTCTATGACTCAAACAAATTAATATCTGAGACACAAGTCTCAAGAAAAGTCGACTGATAAATTCAGCGACAGGACAAATACGAGGCCTAAAAAATCTTGGTGATTTTCCAGTAAACTGATTTCAGTAAAAAAACACTTGAAAATAGACAAATGTTTCGAAGTACCTAGTCTTCAAGTTTTCAAATAGAAATAAAGTTTTGGCGATTAAATACTGAAAACAGTTTTAACGGAAAAAGTCACTGTTTCATAAATACATAAATTTGCAAATTCCATCTTGCGATTACATTACATTTCTTATTTCAAAGTTAACGTCATTGCGAAATGTATTTTAGGTTAAATGCATGTATTGTTATAAAATCTTTACAACTTTGCGGGGAATTACACTTATTCTCCAAAATATTCAAATGCCTTTAAGTGTTAAAGTTTCTCCACTAAGGCATTTAACATTGGACACGTTTCGCAATGTTGATTGTTAAGTTTTTAATTAATCAATTGCTGTTGATTTGAATTAAGCATCCTTATTGACTGTTATCGTTTCATTTCTACCGCTTGTACGTTTCTGTTGAATTTATCAGCTTGTTTTATGAATATTTAGCCAAATATACACGTTTATCGTAAGTTTAGTGTAGACAGGATAGCCAGGTTTTCATTCATACTCACATACTTAGTATTGTATCTTATTGTAAGTTAGCGTAACGTAATGTAATGTAAAAGGGTTCGTTTATAAAGTTACGTATCTTCGAACATTCGGCTCTTATAAACGGACCCTCCCAACACTTGCTAAGTATAAACTTCTAATGTAACCGTTGCTTAGTTCGTGTTGATAATGTAGTGAACAACGAAATAAAAACCACATAAATACAAAAAAACTGTGTACCTCTATGTCATACCTAATGGAATTATATATTTGTGTGTTAACCGATAAATACACCCTACTTGCGTGTCATATCCATTTTAAAATAGAACTGGTTTGGAACAAAAACTGTTTTGAGAATAACTTTATTTTTAACAGCAAAGGAAGATTATGATCAAGGTTGAAGAACGTTATGAAAAGAAAAAATTAATGAATTTTCAAATTAAAAAATATATTTAAGTGTGACCTGTTTCTTTATTCTTTTTATGTTAAAATTCCTGATAAATATTTATATTTGATTAGAGATTATCCTTATTGAAAATTTCAAATTTACACAAAATAAATTGTCATTTAAAGGAAAAAGTTATAGGTACCTATGTTGTAAAATTGATTTAAAAGGAAGCCAACAGCGCATTGTTTTATCTACTATAACATTGTACGCCTAGCCTCTGTAATGTCACACGGCAATTGACGTTGTTATGCCAGTCGGCCATAATTCTATTGTCCGCTAATTTTGTATCAATAAATTTTTACCAAAAAATTTTAAATTCTGACCACAAATTTTCAAAATATTAAACAGAAAAAATAGTTCTAAAATTTTTGAAACCCACAAATTTTACATCAATTAGATTGCGAAAAGAATTTAACATTTCTATGATTCGGAAAATATCTTTTAAATTATAGAATATGATTTTGCTAGTGCAGGGCCTGGATTAAAATAAATTCATGTGCGATCGTCAGAAGTTGTGATAGCGAAAATTTCCAGTTTTTTTTTACAGCTGAATAAGATGGAAATTAAATAAAAGAAAACTCGTTGAAACAGGCCAAAAATAAAAACATGTTTTAAATTCTAAAAGGCTCATAAAAATTTTTCATAGTAAATATTGCTAAATTTTATGGCAACAAACTCTGTGCTCTAGCAATTTTGTGTTTTAAGCAATTTGAATTATGACCGACTGTATATTTACATCAAAATGTATCCATTTGGTTCTTATTAATCGGTGTATTCTAGTCTTATTTTTTTGTAAATTTCATATTATTGTAAGTGTCGTGAGTCAAAAATTGAAAAATTCAAAATTATATACTCCTGTAAGTTTCGGAACACTTTTTCTGGGAAGTAAAATAAAAAATTGTAAATTAAAAATTAAACTTCAAAATTAAGTACCTACCTATATTTCGGCGTATAAATTGTAAAATTGAAATGTTTAGGCCCTAGAATAAAAATTAAAATTAGGTAGAAGTCAAAATACGTGTTTGGCAAGTTGTATTTAAAATTATAGTAATGAAAAGAAATGTAAATAAATGTTAGGGATGTGATGTGACGTAACATATTGTACCTACCTACTCGGTGTTTAGGAGATACGTCATACATACATACATACATACATACATACATACCTAAGTCTTGAAATAATTCTGAAATTTAAATAGTTCCATACTGATATTTCACGACAAAGCTATTTTGTTTTAGTAACATTATGTATAGAGTTATTTATCATCTGTAAGTTAAATTAATTTCATAATTAGTTATTATGTTAAATTTATGCGATGCCATGTTTTTATTTTAATTATTTTAGTCGTAAGTTGCAATATGTTTATTGAATATTATATTTTTATAGAAGTTATTTTTTTGTATTCGATACATAGTGGAACCGCTGTGTAACTTCATAGTTAAGTTTTAGTGTTGAATTATGTTAAAGAGTAAATTTTTTATTTTACAATCTATCGAACAAAAATTAACCCATTAATTTTAATAAGAGATAATTTTTAACAACGGAAAATGCTTAATGTGTCATTAAAATGAGAATAGTAACTATTATTGCCGAAACGGTTAGCTATAATTATTTTAAAAAATAAAAAGGATGATTCATACGTTGCGTTTCTTTTCGGCCCTTGCAACAACTTACATGTGTTATATGTAGAGTTGATATGTTTGCTAAATTACTCGGGAATACAATTACTTATTTACTTCGTTTCTACTAACCTCATTCCTACATAACCATCATTTTAATGAAGTACTTGACAAAATTCAATTAATACAGTAGGTACCATTATGAACCGAATAGGTATCTAATATTCGGTTCGGCATATTTTTGATCAGAAATTCGGCGGAATATTCGAATCCGGTCTGATGAACCCACATTCGGCGCATCCCTAGGTACTTAGGTACTAGACCTATGTTAGTAAAGTGTTATGCAAGAAAATAGTAGGTAGGTAAATTGTTTACCTGGGCACAATGATATTATAATGTAAAAAGAGGTAGATTGTCACTAGCGCGCCGACGATGAAGAGCGTAAGAACAGGCAATTGACCGTTCTTCTCGTAGTCGCTCTGTCAATACAAGACGATACGCACGCTTTTGTATTATATTGATATAATACACGCTATAATTGATATTATTGATATAATACACGCTCGTGTATTATATCAATGTGACTGATGTAGTGAAACAAAAGATAAACGTGTGTGTTGTAGCTATTTTTGGAACAGATTTTTTGTTGATTTGTAAGAGCATAACATATCTTTATTTTTTAAATATCATTACCTGGGGAACAAATTGCTATTTCAAAGGTGAGGGTGTTCCGTATGTCGTTCCAGAGCAGTGCGAAAGATTGCAGAGTAGAATCCTTGGATTCCAAGGTAGAGCTCCAAAGCTCAGCGAGAAATTCAAAGTACCTACCTAGGTACATCGCTTGAGCTTAAAATAGTGTAGCTCCCGAGATGGACTCTTAAAAGGTACCCTCTATTAGAAAATAGGTAAACTAAGTGCACTCGCGGTATGGATAGTTAAACTAATGTTAATACAATAGGTCATTTTATATAAAACAAAGTAAAATTACGAACAAAGGCGGGAATGCATTTCGCGAGATTGTTCCTTTATCAATTCGAAATGAAAATCACTTTTAGTCCCTAGGGATTAAAATAGCTATTTAAGTCCTTGTTTACGAGGAATAATCTAGATCTTTCCAAATATACCTATTTTTGTTTCCTCGTTTTCATGTTCCTCATTCAAATAATTTAATAAGTATTAAGTTAGCAAAAATACGGAAGTAAAAAAACTTTGAATTGATCAACAACGCGTTGCTGGCTGAGAAGACAGTTCTACAAGAATTCGAGTCAAATACTGGTAATTTCCTATTAAATGAGTTATTTTATTCACATCCAACAATACATGCGCTGCGATTTTTTATTTCACGATAAAAACTTGTGCATCACGTACTGCCATCTGTTAGGGAGTAGCATAACTACTTTTTATATCGCCTTTTTATATCGGTAAATAATATTGCTTATAATATACTATACGATGTCAAGATATTAGAAAAAAATAAAGAAAGCGATAAGTAATGAATATTGACATAATTATACCTTATTTGTTCGTTTTAAAATCTTATTCAGGTAGGTCGTACTTAGCCGACCTTGATACGAAATGGAAGACTAATGTTTTACGCGACGTATTTTAATAACTTAAATTTAAATAATATGTTAAATTGATTTTTCGAAATTTAAGTACTTTAAATAATCGAGCCACGATAATTGTATCTAAGAAAGTGTTTTTAAAAATGTTGCTCAACATTCTTATAAGAAATTTTGGAGGCGAAATTCTATCTACCCGCTCAAAAGCTCTTGGCAACAATTGTTGCCAAAAATGAACACCCCCGATTGCTTCTGGCAACAATCGTTGCCAACTACCATTTCTTACTAAACCATTTTTAACTTTATTATGTAGGGCATAAAGTCCTCCAAACGTTGTTAAACCATAGACTGATATATTATCCAACCTTCAAACACAAGTTGTCAACATTACGAATCCACACGACATTACACGACACCAAATGAAATTCGACACCGCCATTTTGACTCAGTCAGTGCATTCTACGCTTGGATTCCTTTAATGTTTTAAACATGTTAATCCACATAAATTATATCGATGTGTGATTAAATGTGTGTAGTTATTAGTCTAGTTTATTAATAAAATAAGAAACAATGCTCTTATCGATCTTAATTTTTAATGAAAAATATTTTTCCGTATTTTTTTTTTTACAGAAATAATTATGGGTAATTAAAGTTTCAAAATTCATTGAAAAATACTGAAACAAGATCTATTAAAGAAACAGATATAGTGTTGAAGCTTGTTTTACTGGGTATTCAGAACAGTTAAACATTTGAAGTGCGCTTCTGGAATGAGTCACAATCGGAATTTTAGTATGACGTGTCGTAATCTGAGATGGTGTCATATTTCACTAGCACTCAAGACCCTATTTTTTTTTGCGCAAAGCAATCGAGCGGGCAGCCATTCAACGAATCAGTTTAAAATATACTAATAAAAATACTTAAAATTTTAATTATTACTATTATTATTTCTCCATGGGGTTCGATGAGTCAGCCGCCAAACGACTCGTTGTGTTCCGCTGGGAGCTTGAGAGCCAGTTCTTTCTTTCTTTTTTTCTTCTCTCTTTCTTGGCCGGCAACTTAAGAGTGATGCCTTTGGTGTTGCCGACGATAGCCACTTACCATCAAGTTGATCGTCAGCTCGTTTGCCGGCTATTTCCATAAAAAAATAATTAAATAATCTTTAAAGTAATAGCGGATGCCGGATGATAATTTTACTATTGTGATTAAATAAACATAGTGTAATATATATTAAGCGCCATCTGTATTTAGTCTTTTTATTTTTAACTTCAACGTTGTGTAACGATTATGCTGCCATCTCTACATCCTAAGTTAAATTACAGTAATAAGTAAGCGTCATCTAGAAAAAAGTGGTAAAACTTTTAAATTTAGTCCGCTTTTAAATTAGTTTATAAAATGTATTACAGATGGCAGCTGTTGTGAGCCAATTTAAATCTAACTACATTACTTTCCGCTAGATGACAGTAGCGATGCTTATACATTATATTCTAGTACGAATAATAGATAATCAGTAATTTAATAAAGGAAGTAAACTAGAGCAACTTTATTAACTTTTTAAATACCATGCACTAACTTAAAGGTACTTGAACCTGTTACTGGCACACAGTAGGTTTTGTTTATTATGTCATACCTAATGTTTTGACTTTACAGGGATTTTGATACCTAATTTAGCAAGGGTTTAACGAACATAACATAAACACCGGACTTTATCTTTGGACCCTAGATATCTTGAGTCCAAGTTGAACGCACCCTATTAGTCCGTGTTGATCAGCAAACGAGGATTTGGCACCAAGGGCGTTGAATGTCTCTGGAATACTCTGGATCCCGTACATACTATGCATGATTAGTCCTTGATAATGATTTTTAGTTTTCTTCTATTATTATCTGCCGTATGCCCAGTTCATATAATGACCTAATCTGTTATCGCTATGTCTTACTCCCAGTAAGCGATCTAATGAAGCTGATGCTGCACTCTGAAGCACGGATAGCCGTATGTACCTAAATAGGTACATTCTTGCAATAAATAAAGATACCCAGAAATTCATCTATTGCCACGAGATTCCTTATCCCACCGTTTGTCTTTATGAATGGAGGAGTCGCTTTGCTTCGGTTTTCTTATTTTTTTACACCTTGAGTTACATTATTGGAGTTTTATTAAAGATCCCTAATTTTCACGAAAATATAATATAGCTTATGTCACCCGGAGATAGTATAGCTTCCCAACAGTGAAATAATTTTTCAAATCGGTTCAGTAGTTTCGGAGCCTATTCAATGCAAACAAACAATCAAATCTTTCCTCTTTATATATTAGTATAGACAGACCCCTCTTTCCCACTATCCCAGAGTGCCTACTCTGGGCAGGTGCCCAGGGCCCCGTAATTGATAGGGGCCCCCTAGTTCCTGCTAGATCACTAAACGATAACCGATATTATCGAAAATATTACCGAAAAACTTTTTTAATTCGAATAAATTGAACCTAAATTACCGACCAAAATACCAATTTGCTTATTGGCTTTCGCATAAATCTAGAGGCTTGCTTTAATCTACTTTCTTTGTTTATTCTAACAAAATAGTGTTCTGTCAATTTCATAGGGGCCCCATAATTATCCTTATATGCCCAGGGCCTCCAATAGGTTAAAGACAGTCTTGAGTATAGATAATAAGTATAATTTATTATTATGGATAAAACTAACGATCTGTCTTAATAATAATATTCTATCCATCCTTTATCCCTGGTAAAGTTAATAATGTAGTAACTTTTTGACAGTTGACAATAAGTTACCAAGGATTGTGGATAGATAGAATATATTTAAGACAACCATTGGGAGTATTAATTAGTAATCGAATAAGCGATTGATAGGTAATGGCTGAACGTTAGTAGGTATAAGTGCTTAAGGAAACTATAACTGACGTTTAACGAAACGATTTCGTTATCCAGTAATTCTAATAGGAACTAATTAAAAATAAAATATCAGTTCTAACAATATGCAATGCGTGCGTTTCGGCGTGATAATGAATAACATTATAATAATAACTAATAAATTAATATATAAATAAACCGCGCGTTTGAAAAACTGTGTTTGCGCATGGAGGAGAGTATAGGCCGGCGCACTTGGCTGCTTACTGTGGAGTCGGCTTTACTTGGGCATTTCTAGTTGGCGCTAGGATTTTTGTTTTGATGTGAAACATCTTTCGCGAGGGGTAAACCTGATTTTAGACTTGGTGATCGTGGCGACGCATTTCGATGTTTCACATCTGCCAGCCGTGACAGCCATGACAGCTGTCCTTTTTTAACTCAGAAGAGTAAATTCCAATTTGCAAGTAAATCGGTAAAAAGTCCTTAATATTATAAATGTAAAAGTTTGTGAGGATATACATGTATGGCACGATGGTCGATCAGTTATAGTTTTATGTCACCTGCAGAGAAAAGTAACCCATCTGTTTACAACATAACAGGCAACGGAATGTTGCTGTTCGTATTTTTATAAACAGATGGGTTACTTTTCTCTGCGGGTGACTGTACACTACAAAGTAAACAAAGTTATTTCATTTCATTTATATTTCCAAATGTTATTGCATTTCGAGCTTCATAACATTACTACAAAAATAATTTATTAAACGAGAGCCGTCTCCACCCTCGCCAGCCGACCGGCGGATCGCGTGCAACGCTTATCACTCAGAATACGTTAACTGAGTTTTTTTCCAACACTTTTTCACATCACCGGTATGTAATTTTCATTCCAAGTTGCCGCTTTTTCACAACCAGGGGCGCTCAACTAGACTTTTTTTTCTTATTTTTTCTATTTTGACAGTCCGTTTTTGCACAAACGCCATTTGTACGAATCAAATCCGTTAGTTTTTGTGCCGTGTATGCGTATTTCATAATTAAATGTTTACAGTTTTTCAACGAGTTTTTGACTGCACGTTGATGTGTTAACATACGTGACAACTGTCGATTTAACGTATCTTTGTTGGTTGGCGAGTGATTTATGCAATGACACTTTTCACAGATCATTATTGGTATTGTATTACGTTTTGTTCCGTGAAAAAAATGTAAGAACGCGGCTAAGTTATAAATACGATAGATTTCTAGTTATTAATAAATTGAGTGAAACAGCTAAATAGAAATGTTTTGTAATATAACTTACTTGTAACGTTTTGTATCTATTTTTCGAACTGAAATTCTTCGAATTTGGTACAAGTTTAAAAACAATTGTATCAAACTTGACGTCATTTTATGTGTGTTGTGGTATCCGGTTCATTCTAGTTCTAGTTATGATAAAAATACATTGAAAATTTATCAATCCAAATCTACAATCACTTAATAATTTTATTCACTAATCCATTTTTCCCGTGCAAGAACTCATTCGAAACTTATACCTACTAAGTACAAATACTAAAATTATATTTGAAGACTACTTCAGTTTCCCCGCAGGTTCACAACACCTGCGCTCTCAGATATGGTCGGTGGTTTTCTAACAAATACGCGTATTGCCATCGGTTATAATAATCTCCACACTAATTAACTCGGGAAAAAATGTAACCCCTTCGTCGGCAGTTATTGAAACTTTAATTTTAGTTTCCGAGCAAGAATCTCTCAGTTGCCATCAGTTGCCACACTTGTTTTGATCCTAACGCTGTTTTAGGAACAATTGAATACAAGCTTTATTTGAATAATAATAATAATCCATTGATGATCTGCTAAATATATCTCCTAAATCCTTACTACTTATAAAAGGATAAATGTTTCAAGGCCATTGAATTAAAGTCAAGATTTTTTAGGGTTCCGAAGTAAAATCGGAACCTTTATAGTTTCGTCATGTCCGTCCGTTCGTCTATTCGTCCGTTGGTCCGTCCATCTGTCCGTCCGTCTGTCCGTCCGTCTGCCCGTCTGTCTGTCCGAAGCAAAGGGCCGACACCCTTAGCGCTAGAAAGCTGTAATTTGCCATGTATACATATTTATTAAAACTACTATTATAAGTACTATTATGTCTTCTATGTTAAAACTCCAGAATCGTAGAATAAAATATTGAAAAACATTTTTTTCAGGGTACCTCCCTTACAGGTAACATGATGATGAATTTTTTATTCGTCGCGTAGGTACCCTACAGTGTGGCGTTGAAAAAGTCTTCCAAAAATATTATGGGTCTTCTAAGACCATTTTTGTAATTAAGGATCCGTTAGAGAAATATCTCACTTCAAAATGATGATTGGCTGCCGGCTAAACGGTTGGAGTTGGACAAGTGAAAAAAATCTCAAAAATAGGTTACATGATCACGGTTATATTAGCATAAGTACTTAATGAGTAATGACCCGTGAGCCGCAATGGTTACCATGCCGGATCGCCGCACCAAAAGTCCTGGGTTCGGTTCCCAGCGAGGCGAAAATTTGAATGATGAGTTTGAATTTCTGTTCTCGTTCTGGGTGTGAAGTGTTCCGTCTTTGTGTGTTATCCATGGCATCCACGACATAGTGAATCCTATATCCTATCCTAGGGACTATGAGTGTGAAGAGTTATTTATTATTATTATTATTTTATTATTATTGCGTGTGACCTGACACGCAATTGGCCGGTTTTTACATATTATGTTTATGTATTCTCTTATAACGTCTATCAATAACTGCCGATAAGACATAATATTGTAGTACCTACTGGACAGTGAATATGACATTTTTGAATTTAAATCAACACAGTGAAAATGAAAAAAAAAAAAAATCTCATAATATTATGTTCTTAAAATCTCAAGTTTATCTATGACTAAATTCATTGTACCTGCTTGTAAATGACATTTTTATTAATTTCTTTATATTTAATTTCAATAAGTGTACTATAAGTTATGAAATGTTAACCACCCTTGTACATGAGTCAGCCGCCGAACGACTAGTCGTGTTCCGTCTGGGGGCTTGAGAGCCAGTTCTTTTTTTCTTTCTTGGCCGGCAACGCATCAGTGATATCTTTGGTGTTGCTGATGTCCATGGGCAACGATAGCCGCTTACCATCAAGTAGATCATCAGCTGGTTTGCCGGCTATTTGAATAAAATAAAATAAAAAAGTTTATACCTATAATTGAGGTAACACTAACGAAGGTTTTTTTTATTATTATTGTATTTTGACCGTCCACTTTGTTGCTGTAACCTAATAAATAAATAGATAAATAAATAAGTAACTAGTGAGTGACAAAAGGAAATGGATTGTTAACCGCAATAATCTATCCCTAACAATCGACCGTAAATTCCTATTTCAAGGTACCGGTTTTCACTTGCGACCCTCTGCGCACAGTCCGACGAAAGGTTATCGACATTTTCTTACTTGTCAACAATTGCATTCAATTTTTTATGGGATTTAAGAAAGTTTGAGAAAATTTAATGTTAGATAAAAAAGGTAGGCATTAGTAAATAATAGAACTACGCTTTGTGGTATTTTAAAAGATTTTATTTTTGTCTTTTTTCATCTTTATTGCTGTCGGCATGTAAAAATATATTGCAAATTATAGACTCTTTCCGGTGAACCCCGGAAAGAACGAACGATTGGGCTAAAAGGCACACAAATGTTAATCTGACAATGCAATTAGTATAATTATATAACTGCATAGACTTAAATATATAGACGGGCTGTCCCGAACAAAATCCGTGTCACATTTTTCGAGCAGTTTTCATACTCTGTGACAGCGCTTCGTTCGGTCAAGTTCGGTTTAAGATGGCGGATATCAAATATTTTGCACTAAATCATTTTTGAAAATGTAAGCAAAAATGTAGTTATTTACTAATTATAATTTAAATAAACTCAAATAAAGTTCAAACGTAAATAATGAAGACGTTTTAACTGTGCACAATAAACAATATGCGTTATTATGTTTCTGGAACGGTCGGGGTTTTTCAAAAATGACATCTACTTGTCTCGCTTGCTCGCTTTTTAAATGTTCCTTCCATCCATCCTTCTGGACATAGGCCTCCCCTAACTGTCGCCACTCTGACCGGTCCTGAGCCTTCCGAATCCAGCGGATACCCGCTGTCTCCTTCAGGTCGTCAGTCCACCTGGTCGGGGGGCGTCCTATGCTCCTTTTTCCGAGACGTGGGCGCCATTTGAGGACCTTTCTTCCCCAACAATTATAATTATCAGTTCTTCGAACTATGTAACCAGCGCATTGCCACTTCAGCCGGCTATTTCTCTGAGCTTGTCGATCGCTGAGAATATCGGTTACCTTTAATGTTCCTTAGTTTAAGCGAAATCCTTATACTTAGTTTCGTCATGTCCGTCCAACCTTCATCAGAGACCCTAGTACCAGAAAGCTGTATATACCATGGATATGGATATACATTGAAATTAATTATTCTTCTGTTGCTTCGGGTTGTCTGGAAGATGGCTGAGATGAGGATCATGAGGAATGGAAATGAGCAACAAGGCTCACTTCTATACATCAATATATTGTTACTACTTACCATTTGATAGTGGATTCTACATTCGGTTGGTTTCAAACCAATGACTATTAACGTAATAGCAGGTATATTCTCTAGTTTCAATTATTAAGACGTAAAAATTGTAGTTCACCTATCCTACGTCACTTATCACCCAAAATGAACTAAGTAGTTAACAAAATAAAAATACTAAAAATTTAAATTAAATAAAGCAAAATAATAACTGAATGTTACAGTGTGTCTCGGCTCGCTAACTCTATAAATTTATGTCTGAGAACAAGATTGTTTAGAAAGTTGCAAAGCTTCATCACCACTCCGTCGCGCCGCAAGGACCGTAATTTTGCATTAAATGCACACATTTATCAATAAACTGACCTTTGGTTATCATTTGCCAGCGACGGTATCTCGGAGTCATGTACCGGAACAGAGGGATATGATGCTGGTCGCACTAACGAAGAGGAGCGATAAGATATACCTTGTTATTTGTTTTTTTTTACGTTTTTCAGTGTGTACTAGATGTTATTTTTATTGCTTTTATTACCCTTTAAAACTTATGAATGTTATTAATGCGATAAGGAAAAACATTTCGCGAGGTTCATCCAAACGATGCATGGGTGATATCCAAACCATATAGAGGTTTTTTAGCAACCTCAGGGTATTTGCTAAACATTGCCCATGGACAACAGTAACAGTTTTAGCCGTATTGGGGTGGCTTAGAATACTAACCCCAATCCAACGCCGGATGGGTGTCGTAAGAGGCGACTAAATCCGGCCCACTGGTGGTAGGGTCCCTCGCAGGTTTTTTTTGGTAATATTGATTTTAATTGCTAATTAATACCGTTATTACTATTATTATTTTTCCATGGGGTTCGCCTGGATAGCTACCGCCCTCAAGCTTGAGTCAGCCGCCAAACGACTCGTCGTATTCCGGTTGGGGGCTTGAGAGCCAGTTCTTTCATTTTTTCTTTTTCTTGGCCGGCAACGCATCAGTAATGCCTTTGGTGTTGCTGATGTTCATGGGAGAGGTGGATCGTCAGCTATTTCCATAAAAAAGTAATTCTAAAAGTTTCTAAAACCATCGATGCCTTGGGGGCCACCATTATCTCAAGCTCTCTGACAAACTGAAACACGGAAAACGATTTAATGGGCTTTATTAGGACGATAGGACGATACACAGGTTTCATGCGAAGATATTATACAGATGACATATCGACGCAACACAGATGATAGAACGCGGCCCTAAAGCCCAGATTAGCAATTAAAAAGCGATGGCCGAACAACGTGGATGATAAAAGTTATCAGATGCTCACGCGAGCGTCGTTTATCACTTTACATATTTATGCTTTATAATTCGCTGCTTTTCTTTAATTAACGTGATAAAATGCTAATAACAGTTTTTAAATAGTTAAGTGGCTGGCATATATTTTGCTTTCCAAGTGTTTACGAGTGTTTTAATGTAATTGCGAGGTGAATGTTATACGATATGATATACGACTTTGTAAGTTGTTTTCGTATTGATGTTACATTATAATGATTATTTCTTGGCAGCTTCGGTGAGCCCCGGTCGGGATTAAACTGGGTGGTACTCAGAGCCGGCGTTAGGGGGGCACGGTGGGGTGACGGCTTAGGGCGCCAAATTTGGAGGGGCGCCACAAAAAAAAAGGAAAAATAAATTTCTTATAGTCGTTCCCATTGGTTCAGCAAAAAAATTTTCGAGCAAAAAAAGCTTGATTTTTATTTTCTTATGTGGGCGCCACAATATTCTTGCCTGGGGTGTCATTGGCTCTAACGCCGGTACTGGTGGTACTCCTTCGGAAGAATGTCTTCTCCGCTATTCAACCTTGAGAGGTTGGCTGGTCTCAAAGATAAATGGAGCCGAAGCTAAGACTCACTTTTAAAGATATTAGGTTAGAGGAAAGGTTGTGCGTTTTTGTATTTACTGTCATTGGTTGGAAAACAACAGAAATATAAAGAATATTTATATATAGAAGTTGTCGCACATTTCAATTCCCCATCTCAGCCATTTCTTCTAGACAATCCGATGAAAAAGACGAGTAATTAATTTCAACGTGTATCAATTTACGCTTACGCTTACACACTCATACCCCCCCTCCCCCCCCTCCCGCCGAAGGTTTTTACTTGTGTCGCGGGTGGCATTGGACTAAACATATAACACGTCACAATAACACCCATGACCCGAGTACAAATATTTATCTGTCACATAAATATCTGACCCGGCCGGGAATCAAACCTGGAACCCACGTTTCACAGGCAGGGTCGCTACCACCTAGGCTACAGGGTCATCAATCAATGCATCTACAGCTTTCTGGTACTAAGGGTCTGCGCTGCTTTATGCTGCTGATGGACAGACGGACGGACATGACAAAACTATAAAGGTTGCGATTGAATTATGGAATTATAAAAAATCATATCTGATAAAAACTAGGGTGGGGTGTTCATGAGAAGGCGGACCCAGTAGCTCTCTATATCTCTTTCTTATTAAGCTCTCTGAAAGAATTCGGTCTAGTGACACTAGTTCGGTTATTAGTCCGGTCAACCGAACTAATGCAACTTTTTAGTGTCAGTGTTCGGTTAACCGTACTAACCGAACTACTGATACTTTTTAATAGCAATAACGATACCGGAATCTAGGTTGTAGCAGCGATTCTGTCAGCAATGCATGTTCTGCATACTTGCCTACGAGTAGAATTAAATAAAAATTAAAATAAAATAAATTAAATTAAAATAAAAAACAGCTAAAATAATCATATTTTTCATTAAAATTGCACATAAATAAGTTTTTCATCTCTTGTCGACTAGCAAGATTTTATGTTTTTATTTTAGGTTGACGAATATTAGTTTCATTTTTGTTTTGTTAAAGCTTATTTTTTTTTTTATGGTAGTAAATTTTATGTGGCAGCAACTGTGGCAGCATTATTAAAAAGTCCGTTTTCTTTATAAAAGTAATTAAAAAAGCTCGATTCATGTGTGTGTAAAGTTATGAAACATCATGATGAATTATAAAAACAGTAAACGTGAAACGCACTTAAACGACAATTACACAGTTGGAACAACAACTTGGTGTTCCTGGCGTGTAGCCGTGTAAACACTATCAGATTGGGCACGGCCGCGTCGCACGTCATCATTATGCGTCCACTCTATTCTCCGGTTTCCGGCGAACGGTAGTTGCACTGTAGGTATTATACGTACTACTGTTGAAGGTGTATTACATGCCCGTAGCTAGGGCATTGTGGGGCAATATCCTACCTTGAAATTACAATGCCCAACCTTAAAAATACCAAAAACTAAAGATAAATTATTATAATTAAATTGTTGTTCATAGTTTTGATCCAAACTTTTCCGAACATACCACAGTTTGTGACATTCATTTCATATTATAATAATTTTATGTTCCACCACCATGTCACCTAGAGGTCAGTGATATACATGGTGATTGATTTAGGAGCCTGTGCTTTGGAGCAGATCAATTATGATAATTTTTTTTACTTCCGCCCTACCTGTAACCAATGCTGCCCTACCTTAAATTCGACTATAGCTACATCCCTGGTGTATTAATATCCCTAATTAATAAGTAATCATCCTACTTTAGTATTATAAAATGTAAAAAAAAGTACTGAACGGTTTTTATGATATTAAGCAAACAGATAGTTCACGATCTGGAATAAGATACAGATACATATATAGATACGGGAAAAAACATCATCGCCGACGGACGGGCTACGTTCCGTACGAGATTCCGATGCGTATGCACTATCGTATACATTTTCTATGAAACGATGTTTCCAAAACTTCACGTCCCGTCCCGTACGGGAAAAGACCCGTACGTATGCATTGGGCTTTACTTATTGTCGCCGAAAACGCGGGCAAGAGCGCTGATTATCAATAAAACGTTAATTGTAACTGACCTAAGCACGCATTTTTTTTAATAAACTTAACAATATTTCTTTCTTCTCTCTTCTTCAACTTAATTTGGTATTATCTGTTGTCCATGGACGGTGACATCCTCGATTATTCATTGTCAGCTATTTACATAAAAATTCTTGTATTTGACTAAAAAAGAAACAAAATTTAAAAATACGATTTCATTTTTGACCAGCTCTAGAATTTAATTGAATGGGTGATGATTCTGATGATCATTTGAAGTTTTTCCCTACCTGCTTTCTACTGAGTTTTAATAGACATTATTAAATATCACATAAGTTGACATACCCACCTAATAAACTTACTCCATATAACTTTTAAAGTAGTAAATCTTATTTCTGTATTCTTTCTCTCGACGTAATAAATAATAGTTGTCTCATGAACTGTTACATTGCAATTTTCCCACTTTTCTACTAGTTTTAAAATCTATTCCCTAGCGAAGCCAACCATGACCACTTATGGTCCACTGTCTATGGTAATTGCAGATAAAAAATATTATCTACGGACCATTTATTTTTTCTAGACAACTTGATTAACCTTTGGAAGAATAGAAACGGGTTTCGTATTATTAATGTATTGTGAAATTTAATCGTTGTTAAGTAAATTACAATTATGGAATTGCTGATCAGCAATTATTGTAAAGTGCTGTATTATTATTATTATATTTATTTTAATTTAAATAAATAATGAGTCACACATAGAAACCTCCGCGTTTGTGTTACGTTTGTGTATAACACAACCAACAATCCACAATCATCAATGAATCTAACATTCATTTATTGATTCTCATTTGAATTTAGAAAATCAGTGTTGTTTAACGAATGAGTTTCACCTACATTTAGCAAATGAGTTTTAATACCTCCAACAATGCTCATATCATTGTGGGTCATTTGCATGTCAATCTCTGGCATCGAGACGTTTCGTTATCAACTGTAATTATAACAATAACTGTATAATTACTTGACTTGAGAACGCCTTTAAAACAACGCTAAATTATATATTATGCGAAGGTGGCAGACCTCTTGTTAAATTGCTAATAACAAGGGTACGCTATTCATATTAAAAGTGTGAAACTATCAAACCAACAAGCTAAAGTATTTTTATTACATTAGGTAATTCAACTTATTGAGAGTTCTGATACAAACCATTACCAATGTTACCACAATATATCTCATATTCTCTTCTATGAAATTGAAAGCAAGTTCACATCGAGTGCGAAGACCTTTAAGCAATTGAGGATGTGTAGTTGAATGGTTGACTATTTAAGATATTGTTAAGTACGTCTGTGCTTCAGAGAGCACGTAAACCATCGGTTTGAAGCCTTTGCCGCATCGGAGCAAGTTGAAGGGACAGGGCCTCGTAAAGCACGAGGAGAGATTAGAGGTGCCCTGTAGTGACCTTTTAATTCAATCAAGACATCCATGTCAATAACGGTTAAATGTTTACGGAAGATGGTCAAGTACTGTTGCAATAAGTAGATTTTACGTTAATGGCAGTTCATAAATTATCCTTCTATAGTGCAATAATAGACGATTGCAATTATGCTGATAAAATTGCATAATTGTATTGTTCGACCGTAAATGCATACTAATACGAGTAGTCTAGAGCCGTATTAGAGGCGTTTCTCCACCTATCTGCTTACCGGATAAAATTGTTTTATATCAAATATCTTATGTAAAGAAAACTATCGCGAATGGGTTGCCTAAAAAAATATGCTCAAGGCTATCATTAATCTACATACAGGGTGGTTTTTCAACTTACTCATATTTTTCTTGGTCTTCCTTTAATTTAAGATACTGTTACATAAAAGAAATTGATCCTTGTAAATGACCCTATCGATTGGTATCATAAAATACAGGGTTGTTTTTTTTTTTATATTTTTACTTTCCGGATGCCACACGTCTTGGATGCCAGTCTACATACGTATACACTGTGTGTCCACTTTTCTTTCTTTTAGATCTTTAGACTCTGTCGTACAAAAGTGTCCGTCAAACTCAGTTAAATTGGTGGCGCTACGGTAGCAACAGGGTAAATTAGTATAGTAGTATGTAAACAGTAACAGTTGAAACTAATAATAGTAGAAAGTATATCAATATCTAAGACTGTCGCTGTCTAACTTCAGTTCGCCAACAAATAAAAAAACCGTGATCCAATTTGACTTGGCCACACTGCATAGAATTAGGTAATTGAATTCTAATATTATATCCAATAAGAACAAAAGTACAACGACCAAGATAGATTCCTGGATGGATGGATTCCTGGATGGACCTGACTGCTGCAGCTTCGCGCCAGGTGGAACAGCAACCGTTTTGTAATACAATGGAGCTTCCATTATATGAAAGAATAATATTAATATAAATTACGTTAAATTAAATATGTTAATAAATGGCCGCTGGTTTTTTGTTTTGGAACGACAAACAAGTTTTGTTTCATAATAAATTAATTATTGTGTTTGTACATGGTTTTTATTTATAATGTTACCTGCATATGTATACATATGAATAATAAATAACATATTATTATATTATACGTTATAGTATAAAATTATATAGACACCTGTATACGTATCTCAAAAATGACACAAGATTAATCTGAATTTGTAATAAATTACTTTATTAGACAATCAGATTAAATTTATACAATTAATGTTTAAAGTAATAACTGTAACTAAACACAATACAGAAAAGATTTTAAACCAAATTACTATACTAAAAAGTATATTAGAATTAAATTACTTAAATAGAAAATATAGATTTATATCAACAATTGAAATTGAATTATTGGAGTATAAAGTACATAGAATAGGGTTATAATAATGTGGAGTAGCACATAAAGTCATAATAATTACCACGTTATCAGGTGCCAAGGGTCCTGGGTTCGATTCCCAGCTAAGCGGAAATTGAATTATTCGTCGACAACACTTTACCATGCAAATGGCAGCAATTTAAAATTTACAGTCATTTTTGTGACACCCTGTACTCTGTATATTATTATGACAAGTTGAATCTTGGAAGTATGCTTAAAGTCTGCCAATGCCGCAATGTGTCTCAGTCTCCTAGCCGAAGCAAGTGTGTGTGTTTTATGTATGTTTGTGTGTTGTGAGGAACTATGAAGCATTATCTTAGTAAAGCCATGGTACTGATTAGGAATGCACTGAGCAGGTGCACTTAACGTAACGCAACAATTATGACGTCACTGGCATGTATTGTATCAATCGATCGATCGTTGCGCTCCCAACTATTGGCGTAGAGTAGCTGTACACAGAGGTTGGTACAACATTTGTGTACCACTCCATTTAAGTATTATTACTAGAGTATTTAAACGACACCACGAACACGATGTTTGTCCGAATGAATTGGCAGCTTGGCGACAATGGGCTTCAATTCAATTTATAATGGACGAGTAACCGCCCTCGCTTTGCTTCGGTTTTCTTATTTTTTTTACACCTTGGGTTACATTATTGGAGTTTTATTAAGGATTCCTAATTTTTTTGAAAATATAATATAGCCTATGTTACTCGGGGATAGTGTAGCTTCCCAACAGTAAAAGAATTTTTGAAATCGGTTCAATAGTTTCGGAGCCTATTCAATGCAAACAAAAAATCAAAACTTATATTAGTATAGATTTGTTCGATTTTGAAAAGAGAACGGGGGCTCAATTTTGAAAATAGAACATCTCGGCACGACACAAATTTTGTTCGCGACGTCTGTTCTAGTACTTTAGTACATTAGGTACATTTCAATGTACCACTCAGGAAATTGTAATTTTGAATCAATTACGTTTTTTAGTGTTCCGAACGAAAAAAACGAAAAACGGAAACCTTATCTATAAGATCACTCGTGTGTCTGGGCGACCGTCCTTCACAGCCAATTTTCTCCGAAACTACTGGACCAAATGAGTTTAAATTTGCTACTCATGTGCTTTTTTGTGACCCAAAGACAAAAGTATAACGAAAACAAATGAATTTTGAAAAAAATAACGAAATCAAAATTAAATAAAAACTGTTTTGTAAACCGTATCTTGTGGCATGTCAAATGAAAGGGTTTGTTGCTAGGATCTCAAATATATTTTTGTTATAGTTCTACAATGGATAGTTTAATAAAAATAATACAGAATATAGTTCTTTACATATATGTTATAGAAAAACTTATGAGGAGTCTATGATCTTAAAAAAAGGGTAAAAATAATAAAATAGAAAAATAACTGTAAATACACAATCAACATACGGAACCCTCTCCTAGCGAGTTTAACTCGCACATGTCAAGTTTTCTTCCGGAAATCCAATACCTGTACTGTATATGTTAAGTTTTAAATGAAGACAATTGATTAATACCCTTTCCAGAGAGGGTATTCATATTCATTGCCATCATTGGATTCATAGGTACTCTGTGCACCAATAAACTATATAGGAACAATAGGCCTGGTACTAGAAACTTGAGCTGAAAACAGCTTTCTAAAAAGTGTAATTATTGTGTATACCCACACGTTATTACTTCAATCAAACACGGTTTCTCGTCGCGTGATCTTTCCTTATTGATTGCGATATTGATTACAAATCCGTTCAGCATCAGTAGGAACCTATAACCCTATCAATGACCCCATAGTGACCCTGCCAGTACCTCATAGTGAACCTGCCAGTACCTCATAGTGAACCTGCCAGTGACCCCGCCTGTACAGTCGGCAAAAGAATTAGGTAATGCAGGGCATGATTCTAAAACCTGTAATTATTAATATTACAGATTTTTTGTGTAATTATCAATGTTAAGTGATACCTGTATACGTAAGGTATGATTTAATGATAATATATGATATATATGATTTAATGATAATATTCAATGATAATAACGTAAACAATATGTAATATTAAACAATAGAGAGGGTTTTAGAATCATGCCCTGCATACTTAATTTTTTTGTCGACTGTACCTTGTTGCCCTGAAAAGCGAAGCGTTCAATTTCATCGGCTGACATTTGACAGATAATTTTTTGCTTTCAGTATGTCAGTGATATCTTAATTAATTGTACTCTCCATGTCATATCATGCGCGTATTAGAAATATTCTATTTTTGTAGGAAAACCTTGTAAGAAAACTTGCGTCCCTGAGACTTATAGAAAACTCTTCAATGATAAAGAAGATCTAAGCCCAGCAATCCAGTGACGTCCCTTGTAAAGGACCTGGTGCCATAACATAAATCTAACTCAGTGAAGAATTTATTTGTAAGCTAGAAAGGAAAAGGTATTCAATTCGACTGTGTTTTTTTAAGTTTGTTACCTCAGAACTTTCGACTGGTGAACCGATTTTGATAATTCTTTTTTTAATCGAAAGCTGGTGCTTGTCATGTTGTCCCACTTTTTGAGCTAGATCTGACGAGTAGTTTTTGAGTTATTTTAAGTCGGTTATTTTTTATTGGTAAAATTCAGATTATTTGATGGCGATCCTGAACAGATTTAGTTCACGGACATACCCTGGGGTGTCAGGCCAGGGGATTGGGCCAGGGGATCCTGGTGACCATGAATAGCTGGTGAGGTTGGGTTGGACATAAAGTGGATGGAGAGACACCTTTAAATACTTTTTTTTTTCTTTTTATTTAACGCCACACACTCATAGCCCCACACTAGGATTCCCTGTGTTGTGGGTGCCATGGACAACACACACAGACAAGGACATTCACACCCAGACCGAGAACAGAAATTCAAACTCATCATTCAAATTTTCGCCTCGCTGGGAATCGAACCCAGGACCCTTGGTGCGGCGATCCGGCATGGTAACCATTGCGCCACACGAGTCGTCAACTCAATTAACAACAACAAAAATACTAAGTTGGTACTTAAATTTACGCCCCAACTCAGAGTCAATAACGGTTACTTAAATCCCTCCTTAGTAACTATGTAGTAACTTTGACGACCCGTGTGGCGCAATGACGACCCGTGTGGCGCAATGGTTATCATGCCGGATCGCCGCACCGAGGGTCCTGGGTTCGATTCCCAGCGAGGCGGAAATTTGAATGATGAGTTTGAATTTCTGTTCTCGGTCTGGGTGTCCATGTCCTTGTCTAGTGTGTTGTCCATGGCACCCACGACACAGGGAATCCTAGTGTGGGGCTATGAGTGTGAAGCGTTATAAAAAAAAAAAAAAAAACTATGTAGTTAATAGTAGTAAGTAACTGTTATATAATTTTAAATAAAATTTCAATTAAAATTGAATTTTAAGTAACCGTTAATGACTCTGAGTTGGGGCGTTTTAGAGTTTTATAAAATAAATAAATAACGCTTCACACTCATAGCCTCACACTAGGATTCCCAGTGTCGTGGGTGCCATGGACACACACCCAGACCGAGAACAGAAATTCAAACTCATCATTCAAATTTCCATCTCGCTGGAAATCGAACCCAGTACCCTTGGCGGTCCGGCATGGTAACCGTTACGCTACACCCGTTAAATGAGTTATGCCCACACATTGGCGTGGACGATTATACATATCAACTGTAACAGTAAATATCATTCGTGATGGACGCAACATGTTTCCAATAAAACTACTCGTCAGTGAATATTTATGGTTTATAGCTAGGGTGACCACGTCCATCATTTTAATTACAATTGTCCTGGTAATTAACTCTTCTAAGTTACTGAGTTAGAGCGAGAAAGAATCTTCTTTTTCTCTCTCTAACTGCGATTTGAAAATGACAAAAAATTTCTCATGTACATCCCATACTATTTAAGAACTACATACACTCAAGTTGAATCCCATGCTCGAACCTCCTAGGGCACTATGGGGTTCACGAACACTCCACTTAATTCCCTGTACTAGAATTTTTGCTTTTAAATTAACTTTAAATTGATAAACCCAATGCTCATTAAATAAGTCAGAGTTCAGACCAAGCGTCAGCTGGTCATTCATTAGGTATATTTTATCAGACGGTGCCTGTAGTAATTACAAAATCTTTGAGATCATGAACATGAACTTTTTATTTTAACTAGACGGAATACTAAATATCATTATCATTATCATCAAAAAAACTATTTTTAGAGAAGTACGTTTTCTGCTTTCGTCACGGTGTTATTTATCCTGTTAACCGAGCGGGACGTATAAATACGTCAAACGTAAACAGTAGCGTGTACGGGTAGGACGTATGAATACGTCCTCGAAACGTGGTATGTGGTGGAGCGTTTAGTAATTTCTTAATTCGATATTTCCATATTTTTGTTAGTACCTATTGTTTTCTATTAGTTTGTAACTAAAACATATATATTTCATAGTCTTTTCATTTATTTTAAGCATAAATAAAAAATAAAAAAATAATATAAACGTATTGACACGTCCTAGTGAAAGAGCTCGCGTCCGCTACAAAGTATGTAATTAAAAAGGGAACTCCCCGGTTAACAGGTTATAATTATCATGAAGTGATGGTTTTTTACTAATAAGTTTTTAATCCCGGGAAAGTAAAAGGAAACCGCTTGGTCACCCTAACATTGATTGACGCAATGGTCATAAATAAATAATCAAATGTGGTTTCGTGATCAGGCGTTTTTCAAGTTGATCTAACATTTATATTGTATGTTCTACTCATTGATCATCTCTATACCTCCAAAAATTAAATTGCCGTACCAACAATAATATCTAATTAATAATTAATAATAATTACAAATTATATAACCGAAGCAGTAAAAGTAGTAACTATATCAAAAGCTACGTAGCCACATTCCCCCGAGACAAAGTAAAAGTACTAAATATAGGGTTTTCTGCAAAACCGAAATAGTACCTACCATGTTTGGCCGCATTGGAACTTCCAAGAATACTGACCCCAGAACAGAGGTATTGGGGGTAGTATTCCCCCTCCCCCCTCAGTACGTAATATTCTTCACCTCAATAGAGGCGAAAGAAACCGGCCAAGAAAAAAAGCTGTGATTTAGCTTGGGATTTCAAAAACCGTAGCAACCTACGAACGTACGGTGAAGATAACGGTGAACAGCCGTATTATATTTTATGGCATATATATATAACGCCTCACACTCATAGCCTCACACTAGAATTCCTAGTGTCGTGGGTGCCATGGACACACACCCAGGCCGAGAACAGAAATTCAAACTCAGCATTCAAATTTCCTCCAAATATTAAAAGAAAAAAATCCTTACTATACTATAGCGAATTGCTCTTATTAAAAGACGTCTAAATATTACGAGAAAATTTGAATTATTTTAACACAGTGAAGTTTCCTACCAGTTCTCGCGACAAGTGAACGCGGCAAAAAAGAGTTTGAGACGAGTATTTTTAGAGATACATGATAATACATAAATGTACGAAGTAAACATGAAAATGAAACTCCTGACGAGCCAAAGTAGGTATTTTAGGGACTATATGAAATTAAAATAAGTTCATGTTTTCCGAAGCAAAGCTTGAGTCCCTTGCAAAGCTTACAAACGTCACACCCAACAATTATTTTGATTTACAACCACATAACGCATCGTTGCTTAACTCGCGTGATCGCGCACGATTCCCACACGCCACGGAGCCACGAGCGCAAGCACCTAGTGCAGTAATACCAGAATAGCGTGCTAACTCCGTCTAATATAACTTGCGTTATGAACCGTGGACTGGACCGAACGGCTGTGGAGTCGACATTGAGCTAAAAGATTTTGTAACTTCAAAATTAATAAGACTTCTGAAATGTTATGACTTTAAACGACTTTAAATTAGACTCTTATTATTAATTTTGTTTTGTTTTTCTATATCCCTACCTTATGAGGATTTCGGAAAATCAGGCCTGAATACGAGACAATACGAGAGATTTAGGCTGGGCGTTGATATGTCAGCCAGTTGATTTTCTCTTATTAACATACATATTTCCAAAGTTTTTCATTGTATTCATTTTTTTTCAGTGACATCAGTGACATGACATAAAAATTTCATAGAGATATAAATATGTATTTTTGATATAAAATACGATTGAAGCAAGAAAAAATATTTCTGTATATTTGTTACTTGTATATTTATCAAAGACAATTAATTTTAAGATTAGCATGGCACATGATTAGCATTTCATACTCTTACAATTACAACATTAAAAAAATAACACCACTCCACAGCACTCCTAATTCGTCTCGCAACGAACGGAAACGTTGACATTTGTATATAGATGCTATGCAGTTTATTCAGCTTATCGCAAAAACACAGGTGTAGCAAAAGGTCAGGAGTGGTCGAGCGGCGCACGCGCACGTAACGGACGAATTGTTGTACGCCTAGCTTGTTTCTGTTGCCTGCGAACATCCCTAGGGTGCTTGTCGCAGTGATGGCCTGATAATGTTACTTTTATTTTTTATGTAGTTTTGCGCAATACTTTTAAGACGTTCCTGGTTTGTTTCCCAGATTAGGACATTTATAATACCATAAATGAGGAAGTTTGTAAAGATATTTGGATTTTTGGATAACCATCACCTACCACTGAACGAATCAGGCTGAACATTGCCACACAAACAGATCAATGTCCAGACTTAAGAAATGGGTACTATCCCAGTTATACGCTCCCGTGGGATCATTTGGATGTTATGTTATGTAACCACTCTTCCGCAAGCGAAGCCGAGGGTGGAATCTAGTGTGATACAAATTTTTGTTCGTCCTCGTGGATGTTTGTGGTCTTTGAGTGTGTCCATATTGGACGAGGTTAGACCAGGGTATTGTAAGAGACGCCAGCAGCCCCCTAGTTTTAAGTAAAAAAAAAACACGTTCAAATCATGATACGTTCAGTTGCGTTCGCGTTCACATTGGTAAAAATGTATCTGTAACGAACCTTAAACAATCATCATAATAATATAAAAATACCAAAGACCTCTTTTTATACATATAATATCATTGGAAAATACAACAAAATAACCACATAATGTCATTACAATGTTTGCGAATCGAATGGAAAAATTACAGAATATCTAAGAAATAGAAATGGCTCCAAGGAACGAAGTACCTGTTTAGGGTGGAATTAAATTGGTTACGTTTGATATTCGTCAAATCGGTAATTTGTCAAGTTTGATATTGGTCAAAGCTGTAGTTCGTCAAATCGTCTGTTCGTCTAATTATGAAATTTGCCAAATACGCTATTGGTCAAGTAATTTAAGTACAATCAACTGTAAACATGAAAGTAACTCATGATATTTTTTTAGTAACTCATTTTTATATAGACATAATTATAATTACATAGAATTCATACCCAACAACCTGTTTTAAACACTTTAAAGCGTCTAATTTTCCACTCAATATTTTTTCTATTTTAGCGTCTTAGACGTTTTCCTCTGTTTCTCCTAACCTCTGCTCTTTTAACTTTATTCTTATTTATACTTATGTACATGAAAATATTATGTTTTTCTTGTAATTTAATCCCTAAACTCCGATGCCAAGTTTCGACTGCGTTGGTGGTACGATGGCGTTCATTTGCTCAACTCATTTGCTCAGTAAATTTTTTTATGGAAACAGCCAGCAAACGAGCTGACGAAGCACCTGATGGTAAGTGGCTATCGTCGCCCATGGACATCAGCAACACCAAAGGCTGATGGCTGAGGCAAACTGATGCGTTGCCGGTCAAGAAAGAAAGAAGAAAAAGAAAGAACGAACTGGCGTTCAAGCCCCCAGCCGAAACACGACAAGTCGATTGGCGGCTGATGAGTCAAGGGTGGTAGCTATCCAGGCGAACCCCATGGAGAAATAATAATAGTAATAATGTTAATAATTACTGTTATTAAAAGTGCTTTATAGCCCACCAAGGAAAGGGCCATTTCTACAACATTTAACTCTACCAAAGCCTCTGTCGTTAGGTCAGTCGCCTTGAATTCTCTGTAATGTAATCTTTCATTGAAATGGTGTGAAATGAATAGGATAAATTTTATTGTAAAATATATCTACATATTATGAATGAATTACAGGACACAAAATGACTTACAGTCACGGCTCGGGATTGTATGAGATAAACAGGTACGCACAACTTTCTTACGGTCTTTAATTATCTATCTATCTATAATGAACGAAGTAAAAGTAACGATGAGCCAAGCAACACTATAGTCCGGTCAAGTTAGCCCGAAAAAAAATTGTTAAAAAAAAACTAAAAAACACGCTTTTATAGAAAATCCAATAAAAAATAAAAAAATGATAGGTGTCAAGGGACACCCGGATGGAACGAAGTTCCTTTCGATTAATACTAAGCGACCAGAAGTCTTCGAGGGTGCGACATCAGTAATTCTGTACAATCATAGTATGTGGCTGTCTTATTCACTCTTCGGTATTTAGCATAGGCACAACAGGGACGTCCATATCACGATCATGCACATTAAGCTATTATTGCAAAATTTTTTATTCAAGGTCAAAGTTCGCAAAAATTTGTTTCGCAAGGATTTATGCAAGGATGAATATCTATTTTAATCGGACTAACTTCGTTTCTTTTTGACAGTTGTATTGAGGATTATTAATATTATCCAGAATCGTTAATAATTACTTAAGTCGAGATATTTCCATAATTAGTTTATTAATTAAAAGTAAAAGTCATGACAAAATAATAGTTACGACGACATTACATGCCGAAACCCGGGATCGAACCAGGGACCTTTAGATCTTCAGTCTAACGCTCTCCCAACTGAGCTATTTCGGCTGATGCTAGAAATAAACAAAAATTATAACGGTTTTCAATATGTCAACAGCAGAAACGGTCAGTGATGAAATCGTGAGAGATTTCGTGCTCCGAAAGGTACGTTAAACTTTGTGGTCCATATTGAGGGACTCCAAGAGACATAAGCAGATTCAAAATTGGTCGGTCTCCGCTACTCTCTTCCCTGTTGGAGAGTTATTATAAAATTATTACAATTATTATGATGATAGGGTGTGGTAGGTGTTCCATTAGTTAATTATTCCATAAGGCCTAGGAGTGGAGTTGTATATTATGTTATAAAAAAACATTTTTTTCAGTAAAAAATACCTAATTGTTTACATTTAATTTTCTTTAAATTAAAAAAATATGTACATAAGTCTGTCAGTGATACCTACATGAATAAATAATTTCGTCTTTTGTTTTTTATTAATTTTAACTGCAACACTCAACAGTTTGTTTGCGATTTATTTGGCAAAAACTTTGTCGAAATATAATTAATTCATTTGTGAAAGGTGCTTAATCTTTCAATAATTCCGGATTCCCATGAATCTTGGCAGATCTTAATACTCTTCCAAAATCACTTAAGTCCGGTTTACACGTATTAAGTAGTTAAGTAGATAACTAAATTTTAAGTAAATTAATACGTGTAAACAGACAATTTAGTAACTTTTTAGTTAAAATTTAGTTATCTACTTAATTACTTAATACGTGTAATGTAAACCGAACATAACAAACTAACAAACCCAGAAATAAAAATAAGAAAAAATAATAAAAATCTGCATAGAGTAAACATAAAAAAAATCTTTACAGGTGCAAGTAATTTATAATGGCGCGGGAATACGTGGTTTCTTAAAATGATGCTAAGTTAGCGACCCTGGGGACCTCACGCCCTCTGTGACGTCAGACAACTCTGCCCTAAAATCTAACAGATGGCGTTACTAAAAGTCCTCTGAATCACGCTAACGTCACTGAAATCAAAGAAAACCTCGCAAAACATCAGGTTTTACAGAAAGTATAATATGCAAGAACATAATATTATCTAAATTAAAAATTGTTATATTGTATTTTAAGCAATTAGTGATCTCACGTATTCTGACTTACAAGGAGTCAACGTAGTTTTTCCTGAAATGGGAACAGTACTCCATGTGTGGTCGAATTTGTGCCTTATAGAGCATCAACCTGTACTTAGGCGTGAAGTACTGTTTAGCTCTGTTGAGCACTCCCAATTTCCCTGCAGCTAGTTTGACCTTACTAACCAAGTGGTCCCGAAACTGAACTTCATTCGAAATGTCGACACCAAGGATCCCAATGCTTTTGGAGATGTTAAGAGGAGTGTTCTGGAACTGAGGTGCTATGACGAATGGGATTTTCTTAGCGGTTAACGCGTAAACTTGCGTCTTCTCGGGGTTGAACTGGACTAAATTTGTTTGTCTACATGAAACCAAATTTAATAGAGTACAGATAGAAATATTTAATTTGGTCCTCGATAACCTCACTCTCTCCCTCGCGCCCTCTATACTGACGGCACTGACGCCAGACAACTTAAACTATCTCGAAATCCAGCAGATGGCGTCACTTACAGACTTCTGAATCACGCCAACTAACATTACTTATAAAACACGTAAAGTCGTAGTTCAAAACAAAGATATTGCGAACTATCTCTCTTTCTGGGGGAATTATTTTGGAAACGACACTTAGGTACTAATATAGTGTCGTAAGAATCATAATTCACGGACGCCTGCAATTAAATGTCGACGCTTGAAAGGCAAAAACTACCAAGCGACATGTTGATAACTTTACACTAGAGCATTTTAGTTTTTAATTTTGGAATCGTAAAAAAATGCCTTATTAAGCATTTAAACTGCATTTAAAATTCATTGGTATGAACTAGCTTTGACTAATAGGCGATTTTTAGGGATTTTTTCTGAAATTAACAACTAAAATGCTGTAGTGTAAAGTTGTCAACATGTCGCTTGGTAATTTTTGCCTTTCAAGCGTCGATGTGCACCTACAATACCAAGTGAACAGACTTTATATTGGTAAACCTTCTGTAAACCGGTCGGAAGGGTGTTAATTTGCCGGTTACAAGCGGCGACCATCTGTCCTCAGGGGTAGCAACGCATCAGTGATCAACTTCGAATGTTACAAATACTAATGATTAGTAACTGGGCACGGACCTAAAAATTACGCACACATGGTAAGCGGGCGGCCATTGCTATGCTTCACTCTCAGTTAGACGAGGTTACGTCCGTCTTTTTTTCAGGTTCGTGTAATTGGGTGACTTATTATAATTAGCTACCAGGACTATTCTACATTTGCAGTCCTAACTTCCACGGTCCTCTTACTAAAGAATAATAACGACTCTCGACTGATATTCTTATTAATAACTTATACTAATAGGACCGACTAACTGACATCCCTCATATAGTCCTAATCGACGTTAGGGAGGCCATACACGGTCAAGTGTACTTGATCAAGTCTGCAGTTTGACTTGACGCGCCATCCAGTGTGCATGAGACAGCTATATGGCCAGATCGCTATACCGTGGCCATACACGTTCAAGTATACTGGATTGACGTCTTGACGCTGTCAAGTCCGCTTGACGTGACTGCCAGTAATTAAAAAATCATACAAGTGTACATGTACGCGCGTGAGAAGTTATACTTCTTTGGCATCGTTAAATAAATATTTAACGTTTATAATTTATTACCTATCTATGTTAATGTAATATAATATTATATTAAGTAATAACATTTTAATTTATATCAATAAATAATACATGAGTAATAATAGAGGTCCTATTTCTATTTTGTTGGTAGCTTTTTGCGGGCAACTTCACAGTGATGCGCGCGCATCTTTTTGCGAGCAACTTCATCCCGTTACTTTTGTGTTATAAATCTTAAAATTTCACTCTCATATTTTTTTCATAACGCGCCTAAAGAAGTATAACTTCAAAAAATATTAAGAAGAAATATAATTACGTATTTAATTTTAATAAAATGTGTTTACGAAACATAGCTTGTTTTGTGCACTGTACATTTCTTTCTATGACAACATCAGTTGTCGTCATGCGTTGTATATCAGGTGAGTCAAGCATTAACTTATCACATGTAAAAATAAATTTAAAAATAAAAAAAACGCCTGCTATCAAAAATGCTATAACGATATACCTTTTTTATGATGAGCCCTTTAATTTGATACCCATATTGAATTATTCGATTTATTTTTATTTTTTGATACTCCAAACAATGACACCTCACAGCCACCATATTTGTTATTTTTTCATTTCACTTATCTAAGAATATTGAGACAAAAGCAGTCTTTTGTAATTTAATTACCCACTGGTTATTAAGACAAATCTAACGATATCTTAGTTATATAAATCCGTTCAGCGGTTTGGAAGATATGAGGTAATAAAGAATATTACACGCATTACATACATATAAGATACGCGCGAAAAACCCTTAATTACCCTTTCTGAGAGTCGGGTAAAAAGAGTCATGAATATGTCCCCGCTTCTTTATTTCTCTTGCTCAAAAATGTCCAGGAATCTGTGACCACTCGCCATCAGGTCTTCTCGTTTGTTGGCTATTTCGATAAAAAAAGGAGTATGATGTAGCATAATGCCGAAACCCGGGATCGAACCAGGGACCTTTAGATCTTCAGTCTAACGCTCTCCCAACTGAGCTATTTCGGCTTATGCAAATCATGCTGAAAAACATAAACCAATGAATTGTTTGAAATTAGAACGTCTATCTTTATCTTTCTTTCCCTCTGTCTTAGACCAGGGTCGATAATTTTTGAAACCAAAAAAAATAATAGTAGGATGAAACCGAAACCCTATTTTTATCACTTTTTACCATTTTCAAAGGCCAGCATCTATCTAGTCTTTGTCTATAGTCTATGGTCTATCTAGTCTTTCGGTCTTTTTTATTTATATGTAGGTATGTAGGTATGTGTATCATTAAAGTATTAAACTTACCTTTCCAAAACCGCGTTTCGCGCATTTCTATCCATACCAATGGTTAGCTGGTAGAGAATGCATTGTGCATTAAGCTCGCTACTTATACGGGGATATTTTATTGGGAACAATGAATGTTAAATCAAAATCCTAATTCAACTACGTTTCACTATTCTCCAAGAAGCAGAAGTTTCACGCATGCGCAGTCATCTTATCAGTTACTTGAGACGTCGCGAGATGGCAGCAGCATGAAGAAGAATTGGTGTTGATCTGGAATAATTTTATTAATAAAAATGTGCTGTATAATAATGGTGAAAGGTTCTGTAGATAAATGATGTGCATTAGCGCCAGAATTACTCTCAAGATATTGCAACCTAGGCCTTAAGTTTATATAGTAACAGTACTGTAATTTACTCGTATATTCCAAAAATCTGATTTTTGATGAACCTTTTTTCCCACGAGGAACCTTCTGCTAGCGGCGCCCATGTGTGATTCTCGCTTATACAAGTTTTGTCTAACAAAAGTAAATGCATGGGATCGTCTAGGGACCGCTCTACGTAAAGATCATGCTGCATGATGGACCGTCATGCAAGCCATCAATCATTTTAACACGACAGCCTGAAAAAATAATAAATAAATAAAATAAACGCCACATACTCACAGCCTCACATTAGTCCCCATTATATGTGTCGTGTGCCATGGACAAAACACAAAGACCCAGAACACACAAAACACAGAAGACACACCCACTGATGACTATGTGGTTCTAGGCCCTAAAACCGGGGCGGGGGGGGGGGGAACTACGAGGTCCCTGCCTCGTATAGTGTCAGCGGCCTGTTGAACCGGGTTCATAGTATGTCGAACCAACCGGTTCACTCCCGCTGACTTTGCACTTTAATTTCTACACTGGGTCCCTTCTAGGACCCACCCCACAGTCTAGGGCTATCAGAACTGATCAAAAAGACTAACAGACCCAGACCGAAAACAGAAATTCAAACTTTTAACATTCAAATTTCCGCCTCAATGGGAACCAAACCCAAGATCCTTGGCGTGGCAGTCCGGCATGGTAACCATTACACCACACAGGTCGTCAACATGTATGTATGTTCACTTTAAACCCAACTCATCAAGCTCAGTCAACAGCATCACAAGTTTCGCTGATCAAGTAGCTAGCAAATTAGGTTGACAAAGAAACAGCGTTATATAAACGACCCAATTGATTGGTATCGGCGAAAGTATATGTGGGAACCGATGGTTTTGCACCACCATTGTGGTGTTGTGCGTGGGAAACGCGCTTGCGTGCCACGTATGACAACATCTCTTAAACCAACGGCACGCCTTTTTGAAAGTTACAGAATGATCGACATCAATTTCATCTATCACGCATGTATACTCACACACACATACATACATAGTCTTTTTTTTATGGAAATAGCTGGCAAACGAGCTGACGATCCAGCTGATGGTAATCGTCGTGAGTGGCTATCGTCGGCCATGGACATCAGCAACACCAAAAGCATCACTAATGCGTTGCCAGCCCAGAAGGAAAGAAGAAAAAAAAAGAAAGAGATTGAGCTTAGCATTGTAAAATCGACCGTGAAATATTATCCTATTATTAATAATCTTAATATATATAAATTACGTGTCACGTTGTTAGTCCGCAATGGACTCCTAAACTACTTAACCGATTTTAATCATATTTGCACACCGTGTGCAGTTTGATCTAACTTGAAAGATAAAAGGGTAGCTTACCTCTCCCTTAGGGCACACGGAAGGTTTTAATAAAAAAAAACTTGACAGAACGAAGTCTGTCCGGGCAGCTAGTACCTAATAGTATAAATGTGAAAGTTTCTAAGGACGTTGGGATGTTTGTCACTCTTTCATGCAAGAACTACTGAATGGATTTTCATGAAATTTAGCACACCAATAGACCATGATCTGGTTTAAAATATAGGTTACTTATCATCCCTGAAAACGCAGGCAGACCTTCGGTCAGAGCGCTAAACGTATAGTGTATTGGACAGGTAGAAATCATGTCCTCTGCTTCCTTTTCGGTCGACAATCGATGACTTTGGGCTAATGTCCATGGGCAACCATCATGCTTGTCTCATTTCTAGGCATAATCATTAAAAGCTTTATTTTATTATAATTATAAATTCTTTCGTTTCCTTATAAGGTTGCGGTACTCACCTTCCATTATAATATATCCTATATACCATACGTAAAATATCCTTCTACCATCAAGAATCACGTTCGCTCAGAAATTATTTCTCTCGGAGTCTGTGCATAAATATTAAGACTGTCATTAGCCCTATAGGTATGCTGCTATCCCTTTCTACAAGACAACAATAAACAAGGACAAAAAGCTTAACTCAATCCTTTCTTAATGCTTGACCATTTAAGCTTGACCCGTGATGGTATACAGAGATTTCCTTCGGTTCATTGATTTTCTTGTGGTTGCAAGGGGGGTGGCAGAGCTCGGTACAGTGGGGGGAGTGGTGCTGTCTCGCTCTGGCTTGGAACGTATGTGATAAAATGATCGTTTGGTGAGGAGACCCTTTTTGCGCATAGTCTGCGCGGCTAGGCGGCATATTTCTGTAGAACATCTGTGGCGATAGAGTCGAATCAATACAATAAAGAAGTTTAAAATAAGTTGTGAGCTGAATAAAGTGATGGATATACTTGTACGTAGCTTAAGTGCGATGACGTGTGACGAAAAAAAACAGGCAAGATAGATGTCACAGACCTGTCTTCATATTTTCTTTCTTATGTTCTTTGAATTTGTCACAAGTTACTCTACCGCTTACTCGCACTAATTAAACTATTGATCTTCCAAAAAATTGTTCAGTTATTTTAAGGGTTTCATGGTAAAGAAGTAGGAAATGATATATTGCTAAATACTGATAAAAGACGCGATTTTTTTCAATATGTTGGTACGAGCGGCAAAGATACGAGGTGGCAAAGTTAAAATTCGGAAAGAGCACATCAAAATGTATACAATATAATACTAGTTTTCAAAACTCCCGGAAAACTTCCCAGGTACCCTTTTAAAAAAAAAATTGTAAATTGTAGTAGTAACAAATGAGATATCTATCTGAAGAGTATTTTAGATACTCATCGTTCTCCACTCTAAGGCCCCAACTCAGAGTCACTAATGGTTACTTAAATCGCTCCTTAGTTCAGAATTTGTACGGTGATTCGTTACTAAGGAGCGTAAAGTGTAAATAAATCAGCGTCAACTCCACAGCCAGCGCTGTTCCCCGCAGATGACGAGCGGTGCGCGGTCAGTTTTTGTCCGTCAACCAAACTGGACGTCCCAAGTTCAAATCTGAAAATTGGAACCAACCGACATTTGGCATCGAGAGTTTACCAAAACCGTGTCGCTTCTCAGAATACGATGTTTGATTGTTTGTTTGTTAATTTGAATCGATGTTAAATAATTTAAAAGTTATACTTTTCCTATACGTTACTAGCTGTTGCCCGCAGCTTCGCACGCGGAAATTATGCTTATCATATTTATCCCCTATTTCACCGCCTTGGGGGTTGAATTTTGAAAATCCTTCCTTACTGGATGATTACGTCTTAACACGTTCACTGCGTTAGACAAATTTGATGACTCTCAGTTGGTGCGGTATGGGGTCTATTATATCCGAAGCACGAATTGTTCCTGGTGCGTTGCTGGGTCGAAATGATCCGTTTGACTTCCATCTGTTTAAGAGGATTTATCTTTATAGGTATAATGATTATAGTGTATTTTTTGTAGCAATATATTGACCAATAAACACTCAATAAAAGGCTGAAATCGTAAGTAGATGCACTGAATGGTTTCTTTGTAAATAAAGGGATTGTCTGGCGGATCTTTACGACCCGTTCTCCGCACTGGTTAGTAAAATTGTCGATACATTTTTAGCGTTGAGCATGATAAAGAGACATCGATAGCGATAAAATAATGCAGTTTGTAGGATTTGTAATGTGTGACCAGTTGACGGGCTAGTATATACATTGATATATTCCACTTACCGATTATTATTTGTTTTGGGGAACCTTCGCTTACTTAATTTTTCTTAGGTTTTTCACCGTTACATGACTTAAACAACATTTTTATGGATAGCTTCATGTTACATACACAGACAGTGTTACATACACTGTACAATACATCTGTATAATATAACTGTACAATATTCTTCTTATTTGCATAAAAACTCATCTAACTATACAGACCTCACTAGCTTAACTAGTATGTAATCTAGTGCGGCTATAGGGTCATCGGGCATCGGGTCGTTAAGAACCGATAAACGCACTAGATGTAAATTTTTTACGTTCAGTCGGCATCGGGTCGTAAGAACCCGATGCATTTTTTTGTATTTACATTATCTATTTAACAAGGCAATTCCAAAACACTAACCATCTCATTCATAACCACAGGGAGACCAAATATATCTGTCCCGCACCAGCGGTTGGCACAGTAATTTTTGCCCCGCACCGGAGGAAAGTTGAGCATCGGATATAATCAACCCGCTACCGCACCGAACGTGTTAAGAGGAATACGTGTGCGAAATTTTAAGTTTCTAGCCCTAAAAGTTTGACCTGAGCGTTGTTACATCACTCAATCACTTTTGCCTTTTATATATAATACTAGCTGACCGGGCAAACGTTGTTCTGCCAAAAATTTTTTAGGGGTAGGGGGATGAAAAATAGATGTTGTCTGATTCTCCACCCTAGCCGATATGCACGCAAAGATTCACGGTCAAGAAAATCGGTCGAGCCATTTCGGAGGAGTTCAGCTTCAAAAAAGCATGACACGAGAATTTTATATATTAGATATAGATATGTAACTCATTTAATATGTACAGTTAATGACAGTAGTTAAGTACATTTACTGACTTTGTGTAATTTTAAACTGAACTTGTTAAATTTTAATTAATTACTTTATTAACACATTCAGTGCTTTTTTCTCGGATCCGAGCATGGCGGGGCCATAGTAGTAGTGCCGCCGACTCGGATCCGAGCAAGCGTCCCGTTTTTTTTGTAGTAGTCAATAAAGCGCCAGTTTTCGAGCCGAGTCAATGTTGTTTTGCGCGGCCACTCTGGCAATATAGTAACTTGCGAAAACGAGTATTGGTTTCATTCTAACAGTATTAGTAACAGTTATTTACTTACAATTTTTTTTTTAAATAACAAGTCACCACATGATGACACGTCTGAACTGTATGCTGTATATCATGTATAAGCGTGTATGTATAAGTGTGCGTATGGCCTGTGTGTGAGTCCTGTGTGTGTTTGTGTGTCATATGGTACAAGATTTTGGTCAAGGAAAGTAAAATAAGTTAAAACTCGTTTTGATTACTTTCCTTAGATGATTTTGATCAAGATCCTGAAATTTGATAAAAAAAACACGGGGTTGTCAAAATCTTGTGACATATTAGTACGCAAAAACGCACTCACGGAACAAAATATCTATGATATTAGTGATTAAACCATTGCCATCCCTAGCTTTCGGATCCGAGTATTCGGCAGCCGACGTGCTGTGTGCCGACGACTCGGATCCGAAAAATGACTTTTTTTGATAGAAATAATAATAATAAAATATACATTCATACATATTTTCAAACATTCATATTTACTTAATCAAAATTCGCCATAAAAAGTTTTGGCTCCCGGCTATTACTTTGCATCCATTGTTTAAGCACTGAATGTGTTAATTTTGTACCTAAATATTTGGATAGAAAAATAATCTTGCGGCAAAAAATGCTGTAGGTAAATAAATATAACAATTTTGTAAATGTAATGGTGTTATCATTGTTTCAAACATAATAATGTATCCATAGTTCGACATTAATATTAGGATTCCCTGTGTCATGGGTGCTATGGACAATACACTAAGACAAGTCACATACCCAGATCGAGAACAGAAATTTAAACTCATCATTCAAACTCACTTGCTGGGAATTGCACCCATCGAACGGCGGTTTGGCATAGCAACCATTGCACCACACGGGTTTTATCACGGAACACAGACACAAGTGGAAATGGTACAAGTGTTGATTAGTATGGGAACCGTGCTAGCCAAATAAACACAAGGAAATCCATAATCGTATTATTTACAACTAAGAAACTCACATTTTAATTGGTTGTTACTTGTCAACTACGAATAGTCTAAGAAACTCGCTGTTTATAGTTGAAAATGCGCCTTAATCTTTGATGTTAATTCTTATTTTTCCATGTCTTATTCAGTGACCTTAGAACCTTTATCAATTATGATCATAATACTTTTCAAGTTTATCTATCCACCGCTAGATGGCAGTATTTTGCGTTACAAGTAATATATACTTAAATTTTTTACTAATAAGGTTGACAATACAATATCATACAATGACAATTATATGGAAAATAATTAAATAATTCCATCTACTGAACGCTAGATGTCGTGACTGGAGTCTACAATAGATTGAATAGCAACCTTAAAGTATTTCGGTAAGTTACATTTTTGGTTAACAACATCATACTGTGTTTGGTTTAGGCTTAGAGATGTGCGTTGTGCTTTTTGCCGCGTTATCGATATTTATATTGAAACTGGTACTGTCCGAGTGTCTGACATCATAAGATGTAGACCCGTCATATTGGTACTTAAACTGCTTGTTTTTGTACTGCCTATGTGAACCCTTCATCATTATTTTGAAAGCTTATATCTCAAACACACGGATCTAAAAAAAGACGGACGTGATCCCAACAACAAATTCAGTGAAGCAGCCATAGTAATACCAACTCTCTATTCGTACAAGTACACACACCCACACATTGACACCATACTGCGTCAATCGCGAATCAAAAATTACGCACACATGGAAAACTGGCAGCCATTGCTATGCTTCACTCTCGATTAGACGAGGTTACATTACGTGGCGTAGACGTGACCGTAGCAATTTTTATCAACGTGAGCTATCTAAACAGTCACGGAGTACCAAGCCTAGGCATTTTTAGCAACGAAAATAAATATACTTTAATTATATGTTGATAAGTGAAATTTCAATGAAGCTAAACGTAGCTACAAAAACAATGCTGATATGAACTGGGATGCATTTCAACCTTAACATTATACAAATAAGGTAAATTTATTTTCTTGGAATTACATTTCTTAGACATGCTGTGCCAGTCACGTACATGCGCTTATATTCCTCGTCAGGATCCTAAATTATGTACCAATGATTTCAAATAAAAAAAAACATTCATATTAATTTTATACATTTTTATGATACAACACAATACTTTATTGCACACCAAATAGCAGAACTGTACATACATATGACACATATCCCTAAAATAAAAAAAGAATATTATTATTATAATAAATTGTAATATTCATATTACGAAATACTTTTAACTAAAAATAAAATTACAAAACTGCCGATATTCATATATTTGTACCCCATCCCTGCCCGAGTAGCAGAAAATGTTCTAGAAAACAATAGCCGAGTAGCAATATTATCTAAAACATAAAACGAACCTTATTGCCAAGTGACTGAGTAGCTTTTTGATCATAAATTATATTATTTCCTTTATTTATGTGTTTTGAATTTGAATTATTACAAAATAAATTAAAAGCTAGGCTTATTTGTGGTATAAAACACGGCCATTAAATAAATTCATTGCTCGCTATTATTCCTGCCCTCCAAAATTGCACAGTAAGGCATATTTACGTAATTAAAGACAAATTTTATTTTACGTAATGCACAACCGACGCAGCTCAGTGACAGTTGAGTTATGCCGGCAAGTAAGCGGAGCTCCTCTTAATGTTAGTCGCTGTGCCACGCCCACATCGCACTTCCACTGGTGTCTGTGTTCCGTGGGTTTTATGATAAACGTTGAACAATTAAAATTAAGGAAAATAGCTAATGAGGCTGATAAAATATTCTAATATAGCACTACTACCATCGGAATATAAGCTGCGTGGTATAGGACCCAGTAACTTGATAATTTCTAACAAAACTGAAATTATAAGTAGTAGAGTTGAGCAAAATCAAAAGGCTCTAAAAATATTATTAAAAATGTTACAAATAATATTGTTAAGATACGGGTCAGTAACATTAAAAACCTAAGATTAAAATATTATTTACAATATTCACCATAACTCGATACAAAGCGAATTAAGCCGAAAAATAAATCTGTGCATATGTGAAAATGGGTCTCAGTTTGAGCAATTCATAGGTTAAATACAATGATGTTGTATGTATAGGGAGGGTTAAATACGAGTAAATTAACTATTTATTTTTGATAGTAAAGTTGTAATTTTACTACAAAAAATTTCAACTAACTCATCCTTTCGGTTTGCATCATAAAATACAGGGTGTTTTTTTCCACATTTCACCGGTTCGATACCCGGCTCAAGCAGGTGAATTTTGAAAAATATTTGATTGCAGTTTTACTTATTTTTGAAGCCACTCTACCGCAGGCGAAGCTGCGGAACTGTGGAATAACTAATAGCAATGAATATAAAACTGGGCCAGACAATTTATAATTAATTGATCTGTATTTGGCTGTGGAGCACGTTATTTCTTTTAGTCTCTCTCTTTCTAGGTTAGCATCGCAACGGGGATGCCTCTGGTGTTCCATGGTTGGCGTTGACCACTTACCATCAAGTGGATCGTCAGCTTGGCACCCCCCGCCGGATCATTAGGACTGTAACGTTATAAGTCAATGATATTGTTGAAGAACCACCTTAATTTTTATAATTTTATTTACATGCTTTTTTATAACGTCCACTGACTTTCTAACTGACTTCACCCACTGAAATGAAATTTATGTAAGCTAGAATTTTGAAAAAATACAGAGAATTGTTCTTTACTTAAATATTACAGGAAAAATTATAAGAAATCTATGGTCTTAAAAAAACGGTTAAAATAAAAAATAGAAAAATAACGGTTAATGCGATACATTGTCAACGTACGGAACCCTCTCCAAGCAAGTTTAACTCGCACTTGTCAAGTTACTTTGTAATAAATATACCAATGTGTCTTTATTTTTCTCTTTTCTTTATTTTGAAGTCTTTATTTTGAATTCTTTACGGCTTTTCTTCTCCTCTATGACAAAGCACCTTTCCGAAAACCTGGTAGATTAAAAAAATAACGTGCACAAGTGTATCAGTTACTAATCTCTTATCTTACTAATATTGTAAATTTGTTTGTATGGATTTGTTACTCTTTCACGCAAAAACTACTGAACGAATTTTTACTGAAATTAGGTACAAGGTACTTCTTATACTAGAAAACGTTGACAACGCCGCGTGAAAAACGCTAGCTATCTATAAAGATAATTTACGTGACATGGACAGTTCTTCTTTCTTTCTATTAAAAAACCTCAGAGGCAATTCACACAGACAACATGCCTATCTAAATGATTCTCACGTACTGCTCTGCTCACCCATGCGTTCCTCCCATGGTTTCCGTTTAACCATCAATAATAATTCTTGTATTAATTCAATACATTTTATTCCATACAAATTGCTTCCAACTATAGGTAGTAGCAGGCTATCGATTTGAACGGAGTTCATTAGTATATTTTTCCCATTATTTTTTTATGTGACAAACGGACAGGCAAGTCACCTGATGGTAAGTGGTCCGTCATACATGGATGTCAATGAAACTTAAGGCATCACTGAGGTACTGCCAGCCAAAAAAGAAGGGAAAAGAAAGAAAGAAAATGGCCCCTTACAGCCATATTACATTTATAAAAAACGGGTAACCGCCCTCGCTTTGCTTCGGTTTTCTTATTTTTTTACACCTTGGGTTATACTACTGGAGTTTTATTAAGCCTATGTCATCCGAAAGAATGTAAGTATTCTAAGGATATGTCTTTGTGACGGAGTCTGTAGAAAGGAGAAATGTAGCCGCTGGTGGTAGGGCCCCTCGAGGGTATTATGTTGGTAATATTGATTTTAACTGTTGACAGTTTTTCTTTGCTTTTCTTCTCTCTTTCTTGGCCGGCAACGCATCAGTGCCTTTGGTGTTGCTGATATCCATGGGCGACGATAGTCACTTACCATCAGGTGGATCGTCAGCTCGTTTGCTAAATAGCCGGCTATTTCCATTAAAAAATGTAAAAGCAGAATTGTTAAGAGGAGAAGAAGTGGTGAGGCGTAGTGAGGCGTTGTGAGGTGCGGTGAGTTGCGGTGAGGAACGGCAAGGAACGGCAAGGAACGGTGAGGAGAATTGTAGAGGTTATATTTTGGTGTGGCTGGTTGGAATTAAAAAATAATTTAGTTTTTAAAAAAGGAGATCATAAAAAAATTTTGAAGCATTGAAGCATATAGAACCGACACCGCGAACACAATGTATGTCCCAATGAATTGGCACTGATCGGCTTCAATTTTCAATGGATTCGTTCGATTTTGAAAGGAGAACGGGGGCTCAATTTTGACAATAGAACCTCCCGGCGAGACACATTTTGTTCGAGATGTCTGTTCTATGACATTGTACTTCAATGTTTGGACGCTTTTATTTCAGAGCTTTACATCTAAATCATACATTCAAATCTGCAGATAAAAATAAACTCACCTACATACATGAACCATTAAAATATTAACTACACTACTTAATAAGGGGCAATATTTTTGTAAATTGAGTAGGTATATTTTTGTCAAAATTTCGATTAGAGGGCACTTACGTAACGATTTGAACACATATTTTTTTGAGAATAATATTATTGTCTGTCTATCAGTTTGCCTGTTCAGATGTCACATTAAAACGCGTGAACGGATTTCGATGTAAATTGGTAAAGTTATTTAACAATGTGGGCCATACTTTAAAAAACTTTTTCCCGGGAAATAAAAAGGTTCCCTTTACAAATAGAATGAAAGGTATTTGGATTTTTTTCAACATCAAACGATCCTTGCAACAAACGTTCCTTGCTTAAATAAATGTGATTTTTTTTCAAGAGATTTTTTTTTAATTCCAAAACTGCTCCCAGGTGAATTGTTTGTGATTTTATCTTGGTTTTCCTAAATGTAAATACTTGGGTGAATTTCCCAAGTGCGTTTTTGAGACGGCGAGGTTGAAAATTAATGTGTGGAGGTAAACTACAATTATGCATAATTTTATATAGGTAGTTTAAATAGTGATCTACACGATAGTAAAGTATTCAGAGGTATTTAATACATAGATTCTTAATAAAAAAATATCTAAGACCTAAAATCTAATTCCGGTGTACTGTCCGAACTCCATTTATTTACATATTTTATTAATTTAATTTTTTTTGGTAAATAATATTAATTGAAAAGGAATGTTTTTTAGAAATACATTACATAACACAACTAATATATATTTACGGAGCAATTTAAGATAGTACAACAGCTCTTAAAACATCTCTTAAAAATGTCCTACAAAAAAAAGCAATACCGGTGGCGCATTTTGTATACTTCATAACTTGTTACAACACGATTTGGAAGACACCTTACTGGCTCTCCCCGCACCATTCAGTTGTGCTCTTGCAAACTGCGTGTTAGGATAACCGACTTGCTGCGTAATTTTCCTGTCAAACACGTAAGTACTCACTGCGGTGGCGCAGGAATACAAAATCATCCAATTCCGATGTCATGTATATTAGTAAAAGTACAAAGCAGATTATCAAGAAATTTTTTGGAGGCTTCCATTAAAGGTTTTCAGCCATAATTGTGAAATAAAAGTTAACCTGTGAGTAACGGTGTTCTTTAAAATTCAAGTTTTGACTCTAATTCTAAGTCCGGTGGCCTAATCTCGGTGGCTCCGGTGGCAAACTAAAGCGCATAGGGACGTGTATAGACTAGTGCCGATAATTTTTGAAACGAAAAAAAATAATCGTAGGATGAAACCCATTGCAAAAGGAAGAGAATATAACGAAAATTAAAGGAAAAATAATTTACGGGTGATCTGAGGTCGGGAAGTGGGGGAGGGGGGTTCAAGGGTAAAAAATAGTTTATCTCAATTTCCGGCAAAACTACAAGTCCTATAGAAAAAAGTTAAATAGCAATGTTGTAAGTAATAAAAAGATCTACAACTTTTTATTTACCCTTTTTATACATTACCTCAAAATTAATGTGAAAAATTCAAATAACCAAGTTTTTGGTTTTTATTTTTATCTTTTACAAAAAAAAAATTTTTCACGAAATTTGGTGAAAATGAAATGACAACTATTTTCGCAAAAAATTTTCGGATTCGAGTTTTTAATTTTTTTTTGTCAATCACTGTGTACAATTTTGAGTTATTTATTAATATTTACACTTTAATTAATCGAAAAACGTAAGATTCCATGTTACTTTGTTAGACAAAAAAATTACAAATCCATAAAACATAAAGATTGCAAAAAACATGCGAAAATAGTTGTCGTTTCATTGCATTTTCGGAGAACATTTACCATAGTAGTTTATATCTCACCGATTTTTAAAAAAAGTACATATTTTGACGTGAGAATTTTCGATTGAAAATGAGGTACCAAAAACTTGGTTATTTGAATTTTTCACATAAATTTTGAGGTTATGTAAAAAAGTGTAAATACAAAAGTTGTAGATCTTTTTATTACCTACGACTTTGCCATTTAAGTTTTTCCATAGGACTTGTAGTGTTGCTGGAAATCGAGATAAACCATTTTTTACCCTTAAAACCCCCCCTCCCCCCTCCCGACCTCAGATCGCCCGTAAATTATTTTCCCTTTAATTTTTGTTATAATAATATCCTCTTCCTTTTGCAATGGGTTTCATCCTACTATAATTTTTTTTTCACTTTTTACCGTTTTTGAAGCTATCGGCACTGGTTTAATAGGCCACAGAAAGACAAGCGTGTCTAATCACCGCTTAAAGGAGTCCGTTCATCTAGACTCCTACTCTTCAAAATGTATCTTTAAAGTATTAAAATATGATCTCGCCTTTATTATTTGTCATTGGCATAATCAATTTCGGTGGATCAGATTCTAATTCCAGTGGTCCTAATTTTGGTGGCATTTGATAATGTAATTTCAAAATATCTCCGGAACTAATAAAAATTTTTTCGATCTCTACTATGTGACTAATTATTACTACTATTTACAAATTATTTATGCCAAATAAAATGTATTAGAAACAGCAGGTTTAAATTTAATCAATTTCGGTGGCTCGGATTTTAATTCCGGTGGTCCTTTAATAATTTCGGTGGCATTTGATAATTTCAAATGGAAATATCTCATGAACTAACAAAAAATTTTCGATCTCTAGTATATGATTAAGTAGTACTAATATTTACCTATTATTTAAGCCAAAAAAAATTATCAGAAACAGCAAATTTAAATTCGCCACTGTAATTAGGCAAAATTCGTGTTTGTTGAAATTGACCCACTTCAGAATAAATTCAGCGTTTTTAAAATTATATTTTTCTAGAGAGAAATAAGGTAAAAACTCAGATTGAAGAACAAAAGGTTAAAAGTATACATTTTTATCTGGCATTTATAATAGACATCAAGTGATACTAATGTGCAGTCTTAATGCTTTTCGAGTAGGTAGTTCTGTATATGTTCAGGACCGACAACCGCTGGGGAAGAAGGGCTCTCGAATGGAAACCACGGCAAAAGGAGCACAGGATGCCCCCCGACCAGGTGGACCGACGACCTGAAGAAAACAGAGGGTATCCGCTGGATTCAGAAGGCGCCACGACCAGCGATGGCGTATGTTAGGGGAGGACTATGTCCAGCAGTGGACCTTTAAAGGCTAATGGATGGATGGATGGATGGATGGAGTTGTGTACAATACTTTGAGTAAACTACAGGATTATATCTATTTTCCGAAGCGAACGAAGGCGGGTTCGCTAGTAAAGAAATAACGATTACATTACAAGAAAAACAAGAATAAAAACACAAACGCTCACACATTCACACTACATTAGAATTCCCTTTTTCACTACAAAAACATATTTTAGTTTGTTTTACTGATAATTTATTTGTTTATACTCATTACCAATAATAACTTCATGTCTGAAAACTATACTTCATGAAGACAAATGGTATTGAAATACAAGTTGCAAGCCGCTTACTTACTGTAAGCTTTCACTCTTTCCTTCAGTGCTGGTCTTAACAGAGCCTAAGTTCGATGCATACGTAACGTGGACGGGACGGGGATGGGTCGGGACCAGTGTTGCCAATGCTACGGCAATTACCGTGTTCTACGGCTTTCAGGCCAAAAAAAAACAAAATCTACGGTCTACGGCCGGAACTCTAGGGCCGTAGCAAATTCTACGGCTTTTCGCAAATTCTACGATCTTTTTGTTATTTATTATTTTTGCACACATTTAACGAATGTTAAAACCCTTAAAACAGCTCCAGACATGAAATTCACGGCCGATGTCCTTTTTTTTAGTCCGAGCGCTGAACCGATGGTATATATTGGCATAATTGGATAGCGTAATATATTGGCAGCTGTGGACACGGCCCACAGTTGAACTTTTTCCATACAAACACGGCTTTTTTATCTAATGTACACGGCCTTCCAAAAATTTTCATTGGCAATACTGGTCGGGACGTGAAGTTTTGGAAACATTGTTTCACAGAAATTGTAAACGATAGCCCATACGCCACAGAGAGACGCACGGGACGGGAACGGGGCACGCACGTATATTTATGTCCCGTCCACGTCCCGTCCCCGTCCCGTCCACGTTGCGTATGCATCGACCTTAGGCTTCCTTATATTATTATGACCACATAAGATAAAATAGTACATCTACGACTATAATTTTGAAGGTTGACACCTGTTATTGAGAAAAAGAGAACCAGTAATGGAGTAGAATGGTACTTTAAATGGTGGTCTGAGAGAAAGAATCTTAACACCTGAGAATTATTTACTAGACCTCAAAGGTATGTAAAGTCTGTCACATTATAAGAGGAGACCCGGGAGCAGTGGGTAGTTATTAAAAAAATCTAAATGTATTTATTTCTAAACTATTATTTTTAAACTCTGAGTGGAAGCCTGGTGTACTGAAATACAAGCTTTTGGCCTGTATTTTAGCTTAAGCACCAGTCTCCCACAGTATAGGTATAAAATGTTCAAACTATATTGTGGTGAGAAATAAATGAATTTATTATTTATTTATTATTATAATATTATTATTATTTCAGATAACTTGGATCCATTAACTATAAAGTCAGATACAAAACTTAAAATACACATAGTACAATCATTATGGATAAAATAATAATGAAATAAAATTTAAAACCAAAGTATTAATTGTATTAGTACAAAAAAAAATGAACAGTATTAATAACATTAAAATAATAAAAATAACAATAATTTCGGTTTCACAATCATTATGGGTTGCCAGTTTGCCATGGAATGGATCTAAGCATACCTACTGCTTTTAAGTAATTCACTTTAATTTTTTTCAAAGTAGGTACTTAGAATGAAAAATTTATAATTTCGCTTAAGTTATCCAACATTAAAATATTAGATAATAATATTTTTTTCTTACTTTATAAAGATTCTACAAGAGCTTTCCCTGATATTTCACCGTTTTTATAAATTAGATTCCCTTCTCCATATTGAAGCAAGCCAACAGTTAAACAACAATTAATATTTTTTAAAAGAATACGATTAACTTAAAAAGTACAAGGTATAGAAATACGAAAGACTGTTTTTTTTAATGAATATCTAACTCACAATGTTTTAGTAGAGGCAAATATTTTACATATAAGTATACAAAATAAATATTCACACTTAAATGTATCAAAATAATTAAAAATAAATATACACCACATTTATCACAATAAGTTTTCTATTATTTTTTCGCGATGAAAATCGAGACTGGGAACCTCAGTGTTTCATTATTAATTTACTTGTGTTGGCGTGTACTTATCAAAGTACAACGCCCCCTTCAACCTGTGATACACAAATCCATTACATATGTGATTAATACCCAACAATTTACATATTATCTAACCTCCACATAGCAAATCAACCCTTACAATCCAAAACCTCAACATACCATCCAGCCCATAGATCGTGCAAATTAAAAAAAGCCAAGACAATGCACCATGAGCAAAAACTAACCCAGGCACATAAAATATAGCCTCTGCTTCCACCGAGAAACGAGTCCTACACTTATGCAAACTTAAGTCCCACCCACCTAACACGCCTACACGCCGATTTTCCGTCCCTCTCTACCCGCTAAGCCTCCGTATTTCCCTCTCACCCAACCCTCCAACGCCTACGGGTTTTCAGTACCAACTTTTTAGTTGACGCAAAGACTTCGCGCGGGGTCGTCGCATTCGTGCGTTGGACAAAAAATACGTTAAAAAAAACAAACGCGGTTTTTTGCTATGAATATTGTTAGAGTTTTTTGGACGCGATACCGATTGATAACGTTATCGATAACAGATAGTGAGGGATGTATGTGCGTCTCGTTCGCGCGGTTTTTTGACGGTTTTTTGAGTGTTGTGCTAGTGCAGTGTTTGTTTTGATCGGTGAAGGTAATTATCAGGTTAACGGTTATTGATTAGTTTAATTGGTATCTTGCAGTGATTTTTTATTCTGATTTGATCTGTGTTAAATTCTTGTAGCCGGCGCATTTTTGCTATAACCGCATTTATTTATTGTACCTAGGTACAATTATATATCTACAAAATGTATATTATAAAACAATTAAACAATACAATTATAAATGCTATTTAAATACAGTCATCATATTTAGAATTAGTAAATACATGTGTAGTTAGATGGTGATTGATTGAATGGATTGGACCCAAAGGTAGTACCACTGCCTTCCTAGAGCTTCTTTCAATAAAGTCTAGTCTCGTATTAAGAGACAATGATATTTAAAAAAATATAGATACGTTATACCCTTACAAATCAACAAAAAAATCTGTTCCGAAAAGAGCTACAACACACACACGTTTATCTTTTGTTTCACTACACCAATCACATTAGTATAATACACGAAGGCATTTTAACGCTGATTATCTAATATCAAGCATTTCTGACAACAACAAAAGCGTGCGTATCGTCTTGTACTGACAGAGCGACTACGAGCAGAACGGTCAATTGCCTGTTCTTACACTCTTCATCGTCATATAACATATGTCCATATTATATTAAGCCCCACCTTAATGTAGTACATTTATAAAGGTGCTGCCCTATTAGATTTTTTTAAGTTTATCAGAGTTTGTTAATATTAATGTATTTGGGAAACTATACTTCAATTCCATGAATTATTTTCATTTGTGTTCAAAACCAAAACGTCGGTAGCCATGATTGATTGTCGCGTGACGTCACTGTTAATTAAACAATCCCAATAACTGTTAAACGAAATAAAGTTTATTAAACATTATGTTAAAATGTGTTATTGCTAAAAGTATTATAACGTCACAAAATATACGGATGTTTCTTTACGCAGATACTAAGAATGACATCTATAAACCGCACTTAGGTAGTCTTGGATTTTACTAGACAACCACGGACCTAAAAAAAAGACGGACGTAATCCCAAGAACAAATTCAATGAAGCACCCATAGTAATACTCGTACAGTCGGCCGCAGAAGTAGCTTAACATTTTAGTACCTTGTCACATTACATTTCTTGAATTTGTCATAGATGTTGCTAGGAAACCGTCGAAACTGTTACTATTACAAAGTACTAAAATGTTAAGCTACTTCTACGGCCGACTGTACCATCTCTCTATTCGTACAAGTACACACACCCACACATTGACACTTCACTGCTTCAATCGCAAATCAAAAATTAAATTACGCACACATGGTAAGTGGGCGGCCATTGCTATGCTTCACTCTCCTTGTCCGTGTAGACAACTCAATTTACTTGATGACTGACACTTTGTTAATACGAAAAAATTAAAAAGCCACATAAAACAGCTAATGTTAAGGTTGAATTAGGAACATTATTTTTGTTCGGATAATTTTAAGTCTAAGCAAAGTATAAGGCCTATAAGCACGGGTTATAGATCTCTCTGTCCCTAAGTACTTATCGATATCGATTAACAAAACTTGTTACATAGATTTTTTTGAAGCTTTTGCAATTGAAATACCTAGAGAAGCTTTAACCTGGTTAAATTAAATTTAAATTAAAACATCCCGTAAATTAAACTAAAAGTTGTTTTCAATATTTTCAGTGTAGTTCTGAAGTTACATACATTCAAACTTTCACAGTTAGGATGATAATCAATTTAGATGTGTCTTGTAATAAAAATAATTAGATAGTATTCTTTTTATCCTACTTTTGCTAATATTGACGACCCTGTAGGTTAGTTGGTAGCGACCCTACCTGCGAAGCTAGGGGTCCCAGGTTCGATTCCCGGCCGGGGCAGATATTTATGTGACAGATAAATATTTGTACTCGGGTCAAGAGTGTTATTGTGAAGTGTTATATGTGTCGTCCATGCCACAGATGTAAACCTACTGCGGGGGTATGAGTGTGTTAGCGTTAATTATTGTTCTTATAAATGTGAAGATTTGCAACGCACGCAAAAAATCTGAACAGATTCCATGAAATTTAGCACACAGGTAGATCATGGCCTGGAGGAACATATAGGGTACTTAGGGGCCATCCATAAATTACGTCACACTAATTTCATGATTTTTTGACCCTCCCCCCCTCCTTGTCACAGCTGATCACATTTGTGAGACCTCCCCCCTAGTGTGACGTCACATATTATGAAATTTTACACCAAGAAATTATTAAAACAGCAGTTCCGAAATAAGTTTTATTTCCATTAATTGTGTTTTAATATTTACCTATACATACCAATTATTCGTTTTTGAAATGTGACGTCACAAAATTTAGGACCTCTCCCACCCTTTGTCACACAATGTCACACTACATCAACCCCCCCCCCCCTCTATATTTTTATTAGCGTTCATAATATTGTCAGAAACTTTTAACAAAATTATGAATATAAATTCCTTTCCTTTTTTTCTTTACTTCTCTTATTTATGGCTATGGTGTTGCTGATCATGGGTGGCCACTTACCATCAGATGGATCGCCAGCTCGTTTGACAGTTGGCTATAAAAAAAATACTATAAAGCATTGAAGTATAATGTCATAGAACAGACATCTCGAACAAAATGTGTGTCCCGCCGGGAGGTTCTATTTTCCAAATTGAGCGCCCGTTCTCCTTTTAAAATCGAACGAATCCATTGAAAATTGAAGCCGATCGGTGCCAATTCACTTTGCCAGTTCTATATGCTAGTAATAATACTTCAATGCTATAAAAATATTTTTTAACGATTCGCAACGTAACATACGAAATGACACGGCAATGCAATGGCATGGTAGAGAATCATGAAAAGTTCACAGGTACCTACTTGGTATTAACCAGTTCATGCGACACGCGGGTCATGTCACAACGCACACTTTTACAACCCATAAAAACTGGCACGTGGCCATAACGCATATAATAATAATGATAATAACTTTATTTCCAAACTAGTTGTTACCCGCGACTTCGTCCGCGTGGTATTTAACAAAAAAATATAAAACTAGTTTTTTTCTAAAATAAAAGTAACCTGGGTTACTCCTTGTTACATCAGCTATCTGCCAGTGAAAGTCCCGTCAAAATCGGTCCAGCCATTTCAGAGATTACCCGTTAATAAACAGACAGATAGACAAAAATGTATATGTATAATAATGTATACATGCAAATGCACTTAGTAAAAAGCGGTTATTTTAATATTACAAACAGACACTCCTATTTTATTTATTTGTATACTAGATAAACTACAGTAGTGTAATTGGAATCTCTATATTTTACGTTAGTTTGCATTGTATTGCTGAAGGCAGTAACTTTTGATCATAAGTCATAATATTATGGCTTATGGTCACATGTTATACATGTTTAGATAAGAAAAAGTTGTATAAAACTGACGAATATTTCTTTAATTCTTAGCAATTCAGTTTTTGCACAGCGTGTAGCATGCATGCATGCAGCATGCTAAAGTAAGTACCTAACTTCTAGAAAACAGAATTTTTAAAGTGAAACTTATTCTATCGCCCCAAAATTTTTCGTCCATCTATCGCATGTCGCATTACAGCCGGCCCTGGAGTAAGAATAATAATGGAGATTCAATTATTTAAATAAATATTGCCCTTACTCGTAGTTTTTAATATGCGTCTGTCATCTAAATGATTGTATTAATTATGTATTCCGTACACTAATACGCAAATTAAAATTTTATTGATTTCCCATTATCATTCCCATTTATCAATAATTAAGTTAAGATTAAAAACGCAATTTTAATCGAATAATTTTCTAAACAATTTTAGTTAAATGCCCACAAACCGAAAAAAATTTCACTTGCATTGTAGTTTCATAAAACCACACAATTTAATTTTTTTATTATTATAAAATGCTTACACTAGCATAGAGATAAAGCCCCTGTCATTCAGTTAAAAAAATATCAGAGCAACCTAAGTACATTTATCATTATAATTTTAACCGTCCCTCTATCGGATCCTCTCCGACATTGCCAGGGTTAAATTGCAGGGTTAAGTCTTTAGTAACGATACTCACGTTTTAATAGAAAAACATTGTGGGAAATCTAGATCTGTAGGCTTCAAACAGTTGATTTGTATAAGCTTGTACGAGTTGAAATTTGGCATATTGCTTTACTCCCGATGACCTGAAGAAGTTAATGGTGACCTGATACTGTATGCAGTGCCGCATTGTGACCTATTTGCGGATGAATGGAAGATTGCGAAAGACTGCCTCCAGTATTGTGAACGAATGAGTGAATTTGAGTTGACGTTAGATTATTTTTTTGTGTTTTTATAACTTTTGTATAATAATTTCTTAGTTACGTTTTTTTTAATTATTGATTATTTTATTTTTTTATTATGATTGGTTTTTAGTTGTTATTGTATTGTAATTGATTTTTTTTAATCAAATTATTAAGTAAGCTGTAAATGTATTATTAATATAATTGGTTTTCATCGTGCTAATTAATTAAACTAAATAGATAAATGCTCAGGGATGGCTTCGGACGATGGAAATCGTAAACGGATTACATTACAGTCATTAAATTCCGTAAGTTTTATATACGCACTTGAATGTTTTTCGAAGAATTTTTATTTCTCATAAGAATACACTATTAACTAATAAATATAAAATGCATTTAACAGATTAAACTCAAGCATAACTGCCTCGCTCAAGGATAGCTCTATGTGAATAACGCAAAAAAAAAAGAATACTCGTAGAAATTTCGTTTTAAAACACTGAAGGTTTTATTTTATTATAAAAAATATTGTTTTTGCATAGTTTAATAAACTCGTGTTATAATTATTTGAAGTTCCGTTAACGCAAAGTTAATGTAATTTTAAACTCCACTTGTCAGTAATGACGTCATTCCTGTATTTAATAGTCTGTATCGGTATATAATATGTAGGTATTGATTCACTGAGCATCGCTTTGACTCACTTGGTTATACCTACATGAAATTACCAATAAAATTATATCTAAGTACGTATTATCTGATGATTACGTGATCGCATTAGAAATGAGGAGATCCGTAGACGAACAAGGGTAACCGACATAGCTCAAAGAATTAGCCGGCTGAAGTGGCAATGGGCTGGCCACATAGTGCGAAGGACCGATAACCGTTGGGGAAGAAAGGTCCTCGAATGGCGCCCACGTCTCGGAAAAAGGAGCATAGGACGCCCCCCGACCAGGTGGACTGACGACCTGAAGAAGACAGCGGGCATCCGCTGGATTCAGAAGGCTCAGGACCGGTCAGAGTGGCGCAAGTTAGGGGAGGCCTATGTCCAGCAGTGGATCTCTAAGGGCTGATGGATGGATGGATGGACGTATTATCCAACCATGATACAGCGAAAAAAATAGTTTTTTACTTAGTTAGCCGACTGCCAGGAAGGGTTGTTGGGTTGTTTTTGGCGCGTATCCTGTACGTGTATATGTTTGTATGTGTATATTATTCTTTATTACCTCGTCTCTTCCAAACCACTGAACGGATTTATATAACTAAGATATCGATAGATTCCTCTTGATAACCCAAGTGTTCTTAGGCAAGTGAATTAAAAAAACAAATATGGTGGCTGTGAAATGCCAATACGTATATGGGTATTTCAAAAAGATATATCATGATAGCAGATTTTTTTACTTTAATTAAACGCCTAACAATATAAATTTACTGTAAGTACCTATCTTTTAAAATTTATCAGTAATGAAGTTTTATTTGTCACAAATATGTATACTGAGGGCTTGTTTCACCATCTTCAAGTAGAGTCCTGAATAAGCTATTCGCCGGTTAAAGTGACGTTAAAGTGTCATTTTACATACGCGAAATGTCAACTTAACCAACGAATAGCTTACTTCGGACTTACTTGAAGATTGTGAAACAAACAAGCCCTGAGTGTTGTTTATGTGTGAGAGAGACAGTTTGAGTGTGAGTTTGTAAGAGTTAAACTAGTAATTAATTATTTTCTAATACCTATCAACGCAATTTTTTAAATACAGTATCAACAGATATGCATCCGAGCAAAAAACTGGTGATTAAATCTTCAACCCCATCACTGTTCGATTAAATCGTTTAATCGTTTCACCCAAATCCTACTATAGGACGAATAAAATTAATATTTAATCAACAATGGCAAATCAATAAACTCAAGAGCCATAGAACACAGTTTTTGTGGCATCCCGCGATCACCATTCTGCTCGAATCACTTCAACAATAAAGTCACGTATATTTCTAAAATTATTGTTGTCACCTAGTTTGGACAACTCACGATTTATATTTATTTTGCCGATATTTCAATGAGGTGTCCGACCAATGTCCATCGTTATTCGTCCGTCACAGTCCGTGTCCGTTACGCAGTCACGACGAGGACAGGGTTGTCAACTGTCCGGATTTGGCCGGAACTCCGGATATGTCTGACCTTTTAGACTTCTGCCCGGCTTTAGATTTTATTCGAGTATTATTAAATTCTAAAAGTAAATTAAGTATTACATAATTTTTATTTTTATTATTAGAAAAATTATTGAACCATACAGAATGTAAGCACAAGAGGGTGTTTTTTTAAGGCCTTAAGTTTTAATGTTAATTAGTTATGTATGTAAACATAACCAATCAGTCTTACTCTTACCTCAAAAACAATCCACTAATAGGTTCTAATTCAAACAATAATTATCTACTAAATAATTTAAAATGCTTTCAAGCTTTTAAAGAAGAGTTCGGATATATTTTACGGTGTAACTAATTGGCCAAGACTTCAAATTATGAAATGGTAACCCTAAAAGACAGCTTCGGACAGAATCTTAAATTACTCTCATTATTATTTTACATTTACATTTTAATTTAAATTTTGTACCATTTTTGTAAATTTTACAGAAAATTCTGTTTTAATAGAACGTGAAGTTCGTGCTCAGAATTTTTTTGTGTTGTTTGAACACTATTTCTTTTTTAATAAAATAATGGTGTTAACTGCAGCTACAGGTTGGTTATTTATGGTATTTAGACATGGTTGGCTTTAACCACGGACCAGATAACTAACATAACATAAAAAATACCGACAAAATAAAAAAGGTATAAGTACCATAGACCTATGTATATATGTATGTATATACTATACTACACAGGCTGTTCAGTACCAAAAATACGGAAACCTATTTTGAACCCAAGTGGTGCCAACGCATACGCAACGCTTTGGGAAACCTAACCTAACTAGGCTTAAAACACATACTAAATAAAACGTTCAAGACAGGATTCTTTAAATTGGCATAGGCCTTTTTAATTGTAAACTTATTGAAATAAAACACAAATAAATAAATAATGCTTCACAATCATAGCCTCACACTAGGATTCCCTGTGTCCTGAGTGCTATGGAGAACACACTAGACAAGGACATTCACACCCAGACCGAGAACAGACATTTAAACTCATTGTTTAAATTTCCGCCACGCTGGGAATCGAACCCAGGACCCTTGGCGCGGCGATCCGGCATGGTAACATTGCGTCATGTAATGGGTAATGTAACCCCAAGCTTATTACATCAGTGAAAATCGTAAATTTAATTAAATTTTATAGCAAACCTCGTGTTGGTAACGCAACGACCATTTATAGCATCCCGCGATTGCTTGCCGAGTAAGGTTTGTTGTTATTATTGTTATGTTATCTGTCTTGTCTTTTTTTTTTTTTTTTTTTTTTTTTTTTTTTTTTTTTTTATCTGTCTTGGAGCACTAGTACATAGTTCCTAGTTTAAATTTACTTAAGAGATGACAGGAAAAAAAGGGTGCGTGTACTTTTGTACGCGCGTGAGAAGTGATACTTCTTTGACATAATTAAATAAATATTTAATTTAATAACGTGTATCAGTTTTAATTATCTTTCAAAAACTATTTTTGTACTAAATAAAAATAATAAAATATTAACTGTGTATTACGTATGTTTACACAAGTACAAACTAGATGGCGTTGTTCACGAACCTGAATCACGCTGTTGAGACTCTGTGAGATTTGTATAAGTAATAACATTAATTTTTAAAAGAAGTAAAGATAATAAAATAAAAAGCTAGGGCCATATAGCCAGTGCTTTCATACCCCCTCCATGGTAGCGCAAACGTTTAACGGCTTTAACGCAACCTTTTTGCAAGTCGCATAAGAAGTATAACTTCAAAAAGGAATGACTGTTATTGTTAATCAGAGAGTTGGAGAAAATATATACATCGACGTCATCGACGAAAAGAGCGAACGTTTTATTCATCCTGACCTCATAATTTTCATTTATTTTAATTTTTTAAGTAAAAAAAAATTGCATTCAAATTGGACGTTTGTAAGCGACAGACAAACAGACAAAACATTTAAATATATTTGTTATTGAAGCTGTTCTCTTTCAGGTGACAATACCATAACATAGCTTAGTAGGAGTGGCGACGTCCCAGGATCCATTCCTAGAGCAGATATTTATGCGACTGATAAACTATATCAATTTTATTATGTATAGCGTATGTTATATATTAACTGCATTATATTTATATACGTATTACCTGTACGAGTGGTATCCCAGTTGTCATAATGGTAATTTAAAATTCGAATAATACCTACTTATCAATTTACTTATTAAAAAAAATTCAACTCTTATAACTGCCATTTGTGTGCCTAATTGTGAATAAACTTTGTTGTGGTACTATAACAATATGCAATAATAGTGTGCAATACAACAGTAAATAACTTAAATTAATGGAGATTTTTTTTATTGACAATATTAAGGCTCGTCAGTGAACAAACTTAAATCGATTTAAAAACGGAGAGGAAAATGTGTTGTGTGTAACCTGTTTCTTTTAGCCCAGTTATTAATAGATTTGAAGTAAATACAATACTTTCTCAAAACACGAAAGCCATACGAAGCTATTTCGCGTCAAACCGCCCGGACGAGTATCCGAAACATTCCTGGCAGCAAAAAGTCGTAAAATAAAATAAATAAATTCTACCACGCTCTTCTTATGGAATTCGCGAATATTTTTAAATCGAGAGAAAAATACATTTCACAATTACCTTCGCGCGCTTGCCATTAAGCTGTTGCTAATTTAAGTTTAATAAGGAGATTTTTTTGTTTTAATGCAGTCTATATTGTTAAAGTAATCACGTGAATATATACAGTATTGAGTTTCGCTTCCCGAAGCGATCTGAAATAGAGCATGCACTTTTATGAGGTGTGTTCTAAGCTTTAAGAGGTTTTTTAGAACTTTTAGAGGAATTTTATGAACTAAAAATTAGTTATTTTAATGTAGGTAAGAGTTAAAGCATTTTTCATTTAGTATAGTATATTTGCAGGCAATTGCTCTTTTAGAATTTACTTTCCGAAAAAATTTAAATAGACCAAACATATGACAATTAATTAACTTTATCAGGCATTTTTTAAATATCGCAATAGCAGTTTAGTGGCTTCATTGAATAAAAGCATTTTTTTTTCTATGACTACCAAAATCACTGACCGCAATGTTTACTTACCTATATAATATATATTTAAATTGATTATTTTTTTTATTAGGGGCCATCCATAAATCACGTCACACGTTATGGGGAAGGGGGTGTCGATGTAGTGTGAAATTGGTGGGAGGGGGTCCTTTTCGTGACGTCACATTTCAAAATCGAATAATTGGTATGTATAGGTTTATTAAAGACAATTAATGGAAATAAAACTTATTTCGGAACTGCTGGTTTAAGTTAATAATTTTTACGTGTAAAATTTAATAATATGTGACGTCACACTAGGGGGGTCTCACAAATGTGACAAGCTGTGACAAGGAGGGGGGGAGGGGTCAAAAAGTCACGAAATTAGTGTGACGTAATTTGTGGATGGCCCCTTACTAGCACTCCGCCCGCGTCATTGCCATCGTTTTCTCAGATAATAGAAAACCTGTATCTTAAAAAATCATCCATATATCCTCAACATCAGGTGATTCAGGTGGCATTATAGCTATGTAACGTTTTTTTTCAGAGAACCCGTTAGTCATAAGAATAAAAATGTGATTTAAAAGGTAGACAATATTATTACTTTGAAAATTTCTGGATTATTATGAATTAAATAATTATAAATTTTACTAATGTTCGGTTTAGACGTATTAAGTAGGTAGTTAAATAAATTTTAACTAAATTTTAAATGAATAATTTTTAGTGCGCGTCCACACGTAATAATTTAAGTAAAGCTCTTTAGTTCATACAATTCTACTTAATTTTATTTATTTATTTATTTATTTATTTATTTATTTATTGTTATTTTAACTAAATTTTAACTAAAAAGTGCCTGTCCAAACGTGTTAAGTGATAAGCCCCGCCCACTACTTTACAGAAAATAGAAAAATTTCTAAATTATTTGTCTACTTGATTTCTAAACTACTAAATTACTAAACTACTAAATTGTCCGTTTACACGTATTAATTTACTTAAAATTTAGCTAACTACTTAACTACTTAATACGTGTAAACCGAACATTAGGTACCTAGGTACGCAGCAGGCATCGTGGTCACCGGGCCTAAGAGAAAATTTCTTAAAGAAAGTTATAGGTGATGATTTGCTGAGATAGACAGCAAAAGAGTAGGTAATCAGTGCATACGAAATCATTCTGTAGTGTTGAATAAATAAATAAATAAACGCTTAAAAACTCATACCCCCGCAGTTTTTACCTGTGTCGTGGGTGGCATGGATGACACATATAACACATCACAATAACACCCATGACCCGAGCACAAATATTTATCTGTCACATACATAAATATCTGCCCCTACCGGGAACCGAACCCGGGACCCGTCGCTTCGCAGGCAGGGTCACTACCAACTAGACTACAGGGTCGTCAGTAGGATACTAGGTACAGAATATTTATGTTTTTATCAATGTTTAATCATGTCATGTTCAACGGTAGCATTTAACATTGTCACTTAAAGATTCTGTGGTATCCATACTAATATTATAAATGTGAAAGTGTGTTTGTTTGTATGTTTGTCCGTCTTTCACGTCGCAACGAACCTGTTATATGGTATGGCTTTTGTGTGTGGAGATAGTGAGGAGGATGGAGAGTAACGTAGGCTACTTTTTACCGCGATAAAACATCCCCATGGGAAGATCGATATTTTGTTAGTTGCTAGATATTTAGTTCCGGATGTTGTTAATAGATGGCGTTAGTAAAATTCATTTGCATTTCACGCTATCAAATGATACATTATTATTACATAAATTATTTAAGTCATAGGCAACTAAGTCTAAGTAAAAGTAAGTAAGTAGGATTTGTAAAAAATCGATCTCTTCCGCGGGCGAAGCTGCGGGCAAAAGCTAGTTAACCATAACGGAAGATTTTTGTGCAACGCCCTGCATACCTCTTGCTTAGTATACCTTCGCACGTCATTTCAGTTCAAAGTCAATGCCACATCGATTACCGTTATCAATTGGAGGAAGAGACCACGCCATCGCAATTTGCATAAGAATCGACCATTAGCATTGGAAATGGAGTAAACTGACTACCTATTATCTAACGATACGCAATGCGTTGTGGAAAAACTATTGCGCGCAGCGATGCAGGCCGGACGACAGATTTGTTTATAGTTCTTTTGGTCATATTGGTTACTATACAAGCGCTCTGCGTGGCTTTGTCCGCATTTTCTGGGTATAAGGTTCTTTATTTTGTAAGTAATTTAAGTCTACTGTACACTAAGATCATGTTGTGAGAGAAAATAAAGTATTTTATATTATTATTATTATCGGAAAGAGATTTTATTCTCAGCTTTTCACTTATTATTATTATTATTATTATTATTGTTATTGTTTTATTTTCCTCGGTTTACACCGGTTTACTAAGATACACGGGCCTAAGCCAAGTGTACCTTAAATTTTAGGTTAGCTTCTTGAGCATGGTTTTGTGGTTGTGGCTACTGACAGTTGGTAATATCCGAGGTAGCTGATGGTTGTGTATGTGTGTAAGTGGTTTCGTGGTCGGATTGTAGGAATTTCCTAACTATCCGACAAGTGTTCAGGACCACTGCTTTTTGTAAAATATTGTAGGTTTGGTTATTATTATTATAAGTTCTCTATTCCAGATCATCGGTCTGCTTGTGTGATTTTCATGAAGATCCGTTCCGTAGTTTTTGCATGAAAGACAACATCATACATTCTCATAAACTTTCGCATCTATTAGTATTTCGTATTTACTATAGCAAAACAATTGCAAAATAACATTGTATTTCTGTTTATTACCTCCCTGGTTCAGGCAAAATGTTATTGTTGATCCCCATTAGAGACCTTAAGGAGATGAATTTTTACAAAAAATATAATACATCATTTACTTTCAAAAGAAAAAATTCTAAGTTTTAGGTAATCCAGCGTTAAATTTGATACTCGTACAAAATATTACCTTAGGACGTGAATTTCCAAAACATTCCATTGATTAAACTTAAGTAGCTCTAAACAATTCTGACACCATGACCCGACTTCATGAAAAATGTATGGTTCTTATTATTTAGAAAGAAAGAAATTTATACCGATATAGACATTGCAACATTGTTTAAAAATTGGTGACATATTTATTATTTATACAACAGTTTACAATTGCGTTCGGAGTTGCAGCTACCAACATGCCGGAAAAGAGCCGCACTCAGAATACGGCGCATCAAGTAGCAGGTACTTCTACGTCCTCTGATTTTTCAGTGCGCCCGTTACCGGGTGTCCTGCGTGAGCGACCAATACGACGCGATGCGACACTGCGAACGCGACGAACGCGATCAACTCAACGGCATACCTTGCTTGTGTCCTATGTAGCAGTCTGCGGCGAGACGCGACGTAACGCGTACTTCTTTTGAGGGCGACCAGACGCGACACCACGAAGTACTGAAATACTATGAAATGGTTGATTCAGAAGCGAAATAAAAATATTATATTTGTTTTCTTTATGTGTTTTTTACGATATTTTTTTAAAAATCTGTACTTAAGTATGAACTTTCAAGCAAAATTGTGCTGTACTTCTTCATGATTCGAGAAGTAATTACCAAAATCACGTAGGACATGTGTCGCGTGTAGCATCGCGTCGCATTACGTCGCGTCGTGTCGCGTGACATCGCGTCGTATTCGTCGTCCACGTAAGAACGGCCTAGTCGCGTGTAGATCGGCGAGCGGATTTAAACTATTAATATTTTGAGAATAAATTTTACATCGATTTTTTAGTTAATTTCCGTCACGGTCTTGAAGAAGCTCTTCAAGCATGCAAGGTAACCACGTTATTTTTATTTAGCAACGCGGTAACGTTTCTCGTGTCATCATGTCAATAATTTGGTTAAGGTTAACTTAAGTGTAAGCTAGAGTTACTTAATCTTGGCACGAGTTTTTATTAAAATATAAGTATCAAAAATAATTAATAGAAAACAGAAATTTGTTAGCGTTAAACAAAGAATTGGCGTTAAATGATAATTAAAATATATCCTCAAATAGGTAGGTACTTTACATTTTAATGCCTCCTTTATTTTTAAATTAAAATTTACCACAAAAAACCCTGAGAGGTTTACTAAATAGGACTTGTCTAAAAAGATTTACTTTACATCTTTCTTTCTCCTCTCTTGTTTCTTGGCCGACAACGCATCGGCGATATCTTGAGTTTTACTGAAGACCAAGGGCATCGGTGTTCACTTACTGGTTTGTCGGCTATTTATATAAAGATACAGAAGAAGTTAGCAAAGAAGCCTTGTTGTGGTTTTTACGGATATTTTGTAACAATGTTTTCTAATGTTTCTTTTGTTTTTGATAACAAATAAATAATAAAAAAAAGTACGAAGGTATGAAAAAGAGGCTTGAAATTCCGGCTGGAAATTTCGAAAATATAGTTAATAGTATCAGACGTTATTTTATTATTTTTTAACATATATGATGGCATATACTTTAAGACATGCGTGGTATTTTGGAAATGTTTGACTGGCTTTTAGCGGAGTAAAAGCTTTTACGCTTCAAGCATCATCCTACTTATATTATGAATGCAAAAGTTAGTGAGGCTATTTGTTTCTCTTTCACAAAAACTACTAACGAATTTCCATTAAATTTTTCACGAACATGGAACATAATCTAGAAAAGGATTTAGAGTACCAACTTATTATCTCGTAAAACGGGGGCAAAGCCACTCGCAGAATATTAGGCTTCATAATTATTCACAAATAAATTCAAATAATATTGCTTCAGTTTTCAGCTCAATTAGTTTTACATTTTGTTTTTTAACGCTCGACGCTGACTTACAGCGCAGAGCGAATTCGCTTTGAGCGTTATTGTACCTCTGGGGTAACAACACCTGCGTTCATAATTTTGTTCATCACTCACAATGAATACAAACAACAATAAATAAATAAATAAATAAATAAATAAATAATGCTACACACTCATAGCCCTATAATAGTGCCCCCTCCCTGTTCGTATTCTACCGTCTACCATCTGTACAACGGGGAATGTTCTGAAGAACTGTTCGGTTTAATACCTGCGGTTGATTTCCGTCACCGAAGGTCGACCGTCGCAGAACGGTCAATTGCCGGTTCTTACGCTCTTCAATGTCGGCGCGCTAGTGACATAATATATCTACCTCTTTTTTACAAGTAGGTATAATAATATCATTGCCCGCGACACAGAAAATCTTACTACGGGTGTATGAATGAGTGTTAAAATTTTTTTTAAACAAGTCGACCACTTGTCCAACTCTTATCACTGTATCATTTACACGTAATACTTTTTGCGAAGCGTTCTAACGATAAAAACTCATGTGACGTCACGCGCTAGAAATAGCCAGCGTAGTGGGCGGGGCTTCGACAAGGCGTGGTCGGTAGGCGTGGCCCGCTGGTCACTGACCCCTGCATACGATAACTCGGTTGTATAAACCTCACATGGTGGCAACTATAAAATATCTCATTTACAATTCTGTAATGGTGGTAAGACTTGTTTTAGTTATACAGATGTTTTAATTGTTTTGTAATTGATAACTGTTTTTAAGCTGTGGTAGGTACCTATATAGCTTGGCGTTGGGCGATAATGGAGGTTAAATGAAATTGAGCTAAATTAAAAGCTTAAAGGTTAAGTTAAAAATAAATACATAAATAACGCTTCACACTCATAGCCCCACACTAGGATTCCCTGTGTCGTGGGTGCCATGGACAACACACTAGACAAGGACATACACACCCAGACCGAGAACAGAAATTCAAACTCATCATTTAAATTTCCGTCTCGCTGGGAATGGAACCCAGGACCCTTCTGTGACCATTTACATTTGGTAACACACAGGCCTATTGGTAAGTGCCTCCTGATGGTAAATGGTTATCGTTGCAAGATATCCGAAAAACCAAAGAAATCTCGGATGTTTCACCATCAAAAAGGAAACCGAATTATTTTTGACACTGGCACACTGCGACCAAAAAAATACATAAAATATTTTACATCTTTTTTCTTTTTTTATTGAAATAGCCGGCAAACGAGCTGACGATCCACCTGATGGTAAGTGGCTATCGGCGCCATGGACATCAGCAACACCAAAGGCATCTGATGCCTTGCCAGAGAAGAAAAGAAAGAAATATTGTTTATGTGATTCCTCTCCATTGGTTATGTGTTTCCTAACCACACCATCATAAAGTAACATATGACTTCCATCTACTTACGTAATTACAGTTGTAGGTAATAGTAATATTTTGTAACATTACATTAGGTCAATTATACCGCCATTGTCGACTATAACGACGAGCCTCTAATGTTACTTGATGAACAGCTGTGATTACAAATGTAATCGGTTGACTTGTAATCAATTATATCTGTCAGTAAATGATAGAGTTAATAATAATAAATGTTTACACACTCATACCCCCGCAGTAGGTTTATATCTACATGTGTCGCGGGCGGCATGGACGGCACATAATATAACACATCACAATAACACCCATGACCCGAGTACAAATATTTATCGGTCACATAAATATCTGCCCCGGCCGGGAATCGAAGCCGGGAGTAATCGCTACCAACTAGGTTACAGGGTCGTCTACAAATTGCAAAATATTCAGTTTATAATTTACCTGCAGATCATGCAGCCTTGCCGGCGTTTTCCAGGATAATAAGTACAGATAGGTACCCTATATTCCATACCAGATAATTGTTTACCTGTGTGCTAAATTTTACGAAAATCTGTTCAGTATATTTTGCGTGAAAGACTTACGCCCCAAATCACAGTCACTAATGGTTATTTAAATCGCTCCTTAGTAAAGAATCACCATACAAATTCTGTACTAAGGAAATAAATTCAAATAAAATAATACAAATTCTATACATATATTTTATACAAATGAAATTTATAATATTACTTAGTAGGATGCGAAAATTTAGGAAATACAGCAAAAATTTTTATAATTTTGTATGAAATTAAATGAAATGAAAAATGAAATGAAATAATCTTTTATTCATGTAGGTATCACTGATACACTTAAGCGCGTCGTTTTTTTAATTTACCAGCTTTTTGCAAAAATGCTTTGTCACTTGTGTTGTTTGTGTTGTTGCCACTCAGCGTGAGTACCCTTATAACAGTAAACAAATGCAGTAAAGTTTACACAATATATCAAGAATAAGTTTAAGATTATTATATAAACTGACTTCCATCCATCCATCCATCAGCCCTTTGAGGTCCACTGATATAAAGTGACTAAAATAAGTTATTTCTCTTTACAGATGCTGCAAAGAAGACTTCAAAATAAAATCATAAATACACTAAATAAGTTAACAAATAAAAATATATTTATTTTCAAATGTACTTAGTGCAATATAATATAATTTACACAAGTTCGATTTAAAATCAAATTATTTTCAAAACACGGGTTCAATTTAATTGAAAACTTGGTGCTTCTTGTTTTATAAGGAATTTGTAGTTTGGTTAAGTGTAAAATAAAGAGTTTAATTTATTTTATACGAAGTAAATAAGTTATTCGTTGATTTTACGTTAAAATTGGCTTCCGTATCAAATTTAAGTTTTATTTAATTTAAATAAGTAAACAACTCAAAACAATTAAGTGACACAAACCCCAAAATTGTACTAAAAATCCCAAAAGTGTAACACAAGTGTTAATGGGTTTTCCGAACATCTACGCTCGCGTAAAACATTATCGTAAAATGTAATAGTGTACATTTCTGCAAGCAAGTCACAAAAGTGTTACACAAATTCACACAAACAAAAGTGTTAGTGACACCAAACTCAAGTGTTTGAGTGACTTATAACTTGTGTTAGTTATAAAATGTCGGATTTATGAGTGACTGCTGTGAGCAAGGATACGGGATGTACACCACATGGTACAGCCGGGGGGAGGGTGGTATGCACCACCACCAGATGGGGCAGCTGTACCACCATGGACCCCCCATGATAAAGACTGAAGCTGGAGTCAATAGTGACTGCATGATGGCTGTTGACTACGCTCCGCCAATTAAGGTACGTTGTACACTCCGTTTGATTCATTTGGTAAAAAAGCGTTCCTTTTTAGGAAAATGATAATATAAATCTGTTACAAAAAAATATAGACAGAAATTACTTTTGGTTTTAAATTATTTATTTATCTTCAAATTATTTATATTTTGTGTTTGCCGTATTTCAAAATTACTATTTAATAAATACTACTATTTGATAAAATTATCTATACTAATATATAAAGAGGAAAGATTTGATTTTTTGTTTGCATTGAATAGGCTCCGAAACTACTGAACCGATTTGAAAAATTCTTTCACTGTTGGGAAGCTACACTATCCCCGAGTAACATAAGCTATATTATATTTTCAAAAAATTAGGGATCCTTAATAAAAGTCAAATATTGTAACCCAAGGTGTAAAAAAATAAGAAAACCGAAGCAAAGCGAGGGCGGTTACTCGTTATTTAATAAAATTATTAAATTAAAAAATGGAGTACACTTAGGTACAATAGACAAACATAACTTTATTTTGTGATTGAATTATGATTAAGTTACTAGTTTCACAAAATTAAATCACGAACATAAATAAATCTCGCAACATCCCAGGGGAACATATTCCCTGGATGATTCCACTATAGTGTTTGTCCTGGACATGGACTAACCATGTATCAAGGTTCAACTTAATCAGTACAACGACAAGCACGTGTTAAAAATACACAATAATACAATACATTCACAAAATTTTACATAGGAAGAAGAAAGAAATTGGAATTGAGAAGAAATATTAAAGCTAAAATTTTAAAGGGAAAAAAAATAGTCTGGGAAAAATAAAATATAGATAATATTTTACTTATTATGGTACAGTTGATATTCAGAATTCTATAAATTAGAACCATAGTCATTAATATGTATTTTAAATAAGAAAAATGTTATTTACCACTTTACCACTTAATCTGTAACGACGGGAACTCTTACGTGAAACGGACACAGTCAAACTGCCATGGTGAGGTTAACTTGTCTTGACAGTTGACCAAGGTGACAGATAACGGATTAAATGTTAATTTACATAATTATTAATACCACGCACCTAAAAAAAGACGGACGTAATCCTAACAACAAATTCAGTGAAGCACCCATAGTAATACCAACTCTCTATTCGTACAAGTACACACACCCACACATTGACACTTCACTGCTTCAATCGCGATCAAAAATTATGCACACATGGTAAGCGGGCGGCCATTGCTATGCTTCACTCTTGATTTGACGAGGTTACGTCCGTCTTTTTTTCAGGTCCGTGATTAATACTAGCTGATCCGAGCCCACTTCTATCTATTTGTGTAAGAATTTTGGAAATCGGTCTAGTAGTTTTTGACTTAATTCGTTACAAACATATAAAAGTCGACGCTTGCACACTCATACCCTCGCAGTAGGTTTATACCTGTGTCGCGGGTGACATGGACAAGACATATAACACATCACAATCACACCCATGACCCGAGTACAAATATTTATATGTCACATCTGCCCCTGCCGGGAATCGAACCCGGGACCCCTCGATTCGCAGGCGGGGTCGCTACCAACTAGGCTACAGGGTCGTCAGGTCTTAAGAAATACAAATCTTTCCTCTTTTTAATATCAGTATAGACGAAAGCAAGTAGTGATATAAAATGCAAAATTTTTACGCCGCACCGTGTGAATAAAGATTATAATACATTTAACAATGCCATTGTGCGATATATTTTTTGACTCGTTGTCACACATGTGAATAGGCATAGTTTCATGTGTTATTTGTAAAACATACGACACTTTACCAGTTTACTAACGATGAACTCTCACGATGCGGCACAAAACTCCATTTTTAGGGTTCCGAAGTAAAATTGCAAAACTTATAGTTTCGCCATGTCCGTCAGGCCGTCCATCTGTCCGTTGCTTGTAATTTTTAAAATAACTTCATGATGTACATGATGATTACATAGTAATTTTACGATTCAAAAATTCTTGAAACTCAATTTCATTAAATAATGTATTGATTACAAAATATCCATTTCCATTGAATATGAATGAAAAATCTACATCAATAGAATCTGAAACTGATAGGAAAAAAGAAGGAATTAAAAACAAAATCACATTATTAGATAGACAAATTCAATGAATGACAATTACTTAATAGATAACTAAGGAAAATTGGGACGAAATATGAATCTATCGTGAAAATTACCTAATTGACATAATAATTAAGATTAACGTATTTTAAAAACTATTAAAAAGATAATCAGATATAAAAACTGAAGTTATTGATAACAATGATCATTTTGAATCTACTTAATAACAGTCTAACGGCCGGTCTCAATAATGTACTAACAGATGGAAGACTGTGGATAGGGCTACCATTAGTATGTTATCTGTCATACTTGTCAATTTTTCAGACGCAAAAATTGACAAATATGACAGATAACATACTAATGGTAGCCCTATCCACAGTCTTCCATCTGTTAGTACATTATTGAGACCGGCCGTTAATAATTTCTTGACGTACGGTGACGCTACAGTCGTTACTAGATTTTAAGTATTATTTTATAAGGAGATTTTATTGACTTATGATTAAACATGCTACAGTTTTTAACAAAGAGGAATAAATTAAGTTATTTAATTTATTTTATTTTCATTATTATCTCTATTTTTATTTGTGTGTTTATAAGTTGCAATAAAAAATACAAAATAAATATTATAACCGTAAAAGTCTGAAACCCAACATCTAAAAGATATACAACTTTTTACGCCAGTGTTCCAGTTCGATTACAATGTGTTGGTCTTCAAGTCAACAATAGGCTTCTTATAACTTAGAACCAAGAAAACATATACAATTTCCATCAGGTAGGAGTTAAGTTAAGCCGTATGTGCCGTAATGGGGGAGCTGAGAACAAATACTGATCGTAATCCTATGCCAGCATAATTATTAGGGTTTCATAAAATGTGACAGAAACAGGCACACTTGAACTTTGAAAAATTTGATACAGTTCTCTTGAAAAAGTTAAAATTAATTAACGAAAAATAAAAAATAAAAAACTATAGCGGTCAAATAACGGAAAACCTTTTTTGTTTTTATAACTTGATGGAAAAGGTTTCATCTAAATACATTCAAGGCATTCAATTCTGGGGAACCTGAAGGGTTAACGAATAATAACTTATTTGAGGTGAGTTTGGGAAAACAATGTTCAAAGCTATCAATGTTATAAAAATATTAACTTAACACCTAAGTAAAAAGGGATAACTACAAAAAATAACTATCTGAAAAAGTAAGGATGTATTGTAGGTATAATTTGTTAACACATAATATTTATCAAACCGAAGCAAGACCGAGTTAATAATAAGTTTAATATTATTAAACTCGTCAATGTCAATAAAATTACTGTGCTGCACAATGCAATAATAACAGTCTGGTGCAAATTATATCAATAACTAAATCATTATAGTATTAGGTATAGTTGTTAAAGTTGTTTTTCGTAAAACAAGACATCTAAAGCGTTACCACACAAATACTGGTTTTAAAAATACACCTGTCGACATATTTAGCATTTATTTTATTTATTTCACCAACAAGGTGCACACTTACCGCACTCTCACTGGGACGCCAAGGTGACGTCGCCGGCCACGTATCCAAACAGTTTATATTGAATTATGGCTATTGGCTAAGTTGCCACACCGTCGCCAAGTGAGGTAGCCGCCATACATTTCAATATAAAATGTTTGGATACGTGGCCGGCGACGTCGTCTTGGCGTCCCGGTGAGGTACCGCACTTATATTACAAACAGTGTGTGTGCACTTAAATACGCACGTTATAGTTAATTTTTCAAAGTTATACTTCTTTGGCGTAACAGAACAAAAATAGCTAAAGATTGCATCCCGTATGCCAGTGTGCCACAACTCTTATTGGTAATTGTAATCAGTTATCAGCTAACTTCATCATGTCGCGTTTTGGCTGTCGATGTGCGAATGAAAATTTTACTCTCATATTTTTTCCAAATGCGCCAAAAGTACATCTTCAAAAATATCAACAACAATACAAAATACTGATAAAGTGTTATTTCAATTAGAAGTGCAAATAAAATTCTCTGAAAGTAATAAATCAGTTACAATAGCAATATGTCAAGCCGACAGATAGTCTTTTGATGCCCTTCGTCACCATTGAACGGTGACAAAGGAACCAACAACGTATTAAGAGTTTTTGTTTTTTTTTAACTAGATTATCTCTATAGTAAAACAACAACAATAGAATACAGATAAAACGTGGCAAACTCCTAGAACTAGTGCTCTAGAATAGGGAGTTAGGAAGATACATAAAACTGGACATTTTTTACCTAAACCCTTTTTGTCACTAGTACCTACTAATTACCTACACAATTTGTCACCAAGCCGCAATCTTCCAATCAACTATTTTTCTTCTCACTTTCTTGGCCGCCAAATCATCAGTGATGCCTTTAGTGCCGTTTGTTAGCGACGATAGTCACTTACAACAGGTGGATCGTTAGCTCGCTTGTCGGCTACTTCCATTAAAAAAAATATTAATTAACAGCGCTTGATCCATTGTCCAAAACCAGTGAGCAAGCAAACAGCATCAGAAGCTCCGAGATGATATCCCAGGTTCAGCGTCAGTAGTCGCCCCGTGCCTAAGACCACAAAAACAACAACCTGCTCCGACCCATTCTAACCGCCACGCACGACTGACCACAATTCTCCATGCTTTGGCATCGGGCGACCATTTTTTATCTATTTTCCATACCGATAGGAAGTCTATAGACGAACCGAGATGCGCGGAAAAAACTAGTCACGTAGACGCTACGTGAATAATCATCTTGTTATCTATTGACTTTGCTGGGTGAATGACACCGTCCATTCATGGGGTATGAATGGTGGCTTGGTACGGTGGTAGACTTGCTGTCTCCGGGTATACCGTGTTGTGCGAGGAATTCTGTGGTGTTTTAAATACGAGTGATATATTTGTATTAGGTACAGCTATTGGTAGGTAAATGGAAGAAATACTTCAAAAACCCAGTTTAATTTTTTCGTGCTTAAAAACAAGATGACATCAATGCGTTGTCAACCGCAAGGAAGCGGAAGACCCGCATCATTTAACAATGCGAATGAAACACGTATAAAATTTGGTATTATTTATCGGTCATTATTAAATCAAATATATTAATAAAAAATGGACTTCAAAAAAGTTTACTCTTAAATGAAACAATGAATAAGGAACCTTTATTTCTTAAGATCGGTTCAGTAAAGATAAATGGCGTGAATATTTCAATTTTTAATCATAAAGTTTTTATTCATCATAGTGAGGAAACATTTCTAGCAGCATAGGCACATAAATTATTATAACTTACACTTCTTAATAGTTTTGTGTATTTTCTTAAACGGAAAATCAGTTTTTATACAACTTATCAGGAAGCTATCATCACATTATCTATCAACGTCTTGCAAAATCTCTCGGAGCACCTCCGTAATCCCAGGGGTTAAAGCGGAGTATAGCAGTGTAAGTAGGGAGATATTGATCGCCTCAATCTTATCTAACGATTAGATTCATAGCAGTGATAGCCGGTTTAAACGGGTTCGAAACTGCTTTAATTTTCAAAAATTATGTGCATATTAGAAGTTAATTAGGGGCCATCCATAAATTACGTCACACTAATTTCACGTCACACTAATTTCATGACTTTTTGACCCCTCCCCCCTCCTTGTCACAGCTGGTCATATTTGTGAGACCTCCCCCCTAGTGTGACGTCACATATTATGAAATTTTACACCTAGAAATTATTACACTATAACAACAGTTCCGAGATAAGTTTTATTTCCATTAATTGTTTTTTAATATTTACCTATACATACCAATTATTCGTTTTTGAAATGTGACGTCACGAAATTTAGGACCCCCTCCAACCCCTTGTCACACAATGTCACACTACATCGGAAGAGTGGTTTAAAAGAATGAATCCCAAACATATAAACGTCCCAATCATCCCAGGGGAACATACAACCGGGATAAATTCTACCCTATTTTCTTGCCTTGGTATAGACTATTGTGCCGAGGTTCATCTTAATATGTTTGTTATATTTGACGTCGCTGTAGCCTAGTTGGTAGCGACCCTGCCTGCGAATCGAGGGGTCCCGGATTTGATTCCCGTTGATTCCCGGCTGGGGTAGATATTTATGTGACAGATAAATATTTGTACTCGGGTGTTATTGTGATGACGTGTTATATGTCTGGTCCATGCCACCCGCGGCACAGGTATGAGTGTGTGTGTGTGTTTTTTTTATTAATAAGTACAACGGTTAGCGCGTGATGAAAAGCGTGAAAAGATGTGGCTTACCTATATCTGCTATTTTTATAAAATTATTCTAAGGTAATATGTACATTGTACAATCATGACGTGTCAGATTAACGTGTCTTCCGAATCTGCAGAGAATCCGTGTGTGCAGAGAAGCAGTCAAGAAATTTAGTCACCAGCGGTCCATCCAACTACACCCGTGCCTTAACTCGACCACTGATCATAGACAAGCACAGTCTTTTCGTTCAATTCCATCAATACCAGTGTTATATATACCAGTCTTATTTATATTATGTCATTCATCGACGCACGCGCATGCATTCCTTGCGCGTTAAGATTGCTATTACTGGAATTGCGCGTGTCATGTCTCTTCCGGTGGGTAATTACCTAATCCGTTTAAATTAGATACGCATGAACGTCGATCTTAATAGAAAACTAGGTGCAAACTAGTCGTGCATTTTAAAAATGCCTGTGGCATGTAGATGTAAGAATTTTGTGGTGCTTTTCAGCAATACTTTAAATAGGTTTGTACTCCATAGAGCTTAGGAGAAAGAAATCGGTTCCCAAATGGCACATTTGTGTGACAAGTTAGTCACAAGGTTAGGTATTTAATATTATGATTGCTTAATTTCATATGAAACAACTGTTTTTTTACAGAAACATTAATTAAATTAGGATAAAATTAATAATAGTTCGTAAACATTTATTTCATAGTTTTGTATATAGTGAAGTTTTGTTAAGATTAGTTTCTTTTAATAAATAATTAATCCTTCTTGTTAAGTATGTATGTACCTATGTGTGCAAGTGGTTATGATTATGCGTATGCTCTTCATGTATGTGTGCGTGCGAGCTGCGTCTCGTATGATATTCGTAATTGCAACTAGCTGTTGCCCGCAGCTTCGCATACGGAAATTATGTTTTACCTTATTTGTACTTCTTGCAGAAGAAAATTTAAAAAACGGTGAACTTATTTTGAAGTACTTATATTTAGTAATTTATATACCGAAACCCACGATAAAATCACCAAGAATTCCTCCAGGAGCAGGTTTTGAAAAATAAGAAATATTCACATTAATTTGCATTTTTTTTCTTTTTTTTTTACAAAATTTTGAAAAACTGAAAAATATGTGTTCTATTAATTTAAGCAAGGAATATTTGTTGCAAATTTGAAGTTAATCGGTTGATGTTTTAAAATTATTCTATACAAAGTTTCATTCCATTTCACGGAGAAACCTTTTAATTTTCCGGGATAAAAAGTATCCTAAAATATGACCCGGGACCCGGTGTATTAGTAACAACTTTACAAATTTTTGTTAAATCCGTTCAAGGGTTTTTGAGTTTTATTATAGTAAATAGATAAACCAGTGCATAACAGCTAGCTTCCGTGTTTGATGGATGTTGTCCCCGCGCTCAGAAAAGAATCTAACACTTCTGATTTATCAATTACAGTTTAATTTTATTACAAAACACTGTCCTATAGTGGGAAGTTTTTATTTTCCATTTTTGTTATATATTAGATCAAGCGTAGCTGGGATGGGTCGATAGTACCTAGAAATATTTAAATATTACCATTTAAATGTATTGAAACTCGTTGGAAATATTTTCTCAACATGCAACTTACCTTCGTACATGTAAATTAGATTTACATGTTTAAATAATGCTAATGTTATGTTGTTTTGTCCATTTGAATCAAGCCTCAACTTATTTATGATGAATCCTTTGTTTTTAATTAATGTTATGCATAACAAAGGTTTATCTTACCTGATGACCCTCAAAGTGCTGACAAGTAACATAAAATATTCGATCAATGCTAAATCTGGGGGCACAGTCGTGCCCCCGCCAAGACGAGGGCACTACCTACCTTTTCTCGAAGTGCTTCGTCGTTTTTTTGAACCCTCATAATTTGGGTTTGGATTACACCACATAAACAAAATTCGCAGGATGTGATTTCAATAGTGGATTTATTAAACATATATAGTTTCAATTACGTAGCTCTTATACTTTAGATTTTAATGATATTTAAATACCCGATTTCGTCACTCACTGATGATTATCAAAATCCATTCGTACTTCCTGAAGTCTTAGAAAGTTTAAATTTGGTATGTAAGCTGGTATTAGTACACAAACAACAAAAAAAATCTAAAACTTGCAACTTTTACCCCCCAACCCCTTAAACTAGGGGATATCTGAATATAGGGATATTTGAATATAGGGACTCCTTGTTATAAATAATAAAATATTTGTTTCAGGATTTTAGTAAATCAACCCCACACTTTAAATTAGAGGATGGAAGTTTGTATGGGTTTTTCGTATATTTTCATACAAAAAAAAGGAAACCCCTTCAAAACATTTTCATGTAAAATGTTGCTAAGACCAGACCATATGCCTCTACATCAAAAAGTTATCAGATCTCATGTAGAACCAAGCTTCTAACTCTACACGTCCTAACTATTATTCCTATCTTCACAAAAGCTACACCTTAGACAAAATACAGGGAATGGCCGTTTTGCTACCGTCACATGTGCTGTATATCTGATACAAAATATTATTATACTGAAGTGGCATAAATAAATTATGTATGTATCCAAAACTTGGTTTCTTACTTTTCCACATCATCATAAAGAAACATTTACGGCTGCCATGGAATAAAAAACCATATCAAAATTGGTCCAGCCTATTAAAAACAATGAAAACCACAATCACATCAAACAATAATAGCTACACTGGAAGTTCAAAAAAAAAATATAAAAATCTTTTCCGCAAAACAAAACATTTTCCCCGAAAACTGGTGGTCGTTAAATAAAATAAATTCCGTCACCGCCGACTGATCGGAGCAGTAATGACATCTCGCTCGTGACGTCATTAATCACGTCACACACGAGGGGGCAGCATCAGCACAGATATCGGGGATGGGTTTGACGAAAGATAAAGAACATTTTTATTTTCATAAAATTATCGCTTCGAACTATTTTCTTGACTTGAGAAAATGATGATAATTTAGAAGTCACTTAAACTAATAAAGAAAAATATAGTTATCTTTTTTCTTAAAATTTTAATTATTTTGGGAGTACTTAACATATTTCAAACTATAGAATTTCTAAAAACCAACGTAAAAAACTTACATATCAGCTAAGTACCTGATAAGCTAAGGATACCTGAGTACATCAAAATTTGTCTTTCAAGTACCAGATTACATTTCATTTCAATTAAATTGAATTTAATGAAACTCGATGGGTTTCGTCTTGCATGTCTTGTTTTTTTTTTTTGCATTGGCTACTCGAAAAGTATCTACATAACATTGTATTTTTTTGGTAGAGCTGTACTAGTTTCGCTTCAGGAAACCATGTGAAATATCTTATGTCCCACACCCAAAAAATTTGCTACTCATAGGGAGTTGTGCTTCATGCTGTTTTTAATTAACTTCAAAAAAGGAGGAGGTATTCAATTCGACTGTATTTTTTTTATGTTTGTTGCCTCAGAATTTTCCACTGGGTGAACCGATTTTAGTGATTATTTTTTCAATCGAAATCTGGTGCTTGTCATGTGGTTCCTAATTTTCCTGTCGGTTATTTTCTGTCAAGAATTATTATGGCAATAGCCCAAATATGAGCTGATGATCCTCCTGATGGTAAGCGGCTCTTGTCGCCCATGCACAGCAACACCAAAGGCATCCGATGCACCGGCCAAGCAAGAGAGAAGAAAAAGAAAGCAAAAACTATTTTATTACTTTAGTCTTTGATTTCAGCAGTTGCGAAGACACAGTCAAAATATTCATTGCTAATCTTTTATCTAAACTTCCTTAGATACTAACTTAAACGTCTTATTCCAGGGAGGAAGTCAATTTTCCGGGGTGAAAAATATCTTAGATTAGCACCCAGTACGTATAATAAGTTGAGAAATATAAATGCTGAGCATAATGTGAATTTTGCTTTAGTAACCAAGTTACGGTACTGTATTTAATCATTTTCGCGATAAATTCACAAAAACTACGATCTTCAGGTAAATTGATCAACGGTTACTTTTTGTTAATTTCCGCAAGATCCAATCATTTACTTGAAGATACCTATTGTGTTTCAACGGAAAATACGAAGGCGATTTGGAGATAAAGCGTGGAAAGTATTTTGATTTATTTTTTAATGAAATAAATTAATAAAAACTTGTTATTTTATCTTTAAACGTAGTGTAAGAGTGTCTTCGTTTTTTGGCTAGTTAATATAACGAGGTATCATGAAAATACTTTGCGTTGGAACTTCTTTAAGTAAATAAATGATGGTTCTATAAACAACACCTGTAGTCTGTAGTACTTAATAATTCTTAAAACTGTTACGCTGCGTCCTATGCATGGAAAATAGAGAGAAGGAATGCCATCTCTGTATAAAAAAAATAAATCTCTGTAAAAGTGTCCGTAAAAACACGTAAAATTACTCGTGGCGCTGCGGTGCTGTTGGCGGACACTAGCCGCACTAGCGCCATTCATTACGGGTGACGCTGCGAATGCACTAATAACTCAGGAAACTTCACTCCGTCTACAACAGCTACGTTCATGGTTCGCTATTTGTATCACACTAGCGCCATTCAGAAATGGCCATTATTGGAACCTCTATATTCTGTAAACAGCTGGACACTTTTTCAACTTTCCCTTCATATTATGGCCCTCCTTCTATCTCAATGCTCCATGGTCTTATGTGAGCGACAAGCAGTCGAAATGTATTGAAGTGTCTTTGCGTTACGTACGTAGGACACTTCGATACATTTCGATTGTTTGTTGTTTTCGCGTCGCGCCGCGTCGCTTCGCGTTCGCGTCTAGATCGCTCACGTAGTACAGATTTGTCGTGGTTTTACATAGAAAGATAAAAAAATACATTTACTTTTTACGATTTTGGTTTGTGGGCTCTAAACATGGCTATTAGTCTAAAAAATATACGACAAAATACAAACCCTCACAAATATATCATTGTAAGGTGTCATGTTCTTATTTTATTATGTGAATAGCCATCAAACAAGCCATCTGACGGTAATTGGTGACCATGGTTAACTGTTAAGTGGTCACCGATGACATCAGTAACACGCAAACCAATCCGTAGCCTAACGAGAGAGAAGAGAGAAGAATGAACGAACTGGCTAGAAGAAAGGGGGCTTCTCTGTCACCTCTTGCAATTCATTGGTCTATCGGCGTGAGATTGGAATCAGTTTTCTAGGCCTACTAAGAAATAAGGCCTACTAAAATAATTCCTAAAAATCAAATAAATAAATGAACTAAATTTCACTGCTTGTGGCAAAGTCTTGAGCGTTTCCGTGCTTCGTTAAGCCACGTCGGGAGGCCCTTGGTTGGCATGAAAACTTCCAACGCTTAGGTTGACCTTACCCCTCCTCCAATCTGCACTGGCGCAGCGTGGTGGAGTATGCTGTATGCCGTATCTAGAGGAGAGACGTGTGGTCAGGAGAAGGCCTTTTAAATGTTGATGCCAAACAAATATGATCCACTTAACCAATCCGCACTGGAGCAGCATGATGGAGTATGCTCACGAACTCCTCAGGAGGAGACACCCGTGCTCAGTAGTGGACCATTTATAGGTTGAAGATAAATAAATAGGATATTATATCTGGTCTCTATAAGTGTACGTCATATCTATGAGTATGTAGTGGTAGCAAACCGCCAAGGCTCTGGTATACTTTAACTTACTTATTAACGTCATCCGCATCTTGCGTCGTGTCCCAAACCTCCCCGTCTTCCCCTACGCTCGTGGCGTAATGCCCTGTTCATACGATATGCGATTAAAAAGACGCTACGTTAATCTTTGCATAGGTTCATACTGTAAAGACGTGGTTGTAGTATATTGAGACCGTGTCAAGGGGACATGGAATAAGTTTTCAATTGTTTTTAAAAATAATTTTTTTCTTTTTGAATTACCACTAATGACGTTACGTTACTTAATTGGTAGTAGTCGTTCTTACATTGATTTTACATATTTCACTAATAATAATGCCGTAATTTTATTATAGCAGCGTGACAAAAATATTTCTTTGATCGTTAATGAAGTTAATTTTGATTTATACTTTCCGATGCTATTATTTGAAAAGGTAAACGAGTGGTGGAATTTTTATAAAAATAATTAAAACTATTATGTAGTAATGATAATAAACGCTTATACACTCAGCAGTAGCAGTAGGTTTTTACCTGTGTCGCGGGTGGCATGGACGACACATATAACAACACATCACAACAACACCCATGACCCGAATACAAATATTTATCTGTCACATAAATATCTGCCCCGGCGGGAATTCCAACCCGGGACCCCTTGCTTCGCAGGCAGGGTCGCTACCAACTACAGGGTCGTCGTATATGTATCATTTATTTTATTTATATTAAAACAATAAAAAAATACAAACAAGATGTCTTATATATCTTTCGCATCCAATAACTCTCAAAAACATAATTGGCATGTTCCAAAATGTATTCTTTGAAAATCATCCTATTCATTGAATCCCAAAGGTACAACAGTTTATTAGGTTTCTGACTTTTATCCTGGCCGGAAACATAGATGGCAGTTTGAATGTTACAAATGTCTGTAACATCAGATGGTTAACGTAAGGCAGTTCGTTTGTCGACTACTGAAATAAACGCAGCGTCTAAAACGCCTGCAGTCTGGTCACAAGCTAGCGTAGCTACGTTGTCCCGGATCCCGAACAATTAATTTAAAAGACAAGCGCTGTTCTTTCAACCGCACGCCAGAATCATTTATATGTGAACGGGACCTTTGATGGATCGTTTCACTTGTGTGAATAGAGTCGTTATGAAATGGGAGGATATTGGGGTAACGATGTTTGTGAGACCATAAGATGTAAACGAAAATGGAGATGTGATATTTTAGGACTATACCAAGTTGCTGGTGATTGGCCACTGCTGTTGGCTGGGTGATGTCCTCACGACTTTTGTGTACTTAGTTTAGTCGCAAAGTTTGCGACTAACCATCGTAAAGTCAACTTAGCCTGATGATGCTCCGTTTCGGGGCGAAATACGTGTTGGTGCTGGTATGTATGTTGGTATATACGTTTAATTATTGTAGTGCATGTTTCCGTTGTGGGAGGGAGGGAGGTGCCACGCATGTCTTAAAGTATAAACCATCATACATGTTACCCGCGGATTGTTGCAAAGTAGACTAATACTTTCTTAATAACAATGGATTTCCGCAAAGTAACGCCTGATACTATTAACTATAGTTAGTTTAAGGTAATAATAAAACTATCTGAAGCTGTGCTAACAGCGGGTCAGTCAAAAAACGGATGACAGTGGTTTTTCTGTAAGTGTAGCCAGTTCTTTCTTTCTTTTTTTTCTCTCTTTCTTGGCCGGCAAAGCATCAGTGATGCCTTTGGTTTTGTTGATGGTCATGGGCGACGATAGCCACTTACCATCAGATGGATCGTCAGCTCGTTTGCCGACTATTTCCATAAAAAAAACCTGTAAGTAAGTGATCAAAGTTTTTATAACTTAAGTAGTTCATCGCGAAACAGAAGATTTTATCTCTCAAAATTAGACCTATAAGTATAGTCCGGGAGTGTTAGGGATCCATCCATCCTTGAATCTAAGCCTATCTCCCCTGCGCGTAATGCATCCTGAACAGTGGGCAAGGTTATGGCGCCAGATCCCTCGTGCTGAAGGTTCCTGGTTGGAGGTTGCTTTAATCCCGAACATGTTCATGCACGGTGGTAGGAGTTTTATTAGTTCAGATTAATCAAGACTACGCGAGATAATTAGAAAACAGACATTTTTTCTACATATTGTGATGTTATTGGAAATTGGACTACGTATTACAGCCCATATTATAATCTTCATCCGGCTTCCCCAACAGTTACTGTTAAATCAGGCTAATGTTCGAAGAAATTTGGTCCAATCAATATTTCTGTGCTCTGTCCACGGACCTAAAAAAAGACGGACGTAATCTCAACAACAAATTCAGTGAAACACCTATAGTAATCTATTCGTAAAATTACACACACCCACACATTAACACTTCACTGCTTCAATCGCGAATCAAAAATTACGCACACATGGTAAGCGGGCTGCCATTGCTATGCGTCACTCTCGTTTAGACGAGGTAATGTCCGTCTTTTTTGCAGGTCCGTGGTTCTGTCACATTGTGTTCAAAACGTGTGAACTGTTTCGCTACAAAATTTTCATTATTTTTTAAATACACTTTCAACGATAAATCAAATCAAAATAAAAGGTCTAAGTGTATGTGATCTTGATTGTCTTTGTTTTGTCCATAGCACCCACGACACAGTGAATCCTAGTGTCTGTCTATAAGTATACAGGATTAACAAATATTGGGATCTAAGGGTGCCGGTAACCACATACTTGTACTATCAGGTGTTGTCTGCTATTTACATAAAAACACAGAAGAAGTAATACTTATAATCCATACACGGACGTAAAAAAAGACGGACGTAATCCGAAGAACAAATTCAGTGAAGCACCCATAGGAATACCAACTCTGTATTCGTACAAGTACACACACCCACACATTGACACCATACGGCTACGACATTGACACCATCGCGAATCAAAAATTACAAAATTACGCACACATGGTAAGCGAGCTGTCAGTTTTCAGCTTCACTCTTGATTAGACACGGTTACATCCGTTCTTTTTTATGTCCGTGAATCTATACTAATATTATAAAGAGGAAAGATTTGATTGTTTGTTTGCATTGAATAGGCTCCGAAACTACTGAACCGATTTGAAAAATTCTTTCACTGTTGGAAAGCTACACTATCCTTGGGTGACATAGGCTATATTATATTTTCAAAAAAATAGGGATCCTTAATAAAACCTCAATAATGTAACCCAAGGTATAAAAGAATAAGAAAACCGAAGCAAAGCGAGGGCGGTTACTCGTAAGTAATAAAAACCCAATTACATCTATTCTTGACAGGTGACAAATGTCAATGACAGCCTGTTAATATTCCGTGCATAATTTCAGTTCTTTTATTCTTTCTTTCTATTCCATTTATGGGTTGTAGCCAGTACAAGACGGGCTCTCATATATTCGCTCTACATACGTAATTCCTTACGCTGGTAAAATTTACGACTGCTATCGTAAAGAGGAAATTCCGGCCTACTGCAGTTAGTACATACACATATGGTCGTGTCTATGTATTAGGTAATAGATTACAAGTTTCTACGATACAGGAGTAGGCTTGTGTTGTAGACATACTGGTGTTTGCAACTTTGTATTTTACAGTTTTACCCTTTAGGGGATGAATATAAGAAGTACTGTAACACATACCTATCGACGTATTAAGCCTGCCGATTGTTTATTAAGTGCAATGAAGTGTTTTCATTTCCATTAATTTCATATCATTTGAGACTAAATTCTAAGTTTCAAGTACATTTGATTAATATTTTATACTCATACAAGTTTTCAGTTATTATTACTACTGACTTATTTAGGGGATGCATATAACAGTGCATTTATATCCACCTAGCATGGATAGCTATGGATATCAGTAACACCATGCATCATATCACCGATAGGTTGTCAGCCAAAAAAGAGAGAAAAAAGAATTAAAGGAAATAACTGGCTCACAACCATTGAAGTATAATGTCATAGAACAGACATCTCGAACAAAATGTCCCGCCGGGAGGTTCTATTTACAAAATTGAGCCCCCGTTCTCCTTTCAAAATCGAACGAATCCATTGAAAATTAAAGCCGATCGGCGCCAATTCATTGTGTTCGCAGTGTCGGTTCTATATGCTAGTAATAATACTTCAATGCTCACAAGCCCCAGAAGGAGAACACCTCGTGTGGCAGCTGATTTACAACAGGCAGTGCCGGATTAAGCAAGCGCGGGGCCCGTAGCAGATTCTTTCAAAGAACAAGGGTATGAATTCTTAAGTATAAATTGATAAAAAAAAACAATTCAATACTCAATACGTTTATTTGCCATCTATAGGTTACAATTTTGTGGGTAATTACAGTCTAGTAAATTAATATATGCAGGGCCCCCTTTCACGCGGAACCCGTAGCAATTGCTACTCTTGCTACGTGAGTAATCCGGCAATGACAAGAGGTAGCAAGCCAGTCATGTTTCGCGAAAAGATAATAATGCGAAAAGATAACTGAATTAGCAATAAAGTCGAAAATTATATGAAGTACCTAAGTAATTTTAGTTCCCTGTTCATTACGCACCGTGGCGTAGACGAATAAAATTATAAAAAATAATACATAGATTCTTGCATTTTCCTGAATATCTTATCTTCGCAAATATCTATTCTTCGCTAACATTTCTTGGGCACAGAAAATTTATTCGTCATTCATCGTGTACAGCAAAACAGAATAACTTTCTCGCGTGTGGGTCTTTAAACAAACTTCAAAGCTTTTATTAAGTTGTGCTTACCATTACTTAGTAGAATCCTATTCAGTCTTTTCTTGAAGACTCCCACATCATAGACGGGAACGCCGACGTAGGCTCGTATTACTCCTTTGCGGTTCGATATTAATGACGAAATAACATTACACCAAGCAATATTACACCAAGCAACATTACACCAAGCAATATTACACCAAGCAACATTACACCAAGCAATATTACACCAAGCAATATTACACCAAGCAATATTACACCAAGCAATATTACACCAAGCAATATTACACCAAGCAATATTACACCAAGCAACATTACACCAAGCAATATTACACCAAGCTTGTGAGGGCGACAACGGCTAGGGATGGGATATATATCATCTATCTCAAATCTAATACGAATGATTTGATTCCATCAGCGCGTGACAAATGACGCGAGGACGTCACGCGCATCGTGACACGAACAAAAAACACAGAGACTTTCCTTCACGATAGTTCACGATATCGGTCATAGTATCCCTACGTAGTATCGTTGTTGAAGCAATAGTTATCTACACATCTATATCTATAAATCTATATCTATACAAATAAATAAAATTGGAGTGTCTGTTTGTAATATTAAAATAACCGGTTTTTATTAAGTGCATTTGCATGAATACACGGTACATATACCAAAACAACATTTTTTAACATTTTTGTCTGTCTGTGTCTGTCTGTTTATCTGTCTGTTGGTTCCGGCTAATCTTTGAAATGGCTGGACCGATTCTGACGGGACTTTCACTGGCAGATAGCTGATGTAACAAGGAGTAACTTAGGGTACTTTTATTTTAGAAAAAAAAATAGTTTGTTAGGCGATATGAAGTTCGCCGGGTCAGCTAGTACATATATGTATCTATACTAATATATAAAGAGGAAAGATTTGATTTTTTGTTTGCATTGATTAGGCTCCGAAACTACTGAACCGATTTCAAAAATTCTTTCACTGTTGGGAAGCTACACTATCCCCGAGTAACATAGGCTATATTATATTTTCAAAAAATTAGGGATCCTTAATAAAACTTCAATAATGTAACCCAAGGTGTAAAAAAATAAGAAAACCGAAGCGAAGCGAGGGCGGTTACTCGTATAACATAAATCAGTTTGAGGAAAGATTAAATAACTGTTTAAAGCATGACGAAGTCCTTCTAGATCTTTTGGACAACTCGTGTAGTGCAATGTCCTGGGAATGTCGCTGGGAATCAAATCCCAGCGAGGCAGTTTGAATCATGACTTAAAGTTTCTATTCTTGAATCTGTGTGTCTGTGTGTGTTGTCCGTAGTATACCGAAATACCTGAGGTTTGCCTAGACAAGTCGAGAAATGCCTCGAGGTTTGACTGTAACGGATACAAGTTTCAGCACGCGGGGTCCCCTACGTAAGAGTGGTTTCACAAAACGAAATCACAAACATATAATCGCCCCAATCATCCCAGGGGAACATACGACCGGAGTAAAATCGACCCTATGTTCTTGTGGACTGGACATGAACTATCTGCGTGTCGAGTTTCGTTTTAATTCGTAAAACAGTTAGCGCGTGTTAAACAGACAAACATCTAAACATCCAAACATAAAAATGTCTACAAACTTTATTTATTTAATCTTTATTGAACCAAAAAAAATGTTACAATTGGCGGACTTAATGCTCAGTAGCATTCTCTAACAGTCAACTTTCAGGATGTGCAGAGAATGGTAGAAGGCGGTACAATAACCATAGAAAACAATCATTTACATTATAAACTTTTAGTAATAGCACAGAAGAAGAATTGAAGCGCTCATAGCCCGGCGGCTTGCGTCGATCCTATGTGATCGACAAAGTTAAACAACAGCGGGCGCGGTCGGTAGTTGAATGGGTGACCGCTAGTGGCAAAAATTTCTTGAGCGTTTCCGTGCTTCGGAGGGCACGTAAAGCCATGGGTCCCGGTTGTTATCATTAGATAACAGTCGTTAAGCCACGTCGGAGGCCTTCGGGCGGTTTGAAAACTTCAGACACTCGGGTTGGCCACAAACCCCTCCACCAATCCGCACTGGAGCAGCGTGGTGGAGTATGCTCTAGGCCTCCTCAAGAGGAGAGACCCGTGCCCAGTAGTGGGCCATTAATGGGTTGAAGCCAGCCAGCCAATAGCACAGAAGACATAATATTATAGTACTTGGTAATAGCGAATATATATGGGAGGGCAAATGATGAACAGAGACAACTTTCTCGTTTAATAGTAGGACAGAATAGTGCGTGAAAACTCAATTCTAATTCCTATTATATTTTTAACCCCTCATTGCTGTAGCTAATGTCACTATATTACTGACGAGTAACCGCCCTCGCTTTGCTTCGGTTTTCTTATTTTTTTACACCTTGGGTTACATTATTGCAGTTTTATTAAGGATCCCTAATTTTTTTGAAAATATAATATAGCCTATGTTACTCGGGGATAGTGTAGCTTTCCAACAGTGAAAGAATTTTTGAAATCGGTTCAGTAGTTTCGGAGCCTATTCAATGCAAACAAAAAATCAAATCTTTTCTCTTTATATATTAGTATAGACAATTTACATTCATTTTCGTAGTCGTAAGATGTTTGTAATACCGGGAACCGATGCGAGTCACCTTAGAAATATATATGTACTTGCTTCGATGAATGTTGCTTGCTTCGATGTTCTCAGAGGAGTGTAAAGTCTGCCAATCTGTACTCTTACAAACAAACAACGTGACACGTAATTTATATATATTAAGATAAATAAATATTATCCAAATGCGTCACTGAGTAATAAGCTCCGTCCATCCTCCCTCTTACAGGAAAACCCACAATTCAGCGCCCTCTCATTTTTTGCGGGGTTTCCTCGGGCCGCTGAAAAAACGCCTGAAAAACAGTTTCGGGTCGTGTACACAGATGGCGATGGTGTCTCTAATGAATGTGGACATAACTTTGTGGATATCTTTTGTGTTGCGAGAAATTTTTAGGTTATCCTAGCGTTCTGCCTGCGAATTTACAAGCGTTTTGCGGGATTATAAGTACACTATGTCTTATTCCAGGTCATGGTCTAGCTGAGTGGCAAATTTCATGGAAATCTGTTTAGTATTTATTTATTTATTTATTTATTTATTTAACACTTTATTGTTTGTACACCAAAAAATAATATACATAAAGACACAAGGAAGGAACACAAAACAATGGGCGACCTTATCGCTTTAAAGCGATATCTTTCAGGCAACCCAGCAGTAGACTGAAATCAGCAAGAACAGAAAATGGGTAACAGGCGTACTACATGAAGTAAAACAATAAAATTATATAAGAAATTAATAGCTGAGAAGAAAGATAAAGAGAAAAGAAAGTATTATCAAATGACAAATTAATTATTAATATTAGTAGCCAGGTTCCACCAACATCACCTGGATACCTGGCATTCGTCCACAGTTAGGTTCTCACGTAATTATCTACCTCGCACGTGTAAACTGTAGAACAAACTTCCTGCATCGGTGTTCCCTCTAAGCTATGACATGGGGTCCTTCAAGAAGCGGGTCTATAGTCATTTTCTTGGCCGGCAACGCGTTGGTGACGCCCCCAGTGTTGCTAATGTCCATGAGCAGCGGTGATCACTTACCATCAGGTGACCCGTCTGCCCGTTTGCCTGCTAAAAGCATAAAAAAAGTAGCTTACGTTAAGAAAAAAAATACAATTTGAATTTATGAGAGATAGGTCTTGAGTTCGATTTTTATACTCACATGTTTTCGGTGACTTTGCGAAAAGCGACACATAAAATACTAGAGATAGTGTACAAATACCTGACCGGTAATGAATTTGCTGTAAATACACACCACAAGGTGGCCACTTACCATCAGATGCAACGTTAGTTATTTTCTCCGCTAGTTACATAAAAAGGTATTGAACACTGAAGTATAATGTCATAGAACAAACATCTCCAACAAAATGTGTGTCCCGCCGGGAGGTTCTATTTTCAAAATTGAGCCCCCGTTCTCCTTTCAAAATCGAGCGAATCCATTGAAAATTGAAGCCGATCGGCGCCGATTCATTGGGACATACATTGTGTTCGCGGTGTCGGTTCTATATGCTAGTAATAATACTTCAATGGTATTGAAGAGGTTTTTTTAATAATGATTAAATTTTCATTAATAATGGTGACATGGTGAGTTCTGGGGATTACTGGTTAAATTATTGTACCTCTACTTGTTTTATGTTGTTAGCTATGTTTCGTTATTTTTGTTAGTTTGTTATATCTTCAGGTACGTCTTCGAAGCTTGCCGTTCAGATGTTTATATAAAGTTCATGGCGTCACCTACCTGATACATATCTGACACTTTTACATCATCAAAACCTGTAAATATTCTTCTGTTGGGTTTCTTCGGTAATCTGTTCCTCTCAGAAGGATATAAGCTCTATCACGGTGGTTTTTACTCGCCTTCAAAACTGTACCTTAACGAGTATTTTTTAAGGTTTAAAGTTCTGAAACATATTAAAGCTTTATGTTATTTTACGTGAAAAGCTAGGAAAATAAGTAGATATGTGGTTTACTATTTACATAGGCAAACTTTGTGTTGCTAAGCAGCTAACTTGAGGATTGTGGATGGATAGGATATTAAAAACGGGCGTAAGAATACGGGTAGATTTTTTTAATATATTGTCATTTACTCACCCACTGTCAATCCCTGAAGTTAGTATTAATTGGGTCTGTGGTATTATTACATCTGATGCGAAATATTGCATTATATTGCATTCTTTGGAAGTTGAATATATCAGCCAGCATCCTTCATAATATCGGTCAATTCTGAAATATAAATGTAATAATTTATGTCACAACCACAACGCAGTTTTTAGGCAATAATCTATTATTATTTTAGGCAATAATCTTCTTTTTTCGCAACGTTTCACGTTTTTGTAAACACAAAATCCATTTTAGTTCTTGCAAATCTCGGACCATTGCGTCTGCCTTGACACTAAAGATTTCATGCTGTGTTACAATACTGAAAAACTAACAAAATCTACCTAAAAATTAGGTTTTGCAGCAAAAAATGACCTTATATTCTTTCCAAAACGCCTGGATTGCATTCAGAGGTTAGAAACTAGTATTGACGGTGGACAAGCAGCGCTTCTTCCGTAGCGGGAAAATTGTGAACTAATTACAGAATGCTATCCAACCGATTATATAAAACATCTAACGAAAGAATCATAGCTCCGATGAAACTACCTTCCTAATTTGGCAGCATTACCCTATCTTAACCCTTTACTGCGCATGTCCCCATACATAAGTAGGTGAGGGGAAAAAAACACAAATTTATACCGGGTAAATTTTAAACCTATACTTTTTTTTTCCTCCCGCATTTTTATGTCGATCCTTTGTATGTGTGCGTTGTGCCAGTTTTTAATTACGTATCGACTTAATTTGCCTGCGAGGCTCTCTCAGGGTATGTCTGGAACGATTCCCGGGTCGCTTGCGTTTTATCATTTTTCATTAGTATTTATTACTATTTTTGTGTTGTTTAAGCTGTGTAGGTTATGTTTTTGTCGCGGCTCGAGTGTTAAGTAGACGGTTTTGGTGGGAAATTCGAGTACAATGAGTTTGTTGAGGGAGAAGTTTCTGTCTGTGTAACCTAGTGGATTGTTTTTGCGGATACGGCGAATATAGCAGCGAAGATGTGATTCAGGTACTGATTTATAATATATTATTTAATAGTTTAATTAATTTTGTTGCCAAAAAATGTTTCGGATACCCGTTTATTATTTAAAGTTTTTAATAACGCTGTGGCGTTATTTCACAGCCTGCTAGTTTTAATGGTCAAAGTTATGAGTTATAACGTATGTAAACCACCTGTTGACGCATTTTGATTCTCAGTTATGATACGCATGGCATAGAATGCGTTAAGTGATGGTTAGTTGATGATGAATAAGGTTGTGTGAATGATAACATCACCATTAGTGATAATAAACGCACGTTTTATTGTGTTTTTAATGTAATAAAACTAAGTGTTTGCGTTTTGTATTTTGTTGTTAAATGTAAACTATTTAATAATGTTATGTTGTTTGATGGATAAGATATTTTATTCTATAAAACAAAAGTCCTGTAAATGTTATAATCTAAAATATTTCAAGATACAAAATAAGATTTTAAAATACAATAGATAGTAGGATTTGACACTGATAATTTTATTATTAACTTTTTTATGTACGTATATTTGTTGTAGCTTAAAAACAACGTAAGCTATGAGGTCATCAGGCACGATTTCTAGACGTTATTCGACGTCAGAATCCGATGTAATTCGTTCAGGTCAAACCGTTCACCATGATTGAATTATTGATTTATCGAATCGAATCGTTACTAAGATCTTGGCCAATTCAGTCATAGTTGATGTCATTAGCTTTTTTTTATGGAAATAGCTGGCAAACGGGCTGACTATCCACCTGATAGTAAGTGGCTATAGTCGCCCATGGACATCAGCAACACCAAAGGTATCTCTGATGCGTTGCCGGCCAAGAAAGAAAGAAAAAAAAAAAAGAAAGAACAGGCTCTCAAGCCCCCAGCCGGAACACGACGAGTCGTTTGGCGGCTGACTCATGCTCAAGGGTGGTAGCTATCCAGACGAAACCCATGGAATAATAATAATAATAATAATGGTATTAATTAACAATTAAAATCAATATTACCGATATAATCCCTCGAGGGGCCCTACCACCAGCAGGTCGGATTTAGTCTCCTCTTACGACACCCATCCGGCGTGGAAATGCGGTTAGTATTCTAAGCCGCCCCAACGGCTTTTTTGATCTTAATGGATACAGGATGTAAAGAGTTGCCACTTGTCATCCATTCTTGAGTTTCAGCCGTTTGAATACAGACCATACTACCGTTGGATTAACCTATCGATATGTGTTAACGAGACCACTTACCGAAAGATCAAAATCAATCCTATGTATTCATCCGTTCTTTCCTTTCTCTTTATTTATTTATACATGTTCATAGGTGCTCACCACCTAGGACCAAAACTTATTTGTGTAAAAAAAAACATTTATTGTGAGACATTTTATACGTTGGTATTAAAATCATGGGTAAGTATTAACAGTCTACCTTTATCGGGCATACAATTTGTAAGGGGTCAGATTTTAGACATTTTGATTTGAATGTTTTACATACTTGCTTACGAGACTTTGTCAATTATAATTTTAATATGGTCAATGGAAATTTATTAAAATAGGAAAAGCATTATATGTCAGACAGAATAATAACAATCATAATAATTAGGCTCCATGTCAGCAAAGAATTCATTTAAGTTATAGTATACTTTTCGGATAAGCCATTAATTTAATGTATTTTTAAACTTATTGTTACATAGAATTTACTATTATACAATTACACCATACTACACAATCTATTGAGTGGCGACATTCATAAAGAATTAGATTCCAATCCTGCCGGCTCCTCTGATTTTCAAAATTTAGAGCGTATTAGAAATTATGACTTGGTTCTTAAGAGACAACGTGTGAAACCTGTACACCTGAGATCTCAATAATGTGTATGAAATTTGTCAACCTATTGGCCAGCGTGAGACACGAGCCCAAGAGTGGGAAAGCTATGAATTGCGATGATAACAGTTCTTGAACTGCCTCCCATTGGTCAGCAAAATATGATGAACATATGGCATGTAATCGTTTACTATAGAGATTACACGCCAGAAGAACGATAGTTCCTGAGTCAAGAACTCAAGATATCAACTTGAGGTTTGACCATGGAATTTTCAAACTGTGATCCCTTTCTCTCACGTTTAAAACCTGATATTATTATCTAAACACGCGGCAGCGTGTCCAGCCAAGTTTATAGCAAAATAACTGGTGACGCAGCGACGTGTGTAATATTACATTAAGCATTTCGAGCTACTTTTGACTCCATCACAGCTCGAGACATATTTAACCTACAATGTATGTAAGTCCTACATATATGAAATTTGGCACATTTATTAAAACCCCTTCGTTTTTTTATAATTCAAAATTTCATCAATGTAGCTCAAATAGTTATCGATATAATAACGTTTAAAATCCGCATTTTGGTAAATGACTCACTGACATAGGATCAAAAACCTAACCTACTTCCAGATGACCTAGAAACTTGATATTTGGCATCAAGGTAGACTATTAGGCGTATAAAAAGTGAAAAGTCTAAATACAGAAAATTATTGATAATTACTATAATTATTGAAAATAGTGACTTATCGGGTTCACTATATAGAGCAATTTTACAAATAACAATAGGTATGTTGATTATTATTAAATAATAATAATTTCTAGACAAAAAGTAATGATATTTCATCAAAAAACATAGATGTGAAATAAGAACCAAGTTCAAAAAAAATTGAGATCTAAGTGAGTGTCAAGTTCTGTTTAGAAAATCCTAAAATTTTAGTCACATAGCATGTAATTCAAGCTCTACATTTGACTTGCTAGTTTTCATTAGTTAGCTACCAACAAACCAAATTTAAAAAAGTAACATAGGTATTATGTCAACCAAACAGACTTAACGAAGATAATTATACAAATATAATATAGCCTATAGGTACATGAAAACAAGCCTAGTCATTTAGATTGAATTACATTTTCTTGTGACTAAAATTTTAGGATTTTCTACACAGAACTTGGCACCCATTTATATCTCAATTCTTTGTTTAACTTGGCTCTCATTTCACATTTATGTTTTTGATGTGATAACTTTTACATGGAAGACAAACAGTAGTAATCTGTATGTTTACCGGAACTCTTAAAATAACAAACTTTATATTCGCCAGTTTCTTTCGCCATTTCTTCTTCATGACAAAGCACCTTTTCGAAATGGTGGTAGGTACATTAAAAAAAGTAAGTTTATCGACTATTACTCATTAACTACTTATGCTAACATTGCCGTGATAGTTTTCCTTGTAAATTAATTATGTAACCTATTTTTGAAAATTTTTTGTCCAACTCAAACCGTTTAGCCAGCAGAGGGGACACTTGACTGTGACCAAAATTAGACTTTACACCCAAATATTTCGCAAACGAACCCGAAAATATTTTTCAATATTTTATTCTATTATTTTGGAGTTTTATTAAATATGTATGCATATCCAAGAGAAATTACAGCTTTCTAGCACTAAGGGTCACGGCGGTATAGCTCGGACAGATGGACGGACGGAAGGATATTATGACGAAACTATAGGGTTCCGATTTTACTTCGAAATCCTAAAAATGGCGTGCATAAGTATAGTAATGATACATGTAGTAATGATACCTATGAATAAACGATATTGAACTTAAAAGAATTATTTCATTATTTTCACGTAAAAGCTTGTTGAGAAGCAGAATCTACTTATTTTTATGTGCAAAAGGTCAAATTTAATAACAGTGATAAAAATACTGAAATTATTAATCCAAATTTCCAAACAAAAAAAATAATTGGGGCATTTTCACAAAAATGTTGGCAGCATTGCATTGCGCGTTAAAATAACCTATAAAGCGGAACTATTGCATATCTTAGTTATTTGTTTTAACCGTATCGGTATCCCACGAACGCGAGTATTATTTATAGCTAATATAAAGCACTGGCTTTACAGGCCATAAATGCTTCGTTTGCGCCAGTCTCCTCACAGTATTTTATGTTCCCCGCCCCGGGATTGTAAAAATTCGACGCTTTGTCCGTCGACTCTGGTATAGAGTTTATGTGTGATAGACATTACGTGTGATAGACATTAGTAACACCGTTGTCTACCAAGAGAGAAGAGTAAACAGAAGAAACTGGCTCGATTCCAGTCGGAACACGACGATTTTGTCGTCCAGCAAGAAGGTGATTGGTAGATTTCGAACGATACTTTCGATACTGAGTAGGTATCGATACTTTTGTTCGCGATACTCGATACTGAGTACTCGATACTCTTACCTGGTACTCACTCACAACTACTCATACGAAACGTCGGTATCGAGTACTTTTATAATACTGAGTACTTTTCCGTGTTGTCAATGTAAGTTTTTAGACGGACGTGTACAGTCGGTCCAGTGCTGCCAATATATTGAGTATCAGTTCAGCGCTCGGACTAAAAAAAAGTCATTAGGCCTCTATTTCTCAACAAAGTGATATGAAATTCACTGGCGATGACCTTTTTTTTAGTTTCTAATGTGATGCTCGCAAGTACTTGATACTGAGTAGTATCGATACTTCAGGGCCGATACTTTTTGGGTATCGATACCTTACCCATCGATACCGCACGAGTACTCGGTATCGATACCAGAGGTCGATACTTCGAACCCTACTGATTGGTAGTGGTTCGTTAAAAAACTGGCAACATCAAAAAATGGCTATAAAAAAAAGAAGAAATAGATATAGCGGGCGAAGTTATAATGGCGGAAAGATAATTGGGGTAGGACAAGGAAAATTATTCGTTACCTTCAGAATAAGAATAGAATGGTTAAGAATAATCGGGATATTATAACGTGTTTAAAATATGAAAAATCCAAGTAATTGTACAAAAGTATACTCAAAATACTTTATAACATGTGATGAGTAATTATGGAGTTTTACTACAGTAGCTAGCGCGCCATGGTTCACGAAAAGGTAATAATATCAGTTATAATGGTTTCAACCAATTAATGTCCCACTACCAAGCATTGGCAATGCGAATTGGTGGAGGGGTCAACCCAAGTATCGAAAGTTTTCAAGCTGCCCGAGGCTTAATTTACGAGCCCCGACATGGCTCAACGACTGATATCTTATCATAACGACCGGAATCGACGACTTAATTTGGCAGTAATACTATGAATGACTTAATAATAATATTGATAATATAATATTTATGTCAATGCCTTAACACCAAGCGGCCGGTATAAGTAAGGTTCTATAAATATAGTTTTTTTATTTAATGGCAAGATCTTTCGTTGTTACAATAATTATTTTACCAAAAGCCAATTTAAAAAGTAATAAATTAACCTGTTGTACATACAACAGCATTTAAATATTTTATGATTATCATTATCTATACTAATTAAAGAGGAAAGATTTGATTTTTTGTTTGCATTGAATAGGCTCCGAAACTACTGAACCGATTTCAAAAATTCTTTCACTGTTGAGAAGCTACACTATCTCCGGGTAACATAGGCTATATTATATTTTCAAAAAATTAGGGATCCTTAATAAAACTCCAATAATGTAACCCAAGGTGTAAAAAATAAGAAAACCGAAGCAAAGCGAGGGTGGTTACTCGTACATTATACATTCAGTGAGGAGTTTTATTCACCATCTTTCTTCATTTTGAAGCTTTTCAAGTGAATACTGTATGTATCTACAGATTCGTAACTCTACGTTCTTCAAAGGCATCAAACTATCATATTGACAGGTCGGCACGGGGCGGCGGCGGCGAACGAAATACTTAACTGCGTTTACAATTTAAACAAACAACGCGAATTCTTTCCATCTTGTGATTCACGCAGTATTGTCTGGGAATATTATGTTATTGCCTTAATCTCATTGACTTACCATTACAGCGTAACATATACTCACGCTCAAAACGTGGCACTTATGTATTGGTCCATTTGGCACCAATACTCAGTTCATTATAAAATTGGCGACGCTAATCTCACTTAGTTCGTAAGGGAAAGAGAGATGGCGCTACTTTCTTATTTAATTGTGTTTTTCTTGTAAGAAGATTTGTGTGAAATGTTTCGACTGGCCTATCCTTCCTTATGAAATTATCGCCTCATCGATATACCCAATACGTACAAATAATATCAATATTGGTGCGTTTGTGGTGCGGCCACAAACTCGGAAAGAAAAAGAATGAATTGAAATGTTTTAATTCAAAAATAACGCATTTTAGATAAATTGCAAATAATTCTATTGCAATAACTGTTATGGTCTAAACTTCCAATCTAGGTGATGGACCCCTCATTATTTATTTAATATATGTTTTTAGGCAATAAAACATATTAATTAACAAACACAAACCTGAAAACATCTGCTTCAAGCATTTAAGTATTATTACTAGCATATAAAACCGACACCGCGAACACAATGTGTCCCAATGAATTGGCGCCGATTGGCTTCAATTTTCAATGGATTCGTTCAATTTTGAAAGGAGAACGGGGGCTCAATTTTGAAAATAGAACCTCCCGGCGGGATACACATTTTGTTCGAGATGTCTATTCTATGACATTATACTTCAATGGCTTCAGGCTATATTTATTAAAACTACTGATACAGCGTTTCTATACCAAATCAAGTCCAGAGGTCCACTTAAAATTTTAAAAAGCTGTTTTGAAAATAGCACACAATACCTAGCCCACTTGGATGCATCGTGATTTGTTCCGGATCGCGATTAAAAACGATTCGTCTTTATTTTTTCAATGGCAAAATTACAAAGAATTGTTATTTTACAATTCTATCTAATCACTAGCTGCCCGGACAGACTTCGTTCTGTCAAAAGTTTTTTTTTTATTGAATTGAAAACTTCTTTAGCACTGTTATGATTTGAAAGTCGATGAAACGAAAAAGCGACAGTAAAAAGAGACAGACACATCTATTCATAAAATTTAACGTGGGAGAAAATGAGATAGGAAGCATTATACAGTGTTTCTTATGTTCGTGGTTCTCTTTGTGTTACTTTAAAAAGTGCTAAGTTGTATTCATAGATGGCGCGAGGAACAAGATAGAAAATTCGTTTTATTGCTGGATAGATGGTGCTAGCTGCTCATTTTACTCGTCATATTATGTTAAGAGATGGCGATAGTTACCACTGTTTTATTTTTATTTTCTAACTTTGCATAACTATGATCATTACTAAAAGCTACAATTATCATCTTCCCGAAATTATACATTCGTCTTGAAACTAAAATTTTTAAGATTTCACTTCTACCACGTGTGAATTGCACACATTTCTTTTTATTATTAAAACCTTCCGTGTGCCTTAAGGAACATACAAAAAAAATTGCCGAATTCTTAGAGCGATTCTCGAGTTTTGCACTTAGCAACATTCATTTTTATTTATATAGATTATTAATGTGTTTTATAGTTTCCTTATTACGCAGAAAAGTACGAAGCAACTAGGCGTTCATGAGCTACAGAAGCTATAAAGAGCAAAGTAGAACATTCCTGTAATTGCTTAATCTACGCAACATAACAATGTCATTCACGAACCAACTAGATACGCAATAAAACAAATAGATGCTAATAAAGATCGGCCGCACCAAATGAGATATACACGGATCAAATAAAAACGTTAATGATACCGAAATTCGTTCCGCGCCGAACCGTCAGCTTCCGTTGCCTTTGAATTTAGAACTTTTTTCTTTTTCCCGCGTATCGGCCATCTTTTTCGGCCATTTTTCTTTTTTCCCGCCAGTAATGGTTTTTGAGTTTTTTACTTTTTTAATCTTCACGATATTATTGTTTTCGGAACTTATAAAGCTAATGATGATTCGTAAGGGCAATGAATTGAACGCGTTTTGCTCGCGAGCGAATTATCTTTGCCTTTATTAAAATTTGATATCACTAATGTGATTTTTTGTGGGAAATAATCACGTGTTTCGGATACTGTGGTTCGAATTATTAATTCGTTTGTGGATATATGTGATTAAATCAACCTGTTATTTAGATTTAACTACAGTTATTAAGTGATAAGTGCTGCTTATTAAGTGGCTGCTTACCAATATTATTAACCGGTGTTAAATCCTATTTCCTTCATTCATAGTCTTCGTTAATTGCTAATGATGTTAATGTAACTGTCAGGTAGAACTGTAGAATGCACTTGTTATTTTATCTGTTTATACTTCATTTATAATTCTATTTTTTAAATACGTATACGTATTAATGTTTTTCGTCTTTGTCGCATCAAGCTACGCAATGACTCCAGTGGTTAAAGATCCTGCATCTTTCATCATTTGTATCCTACACTTTCAGTTGACTATATAAAGTCATTAGTCTATCACGTGACTGTAACTATGTATACTATGAAATTAGATTCGATCCACAAACAGTTGATCCAATAACTATAAGTATTGTCACCACGCTGTTTCAGTGCGTTTCATTATACAGCTTGCATCATCAAATGAAGTGGCGTGGACTGTGGGCCTTACATGGATTTATGTTCATTCAACCATCAGGTTTTACAGTCTTATACCTATAGTTCTGAGCCCTTTGAATTAAATTTTGAGCAAGTTGAACTGGTGCAAACTTAAAATAAATTCTACTCAATTAACTTAATAAAATTAAACGTTATTTTAAACTTGCGTTGATGTTTTGACTTTTTGTCAACGTATGCTTATTTTTCTGTAAATATTTTTAACACTGCGCTAAGAACAATAAAACATTATTTTAAGATTATTCAGAATCCCCTTTCCAATCAATTGATAGCAAAATTCACGCAGGCTAGATTGAGAAACCTAGACCAACATCAATTTTCAGCTCGTCCTTACAAGCTTAGAACACTCATTAAACCCATTGCACCTTCCGTTATGAGATCTTTAACCGAAAAATAAACTAAAAAGCTCACAATAACCAATATAAGCCGGTCGGTTACCGCAACGACTCGTTACGGTAGCAATCAGCCGGTGTTCATTTTAAACGTAATAAAAGAGAAAAGTAACCAAAATAATGCACTTAAATCGATGACTTCCTAACCCTTTTGTGGAGACGAACGGTTGCAGAGATAGATAGAAGAGATGAGAGATGGTAGAGAATCAGGTGGAGATATGACGTAATACGAAGATAAGGAGATATTTTCATTGTTCATCTTTTGTTTTGATTGGTAATGATTTTGTGAGGAACTGCTTGTCAAACTCATCATTCAAATTTCCGCCTCGCTGGGAATTGAACTCCGGACCCCGGTCCGGCATGGTGAACTAAACGTGGTCCAGTAAATTTGGTTTATTCTTCATTAAGTGCAAATAATTATTTTCATGAAAACGGCTTATTGTACATAAATTATTATAAAAAATTCATAATAAGTATTTACGGTTTTCTTGAACTGTAGGTAGATTTTATTTCTAATCCAGTAATAAAAATGTAAAGATGCAGCTTTATTTATAGTTTATTGATTGGAATAAAATAAATATCATGGTACAATTGCAATTAATACTTATAGCATTCCTCTGTTTAATTGTTACTTGTTCAGTAATATGCCTCGTTTTTGTATAATAAAACATTTTTTTATTTGATTTGAAACCTACAAGTAACATACATGTATGTAAAAGTACCTATATTTTTTTTGAAAATTTTAAATATATTTAAGCCAAATTGTATTGCTATAAATAAATATATATATGTTATAAATAAATATGTTTTATCTACCAAAAATAACCTCTACGATAAACAAGTAGTTTGCCTGTGTTTTACCACGACTAAGTGCGGGCTTAGTATCCTGTAGATGTATTATCTATATTAATATATAAAGAGGAAAGATTTGATTTTTTGTTTGCATTGAATAGGCTCCGAACTACTGAACCGATTTGAAAAATTCTTTTACTGTTGGGAAGCTACACTATCTCCGAGTAACATAGGCTATATTATATGTTCAAAAAAATTAGGGATCCTTACTAAAACTCCAATCATGTAACCCAAGGTGTAAAAAAATAAGTAAACCGAAGCAAAGCGAGGGCGGTTACTCGTGTTACATAAAACAAAGAAATAACGAATTATGGAGCAATAAATAAGTGCATATATTGAAGTCGAAATCAATCGATATGACATAGTTTTTGCTCCACCGGATATCGAGAATGAAGCGATAAAATTGCTAATTTTATTTTATGGTCAGACATCATGTATTCTTATAGATATAATATATCGCAATATGAACAACTGTAGATTACTTTTCTCAGGTGCATTTATTTTTTTAGTTTTTTTCAGGGGTTTGAATAACTTTTTTAATGGCTTCCTATTCCATATGTTCCAATGTTGGATAGTTTAGTGAACAACAACCTATAGATATATAAGTATCTAGTATGGTATCAGGGCATGAGTAGGTATCACAATGATGCACTGTCATCAGAACTAGGGCAATATGTAAAAAAAAGGTTGCGTGTACTTTTGTACGTGCGTGAGAAGTTATACTTCTTCAATATTCAAGTCACTAATATAATAAAATATTGCTTGTGTACTACCTATGTTTACACAAGTACAAACTAGATGGCGTTGTTCACGAATCTGAATCACGCTGTTGAGACTCTGTGAGATTTGTATAAGTTATAAACTAATAAAATTAAATTTTAAAACAGGTAAAGTTAATAAGAAGCTAGGGTCATCTATCCAGTGCTTTCATACCCCCTCCATGGTAGCGCAAACGTTTAACGCAACTTATTTGCAAATCGCATAAGAAGTATAACTTCAATAAGTACTCTTTATGATAAGAAATAAATAGGTCTAATTAAGTTTCTAACATTTAACCCATACAAACAGGGTAAGCTAAATAAAACCGTTTAAAAATCATAGGATTTTATTGTCTCGCGAGTAATGAACGACACAAATACACTAACATCCAAAACTCGAAAACAAAATAATATGTATCTATCACATGAATATCTACTTTGACTAGAAATCGAACCCGGGATTCCTCGCAATATTGGAGGAAAGAAATTGCTATTTATTTCATAGATATTTTTTTAAAGCATAATAATCATATAACTCAGACTATAATGTTCGGTTTACACGTATTAAGTAGTTAAGTAGTTAACTAAATTTTAAGTAAATTAATACGTGTAAACGGACAATTTAGTACTTTAGTAATTTAGTAGTTAAGTAATCAAGTAGATAAGTAATTTAGAATTTTTTCTATTTTCTGTTAAGTTGGTGGGCGGGGCTTATCACTTAACACGTTTGGACAGGCACTTTTAAGTTAAAATTTAGTTAAAATTTAGTTAAAATTTAGTAAAATGCTTAAGTAGTTAAGTAGAATTGTATGAACTAAAGAGCTTTACTAAATTATTACGAGTGGACGGACACTAAAAATTATTCACTTAAAATTTAGTTAAAATTTACTTATCTACTTAACTACTTAATACGTGTAAACCGGACTTTACAGACTATAACTACTTCATAACTTGTGCGTAACGAACGGCACATAAAACATATACCCAGATACTTACCTTACATACATAGCGACATACACATAAGAATTTTCTATTCCATAAAGAAGTTCTCTAATGCATTATCCGAAACTATAAGTTATAGCGAAGAAGCATAGCAGTAACGTCAGCAAAATAATACAAGTTGGAACGGACAGCAAAAACATTTTTTTTTATTTCTTTTAATTTGAGACTTGAAGCTTTCTTTTTACTAATGATATCTAGTTTTACATTTTTGTCCTCAAAATATTTTCGCCTGCCATTAGCAGTTTCGCAAGAAGGAGCGGCAAGAAACTACGGTGGCTTTATAGTGATTCAATAAATATAATCTGTGGACTACGTCATAGGTAATACTAAAATGTTAACCTTTACCTGAAGAGTATGATGAGATATGAAGAGAAGAAGACATCTGTAACAAAAGGTATCACTGAAGGGTTATTTTAAACAATACAAGAGCTTATTTCAAAGTACAGAATTTTAAGACTTTAAATAAACAGAATAAGGAATAGTAATAGGAACTATTTATAAAATAGTTACTGAGTAGTCTTCTTATCTTTTTACTTTATACACTTTGTAATCTTCTTGAAAAAAATCCATTCCTTTTTCTGTTCACCCCTGTCCCATTTTTCTGGTATTTTCATTTCTTCAACCTTTTATTTGCCTTGAAAAGGTCGCTAATTGCGGCTAATTGGTTAAATAACTTGGTCGCTTGTTTGTCAACTCAGTTTGTTATTTCTAGTGTCGTAGTAGTCTTTCTTTATTTCTAGTGAATAAATGAAAACTATAACCTCTCTTAACTCTTTTACTAGTATCAATATTTTTTCAACCAGTAATACACATTGGTACACAATTAATATTAGTAACTTAATTTCAACATAATATTATTTAAGTTTGATATTAAATCGTCTTACGAAACTTACTCGCTCTTTTTATTAATTATTTATTCATACTTAAACACTTTTACCATCATGTATTCCTAAAATAATATCAGAAAATAGTCCACTAAGAGAACTTTTGATAAGATTGGTAAGATTTTGCTTCTCTATATGAAATGCTCTGAAATAAATTCATAGAATATTTTATACATTTTCTGACCGTACCAGGCTCTGAGTACACCTTTGGCCGATACTTCGAAATATTTTAAAATTTAAATTTTAGTTCTCATTTCATTTTCTTTTTCTTAAAACATAGATGGCGTACCAAAGGGAATGCCTATCTCCGATTGTTCATGTATAAAACTTATATATTACAAGCATTGTATAAAAACTTCCATAAAGTGATTTGGGTATCTTTTGAAGTGCCAATTACAGTCAAATTTCGCTATGTTCGTTTATTAAATGCTTTTATTTATTGTTTGTATGTTTGTTATATAGACATAATACATAAGATACTAGATATGTTAGATATTGTTATGCACCTTGATTTATTCAAAGATATATTAAAAACAGAAAGCGTGACAATCTGTCAGATTATACTCACAGATAACAGGGCGTAATTATAATTATGAATATTAAATATTACTTAATTTAACCATTGTAAATGGTTTTTAAGGAATTACCATTGCAATGGTAATAATGTTAATTATGGAAAATTTAACTATTATCGAGGGTTAGATTAAGTCACCGCAATTATGATCTCATTGCAGGTCGTCATCACTGCATATATCTCAGTGAACGGAAATAAGTAGATGGAAATAAAATAAAGAGTAAAATTCTCTTTGTACTCAACATTTGCAATCACCACAATACCTTACCATTTTTTTTACTCTTTATTGTACACCAATAAAATAATACAACACAATCAAGAAGTAGGCAAGTGAAGTAGACAGGAGGTACAAAAGGCGGTCTTATCGCTACACAGCGATCTCTTCCAGACATTTTATATTTTTTGCTGATATAACAATACCTGCTTGACGTCATTGTCACAATGAATTCAAGTTAAACTTATCTGAGTAAATAAGTCTCTAAACTAAATAAAGTCAATTGACTGTATACCTATTTCCATTCCATACATAATAAATTACAGACAGAAAGACAGGCTTTCCCGTTCAATCGATACAAAACTCAAGTAAAACAACAATGGTGGTGGTAAAAACCAATTTTTTATATAAATATTTTATTTAAGAATAACTTAATGTGCTCGCGAGTGTACACGCTCGCGTGCTATAAGGGCGTAAGTACGATATGAGCTGTACGATGTATGTATACGTGGTCTAGTGTGAGTTTACACTGATGTAGGGAATTAATATTTATTGCTACTGGATGTGTGTTTTTGCTATTTTTTTTATTAAATTATACAATGGCAGACGCCTTTTTGACGTGATATTTAGTGGACAATGCAGGCACACACTGATAAATGCATAACTGGAAAGCAAGAATTAAATATTTTAGATTATCACAGATACGTAGCGTTAGATAGAACTGTTCAAATACAGGTCCCGACTACGATAGTCGATCAGGACAAGAAATTATGTAACATCAGATAGGTGCAACCTATTTATTCTCTTGCAGTTAATGGATCCAAAATCCTAATGTAAAGTGAGTAGATATGCGAAGTTTGATTCTCAAACAATCCGACACGAGGAACATATAATTTTATTCTTACTCTTAGTTATGTTCCAGGTAATATTTTAATAAATGTGTGTTAATGGAATCGCGACTGATTTTACATTGATTTTACATGTGATATAATTATATTATCTCTTTACTGATATTAACTATGTTCCGGGGCTTGAGTGACCATTTAACATGAAACGGCTCGACTTCATTTGATAGCTGTCATAATAATTTATATGATAAAATAAAATAAAAAACTGTGTATGCCAACTTCGACGCACGACTGGAGTTTAACGCCATCTAGTTTGCAATCTTCAAATCAGTTACAACGTCATTTAGTACGATGACGATGATGATGATGATCTTATCATTAGACGTTACTGATCAGTAACAACGCCATCTAGATTCTGTGTTACGAATTATAAACATAACGCATAACAAATTATAATGCATTGATTTTACTGCTCATAAAATTTCGTACCGCGGGCTTAAATATGAAAATCGATTCTAAAGGAGTTTAACTCTAAAAATACTAGACACGAATGCCCCATCCAGTTTAGTTCTCATTTCTGACATCTACGTCAATACTTCATACGATACGGGAAGGTGTATGCACACACGTAAACTGCTCGGTCTAGGAATAGCAGTTACTAAAATACATGGAGTCGACGTTCCCAATTTTCGCATACTTAATTTATTTAATATTATTTAATTTTTAACTGAGAGGTAATTAACTAAATGTGAAAATATTAACGCTAAACGATACCTGTTCCAAGTGGCTATACTCTAGAAACTTGCACTTTGTTTTATTTTTATTATTGCCTGGTTTCTGCCCGCGGCTTCACTGGCTGAAGAGTACACCACGCACACAAAGAAATCACAAAGTATGTTACATAAAACAATTTTTTTTACTGGACATCGACGTATTTTCAATGATGATGATGTTAATAATTCACTGGCAGAACACTCGTAGGTATATTCGTACATAAAAAAAACTTTGCACTCCTTTTTAAGTTCCAATAAAAGCCACAATCAAAACGCAAGCAAAAGCACCCTCAAGTTAACAGTTGCTGTCGTCAGTCATCAAAATTCTAGCAGCTGTTACGTAATGCAATTTTAATTACCATAAATCTAACTTTTATTGATACAGACAGACAACTTATTATCTGAACACCATAAGGAGACACAAAATCAGCTACGATGCTAATAAATCTCATTTCCTTTTTGAATTGAAGGAACATCTCCATTTTCTTACTAATATATTTTTTTTTAATCGCATCTGACGTGAACATGTAGCACATTTTTTTTATTAACAGCCAGCAATGGAAACTTGCCACCTGATGGTAAGTGGTCCTACCTACATGGAGGTCTGTATCATAATGCGATGAACAATGAAGTTCTGCCGCTATGACATGGTATCTGAGAATATTAAAAATATTTTACAGTGTGTTCATAGGATTATGTAAGATGCCTTTAAACCTAGGTCAATCAATTAGGTTTGATTATAAAGAAAAACTAGTCAATTTACAAGTGTTTAAAATCGTAATAGATCATAATGCGTAAAAGTTTGCGGTTAAGCTCCATTGATTTAAATAAAAGCGGCCAAGCGCGTGTCAGGCTACACACAACGCAGGGTTCCGTGGTTGTAAGTTTATCGACTATTATTCCCATTAATACATAAACTGAAACTTTTTCACATGTCCAAAATCTACAACATTTAACTGGCGGGGGGACACACTTGACTGTAACCAAATTTGGCATTAAAAAGCCGAATATTTCACAAACATACCGCTGAATCGAAAATAGCCTTTGCAAACCTATAATATTTTTTACGACCTCTTTGACGGTGTTTCGTTTTGAATATGAAACCCTAAAAACGCAGCAAAATAATAACACAATTATTAATTGTTCTATTTCTAAGAATTTATAAATGGGTTGTCAAGATCTTTTCCAAATTTCTTTTTAAAAAATTGTAATACAAGCGCGTTCAATGATTGAATGAAGTAATTATCTACGTAATGGTAAAAAAGTTGAGTACCGCTAAAAGTTGGATTGTAGAGCCAGAAGCCTCTACTTGAAACTTTTACCTGATCCACTGGTGAAGATGCATTTCTGTTTGAAAACAAGAATCACTAATTATCAAATGTGCAGAACCGCTTACATGCCAAATATTTTACTAAATAATGACTGTGTACCAGCTGAATAAATTGTACCAGCTATTAACAACGGATGATTGTACTATGTCAACATGTGGAAATTCAAACTTGGGCTGTGTTGGCAATGACATGAAACATTAAGTAAGGTCCGATGGCGAACTTTTAGCTTGACTCTAAAAGACTGTCCACCGGAAATTGAACCCGGGAGCCGTTGTTCTGTCGGCCTAGGAATGTACAAGTCATCTAAACACATAAAAATTAAGTAAATGCAAATGATTCCATAAATGTTTAGTGCTAATCCAACTCCATTCCTCTTTGTAGCATCGGCCACACACGAACACAGAAACACATGGAGTACACCTGTGTGTTACTTGTCTTGAGAATAATATATTTTTGTTGCTTTTATATATTTTTTACCCGCCGTATTTTATATTTTTCCTATGTGCACATGTAGAACCGTGTACATGCGAAGTTTAGAGCCATTTTTTCTTTTTCCCTGCCTCTCCACTGCAGTTTTATGTGCCTATTTCTTTTATTCCTATCTGGAGTACTGGAAAATTGGGCGTTATTCTATGCCGCTTTTAAAAATGTATTTTTTATGAGAAATGAATGGCTGGCTGTTTCTCGTTTAAACATTTTGTTTTTGGATATTTTACTTTAAATGTTTTAATGAAATGGCAAACCACGACTTATGCTTCCAACGCTTGTTATGAATGAGCTTTCTTCTAATTATTCTACGAGTATAAGTACCTACTTACTATGCTAAAGGCAGGTAGAAAAGTTATTATGTTGCAATTTTCATGCTAATTGTGGCCTAATAGTGGAGGAATGGATTTTATTGGAGAAATATATGTGATGTGTACGAGACTATGACGCTCGTTGCTTCCTCGGAGGAAGGAGGAAGTTCCTCCTGGTCTCGAGGGTCAAGTCGGCGACGCGACGCGATCAAGTTGTAACGTACTAGATAAAGAACGTCACACAATGCCGTCAAGCAAGGCGCGACGCTGGCGGTCGCTTCGAGCATATTTTATGTAGCTGCGTCGCGTTGCCTTTACAGAGGTGTTTTTGTATGTCTTTTTTGCCTGATAACATTATACCTAGCCTAAGCTTGTAATACCAGCACTTTACCTTCACCATAATTGATAATCCCATCACATGGTACTCCGACTGACTTAGACGACCCTGTAGCCTAGTTCGTAGTGATTGCCTAAGAGATTGCGAAGAGAGGGATCCAGGGTTCGATTTCCAAGCAGACAATGTGACAGATATTTTTTGCTATCGGGTCTTTTTTACCCGACTGCCAAGGAAGTATTGTGTTTTTCGCGCGTATCCTGTACGTATATATGTTTGTATGTGTATATTATTATTTATTACCTCGTCTCTTCCAAACCGCTGAACGGATTTAAATAATTAAGATATCGTTAGATTCGTCTTGATAACCCAAGTGTTCTTAGATAAGTGAAATTAAAAAAAACAAATATGGTGACTGTGAGATGTTACTTATTGTTTGAAGTATCAAAAAAAATTGAATATTGCAATATGGGTATCAAATTCAAATTGAAGAGCTCACCATAAGGATTTCAAAAAGGTATATCATGATAGGTTTTTTTAATTTTTTATTTATACTAGTTAATATGTCATTTATGTCTCCTCGATAAACAGTTACCGAAGACCAATACATCCCATACAGTCACAATAAAAACAGTTTGTCGGCATAAACGCAATGTGTCTCCAGCCATAATCTTAGTTAGCATTTCTAGACAGTTATATGGTATTTGCGCCGCCTCTGTACCGCCACAGCGTGAGTAATGTTCACCCTTTGCCAGGGATTCGGCTTTCGATGAATGTTTTTACTGTACGCAAGGTTTTGTGTCGATATTTGACCTAATTACCTAGATCAGGACGGTTACCTAGGCATTTATTTATAAACCAATCTTAAGATCTTTGCGATCTTGAACTGTAAAAGTCAAGATTAATAGATTTAATTTATTACGATCAGAGCATGTAGTGATTACCTCTAAGTGATTGTGCTTTAAGCTAAATACAGTGTAATGTAATGTTGTATGTTAAAATGTAACAATCGTTGGTAAGCCTACTTATACTCTATACAAATAAATAAAATTGGAGTGTCTGTTTGTAGTATTAAAATAACCGCTTTTTACTAAATGCATTTGGATGTTTACACGGTATATATACCAAAACTACATTTTTTACAATTTTTGTCTGTCTGTCCGTCTGTCTGTTTGTTCCGGCTAATCTCTGAAATGGCTGGTCCGATTTTGACGGGACTTGCACTGGCAGATAGCTGATGTAACAAGGAGTAACTTAGGCTACTTTTATTTTAGAAAAAAAATTGTTAGGCGATACGAAGTTCGCCGGGTCAGCTAGTAAAGAAAATAAAATAAATAAAATCTCAAGATTCGGTTTGAGATGACATTTTTGTAAGACAAGATTGCGCTCTTGAAGCGAGATCGGTTTATTTAATATGGACCTTAGTCTATAATAATTATGTTTTTTTTTACTTTTATTCACAGTTCACATTTAACAGAATTTTATGACATTTTGTGCCTCTCAACTTATGTTTTATTGTTGCTTGGTAGAGCTTCGCAAAATGATTATTATGTCTTTCCCTCAGATTAATTGATTTTTTATAGCCTGAGGGGCAGATGACAAAGCAACCTGATGGTAAGTGGTCACCGTCGCCTATGGACATGAGCAACACCAGAGGAATCGGCAATGCATCGCCGGCCCTGAAGGAGAACTCTTTTTACACATTTTTTGAAGAACCCCATGTCATACCGCTTTGGGAATACCTCTTTCTGTTCTTTAATCAGAGGTCTTTCCATGAAGCCTGTCGGTCTAGCTGTCGCCCTCTTGAGTCAGCCGCCAATCCTTATAACAGCTGGGTACTTGAGACTTGAGAGCCCGAACTCCTTTTCTCTTTTTTCATGGTCGGGAACGCAGTGGTGATGCTTTTGGTGTAAATGATGTAGCAGCACTACTAAAATTTACATTAAAAATGTCTTATTATGTAAGGTACTATCTGTTTATAAATGCGACTATATATATATATGTGTATAATTTTCAATATTTAATTCTTTACGCGACCCAGGTATTTTTTAATCAAATACCTGTAGATTTCTAATGGTATGTAATACTCAGGCAATGATGACTCTTTATATGATAAGTTGTAGTTATTATAAAGATAATTAAGAAATAAAAGAATAGGTGCTTATATAAATACGGGTTTAATGCCCATATTTTTATATGCATTTATTATTTATTCATATAGGACAGAATGACTGAAGACAATCTAATTGCAGTATTTGCAGTTAATATTATTATTATTTTTATGTGGTTAGCACTCATACATACATGATACATGTATATTCATATTATGGGATTTCAGGAATATTTTCGATAAGCTAAAACAACATTAACTTTTTATTTATTTTAAAGTTTTTTTTTTCTTTTCAACGATATATTATTATACGCATCATTTTATAAAAGCTTTACTGAAAACCTAAAGAATATTTTTTACCCTGAAAAAATATGACAATTTACAAGTCATTGAAAAGTTGATATCAATGTATTTTTTCACACTTGTCCCATATAGCCTCGGTAGCGCAGTAGGCAGCGCGTAAGTCTCATAATCTTAAGGTCGTGAGTTCGATCCTCACCCGGGGCAGACTTTTTCTACAGAAAAATATAATTTGTTTAATAAGTTATTAATTAATAAGGTATAATTTTTTTTATTCGTATTTTTTACACTTAACAACATTTACATTTACATTTACATTCAAAATAATCGTCTTCGTACAGTTCACTTGCAAAAACACAAAGTTTTAGGATACTTAAGTTTCCTGACATAAAGGATGAATTTTCAATACCTTCGTTTATCGTTGTATCCTTTGATAACAGAACTTGAAATGAATATGTTTATGTTAAACTAATGTACTACAACCTAAAATCACCTTGATTCTAAGTAACTACTTACCTAATAACATAAATAATAAGTATTACATGGCTGGCTGGCTTCATCCCATTAATGGCCCACTACTGAGCACGGGTCTCTCCTCTTGAGGAGGCCTAGAGCATACTCCACCACGCTGCTCCAGTGCGGATTGGTGAAGTGAAGTATTACATACGAGTAATTAATAAGAGTTGGCATAACATAGTTTTTGTTACATTTGTTGCGCTGTTCAAAATATGTAATTTAATTATATTAATATGATATAAAATAAAATAAAAATTACAAAAGAAATAACTTACTTAAACACTTACATAAATATTTAGCTCAGGTTCGGCCGTTTGTGGAGTACTGTTCTCACATTAGGGCAGGTGCAGCCAAATGTGACTCGGCTTTTAGGAGTGCGCTCACCATCTTGGACCACATCTCCACTTACCATGAGGTGGGATTGTAGTCAAGCATTAACTTATTTTAAGTAAAAAATAAAAATGTTATCTTCGACTCTATCGTAAGGACTTTTCTTCTGTACATTTACTTTTATATTATTTCGATTATGGGGCACTTAAATAATGAGTAAGTTAAATAAAGAAGATCTTCGAAACTTTTTTAACAATAAGTCTGTTTGTTTGTCTGTCCAGGCATCACATGAAAAACCTTTGGGGAACTATGGGAGTGTGTTTGGAAGTTTTTAAATTTGTTTCAAATTTGCAACAAAAACCAAAAATACATGTGGTTACTTTTCATGCATGCATGCTGATATTTTTCATTTTATTTCATTCATTCTAGTTTCAAATCATTTCCAACTCCAATACCAAACGACATAGTTAGCTACCTAATATCCTAACAATATATCTAATACTTATTTAATACCTAATATCTTCAGAAAGTTAGATGATCGTTGGACTATTACAAGTCTTCCCGTGAGTTAACGAATGATTTTTTTACATATTTCGATGGTACTATTGGACAGCCAATAATATCGCGAGTATAAGGGCGGTAGCGATTGCGGGCACAGAAATGAAGCGACGGGATGGTAATAATCGTTATATAATCGGTACAGGCACACAACACACAATAGTTAAACAATACACAACGCGGTATAGGGCTCCGGTACATTAGTTTAGGTATTCGGCGCTACGCAGTTAATCGTGCGCACACTCCAGGAGCGAGGTAGGCCGACTGCTGACGCGAGCGGCGCGCGGCAGCGGGGGAGACGGGGAGCCTAACCCTTTACGAGCGGGCGGTGCATGGACGAAGTAAGGCGCGAAACGGCACGCGTACGCGGCATTATGGTGTTACACACTCCCCCTCTAGTTCGAACATAGCGTCCTCGCGTTCGGGCTAGCAATCATATCTACGGGGTCGACCACGTCTACGCTTTTCCCTAATCGGAACCTCAACATCACCGATGAACGGCGTGAGATGAGAGACATGGTAACGCCCAACGTGCTCACCTTTGTCAGTTCCCTCTATCAGGTAAGTAGTGGGAGTTACGACTTCTCGAATACGGTACGGGCCATCCCTACGAGGTATAAATTTCGCAGACTGTCCGGGGCCAACATCGTTCAGCCCTTGCGTCCTCAATAAAACTAGGTCACCTACCTTATAGTCGGGAGGTGGTCGTCTACCTTCGTCTGCATACTTTTTCTGTACGGACTGAGCACGCTCGTGGACATCCCTAGCGTCGAGCAACACTGTCGATAACTTACGAAGGTAAGGAGTGATGTTATGCACGAAATTGTCGCTATCCACGATCGTCCTCATGTCCGCCACGACGTCCGAAGGTGCGCGCAGTTCTCTCCCGAAGGTAAGGAAGGCTGGTGAAAATCCAGTACTCGCTGTAATAGCGGAATTCATCGCAAACCTTATGGCGGCGAGATGATTATCCCAAGAAGTGTGGTCTTTTCCAACTAAAATGGCTAGTTGAGGCTTCAGATCCCGGTTCTTCCGCTCTACCGGATTCGCTTCGGGATGATACAGCGGCGTCAAAGACTGTTTGATACCCATCACATGACATGCCTGTTGCATCACCCCGGCAACGAATTGGACTCCGTTGTCGCTTATCATTCTGCGCGGGACTCCGAACCTCAAGAAGACCTCGGATATCAAAACCTCAGCGCACTCCACACTGGTGGCGTTCTCCAACGCAAATAGCTCAACCCAGTGGGTGCAAGTATCTTCGAGAATTAAAATCCAACGATTACCTTTCGCAGTTCTTGGGAGGGGACCGAATAAGTCGACAGACACCACTTCGAATCGTCGGGTCGGTGCCGGTGTTTGCAGCAATCCTGTGGGCTTCCGGTTGTCAACTTTGTAGCGCTGGCAAGCAGTGCAGCGTTTGATGTAGTCAGTGATGAAGGATCTCATACCTGGCCAGAAGTATCGGGCTCTGATGCGTTGCAGGGTCCGTTCCGCACCGAAGTGACCTGCTGTGGGAGCGTCATGGAAATCTGCCAAGACAGTCTCTCTCTCATGCGTAGGTACCACGAGGCAGGCGGAATCAGCGTCTTCAGAGTCAGGCGCGCACCTGTACAACACACCATCCGACATCAGGTATCCTCTCTCTGACCAGCCTCTCCCCCTAAAGGGATCGTCGGTCGCCTCCAAATCCTCTATAATGTTCTTCAGCTCGGGGTCTTTGAGCTGGTTAGTGCGCACGTCATCAGGTTTCCTGTGTGGCACATCTACTGTCACTAAGCATACCTCGCAACCACCTGGGTTTTCTTCGCAACAGGCTGGGCGGCTCAGTGCATCAGCAATCACGTTCACCTTTCCGGGAGTGTACTCGATCTGTAAGTCGTAAGCTTGGAGGGTTAGTGCCCATCTGGCCAGACGACCGGTGGGTGACTTCAGACTCATCAGCCAACGTAGTGGCTGATGGTCGGACTTAACCACTACTTTCGATCCTTCCACGTAACCCCTGAATTTTGTAACCGCCCATACGACGGCAAGGGCTTCCCGTTCGGTGGTGGTGTAGTTGCGCTCAGCCGGCTCTAAAAGACGACTGGCGTATTCTATGGGTCTTTCATCAGGGCCCTCCCCCTGCATCAAAACTGCGCCAAGACAGTAGCCACTGCTATCTGTCCGGAGGGAGAAGGGTTTGCATTCGTCGGCTTGGCGTAAAATGGGAGCTGTGACCAGGAGTTCTTTGATACGCTCAAAAGCAACTTGCTGCTCATCATGCCATTTCCAAGTGCTGTTCTTTTTAAGAAGGTCAGTTAAAGGCTTGGCGATTGCAGCGTAGTTCGGCACAAAGCGCCGAAACCAACTTGATGTCGCCAAAAATCCTTTTAACTGCCTTACGGTCTTTGGGGAGGGCATGTCAGCAATTGCTGAGGTCTTACCTGGATCGACTTGCAGACCGCCAGGGACGATGATGTGACCGAGGAACCTAACAGAGTCTCGGGCGAAACAGCTTTTCTTACGATTGACGCGCAGGTTAAACTGTTTGAGCCGGTCAAAAACCGATACAAGATCCTCGATGTGACGCTCGTAGGTCTGTGAGAGAACTATCAGATCATCAAGATAGCCCAAGATGGTCACAGGTCTGCTTCCTTGAGGATCCGAGCATATATCGGAGCTCTCACTTACCTTCTGGCCTCGAATGGGAACATTCAAGTTCGATTTGAATCGGTCTATCAACCGTTGAAATGTGGCACCCGAGTTACGTAGGCCCATCGGCATCCTCTTAAACCTGTAGGTGCCGGAGGGTGTCACAAAAGCAGTTTTGTCGCGATCCTCTTCTGCAACACAAACCTGAAAGTAACCGGAGTGGAGATCAAGCGTGGTCATGTAGCTGGTCGTCTTCGCTGCATGAAGTACGTCTTCCATGCGCGGGAGCGGGTAACGATCTGGCTCTGTCACCGCGTTCAACTTCCGGTAGTCCACACACAGGCGGACTCCGCCATCCTTCTTCGCTACTAAGACTACGTTTGCAGCCCAAGGCGACTCACACTCCTCTATAACATCTGCGCGCAGCAGCTTCTCAAGTTCACCGTCTAACAACAGTTTCTTACCTTGCGACATTCTATAGGGTGGTGAAGCGGTCGGCTCCTGCTTCTCGTCAACCCGAATGTGATGAGTGGCATAAGTTGTAGGTGGTCCATCGGTGGCGAAGCGCTCGGCTCTACTTACTATGAGCTGGTTAAGCTGCGTTCTCTGTGCAGGTGACAGCTTCGTTCCTTCATCCTCTCTCAGCGCCAGACTGGTAGAATCGACCTGCAACAGCTCTTCGTCGCTGGTGGAGTCGATTTGCATCAGCTCTTCGCCGCTGGTGGATTCGAGGCTGTATGACTGTACAAAAGTAAACTTTTGTCTAGGCGAATCACGAAAATACCAACAGTTATGTTGGAGGTCTAATAACATACCTGCTCTAGCGATGAAGTCCTGTCCTAGAAGCGTCCTATTATTCGCTTCTGGTATCACTAGGAAATCGGTAGGGATTACGCGCTTTTGAATTGTGACGTCCGTGTTACATACCAACAATTGTCGCACCTGCTGCGTTCCGTCGGCGAGACTAAGATTTCGGCGCGTTTCCGTGAAAGTGGTACCGCTGTCGAGAAGGATTTTATATAATCCAGGACTAGCAAGACTCTCTGTGGCACCTGTATCTAACACTGCGACACCTGATAAAGATGCAACTCCTACCTTTACCGTTGGATGCGATCGGTCTGATGCATGGGTGACGGCACTTTGGAAACTCGCCTTATCGGCGAACGGTGTACCTTTACACGTCGGACACTTAGAGCGTATTACTCCTTGTTGACCGCAGCCGTAACAAGACAGTGGTGCGTTATCAACATTCCTATCAGTCGATTTGGATTTATTCCGACACCCATCTATCGAATGACCAAACTTTTTACAAAAAGCGCAGCGTGGTCTAACACGTTTCGAATTCGCGTCACTACTATTATTCGAACTAGAGTTGGGTGTGGCATGCGAACGGTTAATTTGAACAACGTTCGCAGTCGAAGGGTTAACATTTACATTTCGAGAATTCGTAAAACTTTCCGTCGTGTGATCGTGATTCGATTTATTATCGCGGGGTGAAATTAATGATTTAGGTAGACTTACTTCGGCCAGCGTCTCCTCCACGTACCTTGCTCGCTCGAGTAGACAGTCGACACTACTTACACTATCGCGTGACACTCGTTTGCGGATTTTACGATTTAAAAGGCCGTATACAATATCTAGTTGCATTATTTCCGGTACATTATATGGTATTCGCGACATATTAGCACGCACTCGCGATATATACGAATCGACACTATCACTATCACTTTGTTCTTGTGCGAAGATTTCTCGAAAGATCCGGTGGGCGGGGCGAGGGGCGCCGTACATGAACCGAAGTCGGCGTATCGCGTCGTCCCAGGTCTCCACGGTAGATTTAATGCCTTGCCACCACACGGAGGCTTCTCCTGTCAGCAACATAGGTAAACCTCGAAGCGCATGTTCGTCGGACACATTTGCGCACTCTTTGTAGATGAGCACGCTCTCGACGAAAGCTTCTAGGGTTTCCGCGCCGCGTGCGGCTCCGTCGTAGCGGGCCGTGCACCGGGTGAAGTTGTTATGCAGGGTCAGCGTCGGCGCTCCAGTGTGTGTAGCGGTGAGATGAGTCGGTCCTATTGATTCACCGGTTGGCGAGCTCGGCGTCGGCGTCATGACGCTTCGCATCGCATTGGACAGTAGTCGCGTGAGTTGTTCTTCAGACATGGAGATCATGTTACCACCCGTTGTAGGTGTAGGCGTCACTGTAGTGCTCGTGCTCGCGGGGTTTGCTACTGCGTGGTTTTCTTCGTCACTACTGGAAACATCTTGGTTATCCTTGGATGCGTGCTGGCGTGTTTTCGGCGGCATCTTCTCGTCGGTAACGCTCGGCAGCAACCGAGATGATAAATAACGGCAGCGCAGTCCAGTAGGTAAAACTCAGTCGCGTGGTTTCAGTCCGCGCTCGCGTCGTCAGAGCACGTGCCACGAGTTGGGCGCAATTTATAAGGGCGGTAGCGATTGCGGGCACAGAAATGAAGCGACGGGATGGTAATAATCGTTATATAATCGGTACAGGCACACAACACACAATAGTTAAACAATACACAACGCGGTATAGGGCTCCGGTACATTAGTTTAGGTATTCGGCGCTACGCAGTTAATCGTGCGCACACTCCAGGAGCGAGGTAGGCCGACTGCTGACGCGAGCGGCGCGCGGCAGCGGGGGAGACGGGGAGCCTAACCCTTTACGAGCGGGCGGTGCATGGACGAAGTAAGGCGCGAAACGGCACGCGTACGCGGCATTATGGTGTTACACGAGTCTCTTGCTTTCGGTCGGCAACGAATCGATGATGCATTTGATGTTGTTAATATTGTTATAGCAATGAGCGACGGTGACTTACCATCAGGTGGTCTGCTTCTTTGTCTACTAATGATTAGTAATTATCCCACTAAAACTATAAATGAGAATGTTTATATGGTTCTTTGTCACTCTTTCACGCAAAAACTACTGAACGGATTTTCATGAAATTTAGCACACAGGTAGACCATGATTTGGAAAAGGATACAGGATACTTATTATCCCGGAAAACGCGGGCAAACCCGCAGGCAGCACGCTAGTAGTGTCATACTTTTCAGTACAAAGAATATTTTTCTGCCCTGACATGTTTCTAGAACAGTATGGTACGCTATAATGGGCTGACTCCTTAATACCCAGCATTAGGATTCTTATGTGCCAGGTGGCATAGACAACCATCACGAGAATGAAAATCTTTCTGACTTATTACTATTCGCCCCAGTTGGAAATCGAATCCTGGACCCTAGGCAGGTAGGCTCAAAACTACGGAGTCGTCGAAGGATTAAAATTTAAGTGCTAGTTCTGCTTCTTTGTCGGTTATTAAAATAAGTATTAATTAAACCGAAAATATCTAAACCTCTTTACAGACCTATTATAAGTTATTAAATTATAGGTTACTAGCTGCCCGGACAGACTTCGTTCTGTCAAAAGTTTTTTTTTTATTAGACAAATAATTTGCAGTAAAATAATATTGCGATTATAAATTGAGATGTAAGCTATCCTATTTTTCAAGTTGGATCAAACTGCACACGGTGTGCAAATTTGATTAAAATCGGTTCAGTAGTTTAGGAATTCATCGCGGACAAATAACGTGACACGTAATTTATATAATATGTATATTAAAAGTTATTAAAGTAAATTTTTATTATTCCTACCTACGTATTCATGTGTTCTTTAGAATTTTGTAAAAATATTACACTTTGCTTTTGTATTTTCCTTCAGACAGTCTCGACGTTACTAAGGTAGATAAAATGAAACTTTTTTTTCATTTTCTTTCAACTGATCTTATTCTCAGCTCCTTGAGAAATCATTCAAAGCTGAGTTAAAAGTCACCTGGTATACGAAAAAGCTGAAAACACGTAAGCTCTTTTCTTCGTCCAATAAAAAAACCTTTAAAAATGAAGAAAAACCATAAAAGCAGCCGTCTTGCGATGCGTTATCATTTTTATACGTCCCCCCCCCCCCTCAACCCTTTTAAGAAACCCCCCCACCCGCGGATGCAGGCTCACACACACATGTGAACCATCTATAAATGGGTTAAAGAAAAATGTGTCTACCTGAAAACGTACGATGCATGCATTTTTTTATTCCTTCTACATTTTCTTTTCCATCCGCGATTCTCATATCGGCGATATAAAACTGAAAAATACATTTACTGCCCTCAACCCAAAATAACTCTTACGTCCCCAACTCAAAGTAAGGAATCCCTTGCCCCGACCCGAAAAAACAGAGCACCCATACACGAAAATTTCACTCGCGTACACACGGAAACGTGGCGTTTAGAAAAAAAATAAGGCGCACACATATAAATCGCGTGCAGTTCGAAAGGGATGCACTCAGAGTCATAAAATACACACACTAACCTCCACCCGCACACATTACAACCGTCGCTCAAGTCGCGACTCACAGACACGTGTGGCGTTATTCAAGCTTACACACACACGCTTGCTCGAAGAAAACCTTCCATGTGTTGTGAAAATGCTTTTCCTTGCAGCAACCTCTCGGGAAGAGTTTCATAGCGAATACCTCGCGGTAAAGACATCTTCTCGTTCTCTAAAATTTTACTTTAAAAAACTTAAAAATCATTGTTCTATTTAAAAAAGTCTCTTCCAAATCAGGCAATCGATCGGTTCAGCCGGTCGTTCGAAACTTAAAATCATTCTTCACCCGTTTCGCGGCCTAAAAACTCGAGTTGATACAAAAACGCGACAGATAATAAATAAAAAGTTTAAATAGTGATGGCGGTTTCGCGCCAAAAGAGGCCTAGTGATTGACCGTGAAACGAATTAATTGTTAATTGAAAGTTTTGATTGCAGTTGTTAGTCGAGTTAATGGCTAAGGCGACACGTGCTCGCGTTTGTGATGTAAATGTGTTTGTTAATGAGTGTGTCGATGTGTGCGGCGTCCGTGTGGTCTCTCGCAGATAATGAAGAGAGTGCTTTCAAAAAATACGCGTCCCTCAATTTGATTTTCGTGCGGTGCGCGAACATCAGATAACGTCACCTTAGTGATGTACTCGTAGACGATTAAGTTTTGGATTCTATTTCTCGAATTTATGTTCTGTTTTTCAACTTTTTAATTATATCTTAAGTTTAGTATTAAGCTGTTTAGTACGTCTGTGTAAGCGTTTGAGTACTTATACTTTAAAATATAATGAATAGTTCTAAATGATATGGATATTATTTTAAACAATATTAGGAAATAAAAATGTGACACAGGAACTTCATTTGAAATCAAATATTTCATGATTTTTCCGATTACAAAGTTAACACACTTAAAACATCTCTACTTTGTACAGTGTAAAACAAAGTATAAGCGAAGGTTTTTATCCACAAATTGTAAGGTTTCGACACCCACGTAAAAAAGAAAAATATTCTAAAATATATTTGTGTAATTTTTTCTATGTAAGTACTTTCATGAAAAAAATCATAATATCATAAATTTTGAATGTGAAGTACCACAAGGTTTATTTTCACCAAAACAGACAAAAAACTGCATGACAATACATGGATAATACTCCTACTCAATTTAATTAATATTAAAGATCATCAATAACCAAATAAAAAATACGCTGTAGATCTGCTATATTGCTTGTAGTACGTATCGACTTGAGGAAAAACTTTAATGTTTTTAATCTGATTCTTAATTTTTTTCTAACAAAAATTCATGACAAAAAATAACTGACTTCAAAATTAGGGATAACTCAAAAACTACTCGTCAGATCTCACTCAAATTTAAGTGGGACTACATGACAAGCACCTCCTCCTTTTTTGAAGTCGGTTAAAAATACAGATCGACTAAGAATCAGAGGAGTTAAAAGGAGGTGTATCAGATTTCTCTAAAACCACAAAAAAATAAAGCTATGCGATATAAATTACTCGTTTTTTGATACAAATATTTAAACTCGGTAAAACATTTTAATTTTATAATAAAAATTATAAATAATAATATGTTAATAAATTGTCTCAATAAACTATAACTAACAGTAGTAAGTCACTATTTCTCAATTAAATACAAGATTCACCTTAGGCTAATACGAATATCTACAGGTTCTTACATTTTTAAAATATTTGTAAGAAAATTTTCTCATTCAACAATAAAATTAATTTGACATATTAACACAATTAAAATAAACGAAATAATATACGAAAATTGTTCTCTCATTATAATAAATAAGACATTAAATTTCAAACAATCTTGTTATTTTTAAAATGTATGTATTAGGGTCAAATATTACTATTGCGAGTGACAAACTGTTTTATTTTTCATTAAACTCCTAGTCGATAATAATATAATTAATAATTAATAATAAGTACAATTAAAGTCGCGTGTCGAGTTCGAGCTCAGGTCATTCGTCTTCAGGTATCAATGGAGAATAATACTTCCTTGAAATTAAAATTATAAACACTTGCAATTAACTAGCTTCGTATGGCACGCGACAATTGTTAATTGTAATTATCTGACAGTTAACGCAATTAAATATTTATCAATGTCCACCTGTCATAGAAATGCGGTTTCTCGGTTGACAGAAACAGGTTATAAAATCGTTAGACTAGAATTAAAACTATTTATGGTAATTCAATTTTAAATTAAGAATAATTTTCAATTCAAATACGTTTGGGATTATTTCTATGACGTCAAAAAATTGAATTCAGAACGCTAATATGAGTTTAATTATTGTATAGATTTTTAATTCTAATTTATTTAAAATTATGAACGGAAATATTCAAATTCCAATTGGATTTTATATCATTACTATCTCTTGTATGACTACGGTTCTCTCTTCAGCAAATTCTTATTTGTTTCACACTTAAGATCTAGCCTTTAACTCTAGTCTCTCAACATATATGAAAACCACTCAACAACGTTAGTTCAAAACATATTCTATGTGACTCTCATGCAATATCTTTACATAGTTACTTCAGCAAACATACTTATTACCTAAAAGGTACCTACCCTCCATACAGCCATTTTGTTAAGTTATTGTTAAAAAAATCAACGTAAACTACAAGGTAAAACGGAATTTGAAGTATCCAGAAAAGCAAGATTTATATCGCAAGGACGCAACGAAGCTTTGAAGAGGAACTGGTATGGTCAGCCTTCCTGGCCAAAAGTACTTCCCACTTGCTTGAGTTAGCCGCCGAAAAGCCTTGTTGTGTTCCGGCTGAGGGCTTAGGAATCATTTCTCTCTTTCTCTGCCTTGTTTCTTGACGTATTGGTAATGACTTTGGTGTTGCTGATGTCCATGGGTGACGGTGGCTACTCGTCATATTCGAGTCAACAACTCGTTTGAAAGAAAGAAGGAAAGAAAATCATTTATTTCGCGCACAGGGCACTGCAACAGATATAACAATCTGTTTTAATCTATGTGTAGCGACTACTTTGACGTCTTCAAGAGTAGAATGAATAGACTTTACTAAGTTAGCACGTTCTCCATCTTAGATTTCATCTCTCTAAGTGGCATCAGGTGGATTGTTGTCAAGCACTAACTTATTCCATGTAAAAACCTTACATAAAATCTAATTGGACTTATTCCTATAAGGTCATAAGAGTATACATTTGATATCTTTGACTTCAAAGCTCACAGTTTCATTTCTGAATCTAATGTGACTACTTCCTGTAGGGACATAATCGCTGCAAACTTCGGCGGGCTACTATAGTTAATCTAGCTCCGGGCACTCTTCAGATTCAATACCCACCATAATTAATTAATTTCAATTATTTCGCTTGAATTTTATAGTATTTACAAACGCACAAAGGTCCGGGTTTTTATATTTTATTTGAGGTATTTAACTATTTGCGAAGGTGAAGAAATCTTATTAATTATTTCTAATTCAGTTAGTTTTATTTTTTAAATATATTTAAAAAAATAAACAAGTGAGAATTAAAGCTCAGTTTTATTTAAAAATATATCAGTGTTTATATTTTAGTTTTTTATGTCTTCTTTTATGTCTTCATCTTTTAGGTCTTCTGTGACATAGCAAAAAGAGGATTTTGACATACTCTGCTTTGACATTCCTGTCAGATTTCTTATCTTTCATTCAGATTTCTTTTTGTTGCTGATGCTAACGACTTGCTTTAAGTGTGGCTATTAGTAATATTTATGTAAATTATTAGTATTTAACAAGATGACGAGTTAGATGAAGAGATATCATTTTTTTATATTTAACAAAAACCTAATCTCTTAAACACAAACAAATAGTTCTGAGTTACAGCTGTAACCTTAGAAAAGTAATCTTATTCGTGTTAAACGCGTTACTACCTTAAGCCACAAGACAAAAAACATTTATAATATGTCCAGATGTATATTGAAATAACAAAGTAGTTATATCTTTTCATACCTGTATTGTCCTCAATTCAGAATTCGGACGACCTATATCCGAGAATACATCTTCCGGTCAATCGATTGCACGGTGTTATTTTAGGACTGTGTCACATACAGCTGGTAATGAAAATAGAGCCTTCTGGTAATGAAGATAGACATTTTTTATCTTATTTTCTCCTATAATGTTTGTTTGGTGATGACTTGGCTGTGTGGAGTGTTTGTTAGTCATAGTCAAATTATTTATTTCGCCTTAGAAACAGACGTCTCTTAAACAAAACTCAAAAAATACCAAAATTAAAAAAATAAGCCCAACATTTACTTAGGCTGATCACACATGGATTGTCTCTTTTAAAACTAATGAACTAAGTTACTACAACTAATGGCACGCGTTCATTAGTCATCATAGGATTAAGTACCAATACTAATACTAATGATTGTAAGTTAGTGCTTTCATCACAATATTATATTAGTCCCAACTAATATTGCAAATTAATTGAGCTTAAGGCACACGATAAGACGCATTTGTCTAGTTATCCCCTAACTAATACCGTTGAACCAAAATTAAATGGCTTAGGCATTTCGTGAGATCAAACTGAGGGTCACAATATATATTGGATAATGTTTTGTATGTTAAGAAATATTACGATAGTTTTCTTAAGTGACGTGACATCCACAGTACTAATACGAGGAACAAGGCTAAAATGATTGTACCAAATTTTAGACTATGTAAAACTGGTGGCTCGTTCATGGGTACATGTGTAAAGATTTATAACGAAATTCCATCGAAATTTACAAAAATGCCTTACCTTAAATTTAAAACTCATATTAAAAGCATTCTTATGACGAAAGATTATTACAAATTCGATAATTATTTTAAAGAAAAGACTGCTTGGACAGGAGTTTTATGAATATAGATTGTAGTAGATGATAAGTGCTATCTGTAACTGTGAGCAGGAAAAAAACAACCCCGGTAGTTTCTTGCTGTTTCTTCTCCCGGGCCCTCTCACAGGGCCTCGTTGAAGCACTGGCGTAGCTTTCATGACTTTTGAAAAGTGTTTGTAAACGAAACCAATTTGATTTGATTTAATTTGAAAGATCTTAACATCATCGTAGTCCAGTTTAGTAAATAATTTTATATTTTTTATGTTCAATAAACCTTAGAGGTACAAGTTAAAGACGGATCTGCATAAAGTTTATGAAAATGGAATCCAGCGATCGTTTACACAAGATTCTTATAAGATTTAGAATTTTAAAAGATATATATTTAGAGTTGGAGAAACTAAATCGTTATTTGCAATAGATGTTGATTAAGAAGTCATCGTAATTCTTTCTGTTCATTATTTATCAATCAAAACAATAAAAAACAAATTTCATATTAACAATTAATAATGAACTATTTAAAATGTACAACCTTAAAAGTTGGTAAAAGAAACTCTTTTAAATCCCCTAACCTTTTCTAATAAAAAGTTAACGCGAAACGGGTGAAGTTTAAACTGATTCTGTAAAAATGTAACAGCAACATGAATTACCCGAGCTCATCTAACTTTGTTCTAGATTCGGTCCAGCCACCTCCTATTCCAACGATAGTTCCTAATAATACCTACTTAAATTTAATTACGAAGAAATATTTATTTTAACTTTTAAAAAAATTAGCGTAGAAAATATATATTTGTACAAATATTAGTGAAAAAGTGCATAAAATATCATGTCCGTGACATTGTCGAGTTCAAATCCCTTTATGAAGAAGCAAATGAATTTTCCGATGAAACGTGAATTTGAAGACTTTGCCGGTGATGACAATGAAACTAAGGAACAAAATGATAACGCGTCGAGTGATGGAAATTCAGAAACAAGCGACTTAGAGAACACACCAAACGATGAAGAGAATAACACAGCTTTAGATTATACAGAAAATACACTATCCCTACATCCAGTAGCAGATTTCATAAAAAAGGAATTCCTACCAGATTTCGACTTCACTAATCCATTCAGAAACCAAAACCTGAACTTCAAGGATGGATTCCAGAACACAAGATCACCTTTTCTGCTCCCAACGCAGCTATATAAGACCTTCTTGGCAAGTCTTGGTAAGAGAAGAAGGAATGTTGCCGATTGTTACTCTCTGTATCCGAGAAATATGCTGTTTTCGAATGGCTTTGGATTGGATGCGTCTGATGATGAGACCACTGCGGATAGGATTTCGGATTCTCCTGATGAGGTACATATTGTTATAGAGCTTATTCATAAACATATTCGAGTATATTTTAATGATTTTTAAGATATAAAGAAGAATCTCTTGAGATACTCTAGTTTTAAACTTGTATGTATGAATGTGAATGAACATAGTAAAGAAACCTGCAAGTCTAGTTACAATAAGTTATATTGAAAAAATCCAGTCTTATTGAAGCGAATTTTGGTAATACTTTGCAAATATGTAATCAGAAACTCATAATTTTTGCAAAGATTCTGGTTTCCTTACCATCTTTTTCTTTACCGAAATGATAATTAATTTTAATGGACATAAAATACGGAACTGAAACTAGACTTTGAAATTTAAACGTTCGGATCAATAGTTTAGTCTTTTTCGAGGTGGATGATAATGCCTCCTAATGGCCACTAAAGACTTTGAACGTGGTAGACATCATAAAAACATTAGGGGCTTTGAGTTGATCGAATAAAACGTAAAGTAATTCTGTTTGTTATTTTCGTATGTATTTTAGCGCTTAAAACCTTGGGTGGTCTTCGAAAATTGCAATATCCATAAACTCTCACCAGTTGAGATGAGTTTGAGAACGATAGGTCTAGCTGATTCTAATTTATAGTTTCCTTTGTTAAAGGATTCATCATATTTTACATTCTTCCTAATTACATCGTTATGGTCAAGATTCCTTATTAGGGACAATAATGAGTCTAATTAGAAATATCCGGAATATTCTATATGTATTATACATTAACCATTTAGTACTGGAATGCATAAATTACATCACATGTGATGGGATATAGGTACAGGCATATAGGTTTATTTCTGAACTTACAAATAAACCAAACCTTGCGGGACCTTTTGTCTGTGTGTGTCCGTCTTGTACAAATAATTTTATTTAAACTTCTGGATGGAATAGTTACTGTAAGCGTATCGTCCAACACACTTTATGCTTGATTATTTTATTATATTGTCGTAATAATACAAAACATTAAACTATTTTTATGATGGCATACGCCATCTAGACATACGAGTATATACGTTTTAATCTAATAAGAGTTTTGTTATGTCTGTGAGCGTGATTTGTTGCTCAAAATCTTATAGGATCTTATTTTCTCTCTTCGTGGTGATATATAGGTCAAGGAACGTTCCTAAAAGCTTTGATGTGTCGGTGACCTAACTCTTGGATTTAAATGTTTCCGTAACCTTATCCCTCAGTAGACTGGTTGAACAACATTCAAAGCAATGGGAAGAAATCTTGTAATTTAGAATGAGAGAAAAAGAAGGACACAATATGAATGAAATTAATATTATTTTAATTATAAATACTGGAAACTTATTATTTTAATACTGGGTACTTTTTGTCAGACGCCGTGTCTTCATCAAATCAAAGTGGAAATCATCTTGGTTTCTATATAAGCTTATTTTTAAATTCCATTTCTTAGTAACTTAGACTTGTTACTTAAGTTCCAACTTGAACAGAATATCAAGTTGGAATAAATATCGATATTTGATACATTATATATAATGTAAGACGAGATCCATACGCAATAAAATTATAAACTGAAAGAAAATTTATTTGTTCCGCTTGCTACTGAACTTAAGTGCGGGTTTAACTTAGGCTTTCAGCTCATAATATAGTCTGTTTAACCGAAGTAGAGTTAACTTTGTTTATACTTTATTTTAATTGGGTTTTAGTGAATGACTTTTAAATTGTCTTTTTTGCAGATGGGTTGTTGTTTTTTTAATATTTATTTTATTTATTAAACGGTTTTATTTAACTTAATTTCCAAGTTTAACTAGACCTACCTCCTCTTATCCTAAGGAGTTGTAATATAATCTCAGGTTTGGCTCCTCCAGGGAACTCCTTAACGATTAACAGCATAGTCACCACATTTTGGTTTTGGTACTCGTACTTCGAGACCTTACCACCGAGTATTTGGTTTTTAGGCTATAACTTGTTTTTTTTTAGTTCTCTACCAATGTCCAGTGAATAACACAGCATTTTGTTCTAGAAGGCAGGAGCGTCATCGGCGTTCGTGTGGAGCGGCGGGGGGGTCAGTGGGGGAGGGGGGCAGGAGCAACCGGCCGCGCAGCCCACTGCCGTGCCCACTGGTGAGATGATTTTACTATACTCAGTTTGCAGATGATACATATTTGGTAAACAATTTAAGCACTATTTTTATGTAAATTCTAGCTGCCGGACAGACTTCGTTCTGTCAAAAGTTTTTTTTTTATTATTATTAAAACCTTCCGTGTGCCTTAAGGAACATAAAAAAAAATACCGAATTGGTCGAGCCATTCTCGAGTTTTGCGCTTAGGAATTATATTAATTTTGAGTTAGCCTTATTTTTAAATTACAAATAACTACAAAAAGACAAAAAGACAATGTAAGTTAGTTTACCAGATAGGAATCGTCTAAAAAATGAAATAAAGACAGTTTGGGTGACATCTATAAACCGTGCTTAGGCTTTGGAGTTAAAATTATCGGTATAAAAATTCCTCCTAAATCAACATAAAATGGCTTTATAATTGTTTCTTATCAACAAAGTGTCAGTTTTCTTGTACATTTACAAAATCCAAGTCTATGTGCGCTTTTTAGAGATCACCCAGACACTCAGGCAAAACTATCTGGTTCATAACACCAGTTTGGCTTGAGAACCCAATGATTTCAGGATGGATAGGCTCGTCATATTATTTCACACAAATCCTCTTTATACAAGCACAAAGAAGCGTCACCTCTCTCTCTTAAACGGGGAATTCACTAAGCAGACTTGCCCACGGGCAGTACGGCCGGGCATGTCTGACCTTTACCGGAATTTTGAACTTATTGCTTAGACTACAAAGACAAAATGAGATCGCGCGGACTTGCAACAGGCAAGTCTGCCAGACTGCAACGGTCCTAGACTAGCAAACATTGCACAGATAGTAGCGAGGCCCAGCGGACATGTCTGCAGACTTGTCGGTGGGCATGTCCGTCTAATGAATTCCCCGCACGAATTGAGAGCTATATTGGGTAAGTCGGAAGTTTGCATGCCGCGAAAAGCCTCCGACATGTCTTTTACGGTAACAACTGGGATCGACCGGCCTTACGCTCCCTCCGAAGCACGGAAATGCACAAGTTTTAGCCACTAGCGGTCATCCATCCAACTACCGACCGCGCCCGCTGTTGCTTAACTTTGTCGATCACTTAGGACCGACAAACCCACCGGGCTATGAGCTTTTCAAATCATCAATATAATAATCTAGAGAATGGAGCTTACTCAGTATAATGCCATAATTACTAACTCCCATACACTGATACAAACTATACATAATTTATTACATTACATAATTTCAAGTTGTAGTCCAATAAATCTTGATGTATAAAAGATAATTCTTGCCAAAAAACAACCGACTTCAAAATAACTCAACAACTACTTGTCAGATCTCGCTCAAGTGTAAGTGGGACCACATGAAAAGCACCAGCATTCGATTTAAAAAAGGATCATCAAAATCGGTTCACCCAGTCGAAAGTTCTGAGGTAACAAACATAAAAAAATACAGTCGAATTGAATACCTCCTCCTTTTTTGAAGTCGGTTAAAAATGGAACACTAACACAGGCATTGCTGATGCTTAAAAAGTGGGTTCCAGCAACATGTAAATATATGACATTTTTTGGACCAATAAAAATTCTTTAATTCTTAATTCTTTATACAATGTCACCTTTACTTACTACTCGACCAGCCTAACAAGACCTCTCCCCCCACAGGCACGTCAGGCGGCGGCGGTGCCCAGGGCCTGGTGCACTGGATGTCTGTGATGGCAGAGCACATGGGAGGGGGGCACGACCCCTCCCACTACGCTCTACCACCTTGGAACAACGGTGGCGTCGATGTGAGTACATTTTTAACTATTTAATATGAAGAAAACTCAGTAACTGGTCTCACTGAGTAACACAGCAAAGGCATAGTTTTACACAATATAATACAAAGTTTACAATTAACTGGCCAGAACCCCCTGATCTTATAATACAACTAGCTGACCTGGCGAACTTCGTATCGCCTAACAATTTTTTTCTAAAATAAAAGTAGCCTAAGTTACTTCTTGTTACATCAGCTATCTGCGAGTGAAAGTCCCATCAAAATCAGTCCAGCCATTCCAGAGATTAGCCAAAACAAACAGACAGACAAAAATTGTAAAAAATGTTTTTTTGGTATACCTATGTAGGCACCGTGTATACATCCAAATGCACTTAGTAAAAAGCAGTTCTTTTAATATTAAAAACAGACACTCCAATTTTATTTATTTGTATTGATGTATTGATTGTTATTTTGTGAAACTGAAAACTGAGTACACTAGTCAATTTCTGAATGCAGTCAGTTACACCGTTATACCTTGTGTAGTTTGATTATTATAGCCTATTTAAAAAAAAAAAAAAAAACATTTTTTCTCGATGATAAACCACCTTTCAGAAACAAGGAGTGGTATGTCCTACATGATTGAAAATTGAATTTGATTAGTGCTTTCGGTCGTTCTCAATACTCGATCTATTCTCTCAGATAAAGGTAGGGAGTAAAGTGATAACAAAGAACACTTTAGTGTCGTGGACACTTTCGGTAATAATGGATTTCCGTGAACTGCTGTCATACTAATACATATAAAACACTGGATCTTCGAGTATATACAATTATACATACATTTATATTAGTACTGAAATAGGATTTGGTAATTGGTTTTACTTTATTCACGTTCAGTGTCTAATTTTCTCAAATACGGGCTGTTTTGTTAAACACACGGACCTGAAAATAATCTAAATTTTACTAACAAAAAATAACCGACTTCAAAGTCTCAAAACCTACTTTTCAGATCTCGTTCAAATTTATGTGGGACCACATGACAAGCACCTGCTTTCGATTAAAAAATGAATCATCGAAATCGGTTCGCCCAGTCCAAAGTTCTGAGGTAACAAACATAAAAAAAATACAGTCGAATTGAGAACCTCCTCCTTTTTTTGAAGTCGGTTAAAAAGATGGACGTAACCTCGTCTAATCGAGAGTGAAGCATAGCAATGGCCGCCCGCTTACCATGATTGCGCGATTGAAGCAGTGAAGTGTCAATGTGTGTGTGTGTGTACTTGTACGAATAGAGAGTTGGTATTACTATGGGTGCTTCACTGAATTTGTTCTTGGGATTATGTCCGTATTTTTTTTAGGTCCGTGATTAAACGTTAGTAAAGTTGACAGTTTGTGGTATTGTATTAAGTTCTACAGATACAAAGATTTTTTAGTTTACATATTGCCATAATTTATTTAGAAGTTATTTTAAAAATATTCTATTAAACAAGACGTACATAATAATTAGAGTAGAAATTGTATCCTCGCTGAATGTTACTATTAATAAATTAACTTTTGTAAATTATATTAGTAACTTTAAACAGTTTCGTGTATTACATTATACATTGCTGCTATGTATAATTCGTTATGTGACGTATGTATTATACGTCGTTATTCCGCGGAGTTGCTAAATTGCTATAATTAAAACGCATACATTTGCATGGCATAACATTAAATGGTGATTGAGAGTCGACTACAAGTCGTTAGAAACACTCTTCTAGTTTGGAGATCGCTTTATAAAGTTATCCACACAGTTCTTATATTTAAAGTGAAGGATGTTGAATACTTATCTTATATTTATTGACCTAAAAATAAGAAAAAACGATATAAATACTAAATACTAAAGACTCTATAGAAGAAACAGATATCTTATTAGTAAATGCTTTATTTTAAACTGAAACTCAAACTCATTTATTTAATGTAGATATTAATCAATTTACATACCTACTTATGAACGTCAAAAATTTAGAATTAATAGTTTCGGAAAGTCACACAATTAGTAATTATTTCACAATTATTCATCGAGAAAGTTCTAAATGTTGCAAGAGAAAACTTCTTTTTTATCGAAATAATAATGATAATAATTTTTAAAATCAATATTACCTATAATTAATCCCTTCGAGTGGTAGAGCCCATCACCAGCGGGTCCAATTAGTCGCCTCTTACGACACCCCTGGCGTGGGATAGCGGTTAATATTCTAGACCACCCCAATACGACTAAACTGCTTCTGAACTCAAGTAGCAGAATTCTCTGGCTTCCTCAATAACGAAACTTACTAAAAATCCAATAAAATTATTCTATGACTAAATCTACAACAGTTTGTAATGCATTTAATACTGAAAGGAAGATTAATAGAAAACTATAAGTAATTTATTACAATAATGATTTCCCATATCGCAGCCATAGCATAGATAATTTAAAAAATCTAATTCTAATGACGTCATTACCCAATTCCCATGCATTATGCAAAATACGCGAGAACAATATTAAACGCTCTTATTTAAAGGCCAGAAAAATTGCAATTATCAATCAAAAGTACTGAGACACATTCAAGTGCATATTTGCCTAATCCATCAACATCCTTAACACATCACTTCAAGAAAACAAGTCAAAATAAACCTTAAATAGTACGACATAAAATCGAAATCAGGTAAACAAATCCCTTAATTGTTATACAATCAAAATCAGACTTTATCGTGTAATAAATAAGGTTGGTTTTAAAATATATACAGCCTAGGGTTGTCCAATACAGATTTGCATAGGTTCGCAACGCAGCGGGCTTAAAAATTTCAATGAATCAACGGATCTGATCACAAATTCACGCACAGACATTCCTAATCTATTTTGATACTTAGTACCTAAATAATAAGGTCTACAAGATTGATTGATGATGGTAAATAAAATATCTTTCATAGATCCAGTAATGCGTTCAGAATTGTTAAGCAGGTTCCTCTACTTGGTATACGAGAGGTTTTTTTTCTGTTATAAATGATCTGGATGCGACATGTATGCAAATTGTGGATTCGTGAGAAAAAATCTTATAAGCGCCGTTTCCATTTTGGAGCGAGCGCGAATCTTTATTAATTACTTTTTTATACTTTAGTCTTCTGTGAATTTAAGGTATTTAAGGTTAAATTTTTATGTAAACAGCCTACGAGCCAACGAGCCTTTTGTTAATTCTTATTCATATCCGTCGAAGACGATACCAAAGACGTCATTTTAGCATTATTACCGGTCAAAGAAACTAGGATGCTACTTTTTAATGAAAATAGCCACAAATTAAATCAACTCAAAATCTTTATTCGTATAGGTATCACTGATATACCTTATGCACGTAATTTTTTTTAATCTACCAGCTTTTCGGAAGGGTGCTTTGTCATTGAGGAGAAGAAAAGCCGTAAGGAAACTCCTCAGCACATCTTTTAAAATAATAAATAGTTAGTTACATACGTTCTAACCTACGCGGAAATGGATACGGCACTAATTTTCAGGCGTCTTTGTCATTAATATATTCATGAATACTAAAGTGGTATCCTTTGCCTACTAGCTGAGATTTCACTTTTCTCGTATTGACTTAGGTAATTAGAAGAAACATTTGCGAAATATTTGGCTTTAAATTGCCAATTTATGGTTAGAGTCAAGGGGGGACCCTGCTGGCTAAACGGTTAGAGTTGGACACTTGAATAAATTCTCAAAAGTAGGTTATATTATGAATTTACAAGTAAAACTATCACGGCTATGTCAGCATAAGTAGTTGATGAGTAATAGTCGGTAAACTTAATGCTTCGGAATATTGCGCGAGGCTTGACACGCACTTGCCCGGTTTTTTTACTTAAGTAGTATACAATTATAGCTTGACTACAACATCTGCAACGTACAAATCTTACTGATAAAATTGGGTGCTTTAAAATTTAAGAATTTTATGAGTTGCTCAAATTTTTAATTTAAGAATAATTACTTAAATTATTTTATTAAGTGTAACATTAAGTATTTGTTCGTGTGGTACACTCAACGTACTAACTCAACTCTATTAGGTATATAGAAAACTAATAGTATTTAAAATAAAACTTTCAAACGGCAGGTAGATTCCATGCTATCGGTTTATCAGTCGATCGGCATTTTTTTTCGCACGAATTTCTGCGCGCACGCAAGCGGCGTGAAAGTACTCTCGTACTACTGGCATATCTTCACGCTTTCCGTGTGGTATCACCAGCAAGACGCACCAACTACAATTGTACTCTCGTCAAGCCAGTCCTAATATTCTATCCATTCTATCTATTCGACTCCGTGTTTAGCTTCTGACAACTGACAAAAATCACTTTAGATTGGCACACACCGATACACGTAGAACGATTTCGCAGGGCGTAGAGAATGATAAAGAGTCAGTTTTATCCTACAAGTGTGAGAGTAATTTATAAATATGTAGTTAAGTTTAATATATAATCCTACATTTAGAATTTTTCTAAATGTTTAGTTTTATTAAAACTAAAGATTGTCGTTTTCTGTATCCGGCAGATATTGTAGAAAAATTAACCTGAGAGATCTTCAGGAGAATTTTTCTTTCTGTCAGTTTGTTCCAACGTGCATCACGCAAAACTTGCTGAAAGGAATTGGATGAAACTCTCATAGTTTTATTGCCAGAGATCAACATAAAAACTACGAAATATTATCAATATTTCAACATTCTAGCTAACAAAGCTAGTTTCTAATAAATATACACCAACGTGGAGTTATGGACAAACAATTCTTCAATTACGTTTTAATAACAACAATAAATTTAATTAAAAGCTCTACAAATCCGAGCATACCTTATTTTTTCTACAATTAAATGTCATAATCATTTCAATTTATATCTCCGTAACTAATAATTCACGTCACTCACATAATGTTTATTATACATGACATAATGACATTAGACACTACGATACAAAAAATTATGTGCAAGACACAAACACTTGTACTCGTATGTGTTTAGTTGTCAACTTTTCAAGCTTGTTCTAGGTATATATTATTACGAGTAACCGCCCTCGCTTTGCTTCGGTTTTCTTATTTTTTTACAAGTTATTGGAGTTTTATTAAGGATCCCTAATTTTTTTGAAAATATAATATAGCCTATATTACTCGGGGATAGTGTAGCTTCCCAACAGTGAAAGAATTTTTGAAATCGGTTCAGTAGTTTCGGAGCCTAATCAATGCAAACAAAAAATAAAATCTTTCCTCTTTATATAAGTATAGATTATGTTTGTTTTATGTGCCAAACGGTCATGGTGGTAGTCATTGTGATCTTTTTGTGTGTGAGGTAACAGAGAACAGACGAGACATAAGTATTTACGGTAAGTCACTTGCCGTTGTAAGCAACACCAAAGTCTACGTCATGTTATGCCATAACATGTTAAATGTAAACGAATACTCTGCTACGGCAGATTTCTATTGAACACTCATTTTGACTGCACTGATCATCATTAGCATCAATTTGCCCATTTCTCAATTTTTTTTGGGATCTGCGGAATAAGTTTTTTTCTTCCATACTTCCCTATCAGCCGTCATCTCAACATGAACTCCTTTATTTGGTCGTTGGGTGCCATCGACTTTATTCACCTGAGTCAGTTCACTCAGGTGTCTTAAGTCTACTTTTATTAGATCTTATTTACAACACTGATGTGTTTTTTTATAATCTTTGGGAGATAGCCCGTTTAGTTAGACGGGTATATTATAAGCTTCCGCATCTACAACCGTTGGTTGTAGAATAAAAACTAAGTTATTATAATGTGTTGTTATTCAAGGAAAACGATAAAGATGGAAGTTACACAATTATTAGTTCATTATTGTCAAGTGTCACATTATTGTCACTTGTCAAGAATCTTTTACCCCCACCGTAGTCAAGTCGTCACCATGATCCATGAAACTCCGTCAATATATCGGTATGAAATACAAATATCGTGAGTACCTACCCAATTTAAAACGTTTAGTGTTAAGCCATGTCGAAGGCCCTTGGGAGGCATAAAAACTTCCGACACTCGGTATGGCCACTAACCCCTCCACCAATCCGCACTGGAGCAGCGTGGTGGAGGCCTCCTATAGAGGAGAGACCGTTGCTCAGTAGAGGGCCATTAAAGGGTTAGCTTTAAAGCCAGAGCTGATGATATAAGTTTCAAATCAAATCTCTAAACATGGTTTCTTAACTTAAATTACAATACGTAGTTATGAAAATTTACTCACGCGCAATCAACAGCAAATTAAATTATAAATAAAAGAATACCATTCACAAGTATACAAGCAAGTTAAGGGCATACTACTCGTACATACTGTCAGTTAATTAGTAGGTACATACATATTTGTTATTTATAGCATTATGCACCTGCAAACTGTTATGCAGTTAAATAACGGCGATATCAGACAATTCGTTGTTAAAGTTGTAGATATTACTAAACGATTTCCATGTAATAAACATATCTTACTCTCAGTGGAAATAAAAGCGTATTAAAAAGGCATAAGCTGTAAATTGCAATTTAACAGGAGAGCAAAAAAAAACTGTTAAAATATAAGTAAAAGTCAAAGAAATTTTTAAATTACGATTTCTTGCACAAAACAAAGAAAAACAAAGATAAAAAAAAATTGAAAAAATGGAGCATATGCAACTTTTGTCCCTCTTTCCAATCATATTAATAGCTAAAATTCAAAGTAACACGACTTATGCTTTTTTCTAGTGAGGATGCGATATATTTTGGAAAATTTTTATGCTATAGTTTTAGTCCCGGTGTACCTTGAAAATTAGCCAAAACAAATTGACGCCATAAGATAACATTAAGATTGTCATCTTCCATGACCTGTTAGTTTCCAAGCCAGTCCTACTAATTTAATAAACTGACAAACAGAAAATCTACGTCATAAATCTCCCATCACAATAACTTCCTAGAAAAAACTCCGCCAAGTTCTTACACGAACATAATTGTATTTTTATACTTTCTCGGAACAAAAAACGTTTCACACTGCATGTGTACAAAGAAATCGTTACAATACCACATTGATACATCAAAACACAATAAAAATGATATAGAAGGCAGAAGTCAAGTTTTTGAGTTACGAGAAAAAAATAGCCGATATATGCATTGTGAGACCCTACTAACGATATTTTGATGAGTACCGTGCGCTCACAATAATGAAATGATAAAAAGACAAAAAATGCTAAAGTTATAAGACTACTGTGCGTCCGATGCACGATGGGGCGAATCAGCGATTGGTGTAACAAAAAATCGCATGCGAAAATAATTTTACGCGGCGCTAACGTTGCCGCTTCTTTGAACTTGCCAAGTTTTTTTCGTGCTTATTAACACTTGCTGCACCTTTGTTAATCTAATCTTAATCTAAATTCATATTGAAGCGTTTGGGGGTCTTTCAATTTTAGGAGGTATCTATAATAATCTGAAATTTTTAAGTGTGTTGGAAACAGGAAAATTGTAACTTATATTTTTTTATTCATTTAATGACTCAAACGAGCCAACTGATGGTAACCGTCACGAGAACGAGTGGTTACCGTCATCCATAGATATCAGTAACATGTCACATCGCATCAAAGGCATAATCAATACGTCGCCGGCAAAAAAAATAGCAGGAAAACTGCATTATTTCTAGTTCTTCTACGTTGCGAGTGATATATTTTAAAGCCAATTTTAAAATAATAGATAATGATGTTGATATACCTTAAGGTGGTCAATTAATTTTGCATGTAAGATACTTATATTTTCTATCCCAGAAAAAGAAAGAAGGCAGTAAATATAACTTAGTACTGATAAATGAGGATTGAGACAATTTCGATAAAAAAGCTGAAAGTGTTAAGATAAATAATTGTATGCATAGGAAACAGCAGATTCTTTAAGATGTGTAAAGGATTCAGTGGACTAGCGTGGTTACTTAGTTTGAAAGGCACTAAAGTTATAGTTAAATATCATGACAATAAAAAACATGTTGAACAAAGTTTACTTAAATTACATGAAATATATGTTTGGAAAACATCCTACTTTCAACTTTGTTCATAAACATACATACATAAATGTACATTTAATCATTAAAAATAAACATCGCAAAATTATTCCATGTATAAATTTGTAATAACGTTGGCAATTATTCACTTTCACAAAAGAAAGCCTTTTGTCATTCATAAACTTTTTATTCCAAATGTTATGTCTTTATTACACATAATTTTATAAAAACTTCCTTACATTACATGTTATTAACAACAATGATTAATGTAATAAAACATCCAAATACCTTGGATTTCTCACGCAAATGATTCACTGCCAATCAGTCAAGCGTCAACAATCGATTTGCTTAACAAAAGGGTTTAACCGACTGTCAAATATCTGGTTCCGTCTTAATTACACAACGTCAAAATCAATTAAGCGCCAGTTGAATAAGATGTAATGCTCATCGTTTGTCAAAATGGCTTTTTATAATAACTTTTTTGATGTAACAAGACGGACATAAAATAGCAACAGGAGTTAAATTAATTATTCAGTAAAGCTATATATAATAATAAATCTGTAATTGATCTATGTCTGTACATTGAAGATATTTGAGAAATGCAATTATTGGGGTGTATTATTAACGCATATGATTTGATTTATTTGTATTGTAATAACCTTCGTGACATTTTGTGCTTTACTTCAGTCGATTAATAAATATAAATTAAGAGATAAAACAGTTTTTGAGTGTGGTTATTATTTTCCACAGTGTGGTAACAAAAAATAAATAAGGACTGTTTTATGCTCACCAGATTATCACAGATAATATATCACAAAAATTAGAAGAAATATTTACTATATTTCTTCTAATTTTTGTGCTGTATATAGTAGCTGGAAAGATACAAATCTCATAGATCTATACTAAATTAGTGTTCTGCCCGCGACTTTGGCCACGTTTCTCGGGAGAATAAGTACCCTATCGTCCCAACTCAGAGTCACTAACGGTTACTTAAATCGCTCCTTATTACAGAATTTGTATGGTGATTCTTTACTAAGAAGCGATTAAACTAATCGTTAGTGACTCTGAGTTGGGGCGTATATATTTTTATTCTAGATTTTGGGCTACCTGTGCATAAAATTTCATGAAAATTCGTTCAACATTTTTTGCCTGAAAAACCACAAACATCCAACAAACTTTCACATTTGTAATAATAATACCGAGCTATACCAGAGTTGTCAAATCAAATCAAATCAAATCAATTTATTTGCTCGAATATGGGTTGGTTACAATAAGGTGTTATACAATTTGGTACGCCATATTCCGCATTTTATGGCATGCAAAATTTATATAGAAAATGTCAAAAAAAAGTCTTATCTAATTACAAAATCATTATTAACTATTAAATTCAACCATGTCATAATTACATTTATTATTCAATACAAAACGATTACTGAATACAATACATTCAAACATAAAAAACTATTTGTTTTTTGAATAAGAACATAACTTGTTATGCTGGTAAAACCTTATCAACATGGTTAACTCCCCGCTTGACCCCCTTCTGATCAAGACAGGTATTCTATGATGTGTGTTTATTAATTAGAGTTTGGTTTTGACTTTCGTTAAGAGAGCTGTTTGTTCCTATGACGAAATAAACAAATTTGACTTTGACTTTGACTCTATACTCCAGCAATCTGCTTAAAAGGAAGCTTGGCTCTATAGCCTGCTTTTAAGCCGGGTGTACCATCAGCAAAAAAGGTTGTATTTAAAAGGAGTGTCTCCATAAGGACACTAACCTAATGTATGATGATGCAAAACCAATGCTCTCATGATATAACTCAGATGGTTCCTCTCTGTAAAAAAATAAGAATAATTAATAACCATTTTTCAAAGCTTAAGATTTCACGGTTGATTTGATATAAGCAGATACGTCTTTATTCGATATTAATTATTGTTAGTACCAGCTGCATAGAATGCTTCGGCGGTTCGTGTTCACGCCTCTCCGCGTAATGGTAGCCGGCGGCGAGCCGTTCACCCTTTCCCTTGCTATTATGAGTTGGATGCAGCTATCATTCAATGATTTCGACCCTGTAGCCTAGTTGGTAGCGACCCTGCCTGCGAAGCGAGGTTCCCGGGTTCGATTCCCGACCGGGGCAGATATTTATGTGACAGATAAATATTTGAACTCGGGTCATGGGTGTGATTGTGATGTGTTATATGTGTCGTCCATCCCACCCGCGACACAGGTAATAACCTACTGCGGGGGTATGAGTGTGTTAGTGTTTATTGTTTATTATTTAATGACTTATGTCAAACTTACACATATATAACTAAAAGTAGACTAACGCCCCAACTCAGAGTCACTAACGGTTACTTTAATCGCTCCTTAGTACAGAATTTGTATGGTGATTCTTTACTAAAGAGCGATTAAAGTAACCGTTAGTGACTCTGAGTTGGGACGTTTGACATTTGGGTGAATTAATCCAGGTGATTAAAGTCGACGGTACCAAATTTAGGCACATAATTGTTGGATCCCTGCCGTAAATAGATGTATATTCGAAGAAATAAGGACACAAACGCTAGACAACACATTTCTTTCATTTCTTCTCTCTTTCCTAGTCGGCAACGCATCAGTGATGCCGATCAATGATGCCTTTGGTATTGCTGATGTCCATGGGCGACGATAGCACTTACCATCAGGTGGATTGTCAGCTCGTTTGCCGACTGTTTCCATAAAAAAACTCCCACTCAATTAGATACATAGGAATAGCCCGAGTAAGTTAGCTAGTAAGGTAGGATATGTATAATGTATACCGCAAATAAATGACATCAATGATTTTACGGATTTCACTGACACGATTGACTTACTGAAACTAGCTTCCTATTTAATTCTATAAATTTTCAATTGAAACACGCAGATTTTGTAAAGTTAGTGCTTGTAGAGTTAGAAGGTTGTCTGTCCATGAGATCTGATAACTTTTTGATGAAGAGCCATATGATCTCGTCTTGGCAACATTTTACATGAAAATGTATTTGGTGGGATTATTTATTTCAACAAACAGGTAAGAAATCTGTAAAATCATTATTGTTTTTATAGTTTTACGTTTTAATATCATATCTTTGGCTTTCGCAACACAGGAAGTCTTGCAAAGATACAAGTATAATAGCTACAAAAAAAAAATTATACTTTTTTTCTTATGACAGAAAAATATTATACAAGTTACATTAAAGTTACCTCATGAATTACAAATGCGACCGTTACGGGTAACTAACCGATTATACTTATCTGGTTAACTATAAATAGGAATGCATGGTAATTGGCACGTGCAATTAACTTCATAATTACAATGCGTTGTAACTTGTAGGTAACAGCTGAACTCAGTTGAAATTGACCTTTGGTAATGTGGACTTGCAAGGTTAGATTCTTTGATTAGATGTATTGTTAATTTGAGAAAGTAAATTTATATTACTTTTCGTGCAATAACTATAAAGAAAATTTAAATTACCCCCGACACTTTCGTTTTCACTAAACATAGCCAACAACCACCTCGATGAATTTATCTTTCAACCAGAAAAAACTGCATCAAAATAGGTCATTCATTCGACCACCCGTGTGGCGCAATGGTTATCATAACGTCAGATCGCCGTACCAAGGGTCCTGGGTTCGGTTCCCAGTGAGGCGGAAATTTGAATGGCGGGTTTGAATTTCTGTCTAGATGTATGTGTTGTCCATGGCACTGACACACAGGTAGTTCTGGTGTGGGGCTATGAGTGTGTAGTGTGTTTAACTCCAGGGTAACGAAAGCCGTAGTTTTCTTAAAACTTCTATTAAAGGGTATTTACTAAGGTATCTTTAATCTGTCAATCCGCTATTGAGAGCGGAAAAAAAGCGTGAAAAAAGTATTTTACAACTTTAAATTATGTAACCTCCGATATCAAATCATCAAACACCGACTGTATATCTCACGCGAGTTTAAACAGGACGGCTATTCTGTTTTGTAACTTGACAGCGGAATCCGCGATGAGCTTCAAAATTGAAGTTAGAGTCCGAGATCTTGATATGTGATTCTCTAATCATCTGGACGCACTTGCAAAGTGAAGGGAGTCTCGAACTCTAACTTCAATTTAGAAACCCATCGTGGATTCCGCTGTCAAGTTACAAAACAAAAGTGAACTTGCATCATATTGACATGTCATTATTTAATCATCTAGTACGCACTTGCGAAGTGAAGTGATCCTAGAACTCGAACGTCAATTTTGAAACTCCGCTGTCAAGTTACAAAACAGAATAGCCGTCCTGTTTAAAGGCAACTCGCGTGAGATATACAGTCGGTGTTTGATGATTTGATATCGGAGGTTACATAATTTAAAGTTGTAAAATACTTTTTTCACGAAAAGTGTGAAAAATTAAAGAAACACCAATATTTGCAATTCATAATTGCATTAATTCTTTATTCCGTTACTTTTTTTATTTGTATATGTATCTGCTCTTCGGACACTATATATTATTTATATTACAAACTCTTGTACGTCTCATTTCTCCATTCCTTTCTCTCACTCTCCTCTCTTCATCTCACCTGATGTCAACTTATCTCCCCACTTCCATTTGTTGTTTTTACTTTATTATAAACACTCCCTGCCATATGAGAGGGCTTTTGTTAAGTCAATCGCGTAAGAGCCATAAGGCCTAAGTGCTACTGAACCATCTGGCTAACGCGTTTCCCATAGAGCTAGATATTTTTTAAATGATATTTTTTATCAGTCAATTAAGAAAGTATCGTTCTGGCAGGCATCTCGCGGTTGCGTCATGGTCCCTTAAGTTTATGAAAATGCAAAAAAATATTATTTTTTAACCTTCTCCCACAAGGCTACAATTTTAGTAGGTTGTAATTTAGATATGTTTTAGTGTAAAAAAAATTGCCAACCTATTTTGAGGGTTTCAAGTACGTGCCAGAACAGAGCAAAATTGTCACCGGGAGAGCAATTCATAACCTACTCTTGCATACTTTACTAAGGCTCAAATTTTCAGGGAACATTCTTTCAATTGTTTAAAAAGTATATGTAAACAGCCAGAAGAGTAAAGAATCATTGGTCGTCCTGGTTAAAGTAGGTATTTCTGCTATAGACTGTCTTTTAGTGCAAGCTATCCTAATCATAGCTAGTCAATGGACGACGCCATGTAGTTGCCTTCAGAAGGCCATTACTGAGCTCTGTAATACCCAATTCAATACCCACAATATCAGATCTTCAGGATGAAATTGGCCTTAATACCATCTAAAATTACTGGGTGAGGTTTTTATCTGTATGTCGACAGAACGTCGAATATGGCTTATTTCAGGTAGAACTTGTTGGTTAGCTTACATCGTCAAAAATTTACATAGGTTCATAGTACACACATGTATATTCAGAGCGTCAAAATAAAGCTCTTTTCTGGAAACGCTCACGCCAAACGCTGCCATCAAAATGCATGGAAATGACCACTTGCCATCAGATGACTCGTCAGCTCCTGTGTGGGTTTACATTAAAATTGGGTTCGATTCCCAGCCGGGGTTATTTACAAGGCACAGATGTTTCATGTTCGGTCATATATTAAGCAATAATAATTGGTCTTTTTTAAATTTAACCTAAAACGTTAACGTAGAATCAGCTGTCAATTTATTATCTATACATCTATTTATATTTTATTTATTTAAATAAATAAAATTGGAGTGTCTGTTTGTAATATTAAAAATAACCGCTTTTTACTAAGTGCATTTGGATGTATACACGGTACATATACCAAAACAACATTTTTCACAATTTTTGTCTGTCTGTCTGTCTGTTTGTTCCGGCTAATTTCTAAAGTGGCTGGACCGATTTTGACGGGACTTTCACTGGCAGATAGCTGATGTAACAAGGAGTAACTTAGGCTTTTATTTTAGATAAAAATTGTTTGTTAGGTGATACGAAGTTCGCCTGGTCAGCTAGTTAACACATAAACCTACTAGAAATCTTTAATTACCGTCCAAACGAAATTCAACTTGACCTACGTCATTAGCTATATTAATATCATCCATCCACCCAGCCCACTACCGAAAACTACGGACAATACACACATATCTATCGTACGGTGGCCACAATTTTGACAGCCGAGAGACCGGTCCGGGAAGATTAATGGCGTTCTACTCATCGTCGTAATGACTCCCGCTCTGAGGTCTAATGACATCGGGAGTAGGGTGACCAAGATGGGAGATAAGGGAAATAAGTGGATTTACGGTGCTTAGCGATCGCGTGTGATACGGATTAAGGTTGTGACGGTGTTTCTTGTTTTTTTTATTGATAAGCTGTTAAAAGTGTGATATTTAAGGTAAAGAGCGTTTATTTTATTTGAAATATTTTCGGTAATGGTTGGTCGGTTGAAAGAAAATTCTGTGTTAGCATTAACCCCCCATTGTTTTTTAAGTACAATAGTTTTTTCATTACATTTAATAAAAATTAAAGAAATTGAAAATAATGTGAGTGTCAACTGCGACGAATAGGGACATTTCAATGTCTTGAATCCTATTACGGTCTCCTCTTTGTAGGTTTAACCTGTAAATGTTTTTTAAATAGATTAAATAGCAACCAATTAATAAGTAGACCCACACTTTCTTCTGCTACTACTGCTTGATTTGGCTCATTAATAAAATTATAATAATATTTAAAGAATTATTTTGAAGTATAAAAATATTTTACGTGCTGTATTATTTGTGAAATCTGGAATATGATAAAGATTCCATTGTTTGAAATTATGCTACCAATATATAGATAGTCAAAATAGATCGACGATCAATCGATGTTATTGTAACGAACTATAAAAACAATGTAAAATAAATCACTGTGATTTTGTGTCATTTATTTATTCTTTGACAAATTCAATTAAAAATATTTAAGACCAGAAAATTGGTAGCTTTCAATAATTATCTTCACATTAAGAAAAAGTTTATAGTATTATATATTAATTTTCGTAATAAAAGGAACTTTTGTAATGTTTTTACAAAATGCACATTTTGTCACTGCTTTAGACATGTTTTTATGAACCTCCTGATTCGTTTTATTATGTCAGTATGTACACTCATGTGTTATTTTGACTTATAAAGTATTACGTATGTTTACATCTGTAGGAAATTATGTAGATTCTATCAGTATACTTTTTCCACGTTTTGCAATTTCGATAGGACTATGATTATTTATTCAATCAAAAAACTGATATTAAACAACGTTGCTCAGTTGTTAGCGACTGTTTCTACTGAGAAGAGGTTGCAAAAAGGTTCAGTTTGTGTATGAGTATTTGGTGTATCCTAAATGCTACTTAGGTACATTTATATTTTAACATCCGCAATTACATAAATGACGTAACTTTACGTACAGATTCCTAGTATCACTAGAATTAATAACGCAATAAATCAAAGTTCATTAAAGCCATTATGACTGAACATACTGATTTATTAACGGATTTTAATCATTTCACTGATTAATTACTTTACAAAGAGGATATGAATGAAATTAACCATTTTAAACTTAAAAAAGGTATAATTATAATCACTTTACAAAATTTCAATAATTTATGACCAAATGTTACAATTTCTTTTGTATTTTAAAAATCTACGCTACGCTAAAGTTACTTAAACGATCTAAAAAGTTTTGAATATCACCATCACGCATCAAACAGTCAAAATACCACACAAAATCTACTACATACGCACCCTAATTCCCAAGGACTGTCCCACAACATCCCAAAACCTTGCCACACGCTCATCCTTGCTTAATGTCTTTGCTGTAGCGAAAAAAAAAGCTGGCATGTTTATCTTGCTCGACGACGACGTTGCGAATTGCGGGCCTAATCGATTTCACCGGACGCGTCTAATTCTTTGGATTAATTGTGCACACCCTACTCCTAATTTCCTTGTTTATTGTCAGGTATAATGTTCAGTTGTTTCTAGATGTCGCTTTGTTTATAAAAATATTTGTTCAATTGTTTACGCGATTAGCGGCGAGATCGTCTAGTTTAAAAATAAACGTGGGGCGCGTTATATTATTATTTTAACGTGTATGTACGTCTTAGTGCTTAGGAAATATTATATATTAAGAAAATAGGCATTTAAATAATATTTCCACTTAAATATTGTATTTAATAAATTGAAATAAATATTTCAGGTTGTAATAATAGTGGGAGCACTTTAATTTTTAACTGTCTGTTTAAGTAAAAGTATGCTAACTGTAACTTATATGAATAATATTATGAAAAATAATATGTTGATATATGAAAATAATTAGGTATTATTGCAGAAGACACAATAGTACTATTTATAATAGGTATTATTTGAACTCGATTTGGTTTTCAATTTCTATTTTGCCGTCATCATCGCATATATGCATTGGGAAAACTGGATATTTACATATCTGTTTTTGGCTAAAACTTAAAAGAAAATGATACTTAAAGTTAAATCTAACTGCTCAGTTGACTTTCCAAGACACTCTGAAACACGATAAAATGTTTTTAAGATGTTCTTGAAGGTGCTAGGCCATCAAACTGAATACAAACAATATAAAGATGAATACAGATTTAAAAAAATGTGTATTTATATTACTGCCTAAGCATCCTAACCTTCTTATTATGGTCGTCAAAATTAAAATTAATTCTCTTCAAAGTAACCATAGATACAAAATATTTTAATTATATATACGAAGAAACATGGAAATTTCACGAAACTCATAATTTTTATAATCTAGTTTAACCCTCTTGCTGCAGTTTAGCCATCTCATAGCAAAATTTTATAAAAACTAGGTTAACTTATTCGGAAATTTATATCTTCTTGCTAACGTTAACTCTCAAGGGTATAACCGACAAAGTTAACCTAAGTTAATCTAAGGGTGTCCTTGGGACTGTGGGGTAGTTTTATAACGGTAATAGGAATTGGTTGGAAGAATAAAAGAAATACTTTTTTACAAGTGTTTCTTACTTACGTGTTATAAAACTATGACTCCGTCGTCCAGTTGGTAGTGACCATGCCTGCGAAGGGGTCCCTAGTTCGATTCCCAGTCAGTTGGAGTCCTACTTATCTAGAGAAACAAACATCTAATTCTGCCACGTTTGTCAAGTGCCGACAGACTTCATCCAACCTCTGAGAACATTATTGAACACACGTAATTTATAAGCTAGTATTGCAAGATTCAAACTCAAGTCCCCGTTCCGGAGACATTCTTACCACTAAGCTATCGTAACCGTATCTGCAAAATATTTACTGATCTTAAATTACGATCTCATATCAATACCGATAGGTGTCGAAAGATAACGAATAGGTTAATAAATAATACGTCAATACAATATTATGATGTGAATACAAAAAGATAAGTTAATAACGCGCCGTTTTGTATTCTATTGTATATTATAAATACTTATTGTAATGTAGTAATATGGAGATAAATCTACGTACCCTTTAAGATTGCTTAGTAAGGGGTGACGTGAAGTCTCCTCGGCACTTACAGGGTTAAACGGGTTGAAGGACTTAAATATTTGATACTTTGTTGCTCTAACGAATTCTATAACGTTTTTATTAAAGGTAAAATAATATATTTCTTTTTATCTTACTGAATTTATTAATTTTTTTGTACATTACTTGAACTATATTTAACTCACTATATTTTAAACAACAACATTTATTCAAAGAAATTTACTTATTTTGTTTCAATTAATATATATTATTATTTACAATAAGATAGTAAATACCAGTATTTAATCATATTATTATCTAAAGATAACTTTCCTTTAAAATCATGTCAACTTTGTCTCTTTCTCAACATCCGAGTAGTTCGTTCAAATACTAACACAGTACAGTGACAATGATCAAATAATTTGGTCGCAGTATAAGAGAATCATTTCTTCATCTCATACGATTCTCACCCCGACAACATCATTTCACTATGCGGTCTAACCGCTACAATTTTTTTATTTGCATTGTCATCAACCTTTTTAAAATTGGCCAAGCACGAGTCGGTTTTAAGACAGAGTTTCTAGACACTAAAAAACGTTTAATTCTGTTAATAAAATGGAATTATTGCTTTACTAAAATTTTTTTGAAGTCGATTAAAAAATAAATGCTCTGATAATCTCACACACGGGTATTGTGAGTGTTAAAAGGAGTTTTAGAGGCAGGCATAGGCAATAATACGCATACACGACAACAGACAGATTATTATTTTTTACTATCACATAATATCTATCAAACTGTTTGCCCCAATCGGGAATCGAATCCGGGTAATCCCGCAGATACCTACTGCCAACTAGTTTGTCATAGTTTTTTCTTGATTAGGTCACTATACTTTAAAAATCATACAAGCTAAAAGAATCTATTCGCCACTTTGAGAATCGTTTGCAGAACCCTCATATAAAAAAAAAACTAAGAAGATTACGCGGTCCTTATTATCTCGTACTTAAAACTTAAAATAATGCGACTTTCAATAGTCAAGGATTTTAAGTATGGATTAAGTTTTATACATGAAAAAATCCTTTTACAAACATGAGAACTTATCGTATAATTTAAAGGGTTAAGTAATTTAAAGTTTTGTATAAAATGAGCATTGTACTGTTACATTATCGCTGTAGCTACTCGGCTAAGTAAATACAGAGATTATTATTTAATATTGAATAAATAAGAGCTCACACCCACACCTCGTACTAAGAAACCTTGTGTCATGCATGCAAAGACATAACAAGCAGAGACACAAAGACAAAACAGACGTCACAAACACATCCCGAGAACAAACATTTATCTGTCACATCTGGGAATCGAATCCGGGACCATCAGCAAGCAATAAGTAGTAGGAGTAGAACTTTCCTACAAATCCCTGACATTTTAAATGTTGAAAATTTTATTTCAGTTTTAAAAGACGATCTACACCATTCAGACAAGAAAATTCTTTAAATTTTTAACCGACTTCAAAAAAAGGAGGAGGTTCTCAATTGGACTTTATTTTTTTTTATGTTAGTTACCTCAGAACTTTGGACTGGGTAAACCGATTTTGATGATTCTTTTTTTAATCAAAAGCTGGTGGCTGTCATGTGGTCCGATATAAATTTTATTGAGATCTGACAATGATAAAACCATAAAGTCTTAAATTTGTATTAAGTAAGCGCGACAAATGGACGAATAACTCAATATCACGCCAACCGATTTCGATGATTGTTTTTTTAATCAAATGCAGGTGCTTGTCACTTAATCCCACATAAATTTGAACGAGATCTGACAAGTAGTTTTAGAGTAACTTCGAAGTCGGTTATTTTTTGTTAGTAAAATTTAGGTTATATAATACCGATATTTCAACCCAGTTACATGGATCGTAGTCACGGTGCAACTGCGATAAGAAACTTATTTGATTGAAAGATAATTGCCAAGTAATAAACCTCTGTATTGCAAATTGCAACGAAATTGATAAAAACCGAAAACAGGCCGAAAACATTCATTTGTAACTTGAATAATTATGGGAGTTTAATATTTATAAACATTAGATATTATAAAATCATTGTTTATAATAATTATAATACCTATTTGGCAATAAATGAACGTAAATTTTTTAAAAGTAGTGCGTAGTATGGGAATTCATAAATTAAAAGAATACCGCGTAGTGAAGCCAAGTATTAAATAAGAAAAAAATTTATCATCACTCCCTCTCATTCACCACGCATCTAAGAGTAGGTACACCCATCCCGCTCTCATTAAGCCCACGCGTCGCCCAATAATTTTTAATTTGGAACATTTTTATCATTACTCTTCCGTCTCACTCAACACGTATCTACAAGTATAACTATCTCGCTCTCATAAGCCCACGCGTCGTTACGAAGGCAGATCATTAGCGTGAGTGGGAACAAACAATAAACAACCAATTGCTCAGAAAATGCTACCTAATAATTACCTACGCGGGCGGACTCGCTACGACGAATACCGGTTGTTGCGAACACGTAGACGATTTATTGTTCGTTCTATGTTTAACTTAAAGCTGCTTAACTTTATTCATAATTACTTATTATTTGAGATGTCAGCTTTTTAATTGTTTTCAATATGTTTTAGAATATTTATTGTTGTACTACTCAATATAATGCAGTTATTATTCGTAATTTTTTTATGTTTCGTTTTTAAGTCAGTAATTTTTGGTATTTTTTTAACACTCGCTCGACGCAAATACAGGGGTGTTATAAGTTAGACGTATATGTCTCTCTATAGCATCGTACCTCCTAAAGGAATGAACCGATTATGATGCGGTTTTTTTGGTCAAAAGCTGGTGTAATCGAGATGGTTCTTAGCTATGTTTATTGTAAATAAAACGGTTGTTTCTTTTTCTAAATATTATTTTAATTAACTATTACTAACAGTGTGTAGCCTAACAAGCCGGTACCGTTACGCCCCCTCAGCCATCCATCTTGTGGTCGCGGCGACTCATCGGCCTCTTCGCTAATTCCGTGATCGAACGCATTCGGGGATGGCTCTCATTATGGCTGGGGAAACTGAATTGGATGCGCTGTGCCCTTAGTACCAGTGGCGGGTCACAGTTGGGCCAATGTTGTGCCAGTGCTGGGTCACTGTTGGGTCAACATTGTGCCGTGATGTCACCGATGTTTAGATCGAATTACTGTTGAGTTTTTTGCCACTAATTCTAATGTTATTTTGGAAGTAGGTGGCTTCTCTCCTCTTGAGTAGGCCCATAGCTAACTCCACCACGCGCTGCCGCGCTGCTCCGGTGCAAATTGTTAACCCCTCCAGGGTTAGTGGCCAATCCCTCTGAAAGTAGATACTGGATAATAAATAGGGTTTTTATTAGGGTTTCGGGAATCCGTAAAAAATACTTCTTAATTAGTCAAGTCTATCTATCTGCTGTTTTATCACACTCGTAGTTGATTTGCTTCCTTGGCAGATGACGCTTCTGTGATGTTTCAGTTGTTATGTCTGCTCACCTGGTAACACCATCCACCACCCGTTAAACATCACCAATTATTTTATTAACACTAACTTATCCGTTAGGTAGATAGTTATATCTTTACGTTAGTAAAAACATTTAAAAGTAGCGCGTTAACCGTATAATAGCCGTCGTCGTCCGGATAGCGATCGTGACGTTGACGGATATCCGCGGCGGACTGTCGCGTTAGCTGGCCTATTAGCAGGTCTTATTGTCCTTTATTGGGGTCCTAAATGTACTGATTCATTTGTGTTATGTTTTCATTAATCTATCATTCTGTCTGTACTATGTTTAACGACCCTTTAGCCAAGTTGGAAGTGTTGGTACCCTGCCTGCAAAGCAAGGGATCCCGGGTTCGATTCCCGGCACATAAATATCTGCCATATTTATGTGACAGATACTACTACTCAGGTCATGGGTCCATGACCCAGTGATGTCTAATTTGTGTTGTCCATGCCATCCGCGACACAGGAAATCTTAATGCGGGGTATGACTATGCAATTGTTTCAAAGCAATCGCTATAACATGGCGAACAAATATTTATCTGTCACATAAATATCTGACCTGCGAATCGAACCTGGGACCCTTGCTTCGCAAACAGGGTCACTACCAACTAGACTACAGAGTCGACAAAATAAATAAACTAACACATTGTATTGCCAGAAATAATCGCTTTCTTATTGGCTGGGAACGCAGGGAATGTCCTTAGCATTGATGATATTCATCCAACGATGACGACTTACCATCGGGTGGTTCATCAGCTTACTCGTTAGCCATTTCTATAAAACTAGAGACTAACGCCCCAACTCAGAGTCACGAACGGTTACTTCTTAGTCAAGAATCAAAGAAGAAGTCAATGGGTTACTTCCTATGGTTACTTCTTATTGCTATTAGTGTAGTGCCTGGGGGTTTTGCTTGGGTTTTGACTTCGGACTTTTGTGATAGGGAATAAATTGAAATTATTCAAGTGGGTTTGAGTTAAATTATTCAATTCAAATTTTCTTTTTTATAGTATAAAGTGCAAAGTTTACCAAAAAATTTTATGTGCTTTTGATTTTTTTAACAAAAACTGAAAAATAAATACAATGCATACAATTTTCTGGATAAACTGAACTTTTCTGGATAAGCTACAACTTTTATTGGAAACATTTTTCTGTGAAATCAATATTTTGACAAATAAACGTGAAAACAGAAAAAATAATGTTTTTTCAAGGTGACCTTGAAAATGAAATATGCGGGTATTTTGCCTATGATATTCGTTATCAACGCGTCGAAATACATAGGTATACCAAAATTCAGATCAATCGGAGGTAAGGGCTAAAACGAAGTTTTTTTTTATTTTTTTTTTATTGAGATCACAATTTTTAAATTGGTAAACTTTTTATATATATTATAAGCTACACATTCCAGTTTAAATTATCAAATTTCATTCACTATAACCGAAATGCGAGGTTTTCATGTTTTTAACGCTCCAGGCACTCCACTATATTTGTTTGCGAGGTAGTGTGTGTAATGTTGAATTCCATAAATTAGCTTTCTCTACTCCTCCAATAAATTTTGCTTCACTTATTAACATAGATACACGGACGTAAAAAAAATACGGACGTAATCCCAAGAACAAATTCAGTGAAGCACCCATAGTAATACCAACTCTGTATTCGTACAAGTACACACACCCACACATTGACACCATACTGCTATGACATTGGCACCATCGCGAATCAAAAATTACAAAATTACGCAAACATGGTAAGCGAGCTGTCATTGCTATGCTTCACTCTCGATTAGACAAGGTTACGTCTGTTCTTTTTTTCCGTCCGTGTATAGATAGTATATTATACATATAGATATTTTCTGCCAAAAATAACTTTGATTTTCAAGAGATAAAAAGCATCATACAAAGCTTGCGACCAGCCTCACACATATTTTCCTAAAACGTTCCACAGATAGTTCCTCAGAGATTATCTGCCACTTCCGGCCGACGTGACAAATGGATGAACGCCGCAAATTGAGTTTGGATGCCCCTCCCCCCTCCCCCTGACTCCCCTTGCCCCCGGTCTTACCCCTGACACACCCTGCCGACGTTTAATCATCATTCACATTGGTTTAACTTGACTTACTTAGGTGTATGTGAGTGTATAGCCTAGTGGACCGCTTGTGCAGGGGACCCGGGTTCGAATCCTTTACTTTGATGTTACAAAATATTTAAACACTCTTTGTGTTAAGTGCAGTAACTATAACTGAGAAAGAAAGAAATGAAAGAAAGAAACTGCTCTCGGTTCACTTGATAAAACTTGATTATATTAATTAATAATCAGTCAAAAAGAAAATTAAAAGATGCATTTTTATTTTGGAATCGATTGAAATAAAACACACACCAACCTTGCATCAGTGAAAACTGCAGAGAAATCGGTTGTCACGAGATTAGCGGAAGCAAAACCACAGATAAACAGACAAAAATTCTGAAAATCATTGACGTGGGATCTATTGTAATAATAATTTTTCTCTAGGATATGTGGTCTCATTTCAAATATCTTCCAGGTAGAGACGTCGATCATCAACAGTTTTATTATATTCTAAAAATGATATTTAAAAGATACGTTATGCCCTTACAAATCAACCAAAAAATCTGTTCCGATGAGAGCTACAACACACACGCGTTTATCTTTTGTTTCACTACACCAATCACATTGGTATAATACACGAAGGCATTTTAACGCTGCATGTCAAATGACAAGCACTTCTGACTACAACAAAAGCGTGCGTATCGTCTTGTATTGACAGAGCGACTAACAGCAGAACGGTCAATTTTATTGCTTGTGCTTACTGACATACATATCTACCTCTTTTTTACATTATAATATCCTTGTATTGTAACCTATGATTTTAAACTTATATAATTGCAGACCCTACACATTTTAAATGCAATAATATTTGTTTGTTTTGTTCACGATATTTGTGGGACCAGGCCTGAACTATCCACACCTTGATTCAACAACTGAGTCGAAATATCGGTATAGACCGATCACTTATAACACATAAACTGTAAATACAAAATCCTACTTACGCCTCAACTCAGACTCATTAACGCTTACCATAATCGCTTCTTAGTAAAGAATCCCCATACAAATTCTGTACTAAGTAGCGATTTAAGTAACCGTTAGTGACTCTGAGTTGGGGCGCTAATATAACAAATGTGAAAGTTTGTACGGCTCATGGATGTTTATTACTCTTGCACGCAAAATCTACTGAACAAATTTTCATGAAATTTAGCACACAGGTAGACCATAATGTGGACTAAGATATAGGCAGGCAAAGCCATGGGAAGAGCACTAGTTTATAATCTAAATTTTACTAACAAAAAATAACCGACTTCAATATTACTCAAAAAGTACTTATCAGATCTCGTTTAAATTTATGTGGGATCACAAGACAAGCACCAGCTTTCGATTAAAAAAAGAATCATCAAAATCGATTCACCCAGTCGAAAGTTCTGAGGTAACAAACATAAAAAAAATACAGTCGAATTGAGAACCTCCTCCTTTTTTTGAAGTCGGTTAAAAATATATTCTAACGTTCATAATCTACACGCAGTTGTCAACATTTTTTACACTTTATTATTACACTGAAAGAAATTTTAAAACATAAATATATTTTATTTCTTATATATTATAAAAGCAGCAGTAAGCCTTGGCATAAAGAGATGCCTTGGAATATGAAATATAACGTATGAAAGAAAAATATATTATTTATGAAACACATACGTTCCAACGTTTCGTTTGGGACTGTAATACCTTGAATTTAAAATGTTTTTGTATTATAATTTGAAGTTGGTTTTACTAAAAGTTTTTAATATACACGGAATCTGACTAGTTGTTTTACGTTATTACTAAATAGGCTGCGTGCTTTAAAAAAAATTGAAAAAAGAATTAAAAACAAGCTTTTTAGGGTTCCGTAGCCGAATGGCAAAAAACGGAACCCTTATGGATTCGTCATGTCTGTCTGTCTGTCTGTCTGTCTGTCTGTCTGTCTGTCTGTCTGTCTGTCCGTCCGTCCGTCCGTCCGTCCGTCCGTCCGTCCGTCCGTCCGTCCGTCCGTCCGTCCGTCCGTCCGTCCGTCCGTATGTCACAGCCACTTTCCCACAGCCACTTTTACTATAAGAGATATACCATTGAAACTTGGTAAGTAGATGTATTCTGTGAACCGCATTAAGATTTTCACACAAAAATAGAAAAAAAACAATACATTTTGGGGGTTCCCCATACTTGGAACTGAAACTCAAAAATGTTTTTTTCCACGTATGAGACGTGTGGGGTATCTATGGATCGGTCTTCAAAAATGATATTGAGGTTTCTAATATCATTTTTTTCTAAACTGAATAGTTTGCGCGAGAGACACTTCGAAAGTGGTAAAATGTGTGTCCCCCTCCCTGTAACTTCTAAAATAAGGGAATGATAAAACTAAAAAAAAATATGATGTACATTACCAAGCAAACTTCCAACGAAAATTGGTTTGAATGAGATCTAGTAAGTAGTTTTTTTTTTAATACGTCATAAATCGTAAACCGCAAAAAACATTGATCAAAGTTACAACGAACTACCAGAACTTTTATATTATGTTACTTGCTGCTACGGAACCCTTCATGGGCGAGTCCGACTCGCACTTGGCCGCTTTTTAAATTTTGTGTTCGTGATGTTGGTCGCTGAAGAGTTCCCTTATCTGGAGTCAACCCTGACCGTAGTATCAGGTTATCGTCTCCGGACAGGACTTCGGACTTCAGTTTTGTAAAATGTCAACTCCGTAGGATGAGAGGAACTTCTATTTCTAACTAAGGTGTCAGGTTTGTCCCATATTACATGCTAATAAACTAAATAATAAAAAGCTTGTAAAAGAGAAGTCCTAACGAATCAATGGCTGACTCAATACGCTTGGAGCTAGAAACTTGAAATTACCTTTACGGATTACCTTATCACTTTTTAGTACGAAGGCGCAATAATCCAAACCCATGAGAAAGAGCGACGGCTACTAATATTTTTCTTAAAAAATGCAAGAAATAAAGTTTAAGAAGAGTTTTCTATACCTGACGCAATCCCTCATACCAATCAGAATAAAATAAATATTACATTTAATTGTTAAAAAAAGATTTTTATAGTTATAGTTCAAAAACAAATAAAAAACCTTTACCGTAACCAACTACTGGTTTCATCATCAGACCTTAGATATCATCAAAGAACAGAGTATATTATCAAGACTATTAGTAGGACATTGTAAAAATTCAAATTGTCTATAAATTCGCATCACATACGTATTTTTATTTACTCTACCACCTTTTCGGGTCATTTTCGGTTCATTATAAAATTTTATTTTTTAAATATGTATTACATCATTATCTATACTAATATATAAAGAGGAAAGATTTGATTTTTTGTTTGCATTGAATAGGCTCCGAAAGTACTGAACCGATTTAAAAAATTCTTTCACTGTTGGGAAGCTACACTATCCCCGGGTAACATAGGCTATATTATATTTTCAAAAAAATTAGGAATCCTTAATAAAACTCCAATAATGTAACCCAAGGTGTAAAAAGTAAGAAAACCGAAGCAAAGCGAGGGCGGTTACTTGTCTAAAATATTCCTATAAAATGTTCCCGCAACGGCCCCCCTAGCTTAGGGGCGTCACTGTTCGCGACGGTGACGGATGTGTCGTTACTGATGTGGTTGTGAGGGACCGGGGATTAGCATACAGTTAGTAACAGATTTGATGATGGTGCTAATGAAATACACAGTTTAAGAAAGGGAGGCAATGAATGGTTCGTATGGGTTATTGCTAACGGTGGCTTTACTAAAGATAGATTTATTTGTCACATTTCAACAAACAAAGATGGAAAACACATTTGTTTTTAAATGACTTAAAAAAAGGAAGAGGTTCTCAATTGGACTCTATTTTTTTCATGTATTTTACCTCATAACTTTTTACTGGATGTACCGATTTTGATGATTCTTTTTATATTCCAAAGCTGGTGCTTTCACGTAGTCCTATTTAAATTTGAATGAGATCTGACGAGTAGTTTTTGAGGTATCCCTAATTTTGAAGTTGCTTATTTTGTTGTCAAGAATTATTCTTTAACTAGTTGCATGCATTTTGAAACAATAAGAGTCACTTTGTTGGAACTGCAACCTTTTTTTAAATCAATAGTCAGCAAATGAGCAGTCGATCACCTAATACTAATTCGTCATCGTTGCCCATGGACATACACAACACCAAACGCATCACCGTTGCGTTGTCGCTCATGAAACAGAGAAAATAGAGTCTCTCAAGTCAATGTTTTAAAGTCATCCAAAGTTCCATTTCGTTTTTGAACAGCTTGTTTTGTAAATCTTTCCGGAACGGTAGTAGAATGAAAAGGTTTGACGTTCATTAGTGTACCTATTGAATAATACATACATGAAATAGGTGACTTTGACTTTGGGCTTGTTTCACAATCTTCAAGTAGAGTCCTGAATAAGCTATTCACCGGTTAAAGTGACGTTAAAGTGTCATTTTACATACACGAAATGTCAACTTAACCAACAAATAGCTTACATCGGACTTACTTGAAGATTGTGAAACAGGCCCTTTGACTTCTTTATATTTATGTTAACAAATATTATAGACCTTTCACACAGGTACATTTATTAGGAAGGAAATATTAGTTATTCTAATACTTCTATAATGACTATTCGCGTTATATCTCTTCCCAAAAACGCGTCACAATAATTTGAGTTTTACGAAGAAAAAAATAACCGACTTCAACATAATTTAAAAAATACTCGTCAGATCTAGCGTAAATTTAAATGGGACCACATAACAAGCACCAGCTTTCGATTAAAAAAAGAATCATAAAAATCGGTTCACCCAGTCGAAAGTTCTGAGGTAATAAACATATAAAAATACAGTCGAATTGAATACCTTTTTTGAAGTCGGTTAAAAACTACTTGATAGATAGATTTTAATGTAACTAGCAGGTAACATGAATAAGTAAAGATCTGGCCAAGGGACAGTGAAGACAAGTAACGTCCACGCTCCTTCCATACCCCAACCTTCCTCAAGCCCGCATGAAATTCAAGACCGACATAAAATGTTCTGTTATTGATTATCTATACAATGTTATTTCAGACCCGACAGCATAATATTTTACTACCCAAGACGTGCACTAACACATGTAGAGGTAAATGTGTGCTGCACACATGGGTAGAGCACACACGGAAAAGTTAAGAAAAATACTCGTGTCGCGGAGTTTTCTTGGGAACAGAGGCATGACTGGAGACGTTGTTGTATAAGAATTGAAATAATGTTTTTGGATCACAACCAGTTTCATTGTTTTTTTTTTTGTTGTTCTGATATTGTTATGGGTAAAGCGTTAAGAAAGAGAAACGAGAATAAGTTTATTTCTATCGTTTAACTGGAAAATAATATTAAATTTATCGCGTTATTTTGTGTTTCAACGTACAATAAATGCATTTCGTATTTTATGATTAATATAATTATGAAACCAAAAAGTTTAAACGTGGAATCGATTTTCATATACGAGTATAAGCCTGGGGTATGAAATGTTATGGGGAGTAAAATCAAACTTTCTCCGTTACGTTATGCGTTATGTTCGTGCGCAACTTATAATGCAAACATAAAAATCAACGTATCTTTATCCTGTGTGTCTATATATTATGTTTCCATGACTATGCAATGTATTTTAATGAATATAAATTATATAATTAATATAAATAAATATATCAAGCATGCTTTCAGTATAGTAAAAAATGCGTTCATTTACCTCATCTATTAATCTATATATTTTATAAACGTTCATAAGAACTTAACTCCAGTCGTGCGTTGGAGCTGACACACCAATTTTTTTTATGGAAATAGCTGGCAAACGAGCTGACGATCCACTTGATGGTAAGTGGCTATCGTCGTCCATGAACATCAGCAACACCAAAGGTATCACTGATGCGTTGCCGGCCAAGAAAAGGCGGAAGAAAAAGAAAGAAAGTACTGAATCTCAAGCCCCCATCCGGAACACAGTCGTTTGGCTGACTCATGCTCAAGGGTAGTAGCTATCCAAGCGAACCCCTTGGAGAAACAATAAGAGCAATAAAGTTAACAATAAAAATCAACAAACAATAAATAATGCGGTTTCTAAGATAAATTAATTTCCTATAGTGATATTATAGCCTTCGAGATATTGTACTTTTAATCTTCGGGCCACCTGTTATTTACTTTCATATATGTACCAGCTATTTCAAAAGAAGTTTCTCTGTATGTAAATACTGTTAATATGTATCAAGGTACTATAATTATACAATTTGTTGATAAACTGATCTTGACTGAAGCAAATATATAAAGTGTGAATACTATAACATGCATAAGCATGTACTAGTATGTGATAAAATGTTTGGCATAATAATTATATAAAATATTAGACAGAACTAGAAAAAAATATACACATTCGACTCCACACCTCTTAACATATTCCACACACTCAAGTCTCTCGTGCGTCACACGTGAATACATCTTTCCCGCTCTCACCTACGGAACACGAGGGAGATGGCCATCGAGTTTAGGACTAACGTTTTATATGTTAGCCGGGTCATGGATATAAAAATCGTTTTTCTTACATACATACAGCCGATATAGTACGCCGAAGTAACGGCGTATAGGGCATTAGAAATCTTCAATAATAGAGAATTATGGCTATTGTGCGCGCGTCTTAAGATTACGTTTCTTTCAGCCAGCTAAGGTTTTATACATACGGAACTCCAATTTCACAATGGTACTTCGAATATTGAATGGTGTGCAATTTAGCAAACGCCAGGCGTAATAGTTTGGCTTGCTATTACAAGTTCTGACGTAATTGAAAAGCCCTTGAACTGCTAGCATACAGATTATAGTCCAAACATAATCCCTCTTGCTTAAAGGCATCCGAAATATTCCACTGATATGTCCACTGATAGATATCAAATATTCATCAGTGATGCCTTTTATAAAGGATTGCATGACCTCTTACCATCATGTGGCTCACCTTTACCACCAAAGGCATTAAAAGCGGAAAATTTTCGTTATTTCTGGTTCTCCAAGACTGTGAACGAAATACGTAAAAACATTTCACAGGCGATTTAAGAAGGGTGTTGTGAATCGACCGGGTTAAAGTACGTGGTACCGAGCTCAAGGTATCAAAATAGTCAGCATTAGACTGAATCTGATAAGAATGAGACCATATGAGGTATTAATGCAGTACAGAAATAAGTTACAAAAATTTCTACAGAAGAAACTTTATTATATTCGAAAGTAACAACATTTATTGCATTGTCTAGGCCCAAACAAAATAGGAGCAAAAGTAGCATCTAAAATTAAATAAACACTTGACATTTTCTATTCTTGTAGGAACATAAAAATATATAAAAAACAGTCTATTAGTAAAATACCATCTTTTATAAAAATCAATCCATTAACTTTTCTATCATATTGTCTCTTACTTTATTTGTAAATTGTAAATACACTTTAAAGATAAACACAAAAAAGTTATGAATTACAACTTTATAACTTTTTTTTTGATTTTATCGTAATCCTATATTGTACTCTATAATTCTCTACCACATTAATAGAGTATTCTTTCTCTATATATTTAATATTCCATTCTATCTATGTTATATAATATCTATTTTTGTAACAAATATAAGTTTTATTTTTTAAAAGATGTGCTGAGAAGTTTCTTTACGGCTTTTCTTCTCCTTCATAACAAAGCACCTTTGCGAAAAGCTGGTAAATTTAAAAAATGACGTGCATAAGTGTATCAGTAATACCTACATGAATAAAAGATTATTTCATTCCATTTCATTATATTCCAATCTATGTATGTTATATGCTATTCTACTGGTATATTAAAGTGGTATTATGTTTGTCCGACAGCACTGCCAACAAAAAGATGGCCTGGAATACTCCGCGTGGTCTCGGCCACGGGGGGCCATGGCCATCAAACAAGGCTACGAGGTGAGGCCCTTCAACAAAGTAGTGGACTAGATACATACAAACATATTAGAGGCTTAGAGACAGTACTTTTCTTAACCGACTTCAAAAAAGAGGAGGTTTTCAATTCGACAGTATTTTTTTTTATTGATTATTTTGACTGTATTGATTTTGATGATTCTTTTTTAATCGAAAGCAGGCGCTTGTCGTGTAGTCCCACATAAATTTGAGCGAGATCTGATAAGTAGTTTTTGAGTAATTTTGAAGTCGGTTATTTTTTGTTAGAAAAATTTAGATTGTTTATTTGGTTTCTTTTTGGTAACTAATCAGTATTTATGAGCTACGTATTATCATACTTCATAGGTAGTGAACTTTATATAACTTTATATATACTGCAGTAACTTTAGTAGTATTATTTTCATCGATTAATGGTAAAAAAATGTTTTTTTTTATTATGTTGGTATAGAAGTGCTTTTATCGTAAGTGCTAAATCTATATAATTTGACTTAAAAAATCTTTGTCAAATAGTCCACTACCCTCTCATTACTTTTTGATGTTGTTGTAGTCAGTGTTGTTGTAATAAGCTTGTTGTAATTGATGTTGTAGATGTTGTTGATTAATTTTAGTAAGTATTATAGTAAATACTTTATGATTTGCAATAGGTAATAAATAATAGCGTGTTGCATGTTTTGGAAAAAATGATATTGTATAATTTCAGTATCAACGTCAATAAATAATCTATAATACGTGCCACTTTGATAACTATTATTTACATATTATTATATTATAATTATTTCCAACGACAGAACCGTGATGATACAAAGTTAAAAATGCTTAACAATATCTGAATAAATAAATAAAATAATAAATAAATAACGCTTCACACTCATAGCCCCACACTAGGATTCCCTGTGTCGTGGGTGCCATGGACAACACACAGGGACAAGAACACACACCCAGACCGGCAACAGAAATTCAACCTCATAATTCAAATTTCCGCCTCGCTGGGAATCGAACTCAGGACCCTTGTCGAGGTGATCCGGCATGGTAATCTTTGCGCCACACGGGTCTTCAATGAAATATCACAGGGATCACTGTATCTTATTTACTTTAACACAAATGTGCTCTTATTATTATAATTTGCCTACTATTTTCCCGCGGTTATTTCGATCCCTATTTCGTTGAAACAAACTTACTTTATCCTGTAATACTTCGGGTCTATAAGTCAGTATTATTATCTGTTATCAATATGAATCTTAATATCAAGTTCAATAAAAATATTAGAATGCATAATCCTAATATATATAAATTACGTGTCACGTTGTTTGTCCGAGATGGACTCCTAAACTACTTAACCAATTGCACACCGTGTGCAGTTTGATCCAACTTGAAAGATAGGATAGCTTACATCTCCCTTAAGGCACACGGAAGGTTTTAATTAAAAAAAACTTTTGACAAAACGAAGTCTGTCCGGGCAGCTAGTATTTGTATACTTTTCAGTAAAATAGACATAAGTAGAAAATGACGGATGAAAATGACTACACGTGGAAGCATTCGTCTTTCTGTCTGTGTAGTTGGAGAACTCCGTGAGGGTCAGAGCTATGACAAAGAGGCCTCATTTGCCACTGTCTCGTGCAGAGGCCACGCCCCTACCCTCTTCTGATTGTATGTAGTTTCATCGCCGCTGCGTTTTTAAAGAGGCACTTTAAATGGGGTTTATTTTGGCAATCTGATTCTTAGACGAGATTTAAGCTATGGTTAAAAGTATAATTTAACTTTATAGTAGAGGAAGAAGACGTTATCAAAGTTATTTGCTGTTAGGTGCTGTTAGTTTCTATTCCTTCTCTGTAAATCGTTGATAGATCAGGAGGCTATTTAGCAAAGCTGATAATAGTTCGTGCACTGTAGTTACACAATGCCTGTCGAGTGTTTTGTTGCGGGTTCGATACCCGGTCGAGATAAAAACATAGGTGCCGGTGATAGCGAAATCTTGGATTGTGCACCATGACATTTCCTATACCTATTGGAAAAATACCCAACTATAAACCACTGCAATAATTTTCAAATTACCTCTGGAGTACTTTTAACCTCTCAATCGCAAGGCGTGCCCAGGTCAAAGCTAGATCTTTCTAGAATATTTCCATCAAAGTTTTATACCAATAACTCTATACATACGTCATTGTACTCTGGGACATTAAGCCGGCAATTTATCCGGTTTTAAAAGCTGATACTGCCGAAGATAAAACTTTCCAAATTTAAAATGCTCTTGGGAAAATGGCGGATCTCCAGTGAAAGAGTAAAGTACGAGTTCAGAGCTTTTATGATATTGGTTTTTCTTTGTTGATCTGTATGTCTGTTTTGGGTTGTGTCTCGTATGGGAAGGAAGCTTCGACTTAATATAAGCAAAGAGTATGTAAATACAAAAATATTTTCCTTGGAAGTTTCTTGCCGCTTCTCCTCCTCATCATAGTTTGACACAGACATGTAGCCTAGTTAGTCGTGACCTTGCCTGCGGAACGGGGGTCCTGGGTTCGATTCCCGGGAAGATATTTAAGTGACCAATAATTATTTGTTATCTGTGTTACTATTGGGTTTTGAACGTTTTTTTATACAGGGAATCCTAGTACGGGGATACACGGGTGTAGGCTTTTCGGATTCTTTATTTAAATTTTACCTAATACTTAAACGTTCCGAGAATCTAAATCTAATGTGTTTTAATATAATAATATTGCATGCCAAAAACAAAGTGTATCGCAGAGATAATTATTTTTATTTGCCACAAGGAAGGAATTCCTTATCGAGTACAATAATTAATTTAAACCAATTTAAGATCAAGATATATTCGTACATTCTGATTCCTACACCATAACATTTGATGTATGGTATAACCGTAAGCCATAGCGGGTCGCAAACACCGCTGTAACTTACATTCGACGCAGTTTACGTCAAAACCCGCTATTATCGACGATAGATGGCGCTGTTTCAACAAATCTTTCACCCGGACGTTGACGCTAGATATTTTTCTTTAACGACATTGCAGTATTTTGAGTTGAAACTTGATACTTTGTTATGTAATGGCGATGTTAGCTTTAAGCACGGAAGTTTTTTAACGGTTTTCACTGCGCTGCATTGAATTTTTATAGCTTCTTTTATAATAGTTTCGCTTGTGATATAGCGAGATCTTTTAAGTTTTTATTGCGAGGATGGCTGTATGTGCATAGTTTTGAATTAGAGTACACTTTTATATGTTTATAACCTAGTTATTTTAGATCTGAACGTAATAACTGAACTAAGCATTTCAAACATTAAACACACACATATGTCGTTTGGCATGAACACACAAGAAACATCACAGATCTAAAAACAAACTTTTATGCAATAATGTCTGACCTAGTAATCGAACCCAGTGCCGATAACGATAACCAATCTTACACTCCAACTCAGAGTCACTAACGGTTACTTAAATCGCTCCTTAGTACCGAATTTGTATGGTCATTATTTACTAAGGAGCGATTTAAGTAAACGTTAATGACTCTGAGTTGGGGCTTTAACTAAATATAAATAATAACTTACACATAACCCTTAAATTCAGGCGTGATCTCTAATATTAAATTTCACATTCGGGGCGTTATCTACCCCCAAAATTAATTTGCAACTAACCGATCCGGGTTGGAATAGTTTGTTATTTATGACTTAACCCTGCCCCGACCACTGTTTGGACAATTTCATTTCGCCCGAGAAACACTTACGTGTGTTATTCAAAGAGAATTAAAAAATAAAATTTAAAAATAAGGTACATTGTCCCCTTTGGTAAATAAATAAATACACAGAAATAGTGTAGACATACATTAGTATAACAGCACTACTGTACTAGCAATTTTGATGAATAAGCATTTATCATAATTTTAAACTTCACTAAGGTTTTGCCGTGGTTTTGCCCATATAGTAAAGTTACATACCTATTACTTAATGTCATATTACTTACGATATGTATTTTGCCACTCATGCCATAATTTTCCGCTGTGATATAATTAAAGAAATGTCAAGATATCAATCAGGTATTGAATCAGGACCTTTCTTGGCAAGCATTGAGTGAGCTAGGGTTGTCACGCTAAATTTTAAAGTAACAAAAAATAAAAATAAAGTTTTACAATCCCCGTACCTCCTCGTTCGTTAGTCCCGTTGCCGCGTTGTTTGTTTAAGGGACACTCGACTGGTACTTGCTTCTTGCAAACATGGGGACTGCCTGACTGCTCATCTCGTTAAAACGGAACTCTATAGAGAGGATATTACCACTAACTATTCCTGAATCGTTTAATCAGGCTTTAATATTACGTTGTTGTACGAAACTATTTATTTTGGTAATATTTGTTTGGTGTGTAAAATTAATTTTTGGGTTTTGATACCGAATATTTTGTAATGAAAAGATTAAAGATTAGCAATTATGCATTGACAATTTGGGTGGATTGTATTATAATATTAACTAATAACACAGAATTATTTATTTATTTATTTCCATAAACGTGTCATGATTTTACAGGATTTTATAAAATTAAATTGATACGTACGTTCTAAGTATGTACCTAGTACCTACAATTAATAATGACCTTACAGAAGTTATAGTAAATACACCTATCTTAATATTGCGTAAATGCTTTCATTACTTACCAATAATGCAAGACTCAACATAAACAAAATATTTTTAACAAACATCCAATTCACAAAAAAATGTATCAACAACTCCATATAGATCCTCCATAATGAAGACGCGTCAAAGGGCAGCAGTGTACAAATATTTTAGGCGACTAACAATAACTCAGTGGTCGGGACTTCTCGGGACAAATCGAGCGTTATTAATGTGTCCGAAGGTGAATTATCGCGCGGTCACCCTACCGGACAGTGCGATGATGTATGAAACTATTAGTTGCGGAGTAATTCGCTGAAACTCAAAGCGTTCGGTTTGATTAAGGTTGGAAATTAAGGGTTTGGGTGATGGGCTGGCGAGTTGGCTTAGCCTGTATTCAGAAATATTTATGTAAGTAAGGAAGCAATGCTATGAAAAGAACGCTATTTCTTTCTATTTTGATATAAATCAAACCAAAACTCAAAACACAATTTTTGACAGAAAATAACTGTCTTCAAAATTAGGGATAACTGAAAAACTACGAGTCATATCTTGCTCAAATTTAGGGGGGACCACACGACAAGCACCAAACTTCGATTAAAAAAAATCATCAAAATCGGTTCTCCCAGTCGAAAGTTCTGAAAAAAAATACAGTCGAATTGAATACATCCTCCTTTTTTGAAGTCAGTTAAAAATAGCTCACAGCTACTTTATCGATTTTGATAAACGCATACCAATGAATTTTACTCAAGTATTGTTTATTAGGTACATGGTTTTAATGACATTATGCACTCGCAAGCATTGTGAGACCTCACAGACCTCACAGACCTCACAGTGTTATTTATGAATACGGGGGTAAAGTGTTTGTTCATAAGTGCAATAGAGATAAAATGTCACCGTAACGACGTTGGCGCGTGTAAATTAGTTTTAAAATGCATTGTTAAGTTACATTCACGCATGAGACTAAATGATTAATATTCTCTCATAATCCAAGTCGCTAAGTCATACTGCGTAATACTAAGTCTCACGTAAAAAAAATTAAGGGACCAATGAGGATCAGTAAAGTTATAGCAAATTCTATAGAACTAGTATCCACGCGATTCTTTATGGCATATGAATGATATATCTTTTTGAATCATCCAAATCGGACCATTACTTACGAAAATATTAAGTAATAAACATTGCCGTTCCGGCCGCTAAAATTCAAACTACGCGGGCGCGTGTGACGTCACGATTCCCGTCGCCGCCAGTTAGCCGCTGGCAGCGATACGGCGCGCAATGTTTTGTTTGGATAATTGTGACTTTGAAACAAATTAAGTGTCCCATTTGTGCCTAATTCACCTTTTAACTATGTATCAGTATTGTATAGTGCTTAAACGTTCAAACACTTCTATGAAAACGCCAAAAAAAACTATTTTTTAACGTGCCGAAAAACTCAAAACTTCGTAGAAAATGCTATTCCGTTGTAAAAAGACAATAATTATATGATTTATCTTCAATAGTAACTGAGCTGGGAACCATATCTTTAACTTATATAAATTTCGTAGTTGTATCTATATAGCTAGCTGTGGTTGGGCTCCGTAACATTTTTTTTCAGTGGCAGATGGCTCCTCGCTGCATCTATGGAGCCACATCAAAAATGCTACGCTATGTTTGCAGCCTCCCTTTTGAGCAGCACAGTCATGGAAATCCACCTTCTCTACCGTTCAGCAGCAATACGCTTTACTTTTTAGGGTTCCGAAGTAAAATCGGAAGTATCGGAACCCTTGAAGTTTCTTCATGTCCGTCCGTCCGTCTGTAATTCTGCATGGATATACATATGTACACATTTATTAAAACTCGTGGAACCAGAATCGTGGAATAAAATACTGAAAAACTTTTGTTCAGGGTACCTCCCCTACAGGTGTGAGGATGAAATTTTTTATTCGTCGCGTACCCCGTAGTGTGGGATATCGTTGAAAAATGAAAGGGTCTTCGAAAAATATTATGGGTCTTCTAGGACCATGTTTGGATTTAGGGGTGCGTTTGCGAAATATTTGCCTTTATAGTGCTAATTTTGGTCGAGCCCCTACTACTACTCAAAGGATGATTTGTAACGATGAGTGAGAGGGAAATAAAAGCGGCCAAGTGCGAGTCGGACTCGCCCATGAAGGGTTCCGTAGCAGCAAGTAACATAATGAAAGGTAATTTGCGGTTTACGATTTATGACGTATTAAAAAAACTACTTACTAGATCTCGTTCAAACCAATTTTCGGTAGAAGTTTGCATGGTAATGTACATCATACATTTTTTTAAAGTTTAGAAGTTACATCGGGGACACACATTTTACCACTTTGGAAGTGTCTCTCACGCAAACTATTCAGTTTAGAAAAAAATTATATTAGAAACCTCAATATCATTTTTGAAGACCTATCCATAGACCCCACACATATGGGTTTGATGAAATAAAAATTTTGAGTTTCAGTCCTAAGTAGGTATGGGGAAATGTTAAGCTGTTTCTGAGGCTGACTGTTGGTACGTAGGTACTTATTAGGAATCTTTAGGTCTAACTTCTAAGCTGTTAGTAGTAGGTAGGGGTAAGAAAGAATGAATGTAAAGTATACGTACAGGGATATATTCAGAACATATGAATGAAGTGTTTATAGTTTATTGATAAACGAATGTTGTTTTCGGTATTATGTAGATCATTTCGCGGATGGCTTTTTAACCTACTTGCGCTTTATAGTGCATAGTTCCCTACGCTGATGATCTATGACTGAAACCTTAATATTGGTTGTCAATGGCTGTTTTTTAGGGTTCGGTAGCCAAATGGCAAAAAACAGAACCCTTATGGATTCGTCATGTCTGTCTGTCTGTCTGCCCGTATGTCACAGCCCCTTTTTTCCGAAACTACATATAAGAACTATACTGTTGAAACTTGGTAAGTAGATGTATTCTCTGAACCGCATTAAAATTTTCATACAAAAATAGAAAAAAAAAACAATAAATTTTGGGGTTCCCCATACCTACTTAGGACTGAAACTCAAAATTTTTATTTCATCAAACCCATATGTGTGGGGTCTATGGATAGGTCTTCAAAAATGATATTGAGGTTTCTAATATAATTTTTTTCTAAACTGAATAGTTTGCGTGAGAGACACTTCCAAAGTGGTAAAATGTGTGTCCCCGATGTAACTTCTAAACTTTAAAAAAATGTATGATGTACATTACCATGCAAACTTCTACCGAAAATTGGTTTGAACGAGATCTAGTAAGTAGTTTTTTTAATACGTCATAAATCGTAAACCGCAAATTACCTTTCATTATGTTACTTGCTGCTACGGAACCCTTCATGGGCGAGTCCGACTCGCACTTGGCCGCTTTTATTTCCCTCTCACTCATCGTTACAAATCATCCTTTGAGTAGTAGTAGTAGGGGCTCGACCAAAATTAGCACTATAAAGGCAAATATTTCGCAAACGCACCCCTAAATCCAAACATGGTCCTAGAAGACCCATAATATTTTTCGAAGACCTTTTCAACGATATCCCACACTACGGGGTACGCGACGAATAAAAAATTTCATCCTCACACCTGTAGGGGAGGTACCCTGAACAAAAGTTTTTCAGTATTTTATTCCACGATTCTGGTTCCACGAGTTTTAATAAATGTGTACATATGTATATCCATGCAGAATTACAGACGGACGGACGGACATGAAGAAACTTCAAGGGTTCCGATACTTCCGATTTTACTTCGGAACCCTAAAAAGTAAAGCGTATTGCTGCTGAACGGTAGAGAAGGTGGATTTCCATGACTGTGCTGCTCAAAAGGGAGGCTGCAAACATAGCGTAGCATTTTTGATGTGGCTCCATAGATGCAGCGAGGAGCCATCTGCCACTGAAAAAAAATGTTACGGAGCCCAACCACAACTGGCTATATAGGTAGATACAACTACGAAATTTATATAAGTTAAAGATATGGTTCCCAGCTCAGTTACTATTGAAGATAAATCATATAATTATTGTCTTTTTACAACGGAATAGCATTTTCTACGAAGTTTTGAGTTTTTCGGCACGTTAAAAAATAGTTTTTTTTGGCGTTTTCATAGAAGTGTTTGAACGTTTAAGCACTATACAATACTGATACATAGTTAAAAGGTGAATTAGGCACAAATGGGACACTTAATTTGTTTCAAAGTCACAATTATCCAAACAAAACATTGCGCGCCGTATCGCTGCCAGCGGCTAACTGGCGGCGACGGTAATCGTGACGTCACAGCCACGCAGTGAACTTTGTAAGTAATTTGGTCATAACTTCGTCAATTTTTGTCGTAGAACAAAAATTTTTACACTGTATGTTAAGGATTTCTTAGCTCTATAAATCTGCATTCTCAACTAAAAACGTTACGGATCCTCATTACAGAGACGAAACAATTCCATGCAAATAAACGGCCTTATCACTATGGGCGATAATTTTCAGACAACCTTAAGCTAAAAAGCTTGACAATTCAGTCACAGGTGGCGGCGTACAGCAGAAAAATAAAAATTAATATAAATGAACCCTATTGAACTACTATTTGGACTTAATAAAAAAAAAATCTATTATTATAGTTTTTTACACTCAACTCGAACATTACGACACCTTAGCACCTTAATAATAATTACGAATAATAAATAAATAAATGCTTACAGACTCATACCCCGCGGTTGGTTATTTACTTGTGTCGCGGGTGACATGGACTACACATATAACACATCACAATAACACCCATGACCCGTGTACAAATATTTATCGGTCACATAAATATCTTCCCCGGCCAGGAATCGAACCCGCGACCCCTCGCTTCGCAGACAAGTTATTATAATTATTTCAAGTCCATAATCTCCCGTCCATCATTCCAGGCCAAGATGAGCACGGGCGACGGCAGCGTGCACCAGAAGGTAGACGATCGCCTGGGACACCACCAGTCCATGAGTCAGATGCTGTATGGAGCTGGGTTGGGGCCTGGCCGGTCAGGTAAGTACAACACTACTGTTCTAGGTGTAATTTATGAAAAGTTTTATGAGCTGACGATCCACCTGATGGTAATTGGCCATGGACATTCACCCGCTCGAGACAGTCGTCAAACGTCTCGATTCCAGCTTAGAAGTCAGTTTTTCGTTCTTTCTTTCTATCGGATCGTCGTGCCAAGGGACCTGGGTTCGATTCCCAGCAAGGTGGAAAGAATTACGAGTATTTTTTGTTCTCGGTCTGGGGATGTGTGTTTTTGTCTTTGTGGTGTTCAAAGAGAGTCCTAGTATGGGGCTATGAGTATTAGCGTTGTGTAGCGCTATTTGATTTAAAAAAAAACATTGTGTGACACTAGCAATTGCTACTATTTTCCATACCAGATTCATAGCATAGTAATGGTATGGTTCAGTGTAGTAGAGGCTTTAGAAGCTCATAAAGCTTCACACAATTAGACCCCTGCACTGGGATTCCCTATCTTTGACATGGGCAACACAAAACAATGGCACCCATGGAAAACAAACATTCACCAAAAATACAACCCGTAATCGAACTCGGGACCCTACCAACTAAGTCACACCGTCAAACTGATCAAGACATAACTCTATTAATATCGAGGTGTGGTGCAATGGATATCATGCCGCACTGCCGCGTCGAGGGTCCTAGTTTCGATTCCCAGCGAGGCGGATATTTGAATGTTGAGTTCGAATTTCTGTTCTGGATGTGTTGTTGTTTCTTGTGTGGTCCATAGCACCCATGACACAGGGAATCCTAGTGATCGTCTAGTATGAGTGTGTAGCGTAATTTATGTATTTATATCGCAGTCACAGTAACTCCAGTCCATAATTCCAGGGTCCTCCTCCTCCTCGCCGGTGGGCAGCACCAACGCCAGCGGGCTGCTGGTGGTCCCGCAGCCGCTGGGCAAGGGTCCTGCCAAGCTACAGCCGCTGCACGCCCACGCCAGGAAGTACCACTGCAAGATGTGTCCGCAGGTAGGTCTGGTAGCTGAGACCAATGATCAATGATATTTAAAAAATATAGATTCGTTATACCCTTACAAATGAACGAAAAAATCTGTTCCGAATAGAGCTACACACACACGTTTATCTTTTGTTTCACTACACCAATCACATTGGTATAATACACGAAGGCATTTAAGCTGTATGTCAAATGTCAAGCATTTCTGACAACAACAAAAGCTTATCGTCTTGTATTGACAGAGCGACTACTAGCAAAACGGTCAATTGCCTGTTCTTATGCTCTTCATCGTCGGCGCGCTAATGACATATCTACCTCTTTTTTACATCATAATATCATTGGCATAGGATTGGTTTCAACCCATTAATGGCCCACTACTGAGCACGGGTCTCTCCCCTTGAGGAGGCTTAGAGCATACTCCACCACGCTGCTCCAGTGTGGATTGTTGGAAGGGTTAGTGGCCAACCCAAGTGTCGGAAGTTTTTAAGCCACCCGAGGGCCTCCGACATGGCTTAACGATAACAACCGGGACCGACGGCTTTTTACGTACCCTCTGAAAACGCTTAAGAAATTTTTGCCACTAGCGGAGAGAGAGAGAATAAGTATACGTGAAAATAAAATAAAACATTAAAACAAAGCCTTTACGTTATTAAAGTTACAATACAGTTTAAATAAATAAACGAAGGAACGGAAGCGACGACGCCGCGCGCGACGTCGCGGGCAGTCACTAGTCTAATATAAACAATCGTTTATTAATATCATAACCGACGGCCGTCTGAACCCATAAAACCAGGCGCAGAAATACTTAATATCAGACAGATCGGAATAATGTATGTTGTCACAGTTACACTGTGTTGTCAGGCATTATATAAAACTGCTAGATTATAGTGATATTGGCTCGGACGACAACTACGGCTTGGGAATTGACGACCTTCAGATGATATCCGCAGGATTCAGAAGAGTTAGGAGAGCTGAGGACAATGGTAACAATTTGTAAATGCCTTAGAAAAATTATTATAATTATTATGTGATTCATAAAATTGCCACAATTTTTTATGGTTTCTGAGGGCTTAGCAAACTTTTCCTAAAATCGGATAAAACAATCCATCCACCCTTTTTTAAAATAAAGAGCCAATTAAGTAAGATATTAGTTGCCCTGGATAACTTCTACTTAAATTATGTGATTCATAAAATTGCCACAATTTTTGACTATTTCTGTAGCAAACTTTTTCTAAAAGCGGATAAAACAATCCATCCACCCTTTTTTAAAATAAAGTGCCAATTAATTAAGATATTAGATGCCCTGGATAACTTCTACTTAAAGGTCAAAAGTATACTCCTTTATAACCGTTACCGAACAAAGTTGCAGAAACAAAACAACACATTTGAAACTGAAACAGCTTGCATAATACATTTACAGCCGAAATAATCATTCAATAGTAGGTTTGTTAATAATTCTTATAAATTTTATCATACAGTTTAAAATAATTTCACTTATTAGCAACTGTATCTCACGAATGTAAAAAAATCCTTTTTTTTATAATAACTTAGATAACGCAAAATGAGTAGCAAATTCATAAAATACCTAAAATATACTTTGCAGCAACATACAATATCGACATTTCGATCTCAGACTATCGACGTGTCAGAGCGACCATTTCTTTATGATAAATGTGAATTTAATATGTGCCTTCAAAGTATTCTCATGAAAATACACGCATTGACTGCGACGCATTATTAAAAAGATGGCACGGGCTTACATACAATAACCGATTCACTCTAACTGGCAACGGGTCGCTGATTACTTTGGTTCGATTAGTGACTCTTTGCTCGTTTATTGGCTAATCTTTAAACAATAGGGTGCGTTTCTACAACCAGAAAAAAAATTTAGGTAGTAAATGCTTAGCTTCACTAACGCTTTCTTGTGTAACTTCTAAACACGTCAATTGTATTTAACGGAATCCTGTGAATATTAAAGCACATAATTTTATTAAGTAACAAGTTTGTTTGTAAGGGGCCATCCATAAATTACGTTACTAAGGATGTATGAAATATGAATGTTTGTAACTCTTTCACGCGAAAACTAATGAACGGATTTTCATGAAATTTAGCCCACAGGTATATCATGTCTCGAATAAGATATAGGGTAATTATTATTGAGGAATACGCGGTCGAGCGCTGAGGGTTTATCTTTTTACGAAAAAAATCCAACTAAAAAAAATAGAAAATAAATTTGAATTAAAAATCGTGATTTTCTATAAAAGATATAAAAGATTTTCTATAAAAGCGTGTTTTTTAGTTTTTTTTTTTTAACTATTATTTATTTTACGAAAGGTTTCCTTAGACATCTATACTAATATATAAAGAGGAAAGATTTGATTTTTTGTTTGCATTGAATAGGCTCCGAAACTACTGAACCGATTTCAAAAATTCTTTCACTGTTGGGAAGCTACACTATCCCAGAGTAACATAGGCTATATTATATTTTCAAAAAAATTAGGGATCCTTAATAAAACCCCAATAAGGTGTAAAAAATAAGAAAACCGAAGCAAAGCGAGGGCGGTTACTCGTTTTTTATAAACTCGTTGTCGGCAAAGAACAGAGTAGAGTACTAATTAAAATAACGGCCAGACAAGCTCTTTGAGTAATTAATTAACAGACAGGCTACGGGAGTTATCTGTAGTTTATAATAAAATATCATATTGATTGTACAGACATTCATTAATAAATGTATATTATATCACGGTCTTGCAAGTTTTATGACAAATACCTTCAAAATATGGATCCATTAATTTCTTATAACAGGGGTATACAACAAATCTTAGCTGATTTCGATTAGTCCTGTTTTTGCACGTTTTTTATGATTTTTCTTGTATTAACTTCTTGGTTTATAAAGTCCACTAATGCTCCAAACTATTATTATGTTAAAATGTTTCAGTGGAAACTGTTATGCTTTATGTTTCTTGTATCTATATGATGGAATCTGTAATACAAATGCTGTTTGTTTCCCAAATAAAATAAAATAAAATAAAAATAAAAATAAAAATAAAAATAAAAATATTAAAACACTGAACTGTTTAAAAATATATATGTTTAATTCGATTGGTACTTAAGCTATTGTCTTATAAATTTCTAAATTTAATACGCATTGCAAACTTAGCCCCAATTACAAAACAATCCGATAACCGTTGCTACTTAAAAATGCAGTTATTCCGAACATTTCAAATGATGCTTTGTTATGAAGGTGTAGGGTCCAAATTCAATGACACATAAATTTAAAATAGCGAAAATCATGGCCGTGAAAGGTGCGTCACTGTTAATTAAATTACAACTTTATTACTTAAGAATAGGGATGAAATTCCCGTATTGAGTAGCTTTTTTTATTTTAAGGCTTTCTAATCAAAACCGGGAGCGAAAGAATGTCATCGCAAAAATTCCGCGTGCCCCAGTGCGGTGTAGGACGGACGGACAGACAGACGGACGGACAAAAAGTCGCTTCGACTAATACTTATTGCGTTTGTGTAAATTTTCGAATTCCATGGATGTTACGCTTTTGGAACTTGCCGGTTGGCTGTGGTTCGCAACTTTTGGTTCAACAAATTTTTATTTAATTTATAGGGATTTTAGTTAAATGTAGTATCCAGTTTTGCTTTTTACTATTTAACGGTTTTTAGTTTTATGTAGTACATAAAGAAAATGCTTTAACTTTTTTTATACTTTTGTTTGTAATGCCCATCATTTTATCATTAAGATTTGATGAAATTAAAAAGAATATAAGTATATTATTATAATATGATGATGTTGATGAATTGAGGTAAGAGTAATTTAAAAGATGAAATTTTTAACTTTACATTAGGATTAGTTAATTTTAATGAACAAATTTAAAACTACTTACATTGTATAATATAAATACTTTAAAGTAAAATTTAAATTATTATTATCATTAGGATTAAAATGAGTTAAGTAGATAGGCACATCATTATATCAGCGATAGAGGCATTAAACATTATAAAACAAAATTATATAGTCGTAGCCGTATCAGAACAAAACGTTACATGCAATAAATACAAACAATTTATTGAGTGTTGTCATTGAGATTTAAGTGCCTCATATTGGTAATCATATTGGTAATTCAGATTAATTATAAATGTATTTATATGTTTATCAGTATTGTTTGTCATAAAGTAAATTAACTTTCATTGACTTTGTCAAAAGTATGTTATAATCATACATACAGCTATTTACTAAAAATTTACACATCTTTTTTTATTTCTAAAATGAATCTCTGACATTTTTTTAATTAACCATATTACCCACACTTACAATTCAACTATTATTCCAAACAATCAAATACCCAATTCAACCAAATTTTCCTGAAGTCGATTATTAATTTGAAAGCGTGCAAGGTTTCCGATTCCTTCCAATCCATCAACCCTTTGTCTAAAGCCGCCAGCCGACATCAAAATGTTAAAGTCTGAAAGTAGAGTCCGACTTATTGTATTTTTTATTAAATTAAATAAATTTTGGAGAAATGTGACAAAAAATTTTAAACAATAGAAGTCAAACTTCTTGTCATAATTACGTTTTTAGGTAAAATAACTGAAATAGTAAAATTTTATTCAATAATGCAATAATTATACTTTATAATATAATAAGGCTAAAAATTTATTTCTTTTTTAAAACACGCCGGGTATATCCACTAGTTAATAATAAAAATAAATTAGTTTTGGCATTAAATGTGTATTTGCCTTTAAATTTTTTGCATTTTGTTGCAGCCTTATTTTTAAATTACAAATTAAGTACGATAAAATACACTTTAAAATTGTTTACCGATTATCGACCGTTAGAAAATATAACGCATTGAATTATGGAAGAAATTTTATCTTTAGAATTTTTTTAAATTGGTGTTGTTGAGGCACGGGAGTCGGGCAATTAAAATGCGGATATGCGCGATACCATTTAATTCTCAATTTAATAAGAGTTACAAATTATGCGACCGTCCGTAGCCCGACAATCCCGAGACTAGCGGGTGCGGTGCATTCGTGCATTGTACATGCATATAGGTACATATATGTAGGTTTAGTCGTTAATACATTATGTGTAGTCCCTACAGTGTAAACTGAATTTCACTTATCCCTGAGATATTCCTAATCTGTTACCAACAGTAAGCCACAGATAAGGTTACTAAAACTGTCAGTAAGCTACTGTTTAACCTCACTAGTAGCCAAGACCATATTTACCTACATATAAGTTACGTACGTGTTATATACGTATGTATGAGTTGAACATAATTTTCTAAGTCGATTATAAATTTCATTACCAGCTTTCCCTGTGTGTGTAATTGAAGTTTCACATTCATAGATTTATATAGCGATTTGCATGAACATTTAATAAAATCCTCGTCATTAACAACGCATTAGAAGTACCATTACTGGGCTTTTGGATAAGTTATTAGATAAATTATATAGGTTTCCAGTTGTGAAGGGGTCAAAAGTAGTTCGAAATGGCTAATGTAATATTACTCGTGTACGCGACTGAGGCGTGTGTCGCTAGTTTATTTTTCTTTGAACTTGGTTGGACACGCTACCGTGTGTCTAGATAAAATAAATCCTCACACTACGTTGTGACTTTTTACGTTACGGCAACTAACTTAAGGATTATGGTCAGTTAGAATATTGAAAACAGCGGTAAGTCGATCAAGTACTTGGGGAATAAGACGGATTTACAAGATCAGAGTGTCTATAAATTAATAATGTTACAAGTGTGTTATTGTTTGTTATTATGCTCGTGAATTTTCAAAATACATATTTGCAATGCATAAAAATATGTGTGTGAAATATATAATGCCTCAGCCGATAATCAAACCCAGGAACTCCCGTAACACAGGCAGTGTCACATTTATAAGACTAACTTATGTAGTAAGAGGAGTGATTTAAGTAACCGTTAAGTTCCGTATGTAAAAAAAAATGCAGACAATAACCTGTTTGAAAATTTTATTTTTAGATCATCTTTCCCTCTCAAACCAACGCCTATCAATAAGATCCTAAACGCAGTCATACAAATATCTGTCATTTTGTCAAGTACCTTCATCCCTTACGATTTGTAACAGCAAATCACTCAAAATCCACCCCTATTCCCAACTCAATAATGTCCATTTCAATCGCAAATACATAAGCAATGGACATTCCTAATAGCTTCAAGGGCTGGATTTCTTCCAAGGCAATTTGAACTGTATTTCTTAATTCTAAGGTATAAATTGAAGTACCGATGTCGTTAGATATGAAATAGCACTTATGTGGGTAGATTTGTCACGAAATGAAAATCGAGCGTCACTTCCGGTTATTCGTCGCTTCCGGATGTCTGTGTGACGTATTGAGTTTTTTTAGATCATTTGGGATTTGGACTCTGAGATTTGGTCCCCAAATCACCATCATTACCGTTAATATTGGTTAGCCCTAGCTTGTTGAGTTTGTGAATCCGTTATTTTATTTAAGTTAAGTTACCCCGTATTCAGAAACGACACTTGGCTAAGTAAGGAAGCAATGAAATGTAAGCCTCATTGAGTTTATCCTCTTAATTTTTATTTATTTGTTACTCTCATTGTATCATTTTATTCAACTACATAAAATCAAACTATATTACACAGTCTTCGTAAGATTTGTTCTTAAATAGGCGATTGATCTAAGAAATTTTAGATAATATTTTATACATAGAAATGTGGTAGGTACTAACTTCGCTTATTGTAAAGGGAAAAATAATATTTATATTATTTCAGTTATGTCCATAATGACATCTTTTTTATATGAAACTTATTAGTGGTCTCAATCGTATTATTAACGCCTATATATACATATATCAACAAAAAACTAAAAAGACAAGCTATCTATAACAATTTCTAACTTGCTAAAGGAATAAACATACATTGTTCCGAATTTAGAGATCCTTAGACAAATTTGATGAAAGACTTGTGGCTTGCGGTTTCTGAGAAACGTACCTTAATGGTTCTAATCTCTTTACGGGGTTTTCAACATAATAATCGTAAAACGATTGTGTTTAAACGCTAAATATTCCTCTGGTGTAAAAATTCATTTACCAGGTCTGCTGGAAGAAATATCATTTTGAAATAAGCAGTGCCTATGTACTACTGATATAAATAACGTTTTAATTTAAGTTTATTGGTGTACATGAAATCTATATATATAAAAGAAAGTTGTGTTAGTTACACTATTTATAACTCTAGAACGGCTGAACCGATTTGGCTGAAAATTGGTGAGGAGGTAGCTTAGAATCAGGAGACGGATATAGGATACATTTTATCCCGGAAAATAGACCTGTTCCTGTGAGATAAGGTAAAATTTTGTTATATGTAGTTGATAGATTAGTTATTTATACAGATATAAAATAAAGCTCGGGGATGGATATAGGATACTTTTTATCCCGGAAAATAGACCTGTTCCTATGGGATAAGGTAAAATTTTGTTATAAGTATGTAGTTGATAGATTGAGCGGGAGCGGGAGCGGGAGCGGGAGCGTGAGAGGGAGAGGGAGAGGGAGAGGGAGAGGGAGAGGGAGAGGGAGAGGGAGGAGCACACAGAAACTGTAACGGCTAAGAACGGCTGTACCGATTTTAATGATTTCTGATTTGTTACATTCTTAAGCGATACGAAGTTCGCCGGGTCAGTGAGTTTTAAATAAATAAAAAAACACAATCCGAAATGGTTGGTTATTTGGTAATTAAATAAAAATTATACTTTACTGTGTAGTAAATAAACGTAAATGTTAAATGAAGTTATGGTTTAAAGTTGAATTACAAGTCTGAATTGAATAAAATTAAATGAAAAGCCTTGTTTGAATTAGTTTGAATTATGTCTATTAAATTGTTAATATTCTTTTGAGTGAGGTTGTATAAATTAATAGATTAATGTTGTGCGGAGATAATTATGGTTTATTCCTGTCCTAGCACCATTCTTACTACGACGGGTAATTATTGCCCGTTACTACTGCAGTTGAAAGTAGTAAGAAGGGAATAAATAAACTTGAAGTGCGAGTTAAACTCGTTTGGAGAGGGTTCCGTAGGTTGATTATGTATTTGCCGTTATTTTTCTATTTTATTTATTTTTGGCCTTTTTTAAGATAAACTTCTTATAGGTTTTCCTGTAATACTCGTATATAATTAAGAACTATTTCCTGTATTTTTCTCAAAATTCTAGCCTCAGTAGTTTCGGAGATAAGGGGGGAATGGTCAATTGTCGTCTTCAATTTTCGTTTTTTCTTAAATAATCTTAAAACTATCCGTTGTAGAACTACAAAAAAGTATATTTAAGATTCTTACAATAAACCCTTTCATTTGACATGCCACACGATACGGTTTGCAAAACAGTTTTTTTATTATTTCATAAAAAAAATATTTTGCAAAATTCATTTGTTTTATTTATACCTTCAACTTTGGCTCACAAAAACCATATGAGTACCAAACAACTCACTTGATCCAGTAGTTTCGAAGAAAATGGGCTGTGAAGGGCGGTAGCCAAGACACACGAGTGATCCTTTAAGGGTTCTGTTTTCCATTTTTTCGTTCGGAACCCTAAAAATTGCTGTAATTTTAATTATAACTTTACAATTTTTTTCTAAAAAATAGCGTATCACAGAATCGTAATAGTACGAAAAAAATCACAGATTAAGTAATCAAAACTGACATAGATTACTTCTTATTAAACATGTCTTAAACACATAAAAAATATCACGGTTGTTGTCACAGCATAAATATCAAGAACGTGTTATCACCTAACGTATAAAGCATATTCGTGAACCAAAATCGAATATTTCGTTTTATTCTCCTATACTTTCGCAGTTCACAGCAATAGCTAGAACGACTTAAAGGTGAAGTGTCAAATGTAATTCACAGTATTAAGTACTATATAAGGCGCGTGCAAGCCAGCAGGTGGCGTGTGTGTACTAGCAATTATAAGTTGTCACGGGAATCGCAAGCCCTTTATTGTGGGGCCATAAAATACTTGGTTTATGAGCTGTGAAGCTTTATACATATTATGCCACTCTTGCACCAACAAGCCTTAGGTATAAGAATATTGACACGTTGCTACCGTTGAAAACGATGGAATACGTCATTACTATTATCATCACTTGGTACATCATTAAAATATCATTATTAATGAGATATAATTTGACTTTCATGCAATTGTGTATGAATAAGAGAAGTTGTGTCAGTGGAAGTGTCTTTTTGCTTGTAAGTAAGCGTTAATAGTACATAAGTGATTTCATTTTAATTAAAAATTCGAATTTATGGAAAGATATATTCTATTCTAGTCTTTTACTGTTGGCCTCATTCGAAGGCTCAAAGTTACACAGCGCGCTATGGAACGAGCTATGTTAGGTATTTCACTACGAGATAAGATTCGTAACGATGAAGTCCGTAGGCGAACAAAAGTTACCGACATAGCTCGTAGAGTTAGCTGGCTGAAGTGGCAATGGGCAGGCCACATCGTTCGAAGGACAGATAACCGATGGGGTCGCAAAGTCCTCGAATGGCGGCCACGTCTCGGTAAAAGGAGCACTGGTCGCCCCCCGACCAGGTGGACTGATGACCTGAAGAAGACGGCGGGAAGCCGCTGGATTCAGAGGGCCCAGGACCGGTCGGAGTGGCGCCAATTAGGGGAGGCCTATGTCCAGCAGTGGACTTTAAAAGGCTGTTAGATAGATAGATAGATATATTCTATTCTATTATTCTCCAAAATAATTTTAACGGTTAGTTTGACGAACTAGATAACTAGTTTCATTTATTTTGTTTCTTTTATGTATTTTCAATTCGGTCAACTTAACTGTTCCAATTTCAAATTAAACTAAATAAAATAACAAATCAAATAAACAAACAAAAAATGTAAGACTATCTCAGATAGTCTTCTTTTATTTATTTTAAATGAAATCGCAAATTTCGTCGTAGTTTTAAACACAAGAAACGACATAATTGAAAACTAAAAACTCGAAAGCGGCGCAAACCTCGCGCGAAATTAACTTTACTTTGATTTTATTTATCTGAATTTAATCGCAAAAGCGTCTTCTCGTTTTTAACCCAATAACAATACCTTGTTAATATTGTACAGTAAGGGGCCATCCATAAATTACGTCACACATTAGGGGGGAGGGGGGGGGGTCGATGTAGTGTGACATTGTGTGACAAGGGGTGGAAGGGGTCCTAAATTTGTGATGTCACATTTCAAAATCGAATAAGGTATGTATAGGTAAATATTAGAAACAATTAATGGAAATACACACTAGGGGGGGAAGACTCACAAATGTGTCCAGCTGTAATAAGGAGGGGGGAGGGGTCAAAAAGTCATGAAATTAGTGTGACGTAATTTATGGATGGCACAATAATCTCATCTTCCGTTGTATTAATAACCGCGGTGATAAACGAGCCATCTGAGGATGGTTACGTGATCAACGGTCTCCATGGACACCATACGATTTCTAGATTATTACACATTTCTAATGTCCCATCTCAGCGTGACTAACGGTTACTTGTATCGCTCCTTAGTAAAGAATCACCATACAAATTCTGTACTAAAGAGCGATTTAAGTAATAGCTGCTAATAGTAAGCTGTTATTAAATTATGGCACAGGAAATCTTAGTGTGGGGCGGGGCTATGAGTGTTTAGCGTTATAATTTATTAATATTATGTATTATATCATCATGGATACCCATGGCCAAGGTTTTCCAACCACGGCTGAACCCGCCAATCCCATGGCCCCATGCCCAACCAAGCGTCACGCGTCACACTGACCACGGTTACATTTCATAATCTGCGACCGTTAAACGATTGCTCAACGCCAGTTTTGTTGCTAACTCCAGAGTTGCCAACTCTACAGTTTTAACTGTAGATTTATAGTTTTTTCGGTATCTTCACAGTTTTAAGTTTAGACCTCCAAATCTACAATTTTTTCTTTATGGAGGTCTTGGTATAAGAAAAGAAAGTGTAACAATTAGACTTTCTTTTCTTATACCAGGTCCTCATTTTTCACGAAAACTGAAGAAAAAATATCACCACCAAAAATTGAAAAAAAATGCACATTCCTGATATTCACCCTTATAATACTAAGGTCATCTATTTTATTCGCTGCGTAACCCAAACTTAGGATTAAACGATCTACCACAACCATAAAAGGCACTTTAGTCAGAAATTAAAAATTGTTATGAGTTCAATGTTACCGATGACCATTTAAAGAGATTTCATAAAAATATGACGATTTTAAAAATAAAGATGAAACTGAAATTCAAGATGATGTGCAGATTGAAAACGAGTCAGTTTAGTAGAAATTGTGTAAATTTATAAAGATTTAAAGTTTATTTACGAATACAAGTATAATTTTCTTACTATATTATGTTGTTTTATTGATTACAGCTATTAAATAACGCAAAATAAGAAAAACTGTAGATTTACAGTTTTTTAAGTAGAATTTTCCAGTTTTCTACTTTATTACTTTTTGAAAGCAGTTCTACAGTTTTAATCTAGATTAGGGTTGGCAACACTGGCTAACTCACACGATATTAACTGAAGTTTTTTTACAATAATTATTCCCTGATTTGCTTCAGGGACCTTGAAATCAATGTAGAATTAAAAATACAATAAATAATTATATGTATGGACATAAAATTTGCTCGCTATTTAACATTAATTAAACATTATCCCATTTTCTCTAATTAAAATTAATATAATTATCATTACTGCTACATAATATAATTATTATTATGCTTAATAATATTATTATTTTATTATTTTAATTTCATGAAAATTAAGGAAGAACAGCAATTCTATTATGTAAAGACTTTCGCTTCTTGTAATTCTGTATGATTTTATGAAGGACAAGACAATTTTATCAAACAAAATACTTTTCAATAAATGCAATATTATAACTTATACTATCTCACTAATATAAGCACATATTTAGCAATACATTTATGCGCGTAATTTTTTCGCTTCTAACACCGTTTCTGAAACATGTCATGAGGGAAGAGACGGCGAAAGAAACTCCTCAATCGCTTGTTCATTATGTACGAGTACCTATTCTTGAAGTAAATTATGTATAAAACAATCAACAATGTTAGTGTCTGTATGTGGATGGACAGACAGAATTATAACAATTCCAGGTGGCAGCTAGTTTTGCCATTTGGCTAAGTCAAACCTACCTTTCTAACTTAAATGCTTTATGTAGTCTGATAACTGCATGTTTCTACTACATCCTGCTCCTACTATATAATATTACGAGTAACCGCCCTCGCTTTGCTTCGGTTTTCTTATTTTTATACACCTTGGGTTACATTATTGGAGTTTTATTAAGGAACCCAATTTTTTTTGAAAATTTAATATAGCCTATGTTACTCGGGGATAGTGTAGCTTCCCAACAGTGAAAGAATTTTTCAAATCGGTTCAGTAGTTTCGGAGCCTATTCAATGCAAACAAAAAATCAAATCTTTCCTCTTTATATATTAGTATAGATAAATGTGATTGTTGTAATTGTTAAAATAAGATGCATGTGGGTGAATATCAGAAACGTGCATTTTTTTTTCAATTTTGGTGGTGATATTTTTTCTTCAGTTTTCGTGAAAAATGAGAACCTGGTATAAGAAAAGAAAGTGTAACAATTCGACTTTCTTTTCTTATACCAGGTTCTCATTTTTCACGAAAACTGAAGAAAAAATTCATCACCAAAATAAAATAAAAAATGCACGTTTCTGATATTCACCCATGTAAGTAACTCTTTCACAGAAAAACTACAGAACGGATTTTAATGAAATTTAGCACACAGATAGACCATTATCTGGAATAGGGTACAGGGTAGTCTTCTAATAGAATAATCATAAAAATGCTTATCCCGCGTTTTACAATCAACCCATACGCACCACGAAGCAATGTACTCAAGAAGCGCATTACAATTTACAATGTAACAACTTTTTATCTTAGATTTATTCACGTCATTTAAACAATATTAATTGAAACTTAAAGTAATCGGATTACAACAGATACAATGACATTATCCAATTTGTCTGTGAGAATTAATGTCATTTGTGTTCGGGGAATCGAACCCATTGCCTCTCGCTTCGTTTGATCGGTGCTGGAGCTAATTACTGTGGGGGAGAGACGTAGCGACTTAATAAGGAATACCTAGTATTGTACTTATTAATTTATAATCACTTTTGAAATATTATTAAGACCCGTATAATAATTATCTTTATCCGATGATAGTTAGTTGGTAGTAACGCTGCGTGCGAAGTAAAGGATCTCAGGTTCGATTCCCGGCTGAGACAGATATTTATCTTACAGATAAATAATTTAATCGTTCCTTAATAAAGAATCACCATACAAATTCTGTGCTAAGGTGCGATTTAAGTAACCGTTAGTGACGTCACATTTCAAAATCGAATAATTGTTATGTATAGGTAAATATTAAAAAACAATTAATGGAAATGAAACTTATTTCGGAACTGCTCTTTTAATTTAATAATTTCTTGGTGTAAAATTTCATAATATGTGACGTCACACTAGGGGGGAGGTCTCACAAATGTGACATGTGACAAATGTGACAAATGTGAAATGTGACAAGCTGTGACAAGGAGGGGGGAGGGGTCAAAAAATCATGAAATTAGTGTGACGTAATTTATGGATGGCCCCTAATTGAGAACATTTAAATGTGTAACAAGATTTTGAGAATGAAGCAGCCGAGTACCTAAACATAATATATCGGTAAAGTTAACGTTTAATTTAAGGTTTAAACCCTTTTCTCGGCGACCGCTAAGCTGATTGTGGTTGTGACCCGGCTCGTCAAGACGACGACGTAACCACATGTAACATGACTTACATTCAGGTACATTAAGACATACAAAAATAATAAGGTTCTTAAGATTAATGTATTATTATTTTGGATATTTACGTTCAGTATTTATTTCTGCTGAAGCGCTCATAGCCCGGCGGCTTGCGTCGATCCTAAGCGATCGACAAAGTTAAGCAACAGCGGGCGCGGTCGGTAGTTGGATGGGTGACCGCTAGTGGCAATTTCTTGAGCGTTTCCGTGCTTCCGAGGGCACGTAAAGCCGTCGGTCCCAGTTGTTATCATAAGATAACAGTCGTTAAGCCATGTCGGAGGCCCTCGGGCGGTTTGTAAACATCCGACACTTGTGTTGGCCACTAACCCCTCCATCAATGCGCACTGGAGCAGCGTGATGGAGTATGCTCTAGGCCTCCTCAAGAGGAGAGACCCGTGCCCAGTAGTGGGCCATTAATGGGTTGAAGCCATTTATTTTCTGTTGATGATTTTTTGTCTTTACTAGTCTTTAAAAAAAACTACTTTCTTTCTTTTTCTTGGCCAGCAATGAATCGGTGGTGCTTTGATGCCACTGGTATCCATGGGTGACGGTGGCGTTACCATCATATTGTTCATCAACCCACTATCGGCTGTTGGATAAACAATTAGTATTCTATCCACGGCTTTGCCCGCGTTTTCCAGGATAACAATTATCCTATAAGTTATTCCAGACCAGGGTCTATCTGTGTGCTAAATTTCATGAAAATCTGTTCAGCAGTGTTTGCGTGAAAACGTTACAAACATCCTCAGATACAAACTTTCACATTAAATTTATAATATTAATATATTTTGGTAAGTTACTATTTTTAAAATCATTAGATTTCATAGATTCAACGATCCGAGAATGAAAAAGAAAAATGCGTGCTTACGATAATAGAACGGCATTTAAATCAGCACCTATTTCTCGGTTAAGAATAATTACGTACAATTATAGAAAATGGTAAACGCTGTCAAATATAATTAAACGATTCCAAATACGAAAATGTTCGTTTAAGTTACGATGATCGTTTAATTACGTTTGGAACGCGATTTACTTATTACATCGCGCTGTTTAGATTGAAAAGGACATAATTATAATTATGCTGTTTTTGTGTTACCAAAACAAATTATCTGTGCAAATGCAATTATCGGATAATTAGGTTTTAAAATGAATATTATTTATTCAGGCGCTAACATTGCTGCATATTGTTCCACGCTGTACATATAGGTTTATTAGTTACCATAAGTTATTAAAATTAATAATTTACTATGTTTCATACAGAGTATTGTTTTTTGCGTTAAAGCTTTTTGAGGTCTACTTCACTAAAAAACCTTCCATTTCTATCCCTTAGAGTAAATAAATATTTTTGGGTAACATCATAACATAACGGAACATCAAGACATGTTTCGGAAATCATCACAGGTGACGAAACGTGGCTTTATCAATATTATTCGGAAAATAAAAGACGTAACGTTGGTAAAAAAATGGTGACTACTTTTTTTCTCGCAGCGAGCATGTGTCGACAACAATGTTGAAAAATCATAGATCTGTTAACTCGGAATGGTATACAACAGTAGCATTGCCGAATGTTTTTCAAACTCTGCGAGAGAGGAGACTAAAGACTGGGCTTCGGGGAATCATGCTGCATCACGACAACGCTTTGTCACATATCCCTCAGAACAAAGGCGCCTCTTGAGGAATCCGGTGTTGAAACCTTGCCCCATTGCAAACACGGGCAGTTAGCTGATTTAGCTCCCTGTGATTTCTTTTTTTCCCGATAATCAAGGAAAAAATAAAAGAGATTTTTTTTCGTGTGCCGAAGAGGCTGTGGCCGCCTACGAAGTCGCAATTTCGGACCTATCAGATCAAGACTGGCAAAAGTGTTTTATACTTGGTTTAGGCAAATGGAAATTTGCGTAGAGAATAAAGGAGAGTCTTTCGAAAAAATGTAAAATAAATATCGTTCATATCCTTAATAGTTTTTTCTTGTCTCAAAACTTATCGAGTTACCTACGTACGGTTACTTAACTATCGTTTGACCATATCCGAAGCTTCTCGCCATAAAAACTTCCGACACTTAAGAAGCCTTCTTTTGTTCTTACATATCACCAAATGTGATGGGCACAGTTATTCAAACTCATACTTATGTAGCACCGGGTAGTTCTGGAAAGAATTCTGATAAATTCCCACAATTAGTTTAGAGGTCGCAAAAACATGCAAATCACGATCTTCCTAATCCTCGAAATCTACATAAAATGGTCGCGCCATACAAATTTCAGCAATGACAAATTACAAGTGGTACCGCATACCGTCCCAAGATCTCTCACGCATCTACACTATTAGCCTGTAATGTTTTATTCAATAATTGACAAGCATTACAATTATTATGGTAAGTATGCATTGAGATTGTGCATGTTGACATAATACCATCAATCTGTTGTTTGATTTATGCTGTGTAGTGATGTTGTTATAACGATGGTTTTGCGACTTATCGATAGATTTTTAAAGGTACCGACAGATTATTATCGTTATACATATAACTATAATAATGTGACCATTATAATTATCAGTGATACGTGTATGATTAAATGATTTTGTTTTTTTTTTAATTCTACAGGAAATTTTTATATAAAAAGTTAAAAGGATTATTTTGCTGGTATTTTTAATTTGATTTAAAAATATTGGTATTTTTTTCCTCAATTCATATATTATAATAGTTAGCTACACGAATTCTAAAGCTTTTTGTGTTTGTATTATTCCCATTTGCCTACACACTTTTTTAAATAGTATGATCGTTAAGTTTTCCCCTTAAAACAGTTTTTTGTCCTTTATACCGTCACAGTAGCAATTGATTTAAAAAAGTACGCGCATGATTCTAGGTAATTTTAGCCAAACCTGCCGACCAAAAGAAAGAAAAGTTATCGTAAATACTGAAAAAAATGCCGTTATATCGATGAAATCTATCGATAAAATCCTCTCCAGCCCTATCCACCACATTATAATGATGGATTATCTCCCTAAGGTGGTTCACAATGCCGCTTCGCACCGCAACGCCTATTAGTGGCGAATGCATTGTCATTTTAATTCCGTGTTTAACTTGCTTGTGCATGCCCCTTTAGGTCTAAGGTTTCTTACTTTGCGAATATTCTGAGGCCGTGATATGAATTCGAAAAGAATGCTTAGTGGGCTTAGGGTCTGACTAAGAACCAGACGGGCCTCCTGATGATAAGTGGTTATAGCATCACTCTAGAGTCTAGAGGAGTCGCCAGTGCAACGCCGGCCTTAAAGGAGAGCTAATTGGTAAATTATAGGTAGAGTTAATTAATTAATACCTATACACAGGAAATCCTACTACGGATAGGCTAACTAGGTTTATCACGGAGAAATGGCGAAAGAAGAATAGCATTAGCTTCAGCATTATTTGAGAAAATAAATAAAATGGATTTAAAGTAAAATGCATTAACAGAACTACAAATATTCCCTAAAAATTGCTGTTTAACACCATGTTGTAAAAGGGGTAATGTTTTTCGCAAATGGTATTTTAACCATGAAAAACGCGATGTTCATCAATTTTTACATAACCAGGCATTCTACATAATCATTTAATTATATTACCAGACGTTTCCTCCAATATTTACCCCTATAATCAGTAATTACAACTCTAGTAGATTAAATTCTATACGTATATTAATAATAATATAATAACGCTTCACACTCATAGCCCCACACTAGGATTCCTGTGTCGTGGGTGCCATGGACAACACACTAGACAAGGACATTCACACCCAGACCGAGAACAGAAACTCAAACTCATCATTCAAATTTCCGCCTCGCTGGGAATCGAACCCAAAACCTTTGGTGCGGCGATCCGGCATGGTAACCATTGCGCCACACGGGTCGTCAAATATTGATAAGCAAGTCTAATTAACTTTAACACTGAAGAGTCGTACTTAACAGTATTATTATTAAATAGATTCTTCCATATCATAAGTTGGGTCACAGTAGCATTTTCGCACCGCAATGCTTGTTAGGAAAGAAAGGGCCGAAACACATTAGCGACAGTCGCATTGTCATTCTAATCGCGTGTTTTAGTTGCGTGTGTCCCCTTGAGGTCCCCTTGATTCCCTTGAGCTCTTATCTTTATTTACTTTACATCTATGTATATATATTATTATGTATCTCTTTTTGAAAGGTCGATATAACCGGAATTTACTTAAAATAACTTTCGCTACTTACTTATTTCTTCTGTGCATATCATAAGGCAATAGTAAGGATTTAAGATACATTTTAATATTTTTAATTTACATAGATCATCTCTAACCTTCAATGCCTTCAGTAATCTAGAAATTATCAACATACTAGTTATGGTATAAAACGCTAACACACACTCATACCCCCGCAGTACCTGTGTCGCGGGTGGCATGGACGACACATATAACACATCACAATACCATCCGTGACCCGAGTACAAATATTTATCTGTTACATAAATATCTGCCCCGGCCGGGAATCGAACCCGGGACCCTTCGCTTCGCAGGCAAGACCGCTATCAGCTAGGCTACAGGGTATATTAATATTTACATATAATTGTGTTTAACAAACATTTTTGTAAAGTAAAACTTTCCTCTGGGATTTTTTTAATAAAAAATTTAATAGGAACACTTCTATTAAAATAATAATACGTTATATAATTATGTACATCAAGTTAATCCATTATCTTTTTTTCAACCATATATTGAACTTTTATTTTTGCATATTTAGTTATTCCTTAACGTAAGACAGTTAAATATCCCAAACACCTTACAAAACGACCTAAAGAAAGGGTTAAACGGTAACAAGAGGTACTTAACCCGTTCGCGCCCACCACAATGCATCAATACCCAATAATCTCATAATAGGCGGATCCGCAAGGGTTGTATTGAAAGCAATCGAAGGGTTTGATTTTTTATTCCTTAGGGATTAAAGGAATCCGATTTTGCATGACAGCTGTTGTACAGAAACAATGTGTTAAAGGAATTTAATAAGACTTGCATCGCAAATAGTTTTTAAATTCACAAGTTCAAAATAGTATCATCTGTGCATTAAACATAAAATGATTATTTTAAATAATTAATCAGCTTTACGAATCAATCCTAATAAATACGTAATCTAACATTTATCATCGATATATACATAGAATGTATCTCTCACATTATTACCTGAGAATCGAACCCAAAACTCTTTCACTACCAACTGAGAAATCGAACACAAATAATGATTCACCGCCATTTTTAGTTTATGAGACAAATTATTTGCAATTTTCCACAATTTAATAAGAATGAAAAGAAATTTCCTGGTATTTTATATTGTCGCAAGCACAACAGTAGCAAAAAATACCACTTAGCTGTAAATAAACTTTGGACACAAAATAACACAAAAAATATCACTAATAACAGTAAATTTTGATTCGAAACGAAACACCTGATTCTTTAAATTCTGAAATTCAACACGAACTAATTTCATAGGTTTTAAGTAAACAAAATTTAGCACTTTAAAGAAAATGTCCAATCGTTCTTTGAATAAACCGTGTTAGTTGTTTTTTTAACGGAACAGAAGCTAACCGCACACAATAGATTTTTTTATTGACTGGTCACCACAAAAACTATCCAATTTCATAGCGAATCGCGGTTCTGAGATCAGTATCGGCGCGTGCGTCGATTCAACTATTGTGGTCGATAAAAGATCAATAGGTTATGATTTGACTAACTACCCTACCGACGCTATTGATGAAATATTATATTTCAATGCAAGGGTTGAATTGAACGTTGACGCTGTCCCTATTGCTGATAAAGAAATTGAAGCCGTGAATATAGCTTTTAAATGTAACCAAATAAGAATCATAATCATAATAAAAGTCAAAAATTTAATTTCAGGTTATCAATGGTGTGATTTACCAAATGCACAATTGTGTTATTATTTCCTTTGTAACGCCCTAGTAATAGAATCTTTTGGAAAGGAAAGGATAGCGGGCATTGTAATGTTATAATACGATTATTGATTGGGATTGACATCATAATAGATATTTTCATAATCATAATCGGTCATGAAAAGTAGCCAATATCTCTTAGTGAATATATTCTTTTACCTAAACTTGATGTATAATATGTAATATTGATGAAGAGTGCATGTTTAAAAATAGTTCATTAAGCAAACTCATAACATGCGAAAATTTTAAAATCGCATGTCGGCCGTGTCCAAACGTAATAAATATTTATGTTGAAAAAGTTTAATGTATTTTAATGTAAATTAAATTATTAAGTTAATTGGACGTCCGCTCAATGCACCTGTCGTTGAAAATATCGTGAAGACCCTGAGTTAAGAAATAAAATTATCATTTCAACTTAATACAGAAATTATTAAATGAAGCAAATAATATTAAAGAAGTAATTAATTTCATCGTCTAAGCGCTTAATCCGCGGTTAATCCAGTTAAGCTTAAACTTCCGATGACATTAATACACAAATTGTTCAATGAATAAAGAAATCTTCGGTCAAAGTTATTTTGAAATTTATAATAAAAACCTTAATCAATAATGTTCTTAATATATATAAATTACGTGTCACGTTGTTTGTCCGCTATGGACTCCTAAACTACTGAACCGATTTTAATCAAATTTGCACACCGTGTGCAGTTTGATCCAACTTAAAAGATAGGATAGCTTACATCTCAAAATAATAAAAAAAACTTTTGACAGAACAAACTCTGTCCGGGCAGCTAGTAATAATATAAAGTAAATAAAAAAGTAAGATATTTAAAATTTCCAATAACGTTTAATATACATATAAACTGTATTATAACGGTTTCTTCAAAAGACAGTTACTAATAAAAGAGCTGATGAATGCACACGGACATCCGCATCCCCGTGTTCTCACGATTTTTTTAATTACAACCCAGCAGATGTTTTGTTCAGCGATAAAAAATAAAGCACCCGATCTACAATAAAAAATCTTCACTCTTAAATATTCGTCAAACAAAGAATAATCAAGGATGACGCGCATCAAAACCGGAATTCAATTAGATATACAAAAGAAATTATTTGCGGGAACGAACTTCTTGTTCCATATGCCTTTAATTATTCACCTTACTATCAAGTCGTAGATTCACCCGAAGAAAACGACTCACACGATACCAAAAGCATCACTAATGACACTAACAAAAGCAAAAAACCTGACCCCTGAAGCTTTTATGAATCAAATTAAAAATTTCGCTGTCCTTAAAATAAAGCTCAAAGTAAACACACATACTTCAAAAGACAGTCTTAGACTTTAATATGCAAAGCAGTATGCAAAATTTACTGATAGGGTCACCGAAACTGGCTATGCAAATCTCCGTGCGAAGTTAAAAGTAAAAAACAAATAGAGAAAAAACCGCTTGTATGGGAGAGTGATAAACATAAAAACAATTTTTTGTATTGTTGATTCGCTTGCATATATTAAAAACTAGCGGGCTCAGAGTCGTCCCTTGTGTAGTTCCTTTCTCACAGGCTAGGTTCGGTATGCAAATCGGTGATACTACTTAATCTTTTATTTTAATGGCATCTTATTGTGTTAAATCCTTTCAGTCTTTGTAGGGAGGGTAGTCTTGAGTGATGAGAAAAAAAAATGGAGTGTATAAAATTAATGATTCAACGTATGCAAATGCTTTACTGTCTTCCACTGTGGGAACTAAAGGAAAAGTTCGCGAAGTCCTTACAGGAACCGTTAACGAGATTCTGAAGATCTTGCTTTAACGATCTTTATAAGAATACGCCGAGCTTTTTGTCTCCATTCAATTCAAGTGAATTTTGGTTGCTGATGATTACATATTGCTTGGTGTATTACGTAGGTCACTCGATAAGTTTTGAGATGCACGTAATTTAAAAATGGAATGCATCTGTATTATATATTTTTCAAAAGCAAATTTATTTAAAAATGGAACGCAAATAGCCAGGTTGCTGGTTTTAAAAAAATATGATGTTCCAGTCATTTAACTACGACGGTTCCCGCGTTTTTCTTTGCAACTTTCTGCTGGTCAGTTTTAATCTGTCAATACGAAGCGCATTGACTTCAATTGGTATTCAGTGACCATCGACTACCATACCATGCTACTACGACTATTATAAGGTCTGCCGCATGGAGGGTTCAGGTTCAAATTTTGCACCACCTTCTATTTTTTTTAGGTTAAAATTAATAATTATGTATACCATATTTTATGAATTTTATATATTTGTCACATTTATCGTACTAGTTATGTCAAACAATACATCAAACTATATGTTTTCATAAAATACATTAATGTAAAGTTCATAAGCATTTATCATAGCGCACTTTTTGTCATCTGTCTTAACTAACGGATTCTCTTGTTAAAATGAAAGAAAGATATTAAATTTTTCGAAATGTATTTTATTGTACTGGGACAGCTTAATTTTATTATAAAATATTAATTAAAATATTAACATAGGTATTAATATATTATAATATTACCATATTATATATTTAAATATTTATTTTAATATAATATCACAGATAAATCACAAAATATGAAATTAGGATTATATTGCGTAGGATTGAGGTCACTGAGGAGTCGATAATGATTGTGTAATGTATTCATTGCAAAGTTGAATATAGCCTTTAATATAAAAATATTTAATTTAACATAATTTTAATTCAAAACTTGACAGAATTAAATATGCCACTGACTTCTAATTAATTACTAAAGTTAGAGATGTCCCTTAATTTAAATATTTTATTTAAAAAAAACAAATCGCATAACAAGTATTGCATGCTTAGTGATTTTAGAGTTGAGACATAATAATATGATGAATTATTTTTAACGTACTTATTTATAATCGTTTTTATTATTTAGGACGTGAGATACATCCATCCAAATGCAACCTACTGAACAATCGAAGTTGTGACCCTAGGACTCTCCTGAAAAAGATCTTTGCTTTCTATGATGCCTGTAAATGGACAACGGTGACCATATACTCTAATGGAGGCCATACATGATACACGGTCAAGTGTACTTGATCAAGTCTGCAGTTTGACTTTTCAAATTTTCAGTTTGACTTGACGCGCCATCCAGTGTGCATGAGATACATATATGGCCAGATATTTATACCGTGGCCATACACGATCAAGTATACTGGATGCCTCGTCAAGTCCTCTTGACGCTTGATTAAGTACACTTGATCGTGTATGGCCTCCATAAGATAGACCTATGTTTCTTTCTGTTTCTCTTCTTTCTTGGCCGGCAACACATCGGTGATGCCTTTGGTGTGGCTGATCTCCATGGGCGACGGTGACCACTTACCATCAGGTGACTCACCTGCTCGTCTGTCAGCTATACACATAAAAATATGTAAATTATGATTTTATTGTAATATAATTTGTAGTCGTAGAACTTCATCCAAATATAATTATTTAAATAATTTTCTTCTGTTTCAGGTACGTTTCGTTTCAACTTCTTATTTTATCAGTAAGTACATAATATTATCAAACCTCCGTTTACTTAGATACTTTAAGCACACAGTAATCCTCCAGAATCAATAAGCTTCGTAAAAATACGTTTTACTTCACTTACAGGTAAGTTCGTTTAATCGTTCAATTATTGATCGTGATCTAAGGTAAACCTTACGACATCTATCGGCGTTTAAGAGAAACTAAAATCGTAGTTCACACTGTTTCTACTAGATGGCTCTAGCGGTACTATTTCACGCTCGATGTTTATTGTTGACTTCATGACTTAAGAGCTTTTAAATATGATTGTCTGATCTTCAAGTTCTAAAACATAAGGTAATAATGTATTAATAGGTACTTAATTTAAAAATTATCTTATACTCGTACCTACCTAAAAGAATTGAAGAATAGTTGCCATTAAATGTTGCCTATAGCATTAATACTGCTGTAACTGCATCATCAGATTTCTCTCTCCAGGAATGTTAAATGATAGATATTCTTTGCAAGTATTTAGTATATTAATCTAAATATTTATAATATTTATTTTAAAATCTGATAGCAACGAAAACTAAAATAAATTAATCATTGTAATTTTCGTGAATCTTAATGTATAAATTTACATATACATTTCAATAAATATTTGCATACCTACATATTGTGATAAAAGATAAGAGATAATCATTAATTAATCTGTATACTGTAATGTAAACTAAATGGTCGAAAATCCAATCAAATAAATTAACCTTTACCAAGCCAGAAATACAATAAAGTAGCGAAAGCTATTCAATCAACAGAACTTGTATTTTTATGAAAATAAATTATTATCAACACCATAAAACCTGTGCGCACGCGCATAATGCTACGCACACAAGGACAGATGAAGAATACACAGACACACAACTACGAACAAACTGAACGCACACAGTGAACCGTCGTGAAGAATGACTCGGGCCATGTGGTAGCCGCCGAGTATTTTGACGAATTCCGATTAGACCATAGTGTGTTTTACGTCAGCAGTAGCGGTTGGTTATAATAATACATGTTTTTGGTTTCTTAACTTTTTATGTGTATGCATTTTTAAAACGTTTGCTGGTCCCTAAGTTAGTTTACTGGTCGCTAAGTTAGGTGAAGTAGGTACCTATAATATTTTTACGAACAGTTTCGTAAATAACGTTGGACATTATTAGTAATATTGTAGAAAGTATTTTCTACTTTACTACATTTTTAAGATTGGATTGTACTCGATATTTAAGAATTAGGTTGAGGCTTCCAATGTGAATCATAATATAACGGAGGGGTTAGTAACTAAATAAATGCTTGGAGCTGCATATTTCAACCGAAAATGCGTACAGGTCCTCAACAATTAGTATATCACAGTCACATTATGTTATGCAGTAAAGTATTTCAAAGAAAATGTAAACTTTGAAAGGTCTTGTACAATTAATATCCATGAATCATATAATAATTTAGACTACATGACATAACATGGCTCCATGGATAACTAAGAGCCCAAACTCCCCTACTTTGAACGTAGCCTCAATGAACCACAGCATAATTCCAACAATGTTGTTAAATCTTTTCCAAACTACTAGGCAAAAAATCTGGAATGGAACTACAACTTCCAAACTCTGATTGTAACTAAATGTACTAAACTAGGAAACTCAAAGCTCGCTATTTTTTTAACAATTGCTAAAATCAACTTCTTACTCCTTAGTTACTACCCTTTAAGATTCTAAATTCTATATAGAGTAAACTACAGTACTTCAATTCTACTATAATACGAGTACTCACAATATTTATTTTGCATTCCGATTCACTGTAATTTAAAATCTTGTATTACAGTACTTCAATTCCCATTTCCTACTACTCCTGCCGTATTAACGGATACGGCGCCTCCCATGACGCTTGCCGGCGGAGGGGGGGCGCAAACCTGATTTTCGGTCTATGTTGACCTTGCAGCGAACGCATTACGTCACATGTTATAATGCCTTAATTCCTCACCTTCTTCAAACGACATTACACCTTAGCACTCTTAGAATAAGGCTGAGTCGTCGTTGGTTACAATATATGCTCGATCATTGTTATTTCAAACCGTAAGTGCAGATCAAGCGCTATCGATTTCCAACTTTATGTTGATAACAACAACGTCGAAATTAGCTCGTACGGTTTCAGAACTTAATCCATTATGTAAGTAAGGCAGGGGTATAGTATTTCGCTACCTACGCCGGAGGTTTTTCCGCCTGTGCCTTTCCGCATTCGGCTCATTATCGCACAGTTGTTCTTAACGCTGTTTGTTTGCGACTGTACGAGTACTTATCGGGAAATCGCACCCGGAATTGTCGCTTTTCCACTTGACTGTAGTCAATAATTGATTTTATTGACGCTTCTTCACTCAAGTGTATCTTAGCAATGAGTGGGGTATTCCAAACAAGACGTAGTAATAGTATGAATGAATAATAATGTCCTGGGTTCAAATTATGTAGCACTGATTTTTATATTATTCACTGTTGCTTTGTGCCAAGAAAACTACCATTAAAGGGTGGGAAAGTTCCCGCGATAAAAAAAAATTAAGATTTTTAAAGTTTATACTATTTATATTTACTTACATGTGTAGTCATTTATACACAATATAATTTTTCACTAAAGGTATTGTTACCATGTCGCCTCAGATATAAATTTTGATAACATTATTATTACATAAAACTGGTTTCGCGATTCGTTTTTTTATGCAAATTGCAATTTGTTCAGTGATTGTACCAGTAATGGACACTTTTAAATTAAAAAGTTTAAAAATATCTCTTAGATTTTATATTTATATAACTAGTGCTCCGCCCACCTTTCCCAGAATAAAAGGTACTTTATATGTTATTCCAGACCAAGCACGAGTGCTAAATTTCATCAAAATTCATTCAATAGTTTTTGTGTGAATGAGAAACAAACATCTATCTTAACACACTTTCATATTTATAATAATAACTATATAATAAATAGTATAAAAAACACAGGTAATTATACTAATTATGCATGTTAATTTAATCAATTGACTGGGATATATTCAATACGGTAACAACATGAAACTAATACAAACATAAACAATAAAAAATATCCATAGTATTTTTCCGACGACTGGTATACTGCCCATCATTGGAGCAATTACCCTACTCATAATATATTACCTAGCTCGAACATACATAACTCGTTCCGAATAAGATTTATTCAGGCCTCAGATTACCTAATTTTAAAACATTTTAATGATTTATTGTTATTTTTTACATACATATAAGGAGTAAGCACTCAAAACTTACAATTTAATTAACTCATAAAATACATTCCCTTAATAATATATTATTTCTCGTATTATCTAGCCTATATAAGATTTACTAAAATACTACTAATATTATAAAAATGAGAAATTTTGTATATTTTAAGGATGTTTGTTACTCTTTCGCGCAATAACTACTGAACAAACTTTTATGCAATTAAGCACACAGGTAGAATATAATACGGTACTTATTATCTTGGAAAACGCAAGCAAAGCCGCGTGCAAGTCGCTAGTCTTGTAAATAACCGACAAACGGACAGACGGGCTACCTGATTGTAAGTGATCCTTTTCCATGGATATTGGTAACAGAAAAGCAAAAGCACCATGCATTGCTGGGCAAGAAAGAAAAGAGAATAAAGAAACATGAAAGAATGTTTGTACTTCGTGTAAATGACGTGTTCAAGTCAATTGTATAGGCTTTTATTAAGTAAGTGTATTTTACCATCCACCACTTCATTGCCACTTTAACCACTGGTTAGGACTACAAATCGAGCATTAGCTTAATTATTATTAAAAAAAAAACAGGTGACGCAGATAATATTTGACCACGTATTACTAAATTTTATATTTAAACTAGCTGACGGGGCAAACGTTGTTCTGCCAAAAAAAATTAGGGGTAGGGGGATGAAAAATAGATGTTGTCCGATTCTCAAACCTAGGAGGAGTTCAACTTCTAACACCGTGACACGAGAATTTTATATATAAGATTTACTTAATTTAATTATACTTATCAATTAGCGTAATAGACAAACATCTAGAAATCCTGGCATTTAAAACAATGTAAATTAAAACAAAACAACTTTCTGATTGAATTCTAACTTAATGACTGAATTAATTTTAGCTTTGAACAAGTCCGATAAAATGCTTGTAGAAAAATTTATACCTATTTGGTATTTCTTACTTATCATCATATTCATCATCACGATAATTTAACAATATTAAAAAAAGCATTCCTCGTTTAAAAGTTGAAAAAATGTTATGTGCTAATAGTATCAATCTAGTGAGTTCGTGAAATGGTCAACATTTTCTAATTAATGTCATTGTCAATTTTGCAGTTTGCCTACAACATTTAGGTATACTCGTACATGCTACCAGAATTCTCAATAACATAAAATATTAGGTATGTATTGAATCATAAAACCACAGACATAAAACTTAATACTGGTTATTTCGGACATCTAATTTATTGAACAGAATAAAATCTCTACCTAATTACGCAAATTAGTTTATTATTAGTAATAAAACAAACTTCATTAACATCTTCACACGATACCAAAAACAATTATTTATTCATGTTAGTTGTTACTCTGTTGTTTATGAACGCTCACCCGCCATTTTGTTTTTTGTTTTACGCGCGAAAAAAGCGAAACCGTACAGATGTTTTTGCTAAAGGTTTTTTCTATAAAATACTGGGTCACCGTGTTTCTGTATGTCCTTTTGACTAGTTTATGTCGAATTTTATTTAAATTCGCCGCTTCTGACTCATGGAAACCGTTTGCTGCAAGAATATAGATGTTGACCGCTAAATGTATTCAAGTTACACATTTTATTCGTTTAATTAGGCCTCGATTTGGTTTTATTGTTTGTTTACATTTTTTAAAGTTCATCGCCCAAGTTTTTTATTTATTTCAAGGAAGAATCTTTATCGTAAACGTATGACAAAGGCGGTTTGGTGTTACTTGTTTCTATTAGCGAGACATGCCTTCTTGCTACCACCCCTCCTTGACAACTATATTTAGTGGACATTTTCTTCACTCATCATAAACCATTATCTACAATTCTATTGGCCATAAAAATACACATTAATTTTGATAAAGTTCTTACATTAAATAAATTTCAAACTTCATTGAAACTTTAGGAAATCGTTCTAGAAGGCATTCAATATACCTTAAACCATAAACTATATTTAGTACCCAAGACGGTATATCTACATGAGTATACAATATTATTTGCCCCCAATCAGAACACAAGTCGTCTCGGAGTCTCAAGCAAAAGGATGGCTAACATGGGAGAAATCATCGAAAGATAATACCAGTAACTTTTACTGTAACGTTTTAAAGCTAAGAGTACGTAAAACACCTAACCCAAACAGAACCTCCTAATAACTCCTACAAATTAATCCAACGAACGTGGTTAAATAATAATTTGTAACTACACGTATCTTGTGTCTCGCCTTCAACTAAAAACCTTGACTTTGTACGCATGACGTAATTTATCTCGAAACATAATGCCGAATCTCGGCGCGAGACACGATACTTCGATTGATCGATAACACACCAAGTGCGTAATATTACGAGGCACTTTGCTGTACACAGGTTGTTAGTACCTTTTTTATGTAGCTGACAGGAGCTGAGGCACCTGATGGTAGTCACCACGAAACAGACATGAAAACACCAAGGCATCGGTTAAGCGATGCCGGCTAAATAGGATGGGGGTACCCGCATTATTTCTCACTCTCTGACAATGCGATCGAAAATTCGAAACACATTTAGATTTTAGAAGGAAGATCTAGCCGGGCCTTATTTATTTATTTATTTGTTTATTTATTTATTGCCATAAACGTGTGATGATTTTAACAGGATCTTATAAAATTACACAATCTACACACGGATGGGTGACCGCTAGTTGCAAAAATTTCTTGAGCGTTTCCGTGCTTCGGAGGGCACGTAAAGTCATCGTTCCTGGTTGTTATCGTAAGGTAACAGTCGTTAAGCCATGTCGGAGTCTCTCGGACGGCATGAAAACTTCCGACTTGCGTTGGCCACTAATCCCTCCATCAATCCGCACTGGAGCTGCGTGGTGGAGTATGCTCTAGGTCTCCTCAAGAGGAGAGAGCCGTGTTCAGTAGTGGGCCATTAATGGGTTGAAGCCACACACGACCCAGGTTGGGCACGGCAGACAACATAATATAAATACAAATCACAAACTCTATCACCAAATAACTTTATACTTTATATACCATACTAAGTGGTACAAAAAAGTGACTTCCAACAAGAGAAACCAGTTGTTCAACGAAAGGCATAACATACAAAAATTAAGTTCACTGCGGAATAAACATAGAAAGATTAAAGTTTATAGTAAAAACTATTCCATGTATCTATTTTTAAATATTTTCACATTTATAGCCGTTCGGTATGTCAATTTAGGCGAGTCTGTTGCCGCTGCTTACTCAGCTATATGTCCTAGGTTCGATGCCGGACCTCAGACATACTCGTGTTACAGTGTGTCCAGTTGTCCATGGGAGACGACAACTTCCTATCAGATGGTTCGTCTTCTCATTTGTATAATACGTCTAGTTCTTTCGCATTCGATTTAGCGCTAGGACCAGTGCATTTAGACAATTAGCAATAGATACACATATAGAATAATATAGAATATAGAATACTTTATTATATTATGATGGTCGAGAATGGTTATTCTTCGATCGAGTGATTGACGTCGCATTAGCGTAATGCGTGCTTCTAGCGGCTAAGGTAGCCATGATTTGTTGTTTGTATGAGACTAGTTTTTTGCTAATGTCAAATCATGCACAAATAAAATAAATAATTACTAAACAACAGCAGAATTCTATCGTTGAACGGAAGGTCCGGTGAAAAAATTGTCTGTACTCTAGAACTTGTTGAGATGTATGTATATCAGGTTTTTTTTATATATTTAAGGGATGCATTTAAAATGTTTAGTGTCCGCGAAGATTTAAGTTTAAAATCGTATATTTATTTATTATCTAACTCGACTTCTTCCAGCACAAAGATTTAATCATAATCATCTCACGAAAACTATTTACACTGAAATAGAGGGCGCGAATGAGACATAAAGTAGGTCCTAAACTATCTCTCTAGGAACAGAAGTCATAGCCACCATATTAACAGGTTTTTGGCTACGCTGGATCCGAGCTCACGACCTGTGCTAGGAACGTCTGAATAACGCTCGGCTCGGTCCTCAAGTATCTGTCATCATCACTCTGGCCGCTGTTACACCGATGTGTAACATGCGAACAAATGCATGGCTCGCTAGGCCGGTTAACTGCCATCCTGTTTTTACACGCTTTATATTAGCTTCACCTGTATGTTTGTTTGTTTGTTTGTAACTTGTAACCGACTCCTTTGGACTTGATTTTGACCCACTTCAAATAGTCAGATTTCTTTCAAACTTCGTAGACTTATCGAGGACCGATGACAATTCAATATTTAAAGAAAAAAAGAAAGAAAAAATCCTTAATTATATTTCAAAAATCAAACTAAAAAATGAAAAAATTAATAATAGTTAAAAAAACTAAAACACGCTTTTATACAAAATTCAACTGAAAAATAAAAAAAGAATAGTGAATTAAGCGTGGGGTGCATGGTGTTAATGAGTAGAAGAGATGATATCTTAAAAAGCGCCCACGCTTTTAATTCACGATTCTTTTTCCTATTTTTTAGTTGGATTTTGTATAAAAGCGTGTTTTTTAGTTTTTTTACGTATTATTTTTGTAATATACTCCTAAAAAGTATCTGAGTATGTAGACTTGTTTTAATCAAGAAACTGACTAAATCGTCCTAGAGGAGGTGAGCATTTTTAAAGGGAAATTAATAAAAAATATATCAATAATAAGACTATGTACCATATGTATGTAAGCACCATCAGGTCGAATTATTGTTAAAATCCAAGTTATATGTAGTTTCAAAACTGATTTGTACTATATACATTGTAGGTGAATTTTATTTTTCCTTACCACCGCGATTTTCAGTTCATTTTAGTTCGTCAGTTTAGGAATAATTTCTGATAATAACGTTACATCACGGAATGTTCATATTAGTGTACATATGGTAAATATGGCACATACGAACTGTGTTAACAGTATTACGCGTCGGTGTTACAGCCGGCCACCGCAATACATCTAAACACCATACATCAAGTGTAGGAGAATTTAAATCATGAGAGCCATAATTCAATTCGGTGTGACATCATCAAACAAATCACATCAGTTGAATAACTACTTATTGAAAATCATCGATCGAAAAATATGAATAATTTAACTCTGTTAGATCGCTATAAAAACATGCCGGTACTCAAATCGTTATGTATAAATTTTAATGGTAATATTTAAGTAGCAAAAAATATATAAAACTTTAATTCAGTGAAAAATAACAGAAAAATTTCGCTTAGTATAAACTTTTCATGTTCCTGTACGTACTTGTCGCGTTGAAAACTTCTTCTTCTTCTTCTTCTAAAACCGATAAAAGTAAATAAGCTTATTGGCATTCCGATAAATAAATAAAAAACGCTTTACACTCATAGCCCTACACTAGGATTCCCTGTGTCGTGAGTGCCATGAACAACACACTAGATAAGACTAGACTACACTAGACACACTAGACACATTCACACCCAGACCGAGAACAGAATTTCAGACTCATCATTCAAATTTCCGCCTCGCTGGGAATCGAACCCAAGATCCTCACGATCAGTCCGGCGATCCGGCATGGTAACCATTGCGCCACACGGGTTTTTTAGGGGTGGTCGTTAGCAACCATCGTTTTTAGGGTTCCGTAGCCGAATGGCAAAAAACGGAACCCTTATGGATTTGTCATGTCTGTCTGTCTGTCTGTCTGTCTGTCCGTCCGTATGTCACAGCCACTTTTTTCCGAAACTATAAGAGCTATACCATTGAAACTTGGTAAGTAGATGTATTCTGTGAACCGCATTAAAATTTTCACACAAAAATAGAAAAAAACAATAAATTTTGGGGGCTCCCCATACTTAGAACTGAAACTCAAAAATGTTTTTTTCATCAAACCCATACGTGACCTATCCATAGATACCCCATATCTATGGATAGGTCTTCAAAAATGATATTGAGGTTTCTAATATCATTTTTTTCTAAACTGAATAGTTTGCGCGAGAGACACTTCCAAAGTGGTAAAATGTGTGTCCCCCCCCTGTAACTTCTAAAATAAGGGAATGATAAAACTAAAAAAAATATATGATGTACATTACCAAGCAAACTTCCAACGAAAATTGGTTTGAATGAGATCTAGTAAGTAGTTTTTTTTAATACGTCATAAATCGTAAACCACAAAAAACATTGATCAAAGTTACAACGAAGTACAAGAACTTTTATATTATGTTAGTTGCTGCTACGGAACCCTTCATGGGCGAGTCCGACTCGCACTTGGCCACTTTTTTTGAAACTGGAAGAGGAGGTGGTAGGTGATAGATAAAAGATAGAAAGATCCCGCTTTTTACTTGATTCTCTTACCACTATCTAACTCTATCAGGGCTACCAGATATAGGTACACGAATTTTGTTAACTTAACTGGATGGTATAAAATTTCTGTGAAAGTATAATATTATGCTAGTCACAAGCATAATAGAATGGCTTTGCTCGCTTTTACCGGGACAAAAAGTACTCTGTACGTCATACCAGATGATCTACTGGCATGGTAAATTTCATCAAAATCCGTTCAGTAGTTTTTGTATAAAAGGGTAATAAACAGCTATCTATCTTCACAAACTTTCCCACTCATTATAATTATGCGATCAATTCAAAAATAAAATCAAAACAAAATAATTAAATCATACAGATATCACTGATTCACCACGTCAATGGAGCAGGAGTTTTCTTTCGTTATTTCTTTTCCTCTATGACAAAGCACCTTTCTGAAATCCTGGTATATTAAAAAAATACGTGCATATCTGTATCAGTGATACCTCTTAAATTAATTACTTAAAATAAATTATTTTAAATTTTTGAATTCTGTACACAAAACAAAAAAGATAGGTATGCAGGGAGAGACAGGTATTCAAAAACCTTCCGTAATGTTTAATGTCACATATTCTATAGGTACGCTTTATATTAGCTTCACCTGTATGTTTGTTTGTAACTTGTAACCGACTCCTTTGGACTTGATTTTGACCCACTTCAAACGGTCAGATTTCTTTCAAACTTCGTAGGCTTATCGAAGACCGATGACAATTCAATATTTAAAGAAAAAAGAAAGAAAGAAAAAAAAACCTGAATTTCATTTCAAAAATCAAACAAAAAAATTAAAAAATGAATTATAGTTAAAAAAAAAACTAAACAAACACGTTTTTATACAAAATCCAAGTAAAAAATGAATTCAGAATCGTGAATTAAAAGCGTAGAGTGCATGGTGTCAATGAGTAGAAGGAATAATATCTTAAAAAGCACCCCACGCTTTTAATTCACGATTCTTAATACAAACTTGTTTTCTATTTTTAGTTGGATTTTGTATAAAAGCGTGTTTTTAGTTTTTTTTTTTACTATTATTTATTTTACGTATACTTATTTATTAAAGTTAAATCATACCTTAACTATCTATCACCAGTGTTTAACAAACTTCCATACTCAAACCCTGAACTGAGCCCACATTACCCAGCGTCTCAAAGCTCCCCGCTCCCCGGCCACATAGCAAATTACGGCGGAATGTCAACGCTCACATCTGCGGAACACTTGTGCTCGTCTAGCCCCTCTGTATTTCATTTATCGAGGCACCGCGACGACAGATTGCCGTGGATAAGCCTTAATATTACATACTAGCGCTCTGTTTGTGACTTTGCCTGCGATTTCCAGAATAATAAGTACCCTATGTCCTATTCCAGATCATGGTATATGTACCTGCAAGTCTATTCTGTTTTGTAACTCGACAGCGGAATCCGCGATGAGTTTCAAAATTGAAGTTCGAGTTCGAGACTCACTTCCCTTCGCAAGGCGTACTAGATGATTAGAGAATGACATATCATGATGATGCAAGTTCGCTTTCGAGTCTCACTTGAGTGAACTTCGATTTCGAGTTTGTGTTTTAGAGAATAACTCTCCTGTGTGGCAATTTTCGTGAAAATCCGTCCAGTACTTTTTGCGTGAAAGAGGAACAAAGATCCATACTAACTTTCTTATTTATAATGTTAGTAGGACTTATCCTGGATTCGCAACCCAAGGAGAGTCGTGGCCTCCGACACAAGATGCACTGGATTACTTCTTGCCAATTCTGGACGCTAAGTTTCTGCAGGTCGTTAATGGCGCCCCACGGTCGTTTGACCATTCGGTATCCCCAAGCACACATGTAGAGTTGTAGACATAATATAGAAAATGTTTTTTTTTTCATAATTAAGACCTATCGCCTATAAACTATAAAGTATAAACCTTCCCTTTGATAGGAAGTCCACCTTTCAGTCAATGCCATAAAAATATATAAGATATTATTTAGAAATTGTCAACAAATCAATTTGATCTCAAGTAAGGAAAACCATTCGTAATGTTGTATCGTTATTGTTACACGCTTTATATTAGATTCACCTGTATGTATGTTTGTTTGTAACCGACTCCTTTGGACTTGATTTTGACCCACTTCAAACGGTCAGATTTCTTTCAAACTTCGTAGACTTATCGAGGACCTATGACAATTCAATATTGAAAGAAAAAGAAAGGAAAAACCTATATTTCATTTCAAAAAATCGAAATAAAAATAAAAAAATAAATAATAGTTAAAAAAAAAACTAAAAAAACACGCTTTTATAGAAAATCCAACTAAAAAATAGAAAATAACTTTGAATTAAGAATCATGTAAGATAAAACTTATTATCAAAATGATAATCCTTCTACCCATTGATACCATGCACCCCACGCTTTTATTACAATTACACGATTCTTAATTCAAATTTACTTTCTGTTTTTTAGTTGAGTTTTCTATATAAGCGTGTTTTTTAGTTTTTTTTTTAACTATTATTTTTAGGATTATCTATAAGACGATTACATTTTGAAGCATGGTCGTTGTAAATCAACACACGAAATCGATGCCAAACGTTGTACACTTGATGCATTTTCAATATGGAAGATTTCCGTGCTAGAAAAAATATTGAATGGTGCACCTTAACATTAAAAATGTGGAGATTAAGTAGTTGGAAATTATTAGGTACTCAAATATTAATATAACTTATAAAAGTAACCTAATCACATGAATTAAATTAAAACGATATTTATTAAATACCTTTTTTTATGTAATATACATAAGTATAACGTTATATTTTATCTACATAGTCATATTTTTGATTTCTAATCTAAACGAGAACACCATAAAGGGCAGAGACAGTCATGATAGGGACTGGTTCAGATTACTATCTGACAGGAGAGACAAGATACAGAAAATGGCTTCCAGACCAGCCCACTCTGCGCTCTCCTGTCGTCACTGCGGTAGAAACCGTCGCTCTCAGCTTGGTCCTTACAGTCATGAAAAGAGGTGCCATCCACAAGATGCTGTTTGAATCGTCTGTTATAGACGGAAAGGCCGTAGAATCTAAAATATTTTTTTTATGGAAGTAGCCGGCAAACGAGCTGACGATCCACCTGATGGTTAGTGCTATCGTCGCCCATGGACAACAGCAACACCAAAGGCATCACTGATGCGTTGCCGGCCAAGAAGGAGAGAAGAAAAAAAAGAAAGAACTGGCTCTCAAGCCCCCAGCCGAAACACGACGAGTAGTTTGGCGGCTGACTCATGCTCAAGGGTGGTAGCTATACAGGTGAACCCTATCGAGAAACAATAATAGTAATAATGGTATTAATTAACAATTAAAATCAATATTATCAATATAATCCCTCGAGGGGTCCTACCACCAGCGTGCCGAATTTAGTCGCCTCTTACGACACCCATCCGGCGTGGGATTGGGGTTAGTATTCTAAGCCGCCCCAATACGGCTATAATATATATGGTTCAATTACCGATTAATTGAGAAAACGTCTTTTCTATGACGCACTCACTACTTTTCATTTGTAAAATTTATTTCATAAATGAAATCTACACAAATCTACTTCTAAAAAGTACTGCGCAAACGAGATACTTTCGTCCGCTGAGGAAGTCTTCCGGTTGCATTTCTATGCACTTTTATAGAGCACTTATAAATATTATATTAATATTAATTGAGCAATTATAAATAGCATAATTGTAGAGCACATTCTTTCGCTTAAAATCAGTGTTTCTGTTTACCGGTTTGATCTAGAAATCTAGATTGGCTAGACTGCCCTTTATTTCAAGTCTGAAAGTTAACTACAATTATGAATGATTAATAGCATTATTGTGTCTGTGGGTATATACTATTTATTATTTTATATCGCTTATAAGATATTCGTACCTACACTATGCGTTATTTTGTCGGTTAGTTCATTTTGCCCACAACCTGTAGATGCTCTGGTATTTGATATACAGGGTGTAACGATGAAACCAGAGGATGGCGATAAAAATGTGTTTTTAACATTGAAGTATTATTACTAGCATATAGAACCGACACCGCGAACACAAGGTAAGTCCCAATGGATTGGCGCCGATCGGTTTCAATTTTCAATGGATTCGTTGGATTTTGAAAGGAGAACGGGGACTCAATTTTGAAAATACACACATTTTGTTCGAGATGTCTGTTCTATGACATTATACTTCAATCGTTTTTAGGTTGTTTTTATATTACCTACTAGCGCTCTGCCCGCGACTGCCCGCATTTTCTGGGATAATAAGTACCCTATATCTTATTCCAGACCAAGATCTATCAGTGTGCTAAATTTCATGAAAATCCGTTCAGTAGTTTTTCTGTCAAAGAGTTACAAAGATCCATTCTTTCACATTTATAATATTAGTAGGATAGCCTTAACACTGATAAGACAACAAATACTGACAGTATTTGTTAGTGTAAGTATCTGACAAGCGAGCAGACGAACCACCTGATGGTAAGTGGTAACCGTCGCCGGTGTACAGTACGGCCGCTGTATCTTGGCGCGTCTGAACATAGGCTTTGCGAACTTTAGCGCATGTAAGACAGAGATGGCAACACGAACATGCTAACGTATGACTGAGACACAATACACCGCGTATCGAGTATTGGCGAATTATGATTTATGTTACTGCGCAGCCTTCTGCGCGAAATTCAGACGCGCCAAGATACAGCGGCCGAAGTATACATCAGTAAGGTCGTAGACCAATACGTAACCTGTCAAGAAAGAAGGTAAAAGTGCTCTCAGCAATCTAAATACAGCTATAGGGCGTTAGCTAACAGACATGCTTCACGGAAAAATATAAAGAAGAAAAATAATAAGTATAATAAGTTTTGGCTTGAGAGCCAGTTCTTTATTTCTCTTTCTACTCTCTTTCTTGGCCGGCAACGCATCATTCATGCCTTTGGTGTTGCTGATGTCCATGGGCGACGATAGCCACTTGCCATCAGGTGGATCGTCAGCTCCTTTGCCGGCTATTTCCATAAAAAAAATAGATTAATTAAGTAGAACCAAATACCTTACCAAACAATCATTATTGAATGACCGTTTTGCTAAGTACATCTGTAATTAGTTACCTATACTAACCTGCCAAATGAGGTTTGGGTTTGCGAGTGAATCATTTTTTGTTGCAGAATTCACTTCTTGAGTTATGAATTTTATTTTAATGTCGATGTCTGAATTGAGTTTGTGGGTTTGTTATGTGTGTTCATAAAATTATTCAATAAATGAAACAATATAGCTTCCATTTTTCACTCTATTGAGTAAAATTATATTATTGTTGGTTTTAGGAAAACTATAAATTGACAGTAAATAATATCTATACCAAACAGCCAAGTTCAGCTCAATCGAACACTATATTTATCTGGCAAGATCTGACTACTAACACAAGAGGTGAAAATAAGTAAAACCTCAGGTCCAAAATGCGTCGAATTATATTATGCGTTCGATACTGCGAAAGTCGCGATAGATCCGTAGAAATAATAATATATTATTTCAATATCAAAATAAAAATCTCCAATATCTTACACAATCGAATTGTGTTCATGCGACAAATACGTCCAATTTAAAACCAAATGTATTCACTATAGATAGAATACATTGTATGCGCGTGTAGACTAACCTTAGTATGCATGCATTGTTTTGGGACTTGATTCGCAAAATGATTGCATCAAAGGCCTTAAATTGTCCTTAACATTGTATTTACTAGAACTAGTACATACATCCTGGAAGAACATAAAAAATATATTGTTACCAACATTAGTATCCCACCAATAATAATGATACTGGTAGATTATTATATATTTAACTTATATTTTATTATCTACTGTTATCTTTCCGTAAAGCTCGCCTGAACCAATGATAATGATGAAGAGTGTAAGAACATGCAATTGACCGTTCTGCTCGTAGTCGCTTTGTCAATACAAGACGATTAGCACGCTTTTGTTGTTGTCAGAAGTGCTTGACATTTGACATGCAGCGTTAAAATGCCTTCGTGTATTATACCAATGTGATTGGTGTAGTGAAATAAAAGATAAACGTGTGTGTGTTGTAGCTCTTTTCGGAACAGATTTTTTGGTTGATTTGTAAGGGCATTACCTATCTATATTTAAATATCATTCGCCTGAACTGCCACCATTTCGCTTGAATCAGTTTTCAAAAGACTAGTCGTGTTGCTAGCTTCAGAGCCAATTCTTTCTTTCTGTTATATTTCTTCTTGGTCGGAAACGCTGATGGCATCGGTGATACCTGCCACGTTATTGGTGTCCATGGCCGAAAACCACGGCCTACCAAATGACTACTTTACGACGTACCTAGTGTCGGCTCGGCCCAATAAAACGACGATATTTCACAATTATTTTAATTGCACTTTCCATTACATTCATCACAAAATAAATTATCACTAAAATCACAGACTTCAATAGAGAAATAACTTTTGCCTCGGGTTTGCATGCGACCGTTCAGGTCGACTGTCGAATGGGGAATGTGTCTATTGTGGCGACGACGCGCACACGTCACACGGTGACGTCACGCCGCCCTGAATCACGCTATCGAAGTTTCTACGATCGCCGGCATATATACAAATGCTCCGACAAGATCAGTCGGGGCTCGGCCGCCTCCCAGGCAACACACCTCGCCTGGCGGGAGATCTCCCTTTGCCAAACTGGTGACCCTCGGCAAGAACACGTCGCTTCTGATCACCGATAGCGGCAGCAGGCATCCCTCCCCCCTCACCTCACCGCTCACACCCGACGGACAGCAGCGACATCTCCCCGCAGTCTCAACACCAGCCTCACTAGCTCATCGGGCGCATCGCAGCGTATGCCCAAGACGCTTCCTGTCCCCGTTCCGGCTACTGTCTACACGGCGGCTCCACTGACGGCTTGAGTGCACATCACTCGCCCTCTGCATTGGTTGTCTCACCCTCCCATCCCGACTCACCGTGGATAGAGGGCATTCCGTGGACACACATGGCTGAGCAATCATCGCGGCGCATGGACTGCAAGATGTATCGACCTCCGGTCTGAGCGGGGGGGTGATGTGGCGACGACGCGCACACGTCACACGGTGACGTCACGCCGCCCTGAATCACGCTATCGAAGTTTCTACGATCGCCGGCATATATACAAATGCTCCGACAAGATCAGTCGGGACTCGGCCACCTCCCAGGCAACACACCTCGCCTGGCGGGAGATCTCCCTTTGCCAAACTATTATTCGATTCTATGCTCTAACGTCGACATCATGTCATCAATATGCCCACCAGCGCCACCAAGTGGCGACTGATGATAGTAGTATATTATAGTCAATACCATACTTATATTCACAATAGTACATAATCTAAATTTTACTAACAAAAAATAACCGACTTCAAAGTTACTCTAAAAATACTAGGCAGATCTCGTTCAAATGTATGTGGGATTACGTGACAAGCACCTGCTTTCGATTAAAAAAAGAATCATCGAAATCGGTTGACGTGATATTGAGTTATTCGTCCATTTGTCGCGCTTACTTAATACAAATTTAAGACTTAAATGGTTTTATCATGGATGCCATTGTCAGATCTCAATAAAATTTATATGGGACCACATAACAGCCACCAGCTTTCGATTAAAAAAAGAATCATCAAAATCAGTTCGCCCAGTCCAAAGTTCTGAGGTAACAAACGTAAAAAAAATACAGTCGAATTGAGAACCTCCTCCTTTTTTTGAAGTCGGTTAAAAATAATAGTCCCAAGCGTACCTTACACAGTAATAAGAGAAAGCATGCTACACATTACCAAGCATTTACCAAGCCTGACCGCCATTCGAAGGAGTTTCGATTCTCAACGAGGCAAAAATTTGAATGATGAGTTTGAATATCTGTTCTCGGCCTGGGCATGTATGTCTTTATGTTGTCCATGGCCGCACGACATAAAGAATCCTCGTGTCGTGTGGGCCTGTGGGGCTATGCATGTGTATTGTTACTTATTAATCTTATTATTTAGTTATTAATATCAGTTGGTTCATCTGTTTACATAAAAATACGTCTATAATTTTGCAGGCCCTTTTAAAGAAAACTTAATCATAAGTAGATGTTTTTTTATAAGGATAAAAAACAGAATAACTACCTGTTGTTTTACGTTACCACAACAATCCATGTACGTACCTATGTATATAGATTTATTTGTTAAATTTTATGTACGTTAATGACAATCCCCAACTGCATGTAAGTCAATTCAGTCACAAACGTAATTTGACTGATTAAAGGACAATTAATTCGAATGTATAACAAATTAAGTTAAAATAAAACATTTTGTGTTCTTGACCCCTACATTCACGTAATATATCGTGAACATACTCACTGACAAGTTATTAAAAAAAAGTGTGTGCGTGTAATCTTTTCGCGCGATTGAAGTAATACTTCTTTGACGTTGGTTTTTTTTAATGGAAATAGCCGGCAAACGAGCCGACGATCCACCTGATGGTAGGCGGCCATCATCGCCCATAAACATCAGCAACACTAAAGGCATCACTGATGCGTTGCCAGCCAAGAAAAGAGAACACGGTCGGTGACACGTATAATTATCGTTATTACTACCGTTAATAAAGCTATAATTTTTGTTACCCCGTGATACTTATTTAATCTATAGACTTGCCACAGATACAGTGTAATCTAAATAGCATTACATATTATATGTATCTGTACTTCAATTTTGTTTATGGTTTTGTTTTAGTTTTTATTAAATAGCAATTTTAATCAACTGTATCAACAGACTATAGAGCGTTATATCCGTCCGAAAAATAATCTGCGTTACTCTCAAGTCGCACCTAAAGAAGTTTTACTTCATTAAATACGAAGCAACTAATTAATATGGCATCAGGATAGGGCATAAGATTGGTAAATTATTTGACTTACTTGCATCTTCAACTTCTTGCGTCCCGGGTTCGATTCTCGGCCGGGGCAGATATTTATATGACAAATAAATAATTGTACTCGGGACATGGGTGTGATTGTAATGTTTTATGTGTCGTCCATGCCACCTGCGACACAGGTAATAACCTACTGCGGGGGTATGAGTGTGTCGGCGTTATTATTATCTTAATTATGCATAACTCTTAAATATCGAAAAAAAATTAAAAAACGTCAAGCAGATGCTAAATAAACATACAAAAAATTATCAGATGGTCACCATAAAGACGAAAAAGATTGCTATACTTCACTGCGTAAGTTTAAACCGGGCTATTAGAAGCCCTATAATCTTTGAAATCTCTCCGTCCTCGATAGAAAAGCCCAACGCTTTTAGAAATATTAAAAAAATATATAAAAAATCTCACTGGCAACACCTGTTGCTGCCGCGCTTTTCATCTGTGCGTCAAACAAGATGGCTGCCCATCTGTTAAATCACAAATGGCGCGCGCTTAAGGCTTCTAATGCAATCAAGTTCATGGGAACTGTGCTCTCTAGAATATTTTGTGAAAAGAAAAAAATATGTTATCGGAAAAATATGTAATTTATAACCAAACATATTTTTATCCACAGACTTAATTCTTCTTGGTAATTAGATATGTGGCAATTATTATTATTATATATTTATTCTGTGATATTTTTTTGGAGATCTGTCAGAGCACTGACTTCGTGACCATAATCATGTGTTTCTTAACTGAAATTATTTCATACCCTACATCAGCGATCTATATGTTAGAACATATAATTCATTGCCCTACATCATGTGAAATAATAGTATCTACCTAATCTTTAATACATTTCTTATGCATTTACTGTCCAATTTAGTTTGTACATTCAGAAAATAATTGTCCAAACTACGTAGGTACCTTAAAAGACAAAGTTATTAATTATCATATCTCCCTAATTTTTATCTTGATTAAAATTCTTAAGTTTAATTTGTTTTTGTGCTTAATCAATAACGTTTAATAAGATAAACACCGTTATTTACGGAAGTGTTTGTGAACAAGTTGTTACAGATATATCGCACCCTTAGAATGAGAGTGACCTAACTCAAAAATTGGAATTTGTGGGAAATGAGAAAGAAAGTTTTCAAAAAAGTATATATCGATGAATAGAGCGATCACTGAAAGTGACCGATTATTAGGTTGTCCTTTTCTTACTCATAATTTGAGCTCTTTTTCATCACAAGGTTTAAGGGTACGCATTTTAAGGTAAGTTTATAGCAAAAACAGAAATTACAGGAATTTTGAGTTAGGTCACTTTCATTTTAAGGGTGCGATATGGTTCATTGAATTAACTGTTATTATTCACATTCCAAAATATGTACAACATAATGGACATTGTATATCAATTGGAAGTAAATACGACTACCTACAGTGTTTTATTTAAATAATTGACAAATCTTGTTTTGGCTACAATAATAAAATTCAAAGGTCATTGTGGCCTTTGGGCTTATCTTACACACGACAAATAATAATAATAATAATCTAGTGTTCAATCTAATAAAATTATAAGTGTGCAACATATTATACGACTATATAGGAATTGAAATGGAAAATTCATTGAACAAGTTTTATTTTACGAGCGTCCAAAAAATTACACACACCTACCTCATAGGCAGTAGGAAATATTTTTCTAAGAACCATCTTAAAAGCACTTCCATTGTATCCAATATAAGAAAAGTCTTTATAAAACACACGTGGATGTCTGTAACACGTCCATAATTTTTTTATTTTATTGTATTGAATTTTTTTATGATTTATCCCTATTTTGGTGTTAAAAAGCACAAAATTACAAGGCCATGGTATATCTCGGAACAGAAACAAGCAACAAAAGAACCCCTTTGCATTACAAATAATGTTGTAATTAACAAGTATTTAATAAAGAAACAACTTATTACAACTTATGTGTACCAAAACTAAACAGCGTAACAATGTTCTACTGAAACCATTGATTAAATTATGCAAAACAAAACTCCATAACTGACCTCGTGCAAGAAAACGGCCGAAAAAACACGCGTTTGACCGGAGATTATGCAATAACACAAATGGAACAAAAAAGAACAATTCCACGTTCCTGAAGGGCAAAAAGTCATAACGGGTTCACTCGTAAGAGCGGTCGCATCCAAAAAATTTACGTCTTTTTTCTTTTCCAAACAGGAGCAAAAAGAGGCGTCTACAAAAAGTCCACAATGAGTGTTTTTGCAAACGTCAGAACTGACTTTTTCTTGGCACGCGTTCGTATTAAAACTGTGTTTTTATGCGTGATTGTAAGTTTTTGTGACAATGTTGGGACAGGTCGTGGACATATTTGCATCTTTGAATCGTTTTCACCTATCTACTGTTCCGGTCGGTCACGTGAAGGTTTGAATGAATCTGCCATTATTGTTCACGAATGTCACGTTTATTGATGATTCGCTGTTTCGCTGTATTCCGGGGGAAATATTTTTGACAACCGAAATATACCTTCTCATACGTACGCATTTATATGCGTGTTAGATTCGAATAAAATTATAGTTGGGTTCTGTCAAGAAAATCGTGGTGAGGAAAACTGAGAAAGTTTATTTAATGTAAATAACCGGCAAACAAGTGGACTTATGGTAAGCCCACCATCAGGTACTTATTTGTAAAACTTCTCTCGAATCAAGTCGGCCAATACGCACTTGAAATGGAGGTCTATGACCATTATCCCCAAATTACCCCTCAAATTGTGCGACAGATCCAAGCCCAATGGTGGAATAGTTATAATAATAATAATATAAGGTTGAATTAAAAGAGCGAAGAGGTATTTAGTATGGTCAGGGTATACTTTCGTATGACTTATTAACGGATGGATACGTTCCAGCCGTTTCCACCGTGTGCCGAGTAAGGAATTCATGTAATATCACATAGATAAGAAAGTTCGCAAGAAAGCACTGGAAATTCTCGATAATATTCTCAATAATCTGGCCACTTGTGGAGAATGTCAAGAGTGGCTGGCTATATCTAGTTGCACTATGACCCCTCAGGTTAATCTCAGAAGAATTTAGTACCATTTAGACCAGAACTGTAAGCTCATTTCTCCACGCATCTAATTGTATACAAAAATGTAACCTCTCAAAACTTCCTACACTGCGATTCTATTCCAAAATCTTGCGTCTAGTGTCCCACAGCTATAAATTTCGTTTGTTTGTGTGTGAAAGGTGTGTTCGTATTTGCGTTTGTGGGAGTGTGGCTAATGCGCCCGCGCATATGCACGATTTCAATGTTGCATTCGTTCTCACCCCCTATTGAAAGGAGACTAAATCATTTTGATGCTTGAAAAAAATATATTTTCAACATATTTTTAATAATCCAACAAAAAAGAGGAAACTGTTCGGTTTTTCTCGAACTGAAACGAGTTGTTTATGGTTTCATAGTCACTAACAGCAATGTGTGGTAACGACCACCACCATCAGGTGGATAGTTTGCTCATTTGTTCTAATATTATACTAAATACCCGAATGACCGAGCTTTGCTCGTATTTTTTTTTTTTGGTAAATCAACGCCATCTAGCTTTAGTGTTGCTAATTGCCAATATATATCAGGAATAGTCTATTGTAGCAGTTTTTTCATTGCCTGAAAACACGGATAAAACTACATTTTCTAAAAATGAATCCTAGTTAGATTGATAGATTACCGCGTTCAACCAAACTAACTCTTCAGCTTTATAATATTAGTATAGATAAGTCAGATGCAACATTAATTACCTATAAGACTATATCATCTTGATGTACTGTACTGATTTTGTGCTCTAACGTTCTTCTTCGCAGTGCCACTCATGAATTATGAATCAGATTTCATGAATTATGAAATATAATATAATATTTTTATCAGCTGCTTTGCAATACATTCTCAACCTCAAATTTATACTATGTATGTAAAAAAAATTTATAGCTGACCATACAACACCGCACCTGAAAAATTCAATAGGTACATAGGTAAAACAAATTAATCAAATTAAGCATTTATAAGATTAGTTTAATAACCCACGTATAATAATTTAATTACTTACGAACGATTATTTGAATTTTCACACATAAATAACACAAGATAAGTACAATATTTGTAGAAATAATTTAAATGCTAATTTTAATTTATTTAAATTTATCATTGTGTTTTGAATATTCAGTTTATGCTAAAAGTCAATCCACTTTTTAAATCAATATTTACAACTATCATATTTGTTATGATAATAATTTTTAGGTTATTACATTATTTACTTCGTTGAACTAAAATTATAATTTTATTTATAGAGTAAACAAGTAAATTGTCGCAAGATAAATTATGTATTAAATACATATATTATATTACACCATACACACATGAAACAGAGTTACATGAGCTTTCTTTCTTTCTTATTTTACTATCTTTAATGTGTTCACCATCAAGTATCAATACCACTCACTCGCAGTACAACTAAGAAATCGTAGGCGTTCTAAGGGTGGGTCGCATTGAAGCAACCTTTTTTTTAACGTATTATCCACGAAAATATTTTTTCTACCTGCGAACCCAAAATCTCTACCTGACGCTACGCGAGCGCAGATTCTAACGTTTTTGAGTTTTAAATGAAAAAATACGCGTCGTTATACGCTAGTGCTGTGACTTCTGAGGGGTCTTTTTGCTAGATTTTTTACAGGTATTACACTTGTATTAACCGTAAGGTGCTGGTTTTTGTCGAATACAACCTTTTTTCTGACTGACCCCTTTGAGGGGAGTGTCCTGCTTCTGATGATTATAATATGATTGTAACGTATGTCATATGACGAAAGGTTGGTATGTTTCATTATCATTTCTGGACTTATAGTTTAATATGTAATACATTATATTTGTAATAGTTATTTAAGACACCTGGGTGAATTAACCCAGATTAATAAAGTCGACGGCACCTAGGCTAAGGATGAATTCACGCCGTAATAAAGTTGATACCTGCTATTATAATTAAAATATTTTATCTTAAAGTTCTCAATGCGATATTAGCAGTTATTTTGTGCAGTGACTTATAATCGCAAATGGTATTAAAATCAATTAATTAATGATCAAATCTTTATTCTTCGTGGAACTCAATTTAAACCTGTGGACCCACACCCGACGAATTGATACATTTTGAAATTTTAAAAACATTTGATTTTACCGTACTTAGAAAAGATAACATAATTCGAACAAAACTGGAACCATGTTTTTTCTTACTCTTACAGCTCTCTCAAATCCCTTGTGGTTCGTAATTGGCCGGATATTCACATTATTACCATATGGGCCTCTAAAAAGGTTTCAAGTCATTTAAACCTATAACTTTTAGTTAACTGTTAGATAAGTATTATAATCTTTCTATATATTTTTTTACAATATAGAAAGATTCTAATACTTACCTATGTGCAATAAAATAGATTACTACGCACCGTATCGTAACTCATAAGGTGCAATTCAGAATGAGCAGTAATGTATCTTATATTATGTATGTGTATAACCATTGCCAGAAAATACTTTAAATGTCTTAAGTCAGACTGAGATAAATCTTTTTAATAATATTTTTTAAAGATTTTTATTAAATACTAATATAATTATAATAAAACATAATTTTATTTATAATATCTAAAAAACAAGTGTACTAAATGCGTTACAATCGCAACTGACGCCAGTCCTACATCCCTTCAAAGAAGTCACCTCTATACACATGTATCTCGCTCTATCATACATGTAGAATATCTCCTTCTCCTTCACACTAAACGCTACGTATCTACAGCCTCAACGACGTCATAGACCAATCACTAAATAGTCAAAATCATGATAATGTCATTATTTCTGCCACAAAAATTAAAATTCGTATTTTTTTTTCTTTGAAAATAATAGCCGATAAACGATTTTACGATGCTGAATTAACTAAACCATCGCCTATGGGCAACAGTTACAAAGCATATCCATCCTCATTGGATGGATTGGTCGCCAAATAAACAAAAGTATAGAACAAACAGGCAAGGGTGACAGATCTGTATTTCCCTATCATAATGCTGATACTTGATGATTCTTTTTTTTTAGCAAACTTCAGCCGGTTTTGAGGATGTTAGAGAAAACACGAGAGTATCAGTTGAGCTATCAGAGGACATAGTAAGTTAATACGTAGCACTTACTGCGCCATATTTAGTATATGCGCCATAGTAGTAGCTGCAAATCCGAACTCAATCAAACAAATTTTATTTATAATATATCTTACCATAGAACCTTAACGTTGTTGCTATGCTTATGACGGAATAAAAGTTTCTTTCTTTCTTTCTTTGACTTATGAAGGGGCACAAGATTTCTCAAAATATTTTCCTTCGCCAAAACAAGTAGGTAACTATTCATTTCGCAAATTATCTATGCCTTTTAAACACATCCAACATTTAGGAAACTTTAAAATCCAGTCCAGATTGCAAACACTGGTCAGATAAGCAACAACTATAACGCTACAGTTAAAGAATCAGTCTGTTACGTTGTATCACACTCAATTTCAGTGTCAAGTCTCACTGGGGTTTGCAAGAACGATTGTAATGGGTTACGATAGTCGAAGGATTCAAACATGGACTTCATTTGAAAGTTTGTTAATGGAGTGCCAAAGTACAATACAAAATCTATACAAATAAATAAAATTGAAGTGTCTGTTTGTAATATTAAAATAAAAGCTTTTTACTTAGTGCATTTGGAATTATACACGGTACATATATACCAAAACAATATTTTTTACAATTTTTGTCTGTCTCTCTGTCTGTTTGTTCCGACTAATCTCTGAAATGGTGAATGAAATCTCAGATAGCTGATGTACATAACAAGGAGTAACATAGGCTACTTTAATTTTAGAAAAAAAATGTTTATTAGGCGATAAGAAGTTCGCCGGGTCAGCTAGTTAGTTACAAATATTTGTGATTGAATTGACTTTCACAGAAACTATTACATATCAATTAACATACCTACCCACAATTTCGCAATTTTCAGCATTCACAGTAATCACATAAACATCACAAAAATCGACCCGAAACCAAACATGATGTCAATCTGAAGTTCTGAATCCACAAAAAATCACTATCAATTGAAGTGTAACTTTGAGCAGTAAACATGTAATCTCAAGTCGTCCCCAACACAACCGAGTCATACCAATTGATTGGAGCACACAGACACACAAACTAGTTTTTGTTCGGCATGAAAGTCACGGTCACTGCCTAATAAACCAATACATAGTACCTCTTCGATGTATGAAATATTATACGAGTAGAAGTATCTGGCGGCTGACATGGATTTAATTTTAACCACATCATAATTACGTATGTACATATTTTTTCCGTATACAATGATGTAAATAGCGAGCAATGATGAGAAACGAGCAAGCAAGCTAACTATGATAAATAATCAGTAACACTTAACAGAATTGATTTATTGATGGATTGAAACAAGTAACAGTTTAAGAGCTAACACAGTTTTACTGTGTCAATCTTGGTACAAATACTGTTTATTATAAGTAATTTCTTCTGTGCAAATACTAAAAAAAAAATACTGGGCTATTAACCGTTAAATAAATAAATAAATAAATAACGCTCATAGCCCCACACTAGCATTCCCTGTGTTGTGGGCGCCATGGACAACATACTAGACAAGGACATTCACACCCAGACCGAGAACAGAAATTCAAACTCATCATTCAAATTTCCACCTCGCTGGGAATCGAACCCAGGACTCCGGCATTTTAACCATTGCGCCACACGGGTCGTTGAGGAGTTCTCTTATCTGGAGCCCAACCTGAGTGTAGTAATAAGTAATGCTTATGAAATAGAGCATTGTCATCAGAACTAAAGCAATACGAAAAATTTCAATGAGAATAAGAAGTACGTCTAATTAAACTGGTAAGTTTTAACCCACACTAACAGGTTAAAATAAATAAATCCGTTTAAAGAGAGGACGGTAGTGATGGTCCTTATCCAAGCAGGCTTCACAGAAATATAATAACACCAGGAATAATATGTGATTAGAGATTCGATGATAGATCTTTAAACAAGAAAGTCTATCATATGATTGTAATTCTGAGGGGTAAAAGACAAAACCTTATTTGTGAACCGATTTATTTTGAAGAAATACCGTAACCTGCTGGCACTTGCATTGTTAAATTTATGTTAAAGATACAAATACATAACAGGATCATTCACTTTTCCATCAAATTATCGGCTGATTCATATCAGGCACTTGAGCTGTAAAGAGGTGCTTCAATCAATCATCAGAGCCGTATATCAGCTATGATTAGTGTTTGATTTCTATATTTTTCTGTCTTTATCAAGTGTTTTTGACTTTATGAGTTATGAAATTCTTCTCCTGTTTTTTCTTTTCTTCCGTCTGAATCTCTCTCTCCATTAAATATTTTTTGCAGTTACCAATGCTGGTCAAGGAAACCATCATCTATCCATGTATCCTAAGTCTAAACTCTTGAGGTAAATTCCCTACTTTTGACGCAACATGCTCACAGGAGACAATTAACACTACATCCCTGTAATTAGTAACAGTTCTCATGATAGTAGATTCTTATAGTAATAGTAGAGTCAAACTACTTTTCCTAAGGTTTACCAGGCAATGTTTAGATTGCGTCAAGTGCAAAACTGAAGACATATTTAATGCAGGCTTGCGACTTCCTTGCTTTAAGGATGATCGCCTGTGGTATAATTTTGTGAATCCGGATCTCGTTCAATAAAAGGGTTATCAGGATCCAAAGGAGTTGTCGTTACAAATTCTTATGCCACTTATAACATGAAAATGTAAATATTTTTACCACCAAATCTTTAATAAATAGGGGTGTTGAAACATATTAGTTGTTAATGACAGTTTCACTATTTTTGAGAATTATACTTTTTTTGTAAATTGCCGACCTACACTTGGTCAAGAAAGAAGTGGCCAAGAAAGAAGAGAAGAATGTAAGAAACAACATGAAACGACTTGAGCTTTACATTTTGGAAATCCCCTTTCAAATTACCATCATGGTTGCATGGCTACATCATGATATCAACACAGACAGATTTATTACCATCAGATATAATAATTAGGTGGTACAAAAACCGGAATAGCGTCATAGGTTCAATGAGCAAGTCACTTGAAGGCCGCCGAGATTTGGTCGTTACTCGGTTATTATTTCGTTTTGAAGTTCAATTTGTGATGTGCTTCAGTTTGGGTGTTAGGTTTATTTCTACCAGGAAGGCTATTCTCTTTTGTAACTTGACAGCGGAGTTTCAAAATTGACTTTCGAGTTCTAGGATCACGTCACTTCGCAAGTGCCGTACTAGATGATTAGAGGATGACATATTTATTATTCTCGATCATCGAATTACGTCACCGTTGAAGCTCGTGTCCAATTGTCAAACGAAAAGTTAGTCAAGAGCTATCGCCATCTTTAGTCGTTTGACGTTTGAGTTCGAAACTCCCTTCACTTCGCAAGTGCGTACCAAATGATTCGAGAATCACATATCAAGATCTCGGACTCGAACTTCAATTTTGACACTCATCGCGGAATCCGCTGTCAAGTTACAAAACTGAATAGCCCTGCAGTAACTAGCTGGTTTGGTAGACTTATGATGGTAGAGTTAGATCGCACGTATTTAATTGTTCCTTTTTTTATATTGAAAAATTGTTAAGGAACTGGGTTTTGAATTAATAATCTATTTTATAAGTAACAGTATTTTAGTCATGAACAGTGTCAGTGTGTTTAATAAATAATAAATATTACTAATAAATATTTTACTTTTAATTCATCAACTTGACAATGGCCCACAAAAAACAATTGCCTCAATACATTCTTTCATTTTCACTTTTTACATTGCCAAATGTGTAATAATTATAATAATATATTTTTTTTGGAAAAATGTTAACTTAAAGAAGACAATATTCATTCAGATGCATTATATTAGGAAATTCGACCTAGTTTCGTATATATATATTTATATATATATAGCAATAAATATGCTTTTAATTAAATAAATATTCAGACATTAACGTCCTGACCCAGATTATACTAAATAAAATAAAATGTTAAATTTTATTTAACATCTTCAAGACCATAAACAAAAGAAATAACTTCGCACACAAATAAAGGAATAACTACAATACGTTTAATCAGAACTATAAAGTTCGTACCAAAGTTTATTTGAATGGAGAAAAAAACCGCAATTCTTATCGTGGGAGACTTTTTTTGTCGTCAAAAAGTTCTCTTTTTACTCAAAAAGGGGATGTGTGCTTTGTCGAAGCTCAGGTGGCTCTCAACGTTAGGGTTCCCACACCGTTATGTCCGTAAGGATGTCCAAAATCCTGTGTTTCAATATTTAGCAATCTGTTATTTTATGTTACATCCCTTTAAAAGCTTATTATTCAATTAAACTGTTATTTTTATTCAGCTCTTAAGATATTTTCAAGTTTAATAAATAATATATTGTGCAATGCTTGTACCCGAAAATTTAATTTAGGTATATTTTTCCTAAATAGATAGGAGAAAAAAAAGGTATTTAGGGTAAGGTAGAAAGAAAAAAACTACTCAAAGAGTAGTTTTAGAATTCAAATTTTAAAATTAAAATTAATCACCTTAATTTGTTTTTGGACAGTTATAAAGTGGTAGACCAATGTGCAATTATTCGTTTTAATTTAAACTTTATAGTACAAGAGTTCAATTCAATATTTAACAGTTAAAAATGACTTCTCTGCTCGGTTTTTCGTGACAGGAAAGTGTTTGGTATACACAAAGACTTCTATGTATTCTACTATACCAGCTGAGCCGTAGTAAACAATTGCCCGGTTCTTCATACGTCATTTACTATCTCGCTTACTCTTTCCATGAATAACATAGGATCGAGTAGTGTAACCAAAGCGCTGACAGACTGACAGACGTCAAACTCCCGCGCTTTGCTACACTTTTAATTCAGAACAGTCTGTCATAGAATACATACATAGAAGGTCTACAGCGTGTCCCGGTAAATTGTATCGTGTGGTCACATTACGTGTGATGCAATGAATAGGTTCTGTAAACGCACTTGATATCCCATTGCGTGCTCCATACTGTCCGTGGCGTGGTTTGTTCGTATTTCATACTTCACGATCCATATTGTCCCACTGCTGGGCTTGGGTCCCACTAAGAGAGGGGCCAAGGCCTTACTGGCCAAGGACTACACACGTCTTTGAGTACTTTTCAGACAACAGTCAGATTTTCAAATTTTCTAAAAAAAAGTATTATCCACTGAAGTACGGTAAGTGATTAATTTTGAATAGCTTCGTTAATTTTAAGAGTTTGACCTCCAAAATTCGAATTTTGATTCCGCTAAAGAGATGTTCAAAGCACAAGGCTATATATTAATTTAGCAGCTGCATAGTAACTGAATATATTATTATTAAATTTTATTTTTTTTACATTAAATTGCCAACAGCTGTTTATTTTTTGCAGTTGTAAAAAAAACAGAAGTTATGTAAATTCAGTTCATTGTTTAATTTCAAGGAGCAATTTTATGCTAATTTTTCTTGAGGTCGTTGCAAATAACTGAATTATCAAAATTTTCTTGCAAAATAGTCCTCTAATTTGGTAAAGAAAAGAACTCTGCCTTATCTCTTCTAGGATGACAGAACATTGGTAAAAGCATAGTATTAGTAATATCTATGAGCAATGGTAACCATTTTTCACCAGGAAGCTTGCCTTTTTTATGGAAGTAGCTGACAATCCACCTGATAATAAGTTGCTATCGTCACCTTTGGATATCAGCAACACCAAAGGCGTCATAGTAGTTAAACTTGTTAATAAATTGTTAATTTGTGTGTTGTCTAATTTGCTCGATGTAAGCAATCAAAACAAGTTACATAATAATCATGCTCATATTACGTAAAAAGACAGGTAGAGGCGCTTGACTTTGACTTTGTAACTATTGTATGGTAATAAGTAGGTATTCAAAATCACCTTTTTGAATGTGACAGTTGAATTATTTGACTTGATGTTAACAAAATACACGAATAATGTTTACATTAAAATTAAAATAAATTAATAATATTCAATTATTGAGTCCAGTTTCTGGAGATCATACCGGTTTAAAACGTTTATGTCATTATGTCGAAAATAAAAACAACCAAATATCAAAGGAAAGAATAAGAGTAAACTCAAACCAACAATTAGATATTTACTATGACAGAACATCTCTTTTGTTTCTTTAGAAGCATAGATTACTAAAACTCTTAACGCAAATTAACCGACATATAGACAGACATCTGCGTGTCCACTCGAAAGACAGACAGACCCTTTGTCAGAATTTAAAATCTTAAAACTATGCGTCTCAGGATGCAGAGTCACCGATCCTAATAAATTCCGAAACTACGGGAAACGCACATTTTCATACGCCATAGCAAAATTCTGTTAGCACTGCTCCTACCACCGAATCTAGTAATGTCGTAGCCTCCAAAATCTGCACCCAGAAGCGATCCTTATATTGTTGTGATATAATCCAAAATTGTAAAGCTAATTACAACACAGTAAGTCATTAAGATTTAAGGGATGGTATTCAAGATGTTGCAGACCGTCAACTTATAACAAAAGTTACAAGCAATAAAGTAAAGGATTTAAAAAAGAACCGTAATTCCTCGAGTCAAAATAGATTTTACGATAACGGGGATTAGTGACATAAGTTAGTGGATTGAAAAGGGATGGGGGCAGGTAGAGAAATTTGAACATTTGAGGGATGAAGAAAAAAACAAGGGTCGAATTTAAGATACAAAGGATGGTGTCGGCGTCACGCTGCGCGATAGATGGACTGCGGATGCAGTTTTAGATTTTTCTGAAGATTTCAAACATGACTGTGAGACGTTTAATTAAATATGGCCATTTGAAAAGATTTTTGCTAAGATTATAGAAGTTTATGACTAATAATTTAGAAAAGAAAATACTAAGCCAAATAGATGATAAATTGCAATGAGGGTCTAAATTTGTGGTCTAAAAACAAAATGAAATACATATGCCAACTGAAACGCAGTGAGGTTTATAATGACTAATTCAAAACTTCTTTCAACAAGTGGATTTTACTCTTGATTGTGTATTGAAATATAAAGAGATACGCAGGCAATAAAATCCTTATGTTCCATTTAATAAAACGACATCTGCATAAAACAATCTATTCAGAGCAAACACTAACAAAAACTCCAAGGAAACACATTGCATCAACGTAAAAAAATTAAAAAAAAACGATTTACATTTGAGATTTAACAATCTTTAATGGCTTGGTTTAAGGCACCTTTTGGAATACCTTGATAATTCTCAAACGTTTTTGTAAAATATTCTAAAAAGCCAGGCGCCCACATCTTCCGACAGGAAGAGGAACTTATTTGATTATAATAAACATTGGATATCGATGTGAAAAAACTATCGAACCAGGTGCATAGATCTTTGTTTTTCTAGCCTCACCATTGTTTGTTTTGTAATATCCGACCGAGGACCCACCCTTTCATTTAGTGCTAAAAAGAATTTTTTGTCGAAAAAAATTGGGACCTCACATTTTTTGGCCAGTAGCCAAAAGGAGCGTTTTTATTGTCTTATAAAAAGCAATATATGAAAGAGAAAGTTTTTTTAAGCCTATGCAATACTACTCTTTCAGAAAAGGGTAGCTTCTTTGTCGCTATAGTTTTTAACTTTTATTACTTCTTTACTCGGCGTTATTATTGAATACTTACTCCATTTATTTTGTGCATTTTATTTCCGTTTTATAGTAATGCATCTTATAATTAAAGTTTTATTTCACAAACATTTTACAAACAAGACCTCCGAACAAACCAGATAATAAAATGAAAACAAAACTGAAGCCCATAAATTTTAAATTAGCGAACTTAAATTTTAATAACACTAAAATTAATTAATGTGACTCAGACGCACTGCATAAATATTTTATTACATTATCAGCTGTGAACCAATCCCAGAAATCAGTTTTATTCTCGACTAAGCCGAATCCGGTTCCAAACATTTGCGTGATGGATGATCGAGCACTTGCACGCGCGTCCATATCACCATTTGATTTTGTTATATCCTCAACAGCTACAATTTTATCTTCTGGATTAATATACACTGCTGTTTCGTCTTGATCAATGTCGTTGGACTTAATAACATGAACAGTAATGGATTGTGAGTTGATCTTTAAGTCGTTTTGGAGGATGTAATCCGATCATTATAGTGATGAGCCATAGGTCGTGTAGACCAAAATGGCTCCCAAAATACAGGTTCGGTGGTAATGGACCACGTAGGAAATTAGGCACATGCGTCGAGTATGATGTATTAACAATTTGAGAAGAGGAAGCGAGGTCCATTATGATCAAATTCTTGTTTAGATACTTCACAGAAGAAGCTCAGTTTAACAAAGACTCTTAATGTCTTTAAGTGAAGTATTTATTTTTATTGATTTATCATTATTCTTTAAATAATAATAAATGTAATTATCCTGGTAGTTTAGAATTTTTATTTATTTCATATTAGAGAGGTGATATTTGAGATGAAAAGGATGTGTGTGTCTTATCTATTTTAGTGAACTTTTTTGTCTCTTCGTAAGCAAATTCTTTTCCAGATTTTTTTCGACTGCTACATTTGAACCTTTTATTAACTGAGTTCAAATTATTTACGAAAAAAGTGAAGGTGCAACAATGGCACAAAAAGCAATAATTTGAATATCAATCATAACACTTGTCCCAGATACAGCACCTGATTTGTATTTGAACTGAATAATGAAATTCTTATCGTCATCCGGCTTCCGCACCCTAGCAGGTGACTTCGATACCAAATTTAAAAAAAAAAACTATTCAACCAATTGTTGTCAAACCCTTGCTTCAGTTGCGTCAAGCAAAAAGTAGTCATAGAAACGTAAAAAATAACAAGAAGGAACGAAATCGAAATTGTTATAGAAATTAAAAAACAAAAGTGTCATAAAATAGGAAAACAAAAGTGTTGTAAAAAATAATAAAAGACAAAAGATTTTTTGTTTGTTCGTAACACTAATAAAAATTTAATAATTGACTTCAAAATAAACAGAAAACGTTTATCTTTTCTATGCTACTGACTTGGATAAACGAGTTTCTACTAAGTACTTAACAATGCGACAATTTTTTTTAACAGATAAATATTAGCATTTAGGAAATTCAGTGCATCTAGAGTCAAGCCTGGGTACATTCCGAAACTATCAACAATCGAACAGAAATAACTAATGAAAATCACTGCCCTAACAAATTTTAAACATAAACTTCGGACTTCATGAATCTATGGAAACTTTTAAGCTTGTTTTCAAGTTCATGGTATATTTTTCATCATTAATTAATTCAAGGAATCTTTTAGTTTCTAGATTGACTTGAATTTGAAATCTGAAAAAATCCTGTTTTTTAGAACAATGTACATTATTGCACACGTCGTCGTATCTTCAAAAAGTTCGTAATTGTTTCAATTATAAAAAGAATCAACTTTAGCTGAATTCTTTACTAACTTTTATAACATTGGTCATAATATTGGCATCTTCATGACTTCTAACTTTCGATTTTGTTTCATTTCCTTTAAGAAGCGCCGACAACTTTATTAGACACCCATAAAACTATTCTTAAGGTTTACTACTGCAACTATTATTTAAATAAGGGTATGAACGATGTACTGTATGTAATAATAATTTTACTGCATTTTATTATCCCAAAAAGTGAAAACTTCAGAAGCTATAAAAGCGTTTTTAAACGCCGACTTATGTCAAAAATTTTGACTCATAAAACAATTGTTTAAAAATCTATGTCTTGACCATTGTAGTAGTTACTACCTAAAAAGCAAGATTATGATATTTTTTGCAATTTTTTTATTTGGTATGATCCTTTCATAATAAACATTTTGTTACAATTAGTAGGGACGTAATGTATATTATATTTAGAAATATTTATTTAGTTTCCTAAAACTTAATACTATCCATCTGTACAAACTATTTAAAAAATGAAGATGATTTCAATTTAACAATTTTAATAACTCTTGAATGTCTCAGTTTTCCTTTATTCTCAGAGATTTTAGAATTAAATCAGGTAAAGCAATACAATTCAGTAGCACACAGACATCGACTTTCTACCCAGCACACACGTATGTTCATACACACGTAATGTTTTTTGTGTCTGATAACTTTGAAAATACTTATTTGAGACAATTATTATTATTTGTTGATATAAAATTAAATTAGGAATCCTAATATTCATTACTATTCTCAGAATCAGAATCTGACTTTTATTTTAATATAATTTTTAATCACTTTATTATATTAGGAGATAATTAATAAATTGTAGAATCAGACTCCGATTTGCTCATTTCATGAATCCTTGGAGTAAGTACATCTTTTAAAACTTTTAAACAGACCCATATCCAGAGTTTATTTATCATAAAACCACAGTTTTAAAATAAAAAAAATATAACGACCACCAAATTACCATCATGTGGCATGGAAATTACAATTAAAGGAATAATTCATTTACCTCAAAGTTGATTATGATTCTACGCCACTGTTAGTTACACTTCAAGGCACATAACTTGTTTTAGCACGAATAATAATTTCGTTATAATTAAAGTTTTATATTTAGATTCAATTATCTTCGCCGACAATGCTAACAAACGCCCAAATTGTGCTACTCTTTTGTTGTACAATCCATGCGTTATAAGGGGTCCATTAGACCCCTAGCTGGACAGAGTCGATGTCCTGTCTATATGCGCATCTGCCTCAAAACGTTTATACGCGTTGCATGCATGTAATTAATAAACATGCATATTACTTATGTTATTGGCCGTATCGACAGTTTCTCGTTACTAGTTGGAACACCACCGGTGTTAGGACACCTGTTGAGCTAGGCAATTGTAATTACAGTGCCTATTCCAACTCCTACAAATTGTATACACGGATTGAGAAGTATGTGTAGTGTCAATTATATTATAGTTTTATTGAATTGTAATTTTGTAATTTCTCAAGATGTTACTTCTTAATGTTTTGCTTTATAGTCTTTTATTTCACTGATTTTAGTTTTGTTAATCCTATCGACGCAAAGATATGCATTGTCTTTAAACTAAAGAGCATTACAATCTACAGACCTTGAGGGATTTCTTATGACACTGTCAATGCCATCATGTTCCTAGTTATGCGGTTCATTACGCACTAGAATGAAAAAAAAGCCGTTGAAACCAAGAAGATCGATTCCTGTCGGATCCACCGCTGCATACTATTAAGCACCCTCATTTACGTCTGGTCAATGACAGCCCTGTTTTAATCAATAACTTCTTTTTCCCGCGGCGTCCTTGGTTTTTTTCCCCGGCGCGACTTTTTCTGCGCGTATTTCGCTTAATTTTATGTGTCAATCACTTCGCGGTTTTTTCTATAGGACCTCTGTGTCCATCGTCTTACCTCGTTTTCGTCAATTCCGCAAAAAGCTCAGCAAAAAAGGTAAAAGCTCGGCCAAAAAATCGTCTACCGAACAGTATCTCGTATCGCCGGTCTTGTAGCCATTTTAATTATTATTTAATACCGAGGGACGAGCACGTGGCGACGCGCTCCATCTCGCTCGCCCCCGCGGAGGCTAAGCGCGCCACCGCTCGCCATCCCCCTCGCACCGAGCCCACTTACACACATAAAAATCGTGAATAATAAAAAAATGTGTACACATTTTTTTCGCTTAACCACCGCGTAGCTGTGTGCGTACGGCCTCACGCCGCTAGAGCGGGAAGCAGCTATTCAAGAGAGCGGTGCGGTCGGCTCCCCACTCCGATTTTTTAAGCTCCGCTGTCGATGTTGGCGTTCGTGTGATTTTTTTCATTTTATGTGTTAGTGTACCCCTCGCCGGTGTAGTTCACTTTTTCTACTATAGATCTGAATTTCAGTCTCGTTTTTGCCGCGTCGGTCTAAAGGCGGGCGAGCGGGCGTTTTGTATTGCATTTTTGTTGTCGACGCGAGTAGCCGGCGTCTCGGTACTTCTTAGCTTAGTCGAGCCCGGAGGAGCTAGCTTTTTGTGCGAGCACATGTCGTCTTGAGGTGTCCTTACACTCGCACCACTGCACCGGTGCACGCGAACCGCCGAGTGCGAAAAGGACCGAGCATTACATCACGTGTGGATTTCTTACCCACATCTTGACGAAAATTATATAGCACACTAAAATATTGGCCACAAAAAAATCTGCCAATTTGGATCCTAGTAACGACGCTCGGCATTCATAATTTTACCTCAGGGTCAACAGTACGGCTCGGTGTTTTTTGGACGCCGGCTTTTTTAAATGTTTATTTGCCTGGAGCACGTGGATTTTTTGAAAAATTTTGGCGATTCAGCCCTGGACTGTTGCCTTTTGGACGTGTTGTGACACTAGTGTTACCTTTATTATGTGATATATATTTTTAGTGACATTTAGATAGGAACAAACTGTGATTTATTATGGTGATATAGTTGAAGGAGGTTTCAAGATTTTTTAATACATACAGGTATGTTGAATTTTCCTTAATTTTTGAGTTATTGGAGGTAGGTGGTGTATCTCCCTTTTGGGGATGTTTGCCCCCTTGTGGGAGGAGGGAGAATTTTTACGTAAGAGCTCCCTCGGTTGAGATTGATGTTGTAATTGTGGGAGTAGGACGCGCCGGCCGTCTGTCAAGAGCGACCTTGAATTATGCCCGGACTATAAATACGGAAATATTTTCGTGCGCCGTTTCGTTCCATGATATTTTTGAATTTATTTCGGCTATGGCTTTTGTGTACACGTCCATTATTTATCTACTACATTATATACTTTATCATAGTTTTATTTATGCTACCTGCCTCCAAGTAACTAAATGTTTTTACTTACGAAATGTTCAAAATGTTGTCACAGGAATTTAAAAAAAATTGAGGATTTACTAACCGACTTTTTTCATCAAGCATAAGGTTTTGTCTTGTTTTTTTTTCGAATTTTTTATAGGTCAACAAAATTATTTTAGGTAGGGAAATTAATATTTTAATAGGTAATAAAATAATATACTTACGACGTACATAAATATATTCAATAAATATATTTAAATGCTACAATTAAAGAAATAAAAAGAAATGAAGGTTTACTGCTAAATGTGCGAAAAATATAAATTATGTAAAACTTAAGCTAACTATGGTGTGGGTTGCTTTAAGTAATTTACGTAATTTAATAAATTTTGTAATATTTTTTTTGAAATTATAATTTAATATATTTGTACAATTTAATTTCTAGTAACTTAATTAAAATGATAAATTTAATTATTTTCAATTATAGACATTTTAAAATATTTATAATCAAATTAATCTTATTATGAATTTCAAATATTTATCTATACCGGATCTTAAGAACTGTAATTAAAAATACAAAAGTACAGTCAAGAATAAAACTTAATAAAAGTAATTTTATAAATCCAACTTTATCTATCTTTATCTATATTTATTTCAAAGAAATAAAAAACTTCAGCCTCGTAAGAAACAAAGGTGTAAATGTTTCAATCAATACCCTTAAGTCATAGACAGCATAAAATATAGTAATATAAATCTAAGCCAAATAAATTATAATGGCTTCAACAACATTGCTATAATTACTAACGAATCAGACTTCATACACCTAGTGATTACAAAAAAGCTAATTACTCGTTTTGAGCCACTTCCTAATCTAAACTCGTATGTAATGATTACGAATCTCGAAGTCGATCAAGTGTGGGGCCCGAGAAATACATCACCAAATAGTTCTAAGTATTTTCCGATAACATAACCTCTATTGCAGATGTAATAAAGTTCAAATCAAAGTGAAGTACTTGTACATTCAGTTGGCGAAGTATTCTATATGCGCAATTATTATCTTTGACAGCCGTGTATGGCAGGCCTGCAGGTACAGTCGTCGAGTCAAACGTAATTACGTATTCGTTGAAAATGCTTCAAAGAATAACTTAAAGTTGGGTGTTCGGTCGAAATGACATATAAATAGTAGAGCAAGTATTTTTATGTAAATTGTTGTTTAAATATCAGACTCGATATCTAAATGTTAGTGTATGATAACTTTGACAGCAAAAGTAGTATTTTCGATCCTTTCAAACTTGAGACAGTTAATAACAGAATAAATCGAAGGAATGACGTTTCCGCTGGATACTTTAAGAAATAATCATTAGTTGCAGTCGCACATTGCGGCACGCCTGTACACGGTACCGATGTGATTATCGAAGCCTTATTCGATGCGGCATGTGGGCTAGGAGCTAGATCATTGACACAACCTACGCGACTGCTCGTCACCTGCTGGCCACAGAAAAACGCCACTTTTTATACTTCAAATCTAGTTTTAAATAGACAAACAACCGGCCTAAGCAACTCCACAATTCCTGATGGTGAACGTAAAAGAATTTTTAGCTCCATTGTACTTGTAGACAACATTTTGAACGTTACTGTAATGTTTTGAATCGATTCACATATAAATTAGATTATAATTTTTTCAGGACGTTAAAACGGAGGATCTCGATATATTCCATGACACACAAAACGAAGGATACCAAGAGAACATTAAGACAAAAACCATATATTTTTATAAGATAGTGCCAAATATCAAACTAGATACAATACATTTGTAATATAATTTAGATAGAATTTTTAAAGAAATCTCTACAAGATGATGGAAGGAAGGACTATCGATTATAGACCGGATGGTGGTGGTTTAGATTACCATAACTCTCCCCTCATGGCGGAGATACCTGTAGATAATTATTCGCATATACATAGAAGTATAGAGCACCTCAGATCAATAGGAGTACCGCCGCCTATAGACCCGCATAGGCACTTAGCAACGAACCTAACAGACTTAAGGCGATACGAGCACCCAGATGACATGCCAGAAATCAAGCCGTCCGTATTAAGATTATCGGAATTCAAAACTGGTCTACACGAGATAAGGGTCGAACAGGAGAATGATGTGCAACGGCAAATGACTCCCCACGATGATGGACCCAAGGGCTACAGCGCACCGTCCACTCCTCTCTCTGAAAACGGCGGACACATCCAGGAAGAGAAGGTCAGAACTTTTGTTTGTACAACTATAATTATTCTCGAATTAAGTCTTAAGGCTTATCCTTGAACACTTCGGAAGGTTTCGCGGTTACGTCTTTGACGTCATGCGGCAGGTAATGCTAGGTTCAACATATTGTTCGTTAGTAAAATTATTGTTGAGAATCACGACGTCGGCATCTTGTTCCGTGTACTGAGCTATTAATCTTCTGATGATCCTCACATTATTTTCGGCTTCAAATCGTTATTATGGCACATTAATGTGTATAGCAACTTCCTTGTTTATCTCTATTTGATTCTATGTTTGGTTCGTTGTTATGTATATTCGACTGAAGATCTCTCTTAAGGTTGAGAGTGCTTGACTTCAGCCAAATACACCTGTTGATTTTCAAGAACAGTTCTCGTCTGACCAATCTTTGCTTAAGCATTCGCTTCCTTATATCGTTAGCTTCGAAGACTATTTTATCTGTTTAGAAGACCCTGTCTGCCGAAACTATTCAATGCTGAGCGTTCCTAAGTTCACAATCGCCGGCATACTAATACTCACTTTCAAAGAGTCGTTAATAGGAAGTCCATAAATAGATGTAACATTGTCTCTTTATAATCTTCGAGTCAAATCTTATAAGATTCAAGGTCTCCTTAAATCTTGCAAAAGTTGAAACTTGTTTCTCATTCATAGCATTCCAGTTTTATGCAATTCCAATTCGCGGGAAAACTTGTTGGAAGATAAGCTATTTTAACAAACTTTTTTTATTACATTCCACCACTTCTTCTTCTTTGATTATCATTACATTTTTAACGGTCAACTTCTACAGTTTTCTAATTTACATTTTGTTTATCCATTTTGTATTCTCTTAAAAAGCCATCGGAACTCATCACTGTAATTATAATTCACGTGGTAACACAGGTAACAACAAGAACGTTAAAAGTAACATCCATAACTGGGTTTGTATTGTATAAAAACAAGACTCGAGGAACAAATTCGGCAATCGTAGGAGCTAAGCGTAGCGTTAGATGGTTGATGAGTACGGATGCGCCTTGAACGTTCCAAGGTCACACCGAGTCGTACAGAGGTTACGACAATACCTACCTTAATGCAATTACACAGATAAGAAGCACACTTTTCGTGAATTTTGATTTGGAATTCATTTTCCGGGAAGATAAATATCGTGTCTGAATAATTTAAATGCAATTATGCAGGATATGTTTAGTTTAAGCATCACATTAACTGATTGCTTGATCTTAGTTAGATTATTATCAGATTTAATAAGACTAATAAAATGTTTAGTTTCTATTCTAGTTTGATTGTACATATTAATGAGATCTTGTTGCGCGGTTAAAATTAGCATAAAAAGCAGAAAATCTTTTAAAAACCTAAAATCTCTAACGTGAGCTTATAATTTGTTATGTACTAAATAATTTTAATTTATGTAATTTTGTATAATTTTTTTTAAGTGCCACTTTTTCAACAAAAATGTGATGTTAAGCAAATGTGTACCGGTTAATAAAATCTGTCACGAATTTCAACTACAGAACGATTTTCCACTAGCTATACCCTATCATAATATATGCTGATAAGATTCCGCTGTGACCCGCAGACACCCAAACGGCAAGGCCTATGATAAGTACAGACTACAGACATTTTATTATGTTAACTTGTGTACACTTTATTTTGGAACACCTATTGCGTAACGTGTTTGATAACATTAATTTATGAATGGACATTAAAAAGTGGTATATTTCGTAAAATTTTAACCACTTCTGCTTTAATACAATTGGGTGTTTAAAAAATTAAAGGTTTTATTTTTACGTTTTGGTTTTTTTTGATTAAAATTGTCTAATACTATGTCGCTTTCTTTTCTTTGATTTAGGAGTCATGTCGTCTTTTCCAGCATTAATTTGTCCTGTCTGAGAAAGCCTCTAATATCAAAGATTATCAAAATTTGGGATTTACGTAAAGTTTAAAATCGTTAAACGTAAGAGATTGAAAACTACACCCTGATTAACTTTTAAATGATAGATGACTTTAATCCGCATCCTTATTCCGTTAAGTTTTTCGTGAGAGTCCACTTTATACATCTGAGCTTTTACTACTGGTGTGATATCATCCAGGCAGCTAATACTATTACTGATACTATTTACTATTAAACCGATATTCTCAAGACTATCAACAACATTATCTAATGTCGGCACTGTCAATACTTCTCCATCAATATTCAAATATTTGTTACTTTGAATATTATCGTAAAGTCTCACTATAATCGTCGACTCGATATATTTAGTCTGAACGATAGGTTGGTAACAACACCAATATTATCTAGATGACAAATACTCGTTTCGCCCAATGTCATTCTCGACTGGATGTCGAACCCGGAACCAAGTAATAGGCAATTACTTGACCGATACGTTGCATTGTGCTTTTAATTTTCGCGACTAGCTCTATGAATACATTTGATCAATTTCAAAAACTTACACCCATTGTGTTGAGTTCTCATCATTTGTCTAAATTATGATACCACGGTCAACTCTTGATATTCAGAAATTTTGTTCTTGGGGAATTCCCGGATTAAAAACACATTGTGAAATTAATTATTCATCGCCTTTCTTTTCTGATATTTCATCCCTTTGTCCATTTTTCCTTATTCTCAGTTACTATGATTTTGGATTTTTTAATCGTCACAACTTTCAAACTAGGATTAGGTATTTTAAAACTCTATGATAGACATAACATCTGTAATGAACTATAATTTGTACCTACTTGTTGGAGTGTCGGTTTAAGTAAAAAACCATTATCATAACACCACGTGAGTTAAAATAAAGAGCTATTTACCATCAATTAAAAATATTTGTCAAGAGCTTACGTATGGTTGGATACATTGTATAGTTCAGCAACCCTATTCGGCATACAACCATCAGCTTTAGAAACGAGTCATGTACGACTCCCAAATAAATGAATAGTTTGGATAGTTCACAGGTACTTCTATTTCTGCTTATTCGAAGGTTGCGCTGAATAGCTTGAAAGCCAACTATTGCAAAGGGTCAAAATGAATTATTGCTAAACGTAGGCTGAGGTTACTTAATATTATAACTCTTAAGAATTTCCTTAAATTATTTTGTAACACGATAAAATATTAGGGAGCTCAGTTAAACTATCAAGAGTAACGAGTCAGCCTCTTTTGAAATCGGAGATGCGAGATGGTCTGGTTAAAATACTTTTAGATATTAATGGACTTAATGCTGCTCAGTGAATTTAACTCACCTTTGCAGAAATCTTCCATCCTAAGGTTTCCATGCATTAAGAGGTTTTTACCAAAAGCAGGATTGTAACTCAGATAATTGTATTATAGTCGGCGTCTACAATTGATTAAATCCATCACTTTAGTTTAAATTGTCCGTATGGGATTGAATTCTAATGATCAACTTAAAGTTCATCTGATATAATTTTACCTTGATTTGTCTACTGGCTTCGATTCGAATGATGAATTAGAAAACTTATGAATGAAGATTAGTGAACCATACAATTCGTCACTTCGCCTTTTGAAGCAGAGTTGTTGAAGTTTTTAAAAACTGTTTGCAAATTAGAAACGAAATCCTTTGAATTGGATCATGGCCACTTTTCAGATCACCTAGCCTACCCGTAATACAAGTATAAATTCAAGGCCGGTACGTATCGGAGATATTTTTACCTGAAGAGTAAGCCTTATAGACATCTGACCCAAACATCTTTGAAAATTTGACTTTCAATCGAAAAGCCAAGTAAGCAACCTTGGAATTGAGTGAAAATATATGACTAAATTAGCAAAAATTTAAATTCATTGTACCTGTGTTGATTTCGTGCCTCCGTATTATCCGTATCAAGATTTGTGGAAATTTGCGTATCATATGAGGTGATGTAATGTAATTGATGGACTCGATTTTTTTACATTTCCATTGTGATTGTAAAAAGGTCAATGGTAATTTATTCCACGTAAATATATTTTTATTTTCTTGTTTACCTACTTTGTATTCAAATTTCTAATTCAGATTCTCAAACCAACGATGCTTGCCATTATTTTTACCACGTGGATACAACATTTTATTTCTTCTGCTTATGTAATTAATGATATCATTAATCATCACTATTCATGTACCTATATATAAATTTTGACTTTGATATTAATGATATTTTTTAATATGCTTTTGAGGGTCACTTCACGGTTGAATTCAAATAGGTTTTATATTTACTACCTACTTATTATAATATTTTTACTTTAATTAGGAACATAATTTCCTATATTTTTATGCTATCTTAAATCTGATTCAATTATTTGATCACTATAATAAATATCAGCATTAAAAGAATAATGTAACAAATTTCTTCCATGGGCTCAAGACCACGACTTAAGTTCGTTTGTTTTTTTTTTGTCTAACTTTGCCTATCTGATAAGACTTCTACTTCGATCCTAATCAACGTCATCTCCCATGCGCTTCCCAAATTAGTTCCAAAACAATGGTCTTGAAAGAGAGTTCCCTTAGCAACTTTTTTGAAGAACTTAATGTCATTTCTTTTAGGAACGTCTCAGAAGGAAAGTCATAACATAGTCAGCATAAATACATTTAATTTTAGCAAGTTTCAGTCATGAAGCTCAATTCGTAAAAACCAATGATTCTGGAATAATCTCTAAAAAACATTTTATACTCCAAGAAAAATCCAAAACTTTTGAATCCACAAATTTTTGGTAACTTAAAATCCAAACGCAGTTACCAGCCAAGTATATAATATTTCTGGTTAACTCTTTACTTTACTCTCTTACTAACAATAAGTTGATTAAACTTACATAATATCTAATAGACCAGTTTTATTAGTAAGTCTCGATAAACCACCGGGTGGCTCAGTCAGTCATCAATGCAGTGAATTGTGTAAATAAATGTGCCTTTATTCCATCTACATCTAATCTATAGATAACATAAACCCGATCTCGTTTCCCGCGCAAACCGCTTGCGTCCGTCGAGAAAACGAATTCGCTCCAAGGTCGCATTCTAGCCATCCATTGTCAATGTCGCTGGGTTGCCAGTTGTGTAGTTCTAGACGGGACGATTCATTTTTTGGAAGTTTATCTTCTTGAATATATCTCTGCACTATATTCAATATTTCAGCATTAGCTTTGGTAGTTTCTGTTGTACTAAATGCTTAATGTTAAATATCATTAATTTTAATTTGTTTTAATAATGCTATAAGTAAGTTTATTTAAAAAATATATATATTACTTAAATTATCATTGACAATCTATGTTTTTTCATATTATAAATAAGATAGAAGTAATAAAGTCAATTTTTTTTATGCTGTAGTTTTACTCTCATTTCTAATTTAGAAATTGTGGCAACATTAGCTGGCACAGCTATGATGACAGGTATTGTTTTTGGCGCCCGAATTAAAACTATTTTTGAAATGTTAACTACCTATGGAGACTTTAAAAGCCTTTATTAATATTAATATTGATTCAGTACTAATAGAAAGAAACACATTAATAAACTATGGTAGGCTCAGCCAGTATAAATACAAATAAATTTAAAAATAAAGATGATTATTCTAGAATTCACATTGCAATAAAACTGCGAATGTCATTGTTTAAAAATATAATCAAATTGAAATTGAAAATGATTCATCGCGAAATGCAAGTAAATTATCTACGTACTTGACTTTTAATTATTTGCATACCTAACGACGTATAATTTCCTCAATTTCAAATATCATAAACAGGGTATTAATAATGACTTACTGAACAATGAAAATAATAAATTTACATGAAAACGCCATACGATTTAATTATCCAAACTATGAAATTCAACCGGAATCAGTTACCTTAATATTACCAATATCAAAAGAACTCTGTTGTGGAAGTACGTCAAAGCTTGGACAGATCTGAGTAATATGGGCTGAATTGTTCGAGGCTTACCAAAGACGGTGGAGCTGTAACTGTTAGAGAATCTGTTTTGTGTCGATGTCTATTAAAAATGGACGTTATCTGCGGTCAATGTCAACGTAGCGTGCACCAGTCTAGTCATTTTAATTTTTTGCATATACATCTTTATGAGATCTAATAGGTTAATTAACAAACAACTTTTTTATGAGGTCATTGACTTTGTCACATGTAAGACATGTCCTACGCTCTGTTTTTTCATTTCCGCGTACGGTAGTTACGTAACAAACGACAGTTTTTAACGTTTGGTTGTAAAACTACTTTATTTTTAAAATTGTCTTCGATGAATCATGTTTCGATAACCATTTCTACACTTAAGATGTTTAAATCAACTTTAATAGTTATTATTAAAATTTATTAACCTTTTGATATAGAATTAAGCGATAAATCTTGAACAGGTATATTTTTTAATAAATAAATCATTCGCTTCCTCCGCTCATTTTTATTTAACTCAGAATATTTATTTTCCTTCTCTTAAAATAAATATTCTGAGCTTAATAAAATTCGCGACAATAGATACAAATATTAAAAGATAAATAAATAACTTACTTAATATTTACATGTTTACAGTTTATTTTTGCTTAGAATTGGATTTTGAATAATAAATACTATAAAATATATAATCAAAGGCAATACTGACAAAATGTTTAGGTTCTAAGAAACGTTTACAACAAAATATTGTAATTGCTAAATATGTTAGATTAGTAATTGAACTCTATTGTTCAGAGATAAAGGCTATAATTAGTGAGCAATGACTTTTATAATGTGTATGTGTATAAATTTACACAGTAATTTTGATTGACACCGACCATTACAATTGCGTCATCAACTAACTACAGGCATACGTGTTGCTAGTTGGTGTTTTCGAATACAACAATTTTGTTTTATCCTTGAACAAACCAAACACGTACGAAAATGAACCCTAATACATTAACAATAGGTATGGGGAGATGATATTAAAATAATTCTACTATCCGAATTGAGTTTGCCGGCCTACAGCTAATAGCGACCTCTACAACATAATACGTAGGTACGGTTCTCTGTTTTAAATTCGCCTCAAACTAATTTTGTGGAGAAGCTATAAAGGAATGAAGCTTTAGGTGGCTTACTTAACTTTGTTAGAAGCATCGTTGGCATAAACAATTTGTATTACAACATTTCTCATCTCTAGTCAAAAATGTTTTCAGAACAATTTAAAAAGAATGACGCAATTTGTACAAAAACACATAACTTAAACTAAGAAACTTTTGGTACACAACAAAATCACCAAACCATTACTTAAGTTTTAAGTTTTCGCTCAGCGAAGCCAAGCTCAAGGATTTTGGTCCAAAGTCCATACACCTACTTGATATAAGTGAAATAATAATCCATTTGGGGTCTAACAAAATTACCTACTCTAATCGTTCCGCCGTCACGCGATTCGACTATCTTTATCTTCACGATACATGATTACTTGGACGGTCGCCTCGGGCATTTGACATTCTTGGTCGTGAGTGTGGACTGTGAAGGATGTTTAGGGAAACGTTTTTCAGAATCCAAATTTATTCTTGGAACGTTTAGTTAAAAATGAGATGATAAAGAGTATTGGGTGAAATCATCAGTTAAATCATTGAATTTCGAGATGGTATTCTAAATTCTGGATGTTGATAGAAAAAGGCAATAAAAATTTGCCACACAACTCTAAAATGTAAATTTTCCTTTTCTTTTTAATAGAACTAAAAGTTAAATAAATTTAACATTTTAATAAAATTATTACTTTTTTTTCAAAATCCAAACCTGTTATTGTTATGATGATTAATAAAACGAACGTAAGGAAGTACGAAAGTAAATCTAGACAGACAGTAGACCTTCATAGCAACACATCTAATATAATAATTTATTTATGTGTTTTTAATAGCCAAGAATAATTAATCAGTAATATTATTAATGAGATTGTTGCAGTGATTGATGGCTCGGCAACCCATGCTATGACTGTTAGTAATTTGAAATCGATTTTTGGCATTAAGATTAACACCCACTATGGTGAATCGTTATTTGGTTTTGGTATTCTAATCATACGGAATTATGTAATGCCCATTCAAATTGGATGCAATAAAACTCAACAAATTAAAATTACGGCTGAGATTCCTGTAATAATTCCTGGAAAAATCAAACAAAGGAGTTTGCCTAGGAGCTGTATAAGTGCTTCACTGTTTCATTGTCATAATATTGCGTTTACAGATGTTTGAGTGTTTACAATAACATCTACTAAACCCGACATTATTCGCTTTGATATTTTTTTGCTTTTGTAGCATTGTCGTTAATAATCCCACACCGGATGGGTGTCGTAAGAGGCGACTAAATCCGGCTTGCTGGTGGTAGGGCCATTCGAGGGAACACATTGGTAATATTGATTTTAATTGTTAATTAATACCATTATAACTATTATTATTTCTCCCTGGGGTTCGCCTGTATAGTTACCACCCTTGAACATGAGTCAGCCGCCAAACGACTCGTCATGTTCCGACTGGGGACATGAGAGCCAGTTCTTTCTTTTTCTTCTCTCTTTCTTGGCCGGCAACGCATCAGTCACGCCTTTGGTGTTGCTGATGTCCATGGGCGACGATAGCCTCTTACCATCAGGTGGATCGTCAGCTCGTTTGCCGGCTATTTCCATAAAAAAATTACTAGTCTCTAATGTCTTTAGTGGATCTCGAGATAGATTTACTTAGAACATTAATGTATACGTGAATATAAAAATACATTTACCAAAGAATCTTGCGGTCTAACCAAAAGTGATCTTGGGTGCGGAGTTACGGCGGTAGTTGTAACCGTGTCCAAAGCCGTAATTTACTTCCTTCATGTTAAGTCATTTAATTTAATTTATATTTTCAATATTACATTTTACTTAATTACATTTCATTGTAGTAACCTTTTGATTAGTTATAGGTACATCAATTTGCAGTAAAACATTGTTTTTAAATAATTGCCATTTTATAAACAGAACTTTAAGTAGTTTATATTTGTGGCATATTTTCACTGTATTGTACACATTAGTTAAGGGTACAGTTGTATCCTAAAGTATTAAAAGTGATATTATTATTTGTTTAAGTTCATTTTCATGTACATTCTCATCATCACTTAAATCTGTCTATGTTTTTACAACAGCAACTTACGTCAGAGTTTAGTTAAAATTATCATTAATCGCAGTTCTCGGAATTACCGCAATGATTTTTTCTGACTTAATCTTAAGTTAATCGTATTAGCGAAGTAGTTAATGTCCCTAAAAGACAACTAAGTCATGTTTCTGTCCTATTGTACTAAAAATATTAAAATCAATATAATTCGATATCAATAGAAATGCGTACTCTGATAAAACTATCCTAATTTGATATGCAGGTCACATCTTCAATTGATGTGTCTGACTCGCTAGGGTTGCTACAATGGTTTTCTTATTTTAATATACATAATTATTTTTATTTAAATATATTTAATAGCGGGTAATACTCTTTTTGCACACTGTATATCTTAATATTTTTATATAAATAAACCCTTTAAAAGATATTTACGAGTTGTTATTCTTGCCATAGACTGAAACCTTTTGGCTAGATAACATCAACGCCTCCTGGAAAACCGGATACTAGAGGCATAGTAACCAAATGAACGATGAACGTCATCAGCAACAGCTTTGGAGTTAAAATAATTCTATTTCTAAGATTAATGGCGGCCAGAACGCTAATTGGCGGCTTTTGTACGTTATTTTTTTAAAGCTGACAGCCCGTCAAATGAGTTCACTGATGTGCAAAACACAGAGTATAAAACGTGTTACAGTCCGGCTTCAACGGTTGTTAAACAAGCTTCTAATTTAATTGATATAATTTGCCAGAAGATAAATTTTAAAATTAATTGTTTATCAAAACTATGGATATTTATTTTGATATGTCAAAATGACAGATGGATCTACCCTAAATACTTCATCGTTATCCCTCAGTTTTTTAAAATGTTAATTTTAATTTATTTATAGCGCATCAATAAAGATAATCGTAACAATAAATATATCTGAGATAAATTTCCAGCATTCTAATTTCAACGTGTTTTTCAAAAGTGAAATTTCAAAATAAACTGTACCTTACTAGTCTACAAATTTCTTTACAAAAAAAATTGTTTGAATATTCCCTGATAAAAATTTTACTTCTAAATTCCCTTAAAAGTTATTTTTCTTCGTAAGTTCCTTAGTTGAAATTCCTTAGAAAATAACATCCACACAATTTCATCTTGTAAAACCACAGCTCGCAAATAGAAAAAAAAACAAATCTCAGTCAACAACACTAACTGAAGTGTTCGAAAAACAAATTTGCGCGCGAAAGTGTTCTAAAACAAATAAAACTGGCACACCCACTGCTTGGCATGGCGGACGCGTGACGTCACCGCGGTGGCGTATTTAGCGTGACCTTGGACCCACTCAATGCCAAACAGAAATTAGGCAGTACTCGCTCACATAGGACTCATCGTTTGTGCGCATCCTCAATTGTATCGGTTTTAAAAGGTTATTTTTATAGTAAAACTCGGTTTTTAGAGTTACGCAGTCAAAACGGTACCCATGGTACCCACGAACAAACGGTGTCCGGCCGTTCGTCCGTTCGCTGTATAGTACAGATACCCACAATACTAGAATCACGGACGTAATAAAAGAACGGACGTAACCTTGTCTAATCGAGAGTGAAGCATAGCAATGACAGCTCGCTTACCATGTGTACGTAATTTTGTAATTTTTGATTCGCGATAGTGTCAATATCATAGCAGTATGGTGTCAATGTGTGGGTGTGTCTACTTGTACGAATAGAGAGTTTGTATTACTATGGGTGCTTCACTGAATTTGTTGTTGGGATTACGTCCGTCTTTTTTTACGTCCGTGACTAGAATGCCGTAATTTGGCATGAATATTTAAAACGTTCACGCCGACACAGTGGTGTAGCATAAAATATTGGTATTTTCTAGGCTTCCTCCCATAAACATTAACTAGAGATGTTTTATCTTCGTCTACCCCATGCTGTGGAGTAGTGTTGGATAGGTCTTCAAAAATAGGTCGGTTCAAAAAAGATCGATCAAAAATGTTGCAGGTTTTCCAAATAAATTGGATTTAGGAATCTGTTTGCGAAACATTATTTTTTTTAAATGTAAACACGAGATATGTGCAAACGTTAACCCTGATGATAAGTGGTCATCATGGCCCACGGTCATTATGTTACATTATGTTACACCTTAGGATATGTCGTGTAATCTATGTCATCAAAGAAAGAAAGAACTATCGAGTTGGTGATAACGCTTTTAGTAATAATTTAGTTTAGCGTAATATGCAAATGAGACAAAACATCAACATGCTATTTTTTACTTCTAATATAAAAATCTCGTATCACGGTGGTTGTAGTCCTCCGAATCGGTTCGACCGATTTTAATGAGATTTTTTGGGTATATTTGGTACATATGAGTATAGTCGTTTTAGCCGTATTGGGGCGGCTTAGAATACTAACCCCAATCCCACGCCGGATCGGTGTCGTAAGAGGCGACTAAATCTGGCCCGTGGGTGGTAGGGCCCCTCGAGGGATTGTATTGGTAATATTGATTTTAATTGTTAATTAATACCAATATTACTACATATTTCTCCATGGGATTCGTCTGGATAGCTACCACCCTTGAGCATGAGTCAGCCGCCAAACGACTCATCGTGTTCCGGCTGGGGGCTTGAGAGCCAGTTCCTTCTTTCTTTTTCTTCTCTCTTTCTTGGCCAACAGCGCATCAGTGATGCCTTGGTGTTGCTGATGTCCATGGGCGGCGATAGCCACTTACCATCAGGTGAATCGTCAGCTCGTTTGCCGGCTATTTCCATAAAAAAAAGTCGAAAAGTGTAATTTCATACACTTTTAGGTGATTAGGTTTCCCAGGGATCGGGATTAACGCGGGAAATGCTTCCAGTCGAACGAAGTCGTTAGCACAGCTAGTTATAGTTATAGTTTTCTGTTTACACGTACGATAAAATTCAAACATCTACACTTATCAATATGTCTTCCTATACATTGGCATTAGCTCATCTCAGTAGCAAGAGTTAATAATATAATTCATTACAACCTATTTAATCGACTTCAAAAAAAGGAGAAGGTATTCAATTTGACTGTATTTTTTATGTTTGTTACCTCAGAATTTTCGAGTGGGTAAACCGATTTTGATGATTCTTTTTTAATCGAAAGTTGGTGCTTGTCATGTGACCCCACTTAAATTTGAGCTAGATCTGACGAGTACTTTTTGAGTTATTATGAAGTCGGTTATTTTTTTCTTGGTAAAATTCAGATTATTTGATGACTTAAATCCTTAGTTCACCTTGCTGAACAGAATAAAACATCAAACCAGATTCGTCTTTGACCATAGAAGAATCAGGTATGCAGGTTTCCTCTATATTTTTTCCTTAAGCAATATGATTAATTGCAAATTTCGTAAAGATACCGAGTATTATTTTCCCGGGTTGATTAGATATTCTCTGAATTTATAGTTGCTTGATTATAATTTATAAGTGTTCATAATTCAAAGGTCCCTTGCCCCTAAAAGTTCTGTGGTTATTGGTTGAGTGATGATTCGCGCTTTTAACTTGGTGTGGCAACCTGCACTTGCTATTTTAGGGGCAAAATTAATCGTTTGGGGCTTCGCTCTAAATCATTATTTGGGGTTAAGGGGCTGTGATCAAATTGGCTTTGTAAGTTTTAAAATGAACAGTGTTTAGACTTCTAATTAAATTGTAGAAATAGTGACTGGCATTACTTTACCACGTCATCTAAATTATAAAATTGCTTACATTAGTATATAGGAAAGAATATTTTTTGATAACCAACTGTTTTTATTACCAGAAGTTTTTTAAGAACACGTCTTTTCAGAACTTGCAAAAATATGCTTTTGGTTCAATTATATTTTAAATTATTTTCCGAAATAAATAAATTATTATTACGAGTATTATATTATTATTAAAATAACCCCTAGTCAAACACTTGACTAGGAGTTATATTAATTACTTATGTACATTACTTTTCGATTCAACATAAACCATATCAACAGTCATATCAGATAAACTAACAGACGAATCTCAAAGCAGTTAGTCTATACCACCATGGATGAATGGTGGCTTACCATCTCAATATTTCGGAAGTATATCGATTAACAGTAGGGACCTGGCGTCATAGTGCACCATGGCAAGTTAGCTTGGCCTCAAGATGGAAGTTTAACCCCATACATTACAACCTGACATCCCTAAGTAGCATCCTGCACCATAATTAACTGTCGTTATAAATTTAAAACCAGATAAGGCATGTCTTTGTCCGAGCCCAAATCTAAGGGTTTCTTATCTATGCTAATTGAGGGATAGTGGAAGGTCTATAATTTATCTGTGTGACCGCACCGTTAGAATGGTGGAAGGCAGTTCAGCTGTGCAAAGATAACTATGATGAGTCGAGTCGAGGTATAGAAATCAATTGTGTGTTGCCCCTTACAATTTCATTTTGTTTGTACTTGACTACCCTTGTTTAGATGACCAGGCTTGTGAGGGTCCCGAGTTTGAATTTCGAGTTAAGTACGTAGGTAAATGTGACCGATTTTTGATCTCAAGTTATCCATGAACTCTTATACCCTATTTTTCGATAATGTAGTCTCGAGTATTATACAAGAACATTCCTGATATTTTATACTGATATTTGACAATTGAAGAATGTATTATCCTAATATCGTAATACTAACAATATTATCGCAATCTACAATATCACGCAAAAACAGCTGAACGGATTTAGACGACGACCTGAGAGCCAGTTGTATCTATTTTCTTTTTCTTTTCTGAACCCAATACTGAAGTCAACGCTCTTGAAGTCCGTCGCAGAAGCTAGTCTATATATAAAATTCCTATAAAACCTACACCATACATAACACATCTGACATCCTGTTTTTAAACGTGTGCAGTCACTAAAATTTAATATTCCCTGATTCTGTAACACCTGACATAAAATAAAAGCCTTATATTTATAAGTTTTCCCGGCCTGTCATATATCACCATACCTTTAAGCCCACTCATTGCCCACTCTCCCATAAAATCGCGCATCCGCCCATGGGTGGTCGAATGACCATCGACCATATGACCCACATTCTCTGGATTTGCGAAAAAAATTCACACCTGTTGAAGCCTTTGGATATGGATAACAGTACTAATTTATAATTTTTTATGTTTTTTACACTTTGCAAGGAATTCACGTGTATTTATATTGCGTTTCCAAAGTTGCGTTAAGTTGCATTAACTAAGTCTAGTTTGAACACTGACCTGCATAGGGCTTCGGGTACGAATCTTAATAATTCTAGATATATACATAGATATATACTTTTAGAATTGTTATATAATTACAATTGAAATATTAATTTTTTTAGGAACACAAATAGTTTGCTGTAAATACATCAAAAAAACTTATTTTAACTTTTAAAAATAAAATAAATACTAAATTTTCTTGCTTTTATTTTTAAATAATTTTAAAATTTGCGTAAATATTTGCAATTCTATGCATCTAGAAGGTTATTTTGGTTAAATTTATATTTAAAGATTGCATTTACAAATAAATTACTTAAATATCGGTATCTGGGGAAGTAATATACTCGAAATGTTAATATATTATTTTTTAAATTATATTATATCATTGTCTATTTATTAAAATGTTAATTTGTTATTTAATTCCTGCACGTTACAATAAGTCTTTGTCATTTTAATTGATTATATTTTATGTGCTTCCTATATATGATATAAAAAAATCAGTGCACCTTTGTGGTAGTTCGACTTAAAAACTTCCATACGCATAATTGTCGACTTGAGACTGTTTGAAGAAAAGCTTCGCATATATCTTACAAGCAAATGTGGCAAATACCATTAATAAATTTATTAATGAATAAAAAATAATAATAATCGTATAATTTATGCTGAAATTCCCTGTTTTTTTAATTAATTGACTATATATTTTTTAATTTCATTGAACTTTGATTTGACTAATTTAATGTAAAAAAATTATACCCACTGACTTTTTAAATTTTACAACTATTTACGTGACAGGTTTATTTATTTGATAATTATTAAGAGAATGAACTTATAGGAATCTTAATGTTACCATCATTGTGTACCTTATTTCACAAATAAAATATTTGATTGATTGATTGAAAAATCAAATCACGTCGTTAAATCCTATTCTCATTAAAAAAAATTGCCCATTGCAGTTGATAAATTACTTCTTCACAAAAGGACGTATCTTATCGATATTCAGTTTATACCCAACTTAGCTCGCACATCACTACGTAAGCTACACCAACTTCCGTGAATTTACTTCTAAATCACGCGGATTACGAATCTGAAATTCGAACAGGATGTTCGCTAAGAGGGATGTAGCGACCTGTCCCACGACCCCGCAGGTGACGTCACATATGGCTCGGCCATCCTGCGCATCAATACGCCACCTTAAAATAACGGGGGCAAAGTTGAAAAATGGCTGCGTTCTAACTTCCCCGTGGGAACTAAGTTTACGCAAGTACGGAAACTTTTTTTCCCTCATTGTCTCGATTTCCTTATGCGATTCTTTGTTAGTGATTTATCGAATTGCGATACGTATTAGTCGGTAGAAACTCAATAGGTATTGTCAGTCACATGCTTGCATATTATTTCGTTTAGGGGATGTTTAGGGGATGCAATAGATCACGTATTGTGTGCATCTGCCGGACTGTAGGGCGTAGGGGCAGTTATCAATTTTAGTTATGACGGGGCTATAGAAGCGTTTACCATTGTTATATCGTGTGATTTGGAGATGAGTGTAAGTTAAAAACACCATCTGTAGATAGTTAAATAAATAGAAGAATATGATAATTATGTATTTCCCATTAACAAATTTTAAATCTGACTACTTTTTATTTAGAAAATCCAGAATAGTATACTACAGATTATTGCTGATATAATACAGTAAATTATATATATCCAGTAAAGTAAGGGTTTGTTGTAATTGACTCCTTTTAATTACACTTGTATTTTTTAAATAAATACGTAATTCTACATTCTTTTTGAGTTAGGTTAAGATTAAATTGGCAGCAATTAATCTAATTAACTATCTCATTATTATTTGACAGATTATTAGGCACTGTATAGTTAAATGGTCACTACCATCAAAGCGCATCTGCTCAGAAGCAGGCAAGACTCCCATTCTTAAAGTCAAAGAACGCCTCTATACATACAATAAAGGGTATAAATAAATAAAAATGATAATTAAGTTAATATAATTTAGAGTATCCCGACCCGTTTGAACAATCCGTCAATACAAAGAGATACAGGCCGATACAGCAGCTGATAGGGATTAACATAACAATAGCGGTCACCACCGGCCAGCAGAGGACTGACTGCCCTACACATTTTTGGGGTCCTGGTACCTATAGCAGAGAATTCTACGGAGTTAAATTATGAAATTACAGATAAAAAAGCAGTGATATGGTGTCCTGTCCTGGTACGTTTAGCAGATAAATCTAAGGTGTTCTTATGGTAACGAATCAAAAAATCAGTGATAGAAGTTGAATGTTGATCTTTTGCGAGGGTCTAGGTTCAAATCCTTTTTTCTTTTCAAAGTTATGTGTTAAAAAATAATTCATTGTCATTATTGACTTCGGTGAAAGTTCGTGAAAATATAAGATGTTTCAGGAAGTTTTGCAAAGGTGTGTTAAAGTTAATTCGCTTGGAATATGGCCTCACTGGCATTGTTAACAGAGATCTGAGCTTAACTGTGGGATAGCTATGCGATTGTGATGACACCCAAATCTATAGCGCAAAATTATATTAAAAAGAGCAAAATACGTTAGCAGATAGAAATAAGTTATGATTTTTAGATTTAGATATATTATATCTACGAGCAGCAGTGATAGCCTAGCGGTTAGAACGTTGGTCTTCCGAACGAAGGGGCCCAGTTCAAATCCTGGCACGCACCTCTAATTTTCAAGTATTATGTGCGTATTACAAGTTAATTATCACTTGCTTCGGTGAAGGAAAACATCGTGAGGAAACCTGCACACCGGAGAGTTCTCCATAAAGTTCTCAAAGGTGTGTGAAGTCTACCAATACGCACTTGGCCAGCGTGGTAGACTATGGCCTAATACCCCTCACATTGTGAGAGGAGACCCCGAGCCCAGCAGTGGGACAACTATGGGTTGTTGCTTTGCTTTGCTTTGCTTTGCTATCTACGAGTAAGAGTAGGATACATATTATAACGTAAAAGATAATATGTAGTATGATAAGGTAAGCCTCTAAAGTTGTTTTGTTATAAGTTAACTCAAATTCATTAATTTTGCGTAAAAACGGGAGGCTTCAGTTGACATTTCCGAAACAATTAGCCGTATTTTATATTCCTGACGTTTCAACGATGTTATATTAAAAAAATAAAAATAAAAATCCCGTGCCACATTTAATGAAAAGTAAGGGTTTGTTGTAATTTAACTCTTATTTGGAGGACATAAAGGTCAACCTGTAAATTGCCGATAAACGAAGTGAAATTTCTGATCACCTGCTACGTTACATCATGTTTTACACCATTCATGCGTTTCCACAGATTGAAAAACAATTAGAAACGGCTGAAAATTTAATGTAGCCAAAATTATCACATTACCGGAAACTACGATACACAAAATAATATAAATGTATGAATAAATTATAATTATGCAAAATATACTTATAAAAATAATATTTATTCCAATTATTTTTAATATTTGAGTAATGGCGATGACGATGAATTCTATTTTATAAACATTAAATTATGCCTAAAATGCGATATTATATTATGAAGGTTAATTTAATTTAGCAACGGTTACAAATTTGCAAAATAAATTACGATGCGTTTGTAATTTTTTGAACTGTGATCATTTAATGGGTGAAGTAGAGAATGGGTGAAGGTGAAGAATAAGTTCTCATAACACGCATGAAACTTTTTGAGAAACAAATTTCTTCGGCATTTTTAAATATGTACATACCTACTTCAAAGAAAGAATAAGAGAAAACTAGAACTGCTTTTTTGGCAACAAATCGATAATGATTTGGTGTTGTCTCGAGGTGGCAGTGACAACCATCAGGTAGATCATTTTATCGTTTGTCAGCTATTTACATAAAATATAAGATGGTCTTGGGCTTAAGTTTATCATAATCTTCTACGATACATTCGTACGCTACCTTCTAGCATTTCTACAATACGTCTATCATTCACTTGTAAAGACTACTTGCTGTTCTTTAATCACGATCAAATATTGATCAGCCATTTCTAAAACTTTAAATATCTTCATTGATCCGATCCAGAAACTACAAAACAGTTGCAGTTATTCTTTAGTACGTAAAACTGGTATGACTCGTGACAGAGACAACACGACTCTTGTCGCTAGGTGGGACAGAGAAAGATGGTCCGTCACTTCCTGCGGCCGCGCACGTAGTAGTTTTTTTCACATTGCCTGTCTATTACGTATATCTGTATTTCTTTGTTACGTCAATTGTTTATAATATCTGGTCTATTGAGTTCTGCATTATTTGTAATAATCATGGAATCCTCAACACTACCAAGAAGAAATTCATCAAACTAGTAATTAGGAAAATACCTCGTTAGACTGGACTCACAACCCAAAACTGATTCACTGTAGGGCTCGAATCTCGTCTAAAAATCAGAGGGACTCAAATTTTGGCTATCTAAACTTTAGAAATAATTATTGTTATAACAAAACTTTTAAAGTGTTTAGTTTTTATTGTTAATATTGTCTTTTGCATTAAAGCAAGGCTCTAGAGCCTAAGACGAGAATCAACGAATAATTCTACTTAGGACCAATTTGTCTTCATAACAAGAACAACACAAGTATCTAATCGCCGCCTATGAACATCAGCAAAACCAAAGGCATCACTGATGCGTTGCCGGCAAAGAAAAAGAGAAGGAAAAAAGAAAGAATATTGACAAAACGCTTACTAGTTTTTAAGGGTTGCTTAAAAACAAAAAGTATTTGAACTTTCTATGATTAAAATTATAATAACGGATTACATTTCCTACAAATTATTAAATACAGCAATATAATAAAATATGGATTTTACTTTTAAATTATATCCAAAATATTTAATATTATTTGAAATATGAAATTTCATAGCCCTGGGATCGAAGCTGCAGAATATACAAAATATTACAGACTTCTAAAGATACCCGTGTATAGTGGTAAATCAATACCATTATCTCAAAACCACTATAAAAATGAGTGATACCAAACAACAGGCAGTTTCTGCAAAATACGTTACAATCTCTATCAATTTCAGACCTTATTAAGCGCGAATAGAACACACTTTTCTTCGCATGCACTGGAAATATCTTAAAAAACGATTACAGGCCATCCATCAAGGGAAATTGAACCATAACCTTCTAAAAATAAAACGAAAAATCTTTCATTCTCGATCTTAATTTAAGCTCAATGCAGCCTGGAGTTTGTGCAAGGATAAACAGATTCTAAGGTTCGTAGTTAGGGTTTAAATTTGTTTTGAGTTATGAAGGTGGTTGTGCTGTTTTGAGTTTGGGATCTTGGTATGCTCCCGCGCATCTTACGGCAGCGGGCGGAAATCTTAATAGGTCTTGGAACCCGAACTAACGATGGGAGCCATCGATCGATTGTGTAGCCTTCGTAATCTATTTGACTTGAATTTGCGGTTAAGTTGCTTTATAAAATTATTTTCTTCTTTTTCCAATCATCTATTTTTAGAAGGTTCAGTTACTTTAAATAACTCAGTGTGGATTTTGATAAAGTAATAGACAGGTTTAACTAATTTTGGAACAGATGCTATACAGTTGTTATTTCAAAAATCTTTCATTTACTGGTGTACTAGCTAACTTTTTCATTAAGTTTTTCCAAGATGGAAACTTGGATAATAATATTTAAGTATTGATACTTTATACAATTTATTCTCTCATGAGTCGAACTAATTTTATACTTTCTTTAAAATACTCATATAGATAAGTATGGGAGGGATTATTAGAATTGTAATTATTTTAACGATATACTAATTCCTTGAGCAATGTTTTATGGTAATGCCTCCATTTCTAAGTTTAATTATTAAGATATTACAAAATTATGTAATCTAATTTGAATATTCGTATATTTTACTTGAGTACAAGGTATTTTTCATATAGGCCGATGAGAGAGGCCACTGATCTTAACATTAAATTTACACTAAATAAATTATACACATTCAACTGCTACATTTTGATAAATCTCAGTTACCCTTTTCTATAATTAAAAGTGAAATATGTTTATTAACAAACATTTTTATGTTTTCATGATTAAGTATGATTCGATTTTCTGCTCGGAAATTTTTTCGGGTATTGTTAATTTGTTGAGTTTTACTAAAATTAAAATGAATTGATCCATGCTGTATTGTGAGTGAATGTTAAATTAATCTGTAAGTCGATACACAAGACTACATTATCAATGGATATCTATTTTAAGGAAAAGCTGATGAAGTTATAATTAATACTAATATAGTAAAGAGGAAAGATTTGATTGTTTGTCTGCATTGAATAGGCTCCGGAACTACTGAACCGATGAAAAATTTTTTCACTGTTGGGAAGCTACACTATCCCCGGCTGACATAGGCTATATTATATTTACAAAAAAAATAGCGATCCTTAATAAAACTCCAATAATGTAACCCAAAGTGTAAATAAATAAAAAAAAACCCTAACAAAGCGAGGGCAGTTAATCGTAAATAATAAAATGACGCATACGTAATGCATAAAATATCCAATTGTATAAACACAATTAGAATCGCTTTTAAATTTACAGACAATATTATTAACAATAATTATTGTATATAAGGTCTAACACTACCATATAGTACTCGTAAAATTAACACAGAACTGAATTAACGTCAACTCCTGATCTTGTCTATACATTATCTACTCTACTTTGTCATTATAACGCCATATTTGCACAAGCTGCGTAGATCGGATGCTTTGGGGATCGACTAGAATGCACACGATATCCCGCATGAAGAATTCTCCTTAAATCGATCACTTGCAACAAATATGTTTCTAACTAGGGATAATTCTTCCGGGATAATTATCATATGTCTAATCATTGAAGTATTATTACTAGCATATAGAACCGACACCGCGAACACAATGTTTGTCCCAATGAATTGGCGCCGATCGGCTTCAATTTTCAATGGATTCGTTCGATTTTGAAAGGAGAACGGGGGCTCAATTTTGAAAATAGAACCTCCCGGTGGCACACACTTTTTGTTCGAGATGACTGTTCTATGACATTATACTTCAAAGTGTCTTACTCCAGATCATGGTCTTCCCATGTGCTAAATTTCATGAAAATCCGTTATTTAGTTTTTGCGTGAAAGTGTAACAAACGTCCATACAAACATTCTTTATAATATTAGTAGGACTTGAAAAATAACAAAGTTCCATACAAACTTTTACCCTCTATTTTAACCCATAAGGGATTGAATTTTTAAGAATCCCTTCAGGGTGCTCACTTTCATCATGTAAATAATCTTTGTGCAATATCATGCTTCTAGACCCAGCGGTTTCGGCTGTGCGCTGATCAATCTATCAGTCAGTTTTTTCCATTTTTAATATTTTTAAAGATAATTTCGAGGAGTAACTTAGGGGCTAGTCGGTAGCAAAATCACCGTTAGTATTTTTGAACGCAAAGGCACGATATGTCATGTTGATCATTGGCGGTTGTTAGCGGTCGTTAAGCTATGTCGGAAGAATTTGAACTGCATAAACAGGCTAACAGGGTTTTACTACGTTAGGGGCGTCTTACCCAAGACTACATCGCCACTTACCAACAGGGGGAATTGTAGTTGAGTGGTAAAACGCACTACACTAAGAACCTGTTCTCTTCCCTAGTTCTCTTCTTATAATCTGACGGAAACACGCAGTTAAAAGTAATTCCATTCCATTGGTTTTGGTCCAATTAAATCAAATCAAAATCAATTTTATATTAAAAATATTCATAACCATTTCTACAGATATCATAGCGGTAAAATAAAAACAAAACAGATTATCTATCAATCTTCCAAATCATTTTATTATCTGTGCCTTCTGAAAACTCAATCTCGTGTATAAAAGAGTGAATCATGTTTTTGGACGTCACAAAAATGGCCGAATCGTAAATATCAATTGCTGTCCACCATTGTTACTTTACGTGATTCGCGATGGCGGGAACTCCGACCAAATCTAACGTTCAAAAATGAATTTCTACGCCAAAGGCGCGTTCAATGCCAATATTAAACGGATTTTTTTATTCGGGAGCACGATTTCCAACTTTTTATTGCCGCTCGGGTGACAAAAGCGAAAAATCTATCGCGGGCACAAAAAACGGATTGGATTTTGCGTTTGATTTAGATCTTATTTCACTCGGGTTAAAGATTATATTTGATTTGTTGTCAGTTGATTTCTTGTTATTATCAAGTGGGTCTTGGTCACTGGCTTCTTTACGCCAAAGCGACGAAAAACGGTTACTTTGAAATAACGTTTTTCATTCGGCACGTGCCCCCCGCCCGATTATTCCGAATTTGAATATTGCTTACTGTTACAAATAATTTAAATTTTAGTAACTTTTCGAAATCAATGCGTAACGGTATATTTCAGCCAGCTAGTTAATAGAATTATGAGGTTGTCCATGGTTCTGTAATATTAATGGTTTCGACATGGTGTTTTAACACGCCTAGATTTAATTAACCTGGTTGCACACTACTTCATTGGTTAAATTGTATTAATAATCTACGAAAGTATTTAATGCTAATACTAATATAATGATATTGTAATAAAATAGAATTTTAGATTAAGATTAGAGTCAAGTAAAAAGTACAAAAAAATATTCATAGGCAGACATAGGAGGCTCTTTAAGTTAATAGGTTGTGGGTATCCAGTCTCAAATATGTACTTAGATTATAGAATGTGTAATTAATGTTGTGCCATGGGTACTATTCCTAATAGTTTTAAATCTCCTACGCTTGTCTGTGATGCAAAACTACAGAACCCATTTTGATTTGGTTGTCGACATTTCCTATCCTAGTATAATTATTAATGTGAAATATTGTGAGGATGAACGGGTGTTTGTTACTCATTCACGCAAAAATTACTAAACGTTAGAATCAGAAAACCAAATGATTATATAAAATACATACTAACTGTTGCCCGCAGCTTCGCACGCGGAAATTATGCTTATTTGTCCCCTATTTCACCCGCATGGGTGTTGAATTTTGAAAAATCCTTCTTTAATGGATGCCTAACGTCATAAGAGGAATACGTGTGCGAAATTTTAGGGTTTGGCCTGTGCGTTGATACATCAGTCAATCACTTTTGCATTTAATGTATAGACAAATTTGCTAACATAGTCGCTGCCAAAATATAGTGTTGTATATTTACTGATCATCACAATCAATGATTGTCCCATTATTGTGCTACCCAATGTGAGGGAAAGACCATAATACGGTGGCCAAGTACGACATACTCGTAGCTAACCTCACGTGGTAAAAGATATTATGTTGGCTTCTCAAGTGTGAAGATTCCTGAAGACATTTTCTTTCACCGAAGCGATTCAAACTTTGGTGGAATTTACAATTTTGAATTATTTTTAATCGTCAAAATTGTCATCCACAAATCCGTTTACGATCAATCCGATCAATGTCACCATAATTTCATTACGTAACACACATAACCACACACACATTTTCACTTAAAAAAAAAACAAATCCAAGGAACCTAAGACTTCAATCCAGAAGGCTGGTATGGACCCAACTGAGCCAGCCAGTAGCTAACGACTCGCTATAACGAATAACGAATGGACGGACAAAAAAATTGAATAACGATATTCGTTACAAAAGAATGCCGAGGAAAAAAAACTTAACGATTCGGTGTAAAAATACAGATCAAGTTTTTTTATCGTTTACAAACAAACGTCCATTTCGTTGTATAATTGTAGTAACGGATTTGTAAAACGACGAACAAAACGAAAACACTAAATTTAGATGTCTAAATAAAGTCTGCTTGCTTTAGACATTGAGATATACGAGTAATACAATGTAAGAAATACGTATAAGAGAGTACTGCGACGTAAAGTTTTACGCTATGCGTGAAAGTCATAGCTGTATTGAACTTCTACTCCTCATAGGACCGTCTTGCACAGAAATGTAGTAGAGTAGCTAGTACAGAGTAACTAACGCAACTCAGAAGTACATATTTGAAATAATTCAAAAAAATGTTTTTTGTCCCGGTCGGAATTCCCTAAGGTTCCATAGACATCACACAAAAATAGAAACACACACCGAGACCAAAAACAGAAGTTCAAACTCATCATTCAAAATTCTGCCTCGCTGGGAATCACACCCAGGAACGGCGGTCCTTCATGGTAACAATTACGCCAGGCGGTTCATCAAAAGAATCAAAAGAGAAGAAACTACACTTAATGGAGAGGTGTTGGTTTAGCCACTAAACTCCTCCTAGGAAATGAACACACCGATGCCTAATTGCTAAATGCACCATAAGCTCCTATTTTAACTCTAGAATTCTCTATTGCATATGCACACTCACAGGAAACATGTTATGACTAATTCCTCTCAATGTAGGAGAGATGATTATAACAGCGAAGAACTCTTAATTTTGACGGCGCAAGTCCCGAGGTCTCTTAATGGAATAAACTAAAAAGATTATTGGTTTCATCAAGCTCTTGGACTTCCTTAACACTTTCTAGTGAAAAATAATTCCTATGCCACTTCTATTTAGTGTCATTCCTTATTGGCTGAAAAGCGAAACTCTTCCACAACGCGATTAATTTCGATTAACACATCGATACCACATGATACTTACGACTTAACTTTTTATGACAGGAAACCGGCATTGATTGACTAATTTGACAGTTTGATTGATGAGACTGTACAAAAAATATCTACATTCACATATTTGTACTTAACTGTCATATTCTATTACTAGAAAATGGTACAAATATTAGACATGTTCATAGCATGTAACATGGAAGCATATTTATGCAGTTTCTTTATCATTATCTTTCGCTAATATTGACTTACACGAGCCTGCAACATCAACTATGCTGGGTTCATCAACAGTAATTGACGTACCATCATCAGCTCCTGAGAGTGGCATCTATTTATTTCACAGTAAGTTCTGTTTATCTTACATCAAACATGACTGCATACAGCTGTATTTGAAGTTGTTACTGGTGTGCATGAGTTGTAGTGGCCACTGAGAGTACCCAATTAATTACAAAGTACGCTTGACCTTTTTGTTTTCCATAATATGATTAATAGCAAACAAATGAGAGCTATAAGGACATTCTACGTAGGATTTTTGGGTAAGAAGAGTACTTTTAGAGGTACTATTCTTGCATACTTGGTACATTCTACGTCCAATGATAAGTGTCCTATAATTTGTGTTTGGTTACTTTATTACTCCATCTTATTGAAAACGAAGTTTCTATTTTGAAATAAAGATTTTTCGTAATTAAATGAGGCAGTTTCAACGCCAGAATTAGAATTCTCAAAGCCTTCCTAACAAACCCGATCGTATCAAATCCGATGTGGAAATTCGTTAATAAACGCGCAAATTACTTCAGAAATTATTAATATTGTAATATTTCGACAAAATATCATCTATCGAATCGCTCGATGTTTAGTAACACTGCTTGATTTCGCGCTATTTACCCAAATTACCCGGTTTTTTGCGTCGTTGCGCCAATATTTGACGCTTGGCTGCTCCTGACATTGGCGTCACTTTTTGCGACGTCTGAGGTCACCAAGAAAAACTACGATTTCAAGATCGATATTTTCTATGATATAATAATAATATCGATAATCTTAAAGAAAACGTCGCTGAGGTAAGGGAAAAAATGAAGGCTGACTGGTTTAACGTATCTGTTCCGATTCTCATTCAGAGTGTACCTTTACGTTGACAAAAAGTGTAGGCGCACGAAGAAACGAATCTATTGTTAAAGTGCAAAGTTGAAAAGCAAAACTTTTTTACTAGTCCAACAAGTCACCACGTAGTATCGGATCGCCTCACGACCGAACGAAAAGGACCTTGGAAGTTTCCAGTGGTCAGAACGGACGCCCTAAGCAGAACGGTTGAGTTAGATTCGGAGATCTGTGTTACATAATCTTCAAGAACCGGAAAATTTAATTTTGCTGCTTTTCATTACTAAAAATCAGCGCCAGTTGAAGCCTTTCTACCATTTATTATCACCCCTTTTCTTAGCTTCAAATTAATGATACTCATAATTTTCTATTACTTATAAATATAAAACACGTACAAGCTAATAAAAATAATTTTAATAATGTTTCATGAATTTCATATAATCTTATTGAATCCATAAAACGAAAGCCAACTCTGTAATCTATACCTGAATTCAATTTGACGACCATGTAGCCTAGTTGGTAGCGACCCTGCCTGCGAAACGAGAGGTCCCGGGTTCGATGTTACTGTGATGTGTTATGTGTGTCATCCATGCCACCCACGACACAGGTAAACACCTACTGCATACACATACCCCCCGTATGAGTGTGTAAGCGTTTATTTATTTATTTTTTAATTATTCTGGTGGTTTATTTTTCTACAGAATTAGTGTAGTGTTGTGATCATAGCGATTCAATCGGAAATTCTTATGATTTTATGGTTATTTACATGCCATTAACGTCCAATCAAACCTTCCGAATCTTGTTAATTAATCGATTCGTAATTAGTTTATTCTATTGATTGGCGTTTCATCTTTTAATGACATTATTTGGGTTTATTTTATTTTATTTTTATTTATTTGGGACAGTAACAGCAACTACAATACAGTGAATACTTACAATTAAAACACATATTAGGCCAATAACAACTATACACTAATTACAGAGAGGGTTTGATATAAATAATTTCAATTATATTCTTAATCAGAACTTTAATGTTACTATAGATAGCTATTTTTCTTTCTTTCTAATTTCTATACGTTTTGTTCATAAATTATGTCATTATTATATTATTGTCATTAAATTTCGTCTTATTTGTGAAGTTGTCGGTTGCTATCGTTATCTATCAATTAACTTCTTCAAGTGGCCTGAAATCATTGATATATTCTCATGGTTGATCACTTAATTCTGTAACATTTCTCCTTGAATCAGTCAGACTTTATTTTTAGGAGTTTCTTGCAGATTTTTTTCCTGGGCCACTCAGATTAGGAATTTGTTAATATTAAGGTGTACCTAGTTTGACTTTAGTCTGTCGAGACCATTATTATCATTTATTTAGCGACCTTTATCTATTATGTAATTATTATTAAAAAAATGGAAACTGAAATCAGTGGACATGTAAAATTTAAAACAATCAATTTGTTCTTGCTCTGCATTAATTGTATCACGATATACTTAAATTTTTACAAAGAATCTTAATCAAATTCTTTTGCATAGGCAATTAAATGTCTTCGGAGCCATTAGATATAGTTTATAAATATGAATTATTGCTGGAACAACACGTCAAACTGAATTTAGACATTTAGCCGCCATTTAGCCGTATTAGGGCGGCTTAGAATACTAACCCCAATCCCACGCCGGATGGGTGTCGTAAGAGGCGACTAAATCCGGCACGTTGGTGGTAGGGCCCCTCGAGGGATTATATTGATAATATTGATTTTAATTGTTAATTAATACCATTATTACTATTATTATTTCTCGATGGGGTTCGCCTGGATAGCTACCACCCTTGAGCATAAGTCAGCCGCCAAACAACTCGTCGTGTTCCGGCTGGGGGCTTGAGAGCCAGTTATTTCTTTTTTTCTCTCTTTCTTGGCCCGCAACGCATCAGTGATGCCTTTGGTGTTGCTGTTGTCCATGGGCGACTATAGCACTTACCATCAGGTGGATCGTCAGCTCGTTTGCCGGCTTCTTCCATAAAAAAGACAGGATAACAAAAAAGTCACGCATATTTCCACTGAATCGGTATGTCTGTCCTTTTCTTTAAATCTCATTTGATCGAAGGATACAAGTAATTAGCAAAGGTTTTAGTAACTGTTTGAGTATAATTTTATTGTGAAAAATATGCAAATTTGATTTGAAGGTTTAAAGTAGAGGAGATAAAATCATTATTTCCTGTTAAAAGATATTTTATACAACTTACACTTCTGAAATTAAAGGTAAACTGTATATCATATTAACCTAAATTGTTTCAACTACAAGCTCGACTGGACAATGATAATGCCTTAAACGTTCAATTTTCAAATTTGGAACGCGCCCAAAACGCCATCTCGAGGGATTTAGAATTAATCCCGGTGAGCAAAAACTACGCCTTATTAGGGGAACGCTTCGAGCCTAATATCCTCAGATAAACAGCTGGATGTATGCGTCCGATTTATAATAATTTTGGATGACAGCAAAAACCTCTGTGGGACAGTGGGTGAGTTTTTGTTTGCTACCCTCCCTTTCAAAGAAATTTGTGTTAAGAAATTAGTACCTCGCTAAAAAGCTGATGGTAAATAACATTTGGAAATTAGCTAATATTGTTTATAATAAAGTTTTAATATTTGTTGCCTTTTTGATATTTAGCGTTAAAAAAAATAATTAAGCAATATTTTTTAGGTTATAACAATATGCCACAAGCTTAGTCGCTAATGCATTTTTTTGAAATATTACGTAAAGTCGAAGTCATTGGCAAATATATGATGCTGATTGAAAAAACCTAATGTAATATTAAATAAATAAATTCGATTTCACAAATATAATTTCTGCTTCTTACTTAAACTGATTATTCTACATGTTACTTAGAGGAATTAATTCACGATTATATTAATTTCCACTTATTTGAATTTAAAAGCAACGTCACGGAATTATGATATCGGAATAAATCTTTAATTGGTGAAGTTATTAAAATAAACGATTACGTTTTCATATTTAAATTATCCGTCATTACGTAGAGGCTACCGTTTTAATTCGGTAATATTGATAAATAAGAATAATGTAAGCGTTCACATAAAATTAAAGAAGCGAATCCTTGCATAAATATTTCAGAAATTCATTTTAATTTCATTGCTTGGTAAGGAAAAAGCTAAAAACATTAAAACAAAAGCAAATCAAAATTTATTACTTCCAATCTGTTACAGCGATACGTTTTGAGATAAAAACAAGACAAACAACCACCCCCGAGATGACGCAGCTTCCTATTTTTCCTTGAGGGGTCAGTGTAAAATGTGTCATAATGAATAACCACCCTAATACCCTCATTAATCCGTTGACCCTCTTACAACCTCCGGGCTTACAAGCTCAAAATCACTGTCAAACATAAGACATGTTACACTTGACATACACTCAAATGGACGTGGTTAGGTATGGCTAATCTGGCCATACCTAGGCTAATCTTTATGTAAGCATTTAATTGTTACTAGTATTATAAAGATTACGAGGACGATATCTCGACATGAACGACCAAAACATTCTAGGTTTCTTTTCTATTTTCTTCAAAAATTCCAAAATTTTCATCATTACTGTTTTTAAATGGTTTGTCTTGATTAAATTTATTTCTACAATTACAATACATACTTCGCATATTATACAAATGTTTTGTACGTTCAAATCTTGATGATCTTCTTCAAACAATTATTGTTTTTCTTTTATATGTATATCAGTCTCATCGTTAATGTGAGAGACATTTTTTGAGTGTATCTTGCGTGGTTTAGGGTTTATTTCCCAAGTCAATGTATCTCGTCTTGGAATAGATTATTTCATGTGCCTTAAAAGAGTTGATTTGATAAAACACATTGTCTCTCGAATTCTTATGGCTTGGTTATTTTTCATATCTGCTTCTCGACGTCGAGTTATTTTCATAATCCGTTACATTTGTATAATTCCGTTGTCCATGGTGTTGTGAAGTTAATTTATTATTTCTAAAACATTTTTGTACATAATTGTATATGACGGCGCGACAGTGACGCTGTCATTTTTGAAGCAAGATTGAAAGAGTGAGACGTCATTGTCACTCTGGCGGAACGTCAAAAAGAGCAGCCATCTTGTGGCGACTATCTTGTAGACACCACGGGAGTTGCTCGTAAACGACGGATCGCCGAAAATTCATAAATCAATCTTAATCGCCGTTATCCTTAAAAGTGTTGATATGTAATTGATTCCAAATAATTAGAGAACCATCACGGAAGTACAGTAAGGTGCTATTTTGCTATTTACGATTGTAATAAAACAATAGTGATTTGACATGTCCTTTGAAAAGTAACTGCCCTTCATACCCACGCAGCATCTACATACTGATGACGATCTAGATTTGTCGATATCAGAGCGTGGGAAAAGGACCACACCCTTTGAATTTTTCAGATGGCTATCCTGGTAATACAAACAGGTAGATGGCGAGCATTAGTCATTACCAACTTTGTTTAAATAAGGATTCGGTTATGGAGGATCGGAATAATAGTTTGAGGTAATATGTAAGGCACCGAAAGTAAGACAGGTATTATTGGTATGACACATTTTTTATTTTATTATTATCGGTACGCCCTTGCAGCCAGAGCAGTCGTGGTCAGTTATCTTGTCTCGTAGCGAGTAGCACTAGAGCTCTTCGTATATCACGAACAGGTGCTTGGCGTACATTCTTGTTGGTCACAGCTTTTCTTGTCAGTTCAGTGTTCATTCAGGCAACCCTGCACAACTAGGCGTTTCATGGCGTCCACGCGACACGATACATAACTAAAGTATCGTAGGATCCTGATGCTAATGGTGGAAAGACGGGTCTTTATACCGAGCATATTAAAAAAAAAAAAAACGTTCGTGTGCCGTTTATAAAACATGGGGAATACTAGAGCTGTTGTGTTGGCAAAAGACTATGATGATGATGATGATGATGATGACTGTTAAGAGTGATGGTTGCGTAAACCAAATTGGTTCGCTTTGTTTGTGCTTGATTTAACGAAAAATTACTTAGTCATTATACGCTATCTTGTATCGTAATTCGTAAGTATGGTTAACTTGCGCCCACAAAAGTATCGGAAATCTGTGCAAATGTCTGTGCATCTCAAGCGAGTGACATCTAAGAGTGATAATAACGATTCGATTAAAGACATTCTGTAATTCTTTAATGTAATGTCATTTAGAAAATTCGTGTTTTTGGTGTTTGGTTTTTTGGTGTTTCAGAACATGTAATATTAAGTGACAGTGACTGTGGTATGAATATGCAAGGTCGAAGATAACTAAAAGGGATTTCGTCATTGCGACGAAACGAGGCTGAGCACCAACTACCGGCATTTTGTTGATAATGATGGAAACGCATACGGCTTCTTCCACTAGGCTCACGATTTCCATCATCGGAGGACGACATGATATAACGGGTGATCTGTATTGATTTTATCTTTGTGGCTTAGGTAGGGAATAATTATTCCTTATCTAATTTGTGCTGTTATAAGGTGATATGTGATTTCACATTTGACATTTGATAGTTACTGGCGTTTCAATACTTGATGATTTCTGGCAAGAAAGGATCAGTAGATTACTAACTTTTGTGCACCCAACAATGAGTAACTGGCACCAAATAAGTGAAGAAAAGACGTTTTGTTACTTACAAGAAACATCTAAACATAATAATTACTTTACTGAAGAGTTGTGCAGTTTTTGATTATTCTTAAGACAGACAGGATGACATAGTAAGAAAAATTAATAGGTGCGGTTTTTTTGATTTATAATATTGCTGAAGATACCTAACCTCGTCAAAGTCGAAACGTACCATGGCCAATTACCAGTTCCGTCAGATACACCATGATCTTTGTGTGTGATAATAATTATATTAGGTAAAAGTGCCTAAATATTACTGAAATTAACACATCTTTGTTAGTGACGATATCAAATTATAGTGCGCACTTTATGATAGATAAGAAATTAAATAAAGAAACCCTTTTCTCAATTTTCACTGCTACTGAAACCTGTAATTGCTGACAGATTAAACATTTTACCATCACACGGGGTTATTGATAGCTTAGTCAACTGATTGACATGATATAAAATCTACCCATCGCAAAGTGTCTCAATTAAGGTGACTTACAAAATTCATTAACAGCAATGCTGCTGTAAGCTGTTTCTTTGGCAAGGGAACATTATTGTGGTTGTATCACATATTATCATGTGGAACGTCATAAAGCTGTCACTACCTTCTCAGCTAGTTCAGAAAGACTGTTTGAAACAGGTGATCTGCATTTTACATAATTGCATTTTACATCAACAGGTAGGTACTCTTTTGCAGCAGTGTTACGCTTAAACGGGCTACCTACGTAATTTTCTTAGAAAAAATAGTAATAATTTCGAGTAAGCATTCGTAAGGGTGGTGAATGTACACGTATATTGGTCGCGTAATGTGTAGTTTTTTTTATTGTGTAGTCAATTTTAGTGTACAAACCAAATTGGAGAATAATAATTTGTTGGTTGTATCCTGGAGATGCCTTCCACTTTCTTCGACAATTGATTTGTTGGTTTACCATATAGTGAGAGGCCACAGTAATAGCAGTCAATCGGTATTGAGTTCTAAAATTCATAGAGTAACTATTTGAATGAATCTTATTGAAATTAATTGTTGCTTTGTTGAATTTTATGTAAAGTAAGCATTCGATGGTAATGCGAAGAGCAAGCTACCGATTTTTTTTTGTTGCGAAAATTATTTATTGTCCTGGAGAACGCGGTACGTAGTCAACTCTGATGGAAGTCTGATTTCAGAGGAAAACCAGAGACGTTTTGTGGGGGAATTACACCATTAAATTTTTATTTTGAAATTATCATGTTACTTATTGTTCTTTTACAACTACTATGAAGTACCTACGTTAAGTTTAAATGTTGGTTGAATATTAGTTCAATGCTGAAATAATGTTTGGTAAAATTTAAATACCTTAGTCAATTTAGTCTTACAAGGTAAAAATAACTTGACAAAGTGACATTGTTTTCTGTTGGTTTTTAATGATGCGTGGAACGAGTTGGTTGAATTGCAGACATAATAATTGACATCATAAATTATTCAATTAGACATGCAAGTTTTACGAATTACCCTTATTTATTAATTTTTTTTCGCAAACTACCTTCAATACTTGCGAACTCCCTTCAATTTTGGTGAAGTACCCTAAATAATTACTAGATAAGCTACCGAAGTATGGGCCGTGTAATTGATAGGGGGCCGACAATCTGCAGCCGATACCTGGGGTATATCGTTACAAGGAGTATAGCGTTGTCGCCGTGCGCGGGTTGGCTAGAAGCGCTAACTAGGACAACCTGTGGCGGCTCAATGCTAGCGATCTCTTTTTTTTTTCACACGAACGCAACTATCGAAAGTTCAGTGAATGAGTCGACCAAAAGGAACTAAAAGACCATCTCGCCCTACACTGATCAGGGGCTAAGTCCTAGGGCGCTGACCCCTCGACAATTTTGATATTGCTCGTCAAAAGTAACTTTGCCAATGCCTTAACGATTAACATGTGTAGCTTTACAATAGGTCAGGAAAGGCCGAGCCTCAAGAGATACTCTCGTTTGTTTTCTTGTTACAGGTAAATTGTGATAGTGAAGTCACTCCATGATGTGTACGGCGTTCCAATTGAAGACCGTAAAGGCTTCAATGTTATGATTAATGCACCATCGCGAATATGGAATCAAAAACATCACACGATGACGTGTGGCCTGTCAAGAAGGTCGTGACGGCAATCATTAAATGGAACGTCAAGCCGGATGTAATTTGGGTGTATTCGGAAGTTGAAGATGGTAGCACAACGCATTTGAGTACACGCAGTGGCGGCGTTAACATAGAACAGCTATTGACTTGCCATCCGCCAATGGGCACTCTTTAGACAGCCTCCGAGCTGAGCGGACGATTAAAGCAGATCGACGTCATGCTAATAGCCGAGTTTAATTTGCATTAATATTGCACCACGTTAACTCTGTGGAGAGCACAACTGTATACTGTATGTACTGCGATCGAGCAAGTATTAAGTGTGTTGACCAGTCAATCGCGCGTTATGCCAGAGCCAGCGAGAAGTGCCCCTGAACTGTTTTCTATGTACAATCATACCCTTTTCGAAGAATGGCACAATGAAAAGTCATCAGGCAGCTAAGGGCGGAGTGATCACGCGGGTTTTGATGAGCACTGGAGGAGGGGGTAAGTTTTGGAGCCGAAAATAGAGTCAGGAGTGTAGAGCCTGGTCGAAGGGACGGTGTTGTCCGGTCCATGCCCTCACGGGATGGTTCGAAGGGACGCATTTGTCCGGTCCAGAGTAAGGAGTGCAGAGCCTGGTCGAAGGGACGGTGTTGTTCGGTCGATGCCCTCACGGGATGGTTCGAAGGGACGCATTTGTCCGGTCCAGAGTAAAGAGTGAAGAGCCTGGTCGAAGGGACGGTGTTGTCCGGTCCATGCCCTCACGGGATGGTTCGCAGGGACGCATTTGTCCGGTCCAGAGTAAGGAGTGAAGAGCCTGGTCGAAGGGACGGTGTTGTCCGGTCCATGCCCTTACGGGATGGTCGAAGGGACGCATTTGTCCGGTCCAGAGTAAGGAGTGAAAAACCTGGTCGAAGGGACGGTGTTTTCCGGTCCATGCCCTCACGGGATGGACCTCCCCAAGGGATGCACTTGTCCGGTCCAGAGTCAAGAGTCCTCACGGAGTGGTTAAAGTATGAATGAAATGAGATGAGACGAGACGAGACGAGAGGAGATGAAATGAAACGAAATGAAACACAATGAAATTAAATGAATAATACAATTACTATAATGCGCCCGAGGACGGGCGATTGTCAGTATGGCCGTGACGGCGCGACAGTGACGCTGTCATTTTTGAAGCAAGATTGAAAGAGTGAGACGTCATTGTCACTCTGGCGGAACGTCAAAAAGAGCAGCCATCTTGTGGCGACTATCTTGTAGACACCACGGGAGTTGCTCGTAAACGACGGATCGCCGAAAATTCATAAATCAATCTTAATCGCCGTTATCCTTAAAAGTGTTGATATGTAATTGATTCCAAATAATTAGAGAACCATCACGGAAGTACAGTAAGGTGCTATTTTGCTATTTACGATTGTAATAAAACAATAGTGATTTGACATGTCCTTTGAAAAGTAACTGCCCTTCATACCCACGCAGCATCTACATACTGATGACGATCTAGATTTGTCGATATATATGTAAATAATTTGTTTATCATTTACTAGTAAAACATCATACATCTTTCATAACGTATTTAACTCTGATTGGCAAATTCAGTCAAAATTTCCATAACTCAATCAGGTCCCAGGAAGTGGTGATAAGCGTGGAAGGAAAAAGACCATTTCGGACCCTCTGGATCCAACGGACCCTGGGTTCCGGTACCCGAGGAGTGCCAGTGACCCTACCCAGTGGGGTCTGCTGGTGTCCTCTGATCACGAGGTTGGTGGCTCGATTGTAAGATAATCTTGGTCATCATTAATAGAAATGAAAAAAATTTGAGATACTTTAATTTTGCAGTAATTTAAAAATTACCAGTTGTATTTGATAAATGACCTCACAGACTGTCTTAAATCGTTAACCGTTCATGTGCCGTTTTGTTTGACAATCCGACTTATTTATTATAGTTTCTTGTTGTCATTTTTTCCTAACTTTGTTCTTTTGACGCTTTTTTGTGTGTTTTTTCTGCTTGTGTTTCAATTAAGTGTTTAATGTGCATCCATAAATCATTAACGCTATTAGTGAAACAAATTGATCAATTTGTTCGCTGTTGTTGTAATGTGTTAGATTTGATATAGTCTTTGTGTCCTTGTGTGAGTAATAGCGGCTTATATTTCTGTGTTATCTAATTTTCTAATATATCGACATATCTACCTAAGATGTATAGCGACCAAGTGTTCACTACGAAGGTGTTCTATAATACTTCAATTTAACACAGATTCCTTAGCGGTGAATCGATCCTTCACGAAGTCCTATTAAAAGTCAGCCACCACCTCGAATTTCCAGCCTCATGCCATTAAGTAGTACTCCAAACTTTAATTATGTTCAGGCTGTGACCAATTGCGTTCGTGTCTCGCTTTTCTGTCAAGTCATGCGACGTGCTACCGTATCCTATAGCTCTAGAAAACTAAGTCGCCGCAGAATCATCACCGGCTTAATCAACATTATCGTCCCTAATAGCAAGCGACGAAAGATCAAAATCATCTGCACTCAAAACCGAATCATGGACACTTTAAACTTCATTCATTGCTAAGCAGATTTCGACGACCACTATCGAAAGATGATGACGTAATTTGAGCTCTATTTACTATTACCTCAAGATTAATATCGCGTTGATTGCGATAATAAAATTCGATTGATGAGTTGAAATTGAGTCGTGTTTCATCAGCAATAGATTCGGTGCCCGAAGGAACGTGGGCCATAGTTTCATTGTTGGGCGGCGAATAAAACGTGTCGGTAGGATGACGAGCGGGTTTCGTCTCAGAAACTAATTTGGAATATCACAATGAGTATCAATGTTGTTCCAAAACAGCCTTTTGAATGTGCGAAGAGTGCCGGCATTCTATTATAGAAGTACTTTACGGCACGTGCATATAACGCGTGGCTTTGCGCCTCGACGAATTCACTCCTGCCAAAATACGCATCTGGTACAAAGTAATTGATGTTAGCATGAACGTATACCTACTTATCACGAACTTCTCAGTGAATATCATTGAAAACCATAATAAAACTAGACGATTATACATACTGTAGGAGTACAGGTACACATATATTAAAATATAATTACTCGGATTGACCAGTAGATTAACTTTGAGGAAGTCAAGCTGATCAAGGTGCGTGAAAAATAGCGTGAAGGTGGCATCCTGCCTTTATTACCGTCTTCGTCTCTTGAGCAAATAAAAAATTGTTGTTTCACTTACAACCAGTACGATTTGTTCCGGCTACCTGCGGATGTCGTTCAAGGGCAAAATTCACTTTTGATGAGCCCGATGATGAATTTTAAGCAGCTACATAGCGACTAATTATATCCATCTGTTGCAGAACATATATTGCATATGATAGTTATGCATGAGCTACTGAATATATTGCTTTAAGTTTCAATAAATTATTTTCTTTTATATTAAATAACAGTAAAACAATATGTAAATTTAAATAAAACATTACTTCTCTGAAATGTTATTTTAATTTTCTTGTCGTTTAACCCCCGTCTAAATAGCATCACACGAGCAAACTCTTAATTAGTTTTTTCCTCTTGATTCCAGGTGTTCGGTTCCAAGGCAGACCTCCAGTTGCACACGCAGATCCACCTTCGAGAGGCCAAGCCCTACCGTTGCACGCAGTGTCCGAAAGCTTTCGCCAACTCGTCGTACCTAGCTCAGCACTCTCGTATTCACTTAGGAATCAAGCCGTACCGGTGCGAAATCTGCCAGCGCAAGTTCACACAACTGTCTCATCTCCAGCAACACATCCGCACGCACACAGGTGACAAGCCCTACCGCTGCACCCAAATCGGTTGCACGAAGGCCTTCTCCCAACTCTCCAACCTTCAAAGTCACAGCCGCTGCCACCAGACCGACAAGCCCTTCAAATGCAACTCCTGCTACAAATGCTTCACTCATGAGAAGGACCTTCTTGAACACATTCCGAAACACAAGGAGTCGAAGCACCTCAAGACGCACATCTGTCAATACTGCGGAAAGAGCTATACTCAGGAGACGTACTTAAGTAAGCACATGAACAAGCACGCCGAGAGAGCGGATAAGCGGCCGCCGATATCTGCACTGGGGTTGTCCGGCCTCAATAGGTCTTTGGCAGCGGCTGCGCCTACAGCGACTCCCTTCGGCGATCATCCTTATTGGCCGAAAGTGAGTCCAGACTCCGCAGCCCACATGTCCGACGAGGGAGGGTATCACCAGCAGCGGGAGAGCGATGATCACCACGAGCAGCAGATGCAGCAGCAGCGCGCGCTGTTCACGCAGCATGAGAGCCAGGATGACCGCATCCAGCCCCCGGTGTCCTCTGCCGCGAACTCGGCGTTCACGCCCATCAACTCGATGGCTCCTCACCTCAACGGCCTCTCGCACCACAGCGCGCTTCCCTCACGACCTTATCTCTACGACCCTCTGCACTTCCAGCAAGGGAAACAGCAGCCCAACTCCTTCCCCAACCAGCTGATATCGCTACATCAGATACGGAATTACGCGCACCAACCTTCGGCACTCCTGCCCGCTGAACACATCCTCCCCCACTCCCTAGCTCACAAAGATAAACAGTGACTTCCTTGCCGTTTCCCAGTAGATACACTTAGTACTTATGATGGTATTATTAGACTTTAACGTAACGAAATATTATTAAAATGTTTAGAATCTCGCTCGTGAAGACAGTGGTATTATGAATGTATGAAATACGAAATTCGTTTGTCGTTAGTGATGCGAAATTCATGTTTTAGACTTATATCGATATTGTGTAAAAATACTCTGAATTTTGTGAGTAGATAACAAATGTACTGGGCATGAAATGTGATTTCAAATATTTGAATCAAAAGTAATGGTATTGGTTATCAATTAGTTCAAGTTAAAGCACAGTTACAGTATTTTATATTCAGGAAAACTGAGCGCTGTCTTTCAATTGTTTTGGTAAAAACAGCCGCAGTAACAAAACGATGATGTTATTCTACCCTGATAAATCAGACTGTTGCTTGACGAAAAACTAATTTTTAACAAGGAAAGTAGTTAATCAGCAATAATATTTCCTGAAAATTATTCACATTGAAATTTAATAAATACATAATAAATAAATGCATAATAAAAACAGCTTTATGAGCATAATGAATTTGTCCGTAGCTGCCCTGTGAAATTAAATCACTATTTTCAACCTTTGAAATGTGTACCTAAAATGTACTGAAATAAATCCTATTTTAATTCATTTTTACATTTGAATTGTCGAAGTCTGTCTTGTAGTGAATTGCATTAGATATTATCTGCCAAATTATATTTTTATTAGATTTTTTTCGATTTCTATATAGGCGAAGATAGGATATTACTGAATGAATTAAAAAGGGAGTTCCTGACGCATTATGTACTTACAATATCGACAAACTAGATTGTGTTACGTTTTAAATCTGGGGATCTGCCGTAGAATACAGGGGATTAAAAGATGTATTAAGTTCGTTAAGTGTGCAATTGAGAGTACTACAACTAATGGACGTCATATATATTCAAATTATAAACTTTAGATTTCAGGCAGCTCTTGTCAAAACTTCTCTATATTCTTCGGCGGTGAATTCTTCAGTTGCATTTGAAAGTATTCTTTAAGATAAATCTATGCTAGACGCAGATCTCTTATCATCACAATTGCACTCAGTTCCTACTTAGATCAAATAACTTTATTTAGGAATTTCTGTATCTCGAGCACTTTGATTAGGTTTTAATTTGTACGGTTTTAGAAAATGTGGTCTTCCTTCAGGTTTGAATATTTATTTAAGTTCTTTGTCATTTTATTTACCTTGAGTAACTGAGATCGCTGTTGATTTGTTTATATCACTTTATCAGTTACAGCTGGTTCTGAGGTTGTTTTAAACTCTAAGGTTGCCGAAATCTTATGTTATATCAGTCATCTCATTGTACAACGCTGAAGGCAGAAGACATTTTCTATGCGCCCTTGTATATTTAAATTTGTAAAAATCATCAACGGGTGGCCAAAATCACTTTTTCTTTCACTTTCATCATTCGTAAAGACGGAAGCACATGTACATATTTTGTAAATACGATAACTTTTTTGAGAACTTGAAATTTATTGTTTTTTTATTCTTAACTGCTTATGCTCAATTTTTTTAGGCGTAAGGTAACATCTGGTAGCTGGAAAAACTGAACTGTAATCGAAATATTCTAAATTGTTTCTTTATCACTTCTTTTATAATGAGATTGAGAGACATTCAAGTACCTTGTTTACGTACTTGTGTAATTTGTTATTTGTACTTAGCAGCTGAAATCTTCCGATTGAGTTGGTTTAGTGGCTTTTGACCAGGATCGAGAAAATGGGTTAAACTGTAAGCATAATAAATACATGACATTAGAAGATAAGGATTAACTAAAGAAGAATAATATAATTTCTTGCAAAAAATCTGTTTTTAAAAATAATTATTATCTAGACAACAAGGATGTAAATGAATAAAATTGAATGAATTAAAAGGTAAAATCACTTTTTCCTTAACTCGAATCTGGTCAAAAAGTACATAGAATTTAGACTAATTTTGAAGTATACGAAATTGTTGATTTGTTTATTTTAAACTCGAAATGAAGTAGTGGTTAAAGAATTGAAGAAATGTGATAGGAAACGGAAGGCGAGTAATGTATTTTTCGAAACACTTTCGTCTAAATTTATTTGCTATGGATCTTTGATTAGGTTATAAATTATTAGGTTGTGGTTATTTGTGATCCGGACGTCATTGGGGTCCTTAGGAATCGCCGAAGCGCTGTCTTTTCGTCACAAAAGCCAATGCTAAGTTTAAGTTCTTGTACAAATCATGGTACATTGTTTTTATTGTTATCTACGGCAATATTATTTCTTCCGAATTGTTTTAATGATAGTGCTTGCACTTTTTAATGTATAGTGTTCGATGACATGACAATGAGCCAAGAGTTTATCCAAAAGTTTTTTAATTTCTTTGGTTTTAAGGGAATGAAATCGCCAATATCTCTCTATTGTAAGTAGAAATGTGATATTGTAATTGATTTTTTTAGTTAAGTGTAAACTTATTATTATGATTGAATACATATTTTTGTAAGTAATTTCGTTTTACGATAGTTTCGCTTTGTCTAGCGTTCCCGTTTAAGATTATAGATAAAAGTGGACGGAATCTTTTTTGTTACTTAAAATTGATTAAAAATTAATTACAACTATGCCAAGAACAATATTTATTTTATTTTCATTCCCTGGCTTTATTTAATTTTAAGAACTGATTAAAGTGAAATAAAAGACATGGTGAACTTTCCTTTTTTTATTTAGTTAACAGTCGCAAATAATACATTAAATAGGTACTTATAATAGGTATTTACAATACATGGGGTCATTATACCTACGTAGGTAAAACTCATACAGCCAAACCATTCAAAAATTAGAAAGCGAACTTAATGATACAAATATAAGAAACAACTTATAAGTACATAAGACCACCTCAGAGAAAGATTTTTAGGAAGTTATTAGTACATTAAATTAAACAGGGTAGTCAGAAAATCTTTCATCTGATTGATCCTAATCCAAATACATGAAGTGAATTCTGAAAAAGGATAAATCTTCAAGAACCACTTTTTAAAGAAAAAGTTGCAGAAGATATTTTACATGAAAAGGGAACAAAATGAATTCATCTTAAGTATTAGGCTCATAAATTGTTTCTTTACTTAAACATTAAAAGGGAATATTTTATAAATTACATCATATGTATTGTCATTTAGTCGCCCTAATTACTAAACGAGAATCATATAAATGTCTCCAAAAAAACTGGTACGATTTTAATCATATATGTATAATACGTGTTTTTGGTTAGAAAATCCAAAATGCTAAAGATATAGCAATTTTAATAAAGTTGCTATAAAACATTAAGTAAACGACAATTAAAGGAACAACAAAACGTATAAAACACGATAATGGAATGGATTACGAAAAGACCGACGGGATAAAAAATGGCATTTCAGATCAATCTCGAGAGATCAAATTACAATATTAAATTTCATGAACTAATTTAGTATTTTCGTAATCCATTAAGAAACCTCTAAATTATAATGAAAGCCGAATAAAGTTATAAATTGTCATGGCAGCATAGGCAGTCTTAATTTCGTCTCCAAACATTTCCAAACAGAAAACCTTATATGTATGTAAAATATAAATAAATATAAATGTCTTACAAAATTTCACAATTTGAAAATTTAAGAGCATCAAGCCAAAAACAAAAACAAAATCTCTCGTTTCTCGGACTGCATACGCTGCCATTTCCATTTGAGACGTTTTAGACCTCAACCTTGTAGGGAGACCCGGGGATGTGGTCATCTCCCCACTTGACGATGACAATGTATTCTCCCCTGTCCCTGACGACGTACCAACATTCATAGTTGTTCTTTCCTTTGTGCTTCAGCTGAATCTCATCGCAAGGACCCTTGGGGCCTAAGATGCCGACGTACAGAAGATTGTTACCTGGTAAACAGATGAAGATATATATACTTAGCTGGGAAGTAAAACATAGAACTTAAAATAGAAAGAATTTACTAATACTGCTGAAAGTTACAAAAAGGTAGTCCATCCAACTATAACTAAATATAATATGTATATATCTACTATTATTTGAGAGAAGTCACAAAGGTTTTTTTCTACTCAAAACTGTTTAAAAACATCTAAAAAAATGCATCAATAGATAATGTTACACATGTTAGATTAACATCAGAAATGCTAAACTAGATATAGAATATAAGAATTATATTTTATTACACCAATCATCCGAATAGATATCCAATCTTGCACTATAAGAACATGTTCACATACACTTCCACAGAAGGATTCATTCCCGCGTAGCCAGACCATAGACAAAAGGCATCACATGAAGTCAGTACAAACTTTGCCTTTGGTATGGCTGATGTCCATGGCCACTTACCATCAGGTGGAAGCTTGTTTTCCAGCTATTTCCAATAAAAAAACAGCAAACTTATCTGCCACAGTCCGCCCTAGCGAGGAATTGAACTCGAAATTTCTTAAACGATAAACTGTATCAGTTCCAGAGCTTAGTACAATATTTTTATTAATATTATTTTTAGTAAAAACTGACCTGCATCCCCCGCGTGTACAGTGAACTGGTTATGCTTATTGAGGTAGGCCTTCTTCAGGCCCATGCCTTTGCTGGTGACCTTGGTGGCGTCGGACTTGAAGTGCGGTAACACTGGCCCCTGCTTCGTAGCCGCCTTGGATACCTTCTGCACTGTCTCCACTGTCACAGACGAAGTTTCCTGAGCACCGACTTCGGCTAAGTTCTCACCTATAAAAGAAGGATGATTTTACAAAAAAAATAGACATAGTACTCACTCATAGCTTACTTTCATACTAGGGTTTCTGGTGCCGTTAGTGCCATTGACAATACATAAACGCAAGAACACACACCAAGGTAGAGAACAGAAATTCAAAATCATTCAAATTCTGCCTCACTGGGAATCGATCCCAGCACTATCTAAACAGCGGTCCTGCATAATAGCATAATGCCAAACAAATCAAAATGCTTGATTTGTCCCTCGACAAAGGTTTGAGCTGAAAAACATAGATAATATAGGTAAGACTACATTGCAATTAAAAGAAAAATAAATTAAAACTCTTACCAATAGCTTCGATCTTGAATGGAGAACCAACGATGTGGTGACCATTGTACTTGACGCTCAAGTAGTAGAAACCAGGCGCAAGCGGCGTGTAGCGGACCTAAATACATGACAGATTTAAAGAATGAACAAGATATAGAGAAAACGATGAAATCAATGGCCAACAAGACGAGGTAAACGTCTTCAAACACAATACGCGTGACATTTTTATGTAAATAACCAGCAAAATAGTAGACGAACCACCTGATGGTAAGTTGTCACCATCGCTCATAAACATCAGTTATCACCAAGGAAGCAGGACCCAACTTGGATCTCCAACACTTCCACTGAAATACGTTAAAACCTTTGACGGTCAATTTTTGAAAAAAGGATATCTAGCCTGTTGGGGACAAAACCATACCACCATGCATGAGTAGGTACTATCAGGATTCTGGTACAGGACCCAACAGCCTCCAACAGGAAGGACCTGGCACAATAACCTACTCCATTGTTCACCAGGGTGTGTATGCAGAGGAGATTATACCTCTATGGAACCCATACTCTCCAAAATCTTGTACCAAAATAATAATAGAAGAAGATATGATGCTTGATATTATTATAGGTACAAAAAGAAGTACCTTATATCCTTCCTCGACCTCAGTACAGTCCATGGCCACTCGGGAGGGTCCATCTATGGTGACGGCGAGGATACCAGCGCCCGCGTTGCAAGTGTCGATGATCAGGTCAGTCTTCGCACCTGGTTAAAAAACATTTTTTAGACAGAAAGTACTGATTTCCACGAAACAGATATAGCATAGAAATATCAACCAGTACCAAACTTTACCAGACACGTAAAAATTATGAAATTATGAACTCATTGTAAAATTTGACATTGGATTGTTAAGGTTTGTGATTTTAATGGTACGTATATTCAAAATTATGGGTCAGATCTTAATTTTGATATTGCAAGACTTTTGTAATTCAGTAAAACAATATACCGGAGCAGTTACAAGGATCAACTCTTATTACGTACATACAAGTAGAAGTATTAGGTACTAAAACAAATAACTCTGTCAACGTACCGGTCTTGACGGTTCCCAAGCCTGGGCCGTGGGCGTGGACTGCAGCTGGATCAGAGTCATCCTTACCGACCTGGTCATCAATAAACATATCTTGAAATACTGACAAAAGTGGCTTTAAGCTAGTTGATAGGGCTTGCTGGCAAAAATGGTTTAGCAAAAGATCTCTCGCCAGGCCTGATAGACCGTGCTCCAATATTCATGATCGGATCTTATTTAAGTTAGCATTGCAGGAAATTCAACAGCGTGATTCAGAATTAGGCTGACTTGCTAACATGTACAGTGGAATATAAACACAATTATCATCCAAGAATTTAAGATCCGGAAATATCCAGACCTTTCAACACACCTTTTGCTTTCTAAACTACATGGAGAAGTCCATGTAAATTATGGCAAATATAACACAGTCGTATACTATTCTTATATAAGGATACATAGTTTTTATTCCAAAATTTTGGTAAATTCAAAAAAATTACGTGCATAAGTGCATCAGTTATACGTACGTGAATATATTATTATCAAGATAAGAAAAATAATGAATTGAAGGTTGTCTGAACAGACCTTAATCCTCAACGGCGAAGCAGGTATATGGACACCGTTGAACTTGACATTGATGTTGTGGACTCCGTTCTCCCGCGGCATGAACCTGATGGAGTACTGGTCGCCATCGATGTTCTGGATGAAGCAGTCGTCGGTCTTGCCGGAGGGAGATATCACCTGGAAAAGAAAGAGGTTTTGATAACGCTTTCTAACTCCCACAGGATTCAATGGACATATACAATAAGTAGGTAGGTAACTGTAAATTTTAAAGTTTTAAAAACGCACAGTTTTAGTTACACTACATAGCCAAGAACCACTTCGATCACGTTATCTTTAAAACTAAACTGCATCATAATTGGTCCATTCTTTTAGGAGCAACAATGCCACACACAGACACATAGACACGTCAAACTTTTAACACCTCTCTTTTTGCGTCGAGGGATAAAAATAATGAGATCTGAATACAGGCATTTATGTATCTGTCGCAGGGAAATGAATTTGGGATTTGATCAAATCCCGCAAGATGAAAGAATTACAATTCGTTGGGCTTGATCGTTTCACGGAATCCATTTTCCTGCTACATACTGTTACATAGTTATGCCCCAGCCACAAGTCAAACCTAGGACAAATCTAAACGAAATCACAAAGTACACATGTTATACTCGTCCCATCATCCCAGGGGCACATACATCTGGGATAAAATCTGTTATCTTTTCCTAGACAAGCGCTATCTGTGTTCCAAGTTTCATCTTAATCCACGCCGTACAATTCGGTGTGAATTTCAGCGCGTGATGAAAAGATAAACATTCAAATATCCAAACATTTGACAAACTTTTACATTCATAATATATGTAGGATGTCTGTCCCAACCAGGAGTCGAATCTCCTTATGATATGACCACTCTCTTTGACCAACAATTCAATCGTTTTAAAATAACAAATGAACTCTGCAGCGTTGCCAGTGTTATTAATGAAATAGGCAATAAAAAGTTTTGGCCAAGACAGCGCCCGTCAACAGCCGAATGTCGGGAAAACTGGGCATTATCAATTTTTATAACGCGTCGCGGAACTTCCGCAAATATTCATCTTGGGCTGAAACGTTATAAATTATTGAGCGAGCGTATGATTTACAGCTGTTTCGTACTAGCGGAAATGATCGCCCAATGTTATAAAGAACGATGCTTACTTTGTATTCTTCATATGTGCCATAAACTAGCCAAAAACTCCATTCTTCGGGAAACATGAATCTTTCATTCACAAAGGAGACTAATTTTCCAATTTAAAGGCCGATGCATACGTAACGTGGACGGGACACAAACATACGTGCGTGCCCTGTTCCCACCCCGTGCGTGCCTCCGTGGCGTATGCTATCGTTTACATTTTCTATGAAACGATGTTTCCAAAACTTCACGTCCTGTCCCGTCCCCGTCTCGTCCACCTTACGTATGCATCGACCTTAACAGTGAAGAACAAAAACGTCAACGTCAAACGTTAAAAAAAATATGTGTTCAACCGTATAAGGCCACAAAATTAATTGCGTTGCAAATGTAGTGATATTATTTGAATTTGTTCGCTAATAGTTCTTTTTCTTCTCTCTTTCATGGCCGGTAACGCACCGGTGGGTGGTTCGTCAGCTCGTTGACATTGACAAGACGCTTGTAGCGATAAAAGCTTCCAGCGGGGCATGTGTCTCATAGCCAAGCTTGAATCCGCTAGTATGAAAGTGTGTTATTATTCGTCGGCGGCGGTCACGCGCGGTCAGTTGGTTTTATTGCGTTTTTTCGAGGAAATTGGGGAACAGCGGAGCTGGCAACACGTTTTCTTCTCGATAATATTTTATTAAGAGCAATATAGCAGCGCGTGTGATTGCGCCCTTTGTTTTGTAAAACGCAGTGTGAATTAATCTTTATTTGGAGCTTTCATTTCACATGATCTGTTGAATTTGTTTTATAGTTTTGAGGATTGCCTAGACTTAGGTAAAACCTGAATTTTAGCACAGAAGAAATAATACGAGTAGTACACTTTAGGTAAATATTGGGCTACTTTTCATTAATTTAAGTATGGTAAGTGGTCACCATCAGTGTCATCATGTAAGCAACACCAGAAGATTTGCTTATGTACATTGAATTAACTACTCCACAGTTCCACACTAATTCCAAAGACTTCAGAATATGATTAATGAAGTCATAAGAGTTTAGTAGTTACCGGAACGAAATAAATAATGTTAGTTCATATGATGGTAGATGACCTGCAGTGGCCACTAATCACCACTGTCTGTTACAACATAAAATTACACCTGCTCTTTCAACCCAGGCTTCACTGGCTAATTGCACTCCGTCTGTCATTCTTTCCGCCATTCGCATTATACGCCAATGAAGGAGCAAACAGCTGTGAGCTTATTAATTTTATATGTTTTTTAACATCTACTATTACTTTATTACACGTAGGCAATTATTATTTGATGAAACTGATCAGTTTAATTATTTGCGGCATTTTTAGAGTTCCGAAGTAAAATCGGAGTTGGAAGTGAAAAAATTCTCAAAAATAGTTTATAATTATCATTGAGGTATAAGTATACATAGAGAAGACATCTCAAACAAAATGTGTGTCCCCGCCGAGAGGTTCTATTTTCAAAATTGAGCCCCTGAAAGGAGAACCTTTCAAAATCAAACGAATCCATTGGACATTGAAGCCGCACGGCGTCAATCCATTGGAACATACATTGTGTTCGCGGTGTCTGTTCTATACGCTAGTAATAATACTTCAATGATAATTATGATGAATTTACAAGGAAAACTATCACAGGTATGTTAGCATAAGTAGGAATTTAGTAATAGTCGATACATTTACTACTTCGGAACCCTACATTGTGCGTTGCCTGACACGCACTTGCCCGGTTTTTTTAATTCAATATGTTGTTTTTAATATATGGTAAGCTATGACAGTAATTCGTACCTACCGTGGATGTCCAAGAGCGCTTTTATCATCAGGGGAAACTCGATAAAAAAAAACTTTTTGATCCAGGCAGCACCTACAAGAATCTATGGCCAATTTACTTATGACGACCAGTATGGCCTAATTTTTACCATGCCGGACCACCATGCCAAGTGTCCTGGGTTCGATTCCCGGCGAGGCAGAAATTTAAATGATGAGTTTGAATTTCCGTTCTCCTTCTTTCTGGGTGTGTATTCTTGTCTTATGTGTTGTCCATGGCACCCACGACACAGGAAATCCTAGTGTGGGGCTATGAGTCTGTAGCGTTAAGTATAATAAAACGGAATACGAAAGAAACGCCTCCATTGTAAGTATCCCAACATCACATCAAACTACATGAATCAAAGAAAGGTCCAACACTGCCCATATTTATCATAAATCTTAGTGTTGCACGGATCATGTTCTCACGATAAATCAAGTGACCCTCCACGGATAATATGAATAGATAAAATATTTAATAGCCAAAGTTATGGGGGACGTCTGTATGGGCTGTTTGATTTGCCGTGCTAAAGTGGCAGAATTGGAGAATTCGGGAAGCCGATTTGTCATTCATCGGCTGTGCTCAGCTCTCTGAATAAAAGAAGCTAGACTAAACACACCTTTGAGAACGTCATGGAGATGGCCAGTCACTGTTGGCCGGTTTTAGAATTATATCTGTCTATAGTCCTCATTATCTTACTGCTTGCTAATTATAGCAACTGTTAAAAGTCATGTACATACATCTTAGATTAAGGGCTTGTTTCACCATCTTCAAGTAGAGTCCTGAATAAGCTATTCGCCGGTTAAAGTGACGTTAAAGTGTCATTTTACATACACGAAATGTCAACTTAACCAATGAATAGCTTACTTCGGACTTACTTGAAGATTGTGAAACAAGCCCTAAGTTGTTATTATTACCCGACTGCCAAGGAAATCTTGTTTTTCGCGTGTATCTTTGTTGTATCTTTACCTCGTATCTTACAAACCACTGAACGGATTTATATAATTAAGATATCGTTAGATTCGTCTTAACAACCCAAGTGTTTTTAGATAAGTGAAATTAAAAAAAAACAATATTGTGGCTGTCAGATGCCATTGTATGAAGTATCAAAAAATAAAAATAAATCGAATAATACGATATGGGTGTCAAATTAAAGAACTCACCATAAGGATTTCAAAAAGGTATATCATGATAGGTTTTTTAATTTATACTAGTTTTAGCAGCTATTTTCACCAGAGATTATGGACAGCAACCAATGTACCAAAGAAGTCCTATTCATAGAAATCCGCGGTCCATCCGACTGTCTGTCCGTCTGTCACAGTGCCTTATGTCTTGTTTACGTACCTAAGGTCACCTACACCTTTTCCCATCAATAAGGCCTGCATGGCCAAGAAAGATAGAAAGACGCAAAAGTTTTGCAACTTACCGTCCCGTTCAAGGTCCCCTTAGCACCATTGAGTCTGATGTAGAACTGGGTGGGTTTGTCCACCTGCGCCGAGTCGGGGAACTGTGCCACCTCCAGGAGATGAGCGTCTCCCACCGCTGGGGAGATGTACACCTTGAAGGGGGAGTCGGGAATGTGCTGCTCGTTGAACTTCAGACCGATGCGGTATTCACCTAGAAGAGAAGACGCGTTTTAGAAGAGGGAGTTTAGGAATAGGAATTAAAAAATATTTTTTTCTTATTGAAAGTTTTTTTATGTGACGTATGATGGTAAGTGGCCAACGTCCATTGATATCACATTGGTAACACCAACGGTATTCATGCACATTAGATGTACTATGGTTCGGTAACCTTAGGTGCGATGATGACTGAAACTGAAGTGAGATCCTGCAATATTATTCTCTCCGACAATGCGACCAAAACACGAATGAATGCTCGAATACAATGCCATCTGTTCAAATGGTAAGTGGCGATGTTGAATTGAATGGTAAAGCGCACTAACTTAGAAGAAGTATATTTACTTTTAACTTAAGTATCTCTGACGTGAGCAAGTAACTAAATTATAGAAGCCAATTTTAATAAATTAATGTGTTCTTCACAAAACACTTGGTTTATGATAACTCGGAGCGACAGATACATTTCATAAAATGTAATGTTGACCTATCTTTGTTTATTGAAAAGAAAAATTGTAATGAGCACTATAGGTTACTACGAGTAGAAAAAGAAGTATAAGAATACTATCCTACAGCAGGCCAATAAATAGGTTATAGTAAAGTTATAAAATCTTGTCAAAACAACCCAGATCCTGTATAAAAACAAGACATTGTCACATTACCAAATAAACTCTTAACCCTTCCGACATCCCCGACATCCCCGGCGACCGACAAATGCTGTAATAAATCTGCGCAGCGGTCTAAAAACTTGACGAAATTGGAAAAAGTTGTGGCAAAAACACGATTTGAATGGCAAGAAATGGCAATATCTCAGTCCCAGTCACTCAATCTGGATAACGGGCTAACGATGTCAAGAATAATTCTTTGCTGGGCTGCTTGGAGAAATTCAAATTTCTACGTTTATGTTTTAGGGGTCTCTGGGAGTAGGTCTCACGCCTGGTATAGGTCGAGTCCAATTTAAAAATAAAACAGACATAAAATGATAAGAATTCAAAGACCGATAATCATTTAATGCCAAAACAAATTTCAGCTCACTATTAATTATTATTATTATTAAGTAATTTATAGTTCAAAAAAATATTTAAAAAAATATCAATAGTGAGCCGAAATTTGTTTTAATATTTTTTTTAATAATATAATTATTTTAATATTTTTTTAATAATTACTGATATTTCAATAAAAAGATAGTGCCAAGATAGTTTACTAAATACTATTCGTCTAAAACATGGTGTATGGTGAGGTTGGTTTGTGACTTTATTAATTTACAAGTAACCGCCCTCGCTTTGCTTCGGTTTTCTTATTTTTTTACAACTTATTGGAGTTTTATTAAGGATCCCTATTTTTTTTGAAAATATAATATAGCCTATGTTACTCGTGGATAGTGTAGCTTCCCAAGATTGAAAGAATTTTTGAAATCGGTTCAGTAGTTTCAGAGCCTATTCAATGCAAACAAAAAATCAAATCTTTCCTCTTTATATATGAGTATATAGATATACGATATGCTTGAGGTAAGTGACTCCGGCCGGCAAGTAATTTTATTATTTTTCGTTTTAACTTAAAACCTGCGGCATAAAAACGATGGAAAATTGTTATTTTAAAGAAAAAAGAGGCATTCTTTACGTAGATCCCGAATAAATCGTAGGTTTGTTAAATAGAACGGGTGAAAAAATTTGATTAAGTAAAAAATATTTGTTAGAATGCTCGTACATTTCATATTTCATTATCTGAGGATAATGTAATTTATACAAGATTTTTTCATTATCTAAGTTACTTCAGACTCTTTTATTGCTGTTTGTAACAAAAAAATCTTTTTAAAAAAGTTGCTTTAAGATTTTCCCCTAAAAACTCCTTATTTTTCTTGCTTTAGAAATAAATGGCTGCATTGCTCACAACGATATATTCAATATCCTACAGAACCCAAATTATTCGCTCCAACTCGCGTTTCCCCGCTTTTCAGTTCCCGTATCGTCGTGGAGGGCACGATGCATTCGGATTTATTTTGCATATTTTTTGCATTTTTTAGTTGATTGCACAAAAAGTGCATTGTGTTTTTAGAGATGTTCTTCTGTTGTTTTAAATGCAATAGTTTGCGGGCCAGTGGCACCAACACCAGTTAGTGATATTGTTGGTTAACAAGTGAGTTAATCATAGGTTTTATATTAGTTTACACCAAGAAATAAAAAAATCGTACACTGTACTATAATCACAGAAGAAATAATAGTACTTATAATAAGTACTATAATGCAGTAGGAAAGTAATGAAAAGGTAATCTTGCAGGAAATAGCAATCGGAGCTTAAAAGTCGTGTGCACTCAAAAAGTAATTAGATTTTGTCAAAATAATCCTACTAATATTATAAATGTGAAAGTATGTTTGGATGTTTGTTACTCTTTTACACAAGAATTTTCATGAAATTTAACCCACGGCTGGACCATAATCTGGTATAAAATATAGGGTACAGTAGGTACCCTATAATTAATAGAATAGATAATTAGTAGAATTATCCCGTATAACGCGAGCAAAGCTGCGGGCATTATATGTAATACCTATTTAATAATTATTATTGTCATAAGCTCAGCTTAATGAATAGTGCAAGTTAAAAGTAACTTGCCAAGATAATGAAAACTTAATATTTTATGTTTTGTAACCCGGTACAGTGGAACCGACCGTACCGAAATTCCCAAAATAATGACGTATGCAGGACTTTGGTGACAGGCCGCGGGTTCGATGCCCGGCACACTTCCTCTTGCTTGTTAAGGATTTTAGGACAAAAACTGATTTTTTGTGTGCACAGGTGCGTCGAATGGAAAAAAATTGTTAAAACAGGTGGGATCTAAAAGTGACGTGTCTTATGTACCTATCATTCTGATGATTATTTTGCTTTTGACAGGAATTAAGTGATGGACGACGACCCGTGTGTCACTATGGTTACCATGCCGGATTGCCAAGGTTCCTGGATTCGATTCCCAGCGAGGCGGAAATTTGAACGATGAGTTTGGATTTCTGTTCTCGTTCTGGGTGTATGTTATTGTATTTGTGTGTTGTATCCATATCACTCACGACACAAGGAATCTTAGTGAGGGGCTATAATGAGTAGCGTTCTTTATTATTATTAAACTTTGCAACTTTTTCGTAAAGCCGACAATCGAGCAGAAAGCCATCAAGTGGTCACCGTTATCATCACCACCAGGTATCAGCGATCCGTTGCTGTCCAAAATGGAAGTAGAAGACCAGAATTAATACCGAGCTTCCCGACAGACCGAAATAGATTAAAAACATTGCGGCTGAAGACAATTTAGGGAAGGAGTTGCTCAGTCGGACAGGTCAGTCGAAAGGGTGTTGGTTATCGGTTACACTTGTACATGAAGTGACATCTCAGGGGTAGCAACGCATCTGTTACCAACTTCAAGTGGGACAAATACTAAAGATTACTAACTGGACGATTACTAATATTTACTTAAAAGACTACCGTGCAATAGTAGTCCTAACTTCCATAGTCTTACTAATGAATCCTATTATCTATATATATTATAAAACAGTAACTCGGCAATGTCTGTACATTGAAGATATTTAAGAAAATTTGATATCAGGGGACTCAATAGGAGCAATAGATTGCAAATCTGTCATTTTTAAAAATCTTGTTTGTCTGTATGTTTGACACCGCATCACGCCAAAACTACTGGATGAAATTGAATGCGGTTTCTATTGTTGTATTGCTGGTGGTCTAACTTAAAATCTGGTGTACGTTTTATTGTGATACGTCGCTTAAAAGCCGAGATATCAACAAATGGGACTTTTTGATACGCCACATAACAGCAAGAAATTGTGAAAGTACCCGATAGAGGGATAAAAGAGACTGTTTAGTATCAGAAATATTAGTTATTTCTTAAAAAAACAACGTGTACATATTTTTTTTTATTTAAGTTTTTGCAGTGAATTAGTTCTGCTAATCAACAACAGATGTCAGTTTAAGTAACTGAGTAGGGCTATTATACTGTGAATAAATATTTTATTGAAATTAATGTGTACCTATAGATATTTAAAATAAATAAACGCTTACACACTCAGGGTCGTCAAGCATTAACTTATAAAATATAAAAAAAACATTGGGATTTTAACTAAAATAGTTTCCCTGCTCAATTAATAACACATAACTAAGTTAGATTTTGCTATCGCATTTTGCTATCGGAATAATATAGATTGACTGTATGATGGTGTGGATCAGAGTTAGCGATAATATTATGACACAATTTAGTAAATTTACCAAATAATGTTTTTTTGTAAATAAATAAAAATCTTAAATTCCGACAAAGTATTATAATTTACATTTTCTTATTGTTATGTAGAAATAGGCTCATAGGAGGTAATAATAAAAATACAAATCCTTTACGTATTTAATAATCAAAATGAGTAAGAAATTAAAATATTTGCGAATAATCATCTACTGTTGTCACCTACTGGTCCATGAGTACCAAGCCGGCATAGGCAAAATTTATGACGGGACGTAAGTACAATACAAATAACTAAAATACTTTTGAATTTGCGAATAGCCACGTAAGAGCAGACGAGCCACCTGATTGTAAATTGTCACCGTTTTCCATGGACGACTGAGTGCGTCGTCCGTGATCAGTAAAGGCATACATGCGTTGTCATTCAAGAAAAAAAAAAGAAAAGAAAGAAAAAATAATAAATTATGAAGATGATTCAATTTCTATTCTATCAAGTTTAGAGACACTTGTTTATGATCTAGCAACGCTTTTAATTAAGATATATCGAGCTTTATAAATAGTAGTAAAAATAAACTAATAACACGCTGTCTAATCCACAAACTTCGAAGCAGTTAAAAACAATAAGTTTCTTTTGAAACGTTTTCCAGGTAATATAATTTATACTCCTGGCATTTAGATCAGGTTCTTGGGCAAAAAGCTTGGCCTTACGTAGTTGAAAGTTAAAAACCCCAGAGTTATTCAGGAATAAATTCAGGAGAACAGAGTCTTCCGGTTGAGAGGCAGGCCCTGCTATTGCGTAGGGGATCCTTTCATTACCATAAATCTAGCTGGTGTCGCGGTTGCGAAACCCCCCAGATGATCGGGGGCCTCTTCTGACTTCTGAATTCCTACAGAAGCGTTTAACTCTCAGGCAGTCAAGTGTGAAGGGGCGAGACGCCCTTGATCGACTCACGTTTCCGCGTTTTGCCATTCTGTACAAGGCCAGAACGCAAGGGTATGAAACTAACCACGTATAGGTTGGAAATAACTTTTTTACTAACTTCTAATCCATACAAGAGCAGTACGCAAATACTCGCGTATACTTCGTAGTAACGTAGAAGTATATTTTGTTTCATAATGTACAGCGCCATTACGCATACGGACTAATCCTGTGTGTATCCGAACCCCCGTGACAGGGGGAGTGGGGGGCGGAGCTTAAGGGGGGAAGGAGGGGCGAAGCCCCCCGCAATAAAAAGATACAGGAACCCAAAATGAAATGAGTTAGATTAGGTTAGGTTCGCATAATTTTTTTTACGCGGAAATAGGGACCCCGCGTAGCGGGGGGGGGGGGGGCATTTATGACGAAGTGTAGTATAGTTGGGAACGAAGACGCAAGCATCTACAATACAAACTATACACGATCAGTACGCAAAATTCGTGTATGCATTGTAATAATAGATTTAAAAACAGCATTACAATGTATACGCGAGCAGTTTCCTATGGCTGCGTTCCAGTAGGGCCTTGTCTGAAGCAATGGCATAAGTTGCATGTCTTTCAAAAAGTGTTTGTAAACCAAACCAATTTTGAATAAAAACATTTGATTTGATTTGATCTGGCGTTGTATACAATGGGCCACGTGGCCCGTGGTTGGCGCGATGAAACTTTGACCGAAAAACCTAATAATATGGTACATCTCAGGTAATAACTGAACGTTTTTAAAAATATTTGTTGTTGGTAACGTTGTCATTGCTTAACCAGTATAACGTTAACCAATTTAGGATCTGATGGTGTACGTATATATTAAACCCACTAATATTTCTTAAATTTATATTTAGATATTTTTTAGGTAGTTTGGCTCCCAGTTATTTTATACCCCGCATTTAAAAATAGTGTGCATGTTCGTCGGGATCGGGTCGTTCGAGTTCGAGGCTCGGGGATGGATCTACTCCTTTAGGAAAATGGGTATAATAATTTAGTATGGAAGTTGTGTTCACAGGATATAATTATTATTTTGACTGCTTTTATGTATGTGCTACCTACTACATAGATTTTTTTGAATATTTTTTTAGGTTATTGTTCTTCAAAAGAAAAAATATAACCCTTATAGGATCCCTTCGTTGTCCGTCTATCTGTCTTTCAACTCTATTATCTTAGTAATGCGCGGAGGCATAATTCCGAACAAACTTAAATAAGTTTAAGTTTTTGGTTAATTGATTGGATAATAGTATTTGGTTAATTGATCGCTATGTCCATGTATGGGAACGACAGTTTTCTAGCGGCAAAGTTAAGTTTATTACTGAATGATTTAACATTGCTATTGTGTTCGGTGCCGTCGACTTTGCCTTCACCTGAGTTAATTCACACAGGGGTCTACTTTTAAGTCTACTTTTAGTAGATTTACAGGTGATTCGGTTCTGTAAGTTTGGACAGAACCCTCGGTGCGCAACTCTAACTCGCGTTTGGCCGGGATCTTTTTTGATTACTAATTCTCAAGTCCACGCAGACGAAGTCGCGGATAGAAGCTAGTAATATTATAAATGTGAATGTTTGTGAAGATATTTGAATGTTTGTCCCTCAATCACGCCACAACTACTCAACTGATTTGGCTGAAATTTGGAATGGAGATAGCCTATATCCTTCATTAACACATAGGCTACTTTTTATCCCGGAATAGTTCAGGGTTTCCGCAGGATTTGTAAAAAGTCGATCTGTACCGTGGCCTAAACCGCGGGCAAAAACTGACTTTGACTTTGACTTTACTAACTGACTACAGCTTCTCCTACAGTCCTATCTAAGGTGTGTCGCAGGTTTATATTATGAGTGGATGATGGCACTGCAAGCTCAATTTCTATCCTTATCACATAAAGTGGGGATACACTGGTTGGTACAGAGTCAGGCAACCTCAAATCGTATCGACCAGATCACAGCTTCGTCCGATATATACTTACACTTCAATGTATGTATGTAAACTACGAGCAGAACAGGTTGGCAAGGACTAAAGGTGGATGAAGCACCTAACCCCTAAGTTCCTAGCGTCCAATCTAAGATTTAATTTTATTTGAAATTTAATATTGATCAGTGATTTATTTTTTTATATTACGATACAAACGTTAGCTTATTAATACATCACTGTAGATATTAATAATAATAATAAATTATGTATTTCAGGCAAACAGCCCATAGGGTTTGTTAGTAACAATTTTATTACTTAAAACTATGTTAGTTTAATGCAATTACCATTTAATTTAATTTAATACAATTTAATATACAGTTTAACACAATACAGTCTTTCATTCCACATTCATTCATCCCGCTAACATCATACATACATGCCTGAACTAATTAATTAATAAATTAAATTAAAATTAAAATTAAATGAATTTAAAATATATTAAATTTAATTAACAATTAAATTAAAATATTAATGATCACTTTATCAATTTTTTTTTTCCGATTAGGTACCTATAAAATCATTTAACTAAACTTTTTTCACTCGGTCAGTAGGATTGCCACATTTAAATCAGACAAACAGTCATATTCTGCAGACCATTGTTAAATATATATCATCATGTCAAACGTATACAATAAGAATGGGGCTGGAAACCATCTTTATTAATTTATACCGTTCGGAAACAATGGGCAAAAAGAAAGGGAATCATACAAGAAAACATATTTAATAAAATATATATTTTAATTGTTAGCTCCAACTAATTGGTGCATGTTGATTGTAAAGTAATTTTAGTTATTGATCATACGCTTTGTAATGTTTTTGTGATGAGGCGGTTTGGAGTCATCAATAATGTCTGGCCGGTAAAACTTACCCCCCAACTCAGAGTCACTAACGGTTACTTTAACCGCTCCTTAGTAAAGAATCACCATACAAATTCTGTACTAAGAAGCGATTTAAGTAACCGTTAGTGACTCTGAGTTGGGACGTTTAATGTGGTACCTATCTGGTGGAATCTTGTGCTCCCAGAAAATGAAGCGTTAAGAAACTCCCAAGTTTTTTCCACTTACAATTACTGAAGGCACTTAGTATGGCTTAAATCAAAGAAATATCCAAGCAGTCTTGGCTTTAAAATAATTATCCAATACAACCTTTCGTCGTAAGAATGTCTTTGACACAATGTAAGTTTTGAATTCACAGGGCATTCGTTAAATGTCGGAATTTCATATTTATTTACACATCTATCCAAGAAAGTTGCAACCCATTTCTAATATAAATTATACGTATTTACAGTGATTTTCTATTAATCAAGTTCATTTTCTAATAAGCGAACATAATGTTAAGAATGAATGGGATTTTAATTAACACTTTTTAATTTGCACTTACCATCAGAAATTGTAAACAAGAATCAAATTAGAATAATTTAAAGTAGGTATTGTAGTTTCTACCAGTTATGTAGGTGTAACTTGTAAGGTTGGTAAGAAAAAACTACTTCAAGTACTTATGTAACTTCAATCTATATTTACGAATTTCAAGGCTTTACAATCAGATTTGTCAAAACACCAAAACGGTTCCGAAGCGACATTCCATCATAGCGCGCCGCCGACGGACTCCGAAAACTTTTTGCCAACGATAATATCCGAAAGCGGTCAATTAAAATGACTCTTAAACACCACGGAGCAGGAATGTCGACTCTAAGCTGAATTTGTCCCGAAGTCCATTGTATTCGTGCGCGCAAAAAATCTCGCTCATCCGACAAAGAAAGCGGTATCTTTTTATCCAATGGTTCATAAGTGTATCGCGATTAGAAGTTTCTTAGCTATCCCGAATAATGACTTAAGTTTTATTTATTCAATGGCTACCGTTTTTTGTTGTTTTGAGATAATTCGTGTAAAGCTTTAGCGACTGGTTGGTTCGATCATTAATAAGATGATTTTGAAAATAGTTTTCATAGAAGTAGTTATAAGTATCAGATTACAGGTAACTGTACTAGAAAAAAGGCAACTTTTTATCCCGGAAAAGTTCTGGGTTCCCGCGGGATTTGTAACAAATCGATCTCTACCGCGGGCGAAGCCGCGGGCAAAAGCTAGTTAATTATATCTTTGACTAGACGACGAAACGTAAGAAGTGTCATTTTACAAACATCATTTTCATTGCTTCATTGTTTTATTAATGTTGATAAAATGTCTTATTATTATAATATGGTATAAATACCATTTTTACAAAATTGTATGTATATCTATACTAATATATAAAGAGGAAAGATTTGATTTTTTGTTTGCATTGAATAGGCTCCGAAACTACTGAACCGATTTGAAAAATTCTTTCACTGTCGGGAAGCTACACTATCCCCGAGTAACATAGGCTATATTATATTTAAAAAAAAATGTAACCCAAGGTGTAAAAAAATAAGAAAACCGAAGCAAAGCGAGGGTGGTTACTCGTATTGTATATTTTACAAAATTGTATTTCATTGAGAACACCGAATTCCTAGTTCATACAAATATTTAGATTATTACAGATTTTTGGTAATTGCTATGAATGTAATTAGGAAAGAGTCTGACATCAATATTGTAATGTTATTCCACGCATTCTTCACTTTCTAATTAAGATTTATGTGATAAGCATATGTAGAAAAAGAGCTTGTATTGCCTCCATCCCCTACCCATATCTGTGACAAACCTCGAATAAGATGGAATACTATGGAAGTGACTGTAGTTAGAGTAGGTTCTGTTAGTATTACGTTCTAATAAGAATGTTAGTACCTAATTTAAGAAGAAAATCAATAGATGGAAGGTTGTAGAAGTTAGGAGTACTAGTGTAAAACCTAGGGTTTTTTCTGTGTTTTGTGCGGCAGTGGTACCCCCAGGCAAACCGTATAGAGGTTCTACCACCTAGCAAACTCTACAAGGTACTCTTTCTCTTGCCCTCCTGGACTTTTTCATCGCTACTAACATATTGCCTTTCAGATGAAACCATTTTGGGGCAATTCGATTGGATAGTTTCAAATACTATAAAGGACATCCGTACAAACATTTTTTGTGTTTAATATATACATATAGATTTGTTTTCTTTTCGAATTTAACACATTTTCTACAAGAAGTAAGAATTCAAGGAATTTACATTGCCGGCGTTCCTTGCATTCACCAAATATCACCACAAACGTAACATAACGTGATAACTGTCGGTTTGTTAGATATTATAGTCTATGGATAGCTGTGGCCAATACACTGCATACTAATTTATCTACTACCATATCAATGAAAAAATTAACTTATAATACTCGTATTATTTGTTCATTTAAGCTTAATTTGAGGTCTACACCTAAGAAGCAAAGCAACACTGTAATACATTTTGCTATCAATGTAAATGAGATACCTATCAGTATCGCATCAGTGATGCCTTTGGTGTTGCTGATGTCCAGGGGCGACGATATCACTTACCATCAGGTGGATCGTCGGCTCGTTTACCGACTATTTCCATAAAAAAAAAACCTAATCGTAACCTAATAAAAAACTCTTAATCGATTTGAATCCATTCATTCCGGACTGCCAAACTTCCCTACTCCTGGTTACCCTATAATAGTTGGGTAGACTTGGGCTATTACATGGCCAGGACCGCTAGGACCCGAGACACCTTCCAGGGCTCTTGAAACGAAGTTCCTTAACGAGGCTTGTGACAGGAGTGAAATGGGAGAAATTGTCTATGGCGGAAGTACCTATTAAGTAACGGAAGCAAAGGTCATTGATTTTAAAAAGTTATGTTTGTTATAGTTTTGTACATAATATGCTCATATTTTAACATACTTAGGTACCTACTATCTTTTTTCTAGAACCTACAAAAATGAATATAAAATTAGCCCTCTTATTTTTAGAGGCTGTTAGAATGCAGTCATCTCTATCGATGCCTATCGAAAATTCATATGAAAACTAGCCAAGTCAGACCTTAGGCTTCAATAATAATTTATCCTAAGTTAGAAGGAAGGATATTTTAAGTTGTTATAAAATATTATAAATAAATTTCAGAACTGACCATTGAACTTGGCACCCATTTAGATCTCACTTATTTTGTCGTTAAAGTCAATAACCAAGGCATACATCATAATATTGAACTTGGCTCTAATTTCACATTTATGTTTTTGATGGGATATACTTATCAGTCTGGCTCAAGAGTCCATATTTTCTGCTCTCTTCGCTCTTGGCCAAAATAATGCGATAATGATTTTATTTGATGCATTTGCTCTAACAGTTATCTTTATGATTATCTGTGGGTGACATTGATCGTTAACGTATAGTTTTTATTTCATTTATTTTTCCCCCTGATTTTATTTTTCAGGGACCTTAATTTTTTTTAATAAAGTATAAAAATATAATAAATAAATATTCATTTGATAAACATATAGGTAATCTACCTATAGTACAGTCCCATCCATGACTCGATGATCCATCGATGACTCGAGAATCGTTTTTATAACGAAGACCAAATCAACTTTGAAAATAGAGTGCTATTTATAGCGTTACAAAGTTTGCTCATAATTAAAACCACAAACTCCATATTTTATAGTTCTGCATCTGAAATGCTAATTCGGTTTATATTTGCAAATATAATGTTATTCTCCCCCGCGATTCAAATTGTGATTACCAACAGCTGACGTGCGTTAATTGTCACTAAATGTATTTAAATTGCCATAAATACCTACCATCAAAATGGTTTTAAAATTAGATACACAACATTAGCAAACCTAGTTAATTTTATAATAGGTATTATTTTGAATTGCCTTCATAATACTTGCAATGACAGTGTTCACAAAACCGGATTTAATTAATTACAAACAAACCGAAATTTTATTTGCATAACTATTTATACAATTTCACCGCTAAACAAGTACAAAACACACGGTACGAATTATGACAGACATTAGTAAAAACCATATCGTAAATTCCAGTAATCACTGGCCATCCAAAATCGCGACAGCCATTTACACTTGACAAAAAGAGGCATAAGGTTGTGGGGTTAAAAAAAGAAAACAAATTTTAAAAAATCGATCTGTCAAAATGGTTCGCGGTAATTTTTGCCGCGCATCGGTCAAGCGGTGCGATTGGTCGGCGGGTCGTGTAGGCGTGGTCAGCATTCAAAGGAACAAGTCGGTCGATTTATTTATGAAGTGCATTTGACTGTTTATGTAGGTTTTTATGGTCCCCGTACGACTTACCGCCACGGGACGGAAGGCCATTTGTGGTTTTTGATCAGGACACACGATGAAGCACTATTCGCAAATTGTTGGACAAAAAATAACTTTGAATAAGGTAATAGAATGCATTCTAAATATAAAATTTATTCGATTACCAATAATGGCTGCTGTTGCGATGTGTTACTTTATGGTAAGCTTTATTTGTTGTATGTTTACACCACAGTTGAAAATTTGGAACGTATGGGACATTCTTTTTTGACTTTAGAAACGTACATCGCACCGAGGTGGCATGGACTTTAAAAACATTTCCTCGTCATTTTGAAGATCTTTACATAATTTTAAATGCCTCCATGAAGAATATCTCTATTTTAGTGCAGTCAAGGGGTCATCACTTGCAATCGCTTTTTATTTTTATCCATTGTTAAGTGGTTTATAAAATCCCTTTAAAAATCGAGACGATACGCTTGTCATGATGAAGTTTAATGTTAGTTAGGCTCGGTATATCTATTACAGAATCAATGTTCATTTTTTAATGGAAATAGCCGGCAAACGAGCCGACGATCCACCTGATGGTAAATGACTCTATCGCCGCCCATGGACATCAGAAACACCAAAGGCATCACTGATGCGTTGCCGGCTAAGAGAGTAAAGAAAAAGTCCATGGGCGACGATAGCCACTTATCATCAGGTGAATCGTCAGCTCGTTTGCCGCTATTTCCATATAAAAGGAAAGAAGTTGACGATTCGAACTCTTCCCCAGCGTTCAGGAGATAAACGTTAAAACTCCTCCATACTCTAATCTAAAGTAGTGTAATCTTTTTCCGACGGTTAGAGGAAATCCTCATGGGTGCCAGGTGGACCGAACCAACTAGACTGCCCGACTTCATTGAGAAGACTTCTCATTGGCCTACGGGTTGCGGCCTGCGGGTTATAGCGTCACCTTTCCGAGACCACCACGATATTACTCCAGAAAGGAATTTGTATTACCAATGGCATCACTCATCACACAACGCGTTCCCGGCTAAGAAACAGAGAAGAAAAAAGAAAGAACTGGCTCTCAATTCTTTAGCCAGCATCTTATTAATAAAATTCTATTTCGTATCTTTAATAGAATGAAACTCACAGGGTAATTTTTCTGCACATTGAATGTTTTTGTCATTTCGATTACAGGACGTTTAGACGAGAAAGAACTCAAACACATTTTTAGAATTATATTACGAATGTCGATGTAATTGTAAACTTATTGGGTTCTGACTCTGAATCATAATTTACAAAACTTTTTATCCCGCTAGTACCTAAATAAACGTACAATGACAATGTGTATTCAATTGAAGAGTTTCTAGGTTTTTACTAAGTTAGTGCTCTATCTTGGACTTCATCGCCACTTACCATCAGGTGGGATTATTGTCAAGCAAAGTCAAAGTCACAACACATAATTGTCCCACTACTGGGCTCGGGTTTCCTCTCACAATGTGATGGATATAGTCTACCTCGCTGACCAAGTGCGGATTGGTAGACTTCACACACCTTCGAGAATATTATGAACATTATCAAGCATTACATGTAAAAAAACAGTATAAACTAACCTGGCTCATCAACCTTGTACGAAACATCGCAGGAGCCATCCTTCCTGTCCTTGAAGTCAATCTCAGCCTTGCTGGGGCCTTCCAGCGAGATGGCGAGCTGGCCAGCGCCCGCCTCGCGCGTCCACACGTTGAACTCGTTGGAGCGCCCTGCTTCGCCACGCTCCAGGCCTGCGCCCCCGGCTTTGACTAGATGAGCACCTGAGTCGCGGAGTGGGCCGACTGTGAACTGGAAGGGGGAACCTGGAAGAGATGGAAAGGTTTTAACATTTTGAGGAACAAAAAGTATTTAAACATTTCAGGGTTGTAATGTCTAAGTGATGGTGTGGTTATGCGAATAATTCTCTTACAACATAATTATAATAATAGAATTGACTTAAATGGCTTCAACCCATTCATGGCCCACTACTGAGCACAAATCTATCCTCCTGTGTATGCTCCGGCCTAGAGCATATTCAACCACGCTGCTCCAGTGCGGATTGGTGGAGAAATTAGTTAAAATACATATAGTCAAATTCACATTAAAATCAAATCAAATCACATGCTGCGTATCAAATCCTTCAGACCATCACGCGTCACCAGACGGCAACCAGAGACTCACCAGGTATATGTATCTCCCGGTACTTGACGGACACGGTGTGGACGCCCAGCTCCTTGGGCACGAAGTGGACGGAGTACAGCCCGTCCTCCACTTCCTGGATCTCCGCGTCCTCTGACACTCCGCCAGGGCTGGTCACCGTCGCCGCTAGGTCGAACGATGTGATCCCTGGGAACATTAACAAATGTAATTAAAGTTAGTAAAATTTTGACCTTGATCTCTATAGAATAAAATTGGAATAATTTAATTAGTAATTTATTTAAATATTCAATTGTATAATGTTAATGTCACCACCACCATGTAACCACGTAAGGGGCTATCAATAAATTACGTCACACGTTGGGAGGGGAGGGGTCGATGTAGTGTGACATTGTGTGACAAGGGGAGGGAGGGGGTCCTAAATTTCGTGACGTCACATTTCAAATTCGAATAATTGGTATGTATAGGTGAATAAATAAAACGTGTGGCACTCGGGAACTGCCGTTGTAAAGCTATTGCATATTATTATCATTTGTTGTGAAATAAAACCTGACACCCCCACTTGCAGTCAGTACTAGGATAGTAAAAACATGCAAACAAGTGTGCCAAAACAAAGCTGGGGTATTAAATTTTTCATCGGATTTGTTCACGAGAATAACGAGTTCACGAAGTCTTCGAGGATGCGACATCAGTGATACTGTACAGGCCATAGGTTGGTGCGGTCTTATTACTACTGTAAGTATTGACTGCAAGTGGGCGGTGTCAACTTATATTTCGTTACGGTTTTTCTTGATTCGCTCGCCGCGCTCAAGCCCGTGATAAAAGCTATGCAATAGCTTAAAAACAATTAATGGAAATAAAACTTATTTCGGAACTGCTGTTTTAATTTAATAATTTCTAGGTATAAAATTTCATAATATGTGACGTCATATTAGGGGGGAGGTCTCACAAATATGGCCAGCTGTGACAAGGAGGGGGGAGGGTTCAAAAAGTCATGAAATTAGTGTGGCGTAATTTATGGATGGCCCCTGAGGTCGTGGTAGAATGTATCGAATTTCTTATAACACCAATGTACAACTACAACCATGATACATAATTTGATTTGAAAAACACTGTAGTGTAAAAATGTAAGTAAAAGAAGTAAAAAATAGCCAGCAAACGAGCTGATGATCCACCTGATGCTAAGTGGCTATCGTCACCCATGGACATGAGCAACACCAAATGCATCACTGATGCGTTGTTGGACAAGAAAGAGTGAATGAATGAATGAATGAATGAATGAATGAATGAATGAATGCATTTATTTATTTGTAATAGTATAGGTACATTGTATATAAGGTCTTAGGTTCCATTGGAGAAGAAAAAGAAAGAAATAAATAAATGTAATGAAGAAGCAGTCCTCACCAGGCATCTTGAAGGTGAGCTTGCAGTTGGTGCCGACCTCGGTGAGCGGCGCCTGGTCGCGCTGGCGCTGGATCTTCTCGCGCTGCCGGTTGCTGCCTTCACCCGTCACCTGGTGATCACCACAATATGGTATCACTTTCACCAACAATGTTTTATGTACAGTCGACAAAAAAATTAAGTATGTAGGGCATGATTCTATAACCCTCTGTAATGTTAAATATTACATATTGTACACAGGTATCATTTAACATTGATAATAACACAATCTGTAATATGAATAATTACAGAAGGTTTTAGTATAATGACCTGCATACCTAATATTTTTGCCGACTGTACGGTCAGCAAAAGAGTTAGGTATGCACGGCATGATATAAGTTCTGTAAAATTTAATAATTACAGAATGTTTGCGTCAATATCAATGTTAAATGTTACGTATAAAGGTTAACATGATTTAACATTCAACGTTCATAACAACACAGTAATATTAAACTTAACCATAAGTTTTTGTACCATGCCATCTTTTGCTGTGTGTAGAAAAAAGGTTGAAATGCCAAGAACGCGCAAAAATGGAGTCAGTGTAATTCAGTCATTTGTCAAAATTTCATTCAAATATGACATATAAGATGCGTTACAGACTAAAATCAGTCAGAATTGAAATTGCCAGTACAATATTGAACACATATTTTAACAAAAGTTTTAAAAATCTTTTTTAAACGACCCACTATATTATGATATTTCACTGAATAGTTTTCTCTCTCCTTTAATCTCAATAGTTCTTAGTCGATAGAAAATAAAATAACATACCTTAACAGTGAAAGGTGATCCTTCAACGTGGTGATCAGCGAACTTGAGGTTGATGATGTAGTAGCCGGGCTCCGTGGGCTTGTAGCTGATGGCCAGCACGCCGTCCTTGCTGTCTGCGCACTGGATCTCGGCTTTGCTGGGACCTGGATGGATGAAGAAACAGATGATGTCAACGTCCCATGATATTCTTTTATGGAAATAGCCGGCAAACGAGATCCACCTGATGGTAAGTGTCTATCGTCGCTCATGGATATCAGTAACACCAAAGACATCACTGATGAATTGTCAACCAAGAAAGAGAGAAGAAAAAGGAAGAAAGAAATGCACCCAATTGGACCAGAAATTTGTTCTAAAGGCGACATAAGAAATGAAAAAGCCTCCATAATTCACGCTCATAAAGAAACACAGAAACACATTTTTTTATTCTGATTTGCATTTGATATAGAAACATGGGAAATGTTCAAAAACAAAGCCAATACACTGAATTATCTTACCTTCAATAGACAAAGATAGACCACCATAACCAGCGTTTCTTGTATCTACAGTGAACGTGTTTTCACTCTGAGTTTTGCCTTCCTTCAGAGCCGTACCGCTTACCTGAAAATAAGAAATAACTTTGAAAGAGTCCCTTCTCATCTATCTCAGTTTATTTTTATTTTATCTGCATTTTTAAATTAACGACTCCATTAACTTTATTGTCAAAATTACATAACCAAATCATTAAAATAATAGACCGTAGTTTTACTTCATTGTCAATTCTAAAAATCTTACTTCAAGATTTTTTTAATACATAAATATGTTACCTAAAAATTTGAGAAATTAAATAATTAAGTAAATTCCTAGACATCTTGTCTTAACTAAATATTATTAAGATGGCATATTATTATGGCTCTATTGCTGATATTGTCTCATAGTATTCATAAGGTAAAAACATTGAAAGACCAGCTAGCAGCTACACTTTAAAGTTCACTGCAGCTGCGGAAACTCGAATATTGGTCAAACTAAACGGACTATCTCACAAAGAATAAAAGAACATATCAGTGCAGTCAAAAAGAACGACCCAAAGAAATCCGCCGTAGCAGAACATCTTATTGAAGTGGTGTCAACCACTGGATTGAGCTACATAACCCACAGGTGATCTCAACTGAATGTCATTACATTCCACGTTTGGTAAGGGAGGCCATATAGATCAAAAAACATCCGAGGAATTTTAACAGAAAATGGGTATAAATTAGCGCATTCATGGAATCCCGTGATTATGTGAGAAAAAATTTAAATTAATGCCGAGTTCAGTGCGTAAAGATGTCGTTAGTGTAGTGTGTCGTGAAATGAAACGAAAACGATCAAGAAGTAAGGAAGGTCTGTCATTGCCATCCATCCATCCATCCATCCATCAGCCCTTAGAGGTCCACTGCTGGACATAGGCCTCCCCTAACTTGCGCCACTCTGACCGGTCCTGAGCCTTCTGAATCCAGCGGATGCCCGCTGTCTTCTTCAGGTCGTCAGTCCACCTGGTCGGGGGGCGTCCTATGCTCCTTTTTCCGAGACGAGGGCGCCATTCAAGGACCTTTCTTCCCCAACGGTTATCGGTCCTTCGCACTATGTGGCCAGCCCATTGCCACTTCAGCCGGCTAATTCTTTGAGCTATGTCGGTTACCCTTGTTCGTCTACGGATCTCCTCATTTCTGATGCGATCACGTAGAGAAATACCGAGCATAGCCCTCTCCATAGCCCGCTGCGCAACTCTGAGCTTGTGGATCAAGCCAATAGTAAAGCACCACGTCTCGGATCCGTATGTCATCACTGGCAACACACACTGCTCGAACACCTTCGACTTCAGGCACTGAGGTAGTGTTTTGGACGACAAGATATGACGCAGTTTCCCGAACGCAGCCCATCCGAGTTGGATTCTACGAGTGACTTCTTTCTCGAAGTTGGACTTACCCATCTGGATCACTTGTCCCAGGTAATTGTATTCGTCTACAACTTCAAGAGCAGCGCCGTCAACAACAACCGGTACGGGTGTAACATGGACATTCGACATGATTTTCGTCTTGTCCATGTTCATCTTAAGACCCACCCGTTGTGAGGCGCTGTTCAAGTCCCCGAGCATTGTACCAAGTTCTTCCAGGGAACCCGCCAGAATGACTATATCATCGGCATATCGCAGGTGTGTGATGTATTCGCCATTGATGTTAATGCCACGTCGTTTCCACTCCATCAGCTTGAACACGTCTTCCAACGCAGCGGTGAACAGCTTTGGGGATATGACATCCCCTTGCCTGACACCTCTCTGCAGTTGGATGGGGTTCGTTGCTGTGTCGTGTACTCTGACGGACATGGTGGCAGATGAGTACAAACACTTCAACACCTCGATATACCGGTAGTCGATCCGGCACCGCTGGAGAGAATTTAGTACCGCCCAGGTCTCGATAGAATCAAAGGCTTTCTCATAGTCCACATAGGCAACACACAACGGCAGATTATACTCCTCGGTCTTTTGTATAATCTGCCGCAGTGTGTGTATATGGTCTATGGTGCTGTAGCCTTTTCGGAATCCTGCTTGTTCGGGAGGCTGGAAGTCGTCAAGCCTGCGTGCAATGCGATTTGTGAGCACCCTCGAAAACAGCTTATAAACGTGGCTCAGAAGTGCAATGGGCCTATAGTTCTTCAAAAGGGCTTTATCGCCTTTCTTGAAGAACAGCGTCACCACACTTCTGCCCCACGCTTCCGGGGTAATTCCAGTGTAAATGACGGAATCGAACAGTTTTTGGAGCGCCACTAGAAGGGGTTTCCCTCCAGCTCTTAGAAGCTCGGTTGTGATTCCGTCATCTCCCGGTGCCTTGTTGTTTTTAAGCTGTTTGAGAGCCTCTCTAATCTCATACAGGCTGACGTCCGGGATATCCTCTGTGTAGTGTCGGGTCAGTTTAGCTCTCTTATCGCTCTCCTCGCTAGGAGGTGGAGCTTGAGAGGAGGCATACAACCGTCCGTAGTATCTCTCAGTCTCTCTCAGAACTTCCGGTTTCGACGAAACCATGGTGCCGGACTCGGTCTTCAACCTCGTAAGCTGACTTTGCCCAATAGACAGATCCCTGGCGAACACTTTGGAGCCTTGGTTTCGCTCAATTGTGTTTTTTACACGATTTGCGTTGTGTTTTCGCAAATCGCGTCGCCTGCCCTTGGAGATCTGCTCATTGAGCCGTCGGTATTCCCTCATAGAGGTTGGAGACTGCACACATAGTTCTCGTCGATCCCTCATAAGACCGAGAGTTTGTTCTGAGAGAACTTGAGATCTACCGCTAGGGTGGGTCTTGAAGTACTTCGACCCTACCTCGTGGACAGTTGTTACCATCCTGGTGTTAAACTCGTCCACTGACGTGCACGATTCTAGGCACGCAAAACGGTTTTGCAGCTCCAGTTGAAAGTTTTCGGATCCCTGGATTTGGACGGATGTTGGGCGGAGCGTAGACTTCATCAGGCGTGACCGTTCCAGCTTCAGATCGATATTTAATGTGCCTCTCACAAGTCGGTGATCGCTTCCGGTTTTGAACCTGCTGATCACAGAGACATCATTAAATATGTGCCGTTTGTCTGCCAGAATGAAGTCTATCTCGCTTTTCGTGGAACCATCAGGGCTTATCCAAGTCCACTTGCGTTGTGGCTTCTTTCTGAAGAAGGAGTTCATCATAAAGAGATCTTCCTTCTCCAAAAAGTTGGCCAGCAAGTGTCCTCGGTGGTTCCGTCGTCCAATTCCGTAGGGACCCACCTTCATCTCGGCGCCGCTTTGCGTGCCCAGCTTCGCGTTGAAGTCCCCCATCACAACATTGAAGTGAGCTTTAGAGGTATGTATGGCTCTACTTATGTCCTCATACATAACCTCAACCTCGTCGTCGGGATGTGTCGAAGTCGGCGCATATACCTGTACAACCTTCAACGAATACCGTTTGGATATTCTGAGTGTAAGGTACGCTACCCTGGCCGACACGCTCCCAACTTGCACAATACTGTTGACGAGGGACTTGTGAACGAGAAACCCGACACCACCTTGGGACAGATGTTCGCCCTCCCGGTGATAGAACAAGTTTCCGGATTTGAGTGTTATCGTGTCCTCCCCCTGTCTTCGGACTTCAGATAAACCCACAATACTCCAGTTTAACTTGTCTATCTCTTCTTCCAGCTCTTTTACCTTGTCGTCGGTCCTCAGTGTCCTGGTGTTGTATGTTGCCAGGTGCAGATGTCATTGCCATCAGTTGTCAATTGTCGCCTGTCAAGAGTTTCTCCCCGCCATCGCAATTGCACCGTGACCATGATCCATGTAACTGAGTCGAAACATCGGGATTAAAAATACGAATCGTGAATACCTACCCGATGCATTTAAAATGTTCAGTATCCACGATGACATAAGTTTAAAATCAAAACTGATTAACGCCCCAATCCAGAGACACTAACGGTTACTTAAATCACTCCTCAGTACAGAATTTGTATTGTGATTCTGTACTAAGGAGCGATTTAAGTAAACGTTAGTGACTCTGAGTTGGGGCGTAAGTTAATTACATTATTAAAGATATAGATACATACCTTAACCTTCTTAGCGTCGCCTACTTCTTGGTCAAGGACAGTAATGTTGAATGGTGAGTTCTGGATATGGACGCCCATCTTCTTGACGGAGACTATGTGCTGGCCAGCCTCACGAGGCGTGAAACTAATGCCGATATTGCCAGATGGAAGACGTTTGAGGAAGCATGGTTCTTCTAGTCCTGATGGAGCCTGAAAATAATTTTTACTTTTTTATGAATGGATTATAAAATAATCAGCTGTTTCCTGCAACTTCGTCCTGCGTTTTTGTTGTTGGATGTGTTTGATCCCCAAGATATATTAAAGATCGTAAGTAAGGTAAAGGATGAATTTTTATAATTTCTGCAATACGTGTTTTATTCAAGAAAAGAAAATTTTAAAGTACAAGTAAATTGAAATTGAATTCTATACTTATACAGACTTTTTCTTCCTTTAAAGGGAATGAAACTTTGAGTAAAAAAATCCCCTCTGTTAGGAGGTTCATTTAAATCAATTAAAGAAATAAACCTGAAGACAGTACCTGGATGGAAGCATTCAGACTTCGGAGGTCATTATCGTTGACCTTGCCCGGGAGCGTTACTTCGCTACAGCTGCCAACTGAAATTTGGTTCCTTTTGCGACCTTCGCCGGTGACCTGGAATTAAAAGGTAATGATTTAGTATCTTTGAAATCCTTAACTGTCTTACTGTTGGGCTCAAATCTTCTCCTAAAATGAGAGGATAAAGTGCGCAACACTGATCAAAAACGGGTTGGGAATTTTAACACACGTTTGAAAACATTATGTAAAACTCTCAAATGTGCAGGATTCCTCGCGAGTTGTTTCTAATACACTGATAATAAATAAAATTAAATTAAAATATAAAAACCCCCGAAAGTGTTACTAACGCCAAACATAGCTAAAAACACTCTCGATTAAGTTAGCTTTCAAACAAAAAAAACTACATCATTAAATCATTAAACGGATGAACATCCGTTTGGGAGCTACGCTACAGACACGTCAAACTTATAACACCCCACTTTTTTCATCGGGGGTTAAAAAACTTGGAGGTGTCGTACAAAATTTGAAATCTCGTCATTCGCGCGGGAGAGATATCTATCACTGATATTCACTATATCACTCTAAACTAAAGAAACACTTGAAAAGCGAATCTTCAATGTTATAGACATGGTACGTGTAATAAAGATATTGGAGAAACATAATGTTACCAAAAGCTAAACGACTTACTTTAGCCACAAATGGCGATCCCTTGATATGCTTGTCACCAAACCGAACACTGATCTTATACTCGCCAGGTGCCGTTGGTAAGTAGGACACTGCAACAGTGCCATCCTTGTTATCGTGGCAGGTGATCTGAAAAAAATGACAACAGGTCCCAATAGATATAGAAAATCACATTCCGTTGATTCTTCATTTTGGTGATGTTACTGAGTCATATCTATATCATGAATACGTGTTTTTGTTAATAGACGCAAAAGAGAAGCAGCGAGTCACCTGATGGCGAGTGATCTTCGCCAATAGATTTCAACAGTCATAGGCATTTCATCGATAAACTAGGTTTACCAGCCAAAAACGAAGATAGAAAAAGCTATCATAAATGATGGTAAACTAACCTCAGCCTTGCTGGGACCTTCAACGGCCATAGACAGACCTCCGGCACCAGCCCCCTTGGTGCTGATTGTGAACTGGCTGGGCTCACCACTGACGCCACTGAGGAGTCCAGGGCCGTAAGCCGTCACGTACCCAGAGGAGATGGAATCCACGTGGAATTTATAAGGGGAACCTGGAAATATGCCGATAATATTGAGCTTCTTGACAGAAATTGCGAGTTGATTTACGAATACAGAAACAGACGAATACAGAATATAGACGAAATATTAAGACTGTAGATAAACGTAATATTCAAGAAGTTGCTATGAGATCTATTAAGTCAGAGAGGTGTAACTTAATTATATTTTCGTAAAATTTAATTTTAGCTAAAAACACAATCGCATCAATAATGGATTTTGATTTCCCAGAACATATTGTAAATTATGATGATAAAATGCACTGTTTTCTTTATGTGTTTTGTATTTTACCGTAGACTAACTACTGTCTCTGGTGTTGTTGAATGTTTTTATATACGAGTTTCGTATTTCATAATGAAAAACATTTTTTCTTCTTCAAATTTACCAATGCTCTTACCTTGAACATGTTCGCCATTATACTTGACATACAGTTCGTGGACTCCTTCTTCCCGAGGGTCGTATTTGATGCTGACCGTACCATCTCTGTTATCTTCAATCACTGGTTTGTCCGTGTTGCCGCTCGGCATTTTAACTTCAGCTGCAAAGAGAATAACAAATTGTTTAGAGAAAATGTTAAAAGTAACCTTACGAGTGGTTATGATGATAATGAGAAAGGAGGAGTAGATCTAAAAGGAAAATGACGATACACAGTTTTATATTATACCTACACAAAAAAAACGTGCAATGGACCAAAAATTCTTTTGAATGGTCATGTGTCTTTTTAATTGCATTCTCAAAATTATAATAGGAAAAACGAAGATTTTAAAAATTACACTCATGTATATTGAGGTTAATATTTTCTTTATTATATATATATTATTATTTATTTTATATAGGATATATTATAGGAACTTAGTAGTACTTTGTAACATTTCAAGATAATATATTTTTTATTTTATTGTATATACCAAGTTTACCTACTTGGTTAAGAAATTTTCTAATTTGTTCATCTTCTCCATATATAAATCAAAGGGAAGCATCCCAAAAATACAAACCTTTTCTAGTTTCAATGTAGTAAAGTGTCACGAAGTTAATAGGCGTATATGCGTTGCCAGTGCCCGATTTGTTGAAAGCGATTTTGTGTGCGAGAGAGAAGACTATTGGAACTTCTTCTTTGTCGACTTCTGATACTGAGAAGTACTTCTTTCTGTTATCAATGTATAATTGCTCGATCTCCGTCCAAGGAAGCTCCTTATCGTTGCCACCAACGATAGAATTCCACAGACCACTCATAAAAGCCATTTATCTCTCCTCTGTACTCTTCAAACAGAAATTTAGTTATATTCTGTACAGTGTTTTATATTTATGTCATTTTTATCTTTCATAGATTTTGGCGTCCTATATTTTAAGATCATTTTATCAATTTTATTTGAGAAGTTTGGTTTTAGGTTTATAATCCGAAAGGCGTTTGTTTGATAATGATATTCACTATCATTTTAAAATTTGCAATGCTATTATAAAAAATAGTTTTGATCTTGAACTTCAAATGCTTTTAATTTTATAACACCTCCTACAAGTTTTATTTTAGTATAACAAGCTTTTCGTCATCGCATACGTCATCTTAATATGCTTTTTAAATAAAAATCTTTTAAGCTTGCGCAACCCACCTGTGTCCTCATAATTCAAAAATCGTTGCAAAACGTTTCGATTCACGCTGGAATTCCTGGACCGTTGCTACGTCATATAAACGTCATGAAACCAAGATGGCGGCTCCACGACAAGACATCGCTTTCCCGCCTCAAAATATAAAATGTGTTGTTTATGTGATAGTTTAGACATTAACTAAAATAATAAAAATAGTTGGCATCCTTGCGAGACACGATTTTTAAATTTTTGTGAATCACTAGATTCATCAAATTTTATTTTGTGCTGAGAATTTAATTTGGTTTGAAGTTTAGAAGCCGTACAATCATTATTTTATCTAACCAAGCTGTGTATCTTACTTTAGCAAACGAACAGATCAACACCCTAATGGTGTATGGTACCATCACTATCCCATTACCATCATCACAGTACAACAAGCTTCACGTACCTTAGAGAAAATGTTTGAACATTGCATCATATGCAAAGCCGAGATAAAAGCAAAACTTAAAAATTAAAAATATTTATTTGTGCAATTGGAGTGCATACATTTATAAATAACAGTTTTTTAGATAAGGAAAGCATAAGGTGCAAAAACGAATGTAGGTAGTAATGCAAGATCATTACTTGCTATGTTCTTACATAGCAACTATAATAATGAACTAACATCATAATCAACAACGCAGCTCCTAAATATAAAATTATATTTTTTTAATTTAAATAGCTATGTTATGTTATTTAAATAGCTATGCTTTAATATGTGAGAAAAGAAATAAAAAAGCGCCATCTGATAGTAAGTGGTCGTAAGCGCCGATGTAGTTACCTAAATCTAATTCAAAACGTTATTTTCAACTAGTGAACAGAAAGTCATGAGAAGTGAAAAGCCCTCAATCATTCAGTCGTCTTGGCCACCCTACATATTTGCAGACATATTTATGAATCACCGTCATCCGCTGACAATTTGATGGTCAGTCGCCGTCAGCGGATATCCATGTTTTTTTAAACCAATAATTGATGACATGTTAGATATTTATTTAATAGTCAAACATGATTTTCGTATCAACATGACTAACATATAAATGGAGCCTGAAAAAAAATTTTTTTGACGCCCATAGAGAGTTTATGTTATATGAGCATAAATCATTTTCTATTACTATTGCCTATATTTTATTCTAAACGTGTTTTCAGTAAGTACAACTGCGCTAAAAATATAATCTGTGACAATGGTGATAAGGTGACAGTACCAAATATTTTTGAAGGCTTCCATGTTATCCTTACATAACAAACGTAGTGATTAAGTACTCTGTGTACATAACAGTCGTTGGGCCATGAAGGAGGCCTTCGAGTGACATTAAAACTTCTAACAATTGGGTAAGCTACGAACAATTGTGGTGGAGTACTTTCTGATCCTCCTCAATTATAAGGACCTGTGCCCTGAAGTGCGCCGTTACTGGGTTGAAGGAAATCTCAACACTCTTCAATGTTAATAGCCATATTCATCCAAAGATATTTAGCACGCATGGTTCAGTACGAAAAAGGTGGACAATGAACAATTTAAGAAATTGTAGTTTTTGCGCCTGGTGTAAAACTACCATCAATATAGAAAGCTAGTACCTTATTCAATAATAACTCCTAGATTTTTTTATGGAAATAGCCGGCAAACGAGCTGACGATTCATCTGATGGTAAGTGGTTAACGTCGCCCATGGACATCAGCAACACCAAAGGCATCACTGATGCGTTGCAGGCCAAGAAAGAGAGAAGAAAAAGAAAGAAAGAACTGGCTCTCAAGCCAAATATGTAATCATAACCCAGATCTAGGTTAACCAGTTTTAAATTCAAAATATTGTATGAAATGTTCCCATTAAACCGTCTCAATTTGGCACAGCTTGAGTGACGTTTTCAATTATACCTTGGAAACATGCCTAGGAAAGCAAATTAGTTGAATTGGTCAGATAATGTTGGATGAACGAAATATTTTATTCATAGTTTAATTATTTGATAATTAGTCAAGTCGATTAAATGTACATCTGGTATATTCTCCTGTGCAAATGAAAAAAATGTTAAGAAAATTCAACTAAAACACCTAAAAATTCTCCACGATGTTCTTAAAATCTTAAATCTGTATGACAAACTAGGACTATGAATAGTAATAAATAACAAAAACAAAAGGCAAATAAACGTACATCAACACATTAATAAATAAAGACATTAAACAACGAGACACCGAAAACCACAAATCTTTTTGATGAGACAACGTAACATACCAACTGGCAATTGCTTCAAAGCTACTGAATACTAGTGATACATGAAATTGTTCAGTGAATGAATGAATGATATTTGAACTAATTCATACGACAAGGCCGTTAATATTTTGTCGACGAACCAATCACCGGTATCCATTTCCAGCGACAAGCGACAGGGAATAAATGATAAGGAATGAAAAGTCGTCTTCGTCCTCATGTCAAAATGTATTCGTTTTTTTTAATTTGAACATGATAAATTCAAAGATATAACTTTCTGCACATCTGCTTTCCTTTCTATCAGATTTCAAATCACAAACTCTGTGCGTGCAATAAATTACTAATAATGATATATCTATCACTTGGAAAACGCCAAACAAATTGAAATGATACTTGGCTATCTCACAATCTCACACATCACTAATAGACGCTTCAAAAACAAGTTACGGAAAAACACATAATCTAAAATTGTATGGGTCAGAAATCTCAAAAACTAGATCAGAAAATGTTTTAAAACATTCGATGGCTTGCGAATCACGTAAACAATAGATCTATCAATTTACGTAAATGTAACAATGAAGTCCCGTCAAGGGTGATCGTGTAAAACAAAGGGTTCCGCTATCATATTGATCATCGTTAGGAACCTAGTGTAAAATTTTGGGGAGTATCCATCCACCTGTTGAATTTGTAAAAAAAAATTCCCTGGGATTTATCTAGCGTGCTAGCTTTTTCTTTCTAACTGTCTTAGGTCTATAGTTCATGTGCATGGCTTGGTGATTATGCAGAATTTATAATATAGTAAAAGAATATATATACATTGATAAATAGTATACTATATAATATACTATAGTAAAAGAAGGCAAAGCAAACGAAATGACAAAGTCACCGACATCTATGTATCTGCAAAATCAAGAACGTCACAGATACGTTGCCGGCGAACTTGAATTAAGCAGCATTTTTTACGAAAATAGATGACAATCGAGCAGACGAACGACCTGAAGTTAAGTGGTCAAAAGAACCCATAGACATCGGTAACACCATCAACAATGCGTTGCCAGCTAAGAAAAAAAAAGAAAGATAGAAGACGAAGAACTTAAGAACATGAGTTTTATTATAGACAATCTGAAGTGAAACGGACCGTTACAATATTCCCCAGAGAACTCTTAACAGAGATATTCAATTGGAGCACTTTGTGTCTCGTAAATATTTGTTCAAGATCTCCTTGGCTATTACGTATCCGTTTAAAATAATGATGTTCATAATTATCAAACTTGAAAGGCAAATATCGCGAGGAAATCACGCATTATATTCCATGTTTTCTGGGGTATATAAAGAGACCAAAGCCAATAGCGAGGCAATTATGATTATATTGTCTGCTCTGGTTAATCTAAGTGTTGTAAGGAACTCCGTTATCCTTGATTTTTGCAGGGACTAGCAAAGAGGTTCTCTGCAAAAAACGTGGAGGCGAAAGGAAGATCTCTGATCTGTATATCCTTGATCTGAGTCTACCGCCTGTTGTGTAGCATGCTGAATAGACGATGTTACAGCGAATGGTCATTTCTGTTCGATGGTTTCTGTACCTACTTTAATCCTGACGATACTCATGCAGGGTAGCAGAGGGTTTTAAAAGCTTGGCTAGCTACCTGTTTTTTCTAAAATTTATTGTGAAATGTTTCTCTGGACTACTTTGTCGGCTAACGAGATACGAGAGAATGAGTTTAGCGACATTTGTCTTGCAGGAAATATCAAAATTAACAAATTCCTTTGTCCATTCAGATGCAATTCAGTAAATGTGGGCGAACATCTATTCCTGGGCTCGTAACTTCCAACCTCTTTGATCTAGTCTCGCACAATAATGTGGTCTTACAAGTATTGCGTTAATGTGCTGACAGATGTCGTTAGCTGTAATGAAGCAGAGTTCGAGGATATTAACTCCTTCCTGGTTCAGGAAATTTATTATCGATATCGAAAATAGCTATGTGCTTTATGTGATTCTTATATCAAAAAGTATGTTCTTATCGATCTCTTATTTTTGTATTAAATCAAAAATATTTTCCTAGTACTCCTCCATATTGTTATAAGGAACCATTGTCCTAAGTTTCGTGCCAATAAGTCCACTGCTTTAGTCAGCGTTGTTTGTCAGTCAGCAACAGTTAGGAATTTTTGAGTAGAATTTCTCTTTAGTTACTTATTGTCTCAAACAGCTCTGTCTCCCTTGGCAGCTAGTTCTACAATAATCCTCAGAGTGTTTACGAGTGACCAACGTTTTATCCAGTTTTACGACTTTTTCACACCCGCACGTGTGGATGAGTCACAAACAATTTAATTATAGATATCAAATTTATATGACTTCGCCACAAAACTGCACTTTGTAGCTGGAACGCTTGATTTTCACTCTCACGCGAATAAGATATTTGTCTACAATACCTATCGTGGCATTGAACGCTGGTGTTTAAAAGGCCTGACTTTCCACTACTTTAAGTTTTCTTCGAAGCCTATCAGTGTTCTCAGATTATACTGCCCAGAAACTATTTCCAGTTATAGCTATTGTTGGGAGGATTGAAATTTTCCATCTTTGTTTAACAACGAAAACACATTTTAACTTTCAGCAGCTGTCACATCCAAACAAATTATATTCATGAAAACAAGTTGTTGACATATTTTTCTGCCTTAAGCCTACCATTAATCAATGCTAACGTCACAGCGCTGATGGTAGGACAGCTCAGAAATAAAACCTGTGCATCAATTAATAAAAACCTAACATTCCTCAACAGAAATGTTCTCTATCAGTGTCTAACACTTGAAATAAATGTTATGTTTAGACAATCAATAACATTTATTTATATTTGAAACATTTGTGTTGTCGAGCAGGGGAATGAATTGAGTTTAATGGTTCGAGTATAATTCTAGGATCAACAGTCTCCTGAAATACTTTGTTTAAAAAAAATTAAGATTAGTTTAGGTTTTAAATTAGTGTCGGGTACCTCCGGGTAATATCGGCGTCGGGTAAAAGCGGTGCTAGCTCAGCAAGTGGTTTGAATGTCAGGCTCGTACTATTAAACCAATCTTAAGATTCGGTGTGAGCTGCTGGCCTGTTAGAAAATGGTAAAAGTGATGTAAATGATTATGATTGGGGAGCCTCTTCTCATTATGAGATACCTCTCGAGCCCAGCAGCAGTACAAACACATGATCAAAAGCGTCGTCCCGTTAAGTTTTTTCTACTGTTTCAACTCTACGAAAACGTTTGGCCTTAAATTATTCTCTGCCAGATAACCTTACTGATGCAGAGAGTGAACTAATATACTAACGTATCTAGATAATCAAACCTAACATAAGTCACTCAAGAGTTTTCCTGTGTGAGTGCTGAGGAGTTAGCCATTTCTTATTTAATGCTTTATTGTACACAGGTATTAAAGATGACACTAAGAAAGTTAGTACAAAGGCGAGCTTATCTCTAAAAGAGATCTCTTCCAGCCAACCCATTTGTTGTGAGAAAAATTAAATGTGGGAGGGATGTGGAATGCGTAACTATAGTGGATTATAATAATAAATATATATTAATACAACATACATACATACATACAAATAAACATAAATAAATAAATAAATACATACATATATTATATATTATACATAAATAAAATAAAATACATACTCAGTGTGCAATAGATAAGTAGTATTCCGTGAGCCTTTTCTTGAAGGAAGACAAAAGCAGAAGGGCTGTCTCGGATAGAAGTAGGTAATTTATTCCATAAACGGGTGGCTTTAACCGTAAACGACTTGAAAAAGAAATTGGAATTGGAGTGAGGTAAAACTAAAGACTTGATGTGACAGGAACGTTTATTAGGAACAGAAGGAAGTGGACGAAAACGAGAGCGAAGGTAGATCGGAGAGGAAGGATCGTGGAGAATTTTGTACAGAAAAGATAGAATGTGAATATTTCTTCTAAGTCGAATTGGAAGCCATTTTAAATTAGAGCGAAATTCTGAGATGCGATCACGTTTTCGCAGTCCGAAGATAAATCTAATTGCCAAGTTTTGCAGGCGCTCCAATTTCGAAAGCAGCTCCTCAGTGGCATCGAGGTAACAGACGTCAGCATAGTCCAATATAGGAAGTAAAAGCGTTTGCGAAAGCAAGACTTTAGTGTCAAACGGAAGAACCGATTGGAGTCGCTTGAAAGAATGGAACAAATGATGCATTCGTTTACTGACAGAATTAATGTGAGGGGACCAACTGAGGTTAGAATCCAGGATTAGTCCAAGGTTTTTTTTACTTTATCACTATAAGAATAATATAATAATGTATTGTTATCTCAATAAATAAATAAAAAAAATAAAAAAAAAAAAAAAAAAAAAGAAATGCAAGTGCCATCATAGAAAACATGTGGAAGAGAGGGAAGGTTTCTCCGAAGCCGTTGACTGCCGATAACGATGACTTGTGACTTAGTGGGATTAACACGTAGCCCAAAAGATTTAGCCCATTCACTAATAATTTTGAGATCAGAATTAATGCACTGAACGGCAAGATGGGCCTCAGATGGCGAAAAATGACGGTAAATTTGTAGGTCATCGGCATAGAGGTGAAATGAGCATGAGATCACTTTCGATAACTCGTTAATGAATAGAGAGAATAGCAGAGGAGATAGAACACCACCTTGTGGTACACCGGCGGAAAGAGGTGACCAAGAAGAACAAGAGGAATCTGTCTTAACACACTGCTTACGACCACGTAAGTATGAATCGAACCAGGTTACGGCTGAAAGCGAAAAGTTAGAAACATGCAATATTCCTAAAAGTATATCTAAATCAATACAGTTGAAGGCATTGCTAAAGTCAAGAAGGGTGAGGATTGTGAATTGCTTATTTTCCATAGCCTAGCTTATATCTTCAGTGACGTTTAGCAATGCACTAACTGTGCTGTGAGATTTACGGAAGCCTGATTGATACGGGATTCTTATCCTCCATATTAAGGCATCCGAAGCGGTGGTTGGATAAAGAATTGACCTATATATAAGTGTAGTATCAGTAACAAAAATATTTATAACTAGCTGACCCGGCGAACTTCGTATCGCTTAACAAACTATTTTTTTTCTAAAATAAAAGTAGCCTAAGTTACTCAGCTCTTTGTTACATCAGCTATCTGTCAGTGAAAGTCCCGTCAAAATCGGTCCAGCCATTTCAGAGATTAGTCGGAACAGACAGACAGACACACAGACAGACAGACAAACAGACAGACAGACAGACAAAAATTGTAAAAAAAATGTTTTGGTATATGTACCGTGTATACATCCAAATGCAGTTAATAAAAAGCTGTTATTTTAATATTTCAAACAGACACTCCAATTTTATTTATTTGTATAGAGTATAGATTTAAATAAGTCAGTTTTAAAATTTTGTAACAAGCTTTATTGTAGTACTTCTTCAGTAATATTTTTATTTGTGTATATTTTCCTAGGGCCTTAGCTCTTAATACGTTAGTTGCCTAAATGTAAATTAAAAAAAATTGTAACTACCCTCGAATATTTGATTTTATAACACCGAATTAAAATGTGTTAAAATGCTCAATTTTAAAATACCAACTTGATGTACTGTATCAGTGCCTATAATAAATCTTGAAACAAGTTATAAATAGTTGTTCCAATTATTCATATAGAGCAATTAACATGGCATAAACACACACATCAAACATTCTTATTGGATTTATGATCAATAAACATTTTGGTAGCCGTGGACACGATCGTTAGTGTAATAAAAATATCTGAGACCAACAGATAATATTAATTTTACCTAATATTGGTAATACATCAAAGATACTAATTATCCACCCCTATGATATTACCAGCTTATTATGTGTTAAATAAGTAATCTATTTAAATCTTAACTGAATGATTTCATATTCATGTAGGCAACTGATAATTCAAATGTTAATCATTAGATAAATTAAATAGAAAAACTTAATATAAAGAACACATACATTTCAATTATAATAGGATTATACGAAATTTGATAATAGCTAGTTGAGGTCGACCACTTAAAGATCTAAGAGACTAAATTTAGTTACAATACCCTAATCTTCAAGATAACAAAGAAATATGTTGCAACCACAATACTATAAGATAATTCCACTACGGTATACCTGAATCGCGCTATCAAAGTTTCTTACGTAGCTTACGTTATACAAGTTCCGAATCAAAATTAATCCCTTCGGCTTACAGGTGATACTAGCTTATCCTTTTTAATAAACTTAGCTCTACACCCCAGCCTGAACACAACGAAACCTTAACGGCTGAGTTTAGCAAGTGTAAGGTTCGTTTTAAAACTGGCAACATCAAAAAATTGGTGTAAAAAAAATAAATATGTATGGCGTGTGAAGACAATGTCGGAACGTATAACAGGACAAAAGAAAAGTATTCGTTAGTTTTAGATTAAGAATAGAATGTTTAAGAATAATCGGGATATTAATAACGTGTTTAAAATAGGATAAATCCAAGTAATTGTATATAGGTATATTGAGATTATAAAATGTGATCCGAAATAATGGAGTTTTACTACACAAGACTCGCTAGCTAAGCAGGCTACACAGACATTTTATTAGTTAAGTATAACAAATTTATGACTAGGTTTCGCCCACTGTTTCGCCCGCAAAAGAATGGTTTAACAAACATATAAACGTCTACGGAAACGTATAACCTATTTTTTAATTTTGAACATAGTCTGTCTATCTGCCAAGTTTCATCTTAATCCGTACAGCGCTCTGCGCGTGATGATTGATTCCCAAACATCCAAACATCTTCACAAATTTTCGCATTTATAAAATTAAGTTTTTTATGGAAATAGTCGGCAAACGAGCTGACGATCCACCTGATGGTAAATGGCTATCGTCGCCCATGGGCATCAGCAACACCAAAGGATGCCTTTGGTGCGTACCGATATAGAGAAAGAAAAAGAAAAAAAAACTGGCTCTCAAGCCACCAGCCGGAACACGACGAGTCGTTTGGCGGCTGACTCATGCTGAAGGGTGGTAGTATGAGTAAGAATAAAATACACCTAATCCTCTACTAAGACTATGCATCTCTTTCTAAAACGCGACCCACGAACGCATACGACCTTTACCCATATGTTTTGCGAATTCCAGTCATTCGCAGTTATCTGTCACTTCCAGCGTATTCATCCCACTCACCGAGAAAGCTCTTGATATAATTAAACTACAAAATAATAATATAATATCGTCATTAACGCAGCTTCGTTCTTAATCATAAAGGACCATTACTGTCGCTGGAGTTAATTTTAAACATTCTAATGTTATTACATGATTTTACTCGTCTTAGTATGACTCGTCCGTCTGACCCTCGTCTAGGATAATGCTCTATTACCTTCGATGAATTTTCTTGAGGACATAACTATCCATGAGCGTACCTGAAGGAGTTAGTAGCTACGCCCCCCCCCCCCTGGATTTTATATTCCTAAGAGTATGTAATACTTATCCATAAAAGTTCTGATTTATTATCTTGTGTTAACAGTCAGTTTGAGGAGTTTTCATGGTCTAAAACTATGATTTACTCACTCTCTACGCCAGAAACTGGCCAAAAGTCTAGAAGAAGCCTAGATTATGCCACCAGGAGGCCTCTTTCGCCAATTATGTATTAACAACTATTACCTAGCGATAACAATCGGCATTTACGCAATTAATAAACTTCGAAGACCTTCGAAGTTCAGAGCTCATAAACTGTGTTTAACTGCATTGCTTGAAAAAATATCCTGCGTCCTATTCCTCATGCGATTATATGAAAATGTTTCCGAAACTCCACTTAAAGATAAGACGATGCATAAGACAATCAAAACATTTGAAGTGTCATGAAAGAATTAAATGGTATTACAGGCTAATTGTGCGAAAAACACAGACTTGCTGAATTCTCAAAGAACATTTTAATATCGAAATTAAAATATATAAGCTTTCTTACACAACAATCCAACCTGATGGTAAGTGGCGATAAAGTCCAAGGTGGAGAGCACTAATAATGACAAATATTCAAAGAATCTTCTTCAATTATTTTATTTTATTATTTCATTTTCCATTCCTATACAGACTGATTTTTTCAAGTGGGCGTGGATGGCTAAGTCCGAAATGAGGAATATCGATTTTTAAAAAATCTAGTGATGCAGTTTTAGTTTTCATCTAAATCGGGCCGGAGAGTTCTTTAAGCACTTTTCATTATTCCTAATAGTTTCACAAAAATTCATTTTCAAATACATATCTACTATTATTCTTTATCAACACGGAAAACATTCACAATTTTGAAATCCCTTTCCCATCTTACTCCCGTTATTTCAAAGGACCACGATATTTAATATTAAACTTATATAAATCCAAAATTTATTCGTATATCATCATCATCACTAACACATAATGTTCGTAATTCTTCCCTTTCCTTCAACTCAAAGAGAACACAGGACCATGGAAACTTCTCTGCACTAATGATGAATGCTGATTGCATTCACATTTATTAAGTGGAAATGTTTACAAAACGAATTCAGATACGTTACAACTTTTGAGGCTCTCAGAAACAAACCCTAAGAAATACCACCTGAAACAGCGCAAGCCTAAATGATCGATTTGACAACTGCGTCATGATCATGAACGATTTCAAAATATTACGCGAAGAAAAACGTTGAAAACATCATAACATCCCGTACCGCTTATTACGCACAACCGACGCATAATTTTAATTCTGGAAACTGGAACAAATCCGCGACGCCGACAAAATCTGCGACACCAATTTGTCGTCGTAATGCACTACATTTTTCAAGCAATGCAATTTGCTTTTCGTTAACAAGAACGTCTTGGGAAGACAGCCGTCACTCTGCTGAACATCTGAGGCCAGCAAAACAAATTTTGATGCAGAAATTATTGTCCTTAATCCAGATCTTAATCTCTTGCGCTGAGTGCTGAGTGAAAGCTGTCAAATGTATATCTACTTAAAGATACTTGAAATGAGTATAAATAATGCATTTTCATTTATAATTACAAATTGCAAAAGAGCTTTTTGGTTGTTTCTCTACGGCATCTTTCTCCGATTGTAAAGGAAATATTTTTGAATAGTTCCAAAGTAGTATCAAACGTATTTTTGAATGCATTTTTTCTATAGATTAATGCTAATTACTACTTTACTATAGAGAATTCAGGCACAAAACATCAAAGTCGTGCTACGAATGTTACGACCAGCAAAAGAAACACAAAAGTTAATGATTTCAATATTTTTCTTCCATTCAACTTAGCCCAGGAGAATAGTAATAATTCGCAATATTTTTATGGCAACTATCTTCATGACCATTCAACTCAAAAGTTGTCTAGAAGAGCATTGTTTTACCTTACGGCGTCAATTTGGAGCCAAAAAAACTCTAAGATCAAAAAAGTTTTAATCGATGAAAACGGATGCAATTTATCTTTCTCAATCTACTTCCTATTCCTCTTCACACGCTTTATCAGAACCACTTACAAAGATCATAGAGTTTTCCACCATCCATTTTCCAGATAAATGTCATCAGAAATCAAACACCAATCCTCGGAAACCCTCAACAACTTAGCAAAAGACCAAACTCATCTATAACGATCTATCTCATCTTTAACAGATTCTGTGAATCAAAATATTTCTCCAGCTCTCAATTCCCCTTACACATTAATAACACAAATATCGGGGCCGTTCATCGGCGCTCTGCCGTGACCAGTGTTCGGGAGCCAAGAATTCCGCATCAAATTTATATATCCGCCCAACCTGCTTCAGCTGTCTCAGTGACGAGGTAGGACCAACTAACGAATGTCGAAGCTTTCATATTACAATGTCTACCCCATTTTATTGCATAAAAAGACAACGTGGCCACTTTTTTTCTACTGCATAAGTGGCCTTAAACTATAGAACAATACAGCCTTAGGCTGGAGAGGGATACTTTTCAAGGATGCGCTTTTTATTAATCAAGTACATAACACTTATTTATATTTGAAACACAACGTGAGAAAAAACGCTCGAGATCTTAGCCCAAAGGTTCAGCAATGGGTGCAGCAAGGAAATACAGCCTTATGCCGACGACTTGGGGAGGCCTATATCATGTTCCAACATAATGTTCCTAATTACATAGATTTGGTGACAACCCAAGAATCGAAATTATTTTACCAGTCAGCCTTAAGGGTAGCTTACCTGAGGATTAAATTGAGACAGACAATTTATTATGACCTTCGAAGCACAGAAACGCTCAAGAAACTTTGTTACTTGAGATCCCATAGAAATATCAAAGCTACTTTCCTTTCTCAATTTAGTGGACAATTTATCAATACCTTGTACAATTTATCAACACTTTGTAACTACTCGTAATAAAGACAATCATAACATTGAGGTTGTCTCATTACTCAGTAATGGGAAATATTTCCCATTTATTTAACAGTCTTTAGATATTAGAATGTAAGATTAAGAATAGATTACAGTAATTATACACGTTCCCAATGACTAACTTAGGGAACTCCTCATACAAAAGATTAAGATCTTGGTTGATTCCAAAATTTATTCGTCTTTCAACGTATGCATGCCTTTTTATAAAGTTTTTACGATTTTGAGACTGAGATCGGATAATTGTTTTTTCTCATTCCTATTATTTAATATTCCAGTATTATTGTTTCAATGCAATTTAATATAAATAAATTATTTATACTTAATGTTTTTCAATGTCTTAAATTAAACACGACCTTAAATTGACATAACTGTACCCAATATTTAACCATACTATTAAAATATATTTACCAGTGTTTACCACTATAATAATTTCTCACTTACATAACTTCATTCACTATAGTGATTCGTATCATGAAATCATGGATCTACAAAAACCAAATGAACAGTTTTCAATTGAAAAAAAATATATATCAAGAAAATATTTATCTACTTTTAGAAACCTATCAATGGTATTTTCTTCCTAGTTTGTAGGGTTTTTTTTTTTAAATCAGATAATAGAGTAAGGTAGTTATATACTAAGGTGTTTGTAAGGTAAGTGTGTGTAAGGTAGGTTATATACTAAGGTGTTATGTACCTATGTCATAATATCTTAGTTATTTAGTATTGACAGGTTATGACATAATCCGCAGACGATGGACATGACGATAGTCTAATATTAGGTAGGTATGTCTAACAAGATATTAAATCAATTATGGTGTAAAGCCAAGAATTGTCCCTGGACCTGTCCCTGGAAGACAGGTCGCCATCTACAAGATGATCTATTTATCGATGGTGACCATTCCTATGAACTAAAAAACGATATTTCTGCTGCAAGCTAATGAGAAGTTGGGTATCCTGCTGATTTCAGATAATGTTGCTACATCAAGTCAAGGTTGCTATGCTATTGTAATAAAACTGAAGGCACATGATTCTAAATTGTGAATCAATAGAATTTGCTCACTTCTCTTCAACATCAAGACAAGAATAATAATATGATCTTCAATCTGGGACCTGAACATTTTTTTTAAATCACAGAGAAAACAATTTGATCGATTAGATCAATCAATCAAATATTTTATTTATGAAGTAAGGTACATAAAGATGGCAACATTAATGAATAGTTCACTTACTGTGCCAATAATTAGCGTACAAAATTAATTAAGGTTTGGTAAGGTTGGGTAAGGTTTGGTAAATTAAGTAAGGTAAATAAATTAAAAAAAAAGTTGATTTTACATATTATCAATTACATAAACATGTCAGGTAAAGCTTATTAATATTTAGAAGAGTTGGTTGGTATAAAATTTACTTAGTCAAAGTACAAGGAAATTAAAAAAAGTCAATTAATAAATAAAAAAAATGCATAAATCCAACGATTTTTTTATCATTAATAAATTCATTTATAATAAAGAAGCATTTGCTTATTAGATATATGCGAAGCTTTTCCTTCCAGATAAAAATACTTAAATACAGGAGAAGAAGTGCAGAAAGGTAATTTCGATACGAAATAAAGTCGCAAAACTTTGCGTTCACAAATGTTCCCACCGTCGCAAAACGTTCTTTTCGCATAAGGTTCCATAAGGTCACATTTCTCAAATACGTAAATTAAAGGAAATACGAAATAATACATTCATTAGTATCGAATTATTCGAAGTTCGACTGCAAAGCTCAATCACTAGAAGTAATTAATAAATCAACAGCTTTTTAACGTTATGACTTCCTAAACCTTATTACTAATGAGTCTTATAATTCAACTAGGATTATCCAGACTAGTAAACTAGGGAAAGTTGAGCGGTGAAAAAATGTGGTAATGCCGCCCCTAGGCATGCCAAGTAGGTCAGACCGACGAGGAAATTGCTAGATTGTTGCGTCTGGAATTCCATGTTCTGGAGAAATATGTTATAAATATGAAGAGCGTCATAGTCATGAGACGTAGTAAACACGAGCTGGCAGAGTATGTAACGAAGCTGACAAACAGACAAAATGTATACAGAGTGACTTTTTCAAGTGGGCGTAGATGGCCAAATCTGAAATTATGAGGAATAGCGAAAAGTACTCAAAGGAGTCCCGATTCTGATTAAAATTAAAAGTGCATAAAAAAATTTGGATAATCATTATTCCCAGCTATGAATCAAACCCGTTGATTTTGAAAAAATACACATCCTGTATTATTACTATTACAACATTCGATGTTGGTGTTTTTAAATTTTAAAATGTATATGTAGGACATCGCTCACAGCATCAGCAGCAAAGGCTTTCCAATTAGATACCTACCGATCATGTAAGAAGCTCTCCTTCGTCCGAAAGACATAAAATTAGTTTCGTGACTTTTAATACTAGAAGATATTTGCTGCTATTCATAAAGGTGAATAACACACTGCACCAAATTCAAATTAGACTGGGTTGGTACAGTACCCAGTGCCTACTAGCAGACAAACAAACTAATAGGTCACCTGATGGTAAGTGATCACTTTCGCCTACGGACATTACCCACAACACCAGGGGCGTCGTCGACGACGCGTTGTCGGTCATGAAGGAAAGGATGGACCTGCTTTTTGAAGGACCCCATATCGTAACTAGGAATGTTACGGAGGTTCTTTTCCGATTCCAAAAATTTCCGATTGTTTTTAAACCTCCGGTTCCGATTTCGGTTCCGAAACTTTTAAATCGGAGGTAAATCGGAGATGAAGTATACTGAGCAGCGATGATGATGATGATAATAATACATCTGACGAACATGCAGTTTTGGATACCTTATGCTCACGGCTCATGGCTTAACTAGAACAGAACGATCTCCTCAGTGACCGACCAGTACGGTTTCTGCCCAAATCAGTCGTCAGGAGATCTTCTAGTATATGCCACTCATATCTGGGGTGAAGCCCTCGAGAAAAATGGGAAAGCGCTTGCCGTTTCCCTTGACATCTCGAAAGCTTTTGACAGGGTTTGGCACACTAGCCTTATGAGCAAGCTTCCTGCGTATGGCCTATCCCCTGGCCTGATCGATTGGATCAAAGACTTCCTGAGTGACCGTTCCTTCCGAGTGGTTGTCGGAGGTTGCTCGTCGCAATTAATGACAACCAATGCCGGAGTTCCTCAGGGGTCTGTTCTCTCCGCAACACTATTTCTGCTGCATATTAACGATCTGCTAATGCCCGGTATCTATGGGTACACAAACGACAGCACGGTTGTGGAGAGATACCTGCCAAAGGGTCGGGCCAGTAAAGAGCATATACAGTCTGAAAGAGAGACTATGGTGGAGCGTATGAATCTTACACTTCAGGCAGTCTCCGAATGGGGCAATTCCAACCTAGTAAGATTCAACGCCACAAAAACTCAAGCGTGTCTATTCACCGATAATAGGAGTCCGTTCATCTTGACTCCTACTCTTCAGAATGTATCCCTGGATTACACCGACCGCCTTCAGTTGTTGGGCATTGAGATATCCTCGAAACTTAACTTTGGGCGATTCATTGAATTCAAAGCTAAAGTAGCTGCTAGGAAGCTTGGAATCCTAGCAAAGGTGCGGCGGTACTTCACAACACAACAGCTTTTAACCTTGTATAAAGCACAGGGTTGGCCTTGTGTGGAGTACTGCTGTCACATTAGGGCTGGTGCTGCCAAATGCCACCTGTCAGCATTGGATTCAATGGAGAGGCGTGCTAAGAGGCTTATTGGTGACGTGACCCTAAATTGGTTGAGACCAATCTTCAGAGCCTCGAGCACAGCTCTCGGTATTCTAGGATACATTTTAGAGAGTGCGCGCAGGAATTACATAATTTGATTTCGCCATCCCCTTTCTATCATCGAACTTCCCGACACACGGCGAGTATCCATCCCTTCGTCGTTAACATCCCCCCTGTACGGACGACGTGCTTCACTTCGTCATTTATTATACGTACAGCGAAGAATTGGAATAATATGCCCGCGTCGGTGTTTCCGCTCGATTATAATGTAAGTGTCTTCAAGGCAAGAGTGAATAGGCTTTTACTAAGTTAATGCGTTTTACCACCAATGACTACATGGCCACTTACCATCAGGTGGGATAGTAGTCAAACATTAACTTATAAGATACAAGAAAGCTTACTTAATGAGTACAATAAAGAAAATCATATTTTTGTCAGTAACGATCCCTTATTATGGTGGAAAGTATTTCATACCCAATTCAAACTCCTGAACTTGATTGCCCGCCAATACTCGGCTAGTTCACCAAGCTCAGTAGCAAGTGAAAAACTAATTTTAGTAGTTCGTGCCTTCTTCTTCTTCTTCTTAGTCGGTGTCTTCATTGCTGAAGGTCGTGTCTAGCTTGAAGTGTTAGTCACTCGGTGCACTATGCTTCTCCATGATGTCCTGTCCTCGGCGGTCTTCAGAGCTTTGGTTATCGGCAGGCCTGTGAGGGTCTTTACTAGGTCGGACCAGCGGGTAGGTGAGCGACCGCGTGGTCTTTTCCCATCGACCTTGCCAACTACCATCAACTTTTCTAGATTGTCAGGGTCCCTTCGCGCGATGTGTCCAAAATATTTGAGAATTCTCTGAGAGCAGAGAGAGTTCGTGCCTAACCCGTTGAAAAAGACTGGACGAAGATAAAGCTGCGAAGCTTTTATTCATTAAGTATAACTTGCTTCTTTTGGACTGATTTGATTTAATATATGTATATGTTACCGGATATCTGTATAATGTGAGTATTCAGTACAATTCCTAGGCAATGCGTATAATACCTGGCTCGTTCTGGCAATGTATGAAATGATATGAATATTATTCTCCATTACACACTTTACCTACGTAATGTATACTTCCCGGGGGTTGTTTACAATGGTCGCGGATCCAGCGGTAATCTATATAGTCTAAATTTTACTAACAAAAAATAACCGACTTCAAAATAACTCAAAAACTACTTGTCAGATCTGGCTCAAATTTATGTGTTTATTTATCAAATATATTATTGTTTATCAAAATCGGTTCATCCAGTCGAAAGTTCTGAGGCAACAAACATAAAAAAATACAGTCGAATTGAATACCTCCTCCTTTTTTGAAGTCGGTAAAAATACATTGATTTGGGTCTATTTTTACAAGGTTTTATTTAACTTGCAAATTGCAATGTGTATATGTGTCTTATAATCTAAATTAGAACTACTTGCTCTCATCCTACAGGGTTGAAATTTCACATATTGCTTTGGTTCCGATGACAATGCATATGAATGTCCTGACTGATCTGATAGGACGCTCAGGGTTGGCTCCAGACGAGGTAACTCCTCAGCAGCCAAGCACAAAGCCACAAATTTAAATGCTTGTTGATGTGAAACATCTATAGGCACGCCTTGGGAATAAAATCAATAGGTTTGCCGTGACCATGGATTAAACCAAATTTAAAACCATAAAATATCATAGCACGCAAATGTTCGCGGTTTAGCTCCATCTTTGCGTCTTCCAAAGAAAACCGCGGGAACCATCGTAGTTAAATGACTGGAACATCATATTATTGTTTTAAACCAGCAACCTGGCTATTTGCGTTCTATTTTTAAATAAATTTTCTTTTTAAAAATATACAACACAGATGCGTTCCATTTTTAAATTACGAGCATCTCAAAACTTATCGAGTGACCTACGTACAAATACATTCGATTAGATTAATACAATAAACGAGTGAAAAGTCTATGCTTATGATAAATACATACGAAACAAAAGCACGTCACAAGAGAATGTTTTGAATTTTTCAACTCGTTCATTAACATAACTGATACATTAGTACAATATCGTATGAAATGACTATGTGACTTATAGAAAATAATTTCTTATACAACAAAGCGACCATCAAGATTGAAAAGAAAAAAGGTTAAAAACCGGCCAACAGCGTGTCAGGCTACGCACTATGTAGAGTTCCGTAGTTGTACGTTTATCGACTACGAGTAACCTCCCTCGCTTTGCTTCGGTTTTCTTATTTTTTTACACCTTGGGTTACATTATTGGAGTTTTATTAAGGATCCCTAATTTTTTTGAAAATATAATATAGCCTATGTTACTCGGGGATAGTGTAGCTTCCTAACAGTGAAAGAATTTTTCAAATCGGTTCAGTAGTTTCAGAGCCTATTCAATGCAAACAAAAAATCAAATCTTTCCTCTTTATATATTAGTATAGAAGATTACCCATTAACTATTTAAGCTCACACAGCCGTGATAGTTTACCTTGTATTCATCATAGTTACTGCTGTGATTTATTTCACAAGTTCAACACTTACAATTTAGCTGGCAGGAAGGGAGACGCTCTGCTTTAACCAAGATTAGCACTATAAAGCCGAATGATCCGCAAACGGACCCTGAATCCAAAAATAGTCTTTACAGACCCATCATGTTTTTGAAAGACCTTTTCAACGAAGTAAGAATTCTCGTCAGTTTTAATTGTTCGCATTGAATATTATCCTTGTCAAATAAGAACATTCCATACTCCACTGGCGAGAGAAAATATTAATTCTGCCTATAATTATTAATAAAATGGAGTTCTCAAACAGTTCCCACTCAATTAAGAACATTCAAAAAGCATAATATGAAAACGTATGGAATTTAGTTAAATTGATCCTGCAACTAAAAATACTCTGTAAATTTGGCTCAAACATCTAATATAAAAATATCAATAAATTTCATAATGACCGCAACTGCTCACAACTTATGAGATGTGGCAATAAATAGAACGTTAGGTTCATAAAAAAACTCATTTTACTCTTTTTATACCTCGCGATATCATTCGAGGTTTCGCTACGTCTAATTTAACATTTCACATTAGAACTTAAGTGTAACGGAATGTTTTTGGCGCCAATGTAAAGAGTTTGTGGCGCAGATTAAACGAACCTATCAAATGACGTTCGATATAGTGCTGTTTTATTATCTATTATCTGTTTTTACGGTCGGGTCTGAACTGACATTAAAGTAAAGAACTTTGATCTATTATTATCTCTAAAAAATAAATTTTAAAATAGTTAATTTAATATTGATTAAAGTAAGTTTTTAAGCAGTTTAGTCTTCGTTTGAGAGCGCGTAGCAATCCGTGATAGATCGTAGCACTGCGTAGCAAATATATTACTCACCGCGTTCGATTGCACTGGAGTATTTTTTATATTGAAACTTTAAACTCGCAAGCCCAATCTATGATGTTTAGATTAAAATCTTTAATATTTTTAGATAAACAGATTTATTTAAGTAAAAATTTATGAAATTTATCACGGCTATAAATTTTATTGCTGGTAAAAGAAACGATTTTTACTTACTGATTTAACAAAAATATTTTTAAAAACTTTTTTATCTAGATTTATTTGTAAAGTGTGGTCTGTGTTGCAAAATAAAAAACAAAAAACTATAAAACTCGTACTCTCGCCATTTCGAATTTTAAACACCAACCGTTATTAAATTACCGATCACTTTATCACTTCACTGACGTTCACTTTTTAAATTTGAATTTGGATAATTCCAGAGGATACCGCACTGCTTTGCGCACGCTTTGAGACTAGTCGGCCGCGGGTTCTCTGCGTGGAAACATGTAACTAAGTTCTTATTTATATACATATTTTATTATTAACGTTTATTTTTCACAATTCAACACGTGTTGTACTCGGTGAAAAATGTAATTTATCGTGTTATTTAAATTTTTTCAGCTCTTTGTCCTTCCAGGGGTCGTTAACCCACGATTGCTTTTACGAAAGCCAAGTGTTTTCGATTATATTTGATGATACAGTAATATATCGAGTGTATTAAATCATAAAGTGGGTGCTTGCTCATTGGCAGGTTAAGATATTAGTTAAATTTATGATTTTAGTTAAATGTATAGTTCAAAATGTATCGTCTATAATAGAGTCACAAAAGCTCTCTTTCAAAGCTGCCGCGTTTCGTAGCGACAATTTTTCTCATAAAAAAAAGGTTTTTAACAACTTTTTATATCTTTCCAGTTAACTATAGTAAGCTGGTATTTGACAACCAGAAAAATAATTAGAATAGTAATAATATCACAACGTTTTCAAAAACCTGGGGCTTTCATAGAAGGAACACTGGGCACTTATGGGCATGCGTTCAATGTTCCCAATTGCGATGTGTGCGCAGGTAGTAAAGTTAAGTAGTTAAGTAGTAAAGACTACACTAAAGATTACCGTCACTACTACTAAGGAATAATCTAAGCACGACCGCTCGCAATGTATATTCAGGCCCTAAAGACTGGAAATGTTATATTAGGCTTTCACTTTGGTATTCATATTTTTAAATATATTAGTCACTTCATATTGCTGTTATTTAATATCAGTGAAAAAATTAGTTACCACAGCGATCACCAGCTGCTGAGTTCGATGTATCCACTTAACATACGCTAGGAGACGAATCTAATATACAATACCAGACTATTAGGGAATAAACTAATATGCGTTAATAATGTATTCTATTACGAATATAAATAAGGTTGTGCTATAATATCTATACTATTACGAATATATTCATAACACCTAAACTTCAAGGAGATCTTAAAATAAAAAATAAAATAAATAATTAGGGCAGTCTATTGACTGAATGAAACTGAATACTATATTTAGTATTACTAGCTGACCGGGCAAACGTTGTTCTGCCAAAAAATTTTTAGTAGGGGGACGAAAAATAGATGTCCAATTCTCCACCCTAGTCGATATGCACGCAAAGATTTACGAAAATCGGTCAAGCCGTTTCGGAGGAGTTCAACTTCAAAAAAGCGGGACAATAGAATTTTATATATTAGATTGTCTCGCTTACTCTTTCCATGAGTAACATGAGAGCGAGGAGGATAACCAAAGCGCTGACAGATGTCAAACTCCTGCGCTATGCCGCACTTTTAATTCAGAACAGCCTAGAAGTACATCACATCACGCCTTACAACAATTTATATGTACTAACCACTGGATTCCATGTTTGCACTAATTTAAAAATCATATAGTTTAGGAAACCGATTTACAAAGCAAAAGATATGTATAACAGAGTAACTATGAATCGTATGCCTTAAATAACACCGCGATCAACTTTATTAATCGATGTTTACTCCGTATCGGCAATTTTACTAAATCTCGAGATATACCCTTTGGGCCATGTCCAAAACTTTAATAATAATAATATGGAGAATGTGTATCAGGTATTTTACTTACTGAATTTTGTACTATTTACGTCATTTTATGAGTCATTTTTAGGGTTCCGTACTTCTGGATTACAAAACAGAAGAGTAGTATCACTTGTGCGTCTGTCTGTCCGTCTGTCACAACAAATTTATGATACACGTAACAATTCTTGTATTAAACTTGTTTGTAGCATAGTACTTAATACTCTAGCGACAGAAGACTTGATTCCATAACATCGTCCTTTGAGCAGAAGTTATACCTCAGAAGTTTGGCTTAAATACCTCAGAAGTTTGGCTTAAATGCCTCAGAAGTTTGGCTTAAATGCCTCAGGAGTTTGGCTGAAACTCAACAATGGATGAATCGTTCAATGCACACAAATATTAACGCAATTCATCACGTAAGTAATGGAGCATTGAACCCAAACCCAAGTAGGATCAATTAGAAGCAGCTGGAAGATAAATTCAATGACAAATAAGGATCAGCTGTCGTTGGCGACAGGCCAGGCCGTCCAGTCGATGTTTATGTTAAAAAGCTTTTAAACCCAATATTTTCTTAAATTAAAATAGGAATAAGAGATCAACTCGCACAATAAACAAAGGAGATTTGTAAGCATGATGACTGATAGGAAGTAAAATACAGTATTCATAGCGCTGCCGCGGCTTGGGATCCTCAGTGATCGACAAAGTTAAAGAACAGCGGGCGCGGTCGGTAGTTGGAAGGGTGACCGCTAGTGGAATTCGTTTATTGAGCGCTTCCGTGCTTTTGAGGCCATGTAAAACCGTCAATCCGGGATGTTATCTATACTAATATATAAAGAGGAAAGATTTGATTTTTTGTTTGCATTGAATAGGCTCCGAAACTACTGAACCGATTTCAAAAATTATTTCACTGTTGGGAAGCTACACTATCCCTGAGTAACATAGGCTACATTATATTTTCAAAAAAAATTAGGGATCTTTAATAAAACTCCAATAATGTAACCCAAGGTGTAAAAAAATAAGAAAACCGAAGCAAAGCGAGGGAGGGCGGTTACTCGTCGTAAGATAAGAGTCATGTCGGAGTCCCTCGGATGGCATTAAATCCTCCGATTTAAGTTGGCCAGTAACTGCACGTATGCTCTAGGCTTCCTCAAGAGGAGAGATTCGTGGTGGGCTATTAATGGGTTGAAGCTATATATGACATTGTGTCTTCCGCTGATAGAGAAAAACTGAAGGCAAAATAATTCGTGGCAGTTACCCATCAATCTCCCAGTAAAGAGCACGGATCTCTCCATATAACTGAGAGAGGAGATCTAGAATCTAAATGTTCCTCAAGTCAGATCACTGCAGAAGCTCAAATCACTAGAAAAAATAATTGTTAAATTTATATGACAAATATTTTGCGAAAATTTATAGTCTGTGAAAATGTTTCGGAAATCGAATAATGGTGAACATTAAAGTTAATAAAAAGATGAATTATTCAATGTTATACTCGTAGAACTTCTAAATTCTGTAGCCCACTCATCATACTTACAAAAGAGAGTGGAAGATACGGGACAATTTTTATTACTATTGACAGAAACATGTTATGACTCAAAGAAATAGTTTTTTGGCAACTTCGTCCATTATATTACTTTCATAGCTTTAAACAATGGGATATTTGCAAAAATATTTTATAAATAAAAAGTTAAAATTATATTAGCAGCCTCCGTAAATATCTTAGGTACCAACCTTCCAACATAATTTAAGTTGTGCTAATTTGTTAATTTCTGCTTACCTGCTATAAATCCTAACATGCCTACGCTTTCTGACCAAGTGGACTGAGGACCTGAACTTGGGAATCCACTTTATTAAAATTTAGGTTAGGTCAGAGTGAGATTGAATACTAGTAATTTCTTTCTCTTCTGTTCTTTCTTGGCCGCTAAATATTAGTCGATTGCTCGATTGTTGGTTATTTACATAAAAAAGTTACAGGAGAAGAAGACCTATGTTCAGCAACGGAATTGTAAACCCTGATGGCTCAAAGTTGGATGGACAATGAACGCAACGCCCATCTAACTACCCTAATCTATCTACCCTAATCTAATTAATCTCTAACTATCCTAGCCCTTATAAATCAACCAAAAAATCTGTTCCGAAAAGAGCTACAACACACACACGTTTATCTTTTGCTTCACTACACCAATCACATTGGTATATTACACGAAGGCATTACGTATAAGGCATAACGCTGTATATCAAATGTCAAACACTTCTGACTACAACAAAAGCGTGCGTATCGTCTTGTATTGATAGAGCGACTACGAGCAGAACGGTCAATTGCCTGTTCTTACGCTCTTCGTCTTCGGCGCGCTAGTGACATATCTACATCTTTTTTACATTATAATATCATTGCCCTAGGGTAGTGACCTAGTAAACTCAGAGTATGTATGAGAATGTATGTAGAGTATGGAGCGGCATGATACGCGATCTAAATCACTATTTGTTGGAACAACCAAAAACAAACATGAAAGCACTTGGTTGCAAATTGCAAAGGAGCGCTCGAGAATTTTAATATGATTTATAGCGCTGCCGAGAGATGGCGTTGTGACTCACGGTCGACGCTCGCAGAAAATTCGCAATTTTTCGCACCCTGAACCTTTGCCAAATGTCCCAGCACATTCATTACTCTGGACAGTGGACGCTGTTGGTAAGCTAAGGTCGACAAGCTGGAGCTTGGCACGGTTCGCCACTAATTGTGGAGACACTGGAGACTGAGGGATCCAAATATAAACTATGATTAATTAGGGTAATGAACGATTTATTCGGTTTAATGAATAGTCGAGACTTTATTTACTCTTCCTGAATTTGATTAAATTGCAAGAATTTTCGTTAAAATCATGATATATTATTCGCATTAATTAAAAATGTTATTATTGTGGCGTCTCAATTTGCACCTCCTTCAACATCATAGTAATACATACCTTATATATCAACATACATATTAATGCCAACACGTGTCGCTTAAACTGCAGGCACCTCATGGTAGATGCAAAATGATATCGTACACATCACGCCATTGCACCGACAATGCTGCACCTTCAATTGACGCAACTATTGATCAGTGTACCGAATAGATCTCTATGTATACATACGAATTTGCTATATATTTTACAACATATAGTACGATATAATTAGTTATGGGCGTATTAGAAACTAGGAACCGCCCTCGTTTGGCTTCGGGACGCTTTCAGCGGGCGCTGCGTGAATAATTCAAGACTTCAAGTTACACGCAAAATAATGAAAAACTGAATTGTTTCTCAGGACATTTTAGACATATTATGGAAAAAATCACGAAAATGGAAACATGAATTCAAATTAATATAACACTGATTTTAGGAGAGGCGTCAAAAACAAATAAGTGTTTACATGTGAACATATCTGTAGATACCTAACCTCAGTAATGAACTTATCTACTTTTAACCGACTTCAAAAAAAGGAGGAGGTATTCAATTTCGACTGTATTTTTTTTTGTTTGTTACCTCAGAATTTCGACTGGGTGAACCGATTTTGATGATTCTTTTTTCAATTGAAAACTAGTGCTTGTCATGTGGTCTCACTTAAATTTCAGTGAGATCTGACCAGTAGTTTTTGAGTTATTTTGAAGTCGGTTATTTTTTATCAAGAATTATCTAATAAAACTTTATTGGGTTATTAAGTAGTACGTAACTTCCCTTTAACGGAATCTTGATCAATGACCGGTAACTCTGTATGGATATTCAGTTTTTTCTTGAAAACGTCTTTTATTGTTTCAAAATAACGTAAGCGAAAGTATTAGCCAAACGACTCGTCGTGTTCCGGCTGGGGGCTTGAGAGCCAGTTCTTTCTTTCTTTTTCTTCTCTCTTTCTTGGCCGGCAACGCATCAGTGATGCCTTTGGTGTTGCTGATATCCATGGGCGACGATAGCCACTTACCATCAGGTGGATCGTCAGCTCGTTTGCTGGCTGTTTTCATTAAAAAAAATTAACAAGTGTGAAGCAGAAACATTTATGACAAAATCAGATAACCAAAATGTAGTGTGCAAAATCAGATTTGACGCTGTTAGCAGGAAATCGCTTGATACATCAGCATTCAGTAATATAGGTCAAATTGTCTATTTCTGAGGTAATTTTGTTGTTGTGACGAAATCACTTAAACACTTTACGTATTATAAAATACATAATTTATATGGTTTAGACTTTAGTGTATCTTTAGTCCAATGCAATCTATTTTGCAAGAGTGAGAGTCACTTACACATGCACTGATATTGTTTAAAAGACACCCTAATCAAAACAGATATTATAATGTACCTACTTCTGTGCCTATATATTTTTTTACCGTTATGCTGGTACGCATTTGTCGAAAGTAGTCGTCATATTTATAAATTTTCATTAATTATTGATTGACATATTGGGAGGCGAAAAGATTTTTTAAATTTATTATTTTTGAAGTTATACTTCATAATTATAGGGTGTTTAGAATAAATAATGAGAGTAAAATGTACGATACGACAGCCAAAAAGCGACATGATGATGTTTGGATTACTAGCGCGCGCCGGGTCGTGGGTAAGAGCGAGAGTTAAGTTACTTATAAGATACGTCCTTCACCCATCTATTTATTAGATGAAAAGTGTTTTATATCCAATTTAGTATGCTAAAAAATACATCGCAAGTGGTTTGCATATGCATATGGCATGCATATGATGTTCTTCTACCTGGACAAAAGGCCTCTCAACAATTAAGTACTGAGTTTGGCTTCAACACATTAATGGCTATTGAGAACGGGTTTCTCCTCCTACGTAAAGCATACCGAGTTACATCAGTGGAGATGGCAGGAACAGCCAACCGCAAGCGAAGACCTCCGACAAGGCTTAAACCTGGTGTCTGTGTTCCGTGGCTTAAACTGTATCTTACGACAGGGATCGATCGGTTTACGCCAAGGCATGGAACTGCTCAAGAAATATTTGCCACTAGCGGTCACCCATCGAACTACCGACCGCGCCCGCTGCTGCTTTACAGTGCCACCAAGTTATCTGTGAAATGGCGAAAATTGGAACTAATGCCGCCTCATTCATAAGTTCTTTGTGTTCATTCATTGACATTTGCTACGTCTCGAATTGCGTCCAATGATTGGTCCAATGCGTCCGACCGAGCGGCCTCCGACCCTCCGTCAATCAATTCACAGATAAGTTGGTGGCACTGTACTCGGACGACTTACGATCTTTATAAGTCGCCGGGCTAAGGTTAAGATCTATAAAGCGCACTTACAACAATCAAATGTACTAGATGACTGACACTTTGTTAATACGAAAACATTAAAAAAGCGGCCAAGTGCGAGTCGGACTCGCCCATGAAGGGTTCCGTAGCAGCAAGTAACATAATATAAAAGTTCTTGTAGTTCGTTGTAACTTTGATCAATGTTTTTTGCGGTTTACGATTTATGACGTATTAAAAAACAACTAATTGCTAGATCGCATTCAAACCAATTTTCGTTGGAAGTTTGCTTGGTAATGTACATCATATAATTTTTTTAGTTTTATCATTCCCTTATTTTAGAAGTTACAGGGGGGGGGGACACATTTTACCACTTTGGAAGTGTCTCTCGCGCAAACTATTCAGTTTAGAAAAAAATGATATTAGAAACCTCAATATCATTTTTGAAGACCTATCCATAGATACCCCACACGTATGGGTTTGATGAAAAAAAAAATTTTTGAGTTTCAGTTCTAAGTATGGGGAGCCCCCAAAAATTATTGTTCTTTTTCTATTTTTATGTGAAAATCTTAATGCGGTTCACAGAATACATCTAATTACTAAGTTTCAACAGTATAGTTCTTATACTTTCGGAAAAAAGTGGCTGTGACATACGGACGGACGGACAGACAGACAGACAGACAGACAGACAGACAGACAGACATGACGAATCTATAAGGGTTCCGTTTTTTGCCATTTGGCTACGGAACCCTAAAAATTCATATAAACCGGCTAAAGTTAAGGTGATTTAGGACCATTATTTTTGTTCGAATAATTTTAAGACTAAAAGCCTAAGCTTACAGAGTTTAACCCATGGGTGGATCGTGAATTTGTGGGGCCCTGGGCTGAAACAATTTAGGGGCCTACAAAATTACTCAACTAATAGCCATTTTGTCAAAAAACTGTTTTCGATAGTGATGTAGGTATATAGAAAAAATAGGACGATAAAATAATTTGATTTATTTAATATGACTTAGTGTTTTTGTATACAGACAGCAACTGTACAACATTATTGCAAAATAATTCTGTGCCTCCTGTGATAAGTGATATGAGTGAAAAATCGTCACTCTAAAGGAGGACGAAAACAAAACAAAACAAGTTGACAAAAATTCTAGTTCATAAACTAAGTGAGCTAGGTGTAAGCATGAGTACCTTCTTTTGTAGATAAAAACATTTACTGTCACCGCACATTTAGTTTTTTGTAGTAAATATTATAATATAAATGTAATTCATCAAAAACCTGTGAGTTGTACCTTTTTTATTTCAAATGTGTGCTAATATTACGTGATAAATGATACAACTAGAGTTAAATTATGTTGCACCTATAAATTGTCTTTGTGTTAACTGATACTTATAATTAACTGATTAGGGTACAATTCTATATATGTAGATTCATATAGAACACTAAATCAACGGTATCAAAACAGACAGAACATAATATTATAGGCTGTTTTACCGCCCACTAGCAAATTATTTACAACGTGGGAAGCTTGGCACAACCCTACTTGAACCAGAAATATACCAATTAGCAGTTTTGATATACCACAGTTTTTTTTTTATAAAATGTTGTGAAATTGGGAAACATGTTCGATTAATTTAAGCCTTTACATTAGTTACAAATTCGAGGCAAATCGGTTGATGCTTTAAAAATAAAAACTTTCATCCCGATTCCCAGGGAAATTTTATATATCCCATCTTCTAAATTCGACCCGGAGTATTTGTAATACCCGTTGTACTAAGTTTACAAATTTACATTAAATTCCATTCATGGGTTTTCATGTGATGCTCGGACAGCTAAACAGACCGACAGACGAACATTTTTTTGTGTTCTGACTCTAAAGGGCCCCCTGATCTTAATTTTGATGAAATATTCAGTTAAGTCCTTATTTTAAAGGAAACAGGCATTTGCGCGTGTCAAACTTTTTTTGGAGAACCTATGTATGTATCGCCCCAACTCAGAGTCACTAACGGTTACTTAAATCGCTCCTTAGTGAAGAATTACCATACAATTTCTATACTCAGTAGTAAAAAATAAATTATTAAATTTGATAAAATTAAAATTTATGTAGAAATATACTTAAATATTTTGATTTTGAGTCATAAAAGCATATTATTGTTTTATTATATTAAAATTAAAATTCGTAATTTTCAATCTGTATATCACGTGACCTAAAACACGAGCCGCCATGGTGTGACGATTTTGCGAAAATAAAAAAGGTTTAAAATTTAATTTAATTTTATGGCATGAAAGCGTGTTTATTTTGCCGTAATATATTTTTTTTGGCTTTTTATGATTATACGAAAATTAACATTTTGAAGTACTTTTTCAAACATAGTAGAATACCCTATTAAGGTAGCCCATCTCCCCCTAAATTAATACGAACTCTGATCAGGAAGCTGATCAGGCTGCTGAAGTCTAAAACATAAGCATATAATAATATGGTAAAAAAATGCATTGGTGGCTGCGAACTTTCAAAATATTCCTACTAATATATTAATACTACAGATAACAGAGGTATAATAACAATAGTAATAAAAGAACATGAAGACTACAATTTTATTATAACTACAATTTTCTTTAGTAAGCACTAAGGAAATGCTTCGCACTCAGTGATTGTTATGGAGAACCACAGCACTGATACTCTGTGCGAACCACTTTGGTGTGCAGTTCAGTTCAGTGAAGGAATAAAAAACATCCATACACCCTCACAAACAAAAAATTACATTTATAATACTCCTATTTTAGTAACATAGTAAGATGAAGTAAACAGATTTGTTTACAAATGGAAGAAACATTGTACGGTCAGGATACTAATAGAAAGATTTAAAAATAATATGGCGCCGATAGATTTACTAGATATTTACATTAACAAATATTATGAACATGAATGACGCAAGTTATATTTAATGGAGACAGGTGGTGGGGAATTTGTAAACGACGGTAATATATCACCGATAACTGTGACCGACAATTATCCATACTGGCTTCAGGTGTTTATTGAATAGCACAGCTGGGGTGATGGAGTCGATTAAAAGAGAGTGAGAACTGATGACTGAAGGTCGTTTGGACTTACATTTAACTGTTGGATGTAAGTTGAAAGATGTGTGAGTGTATGAGAGATATTTGAGAAAATATATTATTGAAGAAGGGACTTTTAAAATTAGTTTTCAATAATCTCAGTTTATCTGCTTAAATTGTCTATTTTGTTTGTTCCCAATCATCTCAGAAATACTAAGTCAACCGATTTAGATGTGGTTTTCATTGAGGTAGCTTCAGTTAAGTGAACTGGCCTTAAAACTTTGGCTTGTTTTATTTCAATTGTTTCACAAAAAAACGATTGCGAACGAAATAAAGGCGATCTACCTGACGGTCAGGGGTAACTGTTGCCCATGGACATCAGTAACACTGGACTGAAGGCATCACCGATGTATCGCTGGCCATTAGGGATTGCAATCCGGAAAACCGGATCCGGTAATCCGGCCGGATCCGGCGTTTTCTACGCATACCGGATCCGGTCGAATTTACCGGATCCGGCGACCGGATCCGGTCCCGCAAATTTTTCACAAAATAACCATCCTGTTGCTAGTGTAGATGCTGTAAATGCCTGGTATAGATGTTGTAATTAATCTAGCATGACATTCCGGTACTCCTAACGTTCAATAAGGATGTTATGTACAACACAAATTACTGAATGGATAAATTGTAAGTTATAAAAGTGTGAAATTATATCCTCGTTAATATTACTTCTTGTTTATAATTTGTAATATTTGCCCTAAATGGATGTAGCTGTAAGCTGTAGATGTATTTCAATTGATGCGCGATAACACTACAACAGAAAAACGCCCTTAAACATATTATTATGAAGAAGTGTAGTAGTATACATGTACACCTGTTATTGGCTCCCTTCTTAATAAAGAAAATAAAGAGAAATACAGCAATATATGTATACGTATTTTTTAAGAAGATAATTTGTATTGACAATCTGTTTTACTTCTAACTAAAATTACAGTTTTCGGACTGTTTACATCGAGATGCAGGTATAATATAGGGTGGCGCAAGAGTCATTATTACCCTATCGGAAGATGCTATATTTTTTTCAAATGGCGGTAAATATCACTTTTGCTGTGACATTTGTGTAGAAAACGGATACAAAATACACGTCAATAAGACATGAATCGCTATACTCCTCAAAAACGCGGAGTAATCATAATAATCTCTCGTTTTTCGTCATTTGCACGAGCCGGCAAGATCGCCCGTTTTTAACCGTTTTAGACTTATTTTCGGTTCTTGGTGGGGTTTCTTGAAGTCACGAGCTTATGTCAACAAGCCTCAGATTCTTGAAGCCCTCAAAGAGAATATCCGCCATAAATGCGGAAACCTTTCGCCAAAAGTTCTGGCGGGAGTGATGGAAAATGCCATAAATCAGGACCATACAGGCCCGATTCTAGCGGCAGCCACTTGGCTGATATCATTTTTCTGCTTAATGAAAACAAATATTTAGACATGAAATAAACACAATCCAATAGCATAACTAAAGTTTTTCATTTATTAAAAAAAAAATACAGTCAAAGAACATCGGGTGGCAACTTCTGCCTATATGATAATCTAGCTGAACCGTAGCCACTTCGTTGGGCGTCAAACATTTTTACTTCTGATGAAGTAAGAAAAAACATATTATTAATCACAGCAAAATATAGCCTATTTCACTAAGGAATAATGTATCTCTTTATTGGTATAAATTTTTTTGAAATTACTCCAATAGTTTTTGAGTACATATATCCATTATAAAAAATAAATAAAATACCAAAATTTTCCTCTTATTAATAATGATGATTATCATTAGGTGCTACGGCTTTATTACGGCTCGCATTTGCACTCCTTTATAATCCAAAAAAAAATATTACCTCAAAAACAGTCTATATTGGAACGAGAAGGAAAAATTCTGATCACGTGATCAATCCGGTCGGATCCGGCCGGATCCGGCCGGATTGGTGAAAATCCGGTAAAATCCGGCCGGATTGAAAATGACACCGGATTGCAATCCCTACTGGCCATCATACCAGGAGGGGTTTAGCAGAATAATCGCTATTGGTAAAGTTATTTAGGCGCTTCCCAGCTGTGGAAAGAATGACGCCCAATTTTTTGCCACGTCAGTTCTTAGGGCAGAACTTGGGAAACTTGCATAGCATAGAGCAGACACATACAATTAATAATTAATGACATTGTAAAAAGAAATCTGGAGAAATGTGGACTTTCTGTTTGATAATCTATACTAATATATAAAGAGGAAAGATTTGATTTTTTGTTTGCATTGAATAGGCTCCGAAACTACTGAACCGATTTGAAAAATTCTTTCACTGTTGGGAAGCTACACTATCCCCGGGTAACATAGGCTATATTATATTTGCAAAAAAATTAGGGATCCTTAGTAAAAATCCAATAATGTAACCCAAGGTGTAAAAAAAAAGAAAACCGAAGCAAAGCGAGGGCGGTTACTCGTTATTAAATAAAACCTTAAAACCTTCGCTGCATTAAGTCTTCATGAGCAATCTTCGAAGAAACTTAAATAACTTGCATGAAGAAAATTGCCCGAGTCTCAAAAGGTTGAAATATTATTTCAATTTCAAACTTCTTGTAAATTCAGTGAATTAATGGAGACGGAACGAAAGACGGACAAACACCGTGTAGCGAGACACGGTGACGCGCGAGCGGTTTTTAACATAGACAATATATTTAGTTTATGAGCGAAGGAAGTGGCGTATTAAATGGTGTGCAGTGACGCGCTTTTACAATTTATTTATTTGCCGCTTCAACTAAAGAATGTGGCAAATATAACTGTTGCTGGGAATGTTGGATAGTAAACAACGATTAAAGAAGTGGATCTTTGACGGGATAATTTGTTGCTGCGTTGAGAAGTATTGATTGAAGATCTCCCCTACTTCTTGTCTTGTATTTTATGTAAACTAGACTCTAGAGACCTATGTATGTGACAAATGTATGGTAGTGTGTTTAGTGTTTAATTTTATTAATTTTATTTGTTTTTAATGCATGTTACACAAAAATATTAGTTTTTACACTCCTTCTCTTTTTCCTTTTACTAAATCAAATCAAATCAAATCAAAATCTTTTATTCATATAGGTATCACTGATACACTTATGCACGTCATTTTTTTAATCTTCCAGCTTTTCGGAAGGGTGCTTTGTCATGGAGGAGAAGAAAAGCCGAAAGAAACTCCTCGCACATCTTTTAAAATCATGAAAAGTTACATAATATCTTATTTGCTTTACCTACCCATTAAGATCTTGTTAAACAAATTATTTGGTCAACCCAACCACATTCATTATGCGGACACTATCAGAGAACACTATCTTTGTTACTTAACCACTTACCATCAGGATCGGCTGGTTCATCCGTTCGTTAGTCGGCTATCTATACAGGTTGTCCCGTATCTTATAGACCAATGGGATGAGAATGATCCAGGGATTCAGGTGATACAGGAAATAAATAAAAATAACGTATTTTTTCATAACATTTAAATAGTTCCATAATAAACTTTTCAAAATAAAGCTAAAAGCGTTCATTGAATATATTTTTAACTACTGGGCCAATGACGATAAAATTTTGTGTTTCAGATGTAGAATGAGCTCATATAACACGCACATCCCGATGGTCTATAAGATACGGGACAACCTGTATAATAATATAATAGATAGCCGACCAACGAACGGACGAGCCAGCCGATCCTGATGGTAAGTGGTCAAGTAACAAATATTGTGTTCTCTGATAGTGTCCGCATAATGAATGTAGTTGGAATGACCAAATAATTTGTTTAATTTATTAATAGTGGTATTTGTGCATACCTAGTGATTGGTGATGTGGCTCTTTTGTCTAGCTAGCTACCACTGCCATATTAGGGTGCCAACTGCCAGATCAGGGTCTTGTTAGGGTGCCAGTCTATTTGCAAGCTCACTTCTGTCGACGCAATACGTAATATCTCTCACAGCCCACGTTGTCGAAGTGTGGTAGTCAAATGGATAAAAATCTTACCACCATAGTAGAGTATCATGGGACCCACAGTAATAAACAAAGCATGAACTTGTAATTATTATACACCAGAACCTAAGAGAAGCTAAGAGAGCTTAACATTATGGTGAAGAAGTTTAATTGTAGCTTTAGCCATTTTTGATGTATCGACCTACGCGGTAAAAAAACACTAGACACTGCTTAATTATTATTGTCGTGAGCATACCTGGTTGTGAGAGTATATATAACTGCCCACGCTTTGCTTCGGTTTTTTTATTTTTTGACACCTTGGGTTACATTATTGGAGTTTTATTAAGGATCCCTAATTTTTTTGAAAATATAATATAGCCTATGTTACTTGGGGATAGTGTAGCTTCCCAACAGTGAAAGAATTTTTGAAATCGGTTCAGTAGTTTCGGAGCCTATGCAATGCAAACAAAAAATCAAATCTTTCCTCTTTATATATTAGTATAGAGTATAGATAACTAACACAGTCAAAATAATGTTATAAATAGATTTTTATCGTTTTGATGACATCTAGCGACAAGAAGTCTAAACTGACCAGCGCGTAGTTCAGACGCCGACGAAAGTAATTTTACAATCCGCCGAGAGATGACGCTGTTATTAAAAATACATCGTGACTGAATGTAGTTTATGTTGGTATTTTGTTATTTACACGTGTCAAAACTTTTTGTACACAATCTATTTACTATTTGACATAATTGTTGGAACAAAAGAACAGAGGAATAGTATCAAAGTATTGTCCTAAAATCTTCGATACAACATGATTTCGGGGGTAAAATCAACATACCCATGACGTATCTTGTTAAATTGGTTAGGCGTATCCGTGGTTCGTAAAAATCTGTAAATTACACTACATTAGGGAAAATATTTTTTCTCAGCATCATCAAACTTTGTAATATACTACATTTTTACTTATCAACATATACCTTCATATTATGTACTAACTAGTATCTTAGCTTCCTAATAAATACAAACAAATTATAGAATAAAATGTTATTGTAAATTCACTATAATAACAATACGTAGTGCATTGAATTGAATTTATCGAGTCTTTATTACTTTCTACTGGAATAAAATCAATTTTGCTAGATTTTACATTTTTACCCCTTACCTTCTAAGAACTGTCTGGTAGGAAGTCTGAGGGAGACCTTGAGAGAGGAAGCGTACGCCGAGTCGATGTACCAGCAGGGGTCGCGCTGGTCGCGCTGCTCGCCCAGTCTCTTGCCACTGCCTCTGTAACCAAACCATCAATAACATTATTAAGTGTCAAGAGCGGATTTAAAGGGGATTGCGTCTAGGCTTACAGGTTATTGATATTACATTTTCTTAAAATCAATACAAGTATAGTTTGTTGGATAAATAAATATAAAGTTGGAGCGAAATATTACAGATATCTATACATATACAATACAAATAAATAATAAAATTGGAGTGTCTGTTTGTAATATTAAAATAACCGCTTTTTACTAAGTGCATTCGGATGTATACACGGTACATATACCAAAACAACATTTTTTATAATTTTTGTCTGTCTGTCTGTTTGTTCTGGTTAATCTCTAATGGCTGGGCCGATTTTGACTGGACTTTCACTGGTAGATAGCTCATGTAAAAAGGAGTAACTTAGGCTACTTTTAGTTTGGAAAAAAAATAGTTTGTTAGGCGATACGAAGTTCGCCGGGTCAGCTAGTAACGAATAAAAATAATATTGCAATTGTAATATAACATCCTATCTGACGAACTGAAATATATGATGACCGACATGCTCATGTATATTTTATTATAATTACTATACAATGGGTGTCTGACTCAAAAGTAGTATGATCCATGGTTCAAAAGCTGGATGCGCTCTTGCCAGGTGTCAGAAGTATTCTGAAAGCTGAGACCAGTCAGTGGCACGTGTCAGGAGCTTAGGGTCTAGATTTGTATTTTTAAAGAGTGATGGATTGATGATGAGGTGAAAAGTTCTGAAGATTATTACTTAAATTGGAGCCGGCTCGGCTACTTTGTAATTTTTGCTTCCAAAGCATTTTGCTTTCTGTTTCTTCCATTTATGGGATAAATAAATAAAACCGATTAGGTACATTGAAGTATAATGTCATAGAACAGACATCTCGAACAAAATGTGTGTCCCGCCGGGAGGTTCTATTTTCAACATTGACCCCCGTTCTCCTTTCGAAATCGAACGAATCCATTGAAAATTGAAGCCGATCGGCGCCAATTCATTGGGACATACATTGTATTCGAGATGTCGGTTCTATATGCTAGTAATAATTCTTCAATGACTAGATATACGTTTTTTGTGTACTGTGGATTGTAGTATCAGTCCATAACAGAACAATAAAGATGTAATAGTTTTATTGAAGAGGTTTAAATACTTGTAAATTGTATTTTATGTTTTATAATGTTGTTTCAATGTTGGGCCATTGCTTTTTTTCGTCGTACCATACGTTGAAAAGAGTATTCCTGCAGTACCTAAGTAAATGAGAAATGAGGTTTACTGATTAAAAATCCGATTACGCTAATGAAATTCGTGAAACATCAAGTTTTGTTTGATAATTTTTTTTTTGTTATGGAAATAGCCGGCAAACGAGTTAACGATCCACCTAATGGTAAGTCGCTATCGCCACCCATGCACATCAGCAATACCGGAGGCATCACCGATACGTTGCCGGCCAAGAAAGAGAGAAGAAAAAGAAAGAACTGGCTCTCAAAAAAAACTTCACCATAAGTATTACCTACCGAAATTAGTGGTACCCTAAGCTTGGAATATTTTATGTTAGACATTATAGTGATCCTCTTACAACTTAAATAGAAAGACTATTAAAATATTATCCTTAGGAAAGCCAGAAGTTATAATGTTTAAAGTTATAAAATATTATGTAAGTACTTATCATTTATTTGTTCTGTAAAAAGAAATTGCGATCACAAAAACAACTAAAAGCATACATTTAACGTTTGATTCGTACATACACGAAAACCTCATCACCGAATTGCCATTTGTAACATATCATCACGGACCTGAAAAAAGACAGACTTAACCTCGTCTAATCGAGAGTGAAGCATAGCAATGGCCGCTCGCTTGCCATGTGTGCGTAATTTTTGATTCGCGATTGAAGCATTATGGTGTCAATGTGTGGGTGTGTGTACTTGTACGAATAGAGAGTTGGTATTAGTATGGGTGCTTCACTGAATTTTTTGTTGGGATTACGTCCGTCTTTTTTATAGGTCCGTGCATATCGCTCATAAAGTTCAAAAAGAGGTATAAAAATATGGATAATACATCCGAGGATGGATAATGGTAATAAACTTTTAACTGTTCAATCAGTAAACAGCAATTTGAGTAATTCATGGCCCATGGCAACGATACATTAATTTACAAAATGTTTCATCGGTTAGGAATTCGTACTTATTTGTATTTCAATGTTAAAAATATTTCGCCGTCATCTGAAGCACTTGCCGAAGACTCCAAGCAATTTATTTAAAGTTTTTGACATCTTTACTGCTCGCATACAAGCTGAATGAATTCGCTATTCATGGCAAAACTTTGAAAATTAGAGTTTTATTTTTTTGTTTTGCCCATTAATTTCATTTAAATATATTTTATTTCTAAATGAATATAATTGGTTTTTAGAATATGTGAAAAAGCAGTAATCCTAAAGTATTAAAAAAGGTAAAAAAATATAGCGTTTTATTCTATGACATCAATACTAATACATTTTTCAAAACGCTCATTTCTCAATCCCATCCACACAGTTTTGGATTTGACAAGTTTTTTTTGTTTAACTTCATTTTGGTGTGTACCTTTTCTTTCAATAACATAATTTGATAGAATAATATATCACGTATATGACATGACATGAAGCATGGTGTTTTTATAAATGGACAAGCATGTCAATCGTCAATACATCCACTGCCAAAACTAATTAACTAGTTAATGCGCTAGTATCGAAAATTGGTTTTCAATAAGTTACTAAAGCAAGTCTCGCCAAACATAGTTACAGAAACTATAATAAACACGACATCACGATTTCAAAATAATATATCACTAACTGTCTTTCATACAGAAATTACAAGCAGAAACACCAAAACGAAGAGAGAGGTTATGCCAAATCAAAACATACGCAAAATGATGGTTTTTCGCTACAAGTCACTCGCAAAACGTGCAAATTCAAAATATCCTCAAATATTTACCCGGGATCCATTTCAAATCTCATCTACAGTGGCACGGTAATATCATGAAATAAAAATCGCCAAACGACGACATTTAAAATAAAAACTACATGTTTCCTCCATACATATGTCAAACTGAACTATTTTCGTCCCGCCAAGTTCACGATTTTGCCGCTACATACATAACTGAAAAACGACTATTATCACTGCGCTGGCGCTGCAGTCATGTCCGGTTTCATTTCAGTTTCAGCGATGGTTCGTATCATAGTTGCTGTTACGCATGTGCGCTATGAGATGGCGCTTTTTGGAAGGTTGCTTTTGTTATATTTCTGTTACTCGACGCTAGATGGCGCTGATTTCAAATTTTTTGTTAAAGGTTAAATAATATTAATTTAAAGCTTTACCGGTAATTTTCATTGTAACCTGCATACTGAGATAAGAGCAAAGATTGATTTATTCCAAATTTGGTTTTGGCGCAAAATGTTGAATACAACGTGAAAACCTTACTGTCACACAGTCCAGTCTCAAAACATACACAATGGCGCAACATGCTTACTTTGAAGATTCGTACTGGGAACTCAAACCACTTAAACCTTATTAAATTAGAAATTGTAGTATATACTAGCTGACCCGACGAACTTCGTATCGCCTAAGAAACTATTTTTTTTTTTCTAAAATAAACGTAGCCTAAGTTACTTCTTGTTACATCAGCTATCTGCCAGTGAAAGTCTCGTCAAAATCGGTCCAGCCATTTCAGCCGAAACAAACAGACAGACAGACAGACAGACAGACAGACAAACAAAAATTGTGAAAAATGTTGTTTTGGTATATGTACCGTGTCGTGTATACAATATACATCCAAATTAGGGATTGCAATCCGGAAAACCGGATCCGGTAATCCGGCCGGATCCGGTGTTTTTTACGCATACCGGATCCGGTGGAATTTACCGGATCCGGCGACCGGATCCGGTCACGCAAATTTTTGACAAAATAATCACCCTGTTGCTAGTGTAGATGCTTTGAATGCCTGGTATAAATGTTATAATTAATCTAGTATTGCATTCGGGTAATCCTAACGTTCAATAAGGATGTAATGCACAACAAATATTACTGAATGGATAAATAATTGTGAGTTATAAAAGCGGGAAATTATAATTTCGATAATATTAGTTCTTGTTTTGTATTTGTCATATTTGCCCTAAATGGATGTAAGTGTAAGCTTATAGGTTTATTTTAATTGATGCGCGATAACATGACACCAGAAAAACCTTCCATAAGCATATAAAGATGTGTAGTTGTTACATGTATATTTGTTATTGGCTCCCTTCTTAAAGAAAATAAATAGAAGCAAATACAGCAATTGATATATTTTTTAGAAGAAAAGTTGAATTGATAATCTGTTCTACTTCTAACTAAAATTAAAGTTTTTAGAATTTTTTAAATCCAGACGCAGTTATAATATAGGGTGGCGCAAATGTTACCACAATATCGAAAGATAGCTATATTTTTTTCAAATAGCGGTAAATATTAATTCTGCTGTGACATTTGTGTACAAAACACAACAAAATACACGTCAATAAGACACGAATCGCTATACTCCTCAAGAACGCGGAATAATCATAATAATCTCTCGTTTTAGTGATTTGCACTAGCCGACAAGATCGCCCGTTTTAACCGCTCTAGACTTCTATGTCAACAAGCCTCAGAGAGAATATCAGTCATAAATGCGGAAACCTTTCGCCAGAAGTTCTGACGAGAGTGATGGAAAATGCCATAAATCGGGCTTGTATGGTTACCTATTCTAGCGGCAACCACTTGGCTGATATATTTTTTTCTACTTAATGAAAAAAATATTTAAACATCAAATAAACACAAGTCCAGTAGCAAAACTAAATTTTTTCTTTTATTAAAAAAAATACAGTCAAAGAACATCGGGTGACAACCTTTGTGCCACCCTATATAATAATTTAGCTTAACCGTACCCACTTCGCTGGGTGTCAAACATTTTTACTTGTGATGAAGAAAGTAAAAATATTATTAATCACAATAAAATATAGCCTGTATCACTAAGGAATAATGTACCTATTTATTGGTGTAATTTTTTTTGAAATTGGCCTAATAGTTTTTGAGTTTAATCCATTATAAAAAGATATCAAAACTTTCCTTTTAATATTATTAAGATGATCATCATTGTGTGATACTTGACATGAAACGTGCGAGTATTTATTACGGCTCGGTTGCATTTACTTTATTGTATTTGCGTTCCTTTATAATCCAAAAAAAAATATACCTCAAAAACAGTCTATATTGGAACGAAAAGGAAAAATTCTGATCACGTGATCAATCCGGTAAAATCCGGCTGGATTGAAAATGACACCGGATTGCAATCCCTAATCGCGATACTCCTCAAAAACGTGGAGTAATCATAATAATCTCTCGTTTTTCGTTATTTGCACTAGCCGGCAAGATCGCCCGTTTTAACCGCTTTAGACTTATTTTGGGTTCTTGGTGAGGTTTCTTGAAGTCACGAGCTTATGTCAACAAGCCTCAGATTCTTGAAGCCCTCAAAGAGAATATCCGTTATAAATGCGGAAACCTTTCGCCAAAAGTTCTGGCAGGAGTGATGGAAAATGCCATAAATCGGGACCATACAGGCCCGATTCTAGCGGCAGCTACTTGGCTGATATCATTTTTCTACTTAATGAAAACAAATATTTAGACATGAAATAAACACAATCCAATAGCATAATAAAGTTTTTCATTTATTAAAAAAATACAGTCAAAGAACATCGGGTGGCAACTTTTGCGCCACCCCCCCAGATATGATAATCTAGCTGAACCGTAGCCACTTCGCTGGGCGTCAAACATTTTTACTTCTGATGAAGTAAGAAAAAACATATTATTAATCACAGTAAAATAATAATATAGCCTATCTCACTAAGGAATAATGTCTTTTTATTGGTGTAAATTTTTTTGAAATTACTCCAATAGTGTTTGAGTATATCCATTATAAAAAATAAATAAAATATCAAAATTTTCCTCTTAATAATATAAGATGATTATTATTAGGTACTACGGCTTTATTACGGCTCGCATTTGCGTTCCTTTATAATCAAAAAAAAATTTTACGTCAAAAACAGTCTATAATGGAACGAGAAGGAAAAATTCTGATCACCGGATCCGACCGTATTGGTGAAAATCCGGTAAAATCCGGCCGGATTGAAAATGACACCGGATTGCAATCCCTAATCCAAATGCATTTAGTAAAAAGCGTTTTTTTATATGCTTTTAGCAGGCAAACGAGCAGACGGGTCACCTGATGGTAAGGTATTTATACCTATTAGTTATTTTAATATTACAAACAGACACTCCAATTTTATTTATTTTTATAGATGTAACTAATCATTGTGTAATGTAATCTATACTAATTAAATATATAAAGAGGAAAGATTTGATTTTTTGTTTGCATTGAATAGGCTCCGAAACTACTGAACCGATTTGAAAAATTCTTTCACTGTTGGGAAGCTACACTATCCCCGAGTAACATATGCTATATTATATTTTCAAAACAAATAGGAATCCTTAATAAAATTCCAATAATGTAACCCAAGGTGTAAAAAAATAAAAAACCGAAGCAAAGCGAGGGCGGTTACTCGTGCTTTATAATTATGTGTTGAAAAGTTTCTTTCGCCATTTCTTCTCGCGTATTAATAAAATCCACAGGTATAAACCGTATAAATGATTTTGAATTGAAATTTTATTGTACTTATTATAACATTCTTCTTTACTTCTGAATACGTCTAAATAAGTAAAATAACACAAAATAGATGATATTAGAAGGGAATTGACCGCCACGTGTTTAGTGGCGCATGTTTAGTATTAACACGATTCAAAGCGAAACACATGCCAGTTCATAGTTGTCATTATGAGTAATTGCAGTTGTAGTTGTGAGTTTGAAATGAGCCGGCAAACATAATAATATACCATTGAAGTAACAGACTACCTAATAACCTATAGTCTTGTAAAGACATTCGCAAAATGCCTTGTTCTGAGGTTTTAAAGGGTTTCATCCATCTTGAGCCCCAACAACCGCTCCGGACCGTCTGACCACCAAATCTCAACACCAGTGGTCAGTCGACCCAGTTTCCCGGATTAAGCCCAAAACTACCACCGCCTGATTATCTTCGTTTTATAATAAATTTTAAAGCCACTTAAGTCAGTACTGTTGGCGCCCCTTGCAACCCTTTTGCGTCCGGCGTTGTTCACGTTTTTGTCCAGTGATAGGTCATGGCAGCCCTAATCCTGCTCATCAACGAAGGTTGTAGTGCCAGTCTAGTGCCAGGTCCTTCCTGGTGGAAGCCGCTGTGATCTCTGGCTTCAACCCATTACTGGCCCACTAGAATGCACGGGCCTCTCCTCATACCCAATAGTTTTATATGCCTTCTGAAGCACAAAAACTATAAAGTATAAACTTGACAAGTGTGAGTTAAACTCGCTTGGAGAGGGTTCCGTACATAGATTATGTATTTCTAGCCTTTTTTTATGGAAATAGCCGGCAAAATATTTGAGATCCTTACAACAAGCTGAAACAAGCCCTTTCATTTGACATGCCACTCAATACGGTTTGCAAAACAGTTATTTTTTAATTTTGATTTCGTTTTTTTTTTCAAAATTCATTTGTTTTCTTTATACCTTCGTCTTTGGGTCATGAAACAACATGAGTACCAAATTTCAACTCATTTGGTCCAGTAATTTCGGAGAAAATAGGCTGTGAAGGGCGCGCGGGCGGTCGCCCAAACGCACGAGTGATCCTTAAAAAGCTTGATCACTGAGGCCCACATCTATAAAGCGTACTTGGTTTGCTCAGACTTTGACTTTAATTTAAACAAGTAACAAATGATTTAAGAATGCTATAAAAATGTTCGAAGCAAGAAATTCATTTATTTTAGATTATGGAATTCTGAATTCTCGTATTCAAAAACTGATAGTTTGCGGAATCGTTAAAAATACATCGGTGTTTTGTCGAGCTGCGAAGATTAACGTTCCTGAAGTTATTCTAAAGCATACCTACCCGTCGGAATTGTCTTGTATACGTATCCGAGTATCCGACGCATTTATCATGTCAAACATATATGAAAACAAGCGAATTGTTTGTTCTAACGGCTTCGAGTTACAGCCGATTAATAATATTGATAATTAATAATTATAATCACACTAATATTATAAATGTGAATGTAAGTTTGTTTATAAAACTACTTAACCGATTTGGCTGAAATTTGGAATGGAGATAGCCTATACCCTGGATTAAAACATAGGCTACTTTTTATCACAGAAAATTTCAGGGTTCCCGCGGGATTTGTAAAAATCTATCTCTACCGCAGGCGAAACCGCGGGCATCAGCTGGTATTAAGGCGCTACCGCGCCCGTTTGGTTGATTTTCTTTTGGATATATTTCTTAAAGTGTATACGCTATTAGCGTAATACTTAGGTATATGTTTTTTGACTATGTACTTTAAATCTGCTCGAAAATGAAAACACGATAACGTGAAATTTTCTCGATAGAAAAAAATCATGAAGTTGGCTCTAATTATTTACATTATAGCCTGCCACCGCGATATTTAAAGAAATTTGTGCATGGAATTCTTTTTAAAACATAGTACATTATCACATCTAAATCCATGTGTTTTTTTGTGAAAAAGCATGAAGTAGTTTTTAAAAACCAAATAAAAACGTTGTTTGGCGCTTATGTCGGTCAGTTTCGAGCGCACGCTCAGTATAGCTGTCTCACAATTTTCATACAAGAACTCATTCCCACACTGTCTTTATGATGTGCGTTCAGTCGACTGCGGTCTTCATCGATGTCGGACGTATGTCTCTCTGCGCTATTTTTTACACGCTTTTTATTAAAGAATTTGAAGTAGCGTATAAAGTTTTTGACTTTTGCTTATGATTGTCAAAACGTTAAATGGGGAAAACTAAACAGCACAGGGAAATGGAGTAGTTTTGTTTTATTATTTATATTTTATTATTTGTACTTAAATAAAAATGTTTGATGATATGTAAGAGAATGAATAATTAAATTACTGTTCAGTTGCGTAATACATTATCTATATATATAAAAGCAAAAGGAGACTCGCCGCTTTTTATTCGGTTCGGTAGTTTCTTACATAATGAATAAAATGAAATTTTTCAAGGAGATTGCCGGGAAGACGTCAGCTAAGAACGGATTTTTCGCAATTCATCTCCTAAGGGGTAAAAATAGGGATTGGAAGTCACTTTCATACAAACCAACTCCGTCAGTTTTAGAGTAATAAATATATTTTTTATGTAAGTTTATCGTTATGAACAAAAGTTTACTTTGACACATTTTTTTTGAAAATCCTCACTTAAAGGGAAGTCAATACATTATTTATGAATATTTAAAACATACACCCACACTCAGATTGTAAATATACGTGTATATAGTATTAGTAGAAACTAGCCAAGTTAAATGTAGAGCTTGAATTACATGTTGTTGTGACTAAAATTTTAGGATTTTCTACACAGAACTTGGCACCCATTTAGATGTCAATTCTTTTTTTTTATTGAACTTGGCTCTCATTTCACATTTATGTTTTTGATGAGATAGTATCCTACATAAAGTAAGACCAAGCAAAAAATGAGTTTTTTTCTGTTAAGTTCCTACTTACTATTTTCACGTATGCACAGATTTATTCTTCGACTGAATTCACTTCGTGTCGCCTTTTATATCGAATTATGATGGATATCATCAGTGTCCAAGGACTGAATTTGAATCAAGTTATTTTATTAAGTACTGTATTGGTCTGACCTTTTTAAATAGGTTTCGCTTAAATTTAACTACGTTCCGTTAAATTAATAACGTAATGAATATTAAAAAATATGATAATTTTGAAATTATTACAGATATTTCTTTGATGTAATGATGCAGTTTTAGTTTTCATCAAAATCGGCCCCGAGACTCCTTTCAGCATTGTTCGCTATTCCTCATACTTTCAGAGTTGGCCATCCACGCACACTTTGAAAATACAACCTTTATATAATTTGTATATATTACCGGATATCTGTATAATTCAGCATTCTATACAATACCTAGGCAATGTATAGAATATCTAAAACGTTCAGGTAACGTTTTGAATATAAATTTATTTCATACTTAGCCCAGGCATTCTATACAATTCTCCATGCTTAGTTGGTAATGTGTACACACATTCTCTTCACACAAGACAAGTTCACACAAGACGGTTCTCTGCCTTTTCGCCAAAAATTGTTTGGACGATTATCACTTGCCAACTAACGTTTCGCAGAATTTTATTTCGCCGAATAATCATTTGCCAACTTATCACATATGTATTTTTTTTTATTTACCAACCTAACAGTTGCCAACTGTACGTTTGGTCTGCCTTTTATAATGACACTTTTCAAACTGCCAACTTTCAAGTAGCGAATGTTTCAGTTAGAGTAATATTCATTTAGTTGTATATTGTTTATAAACCTAGGTTTGTAAATTTGCGGTTCTTGTTATCTTCCGGTGACATATGCACTTTTAGGGAGAATTTAGGAGTTTTTGATACACAAACAGGCTTCCAAACGTCTCCGGCGCTGCGGGAAGTGCAGCCCGTCCGCCCTTGCGTAACAAACTGCAGCCACTCCATGCTCGCCTAACGCAGCTTCGGCTTTTTGGTCGCCTGCGGCGACCAGCCTCAGCCGCTTCGGCTCACATGGTGCCTGCAGTTGGTTACAGCGGGCGGGGGCTGCTCTCCCTCCGCGCCTCCGGGGTTTACATTCACTCTAGGGGTAGGGCAGACTAGTACGTGGAGTCGGGGTTGACTAAATCGGTTCTGTCACCAATTTTGAAAAATCCGAAGCTGCGTAGGCGAGCAGTGTAGTGTAGGAGCCATTAGACTGCATCTTTCCTTACCATCAAGTGTGATTTCGGTCAAGCATTAATTTAAAATGTATAAAAAAATATCTATTCATGCAGGTTACAATTTGTTTTGAGTGTGTTTTTAAGTAAATTCTTAATTCCAACCTCCATCCAAGTTGACTACACATACCCAAATCTAACTTTATTCATTGCCGGTGGACCTGCAGGTATTCTGTACAGTAGTTGGGATACGTATACATAACCTAGGCAAACTATGTAATGGTGAACAATATTCATATAATTTAATACATTGCCAAAACGACCCAGGTATTATACACATTTCCTAGGTATTGTGTTGAATACCTGCATTATACAGATATCCGGTAACATATACATAAAATAATCTGTTTTCTATTCAATTGTGTTTTACCTATTGCCTATTTTAAAACAAATTGATACATTACTTAACACTATGCGAGTTTTATTAATGAATAATGTATTAGGGAATTTAAGAGTAAAGTGAGAACTAAATAAAAAAAATTGAGATCTAAATGGGTGCCAAGTTCTGTGTAGAAAAGCCTAAAATCTTAGTCACAAGAACATGTACTTCAAGCTGCACATTTGACTTGGTTAGTTTTCACGTACCTACCTAAGCTATATTTGTATAATTATCTTCGTTAAGTCTTTTAGGTTGATGACCTGTGTTACTTTTCTAAAATTTGGTTTGTTGGTTGCTAACTAATGAAAACTAGCCAGTTCAAATGTAAAGCTTGAATTACATGTTCTTGTGCCTAAAATTTTAAGCTTTTTTACACAGAACTTGGCACCCATTTAGATCTCAGGTCTTTTTTTTAATTGGCTCTCAATTTACGTTTATGTTTTTGATGGGAAATCATTACTTTTTGTACAGAAATTATTAGAAGGTACTTATTCATAACGTTACTGATTAATTATTTACCTTATACATGAACTGTTATAGTGCTCTTCAACTAAATCTGTAGTTAGTGCGCCGTGGTCTGAAATACCTATTATTTCATTATTTATAAGTAATGACGTTCCACTATTGATGTCCACTAATATTAAAATCATAATTATTAATACTAAATCCCAGTTATAATATCGTAATATTAATAAATACTATATTCAACTATACTCCTATCCATACTCATATTATAAATGTGAAAGTGTGTTTGTTTGTTTGTTTGTCCGTCTTTCACGTCGCAACGAAGCTGATAAATGGTATGGTTTTTGTGTATGGAGTTAGTGAGGAGGGTGGAGAGTAACGTAGGCTACTTTTTACCGCGGTAAAACATCCCCATGGGAAGATCGATATTTTGTTAGTTGCTAAATGTTTAGTTCCGGATGTTGCTAATAGATGGCGTTAGTAAAATTCATTTGCAAGTTCTGAATCAAATCAATCAAATGATACATGTTTACTTAAGTCATAGGCAACTAAATCTAACTAAGTAAAAGTAAATAGGATTTGTAAAGAATCGATCTCTACCGCGGGCGAAGCTGCGGGCAAAAGCTAGTTATATAGTTATAAGTAGTTTATGTTCGATGACATAACGTGCTACAATATATTTTGAAACAATACTTCGAATCACTTTAAACTGGTATAATTTCAGAAATAATACAAAATTTAGTCGTTTACACGCCATACAAGATTAGGGAAAAATAATTTTTCACACATTAAAAATGAAACGACACTGGAAATAACGTCCCACACACACTTTCCCAAAGGCACTTGGGAAACTTAACATCTTCCCCCCGTTGAAAGCTTCACAAAGTACTAAAACTGATATGTTTCATTATATGTTCAGCTTGAAATCCACCTAATGACCAGATGTCATCAATTTTGATTGCTACTCTTAAATTTCAGGCATTATAAGTGTTTCTGATAGAATCAATTTTTTGAAAAATAAATAAAATGATAAAAATTTACTATTTTTTGATTTATTCCTTTTTATTCACCCGATTACCTATCTGGATGCCAAATTTTAACTTTCTAGACCATCTGGAACTGAGTTAGAGTCTTGATCTATAGGTCAATCAGTGATAAAAATGACGATTTTTGGACGTTAATATCTAAATGACCGTTTGAGATGTGTATATGAAATTTGGAACACATATGTATTTCGCAAGTCTCAATAAATGTTAAAGTTTCAATAAAATTTGACAGGTTTATGTTGAATAGTTTTTGAGTTATGAGGTGGTCAAAAGTGGCTCCAAAAGGTTCATGTAATATTACACACGGTGCTACTCGCCAATTCTGTTAGTTTGAAATTGGCTTGACACGCTACTGCGTGTCTAGATTATTTATTCTCTTCAACATCGTCAAACTTTGTACAAAAATTTCTCGTTTCGTTCTACCAAAAATAAGTAATATGTCAAGAACCTTAAAAGCCTACCACGGCTATGTTGCCTCTAATTTAAGGTATGGTATAGTTTTGATGGGGAAACTCTACAGATTGCAATAAAGTCTTCATTGCTCAAAAACGATGTATACGCGCTATTTGTAATGTTACCCCAGATACTAGCTGCAAGCCTCTCTATAGGAAGCTAAAATTACTGTCATTGACAGGTAGGTATATACATATTATATGAGATTTGTATTTTTTTTAGAACAAATACCTATGCACCTTTTTCAGGAAAAGAAAAATAATTGTTATTTTGCAACCAGATACCCTAATCGACTATGTGTACCATGGTACCTTCTTCTCGATCAGGGATATGTTCAAAAAATTTGACTTCGAAAACGATATATAATAAAATCCTTGAAAACATTATTCACATATATTTTTGTGAAAATCGTGTTTGGCGCTTATGTTGTTCGCTTCCGAGCGCAGGCTCAGTAGGTATAGTTGTCTGACAAATGTTATACAAGAAGTCATTACATTACTGTACTATCCTTGATCCGCAATTGTTTGTTTTTTCATCTGCTTGGCACCACCTCATAATTATTTATTTACTGTTAATAATTTAGGATCTTAAATTATAATACTAAATGATTTATTTTATTTTTCATTTTCAATTTTTTTTCGTTGGTTCGATTTTTTGTTAAAATGTAATTGTTTTATAATTTTTAGATGTAATAAAAATTAATGAATAAGTACTACTCCGTAGTTTTTCTGTGCTGTGCTTGTGAAGTGAGTGACATGACGGAAAGAAGAACATCGAGGACAAAAGATAGTGGCCACGCCCACTTTCAGCATAAATTCCCATCACGGCCTCCTCTTAATCATCTAAGTGAAAGTTTGTATAAATGTTTGTTACGCTTTTACACAAAAACTACTGAACTGATTTTCATGAAATTTAAGTTTAAAGTTGACCATGATCTGGAGTTAAACATGGTATAGTTAATATCCCGGAAGACTTGGTATAGTTAACATCCCGGAAAACTTGGTATAGTTAACATCCCGGAAAACTTGGTAGGATAGTTAATATCCCGGAAATCTGGGTATAGTTAATATCCCGGAAAACTTGGCATAGTTAATATCTCGGAAAACTTGGTATAGTTAATATCCCGGAGAACTTGGCATAGTTAATATTCCGGAAAACTTGGTATAGTTAATATCCCGGAAAACTTGGTATAGTTAATATCCCGGAAAACTTGGTATAGTTAATATCCCGGAAAACTTGGTATAGTTAATATCCCGGAAAACTGGGTATAGTTAATATCCCGGAAAACTTGGTATAGTTAAAATATCCCGGAAAACTTGGTATAGTTAATATCCCGGAAAACTTGGTATAGTTAAAATATCCCGGAAAACTTGGTATAGTTAAAATATCCCGGAAAACTTGGTATAGTTAATATCCCGGAAAACTTGGTATAGTTAAAATATCCCGGAAAACTTGGTATAGTTAAAATATCCCGGAAAACTTGGTATAGTTAATATCCCGGAAAACTGGGTATAGTTAATATCCCGGAAAACTTGGTATAGTTAAAATATCCCGCAAAACTTGGTATAGTTAATATTCCGGAAAACTTGGTATAGTTAATATCCAGCTCAAATTGTCCTAAATAAGGAAGTACTAGAACTAGTAAATTCTACAACATTTCTCGGCATTACCATAGACTCTCGACTACAATGGGGTCCTCATATTGAAGCCTTGTCAGGGAGGCTCAGTTCCGCTGCTTATGCTGTTAAGAAAGTAAGGCTCTTAACTGATGTAGAAACAGCAAGATTAGTTTATTACAGCTACTTTCACAGTATAATGTCCTACGGTCTGTTGTTGTGGGGCTCAGCTGCAGATATTGAGTCAATCTTTGTATTACAGAAAAGAGCAGTTCGCGCTATTTACAACCTCCGGCCTAGGGACTCTCTTAGAGAATTGTTTAAAGAAATAAATATACTAACTGTTATTTCACAATACATTTTTGAACAATATTATGTATGTTAAAAAATACTTTGATACTTTTCTTAAAAAGAGTGATGTTCACAATATTAACACAAGAAATAAGGCTAGACTGATTGTGCCTAGTTTTAGACTCAGCAAAACTGGTGGCTCGTTCATGGGTAGATGTGTAAAAATCTATAATAAAATCCCGTTAGAATTAATAGAAATGCCATACTGTAAATTAAAAACTCATGTAAAAGGTATTCTCATGAAGAAAGCATATTACAAAGTTGATGAGTATTTAAATGACAAGACTGCTTGGACATGAGTTTTTTTTATTTTTTTATATTAAATATTGCAATAAGTAGTATTAAGTGCTGTCTGTAACTGTGAGTAGGAAAAAAATTATCGCGGGAGTTTCTTGCCGCTTCTTCTCCCGGGACCACTCACGGTAGGGATTTGTTGAAGCGATGGCGTTAGTTGACTTTCGAAAAGTGTTTGTAACAAACCTACTTCGAATAAAAAAAAAATTCATTTCATTTCATTTCAAAATTCATTTCATATCCCGGAAAACCTGGTATAGTTAAAATATCCCGGAAAACTTGGTATAGTTAATATCCCGGAAAACTTGGTATTGAAAGTTTCAATCAGAAATCGTTTACTTCTAGTAATAAAATTTTACCTGATCGATTTCTGTTACATGGGAACATTTCGAGAAAAACTATTCTCGACGGTAACTATTTATTATAGCGATAGATCGTCGATGCATTTTAGACAAAAACTGTTTTTTAGTCTGTGCGTTTGTTCCTGTCAATCTCAGAATTGGATGTGGTTTAGCCTGATGTATGTATTATAAATTATAAAGTACGGTATATAAGGTAAGATGCGGTGTAACTGATGTGAGATGTCATAATAAGGGTAACCGGGTTGACTTTAGCGAAAAGAACTGTTTCAACTCGGTGATCCATGACCCCCATTCTTCTCTTAATTTTTTTTAGGGTTCCGAAGTAAAATCGGAACCCTTATAGTTTCGTCATGTCCGTCTATCCATCCGTCTGTCCGAAGCAAAGCGCCGAGACCGTTAGTGCTAGAAGGCTGTAAATTGACATGGATACATACATATTTATTAAAACTCCAGAATTGTAGAATAAAATATTGAAAAACATTTTTTTTCAGGGTACCTCCCCTACAGGTAACGTGAGAATGATTTTTTTATTCGCAGCGTAACCTAGGTATAGTGTGGGATATCGTTGAAAAGGTCTTTCAAAAATATTATGGGTCTTCTTAGACTATTTTTGGATTTAGGCATCCGTTTGCGAAATATTTGGCTTTAAAGTGTTAATTTTGGTTAGAGTCAAGTGCCCCCTCCCCCCTGCCGGCTATAAAACAGTTGGAGTTGGACAAGTGAAAAATTCTCAAAAATAGGTTATATGATGAATTTACAAGGAAAACTATCACGGCTATATTAGCATAAGTAGTTAATGAGTAATAGTCAAAATCTTACTACTTCGAAACCCTACATTGCGCGTGGCCTGACCGCTGACACGCACTTGCCCGGTTTTTTCTTTAATCACCTATTTTTCCAGTTTAAAATGCCAGTTAAGAATTTTCTAAGTCTAAAAAATTTTTCTAAATTGGTTGATAAATGATTAAGAACCTCCTCCTTTATTATTGATACGTCGCGTCGCGCGTCGGTTAAATCATAAACTTCTCATACAATGTAGTGAAATTTATTACATTAAATCCGATCACATATTTTCTGATAAACCCACGGGATAAACCACATAAACAACTTCGTACAATGTACATATTTGATAAGTAAATCAAAGGTATACCTAAGCTTGACAAATCTAGTCTAATCTTTTACGAGGCTGATTTGATAACAATAATATTTGCCAATATTAATGTTATATTAATAATTAATATCTTTTTCTTTCAATTCCATTAATTTATTTGTATTAAGTACATTAAGGCACTTAGCCTATATTAGGCATACAAATATTGTCAAGTTTGGGTACAAACATAATTCATTAACTAAAGATTAAATTAATTAATTAATGTCATAATAACAGTTATTTATTAAATGTCGCTTAAGTTGAGCTCTAAACTTATTAAGGGTAAGTTTGTTAATGTCATCAGGAATTTTGTTATAGATTTTAACACACATCCCACACGCATTACGATGGACCAAGTTTTACGCAAAACTTTATCTAGCACAAGTCGCTGTCCGTTTCTTGTATTTCTGGGATATACCTCCTGAGCTATTTTAAAGGGTTTTTGAAGGGTTTATACAGCAAGATATACGGTGTCTGTCAATCAAATTTAAAAATAGTTTTAGCTATTAGTATTTCCGTTTATGGTTTGATTTGGTTTACGTGATCACTTGGACGTAATACATCAGCATCGCGTCAAACGTCGCTGTGTGATGTCTTCCATAATTATTATTTAGTACATTTCAGAAACAAAAAATAATAATATTCATGCTCTGATAATTTGATACAGGAAATGCGGTTAGCTCAGAGATCTTATAATTAAAATTATGTAATAGTTTTATTATTATAACAATGACGTCATTTCCTCTAACGATGAAATAATGTTTTAGTAACAAACCTCTGTTACCAATATAAATACATAAATTTAGATTAACTTCCGTTATCGATTTGTAAAGATAGATAAGATATAGGATTTGTTCATTTGTACTATATAATTATATACATTATACTAGCTGACTCGGCAAACGTTGTTCTGCCAAAAATTTAGGGGCGGAGGGAGATGTAAAATAGATGTTGTCCGATTCTCCACCCTAGCCGATATGCACGCAAGGATTCACGAAAATTGGTCGAGCCGTTTCGGAGGAGTTCAACTTCTAACACCGTGACACGAGAATTTTATATAATATTATACTCGTATAGGACGGAACCCCTTACAGAATCACTCTCCTGTCTGTCTGTTTCTCTGCATGTCTCTATATTATAGTAATGGCTAAACTAGCATTCTCCAAGAACTTTACATGTACGTATAATAATGTAAATAAGGAATTGCCCAAACTTTGAACTGAAAAATAGTAACGATGGGGCGCGCTTAAAAGATCTTTACAAAACTTTAAAGAAAATACCAGTAATTGTACCTGCTAGTAAAGCAGGTAAAACAAATAACCGTACACAGATATCATTGAATAGGGGGTCATCCATAAATTACGTCACACGTTAGGGGGGAGGGGGGGGGTCGATAAAGTGTGACATTGTGTGACAGTGGGTGGGAGGGGATCCTAAATTTCGTGGCGTTTCATTTCAAAATCGAATAATTGGTATGTATAGGTAATATTAAAAAACAATTAATGGAAATAAAACGTAAATACGTTTTACTGCTGTTTTAATTTAATAATTTCTAGGTATAAAATTTCATAAAACGTGACGTCACACTAAGGGGGGAGGTCTCAAAAATGTGACCAGCTGTGACAAGGGGGGAGGGGTTAAAAAGTCATGAAATTAGTGTGACGTAATTTATGGATGGCCCCATAGGTACCATTCATCCATCCATCCATCCATCCTAGAGACCTAGTCCTAACAGTAGGACCAGATAATACTCCCATCTAATAATATCGCACGTGTGAATTTATATATCGTTGTCAGACATAAACAGCTCTCCTAAACATTCTTGGAACGACGATAATAGTTTAAACGAAGCATAAACTAAAGTTAATGTACTGAACGTCATATTTATGACCGCTAGACATCTGTACCTAGATTTTATCAGTGCCCTGACCATTTGCTGTGAATCTAGGTCATAGTTTTATGAATCAATCTTAAAAAGTTGTTCATTGATAACCAAATTTTAGTACGTTGAAGGAAAAATCAACACAGATTCGCTTGGAAACAATACGTATTACAAGCATATAATTTTTTATATTACATATTATTATTTTTAACCGACTTCAAAAAAAGGAGGAGGTTCTCAATTCGACTGTATTTTTTTTTATGTTCGTTACCTCAGAACTTTGGACTGGGCGAACCGATTTTGATGATTCTTTTTTTAATCGAAAGCTGGTGGCTGTCATGTGGTCCCATATAAATTTTATTGAGATCTGTCAATGGCATCCATGATAAATCATATAAGTCTTAAATTTGTATTAAGTAAGCGCGACAAATGGACAAATAACTCAATATCACGCCCACCGATTTAGATGATTCTTTTTTTAATCGAAAGCAGGTGCTTGTCACGTAATCCCACAAAAATTTGAACGAGATCTGACTAGTGGTTTTAGAGTAACTTTGAAGTCGGTTATTTTTTGTTAGTAAAATGTAGATTATTTATACATTGTATTTTAGCATATTATTTTCTATATTTTATATACGATCTCACTTTGGCACAGGACACTTTGGAAACCTCTTTAATTTCTCACCAGTTTCTGACACTATTGCTTAATGATAAATTTTACAGTGTTTTTGAAATGCTGAAATGCTGTAAATTCAGCAAACCAACCTGATGTGTAAATTGTCACCCTTATCCTTGGACAACAATAACAGGCATCACCTATGCGTTGCCGACCAGAAAAAACAGGAAATGAAAAAAACAAAAGAAAATAGTGTTTTAAATCATTGACTAACGCCCCAACTCAGAGTCCCTAAAAATAAATAAATAAAATAAATAAATAAATAAATAAATAAATTAAATAAATAAAATTGGCAAGCAACAGAGTCACTGACGGTTACTTTAATCGCTCCTTAGTATACAATCAACATACAAATTCTGTACTAACGAAAGATTTAAGTGACCGTTAGTGACTCTGAGTTGGGGCGTAAGTGATTTATTCACTTATTCAATGATTTAAACACCATTTTCTTGCAAGCAAGATGTTACATGGTTGGCTGCAGTATCTGATCCGTTTTATTTTCGACTCGAACCCATTCATTTGATAATACGCTACATTAAGACCGCGACACCCATTAAACAAATACAATACATTAACTAATGACAAACAGACATTACAATGTAACTGATGATCGCTAGTGACACGATTAAACCAACAAACCTGCTAATGATTAGTTGTTATGTCTTGCTTCCTTGTCGTGCGCAAGCGCAGGGTAGGATGTTCAGGCGATTGATGTTATTGGGATCGTCCTGTCTCCATAGAATCGGAAAACTGGAAGGTGTGAAAGCACCTTTAATTATTAATTCCTAATATATTCCTAATAATAATAATTAATTCCTAATATACTTACGCTACTTAACAGCGTTTTTTACGGATTTTTTAAAAGTCAAATGACGTTAGGAATATTAGTGTGCTGTGCCAAAGTGAAATTGTATATGTATAATATAAAAAATAATATGGTAATATACAATATATAAAAAATAATATTTACTAAAGTTTTTTATATAAGATAAACGCAGCTACTATTTTTTAACCGACTTCAAAAAAAGAGGAGGTATTAAATTCGACTGTATTTTTTTTTGTTTGTTACCTCAGAACTTTCGACTGGGTGAACCGATTTTGATGATTTTTTTAAATCGAAAGCTGGTGCTTGTCATGTAGTCCCACTTAAATTTGAGCTAGATTTGACCAGTAGTTTTTGAGTTATTTTAAAGTCGGTTATTTTTGTTAAGAATTATCTGAAATTGTAACGTTTTTGTTTTTACATAAATAGCCAACAATACGACGAACCACCGGTAAATGATAAATTCAAGGATATACTGGATGTCCAGATGTCCACGGGCATCGCGGCATTTCAGACCAAAAAAGAAAGCAGGGACCATTGAGGTATAATGTCATAGAACAGACATCTCGAACAAAATGTGTCCCGCCGGGAGGTTGTATTTTCAAAATTGAGCCCCCGTTCTCCTTTCAAAATCTAACGAATCCATTGAAAATTGAAGCCGATCGGCGCCAATTCATTAGGACATACATTGTGTTCGCAGTATCGATTCTATATGCTAGTAATAAAACTTCAATGGCAGGGACTCGCATTATCTCTGGTCTTCGCGCTTTTACTTTCGCATGCACACACTAACATGCACTATTAATTTAATAGCTTCGTTGGAATATCGGTGCAAAGAGAATAATTAAATTTGCCTACTGCACAATCTATTTCTGTAGTATTAAAGTCCCGCTGAAAGCTTGGCACGAATTTCACTTTTAAGCGTTTCTTGAAGCTTTCATATCGAGCGTTGTTAGTTGTTATATCTAGAAATATAATTAAAATATTAATATCGCCAAAGAACAAATGTAATGTTACAATAAATTTAAAAGTATAACGTGTCTACAGATACAGAAGTGGTAGAAGAAATATTTAAATTCGGAAACCATGAATCATAGAACTATTAATTTTAACGCGTGATCAGTTTGTTTAGACACGAATCCGTCTCCATTAAAATATTTTAAATAAAATCCCCGCATTCCACTAGCGTACAGAAATAAAATGTTATGACGTCAAAATATAATTTAATTAAAAGAAAGTTTTTCAAATCGGTTTTAAAACTGGCAACACGAATGTGATAGGGGCAGACAGGTGGTATGGCTGGCAAGTCGCCGAGTCCATGATCCATTGTGATTGACGAATGCAATACGCAATTAGATAGTCACTTGCGATTCAATTCGGTAAGTAATTAGTTGATTACCGAATAACTAACTCGTTATTAGTCAATTGTCATGTGTCAAATAGTTTTGTTATCTGTTAATCAATTGGCGCGAACGCTTGAGATAGATACGCAGCCATTGAGCGAATTATAAATTGAATTGTAGTGGTATTCTCATTCTCATCGCGAGTCGACACTGAGTCACTGAACATCGTAAGCAGCTTGGCGCGAAACGTGGTGCGTCGTTTAATGATAAAATTCATTCATGTCATTTATCTTTCCTGATAAATTTAGTCAGGAAAGCCTTAATTATTAAAACATAATCTAAATTTTACTAAAAAAAAATAACCGACTTCAATATTACTCAAAAAGTACTTATCACATCTCGTTCAAATTTATGTGGGACCACGTGACAAGCACCTGCTTTCGATTAAAAAAGAATCATCAAAATCGGTTCACCCAGTCCAAAGTTCTGAGGTAACGAACATAAAAAAAATACAGTCGAATTGAGAACCTCCTCCTTTTTTTGAAGTCGGTTGAAAAGGATGATTATGGTGCAGACGTTTACAAAGTTTTCTGTGACACAACTGCATAAAAAAGCGTTAACGCCCCAACTTTTTTTTATTTTATTTTTATAGAACCGACACTGCGAACACAATGTATGTCCCAATTCGGCTTCAATTTTCAATGGATTCGTTCGATTTCGAATGTATAACGGGGGCTCAATTTTGAAAATAGAACCTCTCGGCGGGACACACATTTTGTTCGAGATGTCTGTTCTATAACATTATACTTCAATGATCAATGCACATAATTTAACTAATGCACATATCTAAAATTCTAAAAAACATAAAAAATCAATGTTTTAAAATTGGAACACCTGAAAGCGCTGAAATGTTCCCATACTACCCGCAATACAATCTACTTTCCCTTTCATTACCTCTACCTGTCTCTGTCTCCCTTGTCCTCACCAAGGTTACTCCGAGGCCTTCAGAACGAGGCCACGTTCGTCAGTTCAAGATCGAGGTGAGGGCTGCAGCCTTATAAAGGTCGTTGTAATCGGAGTAGCCTTGTGGATTGTAGGGCGCGATGTCCTTGATAAAGGACAAGGATTTTTAGATGCATGGGTTGTTTTATCTTTTTATCTTTTACACGACAAATTGATTATATTATTAGGGGCCATCCATAAATTACGTCACACGTTAGGGGGAAGGGGGGGGTCGATGTAGTGTGACATTGTGTGACAAGGGGTGGGAGGGGGTTCTAAAGTTCTTGACGTCACATTTCAAAATCGAATAAATGGTATGTTTAGGTTATTATTAGTAAAGACAATTAATGGAAATAAAACTTACCTATTTCGGAACAGCTGTTTTAATTCAATAATTTCTAGGCGTAAAATTTCATAATATGTGACGTCACACTAGGGGGGAGGTCTCACGAATGTGACCAGCTGTGACAAGGAGAGGGGGAGGGGTCAAAAAGTCATGAAATTAGTGTGACGTAATTTATGGATGGCCCCAAAGAGTACCAAACATCTACACGAACTGTCATATATATATACTATATATTTTTAAACTCATCACGTTTATTAAATTAGTAGAATTATGAAAACAATCATAGATTCCAGACAAATTTGAATTTTACGGTTACAAATAGTTAAGATTTAGATAAATTAGATCAAATATCATGTATATTATACATATACAAACTATAGTGCGACGGTAAAGGAACTCTTACGTGAAACGCATTCAGTATGGCTAACTAGTATTTTACTTGCTTAGCATTGACAAACATACATAATCCCTTATTTAATTATCTTTGTAATTATGTGAAGTATTTTTTGAGTCCCAGAAATATTGAGCCTATTTGATATCGAGGAGTGATCAAGGGGAGGGGGGATGAGGGAAAAATAATTAAAGTAATTAGAGAGAGAAAAAGTGCTACGGTGCCGCGGCGGTGACATGGATGTGTGAGCGTTTGAATAAATTATTAATTTTAGATCTATACTGTTAGTACTGTTACATGTTGACTGTATTTAAATATTAAATTAACTAACATAATATGAACGAGGAACTATTATTAGATGGACAAGAACTTTTTGTAACAAGTGATTTTACGTTCGCTGTCGTAGCACTCTCACTAATATAGAACTTATTTCATTTTATAGTACTTAATAGAATTACGGTCTCTTGCCAATTTAAATTCAATTCGAATCTCGCACGCACCTGTAATTTCCAAAGTTAATATGCTTTAGTGAAAAAGTACAACGTGATGAAACCTGCACATCTTTGCGTTCTCCATATGGTTCTCTATAATGATCTTAAAGTATATTAGTAAAAGTCTGCCAATCCTCTTAAGCAACGTGGTGAACTATGGCCTTCTCACAATACGAGACTTGAGCAGGGAAATAGCTATGGCCGTCAGCCGTATCTATCAATTATACGGGTCCCGAGCCTATATGGTCCCTGACTATCAACTAAATGGCGCTCCCTAGAGACCAACCAAGCGCCCTCAAAAAAGCTTGCCAGCCGCCTTTAGAACCTCCAATCCTTTAGATCATCGAAATTTGGTAGATAAAGTTGAAGCAGGGGCCCAGCAACAAATATTGATATAGGACCTGCGTAGGGCTAGCTACGTCTCTGGACTTGATTTCAACATTAGGACTGTCAAATCAAATCAAATCAAATAAAAAATAGTTTATTGTGGACTAGGTAAAACAGGGTGGTACAATTTTAGAGATCTTATCGCTACGTCCTGCCCATTATGGGCGTACAATGTTCATTAATTTAAAGATAAGTTTTAACAAAAATACATATAATGTCATAAGTTAAGATGAATGAATTTCGAAAAAATCTGCCAGACCGGCATGTGACCATGTCATATTATCGTGGTGACGACATTCGCGACCTCTTTAGCCGTTTCCAATCATCCACAACTCGATGACAAGCCTGTCAACGTGTTTTCTTAAAAACCTGGTTGTGAAGATGCTTGGCTAATGTGCTATTTTAATTTGACAATTTGACATTGCGAAAAATTATGAAAACGATGGACATTCAAGACTTCAAAATTAGGGATAACTCAAAAACGACTAGTCATATCTCGCTCTTTAAGTAACCACATGACAAGTACCAGCTTTCGATTAAAACAAGAATCATCAAAATTGGTTCACCCAGTCGAAAGTTCTGAGGTAACAAACATAAAAAAACAGTCGAATTGAATACCTCCTCCTTTTTTGAAGTCGATTGAAAAGCCAGAAAGAAACTTAAAATTCGTGTTATTTTGGGATTTAATAACGCATGTATTTTGGAATTTATCCTCCCTATACATACAACATCATTGCCTATAATGTATTTCTTGGATTACTCCCAAAGACGATTTTTAATTGTATTATCATCGATCTCCATAATTAGGTTCGTTATAAAAAAATGGCAGCAATCAAAATTTCTTACAATTTGTAGGGTTTTTATTGCAAGAACAGACTATTTCCCGACCGGAATTATAAGTATTTTATATAACCTACAAGTTTGTTGATTACTTATAGAAATTTAGATTGGTCTCGGTTGGTACTTACCCCGCCACGCCGCCGTAATTATTGTAGTTCTAATAATGTTCCAGGGCTTGAATATTATGAAAGTTTGTTTCGTATCACACACACACAGGTCTCAGCTATTGAAGTTAGGCACCCACAGAGCACTAGGTTGATTTGATACTAGGTTTTAGGTAATTTGTCGCGGAGCGTAAGCGGACGCGTTCGTTGGTAATACGGGAAGAGAAAGTTCCTTGATGGCTCACAGGTGGCAGCACTTGTTCGCTTTTTAAGGCGCGAACGCAACGGCGTACGAATTTTGGCGGGAACACCAAGACCAATATTCTACATTCCCCCCACCGAAATCCGTCAGGATTTCCCCAGTTACGACACCAATTGAAAACCTTTGAATAATTAGTACATAACTGACAATTGAAATATAGTATTGTTTGTTAGAGAGCGGACTGTATAATAACTATAATTAGATATTTTATGTATCTTAAATTGAACTTACAATGTATGTTATAATAATAAAACACTATGCTACTTGAAATTACATTGAATATATGAAATAAAATTATATGTGTGTACCTGTTAAGCTGAATCCTCCTGCAGAGGCAGTGGACTAAGCTTAACCACTGGTCGAGTAAATTCCGAATTCTGTGTCCGGACGGTTACTACGCGAACTATACCGTCAGGACCGGGATGTAAGCTAGTAACGCGGGCAAGACTCCATTGCAGAGGTGATAAATTATCAGAATTGACGAGAACAAGATCACCTACCTTAATGTTTTGACATTTATTGAACCACTTTTGACGTTGTTGAAGTAAGTGCAAATAATCTTGCTTCCACTTTTTCCAAAATAATTGTGATATTTGTTGGACTAGTTGCCAACGATTTAAACGAGAATTAGAAACTTCTGTAATTTCGTATTCTGGTACAGTAAGTAATTCGCGGCCTATTAAAAAATGCGACGGAGTCAGAATCTCAAATTCGTTAGGATCGCTTGATAACGAACACAGAGGTCTGGAATTAAGCACAGCTTCAACACGTGCGAATATAGTGCTGAGCTCTTCGAACGTTAAAGCTCTGGAGCCAACTGTCCGTTTTAAATGTAACTTTGCCATTTTTATGGCGGACTCATAGATACCTCCGAAATGACTACCTGTTGGAGGATTATATTTCCACTGCACATTACGCAAAATGAATTTATTAGATAATTCTTTGACATTTGAACGAAAGAATTTTGATACTTCAGCGATATATCGACCAGCAGCGACAAAGTTTGTGCCGTTGTCGGATATAACAGAATGGCAGAGGCCTCGTCTAGCAGTAAATCGATCAAAACATGCTAGAAAACATTCAGTACTTAAAGAAGATATGACTTCACAGTGTACTGCCCGAGTTGCACAGCACACAAATATGCAAAGATATGCTTTAGTGATGCGAGCATTTTTACGAGTTGATTCCTTGATATAAAAAGGACCTCCGATATCAATCCCCACTGTATGGAAAACATGAATATCGTCGGAACGAAATTTAGGCAATTCACCCATCATTGGTTGTCTAATTGAAGGTGTAGCACGAAAACATGCGATGCATTTAATTGTGCGAGAACGAATAATACTACGAGCAGATATAATCCAATACTTCTGACTGAGAATGCTTTGAAGTGTACGAGGACCTACATGCAAATGTAATTTATGATAATAATCAATTAACATAGTAGTAAAATTAGACTTCTTAGGAAGAAGTAATGGATGCTTTATGTGAAAAGGCAAGTTGGATTGAGAAAGCCTACCCCCCACCCTGAGGAATTGTTCTGAATCTATAAAAGCATTAAGTTTTCGAAGGGGTAAACTACATTTCTCTCCCTTGGACAAGGCAACAATATCATCGGAGAAATGTTGCTGTTGTACAGATTTGACTATACTAGCTTGCGCTTTTCGAATATGAATAATTGAAAGAGATTTCCTGTTAGCAGGCTGCTTACGGAATTTAATGTTATCTAAAAATAAATAACAATATGCTACAATATTAACAAGTTTATTGTAGGAAGAAAATTTTTCTGTTAGTGAATATAGAAAATTTGAGTCAACGGATTGCGTTGCAACCAAGCCGTGACGAGCTGGTTTCAGTTCAGGAGGACTCTCATCCTTGAACTCTTCAATAGATTTTATAGGCCATTGTGAAGTGTCACTATAAAGCCAATTTGGGCCATTAATCCACTCTGGCATCTCGAGGAGTGCTGACGGTAAAGCCCCACGAGAACAGATGTCAGCTGGATTACAAACACCCGAAACGTAATTCCAGCATGAGCTGGGCACTGCATCAATGATTTTTGCAACGCGTGTAGCTACAAAAGTCTTTAAAGTATAGCTAGGAGTGTTGAGCCAATTTAACACAACTGAAGAGTCAGTAAACAAAAGAATTTCAGATATTTGAATTCTGTTAGAAAGAACTGAACTAACATATATGACAAGTTTGGAAAGTAAGTGAGCAGCCATTAATTCCAAGCGCGGAATTGAAATAGCTTTTAAAGGCGCTACTTTTGATTTTGCAATTAATAAGCTAACTTTAGTATTCATGTTTACAGAACGCAAATAAACTACAGCTGCGTAGCCACTAGAAGAGGCATCACAAAAACCTACAATTTGACAGTCAGTATGATTTTTGATCACGACATGTCGATCATGTTTAAAGTTTGTTAATAAAGGAAGTTCACGGGCATAAGAGTGCCACTGTGACTCAAGCTCTGCAGGCAAGCTTTCATCCCATCCTAGCTTTTGGGACCAAATCTTTTGCATTAAGCACTTAGCAAAGAACACACAAGGGGCTACAAATCCCAGCGGATCGAATTGACGACCAATTTGAGACAAGATAGTTCGCTTAGTTACCACAGGGTTCGGAGGCAGAGCCGAATATGTAAAAGTATCTGTAGCCGGTAACCACTGCAGACCAAGAACTTTGATAGAATGACTTTTCTCGTCGTCGAATGATAATGGGGTCTCTCTGTGATCATCAGGCAAATGCTCAAGCACCAGTGAAGAATTACTGGACCATTTGCGTAATAAAAAACAGCCAGATGTTAACAACGCTATTAATTCTTCTTGAAGCTGAATAGCCTCTTCAACAGAATCTACAGACCACAGAAAATCGTCCATAAAAAATGCTGTCTTAAGGATCTCAGCAGCCAAAGGAAAGGAAGCCGCTTCATCATTTGCTAAGGTTTGTAGCACTTTGATTGCTAAATACGGACTACTGGCAACACCGTAAGTGACAGTGTTCAATTCATAAACCTGAATAGGTTGATTTGAAGAATAACGCCATAAAATATGTTGATAGGGTCGTTGACTTTTGTCTAAGTTAATTTGTCTGTACATTTTAGCTATGTCAGCAGACAAACAAATTTCTTTCAGTCGAAATTGTATGATTAACTGATTTAAATCAGCTTGAAGTTTTGGACCTGGTAAGACAATTGAATTTAATGAATTACTGTTACTGGTTTTACATGAGGCATCGAACACTACACGATACTTCGTGGTAGTACTTGAAGGTTTCACAATACAGAAATGAGGAATGATATATTTCGAATTCACATTTTGTATTTCACCTAGACAAGTCATGTGTCCGAGAGACTCATATTCACGCATAAAGTTGTGATATTCAACCTTAAGTGCTTTTTCGCGCTCTAATTTTGATTCTAAATTGATGAGTCGGCGAATTGCGATTTGACGCGAATCACCAAGTTCAGCAAGAGGACGCATTGGGTACTTGACAATATACCTACCGGTGCTGTCACGCCTATGTTCTTTTGAAAATAATTGCTCCGCTAACACATCATCAGGGTTTTGAGGCACCTCGGTTGGTATATTTTCTAAGTCCCAGAAGGAACTCATAATATTATCTAAGTGTATTGAAACACCGCAAAAGGAATTATATTCATCACTTTGATCAACTGGAAGAAAAGGAATTTGTGCAGACTGATTCGAATGTTGAAACAGCACAGTCTGGTCACAAGCGCTTTGTTGATTCACTGGTTGAACGATAGAGGGCGCAGACTGATTCGAATTTTGAGATAGCACAGTCTGACCTGCTATGACGTAACCGAATATCGATTTCAAAGCTACTGGTATACCACTATTCTGGGGTAGAATCCTTTTACCTTCGTAAATATATGGGAACAAGTCACCCGCTAATAACATGTCGATAGGACCCGGTTTATAAAAGAAAGGATCGGCTAGACATAAATTTTTAAAATTACCAACCACTCTTTCAGGTAAAGGCATGGTAGGTAAATGACCCGTAATTTTTGTGACAATGACTGTATCAGTCGACAAGACAGGACCCACTTGATTTGTGGGCTTGACTGTACACGTGGTTAACCCGAAATCTTGAACCGCGTTACCACCTAACCCGACAGGTTGAAAATGGCATCGACGGCGAGCTAAACCTAAGCGCGCAGCACATTCTTGAGTAATGTACCCAGTCATAGCCCCACTGTCAATTATAGCACGTACGGCGTGGTACTTGCCCCAACGATCTGCGACGTGTATAACAGCAGTACCAAGCAAAACAGTCAATGTCGCCGAGCACGTTAATGAAACCGCCTTATTTGAAATATTATTATTTGAATCCATGTGCAAGGTATGATGATGATTTTTCTTACAAACTGTACAACGAACCAAAGAGGGACACTCGTTGACAGTATGGTTACTCCGCAAACAATTTTCACATAATTTCAACCTAGTAATAGCTTGCAAACGTTGAGAAGGTGAAAGGTCAATGTAATCTGGACATCGATAAATTGAATGTAATTTTTTGCAATATAAACAATCTTTAAAATTATTATACTGTGTGCAGTCACCTTTAGATTTATACTGTGTGTAATCTCCTTTAGATTTAACATTGATAACAGCTGACGACGACAATGTTGGCTTACGAACATTATATTTATTTGAAACAGTTTGTTTTGAATGTATAGATCTCTCACTTAACTGAGATTGACTCTGTTTATTACTATTAATGAATTTAGAATTAATTTTACAATCGGACATTTCGAGTACACGGACACGATTTTCGATAAATGAAATTAGCTCCTTGAAAGTTGGAATTTTATCTTGTTGCGTGGACTGTTCAAACTCCCGCCTAGTAACAGGGTCTAAGTTACGTATTGAAATATAAAATAGAATAAATTCCGACAATTCGCTTATGTTCAATAAGTTAAGTGCTCTAACACTGTCTTGAAAAGTTTGTAAAAACAAATTAAGGGACGTAAAAGATTCATTTTGTAACGGCTTGAAGTTAAATAATTTATCTAGGTAAATAGTAGCCAACGCTCGCTTATTTTCATATCGCTTAACTAACGTATCCCAAACAATAGAATAGTTCTCAGACGTCACTGGCAACGATTTGACGATAGTCAACGCAGGACCGCTAACAGATGACAACAAGTAATAAAACTTTTCTATGTCAGCTAAATCCGGGTTATTATTAATTAAAGTCGTAAACGTATCACGAAACGTAGGCCAATTTTCGAGCGAACTATCAAAATGAAAAATTTCTAATTTAGGTAACCTAGGTTTTACTTGAACACTAGACTTTGTTTTCGACTTAATGGAATGTTGACTATCGGAAATATCGATGCAAGTTGATGCTACCGATTTAATCGAATAATACAGTTGATCGAAACTTTCAATATCGCTGTAAGAAGGAACATACTCAGTGTCGTACTTTCTTTTTAAAGTTATAATTTCATGAACAGCCGTTTCATACGCACTACGCCATGACTCAATGTCCATAAGACGTAAACAGAATTTCTCTCGAGATTCGGAACTGTTTTCAACGTCTAGTGATAAATCATACAAAGATTGAATACGAGTAAAATATAATTCTTTAGTTACTATGTGTGATAACAATAACTTGTGGAGATCTTGTTCCGATTTAGGATTTTTCGCCATCGCGAATTATTAAATTGAATAAGTGTAGGTAGGTAACTACAAACAGCGCGAAGCGCGTACGCTAAGCCCGTAATGGCGTCTTCTCAACGTTATTAGGTTAATTATTAGTTACGAAATTGAAGAATTGAATATCTCTTTGAATACTGAATATTGTGATTGATACAATATATATGTATGCCGCTGTGTAGTGTGTAAATAATAATAAAATTGTATTATTACGAGGTTATTAATGGCGTCGTAAGTGGAGATTCCAAACCGATTATTTGGTAAAATAACCAAAATGCGACCCCGGTTCAAAACCAAAATGCTATCGCGGTTTGATTTAGCAAAAATGGTATTATATCTCGGCTCGATTGACCAAAAATGTTGATTACTTATAGAAATTTAGATTGGTCTCGGTTGGTACTTACCCCGCCACGCCGCCGTAATTATTGTAGTTCTAATAATGTTCCAGGGCTTGAATATTATGAAAGTTTGTTTCGTATCACACACACACAGGTCTCAGCTATTGAAGTTAGGCACCCACAGAGCACTAGGTTGATTTGATACTAGGTTTTAGGTAATTTGTCGCGGAGCGTAAGCGGACGCGTTCGTTGGTAATACGGGAAGAGAAAGTTCCTTGATGGCTCACAGGTGGCAGCACTTGTTCGCTTTTTAAGGCGCGAACGCAACGGCGTACGAATTTTGGCGGGAACACCAAGACCAATATTCTACAAAGTTGATATGTACCAGCTATCATTAATCGTGATGAGTTGTTTTCACGTGATATAAACAGACAAACAAACGTACCAAAAATAAATTATGTTTTGGCCGTTTTATCAATAACAACAACAAAAATCTAAAGGCAGATTGCTTCAGATCTGCCCCGAGCCCTGTTTAACTTCCGACGCAAAAAGAAAAGTCTCTGTCTGTCTGTCTGTTCGTGGTATCGTAGCTGCTAAACGAATGGACCGATTATGATGCGGTTTTTTAGCTAGCTACAATTTATGAAGATTTGTTCAGGCGTTTCAAAGTCATCAGATCTTTTTTGGTGAAAATAAATGTGTGTTGGGGATTTTTAAATTTTAAATTTTACAATTATTACCCATACATTATGCACATCATTAACACCTTAAGCATATTGAAAGGCAATACGTACTTTTTAAGCTACAATTTTGAATTAGAGATTAATTAATTTGATACCATTGAAGTATAATGTTAAAGAACAGACATCTCGAACAAAATGGTTGCCGGGAGGTTCTATTCTCAAAATTGTGCCCCCGTTCTCCTTTCAAAATCGAACGAATCCATTGAAAATTAAAGCCGATCGGCGCCAATTCATTGGGACATACATTGTGTTCGCAGTGTCGGTTCTATATCCTAGTAATTATACTTCAATGTTTGATACTGACTCTCAAGCCCGTACCCAGAACACTCGAGTCGTTTGACGGCTAACTGAAGCGGGTGGTAGACGGAGAAAATAATCATACCAGAAATAATTATATAAAACAGAAACAATTTTATAAAGTATGATTTCACTGTAAAAGGATTAGGTAGGTGAACCAGGAAACCAAATACTAAAAGCAGTTTAAGCATTTATTACTTATCTCTAAACAGAGCCCCCATACTCATTTGTACCGCTTATGCTACGGGAACGCACCAATTTTCCAGTTTCAAAGTATCCTATGTGTTATTCCAGGTAATAAACTATCCGTGTGCCAAGTTTCATCCAAATCCGTTAATTGGTTTACTGGTTAACATCCATACAACATCACTCGGACCTCACAAATTGTTCACACGACAGATAAACGATAGGGTCGAAGCCTCAGATGAAAGATCTGAGGTCGAAGCATCGAAGATTCCTCAAATGGAGCGTCTCACGGTAAAAGAAAATTCTAGCAGTGGAAACTACGAGAAAAACCTTTTAAATAAAAGTTTTATTTTATATATTTTGGTGGACGTATTTAAAAACGCAGTAAGTATAATAATCTTCCCGCCAAACGTAAATAACACCTCTCGACACCTATGACACCGTTAATTTGACAGCTGTTGAAATGGCCGCCATGTTTTGTTTTTCTTTAGTTCTCCAACATCATTGTTGCTGTCGTCTTGATAGATGTTTTTATTATCTTGCTAATGAGACAAAAGATTTTTAAACAAAATAAAATCATTGTTATACTTTTTAAACGCCCGTAAAATTATTTAATCGCTGTGCAAAATGTAGACAGCTTAGACAAATTAGGCCAAATTATTTAAAGGTAATGAATGAGTTTAATACACTTTTTTACGTACAAACGAACACAGAATCCGCCTGAGAGTACGTGGTCATCTACGGACAACAGCAACACCAGAGGCATCACCAACGCGTTACCGATCGAGAAGGAAGCGGCACTACACATTACGAATTGTTCTCCTACCCAATCACGAAACACGTTGAACATTTTAAGGTCGATTTTAGGAGGAAAAATAAACCTGGCACCATACAAAAATCATCGGGATAAAAGTAGGTGGTATAGAAACCAGCGATCTGCGATAGGTGGGATTCTTCACCACAGCCTCAGGAGATACCACCCTGGGTGGGATACAAAGATGGAAAAATATCTGGGGGCACGGCAGTGCCCCCGCCAAGTCGAGCAAAAAAGCGGCACGGCCGTACCATCCTTTTCTCGAAGCAATTCAGGCCATTTTCTTGGCAATCGCACTAAACAATCAAATTTAATATAATATGTAGGTATTTCTTGTGAGATATATTGTGTTTTCATGCGATGGCCAAGTCGATCTATTTATTTAAAACATAAAAGATTTTTAATATTGATAATATGGTCACTATAAGATGTTGTTACTTGTTAGGTTAGCTAATTACGTGATAACTTAAGACAGAAAGACCCTTAAGTAGGAACTGAATAAATTAACCGACTTGGTATTACATGGATCTCACAACTTTTTACGGTAGAAGAACTGAGTTGCGAGACTTGGTTTTTTTTTACAAGTTTTGTTTTTGATGGCATAAAACTATTTATGTTATCTATATATTCGTAAGTATCAGTTCAATAATAACTTTATTTCAAGAACACAAGAATTCGAAGGCAATGTTCTGCAAACTGTGACATCCTTTTATCTAAAATTCCTCATGCCAAAACTTTCGATGTGCCAGAAGTTGAAATGGTTCCCACGTGGCTTGTTTTCCGTAGAATACTACGATTTGTCATTACGGGATTTTAGTTATTGAACTTTATTCAATTGACCATTTACATATTCATTATCGACCCTATCGTGAATATGTCACTTAATTAGGCACCTGAATTTTTTGTTTAATTACCTTACATTACTCTGTGGAAGGCTGGAACAACAATGAACACGCACCATTCAAAATTTTATTCATCAGGGTATCGATGATACAAATATGTAAAGAAATACGTTTTTTATTGTAAGTACCACCATTTCGGAAAGATGCTTTGTCGTTGAGGAAAAGAAATGCTCGTTACTGATAAAAGATGCAGAAAAAATGATTTCAAATGATATGTAAAGAAACAAGTAATTCATCAATGAAATGGACAAATGGCCTAAAGAAATATTAAGAAATCGTTGGATTCACACTTATAACTGCACTTGTCAAGACTGATACAGATCAATACAATTCCTCGAATTATTAAATATATTTTTTTTAATAATAAATTTATTGAAATATGATAATTAGGGTTCCGTACGAAAACAACGAAAAACGGAACCCTAATAATCACTCGTGTGTCTGTCCGTCCTTTACAGCCAGTTTACTCCGAAACTACTGGACCAAATGAGTTAAAATTCGATACTCATGGACTTTTTAAAGTATAATGCGGTAATACATCGTCGTTGCGACTTTAAGACCTGTTGTTTGTAAAAAATCAGCTTTTTGAGGAAATCGATAAAGTTTTCTTTAGCAAGCACAGGTGATTTTGAATTTGGTGAATAAATTAAGATGGAAAAGTCGCACACATGTGAGAGTTTTTGAATTCGATAGTGCTTCAAAATGTAGAATCGTTTGACGTTAAAAAGTGATTTTGCCAAAAGTGACACATAACATAAAAAGTCGCAACGACGATATACACTATGCTTTGCAGCTGAATAATATAGAGTCAACAATGTCCTGATGATACTTCGACTGATGGTGCAACAATACGGTACGGTACAATTATAAAGTACCATGGAGTTTCTGTATAACGTATAAATACTACGGTATCTTGGTATGAAATAAACAGTTTGAATTTAAAACTGAATGTTTCCTGTTTGGAAGGTTAGATGGCGCTACGTCTATCTAGATTCTAGAGCACGATCATCGCAAAGAAAATTAATACTAACTTTATCATTGACTAAGCTGGCTAAGTGAAACTTAAACTTTTAGTAAATAATTTATCACGGATTTTATTTGATTATTTTTATCATTTAAAAGTAAGGTTCTACAATGGGTTCTACAGATCTCTACCAGTCAATTCAGAGCCAATGTCCAGTATATAACTAAAGGTATTAATAAGTACAACACTTACGAGCATACGAGTAAGTTTTCGTGAAATTTTCCTGTTTCTAAGTAAAAAGAAAGTGTTAAATGTTTAATTTCGAGAATTTTTTTAAAATTCCCTTAGTACTTAACCTAATTTTTAAAACAGCCGATCAATTTTTGTAACAAAAACACACGATAAAAGTTGATAATGATCCAGCTAGTTCATCCTTGTTTAATAAAATGGACAAAGTTGGGAATCGTATTGAAACCCAAACTGAAATTAATAACTTTGCCAAATTTTACACATTCCTGTTTCAAAAATAAATGCGTATCGTATTTTAAAAATAAATTTAATGTTTCTTTTTTAGAAATATGACATTGATATCATTTCTGGAAGGTCAATGACTCTAACAGAATGAAAACACAATTGACGACATACTCGCAACCGAAATAAAATATACAATACGTACAATTAATTTAACAAATAGATACGTAATTTTATTATTAAACCATTAACATCAAAAATTAATATTACTTTCACTGGCTAAAAATAAATTTACTTTGACATTAAACGTCAAATTAAAAACCACAGTTCTGATTTCAAATCTACTTACCTCCAAAAATGGAGCGTCTCCAAAACCACACTTTAAAAAATACTTTTTAATCTGTGATGACTAGAAAATGGTTCTAACCTACTACTAGAGCTACGGGTAAGCGTATATTGTACGTCTATGCGATCCTAGAAGTAATATAGGTTTAAAATATCATATCACATCGCGTGTACCGCTGGCGTTGAGGAAACGCTCGCCCGTATAAATATAGACCGAAGAGGATCGTATGAAAACTTAAAGCAAGGATTATAAGGTTTTATGAAGAGATATAATTGGTAATCATAGCTTTTTATGAATGCTGCGAGAAACATAACCCCTGTTTATTTATAGTTTTATAGTAAATCAAAAGAATATTTTATTTTTATGTTCACATTTATACGAACCGCACTCGTATCAATACTCGTATCAATAACGTTTTATATACTTACATATTAGCTGCCCGGATAGACTTCGTTCTGTCAAAAGTTTTTTTTTATTAAAACCTTCCGTGTGTCTTAACGAATATTGTAAGCAATCCTATCTTTCAAGTTGGATCAAACTACGCACGGTGTACATATTATTTGATTGAAACCGGTTAAGTAGTTTAGGAGTCCATCGCGGACAAACAACGTGTCACGTAATTTATATAATTAAGATAGGTCTATGCGTTTTATTTATTTTTTTCACCATTGTATGATGAAAAAATTTCATCTATCTATCTAAATGCTTGGTGGTAACACCGCACAAAATTCTGTTTTTTTTTTTTAATGGACAGCTGCTGTTGGTCCGTGCGGCCTTTAAGCTTCAGCTGGACAGAGGGACGAACTTGAAAAGGCTCAGCCAATTGTTTTTAACGTTATTTTTATCCAACAAGACACATTTTGTCTATTTTGCAATTAACGTCTGCTAGATCAATTAATTAAAGTCTAAAAATTGATAAAGAATTTTCTATAGATGTTTAAATAATAAGTATAAACTACCTCTATTAATCAGATCCTTAAGGGGACGAACCCTCTAGGTCACATATGTATCATCTATACTAATATATAAAGAGGAAAGATTTGATTTTTTGTTTGCATTGAATAGGCTCCGAAACTAGCGAACCGATTTAAAAAATTCTTTCACTGTTGGGAAGCTACACTATCCCCGAGTAACATAGGCTATATTATATTTTCAAAAAAATTAGAGATCCTTAATAAAACTCCAATAATGTAACCCAAGGTGTAAAATAAGAAAACCGATGCAAAGCGAGGGCGGTTACTCGTTTAATATAAATTTAATGTTAAAATTTTCAGCGTAAACAAATTATCGGCTAAAGTCTTTTAATAGCCAATGAACGTAAATATTATTTAAACGTCTTTAATACGGCAGTTCCAGTCGTTTGATCTCGCAATATCAAAGTTGTGTAAACTCTTCCTTAATTACGGTACTGACGCGCTATGTATGTTATTTATTCCACAAATGGTCAACTTTAACAAATATTGTTTTAAATTCTAACGTCCTAACTCAGAGTCACTTACATTTACTAAAATCGCTCCTTAGTTCAGAATCACCATACATGCTCTGTACTTAAGAGAGATTTAAGTAACCGTTAGTGACTCAGAGTTGGGGCAAATTTTTATCAGCCCACTACAGAGCACGCGACACCCTTTACAACTAAGAAGGCACAGAGCATACTGCACTCTGCTCCAGCCTGTAGCGAAGCGAGGGGTTCCGGGTTGGGTTCCCGCTGGAAGATATTTATGTGACAGATAAATATTTGTACTCGGGTCATGGGTGTTATTCGCTCATAGCCCGGCAACTTGCGCCGATCCTATGTGATCGACAAAGTTAATCAAAAGCGGGCGCGGTCGGTAGTTGCATGGGTGACCGCTAGTGGCAAAAATTTCTTGAGCGCTTCCGTGCTTCGGAGGACACGTAAAGCCGTCGGTCCCGGTTGTTATCGTAAGATAACAGTCGTTAAGTCATGTTGGAGGCCCTCGGGCGGTTCCATAACTTCTGACACTCGGGTTGACCACTAACCCCTCCACCAATCCGCACTGGAGCAGCTTGGTGGAGTATGCTCTAGGCCTCCTCCCGTGCCCAGTAGTGGGCCATTAATGGGTTGAAGCCATGGGTGTTATTGTGATGTGTTATATGTGTCGTCCATGCCACCCGCGGCACATAAAAACCCACTGCGGGGGTGTGAGTGTGTAAGCGTTTATAGTGTGGTCGAGACTTTTCAATTATTTGAAATTGCAACTTTTTTTCCTATCGAGGCATATTTGCAATGGCAAATGTAATCAAATCACACACATAATACGTCATATCTATTATATAATACTGGGGACGAGTAGATATACTATAGGCTCGCCATCTGAAAGCTGCTTTGAGAAAATTAATTCTTCTTGATCCTTTAATTCCTAGCAAGATATATTATATTCTCCCTTCCGAAATCGAAATTCTAAGCCATGATCTGTCAATTAATTATTGATAGATTGTAATTCTGTCCGTTACATAAGATTTTGGCCTGAAAGAGTTAAAGTGGAAATTATTTTTGATAATCCATATTCTTGGAAACACTTCCCTAAAGAAACGAATTATCACGCTGCGATAAAAAAAAACTTGAAACCAACGAATATGTGAAAAATTTACATAGTCTACGAAATCTGCAAATCTGAACATAATCAGTAGGGTTATTCCCATTTGTCTCCACCATAAATGTCCCCACTGGTGGCAAATAAGAACAAAATCATTCCCATTTCCCACCACTATATAGACCACCAATAAATTGATAGGCCCCCAGTTATAGTAAGCTATAGTACTTAATTTCTCATAAGACAGACGAATTGTGATCATGATTCAGTTCCAAAAGTCACATCTTTGAATGACCGTAGGTACGCCAACGTAAGATTTTTGCGAGACCGACTCTAAATCATAAATTTCGTCATCATTGCCAAATGACACACGTACAGACAGATATTGAGATCATGTTAGCTGAGGCAATAAAATATGTAAGTCTATAATAACTTCAAAGATTAATGACGCATCCCATAATCCTAAAACTGTACCCGTCTTCCGGGGTTTGGTTTGGATTTAAGCTTCCGGAGACAGCGGCTTAGGTAATTGAGACCACATTTCGGATGTTGTTTATGTGTTCACAGATTGCGATCATTAAATAATATTGACGCTTCACATGATATTTTAGCTGTAGATGACACACTGTTACAAGAATTTTTATCCCATTGTGTCACATGTTCACAGTTTCACGTGGGGGTGTGATTCAACGAGAGTAATCTGGATAGCATACCACAATCAGATCACAAAGCTTTAACTGATTTTTGAAGTAAATAAGGAAAATGTTCTTGTTTTCGTACCAAAAGAATAGCCATACATTCTGGGAAAACCGAAACCTATATACTGTCTGTCCTGAGGAAAACTGAACATCGAAGAATTTTCTAAAATGTTCTCAAGAATATCTGAAGTCTACCAAACAGCATTTATGGATTGAGATGAAACTTTCCAAAGGTTCAATTCAAGGGCTTGGTTGGGAAATATTCGGTTTTAAAGTGTTAATTTTGGTTAGAGTCAAGTTCCTTCCCCACTCCCCTCCCGGGAGCTAAACAGTGGACATGTGTAAAAATTCACAAAAAAGGTTATATAATGAATTTACCAAGAAAATTATTACGGCTACTAAGCGAGTAATAGTCGATCAAGTTAAACTATGGAACTCTACATTGCGCGTGGCCTGTTACTCATTTGGCCGGTTTTTATTTCTAGATTGGGTTTCATTTTTTGCCGTGTCTAATATCTTCAGACACTATCCCGACACGATCTGTGTGACACGATATTAATAGAACTCAGCAGCCCGACATAATTATGATACGTTTAAGTTCCTCCACTATACCGGCTGGATATTTTCGTTGACTTCCCAAGCTCCCATTCATGTTTGGATGTGACGAAATATAACCACTGACCTGTTTATAATTTTCACATGTTTTGAAATTGATCACGCAACTCCGTGTTTGAATATTTCTGAACCACATTAAGATATTTTAAGACACCTTTAAAATAAATATTATACATCTGCATACATGTGCTGAATATAATGTGGTATTCTGACACCATTTCGGTAAAATCCAATCTTGACTTTCAAGAGTCGCACCATTTTTTTTAATTCTATGTATCTGACTTATTGTTCTGTATTCTGAGCTAAAACAGTCTAGTAATTCTACGTATCATCCATAGGAATCATTAAACCTCCTATTTATGTAAGTTGCATGCGCTGTAGTAAATCATTATCCCTTGCTTCAACAATCAAAGCTTTCAAAGGGAAAGCACATTAAAACCTAAATCACAACATAGGTTAGATTCCTATATTGTACCTAAATGCTTGCCGAAACTGTGGCAATTTTAAAGGCCTTAATTTTTCTCTGTCAGTGACAGATTCTGATTTTCCCCCGAATAATAGGCTTCCTCCGAAGAAGAAAAAACAAATAGACCGAAATGGCCTTACGATACCTTTCTAACATGTAAACCACCACAGACATGTATACCTAGAGTAAACCATCTCTGTACCTTTTTAAGAAATATTTTCGCTTCTATTCTATTTATTTCTACAAAAATAGATTATCATGCATAAACTACCATTCCAAAAACCGCTAAATCGCCTAATGGCTTCGGATTGATAAATACGTAAACAGAGCAATGATGTTTAATGTTTACCGATTTTCCTCAACAATCTGAGAAAATTCTTGAGCGTTCTCGAGCGTAGCAATAGAGTATTTTTGATCGTTCTATTGCCTTCGCAAATTTAATCGGGTCTTTTGATTACACATTCAAAATAACTTACATGTTTGCGTAACGAACGGCACATTGTTCGGCGAATTTTATGTCTTTTATATTTATAATGTGTGATTTACTTGTATACGCTATTCAGTAACATCAGAGCATCTTAGAGATCTTGGAATACCACTGCCGTGTATCAATTATCCAATGAATAGATTTAGTTTTAATTTTCACTTTGACTTTAACAATTATTTTCAGCTCATTGAGTAATTTACAATTTTATTGACAATTTACCTATATTATCTTAATTAATCTTTAATTTTCTCTTCAACAGCGCGCATTTGTGTCAGAAGACATTTCTCCCCAGATTGTTTTCTGCCCTTATAATATGCCTTACTAACATCCTCATTGTACCTTTAACTATCTGCTTCTCAACGAATTTCGTTTACCAAATAGTCTTAATAACTGTTTTATTTTTAATAATGGCTGAAAGTAGATCCCACAAACATTTTAATGTTAGAGATCAAACTATCCGTCTTGATGTGGTTAATATAAAATGCAATTAATTATAGCACCGCATACAATGCAGGGCACTATATTAGAACATGGTACGTAGAAGTCATCAGACTGACGCGTGGTATTCACCCGGCTAAAATTAAAATCATGCTTTTAATATTTAGATATTATAATCATATCCTTTTTAAAGAATAATTTCCTAAAATTTGTCATAGGTAAAATTAAGGTACAAGTTGAAACATACAGAGAACTATTCAATTACTATTACAATTCCAGAAACATTCAGTTTCTTCTCTTTTTTGGAAATTAGTCTAGTAAGTCTGTTTCTTAGGCTGACCTCTGGGGTAGCATAGTTTGTTCCCCACTTTACTTGTCCGTTATTGATGAATTTTATTTTATCCCATTTGCCCCATTTCCTTATTCTAAGTTCATGCAAAATTGCTCCTGAAATATATTTACTCATAATACATTTTGGAATCTGTTCAGTGGTTTTCGGTTAGTTTAAGTGGCGGTCTCATCGAAGATTTGTTAATTTCGTGTAATGGTTGTTGTCGAATGGTAAATGTTTCATGATATATACATACTACAAATCTCGATCTCCACTCCGTATCATTAGTGTTGTGAAACAAACGGACACTGTCCGAGCATACATTAATACACTTCTAACATTTTTCTCGGAATACTTCGTCCCGCTATGCCTACCACTAGGGTTGTCACCTGCTCACTTGTAACTAATTTTTTTGGGTTTCTATTTTCCTCATCTGAACTTAATATTATAAAGAGGGAAGTTTTTATTTTTTGTTTGGTTATTTGTAATGGTAAACTCAAAAACTACTAGACATTTTTCAAAAATTATTTCACCAATAGGATGCTCTATTAAGGATGATCTATACGAAAACCGAAGGAAAACGAGGGCGGTTGATGGTCATTTATATTTCAACACAGGAAGTTCTACACGCCTTGATTGTAGGGAATATTTTATGTAAAGTTTCGACAAATGTGCAGACGAACCATCTAGTAAGTGTAGTAACACCGTCGATGGATGTAACAAGTTTATAATATACACATGGAGACCAAGCGTCAAAGAGGTACCTGAAGAAAGATCACGTGACATTGGATGAATATCTGCGCCCTGTCAGTGGTCGAAGTTACACACCGACACCCTACGTTTAGCTACGAGTCAAGGTCAACGTCAATCCGGCCTATGATTGGTTGAAATTGTTCAACCGATATGGCTCATAGTCTTCAGGTACCTCTTCGAAGCGAGGTCTTCATGTGTAACTATAAACTTGGATGTGACACACTTCTTTCTAAAGTTGACCGGGAAATATTTACCGCCAGGAGTATTATTCAATGTGTCGCCTGTTTTCTTCTGACCTAAAGTATCGGTGATCCCTTGGTTTACTGGTGTTAAACAGTTAATATAATATAACCAAATATAATATATAAAAGTTGCTTACCACCTAGCACGTCTTTTCTTATGGAAATAGCCGGCAAACTAGCTAACGATCCACCTGGCCTATAAGTTTGTAGGTAATTTAGGAGAGACTGATCGAGCGATAGCAACCCTACATTCGCTTGTCCTATTTTCCGTAGCTAATTAATTAAGAAACTGGACAGGAACTGACATGAATAACTCTGGAAATATACTGAATTATTTATGTATTAAACAATTTTAATACCCAACACATTATAGTTTATATTATCTTTTCCCCAGATTTTACTGAAGGGTTTCTATAGGCAATATTTTACCTAGAAATCCGGATATCGGCTAAACCATCAAACTAGATAATGAAAGGAGGTGGCCAAGATGTGCCCCGGAAATGGTAAAAATACGTTTATTTGTACAAGGTTTTAGTCCTCTGAAAAGACATGTATTCCATTTATTTTAACATAACTAGAATTTTAATTTTCTTCTGAACTCCGCCGTGAGTAGTTATATTAAATTAACAATAATAATAAGTTGTATTGTATACACTTAATCTTATACTACCTCCATTGCTATCACTGGACGTTGACAATTGACTGACAGAAATGCCAATGTCTGCTATATTGCCGTTTGCCAAATGCCAAAAGAAGATTTTTGAGTTTGATTTCTGCAAAATAATAATTGTGTTTGAATTTTTGCCATGAGGTGCATTAATTGCGCGGTTCATATTGAGCGCATGACCCTCAATATCTTCGGTAGCAAGAAACCTTCAATCCATATTGATAGAATGGATCACTGCAGTAAAGGTATGGCATTTTCACGTGATGACATTAGTTTGGTATTTGGGGTGGGCACGTCACCAAGATAACATAGAAGCCCCTACATCATTTTTTAATTATATATTCATTACTGCTAATCTTGAATAGAGAAAAAGTAGATGGGTACATATATATCAGATAATCAGCCAATGCATCACCTTATTTACCTTGTTTGATACTATTGTTTTAATTCCTCAATTTTTACATAAATGTGTACTAAATGTATATAATTAAACACTTAATAACATCAAAGTGCAGTTTTATTTATATTGCGTTTGCTTGTGAATATTTCCAGGTAGATAGGTGACAAGTTAATACGTATATTTTACGACCCTGAATTTAGCGGATAGCAGACAAAATAAAATTTCAGATGAGGATATCTCCAAGCAAAATTAATTTATTTAGTACTGCTGTTTTTTTGTATGAATAAAGTCATAATTAAAGTAAAATAAGTAAATAAATGAATTTTCCAAAAGATAAATAGTATTTATTTAATATAAAAATCTCTCTTTAAAACACTTTTCCATGATTACTTATGTTTTGCAGAATGTCAACCTACAAGTGCTAAAAGTGCTCGTAAAAGGAGAATCCCGAGTTCTACAGATTTTTATTGATAACATTATTAAAGTAGATAGTGTAAGCTTTAATGTAAGGTAAAAATAAAATGTGTACATTATACTTCACAAGTGGGGCAATCGCCCATACAGATGTTGGCCACCTCCTTTGGTACTTTGACAGTTGTTTATGCTTCATTTTTAACCCCCAACGCAAAAAGAGGGGTGTTATAAGTTATAAATGTAATCGTAGTGTGTAATCACATCGTCGTGGCATCGTTGCTCCTAAACGAATGTACCGATTATGATGCGGTTTTTACTATTTGAAAGCTGACGTGATCGAGATGGTTCTCAGCTACATTTGGAACAAGCTGACCTGCAGACGTCGAGTAGAAGTTCAAAATTTAACCATGCAATAAATCTCTAATGTTTGGTAGAACCGTTTAAACAATAATCATTTAAAATAAGCAAAAGCCACATGTTTGCGTTTCATGAAAGACCAAACGTGCGTGAAATCAGTAATCGCCACGTCTTTGAATATCAAATTCCAATGTCAAAGTTTGTAATCTTTACAACTCGTATCACTTTCGCGGTAACCGTGCTAATAAATAGAAATCTCGTACGTTTGATGACAAATCGATAAGCTTACGAAAAAATGTTTAGTCTACAAAATTAATTTCATCTCAACATTGTTTGAAGTTTTATTTCAGAGCTAAAACACGTGTTCTGATTCTTTGTGATTCTGAGTGGTCGTAAACGATTGCTTTGAAACTGGTAAGGGGGAAGGGGGTAAGGGGCGACATTATCCTTGATCGTAGATAGGAACTATGAGCAAGGTCAATAATAATGTAACTTTTTCTAGACGGCAGACGAGGTATGATAAGTAGTCACCGTCGTCGAGGGTCATCACTCATCAGAAACATCAAAATATGCACTACCGGTGCATTCCCGGCAAAGAAAGAGAGAGAAGTAAGAAAGATAATATAGCCTTAATGTTCTGTTTACACGTATTAAGTAATTAAGTAGATAACTAAATTTTAACTAAAAAGTTACTAAATTGTCTGTTTGCACGTATTAATTTACTTTAAATTTAGTTATCTACTTAACTACTTAATACGTGTAAGCCCCCCCCCCCCCCCGCTAACACTCCCAAAAAAAAGCTCGCCATCGGCCTACAACCGCTACAGTTGGCACTATTTTTATATATGACAGCTGACGTTGAGGGGGCCCCAAAACAAATATTGATATGGGGCCTCCCTAGGGCTAGCTACGCCACTGCCTTACACGCCTGCTTATCATTGAAAAAACATCACATTATTTATTTATTCACTACAACCATGTATAACTCTAAAATACCCAAAATAAAAAGCGAGATTAGTTCTCTTGTAAAGATTGAAAACCGATAATAAATAAACAAATCTCGATTCTCGATTCCAGATTGAAAATGCCAGTTTCCCGCTGAAAGTTTCATTCTCGCGTCAATCACTTCGCAAGTGCGTGTGGATATTAAAACTTATTTTTGTACTCGGTAATTGACACACTTGCTGGTAATGCTGGTAGCCGCACGGTCGGAACACTGCGTTTAATGCATGCTACTCGTGTTCATAAGCATTTAACGTCTTGAGCAATTCGTAATAATATAATAGAAATTAATACATTTAAAAAACAAACCTACAAATAAAAAAATAAACAAATTTCAAGAAATAGTCTGCGAAAAAGGACAACTGAAATAAAATTTTCGCTGAACATAATTGAAATAATAACTGAATTACATATATCATAACTAGCTGACCCGGCGTACTTCGTATCGCCTAACAAACTATTTTTTTTTTTTAAATAAAAATAGCCTAAGTTACTCCTTATTTCATCAGCTATCTGCCAGTGAAAGTCCTGTCAAAGTCGGTCCAGGCATTTCAGAGACTAGCCGGAACAAACAAACAGACAGACAGACAGACAGACAAAAATTGTGAAAAATGTTGTTTTGGTATATGTACCGTGTATACATTCAAAAGCACTTAGTAAAAAGCGAAATAAATAATTTGACTTTCAATCATAATTCTTTTTCGTGCGTTAACTTCTGAAAAAGACACTCGATTTACTCGTATGCATAAATACGATTAAAGTTTTGTAGGTACGACTTTTGAACTTTTAATTTAGGTTGAAATATTTTCAGTCCGTCTGTCTGCATGAATCTGCACGAGTACCAAGGTAACGGTATAATTTTTATTCATAATATTCCTATTAGCCTACATTAGGTTAATTTTTTTTCTCGCTAGAAGTAATTGTTTCCACAGTATAAGAGTTGTTCATGTTTCGAGAAAATGCCGCGAAAAATAAAAAATAAAAACTGAGAATACTAAAATAATCACTATAATTTTGTTTCAGCAATTTGCGGTCGGTATTGCAGACGGGACAAAACATAATAATGTCGTAAAAATTTAATGTATCTTCCTAACAACTATTCAGCGTTTAAAAAACATTATTAATGTAGAAATTAAAAAAGAAATAAAGTTATAGTAAAGACTAGAATTCTTAGTAGTTACTAGGTACCTACTTTCACTTTGGCCATTAGGTTAACATCGTTATTGTAATTATGTTTGTGCAATATAATATTTTGTAATATTTTTTTAATCCTTCATTTTGATATTCATGTAGGTACATATGTCACAGCGAAACGAAAGAATCCGTGATTTGATCAAATCCCGCGAGATGATAGAATGACGACTCCACTGGGTCCTTTGGGTCCTTTCACTAGAGTATTTCAGTGAAGAAATGAGAAGATGAAAGAAGAATGAAAGAGTAATGATGAAATAAACTGGTAATGACGCTGTTGCATGTTTCGAGTGTTACCGCATTATTTAGTTATCAAATGTATTTATATAGTAAACCATTTGCTTTAGCCATATAGGGGGGGCTTAGAATACTAACCCCAATCCCACGCTGAATGGGTGTCGTAAGAGGCCAAATGAGCTGAAATTTGGTACTCATGCCTTTTTTGTGACCCAAAGACGAAGGTATAAATAAGGTATAACACTAAGCAACTTTAACTCGCACTTGTCAAGTTGATTCATAAGCATCTTATTATAATGTGTTCTATTTCTTGGCCTTATCAAAAAAGTATATTGTAGCTCAAATCGGGTGGGATTAATAACCCAAGCGTCAACATTTTTCTCTATGCTACCATTAATACGAGTCGTACACATCTTATTGGCTATATTCAACCAATAATGATGATGTTTTTATAGGATAAAGGAGTAACCGCCTTCGCTTTGCTTCGGTTTTCTTATTTTTTTACACCTTGAGTTACATTATTGGAGTTTTATTAAGGATCCCTAATTTTTTGAAAATATAATATAGCCTATGTCACTCGGGGATAGTGTAGCTTCCCAACAGTGAAAGAATTTTTCAAATCGGTTCAGTAGTTTCGGAGCCTATTCAAGGCAAACAAACAATCAAATCTTTCCTCTTTATAATACATATTAGTACAGTCAACTAGCGCTTTGCCCACGACTCTGCCCGCGTTTCTCGGGAAAATAAGTACCCTGTATCCAATTCCAGATCATCTCACAGGTGGTACCTGTGTGATTTTCATGGAGATCCATCCGATATTTTTTGCGTGAAAGAGTAACACACATCTTCTCAAACTTTCACATGTATAATATTACTAGCTGTGCCCCGCGGTTTCACCCGCGTTAATTTGTGGATAAAACTAACTACTAAAATATATGACGTTATATATCCTATAGCCTTCCTTGATAAATGGACTATCAATCACCAAAAGAATTTTACAATTCGAACCAGTGGTTCCTGAGATTAGCGCGTTCAACCAAACAAACTCTTCAGCTTTATAATATTAGTATAGATGAGGATTTTTTTTTAATTAATTCAGTTTAATCCCTCAGCTTCTAGAGTCACGTTTACAACAATCCAACATTTATTAAATTTAGCAGTCTTATTTATATGAGTTGGCTGTTCTTAATGACCGCAACATAGTTTGCACAAGGGTCATGCATTATAAATAGTGTCCAACCTACGTGTAAGCAATCACGAGTGAGGTATACTTTTATAATAACGGAATTCAACGAAACCCAGAAATAGCAGGATTTCGCTCCAGATTACATCACATGTTGACATTCTTGATGCTGGGCCTAACCCGACTATATTTACTTTATGTTGCTGTATCAAATCGTAACACGATGCATGACCATTCTGCCAGCCAGTTTACTTCTCGCGAAATGGTCCTTTTAGCTTGTAAACCTTTAATCTGCATCATTTTCGTGTTTTCCTTTATTCTAAGGTCGTAGAAGTCGCTTCAGGGATAAAACCACCTATTGTGTTTATAAGACATAAGGGTAGATACTTTTATTTACAGTCTTAAATAATGTGTAGTGTTACATTTTTTAATTTTTCTGTAAATTACTTATAATGAATCTTGCTTAAAAATCAAACCAAAGCCTTGCATACAACTACATATGCACTAAACGAATTTTCTCCCTGTGAATTTAAAAACAAAATCTTACCCTTCACCAGAAACCGGTAATAAGGCACTCACAAAACACTTATTATAAATATAAGCACTTAAATACCGCAATAAGCCGTCAAAACAGATATCCTTTGCACTTACTTCCGTAAAAACTCGAAAATGCCGCCAAAAAAGATGGCGGGTCGAAAAGCGCGGGAAACGGGATGTTTCTGGTCGATCACAACAATGTCTGTGCGAGAATAGAATAGTTAATTGTTTTATAGATGTTGAAATTGAGCTGGATTTCAGCTGAGTGAATTTTTATCGCGGGGTCCGCGTGGCAGGGAGCAGAGAGCTGACGTGACTAAACCAATTCACGTGTTTCAAGTAAATTTTAGGTGGCTGGTGAAAATGTGCGTTGATGTATTTCGGACCGCGTCATTATAAGTATTGCAATCACACGGTGGAAATTATACAGTTATACAGTTTGAGTGACAAACATTTGAGGTCAATATCCTGAACACAGTTGGATCCATTTCCTTTGAACATTTTTATCGAGCCATAACGATCTTGGTCGTAATTTTCTTAAAACGACTTACATTTAAGATTTTATTAATTGTACCTATCTTACTGAGCCAAGGAGGTTTATTTTAATAATTTCAAAAAAAAACGTAAAGATGATAAGAACAAAAAAAAAGGTAGTCAAACTCGGGTGCCAACAGTTGATAGAATAACATAAATTAAATAGTAACGATCATTTGACTTAATGCCACTTGATATACTTTTTTTTAGTTTAGCGATCAAATGGTATAATGATTTGTTGATATAATTTCATAGTTCCACAATAATGCACATTTGAACTAATATACAATAAGTACAGTATTCAGTTACTATAATGCTCAAAATCTATTTAGAGTCTACTTTGTAGTCTTGTCAGCCCTTAATGTAAACCCGCGTATGGGCGGAGGGGCGATGCGGCCCGCGAGCTGAGGAGCAGGTGGTTGAGGTGGCAAAGCCGGCCAGCAAACCGAAGCCGCGGTGGTGAGCGTTAATAGCATCTGCGACGATAAGCGCCGGAACCGTGACAAAAACCATGTCTGCTGCTTGCTTGCTACACGTGGAAAGCATTTTAAGGGTGTGTAACGTTAGAAGATTATATTACTTGAAAATTAGATTGAATGAAAATTTGGTCAAATGAATGAATTAATTATATAACTAGTATAAATTGAAAAATTAAAAAAATACCCGCCTGCTATCAAAAAAAATCTATCATGATATACCTTTTTGAAATCCTTATTATGAGCTCTTTAATTCGATACCCGTATCGCATTATTTGATTTATTTTTATTTTTTGAAACTTCAAACAATGGGATCTTACAGCTACACACAAAGAACACTGGGGTTATCAAGATAAATCTAAAGATATCTTAATTATTTAAATCCATTTCTTGGTTTGGAGGATCCGAGGTAATAAAGGATATTACACACATACCATACGCGCGAAAAGCATAACCCTTCCTGGCAGTCGAGTAAAAAGAGTATTATTATACATATCTACTATAAAAAATTATAGGAAGTGAACGTTATACTAAATATTATCATGAAATATAACATTCAGTCACATCAAATTAGGTTATTTATTTTTATAGCACACGAGTAACCGCCCTCGCTTTGCTTCGGTTTTCTTATTTTTCTACACCTTGGGTTACATTATTTAAGTTTTATTAAGGATCCCTAATTTTTTGAAAATATAATATAGCCTATGTTACTCGGGGATAGTGTAGCTTCCCAACAGTGAAAGAATTTTTCAAATCGGTTTAGTAGTTTCGGAGCCTATTCAATGCAAACAAAAAATCAAATCTTTCCTCTTTATATATTAGTATAGATGAAGCATTTTAGCCGTATTGGGGTGGCTTAGAATACTAACCCTAATCCCACGCCGGATGGGTGTCGTAAGAGGCGACTAAATCTGGCCCGCTGGTGGTAGGTCCCCTCGAGGGATTATACTGGTTATATCCGGTAGATTTCTTTCAAACTTCGTGGACTTATTGAGGACCGATGACGATTCAATATTTAAAGAAAAAAAGAAAGAAAGAAAAGCTAATTACACGCTTTATATTAGCTTTAAACGGTCAGATTTCTTTCAAACTTCGTAGACTTATCGAGGATAGATGACAATTTAATATTTAAAGAAAAAAAGAAAGAAAGAAAGAAAAAAAACTAAATTTCATTTCAAAAATCAAACTAAAAAATGAAAAAATAAAAAAAGTTAAAAAAAAAAAACTAAAAAACACGTTTTTATAGAAAATCCAACTAAAAAAAAATAGAAAATAAAGGGCATCGAACCTAATTGGCACACCTACAAGTCCGCCATTTTGAAAAAACCTCGATTCGGTGGCCAGTGATGAAACATATGTCAATCGAAAGAAAAATTTATTATGATCAAAAAGTATTCAGTGATGAAATGTCGTAAGTGATATACTTTCTGAGATAAGTTATCGTTTACTTATTTTGAATTTATTGGGTCAACAATGAAAAATAAGTACATTATGCCATATGTGTATGTGCTGCATAGGTACTTGATTTATTAATAACGGGTAGGTTTGAATTAAAAAAAAAGCAAAGCAAAAGTAAACTACTAGGTTGTTTTATAAATAATTTATTCACCACCAGTGGCTACAGCTTTGGCAATTACTCTAAACCAAAAGTTATAATTCATAAAAGTTATTGGCTTAGTTTTCTATATCATGTCTGACAATCACTGAATCTAAAAATTCCGCTGGTGATAAAGGCAATGTTTTCTGATGTCGAGCCCATGCCAAGAACCATATAACACACATTATATGGGAACAACAGGACAAGGTTCTTTTTCCCACTATGCATGAGCAGTACCATCCCGCGATTTTATCTCTACCCTTATATTGTTTGTTTGACGAATTTTTTTAATTTTTATAATACATAACGTAACTGAGGTAAGGAAAAAACTGACCGGTACACTTCAACTGCTGTTCAACTGCATTCTTCAACACTTAACCATAAATACGCCATAAACACTGGTCATCCCTCACCTTGATTATGCTGATGTGTGTTGTACAGATTTATCAGAGGAACTTCTGAATAAATTGGAGCGCCTTCTTAATAACTGTATTAGATATATCTTCGGCTTACGTAAGTATGACCACATTTCCCAGTTCCATTCCAAACTTAAATGGCTACCCAATCGATACAGGCGAAACTTAAGAATTCTCTCAACATTTTATGCTATTTTGAATAATGTGTCTTCTCCTGTTTATTTAAAGGAAACCCATAGCACTGCTATTTCGGGAATTCCTTCACAATACAGTTCATACTGTTCTGGAACTCCTTGCTTGTAGACATCAAAAAATCATAGACTACCAAAAGCTCCTTCAAGAAGTCCAGCAGCACTACCTGAAGCAATTAGAATTTTGTCGCCCGTGGTCTTCAACCAGATGTTATATATGTATTTATAAATATTTATTTACTTAATATATAAGATGTTTATATGTAAATATGAATAAAACTGTATTTATTTAATTTTGTTTACGTATATTGTGATTTTATTTGTATATAGTAATTATTCTAAATATTAATAATATTTCACACTCATAATATCTCCATATATTCACTAGAAATAAAAAGACAATTAATTACAAATGTTTTATTTTTGTACGGTTTTGAACTCAAATATCTCAGAAAGCATATCACTTACGACATTTTATCACTGAATACTTTTTGATCGTAATCACTTAGACTATCGACTTACACATGTTTTATCAATATCGGCCAAACGATGTTTTTTGCTTTATTTTCCTACGGTTTTGAACTCAAATATCTCAGAAAGTATACCACTTACGACATTTTGTCACTGAATACTTTTTGATCACAATCATTTATTCTATCGATTGACACATGTTTCATTACTGGCCGCCGAATCGAGGTTTTTTCAAAATGGCGGACTTGTAGGTATGCCAGGCTCCATACAAAAATGTTGGAAGCCCTTTGAATTAAAAATCGTGTAATTGAATAAAAGCGTGGGGTGCATGGTGTCAATGAGTAGAAGGGATAATATCTTTAAAAGCACCCCACGCTTTTTTTACAAAACTATCCAAACTATCTAATTCGTGTTTACTACTAATTTTTTTTTAACTCATTTGAATTAATATTTCAGTTAAAAGTAGAACCAATAAGACATGTCTAAAAAACCCGACCAAGTAGGTACATGTAAATTAAAATCCATTTATCTCAGCGCAGCGATTGGCTTACCACATATGCAATAAGGTACTACATACTTGATGTTACTAAAAGTAGGTACTATTATTTCTTCTGTGCTAAAAATAAACCTTGCATTTAAATAAACATGGTGTGGACAAATCGATATTGTTGAATTAATCGATGATATATCTTAGCATTATTTATAGTCCTCAAATTTGGAACGAAAGGACGTCAGATTCGTAAATTTATATTTCTTAAGTGTATTGAACTGTAAATCTCAATCAAAATAAATCTGGTGATGCGCTCTTGCGTTCTCTGATTTGTTGACAATTGATAGAAAGGTTGCCAGATAGCCGGGAAACCCGGGACTGTCCTGGAATTTTACGTCTTATCACGTGTCCAGGAATTGGACTCCTATGACCCTCCAACAGCCAACAGAAGGGCGCAAAAGACGCCACCAGTAGACACAGGGGCGGCTGAGGAGCATTTTTTAGAAGAGCGCCACGTTAAAATTTAAAGAAGTATGTATAAATGTCAACAAAAGGGTGCTCCCGCCGGCCCTGCCGCCACAAACAATCCACGTCAGTGCATCGAAGTCTAGTAGTATTATCCCGGAAATGATAAGACTATATCTGGCAACCCTACTTGACAGTATTTAGTGCAACACAATGATATTTTAAAAATATCTTTGGTGCAACATTCGTTTGTGTACAAATGCCAAATGTACACAACATAAGTAGGTATTATAGAAAATCCCGACTCAAATCTGACCAATGAGCTCCCTGCTGTGAGTTTCTAAATGTGGTTTCTTGACGAATCCAGAAGATTATGGAACATCAGGTAAAACATAGACATCAATAATTATATGACCTTGACGCCTTTCAAGGTCATATTAATTAGAAAGAAAGAAAGAAAGAAAGAAAAGTTTATTTCACCTAAATTAACTACAGTAACAAATTATAGCGAAAAACAATACAACACTTAGATGTAAGATAATTAGGTGAAAAGGGTTCACGCTCAGCATAATGGTCGCGGAAAAACCACGGCCGCTGGTTTTCAGAGTGACCCTCAAATTATGCAGTTCGGATGATTGAGGGTAACACACATATTAACAGGACAATCCGACTCACTAATAAAAAAAAATCTGAAATCTGATTACTGATGTCAGTGTCTTAAGTGGACAGTTTCGTATGGTCTAACTTTAATTTTTCTTTCTAACCATTATAGAGCGGGCGCTGAGTACTTAAATTGAGTATGAAAAATATGAGGGACGCATACTGAAAATTGTTTAAGCTCAGAAAAGCTTGTAGGTTATGAATATCCATGTTGCCACAAAGTTTTCTGGTCCCATTGTTTTAAGCGGCCGTCCCTTTATACCGGTGCCAAAAATAGCCCAAAACTGGGTTCGGTAGTTATTGAGATCTTTTATTTAATCAGCGGTGTGTACCTATCCTGTTGCTTTTATATTTAATTATAGACTTTAATGTTTTCTATACTTACATTATATTTTTTTTCCCGACTGAGGGGTGCAAGTGCACCCTCTTGCACTCTGCTGCCGACGGCCATGCCTCCACAGTACATAATATTCCGACTGAGGTTGTTAAGTCCGCTATGTTGTAAATTGTAATCTAGAATTTAACATTTAGTTTTTGTTTGCATTTTGTTTGCAATATTTTTCATCTCTTGAACATGACACGAGTGGACAGCCATTTTTAACCCATGACTGGAATTACCAATTTTTTTAGAACAGTATTTGTTTTGGTTTGTAGGTTTTATATATTTATTTACATGCATTTATGTAAAACAATCATTTACAGGAGGAAGACAAGATCGGAATCTACGGGCTTCATCAAAACACCACCTAACGTGCATTTACCGTAACTAATACAGGAGCCATTGTACTTGGTACACAAATGAGATGAGATGAGATTTTATCTGTGTGAAAAGTTCAATCTACTACCAATAGATGGCGTTTTATAGGAAAAATCGTACTGTACACGCCGAATCGTATAAAGAAGTTCAACCTACTAAAACAAGATGGCGTTGCACACGCAAAATAATTATTAAATAATAAACGCTAACACACTCGTACCCCCGCGCCCCACAGTAGTTTTTACCTGTGTCGCGGGTGGCATGGACGACACATATAACTCATCTCAATAACACCCATGACCCGAGGTACAAATATTTATCTGTCACATAAATATCTGCCCCGGCCGGGAATCGAACCCGGGACCCCTCATTTCGCAGGCAGGTTCGCTACCAACTAGGCTACAGGGTCTAATTACTCGAATACAAAGACGTACACCAAAGTACTTTAAAATAAAATAGCAGAAAACAAAAAGAAAAACTTAAGTTCTATAATCTTTGGTTGTTATAGAGAGATGTAGTTAAGTGTCACTGTTTTGATATACCATAACTTATTATGATGTAGTCAAAGAGATGTGAAGTTGCGAGAGATATTAACGAAATATATGCGACGGAAAGAGATAGCTATCTGTTTACGTGTTCCAAATTGAAGTTGCAAATTGAAGAACGCTAACGTAACAAAGAGTAGCCAGTTAAGCAGAAAGGACACGAAATAAAACTAATCTATATTTATATAATGACAATACTATTTATTTATTAGTAGGTAAAGTAATATCACACATTCCTATAAAAAAAAAATTTTTAAATTATATATACTTTTTTAATTTTCCAGAACTCAAGAATTAAAATCAACAATCAACTGAAAACTGTATGGAATACCCGCCAGAAATACTTATGTGTAAGCCATTGGCGTATAGACCAGTGCCGATAATTTTTGAAACGAAAAAAAATTATAGTAGGATGAAACCCATTGCAAAAGGAAGAGAATATAACGAAAATTATAGGAAAAATAAATTACGGGCGATCTGAGGTCGGGAAGTGGGGGTTTAAGGGTAAAGGTTGTTCCTTTTGCAATAGGTTTCATTCTACTATAATTTTCTTCCACTTTTTACCGTTTTTAGAGCTATCGGCACTGGACTAGTAGTGATATTTCAATACTTCAAATTATGAAAGACTATGATGGATGCCATTTGTACATAGGAACCCAGGCTATTCACATAGTGTGTTTCACGTAAGTCTGCACTTGAAGTAAATGTTGGTAGTATTTCGCTATGTTGGAAACTCCTACGTCAAGTATAAAACGCACTACAGCTTGGGTGGTTTCTAGAAATTAAATCCATCATAATTTAATTATAATTAGAAGTGTTGCGAAATGACAAAACTTATTGACACGCATAACTTGAGCCTTTGAGAAAAAGTATATGAAAGGAAATTTTCTAATTGCCACTGGTATTTTTTTCTAAAACTGTCTCAGTTATTTGTGCCATTCTTAGTTTCTTCAACGTTAAGTTGTCCTTCTTCAAGATCTTTTGCATAATTTTCAAGCTTACGATTTTATTCTTATATCTCCTATTTTGACTTTTAAGTACTTTGGTTTTCTTTTGTAATACTTGTTTTTGTAAAGTTAGCTTACGCACTCGTGACTTAAGTACTGCTACTGTTGGGGTATCGAAGATAGAGTCCGTGTCTGATATATCGACTCCATCAAGACTGTTAGGTGATGCAGGTTGTAGAACTTCATCCTGAAAATTAAAAGAAGAATTATTTATAAGTAGCGTTCTGCCTACCGCTTCGTCCAGGTTTTCCTGGCTAATAAGTACCTATAATATGTTATTCTAGATCATGGTCTATCTTTGTTATAAATTTTATAAAAATCCATTCAGGAGTTTTTGCGTTAAAGAATAACAAACATCCTCATAAACAAACTTTCTCATTTCTAAGTATTTTTTATGAAAATACCCGGCAAACGAGCTGACGATCCACCTATAATGGTAAGTGGCTATCCAGAGCCGGCGTTTGGGGGGGAGGGGCGAGGTGGGGCGACGGCCTAGAGCGCAAAATTTGGAGGGTCGCCACATTTGGGGTGAGGAGCAAAAAAAAAGGAAAAATAAAATTCTTAATAAATGTTCCCATTGGTTCAGCAAAATTTTTTTCAAAAAAGCTCGATTTTTATTTTCTTACGTGGGCGCCACAATATTCTTGTCTAGGGCGTCACTGACTCTAACGCCAGCACTGTGGCAATCGTTGCCCAGACACAGTTGACACCCGACGCATTATTGATGTGTTTCCAGACAAGAAAGAGAGAAGAAAGAGAAAGAAAGTAATACATAGTAGGACTTCATTTACAACCATTCATGTGTAATGTTTCATCTGTTATTACTTAGGGGCCATCCATAAATTACGTCACAAGTTAGGGGGGAGAGGGGGGTCGATGTAGTGTGACATTGTGTGACAAGGGCTGGGAGGGGGTCCTAAATTTCGTGACGTCACATTTGAAAATCGAATAATTGGTATGTAAAGATAAATATTAAAAAACAATTAATGGAAATAAATCTTATTTCGGAACTGCTGTTTTAATTAATTTCAAGGAGTAAAATTTCATAATGTGACGTCACACTACGAGGGAAGGAGGTCTCACAAATGTGACCAGCTGTGACAAAGAGGGGGGGAGGGGTTAAAAAATCATGAAATGAAATGGCCCCTTATTACAAATTATGTTTCTACACAACTTGTCTCTTATACACTAATATTAAAAAAGTAATGAGCTGTTAATTACCGATTCGACTACAGGCACGGCAGTTTTTTTAAGATACATGTATCCTTTGGTAGTAGTATATTTATGTTCTTCTTTGAAATGTGCTGAACAAATTTTACTACTTTCTGCAGGCATCCAGTTATATTCACTGCGTTGTGCTTGTACAATGCGTATCCATTTAAGACGCATAAGCTCATCACTTGGAAATCTAAAAAAAATAAAAAATAAGAGGGAGGGTAGTAATAAACCATATAGTTTGCAGTTCATGAGCTAAAACCATAGATTTAGATAGGCTGAAACTCATTGCACGACCATCGAGTTCACAGGGTCTGTTCTTTATGGAATTTACGTATTATCTTGTCTTCATTCGTAAATTAAATGAGTATTAAAAAAAATATCTGATCAATAACAAAATCAATAACAAAAAAAATAAAGCTGAAATATTATAATGAATAGGTACACTAGTTTATAGAATATAAATAATGATGGAGAATGCCTACTGGTGATGCCTTATTGGTATTAGCGACGGTGGCTTGATGATAGACTATTATTTAACTTGAAAAAAAAAGGGGAAAACCACGGACCTAAAAAAAAGACGGACATAATCCCAAGAACAAATTTAGTGAAGCACCCCTAGGAATACCAACTCTGTATTCGTACAAGTACACACACCCACACATTGACACCATACGGCTACGACATTGACACCATCGCCAATCAAAAATTACAAAATTACGCACACATGGTAAGCGAGCTGTCAGCTGTCAGCTTCACTCTCGATTAGACAAGGTTACGTCTGTTCTTTTTTTATGTCTGTGGGGAAAACCAACACATTTTTACGTAATTTGAAAAGATATCTAGCTAGGTAAATGTTTATTATTATACTGGTTTAAAGTTAGCGCCCGAGCGCAGTGAGAGTAGGTTGTGCAATAGTAGACCACTTTACGACACGAGTACCTATCGTATATTTTTTGACGTGACAACATCTATAAATTGGTTGACTCGGGTGTCATTCACGAAAACTGTGTAACGACCAAGTAAGATTTGCCGGAATGTTACCATGCGCGCGCAGCATTAAAGAGAAAGGCTCGCTCAACCGGCGCGCGCCTTGCGTCTCTCTTCTACGCGAGCGTTTCTGGCGTCGGAGTAAGAGAGAAAGCGGCAGAATACAAGTTCACATGTGATGTTCCAAAAACTTATACCACGAACAGACGTTGTCAAGTTAAATCTCCGTCCGTATACCGACTTAACAGACATCTATTTTTTTTTTTAAAGAATGTTTTTTAACTATGCTTATCCAATAACTATGCATAAGCTCATCATTTTACAAGAAATCGAAAACTTTATATCTATAAATCTTAGAGTTTAAATCTTGGGGATACACGTATACATCACACAAAGATTTAATTTGGTTCAGGTTACCTACTATACTATAGATGTTTTGACTTAGTGCCCTACCTCACCGAGACGCCATCATGGCGACGTCGCCGGCTACTTATCCAATCAGTTAATATTGAAATGTATGACAGCTACCTCACTTGGCGACGGTTTGGCAACGTCGCCAATTTGGAAGCGTAGCCACGACTGCCAGCGCGCTGTGTGGAGTCTGGAGACTGTGGCGAGCTGGCGACGTCACCAGTAAAATGTACACGTGTAAGTTGCACCTCCCTCACTGAGTAGCAACCGGCCGCCATTTCGGGCGTTCGGTCAACTTTTGTATGGAAAAATTAGTTTCGATACAGAAAAAATTATTGCGAAAATTCATAATCGTCCGTGTTTGTGGGATAATGCATAAGATATTTTATAAAATCTTCATAATTATAGTTAAAAAAAACACATCGTCTTCGATCTGATGAACAAGGATGAATCCACCATTTCCTTTTTTTTTCTTTAAAAAATAAGCGCGATCTCTTCTACGTCTATTTCTGACATCATAATCGAACTGACTGAAGAGAAGCCATGGCTACACCATTTGGCTACCTTCAGACGCCAAAATTAAATGTAGCCGTGGCAACTACGCCGGCGACGACGTCGCCATGGCGTCCCGGTGAGGTAGGGCACTTACCTACGATTTAACTTCTGCGTAAATAGTCTATGACGAATGGCATGTATGGCACATGCATCAACATTTTTATACTTATCAATTTTAAAACAATTATTTTTTAATAATAGTGAAGAGTAAAGTAACGTTTTGTATAACTATACCTATGGTATGTAACGCCATCATTCTTGGTCGATTTGGAGGAATAATTAGTACAAAACCTTAAAACACAACTCGGCATTTTGATGGCAATATAAAGACACCTTCACTCCAAGTTCAAAGGCAGCTGTCAAATGGCTGTCAACTGTAGAAATGAAATCGCTACAGCTGGCTCAATTCAATTCCAGTGCCCTCTTTGTATTCGGGAGGAGTAGTTACTGCACGATCTATAAACACAATTCGGCATTTTTTTTAATCAAACACATAGACCTATATGTAGGTCACGGACCTAAAAAAGACGGACGTAATCCCAACAACAAATTCAGTGAAGCACCCATAGTAATACCAACTCTCTATTCGTACAAGTACACACACCCACACATTGACACCATATTGCTTCAATCGCGAATCAAAAATTACGCACACATGGTAAGCGGGCGGCCATTGCTATGCTTCACTTTCTATTAGACGAGGTTACGTCTGTCTTTTTTCAGGTCCGTGATGTAGATAGGTATATATATACGATACTATACTAGACAGGCTGTTCAGTACTAAAAGTTTTGACACCTACGTTGACACCGGATGGTGCCAACGCATTTTAGTCGGCTGCGAGCACGCGAGACAAGTAGATGTTATTTTTGAAAAACCCCGACCGTTCCAGAACACATAATAATGCATATTGTTTATTGTGCACAGTTAAAACTTCTTCCTTATTTACGTTTGAACTTTAATTGAGTTTATTTAAATCATAATTGGTAAATACACAAATAAAAACTATATTTTTACTTACATTTATAAAATTATTTGGTGCAAACTGCAAAATATTTGATATCCGCCATCTTGAACCGAACTTGACCGAACGAAGCGCTGTCACAGAGTATGAAAAATGCTTGAAAAATGTCACACGGATTTTGTTAGTACAGTGCGCCCAACTTATCTGTGAAATAGCGAAAATTGGAACTAATGCTGCCCCATTCTTAAGTTCTTTGTGTTAATGTCAATGAATGACATTGACATTTACTACGTCTCGAATTGCGTCCCAGTGATTGGTCGAATGCGTTCGACAGCGCCCTCCCTCAGTTCACAGATAAGTTGGTCGCACGTAACAGCCCGTCTATATGTAACATATTTGTCTATGATCAAACACTGCTGCTTATTGATTAAATAAAAAGTGTCCTTTTTCTTTAATCAAAGCTGCTGCTATTGACTGGTATTTAATATTATATAGTGTTTAATCTATGTACTGACCGAATGAAATTATGACAATCAGCTTAATAAGAACGACTCAAATGGCGTGGGCAGTGGGCTAGTCGGTTATCACGTCACCATTCACCATAATTTACTTCTCTTCTGCCAATAATAATAAACTATTTGAATTTGATCACTTGACTGAATTTGATTGTTATAATTTTGTTCATGTTTAAGAATTATTAAACAAGTAAACATGAAAATTGCTGAACAATGCCATCTATAAAATCCTTACAAAAACAGAAACTTGCTTTGCATGTCATACTGAAACAGCGCCATCTTTAGTCAACAAATGGAACTACTGCAGCGGATTGCGATTTTAGTTTGTCTCGTACCTTACAGTGATGATGCAATAGATGTCGCTACGTTTATCCTTTTATGAACGTGAATCAGAGAAGCGTTATAATCCTGTAGAAAGCAGGAGAGAATGATAACTTCTTGTTTTTATCGTTTTACTTCGTAGGAATCCTATGGTAGAAGGAATAGCAATTTTAGCAAAACTCTGTTTTTCTTGTAGATTGTACTTTGTACATTGGTGCTAATCGTGAATCCAACTTTTATGAGGCGAAAATTTTTAGTTTTCCTGATGGTGGCGTAAAGATGGCTATTGCTCATGGACCTAAATAATAAGTCTATGCTATTGCTATTACCATCCTAGGTCAGGTATAGTACGTTCACGTAAAAGAGTACTTTATGAACCCTTTCACATCGGTCCCTTTTAAGAATAATAATAACCCGACCGCCATCACTTGTTGGTAGTCGAACAATAATTACTATGTATTTATAGCTAAAAAAAGGTCATCGTGTGTCTATTTGTCTATAAGAAGTAGTAAGTACCTATTTATATCTAAATAATTCTTGACAAAAAATAACTGACTTCAAAATTAGGGATAACTCAAAAACTACTCGTTAGATCTGGCTCAAATTCAAGTGGGACCACATGACAAGCACCAGCTTTTCATTAAAAAAAGAATCATCAAAATTGGTTCACCCAGTCGAAAGTTCTGAGGTAGCAAACATAAAAAATACAGTCGAATTGAATACCTTCTCCTTTTTTGAAGTCGATTAAAAAAAAGGTCATTGGGCGTAATCCCGTAGTTTTAATGAATTGATATACACAAGTAAGTAAATTTTTATACCAAAGCAGCAGAAAACGGAACATTTAGTACAAAACGGGACTTTTTTTATCGCGCGGTGGACAGCGGGACAGACAACTTCAAAGCGGGACAGTTCCGCCCAAATCGGGACGTATGGTCACCTTACGCATAATTGTAACGTTTGTGCGAGTTTTTTCTTTTAGATACAAAAAATTTTACTTACATGTATGTTATTATTGAATCATATACCTATTTACGATATAAAAATTATTTTTTACGTTTGAAATGTAATGTTGAATGGCATGGAGTCCATCCATCCATCCATCCATCAGCCTTTGGAAGTCCACTGCTGGACATAGGCCTCTCCTAACAGGGGCCACTCTGACCGGTCCTGAGCCTTCTTAATCCAGCGGATTCCCGCCGTCTTCTTCAGGTCGTCAGTCCACCTGGTCGGGGGGCGTCCTGTGCTCCTTTTTCCGAGGCGTGGTCTCCATTCCATTCAGGACCTTTCCTCCCCAACGGTTATCGGTCCTTCGTGCTATATGGCCAGCCCATTGCCACTTCAGCCGGCTTATTCTCCGCGCTATGTCGGTCAGTTTCGTTCGTCTACGGATTTCCTCATTTCTAATTCTATCGCGTAGAGAGATACCGAGCATAGCTCGTTCCATAGCCCGCTGGGTGACTTTGAGCTTATGCATTAGGCCAATAGTGAAGCTCCACGTCTCGGATCCGTATGTCATCACTGGCAATACACACTGCTCAAACACCTTCGACTTCAGGCACTGAGGTAACTTTTTGGACGACAAGATATGACGTAGTTTCCCGAACGCAGCCCATCCGAGTTGGATTCTACGAGTGACTTCTTTCTCGAAGTTGGACTTACCCATTTGGATCACTTGTCCTAGGTAAATATATTAATGTAGTCGTCTACAACTTCGAGAGCAGCGCCGTCAACAGCAACCGGTACGGGTGTGACATGGACATTCGACTGGCATTGAGTAGTTCGATGGCATGGAGTAGTATTACTATTAAGTAAGTACTGTTTAAATAATAGGTAAAGGCTGGTGTAACGCCATACCAAGCTCGAGGATACGGGTCCCTTAGCTAGGCTACAGTGTCCCCATCGACTGTAAGTAAAAATTCGTAAAATGTTAGGATCAGAACATGTTTCGAACCCAGTCAAGATAGGGGCCAGTCAATAAACGATACAGGGCCCGACTAAACAGACCTGTTTGGCCACTGCTATTAAATTACGTTAACAGAAACACAATTTTATTAGAAATCACATCTTTTTCTACTTAACTAGATATCTTTTTTAAAGTATGCGTACACACTACACAAACAACGGAAGGCGTACGGCCGTACGCTAACAACAAAATGGCGTGTATTCTGGCTATATTCTACGCATGAAATTCGATTGGTCGCGGCCAATCGCTTCGGTGTTGGGTAGGGCCTCCATCAGAACGGAGCCTTGTGGGATAAGACCGACTCCTAATTTAAATTATCCTTCTTGTTTAATACAATAAATATGAAGGTTTGTATGCATGTTTGTTACTCTTTCACGCAAAAACTACTGGATTTTCGTGAAATTTATAAAATACACAAGCAGGCCAATTTCTGGAATTATCCCTGATCTTATTATCCCTGAAAACCCCATTGCCGCTGGTAGACCGCTTCTTTAGATCATATTTTAATTATAACGGGTACTTACTTAAAGAAACTTTTTTTTTTACTTTGAATAAGCTTAATGCTTGACCACAATCCCACCTGATGGTAAGTGGAGATGTGGTCCAGGATGGTGAGCGCACTAACTTAATAAAAGCCTATTCACGTCATAGGTGGGCGGGAACACAGACGCAGGCAAGCTGTTCCAATCCTTCGCAGTGCGCATAATGAATGACGACGCAAACCTCGTCGTCCTTACCGGCGGGATGTTCACGACGAAAGGATGGATACCCGCCGTGCGTCGTGTCGTACGATGGAGGAACGAAACTAAAAGAGTAAAGAGTTCAGTGCGTAAATATATTGTTTTAACAGTGTCGTATTGTTTCTCCATCGAACGACACGACGCACGGCGGGTATCCATCCTTTCGTCGTGAACATCCCGCCGGTACGGACGACGCGGTTTGCCTCGTCATTCGTTATACGCACCGCGAAGGACTGGAATAACTTGCCTGCGTCGGCGTTCCCGCCAGCCTACGACGTGGATGTCTTCAAGAAAAGAGTGAATAGGCTTTTTCTAAGTTAATGTGCTCAGCATCTTGGACCACATCTACACTTACCATCAGGTGGGATTGTGGTCAAGCATTAACTTATTCGTGTAAAAAAAAAAAAAAAATAAAAAAAAAAATAAAAAAAAAAATTGTATCTTAAGACGGTAGAGAGGAAAACGGCCGTGATGGAATGGAATAGAATTATTTATCATTATTGGTGTCAATTGTCAGTTTTGAATAATTTCTCCACACCATTCACGCCCCCATGACCATGAACCGAGTCATAATATTATCGTTATAAGTTAAATAAAATTAAGTAATAAGTTCAAGTAACATTCTTTCCTTGGTTTTCTCTCATTTTTCTTGGCTACGAATATAAATAAATAAATAAATAAACGCTTACACACTCATACCTCCGCAGTGGATTATTTACCTGTGTTGCGGGTGGCACGGACCACACCTAATTATAACACATCACAATAACACCCTGAACCCGAGTAAAATTATTTATCTGTCACATAAATATCTGCCCCGGCCGGGAATCGAATCCGGGACCCCTCGCTTCGTAGGCAGGGTCACTACCAACTAGGTTACAGGGTCGTCAAGTCTAGATTACTATTACGATACATATGTGTAGTTATGAATAAATAATTTAGAATTTTAATATTTACTAGTCAATGGGCGACTGTAACCGCATCGTCTGCTTGTCGGTTATTCACATAAAGTGACCAGTGTAAATTGTTTTAGGATTATTTGAAGAAAATAGTACATTATGATACAAGTGTGGTATGTTGGTCATTACACTCGAGGTGATATTGCGCAGCGCGAGCCGAAGGTGAGTGCTGCAAGAAAACCGAGAGTGTAATGACCAAACCTCACGTGTGTCATACGACGTTTTTCAACACACTTACGAGTAAAAAAACAAAACTTGTTAATCACTTATTCGTACTCAAATAAACAATGCTCATAGACCAGACGGAAAGTTTGTTAAAAATGGCGCGCTCCGCGCTGATATTTTTTTTTCTGCGCGCGGCGTGTTAGCTATGCGCGCGCAGATTGGAGCGTAGGCACGAACAATTACGCTAAACAGCCAAAACGCAAAATGTAAAAAAATCTAATATTTATGTATTTATGAATTAGTTTCACGTTGAATTATTAATTAAAGTAAATAAGTTGTTGAAAATTTATCATATTCAACACTTCTTTTTTTTTCAAAAATAGTGTTATTTTTAATCTTATGTTGAAACGAAACGTATCTAAGTCAAAACTTTTTCCGAAATTTAAAAATAAAACTATAACCCGGCTAAGTTAAGAGCAAATAGAATGCATAAATAATATCTTTCAGCAAGGTACAAACTTAATTTGATGGAATATAAAATAAAACACTAGTGCGATCAAAAAAAAAAGCACAAGTGTATAATACCATGGTTTATGCGTGTAAAAGCCATGTGATAAAAACCAATTTATGAGCAAGGGTGTTGAAAAATTAATTACTGTCGCACTGATATTAATACATATTTAAACATTCCTAAGAGTAAGCACGTCAAACCGTTAATAAAGTTTTCACTTTAGGACTGTCCCACAGAATCCAAAACGTGTGGCAACCACATTATTGAGTGTAGAATCTTGAGGAGCGAGACAATCATTGCACAAATTATTGGAGTAATTTTGTTGCTGGACAGTGGTCATTTATCGTTGGTAAGAAATAAGCCTCTTGTAAGTGCTTCGGTGTTTGTTAACATTTAATTAAGCTGATTAAGGGGGGGGGGGTTCCAAACTTGTATACGAGTAGGTACATGTGTTATCTTGCGAATAAAATGTCATACATTGTCATATGACGACCCCTGTGGCGCAATGGTTACGATTACGATGCCAGATCGCCGCGCCATGGGTCCTGGGTTCGATTCCCGGCGAGGCAAAAACTTGAATGATGAGTTTGAATTTTTGTCCTTGGTCTGGGTGTAAAATGTCCTTGTCTTTGTGTGTTGTCCATGGCACCCACAGGGAATCCTAGTGTGTAGCCTTATAAGTAAGTATAACACGTTCATTATTCACCGATATTGCCTTTCAACAAGTTCAGCATTTCATGAAATGGCTGACAGTTTCATAAAACTGTTAATAGAACAATCGGACGATAGTACCTACCTACACAGGTTCACGCACATAATATGTCCGTATTCAAGTTACAGCACTAAAACTGAAAGTTGAGTTAGTGCGTCAATACACGGACAATAACATATCGATGTGTGATGTGTGCACACTACATTACTATTGAGTACTATTGACTACCACACTGCGGCTCCGTAGGCTGTTTATACACGTGCGATTATTACAATACAATATTCATAACTTGATTTCTTATTGTTAGATGTGTAGCCTCAAAGCAACTTGCCTGGGAAGCGGCCGAGCTCCAACTGATCTTGTCGGAGCATTTGTGTACATGCTGTACGTAGCGATCTTTGAAAACTTCGATAGCGTGATTCAGGTCGGCGTGACGTCACCGTGTGACGTGTGCGTGTCGCCACACTTACAATTAAAGAAGTAAAAAAATCGACAGTAATCATCACTTTTCATCAGGTGACTATAGCGCTCGTTTGTCCGGTATTTATTAAAAAATATTCACTAATACCGAAAGAGAATTAATACTTGCATTTTTATCGCTCAGTATAAACGTACGTAACTTGTCTTAAGTTTTTAATCGAGATTCGAGCAACAAGGAGAACCTATTCTGATATGATTAAAACTTTCAATATCTGTTTAAATATTTTTTAAACTTTCTTTTAATACAGGTGAGGTTAGATGCATGCACTTGATGATGCTTTAAGTCGACCCTGATGTCTTGCCAGCAAGACGCAGCAGCAACATTAGCGATGACTTACCAGCAGCAGAGAAATCGAGGAATATGTTTGGTGAATGGTAGCTTGGCTAGGCCAGGATAGAACTTCAACAGGGTACACTTCTAAGAAATCGTGTAATCAATTACCCGTATCGGTGTATAGATTTCTCTTCCAATTATAATGTAAATACAGGATATTAACTATTATTAACAAATGCGCTTTCCTATCCAAGAATATAGTCACTTACCAACAAGTAACAAAGTAGTAGTAAAATTTTAATTAAATTTATAGTTGAGCATTACCAATATCACGTGATCCGTCTTCAAATACCTCTTCGAAGCTTACAGATATTATAGTCAAAATTATCTAAGATGCCCATAATGATAGCTGCTATTTATTAATATGAACTAGCCTTGTATGGGTGTCTTTGAGCGAAATGGAATATTCATTTACTTGACATGAATAGTTGAATACTTACGGCAAAGGATTTTGCCAAAATTTGTTAAAAATCCCTTACTCATTTTCATAGGCGTTAATTATAAATCATATTATACGTTAAAATGTAGTAAAAATCCGATCACATCATAATTTATGCAAAATTTAATAAAAATATATGACGTCGAAACAATCTTATATGAAGTAGCCTAAATCTAATCTGACGTAGGGTGATGTGACGTCTTGAAACCGTTTATAAAACCAGTCATAATCGATACATTACTATAATCGAAATTTAAAAATGAAAATTGATTAATTTATTTACATTATTAAAAATTATTTGCTTGCATTTGAATTTAAAATTAAAGGGGCCATTGACGGAACGATCGATCGGTGCGATCCGTCGTTGCAGACCGATCGCACCGACCGATCGGCAGTGTATGTCAAGATCGTTAACGATTTGCTTGGTCGCAGACGATATCGGTGATCGCAACAAAAATCCATGCAATCACGAATATCGCAGCGATGAATCGACTGTGTGTGGACCTTTGCGATCAGCGATGCGATATTTGTCTCATTCTGATGCCGGCCGCCGCACGCGTCGCATGTCTTCAATGCCTTGGCTAGTGCGTTACGTAGGTAGTAGTAGGTACTACGTAGTCTACGTACCTACCAACACTCGATGGACGAAACAAATAAATTTTTTTTGCCGTATTGGGGCGGCTTTAGAATACTAACCCCAAACCCACGCCGGATGGGTGTCGTAAGAGGCGACTAAATCCGGCCCGCTGGTGGTAAGGCCCTCGGAGGGATTATATTGGTAGTATTGATTTTAATTGTTAATTAATACCATTATTACTATTATTATTTCTCCATGGGGTTCACTTTTACTTTTACTTTTCGCTTTTACCTTTGGTGTTGCTGATGTTCATGGGCGACGATAGCCACTTACCATCAGGTAGATCGTCAGCTCGATTGCCGGCTATTTCCATAAAAAAAACTTCGTGGACTTATCGAGGACCAATGCCGGGATGACAATTCAATATTAAAAAGAAAGAAAGAAAGAAAAAACCTAGTTACCAGCTTTATATTAGCTTTAAACGGTTAGACTTCTTCCAAACTTCGTAGACCTATCGAGGACCGATGATAATTCAACATTTAAAGAAAAAAGAAAGAAAGAAAAAAGAAATGTTCGGTTATGTTTGGTTTACACGTATTAAGTAGTTAAGTAGTTAACTAAATTTTTACTAAATTTTAAGTAAATTAATACTTGTAAACGGACAATTTAGTAGCTTAGTAATTTAGTAGTTTAGTAATCAAGTAGAGTTTTATTTTTTTCTTTTGTAGCCGAATCAAAGTTACTGCCACATAGCTAAGGAAAAGAAGTTCATTTTCCATTTTGTAGGGCACGTATTGAATTATTTAAGCACGTCTTTAACCTTCCGTTTCAAACAAGTAATGTTTGATCGTTGCGATCGATCGTTACGATCGATCGTTCGTGTATGAGCGGCACTTTTGAACCGATCGATCGGTGCGATGTCCGGCAGATCGATCGCACCGATCGATCGCATCGTCAATGGCCCCCTTTAGGTGTCCAATAATACCACGATGAATTAAATGCTAACAAAGGACATTTTCCGTTATGTATGGGCACTTCGTTATGGATGGCCATGGACAGTAACTGCAGATAAAATGTTATAAGTAATTATGTATTTAAGGTTGCGGTAAACATTTTTTTTTTCAATAAAATAATAATTATGTATATATCGTAGAAGGCTAGATTGGAGTGTATACTTTCGTATGTTCAGATCATCTCTGTAAACCATGTATCAAAGAACACTTCAGTACTATGAACATAGATCTCTCTCTGTGGGCGTAGTTATATGTCAGGACTGCCAGGATACTAAATAAAACACACTGTTCGACAGGCACAAGGATACTCTTCGTTTATTGCCTGATAACACTCGGTTTCATGAATTCAACGTTATTTAGATTTTCTTTGGTTTTGCGATCCTATACCAATCTGTCCACCGTAATGTCAATTCTCCTTTTTTTCTTAATTTTGATAGATTACTAAGAACTTATTTTACTATACGCCGACACGGCCATTCTGACAAGACACACGTCCTCGTGTGTGAATCGTACGAAATCGCGTCATTTTGAACGAACGTAACATAAAACAAGATCTTAAAAAATCATTACGAATTTGAATTAATTAACCTGAGCCACGTACCATAGTCGTAAACTTCAACTATCAAAAGTAACAACATAAATTCTGAACGATCTCTGAATCTCGAGTGAGTCCCTCAATCCCCACGACTTTTAAAGCCAACCAATAATCTCCACTGGTGCCATACGCATACCCACCAAGTGAACAACGCCACCTTCACCAGAGCAAAACGCGCATCGCGCACCCACGGACTACTTGTGCTGCCCCAAGAGACACCGATTTCTAACGGGCTACGACTACGTAATTGCCACTGGTGCTGCAAAGTTACTGACTCGAGTTATCATGTTTTCTTACTTCATCAACAAGCTCATTATTAAAATCAAATTCGACTGGTACATGACCTACAGGCATTCTCATTAACTTTCTTTTACTTTACTGCCAAAAGTTACAACAAAGCTCGTTGTTGCCCGAAATCCCGTAAATAATAGAAATAAAGATCCCATAAATAAAAGGATCATCAGTTCATTTTTTAGCACAACCACTGCTTCGCTATGTGTTTTCGCTATGGAGAAGAAGCAGCGGAAGAAACTCCATAACAACACTTTTTTTATCACGGAGCTACCAAATTATTATTTGTGCGATTTTAAAATATTCACGTCACGCATAGGGTCGTTTGGTACGTCGCGGTCGCGGCGTCGTCACCGAATCAAAGCATCTCGTTCGTTTGACTCACTGTCGGCCATTGCTGACGACTCACACGTCCTCGTGTGACCATTCTGTAAAGACAATATCAACATAGTATTTCGTTCGGCTATTCTGACTTCATGAAGTAAGGGAAGTGTATGTGTGTGTATGTTTTTGTGTGTTTGCTCATAATCCCAGATAAAATTTCACAACTTGAATATCAACTATGTTCAATAAAGAATAATTCCTCAATTCCTCAATAAGTTAATCGAAAGGCGTTATAAATTCTCGTCTCTCATTTAAACTGCTCAATTTTCAACGTAAACCACAAGTAACATCACATCAAATCCTAATATTATATCATCATAATTCCTTCAAAATAAACTTCAAAATATTTTAAACCGCTTTTACCAATCAGTATTCAACACTTTTGTTATTGTCCAACCAGTATTTAAACAGTTCCAACTACTATCCAACCTGGATTTGTACACGTTATGTCACAGTTCAACACACAGAAAAATGGCTGAAGGTTGATCATCATCATTAAACTCAAAGCTGAGAACATTATCAAATTACTCCATAAATTAATCACTAATACGTCCATAAATTAATGCTTAGTACACACACTTTGCTTACATGCACTTTGCTTAGTACACACACAACATCGACCTTTCCTCAAACCTCCAACGTCTCCATTGAGCGTTGTCACACCACACAGGACACGCTTATACCAAGCGTTCCCACCCCATGTGTCACTAAGCATTGTGTTGGCCCAACTGCCTCATCACCATCATGCGAAAGGCCGCATTGATCTCTACTATAAACATTTGACCTTCAGACAATTTAAACAGTCACGGATGTTACAGATAAAGAGACCTTATTAAGCCACGCTTAATACGAATTCAACTAAGCATACTGGTTAAACAATTTTTCTCATAACATAACAGATTATAACTCTAACCTAGACTTACCTAACCTTTTTTTTTACCTTACCTAACCTACCCTTTTTTAACGTGTGGAAAGACCTTCGTCTCATCCATCCGGCCACGGGAAGCCGGAGAGATATGTAACCTACCCTAACCTATCATCCTAACTTAATTTAAGCTAAGCTAAACTTATTGGTCCGCAGTTGTTTGGAGCACCGCAGTGCTGTTTAGAATCCATACGGATTGATGTGGATGATGTGTATTCCAAGAGACTCGAAAGTGCTCAGAAACGCTTCTCATAGCATCTTACATTCCCATACAATTTGGGCAAAACTATTCCAAGCTACGCAGATAATTAAAGCACTTTAAGATGTCACTATCGAATCGAACACGAATGCTTGACCTCTCGTTTCTTTACAAGCTTGCCAATGGATTACTTGACGCTCCTAATATTTTCTCTCAACTCAACTTTTTCGTTCCATCCACATTACCTAGATCATCATGGTTCAGAATTCTCAATGACGCACAATGTTATTCTAACCTCGAAAAAAGTACCGCTTACTAGAATTATTCGCATAATTAGGAATATTTCTAATAATTATGACATTGACTTATTCGCAAGTGAAATTCGCAAGTTTCAAAAGGCTTTAATTAATTTGATTTCTTCAGATGCACTCCAATTTTCAATTCAATACCATTATCATTCTTGTTATTATCTTAGCCTATGTTATTATCGCCTTAGTTAAATGCATGACCACCAAGAAACGGCCATGTAGTCTACACCTATAAAATAACACTTATCTTGCTTCAGTTCTTACCTATTGTTTATTTGCTGTAAATGGTTTGTATTATGTTGGTGTTTACTAAATAAAGTAATAAAATTTAATTTAATTTATTTTAATTAATTAGCATGGGCAATTTGTCGTATGATCCTCAAGAAAACATCATTATTTACATACTCTGCCACTGTAAGTGACGTCCATTCGGACACAAACTGTACTCACTGAATAACCTCCATCAATTTATATGAAGAATAGGATTTAAGTTCTAAGACCTGGTGTCTATAAATTTTGTAGTAGCGTTGTAGGATATTTGGAGAATTAAACGTTTTTCTTTCTTTCTTTTTACCAACTGATCAATTAGGTAAACATTAAATTTCAATTCAATCAACAAATAATCATCAGTACCACAGAAATTATTCAATTTACTTTTGAATTAATAAAAATAAAGCTTGACGTCGCATTAACAACTCATCTCGTCATTGTACAGTCAGCGTCAAATAGATGTAAGCGGTTCGGGCAGTCAAATTGATCTCACATACATAAATTCATAAAGATGTACGCAGTCAGAGTATTCATATAGTTGTCAACATCTAAAGTGATCATTAGAACTAAGCAACATAGTTTCCAAATTATTGTAAGTCTTCAGGATGTTCAATTTTATGTTTGCGAACAAAACGGTCAATGGTATCTAGGCACTGATAGTAATACAATTTTCCTTCAGAATTTTCAATGAACAGAGAACTACATATTTCTATAAGTAATAATGATGTATGTCAACTTTTACAAGCGTGCACTGTAACACCTTACGATATGGTCGATTTTGCAACAAAAACGCAAAGGCTATTTTGTTTTTGTCGACAGCATGTAAAAGACAGTTGTAAAATCTGAAAATTGCGGCTCTTCGTAAATAGCTTTTGCAAACGATAGTGTCCCTTGCAGCGGTGACGCCATTTTTGACAATATGGAAATGGCAAAGGGGATAAAATATCACCTTATGAAAAAAATCGGTACCTTTATTTATTATCGGGTATCTTTATTTATTAATTAATAATTAATGCTAATCATGATAAAAATCAGTAAATTAATTTCAATTAAAATCTAGATTTTTCTTGAATAATCAACAAGTTTGCACATCTGAAAGACGGCAGCCTGTACCTAAATGTTATCAATTAAATATGGCGATATTTAATTAATTAACTAATTTATGTAAATGGTTTATGAATCGCAATATGGTAGTCACTTCCAATGTTATAAGTGGCGTCTCCTAAAACGTAGTGATTAAGTACTCTGTGGTCACGTAGTGATTAAGTACTCTGTGGTCACGTAGTGATTAAGTACTCTGTGGTCACGTAGTGATTAAGTAATCTGTGGTCACTTCATAATATAGAAATTATAAAGATGACACTGACAGTCGTCATTAGTATGTACCTACATAACTTGTCAATGTTTCAAATGAGTAATCACTTTGATGAAATGTATTTTGATTAGGTACGTATTTTGACAACTATCGGTCGCGGTGCCTAGATGCCATTGACCGTTTTGTTCGCAAACATAAAATTGAACATCCTGAAGGCTTACAAGTATTTGGAAACTATGTTGCTTAGTTCTAATGATCACTTTAGATGTTGACAACTATATGAATACTCTGACTGCGTACATCTTTATGAATTTATGTATGTGAGATCAATTTGACTGCCCGAACCGCTTACATCTATTTGACGCTGACTGTACCAACAAATTCTGTTTCATGACGTCGCATCAACAACTCATCTCGTCATCGTACCAACAAATCCTGTTTCAACATTTTACCTTCTTAGAATTTAGGAAACGGCACCGATCATTTCCGAGAAAGTAAGAAACACAATGATTTGAAATGGGTATTTGAATTTAGGATCCAGCTTGATCTGATTGCATTCATTATATCTCATCACTCATCAATTTAATCTAACGCTAATTTGATAATATCCTGAATTGTAATAGCAATACCAATCAAACATAATTTCAAATTCTACTCTATTGAAGTGAGTAAGTCTGTAGAAGAGTGGTCTGTAGGCAACACGACATTTCAAAATTTATTTTTCATCATAATTGTCGTCAGTTGTCACTTCGATAGATTGTAATACTTACGTCAAGACATAATATGTCATAACAAATCTTGATGACAATTTTGTCCTACTAACCCAAGAACCATCAAAATATTATCACAAAATTATGCAGGCAAAACACGAAATTAAATAATGTTGCTATTTAAATATGCAGTTACCGTTACTCATCGGTTGAAGATATTAAGTTGCCATTCATTCTACTTAGAAAGAATCCACATTGTGTGATTGCGCGCGATCATTAAAGTTGCCAATAAACAAATCAATATCAATCTTACAAAAGAGCTATAGGTGCCTCAACTACGTAAGGAAGGCTACCGCTATAATCAAGACATCTACATGACCATTTTATCATGTTCAAAATCAGAATGTAATCAATGATAGGATTAGATGCATTATGCTAAAGTGACGTGACTATTAATTGATCACTGGTAAACATCTCGTATAACGTAGCATCACATGGTCTTTCTGTTGCATTATGTTTAACGCTTTAACGGTGTACTGAACCAGAAGAATACCATGTTATAATTGCATCTTTTACCAACCCTAGCAGAATTATCATTAGTTTATGAATATTCAGTTCTCTAAAAGTAAATGAAATGTTAAAGCTTTATGCCAATCATGCCGGGGCTCGACCATGCACAGGTCAACTCAGTAATCAGCACAGGACACAGCGCTCGCAACAACGCCGGCAGAAGCATGTACAACCCGTTGCAATTTAGCAGAAACCAGCTTCGCTCCACACTCGTAGCTATACACATTCAAATCTCGCCATTTTTCCTAAGCTGAAACATTTAAGATAGGTTACTCTCAGTTGCACGATATCGAGCATCATATTCACTGAGGCTACTTATCTTGTATTCCTTTCGTGAAAAACCTGAAACCAAATGCTCATTTCCATTTATTTCTCGGATTTTAGTCATAAGTACCAATATGTGGTGGATTTTTAGATAAAGCCCAACTTCACTATCACACTCCATGATCTCATCATGTCCTTTATGTTTAATTGATTTTGTATCGTTTCTCTTTATAACATTTTCCTTCAAGTTTATTTTAAATGTCATCCGAACTGTTTTGTCCGTCATTTATTTTCCGACATGTATTTCTCAGATTCTCATCAAAGCTGTTTCACAATCTGGGTTTTTTATCCCACGCCTGATATCGTAGAAGGCTAGATTGGAGTGTATACTTTCGTATGTTCAGATCATCTCTGTAAACCATGTATCAAAGAACACTTCAGTACTATGAACATAGATCTCTCTCTGTGGGCGTAGTTATATGTCAGGACTGCCAGGATACTAAATAAAACACACTGTTCGACAGGCACAAGGATACTCTTCGTTTATTGCCTGATAACACTCGGTTTCATGAATTCAACGTTATTTAGATTTTCTTTGGTTTTGCGATCCTATACCAATCTGTCCACCGTAATGTCAATTCTCCTTTTTTTCTTAATTTTGATAGATTACTAAGAACTTATTTTACTATACGCCGACATATACATGAATGTGTCTTACGAAATAAGCAAGAATTTATTCACTGTAGTTTTTTCCTGACGCTCATAATATAATATTAAGTCAAAATATTATAATGAAACTGAGCGGGACTTTCATTCTATCATGATCTATCTTTATTTCTTTTTCTTCTCTTTCTTGGCCGGCAACGCACCAGTGATGCTTTTGGTGTTGTTGATGTTCATGGGCGAATGGATAAAAGAATATTTTATTGAAGTCGTAAATAGGTACATATTAAGAATACGCGGTACGAGATAGCTCAATCGAGGTAGTAGGTAGGTAACTAGGTACCTAAATATTACGGTTTTTAGTTTAAAATTTAATTATCGAATCGATTAGAAGGTCTTATAATTTTGAATCGATTTGTTGTAAAAATTGGTTTCTTTCGTGAACCGATTTTTTTGTACATCTCTAATGTCACTGTGATGGCAAACGACAAATTGGGCTTCTTAGTTCGCGGTGACTATATATATATACACTTACTAGCTGCCCCGACAGACTTCGTTTTGTCAAAAGTTTTTTTTTTATTAAAACCTTCCGTCTATCTCTATCCTATCTTTCAAATTGGATCAAACTGCACACGGTGTGCAAATTTGATTAAAATCGGTTAAGTAGGTAGTTTAGGTGTCCATTGCGGACAAACAACGTGACAGGTAATTTACATACTTTGAAATATAGAATTGTGATGAAACAATGTCCGACAATCGCAATTTCTTACTATTAGTCGTTCATTTGTACGTCGCTTTAGTGTAAGTTGACAATGATTTTATTAACAGCGCGGCACCTGAGGTGGGTCGGATTACCGTCGCTTACCGTCGCTTATCGTTGCGAGTGTTGCGACACCAACACGTCGCGACAATGAATACTTATTAGTTATGAATGATATGATGTAAATCAGTTTCTTGACAGGAAATAATTTAACATAATTTTATAGACAGTATATTCATTGCTGTGTATGAACATGTCATAATTTTAGCTACCTGCCAGTAGCCAGGTTGTTCTAGGAATTAGAATAATGGATGTAACTATGTACTAGCGCTATTTTAACTGCGTTGCTAAGTAAAAAATTGCGCAGCGAGTTTTTTATGGAATTAGCCGGCAAACGAGCTAACTTTCCACCAGATGGTAAGTGAATATCGTCGACGTCGCCCATGAACATCAGCGACACCAAAGGTATCAATCACGGATGCGTTGCCGGCCAAGAAACGCTGCCAAAATACGACTGAAGACTAATGGATTTGTGATGAAACTGATGAATCACTTTCTATAGGATCCATTTGTGAACGCTCGATTTTATGATGATAGTAGTTAGCTAAGCGGGTACAAGTATAATGCATGAGTAACGTCGCTATTAAACTGAGAGATACAGAGAGCAACTGGAGGTTAGGAGGAGATAGGATAGGAGAGTCCTTTTTCAGCAGCGTGTGGTCACTAGCGCGCCGACGATGAAGAGCGTAAGAACAGGCAATTGACCGTTCTGCTCGTAGTCGCTCTGTCAATACAAGACGATACTCACGCTTTTGTTGTAGTCAGAAGTGCTTGACATTTGACATACAGCGTTAAAATGCCTTCGTGTATTATACCAATGTGATTGGTGTAGTGAAACAAAAGATAAACGTGTGTGTATCTATCTATATTTTTTTAAATATCATTGGGTGTACCCCGACTTTTGACGACTCCGTAGCCTAGTTGGTACGATTACATTCGCGGGCGATAGATATTAGGTGACAGATAAATATTTTTTCTGCTAGTAGCAAAATATTCTGGAGCGCTTCCGTGCTTCGGAGGACACGTTAAGCCATCGGTACCGGTTGTTACCGTAATGTAACAGTCGTTAAGTCATGTTGGAGGCCCTTGTGCGGCATGAAAACTTCCGACACTTGGGTTGGCCACTACCCCCTCCAGCAATCCACTCTGGAGCAACGTGGTGGAGTATGCTCTGGGTCTCCTTAAGGGCTCTCCCTTATATTATCTCCTCTTTCAGGGGTCAGAGACTTCTGCTTATTATTGGGCTATTAATGAGTTGAAGTCACCTTCACAAATATTCTCAAAGAAAACTTCTTCTATAGGTACAACCAATTCGTAAAGTTAAAAGCTCCTGCCGAGGGAAAAGAAAGACCGAAAGTATGATGCAGTTGACCTTAAAAGAACGGCGGATGTGCAGTAATTAGTGGACCACAAAATTAGGTCAAATAGAGTACTTTCGGAACAATAACCCCTAAACAATGGACGTAAATAATCAGACGTAAATAAATCCATTTGAAATGAAACGCCGAATTAGACGCTATTACGAATATTTAACTATTGTGTCGTTTTTGTTAACGCCCCAACTCAGAGTCACTTAATGGTTACTTAAATCGCTCCTTAGTACAGACTACAGAAACACAAAAAGTCACTCTCAAAGTCAGTATATGGATATTTAAGGAAGTGTACAAATCTCTTTACTTAATTCATGGACCTAAAAAAAAGACGGACATAATCCCAAGAACAAATTCAGTGAAGCACCCATAGGAATACCAACTCTGTATTCGTACAAGTACACACACCCACACATTGACACCATACGGCTACGACATTGACACCATCGCCAATCAAAAATTACAAAATTACGCACACATGGCAAGCGAGCTGTCAGCTGTCAGCTTCACTCTCGATTAGACAAGGTTACGTCTGTTCTTTTTTTAAGTCTGTGACTTAATTATTTAATGGTTGATTAAAACTGAAGTTTGTGAATGTCAAATCAATCACTCATCATTGACACTGACTGTTAGCAGTACGCCATAAACAAAATGGCGTTACCTCTTTATTTTATTTTAAAGAAAAAGCTATTATACTTTGCAATGTTTTTAAGTACGAAAAAACAATAAACGAATTTCTTATATTTAGTAGTATACATAATAGTTCTAAAAGCATTTAAATAAATATTATCTTTTATTTACTCTCAACGTATTTTACGTGTGACTACAATAACACTCCATCGATAAGGATATTTAACGTTGGTCCGCACTAGATCATTTAAAGACAACATGATAAGATGAACCTGTGGATGAACCGATACTTAACATATTTAAGGCGGGAGTTTCCGGAAAAATTGTGTTTTTGAATTAGTTAAGGACTAAACTTACGACTAAATAGAACACAACAGAAGCCGTGATAGTTCAGTAGTTTAAAAATTGAAAGTCGGTTCTCGTGACTAGGGTTCGAATTCTGAAAGCATAGTGTTACCAGATGTAACAACCAAAGTCCTGTCAGAAGGCCTGATGTCTAGCGGATTAGCAGTCCTGAGATATCGTCGCAAACGAAATAAAGAAATATTTCCAATACAAAACACTTAAGTATATAATGTATGTATTTACCTACCTGAAAACCATAGTTACTACCATAGGTTACTACCATGAAGCTATTAAAGAGCTCTTTAATAGCTTCATGGTTACTACCGTCAACAGATGTTAGTCAGAAGCCTAAAGAGCCGGAAAATTCAGGATATCGTCTTATCCACTGGACGAATTTGACGCGTAGTGTCAAAGTTTTTGACGAAAAATAAAATTAGTGTTGTTTGTGAAAAAACGATTTGGATCTGAATCATGGATATTATGATTTGAACCATGTATTTTTTAGGTACAGTCGGCCGTAGAAGTAGCTTAACATTTTAGTACTTTGTAACAGTAACTGTTTCGACGGTTTCCTAGCAACATCTATGACAAATTCAAGAAATGTAATGTGACAAGGTACTAAAATGTTAAGCTACTTCTGCGGCCGACTGTACCAATAAGTTACTGTTACTATTACTACGGCAATATTATTTCAAAGTGACATTATTTTCTGTCAAATTGGTCCAATAGATTAGTGATTCGACTATAAATGCGATACCTATGATGGTAACTGGTATGGTAAGTTGGTAACCCTATGCATTTTTTATCTATTTTTTATGAATGTATTAGAAATTAATTACTATTGTGAGGAAAACTGCAAGGACATGGTATATTAAAAAAACAATTCGAAATGTATGTGGGACACATATTAGAAGTGGAACTTCAACGGACCAAAAAAATATATAAAAAAAATATTTAAAAAATATTTAAAAAAATATTTCTCCTTTCGCTCCCTCCACTGCTGCCGTCTCTCACCACGCTTTTTCGTGACTGAAAAAATCCTTTTACCCCCTGTCTATGTAGAGGTTTCACTTCAAAAATATTTTAGGACGATGGTATACTATGACTTGTGTTCCGGCTGGGATCTTGAGAGCAAGTTCTACCTTTGTTTTCTGTTTTGGTTCACGCATCACATTTTGTATTACTAAAATTGATTTTAAAAATGTACCTATTACTAGCATATATGTAGAACCGACACCGCAAACACAATGTATGTCCAATGAACTGGCGCCGATCGGCTTCAATTGTCAATGGATTCGTTCGATTTTTAAAGAAAAAAGGGGACTCAATTTTGAAAATAGAACCTCCCGGCGCGGCGTGACACATTTTGTTCGAGATGTCTGTTCTATGACATTATACTTCAATGGTTACTACTAGGTAATTCTATTTTAGTTTGACCACAGATGTCCAACCGTAAAAAAAATTATACAGATCAGTGGTGTCTAGGTAGTTAAGTATAAAGTTTCAATTATGCCACCCACGCGAATTTGACACGTTTATCGCGATACAAACTGACGCTGACGCTCTATATCAAATTTCGCGTACAGACAAAATTGTTTCTAGGTATGAACCTCTAATAAGGCCATTCAGCGGATCCATTCACAGAAGTAATCACCCGTCAGCGCCAAGGAGCAGTGTTGCCAAAATAATGACTCGAATCTCGTAAAACAAACTACGTATTAGCGTGCATTATAATTTTATATCGCCCTGGAGCCAAAGATTCGAAAAAAGAAATCCTTCCGCAAAGAATTTAGGAGTGTCCGCTGAGACGAAATCCGACTTGCTCGTTATAAATTTCGTGTAAGATAACAATATGTGCGTGTGGGTGTGTGGTACAGTCTCTGACGAGTATAGTTACGGTAGAGTATAGTCACGCAATAACGCTAACAAGCGGGCGAGCGAGAGGGAGACGTGAATGTAGAGCGCTGTCCCTCTCTCGACGCTGGCAACATGGCGCGCTGACTCGGGCGCAGGCTCGAATCGTATCGCCTGCCCACTCAAGGTTCGCTGACTGCCGTTCTTTTGTTTTTAATGTTGCCACCTCATAAATTTTCCCAAACATCATGTAATGGAATTCTTATATTTTAAGTAATGTTTTTTATTCTTATTTTAAAATTGTTTTTGTCAAAAATATATCGCTAATTTGTACCTAATGTATATTAAGATTATGTACAATAACATTTTATCTTTTGTCAATTATTATTTTAAGGACAAACATACCAAAAAGTAATAATTTTTTTTAGATTTTTTTATTGTGAGTAATAAAACTTAATCAGAAATTTTTATGGATATAGCCGGTATCCACCTGAGGTAAGTGGCTATCACCGCCCATGGACATCAGCAACACCAAAGGCATCACTGATGCGTTGCCGATCAAGAAAGAGATAAGAAAAAGAAGAAAAGAAAGAAAGAAAGAACTGGCTCTCAAGCCCCCAGCTGGAACACGACGGGTCGTTTGGCGGCTGACTCACGTTCAAGGGTGGTAGCTATCCAGGCGAACCCCATGGAGAAATAATGTAGTATTAATGGTATTAATTAACAATTGAAACCAATGTTACAAATATAATCCCTCGAGAGGCCCTACAACCACGTTAGTATTCTAAGCCGCCCCAATACGGCTAAAATTATTATTTTCATAATAAGTGTTAAGCGCCTTCGCCCTGCTTCTTGGCCGGAAATACGTCGGTGATGTCTTTACTGTTTGGGTGGCTGTGACTTCTAACAATTATTTGAAAGCTTGTCTGTAGGTTTGTCAACTTTTTACATAAAAAAGAAAAAAAGCATACTTTGTAACTAACTTATTTATTTATTCAAAAGTATTCGATACCAAAAAAAAATTAAAGTAAACTGAATAAATTATCTAATTTTTTAATGTATCTAAATACGTATAAGACTACATAGACTTAAATATATAGACGGGCTGTTCCGAACAAAATCCGTGTCAGCTTTTTCAAGCATTTTTAGGGTTCCGTAGCCGAATGGCAAAAAACGGAACCCTTATAGATTCGTCATGTCTGTCTGTCTGTCTGTCTGTCTGTCTGTCTGTCTGTCCGTCCGTATGTCACAGCCACTTTTTTCCAAAACTATAAGAGCTATACTGTTGAAACTTGGTGAGTAAATGTATTCTGTGAACCGCATTAAGATTTTCACACAAAAATAGAAAAAAAACACTAAATTTTGGGGGCTCCCCATACTTAGAACTGAAACTCAAAAATGTTTTTTTCATCAAACCCATACGTGTGGGGTATCTATGGATAGGTCTTCAAAAATGATATTGAGGTTTCTAATATCATTTTTTTCTGAACTGAATAGTTTGCGCGAGAGACACTTCCAAAGTGGTAAAATGTGTGTCCCCCCCCCCTGTAACTTCTAAAATAAGAGAATGATAAAACTAAAAAAAATATATGATGTACATTACCATGAAAACTTCCAACGAAAATTGGTTTGAATGATATTTAGTAAGTAGTTTTTTTTTAATACGTCATAAATCGTAAACCGCAAAAAACATTGATCAAAGTTACAACGAACTACAAGAACTTTTATATTATGTTACTTGCTGCTACGGAACCCTTCATGAGCGAGTCCGACTCGCACTTGGCCGCTTTTTCATACATTGTGACAGCGCTTCGTTCGGTCAAATTCGGTTCAAGATGGCGGATATCAAATATTTTGCATTAAATAATTTTTGAAAATGCAAGTAAAAATATAATTATTTAACAATACATTTATATAAACTCAAATAAAGTTCAAACGTAAATAATGAAGACGTTTTAACTGTGCACTATAAACAATATGCGTTATTTATTATGTGTTCTTGAACGGTCGGGGTTTTTCAAAAATGACATCCACTTGTCTCGCTAGCTCGCAGCCGACTAAAATGCGTTGGCACCATAGGGTGTCAACGTAGGTGTCCAAACTTTTAGTACTGAACAGCCTGTATAGTACTATAGGTGTACCAGAATCTCATGGCATTTTTGACAAGCAGAAAAAAGGGTTTTTAATATGGCAATGAAAATTATTAAAACTATATCAAATTGTCAAGTCAAAAAAAGAGTTGTATAGATTTTTTTTCTTTTTGAAAATGATGATTATTTTCGACTTAATACCGAAAAAAACCTTTACGATCACAAACCAGAAATATTATTTTCAATATTTATCGAAAAACATGTGAGAAAAAAGGTGTATTTAAACGACAATCTACAATATTAATATTATCCATCTCGTAGGATTGACTCGTTTTGATACTTTGTTTTCTTGATTATATGTTCTTAGTAATTAATCTAATTATGATTTCTTTATATGTAAATAGATTTGCAAATGATATTAAAATAAATGATATGAAGAATACAAACATTGTTACAAATTAAAGCTTGCAAAAATGTTGTATATATGACATGAAAATTTATATCATGCAAGTTCACATCACTGAAATATTGGAGGAGCAATTCATTATTATTATCTATTTATTTTCTTCATCAAAAATACCAATATATAATACCTATACAGATGGAAAATTTTAAACTGTTGTAGCATAAATTACCTAGTCACTCTTATAATCAATTATAATATTAAAAATTAATGTGCTTAATTTAACATTGTCTTTTATATATTTTCTCTGAAGGTAATAAACCAGACTTTTAATGTAACCTATTATGAAACTAACACTATGATAAAAATATCAATGATCAAGAAGTTTTATTCAAATTTCCCCAACGCTAGGGAGTGTTGCGTCTCCAATTTTAATTACCCCATTTTTCCATCAGATACTGGTACACCTATAGTACAGTATATATATTATATAAGTCTATGACATTACTATTTCTTTTTTATTCAGTGAGTAGGTACTTTGATATTTAGAAATGAACTAAATATTTTAAATAAATAACTATAAAATCATAATCAATAGGTATTTGTACTTATGTAACTAATAAAGAAGTATGTATTCGAAAACCATCAAATTATCTCAAAAGTTTTTTCCAATACATGAAAAAGAAGAACAAAAACTATTCCTGATCCGAACTATCCGAAGGAAATTTTTAGTTGGATCGCGGCCACCCCGGACCGCAGACGAAAACAGCGTCAAGCCGAGGACCTGCTCAAACCGAACGTCTGCATACCGATCGTTGGTTTTTTATATGCGCACGTCGGTGCACGACCCGTCTCTGTGTGCGACCCAGCGTCGGTGTGCGTGGCGGTTCGTTCTCGCGCGCGTCGTACCATTGTTGTTTGCAGTAGACTCGCGGCGCCCGACCGGCCGTGGCTCGTTTCACGTTCGCTCGCCCCCAACCAAAACTGCCGGCGATAAACAAAATAATGAGTGTACCATATTACGTGCATCGCGAGTGCAACAAGCGACGACAGTGTGTGATAACGAGAATGTAACGTGCGTGTTGTGTTAAACGGAGTGCGTTTTTTGAACGTGTTTTGGAGTTGTCGACGCGTGGTCAGCGCCATGCCCGTTGTGTTTAGGTATGTGCCAACCGATTAATTATGGCCCATCGGTGTTTAAGGGGTTAAGGCCCTCTCGTTGGCTCCCGAGCTGTGGTTGCGTATTTTTTAATCTGTGGTAAATTGTCGCGGGCGCCCGCCTGAAGGCCGAGTCTCGTCGGTTCTTCACTTAGGAACCGGGAGCGTTTCTTAGCGTATCTGCAGCTCCTTGGTGTGTTTTATGTGCATTTGGCGCCGGCTGGGTGTTATCAGCGGTCGGGAAGTGTGTCGGGTAATTTATAATGTAATTAAATACGTTATCGGCTCCGGCTGAACCGATCGGGCAGAGTCAACTGTGAACTTTGCATACACTGAGACGCGATGCACTCGTCTTGCCAAGTATTTCAGAAATGAAGTTCTTGAAATGCACTTAAACCTTACCTAATCAGTTAGCATGGCCAAACTGCGAATATCTAGGGAATACAAAAGTATATCGACGTCTTTTCAAAATTTGTACATAGTTTTACATAAAGTTGCGAAGTATTGTTGCTTTTTTTTATATTTATCCGACTATTTCGGCAAACGAGCTGACGATCCACCTGATGGTAAGTGGCTATCGTCGCCGATGGACATCAGCAACACTAAAGGCATCACCGATGCGTTGCCGGCCAAGAAAGAGAGAAGAAAAAGAAAGACAAAAAGAACTGGCTTTTGCTCTTGCTTTACAATATTTGGTTATTATTTTAATTTAATCTCTAAAAAATCCAAAGGAATAGAAACCTTCCAAATAGATGGAAATCGTAAACTAAACTAAGAAAACCCGTAGGAAACTACTGTAAACTGTAAAGAGCCATAATTATCAATTATTATTAGTGATATTCGCCTTAACTACAAAGTTTACGACTTGAAAAAGTCACTGTTCTCTGAACAATAGGGAATTATCAACAAAAAACTACAGACTATAGTTTCAAGTAACTGTGCTAGGTAGTTAGGTACTTACCTGGTGTAATAAATAAAACAGTAATAGTTATAAAATGCAAAGAAGTTGAAAAATTCACCGCTTTGTTTCGTTGTAAGGTTTTAATACAAAAATTATCGTTTTAATTTAGGTACATTGCACTTATTATATTTATTTATTAATGGCTTAACTTTGAATGATATACCTATTAGCTATAACCATGATACTAGGAGGTACCTACGTACCTATAGACATTGTAGAAGTAGATTCGTATTATACCTACCTACTTAGGTATTGTGAATTGGTTATTTCTTGTTAACGGATCACCCGCGGTCCCGCGCATACGAACGAACCGACGGAAGTGTCGAAGTGAACGATTTCGGCTAGTAACCGAAACAAATTAATTAAAAATTGTTAAACTTTATTAAGTACGTAGACATTAAAGTATCCAATAATAATAATAGGTATTAAGATAATACAGAGTCAAAAAATATAAAATAGGTGTTAGCATAGGAGTAGCAGTAGGTAGATACTAAATAAAATAACTATCAAGAAAAAGTACCTAGAAAGTGGATTGTCTTTTAATTTTAATTGTTACAAGTTGTCACAATTCATATGCAAGTAGATAATAATATGTACCAGTAGGTACTTATTTAGCAATTATAAAAATAAGTAACTATTCCAGGTATCTATAAAATATAAATGTAATTTTTCTGTTATTAACATCATTGTGAGTAGGTCCTACTTAATAATTTATTTAACTTTCTTCTGAATAATCTTGATATCACTATATTCATTGTTCTTCTGTTTTTTAAATTAAGTACCTACCTGTCTATTTTTTATCTATTTTATATTTCAGTATGAAAAATGTTAATTTGTATGCAAATAGTGAATTAATAATAGGATTTTTTTGATTAGATAGGTACTTCTAAACTCAGCTTTTTAGGTGATAAAGAATCGTGCTTTATTGAAATTTTATTATTATAGATTAATAAAAACACTACTTAAATAAAATAACTATCGTAAAACATTTCTGTTTATTTGTAATACCTACCTACACACTGACATCTAATTATTTATACCTAATTGATTAATGGAACAATTAATTATTAATTTACCATCTAGTTATCAATTAATTTTTAATGGATTACAATCGAACATTATCTAATTTAATTATTGAAAGACTTACAATTTTGTATCTTATGCTATTGATAAAATTAATAATAAGTCATACTAAGGTACCTACTTAATAAAGTATTCAGGTTATCGATTAATTAAACCTATTAATGGTTATTTTAATTACATTTAGGTTGGTACTTCACTTAGTCATAAGTAAACTGAGGTACAAACAATTTCATACCTACTATTATTTGGGACAATGTTGGTCAACTTTGTAAGAATTTCGTTAACGATAGCCGATAGTACATCACTGCTTTAAATCTAACCATATTATCCTCCAACGTCCGTTCCCAATATCCAATCAATCCATTATCCTCAACTCATTATAATGTCAGTTGTTACTTGCTAACTTATCCATAGATTTTTGAAAGGATTGAAAACAGCCGTAAGGCAGAAGCATTTCATGGATCGATCGAGTTATAATCCTAGAAAAGTCCGAACCTATCTAGATGTCATTAGATAAGTTAATTTACGTTATAATAAAGACTTAATAACAATTAAGTATTATTGGCAAAGGTTGTGTTCGATCACACGTAGTTTTATTAACTGCGAGTATCAAAAAATCCAAGTTGTCAATGTTAACATTTTCAACGTATGAGTAAGTAATATACCCTCACGGCACATTCTTTAATTACATTTTTATCGAATTGATACGCGAATATAGAGCGGAAAATATTCACTGATAACGGAATGCTGATTGTTGTGTGGAGTCATGTGACTTCAAGGAGTTTTATGACTTAAAAATGGTTAAGTGGGAACGGCGGGTGTTTTTTAACGTCACTAGCCATACTTTTGGGCACGGATGTCCTCTAATATCGAGGGTTTAAAACTTATTAACGTTTTAGTTTGGTTCAGAGAGCAATGAAAAGTAAGTTTTTTTAGGAGTTTCTGGTTTTCTTTTTATATTTTACAGGTCCGACTGTCAGGATAAGATAATCTCATGTATCTCTAATACGAGTGGGTACTGCAGTAACTCATTATCATAATTTATAATATGCTTAGTTTTATAAATTCTCTTAATGATGTGATAATAGACTCTGGTATCCCAGAGTGACCATTAAAATTATCTTATAGGTATCTTTTTGCCTGTGTATATTATGTGTGTGTACATTTCCTAATAATAAATATCTTTCTCATCTCATCAGTAACGCGTTTTGTTAGTACAGCATCGTAGGGTTGACAGTCGTGTAATATTTCCTTATTTTTATTAATGTACCTTTCATTTTCAGATTAAAAAGTTGACTCATTGCTTCAAGCAAGCTTTCTTCTTCATCACTTACCTTTTTATTTTAAATTTGAATCAATGTTAACGAAAGACTGACAGCGCTGGGCAGCTTAAATTACATTTAGCATAAAACGTTATCGTATATCCGAAACTAAATACCTAACTTAAAATTACTTATCATTCATAATTAAAGCCTTACTGCACTTCTTAATACATAAAAAGTTGTCAACCCTAACTCAATCCCAATACAATACAATTAGGGATTGCATATAACATTAATAATTCATTAACTAACTTAAAATTACTTATCATTCATAATGCTACCTTACTGCATTTTTAATACATAAAAAGTGGTCAACCCTAACTCAATCCCAATACAATACAATTAGGGATCGCATACAACATTAATAATTAATTAACTAAGTTGATGCAAGCTTAACGCCTATGTCAAAAGTCACAACTAGCCGTCACACGGTTCAATAAACCCAACAAGACTTCTAGGACCGGTTTGTAGCTTTTGGCGGAAGCGAAGCAAATTAAATAGTTGTTTAATAGTTCTTGAGTTTTTTTATGGCGTTCAAATGGCAATAAGTCCACCTGGATATACGGTGACTGGCACTTACCTATGCCGGTGGTATAAAGTTACCTAAAGTACTTTAGAGGAAATGTGTGATGCGTTACGTTGTAAATTGCGAATTATATTAGAATACATCTCTTTTTTTGTTTGCTTGTCTTTAGATCATTTTAATCTACGCTGTAGGTTTTGGTTCTTACCAAAATTATTCTGTATGCATCATTATTCATTAGTTAACTTTTTTGAACAAATTACACAACCTTGCAGGTACACTACAGAAAGAAAATATATATATATCTTGCATAGTTAAACGGGGTTGTAACGGTTTGGAAATAAAATATATATGTAATTAAGTAGTTATATGTTATAGCGTCGGGGAAAGAAATACTGCGGGTCCCCCGCTTTCTTTCTAGATAGTTATAAATACGTCTGTTCTTTTGTCTTCTGTACATTTAAAAAACACGTCTTCAGAAACGAACCCGAGACCTTCACAATCGATAGACAGATTCACCGTACCACAGGTTAGTCTAAAATGTATTTCAGTGGTCACAGCGATGAATATACTTCGCTCGAAGTTACCTTAGCCGCAGTGAGACGCGAGACCCAATTGCTTATTCAAAGGAACTATTAATTAAACCGACCGTCTCCAGGAATTATTGAAATGTCCATTCCTCTGCGAAATTACAAATGACAACTGGCCCGAGACAATGTCGATAATTGTGATGCCATTTGGTTTTTTCACTAGCCAACGGATCCCTAATAAATAATACCGAGTAAAGAAAGGGACGGCACCTGCGTCATAAAAAGTTGAGATCGCCTTAAATAACTACGGTTTTATTTTAATGTAGTAAAATTGTGCGTTTTTTTGTCTAAACCCTCATTGCCCAAATGCTCGTGTTGGTCGTAGGTATTAAGAAAGTTAAGCAACTTCGCTTTTACTATTATTTTTACCGAATTTTTACCGGCGTTTTTGGAATGCAGTTATCATGATATTTGCAGCAGATACGTAGATAGTTGTCGGACTTTAATACGGACAAACATACTGGTTACTTAAAAAGTAATACAGCTGACTCAGAACGGAAATATAGAAAGAGAGAATAAATAGATTATCTTGTTAATTGAATAAAAAGAGGACGAAATATTCTGCTTCTTGAACTAGCTACTTTACGTCTATAACGGACGATTCAATCAGCGTCTTGTGAATATCATCACCTCTTTTCATAAGTGTGTAGATACCATTATTGTTGTTTTTAAATAAAATAAACGCTTACACATTCTACTCGTTGTTTTTAAAGAGTTGCTGGTAGTCATAGAATGATAGACGGATGTTCAGTGTATACTGAGGCCAGCTGAAAGGTTCCCTTTTCCTTACTTTTATAACAATAAAGTACTTATTCATTTGCAGACAATCCAGAGTTGCAGACAATCCAGTTACCGCTCAATTAATTCATTTAAAAAGGCGCTGGTTTGAAAACTGTATTAAAAAATATAAAAATTCCAGAGCTATATAGGTCTGAATACGTTATATTTAAATTATTATAATGACGATAATAATGTCATGTTTAATTAAAATGTATGTATAATATGTATATGAATTAACATGAACGTATGAACGAGATAATTAAGCATCTTTGCAAATACATTGTATTGGTAGTTAAACTAGTTAATTATGCGTATGTAAAGCACAAATCTTCCTATATGGTGAAACAGCGTGACATGAGCCTTTTAAGCGAAATATTAAAAAACAAAATCTAATTAATCATGCTATGAAATTCATACTCGTTTTAAGGCTCTTTTCTGAAGTTTGGCCAAAAAAACTAAACGCTTACTGCGAAGGGAACAATCGTTTTATTTTCATTGTCTTGTATGAATTATTCATATAATCGCATTTCCTTCGCTCGGGGTAGTATGGGTATTCAATAATATACTTTTTTTAGATTCCATGCAGATGAGAAATAGAACCCTTGAAGGCTGGCGTAGCATCTGCTAGTTTATCATATCTGTTTGTCAACGTTTATTAATGAAAAACTGATTTCTCGGACGTAGATTGTCATTGTTATGTTCATAGTATGAGGACACGGACGTAAAAAAAACACGGACGTAAGACTTAATCCTAAGAACAAATTCAGTGAAGCACCCATAGTAATACCAACTCTGTATTCGTACAAGTACACACACCCACACATTGACACCATCCTGATATGACATTGACTTGACACTATCGCGAATCAAAAATTACAAAATTACGCACACATGGTAAGCGAGCTGTCAGATGTCAGCTTTACTCTTGATTAGACAAGCTTACGTCCGTGTATGAGGAATACAATATTTTAATACATTTAAAGATATCAAAGAAAACCGTGTTAATATAGGTAGGTGTATTGAAAACTAAACGAAATATAGTTTACATAAATAAAAGAAAACCAAAATTGTATCTAAGTATTCAATTCTTAAAAATTGACCTAAAAACTAAAAATCTTCGTCAATTCGGCTAAATAAAAACAGTTGTTATTAAAAAAAGAAAAAACTACTTCGATGAAATTTAATTGATATGTTTCTAAGGAAACCCCAACTCTGGTCTATCCGACGCACATTTGATTTGTTTTTACCATTTAATCCAGATGGCTTGCGTTCATTCGCGGGTTGCTAATCAATCGTCCGTTTAGGTTAATTAATTACGAATGAATATTATTTATTATTGAAATGTGAACGTATTCATATTAGTATACTGCAGTGCTGTAAAGTACGTCTTTTTATATGTAGTTTAATAGAAAACTGGCCTGCGGTTCTCATTTGTAGAATTGGCTTCATTGCTGTGAATTATGAAGTTGTAAAAGGTTCTATTTTTTTATCGTATACACTAACATTTCCTGGGTACTTACGATTTTTGTATTTGTCTCGTTATGTTTCTTGTCATGATTATCGTGGGTACTCGTTACAGTGAAGGTGGGTAAAGTCCAACTTAACTTTAATATCTAGTAATATTGTAGGTAAGTACCTAATTCAAAGGTTTCAAATAAAATGAACTTTAACAAAACCAAACGGGACTTGAAATCATTTAGTCACCGAAATATCAACCACATAATTTACAATTAGTTATCAATAAAGTTACAAATTGCCTGAAAATCATTATCTAAAACTATAACATGATTTCTGTACAAACAGAAATAACCCCACATCGCGGGTACATTTCTCTAGCCGTTTGAACCTATCGAAGTCGATCAAAACTCTGGAATTTACTAGTCATCGTTGACAAATGATGAAGCTAGCGACATGAGAGCCATGAGACTGAGAGCGCCGCGAGAGATGTGAATGTCAATGCGTTCGTGTTGTTGTACGACGCGGTGTGCATACTGAACATGACGCTTCTTTATTGGACGGTCATGACGATACGACGGTACGGTCATGACGATATGACGATATGGTCATCACGATACGACGATACCGTCAATTTGAATGGCGCATATAGTACGCGGCACGGATGTTGAGCGCTGAGACCTATCTGCCCAAAAGCGATTTTTGGGCCAATTTGGAGGTATGAGGTGAGGTGCGGGGCACTGGGCGTTAGCAGGAGCGGCATGCGTCATGTCGTGCATTGTGATTGGCCCGTCAAGTGACGTTAGAGCAACGCTTGTCGCAATTCGTTCTCTGAGCGTGCGGTCACGTCTTGCTACAACTGAATGACCATTTAAAAATTTCAAGTTTACGATGCGCGAAGTTTTTCGCCGAGTGCTCGAGAACTTCTTCATTAGACGACACGACAACGACACGGCTTTAATTCAACTCCTGCTGGTACTCTTGGTTATATAATCAATAATTTTACCAAAAGAAATAACAGACATCAAAAAAAAAATGTCGATAATGGCATATTATGGCAGTTTGCGAGTGTAACAACTAATATTACGATGTCGTTATCGTGTCGTCCGAAGCGGCCATGCTGACAAGACACCAGCGCGCGTCGCGGAGTCACTTGACCCCAACAAACCGGCCTTCATAACAACTGGGTTTTCGGGGGCAATCTTCGTGAACCACTATGTTTTATCACGTATTGTCTCGGAGTCGGAATCTATGTTTTTTACAGTGCACATTTATTATTATACGCATGTGCATTGTGCATGATCTATCTTGTATTTTAGTTGTTTAATTAACATTAGTATTTGTGCATTGTCTTATCTATACAAATAAATAAAATTGGAGTGTCTGTTTGTAATATTAAAATAACCGCTTTTTACTAAGTGCATTTGTATGTATATACGGTACATATACTACAACAACATTTTTTTAATTTTTTGTCTGTGTGTCTGTCTGTCTGTCTGTCTGTTTGTTCCAGCTAATCTCTGAAATGACTGGACCGATTTTGACGAGACTTTCACTGGCAGATAGCTGATGTAACAAGGAATAACTTAGGCTACTTTTATTTTAGGAAAAAAAATAGTTTGTTAGGCGATACGAAGTTCGCCGGGTCAGCTAGTATTTAATAAAAAAAAAACAGAGGTGTCACCCCGATGGATCCAAGTTCCTTGCAGTCAGTACTAGAATAGCAAAAACATGCAAGCGAGTGTGCCAAAACAAATCTGGGGTATTAAATTTCTCATCGGCTTTGTTCACCTAGCTTGCTACTAGTTCTACTAGTACTTACTGCAAGAAACGAAAATATCTGGCTTGCTTTCTATAAGAGAGAGAGAGAGAGAGACAGACAGAGAAACATGCGCACGCCGCACGCCATGTAACGACGCCGCACGAATTGTAACGACTAACGACGGCAAAAAGTGTCGTTACAACTTTTCGTTACCAAATTTTCCGCCTAGCCCCCTTTCGCAACGCGCGATAAGGAACTTCGTTCCAAACTATAACAAACTTGGATAATGAATAAGTGTAAATATTAACTAAATACATACCCACCATGCAGTAACAAGAGTAAGTAAGTTAACAAGCCCCTTATGTTCATAAATAATAATCACACCTGAAACAGTACTACGCATTTATCCGGCTTTATAAACATGATTGTTACGCCTTAACTCACACCTAAATTTTCCTCGGTACTCGGTATCGTAATCGGTATCGTTTTTAAGTGTACAGAAGTTTGTCAAGATGTGCCTGTTAAAACCGACATAAAGTTTGTAATATCCAGTGAAATTACTTTTGCACGGTCCATACTCACGGCGCCACAGCGACGAAGAAAAACTGGTGACAAGTTGACAAATTACACCTGATAATTATCGAGCTTTCGCCTATAATTCCTTTTTAAGAAAACATCTCAAGACGCACGTTACTAACGACACCTTCTAGTATATAACTACTGTACTTCGCTTAATGCTAATCAAATATAAGCATGCACATTTTGAAGTTAAAAACGCAAAAGGAAATTTTATTTTAGCACTACCAAAGAATCTCTGTCGAGTATTAGTAAGTTCAGAAAAGAGTTATTGGCGCTTAATCGAATTCACCTAGTTTCATTCAATATGCTAAGCTTGGTAATGCGTACGTCTGCTGGCGTTCAGTAATTCTGTTCATTAGGCAGGCCGCAATTAAATTGAATGTACGCATTACAGGGCTTCGTAACTTAACGTTTATTTGTAGTCATTGCAGGCATTACGGGTAAATGCATCTAATAGCCATTAGATTAAATATGCACATTAATTTTTCCACATTTTTAATCATGAAATGGTTGCAACTTGCAGCCGTTGGTGGTTAATTTGTTATATGGAAAACAGTTTTAGTGATGGATTTGATTAATCAATCAAAATTAAATAAAAAAATGAAAATGAAATATAGCAGTGTCGTAAGCGACAATTTTAACGACTGAGGTATACTATCTTTAGTCAGTTGCCCAGTAACTTTCAAGTAATCACATTTCTGTATTCGTTATTACTTTACCTTCTAACTTGCCTATACACGTAACCGCGGTAATTATCAGTCTCTGGATCTCTGGATCAATTATTGGTAGAAATCTTTTTAGAGCAATGTTAAACCCACAGACCACGTACCCCGGTCTGTGGTTAAACGTTTACGTTTTGGTAATCTATATTAAATCTATACTAATATTATAAAGCTGTAGAGTTTGTTTATTTGGTTGAACGCGCTAATCTCAGGAACTACTGGTTCGAATTCAAAAATTATTTTTGTGTTTGATAGTCAATATATCAAGGAAGGTTATAGGCTATATTTATCTATTTATTTATTTATTTAGGTCTGCCAGTGGTTTACAACATTCAATATACATATCAAGCTTATAACTATTTTTAATTACGTGTTTAACCTTTTAAGGCAAACACAGCATGCACGTAGTGATTAGAGTGATTAGGCACCTACACTATATTCACATTCGTATCAGAATTTACGTAATCACTGTGTTGCCTAGCAACCACAAACAAACAGGTGCATGAAACTTTTGGTCGTATAAAGTGCGTTTGAACTAAATCTGGAGTTCGCAAGTCGCGTTCCATTCCACTCTTTATAATTTAATTTCTTTTTAAACATAATATTTATTTTGCAAAAGTTTAAAATAACACTGAATAGTTACGTATAAAATCGATATAGACTGTTTTAAAATACATAAACATAAATATAAAATGTTATTCGGCTTTGTTTAATGAAATTTAACTTATAAATAATTTTATGCTCATGCATATTGAGTGGAATGAAATATCTGTATAATCTGTACAGTGCCACCTCTCAAGAACTTATTTGTGACGTGGCGAAAATTGGAACTAATGCCATCCCATTCATAAATTACTACTATGCGCACTATGATTGGTCCAATGCGTCCGGCAGCGCCCTCCTTATAGTCACAGATAAGTTGATTTCACTGTATTTCGAAATATAATACGACCAAGTTGCAAAGCATGTAAGCGCCATTATAGCTGTGAGGTTTTCGTAGTCATTTCTATTTATAGTCATAGGCATGCGGACCGTAAATAATATTTTTTTGCAAAGGTTACAAGTCGCTTCACGAAATTAAGGATGTGCGAGCGTGAGTTAATCAATGATGAAAATTGTTTTAAGATGTTGGTTTTTACGTCGTTTTCTCTTAGTGTGTTGTTGTTATAGGTCAATAGTAAAATAATGAAGATGTCACAAACGTTATAATGATTATTTAGTTCTTTAATAGTTATTTGGTGTGCGAAATACAAATCAGTTTGTGAAAACCCTATAAAGGAATTTTTATGATTTATTGACAAGTATTCTGATACGAGTTTGACTCAAGTGTAGTTTAATTTATCTACGAACTAATAATTAATTTAAATCGTAAGCGGATTTATTTGCGCTGGCCTCTAGGCCTCTAGGCTTAACTCTAGTTATGGCTTTCTTAAATGATAGAAGCATAACATATAACATCATTATATTTTAATAGTTAGTTTTTTCCACAAATTAACGCGGTCGAAACACAGATAGTATACATATAAAAATCAATTGTTCTTCGTTTGTCTCGCTAAAACTCGAGAATGGCTGGACCCATTTGGCTATTTGATCTTGAAATATTTGTGGAACTTCAGGAAAGGTTTGAATGGTGAGAAACAAATAATAAGTAACAGAAATTACTAAAAACGGCAATTTAATTTTCCAATACAGTGCTTTTCTCAGAACCGCAAGTTGGTACCTACATCAGTCAAGCTTAAGTCCAAAATCATTAAAATGCTCCTTTTCTACATAGCCAAATAAACCTGGTAATATAAAATAGTCTTTTTAACATCATCTCATAAAGCTTCGCCGATATAGTTCGGTAACCATGCGTGAAGTACACCTACGTGTTTAAAACTATACGCGACCTTGAATACTTAACTAACGAATTGGACTTGTATTGTTATTTGTGACCGGTATTCAGAGGAGATTTGCTTATTGAATGATTCACGATCTTATAACCGTCATATTTGTAACTCATTCTTGTTCATTTCATCACTAATGTTTAAATGTATTGTAAAAAGCGTCTTTGTACGTTAATTTTTAGGCAATGAAAAGAGCTTTGTCGCTTAGGTGATTATGTCGCAATCGGTACTTTCAAAATAACCAAACATTTATACCTACTAAAATTACGCCTTATTTCTATTACTACTACTACCCACTTACCGTACACCGATTGGAGACTTGAATTTTGTTAACTGCTTTGAGAAAATATTCATCTTACTGAAAAAGAAATATGCAAATCGATTTTGAAATATTGTTATTGGAAAATCTTACTCAAACATAAAATCTCTTTTCATAAACAGTAGCAACATATCAGTGGCCATACCTGAACAATACAATATCGAAACAATTTAACATAGCGTAAATTTGGTTAATATTAATTAGTAATACTAACGCGGTTAATTGAAAAATTCACTGGCCAAACTCAGTTATTTTAACCGTAACATAATTCATCTGGTCGGCATTAATGAGACGTTTCTAGAAACAATAAAACGGGAGCGGGCGTGTCGTATGTGCATCCGAACGCTGTAAAAAAAGTTAGAAATTCATATTTCGAACATACGAAATTGTTGTCAAAACTATCACGGATTCCCTTAAAATAAACCTTAAGTCGTTGTCATAAGGTGCATGAATAAGAATGCCACACACATGGCACGCCAACTTTTTTTGCAAGGGCACCCTGTGCTTCGGCCCACGTAAGTGGTTTTGTCATTGTAGTTTATTGATGACTAATATCTTTACAAAAGCCATTGTATTTACGAAAATGACTAAGCTGAGATGTTTGGAGACGCTTGTGTAAAACATACAAATTTGACGGGTTTTTCGTACAAACCAGATAAAAATTAAAATGAGTGAATCTTACTATCTGAGTTCATAAATACGTAGGTAGTTAGAATTTAATAGTTAAATCTTATCTTCAGTAAGTAATTAAATTACTAAAATATAAGCCATACAAGTAGGTGATTCAGTGCGTTCTGAAAAGGATTTTTGTATTGAATGATAAGGACTTATACTCGTAATAAGGTCTCGATCGAGTCAAACAATTTGTGTGACAGATAAGTTATTGTTCACACAACGTCCAAAACAATTAAATTAGTCGACAACCGATAATAATTTTTATCTTTGTACCTAGTTATCATGCACAATTTTTCAGCGTGATACGCACGCACGAATTACGATTGGATAATAAAAACAAATATGGCATCCATTGAACCGTTACATTTAATTTTCCTAAATTTGGTCGAGTATAAAACTAAAAGTGTAGCTCGATTATACGTATTATCGTTTAAACCTTAACCGCTTACAGAGTGGCACATGTTATGATAATAATAATTAGCATGGCGTGTCTGTTCGCGTCGACAGCGCTCCCGAGCGTGTGGTCGGAGGGACGAGTGACAGCGATTTAAAAAAAACTGTCATTTTCACGCAGATTAACCTATGGAAACGATGTCTCAACACTCTCTCTGCTTTGTTACTTGAAGGATTTTTGTGTGTGAGCACTGAAACTCCTACCATTTTTCTCTCACACATGCTTAACAATTATATGCTCAGATGAAAGTCATCTGAGATTATATGTATGTATGTACCTACAAACTCGTACGTATGCCTACTACGGCATCAACCGGCAAACGATAAGGTAGAAAATATAAAATACTGCATATAAAGAAAACCCTCTGTATGCAATTATTATCATCATTAGAAGGAGGATCTGTGGCAAGAGACCTTTCAATAATACAATAAAATAATGCTAGCAGAAAAAAGTTCACATTTGTAGTAACAAAGTAGTTAAAAAATTATTTTGAAAACCTGTTGTTTAATTAAGTAACATTAATACAAGAGCATTCCAATTTTTATATTAAACAAACATACGCTTAAAAATTAAACCTAACATCTCACATCTCAGCCCAATCTCCGCTCTCATATCGGACCTCTCGCTCTTCCACTCGATATCGCATGACGATACGAAAGGATAAATTCCTATAAATATCCCTGCCTAGATGTTCCGTCCATGTGATATCGACTCGGACATCTTTTGAAGTCTTAAGCCAATGCAATAAAGGTGAAAATCATCTGCAGCAAAAGATTGTGTTTAAGTACATCGTATACAGATTCGTTTTGTATACTTTTTGTGACCTATCTGCAGTGATGACCTCGTAGAAAACACGATTAACTAGGCATAAAGCTTGTTACAAACGTTGATGTTTGCAGCATTATTACCAGCTTCAGAAAGTAAAGAAAAGTTGCCGCAAAATCTCCCCTCACTTAGTTTTCTTACAATCAGATACGTTTATCTGTTCTAGAGTTCCGATTGGTCCTCGATTTTCCTATTCGCTGCCCAATGAATAGCCACCCTTAATACCTACACATCGAAACCGCTATGAGTTCATTCATAAATCCCGATGCGCTTTAGGTGTCAGTCTGAGAATCTAATTAAAATCGTAAAACCAAACCACTTGGTCCTTCGAGCCGGATCAGGTTTAATTTCTCCTTAAGGTTTCGAAACATTTGAAAGGCTCGCCAACCCTCCTTGTTCAGCCTTTATAAACCGAGGTACAATAATAATAATCGGTTTCCCAACGAGCCCCCGACCGGTTTGCTTCGTACCACGATACGTGTTGGGAAAAAACTCCGGGCAGTATAAAATCGACCTTAATTACAGGTGCAAGAACCACCATACATAATTTAGACCTCATCGCCTCTCGTTGGATATAGTAAACAGATTGGGTGCGAGTTTGTTTGTTCGTGTTGCTATAAACAATGCAGATCGTACTAGTTACTTGACCCGACTTCTCTTCTGGGAAATAAAATAATGTTTACTTTCATAAATAACCGCATACGAAAGTTGTCAAAGTTGTTGTTAATCATTTTCGTCAGGTGGTTTGTAAGTTTTTTTTTTTCGCAGTTTTGGGGATCAGTTTTCCTTGTTCTATTAATGAACATTGTAATAACTATAAAATAACAAATAAACCATAAACGATATGACGATCTTCCGGACTAACTTTTATTGGTTATGGGTCCTATAATCTTCAGTGGTTTTAGAATTCCGTCACAACAGACGCACAGATGCCAATAAATATGTATTGGTCTCTCCAACGATAATACAAATAAAGTCATTCATAAAATGTATTTTACAGTTTTATTTTTAGCTTAGATATACGAGGAATTTGGGTATGGAGGAGTAATTTATCATACTATATTTTAAAAGTTTCTGCATAAGAGTTTACATTATAATATTAAGAGGCAGGTAGTTCTTATTATTAATATTAATCATAAAGCTTGTGTGGATAAAACTGAAATGTCATTTCATATAGGGCAATAAACTCCTAATTTACGACGGGACACATTCATATGGACATTAGTTCGACTTACGCTTTATATTTCCTTAATATCTCATGTCATACATATTGTTGTCCTTTAAATTTATAATATTAGCATTTGGAATAGGATGTTTAAGTATTAATCTTTCAAATAGGTTATCTTCTGAGAACGTTTTAAAATATAAAACCTACTTTATGGCTCTCATACAGTTTCTTAATTCAAAACTGGTTTAATAGCCATCTTCGTGGACCAAACCCAGATTACTAATTAATCCGTCAATGAGACATTGATATTCCTATTATATTATGAATGATAATTGTCTGCCTTTTTAATTTAGTTGGGTTATCCAATTAGGGATGTCTCCAAAGTCCAAACACAACGATGTAAAACGATAATAACATAAAATATGGTAATAATGATTTGAATTGCTTATTAATACCATTATTATTATTATTATTTCTCCATGGGGTTTGCCTGGATAGCTACCACCCTTGAGCATGAGTTTGCCGCCAAACGATTCGTCGTGTTCCGGCTGGGGGCTTGAGAGCCAGTTCTTTCTTTCTTTTTCTTCTGTCTTTCTTGGCCGGCAACGCATCAGTGATATCTTTGGTGTTGCTGATGTTCATGGGTGACATTGGTCCATTGGGTGGATCGTCAGCTCGTTTACCAGCTGTTTCCATAAAATCATAATAATAACGTACTCGTAGGCATGGAATTAATTGCAATATTGGGTCGGCGTGAAATTATGGTAGTATTCAATTTATTTACATTATCGACTACTTAGTTGAAATTAATTTATATAAAACCTATATATTGTTTAACGTATATTAATTTATATAAAACCTATATGTATGTTTTATTGCCAAATATTGGAGTGTTTCTGGAAGTTTTTATCTTCGAATCTACGTTAAATATAAGATATATACGCGCAGATACAAAAAGCCAACCTCTTCTAGACAAAACGGGAAAAAATAAAGAAAAAGAAGTTTATTGAGAATAAAGAAGAGAAAATTAATATTTTTATACCAAAAACTCCACACAAAACCACTAACTATTTAGTGGGTAAATTGAAATATTAGTGTCGATGGTAGGAGTAAATTCAGACGTTCAAAGTTACCAAGTTAGCGCTAATTGGCTTTCAACACGCAAATAACTTCGAAATTACTGCACGAGCGAACGGATACTTGTTGCATATTGAAACTTTGGCAAATATCATGTTAGTTTTCGTACAAAACACGTGGCTATTCAAAGGAACATGTAAAAAAACATAAATTACAATCCATTAAAACTACTAACAAAAACTTTACTCAATTTACTTCACACGCGAATGTATTAAAACTCCCATTGAGGTTTATTAATTTAAACATCACTATAATTCTACATAATTGTACTTAACAACGCGAAATAATCGCAGCCCTACAGACTCCGTTGAAAAGACCTCTCGATCGTAGTGCGGGTCCGGCGTTAAGAGGTCTGGCTACCGGGCATAATAGGTCGCTAACAAATGTGGTGTAAATTGGCGGGACGTGATTATTCTGATTTATTTAATTCAAATTTAGAATGTTGTTGCACATTTGTTGGTAATATGATTTTTGTATTGTAACTGACCAGTGTTTTGGAGTGGATACTTTAGGTTTGAATAGCCGGACATTTATACGACAATTGTTCATGTAAGGTGAATTTAATTACATAGCATTCGTAACTTTGTGGTCAAGAAGAAGTGTAAAGATCCTCATGTAATTATAGCGTGGAAATAACGTTGGCTGAAGTTTCTTGTTGCTTTTTGTTGTTGTTTGTTGTTGTTGTGATGGCAGAGTTAACTCGTATTAGGTTGAGAACTAAAAAGTAGACGGAAAGTCAGCCTCCCTATTACGCATCTTCTGTTACGTCGATTTTAGTTTTTAAAGTTCAAGTTTTTGAACTTTATAGGGAACCAAACTATTGGTTAGGCTAGACTGAGTCTATGATGTGGCTTATATTTTTTAAATAAATAGCTGACTAACGATCATAGGAGCCACTTGATGTGTGATGTGTTGATTTTTCATGTCCATTAGTGATGGGCCGACTATGGGTTTTGCCGATCAGTCGACTAGCCGACTATTCGGTGAGAAAATTGCCGACTAGTCGGCAATGCCGATCAACCTTATTTTTGTCAAATATTTATGAAAATAAAAGGAATCGATTGCTTCCTGATAAACCTGAAAGTCTGACGTTTCTCCACCATAAACTGTTTTAGCTTGATTGAATACTATTTGATAAAATTTTACTGAAAATATGACTAAGTTCAAATAAAAGTACAAACTTGTATTATTATTGCCACATATTATTGATGCAACGAATTTTCACATAATTTTTGACATTCGTATTCGCAAAAATCATAGAAATGAAAAAAAAATGTATAAAGAAAAATAATTATTTATCAAAATCGGGGAACATAGAAACAAAAAATATAAACGCGATTAATTGATTACCTACCTCCTTTTCAAGTCTGTTGAAAACGAGTTTTCAACAATATAGGTGAAAATAATTGAGTTTTTTATGGAGAAACATTAGTTTGTTGGCGCCACTGGGCTTTTTTGAACCAAATCTTTGAAGGTCATTTGCATTCGTAAATGTGACAAATCCAACATCCGTTATACTTATTATGTACTACTACATAATAAAATATGTATTTTCATTATAATCGGATTTATTAAAATAAATCTCATCATGCTGATTGTATTTTGTTATTTTGTTATTTTCTTAATTTCTTTTATTTTTGTAGCGAAAATTAATGCCGAGTATTCGGCGATTTTTGCCGACTAATTGCCGACTAGTCGCAGACTATAAAACATGCCGAATAGTCGGTTTTCCCGACTAGTCGGCGTGTAGTCGGCCCATCTCTAATGTCCATAGATTTAATTTCGGATAGTCAGTGTATGACGATAACGTTTGTTACTTAAAACGTTAAACCTTAAAATCTCCACAAATCGGTTTTGTTTATTTTATTAATTTGCAAAAGCAACCCATGAAGTTAACCTTCGTGGTACCAAAACGACGAAAGAACTACCTGCGCCCTAACGGTCACTGGGACATTAAAAAAGAATGTCCATTGTTCTTCGACTGTTAAACTTATAATTTATCGCCCTTTGTCATAATTTTATTTTTGTTCTAACGAGGGTTCACATAACTAGCCGAAACGGAAGTCTTAATTGTGATGTGTAGAATGTACACTGCAGCTAATCGTAAGTAGATCAGTTTATGCCAGCAAAGTAAGCATTACGAATTGTATTAACTTATTTTATTTATGTCTAAGTAGACGAGCGTATGTTTTGTGTTAAGTGCTTGGTTTTAATTCTTTGTGAAAAATTTTTAATTAAGCAACATGAACAATCGCAAAAACTTCCAAACTTACGCCGACTAAGCGCATAAAATTTTAGTGATGTTACGTCTTCAGCTATATTCAACCATGGCCATTAATAAAAGTAAGTACCTAACGACCTGACCGTGTGGACAACCCCTGTGGCGGCTGTGGCGCAATGATTACCATGCCGGATCGCCGTGTCGAGGTTCCTAGGCTCGATTCTCAGCGAGGCGGTTTGAATGATGAGTTAGAGGCACCTTGGCTTGAGTGTCAGTACTTTCTTTTTTCGACTCTTTTTTGGCTGGAAATGTATCGATGATGCCTTTGGTCTTGCTAATGTTTATGGGCGAAAGTTACCTCTTACCAGGTGGCTCGTCAGCTCTTTAGTTATTTACAATGACACCCTTTGTAATATTACATTGATTAAATAACCCTTTTATGCAACCAATAATTCATGCGTCTATTTGCATTGCTCTAGAACGTTCCATCCATCTCCAATCCCACTTCAATTAGTACGCACTAAATTTAGTATCGCCTCTGAATTCAAATTGCATCCAATACTTGATCCAACAAACTAATTAATTGAAGCAATCAAAGTTTCAAGTTCCTTAATCGGCTGCATAGCTTGTGTCATTAATTGGCCTCATTAATAGTTAGGAATTGTTGTCTTGACGTTTGTTCGTGGTTATTGTTGCTAGTGCTAGTTGCTAGGACTTGTGGGTTTTATTGTAGGTGCCACTAATTGTACCTTACTTACTCTATATTTTATTGTAACTGTAAATGATGATGACGTCTACCAATCCGCACTTGGCCAGCGTGGTAGACTATGGCCTAATACCCCTCACATTGTGAGAAGAGACCCCGAGCCCAGCAGTGGGACAATTATGGGTTGTTGCTTTTAAATGATGATGACACGGATGATGGAAGATATGAGAAAAACTTTTTTTTAATTATTTTACTAACGCAATAGATTCCATAATAATGATTTTTTTTGTGTTAGTCATCAGTGTATTTTGTTTTCGTTTATACAGAAACGGCTTATCGATTTGAATGCGGTTTTCACTTTTAAAAGCAGTAAGCTTGGGGTGATAATTCGTTTATTTCAATGGGTTCACAAATAAAAATCCCCCTCACATTTTTTTCGAATATAATCGCACTAGGTTTACTAAAAGGAGGTCGTTTTGATTGTTGCGATGAATGACGTTTTTGAAATTGATATTTTACATGATTAAGTTTTTACACGTAGCAAAGTCAGTTAATGCTGTCTTACTTCATTAATGAATATGATGAAGTACCTGCCCAGTGCGGTAAAGCGGTCCCGGTCGGACAGTGGGCGGTTGTTTTTGTCCGCGTAAAAGATTGGCACAGGGAAGTAGGTAATTATCACTCAGTATTTACAATAGTTAGCTCGTTGAAATAAACCTCCCGTTACCCTGGTTTATTAGCTATTGTAATTTGAAAGTTATCTAATTGCTAAGCGTGTCTAATAACCGTTTTTGTGCTATTCAGTTATCTAGAAGTTTTAACTGTTTGCTACCATTAAGTACTACTTTTTCCTCGTTAGTGCAATATTTATATCTGCATTCAATATACATACGTATTAAATTATGTAGTAAATAACTGTTATATAGGTAGGTATAAAAATTAATTAACTTTTTAAATACGTGACAGATGTTACAAAATTTTTATTGTAAGATCACTAAAAAATTAAATATATGAATAAATAGGTGAATAATATAATATTTTAATACCTAATTTGAACAATACTTATCAATTAATTCAATAGTCATTTTAACTACATTTTGCGAGCACACCACAATCCTGAAGATAATGACGGTAAGAAAAAAGATACTGCCCGCTTGAACCGAAACCATTTATCTAAAATGCATATCTTTAATTTACATCACATGTAAGTATAAAAAGTTTAATATACTAAGGGGCGGACATAACTCGCAAACGGAGTAGCTAATGACCCCATAAAAACACATCAAGCATTACCACGTGAAGAGAAAAAGTATCATGTGCCATTACGAAGGAGGCCTAACGTAAGCTGCTTGCTGCAACAAGACTTCTCAGCCGTTAGAGGCCATTCATTTTTGTACATTCAAACATGTTTCTTAGATTCACGACAGTCAGAACTAATGGCACCTGAAAAATTAAAAACAATCGTTGCTCGTTCATAGAATCCATCAGGAGTTTTGTAATTGCATCCTTAACTTACATCTAAATTCTAAACCTTGACCATATTAACATAATCTATCCATATGCAAAAACCGCTTGAAAATCTGTGTAGTAGTTTTTGAGCTTATCGAGTTCAAATAGACTGAGATCATGTTTTATTTTGTCAATGTAGTGTAGTATATATTATAACTTCCTTACAGATTTCTGACATTTAACAAGTTAGTAACAATCCGAGAAATGAGAAAAAACATCGCACGCTAATGAGTACCGACGTATCAGATACGCATAAATAAAACATGATTTCCTCGACTGTACTGCTCCATTGGCGCATGGCGTGACGGGGTATGTAATTAAATCATCGCCATTGTAACACTTAGCTATGTAAATAAAGCGTTCGCGGTGCGTTTATGAATTATAATTCGGATATCATTATTTTAAATCGTTTCACTTTTTGCTGCGATTGTACTGTTTGGTTGTGTGGTGTGGTGCTATTGTTTTTTTAATGTGTGGGTGTGTTTAACGCTGCGTATTAAAGCGTTGCTTTAGTGACTGAAGTAGTGGAATTTAATCATTATTTTAGACGTTTCATCTGTTCTTCTGGACGGTTATGATTCTTGTACATCAGTAACGCGGGACCAGCGAAAGGAAGCAAACGGTGCGATCAAATGAGATATGCAATGAACTCTTTGCCGCAAGGAATATGAAAAAGTACGAAAAGTGTTAATAAATTGTAATATGTTACTTGAAATGCTCTTTGCACTATGCTATGTTTAAGTGCAAGAATTAATGTGCCACTTAGAACACTTGGGTTCAAAAGGCTTAGTGCATTCGAGTGCTATTAAACTTAGCTTTGTTTCATTGCTGAAAAGATCTGGAAGTATATTTTATTTTGTAGGTATATCCTATACGTAATTAGTAGTAAGTATACACAGTAATTTAATTAATAGGAAAAACAGGTTAGTGATAACCATAGGGGTTGAACTGGTGACAATGGGAGGCCTATGTCCAGCTGTAAACAGTAAAGGCCTTAAAATAGAAAATATGCATTATGTATGTATCATCTATCTTTAAAAAAAATTTTTTATTTTACAAGAAAGTCGATCCAGAACACTACATTTACAACCACATCCTGTAGATACAGTCGAGTAGAAAAATGGTTAACACAATAGAATAAATCTCACCGTTCAACAAATCACCCGATACACTTAAAGCTATACAATTAGTTTGAACACGAGTGAGAACAGTTCCAAATGTAAATGATGCATTTGTTGTCACATACCAACGTGACCCGAACTCGTAACTCGACTCGCGCATGCTACCGTCTGAAACACCGAAATACAATATAACCTTTAAAACAATAGCATTAGAACACACAATAGATCTCACCAAATATAGATCTAGCACGCCGGACAATCCAAATCTGACCTTATAACGTAAGTTTAAAGTCGAGAATCGAACGCGTAAAAAGGAATGCAGTGAATCCGTAATTTGACACGAAATGCTCATCTATGTCAGTGCTTTCTTACGTTTTCTTGTAATAACACGTGTTTGAATGCTTTGTTGGACAAGATTGGTTTTGAGGCGAGGGTATTGGAATTATTGAACAAAGAAAAGGATCGCTTCCTTGTTTTAATAAAGGTCTAGTTATTACAGTTAATTCTACTCCAGTTATAATAACATTTGAAAGAAAATCGTTGGTAAAAGTTTCATGGGCAGCCATAGTACCTTTTACATTATAGTAAAGCAAGTCTGTCGGACTCTCTTATGCAGTTTTAAGGTATAAGCTCTTGTTCTGGATACGAGTAGGTGGAAACAAGTTTAGCGATACGAGTAAAGTTAGTTACTGTAGCTTAATCAACTTTTCCCAGTAACGTATGTAGATGGCAGCACCTTTAACAGTTCGAAAGAGCTTCGATAGTATCCATATCAGATACATAGGTGCTTTTTATTTGGTCCTACATGGTTAAGTAGATAGTACTTGTTGGCCATAAATGAAGTTATGTTTTCAAAGCTTGCATGGGCTTCCGACGGCTCAGACAAAACTTATCGATTGCTTAAAGCACCAAACGTCACGTGCGTCGAAGTTTACTAACTTACTCGATTACAATCAATGATATTATAATGTAAAAAAGAGTTAGATATGTCACTCGTAGTCGCTCTGTCAATACAAGTCGATACGCACGCGTTTGTTGTCGTCAGAAGTGCTTGACATTTGACATACTGTGTTAAAATGTCTTCGTGTATTATACCAATGTGATTGGTGTAGTGAAACAAAAGATAAAATGTGTGTGTGTTGTAGCTCTTTTCGGAACGAATTTTTTGGTTGATTTGTAAGGTTATAACTTATCTATATTTTTTAAATATCATTGATGACAATGCGCTTCTTGTGAGTTGTTTTTACAAGCCGTATGGCTGGCTACAAAGTGTTAGAATACGCAATTTATCATCATCTAATACTTAAAATGTTAATAACTACTTTACACCAACATACTCATCACCTAATTTTTCAGTGTCTTACGATTTTGACCTCTATTAGATTTCCAAAAAAAAGTTGGTTCATATTTGGTTACAGTTTTATTTCAGTATTTATTTATAACTCAATTCCATATACATAAATATATTACACATACTATGTACCAAACGATCACCCGACTTGTTCGTTTACGTCACGTTACTATCATGTGTGGACGGTGCCTTACTTTGTACCGCAACGCAGGAAACATCGTGTGGTGTAACGATGCGTCCACAGCGACGGTACATTACCAGCCATTGGCTATTTATGTCCCCCTGGCTGCCCTATTCGTGGCTGTCCTTTTTTTAGGTAACTGAAGCATGTGCTACTATTTAAAAAATGCTTCGATAAATAATCATTGCTGTCTATTAGTGATCGTTTTGCTTCTCAGCGATTTATGTGAATAGCCGATAAACAAGCAGTCAAACCACTTTATGGTACTTGGTTATCGTGGCCCGAAGAAATCACAGGTAACATCAACGTGTCGCTGACTGATATAGAAGCGAGAAGAAAGAAAGAACTAGCTGTCAGGCCACATTAGTAAAAACACCAATCAAAATCGGTTAAGCCGTTTCTGAAATTGGCCGAAAGGCACAGACTAGACAACATTTTAAAAATTCGAAGACCTGTTAATTGTTTTTCCCTGCTCTTATTCAATCCAACGCAGTCAGTTCATTTACAGATTTTACACGACAAAAAAATCAAAAACAAGGTTTATGGCTGGTTAAGTATAAAAATAAAATATGCATATAATCAGTAAAACTTCAGACCTCCAGTAATGGAAACGAAACGACCCGTGTCGCCAAATGCACCATTTACCATTTGTAACCGAGTTCGCGTTTACTGCGGGTTATTTTGGGATCGGTGTTTTAGTGCGCCGTAAACCAAGGTTTACTTGTCCATTCATGCTGAACAGGTTGTCGGTTAAGGGTCAAAACACATTTATTCAGCTCCATTCGGCTTTTGTCCATAGTAAACAACGATTTTGTATAGAGATGCGTACGCATCCTTTCGGCTTTTCGGCGTCGATTCCGCTTTCGCGGTAAACAAGTAGAAAACGACGACAAATGTGTTTTATCGTTCGGCCGCGTATGCGCGTACGACGTCGTACCAAGGAACATAATATACTCTCTACGGCAGCGTATTCAGCGCCGTACGCAGCCGTTCGCATTCGCCGAGCCGAATAAGTGTAACCAAAATCATTCGGCGAAATGCGAATGGCGCCGAATAAATGTGCGTTGACCCTAATGGATGGTGACTGGTCACTGGTGTTATGCACATCCTGCACTATTTTTCAACAGTGTTTCAAACTAGCTTAACTCGATCACGCTTGCCTATAAATTATCGGAGCAACTGTTATAAGGAAATCCATAAAGGTTTAAATTTCCACTTTTGAAGGAACTTCGAAGTAAAAAGTTAATAAAACGCTTCTGATAAAATCCCATGTTAAATAAAAAAATCCAATCCGTTCATCAAATTTTTTTGACATCCATAATGACATATTATATGTGGTTTTTAAACTTGAACTTTCATATTATGCAGATTGTTTAACAATAACTTCGGCGAAAGAAAACATCGTGAGGAAACCTGAATATTATATATTTTTTCGTAATATGTATTTTCAATAATAATGATATGTGATGGTTGATGGTAAAACAAGCTGCATGGAAATCTGGACTTTGTAGACCACGACTCAACATTGTGAGATTATCCGAGCTCATTGTCAGTAGTGGGGGAAAAAATATCCTAATACAGTAAGGCTTCCCGCCCACGTCAATCTTTTTGTAGAACCGATAATCGGGCCGATTTTTCCTGCCATATTATTTCTGACTGACTTTTTGTAGGACGTGTGCGTTGCACTCAAATGGCGACCACGTCTCGGTAAAAGGAGCACTGGTCGCCCCCCGACCAGGTGGACTGATGACCTGAAGAAGACTGCGGGAAGCCGCTGGATTCAGAGGGCCCAGGACCGGTCGGAGTGGCGCCAATTAGGAGAGGCCTATGTCCAGCAGTGCACTTTAAAAGGCTGTTAGATAGATAGTGCGTTGCACTATTGCTATCAATACGTTCTATTTTTCTCCTTCAAAAAATCGGTCACCGATTATCGGACGTGGGCGGGAAGCGTAACTGCGATATTTGACAACTTTCAACGTATTGACATCTGTTGGTTAGTCGGCACCTTGCTCAACTATCCTTCGTTCATTATTCCTCACAATCATATTAACCTTCCATCAATTATGAAATTTATAACTTAATTTTACTGGAAATTCATTTTGCTGGACAATTTTATGTTACCACCGTTAGCCGTTACCCACACTGCGTCATTTTAAATTATTGCTGTAAGCATAAAAAGGTCATAATGACACATTTACGTCTATTTCTTTAAGTTATGTATTCTTCATGGAAATGAGTTTTTATGGTCCACCTTCTCACCAATCAGAAGTGTTTTTCATATTTCATATTTTGTATAATAACTTCTATTTTATCTATTGAATTTAGTAGGCTCTATAATTTGGCCTTCACATTGCTGCAACGCATTAGTAACTCAGTGCAATTATAGGTTTTCACTCAGTAGAACTGTTTCGTTTTGGACCACCACCCTCCAAGTTGGGAGGTTAGTACTGGTACATTTGAGTAGTCAGGGTAGAGTAGAGAACCCAAATGTAAGATTATTTTATGAAGGCTTCCTTCTTCTGCGTTTGGCTATGCTACTAAATGTTAACAACAACAATATAATATGCCCTCAGAAACACCGAAACACTCAACTTTGCTACTAGTGATCATCCATCCAACTCCCGACTGCAACAGAGATTGATAACATTGATGGACTCTATCCATCCGTATTCAGAAAATTTTAAGATTGAATATTTAAAAAAAGACAGGTAAAACCTATCTTTTATAGAAAATAGTACAGCATGTGGGTAGTTAGCAAGATAACGTGAGCCAGTCCCGAGAGCTCATTTGCATATTAACAGCCGACGGGAGCAGACGACTAGCATGTGTATCTAAAGTATCTTTACGAGGGAAAAATACTGACGGAGTATATAATATATTACTTACCTACATTACATACCTACAAATAAAATGTGTATTAGGAATAGTTTTAAATTTTTTTAAGACTATTATGCGTGGGCGTTTTTAATAGAAATCCTGGAAGCCAGAAATTGAACAATTCCAGTAGATTTAGCGCTTTCTTCTCGGCCTGTAACATATTGGTGACGTTGAAGATGTACAGCGGGGGTGACCATTTCCCATCACAGCCTGATGCCTTTGCTTTATTAATAACAATATGTATGTCGTGCTGTCTTCTGAATATTGATTAAAGGCAATTGGTTTAGACTATGGATTAGTAACGGTTTATTAATCATATTTTGCTATTATTAAATTAATTAGTAATGTATGTTAAGTCCTGTAATCCTGACCAATCAAGCATAATATAGTCTGTGGCTCGCAGAAAGTTTATCGATGCATTAACGAAACCCAATTTGCGACAATTCAATATTGTAATAACATAATATTACTTTCAGTACGTATTGTCATGACATTCGTTATCGGAGCAAGATATGAAAACTGCGGAGTTATCGCGCCTCGATACAACGTCATATATAATTGCTATCGCTATGTTATAGATACAATTAATCACTTGCCTTAACACGCGCGTTTTCTTTCCTCTAGTAAACTAGCTGTCTCTGCGAACTTTGTATCGCCTAACAATCAGTGAATGCACTTTGTTGTTACTTTTAACTTTTATAGTTTTGGTAGGTTTAGCAAATCAGAGACTATTAAATTCCCTCTCCCTCTCCCTCCCGCTCCCCCTTCCCCTCCCCCCCACCTCCCCCTTGATAAATTAACTATCCAACACAAAAAACATTTTCAACTCAAACCAGTAGTTCCTGAGATTAGCGCGTTCAACCAAACAAACTCTTCAGCTTTATAATATTAGTATAGATTAACGGACCATCTTCGGATACATAGAAGTAACGGTGCCGAATTGGTTGTTTTGCAAAATTGTTAAAAATTACTAATAATGTAGTTGTGGGGTAACTAAATTGTTTTTGAAATTTATTCGTAATTTTGCAGCATGCTTCTAATATATAAAAGTAGTAACGAACCTCTTTTCATTATATGAGCGCGAGATAATTATAAACAAGGATTATGTTTCAAAAGACGCAAGGACGGAATGCTAGATATCATAAACATTTGAATATTAAACGCTTCTGAAGGTACGAGTATATCGGCGTTAAATATTGACATGTCTGTTACCTGTAATCCTATATGAATATTCACATATTAATATATTCCACCAACATGGCTAGCGAGCGAGGACATGTCTCCAGGCAGTTTGAATGCAAATGTTTGCCGTATGCCTGTTAGATGCTGACGTATAGATGGACGTATTTATCTCCCAGTAATGGAGGCTGCCTGATAATAAATATAGTTAAAACTAGCTGACCCGGCGAACTTCGTATCGCCTAACAAACAATTTTTTTTCTAAAATAAAAGTAGCCTAAGTTACTCCTTGTTACATCAACTATCTGCCAGTGAAAGTCCCGTCAAAATCAGTCCAGCCATTTCAGAGATTAGCCGGAACAAACAGACAGACAGACAAAAATTGTGAAAAATGTTGTTTTGGTATATGTACCGTGTATACATCCAAAATATGCATTTAATAAAAAGCAGTTTAGATGTTTAGATGCAGTATAGATGTATAGATAATGCTTCTAAGGATTAATACAATTTGATTTTTAAGTAAACCACGTCTGTTATGTGGAAATATTTTTTTTTTGTTTCGAATGAGATTTTTCTGTGTGTCTAAATAGTCTCTAAATAGTGTCTAAATAGGTAATCGTAGACCCAACGCATAGATGTTGGTAACACTAAAGGCATCACCGATTCGTTGGAGGCCAAGGAAGAGAAAAAGGAAGAACAGGTTAAAGTGGTTTTTTTTTATAAAATTTAGATGAATTTCGATTTAGAGATAAGTTCCACGTACCTACCCATTCACAGAATAGAGAAGGTGATTTTTACATTTTTTGATCATCATTACCATCTTCAATTAAAAGGTTTTTAGTATTTACCATTATCACATGCAGAAATTAGGTATCCAGTTTCACACGTAGCTTATCATCGCGATAGAGTTCACACATACTTGTTTATTTATGTAATTTCTCATGCGTCATTTACATATTTCTTGTTTTGATACAGAAGTACGACATTGTAAGCACCTGGTGTTAAATGAACTTTTTCTGATCTGTATCTTTGGCGAGTTTCTCCTGTATGATAAGAGATGTGGCTAGCTGATTCCTGAATCATGCTATCGAAGTTTCCCATTAGGGTAGGCAATAATTGAACACATTTGGGATAATCAAAGAAAACCTCCATGATCCATCCTCATCTATACATCTATATCTATACATCTATACAAATAAATAAAATTGGAGTGTCTGTTTGTAATATTAAAATAACCGCTTTTTACTAAGTGCATTTGGATGTATACACGGTACATATACCAAAACAACATTTTTTACAATTTTTGTCTGTCTGTCTGTCTTTCTGTCTGTCTGTCTCTCTCTGTTTGTTCCGGCTAATCTCTGAAATGGCTGGACCGATTTTGACGGGACTTTCACTGACAGATAGCTGATGTAACAAGTAGTAACTTAGGCTACTTTTATTTTAGAAAAAATAGTTTGTTAGGCGATACGAAGTTCGCCGGGTCAGCTAGTCCATTAGTAATAATTAACTTATTAAAGAATAAAGTATCAACAATCTAGCTAATCATCTATCCTTCGGAAATTAAATGCGAATGCCAAGGCACTCAGAGCGGTCGTAAACTGTTGATTAAAGCAAATAAAATAAGGCATTCAAGTTAATTCGTATGCGAAATCGCGCACACATTACGCTGAAGTTTTATTGTATCTGGCTTGAATATTACTCATGTAAAGTATGCAGTGGTTAAACAAATTCCTCTTTTTTGAGAGATTTTTTCATCCGACTTCGTATTAGAATTAAAAAAAAATGTAAATAATCCCGGTATTTGCGTATATGAGCAACAAAAGTTCCAAACATTTTTCCATTATTTTAACATGATAAAAGTACCCTGTAGTAACGTCGTATTTTAATTTATAAACTAGATTATCTGTAAACCAAACGTTCAATAGTAAAAAAAAACATTAAATGTTAGTAAGGTCGCTTACAAGCACTTATACCCTATTCGCGTGACATTCAGAATTTAATAATTTAAAGTCTAAGGTAATAGCACCGCGCCGCGCCTGGTCCTCGCCCATGGTTTCACGTAGCAAATCGTAAAAGACCCCATAAACCGATACATAACCGAGATCCCATTACAAACCTCTTCCATGTTATAGCCATTTACAACTTTTACTGTTTAACTGTCTGTTTACAACGGCGAGTTATATCCTCTTCAATCACGCGTCTCACTGTCGGCTATTTGCGATAAACTAAAATATATATATAATATAAAAAAAATTAGGTAACTAAATTACTTATAGTATTTAAAACTATATGGATACATTAGAAGTTCCTAGCGTAGAAAAATTATAATTTTCAATACAAAAAAAGTATAATTTACAAAATGGTATAGTTACCATACCACGTTTTTGTATCGCTGGCGGCTGATCTGATCAGATCACACACATGGCATCACATTTCACATTATTCACAGTACATACATTTATGTATTGTAAATTAACCTTCCCTCGCTTGTCAATAATTAGGAGTATTTTCGCCTCGCTGGCTTATAGAATAGGTTACAGAATCATCACACAAACATCGCGAGAATACTTGAATAGTTTTTCGTCGACAGTGAGACGCATCCTAAGGCCTACGTTAAGTTATTTAAATTGGAAAAATGTCCTTTAATTCAGCGTTCGCTCGAAACAAAAGGATATGAGTCACTGTATCCATTTGCTGTGTAAAGATTTTATTTATTTTAACTCCCTTGTTGGTTGCAGTCGGGTAGAACAAGTTTATATTTTAAATATTTAAATCCTGTTCTGCTCTCGTTCATCCTTATCCGTAAGAAGCTTTCTCGACGTAAAGTAAGAAAATGATCAGATGAGAAAACCATTTTTTTTTGTCTTTTAATTGAATATTTCTTCTTCCGACAAATTATCGACGGCAACATAACAATTGCAACTGATTGTTGATAAAGCTTGCTTTGAATTACAAAGTAGTATTAGCATGTAGGGGAATGTGGGGGGAAACCGGACAGGGGGTGAAAACAGATAGTTGCTATTTTACTAGTAGGCATATAGCTATCTCGTTCTTAATAGTCAAACGTTATTTGGTAACACTCGGGCAGTTTGCTTGCAAAAGGCGGACAGGATAGAATTTCATCACGTGCTTGTACTCCACAAAATAGAAAAAATTGGTAAGTTATCTAATATTTTGTAATTTTTGACGTATTCTCATTTGTTTTGGCCATATACAATCATAATGTAACATTCTTTTCATAACATCTTTGTTATTTAAGTTAAAAAAACAGCATTAATTGTTGCTGTGAGTCTAAGAATAAAAATTTTGCAAGTAGTATTTTAAAAGTGGCACCTGTGGGGTACGACCGACGGGGTGATATCGGGTATCCGGTGTCACCCCCAATCATTGAATAGGTTATGTCTGCTTATTTACTTAAAATCTTAAACCTTTACTTTATTTATTTTTCATAAGTAAGTTTACAGGACCTCAGTATCACTTGAGTTGAAGAGAGACGTAGGCTCCCTATGCGTATTCTACAGTCTGTACAACGGGGAATGTTCTGAATAACTGTTCGGTTTAATACCTGCGATTGATTTCCGTCACCACGCATCACGATGTATCAGGTTCCATCAACACCACCTTAATACTTGGCGTTCGTCCACAGTTCGCTTTTCATGTAATTTCCTACCACGCACGTGTAAACTGTGGAACGAACTTCCTGCATCGGTGTTCCCACTAAGCTTTGACATGGAGTCCTTCAAGAAGCATTGGTTACGCCCCCGGTATTACTAATGTCCATGAGCGACTGTAATCACTTACCATCAGGTGACCCGTCAGCTCGTTTGCTTGCTTAAGGCATAAAAAAAATATCCGTATTCACCCCGTTGACTAAAAACGCGTATCCGGTTTTACCCATAGGTATGGGGTGATTCCGGATTTATGTTTTTTATTAAAATAAATTTCTACTTCTTTTTATCTTTATTGATTTCGGATATTTTTTGCCAAAGTAATGTCTTACATTATGTTCTTTGAGAAGTGTTGTTGATTTTTTAAATATATAACACTATAACGAATTTATGGTGTTTTTTTCTTAACTATCCGGTGTCACCCCACATTCCCCTACAATAGGTATAGTAGTTAATATAATACATAATATTAGAATAGAAAACCTGTAAGTTATACCTATATTCAATGTGCTACAGACTATAACATCCACGAATATTCTTACCAGTGACAGAACCCACTACACAGCCTGACCGAAGTGTGAAATTTTGCACATTTTAGCATTTCAATATTTCAGCACTTAGGAAGGATTTTCATGACGACCCTGTAGCCTAGTTGGTAGCGACCCTGCCTGAAAAGCACGGGGTCGGGTTCAATTCCTGACCGGACAGATATTTATTTGTGCTCGGGTCATGGGTTATTGTGATGTATTATAAGTATGTATCATCCAAGACCCCCGCGACACAGGTAAAAATCCGCTGCAGCCCCGCAGCATGAGTTTCTATCGAAGAAATCGAAGTCGGGTAAAAGTTTCTATTTAAATTCACTTACCGTTTATAAGATTTACAAATTAATTATTTTTATAATAAGTAGTGATTTTGTCATATAATTCTCTTTAAACCTGAACAATAGCGTAATCTTTTTTTAGTGATGCAGCGTAGGCAGCAATGTATAATGACCGACCAGTTTAGACGACTAAATTTAGTCTAATTTAGTAAGTCCATAAGTAAAAAGGCGAACGTAAATTGCTGATTATAATGTCAACTGTTACCATTGCAAATGAACATGACAATAAGTTATGACACCGTAGCAGAATAAACTTCAGTTGAAGTAACCAAGTTAAACCCAGAGTTCTAGGAAAGCCGGAGTCAAGACTGCATTAATAATAATAATAATAACGCTTCACACTCATAGCCCCACACTAGGATTCCCTGTGTCGTGGGTGCCATGGACAACACACTAGACATGGACATTCACATCCAGACCGAGACCAGAAATTCAAACTCATCATTCAAATTTCCGCCTCGCTGGGAATCGAACCCAGAACCCTTGGTGCGACGATCCGGCATGGTAACCATTGCGCCACACGGGTCGTCAAATACATTGTCATTGAATACATTGTCGCTGTCGACTGCACCGGTGCGGTGCCAGTGAATTGTGGATCATTTGAATCCACTTCCGTCACCAGCGCGGCTTGAACTCGGCCGATCGCACCTATTGCTTACATCTGCATCTCTAAGTGTAGGGTAACCAACTCGGTGTAAATAATAAGATTGTCTTGGTGTGACAAAGGTTTTAGAGGCAAATGGGATATTTGTTATTTTTTTGGAATTTTAAAGGAAAAGTAATATAAATATAAGGCAGTCACTAGACAGAGCGAATTTTTTATTCAAGTGCAATAATGATAGTTAAATTTAAAATGACAAAAAGTTAAGACATTATAGAATCCTGACCATTAAGTACATTTTTATTTTTTATCTATCACATAAATGGCTGTGTGAAAGGAACCCGGATCCGTTGGATTGTTATCTGAACAAACAAAACTTATAACAAACATAATTTAAACAAAGCACCAGTTTGCCTAATGACATGTGTAATTCAAGCAATCTTAGGTCATTGTGCGTCTGTGTAATTGTGTATATGTGTATCTGTGTTAAGCGTTTATTTTATTTGTTTTGAATGTGTCTCGCTGCAAGTACCAGCGTGGCAACAGCCTGCTCGCAAGTGATAGTTCCGCGATGCTAATGGACGCTTCGATGTCGCCCGATTATGATTGTGCGCTGTCTTACGAATCAAATAGAAGTGGCTTTTTAACCGACTTCAAAAAAAGGAGGAAGTTCTCAATTCGACTGTATTTTTTTTTATGTTTGTTACCTGAGAACTTTGGACTGGGTGAACCGATTTTGACGATTCTTTTTTTAATCGAAAGCAGGTGCTTTTCATGTGGTCCCACATAAATTTGAGCGAGATCTGACTAGTAGTTTTTGAGTAATTTTGAAGTCGGTAATTTTTTATTAGTAAAATTTAGATTATTCATACACAAACTAGTAGATGAGCTTTATAGTTAAGTGGCCGCCATCGTCCACGGATATTAACAACACTAAAGCAATAACGATACGTGTCAAAGAAAATGGGAAGAAAGTACTATTAGTAAGATGTACTCAGGTTAAAATATAGCCTTTACTTGACTGCAATCATAAACTTCTTCCTAAATTAAAATTTTAAGAAGATAGTTAAAGAAGATAGCCCGCGCAGGATTTAGAATTCTAGAAGGCTCAGGAATTCAGGAGCTTTTAGAATGACGCAAGTTATATGAGACCTTTCTTTAAATTGTCCAGCAGTGGACGTCCAAAAGCTAACGAAATAGTGGATGGATCGAAGAAACCAAATCCTAAAACCACATCTGCCATTTTCTTCATTCTATGTTTGATATAAATACCGGCATTTTATCATTAAAATCACTTTCCTAAATGTGGTGCTAGTGCTACATTGAAAATTGACATCAAAGCTTTTAAGCCCGCAAATAAAACTGTTTATCTCAATTATCCAATACATAAACAATGATGGCAATTGATTAATTCAATGCACCATCGCGTCACTGAAACCATATTTTAATACGAGTATAATCGGGTTCCCGGCTATCGTTAAATAAACTAAAACGGTTATTTGAGCAGTAATGAATAAGCGACTAAACCACGACCAGTTATAACCAAACCAATAAATTTGGTTTTGTGTTAAAATTGATACATGTCGATTCAATTTAATTAATTAGTTATTTACTTTGAGTGTTTAGGGGTGACAGATTTGCGATATGTTAAAATTAAAAGGTATTTGATAATAGTAATTAATTATATTGTAGATAGTATGAGTATGTTATCACCCCTTTTATTCGTTTCAATAATTTTTGGAATACGAACGGTAGCCTGGTCGATACTAGGATCGGATGTGAAGGATTAAGGCCAAGAATGTTTAATAAAATGCAATACATAAATAGCAGACTATAATCTTCAACAGTCATGAATACCAAGAAGAAACTTGCCGTGCTGTTTATATTTTTAGAAAATTTTAAAGTTGAATATTCTTATTGCTGTGTCATGCAGGGTCCATTAATCTAGAGGTATTTTCCTATACTTTAAGACTTCAATTCTTTCATTCTTCTATGCCATAAAATGATAAAAGTGATAGACTGACAGATATCGCAGTCTTACCCAAGGGTAAGGTAATGGTGGTTATTTCCATAGTGAGGGTCTCAGTGAGAAAAGATTTTTAAACTATGTACCCTAAAAGGGTAAGCAGTGGAGATAAACGTTTGTGTGAGATTATTTTTTCTGATTTACTTTTAACTTGGCATTAACTGAATTAGAAAAATTAATCCCTTAAAGGGGATAAATATTAAGCTGAATAACTTTGCATCCCTCTTGGAAGTCCAAGCCAGTCAAAAATTCCTTGAAAAAACATAACGCTCACCTAGTAATACAACGGCACATCTACATTTGTCATATTTTACAGAAGCGAATTTTAAAAATTATATAAAAAATGTTTAAAATTAATTTATGGGTTCTTTTTACGTTTTTTACAGATTGTATGGGTTTGGTTACTAGTATAGACATTAATACATATTTATCACTATGTAGATTATGCACTTTTAAACACGTATACCATAAATAAACTCAATTTCGCATTTTTTGCAGATGTGCCATTATAATAAATAATAAATAAATAAACGCTAACACACTTCATACCCCCGCAGTAGGTTTTCACCTGTGTTGCGGGTGGCTTGGACGACACATATAACACACATCACAATAACACCCATGACCCGAGTACAAATATTTATCTGTCACATAAATATCTGCCGCGGCCGGGAATCGAACCCGGGACCCCTCGCTTCGCAGGCAGGGTCACTACCAACTAGGCTACAGGGTCGTCTATTACTAGGTGAGCGATAACATTTAATATTATGAAAGATTACTTGAAATGCCTCTAAAACTGGGTCTTATCTACGAGTTGTTAATCCTTGGCAGTGCATTGGCATGCATAACTCCGACCGGGCGTGTCGACATTATTCATATTGCGCCGTGCAACGCCTCTGTCACATACCAACTAACAAACGCATAGCGACTGGCTCTGCGGTATGGACTGCCACTAGGCCGTATTGGCCGTATAGCTAGGAGTTGCGTAGCTAGACATACAGTACGGCCGTTGTATCTTGGCGCGTCTGAACATAGGCTTTGCGAACTTTAGCGCATGTAAGACAGAGATGGCAACACGAACATGCTAACGTATGCCTGAGACACAATACACCGCGTATCGAGTATTGGCGAATTATGTTACTGCGCAGCCTTCTGCGCGAAGTTCAGACGCGCCAAGATACAGCGGCCGAAGTGTACAGACCGTACAGTACGTATACGTACACTTGACTATGACGACTTGATCTTCGATTTTATACTCGTAGTTTGTCGAATAAATGTGAAGACGTGACGTTTAATAAACTCCAAAAAATCAGGTCCAACTGTTACATCTTATCAGTAATAGAGAAGTGGGGCACAATATGACATTACTACATAATTATCCCATATTTATGTAGTATTTGCAAAGATATTTTATAATAGATATGTTCATACATTACGAAGTTAAATTTATGATGACAGTTTTAGATTGAATCACTCAGAGGCAGCTGTCAAATTCATAATGAAATCGCTACACCTGATTAAATTCGACTGTCTTAATTTCAGCTCCCTGTTGGCATATCTACCTCTTTTTTATACATAGAATATTAGTAAGTATTTGTATTTGTCTTATGTGACATATTTTATCCCGACTTACCCTACAACTATTAAGATTTGACATGGATTCACATTGATCTGACGCGCTATAATTATCATCACTGAATAGACTTCGAAATCGTTGGATTCTTCTTACGGGAGTTAGGTTACTCTCGATTATTGTTTTAAAATGTGATAAGTATTGTGTAGGTAGTAAAATATGAGTAAAAGTATTATAGCGTAGGATACAATTTTGTAAGTGGGCAAGTCCACGAGCTATGAAGCTCTTGCGTTTAGTTTAGTACTCAAAAAATTTGGTTCCGGAAAAATAAATAAAAACTCATTGTTCATAACGTTCTATTATACAATATTTCATATTAAATGAAAGCTTAATAGAAAAACAAAAACACATTTTTACACTTCATTTGAGGCGTTACGTAAACATAACTTAAAAACACTTAATAGGATCCGGCCCATTTAGTAAACGACTTCACCGTACAAAACAATTACCTAGATAAACGCTGAAGTACCTGATAAGGTAATTTATATTAAATATGTTTAAAAACTACATAATTACTTAACACGTGCATGCTTGAATTGCCACAGTTATTAAACGTAAAACTGTAGTTTCTTACATACTGAGGGATTATAGGGTCTGTTTGTAATATTAAAATAACCGCTTTTTACTAAGTGCATTTGGATGTGTACACGGTACATACACCAAAACAACATTTTTTACAATTTTTGTCTGTCTGTTTGTTCCGGCTAATCTCTTAAATGGCTGGACCGATTTTGACGGGACTTTCACTGGCAGATAGCTGATGTAACAAGGAGTAACTTAGGCTACTTTTATTTTAGAAAAATAAAATAGTTTAGGCGATACGAAGCTCGCCGGGTCAGCTAGTCTGTTATAAACCTCAAGTAAGAGGGACCCTAGTATATAATGAATTATTATAAATAAATGATAAATAAATAAACGCTTACACACTCACACCCTCGCAGTTGGTTTTTACCTGTGTCGCGGGTGGCATGGACAACAAATCACAAATCACAAACATCCATGACCCGAGTACAAATATTTATCACTCACATAAATATTTGCCCCGGCCGGGAATCGAACCCGGGACCCCTAGCTTCGCAGGCAGGGTTGATACCAACTAGGCTACAGGGTCGACTTATTACAATTGTTATTATTATTACAATAAAGTCAGTATGTCCTGTTAGCGTTAGGTGTAAATAAGAGTATCAATTAGTTATTATTAAAATGAGATAGGTAACTTCGAAATAGATGCGTGCAGGACTTGAAACCCCATCGAGACCAGTGTTTACCAGTTATACTTAATGAGTAACCGTCCTTGCTTTGCTTCGGTTTTCTTATTTTTTTACACCTAGGGTTACATTACTGGAGTTTTATTAAGGATCACTAATTTTTTTAAATATAATATAGCCTATCTAACACGGGGATAGTGTAGCTTCCCAACAGTGAAAGAATTTTTCAAATCGGTTCAATAGTTTCGGAGCCTATTCAATGCAAACAAACAATCAAATCTTTCCTCTTTATATATTAGTATAGACAAATTACGTGTCACGTTGTTTATCCGCGATGGACTCCTAAACTACTTAAACGATTTTAATTAAATTTGCACACCGTGTGCAGTTCGATACAACTTGAAAGATAGTATAGCTTACATCTCCCTTAAGGCACACGGAAGGTTTTAATAAAAAAAAACTTTTGACAGAACGAAGTCTGTCCGGGCAGCTAGTATTAGTATAGATTACTCAACTGTCGATAGGCATTTGAAAATTAATGGCAAGCAAGATCTGGTGATATACAAATCTATGTCAGCGGATGCGTCGCGAGTTTTACATTCTTACCGACTGATATATAGCCCGGATCGCGAAGCTTTCGAATACCAGTTACTGAGTGTCGCCTCCGTGGCTGCTTTATGCGAAAAGGAACGTAAAACGCAAATCAAGTTTTGTTTTTTTATTTGTCGTGACGACCGGGGATTTGGCCAAGTTTTTAAAAAAGGAAACATGCGTCTACTTCTACACTTTGAATCACACAATAATATTTTATCTGTTTTCATTTCAACATTGTCACCTAGCTTTGATTGTCATTTTTATGTGCAACTAATTCCTAGATTATTTATCTAATTGTGATTATTTTTTTAATAATATAAAAATATTTATACACGGAGTGGAGTCTTATGGAGTGGAGTTGGATTCTAGATGTGGAAACGCCTTACTATCAAATAGACAAAAAGGTTATTTGTATTCACTCAACTAACTATATTTATTGCTCAACAACTACGGCGAAGCTAAAGGTCGATGCGTACGTAACGTGTACGGGACGGGGACGGGGTAAAAATACGTGCGTGCCCCGTTCCCGCCCCGTGCGTGCCTCCGTGGCGTATGCTATCGTTTACATTTTCTATGAAACGATGTTTCCAAAACTTCACGTCCCGTCCCGTCCCCGTCCTGTCCACGTTACGTATGCATCGACTTTAAGCTTGATACGTGCCGTGTTTGATGTAAAATGAAAAATATACTATCGCCCCAACTCAGTCTCTATGACGTGTCTCTGAGTGTAAGTTACATTTCAAAGCGCGATTTTTGCGTAGCCGCAAATTAATCTTTAAACTTAATCTTATAATTTAAATCGTATGAACCAATGTTGGTTCCTGGCAGGGTTTTCTTAGCTTCGTTGGCTTCGTGCCAGGGGACTGACGGATACTTGACGGCCACTTGACCCGATATGTAGTCACGGCACTTAATGTGGAGCGAATTACGATTTTTGCTAAAGTGCTCCTGCTTATCTGCCTTTTAAGTTACTCGAGATGTTTTTTATAAATACTAGATACGGACTGGGTAAGAAACGAATAAAAACAATTGCTGGTTTTATCAGATGTTTTACAAGTTTTTTTTTTAATTTTGTGGTAAAAAATAAAATAAAAACAAAATTTTGTCATTCAAATAATGGGACAAATTGTTTTATACTATTCAATGATTCATTGTATACGTAAAACATAGCATAAACTCGTATTCGTATTTCCAACATATCAAATGACTAACGAATACATCTCTCTTCTTTCCAGATACAAATCAAGCAATCAAACGGAACACCTCAGCCCTAGCATAAGTTTGACCTGACAAAGTTATCTGTGATCTCATTTAGTTTTAAATTCGCCTACTAGCATAAGTGACTTATGATCCGGCTCGAAGGACCAAGTTTAAATTTGCTTTGATGATATCGTGAGCTGGTCATGGATGACAGATAGTTGGGTTTTGGGGGATGGGATAATGGGCCTTGGGTTAGGGTCTTGAAAATGCCGCATGCGCACTCGAGTTCCGCTGCGAGCTCGGGCGGCGACGACCTGGGCTCCACTGATGAGGTGAAGGTCTTCAAGGACGAGGGAGACGGGGAAGACGAAAAGCGCAGCTCGGAGAACCTGCTGGAAGAGAAGTCCAGTCTCATCATCTGGACTGAGAGTGAGGTTAGTGGCGTTTGTTTTATTTGTTACACGACAAAGTACTCTATGTCTTTATCTGTGCTGTTGACAATATATGCAAAAATTCAGGTAGATTGGAATAGTGGTTAAGCGAGAGGCGTCAAAAACATATGTCTGATGCTTTTATAATATTGGTATTTTCAGAATTATACTCAGAAGACTATTGTGCCACTTATTTGTTGTAATTTTGTTGTAGCTATTATGTGCATGAGAGTATTTAAACATTACAGTCCTTCCTAGTATTTAAATATTACAGTACCTAAAGTCAATTTCACAATTAAACTGTGCTTGAATAGAAACAATTCTTGAAATATTAGAAGGTTATCTTGACGGACTGAAATCGTCGATTAGTCGTCGGTGGTCGTTGCAATACGACGTGTTAATTGAACAAAGGAAATAAAGGAACAGTTTAAACAAATATATTTCGCTTTGGTCTTCTATTACACAACCCACATTAGGACAATAAATTACACGCGGCGCTTGCATTTCCTGTCTTCTTACTCTTATACTTTGTTAAATCATAACTAATGATTCTTAATATACTGTAAATAAGGTTCAAAATTGCATGCCTCTGAGTTGTTTTATGATACAATGCGAGCAGGTGCCAAGATCAGGTAGATCTGTATTGTAACCGTTCTACGTACGGCATAATACCATTCAATGAATTCACAATATATTGATTCGGAGCATAGATCTATGATGGAAGTCAGCACATCCTGCATGCAAACTTAAAAGAACAGTCGTAGAAAATAACTCGAATGATTGTGAACTCAATGTCCTTGCAATAAGATTCTAACGTAAAGTTGGGCTTGAATTTAGAAGTTGCGTTTTCTATTTGCAGGTTTACACGTTCCAAATTCAAACATGTACAGAATTTGACAGCTCTGTATTTGGTTTCCCGCCCGTTTTATTAGCGAAGTATTCAATGTTTTTTTTACAAAACTCTGAATGTATCAATTAGTCATGTTTTATACCGTTTGATGACCATTTTACGTCGAGGATTCTTGATAACAGATATTTATGGACGCATCGTATTTTTTAAAACTACCGTTTACATATTCATAAGCGATCGCGGTTCTTGACCTCGTTATGACCAATTCTATGCGTAGATTAACATCGCCAGTGTTATATAATGAGCGGAGCACTCAATTAACTCGGGAACCGGCAAGATAAAATCTTTAAGCTAGGAAGTGGTTTTTAAAATCGCAAATTGCCCGTAAAACAAACACAATCAACCGCAAGCACCGCGACTAACTTCACCCAAAACAACCGCCAACCGGCGCCGAAAAAAAAACAGAAAAGAAAAAAATACAAAAGTCCGTTTCCAAAAATTTATGTAAAATATTGTATTCCACCAACATAAATTACGTACTCATTGTATTATTTCCGAAAACTCTATTATTGAATAGGAGGGGGCGCGAACAATGCTTCTCTACCTGGATTCAGGTATGTCTTTTAATAAACACGGACTCCCACTGCTTTTGTCCACGAATTTACCTGTCGGGCGAGGCAGTGCAAACATGGACACCTACGGAATGAAACTGTTATTCCAACCCTTTCTAACGCATGGGAATCGCTGAAGAGTGACAGAGACGCAGCACGCAGGAATCCAATGCAACACAGTCACGGATCGGATAAATATTGGATTATACTTAGGTGTAATTCTGTTTTGTATGTCATAATAGCATCGATTATCGTACGTGATGCTATCACAATACTCTTTGTACGTACAATTTTGTTCGAAATTCGATTTCTTTTCGATTACAATTTTCGACGGCTCGTGAATTGAATTCGAATAGCGCCGAGAATTTTACGCCTTCTTGATCATTGAATATGTTTTCTAATACAGTGTCATGTTTGTTTGTATACGAAATTATAATGCACCGTCGATTTGCGAAAATTGTGCTTATGAAATTTGACTGTCCGATTTTAATTTTTAACCAAGGATTCTCTGTACGTTTGAGTTTTATCCAGTTTCAGTTAAAAGACAAAGTTCGTAAGTTGTTTCGTGTTAGTTTCATTAAGTTACTTATCAAGCTTTGTACATTAAAATTACAAGGAAAATATATTTTATGCAAATATTTTATGTTGTGTTCAACATAGATACTAAATTCTATTAAATTCACCATGTTATATTTACTGAACCTATATTATGGACGAAAATTGGTCCGTTTCACATTTTTCAAATTTCTTAATTTCAAATTATAATTAACCACAACAAATTGGAAAAATATAATAATAATAATAATAAATACTTTATTTCAGACCAAGAGTCCATATTATGGGTTAGTTACATTATTCTTAAAACTATGTTAGTTACATATCTAAAGACAGCACATGGGTTAGTATTAAAACAAACTTAGCATATGTTAGTATTAAAATTAAACAAAGAAAAACTAAAAAACTAAAAAATATATGTCTATATACACAAACGCCTATTGGCAACTATGTGTGCACCATTCCAGCAGGCCCAGAGAGGGCTGTCTAGTTTGTACGCCAATGTGCTGAGGAGGGTGTTAGTGCTCTCCGCCACCCGTCTCATCATCGACGCCACACGCTTGCGGATGACTGCGTAAAAATCGTCCATCTGAGCCTCCGCAAACATGGCGGACGCACTACAGTATCGCGGCTTGCCCAGAACCGCCCTCAGCACATTGTTGTACTGCACGCGAAGGGCTCTGAGGGTCCGCTGCTTATAGTCCACCCACAGACTGCACGTGTAAAAAGTCTGACAATATGCTCTAAAGAGCGACAACTTTACCTGCTTATTACATCGTGCAAATCTGCGGGCCAACATATTGCCTCGGACCGACATCGCCCGCCGCTCTCTCTCTACGTCCCCGTCATCCTCGAGGCGCTCGTCAACTATGTGTCCGAGGTACCTGAACTCCGTCACCTGTACCAGGGGGGATCCACACAGCGTAAAAAAGGGTTTAAAGTTCGAAGGTTTGTTTTTCCCCCTGAAAACAAGGATCTCGCTCTTTTTCGCGTTGTAACAGAGTCCATGTACCCCGGCATACTCCTCACAAATTCTCAAAAGTTTTCGGAGGCCACTGACTGAGGGACTCAGCAGGACCATGTCATCAGCATAACTGATGTTGTTAATACAAACTCCATCAATCGAGCATCCGACACCCGCCCTACTGAGCCTCTCTATGAGCTGGTTGACGTAGAGGTTGAAAAGCCTCGGCGACGTCAGCCCTCCCTGCCTTACTCCACAATTCAGTTTGTAGGGGTCACTCATTGCATCTCCCCACCTTACTACATTTAACTGATTGCCGTACCAGAACTGAAGCAATGATAACAGTTCTGGCCTTAAATTGGTCTCGGTTCTAATTTTGTGCCATAGAACTTTATATGACACAAGGTCAAATGCTTTAGACAGATCCAGAAAACATGCATAAACCGGTGTTTTTCTGTCAGTATAATAATAAAAAAATAGACTTAAAATAGATAATTAAATATCTGTACCAGAAGAGAGTATGAAATATTGCTACGTTTTTTTTTTGTTATGAAATAGTCTTTTACACCAAAGCACCAAAAGCAATCGATTCAGACGTCAGATATGTGTGTACCTTTTACATCTCCATCTTCGTACACTCAATAATCTATGGTCGATATCCTACAAGGGTAAAAACAACAAAAATGCTTAGTAGCGTCCATCACCTGACCACGGTATGCTAATGGCCAGGATAAATAGCTTCTTAGGCAGAGTATCTAGATTCCTTTCACAGGTATGTAAAAAGTCAATGGCTGTCATTTCCGTTGTGGTTTGACTTAGAGTGGCGTACGATGAATAGATAGACTACTCGTACTTATAACTTAACTTTAGATCATTTTACCAATTGCGTCCTTATAATCCTGTTTTATGGTACACTGATTACCGAGTAACATCATTTTAATATTTTTCCTATTCCTCTCCTTTCCTTAAGTAATAAATAATTAATACATATTATAAAAAAATGTTCCAAAATGAGTATTATGTTGACTAGTTCTACGAACGTTAAGATGTCTGGGTTGGCCACTAACTCTTGCAATCAATCGCCGAAGTATAAAGCCAATAGATTAGAGTCTCATGCCCTAGTTGGAAATCCAACATGGAACTCTTTATTCGACGCCTGGGGACAGTCAACATGAGCTACATGGTCGTTAAAATAAATATAATTATTGAGGATTCACCAAGTTCATAACCACAGAAGCTGCTGTCGTTCAATCACTCCACAGGGTTCACAGTCGTGCGTTTCTTCGTACTTTTTGCATTGCTGCAGTAACTTCACCGTGAACGAGTAAACGATAGGCGATAAAAAAACTTTCGCTTTGGCAGGAATAGCAGAGAAAATACAGTTTTCGTTGTCTTATAATTCATGGTGTTGTTGTTGTTATTGGTTCATGGACATGATGTTGTTTGAGGCTTTATGCTGTTCTTGGTTATTTCAGTGATCTTTGAGTCCGTGCGAAATGACTCTATGAGTTCTTCATAAGGTTTTCAAATGTTAAGCTTGCTAATCTACATTTGGCCGGATTGTTTTCGCGAAGAGTTATCAATCACCTTTAGATTCATAAGAAATATTTTATCTGGTGGTTTTAGTCAAGCATAAAGTTGTACTAACTGAAATAAAGTTATAGTTTGTATTTATCAGCCAATGTTACAACAGCAGCCTTATTCAAGCCCATACATAAACGACGAGCTCGGGAAGTCTATATTTAGAGAACAGAGATCGCTTGTAACATCAGCTGATACTTCCGTTGGTCGCACTTTTTAAATTTGCATCCTAGCTTGAGTAACTCAAGTCAGTATTAAATGTCGGTATTAACAAACTATTAACTGTTATAGCAATAAATGTCAAAAAACAAAACTTATAGAAAATTACTTCATCCGTAGTTTACCAGACAGCCTGGAAAGTATATTTTTTAAACTGTCAGATACACATAAATGAAACATGGTAAATACCATTAATCTACAACCCAGACCAAATAGTATTGTCTGGAGCCGGGAATCGAACACAAATCTTTCTGAGCTAGGGCCACAAGCAACAGCTGAAGCAAGCTAAAACGTATGTACAATAATTCTAAATGTCCACCGTACTGTTCGGTACAAACCGTCCTGTAACCAAGTCTATATTTAGCGCACAGAAGTCCCTTGTCAGTCCTTACCACTTCCTTGCCTTACCATACGGAGTCGCAGCATGTTGCTAATTAAATATAACGTTAACAAAACAAAGGCTAAAATAACTAAAATTAATTAATTAATTCTGCTTTATTATAAATGTGTAACCTTCTTTGTTCACTTTCCTGGAAATAAAGGAAACCTGAACAGTTTTACTGATTATGATTCATTAGTCCAGTTTAATATTAAAAATATTATAGTATAAAACCCGTCCTATGCCCGGTGAATTATGAAAAATTTAATCTTTCTTTCAAGTGTTGTTGACAAAAAAACAGACAGGTCTTCTCTAACTAATGTTTGCTAAATTACACATTGTTATGAAGCTATAATAATCAGCTATTAAAAATAAAATCCCACAGGCAATTATTGCTCAATACATCCGTTGCGTCAAATCCTCGTATTAATTCAGCCTTGTACGTACATTTGGTTAATTAATATTTATTGTGCAATGGCTTCCCGCTTTCAGACTTAAGACGGCAATTGGGACAGGGTACTGACGGCTTGAATGGGAACTGTATGGGCCAATTGGGACAGGGTACTGACGGCTTGAATGGGGACTGTATGGGCATATAGGTTATGGTAATATATTTGTATTAATTGAACGAAGTGTAAGAGTTTGTTACAGCACAGTGTTTTACAAAGCATGTTAGTAATTATGACCAAGACAAAAATTATATGTTTGTTTATTTCGTCAAGTTTTTTTTCCGAATTTTAAAAATACTTGGTAGTTTTATTGAAGAAAATTGTAGATAAATAACCATACGTGTAAATCATTGTATCACATGAGCGAATTAATACAGTAAAAAAAGTTACGAATGATCAGAATGGTTGTCGAACCCTGACACATTATAAATTTATAAAAAATGTTAAAATTAATAATCGATTTGTATCAGCTAAGTTTATCTATTCGTTTATCGGATTTGACTATACATTCTAACATTGATTTGATTTTATCTTATCTCCAACATAACATAACCCGATGTGATATTAGATGTACAATTTAGGTATTACACGTAATCATAGTTATTTGTGCACTTAAAATTTTATAACTTTGAACAGTTTCTTAAACTGTTTTTAATAGGAGTTTACCAATCAGTATAAAATAACTGCTGGTTTCGCGTCTCCTTAAAATATGATTGTTACATGTTATTGTCCACTTCGCTGGCCAAGTGCGAACATTAAAGAATAGTTTGCTTAGAAAACTGACGTAAACTACCGAGGGCTCACGATATTTTCCTCACAAAAATTTGTGCAGGCTTACACATACGTAGTAACTTAATACTTACAGTTATTTGTATTTATATCCCACCGAATACGGGGGACGACAATTACCTATTATTATTTAAAATAATAGAATCTGTTTGTTTAAAATATGCAAAAGTTCTAGTGTGTGGTGATTTTAACTTAAATTCTGCTAGTAATAATATTAAGATGAACTTTGAGTATCTCGTAGCGTTGTGCGGATTACAGCAGGTAAATGATATTGTTAATCATTATGGTACTATCTTAGACTTAGTCCTGATCAGTTCATCCTTGGGCAAGGTGTCAGTGCAGAGAGCGCTAGATCCGCTAATTTGTCCAGATAGATATCATCCGCCTCTGGAAGTGATTATTGATCGGCATACCATCAATAAGTATAAAGATGATCATGTTATTAATTCTAGTAATGAGTGGAATTTTCGTAAAGCAGATTACCAGAAGTTATATAAATGTTTTGCAAATACCAACTGGCAAATTTTGACGTCCATTAAGGATCCAGATGCAGTCATCTCTAAATTTTATTCAATGTTAAATAATTGTATAGATAACTGTGTTCCAAGCAAACGGCGTGCGGCAGTAACGCCTCGGTATTCTTACCCTGTGTGGTACATGCCATTGACAAGACGCTACATAAGGCACAAAGCACACTTTCATCGTTTATACAAGAAGACGTTACTTACTAGATACCGTATTAAGTTTTCATATTACAGAGCGCTGGTGAAGTTAAACATTAAAGCAGATTACAGCATATACAAGGCGAGAATACAGGGCGATATAAAAAGAGATCCCTCAGTGTTTTGGGGTTACATTGCTACGAAGCGTAATAAAGGTAATCCGCATCGAATTCTTGTACACAACGGTCAATCCATTTCTGACGGGGAGGGAGCACAGGTATTCGCTGATTTTTTCAAGTCCGTTTATTCAGGAACACGCCCAAATCTAGATGTATCAGATGCTCAAATGTTCGCGGAACCAAATAATAAACACATATGCATTAATTCTTTGAATATAAAGGACATAGAAAGAGCATTGAAAAGACTCAAACCGAAACGATCTGCTGGTCCGGATGGTATTCCACCATTTATTGTAAAAGATTGCAGCGTAGTATTCGCCACACCACTTTTGTACATTTTCAATTTATATCTTTCAAACTGTAGATACCCAGAAGTATGGAAGATGACAAGGGTGGTGCCAGTTCCCAAGAGTGGATTCGGGTCGGAAGTAGGTAACTTCAGACCGGTAGCTGTATTGTCTGTATTCGGCAAGTTGTTTGAAAGTGTGTTGCACCAGTTAATAAGTGTACAACTTGAAAACCAACTTTCAGATGCGCAGCATGGCTTTAGAGTTGGTCGCTCCACCACTAGTAATCTATTATCGTTTTATACTTATGCTGCTGGAGCGGTTGATAATAGTGTCCAAGTTGATGCAGCGTATTTTGATTTCCGGAAAGCGTTTGATACGGTTGATAATGATCTACTTCTCCGTAAGTTTGCAACTGCCGGATTTTCTCCTTCTCTACTACGATTCTTCTCCTGCTACCTCCGAGATCGGAGGCAGTATGTGCAGTATAATGGACACGTCTCCAAGCCGTATTATACGTTTTCCGGAATAAGTCAGGGATCGAACCTTGGACCTCTCGAGTTCTTGATCTTTATTAACGATTTGCCGAATGTAGTTAGTACGGCTCGCTGTTTATTGTTTGCGGACGACCTGAAGTTGTTCTTGGAAATTCGAGGTACAGTTGATTGTGATCTGTTACAAAAAGACATTAATAATGTCGTCGAATGGAGCGTAAAGAACAAGCTCATGTTTAACAAAACCAAGTGCTCTGTAATGTCGTTTACTTGCTCGCGACATCCACTGATGTATGTATATCATTTGGATGATACAATTTTGGAACGACCAAAAACGGTTAAGGACTTAGGTGTCTTAATGTGTCCTAACCTGAGTTTCGTTGAACATATACGAGCCGTAACAACTAAGGCCTATAAATCTCTTGGATTTGTAATGAGACAATCGAAAGACTTTGAAAGTGTTGCTGCCATTAAAATGCTATATAACAGCTTCGTTAGAAGTTTGTTAGAAAGCAACGCTGTTATCTGGAGTCCACATGAAGTAAAATATAAGCTCATGTTGGAGAAACTCCAAAAGAAATTTTTGAGGTGGCTTTATTTGAAACAATATGGCTACTATGTCGGATTTCCATATCTATACCCTACTAAGTTCCTTCTGGGCATGTTGGGATACGAATCCCTGGAAGTGAGACGGGAAGTTGCGTTAATGGTATACTTCTATAATGTAATAAGGGGTGACGTATCGAATCCCTCATTGCTGGAATTAATACCGTTGTATGTACCCGACAAATACACCAGAGCTCGTCGTCGGAAGTTGTTTGCAGTCCCAGGCTGCAGATTAGTATTAGTTGCTGAAGCACCTCTTGTTCGAGCACTGACCCTGATCAATGGTGTCCTGGCCTACGATTTGGATCTAGACATATTCGTTACAACGCCCGCGGTATTTCGCTCAGCTGCTGCGAGATACGTCCAATCGCTGGATGTCATAGATTAAGTAAACGATTTGGAATGGAAATTCTGTCAAGTTTACTTGTGTTGTAAGAAATAAATAAATAAATTAACACAATATTATTATAGTGTTTAGTAAAAAAAAAATTCCTCATAAAATTGTAATTATAATTATAAAAAACAAAGGTTTTATGTGGAGCTAATGACATCTACGTGGTTGGTTAAAAGTTTTTTCTGTGCAAACAAGCGACAATAGAAATTACCACAAGTCGTCTGAGCCGTCGCATCGTGTTCTAGAATTAGCACTATTCTCGTAGCGATATACCTCTCAGCCACTTGAGCCTCTAAGGTGGCTCTTCACGTTCACTAGGCACCCGTGGGCTAGTTAGACTGCCGACTCTCAAGAGGTGCGCTAGGGATGCCCGTGATTCGGATATCCGAGGAAATATCGGAAATTGGTGTTACGATTTTGGAATAAAAAAAGTATGTTTGTGAAGATTTATAGGAATTTCCAGGTTTAAATTAATGCCATTAATATTATTATTCGATAAAATCCAAAAATATTATATCGACGTGATATTTCACTATTTCCTCTATTCATATTACTTATGAATATTCAGTTTTGTTCTATTACATGTGAAATGTTTATATAGACGTCTATAAAAGAAGTGTAATTATTTTAATAGCATTAGCAACGCTTCGCTTAAGTTAATTGTGCTCACAGTTCTGGTATAACAGTATACTTGAAGATAATATCCCCTTTTTATATCATGTGCATTGCCGTAACCAGTGCGGATGAGATTCCAATCCATATCCCTATATTCGCAATTTCATATCCCTAAAATTTTACTGAGACTAGGTTTGAAAATTTTGGCTGTTAGCATTTTCGGCGCCGAAAATGTCGCGTCTCGAGGAAAGTTCCTTTAACAAAGACAAAGAAGTCTTTATAAAAGATCCTTCTTTTTAGATGATAGCAGCAACCGGTTGCATAATAATATGTTATGCATGAATGTTGACTGAATTGTGTTCCAAATTTCGATCAAATAAAAATAACAGCGGTGAATGCAACATAAAAAATATATCGGATACCACAGTCGGATACGATCATTTATCGATCAATACTAAGTTAATTGATAATGATAAGTCACCTCTCATATAACAGATAGAATGTCTAAACCTAACCTTACAAACCAAACACTTTTCACCCAACTTGGATAACAAACGTTATTTACTCAACCCATTCTATTTAACAGCCACTACTATATCGGCAGTAAAATATTAGCTAGAAACAGAACCATTTCAATACGTTAACGGAAACAGGGGCGCTCATAACACAGACTGCACAGAAACACTAAAGTTGCATACTAACGCGATCCGTGGAGGTAAACTTACGGGGGTGACGTCGAGATAAAGTTTTTCTGGAAGTGGTTTCACTCTTATGGTCTGCTGGCGTGGTACTGTTGTCTGCGCACGAGAAAACCTATATTAAATGTAACAGCTAAATTATGTTTTACTGTTAAACTTGGATTTTTAATGTAACCGTTGAACTCGAGTGGGGATCCTGTTTGGGTACTTGTTCTAGTTGTTCTTAAGAAGAATAAAATGTGCATACTTAAATAAATTAGGTTAGGTTAGATTAGATCAATTTAATTAATTAAATGTGAAAAAGAACTCGCGCTGTGAATTTCAGTTATTCATAAAGGTTTACTATTGGCAAAAACTGGCATTTTGTCTCTGCAATTCTTTTTCAAATAATTCTTACTGTAAATCGTAGTGTATAAAAACAGTATTTTTATTATACGAGTAAATACTGTAGGTAAAAAAATAATCAAGGTATAAAAAAATCTTGAAGCCACATCTAGTGCAAGCTAACTCTCTGTTCAAAGCTATGCAGGCCAATGCAACTGCCTACACCAGCTACCCGTAGATTGTAATTAGGAAGTCCTAGTGCGCTCCACCCACGCCCTCTAGATATGGTACGTGAAATTAATAACAGCTAATAACCCACTGACATATTGAATTGTAAATGAAACCTTAAATTATTCAATCAAAAGTTCATATATTGTTGCATATTCAAACAATTACATCGATGGCTTTTGATTCAGAGGATTTTAAACTTTACGTCTATTATTTTAATGACGCGTCGTAGTGAGTTGGAAAGACGACGACTATTCAGATTCCGTAAGTGCAGTGCGGGTTGCAATAAATTAAAGATGGCTATCTTTTAAGAGACAAATTATGTGCATTAGAAGTAGTATTCTGTAGGCATTTGACGTAGAAGTTATTTGCCGTGGGAGCGGTCGGCTGTTATCGGGACTGATAGCTGCTGCAATTATGGGATAAGAATATAATTTGACCTTTCGAAGCGAATTGTTTGTCTGTGCTCATCGTGACGTGTGGGATGGTGACCTCAAAAGTTGATATGCACTTATGTTCTTGTTGAATTAAAGACATTGAAGTAGTTTAATATTTTTGTCTTGGATATAATATTGACAAGAAACTTGTCATGCTAGAGCTATACTTGGCCAATGTTGATATTTTTATTACCAGTCTTCAAAAAAAATATAATTTTTGTATCCACTGTGTATGCATGTCCGCGATTTCCTAAAAAAAGTACTAAAATTTTTGTTAGAAAAAAGTTGAACTAACTACGTTACTAAAACAAAAATATCCAATTTGGAGTCGCCCACAAAAATATCCACGCCATAGGTATACCTAGGAACTAAAACGAACATCTTGTTAAAAACTATTAAAAGCTGGTTGATAGTTTCTCCTTTAATTATGTTATTAAATGTAATCAAAAAGCGTTATGTTATGCGAATCTAAATCAAATTATATGTTATATTTAATCTCAAATCAGAATGTATGTAACAATTTACAAAAACACAAATGTATTTGTTCAACCTCTCCAAGTTGAGGAACTTCTCGGTTTAGATAAGATTAATTCAAGGTAGGTAATTACACTCAATCTACTTGTCGCCACAGATAATGAAAGATATCCGAGATAGCGTAGGTACTTTGATTACTTCAAATTATTATTATTTGCTTTATCAAATTTGCAATTGTCTTTAGGTTACGTGGTATGAGTATTTCTTCCTGTTTCTTTTGTTCCTTATTCTTTTCTGAAATTTAGTCATTTTTCTTTTCTGAGATAAAGTCGTTCTTGATCTGAACTCACTACCGTGGTCCATAATTTCTTATTCGGTTTTTTATACGTTTTCTCAGAAAGAGAAGGGTTCGTGGAATCAAGGTTGCCAAGTCACGGTTTCTAAAATTCACAGTTTTTGAGATATCAACATGGATGACTCTTAAGCTGCGTATCCACTTGATCAGCCTCGTGACGAGCTGCCGCATCCTGAGCGTGCCGCGGGCTGCAGACAGTTCATGCGTCTCCACTTGAGCCACATAAAAAAGCATCTTGTTGGCTGGATGCCTCAACCCGAGCCACAGTTCTCTCAGTTTCGTGCAACCTTCTCCACTGAACTCACGGCTCTCATTGAGGCGCCTTTGAGCACGGACGTTTACCGACATGGATTGCCTCGCTGCGCGGCCGCATCATTTGGTTCAAGTCGTGGCAAGCCTCGACTCGCGGCACGGTCTCCACTTGCTCTGCCATGGGTTGAGGTAGCTGCTCGACCCGTGGCTACCTCAAATGGATACGCGGCTTTAGACGTGCAGATTTTAGTTTTAAGTTTAGATTCCAATACAGATCCAAATTCCTGTTTAGTACAATTTGTAACCATCACTGCTTTTGCTTCAGATGTAACTGATTAATAATTGTGGTACCTACTTACTGGTTTTGTGAAGTAATGTAATCTATTGTAACCATGACTATTGTTAAATTAAATAACATTAAATTAAACATTGTGCTTTCTTTGTTAATCATTTACCAGAAACATGGATTAAGCCAGAAGCTAAGGAGCTTTATATCCACTGATTTCCTGAAACAAGCTATCAAAGTTTTTAAGATATTTTTTACGTAATCAAAGTACGGTTTCCGGTAATGATCACCTTAACGTTAATCTTTCCTAAAAATAATCTCTAAGTAAACAAACTATGCCTGCTATAAACCGACCGTTGTTTTCTTACCACTTCAAGCTCCAAAATCAATTTTACTGCCATCTATCAAACGCTAATCCATAAATCGGGATTGATTGAAAAAATATTTAAAAAATCTGTATTTAGAAAGTCGTGCGTTATCAGTGAATCAATAATGCCCCGGCCAATAAATGGTGAGCGATAGGTTATCACGAGATATCTAAAAATGAGCCATGGAGCCATATGTAGCAGGTACTCGAGAAACGACATTGCACACAGTGACCTTTTTAAAATTGGATGCAGTCCATAATGGGTAACTTTCCTTTGGTCGCTCATTGTCATCTCTAGGCCTCGGGAAAGCGTCTTTAGATACCAATGGGAATAAAATTTTGTGACTGGCCAGTCATCATTGTCAAAGCCTTAGACTCCAAGAAGAATACCTCTTAGGGAAAGCCAAATTTTTCCCGCTCGTACCCAAATGGAAAACTGTATCTTGCCATAGTCGAAGAAGTCACTTAGGACTTAACGCACAACAATAGCTTAGTGGTGCGAAATGTGAATTGCTACATTTAATAGTACTTATACGAACAAGTTATAATAATCGTAAATCCTTTCGGTAATCCAAAAACGGAGTACGTTTTCTAACGGCATATCTACTAGTTCGCGATAGTAGGACTACTAGGGTCACATTATCAGTGTAATAACATCGACCGATTATCACGTTTACTTGGTTCACGAATACGAGTTACCCTCAGCTAATAATGTTCGTTTGATTAAGGGTTCCGTGTGTAATACAGAAATAATTAAGTTTCAATCACTAGGGAGTCTGTGTCCAGAACAAATTTTTCGGATTGTTCTATCCGGTAAGAGTTGAGGGTCGTAAGTTGGGCTTCATTCAATACCAAGCCTTAGTGGTGTGTCCTGCTGGCTGAGCAATCAAATGGACGGCTGAGGTTTTGGTAGGATTTTAAAGCAGTGATGGTACCTTTTGCAATGTGCATGGACAGGTTTACCTGCTATATCTATAGCTTTCAATCTGCTTCTATAAGCAATGGAGAAATGCTTTACATGTTTCAGTTTAGGTGCCCGAGAATCAATGGTGCCAGAGAAACACAGGTCTCTCCTCTCGAGGAGACCTAGAGCGTACTCCTCATCCACATCTCTAGCGGAATGGAGGACCAATAAAATGAGCAAGTTTTCCGACATCTTGGTTAAAGATACTGCCTCTAAGCCCCATCAAACCCACCACTTCCTTCGTGACCACTTCCTTCTACCATCAGGGTTGCTTGTTTGTCCAAAAATCTTTTTCTCTCTACCAAAGCGTTACGAAACAGTTTTATTTTGAACAGTTAACGTTTTACCGTTGGTGTCGCGTTAATACGAGCCATCAAAGCTTTAACGCAGACCAACCGAAATTTTAACAACTGAAAATTTCCAATCAAATCGTTTTAAGTCGGCAGTAAATGCGCTTGTTATCTTTTTAAAAGATGGGGTCGCCATGAGCTGTCGTTATGTGGAGACTGTATTGAAAAAATATTTTTTTTTCTTTATTTGTTGCGCCTTGCTGATAATGTTTTGAGTGAAACAGTACACAAGGAATGTAATCCGTTGATGAATTTATCATGAAGTATTATAGTATAATTCTTAAATATAATTTATGTGTATTTTAAGAAATAAAAATGAATTGTTGTGTGTTAAATCTTTTGACCTAATTGTCATATTCATAATTTGTTCGCTCATTGTGAATTTCAATAAATTGCCGAGATTTTGTATGAATCTACCTATCAACCCTGTCCTGGAGTTGCCGATCCAGTATGGCATCTCTAGCAGTACATTTTTAGCGTTACATCGTAAAGTTCGGTACATCGCTGCAAGAAACGTGTAAAACAATTTTATTGTCCCCTAAAAGAGGTTTATACTATCAAATGAACAGGATTCCACGAACACCGCCTTTAAAAATAGAGACTAAGGGAGATATCGTAAACTAAACGGGAGTGACAGACGGACGCAGTCGCATGTTTATGTTATTGTAAATTTAATTCGGTTTAGCTTTAAACTTTAATGTATAGTAACTATTACATGTGCAGAAGAACCAGTTAAATCCGAACGCATAGTTAGACAAACGTTGAAGAAATACTTGTAAAATCGCTGTTTAACAAGTTCTGACTTATTAGGAATGAGTATACGCCCTCGCTTTGCTTCGGTTTTATTATTGGAGTTTTATTAAGGATCCCTAATTTTTTTGAAAATTTAATGTAGTCTATGTTACTCGAGGATAGTGTCGCTTTCCAACAGGGAAAGAATTTTACAAATCGATTCAGTAGTTTCGGAGCCTATTCAATGCAAACAAAAAAAATCAAATCTTTCCTCTTTATATATTAGTACCTATAGATTACAGTGTTATTCTACTGACCAAAATTGTTTTACAAATCAAGTTCTATGCGAAATTCTGTGTAAAACTGTGTGTAGGAGAATAAGCTAAAACGATATTATTTTAGGCAAAGTATACCGGCTTATAACTCTTACGCCCCAACTCAGAGTCACTAACGGTTACTTAAATCGCTCCTTAGTACAGAATTTGTGTGGTGATTCTTTACTAAGGAGCGATTAAAGTAACCGTTAGTGACTCTGAGTTGGGGCGTTACTCATACATTTGAACCACGGTTATTACAAAAATATGTTGTGTTGCTTCTATCATTAATTTCGTTGATTAAAACTGTCGATCCGGTTCATCACGAACCAATAAATGAACCATGAGTGCTTCCTATTATTGTATTGCAACAAATACACATGTACGAACATACATTATACCTTGCGTTTGAGTAGTCAAGATAACAAACATGTCATAAAAATAAATTGTCAGTGTGGTCACCCTCGATAGCACACAAACTCGTGTATCCTCGAACAGTGCGCGCGCGCATTGATTTAGACATAAAATGTAACCAAATTAAAGTCCTCTGATAGACACCAATATATAACAACGAATAAATAAACTTTAAATCGAGTTTACTATCGTTTTAATGATTCGACGCCTACCTACTGTTTCCCTACTTTTATACGCAGATAAAAACTAGCTATCATATAAACATTCTCTGTTTCGTACGGAGGAAAATAAACCGTTTTTTTATTAGCATGGAGTCTTTAATGATTAAATACCGACCGTGTGGTAATAATTGATATGACCACTTAATTGCTCCGAGTCAATCAATTAATCAGTTTTAAATAGGAATTGTTAGTTTCATACAACTGTGCGTCTTATAGACGAGGTTTATTTTAATTGGAATTATTTTCAGTCATGTTAAATGGGTCATGGTGTCCACGTGGAAGCCATTAAGGCAGACGTTGGTAGACTTTCTCCCTACCCTGCCAACACAGCGGAGAGTATACCTGTCTACCCACCTGGTAATTACCGTACATACTAAATTCAAACCCTAATCAGGGTACATATTCGACGAGGGTCTCAATGGCCAATCTTCTTAAAAAATACTGTTACTGACTGACCAACACAAAGCACTTTCCTATATCTAGAAGCTTAATAAAGATTGTAGAGGATTACCTTATAGAGTTAGTGAAGGAGCGTTATGAAAGTAGTTTTAAAAATTCATCTCCAAAGGGGTTGAAATAGGGGATGAAAGTTTGTTTAAAAATAAATTTCATACGATACACATGAAACTTACAATAGAATTTACTCTTTGCTGAATGAATTAAAAAGTGTTGCAGGATTTTTTTATTCATTCCGTAATAGGGTAAAGTAGAGGGTGAGTGAATCCCGTAATGGTGTCTTGGCCACTTGAACTAGGCTAGACTCCTAATACCCTGAACCATTCTACTGAAGGTGTCTTTAAGATTGACCCTTAATAGGAATCCCTAGTTTTTTTAAGGAAATAGCTGACAGGCTAACGATCCACCTGATGCATGATGGTTAGTAGCTACCACCGTCGTCCATGGACTTCAGTGACCGAGTGAGATGCGTTACCGGCCAAGAAAGAGGGAACAAAAAAAAGAATAAAAGTCTTAGTTCCCTAAAATCTAGAACTATTGTCAGGTATCTGTAACATAGGCCCTATATCAATAGAGGCTTGCAGAACCGATGAGCATGGAGGAGCAAGTTGTCTCTCCGAGGGCATTACCCGGTGTCAGTTTACGCATAAATCGAGGAGCTCGTCAATTACATACGGTTATTTCGGGACGTTTAATTGCAGCGGCCATAAGCAGCGCGGGCTTTTTCCAACGTTACTTGTGGGACTAAGTTTTTATAGGGTAATTGTAGGCCAGTAATCTTAATCGTAGACTTAGGAATGGCTAGATAGGAGTAGGGATTTTTTATGCATTTATGTTTTTATTTTTTTAATTGTTGATGTAAAATGTATGCGCCAGAGAAATTAAGGTACTTACGATACTTATATTGTACATCGGTACTTTTTATTTTCAAATAAAATCTCTCTTTTAGCAGGCCCAGAAATGGAAACGGAATGCAAGAGAGTCGATTGTGTGATTTTTTTTATAGTCCATGATTACGATAAATATATTATTATAATAAACTAGGTGACCGGGCAAACGTTGTTCTGCCAAATTTTTTTTAGGGGTAGGGGGATGAAAAATAGATGTTGTCCGATTCTCAACCCTAGCCGATAGGCACGCAAAGATTCACGAAAATCGGTTGAGCCGTTTCGGAGGAGTTCAACTTCTAACACCGTGACACGAGAATTTTATATATAAGATTAAATAAAGCTCGATTTAGGGGTCAAAGCCCTAGTAGGTTATACCCTGCAAATAGGGTTAATCAATAACCTATATTATGTTAGTCTTTAGTATTAAATTTTAGTTAAAACATGTATTTAATTCAAAAGTGCTTGCTATCTTAAATATAATATAAGTATCTTCCTTCGGTGTTTTTATAGTCTTTCACCGGCATGTCTTAACATAACAATATCTAGGAGATAGAATAATTCTTGACAAAAAATAACCGACTTAAAAATTAGGGATAACTCAAAAACTACTCGTCAGATCTCGCTCAGATTTATGTGGGACCACGTGGCAAGCACCAGCTTTCGATTAAAAAAAGAACCATCAAAATCGGTTCACCCAGTTTTGAAGTAACAAACATAAAAAATACAGTCGAATTGAATAGCTCCTCTTTTTTTGAAGTCTGTTAAAAATAGAAGTTTCACATTCAAACTTATACTAATGCTCAATTTGTTCTGCCTGCTGACCTAAGTGGTGCAACTTAAGGTTTATCCAAACATCTGTTATCAGGCAAGTCACAGCTAAAACCTCAAATATTAGCTTCCGTGAAGGTACGAGTACGAACCGGCTGCAGTAGTGGCGGAGTTACAAATACAATGTACTCCAAATGCCAACGTTATCATCGTCGACGTGTAATACGTGTATTAGCCTGGATTAGGGTTCTGTATCTAAAACTTTCTTTCTTTTTAACCGACTTCAAAAAGGAGGAGGTATTCAATTCGAATGTATTTTTTTTGTTTGTTACCTCAGAACTTTCGACTGGGTGAACCGATTTTGATGATTCTTTTTTTTATCGAAAGCTGGTGCTTGTCATGTGGTCTCACTTAAATTTGAGCTTGATCTGACGAGTAGTTTTTGAGTTATTTTGAAGTCTGTAATTTCTTTTGTGGTAAAATTCAGATTTTTCTTCTCTCTTTCTTGGCCGGCAACGCATTAGTGATGCCTTTGGTGTTGCTGATATCTATGGGCGACGATAGCCACTTACCATCAGGTGGATCGTCAGCTCGTTTGTCGGGTATTTACATAAAAAATCTAGTTAATTGTCACTAGTAGGTACAGATCCTTATTAAAAACAGTTAAAACTTAATTTTATACACCAATTTATTACATCAGACGTGGTGACAAAAACTGGGTTTAAACTGGGTTATAAGGCCCCAACTCTGAGTCATTAAAGGTTACTTAAATCTCTCCTTAGTAAAGAAACACCATACAAATTCTGTACTAAGGAGCGATTTAAGTAACCTTTAGAGACTGAGTGGGGGCGTAAGACTTTCTATTGATATACACCTCATGAAGATCCGTTCTGCAGTTATCGGGAGTAACGCCTTCAGATAGTGTAGTGTAGTTTCAAACCATGTAGTATGTTCAATACATACGGAACCTCTGCTCTCCGAATTTTATTTGTTTGCAAAGAATTTTTATAATCAGAGCGGCGTATAAAAAGTTTTGTTGTGTGTCAGCTTGCGACATGTTGTTACATGAATTAAACACATTTATCAAAGATTTAATAGGTGTTGAGTAACTAGTTTCCCCACTACCTACTTACAGGATCCCTTTTAACTCCGCTCTACATTTTGCTTTACCTATTCTACTTAGCGAATCGTCTTTATAAAAAACGAAAAAATACTGTTCCCGACATACCCCTTTCGCCTTTCAGATGTTAAATTCGGGACTCGAGAATTCTGTTCAAACTTCCAAATCTAACGTCTACTAATTCCAATACTTCAACTCTCATTCAATCCTTCAAATTAAAAATTTTAATTCGGAATTCCGTCGTCAACAAGCTTTATGTTCGGGATTCGAATTCAAAGTCAGGAATCTTTCTGTATTCGAACTCAGTTGTGCATCTATTGGAACTAGTGGCGGTTGGAAATTCGACCGTAATTCATATCGTCAAAGGGTTACTTCACAATGACACTATTTAATATTTTATTTTCTTTATTATGTACTTATTTGTAAACACATAAAATATTAGCTTTCTGCACTTCTTATGTAATACACAATTAACACCAAATCTCAGACTCCTGCAAGCATTTCAAAGGTTTTCTCGTAATATTACAGATTTGGAATATCCATTAATATGTGTTGTGTTCCCGAATGGAAGTTCGACTGGTTCGTCGATCCTAAGCATATCGCACCCTTAGAATGAGAGTGACCTAACTCAAAAATTGGAATTTGTGGGAAATGAGCAAGAAAGTTTTCAAAAAAGTATAATATCGATGAATAGAGCGATCAATGAAAGTGACTGATTATTAGGTTGTCCTTTTCTTACTCATAATTCGAGCTCTTTTTATCACAGGGTTTTAGGGTACGCATTTTAAGGTAAGTTTATAGCAAAAACAGAAATTACAGGAATTTTGAGTTAGGTCACTTTCATTCTAAGGGTGCGATATTTAAAATGAATCTGGGATCACGATCGTAACTTTTGGTAACCACACGTCGGACGCGACCAGCCGACCACCGCTCTAGGGTTGCGAACTTTAACTTTTTTTTTCAGTTCAAAAATAGTTGTTTTTCAATCGTTAATAATATTAATACATACATTAATACATATTATGTACATGGTATAAAACTTAGTACAAGTCAATAATTTAATCGTGATACTGTGTTCTTTATTTATCTATCTATCATACCCCTGGATTTTTTTTGTCATAAATAGTCGTTTCGTTTTGGAGCCAGGTTTTTCCTGTTTTAATATGTATTTTATTAACAATAATATTAAAACGAATAGCTAATACGAGTTGTCTTACATTTGTCAAAAATAGCCACGTAAAATGTGTCAAACCAGAAGTCAGTTACAATTCTTGCAATATCAATTCTCGGTTCCTCATAACACGTATTATCCAGGAAATGATGAGTGACGGCAGCCCTGACTCCTTGACTCATGTTCTCGAACAAATGTTATCTTTCTCTTTTGTTTGTTTCTCGAATATCATTCCGGGGGAATGAATCTTGACCAGGGACGGTGACCCGCCTGGAAGCACAGACACAACGCTACCACAGCTCCGCGTTACCTGGCCACTTATCCTTCCGAAGCGTTACTTCTCGCTTTAGATTTAAGCGAATTTTTAAACACAAACATTATTCTTTGTAGTGTTTGTTTGGCTTGTGCTGGCTTTGGAGATTACCTAAATCGATTTTACGCGTTAATGAAAGATGCAAGTTGTCGTGTGTTCTGGTTGAAAGCATCGAATTATCGATTATCGCAGACGTAATCGATAATATTCACGCTCTAATTACAGTGGTGAAAACAAATAAATTATACAAGACTGCAATCGTATATAATTCATATCTTCGTGAAATATCTATATATATAAAATTGAAAAGCGACACACCGCTGATTAAACAAAAAATCTCAGAAACTGCCGAACCGATTAAGATGAAATTTGGCAGGGAGATAGTTTATGCAAAGGAGACGTCCACTAAGAACGGTTTTCTCGAAATTCATCCCCATAAAGGGTAATACTAAGGGGTTGTAAATATCTATTTAAGAAACTACGTCATTTTAAACTCAGTAATGTGAAAATGTATATGTCATTTTATAATTAGAAACAAAAATTAATTGTAACAATTTTTTTTTTTAATTCATCCACTAAGGGGTAAAACCAGGGGATGTAAGTTTGTACGAAACTTCGTCAGTATCGAACTCAGAAATGTGAAAATAAATCAAAAATTAACTGTAACAGGTTTTTTGGAATTTCATCCCCTTAGAGGTAAATAAAGAGGTTGCAAGTTTTTCCAGAACTTTGTCATTTTCGAACTCAGAAATATGAAAATTAATATGTAAGCTTATAGTGAGAAACAAAAAAATTGTGTAGAGGACTTTACGGACGGTAGGGGGAGGAGAGAGGGACAGGAAGCGAGACAGGGACCGGGAACGGGAGAGGAACAGGGAGCGGGAGAGGGCCGGGGAGCGGGAGAGTGAGATGGAGAGGGACAGGAAACGGGAGAGGACCCGGGAGCGGGAGAAGGAGAGGGGAGGGATAGGGAGCGGGAGAGGAATGAGAGGGACAGGGGCAGGAAGCGGGAGAGGGAGCGGGACAGAAAGCGGGAGAGGGACCGAGTGAGAGAGAGGAACTGGAAGCGGGAGAGGGACAGGAAGCGGGAGAGGGACAGGAAGCGGGAGAGGGACCGTGAACGGGCGAAAGGGACAGGGAGCGGGAGAAGGAGAGGGAGAGAGAGAGAGAGATGGAGCGGGAGAGAGAGTGGGAGCGGGAGGTGTAAGTGTCCAGATGGAAACAACAGAACCGTTTTTAAAGATATTTGTACTGTTCATATTGACATCGTAAAACCAGTTCATCATTGATCCATTTAGGATCTGGTGGTGTTACTTCGAGACAAGATATGTAACTCCTGGATGGATGGAAATAACGGGACGTTTTTGTTTTTTTTCTAATGAAACTCAAGAGCCAGTTTTTCTGTACATTAAATATTTTTCATAATTTCGGTTAGGGGCACTTCAATAACGTGTTAGAACACCAAAAAATTTTTTTTTAATTATTGTCTGTTTGTCTATCTGTTTGTATGTTCGGGCATTACATGAAAACCCTTGAACTGATTTCGACGGAAATTAGTTACGTTGTTCCTCAAACTTTGGATCACGTTTGAAAAAACTTTTCGTCTCGATAAAATTAAAAGTTTTCACCGGAAACAAAATGAAACTTAGTGTGGAATATTTTGAAATATTAACGATTTGCTTTAAATTTGCAACAAACATTCCTCATTTAATTGATGAAACACATGTTTTCGTGTTTTTCAAATTTTTTCATGAAAAAGAAAAAACTAATGTTAACTAATACTGTTTATTTTTTTAAATTCGTTCCCGGAGCAATGATTTGTGATTATATCGTATGTTTCAGTACATAAATTCCTAAATATAAGTACTTCAATATAAATTAACCTTTTTTTCAATTTTTTTCTGCAAGGGGTACAAATATGATAAGCATAATTTCCGCATGCGAAGCTGCGGGCAATAGCTAGTGTATTTATATAATTACCACGTTGACAACCAATTGCACTTATTAACACAAGTTTACAAAATAACATCGAACAAAAATAAAATTAACAAATATAACGCTTCACCTCACTCTTACGTTACGTGTAACGCTCTTAGCCCCACACTAGGATTCCCTGTGTTGTGGGTGCCAAAAAAATACAATAACAATTTAATAAAAACTACAGTTTACGTAATTTATTGAATACAAAAATAAATAATAAAAAAGACAAGAATACATTATTATGAGGATGATTTCATGAATAATATCACAAATTGAATAATGGCCAGTTAAGATAATAAAGTATGGAGTGGACTACAAACATTAGGCGATACAAAAGACTCACATTCATAAAATAATCGCCGGAATGCTTGATGAATTGCTTTTGACCTCATCCTGTATAGCGACACTGTTCAAACTCCAGTATTAGTTATACTATATTTTAATTTTAATAGTTCTAAGACTGATTAACAGAGCGGAAGAAACGAGTGAGATAAGATAAGACAATCTTGTAGCTTACCAATGGATTTTACTGAGTCCCGGGTTCGATCTCGGCTGGCGTAAAGATTTAACGTAAAAAATTAATGTTTGATTTGGTTGAAATAAATATCTTAGTTATTGCTAATGTCCTAATGCTGTGTCAAAGAAACACGGTGGATAAAGGCGTTGATGGCGATTGTTAAATTTAAATTACAATAAAATAAACATTAGCCCCCCTCGCCCCTCCCCCCCTCCACAATATATCCTCCTCGACGCATATTAAATATGAAACAGCATTTTAAAAGTTTTCTAATACGCTTTGTCCTTAACCGAGCGGTCGTAAGAGTCGGTCATTTGTAGCAAATCAAAACATTCCTGATGAAAGCAACGAAGATTAATAGCAGTAATTCGTCTACGTCACAAACAATTAAAGCTGTGTTCACACTGGTAGTGTTGTGATATAACTTGGTTAACTTTCCTGGCTTTGCTATCTGTAAAAACTTTTATTTGGCCTTTATATGTATTTATTTAGCTGTAATTTTCCCGTAATAAGTAAATTAATTGGTGATAGAAATCATTGTAGTCTTGGGTTTGATTGCGTGCCAGTTAGGGCTGCCAGATGGTCGGGATTCGTCTGGATTGTCCCGACATTTCACATGATGTCCTGAGTCCCGACAAACTACAAGTACCTACAAGGCCCGACAAAATACAAAACGTCCCGACAAATCCCGACTTTTTGAAGTTTTGTCTAGATATTTCAGTCTTGCCAGCTGACAATCCTAGTGCCAGTACATGTATTTATTTGAATCTGGTACATAATGTTTGTTTTCTGTTTTAAAAGGTTTTATAGTATAAAATCATAGCTCACTTATTAGAGTTGTTAGCTGTTAGCAACGTAGTTAATATTATAAAGTCGTATATTTATTTGCTTGTTACGTCTTTTATGTTTTTAACCCGATCCATCTGAAATTTTGCATCCATGTTGTCAGGCGTACAGAGAGTGATATAAAATACCTTTTATGGTTTAGGTTAGTGTTGCTGAAAATAAAACTATGTCTTCATATCAAAAGGCATAAAGGACATGGCCTTATTAGGGTTTTATTTTGTTTTTGAATAATTGAATTAACACATATTTAACCAGTATGTATGCGCCCTATACTCAAAAATATTATAACTAAACTTATAACACTTATAACTAAACACTGATTCAACATTTGTACGCCATACTGAGGTGTTGAGTGACTGTTATAGCTTTTATATCGGATATATATAATAGATGATCGATGTTGTAAACGTACGAACGGTATGTTTGTGGTAAGACGTGGTACTTGCATCCATCACCACATACCTAAAAATGGTATTGTACAAACAAACATACAGTGTTTGTGTTGTTGAGATTCTGTAAAAAATTGACACGAGCCAGCAGGTCTGGTTTGGATTGGTAGCTGTTTGTCAACCTACTGGGTTAATTCGATATCGACGCTTGAAAGGCAAAAATTACCGAGCGATATCGACTGACAACTTTACACTAGAGCATTTTAAAGTTTTTAATTTTAGAAAAAAAATCGCCTATTAGTCATAGCTAGGTACCTACTTAATTCCAATGAATTTTACATGCTGTTTAAATGCTTAATAAAGCGATTTTTTACGATTTTTTTTCTAAAATTAAAAACTTTAAAATGCTCAAGTCTAAAGTTGTCAACATGTCGCTTAGTAATTTTTGCCTTTCAAGCGTTGATATGTAAATGCAGTTATGAATACGAATTTTTCTTCTCTCTTTCTTGGCCGGCAACGCATCAGTGATGCCTTTGGGGTTGCTGATGTTCATGGGCGACGATGGCCGCTTACCATCACGTGCTGACGATCAGCTCGTTTGCCGGCTTTTTCACAAAAAAGGATAAATATACAAGTAAATTAAACAAAGTAGTGTCTGGCTTCAACCCTTTTAATGGTCAACTACAGGGCATGGTAGATACTATGCTTCTTCAGTATGGATTGACGTCTGTCTAAACCTAAACATTATTACTCAAAACAGCTGTACAGATTTAGATAAGGTTGCTTGTATTCATTAACTCTTGCTGACCAGGAAGCTGTGTAGGTATACCTTCTTGTAAAGTAGCAAAAATATATTTTTCGATAAATTGATTGTACCTACGTTCTAAATAAAATATTAGTAGGTATTCGATATTAATTTTTTTTAAATGCATTATTTATACGACATTTTCGACTATCAAACCCCATAAAAATTATCACCGTAAAATAACTTTTCGATCAGAATGCGTTCAAAAATTCTCGTTCATCGTAATTATTATTTTTTCATCACCCACGAACTCTGCGTAATCTCATAAACTCGCGCGGGGTCGATTCGTTTTTGTAACATAACGAGATTTTATCATAAAAACCGAGAATAAACCGATATACACCACACCTGCTCCGTCAAACACCACTGATGGTCATTATGTTAATGCTCTTGAAATCCGAAGCGGCGGCCGCGAGCGATTAAACACCTTAAACTATCAGTAATTATGACCACATTCGATCGACCACCGATCCGGTAAGAGATGAGAAAAAAATTCGAAGCGTGTCAAAACGTCCTGGCGCCAATTAAGCAAAATGAACGCTTATTCCGTACGGCATAAATCGATATCATGCCATGCCAAAGGTAACTGTTACGCCCTTTAAGGATGCGACTCGATAACCCGTCCGGCGTACCCCAAATTGTATATTCAACAAGGAACCTTGTTATGAAAGCTCAAAGTGTCAAAATTACGTAACAGCAGAAGCGTCAGTTACGCCCTGTTAGAACGCCCTGGTCACTAACAAGATAAAAAGAGACGGAAATACGCACAGCGGAATGCAAGAAAGAGGTGGCAGACAAACAGAACTCTCGAAAAACACTTGTGAGATAACAAAGGCTGACTTCCACGAAGACGTCCAATAATTTGTCTTTTTAATTTTACGGCAGACTTCCATAGCTTTTAAATAATAGTTATTTTTTTTCTATAACCCGACCCCGTGAGTCCATTAGGTCTTACTGCGGGTATTCGGAAACTCATTACGATGGCTTCGAAGTAGGAATTCCTTTATGACTTATTGTTTCTATAACTTCGCGCGTGAACGAATAACGTGGTTTAAAAAGAAAAATAGTAACACTATGGTTTTGTTTCGCGCAACTCGACTTTACAGCCAGTATTTTTCATTTACGAGAGAAAAAGTTAATTCTTGCAAAAATAAAATAAAAATGCATTAGGACGTGTGGTAATATAATAATACATGATATAAAAACGAACTAAGCGCAATAAAATGAAACGGGCAAAGGTATTGGACCTAGGGCTGCCAAAAAAACTTAGCAATAGAAACAAAATCGAGAAAATAAGAAATGGTTTACGACAATGCTTTTTTTTACGGTAGGGTTTCGATTCTCAATTTAAGAGGTTTTCAAAATTTAAATCAAAGTGAACGAAAGAGTTTTTTTGGTGAAATTGGGTAGTCAAATTATGTACTTAGAAAATCTTCGTCTCATTGACAGGGATAGAGTATATTAGCATTATAAAAAAAATGCAAAATCAAACAGCTGGCAGCCCTGATTGGAACCTGTTCTGCCCTTCAATCGGTTAGTTGTAAAAAGCTCATTCCATATAATATTACCCATTACAACCCCGACAATCACTGCTCGGCCAATCGTCTGAGGGAATTCGAAAATGGAACGCGGGTTCGATTTTTAATTGTTTCAACGGATTTTTATGATCATGACCAGTGTTTTGTTTGGAATTAAGTACGGTTTAGTGCTGTTACTTGAAATCCAATCCTTTTCCTTGTATTCAAATCACAATAAATGAACAGTGTCGTATCGAAATTATTGTTTGTGTATCTGTCTTCGTTAATGTATTGTTAAATAATAATTATGCAGTTATAAACTTGGGAACAAAAAACTTGTAAGTAAATAGATCTATAGAAGGCACGTCTGCGATTTGTGATACTTTTAATGAAATTTTGTAATCTGTACACACTGTCACATTACACATGTTAACGAGTAAATAATAAATTGCGATGAAAAAATCAATAGCATTTTAAAGAAAACCTTTTTTCATTTCCTTTGAACTTGATCAACAATTTAAATTCAGTTGTGGTAATCTTCTCAGAACATGTAAAACGGTCATTAATTTTCCACATTGTATGCAAATACGGAGCAAATACAGATAGTTGTTATGATTTGCTTAGGAACTTGCTTCGTGATGTATGAGTAGTAGGGTTGCCAGATGGTCGGGATTTGGCTGGATTGTCCCGACATCTCACATGCTGTCCAAACAAGTCCCGACATAATACAAGTACAAGGACCGACAAAATATTAAATGTCCCGACAAATTCCAACTTTTTGAAGTTTTGTCCAGATATTTCAGTCTTGCCAGCTGGCAATCCTAAGTAGCTGGTAATCCTAGGTAGCGTTACCCTATAAAGCGAAAGGCTTAGGTTTGATTTTCGACTGAGGCAGTCACATACTTCTTCGATTTTTCTTCATACTTCTGAAATCTTTGAAATAATAAATTCAATATCAGAAATAGTGTTCATTTCAATTTTACAGTATCATTTTACTGTTAATGTTTAACATTTACTAATATACGTAATGTTTTTAATTGTTTCAGGTTCGTATCATGTTTTCCGTCACACATAGTCACACGACACACATACCTACTGAGTGAGTATGTAACAAATATTTGTCCTACAAGTCCTACAACACATTATACAGTGGAATCTCGATTATACGAATTCGCGATTATCCGAACTATAAACCCCGATCAAATAACTCACGTCAAATACTTCAACCCTTTATTGGTTGTAATTTTTTAATTGATTTTTGATATAAAGCTTAATTTATTTTTGTTCTTTTTAACAATTACCTAACATTATGTTTTAGGTGTGCTTATAATCTTTCGTGTACAAAAACAACTTTTCTTCATACATTAGATGCTCCGGATTTTCGATTATCCGAATGCCTAATGACAACAATTAGTCCGGTTAATCGAGGCTCTACTTTTTATATTATGTCCACTAATTTACCTTATAAGTGAACATTTTTCTGACTCCTATTGATTATTTTTTTAGAAATCTTAAAGAATTTTGTAACTTATTCTAAACAAAATTGTAAAATTAAATTTTTAGGCTCCACTCGTCTAATAAAAAACGTTGATGAATGTAAATTCTCAGAAACACATTTTGACGTACACTATTAGTTACACTAATTTTAGGGTTGTCTTGTTACTAAATTCAAATTCTAGTTTATTACTCAAAGATTTGAGTCAATTTATTAGTCAATTATGTTATTATTAGCCGCATATAAAAGAAATCACTTAAATTAATAAATTGTACAATTTATGGATGGTAAAATTCTCAGAATCATGAAAAGTTAAAAATAATAGTGTAGGTACAATGCAGGATAATCAACTTTAATTAACTAGATATTAATTGCATAATATTCTAATCTAAATGAGATGCTCAAATTTAATTGCATTTCACTTTACTTATTTAAATTTAAGTTCATTACTCCTTATCACTTCTATCAGTTGTAGTAATAATAATATATCCTAAAGAAGATTTTTTTTATTTTTCTCAATTTCTAAAACACACTCAAAAAAATAACAACTTTCATCAACGTTTAAAATATACACTTAAAAATTACCGATTCCAAACTATTTTTTTTTTATTGTAAACCCTAAAACGTACATAAATGTTAAATGCACTTATAAACGTTCAGTGTAACCCGTGCGTATAAAAGCATCCCCATTTAAAAACTGACCCCTCGCACCGCCGCCTATTAGTGAGTATTATCCGCAACTGGCAACACTAATCGCTCATTACCCAGTTCCGTTCGATGGGGTTATAGTTGATACGAAAATCGTTGTGGGAACAATCATTACAGCTTGTTAGGGAGGATTTGGGAAAATAAATTTGCTTTTTATTACTATTTTTTTTTCATAAATACACCCTTGGTTTATGCGATTATAAGACCTCTTTAGTGGGTTTCAAAAAGTTTGGCTCTACGATTGTTATGTCATTGTAATGTAACCCTGTATTTAGGTTTCTAGTTTTTTTTTTTACTTTTTATAGTTAGTGCTTAAGTTGTCGCTTACATAATATCGCCTTACTAATTTTCAGCTTTCAACTTTCCATCACTCTTCTAGGACGGTTAAGCTCCGAAACGGTCAAAATCTTACTATTTTCTATTCCCATCAACTCCCAGAGACTCAATTCAATCTCTTTTATAACACCATAGTATCAACGAGCGCTTCTTTTCCATAACAATTTTTGAATATTAAAAGTTCAATCGACAATAAAAACTAATAAGATGGCAATAGGACAGGATAGGGCGATTAAACGCGAAGAAACCCTAAATACCTGTCATATACGTTCAACATCACCATCTGTGTCTACATGGAACCAAGCTTGGGTGGTCCACAAGCAATCTTCACCTAATTGTTGACAGCAATGAGTAAAATGAGTTGCATTAAAAATTACTCCTCCAATTGGACGTAAATTATGACAGCATCCAAGGATTAAGCTAGAGAGACTAGTTGTAAATTATAACGCTCTGTGTATCCGTTAAGCAAAGGGCATGGAACCTAATTGGCACACCTACAAGTCCGCCATTTTGAAAAAACCTCGATTCGGCGGCCAGTGATGAAACATGTGTCAATCGATAGACTAAATTATTATTATCAAAAAGTATTCAGTGATGAAATGTCGTAAGTGATATACTTTCTGAGATAAGTGAGTTCAAAACTGTAGAAAAATAAAGCAAAAAACTTCGTTTCGGCGGACATTGATAAATCATATGTCATTCGATAGGCTAAATAATTACGATTAAAAGGTATTCAGTGATGAAATGTTGTAAGTGATATAATTTCTGAGATAAGTGAGTTCAAAACTAGAAATATAAAGCAAAAAAACTTCGTTACGGCGGACATTGATGAAACATATGTCAATCGATAGGCTAAATGATTACGATTAAAAAGTATTCAGTGATGAAATGTTGTAAGTGATATACTTCCTGAGATATTTGAGTTCAAAACCGTACAAAAATAATGCATTAAAAATTATCATTTACTTATTTTGAATTTATTGGGTCAATAATGAAAAATATGTCATATGTGTATGTACCTGCTGCATAGGTACCTACTTGATTTATTAATAACGGGTAGGTTTGAATTAAACTAGGTTGTTTTATAAACAATTTATTTGCCACCAGCGCTACAGCTTTGGCAATTACTCTAAACCAAAAGTTAAAATTCACTATTGGCTTAGTTTTCTATATCATGTCTGACAATCACTGAATCTAAAAATTCCGCTGGTGATAAAGGCAATGTTTCCTGATGTCAAGCCCATGCCAAGAACCATATAACACACATTATATGGGAACAACATGACAAGGTTCTTTTTCCCACTATGCATGAGCAGTACCATCCCGCGATTTTATCTTTACCCTTAAGTTGTTTGTTTGACGAATTTGTTTAATTTTTATAATACATAACGTAACTGAGGTAAGGAAAAAAGTGACCGGTACACTTCAATTGCTGTATCGCCATAAAAACCATATATACGCCATATTAACCATAAATACGCCATAAACACTCTGGTCATCCCTCACCTTGATTATGCTGATGTGTGTTGTACAGATTTGTCAAAGGAACTTCTGAATAAATTGGAGCGCCTTCTTAATAACTGTATTAGATATTATATCTCCGGCTTACGTAAGTATGACCACATTTCCCAGTTCCATTCCTAACTTAAATGGATATCCATTCAATACAGGCGAAACTTCAGAATTCTCTCAACATTTTATGCCATTTTGAATAATGTGTCTTCTCCTGTTTATTTAAAGAAAACCCATAGCACTGCTTATTTCGGGAATTCCTTCACAACATAGTTAGTTAATTAGTAAAATCATAGACTACCAAAAGCTCCTTCAAGAAGTCCGGCAGCACTACCTGAAGCAATTAGAATGTTGTCGCCCGTGGTCTTAAACCAATACATATATGAATTTATAAATATTTATTTACTTAATATATAAGATGTTTAGATATATGTAAATCTGAATAAAACTGTATTTATTTAATTTTGTTTATGTATATTGTGATTTTATGTATATATAGTAATTATTCTAAATATTCATAATATTTCTTATCTGGCATAATACTGATACAGTTACAGATACACTAGAAATAAAAAGATAATTAATTACAAATGTTTTATTTTTGTACGGTTTTGAACTCAAATATCCCAGAAACCATATCACTTACGACATTTTATCACTGAATACTTTTTGATCGTAATCACTTAGACTATCGACTGACACATGTTTTATCAATATCGGCCGAAACGATGTTTTTTTCTTTATTTTCCTACGGTTTTGAACTCAAATATCTCAGAAAGTATACCACTTACGACATTTCATCACTGAATACTTTTTGATCACAATCATTTAGTCTATCGATTGACACATGTTTCATCACTGGCCACCGAATCGAGGTTTTTTCAAAATGGCGGACTTGTAGGTATGCCAGGCTCCATACAAAAATGTTGGAAGCCCTTTCAACCATATCTTTAAGGAATAAAGTTTATTTTAAGTGTTTTGCGTTTGTACTGAGAATTATTTCCTCCTATTCTGAATATAGTTTATGTGACTCTCCCTTAACTAAGTATCGGGTTTGGATATTGGTTGAGGTATTTTTATTTAAGACGGAGAATTTATTTAGTAGGTACGTCAAGTAAAGCGTTGGTTTAATGCCTCTCAGAGCGTTAATCGTGTAGAGGTTGAATGATGTACATTTTGCTTGTAGTATTTTTTATTTGCGGACATTATGTTTACTACTTATCCGTAGTGGACCATACAGTTACATGGTTATTCCTTATACCTTTTGAAAAGTTTGTGTAACTACTACTAATGTTTTATTTCTTTTAGCTGTATCGTATAAATCATTTGAGAGGAATCTCGAGTTTCGAAAGAATGGTTATCACTTCCCTGATCAAATTTTCTCCCCAATTCCATTACAAATTACTACAAAATCAAATATCACCTAACCGACAAAAATGGAACCCTCAAAAATAAATGAACAAATAAATATCCGTAGTGGCCGAAACCACCAAACTGAAAGAAAGTGTATTTGCTCTCATAGCAAACGCGTGTGGGCAACCCGGTAGCGAGCAAACAGACCTGTTGACACTGGCCACTGGGTCTGTTTGATCGCTGGTAGCTACCTGCTAGCATTCTTCGGCTCTATGTTCAGTGTCTGGTAAACACACAGTGTAGGACTGATCATTGAATAACACGTAGGTACCACCAGTCGCTTATAGCGCATGGCGTGGCGGTTAGTTGATTTTGCCTTTTCTGGATTTTCGATTCGTTTTCAACAACTGCTCTGTGTAGGGCTACGCGAGGCAACGTTTACAAAAATAATATATGTATGTTTAGGTTTTTATATTTTTTTAATCAAGTCATTTGAACGCCAAGTTATAACTGCTAATGAGGATCATTCACGAAACTAAATACCTGGTATTTATGTAGTTAAGAGTTAGGATTTGTTTTCCCGAATGTGGGATCAAGGGCCAGCGAGATTGTCTTCAGCGCCTTTTTGGCGCCCCTTCACTATATTTGAAACGCGATGCCCTTCTAAGAAACAGCTCGCCATTGAATAGTAGTGGGCCAGATTGCGACAGTTCGCGGGCCGTTGTTTGCCCATTTGCCCATCCCTGGCTAGTGGCTAATATTGTAGTCGAATAAAGAGCTTTCACGACTAAATTTTCTATCCTATAGAAACCATAAGAGTTTTCAGATTTAATATGAATATGCGATTGCCGTGTGATTCTTTTGGTGTTATATCCAGAGGTAACTTGATGGTCCAGTACCAGGAATCGAACCCGGGACCCCTAAGCAGAGTAATTACCAACTAGACTCCTTTTTGTTATTATTAGAATTTGATTGATTGAAAAGGATTCAGTTTAAATCAGTATTCATTATGCTTATCTCATGCTAAATGCTGCAAAAAATATCTAATGTTAAGCTTAACATAATGTAAACTTATGTGTTACATATTGATGCTTAATGTTGCGTATGTAGATATGTATAAAAAGTAATCTCTAGGCGAGATTGTTACTGAGGTAAGCTTGTAGAACAATGGATGTGGTATTTTGGTCAGAATGTTTCCATGATATTAAAAATGTAACATAAACTTAACACAGTGTACACTTAAAAAATACACGCTGTATAATATTTTGCTTGATTGAAAAACAAATTATAAAAGTAAAATAACAAAAAATATAACAACATTCAAAACGTCAATTAACCTTATTGACCGCAATAACAAATAACACATAAACTGAAACTGTTAATGAACAATAATTGTAAAGCGATTATTATTATTCAACCAATAACCATTATGCGATGACAGATCGACAAGTTGGTTGCTGGTTGTGGGAAAACAGTGAAATTGCATGTTTGGTTATTAATTTCTTTTTTTTAACCTTTATAATAATTATTAGACATTTTAAACTGCCTTCTTACAGTTTCTTACATGTATGATCTTTATCTGTTTGTACACTTCATTTTAAATCAACAAAAATATATTTCAAACACGCATTGTATAGAAGTTCTTACGGAAGTTAAAAATTACACTAAAGTAAACATTTACATTATAGTAAGCGATAGTAGAGAAAACCTCATTGATCCGTTAATGCATACTTAAAACTTATGTATAAAAACACTTATAAAATCGAGTGACGATAACTGTCCAATAACTATCAGTAAGATCGGACAGCATGTAGATGTTATCCGACTTGTTCCCGATATGGTCGAGAGAACCAGTCATAATGTTGGTCGAGAATTACATTCAGTTTGATTTCATACATCACTAGCTCGCGTCAGGCGTGTGAGGTGCAGTGTGCAGTGTGCACCTCGCTTGTCCTACGTGATTACAACCCGCGCCGGTGAAGAATCGTTTTGTAAATGGTGTCTGTCAGTCTGTTGTATGTCTACTGTCTGCAAGTGTTGCAACATCTATCAAGCTTTCTATACATATTGTTTCTTGTTTTTGTATCATAGGGTTGCATTGATATCTCTATAAAAACACAACTATTTTCAAAGTGAGATCTTGTTAATACCTATCTTCAAATGATACCTATCGTGTTTCCCATATAGTTCAGAGAGCCAGTCATATTATACTGTTCATGCATCAGTAGATCATATCGTTAACTCGCATGCGCACTTCATCACGCTATGATGCGTGATCAATGACAGGACAGGCAAGTCACTTTTTCTACGAATTAGTATCATTCGCACCCATAAATAACTACTTTGTGAATAGTGTCTAAATTGCTAAGTGTTTTTACTGTTCATTTAAGAAAAAGTTTTTTTATTGATTGAATTAAGTAATCCTTGTGTTTGGCTGTCTGTCTGAACTCAGATTTATGCAACCTTGTGAATCAAACGAAAGCTCTGCTATCTCCGAAAATATAGATGCCGTATCCAACCGTTCATCAGTCTATCAGCCCGCTCGGTCCAGCCTCCAGTCGTTATGTTATTCGATTGCCAGTCATGCAGCCTAACGAACGTCAGACTTTTTTTATATAGCTACATGTACTTTTTGTTTTTCTGTTTGTTTTGCCTCGCCCCTCCATTGTGCCAGTGTTTGGGTAGGACTATAGCTCGCCTTTTATGTTGTGGGTTTCTTTCGCGTAATGAAAGGCGTTTCGGTTTAATTATTCCAACTTTGAGCGACTTCTGTTTCGAAATAGCGAAGAATGGATCGAGAAAACTTATAATGGCCTCGGTTTCCGAGGTGCTTGGTTTAAATCTAAAGTCTTTTCTTCGCTTAGGTCGCAACAAAAGATGGAATTGTGCCGTTGAGAATGGGCTGCTAAAAGATTCGGAAGAGGCTGTTTAGGTTTTTCTTTATGTTCCAAAAGTGGGAAATAATTGGTGTTCTTGAGAATCATTTTAATGTCAATATGGTCCTGGTAAATACTTTCCATCAAATGACCCGTCTGCGTTCTTGCCTGATATTCTTAAAAAAGTCAGGATTTTAGAATAGAAACGTATAGGTATATACTCGAAAACTGGTGAAATAGAGCATAATTTTTTGTCCGTTCTGAATGGTAAAGATAGGAACATTTTAAAACCACAGAAGTGTCTGTGGTTTACGTCTCCAGCCTTTTTTGAAATTTCGAGTGGCTTTAAGTGGTTACAGCAGAAAAATGCTCCACAGCATCCAACATAAAAGAGCCAGTGTAATAAACTAAAAACGTCCACTTGTGAGAAATTTGTGATTTTTTCTTTTCACTGTCGGAAAAGTCTCTATTCATTGCCTGAAATAGTTTCTCGCGGTGAAAAACGAGCAATTCCCAGCATTTGTGGAGTTTTTCGCGAAAACTTTGGGATTTAAGTGCACTGAACCTTTCTTTCGCGATACCTGGGATAAAGGTTGTTCAGGCTTTGTTCGGAATTAGTGCACGTAACAATATTATTTGGATTTCGCATCCGAAAAGTTTCTGTTGAAATTTTGACGGTTTTGGAGGAACCCTTGATGGCTTTACTTCAGTTTTGAGTACCAATTGTGAATTGTGAGGCTGTTGACAGTTTTAACTGTGTTTTATTTGGCGACGATTTGAATCCTTATGTCCTTACTCATAAGGGTCAAAATAATAACCTATCGGTATTAGAAACTTACAATTACTAATTAATAATAAGTTAAAAATGATTTCCTATGACGATAGTCTTCATAACGATAGTTTTCGTAATATCAGAACCGAACAATATGTAAAAGGATAAAAATCATTTATTTCTTGAATATATTTTATTCAATATATTATTAATACATGGTAGAACTCTTTTTGAATTTTAATCATGTTGAATGTACTATTAAGTCTTAACGATCAGATATGTCAGAACAGAAAGCTCCCATCGCGTCTGGAATCGATTTCTTGCAAAAGCGTCCACGTCTATTTTTTCTCTTGACAAACTGTAAGCTAGTGATTAAGAAGGACACGTTTTTTCTCAGCCACAATCTCTGGGTTTATCGACTCGCCTGCTTATGTCCCGGCTATCTCTGCAGCCATAATATTTGGGCACTTGGCCTTAGGTAGACTTATGAATGGGTAGAGAAGTCCACATTTTTTAATTTTTAATTCTGAAGTATTGCACACTAAAACCTCATAATAATTAAACTTAAGGCGCGGTATGACTACGATTTAGAAACGTTGATTTCACTCACACAGCCGCATATCTGCGCTAATCTAATGTTACATTTACGTGACGCTGAATAGGGTTCAAAATTGCTGAGTATATTTTTGCTAACAATGTAACTAGATTGCGAATAAACATTTAATTTGAGGGTTTTCCTTAGATAATTCAGAATATACACATTAAATTCAATATCTATCCGGTTTAAGTTTTAATAAAACCATATACGTATTATATTCTCAAAAAAAATATGTTGTTACCGCTGAAAATACAGATAACGTCGACGATTAAGTTTATTTTTGTATAGCAAATTACGATTTTTTATTGGAAATATTAAAGAACAATTTAATATTCTATTCGGTTAACATTATTCTTTAGACCTTTTTCTATGGTCTGTATTTTTTGCTTGCGATATTTTCATTGGGTTTCCTCGTACTCGAGCACCAAAGAAACCCAGTTTTGTGAATATTGAGATCACACCGCGCCTTAACATATTTTGTATCTTTTTTTAAACCTGAGCTTACTAAAATCATATATAATTAACAAACTTCTCATATTTTGTATGTTTAACCTACGAAGATGGTCATTCCCCACATAGCTATAGATCAGGAACTTAAAGACTATTTAAAAAAAGGTGATATTTTAACATGTGCTACCATTCTTAATTGCATGTTGTATGTGCTTGGGTATAAATTTTATGAAGTTGAAAAAATATTATAAACATATAAAGGATAATTTAAATAAAGCTAAATCCTTTAATTTTTATTATTGTTTGTAATAAATTCTACTTTTAGGTATTATGTTTTTTAGACGTTGGTCGTAAGTTTTCCCCAAGAGATATATCAACTTGTTCTCACGGCACTTCTAATCCATTCTTAGCTCGCAACACGAAGTCCTTAGGCCTTATCTCCAAATCGTCTCGGCTTATTTTTTGTGATTTATTTTGAAGCAAACCTTTGCACCAAGATAATTCTTTATTTGAAGCAGATAAAGGTAAACAGAAGTAAACCCATCCGGTCTCGTGAAATACATATTGTTTGGTGCCAAATTGTTTTTTTGGTGACAACACGGAATTGTTTGGACAGTATTTGGGGATGTGTTTTTGTATTAATTGTTTTTGTCTGTTTAAAGTGTACGTCTGATACCTGGTCTCATTTGAAGTATTTCCCGTTCATACATTTCGTAGTTTCTACAAGGCCGCAGGGGAATTTGATGGCTGTTTTAATTTTCGGATGATTAATTTGCTCGCCAGAGTTGAGACTGATGACAGAGGTAGGAAATTCGAAAGAGACTCTCTTTGCAGGAGATTCTTAAGTAGTAAGATAGAGGTTGATTATTCATTGAAGATGATGGAGATCAAAAGAGATAAAGATTGATGTTGTAAAACAAAGAAGGCGAATTTTATTTTCTCTGACCAAAGTTAAAAGTTAAAAAAGGCACATTAGAAAATATGTTTAAGGCAGGAAGCAAGGGCAAATTTGAAGCAGTTTGCTCCCATGATTTATGGTTTCGGGTCCAATTTCGCTGCGGGCAGCATCTTAGCAAATTGTTTTCTTAATTAGCTGTTAACTTGTCTATAATGATATATTTTCGAAGAAGCTTGGTCTTATTGGTGACACGGATGTATTAACTATTAACGATGATTACCAGTTCTTTGTGGGTCGAGAGTGGATTATACGTTAATGAGCTTTATTTATTAGATTGTTTATTATAGTATATATATTAGAGCGTTTATTAGATTGTTTAGTATTAACGTGTTTGATTAAATATTTACTGCTGATAACATTTGCGGTTTATGTTTTGTCTAATTATTTCTCATGATTAAAACACATTTAATGATTTTTGGAAAATTTTCAGGTTTTATTTAAACAGTTGTGTTTTAATATTAATAAGTAAGGTCTTGTAAAATGAAAAGATACTGATACATATGGTATACCTAATTTATGTAACTAAAAATTCACATATCAATCACAATCTATAATTATTTATTTTTGTTCAGACAACCTAATAAATATGAAAGAATTGAAACAGAAGTTAAAAGGAATGTTCTTATTGATCATTGATTTCTACACATTTTCATAATAATACCATCTTAACTTTCTTTAGTTGGTGGATCATACCTCTTAAAATTTTATTTCTTGCACCGATAACTTATTCACGAGATATGTTACCACGAACCTGAAATGTTACCACGACCGCGTCCGGCAAATTTCAATAAAGTGAAGACGATAATTTACAGTTATTATCCTCGGTGACCCCGCAAAACACCCACCGTAGCGTTCACGTCCAGGCTGTCACAAAAAATAATCAAAAGAACACCAAAATCTGGTATGACCAGAAAAAACTCCAAGTCACCCCGAGCCAAAACCATCTTTACCGCTCCTATTTAAGCTTCAAATTTCAATACTCGCATCTTTAGCAGTTGGGACGCACGATCCGTAAAAGGAGCTTTATTTCAGAAGCGAGAAAGCTCAAAGTGAATTATGGTATTGACATGTTCTTCCCGCATTCAAATTTAGACGCTGCTTCTAAGAACACAAAGTTGGAAACTGTTTAGGGCGCGTGTCATTTTTTAAAAAAGGAGCGATCTCGTTTGGCGGGCGTACCTACCTGCGCCTGCGCCGACGAGAATTGTATTTATGGCGCCTGGTCCGTACCACGTGGGACTGGTATTAAAAATCTTGTTAAGCTAACTGTTAGATTCCCGGCCATTAATTCCTGAGGTTGCCTGTCTATAAAAGTTTTGTATCAGCGAGTCTTTCTGGTCACCGTATGAGATAGACTACGTGTTTAAGGAATTAGCTTACATGTGTATGAAACAGTGTTGAATCCAGGATTGACCCAGTTGAGGGTTGACTTTTGGCTTTATCCTCAGATGATTTGGGTTTGGCTATAATTGCGGGCTCAAGTTATTACTACATATTTGCAAACGCAGTAACGTTTTTTCATAGTAACGTCGATTTGACCAAGGGGTCAAATCCTTCCTATCAACTTGTTTGCAGTTATTTTTAGGTCTGATGATAAAACAAGTTTAGAATGTCACTTGTCACTTTGCTTCTTTTTTTCTTCACTGCTGGTAAGTTGATGTTGCTCAGATGTTATGGATGTCATTGGATAGCTGCGACCACTTACCCTCTGATGGCCCATTGGCCCATCTGGTCGTTACTTGGTTACTGATATAACAATTAGTTGTAATAGAGATTATAACGGTTATGTTTTATATTATAAACAACATAAAGTATGAAATGGTTAACTTTTTATGAAAAGTATGGATTTGTTTTAGTGGAATAAAATGTTTTTTTTTTTTATTCTAATACCAACCTTTCGGAAACGTGCTTTGTCATGAAACTGCGAAAGATAATCCTCAATACATTTTAAAAACTGGACAAACTGTAGGGATTTAAAAAATTGTCAACCATGAATTGATGCCAAATGATTATTTTAGAAGAATGCGTTGCGTGCCAAATCACTCATCTTGTGACGCCGGTGGCCTATCCGTCATCATTAGACGAAGGTGTTAAAAACTGGGAATTAGCGTGGGAAATGATATTTGGCTAAATATTATTAGAATTATATTTTTTAAACAAAATCAACTATTTCTGTTATGGGTGATAGAGTGGAATGGTCAGTGCTGTCGATCAATTTTGGAAGGAGGTAGGTGCAATTAAGAAGGTGATTTGTTGGCTTGTACACTGTTGTCATGTTTACGGTCCCCATAGAATGCTGTCGTTGATCAAAAAATATCTGCCTCTGATGAAGAATCAATATTTTTAAATAAGTTAGTTCATTTAATAGTTCCTTTTGTTAATTCTTTGCTGTTAGCAAAATAAAAAGATTAGAAAATTTCAAATTTCTAATAAGTTTTTACTTCTAGTAAATTCGCAAAAGGTAAAATTCAAGGTCCTCCAGTTATTTTAGTATGATTCTGCATATCCAACAGAGATCAATCAACTGACTTCAAAAGTCGTCGAAACCAAATCTGCCAATCACTGTCGCGTCATCCATTACACATACGAACACACAGACGCACTGAAACACACGGTAATAGAATCAGAAAACGTTACTAGCTACCAGGCTGCCAGCGCATGTAGATGTATGGTGTAGCAGTACAACAGTAACAAGGCAAACTCAGTAGTCCCGTCGTTTGACAGTCATTTGTACACTGCTATAGGCAATCGCGATCCTCAATCAACGTCGGAACGGGACAGCAACACTATTTACACAGGTGTGAACGGAACAGGTATACCCGTCTAAGCTCCGCCAGTGGTGCTAATGAGACGGAGGGCTCTAATTGCGTGTGAACATACAAACTACGTGATAATACCTATTCTGTCGTTCTTTATACGGGTTATAATAAAATCTTTAGGTACGCGTGTGGTCGTTTACTACGAATGTGGTAGATTAGGTATTTCCATGAGTCACGTTTTTATTAGCCTTGTTTGGAGATGGGTATAAATTCTTGATACTTGATTTGCATTACATCAGGTTTATACTGATCAATTGGCCGAATCTGTATCGAGGCGACATAACGGATTTTTTTGAGACAGACGTAGAAAAAAGTTCGCCTTTTTCGGTTGATGTAACGTGGTCAGTGCAGCCCATTGCCATTTCAAACTGAACGCCACGCCTCTTGATTAAGAAGTGTCTAGTACAGATTTTTAGTTTATTCAACAGCAGTAGGTACACCTATTTCATAAATGACATTTCTGTGGTATCTAAGTAGACCTATCTTGCTTTCGATAGGATCTATTTCCAAAGTTTGTTTTTAAGAAATCGCTATTTAGAATATAATTTCTCTATAGCCTTTTTAACATAAATTTACGACATCTACAAATATAAAACAAACCCCCAATAAGTGCAATAATAAAATAAAATACAAATTTTTAGTTTTCAAGAAACCCACCCAATTAAACCGTCCGATCTCACTATCCGAATGCTTACCCAATGACGTCACTTCCACTATTTATCTTTGGAAACGAGGTTCGTGACCAAAACCGGGGTTGCCAAAAAAAAGAAAACCATTCGGCCGTCCGTCCATTCTGAGAAGCGGACTTGTTAGTATCACCATTTATTACACCACGGGCAACACTCCCCAGATATTAATGTTGCCAGATTGAATAGTCAATTATTCGCTTTTCATTACTGCAAGGCAGGTAGTTGTTGTAATTCTTTAATTCTGCACTATGAAACGAGACAACATTCAGTAGCTCGAGCACGAATATTTGCGAGAAAGTATTCGTATGGTTAACGTAAGCAATTTGTCAAATTTGTATGACAATTTAGTACCATTTACGTACGATAGGGGCGCTTTTGAAAAAATGCCATACAAATTGCTTACGTTAACCATACGAATACTTTCTCGCAAATATTCGTGCTCGAGCTACAGACTATTTAAACGTTCGTATAAAAATGATTCCCTGTTTTACGTCGTAACACGTTCATCAATCAGGGAGACATTTTTTTTGGAGTTTAACTCCTTAGAATCGATTTTCATATTTAAGTTATTAGGAGTAAAATCAAATTTTCTCCGTTATGCCACGTTCACACGGCGTCCATTCGATTCGATTTTTTCCCGTATATAGCCTAAGATCCGGCCGCAGGAGTAGTGCACTCATCTGCTTTTTACTACAAACCAAATTTTTATACATATTGATAATGAGGAGAATTTATAATTACTAGGTTGCCTATCAAAATTTGGCCGCTAGTATTTTTAATTAAATTATTTTTAATTTATTTTTGGGAAAAATTTTCGTTCACTTGTTTTTTAAATAAAACCTCATCTACGTCACGGCCACTTATATAAAGATTCTAAAAAATCACGGTTGCCGTTACGCAAACGGCCGCACCTCTTCGCAGCCTGGTGTAAATAGGTAGGTAGGTAAAAAAAACCACTTGTTTTTTTTTCCCGAACGAAATTTTTTCCCGAAAAAGAAATTAAAAATAATTTAATTAAAAATACTAGCGGCCAAATTTTGATAGGCAACCTAGTAATTATATATTCTCTTCATTATAAATATGCATAAAAATTTGGTTTGTAGTAAAAAACAGATGAGCGTACTAATCCTGCGGCCGGTTCTTAGGCTATATACGGGAAAAAATCGAATCGAATGGACGCCGTGTGAACGTACACTTACGTTATGCGTTCTGTGCATTATGCATTATATTTGTAATTCGTAACACGGGATCTAGATGGCGTTGTTATTGACCAGTACCTTCTTCAGATCTTGTCACATCCTATTCTGATGATGTGAAACATCATCATCAGCATCAGAATCATGATTATCATCATCATCATCATCATCATCATCATCATCATCATCATCATCATCGGCGTCGTCGTCGGCGTCGTCGTCGTAAGTCGTAATGTAGATAATAATATAATAGTAACAACGCCATAGGATAATACATAATAATCTTATTACTGATTTCACGATAACGTCATGTACTCGTATTTTATAATCGTTCGTAAGGAGTAAACTACAGTCGTGCGTCGGAGTATTTTTGACACGGTGATACACACATTTTTTTTGTGATTTTTTGTTCAATCAGCGGTGTAGGTGTATCCTTTCGATTTATGTAATACGAGTAACTGCCCTCGCTTTGCTTCGGTTTTCTTATTTTTTACACCTTGGGTTACATTATTGGAGTTTTATTAAGGATCCCTAATTTTTTTGAAACTATAATATAGCCTATGTCACTCGGGGATAGTCTAGCTTCCCAAGAGTGAAAGAATTTTTCAAATCGGTTCAGTAGTTTCGGAGCCTATTCAATGCAAACAATCAAATCTTTCCTCTATATAATATTAGTATAGATAGATAGATTTCCTCGACTATACATATGTAGTTAGTTGTGTTGCAAGGAATCGATTATAGAGAATAGTTATGCTTAGTTCTGTATAGTTGTCCGTTGTTGTGTCAATAGGAACACTTTCTGGCGTAGCACAACAAGTTGTTCATGTAGTTGGTCCACGAGGAATAAGCGGCTAATTGAGCTTTAATGGATACAACCCAAAATGCAACCTTCGGATAGCTTCATGAAATTCAATACGAAAAATATAATTGCTCAATAAATAATATTTAAACGGCGTGTATTAAAACATGGCAGAGCGAATGCTAATGAACAAACAAAAACGCAAACAAACAGCAAATATTTACCAGAATTAAGCCAATAAATATTGAAGTCGAATTTAAACAGGAGTTTATCTCGTATGTATTTTATGACGAAATGATTGTACCCAAATATATTGCCAGTAGAAATTTATACAAATAAATGTTTTACTATCAACGCGGAATTCTGTTACCTCTTAAAGGAAACTACATTATTTCGTAATACCTAGGTACTTACTATGATTAATCTTGTTACGGTTAATTCAAACAAATTAAGTACTCAATTGTCTTTGAGTAACAGTTGAATATTTTTCTTGAGTAAAACATTGTTGTTACAATTTAAAAAAAATATTACACTCATTATAGTAACTTAGATTGCTTTTAGGTGTGCTTATTTTTTCGACGTGTACCGTACAGTGGATCGTTAGTTAAAACCAAACAAAATATACAATTTTTTCATTTTGTTTTATAGGGAAAACATACCAATACTAACCCCAATCCCACGCCGGATGGTTGTCGTAAAAGGCGACTAACTCCGGCTCGCTGGTGGTAGGGCCCTCGGAGGGATTATATTGGTAATATTGATTTTAATTTTTAATTAATACCATTATTACTATTATTATTTCTCCGTGGGGTTCGCCTGGATAGCTACCACCCTTGAGCATGAGTCAGCCGCCAAACAACTCGTCGTGTTCCGGCTGGGGGCTTGAGAGCCAGTTCTTTCTTTCTTTTTCTTCTCTCTTTCTTGGCCGGCAACGCATCAGTGATGCCTTTGGTGTTGCTGATGTCCATGGGTGACGATAGCCACTTACCATTAGGTGGATCGTCAGCTCGTTTGCCGGCTATTTCCATAAAAAAAAAACTAATAAAAAAACATACTAAAAAGGATAACTTACTAATAGTTTGAATTTGAATTTAAATCAGTATTTTCAGATGTGCGTAGTAAATTATCACTTCCTTCGAAAAAGGGAGAAACCATGGAAAATTTTGCAGATTCTAGAGTTCTTCATTGACTGAGATATGATAAGAGAATAGATAGAATAGAGAAATAGAATAAAGAAGAGATATGAGAAGTCTGCTATTCATTTGGCTAGTCTATCTTTTCGTAACAAAATGAAAGCGAACTATACTTGAGTCAAACTCGTATCAGAATACTTGTCACAATAATTTCGCACACCAAATAACTATTAAAGAACGAAATAATCATTATAACGTTTGTGACAACTTCATTATTTTAATATTGACCTATAACAACAACACACTAAGAGAAAACGACGTAAAAACCAACATCTTAAAACAATTTTCGTCATGAATAACTCACGCTCGCACATCCTTAATTTCGTGAAGCGACTTCAAACCTTTGTAGAAACTTATTGTTTTGAGGCCGGCCTACCTATGACTATAAATAGAAATGACTACGAAAACCTCACAGCTATAATGGCGCTTACATGCTTTGCAACTTGGTCGTATTATATTTCGAAATACAGTGAAATCAACTTATCTGTGACTATAAGGAGGGCGCTGCCGGACGCATTGGACCAATCATAGTGCGCATAGTAGTAATTTATGAACGGGATGGCATTAGTTCCAATTTTCGCCACGTCACAAATAAGTTCTTGAGAGATGGCACTGTACAGATTATACAGATATTTCATTCCACTCAATATGCATGAGCATAAAATTATTTATAAGTTAAATTTCATTAAACAAAGCCGAATAACATTTTATATTTATGTTTATGTATTTTAAAACAGTCTATATCGATTTTATACGTAACTATTCCGTGTTATTTTAAACTTTTGCAAAATAAATATTATGTTTAAAAATAAAATAAAATTATAAAGAGTGGAACGGAACGCGACTTGCGAACTCCAGATTTAGTTCAAACGCACTTTATACGACCAAAAGTTTAATGCACCTGTTTGTTTGTGGTTGCTAGGCAACATAGTGCTTATGTAAATTCTGATTCGAATGTGAATATAGTGTAGAGCCTTGTATTGGAACAGTTATGGATCGTGATGATAAGTAAGATGATGTTTAATATGAAATTATTTACCGTTTAATATTATTCAAAACTTTTATACGATACACCAGTAGTTTACACAAGTTAATTTTACCTTCATGTTTATACGTCGCATATTATGTGTATCATTTCATGCGCTCCTTACCCTTACAAGAAAATATTTTAATCTTCATTTTATTGTCCTGCACACCTTGCGTTCAAATCCAGTTTGTGAAATAAAGTGTGAATGTTGAACACGAGTGTATTTTTACTTCTTTTTTGAGCAAATAACATGCAATATTTTCTGCATTACTTAGGGCTCGACATAGCGCTGTTTCTCAGCGCGATTTATCGACGGCATTTAAGGAGTAGTTTTGAGTATGTCCGCTACTTTTTTATCAGCTCACACGATTCTAAATTTATTTACGGGTGAAACATGGTTCTGCTATAACATAGTGATAAATAACCGTGAATAAAATATCTAATTACAAAACGTATTAAATAATTAAAAAATAAAGGATTTGTTAGTACTAAAGTAATAAAGGAAATAATATACAAGCTAAAACTTATCCACAATTAAGCTCTGATTAGGTAACCACGAGTACCTATAATTCTATGGTGAAACCAGGCGATTCATTTATCAGTTTTGTTTCAGATCACAGTAAATGTTAAACTACCCACTTTCTGTAAGTAAGTAATATCTAAATGTATGTAATTCTTGTTTCTCAGTAAGTGATTTGTAAAATCTTTTGAGAAATAAATGATCTTAAACCTTAATATTACTATTGTAATCCTAAACCGAACTTATGAATGAAAAAGACTTCATTTAATTTTTACGCTTTCATGCTTTAACCACGAATCCAATTTACCCGAAGTTTTGCACACATATTGCCCAGAGCACAGAGAAAGAGTACGAATCGAGAAATTCTTAACACGAGCGATCAATAATCGATAAAGCGCAGTACATTCGCAACAATGTAACACCACTTTACTGATGATGATTACACTTTGTTGGTTCGTTATTAGGCACCAAGTAATAAGTGCCGAGGGCCGATGATACCGGATTTCGGTGCCAATTAACATTAAGATAAATACAACTTACTTGTTTTAACGAAAACACGAGTTCCGGACCTATTTAATTCGCGATTGGAAATTGTTTTCTTACACTTAACTCAGTAATATTCATTTAACCAGGTCACTTGATGGGTTACAATGTGAAATTCAATAAAATTGCATGTCTTCAGTACGAAGATGGGTAGTAAAATAAAGAAGGGGAAGTAAATAAAAGTTTGATTATTTTTTAATTCTTTTTAGCATTATATAACCAAGGTCATTCAACGTATTCTGAATACTTTTTACGACCAGATGAAGTTAGTGTGTATAATGTATTAAACATTAAACTTTCGGCCGATACTACATTGTCATACCTACTGATACCCTTGACTACGAAATTGTTAGCTAAATGGCTGGCTTCAAGTTCAACCCACTACTGAGCGCGGCTCTTCCTCTCGAGAAGGCCTACAGCATACTGTATCAAGCTGCTACATTGCGGGTTGGTGGTGGCTGGCTAAAGAAGTCTCTAAATGTACTGAAAAACACTTCCAAAATATAGTTAATAGTATCAGGCGTTACTTTGCGGAAATCCATTGTTATTAAGTTAGTATTAGTCTACTTTGCAACAATCCGCGTTTAACATGTATGATGGTATATACTTTAAGACTAACCATCGTAGAGTCAACTTACCATGATCCGTTTCGGGGCGAAACACGTGTTGGTGCTGGTATGTAAAATATGTTGGTATATACTTTTATATTTTAGTGCATGTTTCCGTGGGAGGGAGGGACGTGCCACGTATGTCTTAAAGTACCTATATACCATCGTACATGTTACCCGCGGATTGTTGCAAAGTAGACTAATACTAACTTAATAACTTCCAAAATGTATAGTAACAAAACTAATTCTAAATATGGCAAGCGCCATAAATACAGCACGATAGCAGAACACCTCTTGTTAGATAAGATTGTGTCATGTTTCGCACTACAATAACAAGTGTTATCGCTAACCACTCGTGTCTTCGCTCGCGGAAGACACATACACGAGATATTGTTCTGGTAGCTAGCGTTAATCATCTCGAAACGTTTCTTTCAAGTGTTTGGATTGGAACATACAGCTTCCGTAAACTATTTTAACTACATATACCTTATCGGCTGTTTCTAATTCTATCTGAAATGTCTGGTAGAGTTGTATGTAAAATACAACCAATAGGTGTTGTAATAAATTTCAACTGACTGATATTTTACTTCTCTCTTTCTTGGCCGGCAACGCATTAGTGATGCTTTTGGTCTTGCTGATGTCCATGTTCGATAGCCACTCAGTCTCACCATCTGGTTGATCTTTAGCTCGTTTGCAAGCTATTTCCATAAAGAATCTGTACATGGAAGATATTTGAGACCGAGATCAGAAATTCAAACTCAGCATTGAAATTGCCGTCTCGCTGGGAATCGAACCGAGGAGAAGACAGGGTAGAACATGGGCACGATAGTCTGGCATGTTAATCATCGCGCCAAATGGACGAAAAATACAACATAGTTTTTTTACTGTCCGCAGTTAACTCTAGTCTACCCATGGCCACGTTCCGGTCGTCATACCGGGTACGGCACTCGAGTAAACAGATAAGCTATCAATGGACTACATGTGGAAGATATTAGATATTTGAAGTTACATCGATCACTGTTGACCACGGATTAAGATATCGAGATTTGCCGAGATTACGGACGGACTCACGGACTCGTAGCAAGTTAGGGTTCCTTGTGATAATACAGTGAGAAAATCTAGTGTAATATTGTACATTGGTTTCATATAAAGGGATAGGTGGATTTTGTGAAAGATGACCTTATTTCAGTTAATTCACAACTCATGTAATTTTAGTAGCTGATGCTTCGTTGTAGCAATGAAAGCAGCCACAATAAGCCAAATTGTAAGCCAATCCGCCAAACGGTAAAAAGTATCTACATAGAATCATTTTTTTACTAAAATTCCATCTTGAACAACTCATCAACTACTTTTCGAGTTTAGTGTCACAAACATACACGGAAGTTTATTTTTAGGACAACTATACATCTGATTAAAATAATTAAACGAATAAAGTTGTTTAAATATGTCCCGATACATTACACAAAAATATAGCGGCATCGCAGAACCCACGTTGTATTAAATAACATGACACTTGAAGATAATTTTAAATGTAAAGTGCACTGATTTTTATATCAAATCCGTTAAAATCATGTCATGTACAGAAGAAAATAAGAGATAGAACGAACGGTATCTGTTGAGAATTTCTCAAGCTGTCTTGTTCTCATAGCTTAAAAGTTTTCTTCGCGCCGTCTTCGAGTTTTATTCAAGGCATGAATAACGTTATCAAGTCTTATCTCTTAATTACTTCAGGTAATGAATGCTTTGCGTTACAGTGACAAGTTAAATCGACTTATGTCCATATCTCTCGGTGTGGTTTCGTTGAATATTAGCTATAATTATATCGATTATACCGCTACTGTTTACTTTTGATTTAAATCGGGCGTAATTACTCGCGTCATTTAATGCTTATCGATTTTTATAATTTATTGCTTGGTTATCTAAAAGGATTTTTTCCTGCAATGCATACTTAAATAATGGGTAATGAAGGGATCCGTCAGTTCTTGATGCTAGGCCAATCTTCATACCTGAAAAAACCGGCCAAGTGCGTGTCAGGCCATGCGCAATGTAGGGTTCCGAAGTAGTAAGTTTATCGACTGTTACTCATTAACTACTTATGCTAACATAGCCGTGATAGTTTTCCTTGTAAATTCATCATATAACCTATTTTTGAGATGCATCACTTGTCCAACTCCAACCGCTTAGCCGGCATGCAGCATCTCTCTTTCTTGGCGGGCAGCGCATCTGTGATGCCTTTGGTGTTGTTGATGTCCATGGGCGACGATAGCCACTTACCATCAGAAGGATCGTCAGCTCGTTTGCCGGCTATTTCCATAAAAAAAATACAAATTCTGTACTAACGAGCGATTTAAGTAACCGTTAGTGACTGAGTTGGGGCGATAGTGCCCTATAACAACTGCCATAAAACTGTTACTCGGTACAGTATCTTATTGTTAATAGCATTTATTGACATTCACAAGAACTTTGAATCGACAATGTCTAATGTATATTTATTATTATTTATTTAAGCAGCCTTAATTGTCGCTATTAAGTCCTTAAGGCGATATATCAGCAATATAAAAAGTACTCTATATTTTGCGCTCACAAGCTTGTAATTCTATTTTAAACAATTTACTCTGTTCACATACAAACTAGATTTATGGGTGATAAAAAGTCGATCAGCGAACAGTTATCATGTTCCTAGAACATCATTCGTTACAGTCCTTACTGTTAATTAAATGGGGGCTTAAAAGCCTTAATTGATTATTATCTAGACAGACACGTGCTTCAACTGAATAAAAAAATAAATAGGAAAGATAACTCGAAGGCAGTTAAGGTGTCATTTCGTTACCGCTTCTGGCGACACGCCTTTATTTATTGAAATGAAAATTATTAAGGTGGCTGGCATTTATGATTTGATATTTACGATCTTATGTTAGTAAAATTTCTGTAACATTGTAGATTGTTAATTAATTTTACGAATCCGTTTAGGTTTATGACACGATAAATAAATGCTTGCTAATTAGTCCGGGCTCTTAGGATTTTTATGCCTTTTAACTAGTTCAATAAAACAGCTAACTGACTTTAGATTTCGTTTTGCTTTCAAATTGAAATAGTTTACGACTCACAACGGTATCACGTAAACATATTTTTATTTCTATTGTAATTATTCCAATAAAAATGAATTCGAACTGCATTAAAATTGCCTGTTAATACTGTACACTGTACAATAATAATTATAACTACGTGGGACACATCACGCAATAGACATATTTATTTATTGACAATATTCAACAAATTAAAAAACCATTCACGAACAAAATTAGCATTAAAAAGTTACGAAGTCGTATATCCGTCACGTTGAAAGTGTCCATTAAGCGCACATTTAACCACATACAAGATAAGGCATGGATAAAGGTTAGTGTGTTCAGCCATATATTTTTTCATGAGCCAGTCACCGAACCCAGGACTCTTACAGCGCGATGACCATCAATTACTCGGGCTTAAAAGGCTCTTAATTGCTTTTATCTTGGCATCTAAAACTCGTTGAGCGGGACGTATGACAGAAAAAAAGGCAGCGTTGAATTTGTCAGAGCTCATATATTTAGTATAGCGAACATTTTTTACGTTACAAAAGAAATGTTTAACAATAGCGTATGTTAATTGTTAAAAAAATCGCCAGTTGAGTAATTAACGTGTCGAGTTGGAGTTTTTATTCAATTTGGCGATTTAATATTCTATTGTAATTAATAAAAAGCAATTAAATTTAAAATATTGACGTTTTGTAAACATTCCAATGTTTTATCGACCAATTTATTGCATAAAGCTGAATATTTTTCTTTATTTTGATGCGTTAGCTTTTTCAAAGTTGCTTCTGTACAAGTTGCTACTAACTATAAAGATTATAATGAAGACATACAGTCTTTTAAAAAAGTAATGAAATGATTGGTGAATAAATTAAAAACATAAGTTCGGTTCGGGAGCTGTACTACTATATTTGTGGAAACCATAATTAAATTGTCAATTGTAAGTTTATGTTAAAATTATATTACCTATGGCTATATGTAGTTTCGCATATGAGTAATAGAAGTTTGTAACTCTCGTATTCCTTTAGGTATTCTAATAATATGGATAATAACAACGTCATATGGATTATAACAAACGCTTTACAATTACAGTACTTTGGTGTGTTCAGAGTAAAATTTCTTTAAAGCTATATCATATTAAAGCAATGAAGAAGCACCAAGGAAAAAATGTTTTTGTAAAATTGTTGTGTGAAAAAATTCGAAGTAAACAAGAATTTAATCAACGCCTATGCAGTCGGATACTCGGATACCCTCCGGGCAGGGTGAAATAAAACGTATCCGGTCCCTTTCAGGCCGGATGGGCTCCAGGGCCAACAACCGGGACACCGGGTGAACCGGGCGGGATTTCAACTATCGTTTTATTTACGTTTTACAATAATTCTGATGTTTTCAGTTGCTATAAAATTCGCGTTGTACTATATTATATTGTACTTTATTACCTACTCGACGCTGGATGAAGTATTTTTCATTTAATTGAATGAACATTTGAATCGTAGTTTTTTACCAATTTGAACCATCCTATAGTTACGCAAATGTTCATTGTTTGGAAAGTTGAAAATGGGAAATCGAATGAAAGATCACAAATTGTAATTACTTAGGTATTAATAGAGTCAATACAAGCGTTCGAAGATAATAAATCGGATTATAATCATTACTAGCTGACCCGGCGAACTTCGTATCGCCTAACAAACTATTTTTTTTAATAAAAGTAGTTGTTTTGGTATATGTACCGTGTATACATCCAAATGATTACAAATGATTACAATAGACTACAAGCCTTCGTTCGCCTGAAGATAGGGACGATAGATGACGGGGCTGTGAACTTAGTTCTCTAGTATTAAAACTTAACAAAATTATAGTGCAATTCAATTCAATTTTATTAATTGGTGGGTATAAGAAACTCGTATGGTCGTGCGAGGCTAATAAGCCATTAACTTGTTATTTTGGAAGAACTAGTTCTTTTAAGCTGGTAGACCGTTTCCATAATTAACAACGCATCGGTGACGCCCATATGGATACCTAAGATAGATAGATAAGGTCCACGAATGGAGACCAAGTCTCGGTGCTTTGTATGTCGACTGAGGTTCTAAGTCAGCGGGGGGTGGGACTGGACTAGCCTTTTAAAAGCCTTTCATCCAGTCCCTCTCCCGTGAAGAATCATAGGTCTGTTTGTACTGGATTCGGCTCGGTCGAAACCGGTCCACCCCCGATGACTATGTGGTTCTAGGTCCTAAAACCAGCGGGACTACGGGGTCCCTCCCTCGTGTAGTGTCTGTTATCGTCCTGTTGTACCGGGTTCATATTATGTCGAACCAACCGGTCCACTCCCGCTGACTTTACAATCTAATTCTCGGCTGGGTCCCTTCCAGGATCCGCTCCATAGTCCGCGTGAAGCAGTAAAGGCCAGTACAGCCAACAGCAACTGATCATTTGAAAAAAAAAACCACGTTTCGGTGGACTGACGTCATGAATAAGACAGCGGGCATCCATTGGATTCAGAACTCAGGACCAGTTAAAGTGGCGCAAATTAGAGGAGACTTTTCTTTTTTTCCAGTAGTAGACGCCTAAAGTCAGATGGATAGATGGATGGATGGATGGATGGATATTATTACTTACACACAGAAGTTCCGTGTCATAATTTCACAATTACAACGAACTCTAGAGACCATGCATTATTAATGCAGTGATTGAAAGTGATGCGAGTTATCGCAATATGTTAGACCGATTGATTGAGTGTGAGCCAAATGCAGCGCGTGACTATTGAAATGGATCTATTCTACTTCGACCACGCTGCTTCAGTGGATTGGTGATTAGCAGCTGGTAGCGGAAGTTTTTGTACTGATAGCTATTGACACTTTTTATTTTCATTATTTACATGATATTCAAAAGCCACAGCCGAGAACTGAGCGAACAGACCTGTGATGGTAAATGGTCAACTATCTAGTTATCTACCAGGTTCTTGCAGGCTATGAAGGTAGTTTTAAACTGCACTTCTTCTAAAAAAGGTTAAAAACCCCAACAATTGACGCTTGGTTTTTTAGTTAGAAATTAGTAGGTAGGAAAAATATCTCATAGAAGGATCCCCTCTATAACTTTATAGCTGTCAACAGTATCAAAGAATCAGAGCGTCCGAAATACCCAAGAGTTTATTTAATTGTGTCAGGTAAAAAACAAAACAAATTGGAGCTCCTCGTTACCCTTGATTTGGGGTAAACACGTCCAAGTGGGGTAAACTGATTCCGACTCATCCAATTACGACCCTTCTGTTACAGGAGCTGCACTTGCCTTATTCTTAACGCATTAGATAAATATCGAATTATACTTTTTGTATGTGTCTTATTATTGTCGTTTAAAATTTTCCCACCGACTTTTTGCTTAAAAGTATAAGAAGTATTGTTCTCTTTTGAAGATAAAGTGTATCCGATAGAAACTAAAGTTATCTGTTATGTATTTTTATATATCTGTCATAGAGTCTAAATAACTACAGAAAACAGAATAACATGTCGACAGTACTGTGTCTGAGCATGGAACTTAAGGAAATTAAAAAAGCGTAATAGGTAGGTACTTAGTTATAGGTCGACAAAACTGTATGTTTTGTTATTATAATTTTAAAATGGCAACAAGATACGTAAAATATTGTAACACGGAGTACCTGTGCACTTGGTTGAATAAGCTATAAACACTGAAATCTCTGCTTATCATGTCGATTCTGATGATTGATCAGTTGAAGAGTACGTACAGTACATGAGAAATACGTGGTCCGAATTTAAAAATGCTGTACCGACGAGTACAAGGTTGGCATGATTAAAACATTTTCCATTTAAATGTTGTTTACCCGAAATCAATGTTTTTGGATCTTTAGTTTAGTCTCTAATATTGAATTTAGTCAGTATTAACAAAAAATAAAAAACTTAAGATTTAATTAAAACTAAATAGTCGGGTTTTTTTCATCTATTTATGACAATTATTTAAAAATCATTATAGTTTTTAATTTATATGGTCGTACAATTCGCCGTGAAACGATCGTAAAATCAGTGTTGCGTTAAATTAATTAACACACGCTCATAAATTAATAGTTAATTATGCACTAACACGTAGAGACGGCATTAGCTTGAGTACGAACTTTATTTCGTATGACATTGCTACATATGAGAAGATAATGTATCTGACATGCGAAGGTTAGTGCTTCGATATATTTAGAAACATGCTATCTCAGTAGTGACATAGTTTGAATATTGTTTTTGTTAGTGTTCTATTTTCTCAGTCAACATTATGATGATCTTCTACGATAGGCAGTTGCTTGGTCATAGCCTCCCACCCCCACCACATCTTTTTTTCTTGAATTTCAGCAATCATCGGTACTTAATTTATGTATTACTTTAATACGCACGTATGTTAAGCATTGACGCATATTGACACTTTAAATAAAGTTAGTAAATAAGTCAAAAGAAAGTAAAGATTAGATAGTTGTACGAGATTCGATAGTTTTCTAACAATCTCGTATTAGAGAAGAGAATACGACCCCTCTATCTAAGGTGTTGTGATTTCCAATGGTCCATTGGTTGTATTAACAGTGTGTAACAGGAAATTCGGTGCTTGCAATGAAAGCGGAAATATCTCGATTTGTTACGTCCATTATTGCGCCGGCCGCGCGGCCCCTGCCATTGATACCGGCATATTGGGTTAAGTGATACGGATATTTATTATAGAGAATGATGTTAATGGCGGTGTTAATCTACTTCTTATACTTCAGTAGTGACTAGTATATATTTCTCGCTCTTCAAGCCTTCTCAATTAGAAAAAGATACATGAGCCTTGGAATGGTAACTTTTTACCTCACTCACAGAAAGGTAACTAATGTTTTTCGCGCGTATCTAGTAGTATTTCTTTATTAACTAAATACCTTTAAGCCTAATATAACTCATGAATGTACCTATGAACCACGCATGTCTTAAAGTGTATACCATCATACATGATAACCGCGGATTGTTGCAAAGTAGACTAATACTAACTTAATAACAATGGATTTCCACAAACTAAGTCAATAGATTTTTGTGGCGTAAGTAGAATCTTCTTGAATTTAATCCCTTCATAGTCCAAATATCTTTAGCAATCGTGATGCGGTGGTTACTCTAGATTTGTTAGATCCTGAACAGATTTAACACAATAAAACCAAGCTCAGCTAGTTAGACTAGACAATATCTACGATCGAAATCTAAAGAGACGCTTAGATAGGATTCAAGACCGATGTATGTCTAAGATAGGGCACGCCCACTCGGTAATGAAGCATAAGGGATGCTCTGATAAGGTATTGAGGACTTGGACGGGGGAGAAGGGTGATTTAGTGATTTTTTTTGCTTAGTAGTGGGCTTTGAATAGTTTTTAAAGATTACGTTATATACTTAGAACGATGTTACGTTGAATGAGTGTAATGAAAATGTTCGTGAATTTTTTTTAATACTTTTGAAGGAATTTTTTGTTAGTTTGTAGTTACCTACATTCAGCTTTATATTTCCAATTCATTTATTTCTTGTGTTGAAACTTGATCGATCCGGAGTATCATGACTTACAGAAATGGTTGAAAATGCTGTTGAAATGTCCATTTAAAGTAATACAAAATACGATGTTTATTTTATAAACATACCTATCTACTTAGGGGCCATCCATAAATTACGTCACACTAATGTCATGACTTTCACCCCTTCCCCTTTTTGTCACAGCTGATCACATTCGTGAGATCTCCCCCTAGTGTGACGTCACATATTATTATGAAATTTTAATTTAATATTTATCTACATATACATACCAATTATTCGGTTTTGAAATATGACGTCACGAAATTTATGAACCCCTCCCACCCCCTTGTAACACAATGTCACACTACATCGACCCCCCCCTCCCCCAACGTGTGACGTAATTTATGGATGGCCCCTAAGTAGATAGGTATGTTTATAAAATAAACATCGTATTTTGTATTACTTTAAATGGACATTTCAACAGCATTTTCAATCATAGTCTTAGTAATTTTTTGATTTCAGACAGTGTTAGTATGGTAGTAAGCGGTGTATGTTTAATTTTGTTTTCTCTGTAACACATAACTGCGTCTCACTCAACGTACTCGTTGTATTCTTGAAATTTAAGAATGATTAATTCAAGCTTGAATATACCGTTGTGAAATTTCTTTTTCACGAGGAGTTGAAGACGAGCAATTACAGTGTTGCCAATGAAATTTTTTGGAAGGCCGTGTACATGAGATAAAAAAGCCGTGTTTGTATGGAAAATGATCAACTGTGGGCCGTGTCCACAGCTGCTAATTTATTATGCTATCCAATTATGCCAAATATATACCATCGGACTAAAAAAAAAAAAAAGGTTATCAGCAGTGAATTTCATGTCCACAAAACAATTATAATAAAACTCTTCATTAGCCTAGTGACACTGTTTTAAGGGTTTAATATTCGTTAAATGTCTGCAAAAATAATAAATAACAGAAAGATCGTAGAATTTGCGAAAAGCCGTAGAATTTGCTACGGCCCTAGGGTTCGGGCCGTAGGCCGTAGATTTTGTGATTTTTTGGTCTGAAAGCCGTAGAACACGGTAATTGCCGTAGCATTGGCAACACTGAGCAATTACCAGGGGATAATGAACGGTGACATGAAGTCGAGCCTTCGCTGCCGGCCACGACACACGTACGACTGCTTCACGACACGACCACGATAACGATACATCTACGACATAGCTATGACACACGTTTTATAATGCCTTGCATCCATCTATGACAAACACAACTCCAAAATAGTGGTCGATTAAAAAAATAAGTTATTAGTGTATTAAAAATACCCACATCAATTATAGTAGAGTAGGAATTATGATTTTTTTAAACTTTAATTGTCGTGCACTATACACTTACAAAATGTTTTATAATCAAAAAACTTTGTCGTGTCGTCCAATGAAAAAGCGCCTATCGAGGTGCTGTTTACATAGTACCTATTTCCTTTTATTACTCACTACTTAGTAATCAATCGTTTACAGTAAGTAATACAATTTATTTATTCAGTGGATTTGCTTGTGATTTGGAATCGAATACTACGAGTATATAGTGAGTTACCTCATTGTCACATACTTGTAAGTAGGTTATCTGTTTCGCGTGCGAATATGACGAGCGTTATCACTTATCGTTATCACAAATATCTCGATGCGTTTGTTTTATATCAGTCGGTTCATAAATAAAAAGTTTTTAAAGAAATTCGTTTATACATTTTCCAGTATTGGTTATTGCGCCTAAACCCGTTAGAGATTTTTGAAGCTAATTTAGCTGTGAAGCTTAATTATGTCATCTATAATTAAAAATTAATTATTGTTTTTATTTTTTCCAGGAAAAGTCTGGAGAACCTTACTCTGGCAAGCTTTCGGTGAAATCGGATCTTAGTCCTGTTTTTGGTAAGTGACGTACTTTGTTACTTAATTAGATATTATCGTTCATTGATGACCCTGTAGCCTAGTTGGTAGTGACCCTGCCTGCGAAGCGAGGGGTTCTGGGTTCGATTCCCGGCCAGGGCAGATATTTATGTGACAGATAAATATTTGTACTTGGGTCATGGGTGTTATTGTGATGTGTTATATGTGTCGTCCATGCCACCTGCGACACAGGTGAAAACCTACTGCGGGGGTATGAGTGTGTAAGCGTTTTTTTTTTTCATCACTGGCATCTGGCGGTAACTTCCGAAGTTAAAGTTTAAGAGACTAGTGTCTTAAAATAAAGCTTGTAACTTGTGGTGACGCTACTTAGCGAGTGATGGCCTTGAGTTTGATTTCGAAATGATGGTGATGATCGAAGTAATGTTTATGTGTGTGTCACCAATGCAAAACTGCGAACCTATTTTTACCTTTTTCCTTTTTACAAACATCTTTCGAAAGTTAATCTACGCTTAAACAAATTCCTACCAAGTGGGCAAGGGAGAAGAAGCCCCAAGAAACTCCCAAGGACTTTTTGTTTATTCCAATTTAAGATAGTCATCTCTCGTCGCGTCGTCAGTTGGTAATCAGGGTTCCCCGCAGTAGAGGTTGGAACTTGGAAGACTTTAGGATCGATTATCAAACTTTCCATTAGTCCTCAAAGAATTGGATTTTGGTGTCAGGGTCTCCGACACGATAAACCCTGATGCAATTAATTGCATAATGAATTCTAAGAGATAAGTGGTGACACGGCAGCGATTCGGGCAAGACGTTTTCCTCACCGCTCCATCACCGTAATCAATGCACTTCAGCCCACGAGGATGCGGTAATTTGTCTTGAGATAAAACTTGACTGCTGCTGACGTAATGCACTTGTGCAAAACTTCGTTGGTTCGTTTTCTGCCCTGTGCAGTGGTCATATGATACTGTTGGATACTTCTCTAAGGAGAGCACGGGGAGAACAACCATCCAACACGGAATCTAGTTATGCACTGGTTTATTGCAATTACGAACATCATACGAGACGCAGCTAGCACGCATACATACATACATAACAGATATGATTCTGATTCCTTAGCTTTTTATAGAAGGGTTGAAAAAAAAGCAGACGGGGTAACCTGATGGTAAGTCACCGTCGCCTATGGACATGAGCAATTCTAGAGGAGTCGCCAATGCAAAGCGGGCCCTGAATGAGAAGCTTATGACTAAGCTAAAATTTATTGCAAGGACTTTTTTTTAGTTGCAAAGCGGAATGTAAATTAGATTTTTTGTCCTACATGTTTGTAAATTGAAATTTAAAATTGCAAGTAGTCTATTTTGGTTATAAGAAATTAAGTATCGGGCAGCTATGAAAATAATTACTTTATTATAGACATAGCCTTCTCTTTTTGGCCGGCAACGCATCTGTGATGCCTTCGGTATCGCTAATGTCTGTCGGCGATGATAGCCACTTACCGTAAGGTAGATCGTCAACTCGTTTGTCGGTTAAATCCATAAACCGGATCTTCGTTTTAGACCAGTGCCGAAGCCTTTGAAAATGGTAAAAAGTGAAAAAAATAGTAGGATGAAACTTTTTCTTACTATTTATTGACAAGATCTTTTTATTACCTACAACTTTGCTATTTAACTTTTTTCCATAGGATTTGTAGTTTTGCCGGAAATCGAGATATTTTTTTTTTCAAAAATTATCGACACTGGTCTATTTGGGCAGGGATGAATGTAAATAACAAAAGTAACCACACTGGGGTGTAATTGATTATAGTTTCGCAAACAAGCTTAGTTCACTTCACTTTACTAGTTGTGTAAGCGTAACTTATATAAGTAAACAGTATCCATTAGTAATATTGGTTTCTAAAGTGTTTTTACAGACATTTAAGTAATCAGTAGTGTTTTAATAAGAGTTAAGCAATTGCGGGGTCGGTCGGTAGATGGATAGATGGTAGATGGATGGATCAAATAACAAATTCTTCATAGTTTCCGTCCTTTGTAAGGCAGGTTTACAGGTTGGCAACTCTTTCACCAATTTCACTGGAGCAGCGTGGAGTTAGCAGGGGTCATTGCACTGGGAACAGCTACAGATTAGCGTTTAATATCGAGTCGGGTCCTCGCCGCCGATACGACCATACATAATTCAACGACAAATTCACTCTCCGTAATGTGAAATTGATTTCTGTAAGCACGTAGTTGTGAGAATTATTATCGGGACGTGCAATAAGGTGCTTGTTGTATCGATGCCGAGGAAGCGAGTACTTTATGTAAATAGCCAACAAAAGATCCAACGAACCACTTAACGGTAAGCGGTCATCGCCGCCCTTAGACATTAGAAGCAGCAAACGCATAAATAATACGTTGCCGACCATGATAGAAATTTGAAGAAAGTCACCTTAAAATTGTGATCATTAGGATAAGTTGTCAGCGAGCAATCCAATTACAAATGGATGAATAAACCCTCTGACTGATATTGACCGCTTTCTTACAATAACAACCAGGTTCGCTTAACGTTCTCTGCAAGATACGTCTATGACACGATTAAAGTCATTATGAAAACTTAATTCGCTATTAGGCATTACATTACCTTACGATAAGCTATACATTCGCTCGCCCTTAGCCAAATATTTGTTCGCCATTTGTAAGACAAGTGACCGAGCTTGAATCTCGCCCGCGGCTATTACGTGAGAATTATATGTGTTTTATCGCCAGCTCATAATCATCTGTCACTATCGTTACAATATTTTTGTAAAATTTCAACCGATACCTCACTAGTGATGTTGATGGAGATATATCGATTTTATCGATAAATTTGCGCTTGGTCTGACATAGTGTTAATATTGGGGGGTCCTATAAATGCAAAACCTGTACTTTGGCGGAAGAGGATACGTATGAAAGCAAAGGTATTGTGACATGCATACAATTCACCTTACTTAGCTTTTCACTTTTTACCATCCTAGTGATACTAGTCAATGAAAACGAAAATGACGTCACCATCATTGTAAGTCACTTGGCTTTGTACCATCTAATTTCAAAACTGAAGATTTCGCTTGGTATTTTTTACTTACCTCGCTAGATCACTATTCTCTATATTGGTTATAAATATTTTAACGTCTTTTAATTATAATAAATAAGATATTTTAAAGGTTTCCTTCAAGTCTAATAATGGGTCAGACTTGATAATGTTGATTTGTTTGGACGGTGGTGATCACCAAGCATTAATAAGCGTAACTGCTATTTATCGACTTAGCGATCTTGAAGTTCTTTTAAACACCCGATGTCATTAACATGCCAGTGCCACCTGTCTACAGATCAAAGACTCACGATGGAGCGACGTCAGAAAACAAACGATACGTTGTAACTTAAATATCAGAAATAGTTAACTTTAAACATCGTCACTGTGGTATCTTAGTGACTAGTAATTAATGTAAGCAGCCATCGATCAGTTGTGACGTCACATGCAATCATCTGCTTGATCACGAAGCAGTTAACGCACACAGTTAACGCAGACGCGTTAGTGACAGCTCAAAAGCTACGGGTTAAGCGTTGTAATTTTTCGTATTACTATCATTAGCGTTTCTTGAAAGAAACGGTGAGTGTTTGTTTTTTACAAAACTGACTGCTTCTCGTAATTGCTGTCATTTGTTGTTCACGTGTCTTTGCTGTTTAAAATAATTTAATAACTGCTTTTATATAACCTAAAATTGAAGGAAACGTTCTTACTCGTTTTCCCTGTTATTTTATCCTTCAATTATAGGCGTCTCTTATTATTTCTCTTTTATTTTTGACGCGTGTTTGTATTTTTAAATACTAGTCAATCTGTTATCGACATGACAGCTAACTAATCTCCAATGTACTAAGGAGCATTGTTAAACGTTTGTTTCGTAGCGCGATAAATACCGGACGAAGCATGAATATTAGTGTTAATATATTATGAGATTGTTTAAAAATTAGATCAAGAACAGCGATGGGTTTGTTCCAAACACCTTGATAGTTTAAAGTTTCGATATATCGATCCTTAATAATTTCGATATATCGTCAATTACCGCTAGCTCATCACTAGCGTAGCAGCACGGACGCCTCCTTATTTGTTGTTATTAGTATCGTATTTTTATTCCCGGGACGTTTGGAGAACCGGTTGGCCCTAATCTGATCAGGTGGGCACGACGCGAGTGATTCGAGAATAAACTAAGATAACTTCGAACCTTTGTTGTATGATATAGGACTTGAAGGTTATGAATAGTTGTTAGGTTATGTCCTAAAATAAAACATTCCTAATAAACTATTAAAAAAACAATGTTAAAAACTATATGAAAAATAACAATATTAAAAAATACAATAATTATTAAAAAAACAATATTACAAAAAAATTAGTAACTATTAAATAAAAACAATATTAAAAAACAATATTTATAATAAATATAATAATAATATTTTTTTCGTAACGTTAAAAAATCGACATTTTTCGTCACCTTTTGTGACACAAATCTTAAAATTTCACTCTCATCATTTTTCCATTTATTTCATAACGCGCCTAAAGAAGTATAACTTCAAAAATACTAGTTTCCATTCGCGACTTCGCCCGCTGCGAGACAATATTTTTAGATGTGTCTTCGGTGCATGACGACAGCAGACAATATTAAACTTCCGATACTCTATGTTCGTCCACAAACAACTATCCATCACCGATGCGTTGCCGACCAAAAAAGAAGGGCCTAACGCTTTACAACATAAACAGAAATATCATTTTAATGGTAAACTCATAATAATTCATATCCAGAAAATCCCAAATTGTAATGTGAAATATTAATATCAATGTTAATTAGGTAATGATCAATGAACTTCAAATTTCATTCGATATTACGAGTGGTTAATTATGAATTAGTCCTGGAACCGAAATGTTCTAATTATTAAACAACCAAATAACTGAAACCTATTCCACTAATTCGTGAATCTGTATCATTATTATGTGATGAATTATTATATATTTGATTCGGTTCCATATTTTCTGTGCAATACTATTGTAAGTTGTAAAGACTGATAAATGTTGATACGCATTATTGTTTCAGCGAATACTTGAATAGGCAATGAAGGTAAGAAAGAGAATTCAGATAAGAAAGGAGACGAAAGCAAAACTTGGGATGTTTACTTATATGTCTACTGGCTGTGCCCGCGATTTCGTTCTCGTAGGAGTTTTCCTCGGAATCGAATCCCGGGATAAAAAGCCTATTATGTTGCCGTAGAAAGTAGAACCTCCAGTTTGTTTCAGTGAAAGTCACATTAAAATAGGTTCAGCCGTTCCAGAGATTCTGGACAAACCGAAAGACATTTTTTGAATAACTTTGTGTTTTAGCATCGTGTAATGTAAATAGCTAAATCACTTGAGAAAACACTGTAATTTTGAAATCACGGACAAACACTTCAATTATATTTAGGTATATGTGAAGTATACATAAGTGGCCATATCTACCTAGCCGATAAATGATCCTGATGATCCATCTGATGGTAAGTGGTCACCGTTGCCTGTCTCTGTGGGCTATTTACGTATTTGTCAAAGCTGTTGTTAGCAACCCTAATATTTTTCAAAACACCTTGCGAATTGTATGCGAAACATTTTGCAGAATAATGAATGGATCTTTGGACACTCATTGGGTGTAAAAAAATCAATTGCATGGATTTTTAATAGATCATGGATTAAAATGGAAAAAGATCCATCGCTGGATCCTTGTAATGGATCTTAGTGGACATCGCCATTTTTATTCATAAGCCGTTTCAGAGTACTATTCCCAATCAATCGCCACTGGGACCACATGGCATAAATTACGTCATACGTTAGGGCGGAGGGGGGGGGGGGGATAGATGTAGTGTCACAACGGAGGGGGTCCTAAATTTCGTCACATTTCAAAATCGAATAATTGGTATGTATAGGTAAATTTATATTTAAAAACAATTAATGAAAATAAAACTTATTTCGGAACTGCTGTTTTAGTTTAATAATTTCTAGGTGTAAAAATTTCATAATATGTGACGTCACACTTTGGGGGGGGAGGTCTCACAAATGTGACCAGCTGTGACAAGGAGGGGGGAGGGGTCAAAAAGTTACGAAATTAGTGTGACGTAATTTATGGATGGCCCCTAAGCCTCAGATGGTCTGATTGGTTGTAACCAAGCGTTATTTCATTAGCGTATCCTTACCACCAGCACAGAAACCACAGCCTCAGCTATCCGAACGGGTTTTAAATTAAAAGCTAATTAGGAAAACCGCGTTACCACTCTTGAAAGCCCAAAGGGATTTTTCGTAAGACCCTTCAGTGCAATACAATGCGGCTCGAAATGCAGGGTTGAAACAAAGGAGGCCAATCCGTAAGTACTTTGAATCAACTCGCTTCCCCATATATGCCTATCAGAGCTATTATTTGATGTTCTGCTCTCACGCTGGTTGTGTAGGGTTGGCAGAAAAAATATGAATCAGAATAATCTAAATTTTACTAACAAAAAATAACCGACTTCAATATTACTCAAAAAGTACTTATCAGATCTCGTTCTTTATGTGGGACCACATGACAAACACCTGCTTTCGATTAAAAAAAGAATCATCAAAATCGGTTCACCCAGTCCTAAGTTCTGAGGTAACACATAAAAAAAATACAGTCGAATTGAGAACCTCCTTTTTTTGAAGTCGGTTAAAAAGAATCGTTAGTGCTTTGGTTGGCAAGTAGAATTACTAATTTGTTAATTAAAATTCACCTGAAGTGATGCAATTGCATTAACGTGAAAAGGCTATTTCCAAAAAAAGGTATTGAATACCTTTATTATCAGACTGAAATCAGTGCCGATGACCTTTATTTATGAATAAAGTGATAACACATTTAATCACAACTACCTGATTCAGTGACAATGTTAAAATCAAATTAGGTAAAAATGATAAGCCAAATTTTTTATGTACATTTTTAGTGTATTACAAAAAATCAAAAAATATAAAAAAAACAATTGTAGGACAAGAATGACTATAAACTAACACATTTACAAACAAATTTTAACAAATCTGAAACAGCAAGAATATTGTGAACATCTATGTAATGTATTATGTGTTGGCAGATGCCAACATTGTATAATGTGAGACGATATAAAAATATGTAAAATGCTACTTGCACTTCAGAAATTCTGCGATGAAGTTGACTTGTTGTGCCAACCCTACCCAGCACTCTCCCGAGAGGATTTATTACTCAGTATCGCCGTTTCGCTCGCACATACTGAAGCTATAATTCGCGATGCTGCTACCTGCGCAAACCATGTCATTCAAGCTTCTTGTGAACTCTATGTTTCACTGTGATTAAGTGTTTTAATACGAAATGAGTCGGTGCGACACTTGGTCTCGCCCTACTTTGAAATATCGGAATTAAAAAACAAAAATCGCGAGTACTTTTTTCTAATCATGTGATAATGATGTCATAATCTGAAGTTAAAGATCGACTAATGCTATTTCGTTAAGTATTTTTTAATAAATGTTATACGTAGCAAATACTATGGAGGGCACAGATACCAGTCGTTAAGCCATGTCGGAGGCCCTCGGGCGTCGTTAAAACTTCCGACACTTGGGTTGGCCAGTAACCCCTCCAACAATCCGCACTGGAGCAGCGTGGTATAGTATGCTCTAAGCCTCCTCAAGAGGAGAGACCCGTGCCCAGTAGTGAGCCATTAATGGGTTGAAGCCACAACCCTAACAAGTAATAATCCGACGAAGGCTATAATCCGCAAGTTGGCTACCTGTCCCTGCATGTTTTGTTACTAAGTTCTAATTGGAAGTTGATATGCGTTCACAATTAGAGAAGCGTCATTAGATTAACGAGCTTTTTACACCGACTTCGGCGGCTGGTAGCTAGCTTGCTGGCCCAGGATGGTGTTTTGTAAAAACATTTTCAGTTTCCTACAAAGAATTTTAATCATAATTAAGACGCGGTCCTAAAGTTGTGTTTCCTAACAAAGTCTTTGTATAAAATAATAAAGATAAGATCCGTTCTTTGTCAGTGTGGCTTTATGTACACGTTCTAACATGTAATTTCGTCTTGTAGCGTTTTATAAGTAGACAATTACCGCATAAATACATACCTTTTTGGGATTATCGCAATGAAACAGATTTTTATTGTTTTATATTGGGTAATGATTGGCTGCAAATAAATATATAGCTCATACTAGTTTTCATTTAGCGGCAATAACTGTAATATTCAGGGAACCTTACACTCGAAAACTAATTGAGCTAAAGGATGGTCTAACTTAACATATGCGTATAAATAAGGATATCTCATCCATCTTAGTAAATTATATTTCCAACGCTTTCGACCCCAAAAAGCTCTATATTTGGACCATTCATCAATCATTCGAATTGTAAAAAGAAACAGCTTTTTGTTTTAATTAATGAAAGTTTGAGTTATATCTGATGAACCTTCCAACTTTGAATCAGATATGCGTCCGGTAGGATCAACTTAATAGTTAATTGAAGGTATGAGACTACTTAATGATTAGTATCATTTTACATGTTAACTAGTAGCCCTTGCTAAGCTTCAAAAAACCTGTCTTACATACGAGTCCATAATAAAATGCGTTTACCAACACCCGAAACAATTGCAATATTTTTTTTAAGCTTTAAGCAGTCTATCTCTTATTGTCGCCTTTTCAAGAGGAGCCCCGTGCTCAGAAGTGTGCCGGTTGAAGCCAAGCCTGTAGCCACTAACACCACGTGTGAACGTATCAACCATCTATGTATAATATTATGTTTAATTTATGTTTACTTGATTTTGCTAACTTAATTCGCAAATGGTGTTAAAACACCAAATACAAAATTATTATTTTCTGTCGTGTCCTACCTGGGTCGCGTGTATAATTTTATAAGATCTGTAAAAAACATCACACAATTATGGCGATAAATAAATAAATAAATTAATTTATTTCACTACTTCCACAAATTATGTCCATTTCGACGACCCGTGTGGCGCAATGGTTACCATGCCGGATCGCCGCACCAAGGGTCCTGGGTTCGATTCCCAGCGAGGCGGAAATTTGAATGATGAGTTTCAATTTCTGTTCTCGGTCTGGGTGTGAATGTCCTTGTCTAGTGTGTTGTCCATGGCACCCACGACACAGGGAAACCTAGTGTGGGGCTTTGAGTGTGAATCTTTATTTATATTTATTTATTTATTTAATAAACCTTTTGGTCAAATCATAAAACCAAACCTTTTGACAGACTTTTCATTGTAACTTCCAGGAAAATCGTGTCTCGAAAAATGTTGAAAGTTGTTAATACATATTTCATTCTCAAGTCATTCAGATATATGAATCATAATCAATGAACACTTTTTATAGTTATAAAATAAACAAGCTTATAAAAATGTGATACTTGGTCTAATAATAATGTGTTGTGACGGTGTGACCGCAAAAATGTTAAAATACCCGGTCCATTTCCGACTCGCGTCTCCTACCGCCCAGGTAGTAGGTTTTTACAAGTATCTGATTCAACCACTAATTTTGTATTTAAAATATGTATATTTTAAAATATGTATATGCCAAACTTATAATAAAGAATGGTGGAATTAGCATTTGCGTACTATAATAAAATTGTACATATAGATAGTATTTTCTTTGTGCCAACTTCCGATCCGGTCAGAGCACAGATAGGTAATAGAATATAGATCACTTTTTAAGTACCCCAAGTTTAACTCTATAACGTGCAAACGTTTAACGGTTTTCTTTCTTTATTTCAGAAAGATACACATACATATTTCTGAATGGAAATATAATTTTTCACACCTACTTTTAAAAATCCATTTACTGATATGCTTAGGTAATTTGTTGATATAGATTTATTATTTGACCACCGAAAATTTTGTAACGTGAGTCAACCATATTTATACTGGACCTTTTGCTTTTAGTGTCTTGATGCGTGTGAATATTTATGATCATCGTTTTTTATCCTACTAATATTATAAATGTGAAAACATACATATTATTTGTAAGTGTTATTTTTTATGTTTTTAAGAATGAAATAAATGGAAATAAAATTATAAGAGTATCCTTATTATCTAATCGATTTTTTATAGGCAGTATATTAAAAAAAAATATCAATAAATAGATAGATTGATACGATAATTCAATGATTGTTTATCACCGCCACCATCATCATTATAAACACCTTAACCCTTAACACAATTAATTTCGAGTCTCTAGTCAAATGTTTTTTGTTTTTCGAGGTTATTATTACATCGAAACATTTTTTCACATAACTGACACACTGAAATTATATCGGAGAAAGTTCCTCACGATTTTATTCCGCGTTAAATAGAGATAATCTACTCAACGCACGTGATTTGGAGAACCTGGTAAAGCTATAGAATAAAATTGTTTATTGAAGAATCTAATACAGGAAGAATGGTGTTTGTGCCGGTAGCCTCCATGATCGAGTGTGTTGCTCACACGAGTCACACACACGCTGTGTGCGCTCGTCGTTAGGACGGTCCCACAATATTTGTTTAGGTTGGACCCACCGCGGCCGATTCCCAGAACCATTTCTAGTATAGACTTTATTGAGTAGTAGCTGACCCGGTGAACTTCGTATCGCCTAACTAACTTTTTTTTTAAAATAAAAAGTAGCCAAGTTACTCCTTGTCCCATCAGCTATCTGCCAGTCCCGTCAAAATCGGTCCAGCCATTTCAGAGATTAGACGCAACAAACAGACAGACAGACAGACAAAAATTGTGAAAAATGTTGATTTGGTATATGCATCGTGTATACATCCAAATGCACTTAGTAAAAAGCGGTTATTTCAATATTACAAACAGACACTCCAATTTTTCCTCCACTCCACTTTGGGGTTGGTTGGTGGTGCTAGTATTTTGTACCATTAGTTACGCTGGTAGAGCGGTGTTAGGTACCATCGGCGACGTTGACCACTGGTAGCCACAGGTGGATCCACTGTTCTTTTGTCGGTTTGATGCTGTCGGCATAATGTAGGTATTTGTAGTAGGTACATATTGTAGTTAACTTGAAGTCAGACATAATTATCTGCTTCTAGGGAAAGTATTAAGTTTGGCGGTAATAATCAGTAACGTTTTCTGTAACACTTAGTCGAGGAAATTAGTTAAATAAAAATAGTGTTTAAAAGTACTACGAAGTTCTTATGGCCATATATTGTGACTGTCTGTCAGTTTTAACTCTTTTTCACACTGTTTGAAGTGTAGAAATTTAAAATTATTATTCGAAAATTTCATTAATGTAAGCCTAATAAATGATAATTTTAGTATGCAGCTGGCATTTAAATGGCGTCATACATAAATTGTAACACCTTTAATTTTGCCAATCCATATATATTTAGTAATATGATTATGTATAAATTAACATGAATTTCAACCTTTATAACGGTAAATTATTGAAATAAATTTATTACGTTACTTGATAAATATCTACAATCACAGGGAACGGAAATAAAAATATTATCTTATAGATAAACCTTTATAGCGACGGGGAAGTGTGCCAGTTTTGAAGAGTTTAATGACCTTGTCTATTCATGTACTTTTTTATTGAATTTATGGTAAAAACAAAATTACTACTAGAAAAACTACAGATTATATTTGCTTCATTTTTTAACTTATGTATGACTTTGTGGAGCGTAGAAATTTAACTAGTGGTAATGGGTATTAAAATCCTGTTGCAAATATGTATTGTACGTCGCACACTCATTTTGATTCATCGGGAGTGAGGGTCTCAAAATCTCTTTTATGTCCTTACTTCGGATAAAATCTTACGTAAGAAGTGGGAGGAGGGTCCAAAAATAGGCAAAATCGTCCTTACGTAATTAATGAATGGCCCCTAACTGGTAACCACCACAATTTTTTCTACAGGTTGAATTCAAAATCGAATCTGGATCCCTTTAGCCAGTAGCTAGGTCCTTATTACCAACCTACAGATCCACAGTCCTTTTAACTTAAAATCCTTCTTCGATTAACTTTACCATATTGATAAAGGGTCATTGTCGTGTCTTTAATCTAGAAAATGGTAATATTTCTTAAAGATTTAAGCGTAATGTACTAGCATTGTAAGTCTTATTAAGACCCCCTTGTCCTCTTAAGGCAGCCATTAAAATGGAGTGCAGACGGTCGTTAAGAAGATTGTTAATGCGTTATAACAAGCTCTTGCAAGCTACTTCATCCGCAGTTGAAAATAGTGAAATAAGTTAAAACTTTATCGTTTGTCCTTTGTCGGATATTAGGGTAAATTAATATCCAATTTTCACGAGACACGTCTCTTGTAAAACTTATTATAGCTTTTCAACAGTAAGGATATCGATGAATTTGGTTCAGCCGTCTAAAATCGTCCAAATGTCCAAAAAATAATGTCATTTTCGCTCACTTCATCCCACTTCTGAGTACGGCCTTTCCTTTTGAGGAGGCCTACACCATACTCCGCCACGCTACTCCAAAGAGAAATGGTGAACCCCGCGAACTGAGGTTCTAAGCCATCAAGTATAGGAAGTTATGATACCGCTCGAAGGTCTTAGACTTGGGTTAAAGATCTTTACGTGCCCTCCAAAGCACGGAAGTGCTCTGGTTTTTTTCCCACCAGTGGTTTCTTACGTCACCATCTAACTACCAACCACGCCCACTGTTAATGCCGTGTATTCTAAACATTGGGAAAACATTTAAAAAGTATAGGATTCAGAACCACACTGAAACCGGTTTAAAGAAAGATATTAAATAATATTTTCTCTTAAAACAAAGTGCAGACACCATTAGTTCGGTTGCGGGCACTCATCAGAATAATTCCACGCTCCGACCAAATTGCCGACAAATTGAAAAGGCGTGGGCGCACCTATTCTGGACGCGCGAGTCGGAATCGCATCGTCCTCGTCGCGTCGTCGCGTCATCGTGTCATTCGTGTATCGACGGGAGTTGGGATGACGAGCGAAAAAATTATGACATGCATGTAATAATAAATCGGACTCATTTGAGTGGTTTTTAATTCTTGATTATAAATTCATCTTTTAAAAAGTAATTTAATTTTAATCTGGCGTTTAGAAATTCGTTTAAGAAGTTTTAGTTATATGGACAACTGAATTTTGGGTTGTCTTTTCATAAGTATTTTTATTCCAATGATACAATAATAAGTAATTGTACAGCTTCTAACTAAAACATTCCCAAATCAATGTTTTGTCACTCATCATTATTTCGTCAAGTCATCACGATTAAACTTTTATTTTTTGTCTGTCACATTGCTGCAGTAAAACTGACAGCTAGCTGCGCGCGCACTGAATGCAATACAAATAAATCTATACACAGCTATTATATGTAAATTTACTGTGACAGGTGACGTACGGGCATACCTCAAGATATTACTATTTATAGCGGCATGCATGACGCATATAGAATTTTTACCCGTATCTTAATCAAATCTCCAATCTCGCGCATAATAAAGATTTAATCAGAATAAGACGCTTTCGTGATAGTGGGAAAGTACGCCACTAGGATATTATTTAATCTATTTAGATGATTTATTATTTCTGAGTTCTTAGCTCTTTTATAAGTTTATATTTATTTGTGTGTAATATTATTAAAAAGTTTGTTATTTTTTTTTCTTTATATTTAAAAGAACTAAATAAATAAAATAAAACAAATAAAGACCAAACTTAACTCTATAATTCAAAATTTTAATACATTATTTAAAAATCGTCTTTATGAAACATTTTCGGAATTTATCCTTTTTTAACAAGGGGTTATCTGCTCAAAACTCTCTGTAGATATTTTCTGTCATGTTAGGTATATGTTGTGGACATCTGTGACAAACATCGGACCGTAGGAGGGGCTCTAGTTGTGGCTCGAGTGGCATGGACATACAAATGAGATATCACACGAAAACAAGAATTTATCGGTCTAAAAGTGTCTGCCCCGGCCGAAAATCGAACCTGAACCTTCGACTCGCAGGTAGGATAACTACAAGATGAGCTATGGATCGTCAATTATTTAATTTAGTGCACTGGTATTAGGTAATACAATTGGAAACCTGCACGCACGTCTAATTTTTCAAAATGATATGCTATTACATCCATTTGAGATTTGTTTCGGCGAAGAAATACTCGTATATCCTGAGGTAATATGCGCAAGATAGTTCTCGTTTATTTTCTGACTTCGTGTTGTACTAACGATGTTACGAAGTGACGTAATTTCAGACCCCGACGGACCTGAATCACGCTATCGAAGTTTTCTACAACGCTCGCTATTCATTCAGGCATGATCGGTGGGATCTACCGTTTAGCAATAAAATAACCAAAGTTTTGCCAACAAATATTTTGTAACCATGAAATCGTATAAGGAAAATAAAGAAAGCATTAAATTTTTTGCATCATCTGTATTATCATGACACTGGCGAAATCATGGAAGATAGAGAGAAGGGAGGTCATCTCTGAAAAGTGTCCGTAGAAACGCATCCAATTACGGGTGGCGCTGCGGTGCGGTCTACAACAGTAGCTCGAGCACGAATATTTGCGAAAAAGTATTCGTATGGTTAACGTAAGTAATTTGTCAAATTTGTATGGCATTTTAGTACCATTTAAATTAATTTAAATTGCTTACGTTAACCATACGAATACTTTCTCGCAAATATTCGTGCTCGAGCTACAGCTTCGAATATCTATTTGGCGGACACCAAAGGTGCCATAACTCAGCAAACTTAAATCCGTCTACAACAGCCATGTCATATATCTATTTGTCACACACTGGCTTCATTCAGAAATGGCCATTATTGCAACCTCTATCTTCTGTAAACAGCTGGACACTTTTTCAGCTTTCCCTTCATATGAGATGGCCCTCCTTCTACCTCAATACTCCATCGGCGAAATCTAAGTTTTTCTGTCTTTCAAAACTATACCATGAAACATTGAGCATACATTTCAATAAATAGGCGCAGTATAGTCTCGCAATTACGAATAAATGGTTCTTCGGGTATAATTTTCTCGTCTGCGCCCCGCCCCGCCATTCCTTTATTTGTCCGTCTGCTTGCGTTAATATTGTACCGGAGGCATCGGGGCTAAGTGGCTTTCTGATTTATTGGTCGGGTTAGTTACTTCGATTGTTAAAAGTTAGTTAAAGTGGTTAAAGTCATTCTGAATTTTGAAGTGTAGCTCTGCGACTTGATTAGCGATTTTAAGTGAAAAACTAGTCTTAACAATGTGATTATCGGACAATTGAGGAAAACTTGACAGTAACAGATGACATTTGACATTAGTATATGCTTTAGTTTAAAATTATTGGTATTAACTTATGCAGTATACGTAGAGATATGACTATTATAGTACTGTGTGCTAATTAATGGTCGTTGAATTATGGATAGTAAAGACAGAGAGTTGGTATTTCTTCAGGTATTTAGCAAAGAGCAAACACGTAGACCAGGGAATCTCTCCATACTGTTTTGGGAACATCTTCTCTTTGAACACTTTAAAAGTCATTTGTCATATTATGTCATTACGTTTTGTCGATACGATCCGATAAACTAACGTCCGATAGATGTCACTATACTAAATTCCTATTAGTTTAAAATTACTTCATACAACTTCATATAAATAATATTAACGTATTTTCCAGGTAAATTCGATCCTCATCCAGCATCGGGGTTCAACATGGGCTACCTGATGGCGCCGTACCCCTACCCCAACGGCGGAGCGCACCCCTTGCCCGTCTCTATGGTGAGTACCCTCAGTTAACTAATTGCTAACGCTGATTGCGAAATTCCTCAGATTGTTGTCTCTTGTCTCCCTCTCACAGAGGTAGTAGGTACTGCGTGTCGAGTTTTAATTATTTGATTTGTTAATAAATTAATCTTTGAAATGGTTTATGTTACGTAGTTATGTGTGGGCACTGTGGGCATGTGGTGAAGAGAGAAATCGTTTGTGACGAGAAGATACAAGATGTGTGGATATGTTTATATGGGTGGATGACCCAAGGGAGGTACGATGGGTTGCATGAAAGGTGATTAGGGAATCAGTGTAGAGAGAGATGATGGATAATAGGGAAGAATGAAAGAAGAAGATATTTTGTATCCACTCCAAATAGAATTGGAAATGGCTACATTATGATGATGAGTAAAAAAGGACTCTATCTTTCGAAACGCAAATATCATTTTAAAACCGGCAACGCATCATTGATACGTTTAGTGTTACACATTATTATCGAGCACCGAAAACGATCTACTTAGATTTCTCGTTTTCTCTATTTTTTAAGAAGGAAGAAAGAAAATACACTATTTAAAGAAAAATACATATTTTTTAGACACGTTCGGAAGTCATTCTTGGCGCCTTACCATGAATACCATTAAGCCCTATTCGCCGGGTGTTGCTAAGTTACTATAAAAACTTAGCTGTCATTTTATTTATATAGATAAAGATAACACGTGGAATGTAATATCGAGTCCGTACGTGTCGTTAGATAGATAGACATGCGTCGATACGCGATTAGATTAGATAGCTCAGTGGATACGCTTGTCGCTACAGATGTTCGTATGTTTGTACTCTACGATTTATAGCAGTTTGTTGGTCGGATTTACTATGCTGTCTGTTACACGGTGATATGTACACACGTGACATATTTGTAGTGATTTATTGGTCCAGTAGCACGATAGTTGAGTGGTTTGAAAGTCTTGAGTTCGAATCCTACAACTTTTATTTTATGCATAATCAATTCGTGACTTTATACTTCGGTTCTGAAAATTCTCCTAAAGCCTTTCATGAAATTATCACGCAGGTGGACTATGATCTAGAATAAGATATAGAATACTTATTGTTCTGGAAAACGCGAGCAAAACCGTGGGCAGAGCGCTAGTAAAACAACCGCGTCGCAGCCGTGTCGTATCCGTATCGTATCCGTATCGTATCCGTATTCCGTATGCTAGGCGTACCGTCGAGTCCAGCCGACGTAATCTGTTTATTTACGCCTTAATTTATAAGCGGAGATGGATCTTCACAGTAATTTAATCGTCCAGATACTATTTTTATTGGATTATTTCCCCGTAATAACCGCACCACGTGTCCGCCCTCCGTCGGGTTCGAACGCGGGCCGCCGGAAATACTAACACAAACAGTTTTTATTTCTGTCTTCATCCTGCATTCGGTACGCTCGGAGAGACAAGTCACATTGTGTGCGGCAGCAATATATAACACGAGTAACCGCCCTCGCTTTGCTTCGGTTTTCTTATTTTTTTACACCTTGGGTTACATTATTGGAGTTTTATTAAGGATCCCTAATTTTTTTGAAAATATAATATAGCCTATGTTACCCGGGGATAGTGTAGCTTCCCAACAGTGAAAGAATTTTTCAAATCGGTTCAGTAGTTTCGGAGCCTATTCAATGCAAACAAAAAATCAAATCTTTCCTCTTTATATATTAGTATAGAGTATAGATTACTAAGTCTGATTGGGATAATAAATCTTATAAAGAAGTTTATGATTCTAATTTGCTTCGTGTTTTGGTATTTGCAGTTTTATTTATTTACGGTTATGATCATGCTGTTTTTCACTGCATTATTAATTATAATCTATTTAAAAACTAAACTTTTTGTTTGTAACGCGAGAAGTTGGAAAGTAGTTTTTGCAGGAAAGGGGAAATTATATGCGTTTTGAAGTGACTTCTAATTTGGCATAGTTTTTAATTATTTTTTTATCATCAATTTATGTATTATTCTCTTCATTGTTTTACTGTGCGATATACGTTTTGTTTTCATATACTAGATGGCGTTATTGTCCAGTTCTTTTTAGGTCTTGTCATCTTTACCATACAATATTATGTCTCCACATTTCATATATTTAAAAAATAAGTTACTCAGGTTTTATATGAACATATCTATATTTTATTAATAGTAACTTAGTAAGTCATAAACGCACTAAGTGAATCATATTTAATTTACCTTTTTAACTTTGACCCGTTTACAAGGCTGCCCTGAATAAAATATAAGGACGCGTCTACTAATTAATGTTGGCGATCTGTATCCATCGTAAACGTTTCACAAGTTAAATCATAATATTGATGATAATTAAGTAATTATTGATACATTTTTTATTAAACTGCTAGGAACTTCTTCCAAAACAACATTAGTTTTGTATTCGTTGAGGTCTAACATGGAACATCCTACAAACAGAAATATAATGTACAAAATAAACCTAAAACTTTATTTTCCATCAGGTTTAACAGATGCAATTTTAATAAGTTACTAAAACTATAAACCCGACCGCGGATGAAAGCCATCCCGCTTATTATTAGCCTTTTGTTTTACAAGCAAGCTCCCATCGTCAGTGTTTATTTCTAAAGACTTGGTCCTTCAGAGAATCTCTTTTCAAAAGATCAAATGGCTGGCATTAAAAATCGAACGCGGGGGTCCTCGCGTCAATATCCCACAATGCCTAACCCCAGTACGCATGCACATCGCCATACAAATCCTTCGGAACGCAGCGCAGTAAGGAACGAAAAAAGATGTACCGCGAAAATATGAGCCTCACAACGCAACAGGTGGACATACGGTCGTCTCATTCTTTTCTACCGACTTTTAAGTCGCGTCTCTGTTCTGCGGAAACCACCCCCGTAGTCGCCGCCCCCGCTCTGGGCGGGAAATTTAAATGAAGGAGGGGATGGGATGGAAATGCTTTTCTTTTTGCTCGCGGGGTGTGTTTTAGGGCTTTTGTCTGGGTGAATGCGGCCAGCAATTTCGGGGTCGTTTGCGTTTCGTTCCGTCTCGGGATTCCAAAATTCAATGTTTTATTCCTAAAAATATTTGACCGCGTACCCGAATTCGTCAAGTTTTCACCGAACTACAATTCTCCCCAACTGACAATACCGCAGTGGAATTGATTTTATTTTTGGCGTTTTACCTTGATAGGTGATTTTGCTGACAAATTCAAAGCGGGCTCAAATAAAGAAAAAGTTTAAAAAATACGTTTATTTTTATTTAGTACGTAAATTTTACTTATCATGCATGCATAATATGCATATACATGACATTTTTTCGTACATTATAATTATATTATGTGCGCGTCATATGAACTAATTTAGATTTTAAATGTTGATATTATATCGGATAATTCTAATACTTACATATGTATACATACATGAGTACCTATCTAACATTGGTAAGTGTTATTTTCCATAACATAGCTGTTATTATGTTGCTAGATAATAAATTAATTATAGGTAATAATTATTAATGCCTGGTCCGTAACCTTATCGAAGGTTCCATATATAGAAAATTATCAATTCTATTTCGAGCTCGTTTGTACCTACTAGCATATACAATATATTCATTACTTTATGCAATTCCAATTTCGTTCTCACATTTTGTGATACAAAAATTCTTTATAGGAAGTTTTAATATATATTACTAATAACATTTACGTGCGCGAGTGTAGCAAAGTGTGAAATCTAATTCTTTTCGCATTATTTTTTGTATGTATTATAATTTTCTTGATGTCACTTCTACCAATTTAGCATAATTATTTATCGGTATTTACACATTATAGTAGCAAATAAGTAGGTAACCTATACAGAATTCCAGCCATTGTCACTCACAGAGGACAAATAGAATAACATAGTGATGATAAATCTAAACTAGTTCAAAACATTAAAAAAGGCTATAGAAATGCAACGTTAATATTTTTTTTAATGTAACAAGCCGATAAACCATGGTGTTCTGTCTCCGTCGCCCATAGACATCAACAATACCGAAGGCATCACCAATGCGTTTCCGAACAACAACGAAGTGAGAGAGGAAAAGAAAGAACTGACTCACAAGGCGTAGCCGTATTGAGGCAGCTTAGAATACTAACCCGTGTCGGAAAAGGCGACTAAATCCGGCCCGCTGGTGGTAGGACTCCTCGAGGGATTATGTTGGTAATATTGGTTTTAATTGTTAATTAATAACATTATTACTTTTATTTTTCTCCATGGGGTTCGCCTGGATATCTACCGCCCTTGAGCATGAGTCCGGAGTTCCGGCTGGGGGCTTGAGAGCCAGTTCTTTCTTTCTTTTTCTTCTTTCTTTCTTGGCCCGCAACGCATCAGTAATGCCTTTGGTGTTGCTGATGTCCATGGGAGACGATAGCCACTTACCATCAGGTGGATCGTCAGCTCGTTTGCCGGCTATTTCCATAAAAAAAAGCCTCCAGCCGAAACACGACGAGTCATTCATACCTCTAGGTTAATTTGAATTAACTAAAAATTACTTTATTAATGACTGGCAAGCCATTTAATCCCAGGATGCCTTCCTTTACATATACGATACATATGTACAAACAAGTCAAGTCGTAAGAAGTAAAAATATCCCAATTACGACATATCATCACGACTCATCGTAAGCACGTAGGGTCGTGAGCCCTACTCCCAAGACCGTAACGGTTTTATCTTAGTTCAGTTGCTAAGCAAAGCTTAAGTCCTGTTTATATGTTTCTCCACAAGAATTACAACAAAAGCGGCCAAGTGCGAGTCGGACTCGCCCATGAAGGGTTCCGTAACAGCAAGTAACATAATATAAAAGTTCTTGTAGTTCGTTGTAACGTTCAGTTTAGTTTAGAAAAAACGTGTTCGTTCAGTTTAAAAAAAAATGATATTAGAAACCTCAATATCATTTTGAAGACATAGATACCTCCCCCACACGTATGGGTTTGATGAAAAAAAATTTTTGAGTTTCAGTTCAAAGTATGGGGAGCCCCCAAAATTTATTGTTTTTTTTTCTATTTTTATGTGAAAATCTTAATGCGGTTCATAGAATACATCTACTTACCAAGTTTCAACAGTATAGTTCTTATACTTTCGGAAAAAAGTGGCTGTGACATACGGACGGACAGACAGACAGACAGACAGACATGACGAATCTATAAGGGTTCCGTTTTTTGCCATTTGGCTACGGAACCCTAAAATGGGTACGTCTTCTTATAGAAAGTCGAATCTTTTACTGGGTGAACTTTTTCAAGTGCGCGTAGATGGCCAAATTCGGAACTAGGTATGAGGAATGGCGAAAAGTGCTGAATGGAGTCTCCGGTCAGATTTTGATGCCAACTAAAACTACATCATTAGATTTTTGAAAAATATATATTCTTAAGATTCGAAGTCGTTGGTTTTGAAAAAACCACTATTATTACACCATTCGATAGTAGCGCTCGTAAGGATCAAATTCTGCCCAATAATTACATATGTACGTAATACCGTAATGTCCGTAATACACGTTATACCAGCAAGACCGAAAGTCTATGTTGACTCACCAAACTACCAATGAATCACATCCGTAAAATCCATCAACAGTATGTAATCTACTGGTCCAATGTTCAATTTGTGGTCGACAAGTGCACAGCTATCTGAGATCTTGGATTGTCACGTACGTACTCGTATGAAATGAATTAGACATCACGTTGTCTCGGTGTTAATACGGTCCCAGCTCCAATCTAATATTGTCTCCTGAGGCAGGACTTGCTCCAAATAAATGATTCGGTTCGGATAACAGTCCTGGAAGGTTGACGAGTAAGACTGAAATTGCTGAAGAGTACTGGGTTTGATTTCTGTGAGATATGTATGTGACAAATAACTGTCTTCTTTCATAATATATCATTCGCAGCACAGAAGCCTAGTTATAGTTGTGTGAATATTTCTCAGTTTCCTGTCAATTTTGAGTTAGATTTGGGTGCTCTGAAGTATGCTATTAGCCCTTTCTATCGGTATTTTCACTATCATAACCACTAGGCTAGTACCAAGTACAGCGTATATAACAGTAAGATATTATAGCGTTTATATAATTATAATGTTCAGAGTGGTATCAGCATGGTATCTGAGTCACGCTTCGCGACTCGAGATAGCATAGTCTATCTCGAGTAGTTTTGCCTAGTCAAGTTTACTACTAATACAAATATAATAGATAATATACGAGTACTACGAGTAGTATGCAGATCTTCTACTTGTGTAAATAATAATTATTTCCGTTTATAATTACTTAAAAAGCAATGCTCTATCAAAATGGACTAAAAACTTATACATTAAAAAAAGTAACATTATTCGATGGATTATAATATGGAAGGAATAGAGTTACTCAGACATAACAATATTTGCTGAAATCCGCCCTTAGCAAGTTCTCAAAGAACGCAAAGTCGGTATAAAAATTTAACTAAGAAAATATATTTCAATTCACGTGGCGTATTAGCCCTCCCTATCGATTTCCGCACTCAGTGCATCGGACCCTAAAAAGAACATCCGACCCGGTCGCCAATTCCACGTCGATCCGGGCATAATTCCGCCCGGGAAAATCATTACACACGCCCCGGTAATTCGGATTTCGAGACCCACCCCTGCCTCCCCTCCCGCCTCCACGCTGCATCTCATTTTCAAATTCCATACTAACGACTAAGCCCCGTTTCCTCTACCAGTGTCCGGAACTACACTACACGAATATCACCTCTCAGTGCACATAATGAAGTCGAGTTTCGAGCGCAGGGTCCAAAACGGTCGGTACACCAATTGTAACTTTGTACCGTAGACGTTAAAGTTAGGAATTCTTTGTGTTTTCTTCGGAGGCTCGCGGCCGGATCGCCCGTACGATCGTACGTACTGGGGAGGCGCGGGTAGCTCTCCCGCTGAATAATATAGGGGAGACCCTCTCTTATTTTTTCGTGAATTTTTTATTTAAGAAAGGGATAAGATTTTAATGTGGGCGCCTTTATTACTTGCGATTGCGAGATGCGCCATTGTCGGGAGTCTTGGAGCGTATGGGGTTTCCGCTTAAAGTATTTTGTATGAGATATTGTCGGGACACCGGAGTTATGTCCGTGATGACGTTTTAGGAGATTCCCTTTTCCCCCGCTGTCGTTTTCTCAGCCGAGGGGATGCTGTAATCAACAGTTTTTCGGTTCAGGTGTAAGGCGCGTGCCCTTTTTGTTTTTATGGATTACAGAGTTATGAGGTGGCGAACATCTGCTTAGCTCTGCGTTTTATGTTTTGCGGGTTGTATTGTATGTTATTGCGATATACTATATAAATTTTATAACCAACGTACCTACGTGTCTTATTTTAATTCAAATGCTAGCCGTCAAAAGAAACATGAGCAAAAGTTACAGCTTCGTATAAGTCAGTTACTTGTAAACTGTTATCAGTAAATCTAGACTTTGTTACTTGTTTTGGTATTCGTCATATGTAATTACTTTTTAATTTCTATTTCTGAATCGATGGGAACAGTATCTTGAAGTCCTATGTTATTCATTATCTTAATTTAATTACACGCCCACAACAAAAAAGAATGAAATGATTTAGTCTGTACATTCACATAATTTTAAAAATACTATGTTATCTACAAATTCGACTCCAATTTCACATTTATTTTAGATTTATCTTAACGTTCATCCTCAAACTAACCCTTCACATACACACTCAATCTTCGACCTACAACTTGTTCATTAATTACTGAGGTTGTATCAAAAATGGGTTCCACTAGGCACATCTCTATGCCCATAATCATTCAATCTAAGTTATCAGCCAGGCGAACGATCAATCAGTCTGTCAGTTCACTAATAAGTATTCCGCCTACACGAGGGCCTTCGTTACCGGAAGCTAGGCCACATTCTCCGGCTTTGCTTGCCCTTGAACCGGCCAACCTAAAACAATGGCCACAGTTGGACGGTCTAAGGTAAAAGATGTAGCGGGAAGCGGTGGATACGTAATATATATTTTTAACCCCCGACGCAAAAAGAGGGGTGTTATAAGTTTAACGTGTATGTCTGTCTATTCGTATGTGTATGTGTGTGTTGTCTAGCATATTAGGTCCTAAATCCGATTTTGATGAGGTTTTTTTTGAAAGCTGATGTGATCGAGATGGTTTCTATCTGTTTTAACGAAATAAATTCTCGTTTTTTTATATTTAAAAATTTTTAATCATTCTTTTGACTTTCAAAATACCCTTCATAGAAATGTAAACTTCGTCGTCTTCACTCATCGTCGTTGTAACGTAAACTTTGTGAAAGTGAAGTAGTTTACGAACACTTTCTGAAAGTAAATCAGTTCAGCAACTTCGTAACTATGAGCGATTTAGGAAGAAGCTACTTTTCTGTTAACATTAACTTAAACATAAGCTAAGTTAATATTAAATATCAGTCAAACAGATTACAATAACACTTTTTAGCCGTATAGGTATATAGGTATGTGGATCCATTCTTAAATAGATATTAGCCGTATTGGTGCGGCTTAGAATACTAACCCCAAACCCACGCCGGATGGGTGTCGTAAGAGGCGACTCAATCTAGCCCGCTGGTGGTAGGGCCCCTCGGAGGGATTATTTTGGTAATATTGATTTCAATTCTAATTAATAGCAGTAGCAGGAACACGACTGGGGACTTGAGAGCCAGTTGTTTCTTTTTCTTCTGTCTTTCTTGGCCGGCAACGCATCAGTGATGCCTTTGGTGTTGATGATGTGCATGGGCGACGATAGTCACTTACCATCAGGTGGATCATAAGCTCTAAAAAAAATATTTTATTATAAAAATGATTTTAAAGCGAGAAAAAACTCAGGAGTTATACTTTGAACGAATTTAAATGTCACTGAAATTAAACCTTGAAATAGTCTGCTTAGTGTTAAAACCGACAATCCCCAAGGTGTCTACTCCTTTACACCATCTACCTGTACTACAGTGGTAATCTTTTTTGCACACGGGCCACAAATAGTCATGCTGTCGCGGGCCGCAAAACAAAGAAAAAAAATAGGTATTGATTTCTTAGGTTTTCGCGATTACCTATTATAAAATAAAGTAACCCCAGATGGGCCTACTACAAAATCCTGGCGGGCCGCACGTTGAGTATATCTGCTATAACTATATTTTTCTAGACGAGTCCTATTCGTTAAACAATCTTACACCATATTTTTATCGTAATTTGTAATTTAAAAATAAACTGACTTTGAATTGAATACCTCGTTCTTTTTTGAAGTCGGTTAAAAATGAAAAGAATTTAAACACAGATAAAACATTCAATGCCAAATCTAATTTCGGTTTACTATTAAAAAAAAAATTAAACTAAATTGATATTTCATTAAATTAATTTAAATTAATTGCTTGTTTCCTTGACCTCTCAAAGGCCTTCGATCTGGTGTCCTACAGCAAGCTTTGGGAAAAACTATCGGTGGAAACCACACTTCCAGGAGAACAAATAAGACTGTTCCAATATTGGTACGAGAACCAAAAAAATATGGTACGCTGGGCGGGCGCATTAAGTAGTCCATTTAGGCTCGAGTGTGGAGTGAGACAGGGGGGTTTGACATCGCCAAGACTCTTCAGTCTATATATAAACCGATTGATTGAAGAACTCAGCAATGCCAAGGTAGGTTGCTCCATAGATGGCACGTCTGTCAATAATATTAGCTACGCCGACGACATGGTGTTGCTGAGTCCCTCAATTGGAGCGCTAAGAAAGTTACTTAGCATTTGTGAAAGATACGCGGAGGCCCATGGTCTCAGGTACAATGCGGATAAAAGTGAGTTACTGGTTTTTAAGGCTGGGAAAAATCAGAGGCTAACTCCACCAGTCACTATACGAGGAACTCCACTTAAGGTAGTGACAGAGTTCAAGTACCTGGGTCACTGGGTCACCGCGGATCTGAACGATGACGTGGATGTTGAGAGGGAGCGCAGGGCGTTGGCAGTCAGGAGTAATATGCTGATTCGCAGATTTGCAGGGTGTAGTAAAGAGGTAAAGAGGACCCTATTCAGGGCATACTGCCAAACCTTTTATACCTGCAGTCTGTGGATACAGTATACGAAAAAGGCTTACAACGTCTTGCGCGTCCAATACAACAACGCGTTCAGGGCACTGTTGGGGCTGTCGCGGTACTGCAGCGCCTCAGGTATGTTTGCGGAAGCGGGAATTGATGGCTTTCATGCCATTATCCGCAAACGAGTAGCATCGCTGTGGCAGCGGGTACGCGACAGCCCAAACAGTTTACTGCGTACGGTGGCGGAGAGGTGTGACGGTCCAATATTGAAACACTGGACTGCATTACATGTGGGCCCGGCACACCTTTCAGCAAAGATGTAGATGTTGATTTGATTTTATTATTATTATTATTATTTTATTTTTATTTTATTTTTTAGCTTTTACTAACACTAGTATTAAGTTTTTCAATGCTACTAACCAATATATGGATGAATAGTCCGAAATAAATAAATTATTATTATTATTATTATTATTAAAATGTAATGCTAAGATTTTTTGCCAAAAAAACCCGTCTAAAAAAACGGGCTATACTACTATGTCTATCATCTATCAGGATTCAGGACTCAACCCGCTACCTCCCATGCCTTACCCCACCTGACTCATCAAGTCGGAAGTACGAATCACATTATTAGTCGCTTTGTCGGCTCATTTAGGCTTTCAATAAGTGTCCGGCGACAATTCTCTTTACGAGCGCCGAGTTGCCGACGATACACATCTACATTTTAATTGTTTATTGTTTGTCAGCTACCGTCATTACTTCTAAGGATTCTGTTTTAATTTGAACGCGTATGAAAATTCGAAGTATGAAATGTTATGGCATCTTAAAGAGTTTTAAGTTTAAGTTCTTTTAGGGGCCGTTTTATTTTGAAAATTGCCGAAATTTAGGCTCAGTTTTCATAAACCTGTCGATAAAATATGATACCGCACTAGGACTGTGTCGCGGTTTGAATGGACGTCACATCACTAAAATACACCGAAGATAAATATTTATCTACTACATGTATTATATCGCCGGGAATCGAACCCGGGACTCCTCGCAGGCAGGGTCACTAATGTCACTACCAACTACTTCATCGTAAATTGAAAGATTTTCTACTAAATAATTCTCTCTTTTAATTTCCTAATCAAAAACTACAGGAACTAGAAATAGAACAGCCTAGCTCTAAGTTCTAGGTACTCTAGACGTTAGCTAGGCACTATGTATGTATGTATGTGTAGACGTTATCCATTAAGCCACAGACAGCTACTTAACGCTTTGCATTGCCTTTGTTCATCCTGTCTGACGGCGCCGCGGCGTGAGTAGTGCGTTTTTTCTGCGAATATCTTAGTGTGCTAATATTAGTAGGATATCTAGTGTTAAAGATGTTGCAATACATATATGAAGCAGAAAGGGGTATTCTATGGTATTGGTTATTCAATAATATTCCTTTTACTTTGCTCCATGATATATTTCCAGTTTTCTAACGTTCACATCAATAACAATCTGTACTACTCCCTCATCACTATACGAATTCCCTAGAATGTCCCACACGTATTGTTCTCAACATATTGACACATTCCTTATTCTAAATATTTAGTTTTTCTTCATGACTTCTTCTGCATCGGCAGATGCTGTCATACAAGATTGATTGTTGTAGAACCAAAGACGTCGCTCCCCGACATACTTATACATATTTTAATTGCACTTCATTACAGATTTGTAATTATGAATTATTTCACAAATTATAAAAAAATAAATTTCGTTCATGATCAGTGCAAAGTAAAACACAGAAAAACATTAATTTAAAAATATTGCTATTTATTAAAGTTATAAGAATCCTATTATTTGTAGATTTTGTTATTGTTAATATCCATAATTACCATGTTAATGGTTCCGCGCTCAGGAAAACGTTTAGCCATGAGACATTGACCACTACTGACTGAGCACGGTTCTCTCGTCCTCCATAACTTGAGTTACGCCCCATCTCAGAGTCACTAACGGTTACTTAAATCTCTCCTTAGTAAAGAATAGCGGTGGATTCTTTCAAGAAACGCGTAAAATCTCAACTTGTGGGGTTATTATAACATAGATGAATATTTAAATAATAAGGATGCATGGAAATGACCAGCTAGGCAACCAGTTCTGCTCAGGTTAGAGAGAATATCTGTTTTTGTAATAAATATAAGTTTTTTTTTTAAAGATGTGCTGAGGAGTTTCTTTACGGCTTTTCTTCTCCTCCATGACAAAGCACCTTTGCGAAAAGCTGGTAAATTAAAAAAAATGACGTTATGCACGTCATTTTTTTAGTGTATCAGTGATACCTACATGAATAAAAGATTTTATTTCATTTCATTTCATCATACAAATTCTGTACTAAGGAGCGATTTAAGTAACAGTTAGTGACTCTGAGTTGGGGCGTTAATGTCTTAAATCCTAAAGCTATATATTTATTTAGTTCTACGAATACTTCTTAAACAAAGGTTTTACCTTCGCCTCATGTGCGCCGTCTAATATACGTTTCTACAAGAGCTAGAAAAGGCAGATGTGAATAGGAGAGTATTCTGATTTTATATTGGTTGCAAGTGCAGTATAAATTGACTTGCAGGTATTCCTAGATGATATTGAAATTGCACAGCAAGTAGACGGACACATTCGACAATATATCGATAGTGGATGGAAAAAACTACAATATCATATACAGAAGTCATGCACGACAAAGGGGTTTCAACAGGATTTTTCTTAATTTCGAAAAGACTCCGCTTGGTGCAGTAGGGTTGGCACTTGGCAGTTTTAAATGTGGTTAAATAAAGACATGTCTAAATAGCATTGCAGCTTACGCTTTCATCAATTTATAAGTACTTAAATAAAATAGCTTTTTAATTTACACTATTTGCTATTTTTTTACACAATATCAGCTTTGTTAATAATTTAATGTGAATATTTTTTTTTCACCCTAAAAATAGCTTTTTGTGTAAAGTGAAACGTTTATTCAAATTAGTTTTAATTGTAATAATTAGGATTTAATAATAATAATAATAACTTTATTGCCTTAAATATTGTTTTACAGTAGTAAGTGGCCAGAGTCTCCTTTTAATTATTAACATAAACAAATAATTCTAGATAAGGTTACTCAAAAAAAAATAAGAATCCTTATTTTAAAAATCAGCTATTCATAATGTTGGTTTCTTATAGACTGACATATTCGTCCTATTTTTTTTAAACATATATTTTTTTAATTTTCCACAAGTGCCAACCCTAGCCGGCACGCACAATGAGATCTCATACAAAGAGCTGAAGGGTGCCGACGGGATGGCGCTTTTAAAAGTATTACACCCCACCCCCCTCCTCAACCCTTGCTGATTATTTTATATGTGGCTAGGGGTAGCTAGTGCAAATTTGTCAAGGCAGACAGATTTAGAGTAAGTGTTTACGGTATTACTTGGATGCGATGTGCGATGTGCCGGATAACAACGAAAATAAGAATTTCTTGGTTTGTGGACGGTTGTACTATGAATTTTACTAGGTACGGATAGTTACTATGATCTATGTATATTGTAAACTGGTCACGAAAAAAAGTATTTGTAAATTAGCCACAGTAGTTTATTCATCCTTCTTAGATCCCTGGGTAAGGGGCCATCCATAAATTACGTCACATGTTGGGGGGGGGGGGGGTCGATGTAGTGTGACATTGTGTGACAAGGGGTGGGAGAGGGTCCTAAAGTTCGTGACGTCACATTTCAAAATCGAATAATTGGTATGTACATGTATGTAGGTAAATACGATATTAAATAACAATATTAATGGAATAAAACTTATTTCGGAACTGCTGTTTTAATTTAATAATTTCTAGGTGTAAAATTTCATAATATGTGATGTCACACTAGGGGGGGGAGGTCTCACAAATGTGACCAGCTGTGTCAAGGAGGGGGGGAGGGGTCAAAAAGTTATGAAATTAGTGTGACGTAATTTATGGATGGCCCCCTAACTTATGTCTGTCATTTAGACATACCCCAAAGGAGGCGTCCTTTGGTGTTCCCTGTTCTTCTAAAATGGTCTATTCAAGGAGTTAATGTTTTACTAAGTTAGTACGGTAGTTGACTACGATTCCCCCCAATTACCAATACATCCTTAATTCCTTACGCTGAGGACTACAATCCGTAAGACGGGATTTTAGTTAAATGTCTTATCTGTCATTTTGTTTCCCACGTTACCCTTCTAGTACATACAACAATTTTGCTGTATTCGGTTTTGAATTTTTAACAGACTTCAAAAAAGGAGGGGTATTCAATAAGACTGTATTTTTTTATGTTTATTACCTCAGAACTTTCGACTGGGTGAACCGATTTTGATGATTATTTTTTTTATCGAAAGATGGTGCTTGTCATGTAGTCCTTAATTAACTTAAATTTGAGCTAGATCTGACGAGTAGTTTTTGAGTAATTTTGAAGTCTGTTATTTTTTTCTTGGTAAATTCATTATTGTTTTTGTGTATATGACTGTAGACATATTTAATCGTGACACTGTTTTTGGTGATGCGTTGGTGTGTCAGGATGTCCGAGCGGTCTAAGGCGCTGCGTTCAGGTCGCAGTCCACTTCTGTGGGCGTAGGTTCGAATCCCACTTCTGACAATATTGTTTCTCTTTTTAAATTGTTTTTTTAATCTTAGGCCAACTTCTTGATTGTTGACTACAAGGTATACAAAAGAGCATTTATCAATTTATAAAACATAATTTTTGTAAAATCCAATCGAATAGAAATGTATCGTAAAAAATGTGAAAGAAAAAAATTTAAAGTCCTTGACACATTTTTCCAGTTGTTTAGTTTACTTGTTTCGGAAATCAAATCAGTATACATTTTTCCAGTTGTTTAGTTTACTTGTTTCGGAAATCAAATCAGTATATTTATATGTAAACAATTTTATTGGTAATTTTTTGCTTTATAACCAAAGTTAGTATTGATAATTTTATTGTCAGTCAAATAGAATCAAGAACCAGAACAATCTTAAGCCGTATTGGGGCGTCTTAGAATACTAACCAATTCCACGCTGGGTGGGTGTCGTAAGAGGCGAATAAATCCGGCACGCTGGTGGTAGGGGCCTCTCGGAAGGATTATATTGGTAATATTAATTTTAATTGTTAATTAATACCCTTATTGTTATTATTATTTCTCCATGGGGTTCGCCTGGATAGCTTGGTAGCTTGATATCCAGGGTGCTCAAGGGTTGGTCCCTTGAGCACGAGTCAGCCGCCAAACGACTCGTCGTGTTCCAGCTCGGGGCTTGAGAGCCATTTCTTTCTTTATTGTTCTTCTCTCTTTCATGGCCGGCAACGCATCGGTGATGTCTTTGGTGTTGCTGATGTATATGGGTGAAGAGAGCCACTTACCATCAGTAAAAACCAGTGCCTTTATATCAGGCTGTCGTGTTAGTCTGAACATATTCCGCCACGTTCCTCCAATTCGGACAATCGATGGCATTGAATACATCAATGGAACAACGTGGCTTAACACACCTATTGAAGACACGTGCCAGACTGCGAATATGAACATCTTTTATATTTCTTTACATTTCCTTAAGAGCAAGGAGAAACCTATTTAAATCTCAATACGAGTACCAACAGTCGTAATAAGATGGGGATGGATGGGGTACCTACAGATTGCCTCCCCCACCCGGCGTGCAACGGGATTACTGCACTACGCTAGGGATGTTCTAGGTCAGTATTTGCTGTATTCACGGATAATTTCACAGTTGCGTTGGGGTATCCGTTACAGTGCAGATGCTGTACCTAAAGCGTATTACGTAGGTATTATCATTTTTGGGCTTGAATAATAAATAATTAAAGAAAATTTAGTATGTTGACTATTTTGTTTACTAAATCTAAACGTTATCGAAATTAATGCAATAAAAAGTACTATGATTGTTTTTTAATCAAAAATATAGGTTAGTCAAAAAGTATTAAACCTTAATTCAATCAACATCATTAGTTATGGTAACAAAATCTGAACTCACTGCAAGCTTAAAATAAACCAGCATCTGTGGTTATAAACACGACAGATCCGAATTTGTTTTCGCGGATATTTTGCTCAACCGAGCACATCCCTAGTAGCCACTAATAGTTAATACGTCTGCTGCAAATGGATGACAACACGCTTTGGCTCCAACTAACTACACCATTTTGTTTTCTATTCTGTGTGTTCTAGAATTGGATTTTCTTTTAATCACCTTGCTTATTATTGATACTAGTCTGTTAAGTACGAAATATTCTACTCCTAGTTTCTGCCATAATAGTCGTCTCTACGATAGCCTGTCACCATCAGGTGGATTTTCAGCTCTTTTGTCAGCTATTTCCATAAACTCCATGCATGTGTTCAGGTCCACAGGAGGATTCGTCGAAGCAATGTGCTCCGCGAACAGAAATTGGCTTTGTTTCAGGATAGATGTGCGTGTTACCTCAAAATATCATTCACCTCAAACCATTACATTTCTGTAAAACACTGTTTAACCTTAATATTTTAAGTTATTCCGTTATATTGAAAGAATCAGTGCAGAAAGAAGTTGTTTTAACAAGACAAGTGTCTGGTTAACAATATTTTTGGCCACTAACCGCAGGAGGCCAGAAGTGCATGTATTAAATTTCAAGTCACTATCTCATTTCGGTGTCGTGGTAAATAAAGATAAATTCACAGAGTTTTTATATCACCTACTGGCGAAGCGTAAACCGTATTTAAATGTTTCATTGTAGTTTTCATTTTGAAAATTGAATACTAGATTCCGCCTGCAGATGAGTGGTTTTCGAAATATATATTCGTCCAAATCATTCCACGGGCATCATCGATTAAATCAATCATGTATTTCATATTTTTAAGTCTGGACGTGGTCTGTCTGTGTGCCAAGTTTCATCTTAATCTGTACAGCGCGCGGTTAGCGCGTGATGCTCAAACAACCGAACACGACGTGTGGCGACGTTTGACGACCCGTGTGGCGCAATGGTTACCATGCCGGATCGCCGCACCGAGGGTCCTGGGTTCGATTCCCAGCGAGGCGGAAATTAGAATGATGAGTTTGAATTTCTGTTCTCGGTCTGGGTGTGAATGTCCTTGTCTAGTGTGTTGTCCATGGCACCCACGACACAGGGAATCCTAGTGTGGGGCTATGAGTGTGAAGCGTTATTTATTTATTATTATTATCTTCACAAACAACTCACTTATAATATAATATTAGTAACATAGCGTGTGGTTTCCAAAACAAATAAAAACTAAGTCGCTTAATTCATTGAAAAGTCACAGTAATTGTGTGACGCACCAATGATTAACATGTAGATTTTTTACAATTACAATTGTAGCCGCAGTAAATCTCAAATGGCCCCAACAATATAATAACATCGCCCTATAAAATAACAATAAACGCACAAGCGATACAGAAACCCCAATTCCTCGAGTTACACGGATTAACCCTATCCGCGAATAGTCCTTAAACGACCGTTCAATTTCACACAAGTGTTACCATAAACGAAAATATTAAATCCAATTTACAAACTTACCCCACATAACTTAACCCTCCGATTATCCGCGTAGAAAAAACACGAATTATGACTATTATATTTCAAGTTCATTGTCGGTTAATGCGTCCGACCCCGCTGTTTGCGCAGACAAAAAGAAATATGATTTTATGGCAGGTTAAATCTATTATATGTGGGGATTAAGTTATGAGTAATATTTCTATTTGCGAGGGGCAGTTAACGAGGTGTTTGACACGGATCGCGTGCGGTTGCCGGTTGTGAGCTGAGCACTCCACCGCGGGGCGATCTGCACTAACCGACAACCGACCGTTAATTACGCATCTTGTTGCCTTTTTATCGAATGTTTGTTTGGGTGACAGGTGGGTGGTTAGCTCGTTATGCCGTTTATGCTACAATTTTACCGATTAATGTCGAAATTGCCAAGGAATTCGGCTAACATGTGAGTAGCGGATGTTATGTACATCGGTCTATGTACTTACAAACGTATAATGTTACCAAAGAAGCCCTGTTTGCTATGCGGATCGGACGAATGCAGCCTATACCAGTTTTTGCTAGATCAAACTAGTTACGCCAAACTACTCGTAGTTTTCTCTGGAATAAACTAGTATACTAGCTGTTAGTTGGATGGGTCACCTAGGGGTCACCTAGTGGCAAACATTTCTTGAGCAGATCCGTGCTTCAGAGATGTAAAGCCTTCGGTGCCGTTTTTTTTCGTAAGATAACAGTCGTTAATCCATGTCAATGGCTTTCAGGTGGCAAGAAAACTTCCGACACTTGAGTTGGCCACCAACTCCGTACTGGAGCAGCGTGGTGGAGTACGCTCCACGAGTTCTTGACCTCCTCGAGAGGAGAGACCCGTGCTCAGTAGAGAGCCCTTTAATGGGTTGAAACCTAAACAAGTATAATTATCTAGATATGCGCAGTAATGATATTTAAAAAATATAGATACCTTATACCCTTACAAATTAACCAAAAAATCTGTTCCGAAAACAGCTACAACACACACGTTTATGGTCAATTGCCTGTTCTTGCGCTCTTCATCGTCGGCGGGCTAGTGACATATGTATAATCTACCTCTTTTTTAGGGTTCCGTAGCCAAATGGCAAAAAACGGAACCCTTATAAATTCGTCATGTCTGTCTGTCTGTCTGTCTGTCCGTCCGTATGTCACAGCCACTTTTCTCCGAAACTATAAGAACTATACTGTTGAAACTTGGTCAGTAGATGTATACCGTAAACCGCGTTAAGATTTTCACACAAAAATTGAAGAAAAACAATAATTTTTGGGGGTTCCCCATACATAGAACTGAAACTCAAAAATTTTTTTTTCATCAATCCCATACGTGTGGGGTATCTATGGATAGGTCTTCAAAAATGATATTGAGGTTTCTAATATCATTTTTTTCTAAATTGAATAGTTTGCGCAAGAGACACTTCCAAAGTGGTAAAATGTGTGTCCCCCCCCCTGTAACTTCTAAAATAAGCGAATGATAAAACTAAAAAAAATATATGATATACATTACCGTGCAAACTTCCAACGAAAATTGATTTGAACCAGATCTAGTGAGTAGCTTTTTTTTTAATACGTCATAAATCGTAAACCGCAAAAAACATCGATCAAAGTTACAATGAAGTACAAGAACTTTTATATTATGTTACTTGCTGCTACGGAACCCTTCATGGGCGAGTCCGACTCGCACTTGGCCGCTTTTTTTACATTATAATATCATTGGACATGCGTAAGATAGACAGATTTGGCTTTGGATTTGGCTGCTAACTATATTGAAGAATCTTTTTTTTTTTTTACACGAATAAGTTAATTCTTGACCACAATCCCACCTGATGGTAAGTGTAGATGTGGTCCAAGGTGGCGAGCACATTAACTTAGAAAAAGCCTATTCACTCTTTTCTTGAAGACATCCACGTCATAGGTTGGCGGGAACGCCGACGCATGCAAGTTATTCCAGTCCTTCGCGGTGCGTATAACGAATGACGAGGCAAACCGCGTCGTCCGTACCGGCGGGATGTCCACGACAAAAGGATGGATACCCGCCGTGCATCGTGTCGCTCTTATTAAATATCTCTTATTAAATATTATATCCCTTATTAAATAGTAAAAAGTTACAATTTCCACACAGCCCTATTTGTTGTTAGTGTATATAGTAATTTACAATAACAAGTTACAATTTTATTTCCTAATCTGCTGGATTTTTCTTTGCTTTTTGATTATTTTGCCTGGTTTACGAGTATTTTTCAACAGTAAATTTTCCCACGCATTTAAAAACTTGTCTCCAATATTTTCCAAATGTAATTTTTTAAAAATTAAAGTGTTTTAACTATGAATCATGGAATCCGATGGATAGAAATGGAATAGAAATAGATGGAAATTGGTTTATGTGCTAAAATTTAAGTACTTTTCTTCACGCTTAAGCACAATATACGTAATATTAAGAAATTATATTCATAATAGATGATAAATATTCCATTGAAGGACAGTCATTTAATCGTCCTACTGCTGGGCTCGGTCTCATCTCTCATCTTGCTATGTGAGGGGTACAGGTCATAGACCTCCAGTCCTCCACTGGTCAAGAGCGGATTGATAGATTTAACACTCCTTTAGAACCGCTATGGACTCTCAAGTTTGCTGGTCTCAAGGTGCTAGTGAAAATTCATATTTACTCCATAACTTTGAAAATAATAATTATTATGTGATAAAAAAATTGCCACTTATGTCACATTGTAAGATGTTTTTACTGTTTTTTTTCTTACAATTAAAAATAACTTATATTAACTGTAATATAACATGGGTAGTCGTGATTCGAGCGTGATCAGTAAAATCATACAAAAAGCGTAATGTTTTATGCATACATATACTCTCTTTGTTTATCAAAACGCCACACGCTGTTAATTTTTATGGGCCCGTCAAGTTTTTATAGGCGCTCATCAAGTTTTTTTGTACGGAACTTTTTATATCACGCTTAATGGACCTCAAAGCCATCAAAACTAATCTTCGTGTCGCTTTTCTTATAAATATTGATCGGAGTGGACTGTTATATGAAATCAAATATGTACCCTAAAAACGTATACATAATGTATTAATTTCCGAATGGGAATCAAAAGACTTTCGCAGGTCCTCTGGGACTGTGGTCTGATGGGCCCATCTCGGACAAAGCGGATTATTTCCAATGTTGTCGCATCTCCAACTTATTAACATAATGGGGCCGTGATTCCGTTTTCTGTTTTGACCTTTTTTTCTTTCACGTACCTATTTATCACATTGTGTGGTCTCAACGACCTCAACTGACGTCACGCTTCTCAGTAACGATGACTTAGGTCGTATTAGGTCATGCAAGAATAAACATGCAATCATATTTCCCCGTATAAGCTCGCATAGTCGCCTTGTTTCAAAACATAAGCTCGCGGCATAATGTACGGTCAGACCGTATTTTACCGTACAATTCAAATTACTGAGGCGATTACCGACTCCCTTCGTTTGCACACAAAATACTCAATTACGTAAACAAGGAAAGGAAAATAAAAAGTGCGCTTAACCCGACAACATTGCAAAGGCTAAAGAAAACACAACATGGCATTACCTGCCGCCGCCGCAGTTGCTAAACGAGCCAAGTTTTCCCACAAAACGTGGTTTTACGTTAATATTTAAGGGTTATTGTTTGAGTAATTGCTCGGCTCGCGAAATAACCTAATGGGCGGACTTTGAATGTAGTAAAAAATCGATTCACCCATATTTGATGTTAATTATAGTCGGTTGAGTCGTCTTTCCGCCTCCGCAGGTTCCAATGCGATTCGAGACCCTCCCTGGTCCAATTACAGAGTTCTCTAAAGTCCCCCCTCTTGGCCTCCCCCTCATTTTTAGATCGAGCCCCGCTTTAATGACCTCTCGAGCCCCCGATGTTCATTTGTCGCGAGGGTTTTTGCGTACGATTATTTTCGCATTTTTCGTCCATGTAGCGTTCGGTTTGAAGCACTGAATGCTTCCAGTCGAGTCCTCGAAAATTAATAGGACCCGCAATTTTTCTATTCAGCGAAAATGGAAAATTATAAAATACGAAGTGAAATGTTCTATTTCTTAATTTAAGTACATATCCATTTATAATGCTTTGAAATATTTAAAAACGTTCCACGGTTAGAGTATTGGAAAAAACGTTACTTTTCTCTGAATAGTTTAACTTGAAATTGAATTTATTTAAATAAACTTTAGTTACAATTTACACGAGTTTTTATTACTTTGCGAACGAATCCCGTTGAAATTACCGACCGGGTGGTTGTCCCAATTCTGGTTCTCTCATTTCGGATAATTGTTTAAAAGCCCCAATGCACCCTATATTAAAAAATTGTCCCCATTAGTACATCCATCGAGTATTAGAGGACGGAAGGGTGGGTCCTTTGTTCCATTTGTTTAAGATCGTGTAATTTCCTATGATTCTCCAGTTTGCCCCAACATACCCGAGTTATCGTAATTACACTACATATTGGTACTCGGACTCCCTCGCCAGCCTTTTGTTAGGCCTTTTTAATCTTAACTAATATTTAGCTATTGACTCCCGTAATAATTTCAAAGTCAACAAATGGTTTGTTCTTGATAAGTATTCCTTCAATACTTTGTTAAATCGCTTTTTACTTGATTAGACAGGCTAATGCCGTTTTATATTATAGTGAAATTAATTTTATTTTTATGTTACTGATAAACCATTAGGTAAATCCATCCGCACATTTAGTACAGATAACAAATTACATCCATGAGATCTGGTATAATATATATAAATGCAAACAAATATTACCAAAGTAGAGAGAAAATGATTAATTCGCCTACTCAATTGCATTCGGCATCCAACAGCTATACAAATAAACATCGAATACTCGGAGCTAAGCCCACCGATCTTCATATACAAACAACATTTTACATTGTGAACTGTCCACTCCATACCTTCCCAGGAAACGCAATTTGCTTTCTGCCGCAGGAATCTTGCACTACATGCCGTATGTCAACGGCATAAGGGCGAAGGGACCTGTTACTGACAGCATATCAATGGGTTCTGTACAAAGAGAAATTTTAGAACACGACAGCACGACATGTGTCATCACATCATGTCAATGGAGGGATTATGATAACCATCGTACGGATGCCATCTAGCTGGGGAATCACCCTACGCGATCTCAACGTCAGCCTCGAAACAATGGACCTCAACTCGAAATATTTTCCAATCTAATTTCGACTCTATAGCGAGTGGCTTGAGACTGAATCCTCTTGCAGGCCGATTCTAAAATCTCATAAGGGTGATTTAGAAAAGACAATTTAACCCTAAAAAACGGTGCACGGACATTAATCCACATGTAATATCGCAAATTTGTCGTCGCTTCGTCGGGTCGACGGGGCCCATCTGTCGGACGAAACGCAATTCGATTTGCAGCTATTAGAGATGGCAGGATGACGATGAATGAAAATTCAATGAAAAACCGCCAGTACTTAGAATTTCATATTTTAACATGAAAAATTCAAATTGCCAGGCCTTATAGAATGGTGCTCGTATTTTTTAATAAAACAGTTTAGTATTGCAAAATTAAAACTGCATTCCGCATAAATGCCATATCGACTTATCGAGTGAGCATTCACATTTGAATAATTATCAGTATCCATAAAGCTAACCCCTGACATGTCAATAACGCCCCAGCGATGTAACGCTTAATAAATTTCACGTGTATTCGAAACGCTAATAAATTGCCCTTTTTGACGTCTTATTCAGACGATTCTCATGTCAGTGTCAGTAGGGTGGGTACGGTTGGGTGCATGAGGGGTATAAAAAATGTATTGCGTCTCAATAGTGCCACGCGGCGGTATCTTCAGGTGACGAGCATTGGGTGCTTCACCCTAATTTGTAATTCGGATACTTATTGCGACTACGGTGCATTGTTCTCGTTCGTATTTATAAAAACTTTTATGAATAGTATGTTTTGTAATGGAAATAATGTTGCGCGAGGGATTGTTGTGGTTATTTTATTTGTTACCTATAATATATTTATTACGTCATTGCATGAAGTCATGATTACATTATTCCATTGTCCTTATCAATTTAAACGTAACTTTATTGTAAGACGTTTCGGATTTCAGATATTAGTTAAAAGTTCAAAGTGATGGTGGTCTTTCAAGTTTCAACCATTGGGTTGAAACTAAATTAAATACTCGTAATATTAAGAGTTCCTGATGGACATGCCCTTTGTTATTATTGACGTCACAAGTTTAATTAAAAACAAAATAGATATAGGTACACCGCAAAATTTCTTTTACTAGCAATCAAAACATTCGATAGTAGCTGGACAGCGCAGGGTAGTTGTCGCTAATGAGATGCCAAATTAGGCTTTGTGGCACTCGGTTTGTCAATCCGTGGCTCGTGAAATTTAGACTAGTAAAGTCGGTATTTGGTGCAATTACCCTTTGATAGGTTAACCGTTTATTGTTTTGGGAGTAGCACACAGGCGAACAATCTGTATTGATGGTAGCTTCATCCATTCAAGCGTGGCGTGCCTCTGGATATTGAAAATGTCTTTGATTGATGCCCTGATCAAAATGCATGTGTTTAAGACTTTCCACACTATGCCGAAATATCTGCTGTTGAGCTGGGATTCATCCTTGGATGGAGAAAGGTAATATGTACTTAACATAGCTTTTCCTGAAGAAGCTTAAGGTTTGTGTGGTTTAATAATTTTGATAATTTAAAAAAAATCCGTCAAAACACTGTACTTTAGTAAGTACAGAAAATATGTTTCGCTGTTGTATTTTCGCGCCGCACGTACAACGCAAAGGTAGTGAAGAAAACGATGGTTAGAAGTAAATAAAAAAAATAATTAAATCCTGGATTAGCAGATACACCTAATAGCAGAATGTATTTGAAACCACTAAGCTAATCGTATCTGTTAACAAATGTCCCGCCATTATAACGTGTGACTAACAGCATATTAATATCAATCCGGTATGGCCAGTGGCCAGTTGGGCGGTTGGACTAATCATTGATTGGTAAATCACGTTCACGATCCGTTTGTTACTTCATTGGCTCATTCGATTCGGAAGTGCTAATTGTTATTCAATATTACTGCGGATTGCCATATGGTTACTGCTTTCGCGATTAAAAAATGTATTCGTAGACTGATTACAGGGTGTTCTAGTATTGTTTTTTTATTTTATTTTTTCGCTGCTTTTCATTCTGATTCAATAGTGTCGGAATCGAAATCGGAAGTGTACTGAATCGGAAGTTCCGACTTTTCAGAACCGGAATCTCCATAACATCCCGTATAGAACCTTAGCCCTCGGTCATACTAACAATCTTTCCTAATACTCTATCTATCCATAATTGAAAGTTCATAAACAATGTTATACAACTATGTAAATTATTGACAGTTAGCCAAGCCAATTGCGGATTACCTAGGGGCCATCCATAAATTACGTCTCACTAATTTCATGACTTTTTCACCGCTCCCCCTCTCCTTGTAACATTTGTGAGACCTCCCCCCCCCCTAGTGTGACGTCACATTATGAAATTGTTCACCTAGAAATTATTAAATTAAAACAGCAGTTCCGAAATAAGTTTTATTTCCATTAATTGTTTTTTAATATTTACCCATACATACCAATTATTCGATTTTGAAATTCGACGTGACAAAATTTAGGAACCCCTCCCCCCTAACGTGTGACGTAATTATGGATGGCCCCTTATGGAAATCGGTCCATTTTCAAAATAGTATTGGGAACGGCCGTGACAGTCGCAATTTACGATAATGAAAATTATAATCCACCATCACAATCATGACCCTTAAACCTTATCCCGAACAGTTGAGCACACCGTGCCACTAGCACATTTAAAGGGCATCGCCGCATCATGACTGACGCAAAGCCTAACGCGCGCCCGCGGCTGCAATCTCATTACCGACGATTAAGTTACGCATGTCGCGCACGCCAGACACATGGGTAGGTGACGTTAAAAAACGTCAGTTGCACACGATGATCATAATTGTGAGTTGATCAAAGGTTGGTGGAGACAATGGCTTGGAATAATCCAGGTCTTTAATTAAACAGTTTGTATTTTTTTCCCATAGCTGAGGAATTATGGTCGGTGTTCTATGGGTAAAATGACCCCTTATTGTTAGGAACTCTCTAGGTAGGTAAAAATATAGTTAGAGAACCAGTATATTCGGTCACAAAAAAATCTCTCTCTTTCTCTGTTTTTCTTCTCTCTTTCCTGGCCGGCAACGCATCAGTGATGTCTTTGGTGTTGCTGATGTCCATGTGCGACGATAGCCACTTACCATCAGGTGGATCGTCAGCTCGTTTGCCGGCTATTTTCATAAAAAAAATGTGACAAAAATATTCGGTAACTGTGCATTCACGCTGCATTTACTTTTTGTACAACATTTTTCTACATGGAAACTTTTCTGACCATGATCAGCAACATTTACTAGCATTAAATAACTTTGTTATATACTCTTGCAAACTTTGGAATAACTCTTGGAAATATTGCTCCACAAAAAGTAACAGCAGTACATCCATTATTATAAATACATAATTATGTACTATGTCACTTGTAGAATCGAACTTAGGACACATTGGCTAGGTAACGGTTCGCTATGGCTTAGACAAATAATGGTGTGCTAATATCTACCGTCAGCAGACAGACAGCCGGAACTGATCAATATTCCAGACGGGTGGCTTGCTACCACTTTTATCTAACCGGACGTCGGGTTTAGCACTGGTTTGACTACGATATCTATAGATATCGATAGATACGTGCTTTTGACTTTGGCCTAGCGGCTCTCTGCTGGAAATGGGTGTCAAGGAAGTCTAAAAGGTATCATCGTGATCCAGGATTGGTGATAATTTTAAATTTTACTTATTTGCCAAAAATACAAATACAGTTATTTGCACAATGCACACGTTAAAAATTCAAAATGTCCAGTGTATTTTAGTATAAAATATATCAGACGCAATAAGGATTTGTAGTCCAGTGCCGATAGCTCTAAAAACGGTAAAAAGTGGAAGAAAATTATAGTAGAATGAAACCTATTGCAAAAGGAAGAGAATATAACGAAGATTATAGGAAAAATAAATTACGGGCGATCTGAGGTCGGGAAGGGGGGGGGGAGGGGGGGTTTAAGGGAAAAAAATGGTTTATCTCGATTTCCGGAAAAACTACAAGTCCTATTGAAAAAAGTTAAATGGCAAAGTTGTAGGTAATAAAAAGATCTACAACTTATGTATTTACACTTTTTTACATAACCTCAAAATTTATGCGAAAAATTCAAAAAACCACGTTTTTGGTTTTTTATTTTTATCTTTTACAAAAAAAATATTTTTGTTTCACGAAATTTGGTGAAAACTTACCTTTGTATGTCCTTAACATACTGTAATTTTTTTTGATTCAAAAATATATTTTTTTTCACCTTATTTTGACCTTATATCGAAAAAGCATCCTTATTTTCAGTCAAAAAATCTCACGTCAAAAAATCTGATTTTTTAAAAAAATCGGTGGTCTCTTTGTTCGTTGGAATCTCTACTTTCTAATGGTATATAAAAAGTATACACTACTATGGTAAATGTTCTCAGAAAATGCAATGAAACGACAACTGTTTTCGCAAAAAAAATTCGGATTCCATTGATTGCATATGAGATTACAAAAAATATGCGAAAATAGTTGTCGTTTCATTGCATTTTCTGAGAACATTTACCATGGTAGTGTATAGTTTTTTATATACCATTAGAAAGTAGAGATTCCAACGAACAAAAAAACTACCGAATTAAAAAAAAATCAGATTTTTGACGTGAGATTTTTCGACTGAAAATAAGGGTGCTTTTTCGATATAAGGTCAAAATAAGGTGAAAAAAAATATATTTTTGAATCAAAAAAATTACAGTATGTTAAAAACATACAAAGGTAAGTTTTCACCAAATTTTGCGAAACAAAAAAGTTTTTTTGTAAAAGATAAAAATAAAAAACCAAAAACGTGGTTTTTTGAATTTTTAACATAAATTTTGAGGTTATGTAAAAAAGTGTAAATACAAAAGTTGTAGATCTTTTTATTACCTACAACTTTGCCATTCAACTTTTTTCAATAGGACTTGTAGTTTTTCCGGAAATCGAGATAAACCATTTTTTCCATTAAACACCCCCTCCCCCCCCCCTTCCCGACCTCAGATCGCCCGTAATTTATTTTTCCTATAATCTTCGTTATATTCTCTTCCTTTTGCAATAGGTTTCATTCTACTATATTTTTTTTTCGTTTCAAAAATTATCGGCACTGGACTATTGGTGACAAAACTAGATAAATAATCTAGTGGTTAAATCTCAAAACTAAGTAATTAAGATCTCAATACGTGATTAAGTAATGAAGTTATTGCATTCGTCTTTGGCTCTTCGTCGGAAACCGTTCGATAAAACGTTGATACGAACGATCAATGATTGATTCATCGTTTAATCATCAACATTTAAAAATAGGTCTTAACGATTCCTTTTTGGGCGGCGACTCGTCGATGGCCTTGGTATTACTAATATTCATCCATGATTGTCGTTGAGCAATAACATGGCTGGCTTCAACCCATTAATGGCCCACTACTGGGCACGGGTCTCTCCTCGTAAGGAGGCCTAGAGCATACTCCACCACGCTGCTCCAGTGCGAATTGGTGGAGCAATCACATACTAATGTTTAATTACTTAAATGTCAAATAGCGAGTACATTGTACATACAGAATTATTGTTTTTATAATTATAATATTGTTTTCAAGGTCCCTGAAAGAGCAAATCATTGTAAAATATTATAATAAAAAAGCCATTCACCATCAGATAGCTCGTTTCGTTTGTCGACTTAAAAAAATGTTGACAAACACAAAAATTTCATGCTTTCGTCAAACTGTTCAGACGACATACAACGAACGTACTCGTAGATTCGGGCCCAATTTCCCTAACAACCCAAAACCCTACAACCCCATTTGGTGCGCAAACAAAACGTTTCTAAACTGCCGTTTTCACCTGCGCTCTATCTTTAATCCGCGCGACTAAAAGCCGTCGTCGTCTGCAGGCTGAACATGAAAAATTCAGCTGAAGATAGACGCTACGGTGTAGGGGGACCGCGCGCGGTGACTTTCAAGAGACTGTACTCAGATTAATCTAGCTGAAAAAGTGAACGCAAATAATGTATTAGATCATTGCGTATTTCATGAAATAATCTATTTTGTTTAAAGCAAAAACGCAAAGCAAAGCAACAACCCATAACTGTCCCACTGCTGGGCTCGGGGTCTCCTCTCACAGTGTTAGGGGTACATGCCATAGTCTACCAAGCTGGCCAAGTGCAGATTGGTAGACTTCACACACCTTTGAGAACTTTATAGAGAACTCTCCGATGTGCAGGTTTCCTCACGATGTTTTCCTTCACCGAAGCAAGTGATAATTAACTTCTAATAAGCACATAATATTTGAAAATCTGAGGTGCGTGCCAGGATTTGAACTCGAGCCCTTCCGTTCGGGAGACCAACGTTCTAAGCGCTAGGCTATCACTGCTATTTTGCTTAGCAATAAGCAATTTTGTTTAATAATACATAATTAATAAGTCATCAGATAATATGGTATACGTTTTAATGAGTAAATATATATAGAACTTTTAAAGTTTATTGACAATAATGAAGCACATGAATTAACTGATGGTAAAGGATAACAGTTTTGTGACCAGCATGTGTGACACCTGCTCTACCAGGAACGTCAGTGAATGTCAATTTCTTAGGCAACCATCCTTATCACTATAAAGACTTGCTATTAACCCGTTTATCTAACACTAAACACATGAAACTAAAATTATTAAACTGAATTTATCGACGATTTCCAAATTGCATGGTTCGTGGTCACGGCTAAACTGGGTCTAAATATTAGCGTACAAAATATATACCGTGAAAAAATATATACTAAGATATAGTAACAATTAAGTTTATAAAAATGTCCGTTTCAAACTAAAGCCATGGCGACACTACGCGTCTTAAATGTAGATTCAGGTAAGAAGTGCAAGGTGTAGCGGGGAAGTGCTTTGTGCGATATAGGTGACTGTGTCGCTCGTTCAAATGGCTTGCTAATTCCGCCCGCCGCCGCCCGCGCCGCCAAGACAACCACGCGGTACACTCGGAACCAGCCCTTTTATCATTTGCAACTAACTCTATGCTCTTCTTTTGATATTTATATTACTCGTCTATTTTTTATATCTTACTATCATTATAAATGTGAAAGTTTTTGAGGATTTTTGTTACTCTTTCACGCAAAATCTACTGAACGGATTTTCATAAATTTTGTACCTATGCATTGGTTGACGTAGGTTGACCAGTTAGGGTACTGTAGGGTATTATTCTGGTAAATGCGGGCAAAATTTATATGTAGGTACTTTAGCGTCCGACGATCACGTATTGACCACTGATTTCATACTTACCAACAAAAGGTCTTTTTCCATATTTAATGACGAGTAACCGCCCTCGCTTTGCTTCGGTTTTCTTATTTTTTTTACACCTTGGGTTACATTATTGGAGTTTTATTAAGGATCCCAAATTTTTTGAAAATATAATATAGCCTATGTTACTCGGGGATAGTGTAGCTTCCCAAGATTGAAAGAATTTTTGAAATCGGTTCAGTAGTTTCGGAGCCTATTCAATGCAAACAAAAAATCAAATCTTTCCTCTTTATATATTATAGTCAAATTATCTAAGATGCCCATAATGATAGCTGCTATTTATTAATATGAACTAACCTTGTATGGGTGCTTTGAGTGAAATGGAATATTCATTTACTTGACATGAATAGTTGAATACTTACGGACAAAGGATATTGCCAAAATTTGTTAAAAATCCCTACTCATTTTCATTGGCGTTGATTATAAATCATATTATACGTTAAAATCTAGTAAAAATCCCATCACATCATAATTTATGTAAAATTTAATAAAAATATATGACGTCGAAACAATCTTATATGAAGAAGCCTAAATCTAATCTGACGTAGGGTGATGTGACGTCTTGAAACCGTTTATAAAACCAATCATAATCGATACATTACTATAATCGTTTAAAAATGAAAATTGATTAATTTAATTACATTGTTAAAAATGATTTGCTTGCATTTGAATTTAAAATTAGGTACCCAATAATACCACGACGAATTGGATGCTAACAAACGACATTTTCCATTATGTATGGGCACTTCGCCATCCATGGACAGTAACTGCAGATAATATGTTATTAATTAATTATGTATATAGGGTTGCGGTAAACATTTTTTTTTTCAACAAAATAATTATGTATACATGAATGTGTCTTACGAAATAAGCAAGAATTTATTCACTGTAGTTTTTTCCTGACGCTCATAATATAAATTATTATGTCAAAATATTATTATGAAACTGAGCGGGACTTTCATTCTATCATGATCTATCTTTCTTTCTTTTTCTTCTCTTTCTTGGCCGGCAACGCACAAGTGATGCTTTTGGTGTTGTTGATGTTCATGGGCGAATGGATAAAAGAATATTTTATTGAAGTCGTAAATAGGTACGTAGCTCAATCGAGGTAGGTAGTAGGTAGGTAACTAGGTACCTAAATATTACGGTTTTTACTTTAAAATTTAATTATCGAATCGATTAGAAGATCTTATAATTTTGAATCGATTTGTTGTAAAAATTGGTTTCTTTTGTGAACCGATTTTTTTGTACATCTCTAATGTCACTGTGATGGCAAACGACAAATTGGGCTTCTTAGTTCGCGGTGACTATAGTATAGATATAGATAAATGAAGAACAATAAGAATATAAAACAGGAAAACTTGATTAAAATTTTTATTCTGCAATTTAATTTTTTTTTATTGGTGACAATAGATCTACCTCTTCGCTCCGCGTTCAAGTTGTGCAAAAGGCAATGAAAAATTAATGGATCTATTGTAATTTTTTTTTCTATTATTCTTTAGGATATGTTTTAGTTAGTCTCGTTAGTCGATTATGTACTCGTAGAAGGCAGATATGTATTTTCATTACAAATTCGCATCACATTCGGCATCTGTAATTTATTTTTAACTAGCTGAGCCGGCAAACTTCGTATCGCCTAACAAACTATTTTTTTTCTAAAATAAAAGTGGCCTAAGTTACTCCTTGTCACATCAACTATCTGCCAGTGAAAGTCCCGTCATCGGTCCAGCCATTTCAGAGATTAGTCGGAACAAACCGACAGACAGACAGGTTTTTTTATTTTATTTATTTGTATAGATGAATTGATTATCTAGACGTGCAATGTTTATGTGGATCTAATAATAAGTGTGACCTGATAATACTCTCAGGGGTGACTTCAGGCGAGGGAACTCCTTCACATCAAACAGCACAGTCATATTTTTGAAGTGAAAACTTCTTTAGTACGGTGGTGATTTGAAATTCGATGAAACGAAACTGTCCAGTAAAAAGAGACAGACACATAAATTCTAAAGTGAGATATGAAGCATTGGACAGGGGTAGGGGAGGGGGAGGGGGAATTGAGTTGAGATGAGATGAGATGCAATTAGAAATGAAATTAGTTTTATTCGAAGTAGAAGAAGGGAGGGGAGGGGGAGGGTTAATCTCATTACCTTGAAAAGTAAATTTTTTAAGGTTTCACTTCTACCACGTGTGAATTGCACACATTTTATTTCTTGTAGGTACTATAGTGCACAAACGCACTATAAAAACGTGTTTTTAGTTAGCTATACAGAGATGGGTGAATATCAAATCGGCAAATTTTACGTGTCCAGGTTGAAAATCGAGGTGTAAAATGATAGAATGTTTCTAATTTTTTTATATAGTAAACTACGTAACTTCTTTTAATTGGGGCCACATTGTTTTTTTAAATATATGTGTTTATAAAAAATCAGGGTAAAAAAATGCCCTAAAATTCAAGTTTGGTGGTATGTCCCAGCTCCATTTTTTGATATAATTTCATTCACCACAATGACAATTTGAAGTTAAAATAAAAAATATATAATTTCGTTAGTATACGCATAAGACACATTATCTAAAAATAACTAAAACATTTTATAAAATCTTATTTAACATCAAAGGATACTCGATCAAAGTTTGTCCAAGAAAAAACCAAAATCTTGGGTGCACTTGTTCAACTTACTAAAACATGAACTTTGTTGCTTAAGCGATCATTTAAGTTTTATTATTTCGCATGGCACAGTTGTGTGGTAACGTTTTAGTGTAACGGGTATGTGATTAGAGCTGTGACTTCCCTCCAAAACAAAAGTACCCGCTTGGGTGGCACAGGGGGACAAGAATTGTTCAATTTTTGGTGGATCGGTTTGTTGTTTATTTTAAAGTGCTTTTATAGTAAGGTACACGTTAAAGGTAGTGATTTGGATTACGCATAAAACAGTTAAATACATTTAATTTAACTTAAAACCCCTATTTTTAAAGATTTTTTTATGCATGTTTCCAAGTTTGGTGGCTCAATTTTGGTGGCTTTGGTGGCGTTTATGCGTGACCGAAATTTAAAACAAGCCACTTGAGCGAAACTAGGGCTTCAAAGTGTTCGCCAGGGATCTGTCTATTGGGCAAAGTCAGCTTACGAGGTTGAAGACCGAGTCCAGCACCATGGTTTCGCCGAAATCTGAAGTTCTGAGAGACGGTCGTATGCCTCCTCTTAAGCTCCAGCTGCCTGCAAGGACAATAACAAGCAAGCTAAACTAACCCGATACTACACATATACGATACTACAGAATATCCCGGACGCCGCCTGTATGAGCATAAAATAAGAGAGGCTCCCAAACAGCTTAAAAAGAAATACGCTCCGGGAAATGACGGATTCAGAGCAGCTGATGGGAAACCTCTACTAATGACGCTCCAATAGCTGTTTGTTTCCGTCATCAATACTGGAACTACCCTGGAAGCGTGCAGCAGAACTGTCGTGACTCTGTTCTTCAAGAAGGGCCAAAAAGCCCTTTAAAAGAACTAAAGGCCCATTGCATTTCTAAACCACGTTTGTAAGCCGTTTGCGAGGGTGCTCACAAATCGCATGGCAGGTTTGATGACTTCCAGCCTCCCGAACAAGCAGGATTCCGAAAGGCTACAGAACCAAGGACCATAATATACACACACTGAGGCAGATTATACAAAAGACCAAGGAGTATAATCTGTTGCTACGTGTAGACTATGACAAAGACTTTGATTCTATCGGTATCAGTATCGGTACTTAATTCTCATATCGAGGTGTTGAAGTGTTTGTAATTATCAGGTACCATTTCCGTCAGAGTATATGATACAGCTGCGAACCCTATTCAACTGCAGAGAGGTGTCAGGCAAGGGGACGTCATATCTCCTAAACTGTTCACTGCTGCGTTGGAAGACGTGTTCAAGCTGATGGAATGGAAACAACGTGGTATCATCGTGGTCAATAGAGACATCACACACTTGCGATATGCCGATGATATAGTCATTCTGGCAAGATCCCTGAAGGAACTTGGTAAAATGATAGGGGACTTGAACAGCGCCACAATCGGTGGGTCTTAACATGGACAAGATGAAAATCATGTCCATTGTCCATATCATATACGTATGTACGTCCAACTTCGCGAAATAAGTCACTCGTAGAATTCAACTCGATTGGGCTGCGTTCGGGAAACTGTATCATATCTTGTCGGTAATACTTTCTCAGTGCCTGAAGTCGAAGGTGTTCAAGCAGTGTGTGTTGCCAGTGATGACATACGGCTCCTAGACGTCGTGCTTTATTACTATTGGCCTTATTTATAAGTTCAAAGTCACACAGATGACGGAGAGAGAGAGAGCGGATGGAGAGAGTTATGCTCGGTATTTCTGTACGTGAACGAATCGGAAATGACGTAGACGAACAAGAATAACCGACATAGCTCATCGAGTACGCCGGCTGAAGTGGCAATGGGCTGACCACATAATTCGAAGGACCGATGACCATTGGGGAAGAGGTCCTCGAATGGCGTCCACGTCTTGGAAAAAGGAGCATTGGAAGCCCCCCAACCAGGTGGACTGACGACGTGAAGAAGACAGCAGGCACCCGCTGGATTCAAAAGGCAAAGGACTGGTCAGAGTGGCGCAAGTTAGGGGGGGCCTGTGTTCAGCAGTGAATCTCCAAGGGCTGATGGATTGATAGATAAATAATAATATCTATGTTTTTTAACAATAGAGAGATAAAACGATGAAAGTTATTGATAATTCCCGAGAATTCGTGATATTAGCCACTTTGAGCTTTATTTCATTGATTTTAAAGCTTATGTTCCAGAAAAATCCAATTTTGGTGTCACTGATTTTCAATTTTGGTGGGTACTTTCGATTTTGGTGGGCGATTTTCAATTCTGGTGGCCACACTAGACTTTGAACTTAAATATCTCAAAAAGTTATCGACATATTCTCATACCTCTTGAAGGTTCTTCTAGCTTAGACTTTCTATTCTTATACCAGATTCTCAGTTTTCACGAAAACTGAAGGGAAAATTTCGCCACCAAAATTGAAAAAAAATGCACGTTTCTGATATTCACCCAGATAGTGAATCGTCCGCACTGATTGCAAAATATCAAATGTCGTTATAAATAGACGAACAGCTTCGCTTCATAGAAATTTAAAAGCTACGGTTCTACTTAAATAGCAATCTCGCATCAGAGACGTGCGGATGTAGGACTAGGTGACTGAGACGGTCTCGTAAATGCCTAGCTAATTCCGCTATACACTATACAGCTACGAGGCTTTATGATGTTTTAGAAGCTACTTACGTGCTTTTGTCTAGCGTTTTTTCTTTACTCTCCGGCTCGCGATGCAACGCTCTATGGTACGGTTTGAATGGAACTGTCTTTTGAGAGTTTTTCTAATGGATTGGCTCGGAGAATTAACGCCTTCGTGCGTATGTGTATATGGTTTTGAATAATGTGTAAGGACGTTGGTTTTTGTTTTTGTTTGTCAAGTTACGTTTAATATTTGACTTATTTAAGTAGTACATAATATAAATTAATATTTTTATCATGCAGTTTACCCTTATTAAACTGGTAAGAAACTCACATTTTAATTTTATTAACAAGGTATTTGAGGACCTACAGAACACACCTACTTAATATTCTATTGTCGTACGTCGTTGTAAGACGAGCTACAAAAAGTATTTAAGACCGTGTTAACGGGTGCAGTCCGCAGTTGTCCCAAGCCGTAAAGAGCTAACAACAAAATACCTTATAGGCTATATTAATTGAAAAACATCAACACGATGCTATCCTTGTTAATCTTTGTACACGTAAAATGTCAGCTATCGTGTCCACATGTTTTTACATCATTATCTCGTCAGCCGACAAACTCATTACGCGATAAATAATCGCAATTAATAACTAGGCGGCCATTGCGTAGCGCGGTAGCTGAACCACGCCCACTTTTGGTATTAGAATAAAATTATACGAGAGCGGTGCCTTAACGACTCCTGCGAATTAGAGACCAGATCCGTACCGACGTGGTGAGCGATCTTCGACTTTATCACCGTGCAGTTAGAGCGTTGATAAGCGATGAGGGTAATTTGTCAGTGGCCAGTATCATCTGATCTGTGTGCCAATCGATTTTATATCGTACGCTTAGGTAATAAAGTGCCCGGAGACAGGTGTGTAAAGACAGGTTGATTCGATAATTGCCAGAGATCATAGCCTGTATGACTGAAGTGGGTATTAATTATAGCGATTTTTTGCGATTATGGGCCGGTTTTAAATAAGCATGCTACGCCTCCTGTTGGATTTTTAAAATACCTACTTGTTTAAATTGCACGTTGAATTGTGTTTGCTTTGTCTACTAGATGTTAAGAATTTTATGTGCTTAAGTTATTGTTATAATACCAGTTACGATGACCTCACGTTTATAAAGCGTATTTCATAGATCTCTCTCATTTCTCGTTTTATATCTTCGTTTGTTTGTCGGATAGACAGACATACACAAATAAAAGATGATAAAAAGAGAAACTTAAGAAGTAGAGTAACGCCCCAACCCAGAGTTACTAATGGTTACTTAAATCGCTCCTTAGTACAGAATTTGTATGGTGATTCTTTACTAAAGAGCGACTCAAGTAACTGTTAGTGACTCGTGAGTTGGGGCGTAAGCAGGATAGTTTCTAGAACTATGGACTCTACATCTCATAATGATATACGATGATATTTCATTGAAAACAAAACATTTATAAATTACTTTTTCAACGTTTTACGATGGTCCTTTGTCCTGTTTCGCTGCTGAAACTTACTGAGCAATTTTTATCCTCATTCTTAATCACGACTAGTTTTTCTCCATTCTTTTCACACGATATATTTTATTATATGTAGCTCTAGCTATCTACATATAGAATAGGATCCCAGTTAATCTCACGATTTAGAAGGCGTTGCACTCAGCGATAACAATCGCACGAGCGGCCGATGTAAAGTTTTTGTGCTTTATTAAACACACACATTATATGGTGTGTGTGTATGTGTTAGTCTATGATATTATATAATTCTAGATACCATATAGGTGCTGTTGATGCAATTTGAAAACGACGCTCATTTCATATGAATAAAACAATATATTATTTTTGCATTTGTTGGCTATATTTTTATAGTACACTGTGACGTTAACCCGCAGATAGGTCACGCTTTCTTTTTTTACATGGAGCGAAAACGCCAACTGAGTTTCCCTATTAATAAACAGCGTTAAGGTCACGCTGTGCAATAATAGACAACTTAAGTCACACTTCTTCGTTGTTAAAAAGGACTACTTAGATCACGAGAAAACATGACTTGTGCTGATTTAGGTCACGCTGTGCTATAAAGTAATAAACGATAGATATTCAATTACTCACGCATTGTATCGTTATCTATTGCTATGAGCATTCAGCAGACACACATTACCATGAGAGAAACGTAAAACCGACAGATATTCTCTACACGCCTGTAAATAAAATAAAAAATGATACCTTCATAGATTGTTATAAAAACGAGGCCTCGGAATGGGATCCTATGAAAAATCTAAATCCTCTTAAATCAGATGTCACAATATTTGAGAAGGTAGCAAAAAATTAAAGCTTATCAGTGTCATCTTGAAAGCTTTAGCCGAAGCTAAACAAGAGATTTAGCCGCGTAGAGACAATATTACACAAGATATTTAAGGAACTTTTTTAAGGAATTCGAATAATATATTACTTATTTTAAATATATTTTTTTTGTTATGAAATAACACATGTATCCTTTATTTTAGTAAGCAATGACGGTTAAGATTTGTTTCTACTATCATACTTTTATACTTCTAATTACAAGTAAGAAAGAAGAATAAAAAACATGTTTAATTAGGTATCACTATCAACAGACCACTTTAACTACTCTTTGACTAATAATTTATTGATTTTATTGTTTCAGGTACGTATTAACGGATAATATTCATGATACCAGGGAATGAAGTGAGTACTGGAAATAAATTAGAATTAAAATTACTAAGATTAGTTCAGAATTCCAACACTGCTCTGAATGGTAATGGTAATTCTTGCGAGGGACCTCTATGAAAGTATAAGTTATGACCGAATTACAACAGTTCGCAGTTTGTAGTGCATGGGGTGTACTAATCAAATCAAATCAAATCAAATCAAATCAAATGTTTTTATTCAAAATTGGTTTGGTTTACAAACACTTTTTGAAAGTCATGCAAGTTATGCCAATGCTTCAGACAAGGCCCTACTGTGAGAGGGCCCGGGAGAAGAAGCAGCAAGAAACTACCGGGTTGGTTTTTTTCCTGCTCACAGTTACAGATAGCACTTATCATCTACTACAATCTATATTCATAAAACTCATGTCCAAGCAGTCTTATCTTTAAAATAATCATCTAATTTGTAATATCCTTTCGTCATAAGAATGCTTTTAATATGAGTTTTAAATTTAAGGTAAGGCATTTCTGTAAATTTCGATGGAATCTTATTATAAATCTTTACACATGTATGAACGAGCCACCAGTTTTACATAGACTAAAATTTGGTAAAATCAGTCTCCTAAACTACCGCTATGGAAGTACCATCAGTGGATGGTAAAGAGCTTGACGGTGGTCACTTATCATCAGGGGCGTCCGGTGCCTTGCTCATGTTTCGGCTAGTTTAGACGATCAATTATTTATTCAATACCAATAGCAATTATTGTTTATTATTCGTGATCAAAGGTATAGAGGCCTTTTGGGCATATAATATTATAAAAAATTTACATAAAAAAATGTGTCTGCTAAAAATCATGAACTCAATTATAACACTTATTAATTAGAAGTTTTTTTAAGTTTATTTAATTTCTTTTAATGCAGTTCATTTCGCGAAGTAATGCGGGATTGGCGTAAGTTAATTATAACTTAGTAATCAAATGTATTAAAAAACTTAAAGAAAGTTATTGTTTATTTATATCTTAAAAGGTATTAATATTCTCAAGCCGCAGTGTTAATATGCATACGAGTAAACACGTAATTGACAATAATCATCAATAGGTCAAAGTTCCAATTAGATCGGTGGCTATCGTTAAGATAATCAGTCTTTAGATACAGAAGTAATTTCTGTATTGGATTTAATATGTTGATCAGTTATTCTAATGTAATGCAGTCTAAAGCCCAATGCATACGTAATGGGCTTTTTCCCGTACGGAACGGGATGCTTTTCCCGTCCCATACGGGCCACGTTCCGTACGGGATTCCGCTGCGTATGCACTATCGTATACATTTTCTATGAAACGATGTTTCCAAAATTTCACGTCCCGTCCCGTACGGGAAAAAACCCCGTTACGTATGCATTGGGCTTTAAACTCCCGCTTGTATGGAAGTTGTCTCAGCGGTCTCAGCTCGCCATCATATTCTAGGCTTCCCGCCTACGTCAGTCTTTGTAGGATCGATAATCGGGCCGATTTTTCCTGCCATATTATTTCTGACCGACTTTTTGGAGGATGCGTGCGTTGCACTATTGCTGTCAGTACGTTCAATTTTTGTCCTTCAAAAAATCGGTCACCGATTATCGGACGTGGGCGGGAAACCTAAGTGTTTCAACAAGCCCTTCCCGTCAGAACTGATCGGAGATATAAACTGGATCTATAGTGCTTGGGTACTGTACACCGCATGAAATATGAATAGGTACAACACAAGTTATGCTATGTATGAATCGTTCCTTATATTGTGTTCTAGACGTATTTATTGAAGTGGTTTTAGCGTCGGAATTATGTTTTCAAAGGAGTTGTACTGTGGTCTACTGTCACATTTTAACTCAGTGAATGGGGTAGTTATGGGCTGGGATGATTTGTGATATTGTTATTAGTCAACAATATCACAAATCATCCCAGCCAACAACATCAGCAACAACAACATCAGCCTGTTTGTTAGTTCGATTTCCAGATAAGAATATTTTTTCTGTTGTTGTTCTTTTTTATTTTGGTCTTATCTGTGTTATGTTCATGCCAAAGGTATTCAAGGTATATTACGAGGTGTGAGTTTGTGTGATCGTTTATAAGCTCACAATATTGTACCAGGCAAACATAAGCAGTAAGCTTATCTAGTCAATATCACAGCAATTTCTGTTCGAAATTAGAAAGCGTTCATTGTATCGGAGATACCAGGGGAGCATGTCAGTTGGCAGCTTTCATTGGGCACTAAAGCTACTTAAGTAAATGTGGTGAGATCGCAAATCAACAGCATACAGTGTAGCCAACGACCAATCTTCGCGAGAGGCGCGCGTTGATGATGAATAGCGCGGATACCATAGACTAACGTTACTACTAGAAGTGTACATACTTCGTCAGTTTGCCACATGTAAGCAACGTAATGCTTAATAAATTAAATAACTTCACAACAGAAATTGATCGAGAAACTGTTTCAGTTGTTAAGTGGATTTAGAAATTACTTAATTCAAACTCAATAAAGTTAACTGTATAAAGTAAACTAAATCATCTCAGCGATTCGATATATCTGTTGTAGCAAGTCTAAATTTTACTGTTAAGAAAAATGAATCAATTATAGCGAGTTAAATTTTGTTTCAAGGCAATAACTTTACATAATCACTAAAACCATTCACTCCTTGACTAAATATAAGTAGTATGATTGGGTCTGGTTTACAAATTCTAGTTCTGTTCTAGACATACAGTATTCTATGGCTAGTATCACAACTAGTTATCGCAGTGAGCTAGGATAGGGCACTCGCGGTACGGCAATACGCGATTGCAATACTTCGCTTTGTCACAGAGCTGTCACCGTTGATGCTTCCTTACAACCGTTGTACGTTGTTTGATGAGAATAAATATAAGTATACACTATACTAAATAATGAATGTTAACTATGAATTTGGTTGTAAACAAAAGAAAATGTAGTTTTTAAAAAAACATTTCTTGCATGAATCTGTCCATAATGAATCCGGTGGCCGGCCACCGTTAAGGTCGAATTCATTGTTGAAAATTAAATATTTTTGGCGTGAATCCGTTGATTATAAATGTCGTGGACATTAGTTTTTGAAAACCGAACATTTTTTTCCAATTTTCCTTTCAGTTTTTCCAACACTGAATTACAATTCGGTAGAAATACAAGATTTTAAACTTAACTCATCGTGGATTGAACACATTTTAGAGTACTCACGATATTTATTTTGTATTCCGATGTTTCGCGAAAGTTTCTACGCGCCACCGCAGTTCATCCGTGACCACGATCCATGCATCTGGGTCGAAATATCGGAATACAAAATAAATATCGTGAGTACTCGTATTATAATAAAACTAGCTGACCCGGCGAACTTCGTATCGCCAATTTTTTTTTTCTAAAATAAAAGTAGGCTAAGTTACTCCTTGTTACATCAGCTATCTGCCAGTGAAAGTCCCGTCAAAATCGGTCCAGCCCTTTCAGAGATTAGCGGGAACAAACAAACAGACAGACAGACAGACAAAAATTGTAAAAAATGTGGTTTTGATATATGTACCGTTTATACAAATGCACTTAGTAAAAGGCGGTTATTTTAATATTACAAACAGACACTCCAATTTTATTTATTTGTATAGATATACATAGATGTATTCGGTAGGAAATCAAAACCCGTAAGGAGTAGCCACTCGCTTCCGACGCTTAAATCTTAACGAGACGCGCTAGAGATTCATCCCGCGTGCGCTGCGGGAGTTACGTGACGTTCTCGCACGTAGAGGGCGCTGGGTTCGAATCTCAGTTTTGTAATCTCTTTAGCCAGGTTTCAAGTGTCTTAGAACACGACGTGTATCTTGGTGTTTTGGGATTTTAATTTACTTTTTGATTGTTTACATGTAGTAAGGATTCTGATAAGGTTTTTGGAGCCGAACTTTTACATTGAATGTGTTTTTAATTTTAATGTAGGTAGTTGTTATCGATGTAGGTAGAATGTAAAACATGTTTGCAGTTTTATTTGTTTTTTTGATGCGATCATTATGTGAAAACCACTAAACAGAGTCAGGTAGATGATATTTAGAATATTTGTAGCTATTAAGGGGGAGACCTACCCCAATGACCACAAATAAGGAAGAACTAACATTAAAATACCATTAATATCTGCTCCAACCGAGACCCGAACCCGGGAACTTTCTGCTGGCAGTCACAAACATAACGGATTTTTGTTATGTCATTGATATCCCATTATAAATGAATATTATTAAGCAATAGATTTAATCTGATCTTTCTAAGATTTATAGAACGAATCAAAACATCAATCGTTATCTTTATACGTTCAGATCGTATCACTAATGACGTATTAGCTATCTTGGGCTGTCGTTAGATTTAAAAATCAAATTACGTGCTTTTATAGTCCTGCTAAAAGGAATCGGTTGTACTAATCACCGTTTATTTTATTACAATTCAAGAGATGTGTCTCACTTTAGACGAGTAGCGAGTAAATATATATAAGTCTATACAATAGTAAACCCAGGTGCGCAGTGCGCACTACGGTTTTTCGCCGCTGCGACAAATTGACGCAACTCAGTAATATTTCGTCTCACAGTGCGTGCAATGCAATTCAAAACTACGCAGCGGCGATCAAACGTAGTGCATATCTGAGCTAAGACAACGCAAATACACTAAAATCTTAAGTGCTAGAATTCTATGGCATTGACAAATAATATAGACATGTATAGGTTGTTCGGTGCGATTTGATAAAAACAAAATGGTTAAATTTATTATTCACGAGTAACCGCCCTCGCTTTGCTTCGGTTTTCTTATTTTTTTACACCTTATTGGAGTTTTATTAAGGATCACTATTTTTTATTGAAAATATATTATAGCCTATGTTACTCGGGGATACCGTAGCTTCCCAACAGTGGAAGAATTTTTGAAATCGGTTCAGTAGTTTCGGAGCCTATTCAATGCAAACAAAAAATCAAATCTTTCCTCTTTATATATTAGTATAGATTACAAATTGCACCCAATTATATATTTTCAAAACAAACCGTAAAAGATTCACGTGACAATATTTTATCGCTTTCCGCTTACACGGTGACAATACGGGTGCTAATCACCCATTTATTTTATTACGATTCGATAAAGAGAAATCGTTTCCCATGGAAGCTATACTACCCGCCTAGGCCTACCAGGGAGTACTGCTATGTACTATGCTATGTACTATGTATGTATGACATTCATTCCTCACTACCTTCTCAGTGAGGGATCTGAATTCGACTCCCGGCCGGGGTAAATTATTGTTCTCGACTCATCAGTATTGGTGATGTTTTATTTGTGTGTTTCAATGCCATGCTATAAAATCCTAGCGGTGATATGTGTGACCGTTTAGCTACTTTATATATTTATGTACAATTTAACGTTATATTCTCTATCGCAAATGCTGATTGAATCCGTGATATGAAGAAATATAGGTATGTTTGTATGAGAGCAATCAACGTTAATAAACAGTGGGAGTGTTTTGTTCTCATTATACCTCACCTCGCCTGCATCACTATAAATGCACCCTAACTTAGGGTTACCTAAAACAAATCATTCACACGAAACCCCACGAACAAAAACACACGAAAATGTGAAAATGGGGTCAAAGACTAAACGGTGTACGGTGGGATCAAAGGAAACATGTGGATATGAATAGATTAGTCACATGCAAATTTTTTGATAGATACGTATAATGTCATAATATTCATATTATTCAAAAGCTGTTCCGTTACGTGTATGTTTTATTTATAGGGTCGCAAGGGTGAGGGAAAATAAAAGTTTTATGAGATATTAATATCTAGATTAGACGTGAAGTGACCTGGAATATATTGTAGGTGTTTTATCGTACACTCATACACATATCAGTAGGGACTAGGGATACTAGTTTCAAAGTTAGTCAGTCAGTTGTTGGGTTACATTAGAGTTTAATCCTTCTTCTGTTCTGAAGTTGAGTTCTGAATTTAGTACGTAAGCAAATTACAAAATAAATAAGTAAGAAGATAAAAATTCTTGGGTTTACTATTTTTAGCATTTTCTAAACAGTAGTTATATTCATAAACAAATGATTTCGTGTGATAAAAGGTATGGGCCTATATAAAAGTTTACCTAAAAGTAATTTCCAATGTACCCTAGTTTTGCGCTCACATCCTGCTCGAAGGACCACGTACTTAAACGTCATTCGCAGCGGTAGTGGTAATTCCTGAAAACGTCATTTAACTAGAAAACAAAGCTAAGCGTCGGTTAGCCAGCTTTCGTTCGCAGACGCCAGCGGCGCGACTTCAAAGGGATGAACACCCCCGGCGCCCCTACCCCGGTGCCCCCTGCCTGGTGCCCGGGCGCCTCGGGCGTACAGTGACAAGCCTGTACATTGCGGTAGCGTGTATTTGGGGTACCGATCAGGCTGTAAAGAATTTATATGTTAAATTGTTCAGGTTTTTAATAAATTTTCTTAAATTATTAATCTGTGTCTACATAACTTAATGTGGGTAGATACAAAAGTATTAAGTATGTTGATATTCGTATATTATTTGTTATGTCAAATGTTGAGACTTCATGACGATGATTTGAAACTTTGACTCTATAGGTAATCATTAGCATTGAAACAAAAAATGTATGATACTTGCATCTATTCGTACAGAGTTTTTTTTTAGTAAAACTACAATCCCTTCTATAGTGAAAGCTCACTGAATGTGTAATAATCATATTCGACAAAATTTTAACCCAATTATCCGCCAAACACACCGTTCGCTGATTACTTAATAAATGTGAATTCCGAATGTGTGAGCTCATGGATTCAATTAAATGCACGGCGAGTGTCGAATAAACATTACATTTAAATAAACAGAATTCCATACTAACGAAATGTGTCGTTTATTTTTACTAAACGGTTATGAGTTTATGAACCTATAGCGGCTCAAGACCAGGTGATAGTTAATAATAATAATAATAACGCTTCACACTCATAGCCCCACACTAGGATTCCCTGTGTTGTAGGTGCCATGGACAACGCACTAGACAAGGACATTACACCCAGACCGAGAACAGAAATTCAAACTCATCATCCAAATTTCCGCCTCGCTGGGAATCGAACCCAGGACCCTTGTGCGGCATGGTAACCATTGCACCACACGGGTCGTCAAAGTTGACTGCCTAGACGTTCGGGGTTTGATTCCCCGGCCAGTAAATTAAGTGACAGTCATTCCGATGTAATCGTATGATTGTCGATTTGATTCTACTGTTTCGATTTTATTTTTGTACATACAAGTACCAAAAATTTTATAAAACAAACGTGGTCATTAGGTGTCTATGTTTTAGTATTGTTAACTTCACTCCTAAAAACCGCATAGATTGAAATTTAGAGCACGTTTAAAACCAATCATCACCAGGAGTTCATCGCATAATAAGTGGTATCAATATTCATGGATTGAATGGCCACGTGCCGGAAGGAAAGGGAAGGATCTATTGACGGACCATCCCTCTTGCTCGCACACTTTAATTTCGAAACGATCTCGTCAAGCATCCTGTCCTATTAAAAATTCGAGCCCACGCCACTCTTTGTTTGAAGAATAGGATATTGTTATTTTAATACATTTTTTCTTTACTCACTCGGTTAGTGTGACGACGTTGGTGGCTGATGCATGCAGACGCCCATAATTCTAACAGAAGCATCGTTTGTATTGTGTAAATTATGCAGTTGTATCCGTGTGGCGTTGACTACTCAAGACTTGTCTTTGCTTGATATTATACGCACCGATACTTTTGGTCTCCCAAACAAAGTATCCTGATTCCAATGCTGCCCCTTTTCAAATAATGCGTATTAAATAGAATTATCACTTGAATAATGTGTAAAACATCATGTGGTGCGATTTCAACATACTTGAGACCATAAAATTTGTTCTCGATGGTGTGTCAAGTCTGCCTTGCCTATCTATACAATAAATCTGATGAACTATGGTCTTGAGTCTTGACCCACATCCAACAACGGCTCATTTACTACAATTTGGGTTACGATGAGAAATATTGTTGTGTTGACGTCTGTTATGTTTTTTATCACTGTAAAATATTGTAATTTATTTTGGAAAGAGATTTTGGAACAGGTAAAAGGAAATTATGTGTCTTATAATGTCAATATCAAACAAAGAAAGAACTACGAACGAGGGACCATTAAAATCGATTCCTTAAACGCCTGAAATCGCACAGAAAATAAAAAGCGTATTACAAAGTAAGCGTTCGCGGTTCATTTGTTTAATCCGCAGCATAATTAGAACAATACATTCTGTATCATGCGCGCATTCGGTCCCACGTTGGGCGCCACACGTCTCCTAATTGGCGGTTAGGCCCTAATTGCGCGTCCGTAGACAGTATTACTATTCAATTTGCCACTGTAATTGAACTAGTTTGTCCGTTCTTGCTTTGTATTTGTATTGATGCGCGTTTGTTATGTCTTTGCGTTTTAATACGAACGGGTTTTGTTTTTGTTTCAGTTAATTTTCGCATGATTTTTTGGACTGGAAGTAGCACACGTATTTAACATTAGGTGGAACATACAACTTAAGAAAAAAAAAGGAACTAGTACATTACATATCATTGGAGCCTTGAATTCCTTTGAATGTAACATGTTTTCAGTTTGCCACAGCCTGGAATCGAACCAGCAACCCTTCGTTTGCCAGTCAGGTTCTTTAACAAAGTATTAGACTGCATATCGTTACATTAAAAAATAAATCATATCCAATTTAATCACGTGGAGCAGATTGATTGCAACATTTTGTCCGTTCCCCATTTGTATTAGGATAAGTTGCTGCTAAGAGCTGTAACTGTATATTTATTCAGATAATTAATAAGACCAAATTCAAACAAATCCAACTATTATTGATACACTCAATGTGTGCAGCGAGGGACGCAAACCGTTTAGGGTTGTCAATTTGGTACATTATTTCGTATTTTGAAACTTATGAAATGAAAATGGACGCCCTTGGTCAAAATTTCAGATTTATCTCAAATTTATTCAATGATAAAATATTCGAAGAAAAACCTAAATGTGTATTGAATGGCTTTAGAATTTCTTGAAAAGTCTAAATCTGCAAGTGTTCAAATTATTTAATTGCATTACAGAGGCATACCTCATGCAGTAATCTACTCAACCTAAGGTTACGACATTGGAATCACATAAATATCACTTGACAACAAGAGAAACACAGATTTTAAAATTCAAGTCACGCAGCCCTGTCGTGGAGTGGATGGACCCTTGTACCAGGTTCGAACCCCATTGTGTTGTTTCCCACTTGTTTTTTAATACTCGGCTAGGAGGGTAGTTTCTATTATTCGTCATTGTATTGCCCGCTGTTTTCGTACGTTGACATCCTCTTCTATTGTGGCATCGGTTTCGGCATGGGGCGTGATGGACTGTGGGACATTTCGGATCATTAATGATCTCTCTGGAGATTGATTACACTTGATGTTTTAATATGGAGTAAAGTTCTTGGGTTTTAGATGTATCGTCACTGGCAATGGTGACAATCCTAAGGTTTAGAAGTTAAAAGGATGCGAGTTATTTTCATTTTAGAAAATTTGATTTATTTTATTTCTAGTGGGAATCCCTGTACACTGAGCGAGGTGGCTCAGGTACGATTCTCGGTGGGGTCAGATCGGGTAATCATCGTTGCTTGCGATTTCTCATTAACGAAACACAATGAATCCAAAATCCTCGTGCAAGCGTGTGTGAGCGTTTATATATACCTAAATGTTTAGTCAATAATATCGTAGAAGCCAACTCCGTCGATGACAACCATTTTGATGCAGGTACACCAAGATTCTACTAATTCATCCTACTAATAACGCTAAAAAACGCTAACGCTAACACACTTATCCCGGAAAACACGGGTAAACCACCAGTTATTAAGTAATTGATTTAGCCACATTCATCTGTCAATACAGTTAAGTGTATTTGATAATATTCCGAAACAAGTAAAGCGTTACCAGCGACCAATCTCAAATGAAACAGTAATGAAGGTGCGTATCAAAAAAGTTTAATCGGCAGCCTATCGGGAGAGTCGCAGCCAATCTATTGTCGGTTGTTATGCAACAATGGCGCCGTTAACAGAGGAAAAATGGCTTATTGTTAACGCCGTATTGTTTATTTATTACTTCCCTCGCCTCGCTGATGATCTTGCCTCTTGCCGTCTCGAGGGTTTGGTTTACGGAAACTATAGATATTTTCTTCGATAGTTTGTTATCAGTTAGAGCAATAACAAATAAAGTGAAGAGCATGAACAAGTCTGGTTAGAGATTTAAGCGTTTAGCATTTGATTGAATTCTGCAGTCGGTTAAGGAACTAAACTTTAGTTAGTAAAACCATCCAGATTCGGTCCTATCTTTGAAATATATTCGTATTACTGGTTGCTACTAAACAGTTGAATGTAATGACAGGAAATTAAAAGTACTTTAAAAATATGAAACCAATTAAAATTTGCGGGGGAAATCTAACAATTGACCCAAGCCAAGACAGAATGCGACCTCTCATCTCATAATATCGCTGATTGAAATTTTCTATAACCCTTACTCACCCTTACTTCCGCCCACAGCCGTGGCTTTCAAGGTTTTCAAATTATTACATTACGGAGCCTTATCAAATTGCTGGGCCTCCGAAATTGCTTGCTCACTTCTTTCGTCTCCGTCCGTTTTAGGAAATGTATGAAATTAGTTTTTAACAGACACTTTTGATTGTCTTAATTTCATTATTCTTATATTTGCTAAACGCAACGTGTTACTTTGTATGTTACAAATTCAATTTATGAAGATTTTGTTCACAATTTTGTAGATAATGCTGTAATCTATTGAGCTTAGTAATTTTTTTGGTGAAAACCCCACAAAATTTAAACAAAGGCTTGTTTGTTCCAATGCCAGTTGTTTCTATTTAAGTAAAATTCTTAAAGAGCTGTAAAATGACTGCATCAGGAAAGCTCTGCAGCGAATTAAAGGGAGAAACTTAGAACAATCACTTAACGAGTTTATAATTAAAAACTAGTTAAACAATTCGCGCCTTGCGTACGCCCCAACTGCGTTCCAAGTTTCAAATGAGACGCATTTTTAATTAAACCCCACCGGATGCCGCCATGTTCCCGCGCATCCGCCGCCGCCATCTTGTGGCGACCGTTTGACAAATTGGAACGCCAGAGTGACGCGCAATTTTCTCTCCTATTGTTCGCTTTTCCCGCACAACAAAATGAAAAGTCGCGCGCTATTCCTATTTATTTATTTCTCTTTTTTCGGTAAATGTTACGGTTCACCCGCTGCGGAGTATTGCGAAATGTTTTGTATTTTTGCGGGTGTTCATTTCTCACTATTGAGTTTTGTTTTCGATTTTGACAGCGCACTGTTGGCAGAGAATTACATTGTAATTTACTTACCACTGTGCAATTTGAAAGATCGCTCGGCGTTTATTATTTTCTATTGAATATTTAACTTATTTCTAAATTCATATTCAAATTTAATAGTCGTAGCCAATGTTATGAATGTTTAGAGATGTAGACGTCGCGAATTATGTGCATGATTGACTTATTTAACCAGATTTCTTTGAATGTACGATAGAAGTTTCAAAATACTCGGTTCCTTTTTAGATAGTTCCAGTTTGACATATTTATTTTTCGAGCATTTGCGTCATAGCCGTGTGTGGGTGAATCGTGAAATGGCATTTTGTATAGATAAACAAATGCAATCTTTTCACATTTCATAATCTCTGCTATATTAAAAGATAAAGAGCTGTTTATACCTAATCGGCCGGTTCCTTCATTTATATTAATTATGGTTTCTATAAGTGAAAAGGTTTATTGTCGACATAAAATACTTCACTATCATAAAATTGTTATGGTCAATTACTAAGATATTTCAAGCACAATTTCTTATAATTTTGTAATCATCAATGAATTACTGAAATAACTTACTCAAAATAAATCATATTTTGCTGACCTAAAATCAGTTGTTAAAACGTTGAATGGAGATCAAATACGACAAAATGATAGCAAAGACAACCGGAAAAAATTTGGGACAACACGTCACGTATGATCAATCTAAAAATTTCCGTCAAATTGCCAGCAATATTGAAAAAGGCGTACAAATCGTTACAAGCGAGACAGTAGGCACGAGGCACAAGGCACAATTCGTACTAGTTGCCGTCTATACGACCCGCCTCATTAAAGCGGGCGGCGAGATCAAAGAGTCCGAAATACGCGCACCGCAGACCTATGAGATCGTAGAGCAGTTTTGGAGTCCAATAAAATGAAAATAGATGGAATTGCTGTGCAGACGAATCTAGACGCTTGTACGAACATTGGTGGATTAGCAGGAAACGTTCTCGGACATGATTTGATGACAAATTTTGGATCGAATATTGAGACTTAAATTAAAAAAAAAAATATAAACTATGTTGATGTAAAGTAACCAATTAGTTGAATGATCTAAGAGCGTAGGGGATGACATAATTATTGAATCTACCTCTAATACTCGTGGCAAAACTGTAAGTGAGGGCATGGATAAGGGTATATATTTTGTTACAAATGTACTCTCTTGGCTTCATGACGAAGTAAAAAACAATGATAACATTAAAAACGCGATTTCGTTATGAAAATGCGTTGACAACTCTCCTGTTGTTGCAGATCGCCAGAAGTAACAATGAATATCATAATAATATCATCAGATGTTCTCGCTCATAGGCTTATACCAATACAAATGTATTTTAGAAGAGAAGTTGCCCTCAATTATTAAATTCATTCAAATATTCTTACGTCCTCCTTTTATTTGCATCATTAATCACTTGACATAAAATCATAACTGAACTTCTCTATAATTATGATTCGCTTTATTTATGATTTTACATCTAACGATTCTGTGAAATTCGTAGCACAACCGCTAGTTCCACAAAACAGAATGGTCTTGAAAGAACAGATTTATGAGTGCGTCGACGTGTGTGCAGACCGTGTTTTATTATCATATCACCATTTTGGGTCGGCCATCTAACTGACGTTTTGCATTTGTCATTAGTATGTACTTATATTTTCAACGGTGATTCTTAAATCTTACAGATTAAGATCGGCTGACTCCGTTTCAGAGCGTTTTAGTGGTTCAGTATCATGATTAATTAAACTATTAAGTACTATGACTATGTATCGTAATAATTTATCATTAGGAATGCTAATTAATTGTAAACGAAGTAATACTGATTATGATAGCCTTAGATCATCAATAGTTTGATTTGTTTCGACATACCTTGCAGTTATTATTTTAATCCCTTCAACAAAGTTAATATACCACGAGGAATAAATAACGCTATTACCCATCAACTGTAATTAAAAATGAAATCGATGTTAAAGCATCATAAATAAAATATAATAGAGAAATTAAAAGAAAGGTAAATGAGAAACAACTTAAAAGTTATCCATCCAATCCATATTGAAACGCTTCATAGAAAAGTAGCTCATTAAACATTATAGCCATTAGTTCCTCAAAACATCATTTCACAGCACCCAACGCACAAATAACCACTGAATATTTATAGAAAGTATTTCGAACTTTAATTTATCGGTAGTAACTCGGGTATAAAAACCGTTTCCCATTTAACCAGTTCACAGAGATCAAGTTTTCCTATAGCCATTAGGTTAGACGGCTGTAAATTCCTGCGCTTTTTCATATACCAGTAGATGCATAATATATGACGTATCCACAATGTTAAGTGCTGTACCAGGGATTGATTGGAGCTAATTGGGTCGTTATGTGGAAGAATAATGATCAATTAGTAAATTAAACGAGGGATCCGAGATCGAAACGCGAACGAGGACTTCACTGTATTTTATTTTTGTTGAAACTAGCAATACAGTGTTGACAATAAACCTTACGCAACTTTTATTTGTTACAAGTAAATTTCCATGTAATGCTTTTAGGCAATTAGTGTTAACATTACGATTTACTAGTACTACAGGTTTAGATATGCATAAGTGTTGTAAAGTGTAATCAATAGCGTTAATCAAATCATAATCTATGATAATCTTTCTGAACATAATTCACTTAGCGTCTTGCTAATAGGGAGTGATAAATCCTTATTATTCTTCCAGTATTTAACGGCTTCCTCAGTATGGCCCATCGAGTTACCTATAAAATTAATGTTGAATAGTTTAATCTAAAAAAAGCCTCCCAGTTTCGGTTTTTATTATACCTCCATAAAATGTAAGAGCTCGTAACTACGCGCCGTGAGGAGACTTTGTTCTCGTCTGCCGATTTTAGCTTTTTAAGTCTGTTGGGATTTTCAAACTGGGACAGTTTGGGCTATTTGTAATTTTAATAGACATAAATCTTGTAACTGCACAGTTAAAGCAGCTATTTTTCCTTATAACAGATTTTGCTCCTGTGCGAATTTCGGGAGAATATGAAATGATTTTTGGCTTTATTTGGGAGTCATTGTCCATTGTTACTATTGTATGATCACTTTTGTGTCGTTTAATTGTTGGAGCTGAAATACAAATAAAACATGATTTTGGTCTTGGCCCTTCTTTATTTTTGTTTTATCGTAGCGAAATCGCTGTTTCTGTGATGGAATGAAAAACAGAGTATTCAACTCTGTTATACGTGTATATTTTATACGCTAATATGTTATACGTAAAATCGGTCGGCTCTGTCCTCACATTTTATTTTTACAAATCGTTTCAGCATCTTTTGTGAGTATATCATTCGTTAAAATTCATTCTGGGCTGTGTGGTGTTCTGCCATCAATTTCATCGTTTGACGTTTTTATGTATTTAAAATTTCGCTTTGAAGAACTTTAGAGTAGATTTATGGCGCTTAGGGGACATACGGGCTTCTCTATATATTAATTAATGCTTATCATCATTAATGAATTAATTGATGTTTCATCAATCTTATCACTTTAATTATATAATCTTTGTAAGTACGATTTCTACTCATGTTTTAATTCTTTTTCATTGTCAAATTCACTGATTAACTTAACTTCATGGAATTTCTTCACATGAATCACCACACATCCTGCATTACTAATTTCACTTTAGGATTCATATTTGCTGTATATACATTATGCTTATTCCATGTGGGTAATCTTTACGTCCATGTGTCTCAAATTAATAATTTAAGAACTATGATTTATTAAAACGCGACACGATTTGGCATGCTGAGTGAACAGCTTTATATTTTTGCTCTTTCTAACAACTCATTTATAATAACCACTGGTGGGTGCTGTGAAATGTTTGATTTATGATTTTCTTTAATCTCGTGATTGACGTTTAGTGAGTTGGTCAGCAAAACACGAAAACGCCTATCCATCTTAGTAGTATGTTTTTGTTTTAATAATATTTTCATAATCTTAGAACTATTATGATCTAGTTTTTCTGTCTTTTCCTAAACTTTTTTCGGTATATTACATCTAAATTGATTTTGTTATTAATTAAAAGCCAACTTTTATTTCTTAAGGTTCACCAATATTCCAGGTGTAATTAATAAGAATGACTGGAGCAGTTGAGTTCGGCTATTTAAGCTATTTTGTGCCAAGTTTCACTATTATGTCTACACAATAAAAAATAAAACCGAGTATCGAAAACAGTTTATCGAATTGACAAGTACTTATAAGTACACATTTATGTACCCTTATCTAAACCAATTTGAATATTTACAAATTAAGTACATTGAAATTTAACAAACATGCTGATATGTATGTATATTTTCTCCAAATTTATCAATAACATGTAGATAGCTATCTTGACAAATAATTTTAATCTATCACTATTTATGAGCATTGAATTGTACAGTATGAACTACCCTTGCTTCTATTTTCCATAACAAAATTATATCCCACCACTTTCAACGTGAGCAAGTTATACATATCTTGATTTTCGAGTTTAGTCTTAAGTTTGCATTTGATATACACAATGATTGTTTCATCATTCAGCAATGTTTGTTTCACCATCTTCTTTTACTACGGTCCATACAGTTACGATCATATTGCTTGGCTACTCTCTCTCTCACGATAATGTCACGTGATATGACAAGATAGGTAGAATTAAGGCACTTGCCTTTCGTCATTTAATGTCATGACTTTACCTTTTTCAAGTATATTTTACTATACAATATCATTGACCTTTCTATAATTCAGTTATTTATCAAGAAAACATTGATTTTTGCCTTTATTAACTGTAATGATACGGCGTGTGCTCAATGATTGACATTCTTGACATTTATTTACACAAACTTCTACATTAACGCTTATTGAACGAGACGTTACCTCGACAATAATATTTCTGTTTCTTTTCTGTTTTAATAAACAAGCAGCCATTGTTTAACGGGCTTTCCCGTGACGTGGCTCTGTTCGTGTCAGTGTGAGTTGACACATCAACTTGTCAAAGTTGTCACAGCGGCAGCGCGCGGACGTTGAGTCTGTATTGTAGATTTTAACTAGGTTTTACTTGTGTTTTTGAGAATTATTAAAGGTAGATTAGAACTATAGTGATGTTAAATGCAAAAGCATCAGATTCGCCTGTTTATTAATATTTATGCATCATAATTTATATTTATCTCTTTGAATATCTTCTAGGTTTTCCTAATCATTTTCCTTTCATGCCATTGTTGTCGGGAAATAAGTTTATCAATGAATAGTGTATATTGTTTGTCTTTAATTGTTTCTAAATAAATTAAGAGAATGGCTGCTGAAAAGTATAAAAGCTCTCAATTCCACGTAACCTTACTTAAAAACCGTGGCAAGCAACTAGAAAAACACGGAAACTTCTCATATATCAAATTTTCACTTCCACCGCATTCATGTCAAAATAATAACAGGTTCTAATTTACATTTCTGCACGAACTTAAATAAATAGTAGCGATGTGTTTACGCTCCGAAATACGCCCGTGACGCAATTTGCAACACCCCTTCAGGGGGAGGGACTTCAAAGGGCTCGCCGACAAAGCGCTAAATAAGATGAAAAAAAAAAACAGAAAACGACAATGGACAGGGAAATCGGGGCCTTTCGAATTCTCGCTTCTCTTTTAGTTTTTCGTGCGAAAATTACGTTCTGTTTGCGTTAGTTCGAGCCTCTACGTTCAGCCGTGGCCCGTTCACCGTGTATACCGAGTATACCTAGTATGCTTAGTAAACCTCGTATACGTCGTATATCTCGTACACGTACACCCCTTACGCCTCGTACCCCCAGTTTGTGTTCTTTTGACGCACGATTTAATAAAAGCCAGAAGTGATTTTTTCGAATTCTTCCGGGATCAAATCGCTGAACGGAAAAATCGCGCAGCCGAGAGATATTTCACGCTGCTCCTTTTGTATGTTTTGGATGAAAAATTCCTAGACATTTTTAGACTAGACGCACATATGATAGCGCACGGTTTGTATGAGAACTTTTATTTGTGTTGAACACACACATAGGTACTCTAAAGTTATAATATTTTTACAGCACAAAATTAGTATTTATGTAACTTGTTATAGATGACGGTAATTTTAAACCTAATATGGAGAGTTATGATTTATGTGACGTCATACTGAATTCAATATGGCGCCTTCTGGTTAATCTAGTCAAGATTTTTTGAAAGGTGCCGTGTTGAGTATCAAATCAAAGGGTTTAATACCACGGGAATGGGATCCTAACAATGTACTATTAAATGTAACCAAAGTTTAATAGCCTCATACTTATCCTCTTCAGTAAATAATCCATTGTATTATAAACCTTAATTACATGTAATAACTTAGTTAATGCGATTAGCAAGTATCGATAAGATACATTTGAATACGAACAATTAATATTCTGTCCGAATGGCGTCGTCTGTGCGTCAAAAGATCGTATCTGTAAAATACACTGTAGAATATAAATTTTTTATTTCATGTATTAAAGGTGTAAATGTGATGATAGAATTAATTATGTTGGATGACAGTTAGCAATGCAAGCTTCATTTTAAACGCCGGGTTATTCGATTTTTGCATTTACACACATATGTTAAGAAAACTTCGATATCTGTTTTTTATTATCAAGTGTGAAAAACAATTAAAATATTATAGAAGAAAAGTTTTTACGAGCCCTGACGAAGGTAGCGGTCTAAGGCCCGTAATATCAATAGCAGTTTAAACTAAATTCTGAGTTTAAACTGTCATTGTTGGAAGCAACAAACTCAGAATTAAACTCAGAATTTAGTTTAAACTGCTATTGATATTACGGGCCTAAGAGGCGATTTCTGTCCAGTCAGATTAAAACTGGTAAAAGCGTTTTCAAAGTTCCTTTAGATAGACAAATAGAAGTAATCAGCTAAAAATATAATACAGAACGTCGTATATTCATGCGTATTACAGACTCTGGCGAACGTACGAAATTATACGAAAATATTGTATTTTCGTACAAAATTTCCTTCGTTGTGTTTGCGGTGAGTATTTTCATTGGGAACGTCAAATTAAAATTAAAATAGCGTCGGTATAAAATGTTGATGTTGAAAGCAATTTTTTAACCGACTTCAAAAAAAGGAGGAGGTTCTCAATTCGACTGTTTTTTTATGTTTGTTACCTCAGAACTATGGACTGGGAGAACCGATTTTGATGAAAGCAGGTGCTTGTCATGTGATCCCACATAAAGAGCGAGATCTGACAAGTAGTTTTTGAGTAATTTTGAAGTCTGTTGTTTTTTGTTAGTAAAATTTATTAGGTTTAATTGGATGTGACAACGTTATACCTGATTTTGTTATTCTGCAAATTTTTGTGGGTCACTTTTTTGGCTGAGGCATATTGCTGGCAAGTTCTACTTCTAATCCACCACTGTTCTTGGGTGGATTTTTATGCATTAGTCTCTCTTCTCTCCCTTTCTCTCGTGTTCTCTCTCGCACTCTGTTGGCCTCTGGAGCATCTATCACTCTGTGTCCCATTGGATTAAGATTACCAGCTGGCAAGACTGAAATATCTGGACAACACTTCAAAAAGTCGGGATTTGTCGGGACATTTTGTATTTTGTCGGGACTTGTCTGGACAGCATGTGAAATGTCGGGGAAATCCAGACGAATCTCGACCATCTGGCGACCCTACATTGGAGGTAGTGTACGAAGTTCCATCCCTAGTCACAGCCAGCGCGTATTACGACAATAAAATGCTAAACTGAGTACTGAAACTCCTCGAAAGTCATTATGTTATATCATATCAAGTGTCGTTATGGAAGGATTAGGGTGTTATCATTGTTACTCGTTATCAGTTAATCAGACATGCTTGCGTCATCGACGCACTCGGTCCATTAAACGCAGTTAAGCGGGAGTCTTACTCACGGCTGGGTTCTGTATATGTTAATTCTACTTTTCCTTATATCCCTTTAAGATTCTGTAGTCTAGTTGGTAGTGAACCCGCCTGCGAAGTGAGGAGTCCTGGGTTCAATTCCCGGCCAGAGTAGATATTTATGTGACGGATAAATATCTGTTCTCGGGTCTTATTTGTTTTGTCCGTGCCACTCGCGACACAGGTTATCCTACAGGATATGAGTGTGCAGTCCATTTTCGACAATACATATCTGATTTTCTACGTTCCACAGACCCCCTAAATTTGGAGCCAGACAAAGTATTCATTAGTACTTTCTTAAATTAATACGAAGTTTTAGATAGACTTGTTTATATAAGATAGTTTTATTTTGCTGACATGCAGTATGATTAGATACCGTTACCAGATCCCACCTACTATCCACTGTTGCTTACGTAAAAGATCACCTAAGTGTACGAAGAAGGAATAAACAAACAGAAAAACACAACCCACTTTCGATGTAGAAATCAGTAGGTACTTAATCATTCGAGTCAGTTAGTGCCACATTTCAATATTGAACCTTTGCACATATAAATCTTCGCAATTATCAAATTCTCAGCCTCGTCTCATCTGCATAAACGCACACAAGTCTAAACAGAGCGTACGCACGCGCGGCGGCGAGATCAAAGAGAACGCGACCCCTTTGTACATGCCGCCGGCGCGTGCCGTCTTTTTCTTTTACCTCGCTCCCTACGTTTCAGTTCTCAAGTGCGAAAGAGACGGCTACAAAATGGATTGTATAGCTTCCAATGTGAATATTTCACCTCGTTATCGAGTCTTGTTTGTGTTAGACAGTGTAGGCGCGTTGATTGAATTAATTCTATCGATGTCGACGTTTTGCTTTTAAAGACCATGTTTATGACCCGAATAATTCGAAGCTAATTATGCTGAAAAATAATCAGCATTCTAATTTGTTAGATAAAAGCAAGATAACGTTCGCCTTGCACGTCTTGACCGTTTTAGCGATATTGCTTTAGTGAATAATAATTTTGTTTCAATGAAACTGAGTGGGTTATTTTGTTTGTTTTGAAGACATGTTTGTTTTAGCGTGGATCTAAATAACACTTTTATAAATAATGGGGGGAAAGTATAATCTGTGGGATGAGAACTTATTTTCAGCTATCATAATATTAACATGATTTGTTTGGTTTTATCATGAGTATTCTGAGTTGTGATAGCTTGTGGTGTCTCATTTGTGTGTCCATGCCAAGGGTAGGTCTAATACATGAAAATCTTTACTGTAATTTGACAAAGAGTCATTCAGAAGTTTACTGAAGAAGTGAAATCTAAATATCCGTAACAGTAGACACACGTCTTTATGTTTTCATTAAAACATTTCCGTTGCCAACCGATTTTTATTCAGATTTAACCCTTATTGATGTATCATTCATTGTACGAGTAATAAAGAGATAAATGACAGAGATAACCAAAATTGTTTAAAGCTGATCTTAATTATTCTGAAGACCTGCCGTTTTGTGTTAACACTAGAGTAATATCGATATTCAGACATTAGTGATGTTACTCCACGTATCGACGAGTGTGTCCCATCCCTAGGGGAGTGGCAGTAGAGCACCTCCCGGCGCAAGACAGGAATCTGCCGATACCGATGTCGGTAATTAAAATAGACTTATTGCGCGGACTTGCCTTATGGGTATGCTGCAGTGCTGCTGTTATGGGCCCACTGTTTTTACGCTCTATTAGCTTTATAGAAAACAAAGATTTATACGGAGATTATTGCTTTCGTGCTTTCGCTCACGACCGTTTTATTCCGAGATTCTTTTTTCACAGTTATCCTTGTTTTGGTTGCTTGATTTAGATTTTTGATCTACCTTCATAATTGTTCTCAGTGAAGGTGCTTTCTTTAAATGACTTTCAGGAAGTAAAAAAGTATTAATGTAAAATGAAAACAAAAGATAATCATATTATTCTCCATAAAGTAGAACCTCAAATTTAAAGTATTTCTATAAATCATTAGAAAACTATTTTAATAAATCAAAATTTAGCAAAATAATTTTGATAAAAATCTGTTAATGCTCACTAACGTAACTACTGGGTATATATTTAAAATAAAAAGTGAAAATTATAAAAATTGTTGTTTGGAAAATCGAATTTATTGTATTTTTTACTTCAGGAGCCCTAACAAAATAATACGAAACAATCCCTTGGAACCCAAACAATTATTTCCAACGACAAGGAAAATCGAAATCTTTATAATAAAAATGGAAAAGGAAACATGCTCGTTAAGTTGGATAATTCCATGCAATCGTCCTAGCATAAAGAGAATACCGGCATTAACCGGCATTAACCCTGAAATGACAGGGCGCGGTCTCGGCGGCCCCCTGTTAATATTTTACAGGGAAATGACGTCGCCAACCCGCGCCTCCGCATTAGTTTTTCCTTTTGATGTTCGCTCATGTCTACTGGCAATATCATTTTGTTTATATCCATTTACGGGGCGGGTTCGATCGACGCATGGAATTGACAGCAATATTATTAGAAACGTAAAATTGTGAGGTGAACTCGAATTGTTTTTTATGTAATTTTTTAGTTCTACGCTTTCTAAATTTTTATTAGATGAAGAAAAAGCATTAGGATTTTGACTTTTTTTTATTGTAACTTTAAGTCGTCGAAAATTTGAGCGGTAAATGCTTATTAACAGATTTTTGCACACCTTTGATAATGTAACGTATGTATTGCTTTGTGTTTCTTCACTGAGTCAAGAAAAAACATACAGTAACAATTTTTTACTCCATGGATCGATCTCGTCCTATAAATTTACAACACAATATGATTAAATAATGCAAATTAAACTGGATCCACAATCACCTTTGGTCAACGATTAAAACCCAGAAAGAGGTAGTAAATTACATATAAATGTAACACAAAACAATACCCGTATGAATCCCATTTCGTAACTAAAATGTTTTTTTTTTTCAATTAAATTGGTTATTGTGCCTTAAGCGTTCGCGTACTCGCTGTAACTCGGTAATGGTATAATACTTGTAATGCGCAGTTTGAAGCCGAAGGTCGCAGGGACCCCGCACCCTTCAACCCGCCCGCGGCGCGATTCGCGTTAAACAATTCATACATTTATATTTCCTTTGAAGTGGCGCCCCGGGCCACCCGACAACCGACGGGTTAACCCTCCACCTGTTTATTACACGTTGGAAAATTGAGTGTTGCGATATCGCCTCTACTTAAAAAATCATTCCAACTTTAGTGTTAACGTTGTTTCAATTTGCAGTTTTTTTGGTTGTTGGTTTTGTTTGTGTTGTAAAAGGTTTTTGTAGTTTGTGGTTGATTTTTAAACTTAATAATTATATTGTTTGTATTGAAGTTGAAGAATACCTGGAATGGCATGCCTTATTCAAACCAATTTCACACTGTCGTCTTTAAATTGACTTGCCAACGTTAATTGTTTTGTCAAATTTCTTACAGCTCATGATCGACTTTACTACAAATTAGTATAGACATTAACACTATTGACAAGACAAAACGGGGGTCACCTTTTACTGTATTCCCGGAGCGGTATGACATGGGTCACATGGGGTTCTTCAAAAAAGGTGTAAAAAGAGTTCTCCTTCAGGACCGGCGCGTTGCATTGGCGATTCCTCTGGTGTTGCTCATGTCCATAGGCGACGGTAACCACTCACCATCAGGTGGCCCGTCTGCTTTTTCATCTGCTCTTCAGGCTATAAAAAAATAAATAATAGTTACAAAAAACTAAAAAACACGCTTTTATAGAAAATCCAACTAAAAAAATAGAAAATAAAATTGAATTAAGGGGTGTTTTTAAGGATATTATTCCTTCTACTCATTGACAGGTACCCCACGCTTTTATTATAATTACACGATTTTTAATTCAATTTTATTTTCTTTTTTTTTAGATTTTCTATAAAAGCCTGTTTTTTAGTTTTTTTTAACTATTATTTTTTATTTTATTTTTAGTTTGATTTTTTAAAATGAAATTTAGGTTTTTTTTCTTTCTTTCTTTATTTATTTCTTTCTTTAAATATTGAATTGTCATCGATCCTCGATAAGTATATGAAGTTTGAAAGAAATCTGACCGTTTAAAGCTAATATAAGCGTGTAATTAGGTTTCTTTCTTTCTTTCTTTTTTTTCTTTAAATATTGAATTGTCATCGGTCCTTAATAGGTATGCTAAATTTCGAGTTAATCCGACGTTTTGAAGGGGGTCAAAATCATGTTCAAAGATTCCGTTACATACATACTAACATAGGTCTGAAGCTAATAAAGCGTATTAAAAACTTTTACAAAGAGAGATTCCGAAATAACGAATTGAGTTAAGATTTATTTACTTACGTTTCTTTGTGTCTAACATATGTGTCGTATTATTAATGTCAGGTACAAATAATTTACTCATGCCCTCAATTTTCGACAGAATTAAAATTTCGAAAGAATTAAAAAGGAATTTATCAACTTTTCCAAAATTTTACATTTCTTATTCATATACCAACCATGAAACAACCTACATAAATTAAATGAAAAAAAGAGTCTGAGAGTGACATCGAATCTTGAATCTATCCAATAACGTAGCGTTTTCGAGTGATGTGTCGTATAAAATAAAACACGTCCAAATGGCCGAAATTAAATGGTCTTGTTACCATAGTAATGTGATGTGTCAATGCTAATAGTCCGTTTGGAGCGTCCACCGTTAACCCTTTGACGTGTCGTTGGCTTTAATTGCCCCTTTTGTTTATTAAACGGTGTCTCCGCGACACTATCACGCACGGCGCGCTTCCCACGATCATATCATTATTGTTCCATTTTGATAAGTAGACATTATGAGGGTTAACATAGTGTATAATTTGTTTTTTCTTTTTAGTCTTCTTTTAGGAAAATTCTAAATTCTAAAAATTCTAAAACTTTCGACTGGGTGAACCGATTTTGATAATTCTTTTTTTATTCAAAAGCTGGTGCTTGTCATGTGGTTCTACATAAACTTGAGCCGGATTTTTGAAATCGGTAATTTTTTATCAAGAATTATGTGTAATGGGTTACCTACCATGATCAATTAACGCCAGATCTTGTGTTTCTACTTGAAATGTAGGTACTTACCTCCATTTAGACTAAACCGGTAAAACGTGTAAAAAGCTTTAAAACTCACGAAATTTCGCAGTATTCCCGAGGTTAGTAACATCATGGACTCACCGTATCCTTTTTGCACTCTTTCAAGGAAACTTTATCCCTGTAACAGTGAACTCTGCCGGAACTATGCGGCACAAAAGAATAATTACTTAGGCCTTTTATGCTGCAGCCAAATCCTGCTTTTGAAGGATAAACCAACGCCCTAATTCTGTTTTTTAAAAGATTGAATACGCTCGTATGTATGTATCTTGGAGGAACTAAAGATATCGTGGTGTGGGGTTCACTTGGTTTTAAATAAGCTACCGCATTTCTTTTTCATTGTAAAAGGATGCTACGGGTTCTATTTTATGGGGATTAAATTGAGCTTTCAGTTGCTTTAGATAGGGTTTGATTTAATGTGGTAAGGTAGAAAAGGAAATCAATTGCTACGACTTTTACGACCCAATCAGATACTAGATGTTTTGTTTTATCAATAGTCTTTTTGCTTGATTCTGAAAGAAATCAGAAAAGAGAATCTCAAGCTACTCGGTTCTGAGACATCAATACTTACAGGAGCTTCCGTGCTTTAAAGGACACGTTTAGACTTATCTGATGATGTGGTTTAGTCAAAGTAGGGTTTCTGATGGCGTTTCAGCATGATGGAATCCCTCAGCCTTTTCCATAACTTGAAGAGACTCGTATAGAAAATTACTAATCGATATACAATCAACAGATTGCAGTTATCTCTTTTACAGTTTTAAAATCTATTTCAAATGTTTTTACGCAAAAGTGAGTTTGTATGTTTGTTACGCCTTCAGGCTCACCCACTAAGCAAAGCAAAAGACCATAATTTTTTTTCAGGTAATCATAAATTCTACTGCAGTACGTATGTTTATATTGCTACACGTTTAACAATAGCAGAATATTCCCCAGTAATTCCACAACCGTTACCCGAAGACATCCAATCATGTATGATTAGTGTCCCCGATTAGTGCCATTCTAAAATTAACCGTCTTGCCCCTCTCGCTCTGTTATTAAATACAATTACCCCTTTCTAGCCGAGCAATTGAGCTGTTTTATCAATTATTAAAAAGCTCTATTAATTTTGGCCTACGGGGTGATTATGGTAACGTGTCGTTTGAATTAAAAAGATAGTCTAGTTATTTGCATGTAGGTCTTCCGCGTGGAGGACTCGGGTTCGATTCTTGCATTTACAATTTTTTCTAGCAATGTCAATATGTGTTATCTAATTATATATTATCACCAATGATAACCGTTTATTTAAAAATTTGTCGATATCTGATAGAATTCCATAAAAATCAAGAGAGTGTGTGATGTATGCCAAATTGGCAATCTACCCTTGGCAAGTATAAGTAGTTTATTTATCTATCGCCCCAACTCAGAGACAATAATTGTTACTTTAATCGCTCCTTAGTAAAGAATCACCATACAAATTCTGTACTAAGGAGCCATTTAAGTAACTGTTAGTGACACTGAGTTAGGGCGTATGAGGCAAGGTGAGAAAGTTATGCACATTATACTTAAACCAGGTACACAATAGTATTATAACATTTTTTCGTGTTGTAGAAAGACTAAAATGTCTCCAAAAATATATTGTTTAGTAAATTTCATTATTTTTATACTTCCGACTTTGTTTAATTGCATCCAAATTAAGCTGTCTTCTCTGTTGTTTCAGTTGGACATGTGGGAGGTAGGGTAATTATATTAGTTAATAGCTTACTCATTAGTTTTTAAGGCAACGAAATGACGAGTGCTCACTGCGCTTTCGGCGACATGGGCGATGACAGCGCCTCTAGCGGACAACTAGGAAGACATTTGACAGGAAGAGTTTAATAATTAAATATTTACCCTACATCACCGACAGGCGTGAGCCTGGTTTTGTATTTTTTGTGTTTTGTTTCATTTAGTTTTTTAAATAAAAAATGTGTGCAGGCTTCGTACCTAGGTTCCCGAATCCGAATGGATAGAATTTGGTGAATCTAAAATTTTATCAAATTTTAAACCTGAAAAAGTATTTATGCGTTACATTTTTCGTCAGCATTAATTACCCGGGTAGTAATTGAACTAATTCCTAGTAAAGAGGTTCCGATTCAGCAAGTAGGGTCACTACTCACTACCCACCAACTGGACTGCAATGTTCGCAAGATACTTTACAATACATAAAGTAAACTTTAAATGGCCCTAGCTAAATCGGAAGGGTCTACAGAGCATATTTTTATAGATATTCAGCTTTTAGTAGTATTTCTAATAATCTTTCCCATTTATTGAAACACTTGAATCAATAAGTGACATGGATCGAATTACAATATTATTTTAATTCATTAAAATACCTTATCTGAAAAAATAATTTGTTGACGCGATGAATCAGAAACGCCCATTCCGAAATTCACGACGTAAATAGTTATCACACCCACAACGGATGCGTCTCACAATCCAGCGAAAGAGACGGATATCTGTCTACCATAAGTTAGAACGAGACGCGAAACATCACGTTTTCCAGCTGTGAAACCCGTGTCTCATCATATCACTCATACGTCATACTATGCCACCATAGTACAAGGACTTACAGTAGTTACAATGGCCGTTCGAGCAACAAGTCTTATTTAGGTCCTGGTTCGGAAGGTTGTAACATGTTTGATACAAATTTGACAAAAAAATAAAAATAATAAAATGGACGTCTCAGAAAAAAGAGCATAGGAGACGCCCCACGATCAGGTGGATTAACGACCTGAAGAAAAAAGTGGGTATCCACTGGATTTAGAAGGCTCAGAACCGGTCAGTGTCGCAAATTAGGAGAGGTCTATAATGTCTATATCAAGCAGTGGACTCTAAAGGCTGATGGATGGATGGATGGAACCTAGCTAAATCTAAAATGTTACCATGTTTATCTGGTGCTATTAATAATCATAATCATAATTCTTTATTGCGTCAAACATGGTACATAATAATTGTGATCATATAAATATTGTGATCATTAAATTGATAATCTCAGTAAAAATAAACCCTTTTCAGCTTATGTCTAATCTTTAACAAACGATACTCGATGTCAGTGTCAGATTTCAATATTTGAGTTCACGGACCTAAAAAAACATGGACGTAATCCCAAGAACAAATTCAGTGAAGCACCCATAGTAATACCAACTGGACTTTACAATCGTATCTATTCGTACAAGTACACACACCCATACATTGACACCATACTGCTTCAATCGCGAATCAAAAATTACGCACACATGGTAAGCGGGTGGCCATTGCTATGCTTCACTCTCGATTAGACGAGGTTACGTCCGTCTTTTTTTCAAGTCCGTGATTTGAGTTATTAAAATTAGATGAAAATCAAAGATTATTTTCCATTCATGTATGTGTAGCTAATAAATCGGATAAAATAATTAATTGTGGTTTAGGGTTTGTACAATTAACTTATACAATGCTAATTCTTCTAACCTCTTGTTGAAGCTTCAGTGCTCTAAGTACATAATTCATAAATATTACACACATTATAATTAACACAAAATTACTAATCTAGAAATCAGTAGCTAATCCTATGTTATTGCCTAATGTCTTGATAGACAGTATCTATCATCTGCCGTATGAGTTGACCTACGACGTGAGAGAGCTAAGCTGTGGTGCAGTGCGATGGCAGAAACGCGTGATGAAGAATTTTTACGATTAGCCGCGGAGACAATCGCAGACGGATTTAATTTTAAACGACACCGTCCAAATGAGTTTCAACTTAATCTCCAAGGTATAGAGTTACCTTTTGGAGTTTCGTTAAAACATTTTGCGTTATGTTAGTGATCTTAAAATTGCGATATGGCGTGGAAATCCGACGCACGCGCAGGTAAAGTATGTGATCCTGTGTAGATGCTATGATTGTTTATCAGTTTTAAAGCTAAGCTTGTAGTCTTGTTGGTAGTGCTGTCTGTCAAGAGGTGTTCAGACTGATTCTCGGTACAGGCAAATTATGGGTCTAATTGTACTGGGGAAGATAGATATATGAAGTGTTATGTACAACCCACGTCACACGCAATTTATGAACAATGAGCATATGTAATTTATAGCTTCATCTCGCTCGTAGTACAGAACAAGCTTTAAGCTATACGAAGCGAAGGAAGCTCAATAAAAGCACAACTCGACACCTTGACCCGGTGGCGCACATTAGCGAGTTAAAGCAAACATTTTGTCAAATTGTTCTTGTTAGTTCGCATCGTTGGAGAAGCTACGCGTTCTGTGAGAAAATAGCACAGAAGAATAGAATAATATAAATATTTTTAAAATACTTTATGCATCTAGAACTGTCAAAGGATCGTCTTCCTCTGAGTTATGGTATGTAGTCGTCATTATAGCATTACAAATGCACTTCCGTACATAGTGTAAAACACAGATCTCATCAAAAACATAAATGTGAAATGAGAGCCAATTTAAAAAAAAAGAATAGAGATCTAAATAAGTGCCAAGTTCTGTGTAGAAAAACCAAAAATTTTAGTCACAAAAACATGTAATTCAAGCTCTACATTTGACTAGTTTTCACGTACCTACCTAGGCTATGTTACAATTGTTAAGTATGTAAGTTTGATGTAATACCTATGTTACTTTTCTAAAATTTGGTTTGTTGGTTGCTAACTAATGAAAACTAGCCAAGCGTGTCTAGATTTTGTCTATCTGTGTAAACGCGATAATCTTGAAAAGTACCGTCATAGATTTTGACGCGAATTTCACCAATAGGTATAAAAATGTTTCAGATAAGTGTAACGAAGTTGGAACTGATGAAATATCGCAATTTTAAATGAAATATGAATTAAACATCTTTACAAAAATCTAGGATTAAAACTAACTTAACAAAATAAGTAAACACACGTTAAGAGACTAGTCTTACTCTACAATAAAATTAAGTATGATGATTATAACTTAAAGTCCTTTGTCCCAAAGATTCCGGGACAATGTAAATGTACCCTTCGACGGAGAAATTAATGCGTCCGCTAATTATAATTTATTTGTAGTCGCTCCTTTGACAAACGAATGTACGAGTATCCCTACTTTTGAATAAACATTTAATACAATACATGTCATGGCTTTTAATATACATATTGTTAGAATCATACTGGGAAATAAAACATTGAACTCTTCAACCTTTACATTTGTATTTATAAGTATAAATCTAGTTAATTACATAATTACCTAATATCAAAAGTTCACAACCATTTTTACTGTTCCATCAACATTGAACAAAAGACATTATGTCAAAAATAAAAATATCTGCCGCGTCAAACCAAAAGATTAACTACATAATTTATCATAATAAAATACTCGTTAATCATACAAAATCTAACAATATTGTAGGGCAATGATTGTAAAGTGATTCTAACGTTGTATTCTCGCAAATGGCGGTCTGGATCCGAATCTCGTGAACTTTTTTTCCGAAGTTATATGCGCATGTGAAGTGGAATAGAAATAAATATTAATCTGATGTCAACACATCGCAACTTTGTATAAAAAAATTTGCAAGGGTAGAAAATATTGCCCAGGCCAGAAAAGCACTGATTTTCCTAACGCAACAAAAGAACTTGTTACATTCTATAAAGTCGTCCCAAACGACCTAATTGGATGTCTGCTAAATATTCGTTGATTAATCCCGAATGTCCCGTCTAATTATAACCTGCGATTCAAGTGAGTCATTGTAAGTAAGTACTCAATAGAGTGAGATTGATCGCGTAGTTAGTCGCGAAGTAAAAGCATTGCTTGCGATACATTTCTGGCTTGTATTCGGTTCATTTTGCTAACAATGCAAAAAGGTAACAAATTAGTTGCATTTCAGTGGTGTTATGGTTTGTTTAGAAATCCTATCTTTAAAAGGATTAGTTTACGGAGACAGTTAGTAATAATTATAATTAAATTTAATATTTACTGGTTGAAATAAATATATATTAAATAAAGCCTTTTCTAAAATTTCTTGAGGCATAGACACGCAGAAATCAACACCGATAATTTGGAGCACAAATATTTATATACTTGATCCGGGAATCTAACAATATAGAACACAAACAAAGTATGGATTTTTATAATTCCTCTCTTAAAGGACTTTTGTAAGAAGAGTACCATTTTCTACAAAAATACTATTTTCGCGGGTACCAACCAGCTGTTAACAATGTCTCACCAAATTCTTGGATAAATCTGCATTTTCTTACCAAAACCTTAGCTTCATCCACGTTGTAAGCGAAATACTTATTTGGCAACATAACCAAAGTATATAAAGACGAGTAGGTATAGATACATTCGCCAAAAACCTTGTGTTCCTTCAATAAACACCGCTACATAACGACACGGCCGGAGCGATGTGGTCTATTCCAATTTCACGTCACCAACATAATTGGCGTGCCCTTCACCGTCAGCCACCAAGATGTATAGCTGCTGGAATGGACGGAGTAAAAAAAACCGGGCAAGTGCGTGTCAGGACACGCGCAATGGAGGGTTCCGAAGTAGTAAGTTTATCGACTATTACTCATGCTACTCAAGCTAACATTACCGTGATAGTTTTCCTTGTAAATTCATCATAAAACCTATTTTTGAGAATTTTTCACTTGTTCAACTCCAACCGTTTAGCCGGCAGAAATGAAATAGAGTTCTATAAATGTTTCCTTTTAATCCTAGCAATATTGTACACAAATTCAAGTAGCAAAGCTAATTTCGTCCCTGTCACTTCCATGCGCTTTAACCCCTTGTCCATACCTCCGCGCCATAACCGCCTCGGAAAGGTCAACAACCCAGCCTCCCTCACCCCCAATATTTGTAGAATTTGAATATTGTACAACCCTCGAGTATTTAAGGATTAGGCTTTCTCGGCAACGATCAGCGAATTTTCAAACAAACGTTTATTGAATCCGTTGGAAGGTTGAGCCTAGGCCCTTTTATTTTGTTTCCTTTATCTGTAGAATTCAGAAGATAAAGTAGCAGATCTCTGTAACCAACCACAGATATACCTTCGCCACGTGTATCTACTTAAGAATCAGGTATACATATAGTTGGATACATATCGTTTTCTCCTGAAGACATTAAAAATTAATTAAAATTAATTCTTCTTTTACATAACTCTTCTTTCTACCCATTTAAAACAACATACAAAATTCTTCTTGTTCTTTTAACTTACAAGTTTTACCTATCTTCAAAGCTGAGCCTTTTCAGAGTTTCAGGGTACCCATGGTTTTGTTCAGGGTTAATTACATATCGATGGTCATACGTTGACAACTCGTAACCCACATTTTTTTGCAAAATGAGTAAATGCATGAGTTACATAATATGCAACTCATATAACGAAAAAATGTGGGTTACGAGATTTTGCGAAAAAATGTGGGTTACGAGTTGTCAACGTATGACCATCGATATGTCCAGCGTTGACAGTTCTCCTGGCCATTAAAAGCTACGGTAAACAATCAGAGCACATTCCTTTTTCTACCACGTACCACCTACAGCCTTGATTCTTTCTTATAATAATCCTATTGTTAGCAATTTCATTTTAATGAAAGGTATTTCTTCGTTATCTTTCAAATTCTTTCTTAATAGGAGGCATAAGTCCTTGTTATAAGGGTGTCTTTCCGATTTCCTCGTTATAAAGTTCCGGCATTGCAGCATCCGGCTAGAAGGACCAATAAGTCGCATGTAATAAATGATCTGGAGATATTTCCCGAAGAAAATTCTTTTGAATACTTGAAGTATTGTAATGATTTCATATCCAACGTTATTCATATAATAGGTTCTTTAAGTTTTCCATATATTGTAAAGGAACTACATACAGCCAACCGTTTACTCGAGTACAATTTTAAGAGATAGTCCAGTTAGAAAGACCTGTCGATTCTATGACAGTGAGTGTCGCATAAAGCTCAAGTTGTGATAGTTGTATCACGTACGGTAATTCTGAGTCTGGATTCTTTCAACAAATTGCAATAACTCGGTTTTCTTTTGATCATACATACTTAGTTTAGATTGGATAAAGAAGAAAAATGAAGCTTAAGATACAAATAGTATTAAAGCTATATTTGTGATTGTATGAAATGCAAACAATAAAACGAACAAAATTTAAAACAGACCCTGGTTTCTGTAATAGTTTGTTTACAGACACAATCCCTTGACTAATAACATAAGCATCTGAAGATCACCTGTCTTCTCTACACCTAATTAACACGACAGAATTGGACATAAAGTACAAATTGTACAAGGTCAAGAGTTGTGTGCTACTTTGTTCCACATAAAAAGACTACAACATCTAGATACCAACTCCCAAGGTCGTTCCGTGTCTAAACGCACACTAAAACCCGCCACCCCCACCCACACCATCGCAAGCACGTGTACGATCGCCCCTACACATGGTCGCCATAGCAACGCAGCATCCTACTTCCACGCCCACAACCCCGGGGGCGAACTCTCAAGATATTACGCCCTACTTCGTTCGCATTGGTGAACCGAAGGGGTGTACACGATGCGCTAGTGTGAATCCGTTCAGACCCGCTCCGATCCGCTGAAATTCTATTTCGAAGGGAAATTTCGCTACATCGAAGACGAACGTAATTCCGAACTGGAAGCACGAGAAAAATATAAATTAAAAAATGGCATAATAAAGGCACGCGAAGGTAGTCGGGACGCTAACCGAGCCCTTGACTCCATTCGCAACATTCAGCCGGCCGCTCGTTAACAAACCTATTCAATTTTGAAGTATTAGTCGATTGAGGCGAACATTTCTCGCGTCCTATCGCCGCGAGTTCCAATTAGCGACTGGGGCTTGTCGCTCGAGTGGCGGTGACGTCACGCGGCTCTTTCATGCGCCTTCAATAACTACCCTCTCGACTGTACCTTCAATAGCCGGCCACTCCACCTGGCCTTCATTAGGGACCTCCTCAATGTACACGCGAACTGTTGAAAAGGCGATGCGAACCTACTAATTTTAAAAATGCAAGTTTTAACGAGAAAACTTGTTTAGCTAATAACCGGGGAGCTCTCGTGGTACTTTGACAGCGGCAGTGGTAATTGTTTGATTTAATTTTTTAAATTATTATGAGCTGACAGTCAAACAAAGCGGCTTGGCGTCTTTTGTTTCGGCCGGTCGCGCCATAGACAAATCTTATTATGGAAATATTTTCAAATTAAAAACGCGCTCCGCTCCCGCATTATGCGTCTCGACTGTCATCATTGTCTATGGATTCTTTTTGTTCGTCCTCGCATGTTGAGGTTTTTCGACCAACGTTTCGGTAATTTTTCCCTTTTTGTTTTTTTTTTATTCTAGCTGTCCCGAGCGTGAATGGAGTGCTTTGTTTGTGCGTGTTTTATTATTAATTAGTGGGGATTCTTTGTTCGTGGTAATTATTGTCTTAATAAGTAGTTCCTGCTCGAGTGTGGAGTGTCGAAGGAATTGTCAGAGGGTTGAGTTGGTTAAATGGGTTACAGGATTTGTAATTTAAAACAGGTTATCGCTTAGATTGTCAGATATGAACGATCCTTTGTTAGCTGTTAGAGACAGGTCTATTTATCATAATGCCAGGTTATCATTAGCTGGTCTACAGCTCATTAAAACTTTTCGAACGGTAATTATTGCTTTTATAGCCGAAGTTTTGCCGATTATTCATAGACTCCCTTTAAAAATTGATAATTTCAAAGATTACTACGCAGTTCTCATAAAATGTTTCACCTACAAAGTAATTCATTCATTAATTATTAAAATAAATTGCAGAAAGCAACATTTCCGTGACTAGTTTCTACTTAAAGATTATTCATAATTTGAATCACCGTTTGAATAATCACGCCCGTTCTGGAATGGTCTCGAACAATGCCAGTAAAATACAATTACGTGTTCATCGTAAAACTAACAACTGTATCGCTGCTGGAACTATTCAAAAAACTCAAAACGACGCCAGTAATTAAGCTGCACTTATTCAAAACTGGATTACTGCATTTTACTACGTAATTAGCAGCTTGTGGCTCTACTTGATTTTTATGCGTTGCCGTATAAATTTTTGAAAATGGATATAGGTGCATATTAAATTTCATGATTTTCTGTATGCCAGTTGTCGATATTAAACAATAATGAATGAGACATGATGTAATGATAACTTGGAATGACAACCTCGTTGACTAGTTGTGTTGACCCTGGCATCATAGTGGGGTCCCATGTTCGATTCCCTTCTGAAGCAGACATTTATGTGACAGATGTGTTTGTTGGTCGTGGGTTTATGATGTGCTAATTGGATGTCCATGCCACCTCCAAGATGGAAAATCCCAGTATAGAATAATGTATGTTTGACTATATGAAGTAGTTAATCTTTACATTGTTGACTGCAGTGACTTATGTCCTTAGTTTTACAAGGCCAACACATGCCATATTACTAGGCAAAGAAACTAAGCAATTTTTTCTGCAAAAGTTAGGACATGTATCAATGTTATAAACAAACTTATCGATAGAGGTAAATGAGAGAGCATCTTCGTAGCTAATAGGTAATAATATGAACTTAACCACAATTAATGACACGAATCTCCTTTTGAATGTTTAGGTAGGGTAAAACACAAATCCTCCTATTACTGGAAGCAGTTCCTCCGGAGCGTGAACAGTTCTGGATTCAAGCTTGAAGCTTGAAGTGAAAAAAGCGCTGCATTCGCAGATTGAAGTAAAAACACCATAATTAATTTACGCCTACGTGTCGCCCGCGATCCTGTCGTTTATTTCGCATAATAAAGTGGTGAAAAGAAGATCCTGTTTAATTAGAGGTGAGACACTCGGGTCGGAAGTGCGACGCGCCTGAATGGCCCTCGTTGGACGCCATTTTGCATAATTGGGCGACGGAGGGTAGAACGAAATTTATACGGGCCCGGCGCCAATTTACTTGCTAATGACGCGTCGTCTTCCCATAGAAAGCCTGCCGGGTTTTTGTTGGTGCTACGTTATTCTCTGTATATATTTGTGGCTGTCTCCCGTTTGTCCTTTTTTAACCGTAAACCCTAAGGGGATAAAATTCGTTTTCCTCGAGTTTTTTAGGGTGTCACTTATGTGGATGGAGTATGGAGGACTTGATTTACTTTGCTTGCTTGTGGTTGCAACGATGGCACTCTAAAAACTCGGCTTGAAAAAAGACGTGCTTGACTTAAAGATATTGCTATCAAATTTTGACTCAATTTATTGCATTCTGTTAAAGATTTTTCTTAAATCTCTTTCTTTTTAAGTTAGTAATTTTGAGTTTCTTTAGATATTGCTATCAAATTTTGACTCAACTTATCGCATTCTATGAAGGATTTTTATTAAATCTCTTTCTTTTTAGTTTAGTTACTTAAAAGTTTCTTTAGATTAAATTTATACCTAATGATGGTGCTAAACCTTCAAATTGTTAGATAAGCTAATGGGATAAGATAGGTGTCAATCTACGATGGTACGTCGATCAGTCATTCGTCTTTTGAATCTGGTTATCGTCAACTGTCTCCTGTCTAAATTGAAGTTCCTGCAGGACTCGTTTCTCCTTTTTCAATTAAAATACTTCGGGATATTCAATCAATAGATAAACAACTTAGACAGCATGTAGATTATATTTTCTCTGTTTTGCTTTTTTATATAATTATGTTTCGCTCACTGTTATGTAGCTTTAGGGTCTCATACAACTGATAGGAGAACAGATTTGAATCCTTTAACTATTGTAGGATAACTTGTAGATGTCTGTCACACAGGTCATTATTTAAAAAAAAATCAATTATTTAAGAATTTATGAAAATGCTTGCATATATAAAAATAAAAAATTCTAGCCTATACTTCCACTCAGAGCTGAAAATATTTGTCTAAGCACTCAAATCTGAACTTTATCCTCAGTGCATCTCACCCTCAACCGGTTCTCTTATTCTATCAAGCTGATAATTAAAATTTCTTGTGTGTAAAGTCAGCAAACATCTTTTTATGTCCCCTCCGTCCGTTATTTCAAGTTTACCTCATCCTCTCAACTTCTTTCGTTATCGCAAGACACACACTACACTCTTTCACTCCAACCGGACATCGCCCCTCGGGCATCTCGTCCACTCCGGTCCTCCGTAATGAATGACCGGTTAGCGAGTCAACTGTCAACTGTGTTAACCACTTTGATACGTGCTGTTTTCTACAGCTTTGTAACTTAGTTTACTGTGTCATGTTGGAGTTATTGTTGTTGTGTTTTAGTTGGAATAGTTTGGTAGGTTTCTAATTGTTTATAAAATCGTTAATTCGTGTGACTCAGTGCTGTGCTTGTGTCTCAATACTCAATACATAAGTGTTAATTGGCCATTTTCGGTCATGTTGGCTAAATGCGAATTGGCATAGCGCTTAGATCATTAGGTACGAGTAGATATGAAAAACTCTTCAAGTATGCAGGGTTATCCACTATCCTCCTTCTATATTCAATGAAGCTGATGACATAAGATATGGTTTTAATATTTATTTTACACTAAATATAACAAAATAGCTGAGGAAGATTTCGCTCGTGTAGGAGTAAACGAGCATTCTAGTTCGGGAAAAAATTCCGTGCGTGGCATGAAAATAATCTTTCTTTCGATGAAGCAAAAAAAAAATCAATTTTAATGTTATAACAAAAAAGTGGTTTTAATTTCAAAGACATGCAAATTAATATCTGCTGTAATAATAATTGTGTTGTACACGCCGTATATTTTTTAATTGAAGACACGTGACACCCAATGTGATCTGTTGCAGACGGGCAAGATGGGCCTGCCGGCCGGGGGGAGCCTCTCGCTGTTCTGCCCGGGGGGCGACCTGGGGCAGCCGCCGCCCGCGCACATGGGCATCCCGCCGCCCTACCAGCTAGACTCTAAACTAGGTAAGTTGTTGAAAACCGATGGTGTTGCTAGGTCCAAGTAACAACCCATATTGTCCAACTGCTGGACTCGGGTCTTTTCTCACAATGTGAGGGGTACAGGCCATAGTCTACCATGCTGGCCTAGTGCAGATTGGTAGACTTCACACATGTTAGAGTACATTATTGAGAACTTTCAGGTGGGCAGGTTTCCTTACGATGTTTTCGATGCTACCTCTGCTTGTTACTAGGTGAAGTCAATAAAGTGGAACGTCAAATTTTTTTGAGGTTTTCTAATGGTTATTCGTTGTTGCTGATATTAGATTTGGAGTTTACGTTTCAATAAATAAAGATGCATTTTAAAGTTATTTATGTACATAGTTTAAAGAAAAGTACAATACAAAACAATTTCCCTGCTAGGTCCGTAATATCTAAATGTAACATATAATAGGTATTGTAAAGAGGAAAGTTTTATTTTTATTTTTTTTTGTTTGTTTGTAAAGGATAAACACAAAACTACTGGACGGATTTTAAAAATTCTTTCTCCAATAGGGTGCTCTACTATTTCCAAGTAACATGGGCTATATTTTGCATAAAAAAACATAGGGTTCTATACTAAAACCGAAGCAAAGCGAGGGCGGTTATTAGTACATAATAATAATAATATCTTTATTTCATATAGATACATAGATATACATACTTAGTTCTGTCACTAGGACCTGATTTAGTTTAGTTGAAAAATATTAGTGTTGCAACTATAATAATACAAAGTTCAGGTGTAGGTAGATAGTTGTTTAAATTTTAGCAGCATGTCTAAGTGGGTATTGTTTCCAGCGGCGGGCCTGGCGCGGACGCCCATGTACCCCTTCCCCGGGGGTACGTACCCCTACCCCATGCTCAGCCCGGAGATGTCGCAAGTCGCAGCTTCCTGGTGAGTACCACTCTTACCACCACCCTTCACCATTCTTCAACCATCATGAGTTCTTAAGTGACGTGGGAAAGTTGGTGGGGTTTTAATTTTTTATTTATTGAAATGAAATAAAATGAAATGAAATAATATTTTATTCATGTAGATATCACTGATTCACTTATTTATGCATTATGTCATTTTTTTATCAACCAGCTTTTCGGAAAGGCGCTTTGTCATGGAGGAGAAGAAAAGCCGTAAAGAAACTCCTCAGCACATATTAAAAAAATAAAACTTATATTTATTACAAAAATAGATATTCTCTAACCTGAGCAGAACTGGTTGCCTAGCTGGTCATTTTCATGCATTCTTATTTCATTGTTTATGGGCTATAGCTGTATATCGCTTAATATATAGAATCTTAAAATAGTTAAACCTATTTTAAAATAGCTTTATTTTATATTTGACGAGTTATCTTAATTTTTCATGGGATCCATGATCACCAGAAAAATACGAAAAATATATGTATGTAAGACTTACATGATGTAAAAATCCAATTTTTGAACTTGGTTACAAATTAGAGATATCTAGCCATTGATAATCAGGCCGCACTGTAGTAAATGTAATATTTATATACTTAATATTGTACTGTATCCATCCATCCAGGCACACCCCGAGCATGTATCCAATATCGTCGGCGGCGAGTGGGTTTCGGAGTCCCTATCCTACCTCACTGCCAATTAGTACTTCTAGTCTATCAAGGTATGGTAACAAATTGTAACAACTATTCAATAATCACGGACCTAAAAAAAGACGGACGTAATCCCAAGAACAAATTCAGTGAAGCACCCATAGTAATACCAACTCTCTATTCGTACCAGTACACACACCCACACATTGACACCATACTGCTTTGACATTGACACCATCGCGAATCAAAAATTACGCACACTTGGTAAGCGGGGGCGGCCATTGCTATGCTTCACTCTCGATTAGACGAGGTTACGTCCGTCTTTTTTTCAGGTCCGTGTCAATAATATAATAATGTAAAGGGAAAGAGAGAAATAAATATTTATTTCACCTAAATTATCTACAATTATAGCTAAAAACAATGCTTCAATGTACAAGAAAATAGGTGAAAAGGGTTCACGCTTAGCATAATGGTCGCGGAAAAACGACGGCCACTGGTTTTCAGAGTAACCCTCAAGTTGGCAAGGGCATATAGGTGAAGCGATAAGTAGCCAAAGTAACTTAACTTATGCTACCCGAAGGCCTTCGATATGGCCTAACGATTGCAATCGATAACTCCGATCAAGATGTTTTGCCCCTAACCATATACATATTTTTCTTGAAACAAGCTTTCGGATTTAAAACACATTGCTCAAACCCATTAATGACGGGGCCTTGAGTTTTTCAGTAAGGATTGGAGGAGATATTACATCTACACATACCTATCTCAAACAATATTTAGAGCTTGTCATCAGAGACCAATATAATTATGTAATACAACATTATCATAGTTCAAGTAATTGTCCTAACCATTAGGGCTCTCAATATGCTATGCGTACCTATTTCTCACAATTTGTTATTACTCCACAGTGAACTATACCGGTTTTCCCCAACGTTGGGCGGCGGTCTGGGCCTGGGCTTGGGGCCAGCGTTGGTCCCGCCGCCGCCTTCCAAAGCTGACCTGTTCACGCACCATTCCAGGTATGTAGAAGATGTCCAAATCTAAGATCTTCATTAATTTAGACAACAAATGACTCGTGTTCCAGTTTAAAGCTTGCGCGCCAGTTCTTTAAATCTTGGTCGGTAAATACGATGAACTTCGAATAAATTGCATTTCTGAGATTAGGTAGGTACATGTTTCAAGATATCGTTATCACACATCGAAACTTGATTTGATTAGGACTCTACTTGATTAGGTGGCCCTTATGACACTTCCGCCCCAACTCAGAGTCACTAATGGTTACTTTAATCGCTCCTTAGTAAAGAATCACCATACAAATTCTGTACTAAGGAGCGATTTAAGTAACCGTTAGTGACTCTGAGTTGGGGCGTACCTTTTTTTTAGGTAGCCCCATAACACTTATGAATTATGATATTAACATAGAGCAATGTATTAATTTGTTATTTTTCGAGTAACTCTGTGATATTTTCAAACAAAATTCAACTTAAACATGAATGATTACCCTACAATTTTTTATTTTATTTAGGTAAGCTTTTTTATCAATAACATTTTATCAATTTAAAATGGTAGGGAGTTGAAAAACTGTAGTATTACAGTTCAAAAGAATTGAAAACAAGTATAATATCCGTAATAACATAATAACGGACGTAGCAAATCGCGCGCGTGGCTAACAACCGTTTAGCGTTGTACGACGCTAATTTGAGCCTTTAATAGCACAGAGTGCATATCAATAAAGGACAGGACTACACTATACAAGCTGTAACACCCCGATCTTATCACTAGCGCCCCTTGTTCAGATCGCTGATAAGGGTACAAATATACGGATTGACAGATGTGTTTTTTAAACGCGTTTATACGTGATAAGGATTTAATTTTTGTGTATTTTTTTTCTTTTTGGGTTTTAAATACTCGTATTTTTTTTATATTTTTTATAAACATTGTTTTTCAATCTCCAATAATAATTCTGGTTGCGCGTCTTCAAGGCAAGTGTTGTAAGGCAGGATACCGCATACAAGGCAACTGACGCGCGCCAACACATACGTGCATTTGCAAGTCGACGACAATAGTGTCGACCAATACTGACCCGTCAAGTCCAAGTATGAATAAGAAATAGCCAATCACAGCGCATTGTTTTGTCCCCCGCAACCCGCGCCTTCCGCCACATTTTGTGAGTTCAAACTAAGAAAATTTCACTTATGCGGTATCTATTGGGGGTAATCTATGACTAATCTAGACTACATCCTAAAAAAACTAATAAATGGGATAGAGCATTTTATTAATAAAAATTACGATGTAACAATAATTTAAACTTCTAGTAAATGTCAAGACAACTAGAAAATTGTCTTGTTAGTGAAAAAGCTGGTCAAACACAATTTTTCACCGTCCGTTGATTGGATCGCGTGTTCACCACTCGTACTCGTACCACTCTGGCCGAAATGCAAAATTCTGATTACCGGGAAGTCATAATTTGGTTCTTGTGGTCAACTCACATGCATCGCAAACTTAAATTGTTACTGATCGATGTCCGTACATAGAAGATGTTAAAAAATTATTTTTGGCTGTATTTATAAACTGCCAATTTCAGTAATCTATCTATCTATAGTACTTATCTGGATAAGTTAGTTGAAAGTTGGGCGGGTAACTGCTTTTCTAACTAACTTTGCGGCTAGTGCAAAAACATACAAAGTCGTACAATCGATTCTAATCAGTAATTAAGGTATTGAGTTATCTGACTTCAATATTTATTCATAAAAGTGGGGGCTTAAATTTAAGTCCTTACATTTTGAAATTGTGTGCGTCATTAAGAATTCAGATCAATAAAACTGTCATCATAAGACTACATGGTCCAGCCTTCAAGGCCTCAGATAAAACCCCCTACAATCACACCACAGACATGTATAACTAATCACAAATGATGTTCGCAAGTAACAAGACCACAATAATCGGAGCTGGTCTGAGTTGTCCATTCATAACCACTAACGAAGTGCAACGCTATTTGTAACGTTACACCTTTCAGCGAGGCGTGGGGCGTGGCCAACTGACAGCGGACTGTTAAATGTTAAATCCTACTGTTGGACGCGGGTTTATTGACGTTAAACTTGACTTCGAATATGTAGTTAACTTAACGTTAATTGGCTTTTGTAAATAACAATATATGTATTTAGCACGGACCTAAAAAAAGAACGGACGTAACCTTGTCTAATCGAGAGTGAAGCTGACAGCTGACAGCTCGCTTACCATGTGTGCGTAATTTTGTAATTTTTGATTCGTGATGGTGTCAATGTCATATCAAGATGGTGTCAATGTGTGGGTGTGTGTACTTGTACGAATACAGAGTTGGTATTACTATGGGTGCTTCACTGAATTTGTTCTTAGGATTACGTCCGTCTTTTTTTTACGTCCGTGGTATTTAGGAATGGTTTCATTTTTTTTTCTTTCAGTCTAGTAGTTTTTTCGTCAAGTGTAAAGTTTAGATTATGCTGTCTTCAGCACCACTTCATCCACTCGTCTACCATTCATACCACACGCCATATTTTTCCCAAGTCCTGTTTATATCTTTTGAATTTAGTTGACTTGTAGAGAATGCTGTTTAGCATTAATTAGTCCACTTGTAGATCCTACTGTTTCATCTTCTCATCTCTTTCATCGATATTGACGTACATAATATAAACCTTGTGTATCTTATGAAAAATATTGATTAATTTTCTCCGTCCAGAGTCAAATATACATACAAAAACTATAATGTTGGACGCAAGACACGTTTACACATCTTAAGTATTAACAAATTATATTTTGATTTTGACCGTCGAAATAATTATGTGCATACGAGTCCAATGACAAATTAATAAAATGTGCATAAAAACTAATTCATGTAGGACAAACAAACAAACGTACGTATTTTGATTCGGATGTCCAAAGCGCAGTTCTTGTTATTTTACGATAATTAAGAGAACACTCATCTCGAATGGTCTCATGTTTTGGACGAAGAAAAAACGCATGTATAATTCGACCTTTTTAAATTCCGCTCACACTGAGCCGTACAGTCGAGGACGCACATAAAACTCCAGGTACAATCATGTAAATAAGCTAGTGCCGGAGAAATTTAATTAAGATGATATATGAGACCCGTCAGGCTAACGGGCCCCGTACAGTCGCCAGCACAAGCGATTCGAACAGATAAAGAAATGTGACGCCGAAACAACAGCCAAAATAATATGCAAATTATAATGTATCATTTGTTTGTTGAAAGATAAATTTAGCGCCGAAAGGCGCATTCATCAATGCCAGATTCGGAAGAAATAATATCTTATTGTAACTTTTAATTTCTTATCTCATACGGTCGCCTCACCAATTTATTGCTGTAAACGAGTTTTGGAAAGTGAGCATATTTTAATTTAATACATTAACAGATTTAGAGAATCGGCAGCCCTCGGTAAACGTATTAACTTATCAGAAACAAATTTAATTTTCACTTTAAAGTGGAAAAAGCTACATAAGACGTAGGAACTCATAAATTACTTTTTCCGCTTCATTCGAAGAAACCGAAGATCGTCCTTTAAATGCGTTCAATAAACCGGTCAAATTTTTGTAACCAAACCAACCTGCGGACGGTACATGAGAATAATTATTGAGTGAGACCGAATGCCTCTTTCGGTGCGCGCGCGCATTGTGCCCGGATTTCTTTCCTTTTTCTGTTTTTCTTTCCTTTTTATAACCATTTCCCATTTTTAAACGCGCATAAAGGAAGTCGTTTCGACCCGTGTATTCTGTATTCCCAGAACTAATTTAGCGTGTACGAGTCTATATTTGACATTTGAACCAACAGTTGTATGTCTCTGACAATGGTTTATAGGTTCTATTTTGGAATTCCGATGTTAGAGGAAGTCGTATCTCAGCATTCCTATTCTCGTGGTCATTATTAATTTAAATCTCGCCGCTGATTGGCCGACATATCATTTATTGTATGTTTTTCTTTTGAATACGCAACGCATTCATTTTATCGATGGAGCTGTGTCATTAATAAAAATAAATTTATAGACTTTCTCGTCGCAATAAAAGTTAGTATAAAATTATTAACTGACATTGACAAGAAACACTTTTTTTTTAAAGTAGAAATAAAATTTGTAAAGTTAGTGTTAACCATATAGTAAGTACTCATACTGTATTTAAATAAAATTTACCAAGGGTATTGAAAAAAAACCATAAATAACACCAATAACTCGGTATTACGCTTTATCAAATACATATGACAAAATCTACGTCTGATTTGCCAAGTTACAAAAATGTACTTTGACCTTACCATCAAGCGATAGTATATCGGTGAGTTGACAGCACAATGGTCAGTTGCCGTCACTCTTGACGTACAGTCGCTTGTAACTGTCACTGTCTACTGTCCACAGTCAGTGTCCGCACAGCTGGGCTAGCGATAGTAACCGACATGAGTGTGAGTGCAGCTTTACAACCAAATGTTACGTACACCTGGCCAATATTTATCGATGACACAATGTTATGGTAAACTTATTTGACTTAAAAAACGTGTGTGGGTGTTGATGTTGAACTTCTTTAAGTAGGGAGACCGAGGAGAGTTGAAACAAAGATAAGTTGAAACAAATGAAATTTCTCAAATACTAAAAACAAAGTCAAAGTTGCTCATTTCACCCTTCTACAATCCCCCGCGCGCTCGGTACTTATTTACGTGCCACAATTGAAGCTTACGTCGCCTTTGGATATTGAGTAAAATTCGACATTATTTTATCCTTATCTAAAGTTTGAAAAATTACCTGTTTTATCCTAAGCGCTAAAAGTTATTTGCTAGCTTAGTAAGCCAAGATTAAAATTGTAATTTAAAGATTTAGCATGACTATTTTGGTTTATGAAATTATGTCAGTTCAACCGTAATGGCGACAGATTTTTGTACCTTAGGAGATTTGAAAAAACCTATTTCAACTTACCTCGTTTGCATTTTGTTTAACATTGGCATTGTATTTTGTAATAATTTTTTGTTTTGCATTGATGTTTTTGAGTTTTCTACCTGAATTTCAAATCCCTGGTAACTTCTGCTACAATCTGGGTATCCTTCAAAAATAATTGAACATCTACTGAAAGCAGAGCTTAAAAAGTACAAAAATATAATAAAGGTAAAACAGCCATATTAATTGACACACTGGTAAAAAACAAGTAAGCCACTGTTGAATAAATAAGAAATAATATTAAAATTTAAGAAGATATGCATTTGACCTGGAAAAGAAACTAGCAAAAGAAGAAGACAGATGAAAGAAATCGTAGGTACTAGCCGTCAATTCAAAGCGCCCAGACGGTACACGAATATTCATTTGTTAGCTAACTTGAGCTAGAGGGTATAAGTTAGCCAGGCAGCATTCATAAAAATAAGATAATAATAAATTTTAATTATCTTTTTGATATTTTGTATAACTATGATTTCAATATTGTAAGTGGGCATGAGAATGGCAATATAAATTATAGCTAATCCTATCTTTAAACTAACGTTTCGTTTCAATAACTGCCTTTTCGTTAACAGTTTCTTTCCAGATAATAGGTGTTTCAACTTTCCTAGGTCATTATTTCAATTTACATTATTTCAACTCGCCTCCTGAGTTGAACAAAGTCACTAATTGTCTTCTAATCAATTTTTTAATTTTTTATTTTAATTTTATTAGTCAAAGAAACAAATACTTTGTATACCATCGCTTATTTAAAAAGTTATGGGTTTCAATGTAAGAATTGTTTTAACTCTCCTCGGTGTCCCACTATTCTTACTTTTTATTTTTTACAAAAAGTAAAAAACAAATTTTAAAATTTAAAAAATATTTATTTAATTTTTAATTTTTTTATTTTTTATTTTTTGCCATTTTTGTTATTTTTGTGGTAGGTTTTAGTCGTGATGATATAACATTTCTCTAAAAATGTTTCACCTTGTTTTTCATACGCCGTCTCCACAACGACGATATAGAACTTATAAAAGACGAGACTAAACTTAATCAAAACTTAGAGTTTTGAAATAATTCAAAGCTCCGTAAATATGACATAAATCAGTTATCTTTTGCCTATGGTTGGCTGACATGATTTATCGGGGCATAATTTGACATGTGAGTAGTGACAGCTGTTTATAAGTTGTCAGTTAACTTGACACTTAAGTTGTTTATATGACACAAATATTGTACGAGAAAAGCCAATCCAATTGGATAAGTCACTGCTTACAGTGGACATACAAGCCGTCACTGACGCATTGGCAACCCAGAAGGAACCATTATATCCGCTGGTTAACGAGCTTCCTACACCTCATTAATTAGTACATTTATTTACTGTCTCCACACAAATAATTTTATTTTAAACACGAAACTTGACAAGATAAATGATATTTTACAAAACGTATGTAGCACTAAATATGTCAATTCATTCATAGACGGACAGACGACCGACGGTGTTCTTCGTTCAAATAGGGTAGGGTTGTCACGCTTAATCTGGTATTAAATAATATTTTTAATTTTCTTTCAATACGATACAAGTTTAATTAAATGAACTTTAATTAATTATTTAAGCGCTTCTAGGTATTTGGGCTCATGTCATGTCATTATATTATGTATAAATGAACAACTGTAGATATTACTACAGGCAAGGCCTGGAAGGCTGACAGCTAACGATAAAAAATAATATACTCTTACATGCTCCAGAGGGCATTAACTCGTCATGCCACGGAGAGCAGGACGCAGGTCTCTTGTCTGTTGCTGAATGGCATGCAGTCATAAGTTGATACCTAATTTCATAGTTAGCATTTTTTTCCACTATTAAAAGTCTTGTGACTGGTGTAAGTTATACTGTGAAAATAAAAAAAAATCAGCTCAATAGTTCTCTTTTGCTGTCTTTACCATGGTCATTTTATTTAGCCCATTGACTTCGAATCAATGAGCACGGGCATTGTGCACTTTACAGAACTGTAATGGAATTTTTTATTCAGCCCATTATTTCTTAAAGAGTTACCATATCATCCTAACTTTATATCGTATGCCCATTTGCAAGAATATCGCATGCTAGGTAAGGTATATACGACGCGACGTGAGACATTTATTTACGGTTCTATAAGTGGCAGCCCTAGTAAATACGTCCACCTGCAGGCAGTCTGACAAGTGTAGTATAGCAGGAGCCTGGTAGTGTCTTAGGCTTATATCGCACAGTGGCAATGTAGCGAGCTGTGGCAGTGTACTTGGCTAGGGTTGTCAACTCTCGAATAAACTATGGGTTATGGAGTATTTTTGGCCATAATTTTCTAATCGCTTTCGATGAGCATCTAATATTTGTTTTTAGTGTATTATTTTAAACTTCGTACTGGTTTAATTTTGTTCGAGCGTCTATTGTTTAATGCCTAATGCGCGATTTGGTGAGATTTATTTACATATGTAAAAATAATGAATAAAATTTTACAAAAACCAGTGAAATTATTAGATTAATTTAGCTTGGCTTGAACATTGTTTCGGAGTTGTTGGGCAATCCTGGGTGGGTTGAGTTTGCCAACCCTATGTGTAGTGGTGTGTGCGCCATGCGGTGTGTGCTATGCGGTGTGCGGTATGGTGCAGTGTGCGCGCCGGAAGCCGCGTCTATTTCCATCCGGACGCATGTAGTCGCGTGTCGTTTGCACCTCGCACGAATCGATTCTCGATAACTGTACAGGATGAATTTGTCCCGTAACCCGTTTGGACGATTGTTACGAGTTTAGAAAGATGCATTTTATATTCTGCCTATCCGGCTCTTCTACGAGATTAGAGATCTTTGTAGACTACGCTACTTGGTGACATTTCCATTGATATTCGATTTTCCATTACCATATTATTAAAATTTATATCATTATCCTAATAATGTTAATTCTTATTTAGGTTTAGATTTAGATGTAAACAGATAGTTCCATAATTACAAGAATTAATTTTACAACTACTAACAACTATTCTGGTCCTTCGAGCCTCCTAACAGAAGTCTCTTAAACATTCCTTCGTTCGATACGTTCATATAACTCATATAACCTTTCAACGCATTATTCCGACACGTGCAACGTCATTTACGAATTGTCAATCGTGTGTCACGGTCCTTATAAAAACGTGTTCTAATTTAGTCATCGGGTTAGGTGCTAATAATGGTAAAAAGTTATCACTTACCGGGTTCAGTATATCACTCACTCATCACTAATCAGCTCTTAACACTACTTAAAGTGTTATCATTTATAGCAGAAGACATTCTATCGACTCATTCACAATACTCAGGCAACGATATGTAAAGAATATGATTTTAAGCATGATTTGCGAGACGAGAGCTTGCGGGTCAAGTGTCAATTGCTTCGGCGAGAATGACGGGAATATTATTCTGACACTTAAAATGTTTGAGGTCGGAGGTCAAACCTGCCTCACGGGCCTCATGGCTTGGGACGTCGCAACCTGCTGAATTTATTGTTGATTAAAATATTAGGTATACATATAAAGATATTGGAGGTGTAGAAAATGCAAAAGAAACATGAGAGACTTACGGAATATTTACTGAATAAGAAAAGGGAATTTAATATTTGTTGTGATTTTATCTATAATTATCATAGATAATCAAATTAAAGAGATAAAACGCAGAGTATTAGGTTGTGACAGCAATACTCGTAAATACATCATAATAATTTTGCAGAGAACTGCAACAGAGACAGACGTCTCAGGGGATTTTTGGGGAAAAAATAAGATAGTTGGCTCAGTTAGCACTTTTTACACTACATATTTTGTTGCAGTTTAATCTATGAATAGACAGGTTTTTTGGAAATTCTCCCCCCAAGTGGTAAAAAAGCCAGGGGATGTTTGTAAGCAATAGGATTATACAAGTCGGACTCATACCTTGACATCATCATTACGCTGTCGGATATTTGCCAAATATTGACTCTCACTCACATCAGAGGCTATTGGATTATTGCAAAAAAAAACTTTAAAACGAAAGCACGTGATAAAAGATGATCGCATAAAATTTCCAGGTCACAAGTGGACAAGGGCAGCAGCAGCAGCGCCAGTGACAAGCCGGCCGACAGCTCCAGCGGGAACAGCAAGGAGCAGAACAAGAAGCCGCACATCAAGAAACCCCTCAATGCCTTCATGCTCTACATGAAGGAGATGCGGGCCAAGGTGGTTGCGGAATGCACCCTCAAAGAGTCCGCAGCCATCAACCAAATCCTCGGCAGACGGGTGAGTCTTCCATGAGTCCCAAACGAACATTTTAGAGTAGAAACAGTTGTTTTACAATAGATTCTTTTTTATTCTCGATGACATTCTCTTTTTCCTGGTTAATTTTCGATGACAGGTGAAATTGTAAATCGTTATGCTGTTCACGATTTCATCTCTATTCGACCCGTAAGACAGTAACTGACCTCTAACATGTCACCACGATTCCCATCGAGGCGACGATGTTGTCGCAAGCAGTGCCAATAAAGATATTCCTAGAATCATATCGGGAGTTGTTTAAGCTGTTCAGCATAATATAGAAACAATTGTGGGCATTGTTAATCTTGTTAGGAATACGATTCGTGACGCGACGCGGCCATCGTGTAAACAATCCGCTTGGCTCGCACCGAACAATGAAACGTGTCCAGCGGTATCTATCATCTGCGCTAGATGTGTTGAATAACAAATAAGTCACCTCAACGGCTACCGGGAACCAAAGCCGTTGGTCTTCCTAGAACGCGATCTCGTTCCTAACAAGACTAGCAAAGCGAGCGCGCGATCCTGGCCATTCAAACCGTTGGACGTCCACTGGTCGCGCGCTCGCCCTCGGTGGAGCCGAATGTCCGATAACCTGTGCAATATCCTCCTGTCATAACGCAGTGGCACTCGTTGAGCCGCGAGGAGCAAGCAAAGTACTATGAGAAAGCGAGACAGGAGAGACAGCTCCATATGCAGCTGTACCCCGGGTGGAGCGCGCGGGACAACTACGGTTACGGTTCCAAAAAGAAAAAGCGGAAAAAGGACCGCGGTCCCGCTGAACTGGGAGGTATTGGACTAGAACGAGACCCGACACGCGAGGGGATGGGCTGTCACATCGACGCTTCTGTACACTCGCTTCTCCCGACCCCCTCCCCGCGAGCGAGGCCCTCGCACCCCACTAACGTCCCGCCCCGGGGCCTCGCTCGCCCCTCGGGGCCTCCTAACACTTGACTAACCGACCGGCTTGCGTCCTCTGACGAGCACCCGTAACCCGTCCCTGTATGTGAGTGTGTGCGTGTTGATCTACTGTGTTAGTGCGGCGGTCTGTGCTAGAAAAGCGGCTGGAACCGTTGCTCACGAGTCGGATTCGCGCGGCGCGGCGCGGCGAGCGCCCTGCGGGTCTCGTCGGGTCTCGCCGGGTCTCGCGGACTCTCGCCGGGTCTCGTCGAGTCTCTCCGGGGCTCGCCGAGCCGCGCCGGTTGCCTGTTGCGTGTTCTGTGTACCGTAGTCGTCGAGTGACCGTCACTGTACACCCTACATCCTTTGACCGGAAACTATATTGGTTTGTTATATGTCTAGACGAGGCGCGACGACACCGACCGCAGAATAGGTTCTGTGAGGAACGTCACGATTGGCCATTCACATTTTGGAAAGTAGGATCAAAATTGTCGCTCACCGAGGGCTGTTTTTCTAGCACGTGAGTTAGACGCGTCGGACGCGAACAACCGTCGAAGTGCATTTCTCTTTTGTTTCCATATTGCGGCGTGTTTGACGGTTCAGTGGCATGCGCTCGGCCGCGAGGAGCAAGCCAAGTATTACGAGTTGGCGCGGCGGGAGCGCCAGCTGCATATGCAGCTCTATCCCGATTGGTCGTCTAGGGCTAATACGCAAAGGGGCAAGAAGAGGAAACGAAAACAGGAGACAACCGATGGAGGTACTGCCTTTCTCCCTCCGCACCTCCTCCCGATCTATCCTCTCATGTCTCCCGATACCCTGGGACTTGTGAAGAATGCGCGTAGCATCACCTGAGTCAACGACACGAGCTCCCGATCCACAACTCCCGCTGACAATCGACGTCTCAGCACATTTGGACCACGCGGGCGACGCGTCTCATTAATAAAATGAGGTCAATTAATGAAGGATTAGCCGTTCGCCGAGACGTCGGTCGTCCGCTTCCCCCCTCCCCCTCTCCTTCCGTCCCGCGAGAGTTCAATTACTTTGAACTCCGCTCCGAAAGAGCCGAACGTTGTAGAAATATTGCCGAATGTCTATGGTTAAAGGGGTACAGGTTGTAGACATATATCAGCATTTTTATTTAATATTTATCGCATATATTTATTTTTTGTTTTACAACGCTATATTTTGAGGAATACCCGATGCGAGTGGCACTCCTTCGAAGGTTGTCCCGGTTTTTGGCTTCCCGTTCTGATCCGAAGCGCACTGCGAGCCGGGGAGCGTGCATGTATCCAGTCAAATGTTTGAACCATTGAGTAATTGCTTTGCAGGGACCGTAGATACTTTTGAATAGGCTGGGACAGCCTTCTCGAGATGTAGCGAGTACGAGAAAGTATTGGACAGAGTGCATGAAGGCACTGCCCAGAGATGCGTCGAGATGAGTCTCCAGACTCCAGGCAGTGAACCCCTTAGAAGGGAAATCGCCGACACCAGCCACACCTGACTAGACATTCATTTGACAAAGCTGCCGCCGCTTCTGTGTCTGCGGTGTTATTTAACGATACTGGCCAAAGATTATTTATTTTGATTCCGGAGAACCTATTCTGCTTCAATTTGCTTATGAGCGTCATGTTTATTTGTGATTGTTTTATTTTTCGATAGCAATAGCGTAGTTAGAGTTTATTTTGGAAGATGCGAGTAGTGCGCTATTTACAACCAATGTTTTTTCCGTTTTCCCGTTCATTTGTCCCGATCCTCCCTTGCATGCTACTAACACGTTTGAAGGTTTGGTGCATGGAGCTTGTTCGTAGCACTTAGCATTGGTAGTGTTATTTTAAGACGCTTTTCATATGATTTCCAATAACTTTATTTCTGCTGCCACTGAGAAGTCCTCAACGACCTTTGTTTTGTAAACTGCTCACTGAAATATAAATTCACTTGACATCACGTTTTATTTACCAGAAATATTACTTGCAGTCATTAAAATGATTGATTTGCAGTCACAATTTGTTTGGTTTGCAATAAATTCCATTTGAAGAGCTGTAATGACTCCAATAGATTTCGATTCCGCAGAACATTATGTTTATCGTCAAATGACGAGTTGTAACGTATTTTTGTGTGAACTTTGCAGGAAATAACTTGAAGAAATGCCGTGCGAGGTACGGCCTAGACCAACAGAACCAATGGTGCAAACCCTGCAGGTAGGCATTCACACGTCTTTCTTTTATTTTGTTCGCTCACCAATCTACAGAATTATATAACCAAAAGCATTCCTGGATGCTGTTGGTTGACGTTGTTTTAAAGTCATATTGTTTCTATGTGGAAAGACTTGGCTTTTCTTTTACACTTTATTTTTTACGGCAAGTCCGAAAGAGCCTGGTCGTAACGTATTTTTATTTTTACAATACACTATTACAGTTTTAAGTTGAATATGTAGTAGATGTTGTGTTTCTGGTTATCGAAGTTACTGAATAAAAATACCTGTTACGCGGTGCTCTTTGTTTAGATTGTAGAATATAAGGGCAACGTATAAAAAGCGAAGCAGGAAACGATTCAGAAAATGTGTCTTTTCACAAAGAAATAAGATTCAATTGTAGTCTGTCACGAATTTTTTTGAAAGTAGACTCAAGTGTGAAGCCGTAGTGGTATAGGATTAGCGCGAATAGACGTTAGATGATAACAGAGGGGGCAATCATCTGTCGAAGAAAGCTTTCAAAAAAATCTTGACACATTTTCTGAATTATGCTCGCTTTTTTCTTTTGGTCATTTTTATGATAGAGAGTTAATTTACGGACAAATGTGAAGATGTAATTTTACTCACTGAAGTGTTTTTTCCACTCATGATTGCCGCTTCTCACGGATCGCTGGACGCCGCGGGCACTATTGGTGACTGTTGTCGATGGCTCGTTCGTATCAATATCGCGCGCCGACCGCCACTTGACTCCGATTCCATCATCATTGTATGCACCTGTTAACATTACCTTTATAACATGATTCCCTTGCACATTCCATTATTTTATATTACCTGCTTATCCTTATGTTTATTATACTAATAAAACTATTGTACTTCATTACTCCTTATTATTATACACCTGTTCACTCTTTTATTTTCCATTTTATTATAATACCTCTCAATTCATTTTTAAATTGTTTTACGCGATAATGTACTACCCCGTTTTCTATAACCATTTTATTTTCTTCTATCTCACTTGGTAACTCGAAACTCAACTTCAATTTCAACACGTTGCGTTTTGGTTTAATCATTTTCGTTTCGATCATCCTCACTCACCCACAGTCCTGAGTCAAGTAGCGTGATGGTATCGGGAGGGTTAGGACTCCTCCGACCAGAGCCGGCGACTCCTCTGTCGGCCGCCAGTCTGGTCGGAAGCCCCCCTCAGGAGCCCACATACGTAAACCTCTAGTGTCGGCCTGCCCCCGCCGGGATGCCAACGGTCAGTTTGTCAACAGGTTTCCTAGGAACCTCCGAGGTTACATTGAACTGGCTAGCAGTTGCTTGAGCATGACGTTTATTTGCGAATTAATGAGTGTTGTGATTATGTGATTAATTTCCGTTTCGTCTTTTGACAGAGACTTCTTGGCAGTTTTTGAGCTTGTTTAGTTTTGTCGTGCTAGCCTCTAGTTTGAGAAACTTAGCGATTTATTTTTATGTTAGGTCGAATTATGTAATTTAATTCTAAATTCCAGAAACAAGTATTTTATTTTTATACTATTAACAAATAATAATGCCAATTTCACATTACTTGATATTTTTATAATTTATCAGTGTAATTATTTTAATATTGAATTTTAGTTGTCTCCTAAGTTTTTATTTAGAAGCTTTATTTGTGTTATGATTGTGAGTTTTTGTTATTTTGTCTTAAGCCTGAAAGTTGTTTCAACATCGTTTCCTGTAGTTTTTTGCTTCTAGTCGTCGTGTGATTTATTGGATTCTTCAATTCCTGAACGGAATTCAACATTCAGTTTTAGTACCTCAGCATGATTGTTGATTTTGTTGTTATCTTTTGTTTTGTTAACAATTTCCTCGCATGTTATAAGTTAACATTGTTTTGATCGTTTTCTTTTGGTTTTTATTTATTTTAAGTTATGTTAAGTAGTGTTTCTACATCTGGATAATTATTTTTATACAAATATAAAAAACAGTGAACAAACTGAATTGACGATTGAAATTATCCTGATGTATTGATTTACGTAATTATTAAGACTTTTATTATTATTATTATTATTATTATTATTAAACATGTTTCTTATGTTTGTTAAGGTATTTTGAAATGTTTTGTGGTATAGTTTTAGTTCACAGTTATAAGCATACTTAAGTTACTTTAAATTTGAAAATCAAGTTAAGGAATTTCAGGAAGTAGTACTAAAATTGTGAATGGTTTTTTAACGCATTTGGAAAAAATATAATATTTAAATCATACCTCAGAATAGAAAACAGTAAAATCCAGTTTTGATTATCACAAAACATTGCTTAGGTATGACGATAAACATAGTTACTTTGATTGATATTATTAGAAATGAAAGTCATTATTACGAGTAAAATGTAATGTAATGTTGTACTTTCAACTGTCGTGTTAACAATACTACAATTATTATTCCTGTGAAAAGTTAAATATAAAAAAAAAAACAACTTAGTCTAATTTTGAAGTAGATAATCTGTAGAACAACGGGAAAACAGTCCATTCTTTTACAGCATCTTTTTAAAGTGCGAAGTGTGACCAATATCCCGAATATCGTTTCCAGGCGGAAGAAGAAATGCGTTCGGTACATGGAAGCGCTGGCGGCCGCGGGCAGCGTGCCCCTGCCCATGGAGATGGAGTCCCCCTGCTCCGAGGACAACGTTAAACTGGAGGAACTCTCCGACGCCTCCAGCGATGAGGATACCCCTCACTCTGCCTCCAGTCCTGGAGGTCTCAGCGCGCTGTCCTCCCTCGCATCCCCAGCCCCAGATCCTCCTCCAAGGAACCCGGTAGGTACTAATCCTCGTGATGCCAACAACCCCCTCTCCGTCAACCAGCTCACCTCCCAGACCTGGCCGCGCGCCACCCCCCGCCGCCACGAAGTCATCTTCGTGTCGTAGCACACGGCATTCTCTGTCATCGTTTTAGCTTGCTGAGACTTTACCGAGGTAGAATCGTAACAGAGGATATCGTTAGTGAAGTGAAGTGTGGTGCGGAGGAGACTGCCGGATGTGTCGGATGTGTCGGAAGTGTGACCCAGTCGTTGTAGGGTGCTAGAAACACGGGTTTAGTCGGCGCGGGGACGTATCCGCGTTTCGGATACGATTGTGAAGTTTCGGATACCTATCGGCTTCGGATGGCCTAAGCACCGTGCGCGAGACACGCCCCCGCCCCGGCTAGAGACAAACATTGTACATTTCTAAAACGTAATTTATTGTAGAAACCACCTAACTTTAATACCGATTGTACCTTTAAGTCCCGATATGATACAGTCAGCGTCGTTAATGATCTCATTAAGTGAGCCACACCGAGTCATTCGCTAATCAATAGGCCCATGCTTTTATTGTCCGAACGGTGTTTAAGGGTGCCTTTCGTCGCGACTCATTTTATAGAATTAGTGCTATAATTTTAAAACAGAATTCCTTCAACTTATGATGAAATTTGGACTTTATCAAAAGTCCTCAATTGTATTTAATGAGCCGCGGGTAAGTCACACTTAAACCAATCTATGACTTAAACTCTATGACTAGTCATAATTTCTGTGCCATTATATGCAATAGGTTTTGATCAGACACGCCTCTCAAATAAGTAAAATATACAGATTTATATTCGGTCTGTTTGTAATCCGGTCAGTGCAAGTTTGGGAAAGGTGGCCCGTGACGTAGTCATTATTGTAACCCATGTTCTACCTGTAATGTTATATCGTAACCAAAAGAAGAAATTAGCTCGAGTCACAGACATAGTTAAAATATTAAAATAGACAAGGCTTACAGATAGGCGCAGTTAAATTTAGGCCGTCGAGAAATTGTAAGTTTCCATTCACCCCATACTTGCGAAAGACATCGAGTTTCCATTCACCCCATACTTGCGAAAGACATCGAGTTTCCATTCACCCCATACTTATAAATGAAGCGGGAAAGCTGTAAACTTTATAATTTCTCGACGGCCAGATTTAATAGAAACGTTAATTCTTTCTTACCCGACGAGACTTCTCTAACGCTGTTTCATGCTACTCCTCTACGTTAATATATTGTCTATAGTCACAGCTCTGCGGAGCGATTTCGGCTCATACGGCTCTCTCGGATTATCTTAACTCTATTTAACCTCAATTATTTTCATATTTGACGGCCTGCAGTTGAAGGTTCCATATAGAATTAGGTTTCGGTTTAGTTTCGTTCCCTCCGTCCGCGTGTAAAGTTACGGTTTAAGGCGACGCGGAGGGCATCCTGTTTTTCCGTTGTGCGGAATCTTAGACTGTCGTAGATTAGATTAGAATGTTGTATGAGACGTACCGATGCTGTACCACTGACCTTCATCACCGACGCGTCGCTACCATTGACGTCGACATCGAAACGTGTCGCAAACGAGTGGGTTATTTTAATTTTTCCTCTGTGTTGTTGTTTCATCATTCGATTAGTTTCGTTTAATTTTCATTACTGTTTCAGTTATCAGTTCATTTATGTTTTCTGTTTTGTTACACGCTGTATCCTCTTGTCGAAAGGTCACTTGTACAACATCATCCTGTATATGTGTAAGTACACGCGGTGTAAATGTATAAAATTTAGGCTTAATTTAACTGTGTCATACTAGAGATTAAGTGTACTATTCTACTTATATATACATAATTGCTATATAAAAAGAAGTTTAAAGAAAATATTAGTTGAATACCGACTCAGAAGTAAAATGATTTCATCGGCATATACAATATACATATCTGATAAATATTCGATCGTTTTATAAAATGACGACCCCCGGAGTATATAACACTCGATATTGTAAATAAATTTGTAATTCACGAATGAATATTTAGAGCATTTTGGTATAAAAATGAATATTGCATTTATTATTATTATGAAAATAAATATTAGAGCCCTCGGAATGTTCGCGGATGGTTTGTTTTGTCCAATACATCTTTTGTTAATTACTTTTTATTGTTATTATTAAGAATTTTAACATTGTTAAATGCAATATCAACCCATGACTTAAAAATTGTGCTCGGTGATTAAAATATAGACTTAAACATTAATTAAAATATGATATATCAGCGATTATAATATAAATGTTTGACGAACAGTTCACGACTATAATAAATTTTACCATTTTTCCAAATATATAATAATGATCATAATAAATAATCGATGGCATGATTTGCATGGAATTCACCCTTATTTTGTGCAATACTGAAACATGGGTACTGTATAGTTTTCTTAAATATTAATTAGATGTCCATTGTGTTAGGAGATGTTTTAAGATATCGAAATTATATGGAATTATGTTTTTTTTATCAAAAGGGTGATGTTTTGTTTGTTTATCAGTACATTTGGTTGTTTTGCTTTCGGAGAGAACGTGCCACAACCATCGGAACGAGAGCCGGGACCGGTTATTACTGTAAAGTGCCAAATTTAACTATAAACATGCGTTGGTATTTCTGGATACCAGAAACCTCTGAAAGGTCTTATGTTGATAGATTTTATAGGTTGTTTTTATTGTTAAGAGGGTGCGGCTCCTGCGATGGACCCGTTATTTTTTCGTAGGGAAAATTTGTCAAATTAGAAAACTCAATTATTAGGTCTGGACCCATGTCTTGTGTTCAGTTGAACGAATATTATTTTAATAAACAACTTAAAATTGTATGGATTGTTTTATTTCTCTTCTGTTTTGTGCTTAAGTGAACTTCAGAAGATAGATAGGTAATTATCGGATTTCACAACACAACGAAGCGGATTCAATATTTCCTCTTCATAATATTAGTATAGATAGAATATTTTCCGAAATATATCCATTTACAGGTTGTAGCAATAATCTTAAATCTTCTTATTATTATTAATCTTAAAATCCATCACAACGCCATCTACCGAGAAAATGGCGCTGTTACTCATGCACCCACTGGCTTCACCTAAAGAGTACTAATTGAAATAAAACTGCATTTTTAAGATTACATTGTTTATTTGTGACAATGCATAATAAGAACGACACAATTAGAAAAAAGTTGTAAACGCTATAAAATTGTGATGCAAGACTAGTTGGTTAGAGAGGGAAGGCTATAGTCATACAACTGGGTTGTACTGGAGGTATTAAGGTATGCAATGAATGGAATTTGTTTTTAACTAAGGGCGGATTCAACCAAAGTTAGTATCAATATTTATTTTTATTTACATTATCTTTTTTGTACGTGACAATGTAGAGGAATAAAAGCCATCATGTCCCGGTCAACCTTATCCAGCGAATAAAGTCATATCTGAGTATTAATTGATATCCTTCGTTATAATAAGGAACAATGTGTTTAAATATTACAATATCATTGTGTCGAAGCATATTATTTCTGATGTAGCATGATATTTAGTCAAATTCGCCCTTAAAATGCTCAAAATGTGCTCATTAAATCTTAGAAATATAAAGTCATAAAAAAGACCAGTTTGGAAATGGAATAGTAATAATTTTTTATTTAAAACCTTTTATAAGACCATTCATTGTAAAATATTAACGTGTTATAAATGTAATAATATGGCTTATTTTGCTAATGTTGTAGCTAATAACTTAACATTGCAATTTCAAAGTCCTGATAATTTGACCTTTTAAAACGATTGTTGAACTTTAAAAATATATTCTGATAGGTATTTGGTTGTTAGGAACACTAGGGTTATTGGAAAGAGTGCTAACTATAAACAAAACGTTCTTACACTAACTTATAATAAATGTAGACAAAGCACAATCAACATACAAATTATTTGGTCACGTGTTTCGTTGAGGCCTTTGATTTAGATATTGTGGGATTTAATAACTTAATAAATTGGAAAATAATTCTACTTAAGAGTGGATCTGACCAAATTTGTATTATCCTGCGAATAAAATGTAGTCTCACTGTCATATCCTTCGTTTAAATGTTGTCATAGTAAAGATTAATATTACTATAATGCGACAAAATTAAATGCATTTAAAATCTTTACTTGTTCAGTAATAAAATACACCTTGTATTTTTATTTTTAGTTGGTATAGATATTCATCATTTCGAAACATGATATCTGGTCGAATCTATACTTCGGCCGCTGTATCTTGGCGCGTCTGAACATAGGCTTTGCGAACTTTAGCGCATGTAAGACAGAGATGGCAACACGAATATGCTAACGTATGACTGAGACACAATACACCGCGTATCGAGTATTGCCGAATTATGTTACTGCGCAGCCTTCTGCGCGAAGTTCAGACGCGCCAAGATACAGCGGCCGAAGTATACCTTAAGATCTTAAAATTTTGTCGTATGGTGGTAAGTGGCACGTTCAAATTAATATTTATTATGTTGTCGCTGTAACGACATCTATGATTGACTTTGCCATGGATACAATAATCTATAATGCCTAGGATGGCAAATATAAAGTATTTTTGTAGTAAATGCATTTCTCTCGATATCGTTGTAGATGTTACCTCAATCCTAGATTCAAAAGGTCGTAAGTAGAATTATTACTTCCACCCCAAACCTCAAATGCACAAAAATGCATAACAGATACAAAATTTCGGTACTAAATACATACTTTGTCACGCTTGGATTAATTATTTTTACAGGATTTTATATTCAAACATTGGTACTATTAAAAATAGTAAAAATTTTTGGTTCTAGAAAATGTTACAAAATTACCTTTTCGTTCACTATTACGAATGTACGAAATAGACAATTATTACTGATAGCTACACTATACCTCTATGCTACAAAAATATTAGTATAACTTAGAGATACGATGTTGAATATTCATAATAAACTTATACAAAATGTAATTAAACGCATTTTTCAATGTAAGACATTGAGAACATAATCTAATATTGATGGTAGGGAATAAAGTCACTCTGCGGAATAAAGCCATGACTTATATATTGTATAACTTGTCTAACTTACAATTTTTTATTATTTTTCCATTGCTTATTTTCGGAGAATAATTAAAATTTCCAACACGTGTGATGGCGTCACATATACGGTTGAATGATGTGATTATCTTTGCATTATCGTTAGACATAAGACACGAATTTAACACATGTGGCAGAGAGCTATAGCTCAACCTGTTGTTAATATACTAAATTATGTTTAATTTATGAAAATTACCAACACTGATCCTGTTTGACACATTTATCTTGTTCCACCGTTTAACTGACATCAAGTATCAAGGTCGCAACTCCAGATATCTTTGTTCCCTACCCACCAATATGGCCATATGTCTAATATGGCCGTATTGCTTCGCATCTGTCAAACATGTCTATATCAGTCTATGGATAGAGAAGTCGATACAAGTAACATCCACTAATAAGCTAAGATACATATAAAATACGACTGTTTGCACTGTATGATAATTGTACGTCTGTACGTTAAGTTTCTAGTATTTTCTATTAACATTATTATCTAAGAAAATAGTTTTCTTTTAGAATTGAATGTTGAATGAAACTAATGAAATTTATCAATTTAATTTTAATTTAATAACGTTGAAAGTAGCTTTTCTTAGTATCTATCATACAGAAGTTGGAGAATAATAAATTAAAATTATTCATTTCTACAACTTTTTAAACACGTGATTGTAATATCGTTTGTAGATACTAAAATGTTGTTTAACTAGCACAAATATTTTCATAAGTATATGTGCTAAAATAAATTATATAAAAACATAAAATTCTTCATACAGTGCAATAAGTTGCATTATCCACTATTAATAACAATAAAATACACTAAATTGGTTCACATCCGCTCCAAGCTCAAACATAATGCGTTTACAGCTTGTGAAAAACTATGCAGAATTTAAATCAACGTAATACAACTTACACAATATGATTACAATTTAAATAAGTAAATAATTATACAACATTAAATAAATCAATTATTGCAATATTATTTTTATACACATTCAGACAAATCATTTGAAACACAAATGAAAAATGGATACATTTTAAATTATAAATATGTATAACTTAATCTAATCAAAATACTAAATTCTATAATTTTTAATGAGAATTTCACCTGTTTAAGTAAATGTCCATTATATTATTATGTTATGGCTTGTGATTCTCAATTTTGATTAAATCTTAACGTCTGTTTTATGAAACTTCAGTATTTTAATTTTTAAAATTGTCTATAGTTCGATTTTTTATGAATTTTAATACTGTTTTATGGTGGGTTATGATGGCTCACACCCGTTTTCAATATTCTGTCTATCTATAATCCTTAAATTCTTTCTAACTGTCAAAAGTTATATTTAGTTGTCATAGTTTCACCTACTACCTCATCCAGAGATTTTAGATACATCGATTATTGAAAACGGTATAAATAAGTAGGTATCTAAATTATTGGTGCTATGTGACAGTTAACCTACATAAAAAACTATTCAACGCATCATTCAATAATCACCATCAAAATTAAACAACAATGTTGTGCCAAATTAATTAAGTATTAAATAAATAAATTCATATCTCCATACTTTTCCACAAGCAATCATCCAGGCGTCGCCGCGAAGCCGTCGACCGCTCTCAACTGGTTCCAACTGGTTTGAACCGCTTGAACTGGTCTGAACTGGTTTGAACTAGTTCTTACCAGAGTCCAGAGGACTTTCCGCCAGGAGGATTCCTCACTCGCACTGAGGTCTTCGTATCGAGACCTTCTACTTCTTCTGCAAATAAAAAAAATATTCGTGTAAATATAAGGTTTGCGAAGTTTCCGTACCGAAATTCATATAACAATTTTATACTTATTAAAATACTACTACCTATTCAAGGCAGTTATATTTTTGTTACAAAATTTTTAAAAGTTCTTAACACTGGCATTACTCGAAAAGTAATTGCGTTCATAATTTTTTATAATTGAGGCAATATCTGACTGACTATGTCTATGGTCTGACTATGTAAAATTATAAAAAAAGTTTGTGACAAATTTGACCTTGATTTTTTTTGCATGTGTGGAATTGATGTGGACTTTTCACATTTTATTCACGATGGTGTTCCCAACATGTGTAAACATTTTCAGCTCAGGAAATTATTGTAAACTTAAATTCTTACTTGACTGGACTACAGGTAGGATATATGTAGTTGTAGCTCAACTACTTTTCAAGTTTTGCGGCCACAAACAAACGGAAGTTTATATTTTACAAAATGTATACTTGACCAACTAATCAACAATCGAATTAATAATTTCCAATTCGATATCGCATACGTGAAACTTGTGTGATGTGGTGAAACTCGTAGCATGGCGAAACTTGCGTGGGGAAACTTAGGTAAAAAAAAAATACTGGTGAATATAAATTAATCTTTGCATTAAATGTTTATTCATCTTAAAATTAATTATTTATCATTTTATGTCTTCCTTTTTTTTTGAATAACTAATAGTGGTGGTAATAATAAAAAAACAGTGTTAGTTTGTCTCCATAGGACTGGTTGTATAAAATGTAGTACAGATAGGCCAGGCCGCAGGCGCACTCTGCACTTTTGTTATGATATTACAAGTACGTGTTATATTTTCATAATCTATCACACGTCATGTCATCACAAAAAGAAAACAAAAGAGTTATGATTAGAAAGAGAGGCAACGTCTAGATTTCAACGTCTGTTGACGATTAGCGCTGTGCGACCTGAATTACACTATTGTGTCGGAGCAAGAATCGTTGTTTATCTAAATGATTTGCGGAGTGACTTCTATATCAATAGGTAGTATTATGTCTTCTATGGTACAGATAACATGTGGAGAAGGTACTAACTGCTGAGGCTGAAGGTAGAGTTCTGCAGGTCGCGCTGGCCGGGCTCGCGCATCTTGCGACCGGTGGGCGTGCTGCAGCCCGAGCCCGCGCCGGAGCCCGCCAGGGAGGCGCTCTCCAGCTGTCTGAGGAGGGCTATGTCTGGGGACAAGCAGTCAGGTAGTCATAATCTTAAATTAAAATTTAAAATTGTGTGTCAGCTAAATAAAATATATAAATTAGTAAATGAGGGTAAGAGAATGCATTTTTTATATTACTGAAATGACGACCCTGTAGCCTAGTTGGTAGCGAGCGACCCTGCCTGCGAAGCGAGGGGTCCCGGGTTCGGATCCCGGCCGCGGCAGATATTTATGTGACAGATAAACATTTGTACATGGGCCATGGGTATAATTGTGATGTGTTATATGTGTCGTCCATGCCACCCGCGACACAGGTAACAACCTACTGCGGGTATGAGTGTGTTAGCGTGTAATGCGAGGAAAGCCACGTACAGAGTGCTAGTGTATAAACACATATTCCACATTAGAAGCAAGATTGTTACCAGCGGGCGGAGTGCCGTTAGTGACGTGCAGCGGCGAGTGTTGGAGCTCCTCGGGCGTGGCGGGAGTCCCCGGCGCTTCGCCTCCCCACACGTACGGGCTGTTGACCGGCGTCTTCAGGAACTTCCCGAGCCCTAGGGGCACAGAGGTCATTGAGTTACCTTCCTAAACCGCGGTCAAGGTTTACTGTTTGGGCCAATGATGAGCCGGCAAACAATGCATTGAGCTAAGTTCGCATTTTGTAATCCCAGGAGACTAATTAATAATCTTTAACTTTATATTTATACAGCAGTGTCGAAAAATCGTTACCTTTTTTTCTTACCCTGCCTTGCACTAAGAAATAGAAATGTCAATTCAAAAAATCTGTTCTGTAATATATAAAAATACATAATATTTTCCTCGTACCTTCAGCGACCCGCAGCTCGCCGTCGTCCAGGCACACGCGGCCGCCCACGATCACGTACTGCGGGCTGCCCACCACGTGCTGGCCCTGACATTCATAATAATATACTGGTATTAGAAAGAAAGAAAGAAAAAACATTTTTAGGACTTTGAACAGCGCAGATTTAAGTAGGTACCTAAAATAAAAAAACTTAAGCATCTTAAAAGTAATACAATAAAACAAAAAAAAAGCACAAGAAAGACAATAATTACTTTACTAACTTTATTTTACCAACTATACTAAACTAGGAAATCTGTGCTGCCGTAAAACGGACGGAACTCAGCGAAATCCGTGATAAAAATAACGGCACTGATTTTCAGTTCGGACCATACAGGAGTAGCTCGGCCAACTGCACAACGCATATACCTACATTTACTGTTGAGCACGTGACGGTCTCTCCTCCTGAGGAGGCCTAGAGCATACTCCACCACGCTGCTTCAGTGCAGATTAGTGGCGGTGGAGGGGTTAGTGGCCTACCCAAGTGTCGGAGTCGTATTTTTCCTGCTTCCGATATGGCTTAACGACTTATCTTACGGTAACAACAGGGATCGACGGCTTTACGTGCTCGAAGCACGGAAGCGCATTTTTTCCACTAGCGGTCAGCCATCTCTTCTTATCACTCTTATCGATAAACATCTTTCTTCTCGACAATTTTTGGCAAGTGTGTACCAGAATCAGAAAAAAAATATGCAGAGATACAAATGAAAGATGGAAGGTAACAAATAAAAAAGCGTTGGAAGTTTAGATTGAGATATTTTTCATGTTTCTGTATACTTCATTTTTAGAAACGGAAATATTTATGTTCTAGTTACTATAAGTACTATTATTATTTCCTCTATGGGTCTATTATTCATTCATATTATATGAGCCTATGAAGTAAAATTAATCAGCCCGCCATCTGCCGTGACATATTTGAACTAGATATCATCTACACTTCAATTTCATACTAGAAATGTAGATGGCGCTACAGAGATGATTTTCATACTACGTAATACGTTTGAAATTAAACGGGTTTCAAAACTTTCAAACGAGCTCCTGCTGCGAGATTTCGGATTCATGGCGTTTTTCGATCAAATTGAATTTATAAACATAATCAAAGCCAATTTTCTCACCATAAGTTCATGAGAGTGTTGTTGCGACAGTAGCGGAACGGTCAAGCTATTATTTTGTCCAAAACATGGGGTTTGTATAAAGCTACAGGACCTACAGTCAAGCTAGTAGGCTTTTGATATTATATCTTCTGAATCATCTATTTTACATGGAATGTTTTGATGTGATAATTTCATTTACGCTTCCCGACCACGTCCGACTTATTGTAGGAGAGATAATCGGGCCGATTTTTTTCTTCCATATTATTTCTGACCGACTTTTTGTAGGACGTGTGCGTTGCACTATTGCTATCAGTACGTTCTATTTTTCTTCTACAAAAAATCGGTCACCGATTATCGGACGTGGGCGGGAAGCGTTATGTAGTTAGTTATACCAAGTACTATTAGGTATTTCTTCTGTGGTTATAATACGTTTGTGCCGGGTTACCAATGATCGCATTCATTCAACTCATTCTTTATACCTTACATTAAAATTTAAATTCACTACCAATTTTATTTCAATCTACCACCATTTCTAAAAAGCCATAAAAGAAACGACGCAACAAACTCCTCAACATTAACCTTACCTCAAATATATTAAAGTCCACCGCATGTCGATGCGTCTTGGCGGAGATGGTTCTCTCGAGGCGCGGGTCCCACACCACGAGGTCCGCGTCGCTGCTGACGGCCACGCGCCCCTTCTGCGGCCACAGGTTGAAGATCTTGGCGGCCGTCGAGCTGGTCACGGCTACGAAGCGGCAGGGGTCCATTATACCTGGGGATACATTATGCATGGAGAGATTAGTCTATATAATTTTACTAGCTGCCCGGACAGACTTCGTTCTGTCAAAAAAATTGCAGTAAAATAATATTGCGACTATAAATTGAGATGTAAGCTATCCTATCTTTCAAGTTGGATCAAACTGCACACGGTGTGCGGTTAAGTAGTTTAGGGAGTCCATCGCGGCCAAACAACGTGACACGTGATTTATATTATTAAGATAAAACACAAAAATTATCTCTACCTTCAGACTTTAAAACTAACCAACCGATGTGTACTAAATCGATTTCATTTGAAAGGCAACAATGTGAAGATGGATTTAGACCACTAAAACAATGCATTAGGCTCATTTATGGCCGGTTTCTGAGGTCCTTTTGACGGGAGTTTATCTATTCAATAACGCTAACGGGTCGATAACTTCCGAAAAAGCATTTCTGAGCACTGCGAAAATATATAAACTCAGCTTAAACTAAGATCAACTTATCTAACCCAAGATGGCCGTTTATAGGTTCCATCTGCGAACATATAAAACATAGAAACCTAACTTCTAGTAAAAACAGAGAATTTTTCGGAACGTCGTCATCTAGAATGAAATGTCGGGGAAAATCGGTAATGATCGGATTTGTATAGCGCTTGCCCGCTCTCCGAACAACGAAAGGATGGTACGTCACAGGAGGATGATGTTATGCGAAATGAAGAACAGTAAATAATTATCATTTAGAATTTAGAATTTTTTATTAAAGATTTATAATATCATGAAACGGTATTATTTTAGTAATCGCAATCAAAACATATTTATGATTATTTTCAATTCCTCAAGGTTAAGGTTGGGTCTTACAAATAAAAATATTATAAAAACCGAATTGAAAACCACAAAATAATAATATTATTGTTTATACCAAAGATTAACGAGTACAAACCATAGACTGGCTTTTCTAAATTAAAAGTGCGCCATAGCGCGGGGATGTGTCTGCAGTAATAAATAAATAAATAAATAAATAAATAATGGTAAGGTGCCGTTAAAATATAACATGCATATTTAATGACGTTTCTAATATATGGACTACGGGTCTGTCACCAAGTGTTACACAAAAATTAGGTCTAATATATAAAATTCTCGTGTCACGCTTTTTTGAAGTTGAACTCCTCCGAAACGGCTCGACCGATTTTCGTGAATCTTAGCGTGCATATCGGCTAGGGTGGAGAATCGGTCAATAACTATTTTTCATCCCCTTACCCCTAATTTTTTTTTTGGTAGAAAAACGTTTGCTCGGTCAGCTAGTAATAATATAAAAATATAATAGGTAGACCGATTTCTAAACTGAAAAAATAATTAAGTATTCGCTTGTTTATACACTTAATAATTTGAATTCAGGCTGCCTTTCATTTCTTTGTGTCTATACTTGAGGGCCTGCATACACGTATTATTTTTCAGTTTTCAGTTTTGAAGTCTGTTTACCTATAATATTCTGTTATTATTTAATTTCTCCGTGTAATCGTTACGGGACCATCTTCGAGCTTTATTGAAACTATCGCACCACAAACACTACAGATACCTATAAAATTTGAAAATATCCCTCGGTTTCCGATTTCGGACTCATAGAAGTCATCATTACCAAAATGTACAGAGCATAATTGAGAGTTTATTTGATTTGTTTTATACGGTCGCCGGGTTCCATAACTTTATTTGACGTTTCATTTTAACATTTGGGAGATGAAAAAGCACACGGGCCACCTGATATTAAGTGGTTACGGTCGCCTGTGGACATGAGCAATACCAGAGGAATCGCCAATGCAACGTGTTAAATTAAATACTTATAAAATTAAAGAAATAAATGCAACAATTTTTACTTTTTGTCATTGACATTCATCAATAAGAATGTATCCATGACAGCCCGACCGTCTAGGTACTTCTATCCAAAAAGTATTGTTATGGCAAAGGCTACACTATAATACAATTGATGTATTCCCTTCACCATCTGGCTGCGTCGGCTTGGCTGGCCTGGCTGTAGCTGAAGGGAATCGTCAATATAACGGGCTAGATATAATAAAATGAATATGAAAATGATAATAAATCCCTTTGAAACTTATCATTTTGAAGAGAGCCATCTAGTGGCAGTTTTAGGTACTCGTTATTGAATTCATAGTTATTGAAAGGCCGCTCGCGTGTTCAGAAACCCAGTGACAGTTATCGAATACATAACTTAAGTTTAACTTTATTGATTCAATAGCTGTTGATCATTTAACTGGAGACTTCAGAAACCGGCTATTAGTCATTTATGAAGTCGATTTTTTACTTTGCCCATACGAAAGTTTAGCGTAGTAGCACAAGCCAGATATCCGCTGTAACGTATATTGGTAATATTGATTAAAACGCTTGATTAAAACCATTATTACTATTACTATTTCTCAATGGGGTCCACCTGGATAGCTACCACCCTTGAGCATGAGTCAGCCACCAAACGACTCGTCGTGTTCCGGGAGCTTCAGTTCTTTCTTTCTTTATCTTCTCTTTTTCTTTGCCGCCAACTTATCAGGTCGCCTTCGGTGTCGCTGATGTCCATGAGCCATGATAGCCACTTACCATCAGGTGGATCGTCAGCTCGTTTGCCGGCTGTTTCCATAAAGCGCCATGTGTTACCAGTGTTGACAGCCTTCTGCCACAGCATCGCCATGCGGTCCTCGACCCCGTTGACTCCGTTGGGGATCTTGGAGAAGTTGTCCTTGCCGAGCTCCTTGTCCTTCTCGTGGAACGTGCAGTTGTCGCTGCCGATCAGCTGGAGGTCATCGCTGGAAACGAATCCGGACATTGTACACACAGCGAAAGAGTTAGAGAGATATGCAGGATAAGGTAAAAAATGGACCGTAAAGTTTAATGTTACAGAATGTTTGTGTTTGCCCTAACTTTAACGTAACCGTGCTACTTAAGCCATGTCGGAGGCCCTCGGGCGGTTTGTAAACTTCCGACACTCGGGTTGGCCACTAATCCCTCCATCAATCCGCACTGGAGCAGCGTGGTGCAGTATGCTCTAGGCCTCCTCAAGAGGAGAGACCCGTGCCCAGTAGTGGGCCATTAATGGGTTGAAGCCAGCGATATGTTGATGTACTCACTCAGCGAGCGCCTCGACGATAGCCCTCGGGGTGTCAGGGTCGGGGCGCAAGGGGGGCGACAGCACGTGCGCCGCCGCGTGCCGGAAACACGCGTTGCGGTAGTGCGAGCCTGCAACCACAGAGGCAACCACAGAGTACTTAATCAGCCTGCAACATTATGTTGACGTTACAATATTATGTTCATATTTCAAAATCTTAAATTAAAATTTAAAAAATTTTACATTTTTTAAATTTTCACACTAGCCATAGCTTAAAACACTCGATTATGTCACCTATCATACAAAAAAAATAGATAAAAACGGTTCATCCGTTTGGGAGCTACGATGCCACAGATACTCAGACATCTCAAACTTTCCTCTTTTTTCGTCGGAGGTTAATGTAGTATAAATAGATACCTCTTTTTACTAAATGTCTACATTACCTAAAAGAAAGAAACGTATATGTCGTTCGTTACTTATTTTACTCTTTGTCAAATATGTTATGATTTTTAAGTTGAATAAATTGTTAAAATGAAAGTCAAAACCAATGGAAATATTGGTAAATAATTAAATAAATAATTTTCCATTGGTTTTGATTTTCATTATGTTAGGGTTTCAAATTAATAACGAACAATGCTGTCTTTGTTTTCAACAACGAGACATTATTTTCATCCGCCGAATTGATTGAAATATGAGAGTTACAGGAAAGGCTTGGGATCATGTTGGTCGGTCGAGAGGTGTCGAGTGGGGCATTCTGTCTTAGACTGGGAAACCAGTAATACGGGTGTTGCGTAATAATTTCCAATTGTAGAAATAGTTTAAGTCTAGAAATGTATGAGCAAGAATTTTAAAAGATGTGTAGAGGAGTTTCTTTCGCCATTTCTTCTCCTCTTAAATAAGACACTTTTGCGAAATGGCGATTTAACCCGTTAGGATCCGCGTGATCGCGGCACCTTTGAGTTACGACGTTCTGGAACGTTCTTGGTAACCGACGGGTTAAGTACAAAAGAAATAAATGAATGAAGATACCCAAGTGCTTTTATTCTACAACACGAGTCATGTGGAGTCGAGTTAAAAATTATAACATTTAACACTGTGTGACCGTGTCGAGACCGATGGGGCGGGCGTTCGAATTAGTCCGGATTTTTGATTTATCTAACGAAGTTTCGTCTAAGGGGCACTGAAAGACCCTGAAAGTTACTCTAACCTGAACAAGGGATTGGGAGCCGAGGCTATATAAATGTGTCCGAACTTTTTATAAAATGATAGTTTTTTTTTATTTGTTTATTTGCTATAACATGTGTTTCAGAGGTGTTAGGATTTTATTAACTACGAGTAACCGCCCTCGCTTTGCTTCGGTTTTCTTATTTTTTTACACCTTGGGTTATATTATTGGAGTTTTATAGGGATCCCTAATTTTTTGAAAATATAATATAGCCTATGTTACTCGGGGATAGTGTAGCTTCCCAACAGTGAAAGAATTTTTCAAATCGGTTCAGTAGTTTCGGAGCCTATTCAATGCAAACAAAAAATCAAATCTTTCCTCTTTATTAGTATAGAAGATATCCGGAATTTTTAAATATGTAACCCCAATATGTCCCCTGTACCATATCCAGTATAAGCTGAACTCACCATCAGTCCCGACAGTGGCGGCGAGGGTCTCCCCGTACACCGGCTGCTTCTGCCTCGAGCGAGCAATACGCAGCGCCTGCACTGCACTCTTCGACATCATGTGCACGATGTACAAGGGCGAGTTGGCCTGGAAACCAGTCATTAAATGGTTTTATTTAGATTTGACTCACAAATAAACACGAACAGAATATCAGGTCTACCCCACGGACCTAAAAAAAGACGGACGTAATCCCAAGAACAAATTCAGTGAAGCACCCATAGTAATACCAACTCTCTATTCGTACAAGTACACACACCCACACATTGAAACTTCACTGCTTCAATCGCGAATCCACATGGTAAGCGGGCGGCCATTGCTATGCTTCACTCTCGTTTAGACGAGGTTACGTCCGTCTTTTTTTCAGGTCCGTGGTCTGCCCACACCAGACCTGAATGCTGTCGCTTCCGCCAGGAGGGAATGGGACTTGAGGGAGAGGGAGAGAGTGACTTCAGCTGCATATCACGCCGCGTTTTTTCACATGAGATTCCGTTTTTTCCTTTGAGGTACGGAACCCTAGAAATGCAATTACGACCAGAGTGATATGTGGTCAGGAATGAGTGTATCTAGGCCACCCTAGAACCCAAAGCGTAACAATGAATCTAGTTATTCTCCAAATGTCACCTGGTATCCCCATTGTAAGATTGGTATTACTCGTATATAGATTGTGGTTCTTTAAATTAAAAACTTGCTTGAGCGTGAATGGTATATATTTTTGACATGCGAACATAGTACGATTAATGGAGTCAGTGGCAATCGACAACATAGTTCAACAGAGTACAGTGCGACCAACTTATCTGTGAACTGAGGGAGGGCGCTGTCGAACGCATTGGACCAATCACTAGACGCAATTCGAGACGTAGTAAATGACAATGAATGTACACAAAGAACTTATGAATGGGGCGGCATTAGTTCCAATTTTCGCCATTTCACAGATAAGTTGGGCGCACTGTAGTAGAGATTTACATAGCCTACCACAGAGCACTATAATAAGTAGTCTATGCCTACTTTACACCCATTCTCCTACCTGGTTAGCGATGACACAGGCCCGGTTGACGGCCTCAGCCTCGACCTCCTCGTCGCGCGACAGCTCGTGGCCCAGCGGTGACGTCATCCCGGCCGACAGCAGCTTCTCCGTGTTGCGCGCTATTATGTCGCCGTTCTCCGCGTGCACCTGGGGGATGGAGAAGGTTTATCATTGAATCATGGATATAGTAAAACCGTAACTGATCGATGTCTGGAAGATATTTGAGAAAATCTTTTAAGTACTAGAGGTATTTAGAAACGCAAAAGAACCCATAAAAAGAGATTTTTAGAGAGAGAAAGGGAGAGAGAGAGGGAGAGGGAGAAAGAAATATATTTTTAAAATTCTTGTCGGTTTGTCTGTTTCGGGTAATCTCAAGAACAGCTTAACATATTTAGATGCGGTTTTCACTAGTGTATTGTAGTACGCTTGGATTAACGTTTAGTGTTTGTTTTATTTCAAGTCGAGTATGGGCTCAGCGAAGCAAAGCAAGGGCAGTGGCGTAGCGTGAGCTTCCGCCGCCCGGGGCCGACTGAAAATTTGTCCCCCCCCCCAGTGAACTTTGCCGCCCCCGTATTATTTAAAATATTTTTTTTATTAATTAAAAATGCATTTCTTGTTTTTTTTTTTCATAACACAATTTACATTAAAAAAATATAAAATAATTAATTTTAATACATATTTTTCTTTATTTAAAAATCGAGTGGCTTGCCGCCCTCTTCATGTGCCGCCCAGGGTAGGGCCCCCCACGCTACGCTACTGAACAAGGGCATTTACTAGTAGGTACTACTAAGTACTATTATTTGTTCTGTGGTACTACATAAACCTGCACTTATTTTTTTATCGTCAGTAAATTAAGATACATTTCAAAACAACTTATTATCATGTGAACCCCAAACCCTACCTGCGGCAAAGCTCTCAAGTTAGCGCAGTGCTCGATAGCCTGATACAGATGGTAGTCATCCAGCATCCAGGAGTCGCGGTACGCCATGAACATCTTGAAGGAGTTGACGCCGTACTGCTCGGAGGCCAGGGTCTCCATGTCCTTCTTGACGGATGGTGACCACCACGTGACTCCTACGTGGAGGCCGTAGTCGCAGCAGACCTGGGAAGAGGATTGGAGCTTTTTAATATACAGGTGAATTTTTCAAGTGTGTGTAGATGGCCAAATCCGAAACTATGAGGAATATCGAAAAATGCTGAAAGGAGTCTCGGGACCGAATTTGATGAAAACTAAAGCTTCATCATTACATTTTTCAAAAATCAATATTCCTAGCCAGGAATCGAACCCGTTGATTTTGAAAAAAAAAAATACATCCTGTATTATTACACCATCTGACAGTGCCGCTAACAAGGATCAAATTCTGGGAATTAATGACATACGGCATACTTAAGAAAAGAGCATATATTTAACAAAATATGTTTCTACCTATTATACGAAGCATCTAAAATGCAGCAGTTTCTTAAAATTCTACATTTTCCTTAATTTTTTTTTATGGAAATAGCCGGCAAACGAGCTGACGATCCACCTGATGGTAAGTGGCTATCGTCGCCCATGGACATCAGCAACACCAAAGGCATCACCGATGCGTTGTCGGCCAAGAAAGAGAGAAGGAAAAGAAAAAAAGAACTGGCTCTCAAGCCCCCAGCCGGAACACGATGAGTCGTTTGGCGGCTGACTCATGCTCAAGGGTGGTAGCTATCCAGGCGAACCCCATGGAGAAATAATAATAGTAATAATGGTATTAATTCATAATTAAAATCAATATTACTAATATAATCCCTCGAGGGGTCCTACCACCAGCAGGCCGGATTTTGTCGCCTTTTACGACACCCATCCGGCGTGGGATTGGGGTTAGTATTCTAAGGCGCCCCAATACGGCGAGCCGTATGCCGCATGTTAGCGTAATTTCTTGTTATTTATTCATTTGTATGCTTTGATATTAGCGTTCTTTCTCTTTCTAAAAATATTAATTGAATAATATTTTACCTTGCCATCAGCTTTTTCCCTCCAGTTGTTGTACGCTTCGATCAAGGATTGGCCCTTCTGTGGCAACACGAAGTCAACTGGAATTTATAAACATAATTCATTTATTAATTACATACTATTCATATAATAAATTAATTTAAACGCTTTCTGGAAGACGGTGAGCAACTGTAATATTTAACTGTTTTTACACGCTTTATATTAGCTTCACCTGTATGTATGTTTGTTTGTTTGTTTGTTTGTATGTTTGTATGTAACTTCTCTTTGGACTTGATTTTCACCCACTTCAAACGGTCAGATTTCTTTCAAACTTCGTGTAATTATTGAGGACCGATGACAATTGAATATTTAAAGAAAAAGGAAGAAAGGAAGAAAGAAACCTAATTACACGCTTTATATTAGCTTTAATTTATTATGAGGCGTGACCGCCTTCACGCCTCATAATAAATTAACAATCAACCACAAAGATAAACACTCAATTTAGTTTCATCAGTTAGTTTTTTAATCCCCGACAAAAAAGAGGGTTGTTTTAAGTTTGACGTGTCTGTGTGTTAGTGTGTCCACAGTATCGTGGCTCCCTAAACTAAACGAATGGACTGATTATGATACGGTATTTTTGTTTGAAAGCTGACGTGATCAAGACGAATCTTAGATACAATTTATGAAGATTTCTCAAGGTCATCAGCTCATTTTACGAGGTTCCTAAAATTTGATTTTATATGATTTACCTTAATAGCTGACAAAGGGGCCGTCCATAAATTACGTCAAACGTTAGGTTGGGAGGGGGTCCTTAATTTCGTGACGTCACATTTCAAAATCAAATAATTGGTATGTATACGTAAATATTAAAAAACAATGAGTGGAAATAAAACTTATTTCGGAACTGCTGTTTTAATTTAATAATTTCTAGGTGTAAAATTTTATAATATTTAACGTCACACTAGGCGGGGGAGGTCTCACAAATGTGACCAGCTGTGACAAAGAGGGGGGGGGGGAGTCAAAAAGTCTTGAAATTAGTGACGTAATTTATGGATGGCTTGGGGCCATCCATATGATATGAGCCTGTTCTAATGATGAGTGATCACCATCATCCATGGCAACACCAACCAAGAAAGACCAGTCAAACAACTCACGGACAGTAGTAGTCCCGCCAGCCACGGCCGCCCTGGTCCCCTTGTAGAAGTCATCGGCAGCCCGCGCCCCCATCATCTCCAGCTCGAAGTGCGTGTGGGGGTCGATCCCCCCGGGCATCACCAGCTTGCCCGACGCGTCAATGGTGCGCGTGCCGCCGGGGATGATCAGGTTGCGGCCCACTTGTCTGGAGAAGAAAAAAAAATCAAAATTATTTACATCTGCACGGACCTGAAAAAAAGACGGACGTAACCTCGTCTAATCGAGAGTGAAGCATAGCAATGGCCGCCCGCTTACCATGTGTGCGTAATTTTTGATTCGCGACTGAAGCAGTGAAGTGTCAATGTGTGGGTGTATACTTGTACGAATAGAGAGTTGGTATTTATGAGTGCTTCACTGAATTTGTTGTTGGGATTACATCCGTCTTTTTTTAGGTCCGTGATCTGTAGGTATCACTGATACACTTATGCGCGTAATTTTTTTAATCTACCAGCTTTTCGGAGAGCTTTGTCATGGAGGAGAAGAAACTCCGTAAAGAAACTCCTCAGCACATCGATATGGATTATGGATACAAGATATTGTTATTATTATTTTGCGTCTTTGTATGTTTGTTTTTATTTAAGTGTGTGTGTGTGTGTTTGAATACTTTTGAATGTCACATTCAAACTTTGAATGTGACATTGTATGCAAAAGTGAAAAATATGTTAAGCATTACCAATTAAAAAGAATTACAAATTAGTTAGGTAGTTCATTTTGATGACTTTGATGAAGTTCTTTAGCCGTAGCCAAAGTACCTACCCATGAAAATATCAAATTTTTATTGGCAATGTGAGAGAGATTTAGGTTAAACACGCACTGCGAAATCTTGCTAAGAGATTTTTTCCGCTATGCGCTTAAAGGCATACATGACATACATCTGCATACTATTTTATTCATCTGTTCTGTAATAGTACACCGCTATATCCGGGGGTATTCTGCGGCAAATTACAGATTTTTATGATGAATGAATGATGAATGATTGAAGTATAATCGCGCAAATTTTTTTTCGAAAGTGATATGTGCTACATCGCATTAATGCATTTACGGTTTATTATATTTCCATAAGGCACATTTCTTGTGATACCGCATAGTAGAACAGATGTGATTTTGACGTTAATTTCCCTTCTACGTGCTTCTACCACATTATTGATTTATTTTTCCTCTTCTTAGTTATTTTATCAATCTAGTCATACCATCCTACTTTCTACTAATGTTATAAATGTGAGTTTGTATGCATGTTTGATTACTCTTTCACGCAAACACAACTGAACGGCTTTTAATGAAATTTAGCACACAGGTAGAAGGCCATCCATAAATTACGTCACACTTTAGAGGGAGGGGGTGGGTCGATGTAGTGTGACATTGTGTGACAAGGGGTGGGAGGGGTCCTAATTTCGTGACGTCACATTTCAAAATCGAATAATTGTTATGAATAGGTAAATATTAAAAAACAATTGATGGAAATAAAATTATTTTTGCTGTTTTAATTTAATAATTTCTAAATGTAAAATTTCATAATATGTGACGTCACACTACGGGGGAGGTCTCACAAGTGTGACCAGCTGTCACAAGGAGGGGTGAGGGGTCAAACAGTCATGAAATTAGTGTGCCGTAATTTATGGATGGCCCCTAGACCAGGATCTGGAATAAGAAATAGAGTACTTATTATCCCGAAAAACACGAGCAAAGCACTAGGCAATAGTAATACTTTTTATGAACTAAAATGTTATAATTATTAATAAACTTAATGTGCCTACTTAATTTTCCATCACAGATATATATTTTTAATAAATCTACCAATAAACAAAAACCTTTCCCTTAAATAGATAATAGGAACTAATAAAATCCTGCTGACTCATAAAACTATTTGATGTGATTTATCTTCGTTCAAAGCAATTCAATTTAGCCAATAAAAGTGTGAACATTTCTTTAGCTATTGTGGGGTCAATAGAATCTCATTAACCTCCGCCAAGCTATGCGGGAATCTGTTTTTCGAAGTGTTTATTTTTATTAGGGTTATTAAGATTGTCGCAGGAATTTAGAGTGAAATAGTGGCTTGACGGAAAATGTCAAGCTTTGGATGATCCAAAGCCTCCAGATAATTTTCTTTGAACTGCACATTTCAACAAAGGGATATTTCACATTATGTTTTCATGGCAGGAAATACATGAAAGCATTTCAGGAAAATATTGGATTTTTGTAATATCTCATTTATTTTTTTTACTCCGGAAAAAGTGTATGGCGAAATTTTGGGGAAAGCTTATTTTTATTATACTTGATTACCGTTAATTAGCTGGCAAGATTACAAAGATTAAACTGGGAGGTAAAGAAGCCAGCGATATTCAACACGACACAACGGATTTGGCTTACACCGTGTCCTACGTGGGCGATTCAACGCGAACGCGATCGCGAAGCGAACCGATGCGGATTCAGTGCGACGCGGAGCGAAGCGGCGTCTCACACGCGCTGTCCTGCGTGGGCGAATCAACGCGAACGCGAAGCGAAGTGGTGCGAAGCGAAAATAACAAACAGTCGAGATGTATTGAAGTGTCCTACGTGACCAAAAGCACGTAGAGGGCGTTGCGGTGCGGCGCGGTTTGAAGCGAACGCGATCAGTTGGTTTGATTTTTCGCGCGATCTTCAGTGGCGCAGCGTATGTCAGTGGCGGTGAAGTGACAATTCACGCGCACGTAGGACAGAGTCGCCGCTTCGCTCCGCGTCGCACGGAATTCGCATTGGACCGCTTCGCGATCGCGTTCGCGTTGATTCGCCCACGCAGGACACGGTGTCAGACTGTCCTACGTGCACGCGAATGGTCACTTCACCGCCATTGACATAGGTACGTCGCGCCGCTGAAGTTCGCGCGAAAATATCAAACCAACTGATCGCGTTCGCTTCAAACCGCGCCGCGCTGCAAAGCCCTCTACGTGCTTTTGGTCACGTAGGACACTTCAATACATCTCGACTGTTTGTTATTTTCGCTTCACGCCGCGTCGCTTCGCGTTCGCGTTAATTCGCCCACGTAGGACAGCGCGTCACTGTTGTACTACGAACAAAGTGAGTTTTTACGAGTATTGTAAACATTTATGTCAATTGAATTATCATTGTCATTATCAACGTGGCCGGTATCCTATAAAATTTATAGTCATTTATAGTATAAATCACAAGAGGATTTGGGAGGTTTGAATTTAAAATAGAGTTTCCAAGAAGTTGACAATATGACTCTTGAGATGAACCGATACTTAAGAGATGTAATGTCAATAATTAGTTATGTACTCCTTACGATTAAATAAACGAACGTTTTGAACTTGGGGCGTTAGTCTATCTAAGGTGCAGCGCAGACGACGCTCTTTTTGTGCGATCGAGTGTGCGGACGCACAAATGTCTACATGGCGCGCAGCCGCACTTTATTGCGCGTCGTATGCGTTACTGCATATAATTGCAAAGGTTCTATTTTCACAGACTTAAAAGTGCGTCACGGACAGTGTGCCGTCTGCGCTGCACCTAATCAATGCGCCCGCAGACTAGCCACCGATAACGATTATGTATTCAAACAGGCACCCATCACCCGCCATCTGAGTGGTGACGGAAGCGCTTGTTACCGCATTAGCTGCTTCCGGTGGCACGCGGCGACCGACGCGGCAACGGTACGCATCTGGTTCCTAATTCGAAATGCGTTGAATTTGGCGCGGTTTCCTTGTTAACTTGCGAGATGTGTGTCCGTTTGGCGCGTTTCAATTCAGTTCGGAATTGTTATTGTAGTTAAGTAAATAAGTATTTGTATTAGTAAGTTGTCGGCTTCAATTTTAAACGCAGTTCCGTAAGACAAAAGGAAAAGACAGAAACCTTATAGGATCTCTACGTTGTCTATTTGTCTGTCAACCTCCTGTATCTTTTTGTCTGAAGGTCAGATTAGACATCTTGATACTTGATGGTCGCTTGGTTCATTGGTAAAACCAGAGGATTTAAAGTTACCTGTCCCTGGAGAGTTTTGTCAGATCTCTAAAGAACTAGCACATAGAAGAGTTTACATGTGCAGGCAAAAAGATAGTAAAATAATTGTAAAAGATAAATCGTAAAAAAGAACCCAATCGATATACCTAGATGGATTAATCGCAGTCTATTTGTACGTGCTCACTAAACCCACGTTTTCATAGACATGTAAAAAATTCTACCTGCCAACTAGTTTTGGGTAAATTTCTCAGAATGATTTGCGGTTTTCATTGGACCGTACGAATTTTTGTACAAGAAATTACATATTTGGGGTGAATAGACTTAGTATTTTTCTTGTTTTGTTAAACTATTAACTTAACAATATGGGTGTTCTTTTATCCTGTATTTTTTATCATTCTGAATGGTCTAATAAAAAAAATACGTATAAAAGATTTGATAGGTGATTGTAGAATTTTTGTACACTACGCTTCATCATCAACCAATGGCTTCCTTGAAGCAAGTTGATTCAACCCTTTCGTTTCTTTAAGTATCTAGAGACCAGTAAGGTAATAAAAGAAAAAGGAGAGGAAAATGAAAGAAAGAAATCAATGGATTAACCTGGCTTCCCCTGTCGTAAACGTCGCCATGTCGTCTCAAGACCTCATGTCAGGTCTACGTCATATTTAAAAAATCCTTGACGGATGGCTGTTCAATGTAAAAAAAACTCCTTGCATTGAAATCCCTATGGATATTATCGTTTACATGTAACCATCTACTTCTTATCTCCAACAATCAGCACTGGAGCTCGAACCGAGTAGGGTAAATTCCACCGTGGATTATTCTCTAAGCCTCGTCAGTTGTAGCAACTTGTAAGTTGAAACATAAGGAGAAATCGTAACCGAAACCTAAAGGGCCGCGCCTTATGGCCATTGGCCGAATTCAAACGATTTCCGTCGAACGTATTACGTATCACATCTACACGTATCGTGTATCGTTACGCATTCCGAACGCAGATACTTGCGTTGCGTAATGTATCGTTTGTAAACGGTATTGTTTCGATGGTGTACCTACTACAAGCACTAACAACAAAGTTTACTAAACATTTGAAATAAGTACTTAAAGTTAATTCTCGAGAAGAATTTGGCACCGTTGAGTTTGCAGCGATTGATCGAGCGATCTCACTTAAATGTGAAATCAAACAAAACAACTTCCTTCTACTCTTAAATTTTTTTAACAAGCAATGCTTTTGACTTTAAAGTTTAAACGTTTCTAAAGTTTTGAGAGACAGTGAGAGATATATTTGTCTCTGAATTGTGGAATTCAAACAGCTGTATCATAACAGTACAGATCATAATTATTTATCTGATGTCTAGTACATTTTCCATACGTACAAAGCTTATTAAATAAATCTAATCGTCATTGACTGCCGCAACCGCCTACAAGAGCAAATCTCATTCGTCTCCCGGTCTATGTACAGTCACGTAGTCGCTATCGATTTTCAACCCAGCCGCGTCTGTCTAGCCGACTCTCTAGCCGACTCTAGCCGAATGAGCAAGTACATGGAGCTGTCATGGGAGCTATGACTTATCGGTTGCAGACTATTGCAGAACACTCTGTATCTCACTTTCGTTATAGTACAAACAGTACAACTGAACAATGCATTTTCATTGCTGATGTTAGCTTCAATGTTAGCTCCTACTTTTCTCCGTATATGGGATGAATTTAATTCCTCATATTATTATAATAACTATAATAATAATAGGCTGGTTTGGGCTGTGCGTTTTCTGCTAGTTTTAATAAGTACCTAGGTACCTAGATATTAAACAGATGTACATAGCACATAGGTATACACGTACTATATAATATTATAAAGATTTAATCAAATACAGTGCCCGAAACCTAATAAATTAGTAAAGCTGTGTTCATTCTATATTAATGTGGAAGTGGATGGGAGCCGTTAGTGGTAATATTTTATGAGAGCTGCTGTGATTGATGAACAGAGGAACTCGGGAAGCCATTCTTACACCTAATGCACATGAAATTTATCTTTTGAATTGTTGTGCCAATTTTATGTACAGTGTATACAGGGTGAATTTTTCAAGTGAGCGTGGATGGCCAAATCCGAAACTAGTTTTGTTTTCATCAAAATCCGCTCTGAGACACCTTTGAGGATTTTTCGCTATTTCTCATAGTTTTGAATTTGGCTATCCACGCCACGCCCACTTGAAAAATTCAACCTGTATAATAATTTCAGATTTTGAGTGCAGCAACTGCATGAAGATCTGAGTTAATGATCTAAAAGCGCATTCAAATTCCCACCTTCGCAGGTATGAGCATACAAAAACATCAGGAACCAGAGTAGATAATGGTTACTGTGCCAGGCGGCCTAGTCGAGGATCCTGGCTTCGATTCCCAGCGAGGCGGAAATCTGAATGATGTGTTTGAATTTCTCTTCTCAGTCTGAGTATGTGTTGGCACCCACGACACAGGGAATCTTAGTGTAGGGCTATGACTGTGAAGTGTTATTATCGCATCTCTTTCTTTCCAATAAATATCTGCTTCGCCAGGGAATTAAATCAGGTAGATATGGTCACTACAAACTGATTCATATCGCACCTTCAAAGATATAGGATTTTTATATCTACACCAAAGTAATTCAATTAGTAGAAAACAGAAGGAAATTAGAACTATAGGCCTTAAGTTAAATACTTGGTTTAATTGCATGAATATACAAATGAGGTACCTCAGTTAACGTAAAGAACGGTTAACTGAAAGTGTGTCGATTTAATCCGACTGTAACCATGACTTATTCCGAACTAAGCCAAGACCGTGTATTGAGGGCAACTCGTGAGTGTGTGGGAGAGTCCAGGATTTATTGTTGGAACTAGTTAACCAACCTACGATCGGTCCGATTACACTGATTTGGCTCCAATTAAATGCTGGTGCTAACTCTGTAACTGGGTTGGATTATATGAAGATAGACATTGGATTAATTAAGTCTAAGAATAGTTCGAATCTTTTATAGTCGGTCTCAAGTCTCAACATTCTATCCAAAATCCTTAGTCCAATCCTCACCTAGCAGCTGTCAAAAAACCTGTTTCTGTTTGATTTAATTAGGAACAGGTTAAGGTACAGGTTAAATTAAGACATATGAGTACACGTAAGTATTCCTAAATTATTACTGATACACTTATGCACGTCAATTTTGATTCTACTTCTCGGAATGGTGCTTTACTGCTTTGTCATAGAAAAAAGAAATGACGCAAGAAATAGCAAGCTTTATGTTTTTCAAAGTTATTTGCGTATTACAAAGCCGATTGATAGTAAATTAATTATAATAATTACGCTTAATAAAATGTATCAAGTATGACTGTATGATTGAAATTCGTTCCACCAATGAAGTTAAGATAGCTGGGGCACTTAGCATTAATCTTATTCTGCTCTCTAGATAATCACTTTCTAGACAACCATATGATTAAGTATTCAAGTAGACGCGTAGTTGTGTTAAGATTGCCATCATCATCCCGTCATCATGACTCGTCGCTTTCCGCTACGCACTGAAAAATTACAAGTTGTAATTTTATGTTTTATTATCCTAGTAACTTCTACGATTACAATATTTAATGAGCTGTAAAGTGATAAGTGATGATTAAGTAGATATACTATAAATGATGATTGTGATCGTTTGTTTTAGAGGTCCCGGGTTCGATTCGCGGCAGGGATAGAATTGTATACAGGGTGGAATTTGCGATATGCTATAAAAGTACAGAGTGTAGTTTTTTAGAATTTTAGCCGGTTTGATTCCCAGGTATGGCAAGCAAATTTTCAAAAATGTTTGAATGCAGTTTTGTTTCGTTTCAAAAATAAATGAATGTTTCCTTTCAGTGAAAGCTATCTCCAGTATTTAGATTACTTTCCCTCCAGGTGACGTTATAAAATTCAACCCTGTATGTATGTCTAAGCAAAATGTTGATTTTAGATCATGCGTCCATGTTTCAGCGTCAACTATTTAGAAAAACCTGTGAATAAGTACGTGTCTTTGTGTGCGTTTCTAGCTCGATTTCTCTTTCTCTTTGTGTACGAATTGTATCTTGTATATTTCTGGTGGTATGGTAGGAAATAAATAATGGAAATAGCGGGATACGTCCTAATAATGGTGGTACATATCGTGGTAAGGATTATTATTATTATGGAAATATCCGGCAAACGAGCTGACGATCCACCTGAAGTGGCTATCGTCGCCCATGGAAGGGCGAATGGATTTATCAAAAACCCAATTGGATACACGACTAGTTGTTGATAGACTTCTACATACCTTCCATTGGACATCTGACCGGTGAATTCACACATAATAGTAATAAACGCTAACACACTCACACCCCCGCAGTAGGTTTTTACCTGCGTCGCGGGTGGCATGGACGACACATATAACACATCACAATAACACCCATGACCCGAGTACAAATATTTGTCTGTCACATAAATATCTGCCCTGGCCGGGAATCAAACCCGGAACCCCTCGCTTCGCAGGCAGGGTCGCTACCAACTAGCCTAGGGTCGTCTTTTATATAAAATAATTATAAATTATAATAGGTAGGTTATAGGTATATTTTTTATATCCATCCAGTTATTGAACTAGTCCACGGGTGTCATGTTACTCATGCTATCATGACAGGTGCGTAGGCGTTACTTAGCTAGATTAACAGCACCATTAGCGGCGGGAGGTGGAATGAAGTCAGAACACACTTTTATTAGTATCAATTAATAGGTCCACGTTGAAAACATTAAACAAGCAAATTAATAGTCGTTAGATTATGGTTATTTTTTAGGGTTCCGTTGTAACGTAACCGCTATAGTTTGATTTTTTTAATTTTTTTACGTAACTCGTCGTCAAACGAGCTGACGATTCACCTGATTATGGCTACCGTCGCCCATGCATGACTAACATCACCAATCCGTTACCAAGAAAGAAGAGAAAGAAAGAAAGAACGAAAGCTTCGTCATGTCCGTCTGTCCATCCATCGTTTTGCACTGAATACAATAGTTCTATTAAAAAAGGATATCTATCACAAGATAGTTCCTATAACAAGTTAAGAGGGCGTCTATTAAATACGTGAGGCATTTAGGGGGAAGGGGGCTGAGCTCATCTCATCTTATCTTACGTTGGGGAGGGTCTCGGTAAATCTCACGTAATATTTTTTTCTGAAAATCGCTAAAAATGCCTCATGTAATGTACGGACGCCCCCTTACCAATAAAAGACTAATTAAATTAAATAAGTAGATTGACTTACAACTACCTACAGGGCTATACACTGCGCGTGGTCTGACACGCACTTTGCCAGATTTTTATAACTTGACCTTTTTGCATTGAATTAATTAATACTTCTACTAAGAGATAAGAATTGGAAGATTGTGTCAAAACTTGAATAAAATTTATTTAGGTATTGTTCCCGAAAGTTACAACGGTAATTAAATAAGTCTTAAAATAATTTTCTTGACTACCCTGTAGCCTAGTTGATAGCGACCCTGCCTGCGAAGCGAAGGGTCACGGGTTCGATTCCATGCCGGGGCAGATGTTTATGTGATAGATAAATATTTGTACTCGGGTCATGGGTGTAATTGTGATGTGTTATACGTGTCGTCCATGCCACCCGCGACACAGGTAATAATAACCTGCGGGGGTATGAGTGTGTTAGCGTTTATTATTTTTTATTTATTTATTTGCATTGTAAAATATAATTATATCGTTTCATAACCTGCTTTGTTAATGTACATACATATTTTGTGTACAATTAGTAATATATTAATATTTGAAAACAGACCTAATTCTGTCCCACACGATGATCACATTACAAAAATGGCGTCATATTTTATTCGACATCAGGTATTTGCATATTCTCAAGATAAATATAATAAATAACAAAGAGTGGGTATAATGTACCTATCAAACTTGGTTAAAGTGGCCTCTGGAAAGATAAACTTTACATACCTTACCTACATAAATTATCATATGTAATCCCCAACAGTAAATCAGGAATATAACGCACCCTCAGTGGAAAAAAAGCATAAGTCGTGTTACTTTGAATTTTAGTTATTAATATGATTGGAAAGAGGGACAAAAGCTGCATATATGCTCATTTTTTTTTTCAAATTTTTATCATTAATCTTGACGGTTTCATGCAAGAAATCGTAATTTAAATTCGTTTGAGTGCTTTCTGATATTTAAACAGTTTTTTTGCTGTACTGTAAAATTAAGTTTTTCATCTTATACCTTTTTCTACTGAGAGTACGTACGATAATATGTTTTATTCACACATAAAATCGAATATTTTTTAACCGAATTCATTACTTTTCATATGCGATAAAACAGATACATAATCTTCACGTTAAATGAAGTCAGGGGTAATAGGAAATATTGTGTGGCATAAGTTTCTCGTTTACCCAAAGTTCCCCAACACACGCTAGAAATATCGCTCACCTAGTAAAACAACGGCACATCTACATTTGTCATATTTTACAGAAGCGAATTTCAAAAATTATATAAAAACGTTTAAAATTAATTTATGGGTTCTTTTGACGTTTTTTACAGATTGTATGGGTTTGGTTACTAGTATAAACATTAATACATATTTATCACTATGTAGATTATGCACTTTTAAACACGTATACCATATAAACTCAATCGCATTTTTTGCAAATGTGCCACTATATTACTAGGTGAGCGATATAACATCATATAAGTTCCTATACGACATAAGATCGTTACGAGAAAGTCGAAGAATAAAAAGAAAACTGGTAAAAATACGCAAACTTTTACTTCATTCCATGACTCGTTTCCATTAACTCAGACGTAACGTAACCCTGCGTAAGGCGTAACCCATGCTACTCTGTCACGCAACAATATCACGATACCCATAAGTTTACCATATTCATGATAAAAACCCATAAAATTACGTCATCAATGGAGTCGGTTGAGGGAAATCGGAATTAGTTTTATGTAAGGGTTATTATGAATAAGGAAAAGTGTAAAATCATAGGTACAACTTTTTATCATGGCATAGACATTTGCTTAGTGCAGAGTACAAATTTAAACTATTACTTCGGTGGTATGGAGTTTAAAATAATAATAAATAACGCTTCACACTCATAGCCCCACACTAGGATTCCCTGTGTCGTGGGTGCCATGGACAACACACTAGGAAAGGACATTCACACCCAGACCGAGAACAGAAATTCAAACTCATCATTCAAATTTCCGCCTCGCTGGGAATTGAACCCAGGACCCTTGTTGCGGCGATCCGGCATGGTAACCATTGCGCCACACGGGTCGTCAAAACTTATGATTTATATGTTTGAATTCTATCGTAACTTTTAAGAAACAAAATTACGTAGTTATTTATCATCAATAGGAACACACCATGTTTAAGAGGCAGCTCTTTATCTACTATTCATATAAAAAAGTAGAAGAACTAGAAGTGAAATTAAGCTAGTTGAAAACTTGGAAATCACTTTGAAGGCTTAACATCATAAGTACAAAGAAAAACGAAAATTGCCGACTTAGATTGTCACATAGACACTGTACTAAATTATACGCAAAAATTATATTCCTTTATACAATTCACCCCCAAGGTTAACAGAAACGTTGCGCCACCCTCGTTCTATATTTAACTTGTAACGAACACTCCCAGTCACCTCATCAATTAACCAACCACAGCGCTTATGTTGTCACTTCAAAGTTCACACTTTGTCAGTTTTACGCTCAATAACTAGTGGTTTGAACCCCGGTCAGTACCCGGGTACAAATACTGAACGCACCTCAAATTCTGTGGGTTAGAAAATATGTGGCTGTACCATTGAACTATTATTACTAGCATATAGAACAGACACCGCGAACACAATGTATGTCCCAATAAATTGGCGCCGAGCGCTGGCTGCAATTTCCAATGGGTTCGTTCGATTTTGAAAGGAGAACGGGGGCTCAATTTCGAAAATAGAACCTCTCGGTGGGACACACATTTTGTTCGAGATGTCTGTTCTATAACATACACTTCAATGGGCTGTACATATCATTGGCCGTACATGGAAATATAGGTAGTTGCAAAATTTTTCGGGTTTCTTTCTGAAGTTTTCCTGCCGAAAGTAAGTAATACTTTTAACACATACCATATATAACACAAGAAAGCCCTAACTCACTAATATTCAAACCAATAAGCTATATAATAATATATTTTGATTTGATTTTGATTTATGTATCATTGCTTTTTAGGGTTCCGTAGCCAAATGGCAAAAAACGGAACCCTTATAGATTCGTCATGTCTGTCTGTCTGTCTGTCTGTCTGTCAGTCTGTCTGTCTGTCTGTCCGTCCGTATGTCACAGCCACTTTTTTCCGAAAGTATAAGAACTATAAGTACTGTTGAAACTTGGTAAGTAGATGTAGTCTGTGAACCGCATTAAGATTTTCACATAAAAATAGAACAAAAACAATAACTTTTGGGGGCTCCCCATACTTAGAACTGAAACTCAAAATTTTTTTTTTCATCAAACCCATACATGTAAGGTATCTATGGATAGGTCTTCAAAAATTATATTGAGGTTTCTAATATCATTTTTTTCTAAACTGAATAATTTGCGCGAGAGACACTTCCAAAGTGGTAAAATGTGTGTGTCCCCCCCCCCCCCCCCCCTGTAACTTCTAAAATAAGAGAATGATAAAAGTAAAAGAAATATATGATGTACTTTACCATGCAAACTTCCACTTAAAATTGGTTTGAACGAGATCTAGCAAGTAGTTTTTTTTTAATACGTCATAAATCGTAAACCGCAATTTACTTCGATCAAAGTTACAACGAACTACAAAACTTTTATATTATGTTACTTGCTGCTACGGAACCCTTCATGGGCGAGTCCGACTCGTACTTGGCCCCTTTTTTATGTACGAGTATAGACTAATCTATACGAGTTGGTGCCCACGAACTCGTCCGCGGTATCTTTTATCCCCCTTTAACCCTATAACGGATATAATTATGTATTTCAAAAATGCTTTTTTCATGCTACAGAGGTTCCTTTCATAGTGTGGGATAAAAGGAATCTCTGTACTAATTTTCATTTTCATACTTTTAAATCCACTGGTTTAGGCTGTGTCTTGTGAATTCTTGTGTTACAGTCAGTAACAGCGTTTATCAACAGTTTAAAACAGTTAAGTAGGAAGTTCAGAGCTTTCTGGAATAGATAATCGGCTATCTAGAGAAGATAAGGCCCAGCATGTAACAATCAAATTGTCGTGGCACTAACGGGGCACAGTCAACTGTAGTAAAGAAAACGACTGCAGCAAAGCAGAAAACTGCGTGCTTACAGTTAAATAGCCGTACAGTTTGTTACTGCACTTACAGCTCACAAGATGCGTGAGATTAGGGCTACCGCTATGATGCATGTACGAAAAGTAGCAGCAAATGAACGTGAAAATTGTGTTTAAGTTTAAGTACAAGTGGCAAATTACTAATCACGAAAGTAGGTGTATTGGTATGGGTGTGGTAAAATTTTCTTGAAGCAAAGTAACTGTACCAGTCTCAAATAATTTTATGTAAAGAAAGATTAAACAAAATTGAATGTACTAAAGCTAAAGCTTATTACATTAACTCTGACTAATATTTATTCAGTACAATATATTTTATAATATATTGTACTGAATAAATTAAGTATTTTATGTAAATAAAGTATTTATAATACAAAAATATGTATATAATATTATTATTTCTTCTGTGGTATAACTAAAAAAGCTAATATTATGTTCTGGAATCTGGTTAATAAAACAATAAAATAAGACATAATTATTTTTTGTAAATTATTCCGAATTAGAACGAATAAATTTAATCTATAATTAAGACAAGCACAGAAAATTATGTTTCATGAAGGTACACTTCAAGTCTTCAACAAAGCGATCTGCGCATTTCGCAGTTAAAGACAACAGTAATACTGCTTTTGGCTTTGGTTATCGATCTTGTTTAACCGCAACCGTTAGATGGTTAACCACCAATCACGGTATAAATATATCGATCTTGTCATGTAAGATAATACCATAATATATTCTGTAGTAAATAATCACGACATAGTCAACTATATCTGTGCCTCCTGTGATAAGTAATACAAGTGAAAAATCGACACCTTCCAGGAGGACGAAAACAAGTTCAAAAAAATTCTAGTTCATAAACTAAATGAGCTAGGTGTACCTCCTTTTGTAGATAAAAACATTTACTATCACCGTACATTTAGTTTTTTGTAGCAAAAATTATAATATTAAAGTAATTCATCAAAAACCTGTGAGTTGTACCTTTTTTATTTCAAATGTGTGCTAATATTACGTAATAAATGATACAAGTAGAGTTAAATTATGTTGCACCTATAAATAGTCTTTGTGTGAACTGATACACATGAAATAAAAAAATTGAATAAGTATCTCGAGAGTAATTATGTACCTATAGACGACTGCTGTGACCCTGCCTGTCGGATGAAAGTCACGGATTAGATTCTCCAGGAAAATACGACTCAATACGAGCAAAGTCGCGAGAAGAGCGTTAGTATAATATAAATACTAGTGTTTGTAGTTTATGTGACTCTACATGACACAAATGTTTGTTCTAGAGAACTGGATGTTTGTGAAGTCTTGTGTGTGTCTATTTTAACTGCGACACGAGACATCCTAGGGGTCTGTGAACAAACGTCGGATTTTATTTATTACTAGCTGACCCGGCGAACTTCGTATCGCCTAACAAACTTTCTTTTTCTAAAATAAAAGTAGCCTAAGTTACTCCTTGTTACATCAGCTATCTGCCAGTCAAAGTCGCGTCAAAATCGGACCAGCCATTTCAGAGATTAGCCAGAACAAACAGACAGACAGACAGACAGACTGACAGACAGACAAAAATTGTGAAAAATTTAGTTTTGGTATATGTTCCGTTTATACATCCATATGCACTTAGTAAAAAGCAGTTATTTTAATATTACAAACAGACACTCCAATTTTATTTATTTGTATGTATGTATGTATGTATGTATGTATGTATGTATGTATGTATGTATGTATGTATGTATGTATGTCTGTATATATGTATGTATGTATGTATGTATAGATTTAGTTGAGTGGTTGTGCGAATAAAACATTAAAGTTTTGACACTTTTTCATGTTTTGTATCCCTAAACGCCTTCTGTACTGTTTTGATCAAATTAAATAATATTTTTTTAACTCGAATAGACACACATCAAAGCTAAGTCTAAACCAAAAAAAATATATCGAAACGAATAATATTTATATCCCCAATACCTTTAATGTAATGGATTAACAATAGTAAAAATTAATTCTTTCTATTCGTCATCGTGATCAGTCCTGACCTAAACATATCCAGCGAATGTCCGCTGTTTAAAAAAAAACTATATTACGCTAGCTTCATCTAATTATAGCATAAATAAAAATATTCCCTACTTATAACTCCATTAAACGTTAAATGATGTTATAAAAATATTCTCAAGAGTGAAGTCCAAATACAGCAATTTATATGCTTATTTCCACGCCATTGTTTGTTAATTACTCCTTTGTATTTGGAGTATTTTAGTACTAACTTAGTCATCGACCAAGTCATTGGTGTCGATTAAAGTTTTAGTAATAATAATGTTCTTTTTATGATGATAGATGGCTAATTTACGCCAATTAACACCAAACGTAAACGAATGAACTATGTAAACGAGGAGACGCCATCCGCTGGTAAGTGGCCACTGTCGCCCATGGAAAACAGTAACATCAAAGACAGCACGTTGCCAATGAAGAAAGAAAAAAAGAAGAAGAAGAAGAAACGAAGGAGAAGAAACAAAGAAATGACTTAAGTCGAGATATATGACGAATCGATTGATGGATTGACGGGCTTTACGAAAAAGTAAAAATCAATATCACCATAAATAAATAAACAAAATACTTTGCGATTGACTTTAAGATATAATAAAAATCCAGGCTGGTAAAACCCTTTACGGCGCGGTCAGCCTTCAATGCAAAAAAACTGATACTCTTCTTGCCTTCTTTGAAAAGCAGACTGATACAGAATACGCAAAAGAATAAGGTTAGTGTAAGTTTCCCATACCTACTACCACAACACTAGAAATAATGCAGTACCTCGCTTTATTTGCCCAGCAACGCATGATGCCTTGATTATTACTCATGTCCATGCACCATGGAGACTACTTTCCATCAGATCTCACTTTTACTCGAATGTCGACTATTTACATAAAAATGCTTTAAAAAGGTGTGATATTTTCACAACGACTTCGTCTATTACAATGTTGAACAGTAAAAGAAAACATCACCGAGTGACAACCCTAGCGGAGAACAATGAAGTCATCTAATTAGGGCGGGCAGGTGTTTGACCCGCGCTATTGTATAATTGAAAATGTGAGAAAAAACGCCGACGTATCTCTATTGAATCTACACTAAAACTTGACTTGGAAATGTAGATTTATAATGATGAATCATGGCATCTATGTCATCGAAAAGTTTATAAGTTTTAATAAATATTATAACATACAGGGCTTGTTTCACAATCTTCAAGTAAGTCCGAAGTAAGCTATTCGTTGGTTATTTCGTGTATGTAAAATGACACTTTAACGTCACTTTAACCGGCGAATAGATTATTCAGGACTCTACTTGAAGATTGTGAAACAAGCCCACAGTGTTTTATGTATGCAGTAGGGAAACAAAAGCAATAAGATATGCAAATAGCCGAAAATCGAGCAGACGAGTCAACTGATGGAGTTTTTCGTTGGTCATGGACATCCACGAAAGTCATGACGGATGATCACGCGTCGGTGAATATTCACTTTCACAAAAGTTGATTCCGTTTTGCCCCAAAGATGTGATGCCTATGGAATAGATGGGATAAATCTGGATTTGGATGCGGTGATTAGCGAATTTGAGCCTACAATGTTTTTGCTTTAAATTTAAACAATAATTAAATATAATTTTTTTCTTGTTCTTGGCCAGTAAGTTATGTGTGATGCCTTTGGTGTTAGCAATACGTGGCTTTTCTGCTTTAATAATTTTAACAATTTTTGACAAAAAACAACCGACTTCAAAATTTGGGATAGCTCAAAAACTACTCGTCATATCTCGCTCAAAATTAGGAACACATGATAAGCACCAGCTTTCAATTAAAAAAAGAATCATCAAAATCGGTTCACCCAGTCGAAAGTTCTGAAATAACAAACAAAAAAAAAATACAGTCGATTTGATTACCTCCTCCTTTTTTGAAGTCGTTTAAAAATAAGAAATGAGCCACAACCCTGGCATAAAGACACGATGAAAAACAAATACAGAGTAGTAGATGAATGACCCAGCACAGTGTAATTGAAACAGAGAAAAACGCATGAGAATTGCCTGATTAATTGTTAACAGCTTTTACTATTTACCTGCCTGGCGCTTTCTGCGATAGTTAACTATGGTAATTTATTCATGTGCGTGCTCAGTAATTATGGCTTGGGTAACGGTGTCCACTTCCGCTGCTGGCTTTGTTAGTTACAACTATATTTCTGCCTTGAGATTCTCATAATTTTTAGTCTGTGGACGGCTTGTGTCAATGGCTTTAGTTAGCTCCATGGAGGATAGAGGTAAATATTATTAACTCTCTCATATGGGGAAGGTAAAAATTGTCTAACTATAATCAGTAAATAAAGGTTCAAAGCGGGCAAAGTATGAAGTATGAATGAGGTTAAAGAAAATAAAGGATGCCGAGAGACAGTGGCAGTCCAGTATACCAAAGTTAAACTATTTCCGTAGTCCAAATTTACCCTGTTGCTACTATGGCGGCACTCTATGAAAACTTAGATATCTAATTAAGTGAATTAAACAAAACCGTTATAAATAAAAAACGCTTACACACTCATTTTGATCGAGATTGTACTTTATTATTTATGTCAAACCTTAGTCAAAATATTCTTACCGATACAAAAGATTATATGGTCATATCAATATGACATGATAGTATACCATATGACCACCAATAAACAGTCAATTTAACGCAGTTTGACGGACACTTTTTGAAAAACTCTATCCTCAACGGTTAGCTCACTGCAGTGCTAATATTCCGCATCAGCTCAGTTGGTGACCTTAGGGTACACGTAAACTATGTATTAGATACGTAAGTAGATTATAATTTATTTATTATTTTTATATAGTCATTTCAAAAAACCAAGCTTACGTTTAAACTGTATCACAACACACATGTAATTGTTATAGATATCATCTAACTTCTAAGAACCCGTGTATGTGTATGAACGCTCCTATTATTACGATTGAATGTGAGGAAGCAAGTACACAGCAAGTACAGTAACTAAAGGTCAAGAGGGGACAGTTCGCCAGGTGAAGTAAGACGAAGGGAACTAGTTTTACAGTTGATGGGTATACCAACCCTACTTTACAATGATGGTAGTGTATTGGACACATCTACTTGACGCCTTTTGTAACTTGGACATTACGGATGTATTTTACCATGAGGTACTACTCTAAACTAGTACGACTTACCAGTAACATATCTGATAAGGCATTTTTTGTCATAATTTGTAATCTAAAGCCCAGTGTCCACTTAGACGCATGTCATATGCACGTCAGTTATCGCTTGCATGTTTTAAAATTTTAAATATTTTTTACATTATAACATCATTGCATATAGCTAGCTTGAAGCTTGCTTGCACTTTTCGTAGTTAAAGTATGAAATCTGTCCATCTGTCTGTACCTAAAGCTTACAGAACTATTTTTGCTCATAAGGCCAAAAGCATTAGTCATTTCTGTTGTCTTTGCTGCTGGAGAGACTGACAAAAAGGGCAATGAATTCCACATATCTATGTAGTTTTGTAGAGAGATGTCACAGAATAAACATACCTTTTATCACTTAACAAATAGACAAAGGAGTAAAGTGGTCAGTGTAGCCCTGCTAAATTGAACAAATATTGTGGTTGTAATCCGTAGTGTCGTGGAAGCAACCTCAATAATCTAAAATCCGAGAAACAAGAAACAAAAGCTACTTTTATCATTCTATATACCTACATCGATATGTCACACATCGTATCGATATTTTGACATGTCACATGACTCACACGTTTGTATAGTGTTGGACGTCCCTAAACATTGTATAAACACTTGCGTGACGTGTCACGTAATGCGGGTGTAACAAATAGGATACTTCCGAGAGTGACTCAAGGTAAATGTAACTCGTTTACTGAAACGATCTCATCCTGTCTCTCGCAGCCTTCCGGAATTCCCTGCTGTATTCGAATCGATTTCCATCCGATGACATCGACTCAATCAATCTTGTACTATTAAGTGCAGTTAGAAATGACCCTTAGACGACTATGGCAGTGACCTTGCCTGCAAAGATAGGAGTACCCGGTTCCATTCACACCCAGGAGAGATATTCTGAAATTTACCTACGTGACAGGTAAATATATTTTCTCGGATCATAGTTGTTTTAGGGAAATAGCTGACAAATGATTTGACGATCCACCTGATGGTAAGTAAGTGGCTATCGTCGCCGTTGGACATCAGCGACACCAAAGGCATGTGTTACTATATATATCAAATACATATGTATATTTGACTATTCCATCCGCGACACTGGGAGTCCTAGCGGGTATGACTGTAAGCGTTTATTCCATGATGAAACCTAACTAATTCGAGACTAGATGAATAGGACACTTCCGAAGTCTCAACTCAACTGTCTTGTCTCAACAAGGTGAATAGACCAGCCACGCTGCAACAATGTCATCCTGTCTCCGCCGGGACATTGTTTGGGAATTCCCAACCTGTTACAGATTATTCTATTCCCTAGCTAGAATAATACAAAACCACACAACCACCAATAATATAAACCTTAGATTGGATATGTGTATACCATAAAATTTAATCATTTACTTCAAGCTTCAAAGTACTATGTAATAAGTATCTTTCAATTTACACATACTACGCAACTTAGGACATAATGTCTTAAAAAGTGCAAGATATATTTGTGAATGAATACTGAAAAGGTCAGTTATGTCCAGTACCGCTAAGTCTCATTTTACATCATGTTACTCAGAAGTATGTAACCATATATTTGAGTTGAACATGTCTTTGCTGATGTCGTCATGTCGGTAATTACGAAACACGACAAGTTTAGTGTTATAAACACACTATAAAATAATTTGTAAAGAAGTAACTCGGAAACTCCCACAGTTAAACATACAACAGACGTAATTTAATAGCATTTCATCCATCAGATAAAATGAACAGAGAACAGCATCTGTCTAGAATCTGGATCTAGATCTAGACATGCTAGATAACACGATGAGTAACAGGATCAGTGATTGAACACAAAATAGCTCACAGTTAAACAAACTGCACCGTATGACTAGCGGGAGTACAAATGGATTACTTCCGAAGCGAATCGTATCATCCAAGGAGAGATAAATGTGTCATGAACGAACTGTAGGTAATACAAGATCTATTAACGTTGAATTGAACGCATAACAGGTAGCATGCTATAAATAGAAAAGTTAAATATCGGTTAATAGCAGCAATATTGGAAATCGTCGAGCCACCTGAAGGTATGACGTCATCGTTGCCCATGGAAATCAGTGACACCAAAGGAATCATCGACGCTTTGCTGACAGGAAGTTCCTATTTTGTCAAGGAGGCTATAGAGTACAGCCATGTTAATAGTGTAACTGTTACATAAAACCTCAGAAGGTCTTATCATATTTTTTTTTATGGAAATAGCCGGCAAACGAGCTGACGATCCAACTGATGGTAAGTGGCTATCGTCGCCCATGGACATCAGCAACACCAAAGGCATCACTGATGTTGCCTTTGATAATTACAAAGTTGTTACTTACTTGTGTGCCTAACTGAAATACCAACCTCGGGAAGAATGCATATCTAACATGGTGTTACGTTGGCAGAATTTACTATTGAGTGTTTTATGAGTTCGCGTGGTGACCTTTCGAAGCAGCAAAAGTTTAATGGACGGCTTTTAGGGAATGTTAGAAAATGTCTACGATGAATGCTTACAATACCATTCGTCTATTTCAAAAAACCTGCAACCAAGCACTTGGTCTTACTCATCGGGTGAAAGAACCATAGAATTTCCCATGTCGCCGCTGGCAGCCAGCCAACTATAAAACGAGACGCCGAAATGGAAGATAACCCCACCCCGTAAGCAGAATTTATACGACGCTCGAGTTCCGGATTCAGACACGCCAACGTTTTTGCCAATGTTCATGTCTAAGTGCGTATTGATATATTGTTATGGGCTGCGGAAGTACTTGTAATACTACACTGTCTGAGATTACAGTTATCACTGAAGCTAAGCCCAGGAGATGATTGATTGGCAAAAGAAGCAGAGCTAAAATTCGTTGTGATTTCTGGAATCCTGGAGTTCACATTTCAGACAAAAAACATTTTTTATGCGTATTAGTTGGTTGGTTAATGTGACCAAAGATTTTGATAATGTTTTTTTAGGACTACTTGCCTAATTACGTAGAAGTGACAGCTAAATTACGCCTACAGAATGCATGGTCAAGAGACCTTTTTAAAAAGAACTTCATACTAACCACGATGCAAAAATATATTGGGAACAATTCTCGTAACATTAATTTGTCAATTTTATCACAAAATTTTACGAGTAATACGAGTAACTTCTGTGTAAATATCAGGCGAAGTACTTATATGGATTTCCTTTTGGCACGAAACCAGAATTTTGTACATGCGAGCTTGAAAAACGTAGATTAATCATAGCACGATATTATTTTCTGTGACTCGTATGACGGTTAATGGTAATATAGAAGATTTCAACCAAAACTAAAATAATAGTGACATTATAATATATTTTTGGTATAAGCAATCGTTCGGCTTTTAATTAATGTGGCTTAGTATCCAAAGTGGTCCAGGTGAACCCCCCACGGGAGACTCGACGGGGGTCTACGTTGAGATCCACTCACAATTCCATACTTAGATCTAATCTTTACATATTTTTTTGTCGATTTTTGGGAATATGGTAAAAATGTAGCAGGGGGTTCACCGGAATTAGCTAAATTTTGAAAGTGCTCAGTGAAAAAAAAGTGTGAAACCTCTGTTCTAGTCATATTTGGAGATTGTAACATAAAAAGTTAAGGACTGTTAAAGTACAGGAAAACATAGACCATAATAAAGATAACAAGATTTAAAGAAAAGTGCCTCATTGCATTTGGGAAATATGATTCTGCTTGAACCATATTTAACGTTTTTCGATGTAGTTTATTACTTCCATAATTTATCAAACTTATCAACGTCCATAAGTTACAATAGATATAATATCTTTAATGATTTAAAACTTTCATAAAAATGAACTCATAACAAACAAAGGCTTCTCTCTCATAAAATAATATTCCTCGAAATGAGAAATTTTGGACGTTTTAAAAACAGAATTACCTGAAGCGAAGCGGTCAAAGCCCGACATGACCGTTGGTAATGAAGTAATTGAAATATTTATAAGAAACGTAATACAAAGCGGTGTATGCTATCGCGTGGCAAAGAATGAATAAATTAAAAAAGATGAAAGTAACTTAACAGTAACAATCGCTTTTACTAAGAATAGTTTACTTTGTTTACCTAACGCTTGGAATATTCATTTGTCATGTTTTACGCATGTAGTCTTTGTAGGAAGTTTTTCAACCTTGTTGCCTTTAATCAATACGATGTTATGTTTACTAACAAAGATTTCTTTTCATAACATTGTGTATTGTTATGTTATGTAAGCTCATCTATTAATCGTACTATTGACTGCTTCGAATACTGTGTTTTCATTAATGGCGTGGGATTTCATAATAATGAAGACGCTAATTATTGCAGCATGTGGAAGTCTTTAACCACCATAAGGCCGTTCTACACGTACGTACGTACTTAAGTTCTAGTAATAATTAGAAAGTAATTATTATTCATCAAAAACTGATATCCATTATTCCTTTGCTAGTTTTCTACTAAGTGTTTCACACAAAAGTGTTACAGAAAATAATTAAGGATCTGGAACCTAAGAATAACTTACAGTTCATCCTAATAGTACCAAAGAAAATGGATATTCCACAATAGGGCTCCCTCTGTCCGTAATTTTGGGACATAATGGTGTTGGATGGTATGACATAAGAATTGATTCGTTTCCCAGAATATGAGATTTACTCATTGATAACGTCATGGTATTATAAACAGACTCCGTGTTTACTTCGCTAATGAAAATCTGGCAAGCGTATTGTATGCACTTACAAATAATTTATTTCTCAAACGTTAGTTCCTAAGATAATTCCTAGTTTTATTGTTTGTATCTTTAAAATGTTTCCATTTAAATAAGTGTGATCCAAATGATCCAATGTCATGTTTAAAATGATAAATTGAAATGTGATTTAAATACTTATATTGTTACACAAGCACGGACCTAAAAAAAGACGGACGTAATCCCAAGAACAAATTCAGTGAAGCACCCATAGTAATACCAATTCTCTATTCGTACTAGTACACACACCCACACATTGACACTTCACTGCTTCAATCGCGAATCAAAAATTACGCATGCATGGTAAGCGGGCGACCATTGCTATGCTTCACTCTCGATTAGACGAGGTTACACGTCCGTCTGTTTTTCAGGTCCGTGTACAGAAGTTGGAATAAGTTATTTGATTAGTACTAGAAAAACAGAAATATACTGCGCAATAAACGAAAAACTACGTTAAAACAGTACTATTATCTTGAAACAAAAGCCAACCGCTGAAAGTTTATAAACAATGGCAATGGAAAATGCTTTTGTTCAAAAGAACACAGAGATACCCTAAAATGTTGTAAGGAAAGAAGTAAAAAGAAGAAATTATTATAATTTAATACGTTCTTTTCTCATGTAATATAAAAAAATTATAGTAGAAGAATCATGTGATTGGCTATGTTGATAACACGATTATAGTAATGAAGGCTATTCGAAGTAAAAATGTTATTGATTGAGTAAATGAAGAGTACGCACTTGATGATTCCGTCTTCGATGTAGACGTCAGCATCTTCCATGCCATCGTCGTTGATGACCTTCCCATTCTTGATGAGAAGGCGGTTTTGAGAGCTCTGGAACAAGGAAATATGCTGTTTAGATGGAAAATTGATGTAAATAAGATAAAAGACAATGGTAAGAAGTTTAACCTCTTCATTTTCTAATTCCATTCAAAAATAGATGATTTTGCAGCTAAGGCCGGCGAAAGTTTTCAGAAATAACAAAGCAAATAATATACAACTAGTTCACGAGTATATAGTGCCTGTGTAATGCTACCATTTTCCACTATGAGAAATTAAACATTACTGTTGAAGATAAGTTTAAAAATGAAGCAACATACAGAATACAGCAACAGAATTACAGTACAGTAATTACAGAATGAAGCAACATTATTATACAGGAAAACCTTAGAAATTACGTTTAAAAATTTCAACGAAATGAAAAACGCGGATAAGATTGATCTTATATTATGAGGATATGATTTGAATTTCTTAAAAACGCTTAACTTTAATGTAGATACTTAACTTTATTGTAGATACTTCATAATACATACAATATAATAATATATTATTCGTTTTTAATTGTTACTAACAAAAGTTTTAAGTGTTATTAACTAAATCAGTGGTGATATTATTTCGTTCATTACGACATGGAACATAAACATGTAGCTTAACAAAACTAGATCTGAAGGGACTCGTATAATGTTGGTAACTTGGTACAACTGGAATCTGGATTAACTGGATTTTGACTGCACACACACACTGCAGCACAAGGACAAACAATCCTTGACCTTAAGAACTCGCTGGAAGAAATCATGCGATCTATTTGTGTAAATGTGTAGGTGTCAATGATATATTGATCACGAAGTGGAGTGACGATGATTCTTTGTAAAAAATATTATTGTTATACAGATTAGTATCTTTAATATTTAAAATAAAAAGCTTTTTAAGACTAAACAAAAATGTTAAGTTTTTGACACATTTGAAACACGTCTACACCCTACCCGCTTTTTTAAAAAACAACCTATCTATTTGAAGAATAAAGAATTTTAGTCTATGGGTCACTTACAGACTAAGGGGCCGTTAATTAGTGCCTTATTTCTAATCAGCAATCTGAATTTGTAAATTTTCACCGCTTCCAAAAAAAACTACAACTACGTAGTTATTTTAAACGAGTAACCGCCCTCGCTTTGCTTCGGTTTTCTTATTTTTTACACCTTGGGTTACATTATTGGAGTTTTATTAAGGATCCCTAATTTTTTTGAAAATATAATATAGCCTATGTTACTCGGGGATAGTGTAGCTTCCCAACAGTGAAAGAATTTTTCAAATCGGTTCAGTAGTTTCGGAGCCTATTCAATGCAAACAAAAAATCAAATCTTTCCTCTTTATATTAGTATAGAAGACTAGGAATGCTAAGTTTAAGTAACTCTAAGTAGGTACAAGACAAAAAATCTTACTTTAATATTAATTCCGGACACGGACAACCCAGTGGAATCGACAGTCATTGTGAAAGCAATTTCCTTTTAAAATACAGATAAAATATTTCGCGACGTCGCGTCCGAGCGACAGCGCCCCTCGCGGCACAGACTGAAACTGAAATGTGGCGCCAAAAATAGGCATTTCCCTCCTCGCCACCCCTCGAAACGTTTTGTTTTCACATGCACTGCTATGGAGCTATGAGAAATGTGTTTAATGGTTGTTGGTGTGAAGTGTGAGTTAGCGGGAATTTTGTAAGAGTTGAGGGTGTGATACAGATCTTTATTGTATCGCATTGTGTGGTTAGGGGTGAAAACTGAAAAAGATGTTGAAGAAACACCTTTTTTATCATTTTCTGTTTTTGCTAAACTAAAAAACTAAAACTGAAAAAAATGTGTTTCAATGAAATTTTTGTTAACTCCATCAAATGCATGTTTTTTAATTAGGTAGGTACTCATTCGTTAATTGTACATTTTGAGACCATACACTTTAAAGATACTATACTGGAAGGACTGGGTACGAATTTAAGTATACTTTCAATAGTCTATTATCATGGAACCTGCATAGTGTAAAGCAATAAAAAAACATGAAACTGCAGCAGAAACAGCGCATCTGGTGGCTATTTCCAGTTTCCAGAACGCTGCACGATAAAATTAGAATTTATAGGAAACTATCCATCAGCTTCTGTCAATAAGCCATCGGGTCGGGTCGAATTATGTAGACATCGAGCATTTATGTTGTTTTGTTTTTGCGGTAAAATCACAGAAGACATAATAGTACTTTGGTAAAACTACTTATAATAAGTACTATTATTTCTTCTGTGGTAAAACTATTATGTAGTTGATAGGTTATCGTTGTCCTATTCTGGCCGCGTCTGTCTGTCTGTATCAACGCGACAAACTCAAAAATTACCGATCGGATTTTTGTACGGTTTTCACCAATAGCTAGTGTGATTCCTGAGGAAGGTGTAGGTATATAATTCATTATGTTTTAGTGGGTTTAAATGGAAAAGTGATTCTATTCAAGTGGCCGTATAGTCAGTCAACTTCTCATAGATATTCTTTAACGGATTAATGAATTTTCCAACACAATCCCTTTAGTATACAACAGAATTCTTCTAAGCCAGCATCATGTATAAAACGAAACACTACACCACAGAACAGATAATAGTACCTACTAGGTCGCACAGACTATGACTACTATCTTGGGTGGTAAATATGCGTCTATCGTGGAGGGAAACAAAGACTAACAACAAAGTTCATTCTCTACGTACTAGCGAAACACTCTGGTACCTACGTGTAGCATTGTGAGAATGAAAACTACTGTATTATGTTCTATAGTACACATATACTGCAGAATGTAGATAGAACGATGAGTGAACAACAACAATGTGAAAATACTTAAGTAAAGTTCCTGAGCACACACTCCAAAATGCGTCCTGTAGAATGCCGAGAGGGTGGCTACTCTGCGCCAGTGTGCGAGGCTTTGCAGGTTGGTTACTACCAAATCTGGGTCGTCAATGAGCCTCATCGCCTCTCCATCGAATCTAAGGCTGAAAGGTGACATTTTGCGGCACCGGCCCAAATGTGACAGCAGCACTCCACACATGGGCGAACCTGAGCTTTATACAGTGTCAAAATCTGCCTCGGTGTGAAGTACTGCCGCACCCTCGCAAGAACCCCGAGTTTTCTTGCAGCCACTTTAGCTTTGGATACGATGAACCGCCCATAGTTCAGGTTCGAGGAAATTTCGACTCCCAATAACTGTAGGCGGTCGGTGCATTTAGGGATACATTCCGAAAAGTGGGAGCCAAGGTGAATGAGCTCCGTTTTGCGGTGAACAGACACGTCTGGGTTTTAGTGGCGTTGAATCTCACAAGATTGGCAGCGCCCCAATCGGACACTGCCCGGAGTGCGAGATTCACACGATCCAACATAGCCTCTCTTTCAGACCATATTTCTTCCCTACTGGCTCGAGCACAGGGCAGGTATCTCTCCACTACTGTGCTGTCATCTGCGTACGCATAAATACCGGGCATAAGCAATGATGTGCAGCAGGAATAGAGTGGCGGAAGAACGGATCCCTGAGGAACTCCAGCGTTTGTAGCCATCGATTGCGATGAACTACCATCGACAACAACGCAGAGAAACCTTTCACTCAGAAAGTCCTTAACCCACCCGATAAGGTCAGGGGATATGCCATAACCTGAAAGCTTGCTTAAAAGGCTTGCGTGCCAGACCCTATCGAAGGCCTTCGAGACATCGAGAGAAACGGCAAGTGCCTCCCCGTTTTTCTCGAGGGCCTCGCCCCATATGTGTGTGGCATACGCTAGAAGATCTCCAGTCGATCGATTTCCTAATCTTAATTTTTGAAACGCAACCAAGCTCAGCATTGGGATAATTATGGGCTGTAACTATAACAGTCATGACATACCTAAAATGTAAAATAATTTAATCTTCAATCTGTACATCTCAATAATTAAGCGTAATTTCAAGCTATAACTTTCATATACGTCTGGATCCCTAATTACCCCCCCGCCCCCCTGCCACTCGAAAGAAATTCTACAACATTGAAATAAACACGCTCTGACTGGATTAACCAAATCGAGAAAAACGGGAGCGTAGGAAAAGTCGATTCAAAATCAACTTTCACTCGGTAACATCTCGATCAATATCGTGCCTGTTGTAATCTAATTGTAATCGATTAGGTATGCGTATCGTAATTATTGTAATTGTTGGATCGTTAAAAAGCAAAAACAGTTCTGTGTGATTGGCATTTAACGGTTCAGAATGGAATATTAATATTATGACTTTATTAGTCTTACGACTCTTACGCCCCAACTCAAAGTCACTAACGGTTACTTAAATCGCTCCTTAGTACAGAATTTGTTCAGTGATTCTTTACTAAGTAAAGATTAAAGTAACCGTTAGTGACTCTGAGTGACGTTTTTTTCGAAGTTCAGCTTTCGTTGACAGATTTAACGTAAAAGTTGAATTTGTAAAAAAGTTATTCTCATACATATTCATTAAGTATAACGACTACTAGGTATTTAATAAGTCGGTTGTGCTAGTGATATTAAAATTAAAATAAATTATCATGTGACGTATAAATGGTTAGAATAATTAATTAATTTAATTCTTGTTTAGTTAATGAGAGAAAACATGCATAAAATAAAAAAATGCTGATATTCATACGTAAGTATATGAAAATAAAGTGAAATATGAATGGAAACATATTTTCAAAGAAAATCTGACGCAGATGAAACACGGAAACAGAATGCTGTCAGCTGTATACTTCACATTATAATAGAACTTTGAAGTAAAACTGTAGCAGTATTAATAAAATCGAAGCACTTTAGGGACGTGTAATAAAGATACATGTTAGGGCTGCCGTGTCTCTTCACTATAAATAATGAACTCAGTCCAGTAGTTATAAATTAAAACCGCTGGTAAAAATAATATTATTATGTAACAGTTACGTAAGCATTTCTATTTGTACAACCTCAAAGGAATTAAAGGGAATGAACGTTGTAACCGTCAACCTTACTGACGTTGACAAATTAAAAGTTAGTTAAGTTTTGTGTATGAAGGCACCTGCTTGAATCAATAGTAAAAGTCCAGCGACGGATCTCTTGGATTCTACGAGTACAACTCTTGGCCGATGCATCCGATAAGAAGAGTCATGAAGAAAAACTAATTTAGAATAAGGAATATGTCAATCTATTTGGAACATACGTAGTGCAAAACATTCTACTGTTCTGATTATTGGTGTGAACGTGAGGAGAATTGGAAATACTTATATCATGGAGTAAAAGGAATATTATTCAAATAAACTGTCTCCATCCATCCATCCATCAGCCTTTTGAGGTCCACTGTTGGACATAGGCCTTCCCTAATCCACTACGCCACTCAGACCAGTCCTGAGCCTTCTAAATCCAGCGGATACCCTCTGTCTTCATCAGGTCGTACCGACCTGACGACTTGAAGAATAAACTGTCTGTCTATACGTTTCTCCTACATGTAAATAGTTGTCAAACCTGAAGGAAGCTCACCGTCGCCCAATGATTCCAGCAGGCAGCAACACAAAATTGTTTGTGACCCAGGAATGAAGACATTTTTCGTGATGTTCTTCAATGAGTAGCCCTATTTATGTCCTCCACACTCTTTATGTGAAATTTTCGAAAAGATAATGCGTTTATTCAAGTCGCCATATTATTATGCAAAGTGAGCTGTTTAATCGCTATTTAAAATATAATTCTGTTTAAAGACCCGTTTTTAGGGTTCCGAAGTAAAATCGGAACCCTTATGGTTTCCTCGTGCCCGTCCGTTCGTCCGTCCGTCTGTCCGAGGCACAGCGCCGAGACTCTTATAAAATTAATGAATAAAATATTGAAAAATTATTCACGTTCCCTACATGTAACATGAGGATGAATTTTTTCGTTACGTACCCCATAGTGTGGGGTATCATTGAAAAGGTCTTTCAAAAATAGTATGGGTCTTATCAGATAATTTTTGGATTTAGGGGTTCGTTTGCGAAATATTTGGCTTTAAAGTGCTAATTTTGGTTAGACGCAAGTGGAGTTGGACTAGTGAAAAAATTCTGGAAAACAGGTTAGGGGCCGTCCATTAATCACGTGACCTTTTTTTAGCATTTTTTAACCCCCCCTCCCCCTTGGTGATATGTAGTGAGGTTTAAGACTACCCCCCCCCCCCTCCCCCAACATCACGTGTATTTTTAGTACCTACAAAGAATCTTAAAATTTTTAGAATATTATCTTTAAATACAGGTATAAACTATAATCTTATTTTATTCTGAAATTAAGGACCATGATAAAAATGTCTAGACTAGGTTGCAAGTTGTTTTTGATTGCCATAAAAATAATGATAAACGAAGGGTGTAATCATGCGAAAATCATGTATTGTATTATTACAAGAACATATTGTACTAGTACATGAACATATTTATTGTGTATTGTCCTCGGACTACGGATTAGCAAGATATTCTTCAATACTAATAACTGGATAAGCATCTTGCAGTACTTTTATAATACTGAGTACTTCTATCTCTCAAGAAAGTGATATGAAATTGAGTGCCGATGACCTTTTTTTAAAAGCTCGTAATGTGATCCTCGTAAGTACTCGATACTGAGTAGTATCGATACTTTAGGGCCGATACTTTTTGGGTATCGATACCTTACCCTCAATACCGCACGAGTACTCGGTATCGATACCAGAGGCCGATACATCGAACCCTAGCGAAGTGGCGACAGCATGTCAAGCCGGGCAGTCGGTGGCGGCGCGTGAGGCCTTCGTTCGTTGCCTGACAACGGCAAGTCAAAGTCACACTACACGCTGCTTTTGTATTTAAAAATCGCGCGTTTGACGAAAAAATAAATACACGTGATATCTTACTACACCCCCCCTCCCCCTTGTGCCATTTTCGTGATTTTTGTCAAACCCCTCCCCCCCTTTCAAGCCTCACGTGATTAATGGACGGCCCCTTATAAATTATGATCAATTTATAAAAAAAAACTACCACGACTGTGTTAGTATAAGTAGTAAATGAGTAATAGTCAATAAACTTACTACTTCGGAACCCTGCATTGCGCGTGGCCTGATACGCACATCTCCGGTTTTTTTTTATATTACGTATACGTATTATATATATACGCATTATATATATACGTACATGAAACATTATATTCTACTGTATGTATTTGACAACCCTAAGGGCATGCATACGCAATTACATTACATAACACACAAAAACGCCAAAATCTCTCCCACGCTCAACTTTCTCCTGATAAACAAAGAGATTATCACCGATTCACATGCCAATCTTGCGCACAGTGTTATCTCGTTTATGAACTTCTTGGAGACTAATTTACCATAGACATATTATTTGTGAGACCCATGATCTAATTACTCTATTTGCTTGATTCAACGCCATATAAAATGATTTATGGGTATGGTAAACTTTTATATTCCTAATGGGTCTAAAGTTAAATATCACGGAATTAAAAAAAAGTCTAGAAATTAGATGCGGCACATTGTGATTTTTGTAACCAAATCTTTAACACTAAATTATTACTAATAGGAATTTACATTTTCAATAATCAAAAACTCCGATCACCTACTCAGAGAGGACAGAACAAAATATCTTTGTCACATTAAAAGTATGTTAGACTTAATAACAGCTTAAGCGATCGTTAATCCAATGTTTATGCAGCTAAAAGTGCTTTTAGCGTCGAGATCAAGTTACTAAAACGGTTTCACGCTCGACTGGGAATTACTGCTCGTATTGGATTATTAAGCACTTATATGTATAACTATAAGTAGAAACTAAGGCTGTAGAAGAAGTATAAGTACTTAATACTATACCGATATGAAACATCAGTATTCAGCAGGCGAATGTTTGTGAACCGTTACATGTATATGTTGCCGGAAAATAACAAGAACCGCAAAATAAATTTCCTAGGAAATGTATAAACCTTCGTAAGATTTTATACGAGAGATAAATTGTATTATAAATATATATAATTGTATAAATATAGATAATTATATAATATAATATAGATAATTGTATAAATTTCTTAGAAATTTATAAATTTGCGGTTCTTGTTATTTTTCCTGTGACATATAGAATGCATCATAGTAGTCGGTAACTTAATAAAAAAATAAAAGTCCTAAAGCACGGAGGTAAAATCGCCGGTAGAGCTCTAGTAATACATAATTATCAGTCAAGAGTCCCACTCCCAAGTACCCCCAAGCTCCCACCCAACTCATGGGTATGACGTGCTCAATCTACACTTGCGTTGGTAAAATCAGTCATTTTCTTCGCACGGTGAACAATGTAGATAACTACCTCAATTATGAGGAGAAAGACCCGTAGCTTGTAGTCTTAGGTCGTTGGGTTGGAAATAAATAATTGACATAAAAGAAAAACAAACCTAAGTACTAAATATATTTTATTTTGTAATTTTTTTATAAAATTTTGTAAGTACCTATTTGACAACGTTGTTCTTTATAAGTATTACATAAAAAATGTTTTGGTTTGGATTCGATTTTAAGTATGTATGAGCATTATGTATGTATTTACAGTATTAATTGAGTCTGTTTGAAATAAATAATCTCAAAAATTTCTACACTATTCTCATGCGATTTTTATCCATAAATAAATTGATCCACGATTCCACGATGAAGATAAGTATTGGATAAACTTTTACCAATCTACATTCTACACTATAACAGTACATCTACTACTGATAACAGTAATTATACTCATTATACACCAATAGGCAACCTATTAAAATGTGGTGATATCTGTATACTAATCTGTAACATCCACTGCCGCGGCTACTGCAATAAAATATGCAATAAAGTAAAAAACAATAAACAATAAACAGTAATGTACAGTGATAACGGTACAATGACGGCTGCATTTTATTGGTATCGGTATTGCATAACGACAGTCATTGAACAATGTCAAGTGCATGTTATAAGTCCTTGTCCAAGTATCGAAGATATCATGATATTGTTGGAGATGTATTAATATGATATTTTTCACTGGGATTAATGATACGACTCTAGTATAAAGTATCATATCATGATACTGGGAAATGTTATTGTGATATTTTTGCTGAGTATTAATGATACGACTTTAGTATAAAAAATTAAAAATATTGTATTGGACAGGATGTTTTTATGTCTCGAACTAAGACAGCGTGCAAATTGAATGTTGTGCAGATTCGCGTCCTTTGCATTTCTTCCTACGAGTTTGTAGTTCATTGAGATGAGATCGTATTATGGATGGGCATGGTAGGTGTATCTCTATATTTTATGATTTAAAATTTAACTCATCTTTCATTTTTCTTTGAGAAGAATCCTATCTTTTTCTTTAATTTGGTGAAAAATTAAAAACGTCTATAATTTGTCTTTCAGGGTAAACTAGGGTCAGGTTCCCCATCCCCAGGCAACGTTAGGTAATTTTATTGATTTGTTAACTCTGCTATCAACCGGCAACAAAGAAAAAAACTAAGGCTCTTATAAATAATCATAAAATTGTAAACCATTTTGATCTTGATTATGTTTAGTCCCACACCTACGCTTTCAATATAACTTATGCCAAAACGAGACAGCATTTAAGGCATAAAATACGATGATATAAGGCCGTGTGCGTCCAGTACACATTACCCAAGGTTACTGAGTCACAATGGTGATTTCATGTGGATTTATATGGTGAGGTGGACAATGATAGCTACGGCAATGGACTCGTGAATGAATGACGGGCTTTATGTAAGAATCCATTGATTGATTAGCGTTGATTTGTTCAGATTTTTTTTACTTCTATGCCTATAACAGATGTACAGTATTTTGTGTGCAGTATGAAGTCAGTACTCAGTCATGAAGGGCTAATAGCCCGGTGGTTTGTGTCGATTCTTAAGTGATCGATAAAGTTAAGCAACATCGGGCGCAATCGGTAGTTGATGGTTAACCACTAGGCAAATATGTCAATAAGATAACAGTCGTTCAGCGATGTAGGAGACCCTTGGTCTACCCCATAGTGTTGGGTATCGTTGAACATTTATACATCGCAAGGAAATAAAGGAATCTGTGATTTGATCAACTGCCTAAGGGATTTTATCACATTGCGAGATTTGATCAAATCCCTTAGGGAATTGATCAAATTTCGGATTCCCTCATTTTCCTGAGACACATTAGTGGCCCATTCGACACGCACTTGGCCAATGTTTACTAAATGTTTTTGTCAAGCTATGTTGTCAAATTTAATTTGGGGGCCACATTTGATCCCGACATACATTTTATCTGTACTATGAGTTAGTTCCTGTGTTTGTTGACTAGTTAGTGACTGTGACAATGGGATTATGTATAATATCAAGGGCGCGTTGTCACCTCTATTGTAAGGCTGGATGGATTGTCTTCGTGACATTTACCGCGATAGGAATTTGTAAGGCATCGTCAAGCGACCCACCTTATCTGTTCTTATTTTTTTTAAGTTTAAGGAGAAAATATCTTCTACATAAATATATCTATAGCATAATTATTGTTATGAGATAACTAGGTTCATTTATTATTGACTATTCAATTAAAAAATAAATAAACTGCGATTGTGATGTTATTATAACAAATATAATGAAGCCCAAATATTTATCACGAAATTATTGATAAGGAAACTGTCAAATGTTTTTTTATAACTACGTTACTAATAATGGACACTTATTTAATAATATTATTGATTTAACCTTTTAAAAATGAAATTTATTGTAGAATTTTTACCGCAGAGCAGGATTCCTTAGTTAATTAAAAGTTATTTACTTAAATTATATTATAGTTATAATTCTACTTACATCTTCCATAATTAAATTCACAACACTAGAAGTGAGTAACACAAGTGTCCAACTGACAATATCAAATGTAACAATAAACACATTACCGTATGACTTTAAACACCTTTATTATCTAATCTGTGTTTTGTCTTTTTATAAACACTTTAACCATATCAAATAAAGTTATAAAAGCAAGTGTTGTTCCAATTCTGTTACTATTTGAGATTAACCGTTGCATCGGATTATAGTTATTTTTTTTGACGTGATAACGTCTTATAAATTTCTTGACTCGGGTGTCATTCACGAAAACTGTGTAAAATTTGCCGGAACGTTACCATGCGCGCGCGAGAGAGAGGCTCGCTCGACCGGCGCGCGCCTTGCGTCTCTCTTCTACGCGAGCGTTTCTGGCGTCAACGAATTATGTCAGTGAATTATGAATTTAAAATTGTGATTTTCATTTAATTCTATGTTCCAAAAACTTATACCACGAACAGACATTGTCACGTTAAATCTCCGTCCGTATACCGACTTTACAGACAACCATTTTTTATGGAAATAATTCAGTTCATAGTGATCGATTTGGGTACGATTTTCGTCAGCAAATATTTATTTAATGTGATAAAATAATTTATCACATAGATACATTATTTTTCGTTACATTACAGATAAATAATTATTTATCGTTTTTATGGCGTGTTAATCTGTGTGATGTGTAATGTTTTACTTGTTGGTAACTTACATTTTGTGGGATTTTTTATCAAGCACTAAGCGGTTTGCCCACAGCTTTGGCCACGTTTTCCGGGATAATAAGTATCCCATGTCTTACTCCAGATTATGGTCTATCTGTGTGCTAAATTTCATGAAAATCCGTTATAATGTAGTATAACAATAATATTATGATAATTATTATAATGTAAAATAGAGGTAGATATATACGTCACTAATGCGCCGACGATGAAGAGCGTAAGAACTGGCAATTGACCGTTCTACTCGTAGTCGCTCTGTCAGTACAAGACGATACGCACGCTTTTGTTGTTGTCAGAAGTGCTTGACATTTGACGTACAGCGTTAAAATGCCTGTATTATACCAATGTGATTGGTGTAGTGAAACAAAATATAAAGGTGTGTGTGTTGTAGCTCTTTTCGGAACAGATTTTTGGTTGATTTGTAAGGGCATAACGTATCTATATTTAAATATCATAGTTATAAAGTAGTTTTTGCGTGAAAGAGTACCAAACATCATTATAAGCTTTCACATTTATAATCTATACTAATATTATAAAGCTGAAGAGTTTGGTTGAACGCGCTAATCTCAGGAACTACTGGTTCGAATTGAGAAATTATTTTTGTGTTTGATAGTCCATTTATCGAGGAAGGCTATAGGCTATATAACATCATATATTTTAGTAGTTAGTTTTTTCCACAAATTAACGTTGTTAAAACCGCGGGGCACAGCTAGTACATATATTATATATGTATGTAGTATATGTAAAACAAGGATAGGATTGAATCTTTGAAATTTTACTAGTATAAACGACTAAGGGTGGCTTGAATAGCGCAGAATTAAATGAAGAAAGTCGTTGTCTACAAAAGTCCCCTAATGGAAGACGGCTGGTTTTTCCTCGCGGGCGAAGTCTATAACTAAGGTAATATAGCAACAAAACAGTTGCGAAGGACTGGCGTCAGGTGTCGCTGGCTTCGCAGAAACGAATTAACATGAGGGCTTGGGGCTGACCCTTTGTGGGGAGCATACTTAGTGCTTGCAAAGAACTACAAAGTCGTTAACTTTTTGCTACTGTTAGGAATAACGCACTTAATTAGCCCTGCCACTTTGTTGTGATAACTTTGGTATTTAAATAATTATAATTATTTTAATATACGAATAAATATTTCATAATAATGATAGATTGAAAAAAATATAATTTTATAATACAGGCAGTCCTCGTACTTACGGCATGTTAGGTTCTCGAAATACGCGACGTAAATCGAAACGACGTAAGTCGAGACATATTTTTCATATATTTACATGTAAAACTCAAGGGTTAGGATCCACACGGACTCGAAATTAAAAAAGAACTGCATTTATAACAAAGGATATACTGTATACTTTATTATCAAAAGTAAGTTCTTAAAATAATTATATAAGCACTTATGAAATTGCTAGTTATTTTTCCTATGCCGGAAATCGAAACAAATGACGTATGTTTGAGGAATAGTATCAAAAAATTGTTGGACGTGACTTGAAACGACGTAAATCGAAACGACGTAAGTCGAGGACTGCCTGTATTACTAACATTCCATGAGATGTCGTTGAATCACAAATATTTAAGGTTTTTGTCAATACCATTTTGACATTTCAAGAAAAACCAATGAAATGATTTTAGGAGAAATTGATAGCAGGGATAGTATGCATTTGAAATTAATATACCATTATATTGTATTTTTTTCTTTAATCTACGTTTCAATTATATAATTCATGTGTTATATTATTAATAAATACACTACATAAAAATGATTTATTCTGAAGTTTCCAATTTTATGCCTTTTGTGTGTAAGTAAATCTGTAATAGGGTGGATTCCCCAAATACACATTAATAACACATTAGAACAAAATTTTTGGCACAAAACATGACATCAGACCATAGTTTCCAACCCCATTCCCAGTTCACCATGACTCAGTGCTAGTCCCCCAGGAATGATAATATCTGTCTGGGGAAAACAATTTATTTTAATGACTAAAACGTGTATTCTAGACATTTTGTTTCTACCCGCATCTCATTACATATTTATAAGAATGTATTGTATAGGTACTTCCTTTATGTTTCGTCAATTTTTTTTATTAATTATCTATAGAAAAACACTTCACCTTTGTAACCATTGCTGGGTTTGGGTTTGTGACTTAGAACTCAAAAAAAGGGTGGACAAAATACCTATTTAGAAAAAAACATGTTTAGCGTCACTCCCCAAAGAAAGCGTTATGTGTTTGGCGGTGAAAATGTGAAATAATTCACGACATCATTGCATATAACAAAGTTATAAAGAAAACAATCACAGCTAATTAGCTAAGCTTAACAACTTTTTTGAGTTTGTTTATCTATACTAATATATAAAGAGGAAAGATTTGATTTTTAGTTTTCATTGAATAGGCTCCGAAACTACTGAACCGATTTGAGAAATTCTTTCACTGTTGGGAAGCTACACTATCCCCGAGTAACATAGGCTATATTATATTTTCAAATAAATTAGGGATCCTTAATAAAACTCCAATAATGTAACCCAAGGTGTAATAAAATAAGAAAATCGAAGCAAAGCGAGGGCGGTTACTCGTCGTTAATATAATGATGAAATTCGGAGCTATAAATATTTTTTTATAGGCATAAGGGATTACAGGGGAGCAAATCTCGCGCCATAGACATTATCTCGAATACGAAAAATCTTCAAAAAATAGCTAAAACCTAATTTTCTTAATCTCGGGATATCGCGTTCGAGAAAATATATCAATGGCATAATTTGTCGACATTTTTTTGTAGCTGAAGGATTTTGTCTAAGTTCGATACGAGTATTATCTTTAGAACGCGATAATAATTGGTCTCTAGAAACGATACAGACACTTCGATGAGAGCAAGATGTGTCCGGAGAGATGTTTGCGTAAAATCACACCTATATTTAAACAACAAAACAGTTAACACGTAACCTGACGTATTACACAATCGTTAACTAATCGCTAAACCAACATTGTGCCATCTGAACTCTGTTGACCTACTTCTCTTGCCTGCGCCAATTAGGGTTGCCACCTTTTTTTGAAGGTAAAATAGTATTTTTTTTTTCAAAACATGCAAAAAATATAGTTGTACTATTCGGAAATTAAAGGAAAAAAATTGTACACATTTATTTTTAATACTTATTTATTTTTCCATGTGTTTGTTATTAGTCTTAGCTTTGGTTAACAAAGTCTTATTATTTTTAAAATAATAGATAGTAAATAATGTACAAGAACGGTCAATTTAAAGCTGAGGATTACTTGCCGTGACGTATGAGCAACGAACGATGTGAATTCGTTCTGAAATTCCCATGCTGTGTTGCGGGTACATTCCAGTCACAGTTAAAAAAAGCTCGACAACTGAATTACCTATGAAAATATAGTATTATTCGTGCTATATTATTTTTCTATAACATATAGTACAATTGACTGAAATATAGCACGATACTTTATAATATAATACGGGTGGCAACCCTTGTGCCAATGTTTCGCTTTAAGAGTTAAGATAACATATCAGAGTTTCCTAGATCGCTGTTGACTTTTTGAGCTTGGCTAGAATTTGTTAGTCTACAATTTTACAGTTTCCTATTTGAAGTAGAAAATTTCTATATCGACGTTGTGGAGATGGGTAACAAAAATGTAACTTTTTTATACTTTCTGGCAGCAAAAAATAAATTCAAAAGATATTTCTAATATGTATATAAAATTATCGTGTCACGGTGTTAGAAGTTGAACTCCTCCGAAACGGCTCGACCGATTTTCGTGAATCTTAGCGTGTATATCGGCTAGGGTGGAGAATCGGACAACATCTATTTTTCAGCCCCCTAAATGTTAAGGGTGGTCCACCCCTAATTTTATTTTTATTTTTTTAATTACTATTAACTTTTGACAGAACGAAGTCTGTCCGGGCAGCTAGTTAATCTCTAAATATTTAGAACTGGCTACCGCCCGCAGCTTCACCCGCGTGGATTTCGGTGAGTTTTCATAAAACGATATGAATTATAACACCTAAACCTTCCTAAGAAAAGTCAGGAATCCAATCTATTGGTGAAAACCGTACAAAAATCCGTTCGGTAGTTTTTGAGTTTATCACGTTCGTACAGAATGAATGTCATGCACAAAATGAATGAAATGAAGTCTGTCTGTATCACGACAGACAGACTTCATTTTATAATATGTATAGTTTTATTTTAAAAGGTATTCTCCAATCATTTCCTCACTTTAAAAAATACTATTAAAATATCCCGCATGGAATATCCACTACCTAACACAGGAAATGTTTGATTCTGACGACAGATTTTTAAAATATCTTTCCAGTTTTTTGGATTAACTATTTATTGGTTGTAATTTTTAACTGTCTGTTGTCTATTGATGTTACCACCGTATTTTAACGGCACGTTAATCGGGTGATTGACATGACAAAGTACCTACTTACTCGTCTCTTCCTTGTTAAGTGTCGGGGAAACGTTTGTTATTTTTAAATAGGAACGTAATAGGCTCGTGTACCCTACACTAGTCTCGTATGGTTGCATACTTTTTGTTGTTCGAATGTTGCGTGTAAAAATTGACTTATGGCCTTATCGGAATGGCATGAGAGCCATTTTTTTATGAAAATTGCCGGCAAACGAGCTGACGATCCACCTGATGGTAAGTGGCTATCGTCGCACATGGACATCAGCAACACCAAAGGCATCACTGCGTTGCCGGCCAAGGAATAAGAAATAAAAGAAAGAAAGTACCCTAACGTCTGTTCGCAATATTAAATGTACTTTATCTCTAATTTCATAACTACTAATTTCATAACTCATAATTCCTAATTTCATAACATCTGTTACTTACTAGTATAAATTTAAAAATTAAAATAAACCCGCCTGCCATCAAAGAAGCTATCATTATATACCTTTTTGAAATCCTTATGGTGAGCTCTTTAATTTGATACCCATATTGTATTATTCTATTTATTTATATTTTTGATACTTCAAACAATGGCATCTCACAACCACTATATTTGTTTTTGCTAATTTAACTTATCTAAGAAAAATTTTGTTATCAAGACGAATGTAACCATATCTTAATTATATAAATCCGTTCAGCGGTTTGGAAGATCCGAGGTAATAAAGAATATTATACGCATACATATACCTACAAGATACGCGCGAAAAATATAACCCTTTCGGCAGTAGGGTAAAAAGAAATCACATTATTCGTTATTATTTTACTTACCTACATACATTAGATACCTACATTGTAAGTTGTAAGAAAGCAGAAAGTCCAGAATTAGACAAACATGATTTTAAAAGGTTTCAAATTCTTTCATTTTCGAAACTATCTTCATCAAATGGTCTTCGGTACCATCGTTTGTACTAACATAATCGAGCTGGGGATGCAGTCGATAATACTGATATTTCACTGTAGTGTGATGATTGATAAGTACTTTGCGATAAGCCACTCTCCATTGAGTAAGGCTCTATCCTATCAGATAAATCGTGATATAAGTACATACTTGAAACGTCATGTTTTATGTTGATAGCAAATGGTGATGATACGTTAGTAAGATTAAATATTTTGATGGAGTTATCCCGTGGCGTGGCTTCGATGTCGAAGCGTAATCAATTAATTTACAAATCATCCAAGAAAAACATACGGGATGAAATCTATCCTATGTTTTCAAACCCTGGACATGGTCTGTGTGTGTCCAAGATTCAGCTTAATCTGCGAAACTGGTGAAGGAATAGCAAATCTACCTTTATAGGTACCAAGGTTTCTTGAATGTTTTGCAGTCACGGACCACTTTCACAATTTAAACAATTCCACGGACCCTTGTCAATAAATATTTTTGGAAATGAAAAAAGACCCTTATTTATTAAAAAAAAAAAACTTTTTGAATTCATACTCATATCATAATACTATTTGAATTCGCCACCCGACAACGACAATGCGTCTCGTCAAGTTTGCTACACAATTTCCTAATAAATATGATTACAGACTGACCTACTGCAGACCCCTGATACACATATTACGGACTCCTAAGTGGTCCGTGGACCACACTTTAAGAAACCCTGCTTTATAACATGGAGGATAGAGTAGAGGGAGGGCCATCTCTGTGTATGAAAAGTGCCCGTAAAAACGCGTCCAATTACGGGTGACTGCGGTGCGGTCTACAACAGCTATGTTCGAATATCTATTTATCAGACAATAGCGCCATTCATTACGGGTGGCATAACTAAGCAAACTTCATTCCGTCTACAACAGCTATGTTCATATATCTATTTTAAACACGCTAGCGCCATTATGAAATGGCCATTATTGGAACCTCTATTTTCAGTAAACAGCTGGACACTTTTCCAACTTTCTCCTCATATGAGATGGCCCTCCTTTTCTATATTCCATGCTTTATACGCATAGACATAATACTACTAGACTAGGCAAGGTATCTGAGCATATGTAAGTGAAACCGTCACGCTGCGAAGAAAGGCAGGAGGTAAACCTATCCTTGTCTTACTTACGAGTTACGCGAGTCTCCTTGGTATCTTTCTCTTTCTAATAGCGTGACGCAAAGAAGGCCCACTTGTCTAGTCTAGTAGTATTATGTCTATGTTTATACGTCAATAGCTGATTGATTGATATTGTAATGGTAACATCATCGGCTTCGTAGCCATATATCAGAGTTGCCCCACGACTTTGCCTGCGTTTTCATGGAAAATATGTACCCTATGTCTTATTCCAGATCATGGTCTATCTGTATGCTAAATGTTATGAAAATCTGTTCAGTATTTTTTGCGTGAGTTTGTTAACATCTATACAAAAACTCACATTAATGATGTTAGTAGGATTGAAATAACTAGGAAGCGACTAAACTGATTTGTCAACATTGTGTCAGGTCCAGATTAAAATAAACCACATTTATAATCTGCAGTTCACAGTAACATTTTCACCTCGATTTTAACTCTACCAGACGGGGAGTAATTAAAATATCGCGAAGGGGATGGGGAGGGGGAGGGTTGGCTGTTTGTACTGGAAGAACTCGACGCAATTTAATTAGCGAGAAACGGTATTCAAGTACGTTTGTAGAACTTTATGTTAACTAAGCGAGTAGCGGTTGGAAACTAAAATTAAATAAAGGTCATAAAAATGTCACTTTTTAAATTAAATTTCACTACATTATAATGAGGAAAAGTAAGTGAAGAAACAGTGCGCGAAAAGCCTATATAAGGTCACATCTACAGAACTGAATTTTGATAAATATGGAATCAATCTGGAAGCATTTTCCAAATCGGTTCTGGAGTTCTAAGGAAACAAACTTTAAAAATAAATACAACGTAATTACCTCCTTCTTTTTAACCGACTTCAAAAAAGGAGGAGGTTATCAGTACGTCGCGTATAAACATATTTTTTTAACCGACTTCCAAAAAAGGAGGAGGTTCTCAATTCGACTGTATTTTGTTTTTTTATGTTCGTTACCTCAGAACTTTGGACTGGGCAAACCGATTTTGATGATTCTTTTTTTAATCGAAAGCTGGTGGCTGTCATGTGGTCTCATATAAATTTTATTGAGATCTGACAATGGCATCCATGATAAAACCATATAAGTCTTTGTATTAAGTAAGCGCGACAAATGGATGAATAACTCAATGCCATCAAAAACAAAACTTGTAAAAAAAAACCAAGTCTCGCAACTCAGTTCTTCTACCGTAAAAAGTTGTGAGATCCATGTAATACCAAGTCGGTTAATTTATTCAGTTCCTACTTAAGGGTCCTTCTGTCTTAAGTTATTACGTAATTAGCTAACCTAACAAGTAACAACATCTTATAGTGACCATATTATCAATATTAAAAATCTTTTATGTTTTAAATAAATAGATCGACTGGACCATCGCATGAAAACACAATGTATCTCACAAGTAATACCTACATATCATATTAAATTTGATTGTTTAGTGCGATTGCCAAGTCAATCTATTTATTTAAAACATAAAAGATTTTTAATATTGATAATATGGTCACTATAAGATGTTGTTACTTGTTAGGTTAGCTAATTACGTAATAACTTAAGACAGAAGGACCCTTAAGTAGGAACTGAATAAATTAACCGACTTGGTATTACATGGATCTCACAACTTTTTACGGTAGAAGAACTGAGTTGCGAGACTTGGTTTTTTTTTACAAGTTTTGTTTTTGATGGCATTTCATTTCTTTTTGTAGATAGTTCTACTTTTTTTCCTTTTACAAGTTACCTTTGAACATAATTATATCTAGGTACCTATCTACACCTATTATTCCATTATATTATATACAAGTACACTGATTCAGTCACTGCAAATGTTACTTTGTTATACAGGTACAGTGATTAATTAACTGCAAATGTAACTTTGTAATCCTGTATATTTATATGGGATTACAAAGTTATTTATGCAGTTGATGTATCTAGAAAACTGGACCGAAATTGCAAAATATTTTAGTTTTTCCTTGATCTATACACTAAACACTAATTGTGTTCCAAATTTGAAGCTTCTATGTCTACTAGAAGTGCCTTAGAGTTTTGATGATCGGTCAGTCAGTCAGTGAGTGACGAAATTAAGAAACTTTGACTAGTTATAATTCTTAAACTACTGGTTCAAATTGAATGAAATTTGAAATATACCGTGTTTATACAATGCCTGCTTGGTTACTAAAAATTCAGGTTTCTAGCTTTATCCACAACGAAGTTATAGGGTGTCGAAAATGGCCTGAATTGCTTCGAGAAAAGGATGGTACGGCCGTGCCGCTTTTTTGCTCGACTTGGCGGGGGCACTGCCGTGCCCCCAGATATCACGCGAACCGATTTCGATGATTCTTTTTTTAATCGAAAGCAGATGCTTGTCACGTAATCCCACATAAATTTGAACGAGATCTGACAAGTAGTTTTAGAGTAACTTTGAAGTCGGTTATTTTTTGTTAGTAAAATTTAGATTATTCTTTTGTATGTTTTTTGAAGTCGGTTAAAAACAACGCATCTACAACTCTGAACTATAGTCATTCTGTTTACCGGCTTGAGTAGCCAACCATTTCTAAACATTCTCGCAGCGGCCAAGTGTAAATAGATTTCGTTTGTTTATCAACAAATTGTTTAACAACCGGACAGCGGTAAACATTTGCTGGTAGGTAATTGTTGTCAATGTAGTAATGTACTTCATTGTAGTATTGTTTCAGTCAGACTAAAATTGCAAACTATGTAGGAGGGGTGTTACCGACGGATAAACGGTCCTCCGGTTGAATACCTGAAACTAAAAAAAATAACATAAAACATATTTAAAATATACCTACTTATAACTATGTGTCACTAAAATAATAATAAATTATACTTACCTGTTTAGAACCTGTAAAAATATAAAGAGTTAACTAAGTTTGTTAATAATATTATGTAAATTAAATAATTACTTACGTTAATACTAGAATGTAACCTTTGTCTGAATTTTCAATAAAGAAAGTACTAGCCGAAAACTACTGAGAAAAAAGATGACATACCAGTCGACAAATGACACAAGCCCTATATCCGCGAACAAAATTTTTCCCAATATTTTTCGGTTCGGCTTATTCAACCAATATCTCGCCTTTTCTTATTTCGCACCACACTTGACCAGCACCATCACCAACATAGTGGTCCATCGAGCCGGAGCAAGTTAAAAATCGCGAAACAAACATGTCGTTGTTTCAAACCCCGCTGCGAGTGAAAACCCGTGCACAAACGAAAATTGATACAATGACGAAAACGACGGAAGGCGATAAAATCGAATGCAAATCGAACAAAACGGGATTATCGGAGACGGAACACAAATCGGACATCGGGCCGCCACGTACTGTGAAAAAAGATGGCGGCCCCGTCCCAAGCACTCGCGAATCTTGCGCGTCGTCGTGTTCATCTGCCGCACGTCGACTACAAATTGAATACATCGCGGCACAAAAAAGTGCAGAAATAGAAATTAAAGAAGCTGAGATAGCACTGGCGGCAAGTAAGGCTCGCATCGAGAAAGTTTTAATTAAGAAGAAATTGGCGGCTGACTTGGCCGTGATAGAAAAGTGCTCACAAAAGTCAGAAAGTTCATTCAACAGTAAGATTGAAGAATGGTTAGAAAAGTCGGTAGCCGCCCCAGGGTCCTCATTGGAACAACCGACCGATCAGCATCCTTCACACCCAGGGGCAGGCTTGGATACCGCCATCACCGCACTTACAGCAGCACTACGAGATGCCATGGGCACCGAAAACTCAAGAGGCAACCAGGAACTACTGACACGACTGGCCACATCAAAAGATCTGCCACTTTACTTTGGAGATCCCATGGAGTGGCTACAGTTCAAAGAAGCCTTCGAGTCCTCATCGCGCTTGTGTGGCTACACCGACACGGAAAACATATGGAGGCTAAGAAAATGCCTCCGAGGAGAAGCCAAGGAGGCTACAGCTGCACTGCTGATGAGCGCCCCGGCACCTCAGGAGATAATGGACACCCTGGAATTAAAATTTGGACGCCCTGAAGTCATAATGAATAAAATCACTACGCAGTTGAAGAAACTACAACCGTTATCTGGTACATATCATCACGACTTGGTAAATTTTTCTATAAAACTGAAAAACTGTGTTACGGCCACTCGGATGATACATCAATTGGATTATTTACGAAGCCCAGAACTAGTTACAATTGTTACTTCGAAGCTGCCCCCTATACTAATAGCTAAGTGGGTAGAATACCTATACAAAAACAAGCAGGACACACCAAAATTGGAGTTACTTAGTACATTCATACACGAGGAAGCCAAAATGGTAGCAGCAGCAGGTGTGAGTAATATTCATTACTACAGTAATAATAAGAAGAGTGATGGAATGCACAGATTTCATAAACACCAAGATAGTAGGGAGCCAGTATTGATGTGCACGGAGGTCAAGGCCAACACTGTCTCAAGAAAATGTAATTTTTGCAAACGTGACAGTAAACACAGTTTAGCGGACTGTAACAAATTTAAAAGAGCCCTTCGCAAAGATAGATGGCGATATGTAAAATTTAATAAACTGTGTTATAAATGTCTCGGACCTCGTCACGAACCGCAATCACCATGCACAGCTGAAAATTGTGACATCGATGCCTGTGAGAAGCCACATCACCGTCTGCTGCACTGGGTACCGCCGCAGCAAGAACGCCAGCCAGCGACTGACAACAGCTGCTCGCTTCCCGACCACGACGATAAACTAATTGCCAACGTGACAGAACAGCAACGCCCCACGCCTGGAACCCCGCGCGCACCAATGATACTTTTGAAAATAGTGCCGGTTACCATCCACGGCCCCCGAGGTGACGTAGAAACGCACGCTTTGCTTGATGATGGGGCTACAGTGAGCCTCATAGCGGCGGACGTGGCCGATAAGGCCGGCCTGCATGGTGAGTGCTTTACCATGCGAGCGACTAGCGCATGGGACTCCGAGCTGGTATGTAAGACTGAAATAATAAATGTTAATATTAGTAATAATAAAGGTGATAAGTTTAACTTAAAAGTTAGAAAATTAAAAGAATTAAATTTACCTGTACAATATTTCTCTAACGTAGATTGTACGCATTATAATAATTTGTGTAGTGTTAATTATGACCCCTGTAAATCTGTAATTAAACCGAAATTGTTAATAGGTCAAGATAACTATGATTTAATTGCGCCAATTGTTTGTAAAAGGGAGATGCCGGGCGGACCGTTTATCACGAAGACATTACTAGGCTGGTGTATGCACGGAGCCTTACGCTTCGGTGAATCTCGAGGTAAACAACCCCGCAGGCCGCAGCACAGCGGCGCGCGCGTCAGCAACGCGTCGGCGTCGCACGAGCATACAGGTACGTTACAAGAACATACACACTGCATCTCTCACTCAGACAGCGTACACACAAGCGCGCACATAAACACTACCTATTTTGATGAACATAACGACTCATTGCATCACTCAGTCCCTAACACGTTATCAACTACAGATGAAGATTTACATGAATTAATAAAACATTCTTTTTCATTGGATTCGATTGGGTTATGTAACAAACCTCGTCCAAATATTGATGAGCTGAAAGCCATTAATATACTTGACGAGTCGGCCGAATTGGACAACGGTCAGTGGTCAGTCTGTCTTCCTTGGAAGTCCGAAAAGTCCTCTATGCCAGACTCATACCATTTAGCATTAAATAGATTTAAGTCAATTGAAAGAAAAATGTTATTAAATTCGGAATATGAATCACGTTATCGAGAACGTATCGATCATTTATTCAACAACGACTACGCAAGAAAACTCAGCGACTCTGAGTGTAGCAACGCGTCAGCTACTCGCATATGGTATTTGCCTCATTTCGGGGTCGACAACCCGAATAAGAAAAAATTACGATTAGTTTTTGACGCCGCAGCTAAATGTAACCAATTATCACTTAATGACTTTTTGCTTCAGGGACCCGATTTATTAAAGTCATTGTATGGTATAATGTTTAGGTTTCGTGAAAATCCTATTGCAGTAATTGGAGATATAAAAGATATGTTTTTGCGAATAAAGATTAAAAGTAACGATCAAAATGCATTGAGATTTTTATGGAGGGAAAAGGATAGCAATAAAATAATAATATGTGCTATGACGTCACTGATTTTTGGCGCGAATTGTTCCCCCTTTGTAGCGCAGTACATTAACCAGACCAAGAACGCTTCTCGATTTCAGTCCCAAATGCCCGAGGCTGTTCATGCCATACAAAACAATCAGTATATGGATGATTACATTGACAGTTTCACTAATCACGATGTAGCTACAAAAATTGTAAACGAAGTTACCTATATTCATAAGCAAGGTGGATTCGAGATGCGTAACTGGTTGAGTAATGTTCCTACTGTATTGTGTGACCTACCGAAAGAGAACCTTAACGACAAGGCTGTAAGGTTGGATAACGATAGTCAACCGGAACGCGCATTAGGGCTTTTATGGTTTCCGCGTACCGATATGCTAGCATTTGACTTGTCGTTCAAGCGTATCCCGGAGGATATTTTACTTTTAAAAAGAATACCAACAAAACGTGAAATGTTACGTATTGTCATGTCCATTTTTGATATTCACGGTTATTTAGGACCATTTACGATTAAAGGGAAAATATTAATGCGTGAGACTTGGAGAAGTAATATTTTGTGGGACGATGTACTCAATGACGAGTTATACGAGTTATTTCAGGGTTGGATAAAGCAAGCTAATGAAATAAATAATATTAGAATCCCGCGATGGTATTTTCGTGATAATAATAATATAATAAATAATAGCGACAACGCGGAGTTATTGGAACTTCATATTTTTTGCGATGCATCGCCGAGCGCGTACGCAGCTGTCGCGTATTGGCGTAGGGAAAGTAGCGATGGTCACGCGTCTATTTCTTTTATTGCTAGCAAATGCAAAGTAAGTCCTATCAAACCGGTCTCTGTGCCACGGCTCGAACTGCAGGGCGCCGTGTTAGCGTGTAAATTAGGAGATAGCATTAAAAGAGAACATCGTTTACAAGCGAATTCGGTGTACTACTGGACCGATTCGACTACGGTTTTATATTGGATAACCAATCAGTGTCGAACATATAAGATTTTTATAGCTAATAGGCTCGGTGAAATTGACGAGTACAGCAAGGCTAGCGAGTGGAATTATGTACCCAGTGGTTCGAATGTCGCCGATTTAGGAACAAAAACTAACGATCACGTATTGAGCAATGACTCGGAATGGTTCACCGGCCCGTCTTTCTTGCACCAGCCGCGATCTCAATGGCCTACGCGTCCTGGAATAAAAACAATTAGTGACGACGTATTAGAGAAAGTAAACACGGTGTGCGAAAAAGATAACACGTCAGACTTACCAGTTCCGGACCCGAGTCGTTTTTCGAGTTGGTTGCGACTGTTACGTACTACTGCTACAGTTCTTTTGTTCATTGAAAAAATTAAAAGAAAAGTTGTTAACGGGATAGATGATCAATTAATGCGTAAAGCGGAATTACTCTTGCTCCGTCACTCGCAGTTACAATCGTTTCGACATGAAATAAATTTATTAAAATTAAATAATGAGATTCCGCGCGATAGTCGTTTGCGTTCACTTACCCCAATTTTGGATGAGAACACCTTACTACGCGTTGGTAGCCGCATTGGTATCACGAAGGACGTAGCCGAGTTAACCAAGTTTCCTGTCATTTTAGATGGTAAAGATCATATCGCGCGACTTATCGTGATGCATTATCATGTAAATGCAGCTCACTCATCTAACGAAATGGTTGTAAATGAGTTGCGACAAAAATATTGGTTACTCAAACTAAGACCAACAGTTCGTTCTGTTGCTAAAAATTGTTTAGTATGTCGCTTTAATAAAGTTTTACCTAAACCCCCGCGACTAGGTGACTTACCTGAATGTAGACTAACTCATCATCAGAGGCCCTTCACTATGTGTGGCGTAGACCTGTTTGGACCGATGGAGGTGGCTGTAGGTAGGCAGAGATCTCGTAGGTATGGCGTATTATTCACGTGTCTCACAGTGCGTGCCGTACACATTGAGATGGTGCCATCTCTAACAACCGATTCCATGATAATGGCACTGCGGCGTATGGCCGCTCGACGAGGGTGGCCACACACATTGTTCTCTGATAATGGGACTAATTTACGGGGCGCCGATACGGAATTAAAAAGCGCATACCAGGAATTATTATTAAGTAAGCAGCATATAGTGTCTGAAGCACTAAACAAAGGAGTCCGGTGGCAATTTTTACCTCCCATTAGCCCACATATGGCTGGAGCGTGGGAACGTCTGATTCGTAGTGTTAAGACCGCCCTTAGGGTCGTATTAAGGGAGCGAGCTCCGAGGGAAGAAACTTTAACTACTTTCCTATGTGAGGTAGAAAATATGATAAATGGACGTCCATTGACACATGTTTCAGTCGATCCACATGACCCAGAATCCTTGACACCTAATCATTTCTTACTCGGTTCATCTTCCAACTTACCAATAGCAGGCATCTTCGACGATGGCGACCTTTACCTCAAGAAGCAGTGGCGTATAGCACAGCGTCTTGCGGATCTTTTTTGGTCTAGGTGGATGAAGGAAGTTTTACCATCGTTGGCCCCTCGAAAAAAGTGGGACCGCGAGGGCACGCAGCTGAAAGTCGGCGACCTTGTTGTTGTTGTGGATCCAGCTTCGCCGCGCAATGTTTGGCCGAGAGGAGTCGTTCAGAAGGTGTATCCTGGACCAGATGGACGGGTAAGAATTGTTGATGTTAAAACAAACAATGGTGTTAGGAAACGTCCTGCGTCGCGTTTAGCATTGCTTCTTCGTGATGAGTGTCGCCATCACGACACTGAGGGGCAGGATGTTACCGACGGATAAACGGTCCTCCGGTTGAATACCTGAAACTAAAAAAAATAACATAAAACATATTTAAAATATACCTACTTATAACTATGTGTCACTAAAATAATAATAAATTATACTTACCTGTTTAGAACCTGTAAAAATATAAAGAGTTAACTAAGTTTGTTAATAATATTATGTAAATTAAATAATTACTTACGTTAATACTAGAATGTAACCTTTGTCTGAATTTTCAATAAAGAAAGTACTAGCCGAAAACTACTGAGAAAAAAGATGACATACCAGTCGACAAATGACACAAGCCCTATATCCGCGAACAAAATTTTTCCCAATATTTTTCGGTTCGGCTTATTCAACCAATATCTCGCCTTTTCTTATTTCGCACCACACTTGACCAGCACCATCACCAACAAGGGGTTTTCATTGAATACTAGAGTTTCGTTAACGCCTTCTAATGAGTTACTGACTTTTGTATCATGAATAAAAATATATAAGGGGGGTTATTTACTTTGTTTCGAATGATTAGTTGCTGTAGGCTGTATTGGGCTTTACAGCTTCACTTCACAAAAGGTCAGAAGGATCGTTGTATGATGAATAGAAATATAACTTGGAGTTACTTACCGTGCTGCTAGTATGCGCAGGCCCTTATAGTTTATATTTATTTTTTATTCTAAGGGCTTGTTTCACAATCTTCAAGTAAGTCCGAAGTAAGCTATTCGTTGGTTAAGTTGACATTTCGTGTATGGAAAATGACACTTTAACGTCACTTTAACTGGCGAATAGCTTATTCAGGACTCTACTTGAAGATCGTGAAACAAGCCCTAAGACTAATATTTAAATTATTTTGATTTCACTAATACGTCCTATAGATACATATTTTAAGATTATATTTTTGACCATTCTGTATATTCTTAAATGTCGCTATAAATTTTATGACTTCGAAAATTGTACTAGAATAAGTGCAGACGTGCAGACATACCAAGCTATCCGTCGACATGGTGTCTTGAGTTGAACGTCACCATAAATCATGGTTTACGACCCTCACGAGGGGAGAACCCCATGAATAGATTCGCTTGCGGTAAGCGGATGAGCGTAAGAGAATTAAGAAAATGGTTCTGCGAAAGTTTAAACATGGAAGGAATTTCATTATTGGAATGTTCTGCGAACTGTTTTATATTCTCGATGTTTATTTATGGACTATAAAGTTTTATGAACGAACGTTATTTCGAACGTGAGTTAATGAGTGAATGAGTTAATGACTTCAGAAACGAAGCCATACTTACTCCAACTTATGGCATGATTCCTATTTCCAAACAAACGAAGTAAAAGAGATTCGAGAGAAAGATCTTGACGGTCTTGACTGTTCTACCAAAAAAACTATAATATTAAACTACACTACCTACTAAATTTAAGTTACACTAGCTGACCCGGCGAACTTCGTATCGCCTAACAAACTATTTTTTTCTAAAATAAAAGTAGCCTAAGTTACTCCTTGTTACATCAGCTATCTGCCAGTGAAAGTCCCGTCAAAATCGGTCCAGCCATTTCAGAGATTATCCGAAACAAACAGACAGACAAAAATTGTAAAAAATGTTGTTTTGGTATACGAGTGTGTACCGTGTATGCCTCCAAATGCACTTAGTAAAAAGCGGTTATTTTAATATTACAAACAGACATTCCAATTTTATTTATTTGTATAGATGTCTAGATAAGAAATCTACATAATAATTAGTAAAAATTCAATTAACTTCATACAGAGCAGTATGTTATGGAAGTATTATCATGCAACCAACTATGCAAAAGCCATAGCACTAAAATTAAGATTAAAGAAACAATTTTAAAATCAAAAATAACCTTAATTACAAAGCAATAAGAACCGAAATGCCGTGAATAATATATCGAAGATTGTTCGATATTGGTACTATTTGGTACAGAACGTTGGTTGGAGTAAGGATTTTATCTCTATAAGATATTACCGTTCGTGTCATATAGAGGAAATCGTTTATACGGTTGGCAAAACATCGAGTGCGGGACTATGTTATGTTACCGTAACAGTGTGGCCGTAATATAAAATGGTCTTAACGATCGATATCAGTCCCATTAGGTTGCCAGATGTGCTGATTTTCCGGACAATCTTATTTTGTTTATATACCATGATTGCCAAATTCAAAAAGGAAAATTTATTCAGGTCTTACTGATACTCTTATGCACGTTATAGTAAGCTTCTACAACCGTTTTATCGTCAGTTTTTGCGTTTAAAGTGTCTGACAATCCCTCTGGTCCATGAAAAGTGTCTGACGCTTTATGATACTAGTTTAGAATAATATTCTACAAAATATATTTAAAAATCAGCCATGTAAGTTTAAGTAAAGTTACTCTTATTTTTAGTTACCTTTCTCACCTGGTACCTGCCCAGGTGTCACAGGGCAAGCTTCACAAGCACGCAAGGTATTCAAAGTACACTAGACGCTACTGAGTAGTGAAGGTTTCATCCATGTGAAAATAAGTCATGTCTTATCGCTCTGGGCTCTTGGTCTATAATGAATGGAAAATAAATAATAACTCACACATTCACATTACAGGATTCCCGATGGTAAAGATAGTACGAGTATTGCAGTATTGCATTATGGAATGACACGGAGACATAAAATCCCCGACCCGAGTAAAACAATTATCTTTAAATCTATCCTGACTGGGGTACATAATTTACACAACATTCACACAAACCCATGGAAGTCAACCTCGCTCATAGGTAACATCAATAAAACCAAAGGCATTACCGGCTAACAAAGAAGACAGACAAGAAAGAAAGAAGTGGCTCTCAAGCCAAACTCCACTAGACTAATTTTTGCATCACAATATCTGTCCTTCTTTACCGATGATATTTAAAAAAAAATAAGTACATAATTTATGCCCTTACAAATTAACCAAAAAATCTGTTCCGAATAGAGCTACAACACACACACGTTTATCTTTTGTTTCACTACACCAATCACATTGCTATAATACACGAAGGCGTTTTAACGCTGTATGTCAAATATCAAGTACTTCTGACAACAACAAAAGCGTGCGAATCATCTTGTATTGACAGAGCGACTACAGCAGAACGGTCAATTGCCTGTTCTTACGCTCTTCATCGTCGGCGCGCTAGGGACTATCTACCTCTACTTACATTATAATATCATTGTTCTCTACTCTATAATAGGTACACATGTAGCCCATGCAGTGGCGTAGTGTGGACTCCCGCCGCCCGGGGCCGACCGAAAATTTGCCGCCCCCCCCCAATGAACTTTGCCGCCCCCATATTATTTCAAATATATTTTTTTAATTAAAAATGCACTTTTCTTGTTTTTTTTTTCATAACACAATTTACTATAAAAAATATAAAATAATTAATTTTAATACATATTTTTTTTTATTTCCCTTTCTTCATGTACCGCCCGGGGCCATGCCCACGCTACGCTACTGAGCCCATAGATCTATACACCAAAGGGTGCTTTAGCAAATTACCTCTCTGTCAACATAATTTTACCGATCGCCTAATTCAACGTATCAGGGGTTCAGTGCGTAAAGGATTCTAATAGCAACTCGAAGGGCTGGGAGTGCTAAAGAGGGTCGAGAGCTCTGCGTATTGTGGTAGACCTAAATTATAAATTAAGGGTGAACTATAAGCATACTGTACCAATACTACCAATAATTAACAAAGGACGGCGTAGAATTCCAAAAAATAAAATAAGCACATTTTACCAATAATTGACAATAGATGGCGTTAAGTTCTTAAGCTTTTTTTAAACAGATTAAGACAAGTGTACATTGGTCAACAAATAATAATAGAAGCACAGTAATCCTTTGAAATGTTGTATTAAACATTATGAACAACATGTTAATAATAATAATTATCGATTGCCACACACAAAATAGACAAAAGCAATAACAATAAACAGAAAAATAAACAACATAGCCATAATGTACCTACCTATACAAACTAGAAATTTTACCCAGCAGTAAGTATCAAAAAATATCAAATTCATTCCTCATTAATTCTTAACCGAGTCATGACTGCTGTTATATTTTAGATTGATAATGTTAGGTCATAATTTAATTAAAACCTCGTGGAGTGGTCCGTGTGGTTGTGTAATGATAAGACCATGTGAAGTGAAGGCGTTCGCGATATATCAAACACATGGTGTTTACTAACCGCTAAATAAATTAACCTTGAACGTGTTTTAGCTATTAAATTAATTGTAAGAGTTTATGATCTAACTAGTTGAGGAATTGTAATCTGGATTTTTAATAAAGTGTATTTGGAACTCTTATTTAACAACATCTCGCACGTCTGAGCAAGAGTGGCATTTTTAGTAGACTTGAATTAAATAAAACAGTTTATTAACAATTTACAATTTTCTTGTAAGATTATGCGTCGTACTTATGTGTAAACGATTGGCACGGTGGCATCATTTTATCTTACTCATCTAGATTAATACGCTTCTAGAATAATTAAAATGTTAAATTAGTTCATTATGTTACATACATGTTTACGACTTATTGTTCGCTCTGACCACAATTGGTATGTAGGTAATAGTGAATTTAAAGTAACTTTAAATGACGAACAATAAGACATAAATTACGTCATCGGAGCATCTTTTAGAAATAAGTCACTTGATATCATATCATATTGTATCATAATTCATACTTCGAAGTCCCTAAATTGTAGGGCGACAAACGAGCTATATGGGACATCACCCATGGCAATAACAAAAATAATCATTTTTGGCTAAAAAAAGATAAAAGTCCAAAAATAAACCAGTGTAATTACTTTCAGAAGCTTAATAATACAAATTACATATGTCATTATTAAAACTTCTTTAATCCCACTTCTGATTTAACTTAACTATGTCTCTAAAATATGGTACTGAGAGTACCCAGAGAGTTGAAACTCTTATCAAAAATCAAGTAAGATACAATTTAATGTTGGAAGTGGACTTCTACCAATCCGCTTTGAGGTAGCGTGGTGGAGTATGGAGTATACTTCAGACCTCAGGAGATCGTTAATTCAAGAGATATCTACTAAATTATTTCATTTCTACCGGAATTCCAACCGGAACCAGAAATCTACCTAAGAGGTACCTATCTAGGTATCCACGTAACATGACATAGACACCATGGATTCTACGATCTAAATGTAATAATCATTAACACTTGAGTCAATCACGAAGGTATCATGTGAAGGGAACTGAGGATTCTATCTTTTAAATTCGCCATGCGGTCCTCAACATCTGGCCTTGAGTAACAAAGATGTAAGTACCAGTAAGCTTCCAATCCATTGCGCATGTCACGTATTCCTCCCAACCTCCCTTGATTCCGTAACATCAGAACCCGGTGTTATATGTACTATTTTCCTACAGCTGAGGTCATTCACCGGACAAGATGTCACAAAATTTAATTTGGTCCAAAAGCCACTCTGTTTGGAATTTCGCACTTTTTGCATTATTCCAATGTGTTTTTCTAACGTCTGCACGAGGTCTGTAGCCTCGTCTCGCTGTTTGATAGATATTATATTACAATTCTTCACAATGATTGTGTTGAATGAATTGTTAGAATTTTCAAAGGAGTTTACTTTTTATATAATGCATCTGCGGTTTTTTCACCTGCCTGGCCACTGCAGGTTTCGTGTTTTAAATCTTTTACCTTAATAAACTCATCGAACCTTTAGCAACACTTTAATTTAGTACTAGTAGGTACCGACCTAAAGATTAAATTAATGGTTTTAACAATACTGATTTCATTACAATATCGATATTATCGATAAATACAACAGCGGGTAATAAAATTGCGATAGCCTCGGTAATGCGCGTATAGTTTGTTGGCAGAAATCATAAAACATAATATAACATGTAGGTATTTTCCAAAGAAGAAAAACACAATAAAACATAAAGATATCATAATTTATTCTATTTAAAATCGGCTTAGCTAACGCCCGGCAACCTAATTTTGTTACAAATTGGGTCACACTTTTCACGCGTGAGAAATACCGGCAGCAGAGTACACAATAATAATAATATAAATTACACTATAGTGTTATTTAAGCCCAGATTTATATTAAAACAGAACATGAAAGATCCACTTTCTTTTTATTGGCTACTTTTACCAAAAAACAACAGGTTGCTTAAATAATTTTTCGCTTCTTACCTGCAAATGTATGGGTACTTTTTTCACAGGTGCGGTCGTCATTTTTCTAAATCCAATCACAGATTGCACTAACACGAAAGTTTATTTTTGAATTGTTCGTAGGCGGTACCGCAGATAATTCTCGTAAATCTCGAACGCGGCGAACAGCACTAAACTAAACAGACAAGCCTACCTAAAATACTGATTATTTTTCGTAGTTACAGTAGGTATTGCCCCTCCAATGCGCATGTGTACAAACGCGCCCTAACATTTCATTGGACGGCAAAGAAACAGTGATGGGTAACTGCGCATTGCAAAAGTTACTGATACTTCCACGAGATGGCGAAAGCACACACACTCTCTGCGTGTTTTACGGAATTGTTTAAATATTTTGAAATATTCAATCTTTTACATCGAAATAAATGTGCCGAAAATAACAAAAAAGTTGTAGTTACTTTTTTTGCCTCTTACTTTTATGTCGGTTGTGGCATAGTCAACTCGATAGGTAAATGGTTTTCACGCGATAAGATAGATGTCGCTGTAACTGTACTAAGCAGCCGATCATTATATTGACGATACCGGAGCGGCTCGTAGCAAAACGAAAACATTTCAATCGAACGATGGGTCGGACGAACCCGATTTTTCGCGCCCGTTTTATCCCTCGCGATTAATGAAAAGGACATTTTATTTCGCGAAAAATCAATGTGAAGTGAAGTGCGAGAGTATTTTTGTATTCTTGCACCCATGCCCTCTTTACATCTGAAGCCTGGAATCACGGTAAAATATTTTTATGCCAACGATTTTGTATCCAGTATTATTTTAAGCTTCGTATCGTTGTGTAAATAGTGTGGATCCTCGGGTTTAAAGAGCAAAACTGACGTGGACGTGGCCCACAAAATTGAGACCAACAGTGTTGCAATGAAAGCTACAAAAACATTTTTAAAAAACATTTTGTGCATCGAACTTGAAGTCTGTAGAAAAATTCAAGAGTATTTAATCTGATGACTAGGCACACTATTCATGTCTATTGTAGCTTTTTTGGAAATCGATTTTTCCGTTACCTAGAGAATTTTAATGCTATTTTATTCCTTTTACCAATTAGGTACTTCTTCAATAACATTATCATGTATAATTAACATCATATTTCTGGGAACCGGTTTTCAGTATGACATGTAGGTACCAGACCTATTTTATGCCCCAAAATAATTTTAACCTCTAGGTACCGCTTAATTAGCTTTATCTACATCTTTATCTCTTCTGTTTAATTTGTAATGTGACCTAAAATCTCCTCGCAGAATTCCAGCATGTATTTGTATGCCTGTATTAAAGATAGCGGTATGTTTCAGACTTCTAGAAATACTCGGGGCAAATTTCAAGATCACAGATTCCTTTACTTCTCCACAAGGAGCGCTCGACCTTGAAATTTCGATCGGTTTACGCCTAGTTAGAGTTAGTTATCTTTGCTGGATACAATGTTTTGTTTCGTAGATCACTTTGTAGTCTTTGTATGGCTTGCCTTATTATTCTTGTTGCTAAGTGTGTTCTGCTTTTATTTCTAAGATACATGAAACCGAAAATTATAATTACTTTAGGAAAACCTATTCCGTACCTATTCACATAGGCGTATCTTCTTCAGATTCATAGATTTTTCGTCTAAAGGCTAAACTTCAATTATATTGATGTTGCAAGTAATAATATTTAGAATATCTGCAACTTTACTTTAAGGATCCAATGCCATCAATTCTTTTGTATTTCATACATATTTATTTTCTGTACTTTGCCTTTTAAGATTTTCATATTCTATATCATATCCAGAGTCACTAATACTAATATTAATAATATTTAATAAACGAACCTATTGACAACATTTATTGTAAATATAATGTGAAGCTACTAATATTGATAAATCCGATAATATTTTAACTAAATCATCTACAAAACTTGCTCTCTCTACTGAATCTCAAGAAGCTTCTAGTCGGAGATATCCAAATGGAAAATCCATTATACAATTTACAAGTGTCGAATTCTCGATCACGTCACACGTGCAAAACATAAGATTTAGATATTTCCCCTTCTATCTACTCCAGAATTTCCAGAATCATTATCAAAACTGTTACTAAGTTGTAATTAGACACAGCTAGTAAAGCTTTTGCAAAACAATTCCAGTGATTTATTTCAGTTTAAAGCGTCATACTTAAATCAAGAATTGAAAATTTAGAGAAACGTTATTTGCAGTATTGGATGAGAATAATCCCAAAATGTTTTCCGTATTACCCAATTCCTTCTCTTTTTTAGAGTTCCGAAGTAAAATCGGAACTTGGTCATGTCCGTTTTTTTATCGGATTTACATTTCTCAATCTGTTCATTTATTTGAAATGATCTTATCTAAACTGTTAAAAACCGGGCAAGTGCGTGTCAGGCCACGCGCTATGTAGGGTTCCAAAGTAGAAAGTTTATCGACTATTACTAATTAACTACTTATGATAGTTTTCCTTGTAAATTCATCATATAACCTATTTTTGAGATTTTTTTCACTTGTCCAACTCCAACTGTTTAGCCGGCAGGGGGGAAAACTTGACTCTAACAAAATTCACAAACCGACTCCTAATTTCAGCTAGAAAGCTGAAATTTGGCACTGAGGGTCTCACCGCTTTATTTCGGACCGACGGACGGACATGACGAAAATATAAGGGTTCCGATTTTACTTCGAAACCCTAAAAAGACACGTGCACGTATAATATTCTTAATGTGCATATACATATAGATATTTTAAGGAAAACGTCGTAAGGAAAAATCTCCTAAAGTGAAAGAGCCGCAAGAAAATGCTGCCTGGGTAGAAACGCATGGAATTTTGTATGTACAATGGAGAAACTAAATTTTGATTGTCAATAATATGTATATGCATAGACTATATAGGTGAAAAGGCGTTCTTGAAATAGATTGTAGGGACAAACATATTTCGAAAAAATGCAGAGCTACCTGGGCAAACGTAGATTATGTTAACAACATTCATATTAGCTGTAGTCGAGGTGTCTGGTTTCTCTCCGGGTTTGCTCTGGATATAGGTCTTCCTAATTAGCGTCACATTACTGGTCCTGAACTCTTTCTAGCGGATACTTGTTCTATGCAAGTCATATTTCCTTCCAACAATGTGGACTTTTGGATTTAAAGCGTGATGTATGAGTGATGAGAAAGAAAGAAAATGACGGTACCTCAAGTAAGAGTTTGCATAATGATAATAGCGCCATATGTTTGGACAAATAGGAGACAAACAAGCAGACGTGTCACCTAATGGTTGGGCAGTATTTTCTGTCTTTGAAAATCAGTCACATCAAAGGAATCGAGGATGCCGGGCAAGAACTCGATAACCGAAACATTTAACATGATGAGGACTCTGTCCTCCAGGCTTTTGTAGTTGGCCCATCTGGGGTTACTTTATCTATACATCTATACAAATAAATAAAATCGGGGTGTCTGTTTATAATATTAAAATAACAGCTTTTTACTAAGTGCATTTGGATGTATATACATATACAAAACACGGTACATATACCAAAACAACATTTTTTACAATTTTTGTCTGTCTGTTTCTTCCGGCTAATCTCTGAAATGGCTGGACCGATTTTGACGGGACTTTCACTGGCAGATAGCTGATGTAACAAGGAGTAACTTAGGACTAACTTACTGTTATTTTACAAAAAAATGTTTGTTAGGCGATACGAAGTTCGCCGGGTCAGCTAGTTTTATAATAATTGCGAAAACCTAAGAAATCAATAGACCAATTTTTTTATATGCATGACTAACACGTGTTTGTGGCCCGTATGAAAAAAAGATTGATTACCACAAACTGCTTCTTACTCTCAGAATCTCGTCGATTTTGTTGGCATTTAAAATAATTATCATCGGCAAGTTGCTATCTTGGCAGGCGAGGCTAAAGGGATTCAGCTGACAACGACAATAAAGCCTATATTTATAAATAACTGTTCTATCGTCATATCAGTATGAACAAATATATAAAGGACGAGTAACCGCCCTCGCTTTGCTTCGGTTTTCTTATTTTTTTACACCTTAGGTTACATTACCTATGTAATAATATTTTTTTTTTTTTATACTAATAAGTTAATGCTTGACCACAATCCCACCTGATGGTAAGTGGAGATGTGGTCCAAGATGGTGAGCACATTAACTTAGTAAAAGCCTATTCACTCTTTTCTTGAAGACATCCACGTCATAGATTGGCGGGAACGCCGACGCAGGCAAGTTATTCCAGTCCTTCGCGGTGCGTATAACGAATGACGAGGCAAACCGCGTCGTTCGTACCGGCGGGATGTTGACGACAAAAGGATGGATACCCGCCGTGCGTCGTGTCGTTCGATGGAGAAACGGAGATGGGGGAATTATCTCAAACAATTCCTGCGCACACTCTCCGAAATGTGCCCTGTAGAAAACCGAGAGACTGGCTACTCTGCGCCTGTGCTTGAGGCTTTGAAGATTGGTCTCAACCAAAACTGGGTCACCAATGAGCCTCTTCGCACGTCTCTCCATCGAGTCCAAAGCAGAAAGGTGACATTTGGCTGCGCCTGCCCAAATGTGCGAACAGTACTCCACACACGGCCGAACCTGAGCTTTGTACAAGGTTAAGAGTTGCCTTGGTGTGAAGTACCGTTGTACCTTTGCAAGGACACCAAGTTTCCTTGCAGCAGCCTTAGCCTTGGTCTCGATGAACCGCCCAAAGTTGAGTTTCGAGGATATCTCTACTCCTAATAACTGAAGGCAGTCGGTATAATCCAAGGACACATCCCGAAAAGTAGGAGCCAAGGTGAACGGGCTCTTCTTGGCGGTAAATAGACACGTCTGCGTTTTAGTGGCGTTGAATCTCACAAGATTGGCTTCGCCCCATTCGGACACAGCCCGAAGTGTGAGATTCACACGAGCCACCATGGCCTCTCTTTCAGACTGAATTTCGTCCCGACTGGCCCTGGAACTTGGTACGTATCTCTCTACCACTGAGCTATCGTCTGCGTACCCATAGATACCGGGCATAAGCAGATCATTTATATGTAGCAGAAATAGAGTGGCGGAGAGAACGGACCCCTGAGGAACTCCAGCATTTGTAGTCATCGTCTCCGATGAACAACCATCGACTACAACGCGGAAAGACCGGTCGCTCAGGAAGTCTTTTACCCAGTCAATAAGGCCAGGGGATATGCCGTAAGTTGGAAGCTTGCTTAGAAGGCTAGCGTGCCAGACCTTATCAAAGGCCTTCGAGACGTCAAGGGAGACAGCAAGTGCCTCCCCATTTTTCTCGAGGGCCTCGCCCCATATATGTGTGGCATACGCTAGAAGATCTCCTGTTGATCGGTTTCGGCGGAACCCGTACTGCCGATCGCTAAGGAGATCATTCAAGTATCAAGTTCAAGGTATGCCATGAGGCGCCTATTCAATATACGTTCCATAATCTTGCAGATTATGGAGGTAATTGAGATAGGCCGATAGTTGGCGGGGTCAGCACGGCTACCTTTCTTGGGCACGGGCTGCACGTTGGCAAGCTTCCAGGATTTAGGCACTGATCCAGTCTCAATTGAGAGGCGGAACAGACGTGTTAATACAGGAGACAACTCGGGTGCACATTTCTTGATCACTATCGCTGGAATACCATCCGGTCCGCTGGCTTTATTCACGTCCAGACACCGCAAGGTTTTAAGGACTTCTTTGTTTGTAATACGGATCTCCGGCATAGAGATACCGCAATGAGTCAACTGAGGTGGTACGTTATTGCTGACATCCAGACGCGAATTCTCAGCAAAAAGAAATGCTTATAAGTTCGCTTTCTCCTAACCTATGTCACCCGGGGATCGTGTATCTTCTCAACAGTGAAAGAATTTTTCAAATCGGTTCAGTAGTTTCGGGAGCCTATTCAACGCAAACAAAAAATCAAATCTTTCCTCTTTATATATTAGTATAGATGACCTTTTCGGAAGGTGCTGACAACACTGCTGACATTTTCCTGATAATTATTCTTTTTTAATGTCTTGTTTTATAGGCGAATGGAGGAATAGGTGCAAGGAAACGAAAAAAATACTGACAAATCCTTACTTATTTAGTCCCAGCAGACTGAATTTTAATCTTAAAATTCAGTCTACTGGGATTAAAATTCAGTCTATAGATAGAAGGACATACACTACTACAGAGATCTGCATTAGACATGTATGTTATATCTTTACCGGAAATAGTACCTCTTCCTATTTAATTTCATGCCCGTTGCTTTGAAATTGATCTGTACATCAAAGAGATTCGTACTATTTTTTAACCGATTTTTTTTTATTATGGAAATAGCCGGCAAACGAGCTGACGATCCACCTGATGGTAAGTGGCTATCGTCGCCCATGGACATCAGCTACGCCAAAGGCATCACTGATGCATTGCCGGCCAAGAAAGAGAGAAGAAAAAGAAAGAAAGAAAGAACTGGCTCTCAAGCCCCCAGCCGGAACACGACGAGTCGTTTGGCGGCTGACTCATGCTCAAGGGTGGTATGTGAGGAGGTGTGCGGTAGCACAATTAAACAAGTCGGTGTCTTAGTTGCTACTGTCTTTATTAAAAGTGAATTACGTTATTATACTTAATCAAATACGCTTACATTCACACATACACACTTACAATATATGTTATGCTAGCTATAACTAACTCCTTACAGGTAGCTATCCAGGCGAACCCCATGGAGAAATAATAATAGTAATAATGGTATTAATTAACAATTAAAATCAATATTACCAATATAATCCCTTCGGGGGCCCTACCACCAGCGGGCCGGATTTAGTCGCCTTTTACGACATCCATCCGGCGCGGCGTGGGATTGGCCAAAAATTGTTTGATGTAATACAGACCACGGCTTTGTTGCATATAACAATTTTATTACAGATCTATGCTCCCCAGAAAGTTCTTGTTTCCTATGACACTCTTTCTAGAGACCAAGAATTCGGCTCAGCAGTGGAACCATCCATCTATTATGCAATGGCTTAGCGTATTGTGTTTGGTGTGTGTGCCATAACTTTTGCTTAACGTTTTACGTTGCCCTATACCACAATATAAGAATCTAAATATTGTGCCTATACGCAAAATTAATCAGCTATTAAGATGACTCTTTTTTAAATAAGAGATTGAGATATTGCAATGTAATGGTGCAATTTTAGAGTAATGTCACTTTGTGAGCAAAGCTGCGAAGATGCAAATAAAACAAATCTCAATGGTTAATGCCAGGGCTACGTTTCATCAAAATGAAGCATAGATAAGTACTTTGTGATGTCGTCATCACAATACGTATTAACGGCGACACAAGAGCTATGGATTGGGTGATATCGATTTCCACTGAGATAGCAGGTTATCTCGCTTTTAGTGAACTTTACTGGTTTATTCCATAAAGCTTTACAGTGGAGTGTCAGTTTAGGTCAAACTAGCTGACTTGGCGAACTTCGTATCGCCTAACAAACTATTTTTTTCTAAACTAAAAGTAGCCTAAGTTACTCCTTGTTACATCAGCTATCTGCCAGTGAAAGTCCTGTCAAAATCGTTCCAGCCATTTCAGAAATTAGCCGGAACAAACAGACAGACACAGACAAAAATTGTAAAAAATGTTGTTTTGGTATATGTATGTACCATGTATACATCGAAATGCACTTAGTAAAAAGCGGTTATTTTAATATTACAAACAGACACTTATTTTATTTAATTGTATAGATGTATAGATTAGTACTCTAAAGGGTAATGGCTTTACTATCAACACAAACATGACCTAGACCTGGTGTCTGTGTTCCGTGACCTAAACAGGTGTAACCTGCACTAATGTTACTCAAAGTGAAACATTGCAATGAAATTAAAAAATAAAGAAATTACAAAATTATTTTGACACGACAGAACAGAGCGCAAAATTCGATCTTGGTTGTACATAAGTACTATTAATCTATACAAATAAATAAAATTGGAGTGTCTGTTTTTAATATTAAAATAACCGCTTTTTAGTGCATTTGGATGTATACACGGTACATATACCAAAACGACATTTTTCACAATTTTTGTCTGTGTCTGTCTGTTTGTTCCGGCTAATTTCTGAAATGGCTGGACCGATTTTGACGAGACTTTCACTGGCAGATAGCTGAGGTAACAAGGAGTAACTTAGGCTATTTTTATTTTAGAAAAAAAAATAGTTTGTTAGGCGATACGAAGTTCGCCGGGTCAGCTTGTATTTAATAATGATGGAGACATATTGCATGCTTAAAGAAAAGCTATGTTATATGCAGGAATGCCTTGCAGGAACTATTATCCATTCTGCAGTAAAACCACATTTGCAATTAGGTAAATAATTTAGGATTGGTCACGGGCATTATCAGCACTTAAATATACTCCCTCTAAAATGGTTGACATTTGACGTTGAACGTTTTAAAAACTGTTCTGTATTATAAGGATAAATATAAATATTTACCTCATTAAAAAGCCGTTATCCAATTACCCTGCCCACTCCTTTTATCTGGCCTTGAGATTTGTTCAAGTTCGTAACCTGGCAGTTGGCACGCCAGGTTAATTTTGTTGAAAGCTTGATAATTACCTCATAACTCATGTTTCTAATTTTATAATAACACTAGCTGACCCAGCGAACTTCGTATCGCGTAACAAACATTTTTTCTAAAATAAAAGTAGCATAAGTTACTCCTTGTTACGTCAGCTATCTGCCAGTGAAAGTCCCGCCAAAATCGGTCCAGCCAATTCAGAGATTAGCCGGAACAAACAGTCAGACAGACAAAAATTGTAAAAAATGTTGTTTTGGTATATGTACGGTGTATAAAATCGAGTGCACTTAGTAAAAAGCGGTTATTTTAATATTACAAACAGACACTCCAATTTTATGATGTTTTAGCAAGGATCCCTATTTTTTATAATAAAAAATATAGCCTATGTTACTCAGGAATAATGTAGCATTCTAATGGTGAAAGAATTTTTAAAATCGGTTCAGTAGTTTTTGAGTTTATTCGTTGCAAACATACAAAAATACAAAGCTTTCCTCTTTATAATATTAGTATAGACTAGCTATTACCCGTGACTTCGTCCGCGTGGTATTTAAGTAAAAAGTTACTGTTATTTTTTCTAAAACTATTTTTTTTCTAAATTAAAAGTAGCCTAAGTTACTCCTTGTTACATCAGCTATCTGGCAATGAAAGTCCCGTCAAAATCGGTCCAGCCATTTCAGAGATTAGCCGGAACAAACAAACAGACAGACAGACAAAAATTGTAAAAAATGATGTTTTGGTATATGTACCGTGTATACATCCTAATAGTGCAGTGATAGCCTAGCGGTTAGAACGTTGGTCTCCCGAACGAAGGGGCCCGAGTTCAAATCCTGGCACGCACCTCTAATTTTCAAATATTATGTGCGTATTAGAAGTTAATTATCACTTGCTTCGGTGAAGGAAAACATCGTGAGGAAACCTGCACACCGGAGAGTTCTCCATAAAGTTCTCAAAGGTGTGTGAAGTCTACCAATCCGCATTTGGCCAGCGTGGTAGACTATGGGCCTAATACCCCTCACATTGTGAGAGGAGACCCCGAGCCCAGCAGTGGGACAATTATGGGTCGTTGCTTTGCTTTGCTTTTATAGGGTAAGTTCGCCTGTTCGCGTCCATCGCCCAATTCGCGTCCATTTTGCGGATCTCCCTTTAAAAATCCTCGAAAATAAGTCAACTAACACACCAATGAAACGAAAAGTCATTACTGCTTATACTTCAATGTATAAGAGGCACGCACACATGGACAAAAGTTCTGTGCGTCAAACCAATCCCGTTTAGAAAAAATAGTTAGTCTCGGCTGTTCAACAAGGAAGCGCATATGGGTGGATATTTAGATAAAAATTAGTGTGCAGCGGTGCGTTTGATAGTAAGTTTTTTATTGTTTTATGTGAATTTTAGGATACATAGCTGTTTCTACACTTTTATGATGAAAAAAGGAATAATATTAATTATGAATTTCCTTATGTTTTTTATATTTAACGAAAAAAATAAGGTGGACGCGAATTACTACATCGAATTTTACAAAACTTCCACTTTGCGTCCGCAATGGACGCAAACTATACCTACAGGGGATAATAATAAACCAAATTGCGTCCACAGTTTTCGTTATATACTTGCTTGTAAAAATAATTTAAAATGTATTTTTTATTATTATCGTACATTTTTTTATTAAGACTACGTATTTATATATTTTTTTTAATTGAAATGAGTAATTTCTTTCATTCTTATTTTTTTTCATTTAAGATGAGTTCTTCGGAGACAAGAAAGAAGAAGGAAAAAAAAACGTGTGGCACTCGGGGACTGCCGCGGTAAAGCTATTGCATATCATTTGTTGCAAAATAAAACCTCATACCCCCCACTTGCACTCAGTACTAGGATAGCAAAAACATGCAAGCAAGTGTGCCAAAACAAAGCTGGGGTATTAAATTTCTCATCGGATTTGTTTACCTAGTAGCAATTAATTAAAGCGAGTACTAGGCGCACAGAAGTCTTAGAGGATGCGACATCAGTGCGATCTTATTCACTCTTCGATATTTAGCATAGGCACAACAGGGACGTCAATATCACGATCATGCACATTAAGCTATTATTGCCATTTCTCCCGTAATGCCAATCAATATGCGGAAGAGTGACAGTGATAGAACAAATCCATCACTGCCGCTCTGACAAGTGATGTCAGAGCGCTTTGATAACTTGTCAGAGCGGCAGTGATAGATTCACTCTATCACTGTCGCTCCTCCGCATATTAATCGGCATGACAAGAGAAACAGCAATAATAACCTAATATGCATGATCGTAATATAGACATCACTGTTGTGCCTTGTGTAAAATACCGAAGAGTAAATAAGACTGCACCATACTATGGCCTGTACAGTATCACTGATGTCGCATCCTCGAAGACTTCTGTGCGCCTAGTACTCGCTTTAATTAATTGCTACTAGGTAAACAAATCCGATGAGAAATTTAATACCCCAGCTTTGTTTTGGCACACTTGCTTGCATGTTTTTGCTATCCTAGTACTGAGTGCAAGTGGGCGGTGTAACCTTTTATTTCGTTACGGTTTTTCTTGATTCGCTCGCCGCGCTCAAGCCCGCGATAAAAGCTATGCAATAAGCTTAAAAGAACATGCACAGAAGAAGATTTAAAGACAGCGTTAAATGAAATTCGAGAGATTAATAAATCGATACAACCAATGTTGAGAAGATTTTTTTTATTTTTTTAAGTGCTTTTTTTAATGATAATAATGTTGATTTTTTAATATTTATATTCTTAAATAAAGAAATTATTAAAATACAATTTTTCTTTACAAATTATTCAAAATTTCACCCCTATATTCCTTTTCTAAGCTGCTGGACGCTAAATGGTCCACGGGTGGACGCAATTTGGATTTTGTGGACGCAAAGTGGGTAAAACGCCTAATTCTGAAGTTTATCTATTTAAAAAGAAAACACAAGATGTTTCTAATAAAACTGAAAGTTAATCTTAAAATAGACTATATAATGAATACATTACATACATTTTTCATAGCAATTAGTGCTGGGACATTTTTATTATCGCCGTCAAACTTGCCAACTGCACTAAATGGACGCGAACAGGCGAAACGACCCTACATCCTAATGCATTTAGTAAAAAGCGGTTATTTCAATATTACAAACAGACACTCCAATTTTATTTATTTGTATAGAATAGATTAAAATAATCGCTCACAGATTCACACTTCAGTAGGATTCCCAGTTGTAGATGGCAGGGACATAGCATTCACGAACCGAAAAACAATTTTATAAGTTACATGAATTTTTGCCCCGATCAGGAATTGTTAGTGGTCAATCATAGTTTATTTATTTCTAAGAGAAAGCAATCGAAACCCGTCCGATTCTCAATTCCAATGTTCATGCTTAAAAATATACCTACGGGTTTCAGCTGAGAGCGTCTACTCGTATGATTGGGGCTCGCTTGGGATTTCCCTTTTCTGTTTTGTGTACGCTTTGTTCAGAATCAGAAGAGAAAAAATTGTAACCACATTTTCCAGTTTTTTAGGTCGTTGTTCTGTTTTGTTGTGAATTTGGATAATGCCGTTTAAAATAAAATAAATAAGTTAAAAAAATGAATATCGAGTTGTTGATCTATTTTATTTAATTGTTCACTTTTCTTTCTGTTTCTCCTTTCTATCTTGCCCGCCAACGCATCAGTGATGCCTTTGTTGTTGCTGATAGCAATGTATAACAATAGTCACTTACCATCACGTGGACAGCTCGTTTCTTGGTTATTTCTATAAAAACTGCAACAGTAAAAAAATAACCCAAGCACCAAACTTTAATTGTTGTAGGTCAATGATATTATAATGTTCAAAAGAGCTAGACATGTCACTAGCGCGGCGACGATGAAGCGCGTAAGAACAGGCAATTGACTGTTCTGCTCGTAGTCGCTCTGTCAATACAATACGATACGCACGCTTTTGTTGTTGTCAGAAGTGCTTGACATTTGACATACAGCGGTAAAATGCCTTCGTGTATAATACCAATGTGATTGGTGTAGTGAAACAAAAGATAAACGTGTGTGTTGTAGCTCTTTTCGGAACAGATTTTTTGGTGGTTGGCTATATTTTTTTAACTATCATTGTTGTAGGTATGCAGAAAATTCTGTAATCGCTGATTATTGATTACCTACTGAAGTGTTATTAATTGGGGACAAATGAGCACCTGCTCATCCATATGGTAAGCGGTAACGCAATCATTGGACCAATTAATTATTGCCAGGCAGCCACATATTATAACACACAGATATGCACCATAAGGGGCCATCCATAAATTACGTCACACTAATTTCATGACTTTTTGACCCCTCCCCCCTCCTTGTCACAGCTGGTCACATTTGTGAGACCTCCCCCCCTAGCGTGACGTCACGCTAAATGACGTGACGTTAATAATCTAACTAAGCATCCCAAAGAATTCGTAATTCATGGTTGACAGACATCTTTGCGTATGCAAGATCGGAATGTTCTTCTTATCTGTGTTCTTGCTAATCTTGATAGCTCTCAGTTTTTAGGGTTTTCAGGTATAATTCTTACAGGGAGGCCTGTTTTTTGATGAATATGGGACCAATCTGGGTGCATATAATTTTAGATAAAAAAATGGTTGTCTGTAAAGTCGGTTTACTGACGGTAGTGAAACGTGAAAACGTCATGACAAAGCTCCGCTCCGCTCCACTCAACTACGATCGCCTACGGCTCGCCTACGGCATCGGCTACGATACGCCGATCGTAGCCGATCGTGCCTCTCTCTCGCTCGCGGAACGCTACATTTTTTCGTGCGTGCGCCCGGCGTTCATCATTTTAATAGATGTTATCACGTCAAAAGAACAATAATATTCTAAATCATTCCAGTTTTGTAATAGGCATGCGACGTAACGTTAAAAAAATAAAACCGAATTGAGAACCCACTCCTCCTTTTTTTAAGCTGGTTAAAAAAACCCGGCAACGAAGGCTCACATCCCATAGCATCAGAAAATATATTTTTTTTTACTACCCATGTACAAGTCACTAGTACAAGTAGGTCACCCATTTTACTATCTGCCGCGCACTAAGTATTGCATGCACTTCTATTATATAATTCAGACTGATTATCATTTATTATGAACGAGTAACCGCCCTCGCTTTGCTTCGGTTTTCTTATTTTTTATACCATGGGTTACATTATTGGAGTTAAGGATCTCTATTTTTTATTGAAAATATAATATAGCCTATGTTACTCGGGGATAGTGTAGCTTCCTAACAGTGAAAGAATTTTTCAAATCGGTTCAGTAGTTTCGGAGCCTATTCAATGCAAACAAAAAATCAAATCTTTCCTCTTTATATATTTGTATAGAGTATAGATAAGCAACGGCGAAAGACACTCCTCAGTTAATGTTTTAGAAACGTTGCATATTAATTACAGTTTATTTTAATCTAACTTATACATTGTACACGATAGAAACTTCATTGTACCTACTTACTTGCTGTTGTCAGCTAAATTGAGGACTTCCTAGCGATAAATTATGATTAATTACGCCATCCGTAACAGTATTTAAAATAGGTCTTTTATTTACATGTTAACGGGACTACAACCGTTTTGATTACTTTTGGGTCAGAATTAACTCGAGGATAAATAAAACTGGTAAGAATAAGATACATTTACCAATAACGCAATGGTACCTCAACTTAGTCTTCACTTATATGCTTACATCTTTAGTCATAACATAAGGTCATAACAATAATTACATTTACTCGTATATGTAATGATGAATATTATCTAAATTTTACTCACAAAAAATAACCGACTTCAAAATTACTCAAAAACTACTTGTCAGATCTCGTTCAAATTTATGTGGGACCACATGACAAGCACCTGCTTTCGATTAAAAAAAGAATCATCGAAATTGGTTGGCGTGGTATTGAGTTATTCGTCCATTTGTCGCGCACATAATTAATGCAAATTTAAGACTTATACGGTTTTCTCATGGATACCATTGTCAGATCTCAATAAAATTTAAGTGGGACCACATGACAAGCACCAGCTTTCGATTAAAAAAAGAATCATCAAAATTGGTTCACCCAGTCGAAAGTTCTGAGGTAACAAACATAAAAAAATATACAGTCGAATTGAGAACCTCCTCATTTTCTTGAAGTCGGTTAAAAAATATACTTCTCCTCAGATATGCCTCAGATCAATAATTTTGACCATCAAATTGAACATTAACAATGAAGTTACAGTCGTACTTAACCGACTACACGACGCAAAGGATGGTAGTGTTTATCAGTTTATGTATGTATGTATAATAATAATAATAATAATAACGCTTCACACTCAAAGCCCCACACTAGGATTCCCTGTGTCGGTGCCATGGACAACACACTAGACAAGGACATTCACACCCAGACCGAGAACAGAAATTCAAACTCATCATTCAAATTTCCACCTCGCTGGGAATCGAACCCAGGACCCTCGATGCGGCGATCCGGCATGGTAACCATTGCGCCACACTGGTCGTCTATGTATGTATGTGTGTTCCTATGTAGGGTTGTAGAGACCAAACGGGATGACCGATTCTGATGATTTCTACGTCAATCGATTCGTCTTAACCTTGCGAGTGTCACTAAAGACATAACAATAATTAAATTTCACCACAAGGACAACCATATTGTCTAAATGAAAAAAAAAATTCGACAAACTACTTCAAGTGGGGTATTGTTGCATGAATAGGGGTATTCAAAAATAATTTTTAGGTATATTTCATCATTTTTCATTTTAAGTGATAGTTTAGAATATATTACATTTTAAAGTTGGTTATACAACCATTCTCGTTAATTTACTAAAATGAAATGACAACATTGCGAATTTTACCGTCTTATAATCCTAATAAAGAAGTCGATGAATCCTAACTAAAAAGCGTAAAGTAAAAAAATTATTAAAAAAAAAACTCGACTGCGTAAAAAAACTTAAAAGAAAAAAATAAGCCCAGTCGTTCAGAATGTTATTAAAAATGATACTGAACATTCTGAACAACTACGTAACATTAAAATAACCGCTTTTTATTAACTGCATTTGGATGTATTAACGGTACATATACCAAAACAACATTTTTTACAATTTTTGTCTGTCTCTCTGTCTGTCTGTCTGTTTGTTCCGGCTAATCTCTGAAATGGCTGGACCGATTTTGACAGGACTTTCACTGGCAGATACCTGATGTAACAAGGAGTAACTTAGGCTACTTTTATTTTAGAAAAAAATAGTTTGTTAGGCGATACGAAGTTCGCCGGGTCAGCTGGTATCTTATAAAATGATATATATATTGTGTATTGTATATATAATTATTATAATTGTATTTTTAAATACTATTGATATCTCATCATTATTATTTCATTACATTATTTTATTGTATTATTTCTTCCCGTTTGTTATTTGTAATTTTTTCTCTTCTTTGCCTACCTCACATTTTCACCATCACCAAGGGTCAACTGGCGGAGAATGCCACTAGGGATTAAGTTCACCCTTGTAACACCTACTTTAAGGTTTTTCAAAAGAATAAATAAATAAATCATTCTATGGTGTAGTTGGTCAGTATTATTTTTAACAATATTCTGAACTACTGGGCTTGTTTTTTCGTTTTAATTTTTTTACGCAGTCGCGTTTTTTTAAATTTGCGTTGCCATGCCACTCACGACACAGGGAACTGCACCTACTGCGAAGACATGAGTATGCCTATGATATGAGGATATGAGTCTTTTTTTAAGAACCTATGCCAAGGGTTCTAAATATTTCTCGTTTAGGTCACGTTATAACTTAGGATGATTCTAATACTTAAAATTGCTGTATCTTTTCAGATGGCACGCTACAAGAAAACTGGCTTCATGGACGATGACGCTGGCAGCGTCAGCTCCATCCAACTGAACGAAGGGGTGCGGTCTGGCGGCACTCACATACGGTACCATATGGTAAGTGACGTCATTCTTCACCTTTGTGTAGACCAAACTACAGTGACTTCGTTATTTTAGGCGTTAGAATTGGTTCCAGAGTGAAAAATCTAGATGTAGGAAAGGTGGCAGTACGTAATGTAGAAAAATAGACATGTCATTTAAATATACAAACTTTTTGAGTGATTGGGTTAAAACTATATTTCTATCCAGGTTATAAACTATCTGTGCGCCAAATTTGATCTATTCAACCGTTTGTTTATCCGCTGAGAAATTAACAAATACTCAAACACAAAAACTTTCACGTTATTTATATAGACTACTATTATAGTAGGAGAAATCGCTTGTATAGGATAAGGCCGCCAGTTGTATTGTACTTAACAGTGTACTCTTTTGTAAATGTAATTAGTGTGTACAATCAATAAAGAGTTTAAATAATTAAATAATATATAGAAATTAATGGCGGCCAAGCGCACTGTGTTCTTATGAAATTTAATAAAGAGAGTGATTGTGAAGCTACTAAGTGTTGTGATTTCTTTCAATAGTGACGACTATAGTCGATCCTTGGACAGGATTTGATTTAGACTGGCTGTTCATAGTAAAACATGTTTGTTCATTGGATAATGTAAGATGATTCTACTAGGATATAACAATTATATACTATCGACATAGCCTAAATTGAAGTGCATGTTATGTGGGGAATACAAGTTCGCTTTAGAGTTGAAATTAATCGAGCCTCGAGGGTGCTACAAACTATGAACGCGTTCGTAATTGGATGGGATGGGTAACCGATAGAGGCAGTTCCGAGATCATGTTAAGCTGTTGGTCTCGATTGATATCTATACTAATATTATAAAGAGGAAAGATTTGATTGTTTGTTTGCATTGAATAGGCTCCGAAAATACTGAACCGATTTGAAAAATCGGTTTTGTAGTTTAGGAGTCCATCGCGGACAAACAACGTGACACGTAATTAAATTTCAATATTAATAGATTAGATTGAAACTTTTAATTAAGTTGTTTCGTTGACACTAAAGCACCACAAATCCACCTCGTCCACTTAAAAGTTTCATTCAAAACTTCAGCTAAAACTGAATTTAAGAGTTGAACAAAAGCATTACGACGAGTGAGAGAACAAAAGTGGAGGATTATCACGAGCTTTGCGAAGCTCCAAGGAACCAATTAAACTTCTTTCCAAGTTTGCCAACACCTCAGCGCTCAAAGCTCCGGTTGACCTGATATTGCGGCGAGCTTTCCGAACGTTGAATATTTGAGATCATTGAATTTAGGTCATAGGTACCATTTTTCATTTTATTTTATTTTTAAGGGTTTTGAGTCCAGTAAAACTTGTGCTTAAAACTTTACATTATAAATACATTCACACATACACACACAGTTTTCAGTCAGACAAAAAGAATCAGCTGTAGAGCCTTATACGTGAGAAACATTGTCGTAAACACTAATTGCCAGTTGTGTCCAACAGGCGCTCTAGTCTAAAATTCTAAAATGTATTAATATTTTAAACTAGGGTTCTCCCCGCGGCTTCGCTCGTGTTACATACATCCATTCTTACATACTTTCACATTTTTAATAGGTATAAGTAGGATTTCTAAGTCAAATACCTACTGTATGATTGACGTAAAACCAATGCCATCAAAAACATAACCTGTAAAAAAACCAAGTCTCGCAACTAATTCTTCTACCGTAAAAAGTTGTGAGATCCATGTAAGGGACCATCCATAAATTACGTCACACGTTAGGGGGGAGAGGACGGGGGGAGGTTCGATGTAGTGTGACATTGTGTGACGAGGGATGGGAGGGGGGGTCCTAAGTTTCGTGACGTCACATTTCAAAATGGAATAATTGGTATGTATAGGTAAATATTAAAAACAATAGATGGAAATAAAACTTATTCGGTACTGCTGTTTTAATTTAATAATTTCTAGGTGTAAAATTTCATTATATGTGACGTCACACTGGGGGGAGGTCTCAAAAATGTGACCAGCTGTGACAAGAGGGGGAGGGGTCAAAAAGTCATGAAATTAATGTGACGTAATTTATGGATGGCCCCTTCGGTTTATTTATTTATTCAGTCCCTACTTAAAGGTCCTTCTGTCTTAAGTTATTACGTAATTAGCTAACCATCTTATAGTGACCATATCAATATTAAAAATCTTTTATGTTTAAATAAATAGATTGACTTGGCCATTACAATAACTTACCGGGAACCTGAAAATATCTATATAGATAATGTTCATTTTTCCGTACAAAATCCTAAGTAACAAAAACTTTGGACGCCAATTCTCTACGTACTCAAACTATGCAAACCATACTTTCTGTGAAACATTCCGGAAAAATCCGGAAATCTACGGATTTTAGGTTTCATCTGCGGATTTTATTGCCAAATCTACGGATTTGAAAAAACATATTTAAAAAGGTCTCTTCATAGGCTCTCCAGTGGCTTAATGATAGTGGCGTGAATTTATAGATTTCTGGACTTCTGTATCGAATCTCCGAATCTTTAAAGGGACGATCAACGGATTTTTGAAAATGGGATCTGGCAACGCTTAATATATTCGCTAGTACGGCAACTACTCAGTTTAATTCTGATTTTACAAAGTCATAATACCTGTTTCAGATGCGAAATTTCTGTCAGTCCCATACCTTTACAATATGGCTTCAACCCATTAATGGCCCACTACTGGGCACGGGTCTCTACTCTTGAGGAGGCCTAGAGCATACTCCACCACGCTGCTCCAGTGCGGATTGGTGGAGGGGTTAGTGGCCAACCCGAGTGTCGGAAGTTTTCAAACCGCCCGAGGGCCTCCGACATGGCTTAACGACTGTTATCTAATGATAACAACCGGGACCGACGGCTTTACGTGCCCTCCGAAGCACGCAAACGCTCAAGAAATTTTTGCCACTAGCGGTCACCATCCAACTACCGACCGCGCTCGCTGTTGCTTAACTTTGTCGATCACATAGGATCGACGCAAGCCGCCGGGCTATGAGCGCTTCACAATTTAAAGTACTCTAAAGGTATATCTTCGTGAAAAACTACGAAGATGTCCTGGTACCGAAGCAGGAGATAATAATTGATTACGAAGTTCTCTCGCCTGAAACCAAACCTGAGCGTAGTAAGTATATCAAATCAAATCAAATCAAATCAAATCAAATGTTTTTATTCAAAATTGGTTTGGTTTACAAACACTTTTTGAAAGTCATGCAAGTTATGCCAATGCTTCAGACAAAGCCCTACTGTGAGAGGGCCCGGGAGAAGAAGCAGCAAGAAACTTCCGGGTTTGTTTTTTTCCTGCTCACAGTTACAGATAGCACTTATCATCTACTAAAATCTATATCCATAAAACTCATCTCCAAGCAGTCTTGTCTTTAAAATAATCATCTAATTTGTAATATCCTTTCGTCATAAGAATGCTTTTAATATGAGTTTTAAATTTAAGGTAAGGCATTTCTGTAAGTTTCGATGGAATTTTATTATAAATCTTTACACATGTACCCATGAACGAGCCACTAGTTTTACATAGTCTAAAATTTGGTACAATCAGTTTAGCCTTGTTCCTCGTATTAATATTGTGGATGTCACTCTTCTTAAGAAAACTATCGTAATATTTCTTAACATACAAAACATTATCCAATATATATTGTGACACCACAGTTAAAATATTAATTTCCTTAAAGAGATCCTTAAGCGAGTCCCTAGGCCTGAGGTTGTAAATGGCACGGACTGCTCTTTTCTGTAAAATAAATATAGACTCAATATCTGCAGCTGAGCCCCACAACAACAGACCATAGGACATAACACTATGAAAGTAGCTAAAATAAACTAACCGTGCTGTTTCTACGTCAGTTAAGAGCCTTACTTTCTTAACCGCGTAAGCAGCTGAACTCAGTCTCCCAGACAAGGCTTCAATATGAGGACTCCATTGTAATCGTGAATCTATGGTAAGGCCAAGGAATTTTGTTGAATTTACAAGGTCAAGTACTTCCTTATTTATAACTATTTGAGTGGGTACCTGTTTTACATTTGGTAAAGTGAATTTCATACATTTCGTTTTACTAGCATTTAACATTAGGTTGTTACATGTAAACCATTGCAATACTTGGGAAACAGTATTATTTACATCGTCAAAACATTTTTTTCTCCTATCAACTTTAAAAAGTAATGAGGTATCATCTGCAAACAATACAGTTTCACACAAGTCCCTTGTAAAATAAGGAAGATCATTGATGTATATTAAAAATAACAGGGGTCCTAATATTGATCCTTGGGGCACTCCCATAGTAATGTGTGCTCCTGGGGACTCCTTGCCATTAATAACTACTTTTTGGATACGGTCGGATAGGTAAGATTTTATAAGGCCAACTGATTGTGTTGAGACACCATAATGCCTAAGTTTATTTATCAGTATATTGTGATCAACGCAATCGAACGCCTTCGAGAGATCACAAAAAATACCAATGGCATCCTGCTTACACTCCCACGCATCAAAAATTTGCTTAAGGAGTGCTATACCTGCATCAGTGGTATTTTTTCCTCTCGAAAAACCGAACTGATTAACATGAAACAACTTGTTTAAGTAGAAATGAGACAGCAGCTGGTTATAAATAACTTTTTCAAATATATTGTATTATGTCATGTTCGTAACAAAACTGTCTTCAGAACTAAAGAAGTAAAATATCCTCCTTACGATAAGAGAACGTAGGTCTAATTTAGTTTGCAAGATTTGAACCACACAAAGAGGGTAAGTTAATCAAAAGCGTTCAATTTTCACAGAAGTTGAACAATTATGTTCTTTAAAGCAAGAACGATGGATTTTCAGATCGTTCATACATAATCGTTCGACTACATAATATGTAATATGTCTTCTTTATGTAATATGTTTTCTTTATGTAATATGACTACATAATATGTCTTCAAAATTCCTCAAGAAAAGACCGCCCAATTCATTTATCACCCGATCACATCTCGTGTTATTTGAAAACAAGTATTTACATAAAAATATTCAATCGGCACACATAATGTTTGTGGAACTCATTGCAGTGCCGTAGACAGACGGATTCGCAACCTTCTTATTAGCGGGTTAAGTGTTTGTTTTATATGTTAGTGCATACGAAACATTATTGTTCTATGGAACATTTCCATTCATGAAGGTGAGGACTGATGATCTATATAGATCCGTTGACAGTGTTTCTTAAACTTAAACGTGTAACTCTCTGTGGAACGAAGTCCTTACGTCTACATGGGTACATTCCCGTGGAGAGCTGCATTACGAAAACAAAGACCAACCAATCTCCCAAGAAAGAAGATAGAGAAAGAAAGGAAGAAGTGGCTCCTAAGCACGAGTCGTTTGGCCACACCGCTTGGCGAGGGCCTTTACAAATCGACCAAAAAATCTGTTCCGAAAAGAGCTACAACACACACACGTTTATCTTTTGTTTCACTACACCAATCACATTGGTATAATACGCGAAGGCATTTTAACGCTGTATGTCAAATTTCAAGCACTTCTGACTAAAACAAAAGCGTGCGTATCGTCTTGTATTGACAGAGCGACTACGAGCAGAACGGTCAATTGCCTGTTCTTACGCTCTTCATCGTCGGCATGCTAGTGACCTCTTTTTTACATTATAATATTATTATTGGTAGAGGGCTAGTCAGGCAGGCTTCACGAAAAGATATTATTACCAGTAATTGGTGACTACTTAGTATGTGGGTAATTTATACATATAAAAATAATAATATGAAGTCCGTAGGTGAACAAAATAGCCGACTTCAAAATTAGGCTTGGCTTCAACCTATTACTGGGCACGGGTCTCTCCTCGTGAGGAGGCTTAGAGCTTACTCCACCACGCTGCTCCAGTGCGGATTGGTGGAGGGGTTAGTGGCCAACCCGAGTGTTTTCAAACCCCCCGAGGGCCTCTGACATGGCTGAACGATTGTTATGATAACAACCGGTACCGACGGCTTTACGTGCCGTCGGAAGCATGGAAACGCTCAAGAAATTTTTGCCAGTAGCGGTCACCCATCCAACTACCGACCACGCCCGCTGTTGTTCAACTTTGTCGATCACATAGGATCGACGCAAGCCGCCGGGCTATGAGCGCTTCTCAAAATTAGGGATAACTGAAAAAGTAGGTGGGTACTCGTCAGATTTCTCTCAAATAAATGGGACTACACGTCAAGCACCAGCTTTCGAATATGAAAAGGATCATCCAAATCGGTTAAAAAAGGAAATTTAATTATAGGGTAGGTTATTTATGTTATACAAAAGAAGAAATAATAGTACTTATAATAAGTAGTATACGAGCCATATTCTAATACGAGTAACCGCCCTCGCTTTGCTTCGGTTTTCTAATTTTTTTACACCTTGGGTTACATTATTGGAGTTTTATTAGGGATCCCTAATTTTTTTGAAAATGTAATATAGCCTATGTTACTCGGGGATAGTGTAGCTTCCCAACAGTGAAAGAATTTTTCAAATCGGTTCTGTAGTTTCAGAGCCTATTCAATGCAAACAAAAAATCAAATCTTTCCTCTTTATATATTAGTATAGATATAGATGAATTGCGCAGTATTATCGTATACAAACATAACATTCACTAATTATGTTAATCTCAAACAAATAAATATGCCATATTCAAATACTCTGTGATCAAACTAATAGTGCGAATGATAAACTGAAATTCGAAACGCAAATATTTTGAATCAGCAAATATTGTATCCAAAATGATTTGGCAACATTCCATACCTACTTTTAGTATGGGCGACGTACGAGTACATTTGATATAAGTTTTTTTTTTGTCTAAAACAGTTCAGTCAGTGTTATGAAACTGATCTGTTATACCTGCTTGTTTTATTTCTCGTTTTTACAGCATAAAAGCTTAAAAATACTTAAATCACTTAGAATCAAGAAGTCAATATACGTTTTAAAATATTTTAAAGGGGAAATCATGACACTTCACTGATTGACTGACTTATCAAACACCCAACAAAACCTGGAGTTTAAAACTGAAATTAGGCGCACTGTTTACCTTTTAATGTGTGGCCAGATTTTTCTAAATTCCCAGGAGATACGGAATAAAGAAGTACAAATATTTTTAACCGGATTTAAATATTACCTTTTTGGCTGATGATGGTAAGTGGCCATCGTCATCCATGGACTCTCGCTGCATCTTTTTTGCTGCTGATGTTCCACCTGATGGTAAGTGGCTATCGTCGTCCATCGACTCTAACTATACCAAAGGCGTCACTCATGCGTTGCCGGCCAAGAACGAGAGAAGAAAAAGAAAGAAAGAACTGGCTCTCAAGCCTCCAGCCGGAACACGATGAGTCATTTCGCGGTTGACTCAAACAATATCCAGGACCTCACGGAGAAATAATAATAGTTATGGTATTAATGAGCTGTTAAAATCAATATTACCAATATAATACCTCCGAGGAGCCCTACCACCAGAGGGCCGGATTTAGTCGCCTCTTACAAAAGCCATCCGGCGTGGGATTGGGGTTTGTACGTATATTCTAAACCGCCCAAACGGCTGAAAATTTTAAATGTCCTTTATGAAATTACGCGAGTTTCTACATCTACGCGAATGTAGCCGCGAGCAGTTGCTAGTATGGTGTAAGGAAACGAGTTCCCTATCCATAAAATCAATAAATCCGTCGAAAACTTTGAGAATCCGACCCCGCTTACTCCTTGGCCTATTTTACTCGTATCTCTCTCTTGCGATTCGAATGCAAATGCCGTTTCTCGTCTCGTTTGAAAACCATTACTTACCATATGAGACAGATGCTATACTTGCTTTTTATACCAACATTATTTGTATTATCTATACTAATATATAAAGAGACCACATCTCCACTTACCATCAGGTGGGATTGTGGTCAAGCATTAACTTATTGTAAGTAAAAAAAAAGAAGAAAAGATTTGATTTTTTGTTTGCATTCAATAGGCTCCGAAACTACTGAACCGAGTTGAAAAATTCTTTCACTGTTGGGAAGCTACACTATCCCCGAGTAACATAGGCTATATTATATATGTCGCAGATAGGTGGTCCAGAAAATAATAAACTGTGGGCGTTTTCATCATTTTACTTAGAAACCCATTGAAACACATGTTTTACACTTGCTGCTAATTTAGTAGGCAATTACTACTGATACACATGGCTCTGAACAGATTACTATGTCACTCGAATAACATAACCAATCGCTAATGGAACGCGGTGAAGTCGGATTTACATCGCGGTGCGGTATTCAGGGTAACCAACCATAATTCACACGTCGCATTGCACACTCGCAGCCATCCCGGCTCCACAACTTGCCCGCGCTTCCTGCGCTTACTAAAACCCGCGTGATCAATCCGCCAATCGCTGGCACCATGACCTATCTCATCAGAAGCGAACCATCACAGCCGCATGGGTGCTACTCTTCGCAAAGGGTATGACTGTGCATAGAAAACAGTCCACGTGCACTTCTCGCTGGCTCCGGCATAACGCGCTACTGACTGGTCAACACACGCAATACCTGCTCGATCGCAGTCCATCAGTACACACTGTACCCAGTTGTGCTCTCCATAAAGTAAACGTTGTGCAATGCTAATGCAAATTAAACTCGGCCATAATAACGACGTTCTACTTTATCGTCCGCTCAGCTCGGAGGCTGTCTAAAGAGTGCCCGCTGCCGGTTGGCAAGTCAATAGCTGTCCTCTGTGACCCCCGCCACCGCGTGCACTCAAATGACAGTAAACAATTTGCACGGTGCTGCCATCTTCAACTTCCGAATACACCCAAGCTAGTTCCAGCTTGACGTTCCATTTTATGATTTGAAATTACTGATTTCCGACACGGCCATCATGACAGGCCCCACGTCCTCGTGGGTGTTTTGTGATCCCATACTCGCGATGGTGTATAAACCATCGAACAAGCTTGTGAGCTCTTGAATCTGAACGCCGTATACATCATGGAATAACTTCACTATCATGGTTTACCTGTAACCAGAAAACAAACAAAAGTATCTCTTAAGCTCGGCCTTTCCTGATCTATTGGAAAGCTCAATGAGGCATAAAATTTCTATTGTTGTTGAGGGTCAGCATTGACCCTAGCCCCTGATCAGAATAGAACGTAATGGTCTTTTAGCATCTCTCGGTCAACTCATTCACTGAACAAAAAGGATCGCTACCATTCAGCCGCCACAGGATGTCATAGTTAGCGCTTTTAGCTAACCCGCGCACGGTGACAACGCTATACTCATTGTAACGATATACCCCAGGTATCGGCTGTAGATTGTCGGCCCCTCATCATTTACACGGCCGATACTTCGGTAGCTTATCTAGTAATTATTTAGGGTACTTCACCAAAATTGAAAGGTTTGCAAATATTGAAGGTAGTTTGCAAAAAAAAAATAAGGGTAATTCGTAAAACTTGCGTGTCTAATTGAATAATTTATGATGTCAATTATTATGTCTGCAATTCAAACATTTCGTTCCACGCATCATTAAAAACCAACCGAAAACAATGTCACTTTGTCAAGTTGTTTTCACCTTGTATGACTAAGGTATTTTTTCCACCAAACATTATTTCAGCATTGATCTAATATTCAACTAACATTTACACGTGACGTAGGTACTTCATAGTCGTGGTCAAAGAACGACGAAGTAACATGGTAATTTCAAAACATAAAATTCAATGTTGTAATTCCCCCAGATAACGTCTCTGGTTTCCTCTAAAATCAGACTCCCATCAGAGTTGACTGCGTACCGCGTTCCCCAGGACAATTAATAATTTCCGCAACTAAAAAATAGGTAGCTTGCTTTTCGCATTACCATCGAATGCTTACATTAGATGAAATTCAACAAAGCAACAATTAATTTCAATAAGATTCGTTCAAATAGTAACTCTATGAATTCTAGAACTCAATACCGATTGATTGCTATTACTGTGACCTCACACTATATGGTAAACCAACAAATCATTTGTCGAAGAAAGTGAAAGGCATCTCCAGGATACAACCAACAAATTATTATTTTCCAATTTGGTTTGTACACTGAAATTGACTACATAATAAAAAATAAAAAAAAACTAGACATTACGCGACCAATATACGTGTACATTCACCACCCTTACGAGTGTTTACTCGAAATTATTATTTTTTTAAGAAAATTACGTAGGTAGCCCGTTTAAGCGTAACACTGCGGCAAAAGAGTACCTACCTGCTGAAGTAAAACGTTATTACTGTGAAATGCAGATCACCTGTTTCAAACAGTCTTTCTGAACTAGCTGAGAAGGTAGTGACAGCTATTATGACGTTCCCCATGATAATATGTGATACGACCACAATAATATTCCCTTGCCAAAGAACCAGCTTACTGCAGCATAGCTGTTAATTGAATTTTGTAAGTCAATTAATTGAGTTACTTTGCGATGGGTACATTTTATATCACGTCAATCAGTTGACTGTTTAATCTGTGAGCAATTACAGGTTTCAGTAGCAGTGAAGATTGAGAAAAGGGTTTCTTTATTAAATTCCTTATCTATCAAAAAGTGCATACTATAATTTGATATTGTCACTAAGAAAAGATGTGTTAATTTTAGTAATATTTAAGCACTTTAACTTTTACCTAATATAATTATCACACACAAAGATCATGTTGCATCTGACGGAACTGGCAACTAGCCATGGTACGTTTCTACTTTGACGAGGTTAAGTATCTTAAGCAATATTTTAAAAAAAATAAAAAAAAAACTGCACCTATTAAATTTTCTTACTATGTCATCCTGTCTGTCTTAAGGATAATTAAAAAACAGCACAACTCTTCAGTAAAGTAATAATTATCTTTAGATGTTTCTTGTAAGTAACAAAACGTCTATTCTTCACTCATTTGGTGCTAGTTACTCAATGTTGGGTGAGCAAAGACCAGTGACCTTTGTTACCAGATCCTTTGTTACCAGAAATCTGTCAAGTATCCAAACCCAGGTAACTATCAAATATCAAATGTGAAATCGCATAATTATCACAAACTCTACAAGGAATAATTATTGTTTACTTAAGCCACAAAGAAAATAAACAATACAGATCACCTGTTATAATCATGTCATCGTCATTGCAAGCCATAGTCCAAGAAGCCGGATGCGCTCCCAACAGTATCACTATCAACAAACGCTACCTGCATTGATGCCCGGTATCATTACGCCGCAATCGCAATGATCGCCTCTTGGTTATTTCCAAGCTTGCATGTCCATACAACAGTCACTGTCACTTAGTTTATCTGAAACACCCAAAAAAAAAAACAACGACAAGACACGAAATTTCTTAATTTTATTTTTATGAACTGAGGGTAAACGATAAATTAAATAATAACAAGATGAACAAGAAAACAGAAAATTCTTTATCTCATTTACAGAACGCTTCTGGTTTCACAAAACAATATACTTGCACTGATTTTGAATAACTCTGTTGACGCAAATTAATAATAACTACGATGAAAGATACTGTGCAAAGACTTTATAACACTTCGTTGAATCAAGCACAAATAAAGCGAAACGATTTGTTGTTTACGCAAACCTCCACTTGAAACACTTTCACGTCCACTTTAAACTCTTTCCGATCAGTCCTATTTTCAGGAAAACCTAGATGCTACAAGAAGCACAATATTTTTATTAAAAATCAAATCCACGAGACCTTAACTTTGAACATTCTGTCAAGTGTTTTTACAGTTCAAGATGACGGCACCATTTACACTGGAAGTCAAGATATTACACAAAAATACTATCGGATGTTCTGATTCTGCTTAGTGATACCTTTTATTATTTTGTCGCTTGCAGTCATCGAATAGAAATTAAAATAAAATGTAATTCAGTAAGGATAATTAAATTAAACAAATGAGAACAAAAATGCCATCCATGTGGGGGATTACACTATCGCCATAGCTTCTTACCTCTGTCACCTAAGGTTACTATTGTTTTTTTTAAAGTGTGTGTGGTAACTCGCCACCATACTCAGCAAAAGAAGCGTATGATCCTGGTGCTATGTAACGCGCCACAAAGACGCCACAGATACGACAACCAGGCGTTGCCTGGACACTGAGACCAGTGTTGGCCAGGAGTTCAGGCAGATAATAAGGAAAGCTGTTGCCAACGCGTCAGTCAACGAGGATTTTCATCAAGCATCTGTCCGTGATAAATAAAGAACTCTAGCTCTGTTCGCTACGCGGTAACATGCTGGCTGCAGGAGCTTACCAATAATAATAGTAATGAAATAAAAATGCCATACCGAATCGCTGTCTTACTTTCCTTACGTTTATAACCTCAAACGAATCCTTATTTGGCATGTTCGCCACTGTTTGTAATATCATATCAAGATAGCCATCTGAAAAACCTGAAATTCGGATTCATTATCCCATGATCTGATGTCGCAGATAGGTGGTCCAGAAAATAATAAACTGTGGGCGTTTTCATCATTTTACTTAGAAACCCATTGAAACACATGTTTTACACTTGCTGCTAATTTAGTAGGCAATTACTACTGATACACATGGCTCTGAACAGATTACTATGTCACTCGAATAACATAACCAATCGCTAATGGAACGCGGTGAAGTCGGATTTACATCGCGGTGCGGTATTCAGGGTAACCAACCATAATTCACACGTCGCATTGCACACTCGCAGCCATCCCGGCTCCACAACTTGCCCGCGCTTCCTGCGCTTACTAAAACCCGCGTGATCAATCCGCCAATCGCTGGCACCATGACCTATCTCATCAGAAGCGAACCATCACAGCCGCATGGGTGCTACTCTTCGCAAAGGGTATGACTGTGCATAGAAAACAGTCCACGTGCACTTCTCGCTGGCTCCGGCATAACGCGCTACTGACTGGTCAACACACGCAATACCTGCTCGATCGCAGTCCATCAGTACACACTGTACCCAGTTGTGCTCTCCATAAAGTAAACGTTGTGCAATGCTAATGCAAATTAAACTCGGCCATAATAACGACGTTCTACTTTATCGTCCGCTCAGCTCGGAGGCTGTCTAAAGAGTGCCCGCTGCCGGTTGGCAAGTCAATAGCTGTCCTCTGTGACCCCCGCCACCGCGTGCACTCAAATGACAGTAAACAATTTGCACGGTGCTGCCATCTTCAACTTCCGAATACACCCAAGCTAGTTCCAGCTTGACGTTCCATTTTATGATTTGAAATTACTGATTTCCGACACGGCCATCATGACAGGCCCCACGTCCTCGTGGGTGTTTTGTGATCCCATACTCGCGATGGTGTATAAACCATCGAACAAGCTTGTGAGCTCTTGAATCTGAACGCCGTATACATCATGGAATAACTTCACTATCATGGTTTACCTGTAACCAGAAAACAAACAAAAGTATCTCTTAAGCTCGGCCTTTCCTGATCTATTGGAAAGCTCAATGAGGCATAAAATTTCTATTGTTGTTGAGGGTCAGCATTGACCCTAGCCCCTGATCAGAATAGAACGTAATGGTCTTTTAGCATCTCTCGGTCAACTCATTCACTGAACAAAAAGGATCGCTACCATTCAGCCGCCACAGGATGTCATAGTTAGCGCTTTTAGCTAACCCGCGCACGGTGACAACGCTATACTCATTGTAACGATATACCCCAGGTATCGGCTGTAGATTGTCGGCCCCTCATCATTTACACGGCCGATACTTCGGTAGCTTATCTAGTAATTATTTAGGGTACTTCACCAAAATTGAAAGGTTTGCAAATATTGAAGGTAGTTTGCAAAAAAAAAATAAGGGTAATTCGTAAAACTTGCGTGTCTAATTGAATAATTTATGATGTCAATTATTATGTCTGCAATTCAAACATTTCGTTCCACGCATCATTAAAAACCAACCGAAAACAATGTCACTTTGTCAAGTTGTTTTCACCTTGTATGACTAAGGTATTTTTTCCACCAAACATTATTTCAGCATTGATCTAATATTCAACTAACATTTACACGTGACGTAGGTACTTCATAGTCGTGGTCAAAGAACGACGAAGTAACATGGTAATTTCAAAACATAAAATTCAATGTTGTAATTCCCCCAGATAACGTCTCTGGTTTCCTCTAAAATCAGACTCCCATCAGAGTTGACTGCGTACCGCGTTCCCCAGGACAATTAATAATTTCCGCAACTAAAAAATAGGTAGCTTGCTTTTCGCATTACCATCGAATGCTTACATTAGATGAAATTCAACAAAGCAACAATTAATTTCAATAAGATTCGTTCAAATAGTAACTCTATGAATTCTAGAACTCAATACCGATTGATTGCTATTACTGTGACCTCACACTATATGGTAAACCAACAAATCATTTGTCGAAGAAAGTGAAAGGCATCTCCAGGATACAACCAACAAATTATTATTTTCCAATTTGGTTTGTACACTGAAATTGACTACATAATAAAAAATAAAAAAAAACTAGACATTACGCGACCAATATACGTGTACATTCACCACCCTTACGAGTGTTTACTCGAAATTATTATTTTTTTAAGAAAATTACGTAGGTAGCCCGTTTAAGCGTAACACTGCGGCAAAAGAGTACCTACCTGCTGAAGTAAAACGTTATTACTGTGAAATGCAGATCACCTGTTTCAAACAGTCTTTCTGAACTAGCTGAGAAGGTAGTGACAGCTATTATGACGTTCCCCATGATAATATGTGATACGACCACAATAATATTCCCTTGCCAAAGAACCAGCTTACTGCAGCATAGCTGTTAATTGAATTTTGTAAGTCAATTAATTGAGTTACTTTGCGATGGGTACATTTTATATCACGTCAATCAGTTGACTGTTTAATCTGTGAGCAATTACAGGTTTCAGTAGCAGTGAAGATTGAGAAAAGGGTTTCTTTATTAAATTCCTTATCTATCAAAAAGTGCATACTATAATTTGATATTGTCACTAAGAAAAGATGTGTTAATTTTAGTAATATTTAAGCACTTTAACTTTTACCTAATATAATTATCACACACAAAGATCATGTTGCATCTGACGGAACTGGCAACTAGCCATGGTACGTTTCTACTTTGACGAGGTTAAGTATCTTAAGCAATATTTAAAAAAAAATAAAAAAAAAACTGCACCTATTAAATTTTCTTACTATGTCATCCTGTCTGTCTTAAGGATAATTAAAAAACAGCACAACTCTTCAGTAAAGTAATAATTATCTTTAGATGTTTCTTGTAAGTAACAAAACGTCTATTCTTCACTCATTTGGTGCTAGTTACTCAATGTTGGGTGAGCAAAGACCAGTGACCTTTGTTACCAGATCCTTTGTTACCAGAAATCTGTCAAGTATCCAAACCCAGGTAACTATCAAATATCAAATGTGAAATCGCATAATTATCACAAACTCTACAAGGAATAATTATTGTTTACTTAAGCCACAAAGAAAATAAACAATACAGATCACCTGTTATAATCATGTCATCGTCATTGCAAGCCATAGTCCAAGAAGCCGGATGCGCTCCCAACAGTATCACTATCAACAAACGCTACCTGCATTGATGCCCGGTATCATTACGCCGCAATCGCAATGATCGCCTCTTGGTTATTTCCAAGCTTGCATGTCCATACAACAGTCACTGTCACTTAGTTTATCTGAAACACCCAAAAAAAAAAACAACGACAAGACACGAAATTTCTTAATTTTATTTTTATGAACTGAGGGTAAACGATAAATTAAATAATAACAAGATGAACAAGAAAACAGAAAATTCTTTATCTCATTTACAGAACGCTTCTGGTTTCACAAAACAATATACTTGCACTGATTTTGAATAACTCTGTTGACGCAAATTAATAATAACTACGATGAAAGATACTGTGCAAAGACTTTATAACACTTCGTTGAATCAAGCACAAATAAAGCGAAACGATTTGTTGTTTACGCAAACCTCCACTTGAAACACTTTCACGTCCACTTTAAACTCTTTCCGATCAGTCCTATTTTCAGGAAAACCTAGATGCTACAAGAAGCACAATATTTTTATTAAAAATCAAATCCACGAGACCTTAACTTTGAACATTCTGTCAAGTGTTTTTACAGTTCAAGATGACGGCACCATTTACACTGGAAGTCAAGATATTACACAAAAATACTATCGGATGTTCTGATTCTGCTTAGTGATACCTTTTATTATTTTGTCGCTTGCAGTCATCGAATAGAAATTAAAATAAAATGTAATTCAGTAAGGATAATTAAATTAAACAAATGAGAACAAAAATGCCATCCATGTGGGGGATTACACTATCGCCATAGCTTCTTACCTCTGTCACCTAAGGTTACTATTGTTTTTTTTAAAGTGTGTGTGGTAACTCGCCACCATACTCAGCAAAAGAAGCGTATGATCCTGGTGCTATGTAACGCGCCACAAAGACGCCACAGATACGACAACCAGGCGTTGCCTGGACACTGAGACCAGTGTTGGCCAGGAGTTCAGGCAGATAATAAGGAAAGCTGTTGCCAACGCGTCAGTCAACGAGGATTTTCATCAAGCATCTGTCCGTGATAAATAAAGAACTCTAGCTCTGTTCGCTACGCGGTAACATGCTGGCTGCAGGAGCTTACCAATAATAATAGTAATGAAATAAAAATGCCATACCGAATCGCTGTCTTACTTTCCTTACGTTTATAACCTCAAACGAATCCTTATTTGGCATGTTCGCCACTGTTTGTAATATCATATCAAGATAGCCATCTGAAAAACCTGAAATTCGGATTCATTATCCCATGATCTGATGTCGCAGATAGGTGGTCCAGAAAATAATAAACTGTGGGCGTTTTCATCATTTTACTTAGAAACCCATTGAAACACATGTTTTACACTTGCTGCTAATTTAGTAGGCAATTACTACTGATACACATGGCTCTGAACAGATTACTATGTCACTCGAATAACATAACCAATCGCTAATGGAACGCGGTGAAGTCGGATTTACATCGCGGTGCGGTATTCAGGGTAACCAACCATAATTCACACGTCGCATTGCACACTCGCAGCCATCCCGGCTCCACAACTTGCCCGCGCTTCCTGCGCTTACTAAAACCCGCGTGATCAATCCGCCAATCGCTGGCACCATGACCTATCTCATCAGAAGCGAACCATCACAGCCGCATGGGTGCTACTCTTCGCAAAGGGTATGACTGTGCATAGAAAACAGTCCACGTGCACTTCTCGCTGGCTCCGGCATAACGCGCTACTGACTGGTCAACACACGCAATACCTGCTCGATCGCAGTCCATCAGTACACACTGTACCCAGTTGTGCTCTCCATAAAGTAAACGTTGTGCAATGCTAATGCAAATTAAACTCGGCCATAATAACGACGTTCTACTTTATCGTCCGCTCAGCTCGGAGGCTGTCTAAAGAGTGCCCGCTGCCGGTTGGCAAGTCAATAGCTGTCCTCTGTGACCCCCGCCACCGCGTGCACTCAAATGACAGTAAACAATTTGCACGGTGCTGCCATCTTCAACTTCCGAATACACCCAAGCTAGTTCCAGCTTGACGTTCCATTTTATGATTTGAAATTACTGATTTCCGACATATATAAAAAAATTAGGGATCCTTAATAAAACTCCAATAATGTAACCCAAGGTGTAAAAAAATAAGATAACCGAAGCAAAGCGAGGGCGGTTACTCGTATTTGCTATAGGTATTTTGCACGAATAAGTCTAAAGAAAGTACGTTAATTACCCCAATGTTTTTAACCATTTCCAAGATTAATTCACTTTTCTGACCACTATTTGTTTCTCAGTATTCAGAGCCAAGGTATAGCCCATACCTTGGTTAGCAATTTTCCATTCCTCGAGCTCATAGCCCAGCGGCTTGTGTATCCTGGGACTGACCGAGCTAAGCAACAGCGCGGTCGCTAGTTGGATGGATGACCATTGACAAAGCATCTTGAGCGCTTCCGTGTTTCGGAGGTCCCAGTTCTCATCATAGTAGCCATAAGCCATATCGGAAGTCTTCGGGTGGCACAAAAATATCTCACACTTGTTTAGCCACTAACCCCTACACCAATCCGCACTGGAGCCGCGTGGTGGAGTATGTTCAAGGCCTCACTAGCTATGAGGAAACTGAGAGATCCGTGCCTTGCAGTGCTGTAAGGGTCAATAATGGGTTGAAGCCAGTCCCCTACTAAGCCTCATCAGTACAGTTATTGGTGTTCCATTCAGAGAATCAGTGGGTATAAGTCGTCATGAATCATGATTGACTTCCGATTCCTAACATAAAGACATTAGACCGTACATACTAGGTTGTGTGTGACGTAAGACATACGTCAAACCATTCTAAATCTTGTGCGTACACACCGTGTTGGTATGTTAAAAAAAACGTACTTACCCATATACTGACGTATTTAATTCAATAAGTAGGTGTACTTTGTATTACACGCACTTAATGGGCGCATTGTGTGTGTGATGTGCGACTATGCTTGTTGTACGTGTGAGTATTTTTTTATAAATAAAACGCTACAAACCCATCGCCTCACACTAGGATTCCACGTGTCTTTGGTGCCGTGGACAAACTGCCTCACAGGGAATCGAACCTGCCCTTGGTCCTGCCCTTGGAACGGCGCCGTAACCACTACGTCATGCGGATCATCTTAATTATGATTTGCTTTGGAAAGTTGCGCTCCTAAGAGTTCTCATTATATTCAGGTGAAGCCAATTTGCACATAGACAGAGATGTACCTACAATAACACCTCACATAAGGAGACCAGAGTTATGCCTTGAAATGATGATGATGCTCACCAGCCGTGATCAACCAACAGTGATCAAGTGTCACTCACCATTTAGATGAGACTACCAGCAGAGTTCATAATATTCCTATCACCATCACGAAATGCGAAAGGTTGCTTTCGGATATCAAAATCCATATCCCATCCATAATTTTATATATAGTGGTTCCGTCGTCTGTCGCTGTCTTATTGGATGACTATGGCCTTTTAAAATAGGTTTCATTGCGATGAAAGAGTTTTACAGCGGTAATGACATCCTTGCGGATATTAAAAGCCTTTCAATCTAGCTTTGTTTCTTCTGGATATTCGATGGAAATAAGATCCGTTATTGGGATGTTGACGGATTGAAATGCTATCACGATTACATTTAGTGGCAAATAGGATGTCCTCATATGGCAACCAACGGTGGCTGATGATATTTACCTACAAATGTACTATAATTATGTATGTCATAGTCATGTCAGTCACATTTTCCACATAGTAATGCATTTGAAATTGTTAAAACTTGAATAACCTAAGCAACTTAATTAAAATTTTACCAAAAAATAACATCGATTTACATAAAATCGATCGATTACGATCGATTTACAAAAGATATCGAGATACATAATACCCTATCGGTTTCTAAATCGTCGTATAGGTACTAATATTTAAGTTCCCTAAATTCCTTATGATGTAACCTGGATAAGGGACCACTCTGGAAGTAGGTGTATAACATGTCGAATAAAAAAGAATATTCCAAACCGTTTCGGAAAGATATCACGAAATAAATCATAATAATTATAGTCTAAACTCTAATCACAGAGTCAAGGAATTGAACCAACGATCCTTCCCCCACGTCATTACTCATTACCACCCAGCTGTATAAGAATCAATTATTACGAAACTAAATCATCGTAATACGTATATATCAAACGAGATTAATTCTACGACTGATATAATGTAGCGAATGTAAACAAATATTCATGACGTAATCTATTGCAAACAATGATTGATGTCACGTGAATCGTAATACTGATTACAAAGTACAATGATTAATTTAGACCAGCTGATCGAATATGTTTATTCATAATACAGAATTAAATTTAGACTTGACTCATGTGAAAAAAACTTACTCATAAAAATCTCGAGATCTTGGGCAGTTAAGGGATGCACTCAAGCAATGACACATTGTTAGAGTATTCTATCAGAGTCACTTAAGCATTGTCACAAACTAATACTATCACTGAGTCATATAACCAAGTCACATGGTTTTGTCTTTTCAATCGTCTCACTATATCTGTCGTGACAAGGAGCTGGATGGCAACGACATTCACATGTTGATGAAGCCTTTGTTGGTGGGTTTCTGGCTTCTGCATACGTCTGCGTCGAATATTCTGCAACATCCATATAATCACGTCTGAATTACTGCCCCTAATACAAAGTCACGTTTCAGCGGAATTAACTATTCACTTTTCATCCATTTGGAATCACTTGGATTGTAGAAACTATTAATAATCTCCGTATGAGGAGTATGAACCTAAATGTTTCAGGAAATTGTTATCTATAGTTTTCATTGACCGAACTACGCAGAAAATTGGACGCACTGAAAATCAAATGTAGTTCTTACCGCCAAAGCAGAACTAAAGCTGAAATTAAATGAAAACACTTTATTGCAATTAAAAAAGGTACAATAGGCGGGCTTAATGCTAATAGAGCATTTTCTTCAACTAATCAACGAAGATGAAGAATGTAGTGATCTTTTTGGTCATAATTTTAAATAATTAGTTCAGATAGTTGTTCGTTGAGATTTTTGTAATGAGAACTTGCGAGATAGGTATATTGTTATGGAGGGAAATTCTTGTATTCGATATCCGATAATTATAACTGGACTGTGTGTACCTGAAATCTACCAGCCTTCCGCCCGTCTGCTATCAACCGTGAATAACAAGTCGTCGTTGCGACTTCAAAACCTCTTATGTGTAAAAAAACTGCTTTTTGAGGGAATCGATAAAAATCGATAAAATTTTGTTTAGCAAGCACATTTTGATTTTGAATTTGGTGAATAAATTACGATGGAAACGTCGTACACAAATGAGAGTTTTTGAATTCGATAGTTATTCAAAATGTAGAATCATTTGACGTAAAAAAGTGATTTTGCCAAAAGTGGCACATAACACATAATAGGTTTTGAAGTCGCAACGACGAAGTGTTACGTTGGCAGAATCGGAGAGCTAAAAAAATCAAGGTTCTTGCTTACTTTCTTTGAAGCTAAGGATTATCGTAATAAAATGGTGACCACTTACTTTCTGTTTCTCTTCTTCTATGGGTTCGATTCCAAGCGAGACTCAAATTTGAATGACGACTTTGAATTTCTGTTCTCGGTCTGGGTGTGTGTGTTCTTGTCTTTGTGTGTTGTCCATGGCACCTACGACACAGAGAATCCTAGTGGGGGGCTATGAGTTTGTAGCCTTCAGTTATTTCTTCATCGGATCTGGCAACTCGGTTGTTACTTGCTGATATAGTAAACCTATGAGATAAATGATGTTAACAATGTGAAATAAACCAAATATGTAACAAGCGTCAGACATAATTACTATCGACTAACATTACGTCATCGGCTAATCTGGTGTTTAGTATCCACAGCATAGCAATGTTCAGTGGGTCATTGTCTTTGATGGCGGAAGAAAAGTCGATATCGTTTGGTTTCCGTCATGGCTTTCAATTTGACTATCTTAGGCCCGTATTAATCGCAGATATTAATAAACCGATTTAATTTTAAATCTCTATTTTAAATCAAAAATTTAACAACTTGTGATCTGGTTTGAGATGCTAAAATATGTCAAACCGTATGTAAAATTAGTAGGATCTGAGATCGCACGCTTGAGCTGAGATCGATTTATTCATACACTTTCTTTAATACACTTATTTCAACTTTGCAAAGACGATTAATTAAATATTGTATAACTAGGGTTCGCATTAAAAACCTAACCAATTAATGATTGTAAATTCAGATCTTGTACATAGAAGCTTGGCTTTTCATGAGATCTGATGACATTTTAACAGTGAGGCAAGATAAATTTTTCGAAAGTCCGAAACTCGGTTGGTTAGAAATTCTCAACCAATTCGCATTGGGGCAGCATGGTGGAGTATTCTCTAGGCCTCCTCAGTTATGAGAAGAGACCTGTCCCTTGTATGGATTGAAGCTTGAAGATTTTTGTATTACAAAGCATGTGTTCATAGGCATTTTCTTCTATAAATGTGACTATATGAAATATTGTACATAATATCGTTAGATTGCGGCTTTAACTATGTAACAAAAGCCAAAACTAACAAAGCACGAATTTCGGTTGCCACTTTGCTACTGTTACTATCTTTAGTGATTGACGAAAATTAATTTCGGAAGTGTCGAAGACTACACCAAATAGAAAATCTACTCTTTTTATCTAAAACTCTTTATTGTCCAATTTAAATAAGTAGCAATAATACGGTCTCACTGTAAATTGATAATGATGTTTACATGTTTGGCTTGAGAGCCAGTACTTTCTATTTTTCCTGATATCCTTTTCTTTTCAGTCTGAGCGCGTCATAAGCAGTGATAGGCTAGCGGTTAGAATGTTGGTCTCCCGAACGAAGGGGCCCGAGTTCAAATCCTGGCACGCACCTCTAATTTTCAAATATGATGTGCATATTAGAAGTTAATTATCACCTGCTTCGGTGAAGGAAAACATCGTGAGGAAACCTGCACACCGGAGAGTTCTCCATAAAGTTCTCAAAGGTGTGTGAAATCTACCAATCCACACTTAGCCAGCGTGGTAGACTATGGCCTAATACCCCTCATATTGTGAGAGGAGACCCCGAGCCCATCAGTGGGACAATTATGGGTTGTTGCTTTTGCTTTGCTTTGCTGAAACGCGTTGGTGATGATTATGGTATTACCAATGTCCATGGGTGACTGTGACTACTTAATTACCACCAGGCGCATGATTGTATGAGCCAGTCTACAAGAGGGTTCATCGCTTCTTCAGTCGACGATGAGTTGACTACGCCTCTGGTGCTATAGATGTCACGCCATAAGGTTGCTTGTTTTATTTGTTGCCATGGTTTGTCTAAAGTGTCTGCTAAACACTTGTTCATTTGTGTTATTGTGTTGTATCCTCATGCCGTTCGTAAAATGGAACATAATGCAGTATTATGTGACAGACTGAAAATGTGCCATATTTAAAACATCTGCCCCAGACGGGAATCAAGCAAGACCCTCCACACAGGGTCATTATCACCGACAGAGCTGTGATAACGACGCATATCGTGTAGTGTGGAAGCGCACTAATATCCAACACATGTACTCTATAATCGTTCCGCTCTATCATAGTATAGTATTTAGTATGCGCACGCGTCGATTCTAAATGCTCCTCAGTCTAGCACCAAAGTTAAACGGGTGCGGGCGGTTTAAATAAATTGACGCCGTATCCGTACGTAGTAAATGCTTTCGATACAGCATAAAATTAACGAGAATTCAAATAAATACGTGAATCGCATGAATAATTCTCGACGTCCTTGTACTTCGTGCGACAGTAAAATATTCGGCGCAATGGCAACCAACGCGAAATAATTATTTAGCAATATGTAATTTTGAATATCGGTAGTGACAAATTCATGTGAAAATCCTGAAGTACAAGAATAACAAGATCAGAAAGAAGTAGCAGCAAAAAGAAGACAGCTTTCAATAGAATTCGGCGAGTTACGCGTGCAAACTATTTGTAAACATTGAAAACAAACATGGCGTCAATCCTCCCAGATACTCCATCATCAAGTGCTACTCCTGAAGATACACCTTCTCCATCACCTGCCCCGGAAGCTATTAACAAGTTCAATTGGCTCAAACATATCAAAGCAGCAAGAAACAACCCGTTCGTACAACCCCGTCCATCTTTGACCAGAGAGAGCTCCACTGCTGAACTGTTTTCCAGGGAAAACTCAAGCGCAGATTTCTTCCAGAATTCAAGACTCAATTTATTTGATACCGCGCCAAAACCTGAACCACCTGAGGCTAAGGTAAGATAGATAAGATAAGATTTATTTGTTTTCACGAGATTTGTTTGATTTTGATCTAGTTCTTTTTTGTATATTTTGTATAAAGGGTGACTTAATCGAGTGTTCTTAGCTATGTTTAGTGTAAATAAAATTGTCGGGGTTTTTTTTTTAATTTTAATTTAAGGTTATGCAAGTCTGGACTTGGTCTGTCTGAAGTTATAACGATTAGCACGTGATACTAACCCAAAGATTTTCACAAATTCGCGATTTCGCGTTTAGAATACGAGTATTAGTACGATTTTGACGACCCTGTAGCCTAGTTGGTAGCGTCCCTGCCTGCGGAGCGAGGGGTCCCGGGTTTGATTTCCGGCCGGGGCAGATATTTATGTGACAGATAAATAGTTGTACTCGGGTGCAGGGTGTGATTGTGATGTGTTTTTATGTGTCGTCCATGCCACCCGCAACACAGGTAAAAACCTACTGCGGGGGTATGAGTGTGTAAGCGTTTATTTATTATTTATTTATTTATTTGTGGTAACCGTTCGCTATTTTCTTATTCATATTTACCATTCTTACGTGTAATGACAAGTACCTTGCTATGAAATCCAATACAAAGGCCTAGAACACAGGTCTTGTGCATCTGCACTTGACATTGTTGCGTAGGCATTGTTCAAATCATGGTTCGCTGCTCAGGGTATATTATAAATATAGACCGTTGGACGCAGAGCCATGAGGTTTGTCAGTGAATAGAAGAGTATCGTATCTAATCAGGTGGATAGGCATTACCTACTTTTTTCGCTCTAAAGCCAGGGTTGACACCGAATACATTTTTGGGGAAAGGACTCTACCCACCCTTGAGTTTAAGCTAGGACCTCTGCTGTGACGAAGCTATGACGAATAGTCCTCTTGTTGTCTGGGTCCTGTGCTAACCAATCTAATATAATAAGAGGTTCTCTATTCCAGTCTTTTTATGTGTGTTAACTTTTTACTGGGCGTATCGATTTTCATTTTTTTTAATGCCTTAAGCAGGCAAACGAGCAGACGGGTCACCTGATGGTAAGTGATCACCGCCGTTCATGGAAATTAGTAACATTGGGCGTCACCAATGCGTTGTTGGCCTCGAAGAAAACAATAGACACGCTTCTTGAAGGACCCCATGTCACAGTTTGGAGGGAACACCGATATAGGAATTTCGTTCCAAATTAACCGCAGGAATTAAACCAAACAGTTCTTCAGAATATTCCCCATTATATAGAAGCTAGAATACGCAGAGAAAGCTTACATCTCTCCTCAACTCAAGCGTGATTATCTTATCGTAAGTGTGATTATCTTACATTCGAAAGCTGGTGTATGTCATATGTCCCATTTTTTGGGCGAGATTTGACGTGTAGTTTTTGAATTATCCCTAATTTTGAAGTCGGTTTTGTTAAAAGGATTATATTGGTCATACCTTTGGCTTTACTCATGACCATTGACTACGGCCACTTAGGTATCTTCAGATGGTTCTTCTTGAGTATCTTGGGTTACCTAGTTATCTAAAGCTATTAATATTATAAATTTGAAATTTTGTGAAGATGTTTCGATGTTTGTTTCCTCAGTAATACTTAACCGATTTGGCTGAAATTTGAAATGGAGATAGCCTTTTAACCCGAAAAAGTTCAAGGTTTCCCGCGGTATTTGCAAAAAATCGATTCCCACGCGCGCGAAGTCACGGGCATCATCTAATATTTAATATGACGACCCGTGTGGCGCAATGGTTACCATGACGGATCGCCGCACCAAGGGTCCTGGGTTCGATTCCCAGCGAGGTGGAAATTTGAATGATGAGTTAGAATTTCTGTTCTCGGCGTGGGTGTGTAATTTTAAATTTTTAATTAATTAATGTAATTTTTTAAATTAAGTAATTAAAACTTTAGTTTCAAAACTCTACCGCGGGCGAAGCCGCGGGCAAAAGCTAGCTGTATTATTAAAGTCAAAGTTTGTGAGAATGTTTCTTACTCTTTCACGCAAGAACTACTGAACGGATTTTCATGAAATTTAGCACACAGATAGTTCATGATCTGAAATAACATTATAGGGTAGGTACACTAGATACTAGGTACTAGGTATTATCCCGAAAAATTCGAACAAAGTCGCGGGCAAATGGTAGATTACAGAACATTGGAGCCTCTCAGAACGTGATAAAGTCCGTATTCGATCAGTTCTCAGAATTCGCTAAATTCGCGCTTCCATGAATCTGTTACAAATTAGTATCTTCTGATGTGATGTGTAAATACCAAATACGTATATGGATTCAAAGGACAAGTAGTCGTGATTGATTTACGAATTTGCAATAACAGTGGTAAGTTCAGTTTACGTATTTTTTCAAGGTTCTGAGCCTTGACTTTGTTTAACGCTTCATGTTTCCGACATGTGTAAGGTCATCGACACTTGTAACGAAGAGTAAACTTGTTACTTAATATATAAAAATATATGCGTCGAATTGAGAACCTCCTCCTTTTTTTTTCGTCGGTTAAAAAAGGCTTACACACTCATACTATACTATACTATACTATATCCTCAATTTAACTGTATTCCATACCTACCTGTGCCCGATGATATTATAAGTAATGTAAAAAAGAGGTAGATATGTCACTAACGCGCCGACGATGAAGAGCGTAAGAACTGGCAATTGACCGTTCTGCTCGTAGTCGCTCTGTCAATAAAAGATGATACCCCACGTTTTTGTTGTTGTCAGAAGTGCTTGACATTTGACATACAGCATTAAAATGCCTTCATGTAGTATACCAATGTGATTGGTGTAGTGAAACAAAAGATAAACGTGTGTGTGTTGTAGCTCTTTTTGGAACAGATTTTCTGGTTCATTTCTAAGGGTATAATGTATCTATTTTTTATATAGCATTGCTTGTGACCTATACAATCACAGAACATCTAATAATTAGTTAGAAAGGGCATAGCGCGTAATTTGTACGAGAACCGCTGTCGCCGTTTCGATCCCCTCCATTTGCTTACTACTACGAAAATGAACAAATACGCACGAGGGTCGTTATGTGTGCGTGAGAGGCGCGGCACTGTAGCTAAGGATTGACTGACGATAAACTTTTATCGGTATTTATTTTCGTAAGGTCGACAGATGTGTAAAGGTTTACCTTAAATCCATAAAAAATAACATTTAGTAGGAATCCAGTCAGGTTTGCCTGTTGCAGCGATCCACTGAGCTCGTTTAACTGAATCTTTCGGAAAACTAAAATTCATTAAATTCTATTAGAATAAAACATGAAAATGTGGATTCCAAAAATTTTACAGATATTGAATTTGAACCTAGGACCCCTAGTGTAACGTGGCGCTGCACTAACAATTTGAACTACCGTGTGATCAAACCAACTGCCGATTTTCAAAATGGCGGTACTCATAGGCATGCCACCTTAGGTTCAATGACGGTACTCATGAACGCTAGATTAGATATAGATTTTAACAAAATAATAAACAAGAAGTAACTGCTTCAAACAACAATATCCTGCCAAAAATATAACTGAAAAATATAATATAAACCAGTGTTACTACGTGTAAAATACGTCAAAGTTCTTTCAAACTATATTTCAATGCATAAAATATTAAATTTATCTGCATAAAATATATCTATTTAAATTTATATTTAAGAACGTTGTTTTTATTATAACTTCGAAAGAATCTATCGAATATCGATGTCATCTTTTACTACGCCCAACACTAGAGCTACTTCTACGCAATACATTACGCGTTCGAATGGATGTGATAAAAATGACGAGCGCATGCAGCCCGCAATGTATATTTTTTGGGAAAAGAATTATTTGAAGGACATTTTGAAGGATTTAAACTAAAATATCGTAGTTTTTTTACATACCGATGAAAAGAAACGCTTCCTTTGTTTATGTTAAGCACTTGGCTTCGTGCACGGCAAGTAATTACCGCACATGAAGGCATTTTCACGTAATTTAGTCGCAGTGTTTCGCAGTACTTTTCTCGGTTGGAGGTCGCGAGTTACTAAACAGCGCGATCGCGTGTTTTTGTGAAGTATGCACGTTTGCTCATAGTCTTGGCGCGCCTGCCCCGCCCACAACTCCTTTCTAACTAATTATTAGATGTTCTGTGTATACAATCATACTAAATCCTGTGTCACACACAATGACACAAACTAGACTTCACAAACGTGCATAAACGTGTTTACATGATCATCTTCCTTTTTTTGCAAACCCATGTCTGAACCACCATAGCCCATGCTAAGCTTTATGCAAGAAGATCTGAAAGATAAAGACGAAAATTAACGATATAATCAAAATTTTACAAACAAAAAATAACCGACTTCAAAATTACTCAAAAACTGCTTGTCAGATCTCGCTCAAATTTTTGTGGGACCACATGACATACGCTCGTCTGGCTTCACCCTAAGTTTCGGTTTCGGTTTCGGTTTCGGCCGAAACTGGAACTAAGGCCGAAAGTTCGGTTTCGGTTTTGGTTTCGGCTGAAAAACTAGTTTCATATATCACCAATTTTTTACATTGTTGCAATGCCTATGTCGGAATAAATGTTTCTTTCTTTTTTCTTTCATTGGGAGTATAGTTGTGGTTATAGTTTAAAAATTAAGTTGTTAGTGTTTTCTATTTGTTGTTGTGTAGTTGTTAAGTGAGACCTATTTAAAAATTCCCACAATCTTAGTTTTTACGAAAAGTCCTCTATGGTGTGATTTTTATCCATTCCTACCTTGAGTCCTGAGTTACCTTCTATTTCTATTTTGAGTTTCACTTCATTAGCATCATAGGTCCTATACTTCATGACTTCATGAGCGTCTCTCTTTCTCTGCTGTTATCGTATTCAAATGAAATCAAGGCGTATTGAACTTCCGGCTCCGAAGTGTGAAGTGACCGCTGTCACTTATTAGTTAATGGTCAATCCTTATCTCGATTGAGTTCAAGTAGACCAGCAACAAGTTAACGACACGTTAAATTGATAACGTTGATGTATCCTGTTGGTTTCGGTTGGAGAAAAAAACTTATCCGGCGTTATCCGGAGATTGTTTTGGGAATTAAAATGAAGATAAAAGTTTTCTAAGTGAAATGTAAATGAAGATAATAGTTTTTCGTAAGTACTTATGTATTTTTTATTGGAGCTACTATTAGAGGTATGATGAGAAACATAATAAAATATGTTTTAACCCCCGACGAAAAAGAGGGGTGTTAGAAGTTTGACATGTCTATGTATCTGTATGTCTATGTATCTGTGGAACTGTATGTCTGTCTGTTTTTCGTCGGGGGTTAAAACTCAGGCATCGTAGTTCCCAGACGGATGAACCGATTTTGATCTAGTTTTTTTTGTTTGAAAGGTGACTTAATTGAGAGTGTTCTTAGTTATGTTTAGTGTGAATAAAACTTTCGGGGGTTTTTCTTAATTTAAGATTATATGCACTGGAAACATACATACTTGAAAAAGAAAAAAAGGATGAAACTTGTTACTGATAAATATTTTACGATCATTACAATAATTATTTAATGAAATTTGTGAAATGTTTTATTTTTATTATTAACGGTAAGGTTTTGTGATCAAAACAAATGGACAAAAAACCTGTCCTCCAAAACATCTACCTTATCCGTTCTACTTCCATCGAGGATAAAAAGCAAGGAGTATGTTTTAGGCCGCAAATACGTAGCCCAGCAGTGGGAATCTGACGTGTTACAGCCAAATCGAATATAAAGTTATCATTTGAACTCATTCACGACTGACTCCATTAGGATACAATAGTACACGTCACACGTCACAGCAATAAATGCGAGTGCGCATTTATCTTGGCCATGTAGGGTTGTCGTAAATATGAATAGATTATAGAGGCGATGCGGTGCGGTACCTGGTCGGAAGCGGTGCGGTGCGAAGGCGGTTTAGAGGCGTTGCGGGCCGGTACTGGTGCGGAAATTCTGGTTTTTTGGTCAATGGGTGACGATAGCCTATAATTATAGGTCACCAATTGGTGACCTGTAACTCAGGTTCTTCGGATACCTACTTCAGGCACCAAGCTCTCACAAAGTAGATCTTTGGGTATAAGTTCTTTATTTTGTAACTAATTTAAGTCTACTGTAAACCAAGATCATGTTGTGAGAGCAAATAAAGTATTTTAATATTATTATTATTATTATTTTTTTATGCTTTTAGCAGGCAAACGAGCAGACGGGTCACCTGATGGTAAGTGATCACCGCCGCCCATGGACATTAGCAACACTGGGGGCGTCACCAACGCGTTGCCGGCCAAGAAAATGACGATAGACCCGCTTCTTGAAGGACCCCATATCATAGCTTAGGGGGAACACCGATGCAGGAAGTTTGTTCCACAGTTTACACGTACGAGGTAGAAAATTACGTGAGAACCGAACTGTGGACGAATGCCAAGTATCCAGGTGATGTTGGTGGAACCTGGAACCCCGTGATGTGCGGTGTCGAAAACTAACTGCAGGTATTAAGCCAAATAGTTCTTCAGAACATTCCCCATTGTACAGCCGGTAGAATACGCAGAGAGAGCCTACATCTCTCCTCAACTCGAGTGATTCTAGTCCGTCTGTAAGCATGGGATCGTCGACAAGACGAATAGCTCGCCGTTGAATTCGATTGAACGGATCCACTTGGCCAGCTGGGGCTCCAGCCCAAAGGTGGGAGCAGTACTCCATGTGTGGTCGAATTTGCGCCTTATAGAGCATCAACCTGTGCTTAGGCGTGAAGTACTGCTTAGCTCTGTTGAGCACTCCCAATTTCTTTGCAGCTAGTTTGGCCTTACTTACCAAGTGGTCCCGAAACTGAACTTCATTCGAGATGTCAACACCAAGGATCCCAATGCTTTTAGAGATGTTAAGAGGAATGTTCTGGAACTGTGGTGCTATGACAAATGGGGTTTTTTTAGCGGTTAACGCGCAAACTTGTGTCTTCTCGGGATTGAACTGGACTAAATTTAGTCTGCCCCATTCTGAGACCCGCTCCAGAGATGTCTCGACTTCAGACACAAGTTTCATCCTCTTCTCCTCAATCTGCACCCGAGAAAGGTTTGCTCGGCCTGTATAACGGGCGTCACCCGTGCTGTCATCAGCATAGCAATGAATATTCCCGATGTCCAGCATATCATTGATATGCATGATGAACAGTGTGGGTGAAAGCACAGAGCCTTGTGGGACGCCAGCATTTATGGGCTTCGTATCTGAGCATGTTCCGTCAACGACGACCTTGATGCTCCGCTCCGATAGAAAACTGGCAATCCATTTGCACAATTTCTCGGGTACTCCGTAGGAAGGCAGTTTAGACAATAATGCCTTATGCCACACCCTATCGAAGGCCTTTGCAACATCCAAGCTTACAGCCAATGCTTCTCCCTTGCTCTCGATTGCTTCTGCCCAGCAATGAGTAAGGTATACTAAAAGATCGCCAGCTGACCTGCCGTGGCGGAAACCGTATTGACGGTCACTAATCAGCTGGCGATCTTCTAGATACCGGAGCAGTTGGGTGTTTATTATACGCTCCATTAGTTTGGAGAGCAGAGAGGTTATGGCGATTGGTCTGTAATTGGATGGATTTGACCTGTCTCCCTTTTTGGGAATAGGGTGGACCAGAGCTACCTTCCATGGAGACGGGACAATGCCGGCAGAATAGGAGAGTTGGAATAGGCTCGTTAAAACCGGGGTCAACTCCGGAGCGCACGTTTTTAGCACAATAGCAGGTATACCATCTGGCCCATTCGACTTGTTGATGTCAAGGGAAAAAAGAGCTTGACGCACGGCATTCTGAGTGAAATGCACGTCAGGCATCAGCTCACCACACTGCGGGATGGTTGGCGGTGTGTTACCCCTATCATCAACATTATTATTATTTATATTATATTATTGTAGCCACTTACCATCAGGTGGATAGTCAGCTCTTTTGTCCGCTATTTCCATAAAAAAATCATCAAATTATAAATTTTTCTACACCCAAATTGATTTCGTTGATTTAGAAAACCTGAACGGCATGAACGGCAAATGACAGGAAATTATTCATTTATAACAAAGCACTATTTTATCCAAAGAAGAAAAATAATAAAAATTTTCTTTTCCAGGAAAAACAAAGATTTCATAAAAAATAAATTGTCGCGATTCACGAACTCATAACGTTTTCACTCTTAAAACTTATGAGAATTCATGAAAACCCAAGGAAAAGTCAAGCCCTTAAGAACATGACCTGATTCTACAAGCTCTAAGAACCTTACCCTTTAGCCTTTTGTGGAGGCTTAGATTACTGACCCCTCCTGTACTGGCAAGCCTTTGGAGTTCCACTGCTACATGCGCAACTCTGACCAGTCCTGAGCCTTCTGAATCCAGTGGATGCCCCCTGTCTTCTTCAGGTCGTCAGTCCACCGGGTCAGGGGCGTCCTGTGCTCCTTTTATCGAGACATGGTCTCCATCCGAAAACCTTTCTTCCCCAAAGTTTATCAGACGATCTCTAATACTATACTAGTGTCGTACAGAAAAATATAATCCAATAGTTCTACAATGCGGCTTTGACAAAAGCACCCATGTGCCAAGTACTTGTTTAAAATCACTTCTCGAAAATCAAACTTTATATTCCAATTATTCATTTGTTCAACAAGATCAAATAACAGGCATATTTGTCACATAAACGACTGCGCCAGGAATCGAACCCTAGTCTTCTAGCTCAGATATTCCCAACTGAGCTGCCGGATCATCGTAAAAATTAAAACGTTTTAACCCCCGACGCAAAAAGAGGGGTGTTGTAGTATGTTTGATGTATGATTGTCTGTATGTCTGTTTGTGGCATCGTAGCTCCTAAACTAATGGACCAATTTGTATGCGGTTTTTTGATGAAAAGCTGACGTGATCAAGATGATTTTTACTTATTTATGGTGCAAATAAAACAGTCGGATTTTTTTTAATTTTTAAGTTTATAGTTATTATTCTCATACTGCCATCCCTACCTGTACTGAGTTCAATGAAGCTCCATTAATTTGATTGTACCCGTAGCTCAATGGATGCTAATCTATTCGGTCACTGGGACTGAACCTTGGACGTTGTGTTGAATAGAAATATTAAAGGTGAATCAGTGATTCAAAGTGCAATACTTTAACAGACACTCGACATGAATCTTAAAGTACGTAGAATTCGTAGTTTTTTTTTTTGCATGTTTCTTTATTCGATACTAGTAAACGCTCTCGCTTTGCTTCAGTTTTTGTATAGATTCCGTATTTTTGATGTAAAACATCTTTACGCGAGGGGTAAATCTGATTTTAGACTTGGCGATCGTGGCGACGCATTTCGATGTATCACATCTGTCAGCCGTCCCATGACAGCTGTTCTTTTTTTTAAATAATATCTATATAGCCTATGTTACTTGAAAACAATAGGGCTTCCTATTGGTGAAAGATTTTTTTAAAATTGGTCGGTTTTTTACTTTATCCATTAGAAACAAATAAAAAAAAATCAAAAGTTTCCTCTTTATAATATTACTAGCTGTTGCATGCAGCTTCGCACGCGGAAATTATGCTTATCACCCCTTGAGCTTTTATTCTATTATCAATAGTTTTCGCAGCGCGATGTAAAGAATATTTTAGGTAATTTTTTTACACCTCGGGTTATATTATTGGAGTTTTACTAAGGATCCCTAATTTTTTTGAAAATATAATATAGCTTTTCTCACGATAGGATAGTGTAGCTTCCCATCAGTGAAAGAATTTTTCAAATCGGTTCAGTAGGTTCGGAGCCTATTCAATGCAAACAAACAATCAAATCTTTGCTCTTTATAATACAGTAGAATCCCGATTATCCGGATCAAATCAAACCAGGGGTATTCCGTATAATCGAAAATCCGGATAATCGATTTCAAAATCAAATCAAAATTTTTTTTTTGTGTAATGGGTTTTACGTACGTCAGACAGTACAATATTAAAAAAAAATATGTGCTATAATGATAATGAATCACATAATACCTATGTTATTTAGGACTTTGACTGGAAATAACTTATTATTGATCTTTGACGCAATCATTTCAACTTTTCAATAGTAGGTATATACTATAGGCCTATGTTTTCATTGCGGCCAAGTCCTTGATACGCTTCTTGTATCAGACTTGAAACGTGTCGTTGCGCGGTAAATTTTTTTTAAAGTGAAAACTTCTTTAGCATCATTGTCATTTGAAAGTGTTTCTTATGTTCGTGTTACTCTAAAAAGTGCTAAGTTGTATTCATAGATGGCGCGAGGAACATATAGAAGATTCGTTTTATTGCTGGATAAATGGCGCTAACTGCTCATTTTACTCTTCATATTATGTTAAGGGATGGCGTTAGTTAGCTCTGTTTTATTTTTATTTAGTACAAAATAGTTTTTGAAAGATAATTAAAACTGATACACTTTATTAAATTAATTCCTTTATTTTTGAAGGTTTCACTTCTACCACGTGTGAAATGCACACATTTTTATTTTTTAAATCAGCAATTTATTATAGCCGTGACGCAAGTCCGGATAATCGAATGTTCGGATAATCGAGGTTCGGATAATCGGGATTCTACTGTATTAGTATAGATTAGTTTAGATTAGATGTCTCACGGTATGAATAGAGGTATTTACGATTTTTAATATTTTATATCGATATTAGCTGCCCGGACAGACTTCGTTCTGTCAAAAGATTATTTACCAAATAACTGTCGTTTACAAAACGGACTATAATTTAAGTAAGCTATCGTGACACAATGGAATCAACATTATGCCGATTCATTAATAGGCACCGGATGTAACCTGTTGTGACCTCCTAAGTTCCCATGTAAAATTAGATTTCTTTTCCACCGGGCAAGTGCGTGTCAGGCCACGCGCAATATAGGGTTCCGAAGTAGTAAGTTTAACTTTTAACGAGCGGTAACGATTTGTAGTGATGCATTATACAAATAAAACAAACATGATATAAAACAACAGTCTATCTCGAATATCTCAAAACGGCACGGTTTTTCATGCAGTTTCCACGTCAAACATCCACCTGATGAAACATGATGATTGTCTGATGATGATGTTTGTCGAAGTAATGACGGTGAATTAAAATAATACATTGGACTAAAAACTCGATTGAATTCAAACGCAAACTCTTCAATTCCATTTCAGTTCGATGACAGGCGTGATACTTGGTACCAAATGAGAACAGTTCTTTGTTGAGAACTAATGGAACACATATGGCGTGCACATGAATCCATATATTTTATCATCGAACGAGGAACAAACATTTTATTATAGGCAAAGATAAAACAGTTCAGTAGCTTTTTAGGGTTCCGTAGCCAAATGGCAAAAAACGGAACCCTTATAGATTCGTCATGTCTGTCTGTCTGTCTGTCTGTCTGTCTGTCCGTCCGTATGTCACAGCCACTTTTTTCCGAAACTATAAGAGCTGTACTGTTGAAACTTGGTAAGTAGATGTATTCTGTGAACCGCATTAAGATTTTCACACAAAAATAGAAAGAAAACAATAAATTTTAGGGGTTCCCCATACTTAGAACTGAAACTCAAAAATGTTTTTTTCATCAAACCCATACGTGTGGGGTATCTATGGATAGGTCTTCAAAAATGATATTGAGGTTTCTAATATAATTTTTTTCTAAACTGAATAGTTTGCGCGAGAGACACTTCCAAAGTGGTAAAATGTGTGTCCCCCCCCTGTAACTTCTAAAATAAGAGAATGATAAAACTAAAAAAAATATATGATGTACATTACCATGCAAACTTCCAACGAAAATTGGTTTGAACGAGATCTAGTAAGTAGTTTTTTTTTAATACGTCATAAATCGTAAACCACAAAAAACATTGATCAAAGTTACAACGAACTATATTATATATATATATTATGTTACTTGCTGCTACGGAACCCTTCATGGGCGAGTCCGACTCGCACTTGGCCGCTTTTTTCGTTTGTTTCTCAGCAGATTTTCTTATTTTTGATAGCTATTGATGAGTGATCTACTGATCAATAAAAACTTATTCTGGAATTCCCGGCAAAGGATATTTCAAGGGTTTGGGATTAATTATAAATGTAACAAAGTTACTGCTTTCGTTTGTTTCCCTTTTCGTTGCCACAGCGAGCCGTAGAAGAGTTTAGCAACTTCACGAGTATAATAAAAGTATCAACTTACAACTACGCACGGACGTAAAAAAAAGACGGACATAATCCCAAGAACAAATTTAGTGAAGCACCCATAGTAATACCAACTCTGTATTCGTACAAGTACACACACCCACACATTGACACTGTAGGCGTTGCCGCCTACGTGTAGTGGACTGTATAATGTTTACAGTTAGAGAATGAAAAGCAGGGATCTTATTCCAAACACACTTTTATTCAGGGGTTTTCCTATGAAGTTTCTTAGGCTTCAGGGAGGAGTTGGTTCTCACAGAATGAGTACAATTTTACATAAAAAATATCCTAGTTATATTCTAAATCTATGGGTCATAGCCCGTGGCGTTGGTAGCGCGCTACCTCAAATTTCCCGCCAATCCATTGAGCTATACCCGTCTCTTTTACTCTGACAGAAGGTCTTACTAAAATTGCGCCAATCAGAACGCTTACTTTAATTTCGACTGAAGGCCACATATTTCTTCTAGAAGGATCGTCTTCTATCTTACTCTAACACATGGTATTTATCTCTTTCTACAAATACACATTTTTCAGTTTACAAAATTTACGTAATAATTTCCTGAAACGTTGCTCGGGGCCTTTATTGGTGAGCTTTTTATTAATGATTTTATTAAACTTATAACTATTCAAAAAACTTATTCTAATACACAATAAAAACTTATTCTAATACATAATAACTTCCAATGATTTATATAAAACAAGTTATTTACTGATTCCGTCCGCAATATTCTCCCCCCGGCGTAGAGTCCTCGCAGCCTCATCTGTTGGAAGGACGGCAAGCTTGGTTGTGGGCCTCCGGAACACACCTCCTTTGGTCCTGACGTCAGCTGATCGGATGACGCCATCGGCTCCTGGGTTGACTCGTTCAATGATTCCTCTCGGCCAGGTGTTGCGGGGTAGCGAGTTGTCGACCACCACCACGAGATCGCCTTGTCGCAGCTGCGGTGCATTGGTGCTGGTTTGGCCGCGTGGGATGAGCGTGGGTAAGTACTCATATACCCAACGCTGCCAAAATTGATCTGCGAGCGCCTGTGCCCGCTTCCAAGTGCTGCGATCCGTTTCTTCGCAGGGTCCGGTTCTTGGTAGGCCAGACGATGAGCCAATAAGGAAGTGATTCGGTGTAAGGGCTTCGTCGTCGTCTGGATCCACGGAGACGTGCGTGAGTGGTCGGGCGTTCACGCTGTACTCAGCTTCGGCGAGTAGAGTCTGCAGTACTTCTTCCTTCGGTGACCTGTGGGAGAGAGTTGTTTTTAGTGCTGTTTTTACTGAGCGCACCAAACGCTCCCAAGCTCCTCCCATATACGGGGCCCCTGGCGGGATGAATCGCCAATCTGTATTGTACTGCAAGCTATAATCTCTGAGTTCGGGTAACCATTTCTCGTAAGTGGTTCGTAATTCAGTATCCGCTCCACGGAAGTTGGTAGCATTATCAGAAAATATGACGCGAGGCCATCCTCTTCTTGCTGCCATTCTCCTCAATGCCATGATGGCTGAGTCCGTAGAGAGCGAATGAACCAATTCTAGGTGTACCGCTCGTGTGGTGAGGCATGTAAACAGTGCACACCACCTTTTCTCGTGTCTACGACCGATTGTGACTGTCAATGGTCCGAAGTAATCTACACCGCAATAGGTGAACGATCTGTGTCCTGGTTCTAGCCTGATTCTAGGCAAATTCCCTCTTGACGGTATATTCGGAGTTGCTTTATATATTCTGCAAAATTGACAATCTCTCGCCGCTTTCTTTACGGTCGGTCGCAGTCGTATAATAATAAATTCTTGACGCAATTCGTTGACGACTCGTTCGTTATTCGCGTGGTTTGCTCGCCGATGGTACTCTGCGACGAGTAAACGTGTGAACGGGTGTCGACCATCTAATATTATCGGGTTATTGGAGTGCGAGGTTGAGTTGAGGGCGCCGATTCGGCCTCTTGCTCTTATCACGTCGTTATCCAATTCCGGATCGTACATTTTCAATTTGCTATTTTGCGGCAAAGGTTGGTTACTTCTCAGTCTTGCTATCTCCTCCCCGAACGTGTCCTGCTGTGCCCGTTTGATCCATCGAATTTTAGCCTTTTCAATATGCGAGACTTGTAGATTTTGCGTTCGATTTTTCAATTTCTCGATGAAGAGGTGCGTAAGCGCTGTTGTCCTGATAAGCTTATTATAACTCGAAAACCGTTCTATTTTCGGTAATGCGTCGTCCTGTTTTAATATGCTTGTCGCGATGACGTAACATGCGTCCTCTTCTACCGGCGTGTTAATTTCCGTGGGCCAGTTTTCTTTTGACGTTCTTAAGAATGGAGGGCCAATGAACCATCTGTCTGCATTGGATATTACGTCGCTGTGAATTCTGGTGGCATCGTCCGCCACGTTCAGTGCTGTAGGCACCCATCGCCAGTCTTCAGCTTGCGTAAGTTCCGTTATTTCGGCTAGTCTATGTGCTACGAACGGTGTATACTTCTTTGTTTCGTTTCGTATCCAATGCAATACAGTGCGTGAGTCGCTCCAATATGTGGTTCTTTTTGGTTTCCAGCTATGTTCCTTAATTATTGTACTCGCTATTCGCGCTCCGATTAATGCCGCTTGGAGCTCTAACCGCGGTATTGTTTGCAACTTCAACGGTGCTACTTTTGCCTTGGCCATCACTTGTACCGTCTCTACGTGATTTTCATGTTCTATCCGCCAATAGGCTACAGCAGCATATGCCTGTTCGCTTGCGTCTGCGAATACGTGCAATTCAATATTCATTTCTGGTGTTGCGTTCATGCTATAACACCGCGGTATGGTTAACGTCGATATATCCTCTAATCGTTGTAACCATTTTTCGATTGTATATGCTTCTTCTTGCGGTAGTTTACTATCCCAGTCTATTTTCTTAATCCAAAGCTGTTGTAATACAATTTTACCGATGATCGTATATGGACTTATAAGCCCGAGAGGGTCATAGACCGACATGACGGCGCTAAGCGTTTCACGCTTCGTCGGTGTCCTCCTTTGCTTTTTTACGTCATCGGGTACTCTCTTTATGTCGGTATTAAATGTCAACGTGTCCGAGCTTGGATCCCATCTTAGTCCTAGGGTCTTTTCCTTTTGATGTGCCGCAAGTTTGACATTACTATTTTTCGATCGTTTATGCTCAGGTATGGTATCTATTACATCTCGATCGTTGGAGTTCCAGCTTCTCAGATTGAAGTCGGCTTGTTCGTGTATGAATGATACTTCCTGTACAATCTGGATAGCTTCTTCTTTCGTCTGAAAACTATCTAGGTAGTCATCCATGTAGTGCCTTTCTTGTATCGCGGCGGCCGCTTCTGGGTACTCTTTTTCATATTCTGTCGCGTTTCGGTTTCTCACGCTGTGTGTCACGTTCTTTATTCAGTTTCTTTTCTAATATTTGTAGACGCTTTAAAGCTGGCTCGTAGCTGTCGGGTAATATCGGTTCATCCGTTTTCCAAGGCAGTCCAACTTCGAAGTGGCCGTCTTTCCGTTGAACGGTCGCTTCAAATATCTCGTTGGCTCGTTCCTCAAGCTTATTAGGCCTTTCCTTGGACGATATCCCCAGTGCGTCGATAGCGAAGTGCGATTCTACAAGTCTGTGTAGTTGAGTGTCGCAAATGTGAAGCACGGATGCCTGGTCTTCGTATATAGTCTTACGTGGCATCGATCCGTGTAGTACCCATCCCAGCTTCGTCCATGAAGCTGCGGGTTCATGCTTCTTGCCGGCGCATAGCTTTCGCGATACAATTAAATGCCAATTATCCGCTCCGATCAATATAGTAGGCTTTGCGTCGCCTGTGCAGATGTTTTTGCTTATCGAGCGCAAGTGTGCGTACCGATGTAAATTGGTAGGTATGCGCTGTTGATGGAGTGACAGTCCTTGTATCGTTCTGGCTGTGATTTCGTGCGCTTGTGACTCTTGTAGCCCTTGTATCTTAATCTTGATCGCTTTACTTATAATCCTTCGCTGATCATTAATTCCCTTTATATTTAGAGGCTGAGTTGGTCCGCTGTTGAGCTGGTTGGCAATCTTCTCATCAATCAGAGTGACTGTCGAGCCTTCGTCTAGGAGAGCGTGAGTTACTATCTCCCCCCGTGGACCGCTGAGCTTCACCTTGCAGGTCTTGAGAAGTATGGCTGTGGGCGTCTTTGCTGTTGTGACGCTCATCACCGCTGCTGCTTGGTCGTCAGGTAATGTTGCGCAAGCTGTAGTCGCGGTTCTTCTCGGTCCGTCCTGGTGGAGCAAAGAGTGGTGCAAGTATTTGCAACCTCTTACTCCACATGCCTTTGCTTTGCAGGTGTATCTGTTGTGCTTGCGTTTCAGGCATTTGAAGCATGCACGACTTTTCTTAGCCCATTCCCAGCGCTCATCTATGGTCATTGCTTTGAGCTTTGAGCATTCCGTTGAGTTGTGTTCTCCCGAATGACAGACAAGGCATGTTAATTCTTCGCGGCGTTTCGAGACGTCAACCGTGTATACCCCTCTTGGAGTCACTCTCCTGGTGACTTGCGTTTCTCGCTTGATGGGTAACGGTACAGGTGCGTGGCGTCTTGCCGTATGAGTATAGCGTAACATCAGGTCTGCCTCGGTCATGAGGAACTCCGTGAGAACTGACATCTCGTTCTCGCTCATTATCCTTTGCTCATTTCTTGCAGCATATTCGGCCCATTTGCTTATGAGGTGAGGATTCAGCTTGTCCATCACGTCACGTACCAGCAATGGGTTTTGGAGGTAACCTCTTTTGTCTACAGTCTTAATTGTGTAGACGATGTTTTGTACCTTGACCGCAAGGTCGTAAAGGTCGGCGCTTGTATTACCCAGTCTTGGTAATTTCTTGAGGTCCTCCATTGCTCTGTCGATAATAAATTCCGGGCGTCCATATTTCATCTCTAATGTACGCATTATTATCTCTGGATTCGTCGCGGTAAAGAGTTGTGACAGAACCGTTTCACGGGCCTCCCCCCGTAGGCTATTTCGTAACCGAAGCAGATTCTCTGTTGCCGAGAACTTAAATATTCGCGTCGAGTCCTCCATCGTGGCTTTGAACGGCAGCCACTCGGCGATGGTTCCCGTGAAGGTCGGCAATTCTGCTGTTTGGCGAGGCGGCGGTCTTGCTGTCATCATCTTTTCTAGTGTGTCGGCGAGTTTCTGAATCCCCCTATGTTTGTTGTTGTCGCCCCATTGTTCATTCGTCGGAGGGCGGGCATCCTGTTGTTCCCCTTGGTGCTGTGGTCGCGAAGTCCTTTCCTGTTCGATGCTTCTGTCGACCCAGTCCGTTACGCGGTTGTTGTTGTTTTCGGCCTCATATTGAGACTCAACGTCAATTGCCGACATTTCCGCGGCTAGACGAGACTTAACAAGGTTCTCTTGCATACGTAGTCTTCTTTCTTCTAGCTCGGCAAGTTGCTTATCCGCTTCGTATTGTGCCATTTTCATCCTGGCGTCTGCGCTTAGTCTTGACGTGTTCGTCCGAGCGCTGTGTGTTGGTGATACGGGCCTCATTTGTTCAGGCGATGCGTCGTTACGTGTCGTTGTAGCGTCGCGTCTGGCTGGCGTACTCGTCGGCGGCGCGGGCGGTCCCATTTCTCGGGGAGGAGAGCGTTCCAGTCTTCTCCCTACAGGTATCCCCGCAATTGTCGACGGCGATTGTGGAGGTTCTTCATATATTCTGTGCAAGTTTGACGGCCCCGGCGCGCCTCTAGCGCTATGAGCCATGTCAGACTCGCTAAACCCCGACTCCGATCGAACACGGCCTCTCGTGTTCATTGTACGTGGCAGCTCCGTATATTTCCCTAATAATCCCTAACAATCCCTATCAATCCCTAACAATCCCTACCGAACCGTACTGAACCCACAGCCGCTCGTCGAGCGTCGTGGATCGTTCCGAATCCGCTTTCCGATACCGGCTGATTGCAATAACCAAATCCGGCACTCGAAGGACCAACACTGTAGGCGTTGCCGCCTACGTGTAGTGGACTGTATAATGTTTACAGTTAGAGAATGAAAAGCAGGGATCTTATTCCAAACACACTTTTATTCAGGGGTTTTCCTATGAAGTTTCTTAGGCTTCAGGGAGGAGTTGGTTCTCACAGAATGAGTACAATTTTACATAAAAAATATCCTAGTTATATTCTAAATCTATGGGTCATAGCCCGTGGCGTTGGTAGCGCGCTACCTCAAATTTCCCGCCAATCCATTGAGCTATACCCGTCTCTTTTACTCTGACAGAAGGTCTTACTAAAATTGCGCCAATCAGAACGCTTACTTTAATTTCGACTGAAGGCCACATATTTCTTCTAGAAGGATCGTCTTCTATCTTACTCTAACACATGGTATTTATCTCTTTCTACAAATACACATTTTTCAGTTTACAAAATTTACGTAATAATTTCCTGAAACGTTGCTCGGGGCCTTTATTGGTGAGCTTTTTATTAATGATTTTATTAAACTTATAACTATTCAAAAAACTTATTCTAATACACAATAAAAACTTATTCTAATACATAATAACTTCCAATGATTTATATAAAACAAGTTATTTACTGATTCCGTCCGCAATAGACACCATACTGTTATGACATTGACACCATCGCGAATCAAAAATTACAAAATTACGCACACATGGTAAGCGAGCTGTCATTGCTATGCTTCACTCTCGATTAGACAAGGTTACGTCCGTTCTTTTTTTACGTCCGTGCAACTACGGAACCCTACACTGACACTAACTTCACCGGTTTTCCTAGATTTGTGCGTGTATTCTCTCGTGTGCATTAAATTTTGACTAAAACAATTGTCTAATCTATACTAATATATAAAGAGGAAAGATTTGATTTTTTGTTTGCATTGAATAGGCTCCGAAACTACTGAACCGATTTGAAAAATTCTTTCATTGTTGAGAAGCTACAGTATCCCCGAGTAACATAGGCTATATTATATTTAAAAAAAATTAGGGATCCTTTATAAAACTCGAATAATATAATACAAGGTGTAAAAAAATAAGAAATCCGAAGCAAAGCGAGGGTGGTTACTCGTTGTCTAATAAAAAAATACTTAATGTTTAAAACCTCATCGAGGCACACATCGTCTGTATGTTTATCAGTGAAAGAGATCTTAAACAGATGAAGGTTGTAACTGGCGTTTATACGACACTTAACATTGCCTTTTTGAGAAACGATGGAGTCTGTATCATAAAGATTTTATTGGTTCTTCACTCTTCACGTTGATGATTAATTAAGAAGTTGGCTCCACTCCAATCAGTCAATACTAAATATAGACGGTTTACTCGAGTGGCTGTCTACCGAAACTAGGTTGGATTGGTTTAAGGTTTTGCGATGATACTGAAAATGATATTCAGAATTCAGGATCAGGAAAGTATTTCGCGCTACAAGAAATAAAATACAAAAAAATAATAACTGACGTCAAAGAATGAAATGTTTATTGTTGAGGAGATAAAATACTTATCCTTTTTTCATCGTTACTTCTGTGGACACTAAAAATTACGACCCTGTAGCGTAGTTGGTAGTGACCCTGCATGCGAAGCGAGGGGTCTCGGGTTCGATTCCCAGCCGGTGCAGATATTTATGTGACAGATAAATATTTGTACTCGGGTCATGGGTGTGATTGTAATGTGTTATATTGTGACGTCCATGTCACCTGCGACACAGGTATAAACCTACTGCGGGTATGAGTGTGTAAGCGTTTATTTATTTTTTCTTCTTCTTAGCCGGCAACACCTTAGTTGAAGCATTTGGTGTCGCTGATGTCCATGGTCAACGACATCCACTTACAATCAGGTATATCGTCAGCGTATTTGTCGCCTATTTCCATAAAAATGATTCAACCAATATAAAATACCGTCTCCAGCCCGTCTCCGCCTTAGGTGTCTATATGTGGTCACCTTTTGACCTACCGACGGCTAACTTGATTTTCGTGAAGAATTTCAAAGTTTTAACCAAGCTTTTTGGAATCCTTATGGTGAGCTCTTTAATTTGATACCAATATTGCATTATTCGATTTATTTTTATTTTTTGATACTTCTGACAATCATACAAGCATCTCACAGCCGCCATATTTGTTTTTTTTTAATTTCACTTATCTAAGAACACTTGGTTTATCAAGACGAATCTAACGATATCTTAATTAAAAAACATAATTTTGTTCGCAAAAGATCTTATTAAAAAGAATGTGTTTGACATTATGTTGATGTTTTTTTTTTGTTATCTATGATGATCTTCACTTGATGAGACCGGTTCTTTTTAATATGCCTAATTATCTTGAAACGTGTTATTTTAATCGTAAAATTATCAATTCAGTATATTCTCATATGACTTGGGATATTATGCGCATAATAATTATTGATTGATTTATTCGCTAGATTTACGGTTTTACATACGGTTTTAGTTAATTAAATATTTTATAGGTTTTATCGCCCGTTGTTGTCTTAGTTTCACTTTAATTATTGCTTGTAGATCATTATTATCATGTTGTGTAAATGTGTAATTAATAAAGTTCTTAATGACAAGAGAACAAAAACAAATTTTTGTTTTGATTAGTTGGAAAGGATTTTAAATTAAATCATGAATATAGGGCACTCAATTCAATTAGTACTTACATCGATTAACTAAACTGTTGGGACTATTTTATCCCCGTAGTTTAACTACGTACCTACCTATTAGATATTTTTTATCACTTAGACAAGATAGTTAAAATCAAATGTACAGATGCAATTGCGAGGAATCCTTAATACCTAGTTTGTCCACCTCCCTGGATTTATAATTTAATATAATAAACGAGTAACCGCCCTCGCTTTGCTTCGGTTTTCTTATTTTTTACACCCTATTGGAGTTTTATTAAGGATCCCTAATTTTTTTGAAAATATATATGGGATAGTGTAGCTTTCCAACAGTGAAAGAATTTTTGAAATCGGTTTAGTAGTTTCGGAGCCTATTCAATGCAAACAAAAAATCAAATATTTCCTTTTTATATACTTAGTATAGATAACACAGCCACACGCTAAGATTCCCTGTGTCGTGAGTGCCATGGACAACACACAAACCGAACCTTACACAAAAAAATCAGATTTGCCCCCCTCTCCTGGCTAGAGATTGGATACGCTCATCACTACCATCACAATTAGCTAACTAATTACTACTTTGTCATTATTACCATCTACAACCAATGATATTTAAATATACCTACATACGCTGTATGATAAATGTCAAGCACTTCTGACTACAACAAAAGCTTGCGTATCGTCTTGCATTGACAGAGCGACTACGAGCAGAACGGTCAATTGCCTGTTCTTACGCTCTTCATCGTCGGCGCGCTAGTGACATATCTACCTCTTTTTTATATTATAATATCATTGTCTACAACGCGCAACGCAAAATATGCATGATTCACTTTTGCTTTCGCTTTACACACAAAAACAGAACCTTTCGAGGTAAGAGAATTGAAAAACTAATTTATGCCCCTATTTTCACTTTCAGGCGTGATGTTCCACAAGTAGAACTGTTAATATGTTGTATTCATTTATTACAATGTACATATATCATACGTCACGACTCGCTGAAATTCAAGGTTATAATAACATGGTTTATATGACGTGCTCTTCTCATTTATGACGTTCTATGAGATTAGCTAATATGAAACTTGATTAATGTTGGGCTGTTTATTTCATATGGTTTACCTACGATATTACCTACCTAATTTGGAAACAAAATTTTACCCCTAAAGGTACGAAAATAGGGGATGATTGATATTTCACCTACTACATTTTTACTTGGTAACTTAATCTACCACCAATAACTTATTATTAATTTTCATAGCAACAAAAAAATTAAAAAATAATCATTTTTTAACAAAAAACTAGCTGATCCGGCGAACTTCGTATCGCCTAACTATTTTTTTCTTAAATAAAAGTAGCCTAAGTTACTCCTTGTTACATCAGCTATCTGCCAGTGAAAGTCCCGTCAAAATCAGTCCAGCCACTTCAGAGATTAGCCGGAACAAACAGACAGACAGATAGACAGACAAAAATTGTAAAAAATGTTGTTTTAGTATATATACCGTGTATACATCCAAATACACTTAGTAAAAAGCGGTTATTTAAATATTACAAACAGATACTCCTATTTTATTTGTTTGTATAGATGTATAGATTAAACCAACGAAAAAAAAACTGAAAAGCGAAGAATAAAATAAACCATTTCATTAAGATCCTAAATTAACAGTAAATAAATAAATAATTTTGAGGCGGTGCCAAACCAATGAAAAAACAAAGGGTGAAAAGATGTGCGTCGCGCTGCTGCTGTCGTGCCAGGAACTTACTCATCTGTTAATCTGTTATCTTTTACAGGGTGTATCGTTCATAGGATGGCATCATCGTACGAAGCTGGAGCGGTTCCTTCTCATCTGTGTAGCAGTGCTGCTGGTAGCAGTTCTCCTGACCACCACTTTCCTATTGGCGATGCGTGGACCCACCTACCTGCCTGTTCCACCGTGCTACCGCCCAGAATCTGTAGGTAAGTGAAGATTATACCAAGGTCTTTCTAGGTCTTTTTTGGAGGTCTGCTTACCATTGGCGAATGATTCCCTAATGGCAATTACGCCTTGGTTAAAGCCAAGGAGCACAAGATACCTGTTGAAGATCTCTTATATCACCAAGGTTTGATCGTGATAACCAAGTGACCCAGTTCCAAATTTAGCCATTTTTATAATTCAGTAAGTAACCCCCAAGTAACCCAAAGGTACTCTCAAAAGACCCGTTATACTTGCTTCCTGGAACCTCAGTCACAATGATTTATAGATATAAATGCGGCCACAAATCAGTGTTTCCTATAATTTGCGTGTCCTATTTGTCCTGTGAACGTGCTCAGGTCGTGGCCCCCATAAAACGAAGGCGAAGTTTGATGGTGTCTCATAAACGGTTATTGTCGTAACTGTTTCAGCCGAGCCCTGCAATTCTTTTTATGGCTTCATCAGTCGTTTATGAAACAATCGTCCCCGGGCGCCGTTCCGTGGTCTAATCTAATGTTTAGTCTCATTTCCGTAGTATTTCTCATACGGATAGGAGTATATTTTTTAATTCAATTTGAAACCAATTTGTCACTTTTGGTTATCTGCTGTGTTGGGAGATGAATCTGTTCTTTATTATTTAGATTAACAAATTCATGATATTATAGTTTTGCTCTTCTGACAATCGTAGTGTTTTAAAGATATAGGAACGTTAAGCCGAAAGAAATGCTGATCATCTTGGTCGCCAATCTCTCAAAAACATTCTTACTTAAATCGTAGATAAATGTTTGAGGCTGGAACAGCACTACCAGAAAAAATCTGATCACTAAATTGATCACAAAAGTTTAAAGGATGTCAGTCTATGGGATCCTATAGAAACTGGATTATCTATATATATGGATATATATGGATGGCCCAGATTGATAAAGATAATGATGACATTGAATTATTTTAAGAACTGATAGATATCATCATCTTGTATTAGTTTATTAAGACAAAAATTACACTCACGCACCAACTCAGAGTTACTAACGGTTACTTTAATCACTCCTTAGGCAAAAACCATACAAATTATGCAGTAAGGAGCGATTTAGGTACCTACTCGTTAGAAGTTGGGGCGTCAGATAACGAATAGGTAAATTCGAATATTTTATTGACAAAATTTAACAGACGACAGTGGTATCGAATTTACAGCAAGAATTATAACACAGGTCACAAGCAATATCTAGTGTGGGTAAACAATATTATTTAAATAATAAGATTCATAATAACCGCGTGTTTCCTAGGTCAACTCTCATTATTTCGAGAAACAATAGCAAAAATTGTTGAGCACAGTGTCAAGTTAGACAATGCAGGCATACGTCATAACTTACATGGACATGTGCGGTGTTTGATTTTGTAATGTTTGAGTATTAGCATTTAAGTACTGTTATTTCTTCTGTTGTATTAGTCAAGTGTTTTAATTTATCCTAATTCTGCGATTAGTACATTGTTCGATGAAGAAATTCAACCAAATTTAGTTTAACCATCGTTTATATAAACGCAGTTTTCAGGTAGTTTATTTAAACGTTATCTCCTTCGTTACGTACGTGACCATTAACCAGCCCTCTGACTTTAACTTAATGTATTTCTTTACAGAAGAATCCAGTGTCTGTTTATCCAGTTCTTGCATTTACACTGCCAGCGAAGTCATCAGGGCCATCGACGAAACCCAGGATCCTTGCAAAGACTTTTATGAGTTCGCCTGTGGAGGCTGGATCAAGAATAACCCAATCCCTGAAGGCAAATCTAGTTGGGGCATCTTCAGCAAGATTGAACTGCAGAATCAGTTAATCATCAGATATGCTCTTGGTAAGTCATTTATAATTCGTTTGCTTGACCTAATCTTAACTATGTTATGAAATCCTGTGTTCTAAAATAGTTTTTGTGGATAATATGTACTATGAGAATCAGTTCAGTTTATCCTGCTGTTCATACTACTAATACATATTGGCCAAGCGTTGCTGAATCAGGTGAGGTCAAAGAAGTTAAGTAATTCCATCGATCACCAATATTTATTACGTATTTTATTTAATTCGTATTCGAAAAGTGTCGTCACTATGACGAGCAGTTTATAAGAATTAGATGAATAACTAAAAATTGTTAATAGGTCTTCGATTAAAATAATCAAATCAACCTCATTATAAAGTTTTGCTTAAGAATATGTTGATTAAAGCAATTACTCACTTAGTTTCGGTATTTTTCAAGCTTTTATTTAATTTACATTGTATGTTTGTCCGGGTGGAATCTTGCAACAGAATTTTAAATTTGTTATTTTTAACCGATTGAGCTAAAATTTGGTATACACGCTTATTGTGTTATGCTTATGACAATGCATGCTTAGCTGTGTGACGTCATTCTAATTCCAATATGGCGGATCATCGGATGGCGGACTAGTTTATTTTTCTGCACTACCACAGTATGGGTATCAAATGAAAGGGCTTGATGAGGAGAACACGAAAACTAATACGTCACAATGAAAGCTTGTTTTTAAAAAGTTTCTTACAATTAATACAGATATCTTATTTAATTTAAACTTCGTAATACATTGTATACTTGACAATTATGTTATTGTAGCTAGAATACGTTTCAAAGTTCTCTAACTACGTATTTAGAATGTTCAGGCAGAGTTTCCGATGAACTGTGCTAGTAATGTTGTGGAAGTACTAACCAGGCCGTTTGCGCAAAGTGTCAGAAGTTTTATTCAATTTGTGCAACTTTAAATGGGTCAATTTACAGCGCGGTTTAAGTTTGCAAGCTTGCGGGGATTACCAACACAACTAATTCTTCCAAAATCAATTTTCCATGATTTTTAATATCATGTAGCTTAAATATTACATTTTCTTCGGTTCATTGGCTCACTTGTTTCTATTTCGTTAAATATAGGTAAAACTAAAAAAGCAGGCGTATTTTCTGATGAGAAATTAGCGATTCTCTAATTTTAGAAAAATGTCGTCACTATGACGAGCAGTTTATAAGAATTAGATGAATAACTAAAAATGTTTAACCAGCACCATTTTGGTGTCATCTGCGAATATGCCATACGTACATTACGTACGATAGGTGATAAAAACAGAATTAAAAACTTTCTTAACACTAATCTCTAACCCACTGCCTTGGACGTAAAAAAAGAACGGACGTAACCTTGTATAATCGAAAGTGAAGCATAGCAATGACAGCTCGCTTACAATGTGTGCGTAATTTTGTAATTTTTGATTCGCGATGGTGTTAATGTCATAGCAGTATGGTGTCAATGTGTGGGTGTGTGTACTTGTACGAATACAGAGTTGGTATTACTATGGGTGCTTCACTGAATTTGTTCTTGGGATTACGTCCGTCTTATTTACGTCCGTGCCCAACTGCCCACTGCTAACACTTTAAAAAAACTTAAGTCTAGAAATTGTAACTACAGCATCGACAGCATCTGCAAATTGCTCTATGTCTACCAGAATCAAAATTGGTAATCCCGAAATACACCTAAGTACTATAACAGCTACGTTTATTTGAGCAAAATAATCTTCGAAGGAATCATGTTTTATAATGTTTTATCTAGCAGGTAGTTTAACTTTCTGATTCGTGGCGCTTGACTTATAACAAATTAGTGTACCATTGTGAATCTATTTTACTTCAACGTTTATTATATTTGTATTTGTTTAAACAATTAGATAGTCACTTTTGGGGATCATTTACTTTACAACATTGTTTATTGTTTTCTCAAATAAACTTAGCTGTTAACACAAATTGGTTCGTCTTCTACAATCGATTCACAGGATATTCAACTTTGGTTCAATGTAAATAGAGTACAATTTGCAAATGCTGAAGTTACATTGTAGGTACCAGATGTTAAATTTCTAGGTGTATTTATTTGGCTGTTGGTTAGAGATTAGTTTCCCTGTTAGGCTCATTGACTTATATTATTAGGTCAATGGTTAGGCTTGATTACGTCATAATTTTAGAGATGTAGTCCATTGACCTATATTATATAGACCGGCTGTTCAGTACTTACATTTTGTTCACCTGTGTTGACCCCAACTGGGGCCAACTCAGTTTAGGTCACTTTAGTCGGCTGCGAGCAAGCTACACAAGTAAATGTCACGTTAGAAAAACTCCGACTGTTCAAAAACACTTAATAACGTATTATTGTTTATTGAGCACAGTTAAAACGTTCTCATTATTTACGTTTGAACTTTATTTCACTTTATTTAATCATAATTGGTAAGTAACTATATTTTTATTTACAGTCTTAAAAATTAATTAGTGTCAAATATTTAATACCGACATCTTGAACCAAACTTGACAGAACGAACACAGAGTACTTAATCACTACGGAACAGGGTTGCCAGACGTCGCGGAGTGAGAGATCGTACGGTGGGTAAATAAAAGTCGTATTTCCTAAGATGGCTCCAGAAAAAAAATAGTACGATTCATTTAATGTAGGTACTAAAACTTTAATTAGTTTTAGATGGCGGTCTACAAAACGAAATTGAAAGAAAAGTAATAAGTAAAACTATAAATTAAAATAAAATCTTCTTATCTTTATATATATAAATTACGTGTCACGTTGTTTGTCCGCGATAGACTCCTAAACTACTTAACCGATTTTAATCAAAGGGCTTCCAACATTTTTGTATGGAACCTGGCATACCTACAAGTCCGCCATTTTGAAAAAACCTCGATTCGGCGGCCAGTGATGAAACATGTGTCAATCGATAGAGTAAATGATTACGATCAAAATTTTACAGTGATGAAATCTCGTAAGTGGTATACTTTCTGAGATATTTGAGTTCAAACCCGTAGAAAAATAAAGTAAAAAACTTTGTTTCGGCGGATATTGATAAAATATGTGTCAATCGATAGACTAAGTGATTACGATCAAAAAGTATTAAGTGATACAATGTCGTAAGTTATATACTTTCTGAGATATTTGATTTCAAAACTGTAGGAAAATAAAGTAAAAAAACTTCGATATACCTATCTTCAGCTTACGTAAGTATGACCACATTTCCCAGTTTGATTCCTAACTTAAATGGCTACCAATTCGACACAGGTGAAACTTCAGAATTCTCTCAACATTTTATGCTATTTTGAATAATGTGTCTTCTCCTGTTTATTTAAAGGAAACCCATAGCACTGCTTATTTCGGGAATTCCTTTGCAATACTGTTCTGGAACTCCTTGCTTGTAGACATCAAAAGACTACCAAAAGTTCCTTCAAGAATCACGTCCGGCAGCACTACCTGAAGCAATTAGAATGTCCTCGCCCGTGGTCTTCAACCACATGTTATATACGTAGTTATAAATATTTATGTACTTAATATATAATATAATATGTATATATGTAAATATGAATAAATATGTATTTATTTAGTTTTGTTAATGATATTGTGATATTTTATATGTATATGTATAGTTATAGTGTTGATCCACTAATAAATAAAAAAGACAATTAATTACCAATGTTTTATTTTTCTACGGGTTTGAACTCAAATATCTCAGAAAGTATATCACTTACGACATTTTATCACTGAATACTTTTTGATCGTAATTACTTAGTCTATCGATTGACACATGTTTTATCAATATCCGCCGAAACAAAGTTTTTTACTTCATTTTTCTACGGGTTTGAACTCAAATATCTCAGAAAGTATACCACTTACGACATTTCATCACTGAATACTTTTTGATCATAATCATTTATTCTATCGATTGATATATTTTACATCACTGGCCGCCGAATCGAGGTTTTTTCAAAATTGCGGACTTGTAGGTATGCCAACTAGGTTCATTGCCCTTTGCACACCGTGTGCAGTTTGATCCAACTTGAAAGATAGGATAGCTTACATCTCAATGTATAGTCGCAATATTATTTTATTGCAATTTTTTTTTGATAGAACGAAGTCTGTCCGGGCAGCTAGTTATAATATAAATTTACATAATAACATACAAAATTATAAATGTAGAAATATCGGGACATAGGTAATTATAATGTGCGCCATCTATTGATAAATCTATGAACCTATAATAATTATATCATGAACCTATTATACTCGTACATAATTTTCTAACAATGCATACAAATACATATTTAAATTATTAATGTTTACTTACGATGTTAAAAAAAAATATAGTAGTCACTCCGAGATGAACTGGAAAAAGGCATAAATCGTATGATTGTCGCCATGGATATAATTATAACTTTTAACTGGATACATAACTTCGAGGTATTTGAAGACAGATGACGTCACAACGGAATGACTATTTGACCAATCGCAGACCGGATTGAGATTATCCTTCATAATTGTGGGGTGTTATGTCCTATTTTCCAAATGTTTTCTAATAATTTTTCTGGTGGTAAAAAAATATATTATTGTATTAACACATTTTATTATAATTTCTTCAAAATTGTCCTTACGTCATGAAAACGGATGTTGAATGTGATAATGAAATGAAACAATGTAATTTATTACGGTACATTTCTTTTATTTTAAGTGCACAACACTTATAAAAAAAATTTAACACAGCTGAATGATATCCTGGGATTACAGATAACACAATGAATGGATGAACACAATGGTCATTCCGTTATGACGTAATTAATCCTCAGGTACCTCTACAAAGTAATCCAGACAGAGTAATATATCCATGGTATATGTCCAGTTATAGTAATGTATCCATGATCTCTTTCGGAGTAGGGTGTTGGCAACACTGGGCGCATAGTGACTCTGTGATTGAGTTCTCTGTGGCACGAAAGCGTGACACGAAATTCCTTAGAAACAGCGCGTCCATATAATATAAGTCAATGATGTAGTCAGAAAAAACTGATTTTCGTTATACATGTTTTTTTCTTTTAATAAATTACACAATAATATTCAGCATTAGGAATACAATGCGTGTGGTAATTCTCTATTTAATTGATATGCCGCACAAAACTCACAGTTCACCACTATACTCGTACACCAACAATACGATTTGCCAGATTGTACTATTTATTTTATCTAAAGAGGTGCCCTATTTGCTTCGGTAATTGTTAAATTGAGTAAAGTCATTGACATTGCTGTTACATTTCAAATTACTTATCTAAATTAAATAACTTATTGGAAAGATTTACTTGTACCTATGTATTGTAGATATGTCTGTTATCTGCAAGTTGATTTTACCTACCTAATTGTTTATTCCAAAGGTTCATTCATTTAACACAGAAACAGGGCTTTCCATTTTGACGATAACATTTTTCCTGGAAATAAAACTACGCACTAGGATTCCAAAAATATCTCTATCGTTCTTCCTGGTATTAGTTCAGACCAGACAAATAAATGTAGCAAAGTTTAATTTATGATTAGTGATAAGAGTGCGTGTAAATAGGACGATTTAAATTATTTATTTATTGAAACAATTACAACCTTTGTACGGGTTGATAAAGACCATTGTACGGATTGATAAAGCCATGGGTAACAAACACTCACAAATCGGGCGTTTCATCTGATTCCTCGTGAGTAGGTAGATGACTATTAATCGCGGAAAACCCAATTATTGAGACAATTGACGCTCTGACATAATAGAATAAATTATTAAAATTAAATACTCTTGAATTTCACTATCACAGAGCGATTTATGAGGAACTCTGAATAACATAAAAATATTTTTTTGAGATTGTTGGTAATTTGATATGAGGCATGTTACATTAAAAATGAATAAATCCTAATGTACTCACAGTCTGTTACGTAATATGTAACCTTTTCCCCAGAAAAAGTCAACGTTACAAATCCCCCGGGGGCAGAAGGGAAGGCACGAATTTACTACGACGCGTGTATCGATACGAACGAAACTATCGAGAAGTTGGCAGGGAAGCCTCTTATCTCCGTCATCAAGAAGCTGGGGGGCTGGCATATCTTGCCCACTACCCAGGTCAAGAATTATAAATGGGATCTGCAGAAATTGGTACAGGATGTTCAGAATACGTAAGTTATAGGACATATTTTATTTAGGCGAGTTCAAAAAAGGAGGTTTTTGTTTGTTTTTTTTTTTTGTATATTTATTAGTCGTTACCTTAGAATGCCGTCATTTATGAACTGATTTGGAAAATTCTTTTGTCATTTGAAAGGAAATACTTCCAAATGGGTTCCATGTTCATGAGGAGTTGAGGGAACTTCTTGAATATAAATGTAGTGATTTACTAGGTCTAGTAAAATAGATGTCATTAAAACATACATGTGAAATGAGAGCCAAGTTTAAAAAAAATAATTGAGATCTAAATGGGTGCCAAGTTCTGTGTAGAAAATCCAAAAAAAATTGTCTCAAGAAGATGTAATTCAAGCTCTAGTCTTGAGTTGTGAAGGGGCCAAAAGTAGATCGAAATGGTTCGTTTTTAATATTACACATGGCGCTGCGTTACCAGTTACCTTTTTTGAACTTGGCTGGACACGCTGCCGCGTGTCTAGATAGAAGTCTTTGTCATTCCCATCAATTTCTTAACTATCCATTAAAAGACAAAAAGATGCGCTCATCTCCGCTTTTTTTGTGAACAATGTCAAATACTCTAAATGAAACAGTGCTAAAAAACCTATTACCTGCCAAGTAATTGGTAATTCAGTTCTTCTATTACAAGACAACTAAGGCATATTGAAATAAATAGTAGGTACCTAATAGCTCAACCAGTTAAGTTTTAATTGTTACATATTTTAAAAACGTATTTTATGATTCCAGATACAATTTAGGCGGTCTTTTCAATTGGGCTGTAACAGAAGATGATCGCAACTCTTCTAAACACGTAATTGTGGTAAGTAACTTGCATTATAAATTTGTACAATCATCGATCCTTATTAGTGATCGATGTGTAAAATTTACATAATATGTAACTCGCCGAGGAAAAGTGGTCACGTTACTATAATAAAATAGGCTAATTATACAGTAAGAAAGATCGATAGTATGTAGCTTCCAAACCATCGAGAAGAAAAGCTTTAAATGACGATCAAGCCGTGCTGAGCCATGCCTTTACAGTATCTCAGGATGCCTTGCATCTATATAGGAAACTTGCAGAAGACAGACGGTATCCGCTGGTTAAAGAACGCTAGTTCATTGGCACAAGTTGCACAAGTAGCAAACCTATGACCATGACAAAGGCTCTTCAAAAAGTCTTTAGACTTCAGGTCTCCAGACTCTAAAAAACAGTAGCGCACATGATACCACGAAGAAATATTGTAGGCCTCTCGTCATTTAACTATGACCATTCTGTCAAGAGTGCTTGCCCAAGATCTGTATTTATCTCATTCCAGCTCGATCAAGGCGGATTGAACCTGCCAACTCGCGACAACTATCTAAACAAGACAGCACATGAAAAAGTATTAAAAGCTTACTTAGACTACATGACGCGAATTTGTGTCTTACTAGGAGCCAATGAAACAGTATCTAGAGAGCAGATGAGCAAAGTTATTCAGTTCGAAACAGAGTTAGCCAACATAACCACTCCTTCGGAAGACAGGAGAGACGAGGAAGGATTGTACAACCCCTTTACCATAAAGCAATGGCAGAAAGAAGCGCCATTTTTGAACTGGTCTGTCTTCTTCAATGATGCTTTCAAGTTGGTGAATAGAACTGTAAGTATATACAATTAAATATAACCTGCTATCGAAATAATTCCACCATACTCTTATTGAATTAATGTCTAAAACTTCAAAAGGTGTGATTCAGCATTTGCTTAAAACTTTAACGTTTGATTAAGCACTCGCAAATTTTTCTTACAGATATCAGATAATGAAAGAATCGTCGTTTACGCACCGGATTATTTCATGAATCTCACTAAAGTCCTCAAAAGGTACTCCAAAACTGAAGAGAACCAAAGGTGAGTATTAAATTGCCGTTCAATAATACCTTTACTTACTAACTTTAATAATTATTTTCTTATTGACAAAGTATCCAGATTTTTTCGAATAGACAGTTCTTGTTGGTTCTAGGCGCCTTTGCAGCTTCACGTGGAAAGAGAGGCGACTAGTAGTCTCCTTCACGGATTTCTGTTCATATTTGTAACCGTATTGTAAAACGATTTATGAAAGATTACTTAACTATATGTTGATGGTTTAATAAGGTCTATAATAAACACGACATTAAGTGAGTGGACAATATATGGCAGTGTCTATTAAAGAAACCATCAACATTTTCTTAAGTAGGACATCGACAACTTGTAGCTCTGTAGAGACAATACACCAAAATTATTGACGTTTGTTGACACGAAAGGATCGCTCAATGGCTAGGGGCCCCCCAAAACAAATATCCGGTAGAACTTTCCCGAACATGATAACCCTGTTACTGGCAACCCTGTATTTTATTTTATAGGTCGTTAAGGAAATAACTTTGAGAAGATTGTGTGTAGTAGGTACACGTCTTATAATAACACCAGCAGCAAATGCCATGAGCTTAGGAAGTTATAAACCTCTAACATTCCAGAATCATAACAAGCTACATGATGTGGCAAGTGTCCCGGTCACTGTCCACATACCTGTCCAAGTCGTTCCGAGACGCCACCAAGATCCTCAGGAAGGCGTTGTTCGGTTCGGAGGGTACCGAGGAGTCCTGGCGGTACTGTGTTACTGACACTAATAATGCTATTGGTGAGTGCAGTCTTTATTTATGGAATTACGAGAAATCAAAATGTAGGACAGCATGACAGAAATACCTCTAGATGTATGTGCTAGATTTTATAATTGGAAGTGGAAGAGCTTGATCTTAATGCCCAACATCCAAGCTGCTTATCTTGGAAAACCACAACTTAAGCCATTGGGCTAAAACACCACATTTCTTAAAACTAATTGTGAAATTACCAATACACAGGTTTTGCGGTGGGCGCAATGTTCGTTCGGGAAGTGTTTCACGGGGAAGCAAAGACCCAGGGGGAGATCATGATCGATAACATCAGATCAGCATTCAAGAACAACCTCAAGAACCTGGACTGGATGGATGCGGAGACTCGCAAGGCGGCAGAGATCAAGGCAGATGCTATCACTGATATGATAGGTGAGGAGGTGGAAAGATTCCAGATTTCTGAAAGGAAATGTTTCCAAAACATTCAGATTTGCATGTTTTCGGAACGAACGACTGACGATGTATATGACGACCCGTGTGGCAATGGTTACCATGCCGGATCACCATGCCAAAGGTCCTCGGTTCGGTTCCCAGCGAGGCGGAAATTTGAATGATGACTTTGAATTTCTGTCTTCGGTCTGGGTGTGAGTGTCATTGTGTTTTGTCCATGGCACTCCTTGCGTAGGGCTATGAGAGTGTAGTAAAATAACGATCAAATAAATAAATACGATAACTTTCTAAGTGTTTTTTTACTTGTTATCTATTGTTTCTATTATTATACCTTAAAAATCCTCATTCCTCCAGGTTTCCCTGACTACATCCTGAGCAAGGAAGACTTGGATGAGCAGTACGAAGAACTGGAAGTGAAGCCGAACGAGTACTTCGAGAACAACATCGCCTTCAACGTGTTCAGCCTCAAGAACGACCTGAAGAAGCTGGATCTGCCTGTCAACAAGTCCAAATGGGGTAAGTTTACGTCTTTAAAAATGTGGTCTTTCTATCTATTGTAAGCTATTTTTACCTCAAGGAGCGTTTTCGGTCTTTGAGCGTAATCTATATCTATACAAATAAATAAAATTGGAGTGTCTGTTTGTAATATTAAAATAACCGCTTTTTACTAAGTGCATTTGGATGTATACACGGTACATATACCAAAACAACATTTTTCATAATTTTTGTCTGTCTGTCTGGCTGTTTGTTCCGGCTAATTTCTGAAATGGCTGGTCCGATTTTGACGGGACTTTCACTGGCAGATAGCTGATGTAATGAGGAGTAACTTAGGGTACTTTTATTTTAGAAAAAATAGTTTGTTAGGCGGTACGAAGTTCGCCGGTCAGCTAGTATAATTATAATTATATGGATGACTTTGTTCCTCATATGCATCATGCAAACTGAGCACTGGTTTCATGCTCATGGCTAGGCGAACTCCCCAGTTCCCCCAAGGACTAAGCAATTATTATTAAAAATTGATTCCGTAAATGGGCAGAATACAAGGGTTTTATGAGAAAGGCATAAAAGTAGATTTTCGGCTTGGAACCATACGAAATAACTTTGCTTATAAAGTAGGTACCTAGTTCCATTCAGTTAAATAAGTTTCACTAATCACCTGGGACTGGAATCAGCGTTACTCAAGCCTTAAGCTATTCAAGCATCAAGCATTATTCTATATATTTTTTTGCAAATTATGTTGTACGAGTAACCGCCCTCGCTTTGCTTCGGTTTTCATTATTTTTTACAACTTATTAGAATTTTATTAAGGATCCCTAATTTTTTTTAATATAATATAGCCTATGTTACTCGGGGATAGTGTAGCTTCCCAACAGTGAAAGAATTTTTGAAATCGGTTCAGTAGTTTCGGAGCCTATTCAATGCAAACAAAAAATCAAATCTTTCCTCTTTATATATTAGTATAGATTATGTGATGAGGCGAGAGGAAACGCATGTGACGAGAAGAGTGATGGATATGAATGTAATGGATAGACGAAGGGGACGAGGACGACCAAAGAAAAGATGGATGGATTGTGTTACAGATGATATGAAAGATAAGAGAGTTAGTGTAAAGATGACGGCTGATAGAGAAGTGTGGAAGAGGAAAACATATTGCGCCGACCCCAAATAAAATTGGGAAGTGGGCAGGATGATGATGATGATGATGATGATGATGATGATGATGATGATGATGATGATGATGATGATGATGATGATGATGTAAAAACGCTAAAACTTTTCCGTTCTCCAGGCATGACCCCATCAACAGTGAACGCGTACTACACCCCAACCAAGAATCAGATCGTGTTTCCGGCGGGCATCCTGCAGCTGCCGTTCTACGACGGCGACAACCCCAAGAGTGTCAACTACGGCGCCATGGGGGTCGTTATGGGACACGAGCTTACCCATGCCTTTGATGACCAGGGACGGGAGTATGACCGGTGAGTTTCACAACGAAAAGGATTTATGGAAATAGCCGGCAAATGAGCTGACGATCCACCATGGCAAGTGGCTATCGTCGACCTGTAAATTACCAAGTTAAGAGCCAAACTGACTCACATAAACTTCGTAATAACGCAAACATAACAAAAATATGGCGCGAACCGCGAAAGTCGTTGGCCAACTAGCGCCCCTAACAATCCGCGGCAAAACAGGGAACTCACTACGGGGTGGTCCGCTATCTTAATATAATTATTACCACACGCTGTAAAACGCATTAACACGGCCTTGCTCATGTTTGGCGCGTTAACTATTGGCTATACTTGTGTTGTCATTCTTAACGTGTTAATTATCGCGTTAGGACTCACACAAGGCAGACGTACCTCGTCGTTTTGTTGTTGTGAGGACCAAGTCCTCCGATCTGTGGAAAACGTCCTCAGGAAATATTAGGGAATCAAGGCACGCGGTATGCAAATATTTTAAAGAGGCCTTAGAGAGGACAGTCATTTTTAAAAGCCGTAATTATACTTGAAAGTTGTTGTGCTGCGTAACTATACTTGAAAGTGTGTAGATTGCCTATCAATCTATGGAAGTATAAACAAGTATCAAGAAATTATGATCAGCTAAATCCAAAGTGTGTACGTTTGTAAATTTACGGTAAGTTAATCACAAAAATTTCTTTCGTAAAACTTACTAAAGTAAAGGCGGCCTGTGTCCCAGATTCGGCAACCTGAACCAGTGGTGGAACAACGCGACCATCAGCCGGTTTAAGCAGCGGGCACAGTGCATCCAGCGCCAGTACTCCGGCTACAGCATGGAGCGCCAACATCTCAACGGGAAGCAGACTCTGGGTATTGGACTTCTGGCTGTTTATATGGCATGTCAAATATCAGTGGCGTGGCTTGCCCTAAGAAGGCACTGTAGTAATTTTTTTGAGGTGCCAATAGCAACATCTTTTTTATGGAAAAAGCCAACAAACGATCGGAAAATCCATCTGATGGTAAGTGGTTCATCATTGCTCATGGACATAAGTGACACCAAAGGCATCGCTGATGCCTTTGGAAACTATATGGATGGAAACTACATCTAGCTACTCTTCTGTTGGGTGTTCTACATAGCCAAATACCTCCTTATCTTGTCGCGAAGCTGACATGGACTCGCGATGGACAATCCAGTAAAACCAGGATACGAGGTTCATTGTACATTCCTCGTCACAAAACCCAATCTTTTAAGGGAAGCTTCAAATTTGCTGCATCCAAGATTTGAAAGGACTTGCCGCCGCTGGTGGTCAGTCTGAAATCCATAAAATCGTTTAAAACTAAACTAAAAACACACCTTCCGAGCCTACAAATTAACTCCACCTAACTTACTAAACGAGCTACTAAGAAAACGAAAATAAATCAATAAAATTTACAATAACTATATAATATTATACTTAACATAAATATAAATATAATTCAATTTTCTGGGCCACTGGACATGTGGGAGCGTTACGGAAATATTTATTTTTGTTTTTCTATTATTATTTTTTTGTGTCTGTTTGAAAACTTTTATTTCTATTTTTTTAATCTATGTTCGTGTGTTTACCTAATTGGCACAGGAATAAACGTTTTTCTTTCTTTCTTTCTTTCTGATGCGTTCCCGGCCAAGAAAAAATTATATTATTTGACGTCCTCAGGCGAGAACATAGCAGACAATGGCGGGCTGAAGGCATCGTTCCACGCGTACGTCAACTACAGTCACACGGCGAATGTCAACCTGACGCTGCCCGGCCTCAAGTACAACCACCGACAGCTGTTCTTCATCTCCTTCGCTCAGGTCAGCTACTGGACCTTCTACTTTAGCAACAGAGTGCTTTTTGTTTTAATTTTTAGCCCGCGGAAGAGTGTTTTTATCCGAAATCACAAAAATATAAACGTGCCTATCGTCCCAGGCATAGAAGGGTAGGAGTTAATTATAAGTATATACAATAATGAGAGTGCATTATCTTCTTATCTGGCAGCGCCGTAATTATTTAGTATTTTAATAATAAGAATTAAAAATATCCTCCTAATTCCTCAGGTATGGTGCTCAGCGATGACAAAGGAATCGACGAAAATGCAGATTGAGAAGGATGACCACACGGTCGCCAAGTACCGCGTGATCGGTCCCATTTCTAATTTGCGAGAATTCTCCGAAGAATTTCATTGTCCCTTAGGATCTGCTATGAATCCCAAAAACAAGTGTGAAGTATGGTAACTTAACGCTTAAAAGGCTAATGGCCATATAGATGTAAACGCTGAAGAGCTTTAGCTATGCAGTATATTTCTACAGCAGCTGATAATAGTTAATTGGAATTTACCTATTAAATACATAGGTATGTATCTTACCTTGGTGTAATAATAAAAAAATTCGACATGTGACACTCAACCTGGGTAACTTTGATTTTGAATTTCACTTTGAAGATTGAACCCCATTGCGCGGGATTTCTATTTCTGAATTTCAAACTTACTCTGAAATTCAAAGTTACCCAGACTGACTGTAGTTTTGTTTTGCTGGATTTTTAATAGTATTGTTTATATTTTTAGGTATTTGTTTATATTTTTTTTAATTTTTTTTTGTCGTTATGTGTATGAAAAAAATACTTTTGTATTTTGCTACACTAAAAGGCAACTGTTTGTAAGATAAAGCTATTCGCGAGTACTCAGCAAGTATGTAAAACGGGTATTATAAATATAAATCAGTAAAATTATGTAATTTCTTGTTTACCGAATAGCTTAATTTTATAAGAACAGCTCCATCTAGCGGCAGTGATAGTTAGTTAATGTTGCCAGTTAAGAAGGAGAATATTTTTTTTAGAAATTAACGAGTTAAGTTGTAATCATACCGCTTTCAGTGCGTATTTATATACGTCATATGTTAAGCTTACGTTAATATAAAATGTATGCTACCTGTGACACTAAAAGTAAAAAAAAATATAATGATATAACGGTGGCTTTGTTATTTTGGAAGCCAAATATTGTGTAATCAAAATAAGTGAATATTATAAAATTGTTACTTCGAGCATTTGCGGTGGTGGTAATTTTAGTATTATATTATATATCGAAATTTATATTGACAAATAAAATCAGCAAAAGCTTGAAATGTTATAACTGTAATATGTAATATTGTGAAATTATTACCCAAGATTGCTTATTATGCCGTTTAAAGTTTTATGTATAGGTTATCCAGATCGACTGATATCTAACGATAGCTTAAGTGACTCAGGTGTATTGGGCTTATTACATTGGACTATATTGTATCGCTAAAGAAGCTATGACGAATTAGACATTGAATTTAGTAAAATTTAATAACCCCTTTACTATGGAAGTGCTCATAAAATCTTATTACTAACAAAGTTTACTAACTCAACCACCTTCCTTCCTTTTACCACAGTCTAGGAATGTGATAGAAAGCAATTGAATGGTTCTTATTTTGTACATTTTCGTCGTCCTTGTAGCCTAGTTGGTAGCGACCCTGCCTGTGAAGCGAGGGGTCCCGGGTTCGATTCCCAGCCAAGGCAGATACTTATGTGACAGATAAATATTTGTACTCGGGTCATGGGTGTGATTGCGATGTGTTATATGTGTCGTCCATGCCACCCGCGACACAGGTAATAATCTAATGCGGAGGTATGAGTGTGTTAGCGTTTATTTATTATTATTTATTTTCACATCTTTCTATCACTTACATAGTAGGTACTTATTTTACTGAAAGCCACACAAAGTTCTTAACAAATTTATTATTATGCACCAAAATTGAACAAAGTTATGGTTAAGTAGCAAAGATATATTTATGTGAACAAATATTATTATAATGTTTATTATAGACAAGTGAATAGCATTATGCTGTCGTTGTCCTTATTGAAACATGTATTTAAATTTAATGTGCCAATTAAAACGTGTTGTCAGTGGCAGGTCATAGATAACATCGAGTGAAATCAAATCAATTTTAAAGGCAAGTCGTATTTCAGGCTTGCTACTTAAATTCTTCATGAAGATTATATTGTTATTGTGTGTGTTTTTCGAGTTACTGATCCAAAGTAACCGATTTTGCTTGACTTTTATTTGATTTTACTTGAACTGTTTCGGAGCTTACGATCTGCTTTTGACATTGATTCTATGTATTTTTATTTTTAAATTACTATTTTAGATGTGTATAGGTACTTAATTTTAAGCTTATTAAAGGGCCCGAAAGTACAGACGAAAAATAATAGTAACTATTATATCGCAGATAATTTTATTATCGTTTTATAAAACTATTAGGCAGTGTGCAGACATCAATTAAAGAATCTGTTTAATATTGTGCTTCTGTATATTTTTTTCTATAAGTCAATTATAGTTTTTAGTTTTATGTTTATGTCAGTTTAGATTATAATAAATGAAGGTATATTTGGTAATTACAGTTATAACATGTTGTAATTCTTTATTATTTACATGTACAGCATTTAGTATAGGCACAATGGTCATATAAAACAAATTACATTAAGTTTATTAATGTATTACTTATGAAAAAAAATGTTGCTACCGTACTGGCATTTTAGTTGTATATAGCTTTTTAATCACATACACAAATTTCAACGTATCGTTGATGCTTCTGTTTTTACTAATGTCCATGGGCGATGGAGATTACATACATATATGCTCGTTTGGGCTTGGAGTTCATCCAAACGTTACTGCAGCCCAATAAGACTTTTATCTTTCCATTTGTGAGATTCGCTAACCCAAAAAGAAAAGTTCTGCATAGCTCACGTATAACAAAAATACTGGTGTTCCATCCGGAAAATCGTACAAAATCCCACCCACCTATATGCACCGGTACGTTTTTTCGTAGACCATTATTTACCTGGGGACATCTACAGTAAAATGTATTCATATTATAATGTAGTCTCATATGTCTGTAGCTTGTATGTTATTTACACTTTTTCATTATTTTAATAATATAAATGTGTAGTATGATTATGTCGATATTGATAGTCTGTTGCTTAGTTATGACATATTTTATTCAAATTATTCATCAAGATGAATAGAATTTATTTATGCATCAGCTTTATTTGTATTTACAATAAAAATTAGGTAGAATGTGACAGTCGGTAAATTTTAACTACATATTCTTTGTACCTTAAAATAACAATAGTTATCAAGCGCCATAAGTCCAACAAATTATTATTATACCTAATTAATTTTTGACGTCGTGATCAATCGTAGATAGAATACGGTGCTGCAATGAAAGTTTCTGCAGAAAAATTTAGTGATTATTACAAAATTATATTATTACAAAACTCTGTTATTTATTACAACTTATTTTATCATTTACGAAGCTTTATGTACACAAATTAAGCCGAATAAGGCAATTAAAGGTTTAAATTTAGAGTTGTAATAATTGCCTTAGATGTACCTAACCTATAAAAGATCCGCTTATATTAAATTAAGTATACAATATATTCGTTAAAGTACAATAAAATCCAGTAGTTAATAAAAATACAAATTGTAGAAGGATGACAATAATTTTTGTCTCTTGATGTCCCCATTTTTCTCTGTAATTCTTGACAAAATTTTTGTAACATAAATCTACAAGTTATGTCTACATTATTCATCTAGTATATGTAAGTCATTTACGCCGCTATCAATTTTGCAATATATTATAAATTAAAAGCTGCTGATAAAGCGCAAATATACCACAATTCCTTAACCTATACAAAGTCATTATTCATATCAATATTTCATAACAATTATTACCTTCAATTAGTGTATTTACATTGTAGTTAATATACATGCCTACATACCGATGAAATATTTTCATTTTCAATAGGTAGTCTGATGTTAAAATATTTGTATTTCAAGGTAATGTATCGAGTCATGTTGCATTACTAATATAACTATGTTGAGGTCAGATGTTATTCAATATTTAAAAATTGTGTCGTTACGATATCATTTAAAATAAGAGTAAGAATATTTAACTATCTGACAGACTGACTGACTGACTTCTGGGTTGGGCTATTAAAACAGACATTAGTTCGATATACCATATGGAATCTTGATAACTACTAGTAACGCAAAGAATCACTACGTAACGGCTGATCTGTGATGTAGCCATGTACCTACAAAAATAGTACTGTATATCTGCATAATATTTTGAATGGCTTATGAATATGAATCGTTTAATTTTTATTTTTAGACCTTACCCATAATCGCAGTATTATAATTATACAAACCAACAAATATTATAAGTAACTAACTAATAACGACAGTATTTAAAGAAAAAATGTAACGTTTTGCAATCATTTGTATAAAAGTAGAAAACTAGTCATCCTCTATACTTAGTTTAAAGTGTTTGTAATCATAACATACATTATATTGTTTCTCAATGTATTTTGAATTTGTGTAGGTATTTTTTGTCATTTTATTATTTATTTATAGTTTATAGTTGTCGATCAAACTTTGTACACAAACTAATTTTATTGTATGACTGATTTGTATTACGTGAGTTTATTATGTGTTCTAAATAAATTGTGTTAAAACCATCTCATAAATATTTTGTTTTACTTTATAAGCCACCAGCTAAATAATATTTTGATTGTTTTTTTGTGTTCTGATTCATAGAGAAATATAAAAGGGTTTTCAAAAATAATTTAATGTGATTTACAATTTCTTTTACATACCTCTTGAATTTTTGTGTATCATAAAAAAGGCTACAAAAATAGTAATAGTATAGTACCTAGTATAGATTCGAGTGTGGGCTACACTTATTTACAGGCAGTGTTTTTCCTAAATCAAACGAGGGTGGATTACCATGGGTTATTTTTATTTCTTTACGATATTTATCTACCATGTGTAATTGTTCCCGGCAACTAGGCGACAACAATTAGAATATAGAATATAATTAGAAGAATCTTTTAGACCGTTTTTTTCACACATCGCTCAAATAATAATAATTTTTCAATTTCATTCTTTCTACCATTTGCGATAAATAAAGTAAATTTTGAAATGGCAACTCTAAAAATTAGATATTTTTCCACAGACTATGTAAAGTAATTATTTTTCCAAGATGGCCGATGCGACGTCAAAATAATTAAGCTGTCAAAATACTTTTATTACGGTAGAAATACGCATTGCTGCGCTTTTAAAATCGATTGCAAAAGATTTCTGATCTATCGTTTTGCCGCGAATGTCAAATACAATAAACTTTTATTGAATACAACATTTATTTAAGATCTTATACTAAAATCTATTTTGTCTTGGTTTTCTATTTATTTTATTGGTGTAAAAATAATGGTTGACATATCAGGTCGGCCAATCATCGGAATATAGAGAGGTTAATTTTGTGAATTTATTAATTCAAAGGTCTTTAACATATCCAAATATGTTTCACTAACCCAGAAGATGGAGCAAATCGTTGTAAAAACTGAAGTACAACCAAACGGAGAAATACTATTGTTTAATTTTTACGTTGATGGTGAGTGTTTAAATACTCCTAATGTATTGTTATTCAATAAGTACGGTGCCTAATTGCTTACATTTAGCCTTACCTTACCAATCGTTTGTTTTATATCAGTATGGGACATTGACATAAAAGCAATCAAACTCACAGATTACTTTTATTTTTGAGTTCAATTTTACTAAGGAGAATTTTCATGAAGTCTTACATAAATAAAGGATCAAATCTTATTCATTTTTTGTTTTTTTCACTGTTTTTACAGTTAACGAGATGGTATTTATAAATATTCTCTATTCATAATAAACTATGGATGTAATATTGCAAAGTTGCCTTTTTAAACTTCGATATTTACCATTGATGTCTCTGTTTGCTAGGGGCCCTATTCAAATAATTTAATTAGTAAGATGTAAATAAATTAAAATTCTGATATACTTATAATGCTACACACTTATAGCCCCATACTAGGATTCCTTGTGTAGTCTATACCATAAACAAATACAATAATACAAATATTAACATTGAAATTAACAAATTAAAACTCATCATGCAAATTTCTGATTTCCTGGGATTTGTATCTAGGACCCTTTGATTGACAGTCCGACATGATAACCATTATGACACTCAGGTCCTTCTAACATTATAAATGTGATAATTGTGTTACGGCAGAGTGCCTGAGATCTAGTTCTTTCTTTCTCGGCCAGAAATGTACCTGTGATGCCTATGGTGTTGCTGATGTACATGGGCATACCTAACACCTGATAACACAAGCACCTACTGATCCATCCCATTGATCCGTCAAATGCTTGTTTATCGGCTGATATGGTTTAAAAAATGCACATTGCTTTGATGACCGTGTAGAAAATTGTTAGTAACTCTGCCTGCAAAGCAAGTGGTCCTGTATTTAGTTTTTGGCCGGGGTAGTTGTCGTCAGGGGATGTTATGTTAGTAGTCTTGTTTGTGTTGTTCATGATATCTGCAACACAGAAATACATAAAGCAGTTTATACGTGTGTAATTGTTTTAAGTTATTTTTGATATTGAAATTTTAAATTATTTTAAGCTACAGTAGAGACTCGATTAACCGGACTAATTGTTGTCATTAGGCATTCGGATAATCGAAAATGGGATATTTGAGTATATGGAGAAAAGTGGTGTTTGTACACGAACAGATTATAGCGTAAAACATACATAATGTTAGGTAATTATGAAAAACAACAAAAGTCAATTAAACTTTTTATCAAAAATCAATGTTTATTAAAAAAATATTAAAAAATAGGACCATTACTAAAATATTGCAACCTTAAAGGGTGAAAGTATTTTTTGATCGAGGTTTCTAGTCCTGATAATCACGAATCCATATAACTGAGGGCCGGATAAACGAATTGTGAATTTTTATTGTTATTTCTAAATATGATATGACATGACGAATAAACTAGGCTAATGTTTTAATATAATTTTATTTCAAATTATTTCTCAGAGAGCCAAAATCAAGGAGATGAAAATGAGAATAATGCAGTAACATTTACTGAGGATCAAACTACACAATATTTAAATAATCAAGCTGTTGATTTACATGAAAGCAAATTTATTATTGAAGAGATAGATGATTCAGAAAATATTGATGAAACTGACTTGGGTATACCTGAGGATAATACAGCACAATGGCTAGACGATGATGTCAGGAAGATTCTTATATTTTACACAGATAATAAAGAGGCTTTTCTTAGTGGAACCACAAAAAGAAAATATCTTTGGGATGTAGCTTGTAAGACAATGTTACATGGCAAAAACCACATTTTGTGTGAATTAAAACTTAAAGAAATGATGAAAAAATATGCCGAAGTGTTTGTTGAGAAACGAAAAGGTGCTCATATTATGTGGCCATACTTCTCAGTATGCAATGAAGCCTTTTATGATAATTATGAAGCTAAAAGCATTATTGATCAGTTGATGACAGAAGCAACTACTGTTGAAATTAATGTTCCTGTAGTTTCTCGCCCTAAAGAAGATGGTATAATAGTTGCCCAAAAACCAGTCAATCCCTCTGCCACTAATGAAAAAGTAGAATTAATGCTAAATTTATACTTAAAACACAGGAAGAAGTTTCAAAAGAATGAGTCTCAAAGAGGTCTTTGGGAATTAATTGTACTAGAAATGGGAGAACAGGATATAGATTACTGGCACAGAAGATTCTTAAATTTCAAACAGCATTATATAAGATTATTACATAAACAAAGAGAGAGTGGTGTGAACAGTGTATCTTGGCCATATATGAATGTGTTTGATCAAATTTTCAAAAATGATGAAGATTTTCATAGAAAATTGTCACCACAAGTGATAAATAAGCAACAGAATAATGAACAGCCAATAGAAGAGCAAGCAGAAGAAATATCCTGGGGTGATATGGAAAAAACTTTCCTAGTGAAATACTACTTTGATTGTTTTCATGAATTTCAAGATGTTACCATTCCTAAAATGTTTCTTTGGACAGAAGTTGGTCGCTTGCTCGATAAAAAACCAGTGGAATGTGAGGAAAAGTTTACTGAACTTAAAGATGGTCATATAAATAAATTAATGAATGGGGGATACGATTTGTTTAATCGTGTACCAATGGATATAGTTTTAGATAATATAATTGCAAAGGAGGTTGAAATTCAGCTTCAAAAAAGTGCTAATTTATCAGACAGATGTGTTACATGGAAAACTGAGCAGATTGATGAATTGGTGCAATATTTATATGACAATACAGAAATGCTAAAAGATTCCGTGTGCTATAACATTTGTTGGTATATTTTAGGAAAAAAATGTAATGTAAGTCCTTTGGCTTGCAAAAATCAGTGGGAAGGATTGGTGAAGTTATACAAGTCAATATTAAATGACAAAAAAGAAAATCCTGATATGGTAATTGATTGGAGATACATGGATTTGTTTGATAGAATATTTGATTATGGAATGGCTTCAGATTTTTTAGATGGTCCAGAAAAAGCAAAAGCGCAGAATCAGGCACAGTCTAGTACAATAGGTGGTAAGTTTTTTATGTTTATATCACAAAACTATATAATTTTTCAAAGATATGTATTATTCATTTATTTATTTATACTCATTTTACCCATACTGGATGGATATCGTAAGAGGCGACTAAATCCGGTCGCGTGATGGTAGGGCCTCTCGGAGGAATTATGTTAGTAATATTGATTAATTGTTATTTATACCATTATTACTATTATTATTTCTCCATGGGGTTTGTTTGGATAGCTACCACCCTTGAGCATGAGTCAGCCGCCAAACAACTCGTCGTGTTCCGGCTGGGGGCTTGAGAGCCAGTTCTTTCTTTCTTTTTCTTCTTTCTTTCTTGGCCGGCAACACATCAGTGATGCCTTTGGTGTTGCTCATGTCCATGAACGACGATAGTCTCTTACCATCAGGTGGGTCGTCAGCTTGTTTGCCGGCTATTTCCATCAAAAAAATACCTTAATGTTGATTTGATTTCTTTGCAGTAAAGAAGATAAAAATAAGCGATCCAGATGACAACAGTCTGGAAAACGGCACAGAAGATGAAGATGACGTATATGATGAGAGAGGATTTATGAAACATTCCAAAAAACAAGGAGATCCTAAAGCCTTTAAAATCTTAGAATTCTACTTAAAACATAAGCATAAGTTTTCTTCATCCCAAGGCAAGAGAGTAGCTCTTTGGGAGACCTTGTCTAAACAGATCGGAATTTCTGCCACTGAGTGCGCTCATAGATTCAGAAATTTTAAACAGGTTTATAAGGCGTATGTGAAGAGGGAAATAAGCAAGCCAGAAAAACCAATTCTTTGGCCATACTACACATTATGTAAGAAAATCTTTGGCTACCGATCGATTAAAAATAAAATGAAAAATGAACTTAAAACTGAAACTGATGATGAAGATTGGACTGCGAAAGATATTAAAACATTGATTAATTTCTTTGCTCGTAACTTTCATGATCTACATGATAAAGTAGGGGATACTGAGAGGTGGGTATCGGTAGCACATGACCTTGGTCGTACAAATCAAGCCTGCAGTGATAAATTTATGGAATTGAGGAAGTCTTATCGAAAACTGAAAACAATGAAATCGCGCAATCCTCATGTCAAGGTATCGTGGAAGTATTTCAACCTTATGGATGGAATATACAAAAGTGAAGGTGCCAAGGATGTTGATGAAGTAGTTGAAATAATAGAGGATGAAATTGAGGAAGGTGAATTGAGTGGTGAAATTAATGTCAAGCAAGAGTTACAAGGTGAGTTCTTTGTATTCAATGCCTTTGCCTTTTAATGAATGATTTGTACAGATTATTAAGATAATTCAGTTATTAAAAAAAAATATTTCCACTTTCAGATGAAGACTACACAATTATTGTCATACCTGAAGGAGAAGATTTTAACAATACTCCATACATTCTGCCAGATGGCGAAAATATCCTAGAAGAATACACAGAAGGATTGGAATCATATACAGAAGAGGTAGCAAATGTTAAAACAGAGGTTGCTGAAAAAGTGGTACCGAAATGGACTAAACGCTCCAAAAAGCGACTGCTTATACTTTACTTAAATTATTTGAGAACACACAAAGGTAAAGAAATAAAACCGAAAGAAATGTGGACAGAAATAGCGTCCAAGTTTGGGGATAGAAAACCTATCACGTGCAAAAGAATGTTTTTAAAATTGAAAGAGAGACATAAGCAAGCTGTAGCCGAAGACACAGCTAAAGCAAAAATACCACATTTCACGTTATTTGAAAAGATACTTTCACTGAAGCCTAAGTATGCAAGAAATGAGAACAAAACTGGAGAGAGCAGGACATATAAGGATTATCCGATGGACGATTCCAAAGTAGATTTGGCTCTTAAATATTACTTGCAAAATATTGACGAGTTTATCAGCCCCAAATTCGAGAAGAAATATCTATGGACCGAGTTGGCGAACTACATTTCGGAGCCAGTGTCGAAAGTCTTCAATAAAGTCAACTACTTAATCCAGTTCTACAAAAGCAATACTCTTGAAGCAGAAAATACTCAGTTTGGTGAAGTTCTGAAAGAGATCTTCATCAAGGAGAATCTGCTTAATGATGTTCCGAGTGAGAATAAAATGGTTGAAGAAGTGAATGATTCTTGGACAGATGAAGAAATCGAAACACTATTGACGTGGTATTTGGCCCATTTGGAGAAGTTTAAAAACCCTAAATTCGTTCGCAGCTATCTTTGGATGGAAGCATCAGATATTTTGAAGAAGAGTGCTTGGGCTTGTTCGAACAAAATGTCAGACATAAGGACCCAATATAGAACAATGGTTAAAGAAAATCCGGAGGGTTTGAACGATTGGAGATTTTCTGTATTGTGTCAAAGAATTTATGGCACTGGGAAAAGGAATAATCCAGCAAATGTGAATTAGTACTCTGTGCTTCAAGGAGGTAATTTTAGTGAGATTTAAGACCACTTCGTGAGCTAACCTGCTGACAGAGCAGGTAATATAAATAATGATATTATTGAAAGATTGCAATAAGTGAGAGTTTTAAAGCAATGAAAATAAAGATCCAGTTATATGTGATTTGTCCAGTAGTAAAATAATTGAAACGGCTATTTGAGTGCCCAAAAAAATCCTACTTTAAATGTGAAAGTTCAATGGATGTTTGTTACTTTTTCATGCAATAATTACTGAATTGATTTTAATGAAATTTAGTACACAGGTAGTTCACAATCTGGAATAAGGTATAGAGTACTTATTATCCCGAAAAACGCAGGTAAAGCCGCTGGCAAACAGCTAGTTGGCAACAATGGTTTCAAAGGTCTCTGAGATGTGTCCATTTGCTTTGAATAATAATTGAAGCTTCGAGGCTGTGATCATATAGAAATCAGCTTCAATGAAAGTTCAAGTTAAGTTTGAAGTGCAATAATCACTAGTGCGCTAGTTAACCGACTTCAAAAAAAGAGGAGTGAGTTATATATGAATTTATGAACTGATTTGGTAAATTCTTTTTTTTTGAAGTTGCCAATTTTTTTGTAAAATTAAGTGCACAGTTAATTAGCTCAGGGCGATTCTATCAAAATTGTATTAGTTGTAGCTTTTGTAGAATTGTAGAATTAAATGTCATTGTTTTGTTAAAATTTTGTCATGGTAAGGGGCCATGCATAAATTACGTCACACTAATTTAATGAATTTTGACCCCTCCTCCCTCCTTGTCACAGCTGGTCACATTTGTGAGACCTCCCCCCCTAGTGTGACGTCACATATTATGAAATTTTACACCTAGAAGTTATTAAATTAAAGAGCAGTTCCGAAATAAGTTTTATTTCCAATAATTGCTTTTTAATATTTACCTATACATACCAATTATTCGATTTTGAAATGTGACGTCACGAAATTTAGGACCCCCTCCCACCCTTTGTCACACAATGTCACACTACATCGACCCCCCCACCCCCCCTAACGACGGTTGACATTATTTGTACTTATATTTAGTTCCGCTGTATAAAATGGTTAGTATTTTTTTACATATCTTACATGGTTATTTATCATTGTATCCTCAGTTATTTGCGGGATATTTATTTTGCTTTGATAATTAAATTATGATATTCAGTCGAATCAGCCCTCTGTATATTTATATTAAAATTTAAATAGACCTATTTCTCTACCACTGTAATATATCTTTTATACAAGCTCCATTGCAAAAGGAAATGTTTAATAAATGCATGTCTGTTGAAAGAACAACACATACAGACAGACAAATGCAGACAAATAACTTTTTTTGTACTATTTATTATTAGTTACAGATAAGTATATTGTAAATAGTGAAAATTATGAACTGCGAATATGAATACGTCGAAATAAAGATTTTAGATCGAAGTTTTATTTTTTTATATTCCTACGTATTTATAATAAAATTTTGCTAATTAGTCATCGAAGAGGGAACGATGGACGAGGTATCGAACCTGATGGTAACTGGCCACTGTTACGTAGGACTAACTCTGAAGATATCACCGATGTGTTGACACTAACGCTCCAACTCAAAATCACTAACGGTTACTTAAATCACTTCTTAGTACAGAATTTGTATGGTGATTCTTTACTAAGGAGCGATTAAAGTAATTGTTAGTGACTGAGTTGGGGCGTTAGAGAATAAAGAGGACAGCATTATGTTCAGAGCTTTGAGATCTTATTCTTACACTGTCTAGCTTCACCATAAAGCCCACTACTGAGCACGGGTGTATCCTCTTGAGGAGGCCTAGAGCATACTCCACCACGCTGCTCCAGTGCGGATTGGTGGAGGGGTTAGTGGCCAACCCGAGTGTCGGAAGTTTTCAAACCGCCCGAGAGACTGACATGGCTTAACGACTTATCTTACAATAACAACCGAGACCGACGGCTTTACGTGCCCTCCGAAGCACGGAAGCGCTCAAGAAACTTGCCACTAGCGGCCACCCATCCAACTACCGACCGCGTCCGCTGTGCGAACTAAATACTAATCACACAAGTACTTAGGTGGTACTTATCATGATTTCGTTAATAAATTCAGTGGAAATTCATCGAAAGACCTTACGCGGTCCGTAATGGGATTAGCCGGTGTGTGACCGAGTTTACTGACGAGACCTTGGGCTATTTCACGCCGACCCATGTTTGTAGTCACATGCGACACCTACTCAATAACTTCACGATTAGATTTTCCACCGATCTTGACAATGTTTATCATCGCTTCAGAACAACATTCATATTATGTTTACCTACTCAAATCCCCTGCACTAGTATTCCCTGTGTTGTGTGTTGTGATTAGCATGGTCACGTAGCGTTGAAAATCTAATTTTATGTATTTCTTAAAGAACCCCCTGCAATAGCGCTCCGGGAAGACTTTGGAACCAAGCACAATTAAGAATTAGGTACGAGGCAGAAATAACGCTTCACACTCATAGCCCCACACTAGGATTCCCTGTGTCGTGGGTGCCATGGACAACACACTAGACAAGGACATTCACACCCAGACCGAGAACAGAAATTCAAACTCATCATTAAAATTTCCGCTGGGAATCGAATCCAGGACCCTCGGTGCATGCATGGTAACCATTGCGCCACATTAATTAATTACCACAGAAATGGTACCTACATAAATGGTTAAAGGAGCTGGTTTAAATTAAAATAGCTGACGATCCACCTGGTGGTAAGTGGCTATCGTTACCCATGATCATCAGCGACACCAAAGGCATCACTGATGCGTTGCCGGGCAAGAAAGAAAGAAAGAACTGCCTCCAAAGTCCAATTGTTGGTAAGTATGGTTAGTTTAGGGCGGTTTAATGACGACCCGTTAGAACAGTTGGTTTGGTAGTAACCATACCTAATATCCAGAGGAGTGGAGGATTCTGGATTGCTATGATACTTTATCAAATCAAAACAATTCTTATACCTAATGTTTGTCGTGCATTACAAAAAAGTTCATTCTGCTGCAAGCGAACTGAAATATCTGGACAAAACTTCAAGTCGGGATTTGTCGGGAACTCGGGACAAACAAATTTTTGGAAATAGCCGGCAAACGAGCTGACGACGCAGCTAGAGCGTGTGCGGCAAACGCGTTCAGTTGAATCGAGTAAATTGTCAGACATTTTGTATTTATCGGGACTCTGGACATCATGTCAAATGTCAGGGCAATCCACACCAATCCGGACCATCTGGCAATCCTAGTTCTATAGACATGCCATGGCAATCCTGGCGCAAACCACGGCATTTCGTACCTTCATTAAACTTGCTACAAATGACTAAGTATACCTACCTACCAAGTTTAAATTGCTATCTAGATATCGGTTATTGAGTAGGCGAGTCATCAGTAACAGCTGTTACTGGGTCCCTAAGGTTCCCGCTTATTAGTGGCTCTTCAACACCGCACAGTAGAGATGTTTTAATTTAGAAATAGCATAGATTAGTAGATTTTTCATGTGACTAGTTGACAAACTGTTAGCTAATGATAATACCAAAGGCATCACCGAAACGGTAGACCAAGAAAGAAGAGAAGAAGAAAGAAAGAACTTCCCTCCTAAGTCCCTCCCAAGCTCATAGAACACGATGAGTCGTTTGGCGCCTGACTCAAGCAAGAGGGTGTGTACAGAGCCGGTGTTGGGGGGGGGGGGGCGAGGGGGGCTTCTTAATTCTTAATCAACGTTTCTTACTGAACCAATGGGGTTCAGTAGAAATTTTTTTGAGTAAAAATAACTCGATTTTTATATTCTTATGTGGGGGCCACAATATTCTTGCCTAGGGCGTCAGTGGCTCTAACGCCGGCACTGGGTGTGTGGGGTGGTAGCTGGTCAGACTTCACGAAAAGAATGACTTATGAAAAGTTTTACATCAACTGATTTTCCTCAAACAAAACCGCTATACGCTTCCGCGCCCGCTCAAGCTAAGGCCCTACGTTACTATTCAGGCTATATTTCAGTATCAAGACGCGCCGTAGATGGTTCGCGCGTTTCCGCGAATCTTTGAATAATGTGTACTGATAAATTTAATAAACATTTTACTATCATATTACTCAATAAGTTAGTGACTGTGATTTATACAATACATCGCTGTGGTAATAGTGATAGCGTGCATGAGACAAGTTAATCCTTAATCAATTAGCAGGTTCTTAAATGAAATACTTGATAATTATTGACTAGTCAAAACGGTAGATTTCATTACAAATTTTCATATTTTATAGGAACCTTAATAAAAACATATGTGTAGTTAATTTTATAAAGACCAAAAAACTTTTTTTTATATTTTTTATTTTATGTGGAAATAAATTATGGTATGGGTATTAACGTATATCTTAATAATAATTGATTTATTTTATACAGTGAAACATAATAGTATTTTGAATAATATCTTTATTCTGATTTGGACCTGTCGAGAAAAAATTTAGGCAATTGTTTTAAGAAATCTTTGAATAAGGTAGATTTTAAATTTTCTATACCGTACATAATTAAGTGGAAGCCATTTTTGTGAAACTTATAGAGGGAGCCACTAGGAGTTATGCGTTACCCACGGTTGATTGTTGGTATTATCAAATCTAGAATAAGTTATCTCTAGTTTTGTGATTTTAAATTCTTGTCATGCATCTTAGAAATTTATACAGTACTTATCATTTTACATAATATAAACATTATCAAAAGTGAGTAATGAGTGCGGAATAATTAATCTTAACATTCTCCATGCACACGTATATCAATGTTAGTGTTGAAGGGTCAGAAATAAAGCAGGTTTCAAATTGGAAGATGCCTTCAATGCTCTTTAGGTCCATGGTCTCAAGATGGACTTGGGACAATTGTTAATTTGCAGTGGGATCGATTACCAATTTGATCAGACCCTGTGTGTGTTCCTTAACTGGTACATACTCTTTGGGTATTGGATGTTTCCCTTTACAAAACATTTAAAACGGTTTTATGTAGAAAACATTCTTTCATGGTCTTATTGTCACATCAGGGTATCCCTGATGTCTTGCCGGTCGTTAAGGAAGCAGGGAACTCACAATAATTGAGTCTTCAACTCTGCAACAAGGTATATCATTTTCATTTCAAAGGCAAAGTCTTGTGAAGAAAAATTAGGTATTACCAACTGGATGATTATTTATTTATTTAAAAAAAATTGTACACAAATACAGTATAATAATATGAGCCATAATAACAGAAATGTACAAAGTTACTGCTATTTAATGTTTTAAAGACAAGACTACTTGGATTGGTAGTGAGTAGATACGGAAGTGTTAACTGTCACAATGAGTAGGATTTTTTTATCTTTTACGGGACTACTCACGGTAAGTAAGTATTTGTAGAAGCGATGGCGTAGGCTTTCGAAAAGTGTTCGTAAAACTCAATTTTTAATATTTTTTTCTTTCATTTCATATTATCGTATGTTTCTGACAATTGACATCTCTGTAGCCTCGTATACTCTATCTGCCGCCTGCCACCTCCAATAGGAGGGACGTTATTAAGTCGATAGAAGACGCAGAGAGAGTCGATGTCTCTTCTGTGATTCGGATGTTATAGCCTGTGAGTGATGGGTTGTTGACAACTCGGACATCACATTCGGACTGGCATTGTGGTGCCTGTCAGTCTTGCCCGTGCCCAGGGTAAATCAGTACTCCATGTGAGGCCTGACTTGAGCTTTATAAAGTGGAGTACTGCGGTGCAGTTCAAAATGCCAAGCATTTTGGCCTAACTCAGCCTTAAAATCATGTGTAAAAGTATTGTTGCAGAACGGTTCATAACGCCAAGCTTATGACGCCAACTTAGCCTTGGCTTAAGTATTATAACGCCGATACTGCACATCCCTCGAGATGTCATCTCCCAGAATCCCAACACTTTACTGACTGTGAGCGCGGTACGCTGGAATGGAGTTTACTTAGCGTCATTTCGAGGCCGTATGTTGGTAGCTGACAACCCTGTGTCCATCGTAAAAGCCTACATTTCAAAGGGTCTATCCCACTAGTCTCATTCTGTTGAGACAATTTTACTACCTGTTTATCTATATCAATATTATAAAGAGGAAAGTTTTGATTGTTTGTTTGCACTGAATAGGCTCCGAAACTACTGAACCGATTTGAAAAATTCTTTTACTGTTGGGAAGCTACGCTATCCCCGGGTGACATAGGCTGTATTATATTTTCAAAAAAATTAGGGATTCTTAATAAAACTCTAATAATGTAACCCAAGGTGTAAAAAAATAAGAAAAGCGAAGCATAGCGAGCGAGCGATAATCTACCTACTGTTTTGTTACAGTGAGTTTAATATATCATATCTTGATGCCAGTAGTCCCATGTTATCGTCGAGTGCTTAGACCTCGTCAGCACCACGGAACTAACTGGATGGACGGAATTATTTTCCTTTAATATTGTCGTGCCTCTTTGGTATTAGAAGATCCCAAGAAGTTTTACACATTAATGTTGTCATCTCGTGGTGTGCCAGTAACTGAACTATTTGACAACTTCAGGCGCTCTCTCTTTCTCTTCCTTTAAAACTTTTTATTTCGAAGTTAATCGTTATTCGAGTATTAACGTTCGGTCATCTCGTGGTGTGCCAGTAACTGACCTATTTGACAACTTCAGGCGCTTTCTCTTTCTCTTCCTTTAAAGTTATTTTTTTTTATATTTCGAAGTTAATCGTTACTCGAGTACTTATTAACGTTCGATGTCAGTCTTTAACACTAGTTGGCCTGACATGGATATGATCAACTAGTGCTGTCCCCCGGCTTTTCTCGCATTTTCCTCGCCCTATTCCACATCATAGTATATCTATGTGAAATGAAATTTAATTCATGAATATCCGTTCAATAGTCAATAGCCGTTCAATAGCCGTAATAATCGTCACAAACTTTCTCATTTATAATATTAGTAGCATAACTCACAAATTAGTGCATCTTTAATAGAGAGTTGTGATTAGGAATAACTCAAAAACTACTCCTCAGATCTCGCTCAGATTTAAGTGGGACCATATGATAAGCACCAGCTTTTTATTAAATGAAGAATCATCAAAATCGGTTCACCCAATCGAACAAAAAATACAGTCGAATTGAATACTTCCTCCTTTTTTGAAGTCGTTTAAAAAGCGGTAAAACGAGTGAGGCTTCTTCTATTATTAGAAGAAAACTGACCGTTAATTAAACGTTAAGTAGGTATCACACATAATTAAGTTTACACTAAATCAGTAATAGGTATAGGTACGTATACATACCTACATACTCTATTTACGTACATAAATAACAGATTTAAACTTGACGACGACGCCATCTTGATATCGTGAGATATCAGTGGTAAAGCCATGTCAGAGGATGGAAACTTCCGACACTTGGGTTGACCACAAGCCCTCCACCAATCCGCACTGGAGCAGCGTGGAGTATGCTCTAGGCCTCCTCAAGAGGAGAGACCCGGGTCAGTAGCGGGCAATTAATGGGTTGAAGCCAATGATAGACCTTAAAATATAAAATAATATTTTCCAGTCAGCGCTGGCCTACGAATAGCGTTGACACTATTAAATTGTCTGTCTGTGTATTGGTAATGAAGCCATATGTTCAATATCCCTGCGTAAGTACTGCAGTCTTATGTCGCGGATTATACTATTTTTGTAGCTGAATAACATTTTAATATGTTTTATGATATAAATATTCATAAAGTCAGTCTTTTAGAAATCAATAATATCTACACGTGGCTTGGGAGTTAGTTCTTTCTTTCTTGATAGGCAACGCATCGGTGATGCCGTTGGTATTGGCGCCCATCGGCGATGGTGGTCACCTTTAAAGTCGTTTTGGAGAAATAGCCCCTTATTATCCCTGACAATAGAGTCGGTTATCCTGTGATTTAAAACTTATATCATCGTGGACAAGTGTCCACGTGGTCTGACAGGTGTCTTTTTTTATGGAAATAGCCGGCAAACGAGCTGACGATCCACCTGATGTTAAGTGGCTATCGTCGCCCATGGACATCAGCAACACCACATGCATCACTGATGCGTTGCCGGCCAAGAAAGAGAGAAGAAAAAGAAAGAAAGTCGTCTTGTCAGAGCGACAGTGATATATTTATTATATCCCTGTCGCTCTTCCGCATATTAATTGGCATGACAAGAGAAATAGCAATAATAACTTAATGTGCATGATCGTAATATAGATATCCCTGTTGTGCCTATGCTAAATACCGAAGAGAAAATGAGACAGCCACACACTGTGATTGCACAGTATCACCGATATCGCACCCTCGAACACTTCTGGTCGCCTAGTAATTTGCTTTAATTAATAAACGACGGCAAAAAGTGTCGTTACAACTTTTCCTCTTATTTTTTTCCGTCTAGCCCCCTTTCGCAATGCGCGATAAGGAACTTCGTTCCAAAAATAAAAATAAAGTATTTAAACTCTTATACAAAGATCTTTTTTTGTGTTTATTATACATTATTCAATTTAGTACCTCAGTTCCAGAACACTCCTCTTAACATCTCCAAAAGCACTGGGATCCTTGGTGTCGACATTTCGAATGAAGTTCAGTTTCGGGACCACTTGGTTAGTAAGGCCAAACTAGCTGCAAGGAAATTGGGAGTGCTCAATAGAGCTAAGCAATACTTCACGCCTAAGCACAGGTTGATGCTCTATAAGGCTCAAGTTCAACCACATATGGAGTACTGCTCCCATCTTTGGGCTGGATCCCCAGCTGACCAAGTGGACACGTTTGACCGAATCCAACGACGAGCCATTCGTCTTGTCGACGATCCCAAGCTTACAGACGGATTGGAATCGCTTGAGTTGAGGAGAGACGTAGACTCGCTATGCGTATTCTACCGTCTGTACAACGGGGAATGTTCTGATAAACTGTTCGGTTTACTACCTACGGCTGATTTCCGTCACCGCGCATCACGTACCAGGTTCCATCAGCACCACCTGAATACGTAGCGTTCGTCCACAGTTCGTTTTTCACGTAATTTCCTGCCACGGACGTGTAAACTGTGGAACGAACTTCCTGCATCGGTGTTCCCACTAAGCTATGACATGGGGTCCTTCAAGAAGCAGGTCTATTGTTTTCTTCGAGGTCGGCAACGCATTGGTGACGCCCCTAATGTTGCTAATGTCCATGGGCGGCGGTGATCACTTACCATCAGGTGAACCGTCTGCTCGTTTGCCTGCTTAAGGCATAAAAAAAACCTAGAAAGTAAGAAAACTAATTCAAAGCAGTTCAAACGGTTGAATTACCTATTTACTCAGCAAAATGCTTCACTGCAATGCGTCAAAATCAACTTAAGTTACTTACTTTAGTTTAAAAGCACACTTTTTGGTCCCTTATTTACAGCTGGAAATTAATTTCAAAGGGTTTTTCGAGAAACCTATTCTCTTTATTGATGTTGGAATATTCTCAAACACCCAATGATCTTGAGGCACCAAGTTTTATGCTGAGACATCCCAAAATTTATCTTTTTTAGTTAGGGATATCGACGGTTAAGAATCAATAATGTCTATTTCAAAAAAACAACTTTACAGATGAGAAAAAACATTTTTGCAGTTCAATCATAAAGTCTGAAAAAGAAAACTTTTTCTCTTTGTTTAAATAATAAAAACTTTTTCGTCTTCAGTTGTTAAGTTGAAATGCTGAGTTGAAATGGAACTATTTCTATTAAATGATAGGTGACCGCGGTTTTCGTTTTCCGGTAGGGGCGGTTGGCCGTGCTAGTCAACATTGAAAAGATTTTCCAGCCTTGTACAGTTATTCTTATAGACTATACCTATCATTGGAGTTTCATAAAGAACTACGATGTCAACCTTTGTCGATGTCGTCAGAGAAACCATACAAGTCTATCACCTGTTTGGCCTCATATAAGTAGTGTGAAATAGTTGTAATATTTTTCTTGCTTGCTTTTCATGGTGTTCAGTGATTTATTCACCATGTTCTGCTGTTAAAATATTTGCTTTTAAAAGCAAGATCTTTGATTTTGCAACTTCAAGATCAAATAGGATATGTAGGTATATCAAAACCTTTAAAGCATGACATTGAATCAATAATTCAACTTCATAAACACGCTTGTGTAGATCTGGTAAGTGACAAGGCTTTAGAAGTTGAAACAACGCCTCTAAGGAGATTATAGTTGTTAGAGAAAACCTAGCTTATAAATAAAACAGAAGAATAACGCACTCAAGGGTAACTTGCATTTTACACGATATATAAGTGATTTCAGGGGCAGGTAGGCTGGTCACCTGAAATGTGCAATATTGAACTGTATCCGATAGAAATAATTAGCTCATGACATTATACCTTCACGTGCTTGAAGTCATAGATAAAGTAAAGATAACAAGATCTTAAAATTTAATCAGTGCAGTCAATAAAATCAAAATAACTTTTCAAATAACCTTCCTGTGTAACGCAGCCCTGAACTACAATTTTATATTTCATTTCAGACTTCTGAAAGCAGGTGAAAAATCAAGAATATCAAGTGACCATGTGTTCGAAAACAATCAAAATTAAGTGGCGTGTGTGAATATTAATATAAAGTACCTATAATAAAAATCAGGTAGTTCATAAGACAAAAGTGTGAAATCAGATGAACAATAAAAGTGTCCTAAATGCAAGTGCATCACCGCCGAAGTCAACAAAGACGGACGTTGCAGCCAAAGTGTTTGTTATAGTAGAACATGATTTCGTAGAAGTGAACAGTGATTGAACTGCAAGACATCGAGAGAAAGACTCGATTGTTATAGAAGAAGATGGATGTAAAAGTAGACATGTACCTGCTTTTATCTATGTTGTTGTTGTGGCTGAGGAAAACCGATGCTAGCAAAGTGCAAGCTGCAGTAAGTTTCCTGTAAGTAGATGAACATCAACCATACCTATAGCTAACGAATTAAAGGGTTACAGTTGGTACTTATAATAATCTTAGTATATTTTTTTTGCACTTAACCCAAAATGACGCAGAATCAAAAATGTTGACGTGCATAAATGTATCAGTTGAATTTGAACTTGTATAAGAAAAGCATTTATCAAATATAGAAACGGAGATTAATAGATTTACTTCTACGGTATAATATAAATAAGAATTTAAGGATTACATACACATTTAATAAGTTAGAATCAATAAGAAGAATTTAGATGAAGGTAATCAATAAGAAAACCATTTAGAAAATACAGATACAACAATTTATAACTTTACTGATACTGAAATGCCAGCAAAAGAATTAAACCTTTTAATTTTTTAACAACATTTTTTCAGTGCAAATTCATCTTACCAAGAAATGGAGGTGAGGACAGAGTCAAGTCTTTCTCTTCGTGACATACTGCCAGTAAAAGCCAAGTATTATGACAAGAATAAAGCACCCAAACAGCTGGGGCAGCCCACGATAGTATATTTCCACGTCACAGTGCTCTCATTAGATTCTATTAACGAAGAAAGCATGGTATGTCCTTGAAATTTCCTACGTCTTTGCATTTAAACTTCCTGTTTCCTATTTTGACTTATTTTAATGCTAATTAATATGATAATTAGTGGTGATTCAAGATATTTCTGTCGTAGTACTCGTGGTAGAAATCATCATTGGGAAATATCTACTACCAATTAGGTATCCCGGAAGGCTTTCCTCACTAAAAGTAAAGTTATTCGACATTAACCAGCAATGGTAAAATTGTTAGTTATTAAATTATGATCGACTTTTTACCCATGATATTACTGATGTCAATGAGTGATCACTTGTTATCTCATCTGCTCTTTTATTTCTTTTAAAAAAAGACGGACATTTCCGGCATGAATTATCTATACTAATATTATAAAGAGGAAAGATTTGATTGAATCTTTGCATTGAATAGAAGCGCTCATAGCCCGGCAGCTTGCGTCGATCCTATGTGATCGACAAAGTTGAGCAACAGCGGGCGCGGTCTATAGTTGGATGGGTGACCGCTAGTGGCAAAAATTTCTTAGGCGTTTCCGTGCTTCGGAGGGCACGTAAAACCATCGGTCCCGGTTGTTATAATAAGATAACAGTTGTTAAGCCATGTCGGAGGCCCGGGCGGTTTGAAAACTTCCGACACTCGGGTTGGTCACTAACCCCTCCACCAACCCGCACTGGAGCAGCGTGGTGAAGTATGCTCTAGGCCTCCTCAAGAGGAGAGACCCGTGCCCAGTAGTGGAACATTAATGGGTTGAAGCCATTGCATTGAATAGACTACGAAACTACTGAACCGATTTGAAAAATACTTTCACTGTTGGGAAGCTACACTATCCCCGGGTGACATAACTCCAATAATGTGAGGTGTGAAAAAATAAGAAAACCGAAGCAAAGCGAGGGCGGTTACTCGTAAGCAATAAGATGTGTTTCAACCGATTGTGATAAATTGATAATAATGGTAAAGCCTTTGATTCGATAACAATCGAGACAGAGAAGACAATGTTATGGAAAAGTTTTAGTTACAATGTTAGCAGGATTAGTTAGAACATGCTCCACTGGTTTATCAAGTATTATGTATTGATGCTTCTAAGGCTAATGGTTGTAAGTGGATTTCGTAGAGGCCAAGTGAGAGCAAGGCACGCCTCAAGGATTAGTTTTACTTGTAAAACTTCTTCACCTAATGTTTACAGGAGCTTATCGTCTAATTCTCTTATTTTGTAAAGATGGTAAACAATATTTTTATGACTTGTAGCTTAACACTTTTGTATAATTTAATTATAGTTACTTACATTATTTTTATTCTGAAGTATACTTCAACTTCTGATAAAGTTCTACAGATATTGTTTTCAGAACTGGCGTGATTTCTTTACGCTAGGTATGAGACATTTCAAACACATTACGATTTTAGAACAAATATTTATGTGTGACCACAGAATACATAATTAATAGTATCTAAAGGTCCTGTCGTGGTCAAGACTTCAAATGGTACTTCTCAGAACATCTGCAGATAGAATAAGTTGTGGTTATGCACAATGTGTTTAGATTTATGTCAATAAAATAAAACCATAAGAAATTCCATAATTATTAGGTTATTATTGAACCACAATGAATTAAAAGCTATTGTATCCGATAAATATCATAACCAGATCAAAACCATATTTTCTATTTTATTACAAAAGAGCATATATTTTTAATGAGCATCAGAAATAAAAAAAAAATACTAAAAAAAATACTTTTCTCTCTTAGATTACATATATTTTTGTCAACTTTTGTTGTTTCAGACGTACGTAGCAGATATATTTCTTGCACAATCCTGGAGAGATCCTCGTTTACGGTTACCAGAAAACATGCATGAAGAGTACAGAATTCTGGATGTAGACTGGTTGAATAAAATATGGAGACCGGACTGTTTCTTCAAGAACGCAAAGAAGGTCACCTTTCATGAAATGAGCATCCCTAACCACTACTTGTGGTTGTACCATGATAAGACATTATTGTACATGTCGAAGTAAGTGTTTTTATAATTTTTGTCCATGTTGGTATCGATTAATATTATGTTCCTGATCATTAGATTTTAATGGCATCTCTACAGGCTTTAAATGTTGAGATTCCAATATTGATTTGTTCTCAGAAAAAAAATTAGGACATTAAACACCATGGTATTCCAGTACAGGCTTTACGCTGATTTAACTTTATGAGAATCTAAATCTGTATCTTTATAATTTCAATTCAACGATACATTGGTTGATTTTTGAAGGACATCATTTATAACATTTGCGAAATATTGATAATAATCTATGTGTAGTAATGGAGTTATTACGTAAGCACAAGAATTTCTCGAATATATAATTTGTTCAAGTAGACATCATTATATTTGTAACTTTTGTAATTATTTCAGTAATTTGCTGACCAACATGGCTTTAATTTCAACTTACATTTTTTCAGATTGACTTTGGTGCTATCATGTGCAATGAAGTTTGAATCTTATCCTCACGATACGCAAAGTTGTTCCATGATGATAGAGAGCTGTAAGTTTATGATATTTCTTGCTTGCTATAGATGTGACTCCGTTTTTGGTGTTCGTTGATCAGGGTGATTGTTGATTGAGTGCATTTAAACATGTGGTGAACGAAATATCTTACGGTTTCACGTTATTTACATTGGGTACAATTATATCAGGTTGGATTTCTTAGGTCTATTGCTTAACTTGAAAATTGAAAATTTTAGACAGTTTAAAAATTTATTTCTATGGTGTTTTTCTACCTGAATGGCAAACAAGTTAAGCAACTTTGGACGCTCTTAGGATTTGGATATGTAACTGCTTGTGGCAAAGATTCTTAAGCCACGAAGCGGAAAAGTCGTCGGTTCTGATTGTTATCATAGTGGCCAATAGTAACGCCATATCTAGAATTTGTGGATCTATTTTAACCATTGAATCTGGAACAGGATTGTAAAGAACGCTGTTCAGTCAAATAGACAAGAAATCTCGTTTGTCTCATAGTGAACCAAAAATGGTTGAATCAATTTTACTCTTTAATTTTTTTATGGAAAAAAGCCGACAAACTAGCTGACGATCCAGCTAACTGGGCTGTCGTCGCCCAGTGTCAGCAACTCGAAAGGCATAACTGATGGGTTGTCGGCCAAGAATAAGAATAGAAGAAAGAAGGAAAGAACTGTTTGAAGCCAATATAAAATCTTAATATTCAACTTCCAGTGTCACACACAGTCCACGATCTGGTGTTTATATGGAACATGACGGACCCCCTGGTCGTGAACCCGGACATTGAGTTGCCGCAGCTGGACATCTCCAATAACTACACCGCTGACTGCACCATCGAGTATTCCACTGGTAAGTTTATTTTTGTAACCAGCCAACGAACGAGCTGATGAACTACCTTATGGTAATTGGTCACCAGTGGACTCATGGGCAATAACACTAAATATATCACCGATACGTTGTCAAGAAAGCAAAGAGAGAAAGGACGTCAGTTGGGAGTCATCCCAAGCCTCCAGGCGGAACACGATGTGTCGTTTGGCGACTGATTTAAGCAAGCTAGCAAGTTAATGTGTCGACAAAATGTGAGACAGCAGACGTTCAAAGCGTGATGTTTAGAATACTGTTTTTTATTTGAAATCGTCATGGTTTGTAGATACTTGTAAGTTTCCCCTCTTAGAAACAAACTTGAATAACTTATTTTTCTACGTTATATAAATGCACGTAGTACTACTACTACTAGTATTTAGTAATATTTGCTTCGAAATGCAAGCATCATAAAAAGCTGCTAGTTTAAGAGTAGAAGTTCTGTTGTAGAAGTAGTGGTGTCTACAAATTCAGAAATGGCCAATTTGAACTGTGGCCTTTACTTCTCACTTTGCGGGAACATACTCTAGAGATAAATACAGTTTATGTCTTTAAATCGATCCAACTTGTTCAAGGCAAAGCCCCTGCGTGTCTGACAATTTTTCCACTGTCCTTTATCAATCCTGAACGATGTACCATTCTCTTGATTTTCTCAATTATCAAGAAATACTTACGCCGTAGTCATAATGTTGTATCTTAATAAAGTGATAACGATAAATAAATGTTACCATTTCCAGGCAACTTCACCTGTCTCGCGGTGGTCTTCAACCTGCGACGTCGTCTCGGCTACCACCTGTTCCACACGTATATACCATCGGCGCTGATCGTCGTCATGTCTTGGATCTCATTCTGGATCAAACCCGAGGCTATACCTGCAAGAGTAACTTTAGGAGTAACTTCACTACTCACGTTAGGTAAGTCATTTCATTGCGTATGATGCAAATTAACATTTTTTTAGGAAAAAGACGGGCAATTAGCTCACGGCCCACCTGATTGTAAGTGGACACGGTCGCGTCGTCTATGGGCATTGGGCACGTGAATCATCAAGGGAGCCACAAGTGCGTTGCTAGTTTTAAAGGAAACTTTTAACACCCTTTTAAAGAACCTCATGTCATAGTACTTAGGGAATAGCGCAGATGAAAGATCGTTCCAGGGTTCTAGGGTTCGTGGCAGGAAGGAACGAGAATAGTAAGCGGTAGATGACTGCCACGAATCGAGGCGAATCAAGTCGGTAACTTATGAAATCGATTACGTTGTTACGTTTTTACGTTACGTACGAGAAGTTGACGTAAATAGGTTATTTCGTATTCCAGAATCTTTTTAAGATGTAAGACTTTATACATCTTTGAAATGAAGTCGACATGCCATGCTTACCAAATTCCCTCATCGAATTCCTGTGACTGCTACGCTTTATCATTAATAGCTAGTCACTCGTTTGTGGAATAAAAGAGGGTCCGAACCCATCTGAGGACTTCTAACCAAAAATGTTCGTAATTTTTTCACGAATGTAATCCCAAATATTTCCTAACACTTTTCAAATTACTAATTCCAGCCACTCAAAACACACAATCCCAGCAGAGTTTACCCCCAGTATCTTACGTCAAAGCTATAGACGTGTGGATGTCGTCTTGCTCTGTCTTCGTGTTCCTGTCGCTGTTTGAGTTTGCGGTGGTCAACAACTACATGGGACCAGTGGCTACGAAGGCTATGAAGGGGTACTCTGACGAAGACTTAACCAGAGAACTCGATGCTTATAAGGTTTGTGACGAAGACTAGGTTAAGTTACTTCGTTCGGTTAGTAGTCAACTTGTTTGGAGTGTTTATGCCACATGACTGCTATCCAATTCTAGCAATTGCTTTAAATGGCTCCACAACTTCCAATTTGACTACACTTGGTCAAGTCGTTCAGAAACTATAGTTAATATGATTAGTTACAAACTTTTTACGCAAGGGAAACCCTTGCCGAAATTCGGAGACTCAGTCTTTACTAAGGTGGTTCTCTGGTTTCCTTTGCTGTCAACACGTCTTGTCTTTCATTTTACACATGCCGATCTGAAGACCACTAGCATTCTTTTTTTAAGGAAATAGCTGGCTAACGAGCTGACGATCCACCTAATGGTAAGTGGCTATCTTCGCCCATGGAAATCACTGACACCAAAGGTACGTTGCCCGCCAAGAAAGAGATAGAAAAAGTAAGAAAAGATTGAGTCTTAAGCCATCCTATGGCAAACTTGTGTATGCTGTTTATTTATTTTTTCCAGCACATCTTCCCAAACTCCGTGGATCCCAGAGCATCGACATCAGCTCAACTGCCGCAATACGATACGTTCTGCAACGGGAGGGAGACAGCTATATATATCGATCGGTTCTCTCGTTTCTTCTTCCCTTTCTCTTTCTTCATCCTGAACGTAGTTTACTGGTCAACTTTCTTGTAAAGCATCTGAAAGTGATCTGAAACTAGTTATTAAAAATATATTTTTGTATGTGTGTGAAAGATAATTGATTCAAATATAAACTTAACTGTATTACTTTATTTTTAATAGTTTAGTATTAGGCAAAAGTAAGTTTTAAGATTCGAAAGTTGGAATTATTATGAATGTAACTTTAAAAGTACAAAAGGGGCGAAAAACACGTTTCAAAGTCATTTTATTATTAAGCTGAATATTAGTATAAGTAGTTTGTATGTTTCAGATAATAATGAAGTCGTTGCACTTGATTTATTTGTAAGTTTGATTTGATTTATTTGTAGGTTATATTTTGATTATATTTGTAAGTTAAATCGTTTTAGAATAAATTAATTTTAGAGCATGAAATAGAGTATTATTCATAGTTATAGTTAACACCTTTATTCTTCTTAATAAGATTACTATGTTGTAAAAAATTCCTTTGTTAGAGGGTGCCAAGAATTTCTTCATCTATATTGCAGACTTTGCAGAGATATTCGAGTCTGTGTACGGCACAGCTATGGAAGTATGGTTAGAAATACAAATATCGTATAGTTAGGTACTAGTAAGCAGATGATATTATCTCTTTTCGGTGATCTCCGCGCAGACATTATATTATCAATATATTGTCTAAACTTTAATCTATATATATTATAAAACAGTAACTCGATAATGTCTGTACATTGAAGATATTTAAAAAAATTTGATATCAGGGGGACTCAATAGGAGCAATAGATTGCAAATCTGTCATTTTTAAAAATCTTGTCTGTCTGTATGTTTGACACCGCATCACGCCAAAACTACTGGATGAAATTGAATGCGGTTTCCACTGTTGTATTGCTGGTGGTCTAACTTAAAATCTGGTGTACATTTTATTGTGATACGTCGCTTATAAGCTGAGATATCAACAAATAGGATTTTTTGATACGCCACATAACAGCAAGAAATTGTGAAAGTACCCGATAGAGGGATAAAAGAGACTGTTAAGTATCGGAAATATTCGTTATTTCTTAAAAAAATCAATGTGTACATGTTTTTTTTTATTTATGTTTTTGCAGTGAATTAGTTCTGCTGATCAACAACAGATGTCAGTTTAGGTAACTGAGAAGAGCTATTATACCGTGAATAAATCTTTTATTGAAATTAATATGTACCTATAGATATTTAAAATAAGTAAACACTTACACACTCAGGGTCGTCAAGCATTAACTTATAAAATAAAATAAAAAACATTGGAGTTTTAAGTAAATTAGTTTTCCTGCTCAATTAATAACACATAACTAAGTTAGATTTTGCTATTGGATTTTGCTATCGGAATAATATAGATTGACTGTATGATGGTGTGGATCAGAGTTAGCGATAATATTATGACACAATTAATAAATAAAACATTAAGTAAATAAAATACACAGTAAATAAATAAAAATCTTAAATTCCCACAAAGTATTATAATTTAGATTTTCTTATTGTTATGTAGAAATAGGCTCATAGGAGATAATAATAAAAATACAAATCCTTTACGTGACCATTTACAATCAGGTCACCGTTTTCCATGGACGACTGAGTGCGTCGTCCGTGATCAGTAAAGGCATCATACATGCGTTGTCATTCAAGAAAGAAAAGAAAAGAAAGAAAAAATAATAAATTATGAAGATGATTGAAGATGTATCAAGTTTAGAGACAGTTGTTTATGATCTAGCAACGCTTTTAATTAAAAATTAAAAATAAACTAATAACATGCTGTCTAATCCACAAACTTCGAAGCAGTTAAAAACAATAAGTTTCTTTTGAAACGTTTTCCAGGTATAATATATACTCCTGGCATTTGGACCAGGTTCTTGGGCGAAAAGCTTGGCCTTACGTAGTTGGAAGTTACACTTAAAAACCCCAGAGTTATTCAGAAATAAATTCAGGAGAATGGAGTCTTCCGGTTGAGAGGCAGGCCCTGCTATTGCGTAGGGGACCCTTTCATTACCATAAATCAAGCTGGTGTAGCGGTTGCGAATTCAGAAGTCAGAAGAGGCCCCCAGATGATCGGGGGCCTCTTCTGACTTCTGAATTCCTACAAAGCGTTTAACTCTCAGGCAGTCAAGTGTGAAGGGGCGAGACGTCCCTGAGCGACTTACGTGGCCGCGTTTTGCCATTCTGTACAAGGCCAGAACGCAAGGGTATGAAACTAACCACGTATAGATTTGAAATAACTTTTTACTAAGTTCTTCTAATCCATACAAGAGCAGTACGCAAATACTCGCGTATACTTCGTAGTAACGTAGAAGTATATTTTGTTCCATAATGTACAGCGCCATTACGCATACGGACTAATCCTGTGTGTATCCGAACGCCCGTGACAGGGGGAGTGGGGGGCGAAGCCTAAGGGGGGAAGGGGGGGCGAAGACCCTCTACAGGGGGGGCTCGGGGGGCGGAGCCCCCCGCAATAAAAAAAGATACAGGAACCCAAAACGAAATGGGTTAGGTTAAGTTAGGTTCGTATATATTTTCTTTACGCGGAAATAGGGACCCCGCGTAGCGGGGTTCCGTCGACATTTATGACAAAGTGTAGTATAGTTGGGAACGAAGACGCAAGCATCTACGATACAAACTATACACGATCAGTACGCAAAATTCGTGTATGCATTGTAATAACAGATTTAAAAACAACATTTCAATATATACGCGAGCAGTTTCCTATGGCTGCGTTCTGGCGTTGTATACAATGAAAAAAAAAGACGCCACGTGGCCCGTGGTCGGCGCCATGAAACTTTGACCGAAAATCCTAATAATATGGTACATCTCAGGTAATAACTGAACGTTTTTAAAAATATTTTTGTTGGTAACGTTGTCATTCCGTAACCAGTATAACGTTAACCAATTCAGGATCTGATAGTGTACGTATAAGTATATAAAATCCACTAATATTTCTTAAATTTATATTTAGGTATTTTTTAGGTAGTTTGGCTCCCAGTTATTTCATATCCCGCATTAAAAAATAGGGGGCATGTTCGTCGGGATCGGGTTGTTCGAGTTCGAGGCTCGGGGATGGATCTACTCCTTTAGGAAAATGGGTATAATAATTTAGTATGGAAGTTGTGTTTACAGGTTATAATTATTATTTTGACTGCTTTTATGTATGTGGCTACCTACTACATAGAATTTTTGAATATTTTTTTAGGTTATTGTTCTTTAAAAAAAAAAACATAACCCTTATAGGATCCCTTCGTTGTCCGTCTGTCTGTCTTTCAACCCTATTATCTTAGTAATGCGCGGAGGCTTATTTCCAAACAAACTTAAATAAGTTAAAGTTTTTGGTTAATTGATTCGATAATAGTATTTATTTGGTTAATTGATCGCTATGTCCATGTATGGGAACGACAGTTTTCCAGCGGCAAAGTTAAGTTTGTTACTGAATGATTTAACATTGCTATTATGTTCGGTGCCGTCGACTTTGCCTTCACCTGAGTTAATTGACCCAGGGGTCTTAAGTCTACTTTTAGTAGATTGACAGGTGATTCGGTTCTGTAAGTTTGGACAGAACCCTCGGTGCGCAACTCTAACTCGCATTTGGCCGAGATCTTTTTTGATTACTAATTCTCAAGTCCACGCAGACGAAGTCGCGGGTAGAAGCTAGTGTTATGTATAAATAGGATAGTTATGAATTTGTGTTTATACATAATGGATGAATTTAAAAAACTACTGGATCGATTTCAAAAATTAAGTCAGTTGACAACGCATCGGTAATGGGCCATCCATAAATTACGTCACACGTTAGGGGGGGGGGGGGGGTCGATGTAGCGTGACAAGGGGTGGGAGGGGGGTCTTAAATTTCGTGACGTAACATTTCAAAATCAAATAATTGGTAAGTATGGGTACATAATTATTAAAAAAAACAAGTAATGGATATAAAACTTATTTCGGAACTGCTGTTTTAATTCAATAATTTCTAGGTGTAAAATTTCATAATATGTGACGTCACACTAAGGGGGGGGAAGTCTCACAAATGTGACCAGCTGTGACAAGGAGGGGGGAGGGGTCAAAAAATCATGAAATTAGTGTGACGTAATTTATGGATGGCCCCTAACGCGGTATAATGAGTTACTGATGACCATGACGGCGATGTCCTCTTACCAGGTAAGTCGTCTGCTCATTAGTTACCTATTTTACATCAATAACTTACCACATTGCCTCTCATGGGTGATGGTGACATACCATCAGGTTAGGTGTGCCTAGCTATTCGTCTCTGTTAAAAATATTTACCATAATACTTGCCTTGTAGACCGGTTTGGTGCAAAAAGTTTATTTTATTTTATACGTATATATTTGGGATAGTAACAGCCACTACAATATAGTGAAAACTTACAATTTTAAACCACATATTAGCCCAATAACAACTATCCACTAATGACAAATAAACGATTAAATTAGTTACAATACAATGATACATATAAAAAAGGAAAAAAGATGAATACAATACAATTAAATTAGTTAATACTGAAGGTATCAAGTACCTAAGACAATATTACATCAAACAAAAAAAAAAGTTTTATATTCATCTGGAGGGCAAGCTTCGATACCTCACCTGAAGGTTAAACACGGACGGACGAATATTGATAAATAAATAATTAGATACTGATTCATGAGCTCAATAATAATAATAATAATAATAATAATAATAATAATAATAATAATAATAATAATAAATACTTTATTTCAGACCAAGAGTCCATATTTTGGGTTAGTCTACATTATTCTTAAAACTATGTTAGTTACGTATCTAAAAACAGAACATGGGTTAGTATTAAAACAAACTTAGCCTACGTTAGTATTAAAATTAAACAAAGAAAACTAAAAAACTAAAAAATTACATCAATAAACAAGAATAAAATATAACTACATCCAAAACATTTTTATATCCCGTCTAGAACCAAATGTAATAAATGCTTAACTACTTCGTGCCGAGTTTTAAAAACTAGATTTTCTAGACGCTTAGTAACAATGCAATTTAAAATCTATGTGGCAGTACCACATTTAAAATCTATGTGGCGGTACCGAGCCCCGCCTATTACGTAATACATCAAGCCAGACAATACGACCACATATGCTGTCTGCCGAAATTATTAGGGTTCAATGACTGAAACATGACAAATGGAATTATATTTAGATAGACACTATAGACAGACAAACTCTTAATTGTTTGCACACCGTGGAACACACCAATGATATTTGAAAAATATAGATACGGTATGCCCTTACAAATGAATCAGAAAATCTGTTCCGAAAAGAGCTACAACACACACACGTTTATCTTTTGTTTCACTACCAAGGCCGTCTTTAACCTACTCGTATTGGTGGCCCTGAGCATATTAGGATAATGGGGCCCCTATGACTTTGACAGAACACTATTGTTATATTAGAATAATAATAATAATAATAATAATAATTTATTTATTGCATAAAAGTACAAAAAAGTTTTTACAGGACACGTAGTTCCCACACTAGGATACCCTGTGTTGTGGGTAACTAGACTCTTCCGGAATGTTACATAATTATAATCACTATTTTTAATTATAATACATTGTCACTGGTATAATACATTTCACTGGTATTATTAAAACTTGTCCCTGTAAAGAATTAAATATAGGTAGTTTAAGCTATGATACACCTGTTTGTACACCTGCGTGATACGCGTGATACCCATTTTAAGTTGATAAAATAAGGCGGGTGAGTTACACAGAAATCGGTAGTAAGGTAGGATGTGATTGTATTATGGTATTATGTAATATATTGTTATATTCATATATGCAAATGTGTGTTTTATCTATATATAATGTATGAATTTAAGTATTTGTGTAATGTATGTTTGTAGTGTATGTATTTAAGTATTTCTGTATATGAAGTAGTAACTTATTTATGTTTAAGAGAAAATAAGTAAAAAATTTACAGATATTTTTTTAGTAAGTTTTCAGTTTCTGAGTAATTTAGACCTTGAAGCCAACCGATTATTTTTTTTTTGACTTTATATCTTGTATCATAGATTAAATTGAGCAATTTATGTGTTTTGTTGTAAAGGTGCGGACCAAAGAAAATATAGCTTTTACGTGAAAAATATTTTTTAATAGTAGGCAAACTCCAAGAGTGACAACGATATGTTTTACATGTAGATTTAAGCGTTTGGGCGGCTGTCTTATGGAATCTAAGAACAGTGGCAAGAATAAAGAGCTGCCTAACTCTAAGGACATCACAGTCTTTATAAAGTAAATCAGTGGGGTATCTGAAAGGTTTGTTATAGGCAGTTTTAAGTAAACTTCGTTGGCATATTTCAAGTTTCAGCAGATGGGTACTGCTTGCAGTGCCCCATACAATTAAGACTAGAAATAAATAAAGAAAGTAGATAAGAAAACTTCTAGATTTATTTTTATTGATTTATCTAAGCATTCTGAAGTCAGGAAGCCTAATTTTTGGGCTAGGATAGAGTAGCTTCGCGCATGCAAAAGCTAATAAGAAAATTGGTATTGTAGTCCGTAATTTAGGTTCGATTTATTCGAATTAAAAAAGTTTTTCGGTAATAAATATAATAGGTAATAAATATGACAGGAACTAGGGGGCCCCTATCCATCACGGGGCCCTGGGCACTTGCCCAGAGTGAAAGAGGGGTCTGTTCACTACACCAATCACACTGGTGTAAAACACGAAGACATTTTAATTTAACGCTGTATGTCACCGCTCATTTACACGCGCGTGTCGCGGACCGTCTCGTGGCGCGTCCGTAAGCCACGCCCCCTACGCGCGTGTGAACACCACTCTTTGGCGCGCGCCTTTATAACCGCTCCCGACGCGAGCCCTGCGAGCGCGAGACGCGCCGCGGTCTGGTCCGCGAGCGCCCTGTTCACACGCGCGCGTATGCGCGCGTCTCGCGGATTGTCTCGTGGCTCGCGCGCGCGTGTAAATGGGGTATCAAATGTCAATCGTCTTGTATTGACAGAGCGACTACGAGTAGAACAGTCAATTGCCTGTTTTTACGCTCTTCATCGTCGGCGCGCTAGTGACTAGTTATTGGGAACACACCAGAAATTACATCAAAAAAATTATAAACATAATTACTCTAACTTCAAGTCTCATCCTGCGATTTCGTTTGCATGGACTCCAGTGTCTCCAGTATTGGGTCCAGATTACTCCAGATAGTTAAAAGAATTGTGTATGAATAATTGAAGTATTATTACTTGCATATAGAACCGACAACGCGAACACAATGTATGCCCCAATGAATTGGCGCCGATCGGCTTCAATTTTCAATGGATTCGTTCGATTTTGAAAAGCGAACGGGGGCTCAATTTTGAAAATAGAACCTCCCGGCGGGAACACATTTTGTTCGAGATGTCTGTTCTATGATATTATACTTAAAAGTTAAATGGTGTGATTGGAAAAATAATAGAATATCCTACTAATGTTGTAAATGTAAAAGTTTCTACGGATGTTTGTTACACTTTGACGTAATTATTACTAAACGGATTTTCATGAAAATTTGCACGAATAGATCAAGATCTAGAATAACACAGGCTTTTTATCCCGGAAAACGCAGGCAAATCCGCGGGCATTGCTCTAGTGAATTATATACTTACGTCTTACTTCACGGGATCATACCCATTTCTCGGGATGATTCTTCGATATAAGTTTTGATACGTTTTGCGCGTTTCACATTGGGATTCCGAATTAAATACCAAATCTTTAAGTATAATCGGGTAAGAACAAAATTTAAATAAGTAGATACAAGTTGAATTAAAATGTAAATAATCGCTGTTATTACAAGTAAATTTTAATTGCATGTGGTGCCTAAAAATATGATAACTGATCTGTAAATAAATAAATCAAACGTATTTAAACAAGATGTAATAAATATGTACTTATTTTAGTTAAGATATTTTTTTATAGTGTAAGTAATACTGATTTATTTTTTGTTAGTATTAGTTTAATAAGTTTTTCTTTTTTTGTTTGCTCTAAGTTAATAACTGTAAAAATTATCTTGTGTTATCAGTAAATAAAAATTTTAACATATTAGATATATAAATATGTAATGAATCGCAATGAAACGAAACAAAACCAAATAAAATATTCTAAACTATATTTCACAAACAGTTCGTAATTCAAATGCTACGGAACCCCGTATCTTTCTTCGATCCGTGCTTATCCGTCTTTTGTTACCTCATATAGACAAGTGCATTATATATTAAAATCACATGCATTGTCGCTTGTATGTAACAATTATCAAACGTTTGGACAGACTGTTAAAAAGGCAGCCAGACACAATGGTGCGACGGAATGGGACACGCGATTGAATTCGTTAATGTTTTGGTCTAGACTTAGATTTAGTGCGCCTTAAGGGAGAGTGCTAAAGTTGGATAATACATTTGACCTGTTTTATTTTAGTGGGCCCTGATAAATAAACGAAAAATCACCGCACCTGCATCATTTATGAATGACTCACCACACTAAGGGGAAAGTCGTGAAAAAATAAACATCCCCACTTTATGTATTAGGTATACATCTCTACAATTACTGTATCACATGTTTTTTTGACGATAACCCAGCTGGTAGTGACCGCCTGCGGAGCCAGTGATCCAGGGTCATAGATATATCACTAACGCGCCGACGAAGAGCGTAAGAAGAAGAACAGGCAATTGACAGTTCTGCTCGCAGTCGCTCTATCAATACAAGACGATACGCACGCTTTTGTTGTAGTCAGAAGTGCTTGAAGTTTGACATACAGCGTTAAAATGTCTTCGTATATTATACCAATGTGATTGGTGTAGTGAAACAAAAGATAAACGTGTGTGTTGTAGCTCTTTTCGGAACAGATTTTTTGGTTGATTTGTAAGGGCATAACCACAGAACATCTAATAATTAGTTAGAAAGGAGTTGTGGGCGGGGCAGGCGCGCCAAGACTATGAGCAAACGTGCATATTTCACAAAAACACGCGATCGCGCTATTTAGTGACTCGAGACCTCCAACGGAGTAAAGTACTGCGAAACACTGCGACTAAATTACGTGAAAATGCCTTCATGTGCGGTAATTACTTGCCGTGCACGAAGCAAAGTGCTTAACATAAACAAAGGAAGCGTTTATTTTCATCGGTAAGTAAAAAAAACTACGATATTTTAGTTTAAATCCTTCAAAATGTCCTTCAAAATAATTCTTTTCCCAAAAAATATACATTGCGGGCTGCATGCGCTCGTCATTTTTATCACATCAATTCTAACGCGTAATGTATTGCGTAGAAGTAGCTCTAGTGTTGGGCGTAGTAAAAGATGACATTGATATTCGATAGATTCTTTCGAAGTTATAATAAAAACAACGTTCTTAAATAATGTGAATGTGGCCAGATAAATTTAATATTTTATACATTGAAATATAGTTTGAAAGAACATTGACGTATTTTACACGTAGTAACACTGGTTTATATTATATTTTTCAGTTAGATTTTTGGCAGGATATTGTTGTTTGAAGCAGTTACTTCTTGATTATTATTTTGTTAAAATCTATATCTAATCTAGCGTTCATGAGTACCGTAATTGAACCTAGGTGGCATGCCTATGAGTACCGCCATTTTGAAAATCGGCAGTTGGTTTGATCACACGGTAGCTCAAATTGTTAGTGCAGCGCCACGTTACACTAGGGGTCCTAGGTTCAAATTCCATATCTGTAAAAACCGGTGGTAGATTAAGAACAATTACTTTTTAACAAAAAATTAAACCAACGAAATAAAACTAAAAAGCGAGAAATAAAATATACCATTTGGTATTATAAATTAAAATCTAAATAAATAAAAAAATCCTATTTTTTATATCTTGTAAGTTAATGCTTGACCACAATCCTACCTAATGGTAAGTGGCGATGTAGTGGTGGGTAAAACGAACATGGGTGGTAAAACGAACTAAATTAGCAAAAGCCTATTCACTCTTGCCTTGAAGATAAGTATATACCTATAATAAAATACGTATGATGAAGAACAAATGAATCTGAATCTGACATACGTAGCGAGTTTCCAATATCCTATATTATTTTCCAATAATTATGTTATTTTTCATGGATTTAAGGTAAACCTTTATTTTACACATCTGTCGACCTTACGAAAATAAATACCGATAAAAATTGATCGTCAGTCAATCCTTAGCTACAGTGCCACGCCTCTCACGCACACATAACGACCCTCGTGCGTATTTGTTCATTTTCGTAGTAGTAAGCAAATGGAGGGGATCGAAACGGCGACAGCGGTTCTCGTACAAATTACGCGCTATGCCCTTTCTAACTAATTATTAGATGTTCTGTGGGCATAACGTATACAATGTAATATTTAATCCAGGGTGCAATTCTCGGTAGGGGCAGATAATCGTATTTGTAAATTAAATATTTTTACTCTGGTCTCTCTGGACCAGACTGATTGACCAGACAGAGTCTCTGAAGACTCTGGTCGTAAGTGTTATAGTAAGATGACCCCAGTGGTTACCATGCTGGATCGCCGTGCCAAAGGTTCTGGGTTGAATGATGAGTTTGAATTTCTGTCCACGGTCTGCGTGTTCTTGTCTTTTCATGTTGTCCTGGTACCCAAGACACAGGGAATCCTAGAGGGCTATGAGTGTGAAGCGTAAAATAATGTCTTACTAACGCCCCAACTCAGAGGCACTAACGGTTACTTAAATCACTCTTTAGTATAGGATTCGTATGGTGATTCTTTACTAAGGAGAGATTCAAGTAACCTTAGTGGCTCTGAGTTAGGGCGTAAGTACTGTAAGTGGTCCAATGTCCATACCACTACGACACAGGGAATCCTAGTGCGTGGGGAGCGCATAAGTGTTTATTTAGGATTATAATATTCTAGCCGTTTATCGACTTGATAGATATGTACATATATATGTTACCGGACATTTGTATAATGCAGGTATTCAGCACAATCCCTAGGCAATGTGTGTACCTGGGTCGTTTTGGCAATGTATTAAATGATATTAATAATATTCACCATTACATACTTTGCCTGGGTAATGTATACGTTTCCCAACTACTGCACAGAATACCTGCAGGTCCACCGGCAATGAATAAAATTAATAGATTTGGGTATGTGTAGTCAACTTGGATGGAGGGTGGAATTAAGAATTTACTTATAAACACACTCAAAACAAATTGTATTAACCTGCATGAATTTTTTTATACATTTTAAATTAATGCTTGACCGAAATCCCACTTGACAGTAAGGGGAGATGCAGTCTAATTGGCTCCTAAACAATATGCCGCCATCATCCCGCGTATGAAGCCATGGCGACATATTTTGCGGATATCTTGCCGGCGGCATGTGCCGCAGAAATCGGCTCAGTGCCGGATAGCAACATCAGTCTTATAGAACGCACGGTGATGATGATATATTATGTGCACGTTGTGTTTGTTTAACTCACTATACTATAATAAAATGAATATTTTTCAAAGTTTCGATTAGGGAGCACTAAATTGATAAAACTGAAAGGGATTGTTTTCTGTACATTTAATATTATTTTTAAATTTCGAATAGGGAGCACGTAACAACAAGTTAGAACTCAAAAATATTTTTTTAAATTATTACTTGTAACTATGTCTATTGTCTGTCCTGGCATCGACGTAGGTAATTGAGTATATTAATTACATCATGTCATATTATATTAGAAAACTTTATATCCCGAGAAATATAAAGGCCCTTGGAAAATTTTTTAATTACCAGCAATGCTTCTTTTTAGTTATTAAATGACATTTAATATTCCTTTTTCGTGCCAGGAACGAATTGATATTAGGCTTGTGGCTTTATTATGTGGCAAAGCCGACGGCATAGTGTATAGGAGCCATAAGATTCACTTTTTTCTTGAAGACTAGATGAGTACTTAAATGACAAAGACGCATGGAAATGACCAACTCTACAACCAGTGCCGTTCAAGTTAGTGATATTTTTTTTGTAATGAAATATATACCAATGTATTTGTATTTTTCAAAGATTTGCTAAGGAGTTTCACGACGGCTTTTCTTCTCCTCCATGACAAAGCACCTTTCCGAAAACCTGGTAAATTAAAAAACGTGCCAGTGATACCTATATGAAATTATAATCGGATACACTCGGATACAGCCCAAATTGTGAGATTTATACATTCCACCACCACTCTGCTATCATCTGCGTACCCATAGATAACAGGCATGAGCGGGTCATTACTATGTATCAAGAAAAAATCCCAAACCTAGCCGATAAGACCAGAGGATATGTCGGAGCTGGAAGCTTGCTTAAATGTAAGAATGCCAAAGTTTGGGTTTGGCAGCCAAACCCTTTGTGGCAAGTAAACTTTTACTGCCAGCCCTCACGTCTCGCCCCTCTCCCACTTGCTTGTTTTTGTCTTTTACACACATTACCAACTACACATGGAGTATTGTATAGAATGCCTGGGCGAAGTATGAACTAAATAATATTCAAAACGTTACCTGAACGTTTTAGATATTCTATACATTGCCTAGGTATTGTATAGAATGCTGAATTATACAGATATCCGGTAACATATACATGATAAATTACAACTTTGTAATGGAAGGACGGACATGACGAAACTATTTCATTCCGTTTTGACAACGGAATCTTAAAAGGATTGGTTACTGTATCTATTATTGATCAACACTAACCTAAGAGTATTAATTTTGTTAGTCCTATGGAGTTTTTTGTATAGCTTCTTCTCCATAGCGAAACTGTGAAGCGGTTAGCCAATAAATGTATATTTGGAATACCAGCTGGTTTTTCGTTACTAAAATAATTGAAAGGGGAAACGGATGAATGAAATAGAAATGCATTAATATAGTGAAAAAATATTAAAACCTAAATAAATAAATAAAATAACAAAAACTATATTTTTTCTTTTCTTAATGCCTTGCAAACTATCCCTTAACAATATGACCTCTGTAGAATATTAATAGGCTGCCGAAAATCGCATCACATTGTATTTATATTTGCATACTAAACCGTCTAGACTTGACGTGACCTGAATCTTAAGATATGTCTGTCTGCACTTTGCGGATGCATTGTTTTTTAATTCAATTCAGAATCAAATAATAGGGATTCTGACTAATTTTAGAATAAAGAACACATGAGTGGATGAAGGGGTTATGACACATGTATTTTGTATGTATCATAACCCCTTCATCCACTCATGTCTTGATTATTCAATTTTATTTTATAGATAGGACCTTACTGTTCACGAGAAAAATACTATAAAAATAACAATATTCCATTTAAAAACAAAAATTGATAAACAGAATTCAATATCAAATTTCCCATCAAAAACGTCACGTGACGTCACTAACCGATATTCATCACTAGCCGTTTAATGAAGTTGTGTGAATTTGCTTTTAAAATACGAACAATGACGTCATATTCTCAAAATGACGTTTGAGGTCACGTGACAGTTAGTGTTATTTTTAATATTTTAATTTAGTGATATATAATTTATTGTGATTGATTTCGATAAAAGAATAATATTTTATGCCTTTAAATGTTACCACTAATACTCATAAAATAGTCATAAAATATTAATATACAATTAGTGTCAACATCCCTATTGTACTTTTAGCTATATTAATAGAATTAACAATAATTTGAAGCTAATTTGAATTTTTTTTTAAATGTGTCCACATAACAAGTGGTTTTATGTCCGACAAACCTGCAAGTAAGTATTTCAGAGAATGTGAGAAGAAATTCACAATAGACATGATGACAGTAAGTAAAAATCACTAAAATTATGTATTTATTTTATGAAACCCTATTAATGGATTACAAAACACGCATTAATCGTATTATTATTAGCGAGATAAACAATATTATTGATAAAAATAAGTTCGATTGTAAAAAATAGTTACAATTGCGTTTTTTGTTTATTCGAACACAACTTCTATGTATGACACAAACGGCTTGCGTACTAGGACTGTAGAAGCTAATAAGTAAGTACTACTAAGTTACTTAAGTCACTTTATCCTGTTACAAAAATACTCGTTTATGTTCTTTAACGGATTACGTTCATAAACGGATATTGTTTAAGTCATAAACGAGATATTTCTGGTTATTTATAACTTAGCTTGAACTCAAAATCCGCGGTTAACACTCATAGGGTCCGAATATTTAAACTGTGTAATTGTACGATATTACTGACTGGTGATATATTACGAGTACTTAAAATTCGTCTTTTGGAAAAGTCAACAAGCAGTAACAATTGATAACATTTGTTACACAATGATTCCGTTTGACGGGTTACATCCATTAATAATACGTAATACGTAATACGTGTTTAAAATTAGCATGTCGCCGAATTACACTTTGTAACATTCAGTTATTTTTGTTGATAGCTAGATAAATGATTGATGGTTTTAGAATGTTCTCATGTCACATAATGTTGTTCAACAAAAAATAACTTAGTTTGGCTTACAACGTAGAAAATTAATTTACCAGCATAAAAATCGTAATAGTGTAGACACGTGCATAAAAGATACAAAATTTCATCTTGTGGTAACTATATTTTATTATTTATTATACTTCCAATTAATATCGAATCCAAATACCAAAATGAGTTGTGATAAAAAGTCGACAACGCGAGAATACATCCGAGACTTCTATATTATGGTTCGTAAAACACAAAGATTTACTACAGGGTAGATAAAATTAAATTTGTTCTGAAGGATTTAATTTAAGTTAAGAACGCATGGCGAAATATTTTGGTGGCGGTAGTCTCAGATCAATTAAAGAAATAGATACGTAACTCACCGCCTTGTATTTGAGTGTAGCCGAAAAATATGAAGCCGGTCAGCATTGCAAGTTTAACCAAGTAGGTACTGGCAGGAACCAGCTTGGTTTAAACGTATGTGTCTGCATGAATTAGGGGCCATCCATAAATTACGTCACAGTAATTTCATGACTTTTTGACCCCTCCCCCTCTCCTTGTCACAGCTGGTCACATTTGTGAGACCTCTCCCCCCTAGTGTGACGTCACATTACACGTTATGAAATTTTGCATGTAGAAATTATTAAATTTTAAAACAGCAGTTCCGAAATAATTTTTATTTCCTTTAATTGTTTTTTAATATTTGCCTATACATACCAATTATTCGATTTTGAAATGTGACGTCACGAAATTTAGGACCTCCTCCCACCCCTTGTCACACAATGTCACACTACCCGTAACGTGTGACGTAATTTATGGATGGCCCCTGATGATGTTTCACATCATCAGAATAGGATGTACCAAGATTATTATTACCATTAAATGGCGTTGTTACCGATCGGCCATCCAACGCCATCTAGATTCTGTGTTACGAGTTACAAACATAACGCATAACGTACCGGAGAAAGTTCGATTTTATTCGCCACAAAATTTCATACCGCGGGCTTAAATATGAAAATCGATTCTAAAAGAATTAAACTCCAAATATATTAGGGATATATTATTAGATACGAAAACCGAAGCAAAGTGATGACAGTTATCTCATAGCTAGCGAGTACCTCAACAGGTACATACATCTTTAACTTTATTTATCATCAGTATGATAAATCGCGAATGCCTGTAACTTAGGCCACATCTGATCCTCCTATCTTCTCTTCTCTGAAGTGACGTTTACTGCTTCGCGTTATGGTTGCCATGAGGGGAACAACCTTGTTGAACCTCTAAATACAATTATAGACGTTACTTTAACGACTAATATTGAAAGAGAATGATCATGATTGTATTTGTAACCTCCGACGTTAAAGGGGGTGTCATAAGTTTAACGTGCAACCTGTCTGTGGCATCGTAGGCTGTAGCTGCTTCAAGGGATGAAACGGTTTTGATTTAGTTTATTTTCTGTTGGTTTTTGTAATGATTTTTGAGTGATTGAAGAAAATCGTTTACCTACTTTAAAATTTCCAAAAATTGTTAAGTAGTAAATGCGCTTAGGGGCCATCCATAATTTACGTCACAGGTTGGGGGGGGGGGGTGTGACATTGTGTGACAAGGGGTGGGAGGGGGTCTTAAGTTTCGTGACGTCACATTTTAAAATCGAATAATTGGTATGTATAGGTAAATATTAAAAAACAATTCATGGAAATAAAACTTATTTCGGAGTTGCTGTTTTAATTTAATAATTTCTAGGTGTGATAATATGTGACGTCACACTAGAGGGAGGTCTCACAAGTGTGACCAGCTGTGACAAGGACGGGGGAGGGGTCAAAAAGTCATGAAATTAATGTGACGTAATTTATGGATATGGCCCCTTATAGATATAAATAAAATAAAATGTTAAATGACCCACTTACACCATTATTAATCTTTCTTCCGTTCCTAACATTATAAAAAATATTTCGCATGATACCAGATCACATTGGAAACTGTTATAATTAGCTTATCAACTACATATTAATAATTAACAAAGATTCTATTATTACGACGCAATAAATTGTCAGTTGACTCGAGATAAGTGCATAAATTTCTTACATTGACAGGCGAACAGACAAGCTGATATCGGTAAATGATTGAGTTTGAGATGAGAAGCTTCGTTATATTATAGCTCATGGCATACTTTTAGGATGATCGGATATTTGCGTAGGAGAATGCTGATTTATGGATGGATGGATGGATGATGACAAAGTAGCATATGAACCACTTGATGGTAAGTGGTCATGTGGTCACCATCGCCTGTGGATAGTGGATGACCACCAAATCTGACCACCAAAGGCAATACCGATGCCGAGAATAGTTCAAATTCAAATTCAAAATCATTTATTCATGTAGGTATCATTGATACACTTATGCACGTCATTTTTTTAATCAACCAGCTTTTCGCAAAGGTGCTTTGTCATGGAGGAGAAGAAAAGCCGTAAAGAAACTCCTCAGCACATCTTTTAAAAATAAAAATACATCGGTATATTTGTTACAAAAAAGTATCACTAGCTTGTACGGAACTGGTTGCAGAGCTGGTCATTTCCATCATCCATGCGTCTTTGTCATTTATGTACTCATCTACAGTGTCACCTTTGCCTAAAAGTTGAGATTTTACATGTTTCTTAAACAATTCTACTGGCAAATCACGTATTAACTTTGGGATTTTATTATAGAACTGTACACCAAGCCCCATCTTTACTTAAATATTACAGGAAAACATATAAGAAGTCTATGGTCTTAAAAAAACGGCAAAAATAAATAAAATAGCGGTAAAAACATAATCAACGTACGAAATTAACCCTCTCCAAGCGAATTTAACTCGCAATTGTCAAGTTTTTTTTGTATTCAGTTTTAAATTTTTTTTTTAATTTTTTTTAACTATAAACTTGATGATTATTATCATAGCAATCGATACGTCTTGACATAGGAATTAGTCATCCTTATTCCTAGGAAAATTTTCTGTCGTTTAGGTTGACAATTTGACTACAGAGCAGTGTGGTAAAAGATCTCCTATAGCAATAACCTTTGGAACCTTCCGTAAGCCAATACAACTTCATGAAGCACTTTAAAATGCGTCAGACTAAGAGGAAAGAATAAATTGTCCGCAGCGGCGGAGAGAATGAAATTATAAATAGATACACTTAAAATCCCCCATCACAGATTTTAAAGTCCTTTTTCAGTCCGTCTGTCCGATGTCTGTCTGTCCATAAATATGCGAAGTTAATTTATCTTTGGGGAACATTTGCATCTAAGTACTTACTAATTATATTGTGCCAACAATGACTTAGTTGTATGTTAATATAGGTAACATAAGTTAATCGATCTCCCGGAAATTGATTCAAATTAAACATTTTATATATTTTCTGAGTCTGTCTCTCTATCTTTTATGAGTAAAAAAAAGAATGATTTGAAATCTCTGTGTCAAATTTTTTCAAGTTATTTGAATAGTACCGACAAACTACCCTGTATAGTGATATTATACAGGATGATTTTTTCAAGTGGATGGCCATATGTGAAACTATAAGGAATAAGGAAAAATACTGAAAGGAGTGTTGGGGCCGATTTTGATGAAAACTAAAATATTCCTAGCCAGGAATCGAACCCGTTGATTTTGAAAAAATAAAACGCACTTGTATTATTACATCATTCGATAGTGTCGTTAACAAGGATCGAATTCTGGGAAGTAATGATACACGGCATACAGACTGAGGTAATCAAAAATCATCGTTCCATAAAAAAACAACTTTTTCGCAGTGATACATCATGAATCTACCACCGTTTCAGAAAGGTACCTATTAAGAGGAGAAGAAACGACGAAAGAAACTCTTCTGCATATCCTCCATGCACTTCTTTCCTTTGGTCATCGTCGCTCATGAACCAGTTAACACCTTAGACTTCCGATGCTTTGCCGAAAGATCAGAAATTACGTACCTTACCAGGTGGTTCTCTTGGTCATAAAAACGTTAACCGGCAATGCACACTTTGCCAGGTGGATAAGGTCATCAGCCTCAACGATAGGGAAGCCCATTGACGATCCTGGAGGTCTTTGTATCTGTCCCCTATTGCGGAAACCTTTATTACTACATGCGGGCGACCTCACACGAACTTCCGTTCATTCGCTTTTAAATAACGCTAATAAATAAGGTTACACATTAATAGCCCCACACTAGGATTCCCTGTATCGTGGCTACCATGGACATCACACAAAGACAACGTCACATCTAAACCGAGGACAGAAATCCAAACTCATTCAAATTTGAGAACCCATGTGCGAATGTCTCTAAGTAACGGACCTAAAAAAAGACGGACATAATCCCAAGAACAAATTCAATGAAGCACCCATAGTAATACCAACTCTATTCGTACAAGTACACACACCCACACATTGACACTTCACTGCTTCAATCGCAAATCAAAAATTATGCACACATGGGTAAATGCATATGGGTACGCGCATAAGCGGGCGGCCATTGTTATGCTTCACTCTCGATTAGACGAGGTTACGTCCGTGTTTTTTTCAGGTCCGTGGTCTAAGTTTAATTTTTCTGTATAAAATTGTACTCGTATGGTGTGCATAAATTATTAAATAAATAAATAAATTTTCGCCTAGCTGGGAATCGAAACTAGGACAATTGGCATAGCGATCCGGCATGATAACCATTACGCGAGACGGAATAGATCAGGGGCGTAGCTACCGCCGTATCAGCCGTATCAATTATACGGGGCCCCCAGCGAATAGGCGCCCCCACTAACACTGCATAAAAAAGCTCGCCAGCGGCCTACGACCGTTGGCACTCCTTTTATATTTGACAGTTGACGTTGAGGGGGCCCCACAACAAATATTGATATGGGGCCTCCTTAGGGTTAGCTACGCCACTGGAATAGATAGAATTTTTCTAGCTAATATCGTAAGACTCTTGAGATATTCCAATGGCTTGTCAATCGTGAGTTAAGTTCCTGATTTATTTTTTTCGAATGTACTGTTGCTGTTGTGCTGTTGGCCCTATCGGCACTTAGTACAGAGTACTTCGGGCGCGGTTGGTAAACAGATGGCGCAAGAATTAGGTATGCAAGGCATGATTCTAAAACCTTCTGAAATTTTTAATATTACATATTGTTTACGTTACTAGCAAAGCTAAATCATACCTTACGTATACAGGTATCACTTAACATTGATAATAACACAACATTCTGAATTATAGAAGGTTTTAGAATCATGCTCTGCATGCCATATTCTTTTGCCGGCGGTTGCTAACAGTGGTCAGTCGCATTTTGACTCTTCGCTTGGGATGGTGCGTTAAATCCATTTATTATTATTGATTTACAAAATATATTGTCTCATTTCAATGCTTTGCTCGGGTCATTTTATTGTGAGCAGATATTTTTCAATGAAGTCCAAAATTTGTTGTTGTTCAGGATTGGAGTTTTATGAGGATATTATTCTTAGAAGATGCCGACATAGTAAATAGAAACCACCAATAGAAAATAACCTAAAATAACCCTAATTAGCAGTGGCGTAGCTAGCCCTAAGGAGGCCCCATATCAATATTTATTGTGGGGCCCCCTCGACGCAGTCAAATATAAAATGAGAGCGAACTGTAGCAGTCGTAGGCTGCAGCGAGCTTTTTTTGGGAATGTTAGTGGGGGCCCCTATACGCTGGGGGCCCCGTATAATTGATACGGCTGATACGGCGGTAGCTACGCCCCTGCTAATTAGTAATCCCTAAAATAAATAAATAATTAAATTAAGAAGCCTGCCCGGTCTGCGTACCATACCTTATCAGTGCTATGACGGTATCAGGTGGCGATACGCTTTACTGGCTTGGCTTCAACCCATTAATGGCCTACGGGGCCTCTTGAGGAGGCCTAGAGCATACTCCACCACACTGGAGGGGTTAGTGGCCAACCCAAGTGTCGAAAGATTTCATGCCGCCCGAGGGACACGGCTTAAAGAAATTAATCTTACGATAACAAATGGAACCGACGGCTTTACGTGCCCTCCGAAGCACTGAAGAGTTTGCTACTAGCGGTCACCCATCCAACTACCGACCGCGCCCGCTGTTGCTTAACTTTGTCGATCACAGGATCGACGCAAGCCGCTGGGCTATGAGCGCTTCAACGCTCTACTTTCTACTTGCTATTGTTCTTTTTTTGCCTCACACGTTCATAGCACGGTCATGGTATGGTACGGTATAGTGGACAGTTTCCTTAAGAAGATTATAAGTCTGTCACTACTGATAAGGTTTCTATAAAGGCATTGTATAATACATTTATTTTGTGAAGCCACAATTTAAAGTGCAATAAGTAGTTTTAATATCGCATTGTAAATAACTCGCTACAAGACTGACTTAGGTATAAAACCTTTAGAACTTTAACTAAACTCTTCGATAGATCCAAATGTTAAGCAAAAATATGCATAACAAACTCCGCTAAACGGTTATAGTTGGAACAATGAGTGAATGAGTGATTCATTACCGTCCCATTCACCGGTCATCAGTCCTTTCCTTCCTTCTCTTCTCTCCCTGTTGGCATTGGCATTGGGCGGCGCGAAGTGCGCAGGAAGCCCATGCTTTTGGCGTTTAGACGGACTGTCCGTGGTGTACTTACCACGCAAAAGCATTAAAATTTTTCTAGTGTTAAAAAGTTCGTTAGTAGAAATTCTAAAGTAGAATTTTTTGATTAGGTAAATTTCTGTCAATTAAATCAGTATTTTTTTATTTATTTTTAACCCCCAACGCAAAAAGAGGGGTATTATAAGTTTGAAGTGACTCTGTGTAAGTCGGTTCGTGGTATTGTAGCTCCTAAACGAATGGACCGAATATGATGCGGTTTTTTACTATGCTTTCGAAATGTAGTGGTTAAATCAATTGAATAATAAAATAATGGGTTAAACTTTATTTGGATTTTATTTTATAATAAATTCTTGTCATAATAATGCTTTTGATGTGAGTTTTAAATTTATTGTATGGCATTTCCATCAATTCTAACGGAATTTTATTATAAATTTTTACACATGTACCCATGAATGTGCTACCAGTTTTACAGAGTTTAAAGCATATCTACAGCATCTGATCTTTTTGAGGATCTGACCGTCTTTGAAGTAAATCTCATACATATTTAAATTACTATAATGTAATGTGATTTCCTTCGTGTGTATTATTAAGTTTTGTCCACAAACCTGAAAAAAAGACAGACGTAACCTCGTCTAATCGAGAGTGAAGTATAGCAATGGCCGCCCGCTTACCATGTGCGCGTAATTTTTGATTCGCGATTGACGCAGTGAAGTGTCAATGTGTGGGTGTGTGTACTTGTACGAATAGAGAGTGGGTATTACTATGGGTGCTTCACTGAATTTGTTGTTGGGATTACGTCCGTCTTTCTTTTAGGTCCGTGGTTTTGTCCTAATATTAAGGTCATGTGAGTGGCAACCCTACCGCCGGATGGGAACATTGTCCTTCGCTAGCCTTGGCTCCTTTTATCAGCGGTTGCATCAATCAGGGTTGTCATGCGGGCTTATTGTTTGTTTTTCTAGAAATTGAAATTTATTGTCCGAGGGTGATGTGAGAAAGTGCCATTTACGAATGTGTGTCAGTTTGTCAGATGTTTTGATTTTCGATAGGTTTGTGATTTTTGCAATGCGTTCTTTCATAAATTTTAATATTAGAGTCTGGATTCAAAATTGAATGATAATAGTCAGTATAGAATCAAATTTTTGGTTTGTAATAAAGTAAACTTTATATTAAAATTCCAGTTGAATTTGGGTCAGATATTCCCCACGTTCTTGTTACACACAAAACAAATTGCCCCATTAAAATAAAATGGTGTAATATCGAATGTGTCACGGATATTATTATAAATCACTCACCAAATATCACATGACCCAAATAGTGTGGTCGTTCGAAAATTTCTCTTGACCCATTTCTAAGAAGTCGCATCCTGCTGTTCGTTCGCGAAAAAGAAAAAAGGGGTCAAAGACCGACGAGCAAGCCACGCGATTGGCCAGCTCATTGATGGCCATTTGCGATTGTTTAACAGGTCAGCATAATGGAAAGATTGAAGAATACACACATAATTAAAAATGATTTGTTGCGGAGGGCGAATGACCCTATTTCTGAATAGTGGTGGGCATATTTGTCGATAGGGGGCGATCGGTACTTTATGTGTTATATTATTGTTGACCTCGCCATCCACCCTTCAATTGTCATTACCTACACTGAGATTCACAAGGCTGATTGATGTCAGTCACAAAAGACATTATAATTTAACCGGATAACGTAATTATTATCGTTTAAATAATTGTTTCCAAAATTGATACTTAAAAAAAAAAGAAGAATAAAAGGTCTCAAAAATCGTAAAAAATATGATGTTCTGTTTGGATGTTATATTGTTAAAACTATAAAATAAATAAAATAAAATATAATACTCGCAAATACCTTTGCCTTTCTGAATATACTCTATCCTTATTTAATTTATCAAGAATAGCAGATTTTTCAAGTTAACTAATCCATCATCCTTTACCGGTCCTCTGCAAGACATAACTTCACTTACTTGCGCCAGTCTAATTAAACCCGACGTTGAAAATTCTTTACTATTCACTACACTAAATACACTACCATACATGTAGTGCAAATAAATAATTAATTTTAGTTTCACTGATAAATTCAGGCTGATAAAATTTTGCATTTATTAGTTATGATGCGTAATATTTTTATAAATGTACTGTATCCATGCGATTCTTTATCAGTGCTGTAGTTTTAATTAAACGTTATTGGTGTGTTTTAATAATGTATGTTTTACTTAGGGTTGTCACTTTTTATAAACTATTATTAATAATCTATTTCCTGAACATATTGCTACCATGTATATAACATACTAATAACTATAAAAAAATGCAAAAACACTCATTTATCCGTGTAAACAGTTGTAAAAAACTATATAAGTATGTAAATGTGGTTATTCTTAATTCATTTATCATCATGATTAAATTCTAGATGCAGTTCATAACATCGTCGTAAGCAAATGAATATTGGAGAGAAAACTAAAATAAAGTTGAACCGACTTCCAAAATAAAAATTACAAAATGTTAATAATGGTAACAGTAATAGTGAATAAAAATTTAAGTTATTAATTTAAATGAAGTAATAATTTATGCGCAAAGAAGAAAATTGAAGTATATAATTATGAGCAAAAACGATTTTAAAAAGATAGTAGATAGGTACGCGTTGGATTATGCGTTGCATTAGTTGCATGCCAATACTGCCAACCCATTTAAATCAGCCACTTTTAAAAACGGTCGTACAATGTCTCTGTATCTGTCCCGTTCTATTACAGTTGAAAAAATTTTGTCTCTTTTTCATGGCCAATTTATTTCCTTACACCTCATGCCTCAGACTGAAAGAAAACGATCAGTCACATCAGAATGGCTCCGTTAACATTACTGGAGTCTACTGTCCTACATAACAAAAGATGTGACAACAAATTAATGTACATAATATTCACGCTAGACGACTTGGCGACGCTGTGACGTAGTGTGACATTCGTGACAATTGTCACCGCGTCACCGCGCGGTGGCGTTAACCTTGATCTTAGATAAGCGTTTATCCTTCAAATTATGCAAGACCTACTCACACTACACATCCCGCCACAAATTTAAATAACGAACTTCAATATCTACTTATCCTTTTCATTCGTTCTGTAAAAAGACCGGTAGATAAGGACAGGAATAATCTCAGGCCAAAGTCCATATGAAAGTAGGTGTCGATGTACTTTATACTTTTTTAAACAGGATATATTAATAACTTTTGAGTTCGTAGTTACTTCCTATTTTTTGCGAGAAAGATTGTGTCATAGCAATGGTTGTTTAGTAATTTCGATTTATCTAAGTACCTATGTTTTTAATAACTTTTTTTTAAACAGTCAGATCGGGAAAGGTAAGCAATTTTTTTAAAATAAGCAACACAAACTGGAATTTTTGAGCAATATTTATGTTTGAGCAATAAACAAATCATTAAAATTAGTTTTGACAAATCTTACGATCGCGAATCAGTTATTTTTGACAATTTATCGTATTATCGGGTAGTTGCTACCCGGATTGTGTGCAAGAGGCTTTTGTATGATAGTCAAATCATGGTGGTCTGTGTGATAAACGATTTTTGCAAATTTTTAGTTTTAAAATTTTTTTAGATGTGGGTTTCTATACGAATTATTGTAAGCTTGAATGTCAATTTTGACTTTTTTTAACCGACTTCAAAAAAAGGAGGAGGTTCTCAATTCGACTTTAGACTGAGTGAACCGATTTTGATAATTTTTTTTAAATCGAAAGCAGGTGCTTGTCATGTAGTCCCACATAAATTTGAGCGAGATCTGACACGTAGTTTTTGAGTAATTTTGAAGTTGGTTATTTTTTGTTAGTAAAATTTAGATTTTCAAGTAATCGACAAACGACCACACGACCCACCTGATGGTAAATTGCCACCACCCATGGACATCAGCAACACCAAAGGCATTAACGATTTATTGGCGACCAAGAAAGAAGATAAAGTCAGAACTGGCTCTTAAGCCCCCAGCCAGAACACGACGAGTCGTTTGGCGGCTGACTCAAGCAAGCTTCACGGAAGACAATCATACTAGCAATAATATTGACTTCAGAACAAAACTGATAATATAACGGTAATAAAATAAAAAAAAACACTACACACTCACAGCCCCACACTAGGATTTCCTGTGTCGTGGGTGCCATGGACAACACACAAAGACAAGAACAATCACACCCGGACAAACAACAGAAATTCAAACTCATCATTTAAATTTCAGCCAGGCTGGCAATCAAACATATAATGTTTTATTTTTAAGGAAATAGCCGGCAAACGAGCTGACGATGCACCTGATGGTAAATGGCTATCGTCGCCCATAGACATCAGCAACACCAAAGGCATCACTGATGCGTTGCCGGCCACGAAAGAGAGAAGAAAAATAAAGAAAGAACTGGCTCTCAAGCCCCCAGCCGGAACACGAGTCGTTTGGCGGCTGACTCATGCTCAAGGGTATAGCTATCCAGGCGAACCCCATGGAGAAATAAAGAAAGTAATGGTATTAATAAACAATTACAATCAATATAACCAATACAATCCCTCGAGGGGCCCTACCACCAGCGGGCCGGATTTAGTCGCCACTTACGACACCCATCCGGCGTGAGATTAGGGTTAGTATTCTAATCCGCCCCAATACGGGTAATAAATAAAATATATCGAAATCATAAATAACTTAAATCAAGATATCGATAAGTCTCGTCGCCAACTCTAAGTACGCTGGTAGTGACCATACATCCGGCGGCGCGTGGGAATGGGCCCGCTGCCTCCAGCCGATATCTAGGGAACTAGACCCTTAGCCTCGGTGCTCCACATTGTAAGCTGTGGCACGAGGAATACCCCCTGAACTTTTGTACGACCTTATATTTTTTATTAGTAAAGTTTATTTTTGGGTTATACCTAGTTTATTTCTTTACTAAAATTCCTGTCAATGCGAAGTCTGATGGAATAATTTAGTAAGACTAATTGATATTTAAAGAATATTAATTGAATATGTTAAACGATCTAATTTTATGTCACATAATATTGGAAAGAAATTTAAATGCCGCCAATTATTTATGTTCCTAGCAGATAAACAGGTCACCTGATGGTATATGGTAACTTTATTACAGGTAGCCACCATTGATACCATTCATCCAACCACGGAATCCGCAGGGCTACCACTTACGTTTTTTGGCCAAGAATGAAACAGTTTTCAGATCCTAAAAACCTCATTAACAAGCTCTTCATATCGACCGAAAGCTATTAATAAAACCTCGAGGATTTAAATGGAAGACTGATAACAGACCAGGCTAAAACGATGAATAAACTGTGTGAGCCTCAGCGCCTTCTGATGGAAGAAATGTAACATTTTCTAGAACCGTGCACCAAAAAGCAAGCTTGGCTTGAAGGAAGAACAAGACCCAAAACTACACACAACTGAATAAAAATTAGAAGCACTTCATTCCAGTATTTGGTGGCCCTGTAATTATTTGGTCAGACCATGCTCCAGTTATCAGATGATACCGAAACTGAAGTGGATCTATTGTCATTCATTGGTTTTGATGAACAAAATTGATCCTTCGATACTCTATTACGCAGCGGTGACTTTGAACTGAACTGGTACCAATTTACACATCACCTTCTTATCTGGCTGGAAGTCCTTATAGCTAAGGATTTAAGGTTTAAATTCCCGTGAGGGCGTGTAAAGAGGGTGCAGAGTATGGTGGTATGATTTCCCCATGTGTAGTTCCGAATATTGACCGTAATTGTTTAATGTACTCGACATTTTGGCAATCGGTGGCCGGTCAACGATTAGGTAGTTTGTGAGATTGATTCGTAATTACTGATCCAAATTTTTATTGGATTGTTCTTTTTCCGTTTCAGTTTTAGTTATAAATCTTTCGTGAGTAATGCTCATGACCCTAATTGAGAGAGCAAACGATCAAATGTATTTGCTTTGTTATTATACTTAGTCAATGTATGACTACAATCTCTCCTAATAAGTAGCGATAAAGTCTAGGGTGGTAAAGCGCACTAACATAGTAACAGATTATTGACTCTTGACTTGAAGACACCTACATTTTAATCGAAGAGGAAAACCGAAACGGTCAAGTTATTTCAGCACTTCGCGGTTTGCATAACAAGAGAAGAAGATGAGAAAAGGATAACGGTGAAAAGAAGACGAGAGAATTAAGTCCTTTGATGGCCATGGACATTCAAATCACAAGGAGTTGCATTTGAGAAGAAAGAGACAAGTTGCTTTTTAACTTCACATCCATATTACAAAAAAATAACTGTTTTTTTGAGTTGAAGGTCAGGTAAAAGACCGCTTTGATTTAGTATCGCTCTAGATCACTCTGGATACAAAATATCCAACTTAATATGCCAACTTAATGGATCCTGCTCGTAATTTTGTCCTCCAAAGATATCCAGTTGAGTTGATTCTAATAAATCGTCGATGTTAAAATAATACACACGATAAGACGTTGCAGATTCCTCCAAGGTCTATTCAAGCTGATGAATACGATACACCGTGCATTGTGTGTCCAATAAATCACACCTCGCAGATCCTCGTAAACATTCTGAGAATTGACCGTTGAATCAATCTCGGTGCGTTGTCCTCAGCTCCTAATTCCGTCACAGTTTGACCCTGGATGTTTTGCAAAAAGACGAAGGCTGAATCTTGGCTCTTATCTGTTTGTACTCGAATTTGCGTTTAAGGATTGATTGTTTTACATCTGGTAAAGAAGAAGAGCTTAAGAAGCCGAGATTTAGTTAAGGGAAATAGTCTAGATTGCTTACAAATATTTGCTATGGTAAAAATATTGTCATCAAGTATCAAAACTGAAGGAGTTCTTGCTTTCAAATTGTTCATTGTATTCTTTGGTATATTTCTGGAAAATCCTGAACTCTCTTCATCAGTCTGGTTTAGCTTCGAAGACTCGTATTGTGACAAGGACATATCTAAAAACTCGTGTTTTCGTGTTCATCAGATAAAAAATCATTTTGAAGATTTTCCCGAATACCAAAAAGACCAGGTTAAAACGTAGTGCTTTTATCGTATTTAAGAGTTGAACTCGACGTACGATAGGTATATCATCGTATAGTGTCTCTTCCTGTCAATGGTCCTCTCCCCCAAATCTGAGCGCGTTCACATCGCATTGTTCTCCAGAGTTCGTGACCTCTGACAAAAACCCCACCGGTCTCATTTATTAAGCATCGACAGGAGACGAATGTTACGTGAACGAAACAGGACCTTATTGAATCACTTACAGTCAGTTTATTATTTGGTTTGGTACAGAATTGTATCATGTAGCGTTTGAATCATGATTTCGTGCTGTTTGATTCAAAAAGTAATGTTTCAAGATCAGTTGCGTGATTTAAGTCTTCCAATGTTTTGGATCATATTTTAATGTGCCAATATCATTCTACAGATTGAGTGCTGCAGGATAATCAGGCCTTGGCGTATTTTTTATAATATCTTCAAAGTCATTTTGTACATTCAGCCAAAATCTATTTTTTTTTTAATTAAGTATTAGAAGCCTTAAAATGAAACTTGTTGAAACTGAATCCTGAGTATAATTGTCAATAAAAAGTAAGTATAAAAGGTCTTAGAGTGTGGTCATTAGTTCAGTAAATTTTTACTAAAATTAGTTAAAAAGTTATGTAAAGGCTTAAAGATTTCCAAGAGTCGGGTCAGCCACAAACTTCGCCACCAATCAGCAGAAGAGAAGGGAAATGATAGTAAAGCACTTACACCTGGCTGGTCTGACAAATGTAGCAAAGGAAAGCTATTATTTTGAAATATAAATGTACACATTACATTATAATAATATTACATTGCATAAGATTACAAAACGGGTTCAATACACGCTTTGGAACCCCGAAATACGCTACTAACATATGTGCAAATCTGGATGATAACGTTTAGTGATGTAAAATTCTCCCACAGGGGTCATTGTCGTATCGTCCTGTCGGGATTCCTGGGATGTTCTAGTGAATGACCCCGATCAAAACATGCAGTGTGACCACACACATGAGTAAAACTTGTGCTTACACAGGATTTGCTCTTGTGAGAGTTGTGAGCACGCACACTTTTACGTTGGTACGCAGATTTGAGTGTTGTATAGGTGTGTGAGTTTGTAAGCTGTGTGTGTGCATGGCGTCACAATGTCTCTCAGAGATGGTGTCGGCTTTGACAAAAAATGTGCCGAATGTTATCTCGTTGTTAATTTAAGATGAATGTATTCAATTTGAGTGAGCGTGGTTGCTATGTGAAATGGAGAATGAGTTCGGTTTGATATACATGAATTATCAAATAAGTATCTGATGTGATGTATTGTCGTGATTAACGACCTTGATTTAACTATCACTACTTAATAATTGTCACTTATTTAGTGAATAATGCCCCAACTCAGTCACTAACGGTTACTTAAATCGCTCCTTAGTCACTAATCACCATACAAATTCTGTACTAAGGAGCGATTTAAGTAACCGTTAGTGACTCTGAGTCGGGGCGTAAAAGTTACAAAAAGCCATTAAGAATCTAATGACTTCAACCCATTAACGGCTTTCTACTGAGGACGAGTCCCTCCTCTAGAGGAGGCCTACAGCATACTCCACCACGTTGCTTCAGTGCGGATTGGTGGAGGGGTTAGTGGCCAACGCCAACCCAAGTGTCGGAAAATTTCATGCCTCCTGAGTGCCTCCGACATGGCTTAATGACTGTTATATTACGATATCAACCGGGACGGCTTTACGTGCCCTCCGAAGCACGGAAGCGCTCACGAATTTTTTGCCACTAGTGTTTACCCATCCCATAAACAATCGCACCCGCTGTTTGGCTTTGAGCGTTTTACACAATATTCCTATCAATATTCCTAGTTCCTACCATATTTTATTCGAACTGTGGTGACTATTTTTTTATTATTTTTTGACACATTGTTCGACAATAGACGGATTGGTTGTAATGTCTCCATTTTAGTAAGGCTATTCGCCCACGTCCGATAATCGGTGACCGATTTTTTGTAGGAGAAAAATAGAACGTACTGATAGCAATAGTGCAACGCACACGTCCTACAAAAAGTCTGTCAGAAAGAATAAGGAAAAGAATCGGAGTAAAAATCGGCCCGATTATCTGTCCTACAAAAAGTCTGACGTGGGCGGTAGAACTAGTGGGAATGAACGGAGGAGCGTAATACTAACCCATAGACTGTTAAATTGTTTTTTTGCCTTTGTCGGTAACCTTTAAGACGTAAATGGCTCCAAGTTAAAATTTGGGTCATTTTTGGGACATTACATTCATTTCATTGTAATGTAATCCACATATTTTAGCGATAAACAGGACTCCCTTAAACATGACTTAGATAAATATGTTTATTCGTTACTTCGATAGATATTTCAATAAATGGGTTGAACATAGGCGGCCCTTATGGTTCTTTTCTTCTTCTTCTTCTTTTCTGTAGAAGACAGATCATTGAAAAAACACAGGTATTGTACGTTAATTATTATTACCTTATTTAGTGGTCAGCGACTACTTTCTAATAGGGTCGGTAGTCCATCCGCAACTTGTTCACTTATAAGGTGAAGTGTGTCTTCCAGTGGAACCAGTACATCCTTAATTACCATTACACTAACGTGTGATAGCAATATAAACTAAAAGTTTACGGTAAACGTTACATATATTATTGTGATACGTGATGTGACGTGATCACGTCTAAAATTATTGTAAAATCACAAACGTGCTATTTTACAAGCTCTTATTTAACTTGCAACGTATTGTATTATGTATGTATCTTGTATGTTCAGGTCAAATCTGCAAGCTGAAATATATCTTTTGAAATTGAACGTTGAAAGTTGAAATTTTGCATATTGTTATGGTTCCGATGAAAATGTATTTTTTGATAAGCGAGACCTGACAGTTAACACTTTTAGTGCGGTACCTCACCATAACGATTCCTTATATCTTTATATATATCCGTAGAAAATAGGTTTTATAATTACCAATTACTAATAATATTTAAAGGTACCTAATTAATGAAAAGCTACAATAATTTTAATTTCAGTGGAGGTTAATTAATTTCTTTAATTCGCCAGAGTACTCCTCACAATATTACCACAGCGATAGACAGTAGAACTTCACAGAAGTTATTCCATGATTCCACTTAAAAACAAAAAAAATACTTACAACACTTTTTTATATATTTCCACCTCTGATCCTTTTTAGAAATAAGTAATTTCATCAACATTTTAGAACATTTTTAGCTATGTCATTTTTCAGATTTTAAGTAGGTATAGTTATCAAACTTTTATGTACATTAGGGGCCATCCATAAATTACGTCACACTAATTTCATGACTTTTTGACCCCTTGTCACAGCTGGTCACATTTGTGAGACCTCCCCCCCTAGTGTGACGTCACATAGAAATTGTAAAATTAAAACAGCAGTTCCGAAATAAGTTTTATTTCCATTAATTATTTTTTAATATTTACCTATACATACCAATTTTTTTGTACTGACAGAAATTAATAGCGACTCTACCAACGGAGCGAGGAGGCCTGGGTTTGATGTCCGGGGAAAACATTTTACTTGATAGCTCATTTGAGCCTTGAGTGTATCGTTTGGCCATATCACCCGCACAGCAATACAAACGCGGGAGTGTGACTGTGTGAGCGTTAATTTATAGGTGTAAGCCATTATTTGTAGCTTAAGCGACACGTCTTAACTCACCACTTCCCAAAGGTTCTTAGTTCGATATCCGGTCGTGAAGAAATAAAATTATATTAAATTTCTATTATATTAAATATTTGTATTAAATGTATGTTATAATTTGTAGTTATTAATAAAATATTATTATAATGCCAACCGTGGTATAAGAAAACCTAGGATAATGGGTTTATAATGTCTACCTTACTACTACTACAATTCCAGTAATTAAATTACAACATTTTAATAAGAAATTGTTTTTAAATTAATTCAAATCTTGCGTCGTTTTTGGATCACCCTATTGAAAAATTGATCTCCTTGTTATAAGTAGAAGTAAAGCTAAACAATACGTTGTTTGAGAAGAATTTGATGCATTAGTGACTACCTAAAATCCTCTGACATAGCAACGACAACACTTTACAGACTGGCTTCAACCCTTAAATGGCCAAGTACTGAGTATATTTCACCACGCTGCTCCACTGCGGATTGGTGGACGCATGACAGTCTGGTTACCGTGCTCCCTGAAGCACGAATGCGTTGAGAATTGCCAATAACGGTCACCATCCAAAGTCCCACCCAAAGCGTCGCTTAGCTCAATCGTAACCGTCTATGAACGCTTATTATAAGCATTTATTTATTAACCATAAAAAAATTGTAATAAAAACTTTTACACGCGTGAATTTGACGCAAATCAACAATTTTGGCACTTCGCGCATTTCGCAGAAAGTCGAGAATTGATGCGAATACCAAATTACGAACTGGGTACTCAATGATTCAATCTACTAAAGAAGCGAACCCACGCATTTCGTTCGCAGTGGAGTCGCTTGTGCTATCTCGACGATTCAACGCACAGTGTATCGGTGGCGGTATCCAAGTGCGCGTGTACAAAAATTACAAGCGTATCCGACAATTCGCATTTCTCGCGACAATATCCGTGACTTTCCGGTGATGTGCTTCACTATTTATTTTATTCAACAGGTGTTGTTTTTGGTTTTGGTTCGCTGGTGGGTATACAGCATGATTTTTTTTGTTCATTTTGAGTCATAATGCACGAATGTGTATGACTTCGTAAAATTGTGTTATCATTTACCTATAATGTAATGTACCTTAGTGCAATGTTAACTTAAATTGTTTACTTAAAATTATTCGTGATAACATTGCTTTGGTCATAAAGACAACACACCTATTACTGCACTCGGTATAATCTGTTATGAACTATAAAATTAAATACTTAATTTAAAATATTCGGCCCATTACATGTCATTAATATTGTTTCACATAGTTTTGACTATTAATATTGTACTAGTAAAATATATTTAATATAATCGTATAGTTAAAACCGCATCATAAATGGACTATGATATTTAAAGTTAATATTTGTTTACTTAACATGTGTAAAGACGATAAATTGACACGAAAATATTATATTATTATTAAATAGAATGTAAATAACATAAAACATAAGAAAATATTTACTGCAAAACCTCCATGACAGAGCAATGTATTTCAAATCTTTAAATAGGATGTATTAAATTAATAATAAAATGTAAAGCGACCAAATCTGCATATTGAATATTATTTTAAACTAGCGCTCGCGGCTTCGCGCGTTTTCCAGGATAATAAGTAGGTTCCATAGATGTTAATCAAAATCATCATCTACCTGTGTTCTACATTTCATGAAATTCTGTTCAGTAATTTTTTCGTGAATGAGCGACAAACATTCATACATCCAAACAAAACTTCACATTTACATAATATTACTAGGTTTCTATCTGTTCGAAGACACATTACACATTCTTTAACTACCGGTCCTTATCTAGGATAGTTTTTATCCCGGTAAATGGATCTGTTATCGCGGGAAAAATATAAGTCAAAACAATAGTTGGACTACTGTTGTGCAACAATAAAATTACAGTAGATGAATTTAAAGAAGGAACTTGAAAATTGATCCATTGAATCTATACAAATAAATAAAATTGGAGTATCTGTTTGTAATATTAAATTAACCGCTTTTTACTAAGTGCATTTGGATGTATACACGGTACATAATACCAAAACAACATTTTTTAATATTTTTGTCTGTCTGTCTGTCTGTCTGTCTGTTTGTTCCGGCTAATCTCTGAAGTGGCTGGACCGATTTTGATGGGACTTTCACTAGCAGATAGCTAATGTAACAAGGAGTAACTTAGGCTTTTATTTTACAAAAAAATAGTTTGTTAGGCGAAACGAAGTTCGCCGGGTCAGCTAGTTATTATATTATGTTAGTTTCCGGCCTCGGCTTAGCCCATGGAAGTGTTTCACAAATCTCAAACATACAAAGGTCCAAATTATCCTGTAACCTAGAGGAACATACAACCGACATAAAATATATTTCCTTGTTCCGGACATGAACTACATATACCTATATCTGTGTACCGAGGTTCATCTAGCGCGTGATGAAAATACTACAAACATTAAAACATCTAAATATCCAAACATCCAAAGATCATCACAATCTTTCACATTTACAATTTTAATCTATACTAATATTATAAAGAGGAAAGATTTGATTGTTTGTTTGCATTGAATAGGCTCCGAAACTTCTGGACCGATTTGAAAAATTCTTTCACTGTTGGGAAGCTACACTATCCCCGGGTGACATTGGCTATCTTATATTTTCAACAAAATTAGGGATCCTTAATAAAACTCCAATAATATAACCCAAGGTGTAAAAAAATAAGAAAACCGAAGCAAAGCGAGGGCGGTTACTCGTAGGATATAAACAGCTATGAAATGGGCTAAACTTGAAATTTTTTTTCTTCTCTCTTTCTTGGCCGGTAACACATCAGTGATGCCTTTGTTGTTGCTGATGTCCATGGGCGACGATAGCCACTTACCATCAGGTGGATCGTCAGCTCGTTTGCCGGCTATTTCCATAAAAAAAAATTACCGTACGTTAAGTAATAGAATTACTTACTAGGATTACCTATGCAATGCAGGTACAGGCATAGGTTTTGAAAAATAATTTATTGAAAAAATGTTTTATTCAGCAACCATCATTATAACAGTATCAGTGCCACTAGCTCCCACACTAGGATTCCCTGTGTTGTGGGAAGCTAGAATTCACTCTCTCGTAACAAAAGTGGGTAACAAATCAATAATTAATCAATATCTTAAGTTAATTAATTAAATTACTTAAAATTCTAAAAGTTTACAGCAAAGTTTACAACAAAAAATTAAATATAATTAGTGCTTATATTTTTCATGAGAGTTTATATTTCGTTATAATAATAATTATTTAATGAGTCGACAAGCCAGTTGACGAGCCATGAATGAATGATGGTAAATGGTATCCGTTGCCCGAAGATACCAACCAAACAGTATTACAAACCCCCAATATACTTTAAAAACAAAGATATACCAACATAATTTGAATAACCATCTCCGAAAATAATTGCAGGTTACTTTTAACACTCGATATAAAATAAGTATTATTTTATCTTATCTATATTTTTATATAATAAAGCTGACGCCTGACAGAAAAAAAGTGTAAAACCTACTTAGTCTTTTGTCTTAAATTACGGTAATCTCTGAAACGGTGAGATTTTTTGCACTCGATAGCCTAATTATTGAGGAAGGTTAAAAGTTACTTGACATCGAGACAATAATGAGACATCATAGGCGCTATTAGCTATTCTTAGTAGCTGTTGCCCGCAGCTTCGCATACGGAAATTATGTTTTACCTTATTTGTACCTCTTGCAGAAGAAAATTTAAAAAAACGGTGAATTTGTATTGAAGTAATTATAATTATTTAGTAATTTAAATACTAAAACCCACGATAAAATCACAAATGATTCCTCCAGGAGCGGGTTTTGAAAAATAATCAATATTCACATTAATTTGTATTTTTTTCTTTTTTTTTGCATAATTTTGAAAAATATATGTTCCATCAATTTAAGCAAGAAATATTCATCAAGGAATATTGTTGCAAAGAAGCAAATCAGTTGATGTTTTAAAAATATTCCATACAAACTTTCATCTTGCTTCCCGAGGAAAGCTTTTCCGGGATAAAAATTGTCGTAAAATAATATGACCCGGAGTATTAGTAACAACTTTACCAATTTTGATTGAAATCCGTTCAAGGGTTTTCATGTGATGCCCGGATAGACAAACAGGCAGACAGATCTAGTACAGACAGACAGAGAGACAATAATTCTAAAAAAAAATGAGAGGTGTCAAGGGACACCCGGATCGCCAACGAAGTTCCTTGCGATTAATTAGTGAAGGAATTGTAATAAAATTTTATTTACCTTCTCTTTATTTTATAACGAGTAACCGCCCTCGCTTTGCTTCGGTTTTCTTATTTTTTTACACCTTATTAGAGTTTTATTAAGGATTCCAAATTTTTTGGAAATATAATATATCCCACACCCCCCGCCCTAACGTGTGACGTAATTTATGGATGGCCCCTAGTTAAGGCGAATATAAGTCGGTAACATATTATTAAAGTTCGCACTCGAATGATTGTTAGTGATGTGTGTGACAACATACATTTTCAGGCTCTTTTTGTGCTCCGTATCGAACAACGGATGCCATCAAAAACATAGCTTGTAAAAAAAACCAAGTCTCGCAACTCAGTTCTTCTACCGTAAAAAGTTGTGAGATCCATGTAATACCAAGTCGGTTAATTTATTCAGTTCCTACTTAAGGGTCCTTCTGTCTTAAGTTATTACGTAATTAGCTAACCTAACAAGTAACAACATCTTATAGTGACCATATTATCAGTATTAAAAATCTTTTATGTTTTAAATAAATTAATAAACAACACTAAACACTAATTGTGTTCCAAATTTGAAGCTTCTATGTCTGCTAGAAGTGCCTTAGAGTTTTGATGATCGGTCAGTCAGTCAGTGAGTGACGAAATTAAGAAACTTTGACTAGTTATAATTCTTAAACTATTGGTTCAAATTGAATGAAATTTGAAATATACCGTGTTTATAAAATGCCTGCTTGGTTACTAAAAATTCAGGCTTCTAGCTTTATTTACAACGAAGTTATAGGGGGTCGAAAGTGGCCTGAATTACTTCGAGAAAAGGATGGTACGGCCGTGCCACTTTTTTGCTCGACTTGGCGGGGACACTGCCGTGCCCCCAGATGACGGATTGACCTATGGCGCCAGGCCATGTGCCACATGGTGCAGGGCCCCCAACAGGAGAGCACTTCGGAGGGCACGTAAAGCCTTCCGTCCCGGTTGTTATCGTAATATAATAGTCGTAGGGGAGTTACCTAATTAATTTATAATAACAATTATTTTAGTAAAAATAGTTATTGCAGTAAAAACTATATAACACGCAGTTTTAAAATAATCATCTAACTTCGAAAGTGAAGTTTTCTTTTTAAATTGTAGCGATATTAAGACGGCTAAACCCCTTTTGATTATGTTCGTTGCTATTATTTTCTGATACGCCCATGGCCGAGGTTGTAAACATATTGAATCCGGTCTTATCGCTTATTTCTTCCAGATGACTCAACGAAGGGAAAACCGTATCTGGAAGAAACGTTAGGTATTCACAGATAAGAAACAATTAAATATTATCAATGAATATTATAAATAACTAAAAATAACCTAAGCATATAAATGCAACATATAGGTACCTATAAATGTAAGTATTAATAGTATGTATGTTGGTTTCCCGAATAGAAATTCCTATCTCCAAATCTCCTACGCGATTATTTTCAAAATGTGCGTATTAGAAACTATCGTTTTGAACAACATGATGAAACCTGCGCACCTAAGAGATATCCATAGGGGACATCCAAAAATTACGTCACTCTAATTTCGTTACTTTTTGACCCCGCCCCCTGTCCTTGTCACAGCTGGTGAGACTTTGTGAGACCTCCCCCCAGTGTGACGTCACATATTATGAAATTTTACACCTAGAAATTATTAAATTAAAACAGCAGTTCCGAAATAAGTTTTATTCCCATATTTTTTTTTTATATTTACCTATAATATACCAATCGATTTTGAAAAGGGATGTCACGAAATGTAGGACCCCTTCCACCCCTTGTCACACAAGGTCACACTACATCAACCCCTCCATCCTAACGTGTGACGTAATTTATGGATGGCCACATAAATGTATTCTCAAAGGCGTATAATGTCTACCCGTGCCCTCCCTACCTTACTTAACGTAGGCACACCCCTTGCCTCTTCAGTTAGCTAACTCTATGAACTACGAGTATTTAAGTTTGTTCGTATATCAACTTCATCGTTATCTTATTTCATGGCGAAAGGTGTTTCGCTAATGTTACACCTCACATAGCTCTTTCCATAGCTCGCTGAGTGATTTGAGCCTGGATTCAACATAGACTTAAATATATAGACGGGCTGTTCCGAACAAAATCCTTGTCATATTTTTCAAGCATTTTTCATACTCTGTGACAGCGCTTCGTTCGGTCAAGTTCGGTTCAAGATGGCGGATATCAAATATTTTGCACAATTTTTTTTATGTAAGTAAAAATATAGTTATTTACCAATTATGATTTAAATAAACTCAAATTAAGTTCAAATGTAAATAATGAAGATGTTTTAACTGTTCACAATAAATAATATGCGTTATTATGTTTCTTGAACAGTCGGGGTTTTTCAAAAATGACATCTACTTGTCTCGCTTGCTCGCAGCCGACTAAAATGCGTTGGCACCATATGGTGTCAACGTAGGTGTCGAGACTTTTAGTACTGAACAGCCTGTCTTATAGGTCTATGGGGTTCAATCAATTAAAGGCTCACTACTGAAGATTCTCCTCTTGAGGAGGCCTGAAGCATACATACAGGCATGGAGAGGCCAACAAGTGTTGGAAATTTTTCTGCCACTCGAAGGTCTCCGACATAGTTTAACGATAGTCAACTTCTGATAACACATGCCTTTCGAAGCACGGAAACGCTCAAGAAATTGCCAATAGCGGTCACTTTGCGCCTTAGTGTTAGGGAATTCCAAAGAGTAACGTGTGGGCTAATATAAAACGCGTAATATGCCGCTTCAGGCGTAAGGCATAGTGATGTCATCTGATTGCTCATAATGTACCGATTATTCTGCCCAATTCACTTACCTCCGCGGCTCCGAGTGTTTTAGGCACGTAGGTCATGTACGTTGGTTGTAAATGTCTATTACTATAATAGGCGGGGCTGATAATTTTGGGCGGGGCTGCTTGGTTTTCCGGGGCGGGACGAATTTTGAAGGAATTTCTAGGGAAAGTTCATTTGTGTTCAAAGCTTTTCAGATCTTCAAGTGAAGATGAGAAATGACTTTCAAAGTTTTTGGGTAGGAGTCAAGTGGTTGTTGTGTAGTTTCGTTTTCTTAATTTTATTAAATTATAGCTTAGATATGAATACTCAAAAAAAAAGCCGTAAGTAGGTAAATACTTGTCTGTATGACATTTTTTTTATTTTTTTTTTTTTATAATCCATATATTATGGGTAAACTCAAACTCAAACTGAAATTATTTCATCATAGGAACGGCTCACTAAACGAAAGTTTTCAATTATTCAAGAAAGAAGGTAGGAAGTCTACCTACAAGAAGAAGCGGCAAGCAACTCCCAAATATTTTCTATTTCTATTTATACTTGCACTATCCTTATCTGCTACTTCTTCAGGGGACAGGTAAGCTTCCCCTCCTTTTTTAGGTCTATTTTTTAACCGACTTCAAAAAAGGAGGAGCTATTAAATTCGACTATATTTTTTATGTTTGTTACCTCAGAACTTTCGACTGGGTGAACCGATATTGATGATTCTTTTTTTAATCAAAAGCTGGTGCTTGTCATGTGGTCCCACTTAAATTTGAACGAGATCTAATGAATAGTTTTTGAGTTATCCCTAATTTTAAAGTCGGTTATTTTTTGTCAAGAATTATTTAGGCAACACTATAGGCTTTGCCCGCATTTTCCAGGACAATATAGTTATTATTAAGTACTCCCTGCCCCATATGTTATTCTACCATGGTCTTTAGTAGGATTTATTTTAAACTGTCCGTTTATTGGGTCATCGGTACAGTTTATATCTATATTTAGATACGCGGTACGCCCATTGCAGCGTCGATTAGGGAAAATATTTATTTATCGTTAAAGCAAATACCTAACAAGGACGCGACAATGCTCTCATAATTAAAATTATAATAGGAGACTCGCTCTGAGATCTTTTTTTTCAAAATGTATTTTAAACATACATCTAATAAGTAACCTATCTAATATATTTAAAAAATCTCGTGTCACGGTGTTTGTGGTCGCACTCCTCCGAAACGGCTCGACCGATTCTTATATAAATTAGAATAGATATTGAATTTTTTTTTCAGGGTACCTCCCGTACAGGTAACGTGAGGATGAATTTGTTATTCGTCGCGTACCCCATAGTGTGGGGTATCGTTGAACAGGTCTTTCAAAAATATTATGGGTCTTCTGAGACCATTTTTGGAATTAGCGGTCCGTTTGCGAAATATGTCTTTAAAGTGCTAATTGTCCCCCTCAGCCGGCTAAACGGTTGCAGTTGAACAAGTGAAAAAATTCTCAAAAATAGGGTACATATAAATGATGAATTCACAAGGAAAACTATCACGGCTATGTTAGCATAAGTAGTTAATAAGTTATAGTAGATAAACTTACTACTTAGGAACCCTACATAGCGCGTGGCCTGACACGCACTTGCCCGGTTTTTTTTTCATTTTTATGTAGCCAGGCGACAAATGAGCTGATGATCCACCCGATGATAGCCTTAGCATATGTCATAGCCATAGATAGCATTGTTGCCCGTGGACATCAGTAACACCAAAGTTGAGGAGTTTCTTTCGTGATTTCTTCCTCTAAGAGGCTTGCTTATCTACTTTCTTTTTTTATTTAAAAAAAATAGTGTTATGTCAAAGTCTTAGGGGCCCCATTATCCTCATATATGCCTAGGGCCACCAAAGTTAATGACGGCGTCGTCTATGATAGAGTGCAGTTTACTGTTTAATATTTTTAGCCTTATCCTACTTCCGACTAATATTATGAATGTGGAATTTTTAGAAGATATTTACTAAGATAAAACTTGGCACTGTTAATATCCAGGACAATAAATGACGGTAGAATTTAACCCGTCTTATGTTCGGACTTGGGAACAATCTTCCATTCATACCGACTGTATCTATCCAACCTGAACATCCCGCCGGTACTGACGACACGGTTTGCAACGTCTTTCTTTATGCGCACCGCAAGGGATTGGAATAGCTTGCCTGCGTCCGCGTTCTCACCGGGCTATGACGTGGATGTTTTCAAGAAAAGAGTGAATTGGTTTTACTATTAGTGTGCTCACCAGGAGGACCACATCTCCACTTACCATCAGGTAGATTATGGTTAAGCACTAAGCAACGTATTTACTTTAAAAAAATGTCCGGTATAATAGGCGCTACATATGATTAGCAGGCAGCTCTGCCTTACGGGATGAAAGGAAATACGCGCTATCCGCGTATAGTGGTAGTGATAGTGAATAGTGAAGTAGTGATAGCCTAGGGATGTAAATGTAGGAATCTCAGGGGGTCTGAGTACAAACCCTGCACGTATCTTTAATTTTATTTACGTACGAGTAACCGCCCTCGCTTTGCTTCGGTTTTCTTATTATTTTACAGCTTGGGTAACATTATTGGAGTTTTATTAAGGATCCCTAATTTTTTTGAAAATATATTATAGCCTATGTTACTCGGGGATAGTGTAGCTTCCTAACAGTGAAAGAATTTTTGAAATCGGTTCAGTAGTTTCGGAGCCTATTCAATGCAAACAAAAAATCAAATCTTTCCTCTTTATATATTAGTATAGATAACAGAACAGTTTATCATTTGCTTCGATGAACGATAATATTGCAAGTAAATCCATAATGTTCCATATGGTGTATAAAGTCTGCCAATCAGCATTCTATGTAAAGGGGACGTCCATTAATTACGTGAGGTGATTTAACGATTTCTAAATTGCGAATGAATTACGCGAGATTTGACGAGACCACCCCTTTCCCCAACGTAAGATTACATGAGATTAGGCTCGACCCCCCTCCTCCCCTGAATGCTTCACGTAATTAATGGACGCCCCTAAAGAGACCTATTGATTACAACTATTGGAATTGTAATTAAGCATTAATATAAAGGGCAAAAAGATTAGTTACACTATCTATTATTTTATTATTTTATTACACAGCTAGTGCTGTGCCCGCGACCACATATACGTGGGGGGAGGTTTACCCGAAGCTCCGAATTTCGGTGCCAATATGAGAGAGTAATAGCGCATAGAACATCAGTTGTGACTGACATCACTCAATACGGTCGCGTCGAATAAATATGTTTTCTTTCATTCATTCTTTCTTTCTTTCCTTCTTTCTTAATATGGATGCACTGCTTCCTTTAACTGATGTCCGCAGGCGACGTCCAGTTACCATCAGATAGCTTCTCTACTCGTTTGTGGTTGTTTACATAAAAGAAAGCGAACTTATTACTTATTTATTAATAAACTAGAAAAAACTAACTACTAATTACATATATATGATGTTATATAGCCTATAGCCTTCCTCGATAAATGGACTATCAAACACCAAAAGAATTTTACAATTCGAACCAGTAGTTCCTGAGATTAGCGCGTTCAACCAAACAAACTCATCAGCTTTATAATATACATAAGTATAGGTTTATGCCTTAGGGGGCGTCCATAAATTACGTGAGATGTTTAAGAGGGGAGGGGGTCGAGTCAAATCTCATCTAATCTTACGTTGGAGAGAGGGGGGGTCTCGGCAAATATCACGCAATTTTTTTTCTGTTTGAAACAAAAAAAAATATACTATTTTGGTCCATTTAATCCAGATTGTACATGCTTAAGTTAAATTTTTATTACACTTATAATTAAACTCTCAACAATATTGATTACTAGTCTTAACTAGTCGTAAATAAAAGCACGAAGCAATATTTTTTTTCTTTTTACAATAAAAATCCAACGCGTTTACGTAAGAAACCCACATTTTGAAAAATCTCACGTGAGATTGGGGGATGGGGGAGGGGGTTGAATAAAATCTCACAACATCTCACCAGAGGGGGAGGGAGGGACAGAAAATTTGAAAAAACACCTCACGTAATTTATGGACGCCCCCTTATTGACCCTTGACAAATAAGTGGTACAAATGGCGAACTTAATGCTAAACATCATTCTGTACCAGTCAATCTTAAGAATATGCAGAGAACAATGAAAGCGGTACAAGTAAGAGAAAGAGAAATACTTATAAAAAAATGTACGTGAAGAACATTTTATATTTCAGCATACTAAAAAAAATTACTCATAAATCTATATTATATTATAAATAAAATGTAAATTAGCAAATTGAATAACTATAAATATTATTCGACCTACGTTTAAAAGAAATTATCTAATATTGGTCAGTGAACGATTAGTATAATATACTAGTTCATTGATAACGAGTGTATAATTATGTAGTATGGATCCGTGCACAGAATTTACTATACATAGACAATATAATATGTATTCGATACGATGATACAAATTATATCACAATATAAATGTTATTAAAATCGTATGGGCAATTTAAAAGTATCTAAAGTAAATACTAAAGTACCAGTAAATGCCCTCTTCGTTTCGCTAAACCTTTCGGTAAGCCCACACTCAAATAAATCTATGAATGGTATTATTAATAAGTAATAAGTATTGTCATAACAATACTTTTTATTTTGTAAGCCGATTGAATAGAAACAAATACTACCTAAATGTTAAACCAAGCTCATTGCAATACATCAGAGGAAACCGCATCTAAATATGTTAAGCCGTTCCTGAGATTAACCAGAACAAACGCACAGACAAACAGACAAAAAATCTAAAAATAGTAAATATTTATAAAATATAAACGAATTTATACAGTAAAATTAAATGTACCGTTTAAAATATAAATAGTAGCTAGCCTAAAAGTTTTATAAAACATATTTTAGAATGGTCCTATTTATTTGGCACAAGTTAATTTTCCAAGTTTTTTATTAATATATCAAAGGCATCATCATGTATCAAGGTAGTACTAACGCGTTACCAACCGAATAGGAAACTAGGTATACAGGTACCACGAACACACAGTACACAAGAAACACGTATTAAAAATACGTATACTATTTCACATATTTAATGATCAAGTTTAGAAATAGGTACTTATTTCTGTTTCTACAATCAGGTAAGTATAGAGGATAAAAATTTCTGAAACCTAGAAAACTTAGAAATTTCTGCTTCCGTGTTTCGTATATTGTCGTTGCGACTTTAAGACCTCTTATATATGTATTATGTGCCACTTTTGGCAAAATCACTTTTTAACGTCAAATGATTCTACATTTTGAAGCACTATCGAATTCAAAAACTCTCATGTGTGTACGACGTTTCCATCGTAATTTATTCACCAAATTCAAAATCACTTATGTTCTTGCTAAACAAAACTTTATCCATTTTTATCGATTCTCTCGGAAAGCTGATTTTTACACATAAGAGGCATTAATGTCGCAACGAAGATATGTAAAACCTTCGCTCCCGGTTCTTATCATAAGATGACATTCGTTAAGCCATGTCGGAGGCCTTCGGGCCGTATGAACCGAGACTTGGGTTGGCCACTAACCCCTCTGCACTGAAGCAGCGACTTGGAATTCTCTAGGCCTCAAACGAACGCGCTCAGTAACCATCAATGAATTGCCAATAGCTTTAAATACTAGGTCAAATAGCAACAGAAGCGATCCTTTTGACGAAAACAAGATCATGTTGCATCAATAAACAAAACCGACTTAATACCAAACAATCGCCGACAGATTTATAAACCAGCTGTCAAAGTAATGCGCGAACGGCGCAGCTTTCAAATAGATTGTGAAAAATTGGTAAATTAAATCAGGTGCGTACAGACCGACCTTCTATGTAGATGAACGAACTCGTTATTTTTAAACATTAACATTAACAGAGCTGAGTTTGCGAACTTTACAGCGGTGAGAATGTAAGATCGACGCGGAAGTATCTTTTTTTCAGTGCGAGATTGGAGGCGTGGTTGCGAAAATCTTTATTTATTGCTCGAATTCGCGGTATATGTTTATACGTTAAAGAAAAGTCTATGTAGGATTCAGCACTTACTTTGGCAGTTTTTTATGGATATTTTTAAGCACTTTATGTTTCGAAGGGTAAAGTCCATAGTTTTGAACCTGTCTATTATTTAGTGCTCGGTAATACAGGAATGGGAAGGTGGGTAAGGGTAGCAAGGGTACCACAAAGAAGGGGATATAGTCAGCTTCCATAACAATGCCATTTCATTTTAATTTGGGTACTTACTGCATTTAATTTTAGTGTAAATCGTTTTTCGTTTCTTTACAGATTACCTGCTACGCGAAGACTTCACAGCTACGAAATACTACAAGGGAGTTTTACAGGATTTCAGATGAATTTACTGAATTACTCGTATTATAATCTTATTTGGTGTGAATAAGATCTAAGAAACAACAACTTAGAACTTAGAAATAGCTTTATAATAATGTTCTTTCGTTTATAATATAATAATAAAATATAATAATAATGTTAACAATTTTAAGAAAAAAGAGGAAAGTATACTTAAAACCTTCTTTTGTCTTAAAGTCGTACAAAATTATATTTCCAATTTTCTTCAACCCACAAATGTGTGAAAGGTGATTTTTGTGTGAATTTTGTGGCAATAATCAGTAGAGTGGCGGCTCTACTGTATTATTGTCCGAAGTTTTTGAATGAAACTGTGCAATGGTTGTGGTGTTGAAGGCAAAGGGAAATGTGATTTAATAGCGTTCTTATTAAGGTCCAATTTCGAGTTGAAATAGATTGATTACCAACAGTCAAAGATTACATTCTCACGTTTACATAGAAAGGTTTTTAAAATGGTGTAATAATAATATGTTTTAAGTTCAACTTTCCTTATATAGGATAATAATACATATTTAACTTACATTCACCACATTAGATGTTATGTGTGCTAATATAGTATAGTTTCCCTATTTATAGTTTAATTATTTTAGTTGTGATGTAATTGTATTGTGAGAATAATGTCCAATGACCGATAACAAGATTACTGTAAGTTTTTTTATCAAAGTACTATCATTTATAAACAATATTTAATGTAGTTCTAATTAATTGTTATATAAAACTCTAACCTATAGAATGTTATCGGATGTCTCCTATGTGAATGAAATTTGATAATTCAATTACTTTTAATTGTATAATTATTATAAGTTTACAATTGTCATACATAAAGTAAGTGTTGCAAATCTAAAATATTGCACAAGCTGTATCGTATAGAATTAATGACTACTTTTTAGTTGTTAAACTCCTAGATCTATTTTATCTAGCCTTGTGTCTGACCTAGACACTATTTAACTTCCTGCTAGTGTTAGCTCTTATATCTTGTAGTTTTATTTAATAAACGCGATGTACAGAAACAATGGCTAACTGGCACAATCATGTATAACTGAAATTACATAAAAACGAATCTCACCTTCTCTACCTAATCTCACTTTCTCCAATATTTCTCTCAACTTATCCAATATTGTCTGCTTCAGATACGCGACGTCACAGTCACTTCAAGGGTCTGAAGGTGATCAACTTCAGGTTCACGAGTAAAGTACTCCAAAACGAAGTGGATGAGGCAGTCCTGAACGTCCACATCCAGGAGTTGGAGCCACGACACAACGTCACCCTGGAGACTGACGATCATTTCACAGTGAATCTACAAGTGAACAGGGTAACTCGGAATAGCCAGGGGAATAAGGCCTCGGTACCCTACGCGGAGAGCTCCCTGAAGCTCTCGCGCCAGGAGCTGAGGTTCGGGAGATGGGTGGCCCTGAATGTAACCAACATGGTGGCCGAGTTCTTCAGGCTGCCTCGGGAGAACCTAGCAATAGTTGTGAGAGTACAAGACTCCAAGAATAGGATGAGTTTGGTCGTGCCGCATCCCAGCTCAGAATCAAATAATGCTTTGGTGAGTTTAGTTCTTATAGCTAAGTAATAATATCGACGAGCCCGTGGTCCAAGTTCGATTCTCAGCGGGACACAAGGAATCATAGGCCCGTATTAATAACCCGAACTCGGCTGTTAGGCTGGAGTGAAAGAATGCAGAACAGCATAAGATCTGCAAATGACGGGGAACACGTCTTTCCCAATTCTCCACTCGACCATCCGTAATCCGAAATTTAGATTTAAAAAAGACAATCCGACGTACCAATCTATTACAGTTTTTACTGTACCTATAAATTAGTTCACCGAATACCAATCAATTTCAAGAACTTTGAAAGAATGCAGAACAGCATTACAGCAAATGACGCGTTCAAATCTCATTCCCGCCCACACCGACAGTGCGCGGTGCATTATGTAATGAATGTTTCGCAAAAATTACGCGCTAATATCTAAATATATTCGTACTTCACATCCGGAACGCAACTAATTATTTGTAACATTTGCACGACGATTTACTTCAAGTGATTTAAATCGGAGAGATGGGACATGTCGGATATTTATGATCGCGGATACTAGATATTTTCGATGTAAACGGATATTGTCGTTAACATATCCGAAGGAGTACTGTTATAGTAAGAGTTTGTGAGGATTTTCCTGGTGGAAAAATATAAGTTTTGGCTCTTAGGGGCCATCCATAAATTACGTCACACGTTAGGGGGGTGGGGGTCGATGTAGTGTGACATTGTGAGGATAAGCGGTGGGAGGGGGTCCTAAATTTTGTGACGTCACATTTCAAAATCGAATAATTGGTATGTACCAATCTATAAGTAAATATATAAAAAAAAAACAATTAATGGAAATAAAACTTATTTCGGAACTGCTGTTTTAATTTAATAATTTCTTGGTGTAAAATTTCATAATATGTGACGTCACACTGGGGGGGGGGAGGTCTCACAAATATGACCAGCTGTGACAAGGGGGAGGGGTCAAAGTCATGAAATTAGTGTGACGTAATTTATGGATGGCCTCTTACCAACACGTTTTTGCAGTTAACGCGTCCATCCTTAAGACATAGCTATGTAATTTAACAATGTCTAAACTCTATAGAATATAAACTGATACAAAATTTTTACTTAAAGGATATTATGAAAAGCTAATATCGTAGGCAGTAATTGAATTTTAGTCGAATACGTCAATTGTAGGGTCAATAATTCGGTCAAGTTCATTCTTATTAAGCATTAGCTCACTAGAGGCCATAGTTTTGGGATATTCGAGACAAAATGTATTAAATGCTGTTTTGTATCTTAATTACCCATAGGTACAGTCTTTATTACACTGCGGAATTACCGATATGCCTGAAGAGATTGACTGGAAGTTGGATAACGGCCTTTCCCATCCATACATCCATCCATCAGCCTTTGTAGGTCCACTGCTGGACATAGGCCTCCCCTAACTTGCGCCACTCTGACCGGTCCTGAGCCTTCTGAATCCAGCGGATGCCCGCTGTCTTCTTCAGGTCGTCAGTCCACCTGGTTGGCCTTTCACATAATAAATGTTTTTCAGCAAAGTTGAAACTCATTGCTCGCAAATCACTTATTACATCATAATTAATATGAAGTCTGTTTTATTTTAAAACTAGCTAACCCAGCGAACTTCGTATCGCCTAACAATTTTTTTTTCTAAAATAAAAGTAGCCTAAGTTACTCCTTGTTACATCAGCTATCTGCCAGTGGAAGACCGTCAAAATCGGTCCAGCCATTTCAGAGATTAGCCGGAACAAACAGACAGACAGACGCAAAAATTGTAAAAAATGTTGTTTTGGTATATGTACCGTGTATATACGTACAATCCAAATGCACTTAGTAAAAAGCGGTTATTTTAATATTACAAACAGACACTCCAATTATATGTATTTGTATAGATTAATAAACTGACTATCAATTAGTATATAAACTTTGTTTAATCAGTAGGTCCCGCAATACACATTGCAATAAACTATCATATAAATATTTTAATTATCTCTCGGCGACAAACAGGCTCATGCGTTCATATAAAAAGTGCTTTGCATTATCATCGCTTGCTTTTTATGCGAGTTCATTCGCGGATTGCGTAAACTGATAAATTACGAATAAGTAAAGGAAAATTTTCAAAAAGTTCACAATAGTGTATTACATTTTAATTGTTAAAAACCAAAAATGTGACTATAGATTTTGACGTCAGCATTAATATTGTAACTTTTAAAAGTAAATTTTAAGTAACACGTTATTTATCGTGACACATTAGAAACAGAAATGTAGAGGAAAAACTAAAAAAAATGACGGATAGACTTTAATTAATAGTAGGTAGGTTCCTTACTAGGTAATTACAGATTCCTTATTATAAAAGAAAGAAAGAATTTATTCTACAGTGTAATGCAGTACTTACACACATAAGGCTTAGGTCATACATACATACATACTCGTGATATGTTTCTTACACATATAACATTACTGTTTCTGTTAAATTAAATGTAATGATTGATATTTTTATCAAATAATTATTACCTAGGGTTACGAACTCGACAACTATTTAGATAATCTGTCGGCAAATTTATTGCAAAAATTTACAATGACCTATTTATATATATAAATATAATAATTATTCCAATAAGAGAGCTTCGTAATGTACGGAAAATGACGCAGTTCTGACATCAAAAGATTCTTGTGTACACGTCCTTGTAAAGATAACATACTTTTAACCTGTTAACCGAGCGGGACGTATAAATACGTCAAACGTAAACAATAGCGTGTACGGGTAGGACGTATGAATACGTCCTCGAAACGTGGTAACGTGGTACGTGGTGGAACGTATCGTAATTTCTTAATTCGGTATTTCCATATTTTTGTTAGTACCTATTGTTTTCTATTAGTTTGTAACGAAAACATATATATTTCATAGTCTTTTCATTTATTTTAAGCATAAATAAAAAATAAAAATAAAATATGAACGTATTGACACGTCCTAGTGAAAGAGCTCGCGCCCGGTACGTATTTAAAAAGGGAACTCCCCGGTTAACAGGTTAAATACGTTTAGGAACTTTTATTTATTTAACTGTTTATTTTAATACCCCTACGCGTCTATCAAAGCTGGTAGATTTTTTGCTTTGTAGAACTGATAAAAATAGTCTTTTAAATTTAAATTGGATAAGATATCTATAAATAAATTAAGAATTGATAGGTGCAAGTACAAATCATAGACCATACTGGCCTATATTTACAGATACGATGATAATTGCGTACAATATAATAAAATTAACTCCAAACGCGATAAAAATCCGTATGTTCGTATTACAACACTATGTTCAAATATGATACTTAATAGAATATAGATAAAATTGAATAAAATGCTCATATAAATTTGTATACACAGTGCTCTAATAACGTAAAGCGCTTAGCAAAGATAGCTAACCTTACCCGTGTATTAGTAGATCACTTTAGGCACCGTATAAAAATGTACTATTATCATGAATGTACATAGGTACCTCATACAGCCTAATTAAAATGATGCATATAATAAATTAGATAACAATAAAAATTAATAAAATTATAAATAATAAAAATTATGCATAGAAAAAAAAATTTACATACCTAAAAATTATTAACCCTAACAGTATAAATTTAAAATGTTTTAACCTTTATGAAATCTTCATAGTGAGCTCTTTAATTTGATACCCATATTGCGTTATTTGATTTATTTTTGTTTTTTTGATACTTCTAACAATGGCATCTCACAGTCTCACAGTCACCGCATTTGTTTTTTTTACTTCACTTATCTAAGTCACTTGGGTTATCAAGACAAATCTGACCGATATCTTAATTATATAAATCCGTTCAGTAGTTTGGAAGATATGAGGTAATAAAGAATATTACACACATACATACATACATTATACACCTGAAAAATATAACCCTTCCTTGGCAATTCGTTAAAAATATAGTTAGTAAATAATAATAACGCTTCACACTCATAACCTCACACTAGGATTCCCTGTGTGCCAGGGACAACACATTAGACAAGGACATTCACACCCAGACCGAGAACCGAAATTCAAACTCATCATTCAAATTTCCGCCTCGTTGGCAATCGAACCCAGGACCTTTGGCGCGGTAATCCGGCATGGTATCGCGCCACAAGTCGTCAACCAAGTTGCAACCACACAAGATGCAACCTTTCAAAACTTTCACATGTGTACCTACCATTACTTAAGGCACTGAGCATAGGGATCTTTCTACAAACTTGGTCCCTTCCGTGTTTCGGAGGGCATATAAAGCCAACGGTCCCGGTTGTTTTTATAAAATAACAGACATCAAGAGGAATGACTGGTGCTCAGTGGTCATTAATGGTTTGAAGCCACTCAGTAAAGATCTAATCAATTCCTTTACCTTGTTCCAGATGCCATACGTAGAAGTAAGCCTCAGAGACAATTCGCACAAGAGAACGCGAAGAATGATCGGAATGGACTGCACCGAGAACTCGAAGGAAGTTCGCTGCTGTCGCTACCCGCTGTCAGTGAACTTCGAGGAGTTCGGTTGGGATTGGATCATCGCTCCGAAGCAGTACGATGCTAACTACTGTAGCGGGGAATGCCCCTACAGTTTCCTCCAGAGATATCCTCATACACACTTAGTTCACTTAGCTGCTCCTCAAGGCAGCGGAGGACCCTGCTGTGCTCCTAGACGGATGACCAGCATCTCCATGTTGTACTTTGACAATGACCTGAACATCATCTACGGCACCATCCCAGGAATGGTGGTCGAGAGCTGTGGATGCTCATAGCAACTGTCTTGTTTTGGCTCCGAGTCTCGGCCAATTCTTTACTGATACTAAACAGAGACGCCGTAATTATTTTCTTATGATCAGATAAGTGGTTTTTGCTCCCTGTCAGTAAGTAAATGGATATCGTTACTATAGCTCTCCACTTCAATTAAAGATTTCATGATTTAAAAAGATAAAGATTTATTTAGAACAAAAACAATTTTACAAATTATGTTCGTAAACACTGGCTATAGTATCAACTGTGTTGCCACTGTTTAATTAATTTAATCGTACACTTCGGCCGCTGTATCTTGGCGCGTCTGAACTTCACGCAGAAGGCAGCGCAGTAACATAATTCGGCAATACTCGATACGCGGTGTATTGTGTCTCAGTCACACGTTAGCATGTTCGTGTCGCCATCTCTGTCTTACATGCGCTAAAGTTCGCAAAGCCTATGTTCAGACGCGCCAAGATACAGCGGCCGTACTGTAACTTTATTTAATTTAGAGGGAAGGGAAACCTATTAAAGAATACTTTATAATCTGAGTTTTACCAAGAAAAAAATAATCGACTTCAAAATAACTCAAAAACTACTTGTCAGATCTAGCTCAAATTTATATTAAGTGGGACCAATGACTAGGACCAGCTTTTGATTAAAAAAGAATCATCAAAATCGGTTCACCCAGTAGAAAGTTCTGAGGTTACAAACATAAAAAATACAGTCGAATTGAATACCTCCTCCTTTTTTGAAGTCGGTTAAAAACAGAATAAGTTTTTGATAATGACTTGATGTAAGACAGTGGATTTTGACTTCTTGAAAGCAATAGTGTAATATCTGTTTACTGTATGGTACGGCGTCCATAATTGGAATACTTTCTATATACCTTATAACTGCTGGGTTTCTCTTTCAATCGGTTGCATCAAAGGAGAGCTATAATAAACTTTAAAAACTTTCCAGTCTGAATTAGTTATCAGTTATTATTAATAAACTAATCCTTCTTATCGCTGTGTACTTGGGGTTTGATGTGGCATTACTTTGTGATATATTCAGTTGAAGACTGCGAATCTTTGTAGAGTGTGACGTGTTTATAGATTACAAATTGTCCTTTCTATTCCAATCTTATTTCATGTTTTGGGACGTAAGGACGAATTATCTTTGCTAATATACTGTCCTCAATTTATACTTCATCGGGAAAAAAGTGGCCTACTTCTGACAATATAGAGTACTCTGGAGGCTATTCTCTACAATACAAACTCGAAATCGAAGCTCACTCAAGTGAGACTCGAAAGCGAACTTGCATAATCTAGATATGTCATTCTCTAATCATCTATGTAGTACGCACTTGCGAAGTGAAGTGAGTCTCGAACTCGAACTTCAAACGACTAAAGATAAAGTTTTATAGAATAGGAATTTTGAAACTCAACGCAGATTCCGCTGTCGAATTACAAAACAGAATAGCCTCGCTGGAAGGCTATTCTCTAAAATACAAACTCGAAATCGAAGCTCACTCAAGTGAGACTCGAAAGCGAACTTGCATCATCTTGATATGTCTGTCATTCTCTAATCATCTAGTACGCATTTGCAAAGTGAAGTGAGTCTCGAACTCGAACTTCAATTTTGAAACTCATCACAGATTCCGCTGTCGAGTTACAAAACAGAATAGCCTTGCAGGAATTGAATATACGAGTATGAATATAATTTGATGCAAAATTATTATAATTTTTTTTTGTGGTAAATTTATTAAGGGAGTATTTTTTTACAAACAAATTGGTAACGTTTTCAGGAGTAGGTAAGCTTGTAAGTTCTAGAGCAATAAATGAACACATGATAATTACTTTCTAAAATAACACTGTAAGGTCGATTTATTAATGTATTGACGATCAAAAATCTTTGTAATCAGTATGATGACCTTATGATTTTATTTCTCAATCTCAGGCAACTTTCTGCCATAAAGAATGGAATTTTTCAATACAAACTAATCATGACATAGTTTATCTAAATAAGATTTCGTCTTGTATTGTATATTTTTATATCTACAAAACTTTTAGGTATAAAATATGAGTATGTATTTAACTTTACCTAGACCTATACTACTGACAATTAATAATGTGTTGACACATTTAAATTTCAAAATAACTGAAATCAGTGTTCAAAATCTATCTACCTGTAAAAGAGCATTTGATAGTCACGACCTAAGGTTTTGCAAAATAAACCAACACAGAATTTTCTCTTTCCTGGAAAAACTTGTAATAATACATTAAGAACCCAGATATTTCTACTTAAGGAAGGATTTTGTCTATTGTAGGTAATTCATCGCTAGGTATTAAATCAATAAACTTGTATTGTGTAACTGTTTGACATCTGACCATTAAACAAGTGCTGATAAAAATGCAAATATAACTTATTAATACGATAATGCATTATCTGTACTTTTTATATGACAATAATATAATAATTTACTTGGTTGTTAAACATGTTGGATACTCAAAATGGCATTTATATGAATTAAATCTTAAGATCTAGGGTTTTAGGTTTATTTTCAAATGAACGTTCACGTCACAGGCACAATATCTTTTGATATATTTCATTTGTACTGGTTTGATTGTAAGTAATCTTATGTATGCCACAGTAAAAACCTAATTTAAGTTAGTAGTTTATGGACGTATTAAAAATTATTTCGCTATGAACCTACATTTTGAATTTATATAAATATCTACTGTTATTTTAATAATATAAATATCCCGTAATGGAAAATCAAAAGCATTTACAAATATATTATAATACTTAATATTTAAAACAAGTAATAGTTTAAAAAACTAAATACACGATTTTATATTGTCAATGTAGATACTGTAGAAAAAATTGGGACTGTGCTGTTAACAATTAACCCTCTACTGCATGAATTATTGAGACGTTGAAAAAAAAAATTAATATGGAAATAACTTTATTTATGTACCAATAACACGTATTAAAGCAAAAATAATCGAATAGTATTCGTTAGTATTTAGTATCGATTCCAAATCTGTTCAAGGGAAAAACTTGTTAGTGCATACGAGACCAAATATGGAATCGGGAAAACACTAGCTGTAAAGAACAGAAAAAAAAAAACTGAAAATTAGAATAGTGATTACTGATAGAGAAAGATGACCACATTGGCTTCATGTAAATATTTTTTATCAAAAAGTACTTACGTATTTCTTTGTTTTCGTTTTTTGAAAATGAGTCACTCAAAATTCGATTCTGTTTTTCCGCCCGCGTGCACAAAAGTGAGATTATTTCGAAATTTCATCAATTCATACACAATTTTTTGCCTTTTTTTATTGCTACACAACTATTAAATAAATTTAAATAGTTTGAATCCCTGTATTATACTTTTTTTGGAACTGAAATGATAACAAAACTATAATACCATATATGGGTCTATATGCAGTAGAGGGTTAAGGAGTTCCCTCGGCTGGAGCCAAACCTGGGTGTAGTATCAGGTCAAGCTTGTCATAAAAATGTATTGTCATCAGATCTAAAGCAATGTGTAAAATTTCAACTCTTAAGTATAAATGGAAGTAGCTCTAATTAGGCTTGCAAGATTTGTATTTATAAAAAAGATGAAAGGTTTTCTATATAAAGATTTAGTGACATACAAAACATAACCTAGTAGCATGCCACACTATGTCATTATGTCTGCTTATGTCATTGAATATGTCATAGGACATCTCGAACAAAATGTGTGTCCCGCCGGGAGGTTCTATCTTCAAAATTGAGCCACCGTTCTCCTTTCAAAATCGAACGAATCCACTGAAAATTGAAGCCGATCGGCGCCAATTCATTGGGACATACATCATGTTCGCGGTGTCGGTTCTATATAGTAGTAATAATACTTCAATGGCTTATGTCGGTTTTATCGTAGCATTCGAACTACAACTACCGTCACATTATTGAAGTGTTTTAATACTTAGTAAAGGTCAAACTGCCTGTCCCAACAATTTTTAATGATCATTAAATTGTGCTTGTGACAATTTCTCATTTCCTGATGGATCTTCATGAGTTAAAGTAATGTAAGAAGTACCTAAACAAGTTTATTCTAACATCATAATTTAATTTTAAGTAGGTAGTTTAAGTAATTCTTTGTATTTCTATATTATAACGTACTTCTAAAACTGACATTTTTTTGGATCTCGTTCAAAATTTTTCTTTTAGGTTCCTTAGCGGGTGGTGCTTAATATAGGTCTTTTGTGCTAAAGGATTATATTCAGTCCAGTACAGTACCAACCCAATGATTAATAAAATTGTTACAACGGCGTATTATATTGACGTGAATGAAAATTTGATTTTTTTTAGATATTTTTGTAATGTAACTAATGTAAGGTTTAGAAAAATTTTTATCCGTGGATTGTATTTTTTTTTTCAAAAATTAGATCTCATTTGGCAGCTGATTGATAAAAGTTTGCCTTTACAAGGATCTCCCTTTGCTTTGGATAATGGAATGGAATAAATTGATGTTTTAACATGACTGTAAGGTTAAGTGAGTTGCTTTGAATGTGTTATCATCTGGGTGATGTATAATTGTCAAAATTAACTAACAATTCGATTCTTTAAGATTATTGAAATACATTTTCAACTCATGTATATGTTGTTTTTGTTTGTTTCCTGAACTTAATGTGTAAAGTAAGTCCGGGTTCGATTCCCGTACGAGGTTGAATGGGGTAAGTGTTACGTGCATACAATCTTTGAGCATTTATCTGGTATCAAAGATGACAGCAGCCTGACGACTCATATAATTTTTTTTCTTTAATGAAGCAAGTTTCCAAAATTATATTCTAAACTTACTGAAATATAAAACAATAAAAGGAGTATAACTGCAATAAAAAGTCATGAATAATTTGCGGTCGCTCTCTCAGAGCAGCCATTCTTTATTTATATAAACTTTAAATTTATTTACACATTCTGTTTCGCCTACTTTACATTAATATAATCGTCAACGTCTTTAAAATACAATCGAAAACAAAATAATATATAACAGAAGTTACACAAGACAATGTACAGTTATATTTAATTAGAAAGTGGGAGAAATACTCGGACTAGGAGGTATACCAAATACAAAAAATAATACTCCCCACCTTATATCTTTTTACTATAAATTTCCCTTTAGGATAGTATTTCATAAATTTTGGCCTTACTAAAACGTTATATAAATTATTGTTACATAGATATAAAAGGGCCGAAAATTTATTAAATACTCCAGTCTATAATATTGCTTCATCGATCCAAAATATACAAGAAATCAACTTACAATTAGTCCTGTACAAGACCAATTCCTTATTTTAAGGTAAAAACAACAGTTCATGGCATTCAAATTAAATCTAAAATGAACTTCACTTGTTTCACTAAAACCGAGGAGCTACCAAACACTTCAGACTCTTCTAAGCGTGACAAATCACAGCAAAATCAGAAAAAAATCGTTAACATTCCTACTATTGCTAAAAATGAACTTTATACACTTGTACCAATGATCTTATATTAAAAGAGGTAGATACGTCATGCCCTTACAAATCAACCGAAAAATTTGTTCCGAAACACACCGTTTATCATTTGTTTCCCTACACCAATCAACATCTGACGTACGTACGACTGAGCTCAACTGTGCTAATTAGCCCAGTTTTGGCGTGTCACTTTTGGTGCGCGTATAACCTATCTACCTCTTTTAATATAAGATCATTGACTTGTACAGTAAAATAAATATTTTTTTGGTGAAAATTTCATCTAACTTTTAAAAACAATTTTAGAGTTAAAATAAATCGACACGTAAGCAATTAAATACTATACAAATTACATGTCAAATTCATTTTAAAATCGCTCCCGGCAAGTGATACATTGTAACGATATACATTTTTTTGTTTTATTTTATGTTTTTAAGTAAAAGTGTTAACACTAAGTTCTAACGAGAGAAGTGCACAACATCGATCGGTGTCAGTCTATAATAGGATTGGATGGATTTTAGTCCTCTAAAACAATGTAAAAAGCGACGATAGAAACGTAACATTGGGTTTGTAATTGGGAATATCTATGTATGTATTCTAATCAGGTCTGAGTATTTGAACTATTTGTCCCCTACAGGATACAGAAGTCCCTTTAGTTAATGTCAGTAAGAACACTCGATTACAATCTTCATTTAAAGTTATCTAAACCAAAATTAGTTAAGAGTAAAAAAAAGTGTTCTTATAGATTAAAAGATAGAGATTATATAAAATCTGATTAAAAAATTCTGTTTTGCAATACAATAATGCCCTAGTTTTCAAGTATAATATGGAACTTGAAATCATGCAAATGGATAAATTTAGAGGTTTGTATCAGTGAGAGGATTCCACTGGTGTCATGACTTAATCATCAGAGACAAGATACAATCATAATGTTGATATCAATAATGCAAAGTTTCATAAAAATCGGTTCAGGAGACGTTGAATGAAAAAGCTTGCACGAGATTTTAAACTAAGCCACGTGGTCCAACAAAATAAAATCGTTTAACATACATACATACAAATTCCCTATCGATGCACAGTCTAAACAGTAACATTGGAGGTCGAAGGTATTAGAAAAAGTACCTACTCTTCACTGGGAATCAGGAGGGTAGAAACACTAATACATGTCACTGATAAGACACTAAACATCTACTAATTTACACGTTATTTAGCGTAAGTTATGGCAGTGTTTAATTTGTCCAAAGAATTAAAAAAACTTAATCTAAAGCATATAAATGAAACATCACAGATCTTTATGCCTACAATAAAAGGAAATGCTTTACTTTACTCAAAAATGCCATGATTGTAACAAAAACTTCAGACAGTAGAAATAGTAAGGTCACACTGGAAGTTAGATCAATTCTATAGACGCAGAGTAATAATTTATTATCCACAGAGGCGTAGTTGTCGATTAAATATCGATTTTAATCGATTCAGTTGATTATTTTACCAATTCTCTCAAACAAACCTATTACTGCAGATAATATTTATTATTCTGCGCCGTCACTAAACGCTAGACAAGTATTTACAAACGGTATTACCACCCGCGTTAAAATAAAGTGGTCGCGACACTGAAAACTTGAGCCGTTATATTTAAATAGGATCACAGTGAAAAAAGTGATTTAAATTTACGTTTACATCTAAAGGTCTATAAATATAATATATGTTACTTTAAAGTCCACATTATGGCAAGTTTTCTACATAAACACTATCACTTTACTGTGACACTAAACCTTCTATGTCTACCATAGAAAAATTCATTCACTAATCTGTACACTGTCTCATTCAGAGTCACTAACACTCAAAAACACGGGACAGACCAACAAACTGATCATCCCGTCACGTGATTACCTTCTTACATTCAGAAGCTGGGTTGAGAAACAGTCCTAGGGTTGCCACTCTGAGGCTGATAAACGTCGTAGGAGTTGTGAGGTTCCAAGTGGCACACGACGTTATTTTCACCGTTCAAAACTGCTGCTAATGCCCTCATGTTGTTCTCCTGCGGCTGATGGTATGGATGCATCAGGCGTCCGCTCTCGTAGTGTCGTGGGTCGTATCCACGCTCAAGGGTGTCCCACTTCCCGTACTTCCCGTAGTGCTCCTGCTCGAGATGATGCCTGTCCCCCGGGCTGTACGAGATCAAGGGACGATGGTCACCAAAAAACTTGGAGCTCGAGGATCCATGGTGACCAGGGTTCTGTCGGCAGTTGTCCGGCCCGGAGTTATCGTCCGACATGTCTGACATTAACGTCTCGTTCCTCTCGATCTCCTCGTACACCGGATCATCCTGGATGACCCTGAACTCCTGCTCGGACCCTCGTCGGTAGATCCTTCCCTGTTGAGACGCGATCTCGGAGTACGTGTGATTGACGTTCTGGCTTCCGTGATGATGGTGATGCTTGCGACGATTTTCGTCCTTGTAATGTTTCCTGAAGATCATCTCCTGGCTGCCCGGCGAGTGTTGGGACATGTAGACGTGGGGGTTGCGAAAGTCGTGGTTGTAACTCCTGGTCGTCTGGTACCCCTGGTGATGCAATGGGCTTTCTTCATCCTTGATGATGTGCCGAGGGGATCCCGGAGCCAAGGGGGCATCGCACTCGTTGTACGGGCTATGGATGTGATTCTGTTGCATCATTTGACGGGATAAAGTGTCGTGATGCGGCAAAGTCGCAGTGTTACCGGCGTGATGTTTAGAAGAAGTGTTCTGAAAATACCACGTAAAGTTTAGCATGGAAGCATCAATATTTCAAAAGGCATCTATTTTTAGAATGGCAAATTCTTAGTAGTGTCTAGAACATATCAATTAAAAGACAACTCAATTCGTATATTAGTCTAAATTAAACAATGAGACAGCGTTATACGGTCAAAATATTAACGAACAAGCAATTAGACTACATCAAGATAAATTGAAGTCTAGCCCGTTAATAAAAATCACCTAATCCAAATAATGTTAGTCTACTTCGTAAACTTTTAATACTTAGTAAGATATTACAATCCATAAAGTGATAGTTATATTTACGATCAGAAATGTGCGTTAGTTATTGGTGACATGAAACTATTTCTATGACTGTTTTATGTTATTTTATATCGAATGATAGGATTTGAAGAAACGATTAGATTATTGTGCTTATAATAACTAATACAACTTATATTGAGACGGCGTTAACTAATACTTCAACCTTTTCTACTGAGAGACTTGGTGTGTTAAACATACATTCATCAACTATCCGTTGGATCAATTTTACTTTATTTCAATTATGTTTAATAATTTTAGATTAATTTGATTTCCTTGCCTCTATTAGGGTATGAAAGTAGCAAGCAGGCATGAAATTCGATTGATATAATATTTATTTAGATTGAAGTTTTTATACGCAAAAAGTATTGTACACTTAACCAGTCTAAAGATATTTATAATCAATCACAGAGAGTCCCTACAGTAAATGGACACACCTCGTACACGAAGGCATAATTACTTTAAACATACATATAATTTTCATAGATATTCCCTTTGCTACAGATGGCATAGACGCGTACACATATTATGACATCACACACAGTCAACTCCAAAATAAACATTTGTCTATCACATCTCTGCCCTGGATTTGAACTCGAGACTTCGCAAACTGGTCTACGTCTACAAGGCGGTCTAATAACATGACCATGTTAAAGCCTTCCATTTATTTTTATCAGCTAAAATTGTAGATTCAGAAATACTGAATTATCCATCAGTCCTTGGAGGTCCACTGCTGGACATTGGCCTGGCCTAATTGCTCCTTTCTGACCAGTGCTGAGCCTTCTGAATCCAGCGTAAATACTGAATATTTTCTTATTTTTTTATGATATGATATTTCTTATTGTCTATGATAAGGTGACAGGTAATTGTTTAAATTCGGGGTCTTTGGTTTGTGATTTCATAATAACATTGTGTGTCACCATCGAAACAGGATTCTTAAAAGATGATCTATAATTATCGTAACTGTCACAAGAGGCATTTCAAATTAGTGACAGCAACTCCTTCATAAAATTATTTAATTGTCTCTCACACAAATGGCTACCACACGGAAAACAACATACCTGATCGCGACTTACACAAAAAGGCCACATATCAATAGATTCATGATCAAATGGTTAATGATTCAAGTGATTCAAATCGATCGTACGGATATGATTGAGTATGGAGAAGGAGGTGGGATGGGCTACGAAGAGTGCATGGGATGACGTCATGCAGAGCTAGTACACATGCAGTTATTGAATGCAACGCTTTAGTAAGATCTCGCTATCCATCACCAGGACTTTGTAATATATATTTCTTGAATAATAAAGATATACCGTAACTATACCTTTGAATTTCAGTGTAACTTTGAATTATAGTGTAACTATGAATGTTAGAGTAACTTTGTATCTCAGTGTAACTTTGAATGATAGTGTAACTATGAATTTCAGTGTAACTTTGTATCTCAGTTTAACTTTGAATCTCAGTGTAACTTTGAATTATAGTGTAACTATGAATTTCAGTGTAACTTTGTATCTCAGTGTAACTTCTAATCTCAGTGTAACTTTGAATTATAGTGTAACTATGAATTTCAGTGTATTTTTGAATTTCAGTGTAACTTTGAACTACGTTGCGCGGTATTTTTATTTCTATTACAATGTAACTTATCCCAACATATTTATGTAATGCATTTGTTGTTTTTCTTATAGCTAACTCAAAGAAAATACTGTGTTCAAAGTTAAACTGAAATTCAAACTTACCCAGATTGACTGTAATATAAAGTAATTATAATAATCGAATGACAATTTGTAATAACACTGGATCTTCTTCGTCTTCCTCGTATAAGTATAATTTTTTCGTAACTTAAAACAATATCATCTAATTACTTACTAACATATTATAGTGTTTGTTAAATTAATAATAATGTTGCATCACTTTACATATTAAATAATCTTACGTTTTAAAAGCTCACCTAATTTAATCTATAGATTTCACTATGTAACCAGTACCCTACTAAAATCGATGTCTGTAAGGAATCAAAAGAGATAGAATATAAATAACAATATTATCATAAAACAATTATGGGGTATTTCTAAAAACTAGGGTTAGTTAACTATTTTATTTTAACTGTAACACCTTTCCTAACCTTTGATTTAAATAAGATCACTTCAAACCTGGTAAAATATTTTAAAATCATATCTATTTAAAAATCTAAGGATTGTCTAACAAAACCACGTGCGAACAGAGATCTTACTACAGCTTTCTAAAACGAAACATCACTCTATGGTCGAATCTATGATTAGGCGAACTTTTTTGACAAATTAAGTGTTGCCATAATATAATACACTAATTTTAATAGTGATGGGGTAAGTGTCGATATTTTTAATCGAGTTATATGGCATATAAGTTTAAAAATCGATTTGATAGATTACATAGCCATTAACATTTGACAAATTCAAAGTTTTTACTCAAAGTTTTATTGTATATATTAAATCATATCACAAACTATATCTTTAGTCAGTTGACTTTAAAAGCGACATAAAAAATCGTATAACTAAACTACTCGTATAGCTAAACATCGATTATACCACCGTTTTTGCAACATTACTATCAAATCAAACTGTTCACCTAACCATCGATTCTCGTTAATCAGCCCTCCCCTCACCTTCCAAGCATTGCCACCATTGTTCGCCATTAGCGTCCACTCGTTGGCGCCAATCGACGCCGCCATTTTGTTGGAATAACAAGATGGCGACCGCGAGCGAAGGTTCTGGTAATCGTTGGGTACTTCGATATTGTTTCTGTAGCTATGCATCGATGCTATACTATGAGTGTGGGAAGAGCTATGGGGAATTGTTTGTGGCGTTGGAACTCGCACGGTTCTCTCCTCGTTCGCAACGTATATAGGCGCCGTGGGACGAACGTTCCATCTCGAAGACTCCGGGTGTAAGTTGTAGCTCTGTTAGGAACATCCATAAATACTTATACATACATAAAATAACCCTCCTACCAGTTAAGACTAAGAGAGATAGGTACGCGTTTCTAGAGATAGGATTCATTTCCAAATAGCTGGGTTTAGATTATTTTAATATTAAGTAAGTTAAATATCAAAGTAATTCAAACCACAGCGGATGCAATCTACTCGTATGTACCACCACACCACTAGAGTGAAGTTAGGAAAGATTGGAAGTTAATAAGTTAGTACAGATCAAAGCGTTAGTTGTGTTATGACACAGAAGAAAAAAAAAAAAACAAAAATTAACTTACCGTACAAACACAAAAGCGAATCGTCACGTCCATTTGTTAGTGACGTTAAAACACAGATAAAAAATGTTAAAACATAAACGATTGAGCTGTCTTTAACCAATTAGTTATACCAAGTGGTGTATTTGGTGGTCAATTAAAATAATTTGGAACAAATCCTATCTCTATGAAATGCGTACGAACCTTGTTGGACGTTTTGTCTGTACCCCTGAGGGTACCTGCCGCTGCCAGCGTTGATAGGGTTCCGGAGATGGGACATGGGGGCCGGTGGTTCCCTATCGGGTACATTGTGACTAAAATTGGACCCTGTCGCGTTGAGGGTAGGACCGAAATTGGTGGACGGTCCGAAATTGAGATTATCTTGGGAATTGCGCCTGTTTCTATGATGGTAGTTGTGGGCGGCGGCGGCGGCCGCGAGGGAAGCCACAGAGGCGTTGTTGATCACATTGTTGTTGTTGTGATTGTTGTTGTTCACAACGACATTTAGATTGTTGATCACTAAGTTGTTTGTTGTCGACGCTGACACCGACGTGCTCGCGGAACTCTGTTCAAATGTAATGGAAATGTTTGTTTTAACTCGATTCGATTATATTTATTACGAAATATGTTTATTACCAAGGCATACGCATGCTTATTGTATTTTAACATGGTAATGTATTGAGTATGACTAAATTATATAGGGGATACCATTGGATATATGGGATAATATAGACCCACCACCAGTTTCATGCAGGTTTAGGGATATAAGCAATGTATTTGAACTATTTACTGTTTGCAACAGGAAAAATATTGATGTACCAAAATAATTGCATATTGTATGGGGATTTCCTGACATTAATACATAATAATATACGTATCAACCCTGCATTGTTATTTAACCAAGCTATGCTACCCTTAATATAGACAAATAGCTACTATTTTAAATTTATTTACAATATTTTGATTTCATGAATGTTGATACGAGAGACAAAAATATAAAATAATTATACATATTTACTGCCGATCACCGTATAAACCAATAGAAAGCAACATTAACGTACAACACGATTTAATAATAATAATAATAATGAGTACCCATATGTTAATCAAGGAACACCCTTATGGAAATAGCCGGCAAACGAGCTGACGATACACCTGATGGTAAGTGGCTATCGTCGCCCATGGACATCAGCTACAACAAAGGCATCCGATGCGTTGCCGGCCAAGAAAGAGAGAAGAAAAAGAAAAAAGAACTGTCTCTCAGCCCCCAGCCGGAATACGACGAGTCGTTTGGCCGCTGACTCATGCTCAGGGGTGGTAGCTATCCAGGCAGGCTTCATAGAAAGATAATATTATATGTAACAATATTATTGACTTAATAATAATAACTTCGACCGAAAAAGGAATTCTTTTTAAAGAACTTCAAAACTACCTTACTTTTACTTTATTTTACATGAACATAATAAGACATTAAACTTACGTTTAACAATGGAAGTGTAAAAAATAAAATTGTTAAAAGTACATCAATACAAAAACATATTGATAATATCATCTTTATGCGAAGCCTTGCCACCAAGCGGGCCGACTTTCGCCTTTTACGACGCTATTATACACGGCATTGGGGTCAAATAAAACCGTGGGATATTTCAACATTTTCGACCCAATCAACTATCACGTCTAACCGTGACTCGTGAGTGAGTACCCTACTCACCGTAAGATATCATTAAGTATATACTGGGGTCAATTAATACCATGGGATGTTTCAACATTTTCGACCCTATTAACGTGTGTAACCGTGAGTACCCTACTCAGCGTAAGACACTATGTAAATATTGGTGTCAACCAACACCGTGAGATATTTCAACATTCCAACCCAACTATCAACCTGGTCACGTCTAATCGTATCAACCTTGTCTACTCACCGTAACATCTCTCGGCTCCACGACATCATCTTCCTGATGGTATCTCCGGCTGCGGACCGACCCGCGCGTGTCGTTGGAGGTGGCAGTGACGGCGTTGTTGACCGTGTTGGTGACCGCGGCCGGCTGGCCCGTGAGGTGCAGGCAGCAGGACAGCCAGGGGTGGCGGCGGGAGAGGCGGGCGTATTCTTTCTGGAACTAGAGGTTCAAGGTCAAAGGCACTGCACAAATTGTTATGTCGACACGCGCCAATAGATGGCGTTGAACGGGAGCCTGAATCACGCTTACGAGTGTATCACGGAGTTAGTATAAGTAAAATGTGAATTGTATTGAAATAGATTAGAAGACCATACAGTCCATTTGTTTTATTGGTTTCCAATGACCTATGGTTAAGGTACGGCTGCTAGTTCCTAGTTCATCCAGGCACAATCATTTATTTATTTACTAGCTTTTGCCCATGGCTTCGCCCGCGGTTTAGAAACGAAATTTTTAATTAATTAATTAGATATTAGTTGATGACTGTTGCTTCGCGCGCGTGGATATCGATTTTTTACAAATCCCGCGGGAACCTTGAACTATTCCGGAATAAAAAGTAGCCTATGTGTTAATCCAGGGTATAAGCTATCTCCATTCCAAATTTCAGTCAAATTGGTTTAGTAGTTGTGGCGTGATTGAGGGACAAACATTCAAACATCTTCACAAACAATCACATTAATAATATTGATAGGTCATAGGATTATAAAGAGAAAAGTTTTGATTTCTCGTTTGTTTGTTTGTAATGGATAAACTCAAAAAGTACTGGACCATTTTCAAAAATTCTTAGACCAATATTATCTAATAATTTCTAACGCCCCAACTCAGAGTAACTAACGGTTACTTAAATCGCTTCTTAACACAGAATTCGTATGATGATTCTTTATTAAGGAGCGATTTAAGTAACCATTAGTGACTCTGAGTTGGGACGTTAGTGGCTTAAACTATTTGATTATGATTAGTAATATTTTTATGTCATTAAACAAAAAACATGTTGCAGAACATTCTCTGCCGGGTCAGCTAGTTTATTCATACAGGTATCACTGATAAACTTATGTAAGTCATTTTTGTTAAATCTATCAGCTCGGAAAGGTATTCTGTCATGGAGAAGAAATGCCGAAAAATCTCCTCAGCACATGCTTTTTAAAGTGCATTAAATAATTATTTAATACACTTATGATTATAATCAATAAAAGCAAACGTACCGTGAAATTACATGGTATAATATTCGTTATTGAAATAAACAAAATTTCATCAAAATCTGTTCAGCCAATTCTATTATATTTTATTATCCAACAAAGTAATTATATTATAGTTTTAGACTATAATGTCATAGCTCTTTAGGCTCGATTATTAGTTTAAAATACCACCCAATAGTAACACTCACAATCTCATTCTGCAAGCAGTGGAAGATGAAGATGAAGAGTCCCTGCAGCGAGTTGAGGATTGTGAAGGCGTAGGCCACGCCCACCGTCTGCTCGTTGAGGTACAGCAGCCCGAATGTCCAGGTCAGGCCTAGGAGTACCGCTAGGACTATTGAGCTGTTCAGCCAGACCCTGGAAGTAAGACTTGTGTTAGATTTTTTTTATTGAGTATCCATGGTTACCTTATAAAGATGAAATATCTGGATGACTGAGCTTTGCTCGGTATTCAAATATTGCTTAACGACGCCATCTACTGAAGTAGCTCTGTGTCGTTAAAGCAGTTAGTTGCACCTAATAATAATAGTATTATCACACGCCAATAGATGTCAGGAAGAGTCAATGATATTGTAGCAGTTTTGCATTGCCTGAAAACACGGATAAAACGACATTTTCTAAAAATGAAACCTAGTTAGATCGATTTATCGCCCGCGAAACCCCCTGCATACTAAATTTCATGAAAATTATAGGCGCCGTTTCCGAGATTCCGAGGATATAATTATCTCATAGGATATATATATCCGATATATAGGAGGAGGATATATATATAACGGAAAATAGTTTTTCGAATGAAGTTCTGTTGTTAAGACAACTGACTGTAAGCAGCAATGAGTAGAAAAACAACTATTCAACAACGAAAACGCTTTTAAACCAACTTTGTAACTCGCTTTCTCTTTATCTTCCTCTGTCTCTCTCTATCTCTATCTCTTCTATATAATGTCTTCTTTCAACATCAAAACATTTTGATCACACACAGATTTGTATCAGTTATTATTATTTTACCTACTAACATCAGCAAAGATTTTTTAGATAGTATATTGGGAACATCCGTTATCCAAGAAGTTTATATGTACCACAGACCTGAAAAAAGACGGACGTAACCTTGTCTAATCGAGAGTGAAGCAAAGCAATGGCCGCTCGCTTTCGCACACATGCGTAATTTTTGATTCGCGATTGAAGCAGTGAAGTGTCAATGTGTGGGTGTGTGTACTTGTACGAATAGAGAGTTGGTATTGTTTGTTGTTGTTGTTGTTGGTATGGTTGGCCTCACTGAATTTATTGTTGGGATTACGTCCGTCCTTTTTTTAGGTCCGTGATATGTACATATTGATGAAGAATGAAGTGAAGCTCCAAGACCTTAATACGAAACATGTGACATGGGATGAACTATTTAGACCAATAGAGATGTTGATACTAATTGTGAATTAATATAAAACGTTTAAAGTATTAGCACAGAAGAAATAATAGTACTTATGTATTAGTGGTAACATTTAAAGACCTAAAATATTATTATTCTATCGAAATCAATCACAATAAATTGAATATCATTAATTTAAAATGTTAAAAATAGTACGCACTGTCACGTGACCTCAAACGCCATTTTGAGAATATGACGTCATTGTTCGTATTTTAAAAGCAAATTCAACAAAAGGCTAGTATTGAATATCGGTTAGTGACGTCACGTGACGTTTTTGGGAGGAAATTTTATACTGATTTCTGTTTATCAATTTTTGTTTTTAAATGGAATATTTTTTTTTGTAATTTTTTTCTGTGAATATTAAGGTCTTATCAATAAAATAAAATTGAAATCTAAAATTAGTCAACATCCCTATTAAAGTCACGCGATCCGTCTTCGAAGCTTTCCCTCCATACTTCTTTGTTGCACCCAAAAGAAATATTACTTAACTTACCTGATCTTGTAAAGTTTGGAGTTTTCTTTGGCCTTCACAGAGACGGTGGAGTGATGGCACATCATGTAGATCACCATCGCCAGGCAGATCCAGTTAGCCTGCAAGTTATATCATTTATTTATCTACATATAAATAAATAGGTTTAGAGAAAAAATATCTTTGTACTGTAAATTCGCTATTTTTTGTAGCATTCGACGCTATAAAACTCAAAGGGCAAATTTTCTGTACATTGATTTTTTTTTTTAATTTTGGTCAGGGGGCACTTCAATAACGTGTTAGAGCACAAAAATATTTTTTTTAGAATTACTGTCTGTCTGTCTGTTTGTCTGTCCGGGCATCATATGAAAACCCTTGAACGGATTTCGATGAAAATTGTTAAAGTTGTTACTAATACTCCGGGTCATATTTTAGGATACTTTTTATCCCGGAAAATTGAAAGGTTTTCCCGGGAAATGGGATGAAAGTTTGTATGGAATATTTCTAAAACATCAACCGTTCTGCTTCAAATTTGAAACAAATGTTCCTTGCTTAAATTGATGGAACACATATTTTTAAGTTTTTCAAATTTTGCAAAAAAAAAAGAAAAAAATACAAATTAATGTGAATAAGGTAAAACATAATTTCCGTATGCGAAGCTTCGGGCAACAGCTAGTGTATGATAATTACATGGAAAAGCGAATGGGCTGGGATAATGTTTCTTTCTATAAATATAAAAAAGAAAAGGAGAAAAAATTATTGTAACACGCAAATTCATGTTTTTCTCTAATGATGTATCCAAGACCGAGAACAGAAATTCAAACTCTTCAAGTCATCACTCATATCTCTGCCTCACTGGGAATCGCACAGGACCTTGGACCTAGACGGGTCATCACAGGGTTAACACAATAGTTATTTTATCAACCGATTTTCTTCCTTTCATTTGAAACTAGCAAACGATACAAATTAATACCGATTTTCTTTTAATTACCAATTATCGATTACCGATTTACCGATTAACCTCAGAACTCACCACAAGCACACACCCAACGGGCCCGACAAAGCTCAGTATAAACATCCGATCCGTCGTCAGCCAGCAGTGCTGACTGGTCCCGTACCCTGCAGGGTACGCGGCGGCGGAGGCCAGGACCACGAGCGCGGGGGCCAGGTAGGCCCCGACGCAGTACCAGCGCGCGCGAGGCCTCTCCGGCTCGAATACTTCTACGAGCATTGCGTAGAGGTGGAATCCTGGAATGGGGGGAAAGTTAGGTTAGATTATTTTAAAACTAGCTTTGCGTGCGTTTTCTAGGATAATAAGTATCCTATGTCTTATTCCAGATCATGGCCTACCTGTCTGCTAAATTTCATGAAAATCCATCCAGTAGTTTTTTGCGTGAAAGAGTGACAAATATCCATAAATATGATTTTTTTTAAAAATAATAATATAATAATAACGAAAAATTTTAAAAACCCCAACAGTTTTACTAACAGTAAACATAGCTAAGAACACTGTCGATTAAGTCACTTTTCAAACAAAAAAGATCACAATCAGTTCATCCGTTTGGGAGCTACGACGCCACAGACAGACATACAGATACACAGACACGTCAAACTTATAACACCCCTATTTTTCGTGGGAGGGTAAATCTATACTAATATATAAAGAGGAAAGATTTGATTTTTTGTTTGCATTGAATAGGCTCCGAAACTACTGAACCGATTTCAAAAATTCTTTCACTGTTGGGAAGCTACACTATCCCCGAGTAACATAGGCTATATTATATTTTCAAAAAAAATTAGGGATCCTTAATAAAACTCCAATAATGTAACCCAAGGTGTAAAAAAATAAGAAAACCGAAGCAAAGCGAGGGCGGTTACTCGTAAATAATATATGTACTGTTAGACGGAGTATCGCTATGACGGATAACGAACATCACTACGCTCGCGGCGATATGTTCCATCCCTAGGAGGAACTTGACAGCTCGCGCTTCCCGCGCTTTGATAGCGACACGAAGTTTTTATAAGCAAATTGGATTGAGATTTAAATGATACTATAAGTATTCCTATTAGTACTAATAAGCTAACGAACAAGGCAAGTCAAACACCTTGTAAAAACACAAGTAAACATTCCCTCAAGAAACATCCAAGTGAATGCAGCCAAGAGAAGTAGTGCAATAAACTGAGAGCCAGTTCTTTCTTTCTTTTTCTTCTCTCCTTGACCGGCAACGCATCGGATGCCTTTGTAGTCGATGTCCATGGGCGACGATAGCCACTTACCATCTGGTGGATCATCAGCTCGTTTGCCGGCTATTTCCATAACAAAACTCCATAGAATAAATAAAAAACAAAGGCAAGTTGGGGCATTCCGCCACAACAAAAGTTGAGTGTGTTCTTTTTTTACCATATATCGCAATATAATTTATTTCCTTTTGTTTTGTTTTAAGTAGTATAATTTTAATTTAATTTTGTTATGAAAACTGGCGGAGTAAACTTTTTCTAATCTATTCTATCTATCTTGTAACACAATAAACGTACCCTCAAGAAACATCCAAGCGAAAGCAGCTAAGAAGAAGTAGTGCAGCAGCCCAGCGATGATCCCACAGAAGATCCGGTCCTGTGTCTGGTGGATGCCGAGCATGAAGATCACCTCCGCGACGAACAGGCACGCGCACAGGTTCTTGTGGATCAACACGCGGTCGGACTGGAATCAATAGGTTTTAATATTAACAATAGTTTGCATGACTATAAAAAACAGCTTAAATCAAAATGCATTAATTAATTTTTAACGCAAAATAGACAGATATTTAACTACGTGATTCTACACCAAAAAGTAGATATCGGTGAAATTTTCAAAAATGCTGAAATAGACAGCTTATTAGGTTAAACATAAACATTCAATATCACCAGATTTTCAAACAAATTTTCAACCCTTTTCGAATAAAAAATGTTTACTGCGATTGAAAGTAAAATCACACCATCTGGACTTGCGAACTTAATAATGAAACTACTAACCTTCATATTCCTAAAGCATTGAAACACGATGATAGCAGCCAACAGCGCTATAGCAGATATAGCACATCCGATGAAGGTGATCAGACTGAGCGCCAGGTCATGTGTGGTCCCAACGTTAACCCCATGGACGTCCATGAGGATAGCGAAGTTGGTGAGGTGGGAGCACGCACATTCTGTGTGGGTTAAGTTGGACCACTCTACTTGGCAGCCTTCGGGGGACCAGCCACTGGAAAGAAAGAAAATGAGAGTTGAGAAAATTTAAATTGAGAATTGAAAGAAAATGAAAAGAAATTGAGATTGTTCAAACAAAATATAGTTTTATATGATGAATGTGGAAGAATTTGTGTGTAGGTTTGCATGCGTGTGTGTGATTGTTTGTGTTTATCTCTTTCTTTTTCTGTCCCTCTCTGTCTCTCTTTCGCACTGTGGGTGTTTGAGTGTTTTTGTATTTATGTTTGAGTGTATGTGTATGTGTTTAAATGTAAGTGATTCTAATTCTTCATACACTGGAGTTACTACTTCAGTAAAAAATCATTATTAGTAATAAATTCCCAATATTCTGTCTGGATTCAAATCTAGATTTCTCTAATTTTAAACGTTATGAACAGTCAGCAAAAGAATTAAGTATGCAGGACATGATACAACATCGTTCCGAAGTGTTTAATGTTACATCATATTTGTTCAGTCATTGGTAAACTAAGCTAAGCAAAGCTAACTCATTTGCTGATGGTTCTCCATTACATTCTCTAGGATGTATTAGGTCTACCAATCTGCACTTAGCCAGCGTGGTACAATATAGCCTGTAGTCACAGACCTAAAAAAAAGACAGACGTAACCTCGTCTAATCGAGAGTGAAGCATAGTAATGGCCACCCGCTGACCATGTGTGCGTAATTTTTGATTTGCGATTGAAGCAGTGAAGTGTCAATGTGTGGGTGTGTGTACTTGTACGAATAGAGAGTTGGTATTACTATGGGTGCTTCACTGAATTTGTTGTTGGGATTACGTCCGTCTTTTTTTTAGGTCCGTGCCTGTAGTATTGTGATGAGAGAGCAGTGGGACAGTGTGAAGTAGAACTTACTGCAAGGTATAATCCCAAAAGACACAGGCAGGGTTGGTGACGTTCTCAGTCTTGAGATGCTTCATGGTCAGCCGCACCATCTGTGATAGTTGGATGTGGCGGCCATTGCCGAGACTGGCTGATATCACCTGCAAATATACATATTATATTAATAACTAGACTAGATGACCCGGCGAACTTCGTATCGCCTAATAAACTATTTTTTTTTCTAAAATAAAAGTAGCCTAAGTTACTCCTTGTTACATCAGCTATCTGCCAGTGACCACTCAAAGAAAGTCACTTCACTTTGCGACTAACCATCGTAGAGTCAACTTACCCTGATGATGCTCCGTTTCGGGGCGAAACACGTGTTGGTGCTGGTATGTATGTTGGTATATACTTTTTATTATTGTAGTGCATGTTTCCGTTGTGGGAGGGAGGGAGGTGCCACGCATGTCTTAAAGTATATACCATCATACAAGTTATCCGCGGATTGTTGCAAAGTAGACTAATACTAACTTAATAACAATGGATTTCCGCAAAGTAACGCCTGATACTATTAACTATATTCTGCTCTTACCTTAGAATTCAGCACCCAAGTAACATTCCGTCTCTCTCTTTACGGCGTTTTGCCAAAGATGAGCTGCAGATCTGTTCTAGAACACTATGCATCTCTCTCTTACCTTGGAGTTGAGCACCCGGGTGACGTTCCGTCTCTCTCGCTCAGAGTTCATGCTGGTGGGAGACACGGGGTCGGAGTACGCGAACTGCGGCGTCTTGCCGAAGGTGGGCGGCAGGATCTGTTCGAGACGGTCGAACGCGAAGAATACGATGCGGACGAGGTCGTTCTGGCGGTTGTCTGTGGGGAAAATATTTGTTTATGAAAACTGTCGACATAACTATACATTTAAAAAAACAGATAGTTTTATTAACACTTGACATAGTTAAAACACCTATCGAACAAAAAACTAAATAAAAGTCGGTTCGTCCATTTGGGAGCTACGATGTCACAGAGAGACACACGACACGTCAAACTTATAACACCCCTCTATTTGCGTCAAAAGCAAATGTAACATTATCTAAATTAATACGTGAAGAGAAAACTTTTGCACTCATTTTTAGGGTTCCGTAGCCAAATGGCAAAAAACGGAACCCTTATAAATTCGTCATGTCTGTCTGTCTGTCTGTATGTCTGTCGTAATCCGTAACCCGCAGAAAACATCGATCAAAGTTACAATGAAGTACAAGAACTTTTATATTATGTTACTTGCTGCTACGGAACCCTTCATCGGTGAGTCCGACTCGCACTTGGCCGCTTTTTTAAACATAACACGCGTAGGAGTCTGAATTTTGGCACAGTTAAAGTTTACATTAGGAAGAAGTGCCTTAGAATACTTACCGCAATCCCATTCCAACATACTGGGGTGTCGTAAGAGGCGATAGAAGCCGGCCCGCTGTTAAGACTTCACTTAGGGATTATGTTATCAATATCATTATTAAGTCATTAATAATATTTCTGGTATTGTTATTTTTTCCAGAAGCCTGGCTGGCTAGCTACTTACTGAAGATTATGGCTACATAGAATATTGAAAACGGCCGTAAATACTCCTTACCAAGTAAAGCTGCTTTAGGTATCGTGATAGTGTCTTCGGATGCCTTCCACTGCTCCTGAGCTATCGTGGATGGAAAGGTTTCGTCTTCCACATTCTTCACCTCCAAAACCCTCACGGACAAACCTGAACGTGAATTATCAAGAGGTAAATAAATATATTAAATAACGAATAAAGTACAAAAATCGTGAGAACCCTACAAATATACACATACAATCGTAAGTACCCTACAAGTAACTTATAAAATCTTGAGTACCATAATGAGTATCCTTCAGGTTACTTACGATTTTCACGGAATTATTTAATGTCTTCAATAAAGTTAAAAGCATATTTCTTTATTTAATTACTTTTAAAGGTAGTACATTAAGAAGTTAGTTTTTGGTCAATGACAATGTTTAATAATAACGTTAACAAAAAAAAAACTCACAAATATTCTTAACAATCTGCAGTATAGTTTTCTCTTTGGTGACGGCGTCGGCTAGTAGGAACGCGTTTTCCTCCAGTTGCGTCAACAATGCACTGGCGACTCTGTTCTGCGCGTCTGTACTAAGGTCCGACCAGGAGGCTCGTTGGCCTTCTTCTAGAAGGTTGGATCCTGGGAAAGGTAACATGGTCAATCAGGACGATATGAAATGAACTAAGCTATAATCTCGATTATACCATGGTATAGCCCTATCCGTTATACTTTTCGAAAGAAAATTTATTATGTTCTTTTCATACAAAGTTTAAATCCATACTTTACCCCCATAATATTTATACAAAGTCTTAAGTAGGTACAATCAATTCTAAAGATATTTTTTTTCATCCAACCGATACACATTTCAACCCCTACTATACGCCCTTAATTTCCCATTTGTCATCAACATATTATAATAAACGACCGCTTTTTCACGGATGGATATAAATTATCAGTTTCTCAACACCAATAAGTAAAACCTTACCAGTTTTAATAACCCCCAGTAACATATCAGTAACAATAGCTTCCCGCTGCCTGGGGTCGGGGAATGTCTGGACATTCTGCGACATGCGCTGCGCCAGCTTCTTCATGATGCTGGTCGTGGTCATCATGTCTCCACCGTATAGGGTCTTGGATGATGTCACCTGAAATTATGTCGTTGAGTTATACATGTAATTGAGTTGGTTAGTAAACGCATGAAAAGAAATGGATCTGGTCAATGAAAATCTTAGTAAGGAACAAAAACGATTGATTGATTAATCGATTAACCAATTGTTGGATTAATCAATTAAATCCACTTCTGGGATATTTTTGTGTATGAGGCAAGAAAGAAGGAAGACCAAAAGTATGGCTGGAAATAATAACTAAAATAAAGTGGCTTATTTGCGCCAAGCGTTTGACCAATTGTTTGATTAATCAATTCATTAAATTTTTGGGTTTCTTGTATATCATGCAAGAAATAAGAAAGACCTAAAGTATGGACGGAAGTAATAATAAAAATAAAGCGTCTTACCTGCGCCAAGTCATTGCTGATGCTGAGGAGTGACTCCCCCTCTCTGACCCTGGCTTCGAGACTGTTCAGCCACACAGATCGACACTCGCTCAGGTCTGGCGTAGCTCCATGCCACTCCGGCACAGAGTCCGCTGAAAACATGTTCAGGATATATTATTTTCATCAAAATTATACACAAAAACATTATAATAATGGTGATTTATGTCATCTCAACAATTAGGTATAAAACATTACGTGACTGTTAATTCTTTGACATAAAATATGTTTACACAATTATATCCCAAAGATTCACTGTGTCATGAGAAAAAACATTTAACTATATCTGTCACATAAATATCCACCCTGTCCGAGAATCGAACCCCGGGCTTTGTAAGTAAGGTCAATACTTACTATAACCTGGCCATAAAGTCATCAATTCATGGCAATCGTTGTTGACCTATGCTAAGTGTTATGATACGAGAAATACTTACAGTAAACAATTTCTCCACTGCCCATATGGTTGGTACTGGTCATCTGTGAGTCAGAGAGGCTGGAACTACCTCGATAGTCGATTAAATGTTCTGGTGAATCCCCATCGCGTCCTAAACAGTCATTAACCATTAAGTACATCCTATATGATATGCGATCATCAAATCTTGATCAAAATCGACACAGCGTCAATTAATTTTCGACAGAATCAATTAAAAATCAGTAAAAAAATACACAAAAAATAAATTTATTACTGTACTAATACTTATATATATACATCTTATAATATTCATCTGTTGTTTGTTGTATTTAATATTGCCCGAGATAGCGATTAACAAATTAATTATTGATTGATTGATCAACCAATCTATTGGTTAATCGATTGATGGATGGGAAAAATTGTTTGATTGGTTAAATGCTTGATTGGTGTGCCATACAGTTTTATTTTACCTTTAAGTAAAGCCTCAGATCCGAGTCGCCTGATCAATTGTAACTGTCTCTCATTTGGTTGATCCAAGCCCAGGTCTTGGTAGTTCTCTCCAGACTGAAGACCAACGCCGCGTCTTCGAGGCCTTTCTTCTTCTATATGTTGATGGGATTTTAGTGTACACCTAGAAACAAAGATAGATTACAACTGCTTATTGTTTTGTGCCTTTAATTGATCATTCGATCGACTTGATTTGATTGATCAATCGTTAGCTGTATTGATTGATTAATTGCCTTTCATTACTTGAGAAGCAAAAATAAAAATAAAAAATAGTATATAAAACAATTTTTTTTCTATAAATAATATACTACGTATATAAAGAAAATCTAACTTTTTTATGTCCTATGGTCAGTGGGCACCGTCGCCCATGGACATTAGTTACCAAAGGCATGTAATGTCAAAAATTAAATACCTTGGTCATGCCAAATGTTCAAAGAAAGAAAGAAACTTCCATTCTACTTACTTCCACCTAGCTAACCCAGTGGCTCCTCCAGGGCACGGTTGGACGGTGTAGGTGCCAGCGACCGTCCAGTTCCAATGCAGGCCTCTAGCATTCACTTGGGGACAGTAGGCTCGTCTGCCCATTGTTGGTGTTGCTCCCGTGGCTGAGGGCAAATACATGATCGTTTATAGATTAAAAATAATTTGATTGTAATTAAAAGAAAAACTTTTTATGTCCATGCCATTAAGGACATAATTAAATGCATTTAATGATTGTTTTTACAACATTGCGTATCTTTTATAACGATGACATTTTTTTATTTACTTTTGTATTTTGTACAATTTAATTTTATTTTTATACACATGAATGGATAAATAAATAAATAGCGCTTCACACTCATAGCCCCACACTAGGATTCCCTGTGTCGTGGGTGCCATGGACAACACACTAGACAAGGACATTCACACCCAGACCGAGATAACAGAAATTCGAACTCATCATTCAAATTTCTGCCTCGCTAGGAATCGAACCCAGGACCCTTGGTGCGGCGATCCGGCACGGTAACCATTGCGCCACACGGGTCGTCATGCGTCGTACTAAGTTATATGTATATTTGGCTAAAACTTTATTCAGTTACCACAAAGTTCAAAATAATAATTAAGGCTATATTTGGTCTATATTTAGTAGGAGCGAATTAAATCAAGATATTAACTTACAGTAAGTTTTCTGAAAGTCATCGTCGACGACAGTTTCGATCGGTCTATTTTCTTTGGGTGTCAAATGTATTGATGGAGTCGGTTCTAACTCATCATCTTTGGGCGGCCAATCTGTCACAGGAGCTGGAAATATATGCATTTATAAATTAAGGGAAACATTGTGTTGGTAAGGATTTAACGTAATTTAAAAGAGATCAAAATAGCTCTGAATCGGATGAAACTAGATTTTATAATTTTTCAGTCTAGCTAGATACCACTCTTATAAAAATGAACCGTAACATTCTTTTTATAGTAATGGTTGTAGAGATAGTTAATGACAAGTATCTCGACTCTTTTTTGATTATTTTAAAATAATAACAATTTACCCCTTTCCCCCTCTAAATTTGTTGATATATCGACATAATTGGAAATAATATCGTTTTGTATTGTATAAGAAATTTATTAACACATACATTTAGAGAATGTTTGTTACAATTCAACATATTTCTTCAAGTCTTAAGTTTGATCTGATGTACAGAACACTAATTAAGTTACTGTACTCTATAGTGCACTTACGAATTTCTACATCCTTATCCTTGTGTGGCTTTTCATTCTTTGTGATGTCTGCTTCCACTGGTTTGGTTTCTTCTTTGACTTCAGGAGTATTTTCTCTTGGGTTCTGTGGAGGCTCCCGTTCAGATGACAAGTCTGGCTGTCTTGTAGTGGTTTTCTATTACAAGAAAAATAAAACAATATACCTCGTTGTATTGTAAGGTTTTTAATTACTTTTAATTATCACGTAAACATTGCCTATAATTTATCAAACTTCAAATTAAATGTAACTGTTGTAGCGTTTAGTTTTATTATAAATCTGTACAGATATTAAAATTGCAGTGTGATTCTAGACATTAAATAATATTTGGAAAATCGGCTGTAGGTAATTTAGTAATCAGGTGTAGCATTGGAATAATTTATAACCTATCTCAAATCAGTAGATTTTCTATTGTCGTTGAACTTTTTAAAAATCGAAGGCTATTTAGTTGAACTCGGTTATTTTTTGGTAATATGTTGATTACTTTGGATCTTGGAAAATAATATTATAAACTTGAACTTTAGATTATACAAGGCAATCTTACCTTAGTCCCGATATTCCCCATTTGCACTTCAGGCGGTAGTGTGATATGAGGCCGGAAGGTGGGTGGCGTGATGACTGTGGGTTTCTTCTTCTCCTGCTGAGTCTGGACTGGGCTCTTGGGTACCGGTGGCGCTGATGACCTCCACACGGTCGGCTGGGACGTGATCAGCCAAGGTGGTGATGGCCGGTTGGTTGTACTCGTTGTTGAGGCTGGAAATATTATAAAGGCTACACTCACAGCCTCACACTAAGAATCCCTGTGTCGTGGGTGTCATGGACAACACACAAAGACAAACACACACCCAGAACGAGAACAGATATTCAAACTCTTCATTAAATTTTCTGCCTCCTTATGATTCGAACCCAGGACCCTTCCGTAACCATAACCACTGCGCTATGCGGATCGTCGATATTGGTTGATTAATCTTTACGGAAGCTTTCATAGCCTGGCTTATGTTGACCTTAAATGATCGGCTGAATTAAGCAACAGCAGGCGTTTGGATAGGTGACCGCTAGTGGCAAACATTTCTTGAACGATTCCGTGCTTCGGAGGACACGTACAGCCGTGGGTCCCGGCTGTTGTCGTAAGATAACAGTCTTTCAAAGCAAGCATGAGAACTACTAGCCACTAACCCCTCCACCAATTTACACTGGAGCAGCGTGGTGCTCTAGGCATCCTCAAGAGGAGAGACCCGTGAACAGTAGAAGAACATTAATGGGTTGATACCTCAAACAAACTTTAACCGCCCATTTTGACCCTTTAGGGGATGCTCTATCAAAATATTTACCTGATGTTCTTCCACACAATATAAGGACACTGCTTTTCAGAATACCTCCCCTACAGGTAACGTGAGGATAAATTTTTTATTCGTCGCGTACCCTATAATGTGGGGTGTCGTTGAAAAGGTCTTCCAAATATGATGAATTTACAAGAAAAACTATCACGGCTATGTTAGTATATGTAGTTAATGAGTAATAATCGATAAACTATTTCGAACCCCTACATTGCGCTTGGCCTGATACGCACTTGCCCGGTTTTTCTTTTCGTTTACTTAACCTATACGTGTAGTTGGGAAGCTGTTATCTACTTCTAATATTCTATCATATGGACTATTTAACAGTAATATAATGGAGTTGTTTATGTTATTACCTGGTACGCATTGGTAGTGTGCTTCGAGATATTTTAATGTGTTTGGACAGGGATCACCGAACATGTTCGTACTGGCTAGTATACTGCAATTTTGGTGCATGCTGCATCTGTGAATTAAAAAAAATATTATCATTAAGGAAGAAAGGACTGTCGTAGCATGAAGACCCATTGATAAACATGCTTCCAGTGGGGTCTTAGGTTTGACTTCTGGCCAGAGCAAAGTATTATGTGACGGATGAATTTTGGGACTTTGGGTGGGTTTCGTATTCAACTAGTATCGAACTTTTCATCTCTTACGCCTTTACTATGACATAGGAATAACTTTATGAAGTTAAAGGATCATTAGTCAGTGTTTTTCCACATAACTGTGTTAAATAAATCGCATTTTCTAGTATTTTTCGTTTTGAAAAACAGTTCAGAGTATGATGGGATTCAACGTTGGCCCTGCGGTGGTTATTGAATCAAGGATTCAGTGTTAAATGCAATAAGTCTGATCCGGCTGTTAGAGACAGGTATTTAAAGTTTATTTTAGAATATTTTAAAACGTCAGTGCATTGATCTGTAAGTTGAAATAGTAGATTTGTAGGTTACTTGACACTTTGGTCGTATGTTTAAATCAAATTAAAAGTTGAGGCAGAAATTAATAACAATGCAATTTATCTTACGAGTTAATTTGCCTGTTTGACTTTTATACAAGTAGTTTTTTTTTGGACATAGCCAGCAAACGAGCTGATGAGCCACCTAATGGTAAGTGGTCATAGCCACCCATGGACCACCCATCTTATGCACACCGATGCTTTGCAACCCACGAAATAAGAACAGAAAGAAAGAACTATAGAGATATATTTATTGATTAATGTTTTGCAGCGATACCCATCTATCTACACTGCCTGTCGCTATTAAGATTCAATTTAAATAAAGCGAAATTTTCATCGCTCCGAAAATTGCTATGAAAATAATTAGATAAATGACCCGCGTAGCTCGCGGCACGACGCACCGTAATCATTGGCCAAGTTCGGCTGACGAAAATGAAATATTCGTCACGCCCTAGTTTATCGCGTTAGCAGCGAGATTGCTTATGAAGTTCCCAATTTTCACATAAATAGCTCGGAAATTTGATTTTCCCTTCTATAGTTTCCTATTCAAAACTCCTCCACGGATTATGCAGGTCGTTATGTAGGGTCATTTAAACTACAGACCTTATTAAAAAACCACAACATTAACAAAATAAATTGATAACAAAAACTACACAACAAGCGATCTTATCATATCTTTTGAGATAAATACAATGCTGAGTTAGAAATGCAAGCTTTATGGTTAATTCGTTACATTATTATATACATTATGTAACATAGTCCTATTCAACCAAAAACCACTATTCGCATGTGTGTATCTCATGTGAACTACAGTTAGAACATTAGCTGTAAATTTAAATAGCTAAAGCACAAAATCTAGTCTAAATTCAATTGTCTTTATTTGAAACACATTGCACGCGCGCTCGGCGCTGCCCGTTAAACCAAACTTTCCAATTACGCTAAATTGTAACAAATTAAAACCGCATGATAGAAATTTAAGCCTCGAATAAAACATGAAATTTCACCTTTGATTATGAGTTGTATGCACTTTCCGTTATGCATTAATTTCTGCGTAACAGAACATGTAATTAACTATGTAGTAATATTGCATGATCGACCAAATTTGATCCTTTTTTCCTTTTAAAACTGTACTTTTTAAATATGGTCGGTGATTATGACCATTCTGGTACCAGTGTAACTGGACTAACTGGCAAAGCATTACATACTGCACGCGCTGTGGAGTACAATATAATATAATCTAAAAGGACAGTAATTTTTCACTCTTTCATACTTTAAGTTTTCATTATCGTTTAAACAGAAGTCGCAATTTTTGGTAAGCAGTAACTACTACTATTAATTCACAAGCAAATAACACCTTTGTTTATTTTAATTAACTATTAAAGATAGTAAAAGTTATATTTTGCCTTTTCCTTGTTGCTTTCTCGTTTTGATCGACTTCAATGCATTAAACGTTTTCTGTTTACATTACACGATCATATCGGAAAGTGCAATAATACCATTATTTTATCTAATATTCCCATTTCGCTAAGTTCACATAATCCGTGCTGTCACATACCACACATATTTCGGTCGTGAAATGCTAAATTACTGTTCAGAGAGCTATCGGATTTAGGAGACGTATTTGCCTAATTTAATGTAAATATACAGAGTGATGTTTAATTAAATCCGAAACACAATCAGCTTGTATCATCGGATCGGAGACAAAGGCGTAAAGGATTGGGATGTTAATTCAAACCTAATTTGGTTTAATTAAGTGTGTAGTACCCACATTCTGAGTTCTCACACTTGATTCGGATTTATGCGAAATCGAAATTGTATCTGAATGTTTGTTGTACTTGTTACAACCTAATGAACCCTTTGTGTCGGCCAATAGGGACGTCGAATTGGTGCGGTGAGGGTAGTGGCACATTTTCCCAGATCTCTTAAAGCATTTTGGGAAAAGCCTTAATGTAAGCATAAAACAATTATTATGTAAGATATTTAATTAGTTATTTAATTAGCGGTTGATTAGGCATGATACACTAATGTCCCAACTCAGTCACTAACGGTTACTCAATCGCTCTTTAGTACAGAATTTGTATGGTGATTCTTTACTAAGGAGCGATTAAAGTAACTGTTAGTGATTCTGAGTTGCGGCGTAACTGTGCTCTCTGCATGATTACCACAGCGAGACCATTAATTTATATTTACAGTGCAACATCCTGTTGAATAAATTTTAGGCACTGTTTCCTCCTTGACCCTTCTATTAGAATCCAATTATTTACTAGTGGACGTCAACTACACAAAATTCGAACGAATATGAACATTAAATTATTGGGGTTCAATTCAAATCATTACTGAGTTAACTTCGTCGTTCCGAGTAGGTATACATTCATTATTGTTAGGTATCATGTTCTTTTTATTATTATTCAATAAATACTGCGTGTATGTTATATGCAATATACAATAATATATACTAATTAATATACTTAATATAATTATATACTTATATATTTAATTATTTATTTATACTAATATAATAAAGAGGAAAGATTTGATTGCTTATTTGCATTGAATAGACTACGAAACTAATGAACCGATTTGAAAAATTCTTTCACTGTCGGGAAGCTACACTATCCCCGAGTGACATAGGCTATGTAATATTTTCAAAAAAATTAGGGATCCTTAGTAAAATTCCAATAATGTAACCCAAGGTGTAAAAAAATAAGAAAACCGAAGCAAAGCAAGGGCGGTTACTCGTATGCAATAATGCAATAAATAATAAGTGCTGAGGAGTTTCTTTACGGCTTTTCTTCTCCTCCATGACAAAGCACCCTTCCGAAAAGCTGGTGGATAAAAAATTATGACGTACATAAGTGTATCAGTGATACCTATGTATATGAATAAAATATTTTGACTTTGAATAGGTATGTGTGTGCTATGTTGTGCCTCAAATGTTTTTTCTTTCTTTCTTTCTTTCTTTCTTTCTTTCTTTCTTTCTTCCTGTAAAAGTGACATTTACTACCGTATCAAACCATAAGACCATCTTACCTGCTATGCAAAACCCGTAAGCTCTTAGTGGACATGCAGTTGACGCTCCAGTCAGTGTTGCCGTGGTCGTTGCAGATGGTGATGGAGAACCTGCCGTAGTTCGCTCTGATGAGGTGGATCACTGAGCCTTCTCCGCAGCCGATCTTCAAGGTCTTGCCTTCGCAGGCGTACGCTGTCTCGTATCTTGGTTCTGGAAAAGATGATGGTCATATTAAGAATGAGATAAGATATTCGTACTCATGAGGTGCAGGTGGCATGGCACTTGCAACCTGATAATTGTTTGCCTAGTTGGTAGCGACCCTGCCTGCGAGATGCGGGGGGTCCCGGATTCGATTCCCGTCCAGGGCAGATATTTATGTGACAGATAAATATTTGTACTCGGGTCATATGTGTCGTCCATGCCACCCGCGACAGGTAATAACCTACTGCGGTAGTATGAGTGTGTTAGCGTTTATTTTTGTATTTAATACTCTGTAGAGTCTAAATCTAGACTACTAGATCTTAGGATCTCAATGCTGCAGACATATTTCGGGATAAGTAACTTTTTTAACAAGATTAAGAGTACCTAGCCAAAAAATTTAACCCGAGCGAAGCCACAGTTTAAAGCTCATATTTAAAAGAAGTAATTCGCCACAGGTTCCATTACGCGCGTTGTTTAACCTAAAACAGAAGCCATACTACCACCACTCCTTGACCGTCTGTATGTCAAAGCTCTTTTTCCCGAAAACAATTTCATTTGTCGTTGACGAATTGACTTTGAAACTAATACCATACCAAATACGAAGAAATCTTCTTCAATTCTAAAGAGTGTTTACTCACCTTTTAAATGAACTACCACTAAACATTGCAGCGGTGAATAACGTAAATTTATTTAAGTATGTACTGCTGTTGAAAATATCGTTAATAATAGGGTGTGTTCGACCAATTTCTCATTAACTATAATTCCTAGAATCGACTGAGAAATATTTTTGCATATTTCGATCAAAGAGACAGAAAGGTCAAATCCCCCTTCCGTTTCCATTTTGGTCGGCATCAGTGATGCCTTTGAAGTTGCCGATATCCAATGGAGACGATGACCACACAGGTAATATCAAGTGACTCGAAAAAAGTTGCAGCAAAACGAACTCATAAAATTTCCTCTTTAGAACTTCCTATAACTTCACAGATGATTATTCTCTTCTTAATTATTTTATTAAACCCTACAAACACCCAGTAGGTATACACATCAACAAAGCATTACTAATTCCACCTTTAAGTCGTGGTAAATGGAATAGCTTGGAACCCATTAGTACTATTCAGTTTTCGGAAGTTTGCTAAGTTAATCCTGCGAAGGAAGTTCCTTCTAGATTACAAATGTCTTGGGATTAATTAGCGGTCCCGTAAAATCAGGTAACTAGAGGTAATTGCGTTTACAAATCTGGTTTGTTAGATGTTCTTTGTCAAAGTATTGAAGATATGACGGCAGATGGAGGTATGGCCTACAATGAAAAACACCAATTGAAAGACGTAGAATCAGATAAAAGTATCGTTAACAACACAAAGAGAAGACTTAAAAAAACGAATGGCAAAGAACGAATTTGTATAGTGGAAAATTTTAACGTTATCTAGAGGATAAAGACATATGGTGAGAGTATTGGTGATGAAAATTATGAACATGATGATTATATACCCCAGGGTAGGCACTTAAGAAGTTTTACACTCGATTCCTGCATTTATAGATGTTCTAAATGACATTGATCGAAGTTAATTAAATGTTTATTAAAGTTGCTTGAATGTGTTTTGTATACCTAGAAGATGCCCCCTGTCGTAACTAAATTAGTAAGTGACAGTTACTTAAATATAACTAGGTAGTCGTGTTTAAAGTCGAGATCTACTTCGTGATTGCACTAACCATTTAAGACCAGGCAACCTTCTACATCCCTATTCTCTTAAATAAACATATTATGTCTTTCTATGAGTATCTGCTAATCATTAATACAGCTAATGAAATAATACCAACACAAAAGATAATTGGTTAAGACGAAGATAAAGGCAAAGGCGTTAATAAATCCAATTCAAAGCTCTGAATAGTATTCCATTGTTTATGTTACATCAACTTCACAAGATTAATATTGGGGATAGAAATCACGAAATTACTACACGGTCGCGAGTCATTCTTTCATTCCGCACCTTTTGTGCCCACAAAGCTGAAAAGCGGTATTCACCCAGAACACACCGTTCACAATAAATCCAATTAAACGCCCCCGATATTGTTCATCGAATCGTTTCGCCCAGAAACCATTGGCCCATTCAGAACCCGGCGATCAATGGACGACAAAACGAAAACTGTCGACTCAACGTTTCATAATCAATTTCTGAACGATTCATCAGTCAGGAAACAAACGCAAGAATATTTTTCAAAGTTTTCGTGTACATTGAGGGTAGTTGGCAGAAATTGAGCTCAAACGCGAGCGAGGATAGGATCTAAAGTGCAATGGATGACTTCCAGAGAAGATTTATCGTAGCAACTCCATGGACGGAATAAAGGGTGTTAGGTGTGCATATTCTTACGATCGATAATAAATCTGGGCAAATTAATGGCGGCACCGACAGATCGTTTAGCGTGTTTCGCTACGTCATACAACGAAATGAGGGTTTCACTACATAATACACTAAAGTGGATCTTTGGGTAGGGTTGCTTGTTAATTGGAAATATCGATAATTTTCTACAATGTCAGTAACATACATTACGCGTTGGATTAACGATATATTTGTTTTTCTGGTTTAAAAGCTAATTCACTAGAGCTAATACTAAATGTATACAATACTAGCGCTCTACCTGTGGCTTTGCCTGCGTTTCCCGGGGTAAGAAGTACTCTATATCTTAGTCCAGATCATGTCCTATCTGAGTGCAAAGTTTCATGAAAATCCGTTCAGTAGTTTCTGCGTGAAAGAGTAACAAACATCCTTGTGATGTGTGTATATCTATACTAATATATAAAGAGGAAAGATTTGATTTTTTGTTTGCATTGAATAGGCTCCGAAACTACTGAACCGATTTCAAAAATTCTTTCACCTTTGGGAAGCTACACTATCCCCGAGTAACATAGGCTATATTATATTTAAAAAAAAATAGGGATCCTTAATAAAACTCCAATAATGTAACCCAAGGTGTAAAAAAATAAGAAACCCGAAGCAAAGCGAGGGTGGTTACTCGTATTAACATAAATACGAGTATAATCAATGCCTTATTTCTAAACCAGTTTTTTTAAGAGTTTAAAGTAATAATTCTTGACAAAAAATGACCGACTTCAAAATTAGGGATAACTCCAAAACTACTCGTCAGATCTCGCTCAAATTTAAGTGGGACCACATGACAAGCACCAGCTTTTGATTAAAAAAAGAATCATCAAAATCGGTTCACCCAGTCGAAAGTTCTGAGGTAACAAACATGAAAGAAATACAGTCAAATTGAGAATCTCCTTCTTTTTTAGTCGGTTAAAAAGGGAACTCCGTGAATAAACAGGAAAACATTTTTAGGGATAGCCGTTCGAACTCAGTTCCTCGTTTGAAAATAACTTTTGTGTCTATTTTGGGATCATTGAAGAACACAATAGCATATCCGTGGCGCTGAATAATTAGTCAAAGAGAGACTCACAATCGATAAGAAACTATTGTCCCTCGTTTTTGCTGTAGACAAAATAACATTGCCATTAGTTTCCGTCTTTTAGAGTCAGCTGGTCTCTGTATCACTGTGATGTGGGGATATAGGGTCGTTGTTGTAGACGGACAGTAGGGCAGAGCTACTAGTCTCCGAAAATAACTATTCAAACACAGGTAAGGTGTCAAATGAGACGTATTTTCTTTTGCTTTATTTATTACTATTTATATCATACATGTACGTGAATAGATTGATAATGCTACGATAATTACTCTTTATTTATTTATTTATTTATTTATTTATTTATTTAAGGCACGTCAACTAGGTACATAATATGTTACATTATTATAATAAAGACCAAAAAATTATGATAAAAAACAAAACAAACAAAAAAAACAAAACTCTTAACAAATGTTACAAACTACTGGCAACACTACCAAATCTGGGGGCACGGCAGTGCCCCCGCCAAGTCGAGCAAAAAAGCGGCACGGCCGTACCATCCTTTTCTCGAAGCAATTCAGGCCATTTTCGACCCCCTATAACTTCGTTGTGGATAAAGCTAGAAGCCTGAATTTTTAGTAACCAAGCAGGCATTGTATAAACACGGTATATTTCAAATTTCATTCAATTTGAACCAGTAATTTAAGAATTATAACTAGTCAAAGTTTCTTAATTTCGTCACTCACTGACTGACTGACCGATCATCAAAACTCTAAGGCACTTCTAGCAGACATAGAAACCTTAAAATTTGGAACACAATTAGTGTTGAGTGTATAGATCAAGGAAAAACTAAAATATTTTGCAATTTCGGTCTAGTTTTCTAGATACATCAACTACATAAATAACTTTGTAATCCCATATAAATATATAGGATTACAAAGTTACATTTGCAGTTAGTGAATCGCTATACCTGTATATCAAAGTAACATTTGCAGTGAATGAATCAGTGTACCTGTATATAATATAATGGAATTATAGGTTTAGATAGGTACCTAGATATAATTATATTCAAAGGTAACTTGTAAAAGGAAAAAAGTAGAACTATCTACAAAAAGAAATGAGATGCCATCAAAAACAAAACTTGTAAAAAAAACCAAGTCTCGCAACTCAGTTCTTCTACCGTAAAAAGTTGTGAGATCCATGTAATACCAAGTCGATTAATTTATTCAGTTCCTACTTAAGGGTCCTTCTGTTTTAAGTTATTACGTAATTAGCTAACCTAACAAGTAACAACATCTTATATTGACCATATTATCAATATTAAAAATCTTTTATGTTTTAAATAAATAGATTGACTTGGCAATCGCATGAAAACACACCTACACACCTACAAATAATATGTAGGTATTACTTGTGAGATACATTATGTTTTCATGCGATGGTCAAGTCGATCTATTTATTTAAAACATAAAAGATTTTTAATATTGATAATATGGTCACTATAAGATGTTGTTACTTGTTAGGTTAGCTAATTACGTAATAACTTAAAACAGAAGGACCCTTAAGTAGGAACTGAATAAATTAACCGACTTGGTATTACATGGATCTCACAACTTTTTACGGTAGAAGAACTGAGTTGCGAGACTTGGTTTTTTTTACAAGTTTTGTTTTTGATGGCATAAGTCTTAATGAGACACTGATGACTCTGATTTTTCTATATAAGCGCATGTAACGTAGAGCCGAGATCATTCGGTGACAGTAACAGGTGTAAGGTGTTACTCTGCCCAAATATAATCATACGGAAAGTGATTAATTACCTATTTTATATCGGCCATCCTACCCACCTCTTAACACAAACTATGTTTATAAACGACTAAATAAGAACGTGCTAATGAAATAAGATTGTGATCTTCCGTATCACGCCTCATCGCCTAGAATCTAGGTCCTAGACTGATACATGAGGTACCTGATGATATAGGTTGCTATGCCTTTTAATATCTTGCACTAATACCTAGGTATATAGTTTGGTCTCATCGGTATTCCTATTCGATTACAATGTGGGTTGACACTAAGTTGAGGAGGTCTTTACTAATTTAATCACTTACCCATCCAAGAATTCCCGCGTACCGTCAGATTTGTAACGAACGTAACAACGTAAAAACATTACGTAGATCAGTTAAATTTTGAACCGCAACCCACCCAAAACTCAGACCAACGGCACTCAATCTTCCTTATCGGTCGTATAATTGAAATAATAAATAAATGCATATAATAAGCCATACCCAGAACCGCAGTTATCATCAAAACCCAGAGCAATTAATCAAAACTTCAAGAGCGATTTAATGTCGCAACAGATTACTGATAAGCCTCTCCGGCTCGCGATAAATTATGTCCACCTTACATTGGTTGGCTTGTTTTACAAAATATCCGCTGTTAAGGCAGTTGCTGTAGTATCGGCGAGTAACAGCGTTGGGTATAGAAGCTAACGTGAACTTGGGAGAACTGTAAAAGTTAATAACTATTACAAACTTAAAAATTAAAAAAAAAACCCGCCTGCCATCTAAACACCTATAGGACATTTATGTAATTGATAACTTATACTCCCTTATTTATAAAAAAAAACAAGCAGTTATAACGCTCATAAGAACGCTCATAAAGTGTTTTGTTTACATCTATACATCTATACAAATAAATAAAATTGGAGTGTCTGTTTGTAATATTAAAATAACCGCTTTTTACTAAGTGCATTTGGATGTACAAAACAACATTTTTCACAATTTTTGTCTGTCTGTCTGTTTGTTTCGGCTAATCTCTGAAATAGCTGGACCGATTTTGACGGGACTTTCACTTGCAGATAGCTGTCGTTACAAGGAGTAACTTAGGCTACTTTTATTTTAGGAAAAAACGCATGTTGCAGAACAACGTCTGCCAGGTCGGCTAGTTGATAATAAACACAAACATTCTGTAATATTACACACTACAAGTTTTAGAATCATGCCTTGCATACCTAACTCTTTTGCTCACTGTACAATGTTTTAATTATCTTGCAACTAGTACATTAAAAAAATGACGTGCATAAGTGTATCAGTGATAACCTACATGAACGAAAGATTATTTCATTCCATTTCATTTCATTTCAGTTCATTTCATTTCATTTCACTATAATCATTTGTAAATGCTATTTTCCCTTCCTCTCCCCAGTTCTCCCCACTGGGTGTTCAATCAATAACCCAAAACTTCTTTCCGGAAGTCGTTAGTAGCTCGAAACCACTATTTAATATCAAAATAATTACCTCCGTAATACAATAACTATTTTCAATGTTCGATTGTCGTTTAGTTATAAATGGGAAACAATTATACATCAATGGTTTCCAGTGTTCAGATGACTTAATTATTAAGATACGAGTAACCGCCCTCGCTTTGCTTCGGTTTTCTTATTTTTTTACACCTTTGGTTACATTATTGGAGTTTTATTAAGGATCCCTAATTTTTTTGAAAATATAATATAGCCTATGTTACTCGGGGATAGTGTAGCTTCCCAACAGTGAAAGAATTTTTCAAATCGGTTCAGTAGTTTCGGAGCCTATTCAATGCAAACAAAAAATCAAATCTTTCCTCTTTATATATTAGTATAGATAAAATTTCGATTAATAAATTGTAAACGACAAATGTATTCTTGGAGAGTTCAACTATAACAATAATTGAATGTAACCGTGATAACCGTACCTAATCAATAGTAAATGTAAAATCTTTCGACACTTGGGATGGTGACTTCTCCACCGATCCGCACTGGAGCAGCGTGGTGGAGTATGCTCTAGGCCTCCTCGAGAGGAGAGACCCGTGCCCAGTAGTGGGCCGTTAATGAGTTGAAGCCAAGAGAAGATTGTAATTTTTTTTCTTGTTTAATGTCAGTCGTGATTTTGATGCCACATATATTTGTAGATGCAATTTATCATCAGCTGCCAGAAATAAAAACCATTGAATTTCTGGATCTGGCTCCAAAGAAGTTTCCAGTGATTACTCAGATTCGATGAACTGCTTCCTTTATTAATCCTATAAATCTATAGTGAAGTACCCCACAATAAAAGAGTAAGACATTTTTAATTTTATCGACAATCATTAAGCAGCTCTAGCTCTATGCAGTACAGTCACGCGAAACTGCACTTTGTATCGATAATAAAGCGAATCGATACGAGAAAACTATTCAAAATCACTCCAGAACAGCGCCTCGTATCGCAAGATCTTTAACCAACCCCCAACCCTCTAGGGGTGGTAAATAATAAAAATGATTTATTGGTTACGTCCAGTACTCGTTATAGGGGTCGAAAACAATTTACAAGGTGTTATAGAAGGGATAAGGTAATTATTTCAGAAACAAGCCAGTACTGCCTTCCTAGTTTTAACTGGTTGAAGCAAAGAACGATTCGCAAAGCTCTAATTCAAGTATGTGTCAAAACTATAAATTTCGGAATTACATTAAAGTTTGAATTTTAAGTTTCTGTGGTGGTATATGTAACTACGCAGTCTGTCAATAAAAATACAATATTCAATTTATTTCATGAATTAAATAATTTTATTTTCTCTTTCTAAATGATTTCTGTAGTTATGGTGGTATATGTAACTACGCAGTCTGTCATTAAAAATACAATATTCAATTTATTTCATGAATTAAATAATTTTATTTTCTCTTTCTAAATGATTTCTGTAGTTATGGTGGTATATGTAACTACGCAGTCTGTCAATAAAAATACAATATTCAATTTATTTCATGAATTAAATAATTTTATTTTCTCTTTCTAAATGATTTCTGTAGTTATGGTGGTATATGTAACTACGCAGTCTGTCAATAAAAATACAATATTCAATTTATTTCATGAATTAAATAATTTTATTTTCTCTTTCTAAATGATTTCTGTAGTTATGGTGGTATATGTAACTACGCAGTCTGTCAATAAAAATACAATATTCAATTTATTTCATGAATTAAATAATTTTATTTTCTCTTTCTAAAAGAATTGTGTAGTGAGAATTGTAACTTCCTAAGCTCACGTTTATTCGGATACTTGTTACTGCAACGCTGCCAAATTTCAATCAACTTTATGAAATATACTTTAATAACACCTGGAGCACCGACATAAAAAAGAACGGACGTAACCTTGTCTAATTGAGAGTGAAGCTGACAGCTGACAGCTCGCTTACCATGTGTGCGTAATTTTGTAATTTTTGATTCGCGATGGTGTCAATGTCGTAGCCGTATGGTGTCAATGTGTGGGTGTGTGTACTTGTACGAATAGAGAGTTAGTATTACTATGGGTGCTTCACTGAATTTGTTCTTGGGATTACGTCCGTGTTTTTTTTACGTCCGTCACCTGGAGGCGAACAAATTGAAGATTGAAATGAATTGCAAGTATTTTCTTAGAATAGAAGGTAACAAATTATAATAAAATTTAAATAGAATTTAAGTACAGTAAAAGAATTCAAACAACTTAAAATACATTACAAAATATAATAATAGCTATAAGCTCTATAAGCTGCCAGCACAACAAAGGATTTTCTCAGAAAGCCTGTATGTGCATTGTTTACCTATGTATTGCATATGTGTGCTGTCTTAAACAGTATCACGGCCATAAACAAGCTAGTGAGAAGCTAAGTCTTCAAATATCGCGGCCAATAAAATGAAATAACTATGTTGAATGCCAAAAGTGCCATTTTAAACATTTCTCCGGAGCTTTATTTCAGCTCAACCGAAAGCTTTTCAAGATGGCGGCGCTCTGAAATGAAAATCTCCTGTCATGTCGAAAAATAAAAATATATTTCCTCACCTCGGGGTAAAATATTCTTATATTTTCAGTTGCATATGGACGAAAGAGCTTTTTGCTTTTATACCTAGGTCCACTAGGATTCCAGGCTTAATGCACTTGAATCTAGGTACTTTTAGTGCCCGCTTAAATAATTGACTCAACAAAACTGCATCTTTGGGTTTATTTTTTAAATTATAAACTACTAGAAATATTGCATTCAATTTATTCCTACATGTTTTGCAGGTGAAAAATTACATAAGCCAATTAAAACTAAATTGCCTGTAAAGACTCGCACTTTTCACAGCGACTGTACTTTGTATGAAAGGATTAAAAATCTGATGTTTATTTGTTGATATTTCGTTAAAATGCTTTTCTAATGTAATAATACTATAGGCCTTCAACTTACGGCCACTTCCAGACCGGTTTAGTGACTGACAATAAAGTTTATATAATCCCATTGTTTGCACCATGTTGACATGTCAAATGCCTTTCATTATTTCATACAGAAGCACTTATTCGCAAAGTTAAACAATAATTACATTCGTATTTTACTAAGCAATTCCTTTTCAAACGCCCTGTAAACTACCCTACATTTCTCAAATTAAATTACCAATTTGTTTCAACTACGCGTTGAACCGTATCCTGTTGATGTAAAGTCCTATTTCGCTCGCGCTAACCGAATAAGGTAATAAGCCCGTATCATGGAACCTCGTTAGTGAATACATGTGACTGTCATTTGATATCCGGACACCGTGCCGTGTGGATGTGCTCGCGAGATTTTATTTGAAATTAAATTTTATCCCTGCGGTATACGGTTGAGTTTCATCTGTCTGTATCCAATGCAGAATGCGGCTTTTGGTGATTTAATTTTGTTTGCCATTAATCGACGCGAGCGGTGGCCTACGGGATTAGATGGAATTTTATTATCAGAATTTTACGGTGTCTTTCTAACGGGTCTGTTTTTTCGGATATACAAAGTGTAATAAAAATGGCGGAGGCTGTAGCCTAGTTGGTAGCGACCCTGCCTGCGAAGCGAGGGGTCCCGGGTCACAGCCGCGTCACTATTTCACATGTGAACATTACGAATAGTATCTTATTGATTATTTAGGTAATTCTGATAACTGTTCAGTAAACTTAGTAATAGAACTTTCATATATGTATATACCTATACTGTGCAGACAAGTCCAGAACTCTTAACAGTCTTGAGAGATGGGGATTTTAAATGCAATATAAAAGTATAGACAACAATATAAAAACAACAACCCGGTTCGATGACTAAGCGTACCCAATGATGGCTTAAATAAAACTTGAATGAAACTTATTAAAATAAAAAATAACGCTACACAGCCATAGCCCCACACTAGAATTCCCTGTGTCGTGGGTGCTATCGACAACACTCACACCCAGACCGGGAAGAGAAATGCAAACACATCATGCCTTCCGTCTCGCTGGTAATCGAACTCAGGACCCTATGAATGGTGGTTGATACCCAACTATTGCACCACACGAGTCGCCAACCAACAAAAATTAGCCACAAAAGGCCAAACTGCACATAACTCGCCTCAGAGCTAGCTAACAGCTATCAAAACGTAACAACTCTCCAATAAAAAAGCAGCTCATGAAAAATTCATTCACCATCACCGCCGTTCATAACAAAGATTTGATAGACTCGGAACCCCATAGACGTCATAAATTACAACGCTGGTTACGTTGTATCCACGGTGAAGTGACAAATTGAAAAAGCGTTTTTATAGTGTATTTTATGGCTTCCCACCGCATCCGCGTCACTTGATGTCACGGAAAGATTTTTCCCGCAATTTTAGTGGCAGGTGATACACCGGGCTTTATAAGTGAGGCGAGTGAGCCCTTGGATAGTGGCACTTTGCATACGTAAACATTCGACTTTATGGTAACCTTTCGAGCCTTAAGCCCGAAAGCCAGGTGTGACATGTGTTAACATTTTTTATGTAAATAGAACGGGCAGACGTGATGGTAAGTGACCGCAGTCATAGACACTCATAGACGCTTTTATTAGATTTCCTCATTTATCTATCTAATCTAATGCCTTTAAACGAGCAATTCTTGTTAATTATATTCTTAGAGTCTCGGAAACGGCTCAAACGATTTTCATGAAATTTTGTATGGAGGGGGTTTCGGCTAGGATTCAATTTTAGAAAATGTTGTTTTATCAGTGTTTTTAGGCAATGAAAACTGCTACAATAGACTCTGTCTGACATCTATTGGCGAGTAGCAACACTAAAGCTACTTTAGTAGATGGCGTTGTTTGCTAAAAAATACCGAGCAAAGCCTTATTTAAGAAGGTATAACCAGGCAGGAAAACCCTCTCGGAATTGTTAAAGTTAATATAAATAATCAACAAACGACGATGGTAAATGGCCACCGTCTCCATGGACATCAGCAACACCAAATAACATCAAGAAAGAAAACTGAAAAGTATTTAACGTCATGAATAGTAATTATTACTCAGTTTGCTGTTACTACAGTTATTAAGTTTTTACCAAAGTCTCCAATGGTTTAAATTGTGTAAAGGATCAGCCTGAATTAGTGGATGGATAGTTTATGCCCTGGATTAGACGTCTTAGCTCAGTCGACCCAACAGAGGATTACAGAGTTCAGCCTTGGGACAGGTGAATGCCACGGACAAATACTTACGGAGTCCTAATGTTTATAGTTTGACGGAGATGTGAAGACATGTAAAATTTTAATGAACTCAAAATCAAATAGGGTGATACTTGTCTATAATAGAGTAAGTTGGGTTATACCTAATGTGAAAAATTATATATGACATGTATGTGTAAATTATATATGTCTTATATGTCATATTTTGTCCTGATTTGTCTCTACTTCAGATATGCCCTATCAGATTTTTTTATGTTTATGACATCTCCTCGACCGACGCACAATAAAATATTATATTTTTCTCTCAGCCACTCACTTGTCTATTTCCGGATATGAAGAATTGATATCATGCAAGGTTCTGTTAAGAGAGAATTTACAATATAAGTTACAATTTACTAATGCTAGGGGCGTTAACAAAGTCACAGTCACTAACGGTTACTCAAATCTCTCCTTAGTAAAGAATCACTATACAAATTCTGTATTAAGGAGCGATTTAAGTAATCGTTAGTGACTGAGTTGGGGCGTAAGAATCCTATGCCCTGGTGAAGTTTCAATGAGTATTCAACTAAATTTGAAATTAAATATGATTTACTAATTATCCTATAGATATTTTATAAATAGGTATACACTCGTGGACTTATTGCACTATCATTTTAAGGTGTCATTGGGAAAAGCAAATGCAAAGCAAACTCATCAGCACTTTTTTTTAAACTAATATAACTTACAAAGTTTCGAACCACCCTTTGGTTATTTAGTTTTAAATACCTGCCATAAAGTGGACAATTCCAACATTATTTCGGGCGTCGCTTTCAAAGCGCTCAAGTTTCGGCCGTGGAATAAAGGTAATGACAATTTTGGTAGCGTATGCGTTCCGTGAATTAAATTATAAAGAATTTGCATATTTTCCTCTAACCCGACGTAAAAGCGCCGCTCCTGAGTGTTTTAGAAATGTTTTGTATGTTATATATGCATACTATATGGTCGTGACGTTACCAAAATTCTGTAAGCATTAAATAATGGCAATTTGAAGACATCAATAACGCGTTAACAGAAAGCTACCCGAGAAATTAGCGTGTGTTCTATTGATACATAATATTAACTGATTTATACAAATTGGAGTAGATACGTATTGCTTTGCTTATCCACAAAACATTTGCAGCGCCTCTACAGATCAAAGTGGATCTTTTTCACATTTGATATTATGAACAATACGAACACGGAGGGTAGATGATGAAGTAGCCAATTATATTGGCCATTTAACGGTGATTATTCAACTACCAATAAATAGATCACTCATAGGCCTCATAGCGCCCCACACTAGGATTCCTTAGGTCGCAGTTGGCATCGACACCATAAGAAGACAAGGCTAGCCACAACCAGAAAACAAATATTAATATGTCACATTAACACCTGTCCTCTACCAAATAAATAAACGCTAATCTATACTAATATATAAAGAGGAAAGATTTGATTGTTTGTTTGCATTGAATAGGCTCCGAAACTACTGAACCGATTTGAAAAATTCTTTCACTGTTGGGAAGCTACACTATCCCCGAGTAACATAGGCTATATTATATTTTCAAAAAAATTAGGGATCCTTAATAAAACTCCAATAAGATGTAAAAAAAATAAGAAAACCGAAGCAAAGCGAGGGCGGTTACTCGTAAATAATAAACGCTAACACACTCATACCCCCGCAGTAGGTTATTACCTGTATCGCGAGTGGCATGGATTACACATATAACACATCACAGTAACACCCACGACAAGAACATAAATATTTATCTGTCACATAAGATCCCCGGCCGGGAATCGAATCCGGGACTCCTCGCTTCGCAGGCAGGGTCACTACCAACTAGGCTATAGGGTCGTCTCTCTCTTATATCTCTGGCTATTACCAAATATCCGTGAATCAAACTCAGATCCGTCAAAGGTCTCCATGAAATCACAAAGCTATAGCTTTCGAATGCAGGAGATAGCTCGGCCAATATGTCTGGTTCTAGACATCGGGAATTCAGACCACAGTTGAATTTTAAAAGATTTCTCGCTTTAAATCCGACGGTAACTGGACGCGTTGATCCGGACTGACGGCTCGATCGATCCCGGATCGGACCGGACCGGATAACCGTCCGGTATGACCAGAGTTGCTAGGAAATCCCCGTCAGAATATTCATGAAAGTTTTTAAAATAAATGTCAAGATTTTGCACACAATTTACAAATATCGCAGGTTGAAAGTTCGACAAACTTGGAGAGTTGGTTTTGTAGATTGATACTTTTATTTTACAGAATATAATTTTATTCGTATTTAATGTATAAATAGATATTACGGAATATTTTGCGGTGAGTAAGTGTAGTTGTATTTTATTAATATAAGCAATGCTGCCTTGTTCGCGAGACGTCATGATAACAGCGGAAAGTGCAGAACTAAAGGCTAGTCTTTAACCTATCCGCAACCGTTAACCGCAGTAGGAGATATCCTAATAATATTTTAAAAGTGAAAATTTCTGAATATGTTTGTCACTCTTTCACACAAAAACTACTGAACGGATTTTCATGAAATTTAGCACACAGGTTGACCATGATCTGGAATAAGACATGGGATACTTATTATCCCAGAAATCACGCGCAACGCCGCAGGCCGAGCTCTAGTCTATACATCTATACAAATAAATAAAATTAGAATGTCTGTTTGTAATATTAAAATAACCGCTTTTTACAATTTTTACAATTTTTGTGTCTGTCTATCTGTCTGTCTGTCTGTTTGTTCCGGCTAATCTCTGAAATGGCTGGACCGATTTTGACGGGACTTTAACTGATGTAACAAGGAGTAACTTAGGCTACTTTTATTTTAGAAAAAAAAAATAGTTTGTTAGGCGATACGAAGTTCGCCGGGTCAGCTAGTGTTAATATAAACGTGTTTGCCGACTCTAAGGTAGTGGCACCGATTACGAACGGGTTAAGAATTACGACTCGAGTTACTAGGTTTTTACGAGTTGGAAAACGCACCGATTTGCTGAAATTCACGCGAAATTCGGCCAAGTTCTCATTGTATTACCCTCTAGAGGTTTTCTGAGATCTGAGATTCCTCACACATATAGGTATGTAACTTTATTATACGATATTTCTATCTTCTATAAGTAGTTACATATACATAGTTACATATACTGAGTGATTTATCTCAGCACAGCCTTTAATGTAATAATTTGCAACCTACGATTTTCTAGATATTGTTATTCTAGAAAGGATTTTTCCAAATTCTACTTTTGAAACTTTTTACATAAAAAATCACAGTGGCTGACAATAATAATTATTATGCACAAAAATCTGTATACAATATAACTTTTCTACTATTGTTTACCTTTAGGTACCTACTATAATATGTTTTTTACAAACTTGATCAAAAATTATTTTATTTTGTAATTTGATACTAAGTATTTCGATTATAACACATTTAACCCAATCAAAAAGACGGAAACTATCCAGTTATGGGGATTGAGCTAAACCTGCTTAATAACGGAGATGTTATCAGGGTTGCTATCGTAAACATATTCTATCTACAGTGCCTCTGATTGTCGAATACGATTATTACGAGCGAGTGGACATGTTCACCTAATTGAGACGTCTACCCTACACGCGGCAATGAAAAATATGACATATTGCATTGAATTAAAGATGAGAATTGAATGTAGTTTTGTTCCCAGTAAATCGCCTACTGTATCGCTGTGAGCTAACAATGAGGGGTGGATACGGAAACGAACCCTTAAGGGCTTTTTTAACAGTTTTCGACGATATATGCACCCTCCGGTCACGTACGTAAAGGAGCTTCCTGTATAAGCGGTTTCATTTTTCTTCGGCACTTGAAGATGGTTTGTGAGGCGGTGGACTTTTATGGCCTTTTTCTTATAAATAGTGGCCGTTTTGGATTTCTGATGGAATTTTCTGGACATTACTTGCGTGAATTAAATTTTGCTTTAATGGTATTTTTAAATGGTGACAAAATTATATGTAAATAATGTACTCACACCCCGTGAGAAGGGATATGTTCTCATTAAATGTATTTTAAATTTATTTATCTAACATATTATTTTAATCGCAATCTTACTTATTAACTTAACTACTTATGTTATAGGTATGTACGTGTTTTATTTTTTTAATAAATATGTATACCTTAAAATCATTTCAATCCGTAATGTAGGAAAAAATTTGCGCGTAGATATGCCTGAAACTTAAGAAACCATCTTTATTTTGTAAAAATAAAACTTTAACTTATGTTACGTACTTTTGCATACTCACGCAGCCATGGCGGTAAATTGTATTTCTATTACACATCGATATAAAACTTTCACTTTATATTAATGACATAAAAGCCAATTATTATACAATTCAATCCGATCTCCCGGAATAAACTCTAAGATAAAAGTGCGTACGTCCACTCTACACCAACTACAAAAAGCGCAGCATCCACGATACACCCTCAGGAAACCTGAGGGTAGCGAGTGCAGGGGCGTCCAAATAAGATTTTTTCCTCAATCTACGCCGAGGGACACCGATACAATTTGCAATGTAACTTTTCGTCACACTACTTTTTTTTATTGTTTCGCTTCTCGTGGATATGAACTGTCGGGGTTTTCAATAATTTATTACCGAGAATTGGGAAATAGTAAGACTTGTTTAAAATATAGCCATTTGTAAGTAACGTTTAAGTAGGAAAAAAAGGAGTTACTTGCCGCTTCTTTTTATTGGACAGCTTAGATACTAAGGACATTATCCATCTAAAATAAGTCAGATAAATATGTACATGCTATTTTAGTAATTAGATTAGGTACAGTGTTAATTAAAATAAAATCATCAACTTCTGGCGAATGGACCAACGTATTCCTATAGTTTTTTTTATAATATTGTACAATATACGTACTGCTGTAGTGCTCAAATGAAGACCACATTATTTAATATTATTACACTTTCATACTTCTATTTCCCCCTTCTATCACGTACAAAAGTGGAATGAAAAGTATATGGCCTTTAAACCTCTAGCTTTAGAAACTATTTTCGCCTACACATCTCGTAATGCCAGTTTCCACCCTTCTTTATACGGTGCCGAAATTATTTTTCAAGTGTTAAAGGATCTTGTGAGATCCTCATGGCCATAAATATGGCAGTTTGAGCCATCAAACAGCTTACATTTCAATTTGACTGCTATATGATTTTAAATTTTGAGCTTTTGTTTTGATACACATATCAAGAGAAATTAAAAAAATTAAAAATGTTATTATATGAAATAAATAGGTATTAACTTTGTATTAATAAAGAAGTACCAGGTATTGAATATATATTTTTTTATAATAAATAAACGCCCACATAAATAAAATTGCACTCACATCCACGCACTAGAAATCCTTGTCTTGCAATTTTTTATGGAAATAGCCGGCAAACGAGCTGACGATCCACATGATGGTAAGTGGCTATCGTCGCCCATGGACATCAGCTACAATAAAGATATCCGATGTGTTGCCAGTCAAGAAAAAGAGAAGAAAAAGAAAAAAAGAACTGGATCTCAAGCCCTTGGCATGGACATCTCATATCATCAACATAACCGATGAAAACTATAGACTTATGTGTTACGAGTAACCGCCCTCGCTTTGCTTCTGTTTTCTTATTTTTTACACCTTGAGTTACATTATTGGAGTTATATTAAGGATCCCAAATTTTTTTGAAAATATAATATAGCCTATGTCACCCGGGGATAGTGTAGCTTCCCAACAGTGAAAGAATTTTTCAAATCGGTTCAATAGTTTCGGAGCCTATTCAATGCAAACAAAAATCAAATCTCTTCTCTTTATATATTAGTATAGATAAATAAATGTCTGTCAAATCCAGGATCTTTCACTACCAACTAAACTTAAGAGTCTATATTATTTTAGCCATTAGCATATATGTAATAAAGCATGAAAAACCACAATCTTGCACTAAATTTAGCAAAAATAAAATTTCTTAAACTATGAAAAACCTTAGCAACATCTAAAGATTCAAATATAAATTACCAGGCAACCATGAATTGAAGACAGTCCAACACTTTGTCGCACTAATGCGAATGCGTTGGTAGCACTCTTAACCCGTCGCTTACCGTAGGCATTCGTAGTCCCTTAAGGGGTCTCAATGACCGCAAGTACGCAAGGGTTCGCGCTCAAGTTACGAGTGTTGGCTCATTTTCACATGCGAGAAAAAAAAATTGTCGCTATTCCAGCCAGAACTCGTTTATGGTAAAGAGTTAATTCTTGGTGAATTAGGCTACTGACGGTTTTATGGTTAAAAGTTAAAACTATTTGGAATTAAATTTATTTGGAAATAAATTTGGAAATAATTTGGAAATAAATGTAATACTAACAAATATGAGTCTTTGTTACTTGAAATAAAAAAAATTATTATTATTATTATTATTTAAGCCTTAAATCAGGTTTTTTGGCAGTCATTTGGATAACACTTGTAGTAGATTCAAGTTTACTTTACTTTAGTGTCTCATTCATTTATAGGAAATTTTTGATATCTTGAGATACATCATTGCAATTCTGGTAGAGATCTCAAATTTTTCGAAAATAAAACTTTGCCCATGTTACTCGCTGGCAACATACCTTTAAGAGCGAAATAATTTTTGAAATCGTCGTTTTTGAGTTTATCCGTTAAAAACAAACACTAAAATCTTAAACACTGTGAAGCCAGACGAAATTAAATTTTATTCGAAGTTAGATTTTACACTCAATTCGAAATTCAAACTACACCATTGCTTCACCAAATCCCTACCATGATTAGTCCTGGAAAAAGAAGCAGCAACATTCTCTCAAGGATTGCCTATGTTAGAAAATCCTTTAACATACCTCTCGACCGCGTCATAACTCGATCCTACAACTGACAATAATGGGCTATGAATGTTTCTATAAAAAATAATAGGTACGTTAAGAAACAAAAATGAAAACCGAAAACTTAAACACAACATAACCATATTAACCATCTCACTTTACACGCCAAGGTACAGTCGACCGCATAATTCCGGTGCGGATCAGTGACGGCAACTCGTGTTACAACCGCACGACATACGATGCGGGCTGTACTTTATGGACATTTTCATGGTTTAATGTATACCCAGAAAAATGTGGTTGGGTATGTTTAGTAGAACGCTAACGGCTACGATATTTTATAACTTTGAATCTCACAAATTATTCTGATTATGTTTGGTAGTTGTCCTTAATTAATCGTGTATACGAGAATTTAATTCAATTTGTATTAATACATTATCGGTTTGAATCCTGCACGCTTCTAATCTATACATCTATACATACAAATAAATAAAATTGGAGTGTCTGTTTGTAATATTAAAATAACCGCTTTTTAATATTACAAATACTAAGTGCATTTGGATGTATACACGGTACATAATTACATATACCAAAACCAAAAATTTCACAATTTTTTTCTGTCTGTCTCTCTGTTTGTTCCGGCTAATCTCTGAAATGGCTGGACCGATTTTGACGGGACTATCACTGGCAGATAGCTGATGTAACAATGAGTAATTTAGGCCATTTTTATTTTGGAAAAAAAAGTTTGTTAGGCGATACGAAGTTCACCGGGTCAGCTAGTATTAAATTAAAAAAAGGAAATGTTTACTTCTTCAGTGAGGGAATACATCGTGCAGAAACAAAACGCTAAAGTTCTCCATTCGCCAATATTATTAAGGTGCGTAAAATCTGCAAACCTGCATTTGAGCAGCCTCGTAGACCATGGTTTGAACCCCTCGCATTATAACAGATTCGACCTCAACAGTCGGACAAAATTATGGATTGTGATAATGATACAAGCAATAAATAACTGAAATAGGTTAAAACGCATCTAGTCTTAAAGCTTAAAAGCATAAAAGCCGTCGAGGAATAGTGCCAAGTATTCGATCATTACTGTTTTCATGGGATTTCCCTTAGAGGGGAATATCCACGCCATTATACCTACAAAAAAGCTTTTAGTACGGGAAACTTAAGGTAACACAATGGTCTATTATAACATCGGCTCCATAATGGACCTTGAGGGCTTAATTCGATTTTCAAATGGGAAAGATTAATTACCGAAATGTTTTTTTCCACTAACACCCCAACTCAGAGTCACTAACGGTTACTTAAATCGCTCCTTAGTAAATAATCGCCATACAAATTCTGTACTAAGGAGCGATTTAAGAAACTGTTAGTAACTCTTGAGTTGGGGCGTAAGTGTACTTATTTTCGGCCAGAATGTGTTCAATTAGGTATAGCAAAAGTAATAAAAATAATGTGACGTCGTTACGAATCGGAAATCATGAAAATCAACGAAAATAGAACTTTATTTTACCTATTCGTACACGGTAACGCCTTCCAGGTAATATAGTGGTCACCATTAAAACGTAAACGAGTTCGTACCGTATTTACAACCTGCGCCATTATAATTATGGCGAACGAAATTCCTCTTATCACGATCATATTTCATAGAGCCTAGCATTAGGTACAAATAGAAAATACCTTGGCCTCGTGATAAATATTAAAAAAAAAAAACAACGCAGCAAACAAATTACCTTCTTTCACCTCGATTAAGTGATCATTACAGGAGCAAATACCATTTATAATAGCGGGGGACACGGCGGTCTGGCGAAAAATAAAAAGGCCAGGAAATTGCGTGTGCGGTTGAAAAAAAATAAGCGACGCGGGAAGCGCGGGAACGAGATTTTGACGTGACATGTAGCCGCCATCTTGAAAATCATCTTTTGTGAAGTGTAACGGAACGTCGATGGAGTCACGTATTTCTTAAACAAATCTCAATTCTGAATGTATTTTTCGCATTACCTCTTTTAAGTGTTTGCTTTGTTTTGTGCGGGATAAATTTTATTGTTAGAGCAATCGAGGAATAAAAGCGTTTTACGATAGGTAACTAAGTTACAACAATTGAAAACATTGGAACTTGTGTTCCAACACTAATTTCGGTACTGTACTGCTTGAAAACGATACCAAATCGAGTTTACGGAGTTCTGCGGAGAAAGAGCCACTCTATTACGTTGTGTACGGACATAACTCAGTAAATGGTGAATTATTTTCTTCGTACAGAACTGAGGTGCGGAATTCAATAGTATTGTGTGGAATGCGAGTTCGAAAATAAGATTGGCTTTATGTTATTTCCTGTGTTCTGTTGAATGCTCCATAGATGTCATATCTTTAAGCAGGAATGGATAAATAAAATCACGGACGGACACGTAATGTTTCTTTTGTCATTGATTTTGATTATCTCTTAACTGAGATAAAAAATCGGATGTACTACAATGATATTTAAAAAATATAGATACATTATGCCCTTAAAAATCAACCAAAAAATCTGTTCCGAAAACAGCTACAACATACACACGTTTATCTTTTGTTCCACTACACCAAACACATTGGTATAATACACGAAGCATTTTAACGCTATTGTCAAATGTCAAGCACTTCTGACAACAACAAAAGCGTGCGTATCGTCTTGTATTCACAGAGCGACTACGAGTAGAACGGTCAATTGCCTGTTTCTATGCACGTCATCGTCGGCGCGCTAGTGACCTACCTCTTTTTTAAATTATAATAACATTGATGTACTACAGGCATTAATATGAATAATCCTTAATACTTGTATGTTTCTGAGTAGATAGCTAGTAGATAGGTATACCAACCACATACATATCTACTACATATTGAAGATCAACGTCTATCATACCAGAGCACGACAAATCCCAATGGAAACAAAGATTATATTCTCTTGTCATCATCGCACGCGTACTAATGTGTGAAATAATATTTCTCCTCGTAATAGAGGGCGCCTGGGGCTCTTGGGGCGCTTGTCACAATTGTTCGAAGGCCCGGCTATTCGCTGACGTAATTCAATCGACGAATACCTTCAGGTGACGAAAAAGGTAAGGTAGGATTTTTTCTTACCGATTTTTCGTGTTGTAACTGTGCAGTTTGAAGATATTACTAAAAAGTAACGATCAACCTATTACCATATTTGATTTAAGCATTGAAATTATTCATCTTCTGAAATGATGTTTATTTGTATTTTACCGATATAAAAATATAACATGAGAATACAATTTATTTCTAAAAGCTTTTTCATTAGTCAAACCTTTGAGAAATACTTCGATAATACATGCCTACGTAAAATGTTCAGGGCGGTTGGGTTTCAAATATTTAGACAAGCAATTTTGAAGATCTCAGAAATCATCTGCAAAGATTAATGAAGCATAGGAATCTTGCGAAATACCTAGCTATCTATAAGGTGAACGCATCGATTGACTTAGACGCAATTATGCTTTAAGGTAATAAAATATGCATCGCATAAATAAAAATGAAGATAAAAATTCAGAAATGTTTTTATTGCTTTAATAATACAATTAGTTGGTTTTAGAGATATGTGCCTTACTTGCCAACGAATTTTATCGACGAGTCGAAAATGTTAGGTAACTTGAAAACCGAATGAAAAAACTAAAGTGACTTGTGAGCATCAAAATAAAAGCTGAGCTGAGGGAAACGTGACATGCCATTAGCGACCGAAGACACAAAACGAACCCCTTTAGATAAGAAGACAATCATTTGGAGAGCGCGAAATTCTTCTTCAGTTACGATCCAAAGAAATTTATAGTACAATTCCTTACAATGAGAGCAAGATTAGCTTGTCCTTTCAAATCGGATCGGAATACGAATTCTGCAAGATATATCCTACGAGCTGGCACAAAAGTATTGGTGCGATATCGTCTGCTGTCGCTGCGGCGGCCATCTTGTGACGCCACTGGCGTTCCCACCAAAACGTTTGGAAATCGACCTACACTCCCGGGACGCGTCACCATTGAACATCGGTCTCGATTACCTACGAACGTTTATTATCCTGCTACTTTTATATACCAGCCTCTTTTTAACCGACTTCAAAAAAGGAGGAGGTATTCAATTATTTTTTTATGTTTGTTACCTCAGAACGTTTGACTGTTTTTTTTTTGTCATGTGGTCCCGTTTAAATTTGAGCGAGATCTGACAAGTAGTTTTTGAGTTATCCCTAATTTTGAAGTCGGTTATTTTTTAAAGAATAAAATGCCTAGTATCTAGCATTCGTTAAGTTATCATGTGATAAACCAATTTTTCATTGATTAGATAGAAATCGTAACACCGCGCCGATCCCAAATAAAACTGGGAAATGGGCAGGATGATGATGAGATATTATAAATTGTAGCACAAAAAATTCTAATTAATATTCAGTGATAAACACAGCCGTTCACAAGCTTTACTTACTTTCAGATAAGCCAAAATATAATTTGCACTTTTACTAAGGAATTGAAAAATCAAGTTTATAAGTATAATTTAATTACAATTTAAACACCCATCGTACATTACTTAAAAGTATCAAATACCTACATGTATTTACGAAATCCCAATATCCCATTGAATCTAAATAAGTGGGTAAGTATTTTACGCAACCCATAACCAATAACACCTACATAGGATATAACATTACAGTGATCGATGAGGTACAACTTGATCCAGGCGATATTATAAGTTTAACTCCTGTAACTATCACAAACTACTATTATGTAGATATCTTTAATCTAGTTAAGTCGTACTTTATCTGATTTAACATCAACTCGTATAATAATATTGCTCTATAGTGGTATTTGCGTCCGTTCGAGGCAGAAAGGATTATCGCTAAGCTAACACTAGAAACATTGTTTCAAGAAGACCAATCAACCAACAATAATTATTGTTTTAAATAAAAATTACAGTCTCATTACCTGCATTACACTTACATTTATATATTGAGATATCACGAAAGACCAGGGCTTAAAAAGAACAGTTCAGTTGGCACATAATAATGTCTGCGCTGGTCGGGAATTGAAACAGAGGCTCCTGAAATCGCTAAAATGACAGATTTGGAAATACTTGTCCAATACTGCAAATCAAAACAATGCTTGAAGCACTATGTTACACTCCCTCTCTAAATCAGGAGAAAGATCCAAAAGCTTCGACTCTTATCAAAATAAAATCAGCAATTCCGATGGCAATTCCACATTACCCTCTAATAGGTAACATTAACCCTTAAATTAACAAAAACGAGGAATTAATGCAAGCAATCAGTACAACATTCCAGGCTCATGTTACGGTCGCGTGACCGGACCGAATAAAAAAATGAACGACCGGCAAATTTGATGCCGTAACTACTCCACTGTAGATATCTCCGTCCAAATCGGGGTTTAAACATGGAGGACACGTTTTTACACGGCTATTTTGATAAGATAGTCAAATTACGTTACGTTTAACATAATTCTAAAACTTTATAAGTTGACCCCTTTGTGAAATGGGGTCACCATTATATTTATGCTTTACGCTTGGATACTAGACAAGTCTTATCTTTCTGCTGGAGAAACACTAGATATTTTGATTTTAGCATTACAGAATTAGGAAGGAAACACTGAATCCAAAGATTGATTTCAATGCGACTAATTGGAAGCACCCATAGCCAAAGTTCAAGTAAATCGCCATTCGTAAGGTAAGGTTGGAAGTTGAATGGGTGATAGCTTGTGAAATTCAATGAAATTTGGTCACGAACCTTCTAAATCAAACAAAATAGTATCTTTCCTTTTCACATATCTAATCTTACAGGTTCCCCTTTACCAAGATTGCCACTTAAAAACCAAACAGTAAGCGTTTAAACAGGTACCATGAAATTGCTTTTATGAAACCTATTCAATGAAAATCCTCTCTTAAAACCGAGCAACGTAAAATAAACAATTGCTACAACGTACGCCGCTCCGAATATGGATATACCATTTGAGAATGACCGAAAAGTGACTGAAAAACGCGAATTCAATGCTGATGAGTGTTGTTATTGGATTTTTACGTAAATTTCCCTTTTGTCGAGCTCATTTACGAGATTATGGATGGTAATGTGCGTTGAAGGGATCCCGATTTGAGCGCTCCGATAAGCTTCACAGAGCTTTCTGGACGGGTAATGTTCTGAGCTTTGGAAAAGCTTTATTTAGCTTATTTAACAATTTTTGCGGGTTTCTCATTTAATTACCTGATGATATATTAAAACTAAGACTTTTATGCAATAAAAGTATTGAGGATGTTCCTAAGCTTTATACTTTTAAATTATGATACATAGCTGTGCCCCGCGGTTTCACCCGCGTTAATTTGTGGAAAAACTAACTACTAAAATATATGATGTTATATAGTTAGCCTTCCTCGATAAATGGATTATCCAACACAGAAATATTTTTTCATTTCGAACCAGTAGTTCCTGAGATTACCGCGTTCAACCAAACAAACTCTTCAGCTTTATAATATTAGTATAGATTAGTCTCGTTCGATGACATTTCATGCGAATTACTTTAAACTTTTGAAAGATTAACTGACGTAAGTTTAGGAATATCTGCAGCCCCTCAAATAGTACCACACTCAAAAACTACCACAAGACTTCTCGACAAATCAACAACTGCTTTTTAACGGTCACAATCAAAACTGAAGCCTTATGTTCCAGCAATAAGCTTCTTTTTGCAACTTTTGATTTCAGTCCTGATTTCAACCAAGATAGGTTATATAGTTGGTTATGCTCTTGTTACCAGCTGAAAGATTTTAAATCATTTCGCAGTTTCAAAAAAGACTGGGTCTCGAACACAACAATGTAAAGGAGGTGTTAAGTGCACTTGGCTTTAATGCTTCCAAGGTAAAATTTGAGGAAATCTTTTACGATACGAATTTCTTTTATACTTCGAAAATAAAGCTTTTTCTAAAACAAAACGTGTATTAAACATTACAGTTTCGGACAATGGAAAATTATAAGAAAGTGTATTACACGATTTTCGAAATATAGCACAATGTTAGGAGAAAAATGTTTCATAATGGGACATTAATGGAACGTTCAGTCAGATACCTCGATTGGATTCGATGTGTTATGTGAATGAGTATTTTTACTCAATTAAATTCATTAAATAACACAGTTATATGGTATACTAGAAAGACATCTGTGTTTAACTGTATGACTTAAAATCTAGCCTAGATTTTAAACAAAAAATAGTAGGTACCTATCAGTATTATTCGGAAATCAAGGTTAATAAACGTTTAGCAGCGTCTACTTTAAATAAAAAGCGTGCTTAAATGTATGTAAATTGTAAATGACAGTTGTTTCTGACGGATAATAAAAATTGAATTGCTCGCTTACAAAATTGATTAACTTAAATCAAAGCTACTCTATAAACTTATTTTCAACATGAGCCATCACTCCAGTATTTTCATTGAAAGTAATCAAATCTTCATTAGCACAGACAAAAAAACTACAGCAAAAAGTGCCTTAATTATGCGCGCCAAAAATTTATAACAAAAAAAAAACAAAATGGCGGTTCGCGCCATCGCGTCATGCTCGTCTTTGGTCACGAACTTGAGCCTCACATACACTGGTGCTTGGTGTGAAAATGGGATATAATTTTGGGGAAATAATCAAAAACCGGTTCGCGTGCCCATTGGGCATTAGCGAAGCCCTACCCAAAGCGGGCATGTTAATGTTGCCAGGTATACCGCTGTATGTACGTAATGAGCCGGGGAAAATTGTGTTGCCATAAAAATAATTGTGTTTTACCCTCGGTTCTGTACACTCGATTATGGGTTGGAGCACGTGGGTGCTATGGATTTGGGGGTCCGCTGACTCTTAGTTTATTTACCAAAACAACATGTTCAGAAACTTATTATGGTAGTAACATTTGTTTAAACGAACAGTTTAGTTGAATTGTCAAAGTACCTGATCATATAAACCAGTTATTTTTACTTACAATAATATGTCATTATAAAACACTGGCACATGATAAGTTCTGAGCATTAATAATATTTTTAAGTATCAAATAGCGGATGTACCCGCACACAAACCGAATCTACATGCAATATGATTAATGAACTTAGGAGTACGAATCGTGTAGTAAAAAATTATGTGTTTCTGGGACTTATTTTTTGTTATATTAATAGTCGGCGAACGAGTTGAACATTTACGCTCGAATTCAGAGTCACTAACGGTTACTTTAATCGTTCCTTAGTAAAGAATCACCATAAAAATTATGTACTAAGGAGCGATTTACCGTTAGTAACTCCACGTTAGATCTTAAAAATACCGCTATTTATATCATTGTTGTGCATGATGTCCATGGCATCCACGACACAGGGTATCTTATGGTGGGGATAGCCCCACCCTAGACTTACACTGTGGTTTTTAGGGTTCCGTAGCCAAATGGCAAAAAACGGAACCCTTATAAATTCGTCATGTCTGTCTGTCTGTCTGTCTGTCTGTCTGTCTGTCTGTCTGTCTGTCTGTCTGTCTGTCTGTCTGTCTGTCTGTCCGTCCGTATGTCACAGCCACTTTTCTCCGAAACTATAAGAACTATACTGTTGAAACTTGGTAAGGAGATGTATTCTGTAAACCGCGTTAAGATTTTTACACAAAAATAGAAAAAAAATCAATAAATTTTGGGGTCCCCATACATAGAACTGAAACTCAAAAATTTTTGCGTCTGAAAAATTGACAAATATGACAGATGACATACTAATGATAGCCCTATCCACAGTCTTCCATCTGTTAGTACATTATTGAGACCGGCCGTTAGTCAATAGGTAGGTACCATTGATTTTTTTCTCGAAAATATAATCTTAATTTAATTACTATCGCTTAAATTGAAAAATAGGTCAAAATATTACACAAAAATTAAAAAGCTGTATTAGTTTCACCTATGTACACATGTCTACAGATTTACCTAATGGAAACTTTTAGACATCTACATAGAAAAATTACATACATAATTAAGAAACAAGTTACCAATACCCAAATAACTTCGAAACCTCTTAACCGAAGGATTTGAGCGCAATACCTCTTATACTAACCCGACTGACTCTCAAATCACGAGGTCAACAAGACCCATTGGTCGCAAAATATAATTTCCTTAAAGCAATAAATATTGCCAAATAAAAAATAACAAAATATCTGTTTAAAGCACTAGTAACCTATAAAATTATGAACTAGATTTTGCGTCGCTGTTTACGATACAGAATGCGAAAACCAACTTATTCATCAACATTCATCACCCATTAAATTCCTAAACAATTATAAAACACAGGGGACTCCTACAAGCAACACGCAATGCTCCAACAAACTGGGACCAATAAAACCATACAACGAATATTAAAGAGAAGTGACATCGCGCCCCGGTGATAATTTTTTATTATTGCGGATACAGAAGCGTTTTGTAATTTCCCAAATCAATAATTCTAAATAAATTTTCTAATTTGAGTAAGATGCCTTTTAATAAAAACTAAATTTTACTAACAAAAAATAACCGTCTTCAAAGTTACTCTAAAACTACTAGTCAGATCTCGTTCAAATGTGGGATTACGTGACAAGCACCTGCTTTCGATTAAAAAAAGAATCATCGAAATCGGTTGGCGTGATAGTGATTTTGAGTTATTCGTCCATTTGTCGCGCTTACTAAATACAAATTTAAGACTTATATGGTTTTATCATGGATGCCATAGTCAGATCTCAATAAAATTTATATGGAACCACATGACAGCCACCAGCTTTCGATTAAAAAAAGAATCATCAAAATCGGTTCGCCCAGTCCAAAGTTCTGAGGTAACGAACATAAAAAAATAAATAAAAATACAGTCGAATTGAGAACCTGCTCCTTTTTTTGAAGTCGGTTAAAAACTGAAACGTGTGTTAAGATGTTAATATTACCTTAAGTTAAACGGAACACCAATGATAACATGAAATGGGCCATCACAGATCCGAGAATGAACTGTACTGTATGTCACATAAAAATTTGCTTCTGCTGGGAATCGAACTCCGTATCCTTCGCTTCGCAAGCAGGGTCATTGCCAAGGCAGCTACAAAGTTGTTTTACCCCCTCCATTTAATAGTACGAGTATAAATAGTTTATAAATACATACTGATGGTCATGGGCATAATTTATGTATTTTCTATTGTCATGTTGTGTAATGTGTTTCTTTCAAGCGAATTAACTACAGGTTTAAGTTAGAGGTCAATCATTTGAAGCATTATAATACGTCTTCCAAACAATGATTTTATACAAGAAGCCAGATCAATCCGTTGTTTTTACGGTATCGGATAGATAAACAAAAACATTCGAGTTTCTTCCCAGGCGGTTTCGAGTGCAATAAATCTTAGTAGGGGCTACCTTAGATCGATGGTTCGATTTATGGTATTTGTAAATGGGTTGACTTTAATGTTTCTTAAAATACTTACTACTAAATAGGTTGGTTTGTTTTCTTTTAGCTATTTTAAGGTTTGTAGTAGATTTACAGACTACAGTAAGCCTGTTTCCTTTAAAACAGACAGGGTCATAAACCAATAGCTATTACAGCCATTTAATTACGAATGTCTTCCATTCGTGTTCGAATTACATTTGACTCTGTAATATGTTTGATTACGGCGTAAGCAATTATGTTCTAATTATCTCAGATTGATATTAACTGCGTATGACTTCGTGCATAATTGCTTTTATCGTGCATTGTTAATTTTATTATTCAACCCTTTGCTTCAAGTAAGAAAATTTTTATGTATGTGGTAGTGTGTACATCATGGCCGTAGCTAGGGGGGGGGGGGCATTGTGGGGCACTGACCTACCTTAAAAATACCAAAAACTAAGATAAATTATTATAATTAAATTGTTTACTCATAGTTTGAGATAAAAAGAATTGTAGCGATAGGTATCTAAACTTTTCCGAACATACCACAGTTTGTGACATTCATTTCATATTATAATAATGCTTTGTTCTGTGACCTAGAGAGCAGATCAATTATGATTTTTTACTTCCGCCCTACCTGTAACCAATGCTGCCCTACCTCAAATTCGACTCAAGCTACAACCCTGGTTTACATGCGTATGGGAGCCTCTTTCCTCTTTTTCTTCTCTCTTCATTATTAATTATGCTCAATAATCTTTTTATTCAAATCTACTATGTTTATGTTTCGATAACAGTTTCTGATAACCAGTTAAAATTTTTCACACCTGTATTTCAAATTTGTATCAACTACCATGAAAACGGAATCAATTCATACAAATATAATATCATATCAAACGATATTCATTAACATTTACAATATAAACAATCAAAACTAATTCGACATGATTCGGTCAACCCTGTAATTCCGTACGGGGTCTTAACGACCCGTCCACCAGAATTTACAATAACCGCAATAAATTACAATCCAATCCAAGTTGGTGTAATAAGACGGCAAGAGGATTCCCATTGCTTTCGATACGGGTACCCAGGACGGAAGATTATCATTAATCTGATTGACTTTGGACACAGTTAACGCAATAATTGAAATAATTTCCTTGAGGTCATAGGTCTATTTGAATAACAATCATAATATAGTTTGAGTCTATCTGAGTTGAAGTTGGAGGGTTGATAAGGTTTAGTTTAAATGATTAATTTTAATAAACAGTTAAGTTAATTTTGATAATTATAGTTTTGTTTCGCTTATAATCAAGAGCTAATTGTGGCAGATTCTTAAGTGGATAAGGCTTAAAAAATACAACGTTAAATGTTTTATTTTGTGTTTCACAACGTTTTATTAACCGCTCTAAATTAACCGTTGAATCTAACGTTATTGCTAAAATACTAGAAATTGCAAGAACCAAATGAACATTCAAACATTTCAATAACAAGAAAGCTTGTAAAACCTTTCCAAGCCACAATTACGCTGTCTACGCAAAACATCAGCATCAAGCCGCGATCACGCTTAAAGCTTTCCAACAGTGAAGTAAGGAAACACTCAAAAACACAATTACACTAAAATTATTCACAAAAAACTCCATCAGATGAAAAATTATACTCCTAAAAACCATTACGACACATACTGCGGTGCATTGAAGCAAAGTGAAGTATGGGGGGACTCTGAAGTGGGGGGTCGAGACAGGAAAGGGGATCCAGACATAGGGGACATAATCCCGTAATTATCGGCTTAACGGCGACGACATTCGCAGGTGGAACTGCAAACGTACAGGTGGCAACGTAGGTACGAGTATTTTAGGGTTACATTGATAAATGTTGCCGACTGATAATTGATTTATGCGGCTTAGCGGTAACAGGGTTGCTTGTTTTAGAAAAACAGGGCGACGGGAGGGTTAACATGCGGATGATTGCGAGCGAAACAATTGGCTTGCAATGTACTTTTTCAATATGTACATTGAAGTTTATTTCATTTGAGTTTTGACGCTCACGTGCCGTTCATTACGTAGTGAATTTAATTTGGAAATTGTTTCGTTAAATTGAGCTTAGTATTTAATCAGCAGGTATGAGGCTAGGAGCTACTCGGCTGGCAAATCGTTTGATGCATTGATAAGTGTATCTTCATATTAGCTTACTCGTATGGAGTACTTTGACACGATTAAGGAGAAGACGTTGTAATCAATTCCAGTACGTGATACGAAGCGACTACTTTACGACTTTACATCGACTTTTATCACTTGTGTAAGTAAAATATATGTGAGTAAGTAAGAAATTAAGTGTAACGTAAGTTGTATACGAGCCTTTATAGTTATAGAGATATAAGTTACCATGAAATTTATTTAATAACAATAAAAATTACTAAATAAAAAAATACTGAGGGACTTCGAAATACGTATGTCCTTTTAAAACGATTTCAGGCTGAACCAACTATTTTATTTATTTATCATTTAACAAAAGATACCTTATTATAACAATTATCGAGCAAAATTTACCTTATTTTGTATCAAAGTCTATTCACACATCAGTCGGGCGAAGGACTCGCATCGCATTATACCGAACTTCCAAAGCAATAATACAAGTGGTTTGTCCAGGAGATGTGTTTACGTTTAATAAGGAAAATCTGTGATTTTAGCTTCGTCACTAACCGGTGGAAAGCCGGTCAGCTTTTCCAACTTCACCGTTTGGTAACCCTCCCTTTGTTTTTGTATCTTTAATGGAATTCTGATACAACACGCTTCGTCGAATTTACACTGTAGCGTACGAAAGGTTAAGTTTTTAAATCCTTGTTTTTAATTGATCGTTATCTATACATCTATATCTATACATATCTATACAAATAAATAAAATTGGAGTGTCTGTTTGTAATATTAAAATAACCGCTTTTTACTAAGTGCATTTGGATGTATACACGGTAAATATACCAAAACAACATTTCTTACAATTTTTGTCTGTCTTTCTGTCTGTTTGTTCCGGATAATCTATAAAATGGTTGGCTCGATTTTGACGGGACTTTCACTGGCCGATAGCTGATGTAACAAGAAGTAACTTAGGCTACTTTTATTTTAGAAAAAAAAAGTTTGTTAGGCGATACGAAGTTCGCCGGGTCAGCTAGTGGAGTATAAAAACTTGTACGATAATGGGTGATATCATTATCATTTAATAGGTGGGATTGAAAGCATCTCCTCCACACACAAATGATACGTAACAAACCCCGTAAAAATAACGTACGACAAATCAATAATCCCGAAAAGGAAGGTTAACAGCCATTAGTTGTTATAATATACAATAATAATCTTTATTTTAGATTTTAAACAAGTTAATAAAAACAAGTGAATTATTTTTCGTCTCGAAAGTCTGTCGTCCCAACTCAGAGTCACTAACGGTTACTTTAATCGATCCTTAGTAAAGAATCACCATACAAATTCTGTACTAAGGAGCGATTTAAGTAACCGTTAGTGATTCTGAGTGGGGGGTATGTGTCCTTAATGAAGCACATAAAAATATAATACGTAGGTCCTTGCATATGATATGGTACTATGGTAGGTACACCTATATAATATCACCTTGCAGCGTTGTTTGAAGTGTACCTTATACTTCAAGAGCGCAAGAAGCTAGAACGTGACAAACCATAAATATGGCTGCAGTGAACTAAAACGAACAACTAGTATAAATTTGTTTAAGCCCTAAGCTAATAGTGTGATTGCGAAACAAGGCACGAATTACGCTAATTTGTCAATTTTAACGCCAACTTTGTGATCTATTCGATACGGCATGCAATTCTCGAGAGGAAATATAAATTAGAATGCAGTTATTTTTGAGATTTGTGAGTGGTGTAGAGTGTATTTATTTACATAAATAATAAACATTTATTACTTACTTGATGCGTTTCAAGGGATATTCAATTGAGTGTGTAATAATGTTGTTAGGGCTTGTGACATTAAAGTCATTAAACCAATTCAGGGTTTGCAACAATATTTGTTTTTTCATATTTTAGAAATTATCGTCGGGCTTTTTGATTTATGTATTTGTAAAAGATCATTATGATAAGAAATTTCTTTGAACATTAAATAAATTTCAAAACACAATTTCTATACATATGAAATAAACGCTCGTACAATAAAATATCTTATTAGGACTCACTGTATTGAGTTTGACGAAATAATCACAAACAATTCACAAAATTCCAAAAAAATCTACATCCTGGACCTACTCTGTGACTTCTCTGTCATTATCCTACAATTCTCCTCAAAAATAACCTTTCACATTTCACAGCTCCTTTGACCTAACAACTTGCACACGTTCAAATGATAAGCTCACGCCAATCCGAGCTCTACACCAATCAATAAACGGCTTAAAATCGCCAGCTTTAATTCGTAGATTGATATTACATAGAGTAGGCAAATCCGGTATTAAAATCCGATCGACCATGCTCGCCGGACGTACATGGGAATGGTTTTAGCTGCACTCGGTAAATTTCATTCGGTCTCGGATTATCGGATGGCCGTATAGGATAACGATTAATATCTTATACACCTATACGAATACGAAGTCATATGAAGTTTTGTGTTACTCATGTGTTTCGATTATCGCAAGATTGATTGAAAATCAATCGTTTAACAATACATTCTTTATTTTGTTTTCTTCGCGTTTTCCGGGATATTAAAAACCCTATGTTAAAATTCTTGGTAACCGACTTCAAAATTAGGGATTACTCAATAACTACTCTTTAGATCTGGCTCATATTTAAGTGGGACCACATGACAAGCACCAGCTTTCGATTAAAAAAAGAATCATCAAAATCGGTTAACCCAGTCGAAATTTCAGAGGTAACAAAAAAAATACAGTCGAATTGAACACCCCCTCCTTTTTTGAAGTCGGTTAAAAATCCGTTCTAATACGGTATTAGAAGGTATTAGTAATACTTTTACCGAACCAATATTCTTACATCCACACAAGCTTTCGCGATAATAATATGATTGATAATTGAAGTCATAACTACTTCTTTGAGCGCGAAATGAACATCAGATGAGAACAAGGATTTCAAAAGGAATGATAAGTCCGTCGGGACATTTCCCACATGTTCTTCATACAAGCAAAAAGTAGTCCCATCTCTCTCTTACGAACTACTACAATACGTATATAAACTGCATGCGTAGTTGCCTATGTCAACGCATAAATCCATCAACAAAATGGCAGAAATGACAAAGATAGCAAGAATCCAGCCATAGAGTGATTGATAACAGAATAGACAAATCCGATATTACAATCCGTTCGACCATTCGCTATGCAGTCCTACATGGGAATGGTTTTAGTTTTAGATGCACGAGGTAAAACTGTTACGGTCTTCGATTGTATTATCGAATGGCTTTAAATAAACAAAGGGTGCTCGTATTTTTGTACGCGCGTGAGAAGTTATACTTCTTTGACATAATTAAATAAATATTTAATTTAATAACGTGTATCAGTTTTAATTATCTTTCAAAAACTATTTTTGTAGTAAATAAAAATAAACAAATACAAGACGGCGTTGTTCATGAACCTGAATCACGCTGTTGAGACTGTGAGATTTGTATAATAACATTAAATTTTAAAAGAGGTAAAGATAACAACAAGCTAGGGTCATCTATCCAGTGCTTTCATACCCCCTCCATGGTAGCGCAAACGTTTAACGCAACCTTTTTGCAAGTCGCATAAGTAGTATAACTTCAATAAAGGCATTATCGATGTGTCTGAACAGGGAGATTTTGTCCTACTAATGTAAAAAGTGCGAAAGTTTGATTGTGAAGAGATGGCATGTTTGTAGTTTTTCACACAATGATACTATTTAAAACTGTTCCGAAAATAGCTACTTACATACACGTTTATCTTTTGTTTCACTATCAACATGTCCAATGTCAAGCACTTCTGACAATAACAAGGTATACAATATTCAATAAAAAAAGAATCATCGAAATCGGATCATCTAGTACAAAGTTATTGGGGTAACGGGTAAAAATTCCGTGGGTGAATAATCAATCATCCCTTATTTTCGTACCTTTAGAGTGGGAATAAAATTTTGAAAAAAATATGGGACCAACTCCAAGACATACCCTATCCATTAAAAAAAGAATCAACAAAATCGGACTACCCTGTGCCGATTACTGCGTGATCATACATTAAAAAAATATATACGTGTCGAATTGAGAACCTCCTCCTTTTTTTTCGACGGTTAACAAAAGCGTGCGTATCGTCTTGTATTAACAGAGCGACTACGAGCAGAACGGTCAATTGCCTGTTCTTACGCTCTTCATCATCGGCGCGCTAGTGACTACCTCTTTTTACATTACAATATTATTGTTTTCACACGCATAAATGTACTGAAATGATTATACTGAAGTAACATCATCATCATCAAGACATCAATTAGGTCAAAGTAAAACCGACATAACTCATCCCATTCCCATACTTACCATTCGGAGAATTCTCACAGCATTGGATAGACTTCAAAATAATATTAACTTATCCAGTAGGTAAGATATGTACCTGAAACAAAATAGAACACTTTATTAATTGAATGCAACAAAAATCAAAAGTTTGCGTTGCCAAGAAACAGAGTATAAAATAAGAAAGTAAAGTAAATATTAATATCATAAAGCGTTTTTTGCTTTGTTCGTTTGTCTGAACAGGGTTTCTAGACCTATCAGTCGGATTTGAAAAAGTATTTATGCGTATGATAGCCATATTACTTAGGAAGGCTATATTATAAGACCTACCCCCCAACTCAGAGTCACTAACGGTTACTTTAATCGCTCCTCAATAAAGAATCTCCATACAAATTCTGTACTAAGGAACGATAAGTAACCGTTAGTGGCTCTGAGTTGGGGTGTTAGGTATAAAGTTAAGCAAGGGTGGGTTACTAATAACTAATAAGATAAAAACACATAACATCTTTATGCTAAAAAGTTATGAATTTATAAACAAACTAGCTTAGAGCCAGTTACTTGAAGATATTCCCTTAAACATATTTAAAGAAAATAATCTAATCCCTATCAAAACACATGTAAAACACTAAACAGATTATCTTTATTGCAGACCAAACCAAATCGCGTGCTAATCCGATTAATAAACGAACGCGAAGGGTACCGAAACAGCTAGAATGAAATTGCAAAACGAAATATTATTTAATTAATGGCGTGTTTTAAGGAACCATTAATATGGATTAGGGCGGACAATTTATTACTCGGTTCGTTTGTGACAAATGAAGGTCCGAGGAATACTTGTTGTGATCATAAATGTTTTATAAAGTAAAAAAATGTTTTTTGACATGATACACGTACATGATAAAAGAAAAGTATGATGTAGAGTTGAAGTGGTATACTTATGTGATTATGATGAATTGGGTAATGATGGTTTAGAATATTTTTTTGATGAATTGCGACGCCAAGAAAACTGATCCCAAACCCATGCTAGAAAATTAGGGTGTGTTAAGAAGCGACAGAATTAGTTCTCGTGTCGTTGGAAGGTTTCACGTGAGGATTATATTACAACTATTATAAATCTATACAAATAAATAAAATTGGAGTGTCTGTTTGTGATATTAAAATAACCGCTTTTTACTAAGTGCATTTGGATGTATACAAGGTGCGTTTACCAAAACAATATTTTTTACAATTTTTGTCTGTCTGTCTGTCTGTTTGTTCCGGCTAATCTCTGAAATGGCTGGACCGATTTTGACGGGACTTTCACTGGCAGATAGCTGATGTAACAAGGTGTAATTTAGGCTACTTTTATTTTAGAAAAAAAAAATAGTTTGTTAGGCGACACGAAGTTCGCCGGGTCAGCTAGTACATTTATATAATTGTATCATTTCGTAAGTCTTGCGTAGCTAGATATTAACTTGTCTGAGTCAGCAGGCGAACTACTCGTCATGTTCCGGCTAAGATATTCAAAGCCAGTTCTTCTTCAGTTTGTTCTTCTCTCTTTATTCTTGGCTGGCAACACATTGGTACCACTAACACCAAACTATTACTAATGTTCGGGCAACGGTTAACATTCACCAAGGCTCGTTAGTTTATCGGATATTTTCATAAATACATACGGCATAAATAACCCACATAATAATTTTGGCGACCCTGTAGCCTAGTTGGTAGCGACCCTGCCTGCGAAGCGAGGAGTCCCGGGTTCGATTCCCGGCTGGGGCAGATATTTATGTGACAGATAAATATTTGTACTCAGGTCATGGATGTGATTGTGATGTGTTATATGTGTCGTCCATGCCACCCGCGACACACGTAATAACCTACTGCGGGGGTATGAGTTTGTTAGCGTTTAAATAATGAGATTGGTTGTTTGGAAGAGATTGCTTTATTAGCAACGAGTAACCGCCCTCGCTTTGCTTCGGTTTTCTTATTTTTTACAACTTATTGGAGTTTTATTAAGGATCCCTAATTTTTTTGAAAATATAATATAGCCTATGTTACTCGGGGATAGTGTAGCTTTCCAAGAGTGAAAGAATTTTTGAAATCGGTTCAGTAGTTTCGGAGCCTATTCAATGCAAACAAAAAATCAAATCTTTCCTCTTTATATATTAGTATAGATAAGTATGTCTATTTTCATTTCCTTTCATACTGTAGAATCCTACATAAGGCGTCTGTAGACAAACACACACACGCACAAATACGTCGGTATTATTCTCGTATCTCCCGACTGCAGCTCAAGACGCATTGCCGCTACAAGGTTATTCAATTAAAGTAATCCTGAACCTACGTGTGTACCGGCTTACAATAAAAGTCAACTTTATATAGAAACTAAACGTATATAGTTTGAAAATTACAATTATAGCAGCATTAAAAATATTGCTACATATTTTACTTGGGATAAATTGATTACTTAGATAATTCCGTGATACAAATAGATATTTTTAACTGTCGTCGAAAAAGGAGGAAGTTTTCAATTCAGTTTTTAGGGTTACGAAGTAAAATCTGAAGTCTGAACCCTTATAGTCTCGTCTTGTCCGTCCGTCCGTCTGTCCGAAGCAAAACGCCGAGACCCTTAGTTCTAGAAAGCTATAATTTGACATGGATATACATATTTATTAAAACTCCTATAATATTCCTATCGTAGAATAAAATATAAAAAACATTTTTTTTCACGTTACCTGTAGTAACGTGTGGATGAATTTTTTATTCGTCGCGTACCCTATAGTGTCGGGTGTCGTTGAAAAGGTCTTTCAAAAATATTATGGATCTTCGGAATCGCCTGAATGGCCTGAGTCCAGACACGCACTTTCCCGGTGTTTGTATATATGTATATGTCATTAAAAATTCTTCTTTTTCTGGAGGGATTAATTTCCAGATTGGTCCAGGTTCCGGGTTAGTTAAATGTTACAATATATATCTTGTTGGTAGGCACTAGTTATTAAACGTTCAAATTTAGTCAAAATAATTCCTAGCGTTGGACGTAGTCCAGGGTTCATTTGCAACCGCCGAGAGATTTCATTTGGCACGGCCATGGATTCAATCTATGGGATTTACTATGGTATAATGAAGTTGTCAAGACTACGCTGTGGAGATAGGACGGCTTTAAAAACATTCCTTTAAAGAGCCTTGTTAAGAGCAGGAAGTTTACTATGTACTAGATACGCCAATACAAAGATATCATGACATAAAAAATGTTTTTCGATAAAAGTTTGTCACAAAAAATTGCGTTTTTGTCATTATTCTATGTTGTCAAAAATCACGTTTATAAGTATATTGGAAAAAATGCCTGTATGAATAAATGATTTTGACTTTGACTTTAAAAAAACTCATCGTGCTCATTGGCGTATTTCTTACAAAACCTCTAATTCTTCACTCGGGCAAATAACAGGCAAATAAAATAGCGATACCACAAAAAACGGATTAAGTTATCACAAACTACACGTAATTTCACAATGCTATCCGGATATTTCTTATATCTCTGTTTCGGATATTTTGATGTTTCAGCTTTTAGCCAAATTGAAAGGTTCGATTTGCCGCCTATCGGCTTAATACAGAGGTGCTCAACTTTAAGAGTTTTGAGCGTTGTATTTCTTACAAAAAATTATAACAATCTTAATATTTGTTATCTACAACTCAATGTTGAGAAATGTCCACCAACACAATAATAATACAATTAGGTAACAATTTTGTAACATATTGCAGGTCTTGTTAAAATTTCATAAAAATGAATGAATGACATTAAAAATATACATTATAGTGGGTATAAAATTATTACAAATAACAATACTATTCAACCCATACTTAACCACCTTGATACCTTTAATTATTATTTCAGATACGTCAATGTTTACCCCCAATAACAGTCAATAATAATGACATAGTCAATAATTATTGTAATTGACGAACCTGCAGCCTAGTTGGTAGCGACCCTGCCTGCGAAGCGAGGGGTCCCGGGTTCGATTCCCGGCCGGGGCAGATATTTGTGACAGATAAATATTTATACTCGAGTGCAGGGTGTGATTGTGATGTTATATGTGTCGTCCACCCGCGACACAGGTAATAACCTACTGCGAGGGTATGAGTATGCTAGCGTTTATTATTTATTGTATAATATTCAAGACAAAAAATAATACACAAAAACTTTGACAACCGCTGGACTAAAGCTCGAAACTAGAATGCTCTGTAGCGTAGAGGATGAAAGTTGCTTTACCAGTGTTTTTGTATTGAAATTTTCATCCGATACATTTATCTTTTATTGTTATTCGGATCTCGTGACTCTGTTGTTTATTTTATTTCAATTTACATGTTGTATCTGTGTTGGCAAAGCGTTTGTTCTGTTTTACTTTTTATTGAACCACAGTTAAGTGTAACTTATTTATTTGCATTGCATCTAATCTTTAGTTACCCCCGACACAAAATGTGGGGTGTTATAAGTTTAACGTGTGATTGTATGTTTGTGTATCTGTGAGTCTGTCTGTAGCATTATCTATACAAATTAATAAAATTGAAGTGTCTGTTTGTAATATAAAAATAACCGCTTTTTACTAAGTGCATTTGGATGTATACACGGTACATATACCAAAACAACATTTTTAACAATCTTTGTCTGTCTGTCTGTCTGTTCCGGCTAATCTCTGCAATGGCTGGACCGATTTTCACGGGACTTTCACTGGCAGATAGCTGATGTAACACGGAGTAACTTAGACTACTTTTATTTTAGAAAAAAGATAGTTTGTTAGGCGATATGAAGTACGCCGGGTCAGCTAGTAGATCCTATCAGCTAGATTGTTGTCGAGTTTGTTAACAATGCGTATAGATGTCTTATTTATTAAGATAACAGCCGATACTATTATCAATGACCCCCCACCATGCGATAATCGTTCTACTTTTTAAAAGAATAAAAAATATGAAGGTAATAAACCGTACTTATAACTATTAGAACTCACACATGAACTACATACGCAACTTAAAAATATCACGTGAACATTTCACGGTCGACTGGGCGTCGTTTAGTGCGGGTTCGATACCCGGGCGAAATAGAGCGGGTAATCATTTAGCCGGCCACTCACCCATACACAACCGGGGCTTCGCGAGTTAATTCCATCGCCATTAGAGATGAATATGAATTATAACGAGAGGTTTTTAAGTGCGGAGTAACCTCATTGATTCCTGTATAGATGTTGGAAAAATATTGTGTAACTTGCGCTCTGCCCCCGGCGTATCCCATATCTTATTCCAGGTCTTGGTCTACCTCTGTGCTAAATTTCATGAAAATCCGTTCAGTAATTAAAGTAAAGAGTGACAAGCATCCATACTTCCTCACAAACACAAACTCTCACCTTTATATAAATGTTAGTAGAATTAAATATGGCATTGATTTCTTTTTTCAGACCAGCAACTTGTTGGCATGTGGCCACTGTAGCGTCTGTAGCCCTGTGATGTCGACAGCAACAAAAGACGTCACCGACACGTTGCATAACAGATGGACTGTGTGTGTGTGTGTGTGTGTGTGTGTGTGTGTGTGTGTGCGTGTGCGTGTGCGTGTGCGTGTGCGTGTGCGTGTGCGTGTGCGTGTGTGTGTGTGTGATGATATTGAAAATTGATTCTTATAAATGGTAGGTATAACACAACAATGCCCACGAAATTCCACACATTCATAATTTTAATTAATCACTGTAGGAGTCATGAACAATACCATCATTCATAAATTCACTTAGGAATATCATTAGCATGAAATTAATAGCAGAGCGGGTTAGTCCCATCCAGTGAATGTCTCATTTCGTCAACAGATATTATTACTGCTGAGCTTAGCTCATATCTTATATACGTACATATCGGCCATAAAGGAAAACCTAACTTATCATTGAATATCGCACGTAGTAAAGCAGGTTATTTACACATGATAATTTATTACAAAACGTTATAATAAAATATTGTATAATAAAATGAGTCATTTGCTTTTGCACAAATTGAATGCCAGTCAAATGACAGAAGAATCAGTCAGAAGCGCCAAGAATAATTATTTACATAATCCTAATGCGAAAACGAGTTGCTTGTCATATGATTTTGACAGAATAAAATAAATATTGAGTATTTTTACTACGCAAGGCTTAACTATATTTTACATTACATCCGCTATTGACAAAGATAAGAATATCGATAAAATAAAAGTAAATTAATTAAAACTAACATGTCAATGAATGTTATATAGTTAAATAAATTATATAGTTATATAGTTAAAATATTTGATAATACTCGTTTAAAGTAATTGATAATTACGTTTCATAGTAATATACTTATTTAGTTAAATAAAATTAGTTTGATGATCAATTAAACGAATTATGCCTAAATTATTTCGAAATTCAATAAAATATAAAAATAAAACCCTGCTATTTTTCGTCGGCAACGCATCGATAATGCACACAAAAAACACAAACACACACACTTTGTGGCGAAAAGGGACCGACCTATTTGATTTACACGTAGTTAGTATAGTTTATTATAAGCGGTGACCAGAAAGCTCTAGCAATAAATAATTGTGCTATTTGCGTATGCATTTTTATCAGGTTTTAGAGCTAGAAATTGGAATGTTTGTTTTTCAAAGGGCACAATAAGCGGCTTGCAGAGATGTTACATAAAATCTTAAGTCTTGAACTCCTAATAAAGGGCTATTCTGTATATATTAATCCATTTATTTTATTCCTTTAATCTATAATTTTAACAACTAGTCTTCCCTTCGTGAAACATAATTACATCGATCCGTATTTTCATCACTATCATCAGCCGTTTTATTATTTTCATATAGCCCATTGAGCCACCTTTACTCACATGAAATTTTAAAAAATTCTGGACAATTTGCGATATTAAACCGCCGATTTTGCTGAAGGATAGATACAATATTGAAATTCGTAAGTAGTTAAAGATACTTAACCGACGCTTACCGAGTTGGAATGAGCGATGATCGAGCAACTCGGTGGGTTACCGGCGTTACCGCTGATTTACTACTGTTGAAACGACTCGCATAGTTCCCAAATACACACGGCGGTTCACAACCACGAGCAATATGTTTACCGTACGGGAACTAGTAATGGGGAAATAAAACAATTAATAGTATATAACACAACAATAAAAGCACCACAGTAGAATTCCCTGTGTTGTGTGCTACGGATAACACAAAATAAGAAAGAAAGGAAATAAAGAAAACAGAAAAAAAAGAAAAATAAAAGAATTAAGGAAGGGATTACTAGTACTGAATGTACTGATTGAATTAAAACAAACACTAAATGTTAATCCAAGTTTACTATCAGTGAAAACTGCGTCCAAATCGGTTATTTTAAGCTGTTTCTGAGATTACCCAGAAAAAACGCACAGACAACAATTCTAAAAATAATATCATTGGATCTGTTGCGTTAATAAATGCCCCTAGTTATAAGATAGTTACTTATAGTGTTATTGTGTGTATATTATGATGAAAATAAGATATGATGATAATAATTTGACAGCAAAACTATTTTCATAAAACATTTTCGACATTTTTATGTTGAAAAAATGCTTAGGATTGAAAGAACAGTTACTTTTTTTACATAGGTATAAAAATAACACTGTATTGTAAGTTTTATATGAATAATAAAGTATGTTACAAAAACAAAATGTAAGACAGCTAAAGATCCAAGAACGCATAGCCATCCATCCCATGTGCATCGGAAGTTTGCCGAATGGGTTTCATTGTTTAAAAATCTTCCATACGAAAACGAATGCTATCCTACAAAACATCTCGAAGAGCCGAATCGCCACAAAAATTTAACATAGATAAGACTAGTAGTAAGTAAAGAGCGTGACCCTTATCAGCTTTGCTACTCAAAAACCTTCTTAAAAATCGATTAAAAAAAAATCAATTCACATAATCTAGACAACCCAAAATATTCTGTAACCAGTAACGAATTCTTAACTTGTCAGAACAATAAATTGTACAATTAAATGAACAATCCAATTTCAACGTCACAATTTATACATCACTTTCACCATGAACATAAAACATGATCACCGGAACAGCTTTCAGGCTCTAAACTTAACGCTATTCATAATTCGTCCTCCACAAAACGTGATATAAACCCTACAAGATTCTGAGAACGTTGTAGATATAGCATAATAAACACTCGGTGGCTCGTATAAAGTTTTTATTACTGCGATAGTGGATAGCTCGTTCGCCGGTGTTTACGACCGTGTGTATACTGAAGCGGGTCTAACTAGTTACTACTGTCTAAGCTGACATGGATACACGTTTTAAAGCCGCATTGAAACTCATTTTGAATGCTTGTTTATTTTCTAATGAGGTGTTACCGACATGGCGCTCCGTATCAACGCTTCATCTCATTAACCGTCCACTGCAAGATACGGATTTTGACCTAAAGTCAACTAACTAGATCTCCATCAATCGACAGGTAATTTTTATAACACCCGAAACCTATGACATGGGTTTTAGACTGTCATTACAAGTGCGAACCATTACTGAATGTACCCTTTGAAACATAAAGGACTCAAAAAACCTTGCAAATACGAAACGAAAGAGTCGTCAGTGCTTATCAGCGCTTCGGTTTCACCTATATCATCATCGGACATCTTTCATAATTATTTCTTAGGCACTACAGATACTTGGATAGATATGGACAAGAGAACACAAATCATCAGAACCTAAAGACACCAATCATGATATTAATAATGAAACAAAAGCTATAACCTTCTCAAACGTCTATTGAAGATCTTCAAGATCGGAAGAAACGCAATTTCCTCACAACGCGGGAACAATTTATGAGATCAGGCATAAAGGAGGGACGCCCACTGACTTTCCATGAATGCCTGTAGAGGAACAAACGGTTGTTGTAACATAGCGGGAGACAAAGATTTGGTTTATGGGTGCCTGTTATTGAATAATGACTTCAATAAAGACTTCTGAAGCAGACCTTGGTGTTTGAGAAGTTTAATCCTTAATGACAGTTTCTTAACTGCTGAATTTTCAATCAAATGGGACGTTATATTGTAAAATTAGACAAAGGATCATCGTAATATAGGGAGAAAAAGTTTATTTGCTCATCACAAACTATTGTATCAATAGTATACAATATATGACTTAACAAAACCATACTGTAGTATAATAATTGTAAATGCAGTAGCTTCTACAAATTAAATTAATAAAAAAAGATCTCTAATCACAGTTTTATGGTAGGTATATAAATATTCGTTGCTTTTCAGCGGAGAAACTTGTAGATAGCAGTCTAATAACAATTAAAAAGGTAATGAAATGGAAGTTAAACAATTTCCAGTTCCACACGGATTCAAAAACCTACACTTGATACTAAACATAAAATAATGAAGCACTTCGACCCCGTAGCCTAATTGCTAGCGACCCTGCCTGCGACGTGAGGGGTCTCGGGTTCGATTCCCGGCCGGGGCAGATATTTATGTGACAGATAAATATTTGTACTCGGGTCATAGGTGTGATTGTGATGTGTTATATATGTCGTTCATGCCACCCGCGACACAGGTGTAACTACTGCGGGGGTATGAGTGTGTTAGCGTTTATTTATTCACGAGTAACCGCCCTCGCTTTGCTTCGGTTTTCTTATTTTTTTACACCTTGGGTTACATTACTGGAGTTTTATTAAGGATCCCGAATTTTTTTGAAAATATAATATAGCCTATGTTACTCGGGGATAGTGTAGCTTCCCAACAGTGAAAGAATTTTTGAAATCGGTTCAGTAGTTTCGGAGCCTATTCAATGCAAACAAAAAATCAAATCTTTCCTCTTTATATATTAGTATAGATTATTTAGTTAACGAGACGCAGCACATAAAACACAAACGTACAACTGAAGACTAATTTATAAGACAGTAAACGTTGCGGAGTACGGGTTTCACCTTCCGGGAAATAAAATTGAACCAATAAATCAATAGAAAGCAATCTCAAGTACCGAAACACTCAAAGAGGCAACAAATCATTTTATTCCGAACAATCTGTCTCATTAGCGACTCCAAGAGCCGACGCAAACGAATTGCATCTTCCAGCAATTAATTCCAAATCTCCAGGATTGCACCCAAGACAGTGGGTAACGACCTCATTAGGGGTTGAAGGGGAGCCCTTGTTGATTGATTATAGGAGTTCTTTCAAATATTTGTCAAAACATTTTCCGCACCGACTGCCCTTTTAGTGTTTTCATTTCATTAATTACTGCTTCGGGTATTTTTGTTTTGGCTTAAGTTCGCTGTTGCCTGTCAGAATTTGGTAATAATGAATAATTAATTACTTTTAACAATCTTAAAGGGTGAGTGGTGGTGACAGCGTCTTATTTTTCAATGATCTTGAAATAAATTGCAAAAATTCTGAATTGTAGTGGCTGAGAAACTTCTGCATTCTCTTACGTGGTAAACCTCGTGTTTATTCATGATGTGCAATGCCTTAAGAAATTTTATTCCAATAAAAAAAAGGAAAATCATCACGACCCTTTTGATCACGGTGATAAGATTTTCGTGTTAATTTAAGGACTTCGAGGAATATTGCGTATTCAAATAGTAGTGACATCATGTGGTGGAATTGTTTCCACAAGAATACTGATTTTAGACACTGGCAAAGGTCATCGTTTCTGGTGTATTATAATTCTACATATCTAACCTAGTTATAATTTTATATGTCTAAATGAATTGCTTACGTATAATAGATAATGTTATTTTACTGTTTACGTATAATAGATAATGTTATTTTAATACATTTTCGCAGAAATAAATCTCTTAAACACTTACGAGAAACTATTGTCACCTTTTGTTATAAGTTTTCTTCGATAGAAATAAACTTGCTCTATAATAAATACGTTTTTTTCTAATCTAAACTTTTATCGCTATCGGATTCATCTGGTTGGAGTTTCAGTGATTTATCGAGACGGTAGACAGGACACGGTGTTCAGGTGTGGGAGATTTACTGCTAGGCAACGTCCGATCGTAAGCGTTTAATCAGTAAAGGTTGGGTGCTACTGCCAGCGGACAATACAGAGTAAATAAAAAGTGAGGATTCAACTAAAGATGAACTGGAAGTTTATCAGGGCGAGTGAATAAATGTAACCGACACATTAACACAGGGGGAGTAGATGTAATTGGTAACTGGGAAGAAGAAATACAGGTGTTTCGTTTAACTTATTAAGCAAATAGAAATGAAGAAATAAAATAAATGTTAAACATGAGCAATTACAATGACATGAGCTGAATCAAATAAAACAAAGAAGACATAAAGGTCGATGAAATTAGTATTATCTGGAATCTCAGAAGTCAAAATCTAAAAAGGTTGGCCGACAACGCATCGGTGATGCCTTTGGTATTGCTGATGTCCATGGGCGACGATAACCACTTACCATCAGGTAGATCGTCAGCTCGTTTGCCGGCTATTTTCATAAAAAAGGTTTTGGAGTCGTATTGATGAATAGTGTAGTTAGTATGAGGGACTTCGAGATTGGAAGTTAAATGAACTGGTTAGTTCATGACAAATATAACGATAAATTTTATTTGTATAATAATATAATACAGAAAGAATTGAAATACTCTTTGAAAAATAAATATGATATTGAAAGATGCTTTCAACGCTGGATGTAAAAACTATAAATTTGGGGAATTAAATTCGAAATATATTTTTGGTGATTGTGTAATATCCAATTGCGAACGTGGATATACTCTGATTCGTACGTGTTTACTGAGTCTGAAAATGGAGCAGAATATGTTCCTCGACGAATATGAATATTATTTCTGTGATTTCATCGCTTTTTAAAACGTTTCTGATGTAGTTGGACACTGATGATTTGTTTTTAAATAAATATATTTTTGTGTTGAATTTCCGATATATGTTGCACATTGGTTCAAAGAATTTATGTGTACTGTTAGTGAGTTTACTAATTATTTTACTTTTACATACTGCAAAAACAGTGTATTTCGGTTGGTTAATATTTAATAAATGAATAACTTAACGCGATTTTTAGGAGCACAATTATTTACCTTCTATCGTTTTGACTTTTGCTACCATAACATACTAATGGTAAACACAACTAGAGAACATAGGTTTTCTACGGTTGACCGCAAATGAATCAATCTTCTAAAGAAATCATTCTATAGTATTCGTAAATGACAGTCATGCGTATGAATAATCAGATATTGTACTCGCGAAAACAGCTCCGTTTTTTCGGGATCCAAGGTATCCTAGATAAAACCCGTAACATAATTTACATAATAATTCATGCCTATTGAATTCGAATCACTTTTTTCGCTGCTTCTGTATAGACAGACAAAAATTAAAAAAATATGTCTTGGTCTAATCCATGAAAAAGGCTATCTGAAAAACATCCAATGTTCCCACAGAGTTTGCCCCGATTTATTATGAGAATAATACTACTAATAAAACTATGTCAATAGTTCAATAAACCAAGCCATCAGTGAAAACTTCAATATTAATTATTTATGCCAATAAACTATTGGATAAGAGGCGTTTACACGAGTTTTATTAACGATGCCAAGCCAGCAATTATGACGATTGACCATTGACCCGATCAGTGCTGCGGTCAAGAGCTTCATTAGTAGGATCTTGTTTTTAATGCATCTTTTACGAATCAAGAGCCTATTGAAAGACTTTGGTCTGGACGAAGGGACTCCTGTGTGCTGGATTTCAATGTACTGTATACGACCTAATATGTACGCATACTTGAGCAAATAAATTCATTCATTCATTCATTCATTCATTCATTCACTCCATGTAATATCAGATCTTCCTCGTGGTGTCTTGTTTAATCTTGGAGGCTGATCAATGTTCCTCCTGTTGGAGTTTGCTGGGCTATATACCAAACAGTCTATTTCATTAATTTTAATTAATTTTTTCATTTCATAATTCACGACTTTGAAAATGGAGGTGGTTCTCAATTCAATTAACACAATTACTGAGAAATCTTATCTAATAGACACATATCTAGACATGATACAGGTGGGTCGATTATGCTAAACCATAAGGTGTTAACTAAAAACGGGGGATATAAATCTTGTACAAAAAATATAAAAACAATGGTTTATTCACTTAAAAAAACTTAGCCTATGTTACAGGTATAAATATTATATTAATTTATTGTACTTGAGGAAGACTAAATTGTTGACAAAAAAAATGATTCATTCATTCTCTGAATCGAAAATTTATCCAACCAATCTGCTCCGAGGCAGCGTGGTGGAGCAAGCTATTGGCCTCAATTACTAGAATAGACCCTTGCAGCAGACACTATGGGGTTAAAGCAATGCATATAGCCCATATAAATGTTATGTCCGATTGTATGTCTCTTCAACACATCGAAATATATCCCAAAATCAGAGTAGCCGTAAAGGTTTAAGTGGACTGAAATTTATGTCTCGTATTTGTATTTGTCCCGTACTTGATGCATGGGAGTCGTGTGGAAGCCCTAATAGGGTGTCCATATTTTACGGCAACACTCTGTTTTAGGAATGCCTGACAGGTGCGGTAAACCGCAAATGGGAGCGCGACGCGTTAAACTGAACTTTATGCGTTGTAAATAAGGCACAGTTTCGCTAGGGGAAGGAGTTGTTAAGTAAAGTATATTGTGTACTTGAACGTACGCTTGTCGTAATGTAACACTATCGTGACGTGTTTAAGCTAGCAGAAAGTAATTGTGCACGTTATTTTCGCTTTTATGTCCTCGTTATTAAGTTCAAAATGCAAGGGGTGGGTGAGTAAATTTTTGGCAATAAAGCTTTTATACTCGCGGCAACAAAGTGCAGGTAAGCTTTTTGATGAAACTTGTATCACCGAAAATGGACTTGTGTATGCAATTATGCATTATATATGCAATAAGCTTTGTAGAACTTCTTTATGAGTAAGTATAAATAATACAATAACATTATTCCTTTATTCGATTTCTGAGAAATATGATGAATAAGTATGTAAATACATGAAAATTGCCTGACTGAGCTGTATATGCATAGAAAACTTTGTACTAGTACTAGTAACCACCCGCACTATAAACGACTCGTCGTGTTCCGGCTGGGGGCTTGAGAGACAGTTCTTTCTTTTTTTTCTTCTCTTTCCTGGCCGGCAACGCATCAGCGATGCCTTTGGTGTTGCTGATGTCCATGGGTGACAATAGCCACTTACCATCAGGTGGATCGTCAGCTTGTTTGCCGGTTACTTCCATAAAAAGAAACATGAATTAGGTACATTGTTACACATTATGTAATATTTTTACTAGTTTTATCAGGCGTTTTTTAAATGTTTATTACATATCTTATACACCTTCACCCTGACTTCAAACTACATAATAATGAATCTCTGTACCATGTAGCTAGATGGATGATGTTGTGTATTTATGTCAAGAAGTCGCCGTTATTTTGTGCTACAGAAAGATTTTCTAGATTACATTCCTCCATCAAACATGATTCTAATTTATAAATGTAACTAAGTTATGAATAATATTCGTAGTGCCTAGGCTTTTTACATTCTAAGCCGACTTTTTTAATATTCCAAAGTAATTCCCTTGTCTTTCAGCTGCGACCTGAATTCCCATTTTATTGTCGCCACTACGACTCGAATGGGTTTTTAGAATTTAAAGGGATATTTCATGGGTTTTCCAAGTAAAACAATCAGTGGAATGTGATTGACGACTTTGGTTTTTAGAACGAAAACGTAAAATGGAAACTTTGTGCTACAATTTTTATTTCCGCTACTACTAAGTATCTTCATTTAATGTTAGATTTTAGTTAATTAAAACTTAAATACCTTTCGGATAAATTATAGTACCTATAATCTGGTGGTTTTAAGTCGTGTTTGAATCCGTTTGCATGCATATAATTTATCTACTTATTATTATTGGCCCGCTACTGCGTCTCTCATGAGGCCTATATTAACACCATCGCGCTTTTTCTTAAGTGTGCACATATTAAAACGATCAAATTAGCACACACAAAATAAATCTCCACTCAAATTACGTCTTATAATAAGAGTCCTACTTTACATAAATATTCGGAAGTAAAATTATATTACGTAACGAATTTATAATATCCATTATAATGATTTTTTTATCATTAACTAAAGGACACAAAAGGCCAAAACCCAACAAACTATCATAGTTCTCAATAAGAATGCGCGGCAAATGATTAACCTTTAAAAAAGTAGGGCGAAGCGTGGGGGTGGGGGTAGCAAAGGTTTGAAAACCGGGGCAACTATTCACACTCCGCCCTATATAGAACGCGGAAATAATATGTATTTCATTTATTTATTCAGCGGATGTAGTTTAGTAAACTACTCCGCCTCGCTTCACGATCTCGTTGCTTGCTACTAATATTATAAATATGAAGATGTTTGGATTTTTTATGTCTTACTCGAGCACTGCTCGCGTATTTTCCCACGTTTAGCGGGATAATAAGTATCATAAAATGTCCTAATCTTATTGACGATCCTGTAGCCTAGTTGGTAGCGACCCTGCCTGCGAAGCGATCGGTTCCGGGTTCGATTACCGGTGGCAGATATTTATGTCAGAGATAAATATTTGTACTCGGGTCATGGGTGTGATTGTGATGTGTTATATCTGTCGTCCATGCCACCCGCGACACAGGTAAAAACCTACTGCGGGGGTGTGAATGTGTGTAATCGTTTGTTTTTTTTCCTGTTAGAATTAGTTCAGAATTAAGTTATTAATTTATGTTTTTAAAGTAGTCTTTAGGCGGCCGAGACTTGAGAGTAACTCAGATGATTTTTTGGACGGAAGTATTCGGACGGAAATAAAGCTTTATAGTCTATAGTCTGTTGTCAAATGAAAACAAAATCAAAACCTGAACTAAATTGAAATACAGATACATAATTATATTAAGATTACATTGTATCTGTGAAAAGTCTATAGATTAAATAAGTATTACGGGGTAACGAATAACTGTATTATTAACGGTAATATAGCTTTATATTCGTTTTTGTAAAGAATATTGTTAATAAATATGAGTCAAGTGTAATATGATATTTATTTTAAATTAAGTTAAATATTTTGGTAAAACGTGTCACCAACGTCAAAGTTTTACTTCAATCGCGCGTAAAGATTACATGCACACACATTTTTATTTCCATTACGCGCAACCATTACACAGGTGAGGACGAAAATTGGCACAGACAAACCTATTCCAGGATATAAGATACCTATCCTGGGTATTTTTATCCCGATCGTGTTCACCTGTGAAGGTTTGGATTTTTTTTTAATGCAAATAGCCGGCAAACGAGCTGACGATCCACCTGATGGTAAGTGGCTATCGTCGCCCATGGACATCAGCAACACCAAAGGCATCACCGATGCGTTGCCGGCCAAGAAAGAGAAGAAAAAGAAAGAAAGAACTGGCTCTCAAGCCCCCAGCCGGAACACGACGAATCGTTTGGCGGCTGACTCATGCTCAAGGGTGGTAGCTATCCAGGCGAACCCCATGGAGAAACAATAATTGCAATATTGGTATTAATTACAATTAAAATCAATATTATCAATACAATTCCTCGAGGGGTCCTACCACCAGCGGGCCGGATTTACTCGCCTCTTACGACACCCATCCGGCGTGGGATTGGGTTTAGTATTCTAAGCCGCCTCAATACGGCTAAAAAAACCACTTCCGCAAGCGAAGCCGCGGACGGAAACTAGTTTCTATATAAACTGGAGCGCAATAAAGGGGTTTGTATTGTATTTTATTGTAACCCAATTAACAAGACCAACGTTATGAATATCAAAGAAGACAAATAAAAACATTTTTTACGAAACCAGGTCAAGTGTTCAATCAACTCTATTTCATTTTAGTAATGTAGTTTCGACCCAAATAATTACTTCGAGTTTTAAGTTTCTTTCATCAGTGCAAAGTTGAGGGCTTTCAGTAAGTCTTTATGGGCTATATAACGTAATGAGAGAACTCTCCCATAACTTTGTGAGGTGTAAACTTTACCTTCGACACACATTGTGAAGGCTTTCGCATAACACTTTGAAAGCAAACTTACCTTAACTGGCTCTGTTTTTGACCACCAAATATGGCGAATTTCTGTTTTTATGGATGTAATTGGTTTTTTAACTATCATTATATTATATTATCATTATAAATTATCATTATATATTAATCATAATAATGTGTCGACTAATATTGCGTGTTTTTATTTGTTTAATTAAATCGATCCAGAGTTTAAAAAATAAATATTTTTTTATTTTCCTAAAATAAAAATAAAATGAGAAAGAAATAAGTCGTGATTTCGTAAGACAGATTATTATTATAAAGAAAATAAATTACGCAACAAGGCTTTTAACGGTGTAACTAACATTGTGAAGGTCCGTATTATATTCATATGCAAATTAAACAGAGAAACTTCAATCCAGTCCAATCGAAGCATCTATTTCTAGATATAGATTTCATTTAATTGGCACCATTTCGACGTGAATTCTCTACAAGAGACGAATAGAGTCGGCTATATCAGTGCGCCTGACTAGTTACAATACATCTCTACTCTCTTTATCCGCAATCAACTCTACTCCCACCTTATTGATGTTATCTTTGCTTTGGATGTAAGTTATAGGAGTTAGCGTTAATTAATTAAGTATTTTAAATGGTATTGCCTGTAGCCTAGTTGGTAGAGACCCTGCCCGCGAAGCGAGGGGTCCCGGGTTCGATTCCCGGCCGGGGTAGATGTTTATGTGACAAATAAATATTTGTACTCGGGTCATGGGTGTGATTGTGATGTGTTATATGTGTCGTCCATGCCACCCGCGACACACGTAATAACCTACTGCGGGGGTATGAGTGTGTTAGCGTTTATTTAGTTTCGGGAGATCTACTTTTGGTGTCTATTCTCACTATGAGAGCAAACACCTATTAAAAAAATAAATAAAAATCATTTAACTATAGGTATTACATTACAATAGAACAATACACAAAGAACGTAATTTTTTCTTACCACAATCTGGAAATGGTGTTTCTTTATGGAGGAGAAGAAAGGGCTAAAGGCTTCGTTGGTCTAATGCGGATTGGGAAACTTTACACATCTTGGAGAACTTTCAACAGGCGTTTACGTATTTCTTGTTTATTATCTGTTAGGAGTGTACCTCAGGGCTCGATTCTAGGCCCCTTCCTTTTCCTAGTACACATAAATGAACTGCCGTATAATATTAAGAAATATGCAGATATTATCCTGTTTGCTGATGACACTTCTCTTATATTTAAGACGAACAGAAACAAAATGAATTTTGACGATGTAAACAGTGTTCTGTCTCGTTTATCACACTGGTAACTGGTTTACTACAAATAATTTACTGCTAGTGCTAAAAAAACTAAGTGTGTTGTATTTTCGCTACCTAATGTACAGAATGTTAGTAAAAGCCTCGAATTAAATAATGAAATTCTAACTATGGAAAAATCCACGGTTTTCTTGGACGTCACCTTAGATTGTGGACTATAATGGGGTACCCATATAACATTTGTTTTGGAAAAAAGGGCAATCAGAGCCGTTTATAAACTAAAATCACGCGATTCTCTGCGTGAGAAATTTGAAGAAATTGGCATATCAATATCAACAGTAGCCTCTCAATTTATTTACAGTAATAGATATTATATTCATAACAAACAACTTAGGCGTGTTCAAGCAGAATAGTACGCATAATCATCTAATTAGAAACAGATATTATTTGGTGACGTCTTCTTTTCGCCTAAGTAGGGTACACCGTTCTTATAAGGGGCTCGGTGTACGTTTTTTCAATAAATTACCTAAGTCAATACGTGACTTGCCTATCCAAATGTTTAAGAGATATATGAAATCTCAGCTAGTAGGCAAAGGATACTTTATACTATATAAATGAATATATTAATGACAAAGACGCCTGGAAATTAGTGCCGCATCCAGTTCCGCGTAAAAAGATGTGCCGAGGAGTTTCTTTACTGCTTTTCTTCTTCTTCATGACGAAGCACCCTTCCGAAAAGCTGGTAGATTAAAAAAATTACGTGCATAAATGTAACAGTGATACCTATATGAATATAAAGATTTTGATATGATTTTGATTTGATTTGATTACAACGATTTACAACGACATGAAATAAAAACCAAATATCTGGTAAACATAAAAAGTCTGGGAATTTCAATAATAACCTAGATTTAATACTCCATGAGATCTTTTTCTCTTCAAAAAATATTCTCCGATATAAGACTTATGTCTCCAGTTAGTACTGTCCTATTCAATTATACTTCTACTTCTAAATTGTTTATTTACTTACACCAAACACCCATCCCAAACCTATGAGTATGAAGAGACGCAAATACCGTCCAATCTACCTAGACCCCCCCACGCTCCATTCATCAGCCCCTGTTCATCCACTCCGTGAACCGATCAGCGGGGAGAAGCAGGTCAACCGGGACTGGTCGGTGTATCTTTGATTATCGGGTCGGATTCAAATCAGACGATTCTGAAACTCATCTCGTTACTCAGGATCAACCGCGTCAATTAAATTGTGTAACGCATGTGAAATAGCTGTTTGATATTATTAATTGGATACAAATGTATAATTGTTTATTATAACAACTGTTTTAATGTGATTTTAAACTTCATGACGACCAGTGGCGCAATGGTTACCATGCCGGATCGCCGCACCGAGGGTCCTTGTTTCGATTCCCAGCGAGGCGGAAATTTGAATGATGAGTTGAATTTCTGTTCTCGGTCTGGGTGTGAATGTCCTTGTCTGTGTTGTGTGTTGTCCATAGCACCCACGACACAGGGAATCCTAGTGTGGGGCTATGAATGTGAAGCGTTATTTATTTATTGAAGTCTTCTTATACGACTTGCAAAAAGGTTGCGTTAAACGTTTGCGCTACCATGGAGGGGGTATAAAAGCACTGGATTACTTATCAAATCTCACAAAGTCTCAACAGCGTGATTCGGATTCCTGAACAACGCCATCTAGTTTGTACTTGTGTAAACATAGGTAGTACACAAGTAATATTTTATTATTTTTATTTAGTACAAAAATAGTTTTTGAAAGATAATTAAAACTGATACACGTCATTAAATTAAATATTTATTTAATTATGCCAAAGAAGTATAACTTCTCACGCGCGTACAAAAGTACACGCACCTTTTTTATTTTATTTATCATCGCGGATACTAAACTTCGAATGCAAACGGGTACAAGACTTGAGTCATTAGTGTCAAGTGTCATCTGTCAAGAGCTCGTTCCACCGCAGTCCCGCCGTGATCATGACCCAAGCAATCTAAGTGGGTCAAAATATCGGTATAAAATACACAAATCGTTAGTAACAAACTGTTTCTAACTGTCTTCAAAAAAGGAGGAGGTATTCAATTCGACTGTATTTTTTATGTTTGTTACCTCAGAACTCTCTACTGGGTGAACAGATTTTGATGATTCTTTTTTTTAATCGAAAGCTGGTGTCATGTGGTCCCACTTAAATTTAAGCTAGATCTGACGAGTAGTTTTTGAGTTATTTTGAAGTAGATAATTTTTTCTTGGTAAAATTCAGATTATAATACTAACATATTAATTACACACTTATTCGATAGATGTTTATTCCCGTTATTAGTAATGTCATTTGTGTTTCCAAGCTTACAACTCAACAAGCAAGTGCGTACACACAGACCTGAAAAAAAGACGGACGTAACCTCGTCTAATCGAGAGTGAAGCATAACAATGGTTTACCATGTGTGCGTAATTTCGCGGTTGAAGCAGTATGATGTAGGTTTTTTTTTATGGAAATAGCCGGCAAACGAACTGACGATCCACCTGATGGTAAGTGGCTATCGTCGCCAATGGACATCAGCAACACCAAAGGCATCACCGATGCGTTGCCGGCCAAGAAAGAGAGAAGAAAAAGACAGAAAGAACTGGCTCTCAAGCCCCCAGCCGGAACACGACACGACGAGGTGTGTGTACTTGTACGAATAGAGAGTTGGTATTACTATGGGTGCTTCACTGAATTTGTTGTTGGGATTACGTCGGTCTTTTTTTTAGGTCCGTATGCGTACATATCATGTAATCATTTTGAAATAGGTATCCAATACATAACCCCACCAGAATATCCCTACACTTTATAGGACCCAGACGAAGTTCACAAGCCCTACCGATCTCACAGTATAAGTTTAAAATATGATATCACTTTATTCCCCCAAATGTAGCAGCCTTTGGAAATTGTATTATTGCGGACTGTAATTAGATTTGATCGCTGTCTCGCCGTCTCGTACCGTGACCAGAGTTCATGGAATCGGTATCGACCGAAAGATACTAGACAAAATTAATAACTACTAACCATAGACCTATATGTATGTACTATACTTGACAGGCTGTTCAGTACTAAAAGCTTGGACACCTATATTAACACCAGATGGTGCCAACGCATTTTAATCGGCTGCGACTTGCGAGCAAGCGACACATCATTTTTAGGGTTCCGTAGCCGAATGGAAAAAAACGGAACCCTTATGGATTCGTCATGTCTGTCTGTCTGTCTGTCTGTCTGTCTGTCTGTCTGTCTGTCTGTCTGTCCGTCCGTATGTCACAGCCACTTTTTTCCGAAACTATAAGAGCTATACCATTGAAACTTGGTAGGTAGATGTATTCTGTGAACCGCATTAAGAATTTCACACAAAAATAGAAAAAAAACAATAAATTTTGGGGGTTCCCCATAGTTAGAACTGAAACTCAAAAATGTTTTTTTCATCAAACCCATACGTGTGGGGTATCTATGGATAGGTCTTCAAAAATGATATTGAGGTTTCTAATATCATTTTTTTCTAAACTGAATAGTTTGCGCGAGAGACACTTTCAAAGTGGTAAAATGTGTGTCCCCCCCCCCTGTAACTTCTAAAATAAGGGAATGATAAAACTAAAAAAAATATATGATGTACATTACCATGCAAACTTCCAACGAAAATTGGTTTGAATGAGATCTAGTAAGTAGTTTTTTTTTAATACGTCATAAATCGTAAACCGCAAAAAACATTGATCAAAGTTACAACGAACTACAAGAACTTTTATATTATGTTACTTGCTGCTACGGAACCCTTCATGGGCGAGTCCGACTCGCACTTGGCCGCTTTTGATAAACTCCGACCGTTCAAGAACACATAATAACGCACTGCACTGCATATTGTTTATTGTGTACATTTAAAACGTTTTAGTTATTTACGTTTGAACTTTATTTAAGTTTATTTAAATTATAATTGGTAAATAACGTTCTATATTTTTACTTACATTTAATAAAAAAATATTTAGTGCAAAATATTTGATTCCGCCATCTTGAACCGAACTTGACCGAACGAAGCGCTGTCACAGAGTATGAAAAATGTGACACGGATTTTGTATGGAACAGCCCTTCTATGCTATATTTAAGTCTTAAGTCAAGTTTAAAAATTTGTATAGGAAAAGTCGGAAATCGACTTCACGAATGGACCTAATGTGCCTGTTGCATTGCTTTAGTGGCCTAAAACCATTTTCATATTATTTCCCTTCAAATGAAACCGGTTTCGGCATATTGGTTGGATGGAAACAATTTTTGTGTTTTATTAATTATGGATTTGGTTTAGACTCTATATTGTATGAATGAAAAACGTGTAATAAATTTAACCTGTATCCTTTCAATTAACCGTATATGAATAAGTCGATGTTGTGATAATAACAAAATATAATCATACACGATGTAAAAACCAATAAGATGTGGCCCAACTTGGTTTCATTTGAAAGGCAATATGCGAAGATGGTTTGAGACCACTAAAACAACGCATTAGGCACATTTCAGATTTTAAACTTTTCCCATACAGCATTTTTTTGCGTAGTATCACACGTCGGGTTTCCATTAGTCATAAATAATTGCTAACTGCTGTATGGTTATTTTAAACTAGCTGTTGCCCGCAGTTTCGCACGCGGAAATTATGCTTATCACTCCCTTGGCTTTTTCACCCCCTTGGGAGTTGAATTTTGAAAAAACCTTCCTAAGTGGATGCCTACGTCATAAGAGGAATACGTGTGCGACATTTTAAGTTTCTAGCCCATAGATTACTGTTCTAGCCCTAAGGGTTTGGTGGCCTGTGCGTTGATACATCAGTCAATCACTTTTGCCTTTTATTATATAGATAATACATTTTCAAACGATCCAACATACACAGATTAAATACATTTAAATTGAAAGCTTTAAAATGTAGACAAAACAATATTTCCATGTTAGAACAAGCCACTTCAGCTGGGATTTATGTAGGTAACAAGGTATTAGGGGCCCCATTCTGTCTTGAATGCCGCGACATTTCCCACAACATATGATAAGCCGACATTCTATAAAGGTTTCCAATATTATCATAATACAAAAGGTACGAATCGCCGGCACTAGGTACAGATTGAATGGTAACTTGTATAATGTTTGACGATTTCTATGGTAATATGTAAGGTAAAATTCGGGTACAAAAGTCTGTGTAAGATACATTTGGGAATGTATAATTATTTGAGGGTAGAGTGAACAAATTCTTAATAAAGGCTACAATAGATGATTTATATTTTAATTCAAACATCAATCAATATTGCATTCGTCTCGCTAGGGTTTTTCTACTCACAGTATTAGCAAAACACGCCTATAAAGGCTAAGGGTGGATTAACAGACTTCACATTTGAAAACATCATGAAGAAATGATGCGAGTTGCGAAATAGTTTTAAGACAAATTTTGAGTATGTGAAACTTGTTTGACATGTAGGTAGTTGTGTACAGTGCGACCAACTTATCTGTGAACTGAGGGAGGGCGCTGTCGAACGCATTGGACCAATCACTGGACGCAATTCGAGACCGTAGTAAATGTCAATGAATGAACACAAAGAACTTATGAATAGAGCGGCATTAGTTCCAATTTTCGCCATTTCACAGATAAGTTGGGCGCACTGTAGTATTCATTCGTAGAGTAAGAACAGTCTAAATAAAATCATCATTTAAGTAACACGTCTTTAAATCAGCGAACCTTTTTACGTCACTACATTTTGACAAATTTTGAGTACATCAAACTTGTTTGACACAAGGTGTTATGTGACAAAGCGAACGTTACCCCCAAAATCAGCATAACTAGATTCTGGAACACGTTGATTCGTGAACTGCGCTTTATGCGAAATGTTGCAAAAGTTAGATATAGGTACAAATTTCGTCACATTGTTCAAGATTCGAACACGGGTCTCCCGGAACCTCGAAGTTGGGCCATCACTATGGAATTTGAATTTCTGTTCTCGGTCTGGGTGTGAATGTCCTTGTCTAGTGTGTTGTCCATGGCACCCACGACACAGGGAATCCTAGTGTGGGGCTATGAGTGTGAAGCGTTATTATTATTATTAATTGTCGAAGTGTACGTAGTATGTAGATATAATCCAAACAAAAGAAGGTACCAGAAATAAAACCGACCCACCCAGTTCCACGAATTTCAAGTTCATTAGACTACAATAAAACCAAAAAATAAACAGCAATTTAGCGTAAAGCTTTAAGCATTAAGCTCACAGTAGAGAATATTATTTCAGAGAAACGGATATGAAAGCATGAGAGCTTACATTTAGAATGCGCTTTTGCCTTTGTAGCATTTCCTTGTAATTTGGAGGCTGGGCGGGAAAGGTGAAAACCGCTGAATCTTCGGATTGAAATAAAAGCGCTTTTTTCGCTGAAAGGATATTGATCGTTGGGAAATAAAAGGTGTATTTGTGGCGTAACTGGCGGCAAGCGAGCTGTATTGGCAGAGAAATGTCTTTCGTGTTTCACGATTGAAATTAGATACGGTTTCGATAACTCTTTTTGTACGCTCTTTATTAAGTATCAACTATCTTTGATCCTCGTATCTTGTTCGTACATAGTTATACTGAATGGTGTTTTTTAGAGAAAAATATTAATTTTGTCATGGATTTTATTCTTATCATATACCTACATTTATTTATTTATTTATTGGATCACACCACATACTGTACACTGATACAATTCAAGCGGTTATAATGAAAATACCATTGATACTAAGTGACAGTACAATTACGGGTGATGACGACATGCAGTAATTACTGGATTAGAGTGAGTAACAAAAAAAATTAAATTAAAATTATAAAATGTAAACAATTTGTAAAAGATTTCCTAAACGGTAAAATATTAAATTATAAAACAGTTTAAAATTTAATGTATAAGACTAACAAACAGCCAAGCACATAATTATTTAAAAAGCGTGATACATATAGGTTAATAATTATTATAAATAGCAAGCAGCATAGAGATTAAAAAATGTATAATTAAATAACAAATTATTAAATTATTAAAATATTTTGGATCTTATATTGAGGTTTAAAATATAAATCTAATTTATTACTACTACATCACTAATTATAAGTTAGATGTAAGATGCCTTTGACAAGGTTTCCATTTAACTAAAAGAATCTACATATTTGGCACCAGGTAAAAATTTTAAGCTATCATTAGTTTATGTACGAGTAACTTTAATCTTCTACGATCGTAAACCTGTGTTCACAATATGGAATTTTACTAAACAAAGGTCTAGAATTGTCACCAGATGCCAAATTATTCGCGAGATCTTTAAATACGCTCGCAGGTATACATAACCCTTATCAATGAGTAGGTAATCTGATCGAAAACTGAACTAGTATGGAAACAAGTACATGTCTTACACAAAACGTTAAAATATAGGTAAACTCGCTACATAAAAATGGCACTTAAAATAAATGTGTAGGTGGTATGCCTACGTAAGTTCACTATTTCACTTTATATATTATAACTAGCTGCCCGGACAGAATTCGTCCTGTCAAAAGTTTTTATTATTATTAAAACCTTCCGTCTATCCTATCTTTCAAGTTGGATCAAACTGCACAGGGTGTGCAAATTTGATTAAAATCGGTTTAGTAAATTTCTATTTACTTAATATCTATTTTTGATTAAGTCTGGTCTTGGCACAGACCACTTACTATGATTGTGGTCTGTGGTTCTTGACCACTTTTGGCTATGTGTGAAATGAAATATTTAATGGACTTTAGATATCTAGATATTTACTACGACTTTTTTTTAGAAATAATATTTACACGTACAAATGTATGTATGTATGAAATTTAAATGGATAACACTGTACCTAATGCTTATAAAAATCTCGCATAATATTCGTAAATCTGAAAAATCAAAACACAAAATTGTAATTGCTTGGATCAAAACATTTCATCCGCTATCCGCTTGCAGTACAACAATACCCTTACCCCACCATATGTAGACAATCTTTCCAAGCACGTTTCATCTTAAGCACCTTTGTAATTGCTCTTTAAACCTAACTTAAGAATATCTTCAGGTTCTCGTATTACGAATGATAAGTATTACATGTGACGATCTAATTCCAGCTTTAATTGGTAAGTAGGTACTACAGGTGCTAAACTTTGATGGAATTTTAGAAGATAAGCGATAGGGTAAAAATATATATGCTAACGTCCCTACAGGCAATATTCTATCTATCCATTATCTCAGTTGCCTAGCAACTATTACAAGATTATTTTACTTCCTAATGAATGACAGATAGATAGATTACCTATTGTAAATGGCCATTAGTCGAGCGAGGAGAAGTTTCCGCAAAGCATTTGGCCACTTACCATAAGATGATCATGGCTGGTTGCCCACAGATCGCTATAATATTTAGTGTTTCCTGATCAAAAGTTCTCTTCTATACCAGCATGATTGCTAGAAAGCAAACCCGCAAATATCAAATTGTTCATTAGAGCCGAAAAACTTTTTGATCTCTCGAATATCAAAAAGTCTCAAATCAAAATGTTTATCGGCTCAAACTAATGAATAGACATAATAATTTTCTACGTCATTCGCTCTCGACCTATGAGAAGCTAATCAATTATCACTAGACAAGCTTAATTGCCTCCTAAACATCAACGTGTCAGCCATTAGGTATTTTAGTTCGCTACACTGTCCTTTAGCTGCTTTGTACTAAAGTCTTGTTTAGATATGAGAAGAAAATCCATGCACTACAAATTAATACAAGAAACTTAAACAACCTTCCAAATAATCTAACACAAAAACATGAATATTACTGTTACTAAGTACTTAACAGTTCTGCTGGTTCAGGAATTGAACTTCAAACCCCTGTGATACCCACAAACAACTTGCAAACAGCTTGCATTAATCCATCATTCAAAAAATATAACACAAAAGTACGAAAAAGAAAAAGCCACAAATCGGTCAAGCACATTCAAATAAATGCAAACCATTCAGACTCCATTCCGAATGAAGGTAGATCGAAGATTCTATATTCAAATTCAGAATCGAATTTAAAACGAATTTCAAAATGGCTTCCAGTGAATTTCATATTTTCGATCGCTTAAACCAAAGCATGGCGTAATGCTTTAATGAAAGAGTCGGGTCATTGAATGAGGGTGGCATAAAACGTCCATTAGTACGAACTGCATATACCAGGCTAATTACAGGGGGTGAGTGCAGGTTCGGGGTTATTTCGACGGTTTTCCTTTGTCCCGCACTGTATCAAATAGGTGTGACTTGTGAGGGGATGCAGTTCATATTAATGGTTAAGGGTACTTTGAATGTTGCGTCACGCGTTAGCGGTATGCGATCCTTAAACCGAAAACCTTACCACCAACAGATTGCGGAGTAAGGTAGAAGCTAAGCTTTTTTCATTGTTGTTCTCTAACTTGGCAATACAAGTTGTTTCTTTTATATCATCACGGACATTAAACATTAACAACATCGAATGCAAACGGGTTCTCACGATTTTTATATTTTATACCGATGGTCATGGCAGGAACATGGGTCGAAATCTATCTAACAGCCTTTTAAAGTCCACTGCTGAACATAGGCCTCCCCTAATTGGCGCCACTCCAACCGGTCCTGGGCCCTCTGAATCCAGCGGCTTCCCGCTGTCTTCTTTAGGTCATCAGTCCACCTGATCTGGGGGCGACTAGTGCTCCTTTTACCGATACGTGGCCCGTGGGTTGAAATATCGGTATAGAATACAAATATCCTTGAGTACCCGTTTTGCATTCAAAATGTTTGCCAAAACAAGTTAACATGATTCAAAAACTTACTAAAAAGCATTTCTCCATACAACCTTTGGGAAAATGAGTACTCGTATAATCTTGATCGCAGCAAAAAACGTCAATGATCGCAAGCCGCAAACGCAGACCGCGGCCGCATACCGCAGGTTTCCTCACGGCACCAAGGGGAACTGCAGTTAATATTAATGGTTCACGTGAAGGGAACTCACAGATGACGACATCGTTACGGGAAACGGAATTAAATACATTTGGAGCATTGTTACCCGCGCATTATCGTTGTTTAGATACGATTGTCGAATTTCCATTACATAACAAGGGGTAAATAACAGCCAATAGGAACTAGGAAGTATATTGTGACATACATAATAATAAAAGAGTATCTGTACTACCCGCACACAAGGCAGTCACCATCTAGCCGTCAAGTGCGCGGGTTGTGTTGTATCACTGAAAACCATTTTGTGTTTTATTTCTAATACCTAATCAGGTAAACCTAGACACCACATTTGGCGACCGAGGTAAAAAAAAAATAAAACAAAAGGAAAAAGTGTGAGTAATTTTGGTTCTTTTAGGTTCACAAAATGTTAACCTTGAGTTATCATACGAAAATGTCGGTGCTATTTGAAATAAGGGAGACTTGTGCTATGTTTAGTTTTGGAAAGTTTTAAAAGAATCGTATATTTTTACGGGAAAAGAAAAGACAAGAGAACATTTGATAAAATATTAAGTACCTACCTACAAATTCATTTGTGTTCAATCTTTGATGATTCTTGATTAACAAAGTTGATTGTTGAATTAGTGAAGGTATTTTCTTAACAAATGCATCTAGTACATTAAATTACATTCCATATATTGTAGCCCGATATTCGTATTGATAACACATAGGTTACAAAATACATATATTAATGGTACAAAATAAAAACAATGCGTGTTGGCGCAATAATAGGTAATATATACCTAAGATATTGTTTCATTGTTGTATGGTCGGTATCGACACGGCCAGTTTACTTGTAATGTACAAGCATTGGGATTATTTGGGATCATAAAATGCGATTAAAAGGATCTTGTTCGTGTGATAGGTTAAAAAACTAATTAAGTAATATTTAGTTCACAGTGATAATTATTAATTATAGTAAGTTGAAAAATGTTTGATATTTCTACCTGCCAAAATGATAATAATAATTTAAAATGTCAATATAAATCCAAATGCAGTCTTCACATTAATATATCAAATATCGTAATAAGATAACCGTAAACAATATCATAGCGATTTTGCTATACGGTATCTTCATAGTTTGTCTCAAAAATAGAGATACTTACTAACTTACTATGTTATTTAAAAATAACGCTTCACACTCATAGCCCCACACTAGGATTCCCTGTGTCGTGGGTGCCAAATTTAAAGTATAGTACTTACGTAGCAAGTAAATTCAACGATGTTATTTTACTGATGTTATTCTAAGCAATGATATTATAATGTATAAAATATATTTTTGAATATCATTGATTCTAAGCAAAATCTATATAATAAACCACAAACAATGTTTGTTGCCATGTCCTTTAGACTGAAACTATCCAACCGATGTGTCCCAAACAGGGTTAATTTGAAAGGCAAATAATGCGAAGATGGTTTGAGACCACCAAAACAATGCATTAAGCACATTAATTTGCCGGTACCTATTAGTAGAATATAGGGTGATAGATCCTGTTGTAAGTGAAGATCCTAGCCATACATACATGAAACTGTACCTGTTTACATTTTCGAAATTAAAAGAAAAAACATACATACAAATATGTAATGACTACATATGTAATCAAGTAAAATACACTGCAAAATTGTCAGATGAGTGAAAACTCGTCAAGAACATAATATATTTGACATGTGTAAAACATTGGATTACATAAATCAAGAAGTCGTTCCAATTTTAATTAAGCTTTAATGCCATTAAAATGATCACGTAGAGGAAAAATAATAATATACATTACAGATTTGATAAACAAATAATATTTAGTTTCTGAGATACAAAAATATGATAATGATAATTAATTAGTATTTGCTTATTTATATCGTATCGAAACGTGTTTCCGATTTTAATAACCGAGCAATTTTGCATATCGCCTATCTCATTTTGAAAATATTTATTATTAACGTCAAATGGACAATTGTAATAATCTAAAATATCGAAGGGACTGAATTATTACTGTTTCCAAATCGCGGCGGAAACGATCTTGCGTATTCCTCGCTAAAACAGTATACAGTATCTCGAAAAAATTCTCTAAAGATTTCGATGAAATTTTGTAGTCAAGGATAAGTGCAAGGCAATCAAATTATTTGTATTTTTGAAAAAAAAAATATATATACACCACATGCGTTGGTTACACCATTAGCATAAGTTGATTCATGGTAAAGTACAAACCAGTTATAGGAACCGTTTCACCATGATTACCAAGTAGTTCATTCCGGGTAATATTGTTCCTAACTAAAATCAAGATTGTAAATAAATTTATGTTTTAAATGGATTATACTCTTAAGGTCAAAAACGAAAAAAGTCAAAAATATTTTAACCAAATAATTTATGACATTCCTTCATTGGCCGGTATAATACTGATTCTACCTGGTTTGTACTAGAATGCAACCTATAAGCTTAGTTTTGCATCTGCTGAATAATATCGTGATGAATTGAGAAACTGAACAAACAGTTAAACCGTTAAGTAATGAAAGGCATTAAAAAACGAAAACTAACTTTCACGTACCTACATAAAATTGGAACGAGATCAAACGACAACTAAATGGAGTAGACATGGGAACCAATAATCATATTATCAGTAATCAAATATTTTGCTGCAAAATGTCTTAAATGTCGTACTAGAAATGCAAAGGTTGAAGCATAAAATACTAATAAACTGAATCAAATATAGACCATTAATAAAAGGTATTTATGGTATCGATCAAGTCAAATCAGTCAAGTACTGACAAATAATAAAAGATATCTGTTATGGTATCGAAAATCAGTCAAGTACTGACAAATAATAAAAGATATCTGTGATGGTATCGAAAATCAGGCAAATACTGAAAAATAATAAAAAATATCTGTTATGGTATTGAAAATCAGTCAACTACTGTAAAATAATAAAAGATATCTGTTATGGTATCGAAAATCAGTTAAGTACTGAAAAATAATTAAAGATATCTGTTATGGTATCGAAAATCAGCTAAGTACTGAAAAATAATAAAAGATATCTGTCATGGTATCGAAAGTCAGATAAATACTGACCAATAATACAAGATATCTATTGTGGTATCGAACCGCTTTCGAAATCAATGTTGCACTAAACCGTGGGAGGTAATGTTTACCGTAATACGTCAGTTGAGTACTTACACTATTGACCAATACTAAAGATATCAATAATGATATCGAAAACAAAATATGACATGGTCACGAAAACGTCAGTTAAGTACTGACCAATAACAGAAGATTTATAATATTGAAAGAACGTTTTGATAACTATCGAAACTATTAACTTCTATACCAATTACCGCTGCTGGTCAACAAATATGAGGATATGGCTATTAATAGGAGGATATGTAAACAAAACGCATAAATTAATAGAATACCATTTAATGTTTCCTATGGTTAAAATACCTATATTCATGTATTAATAATAATGAATCTTATCGTTTTAATATATTTGCGTGCGAAGTTGTTATTAAAGGTATTCACACGCGCACCTCTAACGACCGCTCCGAATGATCAATGACAAACCGATATCACTGTACGGCTGTCTAAGTAAATATCTATATATTTGCACATTATCGCTTTATTTTATTACATATCGTCGTAATAAGCCTGAATTAACTAGTATGAGCCTGAATTCTTGCTAAATGGAATCACAACATTTGTTGTTGTGGACCAGATCTGCTAACTAAATATTGAAAATTCAATAATAATTAAAAACAATCATGTTTGAATAAGTGATAAAACAGTTATCACCGACATGTACAGGACCTACTATTTAATTGTTCCAACGAACAAAAAATATTTATTAATCAATTACAAGTACAAATATACTTTGAAGTAACTAATAAAATCCTTACTTGAAATGAAACGAAAATGAAATGAAATGAAAATGAAAGGAAATGAAATGATAATATAATGAAATGAAATGAAAATACATGTATTCCAGGGTACTAATTACAGCATAAAAAAAATAGTTACAAGAAAGAAAAAGAGATAACAAAAATAAATGTTAATAAGCAACACGAGATATATCTTATGAGTGTCAGTGCTGCAGCGTGCTGTGTGACCACCGAACAGGCCCAGACCCAGCATAAGCCGTGCTGCACAATATGAGCCGTGTAAGCACAGCGCCAGTACTTGATACGTAATTGTATTGAAAGTAATGAAGTAATAATTTAATTATGGAAAAAAAATGACGTCAATCGTTCTAAGTTTCAAGAATCACAATAATGAATTTCAAGTGTGAAATACAAGTTTTAGAAAATTATAATCCTATTAACATCCCCATGTGTAACACCGCAAAAATGTAAGAAAAGGAAAAAGGGGAATTTGGATAATAACGAAGAATTTGAGGCCTCTGGGCTCCTAGTTGACATAACACGACGCTCAGGAGCGTTGGTGTTTCAACACTCCACGTACGCATTGATTGGTGGTAGACGCTCGAGCAAGAGACGAGATCGAAGCGGTTGATGATACTCGCACAAGCTCATGGAAGTTTCTTTACGTGTATTGCAAGCAAGGTAAAAGTATAAAAATGAGTTCAAAGTCATACTCTGCCCATAGAATGTGAATATTGCTTTGTCGATAGACTAAATTACTTACAATTAGTCAATGATAAGGTTATAAATTAACTTTGGTTATTCATTGACGCAATAATTTTAAATGAAATACGCCACAGTCAATGAAACGTTAGTCCGGATGAATTTATTCACTTCTTTGATATACCCTGTTTGACAGACCTGTTTGAATTTCCTGACCAGAACTTGATAACTAAACTACATTAAAGGCCAGGTCAGCACTAAATTTGGAGAAATGCTCTCGTTGTGTTTTGTTGCAGGTCACTTCCAGTGTGAAATATATCCTTTGGTCCAGCCGTGCTGCGACGATGTACTGGGTCAGGTGCTAAAAAGTATACAAAATAATCAAATATTTTGTACCTAATATAAAGTGTTGTTATGGAGTTTCTTCAACTGGTTCTTCTCCACAACGATAACACATAGCGAACCAGTTACGTTAGGAAAAATAAAAAATAATAATTAAAAAAAAGGAAAAACAAGGGAAAGCGGAGAGGGCCGTATATTAAGAATAAAAGAGACTAAATAAGAATAAATCATTATAAGAAAATAATGTTATAAATCCTTATAATAGTAACTTATTTTTTTGTATTCTGTAAAAATAATGATTTAACTGGACAAAAAAAGGTAATCTTTGGAGATATAAAATGTTACGAACGATAGAAATAAGTTGTGTACTTTGTTCGAACAAATTATATTTTAATCAAAGCTGAACTTATTAGTTATTTATCAGTGGACAAATTACATAATTAAAATTTTGTTGAAAGGGAGAGATGTGACATACATAATAATAAAAGAGTATCTGTACTACCCGCACACAAGGCAGTCACCATCTAGCCGTCAAGTGCGCGGGTTGTGTTGTATCACTGAAAACCATTTTGTGTTTTATTTCTAATACCTAATCAGGTAAACCTAGACACCACATATATAATGCGAAACTTAGCTTCGAGATCAATTTCCACGAATACCTTTGCAATCCTACTCATATTATAAATGTTAAAATTGTCAGGTTGTTTGTTACTCCTTCACGCATAATCGGAATTTTACCAAGAAAAAAATTACCGACTTCAAAATAACTCAAAAACTATTCTTCAGATCTAGCTCTATAAGTGAGACCATGACATGACAAGCACCAGTTTTCAATTAAAAAATGAATCATCAAAATCGGTTCACTTTTTTGAAGTCTGTCAATTTACTGAAAGGATTTTCATGGAACTTAGCACACATGTAGACCATGATCTGGATTAGGATATAGGGATATATTATACCGGAAAACGCGGGAAAACCCGCAGAGCACTAGTCGAAAATACGCCATCAGTCCAGCTTCATCGAGTTTTTCTATAAGTGGATAATCAAAATTTTACTAACAAAAAATAATCGACTTCAAAATTACTCAAAAACTACTTGTCAAATCTCGCTCAAATTTATGTGGGACCACATGACAAGCACCTGCTTTCGATTAAAAAAAGAATCATCAAAATCGGTTCACCCAGTCGAAACTTCTGAGGTAACAAACATAAAAAAATACAGTCGAATTGAGAACCTCCTCCTTTTTTTGAAGTCGGTTAGAAAAAGATCTGCTTTTAAGCGGATAAAAGGAGTCACAATTTAGTCACCAAGAACTCTGTCTACATAATTCTTAAAACGTGACATTAAAGAGATACGATGAAGTGTAAGAAGCGATATTGAAAATGTATTTGAGCCACAAATCCATTACGATGCCGTGGCAAAATAAATCTGCAGTTCCATTTGAAGAAATCTGAGTATTGGGCCACTGGAGCGCAAATTCTGCTACAATATTCAATTCGTCTGTACACGAGTCTTTATCGAATTTCCCACTGCGGGTTAGGGGACTCTCGAGCTCCCTGCCTGTTGATACGATACATTCACAGCCACAATTACGAATACATAAATACGCGAATCTGTTACACGAGCGGATAGGCACCGCATTGTTTTAGTTTTCACAAGAACAAATAAATAAATAACGCAACGCACTCACACCAAAATTTCCTGTGTCGTGGGTGCCATGGACACACACCCAGACCGAGAATAGAAATTCAAACTCATCATTTCTATTTTCGCCTCACTGGGAATCGAACCCAGGACCCTTAGCACAGTGGTATAGTAACCATTACGCGGGTCGTCTAAGAATAATATTACGAGAATTCATTTATACATGGCCGATAAGCGAAAGTCGACCAGCTATTACAGACTCTGAAGTCCAACTACTATAAAAATGTATTACCCAACACCATGTACATAATTATGTAAACATATTCTTGTTGAATAAATGAAATCAAATGAAATGAAATACAATTTAAATATAACTAAGAAAATCATAGGGTAAGTTCGCCTGTTCGCGTCCATCGCCCAATTCGCGTCCATTTTGCGGATCTCCCTTTAAAAATCCTCGAAAATAAGTCAACTAACACACCAATCAAACGAAAAGTCATTACCGCTTATACTTCAATGTATAAGAGGCACGCACACATGGACAAAAGTTCTGTGCGTCAAACCAATCCCGTTTAGAAAAAATAGTCTCGGCTGTTCAACAAGGAAGCGCGTATGGGCGGGATATTTAGATAAAAATTAGTGTGCAGCGGTGCGTTTGATGGTAAGTTTTTTTATTGTTTTATGTGAATTTTAGGATACATAGCTGTTTCTACACTTTTATGATGAAAAAAGGAATAATATTAATTATGAATTTCCTTATGTTTTTTATATTTAACGAATAAAATAAGGTGGACGCGAATTACTACATCGAATTTTACAAAACTTCCACTTTGCGTCCGCAATGGACGCAAACTATACCTACAGGGGATAATAATAAACCAAATTGCGTCCACAGTTTTCGTTAAATACGTGCTTGTAAAAATAATTTAAAATGTATTTTTTATTATTATTGTACATTTTTTTATTAAGACTACGTATTTATAATTCTATTTTTTTAATTGAAATGAGTAATTTCTTTCATTCTTATTTTTTTTCATTTAAGATGAGTTCTTCGGAGACAAGAAAGAAGAAGGAACAAAAACGTGTGACACTCGGGGACTGCCGCGGTAAAGCTATTGCATATCATTTGTTGCAAAATAAAACCTCATATCCCCCACTTGCAGTCAGTACTAGGATAGCAAAAAAATGCAAGCAAGTATGCCAAAACAAAGCTGGGGTTATCGAAGAGTGAATAAGATCGCACTGATGTCGCATCCTCGTAGACTTCTGTGCGCCTAGTACTCGCTTTAATTAATTGCTACTAGATGAACAAATCCGATGAGAAATTTAATACCCCAGCTTTTTTTTGGCACACTTGCTTGCATGTTTTTGCTATCCTAATACTGAGTGCAAGTGGGCGGTGTAACCTTTTATTTCGTTACGGTTTTTCTTGATTCGCTCGCCGCGCTCAAGCCCGCGATAAAAGCTATGCAATACGCTTTAAAGAACATACACAGAAGAAGATTTAAAGAAAGCGTTAAATGAAATTCGAGAGATTAATAAATCGATACAACCAATGTTGAGAAGATTTATTTTTTATTTTTTTTAAGTGCTTTTTTTAATGATAATAATGTTGATTTTTTAATATTTATATTATTAAATAAAGAAATTATTAAGATACAATATTTCTTTACAAATTATAATTCAAAATTTCACCCCTATATTCCTTTTCTAAGCTGTTGGACGCTAAATGGTCCACGGGTGGACGCAATTTGGATTTTGTGGACGCAAAGTGGGTAAAACGCCTAATTCTGAAGTTTATCTATTTAAAAAGAAAATACAACACGTTTCTAATAAAACTGAAAGTTAATCTTAAAATAGACTATATAATGAATACATTACATAAATTTTTCATAGAAATTAGTGCTGGGACATTTTTATTATCGCCGTCAAACTTGCCAACTGCACTAAATGGACGCGAACAGGCGAAACGACCCTACATCGAAGTCATATTTCACGATAGTCTTCACTCAAAGAGCCATATGTAAATATCTCAAAGCCTCAGTCTTAATCTACTTAAATTTATACAATACACGTAATTAATCCACATTTCCAATTCTATTCATGAAAGCGAAATCAAAGGTAAATCTAATACAACGTTGATCAGAAACGTAAGCAAGCAAAAAGCGGGCTCGAAACTTGGAACCCCTGATGTGCCTAATTACCTACCTTGAATGAAAGCCAAATGTGCCAAATATAGGCAATATATCAATTAATATAGAAAGTCTTTAGGGGAAGGGGAGGTAGCCTTTGTATGATCCTTCTTAATATTATAAATGTCAGTTTAGTGAAGATTTTTGTATCTCTTTCAGGCAAAAAGTACTGAACAGATTTTAATGCAATTTAGCACTTTTTAGTGATTACAATTTTATTATAATTACGAGTAAATTAGAATTAAAAACGACGAAATATGCTGCAGACGCTGCAGTGCTCCATTACGTCAAATTGAGGTCACTTTGTATGAAATCAATTAAGTCTGTCGAACGTAAGTATTGTTTTAAGCTCTGAGAAAAAAAGTTTTACAACAGGTAGATCATGATTAGGAATAACATATAAGGTAGTTATTATCCCGGACAAGCGGAAAGAAGAGCAACTAATGAAATAAAGCAACTATGCACAATGGTATTATGTATAATGTAAAAAGAGGTAGATATGTCACTAGCGCGTCGACGATGAAGAGCGTAAGAACAGGCAATTGACCGTTCTGCTCGTAGTCGCTCTGTCAATACAAGACGATACGCACGCTTTTGTTGTTGTCAGAAGTGCTTGACGTTTGACATACAGCATTAAAATACCTTCGTGTTTTATACCAATGTGATTAGTGTAATGAAACAAAAAATAAACGTGTGTGTGTTGCAGTTCTTTTCGGAACAGATTTTTTGTTGATTTGTAAGGGCATAACGTATGTATCTATATTTTTTTAATGTCATTGGCTATGCAAAAAAATAGGTGCGTACGTGGATATTGTCAAGTAAAGCGCACATCGGTTACATTTATTCTTGCAGTAGTGCGTGTCCATATGAGTTCTTTTTCAATGGACAGTTTGCTGTCGACTTCACAAGCGTTTACAGCTTCATGTGGACAAACAGTGTTCTTACGAGGAACGTTTGAGGTATAGCTACAGGAAAAAAGATGTATACGTCATGTCTTAAAGTAAAGGAACCAAGTTGGCTGGCGAATTATTTCTGCCCATTCCCTTAAATCCTGTACATTTATAAGTATTATAAAGGAATTATCAAAATAACACAGTTAGGTCCAAAAAATATTTTAATAAACATTACATTTTTTCTTCAGAGACACGGAACTGTATTATAAAGCCTGGCTTTCGCTGTAACTGCGTCATTTTAACTAAAATAAATGAGAGGTGTTTCTGTACTGAGGTCAAGGAAAATTAAAAATTTACGGTGAATTATGACGTTGCGACAGAGAATTGCCCTAATTATGTGGCTGTTCCTTTGTCGCCGTGATATATGACCTTTTACGGCCTTTTTAACGGTGGTACTTCCTTTTTGCATGTTACAGCGTTGTTTTGTACAACAACACCTCAATAGGTGTATGTATAGCTAATACTTTTATAAGTAAACTAGCTGACCCGGCGAACTTCATACCGCCTAACATTTTTTTTTAAATAAAAGTAGTGTAAATTACTTCTTGTTACATCAGCTATCTGGCAGCGAAAGTGTCGTTAAAATCGGTCCAGCCATTTCAGAGATTAGCGGGAACAAACAGACAGACAGACAGACAAACAGACAGACAAAAATTGTGAAAAATGTTGTTTTGGTATATGTACCGTGTAATACATCCAAATGCACTTAGTAAAAAGCGGTTATTTTAATATAACAAACAGACACTCCAATTTTATTTATTTGTATAGATGTAGGTATAGACTAGCGCTCTTGTCGCGGATTTGCCCGTGTTTTATGGAAGAATATTTAAGTACCCTTTGAGCTATTCTAGATCATCTATCTGTGTGCTAAATGCTGAATTTCATTAAAATTCCGTTTAGGGGCCATCCATAAATTACGTCACACGTTAGGGGGGGGGGGGGGATCGATGTTGTGTGACAAGGGGTGGGAGGGGTCCTTTTCGTGACGTCACATTTCGAAATCTAATAATTGGTATGTATAGGTAAATATTAAAAAAACAATTAATGGAAATAAAACTGATTTCGGAACTGCTGTTTTAATTTCATAATTTCTAGGTGTAAAATTTCATAACATGTGACATCACACTAGGGGGGGGAGGTCTCACAAATGTGACCAGCTGTGACAAGGACGAGGGGAGGGATCATAGGATTGCCGAGAAGCCAGCACTTGATACAATAGCACAGAACACAGCACTTGATACAATAGTTTCGTCCGGTGCAATAATATCAAGTATGTCCTTTCGAAATATTGTGAGTAATAACAAAACAACGATGTTCATAATCAGCGACCTTTTATGGGGCTTTGTGTACTTAAATACAAAAGCTAATGTGACTCGCATGTGGAATTATTTTTGAAACTTGTATAAATAAAACTCGTTAGTGTACTATAATGATATGCCGTCGATGTGTTCTATACTTTCCAAAGGTTGAGTGGCAGATAATGCTTTTATCATTAAGTCTGCCTTTGTTCCTTTTACTTTTTGTAAAGTTCAAAAGTTTAAATAAATATTTTTAAATAATAATTTATTGCATTTAAAATATTAAACATGCATAGAAATGACCAGCTCTACAACCAATTCAGATTTTTTTACTTGTGTATTTAAAAAAGATGAGGAGTTTCTGTCTACCTAAGTGCAAAGCTATCCCAATACAAAATATCCCGTGCAAGTTGGACCAAGTCTTCCGAAAATATAATGAGTAAACTTTTCCAATTACTAAATATAGTTGTTGATAGAGAAAGAAAAAACGGTAACAAGGTGGAATTTCCCAAGTCCTATTTTTAGTTTATAAGTTCTTTTCCCGAGACACACATTATGTTGTAGGTATGTATGTATGTTTTTACACCTTTACTAGGATCAATTGTTATTGCGCTTTACCATCGGGTAGTTTTGTAGACAAGGATGAGTTTATTTTTAGTACAAAAATAGTAAAGATAGTTTACTAAGGACCAGCTACAACAAATATTTGTTTCCAGTTGATTAGTAGGATACAAATACTTATTATTCATAACTACTGTTATTTCGTCTGTGATTATACTATGTATTAAATTTTATTTACCTTTACTATAATAAAAAATATTGTCACAGGACAATTACAACCACTTGTATTAACCCTACTAATTGTATTAGTAATTTGCATTCGTAGCAAAACATAATTTATAATTACAGTACCCCATTACACTTTTTCCCATGAGCACATGACAACATTAAAACAAATAATAACAGCCACGGGAATCTACAATTTGTATTTGAAACACTTAATTGAATTTAAGTATGAAAGAGATGCAAGATAAAGGAGTGATAGAGATAAAAGATGAGCCAACTTATGGCGACGAGATGCACAATCTGAAATGTATTCTGAGTGCAGACGATAAAGCCCTGTTTAGAGTGATAGTTGCATAGTTCGCGTACAATTTGATTGTTAAGAAAAACACACGGGGTACTCCGGTCCCGGGTTGTAATACAATTAATATCAATTTGCGAGCACCCCTTGCTCGTGCTACTTATTGTGGGACCAACTGTGGATACAGTTTAATTCACTTTTGGAATTATTTTGGAAATATATTACGGACATCATAGAGAAATTTGCAAGCGTGGTTGGTTACGGAATGGCAATTTGTGAATTATGAAATCTAGGGCCAACGTATTGGCCCTGCCAAGACTAACGGCACTGATTACTTCTTTGAAGTGTGTCGCCATATTTCTTAGTCTTCATAACTTCAGACTAGGTAATGCTAAATTAAATTATTCTTAGAAATTTTCAGTAATTGAGCACACCTTTTACACAATATTATCAATGTTTGGTTTTCCGAAAAAGAACTAGAGCAAATTACAGACAAGACAAGATTTTGGTAACATAGTAAAGATATTTATTATCAAACATTATAAAAAAAACAGAAACAAATAAGTAAATACTTAAGTAACTCGCTTAAAATCGTGCGGCTAAAATCCCGAAACCTTCGTTAATGTTACAAAAAGATGGCATATTATCTTTCCACACATTAAGCGAAAAAAATTCTTGACAAAGCTTACCTAACCAAATAAAAATTGAACAAGGTAATTCGTGGCGTGACATTCGCGAAGAAATAATTAACAAAAATACAGAAATGAACCGAGAAGTGTGTCGACGAAATCTAATTATTTTCGCCGCCATGACAGCGCCTTTGCCGCGCTTTTGCACAACCAAAATGGCGCTCAAATATGGCCGCGAGTGAATGGCGCGGTGTCAACAGAGAGCGAGCAATATTACTTGTTTGACAAAGAATACCGGGTAAACCTTATAGCAAAGAACGTCTATCTCTAGCTCTCTTTAAAAAAATAAAAAAATCTAACGTGTTACATGAGAAAGATACAACATATAGTTACGTATGAATAAGATTGCAAGTGTTAACGTATTTACAATTTATTTAAGGATCTTGACAATTTTTTTTACTTTGGTTGTCGGTTTATTGGCATACATACAACTTTACCTTTAAACCATTGATATTTAAAAAATATAGATACGTTATACTCTTACAAATCAACTAAAAATCTGTTCCAAAAAGAGCTACAACACAAACATGTTTATCTTTTGTTTCACTACACCAATCAGATTGGTATAATACACAAAGGAATTTTAACGTTGTATGTTAAATGTCAAGCACTTCTGACAACAACAAAAGCGTGCGTATCGTCTTGTATTGACAGAGCGACTACGAGCAGAACGGTCAATTGCCTGTTCTTACGTTCTTCATCGTCGGCGCGCTAGTGCCATATCTACCTTTTTTACATTATAACATTTATTTATTTAACCTTTACTGACCACAAATAATATATCACGGTACACAATAAAATATCAATGGCGAGCTTAATGCTTAATGTATTCTCTACCAGCTAACCATTGGCCAAAATAGAAATGCGCGAAAGGCGGTTTGGGAAGGTAAGTTGATATATATACATACATATTAATACCTACATATATATATACCTACTCATTGCTTTAAACGAGCAATTCTTGTATATATATGTATATTATCTGGGAAACGGCTCCAACGATTTTCATGAAATTTAATATGCAGGAGGTTTCTAGGATTAATTTTTAGAAAATGTCGTTTATCCGTGTTTTTCGGTAATTAAAAACTGCTACAATAGACTCTTCCTGATATCTATTGGCGAGTAGCAACACTAAAGCTACTTCAGTAGATAGCGTTGTTAAGCAAAACGAAAAAAAATACCGAGCAAAACTCGGTCATTCAGGTACTTATAATTATGTATAAAGAACTAAACTCAAATGGAACGACATAGTTCTCAGAAAACTTAGACATAGTTATGCCTCGACAATATTAAGGAAAATAAGGCTGAAGCCTACTAAGGCTTCGAGTTCAAGTCTCCTCTTATTAATATATCTTAGTGAAGAGGCAGCCAAGGAAAAAAAATATTAATTTTTAACGGAAAATACGTTCGCTCTAGCGACACTAGCGGCCATATTAAATTGTGTTTGAAGAAGATGGAAGTATGTTAAATAAATTGAACTTCTAATCAAAACATCTATAATAGCTTTTATTTAGGTAATGTGATGTAGGACCTACGTCGAAGGTTATCTGTGACAAAGATTTTGCATGAACACTACTGCAATCACAGTCACAATCAACGTAATATTAATAAATAATATTTTTTTGTAAATTAACATCTTTAAAAATTTGTAACGTTAATTTAAAAAACTTCAAAACAACTCTCTGACACGCAACAAAGTTAATGTAACGGGATTGATTTCCACAGAAGCCGTGTAATCCATCCATGACAGGACCGGACCCGATAACCGGCCCTAAACCAACAAGGTTCTAATTAAATTGTTGTGAGCAGTCGCATCGCTCGTAAATAGATTCACTTTGATACCTCTAGGTCACCTTTGTGGTTAAGGAAGGTTTACTTAGACTTTAGCCAGACTTAGACCTTTTGAAAGACAATCCCATTGTCTGTCATTTTCCGCTACTGTATCACTATCACTTTGCAAAACTAAGTCCTAGGCCGGGTTTGTCTGTTCGCGATAAACTGAAAAACTAGCGAAAGGATATTCATATCGTTTTTACCCCTAGAATTATTCATGAAAAACGTTTCATTGTAGGTTAAAACAATAAGATTTTGTGTAAATAAATAAACGTAACAACTTATCAAAGTTATACGAGTAACCGCCCTCGCTTTGCTTCGGTTTTCTTATTTTTTACACCTTGGATTACATTATAGTAGTTTTATTAAGGATCCCTAACTTTTTGATTGTCGCAATTGACCACCTGAAAAGGAATAAAGCTGTAGGAGCTGACGGCATCCCAATAGAGATAATTAAAGCAATGGGTGAATACGGCGTTGATATGATGCACACTATCTGCAATCACGTCTGGGAGACGGAAATGGCCTCGAGACTGGATTCACTCCGTGTTCATACCACTGCACAAAAAGGGATCCACAAAGAAATGCAGCAACTACAGACTCATAGCCTTAATTTCGCACGCTAGCAAAGTACTCCTGCATATCATCAATACCAGATTGCAAGCTTTTCTGAATCCCGAAATAGCTATGGAGCAGGCGGGATTTGTCAAGGGTCGAGGAACAAGAGAGCAGATCCTAATCCTTCGACAGATAATCGAGAAGTCTAGAGAGTTTAACATCCCACTCTTCATCTGCTTTGTCGACTTTCGCAAGGCCTTCGATACCGTAAAATGGCACATGCTATGGGATGTACTCATTCAAATGGGAGTACCAACCCATCTAGTTCGTCTCATACGCCGACTTTACGAGGATGGAACTGCGACTGTCCGGGTAGACGACACTGACTCGAAAAGCTTCCACACACACGCTGGTGTTCGACAGGGTTGCATACTCTCGCCACTCCTGTTCAATATATACACGGAGTGCATCATGAGAATCGTTCTCGAACAATGGGATAAAGGCATCTCAGTGGGAGGTCGAAAGACGTCGAATTTAAGGTATGCCGACGACACTACTCTTCTCGCACAAACAAAAAAAGACATGGAACACCTGCTGACACGTCTAGAGATGTGCTATAACAAGATCTGCCGTTGACAAGCTTAAAAGAGTCTGGTGCAACCGCAATATCACTAAAGCCACGAAAGTCCGCCAAATGAGAAGCTTAGTCTTTCCCATATTTCTTTATGGCGCAGAAACGTGGACGGTTCGCCTCAAAGACCGACGCAAGATCGATGCACTCAAGATGTGGTGCTGGCGACGACTGCTGCGGATCCCTTGGACAGCATTTCGGACCAACGTGTCAATCCTGGAGGAACTCAAGATCAATGAAAGATTATCGTCGACTGTGCTTCTGTGAATCCTCAAATATTTCGGACACGTTGTTCGAAATGATCACTCCATGGAACGTCTCGTTGTCCAGGGGCAGGTAGAGGGCAGATGGTCACGCGGTCGATCACCTACACGTTGGACAGATATAATTAAAGCGTCGACACAGACATCTATAGTCCAGAATGCCCGAGACGCTGAAGACCGCAATAAGTGGAGACGCATCGCAAGAGTTGCATGGGCCAATGACAACAGAACATCATCGACCACGACCACTCTGTCAAGAGTGAACGACTGAGGAGGAGGTGGAGGAGGAACTTTTTTGAAAATATAATATAGCCTATGTTACTCGGGGATAGTGTAGCTTCCCATCAGTGAAAGAATTTTTCAAATCGGTTCAGTAGTTTCGGAGCCTATTCAATGTAAACAAAAAATCAAATCTTTCCTCTTTATATATTAGTATAGATACCTAAAATCATCGAAAGCATTTCACTCCCTATAAAACAAACTAGTGTAACCACGCCACCCACATAATGAGGTATAATCCACTGCAAGCATGTCTGCCGATCTGTCACTCTGTGATTAATGATCTCTCCCCCAGCTATCAGATTGAAGCTAGCAGGGTTCTTGATGTCGGTTTTCAAATTTCCTTAATTATAAGGCAGCGCTTGACACCCTTGTTCGGAGGGTCTGGGATAGTTCACTCGGTTATTACAAGTTACAACTACTGGCCCTTGTCAAGATAAATGTGGAAAGACTTGTGTTAAACGTAGATACGAGGAGATATCTACGCTATGAATGTTTTCGTAATAAAAAAACAATGTAGAGTTTTTTTTTACTTGTAATGAATATAGGTACTAAAAGATTAGAACATTAGAAAACTAATTGTAAAATTTACAAATAAATATACATAAAAAAATTGTTGAAGTTAAATTGGTTTCGTTTCTTTTCTACAGCAGTCAGCGGCTCCCAAATAAAAATAAGAAGTTTAAAATCCTCTATTTTTTATCAATTTCAAAAATCATCAACAAGCAAAAGAGAAATTGAATCTAAAACCGTACCAAAAATCCCAGATTAAATAAAACCCAAAAAGCAATATTAGTTAAACTAAAGTTAGCCCTCACATCTTTATTAATTTATACACCAAAAAAACTTCAATTTAATATCTGAACCGAACAATCAATAACTAAGCCGTAAAACAGCCACTGCGTTAAAAATAATCCCTCAATATTAAATAATTTTACGTGACCAAGCGCTTCGTATTCGAATCAGGCAGTTCAGACACGATAGTCCTACAGTAAGCGGTGATGTTGCCACCCTACAACTGCAATCAGGGTTGCCATCGCCGAAAATTGCCTTGATTTATGCGTCTGTGCAGTTTTACCGTAACGAGTTTAGGCGAGTGATCAACTGTAATTATTACACATGGTGGATGTATCAGATGTCTCCGTTTAAATGAGAGTTTGGAACTGTAGGGTCGTGTATTAATCACTGGAAATTACATTGCCGGCTGCCTGGCTGGATTACCGTTATAATAGTTTATTTCGGTGACAGGATCATTTATTTTTTGTGGTTTGTCTTTGCAGGATTACTTAGAAGAATTTTTTTAGGAATGCAGCTATACGTATAATGCAAAACTTTGGTTAGTTATACATATAACAGTAGCTAGTAGAAGTTAAAGCTTTGTATTAGTTTCAAACAAAGTATTACCTAGGTAATATTTTGAAAAACTCAAAATTTGGATCCTCCTGTCCGTGGCAGGCTAGACAGACGGATAGCTTGTGTGATAGTTTAATGTTTGTTATCGTGAAAAAATATTTTTAAATAAAGTTAATATTTTTAAATTAAATTGAAAAATTACGATAAATTACATATTTTTCAAAAACATACAACATTTCAACAAAAAATATTCTTACACAAACCAGTTACGTCATGTCACTAAACTTACTGCACAGGAATTAAAACGCCATGTTGAAACGAAAAACATACCTGAAACAATTAATGAACAAAATTAATCTCCATATACAAATAGAAAACAAAGACAAAAAATTCTATGTAAAGAATGATCAAATAAAAACATATACAGCCGCTAGCACCAACCAAAGCTATCCATTTGAAAAAGAAAAATAAGTTTATTAAAAAAAATGCATTTTAATAAAACCATTTCATCCCTAACGTTATTCTAATCCTTTCACCTTTCCGTGTACCGTTAATATTTTTATTTAAAATATAACATGTCAGCACTGGCCGACCGCACTCGCCACAATCAAATAGAAAAGTAACGAACACGAGTGTAAAAACAAAACAAAATGGCGTTGTTTCCGCCCGGATGCCGGATATTGGCCTGGCATCGAATATTCTATTTTATACCTACCTTAATTATCTTGGACTCGTTTCGCGTCATCGCACAGGCTATTCCTAGGTTTTTCACAATGCAGACTATTTATATTTTCTGTTTCGTTCCTGCTACATATTAATATTTGTATTTAAATTTTTTCCCATCTTAAAATTAAATTCAATGGAAATTTATTTTCAGACAGTTCGTTTTTATTTTAGTTTCTCACTGTAGACACTTGACTTTTATCCGAATTCGTTACTAATACATCAATAATTCTAGTGAAGATCTTTCACTTTTGAATGTTTTATTTGCTCGCTGGCACTATAAAAGGTTTTTCATTTAACTTCTTTCATTAATTACTGGTATTTAAACTTTATTTTATTGAAACTGATAAATATCAGGCCAGATTATAATAAAATTATCTGTCTCATTTATCTACCCAACTAACAAAACGAAACTTAGTTAATATAATATTTAAAGCAGCATATAAAAAAGTTGTCGTATAAAAATCGTCGATAGTCCATACCAGTTCTAACATTATTGTGGAAAATTATTTATCTACTATATACCAAAACCACATTTTTTACAATTTTTGTCTGTCTGTCTGTCTGTCGGTCTGTCTGTTTGTTCCAGCTAATCTCTGAAATCGCTGGACCGATTTTGACGGGACTTTCACAGGCAGATAGCTGATGTATCAAGGAGTAACTTAGGCTACTTTTATTTAAAAAAAATGTTTAGGCGATACGAAGTTCGCCGGGTCAGCTAGTTAAACATATAAATTGTAATAATAAATTATAATAATTAGAAAACATATCTTCAGGGCCAGCAAAGAGTCGGTGACGCCTTTTGGTGTACTCAAAAAAGAAATATCTGTAACATTTATGTGAGCTATATATTTAATGACTAAACGAACTTACCTGTAACTGAAGTTCTATCATAATTATGTGAGGTGTTTCGTTCGAAGAGATTAGATAATCATTTTAAGCATTGTACCATATTTCTACTTATTAGCTGGTGACCTTCGAACGCTCGTAAATCAAGACGCTTACCACTAAGCTACATTCGCAAGTACAGAGAACAGCTTAAAAACTCGAAAAAGAAAAGTAAAACCGCAAGGTCCTATTTCATACAGATTATACCTTTAAGCCTCCCATGTAGCAGATATATTAACGAATGCATAAAGACTTAAGGCACGTTGTACATCGCCAGAGAGCTAACAAGTAAGCGATATTTTTATGTTGGTCTTCAGAATAATTAAAAAAAGAGTACAATACGAGTATTAGTGACAAAGGTTCAAGTTTAATACGCAATTAATAAAAAACATGTATGATAATGCTTATTCGCACTTGCCCAGCGTGGAGACTATGTCATATAATATGTATTTTATATGGTACTAGGCTAGTAGATACTAGGTTTGTGCTACTACGCTAACAAGAATACATTTTGTTTAGGGAAAAATTTTGTATGGGAAAAGTCGAAAATCGATTTAATGAATGGATTGAATGTGCCCAATGGATTGTCTTAGTGCTCTCAAACCATTCTTGCCTTTCAAATGAAACTAGTTTTGGCACATCGGTTGGATGGTTTCAAAGTCTATTACGTAGGTCATATATAATCAGAAACATTTTTTTGTGTTTTATGTATGTAAATATAGATTTTATATTGTGATAGTGATCATTAGTAACAAAAAAAATTGTCAGTTTTCATTTGTTTTTCATATATAATGGTTATTAGTTACTCGTAGACGGTAGCACACGCGCCTTACACTCTGCATTTGAAAGCATGTCTTAAGCGGTTGTCAGTAACCACAACTCGAAGCACTACAAAGATTTCATTTTTATTCCTTTTTCATTAGCCGAATGGTTGTCTGTTGCGGTTATAAAAAGCTTAAAAAACTGGGAATGAAATGAAACAATATATATTATTCTACAACATAGCTGACACAGGATAATTGAGGTAATGCCGACAGGTGAATTGAGGGATATCCTAAAGATTAGGGATACAGCACCGTGACCGAAGAACTTAAAAGCTCTCATTGAACTCTATTGAGGATTTAAAGCAGTTGTTTCTCTATTTCATAATAACTACCTAACGCCCCAACTCAGAGTCACTAATGGTTATATAAATCACTCCTTAGAATTTGTATGATGATTCTTTACTAAGGAGCGTTTTGGATTAAAGTAACCGTTACTGACTCTGAGTTGGGGCGTTAATGTTTAAGAAATGAATTCAATAGTTTTTTGTGCATCTAAAATCTTACCAGATATCGTTTCCCGAAGTTTGACAAAACAATAAAAATAATTTCGTGTATACATAAATACGAGATAATACGATATCCTTCGAAAACCCACAAATACTCGCTGGAAAATGATATGCGTGTGGAGATTGCGAAGATGTAAAAATGCAGCCAAGTTTTCCTGTCTGTCCTACGCGTAACGCGGATCACTTTGTGCTTTTAAAATATTCTATAAAAAATTTCGTTGAATGAAATTTTTCTATTATGATTGACAGTGCTTTTTCTGGGATTTTCTAGAATTTATAATGTATCTTAGATTGCTCTTTAAACATAGTGTCTTAGGTCCGATTTCCGGTTGAAATTTTATCCCGTGTGACTTTTCAAACTACCGACGGATTTAAATGGATGGAACAGAAAAATTTAATATGAAACTACTTATTATAACTACTTATAATTTCTTCTGTGATGAAACTAACAATCACACATTAAGTTATGCTTAATCCATTTATTTATCTGAACGTTTAGTTAATGCCATTGGTATTTATTTTTCTTCAGTTATGTAGTTATAATGCAAACGAAATTTATAGATACTAAGTAGGAGCTTCGTATATCTTAAAAGGTTTAAACATTTTACATTTCTAAATAAGCAAATACATCAGAAGTATGAATAGCTCAAACAAGTCTTCCTATAAACATATCGCAAAGTTAACAAAAATCAGCAACAAAAGCTTCCTTGGCCCTAGCAAATTCCACATTTGAAACGCATAAACTTTAGTTATGCGGAAACAATCTGGGTACTCTCGGTAGTCGGCACATGCTTTCTGAACATGTGATACTAATCTTCGGGCCATATGCGAATCGAATTTCCACATTACAAGCAAATCCAAAACGAAATAATCACCCCTCCGCAAAATCACCTTTATTGTCATTAACTACGGTTCAAATAACAAAAACTGATAACAGGAAATAATTTGACATTAAACTCCGTTACGATTTAAGTTACGACAAACCATTTGTTTATACATGGACATGGACAGTTCCTTAGATCATTTCATTATTAGATAAATATAGCGGGAATCAACATACCAAAGAAAAGAAAGAAAGCTTAATGCTTAGATAATAAAGATAATAGTATTGCTTTATAACATTAATTATATGTAAGTACACTAACCTATCATATAGATTATCAAACATGGGTTTGCAAAATACCAGATTTACGAAGAGCCTTAAGTAAGAATATAAGAAAAAAATTCTATGGACAATGATAAGAGTTTGATAATAATAATAAGTACGACGTCACGTCATGTTTGATGATAAATAAACAATTTAAATGAAAAAGTGAACGGAGTAATTTGAAAAACAAAAGAAGGTGTGTTAAATTTTAATAAACCCTCATTAAACAAGCTATTAAAGATAATAATGTTGCGATAATTGACGTTTAAGATATTGAAATTGCGATCACTTTAGAAACAAAATTTTAATTAGAAGTCAACATTATAAAATGTAAAGGGGGATACAACGCAACATTTTCAAATGAAAATTATATTGTGGGGGATGTTCTCATGATCTCAGAATTACGCATTTTATCACGAAGTCGCGGCGTCGATAAGTGTAATTTAACCAAAGTTCGAGGGGAGGTTATGTCTTAAATACCCCTGAACCCCTAACAAGAACTGAGGGGGTCCCTTGATGTCGTCATCATTATTGTTATAAATGTGGAATGATAAAAATTGTCTGGTAAGTGATCATGTTATTGAAAATCACTCTCTTTCAAATACCCTATCACTACAAATTACCATTTTAATAAGGTGGTAATTAACCGTAATTAAAACGCTTAAATTAAAATACAAGCAATAGGGCTACTTAATTTTAACTCAGTTTTGTATGACACATAACCAAGCATCAGACCTTTAAACGCCTTTTGATTTTTCCTTTCATTTGGCACATACATGAAGCCTTACAAAGTTGACAGATGGAGTAAAAAAAACATTTATTTCAAATGAATGTCGCTCTCACACTTTTGTTCTGATGTCTCGTCTCAATCATCATTAGTCCCCAATTTAAAATCACTCTTAAGCCCAAGACCTTTAACACGAATGTTCATTCTCTCACAACAGCCATTCCTTTTCTTTTTATTCTTTCATTTCTTTCAATTTGCATTTCGGATTATAGTCGGTAGACGCCTAATTTAGTAGGGGAGCTTCCTTTTGTTAGAAATTCAAATTATAACGCCTTGATTGCGAGTTTAGAGTATCATCGATTTTAGCACTCGAGAAGGGACTTTTATTGGAAGAATTAGACATTTATTTGAATATTGAAGGTTTCGAAATTGATATTTGAATCGGTTCTCTGGATACAATAGACTTCATTCTTGATCTTACTACGTTTAATAGTTTTTAGTCCTATTATTTTTAATCTAATCTGAAGTGAATTCTTTTACTTTGGACAACCTTTGAAAGATGTAAATATAAAAGTGAATTTATAAGTGAAGCCTAGAATTACTTGAATTAAATAAAAAAAAATACTTGAATAAATTAAAGGTTAATGATTATTCAAGTAATTCTAGGCTTATATTTACATCTTTCAAAGGTTGTCCAAAGTATAAGAATTCACTTCAGATGAGATTAAAAATAATAGGACTAAAAACTATTAAACGTAGTAAGATCAAGAATAAAGTCTGTTGTATCAATAAAGTCTGTTGTATAGCTGTGATAAGAATTTTAATAATATCACCATCACCATCATCATTACAAACATCACCCATAAGTGTCCTAACCTTGGATCACTTCGTTGAATTCTACCTTATATCGCTTTTAGTACACAATTTTACATAAAACTTACCGATCACTCAGAATTAAAATATGCTACTCTCGTCTGTGGAATCGCTCGCTTTGCAAGATTTAACCAACTTGATATTTCCAATTCAATAAACACGTCACATGATTTAATTTTACGTCTTAGAATTTTATGAATCACATCACATGATATTTGAAACGTTATTTTCAAAGAAACTAAATCAAACCGTAACAATTTATGAAACCGATGAAAATATAGCTACCTACTAGGTTTAACATGCATGGGTTAGGAGCTTAGGAGAGATCTTAGAAATTACAAACGTCAACGTAATTATGATATTTGAAACGTTATTTTCAAAGAAACTAAATCAAACCGTAACAATTTATGAAACCGATGAAAATATAGCTACCTACTAGGTTTAACATGCATGGGTTAGGAGCTTAGGAGAGATCTTAGAAATTACAAACGTCAACGTAATTATTATCACTACTTTGGGGCCCTCCATAAATTACGTCACACGTAAGGGGGGAGGTCTCACAAATGTGACCAGCTGTGACAAGGAGGGGGGAGGGGTCAAAAAGTCATGAAATTAGTGTGACGTAATTTATGGATGGCCCCTTTGTGGTATCGTCTGCTGTTGATTTTCATGTACTAGTGTACCTACCCTTAGTACCGGTTTGAATGTTAACAAAAAGTCCTGAAGTATTAATCTATATTTTTATTATTTGTGTTCCTACTGAGCCATTTTATTGAATGTCCACACGCCATAAGTTATTTTTATTTAGGAACTTTTAAACTGATTCTTAAGTCTGTTGATCGGCGCCTACCAGGATTCCATAACTTCATAGGCACGATTAATGCGTTGCCCGCCACTAAGGGAGCGAGGTCACACTTTGACCGCCTCTCTGGCACTGCCCTCAAAACACAAAAACTATTCATGTAGAATTCATTCTAGATAAGGGATTACATATACTTGGGAAGTTTTTTTTATGGAAATAGCCGGCAAACGAGCTGAAGATCCACCTGATGGTAAGTGGGCATCGTCGGCAACATCATCAACACCAAAGGCATCACTGATGCGTTGCCGGCCAAGAAAGAGACAAGAATAAGAAAGAAATAAAAAGGTAGGGAAATAAACCTACCACCATGCACAAGTATGGCAAATTGGTACAGAACTTAGCGGCCTCGTATAGATTTGACCTGGTTCATTCAGCATAGAACACCACAAGACAAAGAGGGTTGTATTAGATACAAGATGGAGCCTCTCATTTAAATTACCGCCTCGCTGGGAATCGAACCCAGAATCCTTGGCACGGAATGGTAAACATTACACCGGACGAGTCGTCAGTTGTGTTATAATAACAGTTCTGTTTTACAGAGCAATTAAATAAGTATTTGTAGGTACAAAATTAACTACACCTACAGCGTATTTTAGTATCCACCATGCTCCATAACAAATACTTATTTGAAAACGTCAACTAACCGTCAGGCCATGTTTCTCAATTTATGTACATTTTCTACATGAAACCCATTTGACATTTAATTTCCGCAGATAAAGCAGTCAGCATCCGAAATGAATATGAGAGACGTATATTGCTGACGTCTCAACGTAGAATTTCTTCTCTTTTTAGGTACAACATCGTCACAATATTGCAAAACGAACCAAATAAATAACCGTCCCTGCTCAGTGCTTGCCTAGTTTACCTACCAAGAAGTCTTGAGTTCGATTTCTAGCTAGGACCTAGGACCTAAAGTAACATACATGCGTAAATTTAACTCCACATAAATGTAACAAATTAAACATTTGAAAAATCAAAATCCCTTCACTAAAGTATTTAATTATAAGTTATTTTAATATTCAGTTTTGCATTTTAATTAAATCTAATCTTCAGTATAATATAAACTTAACTTTCGATTCCATTACGTATAAATTGTTCATTCGTAGTTATAAAGTCATCAATTCAATTTTAATATCTAATATTGAAAGTCTTAATAATATTCTCGATTTTAATCCGCCACAAAATAAACCACAGTAACTATAATTCATCTTTAAAAGGTCATATCGGTATTTGTAAATACAGTTCAGAAAACTTGTACTAAGGCACCTTGAAGATGAATGAATTTAAACGACTAGTCTTAAGATATGCGTTAAACTTGGGCTAGAAAAATACCATTTACATATATCTGCCAAAAGTACTCTATCTTTTCTGTACTCTTGAAAATATGGATTAAAAATCTAAGGCGGATCTGACGAGATGACACTAATATAACAAACAAACGAACTTATTCGCATTTATTATATTAGAGATATCGATATTTTTTATGGAAATAGCGGGCAAACGAGCTGACGATCCACATGGTAAGTGGCTACTGGCTATCGTCGGCCATGGTCTGTAGCATCACCAAAGGCATCACATGCGTTGCCAACCAAGAAAGAGAGAAGAAAAAGAAAGGAAGAACTGGCTCTCAAGCCCCCAGCTGAAATACGACGAGTCGTTTGGCGGCAGACTCATGCTCAGGGGTGGTAGCTATCCAGGCGCACCCCATGTAGAAATAATAACAATGGTATTAATTATATAAACTGTAGTGTATGTGCGATAGCATACATACACTGTCTCGTGTGTCTCTGTATTAAATGGCAAATGCCACTGTCACTTACGTAGTGGTTACGTACTCAGAGTTGTGCGCTGGACGAGTCCATTCGATCATCTATTCGATTATTGTATTATTCGATTACTCGATAACATGCCCAACTCGGTACAAGACGGCAGTCTCGGCTGAGATCTCGGAGTGGACGGGTGTGCTCCGATAGTGACAGTGACGTGCCATAGTAAAATACGTAGGCATTGTCGAGCCAGTGAACAGTGATTATATTAATACACATCGGATCTCGTTTATGTACGAGATCTAGAGACTATTAAAATTTATATTACCAATATAATCCCTCCGAGAGGCGCTACCACCACTGGCCCGATTTGTAAACAAAGAATTGGTGATAAGGCGTCTTGATGGTGAACCTTAACCATTTAGTTTCAAGTCTATTAACTTCCTCCAAACGTAATATAGCATTGAGTTATAAACAAAGCTATGTACAGTAGCGCCTCTGTCGGGTGAAGTGCAACACCGATCCATCACGGCGACTGTCCAGCCATTTATCTTCCGAGTCGTATATTAAAAGGAAGGCGATAGAAAAACGCAACGTCCAAGAATTATTCATGTTGAGTGGAGTCGGATTGAGATATTCTTTGGGTTCTGTCGGATAAATAAAACACTCTGATGCGGCTATGCCCACGTTTTCTAGGATTATAAGTACGTTAAATTCTATTTGAGGTGATGGTCTAATTTCAGACTATGGTTCTGGCTACTGGTACTCGTTCAATCCATGTTAGAAGAGCGTGGTCGATGTTTCTCGGTGTCACAATTCTGTCTATCCGTGATCCTTTATAAGCGACAAACAACAGTGTCAATAGTCCCAAAATATTATAGGGTTCATCGTTATCATTTTATATACTAAATAGGTACCTACTAAATATTATAAGTTTGTTAAATAGGTACCAAGTCTTGCATTTTACTTATACATAATAAGCTGAATTTTACCAAGAAAAAATAACCGACTTCAAAATAACTCAAAAACTACTCGTCGGATTTAGATCAAATTTAGGTGGGACCACAGGACAAGCACCAGTTTTCCATTAAAAAAGAATCATTAAAATCGGTTCACCCAGTCAAAAGTTCTGAGGTAACAAACATAAAAAATACAGTGGAATTGAATACCTCCTGTATTCAACTCGACTGTATTTTATGAAGTCGGTTAAAAAAACTCTAAATGTGATCCCCTTAAAATGTTAATATAAATATAAACATTAACTAATCTAACTTGTCCAGTGATTGATTGAAAATGGCCATTACTGCTATTCGACCTTGAAGATTAATAGCAAGTCGAAATAAGTTTTTATTCGGTCTGAGCAGAACCCCAAAATCCCTGCACTTACACCTTTCAGATTTATCTGTTTTTACACGTAAAACAAAATCTCCAGTTGAAATATCGCAGACTGCTGCTAGACACAGATGATGGAAAACACTGGAAAAAGATCCAGTGCCAGTTTTTACGAGCGGGGCTTCTAGGTGGCAGGCGGCCAGGCAACTGGAACTTCTAGGAAAATTAATATGGTTTTAATATGGTATATTAGATGTCCTTTATTTAATAAATATTTGCAAAGATCTTCTTTGACTTTAAATCCTTATGTTACTTCGATGACTGTGACGTATACGAAACTTAATGGATTTATTACTCGTATTTAAAATTTAGATGTAAATACGTCCTATTTGACATGTGAAATGTGCTACCCATAGCGAGTCAAATTCATTTACTACCTTTACAAAACAAACATTCATCTAAAACTAGTGCCACAGAACAATAACTTAATCACAGGGTACATCACAAAACATTTCAATATCTGTTACAAATTTATATACCACCAACTTCGCATACAGTTAAAATCCGCGCAAAACCAGTTCGAAGTTTAGAACAGTCAAAACAATAAATTGGATTATTCATTTATGCGCATCCCGTACAGCGCTTCCATTGACGCAGCGATTCTCAAAGTTTTCAACAAGTACTACTCTACAGTGTATGATAATTTGTTCAAGAAATGCACATGGCCGAAGAAAACTTTTAACAGGTACACTCATAATTATTTAGACATACAAAAAAAATCTTCTGAAAACTTTAAACTGTGTTTTGCTGACGTTGTCCAGTTAAAAAATACCATGGCGATAAATAATTATTTTAATACTTAACTACATTCAAACTTAAATACAAAATTTAAATATTAAAGTATTACTTAAATTATTTAAATTTAATTAATTACATTAACCATAACATAAAACTTAAGAAAGTTTATTGGAAAGAAAGATCTCTCCCTTCATAGGCTATGGAGATAACTTACGACTGGAAAGTTCGATTGTAGACTAGTTATAAAAAACTTTAAATCAATCTTCAAATCTTTCTCCTTCCATCTTCCCAAACCATAAACTTTGAGAGCCACTGCGTTAAGGGGTAGACACAAAAACGAAACAATGGAATCGCAAATTGAACTTCGCCCGCGACAGAGTGGTGGCAGTAAAAGCATTCATTGGGATATCAATCAAACATGTCTGCTCACGTTCTGGACCATAAATCGTCGGCTATCGATGTTTCGTTTGATATCGATTAATTGGTTTTATTGGGGTCCAGTGTTGCAGGCTCAAGTTGTCCACTAAAGAATCGCAATGTATGAATAATTAATTTGGCTCGAGTTTTCTTTAAGAACCTCGTGTCCCTCCGAGAGAGCAAATGTTGAAACATTTCATAACTAATTCTAGATGGATTTAATCTAGAATGACAAGAGAAGAGGCAGAAGAATCAGAATTCTACTACCGCTACATCTACCATATTACATTGATAGGTACGTACAGCTCAACCATCCCCATAAGATATGTATTTTGATAATGGCCCTGCCATTCAAGGCAGAATACAGATTCCCATACACTCAAAATCACAATTTATATTTCGTACTAGTGGATACCCGGGGTGTCCTACTACGCTAAAAAAATTGTATGGGAAAAGTCGAAAATCGAATTTATGAATGGACCGAATGTACCTAATGCATTGTTTTAGTAGTCTTAAACTGAAAATTAGAGGTGCGTGCCAGGATTTGAACTCGGGCCCCTTCGTTCGGGAGACCAACGTTCTAACCGCTAGGCTATCACTGATCTATATATATGTTTTAAATATAAAAATAAAATCCCAATTCGATTCCATCTCGGATATAAGATAACGAATTATTCATGTCATATCGATTACAAGGTTCTTGGCCAGACGATTGTTCAAAAATGAAACAAGCTTCGTCGGCGACTTTGTTCCCGGCTGAAAGAAATGCGAATAACACAAGCACAGCACAACTTGTGCTAGGAGTAGGGATGTGAAACTTTAAAATAATCGCATATATACGAAACATACGCCGTCGTTTGAATATTTTGCATAATTATTTTAAATACAGATAAAGTTGTTATGAGGAAAAATCTTCTCGAGATACCTATGAACCTATTTGGAGAATTATGTTTTTTTTTTACATCTTAGTGCAATAATATCTGCTGCATACATATGCATACACATAACTATTTATACCTACTATCGACTTAAAATAGGACTTTTTCTGCTAGTTTGATAACAGTTATTCTAAGTAAAAGTAGCTGAAATCTGATTCAATGAAAAAGACTGCTCAAATCTGCGAGGTATACGCATTGATTTCCGAAACGTACCCAACCCTATTCCTAAACTAGCCATCTACCTAAGAAAGTCGTAAGGAATGCTGAATCATAGGAACTTTGTTGTGCTTTCACTACTAAAGGTAAATACGAGTAGCTGATCGAGTCTGGTTTTATTTGTATTGAGAAAGAAAGACGTACATACGTGGCTTGTGTATAAAATAAATGATGAATAAAAGTAAATGTTTAAAACTGATTTAAAACAAAACATTTTTTTTTTTCACATTATCGCTTATGTCACAGAATTAAGATGATCAAAGTTCACAATAAGTGCATAAAAATTATGGAGACGATTGCCTGTTTCTTGTTTTAATCAAACTTTATAAGAAAAGTCGTTCCGTCGTTATTGCAAATTTCACATTTACATGACTATAAATAAGAATATTTACAGCAGGATAAAGATATTCACGCAATTCAATAACGAAAACCAAATTCACAACCAATTTCGTATTTGTAATTTCCGCAACAAAGTGATACCACATTCCTATATCAATTCAAGTGTCATATCTAACTGTAGTGGAGTCGCACATGCATGCGGCATGCTCAATGACCACTTTGCATATGATTATTGTGCTACTGCTTCTACTGTATACCGTATGTATGCATGGCTTGAATTTCGCTGCTCTCTCAGTAGGTATATACTCCATTTTGAAGTGAAAACTTCTTTAGGCACAGACATTTCTAAGATGGGATAAAACCAATCAGCTTGACACACCGTAATCATTTTAAACGACACCTACCTGTAGCGCCATCTCTGAGAAGCACAGAACAATAGTTACTTAATTTACAGCTCGTATTAATTTATCAAGATTGTAGTTTACATATAATTTACGAGGCGTTGGCAGCCATTCACTAAAAATGTAATGAATAATTCCGTTTACTCTTAATAATTTTTTTAGACTAATTTGAATAATTATTTCAATAGAAAGGAGTGCAAAAATCGTTTCCCGAATAAAACTTATCGAAAAATACGGAGTATCTATACGATATCGTTGCTTAGAACAACAATACTGCAGGGCCCTTTCTGTGGATACCAATCCATTTCTTTTGTAAAGATGCTTTCCTTACTTGTCTATAAATTTTTCTTACAAAAGTCATAATTTGGCATGGGCTGCGGAAACTATAAGATATAAAAAATTACAGAATATGATAAAAGTAGAACGATTGTAACATGTGTAGGCCAAGTTATAATTTCATTTTACAGAAATCCGTCGGAGCTTTTAAGATCAGTAAAACACGTGGCAAAATAAAGTCATAAAAAAGTTTATTTAACTTATGAAATGAACAACACTGAAGAATATTTTTTTTATTTAATCAATATCCTGTTGACATTTCGTCTAAAATTAAATATAAAAGAAAAAGAGGTTACGTACAAGTAATGAAAGCAACGTACTCGAAAGATTGAATTGTTTTACGGCGCCGCGCCTCTGTCGGCCAACTTCGAAGAAAACGTTAAAATGGCACAAATGGACACGGTAAAAAAGCGAATTTAACTCCTATAACGTTTTTGTTACAACTTCGAAGATTAAATTGTGCTTTATGTAACGAAGTCTAATGTTTTACACATAAAATTAGATTCTTATGTATAAATTATTATGATTCATCATGAAGAAAACCTTAAATTGTCCATTAGTGAATCATCAAATCTTCATCCACCAATCAGTCAAGATAACACTTACATTAAATCAGAAATATAAATTATTGAATATAAATTGAATATAAATTATTGAAAGAAACATAATAAAATCAGATATTTAAATGTAGCATCTTCATAAAACTTTCCCACTGAAATATAAATGGTAAGCAAAGTAATGATCAGGCGTAGGTACAGAATAACTTGACTTAATAACTTGTAATAAAGTTTTACGTAGTCAGAATACAGTATTAACTTGTACATAAGTTGATATGATTTCACATTCTATAAACTTACAACTTAAGAGTCCTCTAAATTCTGCTTACATACGAATACGCTGAGGTATTTGCATCGTACTTTGCATTTTATGAACGGTTATAAATAATGTTTACTAGTAAGTCGCCTTCGTTTCACTTTGGAAAATATCTATTATTTTTAAATTTTGAAATTATACTCGCATCTGAAACAATCCCAATCAATTTTAATAAAATTATTAAAAATTTACCCTATATAGGATTTATCGAGAAAAAATAATTTACTGCACAAGCTATAACACTTTAAAAGTTATTTTATCCTCATTTTATGCAACTTTTATACCCTATTCATGCAATTTTTTATCGCATTAAGCGAAAACACATTATAGCTAGCATCTACGACTTTGGTTCCAACTTAGCTCAATCAAATATAATATCGTAATTACTCTTGATTGTATGTAGTTTCTTGCTTCTCTTTGAAATTTAAAACTTTTTAATACCAAGGAGAAGCAGTAACTAGGTAAGTGTTATTACTAGGCATCATTAAAACTGCGACTTTAATTACTAAGTTTTATGTCAAAGACATGCAAAGTTTGTACAACTGCCACAAAACATTTGCTGTTATTGTCACAGCTATGAACATCTTAATGTCGTTGTTTATGAGACAACTTAAGATGGAGATGAATTAAAAATTTGGTTGGTGTTTTCGCATTTCTCTCGAATTCACAACTAAGATCATATATTCGAAGTGCAGACAATTCATTTTTCAAACGCGGTCTAGAACGTCCGGAGTTGCGACTTGCGAACTTTCTCAAAGTTCTCGTAAACTTTTGATATTCGTATCCCTTCGAACGATCCCGTTCTTGGTTAAATTTCATAATTTGACTACGAAACTCCAAAAACTTTGTGTATTTATTCGTATTATTTGCCAAATATCAAATAATTACTTGTGAACTTTTTATCGCTTCCTACTGTGTGGAAAAGTAACAGTGTCGAGGAATTAAATAATACTGAGTTTTGTATGAAGAACCGAAAAGTATTATTTGACTTGCAGATTTACAAGGCCTTTTTTAGATTTTAGTTAAACTTTCGACAGTGTGATTATGATCTTGAATCTTGATACCCTCATTCTCGCCGAGCATTCAGATTCAGAGACTCAGCAGACTGTAATTTAATCCATGTGAATGTTTCTCACAACCGCAGCAGTGGCGGAAGTTGGGAGGGTAAGAAACATCTAGTGGTTTAGGGCGTGTCTCAGGGAGGTATATGTATACGGGTTGCATTGTTTTAATATCACAATAGCATGCAATATTTTTTGGTTTAAAAGACATTTTGGTTTAAAAGAAGTTTAGCGTGAATATTTTTTGGTGTATATTTTCTTAAAATTAAAGAGAGAGAGAGATATCATAATCAATTTACTAACATTAGTAAACAATTTACACCCTGTTGCATGTGATTTTGTATAAATAACTCATTAAATTCAACTGTTTGATTCAAACGTATGTAGGCATCTCGCTTTGAAACGAAGGCTCCCGATGACCTTCATTTTAGTGCACAGTAGTCAGTTTAGTTATACCCATAGTTTGATGTGTGTTGTGTGAAATGAAACTAATGAAATGGTATTTGTAGCAGTAATGAAACACGAAGGTATCAGTAATTAATATGAAATAATTTAAAGGTAATTGTAAAAAATCCTGAAGTCAAAGACAAAACAACACTAAAAATGTATGTTGAAAACAACAAAGCACATAATAAACAAGATAGCTTCAGCTCATGTGTTGAGAACGCTCTATTGAATAATGGACAAGGTTTTAGAGAAATGACTTCATATCTCAGAGCAACGAAGGCAACTGCACATACAAGTGCAATAAAAGGAGTAATTTGATATACAAGAAAGCTTCCAAAAAATACACCGAGGTGTTAACCAGACGTCGACAGTTCGTTATAAAATGACTGCAATATTTTCCAACAGAAATATACTGTTTAATAAAGAAAATTTTGGAGCTGCGAGAGTACTCTATTCACAGGTGACTTTAGCGTAGACGGCGACAAAGATAAACGGAACTTTCAACCGTCGATATTTGTACTGAGCTACTTGTACCTCCGGAAGCGAGGAAGCGGCAAGCGAACCTTCCACTTTTATTCAGTTCAACAAATTATTTGAAATCTTTCACAAAAGGTAACGTAGGTACATAGAACTACAACTAGGTTCAACTGAATTCAATCGGAAAAAAATATTATTTCTGTATGAGGTGTAGATTATAAATAATTGTATATTCATAATGTATATTTAAAAGCAAGTAATGAACACCATACTGATCTTTTACCTACTGAACAAGAGCCGATAAATCTTATATTTGACATTAAGGATATCATAGTAATAAACACTGATGTTTTGTCTTAAACAGATTTATTGCTTATTTTTGCTATATTTGGTTCATTTATATTTAGCGATACATTTGATTAGCATAAAGCATTGTAACTACATTTAAAAATACTCAAACTCACGAACCACAACCGCTTCAAATTCTATTCCTTCTCCGTTAGCAGTGACACCACTACCTTAGTCAGTGAGTGTTTCCAACTCCTACCGTCAGTGTTTACTGAGGTTGAACAATCTTAATGGATGATATACAATAATATTGTCTTTGAATAGACAAAACTTTGACTGTTTGCGAGGGGGTCGAAGAGTTTAGTTAGCATCGAAATTAACCGTTTTACGGCTGAGAATCTATTGTTTATTCGGAGATAACTATAAAAACCGGCAAAGGTCAGGTCACGCGCAATTAGGGTTCTGTAGTTGTAAGCTCATCGACTTTTACTCATCACATCATCTATCCTCACCATCATCGACTTCAAAGTTTAAAAAGACCATAGCCCTGATGGTTTTCTGCCTTTTAGTTGGCACTTTAAAGCATATTTAATGGGTGTCCGTTCGAATCGAAAAATGGTTTTTCCAAGCCCATATTATTTTGAAAGACGACGATCAAATGTTAAGAGCTTCCTTTTTCATCAAACCTTTGATAGTATCTATTTTCTTGATCAAACCTAGATATAAAATATAGCGTTGTTAAGGGCTACAATTATGAGTACTACATTAATGAAAGCAGCACAAAGTGAACACAAAATTAAATTTTGAATTAGATATACTAAATTCTCGAGCTGAAACCACAACAGAACATCGGCCGATATCTCAAGAAACAAACAAGAACAAGATTCTAAATCAGCGTAACCATGCGAGAAACTTTACCAGTCTAATCCGGTTTCTATTCCAGTGCGACGCGGTTGTAATCCAGTTGGAGGCGGTTTGAACCGGTTATAGCCGGTCCGCGCTAGTTATATCTGATTTGATGTAATTAACATCGAGTTCCAATTACGGGTTAACTTCTAAGAACAGTTAGTGGTAAATTAAAGATGATGAGAGTTTCGTTATAGATGTAACGAAAAATTACTTAAGCTAAATTCGCTTAGTGGTTTATTATTGTTAGTTATTATTATATGTTGAGAAGCAACGGTTAAGTAAGCAACTAATAACTAGAATCTATTAAATGAATAACAAGGCTAAGATTATTAACTAAAATCATATCATAGTGAACTAAAGTCATATCGCGTTGTTAAGTTCGTTACTTTATTAAAGTTTTTATGTTCAATATTAAGACCATACTGTTGACATGAATCCTTTATTACTGAGCGTTATATTTGTTAATGCTCATAAGAGTATGCGTCCAACGTAGATATTATTACCTATAGGTACCATCGTCAAAACTAATAACGTTGCTACGCAATAAAGCGATATTAAATTTTATACTGTAATCCTGGCAAGTAAGCTTTTTGATGCAGAAATTGCTAACTAATAGCTAGCAGTTACGAATGAACTAGTTTCACGTTTACAAAAGATGTAGTTACAGTTTCCAGCGCGCAATATGAGCGCATCTATCTTGAACGCATTAAAATTTTAAATTGGTTTAGGTTTATAATTTTTGTACTGTAAAGTTTTTTAACAGCACTTTTCTACTTGTTTTCTCGTAAGGTGTTTAAGTTTATGTAGACTAGGTTCATGTCATATTTAAAATAAAGGTTTTGAATTGTATAGCATTTTGTAGATTGCAATCGACTCAGAGAATATTATGTTCATCGTCATCCTTAAAGCATAGAACATAAATCTTATGATATCTCGAATAGACTGAGTGAAACTATGCAAATGAAGTGTGCAATTTACAAGTTCCAGGCTCTAATATATGAATTTAGGACTTATCCAGGACGCAGAATTAAATTCACTTCGTCTTGGAATTTCATCTCTATACCGCTTTTGCGGAGAAAATAATGCAAAAAGTTTTAATGAAGATATGATAATGATATCCATCTACAAAAACATTACTATTCGATACAATACTCATAATTGTCATCAGAAAACGCTCAAAAGAAGTATTTGAGATAAGTTCATTAAAATATACTAGAAACAAAAATAGTAAAATACTATACTAGAACCTAGTATATACAAGTAGTATAGTTATTTAACGAAAGTATTAAGTGATACAACTTTAGTTTATGATTCTGTTGCTGCTTTAGCTTATATTGAAATACTCGAACTCTCATTGCAGTAGAGTGATAAACATCAAAATTTCATTGCAGTTGGTTCCGAGAATAGGGGAGTAGATGGTTTTGAATGAGACACTACGTGCGCAGTACATAAAGATGTACAAAAATAATCTCAAGTCCAAACATAAAAACTAGTAATTTTTTGGCATTCGGCAATTATCAAAAACTTTTGACAGATAGTTTCAAGGAAAGGAAAACATAACTTGAAAAGTAAAGCTGGAGAGTTTTATGATCTTAAATTATGAAACTTATTATCCTTTATAAATAAAACAACATTTTATTCTGCAGATTCGGATTTACTGTTAAGAATTTAAAGTTATTTCAACTCTCGAGGGTGAAAGTTTAAATCTCTAAGGAAGCGCAAGGAATTTCGGATTCCGATTTATTCGTGACGCCGTAAAACATTTAGTGGCTGCATCAGAACTTTGTCAAAGACAAGTATTATGAGAACTGTAGTTTCTTGGGATTGTTCAGCTTCGCCGTTTATATGATTGGGTTCTGAATGTAAAGCATCAACTTTCTATATCTATCTTATCTGTAATATTGTATAAAGTTTTGAGCTTCTAGAATTTTGTTTCAAGAATCACTCAAGCTTTCTTGTCAGCAACAAGAAGGTAAATCTCAAAGTGTAAGTTGTTTTCTCTTTATTAAAATGCACCTACCCTTTAGTATAAATGAACACAATGAATTTCTATGGAGTTACTAGTAACATTAACTGGTATTATATTAAACCACGCATTTATACTTAACCAAGAATCCTGGGTTTCATTGTTAAATCTTCTTTGTTTTTATATTTTCTTCATTGTTTAAACCTACTTTAGATGGTCACATTACTGTTCCTGTCCTCTTTTACTTATTATTGTTCTTATTTTTATTACTAATTGTTACAATTTCTACAATAAAATTTAACGAAACATCTTTTACCTTTAAGTTGTTAATATATCTAATGCATTCCCGGAAATAAAATCGAATGCTTACGAACTAAAGTTTCATTCAAAGCGACTAGAAGTCAAGCAGTTGATTCTACAATTTCCCTGGAACTTGATTTTCTCGCAGAAGCGGTTGGAGCAATAATTTACTTTGTTGTGAGAGAGACAGTTACGTATGGGGCTTAATAAAAGTGCTCCACGAATAACAATAGGTCAAATGTAGCTTTGCTAACAGAGATACAAGACTTTTAAAAGCACACTGGATTATCTATTGTCGGATAATTGTGAAGATATGTCAAATTTTAATAAACTCTCAAAAATCTGATAGGGCAACACTCGTTATCTGTATTTAAGAAAGTTGGAATACAATATGACATATGTTATAATTCACACATCTTAGGTAAGATTATAAAGCAACATTATTACTATTATTATTTCTCCATGTAGTTCGCCTGGATAGCTACCATCCTTGAGCATGAGTCAGCCGCCAAACGACTCGTCGTGATCCGGCTGGGGGCTTGAAAGCCAGTTCTTTCTTTCTTTTTTTCTTTTTCTTCTTTCTTTCTTGGCCGACAACGCATCAGTGATGCCGTTGGTGTCGCTGATGTCCACGGGCGACGATAGCCACTTACCATCAGGTGGATCGACAGCTGGTTTGCCGGTTATTTCCATAAAAAAACATTGAATAAACTTTTGAATTTTGTAATGATGAAAGGTTATGTATAAATAGTTGGTTGGTTCCTCCTGTGATCACGTTGATACTAATTTACTTGATCAACCATTTCAAATATACATGATTTGTGAAGACAATAACTCACACACAGATCCGTATGACATTTTCGTGATGTAGAGGTATGCGCGAGGTATATTCTCAAATTACGCTCCATAGAACTTGATTCACTCGTTAAAGCAGTTGGAATAATACATTGTTAACTTTGTTGCGTGACAGTTACGTGCTGAAGTTGATGTAAGTACTACTACGTCAGCTGACACTGAAGTTTCTAAGCCTGGATTTGGTGAGCTAGTTAAGTGAACAAATAATTTGGTCTCCGTCAAAATCCAAATATGTATACCACAGACGTATAAGCACTAAAAATATTTTTATTCTAAAGAAAAAGTACGAGTAACTACTTGAATTTTAATACTAAACTTTCGACCTAACTTGTTTAACGTCCCAACTCAAAGTCACTAACGTTTACTTTAATCGCTCCTTAGTAAAGAATCACCATACTAATTCTGTACTAATTCGATGATTCTTTTTTTAATCGAAAGTAGGTGCTTGTCACGTAATCCCACATAAATTTGAACGAGATCTGACAAGTAGTTTTAGAGTAACTTTGAAGTCGGTTATTTTTTGTTAGTAAAATTTAGATTATTTTTTCTAAAATAAAAGTAGCCTAAGTTACTCTTTGTTACATCAGCTATCTGCCAGTGAAAGTCCCGTCAAAATAGGTCCAGCCATTTCAGAGATTAGACAGAACAAACAGACAGACAAAAATTGTAAAAAATGTTGTTTTGGTATATGTACCGTGTATACATCCAAATGCACTTAGTAAAAAGCGGTTATTTTAATATTACAAACAGACACTCCAATTTGATTTATTTGTATAGATGTATAGATGAAAGAAACAAAACACGCGTATACAAAACGTACAAGCGATCTATAACTTTGCTTGTTTTTTTATATAAATAAGGAAGTATAAGTTATCAATTACATAAATGTCCTATAGTGAAGGTACCACTTAGATGGCAATATGGCATCCATTAAACTGCCAACTCCGTATTCCGTACGTTCTGCCGTCGGTTTTCTGTAGTCGCAAATATAGACTTGGATTTCCTGATTGCGAATAGATGTTATTGGCAATTTAGATAATCAAATTATATACCTTAGTGCTAGAAAACTATATTTCTAGTCTGATTAGGTTTGGAGGTTTTAATTTAGGAGAATCATTGAAAGTAATATTTGTTTCCTATATCGATTATTTATTAATCAGGATATCGTGTATCGAGTAAAAATCACACCCAGACCCCGAAATAAACCACACATTAATTCTCGTCACCCAAAAATATTGCATTCATATAACAATCGCTTTTAAATTGCAAATGTAATTGTCATTCGTCTCGGCATCGTAACGGTTTGTACCACAATGTTTGGCATATTAATATCTGGCGTTCTCCTCAATAACGATTAAAATTAAAACAAACCCATTAAAATATTACCGATACATTGTAATCTGTATGACAAATACGCACTGACAGACAAATGCATATGTTTGGTTTGATTGCGGGAATTTATTGTTGGAATACTGAAAATCTGTTGCGATATGATCTATTTATGAAAAACTAGCTGTGCCCACTGTGCCCCACGGTTTCACCGGCGTGAATGTGTGGAAAAAACTACCTACTAAAATATATGATGTTATAGCCTATAGCCTTCTTTGATAAATGGACTATCAAACACAAAAATAATTTTCCAGTTCGAACCAGTAGTTCCTGGGATTAGCGCGTTCAACCAAACAAACTCTTCAGCTTTATAATATTAGTATAGATAAATCGATTTGATGACACCCTCGGTATTAACAAGACTTATCTTGGAGAGGAGGGGGTCAATCCATTACATAATATTTTACGAGTCGTAATACCAATGATCAAGGCTAGAAAATCTTTGATTTATAATAAATTATGAGTTTTAACGTTTATAAACTTAACGTAAGAATGGGAAGTCAGCTTTTATACGCGAGTAGGGGGGGGGGGGGGGGAGAAAAGTGGCCAAAATTGATCTTACGTAATTATTATTTTAGTGTCACCTATACGAATAAATGATTTTGACTTCTTTGAATGAATGGCCCCTGATAACCACATACCATCAGGTGGGCCGTTCGTCAACTAGTTATATAAAAAAAAACTTGTGGATGAGTTATGTTATTGGGTTATGTAATCAAAGCCAATTCACTTTCCACAAGCAAGAGGAATTAATTCCATGAGTTCCACATTTCATAACTCAAATCAGAATTATCAAAGATAAAGCAAATGGGAACAATTAAAAGCTGTGCGGAGTTCAGCGAAGTAAATTCATCGTGGGAATAAATCCGGCGTACGGTTCGAATATAACACGTTACTGTGCCGTATATTTCCCGTACATAATAAACAAACATACGGCATTCGTTAGGAAAACAACGGCAAATGGCTAGGAACTAGGAATGAATACGGAAATCTACATATTTAGTCCCATTTACACTGATATAGAATGCTGGATGTGTTAACTGTAGACAATACTTTGGTAGTACCGATTGATTCGATCTTTGGTGTCAACATTCGAGTTACAGCGTAACGTTTAAATATTCTGTAATACTGTGTGATTTCCTGTCAGCTGAAAAGTTTTTGAAAACTAACGATGTTTTTGTAATTATCATAGTTTGCTGTTATTACATTATTTATGGTAGAATACCAGCTCACCAAACTAAGAATGAGGGATGAACAAAAATAGTTTTGCATTTCTACTTAATCTTAATATTTGCAGCACGAACGCATGACGTTTTCAATTAAACTGTAGCTCGAGCACGAATATTTGCGAGAAAGTATTCGTATGGTTAACGTAAGCAATTTGTCAAATTTGTATGGCATTTTAGTACCATTTACGTACGATAGGGGCGCTTTTGAAAAAATGCCATACAAATTGCTTACGTTAACCATACGAATACTTTCTCGCAAATATTCGTGCTCGAGCTACTGAAAAGATAAAATAATCCCACTACTGAATACGGGTTTCTCCTCGTCGCCAACTCATGTGACGGAAGTTTTTCAAGCCGCTCGTTGGCCTAATAACTGTATTCTTACGATAGCAACCGGAACCAACGAATTTTTGTGCCTTCAGAAGCACGGAAACGCTCAAAATTTTTTTACCACACATTCAACTATTGACCACGCTCGCTGTTGCTTAACTTTACCGATCAGTTAGAATCCATAAACCGCGGGTTATGAGCGTTGTCACATCTAGTACCTCTAAGCATCTGCGAGCTATGTTCGCGTGTTCTCATGGCAAATTAAGCAGACTACGTCGGACAGGGTAAGTCGGATCTTAAATACCTAATGTATTTAGTTGGAATCCCCTGTAAAAGGAAAGAATTTATAATTTCCTTTAGCTTGCGTTTTAAACAGGATTCTATTTATAATTATGCAAGTATCGTTGATTTGTTTAGATTTTGTGCTGTGTGGAATTTGACGTACTTTTAGACAACCTGCTGTTTGTGTTGTAGTTTTACCACAGAAAACATAATAGTACTTATACTGAATACCTACCTACCTACCATAATTCTGTTATAATAAGGGTAAGTTTGAGTTATTAAAAAAGTTTATGGCATTGAAAAATATCCGCTTCAGAATTAAATTCATCAGAGTTATCCATATAAAAAATGTATGAATGAAAAAATGTGTTCATCGGTATAAAAAGTCTCATCTATTAATCAAAGCTATAAATCTATCTGTAAGCTAAACACATCCAAATCCTTCATTGAGTGACATGCATTAAACATTCACTTATAACATCAGCAGGATATCTAAATAAAGTAAATGGTAAACAAAATGTGGACATTAAATAGTTAAGTCTTTATAAATTTAGCGTAACTAAGTTTACCTTATCAACCTCTAATCTTACATAATCACCATCCGCCCCATCAGATTTTTACCTAATTACCGCGCTGTGTTAATTATTTTGTGGCGCATGCCTTAAGAGACTGGCTAAGTAAAAACAGAAAATAAATTTGAATTAAGAATCGTGTAATTCGAAGCCTTAATAGCTTTGATATTTTCTGTTATTTATTCGGATAGTTCAAGCGGAAAGTAGAACAAAATGAGTACAAATGACTGGTAACGATCAATTTACCAATCAGACCTTCAGAGTTTAACAAGCCAAACCGCTGTCGCTTATAAACTCAGCTCCTAACTTAGACCAGCCATTTTATTCTTTACTAAGTTTTAATATTAATGTGTATTTGGCGTGTTGTACACCTAAATATAGATTAAGTACAGACCCACGGCAAGTAAATGTATATTGTAGAAGTTTTTACACAAGTTACTGACTGGGTCATTTCGCGTAGGAAGTTTTTGCTCGTGGAATTTATTTCTTCATAAATCGTAGCAATTTTCAAATAATAATATACCAAGTGTGTAGATGTACCTACTGTAGAGCTGATACCTTAGTAGTTTGAATCACGTAAGCTTTGAGTTCAAATATAGGGTTAATTTTATCAGTAATGTTGTCACGTATAACTAATACTAGCTTACTGACTCAAGAAAAGTCATACTGATCTTTCACAATAGGGAAATCAAACCCGAGACCGCTCTCAGCAAACAGAGTCAAACAACTGGGATTAATACCTATTAAATGTTTAATTATAATTGAATTGCATTTATTTAACGTATTTCTGCTTCTATTTGCAAAGCGAATTAGAAACGGGTAGCTTTTGTTAAAAATAACGTTATACACTAGGATTCCTTGTTTCGTGTGTCGTGGAAAACACACAGACAAGAACATATACACACCGAGAACAGATTCGAACTTATCATTCAAATTTCCGCCTTGGGAATCGAACCCAAAACCTTTAGCACGGCGATCCGGCATGGTAAAGCCTCATTATCCATTACCACCACATATTAACCGTCTTTACGGGAAAACATACATTTGAAACATTAATCACTTCAAATACGACCCATCATAAAATTGCCACTCGTCCCAAAAATTAATCATCAGTGTCTTCAATAACATCTTATCCCCTCGGAGGGAAATTTAATTGGTGAACCCTTACTGAGCCCTAATGGTGATTCTCTTGTTCTACGCTGAGGTTGTGTCTGGGATGTGAGATACGATTCAGCAGGTTTGAAAGCCTCGAGTTATGAGCGATGGAACGAATGAACGAATGGTTCGAGAAGGGTCAATTGAATCTATCGGTTTTGTCACTTTAATTGCATTAGCTGAACGATTTTCAATGTAGTTTTTGTAATTGCTATCATGTAAGGTCGTTGTAATCCCTATGAATACAAGGATAGATGGATATACATTTTATTTTTACTAGTATCTAGTCACACCTTTCGTTGCCGCGTCGGTGATTCTACTTCCTACTAATATTAGTGGTATAAATGTGAAAGTTTCTGAGAATGTTAGGTGTGTTAGGTACTCTTTTACGTAATAACTACTAAACGGATTTTCATGAAATTCAGCAGACAGGTAGGGTAATACCACGGGCAGAGGGTAGTAGGTATCACATAGATAGGTTACAATCCGCGTTTTATTTTGGTTGAATGTTCAGGGCCATGCTACAGGGAGACTTAGGGGCCATCCTTAAATTACGTCACACTAATTTCATGACTTTTGACCCCTCCTTCCTCCTTGTCACAGCTGGTCACACTTGTGAGACCTCCCCCTCTAGTGTGACGTCACATATTATGAAATTTTACACCTAGAAATTATTAAATTAAAACAGCAGTTCCGAAATAAGTTTTATTTCCATTAATTGTGTTTTAATATTTACACATACCAATTATTCGATTTTGAAATGTGACGTCACGAAACTTAGGACCCCTCCCACCCCTTGTCACACTACATCGACCCCCCTCCTCCACCCTAACGTGTGACGTAATTCCTTATGGTGAAAGTGTAAAAGGATGAACTACTATGTAGTATGTTATAGAACAGCTTTAGTACAATACGGTAACAAAACAAAAGATAGTAAGCGAAACGCTAACAAAAACTGTATGACTGCTACAGAAATAATTTATGACGCTGGTTTACTTGGGAATGAAAAATGTTAACTTAGATTACCGCTAGAACTCGGTGCGCGGTACAGAGAGGGAAAAACTGGAAAATATAAAAACAACATGAAATACAGGGAAATATTTAAAATATAACCATTAATCTGGCTCGCGTACGTCCCTGTCACGGGTACAGTCGGCAAAAGAAGCGGAAAGCAGAAATAATATTTGTTAGTGTTGGGTTACTTTTCTCACTGCTATTTTATTTTATTTTTTTTAATATTTGATAGTTGTACAGTATGGACTAATCATGGAATGTATTTAATAACGAAGTTTTTGCATGCTTATTTTGTTTTTAAAATAAATCTAATATTGTAAATGGTTCGACAAATTAAGCTCAATACTACAATTTATATGCAGGAAAGTAAATGCAGTTAATTTTATTTGTATTAGCTGATACACAATTTCTTATATCGCAAGGACATTGTTATAAACAAAGCTTAGCTACTAAGTAAACCCATTCTTAAATTTCATGCACTCAATTATATAAGAACTAATAACAAAAAAGCTTTCAATAATTATATTTTACCTAACACTCTATTAAAAATAATCACACTGAAGTTCTAGAGCCCCCAAAATTCGCTTCAAACAGAACAAATCTAGAGTTGTTCGAAGTTAATTAAAACTTTTTGCTTGAAATGTTTTTTTGCACCGGCTTTTTTGCAGTCGGTACACGACGCCTCCAAATTAAACTGCCTTATTAATAGATCGGAGATACGTCGCTTTTGTCTTTCCGTACTCGTCTCACGGATTTAATAGAAAATTTAAACAAGGCTCGTGGTACTTTCTGCTCTGATTAAAACGACTACATTTCACCCGGCGAAGGCAAATTAAAATCTTAGAACGCGTGGTTTCGCGACGTGACACATTGTCGCGCAAACCGACGAATAACCTAATTAGCTTTAGTTGGCGACGACGAAATCTGCATCTGCATTCGCAGTATAAGTTGCTTTAAGATAATTATCTTCAGTACCGAGTTTCGAGTCAGTGTTTAGCTATGTGTATAAATGTAAGCGTACGAGTGATCTATTCTAGTCCTTAGTTACTGTATTACAAATGCGATGGCTATTCGTATTCGAATTCTAACATCTGCTACTGTATGTAATTCGATAATGTTTTAACTTACAACTTTAATTCAAATATCTTTTTCAGTTTGTAGCAACAGTGTTCCTAACGATATGATGTTTAACATACTATATATAAAAGTACATTTGTGTATTCCTATTAATGTCGGAGGCCCTCGGGCGGTTTGAAAACCGATACTCGGGTTGGCCACTAACCCCTCCACCAATCCGCACTGGAGCAGCGTGGTGGAGTATGCTCTAGGCCTCCTCAAGAGGAGACCCGTGCCCAGTAGTGGGCCATTAATGGGTTGAAGCCATTAATGTGCCTGCAATTCTATTAGCGTCGATTAGTTAACAATAAACATTCAATACCCACATGTATGTTACTCAGGAAACACATTACTTATGAAAACACCTCTAGCATATCAAATCCAAATAAGATTGCATATAAACATTTCCACGTCAAAGTTTGCGGTAATGGATGAGGGTATAAAAGTTGTAATAAAATATTATTCAGAGCGAATGAAAGACATACGCCAATCTCTTAAGAGAGATCATAAAATTTGGGCGTAAGTTCAGCTCGCTTGTTTGATTTGGTACGCACTTGCGATGGGTTTGGATCGAAGTTTCGCAATATTTAGTGCCTCTTTGAAACTCGGCGAGGGCATTACCATTTGATATAAGTTCGCGGTTTATTACTTCTGGATTTAGCCGATTTAGTCAAATGCAAATTATATTGAATTTTGCTTAAATATTTAAATCCTTGACTTTATTTATTTTATCTGTATTGAACAAAAAATAGTGACTAACTAATAGTAACTCATGTGACTAATTATGAATTAAGAGCGACATAAATTAGGGATTATTTGGGTAAATAAATTAAGATATAGAATGGAATACAATAGTCAGTTTAAAATGGAATTCTTAAATGGATGGAAAAATATGGATGGCAGAAAAAGTAGATAAGTGGTTGGAGGTAAATATACTAAATAGCCGTGAATATACATGTCTCGTTAATTGTTGCGGCCAAGAATGTATTTCTTGTAGGTGTAGGTATACTTAATTTTGTGGGAAGGATGCAAAGTCAAGTATACTATAATACGAGTACATGGCAATCGCGAATTGTTTAAAAGACTAATATTAACATAATAACAATGGATTTCCACAATGTAACGTCTGATACTAAACTACATTATTGTGACTTTTTTTATAAATCAAACTTCAAAATCAAATTTTATTTACTTAACATCTCAGACTAATCAGTTTCACGTTTGGATCTAAGATCTAACGCAATATTATTTGAAAGTTATTTATTATTAACGATTAACCGCCCTCGCTTTGCTTCGGTTTTTTTATTTTTTTACACCTTGGGTTACATTATTGGAGTTTTATTAAGGATCCCTATTTTTTTTTGAAATATAGCCTATGTTACTCGGGGATAGTGTAGCTTCCTAACAGTGAAAGAATTTTTCAAATCGGTTCAGTAGTTTCGGAGCCTATTCAATGCAAACAAAAAATCAAATCTTTCCTCTTTATATATTAGTATAGATGAATAACTAACATCCAAACTTCTTGCATTTACTTATTACAAGCTTGTATCTGTGGTTTTCTCTGGTTATCTTGATATTAATCAAAATTGTGCATTAGAATATTAGTACCTTAGGATAGTAGGAATCAGGTTTATCGTTTGAGACAGCCGTGTGTCAGATGATAGCATTGTTAGATTAGGAGTTTGGCCCAGGGCTGCGAAATTCTTGCGGTATTATTGTCAATTTGGAAAGGTTTCGTTTGATTAACGTTTACCTTGTAATATCGATAATACTCTGCAGCGAGACTAGCGGCCCTTCCAACATGAATACGTTGTAGAACGTGGGGGGCTTACCTGAAACAAAGGATATTAGGATTATTGTCATATTTTTCTTAGGGTAACTAAAAATATAGAACATCAGGTACATCAGTAAGACTATTTTGTTTTGTAACTCGACAGCGGAATCCGCGATGAGTTTCAAAATTGAAGTTCGAGTTCGAGACTCACTTCACTTCGCAAGTGCGTACTAGATGATTAGAGAATGACATATCAAGATGATGCAAGTTCGCTTTCGAGTCTCACTTGAGTGAGCTTCGATTTCGAGTTTGTATTTTAGAGAATAGGTTTCCAAGACAGTAGTTCAGTACCATCACCACAACTATTTCTGCCGTGATGTATTGTTATAAACAATTGTGTGCCGTTACAGTTATAAAAGAGGCGACCATTGTCCTCAGTGGTAGCAACGCGTATGTTTAAAGATTTATTTCTGCCTAACACACACAACTTCTTTATACTAAACTAACATACGAGTATTTAACTAGAATAAAGGTATACATAGATAACAATCTTCTAATGTTCGCATGTGTTATAGTGCCAGAGAATGGTCACATAGCATGCACATTTTGTTATAACAGAGCAATAGCACACTAGGATTCCCTGTGTCGTGTGTGCCATGGATAGCACACACAAAGAACACACACCCAGACCGAGAACAGAAATTTAAACTCGTCATTCAAATTTCTGCTCGCTAGGAAACGAACCCAAGGCCCTAAGCCCGGCGGCATGGTAATCATTACGCGGGTCATCTAGCACTAGGTAAAAGAATATATAAAACTAACTATTGGAGCAAGCCTGCTTTTCTTTTTATTTATTTACCAGCTGACCCGGCGAACTTCGTATCGCCTAACAATTTTCTTTTTCTAAAATAAAAGTAGCCTAAGTTACTCCTTGTTACATCAACTATCTGTCAGTGAAAGTCCCGTCAAAATCGGTCCAACCATTTCAGAGATTAGCCGGAATAAACAGACAGACAGACAAAATTTGTAAAAAATGTAGTTTTGGTATATGTACCGTGTATACATCCAAATGCACTTAGTAAAAAGCGGTTATTTTAATATAACAAACAGACACTCCAATTTCATTTATTTGTATAGAGTATAGATAGGCAACATTAATTCTTTTGTTTATATTCCCTGCTAGCGATTTGGATATGAATATTTAATGTAACAATTCTTTGTTTACTTCATACACAGCAAAACTACTCGTACCATTAGCGACGCCAGACATTCAGTACTGGAAATATTAAAATTTCATATAGATTTTTGTATTTCTATGTATGATAAAATTTTTTGATGATGACGACCCGTGTGGCGCAATGGTTTTACCATGCCGGACCGCCGCACCGAGGGTCCTGGGTTCGATTCCCAGTGAGGCGGAAATTTGAATGATGATTTTGAATTTCTGTTCTTGGTCTGGATGTGAATATCCTTGTCAAGTGTGTTGTCTATGGCACCCACGACACAGGGAATCCTAGTGTGGGGCTATGAGTGTGAAGCGTTATTTTTTTTTAACATACGCATTAAACACGCGTGTGACGGATCTTATTAGTATAAATATTCAATTTCACGAAACATACTTAGAGTTAACATACCTATACCTATAAATAATAAAACTGTGGACGTCTAACTTTAAGTACTATATTTGGAAGACTGGATATCATTTGAACTGACACTAATAGCTAGTATAGTGACCGTTGCTGTATCGAGGAAGGTTTACTAGGTTTTGTTACATACTAGAATAGCATTGAACGTTAATAATTGATAGCATTCAGTTGAGGCCTTTGTGGTAATAATGTGTCCGTAAAGAATGACGTCCTGATACTACAAGCTAGCGATTAGGGTATTAATATTTTATAAGAAATGTCTTCGTCTGCAGATTTGACTGTTTGCAGAAGGAATATTTGAAACAGTTAAATATATGTTAGAAAACCGGTATTGTATGTTGAAATACTTTACACAAAAAACGTAAAAATTGTTGTTTTCATTTTAATAAACCTGTTGGGTACTCGTAAGTGCAGTTTTGGGTTCGAATTCAGCTGGAGTTTTTTTGTAATATATGAAATCGCATCATCCATCCATCGGTACTATGCGATCATCCAAGCCACACGCTCTTAACGGTGTATTTTACGGTTAAGTTATAATTTAACCACAAGACATGGCAAGGAGTAAATAAGAAATATAACTTCAAGTAAAATGAATTTACTGTGCTTTTTTATAGAAAACCAGGAAATGAAAGAGTCGGGCTTAATATTTCAAGAGTCTGTAGGTAATGGAGAAATAATAAAACACCTGATCATACCCTAGGTATTACGGAGCTAGAGTTTCAGGAAATTAGATTTCGCTGGAAAATCCGTTTACTTTAAAGGATTGCCTCTTAGCAACACCTTGACTTAAGATGCAGTAGAATTAAACATCTGTAATGCCTTTTTTGTGGATGAAAAAGACCTTATTTTTTTACCTTAAAATACTTGAGTAACGTTCACACAGCTCTTAAGATAAATTGCAAACCAACTACGAATCAATCCCGGGATTAATGCAAGCACGGTACGCTGGTGATAGGGCCCCTCAAGGGATTATATTGATAATATTGATTTTAACTGTTAATGAATACCATTATATTATTATTATTTCTCGATGGTGTTCGCCTGGATAGCTTCCACCCTTGAGCATGAGTCAGCCGCCAAACGACTCGTCGTTTTCCGGCTGGGGGCTTGGGAGCCATTTCTTTCTTTGTTTTTCTTCTCTCTTCCTTGGCCGGCAACGCATCGGTGATGCCTTTGGTGTCACTAACGTCCATGGACGACGTTAGCACTTACCATCAGGTGGATCCGTCGTTTGCCGGCCACTTCCATAAAAAAGAGGCGTCACAATGAGGATTACATCCAAAAATATCATAATTTAAAAACATGGACACGGTAGTAATAAGCTCATGGAAGTAAGGATAAGATGTGCTGAACTTAATTCAAATAAACTGAACAATCCGAAGGTGGTTTGAGACCACTAAAACAATGCATTAGGCACATTCGGTCCATTGATAAAGTCGATTTTCCACTTTTACCATACAACAATTTGAAGATAATTGTAAAGATGGCGCATCAACGTCAACACAAAAACACTGATCTATCATTCTCATCAGAATTTTTTTAGCATAGTGAAACACGCTGGGCATCCACTAGTATAACATAAATCATTACTGTACCCCATTTACTCTATTATAGATCCAATCTCATTTTTAAGTTTATTAAAATTTTACATGTCTTCACGTCCCAACAAACTATAATTTACCTAATAACTAGAACAGACATGTGAATTCTAACAGCCCCATTTTACTATTCAATCTATGCCCTAGACAAGTCAGGTGAAACGACCCGACAACGATATGCACTTTAATATTTAACTACATTCGGAACACCGGTGAGTTGACAGTGATTGTAGACTCTGCTGGAAACTAATATTTTTAACCGACTTCGAAAAAAAGGAGAAAGTTCTCAATTCAGTTGTATTATTTTTATCTATACTAATATTATAAAGAGGAAAGATTTGATTGTTTGCTTGCATTGAATAGGCTCCGAAACTACTAAGCCGATTTGAAAAATTCTTTCATTGTTGGGAAGCTACGCTGTCCCCGGGTAACATAGGCTATATTATATTTAAAAGAAAAATAGGGATCCTTAATAAAACTCCAATAATATAACTTAAAGTGTAAAAAAATAAGAACCGAACGAGAACCGAAGCAAAGCGAGGGCGGTTACTCGTTTTTAATAACCTTATAGAGACCCTACATTTGTATGAAAGTAACCTTATTTTCATGTTACCAGACCATTATATAAATAACATCACATCTTTCTCATGTACTATATTATTGTAGATAAATACTTTAAATACATTTGAAGTCCAGGTTTATATTATCGTATATTTAACCATCATCAACACGCATCCCACAACCTCAAAACTCCGTCATAGAAAATGATTTCAGTGGTTCGTGTCCGAAGGCTATTTAAATTCTGCAAATAACTTTTGCTACTTATTAATATCTGATACAATTTGTTTAATTTTTACATCAAAATAGCTTAGTTTTATTATGTTATAATGCAATTAGCGCTAAGGGCTTAAGCCTCGTTCATAAAAAACCATCAGTCATTGTAAATACCAAACCCCTCTGACCATGTAATCAGCTCAAAGCCTTCAAAATTCATTCTTTAATTTAACAGTAATTTGATGACACTTCTCCTCGTAATTAATAAACAATTAACAATGAAATACGTGACAAGAGTGTGACCCAGGGAGCGGGAGTACAGTCGGGAGTCGCAAGTTGATTGCTAGCAACTTGCCCAAGTATTTTAATTGGAATACATTAGGGACCGTCTCCGAGTTCGTTATTTATGCGGTCTTCCTGACCGTAAATAACACTCTCATTTTATTTATTAAGGACACCCTCTTAGCAAATGCCAGTTTTTCCGTACACTATTACTAATCTATGATGAGAGCTCTGCTTCTTGCGACTGTTCACTAAAATAACATAAAATCGTGTACTTTCCATTGCTTGACGATGAAAGTAGGTAGCCAGTTTCAGACAAAACCCAGAGACAGCAAATAAAACATAAAATTATAATGTGTGCAATTCACACGTGGTAGAAGTGAAACCTTCAAAAATTTTGTTTTCAAGTTAATGAGACGAATGAAAAATTTCGGGAAGATGATAATTGTAGGTTTTAGTAATGATCATAATGATGCTAAGTTAGATAATTATTTTACATTTTATTTTACTCAACTCAACTCAACTCCCCCTCCCCTACCACTGTACAATGCTTCCTATCTCACTTTAGAATTTATGTCTGTCTCTTTTTACTGGACAGTTTCGTTTCATCCAATTTCAAATCACCCCCGTACTAAAGAAGTTTTCACTTCAAAAATGGACATGTACATTGTACGTATTATAGTTTGTTGTTCATTACGTGGTGTAAATATTTTCCAAAACTTAAATATTCTTAAGTCGTCTAACCAACCATAAAAATATAATCTCAATTCGGGACACCAGTGGACGCATTACGAAATTCACTTTATCTAGGCAATGTGACAATCATTTTAAGTCTAGCATTTTAAGCCATAGTTCGCTAAGTTTTTGAAGTACTAAATCCAGGTGCCAGTTATAAAGCTTACAAATATTCGCATCAACAATTCTAGTACTCCCGTCTTAAGCTGATGGTTTCTACTTGTAGGTACTAGGTACGTACAATGGGGTTCGCCTGGATAGCTACAACCCTTGAGCTTGAGTCAGCCGCCAAACGACTCGTCGTGTTCCGGCTGGGGGCTTGAGAGTCAGTTCTTTCTTAGTTTTTCTTCTCTCTTTCTTGGCCGGCAATGCATCGGTGATGCCTTTGGTGTTGCTGATGTCCGTGGCCGACGACGGCCACTTACCATCGGGTGGATCGTCAGCTCGTTTGCCGGCTATTTTCATAAAAAAAACCTACATCCTACCAACTTGACACATTAATTCGAATTTAGTTCCATTTCATTAATTCTATTTTTGTCTCATTTGTGTAAATTAGGCTATTCCTAGCCTAATTACTTCGCTTAGCCGTGACCACGCCCCACACTAAAAACATCGGCTTATAAATAAAATATTTTATCCCTTAGTAAATCCGTGTTTTTATCACAAAATAGAAATAAAACTAAAGGTATACTTTTAGCGAAATTCACATAGAAATGAAGATCAAAATCCTTGCAAGAAATAACGGTGCAAGCAGCGAACAATTATTAACAATTTAGTTGAAAGCGCGCTGGACACTTTACTCTTTATGTGCCTAATATCCTGTGTAAGTCCTATTTCATACGTGCTACTTTTACGCTGCGATTTTGCGACAATTAGTTTACTGTGGAGCACTTCATAATAGTCCAGAGGGTCCAACCGTGCCTTTTGGTGTACTCTGCTAAACAATGTCTTCAGACCAATGTCTGCGGTTGGTGAGACAGATAATACTAATATTGGTAGGCCTGTAGTAAATCTACAGGCCGCTTTAAAGGCCTTTAAGTCTAAAATAAATTAGTTAAATGTTTTGTAACTTCAAAGAAAGGCATGAAGAAATCTTACGCAAATAATAATGATTATTTTGTTTTAAGAATTACCACTTATTATTACAAAAACGCGATGTTCAATTAACTATGAAGATGATGCGAATACAATCAGGCCCTTATGTTGTAACAACTTATAACACAACTCTACGCGGCTGTACTTTAATAAAACATAAGATAACACTTAATATCTCGGCGAAATAAGGCGTTCCAATTATAGAAGCTAATATGAGACAATGTGTTACTACACATTTGCTAGTCTACACACAATAAATGTTTCTTGTTTAATCTTCAGCTTTACACAAAATCATAAAGGAATGAAATTTAAATGGAACCAAAATAGTTAAAATGTTGAAAATAAATAAATAAATAAATAGATAAAATATTCACAGAACACGATACTTAAACACATTAACATTAATACCAATAACTATGATTAGATCAGATCAGACATATTTTACAGTATTAAAAGAAGAAAAACAAAACAAAATTTAAAGATTTTGATATCAAGTCATCATCATTCACCGTTAACAAAAAATAAGTTCTTTTGAAAGGTAATACCATATCACAGACCATATTCTGCATCTAAAATAATAATTGAAATTTAAAATAAATCTTCCAAATATGCCACTAGAGTCTAGTGGGAAGTTTATTAAGATTTAAGGATACTCCTAAGTAATGCGGCTAACATAGACAAGACGACAATTATAATATTATAGTCTCCGTTAAAAAGTAGAATTCCATAAATTCCATTATCATGTTACTCATTACATTTTAAAAAATTCCAGGGATTACAATGTTGTTAACAAGGAATTTAAATTTTACACAATAATTACGGTTTAGTAACGCTATTCGCGCTTTCGAGATCGCGTTTGAGATTAATAAAATTTTTATTGTCTGCCCGGCGCGGCCGCCATTTTGTTTGGTGTGAAATTAATTCAAAATGGCCGTCGTAAAACTCCGTGGTTACGCGGCAATGTGCTTAATGAGGGACGATTAAAATTGTTCCTGGAATGATGACAGCATTGTTTTTATTTTTTGATCAATAAGATTACGTGAAGGTTTTAAAGACACATACTTAGATTTACATGAGTTATCTGATCTACTCCATAATAAATAGTTCCGCCCAAAAACAATAATCATTTATCTTTAAAATTCAAATTAATCCCAACTGCTATTTATCTAGTATTTATAATATTACGAATCTTGGTTCTAAAATAACTCAAGATAATAAAATTCCCCGAACGATTTCGGACTGGTTTTGAAATTCTACACCAATCTGATATTAGAATTTGTAGTACAATAAACAAACGTTTTATGTCGTCGATGTCATAGATAAAGCATTAAAATGAGCAATGAAACGGCTAATTGACGTAAATCTATCGAGAAAATTAATAAAAATCATCGTAAAACAATTAATAATAAAATACTTTCTAATCTATGCAAATTACATTAGTATTTGATATGAGGAATGGACAATAAATCTATGTTGCTTCACTGAGTACATACTACTACCTACTGGAGATTGTTTACCTGTCAGCGAGGAACTACAAACTATTTTATAGCATGAGATCACGTGTTGGTTAACTAAACCGTGTTAATCTGGGCGCTATTTAATCGTAATCTGGTAATTTCTTTTTAACGATGAGTCTCTCCAGTATAATAGGATCCTTAACAGCAAAAAGATCTGTCTGATTTTTTTTTAATTAAGCAAAACATGAACGGTTGCAGGATTTATGAGTAGTTAATCTTTATTGGTCTTTCACTATACTATCTTAAAACAATGTGCAATTAATTGTAAAGTTATGGAATTTCATTGAGACATACTATTTTTTTAATTTCGATTTGTTAAATATATCGCATACGTACTACCTATGTCCTAAATTTTCATTACTTGTTATTTTTCATTTCCATTTTATTTTAAAAAAGCACATCCATATAAACTAGTAGCTAAAATCGCGTGAATAAGTCGAAATAAATAACTAAATGATTAGATAAATATATAAAATACATACCAAGTTATGAAATATACTAAAACGTAATTTTACTAGTTACTCGCTAGCGGCATAAAAGTACCTTGAGTAAATAAACTCATCGGTATTAAAATTGTAATAAAAATGAAAAGCGCTCGGTTCCCGCATAAATCTTTTTCGTGGGCGTAAGATTGATCGTTCAATATGAAATATGTGGATGCTCACGATGGGACTAAGTTCTCAGTACGATGGGATAAAGAGGATTTAACTTACAATATCTACATATTTAGTTAATGGTATCAGGCGTTACTTTGTTTTAAGACTTCCATCGTAAAGTCACCTTACAATGATGCTCTTTCAAGGCGAAAGACGTGTTGGTGCTGGTATGTATGTTGGTATATACTTTTAAATATTGTAGTACATGTTTCCGTTGTGGGAGGAAGGGAAGTGCCACGCATGACGCAACATGTAACCGCGGAGTGTTGTAGAGTTGACTAGTACCAGCTTAATCTATATATTTCACTTATTTGTTGCCAGCCAAGGAGAGGATCTTCACACACAAACACACACACACACACACACACACACACACACACACACACACACACACATATCATCATCATCATCACAACTCAGAATTACACCATTGGGTCTCTTCTCACAATTTGAGGGGTACAGATCTCTTCGCACAGCCACGAGACCATACTCGTAATGCCCCATTTACATGCGCGCGCGAGCCACGATACAATCCGCGAGACGCGCGCGTGCGCGCGCGTGTGAACAGGGCGCTCGCGGACCAGACCTCGGCGCGTCTCGTGGCTCGCAGGGCTCGCGTCGGGAGCGGTTTTTTATGCGCGCGCCAAAGGGGCTCGCGCGAGCGCTCGCACGGTGTTCACACGCGCGTAGGGGGCGTGGCTTACGGACGCGCCACGAGACGATCCGTGACACGCGCATGTAAATGAGCGGTAAGACTTCACACGCTTATGAGAACAATATGGCGAATTTGGAAGTATGTTGAATCACCGCATCATCATGGCAACTTAACAAACAAGGATGATAACCAATGTAATCATCTAATTACCCATTATTTCTGAGTATTATAGTGGAACTGATATTACAATTCATGATTGATACAATGCGACGCCTTGCTTGAATAATGCATGAACAAAACATCTGTATGAAGAAATAAGGTAAGGGTGTTTAATGTAATCGTGTGGTTTTACATAATACCAGAATATGATAAAGTAAATAAATTAAATAAACGCTTACACACTCACCCCCACAGTAGGTTTTCACCTGTGTCGCGGGTGGCATGGACGACACACATATCACAATCACACCCATGACTTGAGTATAGATATTTATCTGTCACATAAATATCTGCCCCGGCTGGAAATCGAACCCGGAACCCCTCGCTTCGTAGGTACGATCGCTACCAACTAGGCTACAGGGTCGTCAGGGCAACATGAGACTTTTAGCCCAGGATTCACACGGGATTGGATGAGAAAAACACCAACAGCATCGAGACACAGTTGATAATAGAACGTATAGATCGCTGATAATATAAATAATGGTTTTGTACTGCAAACTGTATTCTACAGTCTACAAAAACATGTTTGATATCATTCCTCAGTCGAGTCAGTTGGGTTTGATTCCGGGCGGGGTTAAATGTCGATTTACATTATTTTTTCAATGTCTCATATAAATGATTTTTCACCAGGAAGCCTAGTGAGGTATATAACAGTGACTATGTAACTTATATATTTAAGTTAAAATCTTTGCTCGAAGCAGTCAATAAGCCATACAAGTTGTGTTATTATTATTAAAATTTGATACCAATACCGGTAGTAATCTTAAAACTGATGCTTAAGCCTTTCGTAATCGCATACCGAAACAGATCTCAGATAAACAGAAGTTGGCATAACGGCCATTAATCAATAACATTAGTTACCAAAACTACTTCCTCAACAACGAACCTTAACACCGCTACAAACAGTTCAATTCACATTCTCAGTTAAGTGATTTTGTGACGTTATAGATGGAATCATACATTCTGAAACATACCTTACCACAAGATCTTAAGGTTGAGATTAGGTTGACATGCAATGGATAAGCTATGGTGTCTAATTCTTCATAACCTGTATCTACCATGCGTTTCTGAGCATCTGTGTCACAAGCTGTCGCCTGAAACCCATAAATTAAATTCCTTACTAATGAGTTCAGATTATGATGTGTTTTAAAAGACCATTACGGGTGGTCGTATTACGCATTGTCATAATCCGAGCAACGAAGTGAAAGTATTCTTTGCGACTAACCATCGTAGAGTCAACTTACCCTGATGATGCTCCGTTTCGGGGCGAAACACGTGTTGGTGCTGGTATGTATGTTGGTATATACTTTTAATTATTGTAGTGCATGTTTCCGTTGTGGGAGGGAGGGAGGTGCCACGCATGTCTTAAAGTATATACCATCATACATGTTATCCGCGGATTGTTGCAAAGTAGACTAATACTAACTTAATAACAATGGATTTCCGCAAAGTAACGCCTGATACCATTAACTATGAAAGTATTCTGTTATCTTCAGTATTTACCTTTAACCCGTAACTTCTAATATGTAACACTGGCGTTCTGTCCGCGCCTTTCCCGCGTTTTCAAGGATAATAAGTACCCTATATGTTATTCCAGATCATGGTCTATCTGTGTGCTAAATTTCATGAAAATTCGCTCAGTAGTTTTTGCGTGAAAGAGTAACAAACATCCATAAGTCCTCACAAGCTTTCAGTTATCATTTAGTTAGGAGTTCCAACTATAAAGTTACTTTATTTTGATACGATTAACCTCCCTCGCTTTGTGCTTCAATTTACTTATTTTTTACACCTTGGGTTACATTATTGGAGTTTTATTAAGGATCTCAATTTTTTAAATATAATATAGCCTATGTCACCCGGAGATAGTGTAGCTTCCCGACAGTGAAAGAATTTTTCAAATCGATTCAGTAGTTTCTAAGCCTATTCAAAGCAAACAAACAATGAAAGGAGACTGCCCGTTTTGTATGGAGAAATGTACTGACATTAATATTTTTGTGCCCTGATGAAAATACCTTTATTTGATTATGCTATCTTAATAAATTACACAAACCAATTTTAGTCAATTTTTAACGTAGGAGTTACGAGATTTTCAACAAAATTATTTTGTATTTAGGTTATAGTAGACACAGTAATATAGACTCTATGCAGGCGCATTAAAATCGTATACGTTTAAGTTTCAGATTCCTTTGACAGTCCCCAAACGCCATCTATCTTTTAATGTAATAATTATCAAATTGATTTGACAGTCCCCTAACACCATCTAGTTTGTTGTGTAGTAGTTATAATCGAATCAACGCAAACTATTGGCCCGAAGGATCTTAAAAGATCCCTGATTGGCTCTAATTCCAATATAAATGGCCGAATGCTTTTGTGTTGTAAAAAGGAAGTAAAGTTTCTTATTAATTTAAGAAAATTAAGCCCAAGAAGGATTTTTTTAGGAAATACGGTAAAATACATAAAATATTTTAGTTTAATTTTTTGTACAAAAATCATTGCGACACAATTATTTTTTTTGAGAGTACTGGCTATGGGCATTCTCCTTTTCCTCTTTATATTATTAGTATAGACTAGAGGTGCATGCAGGATTCGAACCTTTTAGCAAACATTGGAACCATTTGGCAATTATTGCTAACCTACATCTTTTTGAATTATGATGAAAACGAACTATTAAAATTCTATAATTCTTCGTTTATAACGTAACAATCTCTGGTTGTTCTAATATAATTTATCCTCACAACACATTAGGATATATGTATGTTTGTATATTACACACGAATACAAACTTGTCACAAGTTTGTTATGAATATGTTTTACGACGGGAGCAACAAACCGCACAAGTTTCTGGAAACTTCGATAACTATCGAAAGTAAATGGAAAATACATATCGAAGTGAGCTTCCGACTTTTAACTCATGTGGCTTATACGAAACTTGCTTCTTGCTATACGATACAGGAATGGTTTTTGTGGCGCGAATTTATTTTAAAACTTCTGACAGGTGACAGCAGTACTGTAGGTGCATCGTAAAGAAATCAATTTTATTTTTATTATCTTCAATTAAATAGTGATCGAGGCTGAACCTGTAGAGCACTCATTTTGTCGACGTCATTGTTCACAGCTAGTTTTCTGTGCGATCGATTCGGGAGCCCAGTTCAACAAATGGTTTACATTACTACGGGGAAGGGTTATTAGAGGTATTATCAAACCTTTCTACTACACATAAAGTATAGTTCGCTTCACATAACTAGGCTTCTGCCCGTGGTTTTTGTCCGCGTTTTCCGGTATAATAAGTACCCTATGCAATGTTCCAGATCATTCCATATCATGGTATTCCTGTGTGCTAAATCCTAACAAACTTGCATTTATTATATTAGTAGGAATATCTGGATGACCGAGCATTGCTCGGTATTTTAGTGTTGCTTAACAACGCCATCTATCTAGTAGCTACGTGTCGTTAAAGCAGTTAGTTGCTACCAATAATAATAGTATTATCACACGCCAATAGATGTCAGGAAGAGTCAATGATATTGTAGCAGTTTTTCATTGCCTGAAAACACGGATAAAACGACATTTTCTAAAAATGAATCCTAGCTAGATCGATTTATCGCTCCCGAAATGCTCTGCATACTAAATTTCGTAAAAATCTATGGCGCCGTTTCTGAGACTCAGAAAATATATTATACAAGAATTGCTCGTTTAAAGACCTTCGGAGCATAATGTACATAATAATCTAAATTTTACCAACAAAAAATAACCGACTTCAAAGTCTCAAAAACTACTTTTCAGATCTCGTTCAAATTTATGTGGGACCCCATGACAAGCACCTGCTTTCGATTAAAAAAAGAATCATCGAAATCGGTTGGCGTGATATTAAGTTATTCGTCAAATTGTCGCGCACATCTTAACACAAATTTACGACTTATGTGGTTTTCTCATGGATGCCATTGTCAGATCTTAATAAAATTTATGTGGGACCACATGACAGCCACCAGCTTTCGATTAAAAAAACAATCATCAAAATTGGTTCGCCCAGTCCAAAGTTCTGAGGTAACAAACATAAAAAAAAATACAGTCGAATTGAGAACCTCCTCCTTTTTTGAAGTCGGTTAAAAACGCAAAATGAACACAAGTCGCAAAATGTACAATTCGCAAGTGTACAAAACGCAAAATGTACAAAACGCAAAATAAAGGTATATTATGAGATGCGATAACTAACGAGTAGGTACCTATGTATTGTAAGTAGGCACGAAACAAGGGGAAGACTATAAGTTAAAGTCCGCGGGATTGGAACAAAAGTTGTAGGGGATGTCTTCAGCAAATAGCCCCGGGATCGGGGACAAGACACCACAACTAAAAGCTGAATGGTGTCGCGGCTATTTTCATACTTGTCGAAACTCCGCCCTAATTCCCTGAGCTTTTCACTAGAAAAAACACTTTAATGGGAAGGTTTTGGTTTTATTTCTTCATCGATAATTCTGTAAGAAACCAAGTTCGTAAGGCGACTGATCCCAGGTTCGATTCCTAACCAGGACAATGGTTGTTCTCAGAGCTTGTCTCTCTCTCCTCTTTCTCCTTTCTTACGGTCGAAATGTAAGAAATGAGTATAACAAAAACGAAAATATAATTTGTATTTGCCCACTCACCAGACGTTGAATACGATTAATGAGGAAGTTTGGTTCGCAAAGAAAGCGTTATAATGGCCGAATGTGGTAAATGGGTTTCAAAAGATTTTCCATAGTTCTCGTACCAACACGTTCTTGCTACGCAAGGGCATAGATTAGGGTTTTTCTATTGAGTTTTATACCTACACGCATTGTGGTGCCGAGTTTTATTTATTCACTCTTTGTTGTAAAGAATTAATAAAAATACGAAAGGGTAGGTACTTTATGCCTAGTAACATTTTCTATTAGATACGTATCTAATAGGTATAATTAAATGAACAAAACTGTAGGTAAAACACCTAAAAAAGTACCGTAGGTTTTATATTATACTAGCTGCCCGGAAAGACTTCGTTCTGTCAAAAGTTTTTTATTTTTATTTTGAGATGTAAGCTATCCTATTTTTCAAACTGCACACGGTGTGCAAATTTGATTAAAATCGGTTAAGTAATTTAGGAGTCCATCGCGGACAAACAACGTGACACCTAATTTATATATTTTAAGATATTATTATTGTCTCATTGAAGTATACTATACTCGTATAAAAGTAGTAAAAAATGGATCGTGTTAATTTCAATAAGTACCTATGTAACTAAAAACCCTTACACGAGGCCTAAAAATTATTAAATATCAACAACATTGATACAAAAGATCACCAAGACTGTGATAATTCTCAAAACTAGATAACATATTTTATGTGAACGACGTTTCCAACAAACTTTGAAATTTCATAGCAATGTAAAATTTCGAATAAATTAGTGAGAGTACAAACGAATGAAAAAACGAATAAAACTAAGAATAATTTCATCCATTAATATGAAAGCTTTTTAATCGTATTACACATATCCAGTCGAGATAATGACAACACTATGAAGTCCGTATGATTTTATAATGAACGTCCTTTTACGAATCAATTAATTCCCTCGTCTCAGCGAACGGGTAAAGTGGTAGCTGGATATGATTAATTTATTAAAATAAATTTAGACAAAGTTAAGTATCAATTTGTATGAAATTTTTTGTAGTTTCAAGTTATTTATTAAACGCTTACATATGTTATGTGTGAGTGGAATAAACAAACAAATGAGATACAAACGTACAACTAAAGTGACAATTATTATAATTAAAATATTTGTTGTCGACTGGGCTACATATTTATAGAATCATGTCTTACCTGTGCAAAAGGATGATACGTTTTAAAATATAATTTCTACCAACGACCCTATAGCCTAGTTGGTAACGACCCTGCCTACGAAGCGAGGGGTGCCGGGTTCGATTCCCGGCCGGGGCAGATGTTTATGAGACAGATAAATATTTGTACTCGGGTCATGGGTATTATTGTGATGTGTCATATATGTGTCGTCCATGCCACCCGCAACACAGATAAAAACTTACTGCGGGGGTATGAATGTGAAAACGTTTAAAAAAAATGGTAAATTTTAAACATCATGTAGGCATAAAAGGTAAGTGATTGAATTGTCTCCTCTGGTGGATAGCTCTCTCATTGATTGTCCAATGAGTCAGCTATTGAGCTACAGTATGACTGTAGGTACCCACTTAATGAAACAAATATCACGTGATGAGCTGCGGAAAATACTCTTTAGAACTGCAACACGAAATATTCTTTTTACGATTATGATAATTTTATTGACATATTCATTTTGATGCTTAATTTAAATTGTATTGTGCTGACATTAAATAACTTTGAAATTAATGGAATGTTAAAGTAAAGACACAAATGGAAATCACAAATGCGCATAACCTGAGAATAAAGGTTTACCTATTACATAAATCTCTGACCAGGAAATCAAACCCGGGACCCTCATTTTGCACACACTTCACCAACTAGACTACAGGGTTGTCAAATTGCAAAGAGTCATTTGGTTTGTTGTAAAGTATATTAATACTGACATCATACTGACTTCTCCACAATTCCATATAAAAACTGGGAGTAGGCCTCTTAAAAAAGTACTATAGATATAATTCTCCTTTTTTCTCTTCTTCTTTTTCTCTAGATATTGGATTGAAGCCAACATTTATAATGGACGGCATGTCCGTTTATTTTCACCAAAAAAAAATCGACCCAGTAATTGTTCCCTATTTAAATTTTAAATTATTGTAGCCCAAATGTATGTACGATTCCTAAAACTAACGCAACGCTTGGTTAGGGTTGGCAAGTGTCTGAACTAGAAAACTTATATTTGATTTGAGATATAGAGAACAGCAATAGCATAGTTGTAGAAATGTAAGAAAGAAATTAGCAGCGGGATTAATATACAATAATTGATTTCCTACTCATAAGTATTAATACACTTAAATTCAGAATGTAGTAATTAAATATGTTTTAATGTTAAAAAATATAAATAAGTAATTGGAAATCTTTGATCAGACTGGTTTATGTGAACATTTATGATACAAAATGTAATTAAAGTACCAGCTACGAATTTTGTTGAATTTGAATGTATGAGACGTTTATTTATCAAGGTACGTTAGACAGCCCTACTTGTAATCCAGTAAATGGGTTTAGTAATTGACACAAGGACGGACAGCAGCCACTAATCGACATGATTTTTACTAATATAAGGGTAATTGCTTTTGTATGTCGCAGGAACAGGAAACAACAAAGATGTTTGAATGAATGAATGATTAATTGATTTAATGAATAAATAAATAAACGCTAACACACTCATACCCCCGCAGTAGGTTATTACTACTTGTGACGCGGGTGGCATGGACGACTCATATAACACATTACAATCACACCCATGACCCCAGTACAAATATTTATCTATCACATAAATATCTGCTCCGGCCGGGAATCGAACCCAGGACCCCTTGCTCCGCAGGCAAGGTCCCTACCAACTAGGCTACAGAGTCGTCAAATGAATGAATAAATGAATGAATGAATAAAAAAGCTTCATCTTAGCGACACGACATTGTTGAGCTTCTGGTTACGACCTTCCATTGCCTAATTCATATTTTCTTTACTAAATCACGGATGTGTTTCACGTCTTTATTTGGCTAAGTTTGCGCATTTTACCATGAAACCAATAAACATAATTAGAACACACACACACACCTGCACAATTACATACATACATATATACACACACAATCATACAAACAAAACAAAAGAAATCATGTATCACATCATACATCCGTTGCCAATGGTCAACAAAACCCAACAAGAAATTAATATAAGAAAACCTTAGCGGGGTGTACTGAAAGCAATAAATTCAAAACGTTGCAGATAAAAATGTTATCCAGAAAGTTGCGGAACTTCAAGTTGGAGTTTTAAACGAATAAAACTTCAAGGCAACGGGTGACCACCCCTGATGTGCAATAGAAATATGTTAGTTGGTAACCTATACTTATGTATCCTTCGTTTTTTGGAGTTTTAACACATCTATCGATTTCATATTTAAGCCCGCGGTATGAGATTTTATGGGGAGAAAAATCAATCTTTTTCCGTTACGTTATGCGTTATGTTTGTAATTCACAGAACACAGTAACACAGAATCTAGATGGCGTTGGATGGCTGATTAGTAACAACGCCATCTAATGATAATAATAATCTTGGTACATCCTATTCCACCACACCACGGCGTTTAACTCCAATCGTGCGTCGAAGTTGACACACATTTTTTTTTATTCGAGTCTTATTTACCAAACAATGTGAACACTAATTTTTCGTGCATTAAATCTTACGATTCCTCCAAATAAACTTGCATATATGAGTCTGCTCATTCAGTGGTCGGAAGAGTGAATATGCTTTTACTAAGGTAGTGCATTCTATCCATCCAAAGCTATATTATCACTTACCATCAGGTAAGATTGTAGGTAATCGTTAACTTATAGTTTTAAAAATTACCACAACCATTATTGAAAACGTGAGTAAAATATAACGGAGACACGCTTGGATTAAAAGGAAAGCTGTTAATAACCTCAAAGGTTTAAAACTTGAACCTGAAAGTAGCTACCAAAAGGTAACCATAACAAGTTATAATTATGCTTTCAATATTTACAGACATTTCAGCCAGGGATTAAATGTACCAAAAATAACAGACAAACACGATTAAACAAGTGATTAAGAATAATTACACCTATCACAAAACCTATCTATTAGCTCGGCTTCTTATAACGCGAACTGAAAGAAACTCTCTCAAATGTTATAAAAAGAAGTTAAAGAAAAGACCATTTAAAAAGAAAATCATTTTTGAAAATATTATTCTTAATGGCCACTAATACATTACGTCCATTGAACTGAAAGATCTTTGCTCACATTCAATGTAAAAACTCACAAAGTAATATCCCGGCGCCGAGAAATATTACTATTATTTCTTTGAGAGTCCCTAATTTGCGATTTTCATAATTGAATGTTATCAAAATGAATGTCCGTGAGTTTCCTTTCCTAAAAAATTATGTCCGAGTAAAGAACGAAATTCTTTTTTAAATTACTTGTTTTGTTCAAGGAGTCAAGCGAGAAGGGACTTAAAGGTTTATTTGTTAAGAAATAAAGCCGCTTAACTCAAGATTTCAATGTGATTGTCTTCTTGAAGCGTTTTATATTTATCATTCATTATTTCTAACGGACCGGTCTTGTCCAGTTGATTCAATACAAATGGTTCAAGTACTAAACTCAATTTACATAAAAGAATCGCTACTATATTTATTAGCGTCTATAATATGACTAACTTATCCTAATTGGACTGAGAGATTTTTCCTAGGATCATGATAACAATCATAAATAGGTTTTGTTCTATTATGTAACCCTTTATGCAAATACTCAACTAACGACCAAACAAGACATTCCTAGGCAGAGTTCAAACCCTACAGCTATAATGTCTGCACTAACCGAATGGGATAGTATACGTAGAATCCGACTCAATGATATCAATAAAATTTTCATAAGGCAGCAAATAATACCATTGCTCCACCAAAGAATCGTACTTGAATATTTCATGTCATCCCAATGCTCATTTATAATAACACAGCGAAGACAAGATGAAGATATAAAGAACAATAACTCCCTTACAAGACGCCGCAAAGAAGACTTTGCTACTTTAGCGAAGAATTTACTTTTATTAAGCAATCAAAAAGCTTCAGCCAACGTAGCATCTCAAACGAGACTACCTTTCTACACAAAGGGCTCTTTAAATATCTTTTTAACTATAAATAGGTAAAATAAAAAAGACTAATAATCATATACCGGCCGTCATCAAAGCCTTGGTCTATACCTTTAATCGCACCACCTTTTATCGTACACATCCTATTGTTCTGCACATCATACACTTTCAGGCACGATAAATTGACTCTCAACTACAGAGACGTTTTCAATCTTATCCAGCGTAAAATAAGGTTCCGAGTCAAAAAATCTCCGAGAGGGTCATTACCGACAATTTTCAATTATGGCCTCCCCAAGCGGTTGTTCCGTTGTCATCTTTAAAATTATATCCCCTTAGTTTCCTAGGTATTTACCGAACTGGAAGCCTTAGCTCTGTTTACCTTGGACGTTCTGCTGTGACAGGGTATGAGAATTTATAAGTTATGCCTCATTGTTTTCTGGAGACAATGGCCGGGAAGCTATGCTGCCTCGAATATATTACCCGGTGACATTAACGCTATGTAATTTTGGGGACGTCACCTCGTCAAAACAGGAGACTGGGGACACAGCTTTAAATAATACATCACGCTATAATATATACGGCAATGACGTCATCTCTATTTATAAATACTATGGACCTTCGAAGGAGCAGCGATTTAAAAGGAAGGTGCAATGAATGTGACAGGAAAGAAATTATCTCCGGACGAACTCGACGCTAGAGTAATTTACTCGGAGATCAGATTTGCAACAACATTTAATGATGGCTGGAATAAAAAAAACTGCGATGCTGCGGTCGTGATTACAGCATCCTACTCAGACGGATTGGATGCCAATGAGCTTCAGTTGGCCCGTTGGCCGATGTCCAAATGGGGCATCCATAGCAAAAACAGTCGAAACGTGGATTCTGGTTCAGCAGAAGCACTGACCTAGAAGTGAGATATTGCCATGCAATGTCAAAATTTCGGCACCCGTAGCCAGGCGACTGGGAAATAGCAGGAATTTCCCAACTTTTCGTTTCGACCTATAAAGCCTATATTGTGGAAGCGGACTTTTGTTACACGGATAGGGCAGTAACAAAAAAAAGCTGCAAAAAAGAAACGGCTCCGAAACGAAAGTTAACTAGCCTAGGCTCCATTATATTTTTGGATGACACCTGACTTTAGTCTGGGGCCTTTGATATCGTTGAGGCTTTATTATACGCTCACCAGCGGTCACCGAAGATTTTATGTTTTTGTACTTTGAACTCTGTAGTGTTGAATATACTTTACTTTTTTACATCTATCACGCTCTTACCTTTCCTTTGATATTAAATTTGTTGGCAATACTTTCCGCATTCAACTGTTAAAATTGAAAGGTTTGAAACGTTATGAATGGAGACAGAGAATTTATTCTAAATGTTTTTAAAACAAGTTTATGCGATAATGCGTAATGCTATGCGTTTTCCCGCAGGAATACGGAAATAATGAGTTATTATTGAGAAGCAATGTAGTTAAATTTAATCTGATTCTTTATTCATGTAGGTAGTATCACTGGTAATTTTGAGAAATTGTCTTCTTTCTAATGGCATAAACCAACCTACTTAGCTTGTGACACCCACAAAGCCGTGGATTTTTCCATAGTTAGAATTTCATTATTTAATTTGAGGCTTTTTAACATTCCGTAGGTAGTGAAAATTCAACACACTTAGTTTTTTAGCATTAAGCAGTAAATTATTTGTAGTAAGCCAGTGTGATAAACGAGACAGCACTGTTTACATCGTCAAAATTCATTTTGTTTTTATTCGTCTCAAATATAAGAAGTGTCATCAAAAAATTATTTTTTTTTAAATAAATACACACACACAAGTACATAATGACGTAATTTTGAGAAGAGTTTTTATTTTAAACACGTATTGATTCTTCCGTACCTAACCCTTTACGCCTTCATCATACACTCCAGTTAATTTGAAAGGGCAAATGCGTTTAACTTGTACTTTTTTAACTTTTTAGAAGTTAATTTGATGATGACAGACCGACCCACGGCTCCCCTTCGTTCATTAACACTGATTGCAATTTCGCTTGTTAAAACTTCAGAGCTTTGATTTTAAGATGGCATGCCATGTTTCTATGACGTATTGGTGCACCTGCTTTCCCTCTTTTGTATTTTAAACTTATTAAACACATATCATGATTATGTGTTTAATATAGTATGCAGTTTAAAATTGTATTGATAGGTAATAACTTAAAAACTACTAGTCATATCTCGCTCAAATTTAAGTGGGACCACATGACAAGCACCAGCTTTCGATTAAAAAAATAATCATCAAAATCGGTTCACCCAGTTGAAAGTTCTGAGGTAACAAACATAAAAAAACAGTCAAATTGAATATCTCCTCCTTTTTTTTAAGTCGGTTAAAATAATGAATTATGTTCCTGCAATACTTGGATTTGCTTTATGAAGACAATGACTCTTAACATTACTTAACTACGATTCAATAAGTCGGTCGTTTTGTTTTAAATGAACGAAAAATATTTGAATGCCACAAATGAATAACGTTAAAAATAAACAAAAATAAAAACACTGTTGTATCCCAAAGGTTTTTACTCGGAAAATATTTATTTTATGAAGAAAATTGCATTTTAAGTAACGTAGAATGGAACGTTATTTTAAGCGCTAATTACAGACCAGTGACTGTGCATTTACTTTAAAGGTTGTTTATTTATTTATTCTTTGTTATCATAAATGGAATAAAGCGGTTTTTACAATGTAAAAAGTTATCTTTTTGGAGCGATAATAGCATTGTTCGAAGAGAATAGCATTTACTAGTACTTTCAGCATGATATTTCTTCATAGAGACTATTGGTCGATAGACAAATAATTGTAATATTTCTTTGCAGTGAAATACAAAACAGTGCAATAAGTGTGGGAAAGTCGAATTAGAATCAAACACAGATAATATCCTGGTTTGCGGATCTTATATTACGTATTAGGTATTCAACTATACAAATATTATACAAAACAAAAAATCAAAAATCACTAGCGCTCCACCTAGGGCTGAGCCTTCGTTTTCCGGAATAAATAGGAATGCCTAAATAGCCTATAGGTAATATGTTATACCATCTGGTACAACATCATAGTCTGCATGTGAACTAAATCTCATCAAAATCCATTCAGTTGTTTTTACGTAAAAGTTTACTAACATCAATCCATCTATCTTTATCTGTCGCAATTACAATACTATTATTAAGATATGATTTTATAGCAAAAAAAACATTGTATTATCATGTAGTCTAGTTGGTAGCGAACCTGCCTGCAAAGCGAGGGGACTCGGGTTCGATTCTCGGCCGGGGCAGATATTTATGTGACAGACAAATATTTGTAGTCGGGTGCAGGGTGTTATTGTTATGTGTTATATGTGTCGTCTTGCCAGCCGCGACACAGGTAAAAAACCTTCTGCGGGGGTTTGAGTGTGTAAGCGTTGTGTAAGCGTTTAATGTCCGTAGATAGGTACTGATACTGTTCAATCGTATATCTATCTATACAATCACTGTCTACGAAATTCTCACTTCCGAAATTTTCCATATTATTTACATTATTTTATATTATATGTATATTTTCAGCGTAACAATGACAGAACTGACGTTATGGATAATTTACTACGCTTTTAGCGCTCATAAATTGCTTCCGCGAAATGTAGTTTTTAAAGCGCACTATAATAAAATCGGTCAAGGTTGAATTGGACTAGCCTGAAACTTGGTTCTGTATTATTCTGAAATATTTCAATTCTAATTAGTCTATTTTGAATTGCTGTATACTTTTGTATACCTAACTGTAATCTTATTTTTTCTCAGGATCAACAATATCGAAGATTAAGACTGGGAAATTTTCATGCATTTTATTATAAGCAGTTCATATATAAACTCGGAATATTTTTTCGGAAAAAATAAAAATAGTTTCGTTAGATACAAATTTTCAGTAACGAAGAATTACTGCAGCTACAAAATAATCCGTATTACATTATTATCTTCATCGATAACCCTCCATTGTCGACTGAGTAATCACATTAAAGTCATTTATGAAATGAAAGTGCTCTTCGGAATGTGCCGTGTTTTTGCGCGTAGATAACGAATAAACAAGAAAAATGGCCGACTAAATGAAGACAAAGGGAGTCGCGAGGCACATAAAAGCGACACTCAGTGATAAGTGACTCAAATAGTTGACGAGATTTATATCTGACAAACCGGTTTCCTGTACCTCACTATGCAGTTAGTGTAACTGTAACTTGCACTATTTTTACCGACTTCAAAAAAAGAGGAGGTATTCAATTCGATTGTATTTTTTTATGTTTGTTACATCAGAACTTTCGACTGGGTGAACCGATTTTAATGAATCTTTTTTAATCGAAAGCTGGTGCTTGTCATATGGTCCCACATAAATTTGAGCGAGATCTGACAAGTATTTTTTGGGTTATTTTAAAGTTTATTTTTTGTTAGTAAACGTTTTATTTATGTTATTCAAGCCTTAGTAGCGACGGGTCCCGCATTCGCATTTCAAAATTTTATGAGATGGATAAATGTTTCGTCTCTCTCTCTTCAAATACCTAATGTATTAGTTATTTGTGTACTATGTCTTCTGTGATAATACACGATGTGATGCGTCTAATCTATAATCAAATAAGTAACCTTTGCGCGAGACGCGAGTTGCCAATCCGTAGATGTTATCGTTCGTAAGGTAACAAACATCATTAGTGTGATTACTGACTTCCATGTTACAAGATCGACAGACAGTAGGTATATTGAAAAAGCAAACTTGTTGCTCGCGTATACAGGATGTGTTTATGTTACGGTAGGTCCAAAAATAGTAAGTCATTTTTGATGTGTAATGAAAAAATTTTGTTAAGCAGCATCAATAGAATTTTGCAAAGTCAATTCGGTGGTTATGGTTAGTTATTATTACGTTTATGTACTTATAATTAAATTATTTACAGTAATTTAACTTAAATTAGTATATTTCATTTTTCAGTCAAAACTCTAGGGATGCATGAGTATTGCGCAAAATAATATCACGTCTATTTTAAAGACCTATTAATTGCATTAGCATTAAATAACATGCCTACTTTAACTTTTACTAAGTTAGTGCGCAAACCATCATGGACCACATCTCCACTTACTATCAGGTGGGATTGTAGCCAAGCATTAACTTAAAAGTAAAAAAATTGTGTGTGTCAGCTCCGACGCATGTCTGGAGTTACCTCCTTACGAACGATTATAAAATGTACAGATTAATAAATGAGGGTAAATTAACGCATTTTTTATATTACTCAAAGCATGCTTGAGACATTTATTTATATTAATTATATAATTTATATTCATCATAATACATTACATAGTCATGGAAACATGAAAATTTTGCGACACATTCAATTACGCAAGATACGTAAGTTGCGCACGAACATAACGCATAACGTAACGGAAAAAGTTTGATTTTACTCCCCATAAATTTTCATACCCCGGGCTTGTATTATAAAAATCAATTGTGATGGAGTATTTATTACTCCAAAAAAATACCTATTGTAAGTTCTAGCGCCATCTTTTTCTGTCACAATAAAACAATGTAGCGTCACTTCATGCTCACACCCTGTATACGTATAATATCTATATTTCCGCGTATGTTATATTTCTTATTCAGGACAGAATTAGAGTGGTCGGATTAATTATTCAAATGCTAAGAACTCATGAAGTAAATTATGTTTCTGTGAATGAGCTTCCAGCCCGTTTCGTTTTCATAACGCGAAAATTAACCTACAAAAATGGTTTGTGCTAACAGCTACAATGTTTTCATTGACGATTTCCGTGCAATGATAAGTATTTCACTGCTGTTTGAACCGTTCTGGGTTCGAATCCCTGCGCAGAAATTTTTATACTTTTTTGTAAAGGATGGACCACACACAAATAAAAGATCTTCAACAACGCAGTGAAAAATAGTTGTATCAGATTTCGGGACCAGCTATCTAAGCTATCGGTTTTCTAAAATTTTATTATCTCTATTGTAAAAATTTTACGCGTTAACATTGTAATTACCTAATATATAGGAATCTATTCATACGGTTTTAATACGATCATGTTCCAAGTTACTAAAATCAAATAATACAAAATTCCAAATAAAAGTAGAACTGATGTCCCAATTAAAAATGTACCTTAACATGAGTCAACAAAGTAAAAAATCCTTAACATAAACGGTTGCCGTTTACTACTAACTGGAAAATAAAACGCGATTTGCAACGGTTGAAATCATCAAAGTTTCAATTTATCTTCGAGAGATGGCGTTGAATGTATGAATGAATTGAAAGTTAGATTACACAATTTAAATTCCCCCTTCATGCAAAATAGGGGCGAAAAGATGAGGTTTGCGGGGGTGTAGAATACATTATACTTGAGAGAGGGGGTGGCTTGAAGGTTAAAATATTTACCTCGCGGGTTTAGAAGCGTTCGACGGAGGGAAATCTTAATGGATTATGGTATGATTGGGCTTGTTTCACCTGATAATACTAAGTAAGTTTTAACTGTGATTACTAAATCCATTGCAACTAAAATAACTAAGCTTCTAGATTTATAAAGCAATGTTTTTCGCTATCTTGGTCCCTTATGGATTGTCAGAATCATTTTTTTAAGACCTAGGTACTGTGTAGCGACATCGACACGCATCCTACATTGATGATCCCGACGTGATCTAATGTAGGATGTGTGTTGATGGTGTAAAAAATAATCAGGTCTCCAAACAAGATTAAAGAATTTAATAACTTTATTATATTACGAGTAACCGCCCTCGCTTTGCTTCGGTTTTCTTTTTTTTACACCTTGGGTTACATTATTGGAGTTTTATTAAGGATCCCTAATTTTTTTGAAAATATAATATATCCTATGTTACTCGGGGATAGTGTAGCTTCCCAAAAGTGAAAGAATTTTTGAAATCGGTTCAGTAGTTTCGGAGCCTATTCAATGCAAACAAAAAATCAAATCTTTCCTCTTTATATATTAGTATAGAAGACGTGAGAAAGATGAAATGAATGACGGTGGTGTTATTTATAAATGCCATGGTAAGAAAAATAGCGTTGCGCATTTACAATAATATGCAAATGTAGGGTCGCTACAACTGCATCACAATTTGAAAAATTTGTAAAAAAATAATACACTAAATACATAAAAAACGTTTAATGATTTTACTTGTCCTATACAATATCTCCAATAATACCTATATCACAGTCACAAACATTTATTTACTGAAGAAGGATTTTGTTAAAGATCGAACGCAGGACCCAATTCATAGTCTAGGCTGTTAATGGCAACGATAGATACCTACTTGTTCAATATATGTAAATCTATTAGTTTTTTAGGGTTCCGTAGCCGAATGGCAAAAAACGGAACCCTTATGGATTCGTCATGTCTGTCTGTCTGTCTGTCTGTCTGTCCGTCCGTATGTCACAGCGACTTTTTTCCGAAACTATAAGAGCCATACCATTGAAACTTGGTAAGTAGATGTATTCTGTGAACCGCATTAAGATTTTCACACAAAAACAGAAAAAAAAAACAATAAATTTTGGGGGGTTACTTAGAACTGAAACTCAAAAATGTTTTTTTCATCAAACCCATACGTGTGGGGTATCTATGGATAGGTCTTCAAAAATGATATTGAGGTTTCTAATATCATTTTTTTCTAAACTGAATAGTTTGCGCGAGAGACACTTCCAAAGTGGTAAAATGTGTGTCCCCCCCCCTGTAACTTCTAAAATAAGGGAATGATAAATCTAAAAAAAATATATGATGTACATTACCAAGCAAACTTCCAACGAAAATTGGTTTGAATGAGATCTAGTAAGTAGTTTTTTTTAATACGTCATAAATCGTAAACCGCAAAAAACATTGATCAAAGTTACAACGAATTACAAGAACTTTTATATTATGTTACTTGCTGCTACGGAACCCTTCATGGGCGAGTCCGACTCGCACTTGGCCGCTTTTATTCATGTAAATTCTGCTACGTCAGCATTAATCGCATACCATGGAACAGTATACCGTAGGAAGATATTGAGCAATTAAGAAAAATAACAATTTAACTTTTATCCGTCTGAACATTCAATTAACTTTTTTCCTTATATCGGTTTAGCTTTGCGAGTCGTTTAGCCGATTGTTTCACGTTTTGAAGGGATTGGCATATTTGTGGATTAATGATTTTTAAAACATTGCTTTGTCACATCAAAGGCATTGGTCGATTTTAACGTGATTGTCATCTACATCTTACTTGTCCTGTCGGTTCAACTGGTTGGTACCTAAAGAATAAATATATATGTATATACCTAGGTATATATAGGTGACCATTTTCATTATAAAATGAGGAAAAATGCGGGCATAGTCGTTCAACGGACAGACTGGTAATAACGATTCACTTATTCTTAAATCCATGGAAGAATCACGGACCTGAAAAAAAGACGAACGTAACCTCGTCTAATCGAGAGTGAAGCATATTTTATCAAACTTAAATGAAAGAGTTTCTCAAATCGGTGGTTGGTACTTGTTTTTAATATTTCTCAGTTCATCATTTGACACCTGTAGCTCGAGCACGAATATTTGCGAGAAATATTCGTATGGTTAACGTAAGCAATTTGTCAAATTTGTATGGCATTTTAGTACCATTTACGTACGATAGGGGCGCTTTTGAAAAAATGCCATACAAATTGCTTACGTTAACCATACGAATACTTTCTCGCAAATATTCGTGCTCGAGCTACTGATTTGGAAAAATATTGGTTATTTGAGAGGTCATAAGCGATGGTACATAATGTAGGTACATAATGTTTTTTTCATCTACTACTCTGGTTTTAAAATCGCACGTTGGTTACGTATTTAAATCCTATTGTTATGAGAATGAAGTACCTAAGCCGCACGCATCCCCTGCTTCGTCGCCAAATGGTAAGCGGACTGCGTCGTCTATAGATGTCAGCAAGAGAAGCACTGAGAAAGAAGGAACTGACTCTCAAGCTCTCAATCAAGACTATTATGTAGAACGTGCAGGCTTCACAAAACTCTTAATTGCAATCACGGACCTGAAAAAAAGACGGACGTAGGTAACCTCGTCTAATCGAGAGTGAAACATAGCAATGGCCGCCCGCTTACCATGTGTGCGTAATTTTTGATTCGCGATTGAAGCAGTGAAGTGTCATGAGTGGGTGTGTGTACTTGTACGAACAAAGTTGGTATTACTTTGGGTGCTTCACTGAATTTGTTCTTGGGATTACGTCCGTCTGTTTTTTAGGTCCGCGTGAAGAATACATTTAATTTTATTATATTGTGGTTGCTTGTTTGTCAGCAAAGACTTCTGTGAATACCACTCGTGGAGTATAGAGGTAAAGGAGAAATGATTCTGTTGTGCTAAGGGGCCATCCATAAATTACGTCACACGTTAGGTGGGGGGGGGCTCAATGTAGTGTGACATTGTGTGACAAGGGGTGGCAAGGGGTCCTAAGTTTTCTGACTTCACATTTCAAAATCGAATAATTGGTATGTGGTAGGTAAATATAAAAAAATGGATATACAACTAATTTCGGAACTGCTGTTTTAATTGAATAATTTCTAGGTGTAAAATTTCATGACATGTGACGTCACACTAGGAGGGAAGGTCTCACAAGTGTGACCAGCTGTGACAAGGACGGGGAGAGGGACACGACAAGTGTGACAAGGACACATTTGTGAATCTTCAGGTAAAAAAGCGTCTTCATTGTTAGACATGAAAATCTTTATATTTTAACTTTTTAACTCCTACCGCAAGTTGCGTACGAAAGTTAGTATGTACCTACCTACCTACCAAAAGATTTAAAACATTTAATTTTAATTTTGTTTTAGACTTTACGGATAATTGCATTCACGAGGTTCCACAACAGTCAATAAAAATGCAAATTTTCTAACGAGTTTATTTGCGCAACTGATCGGTTTCAGCAATTTCTTTAAATAGCTGCCCCATTGCAAAATATTTGTCCACAAATGATCTTGTAAATTGGACAATTTATAGTTTAAACGCAAAACACGCTTTCATCGCAGTTACCTCCTATCTCAATCACGTCACCTTTTACACAAAACCGGGCAAATGCGTGTCAGGCCACGCGCAATGTAGGGTTCCGAAGTAGTAAGTTTATCGACTATTATACATTAACTACTTATGCTAACATAGCTGTGATAGTTTTCCTTGTAAATTCATCGTAATAACCTGTTTTTTAGAATTTTTTCACTAGTCCAACTCCAACCGTTTAGCCGGCATGGGCCAAATATTTCGCTAACGGATCCCTAATTCCAAAAATAGTCTAAGAAGACCCATAATATTCTTGAAATACCTTTTCAAAGATACCCCACACTATAGGGTAAGCGACGAATAAAAAAAAAGCGGCCAAGTGCGAGTCGGACTCGCCCATGAAGGGTTCCGTAGCAGCAAGTAACATAATATAAAAGTTCTTGTAGTTCGTTGTAACTTTGATCGATGATTTTTTGCGTTTTTGCGATTTATGACGTATTAAAAAAAACTACTTACTAGATTTCGTTCAAATCAATTTTCGTTGGAAGTTTGCATAGTAATGTACATCATATATTTTTTTTAGTTTTATCATTCTCTTATTTTAGAAGTTACAGGGGGGGGGGACACATTTTACCACTTTGAAAGTGTCTCTCGCGCAAACTATTCAATTTAGAAAAAAATGATATTTGAAACCTCAATATCATTTTTGAAGACCTATCCATAGATACCCCACACGTATGGGTTTGATGAAAAAAAATTTTTTGAGTTTCAGTTCTATGTATGGGGAACCCCCAAAATTTATTGTTTTTTTTTTTTCTATTTTTGTGTGACAGTCTTAACGCGGTTTACAGAATACATCTACTTACCAAGTTTCAACAGTATAGTTCTTATAGTTTCGGAATAAAGTGGCTGTGACATACGGACGGACGGACAGACAGACAGACAGACAGACAGACATGACGAATTTATAAGGGTTCCGTTTTTTGCCATTTGGCTACGGAACCCTAAAATCATCCTCACGTTACCTGTAGTTTTTACTTCGGAACCCTAAAAAACCGCATCTAAATCTATTCATTTGTTTATGTACATGTCCCTTATTTTTGGGTACGATTTCTCCTAAGTTAGTAACAAAATATACCATAGCTTTGTTTTCAAGCACAGTCGCTATCCAAGTTTCGCCATCACCTTCCAGACTTATCCCCGCTAGCTTGTACTCAGGTAATTAACACTTCTTAGGCACTAACTCGCTAAATTTCTCAATAATCAATGTGTTAATCGAAGCATGTAGTACACAGCCTACAGCGTTTCGTTTGTACTTCGTGTACCGATAATTGTTTGATTGTGAAATTCGCGTCTGGTAGGTATTCAGGACTTAGGTATGTTACAAGATTACTTGGTACGCTTTCCGTTAAAAGATGAAATCTGTTTAAGACTGAAACATTACTTTGAGAGGCTAGTAAAGAACTGAAACTGGAATGAAGTTCTTTAAAAATTATCATTACATAATCTTAAATTAAAATTGAAAAAAAAAACCGAAGATCTGATTTACACTAAACATAGCTAAGAACACTCTCGATTAAGTCACCTTTCATACAAAAAAAAAACTAGATCAAAATTGGTTCATCCGTTTGTGAGCTACGATGCCACTAACATACATACAGATACACAAACACGTCAAACTTACAACACCCCTCTTCTTTCGTCGCGTTGGGGGTTAAACAGGAAAAAATCTTATTTCAGCACTACACAGAAATAAAGGTATATATTTTAAGATGTAATCAAAGAGTATTGTACGAAATTTCATGTAGTCATCAATAGAGTCGAGAGGATTCGGTGCTAAAGTAAAAAGATATTTAAAACGCCTGATAGGATAAGAATTGCAGATGCCGTTATTTGTAAACCTTCTCGAAAAGAATTGCGTATTTCTAGTCTATACTAATATATAAAGAGGAAAGATTTGATTTTTGTTTGCATTGAATAGGCTCCGAAACTACTGAACCGATTTCAAAAATTCTTTCACTGTTGGAAAGCTACACTATCCCCGAGTAACATAGGCTATATTATATTTTCAAAAAAAAATAGGGATCCTTAATAAAACTCCAATAATGTAACCCAAGGTGTAAACAAATAAGAAAACCGAAGCAAAGCGAGGGCGGTTACTCGTCTACAATAAAACAACTATAATACGTCTTAAAGTTAGTAAAACGGGTACCTATAGGTATAAAATTCAGTGTATATACCTAGACACGACCTACATTTCAGTCAGCTTCATTCACGACAGCCGAGAATCACATGCTCCAAATGTAGTATTTTGTATACTGAAGGTGAATGAATGCACGCTTCGTATTATGAAACATAATTAAAATTAATATAGAAAGAAACTTGAATTTGAAATACGAATAAAGTTTTCCCAGTTGCAGTCGCCGAACCAGTCGATAAGTTAGTTCTTTCTTTTTCGGTTTCTTTGTCGGCAACGCATCGGTGATGTCTTTGGTGTTCATTATGTCCATGCGCGACGATCCTTATCCTCAGGTCGATCGTCAGATCGTTGTCGGCTAGTTACATAAAAAACAAAAAACCTGACTGCGTTTAAAACTAAAAAGAAAAAACAGACCAAATAGTTTAGAATGTACTGAACAACTACTCATAGAAGGATTAACAGTCGGGACCCATTCTTCAATCAATCAAATCTTGTTTGTTTTTTCCCAAGCCCAAGTTTGTTTTTTACAAAATTTAAATGGGTCCTGACTGTTAATCCTTCTACGGTGTAGTTGTTCAGTATTACTTTTAACAAGATTTTAAACTACTGCGCTTGTTTTTTTCTTTTAAGTTTTATACGTAGTCGTTTTTTTTTAATATTTGTTTTTTTATTTAAAACTTTGTAGTTACGATTCATTGACTTCTTTATTAGGATTTTAAGACGGTAAAATTCGCAATGTTGTCATTTCATTAAGGGAGTTAATAAATTAGCGAGTAGTTGTTTAAACAACTTTAAATCGTTATGTATCCTAAACTCTTACTTAAAATAAAAAAAATATGAAAGGACCCTAAAAATCATTTTTGCATACCTTTATTCCCTTTATTTTGATACCCCGCTCGATAGGCATTGTGAAAAAAATGTTTGAAGACACAATATGGCGCCAAAAATCGGCCATTTTTTTTCAATTTTGATATACCCAGTGTCACTCTCACAATAAAATTAAGATGAATCTAAGGGCACCTCTTAAGCTGAAATCGATCAAGCCGCTTAGGCTAAAGACCGTGCCAAAAAAATTATACCTACATTATCGACCCTCCTTCTGGCGCAGTCCGGTAAAAAAAACTTTGTATTCGTCAACAACGCGTCCGTCACGTATTCCACTTACAAAATATGTAGCAGTGTTAAAAGTGTGCACCGGGAATTGAACCTAGGACTCGCCCCCGACTATACAAACAGATAACTAATATTTTCATCATGAGCTAAGTAAATTGTTATTTACATTTTTACCCTACTTGCAAGTCATAACGGGAAATTTCCCGTTTTTGGGACGTAAATATTACTAATCCACTTACCACGTTTAAACAATTGTGGTTAATTCGCGAACGGTTTTCTGACTAAGCCCAAACAAATACATTACTCATTTGAAATAAAACCGCTGGTGAAGTCATCAGAAATCCTAGATCCGTCCACCTTTCTTTACAGATCTAATTGTGTTAATTTGTGAAATCAAGCTTACTAATACACATTTCGCGTGTGTTTACCCAAGCTTAATCAGAGAAACAGTGAATATTATTGAGCTAAGGTTTTAGGTATTTAAATAACCTTTAAGTAAATAGAATTTCATTTCAGACTAGACATTAAAACCAACCCGAGTAAAATCTAAAGGAATGTCTAATTTCCACGAAAAAGGTCATTAGTTATTCAAAGTTAAGCTCAATTAAATTCTTTGATTCATCAAACTCCTATTCGACTAGGAAGTCTTTAAATAATAAATAAATAAATAAATAAATAAATAAATAACGCCACACACTCATAGCCCCACACTAGGATTCCCTGTGTCGTGGGTGCCATGGACCACACACTAGACAAGGACATTCATACCCAGACCGAGAACAGAAATTCAAATTCATCATTCAAATTTCCGCCTCGCTGGGAATCGAACCCAGGACCCTTGGTGCGGCGATCCGGTATGGTAACCATTGCGCCACACGGGTCGTCAATAATAATATTTAAGAATAATGTATAACATTATGTTAAGAATTTCACACTTAATATACACACTAGAATTCCGTAAAAATAGCGTTACTATATGCCATTATTGTATTACTATCTACTGTTGATGTAATCAGAGATGAAAACTTTATCGTTATACGAGTAAATGGTTGCCAGTTAATTCGCTGAATATAGCTGTAAACTTGTCATTCTGTGCTATTACGAAATCAAAGGTTGACAAACTCAGAGTCTAGTAAGTACCACTTGACAGGTTAAGAAAGATGTATTGAATTAAAAAAATTGTCAATTTCAATGTAACCTCTAAAGAACATATTTGCGTCGTAGTTTTTGTTAACGTCTCTATTATGTATAATTTTTACGCTTCTTTGAAAATGGCGTCCATTGTGTTCTCAGTACAATAGATGCAGACATTTTCCAGTGAGCATTAGTCTGGTAATGTTATATGATATATCAGTATCTTTTTAATATTAGTTTTGCTAATTTAAAAGGTTTGAAAAGCTATAATATTACACAACTATTGTCAAGTTTGTATGTTTGTTGTTTGACCTCGTTAGTGATGAATTGTGTCTTTCATGTGTATCCACAGAAGATATAACAGTACATAATGTACTCGTGTATATCTACAAATTGGAGCGTTATACTTTGACAGATACTTTGTCAACCACGCGTGTTGTTATTTCTAATAAAATTATTACGACTTCTATCATACCCTAAACTTCCAAACAAAATATCACAAAGTTAATAACATGTTATTTTATAGTAACATCAATTTTTTGTAGGTTTTATTTTTAACTTTCTTATCGTCTAAAAACAATATTTATAAAGACAAACTTCTTACCTGAACTCCTCGCTCGTACGTGCACCCAGGTTTCCACGAAAACACCAACTAATATCAAACACATAACAGTTTTGAACCTTGTAAAGCTCCATCGTCCTCTCGCAAATCTACCTCTACACCTCACATAATTGCCACTATCACTACCAGTCGTATTTTCAACTTTATTGTTTAAACCGTACATACTATTATTCCTAAACACTTCCTCATCTCTTTCTTCTCCATTTCCCTCTATATCACTATTTTTATCTATGCCCCCTCTGTCTTCTAGAAGTGATTTAAGATCTAGTACAATCTTCCGTTTGGTTAAAACTGTGTTCTCTAAAGGGCCTAATGGCTGGGTTGGTTGCCCAATCATGGTCGGTTTGTGGTTGTGGGTGGTGTTAAATAGTATCTTCATTTGAGTTCTGGTCAAATAGCCGCATCTTGGGATTTCATCTGAAACAAAGAAAAAATATTTTAATTCAAATTTATAACTAAATCCATTTGGTATCGTATTTCATATAATTGTTATATTTAATATTTTTAAGGTAATCTTTTTTTTACATAACTGTATTATCCAGTTATCAGACTTAATAAAAAATATAATTTTTTTCCAAGACACTTTAAAATTTACCACCGCGCTCCAAAAATTAAGTTAACAACTTAATAGGATAAACGTTGTTATACGCCGCTACGTCCATAAATTCCCTATTTCACAAAAAAGATGACGGTATTGGTGCGAAAATAAGTGCAAAACACGATGGCGACAATCTAATAAGCAATTCATCAGATGTGACAGTATGTGTTATCGTGTGATGCACGGACGAGAGAGAGGGGGAGAGTTAGGAAGGGGGGCGGAAGCTGAAGACACCTGCGTCCCACTGTTAGAGATAAAAGAGAAGTAAGATGAACTCGTTCCAAAGCCGGATTAACGATCAGGTCTAGACTCGCACTAATGAGGTTTTGTCGAGCACTCGTTATTTTTGATCGATAGTGGAGGAAAGTGTTTGAACGGGGTTCAAGCCGCCATTGCCTCACGACGAGTCGTTGGGAACAAGCTGTTAGCTGTTTGCTGTTTGTTAGCTGTTTGTTACATCAAGGTGGCAAAATTTAAACAAAAAGAAGCCTTATTTTAATTCTATTTGTAAGTACTATTAGTAAAAATTAATGCCATCAAAAACAAAACTTGTAAAAAAAACCAAGTCTCGCAACTCAGTTCTTCTACCGTAAAAAGTTGTGAGATCCATGTAATACCAAGTCGGTTAATGTATTCAGTTCCTCCTTAAGGGTCCTTCTGTCTTAAGTTATCACGTAATTAGCTAACCTAACAAGTAACAACATCTTATAGTGATCATATTATCAATATTAAAAATCTTTCATGTTTTAAATAAATAGATCGACTTGACCATCGCATGAAAACACAATATATCTCACAAGTAATACCTACATATTATATTAAATTTGATTGTTTAGTGCGATTGCCAAGTCAATCTATTTATTTATATATTTTTAAAACAGTATTGTAATACTTTTTGAGTACTCGTTGGTTTATTTCTATTTATTTATTAACACATTCAGAATCTTCGAAATGTTCTGGAAGCACTCCGTAAACTTCCACTATCACAACATTTTTTGCATCTGTTTTTCAACGGCAATACATTCCACTCGCACGCTATTCCGTGTTTTTGTTCCGTAGCTCGAACAAAGGACCGAAAAATGATTTTTGCCTTTACTGTAGTGACTTCATCGCAATTTCGTTTCGAAATTGAAACGCTCTGTTTGGGGTATCAGAAAACAAGTAGCACAAGTTTTTACACTCCAATCGGGATGCATACACGAATTGGAGCGGCTATCAGGCCCAGGTGCGGGCTAGCGCTCAAGCTGTCTCATTAATCTCCCCAAAACCATTCTTATCCAGCCACATTAGTTGGTGGAGTGCGAGCCAGGAGAACAGAAACCTAAAACTCCTTGGAACGTGTCTGACGTTTTAAAAGCACAAATATAAATCTGCAACGCTCTTCAAGATTTAAAAGCTTTGAAATTTATCATGATCAACGGGAAACCCTTATATTTATAGTTATTTTATCTCGTGGAATTTATGATCGGTTTCCATAATAAAATAAAGTAATTTATTTTAAGTTAATTAGAGGTATGAGTATTATCAAGAGATTTAAACATGTACTTAAACAAAAAACAATATGTTGTGCAGCTTTTCTTTTTCAATTAAGAGACAAGAATATTCCCTAAAGCAAACAAAACTCGACAATATTTGTGACAATATAATCCATATTTTAGATATCAAATCGAATGGAACAAAAGGGTACAATCCCGAGACGAAGATCACGTATCAACTATATTTCTATGCCTAACGACCAAAGGAATTGTTCGTTCTTGTCACAGGATAAAGTAGGGGTCCGGCGAAGATCGTAACTGAAAATTGTTTCTGCTCCCCCGAGGACGTTTGAAAGTTCAGGTGGACTAACTTGTTCCTGAGAACGTCGCAGGTGCCATGAGTTATCGTGTCGTGCAGCCACTTTTATTGGATTTAAGAACATCGTTAAATGCTATTTATAACATTTACGCTTGTTTAAAACACACCTCTTTTATTAAGGAAAAATCTTTTAACGAAACTGTTAATTCTTCATCAAAAGAAACGATTTCAAATGTTTTCGATAATTAGTTGCCTTCAAAAATCGCCTTTGGAAACGAAAACAAAACAACAAAAATGCAGACAGCTGTATTAGTTAATTAGCCAAGTTATAAATGTAGTCGAGATTACCGTTCAGTTGAATTTGAATAAGTATCTGCAGAGAGCTCGGTAAGGCGTTGAGAAGAAATATAAACAGTCATTTATCGTACAATCCGTTGGTCCATTCCTGTGTTACCCCAAACCCCGGGAGGAGGGCTGAGCACAGGTGCGGGTGTTCATCCCCCTTAGCTTGACGGATTGTTTGTTTTCCCATCCCAGTTTTGTTGCTCGTTTTTGGGAATTTGCAGTTGCAACGTTAGGAGCAACGGGAAAAACGGCTATTGCTCTTAAACGATTAACTGGACACCTGTTCCCAATTCCCCGCTCATTTCTTGATGGGAATCTACCACTGTTTTATGTCGCACTTTGAGAGCTTTTAAGAGATTGTAGTAGCTTTATTAGTTTAGCTCTTGTGCCACGTTTTTTTATTTGTGAGCTATAAAAGAGATTACTACTGAAGATATGCATGTCTACAAATATTAATATTTCAATGGATACATAGATTGTTTTTCCAAGATTACAGTTTAATTTTGTTATTTCCAGTTTTAGAAATAATAAAATTTATTGTACCTTTAATGAGACTTGGGATTCTCATTATTCCAATGCATTACTTAAAACAGTTTATTGCAGTAATTATATACCAATACTAAATACTTGTTGGGGCTGTTGATCTATAAAAGGCAGAACTAGTTCTGACCAGTGGTGCTAAATTTAGAAATACGTCCTCACATTACGATTAACACAAGGGATTCAATTAAAACGTAACTTGATGATATTGATTTAAATATTAAAGAATAAAACCGTATGCAGGTTATAAAAAAGAAGGAGTTTTTTTTTTACATTTAATTAGTATTTGAGAATGCTGAAAAAAATAATAACGGATATTATTTATTAAATAGTTTGCATTAAAGAAATACATTTAGTTAAAATTTCATACATGTCCCTTCTCAAACAAATGTTACCTTATCGTATCCTTGGAAAGGGACGTTAAACGTGGGAATAGCGTCGAAATTGTCAAATGCTCACTCCCTAGCTACCTGTTTGTAACATTCTTGGTACTAAGGGTCCTATCTTGTTTCATCATAAACGATTAACTTTAGGCGAAGAATTAGCGAAGTGGTACGGAACAAAAGCTAAGTACACTCTGAATCCTGACAAGTTCTCTTTTATCATATGACAATGTTTTTAACAAGATCTAAGTAAATTTTCTAGTAAAAATGTTTTGAATATCATATTTCGTCTTGGTTTTCTCTATAGACTTCTTTCTATTTGGAATTTTAAGGCTACAAAAGTTTTGTATGTTTAAACAAGATTGTATAGTAGAGTAAAAATACTCTCATCACACGAGGTAAAACTAATGCTTAATATCCTAGGCACGGCAGAACATGCTTAAAATTTCATAGCCTTAAACGGTCGTTCCCTGTTAGAGACCGATGCTAATAACAGGAATGGACATACAACAGTATATTGCAAGTTTTTCTGGACCTACCTCGGGAGTCGTTATGCATTTACTCCCTGACTCCCTGTTGAGTTGGTTTTGTTTTTATAATAAGTCAAATGATTAAATATAGCAACTTTTTCATACTTCTGGTAGCAACTAATAAAAATGTTATCCAAGACTGATTCAAGCAAGTAACGTTAATGTCATGCTGCAAAAAAATGTTACATAATATTATTCAATTGTTTTCAAACGAAACAATTTACCGAAGTTAATAAGGTATTTTAAGATCAAATTGAAATATTTAAAACTCTGCTATCTTAGACCATAAAAGGGAAGATCTACATATTTTATATAGAGCTTCCATTTCATGATTTCGCAGGAATATAAATCGAATATCTCAACATTCAAATGGGGATATTACGCAGTCTAAAGCGGTCCATGATTTTGCCAACATCGATAGACATCTATAGAATCTAGACCACTTTTCGAGTAAATGTTATCCACACTGTAACTGTACTTTGAAATGATAATGTTACGAGTATCTTTGGAAATTTTACTGGAAAGGCTTTTAGGAAACGTTGAATTATGTTCGGAAGTGTCTCTCATACCAAACATTACGATTAAATCATCGGGAAAACATAACAGACATTCTAAATATGGAAATGTTTGAGATTGGTTATGGTTAAATGCAATGAAAGACAGATCAAAATATATTACTAACCTTTCCCGAGGATAAAATTTTAACGTCACGAAATAGAAAGTTCAGTTCTGTTAATACAATATGATTACCTAAACGCCTAAACCCTTCGAACAAGAACAAAACAACAGTATACCACATGACCTAATATAATACCCAAAAAATAGATAAATGTGGAATAGAAACCGAACCGCGACATCTACAAATTCGAGCATTTAACTGTAATACCGAGCAAAATCACCGGGCAAAATGGAGATAAATTGTCAGTCCCATATCAGGTTCTCGGCTTGCGAATAATTCACAAAAGCTTAAAACTATGACTGGGGAGGAGCCGAAGGATTCCATTATTCTGAAATACGAAGCACACTCCGCATCTGTCGGCAGCGTCGTAACTTTCAGGAGTACAATTTGGTGAATGCATCCCTAAATCGCAATTCAACTATTGAGTGCACCACGAAATTTTCATACCGTAAGTGCCTTTTCGTGTGATCGTTAAGTATATTAAGAATTTTAATGCTAATCATTATAATCTCGGTGGAACTACATTTGTGAATGCTATGGGACTTAAGATGTTTGTCTTTTGCGTTCGAGCTTAATCTTCTGCTTATTATGGGGTGTCTTTACCGTGTTTCGGTAGCGTTTGTTTGTAATAGCCAGATATGAAGCATTTTCTACGCTTTTTTTTTGATCTGCAACGGGTATGTTGTTTTCAGCGTTACTGATGTTCTTGGGTATTCGGTTATCACTTATCTGTACATTTACCATCTGTGCTTTTCCGTTTCTTAAAGTAATATCAAATTTTGAACTAAAACTGGTTTAGATGTGCGTTAAGCTTAAATTCCTTTCGTCATTTAAAGAGTGTTAGCCGTTAAGATAAGTTACACTGGATATTCATTGCCAGATGCAGCAACTGATCTTTAAATCAAACCGCAAACTTAATTGGAGTCCCAACTGAGCTCGAGCGACCTGATAAGCTCAGTCCATGATAGGTCTCTAAGGACTGAGTTGGAATGCCTTGCCTACCAGTGGATCCCGAGGGAGAAACTCAAAGGCTTGAATTAGCCTTGCCATTGGTTGGATACTACTGACTATTTCAATTGCATTATTATTAATGGAGTAGTTGTAATTACTTCCTTTAATTTTGCTTCTTTATTAGGAATTGTAAATTACTAGGTAATAGGTTAGTTTAGTAGAACAGTGAGACCTATTAGTCAAATTGGTAGTGTCTGTTTCCGCCGATATGTCTCGGGCTCGGGTTCAATTCCCGTGAGTGGGAAAAATCGTTTTGTTATCAAATCATGGTCGTTTGTAATGTCATATTTGTGTGTACCACCGCCAACTTCTTGGAATACGGCTATGTAAATGAGCCTTATTTGTATTTATATTAACAAGCAAATTATGTTTGTCCACAATCCCGTAATACTTGTGAATTGCGTATGCTCAAAATTCAAAGTTTGGTGGAAGGGCGACCTTAATACGTGAAGTGTTCACCGGCATGCTAATGTCCTATTACTCTGAATAGGCTGGATTGAGTTCGTTGACAATTTTGTTAGCTTTTGAATATATTTCACTGGTTCCATGACTTTACTGAAAATCTGCATAATGTGTATTTAATGTGTAACCATGTAATGACTGCTTTATTCGCTTATTGTTAATCTTTTGCAAATAATTTATTTTTATATACGCTTTACTGAGTAAATTATTGAAACTAGTGGGTTCAAGCCTGGTTTGCAAGCAAAAACAAATACAAAAGTAAAATTTTATTAGTCTTTTGTTGATTTTAAGGATTAACTTATTAGTAATTAATTATCCTAACCACACGTTTAACATATGGCTTGGTTACAGTACGGCTAATGTACGGCATGGATTTCACCTCTAATTGAAGATGCCTAATCATATGTTAATGTTTGACCATATTTAATTGATTATTGATTTCAATAACGTATGTAATATGGTAATCAATGTTGACATTGATATTTGATCTCCTCAGAGTTTTTACTCCGATTTCCGACCGAAGCAGATATTTATGTTACGGATAAATGAATGTTTGTTTGTGTCTAGTCACGAGTGATTATATCTTTTTGAAGCTCTCTATGCTACTTGTCATTTTATGAACTTTTTTTATTACACTAAATATTTTACTCTGTCTTTACTATGTAGTTGTTTTTAGCATTAATATCTAAGGACAAGGATGAAATTTGATTGAAAGCTTACTTATTGATAAAATGCTATCTCGATATCCACATATATTTACTAAATTGACATTGGATTACACATCAATTTCAAACGTTAACAAGTAATATTATTCATAGCCGTCTGGATTGAAAAAGCGGTATCGTAATTCAATACACGTTTTTCTAGTATTTGTTTCTTCTATGATTTAAGATCATTTCAATTTGTGTTACGAGTTAAAAAGTGCACAACATGTTTATGAATTATGGATGTCATAATTCTCAGAAAAAGCCAATTTCCGAGGATCGTTATCAAGATTGAAAAACATAATTAATTCGTGGTTGTACGAGACGATTAATTTAAGTCGCGGTTGCAGCAAACGTGAATGTGATAAGCGGTTTTATTTATTGGTTAAGATATTGATATAATTCTATCGTTGACGGCTAGTTGGCTGTGATGGAGGAAATAATCTATTGCCTCTAAATCGGTTCATGAATCAAACGATTTAGTGCAAAAAGTTACTTCAATAGATTTTTAGAATGGATTCTTGTGGACGTCGCGGTTTACACGTTTTTGCTTGCGAGTAATGATTTGTAGATTCAATGATATTATGAAATCTTGTAATTTCATTTTCATTTTGACTATTTTATAATTTTATTTTATTAGTATTTTAGGAGTACTTATGCAATAAATTTAATATTTAAGATCATTAGTTTTAAGTATTTAAATAAACGATTGTTCCTATGAACAGATTAGTAATTGATTCACATAATTATATACATAATTATATACACAAAACAGAACACAACGAAAATATTGATCGAAAAACAAATTTAGGATCAGATTGAATTCTTGAACATGTTACACAAATTGACAAAGTTCAAAGTCCAAATGCAAAATTCTGGTTACTACATAGAAATTTGGAGTAGAATCCACGTTGAATCCGTTTAACACCATACAAAAAAAAATCGTTTGACACAATCGGGTAACAGAACAATCACCGTGACAGGCAAGTTAAGTTGGAAAGTTCAACTAAGTTCACGCCATGGAAGTTATTTTCATTTCTTAGAGTACGTCTCTCTTTAACTCTACACTGAACTCGTGTCAATGTCGAGAACGAATCGAATGTTTTAGAGCTTGTGAATGTTTAAACAGTGATGCAGATCTTTTAGCATACGGGACTTACGGGACTAGTCGACCCTGTAGCATAGCTGATAGGGAGTATAGGGACACTTCATGTAAAACGTAACTTAAATATTATATGTAGAGCAGTGATAGCCTAGCGGTTAGAACGTTGGTCTCCCGAACGAAGGGACCCGAGTTCAAAACCTGGCACGCACCTCTAATTTTCAAATATTATTTGCATATTAGAAGTTAATTATCACTTGCTTCGGTGAAGGGAAACATCGTGAGGAAACCTGCACACCGGAGAGTTCTCCATAAAAGTTCTCAAAGGTGTGTGAAGTCTACCAATACGCACTTGGCCAGCGTGGTAGACTATGGCCTAACACCCCTCACATTGTGTGAGGAGACCCCGAGCCCACCAGTGGGACAATTATGGGTTGTTGCTTTGCTTTTTTTGCATGTAAAACGATGGGTGCTGTTGATGTCGATAATTTGTGTGTCATATAAACGTTGGAAACGTCGCGTCGTGGACGTTCATGCTTTATGTTTATCCATACCACGTAGCACAGAATACTTGTGACCATGTGTGAATATAAATATTATTTTTATTGGCATGTTGGCTTCAACCCTTTAATAGCCCACTACTGAGCACGGGTCTCTCCTCTTGAGGAGGCCTAGAGCATACTCCACCACGCTGCTCCAGGGCGGATTGGTGGAGGGGTTAGTGGCCAACCCGAGTGTCGGAAGTTTTCAAACCGCCCGAGGGCCTCCGACATGGCTTAACGACTGCTATCTTATAATAACAACCGGGACCGATGGCTTTACGTGCCCTCCGAAGCACGGAAACGCTCAAGAAATTTTTGCCACTAGCGGTCACCCATCCAACTACCGACCGCGCTCGCTGTTGCTTAACTTTGTCGATCACATAGGATCAACGCAAGCCGCCGGGCTATGAGCGCTTCGATTTACATGTTATTTTTACTAATTTGTAACTGGTTTCAATCCGGCTGCTGTCAGTCGTTAATCTATCGGAGTAATTAATTTCGCGGACAGTAGTTCGAAGGAGGATGTTATGATGTTAAATTATGGTTATGCCTTAAGTTGTCGGTCCTAGATATCTTTATGAAGAGTAATTAGGAGATATCGAAGGAAATAGTACAGCTAAAAAAAAATATTTGCCATTATTAAATATCTACTGTACTAATCGGCACTATCCATAGTATTCATGTGGAGAAAGGGAAGGGAGATGAATTGTAGTTGATAATAGGCCGAAATATAACAAAACTATCTGTAACAAATACAATTTTCATCTAGAAAAACTCGCAAACATAGTGTCGCAACATCGTCAAAAAACCTAATTACAAACAACGAACTCAAAACTGGCACAACTTAAAACGAAGTAGAATCGCAAATTACATATCTGTTAACCATTCCGAAGCGACGCGAGAATCGCGAGCGAAACTTTAAACCATATTTTCACGTAATTACCCAAGAACAGCTGAGGAGGAACAAAACGAATGTTAAACTCATTAACCGCGCTCAACTAATGGGATTTGATGGAAGACAAAAACGCGAGCAGTTCCCGGGGGCGCGGTTAAGCATGATTTATAGCAGCTCCCTCTGCCGGGACGAGTGAGCACTGACAACGAGAAATGAAAGTACACACCTGCTTCCAGTCGCGAACCGGTGCGTTCACCCCATGGACGTTTAACTTTATAAAGAACATTTGTACACGTTTCATTTGTGCAACATCTTTCGCGTTTTACTCGACGTTTTGGCAGTTAAAACGTTTAAAGTACTAGCAGCACATTACATCGTTCCATAAATCGTGTCAGGAACGGCAGACTTGAGCAATTGTCATGTTGGATAAACTAATAATCAAAGTTAATTTAATTAATCTGTTGGGCAACAGTTTGCAAGCGCAATCTGTGATGATATAGTGATATATACCAAACATAGTAGCTCGCTCTACAAACATACCGGCATATCTACATTCCATTGAACTAGGTTGATGTATTAATGTATGTATTCTTATACATAAGTATACTCAAAGTACATATAATGACTCGAATTACAGAAATAAGCATGTCTAGTTATAGTCATATATTTTAAAATAAAATATGTGTCCTACTTCTGCATTCAAACATAACACAAAAACCGCATTAAGTTTCATGTTCTATTACAAGGACACACATCAAAATTAAAAATTATAAATAACAACGGTTATAAAAATTATGTCACATAAATGTTTGTTTAAGTCAGTAATCGAAGCTCAGACAAAAAGAATAGTCACCAACTTTGTTGGCATGTTGTTAAGAAAAGATTTTATTGAAATTGTTTTAAAGAAACCAAGCATGGCATAAAAACTACGAACACTGCAATAATAAATATTGAATTTCAGTTTAATAACTTTTCAAAGCCAGTTCAGTTCTTGGATGCACTCATTCATGCGAAATAATGCAATTCAAACAAATCATAACTAAGATTTTAATATTCTTAAAACGTTACTAAAAATGAGTTCGTATGCAAACTGGCACCAAATTTGCATCGTGCCCAATAAGAGAACTATAAATTTCTATATGAGAAGTGGAATTGTATGCTCTTCCTTTCTTGGGAGTTCGTAAAAATATTCTACGAAGAGTCCTCCACCCATTGCTTATCTTTACTGCCTTTTATCTAAAGAGAAATGAATATGAATTCAAGCCTGCAGATTCAATATTTTCCCCACAGTCACGGCGTAAAGTTGCTGCGAGATATTACGATGATAAAAACAAGAGTTTACGTCTTTGCATCACACTAAACTGCTAAAACTGAGCTGTGAAAAGAAAACATACGAAAGTAATTTATTGTTTGTAATCTCTTGAGATGCTACGTTTTATTCATATAACATTTTTATACTGCACAACTGGATGTCTTCACACGTGCCTCAGTCCATTAGACTGATGACGCTAATATTCAATGTTTTCCATTTATAAATAGGTATCTACCTAAGTTTGAGGCACAGCTTAATAACTCGTTTACAGCACTAAACAATCGTATTTTCGAATATATCACCGTATCGTTAACACCAGCAAATTAAGTAAATACAAATTCAATCCGTAAAGCCATTCAAAACTGAGTATATAGGTACACAATTTTGACATAGAGTGATAGAGAATAACGAGATCACATTTCACAACATGTAGAAGTGGAAAAAACTAATAGAGTTGCGTAATACGTATTTGTACAAACATTGTTAAAATGAATAAAAAATATGAAACCAAAATAATGCGCCCTGATAAACAAAAGGCAGTAGACATAAAGCTTCAACAATAACGCATAGTCGAGTATCGTGAAATTACTACGCCAGAAATAATTAGGCTACCGCAAGCATATCAACAATTCATTAACTACAATACATGAAGAGGTTTTTATGTATCAGCATGATTCATACGTGATCTCATATGATGCATTGTTTCATTCGGTTAACGATTCATACGAGAACGCCAGATTCGACGATAGCCAAGTTTATAATGAAAGTGAAGTATTAATTTGTACGTTGATTGAAGAGCATCTACTTAAAATTATTCCGCTTGATTCATTATGCATTCATTCGTTTTTTAATGAAAGATGTCTAATAGCGTTTCAACTAAAATAAATGAATATTTCAATGACAGCAGTAACCCAAATTTTACATAATAGCACTTATGAGAAGATAAGCATGTGATTAAAATTATTTTAGTTTTAAATTATTAAAACCATACAAACAAAGAAATCATATGAAACATTTTAAAAAGCTTGAAATAATTACCACATTATACTTTTGTTTTCAAGTAAAGACCGTACAGCGAGAACGTATAAAGTAATCTCGTGTATGTTGCCACGTCACATGAAGAACATCTGTTTCGTAGCATTGTGGTAGCTCTAAACATTACATTACTGTGTGACACTGAGAAATGCGGGCGGAAACTACACCTGACCCGAGAACAACTGGTGTTCTTTCAGTACAAGAAAATAAGAAAATAAAACGACTTGAAGAATTTTTACTAAAGATGCTAATCCATAGTCTACAAAGTCTAAGAATAATTAGACTCATCTTCCAATGTTTCAGTTCAATCTTTTGCCTCATTAGCAATGTAATTACACGTCATAAAAGTGTTACTAAAAGCCATAGAATAGAAAATAAAATTAGGTAAGTAAGGAAAGCTAAAGAACTAAATCGTAAAGCGCGACGATAAAGTTCTCTTCAAAACAAATGTACTGAAAATATTTAAAGAAATGAAATTAAGTAACGTAAAGCCGCTTCCGCTGTATTATACAAATGTTTAATTACATTGGTAACAACAAAGTATTATATTTTATTATACAACAATGCTAGAAATAAAGATTTCAAGCTTCTTTTCCTTCACTTTTCAAAGGTTGATACTAGAGGTAATTTAAATAATAACTATCCGACAAGCCTTGACAAAGGACATAAACAGTAGGAAGTCTAAGAAAATAAAGTCGGCTTTCTCCGGATATTTGAAACGAGCAAAATAAAACGTATTGATTTCAACAAAGTAAATGTGAAGTATTTACAATATCCAGTAACCAGTTTGTTTACTTTGGTAAACAACAAAATAATAGAATAAAAGAAAAGCCATGAAACGAAAACTCTAAAGTAAATTTGAAAGACTAACTTCACAAATCCTAATAACTAAGCAAGCTGTGTCCAAAAATACAAAAAAGTATGTTTTCCAATATCAAATAATACGTTCTCTGGAAAAAGATTTCAAATAAACAGAATACTTTCAAATGCTCTGGACGGTCGAGAATATCAGATTCATTTAAATATGTATAAAGATCCCACATCAAACGGATATCATTTCTCTGCGTGAAGCTTTTGGAGCATTAAATAAGTCGATATTGCTGACTGAGTCCCTTTGGTAATTGATGTGAGATCAATTTGATTGTAAGGATTTCAAGTTAAGCTTTTTTTAATACTTATTAACTGTATGGTAAGTGGCAATGAAGTCACAAATGATAAAATGCACTAACTTAGTAAAAGCCTATTCACTTTTGACTTGACCCACATTATCAAACGGAAGAATAATTATGTATCATAGATTTGATTTCAGAAGATAATAACAGATTCACAATCAACGATTGCGAGTTTAATAGATACGCGAAAATTTTCAGCAAGCATAGGACTCAGAGGGAGCTTCATGAAAAATATCTGTAGTAGTTAAGGTGATATGAATGCCTAACAACAAGTCCAAAATATGATTTAATTAGAATTTACTATATATACTATAACTCAGGAAACACAATTCTGATATCAATGATTTTTTTTCATGGAAATAACCGGCAAACGAGCTGACGATTCACCTGATGGTAAGTGGTTATTATCGCCCATGATCATCAGAAACACTAAGGACATCACCGATGCGTTGCCGGCCAAGAGAGAAGAAAATGAAAGAAAGAACTGGCTCTTAAGCCCCCAGCCGGAACACGATGAATCGTTTGCCGACTGACTCATGCTCAAGACCACCCTTGAGAGAGCTATTCAGGCGAACCCTATGGAGAAATAATAATAATAATAAAGGTATTAATTAGCAATTAAAATTAATATTACCAACATAATCTCTCCGAGGGCCCCTACCACCAGCGGGCCGGATTTAGTCGCCTCTTATGACACCTATCCAGCGTGGGATTGGGGTTCGTATTCTAAGCCGCTCCAATACGATTAGAATGCAATTAGAAGGACAAAAAAGTTGTTTACTTACGTTAAGCGATAGATTATTAAAAGTATAAATAAAAGATAACAAAAGATAAACAGTATCCGTCAGTTTGGAGAGAGTCGACGCAAAGTTTATCTATACACCTGTAACGTATAACTGTACTACAAACTATGTCAAGTTCTTAACCAATTAAAAAGGAATTTGGAAAGTGGACATTCAAATAAGTAAAACAATAATCATGATTGTATTGAATTGTATTGAACTAACGCACTCTGAAGACAAAAAAGATCATTAGAAACCATTGACAATACCGATAACCATTTGAATGGACACTAAAGCGGTCGGTGACTATAAAAACAATTCACACACTTGTTTTCTATTTGACTTTTGAAATCTCATTAAATATGCCGTGATGAGATTATAATGAATTTTCAATTCATACGGTTCTACGAATATGGACGGAGTCAATACTTTTGGTTGGGAAAACACAGTTATGTAAAAACAAAATTTAGCATGGAACGACAAACAAGCGAGATTGGAAGTCTGAGCCAAGTGGTATGTTATTATGATTTTCGTTTTCGGGATATGGGTCATGATGAAAATACGTGTTCTGAACTAAGAAAAATGTTTAGATCCTGAAGCTAAATTGGAGAGATTAACATCAAGAATATATTATTCAAGGAACGTTCATGTAATGATAGATACTTTGAAACTTGAATTAAATTCCAATACTTATCACTGGCTCCGTTCTTCGAATAACAGTAAACAATCTGGTTTTAACCTTTAACAATCACAATTAGAAGGGTTCATTTTAACTTTTAAGGCACGGTGTACCAGATATTAAACACAGACTTAGTTTATTAAGAGGCTGATTATTACCAGGGACTCTAATAACAGGTCCTCTTCATCACTGCCTCGACAATAGGCAGCGATGACCACATTCCAGAAACCATAGCAATTTTTTTTTTGTTGAAATTCAATACCCAGTTCTGCAATCTCTAAAGCAAGACTGGACTCGCACCCCCTTCCCAGTTTTCGTCCGCAATATTAAAGATGCACCCCACACATCAAAATTCAGCTCGAAATACATTTACATCAGACCATCGAGCGAACCAGCGATACACTATTTAGCATAAACGCAAATCGTTCACATGTAAATTTCTTCGTAGCACCCCTGATGTGTATGGAAAATACACGGTTACCTGTAAAAGGCACTGGTCTCATAGTTAAAGATATTGCGGAGGAATAATCCCTGGCTTGTCAGGTGGATACGCGTTGACGATGTACTCGTATTACTGATGTTCAGTCGACGGTGACCACTTTTATTTATGTAACTATGACAAAGCACCTTTCCGAGATGGTGGTAGATCGTCAGCTCGTTGTCCCACTATCCGCATAAACCTCCACAATATTAGGATCCCTTTTATAAAGGGCGAATAAAAATCACATTGATACATTACATTATTATCTATAATGAATTTTACCAAAAAAAAAACCGACTTCAAAATAACTCAAAGACTACTGGTTAGATCCAGCTCTAAGTGAAACCACAATTATGACAAGCACCAGCTTTCGATTAAAAAAAGAATCATCAAAATCGGTTCACTCAGTCGAAAGTTCTGAGGTAACAAACATAAAAAATGCAGTCAAATTGAATACTTCCTCCTTTTTTGAAGTCGGTTAAAAATATCAATGTTTGTTGCATTTACGTAGCATATCGTATCACCAGATAATCTAATACTTTTCTCATACTTATAGGTAAGTATTAAGTTTTTGCCACCATAAACTACCCGTCACGACTAAAAGATCTTAAACCCTTGTAAAGTAATTTAACTACTTAAAGCCATAACAAATAAGTTAACAAAAATACTAATAGACTGGTGTTGATTTCGAAGCCGTGGCTTTAATTTAAGGTTGCTCGCGCACAGTAAAACGAGAGGTTCGCTGTTACCAATAAATAAAGCTAAGTTTGCAGTCAGGATCGCATATATTACACGATAACAAGATATATAGTCATACAAGTAGAATGGAAACTCGAGAGCTGGAGAACGGAGGATTCTGGGACTCGTCCGACCGAAGTTATGTTTGCGTGTTGTTCGGTGAGTTTGTTTTTGTTACGATACTTTATTAGATTAGGACGGTAATCAAAATTCAAAATCATTTATTCATAGATCACTGATAAAATTTATGCACGTCTTCTTTTATTCTACCACTAATTATAATGGTTTTTTTACTTTCCTTATCACTGAAATGTTTTTTACATGTTTTGGTACTTTTCGTGCAATTCGTTCAGTAGTTTTTGCGTGACAGAGTAACAAACATCCATACAAAATTTCACTTTTATAATATTAATTATAGATACGTTATGCCCTTACAAATCAACCAAAAAATCTGTTCCGAAAAGAGCTACAACGCACACATGTTTATATTTTGTTTCATTACACCAATCACATTGGTATAATACACGAAGACATTTTAACGCTGTATGTCAAACGTCAAGCACTTCTGACAACAACAAAAGCGTGCGTATCGTCTGGTATTGAAGAGCAACTACGAGCAGAACGGTCAATTGCCTGTTCTTACGCTCTTCATCGTCGGCACGCTAGTGACATAATATATTACCTCTTTTTACATTATAATATCACTGTATTAGTATGACTCCGATTTTCCCTGATAACTAAAATTCTATACAAAAACTATTATTAGCTACTAACGTCGATTGTTTAAGTAAAACCTACTTAAAGAAAGTAAACAAGTAAGTATGAAAGCGAGTTAAGTAAGACGGCAATATTTTATTTGTTACCGTGTAAGGAGGCTTCCGCCCGAGTGCTCCACGAATTGAGTTTGCATTTTAAGAGCCCATTTACAACACAAATGCCTTCGCGTAAATAAAAATTGAACAAGTTTTATATCCACGTAAAGATTTGACGATGGTTCGCCCTCGGAGGTATTTGCTTGAATTATAACAACAGTTCAATTTATCATTAACTATAGCGCTCTGCACTTGGATTTGCTCGTGTTTTCTGGGGTAATAACGCGTGTGCTTTTATAAAAGACTAGCTGACCTGGCGAACTTCATATCGCCTAACATTTTTTTTCTTAAATAAAAGTAGCTTAAGTAACTCCTTGTTACATCAGCTATCTGCCAGTGAAAGTCCAGTCAAAATCGGTCCAGCCATTTCAGAGATTAGCCGGAACAAACAGACAGACAGACAAAAATTGTAAAAAATGTTGTTTTGGTATATGTACCGTGTATAAATCCAAATGCACTTAATAAAAAGCGGTTATTTTAATATTACAAACAGACACTCCAATTTTATTTATTTGTACAGATTAGAGCTATCCCATTGATGACCTGAAGCCTCTCAGTGACAGGGGTCAAGGTCACGGTTTTCCACGCAATAGATTGAACTTCACACACTTTCAAGAACATTGTTATAACTCTTATTTGTGCATGTTTCCTCCCTGAATTTTGTTCCTACGGCATCCGATATATTTTAACGACTTATTTAACATTGCTTAAAGCGATTTGAAACACAAAAGCACCTATGAAATATTTCTCCAGTCACGCATGTTAGTCCCGAACTAATTATATTACGCAAAACATTTTTCATTGGTCCATCCAACTCCTGGAAGGCTATTCTGTTTTGTAACTTGACAGCGGAATCCGCGATGAGTTTCAAAATTGAAGTTCGAGTCCGAGACCTTGATATGTGATTCTCTAATCATCTGGTACGCACTTGCGAAGTGAAGGGAGTCTCGAACTCTAACTTCAATTTTGAAACACATCGTGGATTCCGTTGTCAAGTTACAAAACAAAAGCGAACTTGCATCATATTGATATGTCATTCTCTAATCATCTAGTACGCACTTGCGAAGTGAATGACTCTCGAACTCAAACTTCAATTTTGAAACTCATCGCGGATTCCGCTGTCAAGTTACAAAACAGAATAGCCTTCCTGATCGCGCTAGCTATCAAAACACAATTTAATAAATAATAACAAGCACATTTTTTCCACAACAAAATGTTTTTAAACCTGTTTCCCAGTAGTTAAACGCGTTAATCTAAAAACAAACACTATAATGACGCTTAAACCGCGCCAATTAAAAAAATAACAATGGAAAAAGTGACGCCTGATTTGAAATGTCACGTCTATGTATATTTAAATGGAACAAAAATAACGCTCTTCTAACCGCTGAATAACGTTATGACAGCCCTAACACGAGAATTCCATTCAGGGTTGCCACACTTGCCACGTATTTCCATATGTACACAGAGTAGGGCTCTGTGTATGAACTGCACGCATTTTTACCGCTATTTTTATTAATAAGAACCTTTTTTAACACAACTGTTTGGGAAGTTGTCTTAATGGACGACCAGCGATTATGGGAAACTCTTCAATGCCACTTTATGAAGGTACGAGTAACCGCCCTCGCTTTGCTTCGGTTTTCTTATTTTTTAACACCTTGGGTTACATTATTGGAGTTTTATTAAGGATCCCTATTTTTTTTTAATATAATACAGCCTATGTTACCCGGGGATAGTGTAGCTTTCCAACAGTGAAAGAATTTTTCAAATCGGTTCAGTAGTTTCGGAGCCTATTTATTGCAAATAATCAAATCTTTCCTCTTTATAATATTAGTACAGATAACTAACTGCCTTTAGGTATTGAATGAGTGACGTCGAAAAGGGTTAATGTCGATGACCTTTGCCTCTGTGGCGATTATAAGAACTAGGAATGTCACTAGTAAATGTACATAATTATATCATTGGTAAAAATAAAATTGGTGTTGGAGTTCCTTTAGTGACTGTAACAATTAGTTTTCCGGAGTTTTTACATATGTACTTGTAACTTTAATTTGTAATTAATTTTATTTGTATTGACGTGTTTTGTGACACGTACGTATTGAAAACAATGAAGAACATTCTTCATTGTTTGATCGACTTAACCAAAAAGAACTACGGATTTTTTTCCAAATTCTTCTAGTAACCTGAACAAGCACAATAAATAACAAAATTGTATTCCTCGTCCGTCGACCGTCGAAGTATAAAAATATTCCCATATAAGCAGCTTCTCAACTAAATAAAAATAGAGGAACTACGCCATACCCCTGGGAGAGCCAATAACTCAGGATTTGGAGTGTACGTATGGAAATTTCACTGCATTTATATCAGTTTGATGTGGTGAAAGAAAATCTTTATAGTTTATTGGATTGAAATTTTTGGATGCTCTGGGTTCGATTCTGTTAATTCAATTTCTTGGAGTGCATATATGTATATTATGCTCATTTATTTTAGAGCTAGATTATTATTATTTGAAAAAAAAAAAAATATTTTTATTTTTGGGAACTTGACATTGTTTTAAATTTCAACTTATTTAAACCTTTTGAGATTTACCTGTGTACTAGTCTTGCTTCATATACTTATTATAAGTAATTCTATGAAAGAAAATGTTTCCTATAAAATATGGAAATCTCGCGATAAGCTTTTATGTAATACATGTACTAAATTGGTTGGTTTGATTTAATTTAAAGTTTATTTTCTTCTTTCTAGGCCAATTGAATAAAAGCTTGTTTTTAAAGTTTTTTACCATTAATTTATAATATTTTTATATTTTAGTTACTTTTCGTGTTTAGTAAGCCCTTTCATTTGATACCCATACTGTGGTAGGGCAGAAAAATTTACTAGTCCACCATCTTGGATCCGCCATTTTGGAATAAGAATGACGTCACAAAGCTAAGCATACATTGTCATCCAAAATAAGCGTGTATACCAAATTTCAGCTCAATCTATTAAAGATAACTGATTTAAAATTCAGTTGCAAGATTTCACCCGGAAAACATACTATACATACCTAATTACCTACATACATTGCAAGTTAATAAAAGCTTGTAATAATAATAAAGTTTGATATAGGTACATTTGTAGATCAGACATACAAAAAATCGATGCCACAATTGTGTTGTTGTGCCACATATCCCCCTTAAATAACCCTCTTATATCCTCAGCATTTATTATATTCGAAAACTTCTAAAAATGGCTCATTTAAGGCAATAACGGGATACGATGTCTCGCAACTTGGGCTATACGTCAGGTGAAGTATCTGAGCTGTTTGCAACAAAATATAGATCAACTTTCCCACGTAATAATATTGCAGTCTCTTTACCTCACTGGGTGAGCATTGAAGTGCTCAGTTTCATGATTTTATTTTATTCTAGGGAAATTTAAACACTAGCGGTCTGCCTGCGTCTTTACCCGCGTTTTCCAGGGTAGTAAGTACCCATGTCCTATTCTAGATACTGATCTATCTGTGCGCTAAATTTCATCAAAATCGGTTCAGTAATTTTTGCGTGAAAAAGTAACAAACATACATACTTTCTCATAATCTTTCACATTTATAACATTAGTAGGATCAATGACAATCAAATGTGAAACAGACAATAACAATTAAATATCTCTGTAGCCCTTTACGTCAAAAGTTAAAATAGGTACATTTTATAGTAGGTAATATCAAAATGAATACGTTCATCGACGCCGAATTTGAAAGCCATACCTGGTCGAAATCACAGCCAGGGTCGGTAGGGCATTATCATAAGTTTCATCCGGTGTGATCCGGTTAATCCGGGTCTAATCCGGGCGGTATGCGGTTGCATGGGTGTCGGCCCACCCGGTGTTGAAACCATTTGGGATTAGTCGGTCGTGCGTGGAAATTAAATTTTTGCTTCTTTTCAACCGATAGCTGCTACACGCATTACTAATGATTATATAAACAAAGTATATCGATTTTTTTATTGTATACTAGCTGACCCGGCGAACTTCGTATCGCCTAACTTTTTTTTTCTAAAATAAAAGTGGCCTAAGTTACTCCTTGTTACATCAGCTGCCAGTGAAAGTCCCGTCAAAATCGGTCCAGCCATTTCAGAGATTAGCCGGAACAAACCGACAGACAGACAGACAGGACAAAAATTATAAAAATAATTGTTTCGGTATATGTACCGTGTATACATCCAAATGCACTTAGTAAAAAGCGGTTATTTTAATATTACACACAGACACTCCAGTTTTATTTATTTGTATAGATGTATGGATTTTTTCTTTCAATATGTTTATTTAAATTTTGGAGCCGATCGATAATAACAGACACTACATGTTACTCAAAGCACACTAAAATATATCTCTGAAAACTGCATAGAAGTTGATTAAAAATGGGAATAGAATCAGGGACCGATCGCTTTGTAAGCAAGGTCAACTAACGGCCGGTCTCAATAATGTACTAACAGATGGAAGACTGTGGATAGGGCTACCATTAGTATTTTTGCGTCTGAAAAATTGACAAGTATGACAGATAACATACTAATGGTAGCCCTATCCACAGTCTTCCATCTGTTAGTACATTATTGAGACCGGCCGTAAGTAATACTTTTGGAAGTATGTACTCAAATGACTTCTGTGGTAGCAACAGCGTTAAAATTTTGACAGAAAACTTTACGGAAGTCAGGATACAGCACTTGACTACTAACTGGAGAACCCAATGTAGAAACTGACATCTGTAAGGAAATCACGATCCACAGTAATCGCTTGACCCAATATGAAATTTATTTTAAAGACAAAAATGGCGACAAAGATATAGCGCTATATATATAGCGCTATATATATAGCGCTTCCTTCATGTCAGAATTTTTGGCCTTTTCAGATTTTTAAAGATAATTTAATTATTTGATGGTCCAACGGAAATTATAATACCGGTTTTTGTCATATTCGTCTTTAAAAAGTTACATTACATAATAATACAATTAGATCTTTTTTTATAAATAGATTTTTTTACGAGCGATAAACTTTCAAGATACATTGTAAGTGTAATTAAATAATTCAACGTGTTAGAACTAGCGAGTTTAAAATCCACGGCGTAATCATATTTTCACAAGAAGTGTTGCAACATATTTCTCAGGAAGGAAATATAATACAAAGTCAGGAAACGTATCCATTTTATAATTGAATTGTAAACAGAAAAAGTTTTCAATTCTCGTGTATATTTTTATTAATACCTCTTTACGATGATTTTTGCGTTGGTTTTCGATTTATATATTCCCTAATAAGATTAATTTATTCATTCCATCATTCAGACATTAATTACCTTAATTGAGACTAATTCATGGAGAAATTCATAATTTGTTAATACGAAATTCACTTCATTCTTTTACAACTCAATATTTTTTTATTTTTTAACTAATTTATGGTGCCCAACGTGTTATGGTTTGTATTTTTTTAAGTTTATTTAAAACTTTTGGCATACTTTACGCTTCCCGCCCATGTCAGACTTTTTGTAAGACAGATAATCGGGCCAATTATTCCTGCCATATTATTTCTGACCGACTTTTTGTAGGACGTGTGCGTTGCACCATTGCTATCAGTACGTTCTATTTTTCTCCTACAAAAAATCGGTCACCGATTATCGGACGTGGGCGGGAAGCGTTATGTGAAACGTCCGTTTATAAGTCGGTAACCCTAGCTCGCAGGTCCGCGCCGTTAAGTCCTATTTGCATTTAATTCACTTTACTTATTACTTTTTGCCGTGAAAATACGCACAAGCTTTATCCGGTTTCTGCACGGTACAAGATACAAATGTTGATTTTTTGATGTAATTTTATCTGCTTGGAAAGTATTTTTTAATTGAAATAGCCAATAAATCATTATAGGTTTCTGTTGAAGGGAGACATATCATTCAAATTTGCAAATAAGCTACGAAGTAACGTATAGAAATAGCAGATTAGGTATTAAATGCAAAACGACATAAAGAGTAGAGAGTATGCACTATATGTATGTACCTATATTTATTTATTTACAAATGTATGTCATCCCTCTTGTTTGTAGCTATTACGGCTCATACCTTCCTGTCTCAACGCTGGGCTAGCCCCTTCTCTCATAATGTAGGGTTGAAGGGTGTGGGTTTCAATGATTCATGAATGAACCTATATGAAAGATATTTGTTACAATTTTGAGAATACTGACCAGAAAATCGACAGTTTCGATTCCTCCGTCATTAGTTACTTTATTTTATTAATACTAAGTGAACACCCATGACTCGAGTACAATTATACACATAAATATTTGTCTCGGCCGGGAATCGAACCCGAGACCCCTCGCTAGGAAGGGTCGCTAGCAGCTAGGCTACAGGCTCTTATGCACACTATAACTCCAACGAAATTATTTTAAATAAATAAATGTATTTTGTGTCTTTCTTATGAATTCAATAAGGAAGCCAACAACCTCCTTAACCCTCCTTTATGCTGATATCACTTGGTAGTTCCGTGTTTTACATATCCTGATTGAATCTGATCAAATCTATTTGCATCTCTCTTCAATTTGTAAGCGACTGTAAGAGATAGAAAGAGGTTTCGGGGTAAATTAAGTTGTAAGTAAGGAATTACTTGAAACATTCGAGATTTGAATTTGAATCACCCATAAGAGAGTCTCAACGTTCGAGCTACTGAACTATACATTCAGTGACAGTGGACATAAGTGATCTTCAATTACAACATCCTACAGAACCCTAAAAACTTGTACGATAACCAAACAAGTTTATGTTTGTCCGTAACACGGTATATTTATGTAAATCTCGCATAAAACTAAGGCAAGTACACGATAAAGATTCCATTTGGACCGTTAGACCTATCCGTCATAAAACTCGTTCAGTCCGCCTTTATGTTTCGGCTTAATCCTTAAGGTACGGGTTGTATTGACGACGAAAAAAGATGCACGATGTGACATGTAAAAACCCAAATATAAAATGTATATGAAATTGGACATTTTGTAAATAGCACCTTTTGTAAATAGGACATTTTGCGAATAGCACATTCTGCGAATAGGACTTTCTAAGAATAGGATATTTTGAGAATAGGACATTCAGCAAATGAGACATTTTGGGCACGCCGAACATTTCGCGAATGGGACATTTTGCACCTAAACCGTTGATTCAATCAAAATGCAAATCCAATACTTTCTTTTCATTTCATTTCGGCCTTAGGCAGCGCAGGTTGCTTGGAAAGTTTTTGGAAGTTTTTATGTCAACCGAAAACCTGATAACCTACCGACTATAATGTTGGTAGCATTGAAGTCAGTGTTTTTATGCAAATAACACAGTTACCAATAACTAGAAAGTTAATTTAACGTACTTGTCACGTCCATCAAAATATGATGCTACTGATATGTATTTCGAGACAATATTATAACATTACATTATTATGATAATTACTTATGCACATAATTAAAAAAATATTTTTGTCTTGTTTTTTTGTGTTTCTTTTATAAATGAAATGTTTTTTTTGTAATTTGTGTTCGTGGGTGTTTATGGCTATTGAAATAAAGGTTATCTATTCTATTCCAACATAAACATTAGATTACTCTTTTTTCGCACACTATCTAACCAAGACCCAAGAATACCCTTCAGTATTAAAATAAGACCCGAGAGATCTCTCGCCGAGAAGGGATATGCATACCATTGACCGAAAATCTATGAATGGTGTCACTGATCGAATTTCAGATAGTTTGCCGTTAAACTGTATCGAAGTTACAGCTTCATCCCATGGGCCGTTAGTTACGGCACTTACGGTCTCACGGCATAATGTGAGTTTAATTTAAGATTCGAGTGGTTGTTTCTCGTGATGATTGGATTAGAACATAATGATAAGAAAATATTATTTAAAATGGGTTTAGTTTTTTTGAAGATTTTTTTCTAGCATCAGTTGATGGTGCTCGTTTCCAATCAAAATACAGGAAGCTTATATTTATAATATTTTGGATATAATGCCCATTACATTGATTTATAAATTGGCATTGTTGCAACTTTCTAACTGTCGAAAATATTTACTTTGTTATAATTAACTTCATATTCATTCAATACCGTTAAAGAGCTGTGGATTTTATAAAAAAATGAGAGGTGTCATGGGACACCCGGATGGAACGAAGTTCCTTTCGATTAATACTAAGCGAGCAGAAGTGTTCGAGGGTGATACAGTACAATCATAGTATGTGGCTGTTTTATTCACTCTTCGGTATTTAGCATAGGCACAACAGGAACGTCCATATCACGATCATGCACATTAAGCTATTATTGCCATTTCTCATGATAGATTTATTCACCCTCGAAGACTTCTGGTCGCTTAGTAACTCGCTTTAATTAATAAACGACGGCAAAAAGTGTCGTTACAACTTTTCGTCCCAAATTTTTCCGCCTAGCCCCCTTTCGCAACGCGCGATAAGGAACTTCGTTCTAAAAATGTTATTATGCATAATCTAATATTGTAGTTATGTGTAGTAGTTTGTCTACATTGCGGCGACACAATGAGTTGGCTATATCTCACATGGTACCAGAATAGCAATGTTGAGTGTACACTGTACAACAAGCTACACGATTAGTTGATCCTCTTACAGCACCTGTGCTGTGCATCTCATAATTGTACGTACAAACTACAAACCTGCAGTGAATTACATATACTATACTAACCCTCTGCCCGCGACTGTGCCCGCGTTTTTCGAGATAATAAGCACCCTGTATATTATTCCAGAAAATGGTCTACCTGTGTGCAAAATTTCATGAAAATCCATTCAGTAGTTTTTGCGTGAAAGAGTAACAAACATCAATACATCCTCAAAAATTTTCACATTTATAGTATTAGGTAGAATTACAATAAACAACTTAAATTAGCTAAGTAATATAATATAATACTTTATGAAAAGCTCAAACTACGTCAATCCACAACATTATCATAATACGACATTCAGGTGACATAGAGTTAATGTCCTAGAAATGGCATTCGACCAAACATTTGTGTTGCATGTGAAGGATTACACAGCACAAGTTCACATGTTCGTAGTTACAGGTAAAGCATTTCATCCACTAGAGGCGTAATTTATATCTACGTTAGTTTTAAATTCAAATGCGATCTGCAGTTTGGTAACAAATAGTATGTTGACCGTACTCCTACATCAGAGTATCTGTTAAAATCTGCTTTTTCGATTTTACAGTTGCTATGGGGACTAGCTTGTAGCGATAGCTATTTTATATCGGGAAAGCCTTATAGTGAGGTTTCCAGATAAAATATAACTTGTAATTTTAAAGTTATATCATCGAATTCATCGCGCATTATATCGTATTTTTCGACCCACTTACGTGGGTCACGTTACGATGATGCTTTTAGCGAGGAAGAATTCTTGACAGTTGAGACTTGATAGATATTAATGACAGAGACATAGAGAGATATAGCCTTGTTAACGCCTAGCTCATTTCAAGAAGCTACCACTGCACCAGAGCTGGATAATAAATAACAAATGATAATCCTGCATTATCTATTCATCTATCGTGGACGAAGCCCAAGAATATTCATACCAATAAGTAATGTATGCAAAATAGTAAAAGTAAGATAAGTAGACTCAATCACGCGATCCCGACATTTTGTTAGCATTTATATTAGCCTGAACAACATTAGCTGGGCGAAAGGGTTCTATAATATCTTGTACGTACAAACTGAATGGCTCCTTGTGCCCTGTGTACAGAGTTCAAATTCCCGTAACCCACAACGGATTACAGATCTTGTAGATTATGCCTAAGTAATGGGTAATAATAACAAATGATGGTCAAGGGTGAAATGGTAAAATCGCGGAAGGAATTAGGTTTTTGTGTAATAGTAGGCTTTTGCTTACAATCGACCTGTTTATTTGTGATCAATAAGGAAACAACTTACTAACGCATTCATACGAAATACTTGGGAATACAGACTAGTAAACGATAAAACCTATCGGTGAACGAAAATATCTATGCACTCAGATTATTTTATAAATCATACAGACAGAAGGTAGATAAAAAATTAAAATGTGTGCAATTCACACGTAGTAGAAGTGAAATCTTCAAAATTTTTGTTTTCGAGATAATGAGACGAACCCTCCCCCTCCCCTCCCTCCTTACTTCGAATAAAACTAATTTCATTTCTAATTGCATCTCATCTCATCTCAATTCCCCCTCCCCCTCCCTACCCCTGTACAATGCTTCCTATCTCACTTAAGAATTTATGTGTCCGTCTCTTTTTACTGGACAGTTTCGTTTCATCGAATTTTAAATCACCCCCCTACTAAAGAAGTTTTCACTTCAAAAATCCTCCAAAAGAAGACTTTAAGTTACAACCAAGTTTTTAAAAAAATGTTGTCAAAAAAACATCGAGATACTTAATATAATCTCATACATACATATTTTTTTTTCAACTCAAGCGCTAAAAAGTCTATGGTATTTTCCACGCAATAAACATAATTTAAACCGCGGTCTTTGAGTCTTTAATTATAAATGCTATGGCTGACAAAACACCATTCATGTCACTCCTCGCTCACACTTACATTATTGTTAGCGAAAGGGTTGACATTCCGAAAGTTCACGTAACCTTATCACAACGTCACAAGGTACAATTTGCCGCACCAATTATAAAAAGGCAACAATAACCGGACTGTGTCGTTTGTGGTCACCCTGACCCCTATCGCATGCCTGTGCAATTGACTGCGACGAGCACATTACCTTGTTATACCTAGGACATAGTCTAACGAACTAGTACAGTCGGCCAACGAAAACATTCGTCTTAAAATACTAGACAGGCTGTTCAGTACTAAAAGTTTGGACACCTACGCTGACACCAAATGGTGCCAACGCATTTTAGTCGACTGCAAGCAAGCGATACAAGTAGATGTCATTTTTGAAAAACCCCGACTGTTCAAGGACACGTAATAACGCATATTGTTTATTGTGCACAGTTAAAACGTTTTAATAATTTACGTTTGAACTTTATTTGAGTTTATTTATTTAAAATTATAATTGGTAAATAACTATATTTTTATTTACATTTTTAATTTTTTTAGTGCAAAATACTTGATACCGCCCTTGAACCGAACTTGACCGAACAAAGCGCTGTCACAGAGTATGAAAAAATTGAAAAATGTGACACGGATTTAGTTCGGAACAGCCCGTCTATATATTTAAGTCTATGGTCTTAAAGTTCTTCGGGAATAATACATATGTATGAATATTCCTAAGTAAGTAAACTCGAAAAAACCAAATTAAAAAGCATTCTTTAAATTAACAAATATTATCTACTATTGTCTTTTTTTGCGAATATATTGCTATAAAGCGTTTTACTAAATGTTACACCAGGCTTACTACAATACATGAGTAAAAAATCGCATCCAAATAGCTTCAGTTGAAATGCCGAAGGAAAACTACAACATACTCGTACATTGGAAAGCAAATGAAACACATCACCCGTAATATAACTATACCTACATATCTATACTAATATATAAAGAGGAAAGATTTGATTTTTTGTTTGCATTGAATAGGCTCCGAAACTACTGAACCGATTTGAAAAATTCTTTCACTGTTGGGAAGCTACACTATCCCCGAGTAACATAGGCTATATTATATTTTCAAAAAAATTAGGGATCCTTAATAAAACTCCAATAATATAACCCAAGGTGTAAAAAAATAAGAAAACCGAAGCAAAGCGAGGGCGGTTACTCGTTCTATCTAATAACATTGTATATTATGTAATAATAATAACCCTACTAAAATTACTTAAAACTACTCAATGTCCAGAATATGTACGCATTTAACCCAACATCAAAGACGATGGACTACTATTAGTCTCCTACACTGTGCCTAGGATATGTAAATTGGACAGGGAAGGGTTATTAGGGGAATTATAAAACCTAAGGGTCCGCCTCTGAGACTATTAAAGGCAAATACTTAAGAGTTAATTCCTTCAAACTATGTATTAACTTAAGCTATAACTAGTTAACATTAAGTAATTACAGAAAATTAAATGAATATCCTTAATTTTATGGTAAATGTTGTATGAGCAAACATTTAGGTATAATACAACACTCAAATACTACTCGAAGTACATTTATGAAAACAATTTCTAATCCAGTCTATGTACAAAATATACTTACCTACTAGTTGTAGCCTATAGCCTATAGCCTAGTTGGTGGCGACCCTGCCTACGAAGCGAGGGGTCCCGGGTTCGATTATCGGCCAGGACAGATATTTATGTGACAGATAAATATTTGTACTCGGGTCATGGGTGTTATTGTGATGTGTTATGTGTCGTCCGTGCCACCCGCGACACAGGTAAAAACCTACTACGGGGGTATGAGTGTATAAACGTTTATTTATTTATTTATCATTTATTTATTTTGCGGGTGTTTTTCCATTACTTTTTAAGCACAGAAAATAAAGAACCACTATTTAAAACAATCCTTCTAAATTGTTTTGTAGTCCCTAAAATAAATTTGAGAATCAACTCAAAATAATAAGTCATAATACTTTTACAATCAATGGTACTTCGAAGCCTTAAAAGGATATCTAGTTTCAGTTTACTAACAATAAGAATCTCTTAGCTGCAATTTGGTATTATCGAATTACCAATCAAAAATTGTTAAGGCAATATCAGATCACTGTAATCAAAACACTGAGTCAATCAAATGTAACTTGATATGAAGTAACCGGGCTCGAGCCTGTAGGGAAAATCTATTATTTTTCTTTTAGACTCCCTTTTACGTACCCTGTATAGCTATAGCCTATAACCCTTGCCGTAAGGGTCTCTCAAAAAATTTTTTTAATGTAGATAATGTTAATAGCGAAATAGTAAATAATCGAAATGTGTGCTGACACACAAAAGAAGTGAAACTTCAATGGAAAAGAAAAAAAAATTCAGCCAAATTTTGTTTAAAAAAATATTTCAAAAAAATATATTAAATATACATATATATAAAAATATAAAAAAATATTTTCTCTCCCTCCGCAGCTGCCGGCTCTCGAACCACGCTATATATCGTCTACCCCATGTACGCAGCCGTAACGCTTTTTCGTGACAGAAAAATCCTAATACCCGTCTATATAGAAGTTTCACTTCAATAATTAATAGAAAGAGGGGCACACGAGTTACATAATGGTATGTGGTCACAGTTGTCCATGGATATTAGTAACACCATAAGCATCAATGATACCTTACCATAAGAGAAGAGAGAAGAAATAAAGAACTGAATTGAAGCCAAATTATCGTGGAATAAGAAAATAGGATGGATGAATTTCGAAAAGGATCACAGTAATAATATATTTGAATTGAATCTTCCAATATTGTATGGGTTTCAGTGGCCAACATACATGGATTATACGTATCCTTCCACATCAATAAATAAACAATGAATACGTGAAAGCATTTAACATGACATCTAAATAAATAAAGCTATACTAATTTAGATCGGCCAATACATCTTTATACGACGCGTTAGAGAGGGTCACTTATCAATTAATAAATAAATAATTCATGATCCCACGTATTGGAATATTGGCTCAATGAATTTATTACTATGTTATTGGCTAGCGACTCGATATGGCCAATTGCTTTTTATTTGTGTTCGTTGACATTATGACACTATTCTTCTGCGTGCATATTTGCATAAAGTATTAAGTTTCTTCGACTTTAACCGGTTAAGTATGAGAGATTATTTATTTGCTTTTACGTTGGTTTATGTTAATATTTTCATATGATACTTTAATGTTGCTTTTTAATTGGATGGCTTATAAATAAGCAGAGACAAAAATATGCGTGAATAAGCCACTTTTAGAGGGAATTAAACTCTTACTCTCCTTTTTATAATATTGAAATATACAAAGAAAGGATGAGATCAATTTCTCGTACAGTGGTAATAATGTTAATTTTCTAAAAAGATTTTATAAGCTATTATTGAATAAGCCGTTGGTCTTAAATGTTTTAGGTATCGCTACAACTGATTGCGTTAAAAACAATCGTAATTTTTAACACAGAGTTTATTTTTTTGTGGATAAACTAATAATATCATTAGTATAGTAAAAAATACACGAAAATAATTCACAACGTCCTAATGTAAAAGCGACACTATCTAACCCTAACACCAGTGCTGGTTAATTTGCAGACAAACGCTGTACTATGAAGATATTCTCGAGCGAAACTCACTCGCTATCCACAGAAAGGGCTAAGTAAATCTCATATGTAAATTATAAATTGGACACCCGGTGCAAGTCACAAGCGAATTTAGAGTCAATTATTGTCAATGACACACGCATTTTTATTTATAAAAATCTAAATATTCGATCAAGAAGATTACTTTTTTCGAGTGGGTAATCTTCCAAAGACATAGTAACTACGTATATTATAAGTACTATTATGTCTTCTGTGCAGTAAATCGAACTTCGAGGTTGAGAAGATGAGCCAACTAATGGTAAATGACCATCATCGGCCAGGGACAAGAAAAGTAACGGATAAAAGCAAAGTACTTTTCAAAAGCCGCTTAATTTACGCCACCATAATGTATAAGTTTAACCCTTCACCACGACAAAAGCCAAATGAGCATATTTTTGAGCTGTGCGTCGCGTGAAATGAGTCGGTTCCATACTAACAACTCATTTTGCGTCTCCGTGTGGTACAATGAAGACTTGACTATGAAAGCGAATGTACGTAACGTTAAATATAAGCTCGTTTGGCCTGACCCTTATTAACAACTTTCGTAATTTCGAGCTCTGAATAATCTGTCAATGAAAGCAAAGGTAAACACTCAATAGCTTAAAATTACATAACACTTTTTTAAGTTGAAGGACACTTCTTCATCAAATATGTATTTTTTGGCGGCGCCATAACCTATATCTCAGGTGTGTCATGTTGTTAACTAGGGACCAGGTTCGATTTAAGGTTGAACAACTCTTTCTCTTTTAACTTGCGCCATACACGAAGCAACTCGGATAGATCGGCTGCCTGACGATTATGCATATTAGTTGCCAAGTATTACCAACTTTATCCCAAGCTCGAGATTTTAGGAACCAACGTGAATTAACAATACAAAACAAAAAGAGAAATTTCAGATTTAGGTCACTTTTGAATTTCTTTGAACGAAAAATACAGTTTTATCTACTAAAAAGTTAAAATTTTGTAACTTTGAATATAATGCAAATTTATGCGCTCGTAATAATACCTACTTAGGATTTAGGGTAAGACGGGATTTTTGGTTAATTAAGTCATCATATTAAACATCAAATAAATTATTACACAATTACCTAGATCTTACTTTGATCAAGAACTTCCTACCATAATTGTCATCGAAAGAAACGGCAATAAACTTCCAAGGAGATTTGTTATTACGTATCTAGTACATTATCGTGTTGAAACAGTGTTTATTTAAAAAATATTTATTTCAAATGTAATTTATTATCTGACTTTAGTTCGTGCAAACATAAATTATACAACACAATACCTATCAACGAGACATCCAAGTTAGGCCAGACGCGTTAACCTAAAACCTGGGATTGCCCAAATCCACAGAGATAAGTTATTGCAAGCCAGGTCAGTTAGGTTTTACGTTTAGGTACAGATAAAGAAAAGACGTGACACAATCAACACGATATGAGAAAAGGACGTAAAGTTGTACAAAGGGTTAACTAGATTTTGTTTCTAGTTACAGTAACATTTGGGTTTTAGATCTCTTGTGGTAGTTGGTACGGTATTTAGTACTAGAGAGCTTTGCCCGCGGGTTTGACTGCGTTTTCCGGGATAATAAGTACACCAATATCATAATAATAGACCATGGTCTGGAATAAAATAATAGGATACTTATTATCCTGGAAAACGCGGGCAGAGCTGGTATCAAGTATACGTATTCATATCTGGACGACCGAGCTTTGCTCGGTATTGTAATATTACTTAACAACGCCATGTACTGAAGTAGCTACGTGTCGTTAAAGCAGTTAGGGGCTCCCAATAGTAATAGTATTATTACACACCAATAGATGTCAGGAAGAGTCAATGATATTGTAGCAGTTTTCCATTGCCTGAAAACACGGATAAAACGACATTTTCTAAAGATGAATCCTAGCTAGATCGATTAATCGCCCCCGAATAATTACTCATTTAAAGGTATTAGATGATACTTTTAATCTGCCTACCATGAATTTCGGTCTTCTCTTAGGTGCACATGAATATTTAGTACCACACTTAGTATAACACTATTGAGTAAACTTTCCACGCGCTTTCATGTATTTTCTAATAAAGTGATCTTTCATGTTATTAAGTTTACTATATTCATGATTTATATGCTCAAGAATTAGCTTTAGGAAGGCCGGCAATAATTCCTTTAAACTACATTTCATTAGGCTGCATTGTTTCTTGAAGAAACAGAAAATGGCTTCCAGACCAGCCCACTCTGCACTCTCCTGTCGTCTCTGCGGTAGAAACCGTCGCTCCCAGCTTGGTCCTTACAGTCATGAAAAGAGGTGCCATCCACAAGATGCTGTTTGAATCGTCTGTTATAGATGGAAAGGCCGTAGATAGATAGATTGACTGCATTGTACCTACCCTCGGTATAGTGTGGTAGGTAGAAACTCATCCGCGTCAGCGTTAAAAGTTCTATTCACACCGACTGTACCTGGAATTAAAAAACAAAAATTAGAGCAACGTTTACGCTACGCCAAAATGGTTGGAACCGCTCAATAATTCATCCCAGCAAATGTTTGGGGCGAATGTGTAAATATTTCATCAGACCTGCCTTTCGAACGACCTCTCGCTCACAATTAAAACTTTCAATATTATACCTTACTTACTTTTTAGACGAACACCACATGATAAGTCTATACTATAGAATAGAATAGAATAGAATAGAATAACTTTATTTCATAAGTCAACTGCAATTACAAACAAAAGAAATAAGTAAACTTAAAAACTATGATAATATAGAATTGCAGTCAAACTGTATGAAAAGGGACCGCACTCAGCAATGGCCGCAGAAAAACTACGACCGCTGGTTTTCAGGGCGATCCCGAATTCGCGTGGTTTTGCTTGTGGCGTCCCATTTCATACGATCAAACATACAAACCCGGAAATGCTTAACCTAACACATAACGTGAATTAAACCTTATTCTACTTATCTTAACCTGTTACAATTTAACACATTAGAAAGAAACAATAACAATTACGAAACATGGGGTATCTACCCTCGACGCTTACAACTGGTCCGACCGACGTGACAGAGCATTAGTATTAAGAAAAATAAATAAATGCTGTTCGTATGTGTGTGTGTGTGTGGTTGTGTGCGTGTGTGTGTGTGTGTGTGTGTGTGTGTGTGTGTGCGTGTGCGTGTGTGTGTGTGTGTGTGTGTGTGTGTGTGTGTGCAAAGTGAGTGTGTGTGTTTGTTTTGACGCAATTAATTACTTAACTGATTAGGTACATGTGATTTTTGAAATTTAAGAAGGTGTTCTTTATATACTTTTTTAAATTTTTCGATCGTCTTAATGTCGCGTAGAGGCGGTGGAAGGTTGTTCCAGCACTTCGTAGCGCTATATTTGAAGCTACCACGAAATGCCGCCGAACAGTATCCCGTGTAACACCGACTATATGAAGACGCCCTGGTGTTAAAATGCGTACTGAAGCCACTGAGACAATCCAATTTTTCAAATAAATATGATGGAGATTTATGGTTGATAACTTCGAATAGCAAACAGGCTAAGTGTAGCTGTCTACGGTGCTTCATTTTGAGTATATCTGCGCCATTAAGATAAGGTGTAACGTGAGCTCTGGGTGGTATATTAAAGCAAAACCTTGCACAAGCATTTTGAACCCGCTGTATCAGGTTCTGCGAACGCACTAGAAGTCTGGGGCCGATTACAGTATCAGCATAATTTAATTTAGACAGTACTAATGTCTCACATAATTTAATACGGAGATCTTCGCCTAGGTACTCTCTAAACCTATACAGCACTTTTAGTCGGAAAAAGCAGTTTCGAACGACGTTAACAACATGTTTTTCGAATCTGAGTGATTCATCCATAATGACACCCAGGTTTCGTACTTCTGAGACTCTTGCAATATCACTATCACCAAGCTTTATTTTTGGATCGCGCGCGACAATTTTTTTGACTTGCTTATCCGTGCCGGAAATTAAGTAGCTAGTTTTTTGTGGATTTAGGACTAGGGCGTTATTCCGAGACCAATTCAACACACGTTGGAGATCCTCGTTTAGCTTATCCACAGCTGAAATTGTCTCTGATGGATCAAAAGAGATGTATAGCTGTAAGTCGTCAGCGTAGATGTGATACTTACAGTTCTTTATGTTACTTGTTACATCTGAACTGTACAATATAAATAATAAAGGACCCAATATAGAGCCCTGTGCTACACCTCTTTGAATTGGCTTCGATGATGAGGTTTGCTTTTCGCCAGTGAATTCATTATTTAGGACAACGCACTGGGACCTATTTTTGAAGAAACTATCAATCCATTTTACTGTATCTGTGCTGAGCCCATAGTATGATAGCTTAGCCATGAGCAACGGTATATTTATACACTCAAATGCGCGCGAATAATCCAGAAGGACAAGAATAGTACCTTTGCCTGCATCTTGAGCAGTAAGTAAATCATCAACCACGTTAATAAGGGCGGTAGTTGTACTTCTCTTACGCCTGAAACCGGATTGTAAATTGGGGAGGATATCGTTAGAATTAAGGTAATGTGTTAATTGATAAGATACTATACCTATTAATCTAATTTTTCCCAAAATAACAGACTTCAAAGGACTTCAAAAAACATAGGTTTAAATAACCACATGTATACCTATAATACTTGAAGAGTTCCGTAAATTCCTTATGAGATCCATCATCAGAAAAAAATGGGACCAATCTAGCAGCATTTCATTGCGAAAGTTGCGAATAAAAACATGAGAGGTGTCAAGGGACACCCGGATGGAATGAAGTGTCTTGTCAGAGCGACAGTGATAGATTTATTCTATCCCTGTCGGTCTTCCGCACATTAATTGGTATGACAAGAGAAATAGCAATAATAACTTAATGTGCATGATTGTAATATAGATATCCCTGTTGTGCCTATGCTAAATACCGAAGGGTAAATAAGACAGCCACATACTGTGATTGTACTGTCACACCCTCGAAGACTTCTGGTCGCCTAGTAACTCGCTTTAATTAATAAACGACGGCAAAAAGTGTCGTTACAACTTTTCGTCCCAATTTTTTCCGCCTAGCCCCCTTTCGCAACGCGCGATAAGGAACTTCGTTCCAAAAAAATATCATCGAAATCGGTTAAAAATGAAGTTCTGAAGTAACAAACTTAAAAAAAGTATCGAAATGATAACCTCCTTTCTGAAGTCAGTTAAAAAGAACAAATGATACAAATAAACCAATCAACATGTTATAAGACTCGTCTCATAACTATTCTAGAAGTACAAACGGTATAAAATAAACCAATAACGTGTGATTCCCTCAGGGTTTCTTTTTCTGTGTAAGAGCACTGTTCACTTTGTACAGCCACTTGGACGTGGACGTCTATGGATGTACAGTGCCTCCAACTTATCTGTGAACTGAGGGAGGGCGCTGTTGGATGCATTGGACCCAATCACTGGACGCAATTCGAGACGTAGTAAATGTCAATGAATGAACACAAAGAACTTATGAATGGGGCGGCATTAGTTCCAATTTTCGCCACTTCACAGATAAGTTGGGTGTACTGTAACATAGATTTATATGTCGTGTAGATATCATATTACATCAGTAGAATTAACGATTTGGCTTAGAATATTTGTGAAAATATTTTCCAACAACTTAATTTACTTATATACCTATTTCCGTAGCTTCATAAATTTAAAACATAAATCAATTTACATATTTATATCTAAGAGGGTTTAACAATATACTCCACAACAAGTTAACTTTATAGAAAACCTTAAGAATAAAACCTGCTGCAGTTTCTTACAATGAAAAATCGCTCCTTATTAAATTCAAGAATACAGTAACCAACTGCAGCTTCAGACCTATTCAAGTGACTTCAAAGCAGTCCTTGAGATGCCGTAAAATTCCCCGTTTTAAATTTCCACGTTTGCAATTACGTGATAAAGAAGTGCAAAGAAGCTTATTAAAAATCAGACGCGTGACACAAGCGCCCGTAATGCCCAGAGCACTATCATTAAATTCATGAGGTCTTTAATCCAAAAAGAAATCCACCAGAATCCCAAATCGAGGGTCTTTTGAGCGACTTCAAAGTTAAATAACCCCTGCGTAAGGTTGACGGGGTCCGCGGTCCAAAAACTGCATTTTGCACCTAAACGCGTCACAATAAAATACATTTTGACCCGGCCACTCCAACAATCCAAGAAACAAATGTTCACCCGTGCAATTTAGACGGTATATCCGGCAACACGGGTTACATTTTAAGTTAACAAATATTTAAATTTATTCATCGCGAGCACCGTACTAAAATGGACTTTAAAACGTTATAGTTTAAGTCGAACGTGACTGTGATGATTCGGAATCTGTCAGGGGTACTCAACCACACCGCGATTTTTCAACGCGGCCCGCTGAATGACGTCTGTATATTTTACTAGTTAAGTGACAGATGGGTGAGGGCTGCAAACTATTTATTGTGCCATTACAGTTCGGTTGCCAAATGCGGAGTGAGAGTTTGGGGCTGACAGTTGAAAATTGCGCTCTTACTCAAACGACCGCTTATTGTATCGCGGATTATATTATGTTACGGTAATGCTTAGTGTGCTCGTTTCGAGTTCGTTAATAAGCATCCGTTAACGTCACACTCCCGAATATGTGTGTGTGTGTAGTCGAAAAGCTACGCATGTCTCGTGAGATTTATTGTTCGATAGTAACTATTGCAAATAGTCCCTCGCGCTCTGCGGTCGAAATTCGACATAACATTAACACTCATAATGACATAGAGAATAGTTAGAGAGAGAGTTAGAGATGATCTATTTTTGTAATAAATATAAGTTTTATTTTTTAAAAGATGTGCTGAGGAGTTTCTTTACGGCTTTTCTTCTCCTCCATGACAAAACACCTTTGCGAAAAGCTGGTAAATAAAAAAAATGACGCGCATAAGTGTATCAGTGATACCTACATGAATAAAAAAGATTATTTCATTTCATTTCACACACATACTTTCTACTTCTCTTCTATCTTTCTATTCTTTCTTTACTGTGTTTGAAAATTCTAGCTAAACCTAGAATTCTATTTGACGGTCAAAAATATATAAATCCAAATGACATTATTTACAGAAAGGAAGTCAGACTCCTTCATAAAATCACACACAGCGTGGTTGAGCGTGATAATAATAATAATAATAATAATAATAATAATAATAATAATAATAATAATAATAATAATAATAATAATAATAATAATAATAATAATAATAATAATAATAATAATAATAATAATAATAATAATAATAATAATAATAATAATAATAATAATAATAATAATAATAAACGCTAACACACTCATACCCCCGCAGTAGGTTATTACCTGTGTCACGGGTGGCATGGACTACACATAACACATCACAATCACACCCATGACCCGAGTACAAATATTTATCTGTCACATAAATATCTGCCCCGGCCGGGAATCGAACCCGGGACCCCTCGCTTCGCAGGCAGGGTCGCTACCAACTAGGCTACAGGGTCGTCACGGTCGTCGTGATCACGTAACGTGCGAATTACTATAAGAATGTATTGAAGACGCAACCATCGTGAAGCTTGGCGTGTCATCACGCCACGCCACGCTATCTGACATGGGCTTTAGAAATAGAGGTGATTGGAAATAAAACCTATCGTAGATTTTACTTAAACTCAAGGTAAACCACCAAACAGATATTTGACGAATGTTAAATATAATAACAATACAATTTTACCAAACCCGTATTTGTTTGGAAAGCTATCTGTTGGGCGGCGTTATAGCGGTTTTATTTGTCGCGTATTGACGGACAATAAAACGGGCCGAAAAGCAATTTGTTTTTATTGTCTCAGGCCTGGTATAAATTTCAATCTATTTATGATGAACGTAAACATAAAAAGTTGGCGACGCCTGTAGCGGGAAGGGGTGTTAAACTCAATGCGTATCGTTTCCCGGATTTGAGGTGGTGATAATAACCTACCTTTATTATTTGAATCGAATCTGCATCGTGTATTCTTTTAGGAATTTATAAATATATCACTTAGGTAGATTAAAAGATACGTAAGTGTGAACAGATAAAATTAATGACTATAGCTCTACACTAGGCTCTACACTTCCCTCTGTCTTTGGTACCACGGAAAACACAAGAAGACAAGAACTCATACCCAGACCATACCAGACCGACAGGATTTTTGTCATTTTTCTGCCAATTTAGGAATCGAACCCAGGACTCTCTATTACCAGCTTGGCAGTAAAAATAACTTGTAAGTACATGATACTAACATAACGCGTATCAATATTGTCATATCCATTTCTGATTAGGTAAACTTAATACATACCTGTTGTATATTAATAAAGATATGACACAAGTCCTCAAAGAATTATTACAAGAATTAATATTAAATTTTGTTAACTCTTAACAATTTACATTGTAATTGAAGCGTTGCAAAGATGAAAAATGTCCTAACATTCTCTTTTAATTAGACGTCCCATGAAATATGACATCATGAAGCGAGCGAAGCGACGTTATTAAATGTAAAATTTATAGACACCGTGAAGAGCACTTATCAGGCGTGACTGTCGATTCAGATAACGATGTGATACTTCAACTCCCCCGAATTGTGGATGATACTCGAGTTATACACCTATGAATGATATATACATCGTTTTTCTGTTTTACCGACGCGATAAAAATCTTTACCAGGTACGTATCGATGCGTAACCCTTCATAGGATCTATTTTACTAACTGACAACACAGGCACAGTGAATCTAGAAGCATAAAGCAAATAGGGTAATACTCGTATAATATACGAAAGGATTTTTGAAAAATCATCTCCTATTTTAACAATAAGGGAAAAAAATTATATAAGTATAAAGATTATATAATATAAAGATTCTTTCTTCTGATTAATTCTTTCTTTTTCTTCTTCTTTCTTGGCCGGCAACACATCAGTGATACCTTTGGTGTAGCTGATGTCCACGGGCGACGATAGCCACTTACCGTCAGGTGGATCGTCAGCTCGTTTGCCGGCTATTTCCATTTAAAAAAAAACATATTTCTGCGGATGAGGTCGATGGCACTAGCTCGTGAAATATAAAGGGGTTGAGAATCAGTGACATCTATTATTCTCCTCTATTTATGAACTCATTCCTTTATCAATTAAATTAACGAAACAAAAAGCTGGGACGCTTTTTGGCGCTTGAGGGTAAGTGGCGGAGAAGTCTAAGATGGCGTCCGCACTAATTTATTGTAGTAAAAGCTTATTAAGTCTTCTTGAAGCCGCCCACAACAAAAGCGAGAACTGAAGATTTATTAAATGTATTATAGTATAGTGATTTTGATCGACTGTTCATTTTCGGATAATATAGAAAAATTTGATAACTCATGCCTATTTTTTTTTGTTCGAATTTTTCGAAACGTGTAATATGCGAGTTGCTCCTATTTTTAGCCGAAAAGGAAATATTAAACCAGTGATTGACTAAAAGACTTAGCTTGGGAATAAACAACAGTAACTGTTAATAACGCACATTTCTGAAAACAATAGCATAATAACTTCAAACATATCTTGAGAAATACCAGCATGACATAAAAAAATCTGTAATAGCGTTTCATATCTTTATTTAATTACGATATCTGTATTATAATATTTAGTCTTAAGTTTTAATGTGCAGTGGTCTGTAATTGATTCGAAATTTGTGTACATTATTATGTAATTGTACTTTGCAAAACTTAGCATTATGATTATTCCTATTTTAGTTCTATAGTAAAACTCAAAGTATATTTTTTCTCTACATAGAATAATTTTTTTTATAATTTCTATCACAAGGCACTTCTATAGGGTTTTTCATTAAGAGCGCTCGAACTTTGAAATGTAATAAAATAACCTGTTTAAGTAATATTGCTACAATTTTTATTTTGTTTTAAAGAACATTCGATGACATTATGTGTGGAATATAATTTCAGTTAAATGGCCGCCGCGACTCCGCTGTAGGGGGTGAATCCTGGTATTCCAATTTTGGACGATATTTTCGCATAAATGGGGCTCAATTTCACGAAGAACGCGATTTATGTTGGCCTTCAAGGCTGCAATTATCTGTGGTTTGTCAGCATAGACCAGAGATTCCACGTAGCCCCACAGAAAGTAGTCGAGCGGTGTTAATCACACGATCTCGGTGGCCAGTTGATGTCACTACCGCGCGAGATGATGAAGCCCTCGAACTTCTCATCCAATAAATTTAATGTTTCCCGTGCAGTATGGCAAGTGGCGCCATCTTGTTGGAACCGCATGTTTGTGAGATCCATACCGTCTATACTAGACCATAAAAAATTGTTATCATCGTGCAATATCGGTCGCCATTGACAGTGAGCGTGGCTCCTTGCGCATCTTCAAAGAAATAAGGGCCGATGATGCCGCCGGACCAAAATCCACACCAAACAGTAACTTTTTCGAAGTGTAGAGGCACCTGATGAATCTCCAGTGGATTTTCATCTCTCCAAATCCGGAAAATTTGATTGATAACAAAGTCACTCCAACAGAAATGAGCCTCATCACTGAAGATGGTTTTTTTTCCGAAAGCAGGGTCAGCCGCCAAGTGCTAATAAATAAATATATAATAATAAATAATAAATTTTAAACAATTTCTACGCGTTGTTGAAGAGTACAGCGATTCACGGAGAATTGTCACGACTAAATATGTGTTCCCGCCAAATTTGACAGCTATCACTTTACCAAGATGGCTGCTATACGTTGTCAAAGTTCGAGCGTCCCTATTGAAAAACCCACTATAACGAGTTTCAACTAGTATTATAAATTAATAACTTACACGTTCACAAATCTGCTACATTTGACGACCAAAACTGGAGCACAAATGTTTATGTCACATTTATGCTCCGGCAGGTATCGAACCCGCGACCGACAGTCTCATCAACCGCGTCAGCGTAATCAATCGTTACAACACAAATCGTAAATCTTCTCAAACTAAACTCAGCACAAATTCTCTTCGAGGAAACACCTTAGTTTCTTCACAGCAACAGCAGGATATTGCTTCTTCTCCAATCATTTGGCTTAGCACATCGCACAAAGGATTATAGTCCTTATTAACAAGGTGGTAAGTGTCAAAGTCGCGTTAATTATGTCGTTCACTATCAGTTCCACGAGGTTGGGCTGAAGCACTGAGGACTCGTTTCGATACTGATATTGACAGTCATTAGTTTGACTGTGACTGCTGTTAGGTACGTGTTGGACTGTAATAGAAAAGAGAGTCAGCGATAAAATTATTATCTTTATCATTTTCTTGTACTAATAAGTTTTTATAGTACGCTAAAGGGCTTAGCTTTTATTTAAAACAAAGTAAATTAGTACCTGCGAAGCGAGGGGTCCCGTCCCGGGTTCGATTCCCGGCCGGGGCAGATATTTACACATGTGACAGATAAATATTTGTACTCGAATCATGGGTGTTATTGTGACGTGTTATGTATGTGTCGTCCATGCCACCCGCGACACAGTTAAAAAAACCTACAGCGGGGGTATGAGTGTGCAAGCGTTTATTGTTTTTATTTATTGTTGATTGTATTTATCTATTTTTTAATACATTGATTGCAGAGCTATAACATGAATTGGAACGCTGATCCGACGACATTGGGCTCGAATGGTAGAATGCAAAGCAATGAAGAATATAAAAGCTTGTTTGGAAAATAAATTAATAATTGTGAGTATTTAAGCAGTGTAATTGAAGCAATTTCGACTGTTCGCGTATCGCCTCTCGACTGCAGTGTGACAACCGGATTGTGACTTCGACAAAACATCGTTCCTTAACGACCGAGATGTATTAATTATTTCTACGCCATTTAATAAGAAAGAAGAAAGAAAATCGTTTACGGATGGAGCCAACTATTTGTTTTTATTCACTAACGCCCCAACTCAGAGTCACTAACGGTTACTTTAATCGCTCCTTAGTAAAGAATCACCATACTAATCGTGTACTAAGGAGGGATTTAAGTAACCATTACTGACTCTGAGTTGGGGCGTTAAAGTAACTTGATAAACGAACTTAATAGGTAAATTATTGTATACTCGTACATACAGGTGGGGTGGTAAGTGACCACCGGCGACATAAAGTCCAGTTTAGACGTATTAAGTAGTTAAGTAAATTTTAAGTGAATAATTTTTAATGCGCGTCCAAACGTAATAATTTAGTAAAGCTCTTTAGTTCATACAATTCTTCACAACCTACTTACATTACTTAAGCATTTTACTAAATTTTAACTCAAAAGTCCTGTCCAAACGTGTTAAGTGATAAGCCCCGCCCACCTACTTAACAGAAAATAGAAAAAAATCTAAATTACTTGTTTACTTGCGTACTAAATTTTAACTACTAAATTGTACGTTTACACGTATTAATTTACTTAAAATTTTGTTAACCACTTAATAAGTGTAAACCGAACATTAGTGACATTATCACATACGCGTTGCCGGCCGAATAAATAAGTTTCAATTTCTGTTCTCGGTCTGTGTGTGTGTTCTTGTCTTTGTGTCACCTATAGCACCGGACACAGGGAATAGAGTGGGTAGTGTTTATTTATTTATTTGTTTATCATGGGCTGTCAGCGAACTTAACTTTACTTCAATCGAACTTAAACACAATGACTCATGATAGTCATAATTACCGTTGTTAGTGATCTTAAAAAGAAATTCGAAAAGAAAGAGAAGAAAAAGAAAATCTCTCTCAGAATAGTTACTTCGAAGTTAAACCACTATTTCTTCTGTGGTTGAACGTTAAATTCAATTTTACCGAATGAAGTTCTAGGTGTAGAAAAATGTCGCTTAGTTAAACAAGCAATCTTAATACCGTTTACCTGAGGCACTCCTCAACGCACCCTAAGTATATTTTAATGCCCTTCTGAACTGAAATCGAATTAAAATCAAGTCATCCAAGCGTAACGATAGACGCAAATCTTAGCTCGCGCCCTTCCCCGTACGCCCAATCAGGCGTAGAACCCGACGCGCATACAAAACATCTACAATTTACACTTACTTCCTACTTGATTCTTATTACAAGGGAGTAGAATACTATTTCCATTAACTAAACATCAAGTTTGTCGGTGCCATAGAGTAGGAAATAAAACAGACAAGTCTGGACGTACTTGTAGTTAATTTAAAATGAAAGCATCGAGTGAATGAAGAGATGAATGCAAGACTCGTTCTCGGTTCGTTGAATTTGATGTTATGGGAAAATTAAGATATTTATTATAATCGAATAAGAACGTGCTCCCACTTAATATTATTGTTATAAACTGTATTTATAATTATTTCATATAATATTAATACGTTAATTATAAAAGTTATTAATACGTTATGTTATTGTTATAACGTATATTATATCCTAAATATACGTTATAACAATAACATAACGCAACCCCGCGTGTCTTTTTAAAGTAGAAGATATATTTATTTCTTAAGACTACAAATATCAAGTAACTAATGTAAAATGTAACTAATCATCTTATCTATGTATGTATATAAAACAAAAAAAAAGTTTATTTATTTATTTAATAACTTTTCGGGAAAGTAAAAGCTACATAAATAAATTAAATAGGTAACAATGGCCAATTAAAAGTTTCCACTTAAAAGTAATCTAATAAATGTATGGTACATACAGACCGTGCGACCAAAACCAAAAACAAATACTTAACAATTAGCTATAAAATTTACATGCTAAATTTTGTACGTATGTCCTATAGACTCAAACCATCCAACCGATATGCCTCAAAATGGTTTCATTTGAAAGGCAATACTCCTAAGGTGGTTTGAAACCACTAAAAATGCATTATGTACATTCGGTCCATTAATAAAGTCGATTTTACACTTTTCCCTTACAAAAATTTGAAGACAATAAGTAAAGATCGCATCAACGTCAACACAAAAACACTTGATCTGTAATTCTCATCAGAATTTTTTAGCGTAGTGGAACACAATCATCTTGTTTTGTAATAAAATAGAAAATATGCTGACATCAAAAACCAAAAAAATATATACGACTAATGTTTTAAAAAATGAAGATAGATAGACTGAACTTATTTTGTCGACTCACGCTGCACTCAGAAAATCCTTTGATGCGTTACACATACTTTAAGCGCATTTGATCCACGCATGACTTTTATATTCGTTGACCCTTCTGTTCCCAAATCTTTGGCTCCCTTAGGATTTCGCATTAGGGTGTTCGCTTGACGGAGGGGGTCGTTGCGTGCTTATGTTTTTAATGTCCGTGCTGGCTATAGAATAACTATTCTCTGTATTGTTACAAGTATGACAATGGTTTATGCTTTATCTAGAGCTGTGAGGGGACAGTAATATTGCTATGTTATAGATATCATAATATTCAGAGATAAGCTTGACGTCCTGACAAAGACTACAAAAAGGGAATTATTTAGGAGGTAATATTTGCAAAAGATGGTTTAAAAGTAAAAGGGATGGAGATTGAAGAAAATGCGTTGACGTTTGATAGTATCGACTTATTAGACAAAAGAGAAAAGACGAACCCCCTTATTCATAAAGCAAGCAAAGTTACTGAAGGCATATAAAGTGTTTTGTTTCTTTCACTGTTATGAAAAACGATAAAGATAAAACACATTATAACAGTGCAATAGCTAATAAGGATTTGTTAAGCGTTTATGAATAAGGCGGGAAAGTAACAAGGTCAAAATTAAGGGGAGTGTTGGACGGAAACGCGCTAGATGGACCAATATAGACCAAATTGGCTTCGTCATAACCGAGAGGATTTGAGAATTAACAGTTGATGAGGAAGACAACACGAAGGGGTGTAAGACCGTTTTACAGGAGACAGGTTCTGCAAACACTAATGAGATTTAGAATGATTTTTGTATTGATTTGTGGGTATGTATCATCAATCTTTCAAGTGCTTTCTTTCTTTTCCTTCTCTCTTTCTTGGCCGGTAACGTATCAGCGATGCCGGTGTTGCTGATATCCATGGGCGACGATAGCCACTTACCATCAGGTGGATCGTCAGCTCGTTTGCCGTTTATTTCCATAAAAAAATCTTGTTTTGATGTCTCGATAAAACTTACGTAGTCCTAAAATCACATAACTTAGTGACATAAATTTTAGCTTCACAATTTTAAGTCAGCTATTTCATAAACGAAGCTACTCGCCATTCTAAAGTATAAACTGCTTTAGAAGAATTTAATCTTGGTAGCATCAATATACTTTAAGAACTTTTAAATTTTTACTTCCACTTTTAAAGACATTGAATCGCCTATTCATCGTGCAATTTAAACTTCGGTGAATATGTGATGATAAATATGATCTAAGTTTAATGTGATTGTGTTGTCATGATTGTGCTAAAATTGTTCATGAAAAATATATTATGATATGAGATTTAAACTAATTTTTAAGTAAAGAAAATCTTTGTAATAAGTTAAGATAATAATATACGTCGTCATGAGTTACGTATACTATATTTTATGAAGTGCGCAAGTATTATGATCAAAGTATGATGAGAAGTTAGCCAAAAGTTTTCTTACCTCTATGATGACCAATTTTAATTTAATTTGAATAAAAAATTATACAAAGCACTAGGTCGACAGATAACGTGGATGTCTTCAAGAAAAGAGTGAATAGGCTTTTTCTAAGTTAATGTGCTCACCATCTTGGACCACATCAACACTTACCATCAGGTGGGATTGTGGTCAAGCATTAACTTATTCGTGTAAAAAAAACTCTTCAATATTGAAACAGGAATGGCTAAAAATAAAACAGCCTACACGAATTCATTAATGGATATAAGGCTCCAAAAACATTTACTTAAGACAGAAATAGAAGACTTAGGAAGACAAAAATATCCATCTATTTATGTTTTCAGCAACACAACGTTAAAAGCCTCATGGGTTATCGTTCACGGCTCGTAACAGTTCTTTCCGACCATGTTTCACGTTAACAACGCACGTAAATTCCTCCGATCCTACTTCCGGACTGTATTCTATAAATCACTGAGTCTTGGAAACCACAGAAATAAGGCTCGTCACTGCACTTACCCCCATCTCAGAGTCACTAACGGTTACTTAAATCGCTCCGTAGTACAGAATTTGTATGGTGATTCTTTACTAAGGAGCGATTAAAGTAACCGTTAGTGACTCTGAGTTGGGGCGTTAGTCAAATTATTTATGTATAGCACCTCTAACAACTTCTCAGAGCCTACTTATATTATTGTATAAGTTTATATGGATGTAAGTTACTCTTTCACACGAAACCTACTGAACGGATTTTCATGATTTTTTAACCGACTTGAAAAAAAGGAGGAGGTTCTCAATTCGACTGTATTTTTTTATTTTATTTTTATTTTTTATGTTTGTTACCTTACCTCAGAACTTTGGACTGGGCGAACCGATTTTGATGATTATTTTTTTTATCGAAAGCTGGTGGCTGTCATGTGGTCCTATATAAATTTTATTGAGATCTGACAATGGCATCCATGATAAAATCATATAAGTCTTAAATTTGTATTAAGTAAGCGCGACAAATGGACGAATAACTCAATATGACGCCAACCGATTTCGATGATTCTTTTTTTAATCGAAAGCAGGTGCTTGTCACGTAATCCCACATAAATTTGAACGAGATCTGACAAGTAGTTTTAGAGTAACTTTGAAGTCGGTTATTTTTTGTTAGTAAAATTTAGATTATAGAATATACCTACGTATGTCTATCTGATCTACATACGATATACAATCTACATCATGATGTGGAATAAGTCATAGGGTAGGTACTTATCCCGGAAAATGAAAGAAAACATTTTACGATTAATACGAAGGAAAGATTAGACTGATTGTTAATGAAGAAGAAGAGAAGGCTCTTATATATAACACTCTGTTCATATTAATAGAATTTCTATTATTAGATATTTTTACAAATAAAAAGGAACGATCCCTGTGACGCAAACCAGCCATTGTAATTATACTTGAAAATAGGATTGATATTTAAAAAAACATTTTTTAAAACAAGCTTTTAAAAGATACCTGTTATAGCGTAGCATAACATTCTATATCCACTATAAAATCTATTTCCGATTTTGAAAACGAGTTTTCCACGACGAATAGCATAACATAAAGTATAAGCCTGCTATTAAATATCATAACATTTTAGTGGGGCTCCGGTAACGTATCATTACACTATTAATAATTAAAACACGGGTAGTTAGAGGTCGCTCCGGGCCGGTAGTTACACATACATTTAATTTATTTAGGCTTTGAATAGGGTTTCATTAACATACGCTGTTTGGAATACACGAATTCATTTAATTCTATTTCATCACATGATACCATTGACGAAACTTGATTAATGTGAAAATGAACGGGAAATTTCGTTACTATTATAATAATCATGTAATTATTTTAGAGCTGCGGCTTACCGTGAATCGGAGAGGCATTGGTTTACAATTAACGTATGTAAAATGTACTTACATATGACAATCTATAGACGCTGGACAAGTGAAGACAGATTTGTATTCAGTTAACACCTAATAAAATTCGTAACAATATAAGGAAGCAATGTATTTTTGTAGCGGTAGATGACCTATGCCCCTCACAGGAGGAGACCCGAACCCAGCTGTGGGACATAATGTGCTGGGATGATGAAGCTTTAGACATACAAGCCAAGTTAAGATTACTATCTTCTACGTACAGCCACACGAACTCCATAGACATACACACACGCCACAGATATAAACACACATACAATAAAGAAACACACACACACACACACACACACACACACACACACACACACACACACACACACACACACACACACACACACACACACACACACACACACAAGAATGCATGCCGGACACAAACCTTAACTTAGTTTAGTATTTAAGTTTCTCATTTTAAGTGATGTAAAATCTTATGAGAAACGAGTAACCGCCCTCGCTTTACTTCGGTTTTCTTAGGATCCCTAAGTTTTATTAAGGATCCCTAATTTTTTAAAAAATATAACATAGCCTATGTCACTCGGGGATAGTGTAGCTTCCCAACAGTGCAATAATTTTTCAAATCGGTTCAGTAGTTTCGGAGCCTATTCAATGCAAACAAACAATTAAATCTTTCCTCTTTATAATATTAGTATAGATAAAGATACTTTAAACCGAACTCCATCATACCTTACTTGTTTCAAAATCCGCATCATAAATCCTGCCAGTCGTAAGTCTCACAGCATATGAAATACATTTTAATACCACTAAAATGACTCCTTCACGACGCTCCCCAGTATGCTAATGTAAGGATCAATCTCCTGCTTCGCGGAGCTAGATCTAGGCTGTCAGGGAGTCTGACGGTTACAAATAGAATCGCCGGCTACTGAACTTCTTGAGATTGCATTGCTTATCCAACCCGATTTAAGAGTCATTCAAATTACGTCACTCAGATGTGTTTGGATCAGCGTTTTATTGGAAGTTGCTATTGACATTTCTTCTCATCATAACGCATCTCTTGGTAAAAGTAGAATTTATAGAAGTATAAAATAAGTATGTCTGTATAAGTACATAAAACATATGAATTCCGATAACTCAGAAGGTTTGAGTCTCATCCTGCTTGGAAGATCAGAATTGTAATCCTGTAAGCAGATTTTTTTTATGCTTTTGGCAGGCAAACGAGCAGACGGGTCACCTGATGGTAAGTGATCACCGCCGCCCATGGACATTAGCAACACTGGGGGCGTCACCAACGCGTTGCCGGCCAAGAAAATGACGATAGACCCGCTTCTTGAAGGAACCCATGTCATAGTTACAACAAAAAAGTGAGTTTTGTTTTGAAATTCTTCATTAAGATTTTGAAAAGGTATTAGGGAAGTTGTTTCAAAAGCAATAATTAATCCTTATTTAACCTATTGTTAAAACACATCTACAGCACCTTATCGCGTATTTGAATAACTGTTCCCTTCACACCTCTTGAGAAGTCATTGAACCCGCACCCCTCTGAATAGGGTTGCCACTTGCAATTGTTTAGATGTTCGAATTGCCACGATATTTTTGGTTACAAAAGATTAGGGTTGTTTTGTTGCAAATTACTGGTTTCTGTGATCACTCAGTAACATAATTCGTTTTGTTTAATTGTTATTTCTCTAACGTTCACTAGACAAGCTCGCAATCTAAGCAAGCCAGTTTGAGGTTTTTTCCCGAAAACGCAAAGCGCCCTTAGAAATTATGGCTCGTTTGATTTCTGACCGAAGCATAGTTATGCAAATGCATTACGAAACGCTTCATCTGTCTTAAAACTCAAAATGTTTTTTTTATTAAGATATTTTAATCCTTCCTGATGTTAAGCTTCCGTGGAGTCCTCGTAAGCATTTAATTACCGACCTTCACTACCTCAAACAAAACAATCCGAACACACTGCAACAAACAGATTCCAACACAAATCACAAATACATAATATCACCACTAATTGGCATTTCGCGTTCAATACGAGGTCGGCACTGGCACGCGACGCGTTTTGCCCGAATATCTGACAAATACGTTGGATTCAGTTTCGTGTATCCGACGCCGTTCCTACGCGCTACACATTTCAATTGACATTTGTTCTGCTGAAATATGTGTTACTGAGGTATTAGAATGGTTTTCACTTTGAGCATTACCTATAATATGAATCAATATACGCTTACATACACAAAATCATGTCATGATATGAATAACGCTCTACCCGGGTGTTCCGGGATAATGATATGTCCTATTCCAAAATCTGTGCTAAATTGCAAGAAAATGCGACTTGCAAATGCGACAGAAAATAGATATGAACGAAAGAAGATAATGAAACTTAGAAGAACGATAAAGCGAATTCAGCTCTCTGCCGATAACGCATCGGCGACATCACACACAGTTTAGGTCGATTAAAAACCTCCGCTGCTCTTTCACCGGCTACTTATGAAATAATTCTAGACAAAAAATAACCGACTTCAAAATTAGGGATAACTCAAAAACTACTAGTCATATCTCACTTAAGTAGGACCACATGACAAGCACCAGCTTTCGATTAAAAAAGGAATCAACAAAATCGGTTTACCCAGTCGAAAGTTCTGAGGTAACAAACATAAAAAATACAGTTGAATACCTCCTCCTTTTTAACAGACTTCAAAAAAAGGAGGAGGTTCTCAATTCGAATTGAATACCTCCTCCTTTTTAACCGACTTCAAAAAAAGGAGGAGGTTCTCAATTCGAATTGAATACCTCCTCCTTTTTAACCGACTTCAAAAAAAGGAGGAGGTTCTCAATTCGAATTGAATACCTCCTCCTTTTTAACCGACTTCAAAAAAAGGAGGAGGTTCTCAATTCGAATTGAATACCTCCTCCTTTTTAACCGACTTCAAAAAAAGGAGGAGGTTCTCAATTCGAATTGAATACCTCCTCCTTTTTAACCGACTTCAAAAAAAGGAGGAGGTTTTAAATTCGACTGTGTTTTGTTTTTTTGAAGTCGGTTAAAAACATAAACAATTCTAGAATATTCCATTACCATACAGTAAGCACATTTTCAATACGAATCCCATCACACGGAAGTAATCCAGGAAGCTAATACTTCTATTAGAACAATACAATGGCAGGAGGGTATACGAATTACGCTGATTACCCCACCGCAAATAAGTGTTCCCAACAATATAAGTGAAACAGGCAATCGGATAGGACTTATTGCCATAACTGTACGAGTAGGCCGCGTCGGTAGTGGGTGGATTTGAAAATTGCAACTATGCTATTGATGGTGACAGTAATGGTCGTCAGTTTGCGTATCTATATCACATGGTTGTTATTCAGTATTTTCATTTGAAAATATCTGGAATTACCGTATTGGGGCAGCCTAAAATATAGACAGTTTGGTAATTGGTCGTAAGAATTGTATTATATTATTACTGGTGTTATTATCTTCCCGTGAAGTGAATTTGGCTAGCTATGCTCTTGCTTAAAATTTAAGATTAAGAATCCCTGTATCGTGTGTGCCATGGACAACACACAAAGACAAGAACACACGCACCCATACCGAGAAAAAAAGTTCAAACTCATCATTCAAACCGCCTCGCTGGGAATCGAACCTGCGGCCCTTGGCACGACTATCCGACATGATCACCATTGCGTACATACTTCCATACATATACGTGAACAACCATTTCCAAGTTCATTCCATATGAATGCAAACATCAAAACACGCGTCGGATCGCGTGGGGTCAACAATAGAATTGGCTGTCGGTAATTGTGCCTGGCCTGGGGCCGGCTACCGTGTGTCTGCATTACTGGCCATGTCATGTATTTACTACACTGCTATAGCTCAGGTGTTGCCGACAGTACCGACTCAATTGGTATGCGTGTTGAGGGAGTAATGATACAGATGGTCAATACATTTGTATTACTATAGGTCACTATAGGGCACGGTATACACACACATTCATATCTAGTTGGTCTCCCAAAGGCTTGGGGCTAAGTTCCAATGTTACACACACTTTGTGCGTTATTGACTGGTGCACTTATGAGTTATCCATAATTTCCACCAAGGTGTGTGGAGTCTGCCAGTCCACATCTGGCTGGTGCTGAAGTGCTGAGGCTCTCTTCGTGGTTTCCTCTCACTATGAGGGATACAGGCCATTGATCCCTCAGTAAGGTCTAATAAAATCAGGAGCCTCAGTAAAACCTAAAAGCAAAAGACGTGCAAATAATGCACGTGCATTTTAAAGCCATCTCAAACGCAAACAGCAATAACCAAGAAAGTTGTCAAGCAAAAGTTTGTTCAAAACAAACACAGCATCCGATACTCGAGCTAAGAATTAACACTATGTAGTTGATTAATACAACTTCTGGATTGTAACACCCGCCGAGTATTCTGCGGTGCGCCGAGCTTTGCGTAAAAGTTTACAGCCGCTGGCGGTAACATAGCCCACTTGGCTGACTGGCAGCGAGAAGCGATAAGAGAGTCACTAGCGATATAGTAGAATAAATTTGTCGAATAAAAAAATTAAGAACAATTCTCATCGGAAGCGAGAAGCGATAAGCGATTAGCCAGCGAGATAATAGTATAATTTAATCGAAAATAAAAATGGATTTGTAACTAACTATTATATCCGTTAATAAACAATAATATTAGATATAATAAACTAGTGAATAACCGGCGTGTTTCACTATGCTAAAAAAAATCTAATGAGAATGACAGATCAGTGTTCTTGTGTTAACGTTGACGTTGATGTTGATGGCACCATATTTACATATTATTAATTATTATCTTCAAATTGTTGTGGTAAAAGTGGAAAATCGACTTTATCAATAGACCGAATGTGCCTAATGCGTTGTTTTAGTAGTCTCAAACCACCTTCGAATTATTGTTTTTCAAATGAAACCATTTTGAGGCATATCGGTTGGATGGTTTGAGAGTGTATAATGGAAATCTGTACAAACATTTTTTGTGTTTTATATAATTACTAGCTGCCCGGACAGACTTCGTTCTGTCAAAAGTTTTTTTGAGATGTAAGCTATCCTATCTTTCAAGTTGGATCAAACTGCACACGGTGTGCAAAGATTAAAATCGGTTAAGTAGTTTAGGGAGTCCATCGCGGACAAGCAACGTGACACGTAATTTATACATATTAAGATAATTATATAGATTTAAAGAAAACAGTTGAAGTATATTTCTATGTAAATAATCGTTACAATGACAACTTTGAATCAGAATAGAAATTATATGCACAGAACGAATCTGTCATTACCGACAACAAATCCCTAATTGAATTTACAGCCCATATTGACAGTTCGTGTTGAAAGTTAAGTGTTTATTCAAGAGGTTCATGCAGTAACCTTATGTAACCTTCGTTTCCCGAATTGACTTATTTTGCTACCATAAATCCAACCGACTGGGGCTATAATTTACATACATTACGAATCAGAACCATTCAAGATGTCTCTGCATTACGATTAAAATTTTGTTAGACTTGCTTTAGAATAGGGTGGCTGCGTACTTAGCATTGTTTATGAGCATGCCATAGAGTAGTAATACATAGAATAGCTATGTTGAATATTTTGTGGTGTAAGTCGAGTTTTTTAATATATGGCCCATAAACGTACCTATATCTTAAGGGGTGTTCTTGTTATTTTCGGTTGGATCGAAGTTAGTAGTAAGTTGGCGTATCGTATACTTTTTTGAGTATCTAAATCTAAAAAAATCACACCTAAAAAAGTAAGCAACAACAGTAACATTTGTAATAAATAATACTACTAATTAAAAGCGTCTCCAACGCGATGTGAAAAAGAAAAAAGTGGAGGGCAGTTTATGATATTTTATAGATTCCGCCAAGAAAGTTATTAATCCGTTACATAACTTCTAGCAATAATATTTTTATACCGTTTTGCCAATAGACGTATAAATTGAGTGTAGCAAGGTTAGCCAAATAGTCAGCTTCCGTCTATCATGCGAATCAATACCGCCAGCCCTATTGGCGGCGGCTTTGACGTAACAACAAGTAGGGTTGTCAAATTAATTAATTAAATTAAATTAATTACACAATTACATAACCTTTAATTATCAATAAGTATGTACAATGTACATTTACAAGGTCGGTTATATGAAAAAAAATACCCATATTTTTTCAAATTTTATTTTATTTTAGTTTTATTGTAACAATTTACGTTTATATCCGTCAATTTTCCACGCATGATAATATTTTTTTACCAATATATTGCTCCTTAATTATAAGCTAGTTCTGCCGATTAGATGATGGTAAAAGCATACATTGTATATGCGATGAAGTTATGCCCCCGGTCCCAAAATAAAAAAAAAAACCACTGGATTCTCTGCCAAACAATTATTTTAATATAATAATTAATTTAATCCTGACCTGATGTACACTCAGGTTTTTAACTTCCTGGATAGCACAATTCTCCATATCACTTCATCAGATTGTTATTGTTTTACTCATTCATTCAAACACCGATATCAACACAAAGAAAGGGCAATAGTTCAGTTATTGATGGTTATTCAAAACATTGGAATGACCTTCTGGTTGTTACAAACGAATGCAATTCCCCATACCAGCGCAGCGGAGTCAGCTTTGCAACGTAAGATGGTACCCAGATTACGTATATTAGATTTCTGAGCGCTCCGGATATTCGACATCCGGTTACATATGCCGAATAAGGGCTAGAGCAGACTTGCTTTTATTGTTGCTGGGATTTAAATCTAATACTACTTATATTGCAAAATATTGTGAATGTTTGTGAAGGTGTTTGAATGTCTTTTCATCACGCGCTAAACTAAATGTCATGTCGAAGACAAGAAATTAGGGTAGATTTTATACCGGTTGTATGTTACCCTGGGATGATTGGCTATGTTGCATATACCTACGACTCAAAGGAATAAGAAAAAACATTTTGCTATCATTTATCATTAATAGAATCAAACCCAGGGCTCCTCAGTAAGCAAGCAGGGAGTCACAGTTTAAATGCTAACGGGTAATCACGATTTTTGATAAATCACGTTTCAAATCATAGTCACAGTTATTCAAATTAATTAAATAATTAAATCACCGGTTATTTAGTAATAAGACTATTATGTCTTTAACTCTGTTGCTATTTTAAGTTCTTTCCGTTTTTTTGTATACTGAGGAGTTTTCTATGTATCAATTGGTTTCCTTGGTTTCATTGCCAAAAGTATCTAGTGTGTATAAACCGTAAACGCTACCGACAACCCTGATAGACAGCAAATTTAGCGCCAAATTGCTAGCTGACCCTACATGCTCATTTATTCAAATATGTTTATTTGAACGAAGCCAGCTGATTGGACGGCTGCGGACGGCTCATATAAATCTAGGTAATTGAGAGTTTAAGATCTAGCTCTCAAATCTGAAATAGGGATTTAGAATATACGCTGTTTTATTTGTATAATAACGTTGAATCCCAAGTCGACTTGAATATTATAAGCTATTATAGTCAATAGTACAAGAATAGTTGAGTTGTAGCAGAAGTATAGATACTATGGATTCTAATAATAATAATTTATGGATTTTAAACTTGTGTTCGCTTCGGTTTGATTTGATGCACCAACGTCATTGCTAAATAATAATATGACTTTAGTTAAGGTTCCTGTGTTCAATTCCGATATAAATAAAATAGAAATAAAAATTGCATGCAGTAGTCCTACAGCTGTTAAACTTTTTAACACACAAGGCTAGGAGACAGTAAAGAAAAACCGTCTTCGTGATAATTTCTACAAGTACATAGAAAATAAGAGGCGGTAAAGGATTCAAACTCAGGCCATTCTATGTGATAGATCGATGATGATAACTACTACGCTGTAAATGCTGTAAAAATAATTAATCACAATTATCATATCATTACATAAATTAAAACAATTGGTCCTTGTTATAAAACTCCTAATAGCGCTAACAAATGCAACACTCGTCTACATCTCAAATCAAAACATACGTGTCCCTGTGATCATTCCATAGACAAGATCGACTTTTTACAACTGTGTGGGTCGAAAATAACTCATCTTCAAGACATGCCGACCCTAGATATTAAACTTGTATTTTTATTTTTAGTTTAATCGAAATCGCTCCTTCTGTCTGTCCTGTTTAAATTAGCCCTGACGTTGTTTGCCGAAGCACATAATTTACCATCTCTCATTGATTTCAACCGTTCAAACGATTTTGGACTCTTTGCTAACGTAACTGAGAGTCGATTGTATATTTCGATTGAAGTCTATTACTCTTCTCGGTAAGGACAAAAAGATTGACATATGGCATCTTTTCGTTGTTTTTTCAGTGAGTCAATCTTAGGGACTTGTTGTATTAAAATGGACAGAGTTGCGTGATGAAATCTAGATCGCCAAAATCAACATTGCATGACTGGAAGATTTTGAACCGTAAAAACTGAATATCTACATTCACCGTTACGTCTAGCCATCTATGGAATTCTTTTCGATGAATATAATTTTCATAAAACGTACATTAGGCATCTGGATTAAATTGATAAGATACAATTGAAAGCCATTTAATAATACTTATACTAATAAGCAGGCTCAACAGGTATAATTTTGCCAGACCGAACGAATTACTAGCAAAACAACAAATACATATATGTAAAATCCAGGTGCTGATCTATCCTGGAATAAATCCACTTGAAGGTTATAATCAAGCTTACGACGGCAGAGGACAACATCCGTAGTACATGCTGGGTAATAAAAAAACATCAACAATCGCCTATCGTTCACCGCTGGCAGTGAAACATTCGAGCACGACACTCCGTCAACATTTTGCCTACGACAAGATAATGATGGTATCAAACAGAACATATTCAGACAGATTGATACGTTTGGCGTTTGAAATATTATTTCGGAGTACAAAGACATTGGGAGTAGTGAAAATCAGATATTATTTGACTATAATGACGCCACAACTGAGAAACATTTTGTATTCAAGTAGCTTAATTACAAAGGGATACATATTATGTTGTGGATACCTTTTAGGATATAATCAGGACTTAAGAACTGGTATTTCGTTCGTTGCTTTTATTAAAGAAATACTTTTTTGAAACATATATGTAGAAATAAATAGTTTATTTATTTAGTTTATTAATATTTTTTCTGTCCATCAACTGATTTTAAGCCTCCGTATGTCTGTATGAGTGTCAGTATGTCCGTGTGAGGCACAGAAGCTCCTAAACGAATGAACAAACGATGCGGTGTTTTTTTAATCGAAATCCTTGTCCGAGATAGTTTCAATTTAAGCTATATTTGATAAAGATAAAAGTGAGGGGGTCTTTTAAATTTTTAAGTTATTTTCATCTTTCATTCTTCACTGGAGCAGCGTCGTGGATACTGCATTCCCTAGGCCTCCTCAAAAGTAAAAACCGTACTCAGTAAAAGGCCAATAATGGGCCAGTCATACATAAAAAGCGTATAATCTCAGATTAAAATTAACGACGTTTAAAATGATGTTCCAAACATGCAAATTCTCATATTGTTTATTCTTGCAGCAATTTAACACTGTTTCTATCGAAACGCGTTACGACAGCAACTCAATCTTGTGGAATATTGTCTATTCTATATCCGTATTAGAAAATAACAAGGTTTCGAAAAACAGGAAACAGAATTTTTGTGTTATTGTGTGTTTATTTTGCTCGAGTTGGGTTTATGTGAAGCGGGATAGATTTCGTATTAGAAAAGGGTTGATCCATTTTGTGGATTGACGTTACTCGATTTACCTATTTTATCAGTTTTGCCGTTCCATATCACCTATGTAAAATAACTTTTAAAAGCAAATCTATTAATATATAAATTCAACTTCCGTACGTTTTAGCGGCATAAATTAAAACCTGATGGATTGAGTAGAAATTTTTTGAATCTACTTTTTCACTGGGATTGACAATATGTTTAGTTTTCATACTTCAAAAAAGCGGCCAAGTGCGAGTCGGACTCGCCCATGAAGGGTTCCATAGCAGCAAGTAACATAATATAAAAGTTCTTGTAGTTCGTTGTAACTTTGATCGATGTTTTTTGCGGTTTACGATTTATGACGTATGTATTAAAAAAAAAACTACTTATTAGATCTCGTTCAAATCAATTTTCGTTGGAAGTTTGCATGGTAATGTACATCATATATTTTTTTTAGTTTTATCATTCTCTTATTTTAGAAGTTACAGGGGGGGGGGACACACATTTTACCACTTTGGAAGTGTCTCTCGCGCAAACTATTCAGTTTAGAAAAAAATTATATTAGAAACCTCAAGATCATTTTTGAAGACCTATCCATAGATACCCCACACGTATGGGTTTGATGAAAAAAAAATTTTTGAGTTTCAGTTCTATGTATGGGGACCCCAAAATTTATTGATTTTTTTTCTATTTTTATGTAAAAATCTTAACGCGGTTTACAGAATACATCTCCTTACCAAGTTATCTTTCTTCCAACAGTATAGTTCTTAGAGTTTCGGAGAAAAGTGGCTGTGACATACGGACGGACAGACAGACAGACAGACAGACAGACAGACAGACAGACAGACAGACAGACAGACATGACGAATTTATAAGGGTTCCGTTTTTTGCCATTTGGCTACGGAACCCTAAAAAGTAGGTGCTTCTCAATCTTGGTTGTAGATATTTTTCTTACCTCCGAAAGTCCGAATTCCGCCAATATAATTTCTTTATTAATTTGAAAAGATATACATACCTACTTCCAGGTTCATTTGTCATCATTCTAACTGACTCACTGGGAATCGAACCTTTCCAAAGGGCCAGCTTGTTAAGCGGTAACAACCACGCCACTCGCGTCATAATCATTCATCATTACCCCAGTAACGATTCCCTTAATGATTTATTCAGCTATTCAGAATCGTTAGTAAAATTTGACTTAACAAAGGTAACGCCACAATGGCGCCCTAAATCTACATAATAATGATCGGTTTATCTAAAATGCAGTGTTCGATATCATAAAACGGAACAGTATTATCAACAAACTAAGCTATGAATAATAACAATATTTTACAAGTAGATATTTAGCAACTCTTCTTTATTTTATCAGACTTAAATAAAGGAGTTTTTCAAATGGGTGATTGGTACTTGTTGGAACGAAGTTCCATAACGCGCGTTGCGAAAGGGGGCTAGGCGGAAAATTTTGGAACGAAAAGTTGTAACGACATTTTTTGCCGTCGTTAGTCGTTACAACTCGTGCGGCATCGTTTCAAGTCGAGCGGCGTGCGCATGTTTCTCTGTCTCTCTCTCTCTCTCTCTCTCTCTTATAGAAAGCAAGCCAGATATTTTCGTTTCTTGCTGTAAGTACTAGGATAGCAAAAACATGCAGCGAGTGTGCCAAAACAAATCTGGGGTATTAAATTTCTCATCGGCTTTGTTAACCTAGTAGCTTGCTACTACAAAAAGTACCAACGTGCGATTTTGAAACCAGAGTAGTAGATAAAAAAAACTCCTGCATTATGTACCGTCGCTTATGACCTCTCAAATAACAAATAATAAATTTAAAAAAAAACTTGAGAGGTGTCAAGTGACACCTGGATGGAACGAAGTTCCTTGCAGTCAGTACTAGGATAGCATAAACTTGCAGCAAGTGTGCCAAAACAAATCTAAGGTATTAAATTTCTCATCGGCTTTGTTCACCTATGCTACTCCCTTGTCCCTCGTCCTTGTCCCTTGGGTGTCCCTTGACACCTCTCAGGTTTTTTTTTTTTATTTTATTTATTATTTGTTATTTGAGAGGTCATAAGCGACGGTACATAATGCAGGAGTTTTTTTTTATCTACTACTCTGGTTTCAAAATCGCACGTTGGTTACGTATTTAGATCCCATTGTTATGAGCATGAAGTACCTAAGCCGCACGTATCCCCTGCTTCGTCGCCAAATGATAAGCGGACTGCGTCATCTACAGATGTCAGGAAGAGAAGCATTAAGAAAGAAGGAACTGACTCTCAAGCTCTCAATCAAAACTATATCTAGCCCGTGCAGGCTTCACAATACTCTTAATTGCAATCACGGACCTGAAAAAAAGACGGACGTAACCTCGTCTAATCGAGAATGAAGCATAGCAATGGCTGCCCGCTTACCATGTGTGCGTAATTTTTGATTCGCGATTGAAGTAGTGAAGTGTCAATGTGTGGGTGTGTGTACTTGTACGAATAGAGTTGGTATTACTATGGGTGCTTCACTGAATTTGTTGTTGGAATTACGTCCGTCTTTTTTTAGGTCCGTGATTGGAATAATGTTTTCAATGTTTCATGCACATTACATCTCTATTTTACGATCGGCAATACTTCACGCCACACAGCCGAGTCACAGTCGATAACAAAATCATGATAGACGCACCAGTTAATTCTTAACACCTCCTAATTTGAAGCGAGACGCAGATAAAATCGATTTTATGAACGCCAGGCTATCTCACACTGTTTCGAATGTAGCGGTAGAGTGATTGCTGAGTGTTAGATAGATAGATAGAAAGTTCCGTTTTACAAGTTTGCTTAACGGTTTAATAGGTTCGAATTTGGAATAGTTTGGAAGCTATTAACGTATTCAAGTCTTTTATTTGGTAATGTGTGGTAGCTTGGTCAAGTTTTTTTACAGAAATATATGCCATCAAAAACAAAACTTGTAAAAAAAACCAAGTCTCGCAACTCAGTTCTTCTACCGTAAAAAGTTGTGAGATCCATGTAATACCAAGTCGGTTAATTTATTCAGTTCCTACTTAAGGGTCCTTCTGTTTTAAGTTATTACGTAATTAGCTAACCTAACAAGTAACAACATCTTATAGTGACCATATTATCAATATTAAAAATCTTTTATGTTTTAAATAAATAGATCGACTTGAACATCGCATGAAAACATAATGTATCTCACAAGTAATACCTACATATTATTTGTAGGTGTGTAGGTGTGTTTTCATGCGATTGCCAAGTCAATCTAATATTTATTTAAAACATAAAAGATTTTTAATATTGATAATATGGTCAATATAAGATGTTGTTACTTGTTGTAACTTAAAACAGAAGGACCCTTAAGTAGGAACTGAATAAATTAACCGACTTGGTATTACATGGATCTCACAACTTTTTACGGTAGAAGAACTGAGTTGCGAAACTTGGTTTTTTTTACAAGTTTTGTTTTTGATGGCATCTCATTTCTTTTTGTAGATAGTTCTACTTTTTTCCTTTTACAAGTTACCTTTGAATATAATTATATCTAGGTACCTATCTACACCTATAATTCCATTATATTATATACAGGTACACTGATTCATTCACTGCAAATGTTACTTTGTTATACAAGTACAGCGATTCACTAACTGCAAATGTAACTTTGTAATCCTATATATTTATATGGGATTACAAAGTTATTTATGCAGTTGATGTATCTAGAAAACTAGACCGAAATTGCAAAATATTTTAGTTTTTCCTTGATCTATACACTAAACACTAATTGTGTTCCAAATTTGAAGTTTCTATGTCTACTAGAAGTGCCTTAGAGTTTTGATGATCGGTCAGTCAGTCAGTGAGTGACGAAATTAAGAAACTTTGACTAGTTATAATTCTTAAACTACTGGTTCAAATTGAATGAAATTTGAAATATACCGTGTTTATACAATGCCTGCTTGGTTACTAAAAATTCAGGCTTCTAGCTTTATCCACAACGAAGTTATAGGGGGTCGAAAATGGCCTGAATTGCTTCGAGAAAAGGATGGTACGGCTTTTTTGCTCGACTTGGCGGGGACACTGCCGTGCCCCCAGATTCGACACACGTCTGGAGTTAATTAGTTATTTTATTAGCTAAATGACAGTATGGGTAATATTACTACGAATGTGAATGTTGGATTATTACTGTGACAGAATTTATAGTTGTTTTGGTAACCTGTAGATGAGTTAGTAGTAGAACAAAAATTCAAAATTTATTACTGATAATTTTCATCATAAAATTATTAGGATTGAACGAGTGAAACATAAGAATGCACGGTGAAAATATTAGTATACAATGACAAAATATTTTTTAGTGACTCACGTTCCATTCTAACAAGGAATATTTATAAAAATTATAGTATTGTGTAGTTACTAAAGGGCATGGTGCCGAGGCGATCGTTCTATGGGGGTCACGATTGAGAATTATGGCTGTCGGCGATAAATTAGATAATTGATACAAATGTTATGGTATAATGGTTTTGGGAGAACCCAAGGACATCCATGGTGGCCTTGAGTTGGAAACCAAAATATTATATTTGCTTACTTTTAGACAAGGATTACTCGTATATACTCGTATTACATCTAAAACCTTTAAACAAGCAATTCTTGTACATATATGTGTATATATTCTGAGTCTCGGAAACGGCTCCAACGATTTTCATGAACTTTGGTATAGTTTCGGGGGCGATAGATCAATCTAGCTAGGATTCATTTTTATCTCCGTGTTTCCAGGCAATGAAAAACTGCTACAATAGACTCTTCCTGATATCTATTGGCGAGTAGCAACACTAAAGCTACTTCAGTAGGTGGCGTTGTTAAGCAAAACACGATTTACCAAAAAAAAATACCGAAAGATATCAAAAAAAAGATCGGTCATCCAGTTTAGTTTAAAAATTAAATAAGTACCGTTTTTATAAGAAAAAAATGTGACTGTACCGTTATGGAGTTCCTTCGTGTGAAGCCAAACCTGAGTGTTATATCAAGTCATGCTTTAATCAAAAATGCTTTGTCATCAGAACTAACAAAATATGTAAAATTTCAACTCCTATAAGAGGAAATAGATCTAATTAAGCTTGCAAGTAGACCCACACAGGGTGAGCTAAATAAAACCGTTTATACTCTCCAACCCACAAAGAACCCACCGAAGGAAATATATCAAACGTTTCAAAAAAAGAGCAAAAAAAACCCTTTAAATCTTTACGTTACACCTCATTATATTTCGAGATGGACCCTGAAATCTTAATCCCTTTGCACGCTAATTAGATAAATTGAACGCCCACAGCCCACAGCATCCCGTCAGATATGCCGGCGTGCAACAAGTGAGACTAATCACGATGATGACTTTATTATAGACGCCTCTATTAATTATTAACTCTATGTAATATGGCGGGTGATATTGGGAAATGTTATGCATGTGGTAAAATCATGTAGGTGGTTATTTTGTCCATAAACATTTATGACACCTATGTACGTAATTTTTCGCTCCTACCTTCGTTTCAGAAAGGTGTTTAATCGAAGAGGAGAAACTCCACAGCACATATAAAAAAAAAATTAACAGAATTAAAATATATTGTATATATATTATAGATTTATAACGCGTTAGTCGCATGTATGGCAGGGATATTACAAATAGTTTGCCTGGTAAATTGAACCCCCATAGCTACTAATTGACAGGGCCGAATTAGTATATGTAACCAAACAGTTAATCAAACCTGGACCTCGCATCGCAAGCATCTAACCAGCACTGAGACTCCATCAAATTTCATTTACGGAAGCACAAATCGACTAAAAATAATACACAGGCTTCATTACACCGACAATAAGAGGGGTGGCCATCTTTGTTCCCTGTACAATATTAAATTTATGTAATAATAAATTTTAATTTCGCACCTGTCACTGCTTTGACACCAAACGTTTTCCATTCCCGAAAATATAAAGCCCCGCTGATAGAGGCTGTCCGACTCTGATTTAGTTCCGTTGTGAAATCGTTTGATGTCGATTCGATGGCACGAACTGACGTTATGGGTTTTTGTAATTGAAACTTGTATAGGGTTGGGTAGATTAGGTTATGTTTGATGGTGTAGTTAAAACTCAAAGATCTATCCCGTACATTCCAACCCACTTATGTACTTGTAGGTATTTAAAGTGGCTTTCAGCACAGACGAGACATTAGAAAGACACAGGACTCGAAAAAATTGTCTGTCATATAATCAAACCAAATCAAATCAAATGTGTTTATTCAAAATTGGTTTGGTTTACAAACACTTTGAAAGTCATTCAAGCTACGCCAATGCTTACGCCAAGCAAGAAACTTCCGGGTTTGTTTTTTTCCTGCTCACAGTTACAGATAGCACTTATCATCTACTACAATATATATTTGTAGCGTCAGGACCCGGCATTGTTGCTTTTTTAACAAGAAAACACACAAACTTTTCACTCAATCACTTGATTTATTCCAATTTTAACTTCAATAGATCCAGATTTCACACTATACACTACACGGTAATAAATTACTCGGTGACTACGTAACGTGTGCACCGGGCAATGGTCGATGAACAACTGAACCGAGTCATGCGCGCGCGCTGCTTTATATAGGCTCTGTGATATCGAGTGACAGAATCGAGTGACACATCGTACGATCGCTCGACTAATTGCCCGTTGCACGTTGTTTTAGAAAACATTGATAGTGGCGCCGTCACGGCCATTCTGACATGCGCACGTCCTCGTGCGCGCATTTTCTTTATACACCTGAGAACAAGAAACATGATCGTTCATCCTGACATACATCTTAGCAAACTAAACATAGTTCTTTCATAAACCTTAACTATTTTAGCTATACATCACACACGTTATTCTTTGATATCAAATTGTGACACACATGGATAAGATTTGATCTGGTTCACATCAATCCTTCAGAGATTCACGATCGCTACAACGCAGTAATGACCCCTTTAGCTTAAACTGGACCGGATTATTATTATCCCTGCAATTTAAACTAGACCGGATTGCGCTAGTCCGAGCACAAGCCCCTATAGCTGTTTGAGCTAGACCGGGCATTGCCCCCTGTAACCAATCGTGCTAGTCCAGACAAAAGTCCCTGTAGCTGATTGTGTTAGACCGGGTATACGCTCCTTTAGCTAGTTGCTAGTCCGAACAAAAGTTCCTATAGCTGAGTCATTGGACCGGACTCCCTGCAATGACTCTTTCCTACATTTTTTGATCCTATAGCTGAGTCATTGGACCAGACTCCCTGCAATGACTCTTTCTTACATTTTTTGATATAGTACTTGTTTTTTTTTCTTTCTTTTCTATTTTTTTCATCAATTTAATATCTTTCCCAATTTTTTTACTACTAGCTTTCATCGTGGTGTACAATGAAATTAGTTACAATGCTGATAGAATCTGGTGATTCTGATGATGAACTCTCTAAACTATTGCTATTAGCGCTCAAGGTACGTGAACTATCCGACAGAGTGCTACTATTACGTGAACTGGCCGACAAAGTGCTACTATTACGTGAACTAGCTGACAAAGTGCTACTATTAACAGATATAGTGTCGCTATCAGAAAGTTCATCCTCAGCGTCACGAATTACAGCTAAGTTATGACTATTGCGATCAGTTTCATGAACAAAATTACTCTGGCTTGCATCCGCCGTCACGGCATCATCATTATAAGTTTCAGCTACTTCTAAAAAACCTAATGTACCACGGGGTACTTCGCGAAGGCTCTCATGGGCAACTTTGTACGTTCGATTCCATTGGACCCGTTAACATGCCTCAATTCATGCCTATCGTTTTCTAGGACAGCAATAATTTTATAGGGACCTTTATACTTTGGATCCAACTTAGTTTGATGTCTTTCTTCACTTTTCGCGAAAACAAAGTCTCCAATGGCAAAGGGTCTTATTTTGGCCTTACCCCGGTTAAAGCGAATGACATCAGCCTGGGCCAGTCTCTTTATGTTGTCTGACGCACTAGACCGTGCCGCTTCCAAATCTAACCTACTAGGATTATCAGTATTTGCAGCTATTCTGGAAATACCTAAGGAGTTACCTTGCACTCCAAACATCAACTCGATAGGGGTGAAGCCAGTAACTCTGCATCGAGTACTATTCAGTGCTAGTTGGATCTCACCTAACTGTTCCTGCCACGACCTATCGGAATTACCTTCAGCTATTGTAAGTAGGCTCTTGAGAGTTCGCATAATGCGCTCCACTTGCCCATTGGCTCTGCAAGCACCCGTAGCGATGAGGTGTAACTCAATATTGTTATCTTTGCAACAGTCCCTGAAATCTGTATTGTCGTAAGAGCGTCCACGATCGGCTATTATTCTCCTTGGCGCTCCGAACAAATTTACTGAGTCTTTTACTGCTTTAATAGCGTCAACGGAATTCAGTGTCAACGTGTGCTTCAGTAAGACATATTTTGTAAATGCATCAATAGTGACGGAACAATACTCCTTGCGGTCACTCTTACCACTGAGTTTTCCTGTAGGATCTAAGTGGAGAGTGTGCCATGGGAGTGGAACCTTGGGGAATAGATGCAGGCGTACTTGTTGGGCACCCGATGGACCCTTTGAAGACTTGCAAACCACACAGGAATCTACAAACTTCTTTACATATTTGGACATGTTACTAAACCAATAAAGATCGTACAACTTGTCTAGTGTCTTTTTATAACCCAGATGTTTTATGTCACTATGAACATGGCTAATAAGCGACCATATTAAAGAGTGTGGGAGAAGGGGTAAACACTTAGTCGTTCTGGCGCGCTCTATTTTACGGTACAGTATGCCTTGCCTAACATCGTAAGTGTGTGCGATTTCAGAGGGTAATTGATTCGCTTGTATTTTAAAAATCAAGTCTAAAATTTCAGAGTCTCGTTGTTGCTCTACAGATAACCATCCCTTGTCAAGTTCTGTAAAGTTAAGGATTTTAGAAGGTTGAGGTTTATGAATTGTTAATTTAGAATTCGCTATATCGTTTTGAATATCTAGAGGGGAGTTCCGAGATAAAAAGTCTGCGTGAGCCATATTTCTACCTTCTTTATAGACAATATCAACATTATAGGATTGTAGAATAGCCCACCATCTATGGACTCTGTGGGTCAAGTCCTTTTTTGAATAAGAGGCTTTCAAAGCATTACAATCCGTATACACGGTAAAATGACGGCCATAGAGATAACGTCTAAAGTGTTCTACGGATTTTACAACGGTCAACGTTTCTAATTCGTATGAATGGTAACGGCTTTCCGCACTAGTGGTCTTATGACTGAAATAAGCTACAACATGTGGAAGAGAGTCATACTTTTGAATTAAGACAGCCCCGTATCCGTCACTGCTGGCATCGGTATGTAACTCGATGGGCAAAGATGGATCAAAGATTTTGAGTACTGGTTCTGTTGTCAAATGTCTAACTATTTCACTATGAATTTTCTCATGTTTCGGCAGTCCATACGATGCGGCCTTTGCCGGAAGTTAGTGGTTACAGGGGTTTGAGTAATTTTGAAAAATTTGGAATGAATTGTCTAAAATATGTGGATAATCCAATATACTGCCTAACCTGTTTAGCTGTGGAACCCTTTTTGAGCATTTTGTATGGCTTGAACTTTGCGCGGATTAGGTTTGAGATTTCCTGAGGTCACGACATAGCCTAAGTACTCGATCTCCTTTTTCATAAAAGAGCATTTCTTAAAATTAAACGAGAATCCGGCTTGAGATAAAGTTTTTAGCACTTTATCTAGTCGAGAAAGGCCCTCATCAATGGTTTTGGATGCCGAAAGGACATCGTCCATATAAACTAAGATCCTGTCATCTTTTAAAGGTTTAAGCGCGGAATTAATAGCCCTTTGGAAAACCTATGGCGCGTTCTTAAGACCAAATGACATTGTCAAAAATTCGTACTGGCCTGTTGGTGTTACAAAAGCAGTCTTCTCCACTGAATCCTCATGAACTTTCACCTGGTGAAAGCCTGAGGCCATGTCCACAACACTGTAATAATTCGCTCCATGCAATTTATTAATTTGGTCACCGATTAGAGGAAGTGGGTAGCTATCCGGACGGGTATTGCTGTTGAGCTCTCTGTAATCTACACACAACCGATCGCTACCATCCTTCTTTTTTTACTAATAGAACGGGGCTTGAAAATGGGGACGAACTTTCTCGAATTATATTAGCATCTAACATTTCTTGAATCTTTTCATGAACGATATCAAGTTCTAGAGGAGACAAGCCATATATGGTCTCCTATGAACTATACTAGCAGGGTCAATAAGATCAATTTTTAGTTCACCGGTTTTAATGCGAGTAGTTGGCAATGTCCGTATAAAATTATTGGAGTATTTTTTGAGTATACCCAACAACCGCTCTTTATCGTATCCTACGAGGTCGGTATCGATCGACTCTTCGTGAAATTGTGAGAGTGTTGTACAAGAGTTTGATATCTTTTTCTTAACAAAAGTCAAATTATCATTACTAATCTGAACGGAAATCCCTAGTTCTAAAACATCACTGCCTAATAAAATTTCTTCACTAAGAAACTTATCTGGCAAAGCGTGATAAGTGATGTCAAAATTAAGGTTTTGGACTATAGTGGGACACTTAATTTGTAGCAGAGAAATCACATTATTACTACACCTTTTAAAGCTATTTGTTCATGAAACTGTTCGCTCCTTAAAAACTTGCAATAGCTTTGCTTAATCAAACTACATTCTGAACCGGAATCGAAAACAAAAGGCAATTTTATACCACTTATCTCAATTAGTCCATGCGAAGCCGTTTACACACGATGACCTGCTTGCTGGAACTGGCGGCAGCACCCGTAGCATCTTCCTTTTTCTTGTAAGGCATGGGGCATAAGGAGGCTACGTGGCCGGGATTGGCCCACACGTAGCAGGCGATAGATGGACGAGGATTCTGCGGAGTGGCCGAGAAACGTGGTGGCTCTGTCTTGGCTGCCACGTATTCCTCGGCGCATTTGGCGATGATGATTGGTGTGGGGATGGATCCGTCACTTCTGATGTAGCGTCAGGACCCGGCATTGTTGCTTTTTTAACAAGAAAACACACAAACTTTTCACTCAATCACTTGATTTATTCCAATTTTAACTTCAATAGATCCAGATTTCACACTATACACTACACGGTAATAAATTACTCGGTGACTACGTAACGTGTGCACCGGGCAATGGTCGATGAACAACTGAACCGAGTCATGCGCGCGCGCTGCTTTATATAGGCTCTGTGATATCGAGTGACAGAATCGAGTGACACATCGTACGATCGCTCGACTAATTGCCCGTTGCACGTTGTTTTAGAAAACATTGATAGTGGCGCCGTCATATTCATAAAACTCATGTCCAGTCTTGTCTTTAAAATAATCATCTAATTGGTAATATCCTTTCGTCATAACAATGCTATTAATATGAGTTTTAAATTTAAGGTAAGGCATTTCAATAAATTTCGATAAAATTTAATTTAATTTATAAACCTTTACACATGTACCCATGAACGAGCCACCAGTTTTACATAGTCTAAAGTAGTCTATATAAAATTCTAACCCTGCATGGAATCGAACCCTTGCAACCTATTCAAGATCACTGCAAACTAAAATATATGTTGAAAACTTACCCTTAATATTATCTTAAGTCTTATGTAGGTTATCTTGATTACGGGAACATACCTGTAATAAAACAAATCCAATATTAGTACTATTATAAACAGCATTTAAAAATAAGTAGGTACGTAGTACTTACGTTTAAAGGTAACAGACAAATATTTTAAGCTCAAGATCAAAATTAGATTGTACGAGCATAAATTACTTAAAATACTATCTAACTAGCAATAAGTATACTAAATAGTATAAAAAACACGTAAGTGTCTTGAAGTAAACACAAAACCTTAGCACAGAAGTGATTTTCAAAGCGTTTTCTGCTTACACACCCATATATTTATCTCCAGGAACATAAACATAGTTTTAACCAAATTGCCATAACGAACGTCTTGGTAAACGCTGGAGGAAAAATGTACCATCACATTTTCACCAGTCGCACAATTATAGTTGGGAGAGCACTATATTTTATGAAGTAACTGGCTTCCACGAAGTACGGCGTATAGAACTCGTTGATAAATAACTTGTTGTATTGCCAACTAGAAGCGACAAGCGAACGAAACATTTTGAGAATAACATGACATGAAATGAAGGTACAATAGGCGGGTTAATCCTAACATTTTCTTCCAACCAACCGACATGCATAACTGTCAAATTCAGTGGTTGCAAATCTTATAAATAAAATTCTCGTGTCACGGTGTTAGAAGTTGAACTGCTCCGAAACGGCTCGACCGATTTTCGTGAATCTTTGCGTGCATATCGGCTAGGGTTGAGAATCGGACAACATCTATTTTTCATCCCCCTACCCCTAAAATATTTTTGGCAGAACAACGTTTGCCCGGTCAGCTAGTCTTATATATAAAATTCTCGTGTCACGGTGTTAGAAGCTGAACTGCTCCGAAACGGCTCGACCGATTTTTGTGAATCTTTGCGTGCATATCGGCTAGGGTTGAGAATCGGACAACATCTATTTTTCATCCCCCTACCCCTAAAATATTTTTGGCAGAACAACGTTTGCCCGGTCAGCTAGTGTTGTTATAATTTAATGTTCTTTAATGTGATGGATAATAGAATATACAAGAATTGTGAATAGTGGATACCCAATGCATTAACTGCCACACTCAGAATCACTAATTCTGTACTAAGGAGCGATTTAAGTAACCGTTACGTGACTTTGAGTGCGGCTTATTTATCTGTATTTAAAAAATACAATAAAATAACTGAAAACAGACGATGAGTGTCATTCAGAAATTAATAACATTTTTGTACCATTAAGTAAGCATCATTAAAGCTTGAAAGAGACAATCGCCAGTTTTCCGCCTAGAGTGGGAACCTATGTCATCATTTTATTTAAACACAAGAACAGTTATACTATTTAGTGGTAATAACTTACACCTTTTTGAGCCACGCCTTCGCTTGAATATGTATTATGAACTTAATGTAAATTTTATGCAATCTCGCCGCACCGAAATAATTGTTGCCGTATAAATAAGACATTAAAAGAAGTTGGACTTCATATTATGTAATTAAGCATTAAAAGTATGGAAGTAATGTTAATGATAAGTGCACTTAAATATCTAATTATAAAAAAGCATGTAAGTAAATTTTAGATTATCCGGCTCAAAGGACCATAAAAAGTGTGTGATGTAACCATTAAATGGCTATTTATCTTCGCTAGCCATTTATTAAGCTCTTTATGATAAATAATGTTTTAATTTCTGTTTTCCCGACAAGAAGGTTAATTTAAGCCACCTTGTGTTTAAAATTAAATATGAAAAGAGTGGGCCAGGCCAAATTACTGCATGAGGCACTTTATCTTGTCCTCATGCGAAACAATACAATGTCAAATAGCCTTTATGTATATTTCAAAGATGAAAAAGAATAGTAGATATTTTTTTTTAAATAGATAATTCAAAAGTAGAATGATCTATTATTGTGATTTGTGTATTATTGTAGTTGTAATATTAGTCGATTTTTACAATAACAAATTATCAATTAAATTTTATATGCAATGTATAGAATTGCATTTTAAGTTTGACTTAAAAAAAGTTATAACTCGTTCTACTTTTTTATTTGTTTTTGTATTTTAATTTCACTATAAATATGTACCTACTTATAAAACATTACAAAAATTAATAAACAAAAAACTACCCTAAACTTTAAAACGTCCAAGACTAGACCCAACGATAACCTAATCCCAAGCTATTACTTTAATACCATCTCGATACCGGTTAGTATTTAGTATTTACCGGTAATAATAGTGTCGCTGGTAGCTAAGTGCGGACCGCCGTCACCTGGGACCGACTGGCTCATTACTGCGGTACACTTATGTTGAACCATTTATTATAAACAGGGACTTGTATGGAACTAAGTATTATGAGTATAAGCTCATCGAATATTACTGAGGTTTTCTCGAATGAGGAGTGTATCATATGTTTCTAAAAATGTAAGTCAATGTAAAATTCAAGATGGGATTCACCATGTCCATGGTTTTTACCTGTGTCCCGGGTGGCATGGACGACACATATAACACGTCACAATAACACCCATGACCCGAGTACAAATATTTATCTGTCACATAAATATTTGCCCCGGCCGGGAATCGAACCCGGGACCCCTCGCTTCGCAGGCAGGGTTGCTACCAACTAGGCTAGGTCGTCAAATATTGTTGTCATTTTTGCAGTCAATAATTATCCCACAGCTGGGATGCGTCTCATCTCACAAAGAAGTGGCCCTTCACAGTCCATCGAGCTGATCGAGGGCAGATTGCTTCACGCACCTCTAAGAAACTTACCTACTCTTAAGTGCGTTGATGTCCTCAGCGAAGCAAGTAATTTACATCTCACTAGCTGACCCGACGAACTTCGTATCGCCTAACAAACTTTTTTTCTAAAATAAAAGTAGCTTAAGTTATTCCTTGTTACATCAGCTACCTGCCAGTGAAAGTCCCATCAAAATCGGTTCAGCCATTTCAGAGATTAGCCGGAACAAACAGACAGACAGACAAAAATTGTGAAAAATGTTGTTTTGGTATATGTACCGTGTATACATCCAAATGCACTTAGTAAAAAGCGGTTATTTTAATATTACAAACAGACACTCCAATTTTATTTGTATAGATGTATAGACAAGCGCTTTGTCTGCGTTTTCCTGGATAATAACTACCTTATATCTTATTCATGATCATTGTATACTTGTGTACTAAATTGCGTGAAAATCCATTCGGTAGTTTTTGGGTGAAAGAGTAAGAAACATACATACTCACAAAGAATTTATCCGGGCCACACATCGTCACATCAAGACCAAAACACTAATAAGATGTACCTCTACAATTTGTAATCTCCATCGTTTTTCTGTTCTGCCACGCTAAGTAAAGATTTACGTCGTATATTATTAAAACCTTACGACACGAACAAATTCCATAATCTTCGGCAGGTATAGCAACATTTAACATAATATTACGTCAAGTGGTGTCATTAGTCTGGTAACGATGGTCGTACGAGGGTAGATTCGGGTGTAATTAAATATTCTTATTTCATCGCCTAAGTGAAGCACGCCTGATACAGATGGCTCAGGTTATCACATTTACATAATGTTGGACGAGTCTGATGCATCTTCGTTGATAAAATAAACCTTTCTGATGTTGTATCATAAATATTCATTCGTCATCATTATCTGTACTTATTAATATGTTAACAAATTAAAATTCGTGTTCTTGTTACTTACTATAAAATGAATGAGGACGTTTTTGGTGATCGGTCATTTGGCCATATTTTTGTTGCTTTTGGAAAGTAGTTCTAGTGCTTCCGATTACGTACTTGGAAATATTATTGTTTATTCTCCCATAATAGATAATTTACTATTATACAAGACTAGCTGACCCGGCAAACTTCGTATCGCCTAACAAACTATTTTTTTTCTAAACCAAAAGTAGCCTAAGTTACTCCTTGTTATATCAGCTATCTGCCAGTGAAATTCCCGTCAAAATCAGTCCAGCATTTCAGAGATTAGCCGGAACAAACAAACAGACAGACAGACAGACAAAAATTGTAAAAAATATTGTTAAAGTATATGTACTGTGTATACATCCAAATGCATTAAGTAAAAAGCGGTTATTTTAATATTAAAAACAGACACTCCAATTTTATTTATTTGTATAGATAATATACTATTAAACTAAGAGGTAAAGAGCCTAGTAAATCACATCAGAAGAGAAATAATGCTTGAAGCACAAAGATTGGCTTGTATTCAAGACAATCACGTAAAAACCGTACGAAGGTTAATAACTCTGAAATTCTTGTAGAAATAAGTAATATTGATTAATTCTTAAGTAGTAAAGAAATATGTAAGCTCCTTTAACAAAAGAGCTTCGAATAATGGAGTCTATAATACAGCTCCATAAAGAATATTAAGCATTATTAAGTAATTCATCTTCAATCTGCTATCGATAGTCCGGGATGTGTCGTAACTAGAGCGTAGGACGAGAAAAGATAAAATCATAGTGAAATTGAAAGCGATAATGACAATAAATATAAAATAATTACACATACTGAACAAGGACACGAAAATTAAAATACTCAAACTTAAGTTATAATTAAACTGAATAACAAGATATTCAAATAGTAAAACAATTGATCTTCAGAAAAACAATTCGCGCTAAATAACTAATAACAAAACAGTAGACTAAATAAAAATGATAATACGAAAAAAATATTGTTACTGAACAGTTAAAGAAACACGTTATAAAACTGTTGATTAATTAAAGTTAACAGTTAGCTTTAAGACTGTATTTTTTATTTTATTAATTAGGCACAGTTATTAAATTAACTTAGAATAAACCAAAAAAAATAATTAAAACTATTATTAGTACCTAGTAGCTTGCTACTAGGTACTAGTACTACTATACTATAAGCTACTAGGTAGCAAGCTACTAGGTGAACAAAGCCGATGAGAAATTTAATACCCCAGATTTGTTTTGGCACACTCGCTTGCATGTTTTTGCTATCCTAGTACTTACTGCAAGAAACGAAAATATCCGGCTTGTTTTCTATAAGAGAGAGAGAGAGACAGACAGAGAAACATGAGCACGCCGCACGACATGTAACGACGCCGCACGAGTTGTAACGACTAACGACGGCAAAAAGTGTCGTTACAACTTTTCGTTACAAAATTTTCCGCCTAGCCCCCTTTCGCAACGCGCGATAAGGAACTTCGTTCCAAAAATAAATTATCCAATATGAAGTCAGACCAAATCATATTAGATGGTTTAACGTTGCAATCGCAAGCAGTGAATCTTTTTTTTGTTCGTGATAAACCATCATCGCCACAAAATCATGAACTTTAAAAGATTATTTCTCGACTTAGGCTCCTCTAATAGATGCCAATCGAGTTACCGAGTCTCCTGAATCTATTTGCGCTTTTTTGAAGCACGAAATCCTCATCAACAGCTTTTTCTTCCGGAATAAGAATGGCAAATTCGTTTATCGTTTTTGGAATGTAGTAAGACACTACAAACACTTCATGATCGTCAATTAGTCACATACCATTCTTTGATATGTCTGCTTAATGAAACGTAATTACATAGTTTACACCGTTCCATTGAAGATCCATGCAATCAAATCTTTTTCATAATTATACCGAATCATCTGAGAAGATCCTATTAAGGAGAAGCTTTTTAAGTACCTTTAAGTCATTGATCGATTTCATACATAGGTATGAAATAGACAAAGTATTTTTTATTAAATAATTCAATAGTGCTAATGGTTAAAAACGTGAAAAAAATCAAATCATGGAACAGCTACAGTTTTACATAAAAATATATTGCAATGAAATAAACTAAGGAATAATAAGATTATTCATGAAGATTTTAAAAGAGAAAAAGAAACGAAGAATCGGTACTCCCTGAGGCATAAATGTTACAACGCGGCCTTAAGAACTATGGTCCACGATACCTCGTCGTTACAAAAATGCATAGTAATGTTACATTGTAATGAGAATTAACATCTATACAATTTGGATGTATTATTCTTGACTTATATTCTCTCACGCTTGGACAATGAGGTATCGATGTACAGTTGTCAATAGGCAAATTACTTTGTACTGTCTGATCATCATTAATATTATAAACAGGTTACAAATCCTAAATGACACTCTCAGTTATTATCCAAATAATATTACAAAATCTACTCCGTGTATAAGAGAATTTTAGTAATAACTTGTATTAATATTTAATTAAGGACACACACGGGTTAGGAAAGGTTTTCGTAACATTTATCTTTAATGTAAAATTTATTATATTATACAGGTATTTCAGCGGAACATGTTACAAAATTTAATTACGATATAAGATATTATCTTACTGTAAATAACTTTAATAACTGTCACTTCTTAAGATTATCCGGGATTAGATTATACATAATTCCTTAGAGCAGGTGATTGGATTACAAGCGCAAATTGGCATCGTAATTGCCATCTAATGTAGTGAATTGAATCATTTACCTGTCAGCATCAATCTATCGTTAATCACCATACTGTCACCGGTGTTGGTTCGACCGAATCGTCTTCCGTTCGAACAAAGAGGATCGCATACTAATTAAACGTTTGCTCCGCGGATGTGAGCCGCATAAATCTTAGCCAATGACCTTTGGGTGCGTAAATTCAAAGCTACACTGTAGCGGATGCGTGCCTGTAAATGGATAGCGTAATTTACAAGACTAGTCATTTTAAAGGGGTTTCACAGGGAGGTATATTTGGACTTACCTTCTCTTACGTTCATAATAGATAAAAGTTTATGTTACTTGTCCAATGAGCTCTGTAACCGTAGGTTTAAAAAGGACAACACAGTCTGAAATTGTTGTTAAAAACCTAATTATTAAGTTAGAAAACATATTACAATCAAATGAAAAATAACGACTTGCAATGAATAATATAATAAGTATTTTACCATTTTTATATTAAAACAAAGGAATCGAATACTGTACACAACAGACAGTGGCGGTAAGTTCCGGCTATCCATCATCGAAGCGGTTCCTGAGCGTAATCGGTAATGAAGGGGAGAGGGATGCGGGTTGCTCGAGGCTTGTTTGCATCAGGGAAGCTACCCAGTTTCATAACCGACAGAGAAATATAATATCTGAAATAAATGGGTATTTAAAATGTCCTAGCGTTACGTAAATTTGGATGATGTTTATATCACTTAGTCTTGCTTTGATGAAGGAAAACATGGAGAGGAAACGTGTGTTTGAAGAGTTCTTTATTAAGAAAATCTTAATGTTCTTACAAGGGTGTGGTTTCTACTAAAATACCAGTGTGATGGAGATTTCGATTTTCATTTTGAGAAGAGAGTTACCCCGATTGGATTTCTGGAGATAGTGAAAAGCAAAAAAGAAAGAAATAATTAATAGTTCTGGTGAATTCATATTATAAAACTATTTATCCCACCTGTAGCTGACAAAATAATATAAATTATAAATTACCAGCTGCTACTGAATCTCCAGATAAAATAATCTTATTTGAGGCTTTCGTTATCAAGCATAAGCTTATTTATCAAGTCTGGAGTAAGCTGGATAAATTACAGGATTATCCTTCAACAGACGGAAGCAATGCTTAGACCACACAAGGAGACACTTTTTAAATAGAATTTTACATAATCTATTTCATACACTTATTTTAAGAACATCGTATTATGATATGAATGAAGTTGATGGAAGGTAGTTAATGTCACGTACTATATAAACCTTAATTTTATCACCTCAATCTATCAACCAAAACATTCCAGGTTTGAGTCCTGGCTCGCCTTATGACTCTACTGAAGTCAAGACACAATAGTGAAGATGATCGATTTAATAATTAATCAGCATCATATCCTCCATCCAAATTCACTTTTTATCCAATTAAAACTATATTAGAAAGTTTTCAAACTTCTCTATACCGATATTTTGGTAAAATCAGCTAATCTTCTAAGTGGCGTGTTAGGTTCGCAGGCAAATTAGTTAAGTAATTAGGCGCTTCGGGTTTTGGCACAGATTACATCCGTGACTCGGAGGAAATTTGTGAAATGTCTAACTCCAACTAACTTTCGGAGGCTCTTTGGAAAAAAGTGACAGGCGATCCGTCTAGTACTTGTAGGAATTGTAAAAATTTCAGTATTCAGTTGAGAATACATTTGTAGGAATAGTACGTTAGGGACTAGTAATATACTCGTGTAAGGCGTATTTGGTATCCAGGTAGAGGTGACTGGAAAATATGGAAAATATATTACCGCTTCGATGAAAAAAGTGTGGAAACCTGCACTGAAGAAATCTTCGAAACCATTTCGAAGGTGCATGTAATTAATACATCCACACTTTCACACTTGGTTAGCGTGGTGGACTATGCCATAAAACTCTTGAGATACTATGCTTCGTTCTGAGGAGCACTATGACAGGAGTTCGTTATTTTCAGTAAGGACATAAAAAGAACGAACTCTCTTTCAGGGCCGGCGGCATTGACAACACATTTGCATATTTCTATACGACAATGACTTATGAAGGTCAGCTATTACAGCAATTTTGAAATAAAAAAATCATCGTTTAAAGTTTAAAACAAACCAGACTTATTATAAATACCTATAAGTACACCCTGTATAAAGGTCGACATAGTTCCACGTGAAGCTCAGTCTACCAGATTAATCCTTCCTATTAAAAGCTCAACGCTTTAAAAGCTTCACAGTTGTGCTTAAATTGAAATATAATTAATATTGCTGGTATATAATTGATATAATAATCGTAAATCCGACATTATGAGATAAATCAATACTGAACATAATTAAATGAGCATGCCAATGAATATTGTGTCGTAAATGATCGACCGAGTTACTGCTCGCAATATCTATCTATAATCGTCAGTAAGGAAGGAAGTATCAAATATCATATCTATTGAATTAGTTATTCTTGTTTTACGTGATAACTTACTTAATTTCAAGGACATGTAAACTGTGGAACGAACTTCCTGCATCGGTGTTCCCGCTAAGCTACGACATGGGGTCCTTCAAGAAGCGGGTCTTTTCTTTTCTTCGAGGCCGGCAACGCATTGGTGACGCCCCTAATGTTGCTAATGTCCATGGGCGGCGGTGATCACTTACCATCAGGTGACCCGTTTGCTCGTTTGCCTGCTTAAGGCATAAAAAAGAGAATAAGCCAAATCAAAATCGGTTCATCCGTTTAGAAGCTTCGATTCCCCAAACAGACTCACGGATACACAGAGTCATGCGTTAAACATATAATACGCATATTTTTGTGTCCGGGGTAAAAGCGAAATAAAAGAAATATACACGGAACATGATGTACAAATAATCATACAAATAAAAGCTATATCAATATTTCAAACACAAAGGCACAAGAACTGCGAAGAAGTTTTATTAAGAAATTTAAACACCTATCCGAGTTAATGGTGAAACTTTGCACTTTCGAGGTTTTCGCCTCTTACTTTCTGGGTTTTTGGAGATTCTTCATCAATGTTTCAACGTTGTTGTGATCTAAACATATGTAGGAGTACCTACTTGAAGATTACTGATAGTTTATATCATTCATTGTTTAGGTATCGAAGTCTTCTACGTAAAGATGTAGTAGAAAATGCTGTAAGTATTACTCTTCATGCGGTATTTGCGAATCAATAGAGGAAAACTTAACCTTAACTAAATAAAAAACACAAAAAAAAAAGAATTAGCGACTACAATTAAGACACTATTATGGTATGAACTGTAATATTTATATTTTAAATGAGAACTTGTCTAGTTAAAAATCTAAGCATACAAAGACATTAGAAAAAAAAATAGATGTTATTAAGAGATAAGCAGCGTTAAAAATAAAAAACTTTGTTTTAATTCTTCAGAGGTTTTAATTGTTGTTCTTCAAGTCATTTAAAGTTTTCCACACTACACTACTTGATCACTATCCTAAATAGTTCTTTTGAACTTGTCGTTATAGTTTAATCTACGAGCGTACCTGATAATTTCTATTCAAATAAGGCGATAAAAAATCTCAGACAATTCTCTTCACTGACTATCTAAACATAATGAATCCGAACAAAAAATATTTGTATGAGGATTTTAAGTTCAAAGGTTGTGTGTGTCCAGTTTTGTAACTGCTCCAACGAAGACCTGGGTTTGAATTTGTTCCAGTGAAAATTCTTCAAAATCATGTGTCCAGTTTAACATACTTAATTAACACCTGCTTCATGATACCTTAAGAGTTTTTCATGTTCTCAAAGACGTGCCTCGTCAAATCTACCTACTTGATAAATAACAGTTTCTAGGATCCTACTTTCTCCGAAGGGATATTCAATGATGATAAGATGTATTATCACAACCAAAACAATGACTTAATGATAAAAATAGGATTTGTTTATCTTTTCATTGATTTCACCGCGATGAGACATAAAACCTCCTTCGAAAACTCCTTAAAATGAAATTCATTTCAAACCTCGAAGCAGACGAGAACAACTTGTGAAACGTTATAGCAAGTTGGTTGTTTTTTGGGTTTTCTGAATTTTACCTGAGAAGTCAAAGTTTCGAGGAACAAATGATTCCCCAGGATTGTCACCTGCGCTCTAAAAGTGCATTTCTTTCCAAGCGCCGGCTACACATATTCCTTAGAGGATATTGTTCGAGCGTAACTTAAAAGTTACTGTGTGGTGTTGGAAAATCCAGACCAAAATTCAAAATCGGTGAAAAGAAATTACATTTTACTATAGTAAACCACTATAGTGGTCAAGGGTTTTTTAATCATCGTAACGTTGGTCTGCCTGTGGTTTTAAAACTGAACATCTGCAGCAGACTTGAACCATGCACGTTTTTAAAATTATGGCATCTAACTAATTTGCAACCGCAACTTCACCCATGGAAGAGTGGTTTCACGAAACGCTATTCCAAACATAGATTCCTACTCATCTCAGGGGAACGTACAAAACGGGATGAAATCTGTCCTATTTTCTTGTCCTGGATAAGGATTATCGGTTAGTCTATTTTCATCTTAATCGAGTTAGCGTGTGATGCAAAAACCAACATCCAAACATCATATCCTACTAATATTACAGTTGTTAATTAATATTACAATTATGAGGATGTATGGATGAAACTACTGAACGGAGGTTGCGAGGGTGTAGATCCTCCTCAAGTAATAGGTAAGGCTCTCAGGGCGGGGTAGGTAAATCAAGTAATGAGGCACAACTCCGATTCTTCAAAGTATTGTAGGTATTGCTTTAACTAGCCTTCACACACAGTATCAAATTATCAATAATATTAAGTAGGCACTGTTAATAAAACTGATGAAAGTATTCAAAAATAAAAAATAACGCTTTTAATCCCGTCCTCCATGGGAACCCAGCTGACAGATGCATTTTTGTAAAAAAAAAAACAACTGTCAAGATTTAAAAATTTAGAAGAAAAATGCATCTGCCAGCCAAGGAATATTGAACGAGATATAACACCTCGTTACACGGTTGACCACTTAAATAACATATAGGAGACTAATTATCCTGGAAAATGAGGGCAAAGCGGATGAGCGCTAGTTAGTAATAAATAATTAGTAGGATTAGATATTATTTACTCGCTTCGTTGAAACGAAAACGTCTTAAAGACACGCTTCTAAGCATTTTCCATAATGTCCTTAAAGCGTGAATATAATATGGGCACTTGGCCAGAGTAGGGGTCAATAATTCTCAATGTAAGACGAGTCCCGAACCCATTAATAGTAGGTACTAGGTACATTGTTGCACATACATCATGGTTCACGTTATTATTTTAACCCAACCAATAGTCTTTAACACAAACGTTTACTATAATCACCAAAAATAAATGTATTGGTCGATTCCAAACCATGCCTTAAGTTTTAAGTTATCTTCAACCTTACAGCCTAAGTTTAAAGTCTATTTTCTTATTTATTGTAACTCTCTCTTGGAATATGATGTACTCGTAAAATACAATATAGTTTCACACGTCTACTTTCATTATGATCTGTGTTTAAATAAAATGGCTGAGAAGAAATTCAATAACTGATGGTTTACCGAGCCCTGTATAGAAATGAGGAGCATTAGCATAAAATTTTACGTTGCTATTACTAAGGAATGGTCTGGCTCATATAGTTTTTTATTGGCGTGGAATTAACAAGGTATTAGGAGTTACGGAACAGCGTTAGGCACTATCGATTTTTACGTTTAATACTAAAACAATGTTTTTTTGAAGTTTAACTCCTTATCTATCGATTTTCATATTTAAGCCCACGGTATGAAATTTTATACAAAGTAAAATCAAACTTTTTCCGTTACGTTATGCGTTGTTTGTAATTCGTAACACAGAATCTAGATGGCGTTGGATGTCTGATCGGTAAGAATGCCATCTAATGATAATAATAATCTTGGTACATCCTATTCTGATGATGTGAAACATCATCATCCGTTGTTACTGATTTGACGATTGCAAACTAGATGGCGTTAAAATCCAGTCGTGCGTCGGAGCTGACACACTTTTTTTTTTGCATTTATAACTCTGTAACTTTCATGATAGAATTCATTAAACAGTGGTAAAGATTTACTATGAAGAGATTTTCAACAAATTTGTAAGCTTTCTTTCTTTTTATTCTCTCTTTCTTGGCCGGCAATGAATCAGTGATGCCTTTCATGTAATTTATGACTATCTATATATCATTTACCATCAGGTAAACCGTCTGCTTGTTTGACGGTTATTTCCATAAAACTTTTGATTGCAAATAAGAGTAAACACAGGAATTAAATCTCTGAATATACAATGTAAAACTAATTATAATGTAGTTGAATTACAGTTGAATACTGCATGTCCTCGTCAAATAAAGTACAAATGTAGTCGTGTAACGGACACAGGTGATCCCAAGACACAGTTAGTTCACCTGTCTCGTCCGTATTCCCCAGTATTTGTTACTTACGACATTTTGTTATTTCATTGCTCTCCAGCTTTGTAATCTTTGGTCGTTGCTGGAAGAACGATTTAACTTTAACGTAAAAGTTTAAAACTGTTTTGTTTTCCATGTAAAATAGGTATTACATTTTCAGAACAATTCAAGTTTGTTGTAAGTTACTAATATGACATTCGGAATGGGAAAGTAGAGTGACGTAGAATGAACAGTAAAATAAAAGTGGGTTGTTAACTAATATTTTTGCAAAATAAGTTTTGTTAGATGCGGCTCGATCGTGTATAACTGCAAATTATTTGGCCGTCAGTAAAAAAAAAAGAAAATTGTCTTGATGATAATAGATGAGAAACTTCAAGGCATAATGAACAACTTAATATTATTTGAACATATAGTTTTCAGCATTATTTCAAAAATTAAGAAAGACTTGAGATTCACCAAAATACTTCTTAATTATGTACTACTAGCTTCTACCCGCAACTTCGTCTGCGTGGACTTCAGAATTGGATCTTTAGAGGAATGAAGAGTATGATCAATAAAAGAAATGATAAAAAAATTTGTGCTAGCCATTTTTAATTATACCACTTATCTTGAGGGAACGGTCTATCCCCGATATAAAATTTTAAACTTAACTCACCCAGTTTTAAACTTTACCACCATGGACCACGAACCATGCAACTGGGTCGAAATATCGGAATACAAAATAAATATCATAAGTTCTCGTATTATAGTAAAATCTATCCCCGATATAAAAAGAACCCTATCCTTTAATGCGGGATATTAAATATCTGGGAGCCAGTTTAAGCGTCAGTGAATAAGAAACATTCACTTAATTTCATTTTAAAAATGGTTTAAAAAACAACAACAGATATCTTTGAAATCAATTTCGTTATTTCCGTTCGTTCAGGTGTTACATAATTATTTGGTCTTCAAGATACACCACAGCACCAGGCCCTAAGTTTGGTCAGTAATATGCTAGTTTTGCAATGTCAAAGTACCACCAACTAATATTTTAAGAAAGTGTTTCCGTTATTGCCACCCGATCAGGAATTACATATTATTTTATCTCCAAGATCACTATCTGGCCCCAAGTCAATGATGTACTGGTTTTGCAATGTGAATGTTACCAACAACAACAATCACCCATTATGATAATGTATATTTAGCACGCGCCTCATGGTATATCTAGAATACAATGATGTTCTTAGCGACAGGCAGTACGGGTTCCGCCGAAACCGGTCGACGGGAGATCTTCTAGCGTATGCCACTCACATCTGGGACGAGGCCCTCGAGAAAAATAGGGAAGAGCTAGCCGTTTTTCTTGACATCTCGAAGGCCTTCGATTGGGTATGGCATACCAACTTTGTGAGATTCAACGTCACAAAAACTGGAGCGTGTCAATTCACCGGCAAAAGAAGCCCTTTCATCTTGGCTCTTACTTTTATAATACGGGTGCCTTCAAGTGAAGAGAGAATAGGCTTTTAGTAAGTTAGTGCGCTTTACCACCCATACTTCATTCCCGTATACCATCAGTTGGCTTTTTAGTCAAGCATTAGCTTATTTCACATAAAAGTTCCATTTTTTTTACATAACATAAGTGCTTGATAACAATCCCACCTGACGGTAAGTGGCGATGGAGTCCGAGATGGTGAATGCACTAACTTAATAAATGCCTATTTACTCTTTTCTTGAAGACACCTACATTGTAGTTGGACGGGAACACCCACGCAGGCAAGCTATTCCAGTCCTTCGCGGCACGCAGTATGAAAGAAGACGTGTATCGCACCGTTCGCAGCGGTGGAATATTCACGACGTATGGATGGATGTTTGCCGTACGACGGGTTGTTCCATGGATAAACTGGGATGGGGAATTAGTTCGTGCAATTCCTGAGCACACTCTTCAAAATGCATCCTGTAGAATGCCGAGAGGCTGGCTACTCTGCGCCTGTGTGCGAGGCTTTGCAGGTTGGTTACCACCAAGTCTGGGTCGTTAATGAGCCTCATTGCACGCCTCTTCATCGAATCTAAGGCTGAAAAGTGACAATTTGCGGCACCGGCCCAAATGTGACAGCAGTACTCCACACATGGGCGAACCTGAGTTTTATACATTGTTAAAATCTGCCTCGGTGAGAAGTACTGGCGCACCCTTGCAAGGACCCCAAGTTTTCTTGCAGCCACTTTAGCTTTGGATTCGATGAACCTTTCATAGTTGAGGTTCGAGGAAACTTCGACTTCTAATAAATGTAGGCGGTCGTTGCATTCCAGGGATACATTCCGGAAAGTGGGAGCCAAGGTAAACAGGCTCCGTTTTGCGGTGAACAGACACGTCTACGTTTTAGTGGCATGGCATAATTATTTTGTGTACCCAAGATACACCATCAGGCTCAAGTTGCTCAATGATGTATTTTTTGCTTTGCAATTTCAACGTTACTAAACAAAAATATTTTTAAATATTTTTCAGATATTCCCATCTGTTCGAGATTTACATATTTAGCCTCCAAGATAAGTACACCAGCAGGCCTTAAGTTGGTAATTAATGTACTGGTTTTGCAATGTCAACGTTACTAAAAACAAATATTTTTTATTCCTGTTAAGTAATTTGCACCCGTTCAGGAGTTACCTATTTGTTCTCCAAGACACGTCATGAGACCTTTAGTTGGTCAATGAAGAGCTTATTTTACAGTGTCATCGATAACGAAAACAAAATATCTTTAAACACCGTTCTACCTATTTTTTTCTACCAATGAGGAGTTACACTCTTTATCTCCAGATACCATCATCAGCTCCTCACTGAATTTCAATAGAATTTACTTGACAAAATACCCAATGTTATACAAAAAAGCATAATCCAAATTGTTTCTTAAACAAAGAATTTACTCGTATTAACTAAAATCATGGATATATTACTCTGTCTGGATCATAGACTTTGTAGAGGTACCTGAAGATCAATGACGTCATATCGGAATGACCATTCGACCAATCACAGGCCAGATTGAGGTTGTCCTTCATAATAATGTAGGGTGTACACACTTAGAAAAATTATGTCCTATTTTGATATGGTTCTTCAAAATGTTTTCTATGTTATTCTTCTGCCGGCAAAAATTATAATATTGAAATAATATACATTTTATAAGAATTTCTTCAAAATTACCTAATTTAAATAATTGCATTATGAGTAAATTGAAAATTAAGGTACACAATTTTATTATGGTACATCTATATTATAATTTCATCTTAGATGTTTTTAAACCATTATAAAAAATCACAATCGAAAGATAATTATTATATCCTGGGACTATAGTTAACATGGACACAATACAAAAATGGTCATTATTTTAAGCCATCATCGATCTTCAGGTACAAGTTCTACGAAGTTATTTATCCAGTTAGAGTAATATATCCATGACTAAAATCAGTGATTCAAAAAATTACTGGCCTAAACGCATGCATAGCTATAGAAAAATAAAGCAATTTTGACATTAGGCTAAAACCGCACTAGGATTTTAAAGACGTACGCACTCATCCGACATTTTAATAACGACTTGCTCAATCGGTTCAGGAAAATTAATATTTTTTACTACAAAGTAAATAAAAAATAGAAAGACATTTCCGAATGTTAAACACTTTTCTTTTGCAATCAATTAAACCTGATACGATATCTTATAATACTTCGATAGCACTTCTTATTGAAAGTATAGAACGTATAGAACTGGCGTATAGAACCGATACAGCGAATACTATGTTTGGCCCAATGAAGGCGGCTGCAGTGGGCTTCAATTTTCAATGGATTCGTTCGATTTAAAAACAGAATCTACCGACGCAACACAAATTTTGTTCGCGCTGTCTGATCTGGTACTTTACTACATTATACTTCATTGATAAGCTACCAGTAATTTTCTTTATCGTTAAATTATTATTTTTTGTAACTCATTGATTTCTCATTGGGTGCACGAAGCGCTTTATAAACGCTAGTATGTAAGCAGCCTTAGTTTTCCTCAAAAATTGTTTTGTTGATTTATTTGATTTTATACAAGATCGATGGCTACTAAACCTCGCGTTGTATGATAAAAATTAGCACAATGTGCATCTCCGCACAACTGGTATAATGTTAGTTATTAAAAACAATTAACCATATTACAACTTAATCACTAAATCAGCTGATTGAAGTTCGGCCATTTTTATTTCGTTCAATTGTCATGTCAGTGTGACGAAAAACGGCAAACTGTTTTTCTATGACGAAATTGTACCTCTTATCCCTCAGGAACATGTATATTTTCCGGGATAAAAAGTAGCCTATCCGGTAAGTTAGGTTGAAAGCTATCTGTGTGCCAAATTTTATCCATATCCGTTCAGCCGTTTTTGCGTGATTGAGTCACAAACATCCAAACATCCAAACTTTCACATTTATAATATTATTAGGATTAGGATTAGGATAAAACCTTATAAAAGGCTAAGAAATTCCAACAAGTCATATTCTAAGGTACAAGCCAGATAGTTACAGACAAGCCTGTAAAGATTATCGCAATTAATTCTCTGGCCAAATAAAATCATCAAAGGCGGGGACGAAACAAAAGCTTAAAATAGCGCATGGCTGCTCCAACTTATAATTGTTGTCATCAACTTAGATTGGCTCCTGTCCTATCTTCGATAACTTAGGGGATAACTCAGATATGCTAATACTAAACTTGAGCGCACTTTTATTTATCCCTTTTTATTTTAAATAAACTATTAGCTTAGTAGCTACGTACTTTTGGTAAGTCTCCAAGGCATCAGAACAAACATTTAACTATGTAATAATAACAAAAACTAACTAAAAATCTATTACACTGATGTACCTACTTACTCCATTGATGTAATTCTATTTTTTAATAGACTTAAAAACGTCTTCGTTATGCATTTTTTTTATGTTAAACAAAGATCCAGATTATGAATAAGATTCGTTCTTATTATAAATAAATTAAATAGAACTAGTTTTTCTTTTCACTAGTACTATCAACACAACAACTCCACAGGAAAAGTAAACGTTATTGTAAGCCAAAAACTGATCTAAAGTAGATCGATTTTAACGTATCCTAAATATCTATTTTTATAAGCATCAGATATATCGGTTCTACGTGTTTTTAAACAGTTTTATTTCAAGTCCGTTACGGTACCTAACAGTTTCTTGTTAATCCTTGGCGCTTTATTTAGATTTTCCTCAAAACGATATGTGCTGCTCAAGGTTGTTTTGTTAAGTTTAAACTTCAGTTGAGTCAAAAACAGACGGGATCTTAATTAGTATTTTGTTTAGCTTGTTTATAATAAAAGTTCGTGAAATTGTAAGGATGATTTTCATGAAATTTAGCACACAAGCAGACCATGGTAGGATATTCATCATCTCGGAAAAACCAGGCAACGCCGCGGGCTGAACGTTAGTTTTCTTAATATATTGGTTAAGTTCACGTTAAACCAAGTCCAACCTTTTTTAACTGACTTCAAAAAAGGAGGAGGTATTCAATTCAACTATATTTTTTTGAAGTTATACTTCTTTAGGCGCGTTATGAAATAAATGGAAAAAATGATGAGAGTGAAATTTTAAGATTTGTAACACGGACGGTGACACAAAAACGCCGGTCACAAAAACTGCACGCACGTTTTAAAAACGCTCGTTTTGAAAAAAAAAATATTATTAAGTTTGTTACCTCAGAACTTTCGACTGGGTGAATTTTGATGATTATTTTTTTTTTGTACATTGTTTTGTTGTACATTGTGTTGATGTTCAAATAAATAAATAAATAAATAAATAAATAAATAAATAAATAATAAATAATCGAAAGCTGGTGCTTGTCATGTGGCCTATCTGAGCTAGATCTGACGAGTAGTTTTTGAGTTATTTCGAAGTCGGTTATTTTTTGTCGGAATTATAATTTTACAAGTACACTATTAAGCTATGACACTCACGTAGCTGAAATTTAAACAGAAAAACTGCTAACCAGTAACTCAGTTAAACCAGCGAATCAAATTGGAGCACAAGAAAAGCAACTATTGTTCGTTTAATTTTATTCAGAGCCAGCAAGAAGTAAAGTCTCCGAGCTAAGTCGTTTGTCACTGCCCGCGGCGGATTTCCACGACGTAGCAAAAACCACTCAACGTAGATACATTTCCCGATTCACGAGCCTGGATATACTCTGACGGTTTGTTTATTGATGGTTTTATCATCCATCATAAAACCAACAATAGATTTCATTCGGAAGATTCTAAACGTATATCGCGGATATAAGTTTTTAAATACAACAGGTACAAAAATAAAAATTTAAAATTGTGAGTAGGGTATTCTTGAAATTAAATATAAAAAATAAATACATATTTAAATTGTAACTTAAGTACGTACCTAGTTACGTACGAACGGTGTTTTTTTCTACCACCGTTTTGAAAACGTGCTTTATCAATGAGAAGAAACTGCCAAAGAAAGTTACTACATTTGCTTAGATATAGAGTTAACTGAGTATCTCTGAAGCGTCATATCTACAATTGTGTTTTCTTAGACCTACGACCGTGATATCCTTGTGGCATTGTTATGAACATTGGCCTCGATACAAGGAGGTTGTTGGTTCGAATCCAAGCAACTCTAATTTTCTAAGTCATGTGCTAATATTAGAAAATTATGATGAGGAATCCTGTGCAAATAAGAGTTATTTGCCATATTCTCAAAGCTCTTCAAAAATCACACTTGACCAGCGTGGCGGAAGGCCTTTACCTTCACATTATAAGAAGCCCAGCCCAACACAAGCCCAGCAGCGGGACAGCATGACACTCCGGTTCTGTAACAATGTTACGGCTAATAACAGTTTACAAAACGAATATGAGGAATGCAATAATGGAACTCCGAAACATTAGCAACTTTTGCAATGAATACCGCGCCGTTCATTTTAACGGTTTGACAAAGATTAATATCGCAGAAAGCGAATGTAATAAAATGAAATTGTTAGGTTTTGGTGGAACAGGGACTTTTTTTAGATGTACTATTATAACGTTGATTTTTTTTCGAATGGACAAGCAGCCTTTACAGATTTAGGATGACAGAGACCTGTCTTGAGAGAGATTTGTATTTTTTTTTTTTCAATATTAATATGTTTTTAAATGACAATTATTTTTCATTCAAATTGAGTTGCTAACGAAAAAAAATAAAAAGGTATCCTTTAACAATATTATAATAAATAAATTATAAAAAATAACTCAGGAAAACATTGGTTCATTATGGATGGACTAATCCATATTGTCTGTACCATCACGGTTGAAATCGGCATATTTGTACTCCTTTTCATTATAAAGTTACCGTTGCTACTAATTTCATGACGCACGATCCAAACAAAGACGTGTCATCTCTGCGTCATAATCTATGACAACTGTCCACCAAACTATCGCCGGTTCGTTACGAGAAGATTAATATTTCGTCGCAGTAAATACATTATGCGACATGATGGTCACCACCGAAGTTGTGGCTAAATTGTCGAAGTTGACAGCCCTAGGGATCGAAGCTTAGGGCTGCGCACCTGCATTGCATTAAACATAAAGTTTTAAGACTTTTAGAATTCGAAGGAGGATTGACCTACGAAACGAAATGTACCTATTAGCATTTTAATAAAACTTTGCTTTATTCTTAGGCCATTTGCATATATTTTTGTAGTTTTATAAAATCGTGAAGAACAACTACTAGTAATTCTACAAGAATGTAATAACAATCTTTCGTTCGGAGATTTAAAATATTTCAAATAGGTACCTTAATAACTGTGTTTTAAATAAGAACGCAGAAAGTTTAGAGCACTTATGTAATGTTATCATTAGGATTACATCCCATATTGATACCGATATATCGGCGATGCTTCGGGTTTGCCGATTATATATTTTTTTTTATACCGAATAAGTTAGTGCTTGACCACAAAACCACCTGATGGTAAGCAGTAATGAAGCCATGGATGGTAAAGCACACTAATTAGTAGAAGCCTATTCACTCTTGACTTGAAGACACCCACATTATAATCAGAGGGGAACACCCACGCAGGCAGTTTATTCCATTCCCTTGCGGTACGTATAATAAAAGACGAAGCAAAGCGCGACGTCCGCACCGGGGGGATGTTGACAACAAAGGGATAGTAAAAAGGAGAGGGGGGAGTTAAGTCATGTAATTCCTGCGCACACTCTATTACCTCTATATATATTGAGCAGTAATATAATACCACACAATTTGATCTGGGGGCACGGCAGTGCCCCCGCCAAGTCGAGCAAAAAAGCGGCACGGCCGTACTATCCTTTTCTCGAAGCAATTCAGGCCATTTTCGACCCCCTATAACTTCGTTGTGGATAAAGCTAGAAGCCTGAATTTTTAGTAACCAAGCAGGCATTGTATAAACACGGTATATTTCAAATTTCATTCAATTTGAACCAGTAGTTTAAGAATTATAACTAGTCAAAGTTTCTTAATTTCGTCACTCACTGACTGACTGACCGATCATCAAAACTCTAAGGCACTTCTAGCAGACATAGAAGCCTCAAATTTGGAACAAAATTAGTGTTTAATGTATAGATCAAGGAAAAACTAAAATATTTTGCAATTTCCGTCCAGTTTTCTAGATACATCAACTGCATAAATAACTTTGTAATCCCATATAAATATATAGGATTACAAAGTTACATTTGCAGTTAATGAATTACTGTACCCGTATAACAAAGTAACATTTGCAGTGAATGAATCAGTGTACCTGTATGTAATATAATGGAATAATAGGTGTAGGTAGGTACCTAGATATAATTATGTTCAAAGGTAACTTGTAAAAGGAAAAAAAGTAGAACTATCTACAAAATTCATTCGCTGTACCGGCTTAAAAACTTCCTACCGTTTAAGACCAAAGTTATGTTGGTGCAAGCTCTGGTCATCCCTCACCTTGATTATGCGGATGTTTGTTGTACGGACTTGACAGAGGAACTTCTGAATAAATTGGAGCGCCTTCTTAATAACTGCATTAGATATATCTTTGGATTACGTAAGTATGACCACATTTCCCAGTTCCGTTCCCAACTTAAATGGCTACCTATTCGACACAGGCGAAACTCCAGAATTCTCTCCACATTATATTCTATTTTAAATAATGTGTCTTCTCCTGCTTATTTAAAGGAAAATTTTCAGTTCGTCAGCTCGATACATGACAGAGGACTTCGTTCATCGAAAAACCTTAAAATCTCTCTTCCATCCCATAGCACAGGTTATTTCGGGAATTCCTTTACGGTACAGTCTATACTGCTCTGGAACTCCTTGCCTGTAGACATCAAAAAATCGCCTACCATAAGCTCCTTCAAGAATAGGGTCCGGTTGCACTACCTGAAGCAAATAGAATGACGTCGCCCGTAGTCTTCAACTAGATGTGTATATATATATATATATATATATATGTACTTTATATTTATACTTGTATATATGAATAAATATGTATTTGTGTATGTATATTGTAATATATTGTTATAATTATTATTCGCAATTTTTCATATCTGGCATTGTATGCACCTACTACACCTTTTCACCAGCTCCCAGGGTTGACTGGCAGAGAATGCCAATAGGCATTAAGTCCGCCCATTGTACTCCTTTATATTAAGGTTGTTACAATAAAGGATAAATAAATAAATAAATAAAAAGAAATGAGATGCCATCAAAAACAAAACTTGTAAAAAAAACCAAGTCTCGCAACTCAGTTCTTCTACCGTAAAAAGTTGTGAGATCCATGTAATACCAAGTCGGTTAATTTATTCAGTTCCTACTTAAGGGTCCTTCTGTCTTAAGTTATTACGTAATTAGCTAACCTAACAAGTAACAACATCATATAGCGACCATATTATCAATATTAAAAATATTTTATGTTTTAAATAAATAGATTGACTTGGCAATCGCACAATCAATCAAACAATATAATATGTAGGTATTACTTGTGAGATACATTGTGTTTTCGTGCGATGGTCAAGTCGATCTATTTATTTAAAACATAAAAGATTTTTAATATTGATAATATGGTCACTATATGATGTTGTTACTTGTTAGGTTAGCTAATTACGTAATAACTTAAGACAGAAGGACCCTTAAGTAGGAACTGAATAAATTAACCGACTTGGTATTACATGGATCTCACAACTTTTTACGGTAGAAGAACTGAGTTGCGAGACTTGGTTTTTTTTACAAGTTTTGTTTTTGATGGCTTACTCTATTCGGATTCAAGTTAACATAAATGCATCGCCATGAACACGTGTTTATAAGAACAGTTTACGAAGAGAATAACCTATTGCTAACATTAGTATCAGTACTTGCACGAATATGTAGTTGTAAAAACAAATACCATTGACAATAAATACCACTCTATAAAGGAATTTATTAAACTAACCGAGTTAAATAACAGTAAAATTCTGTAAATTGGTAGATATTTTCCAGTCTATTATCATCGGATAGCACGAATCAATTGAATCCAATAAAACTAATTAAAAACAGACAAGATTAAACTGTATTTACAGTCGGCTGGATTCGTATTAATTTATTAAAACACACGTAACATAATTACAAAGGCGATGTTTAATTAAATCACACAATAAGTAATTAATTAAGTCTATGCCAGTTGACAGCCCTTATTATTTTCGATAGGGTTGTACATCGCACATTGTTATTTATAACAATGTTAGTAGGTATATGTTAACTAACCCATAGATATTAATGAAAATGAAAATTATTTATTATATAAACTTTGTTTACATAGATCATGTACATGTGTGTCGTAGGAGACCAGGATTTACCCACTCGTTAAGAAATTATAGAAGTACATACATTAGAAGAGAAGTTGAGCATGATAAAATTTTTTATAGTAATTTATAACTTCATCTAAAATAGAATTCTTACTTCCACGTGTGTGAACTACACTGAATAAAGATATACTATATATGAAGATATACGTAGGTATAGTATCTACCTACATTCGCAAACTAAAATTGGCATAATTAAACTCACAGATATGCCTATAGTTGTACCAGAAACAGAGTAGGGTTGTCGCAAAAGGGATTATTCTATTAATTACATTTCCGACGAGTCCGCTCTCGGTAAAACAATGCTTCTGAAATTCAATATTGATTGCATATGAGTTTTGGGGGCGGATTTTGGGGCTGAAATATGCAGGTATAGTCGCTTACATAGGATGTTCTAAAAATTATATTATACAACTTTGAATTTGCAAATGGAGAAAGCTGATGGTTTAGGGTTAGTGATAATGGAGACTTTAGAACCATTTTGTTTGCTGTTTTGTGGGCAAGTTTATTGACCACAAATAATCTTGTAAATATCGTAATTGGGCTATATTTTTTCGAAACTGAAGCTAGTCGAGCATTCACTATTATGGATGCAATTTGTTCTTAGGCCATTCCACATAACCTCTTTACGTACTTATAAAGTACCCAAAAATAAAACTACAATAAAAAAATGTATTTTTTTAAATTAATTAAAATGTTAAATTCAATTTGGGACACCCTGTATAACCAGAACCGAAAGGCAGCAGCGGTCCAGTGGCAACAATTATTTCGGCGCGGCAATAGAACGCATCGGATGTTTAATTAATTAGGGTTGTCAATTCTCAGAGTTGTGACATGGAATATTACTGCATGTTTGCTTTGTCACACAAATAGTGTTGTGATATTAGAATTGTTTATTAGCTGTATAGTTGTTTTTAGAACCAAATTTACTTTTTTTTGTGACGTCGACCACGAGCACGTAGCCTTAAAGAGTTTCGTAGTCACTGAGACACGGATAAATGCTATAAAACGTATACCTAATTACCTACCAACCCTGGCACTAGGGCTTTCTGTTTGTAGCATACCTACTCTATGTATGCGTATTAAAATACGCCATTGCAGCAATTTTTTTATTGTACGTACTTATTTAGATTTTAAATATTCAAAGCCATTTTATTTTCCTCACAATAAAACCTGTCGTCTGACGGTTTTACTGTTTTATTTACACGTTTCTACCCTGAGAATACCTACCATTTCTAAAAGTGTCAACACTCACATTTGTATAGGTTAAAAATAACACTCACACTTCTTTATAAAGCGGTAGGTACATAATTAGCGAGTCGTTAGGACTTGAATTTCGCAATTCCAAGCTCTCATTACAGGACCACCCATTGTACTGTTTGAAGTTGCCTCCCATAATAATCTTTCATTCATTAGTCATACAGTAATTTCTGCGTTGCCTACACCGGCTACACCCCACGCTGGATAACAATTTTAACCTTAACGTCATTTGATTTCGTTTTATTCGTTTCGGGGATATTAATTTTATTAACATAAGTTACTTTGTTTAACTTATTTATATAAATATGTATTTTATTGTTTATATCTACACGTTTTTATCTACTATATATAACATTTTTTTCTCCACTCTTTTTATCTTTCTTTGTTGTTACCGCCTTCTTTGTTCTCCCACTGCCCTAAGGTTGACTGTCAGAGAATGCTTTTAGCATTAAATACGTCTTTTATTCCATTACAATATGTAAGCTTCAATAAAGAATAAATAAATTAACACTATTGTATTAATTCGTTGTCTCCATTACAATTAAGATTTTTTGTTTTTCTGACTGTACTTATTTGACTTGAATAATCGAAAATATTTTTGAGGCTTCGACGACTAAGTACTACAGTACCCGGGGGTATCTCCGTACAACACGAGACATAGTCCACCACGCTGCTCCGATGCGGGTTCATGAAAAGATGCATCAATAACTACCAACCGAATTAAGAAGATCTTTCATCTTTTGTAGATGTTAATTTTTTTATTTTTTTATTTATATCAAGCAACGACCATACCTTACACAATCACCTTACACCTATTGTGAAACAAACTCGCCTGGTACATTTGTGTAGGCGTACGGATTATTATACTAAACTCTTAAACGGGTTAACACTGAGTGTCATTACATTATAATTACATTTGTTTTAAACATCAGTTACTTGTATAATCGTTCGTGTGGGATTTCATATGTTACATTGGGTTCAGTTAGCGAGTTTAATAAATATTACTTATGGCTATATTATGTAAATAGCCATTAAACGAGAAGACGATCCACCTGATGGTAAATGTAATATACGGATGTATAATGTACGGATAACAGTATGATTTAATTTCACTCACACAGAAACCTCTCTCTCATACACACATCATAATAATATTCACTCAATAATCATAAATCATAATAAAACAAGAGATCATGGACCACATCATAAACACTAAAAATTAGAGTACCTAGACTTAGGTACTATAGCAGGATAGGAGGTACCTCGCACAAATAACAATAGAAAGTTATAGTAGGCTACAAACTTTAATACTCCCTTGGATTTGGGCTACATAAAAACTTGGGAAACATATTACATGAGATAATACTTACAACCTCGCGTAAATCCATACGAGTCTGCTACGAATATTATACAGCACAACTTATTACCTGAAACAAAACAATAAAAAATTACTGTAGATAAATCCTGCTAATGTTATTATTAACTAGCTGACCCGGCGAACTTCGTATCGCCTAACAAACTATTTTTATTCTAAAATAAAAGTAGCCTAAATTATTCCTTGTTACATCAGCTAACTGCCAGTGAAAGTCCCGTCAAAATCGGTCCCGCCATTTCAAAGATTAGCCGAAACAAACAGACAGACAAAAATTGTAAAAAATGTTGTTTTGGTATATTATGTACCTTGTATACTTCCAAATGCACTTAGTAAAAAGCGGTTATTTTAATATTACAAACAGACACTCCAATTTTATTTATTTTTATAGATGTATAGATTGTATAGATCTGTAACTTTTTCAGGATGTTTAGATGTTTGTTACTGTTTCGCAAAAATTACTGAACGAATTTTGTGCACAGATAGACCATGACCTGTAATATAACACATGGTACTTAATATCCCGGAAAACACGGACAAAGCCGCGGGCAGAACAGTAGTTTGAATATAAAATTACTACACAAAAGTATTTTCGTACTCATTAAAAAATTGCACAAGATTACAACAGACGTATTACAATGCTTATAATCATCATTAATTAAATAACAAAGAAAATAACAGAAGCAATAAATTGTGTTTCTCAATGAAAATTAATCATAACGCCACTACGACGTATCATTCGAAATAAAAAACTATTAGACAAATAATATGTTCAACTTTAAACGTACAGTCGTACACAGAAATGTTAATTTTTATTATAAGATACTTTGTTCTCCCATGGAATATTTTCTTGTAACAAATAACTTTTAATTTTTTACTGATTATTTTATGCAAAATATTAAGTTTATATGAAACTGTTAATGGTACAGTCGGGCTCGGAATGCAATCGAGCGTGGAGGACTCATGGAACAAGGAAGCGAGCGCAAACACATTAGTGATAGCACCGTGATGCATAGCCGTGTTCTTACTAAACAACGTTCATCTTTTAGTATTAATGAGCTTTCGATACTGTTGAAATATATCGCGAAATTGATTGCAACATTTCCAGTTTGTTTCTAATGCCATCGTTATTTAAGTTATCTTCGAGATTATATATTTTACACTCAGTAGTAGGTACATATCGCTCACCTAGTAATACAACGGCACATCTACGTTTGTCATATTTTACAGAAGCGAATTTCAAAAATGATATAAAAATGTTTAAAATTAATTTATGGATTCTTTTTACGTTTTTTACAGATTGTATGGGTTTGGTTACTAGTATAGACATTAATACATATTTATCACTATGTTAATTATGCTCTTTTAAACACGTATACCATATGAACTCAATTTCGCATTTTTTGCAGATGTGCCATTATATTACTAGGTGAGCGATATGATTTTTATGAATATTTGATTCGAACCAATATCCAATATAGAGCGAAATACCATGTTATTCAATGTTGTATTTCGCTGACATCAGCTCCTCCAAAGGCATCACTGTTCTTTTGTCGACCAAGAAAGAGAGAAGAAAAAGAAAGTGTCTGAAAAAAAGTGTTGTATCCCATTTCTTTCATATGTGCTGTAATTGCTACCCTCGAAGACATGCATTTCATTTCATGTCATCTAAACTTAGATACATGTAAAATAGCAATTTCAAAAAGTACTGCAAATTACTCAAAATTCCAGTTTACGTGTAATCAGTGGATCTCGAAATTGTGGTCCTGGTGTGAATAGGTTTCACTATCAGATTTTACACTTTTGCACTCCACTGTACCGAGCACATGAATCACGAGTAACACCATTTGGATGAATAATGTGCACCGAGCTTTATGCAACGAAATAAGAAATTAAGTTAGGCTTTATGATTACGTGTTTCTGATTTAAAAATAGAAGTGTTATTAAAAAAATATTAATTATTAAAATAGAAGTTTATATGCACTGCGTTTTAAAGTAGTAAACTTAGTAGTTATGATAAAAGTTGGAGCTTACCTCCGATTTTATAAAGTTATTTAGACATATTATTCTTCTTTTATTATTGACTTTAAACAGCACAGTAGTTATATTTATATTATATTGAGGGGATTGCACCTTTTCACCGTTCACTATTAGGATTTGTACAATAATAAGACAGCTTAGGTAGAAGTAAAGGTACATACAAAAACTACTCGTCAGATTTAGCTTAAATTAAGTAGGACTACATGACAAGCACCAGCTTTCGAATAAAAAAAGAATAATCAAAATCGGTTCACCCAGTCGAAAGTTCTGAGGTAACAAACATAAAAAATACAGTCGAATTGAATACCTCCTCCTTTTTTGAAGTCGGTTAAAAATAGCTAATTTTGTACAATAGGTTAATCATTAAAAAATATTTTTTGTGACAGGAGATTTCTCGTATGAATCAACCCTGAAAGTTCTGAGAGTATCATTATCATTAAGATATAAAGACGTAGTTCTAATTCCGTTTCTTAGATTTGACCCATACTAAAACTTACAAGGCAGGTTAAATAAAACCTTGTAAAAATGCCACTGCTTTTTGCTCGAAACTTAGAACTTCGTAAGCAAGTTGACTAACAAGAGTGATTGCGTATTCATTGCTACTCATTGCCAACCTCTCTTGTCTTAATTAATCCTATGATGAAAAACCTTAAGAAACTACAGCCCGCTGCGCTCCGATTACATATCGAGTAGTTCCAATAGCAATCAGCAAATGATTTCTAACTTCATAAATCGTTTTAATGACCAATAAATCTCCTACAACAAAAGCTTATTAGAACTGGCAATTGAGTACATGCTTGAAAAGAACTGATTAAGGTTTCAAGGAAATTTAATGCGATACTTCCCTTTGGTTTATATGTTTATAGTAATTATAATGAAGCGTTGACCTCACGATGAGGCAGGAGGGGGAAATAGTGTCATTGGCCCCTGTAGGCCTATATCAGCATCTAGAATTGAGTTCCAGAGACAAGAAAAGTGCGTAGTTAAAAAAAATATTGGGATCGTGGGGATAAAAAAATCTGATTACTATCGCTTAAAACACATTGGACACAAAAAAATTGTAAAATCATTTATTACCTACTTATCTTAATTAGACTTCCGTAAAAAAGTATTCTATAATTTTATCCAGATCAGAATATAGTTGTGTGCCGAATTCCATCCATATCCCCTCAGTCGTTTTTTGTATATTGAGTAACAAAACATACAGACTTTCAAAATATTGGAAGATTTCGCTTGAACTACTAGACCCCACGAGGATGGGCGTAGATTCTACAAGATCCCCCAAAAAGACGAAATTTCTACTAACTTTTTAGTCGTAATACACAATTATACACTTTAATTAATATACAATACCAAATCAATTATACTTTAAAATCGAATAGGCATTTCATTTATCGCGACAACCGGTTATCGATAAAGTGTTTTCGAGTCATAAAATCGGAATTAAATCGATATGCATTCGAATTAACTGCTCCGTACCGTAACGAAATGGCATTAGTGGTTTCATTGACTCTATTACGCATTGCATCGGTAATTTAGACTACAAACTTTATTAGACATTATGTTTAAGTGGCATTTGGGAGAGGAATATATTTATAGTAGGTATAATTAGGAAACGTGGATTCACAAACCAATGTAGGTAACCTCTTTATCCTATCCTACCAATATTGTGAAAATGTGAAAGTTTGTAAGGACGGATGTTTGTCACTCTTTCACGCAAAAACTACTGAACAGATTTTAATGAAATTTAGCACACAGATAGACCATCATCTGGAATAAGATTTAGGATACTTATTACCCTGAAAAATGCAAAGCCATGTGCAGCAAAAATAATGAATAGTAAACAGAAATTAATTCTAGGCTTTTAGCATTAAATGATTTTATCCTTAAAAATCTTTTTATGTCATGGCTGTCATTGTTAAATAACAAATTACGGCAAAAAGACCCGGTAAAAATTGTTTACAAGACTCGTCTCAGAATATGGACTGTATATTACATGATACCTATTCGGTAGTGTAATCTTTATGCGTCGGCCAGTTGGTTCACTACTCACTATCAGAACCGCCGGCCCAAGTCACAATAGCACAATGAAACATCAAATGACAAATGAAATTCGACGGGCCACCATAAATTGTGACGGCGAATAATAAAAGATTATCTATCCCGTAATAAATATAGGGGGATGACAATGGGTTCTTTATTAAGGGAACACTCTATGATCAAAGTTTTGTTTCCCTTGTGCGGGGGCTGGAAGGGTAGAGGGGACGTAACGCGAATGTCTATGGACGCGTTTCACTGATAGCGATCGGCGAATGTTATTTTTGGTTTACAGCCGTTAACATTTGTTTGACTTTCTTATGGATGTCTGAAGTAACGATTAGTATTATATGTGTGATACTAACTACTACTTCTGATAACTAAACTCCCATGTTGGTAATCAGTTTAACTTCCAGTGTGAAATTCTATTATGTAAATATCAGACAGACCCAAAGGATACGTATATCATTCGACCAAAACATCTTGTACGATTGAAAAACAAAGAATAATTTAAACGGAACAGCAATAAAAGCTTTCAATACAACTTCTATTTATTCCTTTAATTTATTCAAGTAGGTTTCACATTATAAGCTATTTGTAGCTTCAGTGCACAAAATTCTTAAAAGTACGATTAGTCGATAATCTTACTGTTAATTGCAAAATTGTATAAGAAACTTAACTGAAAGAGGGACTGAAGGAATTAACATGTATATCAGGTATATAGTATCACATTTTTCATAGATATATTACATTATTTTCTACATTAAAATGACCCGAAAATGTAAAAAGTATAACAGTATTTTAGATCGCGATAAAAATCCCGCTATGTTAGCCGACAGTGAAGCGAGTACCAAAAACTGGAATATTAAGAGCAAAAAAGTGGGGCGATGAGTACAATCTGTCCCTCTTACCTCAGTTGCTTTGTATGATCAAAATCCTAGCGCTGTACGTGTTTTCATTTTTACGCATTAATGTTACGCTTTTAAGCCGATTATATGTAATAATACATATCTTTTTGGAGATACATAAGGCACCCTGTCTAGTTCCCCATGCAGTTTAAGTAGTGACCATAATCTGTGGAAATGACACAAAGGTAACGCTCCAACTCAGAGTCACTAACGGTTACTTAAATCGCTCCTTAGTACAGATTTTGTATGGTGATTCTTTACTAAGGAGCGATTAAAGTAACCGTTAGTAATTCTGAGTTGAGCCGTAAAACTGCGTCGAACTTCAACCCATTAACAGCATAGGAGTACTGTGCCAGGGTCTCTCTCGAGGAGGCATGAAGCATACTCCACCACGCTGCTCCAGTGCGGATTGGTGGAGGAGTTAGTGGCTAAACCAAGTGTCAAAAGTTTCCATAGCACCCAAAGATTTTCGACCTGGCTTAACGACTGTTAGGTATCTGCGATAATAACCGGGACCAACAGCTTTAAGTGCCCTCTGAAGCACGAAAACGCTCGAATTTTTTTTAAGATTACTACCGGTCCAACAACCGTTTACAATTTAACTACCGACCGCGTCCGCTGTTGCATAATTCGACCCATCACTTAGGCCCATTGTCCATGGCGCTTTATTTGACGATTGCATGCACGCTGCATTATAAAACATAGGCAACAGGCAAAAAAATATTATAAAAAAACGCGACGATGAGCTCCGTGGACGGGTTTCGTACTTTTACTACGCAAGATGCAATCAAGCGACAATTACGATAGCGTGTGTCTTCGTGTACAGAAGGCCTTAGGTTCGACACAAGCCGCCGCGCCGGGCTATGAGCGCTTTAAACAGGAGATTTCTAAATGAATAGGTAGACAGATGTTTTTACATATTACCGAAAGACTTTTAAAGTGGTTAAAAGTTAACTGGTATTTTACTTCTAAATATATGTATATTATAATAAGTACTAATAAATTTGGTAAATAAAATAGTCGTTGAATTACCTGGAATGTTGAAATACTTCTATGAAAGGTCTACTAAAGCTTTATTTGTTTCAGGTCGGTATTCAACGTTATTTAATTATCATTTCAAGTAATCAAAGCAGCATTGATATATTTAATATTTAACTTTGAATTTACATTATGTGAGTTAATTAGTGGTGAAATTTACTGTGACCTTAATAAGCCGTGAAAATGCTAACAAATGGTAAATGTATATTACCTCTGAAAATGGCTTTCTGGATATTTAAATAAATTTTGTAATGTAGGATATATTAATTTTTTAACCGACTTCAAAAAAGGAGGAGGTATTCGATTCGACTGTATTTTTTATGTTTGTTACCTCAGAATTTTCGACTGGGTGAACCGATTTTGATGATTCTTTTTTTAATCGAAGGCTGGTGCTCGTCGTATGGTCCCACTTAAATTTGAGCGAGACGAGTAAATTTTGAGTTATCCTTAATTTATAAATGGGTTATTTTTTGGCAAGAATTACATTTACATTACATTTTAACAATGCTTTACTTATAAAAACTGATATAGGTTATACATTAAATGTTAATTCGAATTCTCGATTTTGCCGATTCTCAATTCCCTCAACTCTATTATTTTCAAATCTTTTGATTATCAATTCTCGATTCAATACTCGTCAATAAAAATATTCGAATCCGAGCTTTCGAATACAGCAAGGCTATTCTGTTTTGTAACTCAACAGCAGAATCCGCGATGAGTGTCAAAATCCTATCTTTAGTCGTTTGAAGTTTGACACTCGTCGCGGATTCCGCTGTCGAGTTACAAAACTGAATAGCCTTACAGCTCTCGATTCGTTTGTATGACCGCAACACACAACAAACAACAAATTTCACACATAAATCAATCGAGACAACACACGCGCGAGTCGGTCAATAAAACGTTTTATTCTGCAGATTTATAAAGGGGCGATTATGAGTCGCGTGCGAGTCGTTAGTACCCCTCGACTTGAGTTTAGATGAGTTTTGTTGAAATAATCGCTGAATATCGTATGGTGAAGACATTCATAGTCCACTACAGTCACAGTTCTCTTCGCAAAACTGAGGAGACTGAACTAGAGATACTCCACCACGCTACTCCAAGTGGATAGGAGGAGGAATTAGGACAAAATTCAAGAATATAAAAAACAACTCGTTAATAACTTTTCTAATAATATCTGTCCTGTATAAAAAAAAATTGTCAAACTCTCACCCAAGCAAACAAAACAATGCCTACTTACTATACAATATTATTACCACAAAAGCGAAAAATAATGTATATCTGGTACAATTACGAAGCAGAAATATGTCAAATTTTACCTCTGACAAAAACTTAACGTCATAAAAATTTAATTAGGTATAAAAAAAACTTTCCTGGCTTTAATAAATGTTCGTGTGTCCGTCTATATGAGATACTAAAAAGCTGACTATAATTTAATGCTAAATGCTAAACGAAAGTCTCCATATGTGGGAAGGAGATAGTATCTATAGGTAATACATGAGCTTTAAACCAGTCGGTATGGCACTGTCATTTCGCAGAAACCTTTAGGCACCAGTCAGAAGAACGACTACCCTTGAAACATGCTTTAAAATGTCGTAAAGGAAGCGATGATCAATTGTATTAAATATCGCGAGGTTTATGTGTGAAAACATGTCTAATGTACTTATTACATTAAATTTAGAAAATCACAAGGTATGCTATAAAAATTACAACTAGTTTTATAAACAAGAATTCTAAAGAAGTACTTACGTTTGTAAACGAAGGTAATGTATTTTTTTTTCATAAATATTATATTTAAATACTGAAAGTAAAAAAAAGACTTAAGGCAATTGAAATACTGTAGTAATCAATGGCCACAACCGCTCATAAAAGTTAATTTTTGATGTAAAATTTCAGTACTGATGTTATCTTACAAAGTTATGACGTTTTTACCATCATTGGTACACATACATACATAGGTACATGCATGCATTGGTATACAACAATAAAGTAAAGTGGATTGCGCTCGAAGCCAATTTCCTAGTCAGAGTCAAGTTAAAGTCAAAGTTACAAAACAGCTTTAATACAATAATAAAAAAACGATATATCTTCAAAGAAGTTTTACTTCACATAAATACGCGCTAACTTATTTATTTAAAACAAATCGCACTGTCTGACCGAGCCTAACGATGCAATGTTGCAAATGTTACGTTGCTAGTTTTTGTTATGAGACGAATTTTTGTGCGTGAATTTCTCTGTAATGGTGGCCTAATTAAAATATTTCCAGTTGAAAAAGTAACTTCAAGTATTGGAGTCGTTAGGCAAGTATGGATGGTAGCTCCGGACCCTCAAGCTGAATAAAATACTCATCACACGACCATTAAAAATGTCGCCTTTTGCAAATCTTTCCTTTCATTTAGAATAACGACGGAATAAATGAAATACAAATTATAATTTCTTATAACCTGTTCCATAATCATTAATTTATTCTGTGGCCGCTGTTGCGTTTCTTTAGGGAATTAGTTAAAAATTGAAAAGGGTATAAGATTTCAAGGTTGGTCGGTTTTTACGAAAGTATTTAGATATATACATCGAATTTATTTTATTTATATTGTATAGGCAGTAAGTTTAAGTGGTGTTACTTGAAATTCAGATTGTAATGTTTTTAATTATTTCCCCCAATTTCGAGTATACTTACAGATAAGTGAGGGTATGTATATTATAAATATAAATAAGGGTATGTATATTTATTGGATTTTTATTGTTATTAATTCCAATAAGCGTCATCATTACGATCCTAAGTTCTTGTGTAAAGAGATCCATTTCAGTGATATAGTTGTATTTGTTTTTTAAAACAGTTGGTCCTTCGAGCCGGATCCAATTCGATTATTATGTATCTAGTGCGATCGGTTACTGATACCGATATTTGAAACGGGATTAGAACCAAGATTGCATACGGCAATATTCTGCGTCTCGAAGCCAATAGATTATACTGATAACGATTACCTACAATTTATTGAAAACTAAATTAGGGTTTGTCGATCAATTATTGGATAGTTTATCTTGTCCATATTCGAAAGCAATATTATAAATGAGAAAATTTCAATGCTTCATTCAGATATCAATAACGACAGATTTCGCCCTGTATTTATAGAGCATTCTTGTAACTCTGTACCTTTCATTTTCCGTTCTTACCAATGATATTATAAAGGTGGCTGTTACATTTGGCATACATAACAAGGACCCACATTGCAGGTACCAGGTACCTATGTAATCACTTTATTAGGGATACAGTGCATATATCTCCGATCAATAAGACCAAACGTAGCCTAAATGAAATCCACAATTACGTTGCCAAACAGTACAATTTAAACAGAAGTGGAAACAGAACTAATATCTAAATCAAATAGCTGCTGTATCGCATTGCGCCGTCCACTTAGCGGATTAAACGGATTAATACACCGTTTGAAATACGAGTTTGCGATGGAAGAGATGACGTTACTGTATGTCGGGGTTTCTACGAGGATAAGGTTAATAATTACTGAACCTGGACTCTACATAAAATAACGCTGCACAATTACAAACTCATATCCCCACGCTAGCATTCCCTGTATCGTGACAAAGAAAATAACACTGTGTGTTCCAGACCTTACTTCAAACTTATTCAAATTCCGCCTCGCTGGGAATCGAACCCAGGATCTTGGCACGGTGATCCGGCACGGTAACCATTGTGTCACACGGGTCATCAATTACTTATGGTCATCAATATTGATGCCTATATATATACGCCTCCGCACCAGTTTATTTTAGGACAAGTATATACTTGTGCGGAGGCGTAAAGCGCCCCATTACGTTACAGTAATGAGGCTTATACATATATGTAGGCTCATATAAATATATATATGTATAATAGAGGCTGTTCGTGTTCCCCGTCTAACAGCGCTTCAGCAGGGCTATTCAGTTTTGTAACTTGACAGCGTATTCCGCGATGAGTGTCAAAATTGAAGTTCGAGTCCGAGATCTTGATATGTGATTCTCGAATCATTTGGTACGCACTTGCGAAGTGAAGGGAGTCTCGAACTCAAACGTCAAACGACTAAAGATGGCCTCGCCTCGGTATGAATAAACGAATGACAATTGGACACGAGCTTCGACGGTGACGTAATTCGATGATCGAGAATAATAAATATGTCATCCTCTAATCATTTAGTACGGCACTTGCGAAGTGAAGTGATCCTAGAACTCGAACGTCAATTTTGAAACTCCGCTGTCAAGTTACAAAAGAGAATAGCCTTCCAGGAAATCGGTCATTGTAAAAAAAAAACTTAAATTAATCACGTTATCCGCACTATTTAGTAGTGTCATGACGAAAATGAACGAACTTAGTATAAATATAATAAACGAGTAACCGCCCTCGCATTGCTTCGGTTTTTTATTTTTTTTACACCTTGGGTTACATTATTAAAGTTTTATTAAGGATCCCTAATTTATTTGAAAATATAATATAGCCTATGTGTAGGCTAGTGGATAGTGTAGCTTCCCAACAGTGAAAGAACTTTTCAAATCGGTTCAGTAGTTTCGGAGCCTATTCAATGCAAACAAAAAATCAAATCTTTTCTCTTTATAATATTAGTATAGGTAAACAGAAAAGATAAAAAATACATCGTTAACGTTCCTATTTAAGCTAATAAATATACCAAAGTAAGATAGATATAACAAATAATATTACTATTGTAATTCACCAAGCCACCTTGACTGGTACACCCCTACGCAAAGCTGGTAAAGAAACACTGTAGAAAAATAAACCCCTCAAATCATTTATCATTAATTGAACGTAATGTCTAAATGAAAGTTTCATTGAATAAAACCCGTAAGTAGAAAAAATACAATCGTTGCGATATAGATCACATGACAGGGGGTGGAATAGAACATAAAAACATTAACGCACGATATCACCCGATAGATTATCGAGCGATATTGACGAGCGTCCTAATGCCGTCTAAAGCTTGGGTCAAAGTAACGCGACAATGGTCTCTTCTATACATCTTACATCTATTCTATACAAATAAATAAAACTGGAGTGTCTGTTTGTAATATTAAAATAACCGCTTTTGTTAAGTGCATTTGGATGTATATATGTCCTACATATATCAAAACAACATTTTTTACAATTTTTGTCCGTCTGTCTGTCTGTGTCTGTCTGTTTGTTCCGGCTAATCTCTGAAATGGCTGGACCGATTTTGCCGGGACTTTCACTGGCAGATATCTGATGTAACAAGGAGTAACTTAGGCTACTTTTATTTTAGAAAAAAAAATTGTTTTTAGTCGATACGAAGTTCGCCGGGTCAGCTAGTTGATACATAAAATACGCTGTGCCCGCGACATTTCCCGCGTTTTTCGGGATAATAAGTACCCTATATCCTATCCCAGATCATGATCTACCTGTGTGCTAAATTGCATGAAAATTAGTTCAGTAGTTTTTGCGTGAAAGACTAACAAGCAAACTCACATATTCACATTTATAATATTAAGTGGGATTCGCTTACTTACGCACTAAAATTCTCCGTGTTCTTGTTGAATGGGATACAAAATCAGAATACAGATCTTTACTCAAGGCATTTTTCTTGATTCACTTCATTGTGCAACATCTGTTTTTAAAGGTAAATTAATTACGGGACAAAGTATATTTTGATAATTTCTGGGAACTTTTATATTGTGAAACAATATCAGAATTACATGGAATTTGCAGTATCCATTATTAATGGATACTGTACTGATATTATGAAATGGAAATTTTCTTTGAAACTGTGTAGTTTCGACCTGTGATGTTTTCGAGGAAATTAATTTTAAACTTAGCGAAATTGTTTTTTTAAATACAATCCTGAGTATTTTAAAGATATCAAAAAGATTTAAGTTAAAATCAAAAGGTATTTAAATACTTTAGCGACTTTCTTTAGCAAAACATGTCATTGTGACGTTAAACCGAAGCTAAGGCAAAACAAATGACGTTACGAGCAATTCGCATACGATAGAAACTACTTAACTTAGTTTAACCATTGCTTTATAGGAGGTCTATAACTTAGTATGCTGTATGGATATGGTTGTGTGTGTATGTATGTATTCCGTATGTCGTAATGTCGTTATAATCAAAAGGCTGTTGATGTGTATGCGTCGTGAATTGGAATTTAAGGGGAAGTTGCGATATTTTTAGGCCGTTATCTGACAAAATTTTTTGATGACTGCAATAAAATGCAATTAGAAATTATTACAGATAATAACGTGTATGTAAAGCTGCCTGACGAAGGAAGTTCCAGGCTTAATGTACAACGACAGATGTTGTTGCAGGTGTTTCTGACATCATAACTTTTAGATGAACAAAGTAATGACGAGTGAAGGGTCTCAAGTTCAGTTTCCCATCGAGGCAACACACGATATGCGATAGAAAAAAGGAATGTTTTCAGGTCTTTTTTAACTGACGAAAAAAAAGGAGGAGGTTCTCAATTCGACACATATATTTTTTTATGTATGATCACGCAGCAATCGACACAGGGTGGTCCGATTTTGATGATTCTTTTTTTAATGGATAGATACCCTATCCTTGTCTTGAAGTTGGTACCATATTTTTTGAAAATTTTATTCCCACTCTAAAGGAACGAAAATAGGGGATGATTGACTATTGTCCGAGACGTCGTATTTGGAATTTTACATATCTACTAGCCGAAATTTATAATTGAGTGTATCAGTGATGCCTATATGAATGAACGATTTTTAATTTTACCAACAATACATTATATCCCTACCCTAAGACTATACAGGTCAACCTGTAATATCGGTAAATGTCTCGCTATATATTAATTTTACTGCCGTAGTTGAAGTTTTATTAAATGCCGTACCATCCTATCCATCCTGAGTAATGGCTTTAAACGTCGTTATGTCGACGTCAGCCATCCTGGGGTACGGTATGTGGCACGCTAGCTCGTGACACGACGTACATACCGTGTCACGGTGTTTGTACTGTTTGTCCCGTCGATTTCCCGATTGGCGGTAAATGTGTAGAATACCTTTATATAAATTCTACTAGTCCTACTTATCCAACTAATATTATAAATGTGAAGGTTTGTGTGGGTGTGCGTTGCTTTTCCCGCCGAAACTACTGGATGGATTTTCATGTTTAGTACACATGTGTAGGTACCATGATCTGGAATAACATATAGAATATTTATTATTATATTCTTGACAAAAAATAACCGATTTCAGAATTAGGGATAACTGAAAAACTACTAGTCATCTCAAATTAAATGGGACTACATGACAAGCACCAGCTTTCGATTCAAAAAAGAATCATCAAAATCGGTTCACCCAGTCGAAAGTTCTGAGGTAACAAACATAAAAAACAGTCGAATTGAATAACTCCTCCTTTTTTGAAGTCGGTTAAAAATGCGGAAAGAGCGCTAGTAATAACAAATTCATATAGAAAAGGAGTTGCCTTCAACCCATTAATGGCCCACTACCGAACATAGGACTCTTCTCATGAAGATGCCTGCAGCTTCTACCATGCTGCTCTAATGCGGACTGATGGAGGGTTTAATCGGCAACCAAAGAATCAGAAGTTTTTAAGCCGCCCGAAGGTCTCAGAAATGGCTCAACGACGGCTCTCTAAGGCTAACAACTGGACCAAAGCGTGCCCTAGTGATGGAGACGATGGAGTTACTAAGTTAGAATTATCATCTATCGCCATTAATGATGAGATTGTTCAGTGGCGTAGTGGGCTCCCGCCGCCTGGGGCCGACCGAAAATTCCCCTCCCCCATCTTTGCCGCCCCCATATTATTTAAAACATTTTTTATTAATTTAAAATGCACTTTTCTTGTTTTTTTCATAGAACAATTTAAATGAAATTTTAAATAAAAAAATTATTATTATTAATATATATTTTTTTATTTAAGAATCGAGTAGCTTGCCGCCCCCTCTTCATGTGCCGCCCGGGACCATGCCCCCCCCCCCGCCCCCCACGCTACGCCACTGAGATTATTATTGAACGTAATTAAAACTGTGTTGACTGTTTATTACAGAATTTCATAACGAAGGAAAACATTAAATAACTATAGTAATGCATAAAATACAACTGAACTTTTACCATCACGTTTTTAAGCGTTTAATAACTCTTCAATTATAACTCATAAATATTAGCTTTTAACCCCCTTGAGAAGTAATTAGTAACTAAACTATAAAAGGAGATGAGCAAGTTATTAATTACTAATCTGATCCGGGTTAATAGGCCTCTAACGTTTTTATGTAATCTTTTTAACGACGACCCTGTAGCCTAGTTGGTAGCGACCCTGCCTGCGAAGCGAGGGGTCCCGGGTTCGATTCCCGGCCGGGGCAGACATTTATGTGACAGATAAATATTTGTACTCTGGTCATGGGTGTTATTGTGATGTGTTATTTGTGTCGTCCATGCCACCCGCGACGCTGGTAAAAACCTACTGCGGGGGTATTAGTGTGTTAGCGTTTATTTATTTTAAGATATAAATCTTTTTCTTCTCTCTTTCTTGGCCGGCATCTCATTTGATGTTGCTGACGTCCATGAGAGACGATAGCCGTTTACGCCGTTACGCCGTCGTTTGACGGTTATTTCCATAAACAGGCGGCAAGTGTGCAGACAAGCCACCTTAAATTTTAAGTGATCGTCGCCTATGGACATCAGTAACACCTTGGGCATCATCAATCCAGTTAAAATTGCAAGATTTCTTTATAACAAACATTGCTTGTAACAATAACCTGTACGAAAAGAGACACTTTTGAATCCATAATCTTAAATAAGTATGTTATGAACCAGTTACGCTATTTACGGTGACAAATTACTATTTGTGAATCCATTTAATTTTTACCCTAATTACTAGAGCAGCTTGAGAGGGCAAAGGGTACACTCTCCGCCTCCTGAGTCCTGACATACTTAGCTTACCTCACTGTGGCAGCCCTCAGATGAGGTCAGATGCGGGCATTCACCCAAGATACTTTCTTGACAATATTCTAGGAAATTCCAATTATTTTTTACTAAAAATAGTACAGAACTCACTAGGAACTTTGCTTATACTTCGTTTGTGAGACGTGCTTACCAAATATTAGCTGTGTCAGTATAAAATAGTACCTACTCTCATAAGTAAACAAAGTATACATATTAAAAAGAAATTTCCATAATATAGAATTTTTGAACGAAAATAATGAAAAATTTATAATAATGTAAATGTTTAGTTTGTTTTCTTTGTAAATTTCTTCTTGTAACTTTTCTTTTCGACTTGAGTTTCTTTCAATTCAATATTTCAAATTACAAGAATTCAGTATTTGTACAAATATAACTAACAAATTATACAGATATACAGAAAATAGAAACAAAGGCAAAACGAAGAAATTTATCAAAGATAGATTTTAATACTTGTGCTAAAAACACAAGTAAATTATAGAAAGTTCGCGTAATCGATCTTAAAAACTATTTTCTTTCTTAACCGAAAACAACACGGTACTATCACAAACAAAAGTACAATGCATCTGTACAGTGTACAATCGTAGCTAAATGCGCAAATGTAGTCAGTACAGCCGGGGTCACTAATGGCCCCGTATTGTTTGGTACACCCTCACAGTGGGTCACCACTGGCACAATGCAGCGCCTTTATCATGCTACGGGTTAAATGTCTTGTTATGAGTATGAGATCGAGAGAAAGACATAATTTATTTAATTGTGGTTTCACAAAACGAAATCATAATCAAATAAACGTCCCAAACATCCTACGTGAATATACAATTGGGATTAAATCTATTTCCCTTATCCCTATTTTCTTATCATGGACATGAAAAGTGTGCCAAGATTCATCTTAACCCGTACAAGATTCAGCGTGTGATGAAAAATCAGACATCAAAAAATCTTCACAACATTTTGACTCTAATTTTATAGCAAAACTCACTCATCATCATCATCACTCATGTGGCAGGCAACATTGCATTATTGTAGAACTTCCAAACTTTGCTCTTACATCAATAACACATTATTGAAATTCACACGAAATCAAAACCAGGGTCAGATGGTCCACTAATAGGTCAGTACCGTTCAAATGGCACATGTTGCCGCTAGCTGGAAATTAAAGCTGCAAATTGATTTAGCATGCTTTTATAGTTCCCCTAATGTTATTATCGGCTCGCTTCCGAATGAAACTATCTATCATGGTCCGACTGCAATACATATTTGGTGTAGCAAAAACTGGTGGATTTATAAACACGTATATGTGAAGTTTATGACTGCCTGGTAACTCGAATGCCTATACAGAGTAAAAGGAGTTGTTACAATCAATGTGGCCTTGGCGAGTTGACAGATTTGGGAAGATTAGTAAGAATACCTAATGTTATTGAATAGTCACCTAAACAAACTAAAAAATATTAATCTTAAATTAATTTATTTATTTATTGTGTTACACCAACAAAGTAAGCACTATGACGAGCATAACAATTTTACAACATTGAGTATTGGCTACGTGTTACTTCACTTACAGGTGCAAAAGAAATTACATGCAACATTGAGCAATACATATTTGAAATAATATTGTCATAACAATGAATAAAAGTGTGAACATAATTAGAAAACTAGTACATTGCATAAAATACATTGTATGAATTATATCACACATTAAATTATACAATCATCAAATTCAAATTTAAATTCAAAATCATTTATTCATGTAGGTATCATTGATACACTTATGCACGTCATTTTTTTAATCAACCAGCTTTTCGCAAAGGTGTTTCGCAAAGGCTTTGTCATGGAGGAGAAGAAAAGCCGTAAAGAAACTTCTCAGCACATCTTTTAAAAATAAAAATACATCGGTATATTTGTTACAAAAAAGTATCAATCACTAGCTTGTACGGAACTGGTTGCAGAGCTGGTCATTTCCATGCGTCTTTGTCAGATTTAGGGATTAGGGATCGGAATTAGGGATGTTTAATCCACGAAATTAATTTAATTAAGACCTCGAATTATTGTTCTTCAGATGTGGTAATCTAGGCCCTCGTCATAGTGAAAACATCTCACAGAAGGGGAAAGTTAAAAAAGTGTCCAGCTGTTTACTGAAAATATAGGTTCCAATAATGGCCATTCCAGAACTGCGCTAGTGTCTGAGAAATAGCGATATGAACATAGCTGTTGTAGACGGAGTGAAGTTTGCTGAGTTATGCCACCCGTAATGAATGGCGCTAATGTCTGAGAAATACTGATATGAACATAAGCGCACCGCAGCGCTTCTACCTTCTATACTCTAAGCTAAAACTAGCCTCTAAGCTAAAACTACCAACACGTCTACCCTCATTACACAAACTTTTATTTTGTGCAAGCGCTCTTACACCGATAAAAGAGCGGGCTATTAATCAAGTTGACAGAGTCCAAGAAAACACATTTGAAGTTTGTAAAGTTTATCCGGAACACGGTGCAGGTGAGGCAAATAACGCCGATAAATTTAGAGCTCGATTTCTGATTTGTGGGCTTGGGGGAAATGAATTTGGAGCCAGAAATAATTTGCTGCGAATCATGTCTCCTTACAAGACTTATCTTTCAATTGCGAGACGATATTACGAGATTTAACCATTTTTTAAAATTTAAAACTAAGGTTTAGGTGTCGAAAATATTGTAAGTGGTAATTTCGATTATGATAGAGAAGAGTTTGGCAAACGAATTTAAAAAAGCATGAGCTGTCCTGAAGTTATCGTCAGGAATGTTAGGAACCTACTAATAAATCTAAGCTACTATTTGATAACGTACGAGTCAGAAATCTATGAAATATAAAGATCCCGAGGAATGTAGCTCGTTTTTACTAGAAAAATATATAAAATAAATATCTTTTCTTCTTTTCTCAACCTTAATTAAACTGTCGCGTTCTTCAGTAATTACTATAAAATCCTGTACTTAAGAAGACGGATTGCATCGCAAAAACTAGCGTCAAGTTGTCTTAGACAGAAACTGGGAGAAATATGTCTAGAATTTATCCGGCTCAAAGGACCAACTCGAAAGTTTCAAGATTCTTCGCAAGATAGCACGGTGCTGAGAAGTTTTCTTTGTAGCAATTGTAAAATTTACTTCCTTGTCGCCTCGTGAACAAGCTGCGACGTGTTGATTACCCCCTTTCAGCAGTCCCAGAATTTCGACAGTACCTGAAAAAGACAATGTTATCTTAGATGTGCAGTTTTATAACAGGGAATTTAAACTTGGCGGATTTTTATCTAAAGAACATGTTGGTTTTACTAACAATGTTGCACCTAAAATTTTTAGTAAAAATAAGTTGAAATTTCTATTGGAAAAGCTTTAAGTCTGAGCTTTAAGTTAGTTCATTGAAAATCGTAATTCCACTAAAGAAAGATGTTCGACCGACATTGAATTAAAAGAAGTAAGATTGGTAGCTAAATATTGGCCCGCTAAAGTACCTGCAATCGAAGCACAAGAACTTGAAGGAAGAAATCAGATTGAACTCGACCACCCTCTGGAAAGTTTCTATTGAGTTATCCAAAGACATAATATGCAGTGTCAACTTTGCATTGACCGCCTCATCAAGACATCGCTTCGTCTTTATCTTTCACGCTGAATTGAAAGAGACAACCTTGCCAGCCGGCGGGCATCCGCAGACTACACAGCTAGTTATTAAACGCCAGCTGAATAATTCATAACATGAGGGTAGAACGAAATAACTTTGTAAGTTCTAGTGGCACCGGTTGCAACAAAGTTTAAACTTTACTGCGGCACAAAAAAGTTCAATTTGGCGCGGTAGGTTTTCTTACATTTTTATAACTGACTTCAGACGTCCTTTAGAGATTTGAGAATCAAAGGAGTTAAATGCTTTCGAAGACTTTATTTACAAATGTTTTTTTCTTTCACAAGTATTGAAATTTAAGCGTAGTGTTACCTTCTAAGTAGTTTAAACTTTTAAGAAGTTTCTCAAACAATTTCACTTGGTAATTTGGATCTCGAAGTTTAAGAGGTTTAAAAGAATTTTCAGCAGTCCCCAAGTATTTATTGTAAGTTCCGAAGTTCGAGTCCACTTTGGACTGCGTAAATTGAATAAGTTATTGATATCAAACTTCCACTGAGTAACTTCTATTCTTAGTTTAAAGACCTATTGGACGTTGCTACCTTTATTTTTTCTGCATCAAAAAGATAGATGTGTATAAAAGAATTTCATTTAGTTTTTCTGTTATTTTCGTTAGGTATAACAAAAGGTTTTTTAAAGGCTGTATCTATTCAAATCTTTTGAATAATAGATTCGAGACCGTTGGAGCGGAGTTATTGATTTAGAAATAGCATGCAATTTTTAAATCAAACAATAGCTCATGACAACAATATTAACAAAAGCGACTCTACGTACGACCTTCGAACTAATGGAAACAACTTTATTGTGTTATATGTAACTAATAAATCGATCTACATTCCAATAACTAAAGTAAAAGAGATACATTTCATCCAGAAAGTAAACAAAAACAAATTATAATCATAAAGACATAGAAACATGCAAAATAAAACCATTACATTTCAACTCCCCGTACCCTACAAAAGTAATTACGCTTAAACGCTATAATTCAAGAGAAGAAAAGATTTCGGGTGAAGAATTAGAGATATAACAATGGTGGTTCCCCTGTCAACCGAAACGACGATTATACTTATTGGAGTAAATTATGTGAAATACTTCGCACCCAAGCGACTACCACGTAATTTAAATAATGAATTAAAACAACCCTTGGAAATGTAAATTTATAATTACGATGGTTTTTATGTACTTCTACAAGTACATGCAGTTTTACAATACTTTTCAATCAGTTATTTACCTAAGTACTTAATGCTTTGTACCTAATAATTGTATTTGTTATTATTACAATAGCCATACCTAGCATTGGTATAATGGTATGTACACAACCGTAATGCAAGGATTGCCGTGTCAAAAATGGATGGTCGGATCATCGAACAAAATAGTAGTGGGAAATCCACTTATTAACTCGTTGTCAGAAACTGTGGCAAACATACGTTAAACCATTTCACGTCGATTGACGACCGTTTCATTAGTCTATCCATTCATAATAAGTTAGCAGGTAAAATAATATTAGATAATGACTTTTTGATTTGTTTTTGATTATTGAAAACCATCGTTAAGATTGGTAGCTAGGTAAATTTGGGAAAATTAAGTTAACGGATTTCTGTAAAATAAGAAAGAACTTTGCAAATAGAAAAACTCTTTCATGATACAATGAAATCTCTAGTTCCAATTCTAGGCAATTTTTTTAAATCCACTTCAATTTAATGCCAAAGAAAAAGCGAAATCTTTTATACTTTAAATCGTGAGCCGTACTAAACCCTTAAACGAATAAGTTGTTTGTCTGGTCTTTGAAGTTACCTAAATCTCAGTTAGAAACGGAAGATTTTTATGCAAAGTTGATGGAAAAAGGTCTGGGAACAAAAGTTTGCAAAGATTCAATTAAGGTGTTTTTAGAGTTCCGCTCTTAAGTGCGAATAATGCAAACCATTCAGGATCGGATATTTTCATCTGTTTTTCTGTCTAGCTATTTTTCTCTTGTCCGCTCTGCAGGTCTATAAAGAATCCTTAATGTAATTTCTTAATGCTTGTTTTCTTCATGGTAAAAAAAATTACAAAAAAGAATCCTATGCTGGAGTTGAGTCGGATTGGAGTTGAGTTCGGATATATCCACGATGTAATGTGCAAAGACCTTTATAAAACTTATTTAGTGATTGTTCACTCTTGACTGCAACAAAATTCCCATCATGTTACAGGTACTTTCAAATCACATTTGAAATAAGCACTAGGTTTCTTTCCTGTTGTAAAAACTTTTAGTATTTCTGTATCTATCTTTACATAAACACAAATCTAAATCTATCAAGTCTAACGCAAACTGGTTAGTTCTCTCGAGAACTAACTGATTAAGCCCAATGTACTCAATACAGGACATGTAATACTTGATTATTGTATCCATACTGACGTTTGAATTAGTGTTACTTTGCACTACGAGTCTGCAATATTTGTAGAAGAATATGAGTAAATAGTAATAAATAAATAGAGACGTCGTGATTGAATAGGTGTGTGAACTGTGTAGTCCTACTCCATGTTTGGCCAACGTGGCCATGTATGGTCTTACTTTTTTTAGAAATAGCCGACAAACTAGACGATCTACTTGATGATAAGTGGCTATCGCCGCCCATGGACATCAGCGTCACCAAAGGCATCACTGATGCGTTGCCGGCCAAGAAATAGAAAGCAAAAGAAAGAATTAACTGAAAGAATGAACTCCTACTCGTACTCCAGAAATGATGTTTAGATTGTTAAGTAATATAATTATTCTTTCATACAATTTTTCGTAGGTACATCAGTACCGTAATCGTTCGGAAATCATTCCTAACGATTTTTATAGCATGATTGATGAAATATTTCCTCCTAAATGACAAATTAATGAGCCGTTGGTTAAAATGACAAATCTATAAGCACAAGCCGCAAACAAAGACGTAAACAAATTTAAAATGAATTGGAAGTCCGACCTTTGTCTAAGATCCCTAATCGATTCCATTAAACAATATTTATGTAAGAAAACCCTTTCTTCCGCCGCTTAAGCTCTTTGTCCTACATAAAGGACGGTGGACAAAGTTTTGGTAATTAAATTTTTATATCCTCTTTTCGTGCTTCTAAATGAGCAAAGATATTTTAGGGAACAGGGGAAAATGGTGAGGCTTTAATGGCTCTTTTATTAATGCTTCGAATTTCAATATAGATAGTTAATTTATTCCAATGAGATAATAATGCGAGATTTTTTAAAGGTTCCTATAAAACGTTGTAAACGATACACACTCATACCCCCGCAGTAGGTTTTTACCTGTGTCGCGGGTGGCATGGACGACACATATTATTATAACACATCACAATAAACACCCATGACCCGAGTACAAATATTTATCTGACACATAAATATCTGCCCCGGCCGGGTTTTGAACTCGGGACCCCTGGCTTCGCAGGCAGGGTCGCTACCAACTAAGCTACAGGGTCGGTTGTAAATGAACTGAAGAGCAAGGTCAAATGTTCAATGTTCATATACCTAAACGTATACAGATAATAATCATCCTAGCAAGTCTCTAAAAATTATATTTAAGTGAAAAATTACGTAACATTGTATGATTTTACATTTTTATCATCATTTATCATGTGGAGACTATATTAACAAAAAAAAATTACCTGCGTTGCGAGTGGACAGTGCATGGGCACACAACAAGCCCCTACATATACGTAACCTATGTCTACCAATAAAAAATATCGAACCCGGGTCTCCACGCTTCTGGCAGTCACTACCTACTAGGATACAGAATCTATTATAATCGTAAGAATATAAATAATATAATAAATAATAATAAAGGTTTAGTAAAATAAAGAACCGTTATAAAAAATAAATTCTTTGACACTTAATGTAGTCTAAAGAATATATATTTTTTTATGTATTCGGTTGAATCCCGTGCAAGAGTTGTGCAAAGGAAAAAAGAATTAAGCAAAAGTACGATTTTAAGCTTTATAAAATAACCGTTTTTAAGTATTTTCCCAGCAGAAACTTGTTTAAACAGTAGATTTATGCTAAACGGTCGCGTGGACGCTGGATCTTTATTGCCACATAAAAAGAAAATTCAAATTAACTCCTGGTGTAACTCGAACTAACTTCTACCCTCCTTGGTGAAAATTATTGCCCTTTTTAATAGCTAATATGATAAGGTTTAAACTTTGGTAGTTAGCTGTTGTAATTTTAAAACGAATCTAAATGAAGCTAACAAAGAAAATTAACAAAAAATATTTTAGGAAAAAAGAAAGAAAATTATTTTTCTACGACTACATGTAACTATAATTACTCGTGTATTAAGAATTGTTAAAACGAAATCAGATGTTACGTTTTGTTGAACACTGAACACTAAAAGTGGAGATTGAAATCACAAAACATTCGAAATTGGATAACAATATTTAGACTTAATTAAGTAAACTTCCAAATACTTATTAATCATAATAATCATGTTCTCTATTTGGGACCTCTAAGGTTGGAATAATATTCCAATGTACTTTTAGAAGAACATAACGCAGCGACTGCATTAACAGTAACTCATCTTTAGACTGTGTGCAACGCAGGATCGATTAAAAAAAGTTTCTGGTGTAAAGGCGAAAACACGGCGGGTAGTGAAAAAGTCATCGGCGTGTACCTAGCTCCGGGAATATTAATATTGAAATGAGAACCGAAAGGGAATATCTCCAAAACACTCGATTTCATATCGAATACTTGCCACCGTATTTTTTAAAATCTGACTGAAAAAATATAAAGTTATTAAAGAAATGGGCACCACCACAGAAATAATAAAAATTGTTTATTTTTTGTTGATGCCTGTTTACGTCTTTAATGTTACGTTAACATCCTATAGATGCGTTAAACTAAGTGTGATTTAAAAGAGCGAAACGATGTCGCATATAAAATATGTCATGTATATTTTCCTCCTATTTAAAATATTTTCCAAACCATGGTAAAAATAGCTGCATTGCCACAATTTTATCACAAAAATAATGGTCAAGACATTTATCCTGTTGTAATTCGTAAATGGGGCCAATGAAAAACACTTTCCAGGGATTAGATTAATGTTGTGAAAGTTCTCTACGAACTTTGCAGCTTTTTTCTATAGTTTACGAGCAGAAGCGGAGATAACAGAATCGTTAATGGAATAGTCACCCGTCGCACTTAATCTGCGAGCAGGACATCTGATTATCGCTTAGTTTTACAGGGCGAGCGATTTTGCGAATAGCCCCCTAAGCTCACTCCCCACTTGTTGGGGATTAAGGTATCCTTTTGTGGAAAATATTGCAGAATGTGCGTTTAATCTGAACGGGAGAGGCCCACGCTTCGCTTGCTTTTTTGTTAGAAGAAATTTTTATTTTTATTCAAGATAATCTCGGAACAATTTCGCTGGCAATCGCTAGCTACCGGCCCTACTTAACGGTACTGTAGCGAGCCACTCGTTACATACCTCGCTTAGGCCGTGTACAGACTAACAACTAACACCGCAACTATGTCCACGAGATATATAAATTGATACGTGTAGAGAAAACTTTGTATCCCTTTTGAGAATGTGCGTGGTTAATACGATGCTAAATCCTTTAACGTTCATATTAACCACTTTAGATAATTTGAATCGATACTGATTAATACCCACCACATCATAGCAATGAAGTTGTTGTTGCTGCTGCCAAATCTGGAATATTTTGTGTATCTAGTAAAAGTTTTAAGAATGTTTATATGATATCTATATCGTAAAAAGTCTATAGGTAGTCTAAAGCAAATTCTGTAAAACTTAGTTTGTGATTTCTTTGTAAAATACTGTTATCACAGCGACAGTGAGGCGATAGTGGCGCGACTGTGGTTCGTGTGCACGTTTCTAAAGGGATTATCGAGAGCAAGATGTTTTGTATCGATAAAATCAAACATGATGCTTTAAGCCAAACAAATCTACTGTGAAAACTATTATAAATACCTGAACCTGAATATTATTCATCAGGTCTTAAGGATTCAATTTTTGGCTTATTATATTCCAATCTCAATAACTTCCACATATCTTTTTGAAACCAAATTCGAATCGCGGAAAACTCATCAATCAGTTATAAATAAAAAAAATTAAAAGGTGTTTATGGCTATGTATTTTTTGTTCCAAAGGCATTTTGATGACAATATATAGATTTTAGGCTTGAGAAATGATAAATAAATCGCGAGCTATTGACAATGAGTCTCCACAAAAGAAAGATGAAGCAGTTAAGCATTTTAATTCATTATGTTACATAAAATCTGTTAATATTCTGTACATCACAAATAACACTGTCAGTAATAACAGAAAACAGCGGTTATTTCCAAATGCGTAACTAGGATTAATGGTTGCTCTATTCGCCATTGCTAACACAGAATTAGTTCGGTCATACGAAAACAATGTCTCAGAACCCCAAAAGATGAGTTGACCACCCTCGGTGGACAATACTGGATAATATTATGAACTAATGTCCTCTTTTATAGCCATATTGGCGAGATTATAGTCTGATGTGCAAGGGGGTTCTGAAAAAAAAATATAGATAATAAATTTAATATTAGTCTGTTTACACACTTTTTTAAAATAGTTTGCGATGCACCTTTAATATTATTAGTGTCCGCCTAGTGGTCAAAATTCGATCATTTTCGAATGTTTTAAGAATCTAAATGTTTGAAAAAAAATCCGGAAAAAATATAAAAAGCATTTTTCTGAACTGTCTTTGATAATGTAAAAATAATGTATCATTGAAATTCATGAAATCAACACAGTTAAATGAAAATAATCTGACCAAAAAATAGGAATGAAATAATTAGGCATTTTTGTATGAGAACTTTTAAATATCTTAAAATTTTTGTTAGGGAAAAATAGAAAAATCAAATCTATCAATGGACCGAATATGCCTAATTGCATTGTTTTAGTGATCTCAGACCAACTACGGATTGTTGCCTTTCAAATGAAACCGGCACCTTTGAGGCATATCGGTTGGGTGGTTTCAGAGTTTATAAAGGACATCCGTACAAACATTTTTTAATTTATATATATATATAGGTATATATAATGTATAATTTTTATATATGTATAAATGAGATTATAATACATCATCAAGGTAATAGTTTAATTACCCTAACAAAATTATAGTGAACTGTTATTGTCTGCATCCAAGTATTTAACCAATGAGCATGAATCAGTCAATTCAGTTGAAATTCTTTTAGCAATATTATTCCTTCAACCAATACCTATCGTTTGGGAGCACCCTTCTCGACAGAATCTTTTACGGGGGACCAAATAAAACGAGCTTTCTTATGGGTTGTTGACCTGTATATTTATCTACTGCAGATATAATCTTTTAATTATAATCGTAATAGAAAAAGTGTGTATAGAACTCGAAGTTATAGTATTTTTATCTGGGAAAGATACGTTTTTAGGGTTCCGTAGCCGAATGGCAAAAAACGGAACCCTTATGAATTCGTCATGTCTGTCTGTCTGTCTGTCTGTCTGTCTGTCTGTCTGTCTGTCTGTCTGTCTGTCTGTCCGTCCGTATGTCACAGCCACTTTTTTCCGAAACTATAAGAGCTATACCATTGAAACTTGGTAGGTAGATGTATTCTTTGAACCGCATTAAGATTTTCACACAAAAATAGAAAAAAAAAACAATAAATTTTGTGGGTTCCCCAAATCAAATCAAATCAAATCAAAATCTTTTATTCATATAGGTATCACTGATACACTTATGCACGTCATTTTTTAATCTACCAGTTTTTCGGAAAGGTGCTTTGTCATAGAGGAGAAGAAAAACCGAAAGAAACTCCTCGCACATCTTTTAAAATCATGAAAAGTTACATAATATCTTCTAACCTACGCGGAACTGGATTCGGCACTAACTTCCAGGCGTCTTTGTCGTTAATATATTCATTTATGCTATAGTATCCTTTGCCTAGTAGCTGAGATTTCACATATCTCTTAAACATTTGGATAGGTAAATCACGTATTGACTTGGGTAATTTATTGAAAAAACGTACACCGAGCCCCATATAAGAGCGTTGTACCCTACTTAAGCGAAAAGATGACGTCACCAAATTATGTCTGTTTCTAGTTAGATGATTATGCGTATCACTATTCTGCTTGAACATACCTAAGTTGTTTTTTACAAATATAATATTGCTGTAAATAAATTGAGAGGCTACTGTTAATATGCCTATATCTTTAAATTTCTCACGCAGAGAATCACGTGATTTCAATTTATAAATGGCTCTGATTGCCCTTTTCTGCAAAACAAATATAGAACCAATGTTAGCCGCTGAACCCCACATCAATATACCATAGGACATGAGGCTATGAAAGTATGCAAAATAAACAAGTTTCGCAGTTTCTACATCGGTAAACTGTCTTATCTTTCTAATCGCATAAACTGACCTACTTAGCTTACTCGCGAGAGCCGTTATATGGGTGCCCCATTGTAGTTTAGAATCTAAGGTGACACCCAAGAAAACTGTGGATTTTTCCATAGTTAGAATTTCATTATTTAATTTCAGGCTTTTACTAATATTCCGTACATTAGGTAGTGTAAATTCAACACACTTAGTTTTTTTAGCATTAAGTAGCAAATTGTTTGTTGTAAACCAGTGTGATAAACGAGATAGAGCACTGTTTACGTCGTCAAAATTCATTTTATTTCTATTCGTCTTAAATATAAGGGAAGTGTCATCAGCAAACAGGACAATCTCTGCATGTTTCTTAATATAATACGGCAGATCATTTATGTATACTAGAAAAAGGAAGGGGCCCAAAATCGAGCCCTGAGGTACACCCATAACAGATTGAGATCCCGATTACTTGGTATCATTTATGCTAACACATTGGATTCTACCCTTTAAGTACGACGCAATCAAGTTAAGTGAGTTATTCTTGATACCGTAGTGGCTGAGCTTAAGTTTACCCCATAAGGTTACCCCATACTTAGAACTGAAACTCAAAAATGTTTTTTTCATCAAACCCATACGTGTGGGGTATCTATGGATAGGTCTTCAAAAATGATATTGAGGTTTCTAATATCATTTTTTTCTAAACTGAATAGTTTGCGCGAGAGACACTTCCAAAGTGGTAAAATGTGTGTCCCCCCCCCCCCTCCTGTAGCTTTTAAAATAAGGGAATGATAAAACTAAAAAAAATATATGATATACATTACTAAGCAAACTTCCAACGAAAATTGGTTTGAATGAGATTTAGTAAGTAGTTTTTTTTTTTAATACGTCATAAATCGTAAACCGCAAAAAACATTGATCAAAGTTACAACGAACTACAAGAACTTTTATATTATGTTACTTGCTGCTACGGAACCCTTCATGGGCGAGTCCGACTCGCACTTGGCCGCTTTTTTCTAGTTATAGGTGACCTTTTAAGTAATATAATAAATTCTTATTAGAAAAAGCTAAATTAAATTTTGTTCATACCTCCCCCCCCCCCTATTGGTACTGACCCTACCTACCGAACCTACCGAAGTTTTTGGTATCCCGTTTGAGAGAGAATACAATAAAAGACAAAAGTTTCGAAAACGTAAGGTTTATTTCTAGAAAAGATAAACTTCTGAGTTGGCGTCGATAAAACGTGAAAATGGGAATCTCAATTTTATTTGTAAAGATACTGGGTATTTTTCACTTGGTATTCTTCACGCTCCAATGAACACCCTTACACCAGTAATTCCAACATATAATAAACATAACACTCGCATTATACAGTTGTACAGATGTATAATTCTTGTATAATATCCCAATGCACAAGCACAGACGAGTCCTGTGTACTGTGTAGGCAACCCTACACTGCTATTGACGCTCCGTCAAGCGTGGCTCTCGAAGAGATAAGATGAATACAGGGCTGCTACTCTTACTTATATGTATGTAGGTATATAATACATACATTTTTTTGTACATAAAATAAGTTAATGCTTGACAACCATCCTATCTGCTATGTAGTGCGTGTAATGGCGATAAGTCATAGATGATGAGCGCACTAAATTAATAAAAGCCTTATTAATAGATTCCCACATTGTGAAAAAAAAACTATTCACACTCTCAAAGGCTCACACTGTAGGCAAAATATACATTTTGGAAATAAAGTTGACATTTTTATTTATTTGTAAGTGTAGATTACATCTACATGTTTATAGTAGATATTAATTGCAGGCATTTTTCTCGTAGATGCAACCTTCATAATCATCTTTAAAAGTTGCCTATTTCAAAGTTTGTTGACTTAAGTAAGTTGTTAAAAGTAACCCTTCATGCCTATCGACGGATTACAGGTTCGATTTCCAACCGCGGTAGACCATATGACAGCTAAATGTTTATTATCTCTATAGGTTATTGTTCTGTGTGTGTGTGTAACAAAGATAATCCTATTGTGAAAGTATAAGTGTATCGTAATTTATTTCGGTTTCATACCTACCAAAATAAGCGTTGGTCGACAGACTTGCAGTCTCGCTTTAAAGTGTCAACTAACAAAGATGTCTCGACGGCGAATATATCAATTCACCCTCGAATTGTGCTTTTAGAGAATAGCACGGCAGCGCTAACCTTAGCCTGCTATTGACGCCCTGTCAAGCGTAGCTTTCGAAAGATAAAGTGAATACAGGGTTGGGCCATGGAGGCAATGGTTTGTTTTAAACGCAGCTTACAGCCTATCATAACATTTGTGTCCTAAGTATTAAAATTACCAGTTAAAAAACGCTGCACAACCATAGCCCCGTGGTAGGATGCCCTAAGAACTCATCATTCAAACTTCTGCCCCGCTGGAAATCGAACCCAGGACCCTTCGAACGGCGCCGGCGGTCCAGCATGGTTAATGGTAACTATTACGCCACGCGATTCGTCATTATATCCAGTTTAATGTCGTACCTATATTTATGAACGAACTTCATAGATTCTGCTTTTTATAATTGTAGTATTTTTTAATACTACCAATTTATAATTATACACAAAATAATAGTTCCAAGCTCTCGAGAAAACCATCTGGCAATATCAGGCACAGATACTATGTGAGTACAGCAAACAAAATCGAATTGTATCAATTCCATGTAGGTTAAGTGGCAACCCTAGCTTCTATTGACGCGGCGCCGTCAAGCATAGCCCTCGACTAGATAAGATGGAGTTAGGGTTGTCGCTTACGGAAGGAATATAAAATAGTCTTGATTTTTTTTCATATCTACTATTTAATTAGAAGGGAAAAAATCCAATCCTATTCCACTAATATTATAAATATTAAAAATTATGAAGATATTTCGATCCTTGTCTTTTCATCATCTGTATTCATAAAGATGAAAGGCACAAATAGTCCATTTCGAGGACAAGAAAACAGATTTAACGGTTGTTGGTTCCTCTGGGATAATTGGCACATTTGTCTTTTTTTTACATAAACAATAGAAATACTTCTATCAGTACTTCTACTGATCGTGCTATGTGGGAGCCTGGTGCATGATGTAGATTAGAGTACCTGTGTTACAGGTCACCAGATAAATCTCTGACTTCACGTTGTGAAATCATTTTACGCGGGAAACTAGTTTATATTATAACACTTACTTGGAAGTACGTTAGTGACATATTTTATAGAAAAGCTGGCACGATAACCCTAGCTAGCAATAAGCACAATTCGCAAGCGAGCTTCCAAAGCTCACTGCGCCCATATGTCGAATACATTGCTCTGACATCATCACGCGAATATGAAATTCACTCTTCGCGTGCTAAATCAGTTCAAATAAACATATATGAAGTAATAAGTTTAGGGAAGCTTAGTATGTAGATACTTCTGTGAATTTAAGCGAAGCTGTAGTGAAGTGATCATACCTTGATACCGTATGTATGATGATAGTGATACCATCTTTTATCTATACAAATAAATAAAATTGGAGTGTCTGTTTGTAATATTAAAATAACCGCTTTTTACTAAGTGCATTTGGATGTATACACGGTACATATACCAAAACAACATTTTTTACAATTTTTGTCTGTCTGTCTGTCTGTTTGTTCCGGCTAATCTCTGAAATGGCTGGACCGATTTTGACGGGACTTTCACTGGCTGATAGCTGATGTAACAAGGAGTAACTTAGGCTACTTTTATTTTAGAAAAAAAAATTGTTAGGCGATACGAAGTTCGCCGGGTCAGCTAGTTAAGTGAAATAATTAAGTAATATTAGACGCAGTTAAGAGGCTGTGTGGTCACACAGCTTCAAAAGGTGGTTATCCAACGATAATTGTGAGAAATGCACAGCTTTGTGTCATTGACAACTCGTGTGGCGTTACCATGCCGGAACGCCGCTCCAAGGGCAGGATCCTTGGTTCGATTCCCAGCGAATGGGAAGTTTCAATGATGAGTCTGAATTTCTGTTCTCGGTCTGGGTGTGTGTTCTTGTCTTTGTGTGTCATGGCACCAACTACACAGGGAATCATAGTATGGGGCTATGAGTGTGTAGCGGTAGTTGACTAAGTGGTCAAGTCACCACCACGTAAGGTCATCTCACATTATACCGTCAGATTCTTTGTATTTGCTATTTTGTTTATTTCTTTGTCCCTGTATCTTTTGTTTGCATTTAAATTTATTTTCCAAGTCTCCCAAATAAAATTGAAAATACTTGGTAAAGTTATTTATTCGGGATTTCTGATCTTAGTGCTCGGTATTTGAACTTCAATCGGAATCCTTTGCAACAAGAGTTTCAGTCCTTGACTCGAAAAACTTGGCTTCAATGTTTTGATTTGGGATTTCGAAACGATAGTCTATTCGAATATTATTTCAAACCAAATAAGAACATATTTGCGTATTTATATTATTAAAATTTTTATCCCTCTTTTTGTAGGTCGCTGGGCACTATGCGTAAAAATGTTATTTATTTATTTTATTTATTTAATCTTTTTTGCACCTTACATTATGTATAGGAACAAAAGGCGGACTTAATGCTAAAAGCATTCTCTCTCAGTCAACCTTTGGTCATTATGTAATTACCACTCTATTAGTGGTAATTACATAAAATAAGAACACTTACCAAGAAAAACTTAAAAGTTAAGCTTTTAACCACGAATAGTATCTACTGCAGTGAGCTTCATAAAAAGTACATATTATTGTTAAGTAACCCAGAAAACCATAATTGACCGTAATAAAAAACGAATGTTAAATATTTCTAGCAAGATTCACTAAAGCAAGCAAACAACGAAACCTAACTACGGGGCTAATATTTTCCTACCAAAAATTATATTTACCGAAGATCCTCAAGCTCGTCCCTATTAAATCACCCCCCGGGTGGGAGGGTTGCTCGGAGATATTGGCGCAAATGATTTCCGCCTAGATGTGTTGAGAAAACGAGGCACGAATTTATATCACCTAGCCGAGTTTTTTATAAGTCTCTATTTAGACTTCTTGTATATTTTTTAAGGTTTTCCTTGAAAAAAAAACCATAGCAGTTGGCTAATTTTTTTTTTGTATATACAAAAAAATTAAAGTTATAGTCAAACCGGCTGAAAAATGTTTATCAAAAATTACTGACTGTTTAACCGAATTAAATAGGAATAGGTTCTCAATACGGTTGTATTTTTTAAAGTTTGTTAACTCAAAGTTTAGTAGTCACTTATGAATCAATGTGGAAAATTCCGCCGAGATCCATAGGTCGCTGGTTCAGATCCGGCTCGAAGGACCACTATACGCATTTATAATAAAAATCATGCGTATTTGAAAGTGAACTGTATTTTATTGTGATTTTATTGGACACTGCTACAGCAACAACACATTTAATGGGTTTTAGTACCAGACAGGAAGTTCAGGAAGTGACACGGTGACAACTGTCAATCAAAAATATGAAATTTATGGACGCAGCCACAGAACCAAAACGCTGCCCGTGGCAAACAGATTATATTATTAAATGAAGTTAATATTGTAAATTAACTTATATGTTTAAAATTATTCTTAAACAATTTTTATTTCAAAGGATATACTTCACGATGGGTGTTTACTGGTATTATGGGTCCCATATTTATCAAAATTATGATCAAATGATAATGGGATCCAAGATTGATATGTGCTTTGAAAACTAATATCTTTGAAGTCGATTATTTTTTGTACCTAAAAGTTTATTTTAAAGTATTAACAATGAATGATACTCGTACGTCAGTCAAAACTTGATCCCGGAACGAGGTTATGCTTCGTTGCGGGTAGTTTAAAAAACTGTAAATATTTTGTTATTCAACGAAGGTTCGAACAACAGGCTTGTTGTCGATATGACCAACCGAGAATACTATCAAAGCTGGCTTTGTGTAAAACATGTCAAGTCCGAGTGCTAATTGTTTGTCTATGGGTCCCCACAGTACTTTAAATGACATATTTTAATAGTTTACGTATTTAAGTACATTCTGTTAATCGTGGAAATCTATAAAGACAGGTTATTGGTTTTTGTAGATAATGTCCACCTTGTCTTAAATTCCAAAAGTAGTACTACATATTTATATATGTCAAAACATTTAAAAAGCCATACAATTTAGTACATACAATACAAGCAATTATGTATCAGGTGTAATTATCATATTACGATTTCGGAGCCCTGTAGAGGCACTAGTTAGTGAAGTCTCAGGTTTGATTCTCGGGGAGAACAAGTGACAAAAACGGATTGGGAACGGTCCCATTTATGTCCGCGTTCCTACAAACCTGGAGAGCTGTTTCATCACCAGTCATACAGAACTCTAAAAAGCGGTGATCGCTAGATTTGCTTAGTTTTTTGATGGATCCAGTAAGCAACAAAAGCTCGATGTAATATTTATCAAACGCTGTGAGCTCGTATGAAATATTTATCGAACTACCCGCGCTCCATTTCGCGGTTTCGCTCGGTTGAAACTTTTTGGGGTACAGACCCGAATATTTATTTAGTGTGGCAACTTTTATGCGGTAAAATAATACAAGTAACTGTGTCTGTAATCTCGATTGCAACAAGGGTAGCCAATCTTAATAGATATAAATTACGTGTCACGTTGTTTGTCCGCGATGGACTCCTAAACTATTTAACCGATTTTAATCAAATTTGCACATCGTGTGCAGTTTGATCCAACTTGAAAGATATGATAGTTTACATCTCTCTTAAGGCACATGGAAGGTTTTAATAAAAAAAAACTTTTGACAGAACGAAGTCTGTCCAGGCAGCTAGTATACTTACATACAATATATTCATCCAAAATCGAGGTATGAGACCGGCTTGTGATGATCTTGTGATTGCGCCAGTCGCATTTGGATGATTAAATCAGAATTTCAAACCGTCATTTTCTTTCGATTTCGGCTCTTCACTTTTCTGTATTCTCGACATTTGACAGTGGCATTTGTGCAAAACTCGCTGTGCCATATCTTCCTTAATTTAATTTATGAATCCCGCTAACTGAATGTGTAAAGCCTTTCTCTGACACCGTTAGTAATGCGTAGATTAAGTACACGTAGAACAGAACTGCCCTCCATTCTTCCGCACACATTCCCTAGTTCCCGGTAGAGGAATGTGTGCGATTAATTTTTATTTTTATTACAAAAGCATGTTTAGTTCTACGCCTACTTTGTGACGTAAGTTTTGTCAGCTATTTACTGGCTGTCAGATTCTCAGCAATACGCATACCGGACCGGATTCGGATATCATCCTGAAATTCCACATCGTTTAACCGGTTTCATCATAGTACAGGAGTCGTATAGAGGCGTTTCTGCACCCATCTGCTTAACATATGAAAATTGTTTTATGTCAAATATCGTATGTAAAGAAAAGTATCGCGAATAACAGGGTGGAAAAAAAATGTGAATATTAATTATGGCTTTTACTGAAAAGAAACATTCCTTTATTTTCACGAATAAGTAGAACCGTATTCAAAGATTTTTGAAAAATTACGTGCTTGAGCCGGTAATCGAACCTATAAAATGTAAAAAAAAACACTATGTATTTTATGATACTAATCGAAAGGGTCATTCACAAGGATCAATTTCTTTTAAGCAACATACCTAGACTCTTAAAGGAAGACCAAGAAAAATATAAGTTAGTTGAAAATTGACATACATTATCAGCCTGTATGTAGATTAATGATAGCCTTGAACATATTTTTTTAGGCAACCCATTAGCGATTACTTTTCTTTACATAAGATATTTGATATAAAAAATATTCGGTAAGCAGATAGGTGCAAAAATGCCTCTAATACGGCTTTTAGATTATCAGTTTTGTCTTTTTTGTGTAAACGACCACATGAGATGATTTTCATAGTAAGTGGTCACCATCATCCAAAATCACCGAAACCAAAAAAGACACTGTCACGCGACCGGCCACGACGGAAGCGAAGGATTCTATTGTCTGATGGATGTCCTTACGAAAAACGTTGCCACGAAAGATCCCAATACATCACAACTAGCAACATTTGGGACAATATCCGAGGCATTTCACAAGGGATGACGTCACGCAGTAATGAGCACTTGCCTTTGCGTGTCTTGTGCGCAAGTTTCCTTCCCTTTGTAGAAATAGGAAGGACACATTTTGGCTAGATATTTTTTGTAGGGCTTTGTGGGATGTGGGTCAAAATAAATCATGGTAGATTGTATACGTACTACTATTGCTAGCATTAGTACGTGATACTCCAAAGGGCACAATCTTTTGTAAGGGAACTAATGTGTGAAAGTGACATCAGACTTGGACGTCCTTCCTAGATCAGGCAGATTTCAGATTTTCCATGCATAACTTGGGAGCTTTACATGGTGAATTGTTGTAACGAGAATTACAGAATACTAAAGGGAATTTGGTAGGAGTGAAAAGGACTACTAACTCATACGATAGCTGTCACTTAGCTGGATAGAAGAAACGATTAAACTGATATGCCTGATTTTCTCCCCTAACATTCTTAGTCAACAAGAAAGGAAAAAAGGGAACAAGGATATAGTCTGCCAGGGACGACCCATCTGACTCTCTGGTTATGGAAATTTGAATGTTTGAATGTATGTATGGAAGTTTGAATTTCTGTTCTCGGTCTAGGTGCATGTCCTTGTCTTTGTGCGTCCATGGCGCCCACCCAGGGAATCCTACCATGGAGCTATGAGCGTGCAGCATTATAGCCCAACATAAACATGTTATTTCGTTATAAACAAATACATTTAAACCCAAACCAGTTACGTACAAAACCACTTTACTCGTATAATACGGAATAGGTATGATACAGACGCAGACCGCACGATTGCATCAACCTGCATTCAGAACTTCGTTTCAGCTAAAGTAGGTCGCGGGGAACAAGACACCCAATTTGTTACAAAACTAGATTATATCATGACTTGGAAATACGGATGCTGCAGCGAATGTTATAAAAGTGTGGTTAAAACAGGTTCCTGACATATGACTTAAATAAATAATACATATATGTATTCAAAACGAGTAACCGCCCTCGCTTTGCTTCGGTTTTCTTATTTTTTTACACCTTGGGTTACATTATTGGAGTTTTATTAAGGATCCCTAATTTTTTGAAAATATAATATAGCCTATGTTACTCGGGGATAGTGTAGCTTCCCAACAGTGAAAGAATTTTTCAAATCGGTTCAGTAGTTTCGGAGCCTATTCAATGCAAACAAAAAATCAAATCTTTCCTCTTTATATATTAGTATAGATTAAGTCATTGGAGTGAGGAAGTGGGCCTAATTAGGCTTGGAAGATTTAACCCACACAAACAGGAGCTGAATAAGGGCGTTAATAAGTCTAAGAAGTTTGAAAGAAATCTGACCGTTTAAAGCTAATATAAAGCGTATAATCAGGTTTCTTTCTTTCTTTTTTTTCTTTAAATATTGAATTGTCATCGGTCCTCAATAAGTCCATGAAGTTTGAAAGAAATCTGACCGTTTCAAGTGGGTCAAAATCAAGTCCAAAGAGAAGTTACAAACAAACAAACAAACAAACAAACAAACAAACAAACAAACAAACAAACAGGTGAAGCTAATATAAAGCATGTAAAAATGGCTAAGGATGAACGGCTGCGTATAAAAAGAAAATACAAAAACAAAAAAAAAAAAACATCTTGTTACATATTGATAACTCATGTAATATGAGTAAATACTTTAAAAAATCAACTTTAGTTTCAATTAAACTAATCTGATAGAAATTACAATAGCCAGTTACTCGCTATTTTTGAGTAAATTAAAGGCTATGGGTCGATTTGACCCATCTCAATCAACCTGCATTGAGGTGGGTCAACCGGTTCTACTAATTAAAGTTCAAATATAGGTACGCTCTAAAAATACGTAGAATTGCAAAACAATTGCTATACCTACATTGGAAGATTTTAACTTTTAAGTGCTTGTTTCAATAACAGTCTGACCACGTGATGGTAAGCAACCATCGTTACAACTGCACATCAATACAATAATACAAGGGTGATACTGCTGTGTTGTCTTCAAAATATTTAACTGAAGTTAAGAATTAAAATGATTCTGAGAACCTGGCTATCGTACGTCACCTACAGAAAAATGTAACCCATCTGTTTAAAATTGTTTTAAACAAATGGATTACTTTTCTTTGCAGGTGACTGTACCTACTGGTTCTTAAATTAATATTACCTGCCCTGTCAAATACAAAAACATTACAACTTTCGTAAACTTAAGTCACTCTTAAAAATAAAAAATAAATTTACTCTTACATATTAACTAAAAAATTCATGTAGGTATAAGATTTTTTTTGCTAAAAATCAACACACGATAGACATGCCTCCAAATATTTCTGATCCTTTTACCACCACCTAAAAGGCCCAAAAGGAGACATTATAGCCCACTTTTGGAACACTTACCTTATGGATTTTTAAACGCTATTTTAAAAATGGAGGTACTGTAAGTGGCCAATCAAGTGTATACTGCTACTTCAATGCCTCTCAGCCGAGCCAGCAATAACAAAAGGCTCTCAAACGATGTGTTTGGTGACTGATCGGGCAACAGGTTCTATAGACCTTTGTTAGCGTGCTTGGAGCTGAATCAGCAATCTTTGTACGAAAACAAATGCTTTTACTTCTTGTTCATAGTTCCTGAATATATTTTGTGCACCACAAATCAAAGAACTGCATATTACAATTAAACTTGATAAGTGCAAGTTAAACTCGCTTGGAGAGGGTTCCGTACGTTGATTATGTATTAACTGTTATTTTTCTATTTTATTTATTTTTGCCGTTTTTTTTTAAACCATAGACTTCTTATAGGTTTTCCTGTAATATTTAAGTAAAGAACTATGCTCTGTATTTTTTTCGAAATTCTAGCGTCCGCGTCAGAAGTTTCAGAGATAAGGGGGAGGTCAATTTTTGGCTTTAATTTTCGTTCTTCCTTGAATAATTATAAAACTATCCATTGTAGAACTATAACAAAAATATATATCCTCATTATTCCCTATCTTGTGGGAATTTCAAGAAATCCAGCCTTAAGAGTTGTCGACGTTATATTGGAAACCTGCATACAAAATTTCAGGTTTCTTACTTCAAGAATTTGGGCTAGGCTAGGTTGATAAGTCGGTCAATAAGTGGGTCAGGATTTTTTATATAGGTTGTACTGTGAGATTGTTTTGAACATTCGTTTATTACAAATCCAAACATGAAAAAGTGTACCGACAAGTACATTACTTATGGACATACTTCTCCTGTTGCTATGCAAAGTGTACGAGACGGGGAGGTAGGCTTAGACATGAGAACGGGAGAAGCCCTACTCAGACTGATATTGATTGAACGGTGCGTCTGCTATGCAATACTAATAGTAGCTCTAAGTCCTGAGGGGATTCTATGTCTCGTATTGATAAACCGATCTCAGCACATAAGCGTGATCTTGGATTTTACATAATAGTATGCGATTTTTACCATTTTTACATATTATAATCTGATTATATCAGCATCTGAAACCTAATCTGGAGATCGCAGATATTTAAGAGCTGTTTATTAATATGGGCCTATGCCTTTGAAACGACAACTTGGGTCATTATGACCCCGGGGAATTATGTCTGAAAAAGCAACAAACATTTATTCTAACGCAATTACACGACCCGTTTACAACTCCAAGTCTCAATTTAGATACATACTAATATTTTATTCGGTGTGACAGCAAAAAAACCTAATAATAATCAGTCGTAAATCAACGCGATAACAATCAGTTAATTGCCCTTTGTTAAAGTGTGAGTTAAGTTTATAGGATTTTACAAACGAAACGCCGTAAGTCTAACCGGGAGTTATGGAAATTTACATAACAATGGTTGAAATTAACCTAAGATCAATAACTTGTTTCGCTTCTGTTTCCAATAGGGTGTGTAATCTTGCGTTGTTTTGTTTTTAACCGCCCACACTTTTTAGGGTTCCGAAGAAAAATCGGATAGTTTTGTCATGTCCATCCGTCCATCTGTCCGTCCGTCCGTCCGTCTGTACGAAGCAAAACGCCGAGACGATTAGTCCTAGAAAGCTGTAATTTGGCATGGATATATGTTAACAAAACTCTAGAATCGTAGAATAAAATATTGAAAAACATTTTTTATAGGAGAGGATGAATTTTTTATTCGTCGCGTACCCTATAGTGAGGGGTATCGTTGAATAGGTCTTCCGGTTTTTTCCGTTAAGTACAACTGTTAAGTTCACACTACTATCGAATCGACGATACCGTAAGGTCTGTGTCACTGTAATTTTACTGTCCATTGTGTATGTAATGAAGACTGAAAGACAACGTGACCTCGACTAGGAAATACGAGTAATAAAACCAAGCAAGTGCGTGTCAGGCCACGCGCAATGTAGGGTTCCGAAGTAATAAGTTTATCAACTATTTACTCATTAACTACTAATGCTAACATAGCTGTGGTAATTTTACAGCTTTTACTTGTAAATTCATCATAAATTATAACCTATTTTTGAGAATTTTTCCAGTTGTCCAACTCCAAACGTGGCTAAACGTTTGGCAGGGGGGAGGATACTTCGACTCTAACCAAAATGAGCACTTTAGAGATAAATATTTCGCAAACTAACCCCTAATTCCAAAAATGGTCTTAGACGACCCATAATATTTTTGGAAGACCTTTTTAACGATACCCAACACCATAGGGTACGCGACGAATAAAAAATTCATTCTCACGTTACCTGTAGGGGAGGTAACCCTGAAAAAAATGTTTTTCAATATTTTATTCTCCGATTCTGGAGTTTTAATAAATATGTATATCCATATCCAATTACAGCTTTCTAGCACTAAGGGTTTCGGCGCTTTGCTTCGGACAGACGGACACAGGGAAGGACGGACGGACGTACGGACATGACGAAATTCCGATTTTACTTGGAAACCCTAAAAAAGGCAAGTTGGCGGGTATTATTATAGTATATTTCGCAAGGAATCTTCCCTATAAAACTATTCCATTAGTTACCTACTGTAAACCAAGAATAGTTTTCGTTTAACAACCTGCAATAAATCGTAAGTAACAACTACCTATAGGTTAAGTGTTAGATCCACGCTAGTTCAGACTTTATTCGCTGACATTTATAGTTAAAAGGTATTCTGACACTTGAGACGAAGACAGATAGAAACAGTTTGTCGCTCGGAAAGCGTGTAGTTTCCTGGGGGAAAAGAAGCTATGGGGGCAATGGTGTCTACTTTATTGTTTAAATTAAAAAAAACATGAAACATGTAATTGGCTTTAAATAATATTATATCAATAAAGAAACTTAGACCTTGTTTATGTGCGTCGCCAGCCCCGAAGTGGTAAGCGATCATCGTCAGCTATGGACATCAGTCATCCATTAGACATTACTGATGATATGCAGACCACGAAAGTAAAGAGAACAAGAAGGCACAAATTCTTATGTGTCGTAATTTGTTGTAACATTTTGTATTGGTTTGAAAGGTTCAACCAAATGTTTTCGGGCCAGGCTTAAAGAGGAGTAAAAGCATAGAATGACAAGCATAAGTGAATCAGTGATACCCATATGAATACATGAATTTCAATTAAAATTTGGAATTGAAATGAGTTTACTTTGAGTGACACTTACCAGTCAAACATTTTATTCCACTTGCAGTAGTTCAAATTGTAATAAAATTTTATTTGAGGTTTCATATTTGATTGTATCTACCTGCACATTAGCTGCAGTGGTTCACTAACTTGAAGTGATGAGAAGTTCCGAACTGAATAGCCCCTTGGACATAAATGACACAATTGCCCCAGTATAAAAAATTATAAAAAATACCACCATAACATGTTTAAGTTACCTGTTTACCAACCTGATCAGACATGTCCACAGCATTTAATCCAATCCTACATTTGGAAGTTCTATCAACAAATGTGATAGCATAGCATTTTCTATTGTCAGATCGCGTGAATGGCATGTTTTCAGCCTCATAGCTCCACTCGGGATCGACGTCGGGGCTGTATAAAAAGGCGTAACTCAACAAAGGGGTTCCGGGACGCAATTTCTACATGCGCCACTCCCACGCCTAATCCCGATTGTTACGGACACACAGAGCGTATTAACATAATATTTATTTACTAGCGAGCGTTTGGTAAATTCAGTTTTTAGTGCGGAGTATTTTGTATTTGAAACAAGGTACTCATATGTTTTGTGAATACGGCTTCGAGATTAAAAACAATCTTATGTTTAAGGCAAAGTTATGGTTATACTGAGAACTGAATTGTGACAAAAAGTTGTACTTCTTGCTAGGCTTTTTTGTTGCGCTTCAAATCCGGGAATGATAATTAAATACGCTTTATGAAGGATTTTTTCAAATGTTAGTGAAGACGCTCTACAAGGATATAAACATAAAAGGTGGGCGAAGTTAGCCAACACGCTCTTGGCCAGGGTCCATCATAGACAAAACAATAAAAATTAAATTAGCTTATCTTTTACTTGCCCTTCGATTCGGAGAGTATAATAGTATTTTTAGGGTTCCGAAGAAAAATTGGAAGGAACCCTTGTTTCGTCTGTCCGAAGCAAAGCGCCGAACCCTTAGTGCTAGAAAGCTGTAATTTGACATGGATATATGTACATATTTATTAAAACTCCAGAATCGTAGAATAAAATATTGAAAAACATTTTTATTTTTCAAGTTACCTCCCCTACAGGTAACGTGAGGATGAATTTTTTAATCGTCGCGTACCCTACAGTGTCGTTGTATAGTTTAGTATTATTGAAAAAGTCTTCCAAAAATATAATGAGTATTCTAAGAACATTTTGGAATTCGTTTCGAGGGTTCATTCTGTCAAAAATTTTTTATTTTTATTTTGAGATGTAAGCTATCCTATCTTTTAAGTTGGATCAAACTGCACACGGTGTGCATTTGATTAAAATCGGTTAAGTAGTTTAGGAGTCCATTGCGGACAAAAGTGACACGTAATTTATATATATTAAGATAAGAAAAAAGTATTAATATTCAGTCCTTTTGAGCGTTTACAAAAGTTGTTTCCGTCAAACAGACCTTCAAATCATCGAAATCGCCTCGGAAGCAAATCGCCTCGGCAGCAAATCGCCCACACTGTAAACCTAGCTCGTATCGCTCAGCCTATCCGGGTCAACGCGTTTGGTTTTGTTCCGAGCGATTTGTCGGTCCCACTGCGATTTTCATTCTAGAATACTTTCTGGAAACGACTGCATTTACCTACGCTCGTCTTTATTTAGGCTGTATAAATTTTATCGTGGAAGAAATGGAATAGCGCGCAAATTTGCTCGAGTTGAAAATCGACTTTAAAATTGTTCTCCGACTTTTGTTCGTAGATAAAGAACGTCTGTGATGCCCTTTTTATGTTAATTTAATTTTCTGGATTCAATTAAATTAATTTATTGAAGGCAGAATAGGTTTTTTGATTCTTATTTGGATGCAATGCAAAGCAATTTCATATCTTTGTTGTGATATTATAAAGTGAGTATACTGAGAAATTGTACAGCGAAATTAATTTGAATTCCTGGTTTAATTTGACGTGTGAGCATCATATCTGTTTATTAACTCCAGACGAAAAAAGAGAGGTGTTTGTGTATCTGTGTGTCTGTCCGTGGCATCGTAGCTCCCAAAAAGATGAACCGATTTTGATCTAGTTTTTTTGTAAGAAAGGTGATTTAATCTAGTGTTCTTAGCTATGTTTATTGTTAATCAAACTGTCGAGGGTTTTTAAATTTTAATATTATTTTATGTCATAACTGTTTCAAGTTTTTGATTAAATTTTTGTTCTTTTAACTACTTTGTAGGGTTTAACTATATTACCGAGATGGATCTCATCGATTTCACTGGTTGGCGTTTCACAGCCTCAAATAATATCAAAGAGATAACTTAAGAAACGTATAATTAAAATGGTCCCCAACTCAAAGTTATCGGCAATAATTTATTGGCTACGCGTCGACAACTAAATTACCTAGCCTCGATTCCTCCCAAGGGCCACTTTCGTGTGAAAAGTTTCCTTCAACTTCATACGTCTGTATACGTGTGGCCCATTCAAGGGTACTGGTACATTAGGTGCTTTCATGCTATTTTGGTTCTTATCGTTTTTGTTGAGGTGCCGGTATTGGTTGAAGTAGGTACTAGATGAGATGTTCTGTACCAGGAGTGCAGAAACGAGAAGCTAATAAAAAAACACGTGTGTGGCACGTGCCTGTCTCCTCGCGGTAATAAATATAGTCTGTTTCGGGGGAATGTGGGGTCGTGGTGATAATGTGAGGATTTACAGCCGAGGTGAGGAAATAGTGATTAGTGGGATTCGTTAACTGACGATTACTTGTCAGCACTCGAGAGTTTTGTTATACTTATTGGTCGAGTCTTAAGTTTAGTTTAAAAGTTTCTGGTGTTTTAGTTTTCTAATAAGCTATTTCTTTTTTGTTTCTTAAATTGATAGTTGTATTATATTATCGAGGACTTTTTCAGCATTTTCAATAGATATAACGAGTTAGACAATTTTCATGATCGATACAGAAACTTAACTTGTCCGAAATAGGTAAGTATACAAAAAAATATATAATTTTGAAAACAAATACATAAATTCTGCAATATTTTCCTTCAGAAGCATATACAGAATCTCGATTTAATCTCAATCTATATATTTGTATCCAAAGGCAGGTACCAAAAGGCAATACCAAAAGAAAAACAAGTGTTTTACAATATTTTAGAAATATATCCAGAAATTCGAGCCTACTTATTAACACAACATATTTTTTTTATTGGACACAAACATAATGTACACTTATACATTTACATATTTTCAAGATAAAGAGATATTTTAGCATAGTGCCATTAGTGCCATTACAATTAATGGTGTAGACTGCATTGCAATTATTAAATAGAAAGAGTATTGAACATAATTATTTTGTAAAAATAGAAATACAAAAAAATGTTTGTATCTTAATTCAAGTGTAGCAAAGTGCTCTTAATCTTAGTAATGCTGTCTGAGAACAAATCTATATTATTAGTTTTAGAATGTTATCAGCAACAGATACATCCCAGTAACAATTACCAATCCAACCCAATTTAGAGTTGTTCAAAAACCCCCACCATAGGCCTGGACCCCGTTCATACAAACAGCGGTAACAAACACATGCGCCGCACCAAAAGGGCACTCTATTTGCACTGCGCTGTTTGTTTTTCCACGATTCCCCACTGCTCAGTACACTGCGGTTTGTAGTGTTGCCGTGCGTTTTGGGACTACGGGATATTCTCCTGTCCGCATTTTTCATGTAGCATGTGAACACTCTTCTATGTCGGCAAGAAGTAAGATTAATGTCTAAATGAAGCCTTTCGCAAAACACCTTGAGTTAGGAACGAGTAAATAAAATAAATAAATAAACACACTCATACCCCCGCAGTAGGTTTTTCTTTTTACCTGTGTCAGTATTTGAACTGGTAAGTTATAAAGCTCTAGGTTTCGAATAAGATAACCAGTATCGTCAGTAACATCGACATACACAAAATGAGACATTACACAAAGGAACTACGAACCGAGATTTATCTGTCATATAAATGTCAGTCAAGAATCGAACCCGGAATTTCGTAGACAAGGTAAACTGGACTAGAAGCATCTTACGTGTAACTACGTATCGTAGAGACGAGCCACACTAATATTACAGCCTTTTGACCGCGTACCTCAACCAATTTAGTAGTAGTATACTTAATTATACATGGTTATACAAGAAACCATCCACGGTTCCAACCTCTCAACCAAAACTCATAAAGTCCGTTCCTACCAGCGCGTATTATGGTCACATTGCTAATGGTACGTGGGGAATAAACTCGTTCGTTTCATTTTCATTAACAGAGGGCGCTAGTGTCATAAAGTGGCCAAACCTGACATTTCGTTACGGACATGCAAATACCTTCCTTCTAAACATGTTAATATGCTCCATGCATATTTAATTAAAAATGCTTAAAGTCATTTGTTTGGACTTGTTAGGGAGGACCGTAGTTTTTAGCCTTAAGTTAGTCTAGAATTGTAGTTATTCGAAGTTTAAGGGTACTATTTGCTAACATATTATTGTTATTTCTTTAGTATTATTGATGACTAGCTGACCCAGCGAACTTCCCAACATTTTTTTTCTAAAATAAAAGTAGCCTAAGTTACTCCTTGTTACATCAGCTGTCTGCCAGTGAAAGTCCCGTCAAAATCGGTCCAGTCATTTCAGAGATTAGCCGGAACAAACAGACAGACAGACTGACAAAAATTGTAAAAAATGTTGTTTTGGTATATGTACCGTGTATACATAAAAATTCACTTATTAAAAAGCGGTTATTTTAATATTACAAACAGACAATCCAATTTTATTTATTTGTATAGATAATATCCGTGAAGCACCTCGATATCAAAACAGCCACCAAATGACTCGGCTTCAAAGACAGTTCTTTCTTTCTTTTCTTTCTTGGCTCGCAAAGCATCGATGATGCCTTTATGTCCAAGGGCGACGGTGACAATTTACCATTGGCTTGTCTGTTCGTACGACGACTGTCTATATAAAAATAGACAGGTTTATGTACTAATATACCTACGACTAATAAGGCTTCCTAAATAAAATCAGATTTTAGATTTCTTTCTCTTAAATAACAGAGAAAATTACATAATAGATGTCGTTTTGGAATAACGAATGATTTACTCGAAAAGGATTTTCCAGTAATGATTAAGAAATAAAATATTCCCTTATTTTTCGATATTCCGTAGATCTAACAATTATTTCGTAATAGGTTCATTAATTATTTATTTTCCGTCTTCCATTTCAGGGCTATATTTTCCCCTCAATTTAAAGTAATTGTGTATTTTTTACTTTTTTACCGGTGAGGTGAAGTGGTTATTTTACTGCATTTGTATATTTTCACACCTGGTGGTCTATTATTATATTTGGGAAGGAAATTTCAAGTACCTAACTTGTTTAAGTTGAAAAGGTTTCGGATATAAATAATAAACGCTGCGACGAAACATATAACATATCACAATCACACCCATGACCCGAGTACAAATATTTATCTGTCACATAAATATGTATCTGCCCCGGCCGAAATCGAACTCGTGACCCCTAGTTTCGCAGGCAGGGTCGCTACCAACTAGGCTACAGGGTCGTCAAACATATGACACTTACTAAGAAGTTCTTAGTAAGCCATAATTTTGAGTTTATTTTTTACGTAAATAACAATGAAGGGCCTCTGGAAGGTAAGTGGATACTTATATCTATTCCTGACAGGCTGTACTCATCAGGGTTACTGCGTGCAACTAAACTTAACTATCATCTAATTATTATGTCTCCAGAACATTAATATACTGTCTCTAATGCATCTACGAAAAAAAAAGTATCTACGAATTCCGATTTAATAAATGCTTCTAATTAAACAATAAAAAGTCCCTGTCAATTCTGCATCAGTGATGCCTTTGGTGCCGATGTCCATGGGCGACGATAGCCACTCACCATCAGGTGGATCGTCAGCTCGTTAAAAAAATACAACACTGGAAAAATCACCAAACTTTTTCTTACAAAAATCCTTACAATACAAGTACAAAAATTATGACATGTTAAAAATGTCGAAGCATCAAGCTCGATATATAACGAAGGTGTCTTAAGAGTTATTGATCTCAGGCGTGATATTCCGAAGCTCATACATTTCCTATAATAGGAGCATCGATGTGAAATATGGTGGCGTCGAGCGAATAAGGTTGTTTACACATGAGGCTTTTGTCACGCTGAAATGCAGAACGCCTGAACGTAGTAACGCACTAGGACATTAATTAGGTAGATAGCATTGAAAGTGCATGAGCGATAGTTCGCAATCCACCAGTTCAATCACCAACGCTAGCCAAATGAGTGTTGGCAAACTTCACACTTTTGAGTCATTACGATCGAATAATTTGTACTGGAACATTGTGCTGCAGTGCGGAATTAAGGATTGATTGAGGGATAAGGTAACCGCAAATGTTCTATCCACGAGTTTTATGTATCAACTAGCTGACCCGGCGAACTTCGTATCGTTAAAATAAAAGTAGCCTAAGTTACTCCTTGTTACATCAGCTATTTGCCAGTGAAAGTCCCGTCAAAATCAGTCCAGCCATTTCAGAGATTAGCCGGAACAAACAGACAGACAGACAAAAATTGTAAAAAATGTTGTTTTGGTATATGTACCGTGTATTGTACATCCAAATGCACTTAGTAAAATGCGGTTATTTTAATATTACAAACAGACACTCCAATTTTATTTATTTGTATGTAGTATAGATTAAATAAGCCTCTTGTAAGATTAAATACCTTTTTATCGCCAATGTCTTTATCATCATAGTTCAATATTGTTATACTGCAAGATGACTGCAATGCATTATTCGATTCTATAGATCGCGAGGAGGAATAAAACTTTATTTTGGAATTTTAGCCAAAACACCTATTATGTAACGAGAACAACTTGAGCCAAGACATGTTTGATGTTTGTCATAGCGCAGATCCAGTTATGTTATCGTAATAACCTTGAATAAGCCATAGATAGCTACGAAATATCATCGTAACAAACCATTTTCTTTCCACAAATCTAAGCTTATTAGCATTTACGTGGAAGAACATAACTGAATTTCTGTAAGGTAAAAAAACGTCTAGTGCAGAATCCCCTTAGCTTAACAAGTTTAGGCCGTGCGGGGACAGGCAGACAGACGTCATTACATCGCGGAAGGCACTCAGGACTCCTACTGAATTTAATAAATTGCAAATGCAACTTGAATGCATACGAGGTTACGAGCGCTTCAATTCAATAATATGGTTCATTGCAGCTAAAAGTCATCGTATAGAATATCTGAAGATAATAACACAAAAACTGAAGGCACATGAATTTACCCGCAAAATACGAATGTTTCTGAGCAATCCTTGTTTTTTTTTATTATGTATTGCTCTAGGACCCAGTAGTAAGCGCTAGGCCTAATCAAGAGAGACCCGTGCTCTTTAGAGGGCCATTAATGGGTTGCCAATAAGTTTGTAATTTTTGCCATAGTAGACCTCGTCAACATATTTTTTAAATCAACAATTTTTTTAAGTCGATACCACCGAAATAATGGGATGGAACAAATTATTTTCTATGACTTTCTGCCCAACGGGACAAGTGGGACTCAGATGCGCTAAACAGTGACAGTTGTCCCGTCACGGAAAAACTCAACGGGACTTGTGGGATAGACCCGTTCGTTTCCTATTTCGAAAACAAATAATCTTCTTCCCAGTTTTTATTGTTTCTTCGAATTTTCATACAAAGTAGAGACTGTTAAGCTTTATATCAATCGTAAACGATCGATGGAATCAAGAAACTTAAAGTCCCTGTAATCGCTAATCATAAGTTACGAATTACGTTAAGTTTAAAACCACAGAGGAACTTCTATTCGACGGAACACCTCTTGTCTTCAAAGTATACTAAGAAGATTCCGCACAAGCAAGATTTTTTTGTTTCATTTATTTTTCCTCTGATTTAATTTTTCAGGGACCTTGCTCAAGCAAGATTCAAGCAGCTTGCAACTTTGATGAATAGTACTGAGGCCAGAAACTCCCTTGTGTGAGGTGTTTTATCAGACATCAGAAATTTCACAAACAACCAACCATAGAAGTTGTCTGCATCGTAGTTGCTAGACACTCTGCCAAGCAAAAGCCCCTAAATTCGATTCCAGACATTTATGTGAAAAATAAGTTTTTTTTTTTACACGAATAAGTTAATGCTTGACCACAATCCCACCTGATGGTAAGTGTAGATGTGGTCCAAGATGGTGAGCACATTAACTTAGAAAAAGCCTATTCACTCTTTTCTTGAAGACATCCACGTCGTAGGCTGGCGGGAACGCCGACGCAGGCAAGTTATTCCAGTCCTTCGCGGTGCGTATAACGAATGACGAGGCAAACCGCGTCGTCCGTACCGGCGGGATGTTCACGACAAAAGGATGGATACCCGCCGTGCGTCGTGTCGTTCGATGGAGAAACGGAGATGGGGGAATTATCTCAAACAATTCCTGCGCACACTCTCCGAAATGTGCTCTGTAGAAAACCGATGTGTTTTTACTCGACTGCCAGGAGGGGTTATATATTTCGCGCGCATCTTGTATGTATGTGTATAGACGACCCTGTAGCCTAGTCGGTAGCAACGTTTAGTACTGAACACTGAACAGCCTGTCTAGTATAGTATATACATATAGGTCTATGGATATATGCAGGCATCCACGATAGCATCAGATTTCCAGGAAGGATATTCGGGTGGATTTAATATCAATCAAATATCAAAAATAGAAATGCAATTCACGGAACTCACCAGCAAATGAAGTAGACACTTCGGCAAAACTCTCCAGCATATTGGCTTTTGACGTTCAAATATCTGCGAATTTCGCGTTGATAAAATTCTGTTCGGATTGTATAGTCCAGGTCAGTAAATAACTTTCTGAACTATTACTACCTACAACCTAGTAAATTACCTATATTAGAAAAACTAGGTGAATGATCCCAGGTGAAGTCTACGGGCCCTATTATATCTAATGATAATATTAAATTGCGTGGCGTAATGGTTACCATGGCAGACCGCGATCGAAGGGGTCCTGGGTTCGATTTCGATGCCCAGCGAGGCAGAGATATGAATGAAGAGTTTGAATTTCTGTTCTCGGTCTGGATGTGTGTGTTCTTGTCTTTATGTGTTGTGCATGGCACCCACGATATAGGGAGTCCTGTTATTTATCTATTTATTTTCTGTCAAAGAAAGTCTGGCCCTTTAAAAGCCTCTCAATAAAAGCATGTTTATCAATCTTTCTTTAGAAAGCTTCAATCAATTCATTTGAAAGCTTTAAATAATAAATGTGTTATTTATTATTTTCATAGATAATCCGCTTCTACACCTACTTACGGCCGGTCTCAATAATGTACTAACATTTAAAAAACTGTAGATAAAGCTACCATTAGTATGTTATCTGTCATAATTGTCAATTTTTGCGTCTCAATAACCTTCGGTGGATAGAAAATATCTACCGATGACATTGATCTACCGTTCGGAGGGCCAAGTCATACCGTAGGTATGTTGGTCCATACAAAAATAAATACTTGCGTCTCAATAACGCTTTGACAGCTAACTGTTGGTAATAGAAGTTACCAATTATCGGAGTTTTTCATGTCGCTCGATTTCGACGGATAATTGGTAGATTTCTCGTATTGTAAAGAAAATTTATGAAAAAAACATGAATTTATTAATCAGTGATGAGTGATAATGAATTTTATGAAGCCTGTGTATTTGATTCCGCCTTTTTAATACGGTACCAAGATCGTCGAAATTATCCTCGTATAAAATATATGACTGAATTGTGTGAATTCAGTTTTGTTTATATACCTATATTCAGATTAAACATAATCTAAATTTTACTAACAAAAAATAACCGACTTCAAAATTACTCAAAAACTACTTATCAGATCTCATTCAAATTTAAGTGGGACCACATGACAAGCACCAGTTTTCGTTTAAAAAAATAATCATCAAAATCGATTCACCCAGTCGAAAGTTTTGAGGTAACAAACATAAAAAAAATACAGTCGAATTGAAAACCTCCTCCTTTTTTTGAAGTCGGTTAAAAACGGCAGTGAATGAGAATTGAGGACAATTCCTATCTTTAAAGTTTTAGGTAAGTAGGTAGGTATTTTAATAAAAAAAGAACACTAAGCTTTTTAAGTTAGATATATTTTGAAAATATAACAAAAACATTTCGCCTTTTCAGAAATAATGGTGTATCCCTGCTACATCAATAGCTATTGGCCTTATGTACTTCATCTTTTGTGAAAGGTCTGGACTTCATCTGCAAAGAAACTTCCTTTAGTACATTTGGCAACAATTTTTTTGTTTAAAAGCAAAAAAAAGCAACAACCCATAACTGTCCCACTGCTGGGTTCCGGGTCTCTTCTCACAATGTGAGGGGTGTTAGGCTATATTCTACCACGCTGGCCAAGTGCAGATTGGTAGACTTCAACCACCTTTAAGAACTTTATGGAGAACTCTCCGGTGTGCTGGTTTCCTTACGATGTTTATTGTTTTCCTTCACCGAAGCTAGTGATAATTAACTTCTAATACGCACATAATATTTGAAAATTATAGGTGCATACCAGGATTTGAACTCGGGCCCCGGACAAGTGGGAATAAACGCTTCGTTCGGGAGACCAACGTTCTAATCGCTAGGCTATCACTGCTACAATTACAACAATTTACAATTACTACAAATTTTTGTTTACTAAACATAATATTAATATATTTTATTTTATTTTATTAACAAATAAAGTCTATACTCACGGTAATTGTTGAACTGTGTTTCATTTATTTATAAAACTAATTATTATTGCTAAAATTATGAGAACATACACGTTGTTTATATTTTGGGTAACCAAACGACAAACGAATGTCAAATGACAATAACATGTCATCGTTGTCTAGGAAACCTGTCAGTACTAAACGTCAAATGCTGCGTTTTGTTATTACTGAAGCATTGTTCCAGGTTACATTTATCATTATTGTATTAACTTCATCCGCGAAATTCACAATACATTTGGAACAAATTATCATTTTAATATTAAAATGAAATAAGTTTATAATCAAAAACACTGAGTACCTTTTAATAATAAAAAGTATAAAAAAGTATAAAAGTATAAAAAAAATATATTGTTATGCGAAAACTAAATTTTGAGAGGGACGTAAAAACCAGAGGCAGAAATGTCACTGAAATATTATCTACCGATGATCTTACTTTTGTTTGCTTACTTTTGATTTGAGAGACGGCAGTTGCCGGGAGATCAATCTTTACTTTTTATCTCTGTTATGTACCAGAGCTCAACTGATAGTATAATATTGAGACCGGCCGTTAGACATTACGCCTTCTGCGGTCAATGATGGGTTACGAAATTTAAATGTTTTTGTTTGTTCCGGCTTTCAAACATTTATAATTTCAAGCTTGCTTTCATTTTGATAAGCATGTGTTGAATTCACAGCTAACTTTGCCTCAAGCCACCTCAAGCGCAGAGCGAGTAGCGATCGCGTTGATAAAACAATGTTGAAGGATAATGAAAACTATGACGGAAAACGTAAATAATATTTATAAAAATACTTTTTGATAATGAACAACGTCTCTAGTAAATAAATTAATGTTCAAATTAACAGTTAATTTAGTTAAGTAAGTTAGTTAACAACCAATTCGTTTACATACCTATATTTCGACTACATACATAAAAAATGTAGGAGTTTAACCTGATTACTAGAACTATTTGTTGACTTATGAAGAAGCCACACAGGTACTTGAGTATGTTTGTTTCTTTCTTTTCTTTCGTGGTCAGAAACAAATGGGTGTTGTATTTAGTGTTACTGATGTCCATGGGCGACGGTGGTCACTTAAAACAGGTGGAACGTCAGTTAACTTATCGACTTGTAACATAAAGTTATGAAAAAAACACTTTAGTATCGAAAAGTCTTTGTTTGAATTTTTTATAGAATTTATAAGTACCTACTACTATGTGTTCTGTGGTATTAGTACATTAAAATATTACACAATATCGCCCATCAACTTCTCGCTACTCTTACACGATCAAAGAAGTGGCTAATGACCTAATCAGAAAAGGTATTGGTATTTGATTGTCTCTAATCTACTGGGAAAGTTGAGTGTGAAATGTTGGAATGAATAACGCATAAAGATTGCTTTTATTAAGTTTTTCCATTAAGGCACTTTTGTCTTTTATCTCATGTATCTTTTCACTATATATCGTTGATTTAAAATATTTGATATTCTTTGTAATTTCCTAAGCTAACTTGCATTGATAAGCTTATATTTACAATTGATGAAGATCCTTGGAGATCCTTGCAATCAATTGCTCACACACCCCTTAATTATGACTTTGTGCCCGATGAGGGTTGTACCCTCATCGGGCACAAAGTCTCTTTCGAAGTAAAAGCTGTTAGAAACTTAAAATTAAAAACTTAGAAGAAGAAAAATATTGTAAACTTGATCTTCCTGAGAGAAAACAAAAACAATTTCGACCCTGTAGCCTAGTTGGTAGCGACCCTGCCTGCAAAGCGAAGGTTCTCGGGTTCGATTCCCGGCCGGGGCACTTTTTGTACTCGGGTCATGGGTGTTATTGTGATGTGTTATATGTGTAATCCATGCCACTCGCGACACAGGTAAATAACCTACTGCAGGGGATGAGTGTGTAAGCCTTTATTATTTATTATTTTTATTAATTCCAATTTCAAATTCAAATTCAATTCAAATTTCAAATTTCTTAATACACGATTAAGAAATGATCTTAAATTAAAATTTAAAAAACCCCCGACAGTTTTATTTACATTAAACATGATTAAGAACACTCTCGATTAAGTCACCTTTTATACAAAAAAATGCCACAGACAGACATACAGATACACAGACACGTCAAACTTATGTACATATAACTGTTAAAAAAGATCGTATATCTTGTCTATGCTATTCAACAAATTGACATAGGTACATATAGAAGAATAAATGTGTGAAGTAGAATGTCATTGTAAAAACGTTCGATATAAAATTACATTATTATAAAACTAAAGTACAAGAATAAAACGCAGTGTTATTAAAGCATAATATTTATTCCCAGTTCCATTTGTGCTCCACTCGCTAAATTCATACTCTACAAGAGGTTACGGACCCGCACTAAGGCTAAGTTCCACGCTTAATAATGGAATGTATTACGGGAAAAATACAAATTGGTCTTTTAGAAGGTAAAGAAAATTGGGATACATGGAAATATAAAGCCATCTGCCTTCTACGCACAGTTCCGCGAGCGTTAGAGGTAGTACAAGGCTCGTTCTACAAACCCATAGAACCAGACGTAAGTGCTGGAGATGCAGTCTTGGCGACATACAACGCGACTTTCGATAGTTTTGTCAAAGCCGACGCAAGCGCCCTTCTAATACTGACGACCAATATGCATGAAGAGACACTCAGGAAAGTTATGCGGTATACTGGTGCACGTGATGTATGGCTTGAACTGCACAGACTTTTTGATGGTACTGATGAAGATAGGAGTTACAATCTTTGTATGAGTTTCTTTGGCTACAAAAAAGAATCGGTAGATGATATGGCGACACATATGTCCAAGTTAAAAAATGTCTGGACACAGCTTAACCTGGAATTTAAGAAGGACAACAAGGAGTTACCAGATCTGCTTCTGATATGCAAAATACTGGACACCCTAGATGAAACCTTTTTATCTTTCAAAAGCAGCTGGCTTTTACTACCTAAAGCTGAAAGAACAATAGAAAACCTAACGAGTCATTTGTGTGCGTTCGAAAGAGCACTGCGGAGTAACTCAGTACCCCAGCAGGAGGTTCTAGTGTCCAACTCAAGCACCGGAAATAAGAAGGATAAGAAACTAAAATGCAATTACTGTCAAGTTATAGGTCATAGAGTCCGAAACTGTAAGAAATGGATACAGGACGGCAAACCACCGAAGAACAGCAATTTGCAAGCAGTGCCTTCAACATCCAAATCCGCAAACATAGTCCTAATGTCCATAGAAAATACTGAAGTTTTTTCAATCGAACGTGACGCTGAGAACTGGTATGTGGATAACGGCGCCACAAGCCACGTGACTAACCGAGCTGATTTATTCCAATGTTTTGAACTGTTCCATGACACCCGTACTGTGACGACTGCAAATGACAACGCTATTCGTGCCAAAGGCAAAGGTACAGTAATTGTCGAGGCGAAAGTTAAAGGGAAAGTATTCCGAATAACCCTGCAAGACGTTTGGTATGTTCCGGATATCAATAAGAATTTGTTCTCAGTTTTAGCACTTCATGACAAAGTCCCGAACAGCTTATTCTCATCGAAGACAAAAGAATGCACCGTCTATGTCAACGGAGAAGAATGTTTGATAGGGAAACGACAAAAGCAAGGTGGTTTATACAGACTAGACGTATTAAACGTACCACCTACAATCCCCCCCGAAGTCTATGCGACAGATGCAACGATGCAGCTTTATCATGAGAGGCTTGCTCACCAGAACAAGAGGCACGTAAAAGCTACAGTTAAACGTGAACTGGGGCTAGATCTACCACTTGACAAGGAGCATTGCGAAGGCTGCGTATATGGGAAAGCTCATAGACTTAAGTTCGGTACGAGAACTAGAGCAACAGTGCCAGGAGAGCTCGTACATAGTGACGTTTGTGGCCCGTTTCAACTAAGTTACTCGAAGTTGAGATATTATGTACTGTTTAAAGATGATTTCACAAGCTACCGTATGGTTTACTTCCTGAGACACAAGTCCGAGGTCAAGGACAAACTCGCTTTGATGTTGGCTAGTGCGAAGAGAGAAGGACACACCGTAAAACGACTGCTGAGTAACAACGGTGGCGAGTTCGATAGCGAATCAATTCGGAAAGTATTAGACGCACACGGAGTGGAACAAAGGCTTGTGACTCCATATACACCTGAACAAAATGGTGTAAGCGAGCGTGAGAACAGAACCCTCGTTGAAACAGCACGTTCAATGATGTACGCTCATGAGCCAATGCCGCAGCAACTGTGGGCTGAATTGATAAGCACCGCCGCTTATATTTTAAACAGGACAGGTCCAGCGAAAAATGACAAATCTCCTTATGAACTTTGGTTTGGAAAACGACCAATTATTAAACAACTACGAATAATTGGATGTACCGCGTACGTCCACGTTCCAAAACAAAAGCGGAAAAAACTTGACAAGAAAGCCATGAAAGGCAGACTTGTCGGATACGATGAAGATGGTTTTAGAATTTGGGTCACGGATGGAAAAAGAAACACACTCGTCCGTTCGCGTGATGTCATTTTCGATGAGAAGCCTCTTCCGATAAGCAACAATTCAACGTCACCTTGTAAAGAATTTGACACTAAGACGTTTGAATACACCTTAAGATTACCGATGGATAATGCCATTGAAAGTAAAACTTCATATCCTATTGAAATCGAGGGAGAAAACCCTGTTGACGTTGCGGCAGGCAATGCTGCTACTAATGAAAACGAACATGAACGTGGTCGTGAGGGAGAATATTTGGAACCAGTCCAAGTACAAGACCACGTCCAAAATGAAAATATGGACCAATTCCAGGAAGAACCAGTCCAGGAACTTGATCCACTAGGTGATGAAGACGAGTTTCATGACGCTGAAGCTCCGTCACACAATCTTCGCGATCGTAGTCAAATAAGAAGGCCTGAAAGATTCAATGATTATATTTGCGTCACTGAATCGTATCCAAAAAATTATTCAGATGCCATGAGTAAAGATGATTGTGATAAGTGGGGTAAAGCGATGGAGGATGAAATAAAATCGTTGAAAGATCTCAATGTGTGGACGCCGTGCATTTTACCAAAAGGCAGAAAGGCTCTTCCCTGTAAGTGGGTTCTACGCATAAAAAGGAATCCAGATGGTTCTATCGACAAGTATAAAGCTCGCCTTGTCGTGAAGGGCTTCAAACAAAGAAGAGGAATAGACTATAAAGAAACTTTTAGTCCTGTTGCTCGCCTCGCAACAATAAGGGCACTTTTGAGCGTCAGCGCAAGAGAAAATTTATACATAGTACAATTTGATGTTTGTACCGCTTTCCTCAATGGTAAGCTTGATGAGGAAATTTACGTGCAGCAACCCGATGGCTACGCTGATGGAACGAGTAATGTCTGGAAACTTAATAGAAGCTTATACGGGTTAAAACAAGCACCCAGATGCTGGAATTCTTGTTTCCAAGAAATTTTACTCGACCTGGATTTCAAACAGTGTGAGGCCGATTGCTGTTTATACACTAAAGACATCAATGGCAAGAAATTACTCATTACATTATACGTCGATGATGGAATGATAGCAGCTACTGATGAATATTTGGCTAATTCCTTTTTGAGTGATCTAAGGAAAAGACTGAGAATTACAACGAAGCCTGCAACTTATTACTTGGGCCTTGAAATAAAAAGAGATGAAGATGGCTCAATAATATTATGTCAAGAAGCCTACGCAAAGAGAGTATTGGAGCGCTTCGGAATGGCAGACTGCAATCCTGTCACAACGCCTATTGAAAAGGAAGGCTGTTCAGGGAAAACTGAAAATGAAATGGGTGAATTCCCATATAGAGAGGCTGTAGGTGCCTTGGCCTACCTTATGGTTGGAACTCGTCCTGACATAGCCTATGCTGTGGGAGTTGTATCCAGAAAATTAGAGTCGCCCTCTAGAGAAGATTGGCATAGAGTAAAACGGATTATGCGATACATTAAAGGGACATGTTCGTATGGTATCCAGTACAAAGCGCGACATCTTCCTGGACTCCTTGAGGGATTTAGTGATGCAGACCACGGAGGAGACAGGCAAACTGGACGCTCCACTACTGGAGTCGTATGTTGATACGCAGGAGGCGCAATTTCGTGGCTGAGTCAGCGACAGACATCAGTCGCTATTTCAACGACAGAGGCCGAGCTTGTAGCAGCCAGTGAAGGAGCCAGAGAACTCGTTTGGCTTACAAGAGTCATGCAAGATATGACAACTCTTGTGAAATTACCAATACTGTATGTGGACAACGAAGCAGCCGTTCGACTTGCCCACAATCCTGAATTTCACAAAAGGACTAAACATATCCGCATACGGCACTTCTACGTGAGAGAGCTAGTTGCTGAAGGTGCAATTGAAGTGGAGAGGATCGGTACAGCACATCAAGTGGCCGACATCTTAACAAAAGGGCTTCCCCGGCACACTTTTACTTCCTTATGCCGAGCACTAGGATTTGTTGAATAAGGGAAAGTGTTAAAAAAGATCGTATATCTTGTCTATGCTATTCAACAAATTGACATAGGTACATATAGAAGAATAAATGTGTGAAGTAGAATGTCATTGTAAAAACGTTCGATATAAAATTACATTATTATAAAACTAAAGTACAAGAATAAAACGCAGTGTTATTAAAGCATAATATTTATTCCCAGTTCCATTTGTGCTCCACTCGCTAAATTCATACTCTACAAGAATAACACCCCTCTTTTTTCATCGGGGGTTAAAAATTCCATGTAACTGCAGCAGGACTTTAACTTTACTATTGAATTCAAAGACTTCTCAATACGTAGTAATTGTTGTGAATTAGCGCACTTCAATTTGTAACGGCTTCTACAGATTACTTTGGATATCACAAAGGTCTCTTTGAAGTCATCTAAAAGTCGTGAGATGTGTTAAGGTCTTTTAGAACTCATTAATGTCTTAATCCCTCAGGATAATTACTCCCAGGTGATACGTCTGACATTTTAATTACGATTTGTCACAGAACTTGAGTTCTTAAGACAATACCAAGTGTTTCGAATACTAAAATTAGTTGCACCTTCTATACATTCTTAATACAGTGATGCATAAGTTTAAGTGATATTTTGTTATTCTATGCAAAAACAATAGATATCTAATCTTTAACTTGTACAGGTACTCTCGATTAGCTGCTATTTATCGATAACTAAAACCAAACTATGTTTACCACCTTCTCGATCAGCGATATGTTCAAAAAATTCGACTCACGTGTGTGTAACGATACATAATAAAATCCCTGAAAACACAAAAATCTTAACTTTCACTAAATTTAAAATACAGTTACATAAATGGTTAACTGATAAATGCTACTATTAGTACTATTCATAAAATAATTTATATGAAGATTTTTAATTATTATTGACATTTGAAATTGAAATGTGTTATAATATGATGTAAATAATGTAACATAAATAAAATAATATTCTTATTTTTTTTCCATTAAGATATTTATTACACACTATACTTAATGTACAAGGGACCTAAAACTAAAAACCTTAAAAAATATAATACAATAATTAAAATATATTATTATTAAAAGGAGTCCCTTTAGGCAAGGGACATATTATTATATGTTAATATTCTTATTTAAAATGTAATATTATATAATGTAAACTTATTAAACCAAAACTATTTGTACACCATAATATGGCAAATGTGAGATAGATTGCATAATACTTGACCAAATTTGTAACTACATTTCTACAAATGAAGATATTTCATTTCATTTCATTTCATTTCATTTCAAACAAACACAATGCTCACACATTCACCTCAACACTAGGATTCCCTGTGTCATGGAAGCGGACACACAAACACATTACATATTACAATCCGAGATCATTTTTTTTGTCTCATTCTATAAGAATCGAACTCATCACTCACAATAGGTGAAAAATCAAAATACCAGACAAATAAGGGCAGTAGATACACTAAACTTGTGTTTCCCGTATAAAGCCATCCCGTTACCTTTGAACATCCGATATCTCTATACCCAATATATCTTTGTATGAGACATAGCTCTACGAGTGATCTGTCCTTTGACAAATATTGGTTGAATAGAATGTCAGGACGCAATATCGTCTGTAAGATGGGAAGATGGGGTTTTCCGCAGTCTTATTGGAATTTAGAATGTCTTACATTGATTCAACGGCTTAGAACTTAATTTTAAAGATCGTAGGGTTTCTTTTGCAATATCGATCAGAGTAGTTGAGGGGATTTGCAACAAGCTGAATTTTGATTAGGTATTTTAATTCAGTATTTCCTACGTTGAAGATTAATAGTAAGGTAGTAACTTTGAAAAATTGTGGAAGTAAAATTTTGTGAAGGCTTTCCAGAAATTATATGTAACCTAAATAGACCAAGAGTCAAAACTCAAAACAGTTTCTCCTCTTTCACTATTTTTATTGTCAACCGATTTTCTTCTTTTATTTGGTATCTTTTCATGAAATATTTTGTGGCAGAATAGTTAATCATTCCTTCAAACTACTCTCTACTATCGTAATTCGTAACTCTAAATCTCTACGTCAAGAGGAGATACAGTCGACTACAACGGTATTAAATATCTAAGCCATTGCCTTATAAGACTTTAATACCTATCACATATGATTTTAAACCTAACTCATCATGGATTAAACACATTTACCTACAAAACGGCTACTCACGATATTTATTTTGTACTCGATATATCCGGATATGTCGAAATATCGGATATATCGGATATATCACATGTTTAAAACATAAACAAAGATATAGTTAAGAAGTGATAGATGTGGCTCTATCTGTATCTATAAAATAAGGGCATTTACAATGTTGCGGTCAAAATCTACATAAACAGAACAATTGGAGCGCGGGTCAGAGGTGACCCTTTAATTGGTTTAATCTCGTCGATATTGTGCACTTGCGAACACGATTCGAGGGAAACTCTAAAGCTTTGCCGAGATATTCAAGTTAACGAGGTAGGTATTAGAATAATGTCGTGGTTTATACTTTAAAGTCCGGTTTACACGTATTAAGTAGTTAAGTAGATAGTTAAGTAGATTTTACTAAATTTTAACTTAAAAGTGCCTGTCCAAACGTGTTAAGTGATAAGGCCCGCCCACCTACTTAACAGAAAATAGAAAAATTTCTCAATTACTTATCTACTTGATTACTTAACTACTAAATTACTAAACTACTAAAATGTCCGTTTACACGTATTAATTTACTTAAAATTTAGTTAACTACTTAACTACTTAATACGTGTAAACCGAACATAACTGACTAACATTACCTAAAAAGAAATGACATAGAATACTTTATCCTAAGATACCTTCGGTTGAAAAATGAGTACTTAGGGGATACTAAATAGGGGAAGAGTGACACATACAGTCAGTAAGAGTAAAATAACATGATTTGTTTCTATGGGTATTTGAAAACAAGCCTACAGTCAGAAAAAAATGTTCAAAATTACACTGAAATACAATACGGGATGACGGTAAAAAAGTAGCCAAGATCGATTACATAAATATCTTTTTCCAAGACTTGCATGGTAACCTAGAGATAATATACATAGGCAGCACAACATGAATGTTGACAATAGTATCCCAAATATCCGAACCTATTAAAAGAACGAAGGCAAAAGTCAAAACGTTCGCGAAAAATACAACGGATACAAAAACAATGAGGCATCTTATAAAATATCTTTTTACAAACGCTAGAGCGATGACGTTGAATAAGTCTCATTTAGTATTGGCGGAAGGGGGATGGATGAGGGGTGAAGGGGGCATATTATCACGTAACAAATTGGTTTCTGCTACCTTTGTTCGTTCGTCTCAGGCCCTTTGGTGCGAAGAATGACGTACGTACCGACAGCAAGTAAAATTAAATCATTGGCCTTAATTTTTTGTATAATGTAAATAGTCGACAAACGTTTAGTCAAACCGAAGTGATCATCTAATTGGTCATTGGCCCCCGGACATCAGTCCCACCAAAGGCATCACCAATCCGTTGTCGGACAAAAATGATTGATTAGTTTGATTCTATTCTTTTAATTATTTTTTTTTTCACATTATTTTTATACACGAACAAACTGGTAGTAAACTGATATAAACTGCAATTTATTGTGTGTTTGCAATTCATTTTTTTTTGTAATATAAGTCGTGTAACTAAAATTGTAATGGCCTTACCAAACTTTTTTTATTGTGAAAAGTGTTGACCAACATACCTGTAACAAAAAATAATGAAATTAAAATGGGTAACAATATTTTTATACTAATTGTTAATTCAATGTTTAGCTACATTTTTAAAATAATCCCCTTTTAAGGTTTCTGTCGTCCCTGATAAAAATTTTCGAGTTTCATAATCACTATTTTACTATAGGTATTTTTCGCAACATAACGACAAAAAAGGAACAAAAAAATTTTCTGCTGACGCTACAACCAGAAAAACCAGCCGTCTTCTTAACATGGTAGAGAAAAAGATTTCTTTGTGCGTTCGTTTCAAGAGTAAAGCCTATTGAGACACAATGCTTTCGTATTTACCTTTTTTGTACACCCTACTTGAGATATTGAACTTTGGTCAAAATGAATGAAATTTTTTTCATTACAATTGTAAGTATTGGACAGTTTAGTGCAGTGATAACGATATTGTGAATTTAATGAATTTTGTTGTTTTCTTTGACTTTTTCTGTATTAGCTTTATCAGTATTTTGACACGACAAATTTTCATGAAATACATAAATATGTTCGACTAAAGCAAATATTAATTCACACCAGAAATTCAATAACTTATATCAAGATGGCTGAACATTTTGATTCAAAATTTTCTACCTTAGCTTAGACATATTCCACAGTCGACGCAAAAATGAAAGAGGTATTTAAAGGTAGGTAAGGTACATTTGTGTATGGCTAAAACTCGAAAAATGATCATTACCTGCAACTGGTAAAAGTATAACCCCCTTAATCGTAAAAACAAGTAAAAAAGGCTTATAAAGTGTTTTATTTCTTTTACTCTTGCTAAGAAACGATAAAGATAAAACATAACAACAGTGCAATAGCTAAAATAGGTTTATTAAGCGTTTATGAATACGGTCGTTAGACAATAAACTAACGTGAAACTAATAACTGTTTTAACATCACTAACGACCTAGTAACTTCTAATCCCGTATTACAGAGCATTCTCTGTTTGAATTGCAAGCGTGTCCGTCAAAGCTTTGTCGATTGGCCGCGAACGGATCGACAAATAAATCAGTCGTTCATTCACTCGTTCACTCGACATTCGCAGGGTTACTTACCTAGCGTACGTGACTTAACCCTTTATTTGTGTTATTTTTACTGGATAAAACGTAAAATTCCACGGTAAAAAGGAAGGTTTTATGATAGTCATAAGGTCTGGTGTTGACAAGACCCGGTTTAAAATCCAAATCTTATCCAAAGTGATAGGTATGCGTATTAAAAAAATATTACATAGGTAGGTAGGTACTACGAGTACCTATATCGCTTACTTCAGTAGAATGAAAAATTGTAAGAAATTTATTTATACATCTGTGACATTCGTAATATTATTATTATGCAGTATGCACTCTGCCACATAGGTATTTGACCAGTATGGTGAACTGTGACCTTAACAACTCTCATTTTAAGATGTGGTACTTTATTACTGGCTCCATATTAAATGTTATAGTTATTACGATTTTATGGCTATGGATAATGGATATGCATAATCATGTTATCAATCATGTCTCTAATAAGAATTTATAATTATAATGTAAAATACATTACGTAATTGTAGTAACTACCGGAATTTCTATTTAGTAACCAAAAGAATATTTAATTTTAGAATTATTTTAGTTATTACACCCACTTCGTTAACTTTAGTTGACGACGCATCAATAAAAAAAGTTTAATTACGAATTTCTTCATTTACTTTAATCCATACGATCATTATATACGTATAACAGTCAAAAGCATGTAAATGAATATTTATACCATTTTAACATCACGATAAAACTATGATTCTCATTGATTAGCATACTGAAGATCTTTATGCGAGATAATGCCCGTTTATGTCAGTTTTATAGCAACGTATGGAACATGTTTACATGCAGAAGGAATTCTGACCGAGCAAATTACATTGGAATATTAAATAAAAATATCACTAATTTGTACTATGGGGCCATCCATAAATTACGTCACACGTTAGGGGGGAGGGGGGGGGGCGATATTTTGTGACAAGGGGTGGGAGGGGGTCCTAAATTTCGTGACGTCACATTTCAAAATCGAATAATTGATATGTATAGGTAAATATTAAAAAACAATTAATGGAAATAAAAATTATTTCGGAACTGCTGTTTTAATTTAATAAATTTTAGGTGTAAAATTTCAAAATATGTGACGTCACACTAGGAGGGGGATGTCTCACAAATGTGACCAGCTGTGACAAGAAGGCGGAGGGGTCAAAAAGTCATGAAATTAGTGTGACGTAATTTATGGATGGCCCCTATCAAGGAACATGTCGGGAGTACATGCTGTTCTAATTTAATCAATCAATAACTCTTTCTTTCCCTCATGCACACACACTCCAAACCATCGTATTCAGCAAAATTTCCTACGTTTTCTTGATTTTTTTTAACGCTAACACACACACTCATACAGCAGTAGGTTATTTATTACCTGTGTCACAGGTGGCATGGACGACACATATAACACATCAGAATCACACCCATGATCCGAGTACAAATATTTATCTGTCACATAAATATCTGCCCCGGCCGGGAATCGAACCCGGGACCCCTCGCTTCGCAGACAGGGTCGCTACCAACTAGGCTACAGGGTCGTCAAACACGTTGTTGAAACACGAAACCTTTAATAAAATCGATGATGTACCCGTGTCGTTTCAAAAACACAACAAAATTCTCCAAACGCACGAAGCTTCCAAAAGGTCAGCCCAAGATGTCGGCCTAAGATACTGCATTCTGCTAATTTCGAGAGCCGAGCGCTGACATTTAAACGGTGCATTTATGAGGAATAATGGCGGCCTATAATTGTGACATGAAATTCATTGGAGCAATAAAAGCGATTGGCTCGGTATGTGAGCCGCGGATTGAGTCATATTAGTTTGTTTATGGTGGCAGCACTGCCGCTTTAGAAATTGTGTCGCTGCACACGATTTACGGTGTTTGAATGCGTTCTATTACGTTTTGCATGATGTTAAAGTTGTTAATTATTATCTTTATGTCGTGTAAAATTATGATTTATGATTTGTAATATTAATTTTACATTTGTAAATAGAATTGAAGTGGCCTACCGGTGAATACCGGCCTTATGAATGGTGATGATGATGAATGAACTAAAATTACGTTTGAGCGCTTTACATTATTTTTTACTATCATACCTCTCCCCTTTTTCTTAGGAATTATTTACAAAACCCCCAACTTCGATGAATTCCCAATTCTTTCCCTTTGCATTTAATTTACCAGTTTCTCTAATCGCATTGAAACCAACAGACAGAGACCTGCTCTATGCTATATAAAGATAACATCAAAATGAACTTATTACTTTCAAATAGCTAACGATTCCTTCACCAGAACATCTAAAATAATTCCCATGTTAACAAAACACGCTCTAATAAACATAACAAATAAAGTTGTTACAAAAAGAGCATAGGTACACTACCCTATTAGCTATTTCATAATGCGCTTAAAACAATGTCCAATGGGTGGAAATGCGTGCAACGGGATCAAAGTGAATGAGTGAACGAGTGGAAGTGACCGGGTGAATGATTCCGCACGGCTCGTCGCGTTGACCGGTCGCTACTTGCGTTGGACGCCCCGATTCTCGATTTGTTTACGCCTCGCGATTTTTTGTTACGTTTACTTTGAGTGTTTACTGTTTAATTGTTTACGCAATTTTCTGTAAACATTTTTTTTTGTTTTAAATGTTTTAATGTGTAATGTTTTTTAGTGCCAATTATTGGTTCAATAAATAAATCATTAAGTTTCTCTGTAATTTGAAAATGTTGAAATGTGGCGATAAATGTTAAAGATGTTACAGTTAATAGTATCAGGCGTTACTTTGCGGAAATCCATTGTTATTAAGTTAGTATTAGTCTACTTTGCAACAATCCGCGGGTAACATGTATGGTAGGTATATTTTAAGATATGACATGGGTGCTGGTATGTATGTTGGTATATACTTTTAATTATTGTAGTGAATGTTTCCGTTGTGGGAGGGAGGGAGATGCCACGCATGTCAAATTTAAAAATTAGAGGTGCGTGCCAGGATTTCAACTCAGGCCCCTGCATTCGGGAGACCAACCTTCTAACCACTAGGCTACTGCTTGAAAAAAAAACACAATAAAAAGCATAAAAACTAAACGAAGCATTCAAAAGTGTTTACACGTGTGAGTGACAACACTGTATCATTAGTCATTAGTCACTAGTCACGCCTACAGTACACAATTAGCTGCTAGAGTTGCTAGCTAGAGCGTCAGAGCGGTCTAATTCAGGGGATGATCTGATTATCAGAACTGGCGAGCGTGAATGGAACTATTTTTAGCTCTTCTCAGGGTAAGGACGTGTGCACAAGACATGTGGCGATAGGTGAATATAAAGTGACACTCTTGATAATACCTTGAAAATCAAGTGATCGTTGTAAATTGCTACTGCACTAAAAAGAACTACCCTACTAATATGTGAGTCTGTGGGGATGACTTTCAGATTATAGAATGTGTGCTAAATTTCATTAAAATTCGTTTAGTAATTTTAGCGTGACAGAGTAACAAACATCCTTATAAACTTTTACATTTATAATATTAATAGTATATTTATCTTTATTCTTCGTCCGCGTGGTATTTAATATTAAATTTTTCATAGATCAATTTTTTTTTCTAAACCTATTTTTTTCTAAAATAAAAGTAGCCTACGTTACTCACAGTTACATCAGCTATCTGCCAGTGAAAGTCTCGTCAAAATCGGTACAGCCATTTCAGAGATTAGCCGAAACAAACAGACAGATAAAAACTGTAAAAAATATTGTTTTGGTATATGTACCGTGTATACATCCAAATGCACTTAGTAAAAAGCTGTTATTTTAATATTACAAACACACTCCAATTTCATTTATTTGCATAGATTTTGTGGTATCAGAGAAATTAAAACTTCAGACAAACAGAATGATCCTAAAACAATTCAGTTTTTCATACATTAAACGGATCTCACAAAAAAAGCAAATTAGCATTCATGTGTGACAAAACCTTTCGTTCATAGCCAGGTAAATATCCGTCGAATCATGAGCTCATTTAATGAACCGAGTAGCTGTGTGAGAGAAAATTGGCACCGATCGTACATGGACTGGACTGGACTGGACGGGACATGGGGAAACTAAAGTAATTTGTAAAACACGGCTCGGTTCGTGGCTGTTATTAACCGGGGAAATAAAAAGACAAAGCTACCCTCACTCCCTCACATAGTTTCATGGAATGAATAAAACTACACGTGCATTTAATTAACCTGGAAAGTGTTCATGTATTCTATAGTTTACAATATCGTTTATACAAAAAATAATATTGAAATAAAAATTTCCATATAAAAAGCATGATAAACAGCTTCCTAATATTGAAGTATAATGTCATCGAACAGACATCTCGAACAAAATGTGTCCGGGAGGTTCTATTTTCAAAACTGAGCCCTTGTTCTCCTTTCAAAATCGAACGAATCCAATAAAAATTGAAGCCGATCGGCGCCAATTCATTGGGACATACATGGTGTTCGCGGTGTCGGTTTTATATGCTAGTAATAATACTTCAATGCTTCCTAATTTGTTTATTCAATACTGCACAAAATTTTAATTCGCGAATCAGTGTCCGATGATACAATACGACTGCAACAATTTGTTAACGAGCCCAAACATGGCTTTCTGATTAATTGTAGCGAAATACTTGGCCTGCTGATAATGTAAAACTGTAGAACATTTCGTTTCACAAGTATTTTAAATTATACAGATAGTATTTATCCCTCATATAAATATTTTTCCATTCGCCAGACTGGAAGAACAACAGTATATTCAAATAGTGATTATCTTTGTCTACGTAGTTTCGTGGGATGCAAGTTTGATTTTAAATTTAGAACGTTTTTGTATTTTTTTATTTATGATTATTGAAAAATTGAGCAATGTCTGTCTGGCCAGTGTCTCTATGTAAACAATTATCTTACGACTTACGATCAAATAGGTCATACGTTGGTGGAAACTGAATAACTGCAATCGTCATTATTATTTTACTTTTTCTTCATAACAACAAACGAAACACGTAAAAAACTAATGTTTGTTCGTATGTTGTTTAAGTCATATTCGTAAAAGGTTTTTTACTTAGGTACATACAGTTACAGATGGACAACTTTAAAATCACGCTATGGTAGATGAGCTGCCACAGTTAAGATAGATTGGCAGTAAATATAAAAATGCCAAGAAACTTAAAAAAAAAATTAGGATATTTTAAACGTTTTCAAACTTATAATTAGAATCTGTTTAAGGACTGGCAATGCAATCTATTTATATAACGCCTTTATTGTGGCCACGTAATTTATCAAATTCCAAGTAAAGAGAACAATAAGTATTATAACATTGTTAACAACAATGCGAAATCCCATAAAGGCCTACTTTGTAAAATTGTTCCCCGAACCTTTTTAATGCCGACGACACGACATTAAATATCGTATTAATAAAACACACACTGTTCAAAAATATTAATTTGGTGACTAAGAAAACCTCACGCAAAACGTTCGATTTTAACATTTTTTTTTTTACTTTTATGAATACGTCAATCGTTCGATGTATTAATGTGCCCCATTTTATTATTGATTACGCTGCTTATTTGTTTATATCCAAGTTTTATATGCATTGCGCAATTTAATAAATATAGAAGAAGAAAATGCGGTACAGAATGGAGCGTAGGTAAGTATTTTAAATTCAACAAAATGTTTTTTTTTTCATGTGAAAATATTTAAATACATATTTAAACGACGAAAGTTTTAAACGACGATAAATTAAGTGTACTACGAGTAAATGTGTCGTTTGTAATAAAACTCTTATATCTACTTACAAATAACAAATTCCCATAAAATTTAACCCTTACAAACCTCGGCCATAATTTACGTACCTAATTCTAAATAAATATGACCTGAAACGGTCTCTGAGACCCGATACAATGGCCAATAAATATTTTACAAGTAATTATAATGAAAAATTGCCATTGAAACACTTAACGTTTCCGGATGAGGTTTGAATTTAAATTAAATTATCGTTCCACGTTATTTAAGGTCTATTGGTAGGGTTGGCAACTGCCCGGATTTTTCCGGACATGTCCGGACTTTTAGCTTTCTGTCCAGCTTGTCCTATTAAAAAAACAAACAAATGAAGTAATATTTCATTTTTCATTACATTATTAACATAACTCATCAGTATTTTATCTTAAAAACAATCGGCTAATAACTTCTAATTCAAATGATATAATAAATTATAACAAAAAAAAACTTTTATTTTTATGGAAATAGCCAGCAAACCAGCTGACGACCCACCTGATGGTAAGTGGCTATCGTCGCCCATGAACAAAAGCAATACCAAAGGCATCATTGATGCGTTGCCGGCCAAGAAAGAAAGAAGAAAAAGAAAGAACTGGCTCAAAATTGTTTTTCTATAACTTAAATGTCCTTACTTTTTTTTAATTATCTGGATTTCTTTTTTCCATCATTGAGATGGTAACCCTATCTATTGGGGAACTCGTAATTGTCCATTGTTAAGAATAAATTTGATTATTACGAAACATTGGGGAAGTTGATGTCCGCTATTTGGACTGGTCAAGCTTCAATGAGTCTTATTTTGATAAGTAACGAATATTATTTTTAAATTGGATAATCTGGCGTGGTGTCGAGTTTTTGCGCTTCGTTTTTTAATTAATTAGCAAGGTGGCAGAGAAAAACAAATTGGCATTATTATTTAATGTGATTTTGTGCAAATAAGGAACAAAGTTAAATCTTAATATATGTATATAAATTACGTGTTACGTTGTTTATCCGCGATGGACTCCTAAACTACTTAACCGATTTTAATCAAATTCACACACCGTGTGCAGTTTGATCCAACTTGAAAGACAGGATAGCTTACATCGCCCTTAAGACACACGGAAGGTTTTAATAAGAAAAAACTTTTGACAGAACGAAGTCTGTCCGGACAGCTAGTATCATATAAAATAACTTTTATCATCTAAACTTTGTATTACACTTATTTTCAACTTATCTCCTGTGTTTTCTGATAACGAATTATGTTTAGCAATAAAACAAAATTCATTTCATTTCCTTCAAGTATTACTAATTTAGATATAGTGTAACCGAAGTGTGTAAATCGATTGGCGCAAATCGTGTTATCGCCGTGACCAATCGCTGCACAGTGCGTTACTCACCGCTCGTACGTCGTTCGGACAAAAAATACGACGCGACGCAAAGAATTTTGCGTCCATTATAATATGCGATTCGACGCGGTACGTCATTTGTAAAATGAGGAATAATTTTTAGGTTAATTTATGACTCAACCACAAAAGGTATACATAGTGGTGGAAGGTATGTAATAATCTGTGCATGCATGTGTGTCCATGTGTTATTGCTTTATTATGGTTTCTATAAGATTTCTCTTACTTATTTCAGTAAGTTAATTTGAATATTGGAATACAATTCTTTCTTTATTCTCAGATCCATGCAAGGTATACTATGATAAAATAAATTAAACCTAAGTTATCATTGTGCTGTCAGTTTACCGTTAAAGATTTCAGTATACCTACAGGTACACCTAAATAAGAGTATTAGAATTTCTTTACCCTACTACTAAATAATTTAAGCCACCCGAACAACAGTTCGCTCTAGTTTCCCTCAAACTCTGTAAGCTTTGAAAAACCTATCTCGACATACACTCACGTATGTTCATAACGCGAGACAATTCCTCCCGCGTGCTCGTGCTACTCGAGTTAATTAAATGTCTAAGAGAAGTAAGAGATGTTCAGTTTAAAAGAATTATTAAATTTCAGAATACTCTCGACTCACTGCAGCTACTTACAGGCTAAATTACTTTTTGTGTAATACTTTTACTTTGTTCGGCGAAATATTCCCGTTATATGACCTTACTTATCTATTCTATACTAATATATAAAGAGGAAAGATTTGATTTTTTGTTTGCATTGAATAGGCTCCGAAACTACTAAACCGATTTGAAAAATTCTTTCACTGTTGGGAAGCTACACTATCCCCGAGTAACATAGGCTATATTATATTTTCAAAAAAATTAGGGATCCTTAATAAAACTCCAATAATGTAACCCAAGGTGAAAAAAATAAGAAAACCGAAGCAAAGCGAGGGCGGTTACTCGTTAGTTAATAAGGTATGTATGTAAGTAGTGAAATTTTTCTATGTGAATAGATATCCTTTCTTTCTTTTTCTTCTATCTTGGCTGGCAACGCATCAGTAATGCCTTTTATGTTGCTGATATCCATGGGCGACAGTAGCCACTTACCATCAGGTGGATCGTCAGCTCGTTTGCCGGCTATTTCCATTATTAAAAATAAGAGTTTTCTTTAATTTCTGCAGAATCGTGTTATTTCTGTCAACTAACAAACTATTTTAGACAATTTAACTCAGCATGGATGTAATGTAATATGAGTTGCATCAGCCGCAAGGCAACGCCTCACCTGACTATTATTAAACAACAAATATTCAACACTGCCCAAGTTCATGCCTAATAGCTACCAAGAGACCATCAGCTAAGACAGAAACAGTGAACCAAGCTGGTTCACTGTTTCTGTCTTAGCAGGCATCCATAAATTACGACACACTAATTTCATGACTTTTTGACCCCTCTTCCCCTGCTTGTCACAGCTGGTCACATTTGTGAGACCTCCCCCCTAGTGTGACGTCACATATTATGAAATTTTACACCTAGAAATTATTAAATTAAAACAGCAGTTCCGAAATAAGTTTCATTTTCATTAATTGTTTTTTAATCCTATAAATACCAATTATTCGATTTTGAAATGTGACGTCACGAAATTTAGGACCCCCTCCCACCCCTTGTCACACAATGTCACACTACATTGCCCCCCCACCCCCTAACGTGTGACATAATTTATGGATGGCCCCTTAAGTCTGTTTGCCGAAACACCGTTATAACACCTAACACAAGACGTTTACGCTGTACACACGACAAAAGAATTAGGTTGACGGGACAACAAAAACGTACCACAATGTTTAATTTTACAGAATGTTTCTTTTATTATCATACCTGACATAGAGGTAGCATTAAACATTGATTGTATGTTGCCCCGCCAACCTAACTCTCAGCCGACAGTACATAATACCTGCATGACCAGTTCATCAGCCAATTCAACCATACTTGCCATGGGAAATAAACTGCTTTGTGACATTGACAGCGAGACCGTATTAGTAAGTATCGAAATTCTCACAAAAAAAATGCAATCAATGAACGGATTTAGATGATTCTCCCGGTTAATTTAATAATGGATATATTTTTCATCCCGATAAATGAATTTGCGTATGAGACTATGTTATCGTAGACGATTCTGTCTATGACTGACCCATAACATAAACAATTAAAAAAAAAATTAAATCTATACAAATAAATAAAATTGAAGTGTATGTTTGTGATATTAAAATAACTGCTTTTTACTAAGTGAATTTGGATGTATGTATACATATGTATATAACAAAACAACATTTTTTACAATTTTGTCTGTTGGTCTGTTTGTTCCGGCTGATCTCTGAAATGGCTGAACCGATTTTGACGGGACTTTCACTGATAGATAGCTGATGTAACAGACTTAGGCTACTTTTATTTGAGAAAAAAATAGTTTGTTAGGCGATAGGAAGTTCGCCGGGTCAGCTAGTGTGCAATAAAAATGAGACCCATTTGCTTCACATTCAGATTAAGGCAAAAGAGCAAAGCAAGGTGTGATTTCTGGCCAAAAATACGTTCGTATTCCTCAGAATCGAACCACAGTCCGCAAGCTCACGAAACGTGACCATTGGCCGGTACACTCACGTGTGTCGTAAACTGACAAACGTCCTCGGCTGCTAATTAAGCTTGTAATTACACCATTAAGCTTTTACTCACGGTTTTATGAGCTCCGGCCGCGAGTAGCACTCACTTTACACGGAACTTGCGCTTTTGTAAGGCGACTTTCCTTTATGTTACTTATTAAAAGAACTTACTTAATCATTAACGTTCAAGACAAAGTAATGTATTCATATAGGAGTCACTAATACACTTATGAACATCTTTTTTTTAACTACCAGCGTTTCGGAAAGGTGCTTGGTCATGGAAAAGAAATGCAGAAAGAATAATAACTCATTACTGCTCTGTGCTCATCTTCTTTTAAAAGAGAAGACAATATCTGGCCAAATACGGATTGGCGTACCTTCGAGCAGGTATCATGATGGTACGCAAGTGTTCTTAAAATATTTGTGTATCCACATAACTCATACTGAAACATTTATATCACGATTATGAATCAGACAATTAAATTTAATGTTAAGGTGACATCTAATGTGACCTAAGTACGATGTCGTAGCTAATTCGTCGCACTTACTCTTACTGCAAATACAACGGCACTTCTCTTACCTGCAAATAAAACAAATATTATTTTATTTGCCAACAAAACCAAACTTAAAATTTTGCTGGTAGAGTACAGATTATAAAGCTCTTTGCAATGTTGTGGACTGGTATTACGTGGGAGTATCAACGATAAATGAAATATAATATACGATAAATGTATATATGTAGATAATGTGTAATAAAATAAATTGTAATAACATTTTAACGGGTACAATATCATTTGTACAATATCATGAAAATCAAATTTAAACATATTTTATTAAACATTCCTTATAGCTACTAAGAGTGGCTAATGAAATCAAAATATGTTTCATTAAACCCGAAAGAGTCTTGAGATACATATGATATAGAGTTATGGACAAGTAATATGCATTCCTAGATTGAACTACTAAAAGAGTACAACAGTGTTCAAAAATATACATAAAATATATAAAAATCATGTAATGAAACAGAAATAACACAATTTACCAGCTGTTAACTATAAAACCGGGCAAGTGCGTGTCAGGCTACGCGTAATGTAGGGATCCGAAGTAGTAAGTTTATCTACTATTACTCATTAACTACTTATGCTAACATAGCCGAGATAGTTTTCCTTGTAAATTCATCATATAACCTATTTTTGAGAGTTTTTTCACTTGTCCAACTCCAACCGTTTAGCCAGCGGGGAGGGGACACTTTACTCTAACCAAAATTAGTATTTTAAAACCAAATATTTCGCAAACGGAGCTCTAATTCCAAAAATGGTCTTAGAAGATCCATAATATTTTTGGAAGACCTTTTCAACGATACCCAACACCATAGGGTACGCGACGAATAAAAATTCATCCTCACGTTACCTGTAGGGGAGGTACCCTGAAAAAACTTTTTTTCAATATTTTATTCTACGATTCTTGGGTTTTAATTAATATGTATATCCATGCCAAATTACAGCTTTTAAGCACTAAGGATCTCGGCGCTTTGCTTCGGACAGACGGACTATAAGGATTCCGATTTTACTTCGGAATCCTAAAAACGTAAAACACGTAGCCTGAGTCAACTTGCCGTTAGTTATCTAAACAAAATATCACTACTTATATGTGACTAAAGTAAGAAAACCTGAAAGCAATTATCTTTTTATTGGTCACCTTTTATCTAAGTTATTTGATCTTCGTATACTTTACGCGCGAAACACATCGATAGATTGCCGTCAAACCTACGTCCGTCAAAACTGGATGAGAGGGTAATCACAAAAGACTTTGAACCTTGTCCCTAGAAAAATAAAGTTTAAACACCAATGCAGCAGTATTTACATGGGCTTCGGCGCCTCGAAGCGTTAATGCTTCCACTTGCTATTTTTATTTTACTCGCAGGTTATATTTAAGTCGAGTATTATAATAATATCGTAGTATTATCGCAGCCACTCATTAAGTGCTCGTGTTAATAGCTAAGGAACACTGGGAATTTAAAACGGACGGTTTACGATCAGCTGCTGTTTAGTTCGAGTTAAAGTTATGACATTGACTGGCTTATGAGAAATACGGCGTAGTGATTAAGCTGTCTAATAAAAATAAGTAGATTATAAATTTCCCTCGGTTATATTAAATCAAATGTTCAAGACTTATTTCGTCTTACTTATTACTTAATTCTTTTGGTTTTTTTTTCATATCATAAGGATTATCAGCAGTTGGATTCAATTAATAGTTTGTGTTTGGTTTCAATCGGTCTTAAGCTCAGGCGAAAATTGCCTCCTCGTAATTAAGGAAGTTAATTCAGAAATAAAAGGTAATGTTGTGAACCGATTTTGATGATTCTTTTTTTACGAAAGCTGGTGCTTGTCATGTGGTCCCACTTAAATTTGACCTAGATCTGACGATTGTTTTTGACCTATCCCTAATTTAGAAGTCAGTTATTTTTTGTCAAGAGTTGGACATACCATTTATATGACAATATTTTAGTATGAACTCCACATGGGCCACTAAACTAATTGCATGTCAACGAGTAATATCCCAAATACAAAATTTACACAAAACGCTTCTCAGTAAAAAGCAAAAAACATAACATTTTAAAACACTTATCGTGAAGTCAAATGTCGTTGTTAAAACATTCGGTTGACCATGTATTGTCAGGCCGAGCGTCCCACTGTGTGGAACATGCGTGTCTCGACCAAGTACGTTTGTTTCCCGGGTGTCAAGTTACACGAGTTTAAAAACTTGATGGCGTGTAATAAATGTTTTTGGCTGCACCGATCGCATCTCGGACCACTGGGCTATAAAAATCTTCTGTCCCTTTCACACACAACCGGCCTCGCGTACGAGTGAACGAGACGGATGGAATTCGTTTCTTGGACGTTTTAATACTCGCGTCGATTTGTATTATAGTGTTGTTCGATAAAATGTAGAAATAAAACACAAATGAACAATGTGTTATTCGATTTTGCGGTTTAAATTTTTAACTGCTTTCTGTAGTACATGAGTTGACAGGTTTTCGATTTGTTACATCTGTCAAATTCGTTACGCAGAGCTGTCTGTCTTGAGTTATGTTTTATTTGGTGCTACCGCAGATGTAAACAGTGATTGCGAGTCAATAGTTATACTAAATGTTATAAAAGTAGAAAAAAGATGTTTAGTTTTATCTTGAATTAAAAAGAAATGTTTACACTTACTACATAAATAATGTTCCTAAACTGAGAATGGCATGGATATAATAATAATAATAAATAACGCTTCACACTCATAGCCCCACACTAGGATTCCCTGTGTCGTGGGTGCTATGGACAACACACTAGACAAGGACATTCACACCCAGATCGAGAACAGAAATTGAAACTCATCATTCAAATATCCACCTCGCTGGGTTATCGAACCCAGGACCCTTGGTGCGGCGATCCAGCATGGTAACCATTGCGCCACACGGGTCGTCAAAAATATAGAAAATGTCAGAAAAAATGCGCCCCTAAAACAATAATGTATCCGTTACTTTTGCCGTTTATTTACGGAACCCTGAAACGGACAACAAGCTGTATAAAGCACAAACTCAAACAACACAGAACCAACTAATTGCAATCAACTCGAATCTAGTCCTAAGCATCGCTGACAATAGCGTGGCTCCTATTAAAAACATACCAATACACAGTGCGAAGAATTCACACAACGCAATAATTTTGGAATACAATGCTGCATTACAAATTCTTGCTCAGTTTACGGTACACCCGCAAACAACAATGGTTGATAAACAAAGCGGAGTTGCCTATAGTGCGGACGGGATAAAAGATTGCAATGCATACCGTATGGAATGTTCATTTTGCGTCGTATTTTTAATATAATATGGGTGTGTAGTTTTATTTTGTAACTAAGCGAGATTAGCTTTTTCATTAAATTAATCGGAGCAGGATTTTTTTCAAAAAAGGAAGTTAAAGTTAGATAGATTTGGACGCACGTGAGGGCCTGCCTGGGTTCGAATCCTGAGTCAGTCTTCCAGCCAGTTTGGTAGATGAAATTCGACACGAAGATAGATTGCCCCGGGATAATTAAGAGAATTTCTATCCTGCTGAATGTTTGAATGCTATGGCTTAGTAGGAAGGAACTTATATTAATAGAAGACTCACTCTGGAACCATTCCTAACAGACAGACAAATACATGGACAGGAGCCAGTCTTTAACGGTATTAAAAGACCAATCTCAGTCATAATCTTGGTGCGGTAGTCACGCCAGTGCATGCAAACCTGACATAAGCCGTTCAAAAACTCTCATGAATTTTAATAAGCAGAACAATGCCTTCCGCGTAGTAATAACAACGTGTTTCGAGTCTAAATACTGCGTAATGAGTGGAATTTACCTATAACATAAATACAGATAACGGATTTAAGTATTTATACAATTGTAGGAAATAGTCAAAATTTATTAACTGACTTCAACGAAATAGCGTTCTGATAATGACCACTAATGTTAACGAACATATTATATGAAAATCGATATACATCTAGTCATCTACTACTAATAAATTGGTCAGTTGTCCGGCGGTGTGACGACATACCAACATGTGGCTCATCCATATGTTTGTCATCTATAAAACTACTAGTTACTACCTATGGCGATTTATATGTATTTAACTCCCTCGTCCGTATGTTTGTCATTTCCATAAAACCCCCACTCTCAGATACGATTCCCAGTGAGGGCATTAATTTAGTGTTAATAATTTTGTTAACCGATTTCTTAATCGTATCAATTTGTAGAGGTAACTTGTAGAGGTTTTAATCTTTAATCACTGATAATAGTTTGCCTACTTGAAACAGGCTACCACAAATACTTCGTTCAAGAGAAAGACTATCAAAACTTGAAAGAACTTTCAAACATACAAGTTTCCTCTTCACACCAAAATAACTATAACCTTACCGATATGTAGCCAACTGTTTCCATTCATAAATACTTCCGGAAGACCTAATTAATTAAGCACTAACAGACTATCTAGGTCTAACTATCTAGGTCTTGTATCACCTGCTGAAAACTTCAAAGGTACCACAAGCCTCACTAAAAGGATTGGCTAGTGATGTCATTACAGCTAATGTGATTACAGCACAAATTGCATTAGTACACGGAACTGAGATACAGGATAACAGGATGTCTTCTATTATAGGATATGTGGGCCTTAATGATACATGCATCAGTGTGTGTAGGTACCATATGGGAAATAATGGATGTTTTTTATAAGGTTATTCATTTGTACTTTGGAGAATCTTTGCGTTGACACCAAATAATTATTTACTTTTTATCAGGCTTTTGTAAATTCAGTTGGAGACAGTTTCATTAAACAGTAACATACTTATAAAGTCATGTCAATAAGTAATGGAGCAGTGTGGTAGACAATGCCCTGCTAAAAGGCGAGAAAACTCTTATAGAAACCTTGCGATGCGACATATAAAAGAGACATCACAAATCAGTTTTACATCAATATATCTGTGAATCCACAGTTAAATTACCAATAGACAACCCGTTAAGAATGTTTTAGCTGAACAGCTCTGATAGTTTATTACACTGTGGTAATATTCTGCATACAATGTCAAGTGAGGTCCGCCTACCACATAAAATCTTTTATTGTTGAAAAATTACCAATGCCATCACGTATGCACACTTCTGTGTCATAGGTATAGTATCAATGAACAACTAAGTATTATCTATACTAATATATAAAGAGGAAAGATTTGATTTTATGTTTGCATTGAATAGGCTCCGAAACTACTGAACCGATTTCAAAAATTCTTTCACTGTTGGGAAGCTACACTATCCCCGAGTAACATAGGCTATATTATATTTTCAAAAAATTAGGGATCCTTAATAAAACTCCAATAATGTAACCCAAGGTGTAAAAAAATAAGAAAACCGAAGCAAAGCGAGGGCGGTTACTCGTAAATAATAATATACTAATATAATAAGTATTATATGACTGGTTCTACAAGCCGCCCATTCCTTATTTTATAGTTCAAATCGAATACATCTTTTATAGTCAATCAATTACACGGATTCAAAGTTATTTAATTGCTTCTGTCATTTAATAATGTTTATAAATTTTGTTTTATTATATTTTAATTAAATTTCCGTTTTTATAGTGCAATTCGTTTTTACAAAGCTATAAGCCATATCATTTAGGACGAATTTAATAAAGATGAGTTTTGGTGTCATAAATTTTTTTTTCGTCATAGAGATTCTTTTATTTTAAGTGAATCAATGCATTTTCCGGAATGTGTGTTTTATGTTATTAAAGTTACCAAGAAGATATATAACAATCTATTTCTCTGCTCTCAACGAAAGCCAATAAACAATTATTACTCAGTATCTACTAGATTAATATGAAGAATAACATCGAATCAAAATACGAAAGCTTCGTACTGTAAATTCAACCTAACGGTTCTAACCAGTACTGTTAATCGAGCCTTAATACCTCCCCAATAACATTATAAGTCTCAATAAACGACCAAATTTATCTGGGATGAACCAGCAAAAGAAATTCGAAAACAAAAAAGGCGCTAAGTGCACTTTTGAAATGCAAAAATCCCCCGCAAGAATAAAACGCGTGGACGTTACGAGATTTAATGACATGACGATTCGGATAACATTATTAAATAACTGGGAATAAATAATCGTATCTGCAGATCGTAAAATACCCGATTTAGTCCTGCCGGTGGCGCGCCAAACATTTAAAATCCGAACAACACGGGACTCGCACTTCGCGTCCCAAAAAAAACATTTTCTTTCCGTTCACGTAACCTTTTTACAAAACAGCGGCAACGCTCGCACCAATTTATTCATATCCAGCATGTTTAATACGCGAGTGGGAGCATAAATCGAGTGATCCGATGTTACCAACTGGACCGACTGCAATGTACGCCTAGTTCCCAACTCGGATGCCACACAAATCACAATAACCGCTCTTCATTATCCGCATTTCACTCCACCAGGGCCCGTATCTATCGGAATGCGCTTACAAAGGAGTATCCATACCGCCAGTCGCTATACTTTGACCAACCGGCCCGAGTGGCCGACCAAACCAGTCCGCCTGTGGCCGGATGAACGCGCGACGTAAAACGACGTATCTACCAGTTGACTGACACTTAAATGCCACTTAGGCGTTGTTCTCTCAAATTTTTATTGGTAATAAGTAGCTTGTTGATGTTTTTTGCCCATGTATGTCAGTCGATTGTATATCTTGACCTTTGCTTCTAAAACCTTTTAGTTTTGAGATAAACACGCCTTTTGAGTATCTAGCAACTGTTAAGGAGAAGTTTTTATGTTTTGTAAGATAAAGTGGATTAGTGACTGAATGGGCATTACACGCGAGTGGTTCAGAGGTAGTTATAGATTGATGGGTGCGACAAGGTTGATTTTCGCTCGAAGACGTTCGGCGGTTACGTTGGGCGGTGGGAAGGTTTGCATGTGAAACGGCGGGATATTTTAAGTCTTGTATACGCCGTGCAGTAATTACAGATGTGCCATCGAGGTAAATAACCGGAGTTGCTCGCACGTTTGCTTGAGATCGTCTCATTGCTGTCATTTGGCTTTCAAAGAACGCTTTATCCCTTCACATTAAAAGACGCGTATTCGTATCGCGTACATCAAGGTGGTTTTAAAAAGTAATTTGTTTTTAATGTTGGCAGTAGCTAAGGGTATGCTATCTGACATTACAAAGATAAAGGAGGGTAAGGTATTTGTTAAAATGTCGAGTAGACGAGAAAACGTTAAAAAGAAAAAGTTTGTCTATCTCCAAGTTAAAAACGGTGATCATAAAGAGTACCTATTTAAGGTTCATCATCATCACGAGTAATAATAATTTTACGTTCGCTCATATCGCTCTTCACAATACGACGCATCGAAATTATAGTCCACTTAATAACCTAAGAGCAGTATGCAAGACTTCACGAATGTTTGTGAACACTGAAGAAGTCTGGAACGTATATTCTTTACGACGTCGGTATACTGATTACTGAACCAAGACATTATTTTTGAAGAAGATAATTTGAATTCACATTACCTCGACAGCGGAAATCAAATTTACTACTGGATCAACGAAACGCACTAAAATTCTTCGCAACACATTTCTACGAGAATAACAATGTTTAACTCTATTAATATTATCTACTACGAATCTAATAGACACAGTACTGTTAGTAGTTAATATTGTTATAGAAAAGGCGTTCGACTCTAGCGATTGCTGTTCCTTTTAAAATCACGTTTCCCATTGAACGAGCTCTATAGATTATCATACTTAATAACTAGTTTAATATCGGTTAAGGAACCACAGAACGTTACAAAGTACTGGATGCCAGGATATTTATTGTTATGACTTTATTTGAATCCTTTTCCCGTTTATTCATATGTTAATATACTACAAGAGATACCTACCTACCCCCAAATACGAGAATTAAGACATCTTATATTTTATTCTTCATGTTGTTGATGTTACCCTGAATTTTTAAAAAAGTTTCAAAATTCAAATTTGAAACAATAGTTAACCGACGTCAAAAAAGAAGGAGGTATTTAATTCGACTGTATTTTTTTATGTTTGTTACCTTAGAACTTTCGACTGGGTAAACCGATTTTGATGATTCTGTTTTTAATCGAAAGCTGGTCCAAAAATATTATGGCTCTTCTAAGACAATTTTTGGAATTAGTGGTCCGTTTGCGACCCGTGTGTGTTTTATTTGGCTTTAAATTGGTTAGAGTTAATTTGGTTAGAGTTAAGTGTCCCCATCGCCTGCTGGCTAAACGGTTGGAGTTGAACAAGTGATCGATCGCTAATATTAGTTATCGATGGTTGCTGTGGTATAAATATGGCAGCAATAATACTGCATTTGGAAAAAATATTTTACGTATTTTAATCGTTTGAACCTCAATTACATTATTATATTCGCAGTACTGCAAAGTAGTTTCAAACAGTTTTCGTTTCAAAACACAAGACACAAATCCTTGTATACTATCAATACAATATTTTCTTAAGATAACCCATTTATAATTTACTTCACAAAATTAAGCTCATATGAAAGATTAGTATCTCCTAAGAAATTAAAAGGACACTCATATATTACAATTTTCAGAAAAATATACTCACTGAAAAGGCGTAAGTAGAAATAGTAATTACAAGTTCTTTCTCCATTGTGCCCCTGACAATAGTGGGAATCTTTTTGTCCTGGCTGTCGGGACTTCGCACTACGATGAAAGGAATAGACTAGGAGAGAAGCATCCTAGCCTATATTGGAATATTTCAATGTGAAAAGTAGGTGAGTGGAACAAAGCTTCTATAACTTAGGTAAGGTATAAACGCTTAGGGAACTTGGTACGTCTTTTTAAGTTACGAACGTTAAATTTGATTGGTAATATGCAAACTATAAACGGCCTACAAACCGTCACATATTATTATATCCTTTTAATATAAATGTAAAAGTTTGTGAGAATATATGATTGTTTGTTACCCTTTCACCACGGACCTGAAAAAAAGACGGACGTAACCTCGTCTAATCAAGAGTGAAGCATAGCAATGGCCGCCCGCTTACCATGTGTGCGTAATTTTTGATTCGCGATTGAAGCAGTGAAGTGTCAATGTGTGGGTATGTGTACTTGTACGAATAGAGAGTTGGTATTACTATGGGTGCTTCACTGAATTTGTTCTTGGGATTACGTCCGTCTTTTTTTAGGTCCGTGCTTTTCACACAAAAAAAACTGAACGGAGTTTCGTGAAATTTAGCACATAGTTAGACCATGATCTGGAATAGAATTAAGGCTTATTATCCTGCAAAACGCCGCGGGCAGAGCACTAGTCTCCATAAGCAATGAACATCGCGTCTGATCTTTTGATCACTGACTATCAACATAAGGCATTAGGCTTATAATCAAGCGATCTATGCTATAGCTAGTTTGTGTTAGCCGCTGAATTGGAACTGTAGTCAGATTATAATATCGCACACAATAAAGCTATTTCGTCCTGTTAGGTCATCGTTGAACCACACCACCGATAAGCTAACAATGAACTGGGTATTATCTGGCACTGTCTATCTATCGACTGTTCACTTCATATCTGGATTACACCGGCACCTTGATGACATGTCTTGAGCACTTTAGCGCTTAGGGTATGTTTAAAGAGATAGTGATTTTTTAACTCCACTGAAACTTACGTAAGGAAAATAAATGAGAAAAAAGTGATGAGTTAATGAATTAAATGATTCTGATGGAAAAAAAAAATTGAATAAAAAATTTATTTTTTATGGGATAGGATTGGCTTGATTTTACTCAAATACATCTATATCTATACAAATAATTAAATTGGAGTGTCTGTTTGTAATATTAAAATAACCATTTTTTATTAAGTGCATTTGGATGTATACACGGTACATATACCAAAACAACATTTTTTTACAATTTTTGTGTCTGTCTGTTTGTTCCGGCTAATTTCTGAAATGGCTGGACCGATAGCCGATGTACCAAGGAGTAACTTAGGCTACTTTTCTTTTAGAAAACAATAGTTTGTTAGGCGATACGAAGTTCGGCGGGTCAGCTAGTGTTGTATATTTTGACGACCCGTGTGGTTCAATGGTTACCATTCCATGCCGAATCGCCGTGCCAAGGGTCCTGAGTTCGATTCCCAGCGAGGCGGAAATTTGAATGATGAGTTTGAATTTCTGTTCTCGGTCTGGGTGTCCTTGTCTAGTGTGTTGTCCATGGCACCCACGACACAGGGAATCCTAGTGTGGGGCTATGAGTGTGAAGCCTTATTTATTTATTATTTTCAAAACATACATTTATGAAACAAAAGTTTGTATGAATAACAAAAATATTTATCCAAATCCAATGACCGTTGTTATCTTTACAAAAACCCCAAATAACTTCTAAAATTTTAACATAACAGTAATCTCGGTGATATTTTTATCGTGGGCTTGAATAAAAACGTCACTTTTAAAGATTACGCTTTCTTTTGATATCACGTACCTGCCCACATTAAGTTGATAATCTCCGCCCACATTATTCAATTTATTATGCATTCGACTAATCTCGACTGCCCTACGAAATTAAACAACCCGAGTAACAAGGATGTTTCAACCTAAACAAAGAATACCTTAATATTCAAACATTCGTGAAAAATTACAGATTTTCCCACATAGGCCTCATTTTAGGGATTTTATGCGTGCTTGTACTAGTGAAATACCCGAATTAATTTCCCAACCCCTGATCGGTTTATCAGCGATGACATTATTACCATCCATAATTAATTTTCTTTTAAAATTACCAACGCTCAACAATGTTAAAACGGTTAAAATCCCATTACTCTGTTTTTGATTTAATTCTATAATGATTTATTGTCTAATGTATCATCCTGTCAGTAATTATATTAATTTTTTAATTTATGTTGATTTTGTCTCAACTATGGTCCCAACTATATTCTACTTGAAGGTAATTTAAGTTTTTTCAATAACGTTCTTACTATAGCTTTAAGTTTCTCGTAGCTTAAACTCATTATAAAAAAAATATGATCATGTTTATAATAATAAATAACATATTAAAGTAAAGAATAGATCCACGACTAAATTGGCGTTTCCAAATTCGAAACGACATATCTTGGCTATAAAATTAATGAAGTTTTTACAAACTTAATGTTAAAAGTTAATTTAATCGTTTCAACTTTGCCGCTTGTTCCAAACTATATCACACGAATCTCATCACGCTAAATCAATTCATCATTAAGGTGGATATTACCTCAGCTCCATAACTTCCTAATCACCTCCAAGGACCCTACTTTAGCCCAAATTTGGCTAATGCTAATCGTCGCCATAACTCTAAGATATAGGTGCTCGAATCGCATCCATTGTTCCCATCCTAAGCGTTACCGAAACATTAATTTCGTTCAAAAGCAGAGCTCGTCTAAATTCGTTCTACCCTCCACGTAATTTACATCCCCTTATCATGGGAGTACAGGAGGGGTAGTTTTTTCACTCCAGTTCACCTGATCGGGGTGACAGATTTGTGTACGATGTGGCTGACAACCTGCCTTGCCCGCTTTCAAGACTCCCGTTTGCCGAAGAATTATCATATTTTGCAAATGGCGCTAGCAGCATTAACTAACTTTTTATAGGAATATTTTAAGTGACTGAACACTTCGACGCTGAGGGTCTTTTTGCATCGGTAGATTTATCGATCTTTTTGTACTGATAGATATATGTATGTATCTCTGGTAGATTCACCGTCTTTAGCATCGATTACCGGTAATTTTTTTACTGTAATTTACCTGACGCCTCATTTATATCCAGAGCGGTATGATCCTAACTTTCGCATCTTTGCATAGATGATAATTTTCCCAAGAATTATCATATTTATTACACAGATAGCTCTGGCGATAGGTACCTATCTTTTTATAAGATAATTTGATAGCGTTCAACGTAGTTGAAGAGTAGAGGGTGGATTTTAAGACATAGATTTATTGCCCTCTCACTTCGATTTACGCGAGTTTTTGTGGAATTTCTGAAAAGGTTGAAAGGATGCCAAATCGTATGTATTCAGGTAATAAATTTATATTACTAGTGTAACTTGGCGACTGTAGTCAATACTGTCTTGTAAGTTGTAACTGCTAGCACAAGCGAAAATACGATACTACATATTTTTGTAGCCAATCCTAATAAACTGATGTTTATTTATTTACTAGGTGACTCAGCAAAATAATCGTCGTTGCGACTTTAAGACCTATTATGTATAAAAAATCAGCTTTTAGAGGGAATCGATGAAAATCGATAAAGTTTTATTTAGCAATCACATAAGTAATTTGACAGAATCACTTTTTGACGTCAAATTATTCTGCATTTTGAAGCACTATCGAATTCAAAAATTCTCATTTGTGTACGACGTTTCCATCGTAATTTATTCACCAAATTCAAAATCACCTATGTGCTTGCTAAACAAAACTTTATCGATTTTTATCGATTTTCTCAGTCCCGACATTTCATATGATGTCCAGAGTCCCGACAAAATATTTGGTATTTTGTCCCGACAATTCACTCGACTCAACACAACGCATTTGCCGCACGCGCTCTAGCCGGCTATTTCCAAAAAAAATGTTTTTATCCCGACAAATCCCGACTCAGGTTTTGTCCAGACATTTCAGTCTTGCTATCCGGCAACTTTAGTGCGACCACAAACACCGTGACCCGAGATTTTTACACATTAGGTTATAAGAATCAAATTAATCAGTTGAGGTGAATATTTTACTTTCTACTTACTTTCTTCCTTTCTTTTCTTCTTCATGAGGGGCCATCCATAAATTACGTCACACGTTGGGGGGGTTTGATGTAGTGTTACATTGTGTGACAAGGGGTGGGAGGGGGGTCCTAAATTTCGTGACGTCACATTTCAAAATTGATTAATTGGTATGTATAGGTAAATATTAAAAAAACAAATTAATGGAAATAAAACTTATTTCGGAACTGCTGTTTTAATTTTCTAGGTGTAAAATTTCATAATATGTGACGTCACACTAGGGGGGAGGGCTCACAAATGTGACAAGCTATGACAAGGGGGGGGGAGGTCAAACAGTCATGAAATTAGTGTGACGTAATTTATGGATGGCCCACAATGTATAAAAAATATATTTTGTTATTAAAATATATTTTTTATAAATATAACCAATGTAGGTACTTTAACATGTTACTTACAATGGCACTTCATGTTGCAATATTTAATCTATAGCTACGACAACAATTGGATAGCCAATAATAATGCTGCGGGTCCCTGGGTGCTTCATTTTCGGTCGGCAATACGTTGGTGGAGCTTTTGGAGCTGCAGATGTCTATGAAGACGGTGACCACTTACTATCGGTGGTAACTTTTTTGTCGGCCATTTATTAAAACAAATTTGTATTACAATAAATCTAATAAATCAAATCTACTCTGATATAGAATACAATTCCATTATAATTTATGTGTTGATGTTATAATAAAAAATGATGTTATAACCTGTCACTACGAATAATTATCGAAGGAATGCATGTAAATTAAAAATACCATGTAAATGTATCAATCAAGTATAGCATGGCGATTATTGGAATACTGCTAGAAGTTATTTACTAACATATTTCAAATCACAAAGAAGAAATAATAAAACTAGGTAAGTCCAACTAAAAATTCGATGGGTTCTGTACTATCCATGAACATTATTTTTCCTATCGCAATTCAAGATTTTTGTTAAGCTTCTTGTCTATTATTTAAAGTATAGAAAGCTAAATTTTATACAGAATAAATTTATTGACGTTCTCATTCACTGACGAACTTATTCGTTCCTTCACAGAATAGATAGGCGTCTTCTGCAATATTAATAGTCTGATTAATATAATGTTATATTATTTCACGTTAAGTTGAATTAATTTAGGTATGTCCTGCATAAAGACTTTCACTACTTATTACACGGTAGCATGATGATCAAGCTTTTTTCCTGCCCCACAAACATAATAACATAATAACCTTTATTCTATTTTCCAACGTATCAAACTGCAACCATATTATCATGCAGTACAATTAACAAAAAACACAGATTTCGCCGTACGGATCCCTAAAAATATAAGCAACATAAAACCCAAATGGCTTGTCACATTACATTCATTATAATCTCATAAACAGAAACTTGTGTCATGAAACAGGAAACCGTCTCATTAATAAAATTTTTATTTGATGGACAATAAAAAGGCCATAAAATAGAGTAGATGAAATAAGTCCATTTGACCTATCCTACAAGTATATTATAATTTAAGTTATATTATTTTGACAATGTACCTTAGTAATAGCGATGAAGACGATTTTTACATGAAACTTTCTGGCTTTTAGGCTCAAATATTGCTCCATACTATATGCACTTACTAAACTATATTATAAGCTAGTTTTGAATAACATTATTAGCTATTCCAAATTTCCAACATAAGCATGGCACGCTATTCGGTACTTTTATGTGAAAATTGGATAGAAGTTTACAATTTCATAGCCGAGTTAATACTGTTAGTATTCAATTCGCGGCTCCTACATTTGTCTTTGCCATTAGTCGAGACTGCAGTCAAGACTCGCGAGTCTACTTACTTAAAGGTGCTTACATACACCCCGAGAGACGGTTTACTAAATAATACTGCTTCTGTAACGTACAACAAATGAATTCATGTAATAGAGGTAAAACCTTATGATACGAGATAAGTTAGAAAGAATTTCTGCGAAATTGTGGTAGTTGAGCGGTTTAATATCGAACATAGCGACATCTACAAAAACCTAGCAAGTCTGGCAACAAGGGTTAGAAAAGCCTGATATTTTTTTATGAAGAATTAGAATTTAGAATAAAACATGTGTAGTAAATGTATGTAATACATACAATTAATCACACAATACTAGCTGTGATAACTGAATATAAAATACACATTTCATAGAAGGGTAAAGGTAATTGTTGTTTTTTCTAGAATGCTATCCGGAACGAAAAAAAATATCTTCTTCAAGTAACCAAAATTAGTAATGAAAAATCTTTATGATATTCTAGTACAACTTCTATACACTTCAAGCCAATGCATACGCTACTTTAACTAAACGTCGTATGCAACAATGACACTGCGGGCATTCGTAAAGGAAGATTATACGCGTAACGCTAAAACTATGACTCAAACGGACTCCACAACTCGAAGTTGATGCTACCCTGGTACTTTTGTTTATAGAGCTGAAGAGCGAGTAAGCACTTCCTTTCTTTTCTTCTTTTGACTGGTAATATATTGATGATCTTTTTATTGCTGTGGTCCGTGGTCGATGATCAGTATCGTCAGTTGGCTAGTCAGCTATTTACATACAGCTAACGCTATTGCCGCCTTTGACCGCGTTTCCCGGGATACTAAATACCCTATGTCTTATTCCACATCATGGTATACCTGTGTGCTAAACATCAAAATTCATTCAGTAGTTTTTTCGAGAGAGAAACACATTCTCACAAACTTTCATAATATTAGTAGGATTAAACGGAAACAAGGAGTGTGAAATATGGCATAGACGAACATTGAACTATTATTACTAGCATATAGAACCGACACCGCGAACACAATGTATGTCCCAATGAATTGGCGCCGATCCGCTTCAAATTTCAGTGGATTCGTTCGATTTTGAAAGGAGAACGGGGGCTCAATTTTGAAAATAGAACCTCCCGGCGGGACACTTTTTGTTCGAGATGTCTGTTCTATGACGTTATACTTCAATGTAGTCGAAGTATATTTAAAGGAAGAAGTACAGTAAGCTATTTGTAATGAAAAAAAAAATGGTACTATCAATGTGAATTAACCCTTTCGTAACACGAATTACGGTCCAATTTCGACTGCAGACTAGGAGTCACTAGTTCCTTAATACACTATTATTTCTTCTGTGATAATACACCTTACAAAATGATAACTTTATGAGTCCAATACCATAGCTAAACTATACACAGCCTAAATTCCACCCTATGCTACACTGCTAAAGTCTATAATGGAGTGCAGATCGGGGCAACACTAATGCAATACTGTTGACAATTCGTAATGTTTCTTATCAGTCATTCATTGTTCAGTTTATGTGGTCATTGAAAAGTCAACAAGTCGAGTGTGGTCACAATGATATATTGTTAAGAATAACAAATAGCCAATATTAACTATTTACTGATACTACGAATTAGAATTATTTTGTATTTGACGTCATCGTAGTAGATAGTAAGGTGAATTTTTGTAGTAAAGTAGGTTAATTATTTTTATATAAAAAAAGAAATGATGGTGGCTGTGAGATAGCAGCCGAGGTTTTTTTTTAATTTTTAAATTTATACTATTTAGCAGTACCTACACAATATATCGTTCATGTTAACAAAACTATATTACATACTCGTAGGGTACAACAAAACTACAGAATGCCCCTACCCCTCCCCCCGCCCCTAGGGTAAAAGTTCATCCTTTTTAATCAGGCTTATGATTGGTTGAAAAGAAATGATGGTGGCTGTGAGATAGCAGCCGAGGTTTTTTTTAATTTTTAAATTTATACTATTTAGCAGTACCTACACAATATATCGTTCATGTTAACAAAACTATATTACATACTCGTAGGGTACAACAAAACTACAGAATGCCCCTACCCCTCCCCCCGCCCCTAGGGTAAAAGTTCATCCTTTTTAATCAGGCTTATGATTGGTTGAAATTTTTCATCCAATGTCCTGTGATCGTGGACTTTTTACGAAGCATGGCCTCCATCATGAATAAACTTCTTGGGATTTACTGTGAATTTACTCTTGTTATTCTGTAACAGTTATAATGGCTTACCATGAAATGAAATTAACTGAATTATACAAGATTAAATTCGATAGCTTTAGATTTTGTTTTGGATGAGTAATGGCTTGTATCTCAAAACAATCTCCTATTGTATGCATATTAGTTAAAAACATTTCTAAAGCCTACCAAAACCAATTAATAACTCTTAATAAACTTAAATTTATCACTATCAAAAAGAAACATCGCTCCTATCTGTCATCTGCAATCCTATACTATAAAATCTGAGATTAGCTCACAAGATCGGATCTTATAATTTATCATTGTACACTTTTTCTAAGATTTGGCCTCAATTGTTTTCTGATACGTCACGAACACGATATACAGGGTGTTGTCGTTAACGTTATTTTTTATCGAAATACAATCTAGTGCAACTGGGTCAAAATAAAGACTATAATAATTTGGTAAAGATACATATATATATTGTAATTATTTTTGTAATATAATATGAGCGTGGTCCACGAACTCGACTACGGAAATATTGGACTTATACTCATACAAATTTTTACATCCCATTTTACTCCTTTGGGGGTTAAATTTTCCAAAATCCTTTCTTAGTCCTCCTGAACATTATATAAGGAACCCATATAAAGTTTACACTGTATGCTGACTGTCAATTTTTTTACGTAACACAGCAACAGTATTTTCTAAACAACATGTACATTTTAAGTAGTTATACACTGGCACTAATGTATGCTATTTACAACGGTAGGTAAGTACATATTTATTATAATATACAACTTTAGGCAATATAATTTCAATTCTAATCGTTTTATGAATACCTACTACTATTAGGTGTGTTAAAAATTTATAGAAACTTAATGGCCACATCCTGTATAAGTACATCAGTCGTACATTGAACGCTATTAATATCAACATTAACGGTTAAGCCAGTCTTTTTTTAACCGGAGGTTAATCTAAAGATAACTGCGAGACTGAGAGTGCTTGTTTACCAAATTTTTACACTCAAACCCTTTTAATCGAGTAGTGATGGACAAGTGTTTTGAATATCGGTCGTTCCCCTTGTTTTAATCCCGCAAGGATTCGAATACTATTTTATAATTGTGTTACTATTAGAAAGTTATTATCATTCATTCATATAACATACCTTCCCGGAGAATCGAACCCGGGATCTCTCGTTTCGCAGGGTTAAATAGGGCCAAGAACTGTGTGAGTATTTAAGGGCGTTTCCCTGTGAAGTTGTCCACAACATACAAATTTTGTCTAGTCAAATATTTTTTCCTTTTATTAAAAACTAGTTGACCCGGCGAACTTCGTATCGCCTAACAATCAAAGAATGTAGTGATACCTTTAACTAAACTTTTATGGTTTTGGTTGTTTTAACAAATCAGAGAACATTAAAATCGGTACAGCCAATTTTTATAGCAAACAATTTTATTGGGGAAAAAATGACAAGGACAGCTGTTTACGAATTTACAGAGACTCACCCTTAAAAGTAAATTTTCTTTCCTGTAGGAAACACCAAAGATAGTTTATCTGACTAGATACGATTTTTTTTCAGCCAGCAGTGCATTTATGGTACCTACTTATTCGATGATCAACGGTGGTCCCACTTGCCATACTTACCATCATTCCATAAAAAAATCCTCATATGCTCGTTTATAAAAAACCTGATAATACTAGTTATAGTAGTCTGAATATGTTTTTATTCATTACAATCAGCTTACATCGTTATTATACAAGTGACTTATAATACTCGTAGATACAGCATATATTTTTCTGATGACCATAATAACCCGCCGAGACCAGTATTACGCATATCGACAACACCCATAAACATAACTCACGCACACAAGCACACTTCTATATAACTACATCTATAAGTAATGTAAGGACCAGATACGATTGACCGTTATCTGTAATAGAAGCGTCTTGTGTACTTGTCTCATCTCTAGGTGCTAACGAGTAGTGAGTTTAAAGCGATTTTCTGATTTAGATTTTTGAATTTTAACGATATTTTAATCAATACTGCATGCAGTCTACACCATTAATTGTAATGGCTCTAAGTGAAAATCTCTTTTTATCTCTAAAATATATAAATGTATAAGTGTACATTATATTGGTGTCCAATAAATAAAATATAAATATTTAATGAAATAAATTCTCACACACATAACTAACTGCAAGTTAATAATATCTTAATTTATAAGAATAATCAGTAATCCGGTATTCTACGCCATAAGTAATTAAAAGCCATCAATTATCACATTCACTTTCGCTTTCGGTAACATTCATATTCTTACTCGGTTATTTAAAATTATATAATCCAGCTACATCATCAAACACCTACTACACAAATTTTAATCGGAAAAAATCCGCTGGCCAATTATAAAGACGTGAAATAATTTCCTGTACAGATATAAAGTCGTTAATCGCTGGTATCTGTTAGTAGGACAACAAGGTAAATGAAGACGTTGAATAAATACTCTCCGGATAGTATCTTAATAAAGGAACAGTAATAAAATAGTAAGTCAGCCCTCCTCAAGGAATATAATACCTACATTTCTGCAAACCAGTCCAATTTCATAGTAAAATGGTTTAACTGTGTCTATTGCGAGTTGATTACACAGAGTATAGACGTCGGATTACAGATGTATGAATTACATGAATGTGTAATTATTAACCATGAGTTTACTACCTAGTTTATATTAAAAATGGAGGCAATGTAAAGGTAATAAACAGATAAACATCTATTAACTTCGTAACTATTAGATAACTAGAAGCTTTTTCCAACAATACCTAAAGAAGAACTTCTAAAACAATTCCCTGTAAACTATTTTAAGAGCCGGTTGCACCATCTAAAGATAACAAAAGTAAACTTTTAGTTAAGCAAAATAATTTGACAGCTAGCTTGATTTACAACAAGCGATGATGTAAGGAATAAGAAGTTTAAAATAAAGCATAAAACTTTAGATAAAACCACCATTGTGTTTTAAAACATGCTGTCTTTCCACATTAGCACGAGGCTTAGCAACAAGAACATGGTTTGTAGAGATATAATAATTAAAAGACTACAGATATTAACATGAACGAAATAGACAGTACAATGCTGTAGGAAGAGATCGTAGAAGCAGATAAAGTGACCGTTATCGGACTAATAGCAGAGTTGAGCGTCTGCGGCGGTGCGGTCTACGCGAGTTTACACGTCGGTACTGCTTGCAAGCTCGCCGATTGTGTGCAATTGGGTATTCTAATAATTCTACGCACTTGAATGTTCCATAGATGATTTAAAACAGTAACTCGGGATTTGAATTTGTCTCCTAGGTTTTGTAGCAGTGATAGCCTAGCGGTTAGAACTTTGGTCTCCCGAACGAAGGGGCCCGAGTTACAAACCTGGCACGCACCTCTAATTTTCAAATATTATGTGCGTATTAGAATTAATTATCACTTGCTTCGGTGAAGGAAAACATCGTGAGGAAACCTGCACACCGGAGAGTTCTCCATAAAAGTTCTCAAAGGTGTGGGAAGTCTACCAATCCGCACTTGGCCAGCGTGGTAGACTATGGCCTAACCCCTCACATTGTGAGATGAGACCCCGAGCCCAGCAGTGGGACAATTATGGGTTGTTGCTTTGCTTTGCCTAGGTTTTGTGTTCAGGGGTCCGCAGTCGAAAAGGAACCCTTACCGTTTCGCCATGTCCGTACGTTCGTCCGACATAGCGCAGCAACCCTTAGTGCTTAGCAGAAATAGCTGCTATTTGGCATGGATGGATTCATTACTTTAACAAAGTTATACAATACAAAAAAAAAACGGGGTACCTCCCTTACAGCTAACGTGGTTATTTTTTCTCGTCTACTCCATAGTGTGGGGTATCGTTGAAATGGTGTTAAAAACATTATGGGTCCACCGAGACCATTTTTCTATTCAGGGGTCCGTTTGCAAAATATTCGGCTTTAAAGTGCTAATTTTGATTAGACATGACTCTACTATTAAATAACATAACTCTAAATACTAAGTAACAATATAAGAACTTTCATTTAGTTAGATATTCTTCGTGATGACATGTAGGCGGAACGCTATAAAAATGACACGAACAATGCAAATTCTTAAAGTACTCGATAAATGACAACCACATTCGCAATCTGCGGTTGTCAGTCCTAATAATAGATATACAATAAAACATTCCCCTCGCCTTAGGCTACGGATTATTTCATAATATCAGAACGAAGCAATAAAATGTAACAAATGTCACAATTACAGACAGAGACGTGGTTAACGATCGATTTTCGGATGACGTAATTGATGTTAATGATAATGACAATAAGGATAACATGTATTTAGCAATGTTACATGATAAAATAACAATTTCATCTAAGTTATCTGTGAAAAATGTAGATGAAACTAAAACGATAAGTATAGAACTATAGAAGTTAAAAATTGCAGAATTGCAAATGGAAAATTTTTATAAATTTCCATTTATGTTATTCAAACAGCTGAATTAGCATAGATTAGAACAATGCGAACATTCTACGATCTACGTAGTACCTACAATAAATTACAGTTATTTCAATGCTATGCAAACGAAAACTTTTTAATAGACACCAGACGTAAAGTTTCAGTAAAAGAAATTTTTGTCATTGTCATAACGAAATTGTCTTGTAAAAAAATAATATCTTTCGTTGAAATGAAAAAAGTATAAGGTTTTGAATACAACAATAAAGGTTAACATAACTCATTACCAAAACTATAAGCGGAAACCCAACACATAGTACCATTAATCCAACGGTCTAAATACCACAGGAATAACAGAAATAACGTTAGTCACGTTTTTATCTCATTAATGGTCCGACTATTTATCTCTTCATGTCCTCTGCTCCATCATTAATACATGTCAACGGTCTACTGTCGCCGCCTGACTTTTGTTTCATTTTGGTTTGTGACATTTAAATTTCTACTTCTTACCGTTTAATTCTCAGCAAGTTTGAAACGTGACTTTTATCAACAGAAAGAAGTAAAGGAACAAAAATAACGCCTTGAAGTATGCCGTCAAAAACTTTGGAAAGCTTAAGTCTATTTTGAATTGACACATATTTGTTACAAATCGTGATAAATCAGAAGTAATTTCAGATTTCTTTTTTCCAAGTAACGGGTGATTACAGATAATGAAAGGTTGTTACGTCTACGCGAACGAAGTATTGATAGTTTTAAAAGAATATCTGTGTAAGTCGGGCAAGGTCAAGCAATAGAAACCTCAATATTGCCGCAACGAAATAACCATAAACGATGAAAGAATGGATCGCAACCGTGATGTCAAACGATTATAAAGACCAACAAAAAACTTGTACTGTAATAACACGTAATAAGCGACGATTTCGTGCACCGTTTAAAATCAATTAAATGTACTTTTCAATTTCTTACTTAACATCATTATGTTGCGTGTCATTACACGCAGCTGTCACAAATGAACAATTTACAAATTTGAGAAAAGCAGAAGTAGAAGTGGCCATATTTGATTAGCACTTAACAGACGAGCAAAAAACTCACGTCCGGCGAGTTCGCGCCAAAACCGCACGAAATCGAATGCAGTCACAGACCCAAACAGAACACAGCATGTAAACACTTCTGAACGACCGCCTCGCTTCCTGCCCTGCAGGGCAAAGCAAAAAAAACGACCCACATCAACAAATTCCGTAGCAACACCGTACGAAACGCCATCATCGGCCCAAACAGAAACTCTCAAAAACGTTCAAACTCAAACTCCAAATGATAAAAAAATGTCGTAAGCTCCAATCATATAATTTGAGAGTAACAGGTGCCGGCGTTGTTCGAAAAAAGTTAACGTCGTGTTTTTATTGAAATTAAAACCGTATTAGAGAAAATGGTCGGGTTAACCGCAAATGTGTTTTATGGCTCGGATTCGTTTTGTTTCGACCGATCCTATGTTATGCCGAGACCGGAGCGATCATGGCGTTTTAGATTTAATGCCGCTTTGGAAATGGCGGCGCACTTGTACAAATGGAGGCTCCGCGATGTTCAATAATTCTAGTTAACATTTAAACGAACGCAAATAATGTAATAGCGGAATGAAATTAAACTGGAAACGTTGGAACAAAGCTTTGAGGTGTTCCGAATGCAAGTTCCCGATACTTTCTAATTAGAAATGAAAAGGAAGAAACACAAAGAAGCTTCAATGAAAAAGATTTCCAACGGTCAAAGAATACGGACTATTTTTTAGTTTGAAAACGATTCGTTAAGAACTTAGGTAAAGCTTCTCATTATAAAGACCAATTGAAGTGTTAAGTCTAGACTCAGCGCGGGATCCTTTTATAGTATAAAAGATCTGGAACAATGCATTATCACAGCGTCCATAATTATCTTTGATAATAATTGGATACTTCAATAGCGAGTCTTTTCGACACGTTCTTCGTAAAATTGCTTTTTAACTATTTGTGATTTTAAGAATAGAAAGAGTACTAAAAGTCTAACGTCCCAACCCAGAATCACTAACGGTTACTTAAATCGCTCCTTAGTAAAGAATTTTCTGATTTCCTCTTAGCACTAAGATGTATTGACTTAACACTAAATTTTATAATATGCCTTGTTACTTACATTTTTAGACTATATATATACTAATATGTATGGCTAAACAACATTCTAACTTACCCTGCTTAAAGAGTTAGTAAAGAAATCGCCCCTGGTTTTATTTAAAAAACTAATTCCACCTACACGAAACATCCCCCTCAAATTTATAGCTTACTACAGCAGCTCAGAAATTCCCAGCAAAAATAAGACTATTCCAATTTTTTATGAATATTAAGACAACTTATTTATTGGATCCACGCACAAAATAGCTAAAAGGAAATTGCCGTAAAAGATACCGAAACAAGCAAAGCTTTTTGCGATATTGTTTCTACCCTCTCTACTATATCATCCTAATCGCGTTAACTCGACCGGTATTAAAAGAACATATTTTATATGCGCCGTTGGCAGAGCGCCAACCTTCCTAGAGATGAGTGAATATGAAAACAATAAGATTAAACTTAATTCACCTTTTATACACTCGTATACCATTGTCATAGGGTTTTTGACCTGACTGGGTAGCTACTGTCTACGAAAGGATTTTAGGTCTGTTGCAATGCAGTGCTGTAGAATCGTCGCCTTATGTAACCGACAATGCATTTGTGATGTCTGATATTATGGGCGGTTGTCACCACTTTTATATGTTTTGCCTATATGTCTGCCTGTATGGCTTTATTGTATCCTTATAATTAAAAATATATTGCATCAATAATATATCAGTCAGAATGTGGTTAAATCACTTGTAAAGTATAACCAAAGTACTCTATGTCTTCTGTGATATGACAAGGAATAATTTGAGCAATAATAACTAAAATATTTTTTGTATTCCCAATATATTTTAAGAAAAGGAATAATACAAAAACATTTTATTTAGTTTTTATGAGTTAGCTTGATAACAAACTAGTTAAAGATAGTAAAGGTGGTAAAAGCTTCAGAATTTTCTTAAATAAAAATATATACGATGTAAGCAGTTTTATCAATTTTATTGAAGTTCTATCCATTAGTTTATGACACCCTCAAGATAACAAGAGTGGTGTTAAATCCGAAATGATAACTATTTCTAAGACTAATTAACTTGAAACAATGTGTAATGACATACCTAACATTTTCACACTTATATATCTTCACACTTACTAATAAAAATACGAGAATAATGGAAGTTTTATAGGTGTCGTTCTGAGTCAGAAAATAGCACCTATGTCCGCAATTATTTATCGTAAAGCATTAAAGACGAAGAGGGATCTAGTAACAATGTTTATCAAGCGAATACCAGTTTGAGTACAGATAAAAAATACTATAAATGATGATACTCGCCACAGATTAATAGAGCGGCATTTTGCTTTTATGAGGGCGCTAGCGAGCTAATCGATCAATTGTTTTTATCTGACTCGGATCAATATTTCTAATCTATGAAATGGATTAGCATTGCGAAGGAATTTAGATTTGTTTTGTCGGATGCAATAAAATGTCTAAACAGCTATCGAATTAACTGTGGGAGCTTGGAGCTACTTAAAACTGTATATAAGTGTACCTAAGTGAGTAATGATGTAGATGCTTTGTAAAAGATACATGATGATAGAAAAAAGCGTTAGTTGGCTAGTTATGTTAATTTGTTTTAGAGTGTTGTTTTTAAATAAATATTAGTTCCACTTTCCAGTTTAAAAAAGACAAAAATGTTAAAAAATTATTGTGTTTTAGTATCGTGTAAATAACTATAACCACTTTACAAAACACAGTTATTTTGAAATCACAGACAGACTCAATTTTATTTATAAGTGTACCGTTATTTTTATATGTATAGATTTGTATCTGCCATAAACAAATCACCATATTGACGATGAGATCAAGAAGATCGCAGCGTGTCCCCTAATTACCGATGGTGGTCGGATGGTGATGGTGGTAAATCACTCGATTACCGAACGAGTAATTAAATTACAACACTCGTAGTTGACGAGAGGTCGAAAGACGCAGAGCGAGTGTCTAAGGCAGAAGCGGTAGCGGAAACGTGGAAATCGGTCAATCCTAAACAGGCTAGGATCTTTCGATTTAGACTAATAGCCTATGCCACAAAACTTATCTCGCAGTTATGTCTGTTTGTTACCAACTAACAGATATACAGGGTGAATTTTTCAAGTGGGCGTGGATGGCCACATCAAAAATATGAGGAATAGCGAAAAATGCTCAAAGGAGTCTCGGGGGTCTCGGGGCCGATTTCGATGAAAACTAAAACTGCAGCATCAAATTTTTGAAAAATCAATATTCCTAGCAAGGAATCGAACCTGTTGATTTTGACAAAAAAAAACACAATATACCTACACAATTCGATAGTGTCGCTAATAAGGTTAGAATACTGGGACGTAATGACATATGGCAAACTTAAGAGCACATTTTTACAAAATATGTTTTCTACCTATTAAACCATTACTGACTAATTACGCTTACACACTCATACACATTCATACCCCCGCAGTAGGTTATTTTACCTGTTTACCTTAATTGTTTGAAATGATGGTCATCATTCATCATATTCTTAACCTCAAAGAATATTTTCAATAAATAGCTAGATTTGATGTCGTAAGGATGGTAAAGCATTCAGCATTACGATATTATTACATTTGAATAAATTAATTCAGTAGTTACTCAAAGTGGTCGATTTTAATAATAATAGTTATCCGCCAACATACCGAGAGCCACATTCCGGCATGTACAGTACGGCCGCTATATCTTGGCGCGTCTGAACATAGGCTTTGCGAACTTTAGCGCATGTAAGACAGAGATGGCAACACGAACACGCTAACGTATGACTGAGACATAATACACCGCGTATCGAGTATTGGCGAAATATGTTACTGCGCAGCCTTCTGCGCGAAGTTCAGACGCGCCAAGATACAGCGGCCGTACTGTACGAGTATAGTTATCGTTCCGTGAACTCTTAGCTTAAGGCCTCACTGCCAAGTTTCTTGAATCACGCTTGTGCATAGATATTTCTGTTTAAGTATACTAGGTAAAGAAATAGATAGGCGAGTTGCCAAAGCCGTGTCATATAATGTGGAAATAGGATATAAAAGAAATTTAGTGTAGGAAAATGTTCTACGATGAATTTTCTGGTCAGATGTTGCGTACGTGTCCCATTATGACGTATGTAAGCGTGGTTTTAGTTACTTTCTAGTGGTATTAAAGCACAAAATGGTTAAGAGTAAAAGTGTAAAAAGCTAAAGTATTTAAACAGAAGACATATATATATGTACGTGGATCCCTAATGATTCTTTTGGTGTCAAATATATGATGGATGGATGGATCACAGATGGGGGTGACTATTGCTATTCAATGCTACACTTATCTGTCTGTAGACTTCGAATGACTGTCTGGAATGTTGCATACGTATGTTAAGCTTGAAATCTTCCTTATTAAAAAAAATAGTAACTAGTTTCATACGTCATTATCAATTTAATTTAAATTAAAGAAGAATTATATAAAAAAAGAATATTGTTTTATCTAACTTGGACCACACAACTGCTTCTCGAATTTCAATAAAACTCCAATTTATAATTAGTTACATAAACACAAGTTTTTAGTAATGGACCTTAATTTTATGGCTTTCTCTTCCACAAGACAATAATATTTAAAACAGAATAATATTTATAAAGAAGGGATAAGATTTTTTTACCTAAAAGTTAGTTTAACAAACAGTACAATATTATGTTTACCGTGACGATGGTATTTTTATCATGAGTTTCTATAATTCTCACTCTTTTTCTCACCATCTCTGGAGACCACATAATTATGTACCCTACATCACCAGATCACGGAGACCACATAATTATGTACCTACATCACCACTGTGCCCAGTGTTTTGATGCGTGGCGGTCGTAATGGCCAATTCACAAATCTTAAATAATAATACCCAATCAATCAAGTAAATTAAATGACTAACACGTATGATTTGTCACTAAGGTCAATCACCACTACCTGGCTTACAAGTGCCAATTTAAATGTATATTGCATTGAGCTAAGCCCTTAATATAATAACATCGTATACCAGGACTGCATGACTTCAATTACTTAGCAATTGCATAAATAGAGTAAGAAAATCTAGAAAGAAACTTAAAATTTCAGAGTACCCTCCGAAGAACTTTTTAAATAATTTAAATACGCCTGGAATCTTTACCCGCTTGTTTAATTTCAGTGGGTACTCGACAACACTTACCCGCTAAACCGAACCACGAAACTTCTGAGTGATTTCACAGTACGCTGCCCGCCCAATTTTCATTTCTGATTATTACAGTCGATGTCAAAACTTCCCGAACAAAACCAAACACAATTTGAATTACCAAGTCGAAAGTTAAGAATCAAGTTTTCAATTTGAACGAATTCGGTGGCGCACACCTGTAGCGAACTTATACTTTTGCAAGTGGTCGTGCTTGGAAGATAATGAGCTTAAGCAAATCCTATTACTGCGGCGACGCTTACACGGATTCTTTTTGCAAACACGAAATAGCAGTGTTTGTGCGACGCACGACTTTTGTTGCTATAGACTTGGTTAACGTAGACTGGGCATATTTTTTTGTTGACCGTACATATTCACATCGATGACGTGTATTGAATTCTTTATTCGTGGGTATTTTGTAAAGAACAGCTTCTTAATATACCTTTAAGCTTCTTAATACCTTTGCGTAAGTTAAACATTTTATTGAGTTATGATTTAGCTCAAGATATTGCTGAAAATCGCATGAGGCTATTGCGAACAATCTGGTTGAATGTCGCAGGGTCCTACCCAGTTTAACGACGGTACTCATGCTTGATGGTAAGATATATTTTCTCCTGCCTGGTTTTCTTTCTACCGACTTGTATCTTATGTGTTTCAATTCCAATTTTGGAGAACTAGTAATAATAAGCGAGTAATGCTTTCTTGCCATTTAATATTACGAGGCTCAAAGACTGACGGTGATCACTTACCATCAGTTGGCTAATACAGACAAAATTCATAGTAGATACATAAATGTTCCAAATAATATTAAATTATAATTTTCTACTGTAGAACACCTGTACAATAAGCATTAAAGGTGTACGATCAAAAGCAAATAATCGTTATAGTGAATACATTATGTAGCAATACTCGATAATGTGGTTTAGCAATAATATTTACATTGAAAGCAAGCAGCGCAATTGGCTATTGGCATTCTAATTTTAATGTTGTCTTATAATCTGCACGCATAATTCTACAACTGTTTTAAACCACTGCATTTGTCTCCGTGTCTTATTCGTGTACAACAACTTACACGAATTTTATAATGTCATTTCTACACGATCATAACTCTGTGGTGTTTGTGTAACTATCGCCGCACTTACAATGTAGAGAAGGCTTTATTACGGTGGCATAGCGTTGATTTTAGTTTGTGTTTGTGGCTGGTATCACGAACAGTCAATACAGGCTGATTGTCTGTTATTCTCGATTCTTTATGCTAATGACCTATTGATACGGGCCTCATAGGATTAAGGTGGGATTCGTATGTTGTTTTGTTCTTCGTTTTGTACAACGTTATATATATAAACGTGTAATGTACTTTGATCCTAACTTCTACGAAAACTACTTTTTAAATTTGGCTGGTTGGAAATAGAGGTTTTGGATGAAACCTGTTTTCCTTATTTTAGTGCACTACTGATGAAGCGAAATTATTCACATTAGGCTTGTATACTGTATATTGCAGTAATTTGTCTGCCTAACACGAAAACAAACAGAAATAGGTATTAACTATTATTCGATAGATTTTCAGAAAAATTCTGTAAATAAGATAGGTATGAATGGCGTCTTTAGTACCATTATGAGTTTCTCTGAAGGCTGAAGCCCTAGTATTTTGTGGGAATAATTGGAATTCAGAAGAACAAATTTAATTTACCTTTTTTGATGTTTTCAGTGAAACCATAATCAATCAGTGTGGTACCTGAAACAAAAATAAATAATTACTCAACTAGCATTTGCCCGCGACTTCGCTCACGGTAGAGTGGTTTCGAAACGAAAATTTACAGAATCACATAAAAATAAAGTGCTTCTATAAGTAGAATGATGGATTAGGATACATAACATTAGATGATGCCCGTGGCTTCGCGCGTGGAAATAGATTTTTTACAAATCCCGCGGGTACCCTGAACTTTGCCGGGATACAAATTAGCCTATGTGGTAATCCAGGGTATAGACTATCTGCATTCCAAATTCCAGCCAAATCGGTTGAGTTGTGACGTGACTGAGGAACAAACATCCAAACATCTCCTTGTCATCATCTCATCATAAGTGTGAACTGATGCAAACAATGTCTTGATTGCATTCTTGTCACGTCTCCAATGATGCAAACAATGTCTTGATTAGCAGTCTTGTCACGTCACGACAAACGCAATGTTTTGTTTTATTACAGGATAGATAAAAGGTACTCACTATTACCTTATGATGTCCAGTGAGAGCATAGTTGTTTGAATGTGGTCTCCTAATTATCAAAATTTCACAAAAAAAATGACCATGTTCAAACAAACTAATAAGAACCACAAAAATCGCTTATGTATGAATATAATATAATATTAGGAGTTTCCTCAGGATCAGGTGGATCCTATCATCAGAAAAAACTTTCGATAAATATGGGACCAAATATCAAAATGACGTGCATTTCAAACCTTAATTATCTCATTTTCCTTACTTGCAAAAATCTACTGGCATACAGTTTTCCAGTTTCTTAAGAAACAGGAAACAATATCAAAGCTCCCAGAGCCGTCACGGAAAAGTAAAAGGCATTCAAACACAAAACACGTCCTAATTGTTTGCACAAGCTCTAAAAATCTCTCATCCTTGACCAACTTTGAATCCCACACCAGAAACTAGGTCTCCCCATCTCGGCAGTGGGAACAAGGCGTATGCTTGACACACTTCTGTTTTATCTCAATATCTGTTAGGGTTGGAACGGAGTTGCGACACTTGCGACTGCACGACAGACTACAAGAATGTGCATCGTGATTAAAATCACTTAAACGCTTAAACGTAACGTGATTTGTAGTTGATTAATGATGAAAATATGATTATGTTACACGTGATTTAAAATTAACATTGATGTCTGTTTCTACAATAATTCTTAACAAAAAATAACTGAGTTCAAAATTAGGGATAACTCAAAAACTACTCGCCAGATCTCGCTCTAATTAAGTGGGATCACAAGCACCAGCGTTCGATTAAAAAAAGAATCATCAAAATCGGTTCACCCAGTCAAGTTCTGAAGTAACAAACATGTAGAACTTATATTTTAGATAAGTGACTTTACAGAAGACGATTGTTCGACAATTGGCTCAGTTGTTTTTACAGTATGTTACGCAAGTATAGGTATTATTTTTGCTTCCTTGGTGTAAAATTAATTTGATAAAATTATTAAGCCGCAAGTGAGCCGTAATTTCAGATACATTAATATTGCCCATTACATCATCCTATATGTATATTATATAAGAAAAAATAAAGCGAAGATACCACACAAAAATCACAAATGATATCGTGCAACTTTGACGTTAACGGTCGTAACTATAGTCCGTGCAAGGTGAAAATTACGCGAACAAAAGGTACGATGAAAATAAACATTTACACAAAATAAATAAATAAACAAAAACAAGAACTACCCTACCCTATAACCAAAGTTCTGAACATTGCGGGACGCACAAAAAATCGTCGCACAGTAGCGTATGTGGTCAGACCCTAACGTAAAACAGAACAAAAAGAGAACTACAGTGAGAGCCCGATGCATTTCATTGTGCACTGGATTTACGATTGAAATCTGAATAATGTGGAAGTGAAAAACAAGGTGATTTTAATTAATTATTACAACTGATACTCTCCCGTCCGGTGTCGTACCGCGATGGGTGTGCGGGAAGCGATGAAGCGAGGTAACACATAACTTCGTTTATTATGAATACCTATTTAATAAAACCTATGAATGCATTAAATTTTGTACAGAGATTCTTAATAACATGTGGAGCAGAATTAATAAAAAGCGGCCAAGTGCGAGTCGGACTCGCCCATGAAGGGTTCCGTAGCAGCAAGTAACATAATATAATAGTTCTTGTAGTTCGTTGTAACTTTGATCAATGTTTTTTGCGGTTTACGATTTATGACGTATTAAAAAAAACTACTTACTAGATCTCATTCAAACCAATTTTCGTTGGAAGTTTGCTTGGTAATGTACATCATATATTTTTTTTAGTTTTATCATTCCCTTATTTTAGAAGTTACAGGGGGGGGGGGACACTCATTTTACCACTTTGGAAGTGTCTCTCGCGCAAACTGTTCAGTTTAGAAAAAAATGATACTAGAAACCTCAATATCATTTTTAAATACCTATCCATAGACACCCTACACGTATGGGTTTGATAAAAAAAACATTTTTGAGTTTCAGTTCTAAGTATGGGGAACCCCCAAAATTTATTGTTTTTTTTCTATTTTTGTGTGAAAATCTTAATGCGGTTCACAGAATACATCTACTTACCAAGTTTCAATGGTAGAGCTCTTATAGTTTCGGAAAAAAGTGGCTGTGACATACGGACGGACGGACAGACAGACAGACAGACAGACAGACAGACAGACAGACAGACAGACATGACGAATCTATAAGGGTTCCGTTTTTTGCCATTCGGCTACGGAACCCTATAAAGAGATGTTTGAAAACTTCATCCCCTCAGGTCGCAAATGGCATAGCACAGCCTAATACTAACACTCAAACATTTCTCTATAATATCTTATAATATATACAATCTTATATACAATATACATATACAATCTTCATTCATATACAATCTTATAATATTACACAAAAACTCACTTCTAAAATATAATAGGTATTACATTGTTAAAAAAACCTTAAAATCCATGAACTACTTTTCTAGTTTTGCGGAGACAACGCAAGTAAAATTTTTATGATGTACATTTTGATCTAGATAACAGTAGAAAGTTTTTTTAAATGGAAAATGGCCGGCAAACGAGCTGACGATCCACCTGATGATAAGTGGCCATCGTTGCCCATTGACATCAACAACACCAAAGACAACGCTGATTCGTTGCTGGCCAAGAAAGAGAGAAGAAATGGAAAGAAAGACATTAAGCAAAGTAACTGTATTACAATGAGACATTGGTAAAACTCCAGTGCTCATCGTGCTCCGCGAATTCTGTGAATAACAAGAGAAGAGATAGCATTGAGTAGTAAAACAAGCTAGTTCATTCACCACAGCTTATTTGTTCCCACAAAATAGACGCGAAACAAAAGCCCGTAATGATACAACTGTTACAATATACAATTCTTTTGATTCTGAAAATTGTGAACGTTTTTATTGAAACTTTTTCCTTTAACGTGATTTCTGAAAGTTGAATTAGGGTTATAGTTAGTGATTTAAAAATGTATTTTCACATGATGTCGATGTCAATGTTTTCAGATCGTCTTTGGAAGTTGTTTTAAATGTAATTATAATTTAAACAATCTTATGTAAATTTCTAAAATTATGATTTTAGTACGCTCAATATATGATATTAAAAATGATGTCTCACAGTCAAGATCATATCACACAGAGTATCAATTACAGTATTAAAGTAATACCCGTAACTAATATCTTTAGATTAATGTATCAAATTTAGGATAAAAAACACATTTGAATACCAGCGTTTGATTCCAACCGCCTACCCACATCAATCCTAAAACCATTTAATTTTACACTCTATATTCATGAAGTTAAGTTTCTAATTGCGTAACGAATACTTCTAGTAGCAGGTGCCTTATAGGAAATATCCAACCAAATTATTCATGTTTTTTTAGCATTACTCCAAAGCTGACGATAAGATCTTCAGTAATTTATATTATCTTATTTTGACTGTCACTTTTTCTTATGACTTTTAATTTATTATAGTTTTTAAGTCTAGCCAAGCTAATGGGGGCGCCATCCATAAAACCTAACATTAATGCCAAAAAAGATTAAACTAATGTTTTAAAGATTTGATTTGCATAGTAAAGTAATAAGATTGATATTGCACTAACATAATTCTTTCTTCCACTAACTACCCACGCTTTACATAGACCATCATAAAAATTAAATTAACTATATGAAATTAGTGATTGTATCAAAGACACAACCAAAAGAAGTATATTTCATTTAATGTATACTTTTCTGAATGAAACGGGTTCGATTACCAGCCTGGCGAATAATGTTGCATACCATACGTGGTTGAATGTATTGTAATTTCATACTTTTAACACCATTGTAAACTACATTCTTGCAATAAAAATGATTTGATTTGATATGGCAGAAAAATATTCACCCGGATCATGGGTATCTGTGATGTCTTGTGTTTTTTTATATCTTATAAGTTAATGCCTGACTACTATCCCACCTGATGGTAAGTGGTGATGTAGTCATGGGTGGTAAAACGCATTAACTTAGTAAAAGCCTATTCACTCTTGCCTTGAAGACACTTACATTAAAATCGAGCGGAAACACCGACGCGGGCAATTTATTCCAATCCTTCGCTGTACGTATAATAAATGACGAGGCGAAGCGCGCCATCCGTACAGGGGGGATGTTCACGACGAAGGGATGGATACCAGCCGTGCGTCGGGACGTTCGATGATAGAAAGGGGATGGCGGAATTTAATTATGTAATTCCAGCGCACACTCTCCAAAATGTATCCTGTAGAACACCGAGAGGCTGGCAACTCTGCGACTGTGCTCAAGGCTCTGAAGATTGGTCTCAACCATTTCACGGTCACCAATAAGCCTCTTAGCACGCCTCTCCATTGAATCCAATGCTGACAGGTGGCATTTGGCAGCACCAGCCCAAATGTGACACAAATGTGACAATTTTGTCAATGCCACCCGCTTCACAAAGAATCCTAGTATAAGTGATGGTACTCACGATTTTGCTTTTTTCCTTCACATTCTCTTCATAATTATTCTTCAACAAAACACTACAAAACCATTTGATGGTTTAGGAACGGTTTCATAAGATCAACAACCAAATCAAATATAACTACAAGACAAGGAACGATTAACGAAAACCCGTAAACGGACAGCGTTCCAGGGCCCCCACGGGAAATACTCTTGTTAAACTCCGCACAACACTATTAGCCTGTAGATGGTTAGGTTAACTTGTGCGAATGATACACTTGAGCGAGGACACTGAATGCGAGGTTATCATTTAAAATTAACTTCTGCGATAACAATATCTTAAAAGATAAAGTAAACGTAAACATGCCGGAAAAAATGTTGAGAGGTAAATTTAATTTAAATATCCTATTTAAGTATTTACGTAAAGAACAAAAATGAAAAATGGTCGTTCCAAGTGTGCCAACGACAAATTGTTTCTAAGCAACGCATCCGTGTTATCGATCACATTCAGTGCTTGTTTTGTCTTAGACGATGTATTTTACCATTAAGAAACTCGTTGTTTTTTCAGCTTCTGTAAGATATTTTTGGACTATTTAGATGTTAATCTATATTTTGATATACAGCTATGTTTAAAATTAGATCGTTTCTTATCTAGCTCAGTGTTACTGCAGCAAGTACCTTAGCCTTTTGAATGTTGTTTCTGTCAGGGGATCGCAACTATTTATTCGCTGAAAAAGTTTTCCAATAAGCCTTCGACACGCTGATTAAGAACTGCCTACCTTCTTTTTGGAGAATTTTCTTGTTTTAACGAGGACTACTATGTAAATATAATAATGTTGACAATGTGCTGTATGATCATGACGTTTTATAATTTATCACTGACATTAATTTTATATTACTGACTTGATTTATTTAATTGTTCGTTATGTATTATACTTTTTTTTAATTGATTTTGAGTAATGCATGAAATTAATTACAATTTTTCTAACGTGACATTTGTAAAATTTTGCAACGCCCACAAGTGGCACATGTAAGTTCGTTTAGCATTCTGTTTGTACCACCTTTATCCACTACATGATTGCAACAAATTGATTTGATTTGATTTGATAAAAGTTGCGTTGCATACGCGTGACTCTTTAGCTTTCTACAATTCCTGCTATTCGGCAAGCATTCTACTAGTAGACAAGATTAAGCCAATTATTTAAAATAAAAGTGTTTTGTAACAAAATAACCAAAATGAAAACAAATCACCCAAATGACGTTTAATTATTGTATTTAGAGCGGATTCAACCAAATATCATGTTTTATCACAATCCCAAGAATAGTTGACGAATAAATGATGAATATTAGGATCTAACTGTCGACTGCAACTAAATAGGTCAGTTATAATAAAATAGATACAACATGATATCAACGGAACCGCAATTGATCGAATCCACCTATGGCAATTTTATCAAAATAGTAAATAGTAAATATCGATATGCAACCTTCTTAAAAAAACATACATACAGTGAAAAATGAGAACTAGAACATTAAAAAGAATAATAGAAAATTGTGTGACTGAACCGATCAAGAAACGAAAATAATTTTCGACAGGTACTAACGAATGATTTCCCCGGGGCCTGTATTCGTATCCGATACGATTATAGGACAGACGATCATGATAATTTATAATTCATCCTAGGTACATTTGGAAATTAATTTTACGAAATTTTTCCGAGTCTGTTTCTACTTAGGGGGGAAATTGAATAATCCTAAGCTTTTACGTTATTGGATATTTTAAATTTCCGCTCAGAAAATTGGTGATTTTTATAAATTTTCCAATGGATTGTTTTCTGTTGAAATTTTAAAAATTGAGTACTTATTGATTGACAGATAGAAAAATTAGAATACTTAATATTGAGTACTTTCCTTTTAAACATTTTCTCTTTGATACTAAACTCATATCAATGCGTATTAGTCTATTTCTTAAAAACTAAATATAATTTGAAGAAATCCTTACTGTTCCTTAAGTTGATCTCATTCGCTCTGAAGAATGCATAGAAAAATAAATTTAATATCGACTACATCGTTTATAAACTAAGACCAGGATCTTCTAGATATTTTTAACGGATTTTTAAATCGAGATCTTAGTCAGATCTCGATTGAAAAACATCGATAGAATTGCAAAGTAAAACCGTTCACTTATAATACAATTGTCAGTAAAAATAATGCTTGATAAAGCATTGAAAGGCCAAGATAAAAGCTACACGTGGGTCGGTTAAGCACGTATCATAGATCTGATCACGAAATGTGAATTTTGTATATTATGCCATAAAACTTGGTTAAAGGGCAGATATTAGATAAGTAATTAGACTGAGATTACGTAAATGTCAGGCTTTCTGTAACTGACATGTTCGGTAGATCCCTTAACCTATTGGTTAAAATGTTTTGAGTTTTTAACTTAGTCATTGGCATTGTCTGTGTCATGTTAAAACAAACGCTTACATAAATAAAAATTACAAAAAGAATGAAGAAGAATAAAGTAGGGCAATAGCCGGGAACCAAAACAGGAACCATCTGTTTTATACACAGTACCACAGTTGCATTGGGACTCGAACCCAGAACCCACAATCACCACAAGATACAATTCAATGGAAGCGCAATTCAATGAAGTGTAGTTAGCTTTCCAACACAACTCCGAAGATTCGAAATCGGAGCTACAATCTCGTGATTTCTGTTCAACTCAACATTCTATCCGAATTCCACTCCCAAATAATCCAGGAACGAAAACCGAAGCCTGGAACATGAATATTTTCGTGTATTGACATTGCATTTCACAGCGGATGCCGTTCTCTTAATTATACCAGAAACAAATGAAATGCGCACAGCTAATTATTAGTAACAGAATACCTTTTTTTCATTTGTTTATTAACTAGTTTCTGTCCGATACTTCGCTCGAGGAAGTTTTACAAAACGAAATCACAAAATAAACGTCCCATCAAAGGGGAACCTAGAACCAAAATAAAATCGACAGAAATATTTTCGTCCCTTCTCTTTAAAAAGGGAGTATACCTACGGGTTCAGATGTGTCCCCCTTTATTTTAATCTACTGCCCCCCCCCCCAGGCCAAAAATCTGTTATGGCCTCCCTAGGATAGAAGCTGAATACACCCAAACTAATACCTATGAGCGACAAGAATCACTCACCACAAACAGGGCTCATCTATAAATTACGTCACACTAATTTCGTGACTATTTGACCCCTCCCCGTCCTCACATTTGTGAGACTTCCCCCTAGTGTGACGTCACATATGAAATATTACACCTAGAAATTGTTAAATTAAAATAGCAGTTCCGAAATAAGTTTTCTTTCCATTAACTGTTTTTTAATATTTACCTATACATACCAATTATTCGATTTTGAAATGTGACGTCACGAAATTTAGGAGCCCTTCGACCCTTGTCACACAATGTCACACTACATCGACCCCCTCCCCCTAACGTGTGTGTAATTTATGGATGCCCCATACCACTAAGTAATTCGCACTCTACTCACTCAGTACTCTAAACTTCTAAACATAAAATATACATTGTAAATCGTTTCCACGTATACCACTGCACTCCCTACGAGCGCTCTGTAGAAAGCCAGCGCCATTAAATATTCCTCAATTCTTTACCACAAGCCGTTTGTAGGTGAAAGAGACCCGCGCGGGTAGTTCGCTAAACAAACGGACACTCTTTAATTGAATATACAAACGAAACTGTTGAATATACAAATTCTTTTCCAACCTCATGTTTAAATTTAAATAGTATATATTCTTTAAACCAATTTTTGTTGGTTTGTAACTTGTAAAATGGTGGACTTGCTCATGCATACAATATGTATTTGTTTGAGATGGTAGCTTATAAGTAGATAATTTATAGATCTGATGGGCAATAAATGTAAAGCTATTATCATTGTCTCCCTCTTAGTGCTTTCTTTGATCTTTCTTTCTCCTCAAATCATAGCTACTACCTAGCATTAGGACACCAGGATAGTGTCTTACATGGTATAAACGCGTACGGAGTCGCGGGCAAAAACTATTTACCATTATACTTAGATCAACATTAATTAAGTGCGTGCAACCACAACCTATACCGCCCGTAAGCGTAATAAAATGTCGAATAAATATCAGAGCTTTATTAAAACAATATTTATCAATGTGATATTTTCAACTAAAATACTTCAGTGGTTGCAGTGCGGCGGACGAAGTGGGCTTGATTAATATTCGGTGGTAAAAGTAATTAAATCTCGATTTGGATAATCAAATACTTGCTGTTTATTTATAAAAGTTAACTAGCTGACCCGGCGAACTTCGTATCACCTAACATTTTTTTTTTCTAAAATAAAAGTAGCCTAAGTTACTCCTTGCTACATCAGCTATCTGCCAATGAAAGTCCCATCAAAATCAGTCCAGCCATTTCAGAGATTAGCCGGAACAAACAGACATAGACACAGACAGACAAAAATTGTAAAAAATGTTGTTTTGATACCAAAACATATACATGTACCGTGTATACATCCAAATGCACTTAGTAAAAAGCGGTTATTTTAATATTACAAACAGACACTCCAATTTTATTTATTTGTATAGAGTATCGATCTATAGATATAGATTACCAAAAAAAATAACAGGCTTCAACCACAATATAGGAATCTAATTGTGCTTCAACGAAATGGCGTTCGATTCTAATGGCTGGAACTACTTATGGCTGGTCTCATTATTATATCTACCTACTAGCGTTCTGCCATGGTTTTGCCCGCGTTTATCAGGGTCAATGTTATTCCAGATCTTTATCTACCTGTGTACTAAATTGCATGAAAATCCGTTCAGCAGTTTTTGCGTGAAACAGAAACAAACATCCATACATCCTTTCAAACTTTCATATTAAATCTCTGATATAGTTACTTACGCCCCAACTCAGAGTCACTAACGGTTACTTAAATCGCTCCTTAGTACAGAATTTGTATGGTGATTCTGTACTAAGGAGTGATTAAAGTAAACGTTAGTGACTCTGAGTTGGGGCGTTAGTGAAGTACTCGTAATTCAAGTAATAATGCTGTACCGCGTCTTTTTGGTCCGCAACACATGAATCATTGACTTTACTTTTATCCGGACAACAGTGACCATTTACCATAAAGGCTGTTGTTTGCCGACTTTATACATAAAAAAGAGCAATAAATAAGGTGTGATACAACAAATTATTACTAGCCATTTGCCTACAAGGGGAAATTTGCCCAAAACCCGGCATCAAATTAGAGCAAAAGCGTTGTTTTTCTACGAGCAGATTTATAGCAACACTTAGCCTTCCACTTTGCCCTGAACAGTTGAAATTTTCCTTCGGGGTTTGCTCCCTATCTTGGCGGCTTCGTACTTTTACAAAGGCTAACATAAACTTTAAATAGATACATTAAAATGTAACGTTCGATGTCTGTACATGGAAGATATTTAAGAAAAAAGTTGTGGGAATTTATTTACGCAAAAGATCCCACAGGTTCAAATTTTTCCGATTGCACGATCCGCCATACCTATGAAGTACCTTTCCTTTAATCTGTGGCACATAATCAATATTTTAAATTTATTGTCACCTAATTATTATAATATATGAAACAATTACCTTATTTATCAACACGAATTGAATATTAAATTATATCGTGATCTTTATCGTCTATTTACATTCTTATGGCTTGAGGTTATTAAATATTCTATTTTAAATTAATGTTACCTGATACTCCTTCAAAAATACCTTCAAAATTATTAAGATCCATACTTGCTAGGAATATTTAAACTTATAAATGCATAGTTTCCAGTAATGACCTTAATTATGATATTTAATGTGGACAGGTAAAAATTCCCACGACGTGGATATTTATTTTCAATCATTTCAGTTTAATATTGATTCAAACATCATTATTTACTTTACCACCCACGTTCTAAAGAGGGTGAGCAACAAAAAACCTTAGACATAAAAATATACCTATTAGCACAAAATAAGGGAAACAATAAAAAACCTTAGACATTCAAAAATTTGTTATTTGCTCAACTTGGACAAATAATAAAAACAGAAATGTATCTAACACATTTTCTAGCATATTGTAGCACAGGTGTCACTGAGCTACGAGCTTGATTTTTAGGGTTCCGTAGTTTAATATGGGTTTGGGTTGTAATTTGGGTAACTCTGAGTTGAGGCGTAAGACTACATCGCCACTTATCCATCAGGTGGGATTGTTTTGAAGCTCTAACTCATTTTATGTAAAAGAAAAATTAAAAATCCAACTCGAAAAAGAACCTCATTAAAAATAACGTTTATAATATAAAATAATTAACATCAACACTTATCGCTGGCAATACTGCCACGCCTCACCGAGTGCAAGCGCCATACTCCTTTGTTTATACAGGGCGTTGTTAAAAGAATGCTGGCTCAAATTCAAACTTGCAAAAAGCGCTTAGGTGTTTAATTAATTTAAAAGCTTTGAAGGAAGAGGGGACTCACTCTGTTAAGCAATGCGATTGCCTTTTGTTGCCCTTTTTATGCTGCTTTCTCTTGTAATGATATTTGAACGCTAACTATTGTTGCTTACAATGGACATGGTGACAGATTTTGAAATACTTTCTATATTGTTGGGAAATATATTATAATTATAACGTATATATCACAATATTTCCGTCGCTTGTGACGTCACGCCTCAGGAAAGTAATCTAATAGACAATATTAAGGATCTTTATAAGTATCTTTATTAAGATATATTAAAGATCTTTCTCAATGTTCTTTCTTTGCATAATTTTCAAGTAATATCCTAGCAAGTTTGAAAAAGTCAGTGTTTGTTATTATTTTACCAAGTTACAAATTAGTTCATACAGATAGTAGATACATATAAAAAATACCGATGAAAATAAATTCTGGATGGTGCATTATGTACAATGAACTTTTTTTCACTCAGCACAGATAAACAGGTATTCCTACAATAAGTATTCCTCTTAATTACTAATGTAAAAGAATTGAAAGACGAGATCGAAGTATTAAAACCCCGATGTGAAGTCTCGCAAAACTTTCGTAATCCGATGAAATATATTGAATAGAATAAAGAGTAAACGTAGCATAGAAAAGGATCGTTAGCACTAACTGTTTTTACGTTTTGTTCCCAACTTACTAACTCGTTAACCATTAAGTAAACTCATTTAACTGGTTTTCTTACATGTACCTAATCTATAAATTTCATGCTTCGTTATGCGAAGACTATTTCTTTGAAGTCGGTTATTATTTTTTTGTAAAATTCAGATTATGTTAACAATATGTCGAACGCCCCAACTCAGAGCCACTAAGTTATTTTAATCGCTCCTTAGTAAAGAATCACCGTACAAATTCTGTACTAAGGAGCGATTTAATTAGCCATTAGTGACTCTGAGTTGGGGGTAAGTGTTTTCACTTATGAGCTTGTGAGTCTAGGCAATTTATTGAGAACAAAAGTTTTTCAACATAATTAATTTTTTTATGGACATAGCCGGCAAACGAGCTGACGATCCACCTGATGGTAAGTGGCTATCGTCGCCCATGGACGTCACTAACATCTTTTGATTTGATTTATTCCACATTCTGCAGGTCTTTTAGATTTTCTATGGTAACCTTTACTACATAGCATAATAAAGTGGCTCATTATTTCCCCCACAAGTAGGCGTTGATAAGCGAACTTGTTTCCACATTATCTAGCTTTCGTGGAACTACACAAATACGATTAAGTATAGGTAGGGTACTCACAATAGAATAACCCTTGATAAGAAACTAATGAGTTATTGCTTATTATTGAACATTGTAAAGAAGAAAAGGTATTAAGCGTTTGATGCATCCTAATAAATCTGCGGACTTTACCATTATGTTTCCCGAAGCGAAGCGAAGCGCTTCCTACATCTCCATCCCAGGTTATTATTATAAAAATATTTCTTTTATTATAAAAATATAACAAGAGAAATATAACAGCATTATCTATACTAATATATAAAGAGGAAAGATTTGATTTTTTGTTTGCATTGAATAGGCTCCGAAACTACTGAACCAATTTGAAAAATTCTTTAACTGTTGGGAAGCTACACTATCCCCGAGTAACATAGGCTATATTATATTTTCAAAAAAATTAGGGATCCTTAATAAAACTCCAATAATGTAACCCAAGGTGTAAAAAAAATAAGAAAACCGAAGCAAAGCGAGGGCGGTTACTCGTCTTTCATAATGACATTGTTGAATTGACCACATTATAAATTATTTAAGAACAATAAATTAGAAACGCTTTTAAAACTACTTTTTATACCAAGTTCAAGGACACAAGAACCAAACAGAGCCTTCGATAAGAGCGTGCCGAAAAAACTTATCTTGCCATTATAATAAACTTAATGCATGCTTCATATACATTAGGATGTATTAGCATATTTAAAATGTTTCCGATAAGCTTATCAATTTGAAGTACAAACGTGTTGGCATTTTGAAGTACGAATAACTTATGCTTATCTTTTCATTGTGGAAACCTTATACTTCGCTGATACATGTTTTTAAAGACTGAAGAACAAACAGACATCCCATCTGGATATGAAGAAAAGTGTATTAAAAACTACTATAAAAATACTGCCCTGTAAAAAAATCAAGTCATCAATTACTTTTGCAGTTTAACGACATACCTAGGTACCCGTTACAAAACCTGACAATATTAAAACAAACAAATTATATGATAGGTAACTATCATAATTTCTATAATAATTACTATGCTATCAAAAACAAAACTTGTAAAAAAAACCAAGTCTCGCAACTCAGTTCTTCTACCGTAAAAAGTTGAGAGATCCATGTAATAACCAAGTCGGTTAATTTATTCAATTCCTACTTAAGGGTACTTCTGTCTTAAGTTATTACGTAATTAGCTAACCTAACAAGTAACAACATCTTATAGTGACCATATTATCAATATTAAAAATCTTTTATGTTTTAAATAAATAGATCGACTTGACCATCGCATGAAAACACAATGTATCTCACAAGTAATACCTACATATTATATTAAATTTGATTGTTTAGTGCGATTGCCAAGTCAATCTATTTATTTAAAACATAAAAGATTTTTAATATTGATAATATGGTCACTATAAGATGTTATTACTTGTTAGGTTAGCTAATTACGTAATAACTTAAGACAGAAGGACCCTTAAGTAGGAATTGAATAAATTAACCGACTTGGTATTACATGGATCTCTCAACTTTTTACGGTAGAAGAACTGAGTTGCGAGACTTGGTTTTTTTTTACAAGTTTTGTTTTTGATGGCATCTCATTTCTTTTTGTAGATAGTTCTACTTTTTTTCCTTTTACAAGTTACCTTTGAAACTATTATATCTAGGTACCTATCTACACCTATTATTCCATTACAATATATACAGGTACATTGATTCATTCACTGCAAATGTAACTTTGTTATACAGGTTCAGTGATTCATTAACTGCAAATGTAACTTTGTAATCCTATATATTTATATGGGATTACAAAGTTATTTATGCAGTTGATGTATCTAGAAAACTGGACCGAAATTGCAAAATATTTTAGTTTTTCCTTGATCTATATACTAAACACTAATTGTGTTCCAAATTTGAAGCTTCTATATCTGCTAGAAGTGCCTTAGAGTTTTGATGATCGGTCAGTCAGTCAGTGAGTGACGAAATTAGGAAACTTTGACTAGTTATAATTCTTAAACTACTGGTTCAAATTGAATGAAATTTGAAATATACCGTTTTTATACAATGCCTGCTTGGTTACTAAAAATTCAGGCTTCTAGCTTTATCCACAATGAAGTTATAGGGGGTCGAAAATGGCCTGAATTGCTTCGAGAAAAGGATGGTACGGCCGTGCCGCTTTTTTGCTCGACTTGGCGGGGGCACTGCCGTGCCCCCAGATGACACCTACCTACCTAATATTATGATGCTTTTAACAGTTTTATTTTTCTAGTGTTGTGGCTACATAAGGAAAATGATTTATTAGAAATATACTGTAAGACCGTTTTCGGTATATTGTCTCTTATGTTACCAATATGTATTGGTAACATAAGAGACAATTTGCATAGCTGATACAAACTACTAAAAACTAAGCTCCTCATAAAGTACAAAAAGTTATAATCATTTTAATCAGCTGTTACCGATGCTTCCATAATGAATTCTCGAAACACGGCCCTAAGCTTAGTTCGTCTTAACAGAAGCCCAAATTAACATGTCCCATATATCTTTATAACGTGTTTCATGTATGCTAATGTGCTTTTACGACGGCCACTCGCATGATATACAGTCCACATTTTCGTTATGATACCTGCTCGGTCGAGTTTTTATTAAAATGGGACTGGTCCATTGCAACCCAGGGCATTGTGTTTTGTATCTTGGACAGCAACGCATCGGTGATATTTTTAGTGGTAGTAAGGCAACGGTGACCATTTACGTCTGCTCGTTTGTCGGAAATGTATATAATAAGAAATCTATTTAGTTTCAAGATGGGGAAAAAATTAAACTTAAATTTTAATGATTGTAGTCCAGGGTTTGAGTTCTGGTCGGGGCATGTTTCATCTATTTAGGTGTCTATGCCAAAAGGAGAAGAGAGGATGGAGTTGAAATAGATGTTTGTAATGATGATGTAATTGAAATAAAACGTTTCATTTTTTTTAATGGAAATAGCCGGCAAACGAGCTGACGATCCACCTGATGGTAAGTGGCTATCGTCGCCCATGGACATCAGCAACACCAAAGGCATCACCGATGCGTTGCCGGCCAAGAAAGAGAGAAAAAAAAGAAAGAAAGAACTGGCTCTCAAGCCCCCAGCCGGAACAGGACGAGTCGTTTGGCGGCTGACTCATGCTCAAGGGTGGTAGCTATCCAGGCGAACCCCATGGAGAAATAATAATAGTAATAATGGTATTAATTAATAATTAAAATCAATATTACTAATATAATCCCTCGAGGGGTCCTACCACCAGCGGGCCGGATTTAGTCGCCTTTTACGACACCCATCCGGCGTGGGATTGGGGTTAGTATTCTAAGCCGCCCCAATACGGCGAAAATGGATTATGGGATTAATATCGAAGTTTCCTCACGATGCCGATGTTTTCCGTCATCGATACAAGTGATAATTAATTTCTAATGCGCTCATAACTTTGTAAATTAATAATGGCTGGAGGTATAACTATTGGTATACCTCCGAAGGAAAACTATTTTTTACTAATAGTTATTCTGGATGAAAAAGTATAATTAAAAAGCGACATTTATTTACAAATATATTACTCATTATAATTATAACAGGCCGGAAACACACACCTACCGTTACGTTAAAATCCAGATGAGTCCAGTATAATAAGGTGTCTTACACATCAGCTTTATAACTGCTCCTTTCGAGAATAAGTGTCATATAACGTTGGAATTCAGGGAACGCGTAATCACGTTAATCACACCGCAAGCGAATTTGAGCTTTGTTCGCTAAACATAGAGATAAAAACACCGCAAGTGCCTTCGTAACTAGCTTTTGTAAAACGTCACATAAACCTCACAGAATAATGAGCATTAGGGCCTGTTTAGACGGCGCGCTTTTAAACGCACTGAATCAGATAGGAGTCATTATGATTTACGCACGAACTTCCAATGTCGTCAAGCTTAGGAGAAATATTGAAATCTTCGTTTAATTATAAATGTTTTAAATGATTTTAGACTATGTTACTCGAAGGTTAGGATAAACACCAAGGCTAGCTCTTCTTGGGTTACTATAAATAACATTAATAAAATCTATACAAATAAATAAAATTGGAGTGTCTCTTTGTAATATAAAAAAAAACCGTTTTTTACTAAGTGCATTTGAATGGAAACAACATTTTTTACAATATTTGTCTATCTGTCTGTCTGTCTGTTTATTTCAGCTAATCTCTAAAATGGCTGGACCGATTTTGACGGGACTTTCACTGGCAGATAGCTGATGTAACAAGGAGTAACTTAGGCTACTTTTATTTTAGAAAAAAATAGTTTGTTAGGCGATACGAAGTTCGCCAGGTCAGCTAGTGTCTTATATCAATTTTACTTCAAAATTATCCATGACCATTGTCTTTCAGAAATGTCATCACAATAGAAATTTAAAATGTATAAAATGTATCAAACAAAATGCGCGTCTACCGCTCGCAATGTGAACAGATCGCAGCCCGGCGAAATGTGGAGTACGATACCGGCAATACAATGTAAGGGGTGTTAGGAGCTTCGCAAGTAGGTCGTATAAATTCAAAGCCATCCGGCTGTGAATGGCACGTAAACTTGGACGGACTCGGACAGTCCTTAATTGTAGGGTGGCCATGCTTTGGGATATTTTGGAAAGTACGTATAAAATAACGCTACACACTTAGTTATATACCCACACTAGGATTCCCAGTGTCATGGTTTCCATGGACAATACAAGACAATACATGGACAATACAAAACTTGGTTATCACTCCTATTATGAGTATATCCTTCACACCGGACTCAATTCAATTCAATTATTCGTATTAAGTACATTAAGGCACTTAGCCTGTATTAGGCATTCAAAAATATTGTCAGGACTCGGACAGAATATTTTAAAACCGGACACAAATTCGCTATGATGGTCACCCTGTTAAAGAAACAAAGTCCCGTAAGGTGATGAGCGACGCACAGAGCCTGCTTGTAATGAATGTTCGTCTGTCCTGCTTTACTGCTGTAGCGTCAGCACATAACGTAAAGAAATCTTTTGGGATTTGTTACTAAAAAAGAAATGAAGCATTTATTTAGCCAGCATGATTGTAAAATCCCTTTGACGACCCTGTAACTGTACCCTTGAAGGGTCCCGCGTTCGATTCCCGACCCGACCATTATGTGTCGTGGGTGTTAGTGATGAATGTAGTAAAGGTTTTAAACAGGTAACAAAAACTTCACAATCTTTATACCCGACTCAATCGTACCATGACTACTGGTTTTCAGTGCGGACTTTTTGCGTGTGATCAAGTCACCAACATGATTAAATGAGACGCTACAACCATCGATACTGGTTTTACGTGTGGTATTTTTTCTCGGGAGTTCGAACAGGTAACTTGTTTACTTGACTTTAACAAAACAATTGTCCTTTTGAGTCCACTTAAATCAGCACGAAAATTTAACAAGTGTGATTTCAATTGGCAATTTATTCAATCTCATTGTTAATATAACGAACTAAATATATGGTAGAATCAATAAAATATGACCTGCATAAACGTTTTGATAAAATAACTAGATGCTAGATAGATCAAATGATTTCGAATTTGGATAGCCTAACTCGAGATATACATAGGTATAGCTATCACATTCCATCATCAAATAACAACATCAAGTACGAATGTATTCCAAATTAAGTTAGTCAAGTCACAAAGCTTTTCTTTACTTCATTACTTTTATTCGATTGCAATTAAAAAAATATGTTGTCAAGTAATAAAGAAGCAGAAATCAATTTAAATAACACGGTGTATTCCTGAGTAAATACAACGAATACAGACATATAAAAACTGAAATGAGTTTAAACAAAAACCATTTCCAGCGCAGTCGGAAGGACAGAGGTGAACAATTTTCCTGGACTGCAATATTTCATAAGCTATTGTGCTAAATTCAAAAACTAAGGGGAAACCGGTAATAAAAACCCCTGTATCCACAACGAGACGAATATTTTAAAAGGGTGACTTCGACTATCCCGTTCGAAACGAAATCCTGTAAAACAAACGTTAATCTCTCCTTTGAACTTAATGCAGCTAAAATAAAAAGAAAAAAGATCGACAAAACTTGTTTCAAAGCCTTAACCTGTGGTGCGTTTCCGGGATCTTTCACCTAACGAGCCGATTTCAACTTTAACATCATGGAATTAGAATCGAAATTCCATTGCGCGTTGTTGTAAGTGAAATGCAGGAGTAGATAACAGTTTGTATTTGTGACTCTAATGTTTAGATGATTAAGTCTAAAACTGTTTGCGATGATGTTTCTTTACGGGTGGTAAGGTGTTAGTTGTAATATGTTTTTGATGACTTTTTAATTCCGAACGCGTGTGAACCTCGACTCTTGCGCACTAGGTGTGAGGTTTTCATTTTCATATATTGTCCTGTTTGAACGCTCCGGTGCCTGTCTTATTAGTTATTAGTGGTTAATAACTTAACCAGCCCTTTCATGACGTTAACAACTCGTAATGTGTGAATTTTGTTACCTACGTGAATAAATGAGCGGTTCCCCGACGAACTCTTGGATGACATAATCTGATTTGTTACCTGCAAAGAAAAGAACAGAATGTTAAGATCTTCAAGAAATTAAATGTTATCAGCTATTTATGTTATAATCTGAATTTTACCAAGAAAAAAATAACCGACTTCAAAATAACTCAAAAACTACTACACTCAAAAACAACTACAGATCTAGCTCAAATTTAAGTGGGATCACATGATAAGCACCAGCTTTTGATTAAAAAAAGAATCATCAAAATCGGTTCACCCAGTCGAAAGTTCTGAGGTAACAAACATAAAAAATAGAGTCGAATTGAATCTCCTCCTTTTTTGAAGTCGGTTAAAATAGATCCAGTTGCTGATTTGGGGAAATAAGTTTCAAAGGTAATTATGAAAATAGGTAGGTAATTATACAAAAATCTATCAAACCTTGTATTTTATACAGTAACCCTCTCATTCATAAAAAAACTATAAAAATCAAAAACATAAGCAGAGTTATAAAAGGCTAATAACGTGTTTTGTTTCTTTCACTCTTATGAAAAACGACAAAGAAAAAACATATTATTACAGCGCAACAGTACCTTTATTTTTAACCTTAAAACACGCCCTAACCGTGCTATTTTCGCGACTATCGTTAAGTAAACACCACTTAAAACGAAAGCCCATCGAGTTTATTACCAAACAGAGTGGCGCTAGTGTCGCACCTGCTGCCAGTTTTCAAACCGTACCATAATCCTTCAATCTAGTAAGTAAACAAGATTGTTTGCGTATCACTTCCACACACCTGACCCGTTTTGTGATCGGAGAAGAAATATTTCAATATCACTACGGAGAAGGGAGTAAATAATCGATTTAAACAACTCAAGTTTCGTACTAACAAACTGTACATAGCAACTACTTCTCAGAATCTAATTTTGTTTAACTCAGTATTGTGTTAATACTTAAATATTTTTCTATAGACCCTACGTTCTTTTTCCGCTAAGTTAAATACACTTAAATAAACTTCGTAATTAATTACATTAAATTACATTGCTTGGATACAAGAAACACCAGTCTACTCTAGTGATCTCTATAAATGAGCTTTTTATAACAACTTTAAATCTATACTAATATATAAAGAGGAAAGATTTGATTTTATTATTTGCATTGAATAGGCTCCGAAACTACTGAACCGATTTCAAAAATTCTTTCACTGTTGGGAAGCTACACTATCCCCGAGTAACATAGGCTATTTTATATTTAAAAAAAAATTAGGGATCCTTAATAAAACTCCAATAAGTTGTAAAAAAATAAGAAAACCGGAGCAAAGCGAGGGCGGTTACTCGTATTAAATATACTTAAATTTCAAATTCTTTAGTCTATTTCCATTACCAATTTTTTTTTTTTTTTATTATGGAAATAGCCGGCAAACGAGCTGACGATCCACCTGATGGTAAGTGGCTATCGTCGCCCATGGATATCAGCGACACCATAAGCATCACTTATGCGTTGCCGGCCAAGAAAGAAGGAGGAAAAAAACCGGGCAAGTGCGTGTCAGACCACGTGTAATGTAGGGTTCCGAAGTACTAAGTTTATCGATTATTACTCATTAACTAATATACTTATGCTAACATAGCATAGTTCCTTGTAAATTCATCATATAACCTATTTTTAAGAGTTGTTTTACTTGTCCAATTCCAACCGTTTAGCCGTTTGGGGGGGGGGGGGGCACTTGACCCTTAAGTAAAACTAGCTCTTTAAAGCCAAATATTTCGCAACGGACCCCTCCTTGTCGAGCTCTAAACGCGGGAACTTCTTAAATGTAAACAGCATAGTTCTTGTTTTCTTGCATATAATGCAAAAAACGCGAGTAAAGCTATGCAACTGCTAGTTATAGTAGGTACTAATGTTAGTTATAGTCTGGTCAGGAATACTAAATTGGATTTATAATATTTTTAAACCTAAGAAGGTCGTTTCTAGTTCAGATCTCCTACTATTTATAATAGTAGTGGATAACCGACGCAAAAAAAAACTGTATAGAATAAGTCCAAAATGTAAAATGTGCCTAAATGCATTGCCTTTCATATCAAGACATCCGTACAAAGTTTTTTGTGTTTAATACAATATGTCATCATACATTTTTTAAACGAACTGGCTAGTATCAATAAGGAACAAGAGATTCCAACTCCAGGTTTCGGCTGGAATCTTGGAAGCCATAATCCTCCAATCTACGGAGCAAACATGGCTGTTTGCACATCGCTTGTCGTTTGCGAGATTATTCGACAAGCGCTCTTCCGAGAATCACTTCATAACTTGAAAGTTCTATCGTTTAATAACCGTATTTAATAATTTTAAATAACTGGAACTGTGTTATTCTTTTTAATAGAGAATAGTTCTTTCTCTCTTCTTCCTTGGCCGGCAACGTATCGGTGATGCCTTTCGTGTTACTGATAAAAGGGGGGGATGGAAATCGTACATTATGATCATCAGGCTAGTTTACTGGTTTGTCAGCTTTATGCAAAGGGGCCATCCATAAACGTCACAAGTTAGAGGGGAAGGGGGGGGGGTCCTAAATTTCGTGACGTCACATTTCAAATTGGAATAATTAGTATGTATAGGTAAATATTAAAAAACAATTTAATGGAAATAAAACTCATTTCGGAACTTCTGTTTTGATTTAATAATTTCTAGGTGTAAAATTTAATATTGTGTGAAGTCACGCTAGGGGAGAGGTCGCACAAATGTGACCAGCTGTGACAAGGAGGCAGAGGGTTCAAAAAGTCATGAAATTAGTGTGATGTAATTTATGGATGGACCCAAAGTGTTGATGAATGCTATGCAAATCATCCCCTTTTTGAATCCAGATGTTAGGTGTTGACTGTTTGTCGTCATATAGATATGCATGTCCAAGCCTGCAGAAGATGATATAATATCTTCCATTCTTCTGCGAAGAGTGTTTGTATAAGTGCGTATGTAAGTGTGTATGTAAGCGTGTGCGTAGGTGTGTGTGCGAGAGAGAGAGCAAGATATTAAAGGCAGAGATAATGGTATTGTAATTGTTGTTATTTTTACATTGAAATTAATAATGATCACACGAGACGCATGTTGATTTAATTAATAAGCTCCGTTGACCGCTCTCATTTCACTGCAATGATGAAACGAGAATCCATCCGACTCATGTTTCTTTAACGTTTTAATGCGTAAGTAAATAATTGTCACATACGGTTCGTATTCGCTGAACTGACCACCCAGATATGAAGAACAAACATTGTACAATATCCAACAGTATATGTACATATATTTCAATTTTCTTGGTATTAAAATAATACTGCTACAGGAGTGTCGTGTTTGACGATTTTATGTTTTTTATTACTTATTTGTCCCTGCAAAATATCTTTGTCTTTTTTGATCCCACTAAATTGATCTGTTCTCGCGGGATTAGAGATAATTAATAAGAAATAATCGAAGTTAGCCTTTGTTTTAAAATGTTTTTAATTTATAGAACAAAAAAGAACCCTGAAGGACAAATATCGTAATAAAGAAATTTTATAATAATGCCTAATAAATTTTATTTGCAATTATTTCGGAGTAAACCATGTACTTAAGTTTATTTGGTTTTTAACAAAGCGAACGAGGGTAGTTTATAATACTTTCTAGTTTCTACAATAACAGGAAATTTACTTTATAAATCATTGACTTTAAATATCACATTATGTCATATTGTACCTTAACAAAGGCATTGCCCATCAACGCGAAAAAATCTGCTGCTGATAAGAATGTGCCTTATCTATGTGAAGGGGAAGGGAGCACTTCACTAGATTACTTTATCCAACACAATACACATTGTGGTTCCCGATATTTCTGGTTATTTTGTAGGGTACCTTCTAAAGATTCACATAATGTTCCCTTAATTCCTCAAGAATCCTATCATCAGAACGTTTGATAAATATGAGACCAATTTTGAAGTAAGTATATCCTTTTAGATAAAAAAATATGTTCCAAATCGGATGATAGATGACAGTCCTGAGGTCACAAACATACGAGTAATTATTTTTTTCTTTTTAGAGTTAAACTCCTTATCTATCAATTTCATATTTAAGCCCACGGTATGACATTGTATGGGGAGTAAAATCAAGTAATTTCCGTTACGTTATGCGTTGTTTGTAATTTGTAACACAGAATCAAGATGGCGTTGGATGGCTGATCAGTAACAACGCCATCTAGTGGTATTATTAATCTTGGTACATTCTATTCTGATGATGTCAAATATCATCATCATCACCACCATGGCATTAAACTCCAGGTCATGCGTCGGAGCAAAGCGTTAGTGATGTCTTTGGTGTCGCTAATGTCCATGGACGACGATAGCCACTTGTAATCGAGTCGATCGTCACTTCGTTTATCGACTATTTCCATAAAAAATACACCAAATTGAGAACCTCCTTTTTTTGAAGTCGGTTAAAACAGACATGTTAGTACTTGTACCAAGTCCAAGGCAAGTAGGTACATGTAATAAACCATTCAAATGGGCGGCATAACCCATATGTTTCCGTTAAAACAAGAGCCGTTGGCAACATCGCCCGGTCTCGAGCGGGGGAGGCGATTTCAAAGACTTGATGAAAGCTCTCGACGTATTGGAGCTTAGGGCTGTCACAAACTGGTTTTAGATTCGTAGTGTTTTAATTTCTAGTGGGGAAAATTCAAATTTTGACCGGCCTGTCTTAGACAGTAGAAAATTGGTATATAGGTATTTAACTTACACGATAACTCGCCGATAACAAGGTATGAAGACACAAAATTAAACTAACACTATCAAACTGTTTTCCAATTCAGGTGCAATATGTTGTAACATCTTTTATTTTATTCAGAAATGCGAAAAGTATTTTTGTTCCTGGATCAGATTTGATAACTGGCTTATTTTTACGTTACATATATTGACTTCAAACGAAAAAAACGTTTCTAATTTAGATTCTCAGGAAAAAACGAATCTATTCAATGCAATATTCATTGATGTAGAATACCAATAATCAATTTTTCGTAATTTGATTTAACTGAAACTGCATTATAATATCCGCGAGCACGATTGATTTTAATTTCTGCTCAATCAAAATTGAATTTTTTGACGATCAGTCATATTATGTTGCCAAAAATACTTTATAGACAACGCATTTTGGCACAGCCCTGACACTCGTTGAAGAAGTCAGGAGCTCTTACGTCCTCCGCGGTTGCAAAATTCACTCCCTCAGGTCACTCACCCCTCTCATTATGCGATAATGTCATTCCCGACAGAATGACAATTTTTTGCAACGTAACTATTTTATTTAGGTTATTTGATTATGATTTTTGAACCAAATGTCAACTTAGGGGGCGTCCATAAATTACGTGAGGTGTTTTTTTTAATTTTCTGTCCCTCCCTCCCCCTCTGGTGAGATGTTGTGAGATTTTATTCAACCCCCTCCCCCATCCCCCAATCTCACGTGAGATTTTTCAAAATGTGGGTTTCTTACGTAAACGCGTTGGATTGTTATTGTAAAAAGAAAAAAATATATATTGCTTCGTGCTTTTATTTACGACTAGTTAAGACTAGTAATCAATATTGTTGAGAGTTTAATAATTATAAGTGTAATAAAAATTTAACTTAAGCATGTACAATCTGGATTAAATGGACCAAAATAGTATATTTTTTTTTTGTTTCAATCAGAAAAAAAATTGCGTGATATTTGCCGAGACGCCCCCTCTCTCCAACGTAAGATTAGATGAGATTTGACTCGACCCCTCCCCCCCTTAAACATCTCACGTAATTTATGGACGCCCCCTTGCCAGTGACAATAGGCTAAACTGAAAGGTATAGCGGAGGTTCCTTAAATTCAAGTCTTGACTAGGGCTGTCAAAATAACGTTTAGTGAAGGCCTGTTTAAGAGCAAAAGGATATAATATCCTAGCATCTAAGGAGACACTTGCTTAACCAAGAACAATAAGCTGACGTTCCACGGTAAATGGACATCACCATCCAAGGATATCCAATGCATCATTACCGCGTTACCGAGAGACCAGCTTACTGACTCTACAGCACTGCAACTATTGTTCCAAGACATTATCTAATTTCTAAGGTAAAGAACAATTAGGTACTAAGAATCAAGAATTTTCCTATGTTAACCTAACCTTAAAGATCGCCGAAGCCTTTCATATTTCAAAACAATACGATTTAAATGATGTTCAACCTTTGTATATTTATTTTAAATAGGTAAACATTACCTACCAGTTACATCTTAAAACATCTGTCAACACAGTATTAATAAAATGATAACTTCTACAACAGCTAATATAGTAAGGCCCTTTAACGTAACACGTGTTGTCCTACCGTTATTACTATTAGACAAAACATCGAACAATCTCGAGCTACTAAATCATTTTTCCATATATCACACAACGAATAAACGTCGGAGGCTGACAGAAAAACAAATAACGTAAGAAAAATTAACCGTACGCATCTCATAGACTAACGGGGAGAAGAGATGGTGCGTAGGAAGATAATGGTTGAGGTGTGTGTCTATCTCTCTCTCTCAATAATTGATATAGGTACTGACTTTTGGAATATCTCAAACATTAAATACAAAATCCGAAGGCTACAAATATGAAATAATACGACAAAATTACAAATTCATTCATATAAAATACAAATGTCATAACTGAGTACTCATAAAGTTTTAATTTTACCGCAAATGAACTCCGTTTTTGACGTTTTTAACTATGGTTACTTGAAAATTTTGGAATTCATATTGCATTTATATTTCCTTCTATTTTTTATGTTATCTACTTCCAAACAAATATAATATATATTCCAACAAATACACATATGTCTTTAACATGAAGATAAGATTTATAAAAAAAGTAATGTACAGATGTTTTGTCGATTTACTCACAAGTTAACATTCTCCATACGTATAATTGTACACCCTATGGGGATTCCAAACTCCGTTCTGATGCTTGCTTTGTTGTTTGAAGTTTTGCAGTCCTGGAACTTCAAAACTCACTAATAGCGGATTTCAGATGGCTTGTTTTAAGCTTCTGTAATCCAGTGCAAAACAGAAATGCTATAGAATCAGTCATTAGTAGAAATTATCTTCGAATGTTGGACGATAAATAGGTATAGAGATCAGACTACAAGGAAACCTAGTCGTAAATTAGACCGAAACGGAAAATACTTCATTTAAATCACGTATTTAGTTACACCGATTCGATCATAATTAATATGAGAAAGCAAAACAGTTTAAACCCCAAAGATTATTTCCTTACGCTCCATCTATTCTCATCCCATATCTATGACACGTCTAATAAGATCATCTATTTAAAAAAGCTCGTCAAAGTGCGGTGTCGTATTGACTCAGTATTAATTACAAAGACACGTCGCGGTTTGGGCATAACTATTAACAGGACAAATTCGAAGTTCCGTTGGCAGGACGCCAGCCATGGCTTTCGCTGATAGATGTTTTTATGGAAAGTGGTGAGGGAGCACAATTAATTGTAAGTGTCCGTTGGTGTACGCTAACACAGCTGCAATTTTTTTGTTGACATACATAAGCACATACACAAACGTACACACACAGAGGCGTTTTTTGTTGAACACAACACTTGACCCGAATACAAAGATTTGTAGTCAGGTGTGGAATCCAAGATCCCTTCGCAGACAGTCACTACCAATAAGGCTTCGGGATAATCAATCAATCGTAAAGCTTCGTAACTTAGGCAAAGCTTCGTAGTAACGCTTCTAATGTTTGATGTATCGCTTTGCAATAAACAAGTAACTAACCGACTATTTCAAGGAACTAATAAAATAAGACGCGATAAATGGACGTCTAAATATGGTGAAGGTTCGTCAGTCAATTCGTTGCATGTATTAGATTGGTAAAACCAAAATAGAATTTCGGAATCGACAGCAAGGGTTCCTAAGAGTTAATTTCAAACCAAGTCTATCAAAGCTACAAAAAGTATTAATTCAAAGGCTCGGAGCACACGCGCGCATTAACTGTAAAACTATTAACAGGGCTTTTGAAATAGTTTCCTTGGCCGGCCGCCAGGAGCGCTGCTCGCCGTGATAGATCGCGCTGCCTTGCATTTGACACGGTTGTAAACAAAAATAATAAATAAGCGTTCAGTGTACAGAACTCAGCGTATTTCGGATGTAGGTATACGATTTTTATTTCGGTGAGTTTTATTGCTTTACGTAACATCAGCGAGGTTTATCGGCGGTCGACGATGTTTCGCCGATGAGGGCGCGACGCGACCTCATTCAATAATGTCATAAGACAAAGTAATTGTTTGATCAAAGGGACAAACTTTTGGCTTAGACATTGTTTGCGGAGATATAATCTAACCATCCTATAGCTTGGGTAAGTTTGGTCAAACCGCTGTACGACGATCTGTCAACAGGTTTCAACTGATCGTTTGTCGAATATTCCACATTAAAAATATTCTAATAATGATAAGACAAAGTTAAATATTCTGAATTTTACCAAGAAAAAAATAACCGACTTCAAAATAAGTCAAAAACTACTCGTCAGATCTAGGCTCTTTAAGCGGGACTACATGACAAGCACCAGCTTTCGATAAAAAAATCATCAAAATCGGTTCACCCAGTCGAAAGTTATGAGGTAACAAACATAAAAAAATACAGTAGAATTGAATACCTCCTCCTTTTTTGAAGTCGGTTAAAAAGAGAAGATAATGTGGGTTGCATTTTAATTTAGACCTCCAGTTTCACTGAGCTGTGATTCCTATGAACTATGATATCTTCCGAATATTTATAGCAATAAAAACAATTAGAATTTAAACTTAAATAATTGGTAAGTCTTTTCATATTACGTGACATTTATAGTAAAATCTCGTTTTCCAGGGTAGGCGGGATGTTTGGAACATATTCCATCACGCTTCTTTAGAGCAGAACAGTAGTCAAACCTACTGTCTGAAGTTCTTAAGCCCCCGAAGCATGAAAGCTTAAAACAAGGCCCTTACTACCAAAGTTACAAGTAATCAGTAAAATTACTCTCGTATTAGTAATCAGAAGTTAATTCCGAGTTCAAAATTAATGAATCATTCAGTCCTATTCTAATTTGATTAAAGTTACCTCACAGACAAATACATAATGTTGCTGAGTAAGTTGGGAGCCTAAATTTTCAGTATGCATCCTACGAACTTTGTAGTAACTGTCAAGAGCATTCGGGTTTATTTTAACTCCGAGGATGTGAGGGTTGTGGCTTCACATGGTTACCTAACGCTGTGCAAATTACATTTTAGAACGGTGGTAGCAAACTATCGACATTTGATAAATTTAGGCTAGAAACAAGACACAGTATCGCAAGGTACATATACAATGTTGCTGTATGAACTTATGAATGTATGGAACTGTATGAATTACTCCCATCTTGGAGTCCAAGCTAATGTGGTGGTAGGGTTTTTAAATGCTTGGTTAGCTACCATTCTCCGTCGTGACACCTTACCATCAGGTGGTACCTGCCTCATGGATGTTATGTTTTAGAGTAGTAATTATTAGGTAAGTGTTAAAAATGAAAATAAATTTTGAAAATTAAAGACGCCTGAGCTCATCGATTTTAAACCTGAGCCCCCGTGCGGGAAACCAACCGACGTTCAGAACTTCAGACTAAAAGCGTCCTATAACTAGTTCTATCGCTGTGCTAAAAGATTCTCATTAGCAATCAACCGTTAAATGAATAGACTAAAAATCCATAAAAAACTATTACGTAGGTACTTTATATCTTTTTTCTCAAGAAGAGCGTAAGCAACATTATTTAAAACAAGAAAGACAATAATTTAAGTGTGCACATGTAGCTATAACTCGCTTTAAAAACTTACACAAAACCCCCTACACCGTTGTTTCGTACGATTTACCCAAAATTTATACGAAAAGACGGCGCCAAGTAATTTCTTAATACGCAGGCCCACCCTTATGTACCAAGCTTAATATTCCTAAGTACACGTCATCATTCGTTGTGCTCTTTAGGGAAATAAGTCGTCCTTTGCCACCATTTGCGTTGCCTTTCTATGTTATGTTACGTCGGAACAGAGATTGAGTACTTGGATTCGACTTTGTATTGTTTTGTTAAATGCTTACATGTTGATGGCGTATTTTTTGTTTTTATTGTGAACAATGGTTTATCCAACTAATATTATAAAAGTGAAAGTTTGCGGGTGTTTGTTAGTCTTTCACGTAAAAAGTACTGAACAGATTTTCATGTAATTTAACACATAGTTAAACCATGATCTCGAATAGGACATAGGGTATATTCGACGTTAGAAAGCAAATAGTAACCCGCAAAGATCAAATTGTTCATCAGAGCCGAAAAACTTTTTGATCTCGCGAAAAAAATTCATAACTTCCCTATATAGTACAGAAGCTACGAATTTTTTTCTGTTTAGTACAGAAGTTATGATTTGCTTTCTAGCGTCGAATCATCCCGGAAAACGAGGGCAAACCGCGGGCTGAGTGCTAGTCTTACATAGTGTCACCTACTGTCTGACAGAGAATGCCTGCACGACCTAAACCAGTGAAACTAGGTACAAAACTATACAGAAAGAGGTTCCTTAGTCAGTGGAAGCAATAACAAAGGGTTATTGATAATTTATCCGCTAAAGGATACAACATCTATTAAAATTCCAATATTATCGCGGATGAAGTCGGGAGCACCTGAGTTAATAAATTAATTAGTAAATAGAAAAGTATGGTGATTAAAAGTTTCAAAAGGTTACAATGTTTTATCCTTCTATACGATATGTTATTGTAATAAGTTTTATGTTATTATAATAAGTTTTTCGCAAAAAAGTTTTTAAATGATTGGTATCATTTAATCATCAATCAATCAGGTAACATATCAAAACGTCTATTACATCTTTTATAACAAGTTATCAGGTCATGAGATTTGCCCCATGCAATGCAGTACTCATTAACACAGCAGTTAAATAATACCTTGTGAAAAATAAACGTGTAATTCAGTCATTGTCATAAATTAATAATAATATCCCGTTTAATTTACAACACAAGCGCCGGTCGTATCCAAATAAAATACGTGTTTCGAATTTTCCTATTCTCCAGAGAAACCAATGTCCCTGGCTTCTAAACCTTAAAATGAACAAAGGAATCGATTATAAACAAAATTAGAACCTGCTTTACTTAAATTTAAGTTGTATGATTTTTAATTAAAAGAAACCATTACATTGACGATAGCCTAGTAATCCTTAGTTTCCAAAGTGGTCCAGGTGAACCCCCAGGGGTCCACGGGAGACGCGACTGGGGTCTACGTTGGCGTGACAAAAAAAACTATTAATCAATTAACCAATCAATTCTCAGCAATCAATTCAGCCCCCTCGGATTGATTGGGCCAGAGATGACATTTAAGAAAAATATCTACAAAACTTCGTTTCTGGGTTTATTTTATTAGTGTTAATTATAGCTGTATGTCGGTCCCATTTGTGTAGGTTTTTATCAAACAGAATCTTATTGCGAGACAACCTTGAGTAACTGCCTTGCGAATGTCTAATCTTTTTCTAATCTTTCGATTTTCATATCGCCTAAGAAACTATTTCTTTTTTCTAAAATAAAAGTAGCCTAAGTTATTCCTTGTTACATCAACTATCTGCCAGTGAAAGGCCCGTCAAAATCGGTCCAGCCATTTCAAAGATTAGCTGGAACAAGCAGACAGACAAAAGTTGTAAAAAAGCGGCCAAGTGCGAGTCGAACTCGCCCATGAAGGGTTCCGTAGCAGGAAGTAACATAATATAAAAGTTCTTGTAGTTCGTTGTAACTTTGATCGAGGTAAATTGCGGTTTACGATTTATGACGTATTAAAAAAAACTACTTACTAGATTTCGTTCAAAACAATTTTAAGTGGAAGTTTGCATGGTAAAGTACATAATATATTTTTTTTAGTTTTATCATTCTCTTATTTTAGAAGTTACAGGGGGGGGGACACACATTTTACCACTTTGGAAGTGTCTCTCGCGCAAACTATTCAGTTTAGAAAAAAATGATATTAGAAACCTCAATATCATTTTTGAAGACCTATCCATAGATACCCCCACACGTATGGGTTTGATGAAAAAAACATTTTTGAGTTTCAGTTCTAAGTATGGGGAGCCCCCAAAATTTATTGTTTTTTTTCTATTTTTATGTGAAAATCTTAATGCGGTTCACAGAATACATCTACTTACCAAGTTTCAACAGTATAGTTCTTATACTTCCGGAAAAAAGTGGCTGTGACATACGGACGGACAGACAGACAGACAGACAGACAGACAGACATGACGAATCTATAAGGGTTACGTTTTTTGCCATTTAGCTACGGAACCCTAAAAATGTAGTTTTGGTATAGTACCGTGTATATATTCAAATGCACTTAGTAAAAAGCGGTTATATTATTATTACAAACAGTATTTATTTGTATAGATTATATACACCATTGATTTATGATTTACGATAATAGAATCAGTATATTAGCCGTATGGACTGTTTTGCTCCTTATACGCAGTCACTCTCAAAACTCTTATAAGGATACGTTACGTGGTGCGTATACGGTGTACACCTACGTTCGAGATGTAACCGACATCACCTGTTCCAAGGTGCCACTAATGCTTCAGACGCAAACTAATCGTGAAGTACACAAAGTTTGCACTGGTAGGGTTGCCAATCAATGTTTTATTAAAACTTTTGCAATAAAAATAAAATCTATACAAATAAATAAAACAGGAGTGTCTGTTTGTAATATTAAAATAACCGCTTTTTACTAAGTGTATTTGGATGTATACACGGTACATGTACCAAAACAACATTTTTTACAATTTTTGTCCGTCTGTCTGTCTGTCTGTTTGTTCTGGCTAATCTCTGTAATGGCTGGACCGATTTTGACGGGACTTTAACTGGCAGATAGCTGATGTAACATGGAGTAACTTAAGCTACTTTTATTTTAGAAAAAAAAATAGGCGATACGAAGTTCGCCGGGTCAGCTAGTTTTGTTTAAACTTATATATAAAACCCGTGATAAAAAAGAATAACTGTTTTGGATGGGTTACTAAACTTTGAAGCAACCTTCCAACACTGTGTTATAGAAAACATTTTTCATCATAGGTAAAACAAAAATGTATTAACACTTAGTACAAATTCCATTTTCGTAGCAAAAACATAATTAAATTGCTCTCACACCAAAGAGCCTTTGTGTTAACTAAAATATTATTGTTGTAAAAATGATGTGTGCTGCGCGTCCTTTCTTGTCAGAGGTCGCAGTACGATTAAATACAATTTCGGGCGCTCCCGAGTGCCCTCTAGCGCTTCCGGGAAGCCTAGCGACTTCCGGCGCCCGACTTCCGGTGGGATACCGCGGTTATTTTATACTTTTTTGAAGTGCTCCTTTCAGAATGCCTTTTTATCCTGAAAGTTCTGGGAAAGTTGGTCGAGAAAAGTGCCATTTTTTCTATATAAAAAAGAAACTACGAGTCTTTGTTCTGAATGGTATTAAACCATACTAATAATAAATCTGAAATAATTTTCAGAAGTAATTCTGTTACGGAGACAATAAAAACTATAATAATTTTATTATCTTCACATAATGTTATTGTGAATTACGTACTTGAAAACAGAGCTGTAAGCAGAAATGGAGTGAACATTAATTTTAACAAACTAATTAATAAACTGAACGTTTTTCTGCATTTTCAATTAAGTCGTTGAATTAAGTATTACTATTCCCGTGAGTAATAACAGTGAATATATAAAATATTTACAACTAACTCGTTTCTAGTGTACTGTAATTGCCTTTCCTTTTTTTTAACCGACTTCAAAAAAAGGAGGAGGTTCTCAATTCGGCTGTATTTTTCTTTATGTTTGTTACCTCAGAACTTCGGACTTGGCGAACCGATTTTGATGATTCTTTTTTTAATCGAATGCTGGTGGCTGCCATGTGGTCCGATATAAATTTTATTGAGATCTGACAATGGCATCTATGATAAAACCATATAAGTCTTAAATTTGTATTAAGTAAGCGCGACAAATGGACGAATAAATCAATATCACGCCAACCGATTTCGATGATGCTTTTTTTAATCGAAAGCAGGTGCTTGTCACGTAATCCCACATAAATTTGAACGAGATCTGACAAGTAGTTTTAGAGTAACTTTGAAGTCGGTTATTTTTTGTTAGTAAAATTTAGATTATTAGAGATAATATTAGAATAAAATCATAAAGAAGTGTTCGGTTTCATAAATCTCATAGACCAATGGATTAACGAACCAAAAATTGTTTTAAAACTGGTAACAAATGTTTTGTTCGGCTTCTCATCTGACGAAGCAAACAAAGAAATCTCTTGGCAATCTTGAAAACCTTCCACCAAGCCCTTATCACCGTCGAACAAGACTCAATTTGAATAACAAGGAAAGATTCTGAAGTTGTTGGATGTGAAAAGTTTACGTGATTTTCAACCTTGTTTCACTGATTTTATAGTTATGGCAATTGTAAACAACGTGATGAACGGTAGTAAGCCACATGGTTGCCTAGTTAACATAATATATGGAGAGGATTGTTTAAAAACACAAGACTGACAGACATTAAGTGGTCCTATCGTGAAGGATAAACTGTTGATTGGAAACTTCCTTCTGCGCCGAGTTTTATAGACCCTTAATATTGCATTATTTCGTGTGTCTGTTCTCCGGACTATAATATTCAGATTTTAAAGGCGTTTATGTGACAGATAAATGGTTGTCCACGTGTTTTGAGCGTGTGATGTGGCGTGTCTAGAGGCAGCCTAATGGGTATTCAACTAAATTAAATTTTGACGTGTTTATATGGAGACGAAAATAACACAAGTAGCAGATGAGAAGGGTTAAATGTTTCGTCATCGTTGCAATCGTCTTAATAGTTTAGAAGTTTTTAGTCTACTAGAGATAGTTATGTTATTAATGTATTATTGCGTTTTGCATGTTCTATTGCGGGTGTTTGGAAGACTATAAAATTAAAAGAAGTATTTAGGTAAATGAAAATGATATGTTATACTTTTCACAAACTGTAAATTACTCAACGCAGAATTAGGACGGCTGACTTGAGAGCAGGTAGGGGTTGTTAGCAAGCCCCAAACGCCACTTCACATATTTCAGTCGGCACCTAATAAATTAAAAAGCGGCCAAGTGCGAGTCGGACTCGCCCATGAAGGGTTCCGTAGCAGCAAGTAACATAATATAAAAGTTCTTTTAGTTCGTTGTAACTTTGATCAATGTTTTTTGTGGTTTACGATTTATGACGTATTAAAAAAAAACTACTAACTAGATCTCGTTCAAACCAATTTTCGTTAGAAGTTTGCATGGTAATGTACATCATATATTTTTTTTAGTTTTATCATTCTCTTATTTTAGAAGTTACAGGGGGGGGGACACACATTTTACCACTTTGGAAGTGTCTCTCGCGCAAACTATTCAGTTTAGAAAAAAATTATATTAGAAACTTCAATATCATTTTTGAAGACCTATCCATAGATACCCCACACGTATGGGTTTGATAAAAAAAACATTTTTGAGTTTCAGTTCTAAGTATAGGGAACCCCCAAAATTTATTGTTTTCTTTCTATTTTTGTGTGAAAATCTTAATGCGGTTCACAGAATACATCTACTTACCAAGTTTCACCAGTATAGCTCTTATAGTTTCGGAAAAAAGTGGCTGTGACATACGGACGGACAGACAGACAGACAGACAGACAGACAGACAGACAGACAGACATGACGAATCTATAAGGGTTCCGTTTTTTGCCATTCGGCTACGGAACCCTAAAAACGGCATGTCACCACAATAGCTAACGCAGTATTATCATAGTGGCTTGAACATCGATGATTTTGAGGGTCCTGTGACTTGTAAGAATAACCCTTACCCATTGTGTAACGTTAAAAACTTACGATTGATTCGATAAATGAATCATTTTAAAGAAATATCCATGTCTCAATATTCACGTTAAGTTAGGAACGAATTTTTTCTATTCCACTTAGATCTCGTACTACTGAAAACTATTAGCATTAATCTATATTAATATATAAAGAGGAAAGATTTGATTTTTTGTTTGCATTGAATAGGCTCCGAAACTACTGAACCGATTTCAAAAATTCTTTCACTGTTGGGAAGCTACACTATCCCCGAGTAACATAGGCTATATTATATTTTCAAAAAAATTAGGGATCCTTAATAAAACTCCAATAATGTAACCCAAGGTGTAAAAAAATAAGAAAACCGAAGCAAAGCGAGGGCGGTTACTCGTGACAAATAAATGAATACTCTAGAATCTTTAGATGTACAGTTGTCACATCTGGATGGATAGACCTTTAGGTCATACAGGGTACACAGGGAGGAGACAAGAGGATAAGGTCAGGGTAACCTTAATATAAATGAGAAACTAAGTTAAGGTTTCACGCCAAACCACTAACCCGATCGGTCTGAAATTTTGCATACATATTGTGAAGAGAAACATATACCTACGGTCCCTATCCTGAAAAGTTTTATCAAAGCTTCGAGTAGGTATAAACAAAATAATTGCTACTGGTTAATTATTTTCTTCATAACGTTACCGATAAAAATGATAATGAATACGTTATCAATATAAAATAATAACGCATGATCATCACATATTTCTTATAAGCACTTAAAAAAAGAGCAATGTATGTAGACTAAAGTACCTACTGAATAAAAATATTTATAGTGTAAGTACTTACTAAGTACTTGTTTGTTCAGCTACAAAGTTATACAATGTATAGCTCTGTATAACTATGAAGCAAAAGTCAGTCTGCGAGAATGTTTGCCGTCTTTGGTTTGGAAAGAACAATATTTATCTTGAACTAGTTAGCTGTTCCTGAAAGGATGAAATACGGGGCATGAAGCCTTCCAATTTAGTCCTCGTGCATTTGTGAGGTTTGGTGCCACGAAAGCTATCATAATAAGTTGATTATCAGGTAACAGGTTGGTAGTAAGATAAGTATGAGTTATGACACCCTACTATGTGGATTTCGCGCCATCTATCGGTGGGATGGACATACATAATTGGGACATGAAATGGTTCAATACCCAGACAAATTATGATACTAATGTCTGACTTGAATTGTAATTGAACCCATAACTCACGGAATAGGTTTAGAACCCTATATTGAATAAGGTTACTACAAACTTAGCAGGATCGTCAATATGTCCATCAATCATCTTTAACTGTATATAAATGAAAATAATGGAGACTTCGCGTAATCAGATGTATACAACATTAAACTCAGTTTCGAAGTATAATTAACCGGTAATGTTGCTGAAAGTTGAGAAATTAGCCTAGGGTTTCGTAGTTAGAGCATTATTATTATTCAGCATAATTTTTATCTAAATAATGTGCTTATAATATGAAAATTTATGTAATAACTGGCTGTGCCCGCGACTTCGACCCGATCCCCTTATCACCTCTCCCCCCCTCCCCCAGGACCCCCCAAGCACCGGGAACCCTTATCACCAAGATGAAATATATATAGCTAACAAATATACACAAAAAAATCATTAAAAAAATACAGTCGAATTGAGAACCTTCTCCTTTTTTTGAAGTCGGTTAAAAATCGGTCGAGCCGTTTCGGAGGAGTGCGACCACAAACACCGTGACACGAGATTTTTATACATATATGTATGTATTAGATTTATTTCAAACATCCAATTCATTTATCGTCACAAAAACCCATGTTCTTATATCTCAACAAAGGAGGCATGATTGGCTACTCCAGCTAAAATTTCATATTAGAATGTATGGTAACTGGACTTGGCGACTAGCCACGTACATTTCAATACTTCGGCTACTTATGCAGCCTAAGATGTCGACAAGGCGTCCTGGTAAAGTATGTCTTCTACAAACTGCTGAGCTCTGGTCTCCTTACAATAAAAAGTGTTGACCGACACACTACAGATTAGTTTACTTCGAACATTTTAGACAATAGCATAGCATTTCAAGAACTACAACTCGAGTTTCTTAATCTGAAACTTTCAACAAGAGATACTTCTTATTATGACGTTTGAGTAACTTTGTAAGAAACTATCGTTACTGATGAGTTTTCATACATAGTAAAAAGAAAAATCGTACGGACATGTAAGTAATCCAATGAAGAAATGTTTAAAACTCCATTACAGATCTAGTTAGATAGTAACACATGGCAAATAAATCTTTAATTATCAAGATGGCAAGTGAATTCACGAAGCAACGAAGAACTAGATCCTGATAAAATACTTATGCAAATTGAGACTAGTCCGACTACAGTGCAGCGAAACACCAAGGAGGATTAGGGTTGAGAGCATAGGACTTAACTGGACGAAACTATCAACAAACAGGGCTGCCACACAGGCAATCTCCTCAAACAAAATAGGGATCGTCAGAGAAGTTATAATAATATGCAAACACAGATTTGAAAATATCCTAGCAGAGAATGGCGCTGAACAAACAATATTTAAATGAATAGATAAAAACAAAAGTATCGAAAACCAATTTCAGAAGGTACACTCCAGACCGTAACGGGGAGAGCTCACCTGACAATCTAAATAAACAAAAACAAAATTTCAATTTGAAAGACTTAACCAACCCTCCGCGTGCCCGAGCCTGAACGGGTCTCAACGTAAATCCCACTTTGATCGACTTCCCAAGTCCCGTTCAAGTGATTCCCTTTAGTTTCGTAGGTTTAGGCATTCCGGACGCATATTCCGACCCTCCTCGCTTTACCCACTAGTTAGTTTCTTTTTTAATATGCCCATACACTCACTAAAAACGTCGAAAAAGTTACCGTTGACGGGTAAAAATTGGCCGAAGCTATGAAACTAGAAATTTTCGATGACGTCGTAACGGCTAAATATACGCCATCCAACGACCCGAATGCGGTACATCTTCAGCATAAAAACGTACCCCACAGGTAGTAGGAAATCAGGACGGCTGTTAAACTTAATACGTGCCACATATCGATAACTGAACCATGAAAAGAGTGAAACGACTCATAAAAGCATAGCGTTGCTTGCGTTGCGGCATAAAACCCGTCGTATTGGATATCGCTAGAATAAAAGAGTCTCGTAAAAGTTGGGTTTAATAAAAATAATTAACGACTGAAATTCGAAGGATTACTTTTTGGATATGACATCAATCGCCGATTCATTAAGCGCACGGATAACAGACATATTCAATTAATTTTTTTGGAAAAGTTTCAATAGCGTGCCAGTCAAAAATGATTGTGAAATGGAATTTTGTTTTTTGATAAATGTTAGCAGAGATCGTCTACTTCAAAAATGAACGTGCTCCCACTAAATATTATTTTTACAACCTGTAAGTGGAAATGTTTATTTATAATTTATTTATAGTCATTTTTAAATTAGACGATCTATATCATGTTATGTTATAACTCTCAGCTAAGGTTTCCTCTTACGTAGACAATCCAACGCTGGAAAGTTAGTCAATCATTATCGATAACTCTCATGCCTTGGCCAGAAGAATTCAAACCCGACTGTTAAGTGCTAATCGAGAGACCTTTATATTTATTACATCATTTAGCATAAGTGTTTAGTGTCGTAACTTCAAGCATGACGGTGACGGCCTCAAGTAATTCACCGTCATCATCAATTATTTAGTCGATGTAAAGACACGCACGATCTATTCAAAACACTTTTACCCGTTTGCGTTCATTACAAAACCATTAACAAAAAACTGTTGCACAATATGGACTGGTAAAGATGGCCAACCTTTAACCTGCTTTGTGGGCGTTCCGGTGAGCCATTGTGATACTTCTGAGCTCCGTGTCATATTAATGATCCAAAACCGTGATGTTGCGAGCCCGTTTTATCGGCACCTCCCCCCTGGTTATGCTTCACGCGTGGTTTAATTCCCTACCTTGAACATAAGGCGTTTTTATTAAAATGTATGGTAAACAGATTATAATCAGTAACCCTATTTAGATTCCAATCTTTAGTGGATGGGTCTGCAATAGTTGTAAGTGGATTTAAAGTAACATTTGTGTTTTATTAAGCGCCAGCTTCACATTAAACATTAATAGTTTTATGTATATCTATTGGCTTTACAAAAGAAATTCCCTCATTATGATGAAAAGTGAAAACCTCATAAATATTATTGCTTCTACAAAATCTAAAAATATTTTTTATAATTACTATTCACAAATTAATCGGAAAGCAGCTTTAATAAATTTATAAAGAGAAAAACTTTACTAGCAGCATTATTTATAGCGTAAAACCGTAAAACTGCCTGACGCGTTGGTGACGCCCCCAGTGTTGCTAATGTCCATGGGCGGCGGTGATCACTTACCATCAGGTGACCCGTCTGCTCGTTTGCCTGCTAAAAGCATTAAAAAAAAAAACCGTTTCATACTTTACCAAAATGCCTTAACGTAATAAACATTGACGCACGATTAACATTGAAAACAATCACCTCATACATGCTCAGAAAACAAAATTTTAAACACATTTCTGAATTTAAATCCGCACTTGGATCAAAGACCATACAAACATAATGACAGCATAAAAGCTAGGTGATCCCTACGAGATTTCACGTTTTAAATGTAAATTCAAGTTCGCTCAAACATATTCCAAATGCAGTTCAATTCGCAAGAATGCTGTCCCGCTCTTTCACCCGCTTCGTTCTCTCACTTGATGCTGTTTCCATGAAGATTATGCAATAGATGGTTCGGAGATAATCTAATCGTTACAATAGCTCTTGAACTTTTGCATGGGGGCGTGCATCTGGTTCCAATGTATTCAATGCTTCGAATGTTCTATTTCCTGTTCCAATAACAACTTGGGCAATCTTGTATGTTACCACATTTGGTCCACTTGGTAGACCATTTCCTGTTGAATCGCTCATATTTTCCAAGATTTGTGACGATTGCGATTGAGAAAGTGTAACGTTTTAAAGAAGTGTTTATCCATTATTAAGCTGGTGCAACAATATACCTAATATTATAATTATGTATACATCTTACAGTACAGATTCTAGCATGTTCTCAAAGGCGTTCAATTATTACGCATTTATCAGTCTGACGATTAAGCCCTCACTCCTCACATTGACCATCTATATGAAGATGACCAGAACCGAGTCTAGCATTGGTAACTAACGGTATAACTGATAGTAATATTGTCAGTTATCCAATTTGATGATACCACGGCAAATTCACATTGATTGAACCTTTCAGTTAGTAAAACGCAACGGCTCGGTGTATCTCTAAATCTATTGCCGGCCTATAAATGAACGACAAAATATGATTCAATAACATGATCTGTTGATCGACCTATTTATTACTCGATCCACGAATTCGTCCAAATCTAGGGCGCAATTTCCCTTGTCGCAATTCAGTTAATCCTGGCCCGAATTACGCACATGTGCAACAAATCTGGCAACCATCGACCCTAATAAAAATTTGGATGATGATTATAATATTAGATTTAATGGTGTTATAATAAATTCAAATATAAAGCGTGCGGGGGATAAAGAAGAAAGGAAATAACATTTCAACGTATTAAAGATATCGAGGAATCTAATACACGAATAGCTATTTTTCAGGTGCTTTTTATACTAAGCACAAATTAACCAAATATATAAGCTTGCAGACTAACAATCACTTATACAGGTGGTAGAATAAAAAAATAAAAAGTGTATCAGTGATACCTATATGAATAAATGATTTTCAATTTGAACTTTGAATAATCTAAACAACTAATGGTAATTAACTAGCGCCGATGAATATTTTTTCCAAAAGTCATAACTCCGTAAGACATCTTTCCTCAAATTGAAGACCTTTTGCTAACATGCTGAACCAATTTTGGAGTCTTGTGTACAATAAATATAATTTATTAGCAGATGCAGATGGAGCGAACCTTATTAATCTTTACCGAACGATACTTTTAATGCGGTACTGTACTGTTTAAAAGCACTTCAGCATGTCACACCAATGACGCGTTATACAACCACATATAACATTAATATTACAGCACAAAATACTTGTTTTCACCACATCTCCTGTCAGCTTTGTATCTCGGCGTTTCCGGCGAGTACTTAGCGCTGAAATTTACGTGACAATGCATTTAAGCCACGTTCCCGCATCTTTATGTAAGTATTTTACAATGTAACGCACATTGCGTACTGTAGCAGCATTCTTCATATTGGTATCGAAGATATGTGGTCTATACACTTGGACTTTAGACTATAGATCGGCTTTCTCTTATAATAATAGTCCATGAGTCTTCTTATGATTGAGGAAAACTTGTCTACCAGGCGGCTTCGATGATGATTAAAGGTTGTACAGCCAAACTATATGTCAGAGATTCTTAGCGCCCGTCGTACTCCTATCAGACAAAACAACTGACATCTACTATAACAACATTCAGTGGCTTGATGTGAAGCACTGAAACACTTAATGGCGATAGCGACCATTCATTTCTTAACGGTCCATCGCATGAGATGAAAACAACTGATTCTCACCACAAAGGTAAATAAGACTCCTGATATCACATACTATGGATTACAAAGAGTTCAGTACAATGATTGATCGTGTGATTCGTGTGCAACCAGCTTAATTCCCAAGTCTCCAACAAGAGAACTGTTACGAGAATAACAGTACCCGTTGAAAGCTGACAAAGATATTCAGCCTGGTACCGTTTTAATTATCTTTAATGTCCAGTATTAAACAAGCCAGCTATGGTTGTGAATTACAAGAGTAGCTCGGTTCCATTGCTGCGATTATTACAGTTTTTTTCTCTTTTATTTTATATTTCTGTTCTCGTTTCGAAATTTCGCTTTAAGGGTGCTTCGTTCTTACTGGCTTTACATTCTGTAGTGTGGTATTTACTTAGTTATTTACTTAGTATAATGAACTCAGCTTGTTTGAGTTTGTTTTGTCAGTTTTGAGGTAATTTGCGTTTGTTTGTTTGTGTAGTAGATGATGTGAATGTATCGATTACTAAATATCAGTGAAACTCTAAAGAGAACTTGGATTACTATAAATGCAATTCATTATATCAAAATTCAATTTCAATCCAGATTTATTTCATCTTTGCTGATGATAGCCCAGAATCCTGCTAAAGCAAACCTTAAAAGTCTTTTTAAAATATCTTAATATAGGTACCTACATATTTACCAATAATTAAAGACATTAACTAATGACATAAGACTTCTAAAATAACGTTTCCTTAAATAACAAAAGTACAGCGCTGTTCAAACATTGTTCGCTGAACTTTCAGAAGGCTTTATAACCAAGTATCCTAAGTATCGAAGAAAAGCTGACAGGCGTTGACGTGAAAGTGTTGCTAAATCAGGACTCCGACGGGTGCTTTTACATTACACGATACGACACCGAGACGACAACGACTTGCAACGACGCAGCTTTACTTAGTTCAAGTCGCACTACAGTTTTAAAATGTTTTATAACATCACTTCACACTATAACATAACAGGTGTGGCAGCAGCTTTAAGCTCTACGCTACTCGCACACATGAAAGTTCACGTGTGTACAGTCAGCACAAGAGTTAGGTATTTAGGTCAAAATATAAAAACGTTCCGTAATGTTTAAATGTTAAATACTACCCATATAATTATTATGGAAGTAAGGTATGATTTAATTTAGCTAATAACGTAAACAATCTTTAATATTAAACATTACGGTATGCCCAAGGATATTATAATGTAAAAAGAGGTAAATATACACTAGCGCGCCGACGATGAAGAGCGTAAGAACAGGCAATTGACCATTCTGCTCGTAGTCGCTCTGTCAATACGCTCTGCCAAGACGATACGCATACTTTTGTTCTTGTCAGAAGTGCTTGACATTTGACATACAGCGTTAAAATAGCTTCGTGTATCATACCAATGTGATTGGTGTAGTGAAACAAAATATAAACGTGTGTGTGTTATAGCTCTTTTCGGAACAGATTTTTTGGTTGATTTGTAAGGTACATATCTATGTTTTTTTAAATATCATTGGGTGCCCTGTACACTTAATTATTTTGCTTTGTGTACACAATACATACAAGAGGTCGTTGTCGTGTCGTAGAATAAAGAAGCGGTCAAACCGAAACATTTAGCAACGCATCTCATAATGGCGCGCTGTTCACGCCACTTTCAACCTTAACCCCGTGACGTAAAGATCACTGATGACGTCTTTGTAAATTGAAACAGTGCTAATGTTCGTCGTGATGAGTGTTGCGAATTGTTACATGACAAGATAATGTAATACGAATTTCACTGTATAATGGTTGCCGCGTTTTCGATCGGAAACTTCGTTAAAAAATATCTAAGCGGCCGTGGTTGGAATATTTAGTGTTATTCTTGATTTACTTACTATTATATAGATAAATACAGAAGAATCATGAAGTCCCACTAGTAGTGATTTCGTCAAGCCAGAGCTCCTGACTTCAAATCCGATATTTATTTTTAGGTTTTATTGTAATTTATACCAACAAAAGTAATCTAATGTAAGAAAAGTATTGTTCCTAGTATGAAAATTGGCGCGTTAATTAAATTAAGGCTTTATTTTCAATTTATACAGAATTTGAAAATGACAATATTTTTTCTAATCAGATAATTAAATAGATGCATATTATTATGCATATTGTGCGAAGATCGCAGTGTGTTATAAAATTTTACAATTTCTTTATTATAATCTCATAGATGTCTTATTCCATTAAGCTGTCTAGAAGCAATCGCTTGTTAGCGATAAAGCCGTATTATATTATCGAAGAAATAGCATCCTACATTTTTCTGTGATAGTCCGCTATCAATAACGAATTTAAATTAATAATAAAATAGACAGGTAAACCTTCGCGATGTCTATAGCATAGGAAACATTTCAAATTTATCTTTAAAACAAACCCGCTCTTATGTTCGGTTTACACGTATTAAGTAGTTAACTAAATTTTATGTAAATTAATACGTGTAAACGGACAATTTAGTAGTTTAGTAATTTAGTAGTTAAGTAATCAAGTAGATAAGTAATTTAGAATTTTTTTCTATTTCCTGTTAAGTAGGTGGGCGGGGCTTATCACTTAACACGTTTGGACAGGCACTTTTAAGTTAAAATTTAGTAAAATGCTTAAGTACTTAAGTAGAATTGTATGAACTAAAGAGCTTTACTAAATTATTACGTGTGGACAGACACTAAAAATTATTCACTTAAAATTTAGTTAAAATTTACTTATCTACTTAACTACTTAACGTGTAAACCGGACTTTAGTGCGAAATTCTCACCATTCTTATCACATCAGATTGCCTTAGTACCCAGGGTATTGCGAACCATTTCTTAGGCCAATAGTGACCACGGGGCAATTTATTATCAAGATAAGATATATTTTAAGTAACCTATTCGATTTCGCATTTGGCTTATCGGAGTACGTCGCGGCGTCGGCGCATCCACTTTGTATGCGTTCGCGCACGATCAACGCGAAAGTAAAGATTTACGAGCTAACCTAAAAGCTGTGTAAATTGCCCATTGTTCTGTCCCTTTCGCACGTATGGCGCGGCGCGAAGGGTAAACGGGATGGTCTTTTCGGATTTGAATGTGTTTATGAAGTTTCGGGGAAGTCAAAGTAATTTGTTATAGCGTTGACAGGGTGGAGCTAAATGCTTGGGAAATGGTTTGTAATTTATGAGAATTCAGGGATTTGTGGCTGCCTACATTAGATGTGATGTAACTAGGATTATTTCGACATTAAGTTTATAATATTTCTTGGTATAATTACGGTTAACTCAATATTAATTTTAATAATCATAGAACAAAAATATAGAACTTTATTAGGTACAGTCGGCCGCAGAAGTAGCTTAACATTTTAGATTAATTTTTTAGATTAAATTTAACTTAACATATTACATTTCTTGAATTTGTCATAGATGTTGCTAGGAAACCGTCGAAACAGTTACTGTTACAAAGTACTAAAATGTCAAGCTACTTCTACGGCCGACTGTACATGCCGAACATTCATCGTTGTACCTACAACGTACTACATACATAAATGGTAATCTTTTAATAAGAGCCGTAACATAACTGCACATGTTTCATACATATGGTCGCAGCACGTGTGGTTTTATGAAAACAAACGGTGATTTATATAAATATGATATGAATTAAAACGATTAAGAAATAAATGTCTGAGTCATTTCTATTGTACTAACTAGTTCACCGAGTATAAAGGTCTTCACACATTACACCAATTTGACGTCATCTCTCTGATTATGATGATGACATTTTGTAAGCTTAAAATTGTTTTTAACTAACTTCAAAAAATGGAGGAGGTTCTCAATTGGACTGTTTTATACATACATACATACATACACATATATATATATATGTTATCTCATAACTTTTTACTGGGAGTAACGATTTTGATGATTCGTTTTATATTCGAAAGCTGGTGCTGGTCCCGTTTAAAATTGAGCGAGATCTGTCGAGTAGTTTTTGAGTTATCCCTAATTTTGAAATCGGTAATTTTTTTTTAGAGGAATTATTATAGTTTTATTTTCCGTTGAAAGTTGGCCGTTGGTAAACAAACAAGCAAAGTACGCTTATAAAGTATTTTGTTTCTTTCACTCTCATGAAATATCGATTTTGACAACCACTTATAAAAGCAAAGCAACAACCCATAATTGTCCCACTGCTGGGCTCGGGGTCTCCTCTCACAATGTGAGGGGTATATAGTCTACCACGCTGGCCAAGTGCGGATTGGTAGACTTCACACACCTTTGAGAACTTTATGAAGAACTCTCCGGTGTGCAGGTTTCCTCACGATGTTTTCTTTCACCGAAGCAAGTGATAATTAACTTCTAATACGCACATAATATTTGAAAATCAGAGGTGCGTGCCAGGATTTGAACTCGGGCCCCTCCATTCGAGAAACCAACGTTCTAACCGCTAGGCTATCATTGCTTTTTTTAATACGTTTATGAATACGCCGAAAGAAAACAAGCCAGTAAAATTCGCAGACTATATTTCGTCATCAAATCATCCCTAGCCGCCATGTTATGACGTCAGGCTACCTGGTGAAGGGTTGTTTCGCTCTTCAGATAAGAGTATTTGTTTCAGACACTTAGCATTGTTCTGTTATTATCAGTCCTGTCGAAACTTTAGGGTCGAGAATAATCCATTGCAACTGAAGTTTGCAAGTCTGTTGCTCGAGGCGTTCACTGTGTAGCATTAGGTTGTTGTTTTTTTATATTCGTGTTCTTGCATACGTACTTGCATAATATTTATGTACTTCTTGGTGTATGGGAAGCTATTCTCGCCTCCAAGGCCTCCAAGCCAGTCTTACGGCCTTTCTCAATCAAATAATTATAGTGAATTATTCCGCAAAAAATACGAAGACAAATATTGAATTGAACATATTGGAAAAATATTGCAAATTTTTGCAACGTAAAAGTAAAGAATTATTGACATAATGACATTTGATTAGTTTTGACTGCTCTTAATTTTAAGAGGTTTACGGTTGTACTTAATGGGTTAATTTCGCAAAAAGTTCATTAAATAAATTAATCTAACATGACAAGTAAGTACTTTATTGCTTCCACATAAATATAATGCACAAAGCATGTTACACTAGTATTTTCTTCAATAAACACATTCAAACCATACATCTTACAGAAACTACATATAAATTGTTACCGTTTCGTCAAGCGCATGACTGTATCAACAGTTTTACCTCAATAAAATGATTTAATTTTAAAAGGAACATACATCCTTGGACCTTAACAATCAGTGTGTTTCAAACATCTGTTGTTCGTTATTTTAGTGCCGAAACTTGGATTTACTTTTTGTACGTTAACAGCTTCCTTTACCCGAAGCGAAGGGTGTTTGGCGACTTCTTTATCTTACGACACGACAACGATATCTTACGTACACGCTGTTGTTTGTTCACACACGCAGACTGCCGTAAGCCACAATATATGTGCAGGAGAGTGTCGAGCAGTATAAAGGTGATTTTTAACTGACTTCAAAAAAGAGGAGGTATTCAATTCGACTTTCTTTTATGTTTGTTACCTCAGAACTTTCGACTAGGTGAACCGATTTTGATGCTTCTTTTTTTAAACGAAAGCTGGTGCTTGTCATGTGGTTCCACTTAAATTTGAGCGAGTTCTGACGAGTAGTTTTTGAGTTATCCCTAATTTTGAAGTCGGTAATTTTTGTCAAGAATTATTATATAGACAGCAAACCAACAAACGAGCTGATGATTCTTCTGATGGTAAGAGGCCACCGTCGCCTTTGGACATAGATACACCAAAGTCACCGAGACGTTGCCGACTCAAGGAAGAGAGTGTTAGCTAGCAGGCACTTCACCGAAAGATTATAATACTAGTAATAATAATGACTTAATAACGCATTGATAATATAATCCTTATGTGAAGGCTTACCACTGCTGGCTGGATTACGTCGACTCTTACGACACCCTAATATGCTGATTGGGGTCAGTATTGTAAGCCTCCCCAAATGCAGTCAAAAGTCCTGCCAAACCAGTAAATGTAATAATGTTAAGTAAAGTTTTAAAACATTTTATATCTGCAGTTTAAAAATAAAGCTATGTCGTCGCTGTGCCGTTATCGTGTCTTTGTGGTGTCGTCAGACGAAAAGCGGCCAATAGCTTCAGCAGACGAACGTGTTTATCAAGTCATGGTATGGGATGTTTGTATCGCTTGTTACGCCTACGTCGTATAAATATTTTCGAATCTGTAATTGCGGGTTGTTATATTTTATTCGTAACCAGTTTTATGTAATACAAAATAGTTTTTTTAATATTGTTAGAATATTGTTTTTGAATGTTGTTCTTTTAATATTGTTTTTTTTTTTTAATTTTTGGTTTGTTTGTTTTCTTAATATTGTTTTTTGAGTATTGTTTTTTATATGTTTGTATACATGTAAGTTAAACAGGGGAAGGGAAGTAGAGGGGGATGGGGATGGGAAGGGAGGGGGAGGGGAGGGGAGGAGGAGGGAGAGGAGTGGGGAGGGAAGGGGTAAAATATTTATTCAATTATGCCGAAGAAGTATAACTTCTCACGCGCGTACAAAAGTACACGCACCCTTTTTTTCAAGTTTTCGTGATTTTTTAAAACTGTATTGTCAAGGTTGTACCTATGGTCCGGGCATTAGTTATAAGGCTTAGTAATAGCTTAGTAATAATTTGATTCAAATCCCACCCGTTTTTACATACAAACTTTTTACATTTCTCATTTATAAGCCTATTAGATAACTGAGTTGATTTAATTTGTGTATCAAATTATAACGCTAAATATAGATCTTCTAGTTAAACCAGTTTTACTCTTGCGTTCGAGGGCAAGAATTCTCACATCTTTCCTTCGAAGAATAATAAAATACTTACGTAGCTAAAGTACCCACTTTACGTAACAAGAAACGAAAGGAACGATCCGTTTACCGCTCACAATTCATTTTTCCTACCTGTTTTTCGGCGCCCAACGAAAAATACAGTGCCTAACAAACGCTCTTTGCAAGTTAGCGGACAAAGCTAGCCAGGGATGGAGATGATTGACCAGGCTACTGGTTTTACAAAAGATTATTCCGTAAACTGTAACTTAAATATATGTTATGAAGATCCGTGTGGCGTTAGGTTACCATGCGGGATCGTCGTGTCTTTATTATATTTAGGCTGTAGATGTATTTAGGTACATTAATTTTATAAGGGGTTAGGTGAATAGGAATTACCTAAGCAAATATGGGGAGGATATTAGTAATTTTGTGCACTTTACCTAAACCTATTATCTACTAGGGCTATTAGGGAGGATTGTATCAAGCAAAGTAAAAAAGAGTCAAGGATGTGTAGCATATTAGCGAAAAAGACAATGCCTGATGTATTCGAGGAATAACATCATTATTTTCAATATAATGAAAAGTTCATATAAAAGAAGATAATTAATAATACAATCAATTTTAAATCACAGTCTTAAGCTTAAGTTACTTCTTTCTTCAGGCATTAATTTATCCAAAGTGAAAAAGACATTCCCACTGACGTTTCAATTAATATTAACATCTTAACATATAATACAACGTTCTTGACCAAATGATAATGCTATTTGAAATAAGTCGAACTTCGTCCTCCAGAAATCTCGATAGTTCGTATTCCTACCGTAAGGTGAAACAAGCAGAGTCAGCTGTGAGCACGCGCCATATTGGATTTTTTTTTTTTTAAATTGTGCTGGCATGTCAAACGATTCAATCCCGTTCGGCTTCGATTCTATTGTGCTGTATCAACCTTCGTTTTTGGGTGTTGTTTATACGATACCGTGGATGTAGTGAGTTAGTGACGTACTTTGATCAGAGGACTTTTGGAAAGACTGGACTGTAAAAGATGAATCGTAGACGTGGGATGAGGTGAAATTCACCTACGTAAAAAATAAGACAATTTCTTATTTTGTATCTTATATTTGTTGTCATTTTGTATTCTGATTTTTATTGTATTGAATGAAGTTCCTATATTACGTTTCTAAAATTTAATGGCACTGATACCGAATATTTTGCCAATGAATTCTGACAAATGCAATGTGTCCGATCATTTAAAGTTGGTTCTGATTTTTTTACTTAAAAAAGACGTTAACAACTAGTATAAAAACTTCACAAAATACTGAGATTTTACAAAAAACTATAACACGAGAACAAAAACTTATTACCTATGTGTCAAATGTCTGTCCTAGTCAAGGATCGAACCCGTAACACTGCAAACAGTAGACAGAATCGTGACAACTGTGATACAGGCTGTGTTTTAAATTAAAGTAAAACAGAATAAAAAGGAATTACCTAGAAGTAGCTTGAACTCATTTACAGTTGCGACACACAGCTAATCCTACGCCACCTACATAATTAAAAAGTTAACATGCTACCGAGTCATTAAAGATGATTCAAGAACTACATCAGAGTTAGATCTGATTCAATTGGATACATTCCTCTAATTCGTCTAATAAATCAACGTTAGGCACACAAAACCCCAACAACTTGAAAAGCGAAGCGATAAATTGCCAAAAATTCGCGGGCATCCAGAAAAATCACCACGAGAATTACCCGGGAAACTTTTTTAATAACGCTCACGGTTCTATCTCAATCGAAAATTCGTAACAAAAAAATCCCTTCACAACAGTAAGAAAAATGTATAAACATGTCAGGGGACCGGTTCAGGTACGCCATTTTTTATTTAATCGAACACCTATGTACGAAAGGGACGCACGATCCTGTACCTTTTGAGCGGTACGCGCGGTACCACAAGTCTGGAGCGAGAGGCAATCATATTTCCGTCCCTCACGCGGCCGCTGCATTCATGAGGACAAAGAATAAGTAGTAATAAAGACGTGACATTCGTGCAGATGGTTTATAAAACTTAATACTTCGCAGTTTGTTCGTTCTTGGGCTATTAAAAGGCAACGAACAGATACGTTGTTACACGGTCTTTAGTTCTAGAGACTCATGAAAACATTAAAGAGAATGGCTCTCTCCGAGCTCGTATATTGCTTTACTTTCCATGTTGGTGGTATCGGGAGTCTTTTTGCTCTTGCTATTGGAGAATCGGGGAGAAAGAAAATGGCCAACATTCAATGTCTCAATTTAACTCCGGAACTGCGAACGCGGTTGCGCCCGCAGTGTCTTATTTGAGGATCGGCCCCAAAATAAAAGTGCGCAATTATTTTAAAACACGCCTAATTCATACCGTTTGAATTCTCCAAATTCCGGTCCTTTTCGTAAGATAAAATACCTATATCGTGTATCTGTTTCGGCTACGTCGGGGATACGTAGCTATTTTGTTCTCTCGAGCCAATTAGTGAAAGAGACACAATATCCCCGTCTGAATGCAAAGGGACAAGTTTGGGATCCAATTTTTACCTGATGTTTATTGCTCGCGCTGACAGTGGTGTTACGGGGGAAAGGAAAGGTGTGACACATCTAAATAACATACATTATTTCGCGAATAGATAGGAGGTATATCGAGCGATGCTAATTTAAAGGTTACGGAACGAAATTTTTTGTACAGTACTATAGTTTTCGAGTATAAGAGACCTGGTCGCTTAGTTAAAAATAAAGATATCATTGAATGACACGAAGTAATTGGTAAGAATGAGTATAAAATCGAAATTAGAAAATATACGTTCATCAGTCATAGGGCTTTGTTAAATATTCGAAAGTAACTTCAATAAAAGAGGAAGTTTTAAAGAATATCTAAAATTTGTTACAACTGTAAAATCAGCACGAAATACAACATATGTAGAATATGTTGTTCCACCAAAGGCAGTCACAATCCAATTTAATGACACACGACTTCCCACTTTTGATGATGCGAAACTTCACAAATGAGTTCCGGAATAAGCTCCAAGCCGATTTCGGAGTCATACAAAACTCGTAAAACCGGAGCAAGACTTTCGCCTACCACGATCCCAAACCTCCCCGAATTTAACGACACTGTTGCTGACACCGTTACATTTCTCCTTTCACACGCAAATCCCGTCGAGTTTGTAAGGAAAGAGGCCAATATATCGCGAATTTTAGCGGAAGGGAAACATCGCCTGCCGCAGACAGAATTTGGTGCGGGTCGCTTCGAGCCGTGTTACGTAAATCGATCGTTTGTTTAGCTGATTGCTAGATTGAAAAGGTGGTTGCTTTGTAAACCCCGGGAGTATAGCCTAAATATATCCCGTAATAGCGTTCATAGCTAAAGCAACTTAGGTCTGGTATTGGGTGTTTGACCCTTAGCCGCAAAGTTTGTTGAAAACTTCTACGCCTTCAGTTGCTATCATCAGATACGTTAGTCACTAACCCAGAGCTCCCCAAACCTTCTTAATTATAGAAGAGACGTGTGTCCTGCCGACATAAATGGTTCAGCCCACCCATCCCATAACACAGTTTTCGTCAAAGTTAAAGCGATTTCCAAGCGTCAATCAAATCTTTGTTGGTAATAGATTTAGCGCGCAAGCGTATAATTTTGGAACGGGAATATTCCCAAGTAAGTTTGGGCCGAAATTATTTGTGAGGGGAATGCTCCGGACAATAAAATAGCGTTCTTATAACCGCCTCGCCCGCGGCCATTCGGTAATGTTGCTTGCTTGACAGTATAAAACAATGAAATGTTGCTAAACTTGGTAAATTACTGTTAATAGCTTTCGTGCAAAATATTTCACGAATATTCTCAAGGAGTTTTTGCCAGTTCTTCACGCTTTATGGTAGGTACCTTCTAGCTGAAGATAATTTGTCCGTGTTTTTACAATGATATTTGGAAAATATAGATTCTGTACATTATGCCCTTACAAATCAACCAAAAAATCTGTTTCAAAAATAGCTACAACACGTTTATATTTTGTTTCACTACACCAATCACATTGGTTTAATACACGAAGGCATTTTAACGCTGTACATGTCAAATGTCAAGCACTTCTGACAAGAACAAAAGCGTGCGTATCGTCTTGTACTGACAGAGCGACTACGAGCAGAACGGTCAATTGCCTGTTCTTACGCTCTTCATCGTCGGCGCGCTAGTGACGTATCTACCTCTTTTTACATTCAATTACAAAAAATAATCAAACGAATTCCTAATAATATTATTTGTGAATTCAAATCCTGGTAAAGGGTTTTCTTTTTACAACTTTAATCTGCCCTTAGCCGGCTGCAAGCAAAGAGAATTATCAATTGTTTATTTTCTGTTGTTTTAAATTTCAACACTATTCGTGACTAATGCTAATAACCATAGAGTTAATTTTGTTCTTGGCGAAACGAAATTAACCTATTCGAATTTATATTAGACATAAAAAAAAAACAAAATTGAGCCAACTCTCTAATAAAAATATGTGAAATGAACTTATAAATAAAACTTTTGGCATGTTTAAATGGTTTAAGTTCCTGGGCCTATCACAGTTCAGTTTAACAGTTCAGTTTAATCTCATACGATACTATTAGTGACTCACGTTTAGTGATAGCCCTTAACACACCACCCTTGGATAGTATCTTATCCATGATGGTATCTTAAAGTTAGCTTAAAATTCGTAGGTGACTGTGATTGTTTTTAACCGACTTCAAAAAAGGAGGAGGTTCTCAATTCGACTGTATTTTTTTATGTTTGTTACCTCAGAACTTTGGACTGGGCGAACCGATTTTGATGATTGATTTTTTGATCAAAAGCTGGTGGCTGTCATGTGGTCCAACATAAATTTTATTGAGATCTGATAATGGCATCCACGAGAAAACCACATAAGTCGTAAATTTGTGTTAAGATGTGCGCGACAAATTGACGAATAACTCAATATCACGCCAACAGATTTCGATGATTCTTTTTTTAATCGAAAGCAAGTGCTTGTCATGTGGTCCCACATAAATTTGAACGAGATCTGAAAAGTAGTTTTTGAGACTTTGAAGTCGGTTATTTTTTGTTAGTAAAATTTAGATTATTTACTTATATAATTATGTCAGTCTCATGGAGTGCCAGTAATATTGATATGTGGATGTTCGTAAGTGAAGGCGACATTGACCACTTACCATCAGTTGCCTCGGCTGCTCCTTTGTCTATTATTTACATAAAACAGATACTTTAAACAACCCAACTAGGTGAAGCATTGGGCTGTAAATTGAACTCGGTACGGGTATAAATTGAAATCGCTGGATGCTTCGCCTCGGGAAAAGCTTAACTAACTCCGCTGAAAGCTCTTTTATTTAATTTAGACTTTTAATATGTGGTAAAGAATTTGCTATCAAGTAGATAAGTACGCCTTTTGTTTATTGTTAAGACGTGGAGATAGATAGATTGCTACAAGAATATAAGTTTTAGTTTTTTGTTCATGTATTAACTTGTGGGTTAGTTGGTTGGCTGTTTACCGAATGAAAGGTCTATGTTTCGATTCCGTAGCGCACAGTGATAAACCCATGTGAATATTTTGCAGAAATGTTTTTTTTTTCAAGTTTAAATACTTACATTTTAGTGATTAAATGCTAAATTAGTGGCCATCCATAAATTACGTCACACTAATTTCATGACTTTTTGACCCTTCCCTCCTCCTTGTCACAGCTGGTCACATTTGTGAGATCTCCCCCCCTAGTGTGACGTCACATATTATGACATTTTACACCTAGAAATTATTAAATTAAAACAGCAGTTCCGAAATAAGTTATATTTCCATTAAATTGTTCTCTAATATTTACCTATACATACCAATTATTCGATTTTGAAATGTGACGTCACAAAATTTAGGACCCCCTCTCTCCCCTTGTCACTCTACATCGATCCCCCCTAACTTGTGACGTAATTTATGGATGGCCCCTTAAATAATAATTAGGTATGAAAATATCAGTTTTTAATACAGTTTCTTTAACGCTATCGACGCTTGGAGCTGTGCATCTGTATTTATTACTAAGATAAGAATGATGTAGTCAGGTCAAACCTCGACCTGTTCCACCTTCCATGTCAACCTTATCGCACCATTTGCCAACTAATGTTAAAGATAACTATGATATCTGTAAATAACTTACATAAGTGTATAGGTAGTGGAGCCTATATGACCTATATCTATACAAATAAATAAAATTGGAGTGTCTGTTTGTAATATTAAAATAAGCGCTTTTTACTAAGTGCATTTGGATGTATACACGGTACATATACCAAAACAACATTTTTCACAATTTTTGTCTGTCTGTTTGTTTCAGCTAATCTCTGAAATGGCTGGACCGATTTTGACGGGACTTTCACTGGCAGATAGCTGATATAACAAGGAGTAACTTAGGCTACTTTTATTTTAGAAAAAAAAATAGGCGATACGAAGTTCTCCGGGTCAGCTAGTTATATATATGAGAGAACGAATTGAATTAAGTTATTATTAGTATGGCAGTTTTATATTGATTCTATCTGCTCACTATCCTCAGTAAGCAATTGCCAAAAACATCTATAATGATAGTACTTTACTATATTGATAGGCAGTTTCCATTAGAACTGGTGTTAGCATTGTTCGTGGTATTGGCGAAACCCCGTAAGCTATACCGTGAGGATCTGAATAGTACAGTTAAAAAAAACTCATTGACAAAACTACAGCTACTTATGAATATATTGAACTTACAGCCTATTTAGAAGCAGGGTGTAAAATTATGTGCAAAGTTAACGAGTTCCGTATGTTAAAATTACAAGTCAAAATTAATCTTCTGAAATAAAAGTTAGATTTAAATCACACACTAGAAATGACTATACATTGCTATTGAATCAATCAGTCAGTCACTCAGTCATAATAATGATTGTAAAGTAGACAGCAAGATACGCCATTACCGTGTACCCCATAAACATATCGTGTCAACATGCTATTCCTATAAAACTGCCATAGAATTCTGTTCCGTCTTCAATTTTAGTTTTTGCTACAACAATAACTATTGTATTTTATAACTACATTGTAAAGCCGTATATGCATCATCCGTTCTTAGGGTATGCGATGTAGATAGTCCATTTCGCTGCATGTCAAACTTAAAGCTTACCATTCACTATCCGGTCACTACTAGATCGGTATAAGACTTTATTTTTACAATGAATTAACAATTCACTTACAGCTAAAGTAACCTATTGAATGTTGGTAGGATTATAACAAGGAATAAAATGTTGTCTTTTATCTTTATCGATATGAGTATATCGCCCTAACTCAAGAGTCACTAACGGTCACTTAAATCGCTCCTTAATAGAGAATCACAATACAAATTCTGTACTAAGGAGTATTATTCAATATAATCTAAGTAAATGAGTGTTATTAGGTTAAACTACTACTGACTATTGTAATGAATATTGACATACAACAACTTATTCAGTTTCTGATCTACCTAGTCTTTTAAACAATAAAAATTTTAATAAATAACGGATCGATAAGACTGAACTAAGTACATAAGTTTATTGATTAATATGTACGTGAAATATCTACGTAAATAATGTAAGTTTTTTTTTTGTATTTTTTACTTTATAGTTCGGTCTACTAATAATACTTCGCGACGCATCGGAAGCGAATCCGGATAGTCCGTGAGCGGCCTTATCCGCTTAATCCACAGTGTCTTCATGCGGTTTTCAAGTTAGTACAGTTTGCAATTTCCAGTAACTATGCTATTATTATGGAGTTGATGGCAGATACGAATTAATTTCCTGATCTAAGTTCTCAGCAGCATAAATTGTGCATATGCGCTTGTACCCGTAATATAGTAGTTTACTTAGATCCCAAAGTTTGTGTAACCTTGGAAGCAAGACTAAAATTGTCTGCTCATGGTGTGCAATGATTAATAATGGAATCCAGTTACTGTTTTCTGTAGACGCACTTTAAACCGCATGTTATCTCACCAGGTGACTAAATTAAGGTTTTTTAAGGAAATAGCTGACAAACGAGCTGACGATTCACTGATAGTATGTGGCTATCGTCGCCATGGATATCAGCAACACCAAAACCATCACTCATGTGTTGCCGGCCAAGAAAGAGAGAAAAAACAATGTTATGAGTATGTTTTCTTTATTGTCCGAGTATGTCTGCACATCAACTAGGTGCTACGTCTTCTGCTTTGAATTGAAATTATCTTGCTCGACGATAGAAGCCAGAAACAATTAATCTACGTTTGCAACTAGACAATATTTAATTACCTAATTAAAACGTCTTCTTAATTAATTTAAACTTTATCTCAGAATACGTTTTAAGACGTAGCTATTCTAAGAGTTATTATTATTAATTGGAATATCTTCACTATGCCATTTACTATTGTACAATTTTATTTCGTATTTACCAGTGATTAACCGATAGTTAAGACTTAAATTGATGCAAAAAGTAAATCGGTAGTTTTTACTTAAGCGCTGCAATTGTAGGTACTTCCACTGTTCGTTGAGCATTACAAAAACTAATACAAAAGTAAGTTAATCCGGAACAAATGCTGCAAATTGTTGCGATTCAATTATGAGCTTTCGTGTCCAATGATTCACTTCTTCATCTAGAAGATTTCTTCTTCACACTTCTTCTTCTTTATTATTCTTCAGTATTATAATTTCCCACATAATTGGAAGGGGAGAGGGAGAGGGAATTTAATGGTCTCTGATTTGTTAAACCTACCAAAACTATAAAAGTTAAAAATAACAACAAAGTACTTTCATTGATTAGGGGCCATCCATAAATTACGTCACACGTTAGCGGGGGGGGGGGGGTCGATGAAGTGTGACAAGGGGTGGAAGGGGGCCCTAAATTTCAAATCCAAAATCGAATAACTGGTATGTATAGGTAAATATTAAAAAACAATTAATGGAAATAAAACTTATTTCAGAACTGCTGTTTTAATTTAATAATTTCTACATGTGAAATTTCATATGTGACGTCACACTAGGGGGGGAGGTCTCACAAATGTGACCAGCTGTGACAAGGAGGGGGGGGGGGGGGTCAAAAAGCCATGAAATTACTGTGACGTAATTTATGGATGGCCCCTTATTAGGCGATACGAAGTTTGCTAAGACAGCTAGTGTTAAATATTTATTTAATGATGCCAAAAAAGTATAACTTCTCAGCGCGTACATAAGTACACGTTTATGTTTCTTTTTATTATGTTAGATGTCTCTGCCGAAATATTTCGATTTCTCTGGACTTAAAGGTCTCATAGATATGAAAAAAATATTATTTGAGAGGTAATAATACCATCTATTCATCACAAAAAAGGTTTAATAATAAAGTTATAAATGCCATTAAACAATGCTCAATGTACTCAAAAATTTTAGTTGATGTGACATAGCTCAAAATCTAACCCAGGAACATATTTTTTTATTATTTGCATTCTTTAATAAGAATATTGTCTACAAAACCACACCAAAATCATTGCTCTGAGTTACAAGAATTGTGAGTTATCGCAGTTAGAACATGAGCCTTATGCCTTCATTCGCCTACTAACGCACACCCTCCTCTCTTCAATATAACACGTAGCTACTCAAGTATTATGGGACAGTCGCATAGCTCATGTTCAAAAAACTTTGATGACTTCAAAAATAATTGTGTCTTTTAGTAAATTACGACAGACATTATTCTGAAACTTTTAAATTTAAAATTCTAGACAAAAGACAAGGACAACTAAAACCGTCTTCAAGGAAAAATAAATTCCTGTTTCAACTACTTAGATATCTTTTGTATTGAGATCTGTACTATTCAACAGTAAGTGCCACGGACTTAAGTAGAAATACTTTGGTTTTATTGGTCAAGGCATGAGGCAGATGCATTTCAAGTTGCGTCATAAGTCTGTAATAGAGCAAAGGTGATAATGATAAATGATGGCGTACAGAATACATGGACGGTTTAAAGGTGTTGTCTTGCGTGATTGAGCGACGCATTATTTTTATGTTCTTCGTAGACAAATGGAAGGTTAATGTAAGACCTAACATCGTCACGTAGATAGTACAGTTCATTTAAACCTTGCTAAGAAGTGCTATGGAATGTATAATTTTTACATGTTTTTTTTTTGAGATTTTTAATAAAAATAGTGTATCTACAGTATACAACAACCATACCAATATTGCAAATGCAATCATAATTAAAGAAACGTTACGTTTGCTAAATGTGCCTCTTTTAACCATAGACTTAAATATACATATAATATAGACGGGCTGTTCCGAACAAAATCCGTGTCACATTTTTCATACTCTGTGACAGCGCTTCTTTCGGTCAAGTTCGGTTCAAGATGGCGGATTCAAATATTTTTCACTAAATAATTTTTAAAAATGTAAGTAAAAGTATAGTTATTTATCAAATAAAATTTAAATAAACTCAAATAAAGTTCAAACGTAAATAATGAAGACGTTTTAACTGGGCACAATAAACAATATCCGTTATTATGTGTTCTTAAACGGTCGAGGTTTTTCAAAAATGACATTTACTTGTTTCGCTTGCTCGCAGCAGACTAAAATGCGTTGGCACCATTTGGTGTCAACGTAGGTATCCAAACTTTTAGTACTGAACAGCCTGTCTATAACAAACAAGTTTGAAGTTCTTACCGCTCATTTACACGCGCGTCCCGCGGATCGTCTCGTGGCGCGTCCGTAAGCCACGCCCCCTACGCGCGTGTGAACACCGCGCGAGCGCTCGCGCGAGCCCCTTTGGCGCGCGCCTAGAAAACCGCTCCCGACGCGAGCCCTGCGAGCCACGAGACGCGCCGCGGTCTGGTCCGCGAGCGCCCTGTTCACATGCGCGCGCACGCGCGCGTCTCGCGGATTGTCTCGTGGCTCGCGCGCGCATGTAAATGGGGCATTAGAATTATTGAATTTTGTAGTTATAACATTATTTTGATTGAAAGGTGGTTTTAAAGATCTTGCGGGAAAAAAATTCTTTACGTTTTGGCACTTAAGCAACATATCTCATGTCTCATACTAATATATTACTTCATATAATTTTAATTCCTCGACATCTTAAAAGCGTCGATAAAATCGTCAATCTTATTCTGAGTCGCGCCTAAATGGCATTATCTTCAAACCAATGTCTGTCACCGCGACCTATCAATATTAATTAATCCGCCATCTTGTAAGTAACAAACGAGACGTTATCTATGACCCGTTCGGTTAACGGTTCGGCCAGTACTTTTTGTTAATACACGGCAGATATTACAAGCGACATGACAGTGTAACTTGTACTGTTTTTATAAGCTGATGTTTAATTTTGTTTTTAATGTTATACGGGAGCTTTGCTTAGGAACTGCCGTGGTAAGTTAGCTGGAATTAACTAATTATTTTTGTAGCAGCGATACCAATTAAATTAAGTAACCTAACACAAAAAAGTTTATTTTAGAATAATAACTTGAATAATTGTTTACAAATATTGAGTTTGAATATCTAATATACTGAGACTCAAATGATAAAATGGGTAATTGAATAGAATTCAATATATTACATAACGACAAAAAATAATTCTGTTGTTTTCAAAAATCAATTTTAAAATCATAAAATAATGCGTGGGTAGGTACGCTTCCAAGGATATTGAACCCTACACTAGAAAACCCCATTTCGTGGGGAACCAGCCCCTTTAGACCTCTTTGTGGGATCTTTCCATTTGTTTGAATGATTTCTGGTATCGCTGCATTCGACACCCTTACATCAATTAAAATACGTGATCGCAAGTAAAAAATATGTAAAAAAAGATATGATAAATTACAATAATATGTTTTATATTTTTCACACAGACGGAAACAATTTATTGTAGGTACACGATGAAAAAAAATTAAAAATAGAAGTTTGAAGAGTCACTTTATTTCATATAATTTTTCAAGCTAAAAAATCTAAATAATTACCTACCTAGTATAAATTAAAAAAACCCGACTGCAAAAAAAAACACGATAATTATACCTTTTTTAAAATCCTTATGATGAGCTGTTTAATTTAATACCCATATTGTACTATGCGATTTATTTTTATTTTTTGATACTTCAACAATGACATCTCACAGCCGCTATATTTGTTTTTTCTAATTTCACTTATCTAAGAACATTTGGGCTGTCAAGACGCATCTAACGACGGTCCAGCGGTTTGTAAGATATAAGGTAATAAAGAATATTACACACATACAAGATACGCGCGAAAAATTAACCCTTCCTTGGCAGTCGGGTAAAAATTGAATTGGATTCGATAAACTGAATTGGATGGGTATCATTTAGAGGGCACGTTAGAGAATTCTCAGGTATTAAGACGAAGATCTCCAAACTTTTCACAATCTTTTATTTGACCCAAACTTGGGGATACATCAATCTGTCAATCTCCAAAAGATAGCATGCTAAGTCGTCTATTCTAATATCTATGTTCTATTAAATACGTCTTTATTGTGATTCAAAAATGTCTTTGATTTTATAGAAGCTACGTGCTAAAAAGAAGAAGTACTTTAACAAAGTAAATTTTATATAATATATTGTGTTCAACTAATAGTTATAATATACTTATTGTCTTTAATAATACAGGTCTTTTCCTCTATTAATTTTAAGTAGATGTACTATTTCGATTTTCCTCAACGACTATAAATGTCTTTTCCAGACACTTTTGTATTCCATCTCGTTTTATATCTATGTGCAGCTGAGACCGTTAGATTACTAGCAATACATTTATATCACAGATACTAAATGCCAATAAAGGATATGGCACCACAAATTACAGGATAGCAAATTGTGTTTTATTGTGTTGACCTAGAAAACGGAACTATCCATATAATATCCAATTTTATCTAGACCATTTAGGGGTCGCATTTGCAAGACGAATCCATTGATTTAGTCGTAAAGCTAGCCGTAAAATCGTTATTGATGGCGGTCGCGCGAATGATAAACTTGTATATTTTGAATATTAACAAGCTGAGGGTGGTTTTGAGTTATCTTGAATAAGTTAATCTTTATGGCTTCATTTCACTTTTTTCGACTTTTTGTTTTACTTGTACAAGCAAATTTTATTTTCTTGTTTTATGTGGTTGTTGTTATGATACCTAGTATAGATTTACTTTACTGCACGTGATGTTGTCGGAGCGTTTATATATGCGCCCGCGATTGACACCACCGATTGACATGTGCGCGTTGTCACCACAATTAAAATTATTTGAATAATCTAACAAAATTTTAAATTATTTTCATTATTCTCTCCTTTTTTATTCGCAGTGCCTAATTATGGTATTATCACTCACATAGATATCAATCAGTTCATGACTTCATGCGCGTTTGCTTTTAGGTCCTCTCTCTCACTCTCTCTCCTGTCGACTATTCTATCTGTTCGACTATTTACATAAACTTTCTTGGCACATTATCCAAAAATATGCTTTACGCCAATTGAATTTTATACCTTGGAATAATTAAAATCCAAAATATTCCCCATAAAATGGCGCCCGTCATTTGAATGCACCGCAAGCACGTGTCCGAGCACCCCAAGCGCAGTGTTAATTTACCGCGCAAAAAATCTCAAATTCGTCCGGAAACGCATTCCATCGGTTGTCGAACAAATGTCGACATGTGTCGCTCTCGGCAGTGCGTCTGTTGGCTAATTGACTAGGAAAAATTGCTCGTGTCAGAGCGCCCGGGCACCCTCTCCTAACGTTTGACGTGCGTTCCAAATTCAAAATCACTTGGATTTTAAATTTGCTCAATGACTCATTAGTTTTATTGAACTTTTTTACGTCTAAAAAAATGTAGCTTGCCAGTCTTAGCCTGTGTGAAATAGACGTAACATAAAAAAAAGAAATACTAGGTGGGAGGAGCGAATAAATCAAGGTGACTGACTACGTCCTGCCTTTCAAGAATCATCATTAAGTAAAATTCAATGATATCAATTAATAAATTGATACCTAGGTACCATTCATACTTGAAATGTCACTCACACCCGTTCCAAAGACAAATGCATCCATTGTCAAGGCGCTTAATGGTCACATTACACAGTTACACACATACCTACCAAGTGATGCATATCTGGTTAAAATATTTGAATAATTCTTTGGTTGGGGAGATGGCATTTGTTTATTGCTGAGTTTTATCAGTGAAATTGTTTAGGAGCTTGTTACGTGCACTACATGGAGGAGGACCGCTGATTCCGCACACCACCGCGAGTGACCGATTACACGTGTAGCCTAATTTCACAATTCTCAGATCAGCATTTCCATATTTCATTTTATTTTAATTTTATAATAATTGTCATTCATTGTTAGCTCTCAGCATTAGGCAGCAGTGTTTCTTTAGAATAATTATTAAATGTAATAATTTTAACTTTAATTAAATTAGTTTAAAAAGTCTTTGGTTTTTTTTGAGTCCTCCGGCTGTCGTTAACGTAATTGGCGCAGTCGGTAGGATATCTCGAAGTAGTTAGGCTCAAGACCAAGAATCGGACGAAGACCAGCTGCTTACACTTTCAAGTGTTTCATCGGGGTATCCAGAACATCCAACGTTCAGCCGAGGCCGCACTCAAAAATCAGCGCCAGAAAAGACCAGAGAAGGCAAATACATGATTCGACTATTGCTGTTAATCTGCCTGACAGTGGCAACCGAGATACGACTTGAGCAACTTGAGAATGGACCTGGACTTCTACCTTTTAAACTTGGACAAGCTAAACTTATTACCCAATACCACTCCTTTATACAGTACATAGAACTTTCTGACTTAGAACGACAACTTGACTGTATTAACAACCAACTAGACTTTTTTAGATCTAGACTAGATAACAATACTCTTCCTATATTTGAATTGCAGATAGACTACTTAAATTCGAAGCTAATTAAGATAACTACCCAACTACAGAGTTTAGAACCTAATCGCGTTAAGAGAGGATTAATCGACGGACTAGGATCCCCTATTAAAAGTGTAACAGGTAACTTAGATCATTCTGATGCCGAAAATTATAATAAAGCTATTAAATTATTACAGAGCAATGAAGAAAAATTATCGTCCGAATTTAACAGTCATATTAGTCTTAATAAAGATTGGATGTCTCAGTATACTCAAATAATAACTAGTTTAGTAGAAAACCAACATAAAATTAATGATACATTAATGTTAATCTTAGATAAGGGCGTTTCTCTGTAAACTGGGCAACTCGTTGTCTCACGCCAATATTGTATAGTAAAATTACAGATAATATCTGTTTCATAGGTAACTAAGAAAGATAATAACCTAATCTGTCTCTACTCAGCGTTTAATATTCATTAAAATAAACTTTATTTGATCAAAATCGTATCAATAGGCCTCAAAAATCAGTCCCCTGGTGTGTCACCAAACCAGTTTACTCCCTGCAGATTAAATTAATTAAAAGAATAACTAGTGGAAACAATAAAATTATATGATTATACAAACAATAATAATAGATTGTTTATGAGGCCTGTTTATTTTTAATAAATATTAATTTTATAATACTAAAAAAGTTCATTAAAGTTTGTCTCCACATTTTGTGAACAGTTCCCCTGTCCATATTTTAAATTACGCGGAATGTAATCTAAAAGTTAAACACAAGCATTACTGCGTATATCGAAACGCAAACGATCTGAAGTTTGGCGCGGTTGCTGCCATTCCGCTCGAAAGCCAATTTATTTAGTGCTACACGAGCGTCCCTTGGTGAAAGTCACGTCGTAACCTGCCAGTCACCAGTCCTCTGGTAAGGGTTATTTTTGTTTCTTCTTATGTTATAATTTTTTATCATAGAAACTTTATTTCGTTGTAATAGATAAATATAAACTGTTTACTGCAAAATAACATAGCTCAGTTACATTTAGTGCTACCTTTTAATGAAATCAAATTAAACAGACCCCTGGCGAAAGTCCCCTGTTCCTCAACAGAACAGGTGCCTGTTTCTGCATCCAGAGGACTCTTTTTATATTTCGTTTATCATCGTTTTAGGTAAACACACCAGTTTTGAGTATGGCGTCAAGAAAGAAAAAGACCCCAAAGAAGAGATGTTACAAAGAAAAAGAAAAGCCGAGTGAAAGAGATACGAGGGTATTAAAAACGACCCGCAGAAAAGGGAAGAGCTTAGGGGGAAAGATCGCCTTAAATACCTTAAAAAGAAAGAAAAGGGAAAAAGGACGCTCGTTGAAAACATGACTCCACACAAACATCGGGAGGCAAAGAAGAAGTGGCGAGAGCACTGTACGAAATATCGTAATAAGAAAAAAGAATTAGCTAATATTACGAATTCGTTTATTAGAGAAAATGCTCCAGATTCTGATGTATCTAATTCATCTCAAATGCCAACACCTGAAGTAAGTAGTTCGAAAAAAATAATAATAGAGACAAGTTACTACGATATAAAATAAAAAATATCACAAAATTAAGGCTCAGAAGAAGAAATTATTGGAGTACAACAAACGTGTATCGTGGTTGAAGAAGAAAATAAATGCTAAAAATATCCTAATACTAAGTTAAAGAAAAACTGCAGATACTCCAGAGTGTAGGAAAGATCTAGTCAAAATAGCACTTTTCGGTGAAGTGTTAAAAGATCAATTGCAAGAGAATTTTTCAGAGATGAATACAGTAAAAGAAAAAGGGTTCTAACAAAAATAGTTTCAGGAAAGATTGTTCATAAATATAAGTTATGGCGAGTGAAAACACAGGTGTGATAACCTGTAAGAGAATAAAAAACCAAAAACGTCTCGTCAAATGAAAAATAAAGTTTCAGAAGAATGTGAAAAATAAAGTTTAAGAGCAATAGTAAATTTCTACGAAGATACTTCTAACAGTAGACAAGGAGAGGAAAAGAGAATTTATCATGAAAGAAAGATTGTATAGTGCAAGATTGAAAGTAGTTTACATGTTAAGACTAAGATAAGAAGATTAAGATAAAGAGACAAAGTCTGACTTAAAATTGATTATAAAAAGAATATTATAAGAAGACTGCTGATTTTATATGTTTATTTATTATTCAATTACTTAATTAGTGAGCTCTAAAGTTCAATGAAAATAAAAAATGTTAAATTTTGGTATTAAAATTGTATTTTTCATTTAAACACAGTCCCCTGACATAGGCAACAGTCCTCCTGTAACGATTTTTCAGAAAAAGTTAAATATTTCCTAAAGTAATGGAAATATTTTGGGTTCCTCTGCCGTGTAATGTTAAATAGATGAATATTTAACGCCTGAATAACATTTATTGAAAATATAAGCAAAAAAGTTGCCGAGACAGTTTTCTTAGAGAAGTTGCCCAGTTTACAGAGAAACGCCCATAAACGTAATTTTTCCGAAGTTAAGTTTGCTAAGTTTGCTCAGTTGTTAGCTATTATAAGTGAGAACGCAGATGATTTATATTTAGAATTAATAAGATTAGAAAATATGTTAGCATTTATTCGTGCATCGAGCACACATCATAGCATGTTAAGTGTAGATAATTTAGAGAATATAATTATTAGACTAAAAAAAATATACAGCAATAATGAAATTCCAGATGCTGAATTGAGAGATTATTATAATATAATTAAACCTGGTAGCTATTTTACTGATGAACGGATAGTAATAGTTTTTAAATTTCCCATTGTATCTCCTAATAATTTTGAATTTTACCGACTATCAATTGTTCCTAATAAACTCCAGCAAACCTTCATACCACCCTTTCCCTATATGGCAACCGATAGGAAATCGTTCATGTACATGGAGGCTGAATGCCCGAAGTTTGGTCAACACCTTCTCTGTGAAGAAACAGGCAATCATCATCTGCGGGAACAACCGGATTGCATCCAGGGCATTATAATCAACCAGTCCTTGGATAAGTCATGCCATCCGACCAAGATCAGTTTCAACAAGGAAGCAATGGAGCAGTTGGATGACCGTCACTACACCCTGATATTCCCAATACCGACGAAAGTTGAACTACAGTGTAGCCGCCGGGAGTTCATATCTCTATCAGGAAGTTACCTTGCCACCATCCCACTGGAATGCTCGCTACGAACGGACTCTATAACCATTATTAACACCGACGACGAGATTAAAGGCCAGCCGCTAAAGATAACTGAAGTACTGAATACCCCTGAAGCAATAGAAGATGACGAAATCCCTCACATAACTCTAAACACTATTAACCTAAAATCCCTGCATCACCTAGAAGACAGAATATCCCTTCAAAGCCCAATCAAACTGGACCATGAAAATTCAACCATATATCATACCACGATACCACTTTATATCATCGTAACTGTTATAATATCTGCACTTATGGTAATTACTTGTATCCGACGTCGCAAGCAGAAGACCAAAGCTAAGACCACCAGCTCAGAGAACCAAAGGAACCAGGACGAGAATCATGCCGTGCCAGGCAAACCTGACATGCCAGCAACTTTTTCGCTAAAGGTTCTCAAATAGTTGCTGCTCTGGGGGTGGAGGTGTTACGTGCACTACATGGAGGAGGACCGCTGATTCCGCACACCACCGCGAGTGACCGATTACACGTGTAGCCTAATTTCACAATTCTCAGATCAGCATTTCCATATTTCATTTTATTTTAATTTTATAATAATTGTCATTCATTGTTAGCTCTCAGCATTAGGCAGCAGTGTTTCTTTAGAATAATTATTAAATGTAATAATTTTAACTTTAATTAAATTAGTTTAAAAAGTCTTTGGTTTTTTTTGAGTCCTCCGGCTGTCGTTAACGTAATTAGCTTATCCGTTTGTTTATGTTAAACTATAAAGAAGACGTATCATTAAATGTAGCTACAAAAATCTTGCTGCGTTTTTTCGTCCATTAAATGTATAATTAATAGACCAGTGCCGATAATTTTTGAAACCTAAAAAAATAATAGTAAGATGAAACCTATTGCAAAAGGAAGGAGAATATAACAAAAATGAAAGGAAAAATAATTTACAGGCGATCTGAGGTCGGGAAGTGGCGGGGAGGGGGGGAGGGTTTAGTAGTAAAAAACGGTTTGTCTCCGGCAAAAGTACAAGTCCTATGGAAAAAAGTTCAATGGCAAAGTTATAGGTAGGTAATAAAAAGGTCTACAACTTTTGTATTTACACTTTTTTACATATTCTCAAAATTTATGTGAAAAATTCAAATAACCAAGTTTTTCGTTTTTTTCTTTTACAAAAAGAAATCACGAAATTTGGTGAAAACTTACCTTTGTATGTCCCAAACATTAAATTATTTCTTTTTTTCACCTTATCTTGACTTAATATCGAAAAAGCACCCTAATTTTCAATGGATTCTCACGTCAAAATATCTGCTTTTTTAAAAAGTCGGTGGGCTTTTTGTTCGTTGAAATCTCTACTTTTTGGTGGTATATATCCTATATAAAAAATATAAACTACTATGGTAAATGTTCTCAGAAAATGAAATGAAAAGACAACTGGAACACGCAGTTCTAGTCGAGATACAAAAGACGTACCCAGTACCCAGGCCAACTTGAATGATAAAGAAGACGTTCAAATATAGTTAAATTAAAAATTTTAAAGCTTTATTGTGACTTGTTTAATTGTTTGCAACTAGGGCAACCTAATTGTTAACTTGAATAATTTTAAAACTACTTTTCTCATCTTTTAGTTTTCGTATGGTCTTTTTTTACATAAATAAATTAATGCTTGACTAGGTACAATCGCACCTGATGGTAAGTGGAGATGTGGTCCAAGGTGGTGACTGTGGTGAGCACATTAACTTAGTAAAAGTCTATTCACTCTTTTCTTGAAGAGATCCACGTCAAAGTGGTATTTCTTTATTTATTGAGATCGGTAAGTAATAAGTTAGTTTAATTACCTACAATTTGATCAGTAGGTGCTATTTAATTAAGTAAATTAATAAGCTTCAGGGATCATTTATAACCCACCTGTTGACAGCAGTTAATTTTACTAATTACCTACTAGGTAGGTAAGTTATTTTAGGATTAAAGTGGGCCTCTTCCTCTGTACGTAGGTAGTACCTACCTACTTGTTATCTTAAATAAATAAAATGGATACATCCTATGCTCACGTCCCTGTGTCCTTCTAAACCGGAACCAAGATGCCAGATGCATTTTCCAAAGCCATTTTTATTTTGAAGAAAAATACATTCTGGCTGCTGAAAATTGAACGAGGTACCTACTTAAGTAGAAGTGATTAGGTGCGTTAGCATCTAGGTACCTACTAAATTACTTTTGAGATCACACTCGTAGCTGTCTTTTATATTGTAGAATTACCTACAATAATTATTTTAGTTAATTATCTAATTAACACAGCAATTTGTAGATTCTATATCCGAGAAAATCCATCATCATTTATTAAGCCTTTTTTAAGTTTTGCCTTGCTAAGTTCATAGGTCTTCTACTCAAAACTCAAAAATCAATAATGATTTCTTGATTTAGAAGTGTGGTCGTGTATTTTTGTTGCGTTAAGAGCATTTTTTATGTCGATGCAACAACACAAAATGCGATGTAAATCAGCGAGTTATAGAATAAAAATCATTTATAAAAATCATGTGTACCTATTTAGTCAACAGTGACATCATAACTACAATAAAATTACGCAAAAAATAAGCAAAATAGGTAGGTAGTTACTGTGGTTATATTTAATTTAATTACGAAATCTTAACCTAAAAAGCAACTAATAGCTTTGTTATACGGCTTTATTGTAATCTTGTTATTCATACCTTATTATGTATAGAGTTATTTACCTGCCTGTAAAGATTCCGGAGCAAATTACAGCGTCGGTAGACGATTCATCGACCAGAGAAATACTCATGTTTTGCTACCAGTTACGCCATCTATGGGACAGTGAGTAACAAAAACTATTTCAAAATAAAATAAATAGCTAAAAGTTTTAATCCTGTTGTGTAATTTTCCTGTACTTATCTATTATGTAGGTAATTAGTTAGCCTACAAAGTTATAGACTTCTATACCTACTTATTTTTTAATTACGTTATTAAAGTAACTTTAATTCTTACAAACTTCGAACTTACAAGCTAGGGAATCGGCGGTAGATTTTAATTTGCCTTCGTCAGTTCTTATAATTATGATTATTTTGTGTAATTTTGTGGGAATATGATAGCAGGTTATTAGTTTTTTTTGTGTTTACTATGCAATCTATTCTGTGGTTTTGCTTACTAGCTTTTTCATGCCTGCACACATTATATTGTAACGGAATCACTAAGCCTACAAAATACCTTGCAAACTAAATGAGAAGCGAATTCTAATAAAAAAATACGTGCACTTGTACAAACTTTGCTGGATAGTGTAACCAAAACAGAGTAGGTAATAGCGGACATTGTCCTACAAGTATCTACAAGTCCCGCTCCCGGGTCAAATTGTACCGAGGCAGGGGTCAAGCAAGCGCAGCATTCAGTAATTAATCGACGTCCAACGTCCACTCAACTGGAATCGAACCCGGTGTTTGCTGCACTACCACGCCGCGCACATCTACAATGCAAATTCACTAACACCGTCCACAATCTGCGATTCAATACCGACGCATTACAACTAGAAGCCTCCGCGCTCGCATACGAAACCAAATCGAGACTATCGATTTAACTACACTACACGGGGGCCGTAGAAAGAATTCCTTACAACAATGAGCCGGTGTAACAATAAATACCTTAATGATATCCCGAGATCGGAGAGAAAAGGCGTCCGGCGGCGGCAGGCGGAACCCGTCCGACACTTTTCAAGAGAAATCCGACACTATAACATGTGAAACACGCAACATCACAATACGAAATGGCACAATCTCACACGAACACCATACAGATGAATCCACAACACTGGTTTGGTTTTGGTACAAAAGATGTTTTTCGTAACACAACGCGACCGCAACACACTTCGGACGCACGACCGACGCTCACGGCAGCCGGGCACGAACTGAACTGGTTTTGCCGGGAGAGAGGGCGGGGGGAGGCAGTCGGGTGCGTTTGGTTCGGTTTTATGAAAATATTTCGTGAGTAATGCACGTGTTATGTCGGTGAGTGCGTCGGCCTAGAACGGCCTCGGATCTTTGATTGAAGTGCCCCGTAGTACGTAGTACGGGAGATAAAGATAATGAAGAGGTACGTGACATAGTGGTCGCCAGTTACAGGTCTTGTTGTGAGGTCTTTGTCCTAGCTGCCTACGCTTTCTATTCGGTAATGCAGCTTATCCCAGCTAAGTGCTCGTTGCTTTTCTATCTCCAATCAAATTTACAACGTATGAATGCACGCCCGATGGGTATTAGGCTTCATATTAGCTATCTTGATAATAATATGGATAGCGGATAGCATCGTCTTCGTAAAATAAATACAATCCAATCTAACCATCTCGAATGTAATTCGCAAATCTTGAAGGTATTATTGAAGATGTGAAATGGAAAAAGGTAAGTAAAGAAAGAAAAGCTATAATGCAGACGATTCATTTGTTAAACTGAATAATGGCGTAAGTTAAAAAATGGAGAATTGCCAAAACAAAAAGTGTAAAAGCAGGGAATGCAAATAAAGAGTCGAAAGTTCTTTCGCGAATAAAAACCAATACTTTTAGTGAGGTCTCAATATTTAGCTTGCAGCGGGGTTATTTCATAGGTAGGTTGCATATAAGCCTGGATTAAGCAGCTCGAAACGTTAATTTAAAAGCGAAATGCCCGCTTAAGAGGCGAGCTAGGAATTTACGATATTAATAAACCTCTATTAGCAGACAAGATGGCGCTTCCCAGTAATTCTGAATTACGGGGCAACGGTTGGTCGACATTTTAAATCTGCGGGAAGTAGGTACTACCATCGTTTTGAAGATAAATTGTTTTATGCACATGGTGGTTTGTGTGAGCTGTTGAAATCCGCCAAATGGATGGATAAAGTGCACCATTCGCGTACGGCATAACTTATCCCTGGTAATACACTTGTCACCCTGATAAAGATATACGATAAACGAGGTCAACACCGAATACAGAATGGGACATTTTTTTTATTCGTTGAATATAAAAGATTAAGCGTAGATTTAAGTATCGCAAAAGGGAGGCTTGACGTGATGTCTAAAGGACCCCAGGGCCCAGAAAAGCTATATGTTTTTAATAATTTAATTAATATCGAACTTGCGTTCGGTATCGATATGATTTCTGACAATGACATAGAATGCAAAAAAGTAAAAATATAAAAAAATGTAAATTGGTTTATTTAACCGTTGATGTATGTGTCGGTGAGGCCACGAATCTCCAGTGAAGGTCCAGGGACGGACCTCTTTATTCTACAACGCTTGTCCGATGCAGAGGTTGGCATATAAGAAATATCATATCATATTTAGATTAAGGAATTGTCATTAAGGGAGAAGATTATTATTGATCACGTAGTGTTAAAGTACTTTGGAATATTGATGTGAACTTTAGGAGAATTGGAAATATATCATGGTGCAAAGTAAATATTATTGAATAACCAGTACCATAGAATACCCCTTCTGCGTTACATGTATATCTCGCAGGGAAATTATGAAAACAGCTTAGAGATTTCATCAAATCCTTATGGGAAGTAAATCCTGCTGGATGATACAATAACAACTCCGTTCGGTTTCTCTAGAGAATTTCTGTGATTTTATCAATTCCCTAAATTAATTTAGGATATGTTGAATTTTTTTCGTCATTTCTTTGCGACATGTTCATCGCCACTCGCTGACAATGAGACAAGTCCAAAACCTGCAAACACCGTGAACAAAGGCTAATGGATTCCAAAATGTACCCTCGCCGAACTTATTGTCACTGCATACACAAATATTTTATCCAGTCGCAGTTATTCAATTCATATCGGTTGGATTGGGTTATTTAATTAAATACAATCCCGGAGTGAAATGCGTAGTGAGATATTCGCTTTATTATCCAATATTAGGTGGTTATTTAATTAAAACGGCATGAGCTGAGCACACAATGGAGCGGTTTTAAAGGCATGCACTAATATGAACAGCATAAGATTTTTTTTTATGGAAATAGCCGGTAAACCAACTGACGATCCGCCTGGTGGTAAGTGGCTATCGTCGCCTATAGACATCAGCATCACCAAAGGCTGGATTTTGATGATTGTTTTTTTTAATCGAAAGCTGGTGGCTGTCATGTGGTCCCACATAAATTTTATTGAGATCTGACAATGGCATCCATGAGAAAACCACATAAGTCGTAAATTTGTGTTAAGATGTGCGCGACAAATTGACGAATAACTCAATATCACGCCAACCGATCTCGATGATTCTTTTTTTAATCGAAAGCAGGTGCTTGTCATGTGGTCCCACATAAATTTGAACGAGATCTGAAAAGTAGTTTTTGAGATTTTGAAGTCGGTTATTTTTTGTTAGTAAAATTTAGATTATATTAACCAAAGTTGAGTAGAACCCTCGCAAACAGCTAGTATATCATAATCTGAGCTCCCAAATTTCACCATCCACAATTTGCTGACGAAATCCCTGTCATCAAAGCCGGCATTTCTATAAAAACGCATTTTCAGAATTGCGGCCGCCCTTTGAAGTTAATCCTTGGATTTGGGACCTTCTTCGGGAATATGTAAATCTATCTGAAATTCCCAATCTTATGAAACTGTATACGATGATCTGTGCGTACAAAAAGATGTGATTACTAAAGCTAAAAATGGGGGGCTGAGTCAAATGTGTTATAGATTATGTATAGAATACCATACGATCAGAAATGTCATGTAGTAATGACATCACTAGACTTATTAGCTTTTGCATAAATCGAGGCTTGCTTATCTACTTTCTTTCCTTATTCTAACAAAATAGTATTCTGTCAAAGTCCTATCCTAATATGCCCAGGGCCTACAGTAGGTTAAAGACGGCCTTGGTTCTGCTATATTGACTCCTGAAATGTGTCGCATTCAATATTTTACTACTGGTGTACAATACGAGTACGACATAGATGTGCGATTTAAGGGTGTTGGCCAGTTCCATCCATCAGTTATTATCAGTCTACAACTTGACTGACATACATTGTTATGACCAGTCCTGAGCTTTCTGAATCCAGCGAATGTTTGTGAGCTTCCTGGGTCCTGGGCATTTAAAAAAATATAGATACGTCATGACCTTACAAATCAACCAAAAAATCTGTTCCGAAAAGAGCTACAACACACACAGGTTTATCTTTTGTTTAACTACACCAATCACATTGGTATAATACACGAAGGCATTTTAACGCTCTATGTCAAATGTCAAGCATTTCTGACAACAACAAAAGCGTGCGTATCGTCTTGTATTGACAGAGCGACTGCGAGCAGAACGGTCAATTGCCTGTTCTTACGCTCTTCATCGTCGGCGCGCTAGTGCCATATCTACCTCTTTTTACATTATCATTGGTCCTGGGTCATCGACGGGTTCAGGGGGTACGGTTCCCATGTAATAATTGAAGAGACCTTGAGGATCCATTGGTCAACTCTAGTGCCTCCAACATGGCTCACAGAGTGCTACCGATAGCAATCAAGACCGGTTAACGTGCCCTCCCAAGTACGGAAATAATCAATATGAAGCCACTACCTGCCACCCTGGCCACCCCTCCAAGTAATGAAGAATTCGTTTCAAACTTTATTTCGACAAATTTCTAAATCGCGATTTTAAAAACGTACGAAAAATTATTGTTCCAAAAAAATTAGACGAACAGTCATTCGAATTTGCCTAAACAAAATATAACAGCACAAAAATGCGACGTTAGCAATTGTTATTAAACTAACAAATGACTGTATGACAATAAAATGTCAGTAATTAGGCAGTAGGAGCGACGCCGGTAGCGTCATCGTACGACGTCATTTCCGCCCCCCCCCTCGTCTGACACACCCTCGCTTCCGATGCAGTACAGCCTGTGTTTTCAAGGGGGTAATTTAAAGTTAAAACAGGTTTTGTTTGCTTTGAGGCTATTCAAGAATTTAATCAAAAAAAAACTATTTTCATGATTTAAGAACGAAAACCGCATTATATAAAATTTTTTTAGACAAGACTTATTTGGTAAACAATACTGATATTAATTTTTAATGAAATTGAAATTTAATTGAGTTTAGATAATCTAAATTTTACTAACAAAAAATAACCGACTTCAAAATTACTCAAAAACTACTTGTCAAATCTCGTTCAAATTTATGTGGGGTCCCATGACAAGCACCTGCTTTCGATTAAAAAAAGAATCATCGAAATTGTTTGGCGCGATATTGAGTTATTCGTCTATTTGTCGCGCACATACTTAATGCAAATTTAAGACTTATATGGTTTTCTCATAGATGCCATTGTCAGATCTCAATATTTAAGTGGGACCACATGACAAGCACCAGCTTTCGTTTAAGAAAATCATCAAAATCGGTTCACCCAGTCGAAAGTTCGGAGGTAACAAACATAAAAAAAAATACAGTCGAATTGAGAACCTCCTTTTTTTGAAGTCGATTAAAAAAAAATTAATAGTAAACAGAAATTACTTTTGGCATTGAATGGTTATTTTTATCCAACTGCCAGGAAGGGTTATGTTTTTCGCGCGTATCTTGTAGGTATGTAATATTATGTATGTATGTAATATTCTCTGTTACCTCATATCTTTCAAACTGCTGAACGGATTTATATAATTAAGATATCGTTAAATTCGTCATGATAACCCAAGTGTTACATAAGTGAAATAAAAAATACAAATATGGTGGCTGTGAGATGCCATTGTTTGAGTATCAAAAAATAAAAATAAATCAGATAATGCAATATGGGTATCAAATTAAAGAACTCACCATAATTTCAAAAAGGTATATCATGATTGTTTTTTGATGGCAGGCGGGTTTTAATTATTAAATTTATACTAGTTTATTTTGTGTCACCCTAATTTTTTAATTACAAATAAAAAAGACGGTTTACGTTTGTTTACCAAAGAGGACTCCTCTAAAAAATGGACTATGTACAGTCGGTAAAAAAATTAGGCATGCAGTGCATGATTCTAAAACCTTCTATATTTATTGATATTATAAATTGTTTGTGTTGTTATCAATGTTAAATTATACATGTATACGTAACGTATGATTTAACATTGCTAGTAACGTAAACAATATGTAATATTAAACATTACATTACATTCTACAATCATGCCCTGCATACTTAATTCTATTGTCGACTGTACTTGTAAAAACATTCGACGGTCTAAGTAAATAAATCATTCCTAATTATTCGTATAGCTGACATTGACTGTACCAGTATATTTGGTACAGGGTGCAGGAAATTTCTATATTTAGAGTTATAATGGGAAGTATGACCTGTGAACAGGGGCGGATCTACATATGGGCTTTTTGGGCTGTAGCCCAGAGCCCCGTGGATACAAAAGGCCCCCAGCCCCCACTAAAAACAATATGCGATATTTTGAATTAAAATTAGGTATGTTTCAAATTAAAAGAAAAAATTTAAAAAATCCTGTCATAAGGTTGGCAACTCTGAGATCAATCAATTCACGTCTATCGTACCTACGGAACGGGGAATTCTCCGTCGTTTGTCTTTGCTCAGTGTATTTTTTCGCGTCTATTATGTGGATGGCATTATAGAAAACAAATCTGTGCCTCCTATGATAAGTGATCTAAGTCTTTTTGTGATTATAACGTAGAGATGTATAATAAAAAATATAGTTTTGGAGATAATTTTGTGCAAACTGATATAACTGCACAGGTTTTGGCAAAAAAACCGTGAATATGGATATATCTAAAGTTGTAACCCATATAAATAATTGCTCTACAGATAGTTTTTTTATTTTCTTTTTCAATATATTTATGGTGAATATTGATTTATTTAGAGTTATATTACTATAAGCCAATACTAATTAGGGTACAATTCTATATGAATCTTGATATATAGAATTGTACCCTAATCAGTTAATTATATCAGTTAACACAAAGACAATTTACAGGTGCAACATAATTTAACTCTACTTGTATTATTTATCACGTAATATTAGCACACATTTGAAATAAAAAGGTACAACTCACAGGTTTTTGATGAATTACTTTAATACTATAATATTTACTACAAAAAACTAAATGTACGGTGACAGTAAATGTTTTTATCTACAAAAGAAGGTACTCATGTTACACCTAGCTCACTTACTTTATGAACTAGAATTTTTTTCAACTTGTTTTCGCCCTCCTTTAAAGTGACAATTTTTCACTCGTATCACTTATCACAGGAGGCACAGAATTATTTTGCAATAACGTTGTACAGTTGCTGTCTGTATACAAAAACACTAAGTCATATTAAATAAATCATATTATTTTATTGTCCTATTTTTTCTATATACCTACATCACTATCGAAAACAGTTTTTTGACAAAATAGCTATTAGTTGAGTAATTTTGTAGGCCCCTAAATTGTTTCAGCCCAGGGCCCCAGAATTTCACGATCCGCCCATGCCTGTGAAACTATTCATAATGGTTATATCAGTATGACATGATAGTATGACCACCGAGAAACGGCCTATTTGAGCACGAGTGTGGTAACCAGGCGTGTTAATACTTCTATGAGGGGCCATCCATAAATAACATCACACTAATTTCATGACTTTTTGACTCCTCCCCCCCTCCTTGTCACAGCTGGTCACATTTGTATGTATTTGTGAGACCTCCCCCCTAGTGTGACTTCACATATTATGAAATTTTACACCTAGAAATTGTAAAATTAAAATAGCAGTTCCGAAAAAAGTTTTATTTCAATTGTTTTTTAATATTTACCAATACATACCAATTATTCGATTTTGAAATAGGACGTCACGAAATTTAGGACCCTCTCCCATCCCTTGTCACACAATGTCACACTACAACGACCCGCCCTCCCACCTAACGTGTGACGTAATTTATGGATGTCTCCATGAGTATCTTCGGGATAAAGCTGGGTGGCACAGGAGCTAGCAGCCTCCGATTGGAGAGAAGGGCTTACATTTATTTACTCCGGGAACTATAAAATTTTCTTCCACTATCCTTACTTCAATTAGCCACTCTTGAAGAGAAATTAAGAGAGAACTGGCTCCCAAGCCTCCTGCTGTTAATGATAAAATAATAATAATCTTGATAATGTAATCCTTAAGTGAAGCCTTACCACTAAGCGGGTCAAATTCTGTCGCCTCTTACGACAGCCTTATATGATGGCATGGGATTGGGGTCAATATTGTAAGAGAGTTACTGAGAAACCAGATTTTACGGATAAATTTTTGGAACATTTATAATTTTAAGAAACGGTAAGGACTTACTTGATTCAATTGATTTTATCTGATCATGAGAAATGTGTTTGTTATGTACTAAATAATTTGTTTAAACAAGTTACATTTGCAGATAGTTATCCTGAGAGGAATTTACGAATAGACGGCAATCAGATAAACTTTGGTTAATTGTAGCCATTACGTGGTGGAATTCAGTATTCGTTCCGACACCTAATTAAAATGTCCACCCGCAATGTTATTGATGTCAGTTCTGTTTTGAGATAGATTTATGTAGATCTGTTTGTTTGTTGGACCTAGTTTAGGGAGATTTTTGAATTTTAGTGGACATCGTGGAGTTTTGTTGACGCGTTAGCAGCATCAACTTACCTAGCCATTTTGAACTTGAAATTCGGTTTCGTTTTAAATGGAATTGGATTCGAATCTTCTATCTCAGTTATTTCCAACTTGTAAGCGTGTTTCAAAATTAAAATAACTTGTTTAGCCGACAAAATAAGAGCAAGACACGTTGTCATTAATGACAGGAAGAAAACCTCAATTCTGTACGCATAGCATCAGGATTATTTATTTATTCCATAATTTTACAACGAATAATACAGTCAATGTCATTACAAATAATCATATCAAAATTGAAATTGAAGTAATAAATAATTATATGGCACCAGAGCCCAGAGGCCGTTTGCAACAGACTTGTCCGTTGTCCAAAAGAGTGCGCAAGGAGTAAAAGAAGTTGACTTGGAGTCACAAGAATTGATGAAGTCACATACAACGTACTATCATACTATTTACAGTCTAAAAGTCTTGAGGTCTCCAATACAACATGGGTCCTAGAAGACAATTTTTGCTGGCTTTTTCGAAGACTATAAGTAATGCTTCAGAAGGAAACTTGTTCAAAGCAGCTCATAATCGGACCGTGAAGATTCTCCAAGTTCTAATTGGCGTTATAAATATATAATTATTTTATAATAATTATAGGACGCCATCTATAGAAGGCTCGATTAAAACAAGTTAAAAGACTGATAGGTAGTCCATTGAGTAAGCGATCGTTTACCTCATCGCGGATTTTTTTTTGGCAACTGTGGACAGTTTTTGGACAAAGTAATTTCATGTGATTAGACGCGCCGATTTATAATTTTATAACAATGTCGATAGTTGGACCTAACTTCCATTAAAAAGGCAAATTTTTTTTATTGCGAAGATTGATTTTGTCATTTAAGCTTAGATTTAAGCATTAAGTGAAGTTCTTTACAAGCTCCTATAAAGTACATTCTTGACTACTGTAAGTTTGAATAATTGAATTTGACTTTTAATGAGGAGGAATAAGATATCACCTTAGCTGGAAAACACATCGGATGACAATAGCAATTATAATTAGTGATGGGCCGACTATGGGTTTTGCCGATCAGCCGACTAGCCGACTATTCGGTGAGAAAATTGCCGACTAATCGGCCGACTAGTCGGCAATGCCGATCAAACTTATTTTTGTCAAATATTTATGAAAAAAGCGGCCAAGTGCGAGTCGGACTCGCCCATGAAGGATTCCGTAGCAGCAAGTAACATAATATAAAAGTTCTTGTAGTTCGTTGTAACTTTGATCGAGGTAAATTGCGGTTTACGATTTATGATGTATTAAAAAAAACTACTTACTAGATCTCGTTCAAACCAATTTTAAGTGGAAGTTTGCATGGTAAAGTACATCATAATAATATATATTTTTTAGTTTTATCATTCTCTTATTTTAGAAGTTACAGGGGGGGGACACACATTTTACCACTTTGGAAGTGTCTCTCGCGCAAACTATTAAGTTTAGAAAAAAATGATATAAGAAACCTGAATATCATTTTTGAAGACCTATCCATAGATACCCCACACGTATGGGTTTGATGAAAAAAAATTTTTTGAGTTTCAGTTCTAAGTATAGGGAGCCCCCAAAATTTATTGTTTTTTTATCTATTTTTATGTGAAAATCTTAATACGGTTCACAGAGTACATCTACTTACCAAGTTTCAACAGTATAGTTCTTATACTTTCGGAAAAAAGTGGCTGTGACATACGGACGGACAGACAGACAGACAGACAGACAGACATGACGAATCTATAAGGGTTCCGTTTTTTGCCATTTGGCTACGGAACCCTAATAAAAGGAATCGATTGCTTCCTGATAAACCTGAAAGTCTGACGTTTCTCCACCATAAATTGTTTTAGCTTGATTGAATACTATTTGATAACATTTTACTGAAAATAAAAGTACAAACTTGTATTATTATTGCCACATATTAGTGATGCAACGAATTTTCACATAATTTCTGACATTCGTATTCGCAAAAATCATAGAAATGAAAAAAAAATTGTATAAAGAAGAATAATTATTTATAAAAATCGGGGAACATACAAACAAAAAATACAAACGCGATTAATTGATTACCTACCTCCTTTTCAAGTCTGTTGAAAACGAGTTTTCAACAATATAGGTAATAATAATTAGGTTTTTATGGAGAAACATTAGTTTGTTGGCACCACTGGGCTTTTTTGAACCAAATCTTTGAAGGTCAACATTTGCATTCGTATATGTGACAAATCCAACATCCGTTATACTTATTATGTACTACTACATAATAAAATAATTATGTATTTTCATTATAATCGGATTTATTAAAATAAATCTCATCATGCTGATTGTATTTTGTTATTTTCTTAATTTCTTTTATTTTTTGTAGCGAAAATTAATGCCGACTATTCGGCGATTTTTGCCGACTAATTGCCGACTAGTCGCCGACTATAAAACATGCCGAATAGTCGGTTTTCCCGACTAGTCGGCGTGTAGTCGGCCCATCTCTAATAATAATTGTTGTAATCATCTCACACTCTATTCTCCTTCCATTTCCAGTGACGGATTAAGACTACTTGATGCCCTAAGCGATCCGCACCTGTGAGCCCCCTATCCGTATATCAACTAGAATCGGTCTTTAAACCTTTACCGCCTAAAACATGAGACGTGATGCCCTAAAGACGGATTTTTTGTGCTTCTTCTGGTGCCCCCCAGACGTGATGCCCTAGGCAATTGCTTAATTTGATTAAGGGTTAATCCGTCACTGTCCATTTCTAAATAAATATAGGTCATTATGAACTGACTATTTAAATGAGTGCAACGACAGACAGTAGGTACTTGTGACGGACAAACTTACAAAGGATGTTTCAGCTAGTGAGCATTAAGACAGAGAGGGACGGAACACGTCTGGTGTCTAGTGGCTGGATGCAGTCCAAAACCTATTCAGCGCTGCACTTCAATTAATTGATTGTTTCTGCTTTTATTCAAGTGAACTACTGTCTTTACTGCGCCAGTTAAGGATGGAATCTCTTTTAAATTAAATTTTAGTTTAGTTCTACCTGTTTGGAATTGTTTTTGGGATACGTGCGCACTTAGGTAAAGAGAATTCTGAACGTTACTGCAGGTTAAGTATAGTAAAATAATCTATTTGTTATTTTGTGAAATATCTGCAACGCCTTGTTGCATCATTTTTTAATATTTCCCTTGCAGTGTCCAAGACGAAATAACAACATTTTCTTCCTATTAATTATAAGAGTATGAAAGTGTCGTGGTTTGCTACTCAAACAGTGCTGAACGGTTTTAAATGAAATTTAGCACACAGATAGTTACTTTGATTACCTAAGAATACAATTTTATTATTAAGGAAACACTAACTGAAGTATAAATAAAACAACAATAAATGAAGTATATTTCTATACTTTATTAACTGAAGAATTTGACGCGTCGTCCTAAACTAAGGTAGACAGAATGAACTAGACTGATTTCCATATATGTATAAATACCATCACCGTCTCAGTGCTGTCCGTCTGCTGTCTCGTCTAAGCCCAGAGCCCATTCAGTTCGCTGCACTTGAATTAATCAATTGTTTTAATCCATTCGCGAAGGCAGCTGGTGACCGCGCGCTAACAGCGTGGTGCGGGTATAGTGAAAGGATTAGCGAATTTATATCATATAAATGCTTTTACCACGTTTTCCGGCAAAAGTACCCTACGTCTTATTCCATTTTATGGTCTATCTGTGAGCTAAACTTCATGATAATCCGGTCAGTAGTTTTTGTGTGAAAGAGTATTATGTATCCATACGAACTTCTACATTTATAATATTAGAAGATTGATTATAATTAAAATTTTCTATGACACTTACGTTGTTAATTTATCGCTTCTGATGTTCTTCGTAAGATGCTTAATCACGTAGAGAACAATAAAGTAGGTAGGTCGAGGAGACTGTTTATTAAAAATAATAAAAAATTTGTTTTATTTATTTATATTTTATATTTTATTTGGTTTGTTTTAATCAGTTTTGCTATATCATTATATTATATTTAATTTGATAATTTGATCTGATAAGTTTTGTAGTGTTCAAAAGATAAAATTGTAAATAAATTTTACTATACTTAAGTAAAAAAAGTACCTAACTGAGGTTTATATTAAATGCTTTACTAGAATATATTGAACTAATTTTATAAATTGTATAACTATTCGGGTTTCATACAATTTTGTCTTCTTTTAAATAACTTGTCAGTTTTATTTCTACCACCCGCCAACCGCTCCCGCTACCTCTCATGCACCATGCCTGCAGCCCACATCTCGAGCCAGAGCCAGATCTATTTATTGTAGCAGCACGTGTTACTTTATTTGACATAAAATGCATTCTAATGGCTCGTTAGTTTGCGCGGGCGCATTTATTTAAATGCGCTTTGATCTATGGAATTCCAAACGCATTGAGAGGGACTTACCTTATCTGCTAACATAAATATTTGGCTGACAATATCTGTTTGTATGTTCCCTTTAAGAACTTTTGGACTGAAAATAGTCCTTTAAATACATAAATATTAGTTAACGCTTGACAACAGTCTTTAACTGATCGTGGGAAGATAATTCATAGTTACTAAGATGGTGCCTTATGTCTTAATAATTACCCACTCACACTAGAATATATTATTACGTTCAGAGGGAATTATTTAAACTGATTTAGATAACACTCACATGCCTATGTGAAAAGTGAAAACCATATCTAAAACGGTTCAGTTTCTGAGGTTAGCAGGAACAGACACTAAAAGTACAGTCAAATAGACAAAAATAAAAAATAAAATTATTGAATCTATTGCATTAAAATAATATTTTTTATTTTTATTTTTTCTATATCTGAAATGTCGCTCAGAGCTTAGTAACAATTCATAGAACTGCATGATATTGCATGTTGCATGAATTAGATGCATACAGATATGCATATATCGAATGTAAACTATATGCTGTACATGTACATACACATATGCATATATTTATTTATACTTACGTACTTAATTCAGTCTGCGAGCATGACTCGTGCTTGACCGATTTCCATCGCCTATTCATTAATGTTCAATTAGATTTATGGTTTACGAAAGGCCGTTGACCTATTTCAAACGGTGGTGATATTACTTTATTTATTTATCGTGGGAATCGGTGATAAGAAATGGTGATTGACACCTGGGTGATAAACAGATAAGAGATTCCATAAAACTTTTGTAGTGATAACAAAGTAAATTCCACATGGCAAAAAACGGAACCCTTATGGATTCGTCATGTCTGTCTGTCTGTCTGTCTGTCTGTCCGTCCGTATGTCAAAGCCTCTTTTTTCCGAAACTATAAGAGCTATACCATTGAAACTTGGTAAATAGATGTATTCTGTGAACCACATTAAGATTTTCACACAAAAATAGAAAAAAAACAATAAATTTTGGGAGTTCCCCATACTTAGAACTGAAACTCAAAAATGTTTTTTTTCATCAAACCCATACGTGTGGGGTATCTATGGATATGTCTTCAAAAATGATATTGAGGTTTCTAATATCATTTTTTTCTAAACTGAATAGTTTGCGCGAGAGACACTTCCAAAGTGGTAAAATGTGTGTCCCCCCCCCTGTAACTTCTAAAATAAGGGAATGATAAAACTGAAAAAAATATATGATGTACATTACCAAGCAAACTTCCAACGAAAATTGGTTTGAATGAGATCTAGTAAGTAGTTTTTTTTAATACGTCATAAATCGTAAACCGCAAAAAACATTGATTAAAGTTACAACGAACTACAAGAACTTTTATATTATGTTACTTGCTGCTACGGAACCCTTCATGGGCAAGTCTGACTCGCACTTGGCCGCTTTTTTTGTTAGTAAAATTTAGATTATTATGTTAAAAAAAATTAGAAAGAAAATTCAATACATATATCTATGGCGTATATACCTTGAAAAAAAAATAAACAAATTAAATAGTTTATCCGCACACAGCTAGTACCTTCCTAACATACTATATGCGTATATGGTTATCGGCTATTGATATATTATCTCTGTCTCAAAAGTCAAAACGCATCGTTACAAGACTTTTACAAACAAGAAACTTACCCAAGATAGCACCTAGTTTAAATTCGTCTAAAATTGTATAACTACAACTTAAAACGAGAGTGTAGCTTCAAAATTAACACTTCAAAGATGCTTAAACAAACCAATCGTGAACTGTCTTTGTATTAGGAGCTCTGCTACTATGGTTTGAAAACCAATGATATTTAAAAAATATAGATACGTTTAACCCTTACAAATCAACCAAAAAATCTGTCCGAAAAGAACTACTATACACACAGGTTTATCTTTTGTTTCACTACACCAATCACATTGGTATAATACACGAAGGTATTTTAACGCTGTATGTCAAATGTCAAGCACTTCTGACAACAACAAAAGCGTGCGTATCGTCTTGTATTGACAGAGCGACTACGAGCAGAACGGTCAACTGCCTGTTCTTACGCTCTTCATCGTCGGCGCGCTAGTGACATATCCACGTCTTTTTGCATTATATTATCATTGTTCAAAACTGACAGACATCTAAACAAACTGTTACGTAAGTGGTGTTAATGCTATTCGTTACTAACACGCGCACAATAAAGTAAATCCACACTATATTATGTACTTATCTACCTATACTCCGTTTTTTAGGGTTCCGAAGTAAAATCGGAACCCTTATAGTTTCGTCATGTCCGTCCGTCTGTCTGTCCGTCTGTCCGTCTGTCCGTCTGTCCATCTGTCCATCTGTCCCTCCTTCTGTCCGTCCGTCCATCGGTCCGTCCGTCCGTCTGTCCGTCCGTCCGTCTATCCGTTCGTCTGTCCGAAGCAAGACGCCGAGACCCTTAGTGCTAGAAAAAACTCCAGAATCATAGAATAAAATATTGAAAAACATTTTTTAGGGGAGGTATCCCCTACAGGTAACGTGAGGATGAATTTTTTATTCGTCCCGTACCCTATAGGTGGGGTATCGTTAAAAAGGTCTTCCAAAAATATTATGGGTTTTCAAGGACCATTTTGGAACTAACGGTCCATTTGCGAAATATTTGGCTTGAAAGTGCTAATTTTGGTTTGAGTCTTAACTCAAAATAAGTGTCCCCCCCCCCCTGCAGGCTAAACGGTTGGAGTTAGACAAGTGAAAAATTCTCAGAAGTAGGTTATATGATGAATTTAGAAAGAAAACTATCACGGCTATGTTAGCATAAGTAGTTAATGAGTAATAGTCGATATACTTACTACTTCGGAACCCTACATTGCGCGTGGCCTGACACGCACTTGCCCGGTACAGTACCTACAGACATCTAAGAGTCAATTACAACTTCTGATGCTCAATCTCTTTATCTCATTATTCTATGGTAACTCGAGAACGTTAAATCGCACCATTATTACGTGACAGCATATTATTCTCTCCTGAATATAACCAACCATCAGCAACAGAAAAAAAGGTAATATTCGGTGAACGACCAGCTAAAGCGAAGAGCTCTGAGTGGCAGATTAAATAAACATTTTTCATCCCCGTAATATCGGGTTGGAGGTGAAACTATTATAAAGGTTTTAATATACTCCCGAATTTCGTAACGCAATTTCATATTGTGTTTGGGTGAAAGAAGCTAGACCGATAGAACCATCTTTTAATATCATTGAATTTAATAGACTTCTATCCACATATAAGAGAAGGATTTTTGCTTCATTTTCAGTTATCAAGTCTGCTTTACTGATACATATCGGGCTTACAGATTTCAATTTGGCTTTTGTTGGAGAATGGAGAGTACCGTAAAGGCAGTTGTTTGCTTGGGTTGGCCACTAATCGCTACTAATTATCCCAGGGGCAGAAGCAATGTCCTCCTAATCTCCTTAGTGACGAGGAGATCCATGGTCTCAATGACTCGTTTTCCTCCAGGACGGTTGTCTGAACGCAAGATAAAAATGAAATATTCCCATAAACTACTTGGTGCTGGCTAACCGATAAACACATCCTCTTATAAAATCAGTGATAGTTTATTATTTTCTCTTCTCTTTTCTTTCTTAACCGACAAAGCATCGGTAATGCCCAAGGTCTGTGGGAGTCAGTGACAAGTTACAATCAGGATAACGTCTTCTCGTCACGCAAAAGAAACGTTGGTTTTTCTGTCCAAATTGCTGCAATCCTGGACAATCGTGGACAATTAACACTTCCATCATAAATGTACCAACGTAAAGTACTAGTAATAACAAAGATTAGCCGTTTTTGAACGTTATCAGGTTATCACATGCCAATCGGATGTCAAGTCTCTAAAGTTCTTTAACAGCGTCTAACAAGAAATCTAGTATCCCTTTCAATGTTTTTTTCTCGTATAATTTGGTTTTGGGCCGATTTCATAGTGACCATTGAGATGCGCTGAGTCACGAAGCACAGCCTCTACTCAATATTAAACGTTTTTGTTGGATTCACGATCCGTCATAGACTAGTTAGGCGTACAGAAGAGGTTTAAAGGTCAAATGTTATCTTTTACTTATCATATTATTATAGGATTGATAGTATGTTTGTGTGGTAGCAAAATTTGCATCATTATTAGACAAAATAGGTAAGTTATTTTTATAAGTACCTATAACAATTATGCAATATATATAGATAAGGATTCCGACTTCCGACATATTCTTTGACTCAATAGCTTTCTAAAAAAAGAAAATTTTAGTATATAACTTGTTTTAGCCTAATAGCACCAAGTTTCTGCGACAATCTCAACTATCTTCTTTAAACATTCATGTGGTTATAAACGCAAAACGATCTCTGGTGGTACTGGACTGATGGAAACCAGACGAAAGAAGGAAACTCATAGCTTAGGATAAAACAGAAAGTAATGGATATCAATTAGATGACGTATAGAATGTTACAGAGCCATAGTGTGGTATAGAGCCAGCGACCTCAAGAACAAGGGATCTCATGTCATTGTTTTCTTCCTGGAAGTTGGCTTGGATAAAAATTAAGATTACAATCTTGTTTGCTCTGCCGTTAATAACACAAAAATTTGCTTAATTTTAAAGAACATGTTCTATTATCGATTTGGATCCTATTTTTGTTAAACGAGTGATTAGGTACAGCATATCCTCTGAAAATTCGGTCTCTGGTAGGCATAAAAGTGTGAACTCTCGTTACCTAATCTATGAATAAGCGGCGATTCCTTTTTGTTAGCATTGAATACCATTCAGTGGATTTTTTGTACACGTCATTAAGAATTGTACTCGGTTTAATTATTGTGTTTTGAAGATATGATTTATATCTAACGATTACGTTATTTACGAAATCAAATGTTACAAGGTTCTATAGATAGACGAGACCGACTGATACTTTTGAAACTATATTCGATCATGAGAAATATTGTTAACCAAAGCTTTTATATTGTATGATAGATTTTAATAACTTAGGAGTGCTAAATGGGCATAAAGTACGAAAATAACGAACAATTATTATGTTAGAATAGAGGTTCAACCTTGAGTAATATCTCGATCAAAATGTAACTGTAACACCGGCAATTATAACTACCTAAAATAATATACAGCATGTTCAAGTTTACATGAGCTTATATGGCATGTTCTGTCTAACAGAGAAAAGTGCCTAGTTAGGCGTGTGGGTGCGCGTGGGCGAGCTTGCCCGGTTTGTACACGCCCTAATGATGTTTACTTGGTCCTGTGCTGGAATTTATAACTTTATTGGTGTAGAGTTTAAGCCTTAAAGGGCTATTAGTAGTCGAACGGTTTTGCTAAGGTCTCTTGAAGATAAAGTCTTTGTTTTTAATATTATTTATGACTATATGTATATTTTCTATGGCAACATTAACAGGTAGCAGCTAATTAATAGGTAAAAGCACACAAATATAAGAATATAAATACCCAGATATTGTAGAAATTTAAAATCATGATTTAAATTTCAGCTGGGAATCGAACCCAGGAAAAAAGAGTAGATGGTCAGCAATGGTAACTGTCGTTAAATCAATGCTTGCTGGTTAGCATCAGGTCCTTTTATATGGTAGCAATGAAATACCACTGATTAGTTATCCCACGAGAACATCCGTTTATCGGGTAGGTAAGTATAAGTTGTAAATAACGCAAGTTTAGAAGTTTCGCGTGATATTTGATAGCCTTTATAGTATTAAAATTTCGTAACAAACCAACAATAGTAATATTATGAATGAGTAAGTTTGGGATGATGTTCACGCAAAAACTAATAAAGGGATTTTCATGAAATTTAACACACAGGTAGATCGAGATCTGGAATAACATATGGGGTACTTAATATCCCGCAAAACACGGGCAAAGCCGTGGACAGAGAGCTAATTAGGAAATAAATGTACAGTTTTTTTTAATAAGGCAACAAGTGCTTGTTAATTCTACATCGGCATCGGGCTACACTTCTGTGATTCTGCGTCGATTGTATCGTGTAATTCGTGGAATAACCACAGAATGCTTTAATTGTTAGTGAATTTTAAGGACTTAGACATTAGACCTAATACAATCTGTATTGGATGACAACGGAAATTATACGATGTAATATTACCTATTTTATTTAATTTTCATTTGGTTTTACAGTTTCTTTAATTGTGTATCAAGTATTAAGTTAAGTTGTAAAGGAAAGGCCAGCAAGATAAGCAGCATAGAGGAAGAAAATACAAAAATGAAGAAATAATAAGAGTAAGATATTTATTCCATTATTGCTGACAATGTTACACTATTTGGATACTTATTTAAAACAGTAACAGTTCGAGGAACCATTTACCTTTACCACAGAAGACATAATAGTTCAATCCATTACAGTTGCAAAGGGTGTCGTTTACGCCAAAATGTCCTCTTTCTAATTCTAGGAATGTAGTTTCAACTAGTTAGCGTTAGTTAACTCATGCAGAACTAATTACAAGCAGGTATGTACAGTCACCTGCAGAGAAAAGTAACCCATCTGTTTACAACGCAACAGTATGTTGGTACCTAGTATGATGGTACTTAGGTCTATTTCATTTCCTCAACCATGTATGTAAATCGTTTCAAGCATCTCCAAACAAGATTTCTGGATCCCCCACTGAACCAAGACATAAGTATATGACGACGGGTGTAGCGCAACGATTACCATGCCGAATAGCCGTGGCAGGGTTCCTGAGTTCGATTCCCAGCGAGGCGGAAATTGAATGATGAGTTTGAATTCTTGATCTGTGTATGTGTGTGTGTTGTCCATGGCAACCACAGAATATTAATGTGGGGCAATGAGTGTGTAGCTTTTATTATTAAAAACAGTAAAAAAAGATATAATAATATGATTTTGTTTTTTTCGAAGCAAAATAACCGTAACCGCGCGGTATGTACCCGCCCTAATTTTGCTGATTTGATCCTGTGAAAGGAATTCATAACTTACTACTGGGAGCTAATTCACTGACGACTGTGGCTGTGCAAATGTCGTAAAGATTTAGTACCTTTCAGTTGATGAAGTGATTAATATCAAACTTTCCTTATAAGTTGTAACAACCGCGTTTTGGTTCTATGTTGAGGTTTCTGCAACGGTGATCGCACATTCGCATCATACGCGCAGCACTTACCTTATTAAAGGTCGCTGCATACGTAACGTGGACGGGACGTGGACGGGACGGGGATGGGACGTGGACGGGACATAAGTGTACGTGCATGCCCCGTTCCCGTCCCGTCCGTGGCTCCGTGGCGTATGCTATCGTTTACATTTTCTACGAAATGACGTTTCGAAAACTTCACGTCCTGTCCCCGTTCCGTCCAGGTTACGTATGCATCGACCTTTAGAATTCGTTGCATGAAAGCATAATAATTATGAAAGCCTGCACATTTTCACGCGGACCATACGCGCCGTATTTCAAAAATGCTGCAGGTATCAAATGTGCGATCACCTTAACGAGGCGTTTTACTTCCTTTTTAACTGTCTTCGCGTGGGTCAGTCTCAAATGTTACCATGACTGTCTAGAATGAATATTCTTTTGGTCACAGAGGATCGGTCCATAGTCCATACCAATCCGATACCGGTAAACTAGGGTGTCGTAAGAGGCAACAAATACCATCCGGTTTGGTGGGAAGGTTCTGTATAATGATATTATTAATATTGTTCATTTATTAATATTACTACTGTTTTAATCTATCCGTGAAACATGCCTCTCTACCACCCTCTCGCTTGACTCAGCCACCAAACGGCTTGTCGTTTTCTGTGGCAGAAAGATATTCTTAATTTCTATCTTCTCTTTTTTTTCTTTACGTACAACACCGATGTGTTACCTAATGTGCTACGTCTCCATGGGCGACGATGACGTGTTGTTACCATCAGGAGGCTCGTCAGCACATTTTGTTTTATCGGCTTATTACAAAAAAAAAAAATTTGGTATCTTGTATGTCCTCTGTATGCCGCTTTGTGACCTACTTTACTTATAGATTGTGTGTATACATGTGCATAGGCGTCGCCAAACACAATTCAGTTTTCCATGAGGGTTCCGTCGCCCAAAAACTTTGAGAACCGACGTTCTAATATCATCACATTAGCGTGATCACGAACACAATAAGAAATTTGTCCAATTAATATGATAGAGAACATTTAATAGCTTTCTTTTAGTTAATACGGCGTAATAAAACATTTTATTGCGATGATATTGATAGTCACGGGGCAATAAGGACCCCACAGACCTGTCGCAGTGTTTACGACGGACGATTTTATCGCTTCTAAATTAAACTAATTAGTAGCAATAAAGTTGTTATGAACATAAAAGTTATTTAATTAATTAGGTGGACAATTGAAAATTAGTGTAATGTTAATTTGGGTCGCTTCTGTATTTGTACTTTAATTCCAGTGATAAAATGTTTGTGTGTGAATGTCATATTGTATTTTTTTGTGTTTTTACCTTTGTAGTGTTTAGTGTTGGTCGTTGGTAAATTTTAGGGAATTACGATGATTGGTGATCGATCATAGATTGTTTACAGAATTTGACAAGTACAGGATTATATTTCGAAATTATTGTATTGAATTGCAAAAGCATTTTACGATAATATTTAAAACCGATTCCAAATTACTTGTTCGTAAAACAAATATCAACCAATGATAAGCAATGTAAATACCATTAAGAAAACGAATAAACCTTATGCCGAAATAAAAATAACAACCGATTGACTGTACCCGATATCATGATACTTTTCTATCCAGTCATTTCCTGGAAGCATCTGAATAATTTCAAAAATGTCAACAATCATTAATTAATATCTACCTCTTATATCTCGTGAACAGTGAGACACCTGCCAAACATAAAAAAAACATATTAATCGAAAACGAGTCTTATAACCTGAACATAGGGCATACAATAAGGGTGACAAAAACGCTGGGAAGCCACCCCTAATGAAATCGGATATGAAGGTACATTACAAAGCATGTAGCCAATACTAATACTGTAACACCGAGGTGAATGACCGCGAATCAAACAATAGGACGTGTGATAATGGTGCTATCAGTTTACAGGGAAAACTCTTCGAGTGGGTGATTCATAGGACAATAGAATCCGTCTATCCACTGCCCTACTTTCCTATTACTGGCGCACAAACGTTTTGTCAGTTTTAGTTTATCATGGGATGAAAGGTCCTGGAGTGGAGACCACGTCTCGGACAAAGGAGTATAGGACGCCCCGCGATCAGACGAACCGACGAGCTAAGCAAGAAAGCGGGTATCATCTGGATTCAGAAGACTCAGAACCGGTCAGATGGCGCTAATTAGGCGAGGTCTGTGTCCAGCAGTGGACTCATAAATGCTAATGGATGGATGGGATGACTTATTTTCAATTATTCAAGTGTCCTTAATTTTATTTTCATATTCACAATTTTTTACGTTACTTGCTGGAAGCTGAGGATCCATCTGATGGTAAATGGTTATAGTTACCCATGGACAATCGACCAAAGGCATGACTGATGAAATAAGAAATGGCTCTCATGGAATTATTTCGCGGCTGTCTCAAGCAAGAATGTACCAATAACCATGTTTAAAAAAATCCTGTCTAACTTGACTAATACGAGTATTACGCGCTATGGTCACCTAATTCAGTCAACATTCCTCGAAAAGGATCAGGTAGTAATCTATATAATCGTATTGTAGGCCGCGATTACAGTTGGAGGCTTTCATTCGGCCACGTTGTCCGTCTATCTTGTTATGTTCTGCTGCCCTGATTGTCCTCTTTATGGATGTAATGAGGGCAGTTCTTTACTGGCTCAACGATGTTGTGACATAATATGGTTTTTATTATCAAAGTTTTAACAGAAAACCAACCCGGTTTTCTGTGCAAGAAGGAGGAGAAACGAAGGCAGTTCCGCCTGCTTAATTACTTCTCGGCACACAATCAATAAACAAGCAATTAAAAAAAACTTGAACAATTACGTGTGTATTTTTGAATTGTCAGGAAATATTTTATTGTGCAGGAAATACTCTTAAATTATGGATAAAACGTAAATTTATTAATAAAATTACAATCGACAAGTTTACCTAAACAGAACCTTTTACAAACATTAATTAATTGCAACGAAGACGATCAATATTAACCGCAACTATCAACAGCTAGTTCTATAAATAGATTCCTGACAACTAAATAAGTCCGTCACGTCCAAAAGCCACAAGAAGAGTGAAAACATTCCCAGCTCGACGTTCCTTTTTATACAGTGCCGCTCGTCCCATCCTAAGGAGTAGGGTGTTCATCTAAGACTTACTTATCTACAGAACGACAGGGTCTTCATCGTTAGCGTTTTATGAGAAGGTAGATAGAAGCTAGCTGAGTTTCCAATCCCATGGGTACTCTTGGGACGTTAGCAGCTCCTATTTCTTGAAGAATGTGAGCTAGTCTCTCTTTGCCATAACTGTCTTCTAAGCTGAGCCTTTGAAGACTTCCCCTCTGACCACGAAGATGTAAATAACGCTAGCGCCAATACCAATGGTTCATTCGAAAATAAACATAGAAGCTCTGAGAAGCTCATAGTTAGAAGGTTTCTTTCAGTCTTAACAAGTGTCAATGTTCCAAGGAACTATTCCAGCTTCATTTCTTTGTCGTACCACTCCATCAAAACAAGCTTCCATGGTGACTTACCATTAGGTCATAATCGTATATGCCACATGGAAAGTCTGCAGTACTCAGTAGTCATTAAAAATAAACCATATTCTGAATCCAGCAATCCGCACTGGAGCAGCGTGGTGGAGTACGCTCTAGGCCTCCTCAAGAGAAGAGACCCGTGCCCAGTAGTGGGCCATTAATGGGTGGAAGTCATTCTGAATCCCAAGTTAATATTTATTCAGAAAATCCAAGAATAAAAACAACAGAACTTAAAATAGAAGTTGTTCCAATGTAGTTACACCAATTAATGATACGTAACGTATTGTAGTCGAACTCGCAACTCCTGGAGCTATACCCCACGTTGCTCCATTACGGGTAGTAACTAATTAAGTGGGCACAGCCCTTATTGCGTTAGATTACACAAGTTATACGAGTACCGTGCTGTATATAGCCATAAAATAAGGGTTAAAGTATGCAGAGAGCGTCCCCAGAGTAAATATTGTGACCACGTGTGTTCACACGGTCCAGACGACAGGTGGCGCCACAGTGCTAGCGAGGATATTTTAAACTATACAGGTAAGTACTGGTGACAATCGAATTTCATTTTAATTTTACCAGGAATTATTTGTAGCCTTTGAATATTTGCAATAAGGCATTCAGTAAATTAGTTAGTATTAGGTCTTGTTTCAAAATCTTCAAGTAAGTCCGAAGTAAGCTATTCGTTGGTTAAGTTGACATTTCGTGTATGTAAAATGACACTTTAACGTCACTTTAACCGGCGAATAGCTTATTCAGGACTCTACTTGAAGATGGTGAAACAAGCCCTTAGTCCACTTTGCGACACTCCGCGGTTAACGTCTTTGATGGTAGGTATATACTTTAAGACGTGCGTGGCACCTCCCCACAACCGAAACATTCACTACAATAATTAAAAGTATGTACAACATATATGTCCAACATATATACTAACACCAACATGTATTTCGCCCTGAAACGGAGCATCATCAGGGTAAGTCAACTCTACGATTTTTTGTCTTTGACGTTGCGACTAACCATCGTAGAACCACCGTTGTCTAGCGATAATTTTAGTGTGCTTTATTTTAGAAGAAAATTTCTTAAGTCTGTTACTTTACTATAAAAAATGTTCTTTAGAGTAAAATGTTTGACGACCCTGTAGCCTAGTTGGTAGCGACCCTGCCTGCAAAGCGAGGGGTCCCGAGTTCGATTCCTGGCCGGGGCAGATATTTATGTGACAGATAAATATTTGTACTCGGGTCATGGGTGTTATTGTAATGTGTTATATGTGTCGTCCATGCCACCCGCGACACAGGTAAAATCCTACTGCGGGGGTATGAGTGTGTAAGCGTTTATTTATTTATATTTATTTATTTTAATTTTTAAACTATTCATTTATTTACCAATATCTTTCGATGCGCTACTCAAGTATATCTTTCACTGTACCACAACCTAGGAGCATAATAAAGTCGTCGCGTCACAACCATACGGTCATCTCATTACCAAACTGTTTCAGTACACTTTAAATAAACCGCTGTGTGTTCTCCGCTTAATGTAAATATTAGAATGGTGGTCCCTCGTAGAAAGCGTTTACTTAATTCCGTGTACACCTAGCCTTATTTCAATGGCTAAGTTGCTCGTTCTCAAAAATATAAGAATGTTGTTTTGTAAATAAATGGTAAGCAGATGAATCATCTTTTTTTATGGAAATAGCCTAGTAATAAGTGGCTATCGTCGCCCATGGACATCAGCAACACCAAAGGCATCACTGATGCGTTGCCGGCCAAAAAAGAAGAAGAAAAAGAAAGAAAGAACTGGCTCTCAAGCCCCCAGCCGGAACACGACGAGTCGTTTGGCGGCTGACTCATGCTCAACGGTGGTAGCTATCCAGGCGAACCCATAGAGATATAATAATAGTAATAATGGTATTAATTAGCAATTAAAATCAATATTACCAATAGAATCCCTCAAGGGGTCCTACCACCAGCGGGCCGGATTTAGTCACCTCTTATGACACCCATCCAGCGTGGGATTGGGCCTATGGCCCAGTATCTAACATTAATGGGATCACTGATGCGTTATCAGCCAAAAATAATGCGATCTGCAACATCTCTAGCCGACATTGCGATTGCAAAACGTAAAAAAAATCCGGCTAGAAATTTAACAGACTCAAAAAAAAAAGAGGAAACTTTTTTAATGTTTTAATTGCCTTAGAACTGTCATTTATCAACCAAATTGGAAAATTATTTTTATATTGGAAAGAATGTAATTCCAGATTCATGTGGTATTTATCAGATTTCAGGTCTGAGGTGAAAAAGGAGTCCAGTGTTTCTAATCTATACTAATATATAAAGAGGAAAGATTTGATTTTTTGTTTGCATTGAATAGGCTCCGAAACTACTGAACCGATTTGAAAAATTCTTTCACTGTTGGGAAGCTACACTATCCCCGGGTAACATAGGCTATATTATAGTTTCAAAAAAATTAGAGATCCTTAATAAAACTCCAGTAATGTAGCCCAAGGTGTAAAAAATAAGAAAACCGAAGCAAAGCGAGGGCGATTACTCGTCTTAAATAAGTATATGGCGATTTTTATATCTGAAGTGATAAGTTTGTTTTGGTAAAAAGTAGATTATTATTATTTTGTTATACTCGTATAGTAAGTTAGCCTGATAAAAAATTAAATAAGAAAAATCTTTATTCAGTCTGACATTTACATTAAAACAATTCAAACAATGTACCTAATAATGACAGTAAAGCAAGCAAAAGCAAAGCAAAAAAAATATTAATGGATGTGTGTGTGTGTGTGCGTGTGTGTGTGTGTGTGTGTGTGTGTGTGTGTGTGTGTGTGTGTGTGTGTGTGTGTGTGTGTGTGTGTGTGTGTGTGTGTGTGTGTGTGTGTGTGGTGTAAAACATCCTACCACCATGCATGAATACCGGAATAAACTGGGTCATAGGACCAATGACACAATGTTCAAAACACTTTGTTGACCACAGCCTGTTGGTGTCGTTGACATCCATGCGGGCGCGGTCGGTAGTTGGATGGGTGACCGCTAGTGGCTAGAATTTCTTGAGTACTTCCGTGCTTCGGAGGGCACGTAAAACCGTCGGTCCCGGATGTTATTGTAAGATAACAGTTGTTAAGCCATGTCGGAGGCTCTCGGGCGGCATGAAAATTTATGGAGTATGCTCTAGATTAGAGGGCTCCTCAAGAGGAGAGTCCCGTCCTCAGTAGTGGGCCATTAATGGCTTGAAGCCCCATAGGTACATCACTGACCTCAATCAACTATTTTAAGTTGATTACATGAAATACAGTGGCCACTTAACACCATAACGACCTACTCATTTGCTATTTTATTAAAAAAGAAGGTATTCATAAAACTTGAGTAATAAAAATACATTGAAGATCTAATCACAGTCCAGGGACACTTAAATTAACTTTTTCGTGCCGCAAAACCGTTTATAATTTTTTGGTTCATTTGTTACGACGCGAGTAGGAAGGGTGCTTACCCTTTGTAGGTGGGTGAGTTTTATGACTTACTTTCATTCAGCTCTAACTCTAACCCGTCAGTAAAAAATATTGTTGCTAATTAACTTTTGATCAATGATTAAACAAATATTTTCTCAAGACTGGAATTTTCTGTGAAATTAAGAACTTTTGATCGTCACTGATAAAAAACTAGCTTACGAGTCCTTCAACAGTATGTAGAAACTGGGATTATTTTATATCCTGTGGTATAGTCCCTTCTATGTACGTACAGCGTATTGTATTGTAATACGATACAAATATGTCAAGTATTATAATTTGCACGTGTACAGACGGACAAGTAGATGAAAATACCTACAAAACATGTTTTGGTGTCTACTCAACAAAGCTTAACTAATAACCGAAATTTAAAAAAAACCGGTCAAGTGCGAGTCGGACTCGCGCACGGAGGGTTCCGTATTATTATCTATACAACATACCGTCTATCTGTCGCCGTTTATAATATCGAGCAAAAAACGGCAAATACATCACGTTTATTGTAAGGGAGCCTCACTCAAATATTTATTTTATTCTGTTTTTAATATTTCGCCGTAGGTAGTAGCTATATATAGTATATTGAAGCTAAAACCGACTAACTCAATTTTTGGGCTAAAAACACTTTTTTACACCTTTCAACTCAGAAAAATCTCTGCTTTCGAATGGTAAAATAAATTTAAAGCTAAGTCGCTTAGATGCGATGATAATACCAACTAAATTGGCTTACTTTGCAAAAACTACCTATTCTAAAAGTGATTTTATCGAGATAGTACAAAAAATTCCATAATCTTTCTGTGATAAACACGAATAAGTCATTTTAAAACGTCTTAGGTCTGATAAATTTGGACGGTATTTCAATGTTGTGTACCAACGTTTTTTTGTTTCTATCTATTTACGTACATTTGTATAAGATTAAGACAAACAAAACAACAACCACGGATAGTGGTTTTTAGCATTAAATTCATAGTCCGATGCGAAATAAATCTCTGTAATAAAACACGATATGTAACCAGAGATAGTTTGTTTAACCATATAAAACTTGAGTGGTTAAACCAACTGAGGTACCTTGCAACAGTTTTAGGTCTTTACTGTATAATTTATTCCATATCTATACCAAAAGTGAATATGGTTGTAATCTACTGATTCTAGAGCATAAGAATACGAATAAAAATGAGTCTGTACGTCCTCGGAATTATATAAAAAATTCGTACAAGTTTTCAAACCGCAATAACTCTAAAATATTTTTCCCCTAAAATGGTCGAGTTAGTTGGTTTTAGCTTTAATACGGCGATTTGTTGTTATAGCGGCAACAGAAATTTAATACATCATCTGTGAAAATTTTAACTGTCAAATTATCACGGTTCATGAGATACAGCCTGGTGACAGACCGATAGACAGACAGACAGACGGACAGCGGAATCTTAGTAATAGGGTCCCGTTTTTATCCTTAGGCGTACCTTAAAAATTTATTTAGTGTACTATTTAGTGTACATTTAACCCACTTACTGTTTTGTTTTCCTACTACAATACTAGAACAGTAACTAATAGAGTAGGTAACTGCTACATGAGGTTTAGCTTGGAAAAAGCGTTTAACTTTTCTAAAGCTTTAGAAGATTCAAAAAAATAGATCAAAAAGCAAAAACATACCTAACATTGTGTGTTTGATTAAAAAATAGCAATTACAGTACAAATGTTATTCGTACGTACCAATTTTTACCGAACCGTTTGGGGGTGAACGACCACAGTCCCAACCTGGGTGCCCAACTTTATGAGTTGTTTACATTAATTTACGGCGCGACACTTATGGGGCTAATTCCCCAGCTTTCCAGTTGGGGGAAATGGCGATAGAAAGTGATTTAGTGTTGTACTTTGGATAGCTAAATACTGAATTGACTAAATATGTTTTTAGGGTTCCAAAGTAAAATCAGAACCCTTATAGTTTCGTCATGTCCGTCCGTCCGTCCGCCTGTCCGTCTGTCCGCTTATCCGTCCGTTCATCCGTTCGTCCGTTCGTCCGTTCGTCCGTTCGTCCGTTCGTCCGTTCGTCCGTTCGCCCGTTCTTCCGTCTGTCCGTCCGTCCGTCCGTCTGTCCATCTGTCCATATGTTGGAGTTGGACAAGTGAAAAAATAAGTTATATGATGAATTTACAAGGAAAACTATCACTGCTATGTTACTTCGGAACCCTACATTGCACGTGGCCTGACATGTACTTCCTCGATTTTTTTTTACTTAACCGATTGCAAACTACAGGGCACGGGTTTATTTTTATCACTTAGGAGACCTAGATACTCCACCATGCTGCTCCAGTGCACATCGGTGGAGGAATAAGTGATGAACTCACGTGTAGTATTTTTATTCCATCCAAAGGCCCCTGACGTGGACGTATGACGTAACTGTGCCGTCTGAAGCACGGAAACGCTGACGCTGCTATGGTACAGCGTACTAACTTGTGAAAGCTAATTCACTCTTGAAATTTTTTTACTTGAACTTTTTTCTCTTGAAATTAATTTTAAATCGATAATTAATTTTAATTCATAAATATAAATAAAACTAGCTGCCCAGACAGACCTCGTTCTGTCAAGTTCTGTCAAAAGTTTTTTTTTTATTAAAACCTTCCGTGTGCCTTAAGGGAGATGTAAGCTATCCTATCTTTCAAGTTGGATCAAACTGCACATGGTGTGCAAATTTCATTAAAATCGGTTAAGTAGTTTAGGAGTCCATCGCGGACAAACAACGTGACACGCAATTATATTAAGATATCAATTTCTTCATGTGCCGTGTAAGTTCTCAATAGTTTAACTCCATAAGTTTCATCGACGATAACAAACGCATTGACGGCTTTAATAATAAAGTATATAATGTAATTATAATAATTATAACAAAGTAGTCTGGATACATATTGTATAAACTAAAACCATCCCATATATTGTTACAAAAACGTTACAAATGCGAGCATCATATTTGTAACAAAGGTATGGCGCAGATTTAATTGTCCTAATTAATATTATGTATCGTGAATAGTTGACATTGCGACCAGAGACGCTGCTTCCACTGCTTACGATAAGCGATAGGTGGGTTCGGATCAAGAACTTTATATACATTAATACCTTTAATAACATTAATTATTATTAATAATAATAATTATTAATAACATTAATACCTTTTTAAAAAGCTCATTAAATGGGCAAGTTTTTTTAATAATTTGTAAGCCTTGTGTCATGGTAATTTTTTTAATAAGTCAACATATTATGACACGTTACATGTATTTTTAAAATCATTTTGTTTTTGTTGTATCTCGTAGTTTTTCATTCTGAAGAACTTTTCATTTTGATAAGGTAGGATGGGCTTTATTAAAGTATTTGTTACAAAAATAAATTGAAATGATAACCGTTTAATGAGTAGTTTTTTTTTAATATGCATTTAAATGCCCAATGCCGGGTAAATAACGAAAAAAGCTTGAATAACAAATATCTCTACAACTAGCAGAATTTTTTTTCGCTTTTACAAATGAGTGATCAAATAATATATGTATTGCAATTTGAGTCCTTCATCAGCTCCCGCCAGGAATACGTCGAGTTACAAATAACCCTATATTTTTTCAGTTTATTAGGTCAACAAACAGTACACGACAAGGTTTACAATAGTACACATACATTTTATTATTTTAGTAAGTCGCTAACCAGCACCTCACGCTCACAAATTACACCTGACGTTGGATGAACAATTTCGATCAATCATAGGCCTGACTGACGTTGACCTTAAGACTCGTAGCCACTTGTGGAGTCGGGGTGTAACTTCGACCAATGACAGGGCGCAGATATTCATCCAATGTCACGTGATCCATCTTCAGATACCTCTTCGAAGCTTGCCGTGCTTGATCCAAAGTTCTTGGCTCGAATAAAATCATCGTAACTCATAACTGTTCAGTTTCTGGGCTCAGCTCTCTTTAATTGAGTAGGTTTAAAGTCTGCTGCTCCAGACTCCAGTACTGACTGGCTAACACCTCCAGTGTTAGTTGCCAACCCCAGTCACTGTACATGCCGCCCGAGGGCCTTTGACAGGGTTTAACGACTGTCATCTAAGGCGCTCCACCCACTGCACCGCGCACCGCGACGGGGCGCGGGATGGCAGATTTTACCATTGTATGCAAATATCTCAATTTATATAGAAATCACACCTGGCACAACACACTGCCGACGCGAAGACGCGCGGGAAGGCGGCCCCGCGCGCAGTTTCTGCCGATCTGCGCGGGAGCGCGGGGCGTACCGCGGGATATGACAGATCGCGCGGTGAACATATGAGTTTATGCCGTCGTAATCTGCATCACCGCGCGGGGGAGCAGATTACACCGCTAGGTAAGGCAGATCTGCGCCTCCGTCGCCGCGCGCGTTATCTGTCGCTCCGCGCACCGCGGCGGGACGCGTCTTCAGTGGGTGGAAGCGCCTTAGTATAACAACCAGGGCCGACGGCTTTACGAGCCCTCTGAAGTACGGAATCGCTCGAGATTTTGCGTCACCCACCCAACTACCGACCGCGCCCGCTGTTGCTTAACTTTGTCGATCACTCAGGATCGACAGAATTAAGCCGCCGGGCTATGAGCGTTTCACACTATCTTTTTTTTTTCGGCACGCATCTTACTAACTCTATTGTCAATCGTCGCTTGCTTGCAGTTTACTTGCAGCTTGCTTGCAACTTGCGCAATCTCTCCATGGAAAGGCGTCGTTGCAATGGCGTACAAAACAATTGGCATGATGACAGTAAGTAAATATCACTAAAATTATTTATTTATTTAATGAAACCCTATTAATGGATTACAAAACACGCATTTATCGTATTATTATTAGCGGGATAAACAATATTATTGATAAAATAAAACTACAAAATACGGCAAGCCGCCATCTTGGCTAAAACGCCAGTCAGTCTCAATAAGCGCGAATTACGTCACACGTCTTAAAACAAATGAATATCACCATACTAAAAATCACGTATCGTCTTTTGTTTTCCTGAGGCATGACGTCAACACCACGCCATGACAGTGTGAAGCGTTTTGGTGCGAATTTTAAACTTATAATTTGAAATGTATTTATTTTATACTAAACCTTATTTTTTTCCGGAAATATGATATACGTTGTAATTATAATATATTTCCCAACAATATAGAACAGTATTTCAAAATCAGTCATCATGCCTATTGGAAAACAAATGCAAACGTTATGTATGATGTGCGTCTATAGCCGGCCTTACTATTTATTTGATGTTCGCTACACGTCGCCAGTGCGGTGGGTACCTCACATACGCGACATTCCTTCGAGAGGGTATAACACCACAATAATGACAATTAATGGCAGATTCACAGATTGTGTAACCATGAGAGCGGACTCTGATTTCCTGTTATTCGATGGTTATTTTAACTACTTTGCTGGATACCTTTCTGTTTAAATCAGCTGAGATATTTTACGTATTTCGTTTGCTGTGTCGAGCAACCAATAAGCGAATCGCTTTTGGTTGGTAACGCGTCGGTGTTGCCTTTGAGTTACTGACGTCCATGGGCGGTAACCTCTTACCATCAGGTGGTAATTTTGCTGTTGTCGGTTATTCCCTTCTGTTACTGTTTATAATCTTTGACTAAACATTGGATCTGTCCTAATTCCGCGGTCGAAGGACAGACATACCATACTCAGCATTACATACTTACAGAGCCGAATTTTGTTTAATAATATATCATATTGAATTTCATTAGAATTCTATGTATTTTTATAGAAATATCCAGCAAAGGAGCTGACGATCCACCTGATTTGACCTGATGGCAATCGTTGCCCATGGACATCAGTGACACCAAAGGCATCACTGATGCGTTGCTCAAGAAAGAAAGGATGCGTCAAGAAAGAAAGGAGAAAAAGAAAAAAGAACTGGCTGTCAAGCCCCCAGCCGGAACACGACGCATATCCCAAGAGGGTGGTAGCTATCCAGAAGGACGTCATGGAAAAATAAGGATCCTTAAATATCTTACAAATAATTTAATATTTTTTAATTATACTTTACAGAGATATGGAAAATTAAGCTTATTACATTAATTATGCCAAGTTCATCTAAATGCGGCCCTGCTAATCATCGTCGCTAAGGGTTGCCACATACCAAATTCTAATTAATTTTAAATTTTCATACGAAACCTCGTTATAGCGGTTTTAGCAAAGATATCCTTTATTAATACAACCGAATTCTAAGGATTATTATCAAATTTAACAGAATGAAGAGTTTAACGAAGCGCTCATAGCCCGGCGGCTTGCGTCGATGCTATGTGATCGACAAAGTTAAGCAACAGCGAGCGCGGTCGGTAGTTGGATGGTGACCGCTAGTGGCAAAAATTTCTTGAGCGTTTGCGTGCTTTGGAGGGCACGCAAAGCCGTCGGTCCCGGTTGTTATCATTAGATAACAGTCGTTAAGCCATGTCGGAGGCCCTCGAGCGGTTTGGAAATTTCCGACGCTCGAGATGGCCACTAACCCCTCCACCAATCCGCACTGGAGCAGCGTGGTGGAGTATGCTCTAGGCCTCCTCAAGAGGAGAGACCCGTGCTCAGTAGTGGGCCATTAATGGGTTGAAGCCAAGAGTTTAACGCCTCTTGTAAAAAATATTATCTTTATTCAATTAAATCCTACTAATTGTATTATAAATGTGAAAGTTTCTACGGATGTTTTATTTAGGTTATCTTTAATTAGGCACCAAAAATCTACCTAAAAGGTCATAATATTCCTAAGCTGGGGATCACAGTTACAAATAATTTATATTTTAGGCAATGATTTACTTAGAGTCTAGACTTTCGAACAAATATTTTGACGTGCACTAGCGAGAAACTTCTTTTAATACACAATAGCCTTAAATCAGCTGATGTCAATGTTGGCTTTGCTTATTAAGTTATTACTGCAAGATATTTTCTCTGTGTAAAGGTCTGATATCAGTATTAGGACCTAACCACTGACATCGTAAAAATATTACTTAAGTAATTAAATGTGAAGCGCATATGAAGTAGGTATACATTATTCAGTTATGGGGCCATCCATAAATTACGTCACACGTTAGGGGGGAGGGGGGGGATCGATGAAATGTGACATTGTGTGACAAGGGGTGGGAGGGGGTCCTAAATTTTGTGACGTCACATTTCAAATTCGAATAATTGGTATGTATTGGTAATCTTTTCTTTTTTGATAATAAAAACTGAATGTCTGTAAGACGTAAATGAAAGTAAGTTAATATTAAATTGTTGTTTTTCATATACAATGGGTATTTCTTTTTGCTTTGTATGTAACACCAACAATATTATTGTTGACTAATAAAAACAATTAATGGAAATAAAACTTATTTCGGAACTTCTGTTTTAATTTAATAATTTCTAGGTGTAAAATTTCATAATATGTGACGTCACACTGGGGGGGGGGGGGAGGTCTCACAAATGTGACCAGCTGTGACACGGGGGGGGGAGGGGTCAAAAAGTCATGAAATTAGTGTGACGTAATTTATGGATGGCCCCTAATCAGGGTAGAGATAAATATATGAAATAACGATGATGTTATCACTAATATGATATACATAATTCTTCTAAAAATAACCGACTTCAAAATTAGGGATAACTCAAAAACTACTCGTCAGATCTCGCTCACGTTTTAATTGAACTACATGAAAGGCATATATAAAAAGAATCATCAAAATTGGTACACTCAATAAAAAGTTACGAGGTAACAAACATAAAAAAATACAGTCGAATTGAGAACTTCCTCCTTTTCTAACCGACTTCAAAAAAGGAGGAGGTATTTAATTCGACTGTATTTTTAGGGTTCCGTAGCCGAATGGCAAAAAACGGAACCCTTATAGATTCGTCATGTCTGTCTGTCTGTCTGTCTGTCTGTCTGTCTGTCTGTCTGTCTGTCCGTCCGTATGTCACAGCCACTTTTTTCCGAAACTATAAGAGCTATACTGTTGAAACTTGGTAAGTAGATGTATTCTGTGAACCGCATTAAGATTTTCACACAAAAATAGAAAGAAAACAATAAATTTTGGGGGTTCCCCATACTTAGAACTGAAACTCAAAAATATTTTTTTCATCAAACCCATACGTGTGGGGTATCTATGGATAGGTCTTCAAAAATGATATTGAGGTTTCTAATATCATTTTTTTCTAAACTGTATAGTTTGCGCGAGAGACACTTCCAAAGTGGTAAAATGTGTGTCCCCCCCCCTGTAACTTCTAAAATAAGAGAATGATAAAACTAAAAAAAATATATGATGTACATTACCATGCAAACTTCCAACGAAAATTGGTTTGAACGAGATCTAGTAAGTAGTTTTTTTTTAATACGTCATAAATCGTAAACCACAAAAAACATTGATCAAAGTTACAACGAACTAAAAGAACTTTTATATTATGTTACTTGCTGCTACGGAACCCTTCATGGGCGAGTCCGACTCGCACTTGGCCGCTTTTATTTTTGTTTGTTACCTCAGAACTTTCGACTGAATGAACTGATTTCGAAGATTGTTTTTTAAATCGAAAGCTGGTGCTTGACATGTGGTCCCTGTTCTCCTCTTAAAGAGCAAGATCTGACGAGTAGTTTTTGAGTTATCCCTAATTTTGAAGTTGGTTATTTTTTGTCAAGAATAATAAAAAACACGCGGATAGAGCACGCTTCTGTCTTATAATATTATTTATCCATTCTCAAATCTTTCTATCAGTGTAGGTAAAACTTTATAAAATCTTTGAAATGTTTTACAAAGAAATAAAAGAATAACTAATTAAAAGATAAGTATCAATGCATTTAATCGAAACACCCTCTCAGGTGAAAAAATACAAAGAATGAAAATTACAACATACTTCTATGGAAATCTTTCATCCCGTCGATTACAATATATTCATTATTTTCCCCCACAAATCCTTACGGCCCTATGAACACTACGACTGGCTGTTCAAGGAATTATTATCTTTTCTTCATAAGGGTTCCATACGTTAAAATTAGAAATCTCATCAAATTGGTCAAAATCGAAAATAGTGAGTACTCGCATCAAAGTAAAATCTTAGATGAAGAAGTTTTATAACTGAGTGTTTTCAGCTGACCTGGCAGGCATTGCTTCTAAAAGTTTGGCTGATCTCTTTAATGTGCAGCAGAGACGTTGGATCCAAAAATACCTAAATTGAAGTACAAGTCATTTAACATTATATTTTACGGGCATGTTTAAACAACAAATATAATGTTGTAACCAAAAAATGAGTCTAAAATACACAACAAAGAAGAACAGTAATTTAATGATATAAGTAGTAGATAAAAAATCAAAATCCGATTGCAAAAAAAAACATGATAATACCCATTGAAGTATTATTACTAGCGTATAAAACCGACACCGCAAACACGATGTTTGTCCCAATGAAATGGCTTCAATTTTCAATGGATTCGTTCGATGTTAAAAGGAGAACGGGGGCTCAATTTTAAAAATATAACCGCCTGGCTGGACACACATTTTGTTACCTACCTTTTTAATACTTTTATATACCTTTTTTATACCTACCTGTTTGAAACCCTTATGATGAGCTCTATAAATACCCATAGCACTACTTATTCAATTTATTTTCATTTTTTGATACTTGAAACAATGACATCTTACAGTGACTATATATTTTGTTTTTTTTTTCTAATTTCACTTATCAGGCTGTCAAGACGCAGCTGTTAGGAAGATAATTATGAGGTAATAAATATTACATACATACAAAATACGCGCGAAAAACATACCCCTTCGTGGCAGTCGGATAAAAAAAATAAACTTCCCATATATCGACTATTATCTACCTATATCTCAGCTACACTGGTCGGTTAGAGATTGAATAATGTAAGCGACATTAACAATTACGATGCCTCTCATAATAATGAACACTCCACGTAAATATTAACAGAAAAGCCTTCCCATTTCTATATCCCATCGATCCCTAGGGTTTTAGATATTGATAATAGTGGCTCTCCCCGTGGAGTATTGCAGCTATTGTCTGCCGGAGTTGCCCAAGATTACCTATTGTTTTTCCGGTAGATTTGAGATTTCAATCGGAACCTAGTGATTGAAAGCTGTGATCATGTCTATTTTAATATTCCAGTAGCTTTTATATCACTAAACACCGATATAAAAAACATGCAAGGCGAAATGTAAAAAAATATATTTTATAAATTATATTATTATTATTATTATCTATACTTAATATATAAAGAGGAAAAATTTGATTTTTTGTTTGCATTGAATAGGCTCCGAAACTACTGAACCGATTTTAAAAATTCTTTCACTGTTGGGAAGCTACACTAAAGGTGCTACCAAGAAAAACTACCAAGGTGCAAAAAAAATAAGAAAACAGAAGCAAAGCGAGGGCGGTTACTCGTAATAAAGAGGCCAGATTTGATTTTTTGTTTGCATTGAATAGGCTCCGAAACTACTGAACCGATTTGAAAAATTATATCACTGTTGGGAAGCTACACTATCCCCGAGTAACATAGGCTATATTATATTTTCAAAAAAGTTAGGGATCCTTAATAAAACTCCAATAATATAACCCAAGGTGTAAAAAAATAAGAAAACAGAAGCAAAGCGAGGGCGGTTACTCGTAATACTATAAACGTGAAAGTTTGTCGGAATGTTTGTCTCTTTCACGCTAAATACTTCTGAATAGATTTTAATGAACATAACATAAGTAGACCATGATGTGGAGCCATGATCGCGTACAGAGCTAGTACTGCTATTATTCCATTAACAAATTAAATTATTATTGAATTTACAAAATGTTGTAGCCGACGTTGAATGTTTCCACCGATAGTAAAAACCCTCTTCTTGGAGGTAGTTGGGTTCTGTAATACCCAGCTTTATTTTGATGGAATGCATCGGTTTACCCATTTCATACTATCCAAACCCACAAGGAATCCTTCTAGAATCAATAGTGAACATTTTGTTACGTGTTTTGCACGGACCTAAAAAAAAGACGGAAGTAATCCCAACAACAAATTCAGTGAAGCACCCATAGTAATACCAACTCTCTATTCGTACAAGTACACACACCCACACATTTTCACTGCTTCAACTTCACTGCTTCAATCGCGAATCAAAAATTACGCACACATGGTAAGCGGGCGGCCATTGCTATGCTTCACTCTCGATTAGACAAGGTTACGTCCGTCTTTTTTCAGGTCCGTGGTGCTTTGGTTGCAATTATTTCTTCTTGGCCGGTATCGCGTCTCTTATGCCTTTTGGCGTTATTGATGTATATGGCGTCATGACCATTTACTATTGGCTCATCTGCCCGTATATTCGGTTCTGTACTAGCGCTCTGGCTGCGACTTTCCCCGTTTTTTCCGTGATAATAAATACCCTATGTTATTCCAGATCATGAAAACCCGTTTAGTAGTTTTTATGTGAAAGAGTAACATACATTCATACATCCATCCACAAACTATCACATCTATACATTTATACAAATAAATAAAATTGGAGTGTCTGTTTGTAATATTAAAATAACCGCTTTTTACTAAGTGCATTTAGATGTATAGACATATACCAAAAGTACATTTTTCACAATTTTTGTCTGTCTGTCTGTCGGTCTGTCTATCTGTCTGTTTGTTCCGGCTAATCTCTGAAATGGCTGGACTGATTTTGACGGGACTTTCACTGGCAGATAATTGATATAACAAGGAGTAACTTAGGCTAATTTTATTTTAGAAAAAAAAATTGTTAGGCGATACGAAGTTCGCCAGATCAGCTAGTTTATAATATTAGTAGGAAATAAGTAGGATTGTCAATTCAAAAAATGTCAAAAGAATTTTTCAAGGTTGCGTTGCATGTCTTCTGGTATTGCATGAATCTATAAGCTTCATTTTCTTTAATAAAAAAAAAATTAGAAGGGTGTTATAAAGACCACACCCCAGGGATTTCAGATTTATACTGAAATACTCTTAATCACTTAAGGAGTATTACAATTGACGATATCCGGGATATTAAAAATCGTCCTCAAAAACCTCCCCCTTGTACCTTAATCGACGTTTTTGGGGTTGTGAGTCTCATAGGAGACATTATCATTATAGCGGCTTTCATATTTCAAATATTGAAAAGCTTTGTTTTGAAGGGGACAAAACATTTCTTAAAAATGTTTTGTTTTCAAAACCACCTTGGTATTCTTAATCTGTACTCTTTTAACGTGTTTGTAAATGGAATTATGTTCTTTATTGCAAAGTGTACGATTAGATTGTTTTCTTATCGTGGTAAGTGGTAATGGTAAGTGGTCATTGGGTCAGTGGTCTCAAAGGTGTAACCGACGCGTTTTGGACTTTGGAAATGTGGGGAACCCGGTTTCAAAAATATTAGTAAAAACTGAATTTTTTTTTGACAAAAATGTGTCTAGTCCATCCTACTTAGTATATCTTTTTAATTTAATTTGTTTAATGAATGGTTAAGTAAAGCGACAGTAGGGTTTTGTTCGCTTTTAACAACTGTCTACTACCCTTCTTCTCAATTACAATTTAAGAAAAGATTGTTTCTCAAAGAATTTCGGTCACTGTGTCGGAAAGCCAGGAATAGCAGAAAGAGCCGGCAAACGAGCTGACAATCCACCTGATGGTAAGTGGCTATCGTCGCCCATGGACATCAGCGACACCAAAGGCATCACTGATACATTGCCGGCCTAGAGAGAAGAAAAAGATCTCTTTTGTACTGATGTCCATGGGTTACGGAGACTACATACCATCAGATATCTACTGGTTACCATGTGTATATTATATTTAAGGTTTAATTAGAGTTTTCGACAATCGTATGCTGACCCCACTTTGCACCTGGTTTACTATGTAACATAGCTGTACGTTGAGCCAATATTTCTTAATTCTAAGCATTAAAACAGCTACGCAGTAGGAGGGAGGCCAATATTACGGAAAAAAAGATTTATCGATGGAATATTTAGGTTACGGCCCATGATTTATGGATATATGGTGTATGGGGCTTAAACATTTACCATAAATATTATGGAGCAAGTTTTTTTGGTGTTATGCTAATAGCATTTAATATTTTGCAAGTTCGCACTCGTCGCGATTATTAAATGACTATAAATTATAGAAATATATGGCTTCGATGTCGAATTGTGATTCATGGATTATCATTAATTTACATTAAGTTTTTATTTTCGTTTAGTCATTCCGCTTTGTACATAAATTAGTTTGCATTTAGACCAGCAGTAAAAACATTTCTATAAGTGATGATTTATAGGTCAAAATTTACATAAGTAATTTATTTTATGGTATTAAAACTCTATTCTTTCGCTTATAAGTTAAATTAAAAAGACACAATTAAAGCGTTTGTATTCAGATCATTTATAATTGACCGTATTAAGTACGTTGGGCACCTACTTGATAGTAGGTCTGACCACTAGTGGTGAAATTTAGTGGGAGCTTTCGTGCCTCAGGGCTTCCTGTGAGTGCCTTAATTATTAACATTAGGCCAAGCTTAAGGGTTTAAACTTTTTACATAAAATAAATAAATAAACGCTTACACACTCATACCCTCGCAGTAGGTTTTCACCTGTGTCGCGGGTGGCATCACAATAACACCCACGACCCGAGCACAAATATTTATCTGTTACATAAATATCTGCCCCGGCCGGGAATCGAACCCGCGACCCGTCGCTTCGCAGGCAGGATCGCTACCAACTAAGCTACAGGGTCGACAAAATATCAGGTCAAATATTGCTGCGGGATAGACCTCTAACAATTCCACCAACATTGGATAGCACCACCTCTTGGTTTCAATCCATTCTACTACTGAGGACGGGTCTCTTCTCTTGGGAAGACCTGAAGTATACTCTACCACGCTGCTCCAATGCGGACTGGTAGTAGTTACTACTTAGTTAGCCAACCTGAGTTTTGAAAGTTTACATGTCGTCTGAAGGTCTTCGGGACAAACGGCTTTAGGTGTCCTCCAGAGCACAGAAGCGCTGAAGAATTTTTGCCACTAGCGGTCACCCATCTTACTACCGACCGCGCCCGTTGTTGCTTAACCTGGTCGATCACTTAGGAAAGTTAGGAATCTTAGGATCGACAGGAACCGCCGGGCTATGAGCGCATCTACAACTCAACTCATAGTAACGCATTGTAATATGACCTTTATATCGCGTTGCTTACGTTCTATTTTCGCCTGGGTCGGCCTCGTTTCCTCAATGATGAGCACCTATCAATCAATTATTATTATTGTAGTGAAACTAATGAGGAAGTTTGACGTTAATTAAACCACATCAAAGCGGCTTAATCGAATGGTTGGATAGCTAAGCTGCTAAGCAGGAGTTGTACCTATTACTTAATCTTGAGTAGGTATTACTAAATCTAAAACCACAGTTTTAAAGCAACTGCATTGATCGCATTCACAAAAATCTTATTTAAGGAATCCATTCATCAGTGGAAACCGTATCAAAATCGGTCAAGCCTCTCTGAGATTAGCGCCAAAAACGCCAGAGAATTAGCTGAATGTTTTTTGAAATAATTGTTATGAGATCTTACTTTAATATATCTAAATAAATAGTCTTCTCAAATATTCCACGTGGCATCGATCAGTTACGAACAAATATACCTACTTCAGGGTTATTACTGGTATTTGCGGGAATTATTTCTTTCTTCTATAGAAGACAAACCGCTTCGGGACAAATCCGCGACGGGGACAAGTGTGACAAATGTGTTACGGACGTGGGCGGTGAGACACGTGTACGGAGCATTTATTAACTTTACGATATTCAACAAACTCGCAAAAACAACAACTTTGCTTACATTTCACTCCAGTTTAAAATTGTACAATATTTTGAAGTAGACGATTTGTTATTATTTTGTGATATATACTTGCGAGCAGGAGGTTGAGCATTAAGGATTTGATATTTGGTGCTTGCAAAGAAGGTCCAAGTTCGAATCCTGCAGGAACCTAATTACAAAAGATAATCTAAATTTTACTAACAAAAAATAACCGACTTCAAAATTACTCAAAAACTACTTCTAGTTCAAATTTATGTGGGACCACATGACACGTACCTGCTTTCGATTAATAAAAGAATCATCGAATTCGGTTGGCGTGATATTGAGTTATTCTTTCATTTGTCGCGCACATACTTAATGCAAATTTAAGACTTATATGGTTTTCTCATGGATGCCATTGTCAGATCTCAATAAAATTTAAGTGGGACTACATGACAAGCACCAGCTTTCGTTTAAAATAATCATTAAAATCGGTTCACCCAGTCGAAAGTTCTGAGGTAACAATAATAAAAATAAATTATTACAATTATTAGCCGTATTGGGGCGGCTTAGAATACTAACCCCAATCCCACGCCAGATGGGTGTCGTAAGAGGCGACTAAATCCGACCCACTGGTGGTAGGGCCCCTCGAGGATTTTAATTATTAATTAATACTATTATTACTATTATTATTTATCCATGGGGTTCGCCTGGATAGCTACCACCCTTGAGCATGAGTCAGCCGCCAAACGACTCATCGTGTTCCGACTTCCGGCTGGGGGCTTGAGAGCCATTTCTTTCTTTCTGTCTTTTTCTTCTCTCTTGGCCGGCAACGCATCAGTGATGCCTTTGGTGTTGCTGATGATCATGGGCGATGATAGCCACTTACCATCAGGAGGATCGTCAGCTCGTTTGCCGGCTATTTCCATAAAAAAAATTAAAACGAACTAGTTGTTAAAGCTATGAGTGCATTAAAAATTTTCATTTGCGTCGGTGAAGGAAAATAACGGCCAAGTGCGTGTCAGGCCTCGCGCTGTAGACTTAATTGATTATCGACTATTAAGTAAATTACTCATTAACTATTGAGCCCAACCTAGCCGTGATTGTAGTTATTTTAAATACATCATTATATACTACTAGCTAGACTGCTGTACATTGCTGCACATGTATCCCAAAGTGATACCCGAGCACAACAGTCGGACAATTATTATATGCTACGATAAATTGAGAGTCCTAGCTTAACCAAAGCGAAGAATAATTCTTCCTTTTCGTAATGCATATTAAAACCTAAGCATATTATGAATCAGCGAGTACTGTTACGACCAGGAAGGCTATTCTGTTTTGTAACTTGACAGCGGAATCCGCGATGAGTTTCAAAATTGAAGTTCGAGTCCGAGATCTTGAAATATGATTCTCTAATCATCTGGTACGCACTTGCGAAATGAAGGGAGTCTCGAACTCTAACTTCAATTTAGAAACCCATCGTGGATTCCGCTGTCAAGTTACAAAACAAAAGTGAACTTGCATCATATTGACATGTCATTATCTAATCATTTATAGTACGCACTTGCGAAGTGAAGTGATCCTAGAACTCGAACGTCAATTTTGAAACTCCGCTGTCAAGTTACAAAACAGAATAGCCGTCCAGGCTATCGAATTTTTCCGAATTTTCCTGCTGCTGATAACAATACTATATTATATATGTAACACAGTTTATCGATTGATACTATACATGTATAAACTAATGCCGAAAAATATCATACAATGAAAAATATCTACGAAATTTTTTTTTAAATTATCAGTGTAAAAATTAATACACATTATATTAATTGCAGTTAAACTAATTGGTAATAATTATTTTTTGACAAAAAATAAAACCAACGAAAAAAAACTGAAAAGCGAAAAATAAAATAAACCATTTAGTATTATAAATTAAGATCCTAAATTAACTGAAAATAAATAATTTCGAGACCGTGCCAAACAAACAAACAAACAAACAAACAAAATTAATTACGTAAAGTTCATTTTATAAGGGCAGTGGCATGCGATGCACACGGCAGCAGCAGCGCGGCGCACATCTTTTCACCGTTTGTTTTTTCATTGGTTTGGCACCGCCTCAAAATTATTTATTTTCAGTTAATTTAGGATCTTAATGTATAATACTAAATGGTTTATTTTATTTTTCGCTTTTCAGTTTTTTTTCGTTGGTTTTATTTTTTGTCAAAAAATAATTATTTTTTAATTTTTAGTTGCTATGAAAATTATTAAGTTATTGGTGATATATTCAGTTACCAGGTAAAAATATAGTAGTTGAAACATAAATCATCTCCTATTTTCGTACCTTTAGGGGTAAAATTTTCTTTCCAAATTTAAACAAGAGTAACTTCAAGGTATACAATATTCAATAAAAAAAGAATCATCGAAATCGGATCATCCAGTACAAAGTTATTGGGGTAACGGGCAAAAATTCCGTGGGTGAATAATCAATCATCCCCTATTTTCGTACCTTTAGGGTAAGAATAAAATTTTCAAAAAAATATGGGACCAACTTCAAAATATAGGGTATATTTTCCATTAAAAAAAGATATCCATCCATATCCATTAAAAAAAGAATGATCAAAATCGGACCACCCTGTGCCGATTGCTGAGTGATCATACATAAAAAAAAATATATACGCGTCGAATTGAGAACCTCCTCCTTTTTTTTCGTCGGTTAAAAAAAGGACTAAACAGTCTGTATGTTTGTCTAAAAAACATTTTGGCATTGGCAAAATAAAAACGTTTTCGTAGCAACTTAAGTGTTAATTTATAAAACCCACGTTAATGTAGAGTACCTACAAATTTAACTACAGTTTTTACAATGTATGGTTTTTTAACAATAGTCAGTAAGGTTTAAATATAAAACACGAACAATGTATAAAACGCCTAATTATTCATAATCGGATCAGCTACAATGGTTAGATACTAGTAAAATAATAATGTGTTACTTCAATTAGTCTTTTTTCTTTTTCTTGTCCTTAGCGGGCAACGCGTCACTGATGTCCAGCGACGATAGCCACTTACCAAGTGGATCGTCAGAACGTATTGTCGGTTATTTTCATAAAAAAAGAAAAAGAAAATCAAACAGATGGCAACCCTATTTGGCCAGGTGAGCCAAGGTCAGTATGTATTGTCCACAACGAGCCGAGTAGGAAGTATGTAGATACCTTTGGAAGTACTTGTTTGACCGGAGAACAATGAGTGTCGTGTTTAGTAAATGTTGATTACAAACTGCGCATCTTAATATTCACGTGAATATATTGGAATGTTCTCCCAGCGGTGAAATTCGACTAAGTATTATCGAATTTTGTATGTTTCAAACTTTCTTTTTTTAAATTTTTTACTCATTCGTTAATTGTTTATTTTCTCCTACGTACTTACCCTGCAGAATATTAGGTAATTTCATAACACTAAAATTGAAATTTGAAATTGATCCTAAACAAAAATTATATTTGATTTGATGTTGTGATCGCATACGGGATACGGGATGGAATTTATTTGATAAGTTAAATATTATGTGACAACATCCTCCTTCTCATTACTAATTACGTATCTATTCCTATTTACCTAATTGCTAATTATTAAAATGGGACTTACTTAAGAATAATTTTGATTGCGGAATATTGTTTTATTCGTATGGACTACGCCTCAACTCATAGTCATTAATGGTTACTTTAATCGCTCCTTAATAAAGAATCACCGCACAAATTTTGTACTAAGGAGCGTTTTAAGTAACCGTTAGTGAATCTGAGTTGGGGCGTATGATTATGATCATTAGGACTATGTATTCGTACTACAAAAGGCCGCCTGCGCCAAGCAGCCCACTGCTTCCCAAAGTTGAAGTGTGAAACATTAACTTGCCGCAACTGACGTCACAAAACGCATGAACGTTCCAGAATTATCCTGCTAAAGAATGTTTCTAGACGTCTCCATCAGGGCACTAACCGTTCACTTGCATCGCATTAAAATGCTATTGAGATGCGCTATAGTCTGTAGAGAAGAACTTTTATTCAGATCGTCTCCCGACAGCCGCCAGTCTCTATCCACATATAATGGAGATCCTGCCCTCCCGTTTTTAATTGGCACATTCCAACCAACTGCTTTTTTCATTGCCAACTATAAAAATCCGACTAATCCCTTTTTACGATTTCATTAAATTCGAAATTACGTCTCGGTGCCAATGCATAGCAAAATGGATATAAAATGGCTGATTTGAATTCACCACTCATTCACTCGGACCAGGAATAATCACATCGATATCTTGATAGCACATATTATAATAGTTATATTATTAGCATAGTGTAATTGGCATGAATTAATTGAGATTAATGATATTACAGTAAAGATACTAATTTAAAAACTATCGGATATCAATTTACTCTCAGCATCTCTAAAACAGTACCGTCATAATTATGCTACCTTATTACGAATAGGTACACTTTTGAAGTTAAACTTCTTTATGACATTTAATGAAAGCTGTTTTAATTTATATTGAAAATGAAAATGAAAATGAAAAAATATTTATTGCATATCCTTTGTTACACAATAATTTTAATTACTAGCTCCCACACTAGGATTCTCTGTGTTGTGGGAAACTAGGTTCAAACCTCTCGTTACATATATGTATAATACAAGTATTAACATAGACTTAAGACATTACATAGACGTTGACACGACATTAGTGTGTGTGTGTGTGTGTGTGCGCGCGTGCGTGCGCGCGTGCGTGCGCGCGTGCGTGCGTGCGTGCGTGCGTGCGTGCGTGCGTGCGTGCGTGCGTGCGTGCATGCGTGCGTGCGTGCGTGAATGTGTGTGTGTGTGATGATTCGCGAGTGTAAATTTGCATTTATTTAATTAACATATTAGATATTACTGCAAGTAAGAAGTAAGTTCTAGTTTCTTTATATGTTAGTTGCATTAACGAAGTTTTAACTTTGTTTTTGCATATATACATAGTATGATTTACTAGATTGAGTTTGTGATGTAGTTAGCTATAGATGTAAGATCCTAGAAAAGAAAATGTTCCATTGAAAAAAACCGTATTAGATTTAGGTAAGGGCCATTTTAGCTTTCTTTATGATTTATGGGTGGTGATCGTTGACGTTAGAGAATTTTTGTGGTATCGTTGAATCAAAGCTAAGATGTATAGTTGTCGCACTCTCAGGATTCCACATTCTGCATACAATGTGTCTGTAGAATATCTGCGCGGTTTACCGAATGCAACTTTTAAGACAGCACGCTGGATCCGTTCAAGTTTTAAAAATTGAGTACTACATGCTGATTGAGTAATACATGCTGATTGAGTAATACATATTATACCTTACTTGAACTCTACTTACTATTATTATTTTCTCTTTATCTATCTTCTTAGCTATTAATTTCTTAATATAATTTTATTGTTTTACGTTATGTAGTAGGTACGCCTGTTACCCATTTTCTGTTCTAGCTGATTTCAATTTACTGCTGGGTTGCCTGGAAGAAATCACTTTAAAGCGAAAATAAAAAAAACACTAAAAATATGGTCGCCCATTATTTTGTGTTCCTTCCTTGTGCTCTTGATGTAGTATAATGTTTTGGTGTACAAACAATAAAGTGTTAAATAAATAATAAATAAATATGATTGTGACTTTTAGCATATCGAATCACGTGACGTTAAAACGTTACAAGAAAACTTTGCATTTGTAACTCATCTCAGCAACGTTCATAAAGTTCTAAAAGTCTGCATGTCCAGACGTCCATGCCTATGAGTCACCTCCGCCTAAAGGTCATCAGTTATTCCCAAAGTTCGGACGAATTCCCTGTTTTGTATGGAAACTTCCACCCGAGGATAAGTAGGTGAGTGTCTGGAATGAATAAAACATTTCCCGTAATTTCATTACGCTATGACATCGAGATGACGGGCACGTGATACTCAACTTCGCAGTTTTAAGTACCTACGGATAATTGGATCCTAAATTCAATCTGTCATACGCAATTTCATAATAAAGTTACGCTTTTGTTCATATAAATATGTCTGTCTTATATGCTATTAAAATAACTTACCTATTTATACTGTGTACTATGCCAAAAGAAACTAAACCATTTCAGTTACCTGTAATGTTTGAAATAAGATTGATTTTTTATGTACGCTCAATTAATTGAATATAATATCAATATTTCCATCCATCCATCCACCAGCCTTTGTAGGTCCACTGCTGGACATAGGCCTCCCCTAACTTGCGCCACTCTGACCGGTCTTGAGCCTTCTGAATCCAGCCGATGCCCGCTGTCTTCTTCAGGTCGTCAATCCACCTTGTCGGGGGGCGACCTATGCTTCTTTTTCCGAGACGAGACCCGAGACGGTACCAATATTTATTTATAAATAATCAGGTTAATCATTTCATTTAATTCAATTAGAACGGCTTAGCCAATTACAGTAATGAATATCTACATGATTTTTAGGGTTCCGTAGCCGAATGGCAAAAAACGGAACCCTTATGGATTCGTCATGTCTGTCTGTCTGTCTGTCTGTCTGTCTGTCTGTCTGTCTGTCTGTCTGTCTGTCTGTCTGTCTGTCTGTCTGTCTGTCTGTCTGTCTGTCTGTCTGTCTGTCCGTCCGTCCGTATGTCACAGCCACTTTTTTCCGAAACTATAAGAGCTATATCATTGAAACTTGGTAAGTAGATGTATTCTGTGAACCGCATTAAGATTTTCACACAAAAATAGAAAAAAAAAACAATAAATTTTGGGGGTTCCCCATACTTAGAACTGAAACTCAAAAATGCTTTTTTCATGAAACCCATACGTGTGGGGTATCTATGGATAGGTCTTCAAAAATGATATTGAGGTTTCCAATATCATTTTTTTCTAAACTGATTAGTTTGCGCGAGAGACACTTCCAAAGTGGTAAAATGTGTCCCCCCCCCCCTGTAACTTCTAAAATAAGAGAATGATAAAACTAAAAAAAAATATATGATGTACATTACCATGCAAACTTCCAACGAAAATTGGTTTGAACGAGATCTAGTAAGTAGTTTTTTTTTTAATACGTCATATATCGTAAACCGCAAAAAACATTGATCAAAGTTACAACGAACTACAAGAACTTTTATATTACGTTACTTGCTGCTACGGAACCCTTCATGGGCGAGTCCGACTCGCACTTGGCCGCTTTTTTAATACGTCATAAATCGTAAACCGCAAAAAACATTGATCAAAGTTACAACGAACTACAAGAACTTTTATATTATGTTACTTGCTGCTACGGAACCCTTCATGAGCGAGTCCGACTCGCACTTGGCCGCTTTTTTATTTTTCAAATTCTCGTTTTATAAAACTTCAACAAATCATTATAAATACCGAATCGTCAATGACGTTAGTATTTATCCCAATCCAATTTGGTCACAGATGCGTTGCTAACGGCAAACTTATGATAATTGTTGTACGGTAGAATTACAGTCAGTACAGCCTCGGGCGAAACTTATAGAGGTTCTATCACCTATTATTCAAGAATTTAGTTTTTCAAACAATGATAGTAAAATGTTATTTCAACAATATTATATTCCAACTTGGTTCCAAATACCGCTTAATACATACTAACTGTTGCTCAGGTGGTCAGTAATATGATTAAGTAGCCTATCTCTATGTTGCTTATATACAGAGTGTTCGTAATTTACAATCTATACCAAAAAAAATAACGACTTCATATAAACATTGTTCGAACAACAACAACAACATTCGAAAAATCTATTTCAAAATCGCCATATACTTTCAATATTTATGTGTGTACCTTTAATATTTGAGGCGTTCCCTCATCACGTGATTTAGTTTTATTGTTTTTCATGACTTACCATGAATTACCCATCTCTGTTGGATTTAATAAAAATAAAAAAGCGGCCAAGTGCGAGTCGGACTCGCTCATCAAGGGTTCCGTAGCAGCAAGTAACATAATATAAAAGTTCTTGTAGTTCGTTGTAACTTTGATCAATGTTTTTAGAGTTCCGTAGCCGAATGGCAAAAAACGGAACCCTTATAGATTCGTCATGTCTGTCTGTCTGTCTGTCTGTCTGTCTGTCTGTCCGTCCGTATGTCACAGCCACTTTTTTCCGAAACTATAAGAGCTATACTGTTGAAACTTGGTGAGTAGATGTATTCTGCGAACCGCATTAAGATTTTCACACAAAAATAGAAAAAAAAACACTAAATTTTGGGGGTTCCCCATACTTAGAACTGAAACTCAAAAATGTTTTTTTCATCAAACCCATACGTGTGGGGTATCTATGGATAGGTCTTTAAAAATGATATTGAGGTTTCTAATATCATTTTTTTCTAAACTGAATAGTTTGCGCGAGAGACACTTCCAAAGTGGTAAAATGTGTGTCCCCCCCCCCTGTAACTTCTAAAATAAGAGAATGATAAAACTAAAAAAAATATATGATGTACATTACCATGAAAACTTCCAACGAAAATTGGTTTGAATGATATTTAGTTAGTAGTTTTTTTTTAATACGTCATAAATCGTAAACCGACATTTTTGACGACACGAAAACATTTTTGAAGACCTATCCATAGATACCCCACACGTATGGGTTTGATGAAAAAAACATTTTTGAGTTTCAGTTCTAAGTATGGGGAACCCCCAAAATTTAGTGTTTTTTTTCTATTTTTGTATGAAAATCTTAATGCGGTTCACAGAATACATCTACTCACCAAGTATCAACAGTATAGCTCTTATAGTTTCGGAAAAAAGTGGCTGTGACATACGGACGGACAGACAGACAGACAGACAGACAGACAGACAGACAGACAGACAGACATGACGAATCTATAAGGGTTCCGTTTTTTGCCATTCGGCTACGGAACCCTAAAAATGATATTAGAAACCTCAATATCATTTTTGAAGACCTATCCATAGATACCCCACACGAATGGGTTTGATGAAAAAAATATTTTTGAGTTTCAGTTCAAAGTATGGGGAACCCCCAAAATTTACTGTCTTTTTTCTATTTTTGTGTGAAAATCTTGATGCGGTTCCCAGAATACATCTACTTACCAAGTTTCAACAGTATAGCTCTTATAGTTTCGGAAAAAAGTGGCTGTGACATACGGACGGACAGACAGACAGACAGACAGACAGACAGACAGACATGACGAATCCATAAGGGTTCCGTTTTTTGCCATTCGGCTACGGAACCCTAAAAAGATAAAAAGTCAATCTTTATGGATTTCTAACACCAACATGTAAAATGTAAACAGTCTCACAGTAAATGTTTAAATAGTTAAGAGACCAAATCAATACAGAAGTAAAATTTTTATAGGTATAGGAAATATATTGGTGTCATCATTTCGTATCAACCTGTATATAGTGCGATATCTCCAAGCGCTTAATTACGCGGCGTAACTAGCTTATTGTGACGTCATAAATAAATCACCAGTGGTGTTCTGGGACGGGACGGATATTATATATTTATTTAAGCATTGCAATGACGACATAGTGGGTCCCGGGTTCGAGTATTGTAAAGTAGCTTTTACTTGCGGCTTCGAGCGCTGTAATTATTTGAATCGATGTTCTGTGTCTCATATAACTTGTATTGTAAGGTTATACTCGTAATATAGGGTATCATACAAATAATGTACAAGTAATGTATCATACAATGTTGTATTTTACATGAGTAAGTTTCTCATGAAGTTTCAATTAAATCGATTCATATGTGGTTAATTAATTGATTATAAATAGCATCGGTACCTAATAAACAAAGAGGAACAAAGCGGTATGGTAAAATGAGGTGAGGTGAGGAGTGGAGAGATGAGATCAAGTGAGGTAAGAAATGGGGAAACGTTGTGAGGCGAGCGTGAGCCCTTACCGCTACTTTTTTATTTTTATTTTTATTTTATTAAAATTGCATCAACAAAGTTAGCACTTGGACGTGCACACATAGTTAAAAGCAAAAACAAAAAGATAAGTGTCACTTCAAAAATAGAAGCAAATCGATAGCATAAAAACATGGTCAATAAACTTGCATTAGATTAGGATTAAAAATCAATTAAATTATGCAAAATATAACTTAGACATTAATAAATAATTAAAAATGTCAAATTATTAAATACATAATTACTTAAGTCAAGAAAAATAAGAATACAATGATTATTATTATATTAAAACAATGTCAACTTCTTCATGATGACCATGACCGTTCTGTCAAGAATGTATCGACTGAAAAGATGTGAGAAGAGGAGAGTAATTATTGATGAGGTTTAAGCACTTGAACGACGAGGCATACTCAAAAAAATAACAATAAGAAAAAACAAGATTGTGGACGAAAATAATTTCTATCCTCCAACATATATCTATTTGAACCGTGTACTTCAAGTATAAGAAAGGTAAACGTCACAGTTTTCACAGATTACATTTTCAGGGAGAAAATACGAGGAGATAGATGTGCGAGGTATTTTTTATCTGTAGCGACTCGCGCGAGCACTTCGCCACAGCTGCGCCATTGTTAAAGGCTTGCTACATCAATAAGCCATTCCGAGGAACGCTTGGGAACACCGCACAATGGGTGATGTACCTATATAATATATCTTTATGCTCTTTATGAACATAATATACTCCATATTTTTAGACGAATCCTATTAATCCCCGACACAAAAAGAGGGGTGTATAAGTTTGACATGTCTGCGTGTCTGTTTGTAGCATCGTAGCTCCTAAATGAATGGACTGATTTGATGTGTTTTTTTTGTCTGAAAGCTGAGGTAATCGAGATAGTTCTTAGCTACAATTTATGAAGATTTGTTTACGCGTTTCAAGAATAACAGCTCTAATTGTTAGGAGTTTAAATTAAAAATGTAGAGTTATTTATTACGATAAAAAGATACTGTTAGATTGTTAGCCAAATAAGAGTCGTTTAAAAACCGGGCAAGTACGTGTCAGGCCACGTACGCAATGTAGGGTTCCGAAGTAGTACGTTTATCGACTATTACTCATCAACTACTTATGCTAACATAGCCGTTTTCCTTTTATTTTTGAGAATTTTTCACTTGTCCAATTCCAACCATTTAGACAGCAGGGGGAAACACTTGACTCTAACCAAAATTAGCACTTTAAAGCCACAGACATAAAAAAAGAACAGACGTAACCTTGTCTAATCGAGAGTGAAGCTGACAGCTGACAGCTCGCTTACCATGTGTGCGTAATTTTGTAATTTTTGATTGGCGATGGTGTCAAATTCGTAGCCGTATGGTGTCAATGTGTGAGTGTGTGTACTTGTACGAATACAGAGTTGGTATTACTATGGGTGCTTCACTGAATTTGTTCTTGGGATTATGCAGACGTAACCTTGTCTAATCGAGAGTGAAGCTGACAGCTGACAGCTCGCTTACCATGTGTGCGTAATTTTGTAATTTTTGATTGGCGATGGTGTCAAATTCGTAGCCGTATGGTGTCAATGTGTGAGTGTGTGTACTTGTACGAATACAGAGTTGGTATTACTATGGGTGCTTCACTGAATTTGTTCTTGGGATTATGCAGACGTAACCTTGTCTAATCGAGAGTGAAGCTGACAGCTGACAGCTCGCTTACCATGTGTGCGTAATTTTGTAATTTTTGATTGGCGATGGTGTCAAATTCGTAGCCGTATGGTGTCAATGTGTGAGTGTGTGTACTTGTACGAATACAGAGTTGGTATTACTATGGGTGCTTCACTGAATTTGTTCTTGGGATTATGCAGACGTAACCTTGTCTAATCGAGAGTGAAGCTGACAGCTGACAGCTCGCTTACCATGTGTGCGTAATTTTGTAATTTTTGATTGGCGATGGTGTCAAATTCGTAGCCGTATGGTGTCAATGTGTGAGTGTGTGTACTTGTACGAATACAGAGTTGGTATTACTATGGGTGCTTCACTGAATTTGTTCTTGGGATTATGCAGACGTAACCTTGTCTAATCGAGAGTGAAGCTGACAGCTGACAGCTCGCTTACCATGTGTGCGTAATTTTGTAATTTTTGATTGGCGATGGTGTCAAATTCGTAGCCGTATGGTGTCAATGTGTGAGTGTGTGTACTTGTACGAATACAGAGTTGGTATTACTATGGGTGCTTCACTGAATTTGTTCTTGGGATTATGCAGACGTAACCTTGTCTAATCGAGAGTGAAGCTGACAGCTGACAGCTCGCTTACCATGTGTGCGTAATTTTGTAATTTTTGATTGGCGATGGTGTCAAATTCGTAGCCGTATGGTGTCAATGTGTGAGTGTGTGTACTTGTACGAATACAGAGTTGGTATTCCTATGGGTGCTTCACTGAATTTGTTCTTGGGATTATGTCCGTCTTTTTTTTAGGTCCGTGTTTAAAGCCAAATATTTCGCAAACAGACCCCTAATTCCAAAAATGATCATGAAAGACCCATAATATTTTTGGAAGACCTTTTCAACGATACCCCACACTATAGGGTACGCGACGAATAACAAATTCATCCTCACGTTACCTCTAAAAAGGTATCCTGAAAAAAAATGTTTTCAATATTTTATACTAGATACGATTCTGGAGTTTTAGTAAAGATGTATATATCCATGACAAATTACAGCTTTTTAGCATTAAGGGTCTCGGCGCATGGACCAACGCAACGGACATGACAAAACTATAAGGGTTCCGTTTTTACTTTGGAACCCTAAAAATGGAGTATAGAGTAAGGCAGTGTGCGTTGAACTTTTTGTATCCGTATGTTTATTTATAGGGCATTAGAAAAGACGAATTCGCGCTTCTCGTCTTTGTGGGGCAGTTTTAAGAACATTTCTATATACATACGTGGAAATGTTAGATCCTCAGGGGTCGGAGTTTGGTAACATTTGGGTTTGTTCTGTAGGTACCTTTGTAATTGATTGATTGATTGATTGGGCCATCATGTCATGTATTGTTTCAACTTTGATCTACATAGTTTCATAAAGTCAAATAAAACAAGTATCGAGTAAATATAGGTACATTACATTCATGCATGGAGGTTCCTGCAGTATATTTTCCACATGGACCTAACAAAAAGACGGACGTAATCCCAAGAACAAATTCAGAGAAGCACCCATAGTTATACCAACTCTCTATTCGTACAAGTACACACACCCACACATTGACACCATACTGCGTCAATCGCGGATCAAAAATTACGCACACGTGGTAAGCGGGCGGCCATTGCTATGCTTCACTCTCGATTAGACGAGGTTACGTCCGTCTTTTTTTCAGGTCCGTGATTTTCCATAAAAAAACATTATTTGAGACGATGATTATCAGTTTAGGCATTCAAATCATTGTCAAGCTATATTTTGATCTAGAATGTGCAATGAATTAAATTTAAACCAGAGTTCCCAAACCAAGTTTAGGAAACTGGTGCGAAATGTGTGAAAGTATTTTATATATCCAATAGTTACTCACAAAAGAATCATTTTTGTTTGAATTCACATCAGACCGATGACACGAGAAATTCGATATTGTCACGTGACGACAATATCTTAGCCAAAATTTAAAGTATTCTCAACTAGGTGCTGCAGTCATTTGATAACGGAATTATTATTAAACTAGCGCCGTGTCGTTGCTGCGTTTTCCGGGATAATAAGAACCTTATATGTTATTCCAGATGTTGGTCTATCTGTGTGCTAGATTGCAAGAAAAACCGTTCAGCAGTTTCCAACACCGGGTCATCCCAACATCTAATATATAAAAATCTAGTGTCACGGTGTTTGTGGTCGCACTCCTCCGAAACGGCTCGACGGATTTTTATGATTCTTTTGTGTATATTTGGTAGATATGAGAATAGGTCATGAAGTATATTTCAAACCGCTAAGTGATTAGAGTCTCTATCCAGATTTTTTGGCAGAACAACGTTTGCCGAGTCAGCTAGTAAGTCTATAACTACGAATTTTATCAATCGAGACACCTTCCTCCTTAAAATACGACGAACTTGCTTGCTTGCTTTTTTAAAGATGTCTCGATTTAGGGGCACCCGGAAAAATCTGTCAATTATTTCAATGATGCTTCACTGTCTGGTCATTAATTCAAGTGTCTCGTGGAGTGCAGCTGCCTTAAGTTGCAGAAACCGGCAAACCCGGCTCGGGGGAGCCTTTTTATAGATTCAGCACCCCGTCGGCGCTTGTAGTTTTGTGGCATTTGCGAATTATAACTTAAGCGCCTACAGGACATATAACTACTTGTTTTCAGTAATGATAGTGGATGTGGTTGGGGTTTGGTTATACTCTATACAAATAAATAAAATTGGAGTGTCTGTTTGTAATATTAAAATAACCGCTTTTTACTAAGTGCATTTGGATGTATACACGGTACATATACCAAAACAACATTTTTTACAATTTTTGCCTGTCTGTCTGTCTGTTTGTTCCCGCTAATCTCTGAAATGGCTGGACCGATTTTGACAGGACTTTCACTGGCAGATAGCTGATGTAACAAGGAGTAACTTAGGCTACTTTTATTTTAGAAAAAAAATGTTAGGCGATACGAAGTTCGCCGGGTCAGCTAGTAGTAGAATATAAACTCTGGTCCGCGGCGATAAAAACGGCACCAAACATGTTTTCCTTTTCGAACCCCTACAAGAGACTGTGTTTGTTTCATAATAGTCTATCATATCTACATTGCAACACTGGAGCAGCGTGGTGGAATATGCCATGCCTCACATGTTACATCTTTACCCATAATAATCACATTCATATTTCAAAACATAAACATAATATTCTGTCTTTTATTCACATTTAAAGCGTATATGTTTTACAAAATTTCTATAAATGAGGTTCCATCCTCCGAGTACCGAGTGAGCTAAAAGGAAGCACAGACAGATATTCCACGACATTAGTGCCGCAACCCGCCTCTTGTTTTAATCCCGAACACCTCTTTACAGAATTATCCAACATTACTACCAAGGCCATGATATTGTGGAATACGGGACATATGTTATTCTTTAACACAATAAAAGCAAAGCAAAAGCAAAACAACAACCCATAATTGTCCCATTGCTGGGCTCGGGGTCTTCTCTCACAGTGTGAGGGGTATAGGACATAGTCTACCACGCTGGCCAAGTGCGGATTGGTAGACTTAACACACCTTTGAGAACTTGATGGAGAACTCTCCGGTGTGCAGTTCCTCACGATGTTTTCCTTCACCGAAGCAAGTGATAATTAACATGCAATACGTACATAATGAAAATTAGAGGTGCATACCAGGATTTGAACTCGGGCCCCTGCGTTTGGGAGATTTACGTTCTAACGCCGCTAGGCAATCTCTGCTATTTTAACACAATGGTTGCTAATAATTCGGAAGATACTTACATTCACTTTAATGGTGTACATCGGGATTGAGGGCCCACTTTTTTTTTCTTGGCGTAGCGAATTGAAATTTATAGGGGATTTAGTTAAAAATAGTTAAAACTTAAATCAAACACTCATAAATTTCTTAAACGTGAATCAAAGATGTTATGGGCAAATGTTTTGGGCCCTCAGTTCAGATGCCTACAGAAAGTGGCATGGTATAAATCTCAGAAAGTACTACCTCTGTGATAATAATTTATATTGTAGAATTTAGTTAAGAATTTCTTAAAACAATTGATATCATTCTCAACTGGCTAGAGAATAAAATTACAGATTTATCGCAGTTTTACTTGGGCCCTCAATCCAGACGTTTATGAACTGAGAGCCCAGGCGAAACATAGGTTTAAAGGAAGAGAAGCATAAATGTACATTGAAGACCCCTTAGATAACATCCCTATGAATTAGTTAAAAAAAAGAAATAGTGATAAAAAAGTAACGGCTGAATGGTTAAACGGCTTCGAATTTTCGGATAACCTCTGATCTGAGGGCCCAATATTTTCGGCTTTATCGACTAGGTGCAACCTCTTATTTTGAAATAAATTAGCTGAAAAGTTTTTACTAATTTTTAACTAAAATTTTACATTCGGTTTTTTGTTCAAAATGCCATACTTTACGAGAAAATTAACTTTTAATTTTTAGTAGGAACAAATTTTGTAGGGTAACCACGATTGCAAAATAGGAAAATAATTAACTCAGTTTTACTACCCTCCCCTTCTCCACCACTCTCCACCCCACCCCTCCTGTCCCCCCTCCCTATTTTCATGTTGATTGGTGAATAGGCTTGTTCGTGTATGTCTCGTACGAGTTTAATGTTTCTAAGTTTTTCAAATAAAAACCAAAGGTATTATAGTACTACTCGTATACGGTACTGCAATAAATGGCTAAACATTTCACAGGATTAGTTTACATTCAAAAGGCACCTTAATAGCAAACTTCACGGGCTCTGACATTACAGTACCCGATTTGGGCGAGCCCAACACTTGTGAACCTAGTAATTTATTTATTTGTTTAACATGACACATTTTATAGATTACTGTATAATATTAGTGCATCAATACCAGTCTTAAAAACTAAAAACCTAGTTTATTAGAGTGAGAAAAAACAAATGAAGTAAATAAACACGAAAACAGAATTATCCTTGAACACTGAAAGTGTTGTCATCCTAAAACATAACACAATGGTAAAATACCTCTTGCTAGCTTTAAGAGCGGCTGCCACATCTGGTACACATTTAAGAGCAATGTATGACATCAATAAGGCACAACAGTATTTTCCCTTTTCTTTGCCGCGAACACACACACAAACGTCATCCATCCCTTTCTTACGTCCATGTTTTATGTAATACTGTTTCACTTTTCTAGCACAATTTTTCCACTCCGTTACACGGATCCCTCGCGAAAATGAGTAAAATATATTTAGCGTCAAATGATATCATTTGTTTTGATCTACTTATTATAGAGCTTTTGGCATTCTTTGTGGTTTTAATTATATTGTTTACTCATATCGTGTGGATCACTTCTTATTGGTATGTAAGTTCACTGTTATTATACCTTTCTACTACTAAATATTAAATTTTGTGGAATATTTGTTGTACACAGATTTTTTCTGTTATTACAGATATTTTGCGTTGTAAAGGTAGCATTTTACATCGATTATAACACATTCTTTAATATGAAACATTCCCAACGTTTTTGTTTCATGCCTTGCATCCCTAATTCTTTTGCCGACTGTACCTAAGCGACTTCACGGTTTTATTAAGCTTACCCTGTTTGTGTTGGTCAAATTTTAATTAGTGCTACTTCCTCTAATCTTGAGGAGTTGAAATTCTACACATTGATTTAGTTCTTATAACAATGTATTTTTGTGTTGAGTATTGCCTGCAAGACTATTCTGTTTCTTAACTTGACAGCGGAATCCGCGATGTGTGTCAAAATTCAAGTTTGAGTTCGGGACTCACTTCACTTCGCAAGTGCGTACTAGATGATTAGAGAATGACATATCAAGATCTCGAACTCGAACTTCAATTTTGAAACTCATCGCGGATTCCGCTGTCGAGTTAGAAAACAGAATAGCCTTGCAGATACTAAACTATGGTTTAGTTTCGTCTGGACGAGGGCACTCTTTATTAGTTAACAGCAGTCAGTATTTTTTGTGCTGACACACTATAAAACTATTGACTTGTTTTTAGGGTTCCGTAGCCGAATGGCAAAAAACGGAACCCTTATGGATTCGTCATGTCTGTCTGTCTGTCTGTCTGTCTGTCTGTCTGTCTGTCTGTCTGTCTGTCCGTCCGTATGTCACAGCCACTTTTTTCCGAAACTATAAGAGTTATACTGTTGAAACTTGGTGAGTAGATGTATTCTGTGAACCGCATTAAGATTTTCACACAAAAATAGAAAAGAAACAATTAATTTCGGGGGTTGCCCATACTTAGAACTGAAACTCAAAAATGTTTTTTTCATCAAACCCATACGTGTGGAGTATCTATGGATAGGTCTTCAAAAATGATATTGAGGTTTCTAATATCATTTTTTTCTAAACTGAATAGTTTGCGCGAGAGACACTTCCAAAGTGGTAAAATGTGTGTCCCCCCCTGTAACTTCTAAAATAAGAGAATGATAAAACTAAAAAAAATATATGATGTACATTACCAAGCAAACTTCCAACGAAAATTGGTTTGAATGAGATCTAGTAAGTAGTTTTTTTTTTAATACGTCATAAATCGTAAACCGCAAAAAACATTGATCAAAGTTACAACGAACTACAAGAACTTTTATATTATGTTACTTGCTGCTACGGAACCCTTCATGGGCGAGTCCGACTCGCACTTGGCCGCTTTTTTAATGTTCTGAGATACCTGTGAAGTTTTTTTATGGCAGCAGAATGATAAGTAATTATCAGATGTCTCACCTATGTATTTACGTAAAAAACCCCTAAACTAAATTCTGCTCAATGGAACCCCGTACAAGGGATTTCAAAGATTTACCGTCCAAGTATGTATATTTACGATAACATTAATATTCGGTGTATCCGGCCAAGTAAAACTCCGCCCACTCTCCACTGAAAGTCGTAAGAAACTGGGGTAATAAACTCTGTGGTGACGCGCTATCAATTCGTGCCCCGTTTTCTAGAAATCCCTTCGTTAGGCCGCTGGATATAATGATGTTTTAGTTTTTTACAAGCTTTTTTACAAGTTTTTTAGCCGATAACGCATAGGTAATGGTTCGAATGTTTTCTTATATAATTATGGATAAAAGTAAAAATTTAGCAACAGGGGACTGATTGCTCGTTGATCCTTTATAAGCTATTTAAAAAATATAATCTAAATTTTACTAACAAAAAATAACCGACTTTAATATTACTCAAAAAGTACTTATTATATCTCGTTCAAATTTATGTGGGACCACATGACAAGTACCTGCTTTCGATTAAAAAAAGAATCATCAAAATCGGTTCACCCAGTTCAAAATTCTGAGGTAACAAACATAAAAAAAACAGTTGAATTAAGAACCTCCTCCTTTTTTTCAAGTCGGTTAAAAATCGAAAGATCTCAAACCAAAAAAAAGCGGCCAAGTGCGAGTCGGACTCGCCCATGAAGGGTTCCGCAGCAGCAAGTAACATAATATAAAAGTTCTTGTAGATCGTTGTAACTTTGATCAATGTTTTTTGCGGTTTACGATTTATGACGTATTAAAAAAAAAACTACTTACTAGATCTCATTCAAACTAATTTTCGTTGGAAGTTTGCTTAGTAATGTACATCATATATTTTTTTTAGTTTTATCATTCCCTTATTTTAGAAGTTACAGGGGGGGGGACACACATTTTACCATTTTGGAAGTGTCTCTCGCGCAAACTATTCAGTTTAGAAAAAAATGATATTAGAAACCTCAATATCATTTTTGAAGACCTATCCATAGATACCCCACACGTATGGGTTTGATGAAAAAAACATTTTTGAGTTTCAGTTCTAAGTATGGGGAACCCCCAAAATTTATTGCTTTTTTCCTATTTTTGTGTGAAAATCTTAATGCGGTTCACAGAATACATCTACTTACCAAGTTTCAACAGTATAGCTCTTATAGTTTCGGAAAAAAATGGCTGTGACATACGGACGGACAGACAGACAGACAGACAGACAGACAGACAGACATGACGAATCTATAAGGGTTCCGTTTTTTGCCATTCGGCTACGGAACCCTAAAAAACAGTTGAATTGAGAACCTCCTCCTTTTTTTCAAGTCGGTTAAAAATCGAAAGATCTCAAACCAAAAAAAAATATACCAAAATTCGATTTCACTATCGATTCGATTGAACATTCGATCGATAGATACACGATGTTAAAGAATAATTTACTGGCAATGATTTGAATTTAAAGTCTCTAATTGAATACCAATATCTCACAGTGACAAGCGTTGAGTCGGATAGCAATCTGTACTCGGATTTATTGGTGTCGATCACGCGATCGCTATCCTATCGACTCACTATTCTAATTACGACGTCGCCTTTACCTATATTCAATCCAATACCAAAAAACATGCTTTATTACGTACAAGTAACCACCCTCGCTTTGCTTCAGTTTTCTTAGTTTTTTACACCTTGGGTTACATTATTGGAGTTTTATTAAGGGTCCCTAATTTTTTGAAAATATAAGATAGCCTATGTCACCCGGGGATAGTGTAGCTTCCCAACAGTGAAAGAATTTTTTAAATCGGTTCAGTAGATTCGGAGCCTATTCAATGCAAACAAACAATCAAATATTTCCTCTTTGTATTACTGGTGAAGGAAAACATCGTGAGGAAACCTGCACACCGGAGAGTTCTCCATAAAGTTCTCAAAGGTGTGTGAAGTCTACCAATCCGCACTTGGCCAGCGTGGTAGACTATGGCCTAATACCCCTCACATTGTGAGAGGAGACCCCGAGCCCAGCAGTGGGACAATTATGGGTTGTTGCTTTGCTTTTTATTACTGGTATAGATTACGTATCTTTTACAACACTTTTTTTTGATTCATCATCGATTACTTTCATTGCCAGCCAAGAGAAGAAAAAAGAAAGGAAGATAGAATTTCAAGTTCCCAGCCGGAACCCGATGAGTCGTTTGGCGGCTTAAGCCAGCAAGAGAGTCGTAGTTAGCCAGGAAGGCTTCAGGTAAAGATAATAATAACAATAATGATATTAATGAATTAATCCGTATGGATTATGTCAACGTATATCTGCGTATGCAGAGCCCTACCAAGCAGGCCGGCTTCTATCGCCTTTTTCGAAACCCTGTCTTAACGGCTTGTGATCCTAAGCGAACGACAAACTTACGCAACGTTGGATGGGTGACTGCTAATGGCAAAGTTTCTTGAGTCCGTGCTTCAGAGGGCACGTAAAGCCGTCAGTCCTGGTTGTCATCGTAAAATAACAGTCGTTAAGTCGGAGGCCCTCGGACGGGATGAAAACTTCCGACAATTGGGTCGCCCACTAAACCCTGCACAAATCAGGGTGGTGAAGTAAACTCTAGACATCCTCAAGAGGAAAGACCTGAGCTCAGTAGAACCTTTAATGGGTTCCAGCCAGTATGTTTATTTCGATACAGTATATTAATTCAAACATAAATCACATCAGCACCTCGAAACAATGTGCCATAATCAAACGTATTAATAACCTAAAACTGATACAAACCGTAAATTGACAATACGCACGAGCAAATTAAACGGAACATTTTGATTCGCGTTAAATAAAACAATATGTGGAAGGATAAATAATTCAGTGGGAATTCGGAATTCATTCGTAGCCAGTCGCCATTGATGGAGGGCATCCAGTCATCAGAATTAGTAGAGATGACGTCATCAATATGCACATGCTCACCAGTGTTCAGTTTGCGGACTTGGTACGGCATTTAACTGCAATGAATATTAAATATTATTGCTTCTCTCTTTTGGTGGGGCTGGGTTAAACTTGTGGGAAGTACAAACGCAAGATTATGGACACATTATGTAAGTTCGAGTGGCTTAGGATGTAGACAAGTTCTCCTCAAGAATTAGGGTAACTAAGATGAATCAGAATAAGGGAATTATGATCAGAACAATGCTTGAAGACATTCCATCAAGAACGTTCCATCTGGAAGTTCTGGAACCCAAAAAGGATGTCTTACTTGCTACGTCACTACGGGAGTTTTAAAACATTCTCGGTATTTTTTATGGAAAAAGCCGGCAAGCGAGCTGATAATCCACCTGATGGTAAGCGACTATGGTTGCCCATGGAAATGCACACCTGGCAGTTAAACAGAGTGGAATCAGTTTATAACATAATTGAAGATAAATGACAAACACATGACCAACAACTTCCAGGTTTTGTTAGGTCCATGATTGAACACACGGTGTATTGAAGTATAGTTATATTTTTTTATATATTATATTACATAAAAAAATTGTGTATATTAATATTATGTTCATTATATTTTTTGAAACCAAATTCCTTAAAAATATGTCATAAAAAGCAACTTGTAATTAAAAGCGAATTAAGTTAAACATACTTTTTTATAAAGAATTTTATATGAAAGCCATACTTCGTTGTGTAATCTCGTCATATTAATCGGTTGGTCGATAAGAAGAGTCATAAACAAATTCTACTGTAGTTGCTAATAGATCACGCCACACCACAACTACTGAAAGTCGTAATATTAGAGCAGATAACTAGTTAACAGATAACAAATTTCAGTAACAACTTCACCGAACTGAAATCAGTTGGCTGCCACAGATGAGCTTTTACTGATGGGGCTATCAATACTCGTCCGGCCCGACCGCGACCAACCGTACTGCACTGCAATCTGTTACAGGAATAGTTCGTTTACGTTTAGTTAAGTTAATCCTGAATTATCGATAGTCATGTCTAGTCTGGGTATAGTGGTCTGTGTAAATTTTTGATAATGATAATTTATTTCAGGTTGAAGGATCCATGTTATTAATCTCCGACGCAATAAGAGGGGTGCACGGACCTGAAAAAAGACGGACGTAACCTCGTCTAATCGAGAGTGAAGCATAGCAATGGCCGCCCGTTTACCATGTGTGCGTAATTTTTGATTCGCGATTGAAGCAGTGAAGTGTGAATGTGTGGGTGTGTATACTTGTACGAATAGAGAGTTGGTATTACTATGGGTGCTTCACTGAATTTGTTCTTGGGATTACGACGTGATCAAGATGGTTCTTAGATATAATTTGTGTAGATATGTTCAGCGTTTCAAGGTCATCAGCTCTTTTTTGGTGAAAATAAAAGTGTCAGGGGATTTTTGAATTTAAAGTTATTTTCCTAATTCACTGCAGTGTGGGGCCATCCCTAAATTACGTCACACTAATTTCATGACTTTTTGACCCCTCATTGTCACAGCTGGTCACATTTGTGAGACCTCCCCCCCCCCTAGTGATAATGAATGAAATTTTACACCTAGAAATTATTAAATTAAAAGAGCAGTTCCGAAATAAGTTTTGTTTCTTAATATTTACCTATACATACCAATTATTCGATTTTGAAATGTGACGTCACTAAATTTAGGAAACCCTACCACCCCTTGTCACACAATGTCACACTACATCGAACCCCCCCCCCTTACGTGTGACGGAATTTGTGGTTGGCCCCTTTTGTGTAGGTATAATTAATTCAATGTGAAATTTTTTGTACGTATCGGATAAAAAAATTTGAGTGAAAGATATTAATATCCGAACAAAAACAGTTTCACTGTAAAAAAACGCACAAGTACACTTCAAATTAGTTACAAAAATGATAATTAAATTTTTACAAAAAATTATGAAATCAAAAAACCCAAGTACATAACCGTTTTAGATTCAAAAAAAAATTTGCTGGAAAAAGTAAAAAAAAATGGTGTACTTGGTGTGCATAATTACGATTTTCGATCTAACTTGACATTGGAAGCCTAGGCCGTCAGAACAAGGCAAGCCCAGCTGTGTCGTACAACCCAGGATCTCGGGATCTTTGGCCCGACATCACAGAACACTCCATACGTTTAATATTTACCATTTACCAACAAATAATATCAGTGTTAACAGCTGCAGAGTGATGATAGTAAAGCAATGATAGTAAGCTGGGCTTTTCGGCTTGTATGGCTGTACCACACGCCACTGAATTTCGAAGATATTTTTTAAAACTTTTTAACCTCCGACGAAAAAAGAAGGATGTTATAAGTTTGACGTGTCTGTGTATCAGTGTATCTGTGTGTCTATGTATCTGTATGTCTGTCTGTGGCATCGTACCTCCCAAACGGATAAACCGATTTTGATCTCGTCTTTTTTGTCTGAAAGGTGACTTAATCGAGTGTTCTTATCTATGTTTAGTGTAAATAAAACTGTCGGGGATTTTTTAAATTTTAATTTAAGATTATTTTGAAATAAGCGCGCACCAAAAAGTATTATGCACACCAAGTACACCATTTTTTTTTACTTTTTCCAGCAAATTTTTTTTTGAATCTAAAACGGTTATGTACTTGGGTTTTTTGATTTCATAATTTTTTGTAAAAATTTAATTATCATTTTTGTAACTAATTTGAAGTGTACTTGTGCGTTTTTTTACAGTGAAACTGTTTTTGTTCGGATTTCATATCTTTTTGTAATAATATACACATTATTTTTTCAAATATTGCACGCCTTATACCGCGAAGCGGTTGAAGTTGTGATTTACTCTCGATACGTCAAGATCAAGAAATTTTTTGCTCTAAACTACCTCTAACACAGCCAATTTGCACTTACACGACATTATGAGTAGATGTATTTTAAAAGAATACTTCAATCAATGTATTTCATATTTTGTTTTTTATTTTCAGAATTAAGTAGGTACATTAAATAGGTATGTACATCATATCAATTGCCTAATAGGTACTCGTAGTTTATGACTATAGTGATTTTTTATGAAAAAAATTCACTATGTTACACATTTAGAATGTATCTAATGGTGGTTATGGAATCTACTATTAACACAATTTCAATTAATATTAATCTTGTAAGTAATTAATATAAGTACTTACTTATGATATAATGTCAAGCAATGTTAATGTCAAACAATTTCAAATTATACAATATTAATAATAACAATATTCGTAGGTATGTGCAGTGCAAGCGTAGTTATACAATATTTTTTTTGTGAACCCTGCTTATATTTATATCCCCGAGAAACCTCTGGCTACACAGTGCATTTACCAAATACATTACATAATTAATTATAAACAATATTATTGTTTACATAGGCAATTACATACAGTACATTTTGACCAATACTATTTAAGTAATAATAATAAAACGTTATATACAATTATCACACATGGATTACTGCGTGAGCGGAAAACAATAAATAATTCTGTCGCGCTCTATTCGCCAGTGTATGATCCTGCAGACTCGTGCGTTGTTCTCGTCACTGCATTGTTGGTCGCCAGTGAATTATATGTTGTTTGATCGCTCATATTGCTTATAATGAATGTGGCGATGGCGACCGCGACAGACGCGGCGGCGGGGTGGAACACATTTTCGGAACGGCAAGCGAAGAAGCCATTGCGGCGTTGAAGACACACGACTCGAAAATAATCGACGGATGCATGAAGATCGAAGATAGTCGGCGTGTGAAGACGATGCGGCGCTGATGATATTATGCAACTGTTTTTTTATTATTAGTAAGACGTCAATTTAGATAAGTATAATATCATCGATACCGCCTTGATGTTTGAATAAATTTTATGCAGCTTGCAGTATCACAATAGCCGGGGGTTGTTACAAAGTAGGTAGGTACTAAACGCTTCCTGTGGTACCGTAACGAGACTACTGTATAGTAATGTTTGGATTTCACACTATGTAGTCGACAATCCCCTAGGCCCTAGGCGTATGGAGAGGGGCAAGAAATAATTGTTTTCTTTAGACCTTTGTGTTTTGGTAGTGGGAGGCAATGATATTATTATGTTTCAAGGCAGAATCAAGGAGATAACTATGATCATTCTTCTGAAAAGCAACCTTGTCACTGACCAAAGTATGTGGAACTTTTAAAAGGTAAACACGTGGTGATTTTTTTTTACTTATTTTTTTTTTTAAATAAATGCCTATTGCTCTTAGTTTTAATATGCGTCATTAATTATGTATTCCGTATACGCAAATTTAAATTAAATTTTATAACTGAATATTTTTTCAACTATTAAACTTCCCAATATCAATTTCCATTTTTGAACAGTTAAGATTAAAAATGCAATTTGAATACATTGACGACCCATGTGGCGCAATGGTTACCATGCCGGATCGACGCACCAAGGGTCCTGGGTTCGATTCCCAGCGAGGTGAAAATTTGAATGATGAGTTTGAATTTCTGTTCTCGGTCTGGGTGTGAATGTCCTTGTCTAGTGTGTTGTCCATGGTACCCACGACACAGGGAATCCTAGTGTGGGGCTATAAGTGTGAAGCGTTATTAATTTATTTATTGAAGTATTAATAACTAGCGTATAGAACAGACACCGCGAACATCGGGTTCGGAGGTGTGCGTTGCAGCCGGCCGGCTTCATTCCATTCTGTACTGTCACTCGGCTGCGCTCATGGCGGCCCCATGTCAAAATTGTGACAAAATAACATTTCAAAAATGCTGTAGTACGTTATATGAAGCTGTAAAAATCAGTCAACTACGAAAAAAAAAAAACATTTGTGTTACTTATCATTGGCAAGGAAACAAAACATCAACCAATTTATTTCATTGTTGTGCAATGTTTCCGCCATTTTTCATTGAAAAAATCATAAGCCTCGTTTACGCACTTGCCAAGCTGCAAGCGTGTTAATGTACTTTAGACTTGCTTAAGCTTGTCGACGCGACGCTTGTAACCAATGTAGGGTGTTGGATTTTTGACACGAATCAATGGTAATTACGTTTGAAAATCGTTCAAACGCTTTTACACGTTAAATAAAGTTGGGAGTAAGAGCTTGTAAAGATTTGGAGTCGGTGACTGCTTGTCTTGGTTCGGCAAGTGTCATAAACAAAGTTACTCTATGGCAAGTGTGCAAACGAGCCTTCTAGTATGAAAAGAGTACGGAGGGCAAGCCAGCGCGGCGGCGCCGCGGCGCGGCGGTACCAACATACATTTTGTTTGAGATGTTACTTCTATGTCATTATACTTCAATGTTTGAATACCCTAAATCGAATAATTGTCTAATTTTTTTTTAAATATTTTCTTAAATGTTTTTTTTTTATATTTTTATTGAAATATTAAAAAAAAACTTTATTGAATTCCATTTTCCGCTGAAGTTTCATTTTTACTATGTGTCCCAGCCTCAGATGAAGGAAATAACCTTCATCTGAGGTCCCAGCACTCCCAGCACACATTTAGTTTTTTTAATAATATAATTTTTACCACCAGAAAAATTACCTATAGAGTCTACAGTCAAACATAAAACATTAATGGCCGGTTTCTGAAGTCTCCAGTTAAATGATCAACAGCTATTGAATCAATAAAGTTAAACTTATGTTAGGTACATGTTCGATAACTTACTGTCATTGGGTTTCTGAAAATCTGAACACGCGAGCGGCCTTTCATTATCAGCTATGAATTCGATAACGAGTACCTAAAACTGCCACTAGATGGCTCTCTTCAAAAGATCAACTCAGATCAAGTTTCAAACAGATATTATCCAGCGATCTATAAATTATGTTCTACTATTATAGATTGAGCGTTCTGAACATTAGTACGGTCCGTTGACAATACCTGACGAGGCAACAACAAATGATTAAAACTTCGTAGTTCGTAACAAAACAAGCTTAATAAAAGGTATTACTTGATTTAATCCAATATTTTATCCAAAATAGTCGGCAGCCATATTGTTATGTGTAAACAAACCTGACGCTAGTCTGTCTCGTTTGCACGACAACAATCCGTCTATGTCTGCGAAAGAGAGAATCGCTACGAATAAAATCGTACGACTCGTATAATCGTCATGAATCATAGATTAAAAATGTACAGATGTTCCATAGCGGAACTATTGTAGGTATTACAGACGGATTAAATCTTATTGCGTTTTTATGTCGTTAGGTACATTTGATTACAATTAAAACGTTAATCCGTATGCTTCTGTGTTCGCACCCTCATCGTTTCGATAACTGCACATAACATAAATCATACATAACATCACACATAACATAACATCAAAACGTATACGATAGTGCATACGCAGCGATCCCGTACGGAACGTGGCCCGTACGTTGCCGATGATGTTTTTTTCGTCCCGTACGGGAAAAAGCCCGTTACTTATGCATTGGGCTTTTAACTCGTGAGGGCAAAAAGATAATAAGCAACATAATCTGTAATGAGGCAGTTGCATGTCTGTATCCCTAATCTATGACCATAGCCTACCCCCACTCTGCCGCGTTCGTTTCGTGCTCTGGCCGTTTTGCTTCTACTGATGAGCAGTGTTCTCGAACGACAAAGTCCAAAATCGGTAGACTTGCCCACAAATATCGGTAGATTTGTACCCAAAATCGGCAGATGTCAAAAAAATATACAATATTTAATCAAATTCGTTTTATTATCAAAAAATAAACTAACAGCCTAATTTTTGTACATCAAATACCCCTAATTAACAAACAGAAAGAGATTAAAAGCTATTTAAACTATCGGTAAAATTACACAACACTTTTACAGGCTAGATAAACACATACAGCACACTATACAGAAAAAATATCAAATTCTGTACTAAAGAGCGATTTGAGTAACCGTTAGTGACTCAGAGTTGGGGCGTAAATGTATAAGTTTAAGTACGATGGTACGACCTTAGTAAAGACTAAAGAGCGATTAAAGTAACCGTTAGCGATTCTGAGTTGGGACGTTAAACTTACTACCATTTTCTGCTTAAAAAACAAACTGAAACAACATTAAATATCCAAATAGCCAACTCACTTTTCATTGTTTGTCACAACTTACACATTGTTTGCACTTGTGATAAACAATATATATGTACAATATAATCGGCCACAGTGACGGGGACAAAAAATAATATTTTTGTCTGTCTCTCACGTAGATTTTGTAACTGGCAATCTGGCACTGTCAAATGTATGGGATAATCTATGGGTTTTAAATCTATGGTTGAGGGATTCCTCATTCCTCTTAACGTAAAACATAAATGAAAAGCGTTGCTAACTTAGAAATTATGTAAAATTGGTAGAAAAATCGGGAGAATTTCCACGTATCCTCTAAAATCGTAGAAAAATCATTGCATTTCGGTATTTCGGTAGATCAGAGCCCATATCGGTAGAAATATCGAAAAATCGGTAGGTTCGGAAACACTGCTGATGAGTAGGGTTCGAAGTATCGGCCTCTGGTATCGATACCCAAAAAGTATCGGCCCTGAAGTATCGATACTACTCAGTATCGAGTACTCATGAGTACTCAGGAGGATTACATTAGAGCTAAAAAAAAAGGTCATCAGCAGTGAATTTTATATATTATTGTTGAGAAACAACGGTCCGATGACCTTTTTTTTTAGTCCGACCGCTGAACCGATACTAAATATATTGGCAGTAGCCCAACTAGCCCACAGTAATGTACAAAAAGTTGCATTGACAACACTGAAAAATACTCAGTATTATAAAAGTACTCGATACCGAGGTTTCATATAAGTACTTGCGAGTGAGTACCAGGTAAGAGTATCGAGTAGACATGGGTCGGTACGCGTTTTCGTAATACCATAACTATTTATTGAAACGTTTACTCGGTTTATCTGGTATCATCGGTATTCTCGGTAAAGTCGGTATTAAAGATAAAGGGTTTCAAAACTGTTTATTTTAATAACTATTTATTGAAACGTTTACTCGGTTTATCTGGTATTATCGGTATTCTCGGTAAAGTCGGTATTAAGGATAAAGGGTTTTAAAACTGTTTATTTTAATAACCATTTATTGAAATGTGTACTCGGTATATCAGGTTTATGGTATCATTGGTATACGCTTATTCTCAGTAATGTCGGTATACGAAATAACTGATTAAATGAAATATGTATTTGTGGTATTATACCAGTAAAGGTTTATTGAAATATTGAAACTGGTTATAGTTTATACCACACTTACCGCGCAATACCTCGTATTCACGAATAAATGGTTTCTCTCAATAAACAGTTTTTGTAGCACCTCATACCGTATTTGTGGTATTATGCAAATAAAGGGTTATTGAAACTATTTATAGTTTTTACCGCCCATGTCTAGTATCGAGTATCGCGAACAAAGTATCGATACCTACTTAGTGTCGAAAGTATCGTTCGAACCCTACTGATGAGCGTTTCTAATAGAACATATAATTCATTGATATTAACAGTTTATTTTATCGTTTTGACTAATTTTATTTGTTTTTTCGATAGTAAATATGTAGTAACATCTTGTTTAATTGAAACTTAATGTAAGGGTATGGTATATTCTAATAACGTCTGTTCATCAGTCAAATGTCAACAATACAGTTTAAAAACGTCAAAGTCAAACTTCTGAAACTTCACGTCAAACACCCAACACCCAACTGAAACTTCACGTCAAACCCACAAACAAATTCACCTAGCAATACAAGTTTTATTAACAAAAAATATTATTTTTGAAGGTACAGAGAATTACGTTGCTGAATTATGTTTAAGTTATTAATTGTGATAATTTTAATATTAATAAGCGGCCGCTGTGTTTTTATCCAAACGATATCGCAATTTAAATTCTTAATTTCAAATATTTTATTTCATTCGATTTCTCAATATGTCTTATGTTCCTTGTTACTGATATAAAATAAATAAGTATACTTCAGTATTTCCAAGTCAGATTTCGAACAATAACAATTTTTTTTTCTAGCTATTCATTCAAAAACAGGTAAAAACCTCAGTCTTTGTTTGCTCGTGACCAATGTACACGAACAACTTGTCACATCTGCCGCCACCTTATAGTGGAATGGAATACATTTATGAGACGCCTGTAGTGCCATTATAAACGAATCGGCTAATCAAGTCATAATACAGTTAAAATCTATCCTAGCACGTCATGGAGTCTGTCTTATTTTAATTTCAGATAATGGTCCCTTTAAAAGCAGAGAATTTGATTTATTTACTAAATGGGACGTAGAACACATAACCTCAAGTCCATATTTAAGCACATCGAATAGTTTAATAGTAGTAGGCCTAAAAATATGTTAATTAAGTGTAAGTCTGATATGTATTTAGCATTATTGTCATATAGAAATACACCAAAGCAAAGTTAGTATTCCCCTGTTGAACTAAGTAGGTATGTCTAGAAAGTTGCATACTGTTGTTTCTATAGTAAAAGAAAGCTTAAAGCCTAGACTTTGTGATATGAACAAATTAAAGGAAATAAATGAAAGGCAGAAGTCATATTCGAAATTTTATTACAATATAAACATACAAATATACTTACATCATTACACGTTGGTGAAAAAGTTTTGTTCAAACAAACCTTGGATTCCAGGAACTATTTACTAGGATGGTTCTGAACCCACGAGCTACCTATTTATCTTGCAACTAGGATAGTTCAGCAGCTATACAATACATCAGTCGCTTTCAACAACACATCCCACAGCCAGAACCTGAAAACATAAAAAAACAATTAACACATAATAATAAATAAATAAATAATAAATAAATAAATAACGCTTCACACTCATAGCCCCACACTAGGATTCCCTGTGTCGTGGGTGCCATGGACAACACACAGAGACAAGGACATTTACACCCAGACCGAGAACAGAAATTCAAACTCATCATTCAAATTTCCGCCTCGCTGGGAATCGAACCCAGGACCCTTGGTGCTGCAAATAATAACAATAATAAATCAATACTCACATGAAATGTTAATGTTTAATTGTTGAAATGCCATCTTAAACTATAATAATATTATGTCGTTACAACTTAATACTTCATGCAATAACTGTTGTTTAAGCATAAGTTTAATTTTCCAACCTTATTAGTGTTTTTTCGATATTCTTGTTATTCTGCTATTCCGAGCCGAGTCAAATCTAACAAATCAAATGTCATCAAAATCTGTTCAGCCGTTCTTGAATTTTATGTAACTAACACGACTTTGTTTTATATATGTATATAGATATAGAAGAATAGATTTATTTTAGCAAGTTCTTTTTGTTATAATCTAGTAACATATGAAACTATTAGTCAGTACTTTATATTTTTGGAAAATGATCATTATTCATAATGAAGCTTTGCATGACTTGCATGTTAACAAAGTTCGAAGAGGAAGACTGGGAAGCAATGCCCTCCTGCGAGCTTTTAATCATAGACATTTCAGTTAAAAAAACAAGCATAGCTGCAACAAAAATAAACTTTAATTATTTTACTCCTATAAAATAACTATCTTTTTTTAATAATTCATCCTAAAATCCTCGTCTTTTTTCTGCACTATATTTCTATGTCTGCTATGCTTTTTGCATAATTCTTAGAACCCTGTGAAACAAAATGAGTTTTAATTTGATTGATATCATTCAGTGAATAATCAAATTTTGTAAATAAGCAGTCTGTATGTAGATCCATACCTTGTCTTGTTTTAGATTTTCTTTTTTTTTCAGGTACTAGAGTCTCTGAAACAAGTATAAATGTCATGGCTTCTAAGGAAAGTGTAATAAATAAATAATTAAAAAAATTTAAACTTGGTTATTTATTCCTACTCTACTACTCTCTACTACTCTACGTTGCTTGCTTCTCTTATTAAACATAGTTAATAACTAAACTAATTTTTTTGCATAAAGTATATATATTATATTTATTGTACCTGGTGGTAAGTGTTCAGTAGTACCAAAACCATCACCAATACATTGTCATTGCCAGCCAAGAAAGGTGTAAATTGTTACTTTAAATAATTATAATGGTATATCTTGTTTTAACTCACCAAATGTTTATATCTGGCTGATTAAAGCAAGCAGAATTATCTGCTTAATCCTCCTTTACCTAAAATTATACAATTTTTTAATCTACAATTATGAAAACATAGAGCAGTAGATAGTTTTATTATCAGTAAAAAGCATCACTGTTGAATATGGTACTGTATGTACGGACTCAAAGAGTAATGACTATAATCTTATTTATATACATAATTACTGTTGATGAATAGTATTGACAAGTTTAAATAAAATAGAGAATCAAATTAAAAACCTGACTTATTTCATCAGAGTCAAATTCATTACTTTCTGTCTCAAATAAAGAGAGAGCCCAGAACAGATGTCATCAAGGGTTTTAATTTTGTAGCTGGGGTCGAACCTCCAGTTGCCATCGTATGCACGCTCGAAACCACTTTTATAATTCGCCACTGATTGAATTTGCACTAGTGTGTTTTCTTTCTGACTGTTAGACTGTTGAAACTGAAAACATAAGGTATTTTAATGAACCTATGATAGCCTTGTGTCTATCCTGAGAGACAGGCCGATAAAAAATTGGATACCATTTTTCTTGAGAACTTCTGAGCTTATTTGGAGCGAGTTCATACCAACTAGTTATCAAAAAATAGCTATGTCAGTGGAAACTGGAAACTGCCGAAATGTTGGCCATTAATTGATAGATTGTAGAAACGTTATTAATTTTGGGCGTAAGACTTCAACAAAGCGTAGTGGAGTATGCTTTATGTATACTTAACAAAATTATGAAGAGGTTATCAGGTAGGACTAACAATAATAATTAACACTAATACATAACTAATATTGTAATTTTTGAAAAAAGTGGTACGTACCTATTTAGTAGATTTGCTTGCGCTGTTTGTTTTTAACTGTTGGTTTTCATATTTGTACTTTTATAATCATCACTGTTAAAATCACAAACATTTTAATTTTTAACTCCTATTTCAATGCTACCAAACCAACATTACCGCGTCGAAGAAGTGGACATGAAGTCACAGAGTACTTAATCACTACGTGAAGTCATGAATATATAATTACCTGGAATCCTGGATTACTGACTTCGAAGAGGTAGGTAAGGTACCTACCTGGTCTAAAGACGTGACGTTACAATTCAGTGAAAATCTAATCTATATATATATAAATATTTTTTTACTTACAATAAGTTAATGCTTGACCATAATCCCAATTGCTATTCGTTTGTCTCGCTAAAACTCGAGAATGGCTGGACCAATTTGGCTAATTTTGATCTTGAAATATTGGTGGAACTTCAGGAAAGGTTTAAACTCCCTCTCCCTCTACCTCTCTCTCTCATATTCTGTCAAATGACTGAATATTTCTAAAAAGACATCAAAGGTTTTACAGCTAGGAAAATTTTGTATTAGAAAATTAAATTGTCGTTTTTAGTATTTTCCGTTATTTATTATTTATGTTTCTCACCGTTTAAACTTTCCCTGAAGTTCCACAAATATTTCAAGATCATAATTAGCCAAATCAGTCCAGCCAATCTCGAGTTTAAGTGAGGCAAACGAACAGCAATTGATTTTTTATAAATACTTATGTCACAGTGTTAGTAACAAAATTCCTCCGAAAGGGCTTGACCGATTCTTATGAAATTTTGTGTGTTTATCTGAGAATAGGACGTAAACTATTTTTCATACTCCGAAGTGATAAGGATGGTTCACCCCAATTTTTTTTTTATTTTTTGGACAAAAAAAATTATTTGAATTTTCTTAGGATTTGGCATTATAAAATACACACAATTTTAAATTTTCACCCTTCTACCACCAACCCCTATTTTTATATCGATTTAGTACTTTAATTATTTTCTACTTTCGACGATTGATAATTAAATTAATCATTTACCAAATCAATGAAATCAATAAAAACAAAGGACCGTGACAAGTTTATTTGGACAATCATTCCCTTTAGGGTGAAAGTAAGGGATGTAATTTAAAGTTCTAAATGTAAACAATTACATAATTTTTAACCCAAGGATTGTTATTAAGGTGTCCCTATATCTATATATAATTTATGAGGCAGTACAACGTTTGCCCGGTCAGCTAGTATTTTTAATAATTTCTTCAAAATTATCTTTGTCATAAAAACTGATGTTTTTATATTATGATTAAAATGAAAATTATTTATTAAGGTACATTTATTTTTTTACGTACACTGCACTTATAAAAATATTTGAACACCATCGAATAATATAATTATCCTTAGACTATACATGAACACAATAGAAAAATGGTCAATTGTGTCGTCATCCATCTTCAGGTATCTTCGAAGATTGTGATCCAGTTAGACTATTATATCCTTGAAGCAAGCACTCAATGTATAGTCTGTATACGCTATCTACTTACTAAGCATGTGTCTGTGGTCACAGCCATTAATATCGAAAAATATAATGCGCCAATGCCATGTACGAAGAAAAAAAAAAGAAAATTCAATACCAACCTTCTAGTAAAAATTCATCCGAAATTAGCGATTTAGGCTGTTCAGATTCCAAAAAGGGACCGGGCCAAATTTTTTATTCTTGTAAAGTATTAAATAATTGAAAGATCGAAATAATTTTTAGTGTTATATGTACACAATCAATAATCATTTTGATGTGTGAAAGTACAAAGTGTCGACGTTTCGCTAATAATTAAAAATATGGAGTTAAAAATTTCGTGACGGCTTGTTTCGTGACGTCACACTAGGTTTCGAGAAAAGAGACTATAGCGTCAAGTGACATTATTTTGAGAGTGTATTGTGTAGTGTACTTGTTGAGACGCTATTGCGTCTCCTGATATTAAAATCCTAGTTAGCAATTTGTCCGATAAAAAGATCCGCGCCGTGATTTCAAATAAATTTTAAATTACCTTTTCATGTAACCATAACCGATACCAAATACCGGTAGATATATTAATAAAATAATTCCTTTTGCGCGTTTATGAGCTTACGATCGTTCGCTTTTCCCGAGGAGCGCGCATTAATCATTCACAGGCCAACGCATCGGTTTCGTTATATCTACCGCAGGTTTCAGGGCCCGGGAATTATTTTATTTTGCTCGCTGAAACAAATGGGCGTTTTGCTGAATTTATTACCGGTTTCTAAGTGGGAATAACGACGCGTGCGTAACAAGTAGCAATGCGCTCTTTAATGGTTTAATCACGTCGCGTTCTGAATGACACTCCTTAATATTTATTATCTGTATTAGCAACCGCCCTCGCTTTGCTTCGGTTTTCGAATCAATCCCCATTTTTTTTCAACTTAAATATAGCCCATGTTACTCAGATACAATAGAGCCCTAATGGTGAAAGAATTTTCGAAATCGGTCCAGTAGTTTTTGAGTTTATCTATTACAAACAAATCTAAATCTAAACTTTACTCTTTATTATATTTATAGTTTAGATTTATTAATAAAAGCGGCCAAGTGCGAGTCGTACTCGCCCATGAAGGGTTCCGTAGCAGCAAGTAACATAATATAAAAGTTCTTGTAGTTCGTTGTAACTTTGATCGATGTTTTTTGCGGTTTACGATTTATGACGTATTAAAAAAAAACTACTTATTAGATCTCGTTCAAATCAATTTTTGTTGGAAGTTTGCATGGTAATGTACATCATATATTTTTTTTAGTTTTATCATTCTCTTATTTTAGAAGTTACAGGGGGGGGACACACATTTTACCACTTTGGAAGTGTCTCTCGCGCAAACTATTCAGTTTAGAAAAAAATGATATTAAAAACCTCAATATCATTTTTGAAGACCTATCCATAGATACCCCACACGTATGGGTTTGATGAAAAAATTTTTTTGAGTTTTAGTTCTGTGTGGGGACCCCAAAATTTATTAGTTTTTTTTTTCTATTTTTGTGTAAAAATCTTAACGCGGTTAACAGAATACATCTATTTACCATGTTTCAACAGTATAGTTCTTATAGTTTCGGATAAAAGTGGCTGTGACATACGGACGGACAGACAGACAGACAGACAGTCAGACATGACGAATTTATAAGGGTTCCGTTTTTTGCCATTTGGCTACGGAACCCTAAAAATCATGGATTAGTGGTTTGAATGTTGATCCTTTGAGAGGAAGGGATTATTTTTAATCCGTGCAGAAGAGTCGTTTTACAGATCTAAATCACAAACACATAAACGTCCCAGTCGTCCCAAAGGAACATACAACCTGGATAAAATCTACCCAATATTCTTGTCCTAGAGAGGGCTATCTGTGTGACAAGTCTTAATCCGTAAATCAAATGAAATCAAATCAAAATCTTTTATTCATATAGGTATCACTGATACACTTATGCACGTAATTTTTTTTATCTACCAGCTTTTCGGAAGAGTGCTTTGTCATACATTTGTTCGTACAACGCGAACAAAAATTGTGAAAAATTTTCGTACAACATTTTTCACAATTTTTGTTTTTATGTGTGTCTGTTTGTTCCGGCTATTCTCTGATATGGCTGGACCGATTTTGACGGGACTTTCGCTGGCAGATAGCTGACGTAACAAGGAGTAACATAGACTAATTTTATTTTTGAAAAAAAAAAAAATAGTTTGTTAGGCGATACGAAGTTCGCCGGGTCCGCTAGTTAATAATATAATCAGAGCAACAACCAGTAAATATCGTAAGTAGTGAGATCGATGGTATTTGCAGCAGTCAGTCCATGAGTAATTGATGGCGGTTCCATAACTGTGAATGATTGAGCGATGACTTCGCCGTAGTTCTGTGGGATTAATTATTTTAGACATAATTATATTCCTCGTTACGTGACGTGAAAGCAACTAGCTATCGCCGAAAATATTACAGGTATATTTACTGTAACATAATATATGGTCCTACTGATGTGTTTGCATTTCTGTTCTCGGTCTGAGTGTGCATGTCCTTGTCTAGTGTGTTGTCCATGGCACCCACTAATAATAAGGAAATAGTTCTAATTCAGCTTGTAATTTGACCCATACATGCTAACAAACTAACTAAGAGAAAGTATGTGAATCATCGAGCCTTTCTATGATATAATTATTATTTCCTTTACAAAAAATCTCAAAGTATATGACGGATAGCTTCAAAACTATCGAATTCAAAGGATTTTTCGCACAAAATACATCTATCTACAAAAGCAAGCGAAGCACTAAACCAGACACGAAATGTCCTGGATTTTATCGAACTTTCTCTAGAAATATTTTACAAATGTTCTCTCCAACCGAACTACCAATACATGATATTAACGGACCGAAAAAAATTCGGTCCAACAATGGACCGTGGCAAATAAAAATAATAAATGCGCAATTCTTTAGGCAGGGCTGTAAAACTGTCGGACGCACTCGTGCCCTTGAGTTCCGACCTGCGAGTTTGAAACCCCTGGGCAGAAGGGATTGATGGCACGTCAGGGGAGGCGAATTGTTTTAATGATGTTTTTGCCTATTTACGGTCAGAACTGTTGCGAAATGGTATGTTAATGTTGGAACTTTGTGGCTTCAGCTAAACGAAATATTTTGAGGTTATGATTGATCGATCCCCTTCGGCAACTTTATTAAGCAGAGGTGAAGGACCACAAGTGAGAAATTCCGGAGATTCTTAAAACTCACTTTACCCATTTCTAATTTTGATCTTAAGTATTATTAATAACAATTACAAAATACTTTATTATAATAATTAATATTAATTAGGTACAGTTATTAAATTAGAATAAATAAATAAAAAAATAAAACTAATTGAACTAATACTAATAAACAGAATAGAAAAAAATAGTATAACTTACACTATAAAAAAAAGATCTTAACTACATTAAGTACTATTATTAATAACTATTACTATAAAATAAAAATAAATAACGCTTCACACTCATAGCCCCACACTAGGATTCCCTGTGTCGTGGGTGCCATGGACAACACACTAGACAAGGACATTCACACCCAGACCGAGAACAGAAATTCAAACTCGATCATTCAAATTTCCGCCTCGCTGGGAATCGAACCCAGGACCCTCGGTGCGGCGCCGCGGCGATCCGGCATGGTAACCATTGCGCCACACTGGTCGTCAAAACTATAGATTCAAACAGATACTAGAAGTTGGTTTGGACTCGAAGTTAACACAATGTACCTAATCTGTTCTACTGCTGGGTTCGGGTATCTTCTTTCATAGGCTTTAACCCCGACGCTGGTCAAGTATAGATTAGCAGACTTTACATACCTTTGAGAATTTGTAGAAGAATTCAGAAGTAACAGTTTCCTCATGATGAATTCCTTCACCGAAGCAAGCGATATTTTTAATACGCCCATTTTAAATATTAGAATCTCAGGATTAGAACTTAAGTCAGAGTGTGAAAGACATATTACCCTTGAAACTCGGTATAATTACAATTTATATACAGGGTAATATTCTCTACGCTAAATTACGCAACTAGTTGAGAATGTACTTCAAACTCGGTAATCTTTAGACCCTTCGAGGAAATTTTGATTGATTTATCAGGTGGGTTGTGTAATACCTGATTGGAAGGGTTGATCTCAACGAATGTTAACATACTAGGAATATAATGATAACATACTAGAATTATTTTCGTATTAGGTAGTTGGGATACAACTTAGCTTACAAATAAAGACGATAGGATAGACGATATAAACGGTAAGACATCGTTCGTTAATTTCATTCTCACCTCACCCAAGTTCTCTTCGTCATCTAAGTTCGTCTTCTAAATTCTCCTAGTTTAATCAGTAATAGTAATTTTGCATGGTGATAGGCATTTCCACCCATCTGGTTAACTACCATCAAGCAAGAAATGTTTTTGACGTGACAGGCATAAAATCTCTCTCATCACTTTTAAACACACTTCATATGTTACTATATTATTATAATTGCACATGTTTGAGGTGTGTGTTTAATTATAATAACAATTTAGAATAATCATTTTTGTAACAGATACGAGAACTTACCATGTCAATCATCTTTCTGTCTGTGTGCATCAGTGATACATGAATGTACATGTTTTCCTTCTTTCTTTAATGTTACCTAATGGTAACTCCACCACAGTTTGAGTACAAAGAAACTTTAGAATGTAGACAAAGTATCTATTACAGAGGATTCCAATTGATTGATTCGTCCAAGTCAATTCAAATCTCTGAGGGTTCAAGTCGAGTGAGCAACTTTATACGATGGAGACCAAATAGCGTGGTGGATCGGTAGGAAACGTGGAGTGTTCTATTTTATTTTTAACTAGTTGACCCGGCGAACTTCGTATCGCCTAACAAACTATTTTTTTTCTAGAATAAAAGTAGCCTAAATTACTCCTTGTTACATAAGTTACATGCCAGTGAAAGTCTCGTCAAAATCGGTCCAGCCATTTCAGAGATTAGCCGGAACAAACAGACAGACAAAAATTGTGAAAAATGTTGTTTTGGTATATGTACCGTGTATACGGTGTATACGTCCAAATGCACTTAGTAAAAAGCGGTTATTTTAATATTACAAACAGACACTCCAATTTTATTTATTTATATAGATACTTCTTAGTTTTCTTTCTTCTTTCATTGTCCCAGAGGTTGTCGCATCTGTGAGTGTGAGTGATCTATCGATAAGATCGTCTCTTAAGATTAAGAAAAATGGATTTTCGAGAAGTTACGTAAAATATCGAGCATTTGCCAATTCTAGCGGAGGTCTAGTAGGATCTTGAGGAGCTAAGATTCTTGGGTTTGATTCCAGGCCGGGGCAGAGTTATATAAATCGTTGTTTTTGGGTGTTGGTAATATCTTATTTGTAATGTCCATGGAAGCAGCGGCAGATGCAATCCTGTGTATATTTCTATAGGACTCCCAGTAAGACCTGTAGATCCTTATCATCTCAACCCATGCTGTCCCACTACTCGGGTCGGGTTTCCTCTCTCAATGTGAGGCACAGCGATCCGGCATAGAAACCATTGCGCTACATGGGTCATCAAAATAAATCTTGAGCTTCATTTCCTTAGGATAATGGTACCAAACAAACGCTTCATGCCGCAGACTAACAATAGCGTGCATCCTGGTGCAACTATTAATCCATAAAATGACCAATTTGCATTACACATTCAAGGTCTAAGGGGCGTCAGGTCAGTGGGCCGACGCCACCATAAATACTAATAAATCTACAACCTGACTTTGACAAATGGATGTGAATTCTAGTGCCGTGCCGTTCTTCCGTGTCAAGTCATGAGAGATGGGCTGATGATAAAACGTATTTCTGAACTAGATCACGTGATAACTACTGAAAATACTTTGAACGATTACTGGCGGTATATCTATTTTTAGTTAACCGTTTTAACGTGACTCGGTGGTGATTATTTTTACCCGTTTACTCTAGCTAGCCCTTTAGAATCAGCCATTAAATGTTTTTTACGAGTTTCAGTCGCAGTGTTGGCGAGCTACTAAGTAATAGTATAAAGTGCGTTTACCGCTTCCTTTTTGCTTGCAACGCGTCGGTGACGCCTTTTGTTAGACTAGTAAATTGGGGGGTAACCAGACTTGACCCTATAAAAGCGGTTCTTTCTGTAACTACTTCTAATAAGTAGTCTGTTCCTCGATTCAACCATGAAATGTCTTTGATTACTGATAACTCCCATCGCGTGGTCCGAGGCGGGTGTTTAGCATAGAATCCACCATACATTCAACGTGGGACTTAAGCCCAATGGATACGTAACGGGTTTTTTCCCCGTACGGGACGGGGACGGGGTATAAGGCGCGCTCTATAGCTTGCTTATGTTTACTCGTCGCCGACGATGTTTTCAAAACCCCGTCAGTGCCACGTTCCGTACGGGACGGGGTTTCGCTTCCGCTGCGTATACACAGTCACCCCGTTCACGACGGAGAAAAAGTAGTATAAAATTCCCGTCAGCGACGGGGAATGCCCCGTCCCGTCCCCGTTCCGTACGGGAAAAAAACCCGTTACATATGCATTGGGCTTTAAACTTCGCTTTATCTCTGAAATAATCCTTACATTCATGAATAGCAGCCACGTGTCATATTTAGATTATAGCGATCAGACAGAGAGACAGACAGACACACGCTATTTTACGAGCATGCTGCGTAAAGTGAAGCTTTTGATATTGATTAGATATTCGGTCAATTGATGATGATCTGTGATGCTAAGATGATGGCAACGTGAATTGATTGAGTAACGATTCACATAGTGACTTTTATTTAAGTGAATACTAAATAGTACTGAGAATGACGATGACTATTACCCATAAAGTAATCATCCCTTTTGTATGTCAGTAGGCAACAAACGAACTGAAGATTCAACTGATGGTAAGTGCCTATCCCATGGACATCAGCGACATCGAAAGGAATCACTGATGCGTTGTCGGCCATGAAAGAAAGAAAAAGTTCGTGAGTTGTAAAAGCTACTTATCATCGAATACACTTCATCCCCGTTTGGTAGTACAGTCGGTGTGGGTATTAAAGGGGCCATTGACGGAACGATCGATCGGTGCGATCCGTCGTTGCAGACCGATCGCACCGACCGATCGGTAGTGTATGTCAAGATCATTAACGATTTGCTTGGTCGCAGACGATATCGGTGATCGCAACAAAAATCCATGCAATCATGAATATCGCAGCGATGAATCGACTGTGTGTGGACCTTTGCGATCAGCGATGCGATATTTGTCTCATTCTGATGCCGGCCGCCGCACGCGTCGCATGTCTTCAATGCCTTGGCTAGTGCCTTACGTAGGTACTACGTTAGTCTACGTACCTACCAAAACTCGATGGACGAAACAAATAATTTTTTTTTGCCGTATTGGGGCGGCTTTAGAATACTAACCCCAAACCCACGCCGGATGGCTGTCGTAAGAGGCGACTAAATCCGGCCCGCTGGTGGTAGGGCCCTCGGAGGGATTATATTGGTAGTATTGATTTTAATTGTTAATTAATACCATTATTATTTCTCCATGGGGTTCGCTTTTACTTTTACTTTTCGCTTTTACCTTTGGTGTTGCTGATGTTCATGGGCGACGATAGGCACTTACCATCAGGTAGATCGTCAGCTCAATTGCCGGCTATTTCCATAAAAAAAACTTCGTGGACTTATCGAGGACCGATTCCGTGATGACAATTCAATATTAAAAAGAAAGAAAGAAAGAAAGAATCTATTTACACGCTTTATATTAGCTTTAAACAGTTAGACTTCTTCCAAACTTCGTAGACCTATCGAGGACCGATGATAATTAAATATTTAAAGAAAAAAGAAAGAAAGAAAGAAAAAAATGTTCGGTTATGATCGGTTTACACGTATTCAGTAGTTAAGTAGTTAAATAAATTTTAACTAAATTTTAAGTAAATTAATACTTGTAAACGGACAATTTAGTAGTTTAGTAATTTAGTAGTTTAGTAATCAAGTAGAGTTTTATTTTTTTCTTTTGTAGCCGAATCAAAGTTACTGCCACATAGCTAAGGAAAAGAAGTTCATTTTCCATTTTGTAGGGCACGTATTGAATTATTTGAGCACGTCTTTATCCTTCCGTTTCAAACAAGTAATGTTTGATCGTTGCGATCGATCGTTACGATCGATCGTTCGTGTATGAGCGGCACTTTTGAACCGATCGATCGGTGCGATGTCCGGCAGATCGATCGCACCGATCGATCGCATCGTCAATGGCCCCCTTTTACATGCTTTGTTAAGTACAATTTTATACAATTTTTCTACTAATTCGGTAAAAAGTAAAAAAAATATTTTCGCTCTACCCTTATAACTTATAACTACCCACTTGATAACGATCCAATGAAAAAGCGGCGTTTATCTCACTTCTGAATTTAAAAAAAAGGCCAGTCTAATTACAGTTAATCCTCGTTATATACGAAAAGCCAAAAATAATTACGGGCGCGAAAATAATTCACCCTTTTTGGACCCTCAGCTGCTGTTTTTCGTTGGAATTTGTCAACATAAAAACTCCATATAAAATTTTAAAATTTTATAATTTCACGGCAGTAGGTAATAATATCACCATTAAAAGATTTTAAATAAGAATTTCTAACACATTTTTTAATTCCTCTGTGACAGTGGTGAAGAATCTTAAAAATGTTGAATAAGATCGAATTAAACTGTATAATTATTTCTTATAACACTTTTATTAGGATTAATATCTAAAACAATATTATTAATTGTGTGTACGAGACGGGGAAGTATGAAATTTGAAGTTTACGTCGAGAAAAAGTTTACGCAGAAGGCTATTTATTTATTTATTTATATTCATACTTACATCTAACATTACAGGTAAACAACCTAATGCGTTTGTGTAGTCATACATTTTTTTCAGAATAATTATAATTATAGTAATGGTAATAATACATAATATCAAATTATACAATTCCAAACTCAATTTAAAAATAAAAATATGTATAAATAATGTCAAATTATAAATAATCCATGTTAAATTACAAAATTTTATATTACATGCATTGGTAAATAATAAAAATAAACATTATACAATTTATAAAACTACTATCAATAATTAACTCACATATGTAATCTTTTGACACGGTTGAATTTTGACCACGGGTCTCTAGTAACAAACTTTAACTTAACTCTAAATCTTTTCCGATAAAAGATGTGCAATTAAAGGATATCCTTATAAATAAATGAGTGCCATTTTTCTTGCCACCAAATGAATATCGAAGTCCTAAGAGCAACCACTTTAGTCCATTGAAGCGCCACATTGTCGTTATTGTAACAATTTCCGTTCTCTCAGCGGAACGGAATGGAATCGCCGTCGAATAGTTTCATTTATCTGTTCAAACCCAACTTAAAATAAGAAAAGATTCCTTTAAAGTACCACTGTTTTCGATGTCTCTTTCGTAAATAACCGAGCGTTGGCGCCTTATGGCAACTTTTCATGGCAGTAAAAAATGTAAAGCAGGGAGGGAGGTATGAAGAAACGAGAAAATTCGCTAATTACTGGCTCTTTAATACTTTTTCAGGTAGAACGAGCTGACGATCTACCTGATTTAAGTGGTTATCGTCGCATGTGGACATCAGCAACACCAAAGACATCACTGATGCGTTGCCGGCTAAGAAAGGGAGAAGAAAAAGAAAGAAAGAAATGGCTCTCAAGCCCACAGCCAAAACACGACGAGTCGTTCGGCAGCTGACTGAAGCAAGCAATACTATATATTGTTTTTAACCGACTTCAAAAAAAGGAGGAGGTTCTCAATTCGACTGTATTTTTTTTATGTTTGCTACCTCAGAATTTTCGACTGGAACCGATTTTGATGATTCTTTTTTTAACCGAAAGCTGGTGCTTGTCATGTGGTCTCACATAAATTTGAACGAGATTTGACAATTAGTTTTTGAGTAATTTGAAGTCGGTTATTTTTTGTTAGTAAAATTTAGATTATGGTTTCAGTGCTCCGAGCGTGAACAATTTCAAGTCGTGGCTATTCAGTCATCTAGTACAATCTCTAGCCGTAGAATCTAGCCGTGACCACGATTCCTGCAACTAGGTCGAAATATCGGCCTATAAAATATATATCGCGAGTACCCGTATTATACTAAAAATGTGTTCCATCCTCGATGAGTTAAGTTTAAAATCTTGTATCTAGTAAAATGACCAAAAATTTATACCTAATGTATAATTAACTAGCTGACTCGGCGAACTTCGGGTTGCCTAACAAACTATTTTTTTTCTGAAATAAAAGTAGCCTAACTTACTCCTTGTTACATCAGCTATCTGCCAGTGAAAGTCCCGTCAAAATCGGTCCAGCCATTTTAGAGATTAGCCACAACAAACAGACAGACAGACAGACAGACAAAAATTGTAAAAAATGTTGTTTTGGTATAAAACAGACACTCCAATTTTATTTATTTGTATAGAAGATAATTCACGCGGGTCGTATGGTTTAAATATTACGTATACAATAAATACACTTCAATTTTATTTATTTGTATAGACTATAGTAGATGTAAGTATAGCTGTTGGATGTCTCTATAATCTATATGAAAGATATTTGAGGACTGTTAGTTTAGTGGATTTGGAGCCGTAATAAAGATATTTTGAATGTTTGTGTTTGTCCCTTTTGTTCCGCTAATGGCAAAACCGATTTGGATACAGTTAGAAAGTTTAGCTTATAAGGGGTAAAAAGTGATTTCTTGTTCAATCACTTTGCAAATATTACTTTTCAAGTTCACTACGTTCGTACTCACGTTACTATAGACTTACAAAAGAAGCAAGGACGTTTATTAGTTAACAACTAAGTTAATGTCAAACAAAAAATTCAACCACAAGAAACATAAAATACGTATACAACGAATTTATTAGAAGCTGAAAGACAAAGGAATAATAAAAATTTGTTCTACATAACTTTAGTAAAATATTTGAGAAGAAAACTAAGATGCCAAGATATATTTGGGCGCAAAATTTGTACTACATTTGGGATTACACGAGCCATTGAGACCGTACCTAGTTAGAACTTTGCTTCAGTAGTCCAATAAAGTCTGGATCATATTTCTTAGTGGCCTTAGGCTTAAAGACTTGCCGTACGTCTACAGAAAAGCGAGAAATATACACTTTGCTTGATAAGAAAGGTCCTTGAATTTAGACCATGTCTCAAAAAAATGAGCGTAGCCCCCCCAACCAGGTGGACTGATGAGCTGAAGAAAACACCGGGTATCCCCTGGTTCAGAAGGCTTAGAATCGGTCAGAGTAGCGCAAATTAGAAGAGGCCTTTGTCTACCATTGGACTCCTAAACTGTAGATGGATGGATGTATTTAGAATAATCTAAATTTTACTAACAAAAAATAACTGACTTCAAAATTAAAATAAAAGACCACATGCCAAGCACCTGCTTTCGATTAAAAAAAGAGTCATCAAAATCGGTTGACCCAGTCCAAAGTTCTGAGGTAACAAACATTAAAAAAATACAGTCGCATTGAGAACCTCCTCCTTTTTTGAAGTCAGTTAAAAAAAATACGATCAAAGTTTATCTTTTATAGCTGTCAGTGATAAAAAGGCTTAACAGTGCGGTCAAAAAAGGATTGCCCCCAGGAAAATTTTCATAAAAGATTTTCCCCGGGGACGCTGTACGGAGAAAGGGATAGACTTATAGTAATTCCCGGACCTTGGTACGGGAAACTATTGCAACAATACAGCGGAACAATGCGCTGTAAATATTTTTCAGCAAAGAGCGCTTGTGAAATATTTCATCGGAAAATCTATCAGTCTTGTATAGAAAGCTTTTAGCGAGCTTTCTTGTTTTATAAGAGTTTAAATTTTACGGTTAATATGAACGGCCTAGTGGTTTGAGACTGGGTCTAACCCTCGTACTGTGATTGGTTCGGATACTTTACGCAAGCGGTTTTCATTTCATTGCGCAAGTCGAGTATTATGAATCAAATTGATGTTAATTCCTTGACGCCCCAACTCAGAGTCACTAAAGATTACTTAAATCGCTCCTTAGTACAGAATTTGTATGGTGATTCTTTACTAAGGAGCGATTTAAGTAACCATTAGTGACTCTGAGTTGGGGCGTTAGTGAAATAAAACATTGTAAGGAAACATAATAACTTCTTCATAATGTTCTGGAAGGTGTAATAAACTGCTTATTCGTGCACGAATGCTGTGGTGGAATCTAGAGGAGTCCCGAAAGGATGGTGAGGATGATGGAAGCGAAGGATGAGCTTGCAATTTAACCAAAAGGCGAATTAAGATCATATAATAGTTAATGTAGCGAATGGATTAATTTTTATTTAATTTGTCTTTTATCTATTACCAACAAAAAAATAACCGACTTCAAAATAACTCAAAAACTCCTCGTCAGATCTATCTCAAATTTAAGTGGGACCACATGACAAGCACCAGCTTTCGATTAAAAAAAGAATGAACAAAATCGATACACCCAGTCGAAAGTTCTTAGGTAACAAACATAAAAAAATACAGTCAAATTGAATACCTCCTCCTTTTTTGAAGTGGGTTATAAAGAAAAATAAACATCTTACTACAATGAAGCGAGCTTATAGTAATATTGTATAAAAAATACTTTTTTTTTCGAATGGACACTAGCTGTTGGTCTTTGTACCCACAACGCACGGACTGATAAAACACTGCTATTTCTCTTTCTGCACTCGGCTATTTTAAATAACTTTAGAATTTTATTGCGACATCTTTTATCATATTACAATATTAACAATATCTATTGAAGTAGTATTAACTAGTAAATAGATATATTCATTATTTAATCCGAACATGGTCATGTCCACAGAAGCTGATAATATGTAAGCACAGTGGTGCCACCACAATTGGCTTTTCCAAATCCGACTTTTACAAAACTGTAAAGTTCTGTTCAAAATTAAACTTATTGTTATTTATGTCACTGTTTTTGTTTGAAGTTTGCGTGTTTTATTAAGCCCAAAACACAACAATACTAGGGGCTTGTTTCACAATCTTCAAGTAGAGTCCTGAATAAGCTATTCGCCGGTTAAAGTGACGTTAAAGTGTCATTTTACATACACGAAATGTCAACTTAACCAACGAATAGCTTACTTCGGACTTACTTGAAGATTGTGAAACAAGCCCTAAGCGATTTAAAGAACTCAGTTAATAATATTTTGTCAGCATAAGATTAAAAACTTGGCACCGACTTGCAACAACCGAGTATGAGTAGGTGGCGCGTATAATAAATTAATACTTTATTTAAATTAATAAGTACCTAATAGTTTTGGTTTTCCTCTTAGTTATTTTCTTAATTTTTACTTCCTTTTAGGGTTCCGAAGTAAAATCGAAACCCTCATAGTTTCGTCATGTCCATCCGTCCGTCCGTCCGTCCGTTCGTCCGTCCGTCCGTCCGTCTGTCCGTCCGTCCGTCCGTCCGTCCGTCCGTCCGTCCGTCCGTCGGTCCATTTGTCCGTCTATCCGAAGCATAGCCTTATTACCCGAGACCATTCGCCAAATCCTCGTCTATTGATCTGCAGGGTGCATAAGCTGGCTTGGATTCAAGGATGGATGGAGTCCAACACAAGCCAACCATTAACTTATCCATCCTTGTTATTCAGTAGCTATCCGCCTTCGCTCTATAACCGCATTACTCTGAACGTCGTATTATTGTCGTAAGTGGCGTCGGAATTTTTTATTAGAGCAATAAAAGTAGAATTTTAAAAGCACTTTTGCTGGTCGCGATAGTTTATGATTTCATTTTACGATATATTTAGGAGTTGGCCATTATTTTTTGTATTTCTGTACTGAGAGTTTTATTAATAGGTCATTGTTTTGGGTCACATCCAAGTTTGTTCGGAATAAAAGTTAAGGAAGTTTACTAGGTGCATTAACATTGATCTAAGTACTTCCTCATAATTGGATTGTAAAGTTGCTATAAATATAAATAAATAAATAATAAAAAAATGAGAGGTGTCAAGGGACACCCGGATGGAACGAAGTTTCTTTCGATTAATACTAAGCAACCAGAAGTCTTCGAGGGTGCGACAGTACAATCATAGTATGTGGCTGTCTTATTCACTCTTCGGTATTTAGCATAGGCACAACAGGGACGTCCATATCACGATCATGCACATTAAGCTATTATTGCCATTTCTCCCGTCATGCCAATCAATATGCGAAGAGCGACAGTGATAGAACAAATCCATCACTGCCACTCTGACAAGTGTCTTGTCTATGATTGTACTGTCACACCCTCGAAGACTTCTGGTCGCCTAGTAACTCGCTTTAATTAATAAACGACGGCAAAAAATGTTGTTACAACTTTTCGTTCCAAAATTTTCCGCCTAGCCCCCTTTCGCAACGCGCGTTAAGGAACTTCGTTCAAATAAATAACGCTTCACACTCATAGCCCCACACTAGGATTCCCTGTATCGTGGGTGCCATGGACAACACACTAGACAAGGACATTCACACCCAGACCGAGAACAGAAATTCAAACTCATCATTTAAATTTCCGCCTCGCTGGGAATCGAACCCAGGACCCTTGGTGCGGCGATCCGGCATGGTAACTATTGCGCCACACGGGTCGTCAATTATAAGTAGATGGATGTAATAAACGGTTAAGTTTTAACCACATTTTTGAAAGCTCTGAGTGAAAACGAGCTAGTGGGTCACCTGACGGTAAGACCACCTTTAGTCATGGATTTATGCAAAATTAATGGTCACCAATGCATCGACGGCCACGAAGAAAGTAGGAAGCTATGTGGTCTTGCTTATTTTAGTACCCCATATCATTCATGAGCACTCAGGAACATCGATATGGGAAGGTTTTACCTACTTTACGTGTCTAAAAACCGAACTACGAAGCCAGGTATCCTATTCGTATTGGTGGAATCAAGTTTTATGCTATTTTGTAGAAATTAATTATATCGCAAATATCTGTCTGCAATGCGAAATTTAAATTATGTTTAAATCTGATTTTTATAAACACTTTTCAAAAGTCAAACTCATCGCGTCAATATACCCTACAGTGGGTGGTTAAAAAGAAGCAGCGACAAGAAACTCCAAGGTATTTTTTTCTTCTCACAGTTACGGTCAGGACATACAACTTCTCATGTCGGTGATGCATTTGAGAATTTGTTCACTTGTCCAACTTCAACCGTTTAGCCAGCAGGGACACTTGACTATAACCAAAATTAGCACATCGCAAACGGATACCTAATTCCAAAAATGGTATTAGAAGATCCATAATATTTTTGGAAGACCTTTTAAATGATACCCCACACTATAGGGTACGCGACGAATAAAAAAAATCATCCTCACGGTACCTGTAGGCGAGGTACCCTGAAAAAATTTTTTTTTCAATATTTTATTCTACGATTCTGGAGTTAAATATGTAATAAGTATGAAACTATAACGGTTCCGATTTTACCTGAGCCCTAAAAAAGAAGTTTTGAAGAAATGACAAGTTAAATACAAAGGTATAAATTCTAGAAGTACTTGATAAAGTGATACCATTTCCGTATGTGCTTTGTCTTTATACTCGAGCAGTTGTCAGTGTCGCTAAAGTTTTTGAGTAATGGCTTATACTCTGAACAAACATTTAGTCAGCGCTTATGAGTTGTGTCGTAGTGTGTGTCAGCATAACTCACACTACCACACTTTCGAGTACGTACGTATAAATAGGTAGCATTCGCAATAAAAATTGTTTATACTTATGCCGCAATGAGGATAATATTAGATATTATTTTTGAAGTTTTTTTAACATTTTTGAATATTGTAGATCATTGTCTATCTGTGTGCTAAGTTTCATTTAAATCGGTTCAGTGGTTTTTGCGTGAAAGACGTACCTACCATCCAACATCTCACAATTTTCACAATCATAATATTAGTAGAATTATTACATTTTCTATAATTATTTTTGATAGAAGGAGATACTGCTGACGGGAATGCAAATAACGGAAATATTACTTGCTGCCAATTATTCTAAGATGAAAATAAGGGTCTCAGAGGATAAATCTTGACAAATAAAAACTTGAGAGGTGTCAAGGGATACCCGGATGGAACGAAGTTCCTTGCAGTAAGTACTAGGATAGCAATATAGTAGCAAGCTACTTGGTGAACAAAGACGATGAGAAATTTAATACCCCAGATTTGTTTTGGCACACTTGCTGCATGTTTTTGCTATCCTAGTACTTACTGCAAGAAACGAAAATATCTGGCTTGCTTTCTATAAGAGAGACAGAGAGACAGACAGAGAAACATGCGCACGCCGCACTACATGTAACGACGCCGCACGAGTTGTAACGACTAACGACGGCAAAAAGTGTCGTTACAACTTTTTGTTACCAAATTTTCCGCCTAGCCCCCTTTCGCAATGCGCGATAAGGAACTTCGTTCCAAAAATAACCGACTTCAAAATTAGGGATATCACAAAAACTAGTCGTCAGATCTCGCTCAAATATAAGTGGGACCACATGACAAGCACCAGCTATCGATTAAAAAATATATCATCAAAATCGGTTCACCCAATCGAAAATTCTGAGGCAAAAAAACAGTCGAATTGAATATCTCCTCCTTTTTTGAAGTCGGTTAAAAAACAAAATGGAATCTGTAACGAGACTAGAGCGCCTCCTCGGGCTATCCACATACAATTTCCCTCATTGAACCATATCTCTTACTGCTTCTTTACTTGATAAAAATACTGACATGTCATTGGCGTCATTGCATAAATAATGTAATTGCATAATTATATTATTACGAGTAACCGCCCTCGCTTTGCTTCGGTTTTCTTATTTTTTTAAACCTTGGGTTACATTATTGGAGTTGTATTAAGGATCCCTAATTTTTTCTGAATATATAATATAGCCTATGTTACTCGGGGATAGCGTAGCTTGCCAACAGTGAAAGAATTTTTCAAATCGGTTCAGTAGTTTCAGAGCCTATTCAATACAAACAAAAAATCAAATCTTTCCTCTTTATATATTAGTATAGATAATTATACACATACCTTCGAATCTTTTATGTATAGTACGTAAAAATCAAATTTAAGTGTCGGTCTGTCTCTCTTTCTGTTTTTCGGAAGGGGGAGCGGGAGGGGAGCGAGAAGGAGAGGGAGAGGGAATTTGATGGTCTCTGATTTTTGAAACAGCTAGTATAGTTGTGTGATTAAAATGTTACTGGTGAATTTAGGATCTGAATTGAGACTCTTGCCGGTGCATCTTCGTTGGGAAAATCAATAAAATAATCAAACCATAAGACAGATACTATTAAGTATTCTGAGCCGTAAGCCATTTAAATTGTGCATATTAGTTACACTAAGCCAAATAGGTTTTAAAAATAGCTTCAAAAGAAATTAAGTGCCCATTAAATTAATGATGATTTTTGAATCCCTGTCGTAACCTCACTTAGTGATCTGAGATAGAGGGTGATTTATCTACAAATGTATTTTTATTAATTTTTATATGAACCAAAGGCATATTAATTATTTATATATAACTAGCTGACCGGGCAAAGGTTCAACTTCAAAAAAGCGTGACACGAGAATTTTATATATCAGATGAATATGCATTTGGTATATTAATATATGGTTTTTTTTTTTTTTTTACACGAATAAGTTAATGCTTGACCACAATCCCACCTGATGGTAAGTGTAGATGTGGTCCAAGATGCTGAGCACATTAACTTAGAAAAAGCCTATTCACTCTTTTCTTGAAGACATCCACGTCGTAGGCTGGCGGGAACGCCGACGCAGGCAAGTTATTCCAGTCCTTCGCGGTGCGTATAACGAATGACGAGGCAAACCGCGTCGTCCGTACCGGCGGGATGTTCACGACGAAAGGATGGATACCCGCCGTGCGTCGTGTCGTTCGATGGAGAAACGGAGATGGGGGAATTATCTCAAACAATTCCTGCGCACACTCTCCAAAATGTGCCCTGTAGAAAACCGAGAGGCTGGCTACTTTGCGCCTGTGCTCGAGGCTTTGAAGATTGGTCTCAACCAAATCTGGGTCACCAATGAGCCTCTTCGCACGCCTCTCCATCGAGTCCAAAGCAGAAAGGTGACATTTGGCTGCGCCTGCCCAAATGTGCGAACAGTACTCCACACACGGCCGAACCTGAGCTTTGTACAAGCTTAAGAGTTGCCTGGGTGTGAAGTACCGTCGCACCCTTGCAAGGACACCAAGTTTCCTTGCAGCAGCCTTAGCTTTGGTCTCGATGAACCGCCCAAAGTTATGGTATAATTCTATATTATTGTAGTAATTATTGTAACGTCTCTAAGAAAATTTCCGTTTAGTATAGAATTGGTTTTTTCATCACGGCTTAAAATATACTTACGTAAAATATATGTACTTGCTTTAAAATATGTACATAATTGCAAAAGAATATGTTACGGACACAAATGAAACATGTGAAAAACAAAACGGAAAAATAAACATTTATCTATCAGACGTGGAATCGAACCAGGGACCCCACTCGGTTTACAAGCTCAATAACAATTACTGAGTCAGTTCTTTCTTTCTTTTCTCACTCTTGCGGTTCTTTTTGTGTTCCTGCTAATCCTAGTGTCCATGGGCTACGGAGACCACTCACCACCAGGTAGCTCGTCAGTCGGTTGTTTATAAAAAATCTCCCATTTTGAATGAGCTTGATTTTGATGTTAATTTTAAACATTCGTAAAGTTATCGTCAACTGACACAATAGCGAAGTCACAGACATAGGTACTTGAGCTCCGTAACTTCCACAAGAGCTCTAAATGAAAGCCCAAATGTTTACAAGTGTGAATTTGAATGTAATCAAGCCTCCGTTTGGCAACTTTTAATAAAACCTACAGATATTTCTTTCGGCGGAAAATAAAATATATTCTGCGTGTTTAGGCGGCGTGATGGATAACCAGACGCGGGATTAGGTTCCGACTTAATGTACTGAAAAAATAGCTTTTGACCAATCGAAAAGTTGGGTGATAAGGGTCAGGTCACACGTGAGTTTTACTGTCGGCGTTTTAAGATGTTTAGAAAATCAAAGTTCAGGCGTCTTTCCTTCAAAAAAAGACAGAAATCAGGGTTTGCTTTGTTCTTGCTGATGTTTTTAAGCGATCGGAGACCTCCAGGTGGCTCGTTTATCAGGTATTCATATAAAAATCTCATCCTACTAATGTTTCAATGTTAAAGTTTGTACGCATATTTGTAACTCTTTCGCGCAAAAACTACTGAACGGGTTTTCATGAAATTTAACACACAGGTAGACCATGATGTGGAATAGGACATGGGGTACTTATTGCCCCGGAAAACGAGGGCAAAGTCACGGGCAGAGCGCCAGTTTAAAACAAACGAGTTGACTAAACAATTGCAGCAATCAGTCGCGAGATCGCAGGTCGCCGAAGTTAATGTAACGTGTGCTTTACCCCTTACGGTTTCACACCACTCGGATAGGGGACAGGGGCTCTATCGTTATGGTGAAGGTCAGCCTATCTCATGACGTTATTACATTGCTGATGTAATGTAAGATATGATTGCATTGTCCGTAAATATATTTCATTGTACATCATCCAATGTACTTCGAGACTTGCGGCACTCGAAGCAAATGGATATAAGTAATGTACATCACTAACGAGTGAATTTTTTATCATTGAATGCCATTTGGCAAAAGTGAATCAACAGAGAATAATTAGGCAATAGGTTTAAGAATGCACGTTTGAAATCTAGTGGGTACTCACGGTATGTGAGTACTACAAAACCTAAAAAATTTTTTTTCATATCTGGTTATGTTACCTACTCAAATTGAAAAAGTTATTACAATTTCGTCTCGCCACAATTTATACTTATCCACACTATCACATCAATTCACAATATCAATCAAAATAAAATATCTGTCAAAGACACGTAATCCGAATTTGAATAATTCAGTTGACCGATTCAAAACTAAACTTTGATTTAACCGATTTGTTTGAACTGTCCGTTGACTGTGTCCGGAGCCCTGTAAACACCGGGGCTCCGCGCAGGCACAAAGGATCAATTGGCAAAATTGCTGACTGCTGAATATTTAGCGTTCTTTCACTGTTTTACTTTACAGTTAGGAATTAACGTGCAGTTCATTTAATTCAGTTACATGTCGTTTAATTGAGTGTCATTGCAACTTACGAATTTATAAAATTAATTGATTAATTAATTTATTAAATCACATTTAAATGTACATACTCTAATAGCACAAAACCATTTTATCGCTTAGGTATGTACATAGTATACATTTATGAAAGTTTTTTTTTGACACTAAATAGATCTAAACGATGTAGATAATGAAGAAAAAGCAGCAATAATGAAGCTCCTCAGCAGGTTGAACAATTTACTTTCGCGGAACTGGATAGGTACGACTATTTTTTTCAGGCGTCTTTATTGTTGTAAAATTCGCCTATACTTACAACATTATAATATAATATAATTTGCTCCAAAGCTCTGCTGTTCTTTTATTTGTGGCTTGAATCAGTAGATAAATCTCGGATCGACTCAATAAATAATAAAGTAAGACGATTTGAAAAGAAATAATTATTTTTATTATACATGTTTGATATATTATCCTTTTATAGTACACCTAAGTAATGTGAGTATAGAACCTTTTGGGATTAGACAACAAGAGATTTTCTTAACAAGATATTTTACGCGCGAGCAACTTTATGACAAAGTATCTAACGTATGTCTATCATCTATAGCAAGCGATCCATTTGATATTATCCCTTATACAATATTGTATCAGTAGATATCAAGTATGATATTCACACATTCTTTTATCAAAAATATAAAAAATATAATAAAAACAGTTATACAAGTAGCCCCTCACTAGGATGTCATGGGACCCATGGGTGACATGAACTACACACAAAGATAAAAACACACACATCCAGACAGATATTCAAACTTATCATTAAAATTTCCGCCTCGATGGGAATCGAACCCAGCGCCACACCATTACCATTGCGCCATGTGTCGTCAAATATTAATTTTTCACAAAAAATTAATCTTCCGAGAACCGAACCTTGACAGTCAGGGTGATATACCCATGCTATACCCGTCCAATTAATAAACTCAATTTATTTTTCTTCTCTGCAACGACGTATCGTCACGCCAAAATCTATTGACCCGTAATGATTTGATCGGTTCCGAAAATATGATATTTTCCAGCAACTGAGATGATCGCGTAATTAGCCGATAATTGCTCAATTCAGCAGCGAATGTAGGGCGCCTCATTAGGGTTTTTAATGCGATCGCGTAATCCGCCATTCCGCCATTCGCCATTCCGCTTGATATCTGTTGGGCTACAAATTGCAAGGTACAACAGGCACAGCAGAACCCTAAATGTCACTTAAATACGTCGATTATTTTGGCTCTACAACTTTGCTTTTGTAAATAGTTTGACTACTTTTGTATGTGTGTGTGTGTGTGTGTGTGTGTGTGTGTATCAAAATAGTATAGTGAATAAAAAAATAAAAAAATCATCATGCGTTTATGGTCAAGAGAAAGAAGAAATAAATGAATGGCCCTCAGGCTTCCATCCGGAACACGACCAGTCGTTTGGCGACTGAAGCAAGAGGGTGGGTGCGAGTAGCGAGTAGCTAGGTGGGCTTCACGAACACACACACTACTACAGTAATCTCCAAACTTATTGGCCGGGCTGAAGTTAGGCGCGAGTCGATGCGCAGACCGTAAAATAAGATATCAGCCCTTCGCGCAGCTGTGCCAACTTCATCCCGGACAATAAGTTTGGAGATTACTGTACTTACTAATTTACCAGATTCTGACATCTTGTTCTATCGCCATGGGATTCAGTCAGTATTATAGGCCCTAACACGACATACCTAAAACTAATCGTTGTGTCTCGGCAGTGTAAAATTTACAAGTTTAAATTATTTTGAATTTAATAGTATTGCTTAGCCTAAGTAGCTATCGCATTCCTCAAATTAATCGTGAAATGTTATCACCTTTCTTCATATTTAGTCATCTTTATTCACAAATAGTACTCTAGCTATTAGTTGAAAGCTTTAAGGCGTTATTATGACTGATTGTTGAGAAGGTATAGTATTTAGTTACTAGAGATCTTCTCCAAATACTTTAATTGTGGATATGTCGGAACAGAACGTAAAAAGAAACTTGAGAGATAACCTCAATCCCTCAATATGATGTCTTTCACCAAAAGGCAGACGGATAAAAATGGAAAACAAACGATGTTTTCGCATTTATTTTGATAAAGCCTCAGTATCTACGAATAGCTAAACAGCAAAATATTTATGTACCATTATAATTTTAATATATTATTATATAAATTACGTGTCACGTTGTTTGTCCGCGATGGACTCCTAAACTACTTAACCGATTTTAATCAAATTTGCACACCGTGTGCAGTTTGATCCAACTTGAAAGATATGATAGTTTACATCTCCCTTAAGGCACACGGAAGGTTTGAATAAAAAAAAACTTTTGACAGAACAAAGTCTGTCCGGGCAGCTAGTTATAATTGTTTACTTACAGAGATGGCAGTGTTTTAATGTTTAATATTGTTTAAGATCTAATTGATATTTTTTTCATAAATTCATGTTCGTCCCATGCTTTGAAATTGATGTAAAATGGATTTGGATTTAGATTCCAATATTAAAATAGTAAAATTTGGTTAGGTTAGGAATTAAATTTGCCTATTAGTTCTTGGGTAACTAACTTATTGGACATTTCGCTAAATTAGGTATTAAACTAGTCTTACAAGACCCCTTCAATCAACGGGCGTGCTACAAAAACCGGTTCCACGAACATTGAACTGTTATTACTAGCGTATAGAACCGACACCGCGAACCCAATGTTCACGCGAACTGTAGCCAATTGGCAACAGTCTTCAGTGAATTCAGTGGATTTTGAAAAGAGAAGGAGCTTGATTTTGAAAATAGAACCTCCCGGCGCGACACAGACACAAATATTAATCGCAATGTCTGTTCTGGTACTTTGGGGCCATCCATAAATTACATCATACTAATTTCATGACTTTTAGACCCCTACCCCCCTCCTTATCACATTTGTCACATTTGTGAGACCTCCCCCCAGTGTGACGTCACATATTATGAAATGAAATTAATTGTTTTTTAACTTTACCTATACATAACAATTATTCGATTTTGAAATGTGACGTCACGAAATTTAGGACTCCCTCCCACCTCTTGTCACACAATGTCACATAATATCGAACCCCCCCCCCCTTCCCCCTAACGTGTGACGTAATTTATGGATGGCCCCTTTAGTACCTAATACTTCAATGTCCACGAACGACTAAACATTCGCTAGCTCCCTACATAAAATTTTACACGCAATATTATCTTGTTCTTACTCCTCTTTACATTTTTCCTCTGACCTCTTTTGTAACAAAAGCCCTCGAGGGTAAAGAGAGGGTTTCATACTGACCCTCCGTAATTTCGCTAGGTAAGAGATATTATCTCCTAAGTGCTTCACTAGAAATAAAAGACATAAAAGTGTCGTTTTAAAATATTGGACATGTCTATAATTTCTTATTAGGTCTGCCCGGAGGTTGAGAATGAATTTTTCATTAGATTAATATTAGAGACTTGGGTCCTGTCTTGTTGTACTACCGATTATCATTAACTGCGAAAAAATTTAAATAACTAGTACTCCGTGCGCGGCTTTCCCCTAATTTTGCCCAAAGTTTGTGTTAAATTTAACTGTGTACTTGTTGCTTCTTGTAAATAAAAATGTATTTTATTTCATTGTATGTCGGTGAACTAATTGTAGATATATTTAGTTATTGAATTTTTAAAGTTTTCAAATTTCAATATTGCAAATAAACATGTTTGCGTTGCGAGCCTCGCTGGGTTGGAAAACGTCGAATCATTTACTATCAACACCATTAGAGGTTTTTAAGGTTTCGAAGTAATATGCGACAAATTACGAAGCTTTAGTTACCCGAAAACGGGCAGCGCCGCGGGCAGCGCTAGTATCGAATAAAAACACAATAAAAACTTTCTAACCTGTCCGTAAACATTTCGCTTTATGTAAATGTGATAAAACTGTACATTTATAATTTACAGGTAGACAACAACAGGATGCTCCGCAAGGGTCCTTTATTTAATAAACCATGTGAAGTTTGTGAGCCCCTGACGGTAACCTCATAACTGAACCAAATTAGTGATGGCTGAGGTGACTCGTTACAGCCAATACTCGATTACTCGCCGAAATTATTGCTTTGATATGGTTTGCAAAAAAATAGTGAGGCATCAATGAGTTCATTTAAATATTATAATTATAATTACATCTGCGTTACATATTAGTTTGAGTGTTCAAGTAATTTATGATATTTAAATATTTTTTGCTATTTCATACATAAAATACTGAGTACGATAAATAAATAGATAACTCTTTATTGTTTGCACACCACATTTTATTCACCACAGATTTTTTTTAAATCAAATCGATTCATTTATTGCTGGATTAACACTTGGGATCTTTTAAATTATGATATCGATAGCCAGTAAAATCCAACAGATCGACATACTATAGGTACGTTGATTAGCAGGATTTCAATCAATTAGTCTTTGGAGGTCCACTGTTAAACTTAGGCCTCCCCTAACTTGTGCCACTCTGACCGGTGCTGAGCCTTCTACATCCATCACACCTGCTGCCTTCTTCAGATCCTATGCTCCTTTTTCTGAGACGTGGTCTCCATTTAAGGAAATTTCTTCCACAATGGTTATTGGTCCTTTGCTCTATGTAGCCAACTCATTGGCACTTCAGTCGACTAATTCTCTGAGTTACTTGTATGTTGGTTACCGATTGAGATAGCTGCCAATATCAAGATGCAGCTATAAGTTCAATATAGGATTGTTGATAGGATATTATGTTTTCTGACAAGATTACTCAGAGACAGAGACTAAGATTTATAGAATAAATGTCTCAGGTTTTCTGCAACCTTTTAGCTCCCAACAAGAAAATAAAAGTAATTAATTTACTTATGATTATCTTTAATCCCAGAAATAAACGTATAATTCGTTACATATTTATGAAGCGCAAAAAATGAGTAGGTATGTATTCACTCTTGCATTAAGGAAAGTAACCAGTCACGGCATTCACACATTCAAAAATTGTCCCCCAACAGCGATTATTCGCTAAATCATTCGCGTTAACTGGATTGCTTCCCATCCCTCGCATCCAGTGAGCGTCTGATAATCTAATAAAAAATAAAAATAAATAAAGGCAAGGCCGGCCCGTCCGTAACACAATGAGTCAACCGTCGAAAATTTAATTCGTTTCAAAGTTGCCAGTCTAATTCGTTTACCCATTCGGGAAATTAAATAGATGGGTAATTTGGCAGCCCTATTACTGAAACCATTTTGGACGACCTAGGGCGCAAACTAGGGTCAGATTTATTCGTACGGGACTTCAATTTATTTGATCTGTTAGTTCCGAATTAAATCAGCATCAGTACTGGTTTTATTAGTCTATTACGGGATTAAAGTTTTGATGGATGGCCTTAAGTGCTTTTTAATTAAATTTCATTATGCATGTACTGTTGAGGGGACGAGATGGAAAATCGACTGTTAAGGGAGATCTGTGTTCAGAATTTTTAAGTAATCATAACTAGTAGTAAATTAATAAAAAATATATTATATCTATACTCTATACTAATATATAAAGAGGAAAGATTTGATTTTTTGTTTGCATTGAATAGGCTCCGAAACTACTGAACCGATTTTAAAAATTCTTTCACTGTTGGGAAGCTACACTATCCCCGAGTAACATAGGCTATATTATATTTTCAAAAAAATTAGGGATTCTTAATAAAACTCCAATAAGTTGTAAAAAAATAAGAAAACCGAAGCAAAGCGAGGGCGGTTACTCGTCTATACTAATATATAAAGAGGAAAGATTTGATTTTTTGTTTGCATTGAATAGGCTCCGAAACTACTGAACCGATTTGAAAAATTCTTTCACTGTTGGGAAGCTACACTATCCCCGAGTAACATAGGCTATATTATATTTTCAAAAAAAATAGCGATCCCTAATTAAACTCCAATAATATAACCCAAGGTATAAAAAAATAAGAAAACCGAAGCAAAGCGAGGGCGGTTACTCGTACTTAATAAAGGTACTTTATGCTTTTGCATATTTTTGTCAATCCGTGTGGCCCAGTGGTTACCATACCGGGCGATCCGGTGCCAACGGTCCTGAGTTCGATACTCAGAAAGGAGAAATTTGAATATCTGTTCTCGGTCTAGGTGAGTTGTTGTCTTTGCGTGTTGCTCATGGCTCACACGAAACAAGGAATCCTAGTGTGTATGGCACATACATACATACCTATTATTTTTGCTTGTGTTTTGGCGTGATAATTTGTGGAAGAAAGGTCCTCGAATGCTGCCTACGTCTCGGAAAACCGAGTAAAGGACGCCCCCCGACCAGGTGGACTGACGACTGACGACTTGAAGAAGACAGCGGGCATCCGCTGGATTCAGAAGGCTCAGGACCGGTCAGAGTGGCGCAAGTTAGGGGAGGCCTATGTCCAGCAGTGGACCTCCAAGGGCTGATGGATGGATGGAACTAGAAAATCGTAAAAGCAACGAATTAAAAAATCGGTTCCGTATGATTTAATATTTAACCATCATTTTCTAATCAGAAATTTCCCTTTTAAGTTAAGAACCGAGGCTTAACAAATAATATTACTAATGCGTTAGTACCCAGAGAGCATTACCCGAATTGAACTGTAGTTCACTATTAACTGAATTTGTCTAGACTGCGTAAAAAAGTTTACAAGCCTAATTTATAGCTGTTTTAAATGTTTAACTTTACTTAGGTTCAGTGGTAGCGATATTTATTTAATCGGTTTGGCTTTGAAACGCTTATTGGGACGACGTTTTACGAATATTAGATCCGATTTTACACAACTTTTAAACCAAAACAGCAAAGCAAAGAAAAATGTGTTAGTTAGAAATTTTATTTCATACTTTTAAGTTTTCTAGGTCGATTTTTTATTAGGCACTAACTTTTTTTTTCAATTTTTCTCGACTGCTATACATAGATTGTTATATTATGATGATGTCATAGTTATTCTTTTAACGATTAATGTTTTTTACAATAATATTTTTAAAAATAATAACTTTCAATAAAGTTGATAAAAGTGAAAAGTGCCATGTACAATGTGGTAGATTTATTATAGTACTATATATATTATTTAATATAGTAGGTATATTACTTACATTTACCTATGAAACTTACCTTTATAATTATTTATTTACCTTAAGCTACCAGCAACCGTTAACTAGCATTCACTTCCCATAACCCATAACCCAAGACGTTACCCAGACCGACAGCGTTCCGTCAATATTTGATGAGCAGTGCAAACGTCGCCTGCTGCAGCTAAATTTACTTCAGTAGGTACTAGGTACCTATCGTACAACAAAGATAGGAATGTATTTACTATAACTAACTAACTAACACTGTAACTTTTAGTTGAAAAAGGTTTTTTCAACAACAACAAAGCACTCATAGTCTGGTGCGGCGGATAATTTGAATCCTAATTCACTGAGTTATGCAACAGCGGTCGGGTTTTTGCTCAGATCATAATTTTCATTATATAGGGGATATCGCTACGGTCTACTATAGTCCATTTTTACACTGGGCACGGTCTCTCCTCTTGAGGAAGCCTGGAGCATACTCCACCACACTGCTGCTCCAGTGCGGATTGGTGGGTTAATGGCCAACCCAAGTGTAGAACTGTCCGAAAGCTTCATAATTCAGCGATAAATAACATGTAAGCGTGAGATTATCTACATCTTCATTTCGCCAGATTATGATGATGTCAACCGTCATTGCCATCACAACATAGACTCAAAATGTGACAATCAGATAATTCATTTTATTAGCAGTATAACACTTACATTTATTATTAAACTAGCTTTTTGCCCGCGGCGCATCGTTTTTTTACAAATCCCGTGAGAACTCTTGAACTTTTCCGGGATAAAAAGTAGCCTGTGTGTTAATCCATAGTATAGGCTATCTCAATTCCAAATTTCAGCCAAATCGCTTGAGTAATTATGGCGTGATTGAGGAACAAACATCCAAACATCTTCAGAAACAAAAATAGGATTCATTTATTACTAATACATTTTTGCCTGTAACAATTTTCGATGTTAAGACTTAGTAATGGTAATCGGTATAGCAGCGATCAGACCGAAGTCAGCTCGGTCAATATTGGCCGCGCTGTTCAAACAATGTCGGCTGCAGCTCGATGTACTTCAAAGGACTAATACTAACTGCTCTGTGTAAATTATTGATGGTAATGCCAACTCATAGCAGGAATATACAAGCTTGCTCAGCTTACAAACACCTGAAATTCCCGAAACAGTCCTTTGGTGATTCAGCAACAGGATAACAAAAATATGAGTTCCAATCATTGAAGTATTATTACTAGCGTATAGAACAGACACCGCGAGCACAATGTATGTTCCAAAGAATTGGCGCCGCGCGGCTTCAATGTCCAATAGATTCGTTCGATTTTGAAAGGAGAACGGGAGCTCAATTTTGAAAATAGAACCTCCTGGCGGGGACACACATTTTGTTTGAGATGTCTTCTCTATGTATTTACCTCAATGGTTCCAATCAATATTTATGTAAGTTACAACTGGCTAATTTTAATTCTGTAATTTCGATTATTAGGTTCTAGTAAATTAAATCTATTTAAAACATAATAATTATGGCCTTGTAAGAATTCTTATAAATTGAAATAAGGGCCTAATTTTTTACGCTGGTCCCAAACCATCGAATATAAATCAAACCAAAAAATCTATTTAAAATTTACAGCTGATTTCTTTTAAGTATTTTAATAATATATTAATATCGAAATTTTGTTATTTTAGGTTCAATAAAAGTGTGTCCTACATTGATAAAATGACCAAGTAAAAAAATGGATTAACCGGGAACGATGGGTGACTTATAGTCAGCTGTCACCATAAAAAACAAATACCTGCTAATTTCGGCTTATCGAAACGAGTAATGCTTCTAAACATAATTCAATTTTTCAGTCAGCGGCGCGTTTTATACCTTTCCCGCCAAATCCGCTGTCAGTTGTCAACATGAATAATTTGTTTTGTTTTAGGAAGAAAATATAAAGAGACAATGGCTTCTCAAAAGATAAATAATAAGTACATTGACATTACAAACATAGCAATAGGTGGTTATAAAATTACGTTGGATTAAATAACTTTACACAATATGGCGGCCCTTTACCGGCCATTTTTTAACGTCTCATTATATAAGAACACTTGGCAGTGCTTGGGCTGTGAAGACGATATCTCAATTACCTAACGATATATTATCCAAACCAAGCCAGAACAAGCCAAACAGAATAGGGTAAGGTCAATCATAACTAATTCATCAATCATAAATAATTTAGTCATATTGGGCGGCTTGGAATACTAACCCCAATCCCACGCCGAATGGGTGTCGTAAGAGGCGACTAAATCTGACCCGATTGTGGTAGGGCCCCTCGAGGGATTATATTGGTAATATTGATTTTAATTGTTAATTAATACCATTATTACTATTATTATTTCTCCATAGGGTTCGCCTTGATAGCTACCCTTGAGCATGAGTCAGCCGCCAAACGACTCGTCGTGTTCCGTCTGGGAGCGTGAGAGCCAGTTCTTTCTTTCTTTTTCTTCTCTCTTTATTGGCCGGTAACGCATCAGTGATGCCTTTGGTGTTGCTGATGTCCATGGGCGCGATAGCCACTTACCATCAGGCCGATCTTCAGCTCGTTTGCCGGCTATTTCCATGAAAAAAAAGCATAATCGTTTATTGCTTTAACGCTTAGTCACCTAACGTGTTTTCATACAACCATTGACTCACCTGCCTCTACATGAGTGAGCCAAGTGTCAAGTTCCTCAGATCAGTAGCTACGCAGGTAATCGCTTGTAACAGATAAACATACAGATATACAAATGAAGAAGTATAAATCTACATATTTATAAAATAATTCCATACAAAATTTGATAAAAAACAAAGATAAAATTGAAACTTCCATATCAATAAAAAATGAGCTTTAATTAATGGACATTACAAATTTAAAGTGCCAGTCTATAAGAAAATTCAATGGGAAATTAAAACTGAATGTCCTTTGTCTTCCAGCTAGAACCTTTCGCGATGAATTTCCACATTTTTTCCTATTTCTGCATTTCCCGTGAGAAAATAAGATGGAGATAAAACATGAACGTTGCAGTGAAGAACAGGGCCACGGTTCTTAATGAGGGTGACGCGAGGTCTGCAGAATTGCGGAGTCGAGGGCTTCAGGAACACGGACGATGAAACTTAACGACTTCTTTCATTGAAACGGATTGATGAACTCATTTGGCTAAGTATGACCGCTTATAGTTCTTGGTTTGTGGCAATTGTGGATTATTGACCGATTTACGGCGGCATAGTATTACTTGTCTCTTATGTTCGGTTTACACGTATTAAGTAGTTAAGAAGATAACTAAATTTGAAGGAAATTAATACGTGTAAACGGACAATTTAGTAGTTTTTTTTTGTACGCAAGTAAACAAGTAAAAAAAAAATTGAAATTTTTGTATTTTCTGTTAAAAGGTGGGCGGGGCTTATCACTTGACACGTTTGGACAGGCACTTTTTACTTAAAATTTAGTAAAAATTTAGTAAAATGCTTAATTAATTAAGTAGGTTGTGAAAAATTGTATGAACTAAAGAGATTTACTACATTATTACGTTTGGAGGCACACTAAAAATTATTCACTTAAAATTTTATTTAGTTAACTACTTATTACGTCTAAACCGGACTTTACTGCAAACGTGTTGTTTTTTGTACAAACCGTAACGTTAACACACTTGACGACTCGCATGGTGCAGTGGTTTCCGGACCGCCGCGCCAAGGGTCGTGGATCCGATTCCTAGTAAGACGGAAATTTGAATGATGCGTTAGAATTTCTGTTCTCGGTCTGGGTGTGTGTGTCACAAGCATTCTTAGTGTGGGACTATGAGTGAGTAACGTTATAATGTCCACAGAAGAGAGACCATTTATCATCAGGTGTTTCGTCTGTTGGTTGGTTATTTACATGAAAAACTGTTCGTATTTAAGTTTTAACCGCTTTATGGTCCTCCACACAAGGGTTAATGTAAGCCAGTTTACAGCACAGATGCAAATCATAATTTTATTGTTATTTTACAAGGAAACTGTTCATAACAACTGTAAGGGAGCCAGTGTTGCACTAATGACTCAATTCAAAGTTTAGTGATGTGCTGACTTTTATCGATATCCTGTATGGATAACCGGAAAAAAATTAATTTATCGATGTGACTGTTGGATAGTTTTCCTTCAGCCATTTGCTCAGATGTAGTTAGTAATTATAGTGACCATTAGTAAAAATGTCACATTCCAGAGCGAAAGATTTTGGGTAAAATTCTTAGGATGACGATTTATGAGATAAAATCATGTTTGTAGTCCAAACAGCACTTGAGAGAAAATTAGTATTTGTAGGACAATAGGATAGATAAGATTTGCCAGGAGACCGAAGACCAACAATGGATCAATTATGGGTTGTGTTAATAACTATAAAATGTTTATATTTCGATTTTAGTCTGCCAGTCATTCAATACGACAGACGAATCGTTATTCCAGGGATATGAGTGTGAAGGCTTTTTATTGGAAAAATAGAAATGATTTCATTTTCAAATATTTCTTTTTAATCTCTACATCCAAGCTACGAGTACGTCGTAAATAATAAAATGAAGGTATTGAGTATTCGGTATTGAAAATTTTGTATTCGTTCACCTCACATGAATTTATAATGTCAAGATACGTGTATAAACTGAAGGTACTGTTGTGAAAATCTCTCAAAGATAAGGGTACTATTGCAATATTGAGCAAAGAAATACCTTTTTTTTTATTGAAACACTAAACGATATTCTTTGTAGTTATTGTTGTTAAAATCGCTGGAACTCTCTTGTGTCAATAATTTTATTGTACGCCTTACATATTTTTCATAATACATGTGGTTTGAGAATAAATCAAGAGTTAAGTTGAGTTAAGACATAAGTTGCATGAACATTGTATATAAATGTATGAAATCATTACTCGTATAAAACCTCGCGACAAGATTTTAGCATTAATATAGTAAGTATTATAATGTAGTAACTTTTATTCTTTCAGTACTCATGGTAGATACTTTATTGCTTGTTTATAATTAAAATTAAAAAAACCGGGCAAGCGCGTGTCAGGCCACGCGCAATGTAAGGTTCCGAAGTAGTAATTTTAACGACTATTACTCATTAACTACTTATGCTAGCATAGCCGTTATAGTTTTCCTTGTAAATTCATCATAATATAACCTATTTGTGAGATTTTTTTCACTTGACATACTCCAACCGTTTAGCCGGCAGGGGGGTCCACTTAACTCTAACCAAAATTAGCACTTTAAAGCCAAATATTTCGCAAACGAACCCCTAATTCCAAAGATGGTCTTAGAAGACACATCATATTTTTATAAGACGTTTTGAACAATACCCGACACTACAGGTGCGTGACGAAAAAAATTAATCCTCACGTTACCCGTAGAGGAGTTACCCTAAAAAATATTTTTCAATATTTTATTCTACGATTCTGGAGTTTCAATAAATATGTATATCCATGCCAAATTACAGCTTTCTAGCACTGAGGGTCTCAGCGCTTTGCTTCGAACGGACATGACAAAACTATAAGGCTACGTCCGCACAGACAGACGGCTTACTAAGCGCCTAGAGCCAAGCGAGTCACCTAGCGACTAGCTTAGTAAAACGAACGTTCTATAGTGTACGCGACTGATCGCACTACGCGCTTGACGCCTAGCAAGTCGCTTAGCGTGTATCGAAGTAAACAAACATGTTGGTTTTTTGTCACTAGGCGCGAGGCATTTTGGAAGAAAAAAATGGATGAAATATTAATTTGTGTAAATGTCAATGTGAATGTCAACGTGAATGTCAACGTACTGACAAGCAAAATGAGCAAGGCACGCAAACTCACCACGCAAACCACCTCTCAGTGCGGCCACCGTATATCCTAGCAAATAGCTAGAATGCAAACCACTAGGCTCTAGGCGCTAAGCAAGCCGCCTGTATGTGCGGACGTAGCCTAAGGGTTCCGATTTTACTCCGGAACCCTAAAAATGTTTACCTCTTAATTTATCGATAGAAACACGATTCGAGCCTCACTAAAAGGACTGTAAAAATCAATGTACTCAAGTTTAGGGTGGGTATACCCGCTATTAAATACCGACGCCTGCAAACGAGCCCTGTGGCTACCCATGTAGCCTAACGAGCCAGGTTATACTGTACAATTATACTTAACTACATAGTATAAAATGTATAAAACCGGCTCTGCCATAATCTCTTGTCTGAACGAAATAATCTTAAGAAGATACTTGATGCATTTTCATGAGATTAGTACCGATAGATAAATCATTTACGAGTTAGAGTTGGGAGTATAATTTATAATGTTTTTTACAGTTGCGTTTAATCGTTTTGTTTGTATATGTTACCGGATATCTGTATAATGCTGGTATTCAACACAATTCCTAGGAAATGTATATAATACCTGGGTCGTTTTGGCAATGCAAATTATAACCTGCATGAATAGATATTTTTTTATACATTTTAAATTAATGCTTGACCGAAATCACACTTGATGGTAAGGAGAGATGCAGTCTAATGGCTCCTACACTACACTGCTCGCCTACGCAGCTTCGGATTTTTCAAAATTGGTGACAGAACCGACTTAGTCAACCCCGACCCCACGTGGTACTAGTCTGCCCTACCCCTAGAGTGAATGTAAACCCCGGAGGCGCGGAGGGAGAGCAGCCCCCGCCCGCTGTAACAAACTGCAGGCACCATGTGAGCCGAAGCTGCGCAGGCGAGCATGGAGTGCCTGCAGTTTGTTACGCAAGGGCGGAGGGGCTGCACTTCCCGCAGCGCCGGAGATGTTTGGAAGCCTTTTTATGTATCAAAAACCCCTAAATTCTCCCTAAAAGTGCATATGTCACCGGAAGATGACTGTTTGCAAAGCATGCTGTGGTTACCTGTAATTGTAGGAACAGTAAGATTTAATATGATAAGTAACAACTTGTATTGCAAATGATGAAACTGTATCTTATGTTGGTAATCCTATAATAAATAAATAAATAAATAAAGATAACAAGAACCGCAAATTTACAAACCTAGGTTTATAAACAATAAATATACAACCAAATGAATATTACTCTAACTGAAACATTCGCTACTTGAAAGTTGGCCTTTTGAAAAGTGTCATTATAAAAGGCAGACCAAACGTACAGTTGGCAACTGTTAGGTTGGGAAATTTAAAAAAAAATGTGATAAGTTGGCAAATGATTATTCGGCGAAATAAAATTCTGCGAAAAGTTAGTTGGCAAGTGATAATCGGCCAAACAATTTTCGGCGAAAAGGCAGAGAACCGTCTTTTACACACATTACCAACTACGCATGGAGTATTGTATAGAATGCCTGGGCTAAGTATGAAATAAATAATATTCAAAACGTTACCTGAACGTTTTAGATATTCTATACATTGCCTAGGTATTGTATAGAATGCTGAATTATACAGATATCCGGTAACATATATATGTATGTTTGATAAGTGTTAATGTTTAATGACAAGACGATGAAGATTCAATATTGAAATCCATAGATATAAGGAATTATAAATAATATGAATAATATAAGTGTGTAAATCAGGCTTTGCGTGTCGACTGCCGGATATAGGATATGCCTCTCCTAATTTGCGCCACTGTGAGTGTTAATCAAAACAATTTCGTGATTATGAGATATCTTCTATACAAAGAGAAACAGCTAATAGTAAAATTTAAGTCAATAAAGTGTTTAATATGCACATAGAGGGCGGGACGCGACATGGACGCGCATGCTACAGATGTTTGTGCATTCGTAATCCAGAAAGGAATTGGATTAAACATTAAATGATTCAATCGCTTTTCTTGGTTTGGTCAGTTGTTTTGTCGTTTGAATTATTTTTTATGTAACAAGCCGACAAAAGATTTGATGATGCACCCGATGTCAAGAGGCCATCGTCGCCCATACGCACCTAATACTGAATATGATGCACTGTCTTATGAACGTCATTTTTAGAGTTCCGAAATAAAATCGGAATCTTTATAGTTTTGTCATATCCGTCCGTCCGTCCGTCTATCCGAAGCAAAGCGCCGAGACTCTTACACCCCAACTCAGAGTCACTAACGGATACTTAAATCGCTCCTTAGTACAGAATTTGTATGGTGATTCTTTATTAAGGAGCCATTTAAGTAACCGTTGGTAGACTCTGAGTTGGGGTGTTAGTGCTAGAAAGCTGTAATTTGGCATGGATATACATTTTTAATAAAACTCCAGATTCATATGTAGAATAAAATATTGAAAAACATTTTTTCTCAGGGTACTTCCTCTACAGGTAACGTGAGGATGAATTTTTTATTCGTCGCGAGCCCTACAGTGTGGGGTATCGTATAAACGGTCTGTGAAAATATTATGGGTCTTCTAAGACCATTTTTGGAATAAGGGGTCCGTTTGCGAAATAAAAAGTGCAAATTTCTGTTTTTACCTCCAGTGTTACCTCCCCCCCTGCCGGCTAAACGGTTGGAGCTGGACTAGTGAAAAATTCTCATGAATAGGTTAAATGATAAATTTACAAGGAAACCTATCAAAGCTATGTTAGCATAAGTAGTAAATGAGTAATAGTCGATAAATTTACTACTTCGGAACCCTACATTGCGCGTGGTCTGACACGCACATGCCCGGTTTTTTCATTCTACTACTTACTCTGTTCTAATCATTAATATTATTACTGGTATTATTATTACTTCGTGAAGCCTGTCTGTCTAGTTACCACCATCTTGCTTCAGTCAACCACCAAACGATTCGTTTTCCAGCTGGCGGCTTAGGAACCAGTTCTTTCTTTTTCTCTCTATCTTCCTTCTTACTCGGCAACGCATCGGTGATACCTTTGATATTACTTTCATGGGCGACGATGGCTCATACGCAAAAAATACTTACACCAATGATCTAATATTTTATGTCCATAATATTCTCAAGCATTTCACAGATCAGGTGCAGACAGATACCCTAAATAAATTTACGCGTATTTTTCCATATTCCTGAGGAATATTCTAATAAGAATATTAGGAAAATAAGATGTCATGTTGGGACGGGATGCGAGACATTTTATGACAGCGTTTTGTGAATCATGAAGGAATTGACGTACAATACAATAGCTAGCTAGCTTAGCAATAGACGTAGCTAGTAAAAAAAGTCAACGGAAAAATCAACAAGCAAATAGTAAATAATAAAGTTGTAACATATTCTCTTTCTTTCGTCGTTTCTTTTGTTTTGTATACAAATACTCGTTAAAAGATCAGACAAGATAGTTAGTGGTCATCGGTGCCAATAAATATCGAAAAGAGAAAGAAAAACTTCCTCCCAAGCTCCAGCTGGAACACAAGGAGTCTTTTCGGCGAAATCAAGCAAGATCAAGGTAAGCCTGGAAGCCTTCACGAAAGGATAGTATAGATATTATCATAACCCACCACCATACCACCACCACCGGCTTCTGCCGCTTCTCACAACACCCAGGTTTTCTGGCACGGGATTTGGAAATGGCGATCAATCAAAATATTTGACGTATATAAATAACAGGGCATTAAATAAATCATATTTTGAGTTCATTTTATTGCGTTTTGTTCTGATTATATTATAATTATAACCAGTGGCGTAGCTAGCCCTTCCGGGGCCCCGTATCAAAATTTTGCCGGGGGCCCCCTCTCGACTCAAGGGCTCGAAAGAAATAAAAAAGCTAGCGTGAATTAAAACAAATATAATATACTAATATCGATTAATAATAAACCACATACAATCAATACTCTAAAATTTTAATCTGGGGGCAGCTCTGTTTCGTTTCGGGAGATCCGAACGCGAGCGCAGACTCAGTAGCCGTCATTGTCAACGACATGGTCATCCGCGTGCACGCTTATAGATCTATCCACCTCAGGGCTTAATACAAAGTTTAACGCTGCCTCCTGGTCAGCAAAGAAGCAAATGACTAAAAGGACTAAAAAGGACTAAAAGTTCATCGGCAGAACTGGCTAGCGAATGGACGATTACCCCTCTGGTAGTCGAGAATTCTGGTCGCTAGCTCAAGCTGCTGAGGGTAACTTCTGTCGGTCGTCTGCGTAAATCGGACGACTCCGTGGTCCATACGGCAAAGAGGAATGCCGAACCTCTTGGCATCCTTTTCGCCGCCAACTCAACTCTTGATGATAGAGGGATCGCCTCCGCCTAAAAACCTGTGAGAGCTTGATACCAAGAAGTTGAGATGACCAGACGGTATTCACGCAGTGGTGTTAAAGATGTGTGCTCCCGAGTTGATTCCAGCCCCGGATCTAGGGGGAGAGAGGCAAACCGGGGCACCCGCCCCGGGCGGCAATTCAGGGAGCGCAAAAATCATAATATAGTATGATTAAAAATAAAAAAATCTTGCTGCACAAAGCGCCTAGCATACGGAAGCCTGGTTGGAAGAATAAATAAATTTATTAAAAAAGAGTTCATAATGTCCCATTCACGAAAAATGCCAACTATTATATTATTTGTGACTTTTTTTTATCTTATCTCTATCACTATCAAGTTTCTGCCCTGCTTCGAAAAAATTGTAAATCAATAAAAAATTGTAATCTTATTCTATCTTATGCCACATGGTACGTCTTCGTGGAAGGTTACCCTTTTTCATTCCATCCACATAATGGGCGATCTCAGTGATCTGGCTAACCACAGGCCTATAGCGATAAGCCTATAGCCTCCCTCCATGCTTGCAATGGTAATGGAGCTCCTGGGATATCTGGAAGATCATCAGCTGATCTGTGATCGACAATACGGTTTTTGCGACGGTCGTTCAGCTGGTGATCATCAAATTTATCTTACGCACCTGTAGGCATCGTCAGGCTATTGATCGCAACCGGGAAGCACTGGCAGTCAGCCTAGATTTTGCTAAAGGATGTGACCAGGATTGGCACAGGGAGGTCTCACGAAGTTAACATCTTACGGTCGCTGTGAGAGGTTATGCAGTTGGGTAGTCAGCTTTCTATCTGAACAACATATCAAGGATGTAGTAGATGGTTGTTGCTCAGATATGAAACCTATGCTGGTGTTCCCCAAGGGTCTGTGGTATCTCCTACGCTGTTCATTCTGCATATGAATGACATGGCATGAGTGGCAACTGTTGCTATGCAGATAACAGCACAGGGGATGCCCACTACACAGCTCCCCTTAATTCCTCTCAGTTGCAAAACTTGCAAGTGGCGGATAGCAGGCTTAAAATTGTGTCTGAAGTCGAGAACTCTCTGGAGCAAGTCTCGGAATAGGGGTGACTAGATTTAGTCGAGTTCAACCCCACGAAGACACAAGTTGGCGCGTTTACCACTAAGAAAACCCCATTTTTCATAGTGCCTCAATTCCAGGGCACCGCGCTCATCACTAAAATTGTTGTAAGAGTATGATTCTGGGAGTTGACATCTCGAGTGATGTGTAGTATCAGCGTCATTTGGAAGCCAAGGCTAAGTCGGCTTCCAAAAAGCTTGATGTTCTAAACCGGGCTAAGGAGTGCTTCACTGCGAGCGAGGCATCTGCTCATGCTTTACAAAGCTCATGGCCGAATTGAAGTTTTATCCACACCGATGAGACTCGTGGAGAACTTCTACGGTCCGATTCTCCCGATCATTTTTACCATGCACGTGCTAACTGTAGAATGAGATGTGCTACGTGTAGGATGAGCTTCCTCCTGAGGTATTCCCGGAGCGCTGTGTCATCGGGTTGCCGCCGGCATGTCCGCGCAGCACTTAGTACCGGAGAGCATCATGAGTCGTGTAGAACGTAATTTTTTTTTACATTAAATATTTTATTTAAATTTTGATTAGGGCATTTAAAGAAATTTTTCTTCTTATTATCTGTACTGCCTGTTTGTCTTCAATTCGTCGAGTTTCCAGATTTAGAATCATGGCCTCTTAAAGATAAATTGCATGATGCTAAAGTAATTAATGCATTAATACGATGAAAGATGGTCCAGAAAGTCATTTTATTGTTGATTTCACTTTTCAATGAAGTATCGATGCTTTCCGGAACATTTTTCGAATCATAATAATAAATTTCCGGATCATTTCACGAATTTTTTCTAAGGCGCATTGGGGGCCCCCTCAGCCCCGGGGCCCCGTATAATTGATACGGCTGATACGGCGGTAGCTACGCCCCTGATTATAACTATAAACATCAGTGGGTATCAGAAACAAAACAATAATTTTAAGTTAATTTTAACTTTTTTCGATTACTTTTTATAGCATTTCAAGGATTTTTTTTTATGCTTTTAGCAGGCAAACGAGCAGACGGGTCACCTGATGGTAATTGATCACCGCCGCCCATGGACATTAGCAACACTGGGGGCGTCACCAACGCGTTGCCGGCCAAGAAAATGCGAAATGCGAAATTATGCGAAATGTAACATTTTTTGGGTCTACTTTAAGAATAATATCCTTAGTTCTGTGTCAAGAATATTATTATAACTAACATACATACATATATTACTAACTCCTTCAATCGACGCTTCGGTAGAGTGATAAACAAGAAAGTAATAGTGATATAAAAATATTTTTACCTTTGCCATTTTATGTTAAAAATTGACCCAGAAAACATCAAAAGACTCGTAAGATTCTCATGACATAACCAACATTCTTTGTGTAACCAATTGGGTTTAGCCCGAATTAATTTTAATTCATTTAACAAAATTCATTCTCATTTAAAAATTTTCTCTCAGGCTAACAGCGACTTAAAAATTTAGTAGTGCCAAGGTTTTAAGAATCAGTAAACCATTGATTATTTTCGAGTAAGACCGATCTTAGTGAGTCACTGTCAAGCTGTGAGGTCGCTACGGGTGGCATGCAATCACCAGGCTTACTTGAACTACCTTGCCCCTCCCTTTTGACTCAACAAGGACTTACCCGGGTAGCCGCTTTAGTTCCTTAGAGGCCTTGTTAAGCTAGACGAGAGCTCTGTTGTTCTGGTTATCATCAGGAATTGTCTGCTTTTTAGCATCCTTGTTTACAGTTTGAATTTGAACCCTATGCCATCGTGTCTGGATCGTTTAATCATGCGGGATGGGTATCGTACGAAATGGTTTCTTGGAATAAATTGTGGTGTAATTACTGCTTTGACCTGCTACCGTCATGTGAAATATGATAAGTTGTTTGTGTTAGCGTAATGGTGACAGTTTTTGTTTCACTTTTTATTTGTTCATGTTTTTCGAGTTCCTGGAAACACCAATGCTATGTATGGGAATAACTTTTTACTACTAAAAGTGTTTGTTTTTTATTGTTTATAATTTTTATTGTTTAATCTGTTATTTCTTCTTTCTTCTGTGGTTTAATTTCAAGAGGTGGACATGGCGCGAATCGCTCATAGCTATTATCTAACCATAGATTCAATATTAGTTCATCGTGAGAGCAACAGACTGGACTTGGAGTCAAGATGGATTCAGATTCTTCCACTCCATAAAGTCTGTCTGTAACCTTTAATAATCAGAATCCGTTTCTTATTGTAATTATGTTCCGGCTTTTATCCACAAAACATGACATACTACAAAAACTTACTGATTTTTTTTTACTTACAAGTTAATACTTGACCACGCTCCCACCTGATGGTAAGTGGAGATGTGGTCCAGGATGGTGAGCGCGTTAACTTAATAAAAGCCACTCAACTTCATTCTTTTCTTGAAGACATCCACGTCATAGGTGGGTGGGAACGCAGATGTAGGCGAGCTATTCCAATCCTTCGCGGTGCGCATAATGAATGACGACGCAAACCGCGTCGTCCGCATCGGTGGGATATTCACCACGAGTGGGTGGATACCCGCCGTGCGTCGTGTCGTTCGATGGAGGAACGGCGAGGGGGGAATTCATTCAAATAATTCCTACGCACATTCTCCAAAATGTGCCCTATAGAAAATCGAGAAGCTGGCTACTCTGCGCCTGTGCTCGAGATTTTGCAGATTAATAATTATACAGAAAATACTGAAAACTGACGTTTCAGTCAGTTTTCAGTATCAGTTTCAGCAATGACCATTGACAAAAGATCTGAAAGAAAGAAAAAAGGTTATGCTGGTAGTATTTTGGTATTTTTTTTTGTATCCACGCAACTTGCGTGGATTACAGGATTGGTTTGGCAAATACGAAAATCTACGAAATACGAAACTGGTTCTAGTGACAAGTGACTATTGGTCACCAAAGCATCAGTGATGCCTGAAGTACACTATATGGATGGCGGTTAACACATACAATGCGGCCTTTCTACTAGTTTGACTATAGTAAGGGGTTTTTACCCAACTGTTATGTAGGTTGTGGGTTTTTGTTCATGCTTGGTGACGCCTTGAATGTTTTGCACTACATTTCGTGATTCTTAGACGTATTTAATATTTAACACGTTCACTGCGGAGCAGGCCTAAATCAGCCTGCCGCGGAATTTCAGCTGGTGCGGACGAAGAAAACTATGTCCCTCTCGCTGGTGCGGAACGATTATCTCGGGTGTTTGTAAAGCTACGACAAAGACAAATATATATTTGAGATTGTGTTCAAAATTATAGGTGGTTACTATAAAAACATCACGGCAGGCCTTTATCGGCCTATCACGCACTGACGGTAAAAAATATCAACTCGGTGCGGGAGGGGGCCTATTGTGGCCCGCCGTCCCAACAGGCAGTTGGCGGCCCGTTACCGCACAGAGCGTCCGCCTCGCCAGTTAGTGTTGGGAACGCTATTGTAACTGAGTACGTCGCGTTTTTTTATTACAATTAAAGGCACGATGTCATTCAACAAATAAATAAAATTATAAAATTGTAGAAAACAAAGTTGTATTACCTTATCTTGTAGCATGTTGTGTTTGATTTTACCCATCAAAGTGTGCACTTTGACAACGCACGGTGATGAGATTTGACCATTTCAAGACCTATATTAACTTTTTCATTTTATTTGACAATCTATTTAATACACAGTGAGCCCTGTAGTCAAACTCATAGGTAAATGAATCACAGAATTTAAAAAATCATTTCAGGAAATCAGGTAACACCTACAGCCGATCATGTCATTGAGGTGAGCGCTAAACGGCGAAATTGTGCAGGGTGCTATGAGAAACTGCGGGAAACCCTGAGGAGTTCCGAAGTTAAAAAAAAAGTTAAAAAAAATTAAAACATACTGCAGAATCTGTGAACAAAATCTTTGTGCGAAATGTTTTAAAGATAGGCATAAATAAATAATCATTAAATAAACTATTTTTCATTTCTTTACTATTATTGTTTTATTTTCGATATCCCCTTATTTTTGTCTTTCCCATCACTACTAAAAATACTTTCTAGTGCGGTTCTGGTCGATATCGACCCGCCACTTTCCCTGGTTTATTTCTCATTTTCTGTTCGGCAGATCCCGGGGCGAATCAAATCTAAAGAAGTTGGGTTCATGGTTGTTAAAACAGTCCAAAAACTGCTCACCTACATTATGTTTTCGCAAAGTTATAGCAATTTAATCTAACCTTGTGCTGACGGGCCCAAAAAGACCTACCACGCACTGGCGGAAAAATCATTGGGGGCACAATTTGGCCCGCCGCCGCACCAGACGAAGGTTTAAGATTTTACTTGCCGCAGCCAATGTGTTAAATTATGTTGTCATTCGAATATTTCCCACAGCTGAAGGATATCTTGTAATGTAATTTTAGTTACTCTCCTGCTCGAAGGACCAAAATAGATTCTACCTATCCATCTATCTATCTAAATACGAATATTTGTTCCTACGTTTGGTGAATTCTATAATTAATTTGCATATGGCAATTGTAGATTCGAATCTTGGTCCTTCGAGCAGGAGAGGAACTAAATTAAAATACCAATTATTATATACACCTACACTATCTCTTTAATTAAGTTTATATTATCCTATTACTGAGTTTTTACTCTCATTCAGTAAATAAATAAAGTCGTCGAAACCAAACCATGTTCACGAATGAATTCGTTTTTTCGCATCTCAATACAGGCAAACATTCGGAATACTTGTCTGGGGACGGCAGAGCGAGTGAGAAAATGTTAAAAATCCGACCCTCCTTGTTATTCAACGGGGACCGCGGTCGCAACATTCCTAGGGCCCTGCGTTAGAATACCAAGTTGACGGGATGTGTTCAGAGATGCCGGGACGGTTTTTTACGGCTACGAGTAACTATATTACTATAGAAGTAGGAGTCAAAGGTATTTATGTAGAATAATTGAATATAAATTGGTAAAGTTAATTAACACAGAAGTTTTTAACTGACTTCAAAAAAAGGAGGTTTTCCATTCGACTGTATTTTTCACTGGGAGTACCGATTTTGATTATTCTTTTTATATTCGATAGCTGGTGCTTGACATGTTGTCCAGTATAAATTTGAGCGAGATCTGATTAGTTTTTGAGTTATCTCTAAGTTTCAAATTATTTTGTTCGCCTACGGACTACATATAATTGAAGTTATACTTCTTAAGGCGCGTTACGAAATAAATGGAAAAAATGAGTAGAGCGAAAGTTTAAGATTTGTGACACAGTGACGCTGACACAAAAACGACGGTGACGAAAAACATCACGCGCGTTTTTAAAAACGCTCGTTTTGATTAAAGTTTATAATGAAGTAGCTCTAACCTTATAAGTATATTTATTTGACAATAAAATATTAAACATTTTACTTATTTCATTTATCGATAATCAAATAGACGATTTCGAAAAATTTGCGCGAAAAACAAAAATAATTAGTCTATTTAATATCCATGTTGATTATTTTACCGATTTTGATGAAAATGATTTTTTTGCCAGATTCCGCTTGTTTATTACTTTTTTTTTAACAATTGATACTAAAATATATCTTTGTTACAGAGTAAAGTTAGCACTTCTTTCTCTCTTAATTATATCCATGTTTTACTAATTTAATATCGGTCTAAACAAAAACATCAAAAACTACCTGCGAATTTTAATAACACCAACTTAAACAAAACCTTTTAGTAATGACGGACGGACTGGCACTTAACCGATGACTTAACCGATTTGACACGTGCTTGACATCTGGCAAACACAAACTGACCGAATGCTGGAACGCATTATGACAAATCATTCAACTAACCGCCAAGTTGTTACTCGGAACTACATTTTATATTGTCAAAACTGATAAAAGTTAATTGTGACTTTTACTTGCCGATTAACGTTATTTACCAAGTAACTACTTATGACTTTGCTTGACGATAGTAAAAGAGGCCCTAAAGGTATTTATATGTAAAACATAAATGGAATTAAAGAGCAATTGAAGAAGAAAATATATGTAGCAAAATACTTACAGGCGTGGGAGCAACTTCAACCAGGAAATCACTGGAGAAGGTGATGGTGGCAGAAACTAAGCTACTGTATCCGAGTATCTGTACTTTATTTTCAACTTTATTGGTCGGGAACGCGTCTGTGATATCCTTAATATTACTAATATACATGAGCGAGAGTTATTGACATAAAAATGACTCATCGTGTTCTGGCTAGGGGCTTGCGAGCCAGTCCTTTTTTTCATTTCCTTCTGTCTTTATTAGCCTGCAATGTCCATGGGCGGCGATAGCCAGCCACTAACCGTCAGGTGGATCATTAACCTGTTTTTCAGATTTTTCCTTACTAAAAACTTAGGTATCTCTCTTACGTAGGGAATAATAGTTTATTCTCTGGATTCAGTCAAACGTGTATAGATGGGCAAGATTGGGGGCGAATGAGGCGGTAATGGAAGAGAAACCCAGCAAGCGAACGAGGATAAATCTTGATCCTTGGATGTAGTTGAACGGGACAAATTATACTATCAAGTACAGTAATGTAATGGAGTTACTGCGATTGCTTCCACGTTATTAAGTTACATTAGTTTTATTATATGGGTGGTTAGACGTAACATTTTAGGGGTCATCGGTATCCAATTCATCGGTAGTTAATATGTATATCTATTAGTTAAAACATTTTAGATTGTTTGCTCAATGAAACACGGAGGTCATTTTTTTAGGTGTGGAAGTTTTCAAAGGTTCTCGTGTAGAAACTCTTTTCTCTATGTTATAAATGATGATGACTGACCTGAGCCATCATGAAGTCATCTGCAACGTGTTTTCGGCCAAGAAAGTAGCAAGAAATCAGCTTTAACTGACAACACAAAGTGGACCTCAAGCAAGGTAACTTGGCTTAAACTCAAAAATGGATGGACCTCTTCAGGGAACTGATTAGGTCAAGTAAAGAGTACTGCTCTCACCTTTGGGTCCATGCATCCAGTTACCAACTAAGCCCTCTTGACTCCGTACTGTTCGAATTGTCGAGGATCTCAACCTTACAGACGGCCTAGAAGACTTAAGTCTGCGGAGAGACGTAGGCTCCCTCTGTGTGCTCTACCGTCTCTACTATGGTGAATGTTCCGAAGAACTTTTCAACCAGACACCCATCCACCTTCCTTTATTGCACCACCCGCAAAAGTTTGCGATTCCAGCCGCATCTACACGTGGCAGTCGTCAACCGCTCGTTTCTCGCGCTCCTTCCTGCCACGAACTTGCGAGCTTTGGAACAAACTTCCCTCTGAGGCATTCCCTGCGCGCTATGATATGGGGTTCTTTAAGAAGAGTGTATATCGTATCCTTCAAGGCCGACAACGCACTTGCAGCTCCCTTGATGCTGCACGTGACCATAGGCAACGGTGGCCACTTGCCATCAGGTGGGCCGATGCCTGTTCGCTCGTCGTTAGCATAAAAAATTTCTCAAGAAATTTCAAGTTAATATTAAACAGAATACTTATGTATCAGATTATCTCGAACATAAATTTGGTTGATACAACGTTTGCTCATAGTATACGAGTATTACTTTTATTCAAGTCTACTTTTATTGAAAATCTATGAGCACTTTAAATAAGCTCATATTATTATTTCTATTCGCTAACAAATTTTATTTCTCCAGCAATAAAACTCTTTCAGTATTTCCAAAGATTCATACCTCTTCACGTACCAGGAAAACATACATTCATGGCATTTTTTCTCTTTCAGTTATCTGAAACGTCTATACGTTAGCTAATCCTTGCATGAGACTTTCGATATCGCTAATATTTCGTTGTTTTTAAATACGTAAAATTTTATAAAAAAAATTCAACTTATTAAATATTTATTTTTTGTTATGTATTTAACAAATAATAAAACTAAAGGTCAACGTGAAATAACTCTAACAATTATGAATTAAAGTCTAATTTCAACCGTAGAGTGAGTTTACAGTTTACTTACAATAAAATGACACCTACATACATACAAGTACCAAGACGTGCTTCGCCATGTTTTAGACTAAGTCTGGTAGAGCCAACTTACCCTGATATGTTTAGGAAAATTAATTTTTTTTTCAGGAAATACTCCTTGATAATTTCAAATTACAAGAATGTAATTCTCGACAATTGAATGGACAATGATGATGGCGACGATATAAAATTTGAATTTTTATTTGACAATAGCATCATTAATTATCCATTAATTGAACTTCGTTGCCTCTTCGATGATGTCGTCACAGAAGAATATTAACCTCAAAATAAAACTCTGTTAATATCGTAAATAATCGATGTTTTTCTTACAAATCTTCTAAAAGTCAGCAGAAAACATCATTAGCAGCGCTATCGATAATTACTCGTGCTCGGCCTACAAGTGGAGTTTAACTGAAAAACCAATTTAACCTCTGAATTAGCACCTCCCAGTGCCTCGAAATTAGATGTGGAGTCGCTACTTTTATATTTTCATTTGTAAAAATTCTATTGTAGATTTTCCTGACCAGGCGATTTCAATTACTGCACTGAGCGGCGGGTAGGCTCGCTAGTATAGAAACGGCTTGTATTCAAAATATTTATTAAGTCGACCACACGGACCTAAAAAAAAACGGACGTAATCCCAAAAATAAATTACTGAATTTATTTTTATTACTGAATTTACTGGAAGCACCCATAGTAATACCAACTCTCTATTCGTACAAGTACACATACCCACACATTGACACTTCACTGCTTCAATCGCGAATCAAAAATTACGCACACATGGTAAGCGGGCGGCCATTGCTATGCTTCACTCTCGATTAGACGAGGTTACGTCCGTCTTTTTTTTAGGTCCGTGGTCGACCACTTAAAAGCATGAAACAATTGATACATACATACATTTTTGAGGTCAGTGGCAGCAAATCCTCCGTAACATATAATACCTAACTGCCATAATCATCATATTATATACTAGCGCTGTGCCCGCTGTTTTGTCCATGCTTTCCGGGATAATAAATACTTCATATTGTTCCCGATCATGGCGTACCTGCGTGCCGAAAATCAGGAAAATCCGTTTAGTACTTTTCCTCACAATCTTTCACAAATTCAAATTCAAATTAATTTATTCATAGATATAGGTATCACTGATACACTTATGCACATCATTTTTTTAATCTACCAGCTTTTCCGAAAGGTGCTTTGCATGGAGGAGAAGAAAAGCCGTAAAGAAACTCCTCAGCACATTTATTATTAGTAAGAATCCACGTCTATACTTAGTAGTCCACTATAAGGCCACAGTCCGATCCATGGGAATGAGAGCTGAGTACAGTTAAATGAATATGTGACACAAGAAATGTATCATAATAAAATTCTTGTCTGTTTTAGAGTCGAATAGGTTCAATAAATCAGTCGATTCAGGGTTACTTAGTTATTTTACAATTGTAGAGTCTAATTATTTCACCAATGGAGCAGCGTGGTGAAGTATGCTCTAGGCCTCTTCAAGAGGAGAGACCCGTGCCCAGTAGTGTCTATTAATATAATAAAAAAGTCTATAGACGAACTTTGTTACTAAGTCAGACCTTATAAACGCCTTAGTGAGCGGATCGGGTCAATTATTACTTAGTAGTTGAAAACTCTTCAAAGCCATTGGAAAACAAGCGAATCAATACTTCACCAAGCACACCAATGGAGTTGCTATAAGGCTTCCCGCCCACGTCAGACTTTTTGTAGGACAGATAATCGACTCCCATATTATTTCTGACCGACATTTTGTAGGACGTGTGCGTTGCACTATTGCTATCAGTACGATCTATTTTTTTCCTACCAAAATCTGTCACCGATTATCGGACGTGGGCGGGAAGCGTAAGTTATTATTAAATATTCTGAGGGCGTGAGTGTAACAAGTTTATACATATTAGATAATGTAAAAACTTTTAATGTATTCTAACTTGTTCTCTACCCAATGGTCGCCTGGAGAAGATCGCTTATGGTTTACACGCATTAAGTAGTTAACTAAATTTTAACTAAATAGTTACTAAATTGTCTGTTTACACGTACCTATTAATTTACTTAAAATTTAGTTATCTACTTAACTACTTAATACATACGTGTAAACCGGACTTTAGCGATAAGGTCGCCCTTTATATACGAGTACAATAATTTATTTTTGACTATGTAGGTACTTTTTATTTATTTTTTTGTTAACACAAAGCGCAATTATTATTTATTCTGGATTTTTTTGTCCGCATCCGCCGACGTTGTGTGAAAATCGCGTTCCTGTGAATAGACCCTTACACTTGACTTTCCTTGCTGTTGTTCATCCTTTTTTAACCGACTTCAAAAAAGGAGGAGGTATTCAATTCCACTATATTATTTTATGTTTGTTACCTCAGAACTTTCGACTGGGTGAACCGATTTTAATGAATCTTTTTTTAACTGAAAGTTGGTGCTTGTCATGTGAAAGTGTGAGCGAGTTTTTGAGTTATCCCTAATTTTGAAGTCAGTAATTTTTTGTCAAGGATTATTTTCTGAACGTATCCTTTAATATCTTTGGTAATCGATAACATAACTACTAACCAATTGTAAGTACCCGTTGCAATTAAAATATTTACGCACCAATTCAGAGTCACGAATGGTACTTAAATTGCTCCTTAGTACATAATTTATATGTTGATTCTTTACTAAGGAGCGATTAAAGTAACCGTTAGTGACTCTGAGTTGGGGCGTTATGTTCGGTTTACATGTATTAAGTAGTTAAGTAGTTAACTAAATTTTAAGTAAATTAATACGTGTAAATGGACAATTTAGTACTTTAGTAATTTAGTAGTTAAGTAATCAAGTAGATAAGTAATTTAGAAATTTTTCTATTTTCTGTTAAGTAGGTGGGTGGGGCTTATCACTTAACACGTTTGGACAGGCACTTTTAAGTTAAAATTTAGTTAAAATTTAGTAAAATGCTTAAGTAGTTAAGTAGAATTGTATGAACTAAAGAGCTTTACTAAATTATTACGTGTGGACGGACACTAAAAATTATTCACTTAAAATTTAGTTAAAATTTACTTATCTACTTAACTACTTAATACGTGTAAACCGGACTTTAGTGTCCGCGATGTTATAACCCCAGTAACTAAAACAAGGATTACACTTAGTTGCCAGTACATACTTAGTAAAGTAGTAATTTAACCGAGTAAAAAGAGTTTTTGTAAAAAGATGTTCAAACAAGTGTAACGGTGGAACGAAACCTATACAACTACACGAGAATTCCACTACAACCTGTGAAACTATACTGCACCAAGTCTTAAATACTTTACAATGTTCAAATATTTTACACCTTACAGTTGTTCTAACAACTTACTAAGAAATTTCAGTTTGCGCTGAACGAAGTTATAAACTGATTTAACAACGTAGTGGCGTACTTGATGTCTATGGTTTTTGGTACAGGGTTCCCTTCTTAACTGTTAACAAAAACTTATTACAAAATGGAAGAGGTTCTCAATTCGAACGTATTTTTTTTGTTTTCTGCCAAAATATTTATTTTTTATTTACAAATTCAGTATTTTTTTATTAAATGTTTTCGTTAATATATTTTTTCTTTTAAGAAAATCAATGATAATAAAACAATCCTAGATCATTATAAATCATTGCGAATACTTTTATTCGATTGTTTCAACTTGTTATTTTAGAATTTATTAACCCCCGACGAAAGAGGCGTGTTATAAATTTGACATGTCTGTGTATCTGTATGTCTGTCTGTGGCATCGTAGCCCCCAAACGGATGAACCGATTTTGATATAGTTCTTTTGTGTGAAAGGTGACTTAATCGAGAGTGTTCTTAACCATGTTTAATGTAAATAAAACTGTCGGAGGTTTTTTTTTAATTTTAATTTAAGATTATTCTGTACTAGGAATAGATTTTAATTTGTTTTCTTTGTATAAAAAACCCCACCAACATTTCATTATGTTTCCTGTATCTTTTCAGTAGTTTGTCGAGCATGGTTTGTCACGTAGAGCGACGCCTCTGACGATCCGTTTCTACCCCATTAAATGTGTACAAACACCATCCCTTATGATTACAGGCAAATGATGTAACCCTTCATATTGAAATCGGACACAAAGAAGTCTGCACTCAGCCTTATTGCTACGTACAGGGGGCTTCACTCGTTATTTTTACATTTAATGACGTCACCAGTGAATATGCGTTATTTTCTTACTTTAATTTATTTTCCACTTTTCAAAGCTATTTTGCTGCTATTTATACATATTAGAAATAAAATTATTAGATTTATTGTTTAAAATGAACAAAAGGCATCTGAATATATATCCTAACAATTTTTCTTCAAAACAAAGGTTTAAAAATTCTTTAAACAATCCTAACATAAGGAACCCAAGCCGAGCTGTAGATAGGTACTATTAAGTATTCCGTGGCTGTAGGCAGTGAGTTTGTATGATAAATGTATTTACACAATAGAGATGAAGTGTATTACATAAGTGTGAATGTAACAGACACAATGACGATTCATCTAATGTAACCATGAAACAAAGCATTTTAAAAATACAGTAGCTTTTAGTCTTTTAGTTACAAGGCCAGGAAAATATTTGAATGATAGAACACAAAGCAAGTTGCACTTAGCTTTATTGCGCTATACAGGATGTGCTGATATGATTCGGTTTTAATGTCTTTACGAAAATATGTCTATATTCGTTATTATCATGATCGTATCGTATAATGACACATTTCGCAGAAATGTAATAAGTATAATGTCTTTAATTTAATTTATAATAACAAAAGACTTAAAGTGAAAGTTAAAATTCGATCGTAAGTGTCGAAGGATTACTTCAGTATTCAGTATTTGTGTGTATATTATACATGTGTGAGTGTTAAAAAGTAGTGTGTATAATGTTTTTTTTATTAATTTTATGTGCTTCAAATGCATATTATAAAAAACTGTTAAAAAATTTACTGTGCCAAACATACTACTCCGTCCATGGAAATGTCGTAAATAGGGATACAAAGTTTTTGCTTCACTAATTATATTAATTTAATTTTTTTTTTGCAGGAGATTTCGTCCGATAGGGAGATTTATGTAGTTACTTTGAGTATACTTTATCTACACTACACCACAATTGGATTTCTATGCTACTACTTACTAATCGAACTATGTTACTAATTGAATTATGTTATTTAGTTTTTCTTTATTGAATTTCTTAATTTCTTTTATAACATCAAGAAAGTGACACACAAGCTTTAGTAGTTTCAGGGTGTACCTAATTATTATTAGAGACACAATAAAAAGTATTCAACAATGTTTAGAACATACTTAAAATTCCACTTTGTTACCAAATAAATCTAGTTACTATAATAAAGAAGAAGAAATGATTACAGACCCTAAACTTCTTCGTTCTCTTTTTTCTTCTTCTCCTCTTCATTATTTGTTCACCTAAAACATCAGCCTGTATACAGCGCTATAACACACGTAGTGTAGAATACGCATGCCTTGTGGCTTTGTTGCGCTTTTAAAAAAGGCTTCGCGGGAACAATGGCTGCGTTCAGGTACATGTCCCGTCTGAGACTGCGGCAATAACGTATTATGAGAGCTTCATAATATTACGACGGACGGGTGCGAAGTTTGACGAACGACGAGCTGAAATGCATTATTGTACAACGCGTTCACTTCAAGTTTGCCCACGTCAACCCTTACGATTTAACAGCTAACGGTCCTGTAGACAAAAAAGTAATCAAATAATTTCACTAACTTAAATAAGAAAACTAAGTTGGCCACTGTGTAAAACATTTTCTATTTTAGTCATTGTACAAAAATTACGAACGTAAAATAAATAAATAGAAAAATAATTTATCGAAAGTAACATCAAAATTAACAACAAACTCAAGAATGCACGCGCCGGACGGGGCCTCAAAAATACGCAACTAGTGTTGCTGTCCGTACTAAATGAGCTGCGGTATGAGGAGCGGGACGGGAGGTAAGGGTAAACTTAGAATGAACGCGTAGTACCTTTGGTGTTACTGATATCCATGGATGTTTGTAATATCGTAGATAGCTTGTCTGACTGTTGTATTTTGACGAACTTGTTTATGTTTTAAGACTCTTTCTTTTTTAACCGACTTCAAAAAAAGGAGGAGGTTCGACTGTATTTTTTTTTATGTTTGTTACCTCAGAACTTTCGAGTGGGTGAATTGATTTTGATGATTGTTTTTTAAACGAAAGCTGGTGCTTGTCATGTGGTCCCACTTAAATTTTATTGAGATCTGACAATGGCACCCATGAGAAAACCATATAAGTCTTAAATTTGCATTAAGTATGTGCGCGAAAAATGGACGAATAACTCAATATCACGCCAACCGATTTCGACGATTCTTCTTTTAATCGAAAGCAGGTGCTTGTCATGTGGTCCCACATAAATTTGAACTAGATCTCATAAGTAGTTTTTTGCGTAATTTTGAAGTTGGTTATTTTTTGTTAGTAAAATTTAGATAATTCTTTTGTATTCTTTCTTGGACAGCAATGCATTGGAATTTTGTAATACCTTTGGCGTTGCTGGTATCCATGGAAGTACCTACCACTAGAGTAGACGGCTCATCTGACCTTGTCCTTGTCCCTTTATTCTTCTATAATTGAGAAGTTTTGTGATGTTGTAAATACGATAGTAAACGTAATGTGAACCGAAAAAAGATCAAAACAAATAAATAACTATCTTAGTTTCTTCAACCCCTAATATCTGGAACTACTCTACTGCTTCGCAGTTTGGTAGATATGTAAAGCATGAAATTGTACTTTTGTTTAAATAAATAAATAAATTAATTAATACTAATAACTGAGATATTTATTTACTTATTTTAATCTTTAGGGTATAGGGTACTATAAATGGCTGGGATATTACTATAATATTTTCGACTACCGGTGATTCATTCGTCATTGGACTTATCTATCCGAGATCGTCTGATAATAAAACCTGATATTTCTAGAATCAAAATGTAAAAATAACTCTGCTAAAAGTGTAAGTTGTACTAGACAGTAGTTAACACGCTTCAAATTTCCACTAAACTGTATAGTAGCTAGTACCTAAATAATGTACCTACTGGGCTATTTTACGATTGTTTGAAGTTCAAACCTTCTGTAATGTTCGATGCAACGCCCACCCGTATGTGTTCTCACACAATTTCTCATCACGAACTGAACGTTGATTGCAGTAAACTTTACTACTTTGCAGGTAACTAAATAGCAATCATTTGAATAGGTACAATGTAATTCTCTTACGTTTTGTCTTTATTATTTTTTGTATTGTTTACCAATAAAATAAACTCGAAAAGCGGTAAAAAAACTCCCAAGGCGAATTTTTTCTGCGCTACGGTTACATAGAAAACTTATATCTATATATTTATCTGACTTACTTATAAGCAAGTTAGTAAGCACGTAACTACTAACAATAGAAGTAGGTATCTAAGTGAAAAATAGGTTAGAGTTCGTCTTTAATGTTATTATGAAGAAATAATAACGTTAAATAAAATATCGCATTATTATTATTAGGTGCGTGGTCTTATAGGAATAACTATATTATCTAGATCTACCTACATATTAATAACCAATAATATACCTAAAAATAAAAAAGAAATCCTTCAAAATAAAATTTTCGCACCATTACCGTAATTTTGGTCCGCTATAAAAACCAAACTAATTCAAGCTATTTGGGATTCAAACAGCGGATGTAAGAGGGGACAAAATGGCGGACTTCCAGGAGAATAAATTTTAAAACAAATCCCAACTTTCACCAAACAAGTGAGTGAAAACAAAACAAAAGATTTACGTGTAAACTTTTATAAAGCTTAGAATTAGTTACTCGTATTCAAATGAGGCGAGTTCTGTCTGTTCTCAGATGTTTTAACAATTAGCCTTGCAAACAATGACTCTCAGGTTTTGGTGGTTGCGTTCTCTCTAGAATAATACTTTAATTATTACAAATATAAATACAGGTCAGTTGGGTATATAATAGTATTTTAGAATTAATATATAGTATGCCCTCCGCAATCCGCTAAGGCATGAAAATTTCATTTTATTTATTGAAGTTATACTTCATAAAGGGTGTTTGGAAAAAAATTTGACAGTAACATTACGATGCGACAGCCAAAAAGCGACATGACGAAGGTGCATTATACTAGGCGCACAGCATTTGCTGAAGTTACTTTTAAATAATTTTTATTATAGACGAGTAACCGCCCTCGCTTTGCTTCGGTTTTCTTATTTTTTTTTTACACCTTGGGTTACATTATTGGAGTTTTATTAAGGATCCCTAATTTTTTTGAAAATATAATATAGCCTATGTCACCCGGGGATAGTGTAGCTTCCCAACAGTGAAAGATTTTTTCAAATCGGTTCAGTAGTTTCGGAGCCTATCCAATGCAAACAAAAAATCAAGTCTTTCCTCTTTATATATTGGTATAGATTACATTACTACATAGGTATAAACAATTAAAGTCATTATTACAATAACACTTGTCAAATTACATTTAAAAAATACAATATAATAAAAAATCTTAAATACAATATATTAAGATGATTACATGTTATTCTTCAAATTTGTCTAAATTCGTATTGAAAACCATATCTATATTCTTATTAAAAAATAATTTATTCATCGAACACAGGAAAGCCAATTTTGGCGCGAACTTTTAATTCCTACTTCCAATAAAGTCGTCAAAGCGCCATCGAAAATAATTTCGATTCTACTAATTACATTTTGTCGTAGATTGTACGCTTGAGGCGAGAAATCTCTTAATTTTGTGAGCGTTCTACTCTTAAAATTGTTAGCGCTTTCTTGTGAAGTATAAAAGGACATAAACTTCATCTTTCGTGATTGCTAAAACACATTATCTAATATATAAAAATCTCGTGTCACGGATTTTTATGAAATTTTTGGTGTATATTTGGTAGATATGAGAATATTAAGTTAATATTAGTCTACTTTGCAACAATCCGCGGTTAACATGTATGATGGCATATACTTTAAGACATGCGTTGCTTGAAGTCATAGAATATTTATGTAAATGCTAGCATATTTTGAATAAAAGGCGGATTACAATTTATAACTTAATCTTTGGAATAACGTGTTTCTCGGGAATAAGTAGATATTAAAATTATTTGTTATTTTTGTCTACTCATACGTTTTCCGATTATTCCACTAAACTCACTACAATGACTAATATACCTAAGAAGTTTGAACTTTGTGACATATTGTCACATCAATTCTAAATTTATGTGAAACTAACATAAAACTGTATAATCATTTAAATTCTTTCGATTTATGTCTCTATTAGTCAGCGTCTTAATAAATGAGGCAGCTTAAAATTCTTAGAATCACAAAACAAATAAAAATATTTTAATTTGACCCTTGAATTCTAATCTATATATATAAAATTGAAAAGCGACACACCGCTGATTAAACAAAAAATCTCAGAAACTACCGAACCGATTAAGATGAAATTTGGCAGGGAGATAGTTTCTGCTAAGGAGACGTCCACTAAGAACGGATTTTTGGAAATTCATCCCCTAAGGGGTAAAAATACGGGTTAGAAGTCACTTTCATACAAACCAACTTTGTCAGTTTTAGATTTATAAATTTGAAATTGTTTATGTAAGTTTATAGTAATAAACAAAAGTTAACTTTAACACATTTTTTTTGAAAATCATCCCTTAAAGGGTTAATTTATCGGATTGATCTTAGTACGCAACTTCGTCATTTTTAAAGTTAAAAACATGAAAATTTATATATTAGTTCAAGATTAGAAGCGAAATTTAAAAGTTATGTGTTTTTTTGGAAAACCAACCCCTAAAGGGTTGAATAAGGTTGCGCAATTTAGTATGGGAACTTCGTCAGTTTTGAAGTAAGAAAGGTGAAAATTTGTATATAAGCTTATAGTTAGACAAAAAAAATAACTGCATCACTGTTTTCTCGAAATTCATCCCCTAAAAATAGGGGTTGGAAGGCTTTTACATATAAATCAGCTTCGTCAGTTTTAGAGTTATAAATACGAAATTTTTTATGTATGTTTATAGTAATAAACAAAAGTTAACTTCAACAATTTTTTTTGGAAAATCATCTCTTAAAGGGTTAATTTCTTGGATGGAACTTAGTACGCAACTTCGTCATTTTTGGAGTTAAAAACATGAAAATTTATATATTAGTGCAAAATTAGAAACAAAATTTAAAGGTTATGTGTTTATTGGGAAAATCAACCCCTAAAGGGTTGAACAAGGTTGTGAAAGTTAGTATGGGAACTTCGTCAGTTTTGAAGTAAGAAGGGTGAAAATTTGTATATAAGCTTATAGTTAGACACAAAAAATAACTGTATTACTGTTTCCTCGAAATTCATCCCCTAAAAATAGGGGTTAGAAGTCATTTACATACAAATCAACTTCGTCAGCTTTAGTTGCAAATATGAAAATTTTAATGTATGTTTATTATTATGAACAAAAGCTAAAATTAAGCTGAAAATCATCCCTTAAAGGGTTACTCTAGGGGATGGAACTTACTACGCAACTTCGTCATTTTTGAAGTTGAAAACATAAAAAATTTATAAGTATATTATCTCAAGATTAGAAACAATTAGTAATGTGTTTTTTTGGAAAATCCTCCCCTGAAGGGTTAATTAATTAGGGAGTGCAAGTTAGTATGGCAACTTCGTCAGTTTTGAAGTAAAAAGGATAAAAATTTGTATATAAGCTTATAGTTACACACAAAAACTAACTGTATCACGGTTTTCTCGAAATTCATCCCAATAAGGGGTAATACTAAGGGGTTGTAAATATTTAAGAAACTACGTTAATTGTGACAGTTTTTTTGGAATTTCATCCCCTAAGAGGTAAATAAAGAGGTTACAAGTTTTTCCAGAACTTTGTCAATTTCAAACTCAGAAATATGAAAATCAATATGTAAGCTTAAAGTGAGAAACAAAAAAAATGTGTAGAGAACTTTATGGACGGGAGCAGGAGAGGGAGAGGGAGAGGGAGAGGGAGAGGGAGATGGAGAGAGAGGGAGAGGGAGGGAGAGAGAGGGAGAGGGAGGGAGAGAGAGGGGCAGGGTCAGAAAGCGGGAGAGGGCCCGGGAGCGGGAGAGAGAGGAACAGGGCGCGGGAGAGGGAGAGGGACAGGAAGCGGGATAGGGCCCGGGAGCGGGATAGGGAGGGGGAGAGGGAGAAAAAAGGACAGGCGCATTATTGTATGTTTGTCTGTCCGGGCATCACATGAAAACCCTTGAACTGAATTCGACGGAAATTAATTAAGTTTTCCCAGGAAACAAGATGAAACTTAGTATGGAATATTTTAAAATACCAACGTCTTACTTTAAATCTGAAACAAATGTTCTTCATTTAATTGATGGAATACATGTTTTCGAGTTTTTCAATCCGTTCCCGGAGGAATGCTTTGTGATTGTATCGTAAGGTTTCAGTATATAAATTCCTAAATATAAGTACTTCAATATAAATTAATCTGTTTTTAAATTTTCTTCTGCAAGGGGTACAAATATGATAAGCATAATTTCCGCATGCGAAGCTGCGGGCAACAGCTAGTATATTATATTTTAAGAATATTGATTTAATACACATGTAAGATTTTCTTTAATTGCCTTTTACTGGTAAGAAATCTTGCAGAGTATCATGTATGTCCATAGACTTAAATATATACATATACATATAGGTATGGTATATACATACATATAAGTCAATGTGTATGTCATTGTATCATCAAGAAATTTATCATGAAATGAAAGGATGAAATTTTATCCCCAAGTCAAAGAAAAATTTGGCAAAGCTTGTAGTATGTAAATATACTGCTGAAGATACTAGTTTATTATCTTCCTGAATTGCGTACTAAATTATTCAATCTTTCCACATATAAAAAGCGCTTGTCGTAAAAAGACATTGTCTCCCAACTTACAGGAAAAAAATGTTTTTTCTGTTTGGATTTTTCATTGAAACTGCAGCAGTTAACTTGTGCATCTTTGTTTTCGATAAAACTCGACAAATAGTTGATGAATTGACTTAAAATTTTTATATATAAAATGTATTTTTTATGTTAAAAAAATAATAATACATATCACACTAATATTATAATGTGAATGTAAGTTTGTTTGTTACGCTTTCACGCGAAAACTACTTAACCGATTTGGCTGTTTGGAATGGAGGTAGCCTATTCCCTGGATTAAAACATAGGCTACTTTTTATCCCGGAAAAGTTCAGGGTACCCGCGGGATTTGTAAAAATCGATCTTTACCACGTACGAAGCCGCAGGCAACAGCTAGTAAATTAATAAAACATACTTTTTTCAATATAATAGGAATAATGTTGGTAATTGCTTTGTACCCTTACACAGAACAGATTTAGTACATACCAAGAAAGTGATAAACCTTAAAACCAGAATTGCTTAAGGTTACTGGTTGATCTATTAAGATCGATAATTTAAACTACATTTTAATGTCTAAATCCAATGTAGACAAGCAATAAAATGACTTTTATCAAGCGATCGTTCCAAATAAACCAAAATTCAGCAATCGTATCAAATACCATAGATACACACGTGTGACTATGTGTGCAACTATGTGACTGAGTGACATTTTGAAATGGTCACTCAGTCACATAGTTCATGTATTGTTTGAATTGTTCCACTGTTTATTTTCTACCATAACACAACTAAAATGTTATTGTTTCTAAATTATTGTCCTTAACTTTCACCATATTCGTCGTCTATTGACCAAAGTATTTTAGTGTTTTCCAATACCGTAAATAACGTATTTTATATCGAAAAATCACAAGGTTCAAACAGTAAATGGTTCAAATTTGACCTCACGGTAGGTGGCGCGGGCGTCATAGGGTTCGGCTAAGGTTCGTGTCTCACTGTTGGATACGAGAGGTGATTTGTGTTAGGGTAAGATCGGTTAACCGTGCTTTTGGCTAAGGTTTTGTTCATATTTTAAATAATCCGAACAAAAATAATAATCCTAAATCAAACTTCACATTAGCCGTTTTAAATGTTTTTTATTTTTTATTTTTTCGTTTTAACAACGTGTCAGTAATTTACATTTGACTGTTGTCAGAGGAAAGTCCAAGTGGGGTTTATAGATCTCAACCTGAGCATGTCAAAACCTGACTACGATTAGTTGAATCTCAATCCGGTATTTTTATGTAATGGAATAGTTACTAAAACGATGATAAAAAGCAACTATGCTAAGCAAAACGTTTGAAATTTTCCTTTCTATAAAAAAAAACTTCAGAAAAAAAATGTGTAAAACATTTAAGTTTTCGTTTAAAATACTATAAAAAGAATGTTGAAAATAATCAAGTTTATTCATCAACTGTTGTTAGAGATTGATAAAAGTTTATTTTATAGATATAAAAAAATCTTTAAATTAAAAAAAACTGTATTTCAAGGTAAAAAAAATGCAATCGCGACCAAAATCGTTCATCTCTTACCCACTCATACTGTAACCTGCGTGACTAACCATAATGTTAACTACATATTACTTAGCATATTAATTGACCACCAAAACTAAAGTCGCCGTTAACATTACGTGCTAGCGTGAAATTATTATATTAGCTATTCATTAGACCAATTTGTAGTCATTGATTTTGCATTAATTTAATATCATCTTTTCGTGTAATATAGTGATTAACACATCAAGCTTGGTACCTATCTTGTAACAGTGCGAAGGTTAAAATACTACTGATAATAAATTCCTGTTTAATGTATAAAATCTCCATATAAAATGCATATATTATTACTTTATTCGTGAATTCGTAAATGATAATAAATAATCAGTGTTTGTTTAACAGACGGGTGATAATGATAGATACGGGTGAGGCCGCCAAAAATGCTTATTTTGATGAAAGACAGCGTCCTTCAATTTGAAAAAAGTGTTAGGTGATTTAAAGATACTTAGGGCTTGTTTCACAATCTTCAAGTAAGTCCGAAGTAAGCTATTCGTTGGTTAAGTTGACATTTCGTGTATGTAAAATGACACTGTAACGTCACTTTAACCGGCGAATAGCTTATTCAGGACTCTACTTGAAGATTGTGAAACAAGCCCTTACTGTCTACTTTTGCTTTCATCGACACATTGTCTAAAGCAAAGCAAAGCAACAACCCATAATTGTCCCACTGCTGGGCTCGGGGTCTCCTCTCACAATGTGAAGGGTACAGGCTATAGTCTACCACGCTGGCCAAGTGCAGATTGGTAGACTTCACACACCTTTGAGAACTTCATGGCGAACTCTCCGGTGTGCAGGTTTCCTCACGATGTTTTCCCTCACCAAAGCAAGTGATAATTAACTTGTAATACGCACTTATATGTGAAAATTAGAGGTGCGTGCCAGGATTTGATCGGGTCCCTGCGTTCGGGAGACCAACGCTGACCGCTAGGCTATCACTGCTATTACAGACAGATTAAATAGTAAATAATTATGATCTTTTCATAGGAGCTCTTAATTACGAAACTTGCGAATAGGTATATTATGAATAGCACCGTAAATTGAGTATCCTTTGAAAAGTACTACTGTTACGTTACTTTTTCTATACTTATATATCGCACCCTTAGAATGAAAGTGACCTAACTCAAAATTCCTGTAATTTCTGTTTTTGCTATAAACTTACCTTAAAATGCGTACCCTAAAACCCTGTGATGAAAAAGAGCTCAAATTATGAGTAAGAAAAGGACAACCTAATAATCAGTCACTTTCATTGATCGCTCTATTCATCGATATATACTTTTTTGAAATCTTTCTTGCTCATTTCCCACAAATTACAATTTTTGAGTTAGGTCACTCTCATTCTAAGGGTGCGATATATGGTAACGTAAGCTTTTACATTATAAGAGACCAATTTGATGGCCTTACGTAGGTACTACTATATTATATTACAGTATATTATGTACTAAAAATCTGAGTTATCCGAGTATCCGAGCAAATTATCAGACAAGCCTGAACGAACTTTAGCAACTCCAAAGACATCACCAACACGTTGTTCAAAAAGTCGAGAACTCCGGTTAATTCGAAAAGTAACTATCTTAGGTTGAATATTTCATAGTTAGAATACCCGACTTGGAGTCGAACCCCAGACTCGCTCGGCAAACACTACAGAACGTAACAACAAAGGAGCGATGATTAATATAGTTCTTAATGGATAAAGTGAAGATATTTTCTAGTATAATATAACTAAGGTTAAATAGGTTAAGTATCGGGAGTTCATCGTTTCTCTACTTCCGGTAGTCTGGACGGCGCACCGAGATAAATGAGATCCAAAAATAAAAGATAAATGAGATTTACTTCGTATCATTATAATTAGTGCTTCATAATTTCAATAATATTTCTTAAGTAAAGATTGTCGATGTTTGTTGTTGAAGATAAATCTTGAGAAATAAATATCAATAGACTAGCGCTCTGTTCGCGGCTTTGCCCGCTTTTTCGGGGATATTAAATACCCCATATCCTATTCCAGATCATGGTCTACCTGTGTGCTAAATTTCATTAAAAACCGTCCTTTGTGCTAAATTTCATGAAATAGCGTGAAAGAGTCACATTAAACATCCATATATCTTCACAAACTTTCAAATTCATTTTCACTTAGGTACATCTATAACACGGACCTGAAAAAAAGACAGACGTAACCTCGTCTAATCGAGAGTGAAGCATAGCAATGGCCGCCCGCTTACAATGTGTGCGTAATTTTTGATTCGCGATTGAAGCAGTGAAGTGTCAATGTGTGGGTGTGTGTACTTGTACGAATAGAGAGTTGGTATTACCATGGGTGCTTCACTGAATTTGTTGTTGGGATTACGTCCGTCTTTTTTTTAGGTCCGTGACCAATAAGAATCTTATCTAAATTATAGTAGATAGCTGTTACCCGCGACTTCGTTCGCGTGGTATTTAACAAAAAAGTTATTGTTCTTTTTTGTAAAACTACTTATTTTTTCTCTAAAATAAAAGTAGCCTAAGTTACTCCTTGTTACATCAGCTATCTGCCAGTGAAAGTCCCGTCAAAATCGGTCCATCTATTTCAGAAATTAGACGGAACAAACAGACAGACAGACAAAAATTGTAAAAAATGTTGTTTGGTATATGTACCGTGTATACATCCAAATGCACTTAGTAAAAAGCGGTTATTTTAATATTACAAACAGACACTCCAATTTTATTTATTTGTATAGATTCAAAATTATACAAGCAGCCATAGATGCCGTTACAAACAGCTATTTACCTTAGATGCCAGTACAGTTGAATAGACGGCCAGCGACGTCATCAAGCCAGCTAAATGGCAAAGGACGTGTGTAGACAGATGATAGTGTTGCTCTTCGCTGAAGTCTGGCTCCAGTGCTCGCGGGCGTATTTCATTAATAATATTCTACATTTTATATGAAAACTAGCTGCCTGGACGGACTTCGTTCTGTCAAAAGTTTTTTGATTAAAACCTTCCGTGTGCTACAAGGGAGATGAAAGCTATCCTATCTTTCAAGTTGGATCAAACTGCACACGGTGTGCAAATTTGATTAAAATTGGTTGAGTAGTTTAGGAGTCCATCGCGGACAAACAACGTGACACGTAATTTATATATATTATGATAACCGACAAATAGCTGGCGACCCACCTGATGGTAAGTGGCTATCGTCGCTCATGGATATCAAAGGCATCACTGATGCGTTGCCGGCCAAGAAAGAGAGAGAAAAAAAAGAATCCTACCAATATGTGAAAGTTTGGTTGTTATAAAAGCAGCAAACAAAAAGTAATTATGTGATGACAATCATTCCAAATATTATTCCTCTTAAAGTGCACATGTAAATTGTACGTATCGTATAGGTAAGTATTAAGTAGTAATTACATTTTAATTTCTTATTTCGTATTTTCTTTATACTCAGAAAATTTTTCGCTACATGTGAAGCCTCGCCCACTATCGAGGACGCCTCACACAGTTACTGCACAGCCACAGACTTCCCTTGAATATGAATACAGGACGGAATGAACTTAGAATACATTTATCAAAGACTGGATTGTTTACTAATTACCTATAATATACATACACTCTGCTGACTCGGCAAACGTTGTTGTGCCTAAAATTTAGGGGTGAACCACCCTTAACATTTAGGGGGATGAAAAATAGATGTTGTCCGATTCTCCACCCTAGCCGATATACATGCTAAGATTCACAAAAATCGGTCGAGCTGTTTCGGAGGAGTTCAACTTATAAAACCGTGACACGAGAATTTTATATTAGATCTTAACATGTATAAATTACGTTTCACGTTGTTTGTCCGCGATGGACTCCTAACTTAACCGATTTTAATCTTTGCACACCGTGTGCAGGTTGATCCAACTTGAAAGATCTATCCTAGACGGAAGGTTTTAATAAAAAAAAAACTTTTGACAGAACGAAGTCTGTCCGGGCAGCTAGTAGCTATATAAAAGAAAACACTGACTGACTGATTGACAGCGCATCCAAAACCGTAGGGTCTAGAAGCATGAAATTTTGCACTAAGCTTGCAGTACGTAAGGACGCAAAGGGATTTTTAAAAATTCCTATCTTAAAGGCACGGACGTAAAAAAAAACGGACGTAATCCCAAGAACAAATTCAGTGAAGCACCCATAGTAATACCAACTCTGTATTCGTACAAGTACACACACCCACACATTGACACCATACTGCTATGACATTGACACCATCGCGAATCAAAAATTACAAAATTACGCACACATGGTAAGCGAGCTGTCATTGCTATGCTTCACAAATGCGTGACAAATATAATTTTAGCAAGTGAAGCTGCGTAGGATAATGATACATTATTAACAAACTGCTAATGATAATAAACTATCTAACCAAACCTAACGCTTCGTTTTGTAATTTGAAATTATTTTTATGAGCTTAGATCATAAATACCAAGATGATATTACATACAATTATAAAACCTCTCCCATTTGCAGCACAAAAGATGACTTATTCGTATTCCTCTAAAATTCTCGTTGCAAAAAGCAAGAAACTCCCCAATCGTCCGACCACTCAAATGCACCCTACATCGAGGACTAAAACACTTTCAAGCGAGCACCGCTAACATTGATTTACGTGGGTCTATTCACTCGTAATTGCCCTACGGAGCCAGAGTGGACGTGCGTCCTCTTCACTTGGATTATAAAATACCAAAAAACGACCAGTGACAGTCCTTTCGCATTTATACCAAGTTATACGTATACTAGTATGGCTGAGGCTTTGTCGGCCGAAATTTAGGCTTTTATCACCTTATTTTAGGGGATGAACTTTAAACAAAACAACTCCAACGAATGCTCTGCGCCTAGTATCACGCATCTTCATCATGTCGCATTTTGGCTGTCGCATCGTAATAACTTCAAAAATGCGACGACTCCTGTGGCGCAGTGGTTACCATGCCGGATCACCGCACCAAGGATCCTGGGTTCGATTCCCAGCAAGGCAGAATTTTGAATTGGCTTCAACCCATTAACTGCCCACTACTGAGCACGGGTCTCTCCTCTTGAGGAGGCCTAGAGCATACTCCACCACGCTGCTCCAGTAAGAATTGGTGGAGGGGTTAGTGGCCAACACAATTGTCGGAAGTTTTCATGCCGCCCGAGGACCTTCGACATGGCTTAATGACTGTTATTTTACGATAACAACCGGGACCGACGGCTAAACGTGCCCTCCGAAGCACGGAAGCGCTCAAGAAATTTTTGCCACTAGCGGTCACCCATTCAACTACCGACCGCGCCCGCTGTTGCTTAAGGCGCGGTATGACTACGATTTAAAAACGTTGATTTCACTCACACAGCCGCATATCTGCGCTAATCTAATGTTACATTTACGTGACGCTGAATAGGGTTCAAAATTGCAGAGCATATTTTTGCTAACAATGTAACTAGATTGCGAATAAACATTTAATTTGAGGGTTTTCCTTAGGTTATTCAAAATATACACATTAAATTCAATATCTGTCCGGTTTAAGTTTTAATAAAACCATGTACGTATTATATTCTCAAAAAAAATATGTTATTACCGCTGAAAATACAGAGAACTTCGACGATTAAGTTTATTTTTGTATAGCAAATTACGATTTTTTATTGGGAATATCAAACAACTATTTAATATTCTATGCCATCAAAAACAAAACTTGTAAAAAAAACCAAGTCTCGCAACTCAGTTCTTCTACCGTAAAAAGTTGTGAGATCCATGTAATACCAAGTCGGTTAATTTATTCAGTTCCTACTTAAGGGTCCTTCTGTCTTAAGTTATTACGTAATTAGCTAACCTAACAAGTAACAACATCTTATAGTGACCATATTATCAATATTAAAAATCTTGTATGTTTTAAATAAATAGATCGACTTGACCATCGCATGAAAACATAATGTATCTCACAAGTAATATCTACATATTATATTAAATTTGATTGTTTAGTGCGATTGCCAAGTCAATCTAATTAATTTAAAACATAAAATATTTTTAATATTGATAATATGGTCACTATAAGATGTTGTTACTTGTGAGGTTAGCTAATTACGTAATAACTTAAGACAGAAGGACCCTTAAGTGGGAACTGAATAAATTAACCGACTTGGTATTACATGGATCTCACAACTTTTTACGGTAGAAGAACTGAGTTGCGAGACTTGGTTTTTTTTACAAGTTTTGTTTTTGATGGCATCTCATTTCTTTTTGTAGATAGTTCTACTTTTTTTCCTTTTACAAGTTACCTTTGAACATAATTATATCTAGGTACCTATCTACACCTATTACTCCATTATAATTATTATATACAGGTACACTGATTCATTCACTGCAAATGTTACTTTGTTATACAGGTACAGTGATTCATTAACTGCAAATGTAACTTTGTAATCCTATATATTTATATGGGATTACAAAGTTATTTATGCAGTTGATGTATCTAGAAAACTGGACCAAAATTGCAAAATATTTTAGTTTTTCCTTGATCTATACACTAAACACTAATTGTGTTCCAAATTTGAAGCTTCTATGTCTTCTAGAAGTGCCTTAGAGTTTTGATGATCGGTCAGTCAGTCAGTGAGTGACGAAATTAAGAAACTTTGACTAGTTATAATTCTTAAATTACTGGTTCAAATTGAATGAAATTTAAAATATACCGTGTTTATACAATGCCTGCTTGGTTACTAAAAATTCAGGCTTCTAACTTAATCCACAACGAAGTTATGGGGGGTCGAAAATGGCCTGAATTGCTTCGAGAAAAGGATGGTACGGCCGTGCCGCTTTTTTGCTCGACTTGGCGGGGGCACTGCCGTGCCCCCAGATTCGGTTAACATTTTTCTTTAGACCTTTTTCTATGCTCTGTATTTTTTGCGTGCGATATTTTCATTGGGTTTCCTCGTACTCAAGCACCAAAGAAACCCAGTTTTGTGAATATTGAGATCACACCGCGCCTTAACTTTGTCGATCGCTTAGGATTGACGTAAGCCGCCGGGCTATGAGCGCTTCTTTGAAATTTGAATGATGAGTTTGAATTTCTGTTCTCGGTCTGGGTGTGAGTGTTCTTGTCTCTGTGTATTGTCCATGGCACCCACGACACAGGGACTCCTAGTGTGGGGCTATGAGTGTGAAGCGTTATTTATTATTAAAAAAATTCTAGTACTTCCCAAGACTATGCAGAGAACATATGTAGGGTATAGGAAACTCTTTACAAAGTTTCATGTTTCTAGATCACTGGTTCTGGCGTTGTCTGTCAGTCACAAACGTTTTCTAGATGACATGGAATTGTTGATATTTTTGTATGAATTACAAGTATCCATCAATATTAAACCCATTACAAAAAAGAGCCATTTCGACGGGATATCAGACAAAGACCCCTTTGAATTTTATTGGCCCAAATATTCCGTAATGTCTAATGGAACACATGGGGCAAGGTAAGGCATACTTACCTAAATATTTCGCTGAAAGGCTGTGGAAAGATACAGGTGCGCTGTTCAAAGGTTGCCTTTTAATGTGTTGATTGAGGCATTTCACGGATAAAACACTGGAGGGATACAACGAGGGTGCCCAACCGACCCGCGGGACGTTCCGTTACCAGGGCACTTGAAAACTAACTGTCCCGCTTTTAATTACTGGTTATGAATGATTTGCTTCTTGATATTCGACCCGAGCTATTCAACACAGGCTTAGCATTTCCGGGACAATTCCACTAGGATCTCTATGGTCTTTCTAATTACTGGACTAACCTCAGATGAAGGAAATTTCCTTCATCTGAGGGACTAACTAAACTGTTATGTCATTATTTCTCCGTGGGGTCCGCCTGGATAGCTACCACCCTCTTCCATGTGTCAATCGCCAGACTCGTCGTGTTAAGGCTAGGAGCTTGAGAGTTGGTTCTTTCTGTCTCTTTCTATCTTTTTCTCTTTTTTTTTTGGTCGGACACGCATCAGTTTTGCTTTTGTTGTTGCTGACATCCATGGGCTAATTACGTTAACGACAGCCGTAGGACTTAAAAAAAACCAAAGTTTTCTAATACTATTTAATTAATTAATTTAAAATTACAATTTAAATAATTATAAAGAGACAATACAGTACAATTCTGGTATCTGATATTGAATGTTAATTCTTGAAATTACATTAATAAGGAAAATTCGCAATAACAATTTATCTGGGGCACACGTGTACTGACAGTGCAGATCGGTGCGCGGCATCAGCGATCCTCTAATAGGCTAGGGCTGTAACACCTCCACCCCCAGAGCAGCAACTATTTGAGAATCTTGAGCGAAAATGTTGCTGGAATCGGTTCACTCGTATCGGTTCCACCAGGAGCTGCATCTATGGGCTCCTTGCTCGTCCTTGAAGTTTCCTCTGAAGTAGTGGTGCCTGGTCTGGTTCGTTGCAGGTACCGACGAATAAAGATAGCGGTGGCGACTGTTAATGCACCAATTACAACGGCATATAGGGGAAGCGTTGTATGGTACAATGCCGGGTCTGTATTACTCAGTTCAATTGGTTTCTGCAAGAATATTCTGTCCTCCAAGTTATGTAAGTTCTTAAGATTGATCGTATTGAGAGTTATTTCAGGAGTATTGCGATCTTCTATGGCGACGTAGTTATTTAAGACTTCAGTAATTTTCAGCGGTTGACCTTTCACTTCATCATTGATGTTAATAATCGTAAGTGTATCTGTGCGAAGTGAACACCCATATGGAATAGTGGCGAGATAGCTTCCGGATAGTGATAGATATTCGTCGCGCCCACAGCGTAATTCGACTTTCGTAGGTCGTGGAAAGATGAGAGTATAGTGCCGGTCGTCCAGTCGCTCCATAGCTTCGTTTGTGAAGGATATTATTGTAGGGTTGCACGATTTCTCTATTCGTTGGTTAGCGATGATATTTTGGATGCAATCGGGGTGATTTCTTGGTTGCAAGTTGCCTTTTTCCTCGCAGAGAAGTTGAAGACCAAACTTCGGGCATTCAGCCTCCATGTACATAAAAGATTTTCCATTGGTTGCCACAAAAGGGTATGGTGGTAAAAAGGTCTGTTGGTATTTGTTAGGGACAACGGAGACACGGAATAATTCAAATGTATCGGGGGATATAATGGGGAATTTAAATATAATTACCAATCTTTTACCACTAAAATAACTACCAGGTCTAATGATATCGTAGTATTCTCTCATGTCTGCATCCACTACTTCTTTATTACCATAAATTTCCTTAAGTCTAGTTGTCATATTCTCTAAGTTAGCTAACCCTAACATGCTATGATGTGTGCTCGATGCACGAATAAAAGCTAGCATATTTTCTAATCTAATTAACTCTAAATACAAATCTTCAACGTTCTCGCTAATAATTGCTAAAAGCTGTGCGAATTTTGCAAACTTTATTTCCGAAATATATCCTTTATCCAAAATTAATTTAAAGGTATCATTTATTTTATTCTGATTATCTACTAGAGTTGTTATTAATTGTGTATGTTGGGTCATCCAGGCTTTATTCAAACTAATATGGTTATTGAATTCAGATAAAAGTTTTTGTTCATTACTCTCTAATATTTTAATTGCATTATTATAGTTTACAGCATCTGAATGATCCAAGTTTCCAGTTAAACTTTTTATGAAAGATCCAAGTCCATCAAAAAGTCCTCTTTTGGAACGATTGGGCATTAAGGTTTTTAGTTGAGAATTGATTTTGTTAAGTTTAGAAGTCAGATAGTCTATTTGGAGTTCATATATTGCCAAGGTATTATTATCTAGTTCGGCTCTAAAATAATCTAATTGGTTATTAATGGAATCGAGATGTCTTTCTAAGTCCGAGAGTTCTATATATTGTATAAAGGAATGGTAATGAGTAATGAGTTTGGCTTGACCAAGTTTGAAGGGGAGAAGTCCAGGTCCATCGTCCAGTGATTCAAGTCTTATCTCGCTCGCCATTGTCAGGTGAATCGCTAGGAGTACCAGTCGAAACCTGTAATAATTTAGACTTCTTAGGGGCACGCTTAAGGCGGGATTTGGCGACGGGTCCTTTCTTTTTGGAGGTATATATATGTATGGGGAGGTCAGCAAGAACAGTGTCTTGTGTATAACGTGGTGCTAATTTTTGCCTCTTGGCTAAGGGATTCTTAACAAAGACTTGTTGGTCAGGTTGGTATTCAACTTCTGGCTCGCGGTTTTTATTTCGGTTAGTCATTAAATTAGTTCGGTCAATTGTCGTAGATTCGTTAATTAAATCATATACCGTCTTCATTTGATCCCGATGTGTCAAAATATACTGTTGCATTAGATGTTCATTAATATCGATGTCTAATGGGTCTCTTGGGTCAAAATGTCCTCTAATTATATCATGGGGTCTACACTTGGTAAAACTGTGTACTGAACTGTTGTAGGCTAATATAGCATAGGGTATTAGATTGATAGTCGGTTCGTCTTTCTGTTTTAGTCGGAGTATTCGTAAATGTTCAAGTAGAGTCGAGTGAAATCTTTCTATAATGCCATTGTCATTGGGGGAATGAGCTAAAGTCCTGTGGTGGTTAATTCTATGTAGTCTTATAAATTCAGCAAAGAGTTGATTTGTGAATTCCGTACCATTGTCTGTCACTATAGTTAGGGGTAACCCATGGTGCGTACAATAGGTTAGTAGTGCTTGTAAAATACTGACTGCTGTACCATCACGCAAATGGTAGGCCTGTCCGTATTTCGAGAAAGAGTCTACAAAGGTTATGTATTTCTCGTTCATAGCGGTAAATAAGTCGAGGTGGACAATTTCAAATGGTTTAGTGGCTGGTGGTACAATGTTAAATTGAGGTCTTATAGGGTTTCTATCGTATTTCGTCTGTCCACATATAGTGCATTCGTTAATGTACTTAGTGATTTCCTCCCTCATCTTGGGCCAGTAATAGCGACGGGACAGAGCTAGATAACATTCATTTATTCCCCTATGGTTTGTCTTTCCTTCGTGGTAATGTCTAATTATTTCCTGCTGTCTTAAATACTCTTTCACATCCTCTAACTCGGTTTTTGTCAAAACTAAATTCATAGATGAGCTTTTGAAACATCTTTGTAGAATTGGTATAATAGAATACATGCCTAATGGTGGGGTAATCTTAAGGGCGGTTTTTACTTTGGGGTTTACATATTCTTTAATGGCATTAACTACGTCCTGCTCTAATGTTGATTCGGATAGTTGTATGTGGGTCCGTGTATGAGTGTCAAAAGGTTTTGTCACAGTTGTTCGTCTTTTAATGTCACCTACAATTGTAAAGCAGATCTGCCTGTGAAATTTGTTGAGGGGTTCGTCAGTTATGGGTATCTCAAGAATGGGGTCCTCTGCTGATGTATGTATGGTGGCAGTTGAAGACCCTGGTGGTTCAGGTACTACTGAAGTGTCTATACCACACTCTTGAAGGAGGGATTCTATCTCTTCGTTGTTAATCTGAATTCGAGAGAGAGCATCCGCATTGGTATTACATTTTCCCTTTTTATAAATTACAGTATAGTCGTATTCACTTAGTTTTAGTCGCCATCTAGTCAGTCTGGAGTTAGGCTCCTTTAAGTTCATAATCCATTGTAGGGGCTTGTGGTCTGTAAGAATTTTGAATCTACGGCCAAATAGGTAGGGTCTAAAATACTTAGTGGCCCATACTATTGCTAAAAGTTCTTTCTCAATGGTACTGTAGTTTAACTCGCTGTCATTTAAAGTCCTAGAGGCATAGCAAATCGGCTTGTCAGATCCTACGGGGCCTTGCGAAAGAACGGCACCTATGGCCACATTTGAAGCGTCTGTCGTTAAGATAAAGTCTTTTGTAAAGTCCGGGTACTGTAGTATAGGGTCATTAGTTAGCAATGTCTTACATTTCTCGAAACAGTTAATATATTCGGAATCTAAGGTAATTTTATTACATTTTTTTAAACATTTAGTCATTGGTTTAGTTACACGGGCAAAGTCGGGTATAAATTTCCTGTAGTATCCTAATAACCCTAAAAATTGCTTGATTTCTTTAGTGGTTTTGGGCAACGGATAATTTTCGATAGCTCTAACTTTGTCGGGGTTTGGCTTAATACCTTCACTACTAATAACATGACCAAGATATGCGGTTTCTAACTTCAAAAACTCTGATTTGTCCATTTGTATCTTAAAATTGGACTCACGTAATCTACTGAAAACCTTTTCAAGATTTATCATATGTTCTTGGAGTGATGTGCTGAACACTATGATATCATCAAGATAAACTAGGCATATCTCGTTTTGTAGTCCTCTGAGTACATTATCCATGACTCGTTGGAAGGTAGAGGGCGAATTCTTAAGACCCATGGGCATGCGTAAAAATTCAAAGTGCCCATGCTCTACATTAAATGCGGTTTTGGATATGTCGTCGGGATTCATTTCTACTTGGTAAAATCCTGATGCCAAGTCTAAGGTGGTGAAATATTGGCACCTACCGAGTTTGTCTAGTACGTCTGTTATGTTAGGAATGGGGTATTTGTCGTCAATGGTCTTGTCATTTAATTTTCTGAAGTCTACCACAAGTCTCCATTTCTGTTTTCCGGACGCGTCTGCCTTCTTTGGGACCACCCAGATGGGTGAGCTCCAAGCTGAGTCAGAAGGTCGTATGATGCCTTGTTCTAGCATCTTAGAAATTTGATCTCGAACTTCTTGTCTGTGTATATGGGGATACCGATAACTTTTAGTGTATACTGGAATTTCGTCGTAAGTTCTAATGTTATGTTTTATTTTATTAGTGAAAGTTAGAGGTTCACCATCAATATAAAATACGTCGGCATACCGGGCACATAAAGTCTCTAGGTTAATACGTTCTTCGGCATTTAAATGTTTAGTTCTAAGTCGGGATAAGACATCTTTAACTCGGTTCGGGTCTTGTTCAGTACGTGTAAGCTCGGCATTGCATAAATCTATTTGAATGTTTCGGTCAAATGAAATAGTTATGTCTCTGTCTGTCGGGTTTTTAATCTCTACTATACAAGTCCTGTCAGTTACGGTCGTAATGCATTCGAGAATTAAGCAGTTACATAGAAATTGTTCAGGTATAAACACATCACCGTCGGGGTAGCAAATAGGAAAGTCAATTAAACGGGAAGAATTTGCGGGGATTACTTCTTCAGATGTGGGTTTCCTACACTGATACCGCAATAATGGAATACTGGCATGATCTGTGAATAGTATATTGTGTTTAAGGTCTATCTTGCAATTTTCTAATAAGTCTAATCCTATGAGTCCATCAAAGTAGGTATGAAATTTATAGATAAATAACTTCATATCCTTTTGCGTATTAAATTCTGAAAAACTTGGTATTGTAATAGAATAATCGTGAATACTAGTGACACATGAATTAGTTACTTCGAAGGGATCAAAATTTTTTTTTACATGTGAATAAAATTTATCTACAGCTTGGGGACTAATAAAAGATTGGTTGGCTCCGGTATCTATAAGAAATTTAAGCGGGGGATTATTAATCTTTATGAACGGTAACTCTTTTCTAGATTGCAAATTGAACTCTATTTTGGTTCTAAGTTGCTGCGGCCCTTGTGAAAATCCTGCTCTTTATGATCCTTGGGTTTTTCTATCGCTGAGACTGGAGATTGACCATAGTGTTGGGGATCACTCTCTGAATGGTACTCGAGGGGCATATAGTTACTGCTATGGTAATCATTGGGATTGTAAAAGTTATAGTTATTTTCGTAACCAAGTTCCGCATAGTATTGGGGTTCAGTATTACAATAATTAGGGTAATTATAGTCATAGTTACAGTCGTAGTTATAGTCGTAGTTATAGTCGTAGTTGTAGTCGTAGTTATAGTCGTAAGTCTGATTAAAATTCATCTCCTTGGTTTTAAAGTAGTTAGACGGAGGGGGATTGCCGAATCTTTGCCAGTCATGTCCTGGTAATCTAGGGGGTAATGGTTTCGTCACAAAATGGCTAACTCCACTCATGGGTTTAGGACCACTAGGGTGCGGTACATTACCATGGGGAATTTTAAAACCAGGATTATAATTTGGAGGAGGGGCTCTAAACATTTGTTGCGTACGAGTAGGCTGCATATGTGTACGCTGCGGAGGTTGGTTAGGTTGAAAAGGGGGACGCCCATACTGAGGTGTATGAGTTGGTGTAATGGGTGGCCTCTGCCAGCTTGGTCCAGGAGAAGCTAAATTAAATCCCCTAGACACAGAATTATGAGTTGGGTACGGTACATTGGGCTGCGTCTGAGCTGGTGGTGGGCGCCGATCCGTAGCTAATTTATTTCTATCCTGTAGGTACATTACATTCAACTCCTCTTGCACAAATTCCAGAGCCTTTTCGATAGTCTCGGGTCTCATACACCGTATACGAGACCCAAGTGGTTCTTTCAAACCTCTGACGTATGCTTGCATCGTTAACTTGCGATACAGATTTCGCTTGGCTTCTACGGTAGTAGCCACAGGTTCATGCAGTGTTACATATGTCATTATAGTACTGAAGAGGGTCTGGCATTTGTCATAGAATTCTTGGGGGCTGTCATTTCCCTGAGTGACTAAAGACAAATCATTATAAAGAGCTGTTTCGTCGCGTTGGTCGGCGAAATTATTAATTAATGCGTTTCTAATCCCTAACCAATTTTCCGGAATACCGTTGGCATTAATAGTACGGGCAGCGGCACCTGTTATTTTATTCAAAATGCCGTTTATTAAACTAAGATTCGATAATTCATGGCCTGGTTCATTTTTAATATATTGCAAAACTATTTGGTCACAAATTCTAATAAATCTAGTCAAGATATTAGGGTTCCCGTCAAATTCGGGAACTGGGCGTAAGGCCTTAAAAATCGTGTCTGGATCCATCGTGAAATTAAAATCTACTGAAGTATTTAAATCTAAGCTAATATCTAATAAACTCGAACTATCAGATTCTAAGTTTGAACTTATACTTCTACTATTATCTAATACACTATTCCTATGAATCTGTCTAGAGGAGACAGATTCTTCCCCGAGTTTTCTTGGACGGAAAATGGTGGGAAAGGAGGACAACACTTATAGAAAACTTTAATGTACTTACATTGGTTTTTCTTCGTGCACTGATGCTGAGTGCGTCCTGGGTCAGGTCGTACGTAGATTCTGGATAACTCGATAAAACACTTGAGAGTGTAAGCAGGTGGTTGAGGTCCGCTTGAGGTCGATGTCTGGATCTTCGCGTCTAACGCACACTGCTTCGAATTATCCTACCGACTGCGCCAATTACGTTAACGACAGCCGTAGGACTTAAAAAAAACCAAAGTTTTCTAATACTATTTAATTAATTAATTTAAAATTACAATTTAAATAATTATAAAGAGACAATACAGTACAATTCTGGTATCTGATATTGAATGTTAATTCTTGAAATTACATTAATAAGGAAAATTCGCAATAACAATTTATCTGGGGCACACGTGTACTGACAGTGCAGATCGGTGCGCGGCATCAGCGATCCTCTAATAGGCTAGGGCTGTAACACCTCCACCCCCAGAGCAGCAACTATTTGAGAATCTTGAGCGAAAATGTTGCTGGAATCGGTTCACTCGTATCGGTTCCACCAGGAGCTGCATCTATGGGCTCCTTGCTCGTCCTTGAAGTTTCCTCTGAAGTAGTGGTGTTGTAACAGGCTTATACCTACTTTATTATTATTTGAATTTTCGAGTTTTGGGACCGCTATCCCAGGGGACCATTGCGACCAGATTTCATCTATTGTAACCGTACCCGTTTCTGAGATGTAGCGGAGCTACTTTATATATTTTATTTTGTACTTTTTATTTTATATCTTTCAAAAAATGTATTAACAAAATTTTAATGTATAATTTAATATTTATGTTTGGTCGGACAAACGAATCGTTTTTATAGTAACGTGTCATCCGATGCGCTTTTCGCTGGGCTCCGCGAAGCCGCCCGATCACTGCCGAACAACATTGCGTGCTCGCTTTGTTCGGGCACACTCGTACGCAATCGGACGACCAGACGGGTCGTCTTGGATACGAAAATGTTGTTACTGATTCGTTGGATTTAAAATTTTTTCTCATCAATATTTCTCCATCGTTGCCCACAGACATAAAAAAGAACAGACGTAACCTTGTCTAATCGAGAATGAAGCTGACAGCTGACAGCTCGCTTACCATGTGTGCGTAATTTTGTAATTTTTGATTGGCGATGGTGTCAATGTCGTAGCCGTATGGTGTCAATGTGTGGGTGTGTCACAGACATAAAAAAAGAACAGACGTAACCTTGTCTAATCGAGAGTGAAGCTGACAGCTGACAGCTCGCTTACCATGTGTGCGTAATTTTGTAATTTTTGATTGGCGATGGTGTCAATGTCGTAGCCGTATGATGTCAATGTGTGGGTGTGTGTACTTGTACGAATACAGAGTTGGTATTCCTATGGGTGCTTCACTGAATTTGTTCTTGGGATTATGTCCGTCTTTTTTTTAGGTCCGTGATCGTTGCCTTTGAATTTTCGCTCTATTTTTCACTCCTGCTGCTATTTGTTTGTTTCATTGTTCATGTAAATAAATCATTAACGTTTCGCCTTATATTATATTTACTTACCGACTCCCTACTGGCGAACCCTACAACAGAGTATGTATATCACAGAGTATACCCACTTACCATCAGGTGGGTCGTCGGCTTGTTTTTCGGTTTCTTCCATAAAAAAAAATTCGCTAGTTGAATTGTGCAACCAAATATTTTGTTATTACATTGGAAGCTCGCGACTGAAAAATTCCAGTAATATGATTTTACGTACATAAAAAATGGCGGCCTCTCCTCAGCTTCCGGCACGAAGAGCCAAATTAGATTGAAATCAGAACGACGACGCCGCCTTTATTATCTAAGTAGAAACGAAATTATCGTCCGCATCGATTCTTATAAAGTCGTTTCCGATGTTGCGTCGTGTTCTGTCCTATTTATTATCGAGGAAATTTTGTACTTTACATTGTTGTTTTAAGAATGTGACTGAAATTATGAATACAATGTAAAATTGGATTGATTGAGTATTGTAACAAGATATAAGTTTAAAAACTGAATGCAGAAATACTTCATCTTAATCTATACATCTATACATACATACATACATACAAATAAATAAAATTGGAGTGTCTGTTTGTAATATTAAAATAACCGCTTTTTACTAAATGCATTTGGATGTATACACGGTACATATACCAAAACAACATTTTTCACAATTCTTGTCTCTCTGTCTGTCTGTATGTCTGTATGTCTGTTTGTTCTAGCTAATCTCTAAAATGGCTGGACCGATTTTGACGGGAATTTCACTGGCGATAGCTTATGTAGCAAGGAGTAACTTAGGCTACTTTTATTTTAGAAAAAAAATAGTTTGTTAGGCAATACGAAGTTAGCCGGGTCAGCTAGTAACTAATAGTTGTAGTAGGAATAGAAAAGAAGGATAATATAGTAATAATTTTGGCTATTCCAATATCAACGCGAGCGATGCCGCATATTAGGGGCCATCCACGTTAGGGGGGAGGGGGGGAGTCGATGAAGTGTGACATTGTGTGACAAGGGGTGGGAGGGGGGTCCTAAATTTCGTGACGTCACATTTCAAAATCGAATAATTGGTATGTATAGGTGAATATTTAAAAATAATTAATAGAAATAAAACTTATTTGGGAACTGCTGTTTTAATTTAATAATTTCTAGATGTAAAATTTCATAATATGTGACGTCACACTAGGGGGGGGAGGTCTCACAAATGTGACAAGCTATGACAAGGGGGGGAGGGGTCAAAAAGTCATGAAATTAGTGTGACGTAATTTATGGATTGCCCCTTAGGTAGGTACTTATTTTGTAAACTTAAAGACTTCTACAATATGTAAAAATACTTGAAGATGTCTCCACTCGCGGGCCAATAGCACACAATAGGTTTACCACAACTCCCCCCTTATCTTATCACGTCTTTTAACCCCTATCTTTTGCTTTCCGCTCCACTCCTCACTTCACATCATCTCATCTCAGTACTTTCGTTCTTTGTTTAATTTTCGTTTATATGTAAAATTCAATCAATACAACTTAATAATATTTTTTCTAACTAATAAAGAATTAATTGAATGAAACAGTACCAAACTAGTAAAACCTAAAAGTTTATAAAGAAACCCAATTAAATATTTAAGTAAGTAACTTAAGCGACCCATTCATTATCCGAACTGACACGTTACGTTATCCTGCCACAGTAGTTACATCGCGAATGTTTTGATTGATCGCTTTAGTTGGTAACGATATGAATGTCGACGAAGGTAATTCCACAGAAATAACTAAATTACTAGCTAAAATACCATTAAATTAAAGGCAGGAATTTGGCTAGATACCTACCTGAAAAATAAACTGCAAAATGTTGTGTAATATTTGGATAGTTCAAGAGAAAGTTACCAATTTTTTGCAATTCTTGGTGTTAATTCGTAGAGATGCTTTTGGTATTATGTCAGTTCATGAGCAAAGGTAGCCACTTACACAGTGGCTGCTCATAAAAAATTGTAAGATCACGGATTTCCGAAACATCGCTTCTACACGTTGGCTCCAAAATCTATGATGAATTTTGAACCAATGTGTTCACCCGACTTTACTATTAAGCTTAGTTGAGAAGCGATTACCTCTTAGCTAAAGGCTTCGAATCTCTGAACGCATTGCGTATTGCGTCGCATCTGTCTACTGGCGAACAGAACGGATTACCGGATGATACCGGATAGTGAATGGGTCCCTTTAGTCGAGCCTGTGTTTACTGCATATGTAATCGGCAAATACTCCAACTTAAATTGATCACGAATTGCTTGTACCAATAGTAATATGCAAATTAATTCTTGTATTGTAATACAGTCTAAGGACTAGAAATAGTTTTTTTTTAATATTTAGATATTTCATCTAAATAAAAAAGTTAAAGAGAATTTAATTTGCTGTAGTTTTTTTGGATTTTTTGCAGTGGCACTGGATCTTCTGATGGGTGATGCAGACGTACAAATGAGAGGACAAATCCTGCTAAGATTAGAAAACCAACTTTTGATTGTCACTTAAAACATCTGACCGGGATTCAACACGGGATGGTTGACGTCAACACATTAACGGACCGCTTTTAAGCACGGGTCTCTCCTCTTGGGGAGGCCTATAGCATACTCCATCACGCTGCTTAAGTGCGGATTCGTGGAGGATTTAGTACCTAGCAAAATGCTGGGATACTAGTATGTAACTGGGTCAAAATGACTTATGAAATAATAATAAATATGTTTATGGGTCCACTATACTATTCTTCGCAATTCTTTGCCGAAGTGACTTGTTGAGACTCACCTTTGGGAGCTCACCAATGATTCACAATTCTTTCGCGACTCCGTCTTTGATTCGGGCAAAATCGACAATAATCCTTTACGAAAGCAAGGCAAGGAAGTACGAAGTTATTCGAAGTTATCCGATTTTGCCATCAACTCTCTCATCATCGTCCATCATCATCATCGACTGTAAAAACAGTAAACATTTTTATAAAGGAGGATGGTAGCTTGCCAGGTGGTCTTGGAGTCTCTTCTTTGGAACTTTCCAAGAGGAACTTTGGAGGATTCCAAATAAATCCATTTTACTTTACTTACGCCCCAACACAAAGTCTCTAACGGTTACTTAAATCGCTTCTTAGTTACTGAATTTGGATGGTGATTATGTACTAAGGAGCGATTTAAGTAAGCGTTAGTGACCCTGAGTTGGGGCGTAAGTCCCTTATCCTGCTATTACTATAAATGAAAAAGTTCTATCTTATAAATATGAAATCTTATAAATCTGAAAATCCTACTAATATTATGAGTTTCTCCATCTCCATTTTTGATAAATTAATAGTCTCGGAGGAAGTTACGCAACAGGCTCCGTGCCTTCTTGACCGGTAACGAATAAATGATTCTTATGTGTTTCTGATGTTCCTGGGCGACGATGACCACTTAAAATCAGGTGACTCTCCTGCTTTAAAAAGCTTTAAAAATACTAAGTTACTCAGAACACTCTCTTCCATATTGATACGTATTACGGGATTGTATGAATTGAAACATGGATTCCATTATGCATCCATGTCGTCTTCCTGAATGACACTTCTCACTGTGAGAACTTTATGTAGAACAAGTGTTTTCTTGCATTACCAGTGATAGTATAATTCATTTTATTTCTTCTTTACATCCAAATGAATAAAATCCTAAATACCAAAAAAGAATTATTCTGTCTTTACTATCACTTTTGCAATTATAATCACGTTGTTTGATTTATAAATTGCTTAGAAGAATCCCTTCTCCCACATAAATAAAATATCTGTATCCGTACTTCCAAGGCACGACCGCGTAGTATCCTAAACATGCATGCCTAATTAATAGTGAGCGAAAAACAAGGATCTGCGACCGGATCGCCAGGATTTTATTGTAATGGCGAACCTGACAAACTCTGTGGGCGGTTAGAACATATTCTCAGCTATTAAATAACGTTTGGAGGACTTAGGAAGTAAATTACGATACCAAGTCACCGCGTTTCCAGCTAAGTGGTCAAAGTCAATGAGAAACATTTTAATTTGTCAAGTTACCATTAAATAAAGTTGCGTAAATATGTTATTTTTTAACCGACTTCAAAAAAAGGAGGAGGTTCTCAATTCAACTGTTTTTTTTATGTTTGTTACCTCAGAACTTTCGACTGGGTGAACAGATTTTGATGATTCTTTTTTTAATCGAAATCAGGTGCTTGTCATGTGGTCCCACATAAATTTGAGCGAGATCTGACAAGTAGTTTTTGAGTAATTTTGAAGTCGGTTATTTTTTGTTAGTAAAATTTTGATTATTCACAATACACTCAATAGCCCAATGCAGACCTCGGATATTTCTAGGTAGTATAATATGATATGTTCATGTCAAAGTAAATAGAATTTTACTAAGTTAGTAAGCTTCATCACCCAAGACGATGCGACGCGCCATTTACAAACGAGTGAACTTTAATCAAGCATCAACTTATAAGTAAAATAATAGTTATGAAGTCAAAAGAAAAACGACTTATCAGATCTCGCTCGAATTTAAATCGGACTACATGACAAGTACCAGCTTTCGAATATAAAGAGAATCATCAAAATTGGTACAACTAGTAAACGTTATTAGGAAACACATAAAAAAAACTGTCGAACTAGCTGCCCGGACAGACTTTGTTCTGTCAAAACTTTTTTTATTAAAACCTTCCGTCTATCCTATCTTTCAAGTTGGATCAAACTGCACACGGTGTGCAAATTAAATTAAAATCGGTTAAGTAGTTTAGGAGTCCATCGCGGACAAACAACGTGACACGTAATTTATCTAGTTTTAAGATTGACTTTGAGAACCTCCACCTTTTTTTGAAGTCGGTTAAAAATACCCTAAAATACCAAATATCCGAATCCAATCGCATGCGGAGCAAAACTCGCTCACAAAACTCCATTGCAGATATAAGCTAATGTTTTCCGTGACGTCACGTAGCACGCGTGACGTCATACTCAGTTATGCTGTATCGTTCATCTAATCTGTCATTATGAAGAATGAATATGTGTGTGTGTGTGCAAAGGGTGTAATAGAGAACACGATGCTTATATACAAATTCTGATTGAATGTCTGTTCATACAGACCGGCTCGGAGAGCACTAGATGTATAGCACTAGAGTACTTCTAGAAGGGCAGTCTATTTAAAGTTGTTACAAAGGAATTTAATGTATCGGTATTTTTTTAATTTTCATTAATTATCATTATTACTATCACTATTTATCCATGGGGTTCGCTTGGATAGCTATCACCCTTTTGATTGCGCGACCGCCAAACGACTCGTCGTGTTCCGGCTGGGGGCTTGAGAGCCAGTTCTTTTTTCTCTTTCTTTTCCCTTTCTTGCTAATGTCCACGGACGACAATAGCAACTTACCATCAGGTGGATCGTCAGTTCGTTTGTAGGTTATTTCCATAAAAGAAGCTAATATTATGGCATGGATCTGCTTGATAAAAAAAACCCGACGTTTGTTGTGCTCATCTAAAATTTATTAGACTTAGGAGTTTGACATGAAGCTTGTGAACTATTTCACGGCGAATCATTAATGATCTTTTTGCGAGCATAAATTCTGCACGTGACCTACAGAACATTAAAGGACTCTTCGAACACGCGGACATTTTCTCACCATTTATGTAATTTTATCACAAAACTATTCATTAATGAAAAGGGGCACAACTGATTACTAATTTTCGTTTTGTTTTGAGAATAAAAACGAAGATCATTACAATATTTTACTCCATTTATTTTCAAATTAAATGTTAAAAATTCTAAATTAAATTGAGGGCTTGAGTACTGTACCAATTTAATAACTGAAAACTTTTTTATTTGTTTCAAAGTGAGTTTAACTGGCAGCTGGATTTGATGATGATGATAACCATATTCAGGAGGTCTAACATATTTATTATAAATAAATAAATAAATAAATAATAGTCCGGTCAATTTAGACATGCGAAGGTGCATAAATTCCCAACAAGCTGAAAATCGGTAAGATTGTTCAAAACATAATTATAAATAAAATTTTTAAGTTCCCCATCATTCCCGTGTATGGAAAAAAAAATATTCAAGGTCAAAGGTAAAAAAAATGAGTTTTTCGCGATTTTCAGCAAAACGGTAAGTTTTATCATAAAGTACCCCAGACAACATTTGTAGATCATAAAATTATCTATAAAAATGTATTAATACTTTTTTCCTACGAGCCATCGTTTGTGAGATATAACGATTCAAAAACGCGCTAAGTACACTACCATGAGGTAGCAGGGTAAACGTGTGCATATACCGGACTATAAACGCTAACACACTCATACCCCCGCAGTAGGTTATTGCCTGTGTCGCGGGTGGCATGGATTACACATATAACACATCAAAATCACACCCATGAGTACAAATATTTATCTGTCACATAAATATCTGCCCCGGCCGGGAATCGAACCCGGGCCCCTCGCAGGCAGGATCACTACCAACTAAGCTACAAGGTCGTCGTATTACGTTATCGTAGATGTATAATTGTGTCAAAGTATGTCAAAGTCGTATGCCACATCCTCGCACTTCACACATCCAGCACACGAGAGTACATTGAGCACACATTACCAATCCGCCACGCGCGACGACCGCCGATAGTACCATTACACAAATTACTGTAATAGCCCTCTGCATATAAATTTAATTAGATTTTCTATATTCCGTCGGACAGGACCTGCTTTATGGACTGAACGCTTTGAATTCATTATAGATCGATCTCTGCAAGTGCTTGCGAATGTCGTGCAAGTAATACGAGTATAATGTTTGGATGATTATATATTTTATTTATTTTCCATTTCTATACTACTTGTATAAGCATAGCATTGCTTTAATCAAGTTATCTATTTGTCTCATTTTTGTCTATTGCACTGTTGTAATACGAGTATAAGTTACTTGTTCTGACTTCTCATGTAAAATAAAAGCTGTATAATGTATTATTGAAGCTACAGTATGTCATTCTCTCGATTTTTGAAACGCTATTTCATTTTAACCTAATACTATATCAGTTTTTTTTAATTGTAACGCTTTTTAACATTGAAATACGATAATAACTATTTGGATATTTATAATTATACAACGCAAGCATGAAAATGTCTCTCCAATTTTTGCTCCAACCGGAAATCAAATCTTTTAGTCACTTTTATTATTATTTATCTTTGTTTATGAGCATAAAAACAAAATTCACCTTAAAAGGTAGTCAAATCCAGGTCAGTGAACTATTTAAATGGTGCCATTTCCTATTTAAAGACTCCGCGGGATCCCATCCCGTATATCATTTTAATAGGCATACCTGCAATGACCCGAGAAAGCGTAGGAACGGCCGAATTATTCAGAATTTGACCGAGTTCCATAACACCCTGATTCGTATATTTACACAATATTAAGAATATTTTCTGCTGGAATTTCCGTACACATTTCTCAGACAAGTATATTACGAAAACAAAGTAACATGTTTTGTTTCATTCATTCAAAATTGCATTGTTTTTTTCTTTTTCATCTGTCCAAAAGCTGTCTTAATAATAAAAATATAAAACCATTATCATTTTTTTAACCTGTTAACCGGGGAATTCCCTTTTTAATTACGCAACATATAACGGGCACGAGGTCTTTCACTAGGACGTGTCAGACGTCAGTATGTTACGCCCGGAGAACGTAATTTCATATATATTTTTTTAATTTATGCTTAAAATAAATGAAAAGACTATGAAATATATATATATATATATATATATATATATATATATATATATATATATATATATTCGTTACAAACTAATATAAAACAAACAAACTAACTACTAACAAACATATGAAAAAATCGAATTAAAAATTACTATACGTTCACCCGTTCCAGGGCACAACATATATTTCGAGGACGTATTCATATGTCCTACCCGTACATGCTATTGTTAACGTTTGACGTATTTATACGTCCCGCTCGGTTAACACGTTCACTGCGGATCACCCACAATCGGCCCGATGCTGTACCAACGCGCTGTGCGTACAGGAAAAATAGGTTCCTCCCGCCTGTGCGGGACCGGTTTCTTGGGAATTTTTACGAGTATGACAGAGACAAATATAGTTTTCGATTCGTGACTAACAATGTAGAAATATAGCAGTTTAATAAAGTGGGGGGCCTTTTTCGACCTCCACCGCACAGAACGTAAAAAAAGTTATCTCAGTGCGGGAGCGGGCCTGTTTTGGTGGATGACCGCCTGCGACCTGATCCCGCACTGTGGAGATGCGTACGCGTCGAGCCAGCAGTAGTGTTGTGCTTGCTACACGAGGAGCACGCGCTCGTGCTCGATATAATGACGAATCGCAATAAAAAATTGTTATTAATAGAAAATAAAAGTGCCAAAAGAAGATTTTTGAGTTTCATTTCTGCAAAATAATAATTGTGTTTGATTTTTTGCCATGAGGTGCATTAATTGCTCGTATGATATTGAGCGCATGGCACGTCACTCCATGTCTTCGCTAGCAAGAAACCTTCAATCCATATTGGTAGAATGGATCACTGCAGTACAGGTATGGCATTTTCACATGATGACATTAGTTTGATATTTGGGGTGGGTACGTCACCAAGATCACATAGAAGCCCCTGCACCACTTTTACATTTTATATTAATTACTGCTGATGTTGAATAGAGAACAAGTAGATGGGTACATCAGATAAAATCAGCCAATCCATCACCTTATTTGCCTTGTTTGATACTATAGTTTTATTTCCTCAATTTTTACATATGTGTACCTAAATTTATATATTTAAACAATAATATCAATATGCAGTTTTAGAATTAGAATAATATGTGAAGCAAACTTTATAATTTCCCATCAGATGGCGTTCATGTAGCTCGGCAGAGCATTCGCTTAACGTGTATGTATGTATATGGTACGACTGTACGAAGCTCGCACGGATCGAGATTAACTGCTCCGAATTCGGACGAATATGTAAGCAGCTGTTTGTGAGAAAGTATATAGGTGTATAGGTATCTATCATATCTTTATAATGCCACACTCACCGCATGTGCGCCCCGTAAGTATAGGTACATGTAGGTATATATGTATACATAGGTACACCTATACCTATGTACAACAGTGAATAGCAGTTGCTGGTGAATAGCTGTACGCGTAAAATTTAAAAAATAAATAAATAATTATAATTGCATAAGTTGATAAAAAATGCTATGCAATAGCTTTACCGCGGCAGTCCCCGAGTGCCACACGTATTTTTTTTAATCAGTATTTAGTCACCCCTGCAACGCTCGCTGTTCCTCAAATCAACAACCTGTCCGGTATAATTTTTTTATTTTTCATAACGTTTAATTTTTTTTTATGCTTACATAATTTGTTTTACATATTTTTCTAACACATATTAAAATTGTACTTGTTAAAATTTTATTAAAATATAATGACTCGACATTTTCTTTTCTTTCACTATCACATCACTACAAAAATAACGCTACAGTGCGGTATCGGGCCTTATCGACCCGACATTTTCAATTGCTAATTACTCATTTTCTGTTTGGAGAATCCAGGGGCGAGGCCAATGCAAACACAAGTGATTCATGACGATTTTAAAAAGTATAAAAATTGTTATATACCATACTCCTTGACTAAGATATTGAGCTTTAATACCACTCAGACGTGTCGGATCGAAATGGCCCGCCCCGCACAGTAAGAAAGTCAAGTGGGTGCCTTTTTGGACCGCCACCGCACCAGCTGAAAGTCACTGTTTTTAATGCCGCAGTCAAGGTGTTAACAGGTTAATGCTTTAACTCTCACGACATCAAATAGTTCTCTTATAATTTTAAACAGAAACAAACTTAACCTGCTAAACAATGAAGAAATAATTACAAACCCACAGTTTAAAATTACTTTTACAGAACTTGTAATTTTAATTGAAACTTGTTAGGAGTTGTGCTAAGTTTTATAACCTATAAAGTACAGATTTTATTGCAGGGATTTCCAAGTCTGCTTCAATTTCAAGTTGCTTCTTTTACAAAGAAACTTCTTCATTGGTTTTTAAATATAAATCAGAAACCGAAAATTCTACATAATTATATTGTCTACGGCTAGTAGTGACCACTTTTTAACCATCCATTACAACACTATTAAAAAGTATTGCGACATCTTTAACACGAGTGTAGGCGCGACACTCAACAATACAAAGTAAAATACAATACAGCACAACAATACAACACCGCAATTAAGAAAAATAACTTAAACTAGAAGCTAGAGGTAACGCTTGTCCTTAAGATATCAGTCGTTAAGCCATATCGAAGGCCTTCAAGTGGCTTGAAAACTTCCAACACTTAGGTTGAAAACTAACCGTAATTTAACTTAACCAATCTGCAATCTTTCTTCTCTTTTGCTTGACCGGCAACGCATCAGTGATGCCTTTGGTGTCGCTGATGTCCATGGGCGACGATAGCCACATACCATCAGGTGGATCGGCAGCGCGTTTGCCGGCTATTTCCATAAAAAAATCTGCACTAGCAGTGTGGTGGAATATGCTGTAAGACTCCTTAAGAGGGTAGACCAGTGCTCAGCACTGGGCCACTAAGATGCCAACCTAATATGGCCAAATGTGTGTATATGCCTTAGCTAACACAATAATGTATTACATAGCTACGTTATATCGATTTAATGCTGACGAGGCGTTGCTGAAGCAATTAGGGAATATCGATTAAGGGCTCATTTGATTTCGTCAAAATCCAGCGATTGCTTTGGCATAGCAAGGGTATATGTACGGGTATAATTATATACTTCGTTAATGACGTTCATTATACCTTAGGCTCATGTGAAGCGAAATCATTGCTCTGATTTCCAAGTAGTTTTAATGGAGCTCTATCGAAAGGATTAATGATGTGCGTAGAAATTATTAGAAATTATTCAGCATTTGCTTTGGAAGGAAATCATAACGAAAATAGGTTAATATATAACTTTTTTACTACTTGATTGACGATCCACCTGATGTTAAGGAAATCGCCGTATTGGGGCGGCTTAGAATACAATCCCACGCCGGATGGGTGTCGTAAAAGGCGACTAAATCCGGCCCGCTGGTGGTAGGACCCCTCGAGGGATTATATTAGTAATATTGATTTTAATTATTATTTAATACCATTATTACTATTATTATTTCTCCATGGGGTTCACCTGGATAGCTACCACCCTTGAGCATGAGTTAGCCGCCAAACGACTCGTCGTGTTCCGGCTAAGGGGTTTGAGGCTTTTACGGCTGATAGTTTAGAACATAATACACGGTTTTGTAGTGTCACTGTAGGTACCAATGAAAAAAAACAGTAGCACGCCGGGAGTGCCGACACATATAGAAACATATAATATAATATATTTATACTAGCTGACCGGGCAAACGTTGTTCTGCCAAAAATTTTTTAGGGGTACGGGGATGAAAAATAGATGTTGTCCGATTCTCAACCCTAGCCGGTATGCACGCAAAGATTCACGAAAATCGGTCGAGCCGTTTCGGAGGAATTCAACTTTTAACACCGTGACACGAGAATTTTATAGTATATAAGATATAGAACATATCACTTTATGTATATAATATAATAGAATATAAACATATATATACATTGTGTCCAGCGACCAACTAGCGATAATTTAAGGGCATGAAATATACCTAATTTTATCGACAAATACACCCCACATAAACCAAGCAACAACCTATAATTGTCCCACTGCTGGGCTCGGGGTCTCCTCTCACAATATGAGGGGTATAGGCCATAGTCTACCACGCTGGCCAAGTGCGGATTGGTAGACTTGACAAACCTTTGAGAACTTTATGGAGAACTCTCCGGTGTGCAGGTTTCCTCACGATGTTTTCCTTCACCGAAGCAAGTGATAATTATCTTGTAATACGCACATAATATTTGAAAATTAGAGGTGCGTGCCAGGGTTTGAACTCGGGCCCCTCTGTTCGGGAGTCCAACGTTCTTACCGCTATGCTATCACTGCTTTTCACCAGTACACCCCACATGTACAACTACATTTACAAGAAAAACGTATGTAGTTTTTTAACTAACTTGTTCTCTGTATGAAGAAAATTGATGTGGATTATTCCGACGGGTCTATTACCACAGTAAAATTCCTATATTGTGCTATTACTCTTGATATCAATGCATTTGTTATAAATGTTGAAGTATTATATGTAATATTATGTCTTCTGTGTGTTATGTTTTGTACAACTCATAATCATATATCGCACCCTTAGAATGAGAGTGAACTAACTCAAAAATTGGAATTTGTGGGAAATGAGCAAGAAAGTTTTCAAAAAAGATATCGATGAATAGAGAGATCAACGAAAGTGACCGATTATTAGGTTGTCCTTTTCTTACTCATAATTCGAGCTCTTTTTCATCACAGGGTTTTAGGGTACGCAGGGGTACGCATTTTAAGGTAAGTTTATAGCAAAAACAGAAATTACAGGAATTTTGAGTTAGGTCACTTTCATTCTAAGGGTGCGATATGTACTTATACATAACTTATACATAACTCGTAGAGTATACTTACTATTTAATACCGCCATCGCTGATTTCTGCCTTGCCCAAAGGTTCTGTCTTATCTATACTAATATTATAAAGAGGAAAGATTTGATTGTTTGTTTATATTGAATAGGCTCCGAAACTACTGAACCGATTTGAAAAATTCTTTCGCTGTCGGGAAGCTACACTATCCCCGGCTGACATAGGCTATATTAGATTTTCAAAAAAATTAGGGATCCTTAATAATACTGTAATAATGTAATTCAAAGTGTAAATAAATCGAAGCGAGGGCGATTACTCGTGTATAATAAAGTTTAAATAAATATATATATAAATAAAGCATCTATATTAACGATTACTCGTGTATAATAAAGTGTAAATAAATAAATGTATAAATAAAGCGTATATATTAACAATAAGACATTTAAATGCTGTGGTTAAAACGGCTTTACTAAAAGGTTTAGTCCTAAGACGTCTGTAGAACAACTCCTTTGTATACCCGTAGCCTAGGGCGAGACAAAGGCATTAGGGCTACCCTTTGTAAGCCTAGACTTAACGTATTATTTAGGTACAATTTAAATGACTTAAAGGCAATAAAAAAGACCAACAATCTTGGAAAACATAATCCTAACGTTTATACTTTGATAAATTGTAGGGGTACACGATTATTTTTTATTTATCATACATTTTACGATTTTCATGGTTAGTACTTTATTATTTTGGCTGTCGTTATAATGTACTAGCTATCTGCGCGAAGCTTTGTTTGCGTTTTCTGATATAATAAGTACCTTGTATTGTATCTTATTGCAGTACATGTGCGCAAAATTTAATGAAAATCTATTTAGTACCAATGATATTATAATGTAAAAGAGGTAGATATGTCACTGGCGCGCCGACGATGAAGAGCTTAAGAACAGACATTGACCGTTCTGCTCGTAGTCGCTCTGTCAATACAAGACGATACGCACGCTTTTGTTGTTGTCAGAAGTGGTTGACATTTGACATACAGCGTTAAAATGTCTTCGTGCACTCTACAATATGAATGGTGTATAATTATTTATTATTTATATAACATAAGTAATATCAAAATTATTTGCCTACTAAACAGTTATAAACATATCCAGGTACAGTTCCCGGAACTTTGATATTAATTCAATTTGCGAGCCGCGAGCCCGGAATTACATTAAATCAATTGTATCAGGCCTCAACTTACGCAATGATTTAGGTTAACGAATTCAGTAAATTTAATTGTTTAATTTGATTGCAGTCAACGTCAGGTACTTGTCACACTACCTACAACTATCTATCTATATATAAAAGGCAAAAGTGATTGACTGATGTATCGACGCACAGGCCCTTAGGGCTAGAAACTTAAAATTTCGCACAAGCGCTTATTCTTCTTATGACGTAGGCATCCACTAAGGAAGGATTTCTCAAAATTCAAACACCAAGGGGTTGAAATAGGGGATAAATATGATAAGCATAATTTCCGCGTGCGAAGCTGCTATTAATATTTACTTCAGTGACAATATTTGTTGAAAGTACGATTGAGATTATGATACTGCGCCCACCACACCTAAATCTCGTATAATATGTGCCTGTTTAATAATCAAATGACCTGTGATTATGTTTGTATCCGGTAACCAGTTGGCTTGGCTACAACCCATTAACGGCCCACTACTGAGCACGGGTCTCTCCTCTTGAGGAGGCCTAGAGCATACTCCACCACGCTGCTCCAGTGCGGATTGGTGGAGGGGTTAGTGGCCAACCCAATTGTCGGAAGTTTTCATGCCGCCCGAAGGCCTCCGACTTGGCTTAACGACTGTTATCTTACGATAACAACCGGGACCGACGGCTTTACGTGCCCTCCGAAGCACGGAAGAGCTCAAGAAATGTTTGCCACTAGCGGTCACCCATCCAACTACCGACCACGCCCGCTGTTGCTTAACTTTGTCGATCGCTTAAGATCGACGTAAGCCGCCGGGCTATGAGCGCTTAACCAATTAATACACTGAATTTAATAATACAATACAATTGTATATTATGGTTCAGACTATTATAATATATACCAATCATAAAAGTCTTGGAACCGAAGGGTTATTCCCATTTGTCCCCACCACGTTTTTCACCACCGGTGACAAATGGGATTTTTTTCGAAATACAATTGGTGGTAACAATCATTGGAATAGGAAGAAATAAAAATAATATTATGTTGGACTTCTGTATTTGATATTACAAAATAAATTATATGTAGAAAAAATACCCAATAGACAGCCATATCGTTGCAATCTGTTTTGTTGACTTTGCGTCTGTTGAAACGATTTTCAAATTCATCGCTTGAATAAAATTTTCTTAACATCATTTTTATAAATGGTATAAATATAACTGGTAATATGTATAGAAGACATGGTCTCTATAACTTAGCCATGATTACCGCTAATTGTTTATTGCCTCTTTTTCCAATGATATTATAATGTTAAAAGACGTAGATATGTTACTAGCGCGCCGACGACGAAGAGCATAAGAACAGGCAATTGACCGTTCTGCTCATAGTCGCTCAATCAGTACAAGACGATGCGCACACTTTTGTTGTTGTCAGAAGTGCTTGACATTTGACATACAGCGTTAAAATGCCTTCGTGTATTATACATGTAGTGAAACAAAAGATAAACGTGTGTGTGTTGTAGCTCTTTTCGGAACAGATTTTTTGGTTGATTTGTAAGGGGATAACATATCTATATTTATTTTAAATATCATTGCCTCTTAACATATTCGGAAATACGAATGTGGCTTCTTCGCCTATAGCTTACCGATTACAGTCTGACAAGTAAAAAAACGTGTTTCAATATGGATAATCTTAATTGTAAAGGTATGTAGCGATTACTGTAAATATTGACTTGTGTCGTATTAGAATTGCTAAAATTTTATCTTAAACAGTTTGTTAATTAATATAACAAAGTATGCAGAGTGCAGGTGTAGCTGCCACGTCCCGCTGTTGGGTTTATCTCCTCTCACAATTTTATTAACAGTACTGGACAGCCCACACACTGGTCAAGTGTGGAATGACTTCACACAACTTACAATTAGACAAAATTATGACGAACTCTCAGGTGCTTCAGTTTTCTTAAGTAGGTAGTATGTTGGTGTATATTTCCTTATGTTTATGATTTACGAGTAATCGCCCTCGCTTTGCTTCGGTTTTCTTATTTTTTACACCATGCGTTACATTATTGGAGTTTTATTAAGGATCCCTAATTTTTTTAAATATAATATAGCCTATGTTACTCGGGGATAGTGTAGCTTTCCAACAGTGAAAGAATTTTTCAAATCGGTTCAGTAGTTTCGGAGCCTATTCAATGCAAACAAAAAATCAAATCTTTCCTCTTTATATATTAGTATAGATAAATCATAAATAACAATTAAGTTTAAACTGATCGATCCAGGTTACAGGTTTGTGGGTTTTCTTAACGATTCGTTTGCTATGACGTATGCGATCGTGACAATGGTTTTTGGAATTTTTGTATATTTGTCTGTGCGTTTGTTCCCGCTGATCTCATAAGCTGATCAAACTGTTTAAACAATTCGGATGCTTTTCACCAATATATTGTACATGTTACGTTAAAAAAGTTATGCCAATGAATAGACCATGTAGCTATAGAGTATAGAAAGACGCAAAGTCAGGGTAGTTACTAGTTTCTGATACGAATAATTCTGTAAATTAGAGATGCAATCATTTTACACTACAATCAAGTTTCCATAAACGTGTGCGTGCAACGTGTTTTATTCAAGTCATAGCGTGATTCCAATAACGTACTTTACATGGTACTCACTTGTGAATGATTAATATTTTTACCATTTCATGAGAGACGTGTTAGTAAAGTATTTAAAGGACTAGCGTCATGGGTAGCGATATCGCCTGCCGATGACCTCTCGTGTCCCGGGTTTGAATCTTGTTGAGGTAGAACTTGTTTCTTGGGCTTTTGACTTCAATCACAGGCTTCCGACAGACAGACTTCGCTACACTAGTAACCTAGGTATCTACGTGACTTAACGCAGGAAGCGTCAATATACCTACACGGACCTAAAAAAACGACGGACGTAGTCCCAAGAACAAATTCAGTAATGCACCCATAGTAATACCAACTCTGTATGCGTACAAGTACACACACCCACACATTGACACCATACTGCTTTGACATTGACACCATCGCGAATCAAAAATTACGCACACATGGTAAGCGGGCGGCCATTGCTATGCTTCACTCTCGATTAGACAAGGTTATGTCTGTCTTTTTTTCAGGTCCATATATACCTATTTAATTATTAATAAAAAAATATTTTTTTCTCCTTCTAAATGCATCAGGTTCTCACAATTTTATAAATCTTGTGAGTACTTCAGTCAAAATGTTTATCACGATTTACCATTATAACAGGACACACATTCCTTAATATCAAAGTTGGCCTAATTCCAGACCCAGTACGATCGCTCTGTCAGACTGTCATTTCAGAAATGCTATCAAAGAAAGAGCATTTGACAGACATTCAAAAACATGTCGCAATTAAAATCGGATATCTGCTGAGGAGATGTTTATTCATGCGGCGGCGAATGTATTTTGCTGTTCTTAGGACGCGATCTAACAACACGTTCAGTCAGAGACTCTTTTTTCTAGTGAGGAGTTTGTCAGGCGAGACGGGAGAGAACCGGAAGCATTGGCGCAAGATATTCCGGGATAAAGTGATCCGTTGAAGGAGTCACGACCTTCAGCATTGAGGATCTCCTACAAAAAATCAGTCACCGATTATCGGACGTGGGCGGGAAGCGTTATACGTGGTGTTTGCAGGAATAATCTCTTGACAGTTGACACTTTACAGAATTAAGATGAAGTCACAAGAAAATTGTATTTTACTAGGCTAATGCGCTTTACTTTATAGTCGAATGCATTGCAAATAGGACACGTAAAATTATTAGACATTCGAATGTAAGGCTTGACCTTTATGCATGCAGCCTTACCAACGTTTGTCGCGAGTGTCTGTTGCTTACCTCAACAGGTTTGGCCCCACCGTGATTGGCCTGCCGCGTCGCGTGCAACGATCCCAATAAATAAAATTAAATAAAAATAATTACTTTTTTAAAACCCCGCCCGCGTTATGTTGGCACAACACGACATTCTGTTGTGGTGTTAAATTGCACTTTTCTTTTAATTTAATAGAGTATTGACATGTGAGCCCGGCTTTATTTATGCAGGTCCGCAAGAGATTAATTACGAAATGTACCCCGCTAATTAAAAATTGTTTTATTTTATTTTTATCCTCACCTCATTCAATTAACGCTCTGTTCGCGGTGTTATTCATGTCTGGCACATTGCAGTTATCGGAACACTTTTGTTTAAAAAAAACGTTTTTGTGGATATTCTTATAAAGTTATCCATTGTAATGTTAGATTTCGAAGTGTAGTTAGCCATAGCTCCCGTCGTTAGTAGATGAGATAAAGTAGTATCCATGAGGTACTGATCAACCAAGGAAGCAATGACATCAGAGAATACTCTTAAGAACAGTACTGGGCTTGGGACTTTTTTGTGGAAATAGCCATCAAACGAGCTGACGATCCACCTGATTGTAAGTAGCTATCGTCGCTTATGGACATCAGTGACACAAAATGCATCACTGATGCGTTGGTGGCTAAGAAAGAGAGAAGAAAAAGAAAGAACCTGTTATATTCTGGATAATATTAGTACTTTTTAACTTTAGACTCGCAGGCCGCAGCTATCCTGGCGGAATGTACCTACCCGTGTCATACTTAAGGTTAAAAGTCTGCAACCAGCAACTGGTACGAAGTTGGATTAGTAGGAAGTAGAATAGGATAATATGATTGTGACTAATGGTATCTAAACAAATATCGATAGGTTATATACCCTTACAAATACAAATCAACCAAAAAATCTGTTTCGAAAACAGCTACAACACACACATACCTACTTATCTTTTGTTTCACTACACCAATCACATTGGTATAATACACGAAGGCATTTTAACACTGTATGTCAAATGTCTAGCACTTCGACAACAACAAAAGCGTGTGTATCGTCTTATATTGACAGAGCGACTACGAGCAGAACGGTCAATTGCCTGTTCTTACGCTCTTCAACGTCGGCGCGCTAGTGACATATCTACCTCTTTTATATATTATAAATATCATTGTAGCTAGCAACCCGAATCTACTGAACACGATCTTATCTTCCGTGGATGTGACATTGACCATGACCTTGTTCAATATAATGAGACTACCTCATAATATATCAGTTATTGACAGATAAAGTGATTATTAGTTAACTCATGTAATACTTTGAAGTAATACAATAAACAGAAATTAAACTTAAAATAGAAGTATTAAGACGTCTAGCAATGAGAGACACGCAATACAGACCGCATTCGCCATTAATAATGTATGACCGCGCTCGCAATCTATCATGTTGCCACAATTTAATCGTTTATTGTAGAACAAAAAAGAAAACCACTGAGTAGTTATGCCCATGAATTAGTCATGCGTCTTAAGGGCTTTATAATTTTAAAAATAAAATTTATAGACGCATCGCGCTCGCATGCGCTTTTATTTCTTTAGATCCAAAATTAGCTCAATTTTTTTGTGATGTCGATGCGAGTATGCAGATTTCTTGGGTAATGGAAGTACTTATCTATTCGCAGACCACCTGCTGTGAAGTCACACCAGTATGTAAAAGTAACCTAACTTAAAGTTATTCTGCTTCATAAGACCTTTATAATTAATTTAGCTTATAAGTAAAGAAATAAAAATCAAGATTTATATATTATTATGAGGCGATTATATTCATTTGCGTACAGAATAGAGTTGCAAATAATTTGGGTCTTACGTATTTCTTGGCACCATAACGGAGATGATGACTCATTAGAATCACGAGGATATTAGTCCACCCTGACATCATCAGATGACTCGTCTACTCATAGTCGATAATTTATAAAAAAAGAGCTGTTGCCCGCAGCTTCGCACGCGGAATTTATGTTTATCATATTTATCCCCTATTTCACCCCCTTGGGGGTTGAATTTTGAAAAATACTTCCTTAGTGAACATACATATATCTGTCAATTATTTATCATACTTTATTTCTTATTTCTCTCTAATTTTTTGGCCGGCAATGTATTAAAAACCGCTCAACCCGCTGTGACGATCCAAAGCCAGGAGTTAAGCAATAGCATAAAAATCGTGAGCGCTTCCGTGCTTGGGGGGGGCTGGGGGGCACGTAAAGCAGTCTCGGTTGTTATATTAAGATAGATAGTTTCAGGTTCACACTTGGATTGGCTAATCCCTCCACCAATCCGAACTGAAGAAGAGACTGATGCTGGTAGTGCCATTAATCGAAGCCAATGCATCGCTGATGCCTTTCGTGCTTGTGACAATGACCATTTACCATCAGGTAGCTGTAGGGTTGCCAGATGGTCGGGATTCGTCTGGATTGTCCCGACATTGCACATGATGTCCAGAGTCTCGACAAAATACAAAATGTCCCGACAATTCACTCGATTCAACAGAACGCGTTTGCCGCCGCGCCGCACGTTCTCTAACCATTTTTTCGTCGTCAGCTCCTTTGCCGGCTATTTAATGATCTAAATTTTACAAACAAAAAATAACCGACTTCAATGTTACTCTAAAACCACTTGTCAGATCTCGTTCAAATTTATGTAGGATTACGTGACAAGCTTTCGATTAAAAAAAGAATCATCGAAATCGGTTGGCGTGATATTGAGTTATTCGTCCATTTGTCGCGCTTACTTAATTCAAATTTAAGACTTATTATATGGTTTTATCATGGATGCCATTGTCAGATCTCAATAAAATTTATATGGGACCACATGACAGCCACCAGCTTTCGATTAAAAAAAGAATCATCAAAAACGGTTCGCCCAGTCCAAAGTTCTGAGGTAACAAACATAATAAAACATAAAAAATACAGTCGAATTGAGAACCTCCTCCTTTTTTTGAAGTCGGTTAAAAAAAATCACACAAATCCCGACTTTTTGAAGTTTTGTCCCGATATTCAGTCTTGCCGTCTGGCCATAGTTAACTCGTGTGACGTCTATTACGTAAAAACCGTTTTTATTTTATTTTAACGGCTTTCAATGTCATGTAACTAAACGTTAGTGTGATCTAGACAGCGTGCTGGAAGCGTTATAATTGAGCAGGTTGCACAGTTTACGGCGCAGCATCCCACCATCCTAACAATGGCGTCTGTTCCCCTCTCTACTTAACACGACGCGCTAACGAGCGCGCTGTATAACGGTTGTGGTAACATTTAATACGAAGAATTTTGTTACGTAATCCGGTGTTGTCCTTTCGTTTTGACAACTCCATATGCATATAGTTCCTCATGATTTAATTTCCCGTCAGTCTCTATTTATTTGTCAATTTTTTTTATTTTAATAGCCGTCAAATGATCAAACATGTAGAAATATATAATATAAAATGAATGAATTATATAGAACTATCTATAGCTTAATTATATAAAATTATAGCTGACTCGGCAAACGTTGTTCTGCCAAAAATTTTGGGGTGGGACCACCCTTAACATTTAGGGGGGGAAAAATAGATGTTGTCCGATTCTCCACCCTAGCCGATATACACGCTAAGATTCACGAAAATCGGTCGAGCCGTTTCGGAGGAGTTCAACTTCTAACACCGTGACACGAGAATTTTATATATTAGATGAATCATAATAAAAATCTAATTTAATGCACGTTGTGTTCACCTGTAATTGCGGGGACACGAATTTTAGACTTGAGTTAAGTAGATATCGAGAAATAATTGTGTATCTAGTGTGGGTGAAAAGAAAGAAAGATCTGGATCTCGAAATTGATTTATTGAAAGAACATGTTAAATATACCTAGAGTAAAATAAAACAAATAAGCAAGACTACATGCCCATTTGTTACGAATATATGAATTAAATAATTACTTAATATTTAAAATAGTAATTTAAGAAAATTTCATCGTCTTCAAATATAATCAACTCAAATTTTGTAAATAAAAATGGTTTGCAAATCAAAATATATGTGAAATATATTTTTCAGGTCAATTTAAAGAGTCTCGCCAACATTTTTTCGAGTGTGGTTATTTTGACACTGAGGCATATTTCCCGAATCGAAGCAAATTACTACATTTCAGTAAGTATATAGTAACTAATATAATGGGTTACAATTTTCGTGTTTCACTTAAACTAGAATATAAAATACATTTTATGATATACATTAAATCTAACCAATTGCTGAGATATAATTAAGAGGTTCATAAATCGTATCAGACAGACCACTCCCTCACCGACCATGTATTTATGTTCTCATGCAACTAACACGATTTATGTCTCAAACTCACTATTGCTCACGGTGCCTATTCATTTCTCATTTACAATTTTACCGCTAAATATAGCTAAGGCAGCAATCAACCAGCCTTACATACAAATTTTCCCAAGCAACAAATCTTATCAACAACAACGTATATCAAAATGGGAATAGTAATCAGTCGCCACTTGCCTCCACTGACTCCCCATGCGATAAGCCGCTGCGGCTTGCGATAGCGACGTACGACGTCCTCCGGTCAAGCTCCTACTACCGAAACAAACATGAGGACGTTGAGACTTATGGTAATGTTATGGTCTGACCGCTTTGGGACCGAGATAATAAAGATCGATTAATACGTAACGTGGACGGGACGGGGACGAGACGTGGACGGGGCATAAATATACGTGCGTGCCCCGTTCCCATCCCGTGCATGCCTTCGTGACCCTATGCACTATCGTTTACATTTTCTATGAAACGATATTTCCAAAACTTCACGTCCCGTCCCGTCCCCGTCCCGTCCACGTTACGTATACATCGACCTTAAGTCTTATTCCAGCTCATGGTCCACATGTGTACTTTTCATGAAAATCCGTTTAGTAGTTTTTGCGTGAAAGAGTAACAAACATACATACATTTTTTCATATAATATTAGTAGAAAGTGAAAGCTTCAGCAGGAATATCAAGTTCGATATATAGTCATCATCAGAACCCGTTAAATACTATCCCAAGGCCTCAGCTCTGCGTTACACTGAGAAATGAAGGTCATCGTTCACCATCTTTGTAAACAGTGTCTCAACAGCCTCTCTTCGTTTTATGCTACGTTGCTCGTTTTGTCAGTCATTTCGGTGTATAAAAAACATAAAAAATAATAAAACTTGCCATCGCTAAATCCACAATTCAAATTACAATTATTATCAAGTAAAATGTAAATCTCCACCAAACTGCACTAGAGCAGCGTGGTGGAGTATGCTCTAGGCCTCCTCAAGAAGAGAGACCCGTGTCCAGTAGTGGGCCCTTAATGGGTTGAAGCCAAAATGTAAATAATGTATGAGGATCCATCGCTTTCATCACAACTGGCATTACCTTGGGGTAATGTCCATGGTAGTTGAAGTTCATCAATTACCATTGGATGTCTTTAACTCATTACCCTATGCGCATTAGAGTAAACTAGATATAGGGAAATACGAAGATGACTCATGAATAACACAGCAACATTATAACATGACCACAGCCGCATTGCCAAAACGCACGAGCCGCACGCCTACCCTCAAAATTAGCTCAACGGGGGGTTATAAATTCACAGTTCCAACTTTAATAACTTAATTTGTAGCATACCTCACGTGACAAAAGCCATGTAACTTCAATCCAAGCCAAACAGTGAGGAATAGTTTACAAATTACAAATTACTACACTGCGCGCTGGATAACTTCAATGTATAACAGTATAACACCGATCTAGAGCATTCGATCATTCGTCGTGGCGTTGCCTTTACAAATAATATAAAAGGATTGAGTACTGGTCGTGAGACAAGCGGTAATGAGGGTTTGGTGTACGCTTTTTTGCTATCGATGTCGCTAAAGATACCCTTTTTATGGTAATGGCCAGTAATTGAGCTGACTGCGTAATGGTTAGATCATTGTCACTGTAGCCAATTTATTTGTTGGGGAAGAAAGGCTTTCGAATGGAAAACACGTGTATGAAAAAGGAGTCCCGGATTTCCCCCGACCGGAATAAGTGACGATCTTAATAAGATAGTGGCATCCACTGGACTCAGAAGGCTCAGGACAATCAGGAGTGATCAGAGTGACTATAGTTATTAGACCATGTTACGAAACACGAAAAGAATTAGGTCATCCAGTACTGGACGTCCACAGCTAAATGGATGTATGGGATGACTGTAGGCTAAAATCTTTCCCGCGCTTTGTCCGGATTACCTAATTCCTCACTATAAATAGTGAATAAATAAATGAATAAATGAATAAGCATACATTTTTACGTAGGATGCTCTTCAGTTCGTAAAAACAGTTTATTTATATTTAATTCGATTTCGATATTAATTGTCGTCTTCAGCGCTCTCCAAGGTGAAGAAAGTCTGCCGTATTTAATGAACATGGGGAATAATTTATTTTACTACTCACGCTGTATGGGAAGCCTTGAGCCCAGCAATGGTACCTACCTACCGTTACTTTTTTATATGGAGATAACCGAAAAACAAGCTAAGGATGCACCTGATGGTAAATAGCTGTAGTCACCCATGGACATCAGCGCCACCAAAGGCATCACTTATTCATTGGCGACTAAGGAGAGTAGAAAAAGAAAGAAAGAACTGGCTCGCAAGCCCCCTGCCAGAACATGGTTGTGACTTAATACTTATGTGACGATTCGAAAACAAATAAAACTGGCTTAATTAATTTACTGTCAGCCACTGTACTTGTTCTGATAGACCACAAAACCATAGTATATAGGTGACGAGCCAAAAATATGTTCTCAACAAGAGAAAGGGATGGAGCCACTAATCACTTCTGCGTACGCCAGTACCTCGCGTGCCTGCCGCACATAAGGCGCGTACACACGCAAGAGCGATGTTTTACAGAGCTCAGTATAAAAAACTACATCACCCCAATTGATATTTTGTTCGGTTACTACTGTTTTATACAACGTTTTATAAATATCCAGAAGTCATTTTCAGGTGCACATACGTAATTATAATTTATTATAGATGGCTTGGCCTGAATATTCTGAAATAAGTTAGGATTTTTTATACTATTATTTGAAGTAATTTATTCAGTCATTTGAATCAAGCTAGGATTTTAGACCTATTTTTATAATTACATTACTGCCCAAAAAGTGTTGCTAAAAATGGACAAGGACGGCTACCTATCTGCTGGAGATTTCTGAGTTCTCTACCACCCACTTTACTCCCAAAGGTATACATTGTAGTAGAATTACCTCTTGGCTAGCTACAACTCCTAGAATCAACGGTAAAATGCTTTTTATGTGTTTAGTTGTGCTAAAACCATTAATAAAATCCCCAGCTAAGCCATTATTTTCTTACCCAGCAACGCATTTGTAATGCCTTTTGGTCAGTCCATGAGCGTGAACAACGGATCACTTACCATCCGGTGGTCAAAATTGAGTTCAATAGAAGCGAATGATTGGTTTTGATCATGTTGCACAGTGGTTTGATCATGTTGCGCACTGATACGATAGACTCAAAAGCATAAACTAAATCCGAGCGTTTAAATTCGCTACACGAACAGTAGAAACACTCACGTTATCATAAAATTTACATATGCTGATAATTCACTTTAGATAGATTATTACATCCCAGATACAGCATAGTTCATAATAAATATCTGTTAAAATATTGAAGTTGTTTGGTGGACTGTAACGTAAGCATTTAGTATTTTTACACCTATGGGCTGTTGCGATTTTCAAATTAATTTTCAATTAAGTTCCAGTTAAGATTTCAAAAATCGGTAATACCGTAAGTAAAGCTACACTAATTCATGGGTAAATAAATAATAATGTTAATTATTTACCTACTGGTGTCCGGTAATCTCATAGCCCGGCGCATGTGTCGATCCTAAGTGATCGACAAAGTTGACAAAGATGGGTGACCACTAGTAGAAACAACTTGAGCGTTTTCGTGCTTCGGAGGGCACGTCAAGCCGTCGGTCTCGGTTGTTATTGTAAGAAAACAATCGCTAAACCATGTCGAAAGTCATCGGGCAGAATGAAAACTTCCGACATCGGGTTGGCCAGTAGCCCCTCCACCAATCCGCACTGGAGCAGCGTGACGGAGTATGCTCTAGGCCTCCTCAAGAGTAAACCCGCTCAGTAGAATAAGTCACTGAATCCTATCATATCCTGCTAATCTTATAAATATAATTATGATAAATTTTGTCAGGACGTATGGATGATTTTTTTATGGAAATAGCCGGAAAACACCATCAGCAATACCAAAGGCATGCCGATGCGTTGCCGGCCAAAAAAGAGACAAGAAAAAGAAAGTAAGAGCTGGCTCTCAAGCCCCCAGGCCCCCTCGTGTTCCGGACACGAGTCGTTTGGCGGCTGACTCATGCTCAAGGGTGGTAGTTATCTAGGCGAACCCCATGGAGAAAGAATAATATGGATTATATTATCGAGGCGCTCTACCACCAGCGGGCCGGATTTAGTCACCTCTTACGACACCCTTCCGGCGTGGGATTGGAATTAGTATTCTAAGCCGTCTCAATACGGCATGAATGTTTGTTGCTCTCTTACGCAAAATCTACTGAACGGATTTTCATGAAATTTTGCGCACAGGTAGACTATGATCTGGAATAACATATAGGGTGCTTGTTATCCCGGAAAACGCGGGCGAAGCCGCGGGAAGATGATAGATTAGTATAATTTAAGAGTGTACAATACGATTCTGACGACCCTGCAGCCTAGTTGTTAGCGACCCTGCCTGCGAAGCGAGGGGTCCCCCGTTCGATTCCCGGCCGGGGCAGATATTTATGTGACAGAAAATATTTGTACTCGGGTCATGGGTGTTTTTGTGTGTGTTATATGTGTCGTCCATGCCACCCGCGACACAGGTAACAACCTACTGCGGGGGTATGAGTGTGTAAACGTTTATTATTATTATTTATTATTATACTCTAAAGTTGATACATCTATTTTAGTATTTGATCTGAAGCAAACCACTACAGTTTGTTTTCATGACCAATCCCATGGATTCATAAAGCAACTGCTAGAAACACTTTCAAAACCTAACACTAAACCTAAAAAAACAATCTAAGAACTGTTTACAGTGAAATATACGAGATCTATAGATCAGAGGAGCTTAATTACAACGATAAAACAATCGCAGCCTCTCGGGCGGCGTCTTAAACGCTCATTAAGTACCATTATGGCGAGCGATGGCGGCGGGGAACGATGAATGGCGGACTCGGAGTAACTGGAAGAATGTAATGAATATTGAGAGGATGGAAAGAGTTCTGAGATGATTGTAAAAGAACTACGCTTGGATACGTGTGGACGAATGGTAGTTGTGGTCTGACGAATTTGTTATAGCTATGTATATTTGTTCGTATAGTAAAAGGTCATTTTTTAAATATTGACTGTCTATTATATGTATTATGGCATGTCAATAAAGAAATTGATCATTTGTTTCTAATCTATTACTATAATAAAACTCAAAGGGCAAATTTTCTGTACATTGAATATTTTTTAAAAATTTTGATTAGGGGGCACTTCAATAATGTGTTAGAGCACAAAAATATATTTTTTTTTTATTATCGTCTGTCTGTCTGTCTGTCTGTCTGGTTGTCTGTCCGGGCATCACATGAAAACCCTTGAACGGATTTCGATGAAAAGTGGTAAAGTTGTAACTAATACTTTGGGTCATATTTTAGGATACTTTTTATCCCGGAAAATTAAAAAGCTTCCCCGGAAAACGGGATGAAAGTTTATTTTTTTTTATAATATTTTTAAAACATCAACCGATTTGCTTCAAATTTGCAACAAATGTTCCTTACTTAAATTGATAGAACACGTATTTTTCAGTTTTTCAAAATTTTGCAAAGTAAAAGGAAAAATACAAATTAATGTGAATATTGCTTATTTTTCAAAACCCGCGCCTGGAGGATCCTTTGTGATTTTATCGTGGGTTTCAGTATATAAATTACTAAATATAAGTACTTCAATATAAATTCACCGTTTTTTAAATTTTCTTCTGCAAGAGGTACAAATAAGGTAAAACATATTATCCGTATGCGAAGCTACAAAACAGCTAGTTACAAAATAAAAGTCAACTTTCCACACGAAAATAAAATCCATATATGCGATTTAATTTGATGGATTTACGAGACAATATAGGTACAATACTTATAGATCAGATGTAAACAACCCTTCCTTACATTTCTTACTGATCATTACATGCTTAGAACGGATTATTTATTGATGGAGCCCTTACATTTTTTTAACAAAACATCAATTAGTCTATTTCACAAATCATCAATAGCCGTGCTCCGCAATACCTCACTAATTTGACTAAGTAGGTACAAACTAAAAATTACTTGTCCAAAGACTTAAATTCATTACATTCACTTAGGTTAGGGTTGCCAACCTCAAATTCAAAAAACCAGGATTTGAAGTTGGAGAAACCAGGAGAACTCAGTTTAAAAACAGGACGCAGTAATAGAGTTGCAATTAGGCCCTGTGATATCGGAACTATTCTCAATACCGGAATTGGTTTTCGATATTTACCCCAGATTCCGGAATTAGTTCCGATATTGGTTGTTGAAATTAAAAATTAAAAAAAAATCCACCTGCTATCAAAAAAGCTACAAAAAAGCAGCAGCTAAAAATGCTAGCAGCAAAAAATGATACACTTTTTTGAAAACCTTATGAAGAGCTCTTTAATTTGATACCCATATTGCATTATTCTATTTATTTTTATTTTTTGATAATTCAAACAATGGAATCTCACAGCCACCATATTTGTTTGTTTAACGTCACCTATCTCAGAACACTTGGGTTATCAAGACCAATCTAACGATATCTTAATAATTATATAAGCGGTTTGGAAAATATGAGGTAATAAAGAATATTACATGCATACATACATACAAACATACAAGATACGCGCGAAAAACATATCCCCTTGGCAGCCGATTAAAAAATTGTTGAGGATGAAATAAATGGTCTGAAAGTATGTTTTATGAAATTTTAATTATTTCATAAAAATTAAGGTAAAGTGGGTACTAAAATCTTAGTTTTTATACAATGTTCAGTTTTCAGTTTTCATTAGGTTCGTTTATAAAGAGTTTCTTATACGTTTATCAAAATTACTTTAAGTAAATGTCTTCATAATTATCACAGTAAAACAAATACAATAAAACAAAAAGCTATATTGTAACAATAGCTTGCTATCAATCAGGATAACATTAAACATATAATTATGATAATAAGCAACAAATATAATAAAATACCGACCATAAAAGACCGAGTTGGGCACCATAGTTTCGTTGAAACCCGAAGTTCTGAAAGAAACTGAGAGATACTACGGACGGTAGTATGCCTCCTCTCAAGTTCCAGCTCCCCGCGGGATGGTCGAACGAGCTGAACTAACCTGATAGAGACTACACATTCTATATCCCGGACGTCAGCCTGTATGACATTAGAGAGGCTTTCAAACAGCTTTAAAAAACAAGGCATCGGGAGATGACGGTATCACTACCAAGTTGCTGAGAGCTGAGGGAAACCCCTCCTAGTGGCGCTCCATAAACTTTCTGAAGTCATCCATACTGGAACTACCTTGGAAGACTACAGCTGCAGAGAGGTTTCAGGCAAGGGGACGGTTATATCCTTAAAACTGTTCACCGCTGCGATGGAAGACGTGTTCAAGCTGATGGAGTGGAAACGACGTGGAATTAACATCAATGACGAATACATCACACACCTGAGATAAGCATATGACATAGTCATCCTGGCGAAACGAAAATAATGTCGAATGTCCATGTCACACGCGTGCCGATTGTTGTTAACGGCGCTACTCTCGAAGTTACAGATGAATCCATTTACCTGGGATATATGATATAAATGGGTAAATCGAACTTCGAGAAATAAGTCTCTCATAGAATCCAATTCGGGCTGCGTTCGGGAAACTGCGTCATATCTTGTCGTCCAAAACATTACCTCAGTGCCGAAAGTCGAAGGTATTCGAGCAGTGTGTGTTGCCAGTGATGACATACTGCTCCCAAGACGTGGTGCTTTACTGTTGTCCGAATCCACAAACTCAAAATCACACAGCATGCTATGGAGAGGGCTATGCTTGGTATTTCTAAAGAACAAAATCGGCTGAATTGTCAATGGTCTGGCCACATAGCTCAAAGGGCCGATAACCGTTGGGGAAGAAAGGTCCTCGAATGGCACCCACACGTCTCGGAAAAAGGAGCATAGGACGCCCCCCGACCAGGTTGACTGACGACCTGAGGAAGACAGCGGGCATCCGCTGGACTCAGAAGGCTCAGGATCGGTCATAGTGGCGCAAGTTAGAGGGGGCCTATGTCCAGCAATTGACCTCTAAAGGCAGGTGGATGGACGGATGGATGCATAATAAAATAAATTATTTGATTAAAGTTTCATCAGATATGTTCATCATAGCATATTTTTGAATATTTACGGATTACAACTAAATCTTTCTGAATCAAATGCTGCTTTTGAACACGACAAAAAGATTGATTTCATACAAATATTACAATTTCTTAGTCAGCTTATCTATAAAGGTAATAATGGTGGCGCGAGGGGTACACAAGGGATAGAGAGAATTGGATAATTGGGTTCGTGGGTGCATTCAGAAATAAATAAACACTCGATATATTTTGTTTAGTAACAATGAATACCGGAGTTACGATAGTGAAACACTCAGTTCTGGGAACTGAAAAATTGCCCGAGATTCCGGAATTGCGACATCTCGGAATTCCGGTATCAATGCCCTACTTACGAGCCGTGAGGCCACCCGTAACGTAAAAAATTTTACATGAGGCGCGCAAATTTTAAAATTTAAAAACCCAGGACGCTGCTTAAAAACTATCCAGGACGTCCCAGGACACTACAAAAACCAGGACGTGTCCTGGGAAAACAGGACGGATAGCAACCCTAACTTAGGTAAGAGATTTCAGTAACCTAACCTTTAAGAACCTTCAAAGTTCAATGTCTGAAGATTATCGTCTCGATAACATAAAAAGCGGTCAAGTGCGAGTCGGACTCGCCCATGAAGGGTTCCGTAGCAGCAAGTAACATAATATAAAAGTTCTTGTAGTTCTTTTTAACTTTGATCAATGTTTTTTGCGGTTTACGATTTATGACGTATTAAAAAAAAACTACTTACTAGATCTCATTCAAACCAATTTTCGTTGAAAGTTTGCTTGGTAATGTACATCATATATTTTTTTTAGTTTTATCATTCCCTTATTTTAGAAGTTACAGGGGGGGGGACACACATTTTACCATTTTGGAAGTGTCTCTCGCGCAAACTATTCAGTTTAGAAAAAAATGATATTAGAAACCTCAATATCATTTTTGAAGACCTATCCATAGATACCCCACACGTATGGGTTTGATGAAAAAAACATTTTTGAGTTTCAGTTCTATGTATGGGGAACCCCCAAAATTTAGTGTTTTTTTTTCTATTTTTGTGTGAAAATCTTAATGCGGTTCACAGAATACATCTACTCACCAAGTTTCAACAGTATAGCTCTTATAGTTTCGGAAAAAAGTGGCTGTGACATACGGACGGACAGACAGACAGATAGACAGACAGACAGACAGACAGACAGACATGACGAATCTATAAGGGTTCCGTTTTTTGCCATTCGGCTACGGAACCCTAAAAATATGTTGTTCAAATCTCAATCGCTCGACCATATAGCAGAAGGTAGATACCTATAATAGTAACGGATGCCATGCATTGCATACAATATACAGATTTATATACAACTAGCAGAAACCTGGCGTGTTTATGTGGAAAAAATGAAAAATCGACTTCGTGAATGGACCGAATGTGATTATTGCTTTGTAATAGCGATCTAAAACAGTCTTTGCATTATTGCCTTTCAAATAAAACTGGTTTGGGGCACATCAGTAACATCAGTTGGATGGTTTCAAAGTCAAGTCGTACGTGTAGTCAGAAACCTTTTTTCGAAGTTATACTTCTTTAGGCGCGTTATGAAAAAATGATGAGAGCAAAATAAGATTTGTAAAACAAAAGTAACAGGATGAAGTTACCCGCAAAAAGCTACCAACAAAATAGAAATAGAACCTGTATTAGTCACGTATTATTTATTGATATAAATTAAAATATTATTATTTAATATAATTAATACTAACAATAAATATTATTAAATTATTAATGTTAAATATTTTTTAATGATGCCAAAGAATTATAACTTCTCACGCGCGTACATACAAGTAAGTACACGTTTATGTTTCTTGTTCTTTATACATAGGAACACAGAAAACTTATTCACAAAACGTACTAGTTCTACGTACTAGTAGAGCAGTCATAACATAAAACCTTAGGATTGCGTGCTGAGAGCGGCCATTTCCTGGTGACCTTGAATCAAGGCGTCCTTGGTCCTCAGCCGGAAGATATTTACGAGCCTGAGTGTCATTGGCGGTTTTATTTATGACCCTCAAAGATTGGGAACCGCTGAATTATCGCTGTACATCTTATCTTAGGACTTCGTTTTAGAAGTGTTGATGGGTAATAAATATTTTTTTAATATAGTATTTTGGTTATAGAAATTATAGAGTTAAGGGATTTGGGGAGATTTTTTTGTGGAAATAGCCGGCAATCGAGCTTACGATCTACGAAGAAGAATGCATCAGATGTTGGTGGATGAAGTTACGCTTGCCATCTCGGAATTCATCTCTTATCTACTGATACTGCATATCAGTTACAAGCATTACACTTATAATCTAAATTTTACTAACAAAAAATAACCGACTTCAAAGTCTCAAAAACTACTTTTCAGATCTCGTTCAAATTTATGTGGGACCACATGACAATCACCCGCTTTCGATTACAAAATGAATCACCAAAATCGGTTTACCCAGTCGTAAGTTCTGAGGTAACAAACATAAAAAATACAGTCGAATTTAATACCTCCTCCTTTTTTGAAGTCTGTTAAAAAAACATGTCCCCTACTAATATGATGTTAGTTACTCTTTCACTCAAAAACTACTCCACGAATATTCATATTTAGCATATATGCAGACCATGATCTGAAATAAGTTAAAAGTTACTTCTTATCACAGAAAATGCCGGCGCAATTGCTAAGGCTGTCTTTAACCTATTGGAGGCCCTGGGCATATTAAGTAGATAAGCAAGCCTCTAGATTTTGCAAAAGTAATAAACAAATTGGTATTGTAGTCAGTAATTTAGGTTCAATTTATTCGAATTAAAAAAGTTTTTCGCCAATAAATATTGGTTATCGTTTAGTGATCTGGCAGGAACTAGGGGGCCCCTATCGATCACGGGGCCCTGTGCACGTGCCCAGAGTGCCCACTGGGGATGAGGAGTCTGGCAATTGCGGGCAGAGCACATGTAAGATATAAAAACTTACGAAAAATTACCCGAGCTATAAATAATGTAACATCAAAAATTTAATGTACATCGTCATCATATGCTAGGCATGTGAGTAGCTATTAATAGATTAGGAAACAACTGGGTTAGAGTGATTTGACCAGTTATAATGGCTGTTATCAGCTGTCCCCCGCAGAGGCCGCAGAGCTCAGTGCTACTGACAGCGAAGAAATCGATCGCGAAAAGCTACATAACAAACAGCAATGCTACAGGGAAATAAAGCCTCATTGGGTACTTGAGTTAAGCCGATCTATTTATACTCGGGTACTTACCTAGCTTATGTCTTTCATAATAAACAACAACAACACCCACGGCCTGAGAACAAGCACGTGTCACATAAATATCTGCCGGGAATCGAATCTCAGACCCAGGGGCGTAGCTACCGCCGTATCAGCCGTATCAATTATACGGGGCCCCCAGCGTATAGGGGCCCCCAACAACTAACAATCCCAAAAAAAAAAGCTAGCTAGCGGCCTACGACCGCTACACTTGGCACTCCTTTTATATTTGACAACTAACGTCCAGGGGGCCCCACAACAAATACTTACTGATATGGGGCCTCCTTAGAGCTAGCTACGCCACTGCTCAGACCCCTCGTGTGGCAGGACTTGGCACTACCAACTAGTCTACTGTAACTTTACCTAATAATATTTTAATTTGGTTTCATTTAATAGTAGTTTTATTTTAAAACTAACTTTTTCATGGAGTTCCTTGGTATTCCGTATTCCGAAGATCCTCAACAAAACTGCTATTTTGTCATTACCAGCGATGTACTGAGTAAGTAGTTTTTTTTTATTTTTTTTACAAAATATCTTGCTTGCAAATACGATGTTAGAACCGTATTAACAAGTTATTTTGGAACTTAACCTTTTTAATATCCAGTATTACTAATGATACTTAATTTTTCTTGTGAAGCACTCACTGGCTAATGTATCGATTACTACAGTGATGCGATACACTATCGCAATTTCACGCGATTTGGTGTTTAATGCGTTTTATCCGACGCGACACCGCTAAGTGCGTTCCAGACACCCTGATACAGTAAATTCGTTAAAAGGAACGCTTAATCCACAGAATACTGGTTGGAACCGGTTCAATCCTATTGCAACCCATGTAGGGTTCTGTATCTACCGATTAGAAAGTCTAATTTCTGAAAAATGCTGATGAAGAAAACAAAAAATAATCTATACTAATACTAGCTGCCCGGACAGACTTCGTTGTGTCAAAAGTTTTTTTTTTTATTAAAACCTTTCGTGTGCCTTAAGGGAGATGAAAGCTATCCTATCTTTCAAGTTGGATCAAACTGCACACGGTGTGCAAATTTGATTAAAATCGGTTAAATAGTTTAGGAGTCCATCGCGGATAAACAACGTGACACTTAATTTATATATATTAAGATTATAAAGCTTGTTTGGTTGAACGTTAATCTCAGGAACTACTGCTTCGAATTAAAAAAATATTTTTGTGTCGGGTAGTCCATTTATTGAGGAAGGAATCATATATCATATATATTTTAGTAGTTAGATTTTTCCACAAGTTAACGCGGTTGAACAATGTAGGGTGGGAATTTAAAAGTATTTTTAACCGACTTCAAAAAAAGGAGGAGGTTCTCAATTCGACTGTATTTTGTTTTTTTTATGTTTGTTACCTCAGAACTCTCGACTGGGTGAACCGATTTTGATGATTGTTTTTTTAAAAGAAAGCTGGTGCTTGTCATGTGGTCCCACTTAAATTTTATTGAGATCTGACAATGGCATCCATGAGAAAATCATATAAGTCTTAAATTTGCATTAAGTACGTGCGCGACAAATGGACGAATAACTCAATATCACGCCAACCGATTTCGATGATTCTTTTATTAATCGAAAGCAGGTGCTTGTCATGTGGTCTCACATAGATTTGAACGAGATCTGACAAGTAGTTTTTGAGTAATTTTGAAGTCGGTTATTTTTTTGTTAGTAAAATTTAGATTATGTTCAGTTATATGAACGATGAAATGAGATGATAAAGTGTTTACTACTAGACTTTCAACAGTATACGTTCGAAGCACGGATCGTAGTAAGCAGAAACAATAGCAGAAAAAAAATAACAGACAGACAGAGTGACAAAACAATAAACAAACTCCACATTACAAGGGATAATTTGTTCTGCATACGGAATCCTAAAATGTGTAAGATTTCTAATTTACAATGCCTGACGAGTATTTTATCATTCTCCATTTACAAAGTTCATGATATCAACATTCAATCTTTACTTATGGTTTGAAGACTGGTTCTGAATAGAAATTGACGTAGCTTCTAGCCGTATTGGGGCAGCTTAGAATACTAACACCAATTCCACACCGGATGGGTGTCGAAAGAGGCGACTAAATCCAGCCCACTGGTGGTAGGGCCCTTCGAGGGATTATATTGATAATATTGACTTAAATTGTTAAATAATACCACTATCTCTCGATGAGGTTCGCCTAAATAACTACCACCCTTGAGCACGAGTCAGCCGCCAACCAAACGACTTGTCGTGTTCCGGCTGGGGGCTTGAGACACAGAATACTTGAGAGCCAGTTCTTGCTACCTTTTTCTTCTCTCTTTCTTGGCCGGCAACGCATCAGTGATGCCTTTGGTGTTGCTGATGCGCATAGGCGACGATAGCCACTTACCATCAGGTAAGCTGATGATCCACGTCAGCTCGTTTGCCGGCTATTTCCATAAAAAAATTCATTAAGAAGAGACAAATGATCAGTAGGTACTACTTCCACGTCTGAATGAAATTACAAGTAGCAGAATTAGACTGACTCAATTTCTACGCGCACTTGGCATATCTACTTCTCATAACTCATTGTACTACATAATAATAATATCAATGCTACCAACGTAAGCAGGTCACAAACAACCAGAGCCCCTATCAGCCCTCTTTCTACCTAAAATACATTTTAATGCACAAGAACTGAATATTAAAACGGACAGTTAATTACACAGCCTTTTTAACGCCCACGCCATATTAAATATCACGTTACACGTTAAAAATATGCAAATTTTTAACAAACACAAAATTGACACTTTACTGAGCTGTCATCGGTTATTTAGTATCGAGACCGATTAATAATTCTTTTATTTTTTTAATTTTTCGATATCCTGTGGTACAAATAAACACTAAAATAAGAAATTGATGTAATATATATATAATTATCGTTTATCTTATTAAAGTCAGTCTACTGTCGAATTTCCTCGAGTCTTTTGTTTTTAATTTTGATAGCCGAAAACGATTTGTGAATATGAAGAAATGCAATAAAAAGGTATTTCTCTTTTTCCTTATTCTTTCCATCTTTGTCTGACAAAGCCGTCATTGATCGATCGCGATTTAAAAATATCCTATTTGAGTAGATGTAAACAGGGTCTTCCCCCATTAATTGCCTCTTATCGCTTATGAACGATTCAGGATATACTATAAAAGCGTAAAACTGTCGTTTGTAATAAATTCAAAGGGTACTTTACCAATAATGAATTAGGTGTATAAGGCCTGAATTTTTCCTACGCCCACGTCGTGTCGGTCGCTAACATCAGCGTACATTGAGGGCTATGAAGCGTCACTGTACGCGCGTCTGACGTACCCGTCTGACATCAGCAAAGAAAAAATTCAAGCCTAATAAACCATAATTAGAGGCCATCCATAAATTACGTCACACTAATTTCATGACTTTTTGACCCCTCCCCCCCTCGTTGTCACAGCTGGTCACATTTGTGAGACCTCCCCCCTAGTGTGACGTCACATGTTATGAAATTGTACACCTAGAAATTATTAAATTAAAACAGCAGTTACAAAATAAGTGTTATTTCCATTAATTGTTTTTTTCATATTTACCTATACATATCAATTATTCGATTTTGAAATGTGACGTTACGAAATTTAGGACCTCCTCCCACCCCTTGTCACTCAATGTCACACAACATCGACCTCCCCCCCCCTAACGTGTGACGTAATTTATGGATGGCCCCTTAAGCTTTGCATTGCAAACACTACATATTATTTTGGCATTAAAACAGAAATAATAGTGTTAGCGTTTAGCTTTTGCAAGTTCCATTGTCGATCCGGTTTAGAGACAGTTTTAACAGTAGGTTTCTGTTACACGGATAATCGGACGCCTTTACGTGGGGTGAACATTGTTTTGTAGCGATATCGTACTACACGTCACACGGTGACGTCACGCCGACTTAGATCACGCTACCGAAGTTTTTTGCATCACTTTATACTTTGCGTAGTTGCAATGCTCTGACTAAAGCAGCAACTCGGTCGCCTGGCGGGAGAACTTTGATAGGGTTAACAGCTACATCTACAAATCTGGACTAAGGCAGAAGAGATTTAAAACGAGCGCCCCTCCCAATGACGTCCGATCGTACGACGTCGGACGTGTAAACGAGGCGGTATCCCGGACCGGTCGCATTCGTTTCGGACGCTAATTGGCGGCGGCGCGAACCGGACCGCATTCCCCACGCCTGCAGCCGCTGCAGCCCAGTACTGCATGTCTGTACCTCTAATTGTAGGGCGTTACATAAATACTTGTAAATAATGGAAAATGTAATAAGTACGCATACAAGACATATAACTGGTTATCGGAACCAAAATGCATTGTTTTGTAAAAAAATATTGATTACTAATATTAGCATTAATTCTTTTGTGAATATTGTTCCCAATACCAAGTGTTAATTTAAATTTTCATGAAGCTTCAAAACATCAATATTGCACGTCATTAATTAGTAGTACACGCCGAATCATATAGTCTATAAAAATAAGTATTAATTTAATTAATATACATATGTATAAAGCAGAAAGGGGTATTCTACGGTATTGGTTATTCAATAATATTTCTTTTACTTTGCACCAAGATATATTTCCAGTTCTCCTAACGTTCACATCAATAACAATCTGTACTACTCCGTGATCACTAGTCGAATCCCATAATTATAATGTCCCACATGTGTTGTTTTAAATAGATTGACACATTCCTTATTCTAAATATTAGTTTCATTCATGACTTTTCTTGTATGACAGCATCTGCATCGGCCGATCGTTGTAGAATCAAAGAGGTCACTCGCCGACATGTAAATGTATATTAATTTTCTATGCAAATTACTTAGGTATACCTACCATAAAACTAAACTATCAATCTGTTTTAGAAAGCCTATGGTTTTGCCTTTTCTAAGCGTCTTACGGTTTGATTTAGAAAATTACTTTGAAGCTTTTCAAATTAGATCGTATGAACTAATTCGATAAGTGAAATCATCTTAGTCGCTTTATTAATCGCGCCACCCATTTTATATAAAGTTGTTCATTTTTATTCAAGCTGTAAATTAGCATACACGTCAGAAAGACAATACAATCCGATCAATATTCATTAAAAATCTTAACACAATTGCCCGTGACAAAATTCAAATTTCCTTTTAAATTAAAACAAGCGACTTAAAACGAATTTACATTATAAAGACTACATTCTCCACGCAGAATGATTAATCTGAAAAAAATGCACAAAATATGTTCGCATATTAAAAAATATGTAAATCTCAACTTATTTGATTCATCAATCAATCTGTAAGTTTACAAATGTGGCCAGTTTTAGGGTTCCCTTGATGTGTGGCAAAAACTGTACTCTTACGACGTAAGGGAGGGTAATATGTTTATCGCATTTCACATTCATTTGCTTAAAACATCTTAGATAATAAATATCAACAAAAATGTTTATTTATTTAACGCTTCCCGCCCACGTCCGATAATCGGTGACCGCTTTTTTGTAGGAGAAAAATAGAACGTACTGATAGCAATAGTCGGTCAAAAAGTCGGTCAGAAATAATATGGAAGAAAAAATCGGCCCGATTATCGGTCCTACAAAAAGACTGACGTGGGCGGGAAGCGTAAGCATTAGGGGATATTATGAGAATTCAATCCGAGGAACAAAAACTTTTTTAAAGATTGAAATTAAATTTTAAGTTAATATTGAAGAAGTCTTCTTCTTCATGAATTAAACTACGTTTTAGAAAAATATTTATTTAAAATTTTATTATTTATTTTATTTAAAATTGGTTTGCTTTACAAACACTTTTTGAAAGTCGTGCACATAACATCAATATTATTTTTTTTTTGGTTTGTTTTTAACTATGTGGAGAAAAATTGAGGTGTTGTTTGAAAAGATTGAATTTGAACTTGAAAAAACTAATAACAACACTATGATAAATAACAATTTAATATAATATAATAACAAATAACTTTAAAAAACCTTTGGAGTATTTGAGATGTACAAGCTTAAATATACTGCTGGTAATATTAAACCATTCCACGTCGACTACGGAACCCTGAGTTGTACGTCCCACACGCATTTAAAATGATGACCACGGCATGTCATAAAACTTCTCAGAAATGCTACACCAACATACATTTTGTTAGCAACTTAATTTGTGAGAAGACATGAATGGATATGCTTGTAGTGACCGATAGGTCCCGTGTTCGAGTCCCACCAGGTCAGACATTTATGCGACAGTTTGCCAAATTATAAATACCTGTAGACTAGGTGATTTGCTAAACTTTAGCAGTCGGGTCCTGGATTTCACTCCACCAAGGATAGGTAAATATTAGCATTATCATTTGCTTTATCGAAGCAAATGATACATCAGGCCATGAGATCTAAAAGAGCCTAATTACAATTTTCACAGTTCCGAATTTTTGATTAATATACTTAAAATACATTATTTCGATAAAACCAGGGTGGCATTAAGTTAATGTAGTCTGAAATCATTTCTAATTCAATAATATTATTTTTCTATATTATACAACCTTTCAGGAGCCAAATCTAAACCCTTATGGAGCTGCGAACATAAAAAACATAGAAGCATAACTTCTAGTAAAAACAGATAATTTTTCGGAACGTCGGCAACTAGAATGAAATGTCGGGGAAAATCGGTAATGATCTGATTTGTATAGCGCTTGCCCGCTCTCCGACCAACGAAAGGATGGTACGTCACAGGAGGATGATGTTATGCGAAATGAAGAACAGCAAATAATTATCATTTAGAATTTAGAATTTTTTATTAAAGATTTATAATATCATGAAACGGTATTGTTTTAGTAATCGCAATCAAAACATATTTATGATTATTTTCAATTCCTCAAGGTTAAGGTTGGGTCTTACAAATAAAAATATTATAAAAACCGAATTGAAAACCACAAAATAATAATAATATTGTTTATACCAAAGATTTACGAGTACAAACCATAGACAGGCTTTTCTAAATTAAAAGTGCGCCATAGCGCGGGGATGTGTCTGCAGTAATAAATAAATAAATAATAAATGGTAAGGTGCCGTTAAAATATAACATGCATATTTAATGACGTTTCTAATATATGGGCTACGGGTCTGTCACCAAGTGTTACACAAAAATTAGGTCTAATATATAAAATTCTCGTGTCACGCTTTTTTGAAGTTGAACTCCTCCGAAACGGCTCGACCGATTTTCGTGAATCTTAGCGTGCATATCGGCTAGGGTGGAGAATCGGTCAATAACTATTTTTCATCCCCTTACCCCTAAAATCTTTTTGGCAGAACAACGTTTGCTCGGTCAGCTATTAATAATCTATATATATTATAAAACAGTAACTCGATAATGTCTGTACATTGAAGATATTTAAGAAAATTTGATATCAGGGGACTCAATAGGAGCAATAGATTACAAATCTGTCATTTTTAAAAATCTTGTCTGTCTGTATGTTTGACACCGCATCACGCCAAAACCGCTGAATGAAATTGAGTGCGGTTTTCACAGTTGTATTACTGGCGGTCTAACTTAAAATCTGGTATATGATTTATCGTGATACGTTGCTTACAAGCCGAGATATCAATAAATAGGACTTTTTGATACCCCACATAACAGCAAGAAATACTAAAAGTGCCCGATAAAGGGACATAAGAGACTGTTTAGTATCTGAAAAATACGTTATTTCTTCAAAAAATTCAATATGTACCATTTTTTTTAATTTATGATTTTGCAGTGAATTAGTTCTGCAAATCAACAACAGATGTCAGTTTAGGTAACTAAAAGCCCATAATTTAAAAATGTAAGTAGGTCTGAGAAGAGTCAATAAATCTTTTTTTGAAATTAATGTGTACTTATACATATTTATAATATTTAAAACATTGAGGTTCTAAGTAAATAAGTTACCCTACTCAATCCATAACACATAACTATGTTAGATTGTGCTATCAGATTCCTATATTCAATACGCTGTATGTAGGTGTGGATCAGAGTTAGCGATAATAATATGACACAATTTAGGAAAATTATCAAATTATTGTTTAAAAATATCAAATTATCAAAATATTATAGTTTTTAATAATTAAAAATCTTAAATTTTGACAAAGTATTACAATTTAGATTTCTTTATTGTATTGGAGGTATAGGCACATAGAAAGTAGATAATAATAAAAATAGAAATCCTTTCAAATTTAATAATCACAATGAGTAAGAAATTAAAATATTTGCGAATATTCATCTACTGTTTTCACCTACTGGTTAATGCGTACCAAGCCGGTCCCGCATAGGCTAATTATGACCGTATGTATGTAAGTGCAATACAAATCACTAAAATACTTTTGAATTTGCAAATCGCCACGTAAAAGCAGACGAGCCATCTGATGCTAAATTGTCATCGTCCTCCATGGACGACTTAAAGCGTCGTCCGTGATCAGACTAAAGGCATCACCCATGCGTTGTCATCAAAGAAAAAAAACAAGAATGAAAAAATAATAAATTATGAAGATGATTAAATTTCTATTCTACCAAGCTTAAAGAGAGTTGTTTATGATCTAGCAGAGTTTAGAATTAAGATGTATCGAGCTATATAAATAGCACCAAAAATTATAACTAATCTTATGGTAATGCAGGCACGCTGCTTAATCCACAAACTGCGAAACAGTTTAAACAATGAGTTTCTTCTGAAACGTTTTATAGTTATAATATATACGTCTCGCATTTGGGTCAGGTTCTTGGACGAAAAGCTCGGCCTTGTGTAGTTGGAAGTTACACTTAAAAATCTCAAAATAGAATAAACTCAGAAGAACTAGAGTTTCCCGGTTTAGAGGCGAGCCCTGCTGTCGGGTAGGGGATCCTTTTCATTACCGTAAATCTAGCTGGTGTCGCGGTTGCGCAACTCCCCAAATAGTCGGGGCGGCTCTTTTGACTCTTCCCGCAGAAGCGTTTAGCTCTCAGGTAGTCAAGTTAGTGGAGGAGCAAGAGAGACTCATATAGCCCGTGGTTGGCACGATCAAACATTGATCGAGAAACCTGACATGGTACACCTCAGGTACCTGCTAAACCACCCTATCCGATGATGGAGACAGAGTGGCGGCGGAAGTTTGCGTGATCCGGTGAGTAGCATGGAGACCGTCTTACAGACATTATTACTTGGTCAGATAAAAATACACAGTAAGTCAAAAAGAAGGAAGAAGTAGTGCCAAGAAGACACTAAGTAATTCAAATGGAAGAAGAATTCGATTAGGTTAGGCTGTTTATACTTACGTGAAAAAATTAATCGACGTCTATGAATAAACAGGAGCAGTCCAGTATTCCAGTAATCTGAATTAAACTGTCATTTATAATCTCCAACTCCTAAAATGTGCTGGTTTAATTTCGGGGAGGTGTACTTAGTCGAAATGAAACTGTTTTTTTTTCAGTTGTCTCTATTTATCTCCGTACATCTTAATTGTTAGTTCTACTAGATAAAATAAATTATATTATAAAAAACGCTATTTTTTAACTTGATGGAATGAAATTTTTTATCTTCTTCATATGTTTTTATTATTTTTGGTCATTGATTATAAGTGCTCTACCGTTTGTACCTATGTAAATAGAGCTAACTGGCCCAAATTTAGTAAGTACAAATACTATTCAATGAATAAGAAGACTGAAATGTTTCATAATGTTGGAGTTTGAATCCCATATGTGTAAGAATAATAAGTAATAGGTAATAAGAATGTGTGAAAATGCGGAAGACATTTTGAATTTTAGATTTGGTTTAAGTTTTATGAATCTGACATACTTTGAGATACTGTTCTTAGGATATTTTTCATATGTTTTTTTTAATTATTCGGTTTCGGGTATAAAAAAAGTAAAATTAATAGTCAAGATGATCAGGTAGGTAATTTGGTCTGATGGTGTATCCTGAAGAACAATTATGTAAATCCTGGACGGACGGAATTAATGTAACCGTTTTTGAAGTTATTTGCTGTTGATAAAGTCGACATTGTGATACCAGTCCATCATTAACCCTGAATGTAAGTATATCTTAGAATAGAAAACAAATATAGTATATGACCATAGGTTGTGTTGGAGACTAAATATGACTGTAACTCTTGAATTGATGGAAATAAGTGAACCGTTTTTAGAGATAGTTTAAGTTGTTCATATTGACATTACAAAACCAGTCCATTATTGACCAATTTAGGGTCTGGTGGGGTATCTTAGAGACAATATGTAACTCCAGAATGGGTGGGAATAAAAATTTTAAAAATATATTTTGTTGTTGGTAACGTTGACATAGCAAAACCAGGACAACATTTGACCAATTCAGGATCTGATGGTGTACGTATATAAAATTCCACTTATATTTCTTAAGCGTATATTAAGATATTTTTTTACCCTCGCTAAAGCGGCTAAATGGATTTAGATGAAATTTGGACTGCTTTTATGTATGTGCTAATACACAGAATTTTTGTATAATTTTTTTAGGGTTTTGTTCCTAAAAAAAAAATGAACAAAACCCTTATAAGATCACTTCGTTGTTCGTCTGTCTGTCTGTCAGTCGACCCTGTTTTCTCAGGAATGCGTGGAGGCATCATTCCAAAAAAACTTAAACTTATTTGTATTAACTTATTGATCCCTATGTCCATCTATGGGAACGACAGATTTACATTGGCAAAGTTTAGTGTCTTACTGAATCATTTAATATTGCTCTTATGTTCGGTTCTGTAAGTTTGTACAAAACCCTCGGTGCCAAAAAACTTGCCTTTGGCCGGGATATTTTTTAATTACTAATTCTTAAGTTCACGCAGACGAAGTCGCGGGTAGAAGCTAGTATAAGAATATAATAGGTAGACCGATTTCTAAACTGAAAAAATAATTAAGTATTCGCTTGTTTATACACTTAATAATTTGAATTCAGGCTGCCTTTCATTTCTTTGTGTCTATACTTGAGGGCCTGCATACACGTATTATTTTTCAGTTTTCAGTTTTGAAGTCTGTTTACCTATAATATTCTGTTATTATTTAATTTCTCCGTGTAATCGTTACGGGACCATCTTCGAGCTTTATTGAAACTATCGCACAACAAACACTACAGATACCTATAAAATTTGAAGATATCCCTCGATTTCCGATTTCGGACTCATAGAAGTCATCATTACCAAAATGTACAGAGCATAATTGAGAGTTTATTTGATTTGTTTGATGTTTGGGATCCCAATTACATTCCTGTCTTTCTAACCGAACTGCCTTTGTCTATTCTAGCCTGCGCTTTGTTTTTTTTTTTGGGAACCTATAACCAGACGATTATACACCATGCTGAACAGAGTTTTTTTTTATCACAATTAAACAATTACACTATTCAATGTATGTAGCATTATTACAATTATTATAAGTGTTACGTACGGACAAACCAATTGGAGATTTGCATATATATAAAGTAAAGAGCTGATTCCGTAAAACTACGTAAGTAGTAAGTAGGTACACTAAACTTAACATAACTTAAATAACTATTTTTACAGATAATGATGCCTCCATAACGCATATACCATCCATTAAGTTCGAACAGAAAAGAACGATATTCATTGCGTTTTATTATAACTAAAACATATTTTGTAAGCAACTATCAAGCAATGTATAGTGAAACATGGCGGCTGTCAATATTTGTCATTATTTAAATAAAAAAATAAAAACCCACGTATTTAGGACAAATTCATTTGTAAAATGTGATTCCAGTGTTCTTTTGATGAACACCTACACGATTAATACACCATTTCACTTCATACTTCGGCATTTTCGTGGTAAATATCTATAAATGTTGAATGTTTGTTACTACTTCTCTGTGACATGACCAAACACAGACTGACAACTCGTCTGGTGTAATTTTTAGGCTCCGCCTACTTTGGTGTATTTTTACGTTGGGTCATTTTCTAGCGTAAGTTACTCGTCTATGTTTTATACGGTCGCCGTTATGGAGTATCACAGAGTTTTTCTCCTAATATTACAAGAATAGGCATGATGACAGTAAGTAAAAATCACTAAAATTATGTATTTATTTAATAAAACCCTATTAATGGATTACAAAACACGCACTTATCGTATTATTATTAGCGAGATAAACAATATTATTGATAAAATAAAACTACAAAATACGGCAAGCCGCCATCTTGGCTAAAACGCCAGTCAGTCTCAATTAGCGCAAATTACGTCACACGTCTTAAAACAAATGAATATCACCATACTAAAAATCACGTATCGTCTTTTGTTTTCCTGAGACATGACGTCAACACCACGCCATGACAGTTTGAAGCGTTTTGGTGCGAATTTTAAACTTGTAATTTGAAATGTATTTATTTTATACTAAACCTTATTTTTTTGCTTAAATATCATATACGTTGTAATTATAATATATTTCCCAACAATATAGAACAGTATTTCAAAATCAGTCATCATCCCTATTAAAAGTAACACAAAAATTTTAAAAGCCCATAATTTTCCCACTGCTGGGCACGGGGTCTCCTCTCACAATGTGAGGGGTGTTAGGCCATAGTCTACCACGCTGGCCAAGTGCGGATTGGTAGACTTCACACACCTTTGAGAACTTTATGGAGAACTCTCCGGTATGCAGGTTTCCTCACGATGTTTTCCTTCACCGAATCAAGTGATAATTAACTTCTAATACGCACATAATATTTGAAAATTAGAGGTGCGTGCCAGGATTTGAACTCGGGCTTCTTCGCGCTTCGTTCGGGAGACCAACGTTCTAACCGCCAGGCTATCACTCACAACACAACACTAAAATTTTAAGTTAAAGCAATTACCTATTCATTGAATGAAGTAGATAGCACAGTTGATATTTCACAGACAGCACCTTTATTACTGAGTAGTAAACTACTTAGTACACAAAGTAACAAATGTAGTGAGATTTGTCGAGACCAGAACACCGGAACTCGTTTGCGTTTTCAATTTTAAGACGATTCAAGTTTTTAAGTTCCGTTTAAATCTTTAAAGATGTCACTTGAAGAGATTTATTCTTAAATAGTTCTCGGGTCGGGGAAGCCGTTTTCAGGCAAACGGATCCGGTTTTTAGTTTAACTTTATTTGAAAGCCTTTTGTAATTTAAATTTATATCCTTTCAGGAGTTTTTCCTAGTAGGTATTATGGTGGCCGGTACACGCTTCTACGTGGCTTTCTTTATCATTTTAATATTTACTAAGCGGAACAATTTCTTAAATTTTTACAGTAAAATATTACGTCAATTATATCAATGTAAATCTCATATTCAAAAGGCTTCAAAGCCTAATGATTAAAAGATCTAAGTACTGAAACAGATTTCAAATAGAGAAAGAGATGAGGGACTTAATTTTTCCCTATTTAAAGATATTTTTTTATGGAAATAGCTGGCAAACGAGCTGACGATCCACCTGATGGTAAGTGGCTATCGACGCCCATGGACATCAGCAATACCAAAGGCATCACTGATGCGTTGCCGGCCAATAAAGAGAGAAGAAAAAGAAAGAAAGAAAGAACTGGCAATAGTTGAAAATTAACTAATTAAGTTGAAAGTTTATGTCAACAAATTATGAGCCTATTTGGATGCTTGAATTATTATCATTAAAACTTGCGAAACTTGCACACAAATTGCGAACTAAATATCCGAGAGAAAATATTTCGTACATACATTTTTGTCCCGGTTTCAAACCCAAAACTTTCACATGACTTGCAAGGATAACTAATTGGGCAACCGGATTTAATTTCTTTGTTAAATAATTCTTTGCTCTTCCATTAAATCGAAACAGGCGCTGGTATTAATAATATCGTTTACTTCTTTAGTAAGACTACCATTAAGTATGTATAAAAGTCTTGCAGAATGTTACTAAGTCGAGCGGTGTAACAGAACAACCCATAATACGGCCTAAAAGGCATTAACTGCATCAGAAAACAGGCAAAAAGGACGCCAAAAAGACTGCAAAAAAGTAAAAAGCGGTTGCAAGAAACATGTTTCCAATGCGTTGAGTTTAAAAAATAAAGAAAGAGAGCGAGAGGTGTGATTTGTGTACTTTTTCGCACCACCAGATAAGAGATGTCGATTACCGATTCAAACATCGATATCGATTATATTTCTGAACGAGAAATATGTTCTGATCCATCCCTTTTACTTCGAATCGTAAGTTAATAAAAATCTGTCGATTTTATCAGGCGGGAGCTAATTCCTTTGCATTCGTTTTCGATCTTTTGTGAATACGATATTTTACTTGCAGACGATGAAAGATTATCAGGTTTTTAATGAATGAAATATTTTCTACACCTGAGGGCGAAATAAGGCTTATTTCGTAAGTTCAGGTAAGTTATAATCATATCGTACAAAAACAATGATACATCAAGTATTTTAAAATACGGTTGTAGTATTGTGTTGGTGATGAATAACGATGATGAGGACAGTGAATTACAAAATAATTCGAGTGCTACGAACCTCCACTATTATGTGTGGGTCTGGATACGATTTAGTAAGTGTTTTGTCCGTTTTATATTCATTCCGAATCACAAGCTTCAACTGCTATCTCAAATATTTTTTATGACTTTTGAATAAAAGTAGATAAATTATCATATTTAATAACCCTATTGGAGTAAACAAATATTTAGAAAATATTATGTTTCATTTTGAAATGCATGTAAAATTAACCTGATCAACTTATCTAATCTAATCTAATTAATTCGCAGGTATTTCAATGTCTGTGACGCCCTAAAAATATTATAAAAAAACGAAGGTCTGTTATTTCTTTCCTAATCGATATCAATCATCGATAAAACCAACACTGAAATCGAACAACCGTACGTGTTTTGATTCCCCTCACTGCGCGATAGAACCTTCAACTTTATAAGTAACCGCACCTTACAGTTGTATGGAGGCTGGATAGCCCTCTGTTTGCTGCGACCATGGCCTCTGATGAAGAGGGACACACCGCCATGAGATGTACAGTCGACAAAAGAATGAAGTATGCATTCTAAAACCCTCTGTAATGTTTAATATTATATATTGTTTACGTTATTATCAATGTTAAATCATACCTTACGTATACAGGTATCATTTAGCATTGACAACTACAGAAAAATCTGTAATATCAATAATTACAGAAGGTTTTACTCATGCCCTGCATACCTAATTATTTTGCCGACTGTACCTACTACTCTCTTTAATTCACCTAGTAGTGGTACCCCCAGGTGTAACAAGACGAGTCATTTGACGGCTAACTAGAGCCAGGGGAGGTAGCCAGGTTGGTTTAACGGATTTTTCAATCATCTCGTTCTTATATAGGTACCTACTTCATAGATTAGAAAAGATTTCTCTTTCTCTATCCATCTATCTTTACTTTCTTCTTCGATTTCTTCTTTTGATTACAATCCTTTACTTCAGGCCATTAATGGTCTACAGGTCCACTACTTTGCTCGAGTGCAAGTTACCCGTCTTTCGTGTATTGCTTACGTAATCCGCAATAAGCAATCGCGAAATGGTTTGAGTAACAGTGGCCAGAATATGTACCATATTTAGGTATTTTGGAGCCATTTTACATCTTTTTTTAAATATTATATTTCCCTACTAAATAATGTTTCTGTCCAAGTACGAAGGAGTCGTGAAAGCCCAACTCTGTTTGGAATTTGTCCGGCATTTTGAAGAAAGCATTGTTGGAGCATTTTGTTGGAGCTATCCCGATTCGAATCCAAATACTGGGCACACTACATGCATGTATTGCTAAAGTATAAATTGCTATGTTTAGCGACATTGTAATGGATACGAATAAGAAATGGTTGGAGGCGTCATATTTAACATTTAACTTATTATTTATGCACTTTATAAATCATTTTAATTGTAATTTGTTAAGCGATACCCCGCCCTCTGTCAATATGTCTCACTGGAAGCGAGTTTACGATTAACGGTTGAAATTAAAAAGCAGCAAATATTAATGAAAGTTTTCTTTGAAGTGTGTCTTTGCAAATATTCTTTAGAAATCAATTTTTGTCAATGCTCAAATAAATGTCTACCGCTTAATAGACTGGAAGAAGCAACGGTAAGAAACTTGCAAGTATTTCCTCACAGACACATAGAATTCCTAGTGTCGTAGGCTGGTAGGTGTGATGAATGAACACAAATAATACAGCAAAACTCTCGACCCAAGAAGAAAGATTTATCTACCACATAAATGCTGCGCCTGGAAATCGAATTGCGGACCTTTTACTTATGGTCACAATCAATTGGGTAATTAATAATAATAATATAATATACTAGCTTCTACCCGCGACTTCGTCTGCGTCGACTTGAGAATTAGTAATTAAAAAAGATCCCGGCCAAATGCGAGTTATTCGGCACCGAGGGTTTTGTAAAAACTTACAGAACCGAATATAAGAACAATATTAAATGATTCAGTAACAAACTTAACTTTGCCGCTGTAAAACTGTCGTTCCCATACATGGACATAGCGATCAATTAACCAAATACAAATAAATTTAAGTTTTTTTTGGAATGATGCCTCCACGCATTCCTGAGAAAATAGGGTCGACAGACAGACCGGCAGACGGACAATGAAGTGATCCTATAAGGGTTATGTTTTTCCTTTTAAGGAACAAAACCCTAAAAAAATTATACAAAAATTCTATGTATGTGTTACACATACACAAAAGCAGTCCAAACAATAATTATAACCCGTAAAGCCAATTTCGAAACTAAATTATACCCTTGACCTGAAGAAGCAGATCCATCTCCGATCCTTGAACGAACCGATCCCGACGAACATTGCAGCGTGTATTTGGTGCGGGATATAAAATATCTGTGAACCAATTTTCCTCTAAATCCATTTAGCCGCTTTAGCAAGGGTAAAAAAATTATCGTAATATACGCTTAAGAAATATTAGTGGGATTTTATATAAGTACACCTTCAGACCCTGAATTGATCAGTGTTTTACTGGTTTTGCTATGTCAACGTTACCAACAACAAATATTTTTAAAACTGTTATTCCCATCCATTCTGGAGTTCCATATTTTATCTTTAAGATACACCACCAGACCCTGAATTGGTCAATGATGGACTTGACTTGGTTATAGATGGTTTTGTAATGTCAATATGAATAAATTAAACTATCAATAAAAACAGTTCTGTTATTTCCATCAATTATTCAGGAGTTACATACTTAGTCTCCAAAGCAACCTATGGTCACACATATTTATTTTCTATACCTAGATACACATTCAGGGTGAATAGTTCAATGATAGACTGTTTTCGCAATGTCGATTTTATCAACGGCAAATATCTTTAAAAACGGTTATGTTATTTCCATCCGTTCAGTTTTTACATAATTGTTCAATTACATGATCATCTTGACTATTAATTTTACTTTTTTTATACCCTGGACCGAATAATTAAAAAAAAAACATATGAAAACATAATGTCAACTCAGATTCATAAAACTTAAACCAAATCTCCAATCCAAAATGTCTTCCGGATTTTCACACATTTTTTACATTATGAAACATTTCAGTCTTCTTATTCATTGAATAGTATTTATACTTACAAAGTTTGAGCCAGCTGGCTCTATTTACATCGGTACAAACGGTAAAGCAACTAAAATCAATGATCAAAAATAATAAAAAATATGAAGAAGATTAAATTTTTCATTCCATTAAGTTTAGAGACAATTATAAATGACAGTTTAATTCAGACTGCTGGAAATCTGAACTCCTCCTATTTATTCATACACGTCGACAAATTTTTCCACGTAAGTATAAACAGTCAAACCTAACCTAATCGAATTCTTCTTCCATTTGAATTTCGCAGTGTTTTCTTGGCACTCCTTAATCCTTCTTTTCGACTTACTGTGTGTTTTTATCTGACCAAGTAATACCTAATGTCGGTAAGACGGTTCCCATGCTGGTCACCAGATCACTTAAACTGCCGTCACCGCTCTGTCTCCATTATCGGATCGGATGGCTCAGCACCTGCTAAACCTCAGGTACCTAAACCTACCTGAGTCACACCTCAGAACCTGACATGGTACACAGGTTTCTCGGTCAATGTTCGATCGCGCCGACCACGGGCTAAATGAGTCGCTCAGGAACGTCTCGCCCCTCCACACTTGACTGCCCGAGACCTAAACGCTTCAGCGGGAAGAGTCAAAAGAGCCCTCCCGACTATCTGGGGAGTTTCACAACCGCGGCACCAGCTAGATTTACGGTGATGAAATGATCACCTATCCTACAGCAGGGCCCGCCTCTCAATCGGGAGACTCTAGTTCTCCTAAGTTTATTCCTGAACGGCTTTGAGATTTTTATCTGTAACTTCCAACTACGCAAGGCCGAGCTGTTCTTCCAAGAACCTGTCCCAAATGCCAGACGTATTTATATATTATACATATAAAACATTTCAGAAGAAACTCATTGTTTAAACTGCTTTGCCGTTTGTGGATTAAACAGCGTGCCTGCATTATCATAAGATTAGTTTATTTTTACAGCCATTTATATAGCTCGATACATTTTAATTCTAAGCTCTGCTAGATCATAAACAACTCTCTCTAAACTTGATAGAACGGTTTAATCATCTTCATAATTTATTATTTTTTCATTCTTGTTTTCTTTCTTGGATGATAACGCATGGGTGATGCCTTTAGTCTGGTCACGGACGACGCTTTTAGTCATCCATGGAGGACGATGACAATTTAGCATCGGGTGGCTCGTCTGCTTTTACGTGGCTATACGCAAATACAAAAGTATTTTAGTTATTTGTATTGCAATTACGTCCGGTCATAATTTGCCTATGCGGGGCCAGCTTGGTATGCATTGATCAGTAGGTAGGTAGGCAGTAGATGATTATTCGCAAAAATTTTAGTTTCTTACTCATTTTGATTATTAAATATGTAAAGGATTTGTATTTTTATTATTATCTACTTTCTATGTGCCTATTCCTGCATTACAATAAGCAAATCTAAATTGTATTACTTTGTCAAAATTTGAAATTATTATTTATCTACAAAAAAAAAACATTATTTGAAAATTTTCCTAAATTGTGTCATATTATTATAGCTAAGTCTGACTACACCATCATACAGCGAATTGAATATAGGAATCTGATAGCACAATCTAACATAGTTATGTGTTATTGATTGAGTAGGGTAACTAATTTACTTAAAACCCCAATGTTTTAAATATTATAAATATGTATAGGTACACATTAATTTCAATAAAAGATTTATTGACTCGTTCTCAGACCTACTTACATTTTTAATTATGGCTTCTAGTTACCTAAACTGACATCTGTTGTTGATTAGCAGAACTAATTCACTGCAAAATCATAAATTAAAAAAAATATGTACACACAGATTTTTTTAAGAACTAACATATATTTCCGATACTAAACAGTCTTTTCTATCCCTATATCGGGTACTTTCACAAAATCTTGCTGTTATGTGGCGTATCAAAAAGTCATATTTATTGATATCTCGGCTTGTAAGCGACGCATCACAATAAAACGTACACCAGATTTTAAGTTAGACCACCAGCAACACAATTGTGAAAACCGCAGTCAATTTCATCCGGTAGTTTCGGCGTGATGCGGTGTCAAACATACAGACAGACAAGATTTTTAAAAATGACAGATTTGCAATCTATTGCTCCTATTGAGTCCCCTGATATCAAATTTTCTTAAATATCTTCAATGTACAGACATTATCGAGTTACTGTTTTATATTATATATAGATATAGATTATGGTGATAATTACAGCGACTGAACGCTACAACCTGCTCACTACTGAACTCGGGCCGCAGCTATTTTTGTACGCGTTTTCGATACCGCCCGCTACCCAACGCAACAAGTTGCCAGAAAGCACCACATCATCGATGCAAACGTGACCGAATCGCCGATGCTCAAATAGCGTGTTAGCTCAGGCCCTTAGTTATCGTTATTCGCTTGCGGTCACGAATACCTTATAGCCGAAGGAATTTCGCACATTACGCGAAGTTATATATTATTCCTTTGCACCAATGTCGATTGCAATTACAAAAGTGAATGGTTAAAACGTTAGATTTACGTGATTTTAGAGATTTGTTAATAAATCAGTTTGCATTACGTAGGAATTACTCATTCAGATATTTTCCCCAAGTTATGTACATAACTTGAATGAGCACAAATTATGTCTTAAGGCGCGGTGTGATCTCAATATTCACAAAACTGGGTTTCTTTGGTGCTGGAGTACGAGGAAATCCAATGAAATTATCGCACGCAAAAAATACAGAGCATAGAAAAAGGTCTAAAGAAAAATGTTAACCGAATAGAATATTAAATAGTTGTTTAATATTTCCAATAAAAAATCGTAATTTGGTATACAAAAATAAACTTAAACGTCGACATTCTCTGTATTTTCAGCGGTAACAACATATTTTTTTTGAGAATCAATCAAAATCAAAATCAAAATCAAAAATCAAAATATTTTATTGATAAAGACACATCACATTCACAAGTCGCAAGGGCCCTGCACTTGGTTCATCACCTGTGTTACAGGTACCCCGCTCATCATCGCTCAGAATATAATAGGTATATGGTTTTATTAAAACTTTAACCGGACAGATATTGAATTTAATGCGTATATTCTGAATTATCCATGGAAAGCCCTCAAATTAAATGTTTATTCGCAATCTAGTTACATTGTTGGCAAAAATACGCTCTGCAATTTTGAACCCTATTCAGCGTCCCGTAAATGTAACATTAGATTAGCGCAGATATGCGGTTGTGTGAGTGAAATCAACGTTTTTAAATCGTAGTCATACCGGGCCTTAAACACGTAAATTGTTCTTAAGAAAAAGTGGCCAAGTGCGAGTCGGACTCGCCCATGAAGGGTTCCGTAGCAGCAAGTAACAAATTATAAAAGTTCTTGTAGTTCGTTGTAACTTTGATCAATGTTTTTTGCGGTTTACGATATATGACGTATTAAAAAAAAACTACTTACTACATCTCATTCAAACCAATTTTCGTTGGAAGTTTGCTTGGTAATGTACATCATATATTTTTTTTAGTTTTATCATTCCCTTATTTTAGAAGTTACAGGGGGGGGGGACACACTTTTTACCACTTTGGAAGTGTCTCTCGCGCAAACTATTCAGTTTAGAAAAAAATGATATTAGAAACCTCAATATCATTTTTGAAGACCTATCCATAGATACCCCACACGTATGGGTTTGATGAAAAAAACATTTTTGAGTTTCAGTTCTATGTATGGGGAACCCCCAAAATTATTTTTTTTTTCTATTTTTGAGTGTAAATCTTAATGCGGTTCACAGAATACATCTACTTACCAAGTTTCAACAGTATAGCTCTTATAGTTTCGGAAAAAAGTGGCTGTGACATACGGACGGACAGACAGACAGACAGACAGACAGACATGACGAATCTATAAGGGTTCCGTTTTTTGCCATTCGGCTACGGAACCCTAATAAAGCTCCTTACCTTACAGTGCCTTACACCTAATTGGCATGTCAAGTATTCCGTATTGAAATATACGTAGCCATTCGTTTCCTTTCTCTGAATCGCTTGCTTTGATGAAGAAAAACGTCTTGAAGAAAGCTGAACAACTGAAAGTTTCCCATATACTCAAAGGTGTGTTAGGTCTACCAAAGAAGAGCACTTGGCCAGCGTGGACTCCTAACAAAGTCCAGCAGTGGGTCTTATGAATATAACGTTGCTTTATAAACGCCTTGGTTGGCTGGAGTCGTACGCAATGGCTACGGTCTATAAAACTTGAGCTAAGCTCAATAAATTCTTACCGTTCCATCGTCCCTACCTGACCTTACTTTCCTTAATTTATAAGCAGCTGGCGTGATTTAATGGTCACGGAAGGGACATTTTGAGTCAACCTCAGTAATTTTAAATTTGGAACACCTACGTCACTAGTACCTACTCACTAGCGCAGAGGAAATTAATTAACATTTTCGTTTTTGGTTAGTTTATCCTATACGACTAATAGAACACTTGTTGTTGGAACTAGCAAATTACAAGTTAAAAATGTATACCTACCTATTTTGTAACTTTAATGTTAAACTTTTGCTAACTTACGCGCCAACTCAGAGTCACTAACGGTTACTTAAATCGCTCTTAGTAACGAATCACCATACAAATTCTGTACTAAGGAGCGATTTAAGTAACCGTTAATGACTCTGAATTGGTGCATTAGTGTGCTTAGCCTAAGACTTTGTAAATAACTGACAATGGAGCAGACTCACCGATTAATAAGTTGCCACATGGTTGCCACCGTCGCCCATGGGCATTAGTTACTCCAGAGGCATCCCACGCCGGACTGGTGTTGTGAAAGGCGACTAAGTGCCGCCCTCTGGTGGTAGGGCCCCTCGAAGGGATTATATTGGTAATATTAATCTTAATTGCTAATTAATACTAATATTACTATTATTATTTCTCCATGGGGTTCGCCTGGATAGCTACCACCCTTGAGCATGAGTCAGCCGCCAAACGACGTCGTGTTCCGGCTGGGGAGGTGAGAGCCAGTTCTTTCTTTCTTTTTCTTCTCTCTTTCTTGGCCGGCGACGCATTAAAAATGCCTTTGGTGTTGCTGATGTTCATGGGCGAAGATGTTCACATACCATCAGATGGATCGTCAGCTAGTTTGCCGAATATTTTCATAAAAAAATCCTCATTGCGTTGCCTTTGGGATTGTATGAATGAGTGACCGGATGGCAAATTATTTCTTAGCGCATCCGTGCATCGGGAGGCACGTAAATCCCGACGGATTTTATCATTAGAGAACAGTGGTTAAGTCATGTCGGTAGCCAACGGGTGGCATAAAAACTTCCAACACTTGGATTAATTATCCATGAGTTACGAGGAGATACCTATAACCCTGTAATAAGCCATCACAGTAACTTTTTTACTATATAATACAATATATTCAGTGTGCTGCACATACAGTATGCAGAACATACTCTGACTCAGTCGAAAGTCTCGATACGAACCCGATCATGTAATCATTCGATCATCACCCATCGCCCAGAATTACGTATAAACGAATTATTTATGCATCAATGTAATTTAATTATGGCTTTCGGAGATAACGGCTAAGATTCCGGACGAATTTATACTTTGAATTTATACTTTTTATACTTTGAAATTCGTTTCTGGATAATTGATGTAATAAAAACTTGTCTTTACAGTTCATAATGTTTATTATTTCTGATTTCTTTGCGGATTTGTTCTGATTCTAATTATAGATACTGCGTGGTGAGTTGCCAGTAAACAAGAGTTTGGCATTTAAAATAAATTTGGGTATAAAAGAAACCGCTTAACAGTCAGGTCCAAAGACTATAGACAAATAGTTTTTTTTCGAATGGACACTTGCTGTTGGCCCTAGTCAACTCACCAGCTTCACGCAGACATATAAAATACAACAGATGCAAGTCTAATTGCCAATGGGACCTTTTGCGAATAGCACCTTATACAAATAAGACATTTTCCACGATCTGGAATAACATAATATTATTACGCACGAACGCTAGTATTTCATATAATAATAATTAGTAAAATATTTATAGGTATGGGTGCTACACGCACCACCACTAGGGGGTGCATTGAGATCATACCACCACACTATGTTCGAGAAGTATAATTGTCTCTTTTCTGAGTACAGCACATAGAGCGCGGAAGCAAGCCAGCGCTGCAGCGTTCGAATTGACGACTGCTAAATTTTCTCTCTCTAGTGATGTGATATCACCGCTAGTGTTGTCACTAAACCAGTTGACTAAAGTCAATCGAATGTACAGTGCCGGCGCGGCGGCGTTAGAGCTACCGACAAGAATATTGTGCCGTCCACAATGTCCACATAAGAAAATAAAAATCGAGCTTTTTTTGCTCGATTGAGAACGTTTATTAAGAATTTTGCCACATATTCAACTAATTTATTAAATCTTTCCATTACTGGTCCTTGTCTCACCATCATATCTCCATGATCATTATCCTATCTTGTCGTCAAAAATGATTACTGAATGAAATCAAAATTGTGCTTAGGGAACTAAACTTTCCTTTAAAATAATAGTACTCTAAGGACGAGAATAAGTTACTTCTTATCTTATTACTTCCGAATATACGCTATAACCATCGGTCGTCCTCATGGGTCATTCGAAATCGAATCCTGCACGCACCCTTTTCATATTATGCTGAGTATTTCTACATTAAGTGTAGCGTATTGAAGTAGATAAAACTTCTTTAGGCACGACTGGGGGCTGACAGAATACTTTGGACGACGACAATGCAACGGAAGTGCGTCACGGTTATGTTACGGCGCATGTATGCTTTTAAATATTTACGATTTGTATAATGAATAGATTACAACAAATAAAAAAAAAGTTTTATATTTTCGATGCATTACACTTTTTTAAATTCTCATATGACTTATTTATTTTTAACTATATCTTCATCTGTACTGTACCAAAGAAGTTTCACTTCAATCGCGTATGACGGTTACAAGCACATTTTTTTTAATTTCTGTATTATATAATCACTCGCTTCAGTAAAGAAAACATTGTATAGAAGCTTGCATACCTGAGAGTTCTCCATAACGTTTTCAAAGTTTGAAGACTGCTGGTCTATACTTGAGCCGGCTTTAAAAGTGGAATTATTGTGGGATTATGATACCAGGAACTTTAGGTAGTAGTATTAAATATGTTGCAGAACAACGTATGCCAACGTATCCATAATGGGCACAATCAACATATCTCCGACTGCGATTGATTGGTTTCGCAGCTATCTGCATGGGCGCCGGCAGCGTGTGATGCTCAAAGACTCTCTATCAGACTGGGTATCAGTCACAACCGGCGTACCACAAGGTGGTGTGTTGTCCCCACTCCTTTTTGCATTGTTCATCAATTTAATAAGTCTCCATATAACTTCTCTCTATCACTTATATGCAGACGATTTACAGATCTATGTACAAGCACCACTTGATAAGCTATCTGATGCTATTGAGATTATGAATAAGGATCTATCCTCTATTTTAAGTTTCTGTAAATCCTTCGGTCTAGTAGTAAACGCAGCCAAAACACAGCTCATAACAATTGGTAGTCCTAGACTTATACCTCGGATCGATTGGTCATTGCTACCACACCCGTCGTTTTTGATAGCATTGCGGTACCAATGAGTAACACGGTCAAAAATCTTGGCATAACAATGGATCGTTGTTTAACTTGGGCACCTCAGATAACGGAGGTGAGTAATAAATTATTTAGGGCTATGGGATCGCTCAGGCGTCTACGTAATGTTCTCCCCATTCCGACAAAAATACAGCTTGCTCAGTCTCTTCTCCACCCTATCCTTGACTATGCCGACATTTGCTATCTGGACATAACTGAGGAGCAATTAAATAAACTTGAGCGCCTTCAAAATGTTTGTATAAGGTTCATATTTGGCCTCAAAAAATATGACCACGTTTCCGAATTTAGATCTTCACTCAAGTGGCTCCCTATTCGCCTTCGCCGGAATTCTCACATACTTTTTGCTTTGTACTGCGTGCTATTCAAACCCACTTCCCCTTCTTACCTAAAAGAACGCTTTCAATATTTACACCTTACCCATGATCGGTTCCTTCGCTCCACTCGTAATCTTTTGCTCAGTACTCCTACCCACTCTTCCTCTTTCTACAAGAAATCCTTTTCTGTAACTGCTGTCCGTCTCTGGAATTCCCTTCCTTTAACTATCCGTCGCTCCCAGTCCCTTGAGTCCTTTAAGAATCAGGTAAAATTATTTTACCTAGGTAGTCTTGACAACAACCGCTAATTTGAATCATTTCCTTTAAACTAAAATTCTTAATCTTGTATGTTATATTAATATCTGTATTTATTCCTTGTATGTGTAAGTGTTATTTAATTATTATTCAAGTAGTTTATCTTATTTATTATATTGTCTGTGCACCCTACCCTTTTCACTTTGTTTTTTATGTCCTCTGCCCAAAGGTTGTCTGGAAGAGATCGCTCTTTAGCGATAAGACCGCCTTTTGTACTACTTGTTATTTATATCGTATAGTATGTTCTAATGTATTAACTTATTCGGCGTGTACAATAAAGAGTATTCTATTCTATTCTATTCTATTCTATGCCGGGACAGCTCGTTATTGCACTTATAATTAAACAGAGCTAAGATACTAAGAAAGTACAGTCCGCACGTCGTATAAAATAGCAATAAAGAGTAATATGTAACATAACTTCAGCAATATACGCCAGATAAGGTCCAGTTCCAATCCCGGAGAAGAATCTCTAAAATTACAAGCATTTTGCTGGAGATGTTATCCGACACAATAAATTTGTTCTCCTCGGGATATTTATGAAAACACTGGAAGATAACACTAAATAATGCAAAGTGCGTCAAGTATTTGACGCGGGAAAAAAAATTAGCGGACACAGACGAAAAATATTGTGATCCTGCAATGTTTATTAAATTCTGAATGGAGGTTATTATGAACTGGAATTTTGAGGATTTCTCTTCGTTCGGAATTTGAATTTGAATTTAATTACTAATTCCTTATTTAAAAAGTAAGTACCCTGCATTGAAGTATTATTACTAGCATATAAAACCGACACCGCGAACACAATTTATGTCCCAATGAATTGGCGCCGATCGGCTTCAATTTTCAATGGAGTCGTTCGATTTTGCAAGGAGAACGGGGGCTCAATTTTAAAAATAGAACCTCCCGGCGGGACACACATTTTGTTCGAGATGTCTGTTCTATGACATTATACTTCAATGGTACCCTGACTGTTTGACATGAAATATACATTTTTTTTAATGTTATGAATTAAATTAGTAAACAATTGGACTCTGTTTATTTAGTCTCAAAAAACGCCTATTTGTTGGCACTAATTATAATTATTTTCATGTAAATAAATATTATGTTCTTGAAATTTCGCTTTGATTTCGGTTTCTAATACCTTTTAGTTACTAAAATAATTGAAGTCCTGACTTTGTTATGACTTGTAATTTTAAGTTAATTACTTTAGAAGTTGGAAGTGGGTGAGAAAACACCTTTGTTATAAGCTCTCCATTATGGTTGAGTAATAAAAAAATCTTTGACTAAGTTCTTATTACATGCCATATTATAAAATACTAACTGTGAAGAGAAATCTTAAAATAATAATTGAAATTCACTTTAAATTGCTTTCAACAATTAGAGCCTAGGCTTTATGTTTTATTACGAGAAAATTAAATCTCCCAAACAATACCTATTGAGAGCTTAGTACTAAAATAGCACTCAGAAGTTACAGATTTGAACCTTGGTGTGAACCTTGGTTTTATTTACAAGGGGGTCGGGATTCGGATCCATTTAATTAAAAAAAATCCTATATGCATCTCTATTACCTGCGCGCCGAAGAGTTTTCCATTAAATTCTCCAAGGCGTGAAGGCGGACTATGGCCTGTGCCCCTTATATGGTGAAATCATATAAAATCTAAATAATCTCTATCTAATCACCATTAAATCTCTTTTTTTTTATGGAAATAACTAGCCGGCAAACGAGCTGACGATCCACCTGATGGTATGTGGCTATCGTCGCCCATGGACATCAGCAACACCAAAGGCATCACCGATGCGTTGCCGGCCAAGAAAGAGAGAAGAAAAAGAAAGAAAGAACTGGCTCTCAAGCCCCCAGCCGGAACACGACGAGTCGTTTAACGGCTGACTCATGCTCAAGGGTGGTAGCTATCCAGGCAAACCCGATGGAGAAATAATAATAGTAATAATGGTATTAATTAATAATTAAAATCAATATTACTAATATAATCCCTCGAGGGGTCCTACCACCAGCGGGCCGGATTTAGTCGCCTTTTACGACACCCATCCGGCGTGGGATTGGGGTTAGTATTCTAAGCCGCCCCAATACGGCGAAATCTCTATAATTATAATCTCTATTAAATCTAAATTACGGCTTTTCAAGTTGTTGATTTTTGATGAATGGTGTTCCATATAATTTCAACATACACTGCAACTGGTTCCGTGGTGTAGTGGTTATCACATCTGCTTTACACGCAGAAGGCCGCCAGTTCGATCCTGGCCGGAATCATATTTTTTTGTACTAGTTGAAAGTACTGGAAAAAAATTCTTTACTTTATTTTTTTGTTATTCAATAAATTTACAATGGTATTTTGTTACACAGAAAAAGTAACTTAGTTATGATTTTCAACTTTTCAAGTGACTTATTAGTACTGAAGTACTATTAGGAGCCATCCATAAATTACGTCACACTAATTTCATGACTTTTTGATCCCTCCCCCGTCTTTGTCACAGCTGGTCACATGTTTGAGACCCCCCCCCCCCCTCCTAGTGTGACGTTACATATTATGAAATACATCTAGAAATTATTAAATTAAAGCAGCAGTTCCGAAATGAGTTTTATTATCATTAATTGTTTTTAATATTTACCTATACATACCAATTATTCCATTTTGAAATGTGCCGTCACGAAATTTAGGACCCCTCCCACCACTTGTATTGTCACACTACAATTCACTACATCAACCCCCCCTCCCCCCTAACGTGAGACGTAATTTATGGATGGCCCCTTATATCTTCTTGTGCCCGTATTAAGATCTTTGCGATCTCAAGATTTGATTTGAGATGCTGATATCCGTCAAATCGTAATAGATGAAAAGGTGAGATTTGAGAGAATCGCGCTACTATACCTAGTTCTATATTCTATTAAGTTTCTGTCACCGCCGCGCCGATGTGTTCCCGGCCATACTGGATTTGAGGGAACCCCATTATTTTGGGGTCCCTGACACTACCTTCCAAAACACGTACCTACAATTTTTTTTACGATTTTAGAAGGACAAAGATACGTAACCAGGTGAGTAAGATACTCTATCAACACCTCTTTTTATATATACAATATCATTGATCAACACCATACAACATCATTGATCAACACTGATTATGAGTACCGTATCAGCCATTCCTCCGTCGAGAGGGTTCTAAATGAATTTCTAAAGCCGAATCTTTCTTTAAAATAATATTTATTTACCGCAATCACCTTAATTCTGCGAATAAAAACATATCAAAAGTTGAAATTGATATTGTTTTGCGAATCGAACATTTGAGGCAGCCATAAACATGCCTCAAAACGAAAACTTTTTGCGATACCAACTGGCCATTGATTTGGTTCGTTCGACCGCCATTTTGGCTCATTTGCATATTGTACTTGTAATAAGGAATTTAAGGCTTATTTACATCAGAGATTAAGGAAGGTAGACATTGTTATCAATTAGACCTAATTTAGCCTTGACATAGTATTGTCGTTTTAATTGACAGGTGCCTATTTTAAGATTTGCTTTGAGTTGCATTATACAAGTATATTATATTACCTGTGTCGCGGGTTGCATGGACGATTTTTTATAATATTATTTATACTAATTTACTATTGAAAAAGAAATTTTAAACGGTTTTATTTCGTTTAACCTGTTTGTTTGGGTCAAATCATGCAAGCTAGATTGGACCTACTTTCTCGTATCCTCAGAAATTGAAATATTACATAATATTGCTTTATATCTTGACCATGCATTTTTACAATTTAACAATTTTGGTGTATCGCTACCCAGATTGACACTATAAAGACGTGTAGTTAGTTTTTAAAGTAATAACTTGTTTACTTAGATTTTATTCGTTGTCCTCAAGATTTACCCTTTCCAGTGTTTCCTTACATATAACTGTGGCGTTACAATATAATAATGTATATTGGATAATGTTATGTATTGTTAAAGCAGTGATAGCCTAGCGGTTAGAACGTTGGTCTCTCGAACGGAGGGGCCCGAATTCAAAACCTGGCACGCACCTCTGATTTTCATATATTAATTGCGTATCACAAGTTAATTATCAATTGCTTCGGTGAAGGAAAACATCGTGAGGAAACCTGAAAACCGGAGAGTTCTTCAAAAAAGTTCTCAAAGGTGTGTGAAGTCTACCAATCCGCACTTGGCCAGCGTGGTAGACTATGACCTGTACCCCTCACATTGTGAGAGGAGACCCCGAGCCCAGAAGTGGGACAATTATGGGTTTTTGCTTTGCTTTTATGTATTGTTACGTATGATGGCGTAACAGTATGTTAAGAGATATTACGTTACTTTTCTTAACAAGAGTGACATCCACAATATTAATACGAGGAACAAGGCTGATTCGGTAGTTTCTTTCTGCTACTTCTCCCACGCTCTCTCACTTAGGGCCTTGTTGAAGCATTGGCGTAGCTTGTTTGACTTTCAAAAAGTGTTTGTAAACTAAACCAATGAATGAATGAATGAATTTAATAAAATATTTGAATTTTCAATTTGTAGTAGTAGTCAAATTCGGCATCGTGATATAATTTTTTTACGTTAATTATACTTTATTTAGTCTTATCAAATTACAGATATTAGTTGATATGCCATGTCGGAAGCTTTCGGGCGGTATAAAAACCTTTCAACACATGGAATGGCCACTAACACCTCCAGCTTCAGAGCAATCTCCTGCCAAGGCCTCCTAAGCTTTGAGGAGAGGCTCGTGCCCTGTAGTGGACCATTAATGGGATGAAGCTTGAAATTTTTAGCTGACTTCAAAATAAGGAGGTTGTCAATTCGGTGATATTTTTCTATGTTTATTACCGCGGAACTCCGTCCCTTATTTTGATATCGATTTTTCGAAGATTGATTCTTTGCAGTCGGGTATTTTTTTGGTAAAATTTTGTAAGTTTAGTACTTACGATATGTAATGTATATCTAGTAACCTCCCTCGTTTTGCTTCGGTTTTCGTATAAATCCCTAATTTAGGAACAATAGAGCATAATTTTTGAGTTTATTCATCACAAACAAATAAAAAATCTTTAAAACTTTCCTCTATATTATTAGTCCGAGATGTGTTACAATGATGGCATCCACATAATCGACTCATCTCATTTGCATCGGGCAGGTATCGAGATCTCCGTATCAATATCCTACCCTCGCTAACTCGCACATTTGCCAAAACGCAATTAGCTTTTCATCTTATAAACATATTTAAATGCTGATATTAACGAAGTCTGCTTAATTAGCAATAAGCAAAACAAGCTACTCTTTATGGATATCACCTTATTCGTATATAAAATTGATATTTTTTTGTTACCTGTCGAATACCTGCCGATTATCGGGAAAAATATTCGACACTTAAATTCGGGGACGAATTAGTCACGAAAATTCGGTAGAAAAAATAAAACAAAAATTGTAATTGATTTTATAACGGATCTTGTATACTTATTTGAAAACGAGTAACCGCACTCGCTTTGTTTCGGTTTTGTTATTTTTTTACACCTTAGGTTACATTATTGGAGTTTTATTAAGGATCCCTAATTTTTTGAAAATATAAGATAGCCTATGTCACCCGGAAATAGTGTAGCTCCCCAAAAGTGAAAGAATTTTTCAAATCAGTTCAGTAGTTTCGGAGCCTATTCAATGCAAATAAACAATCAAATCTTTCCTCTTTATAATATTAACTTCGAAAAATGTATGCATGCAGGATTCGAATCCAAATCTCCTGTCCCGGAAACCGACTTTCAAACCTGGTTTCACACCGTAATTATTGATTATTACGAAAATAATCGACTCGGGGAGTTACGGTAATAAACTAATAAATAAAGACTGGACTGTGACTCTTACTAATACACTCCTTACTGGGCCTTGGAGCAATAGGTACTAAGAAATTGATTTTAGTGATTATATATACATGCATTGTGCGTAATCGAGCTAAATGTGCCTTGATGTGTCGATGTAGATGGCCCAACACTACTGCTACTTGCTCGCAATTAGCTGAGCGACCCGCGATCTAACTTCATCTTAATAATCAGAATTTTACCAAGAAAAAAATAACCGACTTCAAAATAACTCAAAAACGACTTGTCAGATATAGCTCAAACTTAATTGGGACCACACAACAAGCATCAGCTTTCGATTAAAAAAATAATCATCAAAATCGGTTTACCCAGTCGAAAGTACTGAGGTAACAAACATAAAAAAAATACAGTCGAACTGAATACCTCCTCCTTTTTTGAAGTCTGTTAACACATTCAGTGCTTAAACAATGGATGCAAAGTAATAGCCGGGAGCCAAAACTTTTTATGGCGAATTTTGATTAAGTAAATATGAATGTTTGAAAATATGTATGAATGTATATTTTATTATTATTATTTCTATTAAAAAAAGTCATTTTTCGGATCCGAGTCGTCGGCACACAGCACGTCGGCTGCCGAATACTCGGATCCGAAAGCTATGGTTTATTCACTAATATCATAGATATTTGTACCGTGAGTGCGTTTTTGCGTACTAATATGTCACAAGATTTTGACAACCTCGTGTTTTTTTATCAAATTCCAGGATCTTGATTAAAATCATCTAAGGAAAGTAATCAAAACAGTTTTAACTTATTTTACTTTCCTTGACCAAAATCTTGTACCATATGACACACAAACACACACAGGACTCACACACAGGCCATACTCACACTTATACATACATGATATACAGTATACAGTTCAGACGTGTCATCATGTGGTGACTTGTTATTTGAAAAAAAATTAGTAAGTAAATAACTGTTACTAATACTCTTAGAATGAAACCAACACTCGTTTTCGCAAGTTACTATATTGCCAGAGTGGCCGCGCAAAACAACATTTACTCGGCTCGAAAACTGGCGCTTTATTGACTACTGCAAAAAAAACGGGACGCTTGCTCGGATCCGAGTCGGCGGCACCGCTACTATGGCCCCGCCATGCTCGGATCCGAGCAAAAAGCACTGAATGTGTTAATAAAGCGCATTTCTTAACAACATTCACCATGTCGGTGGATATTAAGCTTGTTTCGCGAATATACTAAATTACAGTCCCTGCACCTATTGCAACCTTTCGTACCGCCTAGTCATTTATAATAAGTTACTTATATTTAATGGCAAAATTGAGAAATATCCGAGCTACATAACCTTTGAATGCGATGTTCATTACAAATCAATCTGTGTAATATTTTCTGGTAACCAGATTATGTGGTATGCGGTTTGAGTTAGGTTTACTGTTCGGATACTGTTTGTGTGCCCTTACACGCTATGCGTTTGAACTTTACATTCTATGGCCTATGCATTTGATTTGTACACTTCAAGCATTTGGTCTATTCATAATCTGAATTTTACCAAGAAAAAAGTAACTAACTTCAAAATAACTCAAAAACTACTCGTCAGATCTAGCTCAAATTTAAGTGGGACCACATGACAAGCACCAGCTTTAGATTAAAAAAAGAATCGTCAAAATCGGTCCACCCAATCGAATTTTCTGAGATAACAAACATAAAAAAATGCAGTCGATTGAATAACTCCTCTTTTTTAACCGACTTCACAAAAAGTTGGAGGTTCTCAATTCGACTGTATTTTTTTGTATTTTCGTTACCTCAGAACTTTGGACTGGGCAAACCGATTTTGATGATTCTTTTTGTAATCGAAAGCTGGTGGCTGTCGTGTGGTCCCATATAAATTTTATTGAGATCTGACAATGGCATCCATGATAAAACCATATAAGTCTTAAATTTATATTAAGTAAGCGCGACAAATGGAGGAATAACTCAATATCACGCCAACCGATTTCGATGATTCTTTTTTTAATCGAAAGCAGGTGCTTGTCACGTAATCCCACATAAATTTGAACGAGATCTGACAAGTAGTTTTAGAGTAACTTTGAAGTCGGTTATTTTTTGTTAGTAAAATTTAGATTATAGTAGTTTTTTTGAAGTCCGTTAAAAATAGACTCTTCTTCTGTACTAAATACAAACCCGTTTGGAATATAAAAATTGCACTACTTTGTCTATGAAATTAATGAGTAGCGTTTATAAATGTTGCGTCTTTTCATTTCATTACACCGCTCCTCATTCCATTCGCTCTCTAATAGCAACCGGGACAAATCCGACTTAAAAACATTTCTTTACAAAGTAATAAAGTACACTACAGCAGCTCAGCAACTTTAATTCTTTAACTTCTTTCATCGCTAGTCAATAAACGCTTATGAAAAAAGTTTCCGCCCTCTAAACCGCGCTCGTTGGCTCATATTTCAAAAATAATGCCTTACTTACATTACCCCAGTTACTGTACTGGTGCTTGTAAGTTGTAAGTGGAATGGACGGACGTAAAAAAAGACGGACGTAATCCCAAGAACAAATTCAGTGAAGCACCCATAGTAATACCAACTCTGTATTCATACAAGTACACACACCCTCACATTTACACCATACTGCTATAACATTGACACCATCGCGAATCAAAAATTACAAAATTACGCACACATGGTAAGCGAGCTGTCATTGCTATGCTTCACTCTCGATTAGACAAGGTTACGTCCGTTCTTTTTTTACGTCCGTGCTGGAATGTAAATACCATTTGCTTGTGAAAGGTTTCGTTCAGCAGAAGCTGTCCAGAAGGATCGATAATGGTCTACTTTTTAGTTCAGAGCAAAAATTCCAGCAACATTATAGTGGTGTAAACAACTAATCCAATGTTATTCTAGTCCTGACAGTAAAATTTCATAATTTTTAAGTATAACAAGTAGGTATCAGCAAAGGACCGTACTGCCTATTACTATGAGCGTGACCAGGGCCTGATTAACCCTTAGGCTAATTAGGCTGCAGCCTAGGGCGCGAGGATCGGGGGGGCGCGCTAAAATCGTGTCTTCGCATGCACTAATCTAGCATCACTGCATCTACCCTATACAGGCTACACATTTCAACTAGACCGAGACAGTCTAGTCCCTAGAGACGAGTCCCTGATTTTACCAATAAATGAAATTTTAAAAAGCGCGCATAAAACAAACACTGACTTGTTACTCGAATTGATCGGTGGTCGAGCGAGTGGGTGAGTTGTCAACGGAGTGCCACTTGCCAGGCACGCAGTGCCTAGTGCGCGTTTTGATTAATCCGCCTCGCAATAATGTTAGGTTTATATGTACTAAGTAGTTAACTAAATTTTAAGTAAATTAATATGTGTAAAGTTGTAAACGGACAATTTAGTAGTTAAAATTTAGAAATCAAGTAGACAAGTAATTTAGATTTTTTTCTATTTTCTGTTAAGTAGATTTTTATCACTTAACACGTTTGGACCATTGAACTATTATTACTAGCGTATAGAATAGACACCGCGAACATCGGGTTCGGGGGTGTGCATTGCACTCATCATCGGTAAGAAAACAAAATATTAACTTAAATCAACTAAAACGAATTTAATTAAATTATTGTGCAATGTTCCCACCATTTTTTAATGAAAAAATCATAAGGAGCCTTTGAACTTGGCAAGCCACTAGCGCTAATGGACTAAATAAGCTTGCTTACGCGCTGTCCTACGTGGGCGAATCAACGCGAACGCGAAGCGACGCGGCGCGAAACGAAAATAACAAACAGTCGAGATGTATTGAAGTGTCCTACGTGACCAAAAGCACGTAGAGGAAGTTGCGGTGTCCTACGAGGGAACACGGTGTTAGGCTTGCAGTATTGGTTCGGCAAGTGTCATATACAAAGTTACTCTATGGCAAGTGTGCAAACGAGGCTTCTAGTTTGAAAAGAGAACAGAGGGCAAGCCGGCGATAGAACACATATTTTGTTTGAGATGTCTTTTCCATATACAGGGTGGATTTTTGAGATGGGTCAGTAAGGGCAGGTACCTTAACCATTATAGTTATAGGAAAACGTTCCTACGAGACTATCCATAAGTTTTTAAGATATTCTGAACTGCATTCACAGATTTTTGAGAAAATGTACGGTCAGCGAAAAAAGTGCTAAAATCCAAAAAAAAAATATGCGTATCGATCCTACTTCGTATGGGAATCAAAATACTCTATGGGACCATTTAAGGTATGAGCACTAGAAATGTCAGAAAACGCTAAAAACATTTTCCATACATTTTGTACTGAAAAACGATAAATCAACTCCTAATATTGTTTATTGCCAAACAATCCTGACAAGTGTCTTGTCAGAGCGACAGTGATAGATTTATTCTATCCCTGTCGCTCTTCCACATATTAATTGGCATGACAAGAGAAATAGCAATAATAACTTAATGTGCATGATCGTAATATAGATATCCCTGTTGTGCCTATGCAAAATACCGAAGAGTAAATAAGACAGCCACATACTATGATTGTACAGTATCACTGATGTCGCACCCTCGAACATTTCTGGTCGCCTAGTACTCGCTTTAATTAATAAACGACGACATAAAGTGTCGTTACAACTTTTCCTCTAAATTTTTTCCGTCTAGCCCCCTTTCGCAACGCGCGATAAGGAACTTCTTTCTAATAATCTTCACTTATACGCGCGTTTCCGTGACACCGTGTTCTACGTGGGCGATTCAACGCGAACGCGATCGCGAAGCGATCCGATGCGAATTTAGTGCGACGCGGAGCGAAGCGGCGCCTCTGTCCTACGTGCACGCGAATTGTCACTTCACCGCCAGTCGCCACTGACATACGCCGCGCCGCTGAAGTTCGCGCGAAAATATCAAACCAACTGATCGCGTTCGCTTCAAGCCGCGCCGCACCGCAACGCCCTCTACGTGCTTTTGGTCACGTAGGACACTTCAATACATCTCGACTGTTTGTTATTTTCGCTTCGCACCGCGTCGCTTCGCACCGCGTCGCTTCGCGTTCGCTTTGATTCGCCCACGTCACACCGTGTCCTATGTGGGCGAATCAACGCGAACGCGATCGCGAAGCGATCCAATACGAATTCAGTGCGATGCGGAGCGAAGCGACGACTCTGTCCTACGTGCGCGCGAATTGTCACTTCACCGCCACTGACATACGCCGCGCCGCTGAAATTCGCGCGAAAATATCAAACCAACTGATCGCGTTCGCTTCAAACCGCACCGCACCGCAACGCCTTCTATGTGCTTTTGGTCACGTAGGACACTTCAATACATTTCGACTGTTTGTTATTTTCGCATCGCGCCGCGTCGCTTCGCGTTGGCGTTGATTCACCCACGTAGGACAGCGCGTTAGTGTGTCCGTGTTTTTTTAATGAGGTACTTTGCCTTTATGTACGATCAGCTTAAAAAATGGTTTGCCACCCTAAGGTTGAATGTCATGCAGATTAAAGTACAACGTTAGTTTCGCTTGCAGATCGATCTGAAAACTTTTATGAACCATCTTAAAATTTTCACACTACTACTCTACTCACTACTTTTTTGGTGGGGGCGTGTCCTCATAATTAGCCTAGGGCGGTCAGATCTCTTGATCAGTCGCTGAGCGTGACGCATACTAATGACGTCAAAAAGAAACTGATTGCCGTGATTGGTCCTTGGTGGTTTAAATGAGCATCTAATATTTTAAAAGATTTTAATAGATTTATACTAGGAAACTTAGCATGTGTCCACCGGTATTAAACTACTGGTTTAGAACCCAAAGCTAACCAAAATAATGCTACTGACCTGTAACGGTTTTCTTTCAGTGATATTTAAAAAATATAGATACGTTATGCCCTTACAAATCAACCAAAAAATTGTTCCGAAAAGAGCTACAACACGCATGTTTATCTTTTGTTTCACTACACCAATCACATTGGTGTAATACACGAAGGCATTTTAACGCTGTATGTCAAATGTCAAGCACTTCTGACAACAACAAAAGCGTGCGTATCGTCTTGTATTGACAGAGCGACTTCGAACAGAACGGTCAATTGCCTGTTCTACACTCTTCATCCTCGGCGCGCTAGTGACATATATACCTCTTTTTTACATTGAAATATCATTGTTTTCTTTACAAGATGTCTCTACCAATTCACCAGCATTAATAATTAGAAAGTAGATGACAATCTAGACAAGCGCTGGTACGTGGTGGTCAGTGCTGGATTGACAATTTCATAGAATTTATGTCACAGATAAACAAAAAGCTAGGTTAGCTGGTAGAGAATAAATAAATAACCTACTACGGGGTTATGAGTGTGTAAGCGTTTATTTATTTATTAAATTAAAAAAAAAGAGAATTTGTACATTAACAACTATTGGCTCGCCAATAATTGTACCGTGATTTTGTGAACTCGGGGGGCTGGTGTAACTGTAAGTGATGTCTTATTTTTCCATCTATGTCATGTGACACAGGAAATCCTAGCGGAGGTATAAGTGCGTATTTGCTGACTACATTTCGTTGGACTGGAGGAATGTAAACCGGCATCCGCCATAACTGTAGCTGGATCCAGTTTGTTTTGCAGTTGATCTGCATGCTGCCAACATTTGTAGGTCAGCGGAGATCCGAAAAACAAACACTTTCGGGAAACGTCACGGAGCCAATGCAGATGCAAACTTATCCTGGTTGGAAGCCAATGGTCGCTTCTCTTGCACGAGACGATAACGACACCTTAAGTACGTGTGATATAAAGGGTATTCTGTGGTATTGGTTTCTTAATTCAATCGGATTTTCTACTTCTCCTCACGCTCATATCATATCCAGAATAGCATAGCGGAACACCTTGCCTAGATTCCTGGGTTCGATTCCCAACGAGGCGGAAATTTTAAAGATTAATTTAAAATTTTGTACTCGATCTGGGTGTGAAAGACAAAGACGTCTTTGTGTGTTGTAGATGGCATCCACGACACAGGGAATCCTATTGTGGGGCTATGAGGGCATTGTTTAGTTTTATAATGTTAAATGTTAAGAAAACATAAAACATTTTATAAGCAGTATGGCAGCAGCACTTGAATTATAAGCCGAGTCGTTGCTACGTCATAATCCTATCGTTGTGTTGTCGTGTCGTTAACGTGCCGTTCAATGAAGAAGCGACTATTGAATCGAGAAGAAACGCCGCTTCGAAAGTCAGGGGAATTTGTTTATGTAACAGAATGAAATATTGTGCGTCGACGAACTGTGGCACTTGTCTTTGATGGGATGTTCGTGTGAGCACACGTGAGAAGACGTCAAAATCTTACTTTAATAAGAAAAGACGAGATTGTTTCTTCCTCGTCACAAAAAGTTTCCTTACGTCCAGATAGTCCTGTGTATCTAATGTGGCGCTTCTTTTATGTAGTATGTGTCTATTAATTTATGTAATAAATAACATTATTTATGTAAGAAATAACTATTTTGTGTAAAAAATAAATAATAGTTAAAAAAAAAAAACTAAAAAACACGTTTTAAAGAAAATCTAACTAAAAAATGATTGTCTGTAAAGTCGGTTTCCGGACGGTAGTTTAACGTGACAACGTCATGACAAAGCTCCTCTCCGCCCCTCTCCGCTCCGCTCCACCCCGCCCCGCTCCGCTCCGCCCCGCCCCGCTCCGCTCCACTCAACTACGATCGCCTACGGCATCGGCTACGATACGCCGATCGTAGCCAATAGTGCCTCTCTCTCGCATTTGCCGCTCTCTCGCTCGCGGAACGCAACATTTTTTTATAGATGCGCCCGGCGCTCATCGTTTTAATAGACGTTATCACGTCAAAATAGAAAATAAATTTGAATTAAGAATCGTGTAATTGTAAAAAAAGCGTGGGATATTATGCCTTCTACTCATTGACACCATGCACCCCACGCTTTTATTACAATAACACGATTCTTAATTCAAATGTACTTCCTATTTTTTAGTTGGATTTTCTATAAAAGCGTGTTTTTTAGTTTTTTTTAAACTATTATGTATTTTTTTATGTTTAGTTTGATTTTTGAAATAAAATTTAGGTTTTTTTCTTTCTTTCGTTCTTTTTTCTTTAAATATTGAATTTTCATCGGTCCTCGATAAGTCTACGAAGTTTGGAAGAAATCTGACCGTTTGAAGTGGGTCAAAATCAAGTCCAAAGGAGTCGGTTACAAGTTACAAACATACAGTTGAAGCTAATATAAAGAGTGTAATTAGATTTTTCGTGGATAAAGAGTTCAAAACATAGAAATTTGGGGTTCTTATTGGTCTGTGTAGGTATCGTGAAAAAACCCGGACAAAAGTTGTAACTGCATATTACATGTACATTTAGGTAAATATTTCCTGGAAAATATATTCTTCCGCGATGAAAGATAAAAGTAAGTTAAGAGATTAAATACGCGCGAAATTACATTACCTAAATTACTTTTTTAAGTACTTTACAAAATCAGAATAATTCACTAATAAATACGGAGTGCTAGAGGCTTTAATTTTACACATAAACTAGCTGACCCGGCGAACTTCGTATCGCCTAACAATCATTCGTATCGCCTAACATTTATTTTCTAAAATAAAAGTAGTCTAAGTTACTCCTCGTTACATTAACTATCTGCCTGTGAAAGTCCCGTAAAAATCCGTCCAGCATTTCAGACAGACAAAAATTACAAAAAAAAAATGTTTTGGTATAGGTACCGTGTATACATCGAAATGCACTTAGTAAAAAGCGGTTATTTTAATATTACAAACAGACACTCCAATTTTATTTATTTGTATAGATAATATCACTATATTTTGTAAGCGCAATTGAGTTGTTTCCTAAAATTTTTTTTTTGTTTTAAATGGAAAGTTCATATATAAGTTTTATAACAAAGTTATTTTAGATTTTTTTATTCGCTATAATTTAAAAGTTACATCAAATCAAAAATACGTTTTTGAATCCAGTACCGAAAACACGCCGACAATTCCCGAATAGACCCGAGCGCACGTGTGACGTCACTTTGTTAATTGCTATTCATTGCAGCATACAGCTGATACTGTGATTTGACTTTTAACTGATAAAATCTTGATATTATCGTCAATATATTGATAAATATATCAAAAATGCTAAACCTTAAAAGTTATCGTGCTTGTTTTGTACAATTACGTGTGAATACTACAAAAAAAACACCCCAAAGATAGTGTTAAATGTGTACCTGTGACCTTTTCGGTTTACTCGAGGAGTAAGAGGTAAAATTTTAGTTTTCGTTCATAGATTCGTTTTTAGGGTTCCGAAGTAAAATCGGAATCCTTATAGTTTCGTCATGTCCGTCCGTCCGTCCGTCCGTCTGTCCGTCCGTCTGTCCGTTTGTCCGTCTGTCCGTCTGTCCGTCTGTCCGTCTGTCCGTCTGTCCGTCTGTCCGTCTGTCCGTCTGTCCGTCTGTCCGTCTGTCAGAAGCAAAGCGCCCAGACCCTTAGTGCTAGAAAGCTGTAATTTGGCATGGACCATTTTTGGAATTAGGGGTCCGTTTGGCTTTAAAGTGCTAATTTTGGTTACAGTCAAGTGTCCCTCCCAACTGTTGACTAAACGGTTGGAGTTAGACAAGTGAAAAAATTCTCAAAAATAGGGTATATTATGATGAATTTACAAGGAAAACTATCACGGCTATGTATAACATAAGTATGAGTCATAGTCGATAAACTTACTATTTACTTCGGAACCTTACATTGCCCGTGGCCTGACACGCACATGTCCGTTTTTTTATGAAACAACTCATGGTTTTATTTTATTAGGTTAGGAATTTTGCAACGTTGATCCTGCTCAAATTCAATGAGGATCTGATGATGGGTCCTGGGGCTACAAAGTGGAACACGTGGTAGAACAATGGTAGAGTAAAACGGAACCGTGTTTGAAGATATTAGTTATTATTATCGTTAACATTGTAAAACCAGTAGGTACATAAATAAATAAATAAACCTTCACACTCATAGCCCCATACTAGGATACCCAGTGTCGTGGGTGCCATAGACAACACAAGGACACACACTCAGACCAAGAACAGAAATACAAACTAATCATTCAAACCATCTAGCAGCATCCACCTCGCATCGAATCGAACCCAGGACCCTTGACTTAGCGATCTGGAGTGGTAACGATTCGCCACACGAGTCGTGATCATTGACCAACTTGGCGTATTTCGGAGACAAAAAAAATTATATATTGTACCAGTTTAATGTACAAAGCGCGTACAGACCCATACCACCGCAGTAGGTTTCCCTGCGTCGCGGGTGGCATGGTCAACACAAATAACACGTCACTATAACACCCAAGACCCGAGTACAAATAATTATTTGTCACATTTTATTAGATATGGCCGGCAATTGAACCTGGGACCCTCACTTCGCAGGCTGGATCGAATCGCTATCAACTAGGCTATAGGGTCATCATATGTATGTATCTACTACTAGCATAGAATTTCTGTAGTATTGCATTGTGCATTTTTTTATTAATCACATTCTTCACTTCTCTCAGGATCCATATTATTATGTGAAATTTAGGTAGACGAAGTCGCGGGTAGAAGCTAGTTGTATGATAAATGAAATATAATTTTATCATACAACCCTGATTTATACCCTTAACACCCTGCCCTGTGTAACCTTACGTATCTAACGGTGTAACCTTAGGTATCTAAATAGTGTGTACAATCAATAGAGAGTTTTATTATAATATTTAATGAAGAATAAATCATTTAACATTTAAATTTACAATAAAATTACGTGTTATGAATATCTTTTTGCACTAAATTCCGGATATTTTTACTCAATTCACGTAGAAGCTTCTAACACTGTGTAATTGCTTTAACAAAATGACGTCACTAACATGGCGACCAAATCTGGCGCGTTTGTAGTCACGTGATTCTTTTTGAACTTTTATCAATTTGACAAAATTAGCACTTTAAAGCCAAACATTTTGCAAGCGGACCCCTAATTCCAAAAATAGTCTTACAAGACCCATAATATTTTTGGAAGACCTTTTCAACGATACTCCACACTATAGGATAGGCGACGACTAAAAAATTCATCCTCACGTTACCTGTAGGGGAGGAACCCTAAAAAAAATGTTTTTCAATATTTAATTCTACGATTCTGGAGTTTTAATAAATATGTATATCCATGCCAAATTACAGCTTTCTAGCAGTAAGGGTCTGGCCGCTTTGCTTCGGACAGACGGACGGACGGATGGACGGACAGACGGACAGACGGACAGACAGACAGACGGACAGACGGACAGACGGACGGACATGACGAAACTATAAGGATTCCGATTTTACTTCGGAACCCTAAAAGCGAATCTATGAACGAAAACTAAAATTTTACCTCTTATTCCTCGGGAAAAGGTCACAGGTACACATTTAACATTATCTTTGGGGTGTTTTTTTTGTAGTTTTCACACGTAATGGTACAAAACAAGCACGATAACTTTTAAGGTTTAGCATTTTTGATATATTTATCAATATATTGACGATAATATCAAGATTTTATCAGTTAAAAGTCAAATCACAGTATCAGCTGTATGCTGCAATGAATAGCAATTAACAAAGTGACGTCACACGCGCGCTCGGTTCTATTCGGGAATTGTCGGCGTGTTTTCGGTACTGGATTCAAAAACGTATTTTTGATTTGATGTAACTTTTAAATTATAGCGAATAAAAAAAAGCTAAAATAACTTTGTTATAAAACTTATATAAGAACTTTCCATTTATAACAAAAAAATTTTTTAGGAAACAACTCAATTCATTATTATTAATATTAAAAATAGTTTTTAAGCGTTTTTAACAATGCCAATTAATATAATTTGTGTTAATGATTTAAAATACATTTTAAAAAAATATATATTTTTTTAAATGAACAACTCAATTCCGTGGGTAATATAGTCGGAAACATACATAAAAAGATCAGGTGTGCACGTATTGTCAATTATGTTTTCCTTCTATTTATTCATCCATCCGTCCATCCATCCATCCATCAGCTATTGGACGTCAACTGCTGAATATATGCTAAAATGAATATGGCTGCCAAACCTGCGCCACTCCAACCAGCCCTGAGCCTTCTAAATCCAGCGGAAGCCCCTGTTTTCTGTAGGGTTGTCACTTGTCAGTCCTACCTGGTCAATCAAAAGGTGTCCGATTTGATTATCTAATTAGCTAAAGCCAAGGTTATTTCACTTGGCAACATGATTAACGAATGCCTGATTGTATTGCGCGTTGCACCTATTGCTATTAACGAATTTCCAGGCAACCACAATTACTTCGGTTACAAAACGGCCGACCGGAAAGATACATGGTTATATTGGTTATCTTTCCCTTACACAATACCGAAGTTGAACTATAAGACTAATTGCATTCTAGCCCACATTTACTAATATTGTAGAAACTGAACGTAAAGATATGATAGTGTCCGATGCAAGATATTAATGTTGAATATTTATGCGTTTGCGCGCTCGCCGAGTGAGGTTTGATAGCTTTTAATATATTTAATGGCTGTTAACTCGAGCGTTGGCGGCTGAGATATGGTATTGCGCAGGTATCGCGTATGTAATGTAGCAGGAGATATAATAATATTGCGATGTGGAAATGTAATAAGTAAACAATGTATGTCCATCCATGTTTGAATAAGCCCATCTTTACGACGAGGCTTTGGCCATGGCATTGGCTATAGCTTTCTATCAGATGGATCGTCAGCTCGTTACTAACATGTAGACAAAGGTATGTAAATAAAATCTATCATTCCTGTATAATTATATAATCCATGATTATTAACCGACTTCAAAAAAGCAGGAGGTATTCAATTCGACTGTATATTTTTTATGATTGTTACCTCAGAACTTTTGACTGGGTGAACCGATTTTAATGATTCTTTTATTAATCGAAAGCTGGTGCTTGTCATGTAGTCTCACTTAAATTTTAGCGAGATCTGACGAGTAGTTTTTGAGTTATACCTAATTTTGAAGTCGGTTATTTTTTGTTAAAAAATATTTTCCAAGCAACTTGACAAGTTTAGTGTAAAATTAAACTGACTGTGATACTTATAATCTATATAGATATAGATATAGGTATTAGTGCACATATCTGATACATCACTAATTTCAGATTCGAATGACTCTGACCTCAAATACAAATACCCATTTAATCAATATATTTATGCAGACGACAATTTGTGGTCGATTCATCCGACAGCCGCTGTAACTCGATCGATGTTAAATCTTTACACGCCAGGGCATAAATTTCGCAACAAAAGATAAAAATTACCACTTCGTAAAGTCAAAACTTATGGGTGTTATATTATTTTAACCAAATATTTCTTTATCAGAAATTATTGCCGTCTTTGTTTACAATATATTAAAACAAGTTTTAATTTGATAATAATGTTTGAGCCTTGAATCTATCAATATTGAATTGTATTTTTATGCGACATTAAAATTTAAATGATGGATAAAGTGATTAAAGAGGAAAGTTTAAGGTAGATATCTTCTAGACTACTAATGTCATTAAGCATTTTTCGGCAGCGTTTGTCGTGCAGAAACTCTTGCAGAAAAGCGTTATGCCTAGAACCTCTGATATGATAAACTATTATTTGGGATCGAATTCTATTTGTGAAATTAAATAGTATTAAATATGACTTCCTCTTTATACCTCTATCATCAGTCCTATTGTGTCCCATGTCTACGAGATATTCAGGATTGCCGAGTAAAACGATCATTGCCAATATATAATTGATCATTATATTACAGCTTCCTATCTTGTTACAACACTCACAATCGTATAACACATCGTTCAAATAACAACACCATATTTGGATAAACTACACGACACTATTCTTGATTTAAGATCGATGCATACGTTACGTGGACGGAACGGGGACGGGACGTGGACGGGGCATAATATACATTCGTACTCCGTTCTCGTCCCGTCCGTGCCTCCCTGGCGTATGCGCTATCATTTACATTTTCTATGAAACGATGTTTCCAAAACTTCACGTCCCGTCCCGTCCCTGTCCCGTCTACGTTAGACGACACTACTGAACACGTAGCAGGTTACCATGATGTCTACCGGACACTGTTCTTGCCGAGACGGTAATGGTCTATCGGTAATGGTATGGTAATGGTACGCTAGCATCAGTAGATATTGTTTCAGAGTGCCCCATGACATTGATCCATGTCATTCACTCTATATTATGATTCCCGAAATCACTAAGCGAAGCGTGAGGGCGGTATTAACTAAAGTCACTTTAGTCTTTGATCAAATTAAGTCTGTGATCAAGTTTTAATTCAAGTTGATTGATTCGACGCAAGATACTCAAAATTAAAAATGTTTTTGCGTAGGATAATGTTGATGTTATTCATGTCACTAATTTGAATAATATCATAATAATTATAGATTAGTTCTCTTTTAAACTAAACATTTAATTTCTATAATCTCCAAAATACTTTTTTGCAGGCATGTGCGAGAGAGAGTGCCGAGTGTGCGACGAAGAGAACCGAGTCACGTTCTGTAGTTTACCGCGCGTCGATTTAAGAGTTATAGTAATGAATATGATATAAATAACTTTCGTAAATGGCTAACAGCAAATCATCTGAGCTGATATTTGAATGGTTTTATTTGAGAGTTATTGCACCTGTTGCGCTGCAGCTCATTCTTATGCCCTTGAATTTATATTCTAATATGTAAGTAATCTAAAACAATGCTTTTAAATAACATTGTGTTTTCTTACATCATCATGTTTATGACATGAATGTGGTGTAATCTGTAACCAAATTATTAATATGTAGAACTATTATATCTAGACGAGATTCTTTCGCCGTTTCTTCTCCTGGATTCAGTTGCATAGGGTTTCTGCGCGTGGCCTGACACGCACTTCCCCGGTTTTTAAGTCTGGACATGGTCTGTGTCAGTGCCAAGTTTCACCTTAACCCGTACAACGGTTAGCGCGTGATGCATCCCCAATCGTCTAAACATATCTTCATGAACTTTCAACATATTTCATACTAGAATAAGATGTTAACTATATAATTTAAACTTAAGTAAAATATGTAAAGGTATTGTTTACGCAGCAATAGTTCTGGGTACTTAATTATATAATCTGTCCTTGGGAAGGCACTGGTGACTTGTACCACAGGCTTGAAAAAGCCTACAACAGGCACCAGGCTCTCGCTAAGAAGGGTTATAGAACATTAACTACCTATGTAATTAAGCCTTAGTTTAAGACCCTATTGTGAGAGCAAATAAACGATATTATTTATTTATTTATTTATTTATTTTGTACACACATAAATACATAGGAAAGATGATATGAAAACGATGAAATAAATATTAATAAAGACCAAATAAAATATTATTATCATTATTATTATTAACTTTCGCATAAATGATTCTAAGTCCGGTGGCGCAATCTCGGTGGCTCCGGTGGCAAATCAATGCGTATAGGGAAGTATAGGCCACAGAAACACAAGCGTGTCTAATCACCGCTAAAAGGAGTCTATTCATCTAGACCCCTACTCTCCAAAATGTATCTTTAAAGTATTAAATGATCTTGCCTTTATTATTTCTCAATTAGCATAAATCAATTTCGGTGGATCAGATTCTAATTCCATTGGTCCTAATTTCGGTGGCATTTGATGACGTAATTTGAAATTATAATATTAGTAGGATAACCTACGTCTTATTCGGATTTATTCCGCGATTCCAAAACAAAAACTAGGTGCCTTAGAAAATCGGTTTTTGATTACGTCATCCTAGAAGACGGATAGTCGCGTCGCTTCAAACGGAGACATTTGGCAAATAGGTGTAATCTAGGTTCTGGCGTCGCGCTAACGTGTTCTAACGTGCCCGAGTTATGTAAAACTCTCTAGTTGCACGTGACGTCAGCCAGACGAAGACAGTTGGTAAGTAATAAGTTGGCAAATAGGAGATAGACGGGGTGCCAGTTGCCAGGACAAATTGGTGAAATTACCGATTGCTTGAAGGGCTTTGCGGAGCTGAAGTCGGGTAAAACACAATTAAATTTGAAGTTTAGTTGACGTAGACCAAAGTTACTATGGCAAGATGGACATGAGATTCATAATGTATCTGTGAATTCTGTAATTGTGGGAAGAAAAACACTTCGGTAATAAATAAATAAATCATGCTTAATTTGAGCAGCAAAGTTACATTATCTAATTATTTTACTACTTTGTAGTGGAGATAGACGCTCGAAGATAGATTTAATATTCACTTATACCTAATAGATACTTTAGAACCATCAGATTCCTATCAACTACTGTATGGGAGGCGACTAGCTGCGACCTGGAGATACCCGGTATTGCCGGTATTGAGGCCGCAGCAATCTTTGGCCTGCGGAATGTGAGATTTACATCGAAGTCGTATTTATTTACGAAACACTAGGGAAATATTGTACAGGTTCTAACGTGATATCTTTGCTAGTCGCACTGAAGAGCGACGGGTACGCTACGCTATCGCATCGGAAAATGCGATATCTGTGATCTACAAAGTGTTTTTGTAATTTTTACTTCAAGCAGAATAAATAACTACTAGTTATAAGTTAACCTCAAGTACAAATTCACTAATGTCTCAATAAAAAAATTCTAGACTTATTTCTTGTTACATACATAATATTACATTAACCATATTATTATCTAATCGCCCCGTTATCCTAGATTGTTTCAGTGGCCTACTATAGTTAAATAGTCAAAAGCAATAGTTACTGCGAAAAACAAAATTGTATATTGCATGCTACACTGCAATAAAAACAGTCAAAATTGGTGCGGCCATAAACTGAAATAATTCTGTAGCTACGAAAAATTTCGCAATCATACATTATTACTCCGTATAATAATTTCCCAATTTGAACTGTGTATGTATTTTTAGCCCTATATAGGGATATAGGAATCTTAATTGTATTTAAATATTGTAAATCAGTCGTTTAGATTTATAAATATTACTAGCTGACCAGTGACACGGCGAACTTCGTATCGTCTGACAAACTATTTTTTTTCTAAAATAAAAGTAACCAAAGTTACTCCTTGTTACATCAGCTCTCTGCCAGTGAAAGTCCTGTCAAAATCGGTCCATCCATTTCAGAGATTAGCCGGAACAAACAGATAGACAGACAGACAAAAATTGTAAAAAATGTTGTTTTGGTATATGTACCTTGTATACATCCAAATGCACTTAGTAAAAAGCGGTTATTTTAATATTACAAACAGACACTCCAAATCTATTTATTTGTATAGAGTATAGATGTATAGATAATAGCTAAGAATTTAAACAACCTTATTAACACACACTTTATCACAGCGCTGTACGTGTATTATATGAAAGTTAAATAAACGAAAATAAGACAAATTTATTTACAACCATAGACATACACAAAAATAGTTTATTTCACCTATCCTACTAGGATTATTTAAAACAAAAAATAATAGGAAAATGATAAATAATAATACACAAATGATTAAGTTCTAAAACATTCAACTAGTTTAACATGCTCTTTATATATTTGCATCGAAACACATTAATTTAAATTTATTTATGGCCCACCAGATGCGCTATCAAAGTGCTTGCATTGTACACCATAAGGGGCTAACCATTAACCCTATATATCTTACACTATCGACTTCTTAAAACAACATCAAAATCGTCTCAGCCTTTCTGCCTTATAGATCCGACGCTAGATTCCCTGTGTAAGTAGAGGTGTAGAGGGTAAAGTCGGTATGATACGTTCGACAACATTAGAAAATTTATACTATATGCGATACGCATTCTTTGGTTGTCAACACTGTTTTCTTATTTATTTAATTATTTATACATAACAGACATCTATGATTACACAAGACATTAGATGAATCAAAAACATGAATCCCATACCGGCATAATAGGGTGTCGTAAGAGGCAACAGAAGCCGGTCCACTTGGATTACATAAGGATTATATAATTAACAATATTATTATTAGGTCAATATTACTGATATCTTTCCATGAAGCCTGCCTGGCTAATTACCATCCCTTTGCTTGAGTCAGCATTTCTTTCTCTCTTTTTCTTAGCCGGCAATGCATCAGTGGTGCCTTTAGTGTTGCTGATGTCCATGGCCACAAATCATTGAAGTATTATTACTAGCATATAGAACCGACACCGCGAACACAATGTATGTCCCAATGAATTGGCACCGATCGGCTTCAATTTTCAATGGATTCGTTCGATTTTGAAAGGAAAACGGGGGCTTAATTTTGAAAATAGAACCTCCCGGCGGACACACATTTTGTTCGAGATGTCTGTTCTATGACGTTATACTTCAATACCACAAATAGCCTATTTCACGTTCTGCAAACATTCATAATCCCTTGATCTCCGTTGGCCGTTTGCGGCGCGCGTGCGTTCGATAGCGACCTTTAAAGGCTAATGTTAGATTAGATTCGTTCCGATGCATGTAAACCATATATAGATTATAATACTCAATAGCTATTCAAATTCAAATAACTTAGAATTGCTCCGGTGTGATTGAAGTGGTTGTACTTTAATAATATTATTAGATCAAAACAATATTCGTATTCGCACTTGTAAATATTTGTACAATTCTTGACGTTTACGTTTAAAATCATCAGTCAGTAATACAGAAAAGCAAACGGTATTCCTGCTCACTGTTCTCCTCACTGTATCATACCATGAACGTGCTATGAACGTATCAGGCATGTCTGCCGAAACATATACAGTTTCGTTGACAATTTTTGAGAGCGTGCATGATACGCGACAGTGTTGGTCGGTGACGGAACGGTAAAGGAACGGTCCAGTGTCGTAGTTTTCAATACAAAGAATATTTTTGTCTGATATGTTTAACACGTTCCTAGCACGGTCATAATACGGTACGGTTGTGGACAGATAGCGTGGATAGTGGACAGAAAGCTTTACCCTTTCTACAGTAACAGATATCCAGGTGTTATACTCGTATAAAACACCCATTATCTCACTAACATATTATCGCACAGATCATTGTAATTTACATAGATTTGGTCCCACGACAATCTATTTGGAAGCCGATAAACCTAGATGTTATCTCATTAGGTCGCAGCCTCGCACCACACACAGGAAACTTCTCTCAGCATTGCAAGGTGTTTACGTATGACGCAAGATATTTGCAAGTAAGCGCCCATTACGTTCCAAAGTTTCAACACGAAGCTACAAATTCCCCGCCTTTATAATATTCTGGGATTTAAGCATGCTAAGTTATTATTATTAAATTGTATAGCAGATTATTAACAATTAAAAGTTAGGCCGTGACCACGATTCGTACAAAACGTATAAGTACTATTATATCTTCTGTGGTAAAACCTAAATTTACTTAAACTCGAAGTACTTATTGTATCAAGATTACATAAAAGATTACATAGATTATATAGATTACATAAAAAACAGTATTATATAAATAAGTGTCTGTAACTAAACATCGTTTTTTGTAACATATGAAATGTCTGTAACTAAACATCGTTTTTTGTAACATATGAAATCTTATATGACTGTCTGTGTCCAAAATAAAACAAAATAAAATAAAAACGGTTGAAATATCGACCTACAAAATTAAAATCGTCAGAACTCGTAATTATCACAATCTAAAGAAAGTCTAAGTCATGCTGTATTTTCTTATTGAAAAACGATAGAAGGATCATCATCATCTTAAGCGATAACTATAATAGGGGTAAAGGTACGTCAAAATGAGTAGAAGAAGACCTGAATGTGGTCCGTATTAACATAGGGCCAATGAGTTGCCGGACCGAAAGACCAGCAATCATAGGAGCAGAATTCTGTCGCCTAAATTTAATATGGCTTAACTGACTTATTGACCAACATTTTTCAACCCAGAAAACCAGTGGACCTAGAAGCAGTACACAATGTACTCCTGTGACGTATTCCTGTGATGATTACTAAAGAAGTAAAAGTTAGAATTAATAATAATAATAGTTGCAGTAAGAAAGATAATAAAATTTCCACAAACGCATTCACGGGTAACCAGCTAGTCTGGTATAAATTAAAATGTAACTAAGCAAACATTTCTTCAGTTGATATCAATTCCCATAAGGTGTTAATGATACCCAGCAAGAAATAAATTAACAAAAACCAACGCATGAACTGCAACAAAAACTATTTCACAACGCTATGTGCTTGCAGTTTCGAAACGTTGACTCATTAGACGTTATGGATTTACGCGTAATAGATTGTACGTAGACTATAGTTGTTTAGGATAAAGAGGTAAACGCCTGTTAAGCTAAATGTTACTGGTGCCTACAAAATGTTTGTTACAAATTGTGTCGGGGGTTCCTGCTATGGATTTTTGTTTGGAGACTTGAAACGATTTTTGTTTTGGGTTGGGACTTAAACTTGCTTTAAACTTTTACTTACAGGTGAACGTAGATGATTTAGGGGGAGGGGGGTTAAGTCTTCCTACATTAACACAAATACCCAAGACCTCAGAATAAACAGAAGATGAGGCACCTACTCACTAAGCAATATTTTAAGACTTTTTTTGAGGGTTTTTACCTGTGTCGTGGGTGGCATGGACGACACATATAACACATCACATGGGTATTAAACCCATGACCCGAGTACAAATATTTATCTGTCACATAAATATCTGCCCTGGCCGGGAATCGAACCCGGGACCCATCGCTTCGCATGCAGGGTCGCTACCAACTAGGCTACACATCTTACAAATCTTGTCCAATACAATCCTTTAAAAAAGTTCAAAGTAGACCGTCACGCTGGTAAAATGAGGACTGGACCCTGGTATCGTTACTTATGAGACATTATACATATTATTAACAACTTATGAGACATTGCAAGAACGACTGCCAGATAATTCAGGCTAAGCAAATGATATCTATCATAATATAACTATGACACTTGAAGAACTCGGGCCCGTGAATCCTGAAAGATCCATTAGATATATACCTCAGTCAGATATCTTGATCCATATATTATCTTGCGTAATAGTTAAACTCCTAATCAATACAGCCACGTCGTTAAACAACATGAATTTGTAATCCAATATTTAAAATTACAATTCAACGGTCGTTATAGCCTCGGACCTCGGAACCATTAGCAGTAGGTACAGGAGGTAGTTAACAAGGCATTTAGCTGCGGTACATCGCCGTCTCGTAACATTTACACCATCCGCCGTGTCTCAACAATATCATTAACCGACCCACGAACGTATTTACTACGGCTGTGCACTAGCTGACGAAAGGTCGAGCCACATTCGGTATATGGCTGTCTTTAAGCAAGTAAAGCCAGGGAATTTAATAAAAGAGCTTGATTTTTCAAGGAAACACCTGACGGGCTGATGATCCACCTGGTGGTAAGTGGGTATAGACATCAGCGACATCGAAGGCATAACTGATGCGTTGCCGGCCAAAAAAGAAAGAATTTATGAACCTGCCGATTTCCTTCCAAGACTATCCGCTGTATCTATGACGTATCTTTCTTTATCATCATCATCATCGTCATCAATCATCACCATTATCTGCTCATTGCTAAAGTCATTTGCTGCTCTGGGAAAATTAAATAAAAAGCCCATAATTCCTATGGATGCGCAAATGACGTGTTCTTCACGTGTAAGAAACTAGTGCTGTAATGTTTCCCGCAGAATGTGTCCACACCTTAATCCAGGACAGATCTCTCCTGTTGCAATCGTTAGGTACCGAATAAACGCTGATCCGATACCTATCTGACTGAGTAATGGGCCGATTGTATTGTTTTGCATACATTAACCGCTTAAGGAACTTCTAAACAAGAAAATATTGTCCAAGAGAGCACTAAGTCATCGGGGTGATTATAGTCTCAGCCATCGGCCATAGCGGAATATTTGTAGCCAATTATTAATTCAATGGGAACAACATGCTTTAGAGAGAATTTCTAAAGGAACCTTTGAGGAATTCAGAAAGCAGATAATGTTTAGAACTCATTAATGTCCTCCTTGTTACAATACCATTCATTTAGAATACCATAGTGTGGTTTTAATTCTCTGGCGAGGTGGTATTGCTTGAGGGGCAGCCGAACCCCGGCTGGTCTGGTCACAGTCTAGTGGGATCGTTGTATTACATGCAACCAATGCAAAAAACTTCGATACCGTGATTCAGGTCGGGATGCCGTTACCGTGGCACGTGTAGTGTAGTTCGATGTCAACCAACCAACCCTTCCCAATACCCAAAGTAACCATGTCCTTCTGCTGGTCGGCTCTCCTAACACAATGTGTGGAGTATGGGCAACATAGTCTACCGCGCTAGGCAAGTGCTATCACTGTCGAGTATCATAACTTACTGGCTGGTAACGGGGACTATCTGGCTACATTGCCTCTTTGACCATATTTCTCTCGCTCCTTCCCGCCACGAACTTGCGAACTTTGGAGCAACCTTCCGTGTGAGGTATTCCCTGTGCGCTGCGATATGGGGTTCTTTAAATAAAAAGAGTGTCGATCGCATCCTTCAAAGCGACGGTGACCACTTATGCCTGTTTGCCTGTCTTTCACATAAAAAAGCTCTTCAAGCAATTCTAAAAGAAGTTTACCATTAAACTGACGCTAACTACATACACGGTAACCGACAGATTTACTGTAAAATATCCAAGTTAATTAAATTGCCAATATCATAAGCTTGCAATAATGTTATGTTAGTTAAATGCGCTGATAAAATATAATTACCACAAGTGACCCTCCTACTTGCTACGCGGGAGTATTCTGAGATAACGTCCAAGTGCCTTGTAAGTAGACGCATAATCGGTATATCATTTACGAGGTTAAGCGTAGAACACACTGCTTAAAGGTTACGCATTGAATATTTATGGCTGTAGCTTGTTTGACTCTTGAGCGAAGATCTAGAATACGTATTAAGATAGTACAGCTTAGAGGAATTGTTATTTAAGTGAATAATAGTAATCACGTAAATACGTTCAAAGGAACTGCAATTGAAACAGTTTTTACAGGATGCCATACATCTTAACATTTTCCTGAATCGATGTTTTGGGATTAGTGCAGTTTTTTGAAATTGTCACTTTCAAAAAAAATATTTAAGTAATCTTGACCCATCACATAACTCCTTGTAAAATTTACCTTAAATGTTTATCTATTTCCGTCGTAACGTAATGTCAGAAAGTCAATAATCGGGTCGCGTCTTTTTCTACCAACAACGCATCAGTTATGCTTTTGGCTCTACTGATATCCAAGGCCGAGGTCTATTTAACATCAGACGGGACATCTTCTGTATTTTCGTCTGTGTGACAATGGGCTTGGTACAGATTAAAGACGTGTTTATCACACGATTCACACGCTGTCTTGCCGATGCTTAACCCAAATTACATTTTACTTGACTGACTATACGTAGTCGACTATTTCCATGATAACCATAAATTTAAAAATTTAAAAACCGCCGACAGTTTTATTTACACTAAACATAGCTAAATATGTTTCTTATTGTTAGATACACCGACACGTCAAACTTATAAAACCACTCTTTTTGCATCGGGGTTCAAAAAATATGCAACGTCACTTCGACGCCATCTTATCCGCACTTCCAACGGCAACAGTGTGCCCCCAGCCTTAAGGATGGCCCAAAAGGTCGCTGCCTGTAGAACACGGCGCGCAAGTTTCCTAGTTTCCACAGTGAAAGCAAACGCTAAGTATTGTGCAACTATTCGATAATAAATCTTAAACTGTCTTAAAGGATGCTGTAACCACTGGCTCTTGCTATTAACGGCTTTGCATGCGTGCGTGATTAATTTGTCAGTTAGGACATTAGTAATTAATTGGCTTGGGTAAGCGACATATCCTGCTCCGCAGGTGCATGCCTATAGCCCGTTAGTGCACTGCTGGTCATGGGTTTCCCTCAAATGAAAACCTGAGATTTTGTTTATGGAAATAGCCAACAAACTAGTGGACGATCCACTTGGTAGTAAGTGACTATCGTCGCCCGTGGACATCAGTAACACAAAGGCATGCTTTGCTTTGCTGGCCAAGAAAGCGAGAAGAAAAAGAAAGAAAGAAGTGGCTCTCAACCCAAAAATAAAGAAAGAACTGATGGTTTTTGTGGTGTTGATGGTAGTGGTTATGGTGGAAAGTGATTCCTGGAGTGATTTTGATAACCCCTAATAACCTGAGGTTAAATAATTTAGCAAAGGGAGATCCGCCAGACGACGTGAAGTTGCCTGGAAAGTAGTGAGGGAGTAGTGGGGAGGAACATACGAACAGATTCTGAGTAATAGTAAGTAGTATTAATTTCTGGAATATTTTTACTTGAGAGGAAATGAGCCAGACGCTATTTCCGTCCAATTTAGTCACACGTCTGATTTGTAGATATAGAGGGTATTAGAAATTAATTATTACTTGCTTCAGAATCTTCGGTGAAGAAAAACATCGTGAGGAAACCTGAACCTAATTATAGATTCTTACAATGTTCTCAAAAGTTCATCATAGTCTGCCAATCTCCGTATGTCCGCAATGTTGCCTTATGGTGAAGCCGGCAAAATATACGTATTTTGATAAAGGACAGTGTCCTTCAACTTCAGAAAGTGTTGTGATTTTGAAAGATTAATATAAAATAGAATCACTATTATTTTTTTCAAACTAAAATTTCTAATTTTATTGTTCTTCTACTCTATTAGTTTAACAAAGTTACGATTAGGGGACCTACCTATTTAAAGCTGGAGAGGTTGCGCTGATGTCAACCATACGAAGCAAGGTAGGGTGGTTAGTGTATTAAAGGGATTTTTATCACTCCTCTACCCTTAAGCCTAACGGCAAGCCAATCAAGGTTGGCCAATATCCATCGTAATACAGAAAGTAATATTGTTCAATAATAATGTCCGTAATGGCATATTCTATGGCTTTCATTAACGGAAGGCGGTACGTGAAAATGTTTTTGGTTATAACAGCGTTGAGACCCTAAAGTTGGCTGATTTGTCCCGAATATCGGAGAGGTAACTCTGATCCATCTTGGCTACTTACAACTTAGTACTTGCCTAAATACCCATATTTGCCTTAACCCAAAATTGAAGAGCAAAATATTTTCTTTCTGATAATTTTGCTTTAAAATGTCAAATTTTTACAGGTTAACGAAATTTATGATAAAAGCAATTCTCTGAGCGAGCTGAAGAGCGCTTGCCAGCATCTGCAAGACATTTATTCGTAGCAGATTATCAAATGTTTAGCAAACACAGTAACTATAACGTTATATAAACGCATGGCCAAATCACCGCGTAATTTCCCAAGTACAACACAATGCGTTCAATTTAATCGGCGAGCATGTACCTGGCACATACACGCAGAGTATTGTGCGCGGCTTGTCTCTATAAATCTCTATTGTTTAGATTTTCGACAGGTTTCCAACGGATATGCAGTGCTGCTACGGATTCGAACGGTTAATGTTACATGGTGTGTTGTCTTTTTATGTATCTTGTCGAGAAACGAGCTGATGACCTGACCCCCTTCTGAACCACGGACATGGCTTTGGTGATCCCCTGTTGAAGATCACTAGATCGTATCACCCAGTGGTCTATATTACGATCATGCACATTAAATTATTATTGCTATTTCTCATGTCATGCCAATTAATATGCGGAAGAGCGACAGGGATAGAATAAATCTATCACTGTCGCTCTGACAAGACACTTGTCTTGTGTGTGTGGCAAGGAGTGGCAGTGATAGATTTGTTCTATCACTGTCGCTCTCAGGCATATTGATTTGCATGACGGGAGAAATGGCAATAATAGCTTAATGTGTAGTATTAATCGAAAGGAACTTCGTTCCATCCGGGTGTCCCTTGACACCTCTCATTTTTATTGTAGTGCATGTTTTCCGTTGTGGGAGGGAGGGAGATGCCACGCATTTCTTAAAGTATATACCATCATACATGTTACCGCGGATTGTTGCTAAGTACACTAATGTTATTTCTTATTATTTAAATATGCATGAAAATTAAAGAATATGATTCGACTGTGAACTTATTATTAGAAATTGCACCAGCGTAAACCTATCCTACTAGTATGGTAAATGTGCAAGTTTGTGAAGTTTAGATGTTTTAATGTTTGGGTTACCATCAAGCGTAAAACTGTACGTAGTTATTAACATGAAACTTAGCAGACAGAGAGGCCATGTCCGGGGCAAAAACTAACTAAACTAACCAAGGTAGGCAGTTTATCCAGGTTAAACGTTCCCGTGGGATGATTTGGACTTTTATAATGTTTGCGAAACCACTCTTCCACGGGCGAAGCCGCGCGCGGAATCTAGTGTTTTAATAATTGTAGGTATTCTAAACAAGCACTTGCATCATTGTGAAATACCAATCAATCGGATAACAATAAAGCAAGCACTTAGAGGGCAAGTCAACATTATCATTTAGGTGGCTCACAAACGACGCTTCACAAAGGCAACATTTGTCGCTAACAAACTTTAACGTGACCACACTACAACACATTCCACAAGATATTAAATACTAGTACCCACAGCTTTTTTTCTTGGATAATAAGTACCTATACCCTATATATTATTCCAGAGCAGTCGAACTCTACATATGTGCTAAATTTAATGAAAATCCGTTCGGTAGTTTTCATTAATACAAATTTCACAAGTATAATATTAGTAGGATTTCGCACCAAACAATCGTCTTTCTACAGTGCTTTCATGCAGCTGTAGGTATGGTTAATTGTAAGTGCAATGGATCCTACAATCAACATTCAACACTAGGGCCCTGACCACGTCCGTTGTTTAGAAGGACGCACCACGAACAAGCGAGGTTGTCCATTGTCCACCTCACATGCATGATACCCCTGAGTAATATTTAGATAGTTTTAGAGAAAGCTGGAAATATCTATGAGGTTTTTACAGCTTTAACCTAATGAAAACATAACATTTGTGAGCTCGTGCCAGTATTTAGAGAAGTCAATAACAGGATCTTTCATTCTCACAAACGCTGATGTACTATTGTGGCATCGTGTATAAATAGCCTAAGCCCGACTACCATGTACAGCAAGGAAACTTCAAAGGAACGCCGAATGCCTTAACAATATCTCATAAAGTAAATCATGCTGTCAGTTTTAATTAAACGAAACAATATCTTAATTATAACATTTCCATCTAAGATTTGTTGCATTGCTAAACAAACCGTTGCAACGGGAAAGGCCAAATATAGAAATAATCCGTGTCCGACGCAACCTCATTCTGAAGAACCTACGTACACTTGAGGCCGACTCAACGATTTGCCGTCATACGATATAAAACTTTGTTCTCACCTGGCGACACGCGCAATTAGGACTAGGATATTAAGTAAAACCTGAATTGTCAGCCGTATTGAGCCGCCTATCCCATGCCCGCATACTAGAGTGTCGTAAGAGGCGACAGAAACTGAATATTATGAATGTTATTATTTAACCGTTATTATTATCTTTCCGTGAAGCCTGTCTGGCTAGCTACCCCTCTCGGGCGAGTCAGCCGTCAAACGTCAGTCAGTTCTTTCTTTCAGTCTGCAACGCATCTGTAATGCCTTTAACGTTACTGATTTACCATCAGGTGGCTCGTTTGTCAGCTGGTAACATAAACGTTTTATACAGTCATGATTATTTTTTAATATATGCCTTATATTTTTTTATGTCTCGCGGTATTCTATGACACGACAACTTATGGTAAAGAGCATAATAAATACACTTATACCAAAAATAACTTACTCACCTAGGCTGGTGATATTAAATGTTAGTTTATTACATGAATTGGCATCGATTCAACTGCAGCAACTGAAGACAGCGGGTCCTTTCTCTCAAGTAAGCCTTTTTTCCAGGTAGAAATCTTCCACAGATATCCGAACGCACAGGTTGAGGATGGCAGCCATCCGGCTTGTATGGTGACTGTGGTGGTGTGGTGAGGCTCCGGGATCTCGAGTGAACGCACCGGTGAATAGGTAGGGTGAGGATGAACGAGCAAGAGGACCACCAAACTAGATCGGTTTAGGGAACGCACAGGGGAGGCACCGGTGTCCCTTGGAAAAGCCCGAAGTCTCTCCGTATTACGACAGATGGCTATGGAGGGGGTTTTATTGGATAAACATCCCAGGGAAGTTATCCCTCTTGATAAAAAAGGGGGTAGGTTAAGTAAGGAAACTTTGCGATGTTTGAAATCTTATTTTCCAGTGAAAGTAGAAACTGTAGAAAGTACATAACTGAAAATCTAACATATAAAGAAGAAAATAATGAATAGGTGAACAGGTTTTATTTAGATCGCCTCTTGCGAACACAAAGGCGTACTTACCGAGTTTAAAATCAATTTAAGTACATAAATATACGCATAAAACGAAACAACTTAGTTACTTCCAGAATATGTGTAGTGGACTATTGCACAAATGATTTAGATAGTGCATAGGAGCCAGGTTATTGAAGAAACCACAATTCAAGATCGATCGATTGAATCCGTTCAGCGAACGTTTACTTTTTACATTGAAGAAACCCTGGCAGTCCCCGGTCCCGGCACTGGCAGCTCTGGCTCATTAGCAGCGTGTCATTACAAGCAGGTTGCCAGTTGCCAGTCGCCAGTCGCCAGTCCCCGACAGATGTCAGTCAGATAAATTTTAACCGCGTTTAGTTAAAGACCCGCTTTGCATTACAATTGCACCGACGTATCTCGACGAATCTTGCAGGTTGTAATGCAGTGCCCCGTCCCTTTCTAACGTAGCGGTACAAGCAGAGATGGAACTACATTGGTGATTATTTCGCAATACGGATGGTTATCAAATGTCAACGCTATATAGGCTGGAATTAATGCACCATTTGGCGGTGAATTGTCTTACTGATGTTAATTTTGATATTAAAGTTTTATTGCCGAACAGTGTTCATTTAGATTTATTGTTCACGAAATTACTAACAAGTTCAATGAACAGAACATTTCGTATAAATGCAAGGAACATAAGGTTTTTTTTATTCGCCTCATTCAATAATAATAATAAATGTTTAATTGCTTGGACATACACAAAGGAAACATCTCAATCACCGACTCAGAACCAACACTTATCTGTCACATTTTTCCCCGATTGCCAAGGAAGGGTTATGTTTTTCGCGCGTATCTTGTATGCATGTAATATTCTTTATTACCTCATATCTTCCAAACCGCTGGACCAATTTACGTAATTAAGATATCGTTGGATGTGTCTTGACAGCCTAAGTATTCTTAGTTAGGTGAAATTAGAAAAAACAAATACAGTGGCTGTGACGATACGAATACAGGTAAGTTTGGGTCAGTTTCCATCCATTTATAACTTTCCACCCTCCTTCTAAAATTGTCCACGAAATGTAAAATGTCCGCAGAAATTAATATGTCGTCCTGAATCCTTATTGTGGCTTTCTTTTTGGCCAGCAATGTAAATACATTAAATTATATACATACATACATTAAATAGTGTTGGGGTTAATGGGCGACGGTTACTACTTACCATCAATAGCCTTGATAAATCTTACAGACAAGTTTTATCTACTAGACTTTGTAAGTTTTATAGGTAACGGCAGGTCCCAAGCTATTTATTATTGGTTGTTTATGATGACGATATTAAATTACGATATTAAAAATACGTCTTATAATTATTTCCTTATTTTTATGGATGTCTAATCTAAATATGGCTTAAAATTAGATAAAGTGTAAGAAATAATCTAAATTTTACTAACAAAAAATAAGCGACTTCAAAATTACTCAAAAACTACTTGTCAGATCTCGCTCTTTATGTGGGACCACATGACAAGCACCTGCTTTCAATTAAAAAAAGAATCATCACTCCGTTCTCAATTCGACTGTATTTTTTGAAGTCAGTTAAGAAGGTATAGGTTCACATTTTTTTAACTTATACTATTCGTAATAGTAGTGTACAAGTTCCACATTTCCATTTCTGCCATACTGCAAGCCAGTTTGTCGTCAATTGATTTAAGAACAGTTTTGTCTCCATGTTGTTGTTCGTCAGTTGCTCAACAAAACTTTAAGAACCAGTTCTCCAAATTGGGCACCGACAACGATTTTACCTCGTTAGACAATGGTGCTACGAAAGGTCGCAATAGGTGCAGGGACTGTAATTTAGTATATTCGCGAAACAAGCTTAATATCCACCGACATGGTGAATGTTGTTAAGAAATGCGCTTTATTAAGGTGAAGTTAGATCGCGGGTCGCTCAGATAATTGTAAGCAAGCGGCACTAGTGTTGGGCCATCTACCGCGCCAATGAGCCAATGAGCCGCGCCATTCGGTCGCGATCTATAAATCCCGCGACACATCGGTTGAGTAACGTGGCGGCCGGAGGGCAAAGGAACATTTAGCTCGATTACGCATAATGCATGTAAAATCAATTACTTTATGGCTTCTAGTTCTACTACGGAACAAGTAAGAGCAGACTCGAGTCTTTATTTATGGCTACAATGTTCCCAAGGCAGTAAATGCGCTGTAATTGCGCCGTAAATACTTGACACGACTTCCTTATAACTTTTGAAACAACCATGTTCTATTGGATAATCGGGTATTTAGGCATGCTTTTTGATCGATGTGCCGGTTTATAAATACTTCCTCTGAAACCCAATTAAATACTTAAACGCTCATAGCCCGGCGGCTTGTACCGATTCCAAGCTAAGCAACGGCGGGCGCGGTCGGTAGTTGGATGTTGGATGGGTGAACATTAGGGGCAAAAATTTCTTGAGCCTTTCTGTGCTTCGGAGGGCACGTTGGCCCCAGTTGTTATCATAAGATAACTGCAATCATTAAGGCATGTTGGAGTCCCCGGGTGGAATGAAAACTTTCGACACTTGGGTTGATCACGATCCCCTCCACCAACCCGCCCTGGAGCAGCGTGGTGGTCCTCAAGAGGAGAGACCCGTGCTCAGTAGTGGGTAGTTAATGGGTTGAGCCCATGGAAGCCATGTTGTACGAGCCTGACTCGTACTTGGCCACCTAATAACAAGTGGTCATCATCGCCCATTGCCATCAACATTATACTCGTAAATAACATCCAGGCATTACCGATTACGGACAATATCCTGCATCAACGGTTTCGCTATTGTCAAAACAGAATCTTAAATTCGATCCGGCTGTCCACTCATTAATTTGCATCTCATGACCTAGCAGTTAGTGTCGTCGAGCATGCGGTAATCTCCGGTCGCTGATTATCTGCGGTCGCTAAATCTGTTAGCTCCGGAAATAATTACCTCGCTCAGGTTACATTGCGGTGAACCGGTCACATCACTATAGTGGTATGATGTGTATGTCCTTATGTCATTGGAGAATAGTCATTGTATTAGTATTATTATATTAGGCCATACACACACATGAACACAATTAAAAGTAAATTTAAACAATTATAAAGAACAGAATTAAAAAGTAAAAAAAAACTGATTACAAAATTATTGCTACCTTAAGCTCGCACGTGCCCAGTGGTCTAGAAGAAGGAGCTCACTCAGCATAATGCCGTAGTGTTGGCTTGGCGCTGATTTTCAGTGAGTCCTATCAGTAAGTCACGGACGACAGTATTTAAGACTGAACAATACGATTTTACAAACAAGTGAGTAATGGAAAAGACTGGGGTCCATAGTCCATATCATTAGCCGGCAAATGAGCTGACGATACCTGATGGTAAATGGTCATCGTCATAGACATCTGCAGGTTACACCATTGTTATAAACGATACGTTTATAACTTTATTGAGGTGTAAGATAATTCTTCAAAAAAAACCGACTTCAAAATTAAGGATAGCTCAAAAACTACTCGTCAGATCTCGCTCAAATTTAAATGGAACCACGTGATAAGCACCAGCTTTCGAATAAAAAAGGAATTATCAAAATCGGTACACCCAATAAAAAGATATGAAGAGACACATAAAAAAGAAAAAGACAAGTAAAAAAGAAAAAAAAAATACATTCAAATTGAAAACCTCCTTTTTTGAAGACGGTAAAAAAAGAAAGAAAGAAAGATTCGATAGAGCATCTAATTTCTATACTTTTATACAGCAGATGCGAATTCCATATCGTTAAGGTATTTCATAATTATCTCAAGGCTGTACTCAGTTGAAGAATGTTAATAATTAAAATAACAGAACAAAGTGACAACTGAATAGTGAGGAGTTATTTCCGGCCAGCGGCAGCGGCATAACACGTCCTTCTGTGGATTATTTTATGGTGATTACGTGAACCGTGATGATTGCTAGATTGCCCAAGTATGCTACTTGATACTATAAAGCTTAACTACTTTCAATCAGACATAACAAGCGGCCTAGAATACTGAACATAATCCCATGGCGGCAAACCAGGGTAATGTAAAAGGCGACAGAACCCAGCCCTCCGGATTGCTGGTTATATTATCAAGCTAGCTTCCACCTTGCTTGAGTCAGCAGTCAAGACTCGTCGTGTTTCGACTCGAGACTTGAAATCCAGACTTTTTTTGCGTGTTCTATGACGTTAAATATAAGATACTCGCGTAAAGTATTGCTTTAAAGGAGAATTATTCAAATTCAATATAAATGGCGGATAATTCACTAACACTAACATGTTTGCTGTTTGCATAGCTTGAGTTTAAATTCAAAGATTTATCACTGAACCACTGCGTACCATACGTACTGAATTCCTACATACACACAGACACGGAATAGAATACATTCGACCCAACATTGGTGTTATTAAGCCGACTCTATAATCTAATTTTACTAAAAAACTTAGCTCTCATTGATTTAGTCATCAGAACTGAATTTTGATAATTTATATGAGACCACTCTGGAAGCTATCCCTTTTTAAATAAAAAAACCCGGGCAAATGCGTGTCAGGACTCAGGTCACGCGCAATGTAGGGTTAGCATAGCCCTGATAGATTTCCTTGTAAATTCATCATATAACTATTTTTGAGAATTTTTTCACTTGTCTAACTTGGTGGACACTTGACTCTAACCAAAATTAGCACTTTGAAGCCAAATATTTCACAAACGGACCCCTGATTCCAAAAATGGTCTTAGAAGACCCATAATATTTTCAGAAGACTCATCGATACCCCACACTACGGTTAATTTAAATACTTATTTTTTTCACAAATAATCACTTATCCTTTTTAATGCAACGAGTGCACATAATATTTTATAATACGTACCGATATTTCGACCCACGGTTAATCTCAACGCGCATTTGAAATGTTGCGCATACGAGATGCTATAAGTTTAAAAACATGAACGACTAATCCAATGAGACAGAAATTTTTCATACATATTTCAAAAGCACAGGCTGTATATGACCGCCTTTATACAGAAAAGTTTAAAGAAACCGTAACCAAACGCTAGTAGATATAAAAAGTAGGTTCTGTATAACGTTTTCATAACAATCCTAAAGCAACTTATACGTCGAAACTTGAATGTAATGGTTCCTTCTGTTCTGCTGTTTATTCTGTGTCACCTCGTAGCCGTTCAAGGCAAATCACAGACAGCACAATCATTCACTTCACTTGTACAGATGGAAACAAAATGTGACCCGCGAGGTGCGCCGGCGCACCCAGCGCGTTGCGTACGATTTGCGTTTTCCCAAAAAGGTTAATGTTATTTACCTTAAATGACTAAACATTACAACTTGTAACAATATATTTTGGTAGCGCTATTACACTTACACATTTAAATATGCATGCGACTGCAATATTACTAAATCATTTATGCTCATATACGTTTTGTTTTACTAACGTTTTGGAAAGGTGGACAGGAGGAGAAATGGCCAGAGAACTACTGTAAGTACTCTACGTTCGCTCTTTCACCCTCAACTTTATTCACCCCCCAATCTCCTCACCCAGTTCTTCAACAATACCTCGCTTACCTTCAGTTTCTTTCATTCTCTCCTTCACTTTTTAAGTTTTAAGTCAGAAAATCTAATGCGAAATTGCATGCATCAATATTTTAGTATCTTACAAGAACTATGGAAAATCGACTGAACCTTTCAACTAATTAAAATATTAACCATTAATTATAACCCTTGTACTACACTTTAGATCAGCAATAAACTTTAAAATGAACTTTAATCAATCTCCCTTTCCCGTTTCGATATTATCAATAAATTACGTTTAGCAAAGCCGGTCCGCCAGCTGATCGTAAGGAAATTACATAAAACGATTGCATAAACTATTATACGGACACGCCCTCGTGTGCAAATTAGAATAAATATCTATTTTTAAATACTTTTTAACCTATCAAAGTTGATACAATAAAATATGTCCTTAAAAATAAACTGCAGTAAAATAAGGAAGGTTTGTAGTTTTCCTTTTAATTCACTCCTTACTAAAATTAGGACTTTTCAACGGCACCCCGCACTATGTTGTGGACGAGTAATAAAAATTCTTCCCCACTTTACCTGTAGGGCAGGAACCCTGAAGAAATAAATCAAATTTTATTCTATCACTTTCAGATTTTTTTAACGATTTATAAATGAAGGAGTTCTGATTTTAAATAAACAAATTTTCTTGAATTAATTTTGTAAATAAACATTTAAAAAATACAACCAAATTTAAATTATACTTTTTTAAAGTGTGTTGAAAAAAGTGCGCGTATTTAGTGTACTACACTACTACGATGTTAAACTTCCTTATGACGTTTTTCATACCTTTTAAATTAAAGCTGTTTAACTTTAACCAGACTCCAACTTTAACTTAACTATATTTTTTTATTACTGTTACGAATTTTTCCGCCAAATAAAAAGTTACTTGAAAATGTTACAATTTTTGTTATTTAGTCTCCACTACGTCGAATTAGAAGCTTAACTTCAAAAATATGTAAAATGTTTCCTTAACTTTCATTTACGTCAGCTAGTCAACATTTCTGCATGAAAAAATTACACTTTTTTATCGTGGTAAAACGGGATCTTCAGCACAGAAATCACAGAATACACCATTATACGTAAATGCAGTACATTAGCATACTAGTACCTGTCCCCGGCGTTGCCCACGCGATCACTGTCTCAAACGGGTTCCAGTCGCGGGACTGATGCTTCCGATAGTAAGTGCCTAAGTATAGTCACAGCCTAACGAAGCATTTAGTCGGCCAACGTAATGTCAAAAAGTCTAAAATCCGATTCATTGGCTTATTAACCGACTTCAAAAAAAGGAGGAGGTTCTCAATTCGACTGTATTTTTTTTTATGTTTGTTACCTCAGATCTTTCGACTGGGTGAATCGATTTTGATGATTGTTTTTTTAAACGAAAGCTGGTGCTTGTCATGTGGTCCCACTTTAATTTTATTGAGATCTGATGATGGCATCCATGAGAAAACCATATAAGTCTTAAATTTGCATTAAGTATGTACGCGACAAATGGACGAATAACTCAATATCACGCCAACCGATTTCGATGATTCTTTTTTTAACCAGAAAAAATAAATTTTAACCTCATAAATTTTAACGAGATCTAACAAGTAGTTTTTGAGTAATTTTGAAGTCGATTATTTTTTGTTAGTAAAATTTAGATTATTTATTTATCAACTCTGTTGTACACCAATAAAATGATACAATAACAATCAAGACGTAGACATGGGGTACAAAAGGCGGTCTTATCGCTACACAGCGATCTCTCCCAGACAACCTTAAGATGTGGAGAGCTGAATAGAGTAAAAAGCGGCCAAGTGCGAGTCGGAATCGCCCATGAAGGGTTCCGTAGCAGCAAGTAACATAATATAAAAGTTCTTGTAGTTCGTTGTAACTTTGATCAATGTTTTTTGCGGTTTACGATTTATGACGTATTAAAAAAAACTACTTACTAAATCTCATTCAAACTAATTTTCGTTGGAAGTTTGCTTAGTAATGTACATCAACAAAAAAAAACATTTTTGAGTTTCAGTTCTAAGTATGGGGAGCCCCCAAAATTTATTGTTTTTTTTTCTATTTTTATGTGAAAATCTTAATGCGGTTTACAGAATACATCTACTTACCAAGTTTCAACAGTATAGCTCTTATAGTTTCGGAAAAAAGTGGCTGTGACATACGGACGGACGGACAGACAGACAGACAGACAGACAGACAGACAGACAGACAGACAGACATGACGAATCCATAAGGGTTCCGTTTTTTGCCATTCGGCTACGGAACCCTAAAAATTAAATGAGGTAAGGGGCACGAATAACATGGAGGAAATTGCAAATAACATTTAAGAGAATAATTACTCAAATATGGGTGACAAGAATAGGAAGAAGAGAGAGGGAAGGAAGGAGAGAAATTGATTAGCTAGAGAGATAATGGGCTTCAACCCATCGATGGCGCATTACTGAGCACGGTGTCTCCTCTTCAGGAGGCCTAGAGAATACTCCACCACGCTGCTCCAATGCGGATTGTTGGGGTTGGTGGCTAAGCCAAGTGTCGGAAGTTTTAATGCCGTCCCAGGGCCTCCAACATGGCATAACGATTGTTATCTTACTTATAACCACCGCAACCGATGGCCCCTCCGAACGGAACCGAACGGAAGCGCTCAAAGTTTTTTTTCCACCAGCGATCACCCATCGCTGTTGCTTAACTTTGTCCATCACATATGATCGAGACACGTCACCGGGCTATGAGCACTTCAATATCGTTCAATATTATTTTTCCCATGTGGACTATTGCCAGTTCTTACACTGTGGTAACATGATCAGCTACGAATTATAAAATAAGAATCAAAAGTCAAACACTGAATGTCATTTTCCACCAGTCAACCCTGGACTGGTGTTAGTTGTACATACTGTATACTAACAACCCACGTAGGGTTGCCAGATGGGAATCGGGATTCGTCTAGATTGTCCCGACATTTCACATGATGTCCAAATTCCCGACACAATACAAAATGTCCCGACAGTTCACTAGATTCAACAGAACGCGCTTTAGCCGTTTTTTTTTCGTCGTCAGCTCGTTTACCGGCTATTTCAAAAAAAAAAATCCCGACAAATCCCGACTTTTTGAAGTTTTGCCCCGATATTTCAGTCTTACCATCTGGCAACCCTACCCACCCCAGCTTCGCATTCTCTTCCACTTCGCATTGGCAGATCATCGAATGCCTACATTTGTTTTGTCTAAATGTGATATCAGCCTGTTGCTTCTAAAGATTAAAATGTGGCTGATGTTCATTATTACTATTTGGAGTATTGTTTGACCGACTTCTAAAACGGGAGGTTCTGTATAATATACTAGGTAGTCTAGGTACCCTGGATTGGTTTTAGTTAGTGCGGATGTTGTTACTTTTTCACGCAAAAACTTTTGAACAAATTTTCATGTGTGCTGAACATAGACCAGGTAGACCGTAATCTGGGATAAGATATTGTGGGATAGGTACTTATATCCCGGAAATCATGACAGAGCGCTAGTAGTGTTTATAAGGTGTCAGTCTGTTGGTCCGTTTCCTGGAACATCAATAAAACTAAACGTTAATTGCCAGGCCTTTCGAGCCCTGTACTACGCCAGGAAAGCGGAACGACAGCTAACAACAGACACTCCAGAAAATGTACAACAGCCCTATTTTGCAATTGTTCCAGCATTTTTTTTCAACGCGGCTCTTCCCTAGTTTATACGAAAGGACATTTCAACTGAAAGGCTGGGCTACGTGAGTGCTTCTTTAGTCTAATTGACCCATATTTTGATGACTCGAGTTTTCATTTCTTTATTATATTTCGTTAGCAATCTAGTTTACAATTTTATAACTTATGTAGCCGTCGGTTTTAAAATGTGACGCTTTATATGAAAAACTCCTTTATATATTAAGTACTTTAACTTTATTAAAGAACGTTGGATTTTTTTTATATTTTATTCATACTCCCGACTTCGTTGCAGTTATATTATTCCACCACAGGAGCACACATCCTAAATATGAATAAAGTGATTTTTATTTACTCAATACTCAAATCTTTCCTAATATTTTAGATTTAAAATTGGAGTGCGTCACACCACTGTCGCACTTCGAACCTGATATAAACCTGTTCTTACACTGGTAATTAAGACACTGATGTCCGTAGGTACATCACTAAGTGGACTCACTGAAAATCAGCGCCGTAGCCTACGGCATTATGCTGAGTGAGCTCCATTTTCTGGGCCACTGCGACGCATGCGAGCGTTACAGACCAATAATGCTGTAAATTGTTAATTTTATTTTTATTTTATTTTTTGTGTCGGTCTGTAAATTTTAGTACTTTTTTTTAACTATATTTATATTTTGATCTATGTATGTATGTTCATGTGTGGCACAGAAATAAACGTGTTTCTTTCTTTCTTTCTTTCTTTCTTTCAAATAATTCATAATAATACGTCCGGTTTCGATGTATTTTAACCGAATACAATATCGTTGGATTTGTCCAAACAAAATCCGTATTCAATACCATTTTCTCGTTGGCTATTTGTTTTCAATTTAGCATATTGTTAAACTATTTGCCGTATTCCAAGCACACCTGCTGCCTGGCGTCTCGCAAACACCAGTCTCGCCGCTGCCAGCCACCATATTTTAGGAATGAAATTACGTTTTCTTAACCCTCTGGTGAAAAACAGTGATAACCTAGTGGTTAGACCGTTGGCCTCCCAAACGCGCGGACCGAGTTCAAATCCGGGCGCACCTCTAATTTTCAAATATTATGTGCGTGTTACAATTTATTACTTGCTTCGGCGAAGAAAAATAGTGCGTGTACTTTTGCACACGCGTCAGAAGTTATGCTAACCCTCTGGTTGTTTTGTTTTACATCAAAACGCATAATTAAATTAAATACGACGTTTTAGAAGCTCTATTAGCGTTGTATATATAATACAACAGTGTTTGAGGTCGGTGAGACACAGGTAGACAGAGTAAGTACATGGGGAAACAATATCGCAAGCAGGAGGCTATTCTCTAAAATACAAACTCGAAATCGAAGCTCACTCAAGTCAGACTCGAAAGCGAAATTGCATCATCTTGATATGTCATTCTCTAATCATCTACTACACACTTCCGAAGTGAAGTGAGTCTCGAACTCGAACTTCAAACGACTTAAGATGGCCTTGGTATGGTATTCTTACCAAATACATATATATCATTCTCTAATCATCTAGTACGCACTTGCGTAGTGAAGTGAGTCTCGAACTCAAACTTAAATTTTGAAACTCATCGCGGATTCCACTGTCGAATTACAAAACAGAATAGCCTTGCTTAGCTTGTGCTGTGTCAACTTAGCGCTCTGCTTCAACTGATGAATCAATCACATTAATATCAATTAAAAGGTATTAGAGACTCCATCGTCCTAGAATCTCAGCCCACTTCCTGTGCTCACACACGAGATGAACGTTTCTCATTCACGCAAAAACTACTGAACGGATTTACATGAAATTTTGCAAACAGACAGACCATGATCTCAAATAAGACATATGGTTCTTATTATCCGAGATAAGCGAAGGAAATTCGAAAAATTTTACTAACAAAAAATAACCGACTTCAAAATTACTTTAAAACTACTTGTCAGATCTCGCTCAAATTTATATGGGACCACATGACAAGTACCTGCTTTCGATTAAAAAAAGAATCATCGAAATCGGTTCACCCAGTCGAAAGTTCTGAAGTAACAAACATATAAAAAAATACAGTCGAATTGAGAACCTCCTCCTTTTTTGAAGTCGATTAAAAACGCGGGCAAAAGACGCGAGCTGAACGACAGTAGATAGAGCGATAGTCGAAACTCCTGGTTTCGACTCTGCTGGCAAGGCACTACCAACTAATCTACTGAGTTGGCCCATAAAGGATTCGTTACCTACTTTCACAGTTTGATCTTGTTCTATTAATTTATTTATTATTCTCAAAGAAAACATTTACAAAAAAATCTCTCACCAATATTAGCGAAGTGATTCACAATCTGAATCATTTTCGTGAGTATTTGTGTTGTGGTATATATATGTATATCGTGGGGTTTGCTGAATTGTATAAATCATGGCGAGCTTTCGGTAATCTTGCGTGACATTAATTTCGCTCGGTGTACACTGTATAGAGAATATTTTGGATGGAAAACGTGCGATTCCACATGGCAGGAAAAATAAAGGTACTTAAGTTACAATGTAATAAAATACATCCTATTTATATTACAGGATTGCCCAAAAAAATAATATCAGGAATCGTTCGCATCCCAAATCCCAATACAAGTAGGCACATATTTTTGATTAACTTAATATGCATATTATGCAGTATTATTCACAAGTATTTAAATTATGCAAACCGCAATAAACCATATTAATATTATGCAATATTATTCACAAAAATTTCAATAATTTTCACCGACATAAGTATAAATAAACCATAATAAACTTGATTTACAAATGGGGGCTTAAATCGTTGGCCGCACTATCTATCAAGCGAGATTAACGAACACTAAGTATTGTTTTATATTTAAACGATATAACTCATTTTTAGACGCGAGTAATCCGTAGTAAGATGGGTCGGTTAATTTATTGCTTTTCATACAACGTACGTTCGTCATTTCAGTATGCCAACTTCAACTGGCTTTATGTTGCGATTATCTGTTAAATGGGTTGCGGACACCACTGTTTTTTTTCTTATTTCTATACTTCGATAACTAATTCTGTGCACTTAACGATATCAATACATATTCCATGTGGCTTGTGTCGATTTTTAGTGATCGACAAAGTTAAGCAACAGCGGGCGCGGTCGGTAGTTGGATGGGTGACCGCTAGTGGCAAAATTTCTTCAGCGCTTCCGTGCTACGGAGGGCACGTAAAGCCGTCGGTCCCGGTTGTTATTATTGGATAATGTAGCATTAGGGAATTGGCTTGGCCACCCACCAATTTTCATACCTACTAAGCCTCTAAACATTAAAATATTGATAAACAGATTTTAAAAGTTAATTAATACCATTATTATTATTATTGCAATTTGTTGTCATTGATGTCCATGGGCGACGATTGCCACTTACTATGAGTTTGTCGGCTATTTCCATAAAAAAGCCTGTAGCCTGAAGCCCGGTTTACACGTATTAAGTAGTTAAGTAGTTAACTAAATTTTAAGTAAATTAATACGTGTAAACAGATAATTTAGTAACTTTTTAGTTAAAATTTAGGTTATTACTAAACTACTTAATACATGTAAACCGAACATGAGGAACATGCTTACCTGTGTCCAATAAGGCAGTCAAGCGCGTTAGCCACAGACTATGCAACTAAAAGGGTACATAAACACGCTCATAAACATGTAAGACTCTGTACATTGTAACTTTTCGCGGCAAAAACCAATTAAACTTCCATTGGAGCTGTCAAATATTTATGGCGTAATAACAATAAATAAATGTCTCGGCTAGGAATATTCACAACCCGATGTCCATTTATGGGGCTAATTCTCTTCCTGGATTTCTTGTTGCGGTACAAAGTGATCGTTAGAAAACATGATATTGAATACACGCTTACTTAAAAGATGTACCTACACTATTTTTATTTTATTTTAAATCACACTACATCTAATGTTAAAAGATATACAAATTATAACAAAGGAGTAACCGCCCTCGCTTTGCTTCGGTTTTGTTATTTTTTTACACCTTGGGTTATATTATTGGAGTCTTATTAAGGATCCCTAATTATTTTGAAAATATAATATACCCTATGTCACCCGGAGATCGGGTAGCTTCGCGATATTGAAAGAATTTTTCAAATCGGTTCTGTAGTTTCGGAATATTCAATGTAAACAAACAATCAAATCTTTCCTCTTTATAATATTAGTATGGATAAAAGAAAACCACGATGCATTGTCAACATTAAATTACAGCAACAAGCTACTTATGAAATAATGGAACTTTAAATATTCGCTGGTTACATACTTTATATAATTAAATTCCAATTTATAAGAACTTTAAAATTTCAGTGCGTGATTATGAAGCTGTAGTAAAGTACATAAATGAGCTTAAAGTTTTCCGTTGTCGTAAGTTTCCAAAGTTGTACGAGTGAACTATTGAGTAATGCGCTTTCATCGAAACTTCAAGCGACGGATTGACCCACATAAGTTGTCGCTTCTCCTATGTAATTTTACTATGTTTTTATACTATGTATAGCAAACTTTAGCAAGAAACATGATTGATACTATCAACCGTGTTGGTGCTAAAGAGTTTCGGGTTCGATTCTGGAGCGGGTGTTTAACTGACCTATGTTTTTAGGTGTTTTTTTATTTGTAATACCATAAGAGAGTTATATAAGTATGTGTATTATGGGCATTGTTGCCTGAATTAAAGATATATTATTAATATGTATCTCATTTTATAGAATCTTGCGTCCAAGGTGTAAGCGGATACGATATTTTGGAAGGCTTGCGTGCGGACAACACAACACACACACACACGCACACACGCACGCACCGCACGCACGCACGCACGTACGCACGCACGCATGCACACACACACACACACACACACACACACACACACTAATTTATCTGTTAAATATACATAATAAGCCGACCACGTAGTTTATTTTCACCACACGTTCTTGAATTTCAAAGCAGCATTTTATAGCGTCCATATCTTGTGTACATATTTTTGGTTGCATTCCGGTTGCTTCACAGATATAACCATATATTTTTACGTATCGTCAATTTCAGAGTCGTGCAATATTTTTTACACTCCCGCCATTTATCACCAAAACGTATTTTTGCCACTAAATCAAATAACTATCCGTAACAGTTCTAGAAAAAACGTACACAAAAAGTCACTATCGTCCAATATTCTGGACATCTGATATATTTTCCACAACTCCCATTTTTCGCTGAGAAATCCACATCGAACATGAAAATTGAGCCAAAGCAACTAATCGAGCGAAAACACCTGTAAAATATACACGTTAAAACTAATGGTTGAATGTTGATATTTGTTCTGCAATCAAACGCAATCGTTATTCGTATTTTTGTTCTGTTAATAACAAAAACAAATATTTTTCGGCTGTTTTCTGGTTTACGTGGGATAGTAATGGAATCGCTCGCGTATGGCTGCCTTAAATCTCCTGTACAGAGATATGTGACATACGATTGGATTACCATTACATCATCTGCATCCTATACAGACGAGCTAGGGGACGAGTCTGAAGAGGAAGAAAGGATAGGTACTCATCGATAAACTCTACGCTTTACCCTAAGATTTATATCCTGAAACACAAAGCTCCAAAACATCAAACAAATTTCGTTGCGATACAAAAAAATGTGAAGACTTTGGCACACTGAAGCAATCAATCTCAGGAATAGACCGGCTTCAAAATGCTGCGGTAGGTTACAGCTCCATTGTCAGTAATGAGTATTATTGTACTTTAGGGGAGGGATTGAAGATTTTCGGCTCTCTGCGGAAAATATGTGCACGACCACCTATGGCTGCTTAAAAAATATCACCTAAAAAACAATAGAAGAAGAGACTAACGCACGAGTCATCCCACGATAATAGAAAACTAAACAGCCAATGTTTATGCCACGATATATTTTAATAAATGGCCAATTTTATAGCTAATCTATTTATGATTACGCAGCGCCACTGCGCGGTGGCGGCGGCGACGCGGCAAATTTTCATACGAAGCCATAGAAAACTTGTAACCGGCTTCCGTTTCGGCCAACGTAATATCGCGTCTCCCGGTACCGACCCACTTTCCTAATTCCGCTAAATTGTTGCCAGCCGCTTGCATTACGGCCGGCATTCAGCCCACAATGCCACAACTTGAGCATAATACTCGTGGCTACATCTAGAACGCGCTATTCAGCTATTGTGCAGATACCTTGAAGATTGGACGCTTTTTGTCGTTACTTGAAGAAAAAATCGCGCATCGATTAACTGTTCGGGCTGGCGATAAGCTTTGTTTGTGTGTTCCTACTAAATATTTTGTCATTTTTTATGGAAATAGCCGACAAACGAGCTGACGATCCACCTGATGGTAAGTGGCTATCGTCGCCCATGGACATCAGCAACACCAAAGGCATCACTGATGCATTGCCGGCCAAGAAAGACAAAAGAAAAAGAAAGAAATTGTGTTATGATCTGGTTCATTTTTTAGTTCCTCTGCCTCCATTTGATTCCAATTCGGAGAAAACATGTTTTGTTGGTTTTATTTGTTTGTAATGGATCAATCGGGTCTGTCCACTGCATGCCGTTGTTGCCACTCGCAACACAGGGAAGCCTAGCAAGTGATTACTCTATATTTATTATGGGTTATTTTGTAAAAATATCATGCCAAGAAGGGTACCAACCGTCTGGATTTGTTCGGACATGACGTCGACGCGACGCAGACGATTTCCGGACTTTTCTAATTTTGACTTTGTAACCCTGCCCTAATGCTGAGACACTTCGATCTGTTTCTGCTAAGAATTAGTATGTGCCCACTTAACATTAAACAACAAACCATCATTTTTGATAGTGCAGCATATTTCAAAGGTCCAAAGTTCAAAAGTTTATATGTAAAGTGCATAAGTACCCAGCTTCAGTCCCAGAGAGAGCAAATCAGAATTTTACGGCCCAGGGTAGAGGTAGAGGAAACTCCTGAGATTTCATGTTAACGCATAAGAAATAAGAACTTATGAACAAAAGTGCGTACGAACTGGTAAATACGAATACTACATACGAAACCCAGGGGATGGCAACTGGAACCCCATCCCTCGGTACGCACATGAGCGAAGATTAATTCCAACTGCAAAATGACTATGATTTGTCGTCATTAATATCTACACAGGAACAATCATGTAAACGGCCATTACAACATTCTATGAAATGAAAGGTAGAATTTTCAAAAAGATGATGAGCAAAAACAAATATATTCAACTAAAAGTCGCTGAATCGCCGCTGAATGTTCGTTTCTTGAGACTGACCGATTATTATCGCTGATCTTATCGTTGTTCCCTCGTAACAATACATGTTTATAGGACAGCCGATGGGTTCTTAGCCGTTCCCCTTTTTACCTGTTCCCTAATAGCTTTATACTGCTTATAATACGAAGACCCTAATAGATACTTTGGTTTCAGGAGGCACTTCAATTTTAGAGGCAATTCTATCTTTTGCGCTACGTACGTTGGCAAATTGAACAATTTCTACATATAGGAATTATGTAGAAAAGATTCATTAGATTGAGATTCTGTTGTGAAATCTGTGGACAAGTTTTGACGTGAAGTCGATGACTGGTCTCCATGTGTTGGAATTTGCTGGACTCTCCCCAGTCTCCCCATAGTATTGATAGTGGTGTTCTTTGTTTAGATGTTTAGCTAAGAACTTTCTTCTCTTCCTCCTTCATTCCATTTCATAATACAACTATATATAGAATATTGCGGTAATATTAGTTGTATTATGAAATGAGGGATGAAGGGATGTACCGTAAGAAGACTTGCAAGGCTATTCTGTTTTATAACTCGACAGCGGAAACTGCGATGAGTTTCAAAATTGAAGTTCGAGTTCGAGACTCACTTCACTTCGCAAGTGCGTACTAATTGATTAGAGAATGACATTTATTATGTTTTCGGTAGGCACTATCGCACTAAACAATCAAATTTAATATAATATGTAGGTATTACTTGTGAGATACATTGTGTTTTCGTGCGATGGTCAAGTCGATCTATTTATTTAAAACATAAAAGTTTTTTAATATTGATAATATGGTCACTATAAGATGTTGTTACTTGTTAGGTTAGCTAATTACGTAATAACTTAAGACAGAAGGACCCTTAAGTAGGAACTGAATAAATTAACCGACTTGGTATTACATGGATCTCACAACTTTTTACGGTAGAAGAACTTGAGTTGCGAGACTTGGTTTTTTACAAGTTTTGTTTTTGATGGCTTTTAATATTACAAACAGACACTCCAATTTTATTTATTTGTATAGATATAGATGTATAGATATAGAAGATGTATAGTTGTATAGATATAGATTAACCTTCTATTTCAATCGAGAAATTAAACAATTTGACGACCCGTATGGCGCAATGGTTACCATGCCGGATCGCCGCACCAAGGGTCCTGGGTTCGATTCCCAGCGAGCCAGAAATTTGAATGATGAGTTTGAATTTCTGTTCTCGGTCTGGGTGTGAATGTCCTTGTCTAGTGTGTTGTCCATGGCACCCACGACACAGGGAATCCTAGTGTGGGGCTATGAGTGTGAAGCGTTATTATAGCGTTATTAATTAAATAGATTTTTAATATAATGGTGACTCGTGAGTACAACATACCGTCACTTACCGGCGCAGTAAAATTGATCTAAAACCAGACGTCTCTAATAGATAGATACACAGTAAACTATGTTAAACATGAAGACAAATATCCATACACCCTCACAAACAAACTTTCACATTCACAATTAGCAGAGTAGGGTTAAGTAAAGTATCTCCATAATCTGAATTTTACCAAGAAAAAAAAACCAAGAAAAAAATAACCGACTTCAAAATTACTCAAAAACTACTCGTCAGATCAAACTCTTTAAGTGGGACCACATGACAAGCACCAGCTTTCGATTAAAAAAAGAATCATTAAAATCGGTTTACCCAGTCGAAAGTTCTGAGGTAACAAACATAAAAAATACAGTCGAATTGAATACCTCCTCCTTTTTTGAAGTCGGTTAAAAAGTAGGTATTGCAACTGTGCCTGGGATCAGGGATGACAAGGTGACTTACCATCAAGTAGCTCGTCCGTTTGCTCGGTGAACTTGAAAGATACATTTTCAGTGCAAAATGCACTATCATCTATGTGCTAGTATGTCTTCCGTGCTATCATCAAGATCCAAGCTAAAAGCCGACCAACAGCTACAGCGGGTGGGGTTCGTAGTGTCGCTGAAAACTGATGGATCCATTTTCACCGGTCACTACTGTTCTTATCATTTCAACCGGTACTGTAGCTTGTGTTAACAGATATACAAGGATCTTATTTATCTATAGCACTTACATATAATAAAACAATATATTGACTGACGAATTTGGTTTGTATGAAAGTGTTTTCAAATCCCTATTTTAACCCCTTAGGGGATGAATTTCCAAAAATCCGATAGCCTATAGCCTTCATCGATAAATGGACTATCAAACACAAAAATAATTTTCCAATTCGAAGCAGTAGTTCCTGAAATCCAGCTTTATTATATTAGTATAGATTTCTTTTCTTTGTCCGTATGTTTGTTCCCGCTCCGATATGAATATGGTTTTCACTGGTGTGTTGTGCAATTTAACTTGGGATAATATTTACAATGGAGAAACATCTTGTCCACATTACATTGTTTACTACATTGAGTCAGGTACAAATAAAGTTTTGTGGAAATTATTGTGAACGTACGCAATAGTCATTTTTACAAGTACCACCTACTTGTAGAAATGACTAGGAAACGAGAATTATCCCAAGCTTTCATAAGACAGGTACCTGTTATACTCCACCAACATTACTCAGAAGCTAATGTTAATAAGACTGTTTCTCACAATTACATTATTATACATGCTTAATCACCTCACAAATTATTTGCGCTGTCTTCAACAATGAAAAGTCGAGGTACGCTACGTTTGCAATTTGTCCGACGATACAAAGTCGCGTGCGTTTGTGCTGAAATCGTGGAAACGCTAGAATTTAGCAACACAGCAACATTTCACGTGGAACGTAAATACAGAGGATGTACCCCCGAATTTAAATGACATTTACGTAAGTAAAGAGCGTCTCCGTCGTCGCTCCCGCCATTTCTAAAGTTTAGTGTCCCACATTCAAATTTGAAGTTTTCTTCACCGCACCGCCATTCCTGGAATCCCGAACAAGAGAGGATCTTGTATTCAGAATTTGAATGTACCTGAGGTTATTTTGTGCCACATTGTTTTGACTGGAAAGTGGAAACTTTATATCTGTTTGTATTATAGTTCCATCTAATTTGTGAATATAATCTTTATGCTTAATTGCTTCCCCGATGTTTTTGTAGTAAGTTGAGTAACAGCCGTGCAGGATTTCATTTTATTATATTTAACGTGTTCAATTTTATAACCACCTATAAAATTTTTGTGAATTGCTAATTTCATTGTTAATAAAAGACTTTATCGTGTACAAAATCACCAAAAGGTTCGGTTCGCCTTAAAAAGGAAAGATTATAAATAAAGACTTCTACATTCGTTTTTCTGTAGACTATCAAGTCTCTAACACAAATCATTCGTTAATGTTTCAAGTTTTGCTAGAAGTGAGATTGAGTCTCTATTGGCAGGTTGCAAGTTGGTTCAATTCACGAGACCATAATCCTCGCCGCTTATTTTTTAAAGCTATAACATGAGTAGCCAACTCGAAAAACTTTGAACCTTTGAATTGTCCGACATGACTTAATTATCATATCCTAACATTATAATCCTATTTATTATAAATGTGAAAGTTACTCTGTCACGCAAAAAAATACTGAACAGATATTCATGAAATTTAGCACACAGGTAGACCATGACCTGAAATAAGATATAGGGTACTTATTATCCCGGAAAAGGCGGACAAAGTTGGCCAGCGTGGGGGTCTGTGGATAGTAGGTTGTACTTACCCTTACGCTTCCCGCCCACGTCCGATTTTTTGTAGGAGAGATAATCGGGCCGATTTTTTCTTTCACATTATTTCTGACCGACTTTTTGCAGGACGTGTGCGTTGCACTATTGCTATCAGTACGTTCTATTTTTCTCCTACAAAAAATCGGTCACCGATTATCTTACGTGGGCGGGAAGCGTTATAGTTGTTCATGACGGTGATGATTAATAAAATACAATCTTCTATACGAAATACCTATCAAAAGAGTTGTAGAAATGGACACGTATCCACGTCAAATTGTATTCCAACGGATTTAGTGAAAGGCCTCCCCCGGGAGCCCGGGACCGGGAGGTATTTACAATACTAAAAGGCAACTAATGGAATTCTGTTTGAGGTATTAAAATAAAATCGCAGTTACAAATTCACAAAACGTTTCGCATATGCAATTTCATTTTATAAAATCATCGTGCGATTTTAAAACATCCATTTTGGGAATAAAAACAAAACACCGATTTTATGCTATTTTACATTTTACTTAACTTTACAGTAATTGGTGAGTTCAATTTTGATTTCCATTTTTTATTGATATTGAAGAACCGAGTGATCAATCACCACCTTTTTTGGTTCCGTACTTATGTTGTACTAAGAGAACATTATTAAAGGTTCACGTTATATTTTATTTCTGTACTATCTAAAGCAAAGTACGAGTAGGTACATACCGCAATAGTTCAAGGGGTTCACCAAGAGCAGGGAACATTGATTTAGACTAGATAAAGACTCAACTTAAGAATTTTTATCCAAGAACCCATATCCTTGGTTTAAAACGTCGCTTCACCAAACATAAATGTATGAATTCGATATATTTTAAAGCAGAAACTGGGCAGGTAATTCTCGCAACTATTAGAGCCAGGTACAGCATTAGGCACCATATATTTACCATACAGTTAGTGCGCCTATTAATCTGGCTAGATCTAGCTAGCCTGCGGTGCCGTGGTGCCTCCAACTTGGACGATTATGTCCGTAATACAGGCGCCTATTACAGATGTTAAAATTACACCTCACTCGTGGCTAAATACTTCCAACCTGCTCCTGTTTATTGTACACGACACGACTACGATTTGTAGCTTTGTTTTTATTGTGAGTGACAGACGAGCAGATGAGTCGGATGGTTGGTTGTCGACGACGTCCAAGAACATTAGTTACAACAAACGCATCACCGATTCGCGGTCAGACAAGGCAGTTGAAAGAACAAAAAGAGATATAATTGGTTTTGAGCCCTTAGTCGGAACACGAGTCGTTTCGCGTTTAAGGCAAGAGATTTGAAGTTATCAAGCCTGGCAAAGCTGAACGGTCTTGGAATTTGAAAATGTATTAAGCTATGAATAATATAAAGAAACTTTTTATTTCTGTGTATGTTATATGGATAAAAAAAGGTCTTAAAACAAAGGCTTTTTACTTACAATCACATCGGTTTAGCCTACAAACTTGCCTAATTTACATTCTACTAAACTAGTATGGATGTTTCAGGAACACATGAAATTCAATTCTGATTTTTACGAAGGTGCAGATGTAAATTGTTTCGCAAAGAAACTCCTCCAATCTCCATGATCGTCTACAGATAAATAATAAACTGAGTAACGCTGACCGCTTCCTACACAGATTAGCGCGAGCGGTAAAATAAATAATTAGATGGCATAGGTACCAGTTTATTCTAATTGGCCCTCATACATAATTAGAAGCGACACTTGAGCCTGGAAATCCGTCGTGTGTAAACGGCATCCGCATATTAAAACGTGGGCGATTGAACAACTCGAAATGAATTATCGATATTTTATGCCGGTGAGCCGACAACTTAATTAGGAACAGCCTAAACAATGGTCGATTTGAATCGATTCATGGCTTAAGTTTATTTACGACGTCGATTCATTAAAAATGCTCCAAATTTATTAATTCCGGATTATCCATGGAATTTTTATATTAATACTATCTGCTTAATGTATTTCAATAATAATATTTTATGGATTTTTGTTTGTCATAAACGAAGTCGCACGGCTCGTATCATCGTACGATGCTGATAACGTAATGGGAATTTTGGACGTTGTCTGGTCAGAAATAATTGAGTGCTAACAAAAACTATACCTATAGCTAACTCCACTACTGTGCCTTGGGGAGCACAAAAACTGTTGTCCCCAGAAAAAAATATCATCTTACTAAATGCATCTATCGTCAGAATTAAGCTTTATAATATACGAACTGTGTGGCGCAATGGTTACCATGCGGGATCGTCGTGCCAAGGGTCCAGGGTTCGTTCGATTCCAATCAAGGCGAAAGTTTGAATTTCTGTTCTCGGTCTGGGTGTGTGCTTGTCTTTGTGTGTTGTCCATGGCACCCAGGGAAACTTAGTGTGGGGCTATGAGCGTGTAGTGTTAAACAGGGCAATGCAATTACAACTCCAAAACAAGAACCTAAAGGTTAAATAAACCTGGTACGTTCGACCGATCTTAGAAGTGTGACTGGGTAATCGTTATGTAAAGGTTACAAAGTAGCAATTACAAAAATTAAAACAGTTAAGTTGGTATCTATCAAGTGCATATTGCTAAATGATATGGGTACATTTGCAAAGCGAATGACGGTATGGCACGATTATAAAATTATGCCAAACGCTACTAATATGCCATTAATATCTGACATTACGTCCGGTTAGTCTGCAATAATGAGTTATATCTAATACTGCAATGATCGCTATTTACAGTTTGCGATATCGTGTATTGTAAAATAATTTGATACTACGATATTTAGTTTAACGCCCATGGTTTAATGACACAAGCACAAACAGCAAGGCTATTCTGTTTTGTAACTTGACAGCGGAATCCGCGATGACTTTCAAAATTGAAGTTAAAGCTCGAGACTCACTTCACTTCGCAAGTGCGTACTAGATGATTAGAGAATGACATAATACCGAGGCCATCTTTAGTCGTTTGACGTTCGAGTTCGAGACTCACTTCACTTCGCAAGTGCGTACTAGATGATTAGAGAATGACATATCAAGATCTCGAACTCGAAGTTCAATTATGAAACTCATCGCGGATTCCGCTGTCGTGTTACAAAACAGAATAGCCTTACTGGTTCAGAGTAGACGATGATGAGCTGAAGAAATCGATCTAGATTCGAAAGGAACGGCGGAAGTTCTGTCGTTTATGTTGGCCTATTGCAGCATTACTACCTACGGAACCAAAGGATGAAGAAATAGGAATAATAGAATTATCAGTTTTACTACTAACTACCTAAAGGCTAAAACTAAATAACGCCATTTTCACTGTAATAGAAATAAACGCTTCAAATCATTACCAGTTTGTTCTAGGAGGTTAGTGGCTGACCAAGCGACCATAATATTACCATGTATTATATGTACGGAACCTGCAACACTAGAAACCTGGCGCCATTGGTTTGGCTCAAGGATCGATAGATGAAGCCGCCTCATCTAAACTAATTAGCGCTCTCACACACGAGCAGCACGTTGCAGTCGACAGTAGTCGACCTATGCAGTTGTAGGATGTCGCGTCCGTCATTTTGTCACTCGACTGCGAATAGTACAAGAGAGCGCTAGCGTGGCGGGTTTATAAACTGAGTTCTAGTTGAATTGATGTTGAATTGCTTATTGAGAGAAATATGATTGTATTTGGAATTATAAATTGTAAGAATACAAAAATAAAATGATAAAAAACAAGAGCAATAACAGCGTTTCTTCTTCGGAATCCATTTTGCAACTAGCTCCTATACTAAGAGAGCGGTCGACAGCTACCGCTGATATTCAAAGTTAAAATGTCGGCGGCTGCAGTCAACATGACGACGGCTGCAGTCGACCTGCAGTCGACCGTCAGTCGACGTGTCGATTGCAACGTGCTGCTCGTGTAAGAGCGCTTAGTAATTACACTATCTTATACGATCTGTGCTATTTATTTATTGACATTATGAATTATTACTTGATAACCTGTCTTAAAAATTGTATTAATCCTTAGCTCAAGTGAACAGTTTGATGCAAAGATATTTTCGTTGGCGGCGACGCGGAGCGGCGTGGCGCTGCAGCGCTGTAGCGGGATTATATTAACGTCTTGGCGTGCTAAACTGTTTAAGAGTTATTTTGTTCGTTTCTCTTTAAAGTAATAAATTATGGCGGAACTTGTGCTGGGTTAAGTCCTGAATTAATGATTTTCTTTTCTTATAGAAGATATAGTTTTTCTGAAGATAAATGGAGGGAAATCCTAATACTGATTGTAGTTTTCCAGACGATATCCCGACGGTATTATTGTTTTTGTCAAAGCTCTGCGATAATGGTTCAAGCTAAGCAATGCGATTTCGTTAAACTATTGCTGCTTCTCCAATCTAGATTCTGTATGACCGTTTTGTTTCAGTATTTCAATCCTTCCATACTTTGAGAAATGCACTAAGCGAAATTGCTTAAACAGAAAGCAGTTGAAATATAATGGTTTGAATGTTACATTATGTAGGTCTCCCGAACATGTTAACTACTTATTGAAAATTCGTCAAATGAGTAGATAATCCACTTAGGAAGTGCGCGGTCCGAGTTGTCAACGACCCACGAGTCACTCACAGGTTATAACACCTGTTTCAGAAGAGACATCGGTTCTCTCTGCGTGTTCTACCGACTTTACAACGGTGAGTGCTCCGAGGAATTGTTTGACATGATGCCTACGTCTCCTTTTCATCATTGCACCACTCGCCAAAGATTGAAGTTCCATCCACACCGATTGGCCTTGTGGAGAACCTCTACGGTCCGATTCTCACGAACTTTTTTGCCACGTACCTACGTGCAAATGTGGAACGAACTTCCTTCTGAGGTATTCCCGGAGCGATACGACAGGGTTCTTCAATAAAGGTGTAAAAATAGTTCTTTCTCTGATATTGCTCATGTCCATAGGCGACGGTGACCACTTGCCATCAGGTGGGCCGTATGCTTTTTCGTCTGCCCTTCAGGCTAGGTATACAAAAAAAGTAAGAGGTTACCGTCGCTAATGAACAGATCCATTTTTCGGACGTTGGTTTCGCGGTTTCTTTGAACTAGCTTGTGTCATATTTGTCCCGTGCTCGTGGAATATGTTAAAATACTTATGTTAATGCTGTAGTTACGATTTATCAAATCTACTCATAAACTCAACCGTTAACGTTTTTGCCGTATTTTGGTGTAGGGTGAAGAAACTGGTCCTCCACATTGAAGTATTTTTACTAGCATATAGAACCGACACCGTGAACACAATTTATGTCCCAATCAATTGGCGCCGACCGGCTTAAATTTTCAATGGATTCGTTCGATTTTGAAAGGAGAACGGGGGCTCAATTTTAAAAATAGAACCTCCCGGCGGTGTTCGAGATGTCTGTTCTATGACATTATACTTCAATGGTCCTCCACCTTCCTTCTAACATTAGGTAACCCTCTAATATTTACCGTGTTATAGTTGTAGTACTGAAGAGCCAAGGTTGCTCACAATACGTCCTTTTTGGTGGTGAAGGTAGTGGAGGTGGTGGCGATGACAAGCTGTGATGGTGCAGCCCATAAGCTTTACTATAACAGTAAATAGTCAACCATTGCTTGCCACACCCTTTGTAGCATACGCATCAACCGAAATCAGGATGGCTTTAATGCTACCCTGGGACATACCGCTTGACGGGTCCACGATTACGATCTTTTGAGGTTATTTGATATAGGCCACAAGTCACAACAGTTAGGCAAATGCACGGCACCTACCTGCTCTGCTGCGTGTACGCCTCGATGATCTTCCACCCGATGTGATGAGGTTTGTGATAGGTTTGAGTATTGACACGACACTGCTGATAATGGATTGATTAAAATATATGCGTTCGCGCCCGATTACACACGATTTAGATTTTTGAATAACGAGAATGATTTTGATGCGCGCGCGCCGACAGTGTCGTTGTACTGAGTCGAATTGCTAGACGATAGTGGCGCCATCTTCGTGACAGGCGTCAAGACTGACAGGAGTGCCGACAAGACAGATTAAAAATAACTGTCATCCGTCATAGTCTGGTTCTTTGAATCAAGCCTGAACTACAGTTATTTTTACCTCTGAGTCGACTGTCTTTTAAATTTAAACTGTCATCTTTGAATCATTGATAAGTACCTATGTTACCGGATATCTGTATAATTCAGCATTCTATACAATACCTAGGCAATGTATAGAATATCTAAAACGTTCAGGTAACGTTTTGAATATTATTTATTTCATACTTAGCCCAGGCATTCTATACAATACTCCATGCGTAGTTGGTAATGTGTGTAAAAGACGGTTCTCTAAGCTGCCTTTTCGCCGAAAATTGTTTGGCCGATTATCACTTGCCAACTAACGTTTCGCAGAATTTTATTTCGCCGAATAATCATTTGCCAACTTATCACATTTTTTTTTTAATTTCCCAACCTAACAGTTGCCAACTGTACGTTTGGTCTGCCTTTTATAATGACACTTTTCAAAAGGCCAACTTTCAAGTAGCGAATGTTTCAGTTAGAGTAATATTCATTTGGTTGTATATTGTTTATAAACCTAGGTTTGTAAATATGCGGTTTTTGTTATCTTTATTTATTTATTTATTTATTTATTTTATTTATTTATTTATTTATTTATTATAGGATTACCAACATAAGATACAGTTTCATCATTTGCAATACAAGTTGTTACTTATCATATTAAATCTTACTGTTCCTACAATTACAGGTAACCACAGCATGCTTTGCAAATAGTCATCTTCCGGTGACATATGCACTTTTAGGGAGAATTTAGGGGATTTTGATAAATAAAAAGGCTTCCAAACATCTCCGGCGCTGCGGGAAGTGCAGCCCCTCCGCCCTTGCGTAACAAACTGCAGGCACTCCATGCACTCCGTGCCTGCAGTTTGTTACAGCGGGCGGGGGCTGCTCTCCCTCCGCGCCTCCGGGGTTTACATTCACTCTAGGGGTAGGGCAGACTAGTACCACGTGGGGTCGGGGTTGACTAAGTCGGTTCTGTCATCAATTTTGAAAAATCCGAAGCTGCGTAGGCAAGCAGTGTAGTGTAGGAGCCATTAGACTGCATCTCTCCTTACCATTAAGTGTGATTTCGGTCAAGCATTAATTTAAAATGTATAAAAAAATATCTATTCATGCAGGTTATAATTTGTTTTGAGTGTGTTTTTAAGTAAATTCTTAATTCCAACCTCCATCCAAGTTGACTATACATACCCAAATCTAACTTTATTCATTGCCGGTGGACCTGCAGGTATTCTGTACAGTAGTTGGGAAACGTATACATTACCTAGGCAAACTATGTAATGGTGATAATATTCATATAATTTAATACATTGCCAAAACGACCCAGTAATTATACACATTTCCTAGGAATTGTGTTGAATACCAGCATTATACAGATATCCGGTAACACCTACAATTTTGTTCATGCACAGTAGAGCCACGCGAAATTGCATTCATGGACCTACTGGTAGGACAAAATATTCGGAGGACGAAAAAACACCTCTTACAAGCTGCCCAATTTTTGAAGTTATACTTCTTATGCGAGTTATGCGACTTCCAACAAGGTTGCGTTAAACGTTTGCGCTGCACTGTTGCGTTAACTGCTGGATAGATCGCGCTAGCTGCTCAATGTACTCTTCAATCTTCATATTATGTTAAGAGATGGCGTTCGCGTTAGTTACCACTGTTTTATTTTTATTTAGTACAAAAATAGTTTTTGAAAGATAATTAACACTAATACACGTTATTAAATTTAATATTTATTTAATTATGTCAAAGAAGTATAACTTCTCGCGCACGTACAAAAGTACACGCACCATTTTTTATGCGTTATTAAGGCATAATGCTCATCAAATTATTAATTAATTAATTACATTGCTAATAGACATAACACAGATTTACACCGATCGCTCCGTTAACCTTAGGAGGCATGTAATTAGCAGTAAACGTTATGCCACGATATTTATTACTAATTCGGTGCCCTGTTAGGTCGATCAGTTAATACGGTAAGTAGCATTCCTTCCTCGATTAATTATGAATTTGGCGATGCAAATCCTTAAGAGGAATAGGTCAGCCAAGTAATGGGACTCGTAAGAATGTTGAAAGTTGAATGTTAATATTTACCCAAAGAGATTACAATCTACCACCTAGCCGCCACTGGCGTAGCTGGCATAGCTTGCCGTATTTAAGCAGCCCTGCATCAATATTTGTGAGGGCCCCCGCTCCAACACTACCCGTGTGGCGCAATGGTTACCATGCCGGATCGCCGCACCGAGGGTCCTAGATTCTATTCCCAGCGAGGCGGAAAGAATGACGAGTTTGAATTTCTATTCTCGGTCTGGTTGTGAATGTCCTTGTCTAGTGTGTTGTCCATGGCACCCACGACACAGGGAATCCTAATGTGGGGCTATGAGTGTGAAGCGTTATTTATTTATTTAACAGTACTCTAATGCAGTTTTATCTATAAGCAGTTCTATCCTCATTTTTACCATTCATTATCAAAGTTACCAAAAATGTAAATGTGTGAAGCGGTCGTGAGGAAACCTGCTCACCTAAGAATATAAGATAACAGTCGTTAAGCCATGTCGGAGCCCCTCGGACGGTTCGAAAACTTTAAAAAACACTCGGGTTGGCCACTAACCCCTCCACCAGTGGGCATTGGAGCAGCGTGGTGGAGTATGCTCTAAGGCTCCTCAAGAGGTCACGGGTCTCTCACCCGTGCCCAGTTCTGGGCCATTAATTAGTTGAAACCAAATATAGCAAACTAAGACCAGTACTAAGTTGTTATGTCCAGGACCGTCCCCAGAACGCCGGGGCAGTTAGACAAGGGGGCGGTTGGCATATTTTTATTAGAGGGCGCCACATCTAGCGAAGTACGTCGATAAGAGGCACCACTAAATGGACGCCGTGATCTGCTGTAAAGAAAATTTCGACGGCGTAAATAGTACTCTTTCGTATGTCTTGCGTTGGTTCACTATTAACAATTTACTGTTAAATGCAAAAAAAACTAAATGTATAGAGTTTGTACTACCTAATGTCAAAAAAGTCAATAAACTTATTTAACTTAATAATGAAACATTGATTGATTAATAAACTTTAATGGGACCCACATATGTATAACAAATCTCGCGACTAAACTCGGTAGGGCTGCTTATGCTGTTAGAAAAATAAGGCAGTAGGTATACTGACGTCGAAACTGCTAGGATGGTTTATTTTGCATATTTTCACAGTATTATGTCTTATGCCATCTTGCTGTGGGGCAAGGCAGCTAGTATAGAACAAATCATACTGCAAAAAAGAGCTATTAGGGCTATTTATAAACTTAGGTCTCGAGAAACTTTGCGTGAAAAGTTCAAAGAAATAGATATACTTACAGTAGCTTCACAGTATATAAGCGCGTATAAACAAAATTGTGATATAAATAATCGCCAAACCAGAAGAATGCACCAATTAGTAACGCCATTTTACCGTCTTTCTAAAGTGCAGCGATCTTTTATGGGGCTTGATGTACAGTTCTATAATAAGATCCCGAAGTTAATACGTGATTTGCCGGTGGAATTGTTTAAGAAACATGTAAAATCTCAACTTTTAGGCAAAGGTTATTATACTGTAGATGAGTACTTAAATGACAAAGACGCATGGAAATGACCTGCTCTGCAACCAGTTCCGTACAAGCTAGTAATATATTTTTTTTTGTAATAAATATATCAATGTATTTTTTTTTAAAGATGTGCTGAGGAGTTTCTTTACGGTTTTTCTTCTCCTCCATGACAAAGCACCTTTGCGAAAAGCTGGTTCATTTAAAAAAAAATGACGTGCATAAGTGTATCAGTGATACCTATATGAATAAATGATTTTGAATTTGAATTTGCTAACCGGGAAAACTTTAAATTTCGTCCAAAATTCCAAATGTTTGGAGTTTTTGAAATTTTTGTCCAGCGACGGCGATTTAGGCGATGTCAGCCCTAATCATGACTCAATCGGCCTCCTAAGTACCTACGTCATCCAACTCCTTATAACACAAACACTTCACTGGCCAAGTATGTTATAAAAACTAGCTATACTTTTAAATATCATTGGCCATAGCTTACACCGTTGTTCAACGTTATTATGTTTCTTGTGTTAGGGTTTCAAATTAATAGCGAACAATGCTATCTTTATTTTCAACAACGAGACATTATTTTCATCCGCCGAATTGATTGAAATATGAGAGTTACAGAAAAGGCTTGGGATCATGTTGGTCGGTCGAAAGATGTCGAGAGGGCATTCGGTCTTAGACTGGGAAAACAGTAATACGGGTGTTTCGTAATAATTCTAAATTGTAGAAGTAGTTTTAAGTGTAAAATTGATTGAGCAAGAATTTATTGTAAAATATTTTAAAATATGTCTAGAGGAGTTTCTTTCGCCATTTCTTCTCCTCTTAAATAAGACACCTTTGCGAAATGGCGATTTAAGTACAAAAGAAATAAATGATTGAAGTTACCCAAGTGCTTTTATTCTACAACACGAGTCGTCTGAAGTTGAGCTAAAATCTCAGAAGTGGGATCCGCAAAAACGTAAGTACAGTCCACTTATACATATATTTAGCTTTTTTTTTAATAGTGTATGATTTGTAAATAGATCGTGATGATAATACGAGGTGTAGATGAATTCAAAATGTATGTCGTATTCAAACAATTCAGTTTAATGAATGTTTATCATTGGACAGAATTTAAAATATGCACATACATTTTTAACATCAAACCCTGTAGCCTTGTTGGTGGCGACCCTGCCTGCGAAGCGAGCGGTCCTGGGTTCGATTCCCGGCCGGGGCAGATATGTATGTGACAGATAAATATTTTTACTCGGGTTATGGGTGTTATTGTGATGTGTTTTGTGTGTCGTCCACGCCACCCGAGACCTGTGTGAGTGTGTTAGCGTTATCTATCAGACAATCGCGTCGATTGGGACACAGAAAAAGCCCTCACATAAGTAGACGACTATTTTTTTAGAAGTAGAGATATTTTCAGTTTGTAAATTGAACTAGTTTTGTTCTTGCTTCTTGTTTTTGCTTTTAAGTTTTTGGACAATAAAGCAAGGGTGTTTTCTTTTTATTGACTTATGCGGCTCCTAGAAAATATTTAACATGACTGAGTAGATGTCAATATATTTTTATCAATGGCTTTAACAGAGCTTTCGGTTACACACCAAGTTGTGGAAACACTTGTCCTGGGTGCTTATAATTTGGAGTTAAAGCTAAAATGGTTTGAAGGCGGTGATTTTTTTTGAAGGATATAAATATTATAGAGACAAGAATCCACAGATGTTCTTAAATAAAATTATTTCTTTATAACAATTCACTGTAGGGACAATCATCTAACGGGTGATTACGAGTACAATGAACAAAGAATTAGATTTATGAGATGTTGACATGCGGCTGCGCTCGCGTGATAAAGAATTTTTCTTATTAGTTAGGTCAAAACTTTGACCTAATAACAAAATTAAACATAATTAAATGCATTTATCATTATGTACCTTATATTTTATGAACAATCTATGTCTCGAAGTATTGATTTAGTCTAAAAGTATGATTTTGACTTAAACAATGTTACGCACTCTGATATCTCATATGAATGGAAGTCCTGATTAAGCGCGAATCGCTTTTAACAGAGTTTCTAAGTACAGAGTCATACTACAGAGTCGAACTTTAAATATGTGATATTCTACTGTTGATTGCAGGTATATTTTAATCGTAAAAAAAAAACATACCATTCATAATTATGTAATAACAGATCACTAATGCCATTTCTTTTTCTGTTTGCCTCTTAATGCAAACGTTCCAGCTAATTAATGATCGAAGTAGATCGACGGATCTGGGACCAGGTCACTAAAGGGCGAGATACTCTTGGTCCCAGTATTTCGTTACGCAGAAGAGACTGAGGTCAAAGTGAAGAAGTAGCTGACGTACAAGCCAAGGAACAATGAGCATCGGCAATTAGCGCAGAACGCAGATGACCGGACTGTTGGACCAATATTGAAAGCTGCAAGATCCACGCACAGGACAATAATAAAGGTCACGTAATTCTCTCCATTTTCTTATCAAAAAAAAAAAAAAAAAGCTTCAGAGAATATCGATGTAGGTCATTTACGTTTCATAATATTATGTTAAATCAATGTAAAAGATTAGTGACAGAGCTGTTAATCATACCAGAACTAAAACTGTGACATACATAATAATAAAAGAGTATCTGTACTACCCGCACACAAGGCAGTCACCATCTAGCCGTCAAGTGCGCGGGTTGTGTTGTATCACTGAAAACCATTTTGTGTTTTATTTCTAATACCTAATCAGGTAAACTTAGACACCACATTTGGCGACCGAGGTAAAAAAAAAATAAAACAAAAGGAAAAAGTGTGAGTAATTTTGGTTCTTTTAGGTTCACAAAATGTTAACCTTGAGTTATCATACGAAAATGTCGGTGCTATTTGAAATAAGGGAGACTTGTGCTATGTTTAGTTTTGGAAAGTTTTAAAAGAATCGTATATTTTTACGGGAAAAGAAAAGACAAGAGAACATTTGATAAAATATTAAGTACCTACCTACAAATGCATTTGTGTTCAATCTTTGATGATTCTTGATTAACAAAGTTGATTGTTGAATTAGTGAAGGTATTTTCTTAACAAATGCATCTAGTACATTAAATTACATTCCATATATTGTAGCCCGATATTCGTATTGATAACACATAGGTTACAAAATACATATATTAATGGTACAAAATAAAAACAATGCGTGTTGGCGCAATAATAGGTAATATATACCTAAGATATTGTTTCATTGTTGTATGGTCGGTATCGACACGGCCAGTTTACTTGTAATGTACAAGCATTGGGATTATTTGGGATCATAAAATGCGATTAAAAGGATCTTGTTCGTGTGATAGGTTAAAAAACTAATTAAGTAATATTTAGTTCACAGTGATAATTATTAATTATAGTAAGTTGAAAAATGTTTGATATTTCTACCTGCCAAAATGATAATAATAATTTAAAATGTCAATATAAATCCAAATGCAGTCTTCACATTAATATATCAAATATCGTAATAAGATAACCGTAAACAATATCATAGCGATTTTGCTATACGGTATCTTCATAGTTTGTCTCAAAAATAGAGATACTTACTAACTTACTATGTTATTTAAAAATAACGCTTCACACTCATAGCCCCACACTAGGATTCCCTGTGTCGTGGGTGCCAAATTTAAAGTATAGTACTTACGTAGCAAGTAAATTCAACGATGTTATTTTACTGATGTTATTCTAAGCAATGATATTATAATGTATAAAATATATTTTTGAATATCATTGATTCTAAGCAAAATCTATATAATAAACCACAAACAATGTTTGTTGCCATGTCCTTTAGACTGAAACTATCCAACCGATGTGTCCCAAACAGGGTTAATTTGAAAGGCAAATAATGCGAAGATGGTTTGAGACCACCAAAACAATGCATTAAGCACATTAATTTGCCGGTACCTATTAGTAGAATATAGGGTGATAGATCCTGTTGTAAGTGAAGATCCTAGCCATACATACATGAAACTGTACCTGTTTACATTTTCGAAATTAAAAGAAAAAACATACATACAAATATGTAATGACTACATATGTAATCAAGTAAAATACACTGCAAAATTGTCAGATGAGTGAAAACTCGTCAAGAACATAATATATTTGACATGTGTAAAACATTGGATTACATAAATCAAGAAGTCGTTCCAATTTTAATTAAGCTTTAATGCCATTAAAATGATCACGTAGAGGAAAAATAATAATATACATTACAGATTTGATAAACAAATAATATTTAGTTTCTGAGATACAAAAATATGATAATGATAATTAATTAGTATTTGCTTATTTATATCGTATCGAAACGTGTTTCCGATTTTAATAACCGAGCAATTTTGCATATCGCCTATCTCATTTTGAAAATATTTATTATTAACGTCAAATGGACAATTGTAATAATCTAAAATATCGAAGGGACTGAATTATTACTGTTTCCAAATCGCGGCGGAAACGATCTTGCGTATTCCTCGCTAAAACAGTATACAGTATCTCGAAAAAATTCTCTAAAGATTTCGATGAAATTTTGTAGTCAAGGATAAGTGCAAGGCAATCAAATTATTTGTATTTTTGAAAAAAAAAATATATATACACCACATGCGTTGGTTACACCATTAGCATAAGTTGATTCATGGTAAAGTACAAACCAGTTATAGGAACCGTTTCACCATGATTACCAAGTAGTTCATTCTAGGGATGAGGCGTATATACTGGTACAGGTATAAAGACCCGGTATGACCTTGACAGTACGCAGACCGGGTACGACGGCAGATACCCGGTACGTACCCGATTGGTATGGGCGCCGGTCGGCACTCGGCACTGTCGTATGACTAACGCGTACGGGTCAACAGGTATGACGAATGTCTTTATCTTCTCACTATACAGGCGCTATAGTCAGAAAGAGACAAATATATCAGTTGCTTTTGTTTAGATTATTTTGCACGATTGCACGACAGTAAACGAATGAAATGAATGAAACTCATCGCAAAATATTATAGAACAAAAATTTCATAGAGTCGCTTTGTTGTTTTTTTAATATATATTTAAATATGTTTAGTTTGAATTTGATTTTTAGTACAATAAAATATATTTATTCTAAATTTCCTCGAGACCCAATATGTTGTTCAGCATGGAGTAGTAGGTATTATTGCTACATCGCGAGGGCAAGAATGTTTTATACCGAATGCAACCCACGTTGTATGCTCGGATCATTTTAAAGAAGATGACATGTACATAACTGGCAAAGGCACAAGAATAAAAAATACAGCTGGGCCAACATTGCTGGTAAATACCTCTTGGTTTATACCTTACTCTTCACCTTATTTTTGTATGTAACAATAATTCATAAAAAAATCACCTTTATGATATGGGCGAAAAGAAAAAACAGATGTTTCATACATTTTATCGAGTATTGTAGATTTATATGTACAAGGAATACGTGATTTTCGCGAGATCAGGATTATATAATTTTATATCACGGTTATAATTTTATAGTTAACCGATGATGTCAATAGAGCGACTGTCAACATGCAATATAGTAAAATAACTGACCTTTCACATGAAACTGAATGAAAAGATTTTAAAAAATCACAACGTCATAATATAATAAATTAAATTTATTACAAGGAAATTGAAATAATATTATCTTAATAATATATATAAATTACGTGTCACGTTGTTTGTCTGCGATGGACTCCTAAACTACTTAACCGATTTTAATCTTTGCACACCGTGTGCAGTTTGATCCAACTTGAAAGATAGGATAGCTTAAGTCTCAAAATAAAAAAAAAAACTTTTGACAGAACGAAGTCTGTCCGGACAGCTAGTAATGTTTATAATGTCCCTACATCTACCTGGTGATGTTTCATATACGAAGCGGGCGAGGGTCCATATATGACTTCTATTTATCTCTGTCTCTCTCTTATAGTTATCTCTTCTTCATTACTCTTTTTCGTTTCATAAAATCCAATTAATCATAAAGTTCCGAAAAAAATTCACTTTAAAAATTAAAATGTACAATTTTATTTACGTGTAATAAAAATCAATAAAAATAATGTACTATTTTAAATAAAGACTACTCTATTACTTTTATTGTCGCGTTTTATTTCACTAGAAGCTGCATAATGGTGTGTAGTGTAATCGAAGCTCCAAGTCCATAAGGTGTTTATTTATTGCAATCGAAATTGAACCGTGACATTACGAATTTAGTGCTTAAATTACCTTAATAAAATACGACTAAAATAATATGAATGTACTTTACGACAATAAAGATAGAGGTGATTTTAGAATGGATGAAAATATTTTAACACCTTAGCTGCCACGTCAGGCACCGGTGCCTGATAGACATGGTATCTGTTTAGGCCATGTCAGTCATGGGTTTTAGCATAATTGTTTAATAATTGACATAATTTGCAATAGTTATCGTCACACAAAAAAAGCGGCCGAGTGCGAGTCGGAGTCGCCCATGAAGGGTTCCGTAGTAGCAAGTAACATAATATAAAAGTTCTTGTAGTTTTTTTTTTTATATTTTAGTTGATTGAATGAAAGGTAAATTGCGGTTTACGATTTATGACGTTGTATTATATACGTTTATTTCTATATTTGTGTGAAAATATTCATGTGGTTCACAAAATACATCTACTTACCAAGTTTCTACAGTATAGTTCTTATAATTTCGGAAAAAAGTAGCTGTGACATACGGACAGACAGACATGAAGAATCCATAAGGGTTTTGGACTTCAATGATAGCCCTGCTGTTGGCCGTGCCTGCTGGTCGTAAGCTATCCTATCTTTCAAGTTGGATGAAACTGCACACGGTGTGCAAATTTGATTAAAATCGGTTAAGTAGTTTGGGAGTCCATCGCGGACAAACAACGTGACACGTAATTTATATATATTAAGATTAAGATTAAAACTTGTCACCTAGTCACAGAACCATGTTATGGAAAAAATCTCATAAACCTCACAAAAACATGGACAAATGCAGACCAAATTCTCATACCGAGTTATGAAAGGCTATGAGATCTAGGATAATTTGGTCTGCATTTGTCCATGTTTTTGTAAGGTTTATGAGATTTTTTACATTAATTATGGCGCCGAATTCTATCGATTTTACATTGCACTATAAACTTTCCACGGATAGATGACGATTTATAAATTAATATTATCAATACATTTATTACTCATGCCTTACGCCATCAACCATACTAAAATCTAGACAAAAATAAAAAAAATGTATAAGTATAGATTTTATTGGAAACATACATAAAAAATATAAAATACCCCTGACTTGAGCGGGAATGGATGCGTTTGCAAACCCGCGACACATTAAAGGAATATTTATACTGTGCCCGCGATCTCTAGGCTGGGACCTGTGTGAACGTACACGCTGTGATATGTACCCGTTACCTTATCAACTGAACCAACCAGTCGTCATCTATGAAATACCTATAAGTATTTTAATACCTGACTACTGAGTACACCCGCTACGTTATCAACTGATCCAATCAGTCTTCATTTATGAAATACCTATAGGTATTTTGATACCGGGTTTTAGTACCGGGTATATGGCGATACCCGTACCTGTGAGGCCGGGTATTGAATTTTGCAGGTATGTCTCATGCCTAGTTCATTCCGGGTAATATTGTTCCTAACTAAAATCAAGATTGTAAATAAATTTATGTTTTAAATGGATTATACTCTTAAGGTCAAAAACGAAAAAAGTCAAAAATATTTTAACCAAATAATTTATGACATTCCTTCATTGGCCGGTATAATACTGATTCTACCTGGTTTGTACTAGAATGCAACCTATAAGCTTAGTTTTGCATCTGCTGAATAATATCGTGATGAATTGAGAAACTGAACAAACAGTTAAACCGTTAAGTAATGAAAGGCATTAAAAAACGAAAACTAACTTTCACGTACCTACATAAAATTGGAACGAGATCAAACGACAACTAAATGGAGTAGACATGGGAACCAATAATCATATTATCAGTAATCAAATATTTTGCTGCAAAATGTCTTAAATGTCGTACTAGAAATGCAAAGGTTGAAGCATAAAATACTAATAAACTGAATCAAATATAGACCATTAATAAAAGGTATTTATGGTATCGATCAAGTCAAATCAGTCAAGTACTGACAAATAATAAAAGATATCTGTTATGGTATCGAAAATCAGTCAAGTACTGACAAATAATAAAAGATATCTGTGATGGTATCGAAAATCAGGCAAATACTGAAAAATAATAAAAAATATCTGTTATGGTATTGAAAATCAGTCAACTACTGTAAAATAATAAAAGATATCTGTTATGGTATCGAAAATCAGCTAAGTACTGAAAAATAATAAAAGATATCTGTCATGGTATCGAAAGTCAGATAAATACTGACCAATAATACAAGATATCTATTGTGGTATCGAACCGCTTTCGAAATCAATGTTGCACTAAACCGTGGGAGGTAATGTTTACCGTAATACGTCAGTTGAGTACTTACACTATTGACCAATACTAAAGATATCAATAATGATATCGAAAACAAAATATGACATGGTCACGAAAACGTCAGTTAAGTACTGACCAATAACAGAAGATTTATAATATTGAAAGAACGTTTTGATAACTATCGAAACTATTAACTTCTATACCAATTACCGCTGCTGGTCAACAAATATGAGGATATGGCTATTAATAGGAGGATATGTAAACAAAACGCATAAATTAATAGAATACCATTTAATGTTTCCTATGGTTAAAATACCTATATTCATGTATTAATAATAATGAATCTTATCGTTTTTATATATTTGCGTGCGAAGTTGTTATTAAAGGTATTCACACGCGCACCTCTAACGACCGCTCCGAATGATCAATGACAAACCGATATCACTGTACGGCTGTCTAAGTAAATATCTATATATTTGCACATTATCGCTTTATTTTATTACATATCGTCGTAATAAGCCTGAATTAACTAGTATGAGCCTGAATTCTTGCTAAATGGAATCACAACATTTGTTGTTGTGGACCAGATCTGCTAACTAAATATTGAAAATTCAATAATAATTAAAAACAATCATGTTTGAATAAGTGATAAAACAGTTATCACCGACATGTACAGGACCTACTATTTAATTGTTCCAACGAACAAAAAATATTTATTAATCAATTACAAGTACAAATATACTTTGGAGTAACTAATAAAATCCTTACTTGAAATGAAACGAAAATGAAATGAAATGAAAATGAAAGGAAATGAAATGATAATATAATGAAATGAAATGAAAATACATGTATTCCAGGGTACTAATTACAGCATAAAAAAAATAGTTACAAGAAAGAAAAAGAGATAACAAAAATAAATGTTAATAAGCAACACGAGATATATCTTATGAGTGTCAGTGCTGCAGCGTGCTGTGTGACCACCGAACAGGCCCAGACCCAGCATAAGCCGTGCTGCACAATATGAGCCGTGTAAGCACAGCGCCAGTACTTGATACGTAATTGTATTGAAAGTAATGAAGTAATAATTTAATTATGGAAAAAAAATGACGTCAATCGTTCTAAGTTTCAAGAATCACAATAATGAATTTCAAGTGTGAAATACAAGTTTTAGAAAATTATAATCCTATTAACATCCCCATGTGTAACACCGCAAAAATGTAAGAAAAGGAAAAAGGGGAATTTGGATAATAACGAAGAATTTGAGGCCTCTGGGCTCCTAGTTGACATAACACGACGCTCAGGAGCGTTGGTGTTTCAACACTCCACGTACGCATTGATTGGTGGTAGACGCTCGAGCAAGAGACGAGATCGAAGCGGTTGATGATACTCGCACAAGCTCATGGAAGTTTCTTTACGTGTATTGCAAGCAAGGTAAAAGTATAAAAATGAGTTCAAAGTCATACTCTTCCCATAGAATGTGAATATTGCTTTGTCGATAGACTAAATTACTTACAATTAGTCAATGATAAGGTTATAAATTAACTTGGGTTATTCATTGACGCAATAATTTTAAATGAAATACGCCACAGTCAATGAAACGTTAGTCCGGATGAATTTATTCACTTCTTTGATATACCCTGTTTGACAGACCTGTTTGAATTTCCTGACCAGAACTTGATAACTAAACTACATTAAAGGCCAGGTCAGCACTAAATTTGGAGAAATGCTCTCGTTGTGTTTTGTTGCAGGTCACTTCCAGTGTGAAATATATCCTTTGGTCCAGCCGTGCTGCGACGATGTACTGGGTCAGGTGCTAAAAAGTATACAAAATAATCAAATATTTTGTACCTAATATAAAGTGTTGTTATGGAGTTTCTTCAACTGGTTCTTCTCCACAACGATAACACATAGCGAACCAGTTACGTTAGGAAAAATAAAAAATAATAATTAAAAAAAAAAGGAAAAACAAGGGAAAGCGGAGAGGGCCGTATATTAAGAATAAAAGAGACTAAATAAGAATAAATCATTATAAGAAAATAATGTTATAAATCCTTATAATAGTAACTTATTTTTTTGTATTCTGTAAAAATAATGATTTAACTGGAAAAAAAAAGGTAATCTTTGGAGATATAAAATGTTACGAACGATAGAAATAAGTTGTGTACTTTGTTCGAACAAATTATATTTTAATCAAAGCTGAACTTATTAGTTATTTATCAGTGGACAAATTACATAATTAAAATTTTGTTGAAAGGGAGAGATGTGACATACATAATAATAAAAGAGTATCTGTACTACCCGCACACAAGGCAGTCACCATCTAGCCGTCAAGTGCGCGGGTTGTGTTGTATCACTGAAAACCATTTTGTGTTTTATTTCTAATACCTAATCAGGTAAACTTAGACACCACAAAAACTATATCTGAAATTGATGTAATTTCCTTGATAATATGAAATAGTTAAACTTGACAGATTTGACCCGTAGAGCATTTTTAGATAAACGCTGATAAACTAACGAGCAAATCAAGAAACCAGAAAAGTTGAGTTGAACTCGCGTGGAGTTGGTTCCGTGCGTTGATCATCTACGGTCGAGGGATTTACCTTTTTCTTATAAAACCATACACTTTATATAGATTTGCATGTGATATTTGAGTAAGGTGCTATTTATTTTACGTATTTCTTTTAAGATTCTGGCCAAAGTGGTCTCACAGTGGTTGGTTGTGGCAGAGGAAAGGACAGACAGACGCTCGACTATTAGACTTTCTTCTTCTTTTTTGGGTATCTTCGTACAGAACCCTAAAAATTGACTCATTTAAGATGAATTTATTGCTTCATTTAAGATGACCCACGTAATAAAGGCTAACTAATTTGTTAAACTCCTAATTAAAACGGATGTAAACGTAATTTACATTTAAAGAGTCAAATAGTCTTTCAAGAAAATTCCAGTTTTTGAATATATTGGATTGCTGTCATAGGTTCGATGTTATAAACATGATGGTTAATTGTGTACATATCGAAGGAAAATATTAAATAGGGAGGATAACGTCCATTGGGCCAACTAGTTTTAAATATTAAACATTAAACATATATATTGACACCTGTGAACTATACTAAAAGAGCACGCAGGAATTCTAAACACTGCATATTTATTTGTCAAGTGGTCTGGTTGTGTGACTGCGAACGAAATTCAAAACTTTCGAACTCCACAGGGCAATAATTTATTTTGTTTATGTGACACGTGAGCTTGCAAGTGGATATGGACAAGTTTGAATTATTTTAACGAGCGTACTTACTTTACAAAAATAAAAATTAGTTGTTTCCGAAGAAACTCATGTACTTAATGGGTTAATTACTTTTAATAATGAAAAAAAAAAAGTTGTATATGTTTTTCCTACAAAACTAGGAAATGAGGTGAACAGTTATATAATTTCTTTGTTACTCAGTAAACTGATTCATACTCGTAGGCAGATAGAAAGAAATAATTCAACAATATTTGCCATTTAGTGTGCCATAATAATGCCATTTGATAGTAGGAATATGAATTTGAAATAAAGCTGATAAACTTCGATTTTGATTCTTAAATGAGGAAATACAGTAGAGACTCGATTAACCTGGCTAATTGTTGTCAGGCATTCAGATAATCGAAAATCCGGATAATGTAATGTATGAAGAAAAGCGATTTTATACACGATATATTAAAAACAACAAGAATAAATTAGACTTTATCAAAAACCAATGTTTATTAAAATACTGCAACCTTAAAGAGTTAAAGTATTTGTCATTTGATGTGACTTATTTAATCGAGGTATCTACTGGTGGTGAAATGGTTGAATAAAATCTGAATAATTATACTATCCTACCAAAATGCATTAAGGGGTCATCAATCTGATATATCGAGTTCCGACTACTTATTTTCTGTTTGGTGATCTGTAGAGAGGAGCTATATGTATAACTCTTTGTAAATTATTATTATGAATCTCGGACACGCACCTATTCAACAAATCTGCTTGATTCAAGATCAGATAATATTTGCGTACTAGTGCTAATAAACCGCCGTCTTTCGTTTCGGGAAAGCCAGTACCCATACCAGAAAATGTTTTAACGAGATACTTAAAACTTGTATAAGTTATCCTTAAAATTGTGATCCGACTGAAATGAAAGGAAGTTAATAATTAAGTCACGCTTAGCTACCAATCACCTAGCGGTATGAAATATAGTTTACGACCTATTCTGATATCAACAAAGTATACACAAAAAAAATCGCTCGAGCCGTTTCGGAGGTGTGCGACCACAAACATCATGACACGAGTTTTTTATAAATTAGACAAGCGAACAAGTCGATTGAACCTCTTCTGAAATTAGCAGGAAACAGTAATTAAGGCATAGATAAATATATAAACCGATGAACAACAAAAAAATATAAAATAAAATGATTTGGTAATTGTTATATATTTTAATAGTTGATATCAAATAAGTATTTCACATTCTGTACTACCACGTCAGTCGCAGTCAGTTATACGGAAATCCTTTACGACAATAAAATTAGGTATGGAGTATGAACATGGACGGAGAGGTGTGAAGTTTAGCACAGTTAATTACTGACTACTTCAAGGACCAGAGGATTCATAAATATTATGTACTTGTGTTTAATCAATAAAGAAATTTTGTAATTCGTAATTCGTAATTCGATTGGAGGAGTGCAGAAAGCTAATATTTTCGCATAAGTAACATGAATTAGAAAAAAAAATACGTTAAAATTGGTTTTTGTCCATAGAACAGTTTTCTAGTACTTAGTTGTGCAATGTGCAGCTTTTAGGTTAGCGACAAGACTGCCCATTGTATTCTGATTACCGATTAATAGTGTAATTTTTATAAATTTCTGTTTTGGTGTGTGCAGTCAAGAGTTTAAATAAAACAATAAATAAGTCACATGTTAGAGTTGAATTTATATTAAATTAAGGCCTATTTTAACAGCAGGACAATAGTTGAATTTCAATCTTAAAGAATCCCTCGTCCTTGTGTGGAGGGTCTTGCTGAATTTTAATAAACAAACACTATCTATGTAATAGGAGATTAAATAAATTTAAATAATATTGATTAGTTATGCCAGCGATGGGCAAAGCAGAAATTTGATAACTTTGTATAGTTTAAGCAATATTGCAGCAGATGTCATTAAATCGTGTTCAGAGAATCCCTTTGAAAACTTGGAAAGTGGAGCGACTATTTATTTCATTTATCGATCGAGATAAATATGATGTAACCACAGGCACATTGTATACATGTATGTTATGCACTATTAACATGTAACTATAGAGACATTCCTGATTAATTTTCAGATCACGAATCAGTTTTTTATTGGATCGAATGAGACCATGCATGTGTTCGACGTACGAAGCTGCTCTAGAAGTACACTAGCGCTCTGCACGCAGCTTTGCCTGCGTTGTCCAGGATAATGAGTACCCTCGAGCTTATTCCAGATCATGGCCTACCTGTGTCTTAAAAATGAAAATCCGTTCTGTAAGTTTTGTATGAAAGATTAACAAAAGGCCGTACAACATTTATAGTATTAGTAGAAATAGGATGGTTCCGAACATGATGTTTTCTGTGATAACGATTAATTCTTTGAGAATTGTTATGTGTAAGATTCACATACGAGTACTATTATAGTTATCCTATGAGGTCTAGAGCTAAATTATTATTACTGTATTGCTTCTTGAGTTCATTAAATAGTTTCGATTTTATTTAATGTAAGTATGGAGTTAATGGAATCGATGAAAAATTGAACACACAATTTATCAACACTGCCTCAGTATTTATCAGTAGTCGCTCAGTTTTTATTTGTATGATATTAGTATATACTAAGGTACGTATCTTTCATTCTTTTCCATCGGCCAAGTATTGCACATCGAATCGATATATCGGTACGCCAGTTCAGTTAGTGACTATATTGCTCCGACATAAGTAATCGATCGTCTTATGTTGGATAGTGAAGGAAATTATTAGTCGAAGTTTCGCAATACTAGTTCGTCGGTCATACATTGTACCGAATCGATCGGTGCTTGTCTTGATACGTCGGATGCTAGTGCGCATAACACAGTGCCGTATGCCATAAGTAATCAATCATCTTATGGTGGTCAGTCGTATCAACTCGTTAAGTTGGCGTTTTGATGACTGAACTTGGTGCTTATAGTCCATGCTGATACATCAAAGCCCAGCAACATAGCCCAATTGCATACCATCGGCCATACCATACCATAGTGATTTGCTGATTGAATGTCGACTCGATCGTTCGAACTTTTGTGTATAACAGCTGGAATGCTAAACTAATATCATACAACAGCTAATACTTTAGCATCATTAGTAAAAGATTTTATCTTTTTTTTTTTTTTTTTTTTTATATTGGACACAGTCACATAAGATTTCATATATTACAAAAAAAAACTATGTTTATTTATAGACATTGAGTGCCAACACTTATTTATATAATAGTGTTATTTTTATGTTAAAAAGAATTTCAATAGGCACAAAGTTTTTACATTTTATATTGTGACCATTTTTCATATCCATAAAAATTAAATGTACGTACTAATTAGATAAAGAGACTTTTCATAGAAGCACCACACCGCCTGTGACGGTTAGTGGCGTAGGTTTGTTAGGAAGCTCCACACCGCCTGTCGCCTGGTGGTCAGTGGTGAAGGTTTATCATTCAGTGAATAAGAGCTCCACACCGCCTGTGTCCGGTCAGTGGTGATATAGGATTTAAGTATATCGATATTTGAGTACCTATCTTATGAAAGATGTTTAACTGTCTAGTAAGAGCAATTGCCTAGTCAACGAAGTCAAGTGTCTAATCAATGAATTTGTCTATTGGTTTTCAATTATTGAAGTTATACTTCTTATGCGACTTGTAGGGATGAGGCGTATATACTGGTACAGGTATAAAGACCCGGTATGACCTTGACAGTACGCAGACCGGGTACGACGGCAGATACCCGGTACGTACCCGATTGGTATGGGCGCCGGTCGGCACTCGGCACTGTCGTATGACTAACGCGTACGGGTCAACAGGTATGACGAATGTCTTTATCTTCTCACTATACAGGCGCTATAGTCAGAAAGAGACAAATATATCAGTTGCTTTTGTTTAGATTATTTTGCACGATTGCACGACAGTAAACGAATGAAATGAATGAAACTCATCGCAAAATATTATAGAACAAAAATTTCATAGAGTCGCTTTGTTGTTTTTTTAATATATATTTAAATATGTTTAGTTTGAATTTGATTTTTAGTACAATAAAATATATTTATTCTAAATTTCCTCGAGACCCAATATGTTGTTCAGCATGGAGTAGTAGGTATTATTGCTACATCGCGAGGGCAAGAATGTTTTATACCGAATGCAACCCACGTTGTATGCTCGGATCATTTTAAAGAAGATGACATGTACATAACTGGCAAAGGCACAAGAATAAAAAATACAGCTGGGCCAACATTGCTGGTAAATACCTCTTGGTTTATACCTTACTCTTCACCTTATTTTTGTATGTAACAATAATTCATAAAAAAATCACCTTTATGATATGGGCGAAAAGAAAAAACAGATGTTTCATACATTTTATCGAGTATTGTAGATTTATATGTACAAGGAATACGTGATTTTCGCGAGATCAGGATTATATAATTTTATATCACGGTTATAATTTTATAGTTAACCGATGATGTCAATAGAGCGACTGTCAACATGCAATATAGTAAAATAACTGACCTTTCACATGAAACTGAATGAAAAGATTTTAAAAAATCACAACGTCATAATATAATAAATTAAATTTATTACAAGGAAATTGAAATAATATTATCTTAATAATATATATAAATTACGTGTCACGTTGTTTGTCTGCGATGGACTCCTAAACTACTTAACCGATTTTAATCTTTGCACACCGTGTGCAGTTTGATCCAACTTGAAAGATAGGATAGCTTAAGTCTCAAAATAAAAAAAAAAACTTTTGACAGAACGAAGTCTGTCCGGACAGCTAGTAATGTTTATAATGTCCCTACATCTACCTGGTGATGTTTCATATACGAAGCGGGCGAGGGTCCATATATGACTTCTATTTATCTCTGTCTCTCTCTTATAGTTATCTCTTCTTCATTACTCTTTTTCGTTTCATAAAATCCAATTAATCATAAAGTTCCGAAAAAAATTCACTTTAAAAATTAAAATGTACAATTTTATTTACGTGTAATAAAAATCAATAAAAATAATGTACTATTTTAAATAAAGACTACTCTATTACTTTTATTGTCGCGTTTTATTTCACTAGAAGCTGCATAATGGTGTGTAGTGTAATCGAAGCTCCAAGTCCATAAGGTGTTTATTTATTGCAATCGAAATTGAACCGTGACATTACGAATTTAGTGCTTAAATTACCTTAATAAAATACGACTAAAATAATATGAATGTACTTTACGACAATAAAGATAGAGGTGATTTTAGAATGGATGAAAATATTTTAACACCTTAGCTGCCACGTCAGGCACCGGTGCCTGATAGACATGGTATCTGTTTAGGCCATGTCAGTCATGGGTTTTAGCATAATTGTTTAATAATTGACATAATTTGCAATAGTTATCGTCACACAAAAAAAGCGGCCGAGTGCGAGTCGGAGTCGCCCATGAAGGGTTCCGTAGTAGCAAGTAACATAATATAAAAGTTCTTGTAGTTTTTTTTTTTATATTTTAGTTGATTGAATGAAAGGTAAATTGCGGTTTACGATTTATGACGTTGTATTATATACGTTTATTTCTATATTTGTGTGAAAATATTCATGTGGTTCACAAAATACATCTACTTACCAAGTTTCTACAGTATAGTTCTTATAATTTCGGAAAAAAGTAGCTGTGACATACGGACAGACAGACATGAAGAATCCATAAGGGTTTTGGACTTCAATGATAGCCCTGCTGTTGGCCGTGCCTGCTGGTCGTAAGCTATCCTATCTTTCAAGTTGGATGAAACTGCACACGGTGTGCAAATTTGATTAAAATCGGTTAAGTAGTTTGGGAGTCCATCGCGGACAAACAACGTGACACGTAATTTATATATATTAAGATTAAGATTAAAACTTGTCACCTAGTCACAGAACCATGTTATGGAAAAAATCTCATAAACCTCACAAAAACATGGACAAATGCAGACCAAATTCTCATACCGAGTTATGAAAGGCTATGAGATCTAGGATAATTTGGTCTGCATTTGTCCATGTTTTTGTAAGGTTTATGAGATTTTTTACATTAATTATGGCGCCGAATTCTATCGATTTTACATTGCACTATAAACTTTCCACGGATAGATGACGATTTATAAATTAATATTATCAATACATTTATTACTCATGCCTTACGCCATCAACCATACTAAAATCTAGACAAAAATAAAAAAAATGTATAAGTATAGATTTTATTGGAAACATACATAAAAAATATAAAATACCCCTGACTTGAGCGGGAATGGATGCGTTTGCAAACCCGCGACACATTAAAGGAATATTTATACTGTGCCCGCGATCTCTAGGCTGGGACCTGTGTGAACGTACACGCTGTGATATGTACCCGTTACCTTATCAACTGAACCAACCAGTCGTCATCTATGAAATACCTATAAGTATTTTAATACCTGACTACTGAGTACACCCGCTACGTTATCAACTGATCCAATCAGTCTTCATTTATGAAATACCTATAGGTATTTTGATACCGGGTTTTAGTACCGGGTATATGGCGATACCCGTACCTGTGAGGCCGGGTATTGAATTTTGCAGGTATGTCTCATGCCTAGCGACTTGCAACAAGGTTGCTTTAAACGTTTAACGAAAGTTTTTTTTATGAAAGCACTGGATAGATGGTCCTAGCTTCTTATTATCTTTACCTCTTTTAAAATTTAATGTTATTGCTTATACAAATCTCACAGAGTCTCAAAAGCGTGATTCAGGTTCGTGAACAACGCCATCTATTTTGTACTTGTGTAAACATATGTAGGTAATACACAAGTAATATTTTATTATATTAGTGGATTGAATATATTGTTAACTGATATAAGTGGAAGTTCAATCGGTCGTCGAGAATGACGAATTTATGATTAATGTCTATTGTTTTTAATTAATACAAAATAGTTTTTGAAAGATAATTAAAACTGATAGACGTTAATGTCAAAGAAGTATAACTTCTCACGCGCGTACAAAAGTACACGCACCCTTTTTTATATGATTTACTGTAACCTAATTGTAAACAATTTGCAAAATGCTTTATTGAGCTTGACTACCTATTTCAAACATATTTTTTTTGTTTTGTTTTCCTTTTGTTTGGTTACGACATGAACACAGTGTAATAGAATTCAGACATAAAAGCATAAATATCATAATATAAAAAAGTCGATTAATAAATTCGATCAATAATTAATTAATGATTTTGAAATCTTGCTGTAGTATAATTGTTTTCGACAAGTTGTAGTTTGTATAGTTGTAGTTTTGTAGTAGTTGATTAGATGTTAAATATTGTACGTATATTAATAATATAACCGATCAACATGCCGATTGTTAGGGTTACCACCTGGTGTCGTATGCGGGGACGCATACGTTGTCAGGATGGTCGATTGTTAGGGTTTCAAATTAATAGCGAACAATGCTATCTTTATTTTCAACAACGAGACATTATTTTCATCCGCCGAATTGATTGAAATATGAGAGTTACAGAAAAGGCTTGGGATCATGTTGGTCGGTCGAAAGATGTCGAGAGGGCATTCGGTCTTAGACTGGGAAAACAGTAATACGGGTGTTTCGTAATAATTCTAAATTGTAGAAGTAGTTTTAAGTGTAAAATTGATTGAGCAAGAATTTATTGTAAAATATTTTAAAATATGTCTAGAGGAGTTTCTTTCGCCATTTCTTCTCCTCTTAAATAAGACACCTTTGCGAAATGGCGATTTAAGTACAAAAGAAATAAATGATTGAAGTTACCCAAGTGCTTTTATTCTACAACACGAGTCGTCTGAAGTTGAGCTAAAACTTGTTTTATTTTTTTATGTACATGGATGATTTTTTGATTTATTAGATCGGTTTCGCCCGCGAAAGAGTCATGTAACCAACATTACATTATATATCGTTAACGTCTAAATCATCTCAAATAAACATACAATCTAGAAATACGAAGGATGATAGTTTTGCATGTTTGTTAGGTATACCCACGGACGTAAAAAAAGAACGGACGTAACCTTGTCTAATCGAGAGTGAAGCATAGCAATGACAGCTCGTTTACCATGTGTGCGGAATTTTGTAATTTTTCATTCGCGGTGGTGTCAATGACAAAGCAGTATGGTGTCAATGTGTGGGTGTGTGTACTTGTACGAATAGAGGGTTGGTATTACTATGGTTGCTTCACTGAATTTGTTCTTGGGATTACGTCCGTCATTTTTTTACGTCCATGGGTATACCTAATTACTTTTCTACCTCACAAAGTATTTTTCTCAGTCTAATATAAAGTACACCTCAAGACGTTTTGGAGAACTCTTCATTGCGTATAAATGTGATCCATGCAGCTCCTATACGCACATAAAATACTTGATTATACTTACTTATGTCGGGTGTCATCACTCTTATTGGATGCATTTCGCCTGCTCCTAACTTAGTAGGACATTGGAAAATTATCTATTGAATCTCAAAAGGGGTGCTATTAAGAGATACGTGTTGCAGATAATTAAATATCGTACAGTCGGCAAAATAATAAGGTATGCAGGGCATGAGTAATACCTTCTGTAATTATTGATATTACAAATTGTTTGTGTTATCAATATGATACCTGTATACGTAAGGTATGATTTAACATTGATAGTAACGTAAACAGTATTAACATTACTAAGGGTTTTAGAATCATGCCCTGTATACTTAATTCTTTTATCGACTGTACATGGGGGTAGGAGGTATCAAAAATGGTCAAACTTGTCCTTACTCAAAGAATGGTCCCTCAGCAAGGGCGCATTATTTAACTACCAACAAAATAAGGTGGTGACACAAATAAAACTCCCATGATAATTAAATGTAGTTAAGTGTATTAGCAACGTTGGTACATGAGATTACTGAATAATACTGTCGTGGATAATGCAACGGTGTTCGCTTACAACATCTTAACAATACGTGTCCCGTAGTACTTAGTACAAAATGTATTCGATCACCGATAAAGACCGTGCACGCTCTAAGATGCAACTTACAATAATTCAATACAATTTCAAATACGCCTCTATTACATCTATAAATTCAATAACTGATTAATATATTAAGGACACTACCGATAAATATAAAACGTGAGCATTCATACAGATAGGAGATTCCCTTAATTTAGTTTAACATTCGACTAGTTTCGAGACATACATGGTCTCCGAGGACGTGTTTCACCGGGATCGCTACTGGACTGGACCGCTTCGAGAAAAGCGTAGCGTGAGATCGTGTGAGATGATGCGCTCCAACTTTTGAATTTTGATTGTATGCACAAGAATCACTCTCCCATGCAAAACATAAATACAATCAGAGTTTTGTTCATAATGAGTTAAATATGGTTATTAAACTGTAATCAGAAATGAATCTTGCCTCCTCATATTAACTATATAAGATGAAGAATCAGTCAAAACTATCGATGGCAATAAAACGACGATCTGAAATCTGCGAAACATTATTTTAATTATGTTCTTTCTTCATTACTCACCTTATATTTTTCACGGCAGAAACAGTAACATGCATTTTATTGTAATTTTAATGTATTGTAGTCAATCACGGTGAAACAAGTCTATGAGGCGACGAGTTATTACTTAATCAAATTTCATCCAAATCGCTTCCATCCAAACATCCCGGATCCCTTGCCAGGTTCGCTACGAAAACAGATAAAAAATATCCACTACCTCGCTATAAACTTCATATTACTAACAATGACTAGTACCCAATTACATTATTCGGTAAAAAATACTTAACTAGAAACGTGAATCATCTAAGAACAAACGGGAGACCATTTAACTGTAAAAACAATGACTGCAAGCCATCAGCGCACTGATTTCTGTATTATAAACACATTGGGATATCATCGACTCGCGCCAACTTGGCAATAATCATAATTGAAACAAAATAGTTCCTCGAAATTTCCACACGATGGCGCTGCACGATGGTTCATAATAATACAGTCCAATGTACAGACCACCCAGTGTATTTATATTCCACAGATCAATGCATTAAAGTAACTGAACGTATTGGCGGTAATCACTTACGACACGAATGTACTTTACGACAAATTGGTAAAAATTTCAAAAACCCTTAATTCCATTTTGAGTCTCTTTACATTGTGCAAATCCATAGTAAACTGTAATAGAAGTTTTGATTAATTCGAGCAAATGTTTAGTTTAGTGTGTAGATACCTACCTAGGGGATGTAGGCCCTTGTATAACTATCGGATAACACTACCGCGTGCTGCCAAAATAAAATCGTAAAAATACTTACATAACAAAAAGAAAATAAAAATAAAGGAAACAAAAAAAAAACACAAAATAAAAATCATCCATTTAATTTTCTGTGAAATGTATATAATATAATTTGTTTATGTAAGAAAGAATATTTTCTATTAAACTCTAAAGACAACATGACATAAGACAAACTATTTTATAACTAAAAAAATGTCGCAACGACAAAGTAATGGAGACTTGTATTTGTTAAATAATTTTCATAATAAAATTTCAAAAATATAAATAATCGAGTATTACTGTTCCAACAACTCTATGTCCATGGTTGACCACAGACGTTAATATATTTTAATTATGGTGTTACACTACAGCTACCCCGAATACTATGCCGAAGTATCATATAATATAATATTAATTAGAAAATCGAGAGATCCTTAGCGTGTTGGAAGTTGTTAACGACAAGAATCGATTTACAAAGCGGAAAAGAAAAATAGTCTTTATACAACAATGCGTACAATCTTACATAGAAGTGGTACATATAAAATTTATTTGACAATACACCTACTCAATAAACCATACCATATCAGAAACAATATTACTATCTACGGCTACAATTGTCTAATATTCTCGTATAAATAAGAAATATAAAATACGGTTAAATAAAAACTCCTTAACACTACGTAAACAAAAGTTATTAAAGTGTGAAAATTATATTTATTATATAAAAAAGATTCGCTTCATAGAAGCGACTTCGCCCTGGCAAGCATACTGTTATGGAAAACTCTGTTGTACATTCGCTTAAACGTTTACAATAAAAAATATCATACAAAACTTACATACACGAGTACTTAAAACATTATAATGCACTGATTGAGGGTAGTTTTGTACCAGGTTGCTCAGTCGTCGAGTCGCTCGCGGACGTATCAAAAATGCATTGTTGTGCATAAAAATATATCTAAAACAACATTCTCACAAAATCCCTTACACGTCTATATCGCCTAACGTTATGGTATATACGAGTTGATAAACTAAAATAAATAGTTACACTAAATTATACAACTAAATTGAAGTAACGCGGAGGGAGAGGCACTAACCAAATATACTTACCTACTCTCATGTGCGGCCGACGAACACGACGAGACGCGACGAGACGCGACGAGACGCGACGTAATACAACGCTACGCACCGCACGCTCGTTACGTACACATCAAATAATATTGCGGCGTTTTGAGGTGCTCAACAGCAGAGCGAGTGATCTCGATTTAAGTCTTTAAATCACTACATAAAAATATAATACAAAAATAATGTTAATTTCGAGGAATTTTTATTTTAATTCTCGATACACTTATATGGGTATCACACATGTTCGCAAATTAGTTCGTAATAGTTTATCGTCGCGTTTCGACGCGTCTCATCGGGCATGTCGGCCAAACATGATAAGGTCTCAGCTGCCGTCGGGAGCGTCGTTACAGTCACGCTTAAGAGATCAGTCGTTTTAGAGTCGACTTAGCCACATTTGATATTGCTTTTACGATTATACTTCATAGCTATTCAGTATTTAAATCGTAGATAGATCATATCAACTTAAAAACAGTTCTGTAGTTTAACTAAAGCGCGATTAAACAACTCACGCCATACAATTTTATCGTACTGTTTTAAAAATCTGTTCATGTAATAACAATCACAAAAGATATTATCGAGTTCTTTGAAGCTTAATTTCAAAAAACATACATCGGATACATAACAATATCTTTACTAATAAAGGGTCAAGTGAAATATCCACGATTTAAATCCTATAACAGCATTGTATCATTGAATTGCTCACTATCGGTAACAATATATTATCCACTATGTTATATCTCCACGTGACACAAACTGTTTAAATCGATAACCGTTAGAATGCTGCCTCGGGATGAGTATGGTATGGATCCGTCGATATTTATATAGCTATTAATTTAGTTAATTTGACTACTATTCAGGAACGGTTCAGGTTTAAAAAAATTATATGAAGGACCTATATTATCGACAATGTTTACCGATATTTTTAAAATTCCAACCTTGATGTAGTGGGTGCACGGGTAATTTGTGTTTACCCATTCACCCCCCGGTGGGTGAAGCCAGTGGCACGAGTAACGGCCCCAATTTTTACTGATAGCCTTTTAATCTTACATCAAGGTTGGAATTAAAAAAAAATATCGATAAACATTGTCGATAATATAATCGTAATATGTTATAATATGTCGTGATAATATGTGATCGTGATAATATGTCGATAATTTTTTAAACCTGAACCGTTCCTGAATAGTAGACAAAACATTCCATACAAAACGACCGTTGGTGCGTTTAACTACGTATCTTACGAACATTCACGTCCACAACGACGAACGAAACGTTAAAGCTCACAGACGCATCCCGAGCGATGCATCTCACTACTACAAGACGGATACTCCTTAATAATAAAAGGACAATAGACACCTATATTACAAAGTACTTAAGGGTCGTGGAATGGATACAAAATATTACAAATTTATGACATTATTATACTCGTTAAATAACTATAGCCAGTATTCGAGTCGAAATCGATTTCTTCCGATTCGATTGCGAATACGTAACAGTTTTCTACTCTAAATAATAATAACAATGTATCGTAATATTACAATCCAGATTATTATTACAGAAATGGTATGTTATGTAGAATTGATTTATGATTGAAATTCACTCACTGATCACTAATGAATCAACTAATTAATCATTCTTCACTCATTCACAATGCACGGCGAATCTTTCCGAGAGAGACAGAGATGGCACGAGAATCTGTCTCGCGCGCGTAGGGAGCCTCAACTCGTATATTATAGAAAAGTCCAGTACACAACATCTATGTGAAACCCCTTTAAAAATACGTTAATAATACAATAATGGCACGACTATATACATGGGAAATTGACATGATCTCTTTACAAAGAAAATTTTAACTACATTAGGTATTAACGCATTTATCCGTAATCATACCCCGGCTAATATCATGTAACTCAATACAATTCGTTGTATACAGCGGTCCAAGAAACTCGTTTATGCTGAAGTACTGTCTTATGCTGAAGTAAATGGTAATATACAGTAAAGTTTACCGCAACAAATGTCATCGCGGAATGTCACCACTGAAAATCACCATTCTGTTTTTACTTAAGTAATCAATAAATTATCGATTATCGAATACGTTGATGTGAAATCGATTAATATCATACAACGTCATCGCTTGGACAAACTAATTAAAACCTGTACCACTTTTGGGCATATTTATCAGACAGGTTGAAAGATATCTGAGGACAGACAAGAAACTTGTAATTCTATCAGCATTCGGCAGAAACGAGCACATTAGGGCCACTGATCAACAACGACAGTGTTACGACATATTGGCAGTTTTCTATCGGTCAATTAGACCTCCCGCCAATCTAACAGTCGATTATCCCTCTTATGCTAAATAAACAAAAATGGCCGATTTTATTCAATATACTTCGGTACGTTTGTGCATTACAAAAAACCTTGAATGTATTATAATGTATATAACATCCAATAATCGACTGTTTTCTTGTTCAATTTCATCAAAATCACACGTTTTTCTACAAATCGCGCCTTCGATTAGGTGGGTAAGTGTTTTTCGAAACTTTCTCAATATTTAACTTATCATTAGGACTGACTTCGTAAAAAATTCATGCCTTAAATAAAATTATCTCATCTCATGAGCAATTAAATGCGCTTACATAATCATGCATCACCAAATAATATACTAAACTTTTGTTATTAAATGCTAAAATAAATGTCATAGAAAATTATTGCAAAATTATGTGAACTGTGCAACAATTAAACATAATCAATTCAATTGCTAGCCACACCGTATATCTCTAAGTTGTGCAAGAATAATCCTTGGGTAACATAAAATTATACCTTAGAAAAAAGATTGCAAAATACAGATAGATACAAAATACAATTGTCAATATTCCAAACTAAACAAATAAATTCAATTAATTGTAAATCCCTTAATGAAGTCAGGCTAGAAGCTAGCAAGAAATATTTAGCAATTTACTAAATATTTAAAAAAAAAATCTCTTCGGATAGAATCATACTTGTCAAACAACATAAGGGCGCATTCGACCACACTCGTAGAAGCGTTATTTTGTGAATAACATGTCATATCTGATTGTCAAATACTTGGTTTCAAAGTTGTAATGATTGAGATTGTGATATTTAATCAACACAAAATAAGTATAGATACGTAAGTGGTCATCGGCTACCCTAATTGATATCGATATCAAGACAATGAACCTGTATAAAATGGAGTCTCGTTCTTTTATGCATAAAGACGGTCCCATTACAATAAATATGCCAGTTAAAAATGAATCAACTAGCGGACGTTCCACTATGTATCCGTAATCCCTTAAAAAGGTAAAGTAACAACAATAATACGCGAATTTTTGGCAGTTGCTAACTTACTTGGGATTACAGATAGATAAGACCGACCGATTGTCTGTTAAACGTTTCCAACGAATTCTGAGCCGAACATTACAAGTACATGACCTGACGTAAGAAACTAAACCCAGTCCTCTGTAGAAGTCAGTCCTGTCTCGAAGCTGGTGGTACTAACGGGTGCTGGGCGGCGGCAGCTGGGACTGCACCCCCTGCAGGTTCATGGGCCGGCCGTTGGGGTTGCCCATGCCCAGCCCGTCCGCGTAGTTGTTCACGTCCATCGTGGGCATGTCATCGTTCTGCAAGGTCGGTGCGCAACGTTACGGTACAGTTTTGTGTGCAATTAACGTGTTTAAGATCGTTGAACTTAAAAATTAACGCTCCTTTTCTAAACATTATTGTCAGTAGTAAGTTTGATTGATAATTTATTTCCTAAATATTTCTAGTTACATTTTGTAACCATAATGTGGAGGGGCGTTAATTTTCCGATAAGACGATCTTTCTTACATGTGGTGTGTAGTTTCATACAACGTAGTGCGTCGTTAGAGACGTTAGAGTATAGACTGGTAAGAATAGGATCGCTTTTGTACAACTTCACTCTCGTATAATTTAGTGATTACAGAACGACTCAGACGTAGCATGAGAACATGGTTTAAAATATTGTCTAACTCATTCAGATGTGCCGTAAGAAAGAAAGAGACAAATATAAATAGAGAGTATTTAAGTTGTCACAAACACAATCCTATTCTTAATTGTTCTGGGTTGTTTTAGATTAGTCCATTGGTATAAAATCATGTACACTGTACAGTGAATGCAGATTTAGAAGCCACTGTCAAGTTTTGGACTTGAAGCCGTTATTCATTGATCTTGCTTGCACCATTCCTCATTGCCACCTCGTGGTCTTATTTCAATGCTACCAACATTATACCGAACTGACGATTTAATTCAAATACACTTTATTACGATAAAAAGTTTCATGCACCTGTTTGTTTGTGGTTGCTAGGCAACGGTTTGTTTACATCGAGTCCAAACCAAATGTGCCTGGAGTATATATACCAAAAGCTTACTACAATACAATAGTGAAAACTCTTTTTCATAACGTTTGTGATTGTGTGATTATTATGTACAAACGCGTTTATACAGCTATTATATTACAACAAGGTAAATTATGTTTTACTATTATAATAACGAGTCTAACGTAAACCCTTGGTAAAATGATACAATAACTAATACTAACTCACTAATTAGTGAATGAGTATGACAATCTCAACGAATGTGTGAAAATGTCAATGGCCTAGTCTCCATAAAAATAATACTAGCACAGACCAACGGGGAGATTTTAGGAGATTTTTAGAGGAGTGACATGTGGAAAATTTGGCACTGTAATATGTATCTAGAAATTTTAATTAATTAATAATAACGCTTCACACTCACAGCCCCACTAGTAACACTAGGATTCCCTGTGTCGTGGGTACCATGGACAACACACAGAGACAAGGACAATTAAACTCAACATTCAAATTTCCGCCTCGCTGAAAATCGAACCCAGGACCCTTGCGTGACGATCCGGCATGGTAACCATTGCGCTACACTGGTCGTTCGTCAAACTGATTTATTAAATACCAAGATTCCCAAAAACACAAAGTTTCAAACGTGTGTTAAAATATATTCTTTTTAGTTAGGCATTTAGTTATTTATTTACATTGTAAGACAGTCCTCATTTCGCAGATTGGTCTCTTAGAACAGTGCTGGCGAGATCGTTCGCGATTACTAAAGTATGTATGTATACATGTGTCAGATTGTGAATGGTTACTTGTTCATTGGACGACACACAACGACACATTACAGATACATGCATTGTGTACACACGCAAAATGCCATGTGTGCGTGCGAACGGCGCTGAACTTATGTTAATATTGCAGCAACAATTGAACTGTTATAATATTGAATAATGTTTTATATACTTCGTCGGATAAATGTGAATATAATTATGTCCAATATTAATAAACGATGAAAAATCCGGTAGGGCAGCACTTTTGTCTGAAATAGGGTAAGTCGGGGCAAAATATGATAAATACAAATACATTATTATTAATAAATAAATTTGCCTTAACTTACCCTATTACAGATAAGTGTTGCCCTATCTAATTTTAAGTGTTTATTAAAATTTGACATGGACTGTATTCACATTTATCCGACAAACTATAACTGCAATACGCCACTTGAATTATAAAGCTGTGTGTATGTTTGTGTGTCGTCCAATGAACAAGCTGGCAATGAGTGTGAAGTGTAAAGCGTGAAGACAGCGGTCTGACCTCCCGATGGCGGCGAATGGTGCGGTCCTCGTAGCGTGTGCCGCCCGTGGACGCCATGGGGCGGCTCAGCGTGCTGTTGGCGTTGCTGGGCGAGTGGGGCGCCGCGCCCCCGCCACCCCCGCTCGGCGTGCCCTGACCTACCACACCACACCCCGTTACCGGCCGCGCTAGCTACTAGCTAGCGGCGACTTAACGACCCCATGGTATGTTTCTTTAAACTTGGAAGTTTTGATTCTTTCACCAATAGATGGTGTTGTATCAATAAATGGTAAATCAATGTGAAACGGATCTTTTTGGTCTCAAGTTACTTTATTCCATGGGATCGCGAGCCTTTCTGCCTTTTTGGAAGCAACCAAATTGAATTACGGTTAAGAATCGTTGAATGATTAATAAAAGATTTTCAAAATTTAACTCATGTAAATCAATTTAGTTGTATCATGTCAGATTAGCATTATGGAACTTTTGAGTTATTTCAATTATTTAATAAGTTGCATTATGTAGGTAATTAAGGTAAAAAATAGACGCATTATTTCAACTGAAAAAATCTATTTTAATTAGGATAAATCACAGTAATTAAACTGATTTCAACCTTTATCACTTGGTTAGCCATACAATATATCCGTTTAAATTTTCAGTCAAATGTTTAACTCAAAAGTACCACAAAGTTAGCTACGGGATGGATATGGGTGACGTCACGTAAACGCACACTACGGAAAATTTCCAGCGTTAACGTACGCAATGCGCACACTAAGACGGACATAATTATGTACATTATACATTCATGTGTAATGTCTATGTAATTGATATGTTAATGCACTACTAATGTTGTTTCTCAACCAACAAGTGTTTACAAATCTAAATTTATAAAGAAGTGATACTCGTAACATGGTTTTAATACTAATAAATAACTAATAATACTAATAAAAATGTGTTGGAAACGGACTAATGAAATAACTATCTCTCGACGGATAACTAGCATGTGTCGTAAAATATGAGTAACATTAATATGAGTAGGTAACTATTTTCTATCGATTGCAGAAATGTCACTCAAATTCATCATTTTAATAGTATTTATTGAAAATTGTTAAGCGGCAAATCGCGTTTTTATTACGATACAGCTCTTCAAAATGTCACGGTAGCCGCTCATTGGTTGGGTACAAATTCCTTATTACTTTGCAGTTTGCACATCCAGTGTTGGTATTAAGTTAATTGCAGTGCTTGTATTATATTTGGTTATTTTAATCTGCTTGCAAATGTAGCTTTATTAGTACACTTAATAATGTATAATATTTAGTAGTGAATTTATAATATAGTGTTAAATTATGTTCTATTAGCGTTTTGTTTGTACATTTCGTGCTTTAAGGTTCGATTTTCAATCGCCAGTTAAGTATTGGATTCTACAATGTTTAAACTTTGATATTCGATTGCATTAAGTGTTATTAGTGATTTATCATCTTTTTAATATCAAGTAGCCAATTAAATAAGTAACTATATTTTGGAGGTGTTACTTCTTACGACGAATTTCCCTTTGAATAAACTAACATTTAACTGACAACTGATAATAGAATAAAGCAATTTTATTTTTGTACAAATACTATTACGACAATTTTCATTGCCCATGGCAGGAACTTTAACATATCATTTGAACATTTCACATTCTTACTTAAAAAATACTTTACCACATTAAGGCGTTGTGCACACGTAGCAACTGTATATCAGTAACTTTATACAACTATTACAAAATCACTCTAATGGCGCGATTAAAAATAATTCTGGCAGTAACCAAGCTGCTGCTTGTGATTATATGACCACACGAAACAAACTTCTATTTAGTTGTCACTTTCTGTTGCTAAGGGGACATCGCATACGGCTACATTTAGTAGCGCGAAAGTAGCGATACACTCGTAATTCAGTCGTGATAAGGTTCAAAATATCAAACCTAATTTTCCCCCACCTCCCCCCTGTGACTCAAAGGCTGGATCTTTGCGCGCATTCACGATTATTCCGGTATCCGTATTGAATGTCCTCTACATCCCCTATCTCCCAACAATACAGTCCACTCACCACTAGTATTAGAGGAGCCGCGGGGCAGCGCGGCGCGCGCCGGCGTGAGGAAGTCGGCCTCGCGCCAGCCGTGCTTGCGGTACACCTCGCGCAGCTCCGCGTGCGACCACATCGTCATCAGCACTTGGCCTGCGCACACACACACACACACACCGATCACACACCGTACCGTCAACGATTGTTCTTGTACAGACTACTAGTCATGTAGGTGTTGATGATTAACATGGTACAGACAGATGATCAGGTGGATCGTCAGCTCGTTTGCCGGTTATCTCCATAAAAAACGGTAATAGTAAAGATGAAGTTATCGATAACGGTACCAGTAACTGTTATGATATTACAGATATCGATAACAGTAAAGGTTACGACAGCGGTCACAATAACGATAATGTTATCGGTAATGACAAAAGTAACAGTAATGGTATCGGTAACAATAACGATAAATATATCGATAACGGTAGAATTAATGACGACGGTATCAGTAACGGCAATAATATCGGTAACGGTACCGGTACCGACCTGCGAACTTGAGCACGCGCGGCGTGTGCCGGTGCCGCTGCTTGGTGAGCGCCAGCAGCCGCTCCACGCCGCCCGCCTCCAGCAGCGAGCGGGAGAACTCGCCGCTCTTCTTGATCACCTCGTTGAGGGTCGCGAGCACCGCTGCTATCGTGTCGTCGGACGTGCCCTGTGGGGAACATATACAACGCGATATTCGTGATACGCATCTTTATATAAATACTACTTTTACTCGTCTGACATCAGATTTTTTAAAAGTAGCTGTCAACAAGTGTTACCAATAAATGACACTGGCGAAACCCCATTCATGATTAGATCATTAGGCTCACGAAAAATAATCCACGAACAAGAATGAAAATTGACATTTAAGTACATATTATATTATTGTTGCTCAAACTAAAATATTTCCAGATAATGGGAAAAAAGTAAGTGATAATGATGATACATTTTGAGGTTATGATTTTTTATCATTTTGTCTATTCCCAAGTTAAAAGTTAATAAGTATTTAAATGCACTTTATTCATTTAGAACATGTTTATATTGGGAATTAAAAAAAAAAACTATAACAAAGAGGCCCCGTGTCCCCTCCTAAAGCTAGCTGCTAGCTGTATCACCTGATCATGCTGCTGGTTGCCGGACGGCAGCTTCTGCACCAGGTCGCGCATGGCGTACTTGCCGATCAGCTCCTTGTTGCGCTGGTCGATGGCCAGGTTGCGCAGCGCCGTCGCCACCGCGCACACCACGCGGTCCACCTCCATGCGGAGCAGCTCCACCAGGATCGGAAGACCTGGGGAGACGAGGGAAAGGATTTACTGATTAGTGGTGAATTTTACCGTTTTTTACTCGATTGATTATAAAAAAAAATGGAATTTCCCTATTTTTTCGGTGATTTATTGTTCAGCTTCTACCTAATAATGGCCCACTTACTACTGAGTATAGGTTTCTCCTCTTGAGGAGGTCCAAGCGTAGAGACCCGTGGGCGTACTTCACCACGCTGCTCCAGTGCGGATTGGCGAAGTGCTTAGTGGCCAACCCAAATGTCGGAAGTTTTCATGCCACACAGGACCACTAGCGGTCACCCATCCAACTAGCGCCCGCTGGATCGGCTTAAGCCGTCAGGCTATGTCATGAGCGCTTCGGTGATTTATTAGTTGGAACGTATATTTTCCTTCAAGAAATGTGTTCATGTGCCGGGTTGTCCCCGGACAGAGGTACAACACGTGTAAGTGAGTGTAAGCAAGTGGTACCCTTCTCCTTGCGCACGGCGGCGCGGATGTCGATGGAGGGCTGCCAGTAGCACGCGGCCAGGTTCTGCAGCGCGCCCGCCGCCGCCTCCAGCGTCTCCGGGTTGGAGCACGTCTGCAGCAGCGCCATGTACAGCGGGACCACCTGCACGGACATATAACGTAACGTTTGTTACACCACTTGTTAACGTCCACCAACACAGGATACACAAAACTTTCTTAATTCTTACATAACTTTCTTAATTCTAACATAATCTAATTGTCTAAAATTCGTGTTCTTGCCATTATAGGAACACGAATCATTACCAAGATTTGTAATTTAAAAATTTAAGTGAAGGTTTTTTAAAGGCAAATAAATTAAAAATTAACTAATCGACTGTCAAACTTCTACAATAGATCACGTCAATCGAATTGCAAAAGCATGATTATTTGAACAATATCAACTAACAGAGCTGTCAAATGATACCATCAAAAACAAACTCCACGACGAAGATAACATTTCTATAATCAGTATTTCAGAAACTCTATTTAATTTGATAGATCTGTTAAGATAACAAACATGTAAGATTGCTATGATTTTGTCCCGCCTTCAGAAGCCGCCTCAAGCCTCACCTCAGGCGACCACAGCATCTCGGTCCCCTTGGGCACGCTGTACCCCAGCTGCGTGGCGGTCGCGGGGTCCCCCAGCGGCGCCGCGTCGGGCTCGCTCTTGCCCAGCGGACTCGTCGAGTTCGATGACGAAGAGCCCTCCTTCTTCTTTTTACTGCCGCCGAAACAGCCTAGGTTCTCACCTGGTTCAAGTCGAAAGAAAGAGATTAGTATTATTTTATTATTAAGTCTGCCAATTGGAATAAAGCGACGTGAATGTATCAATGACAAGAATGCCTGAAGAACAACTATAACCTTTTGAAAGATGGACTGAGGAGTTTCTTTAATTATTCTTTTTTTTCGATTCATGGCCGTGAAGCATTTTCATATGATGAAAAGCAACAATACAACAACAAAATATACCGATCGGAAACCTTTGGCCTACGCTTTTAAAATAAAAGAATAGAAAGTTAATGACACTCCTAGAAGACTACAAGAAGTAAGATAGATTTCTATACGATACGAAGAAACATTGCGCACGCGAATTCACTTTACATAACTTGTGTCTTTCGCAAGTAACGACTCTGCAGCCTAGTTGGTAGCGACCGTGTTTGCGAAGCAAGGGGTCCCGGGTTCGATTCCCGGCCGGGGCAGATATTTGTGTGACATATAAATATTTGTACTCGGGTCATAGGAGTTATTGTGATATATTATATAATGTCATTCATGCCACCCGCGACACAGGTACCTACTTAGCTTACTTAGTTAGCTTAGCGTTTAGTTTAGTAACACTCTGACGCACCTTTCGACGCACTAGCCTGTATCCTAGTTTGTCCAGAGGACTGTGTAGGCGGAGCTCTCGTATCGTATAAAGGATCTTCGATCTCTTGACACCTGTAAAATAATTGTAAATAATAAATAAATAATAATAAAATTGTTAAAATGTTTCACATAACTGAATGCAGCCGCAAATTATTCTTCATAATTTCTTTACGAATTTGCTTTGTCTAGATTAATTTTATCTTTATTTATTACGAGTAACCGCCCTCGCTTTGCTTCGGTTTTCATATTTTTTACACCTTGGGTTACATTATTGGAGTTTTATTAAGGATCCCTATTTTTTTTTTTTGAAAATATAATACAGCCTATGTCACCCGGGGATAGTGTAGCTTCCCGACAGTGAAAGATTTTTTCAAATCGTTTTAGTAGTTTCGGAGCCTATTCAATGCAAACAAACAATCAAATCTTTCCTCTTTATAATATTAGTATAGACTAGCTGGCCCGGCGAACTTCGTATCGCCTAACAAACTTTTTTTTCTTAAATAAAAGCAGCCTAAGTTACTCCTTGTTACATCAGCTACCTGCCAGTGAAAGTCCCGTCAAAATCGGTCCAGCCATTTCAGAGATTAGCCGGAACAAACAGACAGACAGACAAAAATTGTAAAAATGTTGTTTTGGTATATGTACCGTTGGTATAAATCCAAATGCACTTAGTAAAAAGCGGTAATTTTAATATTACAGACACTCCAATTTTATCTATTTGTCTGTATATTGTATAGATAATAATAATAATAATAATAATAATAATAATAATAATAATAATAATAATAATAATAATAATAATAATAATAATAATAATAATAAACATTTATTGCCTATAAAAACATAAAATACAGTTTTTTTAAAACAAGAAAAAATAAACAAAATTGAGGCAAAAGGAGCCAGCTCAGCTTAGGCACGAGAAAAAGATCTCGTGCAGTGCTGTTTTTCAGCTGGCCCCTTCTCCCTGAGCTCTTATGCGGGAGACAAGAGTTGTTGGTTCCCCATTTACCTGACATATAAATATCGCCATAAAGAATATATTAAAAAAAAAAATTGTAACTCACCAGAGAAAAACAAAAATTAAATAAAAATATTAAAAACTATAAAATGAACACTAATTACAAACTGGAGCATGTGTGTGGGTGTGTGTGTGTGTGTGTGTGTGTGTTTGTGTCTGTGTGTGTGTGTGTGTGTGCGCGCGCCTGTGATGTGCATGGTGTGTAGATATAGATGTATAGATTTATAAGCTGGTAATAGGTGGTATAGTAGCATACCGTACCTGTAGGACAAGTTCCGCAGCACGCACACGCAGTTCTCCACGATCTTGGTGCCGATGGCGTTGTGCGCGAGCGCCGCGCGCACCGCGTACAGCAGCGCCTCGGCCAGCCCGCTCAGCGCGCGCAGCCGCCGCCGCGCGTACTCGCCCGCCGACGACGCGTTGCGCAGCACGCCCGACGCGTTGCGGAATACTGGGGAGTGCGGGGAATACATCACTCATGTTATGTTGGTTATGTTAATGCGATCCCCTGTCCTACGTGGGCGAATCAACGCGAACGCGAAGCGACACGGCGCGAAGCGAAAATAATAAACAATCGAGATGTATTGAAGTGTCCTACGTGACCAAAAGCACGTAGGGGGCGTTGCGGTGCGGCGCGATTTGAAGCGAACGCGATCAGTTGGTTTGATATTTTCGCGCGAACTTTAGCGGCGCGGCGTTTCATGTCAGTGGCGGTGAAGTGACAATTCGCGTGCACGTAGGACAAAGGCGCCGCTTCGCTCCGCGTCGCACTGAATTCGCATCGGATCGCGTTCGCGTTGATTCGCCCACGTAGGACGGCGCATAAGGGAGGAGGGAGGTCGCTTTTAATTGTCATTTACAAAAAAAAAACTGTTGGAAATAAAATGTCGGTTATTTAATTTTGTTCCCTGAAACAAAATTGACGTATTTTTTATATTCTTCCTATTGCTCATTTTAAAGAAAAATATTGAAATTAGAAAAAATGAATAATAGTCACATAATTATACGGCTGAATAATGCGGTTGAGTTTGCACTATCGCGTCAGATATAATTAAGAAACATCAAGACATTAAGAATGTCAATTTTTTTGTAGCAACTATAGTCACCGCGAACTAAGAAGCCCAATTTGTCGTTTGCCATCACAGTGACATTAGAGATGTACAAAAAAATCGGTTCACGAAAGAAACCAATTTTTACAACAAATCGATTCAAAATTATAAGACCTTCTAATCGATTCGATAATTAAATTTTAAACTAAAAACCGTAATATTTAGGTACCTAGTTACCTACCTACTACCTCGATTGAGCTATCTCGTACCGCGTATTCTTAATATGTACCTATTTACGACTTCAATAAAATATTCTTTTATCCATTCACCCATGTACATCAACAACACTGCTTAGTTTCATAATAATATTTTGACATAATATTATATTATGAGCGTCAGGAAAAAACTACAGTGAATAAATTCTGGTATTTCTTTAGAAACCTGCGGCACCGGGAGGGGGGTGGAGTTAGGGGGGGAGGTGAGGGGGTGGTATAAGGACCCCCCCCCCCTTAAAGGGGCTAAGTGAGGAAACACATAGTTATTGAGTTTTTTTATTTTTATTTTGAGGTTAAATGTGTGAAAACTGCTCAATATTTGTCTTAAACTAGTCTAAATTACTGTCAGGTGGTTGAGGAAGAAATAAAATTACGACCTCCGTATGGGGAGGCACACAAAACGCACCAATTTTATAAAAAAATTACAAATCATTATAATTACAAATTTATAGTATATGCACTTTTAGGGAGAATTTAGGGGTTTTTGATACACAAACAGGCTTCCAAACGTCTCCGGCGCTGCGGGAAGTGCAGCCCCTCCGCCCTTGCGTAACAAACTGCAGGCACTCCATGCTCGCCTACGCAGCTTCGGCTTTTTGGTCGCCTGCGGCGACCAGCCTCAGCCGCTTCGGCTCACATGGTGCCTGCAGTTTGTTACAGCGGGCGGGGGCTGCTCTCCCTCCGCGCCTCCGGGGTTTACATTCACTCTAGGGGTAGGGCAGACTAGTACCACGTGGGGTCGGGGTTGACTAAGTCGGTTCTGTCACCAATTTTGAAAAATTTAACTAGAATGTAATAAATAAATTTAATAGAGTATGACATAAACAGTAAAATTGATATATTACATTATGTATATTAACCTTTTATTAAATATAAAAAAACCTTTCTTGTATTTCCTATTTTCAAATTTCATCTAGCTTGACCACCTTCCCCGGGCCACCAATCTTTCCAATGAACTCCTAATTATTATAATTATATTATATAATACAATAAAATATACCTAATAACATAAAAATTATAAATAAGTAACATAATTCGTGTTGTATTTTTGAGAAATAACCTCAAAAATTAAAATTAAGATTTTTAAAAAACGACGCATTACCTCACAAAAACCAACTAGATTATGATTAGGGGCATCACTGCCTATCGATTAAAGCTAAAATCACCCAGATACCGATGCCGCAGGTTTCTAAAGCCAACCCTAAATTCTTGCTTATTTCGTAAGACACATTCATGTATACATAATTATTATTTTGTTGAAAAAAAAATGTTTATCGCAACCTTAAATACATAATTACATATAACATATTATCTGCAGTTACTGTCCATGGATGGCGAAGTACCCATACATTCTAATGGAAAATGACCTTTGTTAGCATCCAATAGGGATGTTGACTAATTTTAGGATTCAATTTCATTTTTTAAAGATAGAACCTTAAGATTCACGAAAAAAATATTTTAATAATAATAATCTTCAATTTAAAAACAAAAATTGATAAATAAAAATCATTTTCAAATTTCCCGCCTAAAACGTCACGTGACGTCACTAGCCGGATATTCAATACTATCTGTCGACTGAAGTTAGTTGCACTTTCATATAAAATAGGAACAATGACGTCATAAGCTCAAAACGGCGTTTGAGGTCACGTGACAGTGAGTACTATTTTTAACATTTTAAAATAATTATATTTAATTTATATTGATTGATTTCGACAAAAGAATAATATTTTAGGTGTTGAAATGTTTTCCTTGATACTTTAAACATAAATTTATTTTAATTTACTGATAGTGTCAACATCCCTATTCGTCGTGATATTATTGGGTACCTAATTTTAAATTCAAATGCAAGCAAATCATTTTTAACAATGTAATTAAATTAATCTATTTTCATTTTTAAATTTCGATTATAGTAATGTATCGATTATGATTGGTTTTATAAACGGTTTCAAGCCATCACATCACTCTACGTCAGATTAGATTTAGGCTTCTTCATATAAGATTGTTTCGACGTCATATATTTTTATTAAATTTTGCATAAATTATGATGTGATGGGATTTTTACTAGATTTTAACATATAACATGATTTATAATCAACGCCAATGAAAATGAGTAGGGATTTTTAACAAATTTTGGCAAAATCCTTTGTCCGTAAGTATTCAACTATTCATGTCAAGTAAATGAATATTTCATTTCGCTCAAAGACACCCATACAAGGTTAGTTCATATTAATAAATAGCAGCTATCATTATGGGCATCTTAGATAATTTTGACTATAACAAAACTATAAGAATAATGCCATATCCGATATGCCTGCATATCACGTGCATTAGAATTTACGTGTTTTTAGATTCAAATCAAATTCCATACAATAATATACATACTGGTAGACCAGTAGGTGTCTCCGGGGTTGGTGGGGTGCCAGCCGGAGTGCGGCACGATCACCTTGTTGACGATCACGTGCGCCGCGTCGTCGATGATGGACTGCTTCAGGTCCTCGCACGACGACATGTTCCAGATCACGCCCGTCACCAGCTCCTTCACCTGCCACACACCACACACATGACACATGGCATTAACAATTCACACCGAGACGAGACGAGACGAGACGAGACGAGATGAGATGAGACGATCCGAAATGAGATGGGATGAGATGAGATTAGACGGAAGAGACGCAACAAGACGCGAAGTGAAAATGGCAATAGTATATAGATCTATTTCACTGCATAAGGTAAATAATTGAGGGGGAACGAAAAAATGCCGCTAACCACGTCGAGTTAAGACTCGCGTCTTGTAGCTGGCCTATTTAAGTAACGTGTCTCGGTGTCAGTTATGCTCCCTTAAGGTAACGGCACACCAACCGACGTCAAAAGAGCCACAAGACAACCTCCAGCGGCGAATGTAAAAATGCAAATTTGACGCGTGGCGTAATGGTTACCATGTCGGACCGCCGTTCGAAGGGTCCTGGATTCGATTTTCAGCGAACCAGAAATTTGAATGACGAGTTTGAATTTCTGTTCTCGGTCTGGGCCAACACGGTCAACAACCCAGGACACATGTAATCCTAGTGCGGTGCTATGAGTGTGTTGTGTATGTGTACCCTAATGTTCCATGTGTTAGAATCATTTATAATTGTCCATTTAAATCAGTCGCAAATAAACAGCTCCTTGCTAAAGACGCGTTTGTTCTGTGCTGCATATTGCATACGAAAATGGACCTTATGTCAACGAGTATACCGCACAGAGTGTGTGGTGACGTCACAGGTTACCTCCATGTCTTGCGTGCGGCACAGCAGCGCGCACAGCGCGGGGATGCCGCCCGCGTCGCGGATGGCGCGCTTGTTCTCGTCGTTCTGCCGCCCGTACGACAGGTTGCGCAGCGCGCCGCACGCGTTGCGGCACACCTCCGGGTTCTCGTGCGACACGAGCCGCACCAGCGGGGGGATGCCGCCTGGAACAACGTACCGTGTTCATACGAGTAGAACAGCTGGTCAATGTGACACACAATTACGTTGTACAATGAGTCATTTCACCTAGATCAATAGCGTAGTGAAATTGATTTTATAAGGAAATTATATATTTAAAGAAATAAAAGATGGGTCAATAGAAAGACAATATAGACTACTGGCCCATGCACAAAAATCATGGGTCATACGAACCACCAGGTGACGTATATAGGACGATATAAGAGCATAAAATAATAAGATTCAGCACTATGCCGTCACTTGTAAGCTGTCCAACTGAGTGCTGGTGAGAATTCAAAAGTGCAAGTAGGGTGAGTAAATTTTGGTCATTTGATTCTGTACGGCATTTTTAACCATCGATAGGGCCATGAAAAATAATAAGAAAGCGCGCAGTGCCGTACAAAAAAGGTGGTCCACAAAGTCGGTAAATGATTTTGAATTCGTGACAATTTCGAGGGTAAATTTGGTCATTTGATACAGTACGGCATCAGTTTCATACTGTTGCAATACAGCTTCTAATCCATTATTCCGCAACGCCGTACAAAAAATCGTGCGACAAGGGGAAGAAATCGAGGGTTGCAACCCCCTCTTTTGCAGTGGTCCGGGGGGTCATTTGAAAAAGTACGGCTTCGGTTCCAATACATTTTCTAGGACTCAAAAGTACTATTAAAAATAATGCCGTCAAAAAATGATAGTCCATTTGAATGTATAATTAATAATTATCTTAATTTCATGGTATACTTGATTTATAAAGCTGTAAGGTCATTTGACCCTGTACGGCAACTTTTTTTTAACATGACATTGTAAAATACAATTGTTATATAGTATTGCCGTACAAAAAAAACTGTCCTAAAAAAAATATAGAGAGATACAAAAACTGAAATTTTTGAAATTATTGCAAAACTTTAAATATTCATAGATTAATGAAATATAGCAATTTTCTACCTTTTTCCCTTGTTTTAAATAGTATTAAGATAAATAAATTAGGAAAAAATTATGCCGTACATTTTAATGCAGACCATATCTTTTAGGCTGATGAAAATGACGCTACCATTTTATGGTCCAGTCATCTTAGTAAAAATTTGGTAAGAATTGCGGAAATTGAGATACCCAGCTGAATTTTTGTATAAACTTGTATTTTGGCGATCTAAAAGTTGTCTCAAAACCTGCATATGATAGGATGACCGCGTCTATTAAAAATTTGAGGACAAAGGTCACAAAAATCGTTTTTTTGCAAATATCTCATTTTCGTAAGAAATCGAATGGTAAGTGGATATCGTCGCCCATGGACACCAGCAACACGAAAGGCATCACTGATGCGTTGCCGGCCAAGAAAGAGAGAAGAAAAAGAATGAAAGAACTGGCTCTCCAGCCCCCAGCCGGAACACGACGAGTCGTTTGGCGGCTGACTCATCATGCTCAAGGGTGGTAGCTATCCAGGCGAACCCCATGGAGAAATATTAACCGATGGGGTTGCAAAGTCCTCGAATGGCGGCTATGTCTTGGTAAAAGAAACACTGGTCGCCCCCCGACCAGGTGGACTGATGAGTGATGACCTAAAGAAGACAGCGGGAAGCCGCTGGATTCAGAGGGCATAGGACCGGTCGGAGTGGCGCCAATTAGGGGAGGCCTATGTCCAGCACTGTTAGACAGATAGATAGATAGATAGATAGATAGATAGATAGATAGAGTTAATAAACTTTATATATAGCGTGTTTTGATCGGGTCTATACCGGTTGACCTTACATTATGCTCTAACCACGCTCTCTCTTCCCTGTATCTCGAAAACGATTCAATGTATAAAAAAAAATTTTGAAACAGAAGTTGTAGGGAATTTAATTCTCTACAATATTGATTAGATACAAATAGCAAAACACTCATAAGAAATGAGATATTTGCAAAAAAACGATTTTTGTGACCTTTGTCCTCAAATTTTTAATAGACGCGGTCACCCTACCATTATGTAGGTTTTGAGACAACTTTTAGAATGCCAAAATGCAAGTTTATACAAAAATTCAGCTGGGTATCTCAAATTCCGCAATTCTTGCCAAATTTTTACTACGATGACTTTATTTATTACTAAATTAATTTTACTACAAACCTTTGGACCAACGAAAATGTACGGCATGTAAAAAAATATTATCTATGCATAAAATACTTTCAAAATAAATTAATTTTATATTGTATCAAATGACCCCCCGGACCACTGCAAAAGAGGGAGTTTCAACCCTCGATTTCTTCCCCTTGTCGCACGATTTTTTGTACGGCGTTGCGGAATAATGGATTAGAAGCTGTATTGCAACAGTATGAAACTGATGCCGTACTGTATCAAATGACCAAATTTACCCTCGAAATTGTCACGAATTCAAAATCATTTACCGACTTTGTGGACCACCTTTTTTGTACGGCACTGCGCGCTTTCTTATTATTTTTCATGGCCCTATCGATGGTTAAAAATGCCGTACAGAAATATATGACCAAAATTTACTCACCCAACTTGCACTTTTGAATTCTCACCAGCACTCAGTTGGACAGCTTACAAGTGACGGCATAGTGCTGAATCTTATTATTTTATGCTCTTCTATCGTCCTATATAGGTCACCAGGTGGTTCATATGACCCTGGATTTTTGTGGGTGGGCCAGTAGTCTAATAGCATATGTAGTAGTAGGCTTAGCTAGCTTCACTCAGGCGGAGACTTGTCTGATCGGTTATTTACAACATTTCCGAGCGTCTCCACTCTCTTCCGCTTTTGTGGATAAGGACCCTTCGGATCTCAAGATAACAACCGCGGTTGACGGCATTACGTGCCCTCCGAAGCACGGAAATGCTCAGCAAATTTTAGCCTCTTACGGTCACACATCCAACTACCGACGGCGCCCGCTGTTGCTTAACTCAGCCAGGATCACTTAGGATCGACACAAAGCGTCGGGCTATGAGCAACTGCGTTCCACACTATTAAACAGCTCATAATCACTTTAGAAACTGGCCTCAACCCCTTTAGAAAATGGCCCACTACTGGGCACTGGTCTCTCCTCTTAAAGAGACCCAGAGCATGCTCAACCACGCTGTTCCAGTGCGGATCGGTGGAGTCCACTTAACAAGCAACTACTCACCTAAACTCCTAGTCTTCTGTTTATTAGGATCGTCCATGTACGTCAAGTGCTGGAGGTACGCCGCGGCGTTGGCCTTCACCACGTCGGAGGGAGAGTTGAGGAAGCCGATGACCTCGGGCAGGTTGGGGTCGCGCCACTGCAGCCCGCCGCCCTCCTCGCGCCCCACGCCCACGCCCACACCCACGCCGCCGTGGACTGGGGAGGAAAGACGACGTGTATGATACCTTATTGTATGTCATGTACTTAGCGGCCATTCATTACTTACCTTCTATAAACAGGTGGGTTTAAAATATAACTAGCTGAAGATTGGCATTTTTACTAATGAATAATTCAAATAGTATAGAAATTGATTAATAAACTAAAAGGTAAAGGTAAGGTAAAATACACATACCTAATGCCATTCCAGCCATCTGCTTCTGAAGTTCCTCTTCGTCACCATACATGGACTGACCGCCCGTGCTGCCCAAACTTAAACCATTCTGAGAGTCCTGGAAACATATATTTGTTTCAAAACTTATATTTATAGTAGCTATAATTAATTTTGAAATATATACACAGATTCGAGTGCATATGCAAAGTTTTTTTGTATCAAACATCTTTTTTTAATAAATTATCTCCTCATAAAGGCTCAAATCCTACTCAAATATTGCAGTGATACATTACAATGGTATTCACAGACCTTTCGTATGCAAGTCCGGTGCCGAAGAGCCTGCGCTCACTGCACGGCATATTATGGCATTTTGATACAATGATCTGCAAGTAGCTATGATGAGCTCCATTGAAATTTCAACCTTATCATCAATTGAGGTATACTACTTATCGTCGCATAAAAATGCTTAGGCTAGCTGTTCACGCAAGTCAAAGACTCGTGGCAAAACTTCAGCCGTCCAAGACGCCTTCACTTCAAGGATTTTTAATTTATTATTATTCTTTATTTAAATTATTCTTCTTTTGTTATTTTCCATTGTCAATATTTTCTCTGACCTAATAATATGTATTAAAACTACTCCTTCCAAAAGGGCAAAATAATTATTTTATTTAATCACCGACCATCCCCGTCATGAACACAAGCCTTGCTGCCAGTGGGCCTAACCCCCTAACCCTTGCCCTATGGCTCTCATCAAATCGCCTCACCTTGAACTGCTGCTGCGTGTGCGGTGCGTGCTGCGCGTGCGGCTGGTGCGGCGCCGGCTCGTACGCGGCGGGGTAGTGCTGGTAGCCGTACGCGTCCGTCGCGTACTCGCCGCGCGGTGACGTCACGCAGTAGTGCCGCCCTAGCTGCTCGAGGGACGCCGAGTCGTACCTGATGAGCGAGAGGGTACAGTACATTGAGGGTACAAGAGGAAAACTTACATTTTTGTTTGTTTGTTTTCAGTGGATAAACTCAAAAATACCGGACTGGTTTCAAAAATCCTCACACCAATAGGATGCTGTATTGTTTCTGAATAACTTGGGATATTTTTATTTAAAAAAATAGGGATCTCTACGAAAACCGATGCAAAGTAAGGGCGGTTACTAGTAGACGATAAACAAGGGGATGAGCCACCATCAGGTGACCATTGCTGGTAGTTGAATATGTTCTATTGGTGGTGGTTGCATATCATCAGTAACACTTTACACGTAACTGATGCGATCACAAAAAGAATGAAAAAGAAGAAAGAAAGAAAGTAAAACGTAGCCTGAAATAGACTGCTACTAAAGGCCACCTTCTTATAAAAAAATCGCCGCACTTATACGATATGAATAATTATCGCAGTAAGAGATAGGTTTTAGGAACTGGCCATAATAATTATGAAAATAATAGATTAAGTGCTTCAATTTATGTGTAGTGAAATAAGAAAGTGATTCAAACCTCTGTTGTAAATGGAGGTTGTGTTGTGAGGGGATGGCGCCCGGCGACGCGCTCCGGGGAGAGGCGCTGCCGCCCCCTTCCACGTACTCCTGGGAAAAATACATTTTCATACTTTAACTCACTATTTGTAATATAAAATTAACAAAGACTTTTAATTATTTCATACTGTCAGTACTGTAACCAATGATGTTGTATGTATAGGAAGGTAGATATGCTGAGAGGGCGTTGAAATTAAGTCAGTCGAATCTGGTCAAGTGTAGTGATTTCATTGTAGACAGTTGATAGCTGCCTTTGAGTGAGGCTGTCTATAGTTGTCACAAAAATGCCGAGTTGTGTTTTGAGATTTTGCAAAAATCATTTCTCCAAATTGAATAATAATGATATAGTTACATACCATAGGTAAATACATAAAACGTTATGTTAAATTTTGTTACTAATATAGAATATTTCTTTTAAAATTGATTAAAATAAAAAATTTAATATGGCACATGCATGCGTCATAGACTAATGTGGCAGAAGTGAAATTAGATAGTGAAGATATTTCGTAAATTGAACCAAATGAAATCTTTATATAATGATTGTTTTAGATTGAATTTAGAATGAATGTTTTAGATTGTTTGTAAAATAAAAACGTTAAATATCCTTTTATCTTTCATTATTTTAAATTTTCCTAGATTTCCAAGTGATGAGCTACTTTTATGTTATTGGGTAAGCATAGTTCAAAAATTTTACAGTGAAGCCAATGCCTACGCTATAAGAGTTATTTTATCAGTAATAAGTGTACACAATATTCTTTTCCTGCAATTTAATCTTTTTTAAATCTTCTAAAGCATGTTGGTTAAATCCTGGATAACTAGAACTATTTTCATGTCACTTCCTTATTACACGAGGGTTGGAGAAAGGCTTCAAAATAAAAATAAATCTAACACATGTATTTTTTCAATTCAATTTTTAAATTATTTTAAAATAAACCTTACATTGTTGTAAACACACTGTGACCTAAACGCGCACTAAGGTCACGCTTTTCAGCGCGTACAGTATCCATTTCTTTGACGTTCGGAAGCCTGTTGGTGAATCAAAAACCGTTAGATTCTCTCCCCTAAAAGTGCAACTAATGTAACTTTGTAATTTTTTCGAAAGTTTATCCCAAATAACTTGTAAAATGTACTGAATGTTCTAAACAAAGCCCAAATCGCGATTTTTTTATTCTTATAAAAGTGTCTTTTACGGGCCAAATTTGTGTAATCCACACTTAAATAAAGGCGCCAGAGATATCGTAATCGCGCAATTTTTAATTATTATATAATTACATACTTTAAGTTATTTGTTTTTGCAATATAATTTCAAAATGTTAAATCACAATAATAATATTATGCCTAATCGGTACTATTTCTTTTATTCCCTTCTGCCTGACTATTCTATGTTATGCTTTGACAATTATGACATGTCATCGCGGATCGAAAACTAAACCTCGAAATGTATGGACATAACATATCTATGGTAAAATATCTTTGACTGTAACTCATTATTTGGACTAAGACTTTTAGTTACTTGTTTATAGTTTTCTAAATCTACTGGTCAAAGTCAATGGTAATGTAATTAGTAAAGCACACCTTATTAACGACCGTTAATATTCTTTCCATAATTCTCAGCTCAGTTATCAAGCAAGTGTCAAAAATTCAGTTATTATTTCTTTGCCTCCTAACTCATTCAAAGCTAACATAATTATGCATAGATTATCGAGCACTGTAAGTAACCAACTTATTACAATATTTTATTTTTAACCGACTTCAAAAAAAGGAGGAAGTTCTCAATTCGACTGTATTTTTTTATGTTTGTTACCTCAGAACTTTGGACTGGGTGAACCGATTTTGATGATTCTTTTTTAATCGAAAGCAGGTGCTTGTCATCATGTAGTCCCACATTAATTTGAGCGAGATCTGACATGTGGTTTTTGAGTAATTTTGAAGTCGGTTATTTTTTGTCAGTAAAATGTAGATTATTATGTTGTGAGCAGACAAACTATCAGACGGGTCACCTGATGGTAAGTAATCACCGCCGTCCATGGACATTATCAACACCAGAGACGTCACCAACGCGTCGCCGACCAAAAAGTAAGCGATAGACCCGCTTCTTGAAGGAGAAAAGAAATAAACACCGATTTGGGAAGTTCGCCATAAGTTACCTGCGCCATGTAAGCGAGCGAGGGCTCCACGAGGTAGGTCGGCTGCGCGGGCTGCGCGGGGTACGCGGCGCCGTAGTGCCCGTACGTGCCGTAGTGCGCCGCGCCCGCACCCCCCATGCCCGCGCCGCCCGCGTACCCGCTCGCCACCGACACCGCCTCCATCACCTGGGGACGACAAAATAAAGTCAGATGTTTTGTTACGTTATAGGAAAACTTAAACGACTCACTTATCGAAAGTCAAAAGTTACAATATTCTTCCCACATAATTATTAAACAGTACATAATTTTTGGACCGAAGTTCCTTATCGCGCGTTGCGAAAGGGGGCTAGACTGAAAAAAATTAAGAGGAAAAAGTTGTAACGACACTTTTTGCCGTCGTAACAACTCGTGCGGCGTCGTTAACCGATTTTAATCTTTGCACACCATGTGCAGTTTGATCCAACTTGAAAGATAGGATAGCTTACATTTCAAAATAAAGAAAAAACTTTTGACAGAACGAAGTCTGTCCGGGCAACTTATATATTATAAAATTAGTTACTGATCTAGAAATCAGTTACTAATCCTAAGGTAACGGCTAATGTCTCGATAGACAGTACCTAACTAATAATCGGTGTTCATTGTATTACATAATATCAATACCATCATCATTAATAAAGTTTATACTATAAAAAAAACATTAACGATCCACTTCTCAGCACGGGTCTCTCTTGCGGAAGCCTAGAGCAAACTCCGCCACGCTGCTACAGTGCGGATCGGTGGAGGCATAGCTATAGTTTTTTTTTATGGAAATATCCGGCAAACGACCTGACGATCCACTTGAAGGTAAGTGGCTATCGTCGCCCATGGACATCAGCAACACCAAAGTCATCCCTGATGCGTTGCCGGCCAAGAAAGAAAGAAGAAAAAGAAAGAACTGGCTCTCGAGCCCCCAGCTGGAATACGACAAGTCGTTTTGCGGCTGACTCATGCTCAAGGGCGGTAGCTATCCAGGACCTGGAAATGTCTATTTACAGAACATTAAACTAGGTATGTAAAAATAGTTCTCACCACATGTTCTCCCGCCCAAGAACCCGCACTAGTATGCCCTGTGTTGCAAGAGGCAATGACATTTATCTGTCACATGGTGGCATGTATGGCAACTTAGTTCGAGGGACCGATAACCGTTGGGAAGAAAGGTCCTAGAATGGAAACCACGCCTCGGTAATAGGACGCCCCCCGACACCTGGTCGACTGACGACCCGAAGAAAACAGCCGACATTCGCTGGATTCAAAAGGCTCAAGATCGGTCAGAGTGGCGCATATTAGGGGAGGCCTATGTCCAACAGTTGACCTTTAATAAAGGCTTGATTGAGGAAAGCAAAAAATAGCGTACACGAAGACCTTACTCACATGAGGATACTTCTGCGAGGGCGCCATGGTGAGGTGGCCCATGTGGTTGTAGTGCGCGGCGGGCGACGACACGTACTGCCCGTACTCCGCGTCTACCGCGCTGCCCACCACCGGGTACTCACCAGCCTGGAATCATACATTATACAACACTTATAGTAAGGAAACTGGACTTTCTATCTTTTTCTTCTCTCTTTCTTAGCCGGGCAATGTATCAGTGATGCCTTTGGTGACGCTGATGTCCATGGACGACGATAGCCGCTTACCATCAGGTGGTACGTCAGCTTGTTTGCCAGCTATTTCCATAAAAAAAAATTAAATGTGTGCAGTTCACACGTAGTAGAAGTGAAACCTTCAAAATTTTGGTATCAAGATAATGAGACGAGTCTAAAATTTAGGGAAGATGATAATTGTAGGTTTTAGTAATTATCATAGTGATGCAAAGTTAGAAATTAAAAATAAAACAGTGGTAACTAACGCCATCTCTTAACATAATATGAAGAGTAAAATGAGCAGCTAACGCCATCTATCCAGCAATAAAACCAATCTTCTATCTTGTTCCTCGCGCCATCTATGAATACAACTTAGCACTTTTTAAAGTAACACAAAGAGAACTACGAACATAAGAAACACTGTATAATGCTTCCTATCTCGTTTTCTCCCACGTTAAATCTTATGAATTTATCGACTTTGAAATCACAACGATGCTAAAGAAGTTTTCACTTCAAAAGTGAAATGCACAATCTTCACAATGAGATCAAAATATTCAAATGCAGTTGCAACAATATTGTTTTATAGCATCTCTGCCATGTATTTCATTTTCATACAATATATTATAAATAATACACCAGGGTTCAAATCCATTTTCGTAAGCCAAAGGTCGTAATAATATTAATGATGAAAAACACAGACGAAAGTATCCACTATGCAAAAAACAAAGCGAATGCGACTTGAAAGTTCTACGTTGATTAGTTTGATTGTCCAACGATTGACAGTTGCCAACTGTCACTTGGGGATGCAAACAATGCATCGATTCGAGCATGTTTGCAAAACATCGATATATTGTTCACTATCGTGAATTATTATAACAGCAACGTACATAAAATAATATGTTAAACTAGTAAAAATAATACCTTATTTATAGTTTATTGCTTTTTATACGTGTACCTTACCAAACTTAACTTTTTGTCGTGAGAATCAAAACTTCGAAATAACATCGATATATCGTTTTTATTATCGTTATAGGAATAATGTTGCTAACTACTCTGTGTATGTGACAATAGAAAGAGTTAAATCAGTAGAATGATAAATTAAACATATTATTTTAAAAAAGTAAATTGATACAAAAATAAATCGGGTGTTTAAGTTAAAAAACAAAATATTTTTTTTCGTGTAATTATTTATTTTTGAGCATGCTGTCCACGAATAGCCGAAAATGGACATTGCCCTTTACACAATCAATATAACAGTAAGTCATGAAAAGAATGATTGATGGATGTACGTATACGTGTTTGTGTCGCAAAACAAAACTGTTTCAATTTGATGTCGTCATTTCAAAACAATAACTTCGTCTAAAATGCTAATGCCAAAAACTGACTATATTTCCCGTAATCATTGTGATTAGTCCCATTCATCGTTCGAAAGATACATATTGCAGCTGCGGGTATAACGCTCGTATCAAATTCTCATTTGCATGAACAATAGCGTGGTATCTCGCGAACTGTATCCAGTGAGTGGAGTACCTTGGCGTTATTACTTGACGCTTATTATGGTGGCAACATTGCTAGCAGGTTCCTTTAATAGATAATGAGGGCCTTAATACATAATCGGCCATATTAATAAACATAGACTAAAGCAAGAGTAACTTTAAAACTTGTCGTAAATAAGATTTAATTAAATTCAGTATTAATAAATATAGAGTAACGAAGAAGTAAGCTACTCCGAGTCTCATCTCAGAATCAAAGTTAGTCCATGTCGCTACATAGTTTAGCGACTGATTAGGCGTGGACTAGGCGTGCATTGACGACATTGACGTTGACTTGACGCATATCAAGAGTACTTCGTTGTTCTAACTAAACGTCATTCACATTGATATTTTCTTTGACCTTTTCTTCTTCATCCCAGTTAACTGAGCGAGCACGTTTTTGGTTCATGTAAATCAATTTTAAATTTAACAAGTAACCATAGCATGAAACAAACTGCGAGGAGCGAAATTAGGCGCTTGAAATTGAAAGCTGATCACGTCGTTTGAAGTTGTCAATCCCAAAATATTGTTGTCACTGTCATTTTAATGCATGAAGTCATTCACTGACTCACTCTTTTTACTTTTAAATTACAAAGGTTGCCATATTTTACTCGCTGAAACCGGACTAAGAAATGTATTGTTAGTTCGACGTTACTCCATATTTATTAATAACATTGCAATTACGAAGTTATTACTTAGTTAATCCAGAATTAACTAGTCCAAGTGTAGCTTCAGATGATGCTTGGATTAAGCGATTTTTATTAATAAGGGTGAATGAGTCCACCGAAACTAAGGTTGTCCACCAAATATTTGTCAAAAAAATACATTGAATCTGCTTCAATTGAAACTTCATCAGAAGAATGATGTTGCTCGTTTCCATTGAAGAAGGTTCACTTATCATCTGATGGTCCGTCTGTTTCTTCATCAGCCCTTCAGGCTATAAAAAGACTGTTATAATACTGTGATTGTTGTTTGTATTGATTGTTATTGTAGAGGTGCGAGTGGAGAGGACCATGAGAGATTGACAGAATTTAAGTCTGAAATGTAAAGTCTGTAAATAAAGTCTGTAATGTATGTATGTAAGTCTTCATTGGTAAAATAAAAAGAAAGCGTTTTGTATTATTCATTCATTAAAATCATTTCCATACAAAAAAAAATACTTGTAACGTTAGCACCACGGTCCATGCTGTGTGACAACTATGTATGTTCCACCGGGCTGATGCCGAGTACTACTGACCCTAATGTGGTAGCGCGGTACTGACCTGCATGGCGAGGTGGTGCTGGTGCGCCAGCGCGGCCGACAGCTCCGCGTCCTCGGTGGACGCGTCCGACCGCGACACGGGGCTGTGCTGCGGACCATACGCGCTCTCCACCGGACCGTTGCTGCAACAACAGATTGCTTACATTGAGTAAGGATGGCAATATGAACTGACAAAAATGTTTACCATAAGAGCCTTCCGACAAAACTCTTTTCCATAAGAGTTCACTCTTCCAAACGTGGCTTTTCTGTACCTAAAGATATTCCCATACATTTTGGAGGTGGCTGATGGCGTGAAAGCTTACGGATAAGAGTTTTGTCAATTATAAACTTAATCATAACGTCATACTTTTAAACAGCCCTTCAAGGGCGTCGCCAAGGGGGGGGCAGGGAGGGGCAGCTGCCCCCCCCCCCTAAAGATTCTAAAAAAATTACCAAATGCAACAATTTTAAGCAACCGAAGTCCTTAACTTGACTTGCTTGATCGATCATTCGCGTACGTCGAAAGTCGAATAATTCACCAATTGCATTCCTAATATTCAGTACGCTCAACTACGATCTGCTCTATACTATTGTTAAAGTTTCATGTGCTCTCGACTATACCTACAATTCATACTTTTCTCATTCTCCATATCAACTTGCTCCACCGCCATCGGCTGGCGACGCCCTTGCAGCCCTTCCATCTTATATAGATGGCGTAGTAAAGTAAGACTAATCCTAGCTAGTTTGCCGTCCTATTTAGTTTCATATTTGCTGTAAGATTGTATCTTTGTAACGGCTTATACGGATTTTCATAACTATCACCAAAATTATGACCTATAATTGCTTCATGATTATGATCTTATAGCTTTTTGGCTGAGAACAGATTTATTGGATTTTTGGTTTACAATAGATGGACTATTGTAAATGCATTAAAGATGATAAATAAATAAAGTATTCCTCTTGAAATACGTGAACTCATATTACCCTGAAAGTGCAACATTTAAGTGACAAAATAAATTCAAGTTAAGAAAACTGATTATCATTTAAACGTCGAGAATAGAGACAATAGATAGAGACGCCTAGAGAGAGAGAGAGAGAGAGAGAGGAGACGTGCAATTCTTATACAGGGAATAGAATCTCTTAATGAGAACACTGGAAGCATGTACTAAGTATAGACATTTTTATGAGAAAAACTGCTCAGAAAATTTGCCATAATCACTGTGTCGAACCGAACAAAGTTAAAGTTTGCCGATCTAATATTATTACAATAACACAATAAGAAAGCACAGCTGACTTAGGCTTTGTATTCTTCTTCGAGGGCATAACATATTTTGTTCTATTCTACAAAACTTCGTACAACAAGACTTCTAAGGTTATACGAGTATTATTAAAAGCTTCTTTATTGCAGGTATTGAAGTGAACAGAGGCGAAGTTGGACAAAAGGATTGAGCGGACAATGGGCGGGAGTTTACAGACGAAGCCTTAAACTTGCTTTTATGCTATATCAAGAATTAGTAATTCAAATTTAATAATTTAGCAACCGATCAAATTGATGTTTTCTACAACCCTTAAGTTCTGAATTCACAATGAATAACATTTTATCACTATGTTCTTTTCTGTCCTTTTCTCACTATTTTTAAACCAATGCCCTCTTCTCAGAATCGATAGTGGATTACAGAAAGTGAAAATGCTTGCTTTTAATGCGTAGACAAAGTAACAAATGTACGCGTAAAATTTACCAAAATCAAAGTAGTGCGATCATGATCTATGTCGTGAGCATTCAATTGTAAACCTGCCCCTACTTATTGTCAACCCCTGGTTGCGAGTCAGTCGCTGTGACTCGCTATTAATATGTGTCTGCTCACTGCTCACCCGCTCACTGATGTCTATGCTGACTGATAAATGTTGCTTTCAGCGCCGTGTTGACGTCATATCGATGATCTCTTCGGAAGTGTTTCACGCTCGTCAGTCTTTGTCAATCGGAACATTTTGTCGAATGATTAATAACTGTGAATGAAGTAAAGGAGCCTTGATTGCTTATTTATACGGACGCATCGCGGGGACTTCCGTTTCACCCAAAAAAACAAGATGGTCTTACATGTCTTACTGCCAACAACTATCCTAAACCCATGGGATGTTTTAATAATTATTTATTGTTTGTGTTAATTATATGTGGCCACTCTCTTCGTCTTCTCTTCTTCTCCACATCACTTTGGGTTATATGTCCCTCAAAAATTTTGGCAGATGTTAAATACTAGGATCGCACAAACATCGTGGAGGTAACCTCTAACCGTTTCCTGCTAGTTCTACTAATGCAAATGAAACCGAGCTCCCACGGGGCAATCTTCATTATAGAGATAATGGATAGCTTTAAGCTCCTGCCACTCTAGTCTAATATGATACACTTTGCCTTTATTTGTAAATAGCTCATATACGTCGTCAAATTATTTTATATGCCTTTAAATGAGAATATTGAACTGTCTTCACTAACAACATATTGAATGTGAGATCCTACATTGTTCGAATATTACGTATACGTAACAATTACTTGATGCGCATAATTTAGAAGATTTCAGGGATGTTTACAAAACCTGTTTTATGTATCTACTCTGCTGTATATAAATGTATATACAGTGGTAATTGCGTTCAGTTGGCACACAATAGTTGCTCGGCTTCCTACAAACATTCACCAACTGTTTGCCCGCAGTCCAACAACTCAAGCATGTCACAGTCAAGTACACATTTATCAGCTAATCAAATGTACATACAACTATAGTTACTACCTACTGTACTACTTTTACTTAACAGTAGTTTGAATCTTGACATATAAAATATAGTCTGGATTTCTATCCTACTACGTAATATTATTAATGTGAAAGCTGGTATGTTTGTTGCTCAATTTTGGTGGAATTAACACAGGTAGTTGACAACTTTTCATTAGTCCGAAATATTGTCATTCTCAAAGTCACACTAGAATCCTTGGAAAAGTTGCAAATAATTAATAGGTATCGTCGTATATTTTATGATACTTATGATATGATAAACGATAGCGTTATGATAGATATAACAGAGGCAGTAAAGCCAAAACTGTTGGTACATTAATTTTCGTTTGAAATTTGTATATCCTCGACGACGCACGTCCCCTGACTAATCTCGCAAAACTACTCGGAGCATATTTTTCGTAAACGTCACGATTACACAGGAGTGTCCATTAAAATGAAATTAAGTAATTACTCGTTCGTCGTGCATCACATGCACTCTGACGAAAACGGGTCAGCTTCCAGCAGGCAGCAAGCAATTAACGTGCCACAGAACATTTTATGTAGTTTAAAACCTTAATCACATCGTATCTTAATGACATGCGTTTACACACGTGGACGTGTAGAAATATTTATGTACTTTCCGCATTTACATAAGAACTTAAAATCGTTAAAATAAGATCAAAGCATGTAAAGTAGATCGTTAAAGATTTCTAAAAGTAATCTTTAAAGATAAATAAAGTTTAGTAAAAGTTGAATTATAGTGGCAGCGGTGGGATCTCATATCAATATCGTAAGGCATTGACTGATGCTAATTTGCTTTATAATGTTTTTTTAAAAGCAGGTAGGGTCGTAATAGAACCGCATGTATCAACTTTTTGCGCTTCGAACTAAGATCCTGGTTTCCTCAATTTCAGTTAAGCCACGCACTTCGCTTGAGTAAATGTGATATTATGCACGGGTCCATCAGCATATAAGTACACAAATTTTCTTCATCGTTTTTAGTGCTCCATTGTATCATAATCGCCGTATTGGGGCGGCTTAGAATACTAACCCCAATCCCACGCCGGATGGGTGTCGTAAAAGGCGACTAAATCCGGCCCGCTGGTGGTAGGACCCCCGAGGAATTATATTAGTAATATTGATTTTAATTATTAATTAATACCATTATTATTATTATTATTTCTCCGTGGGGTTCGCCTGGATAGCTACCACCCTTGAGCATGAGTCAGCCGCCAAACGACTCGTCGTGTTCCGGCTGGGGGCTTGAGAGCCAGTTCTTTCTTTCTTTTTCTTCTCTCTTTCTTGGCCGGCAACGCATCGGTGATGCCTTTGGTGTTGCTGATGTCCATGGGCGACGATAGCCACTCACCATCAGGTGGATCGTCAGCTCGTTTGCGGGCTATTTCCATAAAAAAAATGTTCCTATTAACTCTTATCGTAATCGCTCATTTCGTTTCGTGGTATTTATCTGTGGCTACTGTATCTGAATACTGGTTTAAGACTATCGCTGCATAATTTGTTGTTTGACATCACGTGTTTAGGATAATGTTTGTTAACTAACTAATAACTGTTACTCTATAATAATTTTTACTGTTTATCACGAGACGTAAATTAATCATCATCAACAAACCATTTATATCTGCGTGCTGCGTGCTCAGTAAAGGGAGGTTTTTGGGGTGGTGGAAAGAGGTAGGGTTTATACATTAAATAAGATTATGGAGAACTGTCGGATATGCATGATTGTAGATATCTTCCTCTATAATGAAACGATTCACCACAACAATATCCAGTACCCAATAAACCAACGCGGTATATCCAATAGTAGGTCGTAAATATATTAAGCAAGGACACCCGTACACGCATCCAAATCCCATTATCCCTCGCAGCTTAACCTCTAATCCCCGCTCATCAGTTATTCTAACGGATGTATTAATCAAAACACGAGCCAAGCCTATTGATTTAATTGGTCAAAATTAAACCATGAGCACTTAATCAAGGGACTTAAGCTTTTGTACAACATCTTTTTTATTTCAATTGTTTGGAAATCAATATTTTATTATTTTAAAGATAATGTCCTCCTTAATCAAAGTTACTTCTATATTGACTGGTAACTGTTTGTATGCGGGTGACTACTTAAAGGTAAAGCTTGCCAGGCAATTACATTAAAAAGGACCACGATCCCAAAGGGGTTGTAAATGTAAGCACACGAGTGTTACAAAGCACGCGCGCGGGGCGATAAAACTATTGATACATCGTGTGACATAATTTCAATTGAATACATCAATCAACCTCCACGCTATCGGTTGCTTGTTTACACTTGTCTACTTGACTGCCTTAAATAATGTCACATCAACAATGAATTGTCGGCGGGGCGATTTGTTTTTTGTCGTTCCAACCGTGAATACACTATATAAAATGTTGTCTATTCTGTATTCGAGGGAACGCGAAATTGTATGTATATGAATCAATATCTGGATGATCGAGCTTTGCACGGTATTTTGATATTGCTTAACAACGCCATCTACTGAAGTAGCTCTGTATCATTAAAGCATTTAGTTGCTCCCAATAATAATAGTACGAGTGTTATTACACGCCAATTGATGTCAGGAAGAGTCAATGATATTGTAGCAGTTTTTCATTGCCTGAAAACAAGGATAAAACGACATTTTTTAAAAATGAAACCTAGCTAGATCGATTTATCGCCCCCGAAACCCCCTGCATACTAAATTTCATAAAAATCTTGGGCGCCATATCTGAGATTCCGAGATCATACATATAAATATACAAGAATTGCTCGTTTATGTCGAAATATATAGCAAAATTTTACTTGAACAAATAGCTTAAACTACTAATCTACTTTACCACAATAAGATGGTTTTGTTTTTAATGTATGTATGTGTGTGTGTAATGTGTATAATAAATTAGAACCTTCTTGATTACAAGTTTTTATAATATAGGTACCTAACTGACCGACGTCAATTAATGCATACTAAATCAACAAAGGGGTATCTATCTATATCACTTGGGCTGGATTTCGTTTTAAATACAAACAAATCGATCACACGGGTGTTGACTTAAAATATTTAGTTTAAGCCGAAACAAAAGAGAATGTTTACAGCTACCGTATGGTTGTTAAAGTTTATCGTTTTGTTGGTTTGACCGGCCAAGACTGGAGGGTGAACGATTAGATAAATGTTCTGCTTAATTTGTTCATACTTTTGGTTTTATACCTGTAACCTAGAACAAAGTTGAACAAATAAACAACTAACCGACCATTGTTGTTTCCTTGAGCCACTATTCCATGTCACACTAACGAAGCATGAATGGGATGAACCCTTTCCCCTGACGGGGGGGGGGGGTTCATGTAGCGTGACATTGTGTGACAAGGGGTGGGAGGGGGTCCTCAATTTCGTGACGTGATAGGTAAATATTAAAAACATGGAAATGGAAATAAAACTTATTTCGGAACTGCTGTTTTAATTTCATAATTTCTAGGTGTTAAATTTCATAATACAAGAAACAGATCTACAGAAATTAATCAAGAGTAAATTATTAACTAACTACGTAAGTATAATAAAGAAAAACTGCACGAACTGAGTTGCCAAGAAATCCAGAATGCCACCCAATAAATTTTTTTTTATCCTTAGCTTACTGCTAACATTACAGGATAAACTAAAGGCTAACATTTCACCTAATTCGTAAGAGTAGTTAACTAAAATAACAATCAAATATTACATTTATCAATCCTGCCATTGCAAGATATAAACGAACTGATTGGGTACGCAGCGGCTACACATAGCCCTACAGTGGGACCTGTGGGACATAATTGCTCTTACAACCTCTTCAATCGAATAAGATTTCGCATCTACCTATGTGTACGGTATATCACCTCATCACAATACCACATGAGTAACACGTTGTATCCACCTTCCACAGGTACTCGGTAATCGATCGCACATTGATAAAATCGCATGATTGCATCGCTCGCGACTCGCGAGTCGCTAATGGTCTTCGCAATTGTGGATCTAATCACGATATGGTAATGTATTGTTTGGTTGATGAGAATGTTGTACTGATTTTGCCTATTCTTAACATTATGACGTAAACTTTATAACGTTCGTATATAACCATCGGTGTTTCCTTGTTACCATCCAAACCCTAAGGGACTTTGCTGTTTGAAGCCAAAACACTATTCATATGTTTTTTTGTCAGGACGGTTATTCAGAATTGTATTGCATGTACGAGCCGCGAGTGTTTAAGCGTTTATTATTTTTATTATTATTGCATTTATTTATGGGCTAATTGTTTAAAAGAGTTAATGTTACTAAATACTAACAGCACAAAATACGGGACACGGGACTACCTTGACCAAAGTCCTAAACGAAACTGCACGATTCAACTTGAACTTGAGGTGACTTGAGTTGAGAATTGTTGTGTAAAGTATGCAAAACTGTTGATAAAGAAACTTACTTCTGTTCTGTTACAAAAGTAGCGCGCGGACAAGTTGGCGCAGAACAGAACTAGGCAAAGATATTTAAGTAATAGTTCTTAACTTTGTTAATTAAAAACAAAATACTAGGAGTACCAGAACAATTCTTACTAGGTACATGTCTAATTGAAAAATGAAACGATTTATTATCTCTACCTTTCCTCTCCCTCTCTCGCTCCATCTTTACCCCTCTCGCTCCCTCATTAGTGGGGCATCCCTATGCCACTGGTCAAAAGTGATGTGCGCAATAAGTACGTTAATTCTTTCTTTGAAGTAGGTACTTGTAAATGTTTACAATACTTATTTATCAACATTGACAGACGTCAGGAACGCAGTGGCCAATTATTAAACCATAGCAACATTGGTTTGAACAACACGAGCAGCCTCCAACCGGCCGGTAAGGCCAAACAGAGACGGGGAGTGGGCTATTACTCGGTGCCGAAAAGGTCACCACACACCTGGTAATTTATTCTCATTACTTACTGAATACAAACAAACAAACAAACGTGTCAAATCAAATCAAATCATTTTTATTGCAAGAATGTAGTTTTACATAGATGTTAAAAATATGAAAGACCAATACATTCAACCACGTATGGTATGCAATAGTGTCAATAATTATACAGAAACACTAAATAATTTTTAAATTATTAAAATTAACAACGTTATATAATATTATACAATTTTCCCATGAAATTATTTATGAAATCATTTTATATTTAATTAGTATCAATGTAAAAAAAATATCTCAATTTTAAAATGTTAAAATTTTAATAATAATATAATTTAAAATGTCAAAATGATTTAAAAAATTACAAAAAAAAAAAACAAATTACAGACACAAATATGTCCAGGAACAAATATTTAAGACGCCCAAAATAATGTGTCTGTCTCAGTCGGTAATCGAACCCCGCCTCATGGCAGACAGGGCCACCGACCATTGGCGGTCATCGAACCTATAATACAGTGTCGAGATTATCACTGCAAGCCGCAACCCAGCCCGCAGTCAGTGTGCACCGGACGCAACAATTATCTGCTATTAATCCACTCTCTAGTTACAACACGTTGCTGTGCAAATAGCGTTGCATTACTGTACCTACAATGAGTACACTGGTCACTGGGTACTCCTGACCAAATGCCGTTGAGTACCTACCATGGATATGGGGCCATGCATAAATTACGTCACACTAATTTCATGACTTTTTCACCCTTCCCCCCCTCCTTGTCACAGCTGGTCACATTTGTGAGACCTCCCCCCCCCCCAGTGTGACGTCACATATTATGAAATTTTACACCTAAAAATTATTAAATTAAAACAGCAGTTCCGAAATAAGTTTCATTTCCATTAATTGTTTTTCAATATTTAACTATACATAACAATTATTCGATTTTGAAATGTGAGGTCACGAAATTTATTTATTTATTTATTTATTTATTTATTTCATAGACAATTTTAATGTAAACATTACAGATCTTAAATCTAATGCGTTTACAACGTCTCCACGTATCGCTTGACTGTTCTGCGAAAAACAGGACAAATTTAGGACACCCTCCCACCCCTTGTCACACAGTGTCACACTACATCGAACCCCCCCCCCTCCCCCCTAACGTGTGACGTAATTTATGGATGGCCCCTATGGAAACTGAATGTAGGACATGTAGCTACATCAGTACCATTGAGCTTGTTCAAAGTTTTATTTGTCTCTGTTAGCGTTAGGGGTTTGGTTAATAACTAATAAATAACTAAAAAATTAACTTCATGGAAGTACCTAGGGTAGGTATCACTTTCACAATACTACTTTGACCCTTTACTTGTCCACAATCTGTATGAAAAAAGATACAGACACATAAATAAAGTCAAATAATAAACAACAACAATGATGCTATAAACGCCAAAATGCGGGGATTCATTTGCACTAAAATAGAATCATGAGAGCCTATCCAGCATATTTATATAATAGAGATCTGTCACAAATAGGTCTGCCTTGGTAGCGCTAGGCTGAGGCACGCGCCTTTCGCCTCATTATGATGAGACTAGCGCTATGCCACTAGCTCACACCAATGTTATTTGTATGAGAAAATATTTCGTTTCTCCGAGTATTGAAAGTGTAGACTGCGAGAAATTTGTTTCTAAATCATGAACTTTCTTGGTTCACAACTTTTTATCCACGGGCGACGATTTTAAATTATTATTAGATGTTCAAGTTGATTGATCACATTATTTTTACTATTACCCGTTTTGCCCAAAAGCCTTACACCCGTTTTAAGCACCCCATTAGGACAAAACGGGTAATTTCAATATTTTAGTTTTTTTTTTTATATTTCTCATTTATGATAGAGATTTTTTAACCGACTTCAAAAAAAGGAGGACGTTCTCAATTCGACTTTTTTTTTTTTTTTTTAATATTTGTTACCTCAGAACTTTCTACTGGGTGAACCGATTTTGATGATTGTTTTTTACACGAAAGCTGGTGCTTGTCATGTGGTCCCACTTAAATTTTATTGAGATCTGACAGTGGCATCTATGAGAAAATCATATAAGTCTTAAATTTGAATTAAATATGTGCGCGACAAATGGACGAATAACTCAATATCACACCAACCAAATTCGATGATTCTTTTTTTAATCGAAAGCAGGTGCTTGTCATGTGGTCTCACATATAAATAAATAAATAAATATGAATGAGATCTGACAAGTAGTTTTTGAGTAATGTTATTTTTTGTTAGTAAAATTTAGATTATTGAGTTTGAGACTGATTTGTTAAAGTTCAATAAGTAGGGAATTATGATAGTTAAAGTAAAGGTTAAGAAATATATTAAAAACCTGTTTATTTTTCATCTAACCTTAGCGTATATTAGGGTCATATTGGGATGAACTTCCCTAGGTATTAGTAGATTGTCACTGAAACTAAATAAAGAAAACTCCTCGTTCACGGGCTAATTTCACGCTAGACCCTTGTACGTCACAAACTGAAATTATAACTGGCACGTGTTGATTAGGGTATCGTAAGCGGTTTAAATTAACCCTGCGTCGCCAGCTAATTGTAGACTTTGAGACTATTTCAACTTTACGCTGAAACTATGTAAGTGTTTATTACCTGTGGTAAAGGTTTCATGCGTGAATATTACGGGTATAAGTCATAACTTACCATTACCTGTATGTAAGAACCATAAAATTCCACTTCAATTCCACTGAGCAGGTAGCGATGTGTCAGATTACGAATGTACAGCTCAATGGCTCAAAAAATGATTTCTCGCAATATAGTCCAGAGTTCGAATCCACGCATCTCTAATTATATCTTACACCGGTGATAAAGCCCGAGAGTTCTCAATGGTGTGGAAACTCTTAATATTCCGTACTTAGCCGTAGTAAGAAAAGTACTTGGATCGGGATTGGGACATTTCGACGGACGACGGGTGCAAAGTTATCTGCAATATAGCTGTTTTGTATTTAACAAAATATATAATAATACTACGTGGTTTTACTTTGCACCCGTTGATTTATGATTAACAACAAGTTTCAGGGACCTCTCCAACTAGTTTGTTGTGAGTAAGTCCATTTAGACGCACGTCATATTTGCTATCGTCAATAAGATTGTTGCTTGCTTGCAGCTTGCTAGCAGTTTGCTTGCATCTTGCGTATTAAAAGTACAAAATCTGTCTACGGAGCGGCATCGTCGAGATAAATCTTTGTACTATAATAATTCTTCCCTAGAAAGCCTTCTTCTTAAATACATTAAAACTGAAAGCAATAACTTAAATAGGCTCAAGTGCATTTGGCAAACGGTCCTTGTCATCCATATTGCTAAAGAAATTCAAATAACTCCTGTTGGCCTTCCTGCATTAAATGTACCCGCACTATGAATGGACTTGGAATTATGTTCGATAAAGTGTCTACAACCGTCAACCACGGTTTACGTGGACGATCAAACAAACCCCTCGCATTCCACGCTACCAGAAATCAGTCCGTATTAATATATACAATTTCTACATTCTCGCAGAGAAATTCTTTCCCTATAAACATAACATAGCCCACGCGATATTTAAAACTGTAAGAAGAAAAATAAACAGGCTGAAATAATTTCAGCATTCTTCTTTGAAAGCAATAACAAACTTTTAGTGTTAAGCGGCTTGAATAAATCATGATCGCTTGAAGCACGAGAGGTATTTTTTTCTCGTGCTGACAAAATATTCTTGGTGGAAGGGAATTTTTATAATACACAAGATTAAGTAAAAACTTGCTGTTTCACTCGGCTGCGTTTACATTAAGAAAATTCATGAGCTCCCCCTTAGGCCCTTATAATTTTTCTTAGAAACTGTTCATTATGCATGCCCCTATTGTTAATACGTATATTAATTATACTATGTACATTGCACCTACAGTGTACACAAAGACACATTGAAACTGACTGTACAAACATTACTCACTCAACATGCAATAATATTTCAACAACAAATAGATACTTTGAACAAAATAATGTTCATGACGGACGCTAGGACATGACGAAACCACAATATAGGAAGTGACGAAACTAACACAGTTACGTTTCGAGTACGGAACCCTAAAATGGAATCAATTAGATGTATCGAATTTTGCACAAACAGAAAATATCCTCCTCTACACAATATATAAGTTTCTATAGGTAATCTTATACGAGAAATCAAATTGAATCTATATCAGAACGTACCTAGTTACACACATCTACATCGCAGCACGTGAAATCCCAATTCCCATCTCATTCCAATCAACCGGAAAACCGAAAAGTTCCCGAGTACGTTCATTCACTGTGAATGAAATCTAATTTGAAACCAATTGCGTATCCATAACAAACTTTTTAAAATAAGTTATCCGTGTTATCACACTCCGTACTCCGACCAAATTATCTCGACTTAATTTACTTTTAAAGCATGTCTTTCTACCTACTTTAATCCCATGGATTATACATTAGGTACTTAATAAACGTCCTCTAAGATGAATATTTGGTATCATACTTTCTATAAGGTTCTGCTATTCGCAAATACTGGGATATCTTTATGCTTCAAGTGAACAATGCCATGTGTGACCGTCGACACGAGATAATAACCACATAATTATATCCGAGGCCTTTCGACACTCAAGGACTACATTGTCTGCGCGGATCCCGCTAATTCTACAATATAATATTGGCAATTGGCACAACTCAGCTTCCCGCGAGGAATTGATATTAGGAGATCTTAAGCTTTTGTCTTCAGTCTCTGAAGGATTAGTTACATTATAAAAGATATTTATTATTCAATTGTTACAATACTCTTTACTTCAATTTATGATCGTTTTAATATCCACCAGATTTACATAAATTGAGCAAAATTTAAGGCTTTTAATCAACGCGTTCGAGACAGAAGGGTCGGATCTTAAATGTACGAATACATTATATTTTCGTACTTACAGTATTTTGTTCTCTATAAATAAACATAAACAACATCGTCGATGGATACACCATCCATCGACAGTTCGACGCTACGCATCATAGAAAAGAAAAGCTAATACTGAGCAAAAAGTGATACTTTGCAAATGGTATATTTGAAACCTGATTTTATCGTTTTATTTTCATAATAATCTTATCCGATTACGGGTTGCCCGCAACATCAATCAATGTTATTTTTAGGTGTCGTTTATCTTTCAAATTTATTACCCCTATCGAGTTTCCGTGCGATTTAATAATACTCTTTAAGGAATATCTGATTTGGATATCTATACCTGGGGATTTACGTACGAAACGTACGAAAATTTAAAATCAAATCCTATTGAAGACCCGTTGAAAATTTTGAAAGACATAATTATAATACTAGACGTAATGCCTTATTATTCAATGTAGTGTTCATCATATTTCACGACACACATGATAAAGCACGTGCCCAAGTCGACGACTACACTCCAAAGTTGAAAGTAAAGCGATAACGTTACGTACGCCGCTGTATCCGCACTTATTACACGCTTCCATCCATTATCCAATATTTTTCTATGCGACTGAAACATTTTTCATTGCGAAAGTCAGACATTTTGCAGCTTATTTATACGATAACTTGTTACTTGTGGGAGATTCCCTTGATTCCAAAACAGTCGGTTGTAACGTGGAAACTTGGCACACATCCACGAATCTTCCGAAACTTGAGCACTCAATCTACCGATTTACCATTTGCTGCCGGAGGAAAAAGTGAATGAACCTCCGCGTAGTTGTTCATCGCGCCCATTTACTACACGAAGTAAACAAGTTTTGTTTTTCGATTAATGCCCATCTAACCTTCAACTTCTGCAGTAATCGATACACTTGCTTACTTAAGTACAGCTATTATGGCTTTGATTACGTCGCGTCGGAACGTAGTGCAAAACAAGTTACAAAATCCTTCAAATCCATTCTTTAGTCTGCTTGACTAACGTCATAAAAGGTCTGTCAATGCATTGTCTTTTCACGTCGTGCAGACTCTGAAATATTCCGATCCTCCTCGCTTTAGCAACTATCTATTTGCACAGTTGGTCGTGCTCAATTTCCATTTGCAAATTTGTCTACTGCAATTTTGGTAATTGAATCCGAGATTCAATTAATTAAATGGATAAGTCGTAACTCTCTTCCGAAATCATTAATGTTAGGATTACGTTATTAAATTAAGTGGATTTCAAATATCCACCCTTCGCAAAATCGTTAACGTTTGGGCTTCGTATTTAATGGATTCCTAATATGTAGTTTAACCTGGATTACCTGAAGTGCGTAACTTAAAAAAACTTTTGAGAATTTCCAGGGTCATATCTAATGTGAAATAACGTCTAGAAAACTTTCTTTATAGAAACGATAAATTTCTCAACATCTGGTGCTCTCGGTTGAATCTGCCGAGAATACTTCTACGTTAAATCTTACTAACAGTCCTAAATTTCCTATTTCTGTTCCAGACAGCAAAAATATGGCCAGCTAAATAAATGTTTCACGCAGGGCGACATTTGTCATGGCTAAGCTTGGCACTGGTCACCTTTTGTCTCTCCGTCACTATTTTACTTTGATATGGGTCCCATTACATTTGATTATTTCGCACGGAGGACTTGAAATCTCTTTAGTTCTTCCTTAGCTTTTGTGTGATTTTTTAGACATTCATTGTAGAGCACGGGTAACATCCATGACAATAGCGAGTTACTTTGGCTTTAACGCTGTGCAATCTTCGTTGAAAGCTTTTTATATAATGGGTTAGTGGCTAGTGCAAAGAGTTTGCACATAAGTTATATTTGCATAATTCATTTGAACTGGTGCCTTACTCGTAATTACTCTTTTGAAATCCATTACCTACAACATGTGTGAGATTTTCCAACCTTCCAGCGTAAGCTTTTCCTTCTCACCTTGATACAAGCTTTAGTTAAGTCCATGAGACAAAAAGTTAAGACGATGCTTACTTGGAAAAACTAATCAGTTTTAGTATACCTACATGACATGTGAAAGCCGTAAATATTCGTCAAAGGAAAACCATTTAAGAAAACAAACGGCGGCGCGGGCGACCTCTCCTTAACACACCAAATCACATTTTTAGATGGTTTGTACACAGGCTGACTACAAAGACGACGGGGACAAAGCCCTGCAAGCTTTTAAGTACAACGCTCATTGTATATTACACAAGCGTTGAATCTAAATCCCGATGAAATCTCCAAATCCCTAGGCTTTAGTAGTTCGCCAATCAGATGCTACACCGAAACGGGTGTCAACACTGCCAACATTGCGTATCGAGTTATCATCATAACTTCGTACTCGTTTGGTTATGTAAATAGTTAGCTGACTGCGTAACGAAGCAAATATGTCTAAAGTGACAAATATCCGTGTCAGATTCCATTCAGAGTTCCGTGAGCTGGGAAACCTGTCAACAATTCTGTGAAAGAATTCACAAAATTGATACAAAAGACAAAAGATTAAAGGAAAAGGAGTGACCGTACGTAGTTACGTACTATAAGGGACCGATCGAATCAATCGAACATAACTCAGTGCTTATTGTATTCTAATATGTTTAGGAATGCTGTACTACTACTCATCATACTACGATTACACGCAATATGCTCGCAGCTGTGGCCTTGAATGATTTTTTTGCACTAGTATAAGTCATATCATTCACGGTGATGTTAATGATGTAACGAGGCGAGGAGTGTAAATCCATAGATCAGCCAGTGACCAGCGGGCCTATTATGAACTTTTATAAAACCATTCTTGTTCCAGGCAATTCATTTATCGGGCTTGGAACGACGTATGATTGGCTAAAAAGTGTCACGTGACCGCTTTGGTAATACGAATTTGACGTTTATACTGGAACATGCCTGGAATTAAGAGTTCATAATAGACCTGCAGTAAATAAATTTGAACAGCTCCGACCGCTAGAAGCCAGGAGCCGTTGCACATTATCGATGTGTTCAGGCTTTAACCCCGCACGTAGCTACTACGACACTTGTTTATTGCTTAACGCGCTTTGAATCTAAATAGACGCTGAGTATTACATTCTCCTAATACTTTAATGCATGTCGTTTGAGTAGTAACCTTTTATTAGCCGAACCAATCTTTCTTCAATATGAATATTATAAGAGAGAGCGACTTCTAAATGTCTAATGTTTAAGAGATAGTGCTGGTTTTGACGTTTATTTTTTTTTATTTTTTTAATGATTTAACTTAAGTAATAAAACTAAATATTGGGCAAGTGCGTGTCAGGCCACGCGCAATGTAGGGTTCCAATGTAGTAAGTTTATCGACTATTACTAATTAACTACTTATGCTAACATAGCCGTGATAGTTTTTCTTGTATATTCATGATATAACCTATTTTTGAGAATTTTTAGGGTTCCGTAGGCGAATGGCAAAAAACGGAACCCTTATGGATTCGTCATGTCTGTCTGTCTGTCTGTCTGTCCGTCCGTATGTCACAGCCACTTTTTTCCGAAACTATAAGAGCTATACCACTGAAACTTGGTAGGTAGATGTATTCTGTGAACCGCATTAAGATTTTCACACAAAAATAGAAAAAAAGCAATAAATTTTGGGGGTTCCCCATACTTAGAACTGAAACTCAAAAATGTTTTTTTCATCAAACCCATACGTGTGGGGTATCTATGGATAGGTCTTCAAAAATGATATTGAGGTTTCTAATATCATTTTTTTCTAAACTGAATAGTTTGCGCGAGAGACACTTCCAAAGTGGTAAATGTGTCCCCCCCCCCCGTAACTTCTAAAATAAGGGAATGATAAAACTAAAAAAATTATAAAAAATATATGATGTACATTACCAAGCAAACTTCCAACGAAAATTGGTTTGAATGAGATTTAGTAAGTAGTTTTTTTTAATACGTCATAAATCGTAAACCGCAAAAAACATTGATCAAAGTTACAACGAACTACAAGAACTTTTATATTATGTTACTTGCTGCTACGGAACCCTTCATGAGCGAGTCCGACTCGCACTCGGCCGCTTTTTTTCATTTGTCCACCTCCAACCGTTTAGCCGGCAGGGGGGGACACTTGACTATAAGCAAAATTAGCACATTGAAGCCAAATATTTCGCAATCGAACCCCTAAATCCAAAGATGGTCTTAGGAGACCCATAATATTTTTGAAAGACATTTTCAACAATACCCCACACTATAGGGTACGCAACGAAAAAAAATTCATCCTCACATGTACCTGTAAGGGAGGTACCTACCGACGGACGGGCGGACGGACGAATATGACAAAACTATAAGGGTTCCTATTTTACTTCGGAACCCTAAACCCTAAAAACAGGGAACCAATCCGCATGTTTATCCATTAGTTTATCCCACTTGAAAACACGAAAGCTTCGCGAAGAAACACTTAAACTGTTCACCACCGGGACAATTTAAAGTGAGGTAAACATCGGTTAAATTGGTAAAACAGTGAGCCAAAAGCCGCATTTCGCCGATGCGGTGATTGTTCCCGCGCCGCGCCGCACCGCAACCCGCAAGCACTTGTTTAACGGAGCCGCGAACATCGCCGGCTTTTAGATGAAACGTTACACACTTTATTTGCCGAAATAGTCAAAGAATTCTCATTGTAGTGTAGTGTTTTTTAACCGACTTCAAAAAAGGAGGAGGTATTCAATTCGACTGTATTTTTTATGTTTGTTACCTCAGAACTTTCGAGTGTCGGGTCCCACTTAAATTTGAGCTAGATTTTACAAGTACTTTTTGAGTTATTTTGAAGTCGGTTATTTTTTCTTGGTAAAATTCCGATCACATCCATATAAATCTTTATAACCCCCACAAAAAGAGGGGTGTTACTTAACGTGTCTGTGTGTCTGTCTGAGGCATCGTAAATCGTAATCGTATTTAGTAAACGAATGGACTGATTATGATGCGTTTTTCTTTTGTTTGAAAACTGACAAGCACGAGATGATAGCGAGATGTTACCTATATTTGGTGAAAGTAACTCTGTTGGGGATTTTCTAAATTTTAAAATTTACAATTATGTTTATAAGCAATTCAAACGTACTTTAATAAAACTACTGCATGTATCTATAAATCTATATGCTTAAATATAAAATGATGCTGGACAAGAGATTCACTATCCTGAGTAAAGACCTACTTCACTATCCTGAGTAATTAGCTGACGATCCACCTGATGGTGACTAACCACCGCCAAGAGAGAGAAAGGAAGAACTGCTACCAAGCCCTCAGCTGGAACACCGTGAGTTATATATATGTTACCGGCAAAACCCGATTTCAGGTTAAACTAGTTTGGCGGGATACGATTAGGCAAAACTAGTTTCTCGTCAATAATTTTGGCTTATGTTTAACTTACCACCAAATAAATCATTGTTAACCCAAAAGTAGTAAATGATCACCAAAATTAAAACAGCATTTTAATGTAAAATTATAACCAAAGATGGTAATTCATTTTTTGATTCACAAACAGGCTTCCGAACGTCTCCGGCGCTGCAGGAAGTGCAGCCCCTCCGCCCTTGCGTAACAAACTGCAGGCACTCCATGCTCGCCTACGCAGCTTCGGCTTTTTGGTCGCCTACGGCGACCAGCCTCAGCGGGGGTTGCTCTCCCTCCGCGCCTCCGGGGTTTACATTCACTCTAGGGGTAGGGCAGACTAGTACCACGTGGGGTCGGGGTTGACTAAGTCGGTTTTGTAACCATTTCGACCTACATCTGGAAATTAAAAGAATCCAAAAGAAACAATATATACGCGAGCAGTTAATTTGGTGATCATTTACTACATTTGGTGTACGAATACAATTTGAAGTGCAGTCGTGACTAAAATAGCTGTAATTTAAGAGGTTTAAAGCACAAAGATTTGTCGAATAAATATAAATCCGTAACAATTCGGTTCTAATCAGTTTTAGACTGACGAAAAACTAGTTTTGCCTAGTTCTGGCCTAGGCCAAACTAGTTTGACCTGAAATCGGGTTTTGCCGGTAACATATACACATACGTAACACGAAGAGATAACATTTCACTTATGATGCTCGCCTAGTTAAAAGTTAACAATCTAATGCTATTAACGTCTTAAAGCTGCACTCAGAGTCAACGGTAACTTAAATCGCGTTAAGTGAATCTGAGTGTGGTCGTTAGTGCATTATTTTAAGTATTTATCCTGTGGTAAATTCATTTTGTCGACGCGGTGATGTTATTACCACAAATACTTGTTTTATGTAACCGCTAACACGGAACAGAATATAAAATATTGATTTATCTTTAGATAATCATCTATACTAATATTATAAAGAGGAAAGATTTGATTTTTTTTGCATTGAATAGGCTCCGAAACTACTGAACCGATTTGAAAAATTCTTTCACTGTCGGGAAGCCTGTCTATCTCCGGGTGACATAGGCTATATTTTATTTTCAAAAAAATTAGGAATCCTTAATAAAACTCCAATACTGTAACCAAAGGTGTAAAAAAATAAGAAAACCGAAGCAAATCGAAGGCGGTTACTCGTATTTCTATAAATTTAATTAAGTCAATGCTGCAGCCCATTTCGAAAATAGCACAGCATTCATTGATGTGATACGAGCCCAGATAGCTAGTTTTCAGTGCGTCTTATTTTGTTATATTATTTGAGCAATAAACGCCTAATCTGGATGCCACGTCGATTTATTCACCAAATCTGCTAAAATAATTGTAATGGTAGATTTCGCGGTATAACTGTATGAGAGACCAGTTCCTCGAAGTTAGCATAGAAACTCTATTATGAAGTTAGTTAATAATGTTTCCTAGTTTCCCGTGGAACAATATCACGTTAGTTAAACTTGAGGTTAGAGATGTTAATATCTTAAAATTACCGGCAAGCTTAGTCGCTACCAACTGAGCTACATTTACCTATTAGTTAAATTTAATTTCAATACGCACACAGTAAATTAAAAATTTCAAAATATTCAAACTCGGAATACGTACGGAGTACGTAGATATCCTTCCAAAGAAATTGTCCCTGAATTTTACGTCTTGTCTTGTAATTAATTAGGGTCCAGTAAATAGACGGTCGACGAAAGGGCGCTGAAATGAAAGGGGCGCTAACAGTAGCAGTACTAGGGGTCGCTGGAGAGCCTTTGACACAAAAGGGAGGATTAAGGGCTAGGGGCGTCCTTCAAACAAAAATCCTAGACCCACTAGTAGGATTGCCCCGAAAATGATAATCTAGCAACTCTAAATACGAGAGATGGACATTCAATTAGACTCTATCACTGTTTATTTGAAGTTTGGCTTTGGTTACAAGTTAAAAATCACAATTATATTCATACCAACACGAGCCCAAGACAGCATAATATATACATATACTATAATATACATATATTATACATATATTATAAAACAAAGTACCCCGCCGCGTCGGTCTGTCTGTTCGCGATAAACTCAAATACAGGAAAAAAGCGGCCAAGTGCGAGTCGGACTCGCCCATAAAGGGTTCCGTAGCAGCAAGTAACATAATATAAAAGTTCTTGTAGTTCGTTGTAACTTTGATCAATATTTTTTGCGGTTTACGATTTATGACGTATTAAAAAAAAACTACTTACTAAATATCATTCAAACCAATTTTCGTTGGAAGTTTTCATGGTAATGTACATCATATATTTTTTTTACTTTTATCATTCTCTTATTTTAGAAGTTACAGGGGGGGGACACACATTTTACCACTTTGGAAGTGTCTCTCGCGCAAACTATTCAGTTTAGAAAAAAATTATATTAGAAACCTCAATATCATTTTTGAAGACCTATCCATAGATACCCCACACGTATGGGTTTGATGAAAAAAACATTTTTGAGTTTCAGTTCTAAGTATGGGGAACCCCCAAAACTTGTTTTCTTTCTATTTTTGTGTGAAAATCTTAATGCGGTTCACAGAATACATCTACTTACCAAGTTTCAACAGTATAGCTAGACGGACGGACGGACGGACGGACGGACGGACGGACGGACGGACGGACGGACAGACAGACAGACAGACAGACAGACAGACAGACAGACAGACAGACAGACATGACGAATCTATAAGGGTTCCGTTTTTAGGGTTCCGTAGCCGAATGGCAAAAAACGGAACCCTTATGGATTCGTCATGTCTGTCTGTCTGTCTGTCTGTCTGTCTGTCCGTCCGTATGTCACAGCCACTTTTTTCCGAAACTATAAGAGCTATACCATTGAAACTTGGTAAGTAGATGTATTCTGTGAATCGCATTAAAATTTTCACACAAAAATAGAAAAAAACAATAAATTTTGGGGGTTCCCCATACTTAGAACTGAAACTCAAAAATGTTTTTTTCATCAAACCCATACGTGTGGGGTATCTATGGATAGGTCTTCAAAAATGATATTGAGGTTTCTAATATCATTTTTTTCTAAACTGAATAGTTTGCGCGAGAGACACTTCCAAAGTGGTAAAATGTGTGTCCCCCCCTGTAACTTCTAAAATAAGGGAATGATATATTTAAAACTAAAAAATATATATGATGTACATTACCATGCAAACTTCCAACGAAAATTGGTTTGAATGAGATCTAGTAAGTAGTTTTTTTTAATACGTCATAAATCGTAAACCGCAAAAAACATTGATCAAAGTTACAACGAACTACAAGAACTTTTATATTATGTTACTTGCTGCTACGGAACCCTTCATGGGCGAGTCCGACTCGCACTTGGCCGCTTTTTTTAGCCATTCGGCTACGGAACCCTAAAAATACTGAACGGATTTCCATGCGGTTTTCACGACTGAATAGTGATTCTTCAGGAAAGTTTTCGTGTATAATTTATTAACCTGCCGCTGAGCAATCACCGTCACGGACGAATCAGCAACCGGCAGCTGCCGCAGACTGATGAATTGCACTGACGCATTAGGGTCGCGACGCGACGTCGCTGGACCACAGTGTAGCGCCGCAATAAAAAATGTATATGCTACTAATACATAATATATTTGTATCGATTAGCCGAATCAATTTAATTAATTCATTAATCTTTGGATAAAGCGTATGCGAAATTAAGGGCCAGAACCATAAACCAGTCGTTATGCAACCCACTGATTCGTACATTTAATTTAGCATGTTTTTACCTGAATTTCAATTAAATTACACGACATTCTGATTAATGGGTGAAGTCATTTGTGATCTGGTAATGATTAATAATCCAATATTCATAATTGGCATAAAGTGAAAATCAAATCAAATTTTTATTTTAATGCTCCTTATTTTTAAATATGAGTCGGTTCGAAAAAAATTGTGTCATTATAATGAATACTTACAGTTATCTGTAACTTTCATAATATAGATGTTATGCCCTAACAAATCAACCAAAAAGTCTGTTCCGAAAAGAGCTACGACACACACACGCACGGCCGTAGCTAGGGGGGGGCATTGTGGGGCAATGCCCTACCTTGAAATCACAATGCCCTACCTTAAAAATACCAAAAACTAAGATAAATTACTATAATTAAATTGTTTGTTCATAGTTTGAGATAAAAAAAATGTAGCGATAGGTAGGTATCCAAAATTTTCCGAACATACCACAGTTTGTGACATTCATTTCATATTATAATAATTCTTTGTAACTTCCGCGTCTTCCGCCCTACCTGTAACCAATGCTGCCCTACCTCAAATTCGACTCTAGCTACAGCCCTGCACACACGTTTATCTTTTGTTTCACTAAACCAATCACATTGGTATAATACGCGAAGGCATTTTAACGCTGTATGTCAAATGTTAAGCTCTTCTGACAACAAAAGCGTGCGTATCGTCTTGTAATGTCAGAGCGACTACGAGTAGAACGGTCAATTGCCTGCTCTTACGCTCTTCATCGTCGGCGCGCTAAGTAACATTACTACCTCTTTTTACATTATAATATCATTGCCAAACAACGTCAAGTGCTTAGCTTAGTTTTTATCACATGAAATACGAAAAGTAAGACAAAAATATTGATGTACTCACAAACTTCACAACTACAATAGTTTACGTAACAACAATTACGAAAGCCGGGTTGATTGCCCACAATTTACTTAACTACACTTCGTAAGTGATTTCATCCTAGCATAATCCACAGTGCGCTGTAAACACATACTCGTACAAGTGAATAGCGTATTGGTTAAATTGTGATTCGATACTGAAACTATTGGAAGAAGGAGCGCTCCCTCGAGTTTAAACTTAACTTTGCTCGCTCTATAATAGTTCACATCAGAGTTATCAGCATCATTATAACTAATACAAGGCATACGTCTCGCGGATCATTCAGCATCAGTAAATTCGATCCTATTGCTATTGGGATTCAGACGGTTCTCTCTAAGCGGATCTCTGCAGCTCGCGATCCTCCATCAGTTGTATAACTACAAAAGCTCTTAACATAATGCTTGTAACAATCATGGACGCTGAACTGAGTTAAGGACTACTACGGAACTACGGATGCATATTTAAATAACGCTACACACACTAGGATTCTCTGCGTCGTGGGTATCATAGACAACACACAAAGACAACAACATATACATCCAGACCGAGAACAGGACTAACTCAGAACCCTTGGCTCACCGGCTGCGGCGGTAACCATTACGCCATATCTACCTTATGACAGCACAGTCATCAATATTATCGTCAGCCTTTCCCGAATTCCGGAATTGTTTTACCATAGGTCATTTTGAAAGCTTACAACAGTTTGGTTGGCAACTAACCCCAACGATCATAGTCACATCATGGACATTTTAGGCCTCCTCTACAACATATAATTAGGAGGCAGTCTTAATCAGACTGCCCTAATAAACTCGAATATTAACGCCCCAATTCAGAGTCACTAACGGTTACTTAACCCGTTAGGATCCGCGTGATCGCGGCACCTTTGAGTTACGACGTTCTGGAACGTTCTTGGTAACCGACGGGTTAAATCGCCCCTTAGTACAGAATATGTATGGTGATTGTTTACTAAGGAGCGATTTAAGTAACTGTTAGTGATTGTGAGTTGGGGCGTAAGACCTTAAAAATATTACAACACGCTAAATTAAGTACCCCATGCACAAAAGATTTACATGTCACGCACTTTTTCACTTAGCACATTGTTAATAGTGTGTTGAAAAGTTCAGCAGCAAGCAAATGAGTTTTCCAAGAACATGAACGCCAATAACTCGGGGAGTTGGAAACACATTTACGTATAATTCGACAGTTATGTTAAATCCATTAGCGGCACTGTAATACACAAGTCTTTAAAATGCAAATTCTAATCGACCAGTACCCATACTCATTTTGAAACTTTAACGTGATCGCTTAACTTTTCTTCGCTTTGACCAAATTGTGTTTTAACTATAGCAACGGTTAAATACTTAAGATATTATTATACGTTAAGTGCCAGCGCATCACCTAAACTGTAATTCTGTATTGCATGCTAAGGGATTGTATGCTAACACCATTATGTTCAATAATGACTACGTGTTTCTAAATCTTGTTAAATAAATCTATTTCATCGCCGAAAAAACCTTAGCCTGCAATTTTCAAAAACCAAATATTTTACTCGTTTAATAGTTCAAAGATTTTTAACCGACTTCAAAAAAAGGAGGAGGTTCTCAATTCGACTGTATTTTTTTTTATGTTCGTTACCTCAGAACTTTGGACTTTGATGATTCTTTTTTTAATCGAAAGCTGGTAGCTGTAATGTGGTCCCATATAAATTTTACTGAGATCTGACAATGGCAACCATGATAAAACCATATAAGTCTTAAATTTGTATTAAGTATGTGCCCGACAAATGGACGAATAACTCAATATCACGCCAACCGATTTTGATGATTTTTTTTTTATTGAAAGATCTGACAAGTAGTTTTTGAGTAACTTTGAAGTCGGTTATTTTTTGTTAGTAAAATTTAGATTATTCTATAAAATGTTGACATTATCATGTCATTGTGTTTACGGCTAGATCCGATCCGCTTCGTCCGTAGCATCTGAAGGTATTCAGATCCATCAATAATACTAATATACTAATCATACTAATGTATAAGACATAAAACCTAATCTCCAAAATTACTCCAGCTCTTACTGTGCTGGTCGCTAAAGGTTATTGAGAGATGATAATGTTATCTCCCAGCCGAGGCAGCTGGCAGGGTCGTCTATCTCGGCGACTTCGACATCGTTCTAGTCTAGAATCTAGATTATTGAGCCGTATTAAACAACAAAATGGGCAGTAATGATATCGCCGTTCAAAAGCCGCCTCTATGTTTATCCTTGTATTTTTCAGGTAAAATAAATTGCTCAGGATGTACTTATTCTGTGTAATAATAATAGTAAAGCTAATGGTAAAAAAAGTTGCCCATAGTGCAACTTACCAAAATTATAGTATTTTATTATAATTTTTATAAATTGTAAAGAAAATATTCTAAAAAAACTTCGGTAGCAACAAGTTGGAAACACGTCTAAGACTCGCTAACTTCACGGGCAAGTATTCCAAAATGAATGAAGCGTTAGCCAAGCAAACTTGCATTTCATCCTTTAGTTGGAAACTCCGCGTGACTTCAAACTTTATCCAGGCCCAATGAACCGTTCGACTGACGGCTGATGGAGTCTGGAGGGTGGAGTGACTCTCTGAATTGTGAGTAATCATTTACATTTTCTGTACGACTTCAAAAGTTTAAATAAAATTCATAAAATCTCAACAACAATCTTCTACTATCTTCTACGTTCTCACTCAACAATCTTCTACATACTAAGCGACATCATCACCATGGTTTTATCTCGTGTTCTTTGAACAATCCTTATGTTTTTTTTTTGCGAAAATTCTCGCATATTATTACAATATTAATAGTACAAAATCAAATTATTAATCGTTGTTGTGTGTGATAAGATATCTTGTATATTCCGAATGTCTTGACTCTACGAGTAATTAGATTCAATGAAGGATCAATTTTGCAAAAATCCAATGGAGTGTATTTAGTCCTTTTAATTAAATGCTTAATTTAATAATATAACATGATTACAAAGCCCGTGGCCGTCAAAATAGCGGAAACATAACTTTAGAGTTTAGACAAAAATAGTAGGCATGATTATTAAGAAGAAATATTTTATAATAAATCAACAGAAACCCATACATTATATATTAATACCTGAAAATATGTGCGATCGTTACTCTACGTACCCTCAATGCACTGCAACCCTGTCTGACGGGCATTTCCGCCGCTGCAACATCGAACGCCACAAAAGACTTTTCTCGGAGATAAATTTATGGTAGTTACAGTGCTGTGACGTCACTATTAACTGTAAATTTTTCCTTTTACTATGTGTAGAGCCTTAAAGTTAATATGTGGTATACCAAATAGGTAAACCTTATATAACGTAGATATATTTCTTATTCGAAGGCGTTTCCGTTATAGGTTTTGAAAATGCTATTGATTTCATAGACTACCCTATCGTCTAGTCTCGGGTTTGAACTCCGGGCATTGTCATTCGAATGCTAATTAACATTGACTCACTTGGAGTCAAGATTCCTGCGCTTGGATTACTCGTGTTGCGAGAGCCGCACTCCAATAAGACAACTAACAACTTCGACCTGAGAAAAAACTGAAAAATGTCCCACAAATATGTGTTTCAGTCGGGTATCGAACCCCGGACCCCGCAGTCACTCACTCAGCTTCAGTCCTACAGCGTCGTCAAAGCGATCACCTACAACACGCATTTAACTATTAATTACGATTACTCTCCAACCAATACTCAATCCCCAAATCCACGAACCCTTGACGAACGGCATCGGCACTCCGAGCACCGAACAGATAATTGAAACGAAAACGCAGATCAGGCTGTAATGTCCCGGCGGGTGAGACCGACGTTATTAGGGCTACCAACCGTTCAGATTTGTCCGGGCTTTTGGCCTTCTCTCCGGTTTCTGCCCGGCGTTCGAATTTGTCCGGCTTTTTTAGGTGTCTAAATATTTAAATCTATACATCTATACAAATAAATAAAATTGGAGTGTCTGTTTGTAATATTAAAATAACCACTTTTTAGTAAGTGCATTTGGATGTATACACGGTACATATACCAAAACAACATTTTTACAATTTTTGTCCGACTGTCTGTTTGTTCCAGCTAATCTCTGAAATGGCTGGATCGATTTTGACAGGAAAAAAAATTTTTACTAAACTGTCCGGACTCTTCAAATTTTGAGTTGGTGACCCTGGACGTTATACACGTCACGTGACGTCACAGCCCGGGTAGCCGGGACCCGGTAGTCAGAATTCAACCCGCAGCCAAAATGCGAGTCGTTTTGATGCGGCTTCGATATTCAGCGCTCGCATCGCCCGTTGACACTTAATTAAACCATCGCGCTTTGTGCCGCCCGGAATCGACAAACTCACTTCCATTACAGGTAAACCAATTTTTCCACGTTACGACCGCAAAGACCACGTTAATTTGCAAAAGATAACTTTAATAAAGAGTCATATTATTTGTTTCTCTCTGTATATTTTATTATAACTAGCGCTCTGCCCGCGTCTCTGTTTGTGTAGTCCGGGATAATAAATACCCTATACATAACTTATTCCATCTCATGGTCTATGTGTGCTAAATTTCATGAAAATCCATACAAGTACTATTTGCTTGAAAAAGCAACAAACATCTACAAAAACTTTTACAACAGACAAACACAATTTTTTTAAATAACTACATTAACAAAAATGTATAATATGCCATCAAAAACAAAACTTGTAAAAAAACCAAGTCTCGCAACTCAGTTCTTCTACCGTAAAAAGTTGTGAGATCCATGTAACACCAAGTCGGTTAATTTATTCAGCTCCTACTTAAGGGTCCTTCTGTCTTAAGTTATTACATAATTAGCTAACCTAACAAGTAACAACATCTTATAGTGACCATATTATCAATATTAAAAATCTTTTATGTTTTATAAATAAATAGATAGACTTGACCATCGCATGAAAACACAATATATCTCACAAGTAATACCTACATATTATATTTTTGATTGTTTAGTGCGATTGCCAAGTCAATCTATTTATTTAAAACATAAAAGATTTTTAATATTGATAATTTGGTCACTATAAGATGTTGTTACTTGTTAGGTTAGCTAATTACATGATAACTTAAGACAGAAGGACCCTTAAGTAGGAACTGAATAAATTAACCGACTTGGTATTACATGGATCTCACAACTTTTTACGGTAGAAGAACTGAGTTGCGACTCGCAAGTTTTTTTACAGGTTTTGTTTTTGATGGCATCTCATTTCTTTTTGTAGATAGTTCTACTTTTTTTTCCTTTTACAAGTTACCTTTGAACATAATTGTATCTAGGTACCTATCTACACCTATTATTCCATTATATTATAAACAGGTACACTGATTCATTCACTGCAAATGTTACTTTGTTATACAGGTCCAGTGATTCATTAACTGCAAATGTAACTTTGTAATCCTATATATATATATTTATATGTTTATATTATATATTTATATGGGATTACAAAGTTATTTATGTAGTTGATGTATCTAGAAAACTGGACCGAAATTGCAAAATATTTTAGTTTTTCCTTGATCTATACACTAAACACTAATTTTGTTCCAAATTTGAAGCTTCTATGTCTGCTAGAAGTGCCTTAGAGTTTTGATGATCGGTCAGTCAGTCAGTGAGTGACGAAATTAAGAAACTTTGACTAGTTATAATTCTTAAACTACTGGTTCAAATAGAATAAAATTTAAAATATACCGTGTTTATACAATGCCTGCTTGGTTACTAAAAATTCAGGCTTCTAGCTTTATCCAAACCGAAGTTATAGGTGGTCGAAAATGACCTGAATTGCTTCGAGAAAAGGATGGTACGGCCGTGCCGCTTTTTTGCTCGACTTGGCGGGGGCACTGCCGTGCCCCCAGATGCGCGTAAGAAGTTATACTTCTTTGACATAATCAAATAAATATTTAATTTAATAACGTGTATCTGTTTTAATTATCTTTCAAAAACTATTATGTATTAAATAAAAACACGAAACATTAATCATAAATTATCTGAACAAATATTACTTGTGGACTACCTATGTTTACACAAGTACAAACTAGATGGCGTTGTTCATGAAGCTGAATCACGCTGTTGAGACTCTGTGAAATTTGTATATGAAATGAAATGAAATGAAATGAATTTATTCGAAGTAGGTTTGTTACAAACACTTTTCGAAAGTCAATTAACGCCATCGCTTCAACAAATCCCTACCGTGAGTGGTCCCGGGAGAAGAAGCGGCAAGAAACTCCCGCGATAATTTTTTTCCTACTCACAGTTACAGACAGCACTTAATACTACTTATTGCAATATTTAATATAAAAAAAAACTCATGTCCAAGCAGTCTTGTCATTTAAATACTCATCAACTTTGTAATATGCTTTCTTCATGAGAATACCTTTTACATGAGTTTTTAATTTACAGTATGGCATTTCTGTTAATTCTAACGGGATTTTATTATAGATTTTTACACATCTACCCATAAACGAGCCACCAGTTTTGCTGAGTCTAAAACTAGGCACAATCAGTCTAGCCTTATTTCTTGTGTTAATATTGTGAACATCACTCTTTTTAAGAAAAGTATCAAAGTATTTTTTAACATACATAATATTGTCCAAAATGTATTGTGAAATAACAGTTAGTATATTTATTTCTTTAAACAATTCTCTAAGAGAGTCCCTAGGCCTGAGGTTGTAAATAGCGCGAACTGCTCTTTTCTGTAATACAAAGATTGACTCAATATCTGCAGCTGAGCCCCACAACAACAGACCGTAGGACATTATACTGTGAAAGTAGCTGTAATAAACTAATCTTGCTGTTTCTACATCAGTTAAGAGCCTTACTTTCTTAACAGCATAAGCAGCGGAACTGAGCCTCCCTGACAAGGATTCAATATGAATTTGTAGATAAAAGCTAGCGCTATCTATCCAGTGCTTTCATACCCCCTCCATGGCAGTGTTAAACGTTTAACATTTTGCAAGTCGCATAAGAAGTATAACTTCAAAAACTTACCTGACAGTATAAATTCTTGTAAGACTATTTCAGTGACATGGGATGTAATACAGGCCAGGAGATATACGAATACCTATCTGAAAATTGTTGATGTCGAAAATCGAATAATCCGAATAACTGTATGCAAATGAAGCGGACGGATGTGACGTCACGGGCTCCATTCGCCAGCCCACCTGAAGTCGTCCACCAACGACATTCACTACGTAAAAAGGTGAATTTCATTCGCTATTGAATTGAGGTAACCTAGATTTTGGAAGCCTTTCTGTATATTACTAACATATTTTTAATGCACACAACATTAACCAGAGAGGTCTAATCTATACCAATTTTATATCATCAAATTATATTTAATGAAATATTTCTTAAAATTCCTAATATGTTTAAAATTACACTGAAGAAAAATTTAACTTCTAAGAAAATATATCTTTTCTGCATTCAATCAAATATAATTGACCAAACGACCAATGGTCTTCAAGCTTTTTTACTAGTAGGTACCTTGTTTGATATTAATTGATCAGAAGATGATGATACTAAAGTATTTTATGAAATGGTAAGCAAGAGTGACGAATAAATAATGTATTACCGCGCGTGCAACTTCATCATACGTCAAAAATAAAACTCATCTGTTTTCCATACTGCACCAAAGAAGTATAACTTAAAAAATTCTTTACATTATCTAAAGATTATCTATTAAGACTACACATAAATTGAACGTTGTTTTATACTTGTTACACCTGATGGTAAGTGCAGATAGTAATTTCAGTCTCCGCGTCAACTTCACAAACGCTGCGTAGACATAAATCTACGTGCGGCGTAGCCAAATTCATTCAATTAAAACCTTTATAAAAAACGAGTAAACGCCCTCGCTTTGGTTCGGTTTTCTTATTTTTTTACACCTTGGGTTACATTATTGAAGTTTTATTAAGGATCCCTAATTTTTTGAAAATATAATATAGCCTATATCACCCGGGGATTGTGTAGCTTCCCAACTCTTGCATTTCAGTATTCTTTGTATGAAACTCCCTACTGTAAAGCACACTTATCGGAATCGTAACGTAACCGCCTCGCCTCGAGACAAGCTCACGAACCGCGGTACGGTGCGTGGACGACTTGCCGTACCCGCGCTTACGTCTCACCGTACGCTATCCTTCGACTTTCCGTTTCCTCGTGCACGCCCCGCGCCGCGGCTACCGCTGCGTCGGCGAACTGCTGTCATTCACGAGGCAACTTCCAGTCTTGTTGCGCGCGTGTGTGCGGCCGGCGAGCCGTAAGCGCGGCGTCGCCTAGCCGACGGTAGCCGAGTCGACTCGGAGCTGCTGGTCGGTTGGTAACGCGCTTACGTTAGGTTGATGCTTGGTTGACGGCGAGGCGATCCGGTGACGATCCCTTTCCGAGTTGATATGTGTGCTACGACCTTTAATCAGTACAAATGCCTCAAACGTGATTATATAATTATAAGCCTTATTGCAATATCAACCCTGTTATGGCTGTTTCAGTACAATCAAAATTAATAACTCCTCTCGGGGGAACAATAATATCTAATTGCGTAATGGAACATGCTATAACCGACACAGTTTACCACTCTACAACAATTAGTACAGAACAGCACTAAATTAACATTCCTCACTCCACGCCTTTTTATTACGGGACGCAATTAATTCAACATAAGGAGTGGGAGGGGGGAGGGGGAGTCCATCTTACCGCCGAGGGGAGGCAACAAAAAAGACGGGCGGTGGGTAAGGGGAAAGAAGGCTGGCCCGCTTGCGAGTGACACGTCTGTACAAATTTTTTTGTACTCCGTTTCTAATATTACACTCGTACGTGGTATAGGAGTGCTACAATTTATTATCTGAAGCGCGACTCGGTGACAATTCTTATATAGAAGTAGCCACAACACAACAAATCTATCCTCGTTATATGTACCTATCATAACACATTATTTTTTTCTATAAAAACAGGAGAGGTAAGTTAAAAAGTTAAGTCACTTAAAAAGTGAAGCCGTCAAATATAAAACTGCATCGACCTCAAGAGTTATTATTTCATACTTTTACTCTGTTATTTTCTTCCAAATTTCGACACATAAGCCTTTTATGCTTTTTTCAAGTACCTCCCATTGCTACTATCAACATAGTAAACCAAAATCAAAACCAAACGTATCAAACACGAGTATGTTTCTACAAAAAATATTTTGATACTAGCTGACCCGGCGAACTTCGTATCCCTTAACAAACTTTTTTTCTAAAATAAAAGTAGCCTTAGTTACTCCTTGTTACATTAGCTATCTGCCAGTGAAAGTCCCGTCAAAATCGGTCCAGCCATTTCAGAGATTAGCCGGAACAAACAGACAGACAAAAATTGTAAAAAAATGTTGTTTTGGTATATGTACCGTGTATACATCCAAATGCACTTCGTAAAAAGCGGTTATTTTAATATTACAAACAGACACTCCAATTTTATTTATTTGTACAGAGTATAGATGTAGGTATAGACTAAACCCATCGCTAAAATAAAGGAAAGCAAATAAAGGAAATAGTTAAAGAAAGCGCACCACACATTTTTCTGATCGAGCCACGTCCCGGCAAACTTGCAGCGTACACAGGCGTTGATTGAAGTGCACAATTCACCAAGTTGCAGATGAAAACAACTGCCAGAACTTATATCAATTCAAAAGGGAGCTTTCAGTTGGCTTTTCATGCTGTTGCTCATCTACTTGATCATCGAATGGTTGAAAGTTCTTCTGATCTGTGTTTATGAGTAACAATCAAGGATTATTAATTATGGTGTCTGTACTCGCAACGCCTCTGTTCGGAAGAAATGGAAGCATAATATGCTTGCAATATTATTGCCAGGAAAGCAGTCCTCGACAAAGTCTCGACTCAACGAACATCTCTTCGTGTATCTCGTCAGCTCAACCACGACCACTCTGACAAGAGTGAGCGACGGAGAAAAAATATTATTATGGTAATAAATCTCCTAGAAGTATCGTTTAGAAGTACAAATCATTATAGCATAGGCAAGGCAGGAATAGATACCGTTCAGTATACGGCTTCTGCAGTGAGCTATTGCATTGCAATCAGAGCGGATCATGTTTTTGGGTCAAGTCGACATTTTTAGCCTGCTTAATCCTCGTCAACAAGTCGACGTCACCGCTGTGTCTGCGTGTCCATGACCCAATTAGGAAGAGTTCAGCTATAAAGGGAAAAGAACGAGATTATGAACTTGTAGGGCGTCAATGTAGACTGACTGCGAACAACTACCCAAGAACTACAAAAGTCAATTAAGGATTAAATGCTATTGAAGCTTGTTAAAAAAAATCTTGCTTTAAGGGGATTTCTAGAGTCCTCACTGATCAAAGAAGCATTGCACAAGGTGCATTCTGCAAAACGTAGAAGCTCATGCCATCAATAAAAATTCGTTTAAATATTATTTTTCAATGGTATTCGATCGACCACGCATGCTGCACAGTCATTACTCATTACAAACAGATTGTAGACGCGAAACAATACTATCTGTGCGGTTGCATTGTTTTCGTACACCATCATGAGCTCCACCGCACACTACAGGTACGACGGTCAATACCACTATGACCACATTATGTATTGCACCGTGCACATTGTTTGTACCACATGACCTAGAAATATATACAATGTACAGGATACTGAAGCGTGTAGTAAAGAAAGGGTATAGTAAAAATTATAAGCTTATTATTATAGCTTTTTACTCCCCGCGGCTGTTCGGTAATAAAACAACTATATTTAGGAAACAGGCGAAGACTTCGACCTACTTATAGTAATAAACAATTGCTTTTCATTGGAGCAGCGAGGGCAAGGCAAGTTAATGGCTAAGCGCACAAAATACGAGTAATCCACATTCTGAGCACTTTAGCCCCTAAAATCCCACATTTCTTAATATGGGTAACGTAAATCTGGGTCAGATCTATGTTGTTTGAAAATCAGAAAAGTTTTGTGTGTTCAATAAATTAATATCTGGGAAACCGAGCTGTGTTAAGAAAAATGAAACTCAAGTAACTTAAATAATACTACCTCTAAAGGTACCACAATCAATCTAGTTGCCTCCCGTACCGGTATACTTTCATGAGCAAGTCACCTATTCTGATAACATTTGTAATGGCTAATGCCTCTGACAACGAATGTGGTAATATTGCTAATTGAGGTTAATTACTGAAGTGATGAGCAATTAGTTTTGAACCAGCCACCAGCTTATCGCCATGATCCTGTTGTTCCAATGGAAATTCCTAACACTAATAGACATTTGGAAGATCATGTTTATCTGCGGTTTAAACGTTATCTAAACACAAGAAGTCATGGTCAATTGTACAATTAATACATATCAAGTTAGCTGTCATTTGAAGCATTAATCTTTGTTGATAGTCTTAGCTTAAGAAGATCAATCAACCTTGTGAAGGAGTACTATTTAAGAATTTTAAAGAAGCTTTGACTTGATTAGACTATCAGGTTTCAAATTTCAATGAACGCGACGACAACGGTGAGGGTGACTCTAGATCTACAAAGGAATGATTACAAGTTAAGATTAAAAATAAAATCACCCACGCATCGTCTGCTGAATTTACTTGTAAAATTCACCAAGTTCAACATTATTTAATCATAAAGGTATTTTTTTATACAACCAACGTTTTAGAAAGGCGCTTTGTCGTGGAACATGGAACTCTTTTGATTTTACTCTTCTCGTTTCACCATTTTGATGTTCAATTCAATATAATCCCACGGATAAATTGGGTGGATGATTATGATAAGCTGGATTAACGTGTTCTAGCAGAATAAAACCGATTAACTAGTATACATTCAAAATTAAAAATAAACCCGCCTGCTGTCAATAAAGCTATCATGATATACCTTTTTGAAATCCTTATGGTGAGCTCTTTAAGTTGCAACCCATATTGCATTATTCGATATATTTTTATTTTTTGATACTTCAAATAATGGCATCTCACAGCCAACATATTTAATAGAAGTAAATTTGGTATAAATAAAAAAGATTAGAGACCCTCGGTTAGCGCTAACCGCCAATATCCAGTGCATGCGTCAAAGCAGCGGAATGTTTGTTTCAAGGAAAATAGAGACCCAAGCTGTAATACTTGCCTATATTCAACAGCCTACACTCAACAATTTCCTAATTAATACAGTGACCCTCAGATATTAAGCTGACATGGCCAGAAACAACAACTGCCACAAATGTGAACGTAGACAATAGGCGGGCGTGTCGAGACAAGTTCCTAAGCACGGGTTCAGTTAGCGGCAGGATAATAGTTAGTTAGGGGTTGAGATGAACAACGTCATTGTGTGCGTAACGTGACACTACACGTACGAGATTAAGCCCTTTACTCCACATGTGTCGGTGGCAGCGGGATTTACCGGAATACTCGCCTTACAGATATCTAAACATAAACGCTTACACTTACACCATTCGTTTTGTGTCGGTCCAGTGCGTTCTCCTCATCGAATGGTTCTCCTTCACCGTTGAAACAAAAAAATGTGTGCCAGCTCCAACGCACGACGGGAGTTTAACGCGATGGTGGTGGATGATGATGATTATAAAAAATTGACATTAAAAATTGTCAAAAATATTGACAAAAAATTGACAAAAAAAATAAGATGATGATGATTGATGATGATATTTCACATCATCAGAATAGGATATACCAAGATTATTGTTATTGCATGGCGTTGTTACTCAACCATCCAACGCCATCTAGATTCTGTGTTTCGAATTACAAACATAACGGATAAGTTAACATAACGTAACGCAAAAATTTGATTTTACTCCCCATAAAATCTCATACCATGGGCTTAAATATGAAATCAACAGATACCTAAGGAGCTAAACCCAAAAATCCGCATCAAAATTGGTCATTCGTTACGTTTTCAGCAGCCTTTGTACTGCTGAATCGAAACTATAATCGAATAATCGTTACGTCTCACAGACACACACACAACTCAAACTTTACACCCGTTTTTTTGCTACGGGACCTACGGGGGTAAAAAGCTGATGCCGTTCAACAATTTCAGCAACGCGACGGTACTTCTAGTGGCAGTTGCCGTATTAATGTATATCTCCGCTTGCTCATAAAGTAAATAAAAACAAGTACACACAGCATAGCATCCCTTCGTATTGAAGCTCCTTATTTTATGGGTTAGAATTTAGAGGAAACTTTCGTCACTTATTACTGCCATACGAATATGCAACGTAACGTAACTAGTGAGTAGTGACTAAGATATAACGAGCTCATGAGAGGCACGGGAATGTCAGCTGTCTGCAGTAACAAAGGGGAAGACAATGGCTTATGGCAGCAACCCTAAGTCCGACACGCGCAGTAGCAAGTAGCAAGTAGTCTGTCTTCCAAAGTAGGGTTACCACACTTACCACGCTTCTGTTTGAATCTGAAGTTCGTATCGTACCATAAATTTTCTATTGTGTCTACGTAACTTAGTAGTTTTTTTTATAATTTTACGTTTATAATTATGTTTTAAAGCGACAACAAACGACCACTACTGGAATCTTCGAAATAGCGCAGATTTGCAGCGTACCGCCTAGATGCGAAATAATGATTCTCCTGGGTACGATTCAAAATTAAAAACTAATTTTATTTTTCTCGCGTTAAAAGAAGCAAAACTTCATGAAAATCCGTTCAGCAATTTCTGCGTGAAAGAATAACCAACACAACGCGCAAACAAACTTTCACATTTATATTTTATAATAATAGTAGCATCTCAACAGGGTTCAGTTGGTTTGAGTCATGCAGTAACATAGCGGAAACAGAACTGTCCAACCATCGCGGGAGCCAGTTCCAGCGCATGTCGCCTAACCGGCCACTAACGGAAATAGTGACGACAGCCACAAAAAACTTGCTTCACTAACTTTACTTGGGAATAGTTATATAAAATTCCTTTTTGTAATAAATTTCACATTAGTGAATTTCAACTTTGGCGTCTTGAAGAAAGGAAAGCCTTTCTTAAATAAGTGCGTAAGTGTAAGTTTCGTAAATAAGTGCACATAAAAACAGGCTACACCAAACAGTAACTGTACCAAGACATAGAGCACGCGTGCGACTAATTACCGTCTGCGCTGTTATTTAACTACAACCTGGTTCAACCGTGTTTATTCGATTTGTCAACTGGCCGCAAAATCCAAATTTCTAAATCTATAATTCTGTATAATACATGTTTTCTCAAACTGATACTCTGAAGTCTCAATTCAGCAGTACAAACGCCTGATCCTGAAAATTAGATCAGTTTTCATCCGTCACTCAAACATTACCCTTGTCCGGAAAACGTTTCGAAGCTGGCGACCCTATCGGCACATCGTATGCGGCTGCTTATTTTATATTCGCACACGTATAAATATATCAAAATCATTAGAGTATAGTGAACACGCGGCACAATTTGGCGGAGCAGAAACTTGGAGTTGTGACGTGAATGCATTCTGTCGACTATAGCTATTGAAACTCGCGACTCGGCGGAGGAAATTCGGTTTACCAAGTTAGCATCGTCGACATAATTAAACTTTATACACGTCTCGTGTCGCCGTACCTCACGAAGTGTTTTGTGAAGAAAATCACAAACATTGGATGTTTGGTGATATTGTATTATTATCTGTAGTAATAAATCGTATCAATTAAGCAATTCGTAATTGCAAATTTTTCTAAGCCGATGTAATCCAAACCTGCATCCGTTACCAGTAAGAATTTTGTAAAGTAAGCTTAACATACATCTCCATCTAATTTACCAAGCAAAAAATTAATATTTTTTGAAAATCATTGCGTCAATCATTACAATTTTAACTGCTATTAGATACCTTACCTTACCTGTTACCTTGGTCAGAAAAATTCACCTGCGCGAGCACAGACGATGATGATTCAATAATAAATAAACCTACGACACAGGGATTCCAAGTGTGGGTGCCATCGACAACACCCAAAGACAAGAAAACACACGCCCAGACTGAGAACAGAAATTCAAACTCATCAACGAAAGGACAATGTCCACTTTGTATGGACATTTGGCTATCAGTGAACACCACATTTCAACATAAATATTATATAGGCTTAATACCTTTACTCAGTTTAAAAACGAAAATAATAATTGTTTTGTAACCAGATGTTTATTATACTGGTTATTTGAATAAATATTTTGTAGGTATTTTAAAGAAAACGCCCAATTTCCTTGACTTTTTTTTTATTAATCTGACTCGTATGTTATTAATATATTGTCCACGAACGGGGCTGGTGCATTTATATCATCTCTGTACCTTGCCCAGCTTAGAAACCAAAAAAAAAGCGGCCAAGTGCGAGTCGGACTCGCTCATGAAGGGTTCCGTAGCAGCAAGTAACACAATATAAAAGTTCTTGTAGTTCGTTGTAACTTTGATCAATGTTTTTTGCGGTTTACGATTTATGACGTATTAAAAAAAAACTACTCACTAAATATCATTCAAACCAATTTTCGTTGGAAGTTTTCATGGTAATGTACATCATATATTTTTTTTAGTTTTATCATTCTCTTATTTTAGAAGTTACAGGGGGGGGGACACACATTTTACCACTTTGGAAGTGTCTCTCGCGCAAACTATTCAGTTTAGAAAAAAATGATATTAGAAACCTCAATATCATTTTTGAAGACCTATCCATAGATACCCCACACGTATGGGTTTGATGAAAAAAACATTTTTGAGTTTCAGTTCTAAGTATGGGGAACCCCCAAAATTTAGTGTTTTTTTTCTATTTTTGTGTGAAAATCTTAATGCGGTTCACAGAATACATCTACTCACCAAGTTTCAACAGTATAGCTCTTATAGTTTCGGGAAAAAGTGGCTGTGACATACGGACGGACAGACAGACAGACAGACAGACAGACAGACAGACAGACAGACAGACAGACAGACATGACGAATCTATAAGGGTTCCGTTTTTTGCCATTCGGCTACGGAACCCTAAAAACAGTCATTACATGAGCAACCATAAAAACCAAGGGTCAACCATAGTTATACATACAATAGTGCCAAGACTGCCAAGGTCAACGTGGGAAGCAGAGTCTAAATCCATTTTCGTAAGCCAAAGGTCGTAATAATATTAATGATGAAAAACACAGACGAAACACGATGCGAAAAACAAAGCGAATGTTACTTGAAAGTTTTGTTTGAAAAGGTTGACTTGATCCAACCAACGAATAACGATTGACAGTTGAGATTACTATGTCCAACGATTGACAGTAGGGGATGCAAACAATGCATCGATTCGAGCGTGTTTGCAAAACATCGATATATTGTTCATTATCGTGAATTATTATAAAAGCAACGTACATAAAATAATACGTTATTCTAGTAAAAATAATACCTTATTTATAGTTTATTGCTTTTTATAAGTGTATCTTATCAAACTTAACTTTTTGTCGTGAGAATTAAAACTTCGAAATAACATCGATATATCGTTTTATTATCGTTATCGGAATAATGTTGCAATTCTACTGACGTGAGTACTCTGTGTATGTGACAACAGGAAGTGTTTATCAGTAGAATGTTGTATTAAATATATTATTTAAAAAAAGTAAATTGATACAAAAATAATTCGCGTGTATAAGTTAAAAAACAAAATATATTTTTTCATGTAATTATTTATTTTTGAGCATCCTGTCCATGAATAGCCGAAAATGGACATTGCCCTTTCTGCCTCACTGGAAATCGAACCCAGGACCTTTGAACGGTGGTCAAGCATAGTTAAACCATTATGCCACACAGGTCCTCACTCCTCACTCATATGTATCCATTGGATAGATTACCTCCTCATTACCTACTACATAAGTACCTACATGCGGCCATTATTGAAACGACCACATCAGATCCTAGAATGCAAAAGGCATTTCACGAAATGATTACCACTCGCGGCGGGTGCGGTGGACACCAGCTTCCGTTGCAGTTTGCACCCCGACGGTCGATCACGGAGTGGAAACCAATGAAAATTATGCTTTATGGCTTTCAACATAAGGTTTTTTTTTGGATATACATTTAAGTTTGATTTCAAAACTATGCGTTCCACTACTAATTATATGGAACTCTTTCTGAAAGGGCGTTTTAAAACCCTTAAGTTTTTAACCGACTTCTAAAAAGGAGAAGGTATTCAATTCGACCGTATTTTAATCACTTGTGAGTATGCGAGTAAAACTATTTAACCATCATACTTTTTTTTTATACAATAATATAAATTAAAGATTATTTCGTATCATCTTCATTTGAATATACTAACGGAATTTAGTACTAGGAGATAATTCCGTACTAGACATTCACTACTTCAATACAAGTAATGAAGTGGACACATCCGTTGTACAACGTCTAGCGTTCAGGAGGTTGTTAAAGAGGAGTAGAAAAATTCCATTAATTTTACATTAACTTGGTCTCCACTCCGCTAAGTAAAGCATCATAATTCATAATAGATCGAAGCATCGTGCCTTAGGAGCGAGATGCTGCAGACACTGACATATTGTTTATTTTTAGGGTTCCGTAGCCGAATGGCAAAAAACGGAACCCTTATGGATTCGTCATGTCTGTCTGTCTGTCTGTCTGTCCATCCGTATGTCACAGCCACTTTTTTCCGAAACTATAAGAGCTATACCATTGAAACTCGGTAGGTAGATGTATTCTGTAAACCGCATTAAGATTTTCACACAAAAATAGAAAAAAAGCAATAAATTTTGGAGGTTCCCCATACTTAGAACTGAAACTCAAAAATATTTTTTTCATCAAACCCATACGTGTGGGGTATCTATGGATAGGTCTTTAAAAATGATATTGAGGTTTCTAATATCATTTTTTTCTAAACTGAATAGTTTGCGCGAGAGACAATTCCAAAGTGGTAAAATGTGTGTCCCCCCCCTGTAACTTCTAAAATAAGGGAATGATAAAATTAAAAAAATTATATGATGTACATTACCAAGCAAACTTCCAACGAAAATTGGTATGAATGAGATCTAGTGAGTAGTTTTTTTTTAATACGTCATAAATCGTAAACCGCAAAAAACATTGATCAAAGTTACAACGAACTACAAGAACTTTTATATTATGTTACTTGGTGCTACGGAACCCTTCATGGGCGAGTCCGACTCGCACTTGGCCGCTTTTTAATTAACGGTTCCCACGCATACCTATGTACAAGATTTTGCCTTGCATATGAGCAATATGGGTGTACATAAATGCTACAAACCCATCTGTCCCTATATGAAATGGAACAGGGACACCGTCAATAACAAATGGGTTATGGGTGATCGAATGCCGTTGATAATTAAGATGATAACGAAGATCACTGGGCTCCGTCTCATGCTTCAAGGTATCCACGAGTGGTAAGGTAGATTCTTGCATGACTAGCTACCACCTTTCTTATATTATTTTACGGCACTCAACAATCTCAACATACCACCGCTCTTTAATATCAGTATACTAGCTGACCCAGCGAACTTCGTATCGCCTATTATTTTTTTTTTTCTAAAATAAAACTCCTTGTTGTCAGCTATCTGCCAGTGAAAGTCCCGTCAAAATCGGTCCAGTCATTTCAGAGATTAGCCGGAACAAACAGACAGACAGACAAAAATTGTAAAAAATGTTGTTTTGGTATATGTACCGTGGATACATCCAAATGCACTTAGTAAAAAGCGGTTATTTTAATATTACAGACACTCCAATTTTATTTATTTGTATAGATTACAATAAACTACAATTTTGAACACTATAACCATTACCTAAATCCCAATTTGCAACGAGCATCTAACCGCAAGTGTTGAAACGCATACCGCGGATTTCAGTAATACTTAATTAACTTGCGCCGTATACAATGACACGGACCATTTAATGTGTTCACATTTATTTTGAAACTATCGCTCTGCCCGCAGGTTTATCCGCGTTTTCCGGGATAATAAGTACCCTATGTCTTATTCCAGCTCATGGTCTATCTGTGTGCTAAATTTCATGAAAATCCGGTCAGTAGTTTTAGCGTGAAAGAGTAACAAACATACAAATAGGATAAGTAGGAATTTGGATACAACATTTGGGTTTAGATTTTACTTATGTACTGTCTGCCCGGACAGACTTCGTTGTTAAAAGTTTTTTTTTTTATTAAAACCTTCCGTCTATCCTATCTTTCAGGTTGGATTAAACTGCACATGGTGTGCAAATTTGATTAAAATCGGTTAAGTGGTTTAGGAGTCCATCGCGGACAAACAATGTGACACGTAATTAATATTATATTAAGATTTTGTAGAATACAATAGCCTATAAGGGTAAGATCCATTAGACCTCTCAACGTCAGAATTACTAAAAACCTGTGCGGGGCACTTGATAACTTCTCTATTCAAACAAAAGCGCGATACTCGTGCATTGCCTTAAACATAATCTCTATCCGCGATAGCGCTATCATACCGAGATACCCGTTGGCTACGATATCGATATGACCGCTTTTGCTGATCGCAACATTGGCACACTGCACTAATCTTTTTGTTTATATGGAAATGTGATAAACAATAAAATATTATTGAAGCGGTCGCGGCTGTGGCCATGAGTTTTTGCCGATATTAACTGCCGCAAAAACTGTGTCAGTAAAAAAAATATGTTGACTTAACTCGTACTAAGTAGGATTTTGATTCAGGTCCATTGTACATGAGATAAAAATTGCAAACGATGATGACTTTCATATTCATATGTCAATTAGTTGAATACAGCTAAAAATGTGAATCGCAAATAAGAATAAATAGTCAGAAACCTATTTTTAACCGTCTGTCCGTCTGCCTGCCGGACACAAAAAGAAGTTCCGACAGCATTGCTTCGGACTAACGAGACAACATCATTAAGTTATTTTTAGAAAATAATATAATTAAACACCAACTATCCTACTTCCTACTAATATTATAAATGTGAAAGTTTGGATGTTTGGATGTTTGGATGTTTGTGACTCAATCACGCAAAAACGGCTGAACGGATATGGATAAAATTTGGCACACGGATAGCTTTCAACCTAACTTACCAGATAGGCTACTTTTTATCCCGGAAAATATACCTGTTCCTGAGGGATAAGAGGTACAATTTAGTCATAGAAAAACAGTTTGCCGTTTTTCGTCACACTGACATGACAGATGAACGAAATAAAAATGGCCGAACTTCAATCAGCTGATTAAGTGATTAATTTGTAATATGGTTAATTGTTTTTAACAACTAACAATATACCAATTGTGCGGAGATGTACATTGTGATAATTTTTATCATACAATGCGAGGTTTAGTAGCCATCGATCTTGTGTAAAATCAAATAAATCAACAAAACATTTTTTTGTGGAAAACTAAGGCTGCTTACATACTAGCGTTTATAAAGCGCTTCATGCACCCAATGAGCAATCAATGAGTTACAAAAAATAATAATTTTACGATAAAGAAAATAACTGGTAGCTTATCATTGAAGTATAATGTAGTAAAGTACCAGAACAGACAGCGCGAACAAAATTTGTGTCGCGTCGCTAGATTCTGTTTTTAAATCGAACGAATCCATTAAAAATTGAAGCCCACTGCAGCCAATTTATTTGGCCAAACATAGTATTCGCTGTATCGGTTTTATACGCCAGTAATAATACTTCAATGTAGCTTATCAAGTTTTTTCCTACCTTTCAATAAGAAGTGCTATCGAAGTATTATAAGATATCGTATCAGGTTTAATTGATTGCAAAAGATCATCAAATTTGGTTTTTAGCATTCGTAAATGTCTTTCTATTTTTTATATTTACTTTATAGTAAAAAATATTAATTTTCCTGAACCGATTAAGCAAGTCATTATTAAAATGTCGGATGAGTGCGTACGTCTTTAAAATCCTAGTGCGGTTTTAGCCTAATGTCAAAATTGCTTTATTTTTCTATAGCTGTGCATGCGTTTAGGCCAGTAAATTTTGAATCACTGATTTTAGTCATGGATATATTACTCTAACTGGATACATAACTTTGTAGTTGTACCTGAAGATCGATGATGGCATAAAATAATGACCATTTTTTATTGTGTCCATGTTATCTATAGTCCCAGGATATAATAAAATTATCTTTCGATTGTGATCTTTTATAATGGTTTAAAAACATCTAAGATGAAATTATAATATAGATGTAACATAATTGTGTACCTTAATTTTCAATTTACTCTTAATGCAATTATTTAAATTAGGTAATTTTGAAGAAATTCTTATAAAATGTATATTATTTCAATATTACAATTTTTGCCACCAGAAGAATTACATATAGAAAACATTTTGAAGAACCGTATCAAAATAGGACATAATTTTTCTAAGTGTGTACACCGTACAATTATGAATGGTTATTCCGATATGACGTCATTGATCTTCAGGTACCTCTACAAAGTCTATGATCCAGACAGAGTAATATATCCATGATTTTAGTTAATACGAGTTAATTCTTTGTTTAAGAAGCAATTTGGATTATGCTTTTTTGCATAAAATTGGGTATTTTGTCAAGTAAATTTGAAATTCAGTGAGGAGCTGATGATGGTATCTGGAGATAAAGAGTACTAAATATCTGGAGATAAAGGAACTCCTCAATGGTAGAAAAAAATAGGTAGAACGGTGTTTGAAGATATTTTGTTTTCGTTATCGTTGACATTGTGAAATCAGTTCTTCATTGACTAACTAAGGGTCTCATGACGTGTCTTGGAGAACAAATAGGTAACTCCTGAACGGGTGCAAATTACTTAACAGGAATAAAAAATATTTGTTTTTAGTAACGTTGACATTGCAAAACCAGTACATTAATGACCAACCTAAGGCCTGCTGGTGTACTTATCTTGGAGGCTAAATATGTAAATCTGGAACGGATGGGAATATTTGAACAAGAATTAAAAATATTTTTGTTAGTAACGTTGAAATTGCAAAGCCTATATACATTATTGAGCAACTTGAGCCTGATGGTGTATCTTGGGTAGGTACACAAAATAATTATGCCATGCCACTAAATCGCAGACGTGTCTGTTCACTGCAAAACGGAGCCTGTTCACCTTGGCTCCCACTTTCCGGAATGTATCCCTGGAATGCACCGACCGCCTACAGTTATTGGAAGTCGAAGTTTCCTCGAACCGCAACTATGAAAGGTTCATCGAATCCAAAGCTAAAGTGGCTGCAAGAAAACTTGGGGTCCTTGCAAGGGTGCGCCAGTACTTCTCACCGAGGCAGATTTTAACAATGTATATAAAGCTCAGGTTCGCCCATGTGTGGAGTACTGATGTCACATTTGGGCCGGTGCCGCAAAATGTCACCTTTCAGCCTTAAATTCGATGGAGAGGCGTGCAATGAGGCTCATTAACGACCCAGACTTGGTGGTAACCAACGTGCAAAGCCTCGCACACAGGCGCAGAGTAGCCAGCCTCTCGGCATTCTACAGGATGCATTTTGGAGATTGAGTCGTACGGCAAGCATCCATCCATATGTCGTCAATATCCCACCGCTGCGAACGGTGCGATACACGTCTTCTTTTATACTGCGTGCCGCGAAGGACTGGAATAGCTTGCCTGCGTGGGTGTTCCCGTCCAACTACAATGTAGGTGTCTACAAGAAAAGAGTGAATAGGCATTTATTAAGTTAGTGCATTCACCATCTTGGACTCCGTCGCCACTTACAGTCAGGTGGGATTGTTGTCAAGCACTTATTTTATGTAAAAAAAAAATTAACTTTTATGTGAAATAAGCTAATGCTTCACTAAAAAGCCACCTGATGGTAAGCGGGAATGAAGTATGGGTGGTAAAGCGCACTAACTTACTAAAAGCCTATTCTCTCTTCACTTGAAGACACCCGTATTATAAGAGTAAGAGCCAAGATGAAAGGGCTTCTTTTGCCGGTGAAGACACGCTTGAGTTCTTGTGACGTTGAATCTCACAAAGTTGGTATGTCAGACCCAATCGAAGGCCTTCGAGATGTCAAGAAAAACTGCTAGCTCTTCCCTATTTTTCTCGAGGGCCTCGTCCCAGATGTGAGTGGCATACGCTAGAAGATCTCCCGTCGACCGGTTTCGGCGGAACCCGTACTGCCTGTCGCTAAGAACATCATTGTATTCTAGATATACCATGAGGCGCGTGCTAAATATACATAATAACAGCAGTTATTACATGGGTGACTGTTGTTGTTGGTAACATTCACATTGCAAAACCAGTTTATCATTGACTTAGGGCCAGATAGTGATATAAGATAGAATAATATGTAATTCCTGATTGGGTGGCAATAACGGAAACACTTTTTTAAAATATTACATAGTTGGTTGTACTTTGACATTGGAAAACTAGCATATTATTGACCAAACTTAGGGCCTGGTGGTGTATCTTGAAGACCAAATAATTATGTAACACCTGAACGAACGGAAATAACGAAATTGATTTCAAAGATATTTGTTGTTGTTTTTAAACCATTTTTAAAATGAAATTATGTGAATGTTTCTTATTCACTAACGCTTAAACTGCTAAACGAATTTAGTTTCAGTTTGGCTCCCAGATATTTAATATTCCGGATTAAAGGATAGGGTACTTTTTATATCGGGGATAGATTTTACTATAATACGAGTACTTATGATATTTATTTTGTATTCCGATATTTCGACCCAGTTGCATAGATCGTGTTCCATGGTGGTAAAGCTTAAAACTGGTGAGTTAAGTTTAAATTTTATATCGGGGATAGACCGTTCCCTCAAGATAAGTGGTATAATTAAAAATGGCTAGCATATATTTTTTTTATCATTTCTTTTATTGATCATACTCTTCATTCTTCTAAAGATCTAATTCTGAAGTCCACGCAGACGAAGTCGCGGGTAGAAGCTAGTACTTTTATAATTAGTAATTATAGATAAAATATTTAGAAAAGCATTGCTTAGGAATTATAGTACCTACTTAAAAGAGGTTCTTCTTAAAAAATTTTTACGTACAATAAGTTAATGCTTGACCACAATCCCACCTGATGGTAAGTGGAGATGTGGTCCAGGATGGTGAGAATTCTTTAAAAAATTTGCTCTCCAAAGACAAAAGATATGAAACAAGAATCTGGGGGCTTGGCAGTGCCCCCGCCAAGTCGAGCAAAAAAGCGGCACGGCTGTACCATCCTTTTCTCGAAGCAATTCAGGCCATTTTCGACCCCCTGTAACTTCGTTGTGGATAAAGCTAGAAGCCTGAATTTTCAGGAACCAAGCTGGCATTGTATAAACACGGTATACTTCAAATTTCATTCAATTTGAACCAGTAGTTTAAGAATTATAACTAGTCAAAGTTTCTTAATTTCGTCACTCACTGACTGACTGACCGATCATCAAAACTCTAAGGCACTTCTAGCAGACATAGAAGCTTCAAATTTAGAACACAATTAGTGTTTAGTCTATAGATCAAGGAAAAACTATAATATTTTGCAATTTCGGTCAAGTTTTCTGGATACAGCAACTGCATAAATAACTTTGTAATCCCATATAAATATATAGGATTACAAAGTTACATTTGCAGTTAATGAATCAGTGTACCTGTATAATATGTAAAATATAATGGAATAAAAAGTGTAGTGTAGGTACGTATATATAATTATGTTCAAAGGTAACTTGTAAAATGGTCAACGGAATGAAAAAGCAAGAATTGGAAATGTCTTATGAAGTTGTACCAAAATCCCGCAAAGTATTAAGTAGACTAAATTGCCCGAAATTGTTGGTATTCAAGAAGTAGAAGGTATTGGAAAGGAAAAAACTAGGACTATCTACAAAAAGAAATGAGATGCCATCAAAAACATAACTTGTAAAAAAACCAAGTCTCGCAACTCAGCTCTTCTACCGTAAAAAGTTGTGAGATCCATGTAATAATACCAAGTCGGTTAATTTATTAAGTACCTATTTGAGGGTCCTTCTGTCTTAAGTTATTACGTAATTAGCTAACATAACAACATCTTATAGTGACCATATCAATATTAACAATCTTTTATGTTTTAAATAAATAGATTGACTTGGCAATCGCAAAAAATAATCTAATTTAATATAATATAATATACTTGTGAGATATACATTGTATTTTCATGCGATGGCCAAATCAATCAATTTATTTAAAATATAAAAGATTGTTAATATTGATATGGTCACTATAAGATGTTGTTTAGTTAGCTAATTACGTAATAACTTAAGACAGAAGGACCCTCAAGTAGGTACTTAATAAATTAACCGACTTGGTATTATTACATGGATCTCACTACTTTTTATGGTAGAAGAGCTGAGTTGCGAGACTAGGTTTTTTTACAAGTTATATTTTTGATGGCATAATTTTCTCACCATCACAAAACTTACATTTTCATTTCATGTATTACGAAAGAAAACCAAGAATCAATAAACTAAACATATACAGGGTGTTCCATAAGTAGCGGATCAACCTTACATTTTTTTCTAATCTGTATTCTTCAAAATCCTGGCTCTCAATGAATGAAAACTGTTAATACGCAATGTCGCACTTAGCCTGTGTGTTGGACTATGGTCTCGACTCTCGCCTCTCACATTACGGGAGATCGCCCAGAAGCGAATCAGGAGCCAGCCAGCGAGTCAGCCAGGAGTTATGGGTTGAGATAATGATGATGCAGGCTCAACATAGGTACTTCTGCATTTACCAACTAACTCTCTTTAAAAATACTCCAACGCACCATTAACACAAAGATAATAGTGATAAGACTCACCGGTACAATGTCCCGGAATGTATTTTCTTCACGCCGTCCATTTCTGCTGTGGTATGCTTATCATGTCTAAACTCCAGGGCCGGTTGCTTAATGGCTAGTTAATGGTATTAAAAGTTTATGTCATTATGAACTGCTCGCGAGGACTGAGGCGCGTGGTACCTGCAACAAGGAGAAATGGCATGAGCGAACAGGAACTAATTCATTTGTAGTCTTTCTATTGTTTTGTTTTGCTATGATTTTTACTGTATTTAATCTTCTTCCTGCGAATAATTAAATAAATGGAAATGTGTTTCATGTGTGTGGAAGTGTGTATCATGTTAATATTTCTAGACTTAAACGAAGAGACCATACGATCGAAAGCGGTCACCGCAAAATACAGTAAAGTGACGTAACGTAATGGTAACTAAAGGAAGCGGTTAGCGCACTTATCGATTAGTTTTCCAACTTGCAAGCGAAACACGTTGAAAACATATCACGGTTGATTTCGATCGAACAACATAAAAGTCATAATCATAACCCTTGACAATCCAAAAAAATATATAATACCAAAGTTACTGAGCGTGCACTTCTAATGATAATTTGTCCTTGACATTGCAAAGTATCATGATCGTGACATCACAGAATGCATATTGATCGGTGATTGCATGAACAATTGGATATAAGCGGAACAAGTTGCCATGTCATTCACGTACATTCAAATATTTTTAGTATGCCCGCGTTTTTCAGGATAAAGAAGTACCCTATGTCATAATCTAGATCATGGTATACCTGTGCACTAAATTCAATGAAAATCCGTTCAGTAGTGTTTGTGTGAAATGGTAACAGGCGTTAGCGATCAATGATATTTAAATATAGATACGTTGTGCCCTTACAGATCAACCAAAAAATCTGTTCCGAAAAGAGCTACAACACACACACGTTTATCTTTTGTTTCACTACACCAATCACATTGGTATAATACACGAAGGCATTTTAACGCTGTATGTCAAACGTCAAGCACTTCTGACAACAACTAAAGCGTGCGTATCGTCTTGTATTGACAGAGCGACTACGAGCAGAACGGTCAATTGCCTTATTTTACGCTTTTCATCGTCGGCGCGCTAGTGATCTACCTCTTTTTTACATTATAATAATAATATAATTGTTAGCAATACATTCCCGGCCAAGAAAAGAGAGGAAACAAAGAACTGGTTCTCAAGCCTTCAGACATAATACGATGATGAATCGAAGGATCGATTCAGGGAAAGATAATGCCGGTAGAAATATTATATACAAATTCCAAACATTAGGTAAATTAGCGAAAAATTGCAAAGCTTTTTGTAAGACACCAGTATTCACAGTCAATCCTCTTTTCTTATTATCCCTCCTCAATCTGACGTGGGCACATCCCACACCCAGATCAGGAGTCCCATCGGAGATCGAATTTAGATAGAAGCGACAGATTCGACGTCACTGCTAAGCTAATGGCTCGTATCGCAAACACAACAATCTTTATTAAGTAGATAATAACATTTTGTTACTTAAATTGTGTACATCCTTTACTTTTTTCGCGATCGAATAAAAATTATGTAATTAAATATTATAATAATGAATTGTAACGGGATCAAATCTGTATAGGATATTTAATAGAAGTTTAATCAAAATACTACATTATACTTCTATGCCTTAGTTTTATTATTAGTAGATAATAAAAGATTTCTTTTATATTTTACCTACGTAACACAATAAAGCCGTACATTGTACGTTATCGTGTAAACTAGCTATGTACAGATTACTCACAGTGTACACTGTAGTGTACTCGGTTGTAGGTAATTAGTGCTATAAAGTGTCCGCGAATCACGCATTGTTATATGTCGCAGTCAAATGAATTTAACAAACATTTCATAATATCTTATCTTTACTAAATTTTTATGTAAATGGTCTCTAGATTTCATGTCTGTTGCGTTTCCATATGAAAAACTGCTTAGGATAGTCAAGTTGCTGCTTGTAAAATAAGATACACAGTAATAACTATTTTGTGCGAAAATCATAAAAAATAACAAGTATAATTTTGTCATGATTAAATTTTAAAATCAAATTTAATCGTTGCGAATCGTATGCAAGAACAAAGCTAATGGAAAGTCCGATAACACACAAGTGACGTCACAAGCGGTCGATTTTCTCCTCGCGTCGACCGCGCGACCGCCGACCGGGACCGTAGCACCGGATACTCTGACGGAACAAGTTTCATATCGTGATGGCTACGGACAGAAACTTGGATGACACTTGCCCAATAAAATGGAAATAAGTTCAAAACTGATACAACTGTTTGACAATACCTGCTAAATGTGTTGTATTTATTATGTCGTATCCTCACACAAATGGGAGTGACCCTGACCGTGCAGGAAAAGGTCCTAGGTACGAGTCCCGGCCAGACATATTACATGAAATGTTAGTTTTCAAGTTTTGACTACTCCTGAATACTCCTGACGACTTAATTTTACCGTGTTTTGCGTCATGATTTCTTATCAATGTCAAATTAACGGAATATGTTATATTTTGTCATATACATCAAGTTTTTTCTTCATTTTTAACCGACTTAAAAAAAGCGGCCAAGTGCGAGTCGGACTCACCCATGAAGGGTTCCGTAGCAGCAAGTAACATAATATAAAAGTTCTTGTAGTTCGTTGTAACTTTGATCGAGGTAAATTACGGTTTACGATTTATGACGTATTAAAAAAAAACTACTTACTAGATCTCGTTCAAACCAATTTTAAGTGGAAGTTTGCATGGAAAAAAAGAGGAGGTATTCAATTCGACTGTATTTTTAGGGTTCCGTAGCCAAATGGCAAAAAACGGAACCCTTATAGATTCGTCATGTCTGTGTGTCTGTCCGTCCGTATGTCACAGCCACTTTTTTCCCAAAGTATAAGAACTATACTGTTGAAACTTGGTAAGTAGATGTATTCTGTGAACCGCATTAAGATTTTCACATAAAAATAGAAAAAAAAAAAACAGTAAATTTTGGGGGCTCCCCATACTTAGAACTGAAACTCAAAAAATTTTATTTCATCAAACCCATACGTGTGGGGTATCTATGGATAGATCTTCAAAAATGATATTGAGGTTTCTAATACCATTTTTAGGGTTCCGTAGCCAAATGGCAAAAAACGGAACCCTTATGGATTCGTCATGTCTGTCTGTCTGTCTGTCTGTCTGTCCGTCCGTATGTCACAGCCACTTTTTTCCGAAACTATAAGGACTATACTGTTGAAACTTGGTAAGTAGATGTATTCTGTGAGCCGCATTAAGATTTTCACACAGGAATAAAACAAAAACAATAAATTTTGGGGGTTCCCCATACTTAGAACTGAAACTCAAAAATTTTTTTTTTCATCAAACCCATACGTGTGGGGTATTGATGGATAGGTCTTCAAAAATGATATTGAGGTTTCTAATATCATTTTTTTCTAAACTGAATAGTTTGCGCGAGAGACACTTCCAAAGTGGTAAAATGTGTGTCCCCCCCTGTAACTTCTAAAATAAGAGAATGATAAAACTAAAAAAAATATAATGTACATTACTATGCAAACTTCCATTGAAAATTGGTTTGAACGAGATCTAGTAAGTAGTTTTTTTTAATACGTCACAAATCGTAAACCGCAATTTACCTCGATCAAAGTTACAACGAACTACAAGAACTTTTATGTTATGTTACTTGCTGCTACGGAACCCTTCATGGGCGAGTCCAACTCGCACTTGGCCGCTTTTTTTTAAGCTTGTTACTTCAGAACTTTCCACTGGGTGAATCGATTTTGATGATTCTTTTTTTAATCGAAAGCCGGTGCTTGTCGTGTGGTCCCACTTAAATTTGGGCGACATGACATCTGATGAGTAGTTCTTGAGTTATCCCTAATTTTTAAATCGGTTATTTTTTGTCAAGGATTATCTCGTCACTACTACTCAGTATTATTGGTTTTTTCAACTTAGAACAAGTATGAAGTTAGAAATTGAACTTATTTAAAACTTTCTCGAGATCATATTTTATTTCTTGCAGTTTCAGAAAGAAATCAAAGAAGTACTTTATACTTTTTTGCTAAATATTTCATCTTGTACGAAAACAATGTGGGCGAAATATACGCGAAATATACATAAAATTTTGTTTTCTTTGAACACCTAATACTTCTAGTTAATATTTCAAAATTTCCTTTCATGCATAACCAGAAGGGTTATTCTCTTAAATTGAACTATTTCAGTTCCAAAGAGCAACTCCGTAGGTACCAATTAATGCTCAATAATTACTACAACCAACTAATTAATGCTCATTAATTTCTAATATCTTGGTCAAACTTTAACCTAGTGACGTAGGCTCTCAATAAAATGAAATCACTACCAGGCCAGGCAAGACACGTTTTACCCGAGAGCTGTTTGGATAGTAACATCAGCGAGGGTGTAATTAGTCACTTGTCACGAGTGTATCGATATCAAGGTTGAGGATAACCGGCGGACCGCACGAAAGCCATTCATTGTTAACAATTCATAATATTTACTAGGACCCAAAATGATGTGCAAATAATGCCGGTTTTTCTCTTACACACATTTTGTACCTTTAAAAGTAATATGTCTGAAAATTATTAATCTACATTATTGCTTTACAATGACACGTCCGGACATTCTTATTAACTACTACAGCTTAAAAAAATATAACATAAGTGGTTGACTGCTTATTCAGCAAAGAGGAGCCAAATTTCCGAGAAGTTAAATAAACGGGAAAATCTTAAAAACGATGACACTTAGAAACCTATTTTAATTCATTAAAATGTGCGGTGATGGTAATTAAAGCTAAAGAAACAAAGTTCATTAAAATTTCCCCTGAAAACCAATCTAGACATTTGGACACGCGTGTTTACACTGCCAGCCAGTCGAATGTCGGGAGTGTCCGGAGTGTCCCGCACTCCCGCTGTCGGACACTCCAGTCGTTGTTGAATGGCATTTGTTCCAGCGAAACAGTACAACTAGTTCACTGAATGAATTGTCCACTCTTGTCATCGTGCCCGACGCGACACAGGAATCAAACGGAAGGATATTTCAAAACGGGAACAGCGTGGAATTCGACACGAATACAGATAACGAGTTTTCATCGTATTTAAACATCAATTTTTAATTAGAGGTGCGCGATCATGAATGAATTGAATGAATTTACATAATCGAAACATTCACTCATTACTAATATTCATAATCGATTATTGGTTAGTAACTAATTTTATTTTCATAATCGAATAACGTTACTAATTTGTATTACTAATACTAATCTTAAATCAGTCGTACTCTCGATTCGTTATTCGTAAACCGTTGAGTAGTACCGGTGTTTTGTTTATTTTGTTGTGTGGTGACGTTAGTTTTGTGTGGTGGTGTATAAGTACAGTAAGTTTATAGTTTATTATCTATGTATTATACGTATTATGTATTATATTTACCTCAGAATGTTATAATGTAAATGTAACACAGTTTTATATAAAAATAAATATTAACCTCAAAATTAAATGTTTTATAGAATAAAAAAGTTAAAAACTTACTGAAGTTACTGTCCATTAATGAATTCAGAGTTATAATAAAATTATGTTCTATTTATTCTAAATCGAGTATATCTGGGAATTCGTACATTTATTGACAATAATAAATATTTCTCGAAAAAGTCAAATACCTTGTATGGAATTATTTCACTCTAGAACCTGAAAAAAAAGTACCCCAAGTTGGCAACACTGCTAGGTGAGCGTCGAATGCGCGAGCGACCCAGTTTGCGAGTCGAAACACTATTAGATTAGTTACTAATTTAGTAGTCGTCATGAACATTAGTATATTACTAATATTCAAGTCGAATGTGTACATTAGTATTAGTAGTTGTAGATTATTCGAATAGTGAGATCATTCGCAGTCGCGCACCTCTGACTCACTCCGCCAACGAAAACGGCAAATTAGTAGTGATACAGATTAGTAACTACTAACGGTTATAATCGAGATATCTCGAGACATCTTCATAATCGAATGATTCCATTAGTATATCTCATAATCGCCCACCGCATTTTTAATAGCATTTCATAGACTACCGAGTATTTTTATAGTTATCTATAGGTGGATTGCATTAAATTATCTGTATTGTTTACAAGGTTTGAACTTGGTTTGAACACTGATAATCAGACAAGCTAATATTTACAAGGTATGCACATACAATATAATAATAATAATAATAATTAAGCCTCTTTATTTCCTTAATAGAGAATTCAATTAACAAATTTTACAATTATTAAATATCATGTAGTAGTATTATTTATAAGATCAAAACAAAAAATAATATTAAATTCCTATAACATAACATTCCATAATATTTCCTGTACATAATTCTTGATTTAATTTAATTTATTAATAACAATATTTAATTTAATTTATATAATAATAATATTTAATTTAATCATAATATTAATTGTATTATATTTTATATCATATACTTATATATCTGTATCTGTCTATATTTCTATTAAGGACCTCTCTATAGAGTAAAGGCCTCCTCCATTTTTCTCCACATAGTTCTGTCACTCGCTTTATCAATCCATTGTTTTCCAGCTACTTTCAAAACTTCATCGAGCCATCTCTCCGCTGGTCTGCCTCTGGTTCTCTTGCCTACAGGCCCTTCCCATGATGTAATCTTTTTGGCCCATCTGTCTTCGTTCATACGTGCAATATGGCCAGCCCACTTCCATTTCAGTGTTTTGCAATGTTTCAGAGCATCAATCAAATTGGTTGTTTTTCTTATATCTGTACTTCTCTTTTTGTGTCTCAGCTTTAGATTCAGAATGCTTCTTTCCACATACAATATACAAGTCGATAAATCCACAATAACAAGGTCATATTCCCGATAACAGCACAAAGAATAACTTTCCAAGCCGTAGAAAGTTTTATGTTTCGAATGCTTGATATAAACGCGCATTTCAAAGGATGTGTCAGTGTGACGATGTGCGATAAAAATTCGATCTCTATCACGTACGTGAATATACTCTGAGATTTATTGCCTGAGGAACCTCAAGGAAAATATTGAGACATGATAAAATATTATCAATCTGAAAGGTGATGATAATCCTTATAAGTCTATTTGTGCAAGCCACAATTATGATAGTTACCACCAAGAGAACTGCAACTCTGCCATAACAGAAGCCAGTCCAGCAGTGAAGGCTCATAATGTGCATTTTGCTGATGATTACGAAATTTGCAACATTAAAACAGGGATGAAATAAATATAAAATATAGTAGGTTGAAGACTTATGTCCATGCATTTTAACAGTCTCGAATTTCGTCATCGCTAAACTAAAACTAAAATTACAAAGTCTAGAAGTCGTATCTCGGAAGTTTCAACTCAATACTGAGTTAAAATGACGAAGAAAACATCAGCTGATACAGCATTATAACCACACACACATGCACCAGAAATCAAAGTTTAAAGTCATGGTTTCCTAACAGTAGAGGTTTTGGTCTATTACTTTTTGGTTTTGATATATTACGGAATCTTCGTGTCCTGAACTCCTGACATGACATTGAACTAACACGTGACCTCTGCGATTTCATTACAGTTGTCACAATTATTTCTATCACGCAGAAACTGTTCGTCCATACCTATCGGCTATATTCGTATCCCCCTTCAGGTACAACAAATTAACGACTTTTGCATGGTGATAGGGTATTTACCTGCCTAATCAGCAGCCACCCTCCCAAAATCGATCGATGTTTTTATGTGATTCGGTCAGTGTCAGAGAAAAAGGACTGGAAGCGACGTGAGTTCTCCATTTCCTGGCCGGCATAGCATCGGGGATGCTAAGGGTGACAGTGGTCGGTGACACTGACCACTCAACATCAGCTGGCTCGTCAGCCACCGACAACCTAACCAAGAAGACGACAGTCTTAGACGACAGCTTTAGACAACTTAGACAACATGGCCAAGGCAAAGAACAACGATCGAAAGCAATTAATTCAGAATTAGGTATATGTATATTAGCTGTTGCCGGCAGCTTCGCACGCGGAAATTGTGCTTATCATATTTATCCCCTATTTCAACGTTGGGGGTTGAATTTTAAAAATCCTTAGTGGATGCCTACATCATAAGAGGAATACGAAATTTTAAGTTTCTAGCCCTAAGGGTTTGGCCTATGCGTTGATACATCAGTCAATCACTTTTTCCTTTTATACTCGTCCATATAGGGTAATTTCGCCTGTTCGCGTCCATCGCCCAATTCGCGTCCATTTTGCGGATCTCCCTTTAAAAATCCTCGAAAATAAGTCAACTAACACACCAATCAAACGAAAAGTCATTAACGCTAATACTTCAATGTGTAAGAGGCACGCACACATGGACAAAAGTTCTGTGCGTCAAACCAATCCCGTTTAGAAAAAATAGTTAGTATCGGCTGTTTAACATGGAAGCGTGTACGGGTGGGATTTTAGATAAAAATTAGTGTGCAGCGGCGCGTTTGATGGTAAGTTTTTTATTGTTTTATGTGAATTTTAGGATACATAGCTGTTTCTACACTTTCATGATGAAAAAAGGAATAATATTAATTATGAATTTCCTTATGTTTTTTGTATTTAACGAATAAAATAAGGTGGACGCGAATTACTACATCGAATTTTACAAAACTTCCACTTTGCGTCCGCAATGGACGCAAGCTATACCTACAGAGGATAATAATAAACCAAATTGCGTCCACAGTTTTCGTTAAATACTTGCTTGTAAAAATAATTTAAAATGTATTTGTTCCGGCCGTCCAGGGGTTTCCACAACAAAAGACCGGAATATGTGTAGAAATTCGTATAATTTAGATGTTTAGCGTTTACAATAAAAATAATTTGCGTATCGTATAAAATGTCGTTGCAAAAGTTCAATAGCGAATGTGTTATTAAAAAACATTTAAATTTGCGTAGTCATCGATGACCAGTAGTGGTCAGCGGCCATCCATTGGCTGGGCCGCGGAGCAATCAGCGTCGCAGACGAATCAGCAACCGTCAGCTGCCACAGATTGTCGTCGCGCGCGTAGATAATAATTAATATATTGTTGTCGATGTCTCATGCGCCAACATGCCCCCGGCCTTGGAAGGTCCAACTTCCAATGAAGTAGAGGAGTCGAAGAGGCGTCACCATAAGCTTCGAAAACGCGCGTCGTGTGCTCCCCGTAGTCATCTTGATGATGGATGCTCTGCTGCTGTGGTGTACAGGAGGTCGAGTGAGGACAGCCAGGTCGGTAGTGTCATTCCCAGCGGTCGGCCAGTCAGAGGATCGTTGGGACTAAAAGGTTGTGAAAGGAGGACGTAAAAGACGGAAACTTAGGATAGGGATTCTTGGAGCTGAAACCTGGCTAAAACTTTTCAATGTTAAATGCGCGTTACCCAGTGAACTCAATGAAAGATGTTTACATGATGTGACCCCAGCTTCCTAAAGGCCACCGAAAATGCATAAAATATGCTTGTGATTTTAATTATGTGATTTTAATTATTTGCGTATGTAATAAATAGTCTGTAAACCAAAAAGAAAGTCGAGAAAGAATGTTGGAAAGTTTAAAGATTTTATGAGTTTATGAGGTTAAGATTAGGAAACATTACCGTAGATTAGCCACCACGGTAACAACGTCACAACTCAACTTAGCGATGCGATGTGTATGTCTTTAGAGAAGTCACTGACAAGATATAGATGAACAACTCGAGTTACTGAATAAACAAATAAACAATAACATTTACAGATTTGCCTTAACCTTTGCGATTCAAACGAACATGAATGATCTACAATAGGTATAATGTACAACGTAGCGTGTATAGATCAAAATGAGCGTAGCATGATAAGAGCTAGGTGACTGAAGGCTTACTAAACAGAAGTTCATAATGAAATGAAAATCGTTCTCTTAAGCGTACGCTACATCGGTGACAGTTAAGAAATAGATATTCTTGGGTGTTATGGTAAGTTGTAATGTGTTAAACTGCAAATAAAATTATTATAGGTAGGTATATAGATTTAATTTATTAAAATATATTTTCTTTATTCTTTCTTAAATGTAAATAATCGTAAATTTATTGTTGTGTATTTAATTAATTTTATTAGCGATATTGTATGTGTAGTTAGTAAGATAATATATATTATCTACAAATATTTGCCAGCGCGACTGATGTGATTATTGTAAGTACAAAGACGAATTTAAAGAAAATAGGAATGAAAAATGAATAATTATCGAATATACTTGACGTTATATAGTATTGTTCGCCCCTGAAGAACGAGTTACCCAACGCATTAGGTGTCGCCTTGATGAGGATGCGTGCAAGAACCTTCATCATACCTATAGCGCATCGTAGTGGAGATGAAGTGATTCTTTTAAACACGCTCTCATCAGTGCGCATGACGACACTTGATTCGGGTTCCTCCAGGAGAGACGCTTGATAATAATAGTAATAATAATAGTTGCGTTAAATAATGAAAATACGAAAAATCAAAAGTATTGTTGCGAAGGAATTTATTGCGAAGGAATTAATTAATTGGACCAGAAATAATCCAACCAAGGTGCGTATCTTGTAAGAAGGGACCGCTAGGTAACCTTATTTTATTAGTTTTTAATAATTCCCAGAATTTATCAGCGCCTATTAAAATATCGATACCACGGGAATCATAAAAATACGGATCCGCTAGCTGAACGTGATCTGGTATGTTCACTCGTGCGCATTGTTTAGAAACAGCTGGCATAGATGGTGTAATGCTCGGTAAAACAAAACATTTTATTTTTGTAGAATAGCTGGGATTGGGGCGCGATTTAATCTCGATCTCACAGGCCTGTGTCGTCTGTGTCATCGAGCTCCCAACACCACGTATTTCTATAAAAGATTTAGTTAACGGAGTATTTAGTTTGTCGCAAAGAGATTTCGTAATGAAACACCGCTGACTGCCATTGTCGAGTAGGGCGCGCGCTAAATGATAGTTGTTACTATCATCAGCTACTTCGACTAGCGCCGTTGACAATAAAACGGGTTTCACACACGATGATGATGCGTACTGTATATTGTCTATGTGTGCCTTGTTCACCTGAATGGACTGCATCGGCTCATTGATAACGTTTGCGTTGCACTCGGGAGCCGACGCAGGAGACGCGGAGGGCACGAAGGGGTGCAATGAGGAATGTACTGACGATGTCGCGGCCGTCCGCCACCGGTCATCAGTCACGGGCGATAAATGATCTGAGACAGACCTTTTATGTATGTCGTCGGTATGAATTAGCGTGTTGTGTTTGTAATTACATAATCTGCACGGCCCAAACCTGCAATCGTCAACATCATGACCCGGTCGTAAACAGTTAACGCAGAGATTATTAGTTTTAATTAGCGATAGTTTTGATTCGATATCGGAATTAATAAACTTCTGGCACGAATAAATTGGATGTTGCGCATCGCAGGCCGGACAAGTTCTTTTGAAGTTATTATCGCGGGACCGCGGCTTGTACGTCGAAACGTTGCACTGAATACTGTGTGCTTTATAATGTGAACTACCTGTAGTGCCGTGATGTTTACTGTGTGACACCATCAACGTTTCTAGCACGTCGGCCCTGTCTTTTAAAAATTTTATTAAGTGATCGACTTTAAGCCTCGTTGTTGAATCGCCGGTAAATATTGTGCTTTTGTGCTGCTCCCACTCACGTTCGGTGGTAGGATCTAATTTGGATACGATAATGTAAATTATTAGCGTGTCCCAGGAGTCTGTAGGCTCACCGAGTATTTTCAATGCGCGTAAGTTTTTTAGTACTGTGTCGATAAGTTTTCTGATTAATACCGGTGATTCTTTATTCAGCGTTTGCAAATTAAATAACGATTTTACGTGATTGTGTATTAGCAACCGTGAATTATTGTATCTGTTTAAAAGCAGTTCCCAAGCGACTTCGTAGCTATCACTAGAGAACTCTAAGGAACCTATTACTAATTCTGCGCTACCCTTAAGAGAAGATTTTAAATAATGAAATTTCTGAATGTTACTGATTTCATTCGAATTATGTACTAATGATAAAAATGTATCGCGGAACTCGAGCCAGTGTTCGTAAGAACCGTCAAAGGTAGGCATAATTATAGTTGGTAGTTTAACAGAGTTATGTTTGTTATCGCAGTGGTGTGAATTATTCGACGCGCTGTTCTTTGTATGCAGACATTCTGCTTGCGCTAAAACACTATAATAATTATTTTCGAATAATTCTCTCTCCGTGAGCTGTTCATCTAGATCAGCATCAGGAACGTACTCCTCTAATTGAGTCTGGATGTTATTATATTCAATAAACAAATTATTAATGCTCTGTATGCGCAATTTTAGATCAACAATTTGTTGATTACTTAGCTCGGAACTCAGTAAATTCAAAAAGTTAACGAACTTAGTAAATCTGCCTTTTATGATAACGCGTTTTTTAACAAGATCTCGAATTTTGACATCGTCACTGGCTTTGCAAGGAGATCTATCGCGGGATTTTACACTACTTTCTGAGGTCGAAAGGCTCATTTCGGTGGCAATAGAAAGCTGGAGTACTCACGTAATCTTGATACCAACGCGTAGATACAGGTACTAGCTGCGGTATTCTGTATAGCTGGATCACAGACGAACGGGTAACTCGCATTCACCGAAACACTGAAATCAGTTTGAAGCGCAGGATCAACACTAAGAAGAAGAGGATAGGGCTGGGAATAGGATGGCTGACTGACCGTACCTTAGCGCTTTATTAGTGGCACGTCGTTTCCACCGTATACTCAGGTCTTGCGTTTGCTTCTTCTTATTGAGTAGACAGCCTCAAACTGCAATTGTGGATGATTCCAGGTGGTGTAATTTCTTCTTCGAGTAGAGCTTATAAGTCGCTTTTTCGTGGAATTTGGCGTCGAAGGACCAATGTTCCGGCCGTCCAGGGGTTTCCACAACAAAAGACCGGAATATGTGTAGAAATTCGTATAATTTAGATGTTTAGCGTTTACAATAAAAATAATTTGCGTATCGTATAAAATGTCGTTGCAAAAGTTCAATAGCGAATGTGTTATTAAAAAACATTTAAATTTGCGTAGTCATCGATGACCAGTAGTGGTCAGCGGCCATCCATTGGCTGGGCCGCGGAGCAATCAGCGTCGCAGACGAATCAGCAACCGTCAGCTGCCACAGATTGTCGTCGCGCGCGTAGATAATAATTAATATATTGTTGTCGATGTCTCATGCGCCAACAGTATTGTTTATTATTATTGTACATTTTTTATTAAGACTACGTATTTATAATTTTTTTTTTTTGTAATTGAAATGAGTAATTTCTTTCATTCATATTTTTTTTCCATTTAAGATAAGTTCTTCAGAGACAAGAAAGAAGAAGGAAAAGAGAACATACAAGAAGAAGATATAAAGAAAGCGTTAAATGAAATTCGAGAGAATAATAAATCGATACAACCAATGTTGGGAAGAAGTTTTTTTTTATATTTTTAAGTGCTTTTTTAATGATAATAATGTTGATTTTTTAATATTTATATCTATATGTACTATAATAAAACTCAAACGGCAAACTTTCTGTACATTGAATATTTTTTTTAAAATTTCGATTAGGGGGCACTTCAGTAACGTGTTAGAGCACAAACATATTTTTTTAGAATTATTGTCTGTCTGTCTGTCTGTTTGTCTGTCCAGGCATCACATGAAAACTCTTGAACGGATTTCGATTAAAATTAGTAAAGTTATTACTAATACTCCGGGTCATATTTTAGGATACTTTTTATCCCGGAAAATTAATAAGTTTTCCCGGGAAACGGGATGAAAGTTTGTATCGAATATTTTTACAACATCAACCGATTTGCTTCAAATTTGCAACAAATGTTCCTTGCTTAAATTGATGAAACATGTATTTTTCAGTTTTTCAAAATTTTGTAAAAAAAAAAGAAAAAAACCATTAAGTAATGTGTATATTGATTATTTTTCAAAACCCGCTCCTGGCGGATTACTTTGTGATTGTATCGTTGGTTTCAGTATATAAATTACTAGTACTTCAATATAAATTCACCGTTTTTTAAATTTTCTTTTACAAGAGGTACAAATAAGGTAAAACATAATTTCCGTATGCGAGGCTGCAGGCAACAGCTAGTTCTTAAATAAAGAAATTATTAAAATACAATCTTTCTTTACAAATTATTAAAAATACCACTTACCATCAGGTGGATCGTCAGCTCGTTTGCAGGCTATTTCCATAAAAAAAAAAAAATATCACCCCTATATTCCTTTTCTAAGCTGCTGGACGCTAAATGGTCCACGGGTGGACGCAATTTGGATTTTGTGGACGCAAAGTGGGTAAAACGCCTAATTCTGAAGTTTATCTATTTAAAAAGAAAACACAAGATGTTTCTAATAAAACTGAAAGTTAATCTTAAAATAGACTAAAATAGAATACAATTACACAAATTTTTCATAGAAATTAGTGCTGGGACATTTTTATTATCGCCGTCAAACTTGCCAACTGCACTAAATGGACGCGAACAGGCGAAACGACCCTACATAGATAAAAGAAAAACACATTGACTCTACAAAAGTCTTTGCAATAAAGTAATTATACCGACAAAGCACAAAAAAAGTAAGGATTCCCTGTGAAAGAAACACTCGTTCCGCGAGTAGATTCAACCGCACGCAGACAAGATTCCCGAGGCAAAACTGGGGTTGACAAAGTCGTATAAAAACTTTAAGAATAAAGAACTTAATTAATGTTGTCGCCCTAAACGAACAGAAAACGCTCGTTGCATTCACACCGCGTACTTAAATCGAGGCTAATTGCTTTAGCAATTATCTGGGGAAATATGGAGTCGGCTGGCGGCAGTAAATATTTGCGGCGACGCACAGCATCCACTACCAGTCGTGAACTAACAGTTTTTGCTGATCAACAAGATTGTCACGTAATACTCCAGTATTGTAAGAATTATTTATCAATAAAACTGCAGCACCAGTTTCTGAAGGGGTAACCTCGTGCCGATGCCGAGGGGTACTCATATGATTGGTATTAGGAAATAAAAAATACAGGAACTACAAATTGAAATGTGCCTAGCTAGTGCGTGAAGAGCAATCGAACATTATTATAGAGCCCGATTCGCGCTAAAAGGACCAAGAGATTTTGGAAGTAAATATCCCTCATAAATCCAAACCAACTGAGTATCTTGTGGTTGAGTATATTATAATATTTACATGGTTCGACCACATAACATAAACACTTGTTATCTCTATATTAAGCAAGCATCAAATAACATTGTTTTATTTAATCTAATAAGGTCATATTTCAAGAGGACTCTTATTTCAAATACAACAGAAGCTATTTGGGCGTCGACGCGTCCATACTCGTCCTGGTGTTAGCACCAGTTATCATCACGTTGCCCGTTAAAAAATGACTGATTAATTTGCTTCTTAATTGGCTCTCGTGTTTTGTAACATGTCGAAAAATATTCCAATGTTAATTAGGATAGTAAAAAACCTTATCAAAATGCAAGAATGACATTACGAACGTAGTGTGACTATTGTAGTCGCAGACTCGCAGAATCTCGCTGCACTCGTTCACATAAAGTGCGAGCAGGGCTAAGCACTTATTTGTTTATTTATTCAACAAAATACTTTTTCTTATTCAAAGAAAAGGGCTATGTCGCATATGCGATTATGTCGCTCTGGTAATACAGTATAGATAATTCTACACGTTTTCCATTCATTTGCATTTGCATCATCCGACTGATATCCGAAATGATAAGTGTCCTCTAATACACCGCAAGTTGGACAATTGGGAGACGAGCTTTTGCGCATCATATAGGAAAATTTATTACATGGAATGTGTCCAGACCTTAGTCTTAGGGCTGTAACACAAAATACTTGTTATGCTTACAGTTTACACCAAAGCGTACTACTTGGATATCTAAGTGCGAGTGAGCCGCGCAATATGCTTCGCCCTGCTCGCACTTTATGTCAACGAGTGCAGCGAGATATTGCGACTGCTATAGTTTAGTATTGTAGAATGAACAGCGCCACTTATGAATGAGTTCGTCGAGTGCTGTGGGAAATAAGAAGAGTTCAATTTGAGCACATGTATGGTCTGTATCCCTCATTATTTAACCAGTGTCAAATAAATTGACGAGCACAAAACCGCAGAATATCAGTTACAAATAGTATTATTATGCAACTTTAAGTCACCTGGCATGTGCATAGATACCATAATACAATTATACATCTATGTACTAGGTAAAAAACATCAACAACAATAAAAACAATATATAATAAAACTGTAATTTTTGTTTGTTTGCCTATGCGTTTGTTCCGGCTAATCTCAGGAACGTCTTAACAGATTTAGATGCAGTTTTCACCAGTGCATTGTAGTGAACTTGGATTAACATTTAGTATTTGTTTATTTCAATCGGTCTACAAATAAAAAAGTTATGTCAATTTAAAGAATACCGTTCATACATTCGAGTGTGAGCTACCGAAGCGAGGTCGTTTACTAGTTTAAATTAAAATAAAAATAATTCTTGTCATTTTACAAATGAATGAAAGTTCCTCACTGATCTTCTGATAACACCCACTAAGTGAAATATGACACAAGCGACACAGTGGCAGATACCTAAATTAGTCGTCAACAAATCTCCGTCAAACAGCATCAGGGGATTCAGGGGCCAACACAAATGACATCGTACGACATTGGAGTCCTGCCAAAGTGGCCACAGGAAGTGGACGGGAAAATAAATGGTAATACAGCCTTCGAGCGTAACGACGATTTTTCTAACCATAATAATTATCATCTCCATTGATAGGTCTCATAGATTTATCAACCGTTACTATTAATTAGTTTCTGGGACGGTGGTAGATTCAAAAGATTAGAAAGATTAGATTTCAAAAGATAAGTGTATTGATTAATGCCAATCTATACTAATAAAAAGAGGAAAGATTTGATTTTTTGTTTGCATTGAATAGGCTCCGAAACTACTGAACCGATTTCGGAAATTCTTTCACTGTTGGAAAGCTACACTATCCCCGAGTAACATAGGCTATATTATATTTTCAAAAAATTAGGGATCCTTAATAAAACTCTGTAACCCAAGGTGTAAAAAAATAAGAAAACCGAAGCAAAGCGAGGGCGGTTACTCGTATTATATAAATAACTTGAGTTTGAGTTTAAATACGACGAATGTAACGATAATTAAGTTATTATTGTACCAACCTGAAAAAAACTTCTGAAAATCTATACAAATAAATAAAATTTGGGTGTTTGTTTGTAATATTAAAATAACCGCTTTTTACTAAGTGCATTTGGATTTATACACGGTACATATACCAAAACAACATTTTTTACAATTTTTTTCTGTCTGTCTGTCTGTCTTTTTGTTCCGGCTAATCTCTGAAATGGCTGGACCGATTTTGACGGGACTTTCACTGACAGATAGCTGAAGTAACAAGGAGTAAGTTAGGCTTCTTTCATTAAAAAAATAAAAATAGGCGATACGAAGTTCGCCGTGTCAGGTAGTGGAAAATAAAACTTGTCTAATGTGACATAATTTTTTCTGTTTCGTGTGTAACGATATCGACCGATAAAAATGTTTTTTCTATTACATTTTATACTTTTCGTCGTCTATTTAAATACTCTTCGTGTTCTTTTTACGTATGTAATGCTAAGTATATTATATCATGAGTAGATATATCACAAGAATTGACTAGGAAACGAGATACGACGCACAACCGTCGTATTTACAAGAACTACTCGGCAAAAACCGGCCGATGTTATGAATCACGCGGCAAAACGAAACGTGATCTATACTAATATATAAAGAGGAAAGATTTGATTTTTTGTTTGCATTGAATAGGCTCCGAAACTACTGAACTGATTTGAAAAATTCTTTCACTGTTGGGAAGCTACACTATCCCCGAGTAACATAGGCTATATTATATTTTCAAAAAAATTAGGGATCCTTAATAAAACTCAAATAATGTAACCCAAGGTGTAAAAAAAATAAGAAAACCGAAGCAAAGCGAGGGCGATTACTCGTCGTTTATAAAACAAAATAAAAACCTGGCGCATGCCATCGCAGTTACTAATAAATCCAGTTATCCCAACCCACCCTGCACCGACTGTTTCCGCCGCACAGGAGATGAATTAGACAAATTTGTAGAAAAGCGAAATATTGAAGTGTTTGCTAGGAAATTGCGCATTCTGGATGTCAAGGTATGAGACACGTTATAGCTACGAGTACATACATATAATACGTTTTAGGGCAGGGTTCAAAGGGATAATTATCGTTGATAATTTTCTTTGATAATTATCAGGATAAATATATGCTGATAATTATATTCGATAAATATAATCTGCCTTTCTCATTAATTTGATTAACTAGGATGTAGTGACTTGATTGATTTTTATTAAGCCTATTCTATTTTGTTTGCAAGATTTTATGCCTTTTTATTTTTGAAATTATAAACAAAAGCTTAATATAAGATTGCCTTGATTGTTAAATGTGTTTATTTCATTCTTATATCAACAGTTTGAAAGGCAATCCTTCCTATGTAACATTTACTAAATTTTACAGGAGATTTATTTAAACTTCAAATATTTAGAAAAATTATATATTAATTCACCTGTTTGTTGGATAACAATGATTTCTGGTAAAATAAAGGCATTTTTTTCATTGCTATCTTAGGTATTAAATAAAGTCACGTAACACTAGTATAGAAAGGAGTTTATGTCCCTTTGACACAAAGTTCCAAAGTTTGGTGAAAAGGTAAAATTATCCTAGGTATCCTAGGTATTACTACTATTAGGTACTATTATATCTTCTGGCGTATTACCGAAAGGATTTCATTAGCATGAAAATTTATCTAACCTATCAATAAATTGTTTGCAGTAACGAGTAAAATTATCGGAGCTATTAATTAAGGTTTTGTATAAATATGTGAAATTATCTAAACTATCAACATAAGGTTTTGCTGGAACATGCATTAAGTAGATTAGTTCATACAGAGTTCAAATGTCACTACAGACATGTTTATCTAAATAAGGTCATGTAGTTCACAATAAATTAAGTAAAGGCACATAAAAATTATTTTTTAATATCATGAAAGATAATTGACACACATTAATGTGAAATGCAAAAATAAATTTGACTATTTTCTTGGTACTGATGTTTCCAAGATTACGGTGACATGAATCGTAAGATATTGATTTGTTATACTGGTTTTTAGTTTTTGTTTCAGTTGTGGTATCAGAGAGCTCCACAAAAGAGGTAGACCGGACATATGATACGTTACAACTAAGGGAAATGGTGCAAGGCAGTATCAGAGTAGTACCCAAGAGATGGGAAAAGAAGCTGTGAATCTTAGGCAGTATCTAAGATAAAAGGATGACATCAATATGAGTGCAGGCTCAAGATGGAGACAAGTGATTCAGGGCAGACCACATCACATATTAAATCACAGAGCCAATAATAAATGGATCCCCCCCTTCTTTTTTGGCATTCACAATATAAATACAAACTATTTTTTCTGTCTGCTGGATCTACTGCATCGACACGCACTTCAGACGTCGAGACCGCCTACATGTTCGACAACAATACAGATATGACAACAAATATGCAGTTTACAGGTTTTACTAATGAAAAGTACAAACAAATATAAACGTATAAACAAAAAATACAAATAAAAAATTTAGAATTTTCTCTTTCTTTTTCTTTACCCTCTTGGCCGGCAACGCATCAGTGATGCCTTTTGTGTCCCTGATGTTCATGGGCGACGATAGCCACATACCATCAGTTGGATCGTCAGCTTGTTTGCCAGCTATTTTCATAAATAAAAGAATATTTATTTTACAGGGTTTTAAGTGTTTAGTATAGGAAATTGTTGCACATTTTATGAGTCCAATATAGGTCAGAACTTAATGCTAAAGAAGTACAGACCCCATTTTTTAAGAAAATAATTATCAATTTAGTTGCTTAAATTAAAATAGCTCCCTTCTCTCGCTAAACTTTGTCCATATTGACATTGAGGGAAATGTAAGTTATTAATCAATTAATAAATCACGTCCAAAGGTCCAACATACAATATGATGATGTTGAATATGAAATTACTGAAAACCGCTTAGTAAAAATTTATCACACTGAAACTTAACTGAAAGTTACTTTTCTTTTATTACTGCATAGAAGAGGGCCAGATAATGATTTGAGATAAGAACTTAGTAATAAAATATGATAACATTGGCAGCTATGATCGCTACTCTATTAGTTGTGGGATTGATTTATGAAATTGCCAATGGAATACCTTTGTTCAATAGTCCCAATTAATGATAACATTCCAGAGATTGAATTTGTTTGAAATTTCGTTTATTACTCCAGAAATATTATTCTACTTGGAAGCAATCTTCATTTAAATTACCAACCAAACTCTTGTATGCCACCTACGTTGTCTTATCTTTTAAATAAATAGTATAGTTATAAACTTATAATTTTCATTAAAACAAAACGTTATATTTACAGAACATCAAAAAATTCTGCGAAAACACGTAACGTGAAAATGAATCTTGAGTTAGCTTAAACCTATGAATAGTTGTGTACATGTAGAGATAGCTTACTAATCTCGGTCCTCCGGCTTATCCTCACGTACAACTCATTATTATCACAAAACTACACGTAAATAGCACGGCAAGAATATACACCGAAAATGGCCACAAACATCCAAACTATATAGACTTCACCACCAACTCATAACTCTTAGTTAAATGGAACGTGAGATAGGTTTTACGACATCAATTTCCCATATGAATGCACTTTCCAACAGCTTTTACTATCACACGGCCCCTACTATTAGCAAGTAGTACAAACGGCATGAAAAATACTTGATGACTGACGTACTCGTAATTCGTACTCTGGGCACTGGGAGCGGTCAAAATGTTCACGGCGGAAGAACGCAGCAGGCACTGAAGCATCCAATACACACATATAACACCAAACAAGGTCACTGAATTCAATCCATTTAAACAAATTTTATCGTAAATCACTAAAAAATTATAATACGCGACAACGAAGCGAAATCTATCGTCCCTCCTCCCTTCACCGTAAAATTACCATAGACAACATTTATTTATTCTTTCTACAAATTCTACATCTACTACGGCGCGTACAAATTGTTCAAGAGCAATTTGAAAGTGGCAATACAATCTTCCTGTTGTCTGTGGATAGCGTAGACCACAGTGTACGTTTATTTTATTTAATTTATGCACCACAACTTATATATGAATTAAATGGAAATAATATAATAAATTCGTAGATATCAATCAGTTTAAATTATACTTTAAATGTCGAGGACTATATAGTACTAATGCAAAGTCAATATGTAAGAAATAAAATAAATCATTATCAAAAACCAAGGCCAAGATCCTTATCAATTAAATAATAGGTATTAAATTTAAAAAAGTTAATTATTATAGAGTTTAATTTCACTGAATAACAGAAGCAGAACACAAACAAGTCAGTAATCAGTATGTACATGAAGTTTAAATAATTTAAGTTTTATAGGGGGTTCTTTATTTCTAGATTATTAATAATACAATGAAAATGCATTATTTAGTATTTTATTACAAAGCAAAACTTTTGTTTTTCAATATGGTATTGTTTTATCAAGTGATTATCTAATAATTTTGATTAATGGATCCATTTTGAATTTTAAATTAATATGATGATCCATAGAGTTGCAGAGTTTCTAAAAGTTGCCATATAAAAATATTTATTTCATTTGTTATTTATGTTTATGAAATATTTTTAAAACAATCAATAAACAAAACTTACTTAATGGTACCAAATAATTTTAATTAAAACTTATAGGTTTTTTTTAGTTATCCAAAGTTAACAAGTAAATGTTTGTCTCAATATTTTTCTTAATTTGTTCGGATAAGCGTACAAACAGTTTTAGATAAAATAATGAAACAGTTTAATGACCTTGTTTGAGTACAAGCAAAAGCTGAGATGAGTCAATTATAAGTATATTTTGAGTCCAACATTATTTAAAATCTTTTGAAAATTCATAACTTTTGTACAGCTTTATAATGGTCCTTATTGGTTAGATGAGCAAGACTTAATTGAAAGCAAGCATATATAAGCAAGAAGCAAGCTAATTCCTCGTATTATAAAGAATTAAAGAACTCTTGATTGGACGCAACTTAAAAATATGTATAGAGCTTCAGCTTAGTTCACAAACAGTTTGTGTCCTCAAGATCCCTTTTAAATATTTGTACCCGAGATCTAATGTATATTTTTAACACTGCACGTATAATATCGATATCTGATGATGATTTCCAAAAGCTATCAAATATTTGTTAAAGCAATGTCTGTTTGACCATAAAGTTGTCCTAATGTTTATTTTTTTTTATAAATTTCACAAAAATAAATGTCTGTGTCGTTTTCATCAATCAGATTATTACGTTAAGCCCTATAAACAATTCACACATTGGTCCACAATATTATTAAATTTTAGCTACTGGTGATTAACACATAAATATCATCTCGGTGTATAATGTTGTATGAAGAAAATCACTAAAACTGGAGATTTATTTATTAATTTATAAAACACTTAAATATACTAAAATATATGTACCAAACTCAAAAAAACTTATTACTTTGTAATATCCCTCCTGTAAAATAACTTTTTTCGGATAAAAGGATAAGGAAGGATATTACAGATATGGGATAGAGTACCAACATATAAAAATATATGCTATTATTATTTACAAATTTTTAATTAGCCTTATTGGGGTGGCTTAGAATATTAACACCAATCCAACGCCGGATGGGTGTCGTAAGAGGCAACTAAATCCGGCCCGCTGGTGGTAGGGGCATGGGAAGGATTATATTGGTAATATTGATTATATTGTTAATTAATAACATTATTACTATTATTATTTCTCCATGGGGTTCATCTGGATAGCTACCACCCTTGAGCATGAGTCAGCTGCCAAACGACTCGTCTTGTTCCGGCTGGGGGCTTAAGAGCCAATTCTTTCTTTCTTGGCCGGCAACGCATCAGTGATGCCTTTGGTATTGCTGATGTTCATGGGCGATGATAGCCACTTACCATCAGGTGCATTGTTAGATCGTTTGCTGGCTATTTCCATACATATATTTTTTTAATATTAAGGGGATTTAGATATTCTATCTTATTACATCACATAATTCAGAAAATATCTTTCAGCCCATCGCGTACAGTACAGCACACGCTTCAATTTAGTATCGAGTGTAGTTATTATGAGTATCCGAACGGGATCTTACAATTCTCACACTTTTGTTGTTTTTGTGTAGAAAAGGAAATTTGTGAGAATCCATCCCATGTGTATTGGTGTACATATATTATGTATATTGTGTTGTGTGTGCGTGGTGATTTGTGTTATATGCTGATAGAAAGAAATTAATTAAATGAGTTTATTCTGACGATGAAACTTACATAAATGTGAAGAATCAGTGTGTTTTGTGTTATCTAGTGCTAGTGAATCCGTCAGGAGGCGGTAATCATGTACGTTTATTCGCTATTTGTGGATTCTGGATCTCGTCTCGTCGATGTACCATAAACAAAAATGTCAGCGATCCCGATTTTTTGTTTCTCACTGCATACCCATCGTTATACCTTAATTAGATCACACGAATGATATAAATTAATGTTAGACGCTCTCGCTGGCGGTGTTGTCTCGGTCGAACGGCGTGCCCGTAGCGATAATTCGGCCATAATAAACGTGCGTTCCGTGCGCTTCGCGCCCGTCTACACCCGATCTATCTCATTGTTTATGTATGGAGAGTGAACCTGGAATTTTTATGGCGTTCGGTGGTGTAGAGTCATTTTGATCGAATATCTGGATCGGATCGGGGCTCGGGTGGCCGGTGGCGCGGCCGACGGCAGCGGGCGAGCCGCGAGCGTCCGATCGCCAAGGTTCCATAACATCTCTATTTATAATAATCTTTCGATCGTTTGCTGCAGCATAATGACATTCTTATAATGAAGTGCCGCTCCGTAGATTTGTGGGACATGTGCCAATTATTGCGCCCGTGACGAAAGCTCTCGGATCGTTTTGTATGTATACAAGTGCACTACACATCTGTTTACTTTGACAATATCCATCGTGTTCATTGTAATTTTTATCTCCAGCATACATTTTTGGGCAGTCAATTGTGTTATATTAGCTTTAATCAAAGCAAAAAAAAACATAGGTTAGACACTTCAAGTTCTTAGCTCTGTTCTTTAAAGCAATCTTCACAATAGCAAGCAATCACAATTTCCCTCTCAAAATGTTTCAGTTCAAGTAGGTAATCCGTAATGTATGGTTGCGATGCACGGTGCACCGCTCAGGCGTGAACATCTGTTCAGCTGTCAACACACAATTGCTAAAGCGTTGTGTAAACAACAATGCTTCGATGACAAATAAAGCCTTCAGCTGTCTCATATTTGTGTTACATATCTGGATAATGGATCCTTTACTGTAAATCAAATGTAATTTTTCATTAAAACAACTTATGGGTTCTTATTGTAAGCATTTTATTTCTTATTTCATAAATTATTGTTTTTTTATTTACTTTAGAGTGCATTCTAAGTAAGAAATAGAGCTTATTTTATGTTGCTATTTTACAGTGCTAATAAAGCACAAATTGTCCCCCAACCAGCAAGACTAGCTGTACTGGATTCAGAGGGCCCAGAATCACTCGGGGATGCTGAATTGAGGAGGCCTATGTAATGTCCAACTGTATACTTAGAAAGGCTAAAATGTAGATACAGTAATTATTTTTCTAAAGTTTATGTATTGTATATGCAGGGAATTTTAATTTTTGACATCGGACTACTTAAATTTTTCTTTAATTTAACATTTTTTTTGTCTAAAACCAATACTTATATTGCCTTACATGGATTTATCTATTCATGGCACACTATTTCAATGCATTATAGAATTAGTTAAGGCCATCATTCTATTCATTAGTTGAGCAGTATTCACAGAAATGGAGGCTGACGAATCATTCACACAGGAAATGATAAACTATTGTAAATATAAAGAAAACAACACTAGATTCAAACCATCCCCTTAAAAAACTGAAATAGAAATTAATCACTGTCAAATTATAGAGTACTTTCTATACTGAACATATTATTATTTACTTAAATGCACTAAAAAAATTAATGCACATTTAATTTCTCAATAATTAAAAGTATTATAGCAGTCATAATATATCTATACTAATATATAAAGAGGAAAGATTTGATTTTTTGTTTGCATTGAATAGGCTCCGAAACTACTGAACCGATTTGAAAAATTCTTTCACTGTTAGGAAGCTACACTATCCCCGAGTAACATAGGCTATATTATATTTTCAAAAAAATTAGGGATCCTAATAAAAGTCCAATAATGTAACCCAAGGTGTAAAAAAATAAGAAAACCGAAGCAAAGCGAGGGCGGTTACTCGTACATTAATAAACTGATTGTGTATTGAAACATGAACTCAGAATCAAATAGTGCACTTTTTATTTTCTTTATTGCATATTAATTTAAATAACATATTGAACACCTAAATGCAAAAACTTGGATGAGGTTAGGTGAAATTAAATTAACACAAGTGGTTCTAAAGAAATCTGTTCACCTGCTTTCCTATTCTTTTATTGCTATTAATTTTTGTAACACATAAATAATTGGTATGCATTCAGATATGTAGTAGTTCTGTTTGGTTACTAAAATAGATTCCAAATATTCAATAGATTTAATTTGTGCTATTGATTGCTTTTTTGAAATAATAATAATAATAATAACGCTAACACACTCATACCCCCGCAGTAGGTTATTACCTGTGTCGCGGGTGGCATGGACGACACATAACACATCACAATCACACCCATGACCCGAGCACAAATATTTATCTGTCACATAAATATCTGCCCCGGCCGGGAATCGAACCCGGGACCCCTCGCTTCGCAGGCAGGGTCGCTACCAACTAGGCTACAGGGTCGTCATAAAAATTAATATGCAGATAAGCAGAATGTTAAATCACTTTTATTTCATTTTTCTTAAGTACACTAAATACACACTTTTATAGTAATCAATATACTAAAGCAAAATGAATCATATGATCCCTACATCAAGGGGTTTTTACTAGGAACTGTTCAGGAGTTACACTATTCAGGTGCTGACTCCATCATCAGAGTCCTAACTACAAAGATACTACCTTAGACTCATCAAAACTAAACATATGATCCCAAAATTGAGGGATTTCCTTCTAAATGTTGAGGAGTTCCACTATTCAGGTCCCGATTCCATCATCAGATCCGCTCCTTGATATCAAATTATTATATTGTTATCCATATTACATATGCATACAAAATTTAATTTTGGTAGGAGGGTTAGAAGTAGGTTAAAATTCACTTCCAACATTTGTTTACATTGATAGATAGGTCTTTGCTAATAAAAGTATGTTAAAAAAAAATTAATTTTTAGAAGGATAATGAATCAAACTTATGTTTAATTTTAGCGCAGCCTAGTGTCATAGTCAAGTCATATTTTTGTGATCTCATAAGAAAGAATAAACAGAATAAATTTTTGGTTGTTGATCACAATATTCTCTAACGATTTAAATTTCTGAGATTGAATATTCACAAATCTGGCACGACATAATTTAAATCGTAGTGTAAACCTAACTATATTTATGTTGTATGTTTAGAAATAAGAATATGTGCACATACATCACAGCTATACTACTATTATGAAGATATATTTTTATTACAGTAACAACGTTTTCCTATAGAAGGTAGGTATTGATTGATAAAAATATTCTTAATTTTTATTTGATTCATATTGGTTCCATAGTGTGAATAACTTGACAAGTTATAAAAGTATTCTTTTCAGGATGATAATTTTTTAGTTTATATTACACTTGTTAATAAAATATTACTATAAATATTTATTAATATAATATTTTTTTAATTAAATTTATTGATTTTTCATAAAATATAAGAATTTTAGGGATTAATTAGTAGTATTTGTGGATTAAATAAATGACTTCTCAAGTGTTGACCGATGGACTTGTCAACTTATTCACACCATGTATCCAAATAATGTCTGAATAAAGAGTGCACTCAAACTGCTTTTCAGTCTGAGCTGATGAAATGTTTAGATAGCCTTGACAAATATGTTGGACAAATTATTAGTCATCATTACATTTCAGATTGTTTTTGTTTACTGCCTCATGCAGAATAGAAACACTAAAAAAGTGCACACATTGTTACATAAAATTGATCTTTTAATTAAAGATAAATAGAAAGTCTAATATCTAATTGGACTAAGTGCACGCTAAATTAATTTTATATCACTTTTCCATTCCTAGGTGTGCTGGAAGAGATTTCTTTTAGAAATAAGCATAGCCTATGTACAAAATTTCTTTTTATAACTTTTTGTAACCAATTTTATATGTGTACATAAACTATTAAATAAAAAATAAATAAATAAATATCTACTGTGCTAGATCATCATTCAAGAACACTTATGTAGTCTAAAACAGAGAAAGAATTTGCAAAATATTTTTATTACCTACTTTCAAGTAAATTTTTTAAGTCAACTTTATTTTTGTAGTAGCGTATTTGTTGCATTTATTATTTGATTTCTCTTGTAGGGAAGATGACTTGGTAACATTTATCTTGTATCCAAGTGATAAATTATTTGATCCATCTTTAAGTTATTATATGTACCTATTATGTTATGTTTTATTTATGTAATATGAGTATATTGTTTCGGAATCGTGCACTCCAGTAATCTATATATAACATTCGATAAATACAAAATCAGTTTGTTACACGATTTATTCATTTTCTTATTTAAAAAGATTTAATTTTTAACCGACTTCAAAAAAGTCTTCTTTTTTTATGATTGTTACCTCAGAACTTTCAACTGGGTGAACCGATTATGATGATTCTTTTTTTAGTCGAAAGCTGGTGCTTGTCATGTGATCCCACTTAAATTTGAGCGAGATCTGACAAATAGTTTTTGAGTTATTTTGAAGTCGGTAATTTTTTTAAAAGTTAAAAATTTGTTTATAGTAAGTAATTTTATGTTTTGCTACTTTTGCTTATTTGTACAACGAGAGACTTATTACTTAATAATTAAAAAAAAATGAAAATATTCATTTTTACAAAAAAAAATCTCCCAATATTATATATTCATTCATGTGATCATATTGAAGATAACGTGTGCACTGTGCACTAGACGGACAAACGCGGCGGTTAGGTTGCGGCAACGACTTTTAAATGGAAATGGAAACACAGCATCGGCTTGCACTGTCATCCATACGAACTTCTTTGGATTTCTTCTAGCTTGAGAAAATTTTTAGTTTTTTTTTTTTTAATTTTATGGAAATATTGTTCATAAAATATGTCCTAATAAATTTCGATTTCACCCAACAATCATGCGACCTCGACACAACAAAACAACAGACGCTGTGATTACTCGTGAATATTATCGACATTACGCACTTGCGCACGTGTGACTGAACTAAAAGTACTGAAACTGCATTTTCATACAAACCGCACACCAACGTCATTGTGCGATGATGTCGTCATGTTCGTCATGTTGCTGTCGCGCGTGTGTATAGTACCTATTATATCGCACACCTAGTAATATAATGGCACATCTGCAAAAAAATGCGAAACTGAATTTATATGGTATACGTGTTTAAAAGTGCATAATCTACATAGTGGTAAATATGTGTAACCAAACCCATACAATCTGTAAAAAACGTAAAAAGAACTCATAAATCAATTTTAAACATTTTTATATAATTTGTGAAATTCGCTTCTGTAAAATATTATGACAAACGTAGATGTGCAGTTGTATTACTGGGTGAGCGATATATAGGTCTGATTGTTAGATGTACTAATGAATGTAGTTATGTCTGTCCTCCGCAGTCAAGTTGGCGAAGGCACGTAGGGGTATGATCAAGGAGAAGGAGAAAGGCGGCGGCGCCCGCCTCAAGGACGAGCCCAATGATCCTGCGGAACCAGGTAAATGTTGGAAACCATTTTAACCCGTCAGGGAAGACCACAGAGTAGTGCCGCTGCAGGGCGACGTAGACCCCAATCCCTTGTCAACGCACTAGGGTTTAGTAAGAGGCGACAGAAGTCGGCTCTATGGTAAGGCTTATTATTATTATTTTCATTACTGGTATTATTTCTGTGAAGCCTTCGTGACATGTTCCAGCTAGGGACTTGGGAGTCAGTTCTTTCTTTTTATCTCTCTCTTTTTTGATCGGCAATGCATCGGTGATGCCTTTAGTGTTACCGATGTCAATGGGCGACGGCGGCTACACTAGCCATTTACAATGAAGTGGATTGTGAGGATCCATAGACAACTACATTAAAAAATTAAGAACAAAAATAATTTCAACCCCTATTTAAACCCCCTTGGGGTGGAATATTAAATAATCCATTATGAGCTAATGTTTCTTAATATTAATGTTAACGTTACTGATAAACCAAGGCCTTGAAAATTTTAATGTTTGGGAATTTTTGAAAATTCGTTATTAGTCAGTGAGTGAGTTATTTTTCCCTTTTCTATATTTATTTATAATATATCTATGTAGATATTATATCATGCAATATTTTCAGTGAAAATGACAAATAATTTACAATGGTGAAAGCAAATCTGCAAGCATTCCAGCGATGCATGTAATTAATTCATTTCTCTTTACAAGAATATAAAGTTTAATGACCTAAATTTTAATTGTGCGTTTAAGAATGAATATTAATGTTCATTACAGAATATGGAATCTGAATTTTTGAACAGCAGAAATTCATTGTTATTGTGGAGGCTTTCGGAAAAACAATATTGATAAATAGTTACTGGGGTTGGCCAATAACCCTTCCGTTGGTTGGCCAATAAGGGATGAATTATGCTACACCGAGCCGGGCACTAGCCCCGAACGAGGTACGGACGAGGCACGGCGCTAACATTTTATATGACGCGGACATCGAGTGTTTATGCTACACCGTGCGACGTCCCCGTCCAAGCCTCGTAAAATGTTAGTGAAGTTGCTCGTGCCCGGCACGGTGTAGCATAATTCATCCCTAAAACCTCTTCAGTTATGTACAATTGTGGACTACATGAAGTCTTTTTGATTATGAGGAGAGACGTGGCTTACATTGTCAAATTAAATTTGTGTCAAAAATTAAGCGCTAGCCATCACCCATCCAACTACCGTATGCGCCTGCTGTTGCTTAACTCGATCGATCAAAAGAACGACACAAGTCGCCGGGCTGTGAGTGCTTTTGATTTATATTGCTACCCCGAAATGTTTTATCAATGTCATTGGCATACTGATAATTCTTCAATCACACACACAACACAAGAATGCATTATTGCACTAATAAAGAAAACAATTTTGTGTCCATAGGTCACGGGTCCCGTCCGCCATCAGCCTCGCTGCCCACGCCAGCAGCGCTGAAGAAGGAGCCCGAGGAGCCGCCGCATCGAGTCAAGATGGAGCCCCACAGCCAGTCCGGCGACGACTCCGCCCCCGACCTCGGCGTGGACGGCATCAAGACAGAGATTGACGGCCTTATGGATAGTGACGGTACGTCCAGTTTGAATTGCATTGCATCATACTTTTAATTTTAAACCTTTGAGTTGTGAAGAGAATTAAGTAGTATCTTATAGGAAATGGACCTTGTCAACTTCGTACGATACGCGATAAAATCTCTTGCGGTACAACAAGTAATCGCTGACGGTGATTTGAGTTCCCGTAAAGACATATCATACCTGGCTAGTCCTGTGCGTGGAATAAGTTTGTTTAATAAAAGTGTTGATTGTCACGCGATATTTAGAACCTGCGTAGGTACTCGGTACCCCAGCCTGAAGGTAACATGAATCCTTCGTCTTCTAAAAGAAACCAAACGGTTTCGAGCTCATCGTGGATTGTGACTCGACTGTTGTTCAATCTGGTTCCTGCACTGTTTAATTTTATTATCTACATCTGACTGAGCTATTTTTTATGTCTATGGTCCGCAATGTTGGGTGAGTTATTAATTGATCTCATTTATTAAAACGCGCAAAAAATGTAATTGTCGTTCGGTCGTTTATTTTTTTTTATCCAATTTGGACATTGACCACGGACATGTTGTATAATATTATGATCGGTAGTGTTATATGGATTTGTATAAATAATTTAATGTCTAATACCTATAAATGTAGGCGCTGTAAATGATCGTGTAAAGAATGAAATTGACGTCATATCCACACATTTAGATGGATGGTTAGGTTGTATTTATAGGTAGTGTTATATATTGAACTTTATATTGTTGCAAATATAATAGCGTTCAAATATTTATATTTTTTAAATAAATTTACAGAATGTCGGCTCTGCTAGGTAATATCTATGTTAGTTGTTTAGTTAAGCAGGTTACATATTGTGAGTCAATGAAATCAACACTTATAGTAGGTATGTATGTATTAATATTCGATAGCCAAGTTTTACATAAGCATCCATAAGTCAATATTCAAATTTGCCGCGTCCGTGCTATCTGCATCTTATCTCGGTTATCTCATATCTGCATAACATGTGCAACACGCGCCTACAATTGCACGTTGAGGTAAATCCCTGAGTATCATATCGTCGTTGTAAACATTGATATATCAGAGATAGCGCTCATCGCATAGCAATGCAACGGGCGTGCATTGTTACTGGCCTACGGGCGACGATCTTATCTATACTGTAACATAGCGTACGAGAGCATTACTTAGTGTGACACATGGGTAAACGGCCATTTCATTAGTACGAGGTGTTAGTTGACTATCAATGGATTGAACCTATTAGTGGCACGCCATGCACGGGGTTGGCTGATTAAGGAGGCCTAGAGAGTTCTGCCATGCAGTCAGGGTCGGTGGCGGATCAGGGGATGGAGTTCCCAAGTGATGGAAGTTCCTGTGCCCCATGACTTGTGAGTCTTTCGCTGTGCTGACTACAGCGATGTTCCAAAGAAATAAAACTTAGCCTTATTAAAAAAAATAACAAATTCTTGGTAAACATATGAGCTGACAATCCACCTGATGGTAAGTGGCTATCGACGCCCATGGACATCAGCAACACCAAAGGCATCACCGATGCGTTGCCGGCCAAGAAAGAGAGAAGAAAAAGAAAGAACTAGCTGAACTATATATATTGTATATGTATATTTATAGTTATCGTGTATTAGACACGATTAGATCATGTAATAAAATAAAATAAATGTAATCCTTGAAGTCACTTTGAATGGTATATTGATGACAATTAAATAAATATAAATTACATTCGTAAGTGGTATTTTTATCAAATCAATTGAGTAGCAATAACGGACAACAGCTGAAACAACGTAAAACTATTATAAATTTGATTTTCGCAGGCAACAATCTTTCAATTGTTGTTGTTAGGCACTTACAGCAGTAACCATCTGAACAAACAGCTTCACTGAAGTGTTCAACAACGTCTGTCGCTGACGGTCACCCATCCATCTACCGACCGCGTTCGAAGCTAACACGGTCAACCACTTTTATTCGCAGTTGACACATGCGGTCGAGCTCCTGGCAGTCAATTAATTATCTCTAATTATGTGGAACAATTTTACATGAATGGTTTCCGTTTAAAATGAACTCTTTAATTGATCTTCGACTAGGCTCTGCTTAGATTCAAAATTATACGAACAAACATAATGGTCCTAAATCAACAATTAACATTACCCGTTTTAGATGACTTTAAACTTTTTAAACTAGTACTAACGACGAATAGTAAAAAAAAATCTAACTGCATCTGACTTTTATATTTAGTTTACTCAATAAACGGTTTTTTTCGAAATCACAGACAGACACTTCAGTTTTTAGGGTTCCGAAGTAAAATCGGATATAGTTTCGTTATGTCCGTCCGTCCGTCTGTCCGTTCGTCTGTCCGTTCGTCTGTCCGTCCGTCTGTCCCAAGTAAAGTGACGAGATCCTTAGTGCTAGAAAGCTGTAATTTGGAATGGTTATTAAAACTCCAAAATCGTAGAATAAAATATTGAAAAATATTTTTTTTCAGGGTACCACCCCTATAGGTAAGTTGAGGATGAATTTTTCATTCGTCGCGTACCCTATAGTGTGGGGTATCGTTGAAAAAATCTTCCAAAAATATTATGGGTCTTGTAAGACAAAACCATTTTTGGAATCAGGGGTCCGTTTGCGAAATATTTGGCTTTTTGGTTTGGCTAATTTTGGTTACAGTTAAGTGCCCCTCCCTCCTGGCTAAACGGGTGAAGTTAGACACGTGAAAAATTCTCATTATGGTGAATTTACAAGAAAAACTATGTTAGCATAAGTATCTGTAGTTAATGAGTAATAGTTACACATTACTACATTGCGCGTGGCCTGATACGCACTTGCCCGGTTTTTTTTTCGTTGAATCCTAAATAGATAGATCTTCAATACGCTAAACTAAAGCCAAAGCCGCGTCGCTAATCGCAAGTGTCTCGTGCTAAAGCTAAACCGCTTCTCAACCGTTACTTTTAAGAAGCTATTAAAGATTAAAATCTTGTCGGATGCATACTTGTTAAATGTAAATTAGATCGTTTCGAACAAAACGCTTTCAACCGGCTACTAAGTAATTTCTCATTTATCTACCGTTACATAACGTCAGCGTTAAAGTGAACTTTTAATACGTTTCACACAACTGTAATTTACTATTTCTTTAACACCATTTAATGTTCATCATTTCCATTTGAAATTTCCAGTTGTATGATTGTGTAACGTGTCTATTTTAGTATTTACAAGTCGCAGTTTTTTGCTTATTATACAATAATTGATTTTATACCGCTGTATATTATACAACTGCTTATTGTTAGTAATAAATGCGCGTGCGCACCACCTAGTTATTAAAGAATAAAGCCACTCATATTATAACATATTCCATGTATTTTATTTTACACTTGCCGTTACGTAGGCTTCGCTGGATTTAAGAATAGGGTTAGTATAGTTTTTAAGTACGACTCAAATACGGTTATTTGTTGTACGATTTTCGGAGACCTAGTTGATTGTACTTTGTAGTCTAAAATAATTTGTTTAAAATAATTTGTAAGAGTATGTGTACATGTCAAATATACTGTTTAAATATATTTGTCCGTTTTTATTTATGTCCAGAAAAAGACAGCAAAATCTATTGCGTATCTTCTAAAACAAATTGCAGAAACAGATAGACCGATAGAGAGATTTTGTTGTGTACTATTATATTTATTCATGGAACGGTTCTACAGTTATCGAAGCATTTATTTCCCGGAAATTTGTAGTTTAGCTACGATTTTAATGTCTTTCGGCAATTCTCGTGTTTCAACGTAACAAAATAGTAAAGAAGATTAGCTATAACGTTTCAACTCGTAACTACGTCAAGTTTATGGCGTGCCGCGTGCGTCATAAACAAATTGCTGAAAGACCTTTGTAATGCACTCTGAACGTATAATTTCTTGCAATTTATGTTTTTTTATGGTCATATAATTATATCATCGCATTAAATTATATGCATATCTGTCAGACAAGTTCTTGACATTAATTTAATTTGTAAGAATAAATAACTACAATATTGTTTCGGACATGTAAAAGCAGGCCTTCTTCTTCTTTCTATAATAAACACTTTTGCATATTACTCGTCATTTTCGAGATTTGAAAGCACGTCAGTCGCGGGTTGATGCGCGCGCGACACTGAATTATTACAGTTAAATTCCTTTTTGACTATAATGTATTTCTATTATCAATTGGTGACTAAAACAAGTAAAACAAGTGACTGTCTGTTCCAGGTGACCCCACAAAATCCCCGCCCTGCGAGCTGGGGGGCCCAGGCTCGCTCAAGTCAGAACGCCTGTCCTCAGACTCCAATGACATACTGGACCCGCAGACGGGACTCAGAGGTTCTACGGGCAATCTTCAGGTTAGATCAGCTAGCTTACAGCACTTCACTAGCTTTAACATACTAATGAAAATAGCTCATACAATATATTTGTAAGAACCGCATCTAAATCTGTTTAGCCATACCTGAGATTAGCCAGAACAAACAGAACAATTCTAAAAATCATTGTTATGGGATGCACTGCGTTAATATGTTAATACCCATTGTAAAAGTTTTTTTCAATTATCTTCCATGTGTAGACATTGATCAGTTCCAGCTTTATCATATTATATATTGATATCTTATTAATACCAATATTTACAAAATACAATTAGATAAAAAAATTGCGATATGTGTATGGGAAGTGTAATTAAATCTTGATGGGGTTTCCCCAGGATGGTAACCAGAACTGTCGTAACCCTAACGGCCCAGAGAGCATGGGGTCGTGTCGCATGGGGGGCTCGGGACCCATGGGGCCCGGCGTCTCCATGGGGCCCATGTCCAGTGAGGCCCAGACTCTACCCTCAAATGTGATCAGCAAGCAAGCGGGAAGTATGGAGGTAACATTGACCAATACATGTATTGATGTTTTCGTAACATCAATCCTAATCATGTAAATATTTTAATGGTTTGACAATAGGTTTATTCAGTTAATTTATATCACCATGTGACGCCATGTGTGCACTCAAAATGCTTTTCAGAATACTTTACTTCTGAGTGATTGAATTCAATGCATTATTTTTTTTGTTTCCCCCATAATTTGTAGTAAAACAAGATTGATTTCTCATTTAGAAAGTTTATTATTATATTTTTCCTATTACAAACTTTGTAAATCACCAAAGTAAGATTCCATTTGATTTGGTTCGTATTGGTGTGACAATACCTTCAAAGGATGCACACATGTACAATTCAATACTTAGTCTGACAGTGATGTGGAGTGATTAGTGGAGTAAAACAAGGGTGTTCCCCCAGCAGCAAAGCCAGATCTTCGTGTTCTCCACGCTGCTGGCCAACAAGGGGGCTGAAGCGGTCATCTCGGGACAGCACCACTCCATCATAGCGTACCACTGCGCTCAGCCCGGTACCAAGAAGTATTTGGAGGTGAGAGTTGTTACCTCATACTGTTACATACAGTACATACTGATACTACCTATTATTATTCATGGTTCATTATTTCAATTTTTTGTGTATACCTCTACATATTTTAGGTTTAGGAATTAGTTCATATAAGAGTTGTCTGTGGTCGCATCAATGATTTAGTTCTGTACGGCAAAATCCTTATTTTTGGTGTAATTTAATCATTGTCTTGGTAATAAACAGGTACATTCTCTTCTGTATTGATTACGAAATTTATTACTAGTTTTTCATGATATGTATATGTTAGGTCATTCAAACGATAGTTTTTTGAAACTATGTCCTACAAAACTTTTCAGAAACATCCATTAAAGATGGGCCAGTTCAATAAGCAAAGTCCAGCCCAGTGGCTAAATAATTTGGCCATGGCAAAGACACGGGGTGGCATGAGGGGCGGCCCGAACATGATGGGGGGTCCCAACCAGATGGGCCACATGATGGGAGGCCCCATGGGACCAAACATGGGCCCCATGGGTCATGGAGGGATGGGTCACATGGGTCCGAACATGATGGGCCCCAGCAGGATGGGAGGACCCGGGAACCAGATGATGATGATGAAGGGTGGGCCTGGCCCCATGGGGCAAATGGGTCCGGGCATGGGTCCCATGGATGGGTTTCCAGGGGGCACCCCGTCCTGTGGTGTCATGGACGGCCTCGGTGCTGATGGTGAAATGCCCTGGGACACCGTGAGTATAGTAACATTCTCAGATATTGTAGTCATTTGCTTTGTAATTTTTTTACAATATATTTTGTGGACACGCCGACAAGCGCGCAATTCATTAAATGGTCTTCAAATGTAACAATGAGTATTGCTTTTGTACTGGCTTTAGCCGAAGATTTTAGATGCGCTAGTATTAATGGATGTACAAAATAAGTTTTTAGTCTACTTTCTGTTATTCTCGATGTGACGGTGTGTTTGTTTCCAGAAAAACCCCTCCGTAATGTCAAATGGCATGGCCAACGGGCCCTCGCAGCTGCCGCCGTGCTCGGAGGCGGGCCCCAACGAGGGCCCCAATGCCTCTGACAGCTCGCCCATGTCCTGCCAGCCCAACCCTAAAGGTGGAACAATTTTTTTTTGTTGGACGTTAGTTACAAATAAGGTGTCGAAGCGTTTCAGTGAATTGAAGATTTATATGAAACTTGTTTTACAGTTACAGCATCTTTTAGTATTTTCACGATGTTGTTTGCCTACAAACGTTTCTTCATTTTCTTCATTCTTTTGTAGGGTGCAATTACTATTAGTTCAGTGTAGATTGGAAATTGTGTGTTAAGTTTCTGTAAAACCGTACTAACGAATAGTAATATTTTAAGTAATTTTTTACATAGTAATTAGATTAAAGTGGAAAGGAGTCGGGACTAACCTTTTTAAATAAAATAAATACTCCATCAATGATCATTTGGTAACATTGATGATTGTAAAATACTTGATATTGTCAATGTCAAGTATCGGTCGTGGAGCATTCTACAATGTTCAGCCGTAGTGTCCGTGTCGGCAGGCGTGAAGATCCCGGACGAGAACCTGACGCCGCAGCAGCGCGCACACCGCGAGGAGCAGCTCGCCACCATCCGCAAGATGCAGCAGATGCTGTTCCCCGAGTCCGGCGCCCCGCACCCCTCGCACCCGCCGCACTCCGCCGCCGACCAGCCGTCGGACAGCGCGCCGCCCACCAGCGGCCCCAACATGCCCTTCCCGCCCATGTCGGCGCACGGGCCCATGCCCACCAGCATGGCCGGGCCCAGCTGCACCATGTCCGGACCCATGGGACCCAACGGACCCATGGGCCCCGGACCGATGGGACCGGGCGGACCCATGGGCCCCAACGGACCGATGGGCGGGCCCATGGGCGGTATGGGCGGGCCCGGGGGCATGGGAATGGGTGGCCACAATTCCATGGGGCCCAATGGGATGATGGGACCCAACGGACCCATGATGCCTGGGATGGGTCCCAACGGCCCCATGGGTCCAATGGGGCCCTGTGGCATGAAGAACATCAGGGGCGCGTGCGGCGGGCCTGACATGAAGCCGGGGATGTGCAACGATATGCACATGAGCAGGGGCTGCGGCGGTCCCATGGGGGTAAGGATGATTTGTTAAATCTATTACCCTTAGTACTCTTCTAACTATATCCATCTTGTATGCTGGTTTTAAACCAAGAATAAATTAAATAGACTTACCCCCGTATTCAAGAACAACACTGTGAGGTCTCACAGTGTTTGCGAGTGCATAGTGCATTAAAATCATTTCGTAAACAATAGTTGATTGAAGTCCTTCGCTGTGCGTTTGTCAAAATCGATAAAGTAGCTGCCGAGCTACTTTACCGAACGCATAGTGTTGCTTTGACTTCTATCAAAATAGAAAGAAATGATCGATTGTTTGTATTGTTATCTTTGTCTTTTGCTTATGTCAAATGACTAGAGTGAAGTTATCCGCATCAAATGGACCAATAAGAAGGCTGTATACAGCCTGTGCGTCCGCACAGCCAAGTGATACTTAAGGGTCGACTGTGAAACAGAAGGGTTGTCGTGACGAACGCACTGAGAAATGCCTTACTTCGCATAGTATTGCTTCTTTACTTAAACAAGTATTGTTCTTGAATACGGGGGTTAATTTCTTACAGATGAAAACTTTTAAATTAACGTAAATTTTTAATTTATATTATTTAAATAACGCTATTCCAATCTCAAATTGTGTATAACATAGTACATTTTATTTTTCTGTTCGCAGCGGATGCCCAATCCGATGGGTGGGATGGGCGGGCCCAAACCCTGCATGATGAGCGGGCCGCACATGGGCGGACCGAGAATGATGCCGGGACCTAACTTAAATGCTATGAATGGTAAGAAACATTTATATTTATTTTAGTCTTTTACCCGCTGACTCACACAAAAGGGTAGCCAGGAGGCATCATGGAATAATAATAATACAAGTAGTAATATTAATAACTTAATAATAAGATTGATAACATAATCCTTAACTGAAGCCCTATCACCATGTGGGTTGGATTCTGTCGCGGCACCGTACGGTAGTATACCGGCATGGGCTTGGGAGTCAGTGTTATAAGCCGCTCCAATACGGCTAACATCCAATATTATCAATGTGGAAGTTTGGCCTCCCAATGTTTGAAGAAGTTTGGTCTGTTACTCCTTCACGCATAAACTACTGAACAGCCTGCCAACCAAGCGGCCTGGTTTCTCTCCTACGACATCCTAGTCGGCATGGAGTCAGTATTTTAGGCAGTGGTTCTCGACATAAGGGGCCATCCATAAATTACGTCACACGTTAGGGGGGAAGGGGGAGGGTCTATTTAGTGTGACAAGGGGTGGGAGAAGTCCTCAGTTTCGTGACGTCACATTTCAAAATCGAATACTTCGTATGTATAGGTAAATATTAAAAAACAATGGAAATGAAACTTATTTCGGAAGTGCTGTTTTAATTTAATAATTTCTAGGTATACATTTTCATAATATGTGACGTCACCCTGGGGGGGGGGTGGTCTCAAAACGTGACCAGCTGTGACAAGGAGGGGGGAGGGCTCATAAAGTCATGAAATTAGTGTGACGTAATTTATGGATGGCCCATAATGTAATGTAATGTTGCAGGCGGCATCATGATGGACGGCGGCATGCTGGGCGGCATGGCGCACGCGGACTGCGGCGACCACCACATGCCCGGCAACCCCATGTGCGACGAGTACGGCCGCGGGCGGAACGTGAGTGTTGTCACTAGTGTTATAGTGGTTCTTCAGCCGCGGACGCCGCGCACTGGGATTACAGGAGCCAGCAGAGAGACTCAAGGATAGATGGATCCTTTGATTTGATACTAGGGTTTACGATACGGTTTACTTTTGCTCAGGGATTGATACTGTCGATTTTTACAAATAATGAGTAACCGCCCTCGCTTTGCTTCGGTTTACGTTATTAGTAAAGTTAAATTATACCTTACGTATATAAGTATCTTAATTACGATAATATTCTGTAATATTAAACATTACAGAAGGTTTTAGAATCACGTTCTGAATACGCAACTCCTTTGCTCTATGTACATGTATCAGTTTATAACATGTAGTGTTCCACACAGATGGGCCCCGGCGACCCGGGCGGGCTGGGCCCCGGGCTGGGCGGGGGGCTGGGGGGCGGGCTGGGCGGCGGACACAAGCCGCTGCGCAGCCCCAAGAGCCCGCCGCCCAACGACATCGACTGGCAGAAGCTGCACCACCAGTTCTTCGATGACCCCAAGCCGTGCGACAATGATCTGAGTGAGTACTTATGGGATACTAGCGGGGAAAAAACAACGTGTATCATTGAAGTATAATGTCATAGAACAGACATCTCGAACAAAATGTGTGTTCCGCCGGGAGGTTCCATTTTCAACATTGAGCCCCCATTCTCCTTTCAAAATCGAACGAATCCATTGAAAATTGAAGCCGATCGGCGCCAATTCATTGGGACATACATTGTGTTCGCGGTGTCGGTTCTATATGCTAGTAATAATACTTCAATGCGTGTATGTGTACTTACGTACGCACGTAAGAAGTTATACTTAAGCCCAGTGCATACGTAACGGGTTTTTTCCCGTACGGGACGGGACGAAGTTTTGGAAACATTGTTTCATAGAAAATGTATACGATAGTGCATACGCAGCGGAATCCCGTACGGAACGTGGCCCGTACGGGACGGGAAAAAGCCCGTTACGTAAGCATTGGACTTTACTCACAAACATTGTCTTGTGTTTTATGTTATATAGATATCACCAACGTTTTCCGGCATAATAAGAAGTTTGCAGTAGATATAATATATCTACCATACATGTGACTTAACGCCTTAATTAACCCGTTAAGAATCACATTGCGCAGATATGGCCAACAGTTAGCACCCTAAGAGGGGCGCGTACATATTGCCATTACACGTAAAGTGATAACTCGAGCGGTGATTTTTTCAATACATCAATGGATTTAAATTCTATTGGCCACATCTGCGGCCTAACGCGCTAAGATGTAATCCAGCGCAGCCGTTAACATGAACGTTAACGAAGTTGCATCAGACATACCACTGAATACGAGACAACGTGTTGCAGGTACACAAGTGAAGTCCCCGTGCTCGGAGCGCGGCGGGTGCCTGCCGCCGCCGCCCTACGGCGCTTCGCCCCTACACCGGTCCGCCTCAGTGCCTATAGGTATGTTACCAAATGACTGTATTTAATTCCCTTTACTAATTATATGTCTTCGCTCATCAAAGTGTTTTTGCCATGGAGATGAAGCATATTTTTTTTATTAAGTTATTATTACTCTACTTTGCAAACAATCCGCGGTGAACATGTATGATGGTATATGCCTTAAGATATGCGTGGCACCTCCCTCCCTCTTACAGCGGAAACATGCACTACAATAATTAAAAATATATACCAACATACATACCAGCACCAACACGTGTTTCACCCCGAAACGGAGCATAAAGACCTATCTATGTACGTGGACAGAAGGCCTTAGTTTTACAACTATTGTGATGTTTGAAATCATCAATGAAAAGATTAGCAATATCAATAAACGTACGTCCGCCAGCCACCCAGTCCCCCTCGCACGGGTCGGGGCTGCCGATGTCAGCGGAGGCGTCGCGCGCGGGCTCCGCCCTCTCCAGCCCCGCGCACCCCTCGCACCCCTCGCACGGCGCGCACCCGTCGCACTGCAAGCCGCAGCAGAAACAGGACGCGCCCGGTATGTACCCCGCCCCCCTGTCCTCCCCACCGCGCACACACACATACACACAGAGAGAGTGAGAGACATATAGGTACATAAACAACGCTTGATGTTGTTGGACACGAGTGTGTAGTACGTTAGACGAGTCTTGATTGGTTTACTTGACTTTGATAATAATATGTATATTAAAACATACAGGCTCAACAATTACTTTTAATGATAACCAATACAAAAGAATAGAACTCTTTTTGATATTCACTAATTATCTAAATTAAATTAAATCAAAATTATATTACTATAAATTAAAAATACTCCTATTACTTTATATTATGATGAAATGGGATATGAAACCCATTTGAGACTAGTAGAAAAACTAAATAGGTTCCAATCCAATGTCAATACAAAACCGACGTTAATAATGAGCTCCGCTATTATACAATCGATATTCAAAGCCATAGAAGTAGTAGATGTGCATGTTCGTTTTTTTATTTTATTTTTAATCTGTGTTAGACATTTTCCCAACCACATGTTACTATAAAGCATTTCATACCAAATGAATATTTTAGTAAATGGTTTGAAGTGCGCTTGTTTTTACTTTTTTTTGTTTTCTGTAGTTGTAATGCGTATTTTTTGTTTTCCCCCTTCCCCCGCAAAACGCTTGACGCTTGAAATCCCACCGTGTGACGAAATAACATCGAAAACGATAAATAATTGGCAACGTATCGGAAAACGACACGATGACCGGTAACCGATAACCGATACCGATAACATTGGACCGAATGTCGGCCACTATAGAAATATTAGAGAAGTTGGACGACGGTGTGTTTGTCCGAACTCTCCAATGTTTGGCGGCGCAGCAACAGAAGAAGGAGCCCAGTCTGATGCCGGTTCCGTCCCCGCAACAAATATCCTATCTCAACCAGTTCGAAGGTAACTCCATTACATCGGGCGCCGGCCGCTGGCAGAAACCTTGCCTCACTTGCCTCAGTTGCCTCCATACAACATCGTTTCTGCCTTCGACCGTCGTGAGCTCATTCCGCTTCAGTTACATGAAAGATCGCCAAGTTATATCGATTTACAATTCAAGCTACAGTGCCTCCAACTTATCTGTGAATTGGAGGAGGGCGCTGTCGGACGCATTGGACCAATCATTGGACGCAATTCGAGACGTAGTAAATGTCAAATGAATGAGCACAAAGAACTTATGAATGGCGCGGCATTAGTTCCAATTTTCGCCATTTCACAGGTAACTTGGTAGCACTGTAATTAACGTGGCCATCTTTCAAAATGGCAACATTTGAATACGCTATGCACAATTTTCGTTTATAATTTTTATTTACAAGTAGTTTATATTAGTGTGCGTCACTCTCACTTGTCCTTGTTCTCATTTGGTGGTGGTTGGTGAAAATGTGCTAACATAATACTTTCATACTCTATGGCTAATTCGTTCTTTCTTGTCCGTCCGTACGTGTTGGTGCGGGAGAGTGTCTGTACGTGTGCTTGTTTGTCAGGGCAAGAGCTGACGATACAGAAGCAGCCGAACACGTCGCTGAAGGACAGCGGGCCGCCGTCCAATAGCGGAGGGCAGACGCCGCAGTCCAGTTCCAATCAGAAGTCACCGGCCGGGTGAGGCAATACATATATATTATAAACTAGCTGCCCGGACAGACTTCGTTCTGTTAAAAGTTTTTTATTTTTATTTTGAGATGTAAGCTATCTTATCTTTCAAGTTGGATCAAACTGCACACGGTGTGCAAATTTGATTAAAATCGTTTAAGTAGTTTAGGAGTCCATCGCGGACAAACAACGTGACACGTAATTCATATATATTAAGATAGGCGATACATATATGCGTGGGATAAATGTGAATAAATGTCAAATAAACATTAAAAAAAACAGATAGGGGAAACTTATCTGAAGTAGGGTAAGTCGGGGCAAAATATGACAGATAACACAAATAAAAATACTACTGCAAATGTCATATAACCTGCCCTACATAGATTTAGAACCAGTAGATTCTCCCATAAATTTGACAGAGCTAGATCGCCGGTTATAAAATCTACGTGAAAGACAGAGACAAAAATATTTTTTGTCCCCGTCACCGTGGCAGATTACGTTATACATATAATATATTGTTTGTCACAAGTGAAAACAATGAATGAGTTGTGACAAACAATGAACAGTGAGTTGGCTATTTGGAGATTTAAAGTTCAGTTTATGTTTTAAGCAGAAAATCGTAATAAGTTTAAGTATATAAGTTTAAGTACGATAGTGGGTAGCAGTATTCTGGGCTGCTTGTTGAATTTGGTTACATTTCTTTTAAAATAACCTCAAAGAAATGTAAATTCTCTGTCTCATGTGCGGCCACACTGTGGCTGAATCTATAGGTACTACATCTATGGTGCCCTACCTTACTCTATTATAGAAAAGAGTACGAGTATTTATCCGACAAACAATACTACTGGCACAAGTATAAAACTTATTTCGGAACTGTTGGTTTAATTTAATAATTTCTAGGTGTAAGGGGCCATCCATAAATTACATCACATTAATTTAATGACTTTTTGACCCCTCCCCCCCGTCCTTGTCACAGCTGGTCACATTCGTGGGGGGTAATCTATGCATTTGTGAGACCTCCCCCCTGGTGAGTTGTCACTCAATGTTACATTATCCAGAGTTAAAATATCCCGCACATAGCATCCTACTTCCTACTATGGATGTTTGTTACTGTTTCACCACTTTCACCCCAAAAACAACTGAACGCATTTTCATGAAATTTAGCGCACAGGTAGACCATGATCTGGACCAACATATAAACTACTTATCGTCGTTGCGACTTTAAGACCTCTTATGTGTAAAAAAAACATATTTTAGAGGGAATCGATGAAAATCGATAAAGTTGTATTTAGCAAGCACATAGGTAATTTTGAATTTGGTGAATATATTACGATGGAAACGTCGTACATAGATAAGAATTTTTGAATTCGATAGTGCTTCAAAATGCCGAATCATTTGACGTCAAAAAAGTGATTCTGTCAAAAGTGGGACATAACACATAAGAGGTGTTAAAGTCGCAACGACGTTATTATCTATCTGTATGAAGGCGCTAGTGTAACACTGGGTGTGTTGCAGCATGATGCCGGGCACGCCGGAGCCGCACTCGTCGCTGGCGGAGCAGCGCTCGGGCCGCTTCTCGCTGGAGCAGAGCCCCGGCTTCAACAACCCGCAGACACCCACCGGGGGGAACAAGTGTGGACAAGGTATGGACAGATTTCGTTTCATCGGGGCGAATCAGCAGTGTTTAGCGTTCTTGTTTATTGAAACAAATCCCAAGGGAACATTTATATTTCCTGGGCTAACAGGTTTTCTAAAATATTACCTAGAGTTCAAATTACTAATTACTCAGGTATATAGTACCTTTATTTACCCCATTATATTCATTGAAATCCTTTCAAGGGTTTTCATGTGATGCACAAAAAAATATTTATTCAGTGTTGTTTGGCCTAGGCCAAACTAGTTTAACCTGAAATCGGGTTTTGCCGGTAACATATACAATGTATAGAAAAAAAATGAAATTTTTAGTTTTATTCATTTATGAGCTCCCTAATCGTAATTTTGAAATAAATATTCATAGTACAGAAAAATGCTCTTTAAGTTCTACTATAGTATACATAGAGGAACTACAACAACTTGTACATCACTAGTGTTCTGTACGACTCATCCGATTTATGCGGCACAAACAGTGGGCAGGAGCCATTGGTCTTCCCCCAAACCACAACGAACCCCTGTTAAAAATTGCACACTTCTCGACCCCCTTACATCTATATCATCACATTCCAGACGAGAAATCCCGACCGAGTCCCCAGTCGAACCGGTCGAGTCAAGACAGCGCGTCCAAGACCCCCCAGCGCGAGGGCCTCAGCCAGGGGCCCTACGCGCCCGCGTCGTCCGCCTCATGCGTGGTGAAGGGCAGCTGTAGCGCGTCCATGTCCACCGCGCCCACTAACAGCATGGAGGATAGCATGGCGAGTAGTAATGAGGTATGCTCGTACCCCTGTTACGTCTACATTAGGTTAGTGTTATGATGCGTCGAATATACCAGCACCCGCCACCTGAGTTATGGCTTGACGTGTTTTTTTTAATGGAAATATTCGGCAAACGAGCTGGCGATCCACCTGATGGTAAGTGGCTATCGTCGCCCATGGACATCAGCAACACCAAAGACATCACTGATGCGTTGCGTACTGATGTATTTATTTACATTACACGGCCACGCCTCTTTCAAGGCGTTAACTGTTGACAACACCTGCGTAATGGTATTCGTAAAGCGTTTTAAGTTTGTAAGCATGGTAAAGCGAAACATTTACTTTTCCAGACGACGTTATCGGGCGGGCCCAACAGCACGAGCTTACCTGGCCCGTTCCCCGGCCCGTGCAGCATGAACAGGCCCGACAACATCCCCATCAACCCCAACCAGGGCCCCAACGGCCCTATGGGCACCTCCACGTCCTCCTTCGACCCCATCTCGTCCCTCGCGCAGATGTCGCAGCAGCTGACGAACACGGTCGGCGGGGGAGGCCCCGGCCCTGGAGGACCCATGGGGCCCAATGGCAGTGGCATGGGGCCCTTCGGCTCCGGGCCCCATCACATGCAGCATCATCACTCGATGCATCCACATGCACATCCACATATGATGATGAACGACTTAGGTGGGTGTTAAATTACAACAGATATTATGTGGCAATTTTACTTTATGAAATGGAGAATAGATTAATATAACATACCTCTTTATTTTTAGGTTGTCACATGGACAACATGGGGGGCCCAGGGATGGGTGGACCCATGGAGGGAATGATGGGCGGCGGCGACTTCCCGCCCGACATGAACTTGAGTCCGAAAATGGGTGGGGGACCAATGGGAGGGCCTCTCGGGCCGATGGGGCCGGACGCGTCGATGATGGGCCCCAGAATGAGCGGGGGCAAGATGCCGCCGTTCAATGGCGCGAACGTGCAGGTTAAAGCGAGTGCGCCGAACACGATTCAGTACCTGCCGACGAGGCCGCAGCTGGCGTGCAATACGGGCCCCCGAGGCCCGCCCAGTCTCGACTTCCTACAGAGGGTCACGAATCCTATCGTGAGTTTTTTTATAGTTCAATAGCTATTGCTGTGGTGGATTTGCGGTATCTTTAGAACTAGCCTACCTCTCAAAGTGGACACATCCATAATTATTCTTTCACAAAGGTTGTGGCACGGGGTGTTTGTTTATTGAGAGAATATAGTTTTGGTTATTAATAAATTTTTTATTGCATCGCAGATGGAGGGCGGCAAGGGCGGCGTGCAGTACTTCCCCGGGGCGCGCGGCATGGACATGGAGGGCGGCATGCGCACCGTGATGCGCGCGCCGGGGATGCTGCGCATGCCGCACTACCCCGGCTTCAGCTCCCCGCCCACGCCGCCCGGCGCCATGTGCGCGCCGCCCTTCCGCCAGAAGGCCATGCCGCCGCGCATGGGCTCCGCGCAGCCGCTGCCCCCCTCCATGGCCGGCGGGTTCAAGGGCCAGGGGTTCCCCGTGCCCTCCACCGCGGACCCCAACTACGCGGCGCAGTTCCACAACTTCCAGCAGCAGCTGTACGCGACGGGCAGCCGCGCCGCGCAGCCGCACGCGCCGCAGCCGCACCAGCCGCACGCGCCGCACCAGCCCTACCACCCGCCCTACCAGCCGTCCAAGTGATGTCGGGGACGTGCGGTGCCGTGCGCGGTGTGACGTGAGGTGATGTGACGGACGCGAGCGTACTTAATGTTGGAGCGGTTCTGTTCACCGGTGACCCCGCGCCGTTGTGGGATTTTTCAAGATTGGAACGTGTCAACGTTTGCATAGTGATTTATAATTTTCTATTAGCGTATCGATTTCGCACGGATCGTTATTCTAGATTCTTGACTGAGTATATTTTTTTTTTACTTTAGCGAATGCGGAAGTGTTTGTACAAATTGTACAAATCTAGATGTGTTATTGTGTATTCTACATAATTTAAAGTACAGGTTAGACATATTTTTTTGCTTATGGCAATAGTATAGTTTTATCTTTTTTTATACACAGACGCCAGAATTTCAGTGTATTGGTTCCTTTACTTAGCTATTTTTTATATATGATTCCTATGCACACAGATATCTAGTCAATTTTGAAATTAATGCCCGACCCTGTGTTGAATGTACGAGTTGCGATCGAGTCCACAGTTTGGTTACTTTAGTGAACAAAGTACATAATTATTATTTTTGTCCATTTTAGTTTTAGATCGTCCAGTTATTTTTAGTGAATCGGTATCTATTTTAATTACTTTGGCTGAGTGGCCAGTATAGCTCGTGGAACTAATTAGTTTAATGTAACAACTATTTTATTCCGATAATTTGATCTGATAGCAATGTTTTTCTGTCTTCCATACCTTTTATTAACTCTCAAATGTAACAATAAGAGCGAATACAGGTGCGTAGCGCGTCGCACGCGCCGCCAGCGGCAGCGAGACAGGATAGCAGAACAAGTCGAAGGTAGTTTTATAAATAATTAAAGGTACTTAAAACTGATGCCATATCGTTTGCCACATGAATTTAATTTTCGTGATATTATTTTGAACTGTCTATTTATTTTATTATCGTCTATTGAAACTGTACGAAGAATGCCAAACGTTACGGGAGCGAGTGGTATGGTGGGAGGTGGGGGTGACGTCACGGCGGTAGTCGCGAGTGACGTCACAGGAGCCTTCGGTATGTAATGCCTAGTGGAGCGATGAGCGATGACCCGGCCGGCGCTCACAAGGTACCAACCCATCTGAGGCAGAGTTGAAGTGCAGCAAAGCGATATCTAAAATTTGCTGCAACCTATTGATCTTAATCTTAACATATGCGCACCACTTTAAAAGTGATATACGCTCCAATCGGCATATAGCAAGCTCAAATCTTTTTATCTCTAATGAATCCATGTGCTACAGATGAGCTCAATGTACTGTATCAAATTTTAAGTCATCCCTTTACTTCACTCCGGGTCTGCCTCGGGGGGATTGGCCCTCGCATCAAATGAGATTACGAAGGGCGTGGCAAGTTGGCAATATTGTGGGAAACAGCACAACTGTCCAGTAAGACACCCGCTAGAAATTAGATAGTGGTAATTTAAATGTAATTATAATGTAAGGTAAACAATGGTTCTTGTTTTAGGATTAAGCGAAGAGCAATGATATAAAATAGTTTGTGTAATATTGGATAAGAAATGAAATTAAGATGCAAACTATTGGTTGTGATTCTGACACAATTTGTTAAGTTGTTCGTAGGTTTGTCACGTGGAGAGTGTTCGTGGAAACTTAACTGACTTAAGGCCCTTTTTTAATTTTTATTTTAAGTTTTTAGATATTTTTTACTTGTCGTTCTCGTTTGTACATCGCTAACAATAACTGTACAGAGTACTTTTGGACTTAATTTAAGGCAATAAATGTATTTATTTTATAACTCGTGATGTAAGAATTTATTCTTAATTATTATAAAAAAATATATAATATGCTTGTAACACATGTTTTATTTTTATAATAAAGTAGTGGATACCCGGCGTGTGCTACTAAGTTAAAAAATAAATGTGCCTAATGCATTGTTTTACTGGTCTCAAACCATCTTCGCATTAACGCCTTTCAAATGAAACCAGTTTGGGGCACATCGGTTGGATGCTTTCAGAGTCCTTAGAACATCCCCGCAAACATGATCTAGATGATCTAGATCTTTATTCTTTAATCTGAGGTCTAGATAAGGGGCCATCCATAAATTACGTCACACGTTAGGGGGGAGGGAGGGGGTCGATGAAGTGTGACAAGGGGTGGGAGGGGGTCCTAAATTTCGTGACGTCACAATCAAACTCGAATAATTGGTATGTATAGATAAATATTAAAAAACAATTAATGGAAATAAAACTTATTTTGAATCTGCTGTTTTAATTTAATATTTTTCAGGTGTAAAATTTCATAATATGTGACGTCACACTAGGGGGGGGAGGTCTCACAAATGTGACTAACTGTGACAAGGGGGGGGGAGGGGTCATAAAGTCATGAAATTAGTGTGACGTAATTTATGGATGGCCCCTAGAGCCCTGCGCAAGACACCTAAATCATGATCCTTAAAACCCAAATCATTCAACAACGCAAAGTTCTGCTTATGCATGGATAGCATATTCTTTTCTTTACGTATTTTTGATAGCCAATAATTAGAAAACAATAATATAGTAAAAAGAAAAATACATTGTTTTACCAGTAACTGGCAACCCCTCGCATTTCTCTTCATAACTTTTAAACGAAATGTTTTTCAGTTAAAGTATTGAGTAGTAATTTTAAAGATAATATTTTATAGTATTTTCATAGATAAACATAATAGACACAAATAAGACTGTTAGGTCGAATCACTAATCCACTTGGTGATTGAGTTATTTTGATTTTAAAAAATCACAAAATATCATTAAGAACATTTTCTTATTGTGGATAAGAACAGCAATGCCTATGTCCTGGCAACATTTGTGCATTTGAGTTGTCAAAGTGGTCCGTCGAATTGTGGATTCGACTATAAATCCAGTGAACGAATTGTATAAATCTGATGGCAAAATGGGGTAGTTAAAATTGGAGATGTAACACTCCCCAGTGTTGGGGAAAATTGAATAAAAACTTGTGAGGTACATAGCATGGATTAAAGAGGCTGGTGTCTGTGTTCCGTGGTACATAGTCAGTTTTTTACCTTGTGGACTATTTAATTTAGTAAACAAACTTAAAATGTCTTTAATATTTAATGCCAAAACTAATTTCTGTTAATCACTAATTATTTTTTTTTAAAACAATTTAAATTAATATTTCCATGTAGTGTAAAAGTAGTGCTAAGTTTTTAAAAGTGTCGTCTAAAAAATGGGGTACATTGTGTTCTGTGACCTACCTACATCATATCTATTTTTAGCGAGGTACGACCAAGGATATTATAGTATAACTTAATAGCAATCTTCGAAGAGGTATCTGAAGACAGATGACGTATTATTGGATGATCATTTTTGACCAATGTCCATTGAAATGAAACAACAATGATTTACAATATTGTTATGAAATGTACCGTACATTTCATTATTTTATGTACACCGCACTTCTAAAGCATAGATGAGTACCTATTCTATGGTCTGACGATAACATGAATACCATAGACAAATGGTCATCCAATGTTACGTCATACATCTTCATTGCTAAGGTACCTCCTCAAAGATTGGTATCCACCAGTTATATTAAAATATTCTTGGGAACGGCGGCTATAAGTAGGTATTACGTATGATAATATAATATGACACTTTGAACGCGTGAGTAGTAGGCACTCTATTACCGTTTAATATAGTTCTTTGCTCTACTTGACTCGTCGTGCTTAGGCTGGGGGCTTGGGCGCCAGGTTTTCCTTTCTCTCTCTACTTCGTTACTCTTTACTCTACTCATCACATCACAATCGTAATCGGTAATGCCTATATGTTCGTATTTCAATGTACATGGGCACCGGAGGCAACTTACGATGTTAAGGTGGATCGTCTGATGTCGATTGGTTACTTATAAAATATCATTATTATTATCTGCATTAAGTAATATGGACACCCCACGATCATCCCACGATTCTGAAGTCAACCTCAATTAGGTCTGTGATTGGTCGAAAGAAATATTCATCCAATGTCACGTGATCCTTCTTCGGTACCTCTTGGAAGCTTGAGGTCCAATTTATATATATCTATATACTCTGTGGCACATTTCGTATTTAACCTATGTTTATGTTTTTTTTTTTTTAATTTCGTTTAAAAAACGTAAACTTTTTGAAATACTTATAATTCCATCCGTAATTTTTATGTTATTTGGTAATTCTTTGATAATTTTTTAAAGCACTTTAAAATATATGTCTAAAAATCATCCAATCGTATTTACCTATCCTTGATGAAAGTGGAAAACTACATTCATTAATTATTCGAAATTAAAAAAGTAGGAGACTTGTCTATGGAATCACAGAACGGAATCTTGTAAAAGATTAGGCCATTTCATAAAACAAATGTATAGTTACTCGCAGAAAATATTTTCGGGACAGTTGTATTTATTTCAGCTTTGCATTTCGATTTAAATTAAATTGTGAGCCGCATTGTAGGTTCACAGGAAAGGATTCATCTTGGAGTATTGCGGAAGGGTTAGCAGTCTTGATTCTGCAATTGAAAAGATTTGCATTGAAAGAAGACATAAGGTAAACATCGATTTATTTTCACATAAAGTAGAATCTGCCGTTGTAATTAAAGAAAAATGCTTGTTACGTATACATTGTTGTGCCTTGAGTGTTTATAATTATTTTTAGTGCATCCTTGTACAAAATGAAAGTTTGACTTATGCCACATATTCTTTTGAATGGCAGCTGGGGGACGTACTTTAGTTGCGAGAATAGGTATTTAGAGTGCGACGTAAACGACGTTTTGATTATTTTGGTTCCTAAATTTGATAATCCTATCAGCTGTAAAATATTTCTGACGTACACTAGAAAAGTTCATAGAACGCTCGGGTCTTGGGTTGTTTTTTCCACAATAAAATGTCAAATTGTGAACTTGTCAAAGCTGGGTTGAGTCATTGTTGCAATCGTTAAATTGCTTAAGTTTTGGATTTAAAAACATTGTTTACAAGTATATAAATTCCATAAAAGTAAGTCAAACAATATTTTTTTGCTAAAAATTAATTCAGTGAATTTTTTATGTTTTCCATGCATCCCTATTTTAAATAATTTACTGTATGTGGCAAGGAAAAAACGATCTATGTGGCAAAAGCCTTATTCAATCATTCTTTTGTGAATCATATGATATAGTAAATAGCAAGTATGTACATTCTCTGTAACAACAACTTTTGTTTAGAGTGAAGTGTGGAACTGCTTTATTCCAAGGACTTGTCATAGTGTAGAATCAGGTTTTGTTGTTATTGTGTAGCTCTAAGTACCAGAGATGTCACACTTTCTCTTAAAACATAATTTATGCATATTATATTTTGTAAGTGTAAGTGGGAAAGAAAATATATGTTAAATGTTACAGGTGCATTGTAAAATATTCTACAACTTAAATATTTCATGCTGGTATGAAAACAGTTATTTCATTGATATCAAAAGTACTTGATATTTTTTTATTTATTTTACTTCTCACACCAATAAGATAACAACTACAATCTTACTAAGAGTAGACCATACATAATTTAGTGCTTAGTGATACCTCTTTTACAGGTGTAATCTACATGATATAGAGCACCATGCTCACATTACAATAAATACAATACAAGGTTACATACACAAGGTTCTTAAACACTACATTTTGCTTACAAAAATATTAAACAATACGAAAATTTTTGATTTTGTAATATGGGTCCCTTGAATTATATGGTACCACACCCTACAATGAACAACCAGTGTCCTGAAGTCATATACAATGGATTGTAATTTCATTCTTTGTGAATGAAGGTTGTTAAGACTACAAATATTTATAAATGTAGGTACAAACAGTAATCTTTATTCAACTACACGTAGAATTGCTTCTATGAAATCCATTATTATTACTCTATTTAGAAAAGAATAGAAGAGGAAACATAGTTTTATAATAAAGTGAAGTGTATGGAAACATATTGTACACTAACACAATATTTACATGATGTTTTTCACATCAACTGAGATTCTATGGTAGTTTTTGGTGCACATGTTTTATCTTGTTAACTGCCATAGTGTCAACCTTCTATAACATTTATTTTGCTTGTGAATTTTTAAACATTTCATAAAAATAATGTTCATTATGCAAAATATTAATAATGATTATAGAAACTTATGTTTACTCACTGATTACCTGATTTATTTTCAAAAACATTTTTCATTTAACTAGCTATCACCTATGCCTTTCATTAACATTGCCAGTATATTCTTAACATGTATATACAGTATAATATACTATATTCATAACATATATTATGCTAATCTATGCTTCATTCTTTATACCAGATTTTTGCATACACATTAGGATGCAGGATTTCAACATGATCTGGCAACTGGCTGCTGCGGTTGCAAAGTTTGCATTAGTACACTTAGTGATAAAGCCAGGTTTATAAGGTGCACAAACATTTACATCTCTAATTTGAGTATAAAAAGGTGTTGACCCACAAGAGGATGCCTTTCTAATGGCTGCTTGCATAATACCCATCAGTGATGCTTCAATCACTGGCTCCTTCTTTATCGAACATAACATTCTACACTTGACTGCATTAATGAGTCATTATGCATTGTATTTTGTTTTTATTGTCTGCATGCTCATATTGCTGTGACATTCTTTTGAAAACCAACTGATAATGCATAGCCTTTTTAATACCTAAGAAAATTATTTAAACTTCATATTGTTAGTTGGATTACATTTTTAATGAGAATTTACAAAAAATGATTTAGATAACTTTTGTAAAGAAATAAAAAACTCATCAATTTTGTGTTTAGTAAGTTTTGGCATGTTACCTACTTATATGTACATACCAAACTACATACTAGTACTTAAAACATATGTTTTCTAAAAGTTTTTATTTAAAAAGTCTGTACAAGACAATATAATAAATGTTATTAACAAACTAATTAAATGGTTCACTAAAGCCTCATTGTGATTAATGATAAAAGGTATACAATTTCAGAATTTTTATTTACATATAATTATTGCTATATGTTGTTGTTGACCTTGAACTTGTAGAGACATACATGATTTAAAAATTGTAGATTATGTTACTGATTGGGGTCATTAACACAATATTATTGCAGTCTCAAGCCCATAGTTCATAGTTAGATATAATCCAGCACAAGGCATTGCAGTCAATGGATATAAAAATCTGTATTTGAAAGCAAAATGCTTAAAATTAAAATATATTACAGAGTTGCATTTTTATGAGATCAGACTGTATCTATTAAAGTTAGATGACCAACTGTATCTATTAAACTGAGATGAATATTGTTTGTGCACAACAGTATTTTATAATACTGATAATAGTGATATAAATTGTTGCAGGTCACATTAGACTGAGCTGAGTTATTACTGTTTGCAGAGGAGTGCTTTATAACTGGCTCTCGGGGCTAGGATGTCAGTGTTGAATCAGAGTGGAGAAGAACAGGTATGGATATAGAATATAAATTGCAAACGTTGTTCTGCCAAAAAATTTTTAGGGGTAGGGGGATGAAAAATAGATGTCCGATTCTCAACCCTAGCCGATATGCACGCAAAGATTCACGAAAATCGGTCGAGCCGTTTCGGAGGAGTTCAACTTCTAACACCGTGACACGAGGATTTTATTTATAAGATATAAAAACTATGAATATTAAAAACTTAATCTAATGAATTTCAAGATTTTTTCTTTTAATTAAAAACTGGCAAAAAACCAAATTGACCGGCATAGAATTTAGTTCCATACTGTAATGGAGGCCATACACAATCAAGTACACTTGTCAAGTTTGCAGTGGACTTGACTCGGCATCCAGTATACTTGATCGTGTATGGCCACATTGGCCATGGATAGCTATCTGGTCATATAGCTATCTCATGCGCACAGCATACTGCGTCAAGTCAAACTGCAAACTTGACAAGTACACTTGATCGTGTATGGCCTTCATTATATACTGTTAATGTATCCATTAATAATTTAAGTATCCTGTTGATTAAATCAATTTACTGTAAATTTTCCTGTTAATAAGTCAAGACCTATTTTGTATGAGGTTTGAAATTTTAGACTTGCTTTCGCTGTTTATGAGGGGAGGAGGAAAATTGAATAATTCTAAGGGGAAATGAGTTGTAACAAACAAACGAAGAAACAGTCACCCTACCCACACCTTAAATGTAATTCTTTTTTCATCATGTATTGAACACTAAAACACCTTAATTAGATAAATACACCATTTTTTTAAATATAAAAATAGTCTTAATTTATGTCAAAAAGTCTTACGCCCCAACTCAGAGTCACTAACGGTTACTTAACAGTACAGGTACAGATTTTGTGTGGTGATACTTTACTAAGGAGCGACTAAAATAACCGTTAGTGACTCTGAGTTGGGACGTTAGGCTTGTTTATGATTGTATAATGATGAAGTTTTGGTTGTGTCCAGGTGGAATGTCCCCTGTGTATGGAGCCATTGGAGGTGGACGATCTCCACTTCTACCCGTGCACATGTGGATACCAAGTAAGTAGTTGATAATCATCCCCTGTAAAGAAAATTTTAAAGTAAAAAAAAATAATAACTTCATAGAAATAGTCTGTCTACAACCTACTAAAATTATCGCTTAACAGAAATATAAAATCGCCATATATCTATACTTCTATACTAATATATAAAGAGGAAAGATTTGATTTTTTGTTTGCATTGAATAGGCTCCGAAACTACTGAACCGATTTCAAAAATTCTTTCACTGTTGGGAAGCTACACTATCCCCGAGTAACATAGGCTATATTATATTTTCAAAAAATTAGGGATCCTTAATAAAACTCCAATAATGTAACCCAAGGTGTAAAAAAAGAAAACCGAAGCAAAGCGAGGGCGGTTACTAGTTATGTATATGAATAGTTCTCTCAATTCCTTATGGATTCCAACATCTAATGTTTGATAATTATAGAACCAGTCTGGAAGTATATCCTTTCAGATAAAAAAATAATTTTCCAAATCAGTTGATAAATGACAAAAAATACAACCGAATTGAGAACCTCCTTCTTACTTAAAAAAAATAAAACAAAACAACATCATATTTTTTCTTAATTATGATAAGGTAATGGTAGATGACATTTAACCAGATGGCAACTGTTACTGAGAATGAGCTTGTTTCCCACTTTGTATTTCAGAGGCATTGCCTTGGATTTGTTTGCCTGAAATTGTTGCCAAATGAAACAAATTTTCAACAATTAACAAATACATATTATAATTCGTGAACTGCTATATGAATAAACATCTATGTTTATAAACATTACAAATCATAATTTAGTACTTGTGTACATTAAATTACTTAACACATTAAGTTTCCTGTTATCTAATATTAATTCAAGATTATGCAACCATTTATGTTTATGTAATTAATAATGCATGCACCTTCTCTCATGTACAAACTATCCAATTTGTTTCTACTTGGCTATTGTGAATCATAAATTAAAAGATTTATTGCAAATTAATTTATATTTATTTGTTTCTTCATAACAGTCTTGCTTGAATGTAGGAGGTGCCTCTAAAATTTGACCTTTCGCCTGTCAGTGACGTTTTACCTGTGTAACAGTACTTATAATCATTTAAAAACATAAACATTGTTTTTACAAAGTAATATTGCTATTTGATATCCAATGTCGTCATAGATAACAACTTTTATGATAACGGCACATAAATAAAAATTATCGTAGAGAAATCTATGTTGTCAATACATTGTTTATTTATTCGTCATAAATTACTTTATTATTATTTGGACATATCTAATGATGTCTTGTACTAACGGAAAGAATTTGATCGTAAAATTTGATAGTTCACATTGGTTTTACCTAGTTTGTACAATGTTGACATTTAAGTACAAAGATTTAGAAAAATATTAAGTAATTCTCAAAAATATTTTTAGAGATGTGAATTACATGTATTGTTAGAGAATAATATTTTGATAACTCATGTATGAGTCATAACTGTTATGGAATAAATCGAATAATATATTTATTTTGTATAGACAATAACCATAGTAATATGTAGCAGCTGCATTAGTTTATTAATAAATAGTCGGACACCATGTCATGTATGTTGTATGTAAATATAATAATATTACTTAATTTTTAAGTAATACATTTTATGTAAAATCTGTTTAAGCATTGAAAGCAATTAGTAACCTCCCTCGCTTTTCCTCGGTTTTTGTATGGATTCCTATTATATTATTATTTTTTTAAATAAAATATAGCCCATGTCACTCCGAAAAAAACAGAGATTCCTATTGGTGAAAGAATTTTTAAAATTGGTCCAGTAGTTTTAGAGTTTATCTATTACAAACAAAGAAACAAAATATCAATAAAAATTATTTAGAAAAAATGTAAAGTGAACGTACGTGTTTGTTCCAGATATGTCGGTTCTGCTGGAACCGTATCCGGGAGGGCGAGAACGGCCTGTGCCCGGCCTGCCGGAAGGCGTACCCCGAGAACCCGGCAGACTTCACTCCGCTCAGTCAGGAGCAGGTCTGTAACACACACACGCACACGCACACGCACACACACACGCACACGCACGCTCTCTCTCTCACACACACACGCTCTCTCTCTCTCTCTCACACACACACACACACACACACACACACACACACATACACACACACACACAGCCGACGATCCACCTGATTGTACACAACTGACATTTTTTATTCTACATCATGAAGCATTTCGGCCTTTCCGATACGATGGTAAAAGGAAAGAATGATATTATATATATATATGAAAGATGATATCACTATATTGAAAAAGTACTCAATCATAATTCCTAGTAAGAGTGCCTGATCAAAAATATACTTACATGGTTGAAATATTTTACATTTAAAGTATTGGTAAGATAGGCGGTGTATGTTTAATATTTCACAAATACGCTATAAATATACCTACGCAACAATTGTTCACAGATGTATTGTTAAGTTAGTATGTATTCGTTAGTAGAAGCTCTCTAACTAGAGTTTGTTTGTTTATAAAAACAACAACAGATTAGGTATAATTATATAGGTTAATAGATCTTGTGTCTTATTAAAATTGACATTATGGAAATCTCCATTCGTTCGTATTCGTAATTTCGTCACAGTACATAATGTACACATCGCCTATTTTATTTTATTCCATTTTATGCAGATGCGATACTGCATTGTGCCTTATTGGTTGTTGTTACTGACAATGTTTTTCCGAAATTAAACATTTCTGCTCGCTCTGCTTCTCATCACTTTGGTGGAAGGCGGGCCCTCACTCCTCCTTTTCAAATATAAACCCTGCTATCTACACAATACTTACTGCCGGTTTCTAAAACACTGGTCAATTAAAAATAAACTGATCAACAGTGAAATAATGTTAAACGTCAATCGGGTTGTTAAAAGCATGATTATTTGAATAAACATAAAGTTAACATAATGCTAAAATTAGGAGTTTATTTCGCCATTTCTTCTTCTCTATAAGAAAACACCTTCCTGAAATGGTAGTAATAATAATAATAATAATAATAATAATATCATTTATTTTGCAAGAGCATAGTGTTATACAGGTGTTTACAATTATATATTCCTTAATATGCTCTGTCTCCATAGGCGTGCAAAAAAAGTAATTAGTAAACTATATTTTATAAAAATAATTTTAACATTAACTTAAAAGTGTACCAAGATCTAACAATATTATTCTATTATTATTAAATTAATTATAAATTATTACAAATTATTATTAAATTAATTACAAATTCCATTGTCCTATGATTTAGCCGGATAAATTATGAGTAAGTGTTGAATGTCAGATAAATTAATACATTAATAGGATACATACAGATGCAATGTCAAAATTCTCTTATTGTCATAAACTGATGAAATTCACTCTTTTCTAATGTCAAAATATTCTTTTAGGCTATAGAATTGGCGGTCCATAAGCCAATTAAATAATTTTTTCTTAAATAATATATCAGATAGATCTTTAAGACTATTTGGGAGCTTATTATAAATTGAAATGGCAGAATAAGGTGCGTTCCTTTCAGCTTTTTTTAAACGGCACGGGGGTAACCTTAGTTTTAGCTTGTTTACGTTACGTTGGGCTCTTAGTGATGGACTCATTATGTCGAAGTAATCCGCATGTTCTCTGACGAGTATACAAGCTGCTCTTATAAACATACAAGGAAGTGGGAGAACCTGGAGTAGCTTAAATAGTGGGCGACAGCTATCAAGGGGATGAGCACCGCAGATCGCTCTAATAGCTTTTTTTTGTATTCTAAAAACTCTTATGGCATCAACCGAGTTTCCCCACATAGATTAAAAAAAATGTTTATAAGGGTATCAGTGACATGAATAAAAGATTTTGAATTAAAAAAAAAACTAATTAACGTAGCTGATAAGTTAACATACGTGCTTATTTTTGATCAGTCTTAGTACATAGGTAGTGTTACGTCAATGTCGACCGGTGCCGCGATGTGGCGTTACGGTCACCACACCGGACGGACGCACACTACGCACAGTCGGCCTCAGAAGTAGCTTAACATTATGGTACTTTGTAATAGTAACTGTTTCGACGGTTTCCTAGCAACATCTATGACAAATTCAAGAAATGTAATGTGACAAGGTACTAAAATGTTAAGCTACTTCTGAGGCCGACTGTACCAAGGCGTCCCAGTGAGGCGGGAATTTGAATAATGTCTTTGTGTGGGGCTATGAGTGTGTAGCGCTATTTATTTATAATGTGTGTGTGTGTTGGGGGGTGTGTGTGCAGGTGGCGGCGATAAAGACGGAGAAGAAGGCGCGCGAGGCGAAGCGGCGCAACAAGACGCTGGAGTCGCGGCGCGCGCTCGCCAACGTGCGCGTCGTGCAGAACAACCTCGTGTTCGTGGTGGGGCTGCCCGTGCGGCTCGCCGACCCCGAGGTCAGTGGGTCCAGGGTTCCATTCCCGGCCGGGGCAGATATTTATGTGACAGATAAATATTTGCACTCGGGTCACGGGTGTTATCGTGATTTGTTACATGTATAGTCCATGCCACCCGCGGCACAGGTAAAAACCTACTGCGGGGGGTATGAGTGTGTAAGCGTTTATTTATTATTATTTTTATTTTTTATATTTCTTTTATATTATATTTTTTATACCACATGTAGTGTTAAATGGAAAATAATGTTGCATAGTTTTATAATCTTGATTTGTTATTATAAAATAAAGCAGATACAAATCCAAAATAATTTAACCACCACCGCAGTACAGCTGTAAACTGGATCGAAATATCGGTGAACATAAATGTGCAGATTATGTGCTAGATCGGCTTGTGACACATTTTCTTTGGCGTAGCCTTTTAAACTTTTAACATATTCCTTGGTAAAAAGTAGGGCTAAATTTGTTTACCAAATAAGTCTTGTAAAAAATCGAGTATGTGCAGTACTGATTCTTTGTTGAATCACCTTACTATATAACACAGCAATGTCTGACTTTCCTTAAATCCAGCTGTACATTTTGACCTTAAAATCCTCAATGAAATTCAAATGGACTGGATGAGTGACGTCACGGTCCGAAGACAAAACATCCGGCGGCTATCACACTGGTAGACTGACAAATATGTTTATGTTTAGCATTGATACATTTAAATATCAAATGAAATAATCTGAATTCATGAATTTAAAACTCTTTGGTAACGCGGTGTATAGGGCGACTCTGTATAACACTTTATATTACAGATAATGCAAAACGTTGCAATATCTATGCACTTAAAAATGTATTTCTATAACTAACTAATATCTGTTCATCATATACAGTACATGAAAGATAATTGAAAAACATTTTGGGAGAAATAATATCTAGAATTTTGTCTGTTTGCATGTATGTTTGTCCCTTTCATGTTAGAAACAGCTGAATCAATTCGTATGCTGTTTTAACTGAGGAAGTGTAGTTAGGTTGGGGTAACATTACGTTGATTGTTTATTTTATCCCAATCAGTTCACACATAAAAAAGATGTCAATGTAAGTTTCCAGTGAGATAAGTCCTATTGAAGCTGCATCAACTATCATTCTTACAACAGGCGGCAACGTTACGTAGTTATTAACATAATATACATGATTAAATAGCTACATAAAACCTAACTATGTTTGTTTCTTATTTTCCAGATCCTCAAACGGCAAGAGTACTTTGGCAAATATGGCAAAATTCACAAAGTAGTTATAAACCAAAGTCCTGCATATGCAGGGTCACAGGTAAGCCATCATTATTCAATATTAATGGCGGATCCAACCAAATATTTATCATCAGAGTAACTATCTCTTGTATTGACTCTACAAATGAATGATTAATTAGGCTTTTTTACCCGACTGCTAAGGAAGGACTATTCACGTTTTTTTATCTTTTTTTTCTTGGCCAGTTTTGCAACGGGATATGGTGACTACTTTTACCATCCAGTGATTTAGCCCCCCTCATCTAAATAAAGATTTTGCAAAGAAGTGTAGTAAAATTGTCCCGGAAATGATATCATGTATCTGGCAACCCTACCCTATGTAGGCTCGATGTAGTCCAAGTGAATAGGCTTTTATTAAGTTAGTACGCTCACCATCTTGGACCACATCTCCGCTTACCATCAGGTGGGATTGTGGTCAAGCATTAACTTATTTTAAGTAAAAAAAAAAGTTGTAATCGTGTACTATTCCCCCCACAGCAGGTGCCGTCCGCGTCAGCGTACGTGACGTACGTGTCGGGCGCGGACGCGCTGCGCGCCATCCAGGGCGTGAACAGCGCCACGCTGGACGGCCGCGCGCTCAAGGGCTCGCTCGGCACCACCAAGTACTGCGCCAACTTCATGAAGAACATGCCCTGCCCCAAGCCCGACTGCATGTATCTGCACGAGCTAGGTATGAACTATGACGTACAGACCGTACACTACCAACAAGCTTATATACCTACTAACCTGGAGTCTAGGTTTCCAAGAGATAGCTGAAGACGGATCAAGAAACGATCATTGGTCGAAGTTGCACAGACTTTACAAGTGGCTGCGATTCTTAAGGTGCAGGACTGCACGTCAATCAGGCCTATGATTGGTTTCAAACATCTTCAGATGTTTAACCAATGTCAAGTGACCGTCTTCAAGTACCTCATTGAAGCATGGCCTCCATTTATTTGCTTCGTAACGACAAAAACAGTTTATTATTCAAGTGGCACTGAATTGCAGTATATATTCTAAATTTAAAATAAAAAAACTGACTTCAACAAAATAGCGTTCTATAAAGACCAATAAAATTATTGCTAAGTACATAAATAAATCGACATATCCGATACCTTTTATATTTGAGGAGTATCTCAATTCCTCAGAGATTCATTTGATCTGAATTCAGATAAATTTAGACTTTAGCACGACCACGCCCCTTTTATTGCACTTTAACTGTTGGCCACACCTGTGTAACATGTCGTGTCGATATAAATCATGTGGTTGTGTGGATATGAACGTGTGTGTGGTGGTGCAGGTGATCCGAAGGCGTCGTTCACGAAGGAGGAGATGCACGCGGGGCTGCACCAGGTGTACGAGCGGCGCCTGCACCAGCTGCTGGCCGCGCAGGCCTCCGCCCCAGGTAACACGCCCCATGCCATCTCAGCCAGTAGCGACCCGATGGACTCTGGTGATGGATATAATATTGGGATGGCCACTAACCCGCACTGGAGCAGTGTGGAGGTCTATACTATATGCTCTAGGCCTCGTCATGACGAGATACCCGTGCTCAGTAGAGGGCCATTAATAGATTGAAGTGATGGATGTACTATTATTACCATTATATCCATCGCCAGAGTAGAACAGAGATATTAGCTATTTATTAGCGACCGGAGAACAAACATCAAGATGTGCCTCGACCCAGAGTCGAATAAAAGCCGATTTAGATTATTGTCCAACGATATAAGATTCTTTGGAAATGCTTTAATTTTTCCACAAATTGTAATGTTTTTTATTCACTCACTTTAACCTACTACTAGAAATAACATTATTATAAATTCTATGAATATATCCGGTAACCAGCATTTTTAACAATTGTATTAATCCCCAGGTAACTCTAGTACGAATGCAGAAAAAGGCAGTTCAAGGGATGGTACGTTCCACCACTATGTTTATTGTCATACGTACAGCGCAGTGCGAGCAATGTATTGACCACGTTCTATCGTTGCAGGTAACAATACGAACTTTATACCGACGACAGTGGTCACGTCTTCACACATTAACGTAGTCAGTACATCTAAGTGAGTACGATATATGTAATTTTATCATAACGATACATTTTGATTAAGAAACTAGATGATTGTTATATGAAGGGTGTAATTGATGATATGCACGTATATAGTGAATACTTTTTCTATCATCTCTCAATCTCTTAATTTATGTTTATCTTATGTTTCCTTAACAACCTTTATGTTATATTTCATTACATTCATTGTTTTTGATTTAAACTATCAAAATGATGCCAATATAATTGAGCCAGTTTGCCAGTTACTTATTCTGAAAGATAAAAATAATTGAGAATGAATATTCCCAACTTATAATAAATACAAGCAAGAACATATTGTGTTATTTTGCAATTGTATTAATTCTTGAACTGCTTTGAACAACATAAGATAACAAAAAGCAACCAAGGTGTTACCATGCATGTCACACATGTAATTCGCAGATCAAAGAAGGACACGGTCAACGGGAACATTAGTAACGGCAACGGCAACGGCAACGGACACGGCAATTCTAACGGCAACGGTAGCAATAGCAACGGCAACGGCGGCAAGGAGGCGTGGCCCAGTCTCGGCTCCTCCCCCCCGTCCGACAGTCCCGCCAGAAAACAGCCCAGTCCCAAACCACAACACACTACAGGTGAGCTTGGAGAAACTTGGTATTGTTCACATTATGTTAACCGCGGATTGTTGCAAAGTAGACTATAAAGCCCAATGCATACGTAACGGGCTTCCGCTACGGGCACGTACGGGATTCCGCTGCGTATGCACTATCTTATACATTTTCTATGAAATGATGTTTCCAAAACTTCACGTCCCGTACGGGAAAAAACCCCGTTACGTCTGCATTGGGCTTAATACTAACTTAATTACTTGGTATTTATTTATTTAGTGACATCCTTTTGATACTGTATTTTAGCTTTCCTTATCCTTCCATTCTTCCTCTTACTACCTCTATCGCATCTCTTTCTTTCCATATCTCTTTTTCATGTTTGGTTGTGTAGTTGGTCTAGTTTTCATAATGCACGTTTCTTCTACACTAACATAACTTGACAATTACTATTTATTTGAAGATAGCTTTGAAATAAAGAGTTGGTATGGTTTAAACACAAATTAGTTATCTCGTAATAATATTTTTTCTTTTTGTTTTCAGTTAAATCACAAGAAAACGACACATCAGAATCTTCCAGTCCCATACAGTTACAAACACAATCGCAAACGAAAAATAGCAAAGAAAATCACACGGATAGCAAATCAAGCAGAAATAACAAAGATAGCAATAACACAAATAGCCAAAATAGCAAGAAAAACAAGGAAAGTAAAAAACAGAAGAATAGCAATAGCACCACCAGCACGGAGACAAGTGAATCGGAAACAAACAACGTAGACAGCAATACCAAACAAGTTTATAGCACACACACGCAGAACTCACACACACAGAACTCACACACGACGAGTTCAGTGTTCGACAGCGACACGCAGCAGAGCTACCTGTCCAACGAGTTGGATGAACTGGAATCGGACAGACACAGCTTGTTAGAGAACCACGACTTGCTAGACAACAGCGACCACAGCTTGCTCGAGGACGACAACACTCACAACCTTCTTAACGATGCTAACAACGAGGTGTTGATGATGCAGAGGCATAGGGAAATGCTGGCCGGCCTGGTCGATAACAGTCACCTCCTGCCCCACAGTATGAAGGGCCCCCTGGTGAACGGGTACCTGCTAGACCGGGAGCCCATGTACCTAGGTAACGATAGACAGATTAGTAGCCACGGACTGATGGAGAAGGAAATGTTGATGAGGGAACGCAACCGTAGCACTATGTTGATGAGACAGAACGAACTGCTCCGGCAACACAACGCCATGGTGGAACCTAAACATTACTTGCCCACCTCCAGTATAGGACTTGACTCGGCTAGTGAATTATTAGGTAAAGTTTTTGTGTTATTTTGTTTTTTGTATTTGAGTTACTTATGTGAATTCAGTTTAATGTAGTGAAGGTAGTTGTGCAAGGATTTAATTGCCGATGCATTTAAAGTTTATTTTAATTTATTTAAATTGTTTTGTCTATTTTAGTGAAAAATTAGACGTAGATCGATTGATATAATTTGTCAACAATTATTAATTTCAGGTGCTAATTATCATCAGAATCCCAATATGCTTCCAGCGTTCGGTATGCGTGTAGACAATTCCATGTCGAATACGATGCCGACGAATTCATTAGTTAATTCATTATCTGCGAGTTCGCTCGGCTCAAACTCGTTGGTCACAAACTCGTTAGTATCGAATACGTTGGGCGGGTCGATGGCTACGAATTCATTGGGCGGATCGATGGCTACAAACTCGCTGGGCAACACGATGGCAACGAACTCGATGGGCGGCTACATGATGCACAACCAGCAACTCCTGCAGCAGAGTCAGCAGCAAATGGCGCAGAGCGGGCTAGTCAATGGATTCGATGCGCCACAGTCAAGTGTAAGTCCATTATTTCTTTAATATCTACATTAAAATCGAGCGCTAATTTTCGTTGGCTCTGCCCCCGTTCTCCGGGATAACAAGTACCTATCTTATTCCAGACTAGCTGACCCGGCGAACTTAGTATCGCCTATTTTTTTTTTAATAAAAGTAACCTAAGTTACTCCTTGTTACATCAGCTATCTGCCAGTGAAAGTCCCGTCAAAATCGGTCCAGCCATTTCAGAGATTAGCCGGAACAGACAGACAGACAAAAATTAAAAAAAAAATTGTTTTGGTATATGTACCGTGTATAAATCCAAGTGCACTTAGTAAAAAGCGGTTATTTTAATATTACAAACAGACACTCCAATTTTATTTATTTGTATAGATCATGGTCTACCTGTCGCCTAAAATTTATGAAAGTCCGTTCAGTAGTTTTGTGTTAAATAGTAACTAACATCCATACATCAAAATGAAACTTTCACATTTATAATACGAGTAGGATATTCATACGTAGATAGGTAACCATACGATGTTATATGTAAACAGAACGAGGGTCGGTACCTGGCGGAGAACATGGACAAGTTCTTCACGGACTTCCACAAGGCGCAGCAGATGCGCCGCTACGACCAGCAACAACAGCAGCAGCAGCAGCAGCAGCAGCACTACCCACACAACATGCTCAGCGCGGAGCGGCTCGAGATGGAGCATAAGCAGAGGTACAGTGCGACCAACTTATCTGTGAACTGAGGGAGGGCGCTGTCGAACGCATTGGACCAATCACTGGGACGCAATTCGAGACGTAGTAAATGTCAATGTCATTCGTTGACATTAACACAAAGAACTTAAGAATGGGGCAGCATTAGTTCCAATTTTCGCCATTTCACAGATAAGTTGGGCGCACTGTAACGATATTTTATTAAATAGTAACGGATGAACCGATTTTGATCTAGTTTTTTTTGTTTGAAAGGTGACTTAATCCAGAGTGTTCTTTAGTGTTAATAATTGTCGGAGGTTTATTAAATTTTAATTTAAGATTAATAAATAAATAAATAACGCTTCACACTCATAGCCCCCACACTAGGATTCCCTGTGTCGTGGGTGCCATGAACAATACACTAGACAATGACATTCACATTCACACCCAGACCAAGAACAGAAATTCAAACTCATCATTCAAATTTCCGCCTCGCTGGGAATCGAACTCAGGACCCTCGGTGCGGCGATCCGGTATGGTAACCATTGCGCCACACGGGTCGTCAAATTATAAAGATTATACTATATGACAATCAACTATACAAATACCATGTGCTTACAGAATGAGCAGTATGCGCGCGGCGGAGAGCGGAGCGGCGGGCGGGTCGCGCGCGGCGGGCGACGGCGACGACGACCTCGACTTCGACCCCTTCAAGGAGACGCAGAAGGCGCTCGCCGAGATGATGGAGACCGAGATGATGCTCAACACCATCTCCAGCGGGTAGGACACGCCACCACTCACTATTTTATTATATAGTGTTGGGACGGCTTAGAATACTAACCCCAGTTGAGTTCAATCACACCCCGGTTGAGTGTCGTAGAGGCGTCTAAATTCGGCCCGTTGGTGTTAAGGCTCCTCGGAGGGATTATATTGGTGATATAGATTTTAGTAATGTCATTATTACTATTATTGTTTCTCTGTGGAGACTGCCTGGATAGCTACCACCCTCTTGTTTGAGTCAGCCGCCAAACAACATGTCGTGTTCCTGCTGAGGACTTGAGAGCCAAATATCTCTTTATTTTTCTTCTCTCGTTCTTGGCCGGCAACGCTTTAGTGATGCCTTTGGTGTCGCTGATGTCCGTGGTCGACGATAGCCACTTACCATCACGGCTATTTCCATGAAAAATAAGTTGAATTGAACTGCATGTGCGCGTTAAATTTTGTAATAAGTTTACTGCATAACACTTTCGCGTTTACTACCTAAGCTATATAAATGGTGTTATGATTCCAGCGACAACCTGGAGCGAGTGCGGCGCGCGCGCCTGGCGCCGCCCGGCTTCGGCCACGTCAACACGTTCGGCATGGCCGTGCCCCGCCACCAGCCGCACCATCAAGGTACACTACACTACACTACACACACTACACTACACACACTACACTACACACACTACACTTCACACTACTAGCGATGTGCCGGCGATCCGTATCCGCGGATCTTGACACTAATTATTCGTATTCGTATCCGCGCATATGCATTTTTGACGTTTTGGCATATCCCTACGCACGCACGACCTACTGTACAATGTTATATTGGTATAGGTCTTTTATATCTAAATTATGAAATGCTGCTCGAAGGACCAAAATGTCCGGGTCTGCATTATTCTTACATACGATGGTCATTAATTTGATGACAAAACTCGCAGAAAAGAAAATATTTCCGGGGTCCACTAATTAGTGGTGGCACTCTTCTTTCAAGTATAATAACAAAAGTCGGGCTCGAAGGACCAATGTGTATATTATTATATTTTTTTAAATTTAAATAATGCAGAATACGACGTACATCCGCAGGTTACAACAACACAAACAACGCGATGTACTCCGACTGGACCCAGATGGACCCGGCCATCATGTCCACGTCGGTGTCGTCCTTCAACAAGAGCGCGCCGCCCGCCCCCTCCGCCGCCACCCTCTCGCAGCAGCAGCAGGAGCTGTTCTCCCGCTTCAACCAAGTCAACGTGAACGGCGTCACCAAGCTGCCCCTCGTGCACCACCCCTGGCCCGCACAGAAGATGCCCTGGGCCGGCAACATCCCCCTCCCCCCCGGCTTCGCGCCCGCCAAGCCCCCCCAGCGCTCCGAGTGCATCGACGCCAAGTAAACCCCCGTGCAATACAACATAACCATTCGTTCGTTGCTGCTGCTGTACAACGGATATTATATTTTCTAACAACCGTATTACTGTCTCTTTCCGTTGGTGATGTGATCGATAAATCTTTGTATTAAGAGAGCATATTTTAACGAGAGAAATATGATAACAAAGGAATTTGTAAAATAAATTAACCTATTTGTTTTATTTAAAAAATGTTATTTTTTTGGATGTACTAGCGCTCGCTGGCCCCGGATGGTATTATCATATTTCTTAGCGGTTTCGTTCCATTAGTTCTTTTCTATCCTTTCTTGACTGAAGATATATGTATATTCGTTATTATATATTATATGAATGCTAGAATCGTATCCCTGTTACATCAAATTATTTTTTCTATATTAAAATGTGATGCCAATAACACAGTTCCATTTGTACCTTATTGAGCCATACTCCTGAATGGGTTGACGAATGAAACTAAAACAATCACATTCACTCATTTATTTAAATGCACCAATTGCAATTCACACAGAACTCATTACAGTTCTACTATTATCCACATAATGAATTCATTCACATGTATTTTTGTAATGACAGTAGAAATCAAGTATTTTTTCCCGACTGCTAGGAAGGGTTATGAACTATATATGTATCATCCGTGACGCTTGATTCACATTATTATTTTGGGATTTTACATACATGCTTTGGATCCTGTTATTGTACATCGTGCAACTGGCTTGAGGTGTCTTGGTGTGTGAAAAAGAGAATATTTGTAATATGCGTGCGGTCTGGTAGTTAGTGAAAATATAAATATTGGCATTATGGCATTATGAAAATTCTGAATATATGTAAGTACAGTTCATTACGAAACTCAATATGAGATGCTGATCAATAGTACCAGGATGACCGAGCTTTGCTCGGTATAACTTTTTTGTTGTTTTTTGGAAATTATTAGTGTTGCTTTTTGGGGTAAAACATTAAACATAATGCATTATTACAATAAATATTTATTTTTATTAAATATTTAGATACTTTTCGTACTCTTATTATTAACCAGTCAGTATTTTTGCAAGTTATTGTTTTGTCACTCATTAGCCTCAATACAAAACTGTGGATAATGTGAATAATAAACAAATGAAACAAATTAAAATAAAACACAGTCATATCATCTCACGCCTTGCCATCTATATACCCACGTGGATCAGGTCCGTCCCACGGGACCACCTGTCCGTTATGCCACACGAACAGACCCCCCGGGGTCCCCTGGGGGTCCAGCGCCAGCTTCAGGGGGACTTCAGCGGCCTGCTCGGGGGTGACCGACCCCGCGCCTCGCGTCATGTCCGACATTACGTAGCCGGGGTGGACGCAGTTTACTACGATACCTGTAAGTTAAGTACCGTATGAACCATGAAATACTAACACAAAATTACTAACGGTACATTTACTTCGTCTAGAGCACTTATTATTTAGCTCAAATTTATTTCAATATTCCCAATAGAAAAAACAATTGGCTGGGGTAATGTTACCCCAACAGGAAACGTTTATGTCAAATAACTTAAAAAATATCAGAGCATAAATTTCAAGCTTGGCTACACAATTAGAAGCTAAAATCATTTGAAAAAATGGTTGTCTGTAAAGTCGGTTTACGGACGGTAGTTTAACGTGACAACGTCATGACAAAGCTCCGCCCCGCTCTGCTCCGCTCCACTCAACTACGATCGCCTACGGCATCGGCTACGATACGCCGATCGTGCCTCTCTCGCTTTTGCCGCTCTCTCGCTCGCGGAACGCTACAATTTTTCGTGCGTTCATCATTATAATAGACGTTATCACTTCAATAATTAATTTGACTGGAAATGCAATGAATGATTGGTTTCGGACACTGGTATCACTGATGTTTGTAACAAATCATCGTGTTGAATGGTGGGTTATAGTAGGTGCTCATAATAGTAGTTAGTTTTTAACCTTCAAAAGATACGAAACTGGGTTGCTGGTTGCTTTAACCTCGTGTCGAGCAACCCACCCTAAAGGGGCCATCCATAAGTTACGTCACACTCCCGTCCTTATCACTGCTGGTTACATTAAATTTGTGAGACCGCCAAGTGTGACATCACGTTATGAAATTTTCAACCTAGAAATTATTAAATTATATTTGCCTACACATGCCAATTAATCGATTTTGAAAAGTGACGTCACGAAATTTAGGACCCCTTGGCACACCGATTAAGTATTCTGTGTCACATTACATCGACCCCTGCCTCCCCCCTAACGTGTGACGTAAGTTATGGATAGTAATTTAGTGATAGCTTTACGAATAAATTATTCCAAAGTTTCAACGGTTCAGCAGATTCCCGTAGCCTAGTTTGTAGGGTAGTAGCCTACCCGAGCGCAGGTTACCGGGTTCGATTCCCGGCCGGGGCAGACATTTATAGGTCGGATAAAAATGTTTGTTTAGTTACAGAACTTCCGTTAGTAGCGAGAGCACAGACCTGTATACCTAGAGCGAGAGCATAAAGAAATAATATGATTTTTCTTGGAATGAAAATAAATAGGTAACCTATATTGAGATTATCCACGAATAAACTATTTTGAATTAAGTACATATGTATTTATTAGTTAAACCCACATACGTACCTCTAGCAGACAGAGTTCGGTTAAGCATAAACGTGTAGGCGTTGACTCCGACTTTGGAAACAACATACGGGGAATTTCCCCAACCCATTTCGACTTCTTTGTTCTGTTTAACACTCTCGATATAATCTATTGTTAATTTAAACAGTCCTTCAACAGTTAAATCAGGTGAACTAAACTTCATCCTGAGCTCATCGGAAGGTATTCGAGATAAATGACCAGAAGAACTTGAAATGTTGATGATTTTCCCACTATCATTAATGAGGGGTAACATAGCCTCTGTGAAAGTGATTACGCTGACTAAGTTTACTAATATGGTTTGTTCTGCCTGCTGTAACTTTGTTTCCTTTGCATCGTTGAGGAAGAGCACGCCCGCATTGTTTATCAGCAAATCAATTTCTCCATGTCGTTCTCTAAGAAATGTTATGAATTTAAACACGCTTCCGTTATTAGTTACATCGAGCTGGTGGTATTGCGGAGTCAGTCCAGCGTCTTCTAGCTTTTTGCAAGCGTTTCTTCCTCTTTCATCGTCTCTCGATGTAAGGTACACAGTCATACCTTTAAATCTCTCACAGAGACCTTTGACTATAGCAAATCCGAGTCCCTTATTAGCTCCAGTAACTACAGCAACTTGATTATTTGACATGGCTCTCAATTTACAAAATAAACGTAAACTGTTTATTGTAGACTTAACATTAAGTTACTACCTATTATAATATTTTTTACAGATCTGATGTTCCCTACTTGGTTATATCAATACTTGAGAGCGAACATAGAGCGAATACTTTTATCTTGCCAAATATTTATTACAGCTACGATAATGATATGAATAAAGTGTTATCTATTGGTACCTAAAAGTACTCACTTAGCTACTAACATAACATGTTACGAACATTGAAGTATTATTACTAGCGTATAGAAGAGACACCGCGAGCACAATGTATGTTCCAATGTATTGGCGCCGCGCGGCTTCAATGTCCAATGGATTCGTTCGATTTTGAAAGGAGAACAGGGGCTCAATTTTGAAAATAGAACCTCCCGGCGGGGACACACATTTTGTTTGAGATGTCTTCTCTATGTATACTTATAACTCAATGGTTACGAACTAATTTTCTCTGATATAAAAGCTAAAACAAAAAGAAAAAGTTTGATTTCCTTTGTTAAATAATTGTATTCTTCAGTTTTTATTTAAGTAGTATTACAAGTAAAGTATACTTTATCCGTGGCTAGAATATTAATTATTAGAAGATTTCGTTTAAACAGCTGATTCGTCATAACAATGGTCAGCACCATGGATATATTACTCTATCTTAGACATGGGCGGTAAAAACTATAAATAGTTTCATTAACCCTTTATTTGTATAATACCACAAACACGGTATCAAGTGCTACAAAAACTGTTTATTGAGAAAAACCATTTATTCGTAAAAATACGAGTTATTAAACTATAAACAGTTTCAATATTTCAATAAATCTTTACTGGTTTATTACCACAAATATTTCATTTAATCAGTTATTTCGTATACCGACATTACTGAGAATAAGCGTATACCAATGATACCGTGAACCTGATATACCGAGTACACATTTCAATAAATGGTTATTAAAATAAACAGTTTTAAAACCCTTATCCTAAATACCGACTTTACCGAGAATATGAGAATACCGACGATACCAGATAAACAGAGTGAACGTTTCAATAAATAGTCATTAAAATAAACAGTTTTAAAACCCCTTATCCTAAATACCGACTTTACCGAGAATATGAAAATACCGATGATACCAGATAAACCGACTGAACGTTTCAATAAATAGTTATTAAAATAAACAGTTTTAAAACCCTTTATCCTAAATACCGACTTTACCGAGAATATGAGAATACCGATGATACCAGATAAACCGAGTGAACGTTTCAATAAATAGTTATTAAAATAAACAGTTTTAAAACCCTTTATCGGCGACAATACCAATACATAGTTATGGTATTACGACGTAAATAACGCGTACCGACCCATGTCTACTCTATCTGAATCACAGGCCGGATTGAGGTTATCCTTCATAATTTGTAGGTGTCCACACCTAGAAAAATTTGATATGATTCTTCAAAATGTTTTATATAGGTAATTTTTCTGGGGGTAAAAATTATAATATTGAATTATTACATTTTATTAAAATTTCTTCAAAATTACCAAATTCAAGTTATTGTATTAAGAGTAAATTGAAAATTAAGGTACACAATTTTAATATAATACATCTATATCATAATTTCATCTTAGAAGTTTTTAAACCATTATAAAAAATCACGATCGAATAATATATCCTGGGAATATAGATAACATGGACACAATACAAAAATGGTCATTCATGACGTCTCGATCTTCAGGTACCAGTACGAAGTTATGTATCCAGTTAGAATAATATATCCATGGTCAGCACAAAGTACTATAAGTAAATGCAGTATTACCTGAAGACATCACTTTGTTAATCAATTATCAATTTTGTCCTATCATAGGCCTGATGGACGTTGACGTTAAGACTCGTAGCCACTCGCAGGGAGTCGGTGTGTAACTTTGACCAATCACGTGATCTGTCTTCGTATCTTTTCGAAGTGTTATTGTCTATTATTTTATGACAGCTCCTGGCGACAGTGATGAAAAATACAGATATTTAATTTAATTATAACATGTCATGTCAAATTGTCAAGTAATTCTCAAGTCAAAAGTCAAATTGCTTGATTCTTTAATTTTATTGCTGATGCCTGTTACTTGATTTGAATTTGATTCCTCGTCGTAATCACAATCAATCACTACAAACATCTCAAAAATTGTTTTGTGTCTCATCTGAGTTGGGCAGCCATCGATATAAGAATCCTGTGGAAGACCGCGGTAAAATCGTGTAATCATTGAATGTAAACATAAACATTCACGAATCTTCTAGAAAACAATAGCATTATGTCGTTGTGGCCAACTAGAAGCTTGTTCGGAGACGAGATAGTGTTGCGGTCCATCGACTGGATGGAGCAATTTCCTTGGAAGAACGAGAGCGTTGTAAAATCTAAGAAAAATAGGTTCGAAATACGGTTGAATACGAAGGACTTTGCTCCGGAGGAGATATGTGTAAAGGTATTGAATGGTTACATCGTAATTGAAGGGAAACATGATGAGAAAAAGGATGAACATGGTTTGATTTCTCGTCAGTTTGTGCGCCGGTATGCGTTGCCTGAAGGGTGCTCGGGCGACGGTGTGGAGTCGCGACTGTCCCCCGATGGAGTCCTGGTCATCTCTGTCCCGAGGCAACAAGTTGCAAAACAGGACACTGTAATTCCAGTATCATATGAGGGAACAAAATTGAAAGCGAAACTTTGAATGGACTTGAACTTCGAATGTTTTTAAAATGTTAAGGATTTTTAAGATAAGCTGGGTACTATATGACTATAAATAATAAGGGGTACTGTACTGGTACTGGGTACTATATGATGACTATATTAATGTGGTAAGACGATAAAAATGTGATTGAATATATCATTTTGACTTGGTATGCTGCTTGTAAACTGTAAACTAATAAAGATAATTGCAGAAAGTGGAGCGCATAAATAACTTGTTTGCATAAAATTTATTCTACACGGCAATAAATTTACCTGAGGCGCAATTCGAGTGGTGGTTCCTGAGGAAGTCAACCATAAATGCAGAAAAATTGCTACTGCAGTATATTATTATGTAACAATAGAATTGTATTCTACATTACATTATTTTACAGATGAAAAAAATAGGCCATTCCAGTAGCTTTTCTTTTCAATTCGTTTTACACTTCGTACATTCTGTAATTAGTTCATGTTTTTGCTTACTATCAATGCTTTATAGTTAACTAAAATAAAACTAGAATAAGAAATTTTAATTTACAGGGATAGGTGTAATGTATATCTAAAGTGCACATGTTGTTATTTAAGTTATATTTGTATAGTATTTGTTTACAATAAACATGAAATAATATTAATTTGTTTTATTTTGAAAATCCTGAGCATCCAAGTTCAAATCTTCATTCCACTACCCAATAACAGATGGCGCTATGAAGGGCTTGATTTACCTTATCAAGATATCAGTCACAATTTTTTTTAATGAACATTTGCTGTAGCAGATTATACTTTATAGCTTCACGCGGACAGATTTTCTGAATTATAAGCTATAATACAGCACTTGTATATTTTAGGGTCTGTCCATCCTCGAGTCCAACCCAACCTCGTCTCCTATCGATTTGCGGAAAAATCATCAAAAACAATTCATCGAATTCGAAACTCACCGAAAACAATTCGTTGAAAAAATAATTCTTCGAATAGCAATTCTTCAAATAACAATTCATCGAATCACAATTCTTAGAATCGTAATTCGTCGAATTAAAAAAACGACGGAGACGGACTACTTACCATCTAATCGTCGCTCGTCTAATCGTATGTAGGATTTTTTGTACTTAGCAAAAGTCACCTAGTTAAGTTTATAATATACGAGTAACCGTCTTCGCTTTGCTCCGGTTTTCTTATTTTTTAGGGTTCCGTAGCCGAATGGCAAAAAACGGAACCCTTATAGATTCGTCATGTCTGTCTGTCTGTCTGTCTGTCTGTCTGTCTGTCTGTCTGTCCGTCCGTCCGTCCGTCCGTCCGTCCGTCCGTCCGTCCGTCCGTCCGTCCGTCCGTCCGTCCGTCCGTCCGTCCGTCCGTCCGTCCGTCCGTCCGTCCGTCCGTCCGTCCGTCCGTCCGTCCGTCCGTCCGTCCGTCCGTCCGTCCGTCCGTCCGTCCGTCCGTCCGTCCGTCCGTCCGTCCGTCCGTCCGTCCGTCCGTCCGTCCGTCCGTCCGTCCGTCCGTCCGTCCGTCCGTCCGTCCGTCCGTCCGTCCGTCCGTCCGTCCGTCCGTCCGTCCGTCCGTCCGTCCGTCCGTCCGTCCGTCCGTCCGTCCGTCCGTCCGTCCGTCCGTCCGTCCGTCCGTCCGTCCGTCCGTCCGTCCGTCCGTCCGTCCGTCCGTCCGTCCGTCCGTCCGTCCGTCCGTCCGTCCGTCCGTCCGTCCGTCCGTCCGTCCGTCCGTCCGTCCGTCCGTCCGTCCGTCCGTCCGTCCGTCCGTCCGTCCGTCCGTCCGTCCGTCCGTCCGTCCGTCCGTCCGTCCGTCCGTCCGTCCGTCCGTCCGTCCGTCCGTCCGTATGTCACAGCCATTTTTTTCCGAAACTAAGAGCTATACCATTGAAACTTGGTGAGTAGGTTTAGTTACAACGAACTACAAGAACTTTTATATTATGTTACTTGCTGCTACGGAACCCTTCATGGGCGAGTCCGACTCGCACTTGGCCGCTTTTTTTACACCTTGGGTTACATTATTGGAGTTTTATTAAGGATCCCTATTTTTTTTGTAAATATAATATAGCCTATGTCACCTGGAGATAGTGTAGCTTCCCAACAGTGAAAGAATTTTTCAAATCGGTTCAGTAGTTTCGGAGCCTATTCAATGCAAACAAACAATCAAATCTTTCCTCTTTATAATAATTAATACATATATTTGTATAGATTAATTAGTAATTAATATAGTAATTAATTATTAATAAGTAATTAATATAGTTAAATAATATATCCTAATATAGTAATTAATAATTACTATACCGCTATATATATTAATATAGTAATTAATAATTACTATATTAATCTAAAATATGATACCAATACTATTATGAATGAAGTATTTACATCAAAGATAAATTTTCGTGATTTTTATTTGTAAATTCTTAATGAATTAAAAAGTGGAATTTTATCTATACCAAAACTACAAAGTAAATAACAGGCGAAGAGAGGGAAGGAGACGGGCTGATATTGAAGATTTTGCATAAGCCTCAAAGTCTCCGACTTAACATTAACACCTGTAACAACATGAGGGCTTTACCCTCACTACCCTCCTAAAGCGCTCAGTTCCAGCATTTGCAACTGGATTGACCAGTGATCAACACAAATGAGCGTTACTGTGAGACTGCATCGCAGTGCACATCGCAGAAACTCAAGAAAAAACTTCTAAAACACGGACCTAAAAAAAGACGGACGTAATCCCAAGAACAAATTCAGTGAAGCACCCATAGTAATACCAACTCTATTCGTACAAGTACACACACCCACACATTGACACTTCACTGCTTCAATCGCGAATCAAAAATTACGCACGCATGGTAAGCGGAAGGCCATTGCTATGCTTCACTCTCGATTAGACGAGGTTACGTCCGTCTTTTTTTCAGGTCCGTGTTCTAAAATTATAGACTCAGACAGGGTTCGAATACAGGTCCTTACGTTTGAACATAAGTTTTATTTAATTTCAGATTTCGTGCATTTAGGTTTATTTATTTTTCATTTTGTAAAATATATTCCTCATTCACATCTATAGGTACCAGCTGGTCAATGTTTGTCATATCATGTTAGTTACCTACATATTATTACTCGTAAATACTGGGATATGATAGGATAAGGCGTGAAATAAAATCACTCTAATCGCACTGAATAAAGGATGACGGTGTTTCTTTTTCGTAATAAAAAACCTACCTATGTTTGTCTGATAAATAATTCACATAATCAAATGACCGCGTGGCGCTATCTGGCGGTTGCTAATTATCAATTTGACCTCGACCGCCTCGAAGCAGCAGTTTGGCGCCAGCTGCAAGCCGACCCTGACGTCCTTCGGTCCATCACTCATACAGCTGGTGAGCACAAACATTTTTTTTGCTTTTCCTGTTTTTCCCTTTTACTCAAAAACAATGCTTTGTGCAAAAGCATATATTCTACAAAATCAATCGAGCGAAAATCATTCGAGATCGATCAAGGGTCTAGACTCTAGTCACACATTACACAGAGAATCCTATAATGTGATGGCTATGTCCACCTAATCACCTATCCAACAAAGTTTAAACCTAAAATGAAATAAAAAACGTTTTATGTACCTACATCAGTATTACACAGATCTGTCATACATTGCTGATCTTACTTTTTTATGCCTTGAGCAGGCAAACGAGCAGACGGGTCACCTGATGGTAACTGATCATCGCCGCCCATGGACATTGGACACTAGCAACACTGGAGGCATCACCAATGCGTTGCAGTCTTAAAGTTACGTAACAGTTCAATTATTATTACAAAATTTCAATATCTACAATGTGAAGATTCTTGTGTTATTTTATGGAGCCGACCAACAGGAGTCACAATGAGTGGCGTGCAACCGGAATCTCTGGCGGAGTACATCCTGGTGGAGTACCGCTGGGTGGTGGTGTTCGCCTTCCTCATGCCGCTGTCGCTGCTGTGGAAGGTTTGGCTCTCCTTCCGGAGCTGGCTGGTGTTCAAGCTCAACAGCGCGCCCAAGATGCATGACAGGAAAGTGAGGAATGTACAAAAGCAAGTAAGTAATCCCGCATACAATTTTATTAAGACAGAGAAGTAATAAGTGTACAATACAATGTGTTTTCATAGAGTTAATTTTATGCTAGAATATGAAGTTCCAGTTTGATACTGGAGCAGTTGTAGCAATTTCAAATGGAATTTAGGACCCTTTCATTGATGAGGTGGAATAATTCTACCTATACTAGTACTCTGATATTTTATGCCAAATACACATACCTGCAATTTGAAAAAAAAAGATCCTAAGAAAAACCTACTTAATGAAATGAATTATCTTCGCTTAATAACTGTAATGGATTTTTCATCTTGGAGGTTTGGTCCTCACGAGCTTATACACGTGCACTAACTGGAGACGTACTTGAATAAATTTTAATTCAGTAACCACCGTAACTGTAGGTCACATTGAATATCAATTCGAAAAGCACTCATGAAAGAAACATATTATGACACATAATTTTAGCTGTTTTTGCCATAAATATCTTCTTCACTGTGATGCTAAGAATAATATTTCATAAAATATTCCAGATCAAAACTTGGCTATCTGGTGACCGCAGCACCAAGCTATGCACGGCCAGACCCGGCTGGCAGACCATGTCGTTCCGCCAGGCACTTTACAAGAAAACCTTCACAAATATTGATGTCAATTTAGTCGATGTGCTGGAAGTAGATGCGAAAAATATGGTAAGATATTTTATTTTCCGCAAGTGCACCTAGAGCAGCATAATTTGACATCCAATGGAACCTGTTTGATTAAATTAAACTTTGTGCTAGATACAACGTGTACTAAGATTTCTCATGTTTCCAATTGGAGTCTGCTTCTGAACTACTTCTTACGAACTGCACTGCGACTGACTGCACTCAAATTGCAGTAACATACTTTATCATTAAACAACTTTTTATGACAATACACCTCAAACGTCCTCAGACAGTTCGCTGCGAACCCCTAGTGACGATGGGCCAGCTGTCCCGTACGTTACAGTCCATGGGGCTGGCGCTGGCCATAGTCCCGGAGCTGGACCAGCTCACGGTGGGCGGGCTGGTGATGGGCACCGGCGTGGAGTCCTCGTCGCACGTCCACGGGCTCTTCCAACACATCTGTCTGCAGTATGAGCTGGTTCTCGCTGATGGCTCCGTTATTACGTGCAGCAAGGTGAGATATATCAATCATTTGTGTCTTGAAAACAAATAGGTTTAATAGTTTTTAAATCATTCAAAAGGAAATGTATAATTTCATGTCTAACGGGCTCTAAAAGGCTGCCCACTAGAGAAGCGCCGTTGAGCTGGTTATAGGTATGCCCACGCATTTAATTCGAATGCATAGCTTGTGATGTTTGCAGGACGAGAAGGAAATAGAAAAGAAATGTAATTAGTTCAACTATTAAATTATTTTTAGGGTTCCGAAGTAAAATCGGAACCCTTACATGTCTGTCCGTCCGTCCGTCTGTCCGTCTTTCCGTCCGTCTGTCCGAAGCAAAGCGGTGAGACCCTTAGTGCTAGAAAGCTGTTATTTGGTACGGATATACGTATTTATTAAAACTCTAGAATCATATAATAAAATATTGAAAAATATATTTTTTCAGAGTACCTCCCCTACAGGTAACGTGAGGATGATTTTTTATTAGTCGCGTACCTTATAGTATGGGATATCGTTGAAAAGGTCTTTTTTTTTGGAATTATGGGTCCGTTTGCGAAATATTTCGCTTTAAAGTGTTAATTTTTGGTTAGAGTAAAGTGTCCCCCCCTCCTGATGGCTAAACGGTTGGAGTTGGACAAGTGAAAAATTCTCCAAAATGGGTTATATGATGAATTTACAAGGAAAACTATCACGGCTATATTAGCATAAGTAGTTAGATAATGAGTAATAGTCGATAAACTTACTACATACTTCGGAACCCTACATTGCGCGTGGCCTGACACGCACTTGCCCGGTTTTAGATATTATATAAAGGAGATTTATTATATTATGTATTATCTTATATTGGTCTTATTTTATTGGAGGCAAAATGATCATTATATATTTGTAACATTTGCAGGACGAGAATGCCGATCTTTTTTACGCCGTTCCCTGGTCTTACGGTACCCTTGGATTCTTAGTTTCCGTCGTCTTAAAGTTGGTTCCGGCTAAAAAGTAAGACATTTGCTTAAACAAAGATCGTCCAAAAAGATCTAACGATATTCCAGGTTTAAAGGAAGTTTCACTAGGACTCTTTACGTTACAGACTCGTCCGTCTCGAATACCACCCGTACACGAGTCTGAGTGAGTTGTCGACTCGGTTCAGGGAGGAGAGTCTGAAGGCCGCGCCGCACCAGTTCATCGAGACCCTGCTCTTCGACAGAGACAGCGGCGTGCTGATGCTCGGCGACATGGTGGACGATGCTGGTGCTGATGGGAAGGTATCAGTTACGTCCAGGCTTCGATATCCTGTTAAAATACCAAATCTTATCAATCAGTGCGTCTTATCATCTCTGCTGTCCTTGTCCTTTTACTCTCTAGAACCTGATAAAAATTGCATCACCTCCGTTTCAGTTATCACCGATCGAATTTATTATAAGCTGTATGATAATATAGTGCTTCCCTGTAGTACGTAAGCCCAGGTGTTCATTAGATATGAATGATATGATAATATATTATCCTTGTTATCGTCCGTTAACACTAGTATTTATTAGGTATGTCATGTAAATTATTTTATTTGAAACACGTAACATTTTTAAAGATTTCTTATTTAGTTTATTTATTTCTTACGTATTGTTTTTTCTACTGTATTTGCCACTCAGATTTGTGGTAATTTTGCTGTTGGTTTCTTTCTTCCTCATTCATGAATTGCTGAAGAATATTCGAAATATTTCTAGTTGAATTAAGTACCTACTTCATTTTTTTAGTTTAACCCCATCGGAAAATGGTATTCAGAGTGGTTCTTCACGCAAGTCCAGAGATACCTGTCGAAGCACAGACGCGGCCGGAAGGAGATCTTCGTCGAGTACATTCCTCTCCGGGACTACTACCACAGACACACACGCAGCTTCTTCTGGGAGCTGCAGGTTAGCGATCACTTTTATATCTTTATGATGATAAATGGGTACCGTCGCCCATCGACATCATTAACACCAAATGCATCACCAATGCGTCGCCGAGCAAGAAAAGAAAGAAATAAAGAGAGAGAATAAAAAAAATCATACAATTTAATCTTTGTGCGTTACATTATTACATGCAAATTTTCCATAAATCACTTCAAAGAGATTCTCCCAATATGGACAGCAGGATCTAGCTCACAGCCTTGGCCGGTCATATATCGTGGATGCCTCTTGTCACGAATGTCCATTGACGATAATCCTCAAATCGCTTGCCATCAGGTGTCTGACTCTTTTATCAGTCTTTTTGCAATAAAAGACCGTTTCCTTCCTTCATTCTTCATTCTGGACACTTTAAAACTAAGATCTTCTTATTGGAAAGTAACATTTGTCTGCCTAGATGAAGGTACCTAGTACATAATAATCTTAACTTACGTAAAAAGTAACTTATTTAAATGTTACCTTTCCAGGACATAATCCCGTTCGGCAATAACGTGTTATTCCGGTACCTGTTCGGGTGGCTGATGCCGCCTGAAGTATCCCTGCTGAAGCTGACGCAGCCGGCCGCAGTGGCCCGGCTGTACGAGCGCGCGCACGTCATCCAGGACATGCTGCTGCCCATCGAGGACCTGGAGGAGGCTGTCCAGCTGTTTCATAAGGAGTTTCAGGTAATCTTAGCGGATGGTGAATGTGGTGGTACATTTGAACCCATAAAATCTCTTAGGTGTCTTGAGTTGGATTCCAGCTCCCACGTCTATTTTATCAAATGATCTGCTGCATAATTTATTTATGGCTTGAAGAAAATATTGTGAGGAAATTTACACACAAATTTTTCCAAGTTTTTCATAGAGTCTTCAAAGGTATTCACACACCTTGGCCTGATTCATTATTTTACGAGATTAATGTACCATAGTCTTTCAAGCTGGCCAAGTGTGGACTGACAAGTTTCTGAGCTTTATGGGAAGCACGTTCTTAGACGCGTATATCTTCTCAAGATTTTTCCTTTTTCAAGGCAAGTGATAAAAACTATGAAATTAAAAAAAAACTCACATTTAGGATTCGAATCTCTAGACCCTTGTGCGGAAGACTAGGTACTTTCTTACAACGAGGCTTTTACTTTATTTTTAGAGCGTCCAATATTTTTATTCTTAAAATTGTTCTCGCTCAGAATAGGATTATTCACAGTCCTTCCGTTAACATTACAGGTGTACCCCATCTGGCTGTGCCCGTTCAAAGTGTTCCGCAACCCTGGCCAGCTGAAGGTCAGCGCGGGCGGCGACTGGCAGATGTTCGTCGATATCGGCGTGTACGGCGTTCCGAAAGCCAAGGGATATGAAACCGTGAGTGTACACGTGTTATAATGATATGACTAGCGCTTTTCCCTCGGTTTTGCTCGTCTTCCGTAATAATATATCCTATTTAGGGTTGCCAGATGGTTGGGATTCGTCTGGATTGTCCCGACATTTCACATGATGTCCAGAGTCCCGACAAAATACAAAATGTCCCGACAATTCACTCGATTCAACAGAACGCGTTTGTCGCTGTCTAGTCGTATTTTTTTCGTCTTCAGATCGTTTGCCGGCTGTTTCCAAAAAAAAAATTTTTGTCCCGACAAATCCCGACTTTTTGAAGTTTTGTCCAGATATCTCAGTCATGCCATTGGGCAACCCTAATCCTATTCCAGGTGGTCTACGTGCGCGTTTTTCATGAAAATCCGTTGAGTAGTCGGACAAACATCCATCAACTTTCACATTTATTAATATTAAGTAATAGGATTAGTAGGATAGGATTTCCGAATCATATCATATTCATTGATTGCTTGTCTATACAAACAAGCCCACAATATAGGCAAAACATATTTAATGTTTCCGTTTTGAAAGTCCTGCAGGTCTTACTAAATTGTAGAATTCCTAAAGGAGAATGTGGTGACCCACTGTCTGTGATTCTTCTCAAGTCTCCAAATCAAATTTTCAAAAACGCTAATGGAAAGAAAATTATAGAGGTCCTCAAATTTCTGAACAGTAAATATTCCTGGACACGTGCAATGATATTATAAAAATAGAGACGTGTACCATACGGAACCCTAAAAATGCATCCGAATGGAATTCACCAGCTCTTTTGACAAGGCTCAAAATGAACTTACAATAAGGGATAAAATACAAAAAGCATTTTAACAATAATCTTTTATCAAATTAGTGAGTGGTGTTTTGTTGGAGGCAAATCAATCGCATCATTGTTTTACACTTCACCTGGCGCGAGCTCGTCTTCACTACCATGCGGGTCTACTGTAGTGCAATTTCTTTGCCCTTTAGATTTTTTTTTTATGATATAGTTATATTTAACTTGTAAAATATTGTAGATTGATTCAGTTACTAAGGATTAAAATGAATGTTACTGAACACAATAAAGATCGAGTTTTCCTTAATTTACTTTCACTCATTCTTTGGTTTTTCCACTGCCCTAAGGTTGACAAGTAGAAAGTGCTTGCTTTGAGTCAACCATTTTGTTCTGTTATTTTAGTTAAGGTTTAGTACCTAAGTAGCTAGATAGTATTTAATTGCTGACGTCAGATGGCTTCAATCCATTAACGGTAATTACAGAACACGGGTCTGTCCTGTTGAAAGGCCTATAGCATAAAGACCACGTTGCTCCAGTGCTGATTAGGGTCAACCAAAGAGTCAGAAGTTTACATCTCCGACATGGTTTAACGACTATTATCTTACAACAACCGCGACCGACGGCTTTATGTGCCCTCCGAAGCACAGAATCGCTTTAAAATTTTTGCCACTAGCGGTCACCCATCCTAGTACCGACCGCGCCCTCTGTTACTTAACTTGCATGATTAGGATCGACACTTGACAAGCCGCCGGCCTATCAGCGGTTCATAACAGGTTCCACCAACATCACTTGGATACCTGGCATTCGTCCACAGTTCGGTTCTCACGTAATTTTCTACCTCGTACGTGTAAACTGTGGAACAAACTTCCTACATCGGTGTTTCCCCTAAGCTATGACATGGGATCCTTCAAGAAGCGGGTCTATCGTCATTTTCTTGGCCGGCAACGCGTTGGTGACGCCCCCAGTGTTGCTAATGTCCATGGGCGGCGGTGATCACATACCATCAGGTGACCCGTCTGCTCGTTTGCCTGCTAAAAGCATAAAAAAAAACATTTTCCATCATTCCAGGTGTCGTCAACCCGTCGTATCGAGAGCTTCGTGATCCAGAAGCGCGGCTTCCAGATGCTGTACGCCGACACGTACACCTCGCGCGAGGAGTTCCGCCAGATGTTTGACCACGCGCTGTACGACCGGCTGCGGAGTTCCTTGCCGCACTGCGCGCAGGCCTTCCCCGAGATCTACGGGAAGGTCAACAAGAGCGTTAGGAAATAGACTGTGTACTTTAGTTATTTATTGTTTATCAATTACTTTAAATGGTCGACGAAGATTTATTTTGTTCTCAGCTTCTGTTCGTAAAGGAAGTTTTGGATAATACACGTTTTGATAACAACTATTATAGGTACCTATGATTTGTTTTTTTCCACCCTTGAAGTTAGATATTAAGTTGGTTTGCTTGAGCTGTGATTTGCTAATCACAAATTCGATAGTCATGAATCAGAGCATTAATCAAAATGAATCAATAAATTAATTTTACGGTTACTTAATATTCTACATATTTCATGAATCACGATCTGGTTGTTAAAATAAGAATAAAAAAAGAAAAGACTTCACTACTTCAGCTAAAAATAACATCGCTTGTAACAAATATTATATTTATAACTTTATTACAAGAAGAAGGAAATACACAAGTAGTTAAACATACAGAAGTGTAGAGTATCGCGATCGTGGTGGGGTGGTTGCGGCAGTCAGTGGCCAGTGGGTCACGTGGTCAAGTGCGGCTGATAACTGACCTCTTACACAACTCACCAAAAGTCGTTCCTATATGTTCACTTGTTATCACATTACTAGTAGTTAATAATAGTAGTAAACTGTCAGTATGTAATTGTAAGGTTTAGGCACTTCTTTTCTAACGCTCCAACTTAGAGTCACTAACGGTTACTTTATTCGTTGCTTAGTAAATAATCATCATACAAATTCTGTACTAAGGAGTGAAAGTGCAGGGGCGTAGCTACGCCCTATCAGCCGTGTCAATTATACGGGGCCCCCAGCGTATAGGGGCCCCCACTCACACTCCCAAAAAAAAGCTCGCCAGCGGCCTACGACCGCTACAGTTGGCACTCCTTTTATATTTGACAGCTGACGTTGAGGGGGCCTCACAACAAATATTGATATGGGGCCTCCTTACGGCTAGCTACGCCACTGGATTTACCACGCTGCTCCATGCCGACTGGTAGAGGAGGTTTCCAAAAACATCCTAACATCCTATTTATTTTGTACAAAAGCACAAATAAAACATCAAGCTATAATACTGCAGTTTATTATTAGAGCTCCTCTTCAAATGTTAATATTGTTACAAATGTCAGGTATCTCATAAACATCGTAAGCAATTGTTTTTTATGACATCGCTTGTTTTACGACGGAAGCTGTTGTGGCAAACGAGCGTGAACGCTAGAGACCTGGACTTTACAAAGCTGGAAATAATAATATTATACTTAGTTCTCCCTAATGGGGAGCAATTTCTATGTGACAGACCTTATAGACTGGGTTGGTTACTTACATGAACCCATGTTTTAATATTGGTTTCAACGAAAGCCAACACCTTCCAATTTAAATTTGTCGCTTGGACGAATGCAAAATTAATATGAAGATTGGAATCTGACACTAAAATGAAATGACTAAAAAATTACACAATATTGCAAACAAGGTGACTAATAACATAGTAGGTATAGCCCTCTCGTAATGCAATGTGTAAAACCCATCATGAAGGTTATGAAGTTTAAGCAATAGATATTAATTCGTATGAGTAATTTTACTATTTCGCACCTTCAGAATAGTAGTGACGTATCTCGAAAAATCATTTATTTTGGGAAAACGAAAACGAAGTTTTGAAACTACAAACCTTCAACTTTCAACTGATTTAATTGATTCATTTTGTATGAAAACATATCAATTATTTGATTTCTGTATTAAGTTTATCTTTTGTGAAATGTGAGCAAAAAAAAATGAAATGTTGCATTTTTTTTTTGAGTTAAGTGTATACTATTCTGAAGGTGCGATTTATTAAACTTATAAGTTATTACTTATAGATCAATTAGGTCGTAGTCGTGTTTTAATTGGAACTGATAATGATTCGATGCAAGTGGTTTGTATTTCCACGAAGGTCCAAAATGCGGTGAGCGTGGACATCTGGAAATACTGAGGTTTATGAGCTCTCCCAGAAGAAGGTCAAGAGATATTACTCAAGAAAGGCACGAGACGTAAAGACTGGAAGGTAGGAAGTTTAGTAGCAAGTTGGTCATTCCGGTCGTTGTGGATAGAAGCCTCCAAGCCAGCCTCCCTTGCTCGAGGTCCAGTTCAATGTAGACAAGCAAGTCAAACTCAAGCAAGTTGGTCGGGTTTTTTTACCAACTAGGTACTTATAGGCTAACTTCATTCTTTTTCTGGTCGGCAATAAAATGTTTTAACGTGTTTCACTCGCAGAGTTAGAGAGCTAGAAATGATGAGGTCCTTGGCTGATTTTTTGGCCAGCAAGGCATGGCAGCAACGCATCGGTGATGCTTGCGAACCGGCGACATACCATCAGGTGGCTCGTCTGTTTGTTTCTCAGCTATTTACCTTAAAAACGTTGTAAAAGTCTGTATTACCTACTAGTAGGTACCACTTGCTTCGGTGAAGGAAAATATGAGAAATGAAATGTTCTTCTGTCAGCCTTAAACAAACTGCTAACTCGGTGATGACTGATGAGTGTACCAATATCTACTACCAATGAATGTTATCAAGTATCTAGATTAGGTAGGTACTATAAGTGTTATTCATAAGTCTGTCATCATTATAATAATTATTATGCTCATTAGGTACGATAAATAAACATTATACACAGCTTACTAGGTAGGTAGGTATATTTGTCTCAAAGTAGACTGAGATGCATAATATGTTTGTTCTGTATTCTGAAGATGCAATTAAGTTAGCATTTTGATCACCAAAATTAAGTTATGATTCTTATAAGTAGTTATACGAATTTCGTAGTAATTTCGTATAGTAGTATACGAGAAAATAAATGAATTCCCACAGAGTTAAGAATTACGATCTACGAGTAAAATAAAACAAAAACAAACAAACAAACATCCCTCAAAATTTCCTAGTCATTAAGTTAACCCTAAAATTTAAAATGTAATGTTAAGACATAGAGAGACTACGAAATTGTACCTCGATCACTATGTATGAGGTTCGGTAAAAATAGATATCAAGCGATGAAGCGAGTAACGTAAAAATAGCAGTTACATAAATATCTATTGTGATATAAATTGTGTGAAAATAATGTAGACGCTCTCCGCAGTAGGGTAGACGTAGATGTTGAATTAGATTGAGGCTGGATGTGCGATGCCGATAGCGATGTTATCTGCATGGCATCACAGCCGCTGCGATACATATCCCGGGGGATATCTCATATCACACGATAACTTTGTTTTAGCTCTAGCAGTGATATTTAGGGAAGTTGTCGGTACGAGCTCGTAGCTTAGTACAGCGGGTAGGTTTGGTTTTCGCCTGGGTTCGATTTCTGATTCAAATAATCTGTACCCCGATATTAAGTAATGTGAAAGATAGTGGCGTAGCTAGCTCTAAGGAGGCCCCATATCAATATTTGTTGCGGGGCCCTTTCAACGTCAGCTGTCAAATATTAATTCGCAGACTCATGCTCAAGGGTGGTAGCTATTCAGGCGAACCCCATGGAGGAATAATAATAGAAATAATGGTATTAATTAACAATTAAAATCAATATTACCAATATAATTCCCCGAGGGACCCTACCACCAGCGGGCCGGATTTAGTCGCCTTTTACGGTACCCATCCGGCGTGGGATTGGGGTTAGTAGGTATTCTAAGCCGCCCCAGTACGGCGAGATTTCGTTAAAGGCAATAAATTTCTTCAATAGGTATGGACTCTTAACTACTTTCCTATCGACATGCGTGTTGACAGATGAAAAAAATGAACCTTAAATGCCGCACACTTAAGATTGCTTAACAAAGTTTTGTACAAGTTCCCAGTGAACTCTGGCCTTCCTCCGGTCTACACATACCATATGGCACATACCGATGACATGCGCGAACCTTATCAGCTCCTCTGACCCGGCTATCATTGGTCGGCAAGGCGCCGCGACGACCGCGCGCTTTCTTACCACACAACACACTTCCGGAAAGAATTACGAAAAAAAAAACAAATTTCGTTCCTCGAACAGTGAAAGTGTTAAGTGGTACCATAGACAAAACAATTTAAAAAATGAAGGGGAATTTAGTTTTGAAAATAGTGCTGTGCCTCGTATCCCGGAATTTTATTACCGGTGAGTTATCGAACATTGTTAATTTCATTAATTCGACAATTTAAATTAATCGTAATGAGTCACATTAAGCTGCTTTTGTAAATAGGTTAAGATGCATCTGTGTAAATATGTCTATTTGTATAATCAAATTGACACAATTGTTGTGTCTGCGCTTTGTGGTACTTAGTGCACCTACTTTATGCATATTATTGGGGCCCAAAAATTATATTACATCGAAAATGAATCCTTAAATATATTCAAACAAGTTAATTAGGACAACGAGTAGGACATAGAATCTGGAACCTTAATTAAACTTTAAGAACCTCTAAATAATGTATAATTGTCAACTTTGCTCCAGCCACGACCGTCAATAGATAGGTCGTCTGTTATCTGTTCCACAGAAAACTTAATAGATAACTTACTTAATTATGGACGTTGGGCCGTTATTACACTTGTAAGCTGCTTCTGTATAATTAACTCTATTAGGTACTTAACTTTTGGAAGTGTACACAATTATAGTATTAGGAAATTACTAAAAGCTACATACAAAGTTTGTTTACATTTGCAAATTTATGGTTAGTTGATCGCGTAAGCTACTTACATGTGTAAAACTTATTTACCTAATTATGTAAAGGCCGATTTAAGATGAACATAATGAATCCTTATTTTCTTTCAAGAATCTTTAGTTTTATTAAATTATTTACAACATAATTAAGCTTGGTATGATTATGTTTATGATATGGTACAAATAATAAATATTATCTTTATAACTATATAAGGTTTTTTTTTTATGGAAATAGCCGGCAAACGCGCTGAGGATCCACCTGATGGTAAGTGGCTATCGTCGCCCATCGACATCAGTAACACCAAAGGCATCACTGACGCATTTGATTAGTATTCTAAGCTGCCCCAATACGGCTAGGCATGTCAATCGATACAAAATGGTATTTTTTACAAAAGTATAAACGCTTACGCGACACGTGGCATGGACAACACAAATTAGACATCAATATAACCACCATAACCCGAGTACAAATATTTATCTGTCACATAAATATCTGCCCCGGGATTGAAACCCGGGACTCGTTGCTGCGCAGGCAAGCACTACTAGGCTACAGGTTCGACTGACCCATCTGAAACTTAATTATACGTATTAATTAATTTTTTGGACTCTGTATTAACGCGAAGTTAAATGTAACATTCCTAGCCCTAAAATAGTTTGACATTAAAACACAAAATATACCAATTAGCTAATCTATACTAATATATAAAGAGGAAAGATTTGATTTTTTGATTGCATTGAATAGGCTCCGAAACTACTGAACCGATTTGAAAAATTCTTTCACTGTTGGGAAGCTACGCTATCCCCGAGTAACATAGGCTATATTATATTTTCAAAAAAAAATTGGGATCCTTAATAAAACTCCAATAATAACTCAAATAATGTAACTCGTAATGTATAAATACAATTTTGTAGCATTCTGCTAATTTCCTATTTTGGTATTATAAGGCATTTCCTCGTCTAGTTGAAGCTGAACTTAAATCTTTACGTTTGTCGTCAATTTATTATTCCAAGTCATCGACGTGCGATTAGGGTCAGCGCTGAGGTTATAAATGTATTGTCAAGATTGTCAGGGAATGTCCGAGAATCCGGGATGCATCGAGTAAATTTTTATGTCAATGAGTCGACAAGCTAGTTCATATGATATCCGCCGCCCATGCACATCACTACGAACGAACGTCATCGATCATCGACAAGAGTAGATGAGTACTTCTGTGGCATTGACTTATATTATATAGACAGGCTGTTCAGTACTTACATTTTGTTCACCTGTGTTGACCCCAACTGGGGCCAACTCAGTTTAGGTCACTTTAGTCGGCTGCGAGCAAGCTACACAAGTAAATGTCACGTTAGAAAAACTCCGACTGTTCAAAAACAATTAATAACGTATTATTGTTTATTGAGCACAGTTAAAACGTTCTCATTATTTACGTTTGAACTTTATTTCACTTTATTTAATCATAATTGGTAAGTAACTATATTTTTATTTACAGTCTTAAAAATTATTTAGTGTCAAATATTTAATACCGACATCTTGAACCAAACTTGACAGAACGAACACAGAGTACTTAATCACTACGGAACAGGGTTGCCAGACGTCGCGGAGTGAGAGATCGTACGGTGGGTAAATAAAAGTCGTATTTCCTAAGATGGCTCCAGAATAAAAATAGTACGATTCATTTAATGTAGGTACTAAAACTTTAATTAGTTTTAGATGGCGGTCTACAAAACGAAATTGAAAGAAAAGTAAAAAGTAAAACTATAAATTAAAATAAAATCTTCTTATCTTTATATATATAAATTACGTGTCACGTTGTTTGTCCGCGATAGACTCCTAAACTACTTAACCGATTTTAATCAAAGGGCTTCCAACATTTTTGTATGGAACCTGGCATACCTACAAGTCCGCCATTTTGAAAAAACCTCGATTCGGCGGCCAGTGATGAAACATGTGTCAATCGATAGAGTAAATGATTACGATCAAAATTTTACAGTGATGAAATCTCGTAAGTGGTATACTTTCTGAGATATTAGAGTTCAAACCCGTAGAAAAATAAAGTAAAAAACTTTGTTTCGGCGGATATTGATAAAATATGTGTCAATCGATAGACTAAGTGATTACGATCAAAAAGTATTAAGTGATACAATGTCGTAAGTTATATACTTTCTGAGATATTTGATTTCAAAACTGTAGGGAAATAAAGTAAAAAAACTTCGATATACCTATCTTCAGCTTACGTAAGTATGACCACATTTCCCAGTTTGATTCCTAACTTAAATGGCTACCAATTCGACACAGGTGAAACTTCAGAATTCTCTCAACATTTTATGCTATTTTGAATAATGTGTCTTCTCCTGTTTATTTAAAGGAAACCCATAGCACTGCTTATTTCGGGAATTCCTTTGCAATACTGTTCTGGAACTCCTTGCTTGTAGACATCAAAAGACTACCAAAAGTTCCTTCAAGAATCACGTCCGGCAGCACTACCTGAAGCAATTAGAATGTCCTCGCCCGTGGTCTTCAACCACATGTTATATACGTAGTTATAAATATTTATGTACTTAATATATAATATAATATGTATATATGTAAATATGAATAAATATGTATTTATTTAGTTTTCTTAATGATATTGTGATATTTTATATGTATATAGTTATAGTGTTGATCCACTAATAAATAAAAAAGACAATTACCAATGTTTTATTTTTCTACGGGTTTGAACTCAAATATCTCAGAAAGTATATCACTTACGACATTTTATCACTGAATACTTTTTGATCGTAATTACTTAGTCTATCGATTGACACATGTTTTATCAATATCCGCCGAAACAAAGTTTTTTACTTCATTTTTCTACGGGTTTGAACTCAAATATCTCAGAAAGTATACCACTTACGACATTTCATCACTGAATACTTTTTGATCATAATCATTTATTCTATCGATTGATATATTTTACATCACTGGCCGCCGAATCGAGGTTTTTTCAAAATTGCGGACTTGTAGGTATGCCAACTAGGTTCATTGCCCTTTGCACACCGTGTGCAGTTTGATCCAACTTGAAAGATAGGATAGCTTACATCTCAATGTATAGTCGCAATATTATTTTATTGCAATTTTTTTTTGATAGAACGAAGTCTGTCCGGGCAGCTAGTTATAATATAAATTTACATAATAACATACAAAATTATAAATGTAGAAATATCGGGACATAGGTAATTATAATGTGCGCCATCTATTGATAAATCTATGAACCTATAATAATTATATCATGAACCTATTATACTCGTACATAATTTTCTAACAATGCATACAAATACATATTTAAATTATTAATGTTTACTTACGATGTTAAAAAAAAATATAGTAGTCACTCCGAGATGAACTGGAAAAAGGCATAAATCGTATGATTGTCGCCATGGATATAATTATAACTTTTAACTGGATACATAACTTCGAGGTACTTGAAGACAGATGACGTCACAACGGAATGACTATTTGACCAATCGCAGACCGGATTGAGATTATCCTTCATAATTGTGGGGTGTTATGTCCTATTTTCCAAATGTTTTCTAATAATTTTTCTGGTGGTAAAAAAATATATTAACACATTTTATTATAATTTCTTCAAAATTGTCCTTACGTCATGAAAACGGATGTTGAATGTGATAATGAAATGAAACAATGTAATTTATTACGGTACATTTCTTTTATTTTAAGTGCACAACACTTATAAAAAAAATTTAACACAGCTGAATGATATCCTGGGATTACAGATAACACAATGAATGGATGAACACAATGGTCATTCCGTTATGACGTAATTAATCCACAGGTACCTCTACAAAGTAATCCAGACAGAGTAATATATCCATGGTATATGTCCAGTTATAGTAATGTATCCATGATCTCTTTCGGAGTAGGGTGTTGGCAACACTGGGCGCATAGTGACTCTGTGATTGAGTTCTCTGTGGCACGAAAGCGTGACACGAAATTCCTTAGAAACAGCGCGTCCATATAATATAAGTCAATGTTCTGTGGTCATCGATACGTTGCCGACAGAGAAGGAATTCATCTCAAAGTGCCTGTCCAACCCGCCCACCTACTTCACAGAAAATAGAAAAATTTCTAAATTACTTGTCTACTTGATTACTAAACTACTAAATTACTAAACTACTAAATTGTCCGTTTACACGTAATAATTTACTTAAAATTTAGCTAAAATTTAGTTAACTACTTAGCTACCTTATACGTATAAACCGAACATAACTCATACATACTTAGATTAAAGAAAAATCTGAGTTTCTAACACATTAGTATTAGAAAGTTAGAAATACTTAACAACATCATACGATTGAAGTAGATTTACCTGGGCGAAACAGGGTTAAACAGGCTCCGAAAGTAAAGATCTTCAACGGACGGCATGTATCAACTGTTACGCAGGAAGGGGAAAAAGGTATAATCAGCCACGCTGGCCTAGTGCATTGGCAGACTTCACATATTTTTTAGGAAAATACCAACGAGAAAGATTCAGAATGCCTCACGATATTTCCAGTGTGGCCGAAGGAACAACAATAGTAGCCTATTATAGTTAGTAGTGACCCTGCCTCCGAAGCGAGGAGGCCCGGTTAGATGTTTTTGTGACAGATATGTACAAATATTACTCGAGTCATGGGACTCATTGGTGTTATAGTCCTATTTCTGTTGTCCGCCATCCGCGACACAGGGCATCCTAATGCGGGGTATGAGTGCAACAGTTTATTATTTAGTTATTTTCAAATACTTATATGAGTACATATACCTAATAGGTATGTCGTGCAGGATTCGAACTCAAGCTTTCCGTGTTATATAATTAAACGTTCAGACTAGCCTAGCTGGGCAATTACCTATATACAAGGTGTGTTTAAAAAATAACGAGAATTTTCATTTTTTGAAAAAAAAAAAAATTCATTTATTCGTCTACATTAGCGTTATCGCCTTCAAAATAGTCGCCATTAGATAGTATGCACTAGTGCCAGCCCTTCTTCCAATCCCCGAAAAACCTTTCAAACTCGATTTTTGGGACAGCCTTTAGCTCTTTCAGCGAAGCGTTTTTAATATCATCTATGCTTGAAAACAACGGCCATTTAAGGTTATTTTTATTTTTGAAAATAGAAAAGCCGGGGCATCGTTACAGGTTTATTTTTGGCCAAAAGTTCACGAACAAGTAATCAAGTGTGGTTTTTTATTTTTATCTTTTAGGAAAAAAATTTTTTTTTCACGAAATTTGGTGAAAATGAAACGACAACTATTTTCGCAAAAAAATTTCGGATTCGAGTTTTTAAATTTTTTTGTCAATCATTGTGTACAATTTTGAGCTATTTATTAACATTTACACTTTAATTAATCGAAAAACGTAAGATTCCATGTTACTTTGTTAGACAAAAAAATTACAATCCATAAAACATAAAGAATGCAAAAAACATGCGAAAATAGCTGTCGTTTCATTGCATTTTCGGAGAACATTTACCATAGTAGTTTATTGTTAGTAGTTAGTAGTATTAGTTAGTAGTTTATAGATTTTTATATACCATTAGAAAGTAAAGATTCCAACGAACAAAAATCTCACCGACTTTTTAAAAAGTAGATATTTTGACGTGTGAATTTTCGATTGAAAATTAGGTTGCTTTTTCGATATTAAGTCAAAATAAGGTGAAAAAAGAAATATTTTAAATCAAAAAAAAAATACAGTATATTAAGGACATACAAAGGTAAGTTTTCACTAAATTTCGTGATTTTTTTTTTATAAAAGATAAAAATAAAAAACCAAAAACTTGGTTATTTGAATTTTTCACATAAATTTTGAGGTTATGTAAAAAAGTGTAAATAAAAAATTGTAGATCTTTTTATTACCTACAACTTTGCCATTTAACTTTTTCCATAGGACTTGTAGTGTTGCTGGAAATCGAGATAAACAGTTTTTTTACCCTTAAACCCCCCCTCCCTCCTCCCGACCTCAGATCGCCCGTAAATTATTTTCCTTTAATTTTTGTTATATCCTCTTCCTTTTGCAATGGGTTTCATCCTACTATAATTTTTTTCACTTTTTACCGTTTTTGAAGCTATCGGCACTGGTCTAATAGGCCACAGAAACACAAGCGTGTCTAATCACCGCTTAAAGGAGTCCGTTCATCTAGACTCCTACTCTTCAAAATTTATCTTTAAAGTATTAAAATATGATCTTGCCTTTATTATTTCTCATTGGCATAATCAATTTCGGTGGATCAGATTCTAATTCCAGTGGTCCTAACTTTGGTGGCATTTGATCATGTAATTTCAAAATATCTCTGGAACTAATAAAAATTTTTTCGATCTCTACTATGTGACTAATTATTACTGCTATTTACATATTATGTATGCCAAATAAAATGTATTAGAAACAGCAGGTTTAAATTTAATCAATTTCGGTGGCTCGGATTTTAATTCCGGTGGTCCTATAATGATTTCGGTGGCATTTGATAATTTCAAATGGAAATATCTCATGAACTAACAAAAATTTTTCGATCTCTAGTATATGATTAAGTAGTACTAATATTTACCTATTATTTAAGCCAAAAAAAAAATCAGAAACAGCAAATTTAAATTCGCCACTGTAATTAGGCAAAATTCGTGTTTGTTGAAATTGACCCACATAATATAAAAAAAATCTAAAATCGGACGCTCCTAATCCGCAAAATTAAAAATTTCCCGTTACTATTTGTACATACTACGTAAGTAATTCATATTTACTACAATTTATTTTAAAACTTTTCCCACTTTAACTCTGCTTTCTTAAACAAATGGGGTTACTTCAGTTTTCGTTAAAAATCCTTTTAAACAAATCTAACTGGTTATGTAAATGTTAACAAAACCTAAGAAACCTTTTATCTAGACAAATTGAACACTTCCCCCGAGAAGACTTGTACAATTTCCAGCGGGAACTGACGTGAAGCTTTCTGCCGCAAAGTTTTCTAAAGCTACATTTTCGTTTTGTAACTTCTAACAGTTCTAACACCCAGGCTTCAAGATAACAGGAACTAAAGTCTTATATCCCCAATCGTAGCAAAGATCCTATATGCACTACGCAGAATATTACTCACTAGATACCTATTAATTACGCACATTTAATAAAATATACCTATACGTATTTGATTGAATTTTAAATACAGTGGGATTTTAATCAATTACCATCTACCATCTAGCTCCGTCACACATCTCACACAATTTTTTAACATGCGTAGAACATCGCGGGCTATTACTCACTAAAGTCAAAACATAATAAACAAGCAGCGCGCAACAGTTATAAAAAAATAATAAAAAAACATAAACCCGACTGCGTAATAAAAACTAAAAAGAAAAAAACAAGCCCAGTAGTTCAAAATGTTGTTAAAAGTAATACTCAACAACTACACCATACGAGTAGAAGGATTAACAATCGGGACCATTCTTCAACCAATCACATCTTGTTTGTCTTTTACAAGCAGCCCTGTAAAATTTTAATGTAAAACTTATTTTGGAACTAAGGGCGAGGTCTCACAAATGTGACCACCTGTGACAAGGACGGGGGGAGGGGTCAAAAAATCATGAAATTAGTGTGACTATTATGGATGGCCCCTTAGTAGCAAAGTGATACGTAAATCGGAGTGATTCAATACAATAATTTATACAAAACATTGACATCAGCATTTACGATTAAGAATCAGCTCACGTCTGTCAATCTGTCCTTGCCTGAGTTAGTTCAGTAAATGACCGACTTGCGAGCTACGAGCTGCCAGTGAGTAACCCGGTCACTTGAACCCATAGTAAGTTCAATTTGTTTATTGGATCGAGTGTCACCCAAACCGTGTAACGTTAACCGTTTAGCGGTGATGGACGATGGTTGATCGACAACTCTTAAAATAGAACTGCTAGTTCATCCACCTCACTTGTACACTTTATTCGGTTCATTTTAGGAATGGAAACATATCAATCAATCAATCAATCAATTTATTACACATTTCATAATTAGTTAGTACCGAAAGACCGTCATCCGATCAACTAATCACATCCAGAAGTTTTTATATACCGTACTACTAATACATTATATCATAAGTGCGGACTATCCGACTACACACATACTACACAAGTAAACTTACGATCAAATTTTAATTATTATTTATTATTATCACCAAAGACAATTAGTCCAGGGACTGGCGGTGGTAATGAATACTGAGTTCACAGACACATCTGTGACCGAGTTATACCACAGAGTACATAATATAATAGTACACGGAGCTGTGAAGGGCATTGTAGTTCCCGCGCATCCCCAGGATGTTCACACATGATGGTTCAGGACTTTATCTGTGCAGCAGACTTCTTTAGAGCAGATCCTTAGTAAGAACACTAAGAAATATCGAGATTTGGTAATTGTATAACACTTGCTCTAATATCTAATGGTATCTAAGCTGTCCAAGTGGCCGACTTGGTGGATAATTGAAATGCGCAAAGAATTTTTACATTTCTCGTCGTGCGACGAGACGCTTTACCACACGGTATATCAGATAACACGCTAAAGCTTTTTAATGGTAACGGTGCGGTTTTTGACACCAGCAGAATCCTTACAACTAACATTCCTTTATTCGGTGTAACTATTCCAGATCACATTACATTCATTAAATGGATATTTACAATTTTATAACCTATTACTTTTTAACAAGAAAATAACCAACGAAAAAAATCTGAAAAGCGAAAAATAAATAAATAAAATAAATGAAGATCCTAAATTAACAGTAAATAAATAATTTTAATACGGTGCCAAATAAACAAGCAAAATTTATCCATAAAGCGTAAAAAAATGAGGGCAGCGACATGCGATGCACACGGCAGCAGCAGCAGCGCGGCGCACATTTTTTCACCGTTTGTTTTTTCGTCTGTTTGGCACCGCCTCGAATTTATTTATTTACTGTTAATTTAGGATCTTAATTCATAATACTAAATAGTTTATTTTATTTTACGCTTTTCAGTTTTTTTTTTCGTTGGTTTGAATTTTTGTTAAAAAGTAATTTTTTAATTTTTAGTTGCTATAAAAAAATTTATAATATTTTTTATAAATATTGAGGGTGATTTCCAATATTTTTAAATGAAAAAATCAGTAGTTATGGGTGAAATATCAATCATCCCCTAATTTCGTACCTTTAGGGGTAAAATTTGCTTCCAAATTTTAATATGAATAAATTCAATTTATACACCATCCATTAAAAAAAGAATCATCAAAATCGCATCACCCTGCGGCCCTGTGCCGATTGCTGCGTGATCATAGTACATACATTAACAAAATATACGCCTCGAATTGAGAACCTCCTCCTTTTCTTTTCGTCGGTTAGAAAGATTATGTTATCCTGGTCTAGATCTGGCCGGTAAACAGTGCATCAGATGGAGTGGGGTCATCGAGATTATCGGAACGCAAATGTAAACAGATTGTAGGGTCATGCTCCTTGAGATGATGCGGCCTCTTATTGAGGAGATTGTTTGAAAGAGTTTGTCATCTTAAATCTTAGATTAACTCATTATTTTGGAAATGTCAAGCTTTTAGTATAGTGGCGATCTTTTAGTATACCTTACTCATTGCTGGGCAGAAGCAATCGAGAGCAAGGGAGAAGCATTGGCTGTAAGTTTGGATGTTGCAAAGGCCTTCGATAGGGTGTGGCATAAGGCATTATTGTCTAAACTTCCTTCCTACGGAGTACCCGAGAAAATGTGCAAATGGATTGCCAGTTTTTTATCGGAGCGGAGCATCAAGGTCGTCGTTGACGGAACATGCTCAGATACGAAGCCCATAAATGCTGGCGTCCCACAAGGCTCTGTGCTTTCACCTACACTGTTCATCATGCATATCAATGATATGCTGGACATCGAGAATATTCATTGCTATGCTGATGACAGCACGGGTGACGCCCGTTATACAGGCCGAGCAAACCTTTCTCGGGTGCAGATTGAGGAGAAGCGGATGAAACTTGTGTCTGAAGTCGAGACATCTTTGGAGCGGGTCTCAGAATGGGGCAGACTAAATTTAGTCCAGTTCAACCCCGAGAAAACACAAGTTTGCGCGTTAACCGCTAAAAAAACCCCATTTGTCATAGCACCACAGTTCCAGAACATTCCTCTTAACATCTCTAAAAGCATTGGGATCCTTGGTGTCGACATCTCGAATGAAGTTCAGTTTCGAGACCACTTGGTTGGTAAGGCCAAACTAGCCGCAAAGAAATTGGGAGTGCTCAACAGAGCTAAGCAGTACTTCACGCCTAAGCACAGGTTGATGCTCTATAAGGCGCAAATTCGACCACACATGGAGTACTGCTCCCACCTTTGGGCTGGAGCCCCAGCTAGCCAAGTGGATCCGTTCAATCGAATTCAACGGCGAGCTATTCGTCTTGTCGACGATCCCATGCTTACAGACGGACTAGAATCACTCGAATTGAAGAGAGATGTAGGTTCTCTCTGCGTATTCTACCGTCTGTACAATGGGGAATGTTCTGAAGAACTATTTGGCTTAATACCTGCAGTTGGTTTTCGACACCGCACATCACGGGGTTCCAGGTTCCACCAACATCACCTGGATACCTGGCATTCGTCCACAGTTCGGTTCTCACGTAATTTTCTACCTCGTACGTGTAAACTATGGAACAAACTTCCTGCATCGGTGTTCCCTCTAAGCTATGACATGGGGTCCTTCAAAAAGCGGGTCTATCGTCATTTTCTTGGCTGGCAACGCGTTGGTGACGCCCCCAGTGTTGCTAATGTCCATGGGCGGCGGTGATCACTTACCATCAGGTGACCCGTCTGCTCGTTTGCCTGCTAAAAGCATAAAAAAAAAAAAAAAAGCTTTACAATGCTACGGTCAGAGGGGCAGAAAATATGTTTTGTTGATCAGCTATCCAAGGTACGCATAATATTAACATTATCGTCTTAAAAACTTCAAAGATTAAAGATTTCAGATACCATATCATCCCTGTAGCCCATTCCGAAAACTTATCGTGACATTTCTATAATTTATTAACACACACGTGCAGTATTTATTTATTTAATCTTTTTTGTAAGACCAAAAACAGGTTTTTACAAAGGGCGGACTTAATCCCTTGAGGCATTCTCTACCAGTCAACCCAGGGTGATGGTGAGAAATAGTATCTAACAAGCTAAACCCTCCTATCAAATATGCAATGGTCGGCTGTCAATCAGGCCTCAGCCAAACAGCGGCTCCACGCTACACAGAGAATACAAGTTACATCGTGCCATTCGAGCAAACACGCAGCGGGCAGCCGCTAGCCGCCGCGCGCACACCTCATTAATCTAGATTGGACAATCCGCTCACCTACGTTAACTATTTTAGTTTAACAAATAGATAATCAAGTGCAACATCCTCGCTTATGCATTATTGTCGTTGAGATGAGATGAGACGGGAATCAAGAGCAAGACCTGGAAATACCAATATAGTAACTCGGATCTAGAACGACAGATATTTGCAGTGACAATCATAAGATTAAATCGTTGAAGAAAAACAATTTTTTAGATGTTCAATCGTCGTCCTGCTGGCGCCCAACACAAGCAGAGAGAGAGAGAATTCGTTAATTGATATGGAATATTATGAAATAATTCGTTATAAAATTTATTGTCTGCGGTCATAGATTACCCCCAATAGATACCGCATAAGTGAAATTTTCTTAGAGTTTGAACTCACAAAATTTGGCGGAAGGCGCGGGTTGCGGGGGACAAAACAATGCGCTGTGATTGGCTATTTCTTATTCATACTTGGACTTGACGGGTCAGTATTGGTCGACACTATTGTCGTCGACTTGCAAATGCACGTATGTGTTGGCGCGCGTCAGTTGCCTTGTATGCGGTATCTATTGGAGGTAATCTATGTCTGCGGTGAACATCACATTCAGAAGTTTCATTATCTGGAGCAAACTCCATGCATAAGCCATGTCATGTACGACTTGTGACTATTTGGTGTCTGTAAAACTAATTTTCAGTATAGCGTCTGGTCATGCTTACCTATCCATTGTCATCGGTACCGTCATAGTTTTCAGTTCGAAGGATAAACGGAAGTGTTTGTAAATTCTAAAGAACAATCTAAAATAAAAAGTAATTAAGTAATAATTGTATAGAAAAAAGCATCTGAATAGAAAAAAGAGGGCTGTCTAATTGAATACTTTAAATAGGCTCAGTGGCACGCTTACTAAAGATAAACTTGTAATCTTATAAGAGTGGAGAAGGGTGGAGGTCGTTCGTTCACTTCTCAGAATTTGTACTCACTGGGATTGAAATCTATAACGGAACATTGTCACGTGACACTTTTTATTTTATTGGCTTTTCCACTACTAGCAAGCCCTCGATAGCACGGAACAGATCAATAATTTTGGCTATTTTTATTGATAGCTATCGGCCAAGTTTTTTTTATCGTGATGTAATAAAATGAGAATTTCAGTAAAAAAACTAAAACTTTTGCTATGCTACGATTCCCCTTGTATTTATTTGCTTCAGCCAGGAATGAAACCCAGAACGTCCCATTAAAGACACAGTAGACTTCCACCAAGCCCACCATATATACGGGCTAGAGGATCGTAATGAATGATCGTTACGGATATACTAAAATTACTTACCTAAATCATCTACTATAGGAACTATAGGTAGACACGAAAGATTTTGGAGTTAAAACCATTGCAATGTCAAAGGGGTTAACTTTCAGCAATTTTTTACTCCTTGGGACATATCGTTGTAAATATTTTTGACCCTTTAATAAAATAAATGTTCAGTTAAATTACATTCAGTTAAGTAAATGTTTCATAAATATCTCAGTATTAATCAAATAATTTCCATTTCTTCCCACAACCAGCCCTGGATTCAGAAGAACTCGCGGAGATCACCGAAACGTGTTGCTCCCATGGCGAAACTTTCGCCGTGTCAGCGTCCACCGTGGATGCGTGTTCTGGAGCTGGCCCTCCAGAAGACATTGACCCAGAGCATCTAGAAGTGTGCCTACCCTCCGTGGCAAGCTGCTGCAAGCAGATATTTAAGTATGTCCAATCGTTTACCATTATTTACAGGGAAAACTTTTCTCCAACTGTTTGCATTAGGATCAAATGTGAATAAAGCTTTGAGTTGCACAGGGATAACCTCTGAACTACATAGATAGATAAACAAAACAAATATGCAGTCCAAACAATCCATTCACAATTAAACAAAGTTAGTATAAAATTCAAAGTCCCACGTTGGGCGCCAAATTGCTGATAAAATATTTACAGTCTTATCTTGTTGTTTTCGTAAATGTTGTACATTAAGCGGTTTGATTATTTTATAAGGCGATTGCTATTTCTTAATCTATCCTCTCTTATTATATTTCAGGTTGAAAGATCAGTGTAGTGCTGGAGCGAAGATGGCAGCAGTGAAGCGATGTAATGCGCCTAAAAATGATTTCGCGAAAGTGCGTAATATTGTATTCATTTATTTCGTGCCCATACCTGTCCCAATGCTGGGCTCGGTTAATCTTTAGTAACGTTAATAAATGACACAGGCTGTCCACCACGCTGTAGATATATGGATTCGCAAACTTTACATACTTCTGAAAACATTATCGACACCCATGTGCGAATGTTTCCAAGATTATTTTTTTTCTGTGTATAATTGTATGGTGTACATAAACTATTAAATAAATAAATAAATAAATAAACATTTAGATTTTGCTCATCATTTGAACAAGTGATAAACTAGATGATGAAAGCATACTTAAATCAGCATAAGCCATTTCAATCAAAAGTAGTAGGTATTATTATAAATGATGAGAATATAATATGATAAACAATTTATAATTCAGTTTAGTTTAGTTGTTGCTTTACACATGTAAGAGTTACATAAGTCTTTCTTATTATGAATTATAAAAAGAAGAATGATTATGTAAATCATAAATAAAACATATTATTTTCAGACCTGCTGCAGTGAGTGTACATTCGGAAGGCTCACTGGCGCGTCCGAGGGCAAGGAAGGCTGCGGCAGTCCAGCTGACGAGGAAATGAGCCCCACGAGAGCTATAAAACAGAATATATACTACCAGTGTTGTTTGGTAAATATTATTTCAATATTTACAGCTATGTGTAAACTATAAAAAGTCAACAGAACGTTTTGGATTGTGATAAATCTTCATCATCTATGATAATTAATGTTATTGTAGGAAGCAGCTGAAGAACAGGAAACAACTACAACAGAAACCACTACCACAGAAGAACCAACAACTACAACAGAGAAGCCCACAACTACAACAGAGAAGCCCACAACTACAACAGAGAAGCCCACAACTACAACAGAGAAGCCCACTACTACAACAGAGGAGCCCACAACGACAACAGAGAAGCCCACAACTACAACAGAGAAGCCCACAACTACAACAGAGAAGCCCACAACTACAACAGAGAAGTCCACAACTACAACACAAGAGCCTACATCTACCTCAACGAAGCCCACAACCACATCTCAGGAACCTACAACGACAACAGAGCAGTCTGCAACGACAACAGAAAAGAAAGTTGAGACTACAACAGAGAGGAAAGTTGAGGCTACAACTGAGAAAAAAATTAAAAAGGAAAAATGTAAGGAGAACTCTTGTCAGCATGTTTGTAAGGACGACGCCGGCAAAGTTAGTTGCTTCTGTCGCGAAGGGTATCGGCTGCAAGCCGACAACAAGTCTTGTAAAGGTATCGCCTTATGTCTATTCCGTGTTTGTGTGTGTTTTGAAGCATCCCTTTTGAAAGGTATGGTTTGCATGTTTTTTTGTTGGCGGGATCTTGGCTTGATTTTTACTTGGGTTAAGTTCTGTTAAGCTTGGTGTTTTTGGTAGTGTTGGGGTGAATTGTCATATACCTGGGGCTCGGAACACTCGGGAATCGAGCGGTTTTCTAAATTATGGTGGTGATAAATCGAACCGAAAGCGGACTGTATTTGGTTTAACGAATATAGAGATTTAAGTGTCCCTTTCTGGGCAATACACTACAATCAATAAATGTACACACCAAAAGGGAATCCACCAACCTTATTCCGTCGCGTGGCGTCGCTTGGTACCTCGGCGCCGAGATGGTTGTCCTGTGTTGCACCAGCCTGACCTCAACTCCGCTGAGTAGCCCGTAAAGTAGAATGATCCTTGCAGCCGAATTATTGAAAGGATGACGAATAAAGCGAATTGCAGCGTTACACCGAATTATGTAGCTACCACTCTGTCGCGTACCGAACCGCGAATCGAACTTGACACGACTGGGCTGAACGGCGCGGCGGCGCGGGCGCACGTCGTACGAAAAATAGGAGGGTAGAATCCAAATTGATGCGCAACAAAATATTAACTGTGAATGTATTGCCAGAATGAAACGAACTACGAAGATATTACCGAACAGGTAGTGAGCTGATTTTTTATGTGCCACACAAGTAAGGTAAACCCGTAGATTGATTTATTTAAAGTATTATTTTTTAGCATGCTTACTTAGTATTTACGGGGAATAATAAGATACATAGTAGTATTTTTGTTCTACTCACTGTCTACTAAAATATAATATTTTCAGATAGCGATATTCGACCTTTTTAAATATAATTCTTGACATAAAATAACTTAAATAACCGACTTCAAACTCAAAAACTACTCGTCAGATGTCGCTCAAATTTAAGTGGGACTACATGACAAGCATCCGCTTTCGATTAAAAAAGAATCATCAAAATCGGTTCACTTAGTCGAGTGAGTTAACAAAAATTCTGAGGTAACAAACATAAATAAAATACAGTCGAATTGAATACCTCCTCCATTTTTGAAGTCGGTTAAAAAATAGTTTTAGCAGACCAAATCACTTGCAATCCTTTTTTAGGGTTCCAAAATAAAGTCGGAACCCTTATTGTTTCGTCATGTCCGTCCGTCTGTCCGTCTGTTCGTCCGTCTATCTGAAGCAAAGCGCCGAGACCCTTAGGCGACGTCCGCACAGGCAGACGGCTTGCTTAGCGCCTAGAGCCTAGTGTTAGCAATGATGAATTATTATAATATTTTTGATGCTGGCAATAACGATTGAAATAGATAAAATTGAATTATTATTATATTTTTGATGCTGGCAGTAACGATTAAAATAGATAAAGTTTAATGTGGGTAGAAAAATAAAAAAACTTGTTTTTGACATTCGACTCGCTGAAAATTAATGGCGGGATGCGCACTGTGTACTTATGAGGAAAATTAAATAAAAAGTGATTGCGAAGTTGATAAGTGTTGTACTTCTTTCATGAAGTTTTTTTTATTTTTCTACCCACATTAAACTTTATCTATTTTAATCGTTACTGCCAGCATCAAAAATATAATAATAATTCAATTTTATCTATTTCAATCGTTATTGCCAGCATCAAAAATATTATAATAATTCATCATTGCTAACACTAGTGGTTTGCATTCTGGCTACTTGCTAGGATACACGGTGGCCGCACTGAGAGGTTGTTTGCGTGGTGGCCTGGTGGGTCGCTAGGTGCCTTGGTCATTTTGCTTGTCGGCACGTTGACGAAATGTCACTCTCAAAAATATCTTACAAAATTAATGAAATAAATGCAACAATTTCTCGTTTCAGCTTAGTTTTTGCCATTGAAATTCATCAATAATATTATATCCATGACAACCCGACTGTCAATCTCATTTTTGAAGCAAAACTGCCTAGCGCCTAGTGACAGAAAACCAACACGTTTGTTTACTTGGTTACACGCTAAGCGCGTTGCTAGGCACCAAGCGCGCAGTGCGGCCAGTCACGAACACTATAAAACGTTCGTTTTACTGAGCTACTCGCTAGGTGACTAGTTAGGCTCTAGGCGCTAAGCAAGCCGCCTGCCTGTGCGGACGTAACCTTAGTGCTAGAAAGCTGTAATTTGGCATGGATATACATATTTATAAAAACTCCAGAATCGTAGAAATAAATATTGAAAACATTTTTTTTCAGAGTACCTCCCCTATAATAGGTACAGGTAACGTGAGGATGAATTTTTTTCATTGCGTATCCCATAATGCGGGGTATTGATGAAAAGGTCTTTCAAAAATATTATGGGTCTTGTAAAACCATTTTTAGATTTAAGGATTTGTTTGCGAAATATTTGGCTTTAAAGTGCTAATTTTGGTTAGCGTCAATGTCCTCCCCTCTGCCGGCTAAATGTGCGCGTGGCCTGACATGCACTTGCCCGGTTTTTTACAAAGATGATTACTGAGCACTTATAAGATTTCCTGTGTTCTGATAATTTCCCAGACATCAATGAGTGTGCAGAATCTCTGGATGACCTGTGCACGGAGCAGGACACAGTGTGCCACAATACCGAGGGCTCCTTCAAGTGCGTGCCCATCAAGAAGAGAGAGGTGGGTCTCAGCTGTCCGCCTGGCTTCCAGCGGAACATCATCAACCAAGTATGTGACGGTGAGTCATTTTGATGTCATTATATTGTTCGGTTTCAAATGGATTTTAGTTCATCTCAGCTCAGTGCAGTTAATCTACAATTGTTCTCGGGAATGGTTTGTGTTCTGGAAAAAAGTAACGTACCGATGAAATGATGAAGATGATAAACTAGCTCTCTGTCCGTGGCTTTGCCCGTGTTTTTCAGGATAATAAATACCCTATACCTATATTACTTATTCCAGGTCATGTGTGCTCATGAAAATCTGTTTATTAGTCTTTGCGTCAAAGAGTCACAAATGTGAGGATGTATTTTTCACAAACAGACTTTCATATTTATAACACCTTCTAGGAGGATAATAATCAAGAAATATAATTAACTAATTATTTTAACAAATCGGGCGGAAACGCCGACGTAGGCGAACAAATAAAATTGACAGAATTCTTACAAAAACTAACGTATGATGAGACCGAATTATTTATTCCTAATAATATTTTATAATTTATTCCTTGTAGACACACACGCAATAACAAACACACACACACACACACACACACAAACACACACAAACACACACACACACACACACACACACACACACACACACACACACCCAAACACACACACACACACACACACACACACACACAAACACACATGCACACTCACACACTTAAGTCATTATTTTAATAGATTTAAGGTATTTTTTGTATTCCTTGCTTCTCCGAGGTGGGCGTAAACAGCGGCGACACAGTTTAAAACTATTGTCGATGTTTACGATCATTTAAATTGTGAAACTGTTTTTGTGACAAATAAATCTTTAAATCTTTTAAATCTTTAATTCCATATTAGCTTTGATCTTTCACAGACATAAACGAATGCCGTCTTCCCCGACCGCCGTGTCCGAAGTACCTCTGCGAGAACACAATAGGGGGCTACAAGTGCGCTGGCAAGCCAGGCAAGCCCTTCGTGGAAGCGGGCCCGGGAGCACCCACGTCCACCACCGAAGCCACGGACTCCACGACAGCGAAGAACGACATCTGTCCGCCAGGCTTCAGAGCTGGGGCGGACGATGAATGTCTCGGTATGAAAGCAATTGATTTGACTAAAAACCTTGTGTAGTGGTGGCACGAAAATCTTCTTTAGTGAATTTAGATTCACTAAAGAAGACCTGCTATATCTTAAGAATTAGTGCTTGCCGCTAAGATGTAGCAGGTAGCACTATACATCATGAAAAATAGTGTTTTACACTTAAGCATTACACTCTGCTATCAGGAGGACCTCTGTCAGAAACATGGGATACAGGGGCGTAGCTACCGCCGTATCAGCCGTATCAATTATACGGGGCCCCCAGCGTATAGGGGCCCCCACTAACACTCCCAGAAAAAAGCTCGCCAACGACCTTTGGCACTCCTTTTATATTTGACAGCTGACGTTGAGGGGGCCCCACAACAAAAATTGATAGGGCCTCCTTAGAGCTAGCTACGCCACTGATGGGATACTAGGTATAAGATATGGCTAAAGCAGTGATAGCCTTGTGGGCAGAAGGATGTTCTCCTAACGGTGTCTCTACTTGAGGTTTCTGGGTCCTCTACCGCATAGTTTAATCCCAACGGTGCTCATGAGGGTGGTAGGGTTTTTACTCGTATCGCTAGCTACCTTCCCTAAAATCTTTGGGAATAATATTCTTGCGTGTTTTGGTCACATGCAGTGTCAGATGAACCAGTAACAATGCGGATCTTCCGCTTCTTTTATTCGACAACCTTGCGACCTTTGGTTGGTGATGCCTTCCGACTAATATCTATTGGTCACGAGCCCAGGATGACCTCTTAATATCAGGTGGCATTGCATCAGATGGCTCGTCTGCTCCTCGGCTATTCGCATGATACCAAAAGCCACCATTAGTAATGTCCTAACTGTCGTGGTAACGTCAGATATCGACGAGTGCGAGGAGCGGCTGGACGACTGCCAGCGGCTGTCGCAGCACTGCATCAACACGCACGGCGGATACTTCTGCCAGGACCACGTGTCCAAGCGGTGCGCGCCGGGGTTCAAGGTCAACGCCGGTTCGGGGAAATGCGAAGGTAAAATGAACTTTTGTCTTCAACTCGTTAATGGTGACATAAAAAGTACATTCTTCAATTGTGTGATAAATTTCCAGATATCGACGAGTGTGAGGAAAGCAGCGAGGTGTGCAAGCGGACCGAAGTGTGCATCAACTTGCCCGGAGCCTACAACTGTAAATCTAAGATCAGCACGCTGCCCAAGTAATGTCATCCTACAGAGACCATAACAACGATTTCTAATATATTGATATCCCTTACTTCGGTTCAACTGTTGAACAGCTTCTTTTTTGTGTTACCTTATTTATCCTTTTATTATCTAGTAATTTTTGATAAACGATAGTTCCTCAGCTATGCATAAAATAATTTCATAAAAAAATTTCACTGTGAAATCCTCATTTCCCGCAAAAATACAGTTAGAGTAATAGCTTGATGCCTTGTGGAAATTAAGGGATAGATATGTAATAGAAAACGGTTGTAGGTTGTTTTAAATTCAAGACTTACTGGTTTTCATATCCCCAGCAATTGAATGGCTTCTGTGTTACAGACTCGCCACTAAAACCTGCCAAGAAGGTACCAGAGTCAGGCCTGGAGGAACTATTTGTGAAGGTACGAACATAATACTTGAACGTTATAATAAAATTATCATCAATAAATGTCGGCAGATGATGTCAGTTACAAACTACTAAGTACTTTGTGCTACTGACAGATCCATTTGTATTGAGAAATTTTGACGACGTAAATAGTGCTCTTTCGCATGTGTCGCGTTGGTTCACTATCAATAATTTGCTTTTAAATGCAAAAAAAACTAAGTGTATAGAGTTTGTACTACAAAATGTTAAAAAAGTCAACAAATCTCTCAAACTGAATAATTAAATATTGCATATAGAGGAATCCACGGTCTTTTTAGGGGTGACCTTAGATAGTAAACTTCAGTGGGGCCCACATATAACAAATCTCGCGAATAAACTCGGTAGAGCTGCTTATGTTGTTAGGAAAATAAGGCAGTATACTGACGTCGAAACTGCTAGGATGGTTTATTTTGCATATTTTCACAGTATTATGTCTTATGCCATCTTGCTGTGGGGCAAGGCAGCTAGTATAGAACAAATCATACTGCAAAAAAGAGCTATTAAATAGGGCTATTTATAAACTTAGGTCTCGGGAAACTGCGTGAGAAGTTCAAAGACATAGATATACTTACAGTAGCTTCACAGTATATTTATAGTAATGTGGTTTTTATACGGAATAATATAAGCGCGTATAAACAAAATTGTGATATCAATAATCGCCAAACCAGAAGAATGCACCAATTAGTAACGCCATTTTACCGTCTTTCTAAAGTGCAGCGATCTTTTATGGGGCTTGGTGTAAAGTTCTATAATAAAATCCCAAAGTTAATACGTGATTTGCGAGTGGAATTGTTTAAGAAACATGTAAAATCTCGACTTTTAGGCAAAGGTTACTACACTGGAGATGAGTACATAAATGACAAAGACGCATGGAAATGACCAGCTCTGCAACCAGTTCCGTACAAGCTAGTGATACTTTGTTTGTAATAAACATACCGATGTATTTTTATTTTTAAAAGATGTGCTGAGGAGATTCTTTACGGCTTTTCTTCTCCTCCATGACAAAGCACCTTTGCGAAAAGCTGTTTGATTAAAAAAATGACGTGCATAAGTGTATCAATGATACCTACATGAATAAATGATTTTGAATTTGAATTTGAATTTGAGAGTTGTCTGGAAAAGATCACTGATCCCCTTACTGAGTATGCTTTAGGCGTCTTTACGTAGTACTTATGTATAAGGCGAAACCCTGCAGTAGGCCATCGACGCGTTGAAACAAAAAAAATGTTGCTGTACAAGAGTATTTTTTGTGTGGACGTTTCCAGACATCGACGAGTGTCGCGAGGGCACGCACCTGTGCGACCAGTTCCAGAACTGCATCAACACGTTCGGCGGCCACGAGTGCCGCTGCAAGAACGGCTTCGAGCTCGACTCCTCCTCCAGCGCTTGTGTCGGTCAGTATGCTAGGCTGTCGTCTGTCGGTTCCGATATACACCGTTATGCATTGTTGCACGCTTATCAGCGATGTCAAGAACTTCTGTCTTTCAAACTGTCTTTTAGACATTTCTCCTTGAATCGTGGAAGTCAAAATCCCTCAAAAACCACGAAAATATAATCAACAAGTAACCGCCCTCGCTTTGCTTCGGTTTTCTTTTTTTTACACCTTGGGTTACATTATTGGAGTTTTATTAAGGATCCCTAATTTTTTGAAAATATAATACCTATAGCCTATGTTACTCGGGGATAGTGTAGCTTCCCAACAGTGAAATAATTTTTGAAATCGGTTCAGTAGTTTCGGAGCCTATTCAATGCAAACAAAAAATCAAATCTTTCCTCTTTATATATTAGTATAGATATAGATTAATCACATTATCGATGTGAAACATCTTTACGCGAGGGGTAAACTTGATTTTAGACTTGGCGATCGTGGCGACGCATTTCGATGTTTCACATCTGTCAGCCGTCCCATGACAGCTGTTCTTTAATAACTAACAATATACCAATTGTGCGGTGATGCACATTGTGATAATTTTTATCATACAATGCGAGGTTTAGTAGCCATCGATCTTGTGTAAAATCAAATATAACGCGAAAGCAATTTTTTATTGATACAGACTCTTTACAATGTTTGGTTATTAAGCATTGACTTAAATATATTATTAAGTATTTAAATTCAAAAAATAATTAAGTACCTTAAAACGCTTTGAATCAACAACTCCACCGGCACAGATGAATAATTATGTTTATACTCCAAGAGCTTTTTTTTTCGAATGAACAGTTGGTGTTGGCCCTACTGGGTGAGTTCAGCGCGTGCTGCCACCGCCTTTTATACCTTTCATTTTAGATTGTGTCAACTTTTATTTTATATTTTATCAGATATCGACGAGTGCGCCCTGAAGCTGGACGACTGCGCCCCAGGCCAGTATTGCCTCAACGTGCTGGGCTCGTACAGCTGCACGCGCCGCCCCCCCTCCCCCTCCCCCACCGTGACCACCTCCACCACCACGCCCGTACCGCCCTACTACGAATATGAGTATTATGACTCGTGAGTTTAAATTTTTTTTCATTATGTTATCATCGCTCATTTTACGGGAGCCATCAAAACAGCGTTAAGGAAAGTCACATTACTCCTACTAGTCTTACTACGAATATGGAAAAGCGACACCTCTATGAAATAATGAGTTAGAAGTGAATCTGCCGGCACAAGCGGTCCTGGTTGCGATTACGGCATTTAGGTACTTAATCAAAATAATTTAATATAAAATGGGTGATAAAACTGTTAATTTGTAACTCCTGTTTAACTTACAGAGAAGAAGAAGATAACACGACCAGCACAGGGGAGGTGGTCAAACCATTGCCACCGACAACGCCGTCGACCACCTCAACGAGCACCACCACGTCGACCACGACCACGACCACGACCACGCCCCGCCCGACCACCACCTCCACCAGCACCACGACCTCCACCACCCCTCGACCACCCCCTCTCCCACCCCGACCGAGATACCCCTACCATCGCAGAACAACTACCAGAAGAACACCCTACACCAATCGACCAGAAAGACCGCTGCCTCCCTATCTTGCTCCAACAGAACCTATCGTCCCCCTCACTCCTAAACCTCCGAGACAGCCAGAATACACCAGGCCTGTAGAAGTTACTGTCCCCACACCAGCTGATGTGGACACGGTGGAAAGAGACAGGCGCCCTGATGGAAGCTACAACATCAACACGGAGGACATCCCCAAAGACAGATGGACTAATGTTATCGGAAGGGAGAGTCCAGAACCACCACCGAATCCAGATTTTGATATTAATAATCTGAATTGTTTGGATGGTTACGAGAAAAATGCTAGAGGAGAGTGTGTTGGTAAGATGTAGTCTATCATCAGTACTATTAGTTTATATAGCATGAGAACTCCTAAAAATAATTTTATTATTGTTAAACATTGGGACTTCACTAAGGATTGACAAAAGGGTCAATGGAATTGGATATTAATATGGTACCATTAAGATTAAAGTAGATACGAGTAATTTAATACAGAGTTCAGCGATCTCCAACAAAAAATAAATATTAAAAGTTACCAAGTTGTTACAAACTTTAATTTCTAGATCAAAAGCAAGACATTATTGTATGAATTAATGTTTCAGATATAGACGAATGTGAAGCCAATAGGCACGTTTGCAGCAATCTAGAAGTTTGTCAGAACAGAGATGGCGGCTACGCGTGCGAGTGTATCCCGGGCTTCACTCGAGACGCCACTGGCTGGTGTGTCGTGTCCAGTCCCATCACCACACCTAAAACCACCACTCCAAAGATCACTACGCCCAGAACTACTACTACTAGAAGAACTACCACTAGCATGAGTACTACTACTACTAAACCTACGACGAGAAGGACAACCACTACTTCTATGACTTCTACAACTTCTACTGAAAGATCGACTCCAGGTACGGTACTGTGCAAATATACAAGATTATCACAACCGAATACATGAGGTTTTCGATCTGCTTAACTTTTATTATTAGTCTTTAACACAATTCCTTAGTTGGAATTTGTTTCTTTCTCTTTCTCCTCTGTTCCTTTAAGAATGATTATGATCGATGAATTGTTATCATCAAATTATCTTTCTGATTCATCATTCCCAAGGCGTCCACTTCCCGGGAATATCACTGTTATCACCAAAACAATAAGATTGAGCCATATAAATTATTTTATATCATCAGTTTTACTAGGTATGTTTACTATTTTTATATTCAACCCGACCACTCTTTCCCACTGGGTACTCTGGGCACGTGCCTAGGGCCCCGTGATCGATAGGAGTCCCCTAGTTCCTGCCAGATCACTAAACGATAACCGATATTTATTACCGAAAAACTTTTTTAATTCGAATAAATCGTTCCTAAATTACTGACTACAACACCAACTTGCTTTAGCTTTTGCATAAATCTAGAGGCTTGCTTATCTACTTTCTTTGTATATTCTAACAAAATAGTGTTCTGACAAAGTCATGTGGGCCCCATTATCCTAATATGCCCAGGGCCTCCAGTAGGTTAAAGACGGCCTTGTAATCAACTGATTTACGAATGGTATTTTGATCAATATCCGATGTCATTAGCGGTAGCTCTAAAGATAAATTTAAACTATTTCGTCTGAATACTGTTGATAGATCTACCGTTGATCCTAACCAATATATTTTCCAGGCGTGTTTCCAGACTGGACATTACTGGCGCCCAGACCGCGACCGGAGTGGCCGTACACGCCGCCCGTCAACTGTGAACTAGGGTTCAGATACAGCGCAACTCAAGGGAAGTGCGTTGGTAAGAATCTCATGTTTTTTTTTGTATTGGAGTAAGTTTAATGCCATCAAAAACAAAACTTGTAAAAAAACCAAGTCTCGCAACTCAGTTCTTCTACCGTAAAAAGTTGTGAGATCCATGTAATACCAAGTCGGTTAATTTATTCAGTTCCTACTTAAGGGTCCTTCTGTCTTAAGTTATCACGTAATTAGCTAACCTAACAAGTAACAACATCTTATAGTGACCATATTATCAATATTAAAAATCTTTTATGTTTTAAATAAATAGATCGACTTGGCCATCGCATGAAAACACAATATATCTCACAAGTAATACCTCCATATTATATTAAATTTGATTGTTTAGTGCGATTGCCAAGTCAATCTATTTATTTAAAACATAAAACTTTTTAATATTGATAATATGGTCACTATAAGATGTTGTTACTTGTTAGGTTAGCTAATTACGTGATAACTTAAGACAGAAGGACCCTTAAGTAGGAACTGAATAAATTAACCGACTTGGTATTACATGGATCTCACAACTTTTTACGGTAGAAGAACTGAGTTGCGAGACTTGGTTTTTTTACAAGTTTTGTTTTTGATGGCATCTCATTTCTTTTTGTAGATAGTTCTACTTTTTTTCCTTTTACAAGTTACCTTTGAACATAATTATATCTAGGTACCTATCTACACCTATTATTCCATTATATTATATACAGGTACACTGATTCATTCACTGCAGATGTTACTTTGTTATACAGGTACAGTAATTCATTAACTGCAAATGTAACTTTGTAATCCTATATATTTATATGGGATTACAAAGTTATTTATGCAGTTGATGTATCTAGAAAACTAGACCGAAATTGCAAAATGTTTTAGTTTTTCCTTGATCTATACACTAAACACTAATTGTGTTCCAAATTTGAAGCTTCTATGTCTGCTAGAAGTGCCTTAGAGTTTTGATGATCGGTCAGTCAGTCAGTGAGTGACGAAATTAAGAAACTTTGACTAGTTATAATTCTTAAACTACTGGTTCAAATTGAATGAAATTTGAAATATAACGTGTTTATACAATGCCTGCTTGGTTACTAAAAATTCAGGCTTCTAGCTTTATCCACAACGAAGTTATAGGGGGTCAAAAATGGCCTGAATTGCTTCGAGAAAAGGATGGTACGGCCGTGCCGCTTTTTTGCTCGACTTGGCGGGGGCACTGCCGTGCCCCCAGATTTTTAGTGAAATTGGGAATCCTTTAGATGATAAGAGTGATTCTCAGAATAAAATCGTAGTAAGTACTTGAACTGCATTGAAGTACTAAAAAAATTATAAAGAAATCCTCCAAGTAATGATAATTGGTGAAATAATAATGGATGGAGGTTCGCACTAACAACAAGTTTGTATAAGCCTTACGAGCTGTCCTACGTGGGCGAATCAACGCGAACGCGAAGCGACGCGGTGCAAAGCGAAAATAACAAACAGTCGAGATGTATGTAAGTGTCCTACGTGACCAAAAGCACGCAGAGGGCGTTGCGGTGCGGCGTGGTTTGAAGCGAACGCGATCTTGGTTTGATATTTTCGCGCGAACTTCAGCGGCGCGGCGTATGTCAGTGGCGGTGAAGTGACAATTCGCGCGCACGTAGGACAGACTCGCCGCTTCGCTCCGCATCGCACTGAATTCGCATTGGACCGCTTCGCGATCGCGTTCGTCTTGATTCGCACACGCAGGACACGGTGTTACAGACCCTAAAGAGCTTCAACTGTTATCTATGAGATATATACAGCTAATAATATATTTTTGTAGATATCGACGAATGCGCAACCAACAGAGCGTCCTGCTCCGCGAACGAGGACTGCATGAACACGCAGGGCGGCTACCGCTGTGTGTGCGGCAAGCGGTGCCGCGAGGAACACGACTCTCATACTTATGGTAACAGGATAAAGTATCATTTACTATGCTGTAGTCGTTGGCTGCTTATGGTCCAACCACGCCTTTGGTGCCATCCTCCTGTAAAGGAGCCTGTTCACCATCGCTCGTGTGAACGTTGTGGACGAATACAAACGTAAATACGAATTTTAGTGTAAAAAGCGCGCTAATATGACAAACTTCTTTTAAAAGTGCCGTCACGCGACTCTTCGCCCCCGGTCAGTCGAGGAGACTCCAACGTGATCACGGTGGGCGCGCAGTACGGGCAGCGTGGCCCACGCTACCTGCGGCCGACCTTCACGCGGCTGCCCGACACCGGGACCCTCGTCGCCACGTGCCCCTGGGGGTACAAACTTACACCGGAGAAGTATTGTATCGGTGAGTTTTAGACATTTTACAGTTACTATTTTATTCAAGTTTCTTAGAATTGGAAATCGTTTAAAGATCAGTTTTATGACGTTCCAGGGTATAAAAAAATGATTATATACTTCCATACTAGGATTCCCTGCAGTTGAAGGCGGTAAAGAAATTTTGAGAAAAACAGTCGAAAACCTGCCGACATCTATTAAATCATGTTTCATAAATGGCCCCATGGAAATAAACTAAAACTTACACTCTCTTCACTGCGTGGTTTCTCTGTTGTTTCAGACATCGACGAGTGCGCCCGCAACGTGTCGGAGTGCGGGTTGCAGCAGCGCTGCGAGAACTTCCCCGGGGGGTACTCCTGCCAGTGCCCCGCAGGGCACCGCCTGGCCGGCCAGCACTGCGAGGACATCGACGAGTGCGCTTATGGCAATGTATGGCTTGGCTTTACTAGCTGTTGGTGTATTGGTTACTTACTTGTTGACACTTGACATTTGTCTTGCTTGACCACTTTAGGGTGTACGGCCTTTTTTCTAACGGCATTTCACCATGGTTCTGGACCGAAATTTACATTATATACGAGAAACACTGCACTTTTGCTAAGTAAATAACCGAATGATGCTGCTGATCACCTGATGGTATGTGATCATCCTCGCCCCTTGGACATTAGAAACCCTACCTCAGTGTGACCTACAACAGGAGAGACTGTTCGTTACCTCGTCCGTTGTTCAGCAAGGTGCACCATGACCACTATGAATGAAGTAGCTAGCCTCAAGTAAGAACATGATGGATTACTCTTAAGATGTGGCCCACAAAAAAAAAAAAAACGTTTGATATGTTATAAATCCGCAACCCAAGTTATGGCAACTTAAATAACTACATCCCTTTTAGCGCTCCAACTGCGTAATGCTATTCAGGACCCAGAAATGGGTATGACAACCCTAACCCGTTATCCCTCCCCAGCCGTGCTCGTACTACTCCCGCTGCGTGAACACGGCGGGCTCGTACCGCTGCGCGTGCGGCGAGGGGTTCCGCAACTCGCCCGCCAACGACAAGGTGTGCGTGGACGTGGACGAGTGCGCCGAGGGCGCGGGCGGCTGCCAGCAGGGCTGCTCCAACGCCTGGGGCGGGCACCGCTGCTACTGCTACTCGGGGTACCGGCTCAGCTCTGATAACAGGTACGTTTGGGACATGAGCACCAGGTTGTACGACTTATTTTATCTGCGAAGCTCAATCATCCTACGCACATTTCGTAACTTGTACCTACTTACTATGTGTTCTCCATAACTTTAGTGATTGTTAGTTGCGATGGGGAACTGGATGGATGGTATGAGTACCTACGTAATAAAAATGATAGCAATAAGATCACAAGTCAAAATCCTTAGAGAGCAAGCTGATGTGTCTTATTTTAAAATTATCATCGCGGACACTGAACAGTGGCACTGGCACTCAACGAATACTGTTCCTTTTAATCGTGAGTACTCGCGTTGTATTTAAAATGATCAGGTGTCTTTTTCAAATGTCAAGGTGTATATTAAGTTAATAATTTCATCAGACGTAAGTAGGTATTGTTTTGCTGGTATTGTGTGGTGTGTCCAGAACGTGCGTGGACATCGATGAGTGCGCGGAGTGGGGGGTGTCGCGCGCGCGCGGGCGGCTGTGTGGCGGCAGCTGCCTCAACGTGCCCGGCTCCTACCGCTGCGCGTGCCCCAAGGGGTACCGCCTCGCTGACGACGCCAGGAGCTGCATCGGTGAGTGGGGTCACTGCAGGGTACGGGTGTCATCCAAAGTCAAAGTCAAAATTATCACTGATACAATTATTTAAGTACTTTTTTTATAAAACAGCGTTTCGGAAAGGTGCCTTGAAGGAAAATTATTCGTTATTGAGGATTGGAGGAGGCCACCACTCCATCAGATGTTTTCTATGGAAATAGACGACAAAAGAGCTGACGATCCACCTGCTGGTAAGTGGCTATCGTCGTCACTGATGTGATGCCGGCCAATAAAGAGAGAAGGAAGAAAGAAAGAATTGGCGCTCAAGCCCCCTGCCGGAACACGACGAGTAGTTTAGCAGCTAACTGAAGCAAGATGGTGTTAGCTAGTTAGACTTAATGTGCCCTGTAAGGCACGGAAGAACTTTAGTTTGTTAGCTGCATGTGGTCTCCTGGTCTCATCCACATATCTACTTTTCTACGTACCCTCCCAATACTACTATATATCTTCCGTTATCGTGGCCAGACCTGGACGAGTGTGAGAGCGGCGAGGCGCAGTGCGGGCGGCCGGAGGAGGGCCACGTGTGCCAGAACACGCGCGGCGGCTTCCACTGCCACCACATCCAGTGCCCCGCGGGGTACCGCCTGGAGGGACGACAGTCAGTACCACCTGTACCCTGTACCTGCTACCTTACGGTGTCCCGTGACTTACTGACAATACACAGCTTGAACCAGACCTAGATCCTGAGTGAAAGCATTGAAATTAGAAAATATTATCCTCTCTTTTTCAAATGTAAAACATTCTCCTTGAGAGTTTCTTGCCCCAAATCTTACAGCAAGAGCTCTTTTGCTGCATAAGTTATAAAGTACATAAAATCCAACAGTAGCTTAAGTTTCAACATTGAATTACCAATGGTATTCCCCTGAGTCACCCGAGTGTGTCGGTGTCTCCGCAGCAAGTGCACGCGCGTGCAGCGCAGCTGCCCCATCTCGGACTGGGGCTGTCTGCAGCAGCCCAGCACCTACAGCTACAACTTCATCACCTTCGTCTCAAACATCTACCTGCCCATGGGAAGTGTGAGTACACGTTTCATTAATAAGGCAATTTGCCTTTGGTACCAATCAAAAATCTTACGCCTACGTGCGTTTTGCAAATAGCACGTATGTAAAGGTAGGTGCAGTGGTCCGAAAATGTGATATGAATGTGTGTGTAACTCAAAGTTATCCATTGATTCCCAAAAATGAAAGCATGTCAGTCTTGAACCTTTCGTATTATGAAGGCCCAGTTTTTATTCAAGCACTTCTTATAAGGAAGCAGTTTTAGTCCTAGCCTAACAACGGGTAACAGAAAAGACGAGGCACAGACAGCACGGAGTGTTTCGTCCGTACGGAATCGATCCGAGGGTAGAAAAAGAACGAGAAATAAATAGAAAAAGAAGCGACTCTTGCGCATACTCTCCAAAACATATCCTACTTTGACACACTGAAGTCTGAAACATTGGCATAACTTGCATGACTTTCAAAAAGTGTTTGTAAACCAAACCAATTTTGAATAAAAACATTTGATTTTGATTTTGATTTTTTGACTCGTTGACATGAATGTTAATGTGGCAGGTGGACCTGTTCACGATGCACGGCCCGTCGTGGCACGACTCGGTGGTCAACTTCGAGATGCGGCTCGTGAGCGTGCAGGCGGCGCCGGGGGTGCGCCCCGCCGACCTCGGCTGCTTCGAGTGAGTAGCCCGCACCCCCGCACCCTTCCCCGACCCGCTTTTTGGACCGAGGTCGTGTGGATCTGTAAAAGATCTTTATGTACCTAGATAAACAAAAAAGTGTGCATTAAAAAATTGGTATGGAAGAGACGAAGGGCCCGTCTTAAAATATATTGATGCAGGGCCCTTACCTAACTTAAGCGCTTGGTTTTCAGCTAGAACACATATCACCAAAACATCCTATATTACTTAAGTATCTTAATTTTTTTATGTAGTCATTTGACATCTGAACTGACGATCCATCGTCAAGTGGCCACCGCCCTCCATGGACATCAGCAACAACAAAGGCATCACCGATGCTTTGCCGACGAAGAAGCAAGAGAGAGAAAGAAAGAACTCTCCCTCAAGCCCCCAAGCACGACGTGTCGTTTGGTCCATCCAAGCAAGAGGGTGGTCAGTGCTGGATATTCCCATAAAAAACACTAAAACGCCAGTGTTGATGTATGTGTCCCCCCAGCATGCGGCCCACAGCCAACGTGTGCGTGATCTCGCTGACCTGCTCGCTGGGCGGGCCGCAGGTGGCGGAGCTGGAGCTCACAATGGCGCTGCACCAGCGATCAGCCTTTGCCGGCAGCGCGGTCGCCCGCCTCGTCGTCATCGTCTCGCAGTACGATTTTTAGACCAGCAGTACCCTAGTGTCTGTAGTAGGGAGGCCGCGCTACAGGGGGCCCATTCTATAAGCAATATGAACCCCGACGGAGCGGGGGCCCCTCAACATATTTTTAAACTAAGCCCATGACCCACATAGAGCTAAATATGGCACAGGGACGTATTGCGATCTCTGTCATATAAATACACTGGATACCATAAAGTAACCACCACTTTTCTACCATTCAATCGTGTAGTTTGTTCGTGGGTTCTCTGGACTCTCTTGTTGCCATAATATTTTGCGGGGCCACTGACCATTCGCATTTCATAAAGCCAGTTGGTTCGGCTATTAACGTAAAAAACACTTTTCTTCTATGTATGTATCCATGTACCTACCTAAGTTTGTTTAGTTCTGTCACTATACCTTGAGATGTCGCTACTATAAATCGTTGCGATCTACCCCACAATAAAGGCACAATCCAGTGTAATTATGTTATCCAGATCTGTGAGCCTCATATTCATGTTGATTTAAATTTATTATTACGGGTCCAATGTTTCCTATCCTACCCGCTCTTACCGTTATTATTCCTTCAATAAATTGAACTGAATCAATATTAAAATATTTACTTTACATGATTGGCAGGAATGGCAGGTAATATTGTAATATAAGACGTAATTAGGATGTAATCTTTTATAATATCTCCTCTGCCTCCTCGTACGATGGGTCGACTCCTAATAGATGGGATGGATCTTAGTTCACATTATGTTTATCATATCACAGACTACAAATCCATTTTCCCAACGATATCCTTTAGGTACCTACATGTTGCAGAGCAAAAGGCCAATCCTAATGACATGCTGTTAGGTTATAGAAGTGTAGATACCTCTTGAAAAGTATGCTGTATGACTGCGTGTGAATGATTATGTAAATATCTTTAAAAATATTATGAACTTGCTTTATAGTAGCTCGGTAGTTAAGTGCTATTATATTATACTCTACCTCCTCAAGAGGAGAGACCCGTGCCCAGTAGTGGGCCATTAATGGGTTGAAGCCATATTTCCCCCGTGGCTTAGTAAACATTTTCACTAGTACATCCTCCAGTTAAATAATATTTCACCATTGGAAATATTTTTAGATACCTGTTAGAAATATGTAGTTAAAGTTTAGCGGGTGTACCGCCAGACGATTTATTTGATAAGTAAAAATTATATTTTAAGGCATAATATTTGAATGAGCATGCTCTTCCTACCTTGAATTATCTTTCATCTGTGGTCAAGAAGTTATCAATTACATACTTTAGGAGTTAAACGTAGCTCCCTAAACTTATGAAATTGGGTGTTACCACAGGCGTCACCTATAATTTAGACATTCAAGAGTACAGCGACATTTTACTACCCTTAAGTTAGACAGATTACATTTTCCAGTGACTACAATTATAGTTGTATTTTATTTATTTATTATGTTAAAATAAATAGTGACTTAAGTTTTTATTGTTTTATTTTTGGGACAAAGAATCAATCCCATTGTTGTGTTAACTTTAAACTATCTTTCAGTTCTTCTATTCTACGAGTATATTCAAGTGACTAAATGAGTAAGAGTTCCTTTTGGTCTTTTAAAAGGTACGTTTGGGGATATGGCATATATAACAAGTAAAACCAGACTGAAATTGGGATATAGCGTTTTTAATTAATTAAGCACAAGCGTTCTGTAGACTGTAACCCTGCCCCCGCCCCCCGCCCCCCGCACCGTCCGGCGCGGTCAGTCAATGTACGGTAGCTACAGCTGGTGCATTAGTAACTGACGGATCATCACAACGGAATCATTATTCAATAAAATATACATTTCAAAGTACAAGTAAACAACGTCAACACAACTTCATGCTTAGCTACAACCTCGCTGGTCCCTATACCGCCTCGCCTCACTCCCTCCCTCTCTCCCTCACTCCCTCCCGCCCTCCGCGCCGTGCCAAATGATAACTCAAACAATATTTTAATAATCATTATAATATATAAAAGTATTCAACTGCCGGTAGAATAGTATTTTTTGCATAACCTTAGAATTACCACTGTCTACCACTTGTGTGAAATATATTTTCAATACAGTTATTCACTAACGGTTAATAAAAATTTTGAGAAAAATCTATAAAATGTTATTCACTTGAAAACAATGAAAATCTTGTATGAAGACTCAAAACAAAACAATATTTACAATATACACAAAAATATGTAAACGGAAGCACTATGTCATCTTACTACAAAATAATAAGTCTTCAAGAATTTTATAACAGAAAATAAAGACAAAGAACAGCAAGTAATTATAAAAAAATATAGTGAAATAATGATCGACGACACCCTTTAGCAGATCTATTCAAAATACAAAAAAATAATGTCCATCTAATTCAAAGAAATAACAATTCAAAATTGTAATATTTGCATAAATATAATATATCTATAAAATATGAGTCACAGTCAAAATATTGACTCATTAATGTACTTGATTATAAAGGGACAGTTTCGTAATACATCATGTGATACAATCTATTATAATAATATTATAATATGAATAACAAGATAGGTTTCAAATATAAACTTCAAATGGTCCGATTACTACTTAGATTTATATTCAAGGATTTATTAAAATTACTGAGGCTATAGCCAATTCTAATTACAACGAAATAATATAGTATTTTCAGTTTTACTATTTATAACCAAATATCAAACTTAATATAATAATATAATGTGCTTAGTTTTATCACATTACCACTTTTTAAACTATCTGGTGAAGTTTGATGAACGCAAAACGCATTGTTGTGGCTATTATTTATATGTACATAGTTATGTAATTGATTAAAGCATTAAACTTCACTCCTGTGTACTGATTACATCTATCTCTGCTATGGCCACATCTCATCTGTGATGGAGAGCGTTGCAATAATACTGTTATTTGTTAAGTTCTCATTTCTGTGAATTTATCCTTTAGTATTTGAAGAATACACACCATTTTTATATATTTAACAGTCTCGGATATTGACAAGATTACACGATATAATCATAAACAATGTAAATCAGTTATAATTATAATATCTGTTGAATTCTGTGTCACTCTGTGACAAGTTTTCCTATTTCTAATAAATAAAACCCTGAAAAGGATGTTTATTTTATGTAAAAGCCGATTATAGCTAAATAACCCATAAAAGATGTGGTCATAGCGATGCTGTGACTGCAAGATTAATCTAAATGTAATAGTTTGTATGATCATAATTATTTACGAATTGATTTACATTTTTTTTTACACTGACTTAGCTCCCATTTAATATAATTCTGAAATATATATCTGAACATCGCAAATTTACATATTGTTTAATAACATTCAGATTGGGATTCCATTCAGAAAAAAAAATATCAACCAAGATAGTTCAATTATAAATATTAACATTTAATGTACCTATCATTGTTAATTAACGAAATGTTAATAATATTAATTATTAAACGTCTCTAAACAGACAAAATTACCGCGATAAATTATAGACAAACCCAGCTGCGTATTTGTTGCGATGGGGCTCATATTTAGGCACCGTGGACCTGTGTCCTATATATAGTACACTCCACTCATACATCATACATGAACCTTCTGGCGGTTATAAGCCAATAAATCGTTCAAACTCAAAGAACGACCCAAGTTCGTCCCAAGAACAATTTCCATTACATTTAATAGTTATCAAGGTACAGTACGGCCGCTGTATCTTGGCGCGTCTGAACATAGGCTTTGCGAACTTTAGCGCATGTAAGACAGAGATGGCAACACGAACATGCTAACGTGTGACTGAGACACAATACACCGCGTATCGAGTATTGGCGAATTATGTTACTGCGCAGCCTTCTGCGCGAAGTTCAGACGCGCCAAGATACAGCGGCCGAAGTATACTGGCAAGTGAACGAGCTACAACATCAATAGATTTCGCTAGTACAACAAGTACAACAACATTTAATAATTTACATTTACAGTAAAAATGGCATCGACAACAGTCTCCATAGATACATATAGCGGAGTCTAAAATTGAAACATATGTACATAAATAAGGGATATCCGCTAGACTCGTGCGACGACATCAAATCACGTCAATTAAAATAGCCCTTATCACGATGACATAAGATCTGCATTAATCGTCGTAAATCGAGTCATCGAACACATGAAAGCATATATAAATCTGATATGACACTGTAAATTCGAACATTGTACATAAGAATTCTCTATAACACTTATAGAATTATGTTCGACCCGAGGCGACGAACAACGAAGTAAATTTTATTTGTATAGCTGAGAACTACGGACCTAAAAAAAGGCGGACGTAATCCCAAGAAAAAATTCAGTGAAGCACCCATAGTAATACCAACTCTCTATTCGTACAAGTACACACACCCACACATTGACACTTCACTGCTTCAATCGCGAATCAAAAATTACGCACACATGGTAAGCGGGCGGCCATTGCTATGCTTCACTCTAGATTAGACGAGGTTACGTCTGTCTTTATTTCAGGTCCGTGATAAGAACATTAAAATAAAATCGCTCCAAAGCGGATATTTTGACAGTGACAGAAGACTATGTTATGATATATGACACCTCAGGGCTCTTTGCGACACACACAAAAATAACCACAAGACCATGAGTTAATATTTAAAACATAAAATACTATTTAACACCATTAAAATAATAACAATAATTGTATATTGCATTATGCGATATCACATCATGGTTTTTGTGACGATTAGACACCATTAGACCATTACGCACACTTGATGCACATTGACTTTTGAATATATCGCTCACCTAGTAATACAACGGCACATCTACATTTGTCATATTTTACAGAAGCGAATATGTAATAATACGCCCTTGATGGGTAGGGCGTAGCGATTGTATAAAACTGTCAACACTGTACCAAATCTTGTATACCTACTGTCCATAATAAATTATTTTGATTTGATTTGAATATCAAAAAATATATAAAAATGTTTAAAATTAATTTATGGGTTCTTTTTACGTTTTTTACAGATTGTATGGGTTTGGTTACTAGTATAGACATTAATACATATTTACCACTATGTAGATTATGTACTTTTAAACACGTATACCATATAAACTCAATTTTGCATTTTTTGCAGATGTGCCATTATATTACTAGGTGAGCGATATTAGCGCTAACATTAGATAAACAAAAGTTGTTCTATATGAAAATTTAATTTAGGTCTCCAAACGACGTTTTCGATTGGAAGTATATTAAAAAAAATAACAATAATTATATAGACAACATATAATAATAATATGTAATCAAGCTGGCTGTTAGAAAAATATAAATCACATTTTAGTAAACATTGCTAAGTTACAACATTGCGGACTCATTAAAGTGGACTGGACTTAGGGCGTGAGTAAAAGAGGTATTTTTTACTCAAACATCAATAAAAATCTCGTTGTCTTATTAGGTCAATACTTTCTTTAATTTTATAATCAACACTTATTTCTACACACACTAAAATACAATGAAACAAATAAAGTGAGTTCCGCGATGTTTTAACAGAATCAACGTAACAAACTGCTATATGCGTCAAGTATGCTCATAACAAAATTCGAAAAAATAGCCACAAACAAAACATTATTTAATAATAATCTGAGCAGAACTCTTAGTATAATACAATATAAACGATCTATGTATAATGTATATGTACCAACTCAATGTACAACCGATACAACTCAACACGAAACAACGAAGAAGCTCAATAAAAGCTAAGAGAAATGGCATTCCGTAATCACTCATCATCATGGTACAGTCATCGCTCATGTCACCGGACTCCCCGGCACAGCTGCACGGAAACTGGACTATATTGTATGTACATAGCGCCATGCGTGTGTGGATACACATGTATGGTTGAAGTAGTACAAAGTAAAGCTGGTCATGTCATGATCAAGTTGACTTGTCAAGTTTGCAGCAGACTTGATGCGGCATCCAGTTTGCATGAGGCAGCTATATAGCCAGATACCCATACACTGTCAAGTTTACTGGATGACCAGCTTTAGAGGTTAATCGATCACATTATCATATATCATGCTCTATTAATGTTATTCATGCAATATCATTAACTTTTATATTTATTAATATTATTTTATCCGCATGATATGATATAATTTTATTATGCGAGTTAAATGAGTTTTTATGTATTAATATATAGTAGGTATGTGTGAATGTATGACAGCGTGGATGTTAATGTCTCTCAGCTGTGCGACTCCATTTCCGTTCCCCGTAGACATGAGCGATGACTGCTACCTCAAGACCTTAAGTTATAAAAATATTTTCTCCTTACGCTACTAGGATATCGACTGATTGTCTAATGTCGCTATAAAAATGTGAATAGTCATTTCAAACTAATATAACTATCAAAAGTTGTATATCTTTACAGTTTGCGAGTATCGCTCCCTAGCACTCCTGCCCGACTGTACATTCAAAGCCACCGAGAAGCTATATTATACATGCATTATATATATATTATATGTATAACACTGCCATAGGCAAAAAATTAAAATATGTTTGATGGCTAGAAACAATCTGTTATGTATATTAACAGGCTTCTGAACCATAAACAGAAAATACAGTAACAACAAATTCCGAAGGAAATTGAATATAAATTCATGCAATATCGGTACAAGCACTTCTCGGTGACTGTACTAATTGTGTCGGCATGAAATAAAAGTTGTTGTTCTTCCACAGTTGCATGGCGATAGAAACAGAGTTCAATTATGCGTTTGCTTGAAACAAAAATACTTCAAGTGAAACTTAAATTTCATGCCCATCACTCACAATATACTTTTAAGCAAAACACATCAATATTTATGCAAAAATATATGTTAATATATAAAAAATATATGAAACAAAAATACTCTTACTAGAATTATCATAGACGAGTAACCGCCCTCGCTTTGCTTCGGTTTTCTTATTTTTTTACACCTTGGGTTACACTATTTGAGTTTTATTAAGGATCCCTAATTTTTTTGAAAATATACTATAGCCTATGTTACTCGGGGATAGTGTAGCTTCCCAACAGTGAAAGAATTTTTCAAATCGGTTCAGCAGTTTCGGCGCCTATTCAATGCAAACAAAAAATCAAATCTTTCCTCTTTATATATTAGTATAGATATAATAACATTCGATTCACTTACAAACAAAATTAAACTTAAAACTAAAGTAAATAGGGTAGATTTTTGCTTAAAAGTATATTAAATTAGGCAATCAATCGACTCGCCGGTCGCGGTCCAACGATCACAACGTCAACTTAGGCCCGCGCGGGGAGAGCGACACCGCGCCTCAACACGACGCTCCACAGATACATTAATATAGACAAGTTGATCAATTTGTTTAGTCATCCGATACAGGACGCACAGGTTACTAGCGCTTGATATGAGTTACGAGTTCAGTCGGAGGGAACATTAGAAACAGCACCTAAACAAATCCATCAACGGGAGGTTCGACCCAACGCCGCGCTATGCACGGACTAACACCTACAGTCTACGGCGTCTAGCACGCTACCTACCTAGTACCTACCTACGGTACCGAGATCATTTCTTCTTGACCGTGGAGCTCGCGACGCTACTCGACCGGGTCTGGACGCCGTCCTTCTTCAGGAGGCTGACTCCGAACGCCGGACACTTCTTCCGCAGCGCCTTGATCTTGTACAGCTTGTTGCCCTGCGAGTTGGTGGTCTCCTCGTAGTTGTCGGGCGTCACGTCCGCCGTGATGATGGAGTGGGACACGCAGTCCATGGGCTCCGGGCTCGCCGACTGCTCCCGTTTCCGCCGGAACCGGAACGGAGAGTCCAGGGAGTCCGTCGAGATGTTGACGTTCGTGTCGCTGGAGGACAGGTCCTGCGTGGACTCGAGGCCTCCCTTGGGAGCGCTCTTTGGCAGCTTCTTTCGGGAGCTGGAGTTCGAGCGAACTATGAGCTTCTTTCGGTTGGTGGAGTTGGTCGGCGTGACTTTGCCCGTGACCTTCAGATTCGGCTCCGAGGGCAGGCGGTTCTTGCCGTTCAAGTGGCAGTTCTCGGTCAACGCAGACAGGGTCGAGGTGACGCTGTTGACGGTGGGCTCGTTCTTGGGGCTGGTCTTCCTCGCGAAGGTCTTGACGGGGCTCGCGCCGTGCGTGTAGCCCGGGGGCGGGCGCGCGAGGTTGGCGCGCTGGCCGTGGAAGCTGCTCTTGCTGGTGAACGTGCCCTTGCTCGCCAGCTTGTTGGCTTGCGAGTTGGCACTTCTCGTCGGCGGGAAGGTGGACGTCTTGGACGCGTAGTGCGACTTGAGCGCGGAGTTGATGCGCGGCTGCGGCTTGAGGTTGGTGTTGTTGGCGTTGCGCAGGTTGGCCGTGGGCAGCATGTAGCCCAGCTTGGGCATCATGGGCGTGGCCGTGGTCTTGTACTTGCCGATGACGGCCGTCACGTTGTTCTCGCAGTCCGGCTCGTTCGCGTTCAGCGCGTTCGCGTTGTCCAGCTGGAACAACGTACGATACAATGCTTTATCACACACTCGGATATTGTACGCGAGATGTACTGTCAGCAAAAGAGTTTAGTTGCAGGGCATGATATGATATACTGACGTGCGATTGCCGAAAGGTACCTAAGTTGCTTTTGTTGTGCCGATAGCTTCAACTTACAACGGTATACGTTTCAAATAAAGATGCAAGATGCAATACATCAATCAACCGAAAGATATAAGAACAAAGTGTCATCTACATACCCTATTATTAACATTATTAGCGTGCAGTATAGTCTGCAGCGAGACGGGCTTGTCGTCGCGGGGGGCGGGGGCGCCGGGGGCGGCGGGCGCGGGGGGCGGCAGCGTGCAGTAGATGCCGCGCTCGAACACCGGCAGCGAGGCGATGTTGTGCCGGCGCCGGTACGCCTCGCCCTCCGCGTGCATTCGCGCTTGGACGCTGGAACAACAAATATACTTTATACATATAATATAATAAAGCTATTTTTTTAGAACAAGCTAATCTCTAGAATTTTCAATTGAATTTGATAATAATATGAATTTAAACAAATTAAATATAATTACGATAGCTACCTTAATAAGGAAGGGTATAAGCTATATGGCAGAAAGGAGTTATTCAAGGATATAGTGGATTAAGACTTAGATACTCGAAGCGCAGTGAGGGCGGGTTACTGGTGCTTAATAAAACGGTGTGTAGGTGTGTGACATAGCGGTGTAGCTGGTAGATGGTGTTCGGGACGTACTTCTCGAGGAACCACTGCTGGTGGCCGATGACGGAGCCGGGCCGGCACACGCGCAGCCACGCGATGGCCTCGCGCGCGCCGAACCCGTGGTGCTTCATCATGTAGCACGCGATCAGCGTGCCCGTGCGGCCCAGCCCCGCTGCAACACACACACACACATTGTGATTTAATAGCTACACACTCAGCACCACACTATACTTGAGTCATTAAAATCATTAAAATTCCTTTATAGGGTTTTCACAAACTGATTTGTATTTCGCACACCAAATAACTATTAAAGAACTAAATAATCATTATAACGTTTGTGACATCTTCATTATTTTACTATTGACCTATAACAACAACACACTAAGAGAAAACGACGTAAAAACCAACATCTTAAAACAATTTTCATCATTGAATAACTCACGCTCGCACATCCTTAATTTCGTGAAGCGACTTGTAACCTTTGCACAAAATTATTATTTCATGTCTGCCTGCCTATGACTATAAATAGAAATGACTACGAAAACCTCACAGCTATAATGGCGCTTACATGCTTTGCAACTTGGTCGTATTATATTTCGAAATACAGTGAAATACTTATCTGTGACTTTAAGGAGGGCGCTGCCGGACGCATTGGACCAATCATAGTGCTCTATTAGTAAGTTATGAATGGGATGGCATTAGTTCCAATTTTCGCCACGGCACAAATAAGTTCTTCACAGGTGGCACTGTACAGATTATACAGATATATCATTCCACTCAATATGCATGAGCATAAAATTATTTATAAGTAAAATTTCATTAAACAAAGCCGAATAACATTTTATATTTATGTTTATGTATTTTAAAACAGTCTATATCGATTTTATACGTAACTATTCCGTGTTATTTTAAACTTTTGCAAAATAAATATTATGTTTAAAAAGAAATTAAATTATAAAGAGTGGAACGGAACGCGACTTGCGAACTCCAGATTTAGTTCAAACGCACTTTATACGACCAAAAGTTTCATGCAGCTGTTTGTTTGTGGTTGCTAGGCAACACAGTGATTACGTAAATTCTGATCCGAGTAGTATAGTATTGGGCATTCTGCCCCACTTGTTCGCTCAGGCGTCCGCCTTCGCGTCGTGGGGCAGAATGCCCAATAAGATTTCTGGTAATTAGGGCTCATACATTTTGTTCCACTGTTTCACTCTTCTATACGCCTCCTCCACGTGGAACAGAATGCCCAACACTGTTTCTGGTAATAAAGCGTTATACCGCGTTGTCGATGGATGAGATCTTCAGTGTACTTACTACATACGATAATAAATGTTAATGTGATGATTCTAATTACTCATTATCAATCAGACTACTGCACACTCAAATCATGAAATTTGTAAAACAACCACAATCGCTGAGTTTTAACACAATCTGTGAAGAAGTTTGTAAGGCTGATTCTCGTCATGGCGAATTATTGCCTAATTCAATACGATGCATCATATGCGGGCCTTCCAACTGTGGAAAAACAAATTTGTTAATTGGTCTCCTTTTACATGAAAATGGCTTGAGATTTCAAAATGTTTATATTTATTCGAAAACTCTACAACAACCGAAGTACATATTTTTAGAAAATGTTTTAAATCTTATACCTGTTATTTCACTTCATAAATATCAGGGAAATGAGGAAGTATTAAGGGTTCAGGACGCAAAACCAAATTCTATTATTGTTTTTGATGATGTCGCTTGTGAAAATCAAAATAATATGCGTGATTACTTTGCGATGGGAAGACATAAAAATATTGATGCTTTTTATCTGAACCAAACGTATAGTAAAATTCCTAAACAGTTAGTTAGAGATAATGCGAACTTGATTATACTTTTTAAGCAAGACGATATAAATTTAAAACACGTTTATGAGGAGCATGTTAACACAGATATGACATGGACTGAATTCCGCGAAATGTGTTCGGAAATTTGGAAAGAACCCTTTAGTTATGTTGTAATTAATAAAGATTGTTCTAAAAATAAAGGATGTTACAGAAATAAATTTGACACTTTTGTGGTATTTGATTAAAACAAAAAATATTTAAATCAATTACTTTTATGAAATCGTTATTCTTTATACGACGGTCAATCGATCACTATCTTGCTATCATTATGGAACAATCAATGAAAAGAAAAATTGTGAAGGCTGCAGCAGCTGTAAAGAAAAAAGTAAAAATTATGAGGAATATTGACATCGATAATAAGCAAGCATTGGAGACAGTTTTCAAGCCTGTGACTAAACCTCTCAACTTAATTGCAAACTCAAATAATCATTCTCTCCTTCCTACTGTAGACGACGAAGAAACTAAAACACCATTCGTAAAAAGCATTATTCAAAAAAATGTTACCCCTAAAATTAACACTGCAAAAGTCATCGATCCAGACGAATCTCAATCTGACATCGAAAGTGAATCTTCATATCAATCAATAGAAGAAAGCAAACCAGATCACGATACATCATCCTGGTCAGTATCATCAGAAGCATTAGAAGATATTCCATTTGGCGTCAGAATAGAAAACGGAAAATTAATGTTAGGTTCAGCTTGCGTAACAATTGGTGATGATTATATCACAGTAGCTGGACGCAAATATCATAGTACACCTGGTATAAAACAGTTGCTGCTAAAAAAAGACGTTGATTTAAGTTTAGTCACAGACAATGATATGCAAAATTATAAATCAATGTTACTTGACACCAATGCACATCGACGGGACTGTGATCCAAGTAAACCAATAAAGAGTAATAAAGGACAAAAATATTTACAAATTGTAAAACCCCTATTTAAACTTCAAACACAACACAAAGGAAAAGGTCTACCTTTAATGAAAACATGGAAAACAAACATAGATTATGTGTATTGGGACGATCCAAATGAATTGGTGGAGAGGTTGAAATTATTAATTGCGTCTCGAGATGCTGGCAATACTGGATTAGACAATGAAATTATATCAATTATTGAAGAATTGCGTGAAAGTAAAATTATAAATAATTGAATAAATGTTTGCTAATGATGGATGTTTTTCATTACACTACTGACCTTCGAATAAAGTACACTTTCAACATGAACGTGGATAAATTCGGGCACTATATTCATAAAAGAATGCGTCTGTCTGAACTATTTGACGTTTATGATAACGCTTTAACAAAAACAGAAAACGGAGAGTTTGATTTAAAATCGTCAAGACTTAGAGGAATTAAATTACCCATAGAAGCAGACGATGCTGTGAATAAGGATTATGTTGATAATTTTCAGGATAATTTGATAAAAGAATTACATAAACTGAATGAGACATTGCGTTCACAAACCATGACACATATTCAAAATTTTGTTGAAGCTACTATAAAAACAAAGATATCAGACGTTTTGGCTCATTTGGAAGATAAGTTTTATACCAAATCAGAAATTGATAAATTACTTAAGAAATCTTCGTAATGATGAAACAACAAATAGTTAACGAAATACACAAACAAGCACGAAGAAATTTTCTTCGAAGACCTGTTATTCTAAAGGGAATAGATGACTTATGGCAAGCCGATCTGATAGACATGCAAAATTTAACAAAGTTTAATAAAGGTTTCAAGTACATTTTAATTGTGATTGACTGCTTTTCTAAATATGCTTGGGCGGTGCCAATCAAATCAAAAAATAAAATTTGTGTTACCAATGCATTCAAATCTATATTATACAATAGTCATCGAAAACCGATTAATTTGCAAACTGATCTAGGGACAGAATTTTATAATAACATATTTCGGAATCTCATGAAGACAAACAATATAAACCATTATTCAACGTTTTCTACCAAAAAAGCTTCGATTGTCGAACGATTAATTAAAACTATCAAAAATAAATTATATAAATATTTTAGTTTAAATGGAAGTTATCGGTGGTTAGGATTACTAGAAGTTGTCATAAAAACATACAATAATACGAAACATCGTACTATCAATTGTAAACCAATCGATGTAGATAAATCTAACGAACCTTTAATTAAACAAAATATAAAAAAATCCCATAAATATATATCACTAAGGAGTGGACCAAAGTTTAAAGTCGGTGACTATGTTCGAATAAGTAAATACAAACAGCATTTTGAGAAAGGGTATACTCCTAATTGGTCAACTGAATTATTTACGATAAAAAATATTAATAACACAGTTCCAGTTACGTATCACCTACAAGATCAACGTAAGCAAACTATATTGGGAACATTTTACGAACACGAGTTGCAAAAGACTAAATATCCTGATGTTTATTTGATTGAAAAAGTTATAAAAAAGAAAGGAAATAAGCTGTTTGTGAAATGGTTAGGTTTAAGCAATGATGAAAATAGTTGGATTGAGAAAACTGCAATTCAAGGTTAAAATTGTTATTAAATAAGAAGTTTAGTCATATTTGTTTCATTGCAACTTTGACGATGCAAGGAGGTGGGCTAGTTAATAGTATCATTAATAATTTACCGTTTGAACTTCATTTGCCTGGTTACAATTACTGTGGACCTGGAACAAAACTTCAGAAACGTTTACTACGGGGTGATCGAGGGGTGAATAAGCTAGACGACGCTTGTATGCAACACGACATAGCATATGCAAAACATACAGACCTACCTAATCGTCATAAAGCTGATTTACAACTTCTAAATATGGCAAAACAACGCCTTAAGTCAAAAGATGCTTGCAAAGGCGAAAAACTAAGTTCATGGTTAGTGAGTAAAGTTATGAAAGCCAAACTTAAAACCGGTGCTGGCGTCAAAACGTTTAAAAATTTTGTATCTAAAATAAGATCAAAAATCAAGAAATTTAAACACAACGATAGTAAATCTTTAATCGACGCTGCTTATTCAGCAGCTAAGAAAGTATTTCCAAATAAAAAGAAAATTCGAATACCACGTGTAATACCCATACCAAAAACTGGAGGCATTCTACCTTTGATTCCAATTTTTGCTGGTTTATCGGCATTAGGGACCTTAGCTGGAGGTGCAGCTGGCATTGCGAAAACCATTAATGATTACAAATCTGCTCAGAAAAATTTGCAAGAAACACAACGACATAACAAAGCTATGGAGGGTGTAGTATTAGGCAAGGGTCTATACATTAAACCGCACAGAAATGGTCACGGATTATTTATAAAACCCTCAAAAAACTGAAATGTAAGCTACCTAATCGTCCTCTAAGTAATATAGATATAATAGAGTACGCATGTGACATCCCTCACTTCAGAGGAGTTTTTATGCGAGATCAATTACCAAGAACACCAAAGGAGATCGAATGTGGTATTGTTAATTTGGACGAGTCTAAGAACAAGGGGACGCATTGGGTGGCTTATGTTAAAATATATGACTATTGTGAATATTTTGATAGTTTTGGCGATCTGAAACCGCCTAAAGAAATAATTCGTTATTTTAAGAATTGTAATGTTTGTTATAACTACACAAGATATCAGTCATTTAATACAGTTAATTGTGGTCATTTATGCTTAAAATATCTATGGCAATTTTGGAATAAAAATGTATAAAATATGTATCATTCTTTTATTTTCACCATTTGCAACATGTCACTCACTTTGTCGATAACAGGAAATTCATCAAGTTTATCCACGTACTATCCAAACACTCTGCAATTAGATGGAGAGTATGAATGTGCTTTATTGCATATCTCAACATTTAATTCCATTCCGAATATTGATAAAACTAATAATAAGTTATTCTATGGATCTAACGACGTTATTGAAATCCCTGAAGGGACCTATGAATTACAAGATATCAATGATTATTTAAAATCTGAAATAAAGGATGCGTCAATCAATCTACAGTGTAATAACAACACATTGAAAGCAACTTTGTACTGTACAAAAGATATTAATTTTTCTAAGGAAAATACCTTTAGAAACTTGTTAGGGTTTAAAAAACAAATATTGAAAGCAAATAAATGGCATGTGTCACAGTTTCCAGTAAACATTTTACCAACAACCGTGATCAGGGTTGAATGTGATATCGTAAGCGGCTCATACATAAACGGCGAATCAAGTCATATTATTCATGAATTTGCACTAAACGTACCACCTGGATATAGGATTATAGAAATACCTAAAAACGCAATTTACTTCCCCATTAACCAGAGCAACATAAGCTGCATTAATATTAGACTTTTAGATATAAATAATCATTTAATCAATTTACGTGGTGAAGAGGTACAGTTGTATTTACATCTTAGAAGAAGAAATGATTGACTATAATAAATATACGCATCAACCAACTACACGTATCAGTTTGAATCAAGAAATCAATCATACAAGAGCTCGTAATAAAAAGAAAATAAAATTAACGAAAAGCAATACGGCATTCTTAAAAGCGATCGGCTTATTAAAATGAATATTTTAGACGTTTTATCGACTCCATCTTACGACAATAGTGTAGAAGGAATTGAATATCATTCTTACAAACCCTACGTAACTAGTTTTAATAGAAATGATGAAATCCGCATACCAATCAATCAACAGGATCTATATGTACTACCATCAGCAAGCACCTTGTATTTGGAAGGGAATGTTATCGTTAGAAAACGAGATTCTAAGGATCCTGTCACCAGTGTTCAATTTACAAATAACGCTTTATTGTACTTATTTCAAGATATACGGTATGAGCTAAACGGAGTGGAGATTGATAAAATAAAGAATGCTGGCGTTACGACCACCATGAAATCTTTAATATCAATGAACGAAAGTGAATCTAAGATAGCTTATTCTTGGGGGTGGAATATTGATGGTATAAAAAATGGAGGTAAATTTTCTGCTTCTATACCACTTTGTAACATAATGGGCTTTGCAGAAGATTTTAAAAAAGTTGTGATAAATAGTAGACACGAACTAATATTACTAAGAAGTAACACAAACTTGAATGCTGTGAAACTCAATACCGGTGAAATTGTAGAAGACGTTCAAATAAATAAAATTATTTGGCGTGTACCACATATCAAAATATCTGACAAAGAAAAGCTTAATTTTTTGAAACTGTTAGAACGAGATAAACCGCTTCAAATGATATTTAGAAATTGGGATCTGTATGAATATCCAGCTTTACCTAAAACTACAAAACATACTTGGGCAATTAAAACTTCGTCACAAATAGAAAAACCAAGATATATTATTATTGGTCTACAAACAAATAGAAAAAATAATGCAAGTTCTGACATGTCTCAGTTCGATCACTGTCTTCTTCGCAGCGTTAGAGTCTATCTCAATTCAACATACTTCCCTTATGAGAACCTAAACGTTAACTTCGCAAACAACAACATTGCCTTATTATACGAACAATATGTTAGATTTCAACAGTCATATTATGGTCGTCGTCCTGAGCCCTTGTTGAGTGAGAAACAATTTAAAAATTTAGCGCCGTTATTTGTTATCGACTGCTCTAGGCAAGTAGATAATTTGAAGACAGGTCCGGTTGTGGACGTTAGAGTGGAAATTGAAAGTGATTCTGATATACCAGATCAAACCGCCGCGTACTGTCTTATATTAAACGACTGCATAATTGAATATAAGCCACTGAGTAATACTGTAAAAAAATTATCATGAATCAGGATACCATCATAGTGGATATTCAAGGATTTAAAGATCACTACAATAATTTTATAGTAAAAGAATTAGCATTCGCAACACGTGATTATACACAGTTATTCTTAATAAAACCCCCATATTTATTCAAATATTTAACAACTGATGAAAAAAGACAAGTAAAGTGGTTGGAAAGCAATAGAGGTATTCATTGGAACGAAGGACACATTGATTATAGAGAATTTCATCGTATAATCGTTCCCTATCTAGAAAACAAAAATATCTTAGTGAAAGGTTTGGAAAAGGTTAAGTGGATAAAAAACATTTGCGAAAATTGTAAAGTGTCAGATCTTGGTGAAGACCAGTGTCCTAACATGTTTGAATTGCATAAGAAATTCTGTGATAACAATTTAAATTGTAATGTACACACAAATCATTGTGCTTTAAAAAATGTGTTATGTATAAAAAAACATTTGGGGTGGCACTAAAGTGATATGTTTTGGTTTTATAAATAAAAATAATTTCTTCAGTAAAAATGCATTTTTATTTTTTAAACATCTTATACATCTAAGAAATAGAAGAACGCAGGTGAATCAATATAAAATAATAACTTACAATAACAGTAGTATCTTTATTAAAAATCATTGTCTATTAAAGATTTCGATATTTTCTTAACTAACGATTCTGTATCGTCCATAACACTATCCATAGCATCCTTAACAATGTACTGCGCACTTATCACAACGTTCTCACTTTCACTATCGCTGCCGTTTGTTTGAGAATTGTTGTTGCAGAGATCAATAACAGAAATTTTTATTAACCTAATGCCTCGTCGTTGTAATCGGCTCATAACAAAAGATTGTGTAGCGTTATGTTTTTTCAAAGTGTCTCGGCGACGTTGCTTGGACTTTTTCTCTTTCGATAGTTTGCATTGCTCGGGTTCACAGTGATAGAGCTCGGAAAATCCTTCGTAAGGATCCTGAGCATACTGGCTAAACACAATCTCTGAATCAGATACCTGAAACAAACATTATCCATTTTCAAATCTGATGTACACACACTAATATTATATCACATTCAAATAGGTACTTTACTTACCGTGGACATAATTATTATAATAACACAAGTACTAGGTATAATAATGTAAAAACAACTTCTCAATTCTATTAATATTCCGCAAATAATAAAAAATAAACTAACTATCAACTTTATATATTCAAATCAATCTAAAATTGTTAAGTTAGCATTCAATCAAGGCTATAAATTAGTTGTTTGAAAATCACTCTTTCGGATATAGTTTTATAGTTCAATATATTAAAAGAATTTAGTATAAATTATAAACTGCAAGTTTGCATAAATATATCATACCTTCCCATATAGTGCGATGAACTGTAACATGTCATAACATGTTGCGTGTATCAATAATACATACCATTCTGGAGCATTATTATTATTACGTTATAACCTACAAATTATTACCATGAATTGTGAAAGCTAATTTATGTATTGAGAATAAAATACAATATAAATATCAAGGAAATCCTTCTAAAGGCATAGGTAGAAGCCACCTTCGGTAAAAAAAGAACTACATATATTAATAGTTTAAATAGATCAATAAAACAAAATTTATATTTAACAAAGGTTGTTTATTTATAAGTATACAATATTACATAAAAACTTACTAATTACTTCTATAATTTACAATCTTATTTATGTACATTTAAGTTGTAATGAAACTTGGACACTGACTGAATACAAATTATAGGTTACTTATACTCGTAGTTATTGCAAAATCAATTACAGAAATGTTTATTAACTTTATTATTCTTCATATACTTACCTAAGTACATATTTTACTAAGAACATTTACATAATCTCTACATAATATTATAATAATAAAAAAGAGATGATATTTACATGCTCACTAAAACCAATTGCGAATATCAATATTTAGAGGTAATCTAATGACCTTTTAAAATTGACTAAGAGGTTGATATTTGTTAATATTAATTTCTAAATGTGAATTATTTAAAAACGTCCATCCACTATCTCTTTCTTGAAACTCTTCAATTTTTTTCAATAATATTGTTATAACTTTTTCATAGGTGGACTTGAAACTGTAATTTAAATGAATGATAAAATTTTTTGTCGCAAAAGATTTCAACTCTTGTAGATCATTCTTCAGCATTAAAAAGACTCCGAAATATTCAAAATTTATTTTAACAGATAAATGTTTTTGAAGCGAGCTATCTATTAAAGATTTAACTTGATCATGAATATTTTTTAAGAAACATTCTGGGTAAATATTTGCTTCGGGTTTAGATGTAGTAATCCGATAACTTGTAATACGTCCTTTGAAACAGGAATGTATAATTTCAACGTTGTCATTGATACGAATAGTACTATTATTTTTATGTCTGTTACTTCGCAAATGACTAATCCAACAGCGTGAATTCACATCAATGTTGCAAACCGAACAGAATGGCATTTTTAGAATCACAATATCTAACAATAAAATTATTATTCAGAAATATTGAGTTAACTGCTAAGTATTTATTACCAAGTAAGACTTTATTACCAGTTACTGCAGTAGGTCTTCAAAACTTCACATCTTCAATTGCATCTCTCAATCTCTGATCAAAGTGATGTGCTCTGGAATAAGATACGAACATAATTTAATAACACATACTAATAATACCTAATTTTAATACACTTTTAATTAGTTTATTACGGTTATAAATCTTAAACAACAGATACAAATAATAATCACTAAGACACATCTACAATTGATTTTGTAATAGAATAGATGTCAGAACATTAATATTATTTTAATGTGGAGATCGAACCCACAAATTAATACTTAGCCCAAGAGCAGGGCGAGGAGATAATATTATAAGCCACTTTTTCATTCATCATACTTAGAATTAATTCTTTTAGGAACCGCGAAAGTACTCAATCAGATAAAAATAATGAAAACTATCATGGTAATATGAATTAACAACTAATTACATACCCAATATTCACAATATAATAATGTCGTCTTTGTTAATTATGTCTCAAGTATTAGCATTCCCTCGTTAAGTAGGTATTTCTGTATCTGCAAATGTAGTCAACAAATAAAATATTTGCTTCAAACCAGCACCTCCGCTGCCTCACAGTTCATAATAAGTGATGGTCTGAAATAAAAAACACACTTATTATAATTATACTGATAACGACAACAAAATTTAATGAAATGAATATTACTATTTAATAGAATATAATATTTAACATAATAATTACCTTATAAAAAGTTTTGCGACCGATTTTACCATTATTATAAATACTTATAACTTGTACTCACAATCAGTAATCGAATTAAATTTAAATTAAAATACACATTTTGCGTGCAAATAGTACCAATACCTATTGTGTTTTGTCAAAACAAAAGTGTCGTGTTCCATCCGGTTGCAGTACCTAACGGTATTTTGCAAGATTTTTCATTTCAATCAGGGTTGACATCCAAATGCAAATAATTATGTATTATTATTACCCATTTACTTAAACAAAATGTTGTATTTATTTCTTAATTATTATATACAAAGTTTATCTACGTTAAAAATAGGTATAGATTATGTATTTAAGAGTGCTAATGGTCTGTTAATTTACCGGATTATACAATATTTTCTCGATATGTAATTACCTACACAACAATATAAAAGACTCAATGAAACGTAAATAACAAGTCCTTTTAATCATATATTTTGATTTTTACAATTTAAGTTGCGATGTTTTAAATTTATATCGTTTGTCAACCCTAACAAAATATCATATTTTTCAACACAATACTTGTGATTATTGTACACCTATTTAAAAGTGTTATTCAGCAATACGAATTTTTATTATGACGCTGCTAATTTGGTTATGGATGTCACTTCCACATATTTTAGTGTAAAAATGGGATCATCAGTCCATACATAGTACGTAGCATGTATGATAATTATTTTGGTAGCCCTAAGTCTTTGTGTTGCGTTAGCAAATAATGATTCTAGAAAATTCTTAGTTATAATTTTTTTACAAATGTAATACGTACAAATAAGAAATGTCTCAATTGTGTATTATTTTGATTAAACACACTTACATTTCATTTAACAAATTTACATGTCTTTTCTGACTTATAAGCTAACGTTTTCGGAGCTCGGTACATCAAATTCGAGCCTCGGCTAGGAACAAAGTACTCCTACAACGACTACAGTGCGACCAGCGCCGAGTGCCTCCACTCTGCAGTTCAGTCCATAGAACAGTGGTTGTACTGGTAATTATACTTCAAGTGGCTGCCATTTAAAATGTAAGTCTTTATCATTTTTATTAATTTTCATATTTTACTCCAACCAATTTATATTTCAGATACAACATGTAGCCAAATACTTTGACATTTTTTTCACTAACTTTATTTACTCATAATTATTATAATCGTCAATAGATTAATTACAAGTGCGAGAAAATAGTTTTATTATTACTAGTTCAGTCCAAGTAGATAAACATTAACTTAACATTTTATCCTTTTTCAGCATAATAATATTTCAAGTAATAATAATTAATTAAAATTTAACAATTTACAGGTCGGACTCTGAGTGCGATCAACGCAGCAACTCTACAGATGTTGAACACGGTGCCGAGCTCCGGCGAAAACATTCTACTCCTACAAGCAAGCGTAAATCTACGAAGAAATCGACTGCCATTATAAGGTAATCATACTAAATTTACATCTACTCGTTATATTTAAATTATAATATTTCAAATTATGTACTTACGTTCGATATATTTATGTGGCGTTGCGGTCAGTGGTTGATTTTTTATTATACATTCATTTTCGTGTCAGTGTTCGCATAATAATATGTAATCCATAGTAACACTACACTTTTATAACTTAATAATTTTTTACCAACTACTAAGAATTTATGTTGTCTATATAAAAATGTAAAGTTACAGGAGATAAAAAAATACATTTTTACTGTTCAATGATACTCATACGGTTACTGAAATAGTTTATGATATATAAATATGGGAGATATTTTTTTATTTATTTTCAAATAACCAGTGCCTATGCGCTATTACTACAAATGTCGATCAAGTTTATGTTTATTCTTGTTCAGGATTTATTTTAATATCTAATCTTATGATTGCACAGAAAAAAATTCTTTCTTTCGCCTTCGGTAAACTTGACTTTTGAGGTAGATTAAATTGATTCTTAATATTATTTAATTGTTACTCTCACTTACAAGTAACAACAATTTATTTACATGACCATCACTACAATTTTTGTATTAATTTACATACTGCAATGAGCCTGTATGTATTCATTGTGTTATTTTTCGCAATGATTTTGAAAACCGACACCATGTAATATCAGTAAGTTATTGTATACTTATACGGATTATTTGTGTTTGTTACAGAAAAAAGGGGAAGACTGTGGACATATTCAATCTTAGTCGTGATGGCGGCAAATCCAAAGATCCTCCATCGCGCGTGCTGTCCACGTACTTCGTCAACAGGGTTGCAAACGGCAACGAACGTCGGGCGATTAACACAACGGGGGACTACCTTATCGATTTAAAAGTATATCAAACCAACGATGCGCGCAATACTGATGCACAAGAGCTCTGGAAGAAAGCGCTAGTACGAATAAAATTCCAGACACAAGACGATACACCGCAATGGCGAAAACTTCAATCTTTGGTGCACTCGGTGGATGAACTGTGTGAGGACCATCCTACATTTATATCAAATGAAATCTGTAATTAACGTTAATGTTATAACTATGAATAAATAATTTTTACATATTGTTTTGTTTCCTTTCTCAGCTGAACCCGCGTTATTTACAACAACAAACAGTTATTTTCTAATTATGAAATTTTAATGAAGCATTCTGTCCCACGTTACCAGAAATCTTATTGGGCATTCTGCCCCACGACGCGAAGGCGGATGCCTGAGCGAACAAGTGGGGCAGAATGCCCAATACTATACTACTGATCCGAATGTGAATATAGTGTAGGATGCACACACGTCACGGATGCCACACCCAGAAAGAGAACAGAAATCGTCGTTGCGACTTTAAGACCTCTTATGTGTAATGGGCCACTTTTGGCAAAATCACTTTTTTACGTCAAATCATTCTACATTTTGAAGCGTTATCGAATTCAAAAACTCATGTGTGTACGACGTTTCCATCGTAATTTATTCACTAAATTCAAAATCACCTACGTGTTTGCCAAACAAAACTTTATCGATTTTTATCGATACCCTCAAAAAGCTGACATTTTACACATAAGAGGTCTTAAAGTCGCAACGACGAAATACAAATTTAAGGTTAGATAATGTAGAACAATACGTGAAATAGCGTGATCTGAACAGTGGCTTTTTAAATCATAATATTCATTTCTAAAATATTCCTGCAACCAGAGCGGAACTGGTTAAAAAAACTGTTTATAATCACTTCTTGTACTGTATCCATAGTAACTTTACTGTGAACTACTAGTTACCTTTCTCGAACATTTCCATCTATTGCATTTCTCATATTCCATGGGATATTTCGGGAAATATCAAAACAAAACAGAATTGAACACACAACAGACAAACTCACCTTTACAATGCACCGCAACAGCACCTTTCGCGACCTCTGCGATCCGTATAAACCGATTAACAATCAAATCGGACGGCACCGACCCGTCCACAAAGAACAGCTCCCGGTGCTCGAAGCCGTGCGCTGTAAACTGCCTCGCATCATACGACTTTTTATTAAGTCGTACGACGGTCGTGACGCGGTGCTTGCGGAAGTACTCGTGATAGTGGTCGGGGCTGTGCAGCGGGTAGCCGCGGTCGAGTCGCGAGCGGTGGTGCGGACCGGAGAACGCTAGCATCTTGCCCGGGACTATCCAGTTCAGGTCGCCATTCTCCACTTTCTGAATTAATAGGGGTTACCTTGATAAAGAAGTCAAGTTTAAAGATAGTTTAGTAAAGTTAGAATGATTTTATTTAGGTAAAAAAGGAACCCCATAGAAGCGGGGTTCCGTCGACATATATTACGACTTCACTATTTTGGATAGAAAAAAATATATTTGGTCAAATCTTGGTTTTCATAACTTCCCGGCGACATATGAACATAATTAGTAGATAAGTTACGTCCGTTACTTCGAATAGGCTAAAAAGTCTACTGGAAAGATTAACGCCACGTCTATGAACACATGTAGGGATATCTAGACCCAATGGTACAGATTCACTTCTGAAAGGTGTTATGAAAAACAACTTTGAATAAATTCTTCGATCTTTTCATTCTTTCTTTATTGGCCAGCAACACATCAGTGATGTCTTTGGTGCCGCTGATGTCCATGGGAGATGATAACCACTTACTATCCGGTGGATCTTCAGAGCGAATTCTTGATCAAATGCCCACCTTCACTTCTGAAAGGTGTGTGAACAACCAAAACACCTTTACAAGCAGCAACCCAACTATCGCCCGAACACCACCCACCTCATAGAACAGGTACTGCTCCGCATCAAAGTGCTCGAAGTCGAAGAAGCGGGCATCGTGCGCCACCTTGATCCCCTGCAGCACGTCGAGCAGCGAGATGTCGAACAGCGGCGGGCCACCGGACGCGTCGCGGAACGTCAGCAGCGACCACGAGCCCTCGGTGAGCTGCTGGTACACCGCCGCGGGCGACGCGTTCAGGTAGATTATCTGGAGGAAACAAATACAAATTTAATAAATATATCTGGAGCGCATTTAGTCCATTTTTTATGACTGCTTTTACTAATTCTCAGCATACAGAATTTTTATTACTTACAATCTAAATTGACTACGCCTGAAATAAAATTTGATACAAGAAAAGGAAATTTACTGAGATGGAGATAAAGACAGTTTCTTTGCGTAAATGTGCGTACAAAATGACTTTACAAATGAATGTATACCAGTTAGTTGCGATCAAACATCAACTCACATCATATCCGTAAATAATTGTACATTTTAAAGTTGAAAAAGAAAACAACTATTTTATTAACACTAAACTAAGCTAACTAGCTAAAAACCATCTCGATCACGTCAGCTGTCAAACAAAAAACCGCATCATAATCGGTCCATTAGGAGCTACCATGCCACAAACAGACACACTGGCAAGACAAACTTGTTACACCCCTCTTTTTGCGTCGGGAGTTAAAAAAACCTTAGGCAATGGCTAAAATTTCTTGATATTAATGAACAGAATATCAAATTGGCTAAATATTTTTCAGCTCCGTAAATAAACTTGGAAATTCATTTACCTAAGGATTTCTGCATTGTGGAAAACCGAGTTATTTTGCTAGATGCCTTTATAAGGAAAAGTAAGTAGTCGTTACTCTATATATACTCTATCCGTATCTTGAATAAAACTTGTGCCAAATAAGTTAAGAGAAACTTAGGAAAAATGCAGTAACTCAAGTTTTAGGTATCGCAAACTTTGCTTAGATGTATTATATTTAAATTGAAAAATACCTATCCTATGTCATAGATACGTAAACAATATTAATTTTACATTTCTATACTATACTTACCAGTAAAAGTGTATAAATAAATAAATATTGAAATAAAATAAACGCTTTACACACTCATACCCCCCGCAGTAGGTTTTTACCTGTGTCGTGGGTGGCATGGACGACACATAATATAACACATCACAATAACACCCATGACCCGAATACAAATATTTATCTGTCACATAAATATCTGCCCCAGTCGAGAATCGAATCCGAGACCCTTCGCTTCGCAGGCAGGGTACCAACTAGGCTACAGGATCGTCAAAAACCATCAATAAAAACCATCTAAGAAAATGTAGATCTGTTAGTAGTAGGCCTAAAAGCTTCACTGACTTGACGTAGACAGCTGAATATAACCTCAAAAAGCCATTCTAAAATGAAGACCCGTTTCTCTTCACATGTTTTCAAAAGCGCAACATTTCGTTATATCACCACAGCACTACCTGACCTTTACGTCAACTATCGGATTAAGGAAATCTATTTGTATGCAAGCACCAGCAAATGCCAGCGGAAAAATACTAAGCCATCGACTAATCGGGGATTAAACTGGGAGCGTTACGGCTGCTGGCGTCACGGCAATTATTGTGCTACTGAGAGCCCTGAGTGGGGCAGTGGGCGAGTCAGTTCCGCTCCTGCAGACAGTCGACAGTCGACAGTCGCTAACACGGCGTATTCCCACGCAAATACGATTATTTGATAAAAACTACAAGACAAAAGGAATTACCTGTTAGCGTTTATTATTATTTTATGCTGGTTTGCCGGGTGCTGAAACTCTTCATTATAATTTTCTGAATAAGATTGTAGCTTTATGACTTCAAGCTTTGATTGCGGCTAAACATCTAATAAACCTAAATACAGCACTACTTGTATTTTCTAAAAATGTACTTCTTGTTCCTTATAGGTATGTCGGCGAGGTAATCAATCTTTAGTGAAGGTCCAGGGACGGACTTCTTTATTCTCAACGGTCGGCCGAAGCTGCCATATAAGAAATGTTATGAAGAAAAACTAAATATTCAGAAGGAAGGAATTGTCAATAAGGTAGAACATAGTGTTGAAGTACTTTGGAATATTGATGTGAACGTTAGAACTGGAAATATATCAATATCATGGTGCAAAGTAAAAGGAATATTATTGAATAATCAATACCATAGAATACCCCCTCTGCCTCAGGTATATTTTAGGTTGTTTGGAATATATCGCAGTGACAGTCGTACTCGACAGGATGATGCTAGGTGACCGCACGTCACTCACCGCCCGGGCCCTCCAAGCATGTCACGGACAGATTGGCAGACAAGGAAGCTTTATACCCGTCAGTGGAATACTAAAACACGCTTAACACCGTACATTGTTTGCTCAAAGCCACTGAGCTAAAACTGAAATAGGTTTACGACACGAGCACATAAATTGTGGGAACACACTTCACAATTATGCGATTTCTAGGCAATAGTCGATCCCAAGCATTACAAGTACACTTTCTAGTAATTTCGGGAAATCAAAATAAAACTGAAACATTGTATGTGTTTTACGAGTCGCCTATGCAGTGCCGGTGTTGAAAACAGCATTCGTTACTCTTATAATAAATAGTCACAGCGCACCGAGAATAGTAGAAAATTGAAGTTAATTCACCAATTTGCTTGTACGTAATTGGTATATTTCTGTCCTTATTAGAATCCGTCGTGGATTCTGCACAGGCATTTGAAGATACTCGTAACATTTACTTAATATTTACTTACGGCATATTGACAAAATTATACATAAATGATGCGGTATGGATAGGTTTTTACTCCTTCAACATGGTTTATCGACTTACGACCGGAACTGGGACTATCTGGGACTGGGACAGATCTATATTATGTACTAATATCCGAAGGAAGCATGAATTTTTTTTAGAGTTACCATCGGATTTACTTATTTGCTTAGCTCGATCTATCGTCTCCGATTGTCTCAAGTTGTTCTCTTAAGCACATTGCCTGCAGTCTTCACACCTTAGCACCGCTCCCACACTACTTCTTGAACTACAAAGAGAAATAACGAATCAAATATCACTATAAGCAAAGTGGCTACTTGACCTGAGATTCCGATGGAATCGTGTCAGTTACAATTTCCAACATTCCAACATTTTCAATAGATACTTAATAGCATTTCAGACATTGATAGGTCCAAGTTGGAATCTGAAGCTAGATTTCAGAATATTTTCATCAAAATAGATTAAAATCAATTTACTGGATGAATTGAACGATTCAAACGCAACGGATGCTGACAATTTTAAAAAGTTTAGTTTCCGCCAAACGATGACGAAGGATGCCCCACCCTGTACCGTAAACTTATAATTATTTAGATTTTTTTATATAAATAGCTAATTATATCTATATATATAAAAGAAAGTTGTACTAGTTACACTATTTATAACTCAAGAACGGCTGAATCGATTTGGCTGAAAATTGGTGAGGAGGTAGCTTAGAATCAGGAGACGGACATAGGATACTTTTTATCCCGGAAAATAGACCTGTTCCTGTGGGATAAGGTAAAATATTATTATACGTAGTTGATAGATTAGTTATTTATACAGATATAAAATAAAGCTCGGGGATGGATATAAGATACTTTTTATCCCGGGAGCGGGAGCGGGAGTGGGAGCGGGAGTGGGAGCGGGAGCGGGAGCGGGAGCGTGAGAGGGAGAGGGAGAGGGAGGAGCACACAGAAACTGTAACGGCTAAGAACGGCTGTACCGATTTTAATGATTTCTGATTTGTTACATTCTTAGGCGATACGAAGTTCGCCGGGTCAGCTAGTTATATGATATAAAAGAGAAACGAGCAGTCGAACAACCTGGTGATAAGTGGTTGAATCGTCCAAGATCGGGCCAAGAAGAAATAAAAAGGGTACCTAGTGATTGATGTAGGACCATTATTTTTATTAGGATCATTATAAACCTGAGCAAAGTCTAAGGAGGTACGCTTTATAGATCTAACCATTCTAATCCTTAATCTCGACACTCTCGACATATTTTGACACTGCGTTGTAAAGGATAAGTCACCTTAGAACACCATTGCACAGTATATTTCGGGTATATTTTGTGGAGTGAATGAACGGGGAGCGATATGACATAACACCCACCCCTTTTCACAGCGGAGCATTCAACTGAAGCGGGCCTGATTGCCATATCTAGCTGATAACGAGGGTTGCGAATAGATTTATGTTCATCTACGCGGCTGGAAGGATACTGCAGCTTTTCAAGCTTTTTTAACACTCCAGTAGTCGCGCGTTCTACAGTTGTAGAACAGTCATGCATTTTTTGCTATTACAATGTAAATAGTGGACCGGAAATGCCCAAACTCGTATTAATCTTCTATGGCTAATTTGTGAACACAATCAGTGTACCGGCTACAACCGGCGCGACTGCATTTGTTAGAAATTTTACGCCAAAAGGGAATTTCTACGATAGTAGAGCGCGCGAGCACTCGCGTAACATTTTCGACAACACTTTGTATTTGTGTTTGTTTTTATTTGAAAGGTATTATTTAGCTTTATTTTACATGTTATATATCTGGACAAATAAATAAAATTATAATGTCTGTTTGTAATATTAAAATAACCGCTTTTTACTAAGTGCATTTGGATGTATACAGGATACATATACCACAACAATATTTTTTTACAATTTTTGTCTGTCTGTCTGTCTGTATATCTTTCTGTCTGTTTGTTACGGCTAATCTCTGAAATTGCTAATCTCTGAGGAGATGAGCGAATGAAGAAAGAAGACTGCAAATATTCATGTGCCAAATATAGTTGATTTTTCTTATGATTCTCTAGAAGTCTGATATTATGTTCCTAATTAGTAAGAGAAACTATATTTTGTCGTTTTTTAATTTTTAATATAGTATATTTGGAAATGGGATAAGGCATTTCATTTATTTCTTTAATTTATCTGTAAAATTGTACAATCAATATTGTTCTACATATGTAGAGCGCGCGAGCACTGGCGTACCAAATAGGGGCGCGTGTACTGGAGTGTTAATATTATTTTTTTGGAATATGTATCTGCTAGAAAATTTTGTAACAGTTTCATAATTATTTGTGTTCTTAAAGTTTAAGAACATCAAAGAAGTCTAACATGAGTCTAATGGTATAACTTCAAAATAGAATATTCTCCTTTCAAGAATTTATAATATATGTGCAATAATAAATCATGTACATAAAGGGCGCTCCGTCACTGAGAGTATTTTATTCGTTTATATTTAAATAGGTATCTTCTACTTTGTCTGATACGCTAGTGTTACTTAAATTTTGAAAATAAACACCAAATAATCAGTATTCGTTTACATTTAGATTCGGAATAATAAAGTCAAGTTATGTCATCGACCGTATGGAACATTTCAGAAGACAAAAATATACAAACATCGGCCTCCATCGGTATCACTCACAGCTCGGAAACAACGCATGCCTTCGACAAAAGAGGCTGCTTATCTTCCATGGGCATGTTTGCCAAAGAATACAGAACTACATAAAAGCTTTGAAATCTGCGGAAATGATAAAAGGTTCGACTAGCTTTTAACTGAGCTAGCGACCGATGGTGTAATTTTAACTTAATACGAATATTTCCTGGCATTTTTTATTTTTATCATTTGTTTCACAATCACCCAAAAAACATGAACGTGTACTTATGTACGTGCGTGAGAAGTTATACTTTTTTGGCATAAAAAAGCTATTTCAAAAAGCATTAAAAAAATCAAAAAAATCAAATAAAAAGTTTAAAAAAAATAAAAAAAAATTACAAAAAAAATATTATTCAAAAAACAATATTAAAAAAAACAACATTAAAAAAAAACAATTAAAAAAAAACAATATTAAAAAAAAAAACAATATTCAAAAACAATATTCTAATAATATTCAAAAAACAATATAATAAATATAGTAATATTTTTTTTCAAAACGAGCGTTTTTAAAAACGCGCGTGACGTTTTTCGTGACCGTCGTTTTTGTATCACCGTCCGTGTTACAAATCTTAAAATTTCACTCTCATCATTTTTTCCAATTATTTCATAACGCGCCTAAAGAAGTATAACTTCAAAAAAAAACTATGTTGACTTTTCATCTGGTTTATCTGTATAAGAATATGAGCTACACAGTTTTAAACGGAAGAAATTATATATTATATGTTTAAAATCATCTATAATAATAATTTAAAATTAATTGTGAAGTTTTTAATATATTTCATTTGTTAATTTGAAACGCGAATTATTCACTTTCGTTCGAATCACTAAAGCTTTGTGTCTGCGAACATCAGTCAACGGACGGCGGTGACCACATCAGACGACCTGCCTGCCTTACTACATAGAATAGTATAAAAAGAGCGTGGGAAAAATAAAGTGGACGTTATGCAAAGCGGCCTTTCCGATGATGTGCAATTCGCAGCTGCCTTGTTAGGCTTAACTTTGCCTTAACCTATTTTGGTTGAACGCGTTAAATAACGATAATTTATCTGTCAGTCAAGTGTAAGTAACATTTATAGCTTTGAAATCTAGTCCAATGCGGTATGGCCAACCCAGTCGAAGTTCTTAAGCCGTCCAATGTTCTCCGACCTTTAGCGAACAGACCTGCGACCTAAAGACCTTGGCCTAAAGATTAACGTGCTCATCGAAACCAGCGTAAGCTTACCACAAGCAGCACCTATCGAACCACCGACCTCGACAGAAGTTTCTTACTTCAATCGATATTACTTACACCCGCTGCAGGGTATTAATGAGCGCTTCTAAAATATCTAACTATTTAGCAAGTACTTACTTAGATCACACTGCAACCCAATTTTATTATGTCGCTGACTGTTACGCAGAGGATCTCTGAATGAATTCCCGGTCCAGGCACTTATGTGTTAGTAACAGGATCGACTCATAGGTGTCCGTGATGTATTTGTGTACGTCGTTCTTCCGTTCGATACAGGGAAACGTCGTGCGAAGAGATTGTTACTCAAACACTCAGTATTAATATAAATTATCCATGATACGCACGGTTTAGCAACACGCACGTTGCGTGCCAACGCCCCAGGATACTTATCCGCACAAACAAATTAAGCTGATTTGTCAAGTAAACATTCAAGAATATACCTTCACATGTTACCATTTAGATTACATATTGAGATACCAACATTGTGACGTCACGTGACGACTCTAGGTCAGTTGTTAGTGGCGCAGCCAGCGACCTGACATCAGGATAACCTTGGTTGGAATTCGCTGGACACTACCATCTAGTATTGGTGAATAGTGGTGGGCTTCAACCATAAAATGGTTACGTGTGCCCCTTCTGTCTATTGCCTACTAAACAGAGAGTAGTTTCCCCTCTTCTGGCCAATAATCTCTGTATAAGAAATACGGAGGAATGTCTGATAGTATTTAATTATACAAATGTAGCATTCAAACCTTATGTTTGCTTACATTTCAATGGCGCATATACTCTACTGCGTATGATATGCTACCTACAGACTGCCTGATATGATATGACTCATATCTCAATGAGTCACTGTACACCTATATTAATGAATCCTCACAATTGATACCAATAATAAAACCAACGGGGCTGAATCTATAAAATTGTTTTTTTTTTTCAATTTTGAAGTAGGGTCCTTTGGTATACTGAAGAGTCGATAAAAAAGTAAAGAGATCACCTTCGCGTATGGACACTAGAGAAGTCGGCAAAACATCAGCATATCTGATGAAGAACTCTTCTTACAACTTTCTTGAAGAACCCCATATTGTTCCGTAATACCTCTGAACGAAGTTCATTGCGGTCTGTAAGTACGTGAGTAAAATGATTGGAAAGCATCAAATCAGAAATTAATCGATATGGATGGTGAAGATCCTTCGGCGAGTGGTATAGTGATGAAAGAGCGATATGAGCACCAGGTCCAACAATTCAAGTCCTAAGACGGACCACAGAGGAAACCCATAGAAATTAAATCATGTTTTTGTAATCTTGGCCAGGAGGCTTGCTGATTATTCCCAAACATAACCATTTAAACAGAAAACTGAATTTATTTCTATTTTTAAGGAAATTTTATTAAGGGATCATCAAACAAACATGTGACAATTATTTCAGGTATTATTTGTAAACGTATAAATTGTTTGATTAAAGACGATAACCTTTTATCTATACGCTGATAGGTAGTTTGTGCGTAAAGAGAATGCTAAGGCTATTTCTAGGCAGATATTACGTGTGAGGTATGGTCGCATGGGCGATACGGTGTAATCTCATTACGACATTTCGCTGCCGGGTACTCGATCGTCGTGAACGAGCGGTTTTGACGTCACAAGAAAATGCCAAGAGCAAGAAATATGTCGGAGCTTGGAACTTCACTAATTAGGATAAGGATCCAAGTCCCATTTCATAAATGGTACAAAATGTTTACAACGCAACAGGCAACGGAAACGTTGCTGTTCGTATATTTATAAACAGATGGGTTACTTTTCTCTACGGGACTGTACATAAGTGTAATATTGCCAGTTGATAATTTACCTGTCTGTCAGTAGATCTGTTTTAGCGAGATTCTTGATGAAGATTTTCATTACAAAAATTTTTCTTGTTTAACTTTTCGTCCAAATATTACAGTAATAATATTATAACTTCAGCCCATCGATTAAGCTATGAAGGAAAACCTACTTCTGAAAGTTCTACGTAGCCATTATTCTCGAAGATATTTGCTCACTAGACCAAATTAGTATGGGTAATTTTTGTTATATCTGGTTGAGGTCAATCACTAGCCTGAAGGCGAAGTAGTTCTTCATCATTACCAACTATTCTCCAAATGTCTCGTCCGATTTTCATTTCATTTCATCTCAGGATAGCTGGAGCCATTGAGCTCCGTGTCCTATTTCTCGATATCTAGCGCCGATAAATTCCATATCCATGAATGAATCTTATATTTTTTCAATTTATTCCACCGTACTTAGTTATGTGTTATAAATTTAACCTAAATCCCAGGTAGAAGTTAAACTTGTATATTTCGTAAGTTTATATGACACTATCATATAATTGTAGATATCTATTGTTATAAAAATATTATAAAAGAAAGTTCTAAGGAGACTAGTAAATTTCAAACAAGATTTTAACTAAAATCTGATCCGTTTTTCTACAAACTCATTTGCTGCGGCGAAAGACATCGTAAGGAATTGAAACCACATCTAAGAGTTTTTCATAATGTTTTCAAAAGCCTTGAAATCTGTCAACTTGCACTTGGCCAGCGCGGCCAAGCTACGGACTACCTCTCACACAGCGAAGTACCAGGGTCCAGCTCTAGGACACGAATAGTCATGGGTTGCCATGATATTATGTTGATACTAAGTCAATGCTAAGGCATGGGTAAGGCAAATAACTGTACAACAATACCTGATAACTCCCAATGAGGTAAGCCGCGTTAAGCCGAAGGGTTTCATTGTTGCTGGTATAGAAGACGATCTTCTTCTTAGGATTCTTCTCCAACTCCTCATTGAGCTTATTGCAGAACTGGTACAGATGGCAGAGGTGGTAGGGCCCAAAGTCGAAGTAGAAGTTCTCGTAGACGATCTCCCCCTCGATGTGGAAGTACTTGCTGTTCCTGGTCGGCTTCGGCTTGTACCCGGTCTTCAGCGTGGCGAAGTACAATCTGTCTGGAAGATAACAGATATGGTAGTGCGATTCGGTGCGAGTCAAGCTCAATATTTGTTAAGTCAAACTTAATACTTGGTAAGTCACTGCTAAAACATGGAGTCAACTTGTTTATCAGGCCTTTTTTATTATAATTTTTCATATGGGAAAAAATCGCATGAAAATCTTAGAAAGCTACTAGCTTACTTTCAGACCCCTCGGTACGAAACTCATTTCGTACATACATTTTCACGAGAATATCGTTATATTAACTTATCTATATATAAAGAGGAAAGATTTGATTTTTTGTTTGCATTGAATAGGCTCCGAAACTACTGAACCGATTTTAAAAATTCTTTCACTGTTGGGAAGCTACACTATCCCCGAGTAACATAGGCTATATTATATTAAAAAAAAAATTAGGGATCCTTAATAAAACTCCAGTCAGGTGTAAAAAAACAAGAAAACCGAAGCAAAGCGAGGGTGGTTACTAACTACTTAAAGTCAAGAAAACGATGATTCACATCGATTATTATTTGAAATTACTTTGAAAGTTAACAGATTACAATCGTCATATCGTCGAAACCATCTCACCCTAGGTTTGTAATCATGTCAAACTTTGCAAGTTTTGTGAAATAAGAGGGGTGGAAATAATAATTATTTATTGGTTAGAACGAAGGTAAGGCAATGATATACTATCAGTTTAAAAGTGGGGCGCTTAATAACTTAATTCGGTTCGAATGCAATGACATGTATATTTCTAAAAGCTTTTATTTAGGTTGACTTGTCCCGTATATTTGTCAAGGCAGGTAAATAAATAAAACGCAATAGTAAATAAATACACACTCACACCCCCGCAGTAGGTTTTAACCTGTGTCGCGGGTGGCATGGACGACACAACATCACAATAAAACCCATGATCCGAGTACAAATATTTATCTGTCACATAAATATCTGCCCCGTCGATACCAACTAGGCTAAAGGTCGACGTAACATTGGTCACTGAAGCCCATGATTGACGGAGGCCACCAGTCAGGCCACCAATCAGGCCACCAATCAGGCCACCAGTCAGTGACCAGGTGGCTCGTTTACTTATTGGTCGATTATTTACATAAAATAGCCAATAATAAAAAAAAATATACGTTTAAGGATTATTTTCAATGAAAACTATAAAAGAGAACCCCATCCGTCGCCGTCGTCGTCGCATGCTTGCCGACAATTCGACGGTTCATTTATTAGTAATTTCAAACTCCGCCAGACCAGACTGAATTTATTATTTTTAATTTAGACTCGCTCACATAATTCTTGCTTTTTTATTGTAACAAAAATCTCTTCTATTACGTTTGTTCCGCCGGCAATATAACATTTTTAACATAACGGAATATAACGATAGATGTGCGAAATTTGTGTTGTGGCCTTAATGAAAACGCTCATGAGTGATGGCATCTGTAAAACGTCCACAACGCGTTGCGAGCTGTCCTTTCGCTCAATGAGCGTTCTCGGTCTTTGAGCATAAAATATCTATGACATACACTTTCGCGACTCAAAGCTCAAAAAAATGCGCGTGGCCTCACCCTACTAGTCATCAATCATCAATTACCATAAATTCCGCCGCCATCTACTTTACGTAAAAGTAAATTAAAACAAATGTATTATTATATCATATGTTCATAATTACCTAACATTAAATGTAGTCAAAGTTAAAACAGTTTGCGTGTCAGTAGTTAGTAGTTAGTATGTTCTTTGTAGTGTATCTACACGCGTGATATAACGTGACATACGAAGTACATACACCCACCTGTTAGTTGTAAACTTATACGTAATTTTGTCGTTATTATTATATATTCCATTGAATGATCTGCACCGTAGCAGAATACCATTAATACTGATTTATACACAACTACGTATTACCAGTAGGTGCATCCATACTATCTTTAACGGACTTCAAAAAAGGAGGAGGTATTCAATTCGACTGTATTTATTTATTTATATATTTTTATATTACCTCAGGACTTTCGACTGGGTGAACCGTTTTGATGATTCGCTTTTTAATCGAAAGCTGGTACTTGTCATGTGGTCCCACTTAAATTTGAGCGAGATCTGAAGAGTAGTTTTTGAGTTATCGCTAATTTTTTGTAATTATTTTTTGTCAAGAATTATAGGTTTAGGTAAACAAAAAGCGGCCAAGTGCGAGTCGGACTCGCACATGAAGGGTTCCGTAGCAGCAAGTAACATAATATAAAAGTTCTTGTAGTTCGTTTTAACTTTGATCAATGTTTTTTGCGGTTTACGATTTATGACGTATTAAAAAAACTACCTACTAGATCTCATTCAAACCAATTTTCGTTGGAAGTTTGCTTAGTAATGTACATCATATAATTTTTTTAGTTTTATCATTCCCTTATTTCAGAAGTTACAGGGGGGGGACACACATTTTACCACTTTGGAAGTGTCTCTCGCGCAAACTATTCAGTTTAGAAAAAAATGATAGTAGAAACCTCAATATCATTTTTGAAGACCTATCCATAGATACCCCACACGTATGGGTTTGATGAAAAAAACATTTTTGAGTTTCAGTTCTAAGTATGGGGAACCCCCAAAATTTATTACTTTTTTTCTATTTTTGTGTAAAAATCTTAATGCGGTTCATAGAATACATCTACTCACCAAGTTTCAACAGTATAGCTCTTATAGTTTCGGAAAAAAGTGGCTGTGACATACGGACGGACAGACAGACAGACAGACAGACAGACAGACAGACAGACAGACATGACGAATCCATAAGGGTTCCGTTTTATGCCATTCGGCTACGGAACCCTAAAAAACATGTATTACAGTAAATAATGAAATGAGAAAAAGAACGAGCTTCACAATTTACACAGAAAACAGCAATTACTCCGCCCACTTTAACACTATGAAAATTTCCAATGAAATCAAATCCAAACACAATACAAGATTGCGGAACAATCTACGAGAGTAGTCTTAATTCGATAAAATGTTTGTTTGAAAGTCAAGTTGAGAAATGTTTAGCAGTGTGTTTCCAGTATAACAACCTCAGTCTTCAGTAGTTTCAGTACTTCAGAGCGGTAAGGGGGCGTCCATAAATTACGTAAGGTGTTTTTAGGGTTCCGTAGCCGAATGGCAAAAAACGGAACCCTTATAGATTCGTCATGTCTGTCTGTCTGTCTGTCTGTCTGTCTGTCTGTCCGTCCGTATGTCACAGCCACTTCTTTCCGAAACTATAAGAGCTATACTGTTGAAACTTGGTAAGTAGATATATTCTGTGAACCGCATTAAGATTTTCACACAAAAATAGAAAGAAAACAATAAATTTTGGGGGTTCCCCATACTTAGAACTGAAATTCAAAAATGTTTTTTTTATCAAACCCATACGTGTGGGGTATCTATAGATAGGTCTTCAAAAATGATATTGAGGTTTCTAATATAATTTTTCTCTAAACTGAATAATTTGCGCGAGAGACACTTCCAAAGTGGTAAAATGTGTGTCCCCCCCCCCTGTAACTTCTAAAATAAGAGAATGATAAAACTAAAAAAAATATATGATGTACATTACCATGCAAACTTCCAATGAAAATTGGTTTGAACGAGATCTAGTAAGTAGTTTTTTTTTAATAGGTCATAAATCGTAAACCACAAAAAACATTGATCAAAGTTACAACGAACTAAAAGAACTTTTATATTATGTTACTTGCTGCTACGGAACCCTTCATGGGCGAGTCCGACTCGCACTTGGCCGCTTTTTTTTTAATTTTTTGTAATGGTGAGATGTTGTAAGATTTTTTTCAACCCCCTCCCGCACCCCCCAATCTCACGTGAGATTTTTCAAAATGTGGGTTTCTTACGTAAACGCGTTGGATTGTTATTGTACAAAGAAAAAAATGCTAAAAATTTTACTTAAGCATGTACAATCTGCAGTGATAGCCTAGAAGAAAGTTAAGTTAGAACGTTGGACCCCCGAACGCAGGGACCCAAGTTCAAATCCTGGCACGCACCTCTAATTTTCAAATATTATGTGTGTATTACAATTTAATTATCACTTGCTTCGGTGAAGGAAAACATCGTGAGGAAACCTGCACACCGGAGAGTTCTCCATAAAGTTCTCAAAGGTGTGTGAAGTCTACCAATCCACATTTGGCCAGCGTGGTAGACTATGGCCTGTACCCTCACATTGTGAGATGAGACCTCGAGCCCAGCAGTGGGACGATTATGGGTTGTTGCTTGCTTGCATGTACAATCTGAATTAAATTGACCAAAATAGTTTTTTTTTGTTTCAATCAGAAAAAAAATTGCGTGATATTTGCAGAGACCCCTCCTCTCTCCAACGTAAGATTAGATGAGATTTGACTCGACCCCCTCCCCCCCTTAAACATGTCACGTAATTTATGGACGCCCCCTAACCGAGAACCGGGAACCACTCGGTGACAAGACCATACTCGTTTTTGAGAGTTCAGATACGTTGCTATGCTATTTTAATATGTTACTAAGGCTTTCTAATAAACGAATACTTACAAAGGGAACTAAGTATTCTCAAACTAAATATTTTCAAGTCTTAAAAAAGCGTGTCATCCAATAAAATTACGAGAGATCCACAAAAATATACTAAAACGACGGCGGGACTTTTTTCAACGAATGATTTATAGCGCATTAAACATTGAATCTAAAGAACAAAAAGGCAAATGAAATAACGAGCGACAATAAATTTTATTTCAACAACGACAAGTGACAGTGAAAGTTCACAGAGATACTTAAACTCTGCGGTCCACTGCTATGGTTAAGTTTACAAAGGAATAAGTTTGAAAACTAGAAAATCCAATATCACGGGAATATTAAACTTTACCGTTAGAGAATCCAAGGTTCGCGAAAATTATCTTATACAAACTTTTATCCTTTATTCGAACTAAGTTTTCCGAAGACCATATATATTTTTCTATGGTGAAACAAAAAACACCAATAAAATTCGATGCCACGTGACAGCATCAATCGAGCCAGATTTATAAAAGATGTACCTAAATATTGCCCTTGCTGAAACAACAAATGAAGACACTGAAGACAATGGCAAAGAAATAAAACAGTAACAGACAGAGGTTGGAAATACTCAAATACTTAAGCTTACGAAGATCTAAAATTAGACAATGCTCTGCGTACACTGCTTTTTGTTCCTGTAACTTTGATTCGCTTAGAAGTGTCTTTGTACTTATACCTACAGATATAGTGGAATAATTGGTGGAACAAGACAATTTAAGCAATTAGCTCATGAACGTTCTGTCTCTTTTATTTAACTTACTCGCAATTGATCACTAACTGAAGCGCAATACTAACGGTTACTCAGTTGATATCTGGCACCTCGTTAGGAGAAAGTTGAAAAGTGTAGGTTGTATTTGTTGCTTTGGGTGACTATTAGAATTTTTTGCTGGGATTCCAAATTTTTCTTCGCACGTCACTATAACTTAGGAATAATACACCAGCTGGTAGGCAAGCTTTTACATTACATTGATTTTATTTACAGTCGCTATTAACCCCTTCATCAATCCACAGCATGGTGGAGCATGAAGCAGCGTGGCGGAGTATACTTCCTAAGTGATAAGGAGAGACCAATGCCTTGTAGTAGGTTAAAATAAAGAGCTGATACTCTTTGCAAACAGATCATTTCTCCATATTAGACCGCTAATATGTTACTTGACAACAAGACCTAAACAACTAACGTAAATAAATAGACGGTTATCTCTAGCAAGGTTTTTTTCAATTCTGTCTCGTAATTGTGCACAAAAGGGTCCTCCAAACAATATTCGCCGGAGAATAATAGCCTCGCTTGCCAGTGACATCCACATTTCGTAAAATACGCGCCGCTGGGCACTCCGAAACATGGCGTGCTCTCGCTCACCAATTTAATAAACGAGGGCTTTTGTTAAATGTCTTAGTTATAGCAAGCGATATTTAATTAATTGTAAGAAAAATTAGAATATGATAAAGATTCTAAAATCAAATCAAAACATAATATAATATGTTCAAGATGCAAAGAAATGGAAAGCTGAAAACTTTCCAAGTGAAAACAGCCACAGTTACGTCTTTGTCTTTACTGTTCATTTAAGTATCCCTCGTAACTATAGGAAAAGAAGAAAAATTTAATCTCCTTGAGTTTCTTGCCACTTTTCCCGGAAAAAAGTAGCAGTTGCGTAGCTCGTCTTTCGAAATGCGCATCTACTTTGAATACCATGTAACATTAATTAATAGGTTTATCTTCCAGTGCTTGCACTGGGCTGGAAGAGACAATAGAAGAAATGTGTCAGTGACGGCACTTAGCAGTAATCTTACACCCGGCTCACAGGTGTGGGTGATACAGTATGAGCTGACGGTTGACACGGTCGATGTCAAGGCTAATCGCGGATTTCCTTCTCGCTCCGCTGGACCGGCATCGCGGCATCGCGCCAGATAATATTGTGTTTAATGCTCCGTACATATGTGGAAGTTGCAGATTTGCTATACGGATATCCTGAAACTTGAAACCTATGATTTGTAAGTTATTTACTGGACGAGCTCTTCAAAAAGTTACACGTACGTAGTTTTCTACAAGGGGGTAATAATTAGATATTTAGACGCGAACATATTGTGCGCATACATGTAGTTGCACATACATACAGTTGGTAGCGACTCTTATCTTCGAAGCGAGGGATGTCGGGTTCGATTCCGATTACCCCTGGTCAGGGCATGAGTATGAGGCAGATAAATGTTTGTTCCCCGGTCGTGGGTGTTGTTGATGTTTCATTTGTTTGTCCATGCCATACCACGCCACCTGCGACACAGGGAATCGTAGTGCGGGCACTGCACTCCATTTATTGAAGTTATACTTCTTTAGACGCGTTATTTTTATGAAATAAATGGAGAAATATAAATAAAATAAAATAAAAATTATTTATTTCAGGCAATTTTAGCCCATAGAGTTATTAGAGTTATTAGTAACAATTTTATTACTTACGAGTAACCGCCCTCGCTTTGCTTCGGTTTTCTTATTTTTTTACACGTTATTGGAGTTTTATTAAATATCCCTAATTTTTTTTTGAAAATATAATATAGCCTATAGTCCATTTTTTTGGTCGAGTCTAAAGTAGTAAACAAATATGGCCGACTTCTAATGTCAATTTGCCATAGACAATATTCACGATTGAATAAGGTTTGGAACTATCGAGCTAAAATCGATTATCTGTTAACGAACACGATTAATTGAACTGAATTATATTATAATAGCATTATATATACTTTAAAAATGGATTTTAAATTAAACCTTTCATATTTCATAAATAAATGATACAAGATATTGAAAAAAAAAATATTTTGAGAATTCGGTTCACCTTCCAGTCGATTCACCTTCGCTATCTGATTCTGGCACCTATATAATGAAACTTGGAGTCGGTTCATCTGATACAGCGACTAAAATTCAGTGTCTGTTAAAGAAAATCACTATGCGAATTGATAAGTACCTGCTTAAATATTTCTGTTTAAAATTATTTGCCATGATACGAAAGAAATATTATAAATAAATAAAATTGAATAATAGAAAGAGACAAAAATAACATTACACAGTTTTAAAAATATGTCTTTAATTTTTCAAGCGCAAAGTTAAAATATTATTTTAATTCGATCAAGAAATCATTCAAACGATTTAGATAATCGATTTGTCTTGCAATCCTTATGAATCAACGACAATCTTAAGTTCCTAGTTGTCAAATTGTCATCGATATATTGGATTCTGTGCAAAGAAATTTTGACAATGTTTCGTGTTTTAGAGAGTTTATGTGATTAAACGGTGAATTTAAAGAAGTTTCAGTGTGATAATAATAGTTATTTGTGTAATAAATATATCTTAAAGGTATACAACACTCAAAGTTTGTGCGTGTCGTGAAACTAGTAAGATTTCCGTATGACTGTTTTTTGTTTACCAGTTTGGACTTCGCCAAAAAAATGGACTATATGTTACTCGGGGATAGTGTAGCTTCCCAACAGTGAAAGAATTTTTCAAATCGGTTCAGTAGTTTCGGAGCCTATTCAATGCAAACAAAAAATCAAATCTTTCCTCTTTGTATATTAGTATAGATAAAATGATGAGAGTGAAATTTTAAGATTTGTAACACGTCCGTGTTGACACAAAAACGCCGGTCACGAAAAACCACACGCGCGTTTTTAAAAACGCTCGTTTTGAAAAAAATAGTAATTTATTAAATTGTTTTTCTTTGAATATTGTTAGAATAATGTTTTTATATATATATTTGTTAGTATAGAAGTTAAACAGGGGAAGGGAGGAGAAGGGGAGGGGGAGAGGGGGGGAGTGGAAGCATAACTTCTCACGCGCGTACAAAAGTACACGCACCCTTTTTTATGTAATTTTTTTACTCTTTCACGCAAACACGCGCGAAGAAAGCGCGGGTGAAGCAGCGGACCGAGCGCTAGTCTAAGTATTGCAAGTGCAAGGTGTGTAACGATCGCACCGTAAAAGCTAAAAGCTCGAGGCGCTCGAGGAGCGGTAACCCCGGCCGGGCGGCCTGGTTTCTTATCGCCGGTAACTGATTAGCACTTGAAGCGGCTTTGTTACCGCCGCCCCGTGGTTTTACTGTGCGGTCTGTGGTCTAAGTACCTAACTCGATAATCGATTGGATTACTAAAAGCCTGCAAATGAGCAGCCCACTCTATGGTATGTGTTGCCGCCTATCTTGTTATCCGGCAAAAGCACTATCCGTTTTATCTCTACTTAAATAGTGTGTTTCTTTAAAATCTATACAAATAATCTATACAAATAAACAAAATTGGAGTGTCTGTTTGTAATATTAATATAATCGCATTTTATTAAGTGCATTTTGATGTATACAAGGTACATACCAAAACATTTTTTGCAATTTTTGTCTGTCTGTCTGTTTTTCCGGCTAATCTGAAATGGCTGGACCGATTTTGACGGGACTTTCACTGCCATAGCTGATGTAACAAGGAGTAACTTAGGCTATTTTTATTTTAGAAAAAAAGTTTTAGAAAAAAGAACTAACTTTATTGTTAAATACCACGCGGATGAAGTCGCGGGTAACAGCTAGTGCTTAGTAAAATTTAAATAGAGAAGCCTCGACTGGTTCACGACCACGTGTGACTTTCACGATAGTGGTGCCATATTTTAAAAATATACACCATGCATCATTAATCATTACCGTAAGTATGGTAACTGCTTGACTTGCTAATTTACTCCGTACCGTTAATAGGTCGAGGGGTGTGATTACGGATCAGGTAGCCCCATGTTGCATGGTTGTGCAACTGTATAGTCGAATCACTAATCCACCGTATTTGACAGAAAATAATATCACTTTGTGTACTATTTTGGCCGTAGTAATTAATAGTAATAGCGAATTCTTGGTCCATACATGTTTTAAATCTTATCGTATCAATGATTCACATCAGAATCGGTTAGTCACAATACTAAGTATTTATTCTTCGTCAAAAACTTTGACACTTTAAATGTCAATTTGGTCCGGTGGAATAATGTTTCGACTTTAGTACAATTTATGATTTAGATAAAACTTCATAAAATAAATTAATTGGGTGACGCAAAAATATTTTATCATAAATAATATCGACATTTTTTGTCTCATAATCTATTTATTTGTTGTAATTGTTTTTGTGTACGTACATAGTTACAGGAAAGTTAGACAGACATCACAATATTATAAGTTAACTTGTTAGTGGATAAAATATAAGTAAGTAAATGTTTAATCTATACTAATATATAAAGAGATTTGATTTTTTGTTTGCATTGAATAGGCTCCGAAACTACTGAACCGATTTCAAAAATTCTTTCACTGTTGGGAAGCTACACTATTCCTGAGTAACATAGGCTATATTATATTTTCAAAAAAATTAGGGATCCTTAATAAAACTCCAATAATGTAACCCAAGGTGTAAAAAAATAAGAAAACCGAAGCAAAGCGAGGGCGGTTACTCGTGTATAAATAAATAACAATATTACGACAATTCCGGATACAAATTTAAAATTTAATATCTATTCTATTGTATGAAATAATAAATAATTCTCAATTTCTCACTTCTATTAACTTCACATTTTTCTTCTACTTTCTGTTTCTAGAAGTTCGTTCGTGGTAGTCTTGCTTTCATAGTTCTTTTTTATTTTTTTATACAGCATATTTTCACTCATTAAATACACAAGCAAAAGGGTTTGACGTCTTTTGCTGAGTCAAAAATAAGCAGTGGACCTTAAAGGTCGATGGATGATACCGAACAAACTTGCCGGCGCTACTTACGAAAACTTCGCGGTACACTCGTTAGCGTGATTCAGGAACTTGAACAACGCCATCTAGTTTGCCTACAGCGAACACACCAAGTACTAGATATGGATAACTACATATGTACAAAAAAAAGGTTTTAACTTGTAAAGACTAATAAATAATTAGGGAATATCTACTGATTTCCTATTTTTGCCATTAAGCAATTTATGTGGTCCAGTTTTAAGAAATATTTTGTAGAAATCTACGACAGGTAAATAAGAATGCCATCAAAAACAAAACTTGTAAAAAAAACCAAGTCTCGCAACTCAGTTCTTCTACCGTAAAAAGTTGTGAGATCCATGTAATACCAAGTCGGTTAATTTATTCAGTTCCTACTTAAGGGTCCTTCTGTCTTAAGTTGTTACGTAATTAGCTAACCTAACAAGTAACAACATCTTATAGTGACCATATTATCAATATTAAAAATCTTTTATGTTTTGATGTTGAGGTCTCACAATGTAAGAGATGCAGGCCATAGTCCACCACGCCGTTGGCGATCGGCTGCGGATTCTTCACACACCTTTGAGAGTTGCAAAGAACTTCTAATTACCTCCTCAGATCAATAAAAAATATTGGTCTGAGGTTTCCTCGCACTGTTTTCCTTCATACATATGTCATGTACCCAAAATGTATTTCTGCACACACTCAGTGATGGATTTACGGCTAGGTCCGTGAGGTTCGGGCCTACGGCGGCATGATTTTGGGGGCGTCAAAATTTTCAGAACCCCAAAAACTTAGGAGCGATAAAATATCAGAATAGGCATGATAACAGTAAGTAAAAATCACTAAAATTATGTATTTATTTAATGAAACCCTATTAATGGATTACAAAACACGCATATATCGTATTATTATGAACGAGATCTGGGGGCACGGCAGTGGCCCTGCCAAGTCGAGCAAAAAAGCGGCACGGCCGTATCATCCTTTTCTCGAAGCAATTCAGGCCATTTTCGACCCCTTATAACTTCGTTGTGGATAAAGCTAGAAGCCTGAATTTTTAATAACCAAGCAGGCATTGTATAAACAAGGTATATTTTAAATTTCATTCAATTTGAACCAGTAGTTTAAGAATTATAACTAGTCAAAGTTTCTTAATTTCGTCACTCACTGACTGACTGACCGATCATCAAAACTCTAAGGCACTTCTAGCAGACATAGAAGCTTCAAATTTGGAACATAACACACTACACTACACACACACACCTACTTAAGGGTCCTTCTGTCTTAAGTTATTACGTAATTAGCTAACCTAACAAGTAACAACATCTTATAGTGACCATATTATCAATATTAAAAATCTTTTATGTTTTAAATAAATAGATTGACTTGGCAATCGCACTAAACAATCAAATTTAATATAATATGTAGGTATTACTTGTGAGATACATTGTGTTTTCATGATCGTCACCTCAAATTTGGACTGACTTCACTCCATATTACTGCCAATCCAAATTTGAGGTGACGATCGGTGATGTACGGAAAAAAGTTATCAGAAATAAAGATGAAGCATTCCGTACCGATTGTATCAAAAGAAAAGTGAAGTTTCCTGGATCGGTGATGATATGGGGCTGCATGTCAGCACAAGGTCTGGGTCATCTACATTTTATAGAAGGAACTGTTAATGCAGTAGAATACCAAAACATTCTAGAAACAAGTCTCGTGCCCTCGATTCCAGCGTTGAAACATCGTAATGCCTACACCTTTCAACAAGATGGTGCATCCTGTCACACTGCGAGGACAACGAAGGCTTGGTTTAACCGGAATCAGATCCCTACAATGCAGTGGCCGTCCAGTAGTCCAGATTTGTCACCGATTGAGACCCTGTGGTGTGGTGTGTGGTGGAAAATGAAGAAAATGCTGCGCAAGTATCCAGCAAGGTCTAAAAGGGATCTGAAAGAGAAAATTAAATCTGTCTGGCAGTCAATAACTCCACAAGAATGTGAAGAATTGGTAGCAATGATGCCACGGCGAATTAAGGCCGTGATCGATGCTAAAGGTGACACCACTAAGTGGTAGACGAACTATTTTGCGCCGTTGAATGTGATGGACGAAGTTTAATGCGTAGATGATTCCCGAAGAATTCATAATATTTTATTTAAATAGAAAAATATTTTGTTACTTTTTTAATTATAAATAAACTTTATTAAGTGTTCAAAACCAGTGTATATTTATTTAACTAATAAAGTTAAATTTAATAATCTAAATTTTACTTTTACTATTAGGCACTTGTAATATTTGGTACTAGACGAATTATTTTGCATTGGGGCTCGTACATGGATCTCACAACTTTTTACGGTAGAAGAAATGAGTTGCGAGACTTGGTTTTTTTACAAGTTTTGTTTTTGATGGCATTAACAATATTTTTGATAAAATAAAACTACAAAATACGGCAAGCCGCCACGTTAGATTGAACGCCAATCAGTCTCAATCAGCGCGAATTACGTCACACTTCTTAAAACAAATGAATATCACCATACTGATAATGACGTCTTGTCTATTATTTTCCTGAAGAGTGACATCACAAGCGACGCCATGACACTGAAGCGTTTTGGTGCGAATTTTATTCTAAATTATCTATTTATATATATTTTATTCTAATTTTATACAGTGCGAATTATTTTATATACTGAACCTTATTTTATTGCGGAAACATACGTTGTAATTATAATATATTTCCCAACAATATAGCTTTTCAAAATCTGTCATCATGCCTATTATTTGTATCTAAAATATTTTTGTGGATTTTTTTCGCTTCAAACTAATAAAAATTTACAAAATATTTTAAATGCTGAGTTTACCTTTTAATTTGTCGGTTAGTCCATTCATTCTAGACTTCAATTTATGGGCGAAACGGCAATATTTATAATTTTATGAAACTGCTGCTATGTTGTACCTATAGGCCAGTACATTAAAAAAAAGTCTCCCCCTCCCTCCCCCGTCCGCATCCCCCCCACCCCGCTTGAAAAGTGTCCCACTTTACAGATTTTCTTAATTTTCAGAAAAACGATACAAGCTAGAGCAAAATGGTCAAGGAGTAAATTATTCATTGATAAATTACCTACAAATAAGTTACTACATTCATTTTCATACGAATTACAGTTTCCAAGTTATGGAGCGTCAAAGTTTAGTTAAAATCTGCACTTAGCAAAAATTCAACATTTAAAAGGCAAAAAACAATAATAATTTGTAATTAATATAAGAAATGGGTGATAATAATTAACTTGAAAAAGCAATACTTGAAAAAGCAGATATTAAAAATACTAATAGTATGAGGGATCTTTGTAGGAACAACAGAAGCAAAAACAATTATCATTAAAATGTATGTCGTTTTGTCTGTAATGTTTAAGCGCAAATCATGCAAAAAGTACTGGAGGAAATTAGATTCGGTTTTCAGTATTGTATTGCTGGAGATCTTATTTTAAAAACTGCCGCTTGTTTCCGAAACCGAATCCAATTTCCTCCAGTACTTTTTGCATGATTTGCGCTTAAACATTACAGACAAAACGACATAAATTTTAATAATGCTTGTTTTTGCTTCTGGTGTTCCTACAAATATCACTCAATTTATTATTCTTAATATCTGCTTTTACAAGTAACAACCTGTTACAATTTAATTACACTTAGTTAATTATTATAACGCACTTCTCGTATTAATTACAAATTATTATTGTTTTTTGCCTCTTAAATGTTGAATTTTTGCTAAGTGCAGATTTTAAATAAACTTTGACGCACCATAACTTGGAAACTATAATTTGTATGAAAATGAATGTGGTAACTTATTTGTAGGTAATTTATCAATGAATAATTTACTCCTTGACCATTTTGTTCTAGCTTGTATCGTTTTTCTAAAAATTAAGAAAATTTGTAAACTGGGGCACTTTTCAAGCGGGGAGGGGGGGATGCGGACGGGGGAGGGAGGGGGAGACTTGTTTTTTTTAATGTACTCTCATAAAGGTACAACATAACAACAGTTTCACAAAATTATAAATAATGCCGCCAAAAAATCTAGAATGAATGGACTAGGTGCAATATGAATTCTTTTTACCCGACTAGACCAGTGCCGTTAATTTTTGAAACCTAAAAAAATAATAGTAGGATGAAACCCATTGCAAATGGAAGAGAACATAAAAAAATGAAAGGAAAAATAATTTACGGGCGATCTGAGGTCGGGAAGTGGAGGGGAGGGGGGGTTTAAGGATAAAAACCGGCAAAACTTCAATTCCTATCGAAAAAAGTTAAATGGCAAAGTTGTATGTAATAAAAAGATCTACAACTTTTGTATTTACTTTTTTTTTACATAACCTCAAAATTTATGTGAAAAATTCAAATAACAAAGTTTTTGGTTTTTTTTTATGTTTTATAAAAAAAATCACGAAATTTGGTGGAAACTTACCCTTGTATGTCCCAAATATACCGTAATTTTTTTGATTTAAAATATTTCTTTTTTCACCTTATTTTGACTTAATATCGAAAAAGAACCTTAATTTTCAATCGAAAATTCTCACGTCAAAATATCTGCTTTTTTAAAAGTCAGTGGACTTTTTGTTCGTTGAAATCTCTACTTTCTGATGGTATTAAAAATATACACTACTACTATGGTAAATGTTCTCGGAAAATGCAATGAAACGACAACTATTTTCACAATGTTACTCGTGCGTGGTATCATCCCTCACCTAATCTATTGGCGTCATTTCCGCAGACCTCCGTCAGAGCCAGAAAAGAAAGAAAGAATGAAAAAATTGTTGGTCCCCCGGTCTTTTCAGGCCACAACGCGTCCATAATGCTTTTCCACAATCAAGTGGCTCTTATGCTCATTTATCTTTTCTTAGACTATATTATTATGTACTCATATATGCAGAATGGAGTTATCATATCAGACCATTCTGCCTCATCGGACTGATTGCCAAATTGAATAGTCCAAGGCTCAACGCCGATCCTTTTAGATAACATAATAAAATCAATATCATTAGGGTATCTGTAATCAATTAAATGTACACAGTAGGTACCTACCTACCTACCCAACATGATGTAATCGTGCAAATATCCAATCTTTCCAATAACCAAATTACGCAACATAAGCGGGCGATGATTGTTTCCTTTCAATCGAAACATACCGCAAACGAAAACAACTTAAAAACCGCTGTGACCTTGGCCATACCTCAGTCAGTCCAAATTGCCAGAATTAACATTACAAATCGTGACATATCAAAATACGATATTGGTTCAAAGCTCCGACAATATGTAACAATAATTCATGTCGCTTCGTTACTTGAAATACAAATGTACTTTTTATACGCTACCGTCCGTCCTTGGACCATCCTCGCTTTGCATGGCGTTACGTAACAAGGCCACGCTGACACCTGTACCATACCTTTATGCACGTGTTCCGGCGAACTTGGAAATTACAGCTATTTCAGGTGAGCCAAACACCAACGCTAAGGTCGAATCATTTAATGCTGTACCATTCTGCCGCCAAAAAACTTTGCTTGCAGGTCACAGGTGCATCGAACCAGCGCGGGCATTTGTGGTTGAAACTTGAAACTGCAGTACAGTAGCTATTTCACACAAGTTTAACTCCGCCCACGAACAACTTAAATATATACGTACATACCTATGTGAACCACATGCCATAATAAATATTATCTAATACATTTTCCTTCATAGAAGTAAAAGAACTCGTACTATCTTTACTTGACTGTATTTTTAAAAAGAGAAATCCCATAAGAAATCCTGACTAATTGAGTAGTTAAAATCCAGGTCATCCTTAGAGCGCGAAAGCTGAAAGTTTGGACAAGTATTTTCTAGTATCCCCAAAAAAACAAATAGGATCTTATAGTTTTGCTATTAACTGTAACTGTTTCTTGTCTAATAAAACTGCGCTAAAAAATCTTCTTGGAAGTTGCCGCTTCTTCTTCCGGGGTACTCACAGTAGGAATTTGTTGAGCTATGGCGTAGTTTGATTTTCGAAAAATGCTTTTAAAAACCAGCATTAAATAAAATTTCATTTCATTTAAATCATTCCTCACAAACAACAGAATCAACTGGAAAATAATCGTAACATTTGGACAAAATTGTTATAGATTCGCTACCAAAGTTCGTAGCTTTAATGAACTTGTTGAGTGCCGAGGTTCCCGGCTGAAGAAAACATTTAATTTACATCACAGATAAGGTTATTTTCGGGTCTCGGGACTCTCGGGTACTGCATCTGCGTGTCAAGCGAACGGTTTCGCTTCTGAGGCTGTTTGACTCCCTGCTAAGGCCAAACTTTTATGTACCAGATATTTCAAAATGTAAAGGCCAGACTAAAAGACGAACCAGCTGATGGTAAGTAGATCGCCCATGGATACCAGGAACACCAAAGGCACCACCAATTTATTCCCGATAAAGAACGAAGAGGAAAGAAAGAACTCTCTCAAGTCCCCAGCAGGATCACGACGAGTCCTTAGCGGGAGTATGAAGCGAATATTTTAAATTTCATTTTCATTTGTCATGACTGAAACAAGCGACATTAAAACCATGAATAGCAGGGGCGTAGCTACCGCCGTATCAATTATACAGGACCCCCATCGTATAGGGGCCCCCAAGGCACTAATACTCCCAAAAAAACCGACCGCTACAGTTGGCACTCCTTTTATATTTGACAGCTGAAGTTGAGGGGGCCCCACAACAAATACTGATATGGGGCCTCCTTAGGGCTAGCTACGCCACTGATTAATAGAAACAGTTCACCGGTGGTTTTACAGTAGGTCAATGAAGAGTGAAGCGTGAAGGTCGTGGACAAGACAATAACGCTATGCCCGAGTGATGTAACCCGATACAGACTGGACATTGATGTCATTCTGTTATAGTTATAACGCCCACCACCAACTTATAGTTAAGGAAAAAGGAAACCATTATGTTTTTATAGATCCGTACATCCGATACAATAAAACGGAATAGGATTATTTACGACTGTCTGTCACAGTATGTATATTATATTCTCCGAAACTATCGAACTGAACGTTTAATTTGATACATATCATACATATCAATCATATCTCGTAGAGTTAGATGACTCAATTCCGAAGTTTGAGGCTTTCGTACACAAACTGAATACAAATTACTTAAGGATTCTGCGAAATGCATCGAGAATCAAATATTTCAGACGAAAATGCTTGTAATACGGAAGCACAAATTCTTAGCACAAATTAGGCGCTTCTTCGATCTTCTTCGAATTCAAGCCGATTTCTAAGTCCGTAGAGCACCCTGCTCGACCATGGTAGAAGCTACGGCGCCGCGGCGCCAATGATGTTACGATATGACGCTTTAAGAGATTGCTGGGTTTTGTAACACCCAATTTTAAGCCGACGCGACGTGACGGTATTCATGTTGTAAGGGTTTTACAAGTTAATTGCCAGAAAAAGTTTCCAGTCTTCAGAAGTCTTTGGGGTATATGAAGTCGATTAATTACAGACTAGACTTATTTTCGTGTTACCTGAGTGAATTCGCAAAGGTGATATTATATTTATTATGTTACGATAGGTAATAAAGTTATTATTTAGTTGTAGTTTTAAGCTTTTGTATAAATATTTAAAAGTTTAATTTATAAGGGCCACTCTGTCGCATTGGGTTTGTAACCTGTAATGATAGATGTGTGTGATGAATAAATAAATAAATAAATGAAAAATAAATAAATAAATTCACATTTGGCCAATGTGATAGACTGCGCTTAACACGAGAAAAGCCCTTAAGCCAATAAATAGGTATAATAAAATGATAACGATTTAAAATCGACCACCAATGAAATTTTCCGCAGTACAATGTTTAAAACACCGGTGTTTACATCGTAGTAGATGACGTACATACGTCGATCCATTATTTTAAAAACACTTTGTCACTATTATTTATTTTATACCATACATTACCATACGTTTATTGAGCAATATACTCAAGTTTCCAACATAAATATTATTAATATTATCTAATGATTATTAGATTATTAATAATATTGGATTCAATATTCTATTTTTTAGCAATACACAATTCATCTGCATATTAATTTGTCATAATTATTCTTAAAGGCCTAAGTGGCCCTTCATACTACAATACTTTAGATTCAATTTCGCTACACCATTGTCATCTGTCATCACCAATGAGGCCTGACAAACCTATGCCATCATGCCTATTTTAAGGCTTTTAAAAAATTTCTCCCCAAAACTTGTGTGGTAGTGAGAAGACCGCTTTTTGTGTTATCTGCTGTTATGTCCTGTGTGGACAATAAAGAATATTTGTTTTGTACTTGTAACTCATTAGACTACCTGCAGGTCTCCATGACCAATAAATGATTAGCAACTAACAGTCAGTAGCAGTGAAGCGCTCATAGCACGGCGGCTTGCGTCGATCCTATGTGATCGACAAAGTTAAGCAATAGCGGGCGCGGTCGGTAGTTGCATGGGTGACTGCTAATGGCAAATTTTTTTGTTGTTAGCGTTTCCGTGCTTCGGAGGCCACGGAAAGCCGTCGGTCCCAGTTGTTATAAGATAACAGTCGTTAAGCCATGTCGGGGGTCCTCGGGCGGTTTGGAAACTTCCGACACTCGAGTTGGCCACTAACCCCTCCACCAATCCGCACTGAAGCAGCGTGGTGGAGTATGCTCTAGGCCTCCTCAAGAGGAGAGACCCGTGCCCAATAGTGGGCCATTAATGGGTTGAAGCCAACTAACAGTCAACTATGACTACTGAAGTTATCAGTAACAGGTAGACCAAAGTTTTAGTAATTTTTTTTAAAGATGCTTTTTACACATTTAATCATAGTTTGAAAATGACCATGTAAAGATTTCTTTAACAATACAATATTGATTAGTTATAAAAAGAGAAATGCGAAAAATTCAGTAGTGGTAGCAACTAACCTTTGATTATCTCTGTAGATGATATGATGACATCGCTCTCATCCATTCTCACTTTGTAGCAGAGGAATGCTGCTGACTTCTTTATTTTGATGAATTTGCTGCGCCGTTCCTATTGAATTATTTATTGCTTAGTGCACTTTATGGGGACATTCTTCCGACTGAGGGATCTGATGACAGGAGAACTAAAATTCTGTGTACCTGAAATTTAAAGCAATATTAGACAATGATCTAAATCATTCTGAGATTTTAAACTTCTATTAACATTAATATTATAAATGCTTCTCGCTCTAGAGCCAGTACTTTTATTTGTTCCTCTGGCTGGCATTGGTGATGCCTCGGTAACGAGTAACTGATGTTCACGGGTGACACTGACCATTCCATCAGGTGAAACCTCTGCTTGTTTGTGGGCTGTGGCTCATAGTTCAATTGCCGTTAATTCTAAGTTGTATGAGTGATCTTCAGTGAAAAATTCTGTGGCAAAGTGGCAAAACAATCTGTAGTGGGTTCCTAATAATTTGAAGCCTTACTGCAACTGTTTTTATACAAATAATTGCTTAAACATTATCTTAAAATGGATTTGATGGCACTGCATTATTACAATGATATCACAGACCTCAGAGCATGTTACAATGATAGTTGTAGCTTACTACCGAGTTACTAAGTTAGTGCCCTTTACATATCAAGTGGGATTGCAGCCAAGATTGAACTCTTATTTATAGGAAAAAATGTATTTCAGCTCCTAAAGATTTCTACTTAAGCTCCATAGATTTAATTAGATATATAACATGGCAGCACTGGTATGTTGAACTTGATTTGAACACTACATACACTAAGCAACCATTTCAAGGCATTAATTTGAGTGTTTTCTTGTAAAACATCAAATACAAAAATACAAGTATTTGTACATTTTACTTTATTAAGTAATTTTTATTTTCATATAACTTTTCAAAGCCCTAATAGCCCCCCTTGCAACAATCCTTGGGTTTTTTTTAAATGGACATTTGCTATTGGCCCTTTTATAGTTTTAAGCAGTCAGAACAGGCATGTTAATCAATGGCAGGCATGGTCAGACCTTAGACAGACAACAGCTAGTGGCTCTTTAGCAAGAAGCTTCAAGAGGCTTCTTTGCCTCTTGAGCGCTTCTGTGCTTCTACGGGAACACAAAGCTGTTTGTATCAATAAAATTGTTATCATTTGATGTTTTTGGCCAGTATAGAAACTTTTGACACTTAGATTGACATCTGTAGTGACCAATTAATAAGTTGAAGCCAATATCACTATCATTAATATTAGTGTTTATATAATTTTAATTGACCTAAACAACATTTACAACAATTATCTTATCACCTTGCAAGATAACTTTTTGTACTAAATGTTTTTTTTATTTGTTAAGTATGTGTTTACCAGGATCTCTTAATACAATAATAACTATATAAACCTGGAGAATATTTACACAAGATTCTGACTTGATATTTCCAATAAGGTAACTGATAAGTCAATGAAGACTAGATGGAAATAGCTTGCTATAAAACCCCACAACTTGTGTAACTGGTACAATGACACGGTGGGAGCAGGATTCTGTATGGAAACACTGAATACCTGCCAACTTGTTTACCTGCATGCTATTTACAAATCAGTATAACATTCATGTAATAACCAGTTAGAAAGTACTCCTATCCTAATAAGATTCAGTCCTTAACTGAACTAATAGGTCATTTACTGTGGTTCATTCAGAAAAAGTAATTTTACATACTTAAAAAATATAAAATGGGTAATATTGATAGTTTTGAGGATAAAATTATAATAAAATCGAAATTATTCATACCATCTGTGCTTCGAGTGGGGTATCAAGGGCTTCCAGTTAGCCTGCGACCTTGGCTGGCGGCCACACGAGTTTCCGGGCCTTCCGGCAGATTTTCGGAGTTTCACACAGAACTAGCACCACACTACGACCACAATAACACGGCTCTAATTCCACTTGTACTTACGAAATTTGCGCGTACAATAAATTCAAACACGAAATAATTTGTGTCTCCACTAGTTTCCCTCTCATTCTAGTTTTTTTAGCTGTCCGACGAAGCTGTACGCATCTTTGGTGGAGCGTAGGAGTCTGTTTATTAGACGGCGTGGGTCGATTCCTTTACTCAAATGTAAGGTCATCCCACCTTGCAGTCAATTCGAGTAGCCTTCGCTGTTCTTTAACTGAGAATGGCCATTCTAGTCTTCTATTTTGTACCGGTCGACACCAGTCCGCTCCACTTTCTGCTCCCACGTCTAATACGTCCACACAATATCTATCCACTGTTTCTGAGACATGTAAACAGTATTACCGGCCGTACTGTAACAACAAATTACACTAATAAGTCAGGTGAAGCAAGGTCGCGGATTGTCGTTCAACTTAGATGCAATCACACTGTAAAGTATGACGTATTGTATTTATTCGCCATCGCCGGGCCGCGGCCGACCCAAATCAAAGCAACAGACACACACAATCACGGCCAAGAAGCAGACGGCCGTTAGCCCGGTTACGATATAAAGCGCGTAAAAATTGGTTGGATTGGAGACTTGAAGTTGATTGAAGTTGAAAAGGCAATTTAACTAGGTTTCGTTTCTCTTTCTTTATGTCAGGTGGTCCATAGATTAAGCACTTTTCTCATTTAGGTACTACCAACGATATCATAGTATAGCTGGATTGCAATCTTCGAGATGTATGACACGGATGACGTAACATTGAATTCCATTTCAATAACCATTTTCATTTTCGATTAATCACAGGCCGGATTAAGGTTGTCTTTCATATTTGAAAAGTGTCCATACTTAGACCAATTAAGTCCTAAATCCTAATTTGATATGGTTCTTCAAAATGTTTTCTATTGATAAATATATTTTTTTCCGGTGGCAAAGAAGTTTAACACTCCAGTAGTCGCGCGTTCTACAGTTGTAGAACAGTCATGCATTTTTTGCTATTACATTGTGAATAGTGTACCGGAAATGCCCAAACTCGTAGTATTCTTCTATGACTAATTTGTGAACACAATCAGTGTCCCGGCTACAACCGGCGCGACTGCATGTGTTAGAAATTTCACGCCAAAAGGGAATTTCTACGATAGTAGAGCGCGCGAGCACTCGCGTAACATTTCTGACAACACTTTGTATTTGTGTTTGTGTTTATTTGGAAGGTATTATTGAGCTTTATTTTACATATTATATATAAATAAATAAATATTATACAAATAAATAAAATTGGAGTGTCTGTTTGTAATATTAAAATAACCGCTTTTTACTAAGTTCATTTGGATGTATACAGGGTACATATACCACAATAATATGTTTTACAATTTTTGTCTGTCTGTCTGTCTGTCTGTATATCTGTCTGTCTGTTTGTTACTGCTAATCTCTGAAATTGCTAATCTCTGAGGAGATGAGCGAATGAAGAAAGAAGACTGAAAAGATTCACGTACCAAAAATAGTTGATTTTTCTTATGATTCTCTAGAAGTCTGATATTATGTTCCTAATTAGTAAGAGAAACTATATTTTGTCGTTTTTAAATTTTTAATATAGTATATTTGGAAATGGGATAAGGCATTTCATTTATTTCTTTAATTTATCTTTTAAATTGTACAATCAATATTGTTCTACATATGTAGAGCGCGCGAGCACTGGCGTACCAAATAGGGGCGCGTGTACTGGAGTGTTAATATTGAAATAACATATTTTGTTAAAAGTTCTTCAAAAATATTTTTATGTAGTGAAAACTGATGTTTTATATAATTATTTTTGTGTATGGTCATAATGATTTTTTTATGCAGAATAAGTTAGTGCTTGACCACAAAACCACCTGATGGTAAGCGGTAATGAAGTCGTGGATGGTAAAGCACACTAACTTAGTAGAAGCCTATTCACTCTTGACTTAAAGAAAATGAAAATGAATCAATATTATTTATTAAGGTACATTTCTTTTATTTTAAGCACATCGCACTCATAAACAATTTGAACACAATCGAATTATATATCCTGGGACTATAGATAACATGGACACCATAGAAAAATGGTCATTCATTATGACGTTACTCATCTTCAGGTACTTCTTCGAAGATTGTAATCCAGTTATAGTATAATATCCTTGGAGCTATCCAGACCTGTCAAAATTGATAAAATGATTTGGCGCCATCTAGTTAAAACTTCTTTTTTGTTCTGAAAAAGAAATGTGCATTTTGTAAGACCTAAAATATTGTCTATGACAAAAAATATTTTAAACAACTGACGATAGATGGCTGTACCTGTACCATTCATGTTTGTGTGGTTCTGAACGAAATTGTATGAACAAATACAAGGGAGAATATTCATTAAAGTTTACTTTAAAGTTTACGTTAATGATATTAATCGTTTAATAAGGCACTAATATAACATGAATAGTAATAGTAATGATTTAGTAACTGAATTTCAGTTTACATTACATTGCCTTTAATATAATAAAGTTGATGAAAGACAGCAAGCACCTGTTGTCTTAGCAAAACATTCATGATAAATTGGTTGCCAAGGCTCACAAGCTCTTGTGCTTTAAATTTTAAATAGTTTTTAGATCCCATGTACCTTTAACTAGGTACTAGTGATAAAATGCAAAGCTGGACTATTTAAAATAATAAATTAAAATAAATATGCCTATTTTATGAGCAGTATTAGAGACGATTACCGTGGGTCCAAATATATATGAATTAAAAATATAACATATGGATAAGATACCTACCGATTAAACATTTTTTAATTTAAATTCCAAGAAGAAAAGTTCAAACAAATTCATGTAAACAACTTGCTTTTTGTATCCTTAGAGGAGGTGAGTATTGTGAGGTGAGAAAAAAAAACAAAACAAGACCATTCAGGACGTCCATTAAAATTCATTATTAAGAAATTATAGACATTTATTTAAAAAAATAGATATATTTTTTATTCGTTATCCTATTAAATTATTAGCTAGTTACAAAGACAATGTAATCAGATGTTTAACTGCTCGTTGACTACTTTGCACCGGTCCCTCGCCGCAGCGACGGCGCCGATGACCGCAGCGCGGAAACCTACAACAATAATCAATCGATTACTCTACATCGATAATGAGAACAACTCTGTTTAATATGTAGGTCGTACTTACCTACAAGTACATACCTAAGATTGGTGATAGGGAACTGATATTTATACTTTTTAACCGACTTCAAAAAAGGAGGAGGTATACCATTCGCCTGTATTTTTTTATGTTTGTTACCTAAGAACTTTCGAGTGGATGAAACGATTCTGATGATTCTTTTTTTTATCGAAAGCTGGTGCTTGTCTTATGGTCCCACTTATTCCCAATTCCCAGTCCCAATTTGAGCGAGATCTGACGAGTAGTTTTCGAGTAATCCATAATTTTGAAGTCGGTTATTTTTTGTCAAGAATTATTCATGTAACAAGCCGACAAACGATCTCATCAGCGCCACCTGGTGGTAAGTGGCCACAGTCGCCCAAGGATATCAATAACATCAAAGGTATCACCGATGCGTTGTCAACCTAGTGGACGCAGCTCGTCAGGCTATGCTATGAGTATCTAAACGCTCACTAATTCAATATCCCGGGCTTTACATAGCCGGGCTTTACATGCCATTGCATGGAAAAACGCAAATAATAAAACACTAAAAACAACCACGAACTGACTACAAAGTATTTATAGATATGTAACATAAAATTAATAAGTATCTCGGTCGGGTATCGAAATTGATCCCTTGCCGGGGGGAGTCCGGTAAGTCCGTCACTACGAATTACCCGCGTACCCAGTTTTTTGGCCCTAGCGGCCTGTACAGCTTCACGTGGATAGAGGGGTGAGCTTGGCGAGGCTCAGCAAAGGAGACAATTTTTGCGAAAACGGAGAACTAACTCACCATCTTCGAGAACTTAGGAGTTTGGACCTCGGGTTGGGGCATCGCTTGGAGGAGTACCTACATCTGGGCTTGACGGCCGCTCACTCGGGAATGCCGAATGAAAATAGAACCTCGTCGCCATGCGTGTAATGTGTGTATGTGGTGTTTTGTGAGGGAGGGTCTTGTCTGAGGGAAATTTTTGCGACTGTGATATCGTCTTTGGGATACTCTTGCACATGTCTTGGTTATTTTAACTCGTCACAGCGCAAGTGAGCAAGTGGGGCAAGAACTTTTACACAAACGATTACCATTTTTTTCTAAATGATATGTCCCTTCAGCGGTAGAGCCGGCCGGTGAGGTGACGTTGTCCTTCATGACAGCCGGGTGGCCGCCATTTTTCAACATGGCGGCGGACCCGAGCGTGGTTTGCGCGGCAAGCCGCAGCGCCAGGTCGCGCGGCAGGCCGCACCGCACCCCACCCTCTGCTAGCGCCTCGATCATCATGTACACCTGCAGGACAGGAAACAATAACGTTGTCAAAGGTGGCCTCACCCCATTAATGGCCCACTACTGAGCATGCGCATCTTTCCTCTTGAGGAGGCCTAGAACATACTCCACCACGCTGCTCGAGTGAGGATTGGTGGAGGCTATTCACAAATTTTGTATTTTATGAATATTTGCAAGACACATCTTCAGGTCTCGCTGTGGTGATCATCCACAAAACTGGCTCCAAAAATCTGTGTGAAATATACAAATCACGAGAACCACCTGCATTTAAAGTGTTTATCACCCACAAAGAGGATGTGGCGTTAAGCCCGATAATCAATATCCCATTTGGTAATCTTACATAAGCAGGTCCACTGCCGCTGAGTGCGGTGACGGCGTCCATCTGGTACTCGGGCACCTCCTCACAGGAGCCGACCGCCCGGAACAGCTCGGCCGCCAGCCGCGCGTCGTCAGGTGTCGCCCGGGCGCCCCGGGACAGCGCCGCCGCGCCCTCCTTCACCAGGGCTGGTGTGTTCGGCATCACGCGGATCACGCGGGCTTCGTGGGGAAGAACCTAAGGCAGTTAGGAAGATATAATCATCATGATTGGTTTGGCAGAATTATTAATCTTGACTATTTCTAAGGGTTTCGATAAATCTGATTTCCGATCCGGACAAAATAGTTGTATGCTCCATTTTATAGACGAGTTCTATTTGGTAAACAATTTTACAGTGTTTTGACGTGATACATCTTTACGCGAGGGGTAAACCTGATTTTAGACTTCGCGATCGTGGCGACGCATTTCGATGTTTCACATCTGTCAGCCGTCCCATGACAGCTGTTCTTTTTTTTAAATTATACTTTATAATTATAAAATTAAAAGTAAAAAAAACCCTCTGCTATGGTGCCAAGATAGTATATCAAATGTCTCGTCGGAAAAAATGGACTATACAAGTATTTGATCCGGATCTGATCCGGATGATGATTGTTTAATCTGTAGAAATGGTCAAGATTTTTTTTTGCCTAACCACGTCATAATGCTTTAAGGTATAAAGGTGTAAGAATCCGAGCGATCCTTAGGTTTGAACTTGAGATCACTAAGATCTACCCAACCAAAAGAGTTCCCGACTTCTGTTTTTTTCTTTTTTTATGGAAATAGCCAGCAAATGAGCTGACGATCCACCTGATGGTATTTTAAGTGGCTAACGCTATCGCCCATGAACATCAGCAACACCAAAGGCATCACTGATGCGTTGCCGGCCAAGAAAGAGAGAAGAAAAAGAAAGAAAGAACTGGCTCTCAAGCCCCCAGCCGGAACACGAGCTATCTAACTGGCTTCAACCCATTAATAGCCCACTACTGGGCACGGGTCTCTCTTCTAAAGGAGGCCTAAAGCATACGCCACCACGCTGCTCCAGTGAGGATTGGTGGAGGGGTTAGCAAAATGTTTTGCAATCAGTTGTAGAGATGGCAAGTGGACTGTGACGGGATTATAACATTTTCCTCAGCATTGCTATTCAAAACGAAACCGGGGAACCGTGAACTTATTTGTAAACAGATTCTTAAGATAAGTAAATGCTTGACCACGCTCCCACCTGATGGTAAGTGGGATGTGGTCCAGGATGGTGAGCGCACTAACTTAGTAAAAGCCTATTCACTCTTTTCTTGAAGACATCCACATCACAGGCGGGTGGGAACGCGGACGCAGTCCTAGGTCTATTTTATCTTGCCACACTGTTTTGTGTGCGTGCACTTTGAGAGCAAATATCAAAATACTTTACCCTTTCGATAGTCCCCGTTGAAACTCCCATAGCAACCGATATGAAGAGCTTGTTTTTCGCCGCCGCTAGATCTTTGATCTCCCTGAGAGCTGGTGCGACCACATCTGGCTTCACTGACACGATCACCACCTCTGACCGTTCTACTACAGATTTGTTTTCAAACAGCGCGGTCGCTCCCAAACCCTGAAATAATCAACCGATATCTTATGTTGAAAACTGGCCAAAATAGAAAAACAGAAAATTCTTGATTAAGAGGGTAGAAGAATAATTGGCGCTTCCAATTAGCGGGTCCAGTAGACTTTAAAAGGCTTCTGCATAGATAAATTTAAGTTGTGTTGAACTTAGGATCCTCGGTATCAATAAAGGCGTTAAAATGTATTTATGTAAAGTTATTTTTTCAGCTTTATAAAGAACTATGCGTGTTTACTCTGAGTATTAGGTGTGCATATACAATATTCACTTTGATAACAGCAATGATAAATATAGCACGGAGCACTCGTAGATAATGTAGGTCGGTGAAACAGTCGAGCCAAGGACTCATGACGCCGATGGTGAATTAGTAACATAAGTTGCTATTATATTCCATGATGTACGACGTATTGTACTTATACCACCTCATATTATGCTATTTACGCCACTGCAAGTCGCAATGCAGAAGTTTAAAGAAAAAGATAAGATTTTGACTACTAAATATGAATCACCTGCGGGGAAGGTCCCGGGTTTTATTTCCGGCTGGGACAAATATTGGGATGATATGGATAGTCCCTAGTTGCTGGGTTGTGCGAAACTCAGTGAAAGTACCTTACTAGGTCAGAATAGAGTGAACTTACTCTAAACGCTTCTGCACTCGCGACATCGGATGGATGACAGCTGGCCGTGATCTCTTCAGGTTTTGCTAGTCCTGGAACGTTAAAAAACATTTAAATTATAAACTTCATTAAAATTAACATTTTTGTAGAACTCGACGAAAAAGTCCAACGTTCGAGTTCAAAGAACAAATAAAAACGCATGGCAATCACCAACTATTCACTCAGATATGCAAAGGTTTATTTCTGCAATAATTAATGTAATTTTTACCTAGGCTAATTTTCACAATTCTTCCATCCATTCCTTTTAACGTGGTCCTGTGTTATTTCGGTCTACGCTTATTTTTCTTCTTGTACTGAACTTTATTACAGTTATTACTACAATTTCTTTAGCTTATTGTCTCAGTGTTTTCAGCCTTATTCCACATTTCTCTATTTCTATAGAGCTAGTCTTTTTCTCTATTGATTCATTGATCGGTCATCAAATGTTTCTTTCTAAAACAACTTTTCGTACGTCACTAATCAACAGAAGTGTTTTAACGTCGTCGTTCCAGTGACGAGTTTCTTTTCGAATTTAGAGTGAGAGTGTTTTACATTAATTTACCTGCCGATATGAATCCATTAGCTAACGCGAACGCCAGCCGGCCTCCGCCGATGAATCCAATCTTCATTGCTTCGCTGAGTGATACTGTAAATTATAAAACGAACAATGTTTCATACACCATATAAGGCTCATCTTCAGATAATCATCTCTAATCTAGAGTACACTTAAAGATAATACTTGATGATAGTCGTAGATCAGATCATCGTTGTAATATTGTGTATGTATTTAGCTTGATTAAATTTGTGACAATTCTGTTATATATCATCGAGTAAAGTTTATCAAATATTAGAGTTCAAGCAGGTCATGGATCACAGAATGAAATATGATGAGTTTGTGTTGAAACCTATAGTAATTAGAGTTTTTATATTTTCAGTATTCTTCCACTTATTTTTTTTTGATTTATGGATACCTAAGTGTTGATATTTCCTTTAAGTTGAATACCTATTCATACGATGTGCCCCCAAGAGCTTTACAGGGTTTAAGAAGGAATACAATGAAGACCAAAACCAAACTGAAAACATAGATGGAATGAATGAAACCATAAAGAAACATTATGAGCGGTTATATAAGGATGCGATAATTTAAAAATAGACAATGACATACGAGAAACTTACAGGATGACGCAACTCGGAATATTTGCCAGTAACGTGCGTCTTGTATGAAGCTAAGAAGCCGACTGCGGCTCGAGTCATCTGTTATCATTGTTATCAGATTTGGTCAACAAGGCATGTAGCTTGTCATGAATCAATACAAGATTTGGTGTTAACATCATATAAATAATATCAACACTAAATACAAACAAAACAACACATTTTCGTGAATAGCTGAGCTTATGTTGTTGGATTTATATTGTTAGAAGTGCGTTAATTACGCTACATTTTGCACTAACTAACTTTCAAATTTTAAAAGCATAAGTTCACGTCTTACTTAAATTACAGAGGTCTCAGAAAATGGAATTGAAAAACTCAATGGGGCAAATATATTTTGCATTTTAGCAACGATGGATTACCTAGCTTATATTGCATGCTCGATGTCATAAGCGCTTGGCGAATTTGGCGATGTAAAAAAAGGCTGTGGTGTGAAGTATTGGGAGGAATTAGTACCTACTTATTATCGAAATATTATGTTTTAATTTTTCACAGTTCACGAGCCAATCCTTCTGTAGGTCTTGTAGCACGCCTTATTAGTGATGTTTTTATAATTAATTGTACTTAAAACAACTAGACCTAAGAAAACTGTCAGAACTACATGGACGCAGAAGCACCCAACCCATCGTTTGTATCATCTTTCATCTCTGAAAAAAGCTACTGTAAAAATTGTCTATAGAATAGAGACAAATCCTATAAGTATACCTAATATAAATGAACGTCACATTTTGTTGTTTTATTTACCATCAACCTTGTGGACAATTGACGACACAAGAGTGCTAATAGATACACATAGTATACATACTATTAATTTATCGTGCAGTACCTACCGCTTACAGCATACGAATGCATTTAAAACTGATGCAACTTCAGATCATTAAAATAAATGATTCTTAATAGACTCTGTTCGCTGTTACTGCAATGTCTGCAATATGTAATACGCATTTGCAACATACAAAATATCTAATACTAAAGGATACCCGGCGTATGTTACTACGCAAATAAAATTGTATAGCAAAAGTCGGAAATCGAAAATGTGCATATTTTAGTGGTCTCAAACCATCTTCGCCTTTCAATGAAACCATTTTCGGGCATATTGGTTGGATGGTTTCATAGTGATCGAAGGTTTCAAAGTCTATTCATAGAGGACATCCGTACAAACGTTTTTTGTGTTTTATACATATAATATAGATTTACATCGTACGTATCTATTAGACATAATATCATGCAACTTAGTATGATTAGGATATTGTTTAAATACACATGAAAAGTACAATATTAGCAAGACCCATTACAATGGCCAAAAAAGTTTAGAAGTTAAAAGTGGCTTCTTTCTTTTTATGAGGCTTTATTGGAACATATTGTTTCTACTATGAGCACAATAACAATAATATTAGATTTTTGCCACAGAAGTGTGATTTGAGTTTTTAATTTTTTATTGTTACATTTTTGTTTCATTTAGTAGAAAAATTAATTTAAATGTATTTTAAATTCCGTAATTATATTAAGGTAGTTCTAAAATAAAGAGATTTCCTTACCAACTTCGTTAGATTTCCGCGGGTAATATTCGCATGCAATTATTTTGCTGCGATAAATATAATTGATACCAATAGCTAGAATTATTGATGGAGTAATTTTATTCATTATGTCCTTGCCGTACGTTCTCGTGCAATGACTACAACAATAATTTATTTTAACCAAATGCATACGAAAACCATATACCGGATAGCCCTTCAGAATAGTTGGGAGTGAGTCTGATTACGAAGTGAAGGATTTTGGGTTGGAGTTGGGAGTGTTGGGACTTCTGAGTTCGTGCCGATGAAGATATTTATTAATTTTTTCTATCTGGTAATTATTTGACAATAGAACCGATAAGCCGTATGCCATTCGCGCACTCCCTGGCCGAGAATCGAACTCGGCGCCGCGGCGTCGCGCGTCCTTTACCTATTGCTATGATAAATTGTGTACAATAAATTGTGACTACAACAATAATTTATTTTAACCAAATGCATACGAAAAACATATACCGGATAGCCCTTCAGAATAGTTGGGAGTGAGTCTGATTACGAAGTGAAGGATTTTGGGTTGGAGTTGGGAGTGTTGGGACTTCTGAGTTCGTGCCGATGAAGATATTTATTAATTTTTTCTATCTGGTAATTATTTGACAATAGAACCGATAAGCCGTATGCCATTCGCGCACTCCCTGGCCGAGAATCGAACTCGGCGCCGCGGCGTCGCGCGTCCTTTACCTATTGCTATGATAAATTGTGTACAATAAATTGTGACTACAACAATAATTTATTTTAACCAAATGCATACGAAAAACATATACCGGATAGCCCTTCAGAATAGTTGGGAGTGAGTCTGATTACGAAGTGAAGGATTTTGGGTTGGAGTTGGGAGTGTTGGGACTTCTGAGTTCGTGCCGATGAAGATATTTATTAATTTTTTCTATCTGGTAATTATTTGACAATAGAACCGATAAGCCGTATGCCATTCGCGCACTCCCTGGCCGAGAATCGAACTCGGCGCCGCGGCGTCGCGCGTCCTTTACCTATTGCTATGATAAATTGTGTAGTAGTGCCTAGCAGTTGTGAGAACTTTTGTATAAAATATACTTATCATTTTACAAACTTAAATGTATAGCACTTACAACCTAATTTATGATTTGGTCTATTAATAATTATTGATACTAGGGAGGTATGTAGGTATGTATTACGAATAGAATACCGTCGGCTTTCCTACAGTTATAGTAGAAAGTATTGTTAAATGGACGAGCTTAGATCGGAAGAATTTTGCAATATGTATTATGTATAGTTAGCCAGGACTACAACATGATGCATATTTAACTAGTGTTTACAATTATTATTAGCATCGTGGAAAATAAACAAGTATCATTTACAAGGCCTGCAACTCTGCCAGTGCCCCCTGATCTCACTTGACATCGGCGACGTGGCGATACCTATCCATATCTATCTAAGTATCTAGCTATCGTCGTGCGCACATTTCATTATGCTTAGATAACGTAGGTAGATACATCGAGTCAACTCGTGTTTGCTGTAAACAAAAACTAGAGGTTGTAAATTACTCTGATAAATGAACAATTATGTAATGCGTGATTGTGGTAGCTCAGTGGTTTGTGGATCTTCTTCATTGATTTACGGCTAGTGGTAAATCAATGATCTTCTTGCTAAATGTCTCAGGTTCGAATTCCAGTTGCATTACAAAGCGATCAACGCACTGAAAATTATAATTGTTGAACAAATCCTTATTGATCTTGGCAGTAGGTACTTGGCTTGATATAATTGTGTTAAGTCTTTCACGCAAAAACTACAGAACGGATTTTTATGAAATTTTGCAAACAGGTAGTAGGGTCGTTTCGCCTGTTCGCGTCCATTTAGTGCAGTTGGCAAGTTTGACGGCGATAATAAAAATGTCCCAGCACTAATTTCTATGAAAAATTTATGTAATGTATTCATTATATAGTCTATTTTAAGATTAACTTTCAGTTTTATTAGAAACATCTTGTGTTTTCTTTTTAAATAGATAAACTTCAGAATTAGGCGTTTTAACCACTTTGCGTCCACAAAATCCAAATTGCGTCCACCCGTGGACCATTTAGCGTCCAACAGCTTAGAAAAGGAATAAAGGGGTGAAATTTTGAATAATTTGTAAAGAAAGATTGTATCTTAATAATTTCTTTATTTAATAATATAAATATTAAAAAATCAACATTATTATCATTAAAAAAAGCACTTAAAAAAATAAAATAAAATCTTCTCAACATTGATTGTATCGATTTATTAATTTCTCGAATTTCATTTAACGCTTTCTTTAAATCTACTTCTGTGTATGTTCTTTAAAGCTTATTGCATAGCTTTTATCGCGGGCTTGAGCGCGGCGAGCGAATCAAGAAAAACCGTAACGAAATAAAAGGTTACACCGGCCACTTGCACTCAGTACTAGGATAGCAAAAACATGCAAGCAAGTGTGCCAAAATAAAGCTGGGGTATTAAATTTCTCATCGGATTTGTTCACCTAGTACCAATTAATTAAAGCGAGTACTAGGCGCACAGAAGTCTTCGAGGATGCGACATCAGTGATACTGTACAGGCCATGGTATAGTGCGGTCTTATTTACTCTTCGGTATTTTACATAAGGCACAACAGTGATGTCTATATTACGATCATGCACATTAGGTTATTATTGCTGTTTCTCTTGTCATGCCGATTAATATGCGGAGGAGCGACAGTGATAGAGTGAATCTATCACTGCCGCTCTGACAAGTTGTCAGAGCGCTCTGACATCACTTGTCAGAGCGGCAGTGATGGATTTGTTCTATCACTGTCGCTCTTCCGCATATTGATTGGCATGACGGGAGATATGGCAATAATAGCTTAATGTGCATGATCGTGATATTGACGTCCCTGTTGTGCCTATGCTAAATATCGAAGAGTGAATAAGATCGCACTGATGTCGCATCCTCTAAGACTTCTGTGCGCCTAGTACTCGTTTTAATTAATTGCTACTAGGTGAACAAATCCGATGAGAAATTTAATAACCCCAGCTTTATTTTGGCATACTTGCTTGCATTTTTTTGCTATCCTAGTACTGACTGCAAGTGGGGGGTATGAGGTTTTATTTTGCAACAAATGATATGCAATAGCTTTACCGCGGCAGTCCCCGAGTGCCACACGTTTTTTTCCCTTCTTCTTTCTTGTCTCCGAAGAACTCATCTTAAATGAAAAAAATAAGAATGAAAGAAATTACTCATTTCAATTAAAAAAATAGAATTATAAATACGTAGTCTTAATAAAAAAATGTACAATAATAATAAAAAATACATTTTAAATTATTTTTACAAGCAAGTATTTAACGAAAACTGTGGACGCAATTTGGTTTATTATTATCCCTTGTAGGTATAGTTTGCGTCCATTGCGGACGCAAAGTGGAAGTTTTGTAAAATTCGATATAGTAATCGCGTCCACCTTATTTTATTCATTAAATATAAAAAACATAAGGAAATTCATAATTAATATTATTCCTTTTTTCATCATAAAAGTGTAGAAACAGCTGTGTATCCTAAAATTCACATAAAACAATAAAAAACTTACCATCAAACGCACCGCTGCACACTAATTTTTATCTAAATATCCCGCCCATACGCGCTTCCTTGTTGAACAGCCGAGACTAACTATTTTTTCTAAACGGGATTGGTTTGACGCACAGAACTTTTGTCCATGTGTGCATGCCTCTTATACATTGAAGTATAAGCGGTAATGACTTTTCGTTTGATTGGTGTGTTAGTTGACTTATTTTCGAGGATTTTTAAAGGGAGATCCGCAAAATGGACGCGAATTGGGCGATGGACGCGAACAGGCGAACTTACCCTACTTATTATCGAAGATCGCTAGTCCATACATCCATACAAATAAATAAAATGCCATCAAAAACAAAACTTGTAAAAAAAAACAAGTCTCGCAACTCAGTTCTTCTACCGTAAAAAGTTGTGAGATCCATGTAATACCAAGTCGGTTAATTTATTCAGTTCCTACTTAAGGGTCCTTCTGTCTTAAGTTGTTACGTAATTAGCTAACCTAACAAGTAACAACATCTTATAGTGACCATATTATCAATATTAAAAATCTTTTATGTTTTAAATAAATAGATCGACTTGACCATCGCATGAAAACACAATGTACCTCACAAGTAATACCTACATATTGTATTAAATTTGATTGTTTAGTGCGATTGCCAAGTCAATCTATTTATTTAAAACATAAAAGATTTTTAATATTGATAATATGGTCACTATAAGATGTTGTTGCTTGTTAGGTTAGCTAATTACGTAACAACTTAAGACAGAAGGACCCTTAAGTAGGAACTGAATAAATTAACCGACTTGGTATTACATGGATCTCACAACTTTTTACGGTAGAAGAACTGAGTTGCGAGACTTGTTTTTTTTTTACAAGTTTTGTTTTTGATGGCATCTCATTTCTTTTTGTAGATAGTTCTACTTTTTTTCCTTTTACAAGTTACCTTTGAACTTAATTATATCTAGGTACCTATCTACATCTATTATTCCATTATATTATATACAAGTACACCGATTCATTCACTGCAAATGTTACTTTGTTATACAGGTACAGTAATTCATTAACTGCAAATGTAACTTTGTAATCCTATATATTTATATGGGATTACAAAGTTATTTATGCAGTTGATGTATCTAGAAAACTGGACCGAAATTGCAAAATATTTTAGTTTTCCCTTCATCTATACGCTAAACACTAATTGTGTTCCAAATTTGAAGCTTCTATGTCTGCTAGAAGTGCCTTAGAGTTTTGATGATCGGTCAGTCAGTCAGTGAGTGACGAAATTAAGAAACTTTGACTAGTTATAATTCTTAACCTACTGGTTCAAATTGAATGAAATTTGAAATATACCGTGTTTATACAATGCCTGCTTGGTTACTAAAAATTCAGGCTTCTAGCTTTATCCACAACGAAGTTATAGGGGGTCGAAAATGGCCTGAATTGCTTCGAGAAAAGGATGGTACGGCCGTGCCGCTTTTTTGCTCGACTTGGCGGGGGCACTGCCGTGCCCCCAGATTGGAGTGTCTGTTTGTAATATTAAAATAACCGCTTTTTACTAAGTGCACTTGGATTTACACACCGTACATATCAAAACAACATTTTTTTCAATTTTGGTATGTCTGTCTGTCTTCTGTCTGTCTGTTTGTTCCGGATAATCTCTGAAATGGCTGGACCGATTTTGACGGGACTTTCACTGGCAGATAGCTGATGTAACAAGGAGTAACTTAGGCTACTTTTATAAAAAAAAATCAGTAGTAATCTAGTTTGATAGGCGATACGAAGTTTGCCGGGTCAGCTAGTCCATAATTAAAACCGGGCAAGTGCGTGCCGCGCACTGTTGTTCCGAAGTAGTAAGTTTATCGACTATTAATTAACTATTTATGCTAACATAGCCGTTATAGTTTTCCTTGCAAATTCATAATATTATAATCTATTTTTGAGAATTTTTTCACTTGTCCAACTCCAACCGTTTAGCCGGCAGGGGGGGGAGGACACTTACCCTAACCAAAATTAGCACTTTAAAGCCAAATATTTCGCAAACAGACACCTAATTCCAAAAATGGTGTTAGAAGACCCATAACATTTTTGAAAGACCTTTTCAACAATATCCCACACTATAGGGTACACGATGAATAAAAAATTCATCCTCACGTTACCTATAAGGGAGGTACCCTGAATAAATATATTTTTCAATATTTTATTATACAATTCTGAAGTATTAATTAATGTGTATGTATAAGTATCCATGCCAAATTACAACCTTCTAGCACTAAGGGTCTCGCCGCTTTGCTTTGGACAGACGGACGGCCGATCAGACGGACGGAGGGACGGACATGACAAAACTATAAGGGTTCTGATTTTACTTCGAAATCCTAAAAAGACGTGAAACTACGATAAGTTACTAAGTTATTATGACTGACCGCAACGACGCGACGCGATGAGCAGCCAGGAAGGAAAGGGGATCCATATATTATCTATAGCTCGCAACACTTTAGGCCCTAAGTTTAGGGTATTGAAAACAGGCGTTTACAGAGGTAGCAGTTAGCATCACATGGAAACCAAATTGTAGATAAGGTTTACATGCTTACTTGACAAGTTTATCTATTCAATGGTTTCTGTAAATGTTAGCTTTACATTCATAAAATATTGTCAAAATATTTGATATAGAGTTAACGGTGCGGCGCGGCGGCGCGGCGGCGCGGTGGCGTTTTAAATCAAAACGTAGCGTAAGATAAAATTATCAACCATCCCCTCGCTTCTATTGTTTATATTATATACATACTAGCCGCCCCGACAGACTTCGTTCTGTCACAAGTTTTTTTTTTAATATTATTATTTTTGTATACTGTACTTTTCATAAAAAAATAAAAACAAAAATTTTTGTCAAAAAATAAAAAAAATAAAAAGGGGGCGGACCACCCTTAACATTTAGGGGGGATGAAAAATAGATGTTGTCCGATTCTCCACCCTAGCCGATATGCAGGCTAAGATTCAGGAAAATCGGTCGTACCGTTTCGGAGGAGTTCAACTTTTAACACCGTGACACGAGAATTTTATATAACAAAAGAACCCTCTCGATCACGTCAGCTTTCAAACAAACATAATCTGAAACCATCCATTTCGACGGGTCGACCGATTTTCGTGAATCTTTGCGTGCATATCGGCTAGGGTTGAGAATCGGACAACATCTATTTTTCATCCCCCTAACCCTAAAAATTTTTTGGCAGAACGTTTGCCCTGTCAGCTAGTAATCAAATATAATTAGCTTTTGTCACTCAGAAAATCAACAAATGAAAAAATGGGTTGAACTTTACATCGATAGCAAAACTATGTAAGTATCTAAATAAAGTTTAAAAAAAGGTAGCTTCACCTGTTCTATTACCTTACTTGTTTACAATTTGGAGATATCTGTACTGAAGCGATGTGTGATGACGAATGTGATACAGAGAAAATATAAACGTTATAAATAGGTAAAAATTTAGTTGTTGATGATGAATGGAGAATGAAATACATAATACATTAAGGACATGTGGCTGGCCGCTGGTGGTACTTGTATGATGGGTTGTTATCCTTCCTACTATGAGAACACCAATTTCACGACTAAGCAAAATCCTATTATTATGTAGTAGTATCTCGTTTTGTGTTAAAACGTATGTGTTGATGACTAAGATTAATATTGAAGGTTTGTACGTACAAATCTGTGGATATTTGCGACACGTGTAGTCTTTAGTTGGTGAAGAATATTTAAATTCCTGGCAACAAAATTAAGTCAACGGGAGTTAAGTATTATTTTTATAAATTCACTGTTAAAGCTATGCCATGCTATCCACAGGAGATATATAGGTATACAGGATATCACATAGCAAGTTTTATGATTTAATTTTATCTACCATTTTTTATTTATCTGCTTAAACTAATCATATATTTATCTTATGAAAAAAAAAGCAGCAAAGCAGCAACCCATAATTGTCCCACTGCTGGGCTCGGGGTCTCCTCTCACAACGTGAGGGGTACAGGCCATAGTCTACCACGCTAGCCAAGTGCGGATTGGTAGACTTCACACACCTTTGAGAACTTTATGGAGAACTCTCCGGTGTGCAGGTTTCCTCACGATGTTTTCCTTCACCGAAGCAAGTGATAATTAACTTGTAATACGCACATAGATAATATTTGAAAATTAGAGGTGCGTGCCAGGGTTTGAACTCGGGCCCCTCTGTTCGAGAGACCAACGTTCTTACCGTTATCTTATGAACAAAATTTAAAATCAAGCACCTTTCTTTATTATTAATTTAAATCGCCAAAATATATTTTTAACTATGGCAAAAGTAAATTTTACAAAGAACATTTTGAAAAATTTGAAATTTTCAAATATTTACTTTGGGTTTTCGGATATTAATTAACTTACGCGATTTTCGCAGATAATTTCCTTCACCACGAAATTTCGAAAGGTGTACCTATACGCTTATAGTATACGCTACCTAAAATATTAATACATAATAGGTACTTACATTTAATCATTGTGGTTGCTAAACCTCGCCTTCATAAACAAACAAAATCAATAACAAAAATACACGATTACACATTCATAATCAAAACTCAATTTGTATTAGTTTTAAGATAAATTCAATTAATAAAATTATTCAATGGAAATAATTATGTGATTTTATTTTATTTTATTGCATCATATATTTTTACGTCAACACGCACTTTGTACTTTAATGACAGTCACACATAATATGGTATGTTATTGTAGGGAGTGTCTGCGGTACTAAGCGCTTGCCAGCTACCAGCTACCACTGCCCTACAGATACGAGTGTGAGCAATACTCACTGATACCGATAGGGAAATATTAACACAAAACGACACGAGGAAAACGGTGGGTTCTGTGCGTTTTATTTATTGCTACCTACTGACACACATAGCTAAATTTCATTTGCTTTAAAGACGTGCAGACATAATTATTTTAATGCTATGACACGCACCCCCTATAGGGACTATATTTCTTACTTTTTCTTCTGTTTTCTTGGCTGGCAACGCGTTAGATACGCTTTTAATGACGCTGATAGCCACTTACCATCAGGTAGATCGTCAGCTGGTTTGCATCAATGTTTTAACCTATGCATAGGCTGAGCTCAGCCGTGAGTCGTGACCGAGGCCAATGCAGTAGCCTTTATTTAATTAATTAAAAATTAAGTTAATGAGCACCTGTAGGCCGTATCTCATAATTTTCATGGTGTTAAGGTAAGGTTCATTTTATTAGCTACCTCCCTTGTTTGGGGCCCAGTCTAGTTCCTGAAGATCTCGCGACTTGCTTGTTTCATAAATTTTTGTTCGGAAAACAATAAGTAAACTATAATAAACTGATAGATAAAATATGTTCTTCTTGCTCATCTTAGATCTTACTGGGATCTCATTTATACTATAATAAAATTCAAAGGGCAATTTTTCTGTACATTGAATATTTTTCCAAAATTTAGATTAAAGGGCACTTCAATAACGTGTTAGACCACCTACAAAAATATTTTTTTTTACCATTATTGTCTGTCTCTTTGAAAACTTAACGACCATATTAACTTTCTAATCTAATATACTTTACTAATAATATAACTGACAGTCTAGGGAGAGGGAGAGGGAGAGGAAGAGGGGGAGCGAGAGGGGAAGGGGAGGGAGAGGGAGAGCCGCCTCTCCCTCCCAAGTTGTTAGGCGGCACAAAGAGTGCCGGGTCAGCTAGTAAACTTATATTTTCTTTAATATAATCTTAAAAAAAGTAGATATCTCCAGCAATAGATACACAACAAGTCGTCCATTGATAAAGCGTTATCTGTCCACTTGGCCATCGTTTCAAATATATATTTTATTTACAAATGATTAAGTATACAGTCATTATCACATAGGCCATTAGCTGTTGTCGATAGCGATGTTTACGGAGGCACAGCTCGTATTATAAAAATACAAACGTAGAAAAGCGGTTTTATTAGTAACCCTTCCTTATTTCTTTTTATTCGGCGAACATTTTATAACGGTGCGCCACTTTTGCAAGTTTAAGGATCAGGGCCCTTCAACAATTTTGGTACATGACAACAACAACAACAAAACTCTTTATTGTGCACAAATATACAGTAATGACTTAAATTAATAGATAAAACAACAGGCAGTAGGTAAGTCTATTACCCGAATCTAATCATAAATATCGTAATTTAAGAGTGGGTGGAACCGCCATGATACCAGTAGGTATTGGAGTGATAACGTTGATAATAATGTTGGTTGAATATTCAATCTGAGTAGGCTCTTATTTAAATAAATCTATTTTTAAAATTAGGTTGTTACATTAACGATTTACTACAAGCGGCTTTTTTACACACCGAAGTTAAAAAATATGCAGTTGTAGGTACGTAGGTACCTGACTACCTGTTAATCCTTATAGGGTGTAGTTGTTCAGTATTACTTTTAACAACATTCTGAATTACTGGGCTTGTTTCTTTCAGTTTTAGTTTTTTATTATTTTGTACATATTTTAAATGTTATAGCTCTGTAAATACACTTTAGACATTTTCATTCTTTCACATTCAGTAATTTTTTCTTACCAAAAGAATTAAACAAACAGTGGCGTAGCGTGAGGGGGGCATGGCCCCGGGCAACACATGAAGAGAGGGCGGCAAGCCACTCGATTTTTTAATAAAAAAATATATCTTAAAATTAATTATTTAAATAAATTATTTTAATTTAAATTTTTAATTTCATATGAAAAGTGCATTTTTAATTCATATTTTTTTTAATAATATGGGGACGGCCAAATTCATTGGGGGCGGCAAATTTTCGGTCAGCCCTGGCGAAAACCCACGCTACGCCACTGCTTACAAATACACAATATTAAATATACATGGAAATACAATATGAATATAAATTATAAAATAATAATCATTCAAGTATTATTACTAGCGTAATACTCAATAATGTAATTATTAATAGCGTAATGTCATTGTACTTGAATGATAATAACACATAACACTAACCAAAAAGACAAAAGTTAGGTATACAAAACAAAATTCGAAATTGAATTCGTATTTTATATAGACTGTACCAGCCATCTCTCGGAAAATAAGTGAACTATTTTCATACATACATGAACCATGGACAACTTTTGGGTCTCACTGAAAAATGGAGATTGGGTGGAGTATATACATAGATTACCCCCAATAGATTCCGCATTAGTGAATATTTCTTAGACTTCAAAGTCACAATTTGGCGGAAGGTGCGGTTTGCGGGGTACGAAACAGATGCGCTGTGATTGGATATTTATAATTCAAACTTGGAATTTACCGAGCTCAACACTGTCCATAGTGACTGAGTATGTATGATCGATAAATCGTACGATCAATGTTTGTGATTATCATTATTTACTTTCATCACATTTATAATGAATAACAATACAATATAAATATCGATACTTTTAATAATATAATATTAACAGTGTTTATATTATACAATGTCCGATTAGATAAATCAAATATACAATGCTATTCGCGGCTAATTAAATTAAAATAATAACATAACTGTTCGTAGTAGGACTGCTTCTTAGCTTCATGAACTTAAAAACTATATTTTTGGGTTTTTAAGACATCATTTTTAGGAATTATTTTTATTACAAACTAGTTGACCCGACAGATGCTGTCATATCTAAATTTCATTAGGTTTGTTACTTTTCCTTTCGGGTGTATATCATTTTCATCACACTGATGTTTTTTCTGCTACGGTTTCAAAATTTCGATGTTTGTCATTTCATATTATTATTATTTTATTGTTTGGCTAATCCCTTAACTTCCAAATGAAGTAAAACAAACCATAATTTACTATAGTAATTCCTAATCACAATTTATTACTTTTGTTATAACAGCATTCCAATATTTCTAACTGTTAACTGGACCCTTATTAATGTACCACATGAAGAACTTCAGACCTCTAGTTTTATTACATTTTTATTTTACTTTAAATTCTCATTACAGTGAATAACTTTTGCTTAGTAGGCAAAATGGTATAAAAAAAGGAAAGAAAAGAAAAATAATTATAATTATAATACGAAAATATGTATAACATATCGAGTTAAGTATATATAATATGTACCTATCTACCTACCTGATATTCGCGCAAATAATAATAAATAATAATATAATCAACATTTAGCTGATTTTCCACATAATTTCTCCATAACTATAGGAAAGCACACGAATTTGAAAGTTTCCATACAATAACATTTTTACTTTTTATACTTAGACAAAGTAAATGTATTCTATTCTTTTCTATTCTATTCTCGATAAGAAGTATAAGACCCATAACAAAACTGGCAAGTATAACTACATATATAAATAAATAAATAAATTGTGTTTTTGTAATTGTGACGTGAATTGTGAATATAATGTAATTAATAAGTAAATTTTATATAATGTGTATGACATGTTTTAATTTAATCTATTGTAATTTAATTTTTACTTATTTAATGTAATTTAATTTAATTTAATTTAATATGTTATGAATGAATTGAATGAATTAATTGGTTTGAAATTGTAATGATATGATCCTTAGATGGTTGAATTAAATGAATTATTATTATTATTATTATTATAACTATGATACAACTGAATCCATCAACTGTCATCTGAAAAGTGTGTTGAACAAACGACACTGTATTTGGTAGGAAACCATCCCTGTCCACGGTGTATTGATTCTTTCCATTTTTCCTTCCTCTCGGGGCATCTAGGAAATCTATAAAACCATTACCACAATGTTTTTTCATATAATAAATAATGTTATCCTTGACTACAGCAACCAGTGTTGCCAATTAAAATTTTTGGAAGGCCGTGTACATTAGATAAAAAAGCCGTGTTTCTATGGAACTGTGGGCCGTGTCCACAGCTGCCAATATATTATGCTATCCAATTATGCCAATATATACCATCGGTTCAGCCCTCGGACTAAAAAAAAAAAAAAGGTCGTGGGCAGTGAATTTGATGTCCACAAAACAAGGAACACTTTTCATATTAGCCTATTGGCGCTGTTTTAAGGGTTTTACATTCGTTAAATGTCTGCAGAAATAATAAATAACAAAAAGATCGTAGAATTTGCGAAAAGCCGTAGAATTTGCTACGGCCCTAGGGTTCGGGCCGTAGACCGTAGATTTTGTGATTTTTTGGCCTGAAAGCCGTAGAACACGGTAATTGCCGTAGCATTGGCAACACTGACAGCAACCTTTGTCCCACTTGTAACCTGTTAAAAATTATCGATTTCATAGCAATATCCTCAAAATGAATATCGATACGTCTTTAAAATGAAAAGTTCACTTCCCTAGTATTGTCTTTAGTCAGAAACAAGATAACTATTTTGAATTAGGAATGAATTTTTTACAAAATGTCACTCTCAAAACCAGCTTAAGTTGAACTCTGCTTCATTATAAGAAAATTTGTAAAATAAATATGAATTACTAACTTATTAAATGATATGGCATCTTTTGGGTAACTGTTTTTTCGAACTGATTTTCCATACCATTTAACACTACAATAAGCCATGGTTTCATCAGCAAATTCTTTTTTGAAATTAATTAAATTCTGAAAGATCCGCGTGTGTACGGGTCGAAGGTCTTGGTCGATACTAATGTCGTGAATGCTAGTATAGCTTTATGTGCATAGCAAAAGCACTTCTATGTTGCCGCGCGTCAGTTGCCTTGTATGCGGTATCTTTTGGGGGTAATCTATGAGTATATAGAATTGGCTCTATGGTTCGAATCGCCATGGTTTGATAGGGCAGTGTTGCCAGGAACCACATAACTACGGTAGGTCTACCGTATTCAGCTCCGATTTACCGTCTACCGTAATGATGTAATTACAGTGTCAAAAAGCGGCCAAGTGCGAGTCGGACTCGCCCATGAAGTGTTCCATAGCAGCAAGTAACATAATATAAAAGTTCTTGTAGTTCGTTGTAACTTTAATTTAATTTTTTAATTTTTAATTTTTTTGCGGTTTACGATTTATGACGTATTAAAAAAAAACTACTTACTAGATCTCATTCAAACCAATTTTCGTTGGAAGTTTGCTTGGTAATGTATATCATATATTTTTTTTAGTTTTATCATTCCCTTATTTTAGAAGTTACAGGGGGGGGGACACACATTTTACCACTTTGGAAGTGTCTCTCGCGCAAACTATTCAGTTTAGAAAAAAATGATATTAGAAACCTCAATATCATTTTTGAAGACCTATCCAAAGATACCCCACACGTATGGGTTTGATGAAAAAAACATTTTTGAGTTTCAGTTCTAAGTATGGGGAACCCCCAAAATTTATTGTTTTTTTTTTCTATTTTTGTGTGAAAATCTTAATGCGGTTCACAGAATACATCTACTTACCAAGTTTCAATGGTATATCTCTTATAGTTTCGGAAAAAAGTGGCTGTGACATACGGACGGACAGACAGACAGACAGACAGACAGACAGACAGACAGACAGACATGACGAATCCATAAGGGTTCCGTTTTTGCCATTCGGCTGCGGAACCCTAAAAACTATCGTAAGTTAGACAAGACATATTTGCAGGCAAATTTTCTACATTAATTTAATATAACACACAAAAAACCTTTTTATTTAAATAAGCAATATTCCGTAACTTATGGCAACATCTGATTTACATCAAGAGAATTAAATACAATACATTCCGAATATCCCATCATAGATGTTGTATCATTAGATTCAGCCACGGCATGGCCGCACATGAGACAAAGGATTTACGTTTCTGAGGTTATTTTAAAAGAAATGTAAAGGTGCTCCCTCACCGGGAGCATTCACGTGTAATGTAACATTATAGATTCGTCTTTGAGCATTACATTACAATACTACCTCCCTGACTGACGAGCATTCGCGTGTAATGTAACATTATAGATTCGACTTTGAGCATTACATTACAATACTACCTCCCTGACTGACGAGCATTTGCGTGTAATGTAACATTATACGGGAAGCGGAGCGCATTGATGTTACAAGTTGTATCAAGATATTACACATTGTATCATTACAAGGTGCGCATTGTAATGCTCGGTTTTCCTCCTTCACTGATGTAATGCTCAAATCTGTAACGTTACATTACAGGCGAATGCTCCCGGTGAGGGAGCACCTTTACAAGCAGCCCGGTATCTCTATAAAGTCTATGATCCAGATGGAGTAATGTATCCATGGCTGCGGTCATAAGCAAACGTCATGTCTATGTCATACGTCAAAAATGTTTGACAGTTGGAGAATATTTGACATTTGACATAGGGCAGTCACTTCGTTTTGTTTTCTTTTATTCATTTCCTTTCTTCATTCGCGTTGGCGCTCAATGCGTTATACTTGTGTGCTGCGACGCGCAATGCTGCTGTGATCGCCGGTTGTCTGTGGGAGTGCTCGCTCGAACGTATCGAAATCAGTGGCTAAGTAATTAATGTCCAGTGTTTTATAGAAATTATAATATTTTCTCGCATGACAGTGAATAAAGTAAGCTTTTAATATGGCGTTGGAGGGTGTGAAAAGTGAAAAAAGTGAGGAAAACAATGGCAATGTAGCAGACGGCAAGGCGAACGGGATCGACAACAGAAGTAAACAGGTATGTTGCTATAACATTTTTGCGAGATTTTCGCATAAAGTAACAAAAACTATGGGACATATGAGTAATTGATTCAGTATTAAAGCACGTTGTTTTGGCTTTATTATATAGACCGCAGAAAAGTGAGTTTTCGCGCAGCTCGAGTACATGCTGTATTGCGGGCGGGACCCGCCACTCGCGGCACTCGCCAGGTTGCCAGGTCGCCAGGGACCCAGTTGAACTAGATGTCAACGGGGATATGACCTATTTTGGCTTAATGTTTACCTCCATATACGATGTTAGGCTTAGCACGAAATCTTGAGTGTTTACTTATCGGAAAAGTTCGTTAATCCACTATATTTCACTATTGTATTATGTAATGTAAATATCTCGTATTCTGTGAACATAATGCTGTATTTAATGCTGAAAACATCTCATCTAATGCCTAAACTACTTTATCTATTTTACTGCTTCGGTTTCGGTTTACGCCAACTATTTAGAAATGTCTTTAACATGTATCATGTCACCTGTAATAGAGAATTAATAATATTGTTATAGTTTTATTTATAATTTGAATTTTACCAAAAAGTAACTTACTTCAAAAAAGAAGTCGTCGAAAAACCTTTATGTATAGCTATAATATTTAAATAGTTCCCTCAATACTTTATGCATTTCATCATCAGAAAAATAGGAAAAAATATGCGGCCAATTTGGAAGCATATCCTATAAAATAAAACAAAAATCATCCAAATTGGTTGTTAAATGACAGAGTACTTCACTACCAAATATAAAAAATATAAATAAATAAATGACCCCTTAACACACTCACCCCTGCAGTAGGTTTTTACCTGTGTCACGATGGCATGGAAGACACATAACACATCGTAATAACACCCATGACCTGAGTACAAATATTTGTGTCACATAAATATCTGCCCCGGCCGGGAATCGAATCTGGGACCCCTTGCATTGCAGCAGGGTCGCTACCAACTAGGTTACAGGGTCGTCGTATGTTTATGCTTCGACAGAGTTCTGAAGTACCAAATATAAAAAAAGTACAGACTGAGAACCTTCTCTATTTTTTTTTTGAAGTTGATTAATTTTTTTTTATTATAAGTAATTAAGAACAACTAAATATTGTGTATAGGTAAACAGTAAATTAATAAAATCATAACATTAGTGAGAATTTTGAAATAAAGTACCTATGTACTTTTGGGTAAGTAAAATAATATATAAGTACTCAATAAGTACTGTACTTGTACTGTGACTAAATACTGTGAGGAGTGTGAAAAAGGCCAGTTCAATTGACCTAGTCTAGTGACATAATTGGCCGCTTGGCATCTATTAAGGATCTTATCCATGGCAAATTGTTATGTGGTCAGAAAATTATGTCCTGTCATATTATAGTACGAGTATCTACTATAAAACATACACTCAAACATTATGATTACTTGCGTTATTTCACTCAAGAAAAAACATTCTGTCATATCAATATGATAAATATCTGCCCCAACAAGGAACAGAACTTGGGACTTCGGCAATTAAAGTCGCCGCTCAAGGAGAGACCGGTGCTCAGTAGTTAGCCATTAATGGGTTGAAGCCGGCCAGTTCAGCTAATCAAAGTTGTTGCCAACTGAACTCGCAGAGTTTTTATTTTATCAGTTGAGTGAGAAACATTGATTAATCATTATTTGCATGCTCATACGCCAGCACTAAACTCTCAGTGTCGCCATTTATATTACTAGTCTATTATAAGCCATATATCTGCAATCATAACATAATGCAGCATTGCAAAATGGTAACGTTTTTATTGACATGACAGCATCCACAGTGTTTGCCAGTATTTGTGGGATTGGCAGACCTTGTCATTGTATCTATGGTTGAGGTAACTATGTAATTTATTGTTGTAAAATGTCTGTATACAAAATATTGTTTACATAGTATAAGTTATGTTATTTTAATGGATTTCTAGATAAAATAATATTTTTGGTGAACATTAAGTCTTATCTGTGTTTGATCGAAAATAAGCTTGCATGTAAGTAATATTATAAAAAACTTTACATAAGGGGATATCCAAACTCATCATGTGACCGAAGAAGCAACCAGTTCCGTACAAGCTAGTGATACTTTTTTTGTAATAAACATACCGATGTATTTTTATAAGATGTGCTGAGGAGTTTCTTTACGGCTTTTCTTCTCCTCCATGACAAAGCACCTTTGCGAAAAGCTGGTTGATTAAAAAAATGACGTGCATAAGTGTATTTGAATTTGATTTTGAGTGATTTTGAATTTGAATTTGAACTATCAGGCCATCAATGCCTCCAATACACAAAGTACTCAGGGAACATGTTAGCTTTACCTGTGGCTCTAGATAGTGAGTGAGATGGTGCTGTGATTCCGCCCAAAGTTGAGTGGTGCCAAACCACAGGGCCATAGTGTGTGGATGGCTAGTTACCTTCCAAATCTCTGATGGAGTTGCAAACTAAAGGACAATGCGTAAGTAGCGGGCTTTTTCCCGTACGTGCCACGTCCCGTACGGGATTCCGCTGCGTATACAAATGTATACGAATACATTTTCTATGAAACGATGTTTCCAAAACTTCACGTCCCGTCCCGTACGGGATAAAATCCGTTACGTATGCATTGGCCTTTAGACTGTAGTTATATCCAACTTACGCCCCAACTCAGAGTCACTAACGGTTACTTTAATCGCTCCTTAATAAAGAATCACCATACTTGTGTACTAAGGAGCGATTTAAGTAACCATTAGTGAGTCTGAGGTGGGGCGTTAGATTGTCCAATGAAATCCATCTTTAGAGCAACACGGAAGAGTAGGCTAATTTTTCTGCTAATAAACGATCAGGCAGGCCATCTGAAGGGTTTAAGTCGCATAACATCCCACTCGCAAAAGGTCCCGTTCTTAAAACGTCCCTTTCGTGGTCACAATACTAATAATGGCATCCGAATACTGTCAGGTTGCCGGCCGAAAGACGCAGTTAATCTGCTTGAAACCTTCATGCTAAAAACATGATACGCTTCGTTATTCAAGGAGTTATACTTCCAACTGAAGGATTCTTAGGTCATTTCCTTGTCTCCCCATTGTTGAACAGGGCGCATCCTGACCAGAGGCAGTTGGCTTGTACAAAAAGATCAAGCGCCTTACAAGATTATTAAAATTTATAGGTATCAAAACAAAAGTAATTGTAAGTAAAATATTGATTTAATTTTAAAGTCATACTGACACAACATAATACCCGCCCCGGTCGACATTCTTGATGTTATGCACACTCACAGCATGTACGATATAAATATAGGGTTGGCTTAAAAAGTATGTCAGGTTATGCGTACTCGGGCCCCGGTCGGTTATGCAATCAAAGCAAGTTAAAAATCCCACGTTGTACGTCGTGTTGTTATTAATTTTTTTTTAATTATAGATATGTGGCAAATAACCATGCTAATTAACCTAGGTATTACCGTGCCTATGCTGTGAAAAGCATTTTTTAAGGAATTTAAAAACACGCAAGCACAGCCAGCAGACAGCCGACATCAAAAATGTCTAATGTTGTCCTTTTGTGGTTGAAACTGGACCCAACATAATGATGTTGGGTCGTTAAAAAGTTTCGTACGGAAAGTACCTAATTGCTTGTTTCATTATGGAGCTTGCCTGCAATCGTCAAATGAAGCGCCATGGACAGTAGGCCTAAGAGAGCTTTACCTTCCATCTATTGTGAGATGCAAGCAATGGAAGTTTTACAAATAACTCATGAAACAAAACACGAACGCACCTCTATGTGAGCGCCTCCGTGGTGCTGGTCCATACATACTACATAGCACGAGTACATATATGGTCTGTTTGTTTGGAGCGTGATTTTAACGCCAAGGGTTGGGATTACGGGTGTATACAGAAAAATGTTCTTTTGTGTGTGTTTTTTACGCGTCAACCATTTGTTACGAGCCTTGAAGTTCATTAACCTTTACTGTTGGGATTTTTTTATTTGAAATAACACGTTTGCCTTATTCAAGTTTTATCTTGTTAATGCCTAAACGATATGGGCTCGAAAGGACCAAAAATCCGAACCAAACAGAAAAATATTGGACAAAGTACAGGGGTAGAATCTGGTGCAGATTATTGGATATTTTGATGGGTCGAAATATAAGCAAACAATAAATATCGTGAGTACCCATCTCATAGTAAAGAACGCAAGTAGAAAGTCGACTTACCCATGCACTCTTCAATCTGTCTTCAACTTTAACTAAATGAATATGATGCGAAACTAAGTAGTGCCTCGTTGAGACTACTTAAACTTCATTGTTACTTAAAACACTTTATTTACTTTATTGTTATAGTGTTTACAAATTAGTTGTAAATCGGCAAGAGTTGTCTGTACGTAATTGATTAGACTGGGAGGGTTTTCAGCAACAAGAATATGTAATTACGTGGCAGTAGCCACTCTGCGACGTAACGAGTCGAATAAGCACCTCTTTAAGTTTATTACGTGATCAGAAATCCTAAATTGGCCTCTCCAGCTACTCGGCTTTGTACTTATATGTACGGATTTCCAGTCCGGTTTGTGGATTTTGGAATTTTAAAGTGCTAAAATGCAGGTTAAAAACAAAAGTTGGATTCCAAAAATATTTAAAAACGGCAACTTTTCGAACTGTTTTAAGAATTTGGGAGTTCTTTCTTTTAGCCCATACCTCCGATTGATGTGAAGTGAAATTGTACCAAGAAATTATGCGGAACGAATTTCGCATTTTTCTCCCAAACTCCGGGCTCTACAAGAAAAATACATAAAATGTCAATATTTCAATGGTCTACAACTTTTGTGGGAAACATTTTTCTGTAAAATCAATACTTTGCCAAATAAACGTGATAAACAAAATCATATTTTTTTCAAAGTGACCTTGAAAATTAAATATGCGGGTGTTTCGTCTGTGATATACGTTTTTAGCGCGTTGAAATACATAGGTATACCAAAATGCAGATCAATCGGGGGTATGGGCTAAACGGAAGTTTATCCAAAAATACATTTAGCTTTTATGTCTTTAGATATGCTTCTGTCGTGAGTAGATAGCGACAATCGACCTCAACGGCCTGTAAACGCTCAGATTGACAACAGTTAGGTCTAGAACGTAACCTTTATCGCTCGTTTTATTGGGCCATAAACGATTTACACGAGGACATTAAGGTATAACGTTCTACATATTCAAGTAGGTAGCGAAGAAAATTTTTGCGCTGCGACTTGAGGTCCGGTGGGCCGCAACTATTAATAAGCCACGGAACACTAATAAAACACTCCATACTAGTCCATACTGTTTAGGCAATTATGAGCACATGCATGCATAATTGCATAGTCCTTACGGTGTCTTTTTATCATAATTGTATTTTAAAATTAAGGCTGACATAAAATAAAAAGAATTTAAAAGACAAACAGGTAGTACATAATCAAAACAAATTTCTGATTACTGTTATTTGTTTTATAGCTAACGAGTAACCGCCCTCGCTTTGCTTCGGTTTTCTTATTTTTATACACCTTGGGTTACATTATTGGAGTTTTATTAAGGATCCCTAATTTTTTTGAAAATGTAATAGCCTATGTCAGGCGGGGATAGTGTAGCTTCCCAACAGTGAAACAATTTTTCAATTCGGAGGCTATTCAATGCAAACAAAACATGAAATCTTTCCTCTTTATAATATTATTATACATTTAAATTAATATTTCAATAAAAAGTACCACCAAGATTGTTTACCAAATAAGTCGTCTAAAAACAGGACTATACATATATCTAGTCTAGCCATAAATACTGTTACAAACACTTCACTAAATATATTTTTTTGGAATTAAGATATCTGTAAATTGATTATATAAAAACAAAGGTAGTTAAATGTTAATTAAAGTTTTGTTTAGGTTATTCAAAATACCCTCCCTGGTTTTGAATGTAGGGCCTGAACCTCTTAGGCCAGTCGTCAATCGTAGCATGTACAATGTTCGTATCTATATCAGCCACTGCTTTAATCATGGATGCTTTCAGAAACTTCAAATTTTGGTGAGATTTAGCGCATGCTTTCTGTTTCCATTGTTGCCATATTTTGTTTCCAACTGATGTAAGTCTGTGCTTTAAGAGGGCCTCTCGTTGTGCCCTATAAAGTAAATTTTATGACCAATCAGCCAGTTTTGTATCCTGCTTTCTGATGATCTGGCGCTGAATCTTATTGGAATACTTATTGTGGATTTTCGATAATTTTTTGAAGAGGATGTTCCACAACCTTTGCAAGGACAGTATTTTGATACTCAAAAATACTGGGCTTCACTTCTTTTTCACAGAGAAATATCACAGATGAGCCCGAATATGAGACTCCAAGTCAAACCATGATTGACGCAGGATAATGCCCACGCTGGATTATTGGCATACGCCTGGTTGCTTCTTTGTTTACGTGGGCATAATATTTTATCACTTTGTTTTTTGTAACTTTCTTCAATGCCAAAAATTTTTTCGTTTGAAATAAGAATTTGGCGGTTTTTTTTCTCGCGTACCTTCTTAACAAAGCTGGTCATCTCTCGAGCCTTAATTTTTTTGGAGGTTCATTACGGAAATTCCCTGTGTGTCGTCGATAAGCTCTGGGTACAAGGTCTTCATTTAACATTCATTTGATGGTAGTTTTTCTTAACCCTACCTGAAGAGCTAAAATTTTTTGCTTCCGGACGGGAATTCGTTTAATTCGCGCCTGTACCTCTTTGGTGATCGCTGGCGTTCTAACCGTGCAAGGTTGGGCGCTTCTTCTACGGTTTTCGAAGCTCGAAATTTCAGGGAATCATTTGATAGTACGATAAAAAAAAATCCATGAGTTATTTTTCAAATTTTCAGCAATTTAAAAACCTCAAGCTGCATAGCTGTAGTGGTGCAACTTAATAACCCGTGTGTGTCTTATTTTAACGTCCACTCATTTTTTATTAAATGACACAATATCAATTATTTCTTTATTTTAAGATAGTGCAAAATTTCCTCATTCGTAATCAATCGCAACATTTCTCGCTAGTATTCGGTACTTAAATTAAACAAGGCTGTAACAGTATATCTGGCAAGACTATGTATGTATATACATGTGACCATGTGCCTGCATACAAATTTTCCAGGTTGCTGTGACAGCTACTACAGTCACATGAATATGTCCGGATCTTGTATAATGTGTCAATGGCCGAATAAAGTGAAACACGGCCACGACCGCAGCCCCTGCCGGAGAGCGGGGCTCCCCTCCCTCCCGGTCTGACCGGTCAATATGGACGTGACATACTTTGGTCATCAATTCATCACAACGTTAAAAGTACCCTTTATTGCAAAGGTACGTCTGTGGTACAGGGTATTGTGCGATATCCTGGATTATAAAGATGATATAGTAGAAATTTAAATGTTGTTCTTATATTTGGAGATGTCCTCTAAATGTTCGATTACCCAGGATTAGAACAGCCAACCCTCAAATTTTTGATAAAATTTAAGGGTTGGCGTCAAAAACGTAAGATAACTTGATAGTTATCTTACGTTTTTGACATTCAATCTCTTTGGTTAAAAAAAGGAAATATTGTGAGGAATTCATAATGTTCTGTAAGTTCTCAAAGATCACTAAAATGAAAAATCCAATATAAAGTCCATTGATGAATCTTATGTACACTTCTTCTGCGGACAGTTCTGTTATAGGATGTTAAAATGTTAACACAATCCAATATTTATTATGTCAAAAAGTTCCTATTCTGAGCGCCAGTTTCTTCACCATGACATGTAAATTCTATTGAGTATTCTAAAGCCTCTGCAGGTGTAAACCAATGATAATAAGATGTATCTGTACACTAGCGTGCCGACGATGAAGAGCGTAAGAACAGGCAATTGACCGTTCTGCTCGTAGTCGCTCTGTCAATACAAGACGATACGCACGCTTTTGTTGTTGTCAGAAGTGCTTGACATTTGACATACAGCGTTAAAATGCCTTCGTGTATTATACCAATGTGATTGATGATTTGTGATGAAACAAAATTTAAATGTATGTGTGTTGTAGCTTTTCGGAACAGATTTTTTGGTTGATTTGTAACGACATAACGAATCTATATTCTGTAAATATCAGTGGTGTAAACCGACATGGCACACAGGTCACAGCTAGTCACAGGTAGCCACAGTCAGAGACGTCACAGTAACACGGCCTTGATAACTTCCGATCCTCGTGATTTGTGCGTGATGCGAAGCTCGTTGTATAATAAAATGTTAAATATACATGACATACTACGCGCAGTCTATTTACGTCGAGTTGGTATTTACAATATAAAAAAAAGGTTTGTACGGATGTCCTTCATAGACTCTGAAACCATGCAACCGATATGCCTCAGAATGGTTTCATTTCAAAGACAACAAGGTGGTCTGAGACCAATAAAACAATATATTGGGCACATTCGGTCCATTGATAAAGTCGATTTTCCACTTTTCTCATGCAACAATTTGAAGATGTAAAGATGGCGCATCAACGTCAAGTACTTCAACGTCAACACGAAAACACTGATCTGTCATTCTCATCATCACAAAAGTTTTACGCATAGCGGAATACGCCGGGTATCCACTAGTAGTTAAGATACGTAAAGTGCGCTATATCGTAGTATGCATCTACCATTCGAACTGGATTTACCGGAAAACTGAGATTTAACAATTAGGTATATGGTGTACAGCGTTTTCTGTCTTTGAGGAATATGAGATTACAGGTGCCAGATAAGTTTCCAATCAATACAATATTCATCAAATCAATCAACATATTCTCAAATTTGTTTCATAGCTCTTTTTTTGGATTTTTTCCTACTCAGAGTTACCGACAGTACTTCCAGCTATAGGTACATATATCAAAATCATGTGGTGGGCAAGGAGCAAATAAACCTTTTTATGGTAAGTCAAGGGACAGTAAGGCACAGTCGCTCTTGGATTTGTATTAACATTATTGAAATAGCAAGAAAACTTGTGTTTAAACTTTAAATAAAGAAGAACAACATGGCACCAAAGAAAAATAATACGCGGTGACTGTATGCACATCTTAAAACGCCATAGACATGGTTAGTTTGTCGCAGAGTCAAGGTCAAGGTTGTTTGGTGATTTAACATCTGCCTGAGGTGCAGCCGTCCCGCTTTGTCACTCTTATTCACTAGAAAATCGTTCCATAACAGATACACGTCTCCATTAAATATTTATTATCATACCAAGATATGATTCATCTGTGCATGTATTTTTTACTGTTTTTGTGCCTTGTCATGTATGAAAATGTAGTAATGTACTCCTTATCATTTCATCATCCACAACCTTATCTGCAAGGTTTGCCTCTTCACGTTGCTCGAAAATTACAAAGGCGGAATTAGTAAGAAAGGCAGTCAAATTTGTAGGTGCTTCATTAAATGAGATTTGAGTGGTACTCGATAAACTTGATACAGCAATAACCGTCGACGCTAGTGAAGAGTGTGACCGGCCTTGAGGTCGCGTCGCGGGTGACGTCATCTCCCCAAGGAGAAGAATCGATCTCGCCAACCCTCACCAAGTGCCCATTTCTTTAAGACCCGTGAGGTCAGGTTCACAACAATATAATTGTGGTTCTCGCACGGATTTGCAGACGCATAGGGGCCTCGGCGAATTTGGCTGCGAATTGTTTGTTTCCTTTGTGCTGACGATTATAGTTATGTTTTTATAGACCAGTGTTGTGAAATAATATTCTACTATTTCGTATCTTTGACTTCTATCGCAAATTAGAATTGTCAACCATGTGTTCTTGGTAAGAGCTTATGTAATCCTTCGGTTGAAAATTCATGGAACTTGCGTTACGTTCGGCGCATTCGCAAGTAACTGAAACCTCAAGGAACCTCGTCAAATTTAATTAAAACTCCAGGAATATGTTAAAGTAACACCTTGTACCACGGTCTTCCTTCCGGTAATTCGAGTGTACTCGCATTTCTAATTAGGAAGCCCGGCAATAGCGGCGGCAACGCTTACCTCATGCATCGATTAAGCTCTACCCCAATGTTACATGAAGGTGAACATGACACAAATTGTGCTTTAGAAAGCTGTCATCACGTGGAGCTGTTGTTCCGCTCCGTTCTGCGCGTATTAAGTTCACTTGAAATGTGTTTTATGGTTGTGTTAATTATGTAGTATTTTAATACTGTTAATGTATGCCATATTGGATTTGGAATACATGCTATATTTTCATTCTTGATTATTCTGGTTATTGTTCTCGGGGCTTTTTATATATTATGTGATTTTAAATCTTTTGATTATAATATATACAATATATCACAATGTAAAGGGTCAGTTAAAAATATTATTATTTATTTTGTCTTTCACAACTATTTCGTAGAAAATTAGAAATCGTAGTCGGGATAGGAACAGTCTATCTCGCAGATGATAACGTATGAAATGAATGATATAAAAATATCCTACATACTGTGAATTCTTAGTACATAACAGGACCAATTCGTACATACAACAGATTATTAAAGTACAATTTTTATTGGGATATTTTATTCGCCCCTAGCAGGCAGCATCAGCAAATGTAAATAAGTAGAGCTATTTAGTCGCTGGTGCTGATACAAAAGTGTAAAATATACAGATCAAAACTTAATAAAGTTACGTTTAAAAGGGACCCTGGCCGTTCGACGCTTCTCTGCCCTCGCCACGGCTGGTAAAGGCAAATTTGATTATTGCGCTACACTGCTGGGTACAGACAGTAGTGGGTAGGTGGGTACCCTCCGCGATTTATGTGAAAATTTACTGCTATCTAATCTATAAATATGATTTACCTAAGGAAAATATATTGGTACCCATAGAGAAAACTGTACCCTTACTTAAGCATATTCCGTGCACGCAGAAGCATGAAATTGGTCAAAGGTTATTCGGAGACCCTTTCCATCTTTTTATTATTATGTACTAGCTGACCCGTACTCCGCTGAGCGTCAAACATTTTTACTTGCGATGAAGTAAAAAATATTATTAATCATAATCAAGTAGCACACTTTTAATTTACAGATTAACTCTAGAATATATACCTAGTCTAGCCATAAATACTGTTACAAACACTTCACTAAATATATTTTTTTGTAATTAAGATATCTGTAAATTAATTATATAAAATCAAAGGTAGTTAAATGTTAATTAAAGTTTTGTTTCGGTTATTCAAAATACCCTCCCTGGTTTTGAATGTAGGGCCTGAACCTCTTAGGCCAGTCGTCAATTGTAGCATGTACAAGGTTCGTATCTATATCAGCCACTGCTTTAATTATGGATGCTTTCAGAAACTTAAAATTTTGGTGAGATTTAGCGCATGCTTTCTGTTTCCATTGTTGCCATATTTTGTTTCCAACGGATGTAAGTCTGTGCTTTAAGAGGGCCCCTCGTTGTGTCCTATAAAGTAAATTTTATGACCAATCAGCCAGTTTTGTATCCTGCTTTCTGATGATCTGGCGCTGAATCTTATTGGAATACTTATTGTGAATTTTCGATAATTTTTTGAAGAAGATGTTCCACAATCTTTGCAAGGACAGTATTTTGATACTCAAAAATACTGGGCTTCACTTCTTTTTCACAGAGAAATATCACAGATGAGCCCGAATATGAGACTCCAAGTCAAACCATGATTGACGCAGGATAATGCCCACGCTGGATTATTGGCATACGCCTGGTTGCTTCTTTGTTTACGTGGGCATAATATTTTATCACTTTGTTTTTTGTAACTTTCTTCAATACCAAAAATTTTTTCGTTTGAAATAAGAATTTGGCGGTTTTTTTTCTCGCGTACCTTCTTAACAAAGCTGGTCATCTCTCGAGTCTTAATTTTTTTGGAGGTTCATTACGAAAATTCCCTGTGTGTCGTTGATAAGCTCTGGGTACAAGGTCTTCATTTAACATTCATTTGATGGTAGTTTTTCTTAACCCTACCTGAAGAGCTAAAATTTTTTGCTTCCGGACGGGAATTCGTTTAATTCGCGCCTGTACTTCTTTGGTGATCGCTGGCGTTCTAACCGTGCAAGGTTGGGCGCTTCTTCTACGGTTTTCGAAGCTTGAAACTTCAGGGAATCATTTGATAGTACGATAAAAAAAACCCATGAGTTATTTTTAAAATTTTCAGCAATTTAAAAACCTCAAGCTGCATAGCTGTAGCGGTGCAACTTAATAACCCGTGTGTGTCTTATTTTAACGTCCACTCATTTTTTATTAAATGACACAATATCAATTATTTCTTTATTTTAAGATAGTGCAAAAAGTAAGTAAGTAGTAATCAATAGAAACATTTCTCGCTAGTATTTGGTACTTAAATTAAACAAGGCTGTAACAGTATATCTGGCAAGACTATGTATATATAATTACAAATACAAATATAAATATAAACATAATTAAGTAAATAAATATACCAAATAATTTTTAAAATAACTTACCCAATAACTCCGCGTCACTTCCCCCACACCACCTTCTTCTTACCTCTTGTCTCCACAACAACAACAAAACGAACGCCGTAACATTATTATATGTATTACTTTATTTTCACAGATTTAATGCAATTGATTATTATTTTTATTAATATTTAATACTGTAATTACTAAAAATAAAATAAAAAGATTTTTATATTTTTTATATCATATATTTTATATTTTTATTTATTTATTATTATTATTATATCAGTAAGAAGCTACTTAATTAAAAGTAAAAAAAAAAACATTGTCGCCTGTGAATCACCAAAAGGGCCCACTGAAAATCAGCGCCGTGGCGAATGCTACGGCAAAACGCTGAGTGGGTACCATTCTCTGGCACTACAACACACGCGAACATTTTAACATGTATAATTCAATTCTTAACTTATAATCTTCAGTGTAGTATAAAAATATGTTGTGTGTGTGTTTAGCCAGAAATAAATGTTTTCTTTCTTTCTTTCTTTCAAATATAGCCTATGTCACTCGGGCATAGTGTAGCTTTCTATTGGGGAAAGAATTCTTGAAATCGGTCCAGTAGTTTTTGAGTTTATCCATTACGAGTAACCGCCCTCGCTTTGCTTCGGTTTTCTTATTTTTTTACACCTTGGGTTACATTATTGGAGTTTTATCAAGGATCCCTAATTTTTTGAAAATTTAATATAGCCTATGTTACTCGGGGATAGTGTAGCTTTCCAACAGTGAAAGAATTTTTCAAATCGGCTCAGTAGTTTCGGAGCCTATTCAATGCAAACAAAAAATCAAATCTTTCCTCTTTATATATTAGTATAGACAAACAAACAAAAATAAAAACATACCTCTTCATAATTATTAGTATAGATAGAGAGATCTCTCTTATTATTTTCGTAATTTTTGAAGACAAGACTTGAATTTGATATAGGATATTTATTCATAAGTAGTATTAAGTCTGGACTAGGAAAAATCTCCAAGGGAATTTCTTATACTTAGCTTCTGTTACCACTCGCGGTAGAGATTTAAAAAGACGATGGCGTAGTTTGATTTTCGAAAAGGGTTTGGTAACATTACCTTCCATTGCATTTCATTTTTTCTAGAAAAATGTATTCATGCATCGGAAAGCATTATTTCCGACTGGCAACGGGGAGGATATTTGATTATTCCTGCACCCGCTGTAGCCTGCACCACTTTCCCCTGCCAATTAGCAATCTGCACATGACTCTGATGCCGGCAATCAAGGGGAAGCCCAACGGACGCGTTTCTGAATTCGCATGCTTTACTTATGACATTTTGTTTCAGTTATGCTTTTCATGTTGTTATAATAAATATACATAATAATATTAATTTAGAAAGAATTTTAAATTGTGTGTAAACTATATAACGAGTTTTCATGTTATGGATGTACCTACATGCGTTTAAGAACTTAAAGTGCTTCTTATATTTATATATAAACAATAATTGACTAAATTAACGGTTTTCCTGAGACAAATTAAAGTTTCTGATAAATCTCCTAAAATAAAAGTCTAATTACTTTTACAGTATTTTAAAAGATTAGGACAAATTAGTGTAATAAATTGTAAATTGCTTAATATTACAGAGAGTTAGGGACGAGTTAAGCTTAACGGCCCCGGTGCCGCGTGTAATATATTAATAATGATGTTATATGTTATATGGTTAGGGCTTAAACCGTCTTCAGTTAGCGCGCCTCAAAGGTAAGCTGTTTGTGCTCATAATCCTCGCGCGGTTTATCTTTTCATGCCTATGAGATGAATATTTAATATAAGAAGGCAAATTAAAATTTGATTATATTAATTTCGTACACTTGTGTTAGTACCCAATTGACAAAATTTTAAGTCTTTAAAATGTAATACATATTTCATTTTTACTTTAATTGATTAAGGATGTAGAATGTAGGCTCGTTTCTTTCTCGAAATTATGAATTTTCATTTATAATTTTCACTTTGAATTTCAATAGGCCTAAACAGCAAGTACGATGTAGCGGCGTATAGTATATGCTTTTGCTTTGTCTATAAAAATTATAATCATACGTGGCATTGTCCTAGTAGTTTTGACATTGTGTTGTTCATAAAAAAATCTATGATGGATGAAACCAAAATACTAATTAGTGCTGACAAACTTAAATCTATGCAGAATAATAACATAAATAAAATTCCTACCTGCTTATAAAAATCACTTATTTGTTCATGTTAGTAAAGCTGGCTACAAAGTTGCAGTACTCCAGAAGTCCAGACCCAGTTGGTGGGATTAACGTCATTCCACAGTTGCAAGTTGCAACTCTGTTGCTCGGCTTGCGTACAACCTGAAAGCCAGCACAGTTTTTAATTACTATACCTTCATATCAAGAGGTTCACCTCTAGTTTATAATGCAGAGTATTAATTATACGTAAGATATGTAATGTATCTGATAAATATTTTGTTTGTGAACTACTGAATTCTGCTTCTGGTTACACTATTCTATGAAATGGGACATGTGGATAAGTTGAAGGAACTTACATAATTTTATTTGGTGTCTGGGATTTATCTTGTATCGTATTTATGATCGAAGGTAAGATAAAATGATATTGCAGTATTTACTAATCTGATCGATACGACTAGTAATGGTCTCGTCTAAACGATAGTCCATAACTATGATAGAATACGACAGGTGATAAATTGATGATTCATGTTTAAATATACTTTATGATAAAACGTTTGCCAAATCGGGTCGTTTCAAGTATAGAAAATATCACATTTCCCTAAAAACATTTTGATAAACTATTTGGATACATAATATTTTTGACGTGATAACGTCTCATAAATTGGTTGACTCGGGTGTCATTCACGAAAACTGTGTAAGATTTGCCGGAACGTTACCATGCGCGCGCGAGAGAGAGACTCGCTCGACCGGCGCGCGCCTTGCGTCTCTCTTCTACGCGAGCGTTTCTGGCGTCAACGAATTATGTCAGTGAATTATGAATTATGAATTGTGATTTTCATTTAATTCTATGTTCCAAAAACTTATACCACGAACAGACGTTGTCACGTTAAATCTCCGTCCGTATAACGACTTTACAGACAACCATTTTTATTACTAAAGTTCGCATTGAAAATACAAACAGACCGTTCAGACCCGTTTTAAGTCGTCATTCAGTCATTTAGTAAATTCACAATGAAAGTTACACAACAATGTCAAATGGATAACAATCATATCAATTGATATACCGGAGTCGTAACGAGATTGTGATACGGAGTGCGGAGTGCGGTGCGGACCTATCAATTGTATAGCTTTTGTTGACTAGTTGACGTAACGTATGTGATACTGGTGGACAGTGGACAATGATATGTTGCTCACGTTATATAGCATAAGGAAATAATAGAAGGCATGTTGAAAGAATAGAACTAAGGTTTCGCTTTAGTGATCAGGACGTAGAGTGAAGAATTATATCAAATACTTTTACATGCTCCATGATTTTACAATTTAATTATCGTAAGTTGGAGGTTTGACGCTTTTTACTACGATATGTATTTGTCCCAGATGGAAACAGACCACGACGTTGACGCGACACATTTAATGAGTACCGATTAATTTACTTTCATTACTTCTGATATGAAGCTTACTGATGTGAATAGTGATATTAACGCTCACGTAAAACTGCTGACTCTGGAAACGTATTTTGAAGAGAAGAGCTCTAAATAAAATATTAACTCAACTGAACTAAAGATATAAAAAGTATCGTGAGGGTAGTTGCAAACTTTATTGAACTCGTTAACCGTGAAACCTTGATCCAACAGCTCTGATATTTGTTATTCCAGGCTTAGTTTACTTTTATGTTGGTGTCAAGTACTCGTTTTACTGACAAATTGACTTGTTTACAGTTTTCTAATTAAATTTTATTTGTAGACGATCCCCTAGAACGCTCCCCTGCATTTTAAGGATAATTAAATTTTATGAATTCACTGATCGTTTTCTTGACAGTAGATTTGCATTCATTACCCATTTATTTTACTCTTAAGAAACTGTATAGTCCATTAGATCCATAAGAACTAATATCTTTACAATTCAGAGTGGGTTTTATTGTACTGTTATCGTCTGCAGATCTATCTAGGGGACCATTGTTTAGACGAAGGCGTTCAGAGGACGTATAGACTTGCAGAGTAGCAGGAAGTGATTTCTGAATCCCGTAACGCGTCAGACGCGATCCTGAAGGGAATAATTTTCCATTTTAACGTATCCCTTACCTGTTCCTTACTTACCATTTGACACGCAACTTCTGCGTTTAACTTTTAATATCAAAAGAACAAAGTACCTATTTATGTTTTAGGATGGCGTTAAGGCCTCTTGCACATCATACTGAAATTATTTATTCAATACCAAGATAATAAAAAAGAAAACATTTTTTTTTGTTTGCAAGGCCGCCTTTTGTGGGTTTTTATGCTATGAGACTTGCTATGTCTATACAATAAAAAATATTATACAATGAAATTTTATTAATATCTTTCGGCTATCTCAGTTTTTCTTCGAGTTTTCTCTGTTGTATTGAGGAAAAAAAAGAATTCTGGAGACATTAATACAACAAGCACGCAACAAACGAAAGAAACATCAAAGTCAAACAAACTGGAGTTCCACATTGTTCAACTGTTACCGATAACATCTAATTATATTATTTGCGGTGGCCAGCGAGCACTGCCGCAGCCATCCTGATAAATTTCTTTGCTCGCGTTCGATTGTTTGTATTAATCAAATGTTATGAAATGAAATATACCACTGGCGAAAGCCATATTGACCTTTCGGTAACCGACTAGACATTTTTTTGTACGTACCACATCATCAGTTGCTCGAAGTTCACATGCAACTTCATTAAGCTGGTTGAAAATATGTTGTAACTCGTAAGACTATTTCATGCAGCGTGACTTAACAAGGCTTTAGTTAACCTTTCTCGCCTCTCTATTTGTGTTTTATTGTTTTCCACGCTCCTTATTATTTTTTATATTAAATTAACTTTTACATAAAATTTAATAACCAGAATTTTATATGATATTATGTGAGAGTCGGTAGAGGAAATGTTGTGTTGTGTTAATAAAGTGATCAATACTCTTTAGAAGCAGTACTTAGGTGACCTGAAGACTGGAATAAATACGTATATCCTATTTATGATCATAGAGCTACTTTGCTCTGAATTTAAAAGATCAAACTAAGGTGAACTGGTTTCTTAAAGGAAAACTGAAATTGTCGAAGCAAAACTTCCATTTCAAAAAATCTTCCTCTTGACTATCGTATTTATACTAAGTTCAAAGCAGGTATAAAGTGGAGCGAGGACTTTGTATCTTGTAAGTAACAGTACGTTCTACGGTGAACAAGTACTTGTTATACATATGTATGAATTCCGAAAATAATCGATCGCTCCCCGATACCGATAGAGGCGCCATCAAACAACAAGTGGGTTTTATTTTCGGCCGAGTTATCTAAACATACAACATTTTTGCTACATGAAATTAATCTAATCATTCTGAGAATTCTTCTGTTCTCGCCTCAGTGGGAAAATCTTTTGTGAATCTCATAGTTTAACAGGTAAACGAAAATACAAGGTGTGTTCGCTGATTTATTTTGTATCATGTTTTCGCTATCGTATTTGTCTATGGTATAGGCAATTGGGCTGGGATGGTTTAATTTAACCAGAATGAGGAGAATGAGATTGTTGTCTTTTAAATTTCATTTTGTATCATTAATAAATGTTATATCTGTAATAAACCAGATGTGGTTAGATTATAATTTTAACTTCGGTAATATTTCCTTAAAAAGTAACTCACATAGTTATCGGTAACAGTATATCGTTGGCTTTCACTTTTCAGCATTGTTGCTTTTACAATAAGGGACTTAACGATAGTATCGATCAGCAGTTCCATCCAGTGATGTTTACAGTTCAAAATTGGAGCAGCATGCCGAATTTCACGCTTCACAGGTAGAGGTACTTCCAGTAAAATGGTGCGTGACAACGTGAACTTTGCGTGACCAAAACAAATGCGTGTGGCTCGCTCGCCACGCGCTAGTTTAATTACATTTCGGATGCCGTCCACCTGTCCTGCCTTGTCTTTATCCTCATGACTTGTGCTTTATATTGACCTAGTTTTATCCTAGTAATTTACTTTAATTGATTATTTGTTTTGTGTACGTTAAAAAAAGAGTACAATATTCATTCTTCCAAATGTTTTTACTGAAGTCAAAAAGTGAAAGTAACGGATTAGTATATTTCGTTCTGTATCGTATATTCGTATATCGTTTCTGTTATATAGACTGCCCGATATGACTAGGGTGGCTGGGCTTAAACTTATTAATGGTCCATTACCGAGCAGTTGAGCGGTTCTCTCTTCTTGATCAGGCCTAGAACATACACTACCTCGCTGCTTCATTGTGGATTAATGGAGGCTGAACAGGCTACATAATGCTTATTTGCAGGCAATCACTTCTAAGAACTTGATGATTATCATTAAATTGAATACATTCATAACATTACGTAGAAATGTCATGAAGTCACTGAATTTTCCCCGTAGTGCCCATCTATTTGATGGTGTTTCGCTCTAAATGGTTCACACATTAGTCGCGCCGTTGTTGATGGCTTTTGGCTAATTTCATTGGGTTTACGAGCGCCTTGTTTACATTCTTTCACTAGAGGAATGATTGCTGCCACCCGTCTGCCGAAAGTGCCGACCTACAAACCGTGTTAGCTCTCTTTGTCCTTTCAACATGCTCGTGTTTAACGATTTAGTGTTATAAACTCAGATTTGACGACTGACTAAAGCACATTTTTTCGAAGTCGACAAAACAAAACTTTTGTTGCAAATATAGGGCACATTATTATTCTAGATAAATAAATAAATAGATTCGATGATAATTATTCAGATCGTAGATTTGGGATGCTAGGAACTACGATTTTTAAGACAAGATTCTTCATAAAAGTTCCGCATATTTCTTTGTACATAAGCGTTCCTTCGAGAACCAGTGTAAAGGACGTGCCAAAAGCTCCTACCCAGGATATTTGTATTTACTCGGTATAAAACGCAACTGGCAAATGTATGCCATCAAAAACAAAACTTGTAAAAAAAACCAAGTCTCGCAACTCAGTTCTTCTACCGTAAAAAGTTGTGAGATCCATGTAATACCAAGTCGGTTAATTTATTCAGTTCCTACTTAAGGGTCCTTCTGTCTTAAGTTATCACGTAATTAGCTAACCTAACAAGTAACAACATCTTATAGTGACCATATTATCAATATTAAAAATCTTTTATGTTTTAAATAAATAGATCGACTTGGCCATCGCATGAAAACACAATATATCTCACAAGTAATACCTACATATTATATTAAATTTGATTGTTTAGTGCGATTGCCAAGTCAATCTATTTATTTAAAACATAAAAGATTTTTAATATTGATAATATGGTCACTATAAGATGTTGTTACTTGTTAGGTTAGCTAATTATGTGATAACTTAAGACACTAATTGTGTTCCAAATTTGAAGCTTCTATGTCTGCTAGAAGTGCCTTATGGTGCTCCCTCACCGGGAGCATTCACGTGTAATGCAACATTATAGATTCGTCTTTGAGCATTACATTACAATACTACCTCCCTGACTGACAAGCATTCGCGTGTAATGTAACATTATAGATTCGACTTTGAGCATTACATTACAATACTACCTCCCTGACTGACGAGCATTCGCGTGTAATGTAACATTATACGGGAAGTGGAGCGCAGTGATGTTACAAGTTGTATCAAGATATTACACATTGTATCATTACAAGGTGCGCATTGTAATGCTCGGTTCTCCTCCTTCACTGATGTAAGCCCGTTTTGTATCATTACAAGGTGCGCATTGTAATGCTCGGTTCTCCTCCTTCACTGATGTACCTAATGCTCAAATCTGTAACGTTACATTACACGCGAATGCTCCCGGTGAGGGAGCACCATTAGAGTTTTGATGATCGGTCAGTCAGTGAGTGACGAAATTAAGAAACTTTGACTAGTTATAATTCTTAAACTACTGGTTCAAAATGAATGAAATTTGAAATATAACGTGTTTATACAATGCCTGCTTGGTTACTAAATTCAGGCTTCTAGCTTTATCCACAACGAAGTTATAGGGTGTCGAAAATGGCCTGAATTGCTTCGAGAAAAGGATGGTACGGCCGTGCCGCTTTTTTGCTCGACTTGGCGGGGGCACTGCCGTGCCCCCAGATCTTGGGATTGACTGCAATTTGTCTTGAAGTTAATGTCCTGTTTGTTCGTAATCTTAAGAGATATATAAATCAAAGACAGTGACAGTAATAATATACGGAGAGGATGCATAAAACTAACTGCCCACCGGACGTAAGTGAAGTCAGGCCAATATCCCACACCAAAAATTTCGACATTATTCAACATCGTATGTAATTTCTTTGTATTCGGACATTGACCGTGTCCAGACATTTGTTCTTCCAACTTAATACGTGCAACTATTTAAGTTTTTGAACACTTAATTTTATGTTCTTTCTACATTAAACCAGCTTTAATAAATAACATACTTTTAAACTTCTTCAATAACTTGGTCGGTGTGAAAACAAGTATTAAATTTAAAAAATAAAAATGAGTCAAATTTTCTGCGCATAGTTTTTGTTGTTATGATACCTGTTCAATGGGTTGTAGCTAATTCATCTTTCTAATGTGTTAACCCTACTGAAACTTAAAACCAGTAATGATATGACATGTGTTGTTCAAGATATGATGATAAACATTCGTGTTTATATTAAGGTTCATCAAAGCGTAAGTTTCATAGTTAAAAAGAAATACGGCAGATATTCTTATTCGGTGGCATGGAAATGTGTCAGATTATGTTACATCCTATTATTATTACAGATTTCATTTGGCATTACGGATGCTTTTGAGAATAAAGATGCCGAAATTATTTGCTGGCCGCGGTTTTCATCGCTATAGTAGAAATCTTTATTGTGGTTGACGTGGTTGCTTCTAAAATATTACGCTTTGATTGTTGTTTCCTTTGATATGTTTATGACGCATATTCCTTACATCAGGTGCACATACATTGAGTCGTTTACATATTATGAGTATCAACTGTGGTGTCAACTATCAAGCCTTAGTTAACTTTTACTAAGGTGGAAAACGAAATTTTAAGTATTTTGCGTCCATCCCATAGCGCCCATCCCGACTGAAATATACACGCTGCTCACAATAAAGAAATAAAATATTAATGTTGCTGATCAGATGTATTCTATGGATGCTAGGAGCATTCAGTGAATGATGCCAAATGCAGACAGCGAATCTTGTGCATTACCGACGCAGTCAGAATAATCCGACACTACGGCCGCATTTCGGTCCACTAAAAACAAAACCGGAGCTAATTCAATACTTCCTATTTCTGCTCTAGGATCGTCTACCGTTATTTCTGGTGAACTGGTTTGGCAGACGTTTAGTCCAATGACTCACTTTACAGTAGGTATCGTTTGGTGGCTGTCTAGATTCAAGTGATTCGCTATTTATTCAATGTTAATAAGCAGATCTGTTTAAAAAGATTCCTTACCTTGCGCTACATATTTTAGTTATATAAGTATTGTTGTTGCTATATTTAACTATACACTAGCCTTAACAGTGAACAGACTAAACCTTCCAGACATTTTATTCTACAAAGCTGGAGGAGCTACATACAACTCTCTCATTAAAACTTAGTTACCTCTTGTTCTCTACTTTCTTAAATAACTTTCAGTTTTCGAAAACTGTCACAAGTACGTCACAAGATAATTTGCTTCAGATAACTTGGTTTCATATTATCAATCTGTGTTTGTATAAAAGTTCTATCAATACGAGTATATCTTATCGTGTAGTGATATACTATAGATTGTAATATAAGTATTATAATATAATAATGATATATATTAATTAATCGGAAAGTTGTGTTCTACTTTTTGTTAGCTTATGCATAAGTAAATAATTTTAAAATACCAGTATTCAGTAAGCATTTAAGCTAAGTTCCATAATGTTAAATAGATAGTAACTCAGTGCCATTGGTTACGTTACTCGTTTATTATCTTCAGTGTTCACCCCCTTGCTGGCTTGTTGTGTAACATTTTAACAAGTTTTAATTAATGTCAGTCCATCTATGACGTACGTTTGTTAAATTGAACATAATCTATGAAATGAGCCATTGTAATCGATTCTCGGTTTAATGGCCACTGGCATTCCGCATTGCAGCTTAATCTCTATGCCCCAGTTCGACAGTTACTAACTCCGAAACTGTCATTGCTGTGTGTGCCACTGTGCTATGGCCTATGTGCATTTATCAACTAATAAAAGTAGTAAACGTATCATAAATACCGAAGTATATTAAACGTGTTTTTGTAAAAAGATTTTTTTCCATTCGCGTTGTGTAGAGTACCTTATAACAAGTAAATCTCCGTGTAGGCATATTATAAGCTATTCTGTTTTTGATTTTTAATCTGGGGGCACGGCAGTGCCCCCGCCAAGTCGAGCAAAAAAGCGGCACGGCCGTACCATCCTTTTCTCGAAGCATTTGTATTTTTGTCAATTGTTCCTACAGGAATAAAAGTTGTTTTTGTCTTTGATAAGTTTTATAATCCCACTGATCGCAGTTCCCGTAAAAACGATCGTAGGCGGTAAAAGAGGATGTAAATAAATGGTGTTGTGTTAAACGCAGGTGCAGTGCAGTGATTTGAATTTGAATATAATTCGGGGTTTTGTTCCAAGTGGCTTGTTTTCATGGCATACATAATATTTGATCAGATTGAACCTGTCTAGCTGACGTACGTTCTAATTGGATGAAGTAGGTTCGAACCGTTCTTGGCATGGAGTGTAGTGTGCAAGTACCGATTGCAGTTACATACTGGGCCGGTTTTCAATATACTAACACGCAGACATGTCGTGTTTATAGTATAACTTTATTATAACACATCGCAGCCAAACTTTGATCAACTAGTTATCATGAAGTTGTTCTTTTTATTTTGAATTATGGGCCAATAAAACAGTCCACTCACTTCTACTCGATCTTTTCCTCGTGTAATAGGTAAATACTGTTATGTATTCTATGCTCGTGTTTGATTCATACGAATAGGTTCCTTTTATGGCCCACGCAAGCATTAACAAATTTGAAATTAAAAATTAAAAAACAAATTAAAAATTTTGGAATATACAGCCTCTAATTTTAAGGGATAGAGGACGAAAGTTTGTATGTAGTTGAAAATTCTGAGAATTATGTTGGTGAAAAATCTTACTGTTTCGGCTTAAAATCGTGTAACTTACCCTTTAACAAAAACCACGTCTCGGGAGAACGTCAGAATAAGACAGAATTCATCAGAATTTAGCACTTTAAGTTTGTAAAATGAGGGTTGAAATTTTGCATCTTTTATAAAAAATATTTATGTATACATAGATGACTTCTACTGTGGTATTTAAGTTGATAAGAATCCTAAGGTATATTCAACTTTTTATATCAATAATTTCTTTACATTGCTCAGTGCAAGGGAAACCAACCGACATCTTAAACCAATTTTCCTTTTGGTTGACCACATCGTGTGTCGGTGGTCGGTCCACCTGCGATGGTCACGCAGCGTGACGTCATCAGATGACCAGCGGCGCGGAACTGAAACAATGGTGGGGCCCCTATTGGTGGGCTTTTGACCACCGTTTACTACACCCGTGGGCCGTGATATATGCAAATGTTTTGTGGTGATAGTGAGTGGTTAATCTGAAATAAGGTCAATTGTATTGTGAGATTATTGTGAGGTTGTTTGAACCTGCGCACTTTTGAGAGATGAAGTCCATCAATTCGTACGAAACTGCCGCGGTGGACCCCGGTAGTTACGTGCCGCTTCTTCGTCCAGGACCATCCACGGTAGGGACTAAGAATAAAATATTTGATTTAAATTTAACTGGTTTTAACCCTTCTCGTTAGAAGAGGAGGCGGGGTCCACAACTGTTCCAGTGATGACATCGAAAATGATAACAAAAAAATATTTATAGTATACTTTGTAGCGTTAAAGGAGAGGAGACTTTAGAGTTAAGTTGGAAAGGAGAAGATTAAAAGATAAAAGATTCAGAGAAGATAAAGTTTAATATATTTTCGTGGTGGCTACAAGTTATACATAAGGTTTTTAAAGTAAATAAGGTAGCACAGAACAAAGTCACTTGGTCACTGAAGATATTGAAAGGAGGCCTTCGGTAAGGCCCGTAGCTTTGCCGGCGTATATGAGTAGCACACGGTGACATGGCGACTCCTCTGGGGTGCAGAGAGGCTTGGAGACTGCGAGCAGCAGCCTTCGGAGTCTCCGGCATTCACGCCAGAGACCTCGGAGAGGAGCGTTCGAAGAAGGAAGAAGAAAATAGAGGATACAGGAGGATAAAAAAGACCTAAATAGTAAATACTACAACTTAAATGATAAACCAACTTTTATCTCGTTGTAATAATGACAAAAATCCTTTGTTTTGCTTTTTACTACAGAAATACTCTCGCTTGCATATTTTAAATTTTTAAATAACATACCGGTCAGTGAACTTTACCACAAACCACAATGCTGCTATAAAAACTACAGCACGATTTCAGTTTACAGATTGGAATTTGGAGATCAGTAAAAATACTTTTATCTGACCGTTTGTATAAAGAAAGTTGACACCGATTTAATTGATATCAAGTTGTGCAGCCTCTGAGTTTGGTTAAGGCTATCGTCCTTCATGGTGGCCAAGTGTGTTAGTAGTACAATTCACACGCTTTAAGAGAACATTATGGGAAGCTTTAATTCACGGAATTTTATAATATTAAACCCTGATTACGATTCCATGTGATAGTAAGAAGAGATCTAGTCCAGAATCGTAAAGTCATTTGGGAGCAGTATGAGTGTGTGTAGGGGCACTGACCATCGAGCACCGGCTGGATCGCCGCAGCCGCACTGGCTACAGTTTTATATGATTGTTTGTAGATAGGTATATACATAGGTCAGGTTAGAGTACGCACCATATGTATTTGTTTAATTTTTAAATTTAAAATATCCTTAAGGTTTTCCATACTCAAAACGGAACCCTTATAATTTTCTTCATGTCCGTCTTTTCGTCATTCCCTTTTTCGTCATTTCCGTCTGTCCGCAGCATAGCGCCGAGCGAGACCTTTAGTGCTAGAAAGCTGTAATGAGGATCAGTAAAGTTATAGCAAATTCTATAGAACTAGTATCCACGCGATTCTTTATGGCATATGAATGATATATCTTTTTGAATCATCCAAATCGGACCATTACTTACGAAGATATTAAGTAATAAACATTGCCGTTCCGGCCGCTAAAATTCAAACTACGCGGGCGCGTGTGACGTCACGATTACCGTCGCCGCCAGTTAGCCGCTGGCAGCGATACGGCGCGCAATGTTTTGTTTGGATAATTGTGACTTTGAAACAAATTAAGTGTCCCATTTGTGCCTAATTCACCTTTTAACTATGTATCAGTATTGTATAGTGCTTAAACGTTCAAACACTTCTATGAAAACGCCAAAAAAAACTATTTTTTAACGTGCCGAAAAACTCAAAACTTCGTAGAAAATGGTATTCCGTTGTAAAAAGACAATATATGATTTATCTTCAATAGTAACTGAGCTGGGAACCATATCTTTAACTTATATAAATTTCGTAGTTGTATCTATATAGCCAGCTGTGGTTGGGCTCCGTAACATTTTTTTTCAGTGGCAGATGGCTCCTCGCTGCGTCTATGGAGCCACATCAAAAATGCTACGCTATGTTTGCAGCCTCCCTTTTGAGCAGCACAGTCATGGAAATCCACCTTCTCTACCGTTCAGCAGCAATACGCTTTACTTTTTAGGGTTCCGAAGTAAAATCGGAAGTATCGGAACCCTTGTAGTTTCGTCATGTCCGTCCGTCCGTCTGTAATTTTGCATGGATATACATATGTACACATGTACACAGCTTAGAAGTTAGACCTAAAGATTCCTAATAAGTACCTACCTACCAACAGTCAGCCTCAGAAACAGCTTAACATTATAGTACTTTATAATAGTAACTGTTTCGACGGTTTCCGAACAACATTATGACAAATTCAAGAAATATGTAACAAGGTACTAAAATGTTAAGCTACTTCTGATGATAACCGTACATGTAGATAAATAAACAGCATATAATTATATATATATAATTTCTAATATCATTTTTTTCTAAACTGAATAGTTTGCGTGAGAGACACTTCCAAAGTGGTAAAATGTGTGTCCCCCCTGTAACTTCTAAACTTTAAAAAAATACCATGCAAACTTCTACCGAAAATTGGTTTGAACGAGATCTAGTAAGTAGTTTTTTTAATACGTCATAAATCGTAAACCGCAAATTACCTTTCATTATTTTACTTGCTGCTACGGAACCCTTCATGGGCGAGTCCGACTCGCACTTGGCCGCTTTTATTTCCCTCTCACTCATCGTTACAAATCATCCTTTGAGTAGTAGTAGGGGCTCGACCAAAATTAGCACTATAAAGGCAAATATTTCGCAAACGCACCCCTAAATCCAAACATGGTCCTAGAAGACTCATAATATTTTTCGAAGACCTTTTCAACGATATCCCACACTACGGGGTACGCGACGAATAAAAAATTTCATCCTCACACCTGTAGGGGAGGTACCCTGAACAAAAGTTATTCAGTATTTTATTCCACGATTCTGGAGTTTTAATAAATGTGTACATATGTATATCCATGCAAAATTACAGACGGACGGACGGACATGATGAAACTACAAGGGTTCCGATACTTCCGATTTTACTTCGGAACCCTAAAAAGTAAAGCGTATTGCTGCTGAACGGTATCTTAGAGAAAGTGGATTTCCATGACTGTGCTGCTCAAAAGGGAGGCTGCAAACATAGCGTAGCATTTTTGATGTGGCTCCATAGACGCAGCGAGGAGCCATCTGCCACTGAAAAAAAATGTTACGGAGCCCAACCACAGCTGGCTATATAGATACAACTACGAAATTTATATAAGTTAAAGATATGGTTCCCAGCTCAGTTACTATTGAAGATAAATCATATATTGTCTTTTTAAAACGGAATACCATTTTCTACGAAGTTTTGAGTTTTTCGGCACGTTAAAAAATAGTTTTTTTTGGCGTTTTCATAGAAGTGTTTGAACGTTTAAGCACTATACAATACTGATACATAGTTAAAAGGTGAATTAGGCACAAATGGGACACTTAATTTGTTTCAAAGTCACAATTATCCAAACAAAACATTGCGCGCCGTATCGCTGCCAGCGGCTAACTGGCGGCGACCGATATCGTGACGTCACAGCCACGCAGTGAACTTTGTAAGTAATTTGGTCATAACTTCGTCAATTTTTGTCGTAGAACAAAAATTTTTTCACTGTATGTTAAGGATTTCTTAGCTCTATAAATCTGCATTCTCAACTAAAAACGTTACGGATCCTCATTTGGCATGGATGTACATATTTTTATCAAAACTACAAAATCATAGAAGAACCCTACACGGCAACTGCCAGCTAAATGGTAGGTTTTGGACACATGAGAAATTCACGGCACTAATATATTATTATGTGTGAAAAGTCACTAACACTGGCTTAATGTCTTCCGGTAGGGATAGGGCCTCAACAACCAACAACCACCGTTGTATGTGTACTGTACGCCACCGAGCTTCACTCCGAGCCGGTTTGTACAGATACAGACTACAGTATTCGTCAGATACAGGATCGGGATTTACGACGAATATGGTAGGCTTGGTGGGTGCAGGACCCAGTGTGTGAATATGCCAACTTGAGAACCTGCCAGCCTCTATAGAACGAAGTTATAACTGCAAATCATTTAAATTTCTTAAAATCGTACAGTTACGAGTGTAAGGAATGCTATAATTTCAATGTGTGTTTAGACATTGTATAAACTTTTTTCTGTCATTGAATTGACTAAAGGGCGATGGCAGACTGTCATGTCATCGTGACTGACAGTCTGACAGTTGTCGTTTTGATAGGAGTGAGCAAGTAATTAATTTGCTAACAATTCGTTCTATCAATCATTGGTTCGTTGAACGAGAGCTCAGCATTTGCTGAACAAGCCCGGTCGAGTCAAGTACAAGAGAATATCTTGGGAGGATAGTGCCATACTGCTGGAGTGAGCACAGGTCAATATATTCTTATATATTTCTACTTTAAAATGTACTGAATTAAACAATCTAAATTAAGGTTAATATGTGAGATATGAGATGGGCAGAAAGTTTGAGGGTAAATTTAATCATGTCATGTACAAATATGTTCAAATAAAAGTGAATGTTAATTAAATTGTTTATTATTTATCTAATACCTCTTTTAGTTCAGAAGTGCGATCGCGAGTTATTTATCTTTTATTTAGTTAAAAAAGAACATAACTCGTTCACCATACCCACAAGATAGTTTCGTACATATTTTTGCATACCCTCATAATTTATCTTCTTTGAATGCTTTCTGCCCATCTTGGACTAGCTATTTAAATTAAGTCAAAAGCCTTACTTACTAGTAATTGTAAACGTTTTGTGGGTTACTGGAATAGTATAGAGATTAAAGGTAAGTGAATATGTCAGCTTTAGTCCTAAGGAGTAGCGAAGCAATGATCAAGTATCAACGATTGTTTTTACTACTATGTGCAAATAGATCACGATCTCAAATTCATTGTGGCGAGATGGTTACCATACCAGACCCTGTTCAAATGGTTCTGGGTTCGATTCCCAGTATTATACATTTGAATTACGAATTTATTATTTGTTTGGGTGTATGTGTGCTAACGACGGAACCACGATACGGGGAACCCTAATGTGGGGCGATGAGTGTGGAGTGCTATTTATTATTTAATTGTTTATGCTATTGCATTTCCTAATACGGATATCCATGAAATCGCACTGCGATTGGATGGCTTTCACTGCGTATCTACTTATAAACTACGTATATGCTGATTGCTGATACTTTTCATGAGCTAATATATTATGCGCTTCAGCCATTATATGTATATTTTAAAACCGCCCTAAAATTAAGCACACCAGAGTTTCAAAGAAGTGGAAAAGGTACATACATGCCTATTTTTTAATTTATTCTTTTTCTTCAAGTTGTGCGATATTTTGCTCGTAATCAGTCACTACTGCAGCTGAGAAATAGCTATAATAGCTGTACATGAACATGCGTGGATTGAATGAATAATTGACTTCTATCCCTGGCTGGCTGCTTAGTCTGAAATGTATCGTCTACCATTTAAGTTCCATATATTTTTCTCACTGCTAATCGGTTTGTTATAATGTAATTCCGATTCAAAGTTTCAGTGATGGAGGCGCGTAAACCTGATGTAAGAAACATGAGGCCAAGTGGCAGTACAGACGATCCACGTCGACCAGAGTGGCTGGGTTCCGGAAACGAGAGAGGCCCACCTGATTCTGCACAGCGGGCAAGAGGTACAACAGATGAGGGAGCGGAAGGGAGCCTTCAAGGTAGGCAAAGCCGTAAGCATCTGTTTAATGAAATAAGTGGACAGACGGAAGGGAGCCTTGGTAGTAGGCAAAGCCGTAAGCATCTGTTCAATGAAATAAGCGCGCATGCGGAAGGGAGCCTCAGAGATAGGCAAAGCCGCGAGCGTTTGAGTCGTAATCCAAGTGAGGGAGCGGAAGGGAGTCTTAGAGTAAGACAAAGCCGTAAACACTTGAATTGTAACATTAATAATTTTAATGGCGGAAAATCACCTGTACGATCAGACAGGTCCAGGAGTACGAGCGCGGAGAATAATGTATACACTGGTAATAAGAATACATGTCAAGGTACTGCGTGTTGTGATCGTAAAAAACGCCCTGGTTTAAGTTCATCCGCCAGGAGAGCCAGGCGCTGTCATGCGAGTAGAAGGTTTTACCGCGATAGCAGTAGTTCAGATACGGAAATGAATAACCTACGCAGTCAGCGAAGACGATTCTACTCCCGTTCTCCGATTGATATTCACGGAAATAAATTAAGTAATTCTAAAGCAAATCTAAGTACCGATTTAAACTCCTCTCGTGAGGTAATAGATAAACTGTTGAATATCATAAAGGACGTTAAAGACAATTCTAGTTCGAAATTCTCTATGGCTAACGTTATACCCGAATTTGATCCAATGACAAATGACCAAAGCATTTTAACTTGGCTAACCAAAGTAGAGGAGTGCGCTGAGATCTATGGATGGGATGAAAGGGGAACAATACATTTCGCTCTTCCAAAGCTAACTGGCGTCGCAAAATCTTGGTACCAGGGACTTAGCACGGTTCTCTACTCTTGGACAGAGTGGAAGAAAAAACTTATAGAGTCATTTCCTTATCGACTTGATTATGCAGAGCTACTAACAACAATGCTAGCGAAAAGAGTTAGGTTTGGTGATTCATTTGAAAATTACTATTACGATAAAATAACATTATTAAATAGATGCGGTATAACCGGGCGAAAGGCCGTTGATTGTCTGCTTCATGGCATTGAGGATCGTGCTGTGCGAGTTGGCGCACAAGCAGCGCAATTTCAAGAACCTGAATATGTTCTTAAGTATCTGAAAACGGTGAAAGTAGGACTACGTAAGGAAAACTTAAATCGGTAAATAGATTTGTCAGCAATTTAATAACCACGGTACACTATCTACTATTAAGATATTTAGTTGTATAAGGGATTAGTATGTAAGTAAATAATTATTATACAATATTCTAATATTTTTTTTATTTACATATTTTTAAATCAGATATTGATAATATTTGAACTAATTAGAACTTTATTATTTAAATGGTGTAATGGATTTGATTTTATAGTTAATTCGTAATTATAAAGATGATGTAAATGAGCCTCAGATATCTGAATAGTGTATATAAGAAATTGTGATATTTTGTTATAGAACTCTAAATATTAATTTACGAATGATTGTTTTTATTTTGGAAAATTATTTTTCTAATTTACATTATTTTGTATACGTCATCATCCAAATCAACTAGAGTGTAATATTAGTGATCAAGTCATATAATTAATTATTAATGTATGATGTTCCGAAAACTACATTTATTTTTCTTCTTATTCATTCATTAATTTATTGTACTGAACTTATAACATTAATTACTTTGTTCCTTGGTTTAAATTCTGATAAACACAAAATATGTATCTATCTAGGTAATAGGTATCTAAGGTATCTAAAATTATGTTAATATCCTGTTGTATTACGTTCACAATATTTACCAATTATTTATCTTACTGGTAATTACTTAAAACTAATTCATGCTCGTTATAATGGTTTTCTTTATAAATATTAAGTAATTTGTTATATTTATGATAAAGCGACGGGACTCGCTCTAGCAGGATGGCCGAGCTGTAAGGAATGCTATAATTTCAATGTGTGTTTAGACATTGTATAAACTTTTTTCTGTCATTGAATTGACTAAAGGGCGATGGCAGACTGTCATGTCATCGTGACTGACAGTCTGACAGTTGTCGTTTTGATAGGAGTGAGCAAGTAATTAATTTGCTAACAATTCGTTCTATCAATCATTGGTTCGTTGAACGAGAGCTCAGCATTTGCTGAACAAGCCCGGTCGAGTCAAGTACAAGAGAATATCTTGGGAGGATAGTGCCATACTGCTGGAGTGAGCACAGGTCAATATATTCTTATATATTTCTACTTTAAAATGTACTGAATTAAACAATCTAAATTAAGGTTAATATGTGAGATATGAGATGGGCAGAAAGTTTGAGGGTAAATTTAATCATGTCATGTACAAATATGTTCAAATAAAAGTGAATGTTAATTAAATTGTTTATTATTTATCTAATACCTCTTTTACGAGTAGGTGTTGCGGGTAGCTACCTGTTTGTCAGTAGATGTAAGATTCATAATTAAGGAAGGCTTAAATATAGACGTAATCATGTTCAATTAAGTGCATTAGTTCGCAAAAGCTTAACGTTAGTCATAAAACATTTAACTGATCACATAGGAAACAGCATTCCTATTTAACTTGTAGGTATCTAACATATGATAGTATGTTACACGTATTACCTGTTTAGTGTTCTTACAATCGTTTCAATTAAAATAAAACTAGGTTATCATTTCAATGTATCTAAGTCCCTAATGGAATGTGCAAAAATAGTTTTTACTTAATTACGTACGCGGCGATTCATTAAGGCCATTTAGGTGTTTTCTAACATAAAATTTAATCATGCTAATTGGAAATATTAGAACGACGCTTTTTCCGTGCGTGATGTTAGTATAATATAATTGGCTGTGACAAGGTTACAGGGAGTGAATCGCAATTAATATTAAATTACGGGAACACTTAGGTAATTGTTATGTTTGAATTTTGTTTTGCCTTATAAAATATATTTCTTATCCACCCCATCTCGCTTCGGAAAACGACAAGATTTATCGACGATTAACACTAAAATTCCAAGATAAACAGTATAATGTTAATAAATATAATGTTTAATATTTCAGTATCCCGTAAAGTAAATAAAACGCAGAAAACCATGATCTTATGTTTAATAATTTAATAATCTTTTGAAAATAATTGTAATGTATTGCTAAGACCGCATCATAATCTTAAATTAAAATAAAAAAACTCCCGACAGTTTTATTTATACTAAACATAGCTAAGAACACTCTCGATTAAGTCACTTTTTGAACAAAAGAAAAACTAGATTATAATTGGTTCATCCGTTTGGGAACTACGATGCCACAGAGATACACAAACACGTCAAACTTATAACACCCCTCTTTTTTTATCGGGGGTTAAAAATCCGTATACACAATGTACATGACATCAGACAAACAGTCTTTGTTTTAATTAATATGTAAAGATAAAGATGCGTAACAGCTTTATCATAATAAGAGATTTATTGTATTGAAATGAATGAATTTACAAGTTAACCACTGACAAGTTTATCTCCAAATTAGTTTTTTGCTGACCCAAAATTCATAGCGGAGGTTGACCTTATTCCTCTGAATACATCTCTGTTTTTGACGTACTCGCCGGGAATATTATCCAATGTTTGCGTTCTTTTATGCTGATAAATAGGCCATGAATGCTGGCCTGTGTTGGTAATAAAGCGAACGAATAGATTACCATTGCCCCTCACTTCCGTTTGTTTACGACTGAGATTACCGAAGTAAATTTCCTCGGTGAGAATTAATTTAATTTAAAACAGGTGGTAAATCTTGTAAACCATGGGAATCCTGGCAATTGTGGAGAATTTAAAAACTAAGTCTACAATGTTACGGAGCAGAAAGAGCTCCCTCCGGTATCATTATTTTTACACGAACAAAATCCAATCAGTCAGCTCAAATCTAATGATTGTAATCAAATGGAAAACATTTATATTTTTGACTTCCGTATGAATCCATAAAAAAATGGATCTTTATACGTATACATTAAGTAACAAAATAGTAGTTTCTACAAAATTCTAAAGTTAACTAGCGCTTTATTCGCTGACGAGGCTTCTCTTTTAAATTATAATGCTAAAATTTAACAATATTAGGTAGAGGTGAAGTACCTTGCTGTTTTAGAAATGCAGAATGCTTTGTAGAAAAGCATCGGTTTCCAATTAAATAAAGGAGCTGTTAAATTAGATTCTGGCAATTCTGTTAGAATAGTAACGCTAAAACTAATTTGCATTAGAACGAGACGATTCCGTATGAAATATTTGCATTGCAACAAGCCGCCCGCGTCGCATGAAAGCATCTAAGAATGCATCGCTAATAAATTTTAGCTACGAAATGAAGCGTCGCATTATGACCAATTCATCATAATTATTAAGACAAGTATTTAATTGATTTGCCTTATGGCGACATGGCCGGCGCCAATGTTTTGTATAAAACCTTGGCCAATACATCGTTGGGTCAGTCGCCATACGCAGTATGTGAAAAAGAATCCGCTGGCTGAGGATGTATTCATGACATCCTGTTGAGAACTGATTGAAGAAATATTCACAGAGATTTCCAAAGTCAGTAGTTCAATACTACTGTAACCGTGCAATTCGTAATTTTCGTAGTATAAATATTGATGCTGGGTGGCAAAGAAGCCTAAATTGGCTGCTAAATTAAATAACATCCATAGTAGTGGGCGGATGAACAGAGGGACTGGAGAAAATGACACTATTAGGTCGGCAGTCGGGAGTCGCCACGTCCTGTGTCACATTATGTATCATTTCATTAAGCTTTTGCCATTTGCATCATTGCTTTTGTCAAGTTAACAAATTGCCAACATCGTCCGCAATAGGGAACTCAGAGGATGACGATAAGTATAGGCAATTCATTTAAAAAGTACCAAAACAGTGGAAGAAAATCCAAGGCTGATTAGACACTTGTCACCGTCGCCCATAAAAGAAATGATGGCACATGCTAAGCTGAGAAGGTGTCTGCGTTACGATAATTCACATGAAATCGAGAATATAATGGACATTTGAATAATCATTTTATAATACGCACCTTAATCAATGTATGGGTTTGATCCGATGTAAAGAAAACCTTGCATAGTCCCGCACACAATCCTTGTGCTTACACAAAGCCCATTGAGGGCAAGTTTGTTTTAGTTTCATCCATATTTGTCCAAGTCATGGACATGAGACAAAAACTGCTTCCAAAAACGTTCCGACCACAATATTTATCTCGAGCCATTTAGTCCCACCTACTTAACTTACCTTGAAAGCTCCTAACTTCGGCACATTCCTTAAGACACATTCTATAGATGGCCATAGCTGGCCGTGCTCCTTATTCCAGTTTAAAACTTGCATTTTGTTTTCTTTGGGCATGACGTCACGGCGTCCGCGCAGCGAGCTTGCGCGTTGTATTTCGGCCGTGTCAAGTCCGCAAATAAACGTGTGATGCAATGAGCTCAAAACTAATTCATGCCCCCTTTTGAAAGCATCTAACGACATTAAATTGATTTTATAACGCGATGTAGGTCGTTCGTCGGTAATTGATGAATGATGCGTGGAGAAACATCCGTTGTTATTAGGTTTAGAGAAATGCCATATTTTCTCGATCATCTCTGATATTACAGTTCTACAACTTGTGAATATTATCTTTCTTCAAGTAATGCTCTAGTAGAAAAAATCTAGCTACTATTATTATCATCATTATAATAATACAACCCAACCTGTACTAGTAAATCATCGCAATGTGAAGCATGCACATAAATAATCGAAAATGGTAGTAGTTACTCATTTTCTGCTTATTAGGTAAATTTTTAAGTTTTAGCACAGAAGACATAATAGTACTTACAATAGTAAAATGACTGTCATTTTGTGTTTGGTTTTTCAACTACGTAATAGGTAAGTGTTAGTCTTTAAGTTATCCTTCCTCGCATCTTTCGTGTTTGCATCGTTACTAAGCCATGTTTTCGTCAGTCGCTCGTGTCAGCGATATAGATAGGAATAAATTAAGATAACCGCAAGGTCGCCCACATCGTCTCTACATGTGAAGTGCTGACTGCTGTGAGGCACCTTATTAGTCGTATGAGACACATTTGGTGCGCCTAAATAAATCTTGCAGTCGTGTCAGTATATCAACCACATGCTATGGTGAATTAGCGTTTAATAAGATGTGATAATCAAGTTTATTAAGAACACAGTATGTAGTTACTAAATTTAACTGGTTGTGTTGTGGCTTGTGGTGCCAAGTGCCAATGTGGCTCATTATCTTGTTGTGGTTCATGTAGATGCCAAAATAATTGATAATGCGTTGACGAAGTAGTTGTCTTAGGGTAATTTGGTTGTGATACTTTTGCATCCCCCTCTTTTTATAAAGTGTTAATAGACTGTTGGACTGTCTGTAATCATATTGCTATGTTATTCCTTGGTCAGTGTATTCTTTTGCTACTTGATATCGTAAAACATACCACAACACACGTTTGCAAACTTTTTAGTACTAAATTATCATGACCTGTTCGCGATATTTATATCGAATTTTCGTGTGTATATTGTATTTTGAGCGAATGACACAATCGCTTTTAACATAACCTGTTTTGCAATGGCTGCCGATTAAGTATTTGCATGCTGTTCGATGTCGTTTTGAATTTGGAGCTTAAACAAATTATTTTGTCGTTGTTGTTATCTCCCAGTGCGTTTTGGGTTTTTAATTTGGGAGAGTTTTTGTGTTGTTTAATTAACGTGTCTCTGAAAGGTTTACGAAATCTGATAATAATATCTCTTTGAACTTGTACTACAGGTACCAAATTTTTAGCTTCAATAAAATTATTATATAAAACATAAAGTACAAATTGTGAGGAAATCCGTGGCTTAGCAATGGTGGCAGAGGGATCTATATTATGACAGTTATAGAAAGAACAGAGAAATAAAATACACCTTAATAATGTATTTGGACCGTATGATGTATACTTGATGTAACCATATTAACTAACCGGTTTGGTTTTAGCGGTCAATGCCGCTGCCGATTGGATGAATTTTATACTTAATTTGGACTGTCCTATTGTAGCTATATGGATGTCTTTAGAATCGTGACAATGGAAATGCTATGTGTTGATATAACCTGAAGACGCTAAGGGGCTCCATCCTTCCTTGACTCCAAGCCAAGTCTACTGTGTGGTGCCCTGAAAAACGGAGGAAATGAATGGTCCCTCTTGTATCTTCAGTGTCGACTTTGCTGTGCCGACTCCTCCAATGACTACAGACGACATGTCCACTTATCATCAGGTGACCCGTCTGCTTTTTCATCCTCCGAAGTTAAAAAAAAAACTACCATTGAAAGCAATTTACAACAACTAATCACACATGCTGACGGGATATCAATTACTAAAACTCCCGATACGATACTTAATGGATAAACTGTAATCTAACGTGAGAAGCCAGAATGGCGTGTGCTTATGTGTCAACGCACGGCTTATCGCTTAAGTCCCCTACAGGACTCTAATAGATCGAAACGATTTGTCTTGTCTGCGCCGGAGTATTCGCACTGGCCACTCGCCAGCCCGGTCTAGTGACTCCGTCTTCAGTACTGACTAGTTTTTCAGATAATTACTTTGTATAGGTTGTTAATGTGTTAAAGAATAAGTACTTACAAGAAACGGAAACTCGTTGCATTAAACTACTTAGTTCTAATAAGTAAAGCTGTCGTTGTCTGGCATAATCTCAAACCTAAAGAAGATCTATAAAAGTCCGAGCTGAAAGCTGTACTTCTTATAGCTTTATAGAATTAAGAAATTATCCCTTGACATAATGTAATTAGGTATATTTACACATAGCAACGGCATATAATATCCTTTTATTAAAGCGTTTCTTTTGAACCCTTGCGTCATGCTTTATGCTTTATGATGCCTTGCGTCATTATTGCTTGCCATGTTGAGTAATCCTGAAATTGATATTTGTATTTTTCCAGTGATAGTCTACCATAAAGAGCTTTTCAGAGAACTACTGAGCTTCATAGAATATTTGCGATTTATGCAAAAAGTGGAGCGCTTTATTCGCCTTTGTTCCCGCTCCTTTGTTGTTCGTTCGCTTCTTTCCATGAACTAGTCATTGTAGTCCTGTGACGGGTGATAAAATAGGGCAAAAGTACCTAATGAAATCTCATTGGTAATCACAAATATAGACAATACTACTATTAACAATATTAGGTACAGTTTTATAAACTGTAGAAGCTTTTTTTACGAAAAAGTAGTCATTTATTTTAAGCTCCAACATGGACGTACACTAACAGACAACGTTCAAATTGCATCATTGAAGTGTTCAATCTCAATGCATGTGATTTTATTTACCAAGTACGCTTATAATGGGGATAGCGTAGTTTCGATCATAATCGGATTAAGTGAACAATTTATTTATAGCGGTAAATTGAATAACGCATTCGGGCATTCCACACACGTATACGAAGGGCCTAGCAGCAGCTGTGCGGCCATTGTTCGGTGGGTAACAATCTTTATAGAATGTATGTTTGTCACACTCCACTGAGCGCAATTATTATTTGATCATTTGTCACGGATCACATTCGCATACGATTCTGGAAACGGGATTCGGATGTGGGAAAATCGTATAAACGAGGGTGTCGGCCGGTTGTGAATTGGAATCGTTCCCAAGTGAAAAATGATGGTTGCGTTATTATTATATGAATATGAAATCATAGCCGGCAATAATAGCTTGTTATAGCATAAATCTATGATTCGAATAAAAATGCCAATGTGTTAATAAATATTAAATGTATGTAAACAACAAGATTACTAAAATCCAAAAATGAATGACGTAATTGTAATTCGGCGTAATACCATAATAGACATGTATCTGTATAGACGAGTACATGAGCATACGTGGGCGAGATCAGGAGGCACCAGATTTAATACAGTAAATGGTGAAGGCCATTTATTGTATTAAACAATCAGGAGGCCGTAAAATTAGGCCCCTGAACTCATTATTCTATTTTTACGTGTAGCAGTTACCACCAGACGGACTGTGATACGTGATTTATTAAGTCTACCTACTATGTTTTATTTTTCGTGTCAGTTTCTGGGTATTGTTACAATAACAATAACCAGAAATAATGTTACTAAATCGATATAATCGTTTAATAAACTTGACGAATAGACTTTCCAAAAGTAATGTTAATAAAAACTTTCGCGTGATATCATGACAATTATATTTACGACTACGAAGTGTAAGAAAACTCCATAGATGGGTACCATATGTTATATTTATCGCTATACTTTTGTACAATTGCTTGAATCTAAACATGTTATAATATCTCGATTGCTCATTGCCAATTTATTATTTTTGTCAAGTTAGCCATCATTATTATTTTTTTTAACCTCCAATTGATCTGTCATATCCAAGCCACTATTGCCACCTCCCGCCATAGATTATATTTCGTTGTTTTTATACAGATATTTTATTAATGTTGCCAGTTTTTAACGAACCTTACAGAAGTATAAACTAAATGAAACATTTTTTCTACATAAGGTACTGTAGGTGGCACTGTACAGGAGTATATTGTATACATCGTTCAACATACTCGGTGTCTCTGTGTGTGTATCGAATCGTGAGCACTTTCTAGCACGACCAGTAGTTAATAGGGTTGCTAGCTATTAAATACTTGGGATGACCTGATGCGTACGTTAGAAATGTTATTAGAAGAACTTTGTTCGTTTAGAATAAACAGATCAATAGGATGCAGGTGTGAATATATTTCGAAGAGAAGGTGTCGAAGGAAAATAAGACTTTAAATCTCGACGACTCGCTTGGAGTACCTCTAAGGCTAAAACACAGGACGATCAAGTAAATTAATGACCTGAACACAGAGAGTATCAGCTGAAGCAGTAACCTAACACCAACACTGAATAGCGGAAGTAAAATACGTCCAGCAGTAGATCTTCGAAGGCCGTTAGATAGAGGATGGATGAAACTTATAAATAAGGTACAGAACGTGAATACCCTAGCTTATAATCTGTAGGACAGGCTCGGACGCATCGGCAGGTGTCTAGTTTTTATATGGCTCTGTGGATTGTGTACAATAAGTGCCACTATTATAAAATGTACAGACTAACGGGGATTTAACCTGCGATCCTGTTATAGCGAACACCACCTGTGTTCGTGTGTTGCACTTAAAGAAAAGGAAAAAATTGGGGACAAAATAAACTACCAATCATAAAAAAATGCACCAAAAATAGTTCTAGATTACTTTACTCGATTGTTATACTGAGTTAGACATAATGACGTGAAATAGTTCTTACCTTTTGTTTATTTAAGGATTTTTCCTAACCATTAAGTAACGTTACGAGGCTATTAGTTCCTTCGTTCATAGGGATAACATTCAATGCAACAACGCGTTGGAACGATTCCAATTAAATTCATTCTTTTGTATTGTTCCATTCATAATTACCGCTCCGCCTTCGCTTTGTACTATGCGTGTGCATTGTGGAAATGATTATGTTCCCGAACAGGAAAGACAACTATTAATCATTTCATTTAGAAATGCACTTGTCGGACTTTTCATAAATCAAGCTACAAAAAATAATAAGAACTTACATTTAGAAAATTAAGTGTTCAAAGGTCAAATATTGTCCACATTGCATACTCAGACTAAAGTGTATCACTGATTGCAAAGGATAAATTGTCTACTGTTTTTATCTCAGGTGCAAAATCACTAGACTACGGCATTAGTTAAACACACATGATACAACATTTAATCTAACACTCTTCCAAAAGGTCTTTAAGATAATGCTTTTATATCATGTTTAATGACAAGGCTTTCATGCAGAAAATAGGTGTAGACAAGGAGCATAATAATACAATTACAATTAATATCCTTTTTCTCAAAGCGAATGCACTTGTATTGTTCTAGTCTATGCGCTTCGTTTGTTCTGCGCTGGCTGGCTGTGTACCGAGATTGCTGTGGAGTCATTATTGCTGTCTGTTCGGTTGTGTAGTCTGTGTTTTATAATATGGTGCCAGTATATTTTACAATCTATATTTTTATTTATAAAAATACTTCTAGTTTTGTATAATTTTTTTTATATCAATAACAATTAGCTTTTCTTGTGAATTAATTTGCAAAATAAACTGGTTTTACTCTCCCGGAGTTGAAAAATTAGGGAATTTATTAGTCTTATTAAGTTGTTGTATGTTCGGAATGTTACCTTACAAAATTATAAACTGTTCAAGCCATTCCAGCCGATCAATCGTGTCACCATCACATGAATCGTCAGCTCGTCTGTCGGCTAGTTACAAAACCACATTTATAAATTCCTACTGTATTCATTTATTTAACATTAATTCATATCAAATGCATTTATGACGACCCTGTAGCCTAGTTGGTAGCGATCCTGCCTGCGAAGCGAGGGGTCCCGGGTTCGATTCCCGGCCGGGGCAGATATTTATGTGACAGATAAATATTTGTACTCGGGTCATGGGTGTTATTGTGACGTGTTATATGTGTCGTCCATGCCACCCGCGACACAGGTGAAAACCTACTGCGGGGGTATGAGTGTGAAAGCGTTTATTTATTTATTTATTATTTATTCTTATCAAATGATATCTAGACGTCATCATCATTTCTGACCTGTGCGCGTCAGTCTAGTTACCTGTAGCGAGACAAGTGTCTCACGCTCTACGCCATCGCGGCTAATTGCACCGGACCAATGGTCGACGCACGGTCGGCGGTCGTGGGAAGTTCCGATTATTGTTCTCTCGGCGCGGCGGTGGGCACACTGACTCTGGCACCAGGTCGCGCATGCGTGATATCATCCGTTACTCTTGTCCCACTGATGGAGGGTTGGCGATGTTTTGCTGCTTCTATAGCCCTATCCAAAGTGGTCTTTCTTTCTCTTTCTTCTCTCTTTCTTGGTCGGCAATTCATCTGTGATGGCTTTAGTGTGTTGCTGATGTCCATGGGCGACGATAGCCACTTACCAGCTCGTTTGGCGGCTGTTTCCATTACGGTTTTGCTATGTTCGTCTGTCTGTCCTTGACTAGGTTCAGAGACCATTAGTACTACGAGTATAATATGACATGGTTTCATCATGGTTGGATCGTGTTGAACATCTACAGGTTTATTGTTTAAAAAAATATGTTTTTGGTACCTTTCCCGTGCGTAAAGTGGAAATTGGGAAATTCTTATTCTCGTCTTTGGATCACTTTCGAATAATATCCTAAAATACAAAAAAATGTTCTGCTATTAACGCTACAATTTTGTACTATTTGATTTATCGAGACGATTTTGAGTTTCAATTTGAGGTACTGAAATTATTTAACGTCTGATTATGATTTCAATTCAAAGTGTAACCAACATCAGACTTGTTCTCAGTAAGACAGACAGTGTGCACTCTAGCTAAGACAGAAAAGTGACTTTTAACCTAGATTTTCGACGTAGTCCCTTTTGTTTGAAGTGACATGACTGCTGCAGTTTCCATTATGACGACGTTTGCTGACGACGCTGATGAGACTCATTAATATCTATGCAATTAATTTAAAGAATTGTAGCGGAATCAGACATTTTTCATAAGATGAATAGTGAGTAAAGATTATTGTGATTTTACGACGACCCTGTAGCCTAGTTGTAGTGACCTTGCCTGCGAAGCGAGGGGTCCCGGATTCGATTCCCGGCCGGGTCAGACATTTATGTGACAGATAAATATTTGTACTCGGGGCATGGGTGTTATTGTGATGTGTTACATGTTACTACATGTATCGTCCATGCCACCGACAGGTAAAAACCTACTGTGGGGGTATGAGTGTGTAAGCGTTTATTATTATTATTAATTTTTTTAGCTGAAAAACTAGCTTTCAGATGATAAGTATTAATCGTCGGCCATGGACGGTGATCTGATCACTGATCCCCATCAGTTCAATCAGTTACTATCAGTTGATTGGTCTGAGTGTTTGTTGGTTAGTTAAGTGGTTAAAAAATATTGAAGGCTGACTGTCAGAGATAATGCATGAATGATCAAATATGAATCAAACCGTTCGCGCCGCGCCGACACCATCTCTTCACCTAATGTACCCATATTTCTATTAATAAAAGTAATGAAGTGGAATGAAAGTAATGCTTAGTTCGCTACAAGGATTGTGTTTCTTTGTCTTTTTACCTTTGTTTTACCACATGTTCGAGAAACATACCTTTGACGTCATATGTGTGACGTCACTCCATACTCCATAGGCCGTGCATTCACCCCATGTGTTGTGAGATCTGAAACAAAAGAAACTTCACTCAAGTATTATTGTTATGAGTTGGCAAGCCATTGAGTACACGATTTATAACCTTCATAAAGCTCTACTACAAACTGTAAAAGTTTTACTACCTACTATATTTGTACTTATCCAATAAACCGTGATAGCTACTGGTTTGAAAATCAGGTTCGCACTTCTCACTGAGATGAATTGAGTTTAGGACGTCATTTTTATGTTTTGATGATAACGATTTGTTGTATGGGTCTTCTCTCTTCCTTTAATTCAAACCACATCTGCCAGTGCATCCTGCTGTATAATGGACAAGACAGTAACGTTAGGGGGCTTCTCCTGGTAAAATTCTGCTTTCTATACTGTATGGTATTACCTAATGTATTGATACTTTGATAGGTTTAACACTTAACAACCGACTAGTTGCCCTCTTTCCAATTTTTTTAACTCGTATCGATTGTTGGAAAGCTGATTAAGAAATTGTTTTATTTGCAATTTAAAGGCTAGCGATGCATCTGTGACACCTCCAATTGGAAATTGCAATCATAAAAAACTTCATAAGGCCCACATTGTTCTATATTGTTTCAGGAACATATTTTTTTTTTTTGTTAAATGTACAATGCGTTAATAACTGTATTTTCCGTAATGTTTTGGAAAGGTATGTATACCATAAGACTTTAAGTAATGGGGGTCTGAGCCTGTAGTAGTTGTTGTACTTACGTGCTCACGTAATATTTGGATATAGTGATATGGTTGACTTGCATTAGCTCGTTACGACACCAGTAGGTAGGGAAACACGTCTGCTCTCGTCTACGGCTGTCTCGTGACTGACCCAGTGTTGCCCCACTACCCGTGCTCCCGAGATAACGTGATTACTGCTATAACTATAATAGCAGTACAAACACTACATCCCTTCCTTATTAAAATCTTTATTTAATCTGGAGCCCGATCCACAGTCGACTCTGCAGTTGATCGCAACTCAAGCCTTCAAAGGCCACTCCACGTCTACACCATTCAATATTCCAGTTACTTAGATAAACTCATTTGTAACACGCACTATATATATGAAGCAGGCTACGGTTTGTAAACTGTAGCCATCTGGGTGCCTTCACTAGCCTCAACAAACTCAAACTGTCATATGCATGCTTCGTATAGAATTACTTATGTAGATTATACCTTCACTGCAAATTATTTTAAACATTGAAACAACACCTGAGACCTCTTCCAGCATTTTTTCGTCTTACACCTTTCCCATTCTCACCCATTCTCCTTCTATCTTTATTAAATAATAATTATTTGCATCACCTCTTAGCTTTTCATACTTCCCTCTTTCTTCTCTCTTTGATCAAGATCGCCAAGTTATTAGGTTTCATACCAATATACAAACGAACCTCGTCATTTCTGTCCTTAAATAGACAACTTACTGGTAAAACAAACACAGGAAATATGAGAAACTCGATGAAAATTTATATTATTACTAAAAGTGGTTTACTGTCAACAACAAATTATGTACAGCTTACAACCTGCTTTCGTTTTTAAAGACTAAAGTTTTACTTGCGAGACAATCCTCTTATATACGTAATATAAACTAGGTCCCACCGACGACCATAACACGCCAAACATGGCTAGACTCGCAACAGGAATTTCCTTTATTTAGGCGTCCTTTCTGAATGGGCCCAACGGACCCGACGGTGTCACATATGAGTCAGACACTGCAGATACCAATCATTCACACACCAGTCATTTATTGAAATACCTCCTCTATTCATTATCTTTATTCTACATCTCGACTCCATCACGCCAAATAACTAATATATTCACAAAATCACTACATTTTGTATGGTTTTCAAAGTTATGAGGGCCCATACTGCCGTCTAGTCAGTAATGATTTCAATTTCAAGAGGTCCACACATACACATAATACACACTTTAGTTACTATGATTTCAAATCATGGGACCCATACTGCCGTCTAGTCAAGTAATGTATGTATGATTCTAAATTTCATGAGGTCACTACTTCCATCAAGTCAATGTATCAATCTCAATTTCATGGGGGCTCATACTGCCGACAACTCAGTAACGTATGATTTTCAATTTCATGAGGGCTCATATTGCCGACAGCTCAGTAATGTATGATTTTCCATTTCATGAGGGCTCATACTGCCGACAACTCAGTAACGTATGATTTTCAATTTCATGAGGGCTCATATTGCCGACAGCTCAGTAATGTATGATTTTCCATTTCATGAGGGCTCATATCGCCGACAGCTCAGTAATGTATGATTTTCCATTTCATGAGGGCTCATACTGCCGACAACTCAGTAACGTATGATTTTCAATTTCATGAGGGCTCATATTGCCGACAGCTCAGTAATGTATGATTTTCAATTTCATGAGGGCTCATACTGCCGACAACTCACTTCAACTCAGTAACGTATGATTTTCAATTTCATGAGGGCTCATACTGCCGACAACTCACTTCAACTCAGTAACGTATGATTTTCAATTTCATGAGGGCTCATACTGCCGACAACTCACTTCAACTCAGTAACGTATGATTTTCAATTTTCATGAGGGCTCATACTGCCGACAACTCACTTCAACTCAGTAACGTATGATTTTCAATTTCATGAGGGCTCATACTGCCGACAAACTCTGATTTCTCTGACTCTTCGAGTTAGAGTGCCTTTTAAATTTTACTTTCATTGTAACATTAGCTTAAATACTATTTTTTCCTTTAACTCTGAATTTAACTAAAACCCCAGAAGAAATAATAGTATTTTTAAATAAGTACAGAAGGTGCACTAAGAAAAATTCCGAAAAATCATTTAAATAAATAGTGACTCTGGCTCCAACGCAATAAAGTGTAATTCAGGTCGCACAGCGCTAATCAAAACGCGTAATGAATTGCCTTCCTTTCTAACACTGTCGCTTATCCTCTCTGGCAATGTCAGGGTTGCCTTTTTTTGAAAGAATAAAATTAATCTGAAAGTTTAGTGACATGTGTGATGACCTGAAGGAAACTAACATTTATAAAAGTTAATTCATTTTGCGTTTTTTTCTGAAAGTTTATTTTTATGTGTTACACATTTATTATTATATATGTGTAAACGATAATTAAATATATATCAGTTCGGACTTGATTATTTAACATCTTACTGAAGAATACGCATCAACATATAGACAAACACCAAAATTTTTACTATGTGTGATAGATTACGAACGTGTGACTGCTATTATGAATTTTCTGAATTAGTAGGACATGTCGAACGTGGCATGTACCTACTTGTAACGTTATGGTAAAATGCGGAGTGTGCCAGGCCTGATAAAACTTCAACTCGGACTATAGCTTAAACATTCACTAAACTTTATCTTTATCTTTACCCTTTTCACTTGAACTCAACATTACCTTGACCTCACTTTTTTTTATGAACTTTTTTAGGTATTGTGACGGGTCATCTTATTAAAATGAAATTCCAAGTGGTTTACAACATTTAGCTGTAAATCGATACAAAACTACAATCGGTTTGCCTGCAAAACTATTTAAAGAGGATCCTCGACTTCTCGATTTATAACTAAATACATCCAGCTTAATAAATATTTTTTTTTGGACGTCAGGAGAATTTCTCCTTCACGATTTTTATGGAATTCTGTCAAAACCAAGCCTCGGCTTCTGCAGGGGTATGAATTTAGTATAGTATATCAAATCGTGCGTCTTCAAAAGGGCGCTTTCCTCAGGCTACAATAATAAATAGCAACATTTTAAACATTGCTGCACCCATTCGAACAAAATACAATTATTGTTCTCAATTTAAAAGTAAAAACTTACTCCTTTTGCGCACGAATAACTCAATATATAACCAATATATAATATGATTTCCGTGACACAACTTAGTTTAATCACAGTAACAACACAAGAACGCGTCTAGCTCGCAAGCGCTTTTGACCCTCACTGCCTCAATAGATTCTATAAAATTCAACACAAAAACTAAATTAGAAAAATAAAATTGTCTCATCGTGAAGATTTGAACTCCGGTATCGCGGCTTGTATAATGGTTCCTAATAGGAACGATGATAGGAACTTCCTATCATCTCCCAATACGCAATGATATTCAAAAATATAGATACGTTATGCCCTTACAAACCAACCAAGAACTCCGTTCTGAAAAGAGCCACAACACACACACGCCCATCCTTTGCTCCACTACACCAATCACATTGGTACAATACACGAGGGCATTCTAACGCTGTATGTCAAATGTCAAGCACTTCTGACTACAACAAAAGCGTCATGTGTTAACAGCGCGACCACGACCATAACGGTCAATTACCCGCTCCTGCGCTCCTCGTCGTCGGCGCGCCAGTGACACATCCACCATAGAACCCTAACGTTGTTGCTATTTTTATGACGGAATAAATGTTTCTTTCTTTCTTACGCTACTGCCCATCAAACCAACTTTATTTATGATTACTCACATTATGTTATTATATTTTCAGCCGTGTAGTACAGCCGTGATGGTCAAATACCAAAAGGAAAGACTGCTAAAGAATCACAAAGAACTTACAAGCTGAAATAGGGACCCGGCGCCGCAACGTTAAATTACGTTAACCGTTATACCTAGTTTATGTATATTATTTTCAAAAGAAATACAAGTGCATGGCTGCATGTATACCAAGGCGGCTAGGCATGTATACTATGTCTGTTTGATACTGCCAATGCAATACTTTCATAACAGAACATAATTTTTCATCAAACAAATTCAGTTCCGTTTTTTTATCAGAATTCATATCAAAACGACTGCAATTATTTCAGTTTATTATACCCACACATGTACTTTGTAACTAAAGCAAAACTAAGTTTGAATGAAACCCAGGACCTGCGTAGAATATAACTAATAGTCATAACAACAGCTAATTTTATTGACAATCACCCTTACTGTTATAGTTTTATGGCAGCGAAGAAGCAAACTCACTCTCAACAATTAAACTTAACTTGCATGTGCTGCCATCTATAATGGTAGTAAAATCTATACTTTATAAAGTCGAAGAGTCCACCCGGCCGAACTCGCCAATCCCAGGAACCACCGGTTCGAACCGAAAAACTCCGTCCGACAATCCATTCACCGAGGAAGGCCACAGGCCATACAGCATCGTACCTCCAGCAGCCAGTCTCTCCACAAACCAACGCGGGCGAAACGGCGTGGCACAGCTAGTCCTAAATAAATTTCACTAATTTAGGGAACCTTTCTCTTTTTATTCTTGAATATTTTAAAGTCCCTACTCCTTTATTTAAGTTCATAATTTGTATAATGTTATCTCCTTTTTAGTACTAAGTGTTGTTGTGCAACACACACACGCAAGAATGGATGCCGGACACAATTCGCACATTTAAAACGAAAATGGTGCTTTACAAAAATAGTAGTTTTTCAGTATAGCCATTCAAAGTTTTCAACTCAACATTGCGATCAATATCTATAAAGAAAACTGAAATATATCGTTGCAATTAGCCTCTCTCGTCGGTTCGCCCAACCTACTTTTAGTTAGGCACTAAAAACATGCTAGTAAATAAGTAGTTATTCAAAAAATATATTCGGAAAAAGTTCCGCATAATGCCACTTTTTCTCATTGGCACACATACGCAACTTTAACCAAACACGCGGCACCACACGCAATACGCCATTTATGTAGCAATCCCTCCAACAGATCGATACTGTATATTATATTTAAAACGACACAGCTAAACACTAAATATCACTTCTTATTTCAACAAAACCTGTCTCGCTATCACTTTCAGCTAAATAAGTGACACTATATCCAAAATGTCATTTATGTTATTATTACTTCAGTAGCGTGAATTACGCTTATAACACAAAATGCCACTTTTTTACTCACGCACAGTTGTTTTTACAATGTCAATCAATGCCATTTACCGAAAACAAAGGGAATTGTGTAGGTAGCGGTAATGGCGGCAATTTTTTATACCTAATTAGAGAGAGAACTTCGATAATTATGATGATGTTGCTCAATACATTATTTAAAGTTACAGCACACATAAACAAATTCTCGAGATAACTATTCGGCACTAATATATTCGTCTGTTGATTATTTCTTGCATCGACGTTTTATTTTCCTTCCAACTCTTCCTTTATCAACACAAAATAAAAATATTTACTGCACTGACCTTTTGACCTCGTCGCCATTATGTAGTAGTTGTTGTACTTACGTGCTCACGTAATATTTGGATATAGTGATATGGTTGACTTGCATTAGCTCGTTACGACACCAGTAGGTAGGGAAACACGTCTGCTCTCGTCTACGGCTGTCTCGTGACTGACCCAGTGTTGCCCCACTACCCGTGCTCCCGAGATAACGTGATTACTGCTATAACTATAATAGCAGTACAAACACTACAGAGCCCAAGCGATATGATTTTATTAGCTTGTAATGGCGAGAACACGCGACGCCCGCGCCACTAGAAAAATACATGAATTTTAATATTCATATTTCATAACGTAAAGTCCTGATTGTTATCATCCTCGCGATTTATGAAATTGCGTTACGCAAGATGTAGATAAATTGATGATCATAATGTACCTATTTGAAATTTAAAAAATCCTTTTGTTGTTTGCAGGTATTGGGCCTTTATCTTTTTCGGATAAGATTGCTTCATGGTGTGAAGAGAGTGGAGTTTTTCAAAAATTGTTCCTGTTGTTTCTCTTTAGTAAGTAAACAATATTTAATCGTAATTTAAATAATAAACATTTTAATTTAGAAATACAATTTTTTATTGAATGTATGATGTCAGTGTGTCAAGTCATCCACAAGTTACACAATAACTATGACGCACTAACTCTAACTACACGCAAGGACATTACATAATTTATTAAAGTCCTCGTCGTTGCGTACGCGCGGTAATCTTTAAAAATGTTGCGCGAATTTTCATGTGGTTCTTGGCAATGATTTAATGATTCAAAGTATACCTTACTTTCTTTTTAACTGACTTTGAAAAAGGAGGAGGTATTCAATTTGACTGTTTTTTATGTTTGTTACCTCAGAACTTTCGACTGGGTGAACAGATTTTGATGATTCTTTTTTTAATCGAAAGCTGGTGCTTGTCTTGCGGTCCCACATAAATTTGAGCGAGATCTGACAAGTAGTTTTTGAGTTATCGCTAATTTTGAAGTCGGTTATTTTTTGTCAAGAATTATTATAGTATATAAGCAAAACTATAAAACACCTGAAAAATTTGCAGATTTTGTTGCAAGTTTTTGTTTCGAGTTATTATATTTGTGATTTAAAACATTGTTTTCCAGAATATAACTATCCTGAGTACAGGATAGCATTGAAAAAAAATCGTTGTTAAATAAAAATATACTAAATACTAGAGTTTAATAAATACTACAGTTTAATTTTATAAAATAAATGTCACGTCCTGTGAAAAGAAAACGATTTTATTCAGCCGACGTATAGCAATTTTACTTTGGTGAATAAAAGTTTGTCTTGGCAACCTATTCGGTTCCAAGATTTATCACATCGATCGAACATACTTTTATAAAGTTGGCATACAGTGTTACGAGTGCGCGTTTGACGGCAATTTAAAACTTGAAGGAGATTGAAGAGAATACTTCTAGGGATTGCAATCCGGTGTCATTTTCAATCCGGCCGGATTTTACCGGATTTTTACCAATCCGGTCGGATCCGGCCGGATCCGGCCGGATTGATCACGCGATTAGAATTTTTCCTCCTCGTTCCAATATAGACTGTTTTTGAGGTATTTTTTTTTTTGGATTATAAAGGAACACGAATGCGAGCCGTAATAAAGCCGTATCACCTAATGATAATCATCTTAATATTACTTATTAAGAGGAAAATTTTAATATTTTATTTATTTTTTGTAACGGATATACTCAAAAACTATTGGAGCAATTTAAAAAAATTACATCAATAAAAAGATACATTATTCCTTAGTGACATAGGCTATATTTTACCGTGATTAATATTTTTTTTTTTTACTTCATCAGAAATAAAAATGTTTGATGCCCAGCGAAGTGAGTACGGTTCAGCTAGATTATCATAAAGGGTGGCGCAAACGTTGCCACCCGATGTTCTTTGACTGTATTTTTTTTAATAAATGAAAAACTTTAGTTTTGCTATTGGATTGTGTTTATTTGATGTCTAAATATTTGTTTTCATTAAGTAGAAAAATGATATCAGCCAAGTGGCTGCCGCTAGAATCGGGCCTGTAAGGTTCCTATTTATGTAATTTTCCTTCACTCCTGCCAGAACTTTTGGCGAAAGGTTTCCGCATTTATGACGGATATTCTCTTTGAGGGCTTCAAGAATCTGAAGCTTGTTGACATAAACTCGTGACTTCAAGAAATCCCACCAAGAACCCAAAATAAGTCTAAAGCTGTTAAAATGGGCGATCTTACCAGCTAGTGCAAACGACGAAAAACGAGGGATTATTTTGATGACTCCGCGTTTTTGAGGAATATAGCGATTCATGTCTTATTGACGTGTATTTTTTATCTGTTTTCTACACAAATGTCACCGCAAAACTGATATTTACCGCCATTTGAAAAAAATATAGCATCTTTCGATAGGGTAATGATGACTCTTGCCCCACCCTATATCATACCTGCATCTGGATGTAAACAGTCCGAAAACTGTAATTTTAATTAGAAGTAGAACAGTTTATCAATAAAACTTGTCTTCTAAAAAATATATCAATTGCTATATTTGTTTCTCTTTATTTTCTTTAAGAAGGGAGCCAATAACAAGTGTACATGTATACTACTACACTTCTTTATAATAATATGTTTAAGGGGGTTTTACTGTTGTTGTGCTATCGCGCATCAATTGAAATATACCTACAGCTTACAGCTACATCCATGTAGGGCAAATGTTACAAATTATAAATAAGAAGTAATATTAACGAGAACACAATTTCACACTTTTATAAGTTACAGTTTATCCATTCAGTAATTTGTGTTGTACATAACATCCTTATTGAACGTTAGGAATACCGTAATGCAATACTAGATTAATTACAACATCTATACTTGGCATTTAAAGCATCTACACTAGCAACAGGATGGTTATTTTGTCAAAAATTTGCGTGACCGGATCCGGTAAATTCGACCGGATCCGGTATGCGTAAAAAACGCCGGATCCGGCCGGATTACCGGATCCGGTTTTCCGGATTGCAATCCCTAAATACTTCACGGAGATATTGTAGAATGTAATGCTCGATTGTCGATCCAAATGGCCGGACCGAATTTCTGCCATTTCGATGACCACGGGAAAATATTACGCAGATTATGAATAATTTTGGTCAAAGCAGGCACTTATATATTTTTTGAATTTTTACTTAGACTTAACTACAAAGCTTTAATTTGTTAGCTAGAGCATAGTTATGTACCTATATCGATTTTAAAGAGACAGAATACACGTGGCAGCAAGTCACTAGAACATGTAAATATTTGCAGTAACTTCTTCACGAATTGAGTTGCAGCTTGCAGCTGGTTGTCTGGGTTCCTAAACAGACCGTTAATATTCCAAGTGTCGTAAATAATATTAAAACGTGAAATGGAGCTTATTTGTATGTTACGCCTTAACCACTCACCGCCTGGAAATTTTTAGACAGATTGCATTAACATTATCTACCGACGAGATTTTATCCATATTTTCCGAAACGAGCTAGTGACATGGAAAATACTTATTTTACCCGGTTACGGTAAACGGATGTATTCGTGTTTATTTTCGGAATAGCTACCTCGCTCCTGTTTGCTAACGGCGCGCGGCGCGCGGCGGATACTCTCTATATAAAGGACCTCGGAAATATTGGGACTAACCGATAATTGAATTTTGCGCGTGAATAAATCCGACGAAAAATGAATATTTTGTAGAAGAAAATATAAAATAATATTAGATAAAGATACCTGTATTGACGGAAACAATACTTTGGTATGAAATGATGTTTCTTTATTGAACTTTTATGGCTTTTTAAATTAATAGTATCAAGTATGTACTAGCACCTTAGTGTTCCTGCCAAGTCGAACAGCTCTCTCTAGTTTTCCTCGATGTGTTTTGTCGTGTTAAAGATTATACATATATTATACATATATTATATTATACATATATATAAAGATTATACACATACATTAAACAGATTATAGTCTATAAATAGCTGACTCGGCGAACTTCGTATCGCCTAATTTTTTTTTAATAAAAGTAGCCTAAGTTACTCCTTGTTACATCAGCTATCTGCCAGTGAAAGTCCCGTCAAAACCGGTCCAGCCATTTCAGAGATTAGCCGGAACAAACAGACAGACAGATATAAAATAATATAAAATAATAATAAAAAATGTTGTTTTGGTATATGTAGCGTGTATACATCCAAATGCACTTAGTAAAAAGTGGTTATTTTAATATTACAAACAGACAATCCAATTTTATTTATTTGTATAGATTAAAGTTATAATTTATAGAGTATAAACCATGAAGTAGACTAATATGTAATGAACATTACTTTCATTGTTTTTGTAATTGTTTGTACGCGCATTTTATAGAAGAAAGGGGTTGAGTCGACTGTCCCTGTTTCCTGATATCAGAATTATTAATGTTTTGTATAGTGGAGCACTCTCTAAGAAGCGCTATCTCTCATTAACTTGAGGAAACCGTGTACATCAGATAGTGATGATAAATTGTTATTGCAAAGCTGGGTTTGTAGTATCTTACAGATTACTTCGGCCCTTTCTCCTCATTGTTCGTAGATCCGCCGCTGATAGAAATGGACTGGCGACAGTGTTGTGACGTTTGAAGTTTCACAGCGATGGAAAAAACAATAAAATGGAAGTCGTTTCCATTCAACCAACATTCGCGAAGTAATGATATGATCCGAATCTGGAACAGATACTAATGTGTCGTGCTGTGAGAGACATTAATCTATTGTTTTGTACTTGTTGCTAGTGCTGATACAAGTGACAAAGAAATAAACGGTCACTTACAAACCCATATGCACCAGGATTCGTTGTGTGTATATGGACTTAAACAAAATTATGCCTCACGGACTTTAACCCACTGAGACGTGAGACCAAAATCATTTTTAGGGTTCCGAAGAAAAATCGGACCCCTTATAGTTTCGTCATGTCCGTCTGTCTGTTCTTCTGTCCGTACGTCTGTCTGTCCGAAGCAAAGCGCCGAGACCTTCAGTGCTAGAAAGGTGTAATTTGGCATGAATATACATATTTCTTAAAACTCCAAAATCGTAGAATAAAATATTAAAAAACATTTTTTTCAGGGTACGGTCTCCCCTGCAGGTAACGTGAGGATGAATTTCTCTCTTCTTTTAAGACCATTTATGGAATTAGGGGTCCGTTTGCGAAATATTTGACTTTAAAGTGCTAATTTTGATTAGAGTCAAGTGTCCCCCTCTGCCGGCTAAACGGTTGGCGTTGGACAATTGAAAAAAATTCTCAAAAATAGGGTACATGATGAATTTACAAGGAAAACTATCACGGCTATGTTGGCACAAGTAGTTAATGACTAATAGTCGATAAACTTATATTTCGGAATCCTACATTGCGCGTGGCCTGACACGCCCTTGCCCGGTTTTTCGTATCATAAACTGCGCTAGCAGGGTGGGTATTGTACCCGTGAGTCCCGTGACCGGTGAATATAAACTGTAACGGTATTAATACCTACTTGAAGTAAATTATTTGAGTTTGACCTGTGGTTTGCCGTTTGACTTACATTGTTACTTAGCCCCCTTAACGAGTACCTCGATGACTATAGAACTATCAATGAGTTGGATCTAGGTATATTTGTAGTAATGTGATTCTACTGCAAGTAATACATTACTATTGGTGCTTGCATTGCATACCTATTAGTTACACCCGATGGACCTGTTTGCCATACATGCAGAACACTCGTCCACAATACGTGACTCGGGTATCGACGAAGTGGATAATTCGACGCATAATATGCATAGCGTACACCCACAATAATCTGTTGAATGTATTCGATGCATGATTACTCGATACTGGGACGGCTTAAATGGGATTATGAGGATTAAAAAGAATAAGTCGATAATTTAAGGGACTATAAAAAAGCTTGGTCATTTTCTAAAATAAATGTTCACGTTAATTCAGACTCCGCAGTATCTCTAACGAGTGCTAAAGATTTCACATGCCCATCTAAGTGGTCCAAAGTAATTTGTTAAGTAGATAATAGATTTGATCTACCGTTACAAAGGTAAACAGAGACATTAACCGACAGTTGAATGTCCTAAAATTGTCGACGGGATGGTTAAAAGCTTTTAGATGACGAGATCCATAATGCGACGTACCACAATAAAAGTGGCAGAGAAACGCAACCTTTTCAAAACGGACACTACCGCTGCCGATTAAATGGTCTTGTGCACTTGCGCCACCGCCACACCGTGAGCGAGTGTTGTTGGCAGTTGATAGAATGTTGCGACCAAGTTCAGGAGATTGTTTTTACCCGACTGCCAGGAAGGATTATATTTTTTCGCTCGTATTTTGTATGTATGTGTGTAATATTCTTTAGAACCTCATATCTTCCAAACCGCTGAACTTTATATAATTAAGATATCGTTAGATGCGTCTTGATAACCCAAGTGTTCTTAGATAAGTGAAATTAAAAAAAATATCATGGCTGTGAGATGCCATTGTTTGAAATATCAAAAGATAAAAATAAATCCAATACTGCAATATGGTTGTTAAATTAAAGAGCTCATCATAAGGTTTTCTAAAAGGTATATCATAATAGCTTTTTTGATAGCAGGTGGGTTTTTTTAAATTTTTTAATTTATACTGGTTAACATTGAGGCTGAAAAGGATAAACACTTAATAAGATGGAACAAGCAGTACAAACAAAAATCATAATCTAGATTTAGTTGATGCTGTGGCAGTTCAAAAATAACTTATTTATAACGGAAGTTTACGTTGAATGAATATTACAGGACTTGTTCCATAAATTATATCTTTGTCACCTACTGAGGTTTCTTAAAATTAAATTTACTCAAGGAATAATATAAAAAACTAAAATTTTAACATTTCATAGTGCCAGAGAGCGGAGAATGTTTTAGTAAATCTCTTCAGTCGTTAATTTTTAACAGAGTGATATTGATTTTATGACGATGCATTTTTAGGGTTCCGTAGCCGAATGGCAAAAAACGGAACCCTTATAGATTCGTCATGTCTGTCTGTCTGTCTGTCTGTCTGTCCGTCCGTATGTCACAGCCACTTTTTTCCGAAACTATAAGAGCTATACTGTTGAAACTTGGTGAGTAGATGTATTCTGTGAACCGCATTAAGATTTTCACACAAAAATAGAAAAAAAATATTAAATTTTGCGGGTTCCCCATACTTAGAACTGAAACTCAAAAATGTTTTTTTCATCAAAACCATACGTGTGGGGTATCTATGGATAGGTCTTCAAAAATGATATTGAGGTTTCTAATATCATTTTTTTCTAAACTGAATAGTTTGCGCGAGAGACACTTCCAAAGTGGTAAAATGTGTGTCGTCCCCCCCTGTAACTTCTAAAATAAGAGAATGATAAAACTAAAAAAAAAATATATGATGTACATTACCATGAAAACTTCCAACGAAAATTGGTTTGAATGATATTTAGTGAGTAGTTTTTTTTTAATACGTCATAAATCGTAAACCGCAAAAAACATTGCTCAAAGTTACAACGAACTACAAGAACTTTTATATTATGTTACTTCGGAACCCTTCATGAGCGAGTCCGACTCGCACTTGGCCGCTTTTGGATAATGCAGCCCTCCATTAGTTGCGGTCTTCAGTTTAAATGTTACGGGAACACTGGACTAATAGAGGTAATAGCCTTACAGCTTTTAACTAGTCTGTTCAAGGTGTAAGAGTCGCTCCATGCAATTTTGTCATGGAATAATAATAATAAAATAATAATAAGCAAAACACACTCATACCCCCGCAGTAGGTTTTTACCTGTGTTCCAGGTCGCGGGTGGCATGGACGATATATTATTATAATAACACATCACAGTCTCGATCAATGTATAAGAAATATTTGAGGATTCTGATAATTTTAGCTTAACTAAATAGGAATCCCTAATAATCTGAAATCTTCACGAAAATATGAGCTAAATGTCGATCATTTTATTGGAATTCTCACCCCAACACTGATACCATAGTGGACTACTATACAAGCTAAACAAGCCAAAACATTACCACTTAAACACTTGATTTCACTTGCTTCCTCGCTAGCTACTTACCGTCAATGATACAAGTGCCTTAAACGTTTACTACAAAGGCTTTTGTAAGTGTTCTTTACTTACGTAGTAAAGAACGGACAACTTTCGCCAGTGGAACACTTTCGCCTTCGTTACAGCAGATAATAACAACTAAATGGGGTGATCCGCCTCATTGGCCATTGCCATTACGTCTGTAGTGTCTGTACCGTATCGCCAGCGCCACCGACACCACACGAATACCTTGTTACGTCCGTGTCGGCTGGTACGCTTTGAAGCAGGAAAATGCAAGAGAAAAAAAGGAAAATATTTTGCATATAATGGAACGTAAAACATTATCTAGTTTACTCGCAGACAAGTTGAAATCATATAGTTCAGTACTTTTAGGCATTTACTTAGATTTTGATTGACATTCGATGCCAATGCGCGCGGACTAGATGACACTGCTAATGCTTACTTAAGTTCCCACAGTAATAATAATGTAATGATGAAGTTCCTATTCCTAATGATAATATCTTGATAATAATAGCAAAATATAACGTGTCCAAGACTCGCAAGTACGAGTACAAGAGGTCCATTAAAGCAGCCACAGAAATTAAGTTATTAAGTACAATTGCGCGCAAAAGTCACAAACATTTAAATATTTTTGGAGTTTACTCCTTAAGAATCGATTTTCATATACATATAAGCACGGGGTATAAAAATGTATGGTAAGTAAAATCAATCTTATTCCGTTACGTTACGAGTTACGATTTAGATTACGTTTACACACAATTTATTTTCGTTATTTTTTCTTCAGCTTTTCCAGGTTTTTATAACGCTCTCTTTTAATAACACCACCAAAACCAATGTACTTCGCTAACCTTATTTCCTAACTAAGAACGTTTTCAATATCACACATGTTAATATGACAATTATGTCCCCATACAGAATATGTACCGTTGAACCGCACAAATTGTAGTAAAGCCGTGGTATAAACACAAACAATCCATTTAAAGGAACTCTATTCAGTATAATTGAGCGGTAACGCGACAACCGATGACAGAACCGTTCGGTGCCCTAAATCCTGTATGAGTACGGTCTGACCAGAGTGACAGCACATCCTCTTCGTATGACAGTTTACGCACAAATTGATCCACTAATAGGGTTGATCGGTAACAAATTTACTAACGGTGACGTCGGTGACACGATGTTATATTATTCATTTCCTATAAAGCGATTTCTGCAGCAGAATTTATCAGTTTTATTTAGATTACATTTTGTGGTAATGGACTGGTTAATTAATAAGGTTATTTTGGCACTGCATCATCACTACAGTCATAGTGCTGGATACAATGCCGTGTCATGATGAGAGAATATTTAGGAGAATTCTCAGGTACGCAGGTTAAGCATAACTTTAAGAATATACGTAATTTATATTAAAGTTTCATTTCGTTTATTATTTAATTACTTTTTCAACAATTTTTTTAAATATTATCAAACGCTTTGCTACGGGATTGTACTTGTAGTGTTTTGACACATGTCATGTTAAAACTAGGCTCACCGTAATAAGGTCTGTACCGACAGATTTAATAGTCGATTGTAATATTGAACAAATTAAGGTCAAACGAGAGAAAGTGTTTAATTTACCTTTGGGTTGTAGATAAAAGAACAGCGCACTGTTTTATTTTGGTAATGCGATTTGATTAAGATTAATAAACGTGGTTTTCTCTGTAGAGCTTTCGTTATACTTTGGCTTATTTGCTGCTGTTATTAATCATTAGTAGAAATTGATGACTAATCGTGATAGATGGGCATGGCTGTATCGTTCAGATTTACAAAATAATTTTTGATTTGATTCTAGGAATATGTTCGCTAACATTTCTTGTAAACGTGATCTTCTACGGTTTTAGCTTTTTATTAATCATTAATTTAATAAGGTCACCTGACGGTAAGTTATCCTCGTCGTCTATTGACATTAGCGACACCAAACGATGCAAGCTTTAAAATTATCTTTTCATATTTGCAATCATATGGCGCGGCTTCCGCGACATAGAGCCCAGCAAACAACTACCATTGATAGCTAGCTACCCAGCACCCTTGATTCCTGACGAGTCTGTCGAAAATTATTTTTTCTCAGGAACAAGCCTTACATTTATAATTTCACAATATTATAAAATGAATTGTATAGGTTAGCCTTAACTAAATGTTTATATAATGTTTTTGTTAAAAATATCCAATATTTAAATGTACATATATTATCAAAAAATAATATTACAATAAGAAGGACAAGAACACCCGAGTTAGCTTGTAAAGAATACGTAATCAGAAGCGCATTCATTCACATGAGTAATAAACACGACCTGACTCATGGAACCGACTCGGGACATAATTAGGTCAAGGCCCAATCGCTTTCGCAGTAGCAAGTGCCAATTACATTTTTATATGAGCTTGAAGGGACACCGTAATGCAATCAAGCGAAACAGTTTGGCAAAGAGCAAATTACTGCAAAAAACGCTCTTAACCTGCTTATTTTTTTCTTTTTCTTTGTTCCGGCACAGTCCGACATCAAATTATTAAAATAGAAATAAAATATAATTTGCAATTATCTATGTTTTTGGCTTTCATTTTTGGGTTCAATTACTCTCAAATGACAAAATTAAACCCTTAAAAGATCACTCGCGTATCAATATTTTTCCAGTGGTGTCATGTAGTCAAATGTCTTGTAAGTTAAACTTAGTTTCCTCCACCTCACGAAATCTTCAAATAAAAATCTTCATTGAAATGTAACATCGAATAAAATAACTTTGAGATTTGTGTACCTACTACCTACCTTGGTTCAAGTAGTTTGCCAGCGTCAGATATTATTTTATTCTTTACCTCGTCCGCGTCATCGTTGAAATCGTTTTTAAGATTTTCCTGTTCGATAGTGCAATTGTGTTGTCTTAGAACGTTGAAATGCATTTTGTATGAATAATGTATGTGCATGTAGTAGTTGTAGTGCACGTCGTCGAGTGAAACCGTTCTCTTTATGATAATAGATGTTAGTCGAGCGTTTCCAACAATAGGTTTTTCAACAAAACGTGTAGTGTAACGTTGAATTGGATCATCTACTAGATTAGACGGTTGGAACATGATCTGGTATTCCTGTAATGATACACGACTAGTAATTCAGTCATATTTCATTATTAGACTTTATTCAACCAGTAATTCCCAAGTGGTTTGAAAGTTGGTATCGTTTCGGGCCGTACGTTAGGCCGAGGTTCGAGTTCGAATCTTGTAAAAACGTAAGATGCCTGTTACTAAATGTATTATCACTTTTTAGATGAAGGCACACATCGTGAGAAAACCTGCGTACCTGAGAAGTCTCCATGGTATCTTAAACGGTGTGCGAAAATTGCAATTTACACTGGTTTGTTCACTTTACATATAGAATCGATTTTATGATATTTGTGAATCTTTCGACGATTGTAAAATCGACGATCTTTCCTCAATTTTACTAGTGCGAAGGTAATAGGTATCTAACTACCATATTTTTATTTTTAAAACCACAAGTTAATCACATAATAAAGTAGCTGATCCAGTATACGTTGTTAAGCAATACATTTAAATAATTACGATCAACTTCCGTTAGTTAACCTTGACTATTAAACCATCTATGGAATCACAGCATTCCGAACATAGTTATGAACCATAAATGCATCGTCTCAAAATAAATTTTTCATCATTTATGTAGTTTCCAGCGGCGGCTTCACCCGCGGAAGAGAGGTTTCACAAAACTAAATCACAAAAATATAAACGCCGATCATCCCAGGGAGTATACAACCAGGATAAGATCTACCCTATATTCTTGTCCTGCACTTGGTTAGGGGCCACCCATAATTTACGTCACGTTGGGGGGGGGGGGATCGATGTAGTGTGACATGTAATTTCGTGACGTCACATTTCAAAATCGAATACTTGGTATGTATAGATAAATATTAAAAAACAATTAATGGAAATAAAACTTATTTCGGAACTGTTGTTTTAATTTAATAATTTCTAGATGTAAAATTTGATGTAAAAAAAAATGACAAGGAGGGGGGAAAGGGTCAAAAAGTCATGAAAGTAGTATGACGTAATTTATGGATGGCTCCTTAGCGCTAATAAAAAGACAAATATACAATCATCTTCACAAACTTTCCCATTTATCCGAGATTTATCCCATTTATATCATTTATTTATCCATTTATCCCATTTATCAGAAATACAAAAACAATACACATTAAGTCGCTTTGTGATTTGATAAATCCGAACAAAAACAGTTTCACTGTAAAAAACCGCACAAGTACACTTCAAATTATAGTTACAAAAATGATAATTAAATTTTTACAAAAAATTATGAAATCAAAAAACCCAAGTACATAACCGTTTTAGATTCAAAAAAAAAATTTCCTGGAAAAAGTAAAAAAAAATGGTGTACTTGGTGTGCATAATTATGATTTTCGATCTGACTTGACATTGGAAGCCTAGGCCGTCAGAACAAGGCAAGCCCAGCTGTGTCGTACAACCCAGGATCTCGGGATCTTTGGCCCGACATCACAGAACACTCCATACGTTTAATATTTACCAACAAATAATATCAGTGTTAACAGCTGCAGAGTGATGATAGTAAAGCAATGATAGTAAGCTGGGCTTTTCGGCTTGTATGGCTGTACCACACGCCACTGAATTTCGAAGATATTTTTTAAAACTTTTTAACCTCCGACGAAAAAAGAAGGATGTTATAAGTTTGACGTGTCTGTGTATCAGTGTATCTGTGTGTCTGTGTATCTGTATGTCTGTCTGTGGCATCGTACCTCCCAAACGCATAAACCGATTTTGATCTCGTCTTTTTTGTCTGAAAGGTGACTTAATCGAGTGTTCTTATCTATGTTTAGTGTAAATAAAACTGTCGGGGATTTTTTAAATTTTAATTTAAGATTATTTTGAAATAAGCGCGCACCAAAAAGTATTATGCACACCAAGTACACCATTTTTTTTTACTTTTTCCAGGAAATTTTTTTTTTGAATCTAAAACGGTTATGTACTTGGGTTTTTTGATTTCATAATTTTTTGTAAAAATTTAATTATCATTTTTGTAACTATAATTTGAAGTGTACTTGTGCGGTTTTTTACAGTGAAACTGTTTTTGTTCGGATTTCATATCTTTTTGTAATAATATACACATTATTTTTTCAAATATTGCACGCCTTATACCGCGAAGCGGTTGAAGTTGTGATTTACTCTCGATACGTCAAGATCAAGAAATTTTTTGCTCTTAAACTACCTCTAACACAGCCAATTTGCACTTACACGACAATATGAGTAGATGTATTTTAAAAGAATACTTCAATCAATGTATTTCATATTTTGTTTTTTATTTTCAGAATTAAGTAGGTACATTAAATAGGTATGTACATCATATCAATTGCCTAATACTCGTAGTTTATGACTATAGTGATTTTTTATGAAAAAAAATCACTATGTTACACATTTAGAATGTATCTAATGGTGGTTATGGAATCTACTATTAACACAATTTCAATTAATATTGATCTAAATTATTAATTATGCAGTGTCAATATTATTATATTAATCTTGTAAGTAATTAATATAAGTACTTACTTATGATACAATGTCAAGCAATGTTAATGTCAAATAATTTCAAATTATACAATATTAATAATAACAACAATTTAATAATAACAATATTCGTAGGTATGTGCAGTGCAAGCGTAGTTATACAATATTTTTTTGTGAACCCTGCTTATATTTATATCCCCGAGAAACCTCTGGCTACACAGTGCATTTACCAAATACATTACATAATTAATTATAAACAATATTATTGTTTACTTAGGCAATTACATACAGTACATATTGACCAATAATATTTAAGTAATAATAATAAAACATCATTGACTTAAAAATATATAAAACATTATATACAATTATCACACATGGATGCGTGAGCGGAAAACAATAAATAATTTTATTGCGCTCTATTCGCCAGTGTATGATCGTGCAGACTCGTGCGTTGTTCTCGTCGCTGCGTTGTTGGTTGCCAGTGAATTATATGTTGTTTGGTCGCTCATAATGAATTTGGCGATGCAGATGGCGATCGCGACAAACGCGGCGGCGGGGTGGAACACATTTTCGGAACGGCAAGCGAAGAAGCCATTTAATTGCGGCGTTGAAGACACACGACTCGAAAATAATCGACGGATGCATCAAGATCGAAGATAGTCGGCGTGTGAAGACGATGCGGCGCTGATGATATTATGCAACTGTTTTTTATTATTAGTAAGACGTCAATTTAGATAAGTATAATATCGCATCGATACCGCCTTGATGTTTGAATAAATTTTATGCAGCTTGCAGTATCACAGTAGCCGGGGGTTGTAACAAAGTAGGTAGGTACTAAACGCTTCCTATGGTACCGTAACCAGACTACTGTATAGTAATGTTTGGATTTCACACTATGTAGTCGACAATCCCCTAGGCCCTAGGCGTATGGATAGGGGCAAGAAATAATTGTTTTCTTTAGACCTTTGTGTTTTGGTAGTGGCAGGCAATGATATTATTATGTTTCAAGGCAGAATCAAGGAGATAACTATGATCATTCTTCTGAAAAGCAACCTTGTCACTGACCAAAGTATGTGGAACTTTTAAAAGGTAAACACGTGGTGAATTTTTTTTTACTTATTTTTTTTAAATAAATGCCTATTGCTCTTAGTTTTAATATGCGTCATTAATTATGTATTCCGTATACGCAAATTGAAATTTTTATAACTGAATATTTTGTCAACTATTAACTTCCCAATATCATTTCCATTTTTGAATAGTTAAGATTAAAAATACAATTTGAATACATTGAAGTATTAATAACTAGCGTATAGAACAGACACCGCGAACATCGGGTTCGGAGGTGTGCGTTGCAGCCGGCCGGCTTCATTCCATTCTGTGCTGTCACTCGGCTGCGCTCATGGTGGCCCCATGTCAAAATTGTGACAAAATAACATTTCAAAAATGCCGTAGTACATTATATGAAGCTGTAAAAATCAGTCAACTACGAAAAAAAAACATTTGTGTTACTTATCATTGGCAAGGAAACAAAACATCAACCAATTTATTTCATTATTGTGCAATGTTTCCGCTATTTTTCATTGAAAAAATCATAAGCCTCGTTTACGTACTTGCCAAGCCGCAAGCGTGTTAATGTACTTAATAGACTTGCTTATGCTTGCCGACGCGACGCTTGTGACCAATTTAAGGTGTTGGATTTTTGACACGAATCAATGGTAATTACGTTTGAAAACCGTTCAAAGGCTTTTTTACACGTTAAATAAAGTTGGAGTAAGAGCTTGTAAAGATTTGGAATCGGTGACTGCTTGTCTTGGTTCGGCAAGTGTCATAAACAAAGTTACTCTATGGCAAGTGTGCAAACGAGCCTTCTAGTATGAAAAGAGTACGGAGGGCAATGATGTTGTATGTATAGGGAGGTAGATATGCCGAGAGGGCGTTGAAATTAAGTCAGTCGAATCCAGTCAAGTGCAGGGATTTCATTGTAGACAGTTGATAGCTGCCTTTGAGTGAGGCTGTCTATAGTTGTCATAAAAATGCTGAGTTGTGTTTTGAGATTTTGCAAAAATCATTTCTCCAAATTGAATAATAATGATAGAGTTACATACCATAGGTAAATACATAAAACGTTATGTTAAATTTTGTTACTAATATAGAATATTTCTTTTAAAATTGATTAAAATAAATATTTTAATATGGCACATGCTATTCGTCATAGACTAATATGGCCACAGAGTACTTAATCACTACGTTTATGGCAGAAGTGAAATTAGGTAGTGAACATATTTCGTGAATTGAACCAAATGAAATCTTTATATAATGATTGTTTTAGATTGTTTGTAAAATAAAAACGTTAAATATCCTTTTATCTTTCATTATTTTAAATTTTCCTAGATTTCCAAGTGATGAGCTACTTATAAGTTATTGGGTAAGCATAGTTCAAAAATTTCACAGTGAAGCCAACTGGATGCCTACGCTATAAGAGTTATTTTATCAGTAATAAGTGTACACATTATTCTTTTCCTGCAATTTAATCTTTTTTTAATCTTCTAAAGCATGTTGGTTAAATAAATAGAACTATTTTCATGCCACTTCCTTATTACACGAGGGTTGGAGAAAGGATTCAAAATAAAAATAAATCTAACACATGTATTTTTTCAATTCAATTTTTAAATTATTTTAAAATAAACCTTACACTGTTGTAAACACACTGTGACCTAAACGCGCACTAAGGTCACGCTTTTCTTTTCAGCGCGTACAGTATCCATTTGTTTGACGTTCGGAAGCCTGTTGGTGAATCAAAAACCGTTAAATTCTCCCCCCTAAAAGTGCAACTAATGTAACTTTGTAATTTTTTCGAAAGTTTATCCCGAATAACTCGTAAAATGTACTGAATGTTCTAAACAAAGCCCAAATCGCGATTTTTTTATTCTTATAAAAGTGTCTTTTATGGGCCAAATTTGTGTAATCCACACTAAAATAAAGGCGCCAGAGATATCGTAATCGCGCCATTTTTAATTATTATATAATTACATACTTTAAGTTATTTGTTTTTGCAATATAATTTCAAAATGTTAAATCACAATAAAAAGAACAAGTTTCGAATGGATATTATCATTTTCATATTCATTTTTATTATATCAAGCCCGTTATATTAACGATTCCCTTCAGCTACAGCCAGGCCAGCCAAGCCGACGCAGCCAGATGGTGAAGGGAATACATCAATCGTATTATAGTGTAGTCTTTGCCATAACAATACTTTTTGGATAGAAGTACCTAAAGAATAAATTGTGAGATTTACGCTTTACGGTCGGGTTGTCGTGGATATATTATTAAAAGCTGAAACGAAAAATTGTTGCATTTATTTCATTAATTTTATAAGTATTTAATTTAATACAACATCATTGTCTGCCAAATGTTAAGATGAAACGTCAAATAAAGTTATGGAACCTATAAACAGCCATCTTGAGTTAGATAAGTTAATCTTAGTTAAGACTGAGTTTATGTATTATCGCAGTGCTCAGAAACGCTTTTTCGGAAGTTATCTACCCGTTAGCGTTATTGAATACATAAACTCCCATCAAAAGGACCTCAGAAACCGGCCATTAGTCAAGTGATATAATATAGTCGGAACGGATGGCCTGAGAGCAAACGATCAGTCGGTCAAATGTTATTATAGTCTAAAGTAAAAGATCAAATATATGTAGGATTGCCAGGTCGGCCAACCAAAAAACCGGACAAACTAGCCAGTTTGGCCGGACACCATGAATTATCAAGAATTTTATGTATTAATATTATTAAAATAATATTTATAATTTCTTCACTAATTAATAACATTTAAAGTAAACAAACTAAAAATATTAAATAATTAGCAGAAACGTGCTTTAAAAGCTCAATATTTTTCAAAATAATGTGGTAATAAACTTAAACATCAAATATTTTAAATAAAAAGCCATCTTGGACCACTCTCATCGATTTAAAATTTCTTGTATACTAACAGCTTCTTGGAATTAACCATTAACATCCACATTTTGATCAGAAAATATTTAAGGTTTTGCTATTGGTCAAAATCTTTGCTATCGTCAACTTTAACGTTCTTTTCGTGGATAGGTACTAATAGTTTCGGAAACTTGATTACATGTAGGGACGTCTTTTAACAGTCATCAATATAAATTGTTTTGTGTCCTTGTATAAGTTTCATATAAGTTGGTAAAATGTAAAAAGCCTAACAAAGACAGGCAAGCCGGACACCGTTAAATTTGGCCGGACATGCATTCAAAAAGCCTAATCATGTCCGACTTTATCCGGACGCCTGGCAACCCTAATTAAATGTAATTGATTAAATGTAATCGATAATGTTGTCTTCAAGTCTAACTGTATTATATACCAGAGGCAATGAGAGAAGACATATTAAAAAAATAATTCGTTCTGATCACCAGGGTATCAATAGTTCTATGCGTATAGAAAAGTAAGTACATAAAAATGTCTGTCTAACTTGTAACTTATCGTAGAAATAATAGTAAAGAACCACGGACCTGAAAAAAAAACTGACGTAACCTCGTCTAATCGAGAGTGAAGCATAGCAATGACCGCCCGCTTACCATGTGTGCGTAATTTTTGATTCGCGATTCAAGCAGTAAAGTATCAATGTGTGGGTGTGTGTACTTGTACGAATAGAGTTGGTATTACTATGGGTGCTTTACTGAATTTGTTCTTGAGATTACGTCCGTCTTGTTTTTAGGTCCATGTAAAGAACCTAGCATGACTATGAAAACATACCATGGTATAAAATTGGTACAGATTTGTTTGAATTTAAACGAACAAAATATTTAATACATAGTAGTTGATTATTATTCAAAGTACCTACCTATGTAGAACTTGCCATGTTAAAGTCAGGTTATACAGCTGATCAAGTTAGCGATGGGCCAAGTAATAAATACTTTTTACAACTCGAGTTACTCGAGCTAAAGTAACCATTTACTCGAGTAAGCTTGGTGTAAAAAATCACGAGTAGCGAGTTGATCGTTGCGGCGCGACGCGACGTGTCAGCGGCAACTCGACGTCGAACCATCGCGTCGCGGTCGTCGCTGAGCTGAGTCGGTCGAGTTTATAATATAAGTCAATGGTTTACTCGAGTTAATTTCGTCGAGTTGCCCATCAGCCATCATTATCAAGTCATAATACAGTTAAGATCTATCCTAGCAAGTCATGGAATCAGTCGTATTTTAATTTCAGATAATGGTCCCTTTAAAAGCAAAGAATTTGATTTATTTACTAAAGAATGGGACATAGAACACATAACTTTAAGTTCATATTTAAGTAGATGTAATAGTTGAATAGAATAGTAGTAGGCCTAGTTGAAAGATCAATTGGCTATTTGACTGTTGTCACGGTAAAATATGAAATGTGTTAGATACGGATGCTTAATGGATAACAATAATTATACAATACGTTTTTTGCATGAAAACAAATTGTAAATATTTTTATTTTTGAAAAATAGATTTGAGTTTTTTTACCTGTGGATACGAGAACCGAAACGCGGGCGGCCATGATTGAACATTGTATGACGTCACATTTCAATAAATAAAGCGTCGTGTACTACTAAGTTACTTTATCGTGTGCAATTTATTGAGAAAATTAATAAGATATATTTTGATTTGTGCTTTTGAGAGGTTTTGTAAAATGGAGTCAGGCTATACAAAAGCTGACAGTGCGAATTTGCCTAAAGTTGATTCATTTAATTGCAAATTTCTTTGCGTGTATCTCTGACTTTTGCTCTGCCGAGTTTCGGAATGCAAAAACCTTCATGTAAGTACTGAAATGAATAAGCAAAATTGGTCAGAGATTTTTTCTAAGTTTTTCCTCAGCGCCCCCATAACGACACCCTAATGATTTTTAAATTACATAAAGGTTATGTTTATGATTTCAGATCTTCTCGACAGTCGTATGGTGTTCCAGACACAGTTGCTATTAAAAGGGGTCGAAAATTAGAAAAAAAATCTACTTGGAGAAATTTCTCAGTGCGGCTTGTTCATGTGTCAAGAATATCCTATGATACCAGCATCACCGGATGGAATTTTAAATGGTGACACAGTAATAGAAATAAAATGTCCAATGAATGAGTCCAATGAACTTCAAAAAAATATGTTTCGATGAATCAAGTTACTGCTAAGTACTTCGCACAAGTGCAACTGCAAATGCACTTAACTAAACTGAAAAAGTATTTGTTTTGTTTGGCATCATGGGACTTTGAAGACACTCAGAAAGTCAATATTGTGCCTGTAGAATATGATTATGTACCTATATGTAAAAGATTTACTCTTAGAATCTTAATGGAAGAAAAATATCCATTAATTTATAATAGTACCAAATAAAACAATTTATATTAGCAAATCATGTATTTTTAATTAAACTATCCTGTAGGTTAATCAGTGCACATGCAACAATAACACATTTATCTAAATATTTTAACAATTTCATATTCACTACAGAATGAGGTTTTAACATAAAGAATTCTCAATACAATAGATATTATGGTACATATGTCTAAACGCCATAGGTAGGTTCTGATTTACCAATTGTTTATTTGATTTAATTATAAATGGATGTAACACACTTGCAATTAGAATTACAGATTTCATAAATACTTTACTAGCGACAGTGACATTCCGAATTGGTCTCCAAGCTCAGAAAATGGTGTATTTAGTCTTTTTTTTTTTAAACATAACAATAATATGTTCTTCAGGAAGGCTAATGTGCTTTTTCAAAATTTCAATTAAAAAATAACAATCCTTCGAAACACCTAAATAATATCTTGCATTTTTCTTGATCACTCGTACAGTATTTTCAATTGACATTCAACATAGTTTCTCTGCTTCAACTTTCCTCTTTAATTCTGATAATTCAGATTGAGTTTCTTGATCGCTGCTTGTAGATGTCTTTGTTAATAAGGATTGAACAGATGGTGAACTGTCAATATTAAGTTGCAATTTTGATGGTGATGAACTGTTTGAAGACAACGCTTCTAGCTTTTCAGTAAAGAGTAAATTTCTTCTGATTTTGGAATGCCCTGCTGATTCTATCCTATACTTTATTTTAAAATGTGATGTTGCAGTGGTTATTACATGAGTCTTTAAAGGAGAAGTATTTTTATCCTTACTTTGAGTAATAATTTGTACATATCTGCTTCTATTCTTTGCAGACATACACACTCGAACTAATTTATTACTCATTTCAGGGCATACTTGTATCGCCTGATCTGAATTTGAACAGTCATCTTTCTCAGTAGCAGACAAAAAATCTGGAAAAATCAAAACATATTATTTATTACATACTTACCTATATGGTAATGGTACATGGCAAAGGTACTCTACTACTTATGAACTTTTCAACATATTGTTGTGTACTCAGATTAAAAAATAAAAGGGTCGTGTATTATTAAATTGTTTTTTACTCACCGTTATTGCTTGTCATGCCTAATGTTGTTAGCATTTGAGTTTCCTCTGAAAATATTTCTTGTATTATGTCCATACGTTGTCTTTTGCTTGCGGCTGATCGAGGCTGTGGCGGTGCGGTGCGATTTATTCTGTCTGGTTGACATTGAAATTTTGATGGTAAACAGTCTGGCTTCAGTCTTATTATGCCAAGAGACCCCATCACACTGTATTGGATGTAATTTTCCATATCATTAGGCAGCTGTAAAGTAACACAAATATATTAATTACTTACTTTTATTTTGATCATGTTTTATGAACAACATTAGGTTAGGTTTAATTTGTTTTTTTTTTTGTAAATCAGAGGCTAAGTTGATTACTTCTAAATACTTACATCAGTGGTCTTCACGAAAGAATATTGCAGATTTATCAGATGTTAACTCTGGGTCTCGACGTGCTAATTGTTACCACTGCTTTCGACGTTGAGACTTGAGGGCATTTATGAACGTGTTTAAACAATTTGGAAATTTAATTGTAGTACTTCTACACATAAGCACTGCACATGTCTTGTAGCATGTCATTTTCACAATTCCAGTGAAAAAGATGTAAGTTTTTCAGTTAAAATATCTTCAGAGTTAGAGCGTCCTAGATAAACTCACAGAATAAACTTTTGTTTATTGAAATATGACGTCACAGCCAGCAAGTGACAGATGGCCGACAATTTCGCGCGAATTTCAAATTAATGGATTAAAAGTTATTTTTATTCCTACTAAATAACACTTTTTTGAAAAAATAAATATTGTAAGAGGTATAAAATAAACCTACGAAAATTTTAAAATATTTTTCCAAAAATTGTCTAATAGCCAATTGGAACTATAAAAAATATGTTAAGTGTAAGTCTGATATGTATTTAGCATTATTGTCATATAGGAATACATCGAAGCAAAGTCAGTATTCCCCTGTTGAACTATGTCTAGAAATTGCATAGGTACTGTTGTACCTATAGTAAAAGAAAGCTTAAAGCCTAGACTTTGTGATATGAACAAATGAAAGGCAGAAGTCATATTCGAAATTTTATTACAATAAACATAGAAATATACTTACAATATTACGTGTTGGTGAAAAAGTTTTGTTCAAACACGAATCAGAAGAGAAGACTTTGATTCAAGGAACTATTTCCTAATTGATAGCAAACATGGACAATTTAGGCGAAACCGTCAATTTATCTTGCAGCAACCAGGATAGTTCAGTAGCTATACTACATATCAGTCACACTCAACAACACACCTCACAGATGCAATCTGAAAACATTAAAAAGAATTAACAGATAATAATTACAATAATAAATCAATACTCACATTAAATGTTAATGTTCAATTTTTGAAATGCCATCTATCTATAGATCTATACTAATCAGTGAACGAATATATTACATTAGTTCATTGATACCAATAATAATATTATGTTGTTACAACTTAATACTTTATGCAATAACTGTATGTCATTAATATAACGGTTTTACACTACAATAAAACCGATATTATGTGCCGAAAAGGAAAACATACAGCATTGGTTTGAAGAAGCAGTGTGTACTCAACCAAAGATGTGGAATTATTTCCATAGATTATAGACTACTCCTAACTCCAATAGATGGCGCCACTGTAACCAGCTAGGTGATTTGGGAAAAAATCATTTTTCAAGTCATAGTCTTCACCAGGAAGGACTTCCTGCAATGCTGTATGTTTTCCTTTTCGGCACATAATATCGGTTTTATTGTAGTGTAAAACCGTTATATTAATGTGCCTCTGGAAAACATACAGCATTGGTTTGAAGACGTGTTTGTTATCTGCTGGTGAATTTAAAAGACAACGCTATGATGACTATAAATATAAAATAAAACCGCAGTATATACAATACATATACAAGTCTTTTATTTTATCCCAATCAAACAATATATAAGTAAGTGTAGAGGATCTTCGGTTGAAGGTCTTCTAATGTTGTATCAGGAAGGTTGCTTGAAATGATACTTCTGCTGGTTATCGGAGGAATATATTTTGGGTAAAAATGAACGGGTTTATATACAAAAATTGTAGAGAAGAATGACCAATAAAAATAGCTACATTAATTTACAGTAAAAAGAAAGACCAATAAGAAAAAGGATTATAGAACACGTGTATAGGGTAATAAAATTAACAATGATTATTTGCATGCCGTCTCGTTCACTCCTGTAACAATAACGATATATCTGTCGCTAAGTATTGCCATCTCGTTCTAACATCGCCGCTCTCCTTCGCACGGCGAGGCGATGTTATAAATATTGCGCGAGGCTCAAATGGGTTACCATTCCACGGCAAGCTGCGAGCGCGGACACATGACACGGGCGTGAAGATATATACCTATGAAGATAACTGCCGGGTGCCGGGTGCTTCGAAGATGAGATCTTGTGGCTTGAAGACTGATGAAGAGGAACGAGGAAGATGCTGACGGACTGCGCTTATCTTGTTTCTTAAACAGACGTCATTCGTTTCTTAACAGAACGTCAAAGCAAATAAATATATTTCCCTTGAGGTGTTTGTTTCACTTAGCTTGAAATATAAGTTAGGCTGTTGTATTTATTCTTTCCTATTGGTAATTGGTATCCAGGTAACGTTTCGGTAAGGTAAATATGTAGGTATTGAGAAGGTATTGGTAACTGCGTAAGTATTCATAGGAGGTATTCGGTAGGTATAATGATAGCTGCGTCAGGCAGCTACATGACTCTCCCCCTAGCGAAAGCGTACCGGAAGCTTGCTAGTGCGTCCAAGTCTAGTGGTCTTCAGAATTGATGACTTAACTGGGCTTGACGATGTACTGGAGCTTGTGTTGGTACTTGTAGTTCCATCGTTGGTTTTCGCTGGTGGCTGTGAGTATGTAGCTGAGGTATCCTGAGTGCTTGCTTCAGATGTTGAATCCTCTGGAGTACTGATTGTGTAGGCGGGTTTGAGACGGTCGATCGAAATAACTGCAGATCGCCTCTCGGGTAACAAAAGTTTAAATGTTTTGTTATTCCGCTCTAATACTTTATATGGACCTTCGTAAGTAGGCATTAAAGGCGTTTTTACGGCGTCAATTCTGATAAAAACATACTCGCAGTTTTGTAGATCCTTGTGAATGAAAATAGGTTTCTTGTTACTATGCGCGATTGTAGGTAAGGATGGTTTCGTCGAGTTTATTGTATTACGTAGCTGTGTGACGTAATCATAGTCGAGATTTTGTTCCTTATCTATAGTAGTAGTGAAGAAATCGGATGGTAAACGTAAGTTGTAACCGTAGGTAAGTTCTGCTGCGCTAACACCTGAATCGGAACGAGGTATTGCGCGTAAACCCATAAGTACTGTAGGTAATTCGTCTATCCACTTAGTACGTTCTGATAGACGAGTTTTCAGTGCGGTTTTCAAACTTCGGTGCCATCTTTCTACCATACCGTTTGACTGAGGGTGATACGGACTTGTACGTATTCTCTGAGTTCCCATGATGTTAAGTAATTTGTTGAAAAGGCGACTTTCAAAGTTTCTTCCTTGATCGGTTGTTATCAACTTCGGTGAACCAAAACGTATAATCCAGTGCTCATAAAATATTTTAGCGATTGAGTCGGCGGACGTGTCATCAATCGGTAAGGCTTCTGGCCATCTAGTTGCTCGGTCGATCATTGTAACCAGGTATCTGTAGCCTTCGGGTGATGGTGGAAGCGGTCCAACTACGTCGATGTGGACGTGTTGAAAACGATCAGCTGATGAAAACGATGTAACGTTGCTCGTTGTATGGCGCTGTACTTTACATTGTTGACATGGAATACACTGTTTTGCCCACGTTGCGACATCTGTGTTCATTGACGGCCAAAAAAATTTTTGCGTTATCAGTTTTCGAGTTGTTCGTATACCAGGATGGCTGACATTATGTAGCGCGTTGAAAACGAGTTGTCGATATTTTTCTGGTACGTATGGTCGAATGAACGATGTTGATGTCTCGCAATAAATAGATTTTTGAGAATTTGGTAGAGTAACTAGTTTGAGTGATAGATTACTCTGTTTTGAAAGTTGATCTATGGTACTTTTCTCTTCCTGTTGAGCTTCTGCGATCTTCTCGAAATCAATAGCAGTAGGACATGTGATACTTTCGATAGGTATTCGGCTCAATGCGTCGGCAACTACGTTATCTTTTCCGCTGACGTGTCGAATATCCGTAGTAAATTCGGTAATGAAGATTAGTTGTCTCGCTCGGCGCGGTGTTTCTGAAGTTGAAGGAGGTTTTTGAAGTACGTAAGTTAACGGTTTGTGATCAGTGAAGATGATGAGGCTTCGTCCTTCAAAAGTTTTTCGAAAATGCTTTATAGACATGTAGATGGCGAGTAGTTCTCGATCGAATGTACTATAGTTTCGCTGTGTACTTGAAAACTTTTTCGAAAAATATCCTAGTGGTTGCCATTTGTTATCGATGTATTGTTGTAAAACGGCTCCAGCGGATAGATCAGATGCGTCGGTGAAGATAGCGAGCTTTGCGTGATGAGATGGATGTGCGAGTAAAGTAGCGTTTGAAATAGCAGTTTTACACGCTTCAAATGACTTAGTTGAGTCTTCGGTCCATTGAATTAGAGTTTTATCACGCTTCTTTGAATTATGGAGGTAGGCATGGAGTGGAGCTTGAAGTTCAGCGGCTTTCGGAATGTGGTCACGATAGAAATTGATAATTCCGAGAAAACGCCTAAGCTCTTCTATAGTTTTCGGCTGCGGAAACTGAGATATTGCCTTTACTTTTTCGACAGGCGGTTTGATTCCTTGGCTGTTGACTGAGTAACCCAAAAACTTGACTTCAGGTTGTCCGAATACGCATTTTGATGGATTAATGGTGATTCCATTATCTTCCAATCGACGTAACACCGTACGTAAGTGTTGTTCGTGCGTTTTTTCGTCGGAACTTGCGATTAAAAGATCGTCAATAAATGCATAAACGAAATCCAGTCCTTGTAAAACTTCGTGAATAAAACGTTGAAAAGTTTGAGCTGCGTTCCGTAATCCAGGTGGCATCTTGGGAAATTCAAATAGTCCCATCGGAGTGATGATAGCGGTCTTCTGTATATCTTCTTCGCGAACATTGATCTGTTGATACGCTCGGTTAAGATCAATTGTTGAAAAGATATTTTTTTGTGACAATTGATACGTAAAATCTTTGATACGCGGTATTGGGTATCTGTCAGGCGTTGTGATAGCGTTTAATCTTCTATAATCACCGCAAACTCTGATGTCACCGTTCTTTTTGGGTACGATATGAAGTGGTGATGACCAAGGGCTCTTGCTTGGACGGCAAATACCTTGTTCAATCATATTCTCGAATTCTTTTCGCACTATTTCATATCGATGAGGGGCGATTGGGCGCGCACGACAATGTAATGGGGCTCCCGTAGTTTCAATATAGTGTTCGACGTTATGAATGGTTGTAAGTTTCATTGATGAAATTCTTGTAGTACCGGGGAATTCTGATAAAATGTTGTGGTATTTATCTTGAATATCAACGCTTCGAATAGTAGGTATGTTTGATGCTTCTACGTATGACTGCGATGATAGTTTGGTAATACCATCTATTAGTTTTTTATTTTTCAAGTCGACGATGAGTTGGTGATGTCGTAGGAAATCGGCTCCAATGATAGGCTTGCTCACTTTCGCGACGATGAACTTCCATTTAAATAATCGACGTAGGTTAAAATCGAGTTCCAATGTTTTCTCTCCGTAGGTAGGTATGACAGTGTTGTTCGCCGCGTAAAGTTGAAAATTCAAAGGGCTTTGTTGTTGACCTTTGTACGGAGGTATTACCGATATGTTGGCTCCTGTGTCGATTAAAAACGTCATGTTGTTTTTCTTGTCGGTAATAAATAGGCGGTAATTAATATCTGATACGCTAGGTTCCGCCGTGGCTAACGTATGATTCAGTTTTCCGACTTGGTACTTTCTTGCTTATAAGTACATGGCTTCGTACATTTTCGGGCTTCTGAACCAAAACGTCGATGATAATAACAGTAGGTCGATCTTGACTCGCTTCGCTGGCGTGTAGGTATTGACGTGTCGCGACTCGTAGATCGATGTCGGTTTTGGCGGGCGAATGGTCTTCGACTATTATTATTGTAGGCGTGCGGCGTAGTACTATTTTGTGACGAGTTGTAATTTTTGAATGAATGGAAATTATTCTGTGAATTCTTGATAGCGGCAACTTCAATTGATAATTTTCGAATTTCTTCAATTAAAAATTGCGTTTCAGGATTTTTTGATGAATCGACGGCTGAGATGTTATTGTTCGTGTTCTCCATCATTTTGTCGGCGAGAAGTGCTTGTTCGTCGAGCGATGTCTTCGTGGAGAATGATTCGCTGACGGTAAGTACTGAACGGACGTGTGGTGGCAAATGGTTTGACCACATGAGTCGGAGAGTTGTATCTGGGACTTTGTCTCGAGCCAGGCTTCGCATTCGTCTTAGTAGTTGAGTAGGCTTTTGGTCACCTAACTCGACTTCTGATAATAATTTTTGAAGTTGGCGGTTGTCCGATTCTTCGTAAGCCGATATGAGTCGATTCTTCAACGTAGTGTATTGCTCTGTAGCTGGCGGGTCGTATAGCAGGTCTGAAATCTGCTCAATATCTTGCTTCTCCAGCTGTGCAATTACCATCTGGGCGAGTTGGTTTTGTCCTCTTTTGAGTTCGCTGGTCGCTGCCTCAAAAGTAATAAACCATAGTCGTGGCTTGTCTCTCCAGAATGGCGGAATACGCATGGAAAGAGCTATTCCAGCGATTTCGGGTTGCTGCGGCTGTGGACATGCTGATTGGGTCTGTGGCTGGGAAGTGGCTTCGGCGTGCTGTGCGTGTTTCTCCATGGCGATGGGTTGACGACAGGTTACGGTAGGTAGGTAGGCCTAGTGTGAAGCGTGACTTCAGCAGGGACGGATCAGCAGGGTGTCTTTCGCAGTACTTCGACGAGGGGTTCGTCGAGCAGGGATTCCTCGTGACGGGTAACTTGCTTGAGAGTCACCGGCGTAGGTTGGTCCAGCAGGGATTCTTCTGAGAAGGAGGTCTTCTTCCAGAGTGCAGAGGTTCTTCGGAGGTCACCAATGTAGAGGATCTTCGGTTGAAGGTCTTCTAATGTTGTATCAGGAAGGTTGCTTGAAATGATACTTCTGCTGGTTATCGGAGGAATATATTTTGGGTAAAAATGAACGGGTTTATATACAAAAATTGTAGAGAAGAATGACCAATAAAAATAGCTACATTAATTTACAGTAAAAAGAAAGACCAATAAGAAAAAGGATTATAGAACACGTGTATAGGGTAATAAAATTAACAATGATTATTTGCATGCCGTCTCGTTCACTCCTGTAACAATAACGATATATCTGTCGCTAAGTATTGCCATCTCGTTCTAACATCGCCGCTCTCCTTCGCACGGCGAGGTGATGTTATAAATATTGCGCGAGGCTCAAATGGGTTACCATTCCACGGCAAGCTGCGAGCGCGGACACATGACACGGGCGTGAAGATATATACCTATGAAGATAACTGCCGGGTGCCGGGTGCTTCGAAGATGAGATCTTGTGGCTTGAAGACTGATGAAGAGGAACGAGGAAGATGCTGACGGACTGCGCTTATCTTGTTTCTTAAACAGACGTCATTCGTTTCTTAACAGAACGTCAAAGCAAATAAATATATTTCCCTTGAGGTGTTTGTTTCACTTAGCTTGAAATATAAGTTAGGCTGTTGTATTTATTCTTTCCTATTGGTAATTGGTATCCAGGTAACGTTTCGGTAAGGTAAATATGTAGGTATTGAGAAGGTATTGGTAACTGCGTAAGTATTCATAGGAGGTATTCGGTAGGTATAATGATAGCTGCGTCAGGCAGCTACATAAGTATATCATGATTTATCAAAATATATTTTATATGGTACAAAAATATACACATTTTAGTTATGTAATATTCTTTAAATTATAATTTATAATGAATAATAATTTCTATGATGTTGTAAATGTATTGAAAATCAGATTTCGACTATTTTCATTAGAGAGCTCAATTTCACGACAGTAATGCTTAAAAAATGTATTAGATGATTTCCAATTTCCTCGTGATAATATTTCATCTATAGACTGATTCTCTAGCCATCCCAATGATGCTACTGCGGATCAAGGGCGGATCCAGGGGGGGGGTCATGGGGGTCATGACCCCCCCCTGGGCTGAGTCCAGGACCACAAATTAAAATTGTTAAACATAATGTTTTTATATATTTTTTGTCACAATATAGACTGATTTTATTTCAGTACTTTCAATATTTAATTAATTTAAATAATACTTCGTTTGGTTATAGACCAGTGCCGATAATTTTTTGAAACGAAAAAAAATTATAGTAGGATAAAACCCATTGCAAAAGGAAGAGAATATAACGAAAATTATAGGAAAAATAAATTACGGGCGATCTGAGGTCGGGAAGTGGGGGGGAGGGGGGTTTAAGGGTAAAAAACGGTTTATATCGATTTCCGGAAAAACTACAAGTCCTATTGAAAAAAGTTAAATGGCAAAGTTGTAGGTAATAATAAGATCTACAACTTTTGTACTTACACTTTTTTACATAACCTCAAAATTTATGTGATAAATTCAAAAAACCACGTTTTTGGTTTTTTATTTTATCTTTTACAAATTTTTTTTTCATGAAATTTGGTGAAAACTTACCTTAGTATGTCCTTAACATACTGTAATTTTTTTGATTCAAAAATATTTTTTTTTCACCTTATTTTGACCTTGTATCGAAAAAGCACCCTTATTTTCAGTCGAAAAATCTCACGTTAAAAAATCTGATTTTTTTAAAAATTCGGTGATCTTTTTGTTCGTTAGAATCTCTACTTTCTAATGGTATATAAAAAAAACTATGGTAAATGTTCTCAGAAAATGCAATGAAACGACAACTATTTTCGCAAAAAAAATTCGGATTCCATTGATTGCATATGAGATTGCAAAAAACATGCGAAAATAGTTGTCGGTTCATTGCATTTTCTGAGAATATTTACCATAGTAGTGTATAGTTTTTTATATACCATTAGAAAGATTTAGAGATTCCAACGAACAAAAAGACTACCGAATTTTTTTTAAAATCTGATATTTAACTCATCGATTACCGGGAACGTGGATTCACGTTCGAACTCAAAAGTACCGCCGCCGCCGCGATTCTCAGGTATTAATGTAAGACTTTTCAACTGAAAATAAGGGTGCTTTTTCGATATAAGGTCAAAATAAGGTGAAAAAAAAATTTTTTTGAATCAAAATTACAGTATGTTAAGGACATACAAAGGTTTTCACCAAATTTCGTGAAAAAATTTTTTTTTGTAAAAGATAAAAAATAAAAAACCAAAAACGTGGTTTTTTGAATTTTCACATAAATTTTGAGGTTACGTAAAAAAGTGTAAATACAAAAGCGCTCTTTTTATTACCTACAACTTTGCCATTTAACTTTTTTCAATAGTACTTGTAGTTTTTCCGGAAATCGAGATAAACCGTTTTTTACCCTTAAACCCCCCCTTCCCCCCACTTCCGGACCTCAGGTCGCCCGTAATTTATTTTTCCTTTTATTTTTGTTATATTCTCTTCCTTTTGCAATAGGTTTCATTCTACTATAATTTTCTTCCATTTTTTGCCGTTTTAGAGCTATCGGCACTAGACTATTAGTTTAGTCAACAAGTTCAAAAACGTGTTAAATAGAAATAAAGCCCCTAAAAATATGTGAGATAGCTCATTCGATTCGGAATGACGTCTAGAAAAATGTTTTTAAGGGTTTATTAGCACATAAAAATTGCGATTGTTATTAACAAAATAAGATTAAAGAAAAAATATTTAGTTTTTAATTTATAACTTCAAAAATAATGATATTTAAGGAATTTTGGAAAAAGATCCTGAAAGAGGAGGGAATTTCCAATAAAAAAGTCCCAACTCCCGGAACTTTATCTTTACTATTTATAAATAAAATTTAACGCTGAATATAGGGCTCCGGGAGGTCGTTATGGTATAGGCGTGTTGCCTAAAAAGCCGGTATGTCACATAAAATATTTTTTTTATAGTATTAAATAACTACTTAAAATTTTGAATAAATTATGGTGTAATCTAGACACTTGAACAAACAAAATCTCGGTGAAAAAAAAATTATGTCGATTTTTCAAAAAGTTACACCGTTGTTAATTAACTAATTTTTTCCAATCTCTGTTTTTATATATTAGGGCATAGAAGTTTATATAATAATTGGTCTATAAATTTTTCGCTTCGCTTATTTAGGTACTTAATAAGGTTATCCAAAAAAATGATTGAAGTTTATTATTTTGTTAATTCTAATTTTTTTAAGTTAACAAAAAATTAAATTTATATAAAACGTTATCAAAAAAGAATTTTTTTAGTAATATAGTATATAAACAAATAGACTATTTTGGGATTTAAAAAAAAATGTTACTATCTTATTGCATAGGCGAAATGATGATTTTTTGAAAAAAATCATTATTTCAAAAAATCATTATTTCGCCTATGCAATAAGATAGTAACAATTTTTTTTAATCCCAAAATAGTCTATTTGTTTATAAACATTTTCTTAAAAAATGACGTAAAAATTTTTTTCCAATGTTAATTAACTCGTTAGGATCCGCGTGATCGCGGTACCTTTGAGTTCTAACGTGCTGGAACGTTCTTGGTAACCGACGGGTTAATACCTATACTAGATGCAAAAACAGCAACAATACTATATTACAAAAAAAAATCTTTTTTGATAACGTTTTTTATTAATTTATTTTTTTGTTAACTTAAAAAAATTAGAATTAACAAAATAATAATTTTTAATAATTTTTTGCATAACTTTATTGAGTACCTAAATAACAAAAGCTCCACGAAGCGAAAAATTTATAGACCAATTTTTTAAACTTCTATGTCGTAAGTTATAAAAACAGATTGGAAAAAATTTTATTAATTAACAACAGTGTAACTGTTTGAAAAATCGACATATTTTTATCACCGAGGTTTTGTTCATTCAAGTGTCTAGATTACACCATAATTTATTCAAAATTTTAAATAGTTATTTCATACTATAAAAAAAAATATTTTATGTGATATACCGGCTTTTTAGGCAGCACGCCTATGCCGTAACGTCAGGATCTTTTTCCAAAATTCCTTAAATATCATTATTTTTGAAGTTATTAATTAAAAACTAAATATCTTTTTTTATCTTATTTTGTTAATAACAATCGCATTTTTTATGTGCTACTTAAAAAAACATTTTTCTAGACGTCATTCCGAATCGAATGAGCTATCGCACATATTTTTAGGAGCTTTATTTATATTTAACACGTTTTTGAACTTGTTGACTAGACTAGATGGCAACATAGTATTCGGGAACGAACGCATCGAAAACGCGTTTCGGGTGAAGTGACGACGTAAAAGAAAAAATATTTTTTTATTTAAGTATAGTTAGATTTTTTAATGTACAGTAGGTACTTACATTTATTAATAAAATACATATTTATTAATTGTATCTATTATCATCAAAATTAAATTATAACTTCTTGTGATTTGACCACGACTATGTGACCCCCCCCTGGCGTCAAAGCTGGATCCGCCCTTGCTGCGGATCTACAGCTTCCTGGAGATGCATTAATCCCACTATCCCTGAGAACAGAGCGTACCCAATTTCCAATCACTGTACGGGAAGCCGCTTTTGTTTTATTACCAACTGTTATAAATAGATTTTTTAAATTATTAGGTTCACTACGCTTTGGCTGATTTTTTTGTATTAAAAGCCGTACAAAAGTAACAGGACAAATATTTTTATCAGGATGTTTTGTCAGTTTCCAAGCCGACTGACGGGAACTATGAGTATCTGTTTTGGATCCAAATGCTGGTATTAAATAAATGTTTTCACCATTATCAAAGAAACTGTCATCTGAAATTTTTAACAAGGTTAGATCATGGACTCTTCGTCCTGAAGCAAGCAACAATATAGTAGCAGTTCTACGAGATAAATCATATAGGTTATCCTTTGGTGGGTTGGACGAGAGCCAATCGAGAACAGTTCTTGGATCCCACGTAATTAATGGTCGACGAACCTTAGGATTAGAGGCGCCAATTGCTTTAAGGGTGTGTTTAATAATGAAATTTGAAAAAGACTCTTTTTCTGTATGAGGTCCACAGAATGTTAAAATAGCCGATTTATGCACCAGTATAGTGCTATATGATAATTTCTCTTCGATGTTGAGGTATATTAAAAAACGGGCGATTTCCTCTGGTTTAGGATATTTAGGATTTACTAAGCAATTGGAACACCACGATAGCCATCTTCTGAGAGCTGGTGTATAGGTAGATAATGTGGAAAGCCGCCAACTTTTCCTTAATAGGTTTTTTTCTTGTTCCGACCAATCTTTAATTAGTTCGCCCCACCCCCAATCTTCCAAACTTTCAGGGTTAATGCCTGAACTTGTGGTGGGGGTTGCATTGTTGTTACATCTATCAGCACATCTGGCAGGTTCTGGATCTGGTATGGTTGATCCAGAGCTCTGGCCTCCAGGTCTTGGTGCCAAAACGCTCTCTGCCATTCCGGAACTACTATTAAATATGTTCCTGTTGCCGTGTTTAGATGTGCTAGTACCCGAGGTATGAGACTTGGCGGTGGAAATACCCATGCTAGTTTGTATTTCCATGGTCTGCTGAAGGCATCTATGTAACTTGCTGATCGATCTCTGCAATCTATCGATACGTATTTCTGTACTACTGCAGACCTCCTCGTGGCAAAAAGATCGATCTCGGGTCGTCCCCACTTCTGGAACACCTTCACTGTCGCTCTTGGTAACAGATGCCACTCTGCTGGGCGTTTTCCCCGTGACAGCCTGTCCGCTATTATATTGTACCGTCCGGGTAGGTAATATGCGGTTACCATTATCTTGTAGCGGTCCACTATGTGTAACAGTTTGAAAGTTAGTGTTAATAGGGATATCGATCTCGTCCCCCCTTCTTTCCGAATGTAAGCGATCAATGTCCTGTTGTCCGATTGAATTAGTACGTGTGCATTGCGCAATCGTTCTGCATTCCTTTCTATTGCTGTTACTACTGCATATAACTCTTTTTTGTTGCAATGCCACCTTTTCTGGTGGTTTGACCAAACTCCTGACATTGTCTTCCCATTCAATTGGGCTCCCCAACCAAAGTCCGAAGCGTCCGTCGCAAGGAAGTGGGTCGCAGGTTTTTTGTGTATGGGCAAACTGTGACGAGTAGCTCCGCGCCACCACGTCATCTCTTGTGCCACAATAGCTGGGACTGGCAGATTTTCTCGTGGCCTCTTCTTGTTGAAGCGCCGCAGAAATATCTGCATTCTGCGACAGTGTAATCGGCCCCGAGGGATAACAAAATTTGCAAAATTCAGTTGACCCAGAAGACATTGTAGTTCTCGGAGATTTATGTGACTTTTTTGCAGTGTCCTGGCTATGGAGTTGTTCAGCTTGTCTCGCCTTTTCTCTGGTAGCGACATTATATTTTTTGCAGTCTGCCAACGTATGCCCAAATATTCCAAATCTTGAGTGGGAGTCAACACTGATTTTTGGTAATTTATCTGCCATCCCAGATATTCCAAGTGCCGCACGGCTTCCGCAGCCTGACGACATAACTTGGACTGATCCTGGTGGACCAGAAGGAAGTCGTCCAGATACACTAGGACACGACAACCTTTTGCACGCAGGGTCTCCGCGACCCAGCATGTTACGGAAGAGAAAAGGTACGGGGCTGAAGCCAGACCAAACGGTAGGCACGTCATTTCGTAAAGTTGGTGCTGATAACTGATTCTCAAAAACCGCCTGTGAGACCTGGCGCAAGCCAGGTGAAAGTAAGCCGACGAGATGTCCAGCTTTACCATCCAGTCCCGGGGCTGGAGAAACTCCGGAACCGTAGAGTGAGAAATGAGGCGAAAGTGCTTTGCGTTTATAAATTTGTTCAGCTCCCGTAGATCGAATATGGGCCGCATGGAGCCGTCGCTTTTCTTCCGCAGAAGAAGCTTTGAAATAAAACTGGGTGTTCTCTTGGTGACGATCTGCAGCACACCTTGATCCAGAAGCTCCTTTATTGATTGAGACATTGCAGGGGAAGGGGTTGTTGAATATTGTTTCATAATTTCTTTTGTTGGCATTATTAATGGTGGTTTTTTCACTAGGGGTAAACGAAAATGTGTTATTGCTGAAATTACGAAACGGTTCGCTCCTAGTGCTTGCCAACGGTTCTTGAACGTTTTTAAACAACCTCCCCTGAAGTGTGTCGGATAGTCACTTCCTGTCTCCTTTATTGCGAAAGGAATTATTTTTTGTTTGTTTGAAATTATGAGTTTTTTTAAAATTGCTTTGTGATTGATGTTTTTTGTATGACTCTTGAGTATTGATTTTATTTGAATGGTGCTGTGCCTTGGATGTAGAAGGTAATGAATCTCTGTACCTCTTCTTTTGAGTTTCTGTTTTCTTATAAGCTTGCGATGTTGAAGGTACTAACCAAAAGTGAGGCCCCCCTAGCGATTGTATAAACGTCATAAGTTTGGTTTTATCAAATAAATATTCTTCGCTTGGAGGGATGTTATTAAGCGCGCTTTGAATATTTTTGTCTCTAATTCCATCTAATAATCTTTTTCGCCTAATTTCGATGCATTCCGCTCTTTTTCCGCACACTATTTGCAAGGTTTGCTCCGATAGCTTATATGATGGAGACGCAGTACCAAACGCTTCAGATATTTTTTTAAAAAGATTATCTGCATTTAGTTCCGTTTGACTATTGTGGGCCCAGTTAATAAGCCCCTGTAAGCCGGATTGTAATAATTCCCTTTGTTGTAACAGTGCATTCGTAATGGCGGCCATAACTTCCTCGGTCGATGCTAAGAAGTCTTTACCCTTGTTTAAACAACACATTTCGTCGTTAATTTTTAAACTACAGAAGCCTGGGGACGCGAGCATATCTGCTAAAGCTTTGGAGTAGCGAATATGAGGCCATGTCGGAGAATTAAATTGTTGAAGTTCGATTAAATGACGTAACAATTTTTCATTGGCGGGTTTAAGAACTTTCTTCTCGTCAAAAACCGTTTTACAAAAGCCTAAATCAATTGACTTAGTTGTACTCGTCGACGGATTCGACAAAAATTCAATATTTTCGGTTGAGGGTGCTTCGACGACATCGTTGTTACCCTCTTTTGTATTTTGCGAACATTGTTGATTCATTAAATAATTTGTGAGAAAACTGACCTGGGCATATAGTACGTCGATCCGAGGATCGGCGGTTACCTCTGTATCTCGTTTGTGTCTCTTGGTTGGTGGCACATCTACCTCCGAGCCCGAGTCGTTGTCACTCGAACTAGAAGTAGATTTCTTCCGTTTGTGGTTGCTCCCGCTCGCCGACGAATGAGACGCCGCAGAATGGCGGCCCTCTGAAGCCATTGGGGTGCCAGTAGGGTCCCCCAAATTGTCGTTCGATTCCGGATTCATCACGGAGAAAAACAACGGTTAAACACTCCCGACAAATTATGATACTTATACACTGGGACTCGCGAACACTTGTATACTAGGAACGTTACTAGAAACGACCGTCAGTGGCGAGAGTACACAACGCTATGACTTGAAAAATGATTTTTTCCCAAATCACCTAGCTGGTTACAGTGGCGCCATCTATTGGAGTTAGGAGTAGTCTATAATCTATGGAAATAATTCCACATCTTTGGTTGAGTACACACTGCTTCTTCAAACCAATGCTGTATGTTTTCCAGAGGCACATTAATAGTGTGTTAGTATTTTTCAAGCAATTTAAGTCTGTGTGCACAATATTTATTTCAGCATAAGTTTATTTTTCCTATCTTATTTGTTTTTTCGATATTTTTGTTATTCTGCTATTCCGGGCCAAGTCGAATCTAACAAATCAAATATTGATCAAAATCGATTCAGCCGTTCGAGAGTTATATATAACTAACATGACTTTAGTTTTATATATGTATATAGATATAGAAGAATAGATTAGTTTTAGCAAGTTCTTGTTATAACCTAGTAAACAAATGAAACTATTAGTCAGTATTTTATATTTTAGGAAAATAATGATTATAATATTGGTGAGAATTATAAAGATATTTATAATGAAGATTCGCATGACTTGCATGTTAACAAAATTCGAAGAGGAAGACTGGGAAGCAATGCCCTCTTGTGAGCTTTTATTCAAGACATTTCTAAAATCCTCGCCTTTTTCTGCACTATATTTCTGTCTGCTTCTTTTTGCATAATTGTTAGAACCCTGTGAAACAAAATGAGTTTTAATTTGATTGATATCATTCAGTGAATAATCAATTTATTCTAATAAGCAGTCTGTATTTAGATGCATATATATACCTTGTGTCTTGTTTTAGATCTTTTTTTTCAGGTACTGGAATTTCAGTTACCTGAAACAAGTATATATATATGTCATGGCTTCCGAAGAATATGTAATAAATAAATAACTTAATTTTTTAACTTGTTTATTTATTCCTACTTGGATAAATATTCTAACAGCATTGTATTAATAGATAATATCTTTTTGTTATTTTGTCAGTATCTTCTAGGTTGCTTGCTTATCTTGATAAACATGATTAATAACTAAACTAAATTGTTTGTATAAAGTATATTATATTGATTGTACGTGGTGGTAAGTGTTCAGTAATACCAAAACCATCACCAATGCATTGCCAGCCAAGAAAGGTGTAAATTGTTGCTTTAAATAATTGTAATGGTAGCGATATCCTGTTTTAGCTCACTACATGTATAATTATTTATATCTGGCTGATTAAAGCAAGCAGAATTATCTGCTTCTTCCTCCTTTACCTAAAGTGATATTATTTTTTAATCTACCATTATGAAAACATAAAGCAGCAGATAGTTTTATCTGTAAAAAGCATCACCATTGAATATTGTACTGTATGAACGGACTCAAAGAGGTACATAACATAATATAATCTTATTTTTATACATAATTACTGTTGATGAATAGTATTGACAAGTTTAAATAAAATAGAGAATTAAATTAAAAAGCTGACTTAGCAGCCAAGAACAATGACATCAAGGGTTTTAATTTTTGTAGCTAGGAGTGAACCTCCAGTGGCCATCGTATGCTTACGCTCTTCCAAACCATTTTTATAATACGCCACTGTGATTGCACTTGCACTAAGGTGCATTTTTTCTGTGCTTAGACTGTTGAAACTGAAAACAAGGTATTTTAATGAACCTATGATGGCCTTGTGTCCTATCATATGAGACAGGCCGATTAAAAGTTGGCTACCATATTTCTTGAGAACTTCTGTGCTTATTTGGAGCGAGAAGGCCAACTAGTTATCATTAAATAGCTATGTCAGAGATATTTAAATTAGGAGGCATGGACTGCCGAAATTTTGGCCACTGACAGATTGTAAATACGTTATTTATTTCGGGCGTAAGACTTCAACGAATCCGAACAACAAAAGCGTAGGAAGTGGAGTATGCTTTAGGTATATTATACTTAATAAAATTATGAAGAGGTTATCACATAAGACTGACAATGTAATTATTGTAATTTTTGAAAAAAGTGGTACGTACCTATTTAATAGATCTGCTCGCGCTGCTTGTTTTTAACTGTTGGTTTTCGTTTTTGTACTTTTATTTTCTGTTCTCTAATTTTTATAAATCACTGTTAAAATACAGTAAGTAAATCAAAATTTCACAAAACATTTTAATTTTTAAACTCCTATTTCAATGCTACCAACATTACAGCCTGCCCACATTACCGCGTCGACATAGATTAAATACGCGTCGATGAAGTGGACAAGAATCACAGAACACTTATACCCTAGAGATGTCTCTAGGGAATAAGTGTTCTGTATAATATAATAGTTTACCTGGATTACTGACTTCTGAATTCGAAGAGGTAAGTACATGGTCTAAAGACGTGACGTCACAATTCAATGAACATCAAATCTATATAAATGTATATAATCGCACCAACTATCAAACAACTGAATACGAGTATACTAAAAAGACATCAAAGGTTTCACAGTTAGGAAAATTTTGTACTGGAAAGTTATATTGTCGTTTCTAGTATTTTCCGTTATTTATTATTTATGTTTCTCACCGTTTAAACCTTCCCTGAAGTTCTACAAATATTTAGAAATCAAAATTAGCTAAATCGGTCCAGCCAATCTCGAGTTTTAGTGAGACAAGCGAATAGAAATCGATTTTTATATGTATATAAATATGTAACACTGTTAGTAACAAAACTCCTTCGAAAGGGCTTGACCGATTCTTATGAAATTTGTGTGCTTAGTCAATAGATCTGAGAATAGAACGTAAACTATTTTTCATATCTCTAAGTGATGAGGATGGTCCACCCCAGTTTTGTTTTATTTATATTTTTTGGACAAAAAATTTATTTGAATTTTGTTACAATCGCATTAAAAATTCATACAAATTTTAATTTTCCCTTCTACCACCAACCCCTATTTTTAACATCGATATTAATACTTTAATTATTTCTACTCTCGGCGATTGATAATTAAATTAAACACAACACCTATAAAAACAAAAGCACTGTAACAAGTTTATTTGGACAATAATCCCCTTGAGGGTGAAAGTAAAGGATTTAATTTAAAGTTACAAATGTGAAAAATTACATAATTTTAACACAAGGGTTGTGATTAAAGTGTCCCTACATCTAAATATAATTTATATGGCAGAACAACGTTTGCCCGGTCAGCTAGTATTTTTAATAATTTCTTCAAAATTATCTTTGTCATGAAAACTGATGTTTTTATATTATTATGATTATTTTTGTGTAAGGTAATAATAAAATGAAACAATATTATTTATTAAGGTTACCTACATGTATTTTTTTAAGTGCACTGCAATTATAAAAATATTTGAACACCATCGAATAATATATCCTGGGACTGTTATATAGATAACATGAACACAATAGAAAAATGGTCAATTGTGTCGTCATCCATCTTCAGGTATCTTCGAAGATTGTGATCCAGTTAGACTATTATATCCTTGAAGCAAGCACTCAATGTATAGTCTGTATACGCTATCTACTTACTAAGCATGTGTCTGTGGTCACAGCCATTAATATCGAAATATTTATTACGCCAATGCCATGTACGAAGAAAAAAAAAAGAAAATTCAATACCAACCTTCTAGTAAAAATTCATCCGAAATTAGCGATTTAGGCTGTTCAGATTCCAAAATGGGACCGGGCCAAATTTTTTATTGTTGTAAAGTATTAAATAATTGAAAGATCGAAATAATTTTTAGTGTTTTATAGACACAATCAATAATCATTTTGATGTGTGAAAGTACAAAGTGTTGACGTTTCGCTAATAATTAAAAATATGGAGTTAAAAATTTCGTGACGGCTTGTTTCGTGACGTCACACTAGGTTTCGAGAAAAGAGACTATAGCGTCAAGTGACATTATTTTGAGAGTGTATTGTGTAGTGTACTTGTTGAGACGCTATTGCGTCTCCTGATAATCATTATAACTACATGATTTTATATTCGGCCAGCCCGATGTAAACCGATTTACCGACATGACTCATCGACTCTACATTAGTGTGGTTTGTTTTCGTGTATGTCATTGTCAAGCAACCCCGGTCGCTGCACGGAGCGTGGGCGGGCGAGTCCGGGACTGAGGGACCATCCAGTACTGACTCTGCTAGGATTACCAACTCTAAATAGATGAGTCCGGTTTTTTGTTCGATTTTATAACATTAAGTTGCGTCTTATCACTCAAGTCTACATCGCCAATTACCATCAGCTTTTATTGTAGGTAAGCTTTAACTCATAATTTATAAAAAATAATCCAAACATTTATAAAAAATGTCCGGGCATTTTAGTAACCAATAAAATTAAAGCTCGCCATAAAAATTCCAGCGCCGGACAAAAGCTTAAACTCCGGAGAAATCAGAACAGTTGGCAACCCTAGACGCAGCTGAGTCATCCAGCACAGTTCACAGATGCCGAGAGCAGTAAATAAGTTAATGTGGAATCTAGAAATTAGATCGATATCTCTATTAGCACTTCCATTAGATCTGCCGGTCATGTCGGAGTCGGGATGTAGTTGAGGTAATCTAGCTCACAAACTGATGGTGCTTGTGATGAATGGTGTCAGTCTGATGCAGGTACCCAGTGGTGTTATTAATCGTAGTTTGTTTCAGCAGTACGATATGTGGTAAACCGTCGAAAACAAAGTGTTACGCATGTTTAAAGTATTAATATGTCTGACTGTCTTTCATATACGGATTTCTCCGACTCTACCTATTGGAAAAGAAGAAGACATTGGTGATCCAGTGATGGGCAGATTTCTATAATTTGGATTTTAAAATAAATATTTTCTACGTTTGTTTTATGTAAATTACATATGGAGAAATTTATAAAATAAATTACACATAATTCCTGGAAATGCATTGTAAACGTGTAAATAAACTGATCCGCAGAATAAATGAATGGAGACGAGAATAAATTATTTTGTATTTGTATAAAAAATAAATTTGGTAAACGCCTAAACAGTCTTGTCTTCAGCCATAGTTAAAAGGAAATCTTGTAGAAAATTTTGTCAGTTTCTAGAAAAAACTGAAAGTAGGAAAAGAAACCTTATCCAACTTGAATCCGATTCGACCTGGCCAGCCAGTTCATAGTTTTTGACGTGATAACGTCTATTAAAACGATGAACGCCGGGCGCACGCACGAAAAAATGTAGCGTTCCGCGAGCGAGAGAGCGGCAAAAGCGAGAGAGAGGCACGATCGGTTACGATCGGCGTATCGTAGCCGATGCCGTAGGCGATCGTAGTTGAGTGGAGCGGAACGGGGCGGAGCGGAGCTTTGTCATGACGTTGTCACGTTAAACTACCATCCGTAAACCGACTTTACAGACAACCATTTTTCTTTTTGTCGTTTCAATTTGATTCATGTGCTTAGTGGTGCTCACTCCTCATCCCGTGTAACTCAATACCATGTATCTTGAATCAAATATCACAGTTAGTGTAAGTCAAGTCAATATTTAGCGGACGTTAAGAAAGGTGCTACAGTTAAATGCCATGTTTGCCGTCACTTAGCGTTATCTCAAACATCGCTCGTTAACTACAACATGGTTCTTGAAAGTGAGAAGTTGGGTACAAGACTCTGTAATTTGTTAATGTGAATTTAGAATACGTTAACACGCAGCTTTCGATGTTATAATTTATTTTTTATATTTAATTATTTTAAATTTAAGTTATATTATCGCGGACACAGAACGTTTTAATGCAAAGGATACTCACGATTTGTATTTTACAATACAGATATTTCGACACACAACAAACACACAGTGTTTGTAAAACACTTTTTGAGAGTCAAACTACGCCGCGCCGCGGCGCCACCTTGAACTCCTAAAATGATTTTTTTCTACTTACAGGTGTACATACGGTAGGACGGGCTATATCATAATTAATCTTATAGATAATATATAATTATAGATAATATAGCAATATAATCATTAATCTTATAGATTACATTCATATTGACGATAAACCCACGGTACGAATGATGAATAGATGCCCAAAAAATGGGACCCAGTATGCTACAGTACGAAGAGTCAAGGGGTCCATTTATTTTTCATCTTCTAATAAATATACCAATGTATTTTTAATTTTAAAAGATGTGCTGAGGAGTTTCTTTACGCCTTTTCTTCTACTCCATGAGAAAGCACCTTTCCGAAAAGCTGGTTGATAAAAAAAATGACGTGAACCTATATGAATAAATGATTTTAAATTTAAACTTATTAACTTTGGAACATGACTCTTCGATTGTATCATTTAATAAATGAAAAAATTAAAGAAAATAGATATGCGTGGTAATAAAATTTAAAATAATTCACGTTTCTTAAAATTTGCAATCTAAAGTTTTAAAGATATCACGTCGTAACTGTAAGACCTGTAGCTTAAAGTGTATCTTTTGCTATGATGTTACCAAACCTTTCCGATACACCGGCGCCACAGATATTCATGAGCGCTGACGTCTTATTTGTTATTCATTACTCTTAAACTTGTTCCCATTGTTACGATGAATTGTTCTTTAATGACATACAACTTAACTTGTATCAATTATAATAATTATTGTATTGAAATAGGTAGGACTTTTTGCGCTCTTACAAGTATTGTCGGTATACGAATATAAAAAACGAGTAACCGCCCTCGCTTTGCTTCGGTTTTCTTATTTTTTTACACCTTGGGTTACATTATTGGAGTTTTATTAAGGTCCCTATTTTTTTTGAAAATATAATATAGCCTATGTTACTCGGGGATAGTGTAGCTTCCCAACAGTGAAAGAATTTTTGAAATCGGTTCAGTAGTTTCGGAGCCTATTCAATGCAAACAAAAAATCAAATCTTTCCTCTTTATATATTAGTATAGAGTATAGATAATTTGTAATATTCTTTCTAATTTTTTTTATGTCCCTAACTCATATCTTCATGTGGAATATGACATATCGATTAAAAAGAGGCCAAATCCGAAGACAAACTTTTTCGTACGTACTATGTTAAGTACGAACTACCAACTTCTTATGTTCGTGCAACTAACCCAAAAAATGGAAAAATAAAACTTAAAAAAAGTTGAATGACTTCAAAACATTAACATGGAGATATAAAATAATACAATAGGGACCTACAATGTTTTTTAGATCGATATCGGCAAAGCCGTCAAATATGCAATTCCACTTTAAAAAAAAAATTATACATCCAAATAGCCCGAATAGTGTTTCTCGTTATATTTATTTATTACTTTTTTGGCTGACAATCGCACGGTGGTGGCATCGGTGGTGCCTGTTGCTGGTGTCTATGAACCACGGTGACCACTTACCATCAGTCTCATCTGCTCTCCAGCGAAGGAACACTACTCTAGTAACCTCAGATAAACAAATCAGTAATACTGTAATGAATACCATTGGACGGCATGGCAACACGTTCATCCGTCTGTCCGGACTCCGGAGTCCGTAGGCGGACGGGTAGAGTGCGGAGCCGGTGTGCGCTGTGCGGCGCGCGCTGAACCGGTTCCGGCGAATCCTGGCTGGCTTGACCTGATGAACGTTATGCTTGTTTTATAGTTCGATAACCAAATTTCAATACCGTAACATCAATGTCCAACATACATGGCAGGGTGTGGTTTTGTTGTGTTGTGTGTGCCTTTAATTCTGCAAACAGATCCTACTAACCATGCGTATTTTTTATCAGCGAGTTAAGATAAACAATACCTACTTAATTTTCTTTTTTTTTTGTTACAGGTAAAATCGCATTGAGAGCTTCACGGCAGTGACCGCAATGTCCCATTATCATCATTGTCATGGTTTATTATTACATCTGTCAAATCGAATTAATTCATGAATGAAAATCATAAAAAATATACGTAAGGTTTATTTGATTCTGTGAAAAAAGGTAAATATTAACAGTATATTTTCCGGCGACATGGCGACACCGGAATGGGTCAGTACCCATTCCGGTAAAAATATTTTACCCACATATCCGATGTTTATAAAAAAAATCCGGCGTGTCGGCAGTATCGGTGGTATCATCGCCCACAACCCTAGTCTTCAAACTCATGTTTTAAACATCAAAATAAAGTAATCGTGTAACAATTAATGAAGCGTTATATTTTATCTCCAATTAAGCGTGTCTCATTACCCCTTTCTATGTTCAGAGATTAAAATACAAAGCGTGGGCATACATAATGAGGTACCGGTGGTACCGGCCGAAAACAAAAGATTTTAATACACGACGTGTTTAATGATCTACTTCCTTTGTATACGATAATGAATTATCATTATTTTGTATTCACGATGATCATTACTAATGTATATTAATTAGTTCGATTTGTTGCCCAAAATGAGTTCTACTTAGAATCCAGAGTAGATTTTTATTTCGCGAGCTGCAAAGGCTTGTGCCCTGCAAGGCACGGAATATCTAACTTTGCCACTAATTGTCCGTTTACGTGTAATTGCGTGTATTGCGAAGTAATTAAAGTAGTTTCTGGCTGTATTGTTCTCGCTAAGTGAGCTAGAGTTTTAACAGTAACAAAGGAGTGAAAGAATGCACCCCGCAGCCTCTTTAATACATTTAAGCACGGCTCCACGACCAGTCGCCGAGACAATGCATTTTTTACGCATTCTCCTCGGAATAAAACGAGAACTATTTTGGGTTGCAACGCGATAAGGTTTAAATTCCCGTGTCGATCTCCGCTCGCACCAAATCACTTCACGAGTATCACGACCTCTTACGTAACTTAATGAGGGTACGAATTATGTTTAATCGCATATAGGTACCTGAGTATAATTGATATTACCGTTTTGTCAGAGGTTTCGGTTCTTCGAATATTACATAATCGTCGTTCCGGTTGGGGCTTGCGAGCCGCTACTTTCTTTATGTCTCTTCTTCCTTGGATGGCAACGCATCGGTAATGTTCGGTTTAGACGTATTAAGTAGTTAACTAAATTTTAAGTGAATAATTTTTAGTGTGCGTCCACACGTAATAATTTAGTAAAGCTCTTTAGTTCAGTCTACTTAATTACTTAAGCATTTTACTAAATTACTTAATTACTTAAGCATTTTACTAAATTTTAACAAAAAAGTGCCTGTCCAAACGTGTTAAGTGATAAGCCCCGCCCACCTACTTAACAGAAAATAGAAAAATTTCTAAATTACTTGTCTACTTGATTACTAAACTACTAAATTACTAAACTACTAAATTGTCCGTTTACACGTATTAATTTACTTAAAATTTTGTTAAAATTTAGTTAACTACTTAATACGTGTAAATCGAACATAATGCCTCTGGTGGTATGATGTCCGTGACATCATGTCATGTACTTACCATCAGGTGGACCATCAGCTCGTTTGCCGAGTAGTTACATAAAAAAGTTAAAATTTGAGTATCCGGTAACATTTGTGTAGAAATTACAGTACAAAAAAGTGGCCAAGTGCGAGTCGGACTCGCCCATGAAGGGTTACGTAGCAGCAAGTAACATAATATAAAAGTTCTTGTAGTTCGTTGTAACTTTGATCGAGGTAAATTGCGGTTTACGATTTATGACGTATTAAAAAAAAAACTACTTACTAGATCTCGTTCAAACCAATTTTAAGTGGAAGTTTGCATGGTAAAGTACATCATATATTTTTTTTTAGTTTTATCATTCTCTTATTTTAGAAGTTACAGGGGGGGGGGGACACACATTTTACCACTTTGGAAGTGTCTCTCGCGCAAACTATTCAGTTTAGAAAAGAATGATATTAGAAACCTCAATATCATTTTTGAAGACCTATCCATAGATACCCCACAAGTATGGGTTTGATGAAAAAAAAATTTTGAATTTCAGTTCTATGTATGGGGAACGCTTAAAATTTTTTTTTTTTCAATTTTTGTGTGAAAATTAGCTTAGCGCGGTTTACGGTATACATCTACTGACCAAGTTTCAACAGTATAGTTCTTATAGTTTTAGAGAAAAGTGACTGTGACATACGGACGGACAGACAGACAGACAGACAGACAGACAGACAGACATGACGAATTTATAAGGGTTCCGTTTTTTGCCATTTGGCTACGGAACGCTAATAAATAGAGTTTCGTACTGCCGGTCACCTAATCGTACTTTACATTCTATAAGCTGTTCAATTTTAACTGAAATTTCCCAAAATCATAAATTATATTGAGTACCTACCCAATTTACGATTATTCCTAAATTTAATTTTATCTTATTTTGGTTAGATAGAAGCAAAATAAAGATACGCTTAGATACACAAATTACCTTCCACTAAGATTCATTGTATTGCATGACCAAAAATAAGGTTGCAAACAACAAGAAACAGTTTTAATAACTGGAGTACAAATATTTAGGTATCTGTTATTATTTGCCGCGGCCGGCATTGAATCCAGGACCGCCGCTCGTCAAAGTCACATCTAACAGACTGCAGGCGTCTGATATGTGTAAATCATGTACGCCAAGTTAACTTGTTTCCGTACCAAACCCAAGAAGCATGAAACCTGGTTTCTGTACGAACTTTATAAACAAGAACATGAAACTTGGCAGCTTGCTAAAGTTTTGAACACTTTGCTTTGAAATGGCTTGTCTGTACGTCTATACTCTATACAAATAAATAAAATTGGAGTGTCTGTTTGTAATATTAAAATAACCGCATTTTACTAAATGCATTTGGATGTATACACGGTACATATCGATGGTCATACGTTGACAACTCGTAACCCACATTTTTTCGCAAAATGAGTAAATGCATCAGTTACATAATATGTAACTCATTGTGCGAAAAAATGTGGGTTACGAGATTTTGCGAAAAAATGTGGGTTACGAGTTGTCAACGTATGACCATCGATATACCAAAACAACATTTTTCACAATTTTTGTCTGTCGGTCTGTGTCTGTCTGTCTGTCTGTTTGTTTGTCTGTTTGTCTGTTTGTTCCGGCTAATCTCTGAAATGGCTGGATCGATTTTGACGAGACTTTCACTGGCAGATAGCTGATGTAACAAGGAGTAACTTAGGCTAATTTTATTTTGAAAAAAATAGTTTCTTAGGCGACACGAAGTTCGCTGGGTCAGCTAGTATGAAATATATTTGACAAATCTGTATAAAACTAAGTCCTGACTGACTGACTGAAAGAATCGAGCTCCGTGTTTTGGTTTGTTTCAATTATATTTAAGGATTCTGTAGGATTCTGTATAATAGAGAAGTCTTGAATGACTGACTGTCTCACTCATCAACGCCTTTTAGCCACAAAGCTAATATTTTACACATTCAAATTACTCTACTCATTCAAAATCTATTTTAGGTAATTTTTTAATATTTCCGGGCATAGAAAATAAAGACGATATTCGGTTTTAAGTTGCTTTATCACTGTAACTAAACTGTAGCAGTAGCAGAGCGAGCAGTGCCTAGTTTACGTAACAATTTTATGTCACAAAGTTAATGCTCAGAAATGTAGATAACACTTAATGTAAAATTTTATTCATGAATGAAATTCAGTTTGTTACTTTGAAAGCTTTCACTGAACTAAGCTCTTGCGTAACTGAATTCGGCAGTTTAGTTAATCGAAAGCTTAACTAAGTTGAAACTTGATCGGAGATTAAAGTTGGGGCTTAATGTCGGATACTTTAGGATTTACTTAAGACTTTGGTATTTATTTAGGCTATATTAATTTGGGTGGAGAAATTGATAAGGGATTCTATGTTACCTATAAATATAATAATAATAATAATAATAAACGCTTATACACTCATACCCCCGCAGTAGGTTTTCATCTGTGTCGCGAGTGGCATGGACGACACATATAACATCACAATAACATCCATGACCCGAGTGCAAATATTTATCTTTTTTTTTTATGCTTTTAGCAGGCAAACGAGCAGACGGGTCACCTGATGGTAAGTGATCACCGCCGCCCATGGACATTAGCAACACTGGGGGCGTCACCAACGCGTTGCCGGCCAAGAAAATGACGATAGACCCGCTTCTTGAAAGACCCCATATCATAGCTTAGGGGGAACACCGATGCAGGAAGTTTGTTCCACAGTTTACACGTACGAGGTAGAAAATTACGTGAGAACCGAACTGTGGACGAATGCCAAGTATCCAGGTGATGTTGGTGGAACCTGGAACCCCGTGATGTGCGGTGTCGAAAACTAACTGCAGGTATTAAGCCAAATAGTTCTTCAGAACATTCCCCATTGTACAGCCGGTAGAATACGCAGAGAGAGCCTACATCTCTCCTCAACTCGAGTGATTCTAGTCCGTCTGTAAGCATGGGATCGTCGACAAGACGAATAGCTCACCGTTGAATTCGATTGAACGGATCCACTTGGCCAGCTGGGGCTCCAGCCCAAAGGTGGGAGCAGTACTCCATGTGTGGTCGAATTTGCGCCTTATAGAGCATCAACCTGTGCTTAGGCGTGAAGTACTGCTTAGCTCTGTTGAGCACTCCCAATTTCTTTGCAGCTAGTTTGGCCTTACTTACCAAGTGGTCCCGAAACTGAACTTCATTCGAGATGTCAACACCAAGGATCCCAATGCTTTTAGAGATGTTAAGAGGAATGTTCTGGAACTGTGGTGCTATGACAAATGGGGTTTTTTTTAGCGGTTAACGCGCAAACTTGTGTCTTCTCGGGGTTGAACTGGACTAAATTTAGTCTGCCCCATTCTGAGACCCGCTCCAGAGATGTCTCGACTTCAGACACAAGTTTCATCCTCTTCTCCTCTGCACCCGAGAAAGGTTTGCTTGGCCTGTATAACGGGCGTCACCCGTGCAGTCATCAGCATAGCAATGAATATTCCCGATGTCCAGCATATCATTGATATGCATGATGAACAGTGTCTGTCACATAAATATCTGCCTCGGCCGGAAATATAACTCGGGACCCCTCGCTTCGCAAGCAGGATCGCTACCAACTAGGCTGCAGGGTCGTCAATAAAATGCAGGGGTCTTAAATTCAAAGATTAAATAAATAAAATGGATGACTTTTATAACTCCTGACTGACTGACTCCTCAACACCCAGCGCAAGGCTTTTGGAGCTTTTCCAGGGTTGGTTAAAGGGACGACCAAATATACAAAGGAAACTTATTCTGGATAATTTGGAAAGGTGACAGACTGACAGAATATAAGAAAAAGAAGTCTGAAGTATGCACCTACCGTAAATGAGCAGTTCGTGAAAATACGTCCTACATAATGAAAACGTATATTAAGGTTAATGTAATAATGTACTGAATTAAAAAAAAAACTAACATAATTCATCTACAAATGAAACATTTGAACGTATACAGCCGCCACTAGTCCGCAAATGGGGCGCCGGGCGCCCGCCTACCGCCCACCACCAGCCGTTCCACTTTCCTCGCCGCCGCGCCGTATCGCCGCAGACCCCGCAGACCCTAGGCTCCCTCTTTCATTTTATTCCAACTCTTTTTATTACATTGTGAAGTTACCATTACCAACGAGCGGGGAGTCTCAGTTTACCGCATTTGGCATTTATACGTTCGTCGATTCCATTACTTGTTATGATTGTGAGCTATCTCGATGCTGTAGCCTGTGGAAAATATGAAACTATTATACTGATTTATGCTATATGTAAAGTAATTTCTCTAAGTTGTTTTTATTTTGTGAGAGATATATATATGAGTAAATAGTAACATGAGTGTGAAAGCGTTTTAAGCGTTTATTTGTGGTTACCTACATAGTTTTTTTGTCAAAACTCAAAAGTATGAAATAAATAATAATGTTCTCCGCTATTGGTTGAGAAATCTAATCAATTAAATTAAAATTCTGCTTGATTGTTTGTACTCTATGAGTCTTCATTAACAATTTAGTTTTTTCTATAACTACAGTGGTCTGAATAAAAAACTTCAATTTCAGCATTGCAGGGATCGATATATGAGTACGAAAATGGGGCTTTGACATGCAAAACCATCTCACTCGTTCGAGGATAAAGTGTAACCATGCTGCATGATTACAGTAAAAATGTAGGTGTATTTTTAAAATGTTTGTATTTTATTTCACATTTTTAGGGTTCCGTAGCCGAATGGCAAAAAACGGAACCCTTATGGATTCGTCATGTCTGTCTGTCTGTCTGTCTGTCTGTCTGTCTGTCCGTCCGTATGTCACAGCCACTTTTTTCCGAAACTATAAGAGCTATACCATTGAAACTTGGTAAGTAGATGTATTCTGTGAACCGCATTAAGATTTTCACACAAAAATAGAAAAAAACAATAAATTTTGGGGGTTCCCCATACTTAGACTTGAAACTCCAAAAATGTTTTTTTCATCAAACACATACGTGTGGGGTATCTATGGATAGGTCTTCAAGAATGATATTGAGGTTTCTAATACCATTTTTTTTATCAAACATAATAGTTTGTGCGAGAGACACTTGCAAAGTGGTAAAATGTGTGTCCCCCCCCCCCCTGTAACTTCTAAAATAAGGGAATGATAAAACAAAAAAAAATATATGATGTACATTACCAAGCAAACTTCCAACGAAAATTGGTTTGAATGAGATCTAGTAAGTAGTTTTTTTTTAATGCGTCATAAATCGTAAACCGCAAAAAAACATTGATCAAAGTTACAACAAACTACAAGAACTTTTTTATTTAATGTTACTTGCTGCTACGGAATCCTTCATGGGCGAGTCCGACTCGCACTTGGCCGCTTTTTTTATTTGATGTTTTTTTTGGAACTAAGTTCCTTATCGCGCGTTGCGAAGGGGGCTAGGCGGAAGATTTGGTTACGACACTTTTTGCCGGTAACGACACTTTTTGCCGTCGTAGTTTTTTTTACATAGAAAGCAAGCCAGAGTACTAGGATAGCAAAAACATGCAAGCGAGTGTGCCAATACAAATCTAAGGTATTAAATTTCGTGCTGCATGTTTTTGCTATCCTAGTACTGACTGCAAGGAACTTCGTTCCATCCGGGTGTCCCTTGACACCTCTCAAGTTTTTTTTTATGGAACTAGCCGGCAAACGAGCTGACGATCCACCTCATGATAAGTGGCTATCGCCGCCCATGGACATCAGCAATACCAAAGGCATCACCGATGCGTTGCCGGCCAAGAAGAGAGAAGAAAAAGAAAGAAAGAACTGGCTCTCAAGCCCCCAGCCGGAACACGACCAGTCGTTTGGCGGCTGACACATGCTCAAGGGTGGTGCATGTTTGATAAAATAAACTGAAAACTTACGCGAGGTGTGATCAACATAAGGTATTTCATCTGCTAATTTTTCTTTCAAGCAAGCGGGCAATTTGATGATTACATTTTGAAGACAGTCAACTTTTCCTACTGAGGTAGGTATTTCATTAAAATGGTCAGTGATAGCAAATATCAAACTTTGCAAGGCTAAGTTTATTCTGGAGACCCAAGCTCAGCACTGGGAGAATATTGATGATGATTGTATCGTCAATGCTTGGACTATATTGGCACTAATGCCAGATGGATTACTGTTACAATAAAAATCTACTCGTTGATCCAGTAAATGTACAGATAGTTTAATCGACCGGTAATCTTGTAATCTCCGCGTTGCGAGGTAATTGCACGTTCGTGAAATGCAGACATTAATAGGTTTGAATAGTATGCATGTTATTAGCAGTCTGTAACGCAGATCGCGTGATGGTTTACCGATGTTTTATGTTAATGACTACACACGTAAATAACTCGTTTGAGGTAATTTTTATTTATTTACTGATTGATGTCTCTTACAATCTAGATTTTAAGGCGATTGTATTTTAAGTTGACCACTTACTATCAGGTGGCTTATCTGCAGCTGCTCGTTTGTGCCGACATGCTGTGTTTACTAGAAATGTAATAGTTACCTGTAATAAGTAAAATAAATGAAGCAGGTACCTACTTACATCACATCACATACATTTAATCTCACGTTTAACCAACCATTTACGCTGGGATTGATACTGGAGTTAAGCAAATAGCACGTAGAACTGAGTTTATTATTACAGGCTAGCCGTATTTTCATTTAAAATTGAACAAAGTAATGTTGTGCGTTGTTATTACAGTGTCAGGGATTCAGGGTAGCTGAGGGAAATTACCTTGTTCAGGGATCACTGGGCTTCGGGGAATCGCAACGAAATATATATAATTTAGGTACACCCATAATAGTTGTCAGTTGTCAGTAATGTTTGAAGGACTACTTTGTAATCTTTTTGTAATTGAGCGTTTTTTTCATTTGTAATCTTGATACTTGGTATGCTTTCAAACGGGCAGATGTGACAGTAAGTTTCACTCATGGTCATCCGCAATAGTAAGATCGATTCTCCAAGTAGTTTGTTCGACTTAATGGACTCGATTTTAATTGTAGACAGACCAAAAAAAAACCTTATAGTCCAAGAGTCCTGTAGAGATAATAGTTTCGTGTTAGATGTAATGAATTTCATTTGAAGGGTGCTAAATATTGTGGTGCTAACTACCTGCTTTGTGGACTCGTAAAACATGTCATTGCTATAACTACATACTTTAATTAACTTCAACACAATACCAACATACAACGGTTTTTATAAATCACAATTACGAGTAGGTATAACAACCGTGTTGTCATCGAGATACAATCGACGGCAATAAAATGTCTTAATCACTTATTGCTGGACCGGTGCAGCGGTATGGTGGTCACTGGTCACTGGTCACAACGAAGGAACTCGTCTCGATTAGTTACGGTAATAATTATGAAAAACTATTTGAGCACTTTTCGAGATTTTGATGCAGTCCTGCCTTTTGATGTTTGATGCCTGGTGCATGAGTGTTTAGGTACTTGCATTATACGATAATTTATTTTTTCGTCTTTTCATCGAAAGAACGGAACTGTGCTTAAATAAACAGTTGTAGATGAAGTGCAAAGTTCATAGTCGGCACTGAAAAGTTTCAGGCGTAAACGATAGGACTTCACTTTAAAGAAAGTACACTATAGTTAGACAAGACGTGAGATTAGATAACAATAACAAGCAATTTACAATACGCAACACAAACAACCCCAGTAGGTAAGGGAAGTTCATTGTCAAGGCCGCAGTCGCAGCTGAGGCAGTTTATTGCGGAGGGCACTCTCGCAATAAACGCTGATCGGTGACATCAATGTCGATGGTGTTGGGAAGGTTACGCATAAAATTACGGTACCTTCCTACTTACTCAGCTTATCGTTTTGATTGGGAGATAGGTACCTACTAGGAAATTTTCGGAATCTTGCGTTTGAACTATCGATTTAATTTTTGTACATCGATTTTTCCGCAGATCTAAATGTTTTGAGAGAAGACCCTTGTAGAACAAAAGACAAAGGAAAGAATTATAAATTTTGTATTGCTTGAAGATCAATATGGGCAAAGTTTCATAAGAATCGGTTCAGTAAAATAAGTTAAAAAGTTTGCATCCTTGAACCTTGATGTAAACCGAATAATTTAATTATTTCGCTATCAACAGTAGATATGTAAGTAATATTAGTAGAAGTAAGTATATTTAACTATTTGTCACATAGGGTTTTAAAAGTGACTTACTGGTGAATTGCATTTTCGATCTGACTAAAATTTTGATTGGATGAACATATAAGCAATACTTTATGTGGACAAATAGTCTAGTCGTTAAAATATTGCAACATTAGACCTCACTAGAAACAGTTTATACCTGTGGTTTATACACCGTCCTGAAGGTTCCTGAGGGGTGCTCTAAAGATGATTATGGCGCAGTATGCCTCTTCAGCGTCTTTTAGCCAAAGCGTTGCTAAGCACTGCAGATTTTGTTCTTGAAACGCTTTTTTGACAAGGGTCTTTGTCTATGGCGTAAGAGGTTTTAGGGATGCAGGTTTAAGTGCGCGAAAATTAACCAAATAGTTATATAGAAGATGGTTTCACAGTATCAAAAGACTATTTCGTCCTCTAAAGCCGGCTTTTTTATGGAAATAGCCGGCAAACGAACAGACGATCCACCTGATGGTAAGTGGCTATCGTCGCCCATGAACATCAGCAACAGCAAAGACATCTCTGATGCGTTGCTGGCCACGAAAGAGAGAAGAAAAAGAAAGAAAGAACTGGCGCTCAAGCCCGCAGCCGGAACACGAGTCGCTTGGCGGCTGACTCATGCTCAAGGGTGGTAGCTATCCGGGCTAACCCCATGGAGAAATAATAATAGTAACAATGGTATTAATTAAAAGTTAAAATTAATACTACCAGTATAATCTCTGCGAGGGACCCTACTACCAGCACTGGTTTACTACCATTTGTGTGTATTTGTTACTACCATTTGGGTGTATTTCGGACGTGTTAAATTATCGAGAAGAGAGGCAAAAGATAGAATCGGTACATACTTTTGATATATGGGTGAATATTCAAACTATACCAAATGTACTATTTCTTGTGAATAACAAATTTAAACTTAGTTTTAGACTCCTTTCAATAATTTTATAAAATATATACCTATGTACTTTAATAGGCGCATCGTTTATTTTATACAATTTATATGTAAATTATGTATATTTTTAAAGAAAGTAACATCAAAACTCATTACAGGGACCTTTTCCACTGCTAGACTTTACATATTTAATAGAATTTCAGTAAATCTAGCGCAAATAACGTACATTTGCCAACTGTGCCTAATAACTCGTTTATAATTTATTACGCAATTATAAACAAAAACGTAATTTAAGGTATAAAATATTAACAAAAGCGTTTCCAAACTTTTGTCACGCTGCAAAACTCATCACCAGAACCATCACTACAATTCTATTTTACGAAGCAAAAACACTTGATCATACCGCCACGTAGTATGTCACCGCCTCCCCGCACTTCAGTCGATCGGCTAATGTAGCAGTAGTAAGAATTACGAAAAATTTCGCGCCAAAAAACTCGATTATTCTGGGTGTTGACCGTGTTTGGTCCAGTTTGTGTTTCATTACAAGTCCACTTAATATGTGGTATGTATTTGAAATTTTTATCTCGTTATTACATCAATCCATTCCATTTTGGTTCAATTTAAATTTTAAAAGTGTTTGAAGTATATACTGCTTACAGAAAAATGTATAATAACCCAAATGTATGCATTTGTCATTGCCGTGTAGTTCATTACCGTCGTTTACCGTAACCTTTTAGAAGACAAAAGAGGAAATTTTAGCTAGAAGAAGAATAGAAAAACGTAAAAGCTATGCTGATTTAAAAGAAAATGAAGAATTGTGCAATATTGAAAAAGAAAAAAGCAAGATACCTGAGAAAATCTGAAAAAAAAAATGTTAGCATCAAATATTTAACCCCCCCCCCCCCCTTACTCAAAGGGATAGACGCAGAAGATGGAGAACAAACAGAACGAAATATATAAATAAATAAAACTGGAGAAGGAAAATGAAAAGGCATTGAAAAAATCCAAGATGAGCCTAGAGAAGATGGTATAAGTGATGCTCTTGGATCAGTTCCCTTAAATTTTGCTGTAAAAGGAACTGGTACCGTCAGTAACGAAAACGAAATAGATAAAATTTTCAAAATAAGGTTAGATTATGGTAAAATTAGACATTTACGATAACAAAGAGACAAAGATGTACAAAGACTGAAAAACGAACTTAGCAGTTTAAAAAAGAATGCAAGAAGTTGAAGATACTTTTAAACACATATAAAACAAGATAACAGATAATAAATTAACACTGGGAAGGAACTTCTGAGAAGAGGAAAAAATAGTACCAAGAAACAAGGTAACACAAAAAAAGGAAAAGAAATAGTGGAAATAAATTCAGGCAAACGAGCAGACATGTCACCTGATGGTAAGTGATCACCGCCACCCATGGACATTAGTAACACCGGGGGCATCACCAATGCGTTGCCGGCCTAGAAGGAAATGATAGAAGGATCTTCTTGAAGAACTCCATATCATAGTTTGGAGAGAACACCGATGCAGGAAATTCATTCGATAGTTTATACGTGCGGGGTAGAAAACTACGCGAAAACCGAAATGTGGACGAACGCCAGGTATATAGGTGGTGTTGATGGAACCTGGTACACCGTCATGTGCGATGACGAAAATTAATTTCAGGGATTAAATCAAACAGTTCATCAGAACAGTCCCCATTATACTGACGGTAGAATATGCAGAGAGCCTCCTCATTTCCAGCAACTCTAGTCCGTCTGTAAGCTTGGGATCATCGACAAGACGAAGAATGTTCTGGAACTGTGGTGCTATGATACATTTTGAGCAGTTTCTCGGGTTGAAATGGTCTTTTAGTCTACTCCATTCCGAGACCCGCTCCAGAGATGTCTCGACTTCAGATACAAGTTTTATCATCTTTTCCTCAATCTGCATCCGAGAAAGATTTGCTCGGCCTGTATAACGAGCATGACCCGTACTGTCATCAGCATAGCAATGAATATCCCCGATATCAAGCATATCATTGATGTACATAAACTGATATCATTGATATTGATTTTGATTGTAACTTGGAAGGCTGATGTGTCAAAAAAATTATTTAATTAACGTAGGATAATTTCTTATTATGTTTTTAATTTAACAATATAAAATATTATTGTTTAAAATATGATTTTTCAATGAATACATTATTTTTTATCATTACCTTGTCTTAATATTTCATCACCATACACTCAAAGATTCATTACCAAGTATAGGGTTCATTACCGTAGCTCGTCACATATTTTAAATGGCAATAACTCTTTCAATGTTTTGAGTACATACGTGCCTTTTGGTTATCTATTAAATGAAGTCACGCCAAAAACCATAACGGGATCAAATCCAAATAAAAATGAAATTTAGCGTTTATCGAAAAAAATGCGCAAATATTGTCTAAACTGGAGAAACACCCATATATCCATATTTATGTGAGCAAGGCCTATGATATATTTTTGTTTGAACACCTACTTTCTACTATCTGTAAACCCAGACGTACATATACCCAACTTAACTACCTATTTATTGTCTATTTCTCGTATATTTTACTTAATCTTGGTTATTTGCATAGCAGCGCCAGCTTTATGTCGTATTTGTTCGTTAAATAAATTCGTTTCTGAAATCCTGAAATGATTCTACGGTCCTTTCGTTTTTTCATTAGAATAATATTTTTGTAACCCGTTCCGACGAGATGGATCTGTTTGTGTTGGAATATGAATTATGATTCCTTTATTTCAAGAGCTATGTGTATGGAAAAATATCATATCATTTCTATTATAGTTGGGGTTTAACTGGATGGTACGAGTCTACGGGATGTGTACGTCCAATAGGATATCCTTCCAATAGGATGACCTCTTATAGAAAGGATCTGCGCTGTAACCTCAGCAGAATGCGTTACGAGCTTGAATTCTACGATAATGATTCAAAATTGTGTATGCAGTTTATTAGTGTCAGAACCAATTTAGTATCTAGTACTTCATAGTTTCGTTGATTTGGGTCTACTAGGGTCAGATAAAATAAATTGTGAATGTTTCAGACTGATATTCAATATCTACAATGTAGCACATAACAAATATTCATAACAGTTTTATTCAATCTACTACGCACTACAGACTGAGCCCTTTCAAGGGCTATGCTATTTTGGGATTGGTGATGTACTCTTAGCAGAACGTTCAATGTTGAGGTCAGAGATTCGTGTAATAAGACTTGGGCTTCAGCCATACCATTAGCATAGCTCGCCATTTCTCTGTTGCATTTGACAGAAATTGCATAAACTTCACATATGCAATAGAATCAGCAGTTATATTAGCAGTATCTTGGTGTGAAATTACGGCATTGGCTATTTTAATGATCTTTTTATGTAGAACTGAACGGTTCTACACCTATTTATTTTAGTAGATTAAACTTTACTGGTGATGTATTTTCACCTTGATGCAGTTATTTAATTGCGTTCTGAAATCAACCACGAAACAAACTTGTTTTGATCTAAGTCCTATATTTTCAACAGTAGGTATCCTTATCCATGATGTAATGAAACAGGAGAATATCAAGTTTAAGTATCGGGCCGTGAGGCCGGAGGGTAATAACTTTCGATATGTGGGCTCGACCTGATTAGATGCTTTCCATAAACATTTTATACCTTCTCACTAGCAAGTCAAACGAATATTTTATGGTATTAATGATTTATACAAACAAGGTAACGATATATTATTAACGTTATAGTATAAGCCGACGTTTGCGCAGCAATCGACAGTAAAAAATAATTTGCGTTATTCATAAAATTGTAGTAAGTTTTCCGAGGGTTATATAACTGCAGTGTAGAACTATTTTTTACTCGTATTAATGGACATGTTCTTTCGACAAATAATAATAAATAAATTGTACATTTCATCGTTAAAATAAAAGTATGACAAATTGTCACACTTTCAGCTTAAAGATTAGAAAAAATTACAGAGCAGATGCAGCACCTAAAGACAAAATTAGAAGAATACGTTTTCCAATGCCATTGTGTTCAGTAGCATTATCATCAGTACAAAGGCAATTTCTTCACAGGCATAGAAATGAACACTAGATATATTGATACAGGCTGGTTATAACTATTTTCTACTGTTATGTAATACAACATTGTGAACGAGAAAATTGGAAGAACTATATCGAACACCAATATCAGTGGCGAGAACACTCATTATACAAAATCACTCCGCACAAGTAGATATGGCCAACGGTAACGGTAGCTGGGCGAAACCAACACAAGTTCTGATTTATACTTTCAGATCGTAAATCCTATCTCTGTGGAACCTGACCTGATCGGTTTCCACGGAGGCTGATGGAGCGAGCGCTCCCCGGGCCGACCTAACAAATCCGAACGAGATTTATGAGCATTTGTTAAAGGTTCAGATACTGGAAGTAGAATGATTTAATCACCTAAAGGGGGTTTTCAGAGCTTTTTTCCTATGATACTTTTTATATTGTTCCTTAACTGATTCGCCCTTTTTATCTGGCTGTTTTCATGGCTGATAAAATAATGTTAACCATTTGCTCCATCCGCACTCCAAAAGCAGATAAGGTTATTATTATAGTACACCATAAAGACCGCATTAAAATCACAAAATTGTATGGTTTAAAAGAGTTCAGTGCAGAAACTGTTAGAAATAGCACTTTGTTTCAAAGATGAGCATAAGGAATAAGAAAAGAGATTAGAGGACAAAAGAGTTGCACAGTGACATAGTAATATTTTAAAAGATTTTAGGGGCTTTCCAAATTTAAAAAGTTAACCTTCGAGTATTGCATTCACTGTATAATCAAATCACCTTTGACAGTTAAATACTAGCTCTATTCCGGTTAAGTGTACTAGGGAACCAAATAAAGCCATAACGATCAGCTTTATTGCCCATTTGGCGGCATCCTACACGGAGCTCCGCGTCCCTAAAATATATTCTCCTGTTAACTGGACTTCCACTCGTCAGCTGGTTCAAATAACCTTAAATTGCGAAGCTGCGTCTACTGCGTTGCATAAAAATCACATAACTATTTTCGTACCAGAACTGCCAGGAGTCATAAAAATGTTTTTATAGCTCCACTGCAGTTTGAATTTTAGATTGGTTCGGAGGAAGGAACCGCAGTTTCTGTTTTTTTTATGTCCCTGCAATACCTGCGTCCTAACGCGTTAATTACCGCGTTAAGAATGACGTTACGTAGGTGTGGCCAACTATGGATTACATCTCCTGCCTTACATTTAACATTAACGCAGATGTAGCAGGGGCATTAGTTATTCAATTTAAATTAATATTTTGTTTACAAATAATAACGACGACAACGGCTGCCTACATTCACTAGCCAAAAATATTCGAATAACAGTGTTGAAAACATCCAAGCAGCAATATGCAAGATAAGATGAAAGATAACAAAAAGAAATGGACTTCATTATTTCTTCTGAAATTCCCTTCATGTTTTCTGAATAACTCAAGGGCTCGCCCGCGCCGAAAAATAAAGACAAAGCCAAAAGTACATTTCTTTAACCTGGTAGTCTCAGTAAAAGTTGTGGATTATTTTTCCAAAGGTCAAAGAGCAAAGACAAAAACAATCTTCATTTTATTTTCGCCTATTTTTTCTGTTTCTTTTTCCTTCATAACTTTTAATATTGAGGCAGAATACATCAGGTATCCATCCGATGGGAATAAATTTCTTGCAACGCATATTGTAAGTCACGTCTTAAAATACTTATCTATTTACAATAGAGTTGACCTTTGTAGAAATTATTTTCAGGTCATTACTTACAACTTACAATAAGTATAAATTGACTCAAGCTTTAGATTTGTCCAGTCAACGTAAGATGATATTTTGATATTCTTTTTTCAATCTGGTTATTATAATTGGCAAAATTTCACAGAACTAGGTATCTAGGCAATTCAAATCTAAAGCCCTCGAGTTGTGAAACTTTGGAAAATAACGTTGAGTATACCTACCTAATTTGCGGGGCGTAAAAAAGTGTTTTTCGTCGCAGTGTCGTTAAGTTTATGGCCGACGTGGCGACGTCCCTAAAAACTTGAGGAGTCGTAATGAGAATTTTCCGTTTCTTTTGTAGGTAGGTATACCGTATACATCAATCTTCATTTAGAACATTGAGCAGCCAGAAACGGGCCTTGAACATGTTTGTTTTAATTAGATTTCCCCTTGCTGGGCCTATCATATGGTTGCGCTGGCATCTGTTCCACAGTGTCTTATTCTATTCTGTATCCGGATTTAAAAAATCCGCGCAAATTAGTTTCGAATCTTGCTCTAGCTATTCTTACTGATTTAATACATATTTCTCGTAAAGTCTATTAAAATTGGTCTTTTTTACACTTGAAGGATAAATTTCAATAATAATATTGCTATTCTAACAGAACCATCACCTCTGTTCGTGCTATCTGGTCTGATCATGTGCGTTATCGGTCTATAAACATTGCTCACGCCAAGTCAGCACTTTAGTACAATAACATAAACAGTTCATTGCCCTTTGTTTCGCATTACCTATCAGCACAGTTTAGCCTGGCAATGGCACTACCTGCGCGACCTTGCTACTGAATTACAGTCATTCACTTTATCTATTCGAGTCACAACGTGTGCTATTGTAAATACTGATAACATTAAACTGTGTTCCTGTTCAGAAAAATCACGTAAATTTTTTATGGATTATGTTGATGTTTTATCATCGAGAATTTTACTACTGTTAGCTCCTATATCAGTAATTAGATTAACGAAGAGTAGGTACGTCGCAGCAAAAGCAACCGGTGAATCTAAAATCCCTTCCATAATTGCCCAAGGGGCACCTAATAACCTGATAGCAACGATAATTTGCCATAATGCTAGTGCATGTTGGCTATGAAGCTAGATCATGCGTACGAACACTACGAAGTACGCTCTGAGCGCCTGATACAACGTTATAAGCAACGTGCTCATGAATGAATCTGATATTCATAGAGCAAAGGCATTGAAGTCGTAGTTGTGCAAACAGTAGCAGAAATAGATTTCTGTACAGACGTGGAGATTGCTTTAGCGTGCGATATAATGTGTCTATTTGTAATTTATAGAAATATTAATTAGGTCTTGCTTGTAGATCTTGATTGCCCCGAATCTAATGAATTACATAATTGCTGTTAAAAGCTTGATCATCAGCAAGTACCTATGTATGTACATTGTGTTTGTATTTATTTGACACTTGATACCAAATAAATTAATACGTTGTTATATAGGTGAAAATGTATATGACGTCAGGAGCCTCAGGGTAGATGATGAGATTATTTTTATAATTATTTATTACTTTATGACCTATGGGGATTCTTAATGTAATAAATGGATCTACCAAATGCACTAAGCAAACTTGTTTACAGCAAAATAATAGTTAAATCACGGTAAAGCGTGGAACTAAATAGGTAGGAGCGAATCAAAGTAGGATGTGATTCGGCTCAACAAATTAATTTAATCCCGCAACAAAGGGCTCGCATGATCAGTTCCGTATTTTACGACCGGAAGGAACGTGGCCATCTAACCATCAAACGGCACCGCAATCGATCCTTTATGTAACACAGATCTGTTATTTTCTATTCCTGGCAACCGGATACGTGGGCACTGGGCAGGCTAAGCGCAGGTGGTCATCGATACTCATGGGACGTAATCCGACGCTGGGTGTACCAAGGCGAGCTCGCCTAGCGGGCCGTATCCTCTACTGTACTGGAACATAGCCTTGCGAAAGACCAGCCGATATTGTGTTCTACGTGTTACGGGATACGGTTGCGTTGTTGGTGTTGTTGCTAACGGGTTGGGTTGGTTCGATATGCTCTAGGTGGCTAGTGTCGTACTTTTCTGATGTCTTGCAAGTTGCAACTGATACGGGGATGAAGTCTAATGTTCATGATGAGAATTACTTGGTATATGAATTTGACTAGAAAGGACAATGGTTCTCTTTTGATTATTGGTTCTGTAGAAAATAAGTAATGCTGCATAATTTTTGACATCACAGTTATGTTCCACTACGAGTACAATGTTGGGTTTTATACAAATAACAGTTGGTATTTTCTAATAAATATTACTATTTGGAAATCGCGTTTTTTTTGCTGAGTTTCCCTTTGTTTCTTTCATTACATTCTTATCGATACCACTGATAGTTTCAGATGTGTGAACCTTAATTAGCGCGTCAAAGTGCCTTTTCAAATTGAGACTTCACAAGGTGTCTTCTCTTGGCAATAGTTCAACTAATTAAACACACTTCTCTCTTAGTTAAATTTTGTAAAGTCAAAAATTTAAGTGAATCAATGAATAATTTTGGTATCTATTCAAAAAATATTTCTGCGGGAAAAAGGAATCCGAGTCATAATGTAACGTCCATCCATCATCCGCCAACATTATTGTACTTAGTATGTGTGTATGTGTGTGTGTGTGTGTGTGTTTTAGAGCGAGATGCGTCAATAAAAACAGTAACATATGAAACAGATGTGGCAAAGACTGCATAGTCTTTCGAATTTTACATAATTGAGTATTTTATGAACAAAATTTCTTTGCATCACGGTCGGTCATTTGTAAAACATTATAAACCTTCATTGCATAAAATGTTGGAAGTTATATACGATACACTGTTTTTCTAGGACTAACACCTCTCAATCTCACAAATAATTTCGCCTGATTACTTTATCTATTCTCTCTCCATTTCGTCGTTTATTAGCCAAGGCCGTGTCGTCCTAATCGGAAGTATTACGTGACGGGCGGGAAGCGTCTAATGGCCAAACGATTTTCTTCCCATGATCCCAACTAGGGACTCGCCGTGTAACAGCTTATTTCCACTTGTGCGCGGTATTTATCCAATTGCCTGATTGTTTCCTTGAACTGTGCCCATCGTGGTTTAGGGTTGACTCCGTTCTCGGGGTTGGCGGCTTCTGTTGCCATGTTCAGGGCCAACGGTAATCATTTACCAAACCAGATAAAAAAATAGCACTGATTGCTTGAACAATGCACAAATTACAATAAAAATGAATTTTTATCATCATAATCTTAAACTTTTAACTAAGCCTGGTCGCAGATATCGTGACATGAGTGCAGACTTTTTGAGATATCACAACATTCTCATCTAAGATATTGTAGAGTACTACTACAACTCAATCTTTAGGGCCTAAGTTATGAAATAAACAAGTATCTATAGTGACCCTTCAATATATACAGAAAGGATTTCAGATTTGTCAGCCCTACGAAGGTATCAGTTGACCAGGTCAGATTCCACACGTAGGTGGGCGCAATGTGCTTAATTATTAGCTGCTCTAGAGCAAGACTAGATCAATTGCTTATTGCTCTTGAACCCGCTGCCCTATATTTAATGAATCGAAAGCTTTGATTCAATGTATTTACTAGCTTCTACTTGCGACTTCGTCTGTGTTTTCAAGTCTAGAGAAAAAGAAAATTATTTAACTAATTATTGTTATTACAAATCTCTTCACAGAACCTCCATCCAGGAACCCACATTAACAAAACCTGGCCCATTTGTAGAGACCCGTTATTATTTAAAAATGGTTAACCAATTTTGATGTGGTTGTATTGTAGTTATTTTGTTTTATTTTATCGGTTCACAAAAAAAAAAAGATATGTCAATATTTAAAAAAATCCTTACAAAATTTCATCTGAATATATTTGTTTGAAAAATTAAATTTTTTAGGCCAAGATGAAATGAAAAAGCGTCTAAAATGGCTAAACTTTTTAGGATTTTGTCTTTAAATCAGTATAAAAAAGGTAATCCGAGCTTTAAAGACTTGCATCAAAATTTCTATAAGGTACCTAACATTTTTCTCCTCTCCTTGGCTTAAGATATCTAATTAGTAAGAGTAAATTGAGTTGCGCTGGATAAAGCAGAATCGTGGGTGCGATTTCTTGTAAAAGTTAATTAGCTAATTGCAATGAATGAAATGCTAACGGCGAAACCGGAGGCGTTCGAGAGGCAATATGGCCGCCCTTCAGCATTTATTAATTTATTTCCTTTTATATCTGTATATACCTGGAAGTGAAATTTTAATTTATATTAAGGACTCGTTTCCTTCGCTTCGCTTCGGTAAACCTTTCTTAAGCCACACGCGAATAAATGTATGGACGGTATTCTAAACATTTACATAACTTTTTTATTTTTGAACCGAGTAAACAAGACAAACACACAAACCCCACTTTATGCAACTAAAGCTACTCACACTGCCAAGTATATATATTTTAGAATGCTGCTTATTTGTTAAATCAAATATAAATTATTTTGAATTAAAATCTAGAGCACGACATGCAAGCAAATTAAACATTGTACATTACATTGTACATTGTACATTTTGTTTCGACAAAGTTTTTTCTGTAAAGCAGCTACAATATATAACAAAATACCACATAACATTCGTTCTGTAACTAATGTAGAAAAATTCAAAGAAGCCTTGCAAAAGTTCCTACTGGAAAAATGTTATTAAAACCTAGGTGACTTCCTAAATGACAAATTATAGCAAATTCTAATCAGTTGTATTTTTTATCAATAATTATTATTTTTTGACATTTATGTATTAATTTAATAATTTATTTGGACATCTATGTATATTTTAATATTTTTGACATTTAGTTTATGGTAATTTGAAATTTTGAATATTATGCGACATTCGAGTGTGTATTTACGGATTTTATTTTCATTTTAATTGATTGCCATTTATTTTAAGACGGAATATTAATAATAAGCAGACTGGTCCGACTTCTGTGTTTATTTTTGTTAAAACTTATCTTTAAATTAATTAACGCTGTACGCCCATAATGGGCAGGACGTAGCGATAAGATCTCTAAAACTGTACCACCCTGTTTTACCTAGTCCACAATAAACTAATTTTGATTTGATTTGATTTGACACAAAATATCATCTAAATCTGTTTAGCCAATTTTGAGATTAGCCAGAAAAACATGCAGAATCACAGACAAAAATTCTGAAAATCATTGTTATGGGATCTACCCCTAGTAAAAGTTTTTCTCAAATATCTTCTATGTACAGACATCGGTCAGTTACAGTTTTATTATAGATGTAGTGTAACATGTTGATTTCGTTTGTAAAAGGGAGGTAGGTTTAATAAGTATACAAGATCCAAATAAGTAGTCCGGATTTTAAAACAAACGAACAACGAACTAGTACTATGCCAATAGTAATATAATGTTTTACCCTTTGATGCTGAAGACGAAATCTAAGACAGAATACTAATGAGATGGCCGCAAGCGAGTTCCACAAGGCGGAGGGTATCACAGATAATGTCAGCTTTACATTTAATTTCACGAACCTGCCTTGTATTGTTTGAAGCTAGTAATTTTGCGGCGGTCGGCTTGTTAAACATCTGTCTGGATCTAATCGTTTTTGTTATTGTTCACTGCCCCACAATATTAAATTCTGGCTTGCCCTTTGAGGTAAAGGGTTAAGAAGACCAGCGAATTTTAGTATCACATTATTTCTTTATTACCACAATTGCTGTTATTTTATAGTGTAGTAAAGTTTTATAACAGTATTTTCTGGGAGAAATACCTATTTAGTTTTTCTCGTAATAAGGTTACGAGCTTCTGCAAAGTTTCATGCCTCTGTGCGCACTGGTAGGATTAAGGTACGATTTCTGTGATTCTGTCAGCCAGTAACAGTATTATGATACGATATTTTTTGTCAAGCCTGTCTTATCTGTCATAGGAAAGGTTTGCAATTTGTAGTTTTTGTTGGTGAACACCTGTACTAATGCTGGAATAAATAAATTTTAAAAGCTCTAATCGAATTTGGTCTACAGAAAAAACTTGTAGGTATGAGTAAAAAAAGATTTGAAATGTGTATTTGATTTTTTCTTTAATTAATTTATTAACACCACCGAGAAGTTCATTGACCTCAAACAGTCACGATTGGCCCAAAGCTTGCATAATTTGAATCTACCTATTCGTGTACCTCAATCTATCTGACAATAACATTGTTTTCTTTTATTTGGCTACTGAATGTAATTTGTGGTGTAACTAATATTCAATTAGCTTTTCTAAATAGTTTTCTATGAACTGAAGAACAGAACAATGAACCCGATGTCTACGAAAATTTCCCGTAGGTTTAATTGATAAAAAAACATGAACAAGGAAAATGTCAAAAGAGTGATTCTGATTCTGAAAACAATATCCAACTATAGGAAGTCTTGTCGTATATTATGAAGCAAAGAAATAAACGATTTATTTGATTGATCTTTATCAAATCACAATTGCACGTTAAAATCAGTGGACCACGCGCAGACTAAGATGCAACAGCTATAAATAGCGAAGGCTGCAATGTCCGATAAGTTTTAGAGCGGCCGCTTATCGCGTCCACTTCTTAAACTGCTCCACTAAGCTAGATCCTATTCTAGATATGGTTGGCTTCACTTTCAAATACTTGTATTATAAATGATCGCTTGTAATTTTACCATTTTATCGCCCATCTGCTACCGCCGCTGCATCTCATCTTTGTTGGGTCCATTATCAATCTTAAGTTTGACCTGAGTTGAAATCTTCTAATTGATTAATGTGGTGGTTTAAATTGTTGAAATTTTTAGGTAAATAGTATGAATATCTGGATCACCAATAAGATAATAGATTACTAATTTGTATACAATTGTTCTCATATATTATATCTCGGGTCATTGTGATGAAAATTAGGTAACTGATTCCTTAGATAGTTCTCCAAAATATTCAGGATTATGAATTCGGATTATTTCCGCTATTGGATCGCATTTTCCGCTATGTTATGGTCAATCATGTAAAAGGTTAAAGAACTGTAAATGTAATAAAATAATGTTCCCAGCCTAACGGGTTGAGGTTGCTACGGATAACGCACTTAAAGGCTTGAACGAGCAAAATGAACGCTACAACCGCAAGGGCGACGGACCAATCGCAACCCGTCATCTGTTTGACTTCAACAATTTCGCTCGCGGATGACAAAGTATGCTCGCCCACGACACTAGCAAGAGATCCATCAACATTACAACTACACGCCCTACAAAATAAGGGACATGCCTTTTTCTTTTCTTTGTCGAAAGCAACGGTTAAACTTAAGCTGAACTAAGATTTCACTCATGAAAACTTTGGAAAACATTGAGCAGCAGAGGAATTTAATCGGTCATAATCCGACGCCGCAAAATTCTCGGTCGCTCGTAGTAGCTCTAGCAAACATTGTGCGTGTTTCGTTTTCCCTAATCAAGATCAAGATTTGACAGTAGATTTTTGGTTTCTCTGCCAAGTTCAAGAGCGTTCCGACGAACAATTTGTCACGGCGGCCAATTAGAACCTTATTTCCGTTTGATGAGGCTCCAGTACTTTATGACGCCCCGTCTCACTATCGCACTTTCTAACGGCGTGGCGGCGTACGCTGTTCTCTTCCAATAATGATACTCATTATTTCTTTTTTCAAGACACTACACTCGCTCAATTTCTGTTTTCTGTAATAAGTAATGTTGGAATTGGATACGATAGCCAATTTGAGAAATAACTGTCGGAAGAATATTCCTCCGCTTCCGAGCCATTGTGTTCGGAGCATTGTGAAAGGAATATTATTTGTATATTACGCGTTTGGTCCCATTATTTGTTCGTGGGATGGAACATGCACTATTTAATAATTATACCATTGAACCTAGAACCTAGTTGCTCAGTGTACTGGATCCGTGGCTGGGTCGGTACCAAATACGGAGCGACAACGATTGCTCATGCGCTGTGTTGATTTTCATTAAAATATTCGTAAAGCCAGACCCAATTTAATGTTATTTGAAGTGATTGACTCTAGGTGCCATCATAAAAATCTACCGCTGTTAATTGCGCTTTCGATAATGTATATTTCGGTAAGACTTCAGAGAAAGGAAGCGCCTGCCCGTTCGTGGGGGTATTATTTTTATTTATGCTACTTGTATGCTATTTTTTATGCTACTTTATAGTTATCATTTTGATTTATGAAAACGTTTTAACAGATATGAGTTGACTCATGAGGATCTGCAAGGATCTGTTCGCTATGTCAAATAACATATCCGAGGCCAATACCGTTTTTGGGAATTGATCAGGATCAGTCAACGCAGGCCGCAACAGTCAATCTAATGCATTGTTGTCGTCAACACAGTCCAGCACAGTTGGCTCTCAAATCCATTGTAGTGTCGTCGGAGCACCACCACGAGGGAAGGCTCTTCGTGTCGCTGGCCGGGTGGTTGGCGGCGCGTGGAGTGCGCCGGCGCTTGTGCACCAGTGCCGCAATGGCGGTGTGGTGCGGCGCGCGCATCTTGCCGCTCGAAAGACGCGTCTACTCCATCACGCTAGTGGTGCGTTGGTTCTAATATCAGCTCTGGACCTTACTGGAACATCACTCAATAATTTGCATTTTGAATACTCGGTATCAAAAGCGCGTGTGTCGGAATCATTTTTAAATTAATTTGAGTGTTTTAAATTTTCTAGGAATTTTATTTTAATAAAATTTTATTAGCACTATTGTTTGCGGCGTTAAGTAGTGATTATATTGCGAGGAAATAATAATTACAAATATTAATACTAGCAATGTTTTTCTCTATATGCAAGTGTAAGCTTAGGCTAATTGCGTTGCGACTATCGTATCGAAATTGAAAAAAATCATTTTTTATGTTGAAGTTTCAGTATGGTCCGTGACTAATAATATAAAGTTCTGTGAAATTGTATCATTGTGTATTGCTGAAGTGTTTTGAGAATAATCGAGAGACGAAGCATATTCCCATATTGATATTATTTGCTGGTTTGAAGTCATTCTGAAGGAATATTTTATGTGTAAAAAAATATCATTACAGGAAATATAAATATTTAGAGACGCGTCATAAAACATATACAACTCGTTAAAGATACAAACGCACAGCGAATTTTCTAACATAGACGAGTTTTATTATTAGTTACGGTAAAAGGGGTTAGACCAAGCTTGTGTGGGTATCCTCATTTCCTGAAGCGATTAAGTTCAGAGTGGGAAAGACGCATCAAATAAGCTTTATGCGTAATAAAGCTCGAGTAAAGTGTTTGTTCAAAGCTCAGTGTTTTATTTAAGCTCAGTTAAACGACAATCATCTTAATGGAAATGAAAATTTGTTCCTCTACGAGTAGCAAAAGGCTGTTAAATAAATTACTTGTAATTATTAAATAATGAAGGGTTAACACAGTCGTTTAGTCTTTGCTTTGAAGTTAATATGCTAAGTTAAAGCTTCTAAAGACCTGACGTTGAATTGCGATTTCGATGTTTGCCACACCGTGCGTGGGTGCAGTCCATTCTTCTTGATACGCTAAGCCGTGGTAGTAGTAGCTACTACCCTTTTCTTCCGCACGAAGGAATCTGGTTCGAATCCTAGACATCATATATTTTTTAATAATGTAGGTATGCTTATCCTGAGAACAGATATTTTAAGTTTTGACCCATACAATGTTTCAAATGGTTAGCATAACTTTAACAATAACAAATATCTAATCGCAGTACAGTTAATAGCGAGCCTGAACCAATCGATTCCATTTAGCACAGTCCGTCGACATCGAATCGAATCAGATTGGTATAACCGACTAATGTAACGCTTTGGCCAATACCGAATAAAAAACAACGGAAATATTCAAAGTGATCAATTCCATGTTTTAGAATATTTTGTTGGAGTCTTCAGGAGGAGAGTGAACAGGGTATTACTGTGTGCGCTCATCACTTCATCGCCACTGACTATCAGGTCGGATTGTTGCCAAACATTAACTTGCGTTGTGTAAAAAAATAGCACCATCATCACCTTTACAATTAATCCTGTCTCCATCTTTATTATCATCTTCGTCGATACTGTCCTTACCATCGCCCCTACTACAACCAATATCAGACTACTCCCAAAACCACTACCATGTGATAAATCCATCACCATTCTTCGCCATCAATGGACGAATATCTGAAATTAATTATTATTGTTATTCCATAGTTCACTTTTTCTCAGTTCTTGGGCTGTTTTTGTCTACATTCACGGAAAATTTTATATTTTGTGTGTATGTGTAATTTATTTGTAGAATCAAATATTTATGTGTTTAAAGTGACGTTCTTTGAAGAGTTATATCGATCTGAACTGAAACTAGATGTGGACGGTTCAGAATAATCGTTTACTAATACGGAAAGACCTTCGTACCCCTTTTTTTAAGAAAAATGAATGGACATAGAAATCTGAGGTTTGGTATAGTTAAAGCGTTCACACCGAGAAGAGGTGCAAAAAGCAAAAAAATTTGGCTTGCTTTGTCAATTGCAATATAAACACTAAAAATGGCAACTGTGAAGCCACCCTTTGACACCATCGGCACAACCGCCACTGCTGACATGAAGCAAGTTGCATTGAACTACTTAAAATTGTTAAGTTTTGTATGGTGATCAAAAGAATCATGGGCTGGATTCTTCAATAAAATCAAATCCAGTTGGTATCTGATCTGCTCTCTTTATTTCTAATCAATCAATCAACTCATTGTTTAATTTCGTAGCTTTAACTACAAAAGCGTAGATCCTCAACTCTATAAAGATTGCCGTTTAAATAAAAGTCGAACATTTATTTGTTTAGAAGGCGGGTAACCCAAATAAAGCTTTAATAAGAAACATGATCAGTTACGGTTTGGGTACGTGAAAGCGAAGGGCATACTTACTGTTACAGTTAGCTGCGTTTTTTTAATCTTACTAACTGCAAACCTGCGAACCAGTAAGTTTTTGTACTTTCCGTCCCAGTGCCAAGTGGCGATGTAGTCTGTATTAAGGTTTTATGTCTGAATGTGGAGAAATTGCGATTAAGATTAATGGTAGAGTAGACCTATTTAGAGTTGATTATATTATGTCACGGTATTATGTGAAGTGTAAACTATTGTCATCTTGTATCCATAAATCCAAAATAATAAAGTAGCTGGGAGCTGCATAGATAAACTCACAAAGAACAGGGTAAGCCGTCTTTTAAATAAATAGTCACCCGGAAACCAAAAACAACAACTCGAGGATAATTCGTAACCGTCACTTGCAGAATTTATGGGTCCCGGGGTTAAGGTAATTTGTTGCGACGAACACGTTCATTGATTACGAGTAGACACTTTCAGGCGATGTTTTGCAATGGATTATTTATTTTTTTGTTCTCGTGTCTCAGGTTTTACAGATGTCAAGATTTTTGAATCCGTCTTCGCAACGTTAATGTTTTAATGTACCTGTAATGACAGACGAGGACCCTGATCATATCAGATTCCCAATTAATAACATTAAGTTTTTGTACAGTCTCCCGTCAAGTAGTGAGACGTCTAAATTGATCATAAAAGTTTTTGCGTAGCACCCAAGATTAACATTATTACTTTGATCAAAATGTAGCACTTCGAGAATAACCAATTTTTTTTCCCGACTTCAAAAAGGACGAAGTTCTTAATAAAATTATAAGGTTTTTATTAATGAACCGATTAGGAAAAGTATTATTTTTTTCAAAGGCAATACTTCAATATGCATAAACGCCATGCTGTCCTACGACTTTATAATATTTTTTACGGTTTTATAAATCTACATGCTGACGACAAACTGTCGGCACGATTAGTTTTCAGCATGGAGTATCTAATCCAGTATCTACAGGATATTATTTGGTACTTAACTCGGTGTAAGACTGAAAGCTCGTTGCTGTATAGTAAAAGTTCAATAAATGACATCGTGATATTTCAGCTGCTGAGCAAGCTTTCCACCTCGTGATCGTGAATGAATGAATCACTTTCTATAAACCTAGATTCTCCTTTATCACGAGGTCAGCTAGAACGTTATAAATACGCGTGCATTATTGTATCTCCAGTTCGTGGCCATGATCGTGACTCGTTGATGAATGCTCTTTGCATTGCGCTTGGCGCTTCAGAAACATGAACTAACTCCCACAATGGCCGAATGACGCCTCCGTTCAGTCCATTCAGTGCCTGCGGTGATGGACGATTATCATCGACCAACGAGAAGGAACTATAGTAAACTATTTTGTCTATAGTATATTTTTTTAATTAACAGATTTTACATATCTGATGGTAAGTGGTCACCAACGATGTGGCTTAGAACTCTTAAAAGGCATTCACAGTTCTTAGAAAGCCGTGGTGAGTCTACCAATGGGTAACTGATTAAAGTGATGTTTCTAAGTTTGAACATGAATGTGTTCCTAATTATTCAAAGCAATGGACACTACGAAATCCTTTGCTACATCCTACGTAACTTTCACGCAAAATATGCTGAACGGGTTTTCATTAAATTTAGTACACAGCTAGACCATGATCTGAAATAAGATATAGGGTACTTATTACCCCATAAACATAGTGATATTGATATGTTTACTTGCAGATAGACCCGAACACAGCATTCCTGCGAGCGGCGCGCGCCGGGCAGCTCGACACTGTGGTCGACCTGCTGGACTCCGGCGCCGTCAAAGATATCAACACTTGTAATTCGGTGAGCATTGCGGTTTCTTTAAAGATTAAGTAAGTTAAAGAGTAAGTGTAAGAGAAGGCGAAACTGGAGGTGTGAATGATGTTATCACTGGGGAAAAATTTATTACAGCTGATGATCTTTAAAACATTTTATTAATTGTGTTAATTTTTCAATGACGCATTCAAAATTAATAATAATAATTAGCCAGAAGGAGACAAATATATAAATACAAATTGATTCACAATTTGCATGTTTTAAAAAGATACTGAAAACTTCTTGATTTGATTTGGTTCGATCTTTAAAAAAATATATTTCATCTGGTCTTTAATATGTGTATGGGTTTTATTTAGAAAAGGTTGGGACCATTGGAAATAACCGCACATTAGAGGAAGTGTTTGGATTGACATGGTCTTTTTTGCTTCGAACGTCTCTTGGCATCGATGAAATGTTTCACAGTTACAACGGGAATTTTTCTGATGGAATTGACCTGTCTCATGGGGCATTTGTCTGTGTCTAGCAATTTACTGTGAAATGCTATTAATCATCTGTACATGTTACAACAGTTACAACAATACTGTCATTGAAGTGCTTTTTGTACTATTCATTAGGGACTTAGGGTCCTGTCTGTATATTAAATATTTTTTGTCAGTTTTAAATGTAGAAAGGCTTTATAATCGATATAGAGATCAAAACATATTTTTAGAATTTTTGTCTGTCTGTAGGAGTATCGTGTCACGTGTAGTAACTGCTGAACAGTTTAAATTGTATGATTTACCGTAGCGTTACTTTATGAACAACCCATCAAATTACACTAAACATACATACGTATTTATTGCATGTCTCGTTCATCGAGATATTTTTTCTTAGACATGTAACATTGCAGGCTGTCTTCGTCGTACCAACTAATTAAGTTATCAACGAGCAAGAGTAACAAATTAACTGCCTTTGTTTGTGTATTATAATGTGTCAGCGGTGTCACAATGAACTAGCATGTCGGACACGGACGGCAGACGCTGGCAGTCAGTGGCCACTGCGGCCAGTCGTGGCCAGTCCACCGATTCTCTCGATCACGCAAATCCGCGCTCCGCAGCAATTCTCCTGACATTTCAATCGTCTCTACTCGACTGTTATTTGTTCGTTGTTCGCTGAAAAAATTCACTTTCGTTTCCGCGTTTTCCATGTAATTGAACGCGCTTAAACTGATTTGTTTTTTTCGTTTAATGATCCTCATGATTTTAGGGTTGTGTGAGTTGAATGAAAAAGAGAACTTGGAGAATACATTCATTACAGAATGTAATAACGCATAAAATAACAGTCCTAAGAATAAATGTGAATTCCATTTTTCAGCAATTTAAATGATAGGTTATTATTTAGTGGCGATAATATTGACTCGCTACACTAATGAAATGTTCAATAGTCGAACGCGATTGAAGATATTATCAATCCATTGCTAGGTATAGGTTGTTCAGGTACAAGTAACAGGGCACAGTCCCAAGTGGAGCGGAAGTAGGTCACACATGACGAGCAGTCTCCGGGGGACCTACCCTCGATATTGCAACGGTAATGGGGCAAGTGGCGTGCATTGCATATGCACAGTTGGTGTTTGGTGTGCGCGCCCCAATAGATCATAATGTATGATATCCACGTTACTGCTATTATAACTGTTGGGCTTTAGGTTACGGCGAGGGGAAGTTAATAGGGTTTTCCGATACTTCGTCAAACACAAATAATTATAATCGACTAGGGTCCAAAACCGAGATTTGGTTAAAGGTTATCTGAGAAAACAGTTATCCGTCGTGTAGTAGGTAAAGGTACTTAAATTCCAGACTATACTACTCGCGAAGTTGATGCGGAGACTAGAGATTCCTCGCCTTGTCTCGGGCGACTGCCGATCAATTTGTTTTTGGAGTGACGAAGGGATGGTTCATGAACGCTTAGTTCCTCACTTCCTCTCGAAGCCAACCTTGTACTCGGGTTGCATTGAAGAGTAGTAAAATAGTTTGAGTGGACGCATAAAAATGTGGCGTATACCAGAGTCCATAACCTTGCAGCCAGCGACATGGAGATCGTATCCATTACGTCCAATGCATAATATATTGTTGAAATGTGCCACGGTCGCGTTTTATGATATTAGCATTACAACGCGGTGCTGCTCCATTTTATCTATTTGGTACATTATGACAATGTAGGGCCTACTATTGTTATGTAACTGGGAGCATGTATGGGCGTTACTGGAATTCCTGTGGCCTACGTAATATGCAATGTATTTTCTTTGCATGTCAAAGGTCAGTCAATATCTGTAACGTCATAGCTTGCTTATTGCTAGTAAACACGCAATTTCGGTCTCTGACGTTGGTGGTTCAATAAATACCGTAACTTCGTAGTATCGAACTAGTTACTGAGTAACCGCCAGTGTCTTTGTTTCTAGAACTGAATTACCTAGTTGCAGTTACATGCATGCAGATACATGGAAGTAGGTTGCAACTTGCAAGTGTCCGTCAGTAACCGTTTAACACCTGTACCTGTAGGCAATCTCGGAGTGTCCCTTTGTGATGATGTAGGAATGGTTAAGTATAATTTTATAGCGCTATATATTATTATGAATCTAGTTAAATTAGGTATGGTAATAAAACGACCTTGTTGTTCAATGTTGTGATAAATGTTTGTGGCATCACATTAGGGAATTCTGGTGTGGGGTCGGAATACATGTATAGGTAAGCATTAATCTTACATAAGTTATCACTGGAGAGTCGGCCTGGACTACAATATTGTTGCATAAATAGGTAATTAGGTGTATAGCGCAGTGTAGTTTTTAGAGCCATGGGCTTCACGCCTATGAATATAAAAATAACCGCAAAAGTTAATTCCAGTAACTTCACACGCAAATTATAGTGGTATACCTACCAACTCTAATTAGCTAGTGTCACCGTTAAGTCTGCATAGTTATTTTTAAAGTAGTACTCATTTAGTTACTTGACAAAAAGTTTTTGCGAATAAGAACAGCACAAGCAAATTACAGCTAAATGGATACACGTTGTAAAATTAAAATGTATTTAGTGTTTGTTTCCTTTTCTGCTGTTCACCGACCTTGAGTTACCTTTAAGGTGGAAGTAGAAGATACACTTGTATAAAACCTGATTGTATTTTGGGACAAACTTCGGAAAACTGATAATTAACCGAATTTCGAGCTGAAATTTCGAGAACAGCTTCGTTTTAACATCTAGACTAGTAAAGTTATATAAATTAACTACGTCACAAATGTCGACGGAACCCCCCTTCGCGGGGTCTTTTTTTCTAAGTACATAAAATTAGAGAAACCTAACCTCATAAATCTTTCCTTCCTATTGAGTTCTGTAGGGTTTTTTCTAAGCGAGGGGGCTTCGCATTTTGATATTCTAAACTAGTTTAGAAATCTAGAAACCTAGAAACGTGAAACGTCTTCGCTTTGTTGGCGAAATCGTCTATCTAAGTTACAAGATATTCTCAAACAGTGAAACGTCGACATCTTAACTGTCTGCCCGAGAATATCGTAAACCATAAAGCCATACGTAGCAGCACTCGCTAACCATTACTTTTGATATTCATAAAATATAAGTTTGTTACAACTATTTTAGGTAATAATTCCTAACATTCACATTTGTTTATCTTTATGTTTGCTTTAGTTTTCAGTGTGTTTAGAAAGCTGAACTTTTTATTAAGTAAATAAGCATCTACCTACTATCATTAATTATATCAGGTCAAAGTAATGCCGCTATTTACAAACTCGCACGCAAGAAATATTTATAGTGTCATTGATCTTATCTATTATTATTTGAATTTCGGACCCGGGGTAGCCATTATAGGGGCCACTGCGACCAGATTTGATCTATTGTGGCCGTTTGACTTGATCTAAGTAGATATGCATGCAATATTATTTTGATGATTAGATTTATAGCAATACCTTACTTACTTTTTATAATTATGTGCTGTGGCCATGTGCGAGAATCATTTCAGTATATATATTTATGTTAGTTAGTTGATTCAGTTTTCAGTAAAACAATTAATCTGTGCCATTTAGATTCCGAACTTGAATTGAACACTTTACATACTTCGGGAGGATATTACTTTCACCTATGAAAAGTGTGTATATAAAACAAATTGGTTAAGCAAAACGACGCCGCGACGTGCGGAGTTCATAATTTGCCAGCAATGTTAGGGAAGAGAGAATCATTTAACAGAAGCTGGAGTTCGTAACACAATGATGCGGTAAGATATAGAAAAAAAAACATTGTTTATTATTATTACTAAGCAAATAACATCGTGCCGCGACTTAACGCGGTTCAATGGCTCGGAGCCGTGAAAAGCTTCAGACAAAAGGCTGCAGGTGCGTTCGCGCCGGGAACTATTTAAATGCCTCTTGCGTAATTATACCGCTCAGAACACCTCACATCTCCCTCACTCACACAGGCCAACTGCACTTGAGAGCTGTGGCGCGTGTTACCCTGTAGTACAACGATACTCGTCTACCACTTCTACCAGGAAAACCTTGTTAAGATGGGTATATGTTGGTTCCGTTTCATTTATGCTAGCTATTCATTAAACGTGAATGAAGTCCTTTTCCAAGGTAATGTTTACCTACTATAGTACTATAGACTGTAGTCTTAATATATATAAACTACGTGTCACGTTGTTTGTCCGCGATGGACTCCTAAGCTACTTAACTGATTTTAATCAAATTTGCACACCGTGTGCAGTTTGATCCAGCTTGAAAGTTAAGATAGCTTACATCTCCCTTAAGGCACACGGAAGGTTTTAATAAAAATAAAAAATAAAACTTTTGACAGAACGAAGTCTGACGGGCAGCTAGTATTACTATAAAATTATTTCCTCTACAAAATTCGTTTCCTGTGTTGAAGCTTATCATAATCTAGTAATGTAAATAATAAAACAATGCATAAAAGCTCTTCGACATGGCAAAGCCTCGATGCATTGACGTCAAGGCGTTCTCTAAAATCGGTGCAGTGGTTTCATTTCAAAAGTAGAAGGCGCTTTTGTGGGTGTAGGTACGTCGCGCCGCGTCGCGCCGTCGGATCTGGTGCAGGGCTGTATAATTATGATAACTTGATCACTATGACCCTAACGTTATTTGAATACGAGTACAATGTGTACTATTATTATTAGTATTATTATTACAATGTGTACTATTATTATTAGATACAACCTGAGGATAGTGAGGAAACAACGTAGATTATTATAAAAACACGTTCCTCTTGGTTACATGAAATAAATGTGTAGAGCTGAGACAATACGTAGCAGGTGCGTTGGAGTGGGGGGAGGGGGGTGTGTTACTGTTGACATCTCTTCCATAATTACTGCTTTTAGCTCCTCGTGCCTGCGCTCTGCAGTGCTCACTGCAGTGAGTGCAGCACTGTAGGCTGTAGCGTAATATGAAGTTCTACGGATCTGTGTGTTTGTGTATATTGATGTGGTTGCGCAACTCACTACATGGGTATTTCTCTGTTTATCATAAAATTAAAAACAAAAATTTAAATATAGATCCTTTTACCGGAAGCTAAGGACTTACTATAAGATTAAGAAAAAACTATTATTGCGATAAACCTGTTACGTGTTATGTGTAAAATACTCCGAACCGTACAGTATGGAACCCTGTGGCTAAGGTTGCCTATGTTCGTATGTTCGTTCTGCACATCTGCACCATAGTGCATAGATTAAAGTATATCCATAGTGTTAGAAATTAGAATACACTATAGTCACCGCGAACTAAGAAGCCCAATTTGTCGTTTGCCATCACAGTGACATTAGAGATGTACAAAAAAATCGGTTCACGAAATAGGGTAAGTTCGCCTGTTCGCGTCCATCGCCCAATTCGCGTCCATTTTGCGGATCTCCCTTTAAAAATCCTCGAAAATAAGTCAACTAACACACCAATCAAACGAAAAGTCATTACCGCTTATACTTCAATGTATAAGAGGCACGCACACAGGAACAAAAGTTCTGTGCGTCAAACCAATCCCGTTTAGAAAAAATAGTTAGTCTCGGCTGTTCAAAAAAAAAGCGCGATGGGCGGGATATTTAGATAAAAATTAGTGTGCAGCGGTGCGTTTGATGGTAAGTTTTTTATTGTTTTATGTGAATTTTTGGATACATAGCTGTTTCTACACTTTTATGATGAAAAAAGGGATAATATTAATTATGAATTTCCTTATGTTTTTTATATTTAACGAATAAAATAAGGTGGACGCGAATTACTACATCGAATTTTACAAAACTTCCACTTTGCGTCCGCAATGGACGCAAACTATACCCTACAGGGGATAATAATAAACTAAATTGCGTCCACAGTTTTTGTCAAATACTTGCTTGTAAAAATAATTTAAAATGTATTTTTTATTATTATTGTACATTTTTTTATTAAGACTACGTATTAATAATTCTATTTTTTTAATTGAAATGAGTAATTTCTTTCATTCTTATCTTTTTTCATTTAAGATGAGTTCTTCGGAGACAAGAAAGAAGAAGGGAAAAAAAACGTGTGGCACTCGGGGACTGCCGCGGTAAAGCTATTATTGCATATCATTTGTTGCAAAATAAAACCTCATACCCCCCACTTGCAGTCAGTACTAGGATAGCAAAAACATGCAAGCAAGTATACCAAAACAAGCTGGGGTTATTAAATTTCTCATCGGATTTGTTCACCTAGTAGCAATTAATTAAAGTGAGTACTAGGCGCACAGAAGTCTTAGAGGATGCGACATCAGTGCGATCTTATTCACTCTTCGATATTTAGCATAGGCACAACAGGGACGTCAATATCACGATCATGCACAATAAGCTATTATTGCCATTTCTCCCGTAATGCCAATCAATATGCGGAAGAGCGACAGTGATAGAACAAATCCATCACTGCCGCTCTGACAACTTGTCAGAGCGGCAGTGATAGATTCACTCTATCACTGTCGCTCCTCCGCATATTAATCGGCATGACAAGAGAAACAGCAATAATAACCTAATGTGCATGATCGTAATATAGACATCACTGTTGTGCCTTATGTAAAATACCGAAGAGTAAATAAGACCGCACTATACTATGGCCTGTACAGTATCACTTATGTCGCATCCTCGAAGACTTCTGTGCGCCTAGTACTCGCTTTAATTAATTGCTACTAGGTGAACAAATCCGATGAGAAATTTAATACCCCAGCTTTGTTTTGGCACACTTGCTTGCATGTTTTTGCTATCCTAGTACTGAGTGCAAGTGGGCGGTGTAACCTTTTATTTCGTTACGGTTTTTCTTGATTCGCTCGCCGCGCTCAAGTCCGCGATAAAAGCTATGCAATAATTTTGAACATACACATAAAAGAACATACACAGAAGATTTAAAGAAAGCGTTAAATGAAATTCGAGAGAGTAATAAATCGATACAAACAATGTTGAGAAGAATTTTTTTATTTTTTTTAAGTGCTTTTTTTAATGATAATAATGTTGATTTTTTAATATTTATATTCTTAAATAAAGAAATTATTAAAATACAATATTTCTTTACAAATTATTCAAAATTTCACCCCTATATTCCTTTTCTAAGCTGCTGGACGCTAAATGGTCCACGGGTGGACGCAATTTGGATTTTGTGGACGCAAAGTGGGTAAAACGCCTAATTCTGAAGTTTATCTATTTAAAAAGAAAACACAAGATGTTTCTAATAAAACTGTAAGTTAATCTTAAAATAGACTATACATATAATGAATACATTACATAAATTTTTCATAGAAATTAGTGCTGGGACATTTTTATAATCGCCGTCAAACTTGCCAACTGCACTAAATGGACGCGAACAGGCGAAACGACCCTAAACCAAGTTTTACAACAAACCAAACCATAATATTTAGGTACCTAGTTACCTACCTACTACCTCGATTGAGCTATCTCGTACCGCGTATTCTCAATATGTACCTATTTACGACTTCAATAAAATATTCTTTTATCCATTCGCCCATGAACATCAACAACACCAAAAGCATTACTGGTGCGTTGCCGGCCAAGAAAGAGAGTGGAAAAAGAAAGAAAGATAGATCATGATAGAATGAAAGTCCCGCTCAGTTCGCTTCATAATAATATTGTGACATAATATTATATTATGAGCGTCAGGAAAAAACTACAGTGAATAAATTCTTGCTTATTTTGTAAGACACATTCATGTACACATAATTATTATTTTGTTGGAAAAAAAATGTTCACCGCAACCTTAAATACTTATAACATATTATCTGCAGTGTCCATGGATGGCGAAGTGCCCATACATAATGGAAAATGTCCTTTGTTAGCATCCAATTCGTCGTGGTATTATTGGGTACCTAATTTTAAATTCAAATGCAAGCAAATCATTTTTAACAATGTAATTAAATTAATAAATTTTCATTTTTAAATTTCGATTATAGTAATGTATCGATTATGATTGGTTTTATAAACGGTTTCAAGCCGTCACATCACCCTACGTCAGATTAGATTTAAGCTTCTTCATATAAGATTGTTTCGACGTCATATATTTTTATTAAATTTTGCATAAATTATGATGTGATGGGATTTTTACTAGATTTTAACGTATAATATGATTTATAATCAACGCCAATGAAAATGTGTATGGATTTTTAACAAATTTTGGCAAAATCCTTTGTCCGTAAGTATTCAACTATTCATCGCAAGTAAATGAATATTCCATTTCGCTCAAAGACACCCATACAAGGTTAGTTCATATTAATAAATAGCAGCTATCATTATGGGCATCTTAGATAATTTTGACTATAGTATCATGCGGAACACGTCGCGCGCTTCTAACTTTGATCGAGTTACCTCTCCGCCCTAACTCTATTAGTTACGAAAGGCAACTTGGTAAATCATGTTATTTACTGCAACTTTATATTTCTCACTAACAATGTAACAAAGTTGTCCTGGAATAATGACACGAGCTTTGGGAGATACAATACCATCTAGTCATCTACCATTTATTACACATGTAAGATGCGGTTTCGACCAGCGAGTACAATTTACTATGATACAGGTAAACATGAGTAGGTAGTACCTAGGCCGATTTTCTGAATTATTGAATTATGAATTATTTTCATTTTCAATGTACATATCAAGTCAACAGTTTATATTACTCAGTTCATATTAAAAGTATTCTGTGACGAAAGGATATTACAAATACTTTCATCTGAGATTACAAATTAGATGATTATTTTAAAGACAAGACTGCTTGGACATGAGTTTTGTAATTACAGATTGTACTAGGTAATAAGTGCTATCTGTAACTGTGAGCAAGAAAAAAACCCCAGTAGTTTCTTGTTACTTCTTCTTCCGGGCCCTCTCACAGTAGGTAGGTACTTGTTGAATACTTGAAGCATTGGCGTAGCTTGCATGACTTTCAAAAAGTGTTTGTAAACCAAACCAACATTGAATAAAAACATTCGATTTGATTTGAGTTTAGCCTTGAGTAAAAAAATTATGGTCTAGGTCATGGAAAAAAAACTGCTTGATAAAAAATGCTGTACACCAGAAATATTTCATGTAAATAGGTAGGTTGCCAAGACTCACAAGCTTATAGCTTTCACTGTTATGAGAGATGTAAAAATTAAAAACTAAAAAGTTATGAAATATCACGAAGAGCCGTGCTCCTTTCTTTGCAAGGCTCAAGCTTTACACTTTACAAGCACAAACCCTACATCTTCGTTTCGCGGCCGTCACAAAGTAATTAGGTGTTATAATGTCACGGAATGAATAATATAAAGCGTTTTAAGTCGCGTTATTACTTATTAGTTATGTGAGTAAATATTTTTTATTGTCATAATAATTATCAAAAGAAGTATTACAACGCCGCGGCCGGTAGCGCTGCACGCTGTAATATAATAATGTAAGGTTGACGTCATGTTTTGTAAGCGCGGCGCGATGTGTTCCGCCGCCGGTCTTTATAAAGATGTATCCGGTCCAAAGGTAGGAGAATAATGGAAATAATTCCGCTCTAGGTTCAGAGGTAGATTTCAGGTTTCATTCATTAATTAAAAGTTTTTTTTATCATAGTAGTTCAGTAGTTGGTTATGGCGGACATGGCGGTAGTGGCTTGGTTTACCTCCAGCTTGTGTGCTTTCATTCAACCTACAAAACTGAGCTTGGGAGCCAGTTCTTTCTTTCTTTCTTTTTTCTCTCTTTATAGTTTAGTTAGTACTGGCCAGCTCCCAAAAATTATTGAGTTTGATTTACGTTTTCATCTGATTTATTTGGTTGGTACACAGGGGCGTAGCTACCGCCGTATCAGCCGTATCAATTGCTCCCAAAAAAAAGCTTGCCAGAGCGGCCTACGACCGCTACAGTTGGCACTCCTTTTATATTTGACAGCTGACGTTGAGGGGACCCCACAACAAATATTGATATGGGGCCTCCTTAGGACTAGCTACGCCACTGTTGGTACACCAACAGGGTACTGTGCGATCCGATCGGATTCTTTGTCTTAATTACATTTTTTATTTCTGTTTTGATAGTTTCATCGTTTGTATACTGCAAAACTCGACTCGATTCACAATTCGATATTATCTCGATTAGAATGAGGTCTCAATCTCTCTTTCTCCTCTCGCTTAATGCCACAAATAACATCAAAAAGTCATTTTGTACTACAACAATACAAAGAGCTAGATCTCATGAAAAACATATTAATATCGGCACACAAATGTAATCGACCTTCGAACTAATACGTTCTGCTCTGATGCTCGGTGACCATTAGGATCTGCTTACCCAGTGACTTATACGTTTGTGCACTCATGTGTCTGTCCGGTCATATTGTTTACGACTTCAAATAAGTGCATAGTTTAAAAAACCTAAATACAAGCTTTTATAGTGGCAATGTATTAAAACATAAAAATTGTGCTGTTGACCTTTAAACCATCACAGTATCATAAAAATGCATTGTCATCTAAACAAAACTACTAAAGCTAAATAATACGTACGTAAAATGGAATGTTAAATCTCCAGAGGTTAAGTGGAGGGCGGTCTAATGAAGCTTGCAAGGTTTGACCCAAAAAGGAGGTTCTGTATTGTACCTACTTAACATACATTATTTCTTTAATAAAATCTTTTTTATTAAATTTAATCATCTTTTTTATTTCTTTATTATTTATTATTCTCTTGAGTAATAAATAAATAAATGTTAATAATGAAATTGTTGTTATTTATTACATAATATTTATATAAAATACCTACCATTGATTTATCTCCAATAGTTGAGTGCTCCTAAGTAACATTTTTCTTGATAATGAAATGCAATTAATACGGCACTGATACATAGTTTAATGAGCTTCGGCTGAATAAATGGAATTCAAGAGTTATGTTAACTATCGTAGTCATTTTCCTAACTTTATAATTGGTTGTACTCATGACTTCCGGAATTTTGTATCAACAGAGTAATCAGGGCATTGCATTTAATAATTTCTGAAAGTTAAATGTAAATTTTATAACAAACTTTAAAATTTCATTAATTTTTAGGATAACTATATCTGAAATTTTCAAAACATCACCGATTTAAAGTAGCAAATAGCAATACCAGGCGTAGGTTCGGCAGACTGTTCCACATTGCAACTTTATCGACAGAAAATTCCAAGATACATTTTCCGGCAATGATAGCAAAAAATATTTAAATTAAATTTATCCTAACGACAGTTTACATTCATATTTATCCGTTCAATTTTGAATGAAGGTTACGTTGATATACTTTTGCACGTAATTTTTGCTCCTACTGCTGTTCTGGAAAAGTACAATATCCTCCTAGGAACTCCCTAATACATCTTTAAGAAATATCTCTTACACAAAATATAAAAAATATTTTACCTTAATTATTACTTATGTTGTTGATGTATGAAGTGAAATTATGTTTTTTTTTCTTCACAGAATGGACTGAACGCTCTTCACCTCGCAGCTAAAGATGGACACATCTCCGTGGTCGAAGAGTTGTTAAAACGAGGCGCCGTAGTCGACGCAGCCACAAAGAAAGGTAAATATATTTTTTGTAATCTCTATCTGCCTGCCTTAGATAAGCGAATAGACCGATTTAAGTGGGGATTGTTAATCGGCAAGCCTTGTCTTTCGAGATTGTTCTTAGCTATGTTTAGTGGAAATAGAAGCAATCGGCTCTACCATAGCACTTAAATTAACGTAAAATAATAAAAATAAAAGAATCCAAGTACTTCTTCTCAGTCTCTACAATTATGCTGTCGTTATTGGAAAAGAAAGGAAGTGCAATTTATCCTTAGTTTCCTTATTCGCCTTATGTATTGCATCTGTCATATCTTATTTTAATCTATCTACGAGTACTACTTCCAATGTCTCACTTGGCCATGAAGCAGGTGCAATTGTTAGATATCTTATCTTGCCTTCTATAGACTGACAGTTAAAGTTACAAAACACATGGAAGCTTTTATCTAGTGTTCAATCATTACTGATTCATAAAGAAAAATGAAAGTCACAAGTGATGTGTGTCAGCGAGCCGATGCCGATGTATTGTTCCTGCGATATCGATCGATGTTGCAGCAATTAGCGACGGTAATCGATTAGCGGAAACTGTTTTCTATTTACATTGATGTTTTTACTGACTATTTACCTTTCACTGTGGAGCGTTCAAGTTGTCGGGAACTTTATCTTTTGGTACTGTGATGGTATGCAACTTCAGTAAGCTTTGTTGAGCTGTTAGTCCCTCATAAAGAAGGCAGAGCCCAAGCATTGCCCAAGAAATGACGAAATTTTGGAGAACGCTATATAATATGGTGCTTTAGGCCTAATCTAATACTAGGTTGACGGAAAAGTTGAAAATTGTTACAGGTTACAGTGGAGTTTGGTGACCCAACCAAGGACGTATAAATAAAATAAAATAAAAAATAAAATAGCCTTTTATTTCTTGCACAAGTACATATTATCCATAAGGTACACAAACATTTACTTTAGTTTTTAGAAACAAAAATCAAGGACGTATATCGTAATTAAAATAATTCTTTTTGTGATTATATTCGAAAATAAAAAAGTTATTTTTTATAAGATAAAATGTATTTTTTTCCAATTTTTTTAGACTGTAGGTACATATGTATATCTTGGAGATATACAAATATACTCTTCATAACTTTGTACTAAATACTATTGTATAGCTCAGTAGCTCTGTACCATAAGAATTCCTGTTATTTCATAAATGAAAAATGACGTGATGTAACGCAATGTTCCAGGCAACACAGCACTGCACATAGCATGCCTGGCGGGGCAGGAGGCGGTGGCGCGCGCGCTGCTGGGCGCGGGGGCGAAGGCCGACGCGCAGTCGGCGGCCGGCTTCACGCCGCTGTACATGGCGGCGCAGGAGAACCACGCCGGCTGCGTCAAGATGCTGCTGGCGGCGGGGGCCAGCCAGACGCTCGCCACAGAGGTAATGTCGGCGGTGTTCGGAGCGAATGGGCGTTAGGCTATAAGTACTAGTTCAGTAATTACTATTAGACGACCTGTGTGGCGTAATGTTCACCTTGCCGGACCGCCGTGCCAAGGGTCCTGGGTTGGATTTCCAGTGAGGCGGAAATTTGAATGAGTTTGAATTTCTGTTCTCGGTTTAGTTGTGAGTGTCCTTATCTTGTGTGTGTTGTGCATGGCACCCGCGACACAGGGAATCCTTATGTGGGACTGTGTGAGTGAGTAGCGTTACTAAATTACTAAAGCATTATGAAATTAGTAGGCTGTTGATGATTGTGGTGACCATGGGCGCTCCTTGAGTTGCTGCCCGCAAGGGAGAGAGGCAGCTAGATTTGCAAAGCGATAAATTGGGAGTCTGGAGAAATTTGCCCTCCCTCAGACCATGAGCTGGGTACGCCCAGCTATATCTTCTAAAATCGACATCGAATTCAAACCCAAATGCTTAAATGTGTTTTTCAGTCGTAACGTCGGAAAGCCAATAATGCGGGAACTACGTTTCCTCATTCCTCACCTATTGATGATGCCTATCGTGGTATCAGTATCTGATGATAACCACTTACCATGAAGTGATTCGTCTGCTCGTCTGTCAATGATTTTCCTAGCAAAGGCTTTTATGTCCACACGCAATTGAATGATGTCTGTAATGTCTCCAGGATGGTTTCACGCCGCTGGCGGTGGCGATGCAGCAGGGCCACGATCGCGTGGTGGCGGAGCTGCTGGAGTCGGACACGCGCGGCAAGGTGCGCCTGCCCGCGCTGCACATCGCCGCCAAGAAGAACGATGTTAAGGCTGCTACGCTGCTGCTAGAGGTAACTGCATTGTCGTAATAGGCGACGGAAGCCGACTGCCCTGCTTGGTAGTAGGACCTAATAACGACATTAATATTATTGCTGGTATTATTATATTTCCAAAAAGTTCACCTGGCTAGTTTTACCACCATCTTGCTCGAGTTAGCGGCCAAACGATTCGTCATGTTCCGGCTAGGAGCTTGAGAGCCAGTTCTTTCTTTTTTCTCTCTCCTCTCTTTCTTAGTTGTGCTTCATTGGCCACTTACTATCAGGTGAATCGGCAGCTCCTTTATCGTCAAGTTACATACGAGTATAAAAAATAAAATAAGAAAATGTGTGTATTTTAGAATAACTTGTTTAAATCATTTTCTACATAAATTATTGTAACACATTTTTATTTTCTTATTCTGTCTGCGCAACGTCGATATAAAAGTTTCACGTAAGGAACCTATTTACGATGCAGTATACTTTGTGTACTACACTGTGTATATCACTGTTGTTCTGTGTGTGTGTGTCCAGAACGAGCACAACCCCGACGCGTGCTCCAAGTCGGGCTTCACGCCGCTGCACATCGCGGCGCACTACGGCAACGTGGGCGTGGCGCGCGCGCTGCTGGCGGCGGGCGGGGACGCGGGCCGCGCCGCCAAGCACAACATCACGCCGCTGCACGTCGCCAGCAAGTGGGGGCAGCTGGCCATGGTCGATCTGCTGCTCGAGAACGGTGAGGGATATCTCACTTATACCACCGTGATGTAGAGTGAATGTAATCACAGTTATCTTTTCATGATGGTGCTAAAAACAACGCTATCTTGTTTCGGCTTGGAGCTCCCACTCTTTCTTTCTTCCCTCTTGGCTGGGGCAATGCAACAGTGATGCTTATGGTATTGCTGATGTACATGAGTGACGGTAGCTTCTTACCATCAGGTAGATCGTCAGCTCGTTTGCCGGGTGTTTCCATAGAAAAACATTTTTAGAGATTATTTTATGACATCATCATCAAAAACCTTATTCTGTTAAATATGATGCTTTGCATTCGTTATAAGTCTTGAGTGGAAAGTAACAAGTCAAGTGACGAGGTAAATATATTCCAACTCTATTCATCCCGGTTCCCTCTGCGCTCTGTTAGTCCATCTCGCGTGTGTTTAACCGCGAATTGGACTAATAGACCGCGAACTGGTCCACTAGCGCCCCCTACTCAACATGAGTATGTGTGGTGGCAGGTGCCAACATAGCGGCGGTGACGCGCGACGGGCTGACGCCGCTGCACTGCGCCGCGCGCTCCGGACACAGCAACGTGGTGGCGCGGCTGCTGCAGCACGGCGCGCCCATCACCAGCAAGACCAAGGTCAGCAGCAGACGTCACCCACACCACGACATGGAGAGACAACATAATGTCCCTGCTACATCTGCCTTATGAAAGACATTACGCAGGTGTGGCCAACATGTACCGCACTAAAAGGGGCATGGCCTTCTTAATGCAATTATACGTTATGCGATAATTTGCGTGGAGGTTTCTTTGATACATTAAAATAATTTAACTTCTGTTGGCAACATCTGGGGTCTAACGCGCTCACTAAGGCGCATTCCGACGCAGCCATTCACATTAACGGAAATGTAGCAGGGGCATACAGTACAACTCGAGTGATTCGTTTAGTACTGAAATTGATCCTATTTGATCCTGTTTTCTATATAATTCTATCCAGAGAGAAGGTATCCTATTTTTGTATTTTACATACTAAAATATAAAAATAGTAATTACCTACCCGTTGCATTCAAAAATGTTGTGCCTGCAATGATACAAGTTAATAATGTAACCATATGTATATGTATGTGTATATTCGTATGTTCGCAGAACGGCCTCACCCCCCTGCACATGTCGGTGCAGGGCGAGCACGTGGAGACGGCGCGCGTGCTGCTGGGCGAGGGCGCGCCCATCGACGACGTCACCGTGGACTACCTCACCGCGCTGCACGTCGCCGCGCACTGCGGACACGTCAAGGTGAAGTGGACTGTGTTGGTGGGGTTGTTTAGATACTGAGTGGGAGGGCAGGCGGGGAGCTGTTTCGTAATACGTACCAAGGTCGTCCATAAAATTATTAGTTAACATCCGAAAAAATCTGATTCTTCCCCTTCTGGGCCACAATAATAGGTACGCCCAAGAAATTTATAAATACAACTAGACTCCACGCTTTGAAGAGTTACCTGAAGACGGATCACGTAATATTGAATTTTTGATCACGATCACAGGCCTCATTGAGATTGAAGTTTTTGGGTACCCAAGGTTATTAAATTCAACATGGGTTAATAATCATACTTCAGTTATTCTCGGCAGTGAGCTAATTTGTTTTTTAGTTCAAGCCACCTTCAAACAGAAATCTCAGATTTGCCATTGTTTGATATATTACTCTGTCTCACCTACGCTTTATGTAATTCTAAAGCTTAGAGAATAGCTAACGACCTCTTCCCTGTTTATTATATTTCGATATCTATGATACATCGCCGTTAAAATAACATCAGCTCAATCCTGGTGATGGTGTTCCAGGTAGCGAAGTTGCTGCTCGATCGAAACGCCGACGCGAACGCCCGCGCGCTCAACGGGTTCACGCCGCTGCACATCGCCTGCAAGAAGAACCGGCTCAAGGTCGTGGAGCTGCTGCTCAAATATGGCGCCAGTGAGTGAACACATTCAAATTCAAATTCAAAATCATTTATTCATATAGGTATCATTAATGAAACTAATATATAGGGAATAGGAAGCTTAATGAATAAATAAAGACTGTGCGTGAACTAAAACATTGTATAAATATAAAAGGAGTACAAAATACAGAATGGTAGAGCAATAGCAGTATATAAGTCAATTGAGAAAATATTATGTCATCTTAAATAGACAGCTATGTGTTCTTTATTTGAAGCTGGCTGCGTTCATAATTCATCATCCTCCCTTGAACGCAAGCCCATGCTTCCAGGAACTTATGATGCTTCGGCTTGAGTAATCCTTTGATGAGACAGTCTGCTATCATAGACTGTCTGTGCTGATGTTCTTGACCAGCATGTCACCAGATGCCACTTCGTCCTGTACATAATGGTGACGTACATCAATGTGCTTGCTCCTTACATGATAAACAGGGTTACCTTTTTGCGTTGGGCCGTATGCATGTTTTCTTTCGAAGAAGCAATCTAAATCACAATAACCCACTATATATTTATCAATATTATTCTTGAAGTCTTGAAGTGAAATCTTATCCGTTTTGCAGTATTGTAATGATTATTGACTTAGATTTTATTTACTGCAGAACTGACGTGTCCCATGTTGACACATACAATTAACAACCAATATGTAACCAATAGCAACCAGTAGATAATCAATTTTTCATTTCAAATTGTTCCATTAAGCTTTCAAAATAGCTCATTAGACCGCTTGATGCTTTACACAATTTGTCAAAATCTTCATTAATATCTTCATAGTTTGGAGTTTGTGACATTGTGTAATTCCACATCAATTACCTTATAAAATGCATCGACATCTCATCTCACTGCATCTAAATTATTATCTCTCCTCACGATCTTGTCTCCTTTCTTATCAAACATTATAGTCTGGATAATTTCCAACAAATATCCATACCTTTGCTTTGCTATCCCATTCTTTCTTATCATTTACTTCATTGTTTACTTTTCTTTCTTGACTAGTTTTAAATCATATCACATATAACAATGTAGTCATATCAATCATTATCATCCATTTTTATTGACACCAACAAATTGCTTATAACTCCATCATAGCTATTCAACTTTACTTTACCACAACCTTTCAGTGTCGTCAGCTATTTTGACGGTAGTTACCGGAGCAGGGCCATAATCACATATGCAGTCCTTATTATTTGTCATGCGTATCATCTCCGGAGTCCAGGTACCTGCATCCTCTCTTCCCTTCTGGGGATACAACAAAGGCTAAGTAAATTCCATTATTGGTTTTCTTATTCTGATTTTGCCTTGAGTACTGACTTGAGCGACAATTTTTGGATATGTGTCATATTTATTACACAGAAAGCAATGAGGACCTTTTTCAAAATTAAATGGCTTTATCATAACTTGATGAATATGAGTAAAATACTCCAAAATCAACTACATTTCCCATATAGTGATTGTCTTGACAAGATTCGTACTTATAATAGTTATAGTCACACTACAGAGGCTTATAGGGTTCCGGTAGTCCGGAGAAGAAGTGTACTGTAACGTACGATTTATATATCGCTCGTCACATGTAGCCATAGTTATTGTTTTGTAGTAGAAATTCATTTAACTCTTCATATTTTGACATATTACCACAGATTGTTTAAACCTTCACACATTTGACATGTTTGCCATAGATAAATAATTTCAAAATTTAACATAGCTTAACTAGTTACGCGACGTGTCGTGATGTGACGGGAGTTTAATGAAATCACATAACTTGTTTTAATTTGATTTTATTAATTTAAATACAAATGGAAATTTGATAGTGGTGTTTTTGGAAATAAAACTATTTATAAGACTTCATTATTTATTCATTTTACAAAACTTATTAAATTGCGTTTGGTAGAACTTATCATAGACATTGCCATACTTAAAAATTAATTACTCTGTGCAATCTTGCATAGACCTTACGTATCTATGATACAAGCGACCATAGTCCTTTATGATCTATGCTCGTTCTTTTCTTGATTGAAAGCCGGCCTATTAATATGTCTTTTCGGCGAATAATTTGTTTTTGGGGTTTTTCTTTGTAAATTCGTTCGGAAGTACTTAATTACTTATAAAAAACGACTTCCGCGTCGTGTCCACGATGGGGGGCGACGTATTTTTTTCTTTATAATACGTAAAACCGGCATCTTTCCGATGATCGCGTTGTTGACTTGTTACATAACGTAATGGAAGGCGCTATTGCGGTGAGTGTTTGGTTAATCATTGATATTTCTTATTCGAAATTCATAAAGCAAAGCATTTTGCAATGCATTACATGAGGATAACGTGTAGGTATTCCTTGTTACAGCTTCCAACTACGGATTTATTTTCAACTATGGATTTATTTCAACTACGGTTTTTTTCAACTACCATTTAAAATCTTCCCATAACCTATTATCTATTTAGTTGAACAAGGATTATGTATATCCTTTTCTTTTCACTTCCCGCGGCGTTTCGCTGAACCCGTGGTTTAGTCATCACATTAGTGATGTTTTTGTTTAATGTTCCACTGTAATAATTCCATAATTTTTTTGATTCCTTACTACGCTTTCCGCGAGTGAGTTTCCTAATGGAGTTCTTGACCTTTTGATGTCAATGAATATCACCTTTCCTTATTTTGGGCGGAGTATACATTCCTACCCACTTTTCTTTGGAGCCTGGACTGCGAACTCAAGATGAGGAGACCCTTACCTTGGAGAATACCATCGCAGTGATGAAGCAGCGTTGCGGTCCACTGTTGGGATGGGGATCACATTGAGAGGACGTGCCCTTTTGTGTATAAGTACTTTTATACAGGTACAAGTTTGTGATATTTTTCTACCATACAATACAACTTTTACAAACAATTAAATTTAGAATGTTTAGAATATTTGTAACTTAGTATATTTAATTCTACAGGATTTATCTGTATTTGGTAACTTTTACTTTTGTGCGACTCATAACAATTTGATGCCAAGCCTTTGTTTGTTTTGAAGGAATAAAAGATCCTTTGGTACATATAATATTTTATTTCTCTCCTCAGCAAAATATCATGTTTAGTTTATTATGCTTAGCACATTTACTACTTAGATTTTCATACAACACTGAAGTATAAAGCCCGCTTTGAGATTAATAGTTCAATGTTTTATCCGGCTTTGTTATCCGTACTGTGAGGCAGGTGGATGGTCTCCTTGGCGCCCGTATTCTTGGTTTAGTTCTTTTCTTTCTTATATTTATTTAGGAGATCATCAGCTCATTAACATCTGAGCAAGGTTCGCCTACTGACGGGTACATTTATTTGGTGGGTTTGTGTTCTATTTATCTTTAGTTTATCTATATATATATTGTAGGCAAACACAACACCCCTTGTCTTTAGACCACTTACAATTTTCCGGGGCTACAATTGGCCGCTCTTTTTAGGCCCCAATTGGCACCACCCCCTTTTCAGCCTACAATTGGCGCCCGAACAGGGACTTGATTTGTTCAGTTCGGACAGACTTGTTAGTTCAGATTTATTTAGATTTATACATGAGTAATTTATACTTGTGTTAATTTTGGTAACATACATATTCAGTGTTGTTATTTTGTTTGTATACATGATATATTGTTGAGACTTATTTGGCTTGGCTAATTATTTGTTTTGGAAGTAAAAGTTGTATGGTATTTTTGTATAATTTCCTTCCTATTTTGTTTATTGAACAATTATTATTGGTGTATACCTACTTATTTTGGTTCAACATAGAAGAGTACTTACTTGTTTTCATTAAAGCTGTGAATCTAGTGTTATTTGAGGAATTTAAGGTTTACTATGTTTGCTATTTGAATTGGTAATATTTGAAATAAAGTTAGAGAGTAATAATAAATTTAGTTTGATAACATCATTAATTAACATTAAATATTAACCTTGTTGAAGTTTGAAAATATTATAATAGTACTACTGAAATCTACTTTCATTTTGAAGTTGTTGGTTATTAAAGTACATAATTTAGTATAGAAATATTAACTTACAGTTATATAGAATTAAATTAAATACTTGTTATTGTAATAATTTAGTTTGAAGTTTTGTCACTGTTGGTGAATAATCTTGTTCACATTCACATAGTTATTAACATTGGTTAAGATGGAGGGTACAGCCTCTGTTTCTAAGTCTGACAAGGAAACTATAAATATGCCTACAACCAGTCACGAACAAGAACCTGCACCTAATGTGTCTTTCCAAGTGCATGCTCAGACTCAGAATCAGGATGTGTTCTGCTCGGATGATAATATGATAACATTAGATAATGTGACAACAACACCACAATCAAAACTAGCTTCGAATAACAATTCAACTGCCTTAGACTCAACTTTGCCTGTTGCTAACTATTATTTGAGAAAACATTTTGATTTTTCAAAACTTAACTTAACTTTTAATGGTAAAACATGTCCAATGGAATTTCTAACTCGGTTAGAGGAGTTAAAACCTGTTAAAGGGTATAATGATCATCAGTGTTTCTTAGCTTTGCCAGTATTATTAACAGATATTGCATTAAAATGGTACAGGGGTAGAAAACATTTTATTCTTAATTGGTCACAATTTAAAATTGAGTTTTTAGACTACTTTACTCCGAGGGACTATAATTATAAATTAGAATATGAAATTAGGACCAGGAAGCAGCGAGTTGGTGAAACTTTGTCTGAGTTTGTCGTTGAGTTGATGGATTTATCCGCAAAACTGCAAGTTCCTTTCTCTGAAAAGATCCTACTAGACATTGTTAGACATAACATGCTGCCGGAGTATTCTGTTCATCTGATTGGCCGATGTGTTATATCACTCAATGAAATTATGCATTTGGGTAAAGAAATTGAATCTTTTCATTCACATCACCCGAATAATAGTTTATTATCAACTAATAGAAAGTCTGATAATTCTTTATTGCCATTAAACATAAAGTCTGAGAAGTTTGTAAGATCAGAAAATTCGAAACATAATTCTTCACTTCAATATAAGAATAATTCTTCTGGAAATAGTATTGTTTGTTTAAAATGTAAAAAGATTGGTCATTCTTATAGGGACTGTAAGTCATTTCCAGGTGTTAAGTGCTTCACTTGTGGCCAGCCCAATGTAGTAACTAAGCAGTGTCCCAAGTGTAACCCTAAAAAGAATGTCTCTAATATAAATAACTGCGATCCAAAAAACGAGTAGTGCCTCACTGTGTTCGGTTTTCAAATGAAAATGACAGATCCACAGTGAGATTTAGTCAAACTTCTAATTTTAATTTACCTAGTAAGCTTATAGTTAACTCTAACGATAGTAGTATAGAACAACAAGTAGCTTCACTTCTTGAATGTAGTTCTGATACTCGACCTTATTTATCATTTACTGTCAAGGGCCGAGAATTTCTAGGTTTGTTGGACAGTGGTGCTCAAATTAGCGTTTTAGGTAATAATTCACACCTAATATTTCAAGATATAGGTTTTAATATTCAACAGTCTTCTTCTTTTGTTACAACTGCCGATGGAAAGCAACAACATGTTATAGGTATTATGGAGTTGCCCATTAAGTGCGTAAAGCGTGTTAGATTATGTAAATTTGCTATTATACCATCAATATCAAATGATATAATTCTTGGTATAGATTTTTGGCTTACATTTGATATTTTTTCTAAATTGCGTAAAGAAGTTTCTTTTGTAAATTCATATGGGAAACCAGTTGAAATCGCTTCTATTAGACCTGCATCTAGCTTAACTTTTGAAGAGAGAACTCGTTTAAATAAAATAACTAGATTATTTGAAAATATATCTTACGAAAAGAAAGGTTTAGGTAAAACAGATTTAGTTCAACATAAGATTGTAACTTTTGGTGAGCCTATCAAGCAGAGGTACTATCCTTTGAGTCCTGCTAGATTAAATTCTTTAAATTTGGAAATAGATAAAATGTTAGCAGAAGGAATTATTCAACCTTCAAAATCTCCTTGGAGTAGTCCACTTGTTTTAGTTACAAAGAAAGATGGTAGTCTTAGAGTTTGTTTGGATTCTCGTAAATTAAATTCTGTAACAGTAAAAGATTCTTACCCACTTCCATATATATCTAGAATTTTGAGTAATCTTAGAGACGCTCGATATCTTAGCTCTATCGACCTCTCTAAAGCTTTTTATCAAATACTTTTAGAAGAAACGTCTAGAGAAAAGACAGCTTTTGTAGTACCAGGCAGGGGACTTTTTGAATTCGTTAGGATGCCATTTGGAGTCACAAATGCACCCGCCGAATTACAACGGTTATCCGATAGATTGTTTGGTCCAGAGTTCGATGACAATCTGTTCTGTTTCTTGGACGATTTAATTTTAATTTCTAAAGATTTTGACAGTCATTTAGCGTTATTAGAAAACGTTTATAATAGACTAGTAGAGTCAGGACTTACCATTAATTTATCAAAATCCGAATTTTGCAAAGATAAATTAAAATATTTAGGTTATGTTGTAGATAAAGAGGGCTTACACACTGACCCCGAGAAATTAGAATCGATTAAAAATTTTCCTACACCTAGATCTGTTAAAAATGTCAGAAGTTTTGTTGGTATGTGTTCTTATTACAGAAGATTTATTCCAAATTTTTCACATCATGTTGCTCCTTTGACAAAATTAACCAGCGGTAAAAAGAATGTAAAATTAAAATTTGTGTGGAATGATAAAGCAGAGGAATCATTTAATTATTTAAAAAATGCTTTGATGACAGCGCCAGTTTTGCAATGTCCTAATTTTAGTAAACCATTTTTTCTTCATTGCGATGCCAGTGGTTATGCTGTTGGTAGTGTTTTGATGCAAGAGGATGACTCAGGTCAACAACATCCAATTGCCTATTTTTCAAAATTATTATCAAAATGTGAACAAAACTATAGTGTTACTGAAAGAGAGCTTTTAGCTATTTTATTATCTATTGAGCATTTTCGACCATATATTGAGGGAACTGAGTTTACTGTAGTCACCGACCATGCCAGTTTAAAGTGGTTAATGAGCTTGACGAATCCTTCTGGTAGATTGGCCAGGTGGGCAGCCCGTTTGTCGCAGTATAAGTTTGACATCATTCATAAAAAAGGTACCAGCCACGCCGTTCCAGATGCTTTGTCCCGTGTAGAAATAGCTGAAATAAGTTTGTGTCCAGATGATATTCATGACCCTTGGTATTCTAAAATGTATATTAATTGTCAGAAATATCCTTCTAAATTTAAAAATTTCAAAGTAGATAATGAAACCTTGTATAAATATGTAAAACCTAAGAACGATTTATGTCAGAATTTAGCTTGGAAGATAGTAATACCTAGAGAACATACTTTAGAAACAATTAGAAATAATCATGATAATGTAGATTCAGCTCATTTTGGTATACATAAAACTTTAGAAAAATTAAAAACCCATTACTTTTGGCCTAAGATGTTTAAAGATGTTAAAGAATATATAAGTAGATGCGATATTTGTAAAGCATATAAGCACTCTAATTCAGCCCCTTTAGGACTTATGTCAAACCCTAAGTTAGTCGACCGTCCCATGACTATGTTGTCCATGGATATAATTGGCCCATTACCAAAATCTTATTCAGGTTATAAATATATATTGTCAATAGTGGATGTTTTCACAAAATACTGTTGGATTTTTCCTCTCTTTAACGCAACTGCACAGTCTATCATAAAAATATTGCAAAAAGAAATTATTTTAAAATTTGGTTGTCCAAAAATTGTAATATGTGATAATGGTACACAGTTCACTTCCAAACCATTTAAAGATTTCATTAAGACCTATAATATACCTAAAATATTTTATAATACCTTATATACTCCTCAGAATAACCCAGTAGAGAGATTCAACAAAACTATAGAGACTTGTATTTCATGTTATGTTGAAGCTGACCATCGGACTTGGTCTAGGTACTTACCCCACGTCCAAGCTGCTATTAACAGCACTATTAATTTAGTTACAGGTTATACACCAAATTTTCTTATGTTTGGAAGGGAAATTATTTTAGATGGCTCCTTATATAAATTTTCTTCAATTTCTGATCCTTCAGAATTGGTTATTAGTAGTCGTTCAGACTATTCTTCTTTACTTTCAACTTTGGAAGATATTTTTAGGAAAACAGTGGGAAATTTAGTTAAAAGTTATAGGAAGAATTCTATTTATTATAATGCCAGAAGAAAAAGCATTTCTTATAATGTTGGAGATACTGTATGGAGGCGTAACTTCGTGCAATCTAATGCATCTTACTTCTTTTCATCTAAGTTAGCACCTAAATTTATTAAAAGTAAAATTATAGATAAAATTTCTGATAACGTTTATTTATTAAAAGATTTTGATAGGAGTAGTAGAGGTAGATATCATGTAAAAGATATAGTTAAAATTTAATATTTATTTTGTTATTTGGATACTCAAAATTATACTTACCAACTTGTTTCTATTTGCTGGCAAAGGTAAAGGCAACTATGTATGTGGAGGAATATTGCGTGATGTATGAACGGTGTTGCACTTGGAAGGTGATGTATGCTAGGAGACCTAGGTTAGTAAATGTACTAAGAAACTATACATACCATACTCTACTCATTTTGGAACTCTAAATTTATGTAAAGAAAAGAAGTTAGTGCCAACAATGTTTTAAGGACTCATATTTGTTATTTAGCCCCAATTTTTTTTATCCCCTCACTAATTTATATAATTTATTAGTATTTTTTTTTTGTCTTGAGGTGGATTTATTTACCTATTTCTAGGTTTTGTTTTGTTATGTTTTGTTGTACATTATTAGTTAGCTTCTACTTAGAAGTATTTTGTTTAAGCTTAGTCTTTACTTAGTTTTTATGTCATACTTTAAGTACTAAAATTCCTAGGACCTGGATAGGACATTTTGAGTTGTACAACAAAACCTCTTTTCCCAAAAGATAATTTACATCTTATGGGTGACCTTTTGTTGTGTGTGAAACACCACACTCTCTTTTCCCTAAAGATTACTTATATCTTAAGGGTGACTTTTGGTTGTGTGTGAAACACCACACTTTCTTTTCCCTATAGATAATTTACATCTTGTGGGTAACTTTTTTTAAGTGCTAATTAATCACTTCGTTTTTTTTTTTATTCACTTTCGTGGATAATTTTCCTGGCATGCCATGTTCATTTGACATGTACATGTGCAGGGTTGCTTTGTTGGGTTTGTCATTACATAGCGAATGCTCACTGTATTGACCGGTTGCATACCAAACATAGCGTTTTCTTTTGTTTGTTTTAGGTGTATTTATATGACACAACTTTAGGAATTTATTCTTATAGGTTCTTGGTTTGTTAATGTAAAGCGAGGGTGCTGTTACATTAACCAGGTGCATACTAAGTCCTATATTTTGTTTTGTAGCAGTAGGAGTTTATTTTGGAGATAGAGTAGGAGTTTGTTTTGAGATGAAGTAGGAGTTTTGTAGGGTTACAGTTCGTTAGTGTAAGGCGAGGGTGCTATTACATTAACCGGTTGCATACTGGATCCTATGTTAGTTTAGTATTTTGATGTAGAGTGGGAGTTTAGTATTTTGATGTAGAGTGGGAGTTTATTTTTTTTGGGATTTTCAACCCAATTTAGATACCTGGATTGGTTTGTTGTTGCAAAGCGAGGGTGCTTATTGCAATAACCGGTTGCATACTAGTCCAGTATAATTTTTGATGATACTTGTTATTCAACTTATTTTCGATTTGTTATCGACTTATTATCGATTCATTATCGATTTGTTATTAACTTCTTTTAGACTTATTGTAGACTTGTCATCAACTTGTTATCAATTTATTTTTCTTTGAAACTTTAGTATCAGGGTTGTCACTTTATACCATATCGTAGGGTTGTCAACACTTTAAAAAAAAAAAAAAAAAAATTTTTTTTTGCTAGAAAAGGGGGAAATGTAACGTACGATTTATATATCGCTCGTCACATGTAGCCATAGTTATTGTTTTGTAGTAGAAATTCATTTAACTCTTCATATTTTGACATATTACCACAGATTGTTTAAACCTTCACACATTTGACATGTTTGCCATAGATAAATAATTTCAAAATTTAACATAGCTTAACTAGTTACGCGACGTGTCGTGATGTGACGGGAGTTTAATGAAATCACATAACTTGTTTTAATTTGATTTTATTAATTTAAATACAAATGGAAATTTGATAGTGGTGTTTTTGGAAATAAAACTATTTATAAGACTTCATTATTTATTCATTTTACAAAACTTATTAAATTGCGTTTGGTAGAACTTATCATAGACATTGCCATACTTAAAAATTAATTACTCTGTGCAATCTTGCATAGACCTTACGTATCTATGATACAAGCGACCATAGTCCTTTATGATCTATGCTCGTTCTTTTCTTGATTGAAAGCCGGCCTATTAATATGTCTTTTCGGCGAATAATTTGTTTTTGGGGTTTTTCTTTGTAAATTCGTTCGGAAGTACTTAATTACTTATAAAAAACGACTTCCGCGTCGTGTCCACGATGGGGGGCGACGTATTTTTTTCTTTATAATACGTAAAACCGGCATCTTTCCGATGATCGCGTTGTTGACTTGTTACATAACGTAATGGAAGGCGCTATTGCGGTGAGTGTTTGGTTAATCATTGATATTTCTTATTCGAAATTCATAAAGCAAAGCATTTTGCAATGCATTACATGAGGATAACGTGTAGGTATTCCTTGTTACAGCTTCCAACTACGGATTTATTTTCAACTATGGATTTATTTCAACTACGGTTTTTTTCAACTACCATTTAAAATCTTCCCATAACCTATTATCTATTTAGTTGAACAAGGATTATGTATATCCTTTTCTTTTCACTTCCCGCGGCGTTTCGCTGAACCCGTGGTTTAGTCATCACATTAGTGATGTTTTTGTTTAATGTTCCACTGTAATAATTCCATAATTTTTTTGATTCCTTACTACGCTTTCCGCGAGTGAGTTTCCTAATGGAGTTCTTGACCTTTTGATGTCAATGAATATCACCTTTCCTTATTTTGGGCGGAGTATACATTCCTACCCACTTTTCTTTGGAGCCTGGACTGCGAACTCAAGATGAGGAGACCCTTACCTTGGAGAATACCATCGCAGTGATGAAGCAGCGTTGCGGTCCACTGTTGGGATGGGGATCACATTGAGAGGACGTGCCCTTTTGTGTATAAGTACTTTTATACAGGTACAAGTTTGTGATATTTTTCTACCATACAATACAACTTTTACAAACAATTAAATTTAGAATGTTTAGAATATTTGTAACTTAGTATATTTAATTCTACAGGATTTATCTGTATTTGGTAACTTTTACTTTTGTGCGACTCATAACAATTTGATGCCAAGCCTTTGTTTGTTTTGAAGGAATAAAAGATCCTTTGGTACATATAATATTTTATTTCTCTCCTCAGCAAAATATCATGTTTAGTTTATTATGCTTAGCACATTTACTACTTAGATTTTCATACAACACTGAAGTATAAAGCCCGCTTTGAGATTAATAGTTCAATGTTTTATCCGGCTTTGTTATCCGTACTGTGAGGCAGGTGGATGGTCTCCTTGGCGCCCGTATTCTTGGTTTAGTTCTTTTCTTTCTTATATTTATTTAGGAGATCATCAGCTCATTAACATCTGAGCAAGGTTCGCCTACTGACGGGTACATTTATTTGGTGGGTTTGTGTTCTATTTATCTTTAGTTTATCTATATATATATTGTAGGCAAACACAACACCCCTTGTCTTTAGACCACTTACAATTTTCCGGGGCTACAATTGGCCGCTCTTTTTAGGCCCCAATTGGCACCACCCCCTTTTCAGCCTACAGTACGTAGCCACTCAACATTGACTATGAACCCATCAATATTAATATTGATACCTTAAGTGTGCACAACTAACTAATCACTTTATTAATGTAGGTTTCAACACTTCCACAATCCTCTCAGATCAGTGGTAATTAATTATCATAACGAACCTACTATCTTGTCAGACCTAAATCATCCTTACGCAACACTTTACGTAAATTATGCCATATGTACTTCCTTAGCAGTTTTTGCCTCCTGTTGTCCTCGCCTTCGTGTCTTCGGCCTTTAAAATGTGTCACTTTTATCATCCACGCATTTCCATAGCTCCTCATGTTCTAAGTACGTTTTAACGGCAAAGCTCCACGTGGCATAATTATCACGCCCTTGCAATTTTTCAATTTGAGCCACATGCCCATTAGATGCCATTTTTGTGGATGCTTTCAACCGCAGCTTTCAACCCTTAAATAAAATCCTCAAAAAGAACTTTCCCTATATTTGAACTAACAGGCGTCTGGGCCCATAACCTAATGAAACTAATATATAGGGAATAGGAAGCTTAATGAATAAATAAAGACTGTGCGTGAACTAAAACATTGTATAAATATAAAAGGAGTACAAAATACAGAATGGTAGAGCAATAGCAGTATATAAGTCAATTGAGAAAATATTATGTCATCTTAAATAGACAGCTATGTGTTCTTTATTTGAAGCTGGCTGCGTTCATAATTCATCAATCATTGATACACTTAGGCACGTCATTTTTTTAATCAACCAGCTTTTCGCAAAGGTGCTTTGTCCTGGAGGAGAAGAAAAGCCGTAAAGAAACTCCTCAGCACATCTTTTAAAAATAAAAATACATTGGTATATTTATTACAAAAAAATATCACTAGCTTGTACGGAACTGGTTGCAGAGCTGGTCATTTCCAAGCGTCTTTGTCATTTAAGTACTTATCTACAGTATATTAACCTTTGCCTAAAAGTTGAGATTTTACATGTTTGTTAAACAATTCCACTGGCAAATCACGTGTTATAAATATATCACACATTATATATCACACATAATATATCACACATTATATATCACACATAATATATCACACATAATATATCACACATCTGGGGGCACGGCAGTGCCCCCGCCAAGTCGAGCAAAAAAGCGGCACGGCCGTACCATCCTTTTCTCGAAGCAATTCAGGCCATTTTTGACCCCCTATAACTTCGTTGTGGATAAAGCTAGAAGCCTGAATTTTTCGTAACCAAGCAGGCATTATATAAACACGGTATATTTCAAATTTCATTCAATTTGAACCAGTAGTTTAAGAATTATAACTAGTCAAAGTTTCTTAATTTCGTCACTCACTGACTGACTGACCGATCATCAAAACTCTAAGGCACTTCTAGCAGACATAGAAGCTTCAAATTTGGAACACAATTAGTGTTTAGTGTATAGATCAAGGGAAAACTAAAATATTTTGCAATTTCGGTCCAGTTTTCTAGATACATCAACTGCATAAATAACTTTGTAATCCCATATAAATATATAGGATTACAAAGTTACATTTGCAGTTAATGAATTACTGTACCTGTATAACAAAGTAACATTTGCAGTGAATGAATCAGTGTACCTGTATATAATAATTATGTTCAAAGGTAACTTGTAAAAGGAAAAAAAGTAGAACTATCTACAAAAAGAAATGAGATGCCATCAAAAACAAAACTTGTAAAAAAAACCAAGTCTCGCAACTCAGTTCTTCTACCGTAAAAAGTTGTGAGATCCATGTAATACCAAGTCGGTTAATTTATTCAGTTCCTACTTAAGGGTCCTTCTGTCTTAAGTTGTTACGTAATTAGCTAACCTAACAAGTAACAACATCTTATAGTGACCATATTATCAATATTAAAAATCTTTTATTTTTTAAATAAATAGATTGACTTGGCAATCGCACTAAACAATCAAATTTAATACAATATGTAGGTTTTACTTGTGAAGTACATTGTGTTTTCATGCGATGGTCAAGTCGATCTGTTTATTTAAAACATAAAAGATTTTTAATATTGATAATATGGTCACTATAAGATGTTGTTACTTGTTAGGTTAGCTAATTACGTAACAACTTAAGACAGAAGGACCCTTAAGTAGGAACTGAATAAATTAACCGACTTGGTATTACATGGATCTCACAACTTTTTACGGTAGAAGAACTGAGTTGCGAGACTTGGTTTTTTTTACAAGTTTTGTTTTTGATGGCATTATATATACTTAATGGTGGCTCTACTGTATTGCTGTTTACATACTTGACGGTAGATTTTAGAGGAGAACATGCTAGTGATTGTTTAATAAATGTATATAGTCAAATTCACATTAACCAGGATTTCTTAAAATGGTATCCATGATAAAATCGTCTTTCACTTTTCCCATCAAAAATATTAGGCAGTCATTCAATATTTGCAAATACTGCGATTCTTTATAATAATTATGTCATTGTGGTGTTTAGTTCTTCTTATTTTTTTCAACATAGATCTGTTTATTTCATTCTGAACGTAATCTTTGCCAGAATAAAAAATATGTCTATGTCTTGCTAATAAAATATCATATTTCAAATATTGTCATAGTAACAATGGCTGATATTATAATCCAACTAAACTAAGGCACATGAAAACTGAAATGTTAACATTCGTTAGACTTTTTCAGGTATAGTTGCTCTGATATATAATTATTAGATGGTTGAACATCCTCCCAGGCAAGTCGTCGACCACCGAGTCGGGGCTGACCCCGCTGCACGTGGCGTCGTTCATGGGCTGCATGAACATCGCGCTGGTGCTGCTGGCGGGCGGCGCCGACCCCGACGCGGCCACGGCGCGCGGCGAGACCCCGCTGCACCTGGCCGCGCGCGCGCACCAGACCGACCTCGTGCGCGTGCTGCTCAGGAACAACGCCAAGGTGGGTTGGACGATATGTTGTGCAACATGTTGGTTGGAGGTGAGGTGTGACTAGTACCAACGGGTGGCTCGTCTGCTCGTTTGTCGATCTTTTACATAATTATGTAGCATTGTGACAGCCGGACATCACCGACCGACCGACAATCGGATAAGTCACCTGATGGTAAGTGGTCATCGTGGCCTATGTTTATCAGTTATACCAAAGGCGACACTGAACGTTGGTGGTTAAAGAGGATTGAGATAACCGCACCATTTTTAGCTTTTCCACACTGACAGAAACACGTGAAAATATTCCGCGGTCGATTATTTAAAGGAGGGTAGTTACCAAGGATATTATAGTCTAGACTAGACTAGACTAGTAATTAGACTATAATATCCTTGGTAGTTACTTAGCAAGGCATGTGAAATATCCAAGCATTAATCAAGAATATTGTCGCGAGTAAACTGGGTGCTATAGAGCCCAGCGATTTCTAATAAGAGAGACCGATAGTAAGGTTGGTGCATACTCAACTTCAGATAGAGCTCAGTAGCTCGAGCACGAATATTTGCGAGAAAGTATTCGTATGGTTAACGTAAGCAATTTGTCAAATTTGTATGGCATTTTAGTACCATTTACGTGCGATAGGGGCGCTTTTGAAAAAATGCCATACAAATTGCTTACGTTAACCATACGAATACTTTCTCGCAAATATTCGTGCTCGAGCTACAGTACACTCCAAACAGTGTTTGGTTCAGTTCCAGACGTCGGTATTGCACAATAGTAGTCGCAATATCTCGTTGCATTCGTTGACATATTGCGTGTTCACTCGCTAATCGCTTAGACTTAACGCCCCAACTCAGAGTCACTAACGGTTACTTTAATCGCTCCTTAGTAAAGAATCACCATGCAAATTCTGTACTAAGCAGCGATTTAAGTAACCATTAGTAACTCTGAGTTGGGGCGTAAGACCTAAGTGCGAGTGAGCGCGCCAACGAGTGCAGCGAGCTGCGAGATACTGCGACCACTATAGTTCGTATAGTAACGAGTGTGTGTGTGTGTGTGTGTGTGTGTGCGTGCAGGTGGACGCGCGGGCGCGCGAGGAGCAGACGCCGCTGCACGTGGCGGCGCGGCTCGGGCACGCGGACATCGCGGCGCTGCTGCTGCAGCACGGCGCGTGCGTGGCCGCCGCCACCAAGGACCGGTACACGCCGCTGCACATCGCCGCCAAGGAAGGTATCTGTTGCCACGTTACATGTGCCTGTAGTTGACCACCCGATCCGATGGCATGTTGTCACTGTCGCCCATGAATAGGAGTGATCCCATCTAAAAGAGAAGGAGGAAGGACCTCACAGTCAAAAAACGATTATTTTTCGACTAACAACTTTGGAGACCTAGGATTATTTTAATCAAACGAAGGGCAAATTAGTTTTATTTTTAATAATATCACTTTGTTTTTGTTTTATCCCTGAAAGGCCTACTACTGAGCACGAGGCCTAAATCATACTACATACTGGTGAAAGGATTAGTGGCCAATGCAGTACATTCTAATCTGTTTTCCAAAACTCTGTATAAGTAATATAACTTCTGAAATCCCAATAGGAATAGAATCCGCACGCTTCCCTCAAAGTTAACTTTATTAATTATTTTTTGTCTACAGTTCGTTTAAAGTTACTTTCCCATTATAACCCCAACCATCCACCCCTCCCCAGGCAAAGAAGAAGTAGCCGCGATCCTGCTAGAGCACAACGCGCCCATCGAGGCGGAGACGCGCAAGGGGTTCACGCCGCTGCACCTGGCGGCCAAGTACGGCGACACGGGCGCGGCGCGGCTGCTGCTGGCGCGCGGCGCGACCGGCGCGGGCAGTACGCCCGGCAAGACGCACATCACGCCGCTGCACATGGCCACGTACTACGGACACCCGGACATCGCGCTGCTGTTGTTGGATAAAGGTATAACTGGTTGTAAAGCAGACATGAAAGCTAACACCCTTTTGCTTGAATCTTGCTTTTTCTTATCTCTTTCTTGGCCGGTAACACATCGGATGCCTTTGTTGTTGCTGATGTCAATGGGAGATGATAACTACTTACCAACAGCTAGTTTAGTTTGCTGGGAATTTCCATAAAAAAAGCAAATGGTTACAGGTTGAACATAGACATCAGTAATATTAAAGTGTGTGTGACGCGGAACAGGAAAGATGATAAATGAAAAATAATATCCGATGATAACTGGTGCTGTTATTTACAATCTTGTAACAGATGTTAAAATACTATTTTTTTCACTGAAATCATATAAAAGTTATGGTCTGTTATCTAGTAAGGTTCAAACCATAGTCAAACCTACATCGTGAATAGTATCACTTGCATGCCGTCATCATATTGAATAATCACCGTTGAATAATCATCTTGACAGGTGTTTCTGAGTATTTTAATGTAATCATATTACTTACATGTGTGATAGAACATACGGAACGTTCATTTTTACTGTGTGATTATCATAAAATTAGTTTGTTGAAGTTAATCTTGCTGTGTATTTTATATATTTTTTCAATAATTCTACTAACAAAACCACGTGAATTACGGGGAAAAATTTCTTCCATTTAGTATCAAAGACATTACGTTACATTAATCATATCTTTAAGGAACTAACGCCCCAACTCAGAGTTACTAATGGTTTCTTAAATCGTTACTTAGTACAAAATTTATATGGTGATTATATACTAAGGAGCGATTAAAGTAACCTTTAGTGACTCTGAGTTGGGGCGTAAGTTTTATAATAGAAGATCCTTGTTAATTTATAATAGATCGCATTTTGATCTCTATTTCGTTCACCATAAAGTGTGTAGTTGTGTTAGTCAGCTAGTTAGCCTAGTGTGTGCCGCAGGCGCGTCGCCGCACGCGCTGGCCAAGAACGGCCACTCGGCGCTGCACATCGCGTGCCGACACAACCACCCCGACATCGCGTTCGCGCTGCTGGAGCACGGTGAGTCTACTGCATTACACGTAGTATGTAGGTAATTAGTATACGGTACATTGATGTGTGTGAGACTCAGGGGCGTAGCTACGTATCAATATTATCCCCCAGCGTACAGGGGGACCCCACTAACACTCCCAAAAAAAAGCTCGCCAGAGCGGCCTACAACCACTACAGTTGGCACTCCTTTTATATTTGACAACTGACGTTAAGGGGGCCCCATATCAAATATTGATATGGGAGCTCCTTAGGGCTAGCTACGCCACTGGTGAGAGTAGAGGGTTTTAACCGACATTACATACATACATATGAATTATAGACAAATATATGGCTAGATTACATTTTAGTCTTTGAAGGATCAGGTCATAATAATTTTATTATGATAGTATTCTTATAGTCAATTTCATTTAGTTCACTTTGCATCAATCATCTGTAAAATTATATCAATGACTTTTTTCTTCTACCACGGACCGTATTTTGAATTTCAGCCTTACTTTGTGCGTCATAAAGTTCATATTCACAAATTCACGAGCGAGCTAGCGAGCTAGGAGGAGTACACATTGAAGTTAAGGGAAGCAAGTTGACAACTTGTTAATGACAAGTGCCTGTCTATTAAGTGAAGGTGAACTCGTTACCCCTCATTTATACGCGCGTGTCGCGGACCGTCTCGTGGCGCGTCCGTAAGCCACGCCCCCTACGCGCGTGTGAACACCGCGCGAGCTCTCGCGCGAGCCCCTTTGGCGCGCGCCTAGAAAACCGCTCCCGACGCGAGCCCTGCGAGCGCGAGACGCGCCGCGGTCTGGTCCGCGAGCGCCCTGTTCACACGCGCGCGCACGCGCGCGTCTCGCAGATTGTCTCGTGGCTCGCGCGCGCGTGTAAATGGGGTATTACGGGTTCGATTATCGGAGTTTATATGATAGATTAATGTTTTTTCTAGAGTTTTTTTCTGTTTATAATGTACCATTTTGTGTATGTCCCTGTCAAATGCTACAGTATCCTACTCCGATTTTTGGAAACAATTTTTTTGATAAGTCGACTGTCGGGCGCTGAGTTTGACTTAACAGTTCCCTATGCTGTAATACCGTTAGCACGTGAACCGGAGGCAAATCATAATGTACAGTACGGCCGACGTATCTTGACGGTTCTGAACATAGGCTTTGCGAATTTTAGCGCACGTAAGTCAGAGATAGCGACACGAACATGCTAACGTGTGACTGAGATATAATACGCTGCGTACCGAGCATTGCCGAATTATGTTACTGCACAGCCTTCTGCGCGAAGTTCAGACGCGCCAAGTTACGTCGGCCGTACTGTACCTAGTTGTATTGGTAATAAAGTACATTTTCGCGTGACAGACGCGGACCCGGGCGTGAAGTCGAAGGCGGGCTTCACGCCGCTGCACATGGCGGCGCAGGAGGGGCACGAGGACTGCGTGGAGATGCTCATCGAGCGCGGGGCGGACGTCAACGTGCCGGCCAACAACGGTAACTGTTTATGTGCATTGTGCTGTGTGCAGCCTCACACAGACAGAAGGACAGCTTCTTCAGCTGTAGTGAGGCAGCTTGGAATACTTACCATAATCCCACGCCGGATGGGTGTCGTAATAGGCGACTTAACCCAGCCCGCTAGTATTAAGGCCCCCTCAGAGAGATTATATTGGTAATATTGATTTTAATAGTTCATTTCTTCTAATGTTACTTCTCCATGAGGTACGCCTGGATACCTACTATTCTCTTATTTGAGTCAGCCTCCAAAAGACTCGTGTTCCGGCTGGGGGCTTGAGAGCCTTTCTTTTTTGAAGTTATACTTTTTATGGGCCGTTTGGAAAAAAATATGACAGTAAATTTTTTACGATAAAAAGCAATATGATGAAGATGCATATAATAGACGCATAGCAATCGCTAGGAGTTGTTTAGGATTGTTAGCGCGCGGCGGGTTGTGCTTGTGAGTGCGAGCGAGAGGTACTTATAAGTAAGAGGTAAGTTTAAGTTCTTACGTGCGTACATGGGCTGGCAGGTCTGACGCCACTCCACCTGGCGGCGGGCGAGGGCCGCACGAGCGCGGTGCGCGCGCTGGCGGCGGCGGGCGCGCGGGTGTGCGCGCGCACGCGCGACGGCTACACGCCGCTGCACGCCGCCGCGCATCACGGACACCTGGCGGCCGCGCGCGCGCTGCTCGACGCGGGTGCGGACGTGCACGCGCGCGCCGCACACGGGTTCGTCACGCACTGTTATGTCAGAGTACAACTAACTTGCCGCGTTAGGCCGCAGATGTGACCAGAATTAAAATCATTTGATGTGTCGAAAAGTATCCAGTATGATATACCTGATATGTGCGAGAAAAAAAAATCACCAATACAATTATTATTACATTACACAGCACACGTTACGTGTTACATGAGGCTAAGAGAATAAAGTGTTGGTGGATTTTTCCATCCTCTACGTAGCTAAATTGCACATTTGTAGCGGATACTCAACCTAAAGGTTTTATAAAATTCGGCAATCTGAGCAGTTTTTTTTATAGTGTGAAGAAAAGCAAACGCGCTACCTTATAAACGGTTTGAACGGGGGAGGTGCCAAACTCTTACGTAACATTGTCGCTGTAAGTAATGTGTGTGTGTGTGTGTCCCGGCAGGTTCACGCCGCTGCACCAGGCGGCGCAGCAGGGCCACACGCTCATCATCCAGCTGCTGCTCAAGCACAACGCCGACCCCAACGCGCTCTCCGCGGTCAGTACCACACACATACACATCAACATACACATACACATACACACATCCTGCGCCCGTTGACGACACGACACGGCAAGGGTTTGATGTGACGAAATGAAATATACCTTAATTGTATGACGACAAGGTTTAAATTTCAATGGTGCTCATCGTAGCTACATAAGTTGCCGGTTTGCTTAGGCCGTGTCGGTTCTCGCGGCATCCTTCGGGATCCCAATGCTTTGGCAGTGTTCAAGACGCAAGCGGCGCTTTTAGTCCAGTGCCGATAATTTTTGAAACGAAAAAAAATTATAGTAGAATGAAACCTATTGCAAAAGGAAGAGAATATAACGAAAACTATAGGAAAAATAAATTACGGGCGATCTGAGGTCGGGAAGGGGAGGGAGGGGGGGGGGGTTTAATGAAAAAAAATGGTTTATCTCGATTTCCGGAAAAACTACAAGTCCTATTGAAAAAAGTTGAATGGCAAAATTGTAGGTAATAAAAAGATCTACAACTTTTGTATTTACACTTTTTTACATAACCTCAAAATTTATGTGAAAAATTCAAAAAACCACGTTTTTGGTTTTTTATTTTTATCTTTTACAAAAAAAAAATTTGTTTCACGAAATTTGGTGAAAACTTACCTTTGTATGTCCTTGACATACTGTAATTTTTTTGATTCAAAATTTTTTTTTTCACCTTATTTTGACCTTATATCGAAAAACCACCCTTATTTTCAGTCGAAAAATCTCACGTCAAAAAATCTGATTTTTTTAAAAATTCGGTAGTTTTTTTGTTCGTTGGAATCTCTACTTTCTAATGGTATATAAAAACTATACACTACCATGGTAAATGTTCTCAGAAAATGCAATGAAACGACAACTATTTTCGCATATTTTTTGCAATCTCATATGCAATTAATGGAATCCGATATTTTTTTTGCGAAAATAGTTGTCCTTTCAAAAAACTATACACTACCATGGTAAATGTTCTCAGAAAATGCAATGAAACGACAACTATTTTCGCATATTTTTTGCAATCTCCTAAGCAATCAATGGAATCCGATATTTTTTTTGCGAAAATAGTTGTAATTTCAAAAAACTATACACTACCATGGTAAATGTTCTCAGAAAATGCAATGAAACGACAACTATTTTCGCATATTTTTTGCAATCTCATATGCAATCAATGGAATCCGATTTTTTTTGCGAAAATAGTTGTCGTTTCATTGCATTTTCTGAGAACATTTACCATAGTAGTGTATAGTTTTTATATACCATTAGAAAGTAGAGATTCCAACGAACAAAGAGACCACCGAATTTTTAAAAAAATCAAATTTTTTGACGTGAGATTTTTCGACTGAAAATAAGGATGCTTTTTCGACAGAAGGTCAAAATAAGGTGAAAAAAAATATATTTTTGAATCAAAAAAATTACAGTATGTCAAGGACATACAAAGGTAAGTTTTCACCAAATTTCGTGAAACAATTTTTTTTTTGTAAAAGATAAAAATAAAAAACCAAAAACGTGGTTTTTTGAATTTTTCATATAAATTTTGAGGTTATGTAAAAAAGTGTAAATACAAAAGTTGTAGATCTTTTTATTACCTACAATTTTGCCATTCAACTTTTTTCAATAGAATATGTAGTTTTTCCGGAAATCGAGATAAACTATTTTTTCCCCTTAAACCCCCCCTCCCCCACCCTTCCCGACCTCAGATCGCCCGTAATTTATTTTTCCTATAATCTTCGTTATATTCTCTTCTTTTTGCAATAGGTTTCATTCTACTATAATTTTCTTCCACTTTTTACCGTTTTTAGAGCTATTGGCACTGGACTATTTAGCAACGATGTCGAATCGGAACGCTTGGGCATGCCTAAAGACATTGTGTCGATTTTTCCGTTAGTGGCGTGCCGCCAGTGTGCAGCCCCTTAGGCTCAATTCCACTGGCAGAGACAACACTACCTCTAGGGTATTTCTGTTGTGCGAAGAAGTATTACGAGTTTCACAGAAGTATAATTCAAATATATGTTATCACTTTTCAAAAGTAATATATTTTTTTTTTTTACTTAAAATAAGTTAATGCTTGACCACAATCCCACCTGATGGTAAGTGGAGATGTGGTCCAGGATAGTGAGCGCACTAACTTAATAAAAGCCTATTCACTCTTTTTTTGAAGTCATCCACGCTTTTTGTTGTGCAATCGCAATTCACAATATCTGCGAGACGATCGAATGGATAATTTTTCGCGGTAATATGACAATGATTGTCCTAAGTGTGCGGTGTGGTGTACAACAATGATAATTTCCCCTCCTGGTCCAGACGGGGCAGACGGCGTGCGCCATCGCGGACCGGCTGGGCTACATCAGCGCGGTGGAGGCGCTGCGCCCCGTCACCGAGAACACGCTCAGCCAGGCCGTCGGCGACTCGGGTACGTACCCCGCACCCCGCACCACCTTTATATTGAACACTAGCTTTTACTGGCGGTTTCGCCTGCGTTAGAGTGGTTGTGAAACGAAATTTTTAATTAATTACTTTAGATTTATAGAACCATATTAGATATTACATGATATCCGTGGCTTCGCGTGCATGGATATCGATTTTTAACAAATCGGATTTCCGAGATAAAAAGTCTGTGTTTTATCCAGGGTATAAACTATCTCCATTCAAAGTTTCAGCTAAATCGGTTTAGTAGTCATGGCGTGATTAAGGAACAAACATCCAAACATCTTTCACATTTATAATATTAATAGGATCACTAGCTTTATCAATACCTAGTATCAGGCATGAACAATTCCACGTTCAGTAAGCTAGCCGGTATTTTTGATGATGGGTTTATTAAAACACCAAAAATACACGCTGCCTAATCTTTTATGTCTTGTAATATTACTATCTACAATCAATGAAATCAAACAGTATTTATTCGTTTCCAAAAGTGTACCATCGTAGGAGCTGATTCACACGGGACCCGTCATTGACGATTCGTGAAAAAAAAATGAGAGGTGTCAAGGGACACCCGGATGGAACGAAGTTCCTTTCGATTAATACTAAGCGACCAGAAGTCTTCGAGGGTGCGACATCAGTGACACTGCACAATCATAGCATGTGGCTGTCCTATTCACTCCTCGGTATTTAGCATAGGCACAACAGGGACGTCCATATCACGATCATGCACATTAAGCTATTATTGCCATTTCTCCCGTCATGCCAATCAATATGCGAAAGAGCGACAGTGATAGAACAAATCCATCACTGCCACTCTGACAAGTGTCTTGTCAGAGTGGCAGTGATGGATTGTAACACGATAGGTTACAACTTTTCCTCTTAATTTTTTCCGTGTAACCCCCTTTCGCAACGCGCGATAAGGAACTTCGTTCCAAAAAAACGATACGTCACGACGGATGTAGGTTCACATTGCATCCGGAAACGAGTTTAGATGAACGTGATATTTAAAAGACGGTACATCGTTTAAGACGTATCCGTATTTTTTACACAAAAACCATTGCCGCCATCAAAAAAAAAAATACGAATCGTGAAAAATTACGATACGGCAAAAAACACGAATAGACCTCGTTTTAATGAGCTGAAAAAGCTAAGAAATGGTGACATAAGCGCACCTCAACAAGAACAAGTTGATGAAACAAATCTGGGGGCACGGTAGTGCCCCCGCCAAGTCGAGCAAAAAAGCGGCACGGCCATCGCACTAAACAATCTAATTTAATTTAATATAATATACTTTGTATAATAAAATGTGTTATACTTGTGAGATATATTGAGTTTTCATGCGATGGCCAAGTCAATCTATTTATTTAAACTTTTAAAGCATAAAAGACTTTTAAAATTGATATGGTCATTATAAGATGTTGTTAGGTTAGCTAATTACGTAATAACTTAAGACAGAAGGACCCTTAAGTAGGAACTGAATAAATTAACCGACTTGGTATTACATGGATCTCACAACTTTTTACGGTAGAAGAACTGAGTTGCGAGACTTGGTTTTTTTTACAAGTTTTGTTTTTGATGGCATACGTTATATTTGACTGAACCTTACGTCATCGATGAACTCATCAACCGCTGAGAATAAAAACGTAGGAGCTTTTTCTTTGTGTGTTATTTCTGGTGCGCCGTCATGGGCTTTGCTCAAAAAACGCGGTAAAGGAATTCCTCATTCATTTTGTTTACTTTATAAACGCGAAAGTATATATTAATTTACGAAATACTGACTGAATACACTTTAGTTTTAGGGTATTCATTAAATTTCTATCTAAAGGCCACATCTACTTCCTGATGTCACGATACATTAACGGCGTACACGACGAAGTTATTAATGACAGCGCCGCGGCGATACAAGTGTTTGATGCGGTTTTGGTCCCAATTACTAGTAATTAAGTTAATTTAGTGATCGATAAGCTATGAGGAAGCCATAGTCATGGACCAATTCCTTGTCAATTGGCGCCGACCTCTGCCACCTGACCCGCTGCGGATACGGACAAACAATATTGACGCGTTCCGTATCTATTTACTATGTCTATCTATCTTTGCATCTGTATTATGTATTATCGTCGCGACTTCCAGATGTAGTAACTTCTGAATGACTCGATCGACTGTGGTTTGCGGGAATCTGTACAATATTATGTAAGGTATTCTAGTTTCCTATTGAGGAGCTACTGGAGGATAGTTTGTTGTGAATGAGTAGTTCTCAGCTAGCGCCACGTCACCGATCATAATAATATATCTATATATATATATATATATATGTATTTTGAATTGAAGCAGACAGATTAGCATAAATGAGCGGTATTGCCTTTCTTGAACGCTTCCTTGTCTTGAGGGCACGTTCCGATAAACTTACTATTAGTATTAATAGTCGTTGAACCATGTCGAAGGCTCACTGTTGAGTAGCGTGGACGGATCTTTACCATGAAGTGGGTAGATTCCTGAGATGAATACATACAGACGAACATAGCAAAGAATTTCGTTTAGTACTTCATTATTCACATTCCAACTGAAATAAGCATAACTAATAGTACAGAATTATTTAATTAAAACAGCATAATTCACTAAGCATGTAAATAACGATACGCTTGCAAAATTAGTTGGTTTGCGTAAAAATCGAATGTTGGATCTCAATGCGATGGCGGTGCGCAGCTAAATTTAATTATATCCGGTGGCCGCGCTTCATGTAACTTTTCGCTAGAAATTTATCAACACGGCATAAAGTAATAATAATAATATTATTATTATTCATACTATGAGGAATGACGTCTTTAACTTAAAATTGCAATAGTTTGCAGTTTGGTTGTTTTAGGACTGAATTTACATGTATTTATTTATTTAAACACACGTAATAAAAATTTTATCTAGAAAATTTGATTCGTGGTGGTAAGGTGTTGACCGCAGACACTCGGTGTAGGGGCGATGCGATAACTGCGAGCGTATCAGTTTCAAATACAATGTTAACATAATGTTGGTATAATTTCTATTACAATTCATTTCTGAAATGTCTCAAATGTTGCTAGATAATTGATATCAAATAAAAAAATCGCGAAAGACTGTTTGGAGTCTTGGATTCTTTAAATGTCTCATTTGACTCTCTAGATGTTCTCAACCAACAGCTAGCTGCGAAACGTATTCTAGACTACAGGTGTAGGAGCGATTACTGTTTAGTTTTTTTATGATTTAAATGCTAGTGGAATTTGCTTTTGCCGTCAAGTTTTAACCACCCTTATATAGCGTTGTCTTAGATTATATTCGTGTTATTGTCCACATCTAGCAACCTCCATTAATAATAATGCCACATTTCCATCTTTAATTGTTTTATAATAGCCATGCCTCTACAAATATGAGTTAGTCTTCTAATCTCTTGCAACACCAGTGCGGTGCTCGCTCGGTGACGTCACAGAACCATCGTAAATATGCGATATGTTTAGTCCGATGTTCAACAATGGCGTATTCCACGATTCGTTCCAGAACGTTCGACGGTCACATATTGCTACATACATTCAGTGTGACCACCTGACCGAAGCCACGTGAGTGGTCGATGGTCAGATGGACACTATTATATTTTTTTTGGTGGAAATTCGCGTTTGAAAATATAATGACTGTCATATTCTGGTTGTGTTGTGGCCCCGGATAAATTAAAACCATCCTTGTTTTTAAAGTCGATTAAAAACATTTATATACAGAAACAGCAATATTTTTAACGTTTTTCAAACTATTGTAGTCACCAGGGCGTCTGAATATGTAATTTTTTTCCGTAATATTGATCCAATTGCATGAATCGTGGTCACGGCCGAACTTATTTTGTTGTGAGTGACCGTATTATTTAAAACATCCTATAAAGCGTTGAGCTCTACTCGGATTTGAACTCCTTTAGAGCCTCTGCACACGGCGTATTTTTACAAGAAACCGCGATCGTACGAGGAAACGCGCCCGCCTCGTCATTTGCAGGCTTGCAGCGCATGAAAACGCGCCGTGTGCAAAGGCCCTATACCCTGGTGGGCGGATCGCGGACGTAACGCAGCGATAGTGGAATAAATTCTACTCCAAATACAACAGCGATCATAATATTAGCGATGACCGAATCAATGAGTAATGTTTGAACTTTGAGGCCCAGGATCCAGCCGAACAGTTCAACATGTAATAATAATATTATCCACAATGAGTTTCAACATCAACCTCTCATAATAGTACTAAAAACGATTTAGGTAAGACGGTTTAGTAAGATTGTTTACTAAATACAACAAGTATGAAATAAACGCTCTATATTTAACTTGTTTGTTGTTTAGTTATTTAATCTTCCACCGAAGCGCAGCGCCACGCCGCGGCCGCCACGCCCGCCGCGCCCGCTAGTTCGTACGGCGAAAGCCATGCAACCTATAAACTGTTATTGCTCATTTAAAATTCAAATAAACCATAACTCGTTGACTGGTAACTCTTATATTAATGTCTCATAATGGTGGATAAAATATAATTTTCTTTTACTAACAACGACTTACAGCCGCGTCCTATGATTTATTAGAACACGCGGTTATTTTTATAACAGCTATATGTAATGGCGATTTAGATGTTATATTATAAACGATACGTAATGCACTAAAAATTGTACCAAATTCTCGCGACATTGAAATTTCCACGAAAATTGGAAAGTTTGTCTATCAGTTGCAAACAATCCGACTCGGTACCACATATCTACATATTGTACGAGTAGTACACTCTCTAAACCAATACTAAACTAAATACCGGTGGCAGTGTCGTCATAATATGAGTTCTCCATTTCTATTCAGCGCAGATGGTGAAGGTAACTTACTTAAAAAAACAAATATAAATGTTTCTTTTCTGTTTAATTGTAATTGTAATTGAAATCGGCTGAAAATTAGTCCTTTATGAAAACTCACGACATACTTGTCATGTTAATGAACGAAGCGGTTTTCAAAATCAGTGCAGCATCCATTACCTGCCAAGTTCTGCGGCTCGCGCTCCCGATCGCCGCGACCGACCAATCAATATTCATTGACAAATAACTGGGGCTGTCTCACTTCAGATCGTGTTTTATATTTACAGCACAACATAAACTATATAAATATACGGCCATGTGATTTATTATCTACAGTTAATTTTACGGCGAAGTTGAGTTATTAAAGGTTGTCGTTTTTTTAAGGGAATTTTAAATTTTTGTGTCTGCTTTGTTCTTAACCGATCATTGTTCCAAGACTGAGATTGAATGAAGGCGAAGTAGGCCGCGTCCTTCATTCATACGTTGTGTGGAGATACTGTCACAGACATGTCAGACATGTCAGACATCCACATTTTAACATGTTTAGATTTAGATACTAATTAAAATTCGTAAATCTAAACATGAGATTGACTCTACATTTGATGTAAGTAAAACTTATTACACAGAATAATTCAATATGAATAGAATCTCAAATGGTAAAGGTACATACATACTGTTTGTTCGAAACGGGCATTGTAAGCAAATCAATGAATGTGACCTACTGCGGTGTGATTGTGATGAGCTCGTATCATATCACCGATAATACATAATGCATGCCGCCTCTGCTTTTCATACAGGCTACAGCTGGCTGGTGCTGGCAAATCGACTACAAATTATAGTTTATAATTCTTTCAATTGCGTAGGGTGACCAGGCTTATACTCTAAGGGGGCTATTCTGATCAGACGAGTGCAGAAGAATTTAATTGTAGTGCAGGCGTAAATAAGTTTGCTTGTCACTCGCGAATATCTGAATCAAGATATTGCAATTACAGTCATTGTGGCTTTTATAATTTAATGGCGAGGTTTCCACCGTGAGTAGATAGATCCCAGGCGTTTTTCATTTTCTTGGCACTGAGACTTGTAGGAAGGGAAATGAATTATCAACGGTGGTTTCAGTCATTATTTAAAGATTTAATTAATCTGGTATTTAATTCCATTAAAAGAATTAGACATGTAACTTGTGTGAGATGGTGACCCTATTCTCCGCGCCGCTCCAACTTGCACTAAAACGTATGCATCTTGGAAGCAATACCCATTATCTAATCTATGCACAATAGATGCCGTCAAGTCATATGTCAGTGTGTCACTCGGCGCGCGTGTGACGTGCTGGCACGGGAGCTCTTCCCAACTATAGTCACATTATGTAGTTTAATAAATAAGTTTGAGTCGTGTGGCGTGTTAACGTGTGGTAAAAACGCGGTAAGTACTTAGGACCCATATGTAATGTGTTTAAGGAAATTAAAGTGTCATTTGAACGAATGTGGAGATGCGTTGTTCCGGTTCCACCTGCCACAGGATAACCATCTCCCGGGGGAAGTGCGACGTCTGTCTGTATATTGCGTGCTGTCAGGGTTGTGGCTTACAATTATTGTTACCAGTAAATTTTAATTTCATTCACTAAAATTATTCATTTTTATTGTAATTGCAAATAGTTAATTTTGCAATATTTCAATAAAAAATATATACCGTTTTATTCAAAATTTTGCAAAATGTATTCGTGTTATTTTCTTAAATAATTATCTAATTAAAACTTGAGTTAAATGTTTACTCGAGAACTATTTGTTGTCAGTCGAGATTTATCTCTACATTCACAATTACAATAAAACTCTAACTGAGTGATGTCTATATCTACATGGAAGACATTATTATGTATTTGAGAATAAAAACAGTGGAAGTATGAATTAAATTAAAATAATTAAATTAGAGTTACGTATCCCAAAAATATTTTTTTTTATAAATTTTCGATGACAAACCAGATTTTAATTACTTGGGACCATTGCAAAAAATTGAAAGTTTTGGTGATAAAGGTCATACAACCATCACCATGTATCCTAATTGCAGCTGACGTTCGTTCCAGCCCCGTTCCCTTGCGTAGAAGCTGATGTATAAAGCAGTGGGCTATGCGCTAAAAATAGTACTTACAAGAAAAATATTAACTTAGTAACTTTATAACAAGCGCACTGGAACCTTGTTATTTGTACCTCCTAAGAAAGCCAGTATTAAAGCATTGTATTGTAATCTGAATTTTACCAAGAAAAAAATAACCGACTTTAAAATAACTCAAAAACAACACGTCAGATCTATACGACAAGCACCAGCTTTCGATTAAAAAAAGAATTATCAAAATCAGTTCACCCAGTCGAAAGTTAAGGTAACAAACATAAAAAAAATACAGTCGAATTGAATACCTCCTCCTTTTTTGAAGTCTGTTAAAAATAAATAAACCTTCACTCATAGTACAATGCACACATAATCCCACATTAGGATTACATGGGTTGCATCGCGGGTGGCGTGGACATTGGACACACATAATGCACAACTAACAATAACACAATAAAAACTATGAGTCACAAACAATCATTTATCTGACTAATAACTATTTTGGCAAAATTCGACCACAGGTAGCAAATTGTAAGGAAGCAATTGTGATAAGTTAACAAAACTGAGAAGAGCAGGAAGTAGAGATGATGAGAGGAGAGGAGAGGTGAGTTAAGAGATTTACAAAAGGTCACTGACCGACGAGCAAGCTGTCTTTGAGAAATACCTATGATGATTTTTTATTTTATGTTTTTTAATAACAACTAACCTAAGAGAATAATTTTCTGCCAGTGAATTTAGAGACCGAATGAAGTTCTATCAGTGTAGCAGCCAAATAAGGGTAAATAAATAATGTACACCCTGCTACTATTATAACGCAGAAGGCGAAGGTCTGAAGAAAATATTTGTTTCCTATCTACCCCCGGCTACTGAGATACTGCGAGCTGCATATTGAAGCGAGATAATTCAACGTATAACGTCTCCGTTTAGAAACATGAAACAGCCGCAAATATCATCAGCGCCGCATCGTCTTCACACGCAGACTATATTCAATTAATCTTCATGCATCCGACGACCATCTTCGAGCAAGTTTCTTCAACGCCGCAGTCGCTTCTTCCGAGTTCTTCTTGCTGTTCCGGAGATGTGTTCCGCGCCGTCGCCGCCCGCCGAGTGTGCGCGCGCGCTGTCCTGCGCGCTTTTATAAGACCGTCCGGCGGAGCATCTGGGAGAGGCCGCACACGAATCTTCACGACCGCCCGGCGACCGGCCCATCGTCGGTTAGAGCGCGACAGAACTATTATGCGTTTCGTCTGTTATTAACGATGTGCATAATGTTTTAATAATATTATTATTATTTTAATCTCATTGGACAAAATTTATGTATTATAATTGGTTAAGAAAATAAAATTAATTGCTATTGGTCAATTGTAAGTTTAGCCAGGCATATAAATATAGGCAGGGGTGCTCAAATAAACCATTCCTATTCGCTTGCACATAGAATGCAATCAAGACCAGCAGTTTCATTTCTCAACCTTCTGAGCATCATTCTTATTGGAGTCTGTTAATGGTGGACCCCTACACCACCATTACAGTGGTGACCCCTGAACGAGCACCGAGGAGGAAGACCCTGTCTGAACACGAGGAGGAAGACCCCTGAACGAGCACCGACGAGGAAGACCCCGCTACGAGCACCGCGTACTAAATCTCTGCAAGGAAAATATCAAGAAGGAAGATCCACGCGTTAGAAACCCTATCAAGAGCATCGAAGGACTTCAGTATATAAAATCAGTGTAATCTAGTTTTCATCATGGATCGAGAGCTCATTCTTCAAGAACTCCAGAAGCTTACAGCCGACGTCGCAGCACTGAAGGCTACCTGGCGTGAATGTAACAAGCTACAGCCTATTCAGCGCAATCAGCAATCACGAAGACCGTCCGTTCATCACGACCGTCCTGCAAATGGTAGTCGGAAGAATGCAAAAACAAGGTCTACCCACTGCTACTTCCATCGACGTTTCGGTTCCGAAGCAAGAAGATGCACAACGCCGTGTACATTCAAAAATAAAAATACGAAGACTGAAAACACCACCGAGCCCAGTACACTTGATGCATCAGAGTACAGCGTAACAGAAAAGTCCTACCGCCTTTTTGTCACCGATAAAAAAAGCAAGCTCACCTTCCTTATCGACACCGGAGCGAATATCTCAGTATTACCGCCGAGACAAGGACAGAAGATGAAGCCACTGGAATTTCAACTCTACGCCGCAAACAATACGACCATTCCGACATATGGAGAAAAATCAATGGAACTAGATTTAAATCTACGCCGACCATTCAAGTGGAGATTTATCATCGCTAAAGTCAGTAAACCAATCATCGGTGCTGATTTTCTTCAACATCACCAGTTGATCGTCGACATCAAAAATAGAAGACTCATCGATGGGAAAACCAATCTTGCATCTCAGTCTTTCGTCCAAGCAACCAATCTACCCACAATAAGAAGCATAGATGTTCAACAATCATATCACAAGATCCTTGAAGAATATCCTGGAATCACAAGAATAACATCAATGAAATTAACACCGAAGCACGACGTTGAACATTTTATCGAAACCAATGGACCACCACTTCACTGCCGTGCACGTCCAATCGCACCACACCGATACGAGCGAGTTCGAAAGGAATTCGAAAACATGATCGAGCAAGGAATATGCCGCCCAAGCAAAAGCCCTTGGTCGTCACCACTTCACGTCGTACCGAAGAAGAATGGAGAATTACGAGTTTGTGGAGACTACAGGAGACTGAACTCTATTACCACTCCTGACCGCTACCCAATACCGCGAGTCAAGGACTTCACTCATCAACTGTCAAACAAGACTATATTCTCCACCATCGATCTCAACCGAGCTTACCAACAAATAAAAGTACGTGATGAAGACATAGAGAAGACAGCAATAATTACACCAATGGGATTATTCGAATTTCCAAGAATGACACCAGGACTGAAGAACGCTGGTCAAACCTTTCAAAGATTCATACACGAAGTACTTCATGGACTCGATTTCGTTTTCGCATTCATCGATGATCTCCTTGTTGCAAGCCCTGATGAAGAAACGCACGAAACACATTTACGCACCGTGCTACAGAGGTTAGAAGAAAATGGAATCACAATCAACCCTTCGAAATGCATATTTGGAAAACAAGAAGTTCAATTTCTTGGTTTCACCGTCAGTAAGGAAGGAATCAAACCGCCTACTGAAAAGGTCAGAGCAATCGTCGATTATGCGAAACCAAAAACAATCGAAGAACTAAGAAGATTTCTTGGAATGATAAATTTCTACAGAGATCACATACCTAAAGCCGCTGAAATTCAAGCACCACTTCACGCCTACCTTCACAACACGAAGAAAAAAGATAAAACGTCAATCGAATGGAACAACGAAGCCACGAAGGCATTTGAAGCTTGTAAAGTTGCGATACAAAATGCAGCTTTACTCGCTCACCCATCGCACGAAGCAACCCTTGCTATCTTCAGCGACGCGTCCGATTTGACAGCGGGAGCTGTACTACAACAATATATCAATGGGAAATGGCAACCACTTGGCTACTTTTCGAAGAAATTCTCCGATACTCAACGTAACTACAGTGCATTCGACAGAGAGCTACTCGCTATCTATATGGCTATCAAACACTTCAGAAAAACGTTCGAGGGTCGAAACCTGATCGTTTTTACCGACCACAAGCCATTAACATATGTACTTCAGAAGAAACCATCACCATCGGAAACACCACGAAGAGCAAGACAACTCATTTTCATCAGTGAATTCACGACCGACATACGTCACATCAGTGGGAAGGACAACATAGTCGCCGACGCACTCAGTCGCATACCAATCGACAGTGTAACGTGTCCTACATCAATCGACTATCGCAAGATCGCCGAAGCGCAAGACAGAGATAGCGACAACATTAAGAAACTATCGAAGCAAAGTAACTTGTCCATCAAGCAAGTTACAATACCAATGACTCATCTACCTATCTACTGTGAAGCCTCAACGTCAACCATGCGACCATACCTATCAGAAGAATGTCGTCGCGAAGTCTTCAACGCACTACACTACATAAGTCATCCAGGTGTTAAAACAACAAGAAAACTCATAACTGAAAAATTCTTTTGGCCTTCAATGCAAGTGGATGTTGGAAACTGGGCGAAGCAATGCATTCAATGTCAAAAATGCAAAGTACATAGGCATACATCAAGCAGCCTAGCTTCATTTCCACCTACGGAGAGATTTGAACACCTGCACGTTGACATCGTTGGACCATTACCTATGTCACCGCAAGGACATCGATATCTCGTAACAATGATCGACAGAACAACAAGATGGCCAGAAGCAATTCCCGCCGATGATATTTCAGCTGAATCCATCGCGAAAATAATCTATGAAAATTGGATTGCTCGTTTTGGATCACCTAAAACCATCACAACGGATCAAGGAAGAAATTTCGAAAGCAACCTATTTCTCAAACTCCTTCAAACAATGGGTATACAGAAAACACGCACAACGGCATACCATCCGCAAGCAAACGGAATAGTTGAACGATGGCATCGTACATTGAAGACCGCACTCAAAACTCGTTTATCTCAACATACAAAGTGGATTGATGAGCTACCTACAGTGCTATTGGGACTACGAGCAACACCGCGTGCAGACACTAGTCTTAGCGCCGCTCAGTTAACTTACGGCCACAGCATAAGACTACCGTGTGACTTCTTCACTTCAACATCGTCAAACAATCAAGAAATGAATTACGATTTTGTAACTCAACTACAAGAATCGATAAACAATGTCTTATCGTCGCAACGCATATCATCACATGAAAACAAGAAATCTATATTCATTCATCAAGATTTGAAAACATGCAAACAAGTCTTCGTAAGAAACGACGCGGTGAAAAAACAATTTCAACCTACCTACGATGGACCTTATAAAGTCTTAGAGCGAGATAGCAAGACTTTTAAATTACAAATACCCGGAAGGAAATCTACTGTAATATCAATCGATCGACTAAAGCCTGCCTATATTATTGACGAGGATACCTTAAAGGACTCATCATCATCATTATCATCTCAACCACCAGCGAGGAAGATTGAAAACCCATCATCTACAACATCAACCCATATCAAACCTATATTGAAAACTACAAGACATGGGCGAGTCGTCAAGCCTCCGGTACGCTTTCGCTAGGGGGAGAGTGATGTAGCAGCCAAATAAGGGTAAATAAATAATGTACACCCTGCTACTATTATAACGCAGAAGGCGAAGGTCTGAAGAAAATATTTGTTTCCTATCTACCCCCGGCTACTGAGATACTGCGAGCTGCATATTGAAGCGAGATAATTCAACGTATAACGTCTCCGTTTAGAAACATGAAACAGCCGCAAATATCATCAGCGCCGCATCGTCTTCACACGCAGACTATATTCAATTAATCTTCATGCATCCGACGACCATCTTCGAGCAAGTTTCTTCAACGCCGCAGTCGCTTCTTCCGAGTTCTTCTTGCTGTTCCGGAGATGTGTTCCGCGCCGTCGCCGCCCGCCGAGTGTGCGCGCGCGCTGTCCTGCGCGCTTTTATAAGACCGTCCGGCGGAGCATCTGGGAGAGGCCGCACACGAATCTTCACGACCGCCCGGCGACCGGCCCATCGTCGGTTAGAGCGCGACAGAACTATTATGCGTTTCGTCTGTTATTAACGATGTGCATAATGTTTTAATAATATTATTATTATTTTAATCTCATTGGACAAAATTTATGTATTATAATTGGTTAAGAAAATAAAATTAATTGCTATTGGTCAATTGTAAGTTTAGCCAGGCATATAAATATAGGCAGGGGTGCTCAAATAAACCATTCCTATTCGCTTGCACATAGAATGCAATCAAGACCAGCAGTTTCATTTCTCAACCTTCTGAGCATCATTCTTATTGGAGTCTGTTAATGGTGGACCCCTACACCACCATTACAATCAGTAAAATATTATTTTATCGATTGTTGAATAAAATGCCATAACAATGGTTTCCTCTGGGAATTATTTCGATACACTATTTCTGTGTGTGTCGCTATAAATAATAGCTTGGGAGGCAAGAGGAGGCGTGTGACGTCATCGGTAACGGATTTAGCGGATCCAAACTCGTAATTTAGCTGTTTATATATCTTTCGCTCCAGAATCCACAGATTACACAATTCCATAGAACTGCCCGGATTAATTTAAAATTTAGTGTTATGGCTCATTTTAAATACTTGACATGAAACTTAGGTACCACCTATGCTTATGTACCCACTTATCTATCTTTTAGTTACATTGATTTAATTTGAATACTTTTGTTTTGTAAACAGACATTATTAATATCTTGGCTATCTCTCCCTTCAGTGTAGCGACTGAGGATCGTGATTCTGACACGAACCTTTTCCAACAGCTTGTCTCCATTCATGGCGATCCTGGCGAGCAGCACCGTGTGTAATATTACACGAACCATTTGGAGCCACTTTTGACCCTCTCATATATCAAAACCTATTCTACATAAACCGGTCAAGTTTGGTTCATTTATTCAGACTTGCGAAATATATATGTGCTCCAAATTTCATAAACACACCTCAAACGGTTATTTAGATATTAACGTCCAAAAATCGTTATTTTTGTCACTGACTGACCTATAGATCAAAACTCTAACCCAGTTCCAGATGACCTAGAAACTTGATATTTGGTGGATAAAGGAAAAAATCTAAAAACTGAAAATTATTGATAATTAGTGAAACTAGTGAATTAGCGGCTCCAATGTATAGAGTAATTTTACAAATAACAATAGATACATTCATTATCTATTAACACTTATAATTTCTAAAAAGTAATGCTATCTCATCAAAAACATAAATGTAAAATGAGAGCCAATAAAAAAAAAGAATTGAGATCTAAATGGGTGCCAAGTTCTGTGTAGAAAAATTTTAGTCACAAGAACATGTAATTCAAGCTTTACATTTGACTTGGCTAGTGTTCATTAGTTAGGAACCAACAAACCAAATTTTAGAAAAGTAACATAGATATTACATCAAACTTACTGTCTTAACAATTATAATATAGCCTAGGTAGGAACGTGAAAACTAACCAAGTCAAATGTAGAGCTTGAATTACATGTTCTTGTGAGTAAAACTTTAGGCTTTTCTACACAGAACTTGGCACCCATTTAGATCTCAATTTTTTTTTGAAATTGGCTCTCATTTCACATTTATGTTTATGATGAGATTTAATTTAATTCGATAGATAGCTGAAAAGGTCAAATACCTCAGATTACGTTATCGGAAGCAGATAAGACAAGCCTTACTGATATGATATGTTTTAATTGAGGGTTTAGTTGGTGTTTTATTACACCGCATATTACCGAAAGCATGTTATACAGATAGTGGAGTAGATGTTTGTCATGTAGTAAAATTGTAGTAATTATATTCACAAAATCAAGTTCTTTTCTTCCAAGACTATACATATCAACAGTTGTGATTGTAAAAAGTACAAAAAATACTTTATAGTTACTAAAATTTATCCATGAGTTAATCTAAAATTTCCGCAACATTATTTTAAAAACAGCTAAAATTATTCATTAGGTTATTAATATGTTATAATCTATGTTGTATGATGTATATAATTTGTTATAATTTAATGGCTCACTACTGGGCACGGGTCTCTCCTCTTGAGGAGGCCTAGAGCATAATCCACCACGTTGCTCCAGTGCGGATTGGTGGAGTCTGATATTTACATACATGTTTTAAAACCATCTGTTGACAACTTTTTATGTTAATTCCTATTTTATTTATTTTAAATGGATTTGGAATAATGAAAACTTTTACGAGACGCTTTATTTTATTTTTATTTATTCAATAATAACCCATTTGTTTGCATTACCTAATCATGTTCATTGATTAAGATAAAAGATAAATAATAAGATATTGCAATATTTTTTAATATCTCATTGAGACAGACTGGATAGGTATTTCAGATAAGATAATTTAATAATTTTATACTGTGTAGTGACGTAACATAATAATGTAAATTTTCTCATCATCGATAGTGATTGAACACAAATCTTAAAACAATAGCAGTAACTAAGCACGATAAACTAAACGCCTTGACATCGGACATCCGATACCACCGCGAGCGGGCGGAGACTGGCCACTGGCGACCGTGGCGCGCCGTAGCGACCGGCGACCACAGGATTGAATCACATACGATACAACTACAATTACGAAATATTCATATACTTCCTGCATAGCGTGTTACAACGGAAAATATTGATCAATCGTTAATAACATAAAAAGTAAGACTGAGAAGATTGAACTAATAATTTTTCCGAAAAAAAATCCCAAAAAAGACAACGAGTAACTTTTTAGACTTTTAGAGGATTCGAGATCGGTCACAGTGATGCATCATGCAAGTTAGGGCAGGTCTATGCCCAGCTGCAGCTGAACTAATCATGGGTGGATGAAATTACAAAACAATTTTCGTGGCGCTGCCTGGTGAATGTTGGACGAAGCATTAATCCCAACGGTACAGATGCAGAGATTTTTACCACTAGCTTGCTACTTCTCTTCTTGAATGAGGAGTAAAATGCTTTTTACGTGATTCGATTGGTGGCGTAGAACTCGTAGAGTCCGTTTACAAGGTTGTCCATTAGCATATTCGTAGAAAACTTTTCCAAAGGTATTTTACATAATCTTGTAAAAATGCTCAATTATGAAAATATAAATGCTTTCAATATCAAAGAAAATAATACAGCGCCGAAATTGAAAACAATTGAGCTATGCACCGCGTATTCTGTGCGAGCCGTGGTCTATGTCAAAGTTTTTGCATGCAAACGCACGTGAGACGCCGCGGCCGCCGTCGACGATACGGCGGGTGTACACTGTACACGGCCGGGCACTGAGCTGCCAGTAGTGCCGGTGTGTGTGCTGTGGCCAGGCTGACAGTCTCCGCGCGACCTCAGAGCTTATCACGACGCGACGTGCGACCAATCCACTCTATTAAAAACCAATCATTATAACATTCAAACGTTACGTTAACGCTGTAACAGCGTCGAGGAAAAAACCGGGATATTCAGCCGTTTCATTATCGCGCAGTTAAAGTTCGCGCGCTAATTGCAGTGAATTACTCGTCCAGTGCCGAAATATCTCAGCAGTCGATATTCCGTGAATCGTATGGTGTACGGTGATGTAATTGTGAGCCGTGTCGGTTAATGGTGGCTTTGTTTGCCGGTCGAACGACCTGTGCGATCCAAACACTGCTTTCTCGGAAGAAATCGAGAGTGTCACACTGACACCATAAGGCGCGACCCGCTCGCTGGCTCGGTATGTTTGTCATTTTTATTTTTGTTCTGCAACTGCATGCTTTTTTAATAATAAATTCAGTTATCATGATTCTCATAAGTGATGCTTAGGCGTTTCGAAGTGTGTGTGGCCGTTCGCCAAAATTTATTATTACCTCAGCTGAAGGAATTTCAATTTTACGCTTGTATGTACTCGTACGTTAAATGAGGAGTTATTTTTATTCGGCGCTGTTACTGAAGGGCAAAAGCCGAAATTTCCAAGACATCGCATTTTACAGCAATTTTATATGAATAAACAGCTCTTGCGTTGAAACAAGATTTAAGGTCAACAACATTGATTATGTCATTATTATGGCAACATTGACATTTAGCAAAAACACCAATATTCGAGCGTCGAAAATATCTACGTGAGCTTTCCTTTCATTGTCCATCCGGGAATTTGAATTTCTTAACAATACTTATAAGCATTTTACTACTACTATTTTAAACGTATTTACTTTTCGTGTTATGCTTATACTCTTGTTCAACCAAGTGTAAACAACACATGGATCGTAAAACGACTGCCTCGTACTATTTTTAACTTTTAGTGTTCTAAAGATAATGCGAAATTCTACATAGTACCTATCTACCTATGTATGCTACTAAGTTTATACCAACAACACCATGTGCCATCTGTTATAAGCCGCTACGTCTTCACTAGTTCCTATACTGCTTAAGAATGAATTAACTACATTTCTGTGCAACGCGGTTAGAAAATATTATTCGACAAAACAACGAGGTCGATTCGTCATTTATTATTTATTAGTCATCACTGATCACGTCAATATCAGTCAGCGCTCAGGCATGACATCTCATGTAAATTCATAATAAGGCTTCTATGTTACAGCCGCGAGGCTCCAAAATAATGGCATCGACCTTTAGCTCGTACTCGAAAACATGGTACCATCACAATGACTCATTATATGTAACTACTTTTTGATGTCAGAAAAAAGCCAACAATTGGACAGGATTAACACATGATACTAAAAATAATATGGAAACTATGCAAACTATGGAATGGACTTCCTTCTGAGGTATTACCGAAGCGGTATGACATGGGGTTCTTCAAAAAAGGTGTAAAAAGAGTTCTCCTTCAGGGCCGGCGTTGCATTGGCGATTCCTCTGGTATTGTTCATGTCCATAGGCGACGGTGACCACTTACCATCAGGTGGGCCGTATGCTTTTTCATCTGCCCTGCAGGCTATATAAAAAAATATATTGTGGAAAAGACGGTAATGTATCACGTCAAGTAAGTGGCCGACACTCGAGCTTATAACGCTTAAAAGTTAAAAAGTTATCAAGAAGGAAGTGGCAAGCCAAGCAACTAACTCTACAAGACCTGACTCTACAATCCTACTATTGATCAAAAAGTATAACTTGGTCGTTTCATATAACTTTGCATGTTAATTATGTTACATTCAATTTCTTTACTCATTTGTTCTCTTCTTTCGCCATTCTTCTCCATAACTTGAAGAATTTTTCCGACATGGTGGTAGAATAATAAAAATAATGTTTCAGTGACGCCTATAATCATGTGATTACATATATAGATAATTTTTGAATATAACTCGAATACTTCCCTGAATGCTGTTATAAATCTGGGAATAACTCCCCATACGGTGTGTGGCGTTGTCCTTAGGCCGTCTGTATGAAATATTAAATATTCTTTAGGCTGTGGTATTGGTAATATTGGTGTGTAGGTAGCTTTAGTGCTGGTACCCAGAATGTTTTGAGTTCCAAATGACGTAATACATTCGGCCTCCGCGCATGTTCGTGCGTTTCAATATCTGTCGATCGCTGCATGGGATTTTAATTCGTATCGTTTATACACTTAAATCCCATGTTGCCGTATCTGAGAAGGTTAACTAAACATGTTCTCGTATGAGTTATCTCACTCACAGGGACCTGTTTTGCTGTTATGTATTCCGTGTACCACAAAGTTGTAGCTAACAGTGTACTCTGTTATTATGATTATTATATGTTATTATATGTAATAATATTTAGATTGTAAAGTGTTATGTGTGTATTCATGGTTGTTTTTTTGTGGTTCCTAAATGAGTTGTGATTGAAGGTTGTGATTTTGGTTTCCGTATCGAAATTGTCGTCATTTTTGTTAAGAAACTTTATTTTGTTATTTTCTGAATCATCAGATTCATATTATTCATGTACATTGATTTGATTTATCATTCCGTTACGGGTGCTTTGGGGTGAAACACTCCTGCGCCAGGCCCGGCCGCCCGGCCGCCCGGCCGTGCTCCCGGAAGCATGCCCTACTCGAAGCTGAATCCTGTAACTTCGAAGTGCTTGGAGAAGAGTATTCTCTTCATACTATGTGACTTGTATGTCAAGCTCACCAGTGAATCAGAGATATCAAGTGAGGTTTGAGAACAGACCATTTCGAGAAATTCGACTCGTTCATGGCATTTATCTCACTATATGTAAAGTATAAGGTGGCCATATTAAAATTCAAGCGAGATAATTTAAATCAATTAATCCTCGTATTCCGGTTTTCAAATGCCGATCATCGAAGGACAGTTATAATTCGATAAGATCACATTATATTTATCCCAAAATTACAGCATCACCAATAGTATATTTTATTTTCAGGAATACTTGAGCTTTCTGTTTATTTAAATCACACAGATAACTTGCGCCATTTGAAAATAATTGGTCAGTATCTAAACCCGCCCAACAACACGTAGCTGTGAAATAAAATCAAAATTATCTGTTGCTGTGATTAATGTGCTCCGGAATTATCACTTACGAAATAAATATTCAAATGAAAATATATATCTCGATCTCGAGTACCCTAACACAGGAAATATTAATTATCTTTATGTATGTACTTTCTAGCCTGGATTCGATTTGGTATCCCATTTCATTTAGGTATCTCAATATTTTTTTCACCGACTCCATAATACGAGAAGTTGCAACTTGTTTCATGATAAGAACTATTAGGTACCAACATAAAACGAGGATAAGATAATACGATTTTTAAAATTTTTCACATGCAAATGTGTTAAAGTTGCTCATTAATCAATCCCACTCGATGTAGAGTAAACGGGCAGGAATATTATAATTCAGTTAATTTTTGATGCAGAAGTAGTTACAAATTCGATTCCATACAACTTTCATAGCCGGCTCCCTCGACAGGTTGAAAATAAATCCGACTCCATTTGCATAGCTGTTTCTGGAAATATCTCTCTTGCTAATCGGGCAAATCGATCTAGGTTTATTTTTATAGATACAGTTTGTCTCCCGTACTAATCGAAACTAAACCGTTTTTTAACCGACTTCAAAAAAAGGAGGAGGTTCTCAATTCGACTGTATTTTTTTTTAATGTTCGTTACCTCAGAACTTTGGACTGGGCGAACCGATTTTGATGATTCTTTTTTTAATCGAAAGCTGGTGGAAATCTGACAATGGCATCCATGATAAAACCATGTAAGTCTTAAATTTGTATTAAGTAAGCGCGACAAATGGACGAATAACTCAATATCACGGCAACCGATTTCAATGGTTCTTTTTTTAATCGAAAGCAGGTGCTTGTCACGTAATCCCACATAAATTTGAACGAGATCTGACAAGTAGTTTTAGATTAACTTTGAAGTCGGTTATTTTTAGGGTTCCGTAGCCGAATGGCAAAAAACGGAACCCTTATGGATTCGTCATGTCTGTCTGTCTGTCTGTCTGTCTGTCTGTCTGTCTGTCTGTCCGTCCATATGTCACAGCCACTTTTTTCCAAAACTATAAGAGCTATACCATTGAAACTTGGTAAGTAGATGTATTCTGTGAACCGCATTTAGATTTTCATACAAAAATAGAAATGAACAATAAATTTTGGGGGTTCCCCATACTTAGAACTGAAACTCAAAAATGTTTTTTTCATCAAACCCATACGTGTGGGGTATCTATGGATAGGTCTTCAAAAATGATATTGAGGTTTCTAATATCATTTTTTTCTAAACTGAATAGTTTGCGCGAGAGACACTTCCAAAGTGGTAAAATGTGTGTCCCCCCCCCTGTAACTTCTAAAATAAGAGAATGATAAAACTAAAAAAAATATATGATGTACATTACCATGCAAACTTCCAACGAAAATTGGTTTGAATGAGATCTAGTAAGTAGTTTTTTTTTAATACGTCATAAATCGTAAACCGCAAAAAACATTGATCAAAGTTACAACAACTACAAAAACTTTTATATTATGTTACTTGCTGCTACGGAACCCTACATGGGCGAGTCCGACTCGCACTTGGCCGCTTTTTTGTTAGTAAAATTTAGATTATTGTTTCAGTCACTCGCATAGGGATAGACAGAAAATATATTTTGTTTGTGTTTACAGATAATAAAATAAATATAAATGATATCCAAAGTTTTATTTCCCTGTTAGATATTTTTTATAAGCCTTAGTTAGGTCTTATATTGAACCTAAATCATTTGCGTTATTATTGTCCGTAACAGTACATAATAATGTGTGCTAGAAATAGACACTGAAGAATGTTCCCATCAGAACGGGTTCGTGGCTTGAGGCTGTCGTAGGAGAAGGTTGACCGTTGATTGGCACTTCCATCTGTACAAACCACGCGCAAAAATCTTAATTACGTTTTGCGAGAAGTACGGTACTTTATGGATAACTTGGATGAGTTTTGCGGAGGAATTTAAATTTTACATGTGAGCGGGTCCCTTGTTCCCTGTAGGCTGGCCACAGACGCGCGTTATTGATGTGTTTGGCTAGCGCTCTTACACACGAACAGCACGTTGCAGTCGACAGAGGCATCAGGCAACTGCAACCGTCGACGCGTGCAGTTGGCGTGCAGTTGGCCGCAGTCGAACTGCTGTCGGCGTGCAGTTGGCCTGCTGTCGGCTTGCTGTCGGCTTGCTGTCGGCGTGTCGACTGCAAGCGTCGACGGTTGCAGTTGCCTCTGTCGACTGCAACGTGCTGTTCGTGTGTAAGAGCGCTTATTACAGAATGTAGGACTCCATAATCGATGTTGTTGATGTTGGTCGCTTACTATCTGCTCGTTTTTATTATGCCATTGATTTACCAAAGAAGTGTGTGTGATTAAATTGTTATGAAGTTTATATTTTTACCGAAATTCAGATGATAAGAAACAATTAAAGTCAAGAAGTACAAAATAAACTCGGCATATCGTGCGCAAGCGCAGCATCGGGTATCGGATATTCTGACGGAAAGGAAAATGGATGTAAAATATTGAACTCGTGAATTTATGTCTCGAAGCCGTGTAAGCTCTCAAGATGCACGATTTTTTATATGATCATGGTTCTAGCTTATTTATATAAATAAATCTAAGGATCACTTCTCACAGGATTTACAGTCTTTCTTTATATTAATAATATTAGTATAGAATAGAGTATAGTTAACGAGAAAGTAATATGTCCCTACATAAGTACACACATATTGAAATATTTTGGATCATAGAAGGTACACGTTTATCGCCTAATCTCAAGGTTATGTTTACATGGAAACCGAATAAACCTTGAGTCTCGTTTACAAACGGATAACTTTGATAGTGTAACTTATAGCGACTTATGTCGAAAAAAATATAATTGTGTCGTAAAAAGAAAAATTGCCTTCTCTAATATGCAGCTTAAGAGTAGCAGTTTGCCAAGAACAGTAGACCTTTCAATAATCAACATAATTTTGTTGAGAAGCCGTCCGAGTTTTTCAAATTAGTCTCTTAGTGCGAGAGCGCTGAGCATTCATCTAGAACTCTAGTACATAGGTATCTCTCTCATAATGACGGTAGCCCATCTGAATTACATGTTTGCACCTTTCATTTTTCCGAAGACAACATAGTTTTATTTTTAGCAACAAGAGAGCTGATTATAGGACAGTGACAAAACAAAATAATAAGACAAAAATATAGTTCGGATATTCCGCACGGTGGCGCGGTGGCGCGGTCGCGCGACATCATAGTAAATCAAAACTGCTGATCATTGCCAGTCTCGATAACTAAGAGCCATGAAAACTCAATCTGCATTTTCGCGGTTGCACTTCACTAGTTGCAATCAAGTGAATCAAGTGGTCGAGGGAGGCCGCGAAATGTCTCATAATCACTTGATAAATGGCTAAGTGTTTACGTTTCATGGTCCGGTATTATAGGGGTCACTGACGGTCGGGTGTATGTAACTATGTAGCATTATGAGATTAGAGGCATGAGATAACCAAAGCGATGAAGCAATTAAATTATATAAATTTAGTAGTATTAAGTGTGCCTCATATGTATGTACTTTTATATCTTTTTTTTTAATACATTTTTTGTGTTAACAGAATAAATCATGTTCATTTTATATGTACTATCGAAAAGCGCAAGACCAAGATCTCAAAAATAATTAGATTTTAGATTTTTTGATGCTTCTGAAATCTGTAAAAATTAAACACTTTTTTTTCGTAACACTGCACAATGGACAAACGATATTAGGTTCATGAGGGCTTTATAGATTGTACATATCAGCATGTCATACAAATAGTAAATCATAATAGCTTAAATAAAAAAAATCATGGAAGGCGTCAGATCTGCCAACACCCTTTATAGTGAAGAACCTTTTTAATTTTTTGCCGTTGAACATTCCCGCTTCGAGAGGGCTTTAACTCTGAAGTCTATTTGACCTAAAAAGTTGACCTATTAAGTAGGGGTTACCGGCTACCGTGAACTATGTAATACATGCTATTTGTGGTCTATACCTGACACCATCCCTTATTATCTATCTCTCTATCTCTGTCGTTATCCTTTGGTAAAAATGTATCTACATATATTTTTTTATTTTCAACGCAATTATAAATAGACACATTGGCGAGTGGTGACGTATAGATAGGTCTTTTGAATCGGTCCTGACCATAACTTGAATTGTCGTAATAATATAATAATAATAATAATAATAATATATGTACTTTCGTGAATTCTCGTGACATACAAAAATGTGTACCAAGTTACACGGTGAACAATTTTAAAGAAGCACTTTCAGATACGCTGATGTTGCTCCTCTGCGTAGCCTAAAGGTAGACAGAGTATGCTCAAAGCAAGTCCGCCTTATTTTAATAAAATGTTCAGAAATAAATAGATAGGCCCGCAGCTTTCCCCGCGATGTCGTCCTTCACTGAAGCATAGTGATTAATTAAATCCTTAGAATACATTAAAGCTAGTGGTTAAGGTATTCGGATGATGAAGTGGCTAATTAGTTTAGAAAGCCGACCCGGTTGCAGCGAGCAGGTGTGTCCTTTTTGTGTCTTATTTGCATCTATCTTTAACAACTTGTGGTGGCATACATTGAAGGGCTTGGCAGTTTTCCTCTGTATATTCGCATATTTTGCATGTATTTATAGTAATATTAGATCTTGTAGTCCTTGGTAGTGCTTAATCAAGGTGATTGCTAGTTTGTATTTTAGAAATTTAATACATAAGGAGATCGCCGAAATTGGGCCTACTTCATTGTTCGTTACAGTAACAGAAACCATAATACCTCCAAAAAAAATACATTTTTGCCTGATTGTATATAACAAAGAATACTATAAAGTTACAATTTTAATGTGTTTTAAAAGTAATGAAAGTTAAAAATGAGTTTATATGAATGAACAATTTCAACGATCGATTTTTACAATTAGTTGCTCCCAATAATAATAGTATTATCACTCGCCAATAGATGTCAGGAAGAGTCAATGATATTGTAGCAGTTTTTCACTGCCTGAAAACAAGGATAAAACGACATTTTCTAAAAATGAATCCTAGATCCTAAAAAATATGACTGAATGATGAATTGCCTTAATTATGGAATTGCAACCCAGAGGTAGGTGCTCTGCAGTAACCATATTTAACCATTAGTACTATTATTTCTCTTCAACTCCGTAGAATTTTTTAAAACTTGTTTGAGTTAATGGAATATAATACATTTATGTATTAAATAAAATAACGTTAGAATGTCCATAGGTGTATGGGATTTTGGCGATATCCTTTAACGAATTAAACGTTAAATTATTAAAAATTGAAAAAAAAATCGTTTATATGCTGTTCACGAACGTATTATTATTATTTTACCTTTATTATTAATTATATTACCATTATATTATTATTATATTAGTTAAGTAATAACATAGGTTATAGGTTTTATAATACTAACAAATATGAGTCTTTGTTACTTGAAATAAAAATATTATTATTATTATTATTATTATTATTATTATTATTATTATTATTATTATTATTAGTTTACCTGATAATTTGTATCATCCGGATTTCAGTAATTTACTTGTTTGCAAACGGCCTACTACAGCTTCTTACAGAGGACGGGTCTCACCTTGTAATTCCGGAGACCAAGAGCAAGTATTAAAGTTATAGTCATTTGATTTTCTAAAACAATAAGGATATAAAGGATACTAAGTGAGTTATTGCTCCTATTTATATCCGACTGGTCGCCGTTGAAATCAAATTCAAAGGCTAGTATTATAGCTTTATTATTGAAGTGTCACTTGGTTCAGATTTTACACGCACCTCTATTATTTTATTTGTGTTTTAAATGTCTCCTCTGGTGTATCCCGGCCGGTATAAATGACAAAACTGCACGCTATCAGTCGATAGACGTCGTTACTCATCGCATAACATATTTCGTATGACATTGTATTGGAAGAATTCGTACAGTACATACTTCAATCAACTTCAGTATAAGTTGATGATGACGTCCTTTGAATCGTGTACGGAGTTACAAGGGTACTTCGGAAGTCCCAGCGGGTTGGAAGCTCGCCAACAATACCATCGCGAACTGTAGTGCTACGTTAACGTCGCCTGATGAATGATGTACGTGCCATGACACCATTGTGTTATGTTGGAGAGCCGGATCCCTGAAGGCTATTTGTATCAAGATGCTTTCGCTATCTGTCCACAGATGTCACTACTTGTTTCAAATGTTCTACTGCTGAAAATTGTTGTTGTGACTTGCTTTAAAATTAAAGAATAAAAGAAATAATAGGGATTAGAGACTCTGGATCTAGACTAGAGAAAGGAATTCTGGAGTCTTATTTATTTGTGTCAATTACTCCTCAAAGTCCACCAAAAAAAATGTTTTATTTTCAAATTATTTTCTTAAAGTTTTCAACTATTTAAAATATTGTCTGTAGTTTTTTTGGTCTTCTAATAAATACGTCATCTCAAAGTTTTGTATTAGAGTTTTAAACACCATAAAAAAAAAGTAAAATTTGTAAATAGTGAACCAAATATTTTTATAAATAAAAAAGTATTAATTAACTGTACATAAGTAACGGATGATAACAAATAATCTCACACAATAATTATCCTACGGCCCCCTGGTGAAACTGATCGCAACCGTTTGTGAGAACTGCAAGTATAAACTCTATGATGCGTCTAGTTCCAGCTATTCTACCATAGATGTCGCTGCCTGTCTTAAACGTTTCGAGCAAATATTAAAGAATCAGCAGAATGGATTATTTATTTACAAATAATGTCTATGTAAAATATTTTCAAAAAAGTTAAATCCAAAAGTCAACGTTCTATTGTAACATAAAAATAACCTCATTCGTGATTGAATGTAGGACCTCCTAGGAGTCCTAGGACTAAGCATGATGAGTATGAAGCTGTTCTTTTGTAATTAGGTTATCTATTCTGCGGTAAACGTTTGTAATATTGTAGTGTTTTATTGCTGATAGAGAAAGAACATACAACATTCACTCATTATGTCAGAAGTCAAAATTATATTGATATATATCTTATGTATTATGTTATATACGTATGCATTTGAATATATTTAGATATATGTAGAGCCTCTCGTATAAAAATTGAACTACCAGGTCTACTGGAAGAAATTTCATTTTAAAATAAGCAGTGCTTATGTACTACGGATATAAATGACGTTTTAATTTAAGTTTATTCGTGTACATGAATTTTTAAATAAATAAAATGTATACTGCGTCTTTTATGGGGGAAAGTGTACAATGCGAAGTAAAAATATCTTATTGCTATTGCCCTGTGTGGAAGAAGACAATCCATGTGACGTCATTTTGTAATTTCATGGCTACTGTAGTCGCACTCTGCTTTCCTATGAAAACAAACAACCTCGACCTTTTATCATTCGGCACATCCAACCTTATCGTGGTCAGGTGCGCTCAAGCAATCGTAGTAACTGTCAAAGCAAATTATGTTCTATTGCAAACAAATAAGGTCCAACATTTGAAGCGATTTTAGCGATTAGCTCCGGTTCCGCTGGGAAATGATCTCTATGACGTAGGAAATAAGGTTGTGTTGCTGCTCGGATTGCTCATCGCTTTGACCGTGACACTGAATCGAATGACGGAAGCCATTGCGAAGTAACAAATCACAGCTGACTACGCGCAATTTATTTGCGACGTTGCGATTGCGACTTTAATCTACTCTTAGGAATTGATGATCCTGTCGGCATCGAGCAAGCAACGCATTAGATCGGCAATTATGTTGTTCATTGATTAAACGACTTTAATAAAAGCGATTAATATTAATACCAATAATACCTTTAATCAATCTTATAAATAAATTAATAGAAAATCGCAAGTATTTTATTTTTAAGTTAATAGTATACAAGCAATTTACAAGCAAATAGGTCGTAACAACAGGAGTCGTTACTAATGCGTTGTAAATCATGAGAAAACTAAATCCCACGACAAAAACAATCACGCTGCACTCGTTACGCGCCGAACTCCTAAGTGCGAGTAAGCGCGCAATATACTATAGACACGTTTACCCCTAACTTTATCTCACAAATATTTTCTCAAAATTTAATGGACCGAAAATCATACAATCTTTAAATATTTATATAGTGGATCAATCGTACGTTCTGCAATTTTCTGAAAATGTAATCGTGTCGTGCGAGCGTTTAATACAATGGTTGATCATTTTATGTCGGACCACAGGCATCTGTTTCGTATTAAAAAGTAAACAAGTAATGAAGTATAAGTTTTTGCTCAAATTATCATAAAAATTTATTATAAAAACAATCATAATTAAATAAGCATTTATGGAATGTTGAAATGTTTATCATAGTATCGTATTCATTCAGTCGGAGTAAAAAGTTACAAATGTACAGACTACCGAAGTATGTAGATCGACCATTCATAATCAAATGTAAGTACTCCTACGTGCATTTATTGTACATACTACGTAATGTATAATTTTGCGTCTGCAGTTTCAATCTTCACGTGTCACATTGTTTTCTTTGTGCAAAAAATATTATGTAAATAACAGAAGTAAGCTGAGACACTTGAATGAATCATCCGTGGCTTAACGTGCCTTTTGAAGAATTAAAGCGTTGAAGACATTTTGTAGCGGTCTAAGTTTTGGTTGTGGTTTGAGGACGCACTTACCCCGTCGTCAAACCACAACGCGTCAAGCTATGCTTCAATAACACAATAGAGAGATAATATCAAACACAAACAGCCAATAGTTTGACTTAGGTAGTATGTTCGCATATTGCCGCGTAGCTATGTCATGTGTGTCGGAGGAAACCTCATAAGGAAGGGGCTGATTCTAAGCCGGTTTCAACGTAGGAAAACAGGCGGACGAGGTTTTCCACAATGTTCTGGTTTATTTACGAAAACTATTTACTGTGCACTAATGGAACAGATATTGGGAATAATTTATCTCTAAGGGTTGCACCAGCTAGTGTATGACCAATCCAGCAAGCAGCACAATGAATCCTAGCGCAGAGATTTGACTAACATGATTGTAAGGATTTATATTTATTAATACGTTTAACATTATAATCTTTTGAAACTCCATAATATCGCTGGTTCACATCCGGCTCGAAGGACCACAATTAATGTATGGTGTGTGTCAAATACATTCGGTTGAGAGTTGGAACAATGTGGTCGGTGTCATTATGTCAATGAGGTTAATTTGTCAATGAATTATTATTTAAAACGCTCGACCGAGCTACATATGTATATGCTGATGGTTATTGCAATTACTAATAATGCAATGAGATAAAATTCTGTATATAATAACAATATCATTTACGTGCTCGTACAGGTGTAATTTAGTAGTTTATAAATCAAATCAAATACAGAGATACAGTAGAGTAGCTGGACATGTTTGGTTCTACAATGTACTTGTAATACTAGAATAATTGAGAAGACCTAGTCATTGTGAACTACATTTAATGTGTAATTTCCAGCGCTGCATATTTTGACCTCATCGCTGTAATTCATTCGAACTTGACCGAATTATCACATTCCGTATGAAATAGGTTTGTTTGTACAACTTGCAGGTAGCTATTCCTTGAAATAATATTTGTTAATAGTTGACAAATGCTAATTGACCGCCACCGACATACACCGAAGTCCAGAAAAAAGTGGAAGACACGCTTATTATGACCTATCAATTCTTCATCTCTGCTAACTGCATCAAGAGGCATTCAATTTATTATTTACACCACCATTTTTTTATTTACACCAACCAGTGTAAATTATTTGAATGTTGAATTATTTGAATATTGAATTACCTGAATACTGAACTTGGAATTCGAACTTGCACACTTTAAATTATTTGCGGCAATTAGAAATTACAAGTTCCTTAAAAATGTAGAGTTATCCGTAAAGTTCTTGAAAATATACTACAAGGAAAATATTTTTTTCCAGTACACTACTCCGTACATTATTTTAGTTTGATTGGGATAATCTTATTAACTATCGTTAGCAGTATCAGTCGATTGGTAGAGGTCTATTCGAAATGAGTTATACGAGCTAGGCTGAAAGGCACTTAGTTCCAATAAAAATAAGACTTTCGACAGCCAAATGTCGATCATAAATAAGAATAGCCATAAAGTACTTTCTGATATTCTTTGACCATTGACCGGCCAATTAATTATTACGTGTCAAATTAACTTTAACGATTTATAACTCCTAATGGCGCATTGCTTTTTGGTGAAGAATGGTTTGTATTGGTAGTAAATAGTAATGAGCAGTTCGCGTGCGTAGCTTGGTGGCGCGGTGGCGCGGTGGCGAGGTTGTCTTGTGGCGACAGTAAGCAATATTTATTGGGGGAACCACAAACTATTTTTCAATCTGTTTTGAAAGTCCACGAAGACTAGTCGTACCTACTTTTGATTTGACGGCTGACTTATTTACGGCGAGTCATGAGCGATCCGCAGCGCGGTACATGACACCTGTATTTAAAGTAGGCCTCCAGCGTTGAGCTGAAGTTTGAAGAAGCTGATTGTTTTCAATTAAATTAAAACATCGTCCTGAAACATTGTCGTAATATGAAATTGCTACTATGCTATCCTTATTAGTATTATTATTTCTCCTATTATTATTTATCCATAGGGTTCGTCTGGATAGCTACCACCCTTGAGCATGAATCAGACGCCAAACGACTCGTCGTGTTCCGGCTGGGGGCTTGACAGCCAGTTCTTTCTTTCTTTTTCTTTTCTCTTTCTCGGCTGGCAACGTATCAGTGATGCCTTTGGTGTTGCTGATGTCCATGGGCGACGATAGCCACTTATCATCAGGTGGATCGTCAGCTCGTTTGCTGGCTATTGCCATAAAAGAAATGAAATTTTAAGAGATAATATCTATTGGAACATTCATTTATTGTTACTAGTACTTTATGTAAATCACGAAACGTAGTTGGATATCATTTAGTGTTTTATATACGTTCCATTCAACCCGATGCTTCGATGCATCAATTAGCACGTGATCATTGTACAAAGCGACTGTTTTCACTTTTGAACTGTTGTATATTATACAGTCTGGATCACATTTAGCCTCCTAGATAACGAAGTAGGAGAAATCGCCCGCAGTCACGCTTTTCCCCGGCTTCGGAGCCATAACCAGCGATCGTCCTTCGTGGGCGCTACCATTGTGAGGTGACGCGAGGTCCACGCTTAGAAATGTATTGATCGCATCAAAAATAGATACTAATCGGAGGGCGGCGTTACTGACACTCGAAAATTAGTAATGGAAGTTAATTCATTTAGAGATAAGTTAGTTACTTTACTCTTAGTGCTTTGCGGGTTCATTAGCACTTCACATTTATAATTAGGAAGTCATAGCTTTAACTTCTGCTGAATATAAAATTTGATCATATACTGATAGTGCATTCACCTAGCCTAATTGGAATATTTATGACTAAATAGTAAGAGCGTCCCGTCATAATAACTGTGCTCAATTTGACATCGAAGAGATACATCGTCGAAATAATAATCAGTAGAAATTAACATTTTATTTAGGAAGTGGCCACAGACGGAATATTAATCCATGTATTGGCCTTGATTCCCAAACGAGCGTCCCGATTTGGCGGCGGTGAGCTCACGCGCCGCGCCTCGCGCCCTGGCGACCACGGTAGACCGCGAGTGGCTCTGGAGCCGGTCGTACGACTCGCGGACTGCACCAGTCGGAGTGTCGGACGGCTCATTAGCGAGCTGCCGTGATCGTGCCGTGACTGAGCAATACGTCAGTCAGTCGTCAGCCAGCCAGCGCTCCCAGCGCCTCCGAGCCCGCGGTGCAGTTAGCGTTGCTAGTCGCGCGCTAGTTTCCGAACGCAAATCTGCCGCGCGCGCGAAACACAAAATTCCAAAAAAATAAACATTCGCAAGCTATGACAAAATGGGTGTCGTGAAAAATCAAAAGAGCAAAACAAAAATAAAAGCCGACGAAGTGAAAAAGAATGAAAAGAAAAACCTGGTGAACGGCAAGTCCAAGCGGGATGACGGGAAACCGAAAAAGGATGATACGAAAGTGAAAAAGAAAAAAAGAGTGTCGTGTTTACAGTGCTTCAAGTCGCCCGATGACGGTACTTGTTGATTTTTTTATTTGTTCCCGTGTATTTAGATTAATTGAAGAGTTATTGAGTTCGTTGAGACGTGTCAACTTGATCTGATCAACTGTTGTGTTCCTTGAGTGTAGTTGATATTAATGACACTCTTGGCCTATGGCTGTCGACCCTGTAAATCAAGTTGTGCTGACTGATGCCTGATGAGCCAAAAGTCTCAGCTTCGATTTCCGACCAGTGATTAACGCTATATATATTGTTTCTAGTCTTGGTCATTTGTGATCCCACAAGTATGTACCCTGTAACATAACACTATAGTGTAACTATATCGACGCTTGAAAGGCAAAATTTACCAAGCGACATGTTGGCCGATATTGAATTATATATATATCTATGTTTATGTACACCAATGCAAGTCCATATACAAAAAATATGCATATTTAAAAATCCACACGCGATTCCAGCGGGCGGAAATGAACCCGCTACACAAATAGAAGCGGGCGGTTGTTGTAATTGTCCACAATGGTGATTATGGCTTTATTTCCCGTTTTCATTGTAAAATGTCACACGATTGTCTCTTTTCAAGTGTTTTAAGATCAATTTTAGATGTCGTTTCGATTTACAGCAGGCGTTTAAGCTTAATAACTTGCGGAAAAATAGGCTCATTACTGTAATTTATTTTCCGTAGGTCTTAACTAAATAAAAACATAAAAGTGTGGTTTTATGAAATCACGATGGAAGTGAAACTTTAATTTAATTTCTAATGAATTTTTAATTTAATTTAAATTTGGGTATTAGATAGAGTACGGAATAATTAATACAATCATTTAGTTGATGGACGCATATTAAAAACTAAGAGCAATATTTATTTAAATCTCCATTATTAGTCTTACTCCAGGGTCGGCTGTAATGTGACATGCGATAGATGGACGAAAAATTTTGGGGCGATAGAATTAAAAGTTTCACTTTAGAATGCATGACACGGCTGGAAATGGGATTCCATCCGGAATAACCCAAGTCCACCACATTGTTTATACTCGTACCTTTGTCAAATTCCGCCTTTGAGTTCGAAACATTATTTAGACTTGTTTCCGTTTTTTATGAAGTGTCCCTTCATTTAATTGAAACATCATGTTCCTACGAGGACCTACAAATTTTAAAATATTGTTTTCGTCTTCGGAACTTTGATCACTGAATTGAATTTGATTTTGAATTCAATTTAAACCACTGTCATAATAGCACCTTCAGTAGATACTTAATCATACGATTATTACTAAAATATGATAACCTAGGCAGTCACGTAAACAAACCCCATAATATGTATTAAATTATAAATCATGTACAATGTAAAGTTATCCGATCACTAACAGACGCATCCACGACTTTGTATTATTAATTTCTTCTTATAATCATTATGTTTACAAACTTATTTTCGATCATAAAACCAAACACGTCCTTCCATTGGGCCTGGCCACTGACGCCGGCTACGCGGCTCCCATTTCCCAGCTACAAAGTATTTAGCAATATTACGCGCACAGAATTTTATATTACAAAACACAGTTTATTTCGGGGAATGCAATATTATTGAAGTGTGGAGTAATGTTTATGTTGCGTTTACGGTGCGTTGCGACTTGCGACTTGCTCTCGGCTCCCTACGGTATATCTGTCGTGTCGTGTCGTGTCGTGATGTGATCCAAGTTGTAGACATCGCTGAGGGTTGTGGTTTGTGACGCCATCGCGCCACAAGATGAAGATGTGAATTGACAACACTGTTACCGACATCGTATTGGAATACTGTTGTTTTGGTTCGATTAGTATAATATTATTATATTTATATTTCGAATCACGTATGGTAGGAAAGTATGAAATCAATTCTTAATTAAAATGCTTAGATGTTAAAAAAACTCGAAATCTCGTGAATCAATCAAAAATAATTTGTAACGTTGACCATTTCACAAATTTTCATAAAGCAGAAATCCAAAACATTAATTTTAGATTTTTAAAAACAAATCACTATTATTGTTACTATTGCTATTTATAATTTACGAATTTTCAAGGAAATTTAGAATTCAGTAATAAACTATGAAATTGAAGGTAAAATAATGTATTTAATTAGATCATGACAATAACAAACTAATACCTATAATCAATTGCATGCTTTTAAAAGTAAAATAAAGAAAAACCAATATTAACCGAATATTGTAGAGCTTGAAATACAAGAACTATTTCTAGATGCGCGTATAAGCAATGACCATCCAATATCCGGCCCTTGTATTTGCTACTGTTGTGAGATGAATGATGACGAAACAACACAATTCGGTAACCGAATACCACCGCATAAATTAATGTCGATGATTGAATGCAAACATTCGATCATAATCCCCGGAGCGGCGAGACCGACCGACCGACCCGCCGCGCCCTACATCTGTGTTGCTGTGTTTATGTCCCGGATAGCACAACTCTTTCGTAATGACCGGGCAGTTGCCAGATCGCCGGGATCTCTGGAGTTGAGCCGTCCTGGATTATCGCGGCTGTAATGTCAAAAAATGGACGTTCTAAATTAGCAATCGCTTTGTCGCGGTTCGTAGATCTTGATATTGTTATTTTATTTATTTTCAAGGATTTACAAACTGATGCACAGTATGTCTTAAATAAGAAATAATAACAGACACAAAAATAAAAAGAGCCAAAAAGTTTACTACATATTATAATCACAACCTTTGACCGCATGGTATACTTAGAGAGTAACCGTCAAAATGATAGTCCTAACTTGAAACAGGTCGCTGCGTGCGTTTCTAGTTTATAAATTTTGCTAATGATTAGGTGCAGAGCAGACGACGCTCTTTTTGTGCGATCGAGTGTGCGGACGCACAAATATCTATATGGCGCGCAGCCGCACTTTTTTGCGCGTCGTATGCGTTACTGCATATAATTGCAAAGGTTCTATTTTCACAGACTTAAAAGTGCGTCACGGACAGTGTGCCGTCTGCGCTGCACCTTAAGAATTCAGCATGCAGATGGTATGAGCAACCCAAGACAGAGTAATGTTAATCAATAAGGATAACCTTAATCAATTACGTAATCAATGACGCTATCACAATATAGCAGGCATGTCAATTACAAATTGATTAAATTGCGTAGTAGTACTCTTTTCGCATTATTAAGTCTCCATCATGATTCATGACAAGTATATGAACCAGTGATATATTTTTACAGCTATGATTGAGCTACAAGCGAAAAAACATACGAAAAAGTTCATATATTCTCCACTTACCATAATAATTTTACTTTTACATACAATGTTATAATGTCTGTGAATGAAAATATCCTTCTTCACGTTACTTAATCATAAAGTCTGAACTAATTTGTTTTTCCCTTCACTAATATTAATTTTTCTAGTTTTGCAATTTTCTCTACCGAAAGGCTATTTAGAAGAAATGTATTGTTTGCAGAAATTTCTTTTTTTGTAGGAATGTTCTTAAATGAGGTAGTCTGTATGGCTGTGTAGGATATTATTGATTGAGGGATAATTAATAAATAAACCAAATGAATATTATGTTTACCGACCCGGCGAATGAAACTAGCAGCCAATATAACAAATGAACGTAGGTACTAATGTTCTCAAAGCTATGTACCAGAAGCCTTTTCAATAATGCAGTCGTTATCCATGATTTAATGCTCATTGTATCCGATTATGATCCCAGAAATATACTCGTCCTCATTGTGATGTACGTTTTAAGTGTCTATAATGTTTGACATTCGAGTATCCTTGTCACAATTCTATTAATTTACTACGTTTTATTCTATCCTAAGATTATCTGGTAGAAATCGTTTCTGCAGCATTTTCTTATTGTGACATGATTAATTTGTGTCTCGATTTCGCGAATCAAATTTTTGAAAAATCTCAACAAAGACTTAATTAGTGAAACAACAAGTTTAAGATCAAATTAATGTACATTTGTATCCGAATGCTTACCTATATTTGTTTTCTCGCGAAGCGACAAGGCAAAATGAGGTTTAAGATTCAAATTTCATACCTTGTTTCGCACATCTCAATCGTCTAAACGTTCTATCCAAAAAATATTTGTATAGTTAATATGAGTTAAATGCGTGGCGCATGGCGCGTGCTGCGTGTGGTGCTGACGTGAGCGAATCAAGGCTGTGGTGTGTTTTGGTTTACATCATCGCCGCCGCATTAGGGTACTCGGGCGTCGGCCGGCCCTGGAGTCAACAGCTTCCGTACGCCATTAACACATTTGCTCGATTTTACTAAAGATTTTGGCTACTGTAAGGTCGCTTATTCAAAGAAATTCACTGTAGTTTTCATTAGTTATTATAAAAACAATAGTCGCTTGATTATAATGTGGACAATGCGAGATTAAATAAGTTTTTATTAAGTTTTCGTAATAGAAATTGAGACCTCATCAAGACTTTGCATTGGTACTTATACTATATTCACATTCGGATCAGAATTTACGTAATCACTGTGTTGCCTAGCAACCACAAACAAACAGGTGCATGAAACTTTTGGTCATATAAAGTGCGTTTGAACTAAATCTGGAGTTCGCAAGTCGCGTTCCGTTCCACTCTTTATAATTTAATTTCTTTTTACACATAATATTTATTTTGCAAAAGTTTAAAATAACACGGAATAGTTACGTATAAAATCGATATAGACTGTTTTAAAATACATAAACATAAATATAAAATGTTATTCGGCTTTGTTTAATGAAATGTAACTTATAAATAATTTTATGCTCATGCATATTGAGTGGAATGAAATATCTGTATAATATGTACAGTGCCATCTATGAAGAACTTATTTGTGACGTGGCGAAAATTGAAACTAATGCTAGCCCATTCATAACTTACTAATAGCGCACTATGATTAGTCCAATGCGTCCGGCAGCGCCCTCCTTAAAGTCACAGATAAGTTGATTTCACTGTATTTAGAAATATAATACGACCAAGTTGCAAAGCATGTAAGCGCCATTATAGCTGTGAGGTTTTCGTAGTCTATTTATAGTCATAGGCAGGCAGACCGTAAATAATAATTTTGTGCAAAGGTTACAAGTCGCTTCACGAAATTAAGGATATGCGAGCGTGAGTTATTCAATGATGAAAATTGTTTTAAGATGTTGGTTTTTACGTCGTTTTCTCTTAGTGTGTTGTTTTATAGGTCAATAGTAAAATAATGAAGATGTCACAAACGTTATAATGATTATTTAGTTCTTTAATAGTTATTTGGTGTGCGAAATACAAATCAGTTTGTGAAAACCCTATAAAGGAATTTTAATGATTTGTTGACAAGAATTATGATACGAGTTTGACTCAAGTATAGTAGTCAACTTTTGCTTTATATCAGGTAAATAAAATGAATTTAGAACTTTAAAGTGTTTAAATTGAATTTTGGCTGAAAACAAAAATTCTTGACTACCCCTTACCGTAACACTGTTGCAAACGGGTGCAGTTAATATCTCTCTTTTTGGGACAGAAATAATTTGGTTCCCATGTCCTGAATTTCATGCATGTCACAAACACATATCCTAGTTATTAAATAGCTATATCTTTTCGATTTTAAATCACAGATTGAGATATTAATGCTGCTTAATGCTGCCATAAAATTGGAACGTTAAAATTACCATACACGCAACTGTCTTAAATTGCAAATACGTATACAAAGCGGAACTCACACAATGAGTCAGTGACAGAAAAACTCAAAGTGGTAATAACTAGAAGAGATCCGGAGTCGGGATGTCGAGTTAACACCAATTCACACAACACGCATTACCGCCGCTCCTGTATCATGTATCATATCACACGTCTATTGCCACTGATACTGAATTAGACATTAGACTTACATAATAAAATGTTTGAATATTCATAAAATTATGTATTTTTTTTTCGTGCCAATGAGGAATTATTTTTTCATCTGTGAACTCTAGAATAAATTGGTCTTCCGTTTTCTGGAATATTGTCCACTTTAGAGATAACGAAATAATAAATACAATGCTAGATTGTCTTACTGACGTTAACTACTACTAAAGAATCCTTCGAAATTCCCACACAGAAATGTATAAAATAAATATTTTATCTGAACTTAATATTTTTAAAATTTCAAAACTAAACAACAATGCCCTAATGACTATAAAACTGACTATATATAAGCGTAACATTGTTACGTCATAATGGTTTTAATTATCCCCTTGTTTACCTCCCGACATCGTGTAATTCGCTCGTAAAAATCACAATCAAATGTAGCGGCTTGCGCCCTCGCGCCTCGCACCGCCAAATTAATGTTGCGGTGTACTCAGATGTGGTCGTGTGTCTGCAGCTTTCAAAACACCAATTACTTTTATGACACAGTGTTCAGACCCTCCGCCTCTCAGAACAGATTGCCATTAGCGATTGCGGAATTCTCATCTCACATCCTTGAGTATGTCAGCCAACACTCTGCTATGTAGAAAGTGCAATTAGTTAGTGCACCATGTCAAATTCCGATGTTAAGTTCAAAGTTAGAGTGGACACCTATATTGTTAATTAAATAGTGAATGATAGGTTTCTGTTTTATACTGCGGTCAGCAATAAGTATTTTTCACATTAAAATTTACGGGAATTCGTAAATAGAATTTTGAGTTTGAAAGAGGAGAAAAAAATAAAAAAAAGCATCAGTCGGGATTAACTTGTAGAAAATAATAGTTAAATCAGATAACTTAAATAAGAATTTTATAAATAAATCTTTATTGACTTCATTATCTACTAAATTACAACTGGCTTATCTAATCGGCGAATATGGGATGCACAATAGGTATTGATTTTATAACAAAAAGTTATGCTATTTAAGCACAATGTAGAGACATTTGTCACGCATGAAACTATCAAACCTTCATACAAATATCAAATGTATATAAAGTGGAGACCGAGACAAAGAATTGGAATAGCGAGTAGAATTAGAGTACAAATAGACTTGTAACAAATAACTTCCGCTGGAGACTGACTGGTGGGATCGCGAAAGAAAAGCGATGAACTATTTCTTATTTGAATTTTATCTAGAACAAACAAAATGACATTGAGGGAATATGAACTACAATTCCTATAAAAAGAGTATATCAGGTGTCCGGGAAGACGCACGACGTTCGGGGGTTAAGCCTCGCAAACCATAATTATTTAAGACGCTTTTAAATTGTTAATTGCTCGTTATCAGAATTGTCGATGGTCGGGTTTTATTAGCACCTTCAAGTTTCAACAACATGCGCCTAAGTTGCAGGCATGGTAAAGATAGCCGCATAGCTCGGCTTGATTCTCGTCTCGAATTAACAATAAACTAATTAATTTGTTGAAGATGGTTACTGGGTATTGTATTGAAGACTTTGACTACATTTTATTAAAAAAAAAAACCTTTACTCAGGTAAATACTGCTTGGTATGTCTTACTTTGTTAACGAGAGTGACGTAGACAAATAACACAGACGCACTATTGCAAGATTTTGAGAGTCTTTGTATAGGCTTCTATTTTTGTGTTTTACCATACAAAACTGCATCGCCACATCTTGTAGGATTGCATGATTGTAGGTAAACGTACTTACGTAGTCAATAAAGAATAGTTAATCGTGTAGGGTCAAGCAGCGTCCATTCCGTCCTTAGCCTCACTAAGGCTCACGTCATCACGTCGATACGAGCAGTGATATAATCACTGATTATAGCCATTGTACAGTTGTGAGTTTGTGTGTTTGTGACACTGCAGCAGTGAGCAATGTCATAACTGTGGACTGTCCATCAGCCACGTTGCGACGCAAACACGATGTTTGCGATGTGCAATAATTGTTTTACTGCGCACCTTCGATTGTTTAAGACTACGGTCGTAATTTTTTTTACGGTGTTTGTTTACCTACACGACGATTGTTTAAGGCTACGGTCGTAATATTTTTTTACGGTGTTTTTTACCTACACGAATCTGTCTATGATCATCATCATCAGTCACAACCTATTTTCTCCTCAGACATAGTTCATTACTTTAGTTTAACCATTTGAAAAATGAGCCTACTGAAAAAGAAACTACTAGTTGTTGTTGGAAATTTTAAGCCTTATTTCACAAAGGATTGGAAATACATTATTGGACAAAGAAATTTATAAGAATACGTTACATTACATTAATACCAGACGTTCGATAAATTTTTATTTTAATATCTATTTTTTTCTCTGATTTCTGATTGTTTCTTAGCCTGAACCTTTAGAAGCAATCAGTTTGCATTGCTTAGTTGAGAAAGTTCAATGAATATTGATCAGTTATCTACGACTTTATCTTGTTATAAGTAAATGATTTGTTTGGTAAATTTTTATACCTCTCTTTATTTTATTTATCCACACATTTTTCATTTCTCTACATCCCATTCACATGTTCACGCGGATCATGTCGCTTGCTGATATTAGTGTTTACATAAATAATCACAAATTTGTATTTACAAAACTACTATTTGTATAAATTAATTACATGTTTTCAAGGTTGTTATCATTAATTAACTAATTACCGTTAATTTGCTGTAATTTGCCAACCTACTGTTGTAAATAGCCATTATGTTATCATATCTATTTTTATCGATGAATCTTACGATGTAAATGGGATGGGAATATGCGTATTTACATCGCATACGAAAGAAACAATGTTATTGCGTACACTTATAATCTATTTAAAACGAATAAGGTACCTATCAAAGAGCAAATATTGTAGCTTGCTCGCTAAATGTTTTTCTTCAATGTATAAATATTGGAGTATGAATAATTTCAGAAAATTCGCACATTTATTGGATCCAGATCTAGCCAATACAATCCTAACATAGTCATGTAACATCTCGACTAAATAAATCAGTGTGAAGCATTAAGACGAACACGACGTGACACTGATGAGTTTAAACAAAGATGTAAAGTATGGTTGAAGCATTCATACGGCTTTTGTCTATCGTAAACAATCGTAAGGACGCGGCAACCTCCGACAATGTTAGCTAGCGTCTTGCCGGGGTCGCACCTCGCACCACTAGTCACGACCATGTCGGTCATCACCAATGGAGTCAAATCCGTCCCATCTCTCAGGCATCCCAACTCTGTTCGAGACGCTTGGGGTTTGAGACTTTTTAATAGTAACCAGCCGTTTTTCAAAATCAACATCGAGTGAAATATTTTATGTACCTTTTTCTTTTGCAATGTGTAGCCCTATAAATAATGAGAGTCTCCCGCTTCATTTTTGGGCGTCAACGCATTGGTGGTTTTGGTGTTTTACTGATATTCACGGTTAACGATACCCTCTTACCATTATTGGGGGATATATTTTTGGCATAATTATCTACATTTATTTATTTATTTATTCGGTAATGGAAATCTCTAATTTAATCAGGATAAGAGAAACTCAATTTTGTTCTCTTCTCTAATAAGTTTTATCTGTAGCAAGCTTAGATTCATTAGCTATGCTCCGTTCAATTGAACGTTTTAAAATATTATTTGCTTATCAGAAAACAAAAGTTATTAATTATAATATTTTTATTTATCTAAATTTGACGATTTTTGTGGGAAATCGTACTTTAGCAGTGTTACAAATTCCACTGCTCTGTTTCAATACTTTTAAAAGATACTGTTACTAAGCCTTAATATTTTTCATTCAAGAAATCTAATTTAGAATCGTCTTGCGGTAGATTTGAGTGATCTAGTTGTAAATCTTTCATGACTTAATTGGCTTTATCGACGTGGACAGCATTCTACTTAAAATAAAACATACCGGCCGTGCATAAAAGGCTTACCGACCCTGCGATGAGGTAACGCGTAGAAAAATGCCACAATAACGGCGGGAAACACGTTGTAATCCAATAAAAATGAGGGCGGAGACGATTCGTTTCATTAGCGTGCATCGTGCGGGTATGTACATAATGTACTACAGGTGACCGGTGATGTCAGCTCAGTCATCGGTACAACCCACAAGAACAACATCACTTACCTCCCGTATGTGTACCTACTTTATTTTTATATAACTTGAAACCACCTGACAGTAAGTGGTTATACAGCGTTATTGCCATCCTAGATGAAAAGGGAACAAACGTTTTGTAGGATTTTCATATACATATATCCTTCAATACAGAACGAATACTATTAGTGTTATGTTCTCCTTAAATTGCGCACATTACCTCCTAGACACAAGTGTTTTATTTATGTAAGATTTGAGTAACAAAAATTTGAAAATCGTCGAATCATTTTTCGTCTTTACGCAGTAATGATATTAAAACAAAGCTTGGCGAGTGAAAGACAGTTACTGCCCTTTAATCGCCTAGTAGGACAACTCAAGTACATAATAATATAATATGCAATATATCATGGCATTGACACGCAGAGGTCCCATAATATAGTTAGAGTTGATGTCGTCATCGCTATAAAGGTTCGTGATATATTTTTGCTTGAAAGTACACTGTAAAAGTCTCACGTAAACCCACTTTAGTGCCCACTCACCTGTTATTAGTAAGATTGAAGATAGTGTGTTGGTGGTTGTATTTTTAGATCTGCGGGCATACTATAACTAATCATTATCGATTCCTATGGCTTTTAATATTGGTTTCAAAGCAGTGATAGTCTCATTGACTAATAATATATTACTGCGTTAGGACAGGACCAACGCGGGCTCAAAATGTAGAACTTGAAAACTGACACTCGAAAAAACATGTATCAGTTTTTGTTTCACTTTGTCTAGCAGTGTGCAAAACTAGGGCCGAGGGTGAGGCTAAGGGAGAGAAGAGCCGAGGGATACTAGCGAAGGGGAAATTCGCCCTGAGTTAGGGATAAATTGAAGCCTCTTGCACTAGACCTGCCACTATATTAGTATTTTGATATTGTTAATATTTTTTTAACCGACTAGGAGGTTCTCAATTCGGTTGTGTATTTTTAAGTGTTTATTACCTGTTTTAAATGTTTCTGCTAACACTTTATAATTAATCTTGAAGTCATCCTTAAACCGAAATGATATGCAAAATCGTGACATTCACACATTACAAGTTGACACTACTGACGCCAAAATACACATTGTGACTCAACCGCGTGTGATTGTGTGACTGAACGACTCCTACACGATGTTTGTCTACCTGTTTGCATACTCACTCTTCAAATGTACATGAACTGTACGGTGTGAGTAAAATGTACGGTGATAATATTAGTGTTAGCTTCAATTATGTGTGAGATGATCTTCTTGCGTGATTTGGTTTGGATTGATAACCAGTTCTTTCTTACTCTCTTCTTTCTTCCTTGATCGGCAACGCATTGGTAAAGTGTTTGGAGCTATACTCGTAGTACTGGTGTCCATAGGTGACGATGACCTCTTAGCAACAGGTGGCATTCACATAAATAAGGCTTCTTTTTGCGGTTGCCATATGTTGTCAGAACTTTCTTTTTTGCTTTCATTTTACATTAAGTGTACTGCTGAATAATTTCTACATCTATGTCGATAAAATACCTTCTATCGGTCCCATGTGTTGTGTCACAGTAAACAATATAGTGCGCTCCGTGTGATAGCATTTGACCCAGTCAATTACGGGATCAAAGAAAACCGGAACCGACGGATTTGAATTAAAAGTTCAATTGGAGTCTCCATAGAGAGCTGGTACCTCCTCCGTCGCGCGTCTAAAGTATGTCACTAGTAATTGGGAACAGTCGTAAATAGATGGTCCTAATAGGAATTAGTGTTGTGAATATTTAGTAACTTTGTAATTCGTTTGGAGAAGCTTCAAAGTTATTTTCATTAGCCAAGATGTGGATGAAAATTAAGTTATACTTAACGCTATTTTTAAAACTGATATATTTTTTTAATTAAATGAATAATAAATCAAACAATTATATTTTATGAATATATACAATTTATATTATTTACCTATAACTAAAATAAATTTAAAAAGTTTAAGTAGTCATTTAGATTCTGTTTTAAAAGTTACTGTTAAGATACTTAATAACTTTACAAAAGATGTACTACTTCTAGTTCCTTTTATATTTCATATTTTTCTATTGTACTGTATGTCTCTAGAATTCAGTTACTTTATCAAACTCCTATTGGACCACGAAGGTCCAGTTTTCTTACAAAAATATTGCTTTGCATATTTTAATTACGATTATTTAATTATTTTAATAATAAAAACTTGTAATTGGCCTTTATGTTATCATTATATTTTCTTTCCTATTGTTTCTGTTATTAGCTGGAAGTTTTCCTCAGATAAATAAATAAACAAACTAGAAACTTAGTACAACCAGTTAGAAAAATATGATGTCTGTGGCCCGATTGAAATTAAACCAAACTTATAGTAACGAAATACTTCGTATCGTATTGACGCGTCCAATCAAAGGAACATACAAACACGAGCAGTGGTTGCGTCATGTCGGTAATGGTATTTACCGAAACACTTATGAACGATATAATTCGCTTCCGTATTTTTAATGTGGGATAATATTTTAAGAGCTAATCTATTCGGAGCAACTGATTCATACTCGTAAAACCGATCGAGTCTAGCGTTCGGTAATTGCGTCGTGTACGCAGTAGTACGTAGTGTACGTACGCGTAAAAGCAAATAAGAGCGTCCTTCACGTATGATCTTTAGAACGTAATCGAGGTTTTTGTTAGCACGTTGTACAACACTATTCTATTGTGTGTGTAATTAGAACTCTTATGATAATTTACTAAGATTCTCTGCATCATGCAGATACAATTTTTCTTTGTAAATGGTTGTTGGTTAGTCATCGCGTAGAGCCTTCGTTTTATTCGTAATTTTAATAATTGTGCTGTTTTAACCATGTAATCGAATGTATAGAAAATTATCTTCACAATACAACTGTCCTGTTTATATTTTGTGGTAATATTTCGATCTGCATCGATCGTGATCATAGCTCAACTTTATGGTTACTTTACCAGTTCTTTTTATGTAATAGACACCTATGGTACAGACAGACGATTAACATTTACAAATATTGAAGCATGCACCTTCAATTTCAAGCTTGACCTTTTCACATAGTGCACCGCGATTATTAATATCAACATTATTAATCTATGTTCCTTCAGATGCCGATTTGGAAAAGTTCCCAGTGAACCATGATTTTCCTTTCCGATTCTAAATATACCTATCTATCGTTCTACTAGTTTTACTAGCTAAAATTACAAACGTCTATAATATTGCGCGTGTGGATTGGGGGCCGCAGTTCACCAGGAGCCCATGGTATCATCGACGGCTACGTTGCCAAATATTTGTACTAATAATTAATTGTGATTCAACGATCAAGTAATAACTTAAAATTTGAAGTAGGTATACATCGTATATCAATTACAATGACGTTTTGTGAATGTGTAATATGGTTTGTTCGCGCTTTAAAGATGGGATAAATCTGATAGGTGTTGTTGAGATTCAATCCAATAAAGAAGGGTTCAGCCAAAGGAGATACCCGATTTTCGGCCACGAACCATATATACTCTGTGCTAGAACATAATACTAGACAAGAGTAAATTATATCCCAAAAAATTCGTTTTATTTACTAAATAAACATATTTAAATCTTAGCCTCATCTGCATCGGCCAAATGAACAAAATAATACAAAAAAGTTTTCATAGTATTTACCTCATTACAAACGATTTTATAATCGATTAAATCGATAGTTTAGGGAACTTAATAATATATTTTACTAATTATTATTACTTGTAAGTACAATATTAATTGTTTTTAAACATGTTATTCCCTGTATAGCTAAACTATGTAATAATTTATAATTACCGTTAAATCGTTACGCTAATTAAAAGACATTTCGAGTATTTTGACATCGATTTCGAGACATTTGAATCGATTGTCAACAAAGATTTCTGGTGTAATTCCTATCTAATGTCATTTTGGTTACTGTCAGTTTGATTATTTATAAATAACATCATGGTCATTCATCTTGCATCTTTCAACTTTGTACGTTTATATGTAACTTTAATTTTTGCGTCTTATGATCATGATTATTCCTAATGCTGTCAATATTAGAGTAGGTATTTGGTTTGCGGTAGTAAGTGCCTATTAAAACGCATAACATATAGCACTGGACATGAGTGTGACATAGTCATAACCTATAATTAAGGTGGAAATTATAGGATGTCATTACTTGGCCATTGCTAACTGCCGTGAAAATTGGAGAAATTAAAGCTTTTACAATGATCTAATTGACCACCAATTTTCATTCTTGTCTAATCTGGGCCGGTGTCTCTATGGAAGATGGGGTTCTCCTTTTCAGAGATGAAATTCGGAATAATAACGTTGATCAGGTCAGCTGATGCTCATCTATAACGACTGTGAAAGTGCGCAAACAGCATACCAGACAATAGATATTCTCATACTTTCTTATTAATAACTAGCTGACCCGGCGAACTTCATATCACCTAACAATCAATTATCCCTATTTCACCCCCTGGGGGTTGAATTTTGAAAAATCCTTCCTTAGTGGATGCCTACGTCATTAGAGGAATAAGCACGTGTGTGAAATTTTAAGTTTCTAGCCCTAAGGGTTTGGCCTGTGATTTATTACATCAGTCAATCAATTGCCTTTTATATATACTTACAGAATATCTTATATGTACCTATATAAACTGTAATGAAAGAATGAGTAGCAGCAGTATCGCCTCGCAGTATACCATCGTCAGGTTAGAAGATTAGATCCCGCGACGCCAGGTTATTCGGTCAGAAGTCAGGTAACACCGCGGAGTCAACTGCCCAGTCGGTCCCACGCGCTGACATCACTCACTCACCCGTTATGTAACGACAATAGCGTGGGTATCTAACAAAAACACAAAAGTCTATATATTTTTTGTGAATAATTGCAATATTATTAACGCGGAGTAGTTAGATATAATGCCGGCTTCGTGAGAAGTAGAAATGTATTGTGTTATGAAGTCGCATGCTTGAAGTCGAATATTTTTTTTACTTATTGTTTGTTAAATAGACTTTTTCATCTAGAAAAATAATAAGTTTCTATTATGAAGAACTCAGTAAGTCTAGCTTTAGGGCACAAAACGACAACGTGGTAAAGTTAGAAATCAATTTATTAATTGTTTTGATATAAGTTCATGAGGAAACGTACCAAATATTTTTTATAATAACATTACCAAAGTTGCATAAAGTCTGCGAATCTAAAACTTTGGGTTAGTGGCGGATTTTACCGCTCATACAGTGAGATGACAGATGACAACCTCAGCAGGTGGTATAGTTTTGTGAGGCGTAATTAAGGACGATGACACACTTTTCTAAGGCTGTCCGATATACCAGTCGGTGCGGTGTCACTTGTCAGCGTGGACGGTTTCCATACTTCCGAAGGTCAAAACTAATCAACTTCCTTTTGCTATCAATAGTTTTTCCTCATATTCTAGGGCAGATTCCTCGACGATTGGTGTGGAAGGAGCTCCTTAAAGTAAAAGTACCTGTTGTACAGTAACGAAATAACAGTTTAAATACCACTCCAATATGCATCGATGGTTACGAGTTCATGCCGAAAACTTGAATCGAAGGGAACGGCAATGAAAATTAAAATATCCAGCGTGCTACGTGTGATTTATAAATTGCAGGGCTGGCGCTGACAATGCGTGTATAATTAGAACTAGTTAAACCGGCGAACTTCGTATCGCCTATTTTTTTTTCTAAAATAAAAGTAGCCTAAGTTACTCCTTGTTACATCAGCTATCTGCCATTGAAAGTCCCGTCAAAATAGGTTCAGCCATTTCAGAGATTAGCTAGAACAAACAGACAGACAAAAATTGTAAAAAAATGTTTTTTTTTTGGTATATGTACCGTGTATACATCCAAACAGACATTCCAATTTTATTTATTTGTATAGAAGTGTAGATATTTGTATACATGTATTGATAATTTGATAGACGAAGCAATGAAAATTTGTTACTACATATGTGTATAACTAGAGTGTATTTATAACGCGTGTATATTGTTGACAAAAGTGTTTATGTACCGAAAATTGTTCAAATCTTTTATAAATTTAACGTAGATAGGTAAGGAATCCCAAGATACTTGATCCGCTGGCTACAAGTAAATTGGATTTTATTGGTAAGGAACCTCTTATAACCTTAATTCATAACTGCGAAGTTAATATTTTTTAAATATTAGTAAAGAACGAAAAAAGTATCAAAAAAAATGTTTTGTTTACCTAGCTACATCAAAAAGAAGTGTTGGCAACCCTCTGTGTTGTCATGCCGAGCCGGCGTCGCTTCCTATGCTTATTGTGCATGCATGAACGCGCCGCGAGCGCCGAATCCGTACCATCCAGTAATTATGGACTTCCGCGGTTCACACTCCGCCCGCTTTCTATGGACTACGGACCCTTAGCCCTTCGTGCTCATATCCTATTGCATTGTTATGATCGCTCACAAAGAGTTACTCGAACCTTTTACTGACGCTTTTAGGATTTTTGACGCAATTATTTTTTTATTTGACAAAATGAATGTGAAATTTCATCATTGTGTATGATACGGTAGACGTATTACAGAAATTGGGTCTACCAACATGCTATATATTTGAATTGTATGTTTTATTGTCATAAAATGTATTTAGGATTTAATTTACAAAAATATACATCAAATAGATTGTGTTGATACACAAAAGCATCAAAAATTGACCAGCCATATTTGTTGACACACATAGAACACTCTATAAGGTGTCATAAACATTCGCTCGATAGTATTTTTGGGACGACCTGTATTTACCTGTTTGTATAAACCTTGGTCTAAACCACAAAGCTCTTAAAAATTTAAGCCCAATGCATACGCAACGGGTTTTTCCCGTCCTGTACGAGCCACGTTCCGTACGGGATTCCGCTGCGTATGCACTATCGTATACATTTTCAATGAAACGATGTTTCCAAAACTTCACGTCCCGTCCCGTGCGGGAAAAAACCCCGTTACGTATGTATTGGGCTTTAGTTATTTTGATAAGTGTGTAATTGTTTGTTTGTTTGCTTGTTCCAGGCGGCTTGGAAGGGAAGTACAGGGTAGCGGCGCCCGAGCTCATGCAAGACACCTTCATGAGTGATTCGGAGGACGAAGGAGGTACGTACTAGTATACTAAGTAGTAGGTAGTTAGGTACCAATGTGCAGCGTTTTCTAATTATTTTTTTATTCAATGATACCATCAAAACCACATTGATAGTCTGCCCTTTCTCTGAATTTACTTTTCGTAAGGTGGATTCCCCGAATTGTGACTCTTACACCTATGTTTTTTATTCATCATAGATGAATTGATCAACTTTAATGGTCAATTTACTTGTAGAGTAAGCTTTGAATGTTAAAAATATGTAGGAATTACAGTAGTTTCCACTTTCCATTTAGGGCCCAGCCCAAAATTAAAGCCATCCAATATTCAACATAAGTGGGCACCTATTTGCATTTCATGGACCTACAATATTCTTGTAACATGAACCCCTTAAATCCTTATAGTCAGTAGCCCTATATCAGAAGCTATAGACCATTATAGACCACTGTAGATATGAATGACCTGGCGAATGCAGCAGTGTTTATTATCATGTGTGAGTGTGTGTGTGTGTCAGGCGAGGTGGAGTGCCCCATCCAGCAGCAGCAACAGTACCGCTACATGAACAGCGAGGCGGGCACGCTGCAGCGCGCGCGCCCGCTCGAGGACTGCGTCACGGACGGACACCTGTGGCCCAGCAACAATGACAGCAAGGTCGCCACCATCGACCGCCAGCCGCTCGATATCGGGTCAGTTGATGTACACGGGATTTTTTTATGGAAGTAGCTGGTAAACGAACTGACGATCCACCTGCTGGTAGGTGACTATCGTCGTCCATGGATATCAGCGACACCATATACACAACAACACAACAATACAAGACACAACACAACGGTACAAGAGTTACCTCGTGACAGGGGATCATCGTTGGTTATCAGTTGTAGCCAAGACAAATTGTGAAAAATAATTAAGGGACTTGCATGACTCTGCCTCTCTCATTGTATCCTATGACCGAAAGGTATAGCATGAAGTCTTCCAAGAAACGTGAAATGGTTTTTTAATATCGGTATTGCTTTCAAAAGACGTGATGAGGAGTTTCTTTCACAGTTCAAGGTATTACCGTAACGGTGTAAGAAGCAAAATATCGATACACAATGGCTCTCAATAGTTCACAAGTGTATTTATGGAATAAATAATTATTGTTGAAAACACGGCGACGTACAGCGAGTTAAATAGCAACACGTCCACGTTCATGACCCGTGACATAGGAGCGGACCGCAGCCGCACGCTGCAGCCGCATGCCGCACGCCGCAGCCACATTGTCTCTGCCAAGAGCTGTCGAATGTGACCACGTCACAGGATATTTAATAATAGCGCGTGCGGAATTACTTCCGGAAACAAACAGCACGCGACGCGCGCGTGTGAGTGTGTGCGTGCGACTGATAACTGAAGGGTTATTGTTATGGGAGATCGTATCAAACTTAAGTTTAACGCCCCAATTCACTAACGGTTACTTAAATCGCTCCTTAGTACAGAATTTGTACTGTGATTCTTTACTAAGGAGCGATTTAAGTAACCGTTAGTGACTCTGAGTTGGGGCGTTATAGTAATAGGAATGGGTAGCAAAATAATTGTTTTCATTTTAATTATTTTTTTTTTGATGCCAAAAAAGTATCTTCTCACGCGTGTACAGATTTTTTTTATTTACTGTAACTTACACTAAGCCTCTCAAGATGTGTTTACCGCGGCGTAATGCAATGTTTATGAATGTTCACGTTCCCGGTGTCCAGGTTCCTGGTTTCGTTCGTGGTGGACGCGCGCGGCGGCGCCATGAAGGCCAAGCGGCGCGGCGGCGTGCGCATCATCGTGCCGCCCGCCGCCGCGCCCGCGCCCACGCGCGTCACTTGCCGGTATGTACCCCTACAGCCCCCACCCCACACACACCTTGTGTCGTGGGTCGTGGGTGCCATCCACAACACACAAAGACAATAACACACAATTCGACTATTCGAACTCATCATTCTTTCCGCCTCGCTGGGAATCGAATCCAGGACCTTTAGTACAACGGTCCGACTTGATTACAATTACGCCACACGGGTCCTCTATTCTGGTTTACCACTGCGCCGCTGATTGGACACGCTTTTAATAATAATAAATAAAAAGTACACGAATAGATTATATATTCAAGGCCGAGTAGCGCCCAAATGTTTTATATTATAATATGCACAATAACTTAAACATTTACACTAATCGCAGGTATAAGGAAAACATGGATATGTTTCCTTACGCTTATTACACACGAGTAACCGCCCTCGCTTTGCTTCGGTTTTCTTATTTTTTACACCTTGGGTTACATTATTGGAGTTTTATTAAGGATCCCTAATTTTTTTGAAAATATAATGTAGCCTATGTTACCCGGGGATAGAGTAGCTTCCCAACATTTAAAGAATTTTTCAAATCGGTTCAGTAGTTTCGGAGCCTATTCCTCTTTATATATTAGTATAGATATATAGATATGCGCAGTTTCAAGTAAACGAAATAATTGCTTATGCACGTTTGTAATTGAATTAGTTTCGAGTCGGCGTGTAAACAGATATGGTATGCAATCTCCGTAACAATCGTATGCATATTTATACTAATTGAGTCACCGGCTGAAATAAATCCGATTTTTGGGAGTCTGCCCGACACATCTCATGTTTAGTGTAGTATGTTTAATTATTTATGTATGATGTTTATGTCTGTAGTGTATGTGCGATAGCATACATACACTGTCTCGTGTGTCTCTGTATTAAATGGCAAACGTCACTGTCACTTACGAAGTGGTTACGTACTCAGAGTTGTGCGCTGGTGTCGCTAGATGACGCCTCGCTTGATGATCGAATGGACGAGTCCATTCGATCATCTATTCGTTTATTGTATTATTCGATTACTCGATAACACGACCGAACTCGGTACAAGAGAGGTGTGCGTGAGTTAGTCTCTGCTGAGATCTCGGATTGGACGGTTGTGCCCCTAAGGTGACAGTGACGTGTCAGAGTAAAATACGTAGGCATGGTCGAGCCAGTGAACAGTGATTATATTAATACACATCGGATCTCCTACAATGTCTATAACCACAGAAGAAATAATAGTACTTATAATAAGTATTTAACATGATTTTGTGTCATTTACATTTCTTCTGTCTATTAATCTATAATAAGATACTATTTGACACTTTGACCCAATCACATATTACCCGAAATCTTGCTGTAGGCAAATATGCAATAATAGTTTTCCCGTAGGAATTGGTCGAATTGAGTAAAATCTAGATACATAAACATTTAATCACCTATAAAAATTTAAAGGAGAAACAATATCATAATAATTTAAGTAGTATTAAAGGCGATATAAATAACAACGTAAAATGACTATGATACACAATTTGGGATAATTGTGTATTTGGCTTTGCGTCTTAAATGTATGTAAAATAGGTTATTACCACAAACAGAAGTGCAGGTAACATTTAAGAAGATTAAAATAATATATCGGCAATGTTGGCAGCGCTGCCTTAACGCATCATTGTTTTTACACACGCTCGTGAGATCGTTTTAAATGTGCTCTCATTGTTTGTATCAAAATAATGACTTGATAAAATCAGGGGCTTAGTCATAGTTTTTCTCAGCCATCGTGTAAAATCACCGTCCAGCATGAAACTTGGGTCAGAGATTTTGTACACGAACATACATATATTCACAAACACTTATTCTCTGTATGTAACAAATTAATCAATGAAGAAAGAAGAAGAAATGTCGGAAGAAATTCCTCTTTCTATATAATATATGTAACGTCCTATGATTGTTATTTGCAGAGCGGCTACGCGTCGGGCTCCGGCGGCTGCGCCCCCTCCGCTAATGGAGGGCGAAGCGCTAGCGTCAAGACTGCTAGAGCTGCAGCCACAAGGGGCCAAGTTCCTAGCGTGAGTTCTTAGTTTGACTGTATAATGGTTGTGAATAATATATCTTAAAAGGGGATAAAACTTCAAGCCACACACAAAGGAGAGCAAACAACATAATTCATAATTCATAATTTCTTTATTGCATAACACATGTCATTACATTACATTACATACAATATGAATACAATTTTATTGACACATGCACCTTGTTAGGCATAGCAACTTGAGACAAGGGAGAGGCTGCATTAATCTTACTTATTTAATAATTATAGACTAATTTTCCATGAATTAAATTATATTAATAGATTGAATTTGTTACGGTATTTTATTTTTTAATTATTAATAATGTCAAATTTCATTTAATTTAATTTAGCATACATTATATTATTTTCTCAATTGTCGTCATTTAATTTTGAATAAATTTAATTTTTTATTTTAAATATGTGGTTGTCTTCCATAAATTCTTTTATTGTGTAGTATGCCTTATTTATAAGAATAGTTTTTAGTTTATTTTTAAACACATTATCAGATTCTTCTATTTTAAGTGCTTTTGGTATTTTGTTGTATATTTGCACACATTGATATTGCGGACTTTGTCTAAACATGTGTAGTCGGGATACCGGGATGATTAAATTATTATTTCGCCGTTTGCTCTCTACATGTTCAAATATACTATTTATATTTTGTCTCACAAACATAGCTGTTTCTAGTATGTACATTGACGGGACATGACGGGGTATGTACATATATTTTAACAGTAGTCTAGTTTCGTTAGATTCTTACTTATTGCAAATTATATTCGTAATATTATAATGGAATCTAATGTTCTTTTTTACTGTGTACTAGATAGAGGTCGACGCACAGTGTACAGGTATGCAGGGAACGATACAAAAACCTTCTATAAAGTTTAATACTAGTATTATTGAATGTTTGTCTTATTACCAGTATTAAACGATATTTTATATAGGAACATTGATAAATAAAATAAAAATTCGGTAATATTAAACATTGTAATACGTTTCTATATAATGCCCTGCATACCTAACTCTTGTGCTGACTGTACAGGTACAGAGTACGCTGTGTGAGTGCAAGCTACAGTATATGTACTGTGTGTTCGCAGGCCGGTGGTGATCGAGGTGCCGATCTTCACGGCGCCGTGCCCCGAGCGCGAGATCGTGGTGCTGCGCTCCGACACCGGCGACACCTGGCAGGACCACTACCTGCACAACAACGACAACCCCATGATACAGGTAGACATACCGCACCCACCACACTCATACACCCACCACACTGACTGTATGCAGTGTGCAATATACGGCGTCGTGAGAGGCTCACACTCGGCTTTTGTGTCGACAGATAATTATGATCTGTGGCCTGCTTGAATATACTACTGTTCTGACTGCAAGGGTTCTGGGTTCGATTCCCAGCGAGGTGGAAATTTGAATGATGAGTTTGAATTTCTGTTCTCGGTCTGGGTGTGAATGTCCTTGTCTAGTGTGTTGTCCATGGCACCCATGACACAGGGAATCCTAGTGTGGGGCTATGAGTGTGAAGCGTTATTATTTATTATTAGTAACCCGAGTTGTTGACGAGCGTGCTAACTGCTACCACCACCAGGAGGCGCTGGCCCGCGAGCGGCAGGAGTTCGGCTCGTCGGGCGAGTGCCTGGGCGAGGGCGGCGAGCGCGTGACGCGCATCGTGACGTGCGACTTCCCGCACTACCTGGCCGTGGTGTCGCGCGTGCGCCAGGAGGTGCACGTCATCGGGCCCGACGGCGGCACCGTCTCCTCCGCGCACATCGCGCAGGTAACACACACTACACACTACACGCTACACACTACACACTACACACCCAACGATAACAACAACTATTACATTGTGGCTATCGCATAAAACGGGTTAATAGTAATACATCTTTTCATCTATTCATGTTATATATATTAATGTTATATGAGGGCTATGTAGTTAACATAGTCTTTTTATTGTTATTTCTAATATAAAAATAGGGCAGGCAGAAAATGACAATAATATAAAGATGAATAAATAAAAACTAATTTCTATTAATAATTTAAAAAAAAATCGTAAAAAAAACTGCTAGTTTGTTTACCAAGTAAGTCTTGTCTAAAAAAATGGAATATACATCGAGTTTAGTGTGACATCACAAAGAATCCAGCGAACGGTCATGACGCTTCCAATTCTTCAGAGTGATGTAAGTTGTAACTCATAGCCCTCCGTCTTGTTAACATGTCGTTGACCAAAGCGAAGGTGGGCTGATGTTATTCATGTAGCACGAAACAACTGGTTAAACTTAAGCAGTGACATGGACACATGGAGGAATCTGGAGGAGGCCTTTACCCAAAAAGGATACATATTTCAGTAAAAGAAGACTAAACATACTAACAATAAATTTAAGGAATGTACTACTAACAAGTTGCTAACCACATTGAAATGTACTTGAAAAGATGGAATAAATGTATTGTATTGTATTGTATGTGTGTGTGTGTGTGTGTGCGCAGGTGCAGGCGACGTTCCCCCCGCAGGCGCTGACGAAGCGCATCCGCGTGGGGCTGCAGGCGCACGGCGCGGCGCCGGCGCTGGCGGCGCGCGTGCTGCCGCGCCACGCCGCCGTGTCGCCCGTGCTCACGGTGGAGCCGCGCCGCCGCAAGTTCCACCGCGCCATCACGCTCACCGTGCCGCTGCCGCAGACCAACGAGAAGGTAGCCTCTTGTGACGTCACATCAAACTCAAACTAACTTTCCATAATTGTCCCACTGCTGGTCTCTTTTTTAGGGTTCCGAAGTAAATTCGGAACCCTTACATACAGTTTCTTCATGTCCGTCCGTCCGTCCGTCCATCCGTCCGTCCGAAGCAAAGCGCAGAGACCCTTAATGCTAGAAAGCTGTAATTTGGCATGGATATACATATTTAATCCATAATCGTAGAATAAAATATTGAAAAACATTTTTTTCAGGTTACCTCCCCTACAGCTAACGTGAGGATGAATTTTTTATTCGCCGCTTACCGTAGTGTGGGGTACCGTTGAAAACGTCTTTCAAAAATATTATGGGTTTTCTGACACCTTTTTTGAAATTATGGGTCCGTGTGCGAAATATTTAGCTTTAAGTGCTAATTTTTTTTTAGAGTCAAGTGTCCCCCCGCCGGCTAAACGGTTGAGTTGGACAAGTCAAAAAATTCTGAAAAATAGGATATAATTATGATGAATTTACAAGGAAAACTATCACGGCTATGTTAGCATAAGTAGTCAATGAGTAATAGGCATAAACTTACTATTTCGGAACCCTAACATTGCGCGTGTTTGTTAACCGTGAATGTGTTTGGTGGTGTGCGTGCAGGGCGGCGCGGGCGGTGCGGGCGGCTACGACAAGGCCTCCGCGGCCAACCTGCGGCTGCTGTGCTCCATCATGGGCGGGCAGGCGCGCGCCGTGTGGGAGGACGTCACGGGCTCCACGCCGCTCACGCTCACCGACCGCTGCGCCTCCTTCACCACCACCGTCTCCGCCAGGTTCGTGTGCGCCGCACGCTTCACTCTGCTCCGACAACAGCCATATGTAAAACTAGCTGAACCGAAGAACTTCGTTTCGCCTAACAAACTTTTTTCTAAAATAAAAGTAGCCTAAGTTACTCCTTGTTACATCAGCTATCTACCAGTGAAAGTCCCGTCAAAATCGGTCCAGCTATTTCAGATATTAGCCGGTGTATAAAAAAGCGTTTTTTTAAATATTACAAACAGACACTCCAATTTTATTTATTTGTATAGATGAATAATGTTCTGTTGGGGTAATATAATAATAATAATGATCTGATCAAAGCCGAAGTACGCTTTATAAATCTCATACTAAGAATGACAAAACACCGGTGTGGCCAACACTTAGCTTCAATTTTAAAAATATAACGTAAGCTAGTAAACGTTAACGTAATGCTTCGCTACAATTTGATGCTAGAAGAGGATGAAGTAGTGCAGCTCGAGGGTCCCAAATACTATTTGATGAGTATGTATTTTCTATTGCAGATTCTGGCTCATGAACTGTCAGAACGTGAGCGACGCTACGAAGCTTGCGACGGAACTGTACAGGTAACATTAAGCAGTAATGTTATGAATATTCAGATATTGCGTATGCAACTTGTAGGGCCTTTCTCTCACTGCAGCCGCGAACCGCGATATCTTGCGAGTAGCGAAATGACAAGCTATGACATGAGATGCAGTTATTGGAAATTGCAAATAGAGGGTGATGCAACATATTTGTCTATGACAATTTGGCAAGGGGAGATGTATCTCCAGGCGAGGTGGTGTTGCCTGGGGGCGCTATAACAGTTTCCGGTGTTGCCGAGATGTCGCGGTTCGCTGCTGCAGTGTGTGTGCGTATGTGTGTTGCAATGACGTGTGTGTGTGCGTGCAGACAGATGCTGCAGGTGCCGTTCGAGGTGCGCATCGTGGTGCTCGGCAAGCGGCTGGACGCGCTGGAGGGCCGCCTGCTGGTGCTCTACATCACCGACCGCTACGCCTACGACACGCTGCTGCAACAGGTGACGAACACTAGCTCACTGATCACTGATCACGCTCACTGCTCGACCTCGACATGGGCCTCCAATAATTGACAACGTTTCAAAACTTTTATATCCCATTTACACGCGCGCGCGAGCCACGAGACAATCCGCGAGACGCGCGCATACGCGCGCGTGTGAACAGGGTGCTCGCGGACCAGACCGCGGCGCGTCTCGCGCTCGCAGGGCTCGCGTCGGGAGCGGTTCTATAGGCGCGCGCCAAAGCGGCTCGCGCGGTGTTCACACGCGCGTAGGGGGCGTGGCTTACGGACGCGCCACGAGACGGTCCGCGACACGCGCGTGTAAATGAGCGGTTAAATGTCGATAACAAAAACACCTCTTCTGTAATTTTCTATCTTGAATCCGATTTAATATTTTTGTATTGCGTATTTTCGAAACAAAAAATTGAATCTGAAAGGTGTGTGGTGTCATTTAACGTATTTTTGAAGATATTGAAAATGAAATGAAATTTAAAGTAAAAAATTATACATGAAAACGTATCTGTAGACTGTAGTATTAGTAATGCTAACGGTCTGTCGGTCTGTCTGCGCAGGAGCACTACACGGAGGTGGCGCACTCGACGGCGGTGCGGCTTCTGGACGGCAAGGAGGTGTTCCTGGAGTTCTCCGGCAACCTGGTGCCCGTCACCAAGTCCGCCAGCCAACCCAACTTCGTCTTTGAGGTTATATTCCCAACTTGTTTCTATCCTTCCTACTCTCTTCTTAGGTGATGTCTGTGTTGTTGCCATATCTGACCATATTGTTACAAATTTGTGCTCGTATTAGTGTAGACGCGTATGAAGTTCGTCGTCACGACGTACCGTTTTTCCTATTAATTGAAGATGTTATCTGATAACTTTATTGTGACTGTAAAATGTTACAAGAAACTTTCAGTTTTTTGTTACCTTTTCCATAACGTTGATATCGTACCTATGCTTTAAATGAAGGGTGATGCAAGCTAGCCAGGCTAGTCAAGGGACATACCACGGACCACCTAGTGAACTCCAGCAGGAGGGCCCTTTTGCCGTCGTCTCGTCCGCGGAATACAGAGAAAAAGTGTTCTGTGGGCTCCTCCGTTGTTCAGGAGGCGTCGAACACATTGATTGAGGCCATGTTTAATGTTTATTGCAGGCATTCAAAGACAACCGAGTGGAATTCACGGTGCGGGTGAAGCACCAGGAGGAGACTCCGTCGGGCAGGATCTACTTCATGAACGAGCCCAAGGTACAGTAAACTACGTTGATACACATTGCTCTAGTGTTCGTGGTCGATGGTGTTGTTACTGTACGTCTGCGTGTGTGCGTGCAGGTGGGCAAGGGCGACGTGTCGCAGACGCCGGCGTGCGTGCTGGACGTGGCGCTGCCCGAGCGGGTCGCGCCGCGCGCCGCCAAGAGCCACCTCGACTGCCTCAACCTCGACCAGTCCGGTGAGCACACACACACACACACTGCCACACACTGTACACACACTACCACACGCTGTACTAACCACGATCTGTAGTGTCTAATCAGCGCTGGCGGTTAGGGGAGGGAGAGGGATTGCCGTGCGCGCACGCATGTCTAAATGACGCCATACCAGTTGGGTTTGTAGTAGATTGCTAATGAATAGAACCTCTACTACATACATACCTACGGGTTAAAATGATAAGCCTGATTATTGTATTAGTCTACCCGCGTTTAACCGCGGATTGTTGCAAGGTAGAATAATACTAACCTTATAACAATGGATTTCTGCAAAGTAACGCCTGATACTATTAACCATAGATAAGCCTGATCTTGGAATTCACTATGGTTAAGTAAATAACCATTTATATGACTTCAGGGTATTTCGCCACAGCGATATACAGTTTGTTTTATAGTGTTTTCGAAAACAGTCGAAAAGAGCAGACGAGTCCCTGATGCTAAGCGGTACACCAGTACACCAGTAACACCTAAGGTTTCTTATCAAAGGGATATAATTCAAAAGTTCATGAGTTCATTTCATCATTCCTTCTTCTTCATGATAAACAACACTACAAAATGACTGTACAAACAAAAAATACGTGCATAAGTCCACTGACAAAATATAAAAATGAAATAATCCTTGTTTGTTCAGGTTTCGATGCGTTGAAGGACGAGCTGAGCTTCCACTGGGGCGACCACAACAGCTCCGGGCCCGGCTCGCTGCCCTCGCAGCCCGACAAGCCGCAGCTCAATGGACATGTGAGATTATATCACCATTACCTTTATTAACCGACTTCAAAAAAAAGGAGGCGCTCAATTCGACTTTTTTTTAAATGTGTCTTACCTCATAACTTTTTACTATGTGTATCGATTTTGATGAGACTTTTTTAATTCGAAAGCTGGTGCTTGTCATGTGGACCCGTTAAGCGAGAGCTGATGAGTAGTTTTTGAGTTATCCTTAAATCCCTAATATTGAATTCGGTTATTTTGTCGCACAACAATCGCTGGACGATAGTTGTGCCGATAGCAATCGTGTTAGATAATTGCGGACGCGATTGATAGTTGTACGCCTGTACGGGTGACGGGGAAACCTCGGCCGTTTGGCACTTTCAAAGAAAATGGCATTTTACTAAACATCTTCTGTTTTTTGTTATATCAGCCAAGAATAACTTCAGTTGTTTAATTATTTTTTTAAACTATTATTACAGGCTAAGACAATCGCAAACGGTGATGTTAAATATACGGAGAAGGACAAAGATGAAAAGGAAACCAAACCACAAGGTAATTATAAAATGTTACGCTCAAAGCTTCGCAGAAATAATGCGTTCAATCGGCTACAACTTAATCCCCACTTTCAGTCAAATCGCATAAAGCACGGAAACACAAAGACAAGATAGTTAGACTAACACATTATTATCTTTTATTTCAGTTAACGGTGATTCCGTTCACGTAGACTCAAACAAAACTAAAGCTACCTTCGATTCGGATGAGGATAAGACGCCCATGAATACCTTAGAAAAGGGCAAAAAGAAACCCGAAGGTGGCTCCTTCCTCGGCGGTCTCGCAGATAAAGTAAAAAATGTCTTCAGCCACAGCGAAGATAAGGAGGATGATGTCAAAGAGTCATCTCCTAAACCCCAACCTAAGCCTCGAGAAACTAAAGACAAGTCGCCCCCCAAACCTGCTCCAAGGATTATTAACGAAGACTTACTTGATAAAGTTGAAGACATGTTTAAGGATCTTAATGCAAAACCACACATCAAGGATGACGAAGATATAAATAATCAAGTATACTCAACGAAACTTATCGTAGACGAGGAGGACAAGCCCCATAACTTACAAAAAATAACGGAGGAAGTTTATCATCAGTATGAACATATGCAACCGGTTACCACGCCACTACATTGCAAAACCACAGACCCTTTCCAATTTTACGACGGGTGCTGTGAAGGTAGATATAAGAAGGGCGAAAAACATTGGCACGATGAGACATCCAACGTTACCGACAGAATCGAGCAAGTTAAATTTGCTGCACATGAAAAACTTCAAGATATTTCTGTAAGAGCGGAAAATGATGCAAAGGATAGTCTTGAGAAAATAGCGAAAGAAAAGGATAACATTAAACAAAAAAGTAATGAAGTAATCGAGGAACTGATTGAAAAATCTGAAAAAGTAGTGAAAGACCTTCAAGACAAAAAAGAGAGTTTAAAATTGGATGCCGAAACGAAAGTCAAGAGTGCGGACGATGCTGTCAGTAATAAAGTTGACGATTTGAAGAAGTCCGCTCAAAAGGCGCAAGATGAGGTACATTCAGCAGCTAGTAATTTGAAAGGAACAGTGAATGAGAAAATAAGTGATGCAAAATCATCAGCACAAGACACTTTACATGACGTTGCACGTACAGCAGAAGGTGCTAAAGATTGTGCAGAAAATAAAATTCAACAACTTGATTTTATTGCGAAGGAAAAGGCTGAAGAATTAAAACTAAGAGGAAAGGATAAGGTATCAGAAGTCAAAGGTGCATTCGATAATGCTACCGAAAATCTTAAACATGAAGCGCATGAAGTTCATTCAGAAATTAAAGATGGTGCTAATGCTCTTGCAGCTTCATTACATTCTGTCCAAGATGATTTAAGTAATAAAGCTAGCGATTTGAAAACTGGTGTTCAGAATAAAGTAGAAAATGTAAAAGATGTAACCAATGAAAAGTTACACGACGTCCAAGATGATTTAAGTAAAAAATCAAAAGACTTTAAGGAAGCCACTAAAAATAAAGTACATGATGTACAGGACGGAATTAGCAATAAAGTGCATGACATTAAATCAAGTGTTGAGAAAAATGCTGACAACGTGAAAGAAGCTACAAACGAGAAAATGCATGAATTTAACGAATCCGTTGAAGAAATAAAAGGAAAAGCGAAAAAGAAGACCAAAGAAGGTAAAAACTTTTTTACAGGTCTAGTGTCTAATATATTTGGCGAAAAAGATAAGCTGGAAAATGAAGTCAAAGATAAGGTTGCCGAAACTAAGGATGCTGCTAATGATCTCGTGCAACAAGCGTCGGATACTAAGGATAATGTTGAAAAAACAGTGGAAAAGAAACACGAAGAATTGAAAGAAGGTGCTGAAAATTTAGTTCAAAACGTACAAGATAAGAAGAATGAAGTCGCTACCGTGGTTAGTGAAAAGAAGGATGAGCTCGTGGGTGCTGTAAACAAGAAAACAGATGAAGCGAGACAAACGATAGAAGATACTAAACATGGAATAGCGGAGACCGTTCAGAGTACAAAGGACGAAGCTAAGAACGCTAAGGATGCCGTCAAGTTTGCAGCGGAGACTGAATTGGACAGGATACGGCAGGAGGCTGAACATACAACAGAGGAAATTAAACGCACCGCCGAGGAAAAATTAAACGTTGCCGCTGATAAGAAAGCCGAAATCGAGAGCGGCATCGCGAGCAAATGCTCGCAGATGAAACAATCCGGGAAGGACAAGCTGCACGAAGCTGAGAGCGCGGCGAGCGAGAGAGTGAACGACTTGCAGCGGTCGTCGAAGCAGGCCTTCGAGCGCGCGCACGACTCCACCTTGAGCGCTTTCGATGCGGTCGAAAGCTCGGCTAAGGACGCGGCGAGCGAGGCGCAGAGCTCGTGGGAGGCGCTGCACTCGACGACCGGAGATACCCTCGCAGACTTAAGAGACGACGCGCACGGTCTAGAGAGCTCGGCTCAGGATACCCTGCACAGCTTCCAGAGCTCAGCGGGGAACACCTTCGACAGCTTGGACGACTCGGTGAAGGAGTTCGCTAGCACCGCGCAGGGGGGCGCTAAGGAGCTGTTCGGGGAGGCCAAGGACTCGTTCGAAGGGTTCCAGGTGTCGGCTGGCAACCAGTTAGAAGACGTTAAGGGTGCCGCGGCCCAGCGGCTGGGGGAGGCGGGGGACAGGCTGGCCGGTGCCGCGGAGAGCGCCGAGGACACCGTTAAGGAATCCGAGGCGGCGGTCGCCGATGCGTTGGCGAGCGAGGCGGATAAGTTCACCAGCAGTTTGAACGATCTGGGCAACTCCGTATTTGGATCTTCGGGCAAAGGTTAGTTAATCGAAAAAAGTCGATGTTTAAATCTCATTTGATGAACATTTGTAAAGCGTTAAATTAAAAAACCTGCTCTTGATAAGAAAAATATACACATCTTCTAAATAAGTACACCAAAGATTGTGATGTTTAAATTATTTTCCAGGTTTCATGAAGGATTCGAGCACCAAACTGTTGGAGTCGGAGAAGGTGCAGTCTTCGCCGCACAAGAAGGGTTCTGGGTACGTATAGATTGCACATACCGTACCAAATGTAAAGATCCTTGCATCGGAGTATGTAAATAACTTGCCACGCCACATCCAGCACCCGACTAATGGAAGTCATCACTTGCAAAGGTGTCAGAATTTGTTTGAGAATGAAACGATTTTAAATCGATTATATCCAAATTAATAATTTCTGCGTTAAATGCCGATGTGACCCGTAATTATTACAAATTCCTTTGATGGCTGCAGTAGTTTTTATTTGCCATCTAACTTATTAATATTGACATCGGATACTTTTTAAAAGGTACCTTTCTAAAGTTTCTAGACACAAATTAATATTTGCGTTTATAGTACAGGAAAACTATCGTTTAAAATCGTTATAATGCTCACTCTATTTCAAAATCACTCATCAAAAATCGATCGACCAAATCAGTTGATTATTATAATCTATATTCTTCCTTGCAATCAATCACAAATATCCGTAGACAGAAAATACGATAGATGACCTTCCTTAGGTACTCGTAAAGTGTGTTACTCGTTAAGTATGTTAAAATAATTTATTTGGTTAAATCAGTTTATTTTCTAAATATTTGGTAAATCAAAAAATAATATTCTAAATTATTGACATGCACACAGATGAAAATTAATAAATGTATTATGATAGTATTTGTTTCCTCTTTTGAACTAATATAATGTATAACCTGAACTTGCTCGTATTTTGCGTGCGAGCGAAATGGAATATAATTGGTCTGTCGTGTTCTCTGTCTACGCAATGTCCCCACGACGCTGTGCTCTAACCTCACGCACGCCTTACAGAATACCGAAGCTTAAGCGGAAGAAATAAGGCGACGACGAGCGACCACGAACGATGTATGATATAGTTGTTTAGTTCTACTTATTTATTAATGCCGCTACTAATGTTACGCGAAACGTTTACTTTACTAGCGACTTCGATTGTTTTTATACCTAACAAATTAGTTCGAGTGAACGTGAGTGCTTGATTTATAGAATTGATGAAGTTTTCAATGTTATTATAAGGGATGTAGGATGCACGCAGACGTAAAATGCGTGCGGTACGCAAAAGTTATTCAACGAATATTTTTTGTACCTGGACGTGTTGACTCGCGGCGAATACGTTATACATTACATTATAGAAAATAATAGTTTCGTCAGTCTGTAGACAGGAGCACTGTAAGTAGCATGTTGACCAGTGATAAAGGTTGAATTAAGTAATTTTTATGTTAAATATAATTAAAATCATGGTCGAGTCAATATTGACTGTGTATAATTTCTATTGTTTATTTACGATTTCGAAATCTCACAAGATAATTTAATTTTGACATTTTTAATGGAAAAATCATGATTATTTGACTTTTATATAAGCATATGCAAGTTTAATCATGTCTATAATCTTGCCTAGATTATTGTTTATTTTTTTAACTGAAAGTTTTAAAGAATCGATGTTTTAATTAATTTATCGCTTTAGACGTCGTTGTACAAAAGATAAATTTTAATATATTAACAGTTTTAAATTGTATCGATAACTTTAAATCGGATTATTTGCATTTTTATATATAATATGACTTTAGGTTTTATGTAAAGTAGATGCTATATTTAATGTTTGTGTTGCATAATTTATTCTATTTTAACTGTGTTTTCTTTATAAAGTTTACACCGCTTTGTACATTGTACGTTCGAGCGCGGCGTGCCCGCACACTGCGCGCGCGCACGTCATTGCGATCCTACTTTGCGTAGCCTTTTATTGACGTCATAGATCTGCTAGGTTATTTATTTTTAACTTTTATTGTTTATACTTAACGATTCACTTATCGTGTAAGGATATATTGAAACGTGTCACAAAGCGACATCTATTATAAATATCTCGAGATGGGCTTCGGTAGCTGTTTCTCATCTCTTCGAAATTGAAATGCACAATTTTTGTAATGTAATGTGCTATACGAGTAAGTGGAAGTCATTGCATGTTGCAGATGTGCTTGTAAGTGCTAAGTTGCTTGTGATGTCTCTGTAAGTCTCTGTTGTTAAGATATTATACGAAAATGTTCCCCATTATGTTTTGGTTTTCATTTTGCTTTTTACCAGTAATTTTATTTAAGAGCTTGTCGACGTGTTAAATTATGATAAATTAAGATGAAATACGTGCTGCTTCTGAGGATTCGATTCAATTTAATATTTTTGGGTATTACTATTTATTTATTTTTGTGATCCGTTAACTTTTTGTATTAAAAGAGGCAATTCGGAATTTTTTTATTGGCATAGGCTTTTTAAAAACTTGTGTATAATATTTTCATTAGCTTTCGATCAAGTTCATAACTGAGAAATAGGTGGCGCCACAATAGCGTTAGAGGTGAGGGTAGCACACACAAATCACCCTCACAATGTTTATATTATAAGGTTATTATGCCTTCACACACAAATACAACTGCAGATAGCCAAAATCAGTCATTTTTCTTACACAAATCACTAAGTTAATGGCATGTTGACATTCTAAATGTTTCGTGTACACTGTATATAAACTAGCATGACCAACGAACATATTTAAAATGAGATGCTATTTCATATTACATACGTGACTAAGAATGTTGAACTGTTCCATTGTCGACCGTTGTTCCACCCACTACTCCACTGTGCGCCACTGTGCGCCACTGTGCGCCACTGTACGCCACTGTACGCCACTGTACCGACTGTACGGTATGCACAAGGCTTTGATCAGCTTGTAGGGACCAGCATCCATTGCACAAGCCGCTTTCGGTAAGTTTATTTTGCTGCATTTGATTATTTTCATGTTACCGTCGATTTACATTTTCAGATTTAGGATTCGATCTACTAATCAATTAAAAATTGTTTATTTTTACGTTTTCGTCCTACTTAGACTATCTATTACCTTAGTAAACGAATTTGGTTAGTAAAACAAAAATCCTAATTTGGAAAGTGTAGATCATATCTTCGTATAAAACATATTGTACACACGCGTGGGGTTCTTGATGGGAAATACGTTGAAACGGCAGGGGTACTGCTGCCGGATTACATTGCTTTTAGATCGATTATAGGTTAGAAATTAGTGAAATAATAATAATAAGTGCGGTACCTCACCGGGACGCAAAGGCGACGTCGCCGGCCACATATCCAAACAGTTTATATTGAATTGTGGCTACGCTTCCAAATTGGCTACGTTGCCACACCGTCGCCAAGTGAGGTAGCCGCCATACATTTCAATATAAGCTGTTTGGATACGTGGCCGGCGACGTCGCCTTGGCGTCCCGGTGAGGTACCGCACTAAGAGAAAAAAACAGAAGAGCTGTGTCTTGCGTAACAGGTATGACTTTGAAATACACATTAACGCACTTGCACTCAACCCAGGATAAGATTTTTGTGTTGTGGGTAGACAATTATTGTAGTAGACAACTGAGAAGACACGGTCACTCGTTACCCTTAGATACGTTGTTAAATTCTAGTATTGAGTAGAGGACGTGATGGATATAATAGTTTAAAATGTAAAACTTATAATTTAGAAATCTAACCGAGTGATAGGGAGCCCGCAAGTGTGTAGCTATACAGTACAGTGTTATGAATAACGCTAGTACAAGTTATTTGATTTGTATCAAATGATACCCAATTGGCTTGCTTTATGTGTTTCAAAAGTTCTATTAAAAAGTCCTAGTGTTTTTTTTATTTTGTGTTAGTGGCTGTAGTATCAAAATTTTGGTGTAAATTGTTTTGATAAAATCTTGTTTGTTATTGTTTCTTTCTAATCGTTTCCATTATCTCCGCAGCTTCTTCTCCAAATTACGGCGGAACCCATGAGGATGGCGCTGACGTCACTGCTTCAACTGATTTATATTTTATAGAACAGAAGATGCTGCTTGGAAAGAAATCGAACCTCGAGGGAGAACATCACTATTTCACACTCAGATAATGGATAATGAATGATTATTATTGATTTATGAATATTTATTATTTTTATAACAAAACAAACTTAGTGCTATCCAATTCATTTGTCTAGTGTGAAATCTATCGAAATCTTGTAAAGACCTTCCTTGTCGCCCAAACGTTGTTATCGTGTAGAGAGATGTAACGCATCTACGCCGGGAAATCAATTGACTTTGTATAACGATAATACATATAAAAGCGTTGCCATAGGCGACCTGGTTTAGTTCGAGAAACTCAAGTCGCTAAATATTCTAGATATAGATTCTAGATGACATAGCCGACCGACCCGTAGCTTCCCCGCGTTGAAGACTTGTTATAAGATTTGCCATGTACTGTAGAGGATTTCCTTCCATTTACATTCTAGTGATACGTGGCTATAGGTTAGCGTTATATTTTTACCCGCCTAAGGTAAAGCGTGTCTGTATAATTTGTCCGTTGTGAGGTCTGTGCGAGTGCGCGGTGAGTTGTCTCTGGTGTAGAGGTGCTTCAGTGAGTCCAGTGACCGAGTGTCCTTGTTGGCGTTGAATGCAGTGCTGTGACGGCAGTGCCGAGAATCAGCTACCCTGTCTTTCATTTTTCCATTACAATTTCACAAAATAATCGCGCTACTAATAAGAACATGAAAACTAAATGAAAGCAGGTCAGTATAACTTGCATCACGTCACTGCATCGTTGTTTATAACATGTCTATAACATAAGTTATAAATGTTCCCAATTCGTCACAAATGTCACGTACAATATAATCTGCGCACCTTCGAGTATAAGATTTACCTTTTTATATTTTATCGTTAAACTATTTTGCTATTATGTTTTATGTACCTATAAATATCTACAAATTTCTAAATGTGTTCAACACGATGTCTAGGCGTATTGGTTGGTTCGTATATCGATGCATTTTAAAAAATGTGGGGATTTAAAGAATTAAATATTAACACAACTTGTAATGTTTAACAATTTTCCAAGTAACTAATATTTCTAAAATGTATGTTAAAATTTTTACTAATACTTTGGATGTATCCGAGGAGCGTCCTCTATAAATTAAATATAGTATGATAGGTGTTTTGTTTTAACCATTAAATGTGACATTACTTTGTAATTCTGAAAGTACTGTGATGCCAAAATAAAATGAAAATTATGTAAAAGTTGAGAATACTTGTGTTAATTTATTAATAGAGTTTATCTTCTCTTTATTTATTGCTTTTTAGTAATAAATATTAATGCGAAATTTTATCGTGTTTTATTTTTGTGATCGCATATCATGGAATAATAATAATAAATTATTTCAGGCCATTTAGCCCATAACCTACCTAGTTACAAAAGAAAATAACTTATATTCATAAAAATGTTAGTAACAATTTATCTTACAACTATGTTAGTAATTAATCAAAACTATATTCTAACCTAACCTTTTTTATATCTTATAAGTTGATGCTTGACTACTATCCCACCTGATGGTAAGTGGCGATGTAGTCATGGGTGGTAAAACGCATTAACTTAGTAAAAGCCTATTCACTCTTGCCTTGAAGACACTTACATTAAAATCGAGCGGAACCGACGCGGGCAATTTATTCCAATCCTTCGCTGTACGTATAATAAATGACGAGGCGAAGCGCGCCGTCCGTACAGGGGGGATGTTCACGACGAAGGGATGGATACCAGCCGTGCGTCGGGACGTTCGATGATAGAAAGGGGATGGCGGAATTTAATTATGTAATTCCAGCGCACACTCTCCAAAATGTATCCTGTAGAACACCGAGAGGCTGGCAACTCTGCGCCTGTGCTCAAGGCTCTGAAGATTGGTCTCAACCATTTCACGGTCACCAATAAGCCTCTTAGCACGCCTCTCCATTGAATCCAATGCTGACAGGTGGCATTTGGCAGCACCAGCCCAAATGTGACAGCAATCTAACGCCGCGTCCTTCCTTCGGCACATAATGACTGTAGTATGTTGTACAGACGTGTAGTGTATAAATTTTACTAACAAAAAATAACCGACTTCAAAGTCTCAAAAACTACTTTTCAGATCTCGTTTTTTATGTGGTTCGTTCGTTCTCGTAATTTATGTGGGACCACATGACAAGCACCTGCTTTCGATTAAAAAAAGAATCATCGAAATCGGTTGGCGTGATATTGAGTTATTCGTCAATTTGTCGCGCACATCTTAACACAAATTTACGACTTATGTGGTTTTTCTCATGGATGCCATTGTCAGATCTCAATAAAATTTATGTGGGACCACATGACAGCCACCAGCTTTCGATTAAAAAAACAATCATCAAAATCGGTTCGCCCAGTCCAAAGTTCTGAGGTAACAAACATTAAAAAAAAATACAGTCGAATTGAGAACCTCCTCCTTTTTTTGAAGTCGGTTAAAAACTACCGTTATATGCCTTGCTGAAAGACGCGGCGTTAATTGAAGACTTGTTTGATATCTGCTGGTTATGGTGACCCAAAACACTATGTGAACAGAGCACAGTGCATAAACAACATTCTGACAGCAGTGGATCTCCAAGGGCTGATAGATTGATACATGTTAAATATTAACAATAGAGATTTTTATAAAACGATGAAAGTTATTGATAATTCCCGAGAATTCGTGATATTAGCCACTTTGAGATTTATTTTATTGATTTTAGAGCTTTTGTGACAGAAAAATCCAATTTTGGTGTCACTTATTTTCAATTTTGGTGGGTACTTTCGATTTTGGTGGGTGATTTTCAATTCTGGTGGCCACACAAGACTTTGAACTTTAATATCTCAAAAAGTTATCCAGATATTCTCAGACCTCTTGAAAGTTCTTCTAGTTTAGACTTTCTATTCTTATACCAGGTCATTATTTTTCACGAAAACTGAAGAGAAAATTTCGCCGCCAAAATTGAAAAAAATGCACGTTTCTGATATTCACCCATATTATTATACATCTATTATTATATATGTATTTAAAAGAAAGTTGTGTTAGTTACCCTATTTATAACTCAAGAACGGCTGAAACGATTTGGCTGAAAATTGGTGAGGAGGTAGCTTAGAATCAGGAAACGGACATAGGATACTTTTTATCCCGGAAAATAGACCTGTTCCTATGGGATAAGGTAAAATGTTCGGGAGCGGGAGCGGGAGCGGGAGGAGGGAGAGGGAGAGGGAGGAGCACACAGAAAATGTAACGGCTAAGAACGGCTGTACCGATTTTAATGATTTCTGATTTGTTACATTCTTAGGCTAGACGGTGGCTAAGGAGTCATTTCGGCGCTTGGGTTTCGTCTTGCGGAACTCAAAAGACTTTAATAATATTGATGTAATAAAACTTATTTTTTGTACTTTAGTTCGAAGCAAACTGGAGGCCAGTGCATGTATATGGCACCCATACGAGAGTACGTATGCTCTTATGTTGGAGAAAGTACAAAAGGCATTTTTGAGGTACTTATACAAGCGCGCGTACGGCTACTACCCTTACATGTACCCTACTCGATTCCTTTTAGGCTGCCTTGGTTTTAATTCCCTAGCGGTCAGAAGATGGCGAGACCAAATATTATTCATGTGTAAAATTCTCAGAGGTACAGTGGATGCTCCAGAACTACACGAAAATTTGTTAAGAATATTTGTTCCAAATGATTATCTGAGAATTCGTCGAAGCAAGAGGCACAGCCTGTTTGTAGTCCCATCGTCTCGAACAGTTGCTCGTCAAAAGTCTCCTATACCGCGTTCGCTTGCTGCGCTCAATGCTCTCCTTGACGCTAAGCCTCAATGTGACATTTTTGTAGATGAATGGAAGGTGATTTTGACAGAATGCCTGCAATATTGCGAAATGAATGCGTGATGCATGTATATTAGAATGTACTGACATAAGAATAATGGATATAATTTTAGTTCATAATTTATATTTAGTGATTGATTTTGATTTTATTTTTATTTGACATGTGTTATTATTATTATTGATTTACATTATTATTATTAATTTATATTAGTGATTATTCCTGATTGTTATTTTTGTAATTGTATTCTTAGTTATTTCTTTTATATTTTAATTTTAGAAATTCAATAGTGTAATTGGCTTTGCCGTTCTACTGAATTAAAATAAATAAATAAATAAATAAATTAGGCGATACGAAGTTCGCCGGGTCAGCTAGTCTAATATATAAAATTCTCGTGTCACGCTTTTTTGAAGTTGAACTCCTCCGAAACGGCTCGACCGATTTTCGTAAATCTTTGCGTGCATATCGGCTAGGGTGGAATCGGACATCTATTTTTCATCCGCCTACTAAAATTTTTTTGGCAGAACAACGTTTGCCTGGTCAGCTAGTATTTATTCTAAATCTAACAAACGCGTAGGTAGTTTTTAAAATCCTAGTGCGATGTTGGCCTGATTTCAAATTGCTTTATTCTTCTTTACCAAATCGTACAAATAATAATATTATGTTTATCTTATACCATATTTAATTAAACTTGTGATTACAGTGTTTAATGTTACGATGAATAATTCATACAAGTTGCTAAAATATTTGCAACATAATCACTAAGTTAATGTAGGTATATGTTACCGGCAATCTGTATAGTTCGGTATTCTGCACATTACCTGGTAATGTATAAAATACCCAAAACGTTCAGGGATGTACCTATGAAATATTTTTTTTTCATACTTTGCCTAGGCATTCTCCACAATACTCCATGCGTAGCCTATAATGTGTATAAAAGACAAAAACAAGGAAGTGGGAGAGGGGCGCGACGTGAGGGCAGGCAGTAAAAGTTTACTTGCTAGATAGGGTTTGGCTGCCAAACCCAAAACTTTGGCATACTTACATTTTAACAGAGCTTCCAGTTCACGGTTCTAACAGCCCAGGTCAGTCTCCTTTGTTAAATACATCGAACGCAGAAAATAGAAGTTCAACACTCGGCATTCTACTATACATCGACTAGGTATTCTATATAAAACCTGAATAAAATTTAGCTTTGTTAGTAACATAATATTGTTATAAATACCTAGGTAACATTGTTGTACACTTTTATTTTAGTGGTTTCTGTGAACAAGTGAGGATATTGGAATCAGCATGTTGTTCAAAAAATATTTTTCTAATTTAATTTTTTATCCTAGAAGATTATTATCTCTGAAACAATCAACAGGATTGAACTGGGCAGAACAAGAGAAGGTATTTATAATGATGATTGTTTTATGAACTGTGAAATTAAAAAGGGGAACCTTCTAGCTACTCAAGGGATGGAGTAAGAAAGAGAAAGAAAGAAATATTTATTCCGGCACATTGCAACAATGTTAAAATCGGTGATATATTATTACTTACGAGTATATGTATATACTCGTACAATAATTAATTGCGTTCGGAGTTGCAGCTACCAGCATGGGCAGCATGCCGGAAAAGGGTCGCACTCAGAAAACGGCGTAGGTAGCACCAGGTACTTTCTACGTCTTCTGACTTTTCATTGCGCCCATTAGTCGCGTCACAACGTCACAACTTTAGTCAAACCCATAACTTGTCTCGAGAGATCGTAGATTCCCTGAAAAATACGTATAAAAACAATATAAAATTGAAAAATAAAAATAAAATAATTCCTACTTAATATTTTATGTGTGAATGTGTAATAGCATAAAAACGGCTTAACGGATATGGATAAAATTTGGAACACGGATAGTTCTGTTTACATTCTAGGTTAACTAATAAAAGAAGGGGAGAGGGGAGGGGTAGGGAGAGGGAATTTAATGGTCTCTGATTTGTTAAATCTACCAAAACTATAAAAGTTAAAAGTAACAATAAAGTACATGAATTAGATGTACATGGATTATTAGGCGATACGAAGTTCGCCAAGACAGCTAGTGTTAAATATTTATTTAATGATGCCCAATAAGTATAACTTCTCACGCGCGCTCATAAGTTACACGTTTATGTTTAATACATAATCTAAATTTTACTAACAAAAAATAACCGACTTCAAAGTTACTCAAAAACTACTTGTCAGATCTTATTCAAATTTATGTGGGACCACATGACAGACTCCAGCTTTCGATTAAAAAAAGAATCATCAAAATCGGTTCGCCCAGTCCAAAGTTCTGAGGTAACAAACATAAAAAAAATACAGTCTAATTGAGAACCTCCTCCTTTTTTTGAAGTCGGTTAAAAATAGTTTGAAAGATAATTAAAACTGATACACGTTGTTAAATTAATCCATTTTTGAAGGTTTCACTTCTACCACGTGTGAATTGTACACATTTTAATTTTTTTCTACACAGACCTATGTATGTCCTATAGTGTTATTAGTGGCACTATCTATCGCTAGTGGTCGCAATGTTACTGCGGCAGCGCTGCAGCGCCGGAGCTGCGGAGCCCGGATGCCGCGGCCGTAGCCTTTCATTATTATAATATGTATTTGGTTTTAGATACTTATGCAGCCATTTGAACATGTACTCAAAGCGCCTAGTAAATTCTACGAGCTACTCGTGCCAACCTTCAATCACTGGCTGCAGGCACCAGCAGATAAGTTACGTAGTATTGAAGAGGCTTTGCCAATTATGTCGACGTATATAATACTGTAAGTTTGTACAATGAAAGTAGGAAAATAATATGTTAATTTTTTAACCCCCGACGCAAACAGAGGGGTGTTATAAGAGGGATGTCTGTCTGTCTGTCTGTCTGTCTGTCTGTGGCATCGACCATCGCCGCCAAACGGATGAACCGATTGTTTTAAAGTTGACTTAATCGAGAGTTTTCCTAGCTATGTTTCGTGAAAGTAAACCTGTCGGGGGTTTTTTAAATTTTAATTTAAGATTGTAGGGTTCCATAGTCAAAACGAAACCCTCATGGTTTCATCATGTCCGTCCGTCCGTCCGCAGCATAGCGAAGAGACCCTTAGTGCTAGAAATGCCTCTACTATAAAATCCCTGCTTGAGGTGAAATAGGCAGAATGTGTTAACGGCGCCGCGCCGTATGTGTAATTAACTTTATTAAGTTACTAACATTGCGATTGATCACCAGTGTAGATGACATTCAAGACAAAGCCACATATAGATACGGAAAACTTACCTCACATAAGATCTTCGGTATGGGTTTAACTATCAACGCGGCATATAAGACACTGCTCTTAGGACAAAAGCTAATAGCCGATTTGGGACATCCATCTGTAAGTATCCCTTATGGTTTTCAACCATGACTCTCTGTCCGATGAGAACTCTCACAAAATCTGAAAACTCACCGAGTCATAACTTCCTAAGTAATGTTCAATGTTTGATTGAACCATAGTTCATATTCGACTTCTTTACTTACAAAGAATTTCTGCGTTTTTGCATTCATCATTTCCTTTCCCACTGTATGTCAACGGCAACCCCATGTACTTACAACATTTTTTTGGCCTAATACTCCTAGAAAAATGAGAAGCAATTGCTTCTGTGCTGGTAAGATATTTAACTGCTAAGATATTTTCGGGGTCTTCGAAGCCAAGCTAGGACTGGTCGTTCCAAAATTATCCTGAAATAGATTATGTTATCAAAAACTATTATCTCTTATGTGAAATGAGAGCCAAGCTCAAAAAAAAAGAATTATATCTAAATGGGTGGCAATTTCTGTGTAGAAAAGCCGAAAAATTTAGTCACAAGAACATGTAATTCAAGCTGTAAATTTGACTTGGTTAGTTTTCACGCATCTACCTATACTTGAGTCAAACTAGTATCATAATAATTCTTGTCGACAAATCATTAAAATTCCTTTATAGGGTTTTCACAAACTGATTTGTATTTCGCACACCAAATAACTATTAAAGAACTAAATAATCATTATAACGTTTGTGACATCTTTATTATTTTACTATTGACCTATAACAACAACACACTAAGAGAAAACGACGTGAAAACCAACATCTTAAAACAATTTTCATCATTGAATAACTCACGCTCGCATATCCTTAATTTCGTGAAGCGACTTCAAACCTTTGCACAAAATTTTTGTTTTAAGGTCTCCTTGCCTATGACTATAAATAGAAATGACTACGAAAACCTCACAGCTATAATGGCGCTTACATGCTTTGCAACTTGGTCGTATTATATTTCGAAATACAGTGAAATCAACTTATCTGTGACTTTAAGGAGGGCGCTGCCGGACGCATTGGACCAATCATAGTGCGCTATTAGTAAGTTATGAATGGGGTGACATTAGTTCCAATTTTCGCCACGTCACAAACAAGTTCTTCACAGATGGCACTGTACAGATTATACAGATATTTCATTCCACTCAATATGCATGAGCATAAAATTATTTATAAGTAAAATTTCATTAAACAAAGCCGAATAACATTTTATATTTATGTATTTTAAAACAGTCTATATCGATTTTATACGTAACTATTCCGTGTTATTTTAAACTTTTGCAAAATAAATATTATGTTTAAAAAGAAATTAAATTATAAAGAGTGGAACGGAACGCGACTTGCGAACTCCAGATTTAACATGTAGTTCAAACGCACTTTATACGACCAAAAGTTTCATGCACCTGTTTGTTTGTGGTTGCTAGGCAACACAGTGATTACGTAAATTCTGATCCGAATCTGAATATAGTGTAGGCTATATTATATTTGTATAATTATCTTCGTTAAGTCTGTTAGGTTGATGACCTATGTTAGTTTTATAAAATCTGGTTTGTTGGTTGCTAATTAATTAAAACTAGCCAAGTCAAATGTAAAGCATGAATTAAATAGATATAATTCTTTTTTTTACTTGGCTCTCATTTCACATTTATGTTTTTGATCATTACTTTTTGTCTAGAAATTATTAATATTTATTATTTAATAATATACCTATTGTTATTTGTATAATTACTCTATACAGTGGACCCGCTAATTTACCACTTTCACAAATTTATAAATAATTTTCAGTTTTTAGACTTTTTCCTTTGCATACATGACGATTTTTGGACGTTAATATCTAAATAACCGTTTGAGGTGCGTTTATGAAATTTCGCAACACTCAATAATATGAGCCAGAGATAGGTTTATGTGGAATAGTTCTTGAGTTATGGGGGGGTCAAAAGTGGCTCTAAATGGTTCGTGTAATATTACACACGATGCTGCTTGCCAGTTCTGTTAGCATGAACTTGGCTTGATACGCTACCACGTATCTAGATCTCCATAAAAACTGAAATCACTGATGAAATGAAATGAAATAATCTTTTATTCATGTAGATATCACTGATACACTTATGCACGTAATTTTTTATAATCTACCAGCTTTTCGGAAAGGTGCTTTATCATAGAGGAGAAGAAAAGCCGTAAAGAAACTCCTCAAAAACTCGTAAAGAAACTTTGTAAAGTTATCTTCTCCACAGGCCCCTGATCTGTTGTTGAAAACACACGAAGCGTTTTTTTGCGGTCAAGGAATCGATTTATATTGGACAGAGAACTTCATAATTCCCAGCGAAGAGGCACATATTGAAATGTCCATACAAAGTAAGTTAAAATGTATAATTATCGATAAGTATTATTTAATTTTGTTAGTTCGTCTCTAAATACCATTCTGCCCATTTATATCATTTCATACCCAACCTCCGCTGATTTGTATGACAATGCGGGGCACATGGTGTGGCGACATCGAAATAAACGTCACACGGTGACGTCACGCCGACTTGAATCACGCTACCGAAGTTTGCTGCATCGGTTGCATATAGGTGTATAATATAATATTGTAACGCTCCGGCAAGATCAGTTAGGGCTCGGCCGCCCCCCAGGCAACATCACCTTGCCCGGCAGAAAATCTCCCTTTGCTAAAATGGCACCAGGCTCTTTCTATTGGAGTTTACTGCGCACGTGTGCTCGGTACTCCCTTTCTCACTGCTTCTGAACCATCTCCGTACCATCTCTGGCCGCCTCCGCTCCAGTACAATTTGCAAAGAACTTTATGGTCTTACGAATATCAATTAAAATTATTTTTGCACCTTCACAGAGAATGGGAGTTGGTTCGCGCTCCCTGTCCAACTCCTGCAACTGTTCAGCGACAACAACACGGACTACAGTCAACTGGCGCGTGACGTTGGAGTGTTCTACTCCATTGTGGACGATTATGTTAATTTGTTCCAGTCAGATGTATGTACCATCTATACATGTAAAAATGAATCCATATTTCCCTTGGTCATGGCATCACGCTTGAACGACTGGACCGATTTCGCTAATTCATTTTTTGTTGTGTTCTTTATTTTCAGGAGAAGGTTCTTATGTAAGAAAAAACTGAGAAAGTTGCGCAGAAAATTAGAAAATTTAACGACCATATTAACGAAACTATAAGGGTTCCGATTTTACTTCGGGACACTAAAAACAAACAAGATTTGATCGGTTGAAGAATGTGTCCCAAATGTTAATCCTTTTATGGTGTAGCTTTAGGTACAATATTACTTTTAACAACATTCTAAACTACTGGGCTTACTTTTTCTTTTATTTGACGCAGTCGGGATTTTTTTCAATTTTTTTTTTATATTAGAAATTAGTTTTTTGCTTTTTTGGAAATTTGCAGTTCACAAGTTACGCTCGCTCGTTAGCTTACCTGTGCATCTTTATTATATTTCGGATTTTTTATAGTGAAAGAAAATCATGGTTCAATGAACCGTTTTCTTGAAAGCTAAGATAATAGTTCTTTGGGAACAAAATCGAGGCATCGGATGATTGCAGGGAGCTCGGTGTGTAGGTTAGTAACCATTCCAAAAACAGGTTGACGCGCAGCCACAAGGGCGTATCAAAGGCAACAGAAACGCTGCTCTTCGTATATTTATAAATAAATAAATATATAATAAATAACGCTTCCCACTAATAGCCCCACACTAGGATTCTCTATGTCGTGGGTGCCATGGACAACACACTAGACAAGGACATTCACACCCAGACCGAGAACAGAAATTCAAACTCATCATTCAAATTTCCGCCTCGCTGGGAATCGAACCCAGGACCCTCGGTGCGGCGATCCGGCATGGTAACCATTGCGCCACACAGGTAGTCATATTTATAAACAGATGAGTTACTTTTCTCTGCAGGTACTTCTACAACGATTAATTATTTATTTTGGATGGAAAACGTTAATTCGGGTGAATCCCACCATGCAATTACTTATAATAAGTAAAATTTTATTGTTACAGAAATTATGCAAACTGGCGAAAATAAAACAAGTAAGTATTTTTATTTTTACTTTATAATAATTGTTGATTGCATCAGTGTTCCGAGTCAAATATTATGACATCGCATACATTCAGAATTCAGAAGTCTATTCGTCTGGAAAAACTAACAAAACAATAAAACCAAAAAAACGCAAAATTATTTCAACAGGACATCCACCACATCTGCAGTGACGTCACAGAGTGCAAGATCACCCTGGCCGTCATTCACGCGTCGCAGTTCCCAGATGTTTTCCCTGAACTGGCCTGTATCCTTTGAAACGCTGAGCTTGAGGCCAAGATCTGGCCGGCAAGCTTCGAAGGGGTACTGAAGACGGATCACATTCTTTAGATGAAAAATTTCGACCAATCATAGGCCTGGTTGACGTTAACCTTAAGACTCGTAGCACTCGTAGCTACTCGTAGAGTGTCGGTGTATAACTTCAGCCAATGATAGGGCACAGATATTCATCCAATGTCACGTGATCCGTCTTCAGGTGCCTCTTCGAAGCTTGCTGTCCATTTGTATACCTTTATAAAGTTTTTGAATGCTCCTAAGTAGTAACGTAATAATAAAATTACAATATCATTTTTAAATACCTATCATAGCATAATTTTGTTGTGACGATATTAATTGCACCGATACAAATAAATCAGATATATACAAACAAAGAACAAGCGACCCGAAGCTGGTGAGTCACGCCATCTCGCTGCTGAAGAAGCACGGCAGTGATGAATACATGAGAGAAGCGGTGAGGACAGTAGAAGCTGAAATACGTTCGGAGGTAACTCATTGATAGTAGTAGAATGTCAGATACATTATAATTTTCTTTTTTTATGGAAATAGCCGGCAAACGAGCTAATGACCCACCTGATAAGTGGGTACTAAGTGGCTACTGGCTATCGTCTTCCATGAACATCAGCGTTGCCGGCCAAGAAAGAGAGAAGAAAAACAAAGAAAGAACTGACTTTGAAGCCCCCAGTCGGAACACGACGAGTCGTTTGGCGGCTGACTCGAGCTCAAGTTTCGGGATAACTCTTGTTGTGCGGCTCCTCTAGATAAAGCTCGACATCCACTAGTGCAGCTACTGTTGGCATCCTTTGTCGTGTCAGCGCTTTTTTTCGAGGCAGAATTCACGACTAAGAAGTCTAATTACTGGACAATAATATATCTCGAATTTCTCGGTGATCTGGTAACCCATCATCCATGGATGCGAAGTTATATCAGGCGGCTCGTCTCTTTGTGGTTTAGTTACATCATCATTTTAAAATGACGCACTAGAAATAGAGCCTGGAGAGTGTAGACTACTGCAGGTATTACTTGTCTTTTTGACAATTGTTAAGAACTCTTCAGGACTACATAAATAAATAAACGTTCACAGACTTCTACTACCCCCTCACTGGCCTCACTGGCCTCACTGGCCTCACTGGCCTCACTGGCCTCACTGGCCTCACTGGCCTCACTGACCTCACTGCGATACCGCGTCGCTGGTGCCATGGACTGGCAAAGACAACACGTAATATGACGTCACCATCTCCCACGAAATAAGAACTACCATTATCTGCCACATGAAGGTCTGTCACGGCCAGTATATTGGTAAATATGTAAATATTTTTTCTATATTAGGTTTTACGTTGTTTCAGATCGAACGATTCGGTGGCAACCCGAAACTCACAGAGTTCATGGATGAACTTAGTTTTTATTAATAGCACCCTTTACATAGATACATTATATTATTAGCGATTAACTTTATTTTATATACTGATACCGATAATGTGCGCTACACTTGCATGATGTCTCACGGTGACGTCACGCCAACCTGAATCACGCTATTGAAGTTTTCGGCATCGGTTACATATAAATTACAAAATTACAACGCTCCGACAAAATCAGTTGGGGCTCAGTCGCCTCCCAGGTAACGCCACCACGCCTGGTGGAAGATCTCCCTTAGCTAAACTGGCGACCCATCGAAAAGAACACAAGACATCCCTTCGACCATCAATAGCGGCATCAGGCAACCCAGGTGCATCGCAGCGTACAGTGGAGACGCTTCCTCCGCGCCAGCGACTGCCCCAACACGGCTACACGGACGGCTTGAACCACGCTTGTACCACGCTCCCATCCCGACTCGACGCGTGTAGAGGGCTTCCCAATGGAACATCAATCTCACATCTCAATTCACCGTAGACATAGGGTTATGGAAGGCATTAAGTGAGAAAAAGTTTGACACATGAGAGGCAGTACAAAACTCCTTCGCTTCATCACTCACATCACCTCTCGTCCGGCAGACTTCAACAGTAAAGGGATAAACAAACTGCCATCAAAATGGCAAAATTGTATTGATAATTTGGGCCAGTACTTTGATTAGCTAAAATAAAAAAAATACCAAAATTTTTATACTTTAAAATTTTCATACAAATCTCCAATTTCATAGGTAAAAACCTAACACAACGCTCCGACAAGATTAGTTGGGGCTCGGCCGCCTCCCAGGTGCTCCCAGATGCTTCCAGGCAAGACCACCGCTTGGATCTCCCTGTGCTAAACAATATTTTATTCAACATTAATTTGTAGTAAGCAAATATTGGTAAAAACTTGGTAATAAAATGTTTTATAAATGAATGTGATGTGAAATGAAATCGCATATCAATACCTTGTAGTTTATTTTAATATTGGTCACAAACAAATACCTATACCCTGGTGCCTGCATACAATTGTAAGCAGTGTTTAGTTGTGAATCTCGAAAGCTGTTCCAGTACACTTTTCTTTCTTCCTTGTCTGATAACGTTTTAATGTAATGCAAAACATTACGAATACTAACTTGAATGTACCTGACTTAACTGTTGGACGGTAAAAATATAATTGTTTAGAATTTAAATTTTACTATGGTTTCAAGGTAAGCTGCTGTAAATTACGAATATAATTATACGCACCTACTCATAGTTAATAATGGTTTTCTATGTACAGACACTTTTAGGGTTCCGTGCATCCGTTAGTCTGTCAAAAATAATCGGACGAAATAACTTTTAAATGAATAACTGACAAAGAAGCAGAAAAAAGGGAAGGAGGAAAAGAGAAAGTGTCATCTATTGGCTCTACTCCTAATTCTTAAGCTGAATTATAAAGAGTGGCGGTTGATTCCAGCTAGATGATACAATGGTAGCTACTTGGCTAGTTTGGCTTCACGGAACGACGATAATAGCGCCATTTACTAGTAATAATTTGATTACGTCCGTGCGTCCGTCGCATCTAACGACAATCTTATCATAAATTTTTAATGAGTATATAATTAACTTAATAAATCTTTTTTCTGTAAAAAACCCTTTATTCATTTTCTCAGAAAATAAAAGTGGATAGCGTATTAAATGATAATCATTTAATTTTCAACTAGGTATTTCTTAAGGTGCTCCCTCACCGGGAACATTCACGTGTAATGTAACATTATAGATTCGACTTTGAGCATTACATTACAATACTACCTCCCTGACTGACGAGCATTCGCGTGTAATGTAACATTATACGGGAAGCGGAGCGCATTGATGTTACAAGTTGTATCAAGATATTACACATTGTATCATTACAAGGTGCGCATTGTAATGCTCGGTTCTCCTCCTTCACTGATGTAATGCTCAAATCTGTAACGTTACATTACACGCGAATGCTCCCGGTGAGGGAGCACCATTAGGATGCGATTCGATAATTTGACCTAATGTAACTTGATATACTTTTTTAGGGTTCCGAAGTAAAATCGGAACCCTTATAGTTTCGTTATATCTGTCCGTCCGTCTGTACGTCCATCTGTCTGTCTGTCCGTCTGTCCGAAGCAAAGCGCCGAGGCCTTTAGAGGTAGAAAGCTGTAATTTGGCATGGATCATAATATGTTATATTATATCCGTATATGTTTATTAAAACTCCAGAATCGTAGCATAAAACATTGAAAAACATTTTTTTTCAGGGTACGGAGGTACGGAGGTACCCTACAGGTAAGCTGAGGATTTATTCGCATAAAATACTATAAAAGACCAAATATAATGTTGGCAATTTTACGTGCCGGGAGTTTATACTGCCTGTACTGCCATCTGTGATTACCGACGAGAACGTGGCGCCCTTTGAAAGTTGAAGAAAAAGAGGGGCGTTCCCGCCGAGGCTTCCCCGCCAGGAAGCAAAGCGAGGAAGTATTCACATCAGGCTTGACAATCTTAGCATTACAAACTGAGTAACAGTTCATGTATAATGTAACAAAATTAAAATGGTTAACCAATTCATCCACTCCATACGTTTACGAGACATCTGAACAAGGGCGGATCCAGGGGGGGGGGTCATGGGGGTCATGGGGGTCATGACCCCCCCCTGGGCTGGGTCCAGGACCTAGGTGGACTACAGGTGAACGCGTCGAAAACGCGTTTCGGGAGAAGACGTAAAAGAAAAATTGATTTTGTTATTTAAATATAGGTAGATTTTTTTAAGTACAGTACTAACATTTATTAATAAAATACCTATTTTTTCTTGTATCTTTTATTATTAGAGAACGACCGAAGTTTCAGTTTCGGTTTCGGCAAGTTTCGGCCAAAAAATCTAGTTTCGGTTTTAGTTTCGATTTCGGCAAAATTTGGCCGAAACATTCGGCCAAACCGAAACTCTGTTCGTGAATTGTCGTGCGTCGTGAAGTCATTGATTTAACATGTTCATTATACATTTTTACCTGATTTACCTGCGGTTTTCACTCATTTATAACTTACAATACATACGTATTGTAGTGAGATTTGGTTAACATTTAGTGGTTGGTTTATTTCAAATGGTTTACAAATAAATAAATAACGTTATGTCAATTTCGCCCATACTTATATTTATTGAGTGAGGGATTATCGAAAGGTTTACGGAAACAAAGCGAGGGCATTCACTAGTAGTATTTTCGAAGTTCTACATCCCAAATCATCAATTACAATGAAACGGTAACTGATCGATATGTCTGTACATGGAAGATATTTCAGAAAATCTATCACGAGCGGTGTTTGTCGACGCAAAAGATACCATAACAATTATTTTAAGAATTTTCGTCTGTTTGTATGTATGTGCGTCTGTTTAGGGTAATTTCAAAACTGGCTAAATCGATTTGCATGCGGTTTTCATTGACGTATTTTAGGAAAATGGGGTTAACATTTAATTTTTATATTTTATTTCAATCGTTACACAAATAAAAAAAGTTATTCTATTTAAATGATTTAAATTAAAATTTAAAAAATCCCTGACAGTTTGATATACACAACATAGCTAAGAAAACACTCGATTAAGTCACCTTCATGCAAAAAAAAACCAGATCAAAATCGGTTCACGGTTTGGGAGCTACGATGCCACAGACAAACATAAAGATACACAAATACACAGACACGTCAAACTTATAACACCCCTCTTTTTTCGTCGGGGGTTGAAAACAGCGTTCATCCATAGGTACCAACATTTTTTCGAATTTTGTCGTTTACGTATTAAGATAAGTTTACCGAACTAAATGCAGTTACAAATACAAATGTGTAAAAAAACACGCTAGGTTTCAGAACCCATACAGGGTGTCCCGTAAATAGTGGATGAACGTTAGGGGACAGATAGATTGAGGGTTACTTACCTAATGTCAAAAAATGACCTTTGTAAAATTTCAAAAATTCGCTCCTTTAACCTTCTTTTTTCTGTTGAGTTCACAAATGAGCAACTGAAAAGAATACCCTAATGGTGTGGCCCAACGAGCGTATTTTTTGAGCTGTGCGTCACGTAATAGCGTAAATCGCAAAATCGCGTAAAATACAAATTCCAAAGAATTGAATTTGAACTTTTGTATGAAACCGGCTCATTTCACGTGACTCACAGCTCCAAAAATTAGGGTCCGACCGAAACTGGTTTTTCAGCTGAAACCGAAACCGAAACCGAGCCTTCGGCCTTAGTTCCAGTTTCGGCCGAAACCGAAACCGAAACTTAGGGTGAGGCGAAACGAACGTATTTTTGGAGCTGTGGCTCACGTGAAATTTTGCTAATTTTAAAGTAAAACTAAAACATTTTATTCTTTGTCATCAAGTAACAGAAGAACCATTAAAACACGACACTAGTGCTATATAATTATTTGTTTATTTATTTATCGGTTTATTTATTATTTTAGGTCTATTTATGTATTTATTTTGTGGTTAATTATTTAGTCATTGAGTTACACGTAAGTGCTAGTATGTATTTTCTTTTATAGTACCCATATATTTATAACCTTCAATCTGTTTTTTATGTATGTATTGTATTGTATGGTATTATAACTAGTAGTATAACTTTTATTAAATTACTATGCTTGACAGGATTTTAAACTGTGTTACTATGCTTTGTTAAATTACTTTAAACGTGTGCTGGGAGACCTCCGTGGCATAAATCTAACGGGTCCTGCGGAAGATCAGCGCTGGCTGTCCCCGGACTCCAGCACAATGCTGAGCAGGCTCCGAATTGTAAAGGATCCACTTATGTATAAGTTCAATCCTTACATTGTATAAGTTTCGTATAGGTAACCATTTGTGTATCTTTTACAAATAAATGTATTTTCTTTCTTCTTTCTTTCTTTGAAATGAGCTCTGGAAATGGATCGCACTCAGTGATTGCTATGGAGAACCATAGCACTGATAGTCTGTGCGAGCCATTTTGGAGTGCCGTTCATGCCACTATACATATAATACTTAAATTCTATAACATAATATAAAAAAGTAAAAGTTTTACTCAAATATCTTCCAGTTACAGTTTCATTACAATTCTTGGTTATTACGATGATGGTTATGTTATACCTACAGACAGCTAAATGGTGTTAGATAAAAAAAACCGGCCAAGTTCAAGTCGGACTTGCCATGAAGTGTTCCGTATCATTTTCTATACAACATTAGACACTATATTATAATCTTTTTTGTATGAAATTCAAGTTTGTTGTATGGGAGCCCCACTTAAATATTTATTTTATTCTGTTTTTTGTTGTTATAGCGGCAACAGAAATACATGATCTATGAAAATTTCAACTGTCTAGCTATCACGGTTCAAGAGATCCAGCCTGGTGACAGACAGACGGATAGTGGAGTCTTAGTAATAGGATCCCGTTTTTAACCTTTGGGTACGGAACCCTAAAAAAACAATAATAAAATTAAAGTCCATGAAACAAAATTAACTAGCAATTTTTTATGTCATTATTTCATTAACAAATCATCATAATCAGGCTTTATTAGTCCACTGCTCGGCATATGCCTATGCGAATGAGCGTCAAAGCATCCTATCAGACGCTCTTCAGATTAATGAACAAATATAATAAACATGTTAAATCAATGACGAGCCACGAAGTTAACCGAACGACGCACGACAATTCACGAACACAGAGTTTCGGTTTGGCCGAAAGTTTCGGCCAAACGTTTCCGAAACCGAAACTAGATTTTTTGGCCGAAACTTGCCAAAACCGAAACCGAAACTTCGGTCGGTCTCTACCAAAAATACGCTTGTTTGGCTTCACCCTAAGTTTCGGTTTAGGTTTCGGCCGAAACTGGAACTAAGGCCGAAGGTTCGGTTTCGGTTTCGGTTTCAGCTGAAAAACCAGTTTCGGTCGGACTCTAATTATTATCAAAATTAAAATAGAACCTCTTATGATTTGACCACGACTATGTGACCCCCCCCTGACGCCAAAGCTGGATCCGCCCTTGCATCTGAATTTGTTGTTATATTATGAGACTCTGTAAGAAAATATTATCTTACGGATAGTTACTTAAATTGTACTTATTTTTTTAATCGATTGAAAGAAAGAAGTTCTTCCAATGCAATTATAACTTATTCCTGCGAATTCAGTTCGGAAATATTTTTGAAAAGACTACGAATTCATTCTTGGCCAAGGATTTGATTTGTATTGGCGAGATTTGATGATATTATCCTATTTTATGGTGATAGTAGCGCCATCTCTCATGTTCTCAAATACCTACTTGGATGCTTACTGCTAGTTTGCATTAATGCAAATAGATGGTGCTGTAGCGCATAGTACATAAATACTTGTTTGAAATAAGTAAGAAGTTTGTAATTATATATAAGCAAAGATTATAATATTATCATATCGTGGATTTTTTTAGCGTATTCCACTACGCAAAAAAATTCTGATTGCAATAACAGTTCTGTGTTTTTGTGTTGTCAGTCTGTCTGCGCCATCTAATAATTTATTATTATCTTCAAATTGTTGTATGGGAAAAGTGGAAAATCCACTTTATCAATGGACTGAATGTGCATAACGCATTGTTTTAGTGGTCTCAAACCACCTTCGGATTATTGCCTTTCCGTATAAACATTTTTTGTGTTTGAGATTAGAATTATCATTACGTGAGATTAGGGGGATGGGGATCGAAGGGGTGGAGCCAAATCTCACGAGTCTCACGAAATCTCACCTGGGAGGAGTCTGACCCGGTGTTTGAAAATCGTTAAAAATCCTCACATAATTTTGTGTGTGGAGATAGTGAGGAGGGTGGAGAGTAACGTAGGCTACTTTTTACCGCGGCAAAACATCCCCATGGGAAGATCGATATTTTGTTACTTGCTAGATATTTAGTTCCAGATGTTGTTAATAGATGGCGTTAGTAAAATTCATTTGCAAGTTCTGAATTTCTAATTAAGTAAAAGTAAGTAAGTAGGATTTGTAACAAATCGATCGCTACTGCAGGTAAGCTGCGGGCAAAAGCTAGTAATATATAAACCTTATAATTTCCATTTTACATAAAATCTTATAGTGCGTCTAATAATTTGCCGAGGGATGGTATAATGTTATTATATTAATGAATTTTTATTCCAAATTGGTTCGGTTTACAAACTCTTTTTGAAAGTCAAACAACAACAAAGCTCCTTTTGTGAGTGAACCCGAGAAAAGAAGTAGGAAGAAACTAGCGAAGTGTTTTTTTGGTTGAAAAGTGGTTAATAGCCAAGTCAAATTACTAAGACAGAAGTATTTAGTCCGCCCAAAGGCCAACATGACCTAACGACTGCTTCACTACTAAAGCCCTAAAAAAGATGATGTTGACTCGCTAGCTCTTATATAACTATCGACAACCCCCGCCATTGTCTTCACGACCGCTTGATTGATACGAAATGCGAACGTTAAAGCGCTTCTTCCTACGCCGTATTCTAAGTGCGACCGTTTTCCGACATGTTGGTAGCTGCAAATCCGAATGCAATTATAAATTGCTGTATAACTAGTAAATGTATATCCAATTTTTAAATATTATTTGCAACGCCTATGTCGGAATAAATGTTTCTTTCTTTCTTTAAATTAATTCAGTTACTTGCATTTAAAGTAATTCACAGAAACTGTTCGAAGAGCACCGCCGGTAGTTCCACTTCCAGTAGTGGCGGTAGTACCAGGGAGCAACCTGTCCCATTAAGCTTTCTATAATGACAGGAAGCCGGTGAAAGTAGTTGCAGGATGACGATCGGTATCGGTGCTGTCCGAAGTTCCTGTTCCTCCTTTTTTACTTCTAGGTACACATTCTATCATGTTTATATGGTAGTAGGTGTTTACAGCTAGTGTGGGTAGAACTAACATTGAGCGTGCTTGATATCAGAGGATCCGTGACGTGATCTGTGGAGGAATGGAAATATTCCTGCGTTATGTAAGACCACTTATAGAAGTTGAAAAAGTGAAATATGCCATGTTCATTATTTTCCGCGCCAGCCGTCAGGGTACTTAAATATATAAACGCTAACACTCATACCCGCAGTAGGTTATTTACCTGTGTCGCGGGTGGCATGGACGACACATATAACACATCACAATCACACCCATGACCGGAGTACAAATATTTATCAGTCACATAAATATCTGCCCCGGCCAGGAATCGAACCCGGGACCATTCGCTTCGCAGGCAGGATCGCTATCAACTAGGCTATGAGGTGGTCTTATCACAAACAAAAAAAAACTCGTAAAGACCAAGCGACTTCTCCATACCATCCGGTTAAATTCCGATGGTACATACTAACACACGGAGGGCGGTATCTCAGCTTGCATGGCTCGCTGACCACCCTATGTTCGACCGTGTAAAAACTGACCATTACGTCAGAAATAATTCTTCCTTCGACGCTTCATTGAATCCTCAGGGACCTTAGATACTTGCAACTGACCTACGGAAGAGGGACAGGGAGAGGAGATACGCAAACACAAACTATAACGGCTAAGAACGGCTGTACGGATTTTATTGATCTCTGTACAGCGAGCACGAGTTTTTAAAACATTCGTAGCGTCTCCGTATCGAATTGACGATACGTAATTTACGTAGACGTAAGTTGGCAGCACGAGTTACTTGCGTCGTGCTAGCGTCAACTCGCAAGTGACGTCATCCTATCGTAAATAAGAAGGGGACCAAGTGAATGAATGAACGAATGAATGGTGCGTTCAAAAGTTACATGTAAATTGAAAAAAAATAATTATGTAAAGAAATTTCATTAAAACTCTATGAAATCACACTTTTTACATCAAGCTGTATTAACTTTTCAATAAAAATACAGTTTACATTAAGAAACATTAAGTTAATGATATATTTTACACAAATAAAAATATTTCCGTGTCTCTTGAACTTTGGTATTCGAACGCGTACATTGTCAAGCTGAATCTCTACCGTTTAAGTACTCTGTGTCCCTATCTAGCCTGTGGTTTGGCGCCTTTAGCGGTCTGCGGTACTACGTTTGTTATTGTTGTCAAACTAATATTTTGTGAATTTTATAATTAATTATGTACCTTAGTTAAAGTAATTCAAAATACAAGTAGGTACCTATGTAATACTTAATAGTGATTGCGGCGTTAATGGAAAAGTACCCATCATTAAAAGACTTATTTGTATATAGGATACAACGTCCCAATGACCTATATGATATACAAAGTTTCTCGACTTCATCTCCATTACATTGCGAAGGTCTCCGATGTCGTTGAGTAGTTGGTGAAGAAGACGAAGTATTGGTTGATTCTTGACCATAACTTGGATTCGCGCAATGCAGTGAACTTCAACCCATTTATTGTGCGCTTTACAATAGAGCTCTTGTCTACAATGCTGAAGTTGTGGCCGAACGACTGACGACCATCAGCCACCGAATGCGCGTCTTTCTACGTCGATAAAATTAGTGATTTAGTTCTATATGATGTGCAATGGAAATATTGTATGTTACTTTGTACAGTATTTATATATGACCTCGTTGCTTGAAATAAAGATATTATTGTTTATTATCTTCTTTTATTTGGTGCCTCAAGTGTGACTTGTTATTTAATTCTCCTCTCCTCTCTCCTCTCCCCTCTGGACCCTCGTAAAGAGTAGACGTGCCCATAGTCATTATTTAATATTCCTAGAAATTTAAATTTGTTGAATAAATCAAGTGAAAATAATAGGAGTGCATACAGTGACCGGAGTTCGAGTGCACGGCTCAGTGTTAGTGTAATACGAATCGTTTCGTCCCACTCACATTCACACACGTGCATCGCTGCGGCTGTTATGTAGTGAGCGTGTGACCGCTGTCCATTGGGTCGCACTGAGACGAGTACATCACCTGACCGCTACGTCTTATGTCCTCCTGGTACTACTCGACGCTTGTTTCGTCGCCCCGCGCAAAAATGCCTCTGCGTAGATCGTCCCCCCCGCCCGCTCGCCCTGACTCAAGACCATCCACGCCCGCGCCGCTCGCGCAATGTTCAAGTGAACCAAATCTAAATGACTCACCGGCGACCGCCCAGCTACAGTTTGACGATAACGTTGATGCTTCGAGCGAATATAATATTTCTCTGCGTAAACGCAGGCGCGATCGAGAAGAATGGGTTACTAAGAAGGACATAAAGGATTTGTTTGCGTCCTTCACTCAGGATCAAGAGTCCCGATTTATGACACTCACGGAGACGATGACAGAAGGTTTTCGTTGCCACAGCGAACAAAATGATGCCTTACGGAAATCTATTGACTTTTTAGGCCAAAAATATGATCAATTGCTCACAAAAGTACAACAACTCGAAGAGGAGCGTTCAGCTGACCGCAAGTACATTCACTCGCTTGAAGCTAAAATTGAGCACTTTGAAAGAAGCATGCGTAGTTCGAGCATCGAAATCCGTAACATTCCGAAATCAGTCCCGGAAAACAAAAATGATCTTGTTGAAATTGTTAAAAAAGTAGGCAATACGATCAATGTTCCTTTGGATGGGATGGAAATACGGGACGTATATCGTATTAATTCACAAAAGGATGCAAACAAAACAATAATTGTTGAGTTTTCGAGTGTCTTGACCAGAGACAAATTTATTGATTCTACTAGAACATTTAATAAGAAGAATATCAATAATAAACTCAGTACAAGTAATCTACAGATAAAAGGCCCGCGGCAGCCTGTTTATGTATCCGAGTGCCTTACTTTTCAGACTAAAAAACTATTTCACCATGTTAGGGAATATGCGAAACTGAATAACTATAGGTATTGCTGGACATCTAGATCCAAGGTTTACCTGAGGAAGACTGATGGTGCACAATTATTAAAAATTAATGACCTTAGTGATCTGGATAACCTTAGCAAATCATGACTAGTTTGCATTTTTATTTATTTTATTCTTATGTTATGTACAGTCTTTATGCCTACTGCAACCTTATGTATTACTTACAACATCACTTACAAAACCCAATTTACCGCACATATTAAAACGAACCACACCCACACTACACATGCACATACAATTACACATACGTTATGTACCGAGCAATTTAGTTACAAACACTCTGTCACACTTACACACCTGCACTTACAACTTACCTTCATGAATACTTCCCTCTCATTGCGTGATTTCTTTTTGGACCTTAACAAATTTAATAACCCTTGGAACTTATTAATTCGTGGTAGACAATCACTGTTACTTATTTGGATTGATAATGGATAGTACTTCTATTATAGGTAGTGATTTAGACAATTTACAAGTTTCAAATTCATTTAACTGCGAGCCTGAACAGTGCACAGCTTATGTAACTGATCAGATGCCTCACTTAGATATTATGACACAAAATATCAGGAGTATAGGACACAATTTTGATGATTTCTGTACGTTTTTACACAGAATTGTTATTGAGCCGGATGTTATATGTCTTACGGAGTGCTGGTTATCCTGCAATCATTACCTGCCACAGTTACCAAATTATATTTGTACGGCAACTACTACATCCCATAATCAAAATGACGGTCTGGTTCTTTATACAAAATCAAATCTTTCGTGCTCAATATATGAGCCTAATCTACTCGACGCTAACTGTCTCGTGGTAATTATCAATAATAAGATAGCCATTGTTTTTATATATAGACCTCCATCATTTTTAAACACTGACAACTTCACAATGTCACTGGACTCAATATTAACCCCACTTAAAAAATTTCAGTCATTAATTGTGATGGGAGACCTTAATATAGATATAAAAAATGACACTACTGATCGACACGCTTGTAACTATCTCAATTTAATGGCAACACACGGTCTACTACCCGCTCATACTTTACCGACAAGAAAATTTAACTGCTTGGACCATGTAATGCTAAAGTCTCAACTGCCATCAACAACATTAATAATAAAAACAAGTATTACGGATCATGATACTATTTTACTGTCTCTTATACTCAAAACTGTGAATAGGGATCTCCAGTATTCTACCTACAAAAAATTTGACTACTTTAATATTAAATCAGAAATTCTAAATACTAATTTTGACCAAATATTTGAGAGTAATGATTGTGACCATGCAGCTGGATTGTTGGTTGGTATTTTGAACAATATAATAGACAGAAATTGCAGGATTATCAAACTACCTCGTCGTAAGGCTCCAATCAAACCATGGATTACGCCTGGTCTGGTCCGTTGCATGCGAAATCGTGATAAAATGCATTATAAACTTAGGAAAACCCCTAATGATGTAACATTGAAAATTACTTACTCAAGATATCGTAACTACTTATCACGCTTACTCAAACGATTAAAATCACAGTATGAACGCAATGAAATTCAAAATGCCAATAGCAGTAAAAAGCTTTGGGAAGTTATCAGAAACGTGAGTAACCTTAAACCTTCCAATCATCATAGTCAAGAACTTTTAAATTTATTAGCGACTCCTCAGGAATCTGTTAATATGATAAATAAATATTTTTCAAATGTGGGTAAAACGATTGCGCTTAAAGTACAATCTCGCAGAACCCCTCATTCCACAAGCAAAACCGTAACCACAGCTTCTTCGTTACATTCTTTTTCTTTAATAGGCCCAGATATATCTGAAATAATTTTAATCATAAAATCTTTGCGTACAAGCTTTACCTCTGGTATTGATTATATATCTTCAAAATTAGTAAAAGATAACCTTGAACACATTGGAGGTCCTATGACACATATTTGTAACCTCTCTATTGACTCGGGGCGATTCCCGTCCGTATTTAAAAAATCAATTATTTTACCAATACATAAATCTGGCCCTCAGAACATCATTAGTAACTTTAGGCCAATATCTATTTTACCAACCTTATCAAAAATTTTAGAACGCATTTTAAATAAAAGATTAATAGACTATTTGGAAAATAGTAATATCTTATCACTGAATCAATATGGGTTTCGAAAAGGTAAATCTACATCTGACGCTGTTGGAGAGTTAATAAATTTTGTAGTCAGGAGTTTGGATGCGGGCAAAAAGTGCCTTGCTATCCTGGTTGACCTGGAAAAAGCATTTGATTCCCTTTCTAATTCTCTTCTCCTTCTAAAATTGGAAGCGCTAGGAGTTCGTGGACTTCAACTTGATATTTTCAAGGACTACTTATCTAATCGTACACAATGTGTTAAGGTCGGGAACACCATTAGTGAGGAAGAACACGTTATTTATGGAGTACCACAAGGCAGTGTCTTGGGGCCGACCCTCTTTCTGGTCTATATTAACGAGCTGTGCAACCTCAATCTACCGGGTGGCAAAGTTATAACATTTGCAGATGACACTGCTCTTTTGTTTCAAGGAGAGACCTGGGATGAGGTTTATTCACTAGCCCAAAAAGGTTTTAACAGTGTTGCTAATTGGCTACAGGATAATTTGCTAAGCCTTAATACTAGCAAAACAAAAGTGCTACCTTTTTCAATATTATCTAAAAATCTACCTCCCAATAATTCTAACAACTTCACCATAATTGCACACACTTATGAAAACCATTTAATCTGCTCTCGGGGCTTGTGTAATTGCTACAGGCTAGATACCGTAAATTCTGCAAAGTACTTAGGCGTGACTTTAGATTCCCAATTAAAATTTGACTTACATATAAAAACCCTAACTAATAGATGTCGAAAATTTACTGCTTTGTTTCGAAAAATCCGACAAGTAGCCGATAGTAAAATAACCAAAAGTGTTTATTTAGCCCTGTGCCAGTCGATCATTACATATTGCATAGATACTTGGGGTGGTGCTGCCAAAACGCATATTTTACCTCTGGAACGTGCACAACGCGCTGTATTAAAAGTCATCAACTTCTTACCATATCGTTACCCGACAACATCTTTATATGAGGAAAGTGGTGTATTATCTATACGTAAACTCTTTTTACTTAACCTTATTCTAAAACAGCACAAAGTATTACCACCCAATCACAAAGCTCCCGCTAAACGGCGGTCCGACATAGTATATCCAATAAATTCATTTAGAACTGTTTTTTCAAATAGATTTCCTTGCTTTTTAGGTAGCTTCGTCTACAATAAAATCTCGAAAAGCCTCAAAATTAGTAAAAGCCTTAAAATTAGAAATTTAAATTCATATTCACTAAAGAAAATTCTAACTGAGTTTCTCCTGACTCTTGACTATGATGAGACGGAAAACTTGCTCTCAACTCTTAAGTAAATAGGATCATTCATTCAGAATCATTTACATTTACATTCTATGTCATACACGTTTGCACAAATCCTCTTAAGTACACACACCCAATTGAACACACACACACACCTCACTCACACACACGCCTCACACACATACACACACACACACACTCACACACACACACCTCACTCACACACAAGATTCACGCGCACATCACACACTTACACTAGGTTGCAGATTTTCGCTTTTGTTATTATCTTTATTGCATGCTCATTTTGGTAACTTAAATTGTTAAAACTGCTTTTGTTAATTTAAACTGAACATCAAAAACTATGTTTATGTACTTACCTTGTATCAAATTAAACGTATTATAGTAAACTGATACCTCTTGGGAGAGTTCAGTTGCCTATATTACAGGCTTACGCCCAGTTTAGGCAGCTGACGAACATTTAGCTTGGTCAACATACTATAAAAAAGTATTACCCAACACCATGTACATAATATGTAAACATATTCTTGATGAATAAATGAATTTGAATTTGAATTTGAATTACATAGATGTTGGTGTATATTCTAATCGCTTCTACTCGTAATAACTGAAAACTAATCTTGTGATACTAATGGAAGAATTAATTAATTAGGAAATGCATTTGTATTTCACATAAACCTATTTATCACTTCACATAAGTAGCAGGTAGGTACAAAACCTTGACTTTGAGGATAATTCTTTAGTTTGATTTTAAAGACGACGAAGTTAATTGCACTAGATTTTAAAACCTGCATTGCTAAGAAGATATCAATTTTAAATACTATTTCATTGCACCTGGCAAATTAGAGATTATTCTACTCTGCAATTTATTTCACTGGAAACAAATTAAATGAGACAATCATCATAATTATGACAATCATATTATTATTATTATTATTTTAGTTATTGGATTAGTCACACAATGTTAAACTTATTTTCATTTAAACAAATTATTTTTTCTTTAGAAACTATTCTATATTTCATCACTCCGCTGCTTCCAATCAATCGTGCAGCAAGGTAATAATAAATTGTGATACGTTCAATTATACGTTTTTCATGCATTTTTACTTAAATTTAGTTTAAAAATCAATGTAAACACTGAAATTCGCTGTTAAAAAGTGATACGAAAGTTTTCTCACGCAACATTTCTCCGTGAAAAAACATTCGTAAGATGACGCTAGCCAGCTATCGTCCGTATGTCAAAAAAATACTCGTGCTACCGATTTCCATACAAAATGCTTACGTAGCGTTACGCGGCGATACGCTTACGATACGCTTGCGATACGCAAGTTTGACGCAAATATTCGTGCTGCCGATTTAGTACCGTTTACGCACGATAGGGGCGCTTTTGAAAAAATTCCATACAAATTGCTTACGTTAACCATACGAATACTTTCTCGCAAATATTCGTGCTCAAGCTACTGATTTGTTAAACCAACCAAAACTGTTAAAGTTCAGTAAAATTATTACTACATTCATTGATTGTTAGGCGATACGAAGTTCGCCGGGTCAGCTAGTATTTGAAAAAAGTAGTGCCTAGATTGTTTACTAAATAAGTCTCGTGTAAACACTGACGCTGAACAGGAGCAGCATCAGGTGAACTGGACTCTGGTGCACGTCACGGCCAGTCATTGTCGTCATGACTGAGTTGTAATTGGTGGTGGTAGTACCTACTGTGAGTGCGGCATTACTCGGTACTATCCACGGACCTGAAAAAAAAGACGAACATAACCTCGTCTAATCGAGAGTGAAGCATAGCAATGGCCGCCCGCTTACCATGTGTGCGTAATTTTTGATTCGCGATTGAAGCAGTGAAGTGTCAATGTGTGGGTGTGTGTACTTGTACGAATAGAGAGTTGGTATTACTATGGGTGCTTCACTGAATTGTTCTTGGGATTACATCCGTCTTTTTTTTAGTTCCATGGTACCATCATAGAGGGCGCGGAAGAAAGTTAGCGCCATTAAATAGGTTGTCGTCGGTCCGCGGTGTTGTTCGCAGAAGCGCACGGAAATATTACTGGTGGCCGGTTGTCGGGTGTCAGGCTGTCAGGTGTACGAGACACATTCTGTTCGAAGGGTGTTAACTTGGAGTATTTAAAACACCTATACATAACGATTTCAATAATAATTTAAAAAAAATCAAGATCATTTAATCATATAGATATCACTGAATATTTATGCACGTATTTTTTTTGATTCTACCACCACTCGTTTTATAACGAGGATAAATGATATGGCGAAAGAAACTTCTCAGAATATTTTTTAAGTTAATGAATAGTTATAGATTAGATTCTAACCTACGCGGAATCGGATGCGGAACTATGTAGTTTCCAGATGTCCTTGTCTTTTATAATATTGATCTGTACTACAGTCCGTACAGTAATTGTCATGTTCCTGTTACATTTCGTTTTCCATTACAAAATTCGTTACCTTAAAAGAAAGGTACACAGGTATAGATGTATTAGGCACATATTTTCAGTAACATTCATATACCTAACAGACAAACTAGTTCTTAGTTCACTTTAATAAATGAGGCCCGTGGGCCCCCACAGGCCTGTAGCGGGCCTCACTAGCCAGCATCAACTGGGTCGCGAGGTCATGTTGTGTTTAAATTCATTGATATAAATGTAAAAGCGGCCAGATCGTCATTGACTTGCACTCGGTTGCTTTCGATTGTGGCCAACTCTAGGTCCAGTCACCTTTTAGGATTTACCTTAAATGCTCGCGCTTCAAAGTTAACTTACTTGACATATTTTTTTATTTAGGTATATTCTTGTTTATTACACCTGTTTTAGTTATTAACGCATAATGTTTGAATTTATTCGGGAACTCAGAAAACCTTTCACGGGTTTTACGGAACTTTCGGCCTTAGTTCCAGTTTCGGCCGAAACCGAAACCGAAACCGAAACTTAGGGTGAGGCCAAACGAACATATTTTTGGAGCTGTGAGTCACGTGAAATGAGCTTCGTTTCATACAAAAGTTTAAATTGAATTGTTTGGAATTTATATTACTTATATGCGATTTTACGATTTACACTATTTTACGCAACGCACAGCTCAAAAAATATGCTCGTTTGGCCACACCATTAAGGTATTTTTTTGCTGCTCATTTGTGGACTCAACAAAAAAAAGTAGGGTAAAGGAACCGAATTGTTGAAATTTTACAAAGGGCAATTTTTGACATTTGGCAGGTCAACCCTCAAGCTATCTGTCCGCTAACGTAGATCCACTACTTACGGGATACCCTATATATAGGTATATATATGTTACCGGCAAAACCCGATTTCAGGTTAAACTAGTATGGCCTAGGCCAAACTAGTTTATCCTACTCGTGTCAGGACAAACCAGTTTGACCTAGTCTAAACTAGTTGGGCCTAGGCCAGACTAATTTGTCCCGACACAATTAGGCAAAACTAGTTTCTCGTCAGTCTAAAACTGATTAGAAAAGAATTGTTACGGATTTATATTTATTCGACAAATCTTTGTGCTTAAAACGGGATCCTGCTTTCTCGCCGAAAATTGTTTGGCCGATTATCACTTGCCAACCAACGGTTCGCCTATTTTTCACTTTGACAACTAACGATTGTCAAATTTTTGTATGACAACGTTTCATTTGGTAGAATTAATGGAGCTGATTATTATGATGACCTAACACGTTCAGAGCACTTATCATTTGTCAAATCCTTCACTAGGCCAGACAACTTTTAGACGAATAATAACGTTTCGTCTGTGCAACGGTTCCCTATTCGTACATTTATATTATGATAAAAAAAAAACTAATTTTTACATGCAATTTTTATTTAAGAATTACAAAAAAACCTTAACACATTAAATTCGTAGCAATGCACATTAATAATTCTTCCTCTGAATATGAAGATGTGTGTTCAAAAGAGTTCTGTTGATTCTTTCTTCTTTCTTCTTTGTCCAAGTACTTTTTTTCTTGGGTTCTGGTGGGGCACCTGTTAATATATTTTCTATTTCCCCCTCGTTTGTAATGGTTTCCTTTATTAATTGTTTTATCAATTTTTCAAAATTGGTGACAGAACCGATTTAGTCAACCCCGACCCCACGTGGTACTAGTCTGCCCTACCCCTAGAGTGAATGTAAACCCCGGAGGCGCGGAGGGAGAGCAGCCCCTCCGCCCTTGCGTAACTAACTGCAGGCATTCCATGCTCGCCTACGCAGCTTCGGGGTCGGGGTTGACTAAATCGGTTCTGTCACCAATTTTGAAAAATTGATAAAACAATTAATAAAGGAAACCATGAAATGAAATGAAATGAAATGAAATATGAAATCGGGTTTTGCCGGTAACATATACACCGTGTTCCTGAGGTTGTGCACGAACTTCGGCCTGTTATTCAGACTATTAAATTGGTCATCTTTCGTTTGATTTTTGATTTTTTTTTTCATTTTCATTCAAACTAAATACTTGAACGTAAATTGCCTTACATACAAACTAAATACTTGAACGTTAATTGTTGAAAACGTTTTGAGTGCGAAATTTGTCATTGGAGTTAAGTTTACAATCAATATTCCATTGCGAGGAAATTGTCGTCAAATAGCGAGAGGTATAAATGTAAGAAAGATTTTTTTATTAATTCGATCGTGGCTTCTTCGAGACGAGAAGCTCTCCGTCTAAATGGGCCTTTATTGACAAGTCAAGCCAATAATGACATGACATTTAAAATGAAACAAGTATAGTTTGAATGATTATGACCGTACTGAGCGGCAACATAGCACAAATAAAGACCCTTTTACAATGTACACCCATATTAAATGGCTTACCCATATTAAATTAATTACCAATAACTTAAAAACTAAGCTTTATAATGCACTAGTACCTGTATAAGATATGTTTAGTAAATGCTATATAATCATTTGGTAAAGTTTGTGCACAACTCAAAAACACCCGGTATACTGAAGTACCTATAGGTATTTCAGTACCTATAGGTACTGAAATATAGCGTGTTTTTTACTCATTTGTATAGTAGTACGTGCCTTGAGTTTGATAAACTTACCCCCGTATTCAAGAACAATACTTGTTTAAGTAAAGAAGCAATACTATGCGAAGTAAGGCATTTCTCAGTGCGTTCGTCATGACAACCCTTCTGTTTCACAGTCGACCCTTAAGTATCACTTGGGTGTGCGGACGCACAGGCTGTATACAGCCTTCTTATTGGTCCATTTGATGCGGCTAACTTCACTCTAGTCATTTGACATAAGCAAAAGACAAAGATAACAATACAAACAATCGATCCTTTCTTTCTATTTTGATAGAAGTCAAACCAACACTATGCGTTCGGTAAAGTAGCTCGGCAGCTACTTTATCGATTTTGACAAACGCACAGCGAAGGACTTCAATCAAGTATTATTTACGAAATGATTTTAATGCACTATGCACTCGCAAACACTGTGAGACCTCACTGTGTTGTTCTTGAATACGGGGGTTATATCTTAATACATAGACGACAAAAATTTGAAAAAAGGTACTTATGAATGGGCGCTGTTATAACCCCCGACGAAAAAGAGGAGTGTTATAAGTTAGACGTGTCTGTGTATCTGATGTATGTCTGTGCATTGTCGCTCCCAAACGGAAAAACGAAGGTGAATAAATAGAAAGTGTTCTTAGCTATGTTTAGTGTATATCAAACTGTCGGGCCTCACTCAATAAATGTAAGTATAGGCGGAATTTACATAACGTAATTTATTTGTGAACCGGTTGAAATAAAACAAACACTAAATGTTAACCCAAGCTCACTACAATACGTATAAGTCAGTGAAAATCGCAGCTAAATCTATTAAGCCGTTCCTGAGATTAGCCGGAGCAAACGCACAGACAAATAAACAAAAATTAATTTTTATTTAATATGTTATGGCTAATACATACCCCTATTAAAAGTTTTACTCAAATATTAGTACAGTTACAGTTTCATTATATGGCTATGACGATGATGGTATATACCTACAGGCAGATAAATGGTGTTAGATAAAAAAAAAAAAACATTAAAATTAAAGTCCTATGCTCAACATAGGTCTATGCTAATGTGCGCCAAAGCACCCTGTCAATTAATTAATGAACAAATAAAATAAACATGGTTAAATTAATGACTTCACTTGAAAAGTCAGTGCCCACGAGTTAGCCGCGAATTTAGCACGACGATGAAATTACGCACGACAATTCACGAACACAGAGTTTCGGTTTCGGTTTCGGCCAAATTTTGCCAAAACCGAAACCGAAACTAGATTTTTTGGCCGAAACTGGCCGAAACCGAAACCGAAAGTTCGGTCGGTCTCTAGGGTTTTTGTTTTCTAAACGATTACATTTATTTAATGACGGTATAAGCAAAACCCGCAAGTCATACGAAATAAATTCTTCATATTGCTTAAAAACCAACAGTAAAATTAAAGTAGAAAATAGTATTTAGTAAAATAATAAAATAAAATATTTAATCAGGAAATTGTAATAAATTTTCCACTGTTTCATCATCGCGTGCGTTATCAGTAACATAAGTTATTATTTTATATTTAAGTGAAGCGAATCGAAACGATAAACTGAGACAATACAAGTTTATTTAAAATCCCAGTCTCCTTGAAAGCTTCCACCGGCGACAGCTGACCGTAGCGACGTTATAGCGCCGCGCGAAGTGTCGATGTGGACATTAAAAAAGCACTCGTGAAAACAAGCCCATACCTTGCGTCCGGACTGCCCGTGTGTCCGGGCGGCCCGTGAGTCCGTGTGTACGGGCGGCCCGTGTGTCCGCGACCGAGTTTGAAAGTGAAGCGGACTCGTGGCCAGCGGTCCGCCACATTTTGAATATTCGGTACTTATATTATTTTTTATTAAGTTCATAAGTGTATCACTGATACCTAGATTAAGAAATCATTTTGACTTCGACTTTGGAAAATTATATTAAAAGTCAGAAAACTAGTGCCCGAAACGAGACAATAAGATGCGTGAGTGACCACGTCAGGGGCTTTCATAAGTAGCGTCACAAACGTATTATAAAGAAAACAACTTCTTCGCTTGGTTCGTACGATATTTAGTCGTATATTAGCGGCTTAGAATACTGACCTCGTGCCGTCATATTGAAGAGGCTTGGTGATAAAGCTTCACATAAGGATTCCTTCTTCCACCGTCTTGCTTGAGTTTGCCGCCAAACGATTCGTCGTGTTCCGGCGGGGCCTGGAAGCCAGTCTATTCTTTGTCTCTTCTTTTTCCGTCGACAACGCATTGGCGAGACCCTTGACCCTTCCTTGGGGTTAGTGATGTCCATAGTCGACAGTGGCCACTTACCATCACCATGGATCATCATGGATCGTCAGATTTTTGTCGGCTCGTTGCATGATAGAATACCCCACAAACCAAGCAGGTTCACTTGCATTCGAGACCCCGAAACTGCTTAGTTGTTTATACACAAAATATTGTTTTTGTCTATTTTACCTATTTAGATCGAAATATAGTCATCAGCAGCAACAGCTTAGAAAACCATTAAACCATGCAAGATTCTGGCTTCATTGTTTACCAAAAGAGGGCCTGAATTACTAATGAAATTAGAACTATACCCATATTGAAGTGTGTCAACAAACAGTTACGGGCCCCTGGCGCGGCCTGCGCGCGCGCCCCACCGGCCGCCGCGCTCAGTCCGCCGCCGGCCGCCGACACGGTAACATCTCCTTTCACTTGCCACAAAAAATGCTCCAAAAATAATCACAAGCAGTGAACTAACTCTAGTGCTCCATTGTGTTGTGTCTGACTGACTATTATGATAGTGTGAGTGAAAATGCTACAACCGAGATTTTCCGGATGTGCCCCGCGAGCGGGAGGCCCGTGTGCCCCGCGTGCCCCGTGGGGCCTGCTCGTGCTGGTGCTGCTGCTGGGCGCCGCCACATGTCAAGGTGAGCTTTAAATGTCGACCTCTCGATACACTACGCGACTCGTTGCAACATCTCGATATCATTCTCGTTGCGATGTCTGGTTCCTGAGATAATTCCATGTATCATTATTAACTTGTAGAGATAGCTATAATGTTATCACTAAATTATGTTTCTATTCATTCAATGTACTAAGCTAGATTTAAAATAATACTTTATTGGTTGTTTGCATTTGTAACAGTTAATCCGGGATGTGACCTATTTTTCTAAATATTCAAGTTTTTCACTATGAAATTATTATTCTAAGTTTAGTATAAACACGAAAAACTTTTGAGAGACTAGAACGAAGAAGTCAAACAATATGAAAAGCTTAAGGGCCGTGCAGGTAGAGCGCCGTGTGCAAGCTCTCCGTACATTAGACGTCAACGCGCGCAAACTCTACGTATTTGGTAGCCTCTAACAATTATGTTTAACAATTTTAATGCGAACATTGAATCTGTAATATTATGTATATTAAGCATATAAATATTTTAATATCGCTTAAATTATGATTAAGATAATGTTAGTAAAAACAATGTTGAAGAATTAGATCAGCAATTTAGATAGTGGGATTAATATTATATTAAAATGAAAAGAAAACTTTTTATCATATTTTATATTCTATGTTGTTCCAATTTAAGTGAAAACACCGGTTTAAATAGGATGAAATATCCGGTTCCGGTTGAAATAGGATGTCCTGGTGCATCGGTGCATCCCGGTCAAGAACAGAACGCCGTGTCCCAGTTATAATAACATAGCGTATAATAGTTGCAAATTTCCAATTTTTCCCATGTATCAAGAAAATATAAATGAACGACACCTACATTCGTAATGCCGTGAACTAAACTCCAGTTCTGGAGCACCACAGTGGGTCCCGACAGTTTCCAAGCGAGACGTGCGAGTGCCGCCTCGCGTGTTTAAGGTTCCAATCGGCGAGCGGTCAGCGGTCAGCTGCTGCATAATCTATAATTTCCTTTCACTATCAAATAAGGAAAACGTTTAAAAGTAACTAATTTAAATACCGACTAGTAATTCCACCGGTCCAGTCAGCAGCCTGCGATTTAAATATTGGGCTCCTGCTTGGGTTTCATTTTAAATCTGTCATCTCAAATCTCAATTTTAAAAATATATGAACTTAAAAAATATCTATCACTTGTTTGGGTGAAGCAAGTATCATGAAAAATTCGGCTCACTTGAGCAGTAGAGAATAGTAGAGTAGAATACAACACTTCATTCATTTATCCATACAAAATCTCAATAGTACATATTGTAAATAATCCTCAAATACACACCTTACGAAGATTCACATTACATAATATTATGATGACGTAATAATTTGAATTTATAGATAATTTTAAGTAATTACCTACTTTTTCCGGTATCTTAATGAGTATTTCCAAATCACATAAATATCTTTAATTTTCGCACGTTAATTGTCATTATCGTTAAAAAATATGGATTTATAAACTACTAAATAAACTACTTCGTCTCAATAAATAGATCATTACGAATCGCTACGTACGTGATGATTAATTATAATTATCGTTAAATATAAATATTTACTATACCAACATAAATCTTATATATTATTGTACAATATTATTATATTTATATTTACTATCCGTACGTATCCTTGGATATTTAAGAAGCTGAAGCCTGACAATCTCTCAATGACTGGACCAATATACAATTTACTTATAAATAGTTGACTGACGCGTATAGACGGCTTACGAGTATATTCTATCCTTACGAGTATTGTGCCTATATTTGTTTATAGTAAAAATCTTTAAGAAGCCCTGCTTTTCCTCAAACTGTCAGTGTCTGTATGTAGCGCCTGCTGGAAGGTTCTCGATGACAGTTCTCACGCACAATGTTTCTTGACGTCTGTAATTTGTTATTAAAAAGTTTCAGAAAGTGTGAGAATATTTCACGAGCGAAAGTTTTTTACAAAGTTTTGAACGTTATAATTAATACACAGTTACGATATTGGCATCACTTCTTAAATAAAAATTAATAATTTCTAATAACACAAACTAGTCTCCAGTTAATGGGTATTTAATTCACATTCGATTTCACATAGTAAATTCGTAGTCATAGTCACTTCATCATTAAAACCTATAAACGCCCAAAGCTTTCCATTATGTATTCAAAATTCCTCCCGATAATTTCCTTCACTGAAGAAAATGATAAAATAAATAATTTGCTAGGACACTGGACAGGCTTCGAAGTGCGAGATAGCAATATTACTATCACTGTGAATTAATCCACTTTATTAAAATCAAAAGTAGTGCATAGTAAGGAATTCACAGTAGTATTATGAAATATTTTGCAATGCCCTTAGCAAAAACTTAATCGTTAGAACTCAGTCCTAAGATGGGATAGTTCAAGAACATTCCAAGTACCAGGAGTACATAAAGTTATTAGTGTGTTGCAGCGCTTGCATAACGCGGGAGGCGGCGGCGGTCAGTAAATGTCACCCGGTGTGGTGCCTCGCTCTTACCACAGACACAAAATGTGATGGCAAATATTCTCTAATAATAAATATAGTTAACAGGGTCGTTTGTAACGTCAGTCACTTTGGAAATAACAAACTGTTCTCACGCGGTTACTTTGTAAATAGACCTGATATAGTTTTGAAAAGTCATATTAGAACTACTGTATAAATGTACACATTATGAAATAATGCTGATGAAAGTCATTCATAGTGATGGAGTTCTTTACCTGCTACCAGTAGTCACCATCCTGGAAAGAACAGAAAACAATCAGTCGTGAAATTGCTAACATCATTAAAATGTGCCTGTAATGTTATTAGAATGTGAATTACAAGCGGCTCAAGTACTTTCTCGGCCGGCAATGCGTCGGTCTGCAGAGACATCATACTTAATTGATGTCTTTCATGGCATCTCTACTTATCTGCCCTGCATATCACATAACATGAGGAAGCAGTAGCGTTTCCGTGCCCTGCAGTGACCCTAATGGGCTGTAGCCGGAACAATGATTGCGATATCGATCACGCGGATCACGCACACGCACAGCCCTCGCAGTCACGATCGACGCCCAATTTTGATCGTCACGAACATCACTAGTCGGCTGTGTCTATAAAATACAGCGCAGCGCGTTTCCAGTCCTATACTGTTTGAAGATAGAATAATATTCCTACTGCTGAAGCGACTTTTAACGAAACTTTATTATTTTACTAGTAAATAACTACCCCGTGTCCAATTTCAGAGCATGGTCTTCTTGTGTGGTTTTCAAGAAAATCTAAAAAAAAATGAATGAAAAAAGAGTATCAACTCAGAAACTTTCACATTTATAATATCAGTAGGAAATTTAAAACATGCGTTACCTATATTGTTTGTTCTTTAACAATGTACTAAAATTAAATATTGCAAGAGTGAGGATAACCCCTACTGTAACATTTCTCTCGTTTTCATATAAGCAAAAAGTAGAGCCATTTCTCTATTACGAGGTACGTGAGACAGCGTCCAAAATATGTACAGAGTAGTAGTCTAATTGGTCCAATTGGTCCAATTTCAGTGCTTCGTTTTGAGCGCGTGTTGGTCCTGTCCTTACGCAGTTTAAACCAATGGGTTTTACCTAAATTGATTCGTTTTAGTAATGACTAAAATGAATCAATTTGGGCAGCGTTGGACTGTGGCCTTAAATTATTTCATGGCACGTTATGGTCTTTAACGTAAATACCCGACAATCATTAACCTTACCGTCACTGGCGTTTATTACTCACGAGTAACTGCCCTCGCTTTGCTTCGGTTTTCTTATTTTTTACACCTTGGGTTATATTATTGGAGTTGTATTAAGGATCCTTAATTTTTTTGAAAATATAATATAGCCTATGTTACTCGGGGATAGTGTAGCTTCCCAACAGTGAAAGAATTTTTCAAATCGGTTCAGTAGTTTCGGAGCCTATTCAATGCAAACAAACAATCAAATCTTTCCTCTTTATATATTAGTATAGATTATTTTTTCAGAACGAACCTTGAAAAATAGAAGGAACATTTAATGTATCATTTACGATACATCGACAAAATATTATTTGAAGCTGTGATTCATAGTAAAAGTGAAATCGGTTGCATCGATTCATATGAATTGTTTCATCAATGGTACGCTTTGTTTTATTGCGATAGTACAGATACTTAATGGATCGTAAAGAAGTTGTTCCATTCTAAAAGTACTAATAATAAAATGTACACCTTCGCTTTTAACTACAATAGCTAACTGACGGATATTCTGTCGGTATATTCTAGTGCCGGAAATCAACACTGATAAATAACATAATTGTTGTTACGGAAGAATTTTATATCACAAGTAAAAACCACAGAAAGTAGCAGTAAATGATAGTGGCGAGGTCCAGACCGGGAAGATGCGCTGCGGAGTCGTACTTAAATGAGATGAATTGGAGGGAGTCTTACAACATGGCTGAAGGCAAGTGGACCTTTACAATGGCGTAGTAGCAGTAATAGTACTTAGAGAATAGACAGAAAATTAATATAAAACAATCGAAGAGAGATAATGTTGTTTATAGTATGATTGAATAAGGCTTCCCGCCCACGTCAGTCTTTTTGTAGGACTGATAATCGGGCCGATTTTTCCTGCCATATTATTTCTGACCGACTTTTTGTAGGACGTGTGCGTTACACTATTGCTATCAGTACGTTCTATTTTTCTCCTTCAAAAAATCGGTCACCGATTATCGGACGTGGGCAGGAAGCTTAAAATTATTGCAAAGAGCGTGAGCGTACTTATTTTCAGTGCTTACAGTATTCTCGTAGTATCATTATCACAGCTTTCAATTTTCCATGTATCGTCTTCGTTCATAAGTCGACGGTGAGACAGATATGTAACAGTAAGGTATGGTAATGATGTGTGACTCATATTATTATGATTTGATCAAGTTGTGCTCCGAGATGGCTGTAACGATGTGCTGTAACGATCGCCTGTAATCGGCCATTGTATTGTAAGTCGCTATGTAAAGTGGCATTGTGATGAATGAATTGTTTAGTTGCGATAAAATTTTTCGTTATGCTTATTTCATCAATCACTTAGCTCTCCAAGAAGTAGCAGCTTAAAAGCTTTATTATAATATCTCAATCTCTTCCCGAGACTTATACTACGTGGGCTTGCGCTCACCATCGGACTTCATCACCACTTACCATCGGGTAGCATTGTTGTCAAGCATTAATAATGTTTTTGTAAAAAAAGTTTTTGTAGTTTATATGACGGGACTCCCTCCATATACCTCTACCATCAGCCCTGTTGTGTTCCATCTTTGCCATGGACGGACGCGGATATTCGAATTACAGTAATCAGAGAACCAATAACTTCAGATCTTGTATTACGTCAAGAGTTCCCCATGACAGTGTTCAATATTCATTCACTTTCGTCTAAATTCAAACGCTGATACACGGTGACATTATATTTTAAATATTATATTTTTCCCGCTCAAAGCCAGGACCGTCTCTAACTGGTCACCACCAGCGATTGCAGGGTTGTGGTCATCATTCTACAATAAGTTTCTAACCTACAAGTTACCACAATGTAGATAATGAAACACAAAATGTCGCAACGCCCACAGATGTTTAATTTGGCAACGGAGCGTTAATTAAGCAATATATTAGCCATTAATTTGTTTGCCATCTCAATGTTAAAAGTTCAGAGTGCGAAATCTGTTATTTAAATATATGCTTAATACACCCGATGTGTCAAATTCTACGATTCTACGATTCTAAAGATTCTTTATTAGTTGAAAAAGCTTTGTGTTTTCATGTGACTGTTGTCCATAGTAAATATCAGCAGTAATGAACAGATAGGATTTAGAATTGGATGGTCAGTTGAGTAGATCCCTTACGAAACATGTAAGCCGTTGCTCTCAACGTTTTATGTGTACAACTTAGTGAAATACTTATTAGAACCTTAAAAGTGTTGGTTTCAAAAGCAATCCATTCCAAAGAGGCCTGACGACTATCATAGCATCGTTCTAAATATTTCCGACCGAATGCAGTCGGTATTTCGTCCAACTTTCGCGTTTTCCGTCCATTTCCGTCGTACGCGTACGTGATTGAAATGGGCTTGACGACACCGAAACCTGCATACTTCTATTGGGTCAATATTTAAATATATCATTAATAAGTAGTATAGCCTTTATTTATTTACGTAGAAAAGTTTTAGTACAAATATTTATTTAAATAATCAATTTAATCGTTATGGATATTTAACAATTCATTCGCGCCTAAATATTCTTCTTTCATATTTATTCACGTTTATGTATTAAGCAAAACTTAAAATTGTTTTTAATGCGATAAAATTATAATGCATTGGTTTAATATACGCATTTTGCAACGCACATGCCGTCACTCTCATAATGTCCACAATATGGCAAATTAACTTACAAATTTTTCAAAGCTTTTTCTTTGTATAATATGTGTGTTACTGTTAACCCACAATAACGTATATGTTTCATGATAAGCGTTGAAGTTCAATTCATCTCCATTCAGATACCTACAAATCTCAATTATTTAAGATATGAGTTATAATGACCTTAGCTAATAATAATATTATATTGAACTGTTTAATTTATATCGTTACGTGCGTTTAAAACTATAATAATTTTAACTTATATTTAATTTATAAGTTTAACTTATTGTGTAAAAACACTTTGTCCGGACTTCCACTTCACTTTTTAGGGTTCCGTAGCCGAATGGCAAAAAACGGAACCCTTATAGATTCGTCATGTGTCTGTCTGTCTGTCTGTCCGTCCGTATGTCACAGCCATTTTTTTCCGAAACTATAAGAGCTATACTGTTGAAACTTGGTAAGTAGATGTATTCTGTGAACCGCATTAAGATTTTCATACAAAAATAGAAAAAAAACAATAAATTTTGGGGGTTCCCCATACTTAGAACTGAAACTCAAAAATATTTTTTTCATCAAACCCATACGTGTGGGGTATCTATGGATAGGTCTTCAAAAATGATATTGAGGTTTCTAATATCATTTTTTTCTAAACTGAATAGTTTGCGCGAGAGACACTTCCAAAGTGGTAAAATGTGTGTCCCCCCCCTGTAACTTCTAAAATAAGGGAATGATAAAACTAAAAAAAATATATGATGTACATTACCAAGCAAACTTCCAACGAAAATTGGTTTGAATGAGATCTAGTAAGTAGTTTTTTTTAATACGTCATAAATCGTAAACCGCAAAAAACATTGATCAAAGTTACAACGAACTACAAGAACTTTTATATTATGTTACTTGCTGCTACGGAACCCTTCATGGGCGAGTCCGACTCGCACTTGACCGCTTTTTTTTAATCTAATACGTATTCCAAGTAAAGTATCTTCCGTCATGCCGCCGCATACATCCCGTACGTGATTGAAATGGGTCCACACGCGTGCCCCCGCGTGTCCCCCATGCCCCTCCGTGCCCCTCTGGGTCACTAGGGCCGCAGAGAGCCGTATTCATAACGTTTTTACACCATTCCCTGGAGGAGGCGAATGTGTTACATACATTTTGTAACTCATTAATGGATTACAGTTAACAAATAACTGTACCATTACTTTATTGATATTAAATAAATGTTCAATAAATGTTATTTTCTACTCGATGATTAGGAACTAGTTAATCACCTTCAGAATGTTTCTTCATGTTGTTAGTTTGTTATCTTTATGTCCTGTGTTTTTTATTCAAAAAAAAAATCAAACGTATTTAATATTATAAAAATAGAACGAACGCAATGTACAAGTAATATAATCTTTAGCACCTAACGAGTTAACACTCTGAAGTATACTTGTGTAGCGTTTTTTTAAAAAGGTGACAACCTCCTTGTTTTTCCCGATGACAGTAAAAAGTGAACCATAACAGCATGTGCGTGTACTACCTACTACCTACTACCTACTATGTGGACATCCCGCTAGCCGCCATCGCGCCATGCTTGGAATGGGTCCACTGACTCCTCGAGAAACGGAAACCTGTCCCGGAGTGGGTCACTGAGGCGGCCGGCCGGTACCGCGGATACCGCGGATACCGCCGGTACCGCCGGTGTACAGATCACACCTTATCAATGTTTGATTGATGACGATGGGTGGCTAATAAAGATAAGATGATAGGTTCATCGATATCGGATAGATATAACATAATAAATAATCAGTTGGTTGAAAGCCTACTGAAAGTAGGATACCAGATTAGAATGTTAGCCGCAGCGGAAATATGAAAAAGATATGCAGTTTTTATTTTTATTTTTTTAATCATTTGACTTATAAATCTTTATTCTTAAGTTTTGGTTTGGTTCTTAAGTTTGGTTAAATGCTTAATTTACAGCGTTTATGTGACATCCATTTCATTTATTAAATAAAATAAAAATCCCATTAATACGTTAATGAGATTTAGTTATATATTATCGTGGGGTAAATAAAAATATCCGAAACGTTCACTTAAGCAATCAATAGTAGGTATATTTCGAAGAGATAGTTAATTTCTTAATAAAACCGTTCACAATTCAATGAGCCGATTAAATCTCGCGTATTACCGCGAGTGGAAGCCATTAACACAGTTACAACTTACAAGTCACCGCTGTTCGGTGGAACCGGAGTATCTTAACTTGTAGCTATTACTTTAATGTGAAGATGAGCGAAGTACCGCCTCACTGCTGCCTTAGCTGCTGGCTTATTTGCTGGCTTAGTGATAGGAGGGAGCGGTTAATTAATGTTTACGTTAACTGTGTTTTAAGTAATAAATAAGAAAAAAGAATTATCGTTATTTCTATATTTTCGTCTTCAGAATACTTCGACCTTTGTGTTCGGATGTTAACGAAAGATAACAATCGCATGTTGGGGTTGGGAGTATTTTGATGGTTTAAGATTTTCCCAATCGACATTGAGGTAGGTCTCGTAAACTAAGTTAATGTAGTGGAGAATGCATTATGGGGAACTCTCAGCGAATAACTTCTGCTAGTTTCTTCACAATTACGTATTCCTTACACGATACAAGTACCTACCTACCCAATAATTTATTTGCCGTGTGCGCATGGGTTAGATTCATTATTATACAGATAAAACAGTAATAAAATACAATTATAAATCACTTAATTGTTTAACGCCTCAAGCTATTATCGGGTAAACATAAAATTTCACGAAGCGTGTAACGGTGTAACCCCACGGCCGATCACCTAGTCGTTGGAGTGACCAAGAGACCGCACTCAGTGGTCTCTCTGTAACATCTGAGAATGGGAGGCGAATCATAAGAACTTCGAAGGACTTTCATTCTGGACACGACATTCAGTAATGAAGAATACGACGCAAGAGTAAGAAGTAACTCCCGCTGCCTCCACACTCCACGCTGCCTCCACACTCACTGCACAGTGTCCACACCCCAAAACACTTTCACAATCCGATGAAAGGTCAAACAAGTGTTTGAATGTGTGCGTTTGTTTGTGTGCGTGCGATGTGTGTGTGTGTGCTTCACCTGGCCGGTTGTGTGCACAAGATGAGTAGGTCCGAACCGATGCTATCGACTTTCTAATTTCTCAGGTTGTATTGAACACTACACCTTATTGATGTTTAAGTTTTGTTTTTAACCGACTACTAAAAAGGTTATCAATTCGTTGCGTACCCAGGTACATATAGATTTTTTGGAGATATAGGTACTTAGCGTTTATTTTTCTTTTTGCGTCTGATCACTGTTTTGAGTCTGAAGGCTATAATACAGACAGACAGATTTGTATTTATGATTACTACCATGTCACAAAACATTTGAATATTTATCTATACTAATACTATAAAGAGGAAAGATTTGATTGTTTGTTTGCATTGAATAGGTTCCGAAACTACTGAACCGATTTGAAAAATTCTTTCACTGTTGGGAAGCTACACTATCCCCGAGTAACAAAGGCTATATTATATTTAAAAAAAATTAGGGATCCTTACTAAAACTCCAATAATATAACCCAAGGTGTAAAAAAATAAGAAAACCGAAGCAAAGCGAGGGCGGTTACTCGTTTAAAATATTTTGGACTCTAAAAATTAGAATTCTCTTATTCCTCGTGGTACATCATCACCGAATATCTGGGGGCACGGCAGTGCCCCCGCCAAGTCGAGCAAAAAAGCGGCACGGCCGTACCATCCTTTTCTCGAAGCAATTCAGGCCATTTTCGACCCCCTATAACTTCGTTGTGGATAAAGCTAGAAGCCTGAATTTTTAGTAACCAAGCAGGCATTGTATAAACACGTTATATTTCAAATTTCATTCGATTTGAACCAGTAGTTTAAGAATTATAACTAGTCAAAGTTTCTTAATTTCGTCACTCACTGACTGACTGACCGATCATCAAAACTCTAAGGCACTTCTAGCAGACATAGAAGCTTCAAATTTGGAACACAATTAGTGTTTAGTGTATAGATCAAGGAAAAACTAAAAAATTTTGCATATTTCGGTCTAGTTTTCTAGATAAATCAACTGCATAAATAACTTTGTAATACCATATAAATATATAGGATTACAAAGTTACATTTGCAGTTAATGAATTACTGTACCTGTATAACAAAGTAACATCTGCAGTGAATGAATCAGTGTACCTGTATATAATATAATGGAATAATAGGTGTAGATAGGTACCTAGATATAATTATGTTCAAAGGTAACTTGTAAAAGGAAAAAAAGTAGAACTATCTACAAAAAGAAATGAGATGCCATCAAAAACAAAACTTGTAAAAAAACCAAGTCTCGCAACTCAGTTCTTCTACCGTAAAAAGTTGTGAGATCCATGTAATACCAAGTCGGTTAATTTATTCAGTTCCTACTTAAGGGTCCTTCTGTCTTAAGTTATCACGTAATTAGCTAACCTAACAAGTAACAACATCTTATAGTGACCATATTATCAATATTAAAAACTTTTATGTTTTAAATAAATAGATTGACTTGGCAATCGCACTAAACAATCAAATTTAATATAATATGTAGGTATTACTTGTGAGATACATTGTGTTTTCATGCGATGGCCAAGTCGATCTATTTATTTAAAACATAAAAGATTTTTAATATTGATAATATGGTCACTATAAGATGTTGTTACTTGTTAGGTTAGCTAATTACGTGATAACTTAAGACAGAAGGACCCTTAAGTAGGAACTGAATAAATTAACCGACTTGGTACTACATGGATCTCACAACTTTTTACGGTAGAAGAACTGAGTTGCGAGACTTGGTTTTTTTTACAAGTTTTGTTTTTGATGGCTTATGTTATTACGAGTACCTTTTCAACTTTATCTATTTGGTGTAGTCAGAAAAAATTGCGTGACACAAACGAAAAGACGAAACACAAATGTTCCCATAAAACTTCCGTATTTCCATTGTTTCGGACCCTAAATATCCACAATTACCCATTTACTTACGCTCGACTATCGTTACAACTCATTTGTAATCTTCATAGCTGAAGACCGCATTACACAACTGTTTAACTATTAAATACATTTTAACTCACTACCACGCTACTCTGACCTAGTGAACTCACTTAATCGTATCATAAAATCAAAATCATCGTAACCTTTACGAATCAGTGACATAATTCTCACAAGTTACTTTCGAGCAAATAACTTGGTGATTCCTCTTTATCCGTTATGTCACAATAGATACATGACTTAACATGCCGCGATGCCGCGATGCCGCGATGCCGTGGCAAGTTGGCAACTCATGTTAAGTCATCTGTGTGATGTCGGACAGTGAACGCTTTGTTTGAAACACAAAAGGTCAAGCTTTATAATTTTAGATGTTAGCAGGCCTGGCGCACTCCACTGACGTTACAAGTACATACCGAGTACTTACACGTCTTACTAATTCAGAAAATTCATAATGGCTGTCATACGTTCGTAATTTATCACACATATTAAAAAATAATCTTTCAGAAAAAAAAAAACAAAATGAATTAATTTTTATAAATGTCACTTTTCTTCTTGGCATCACACATGTCACTAAACTTTCAGATTAATTTTATTCTTTCAAAAAAGACAACCCTGACGTTACCAGAAAGGATAAGTGATAGTGTTAAAAAGGAAGGCAACTCTTTACGCGTTTTTGATTAGTGCTGTGCGATCTGAATTACACTTTATTGCGTTGGAGCAAGAGTCGCTATTTATTTAAATGATTTTTCGGAATTTTTGGGAGTGCGCCTTCTGTACTTATTTATAAGTACTATTATTTCTTCTGTGATATTAGTTTGATCTGGTTGTCAACAATGGCTTGAAAATCCAACGATTCCAAATCGGCATGCCCAGAGATATAGAGGGAGCCACCAGCGGTGCAAATTCGTCTATCAATCGTAGAGTACAACAAAAGAAAGTGAACTCTATAACAATCCGTGCCATACAAGATACCTACAACATAACTTCCTACAAAGATATATTACAAGATTGATATTAAAACAGGTGTTAATTATTCGACCTTTGTAATAGTTTAATAGACATAATTGCAAAGATACATCTTGACAATTGCACGAGTTATGCAACTCCGTCACCAGTAACTGTAGTCGTGTCGCGCACATAGCTCCAATGTTCGAAAGGTTAAGGTTGTTAATGGAATAATATACGTAGCAACGTGATATGTCAGGATTTCGGAAGTTATGTTAACTCCTCTTTTATTTAATTGATTTTCGTAACCAGCAAGGCTATTCTGTTTTGTAACTCGACAGCGGAATCCGCGATGAGTGTCAAAATCCTATCTTTAGTCGTTTGAAGTTTGACACTCATCGCGGATTCCGCTGTCGAGTTACAAAACAGAATAACCTTACTGGTTATATTTTAATAATATAACAAAAAGCTTACATCCTCCCACAGGAATAGTGTTGTGTCCATCATAAGTTTATGTGGACACAATGCCTATAACTTGGGGTTGACTCTTACTCAGGCAGACATTTATGTGCCAGATAATATTTTTTCTTGGGTCCTGGCTGTCATTAATTGAGAATGTCTCATTTATTGACGTCCATGTCACTCGTCCATCTTACTTTTATCCCAGCATCGTAGCACCCTGAACGGGGTACTAAAGTGTTGCAGACGAAACCTATTGCTTTAGTCTAGCTTAAATAATTATAAGCTTCAAGGTATCGTTGTATTTATTGTTACGTGTTATAATAAATAAGATATTGTATTTAATTAATCCGCTTACTTTTCAAACACGCAATGTCATATTTACATGGAAACTGTATCATATTACCAGTCAACAATAACATGATAATTTGATTTCCATTCACCATTTTAATCAAGTATAATCGCGAGTCAAAAAATGTAACTGTTAATTGTTTAACTATCAAAATACTTATAATTATACTGGGTTCTATAAATTCAAATTCATAGAAGTTCTTGTATTATTGATTGCACATTGGACCCAATTAAATAAATCACGCAAGGCAGGAATTAAAATTAAATCGGTCTTTTACCTTCAATCCCTTATTATTATAATTTTATGACAAGCTGTGATTACATTTTGGACAATCGGGAAGTGCAAGTTATACTCGTAGTAACAGGTGAATTAATTGAGGCTCCGATAAGGTCGTGAGGCTTTTTACGATAATTTATTGGCTTCAGTGATTTGATTAACTGGCTCGCCTTCGAGTGCGCCGCCGGCGGTGTAGGCCATTCGCGAGTCGGAGAAATGGATGGTATACATTTTTAGGAAGCATCTTATTACTCAATAAAAGTAATGGTCTGAACGTCAAAAGTTAAGCGACTTACAAACGCCATTATTGCGCAAACAATGGATACAGTAATGAGATCATTAACTAACGAAACTGCTTGTTAAATTTAATGTGTGTTACGTTTGTTCAAAATTTCACTGAAAGTCAATTTGTTATTTTGTTGTACGATTTCTGTACTATCTAATATACACACTAGAACCAACTCTTGGGAAAGAAAAATTGTTACCCATTTGTCCCAAGTATTTTATGATTAAAATTTTTGTCTTATTTTGCCGTTTTAATGTTTGAGTTAGAAATCACTTATGCCTAAACCGAAGTTCTAAAAGATATTTTTTTTTATTTTTTAAATCTACTATTACTTTGCCAAATAACTTCATTATTAATAACTTCATCATTAAATCTGTTAAGTATTAAATTATTATTAAATCTGTTAAGTACTAGTTTCGACATAAATCTTGATCTAATGAACATCAAAAAAATTTGGTCTCTATAAAGAGAGAGAATATAGATTTCCAAAATTTTGTAAAAGAGAACTGCCGTAAATATTATACAGTTCTAATTATTTGGATAGATTTGTTTCCGGTCAAGCTCGTTACGGAGTTTAAATTAGGCGATAGGTTTATGACTTCGACAGTTCAAGGTACATTAGATTCAACTGTAGGAAACGGAAACCCCACTGGGCCATGTGGGTGGCGACAGAAACAACCTGTTGTTAGTAAACTTCTAGAAGGCCCACTTGCTCAAGGTTACTATAACATTCCTGGTAGCCTGGTGCCGCAACACGGAAGTCTCTCCGTTCTCAGATAGACTGACAGCTTTCTACAAACATTTAATATTTGACCGGTTGACCTTAACAGAAGAAACGTCGTACGAGCAAGGTACTGAACCTATATTAACTTAATCGCTTTAGGTGGGTTTTCTTATTTGTAAAGATATAAGAATAAAAAATACTGCAGCATGTTTAGGTTGTATTGATTTAGATTCGAGTTCGACCTCTAGCCGGGACTAGATTTCTTTGTCTGTGTGCACGCGAATGTCAATACATATGTGTAGTGTGTGAGCATGTTATACTTTAGAAGCCTAATTCTAGGAGCTATCTACTGCTATATTACTGGTTACACGTTGGAGAATTCCTCGTTATAGAGTTCGTTCGGCGACCTAGTTATTGTGCGTGAAGTATATCTATGAGACCCAGCTAGATCCATTTTTCATCCGTTAACCTCCTCATGCCGCAAGTTTCATGGTATCGTTGGGATGGTACGTGATTACAAATAGTATTGTATCAGACAAGCAAAAGCAGTGAGAGGAGAACATTATCCTAGTAGGATATTGTTGACTGTCTTTCATTGCTCCTAATTTCGGCTCTGAAACGTAACATCAACATCAAATTGCCGAATTCAGTTATATAATATCACATTTCGTACCGCCTTATGTAGGCAAGAGATCGTATGTAATTAAGAGCGATCTTGCTAAATTGCATTCCGTTCTAGCAGAGGCAGTCGGGCGGAACGACTCGTGGGAACTGTGCAACACGCACACCAGGCACCAGGCACCAGGCAGCAGGCACCAAGCAGCAACTAGTGCAAGTGACGTGTTGTAACGGGGAGTTTCTCACTTCACGTAGTTCGCGTTACTTTAATGACAGTATTGAAAATTCAATTACTTTTTATCCAAATCGATGTCTACATATTTCGGATTTTTTGATTGTAAATGCTAAGACAGCGAGTACAATAATTAATGTTCCAACACATGGATTCCCTGTGCCGTTAGACAAACATCTGTTCTTATGTGGTATTCTTGTCCGTTGATGAGATTGGTACTTCGGTTCTGTTAACTTTTTAATCATATTCATTGTTACATGTAGATACATATTTTTGTATTACAAATTGTTTGTTGTAATTTTTAGAAATACGCATGAAAATCTACACTATAATAATGTAAAGATCAGTGACAGTCCATCCAAATTTTGGTCATGGACGTCTTACAACCTGTGTGCTTAATTTTACCGTCGGATTAAAGTTCAGTTGCTGTAACGAGTTATTTACACTTATTTAGGACTACAACTCAGTCGACAAGTGAACTTTGTACTTAGCTTAACAATCAGAACTATGTTGCCTAAACTTTTGACAGACTTCTTCTCTGAGCCAAGACTATTAATCTCTGCAGTGGCGCATTTCTATTTAGGCTGCAGTTTGCTTTGAAAGGTCCATATGATTTCATTTCCTTCTTTGAAAGTAGCGATAGAAGTAACATTTTGCTCATATCAGAGGTACGCACGATAGTTTATCGTGCGCTGACAGGTAATTGTTTACTGCACAGATCGCACATGATGATTTACGTTTAAAAGTCCCTAATCCTTCAAATTTTTATATATTACTGCAGCTACAACTCACTCGAACCTTCATTCGAAAGATTGCGTAGCCCAAATTTCGTATTCCGCCATTCATCACTTGCGTTACCAATAAACGCGTCCAAAAGTCTCCACGGAAGGTGATCAACCTTCAAAATGAGTGTAGAGACGAAAACAAGGCAAGGTGAGCCACCGCACTGGGTGCGTCGGAGAAAGTGGATTCCACCTTGCGGCGCGGCGCGGGCGCGGTGCCGAGTCGCGGTGAAATGTGGTCAAAGTAGGCCCTTGCGAATCTCTCGTCTTTACGCTTCATTCAAGACGCTAGCAAATTACGGGTGTCTGTGTGCTCCTGGGAGATTTACGTTTCGCTGTTTTCACTGTTTTTACACAGCTCTTGTTGTTGATGTAATGCGTGTACCTAACTAATGTTTATGTATTCTCAGAGGCGGTTTTAGTATTTTGTGCTTTTTATGCTTTTAAAAAGGTTTTTTACACAGTGATGTAGTACATCATTATTTGTTACTTAAAATTATTAAAACATTCTTAACAACATCAAAGTGTTCGGACGACTAGAAGTGAAAAGTTTCAATATTAAATTCATGCACCTATGAGTAGGTCACGCAGGTCACGCTAATGGCACGACTCAGAATTCACAATATGACTTGATCAAACTGTTATCTATGACCTTGTAGATAAATTGTGATTTGATAAATAAACTAACAAACGGACTTAATTGCAACGTACGTATGCGCAATACGTTAGCACCATTATTAATGATGTGGAAAAAGATCGCACAAGCATTAGTTCGAGGAACCGGTTAATTAAAAGTGTACTAAAATATTTTTTGTAATAGACAATTCCTTAGATGGCAAGGGGCCACCGTTCCTTATTTTATTATTTTGACTGTTTATTATAAATTTGTATAATGCAAATGATATAATAATGATATGACATGTGTTAATTAGTGTAAGTGGTATGTACCGTTCTAATTAACAATAAAAATAATTAAATAAATAAATAAACGGATGGCCGTGGACATCAGCAACGTCAAAGATATCACCAATGCGTTCTCGACCAATAAGGAAGAGGGAGAAAGAGAAAAGAACTGGCTCCCGAGCCCCAGCCGGGCCAGCCGGAACATTGGCTGAACAGTGGCTGACTCATGCAAGACGTTGGCTTTAAGAAAAGATAATAATAACCAGTAATACATGATAGGTCTTTGACACTGCAACCAAATCATTTTACATGCAGCTGATTCTTGAAAAGCTACGTGTTTATGGAGGAGGCTTGTACGAAACTCTACAAGTACCTAAATAACCCTGCCAACAATTCATAAACGTTTACAAATACGCTGCGACCATATTGCGGAATCTGTGTAACACAGCTAACACAGCTTACCAAACACGTGTTTAGATGATTCAATTCAATTGGTTCTTTCAGGCGGTGAATGGTTGTCTCGAGTGGGTGGCATTTATAACATTTGCAACACGTTACGCTCGGTTACCTAACAGCAGTCGGGAAATAAACGGTTAACGCAAATGTCCACAGTACTACGGGCTGAAAATTGTCGGCACGCGTCGACATTACGCAGGTTTCCTTATTCATTCAATGTTTTTTAAATAATACTACAGATATTGGATGAAATAAAGTAAATGATAATAAGATAAAGTCAGCATAGGTACAATAAAGTAACTTGGTCCTTGTAGTGTTTGTACTGCTATTATAGTTATAGCAGTAGTTATCTCGGGAGCACGGGTAGTGGGGCAACACTGGGTCAGTCACGAGACAGCCGTAGACGAGAGCAGACGTGTTTCCCTACCTACTGGTGTCGTAACGAGCTAATGCAAGTCAACCATATCACTATATCCAAATATTACGTGAGCACGTAAGTACAACAACTACTACATAATGGCGACGAGGTCAAAAGGTCAGTGCAGTAAATATTTTTATTTTGTGTTGATAAAGGAAGAGTTGGAAGGAAAATAACACGTCGATGCAAGAAATAATCAACAGACGAATGTTAATATTAGTGCCGAATAGTTATCTCGAGAATTTGTTTATGTGTGCTGTAACTTTAAATAACGTATTGAGCAAAATCATCATAATTATCGAAGTTCTCTCTCTAATTAGGTATAAAAATTGCCGCCATTACCGCTACCTGCACAATTCATTGTAAAAACAACTGTGCGTGAGAAAAAAAAGTGGCATTTTGTGTTATAAGCGTGATTCACGCTACTGAAGTAATAATAACATAAATGACAATTTGGATATAGTGACACTTATTTAGCTGAAAGTGATAGCGAGACAGGTTTTGTTTTAAAATAAGAAGTGATATTTAGTGTTTAGCTGTGTCGTTTTAAATATAATACACAGTATCAATCTGTTGGAGGGATTGCTACATAAATGGCGTATTGCGTGTGGTAATATATTTTTTGAATAACTACTTATTTACTAGCATGTTTTAGTGCCTAACTAAAAGTAGGTTGGGCGAACCGACGAGAGAGGCTAATTGCAACGATATATTTCAGTTTTCTTTATAGACATTGATCGCAATGTTAAGTTGAAAACTTTGAATGGTTATACTGAAAAACTACTATTTTTGTAAAGCACCATTTTTGTTTTAAATGTGCGAATTGTGTCCGGCATCCATTCTTGCGTGTCTGTGTTGCACAACAACACTTAGTACTAAAAAGGAGATAACATTATACAAATTATGAACATAAATAAAGGAGTAGGGACCCTAAAATATTCAAGAATAAAAGGAGAAAGGTTCCCTAAATTAGTGAAATTTATTTAGGACTAGCTGTGCCACGCCGTTTCGCCCGCGTTGGTTTGTGGAAGGGACTGGCTGCTGGAGGTACGATGCTGTATGGCCTGTGACCTTCCTCGGTGAATGGATTGTCGGACGGAGTTTTTCGGTTCGAACCGGTGGTTCCTGGGATTGGCGAGTTCGGCCGGGTGGACTCTTCGACTTTATAAAGTATAGATTTTACTACCATTATAGATGGCAGCACATGCAAGTTAAGTTTAATTGTTGAGAGTGAGTTTGCTTCTTCGCTGCCATAAAACTATAACAGTAAGGGTGATTGTCAATAAAATTAGCTGTTGTTATGACTATTAGTTATATTCTACGCAGGTCCTGGGTTTCATTCAAACGTAGTTTTGCTTTAGTTACAAAGTACATGTGTAGGTATGATAAAATGAAATAATTGCAGTCGTTTTGATATGAATTCTGATAAAAAACGGAACTGAACTTGTTTGATGAAAAATTATGTTCTGTTATGAAAGTATTGCATTGGCAGTATCAAACATACATACATGCCTAGCCGCCTAGGTATACATGCAGCCATGCACTTGTATTTCTTTTGAAAATAATATACATAAACTATCACAAGCTGTTGTAATACGGTTAACGTAATTTAACGTTGCGGCGCCGGGTCCCTATTTCAGCTTGTAAGTTCTTTGTGATTCTTTAGCAGTCTTTCCTTTTGGTATCTGACCATCACGGCTGTACTACACGGCTGAAAATATAATAACATAAAGTGAGTAATCATAAATAAAGTTGGTTTGATGGGCGGTAGCGTAAGAAAGAAAGAAACATTTATTCCGTCATAAGAATAGCAACAACGTTAGGGTTCTATGGTGGATGTATCACTGGCGCGCCGACGACGAGGAGCGCAGGAGCGGGTAATTGACGGTTATGGTCGTGGTCGCTCTGTTAACACATGACGCTTTTGTTGTAGTCAGAAGTGCTTGACATTTGACATACAGCGTTAGAATGCCCTCGTGTATTGTACCAATGTGATTAGTGTAGTGGAGCAAAGGATGGGTGTGTGTGTGTTGTGGCTCTTTTCAGAACGGAGTTCTTGGTTGGTTTGTAAGGGCATAATGTTTCTATATTTTTGAGTATCATTGCGTATTGGGAGATGATAGGAAGTTCCTATCATCGTTCCTATTAGGAACCATTATACAAGGCGCGATACCGGAGTTCAAATCTTCACGATGAGACAATTTTATTTTTCTAATTTAGTTTTTGTGTTGAATTTTATAGAATCTATTGAGGCAGTGAGGGTCAAAAGCACTTGCGAGCTAGAAGCGTTCTTGTGTTGTTACTGTGATTAAACTAAGTTGTGTCACGGAAATCATATTATATATTGGTTATTGAATTATTCGTGCGCAAAAGGAGTAAGTTTTTACTTTTAAATTGAGAACAATAATTGTATTTTGTTCGAATGGGTGCAGAAATGTTTAAAATTTTGCTATTTATTATTGTAGCCTGAGGAAAGCGCCTTTTTGAAGACGCACGATTTGATATACTGTAGTAAATTCATACCCCTGGAGAAGCCCAGGCTTGGTTTTGGCAGAGTTCCACAAAAATCTTGAAGGAGAAACTCTCCTGATGTCCAAAAATATTTATTAAGCTGAATGTATTTAGTTATAAATCGAGAAGTCCTCTTTAAATAGTTTTGCAGGCAAACCGATTGTAGTTTTGTATCGATTTACAGCTAAATGTTGTAAACCACTTGGAATTTCATTTCAATAAGATGACCCGTCACAATACCTAGAAAAGTTCATAAAAAAAAGTGAGGTCAAGGTAATGTTGAGTTCAAGTGAAAAGGGTAAAGATAAAGATAAAGTTTAGTGAATGTTTAAGCTATAGACCGAGTTGAAGTTTTATCAGGCCTGGCGCACTCCGCATTTTACCATAACGTTACAAGTAGGTACATGCCACGTTCGACATGTCCTACTTATTCAGAAAATTCATAATAGCAGTCACACGTTCGTAATCTATCACACATAGTAAAAATTTTGGTGTTTGTCTATATGTTGATGCGTGTTCTTCAGTAAGATGTTAAATAATCAAGTCCGAACTGATATATATTTAATTATCACATAAAAATAAACTTTCAGAAAAAAATACAAAATGAATTAACTTTTATAAATGTTAGTTTCCTTCAGGTCATCACACATGTCACTAAACTTTCAGATTAATTTTATTCTTTCAAAAAAAGGCAACCCTGACATTGCCAGAGAGAATAAGCGACAGTGTTAGAAAGGAAGACAACTCATTACGCGTTTTGATTAGCGCTGTGCGATCTGAATTACACTTTATTGCGTTGGAGCCAGAGTCACTATTTATTTAAATGATTTTCCGGAATTTTTCTTAGTGCACCTTCTGTACTTATTTAAAAATACTATTATTTCTTCTGTGGGTTTAGTTAAATTCAGAGTTAAAGGAAAAAATAGTATTAAAGCTAAAGTTACAATGAAAGTAAAATTTAAAAGGCACTCTAAATCGAAGAGTCAGAGAAATCAGTGTAAAATCAACCAAAGGTAATTATAATGAAGTTTAGTTTTGCTTAACATAAACATACGTTACTGTGTTGTAGGCAGTATGAGCCCTCATGAAATTGAAAATCATACGTTACGGAGTTGTAGGCAGTATGAGCCCTCATGAAATTGAAAATCATACGTTACTGAGTTGTAGGCAGTATGAGCCCTCATGAAATTGAAAATCATACGTTACTGTGTTGTAGGCAGTATGAGCCCTCATGAAATTGAAAATCATACGCAACTCAGTTGTCGGCAGTATGAGCCCTCATGAAATTGAAAATCATACGTTACTGAGTTGAAGTGAGTTGTCGGCAGTATGAGCCCTCATGAAATTGAAAATCATACGTTACTGAGTTGAAGTGAGTTGTCGGCAGTATGAGCCCTCATGAAATTGAAAATCATACGTTACTGAGTTGAAGTGAGTTGTCGGCAGTATGAACCCTCATGAAATTGAAAATCATACGTTACCGAGTTGAAGTGAGTTGTCGGCAGTATGAGCCCTCATGAAATTGAAAATCATACATTACTGAGCTGTCGGCAATATGAGCCCTCATGAAATTGAAAATCATACATTACTGAGCTGTCGGCAATATGAGCCCTTATGAAATTGAAAATCATACATTACTGAGCTGTCGGCAATATGAGCCCTCATGAAATTGAAAATCATACATTACTGAGCTGTCGGCAATATGAGCCCTCATGAAATTGAAAATCATACATTACTGAGCTGTCGGCAATATGAGCCCTTATGAAATTGAAAATCATACATTACTGAGCTGTCGGCAATATGAGCCCTCATGAAATTGAAAATCATACATTACTGAGCTGTCAGCAATATGAGCCCTCATGAAATTGAAAATCATACATTACTGAGCTGTCGGCAATATGAGCCCTCATGAAATTGAAAATCATACGTTACTGAGTTGTCGGCATTATGAGCCCCCATGAAATTGAGATTGATACATTGACTTGATGGAAGTAGTGACCTCATGAAATTTAGAATCATACATACATTACTTGACTAGACGGCAGTATGGGCCCTCATAACTTTGAAAACCATACAAAATGTAGTGATTTTGTGAATATATTAGTTATTTGGCGTGATGGAGTCGAGATGCAGAATAAAGATAATGAATAGACGAGGTATTTCAATAAATGACTGGTGTGTGAATGATTGGTATCTGCAGTGTCTGACTCATATCTGACACCGTTGGGTCCGTTAGGCCCATTCAGAAAGGACGCCTAAATAAAGGAAATTCCTGTTGCGAGTCTAGCCATGTTTGGCGTGTTATGGTCGTCGGTGGGACCTAGTTTATATTACGAATATAAGAGGATAGTCTCGCAAGTAAGACTTTAGTCTTTAAAAACGAAAGCAGGTTGTAAGCTGTACGTAATTTGTTGTTGACAGTAAACCACTTTTAGTAATAATATAAATTTTCATCGACTTTCTCATATTTCCTGTGTTTGTTTTACCAGTAAGTTGTCTATTTAAGGACAGAAATGACGAGGTTCGTTTGTATGTTGGTATGAAACCTAATAACTTGGCGATCTTGATCAAAGAGAGGAGAAAGAGGGAAGTATGAAAAGCTAAGAGGTGATGCAAATAATTATTATTTAATAACGATAGAAGGAGAATGGGTGAGAATGGGAAAGGTGTAAGACGAAAAAATGCTGGAAGAGGTCTCAGGTGTTGTTTCAATGTTTAAAATAATTTGCAGTGAAGGTATAATCTACATAAGTAATTCTATACGAAACATGCATATGACAGTTTGAGTTTGTTGAGGCTAGTGAAGGCACCCAGAAGGCTACAGTTTACAAACCGTAGCCTGCTTCATACATATAGTGCGTGTTACAAATGAGTTTGTCTAAGTAGCTGAAATATTGAATGGTGTAGACGTGGAGTGGCCTTTGAAGGCTTGAGTTGCGATCAACTGCAGAGTCGACTGTGGATCGGGCTCCAGATTAAATAAAGATTTTAATAAGGAAGGGATGTAGTGTTTGTACTGCTATTATAGTTATAGCAGTAGTTATCTCGGGAGCACGGGTAGTGGGGCAACACTGGGTCAGTCACGAGACAGCCGTAGACGAGAGCAGACGTGTTTCCCTACCTACTGGTGTCGTAACGAGCTAATGCAAGTCAACCATATCACTATATCCAAATATTACGTGAGCACGTAAGTACAACAACTACTACAGTCCTAATCATCTCATTTTTTTTAATGGCAATCATAAGAACAGCATCCACCTATGGCACCTATGGGTTACTATGAGAACCGCACCAGCAGCGTCCCTCCTTCGGCGACCATTTAGGGTCAGAGTAAACCCATTTCACCATTGTCTGCGAAATTCTGAGTTTTATTCATCTTCGTCACTCTTTCCATGTCGTGAAAGAAACACAAGTTAACCATGGATGTAATGTAATATTCATTTAAATTGCTACTTCTGATCACTACACATCACACCCCTGTAGATTTAAAATGAACGGAATCCTAAGGTTTACTATTCTTCGAAGCCACTGAAGGGAGAAAGTTTTAATTTGTTAGAGACTTAAATTTGGTGACCCGAAGACGATCGCATACCATAAAAATCGTGACCACTAAACTTTAGGCGGATAAGCGGGGAAAAACATTCTCTCTTTAATAACTTCCAAAAAAATGTAACAGAACAGTTGATATCAGTAACACCAGACGTCACAGACGAGTTGCCGGACAGCTTATGTTGTTGATGTTGAAGATGTTGGAAGATGGGACACCACAGTATGACGAGCTTTCTGTCATTGCGATCAAAACATATGTAAAACATTTCAAGGTCGATTTATGGAGGATGGTGGATATTGGTAGCTGCTAGCAGCCAGCAGCCAGCGTCACTAATAATTTATGTTCATGTTCCAAAACATTACAGCACGTTGCACGCAATTGTATGTTATAGCAATAAATAAGTGGCGTTGCCTTGCCACACCAGTTACACTTAACCTTTGCGAATACTGGTTGAATTTAATGCCTAATTGATCCAGTTTTTAATTTAATCGATTAATTAACAAGTACTAATTAAATTTCTAATGTATAATAGAAGTCAGGAACGGATTCCGTAGGTGTCAGTAGCTTTATACAATTCAACTGAGGATTATTAAGGCATGAGTTTCTATGTTTCTTTTGATCGCATACCTATAGGTCATTAGGACTGCGATGCAATGGGCTCTATGACCGTTTCTCGGTATTTCGGCCAAGATTAAAGTGCTGTAACCGGCTCCAGCTATCCTTGACTTCAAATAAACTTAATCGCTCGTTATTCTCACGCTTGACGCGCACTCTCATTTGTAGTTGTTAGATTCTGTAGCACCTAATTTAATCCCAATGTAAAATGAGCAAGATGTTGAACTACCTCGTGCTAACACATTTATTAGCATGACCATCTCTTTGTGTGGTAACTTTAAGTGCAAGCTCGCCAGCTCATATCATAACTCATGGGGGATTCAACGTGGAACGTAATGACGTTAAATTTTCCAAGATATTCTCTTAGTGAGAATCCACTGGTACCTGCCATAGTTTACACCTTATTCTTACACTATGTTACTACAGCCAGTATACGGAACTACAAAAGTATACATTGTTCCCAATGTGTCGATCATCACTTAAGTGCTGTGTGAAGTTATTAACGCACTAATAACTATTATTTCCTAGAAATTTCTATGTACTTTGACATATTTACGATTGTATGAATTCAACTTGAGCAATTCTGCAATATCGTGACTTTATGTATTTTGTTTGTTTCAGGTAAATTCATTCACCAAGCGGATATTATAATGGAGTGTAAACTACAGGTGCATACCGGTTAAATAGTAAGCGAATAATATCTTAACATTATTTTTAAATTTTATGGTCTTTATATGGAACAAAAATGTATTTACATCACATTCAATGAAATTTTGAATTATAATGAACGTTGTATCGCAGTAAATGTCATAATAAAATTGCGATAGATGTGACAAAAATACGTAGAAATCCAACAAGCATGTTGACACGAAAGTTAATCGTTGAAATTGCAGCAATCTTTTTGTTTATGTCACTTAAGTGAATTAATTTGATTGAATATCTTTCAGCTTTAATTTAATAAGGGTTTTTTGATGTACTGTAGGTACATTATGAAGCAAGTGAGGTGTACACGAAGATTGAAGTGTAGGTACACCAAGATAAAAGAGTTTATCATTGTTTTAGATTTTTATGTTTTATACGAATTGCAAGCTCATTTAACATTCATAGATAGGGACATATATGACACACATCTATAAAATAAATAGACATATACAAGATGTCGACATATTTTACTTTATAATATCACTTTATAGAAGAATATATTCGAATATAATAGTTCATAAAGAAACATTGAAAACGAGACTGGCGTGTATTCTAAATGCTTCCTATTAATTTTAAGTCATTAATTTTAAATACTTACTAACTAGCCGAATTTACCGGCCGAGCGGAGCTTTTCATCGGAGATCGAAAAAATTAAGTATGGCGCGACTCGGCCCATTACTTTCTCAACGGAGAAAGCGATTTCGTCATTATTCTCCACCTCGTCACCGTCATTATTGGCTGTGGGGTCGTTAGCACCGCCAGTGCCTCCGTACCTAACGCGCTCGCTCGCTACTGACCTTGGCTTGAAAGGCTTTTGTCAGCTTTGCTAGGCTTCTAGAGCTATTGATGACAATGGAAAGTAATACTGCTTTGTTGACAGTTTGAATATGAGTACATGCAAAGCCATCACAATAAGGTAAAAAGTTTATTCTTTGTGGGTAAATAAATAAAGGCTTTCACGCTAACACATTAAGATTTATTGTGTGTTTTTTGGACAAGACAAATCAGCATTTTCTACACTAAAATAAACTTACTTTACATAAAGTTTTGTTGTAGCGCACTTAATCTAAACGATAAGCTAGTCCTATTTTCCATAAAATGAAATATAATTCAACTTTACGAACGCCTTGAGAATTTTGATAAATCCGCTTACAATAACAAATTAAAGGCACCTGCAGATAAATAAATTAATTCAATAGTTAATGTTCAACAACTAACGAAATTATTACAAGTAAAGTAAGGTCCGGTTACGTTATTAGCAATTAATTGAACTTGGTTGTGTACCCTTGAAGTAGATCAATTATAATGTTATTTGTTTTTATTGGGAAGTCATAAAAATATGAATTAGCGTTTGAGCGTTTGAGGTACATATACTTGAGTCAAACTCGTATCATAATACTTGTCAACAAATCATTAAAATTCCTTTATAGGGTTTTAACAAACTAATTTGCATTTCGCACACCAAATAACTATTAAAGAACTAAATAATCATTATAACGTTTGTGACATCTTCATTATTTTACTATTGACCTATAACAACAACACACTAAGAGAAAACGACGTAAAAACCAACATCTTAAAACAATTTTCATCATTGAATAACTCACGCTCGCACATCCTTAATTTCGTGAAGCGACTTGTAACCTTTGCAAAAAAATATTATTTACGGTCCGCCTGCCTATGACTATAAATAGAAATGACTACGAAAACCTCACAGCTATAATGGCGCTTACATGCTTTGCAACTTAGTCGTATTATATTTCGAAATACAGTGAAATCAACTTATCTGTGACCTTAAGGAGGGCGCTGCCGGACGCATTGGACCAATCATAGTGCGCTATTAGTAACTTATCAATGGGATGGCATTAGTTCCAATTTTCGCCACGGCACAAATAAGTTCTTCAGAGATGGCACTGTACAGATTATACAGATATTTCATTCCACTCAGTATGCATGAGCATAAAGTTATTTATAAGTTAAATTTCATTAAACAAAGCCGAATAACATTTTATATTTATGTTTATGTATTTTAAAACAGTCTATATCGATTTTATGCGTAACTATTCCGTGTTATTTTAAACTTTTGCAAAATAAATATTATGTTTAAAAAGAAATTAAATTATAAAGAGTGGAACGGAACGCGACTTGCGAACTCCAGATTTAGTTCAAACGCACTTTACGACCAAAAGTTTCATGCACCTGTTTGTTTGTGGTTGCTAGGCAACACAGTGATTACGTAAATTCTGATACGAATGTGAATATAGTGTAGTTAGCCGAACGGCTACACGTCGTAATTCAAATAACGCGTCATTAGGTAATGCAAGATACAAAAAGATCCATCCATCCGGCCTCGAACACAAGCCATGCTTCTCAGTCAGAACTCTACTCTCTGTTCTACTCTATTCAACAATTAATTATTGTACCAGGAGGTCGCTGGAATCCTTACCACCGTGTATGATTCCGAAAACTACTTTATAAGAGCATAACAGTATGATTTATATGACTAGCAGTCACCCGCCACGCTTCTAGAACCAACCGTGAGGGTTCCAGTGATATCGGAGGCCGCTCGGCTCATTAACCCGATTGTTAGGAGAGCTCCTAACAATCGGGTCCATACTTCTTCCTGGACCGATACTCCTGTGATGTATAGTATATGGAGTTGTTTATGTCCATGGATGGTGACCCCCAACCTGATTGTCATCATCCAACATAACATCCTGTGCAAGTATTTCCCTTTTAGCTCGTTTGTCAGCTGTTTACACATATACAGCTATAGGGCTATGAGTAATTCACAAAAGCTACAAATATTGCTAGTGAAGTGGTTACAATTCACTTTTGCAATCGTGATTCATGAGTGATTCACACGTTTTGTTCCAGATTTTCAAATGTACTAGAGAGATGGTAGAACTAAATTGTTACCTTACTGATAGCTGTGGTGATAGCAGGTATAAATCTCAATGAACTGAAACATGAACAATTAAACTTGTTTTGTAAGGATTGGTTGCAAGCATGTCCCCACGTTACGGCGGTAAAAGTGGGACACGTACAGACCAGTAACAAGCTTTTCAATGATATTGTTCACGGCCATGTCGCAACCACTCATTTCTGAACTTATCTACGTGATACAATTCCAATCATGATATAACTTTATTCTGAAGAATTCTTCAGAAGTTTTATTTGCTAGGCGTTAAGGTTTAATATGCATTAAATCGAGTATGAAATAACAACTTAGGTTTATTAAACTGTTAAAAATAAGAAAATGATACATTTACTTGTTCGGGCACAGAATACTTAATAGTACATATCGGTACAGAAGAGTCACTCCGCAAAGTCATTAAACACAATAAAGTGTAATTCAGGTCGCATAGCGCTAATCGTCGACAGACGTTGACATCTAAACATTGCCTCTCTTTCTAATCATAACTCTTGTCCTTTCTGACAACGTCAGGGTGGTCTTCTTTTTTTGTGATGACGTGTGATAGATTACGAATGTATGATACAGCCGGCGCGGCGTGGCGACGCGTGGTAGCCTGGTAGGTTGTAACATCATACCAAAAGTGCGGAGTGCGTCAGGCCTGGTTCGGGGTAAATAACTCGTGTTTGCTTGCGACATTACTATAATGAATGGCTAATGTGATCGTTCGATCAATAAATTATGAAAGAAATTACTTAAACTTAGTAATACACCTTGTGCAATCGGATTTAAAGTTTAATTAGAATTTACAAAAGTACCTATTATATTTTTTAACTGGTTCAAGCTGGCGCTGTGTGTCGGACGCCGTCGTACATCCTTCTATTATTATAAATGTGAAACTTTCACGCAAAAACTACTAAATTAATTTCCATTTTAAAGCATAATTTTAGCACACTAGTGGACTATGATCTGGAATAAGACATAGGGTTCTTATTATCCCGGAGAAAGCGGGAAGCCTCGGGCAGAGTTACTTGAGAGCCGCAGAAGGAAAGAGTACATCCGTTCTGAGTTCTTCGTTCTGCGTTCCGTGTTCTTTGTAACGTTTACAGTTCTATAGCGCCACCAGACTGCAAGCAGTCAGACTGCGCCGGTCTGTTTGAACTCAACGCGCTGAGTGATCCCACTTCTGATAACACAGAAGGGGTATTCTACGGTATTGGTTATTCAATAATATTCCTTTTACTTTGCACCATGATATATTTTCAGTTTGCATTCTATTCCCAGAAATACAAAGAACGCGGAAGGCAGAACGAAGAACTCAGAACGGCTGAACTCTTTCCTTCTGCGCGGGCTCTAGCTTCTATTGTCATGACAAAGGTACAGCTTTCACTCCATCTAGTGGGAGATATGATTACGATCATTTCAAAATGAAATAAGACCGTGATCAATGAAGTTATTAAGTATTCGAAATTAATTAAGATCGAGCTGAATGAAAATCGAATCACCGTGGTCATTGATCCGTGACAGGTGAATGTTTACAGAACGCGAAATGTGGCAAGTTATTGTGATTTGATTCCCCTGATTTGTTGATCTATTAACCTCTTGACCTAGCACTGAGATAGTTCTCACAACTAATTGTCTTGCAAGTTTATTTGTGCCGTAACAATGTAAATTACCTAAATTCGGCACAGTTATTTGTGTAGGTACTAATAATTTTATTCAATTCACACGCACAGAGTACCATGGTGATGATGTTCTTGTTCAGTCGTGAGAAGAGACGGGACATGCCCTTAATGCTTCCCGATATTTTTTTTGACTTTCGAAAAGTGTTTTTAAAAACCAACTTCGAATAAATTCTATTTTATTCTATTTCTATGCTCTTTAACATGAATATTTTTGAGGATGTGGAAGGCTTTTAGTTAGAGATTGGATGTAAGAAGTGTTATGAAATGTAACCCAGACAAATATTGATCGCCTAGGTACAACGTTTCAAGGTACAGCTGCAACTTGTGCTTGACAAGATTGGACGCTCCGTTCACTGGGATCCAGTTAAGTTCCAGATGTGGACCCGCGGATATAGTTTCTTTATCTTCTTTTTCATGTAAAATGCAAGTTTGTTCTTTGTTAAGCTCGCCCTTTGCACCCATACCTCGTTGTTAGATGAAAGCGATCTTATTTGTAGAAAATTAATCATATTTGAAATTTCATAACATTATTGTAATTTAAAAGAAAAAATCTTGAATTAATAATGATTATTTGAGAAGTTACCTCAATTTCCTCCTGGAAGATCCATCCACTATAAGAACTGAATTTTAATGCCATCAAAAACAAAACTTGTAAAAAAAACCAAGTCTCGCAACTCAGTTCTTCTACCGTAAAAAGTTGTGAGATCCATGTAATACCAAGTCGGTTAATTTATTCAGTTCCTACATAAGGGTCCTTCTGTCTTAAGTTATTACGTAATTAGCTAACCTAACAAGTAACAACATCTTATAGTGACCATATTATCAATATTAAAAATCTTTTATGTTTTAAATAAATAGATCGACTTGACCATCGCATGAAAACACAATGTATCTCACAAGTAATACCTACATATTATATTAAATTTGATTGTTTAGTGCGATTGCCAAGTCAATCTATTTATTTAAAACATAAAAGATTTTTAATATTGATAATATGGTCACTATAAGATGTTGTTACTTGTTAGGTTAGCTAATTACGTAATAACTTAAGACAGAAGGACCCTTATGTAGGAACTGAATAAATTAACCGACTTGGTATTACATGGATCTCACAACTTTTTACGGTAGAAGAACTGAGTTGCGAGACTTGGTTTTTTTACAAGTTTTGTTTTTGATGGCATCTCATTTCTTTTTGTAGATAGTTCTACTTTTTTCCTTTTACAAGTTACCTTTGAACATAATTATATCTAGGTACCTATCTACACCTATTATTCCATTATATTATATACAGGTACAGTGATTCTTTAACTGCAAATGTAACTTTGTAATCCTATATATTTATATGGGATTACAAAGTTATTTATGCAGTTGATGTATCTAGAAAATTGGTCGCTCGACTTGGCGGGGGCACTGCCGTGCCCCCAGATAAAAATAGGAACAATTTGGAAATATCCTTTCAAATAAGAAAATTATTTTCCAATTCATTTGATAAAAGACGGAGTCCTGATGTAAAAACATAAAAAATATAGCAAAATTGAGAACCTCCTTTTTTGAAATTGATTGAAACTTACAAGTTGATAACTTTCCGAGCTGTGGTAGGGCAAGCTGGGCAAGACGTGATCGGATTGTCAAACACGATACATATTTACCTCGATGCGAGCGAAAGGGCACAACACAGCCGCTCTGTGCATTTGTAAATAAAGCTTAGGCTTTAGAAAGTGCTCTTTTGATGCCAGCGAATTGCATTAAGTGCATTTCAAAGTGTACAACATCACTTTCTCCTATCCTGAACTCATTTCTCATATATCTATACTCACTCAGATTCCTCGTTGCTTATACTTATATTTAAGAGTATTTTTTATTTATTTAAAGACTATGGTATACCTATATATACAAAGTTTAATGTTTTAGGTCCTCTGCTTGTGTGTTAGTCAGTTAGCTTTTAATTAAGAAGGTTCATACTTTACTGTAATTACTGAAACAACTTTAGTCCGAGTCGGACTTATTACTAAGATGTTTTCTACCGGATAACAAACACTTTTACTATTTATAATGCGAGATGGTTCGATTTTCTTGTTCGGGGCTATATTCATCTTGTTATAACTACTTGCACAGAAGATTACATACATCATTAGATACATCGATCCGTCATTGTAATGTACCATGTACCGGATCGTTTTAAACGTATCAGAATGTAGTATATTAGAAAATACTACTTTCTTTGACTTTCCTCACGTACTTATTCTGGTTATCGCAGAGAAATTGGCGATTAGTTTGCCAATCTTGTAAACATTAAATGTTGTTAACGGAACTTTGTACAATAACTTACAATATTCTCTATGGTGAATTATCTAAAATCTCGCCTAGTTTTCACGCGTTTAAGACACTAGAAGATAGCCTTTACCAGCAACTATTCTTGTGAGAATTGAGTTTCTATAATTTCAACCAGTTTTATCGATGGGTCTAAGATTTCTTCGCTTCTTTCCGGCGTTTTATTTATGTTTTTCAAGCTTCACTGACGCGTGACGTACCTAGACGCTGAGTTATAATAATAAAATTCTTACTGTACGCAAGAACTAAATTAATTACATCTTTCTATTCCTACCTACTATATAATCGTTCATTTTCTTTGAATTTCATTAACAAAAAATAACATAGAGAACCATAAATGGCGACATCACGTGAGACAAGGCTATGCTAGTTGAGATAAAGTTAGATAGGGAATGGAAAGGAGACAGAAGGAGAAGGTGAAAACATCTTCTCAGCAAGATGAAACGAGGATAGAGTTTTAAAATACATTTGCCAGCCAGGAGCTAGGATATGAAACGAGATATCCTTCACCATGTTAAAAGTTATAATATCTTTATTATAACTTTTAACATATTTTTATGCCATCTAAAACAAAACTTGTAAAAAAACCAAGTCTCGCAACTTAGTTCTTTTACCGTAAAAAGTTGTGAGATCCATGTAATACCAAGTCGGTTAATTTATTCAGTTCCTACTTAAGGGTCCTTCTGTCTCAAGTTATTACGTAATTAGCTAACCTAACAAGTAACAACATCTTATAGTAACCATATTATCAAGATTAAAAATCTTTTATGTTTTAAATAAACAGATCGACTTGACCATCGCATGAAAACACAATGTATCTCACAAGTAATACCTACATATTATATTAAATTTGATTGTTTAGTGCGATTGCCAAGTCAATCTATTTATTTAAAACATAAAAGATTTTTAATATTGATAATATGGTCACTATAAGATGTTGTTACTTGTTAGGTTAGCTAATTACGTAATAACTTAAGACAGAAGGACCCTTAAGTAGGAACTGAATAAATTAACCGACTTGGTATTACATGGATCTCACAACTTTTTACGGTAAAAGAACTAAGTTGCGAGACTTGGTTTTTTTACAAGTTTTGTTTTAGATGGCATCTCATTTCTTTTTGTAGAAAGTTCTACTTTTTTTCCTTTTACAAGTTATCTTTGAACATAATTATATCTAGGTTCCTATCTACACCTATTATATATTACACATTATACAGGTACACTGATTCATTTACTGCAAATGTTACTTTGTATTCCTATATATTTATATGGGATTACAAAGTTATTTATGCAGTTGATGTATCTAGAAAACTGGACCGAAATTGCAAAATATTTTAGTTTTTCCTTGATCCATACACCAAACACTAGTTGTGTTCCAAATTTGAAGCTTCTATGTCTGCTAGAAGTGCCTTAGAGTTTTGATGATCGGTCAGTCAGTGAGTGACGAAATTAAGAAACTTTGACTAGTTATAATTCTTAAACTATTAGTTCAAATTGAATGAAATTTGAAATATACCGTGTTTATACAATGCCTGCTTGGTTATTAAAAATTCAGGCTTCTAACTTTATCCACAACGAAGTTATAGGGGGTCGAAAATGGCCTGAATTGCTTCGAGAAAAGGATGGTACGGCCGTGCCGCTTTTTTGCTCGACTTGACGGGGGCACTGCCGTGCCCCCAGATAGTGAAGTAATATTATTATCTCAGTTTTATTGTTTAATATCCTAATTTTAAGGTGAAGATGAAGCAACAGCCAAGTAATGGAATGAAACAAATGTTTTCAAACAATAAAGAAGTGCTCTAGAATGTGTTGGAGCTCATTTCCATAATTCCTCTGTCATTATAAGTAACTGGTTGCGCGGCGCGGGCGTGGGAACTGTGACGGCTGACAGACACGGTGACAGAGAATAAGATTCAAGATTTACCTAAATGTACTGTCTGTTACATAACGAGCCCTCAGAGTGTAATGTTCGCACCGTGTGACGAGATACCCGGTGTCGTAACAAATGAGTCAGTGATGACAAATTGGTTTACTAATTGTGGTGTTTTGGTTTATGGGATTTGGATGGCTACAATAGAGTACTATACTAGAAGGAGCATAGTATGGATCAATAAGTTGGACAATGAGAACAACCCCGGCCATGAAGATGATTAACGAACTTCCCGTTCATACACCTTTAGTTTAAAAATGTAGAACTTATGGTGTAGTTATACAGAAAAAATTAACTTCTTTATGGTTTTACATACTCTAAATCCAATCTCTCCTATTCGCGGTCTTCGACGGTCAAGGGGCGAAGCGATAGCATAAGGCTCCTCTAATGAAAAATTCTTTCCCTCACAATGCCATTCCTCAAAGAAGAATGAAGTTGAAGAGTCACCTATCGAGTTGTCTGTTTCCTTTTCTCAACGCTATGGTGTCCCCTTTGTAACTAACAGCAGTAGTAACATACCATCCAGTAACCAATGTACCCTAGCCAGCTACAAACATAAAGAACAACTTCGATAAAGATGGTAAACAATAAACAAAAGAAAGTAAACGTCAGCGATATCAGTCCGGCTGACAATCCCGGACGGCGATCGGACCGGACGCAGCCGACCGGAACCGGCCACGCGCTACTTGCCGCAGCCGACCCGGTTGAAGCGACCGCTGCCAGCTGATTGATTTGTCAATACCATTACATACTCGTATGATAGTCATTTGTAGTCTCGCTCTAGCATTGCCGAGGCTTCAATGGCTTAGCTTAGTATTTTCTTTTTCTTCTTTCTTTCTTGGCCGGCAACGCATCAGTGATGCTTTTGATGTTGCTAATGTCCATGGGCGACTATCACTTTCCATCAGGTGGATCGTCAGCTCGTTTGTCGGGTATTTACATAAATAAATATTGAAATTCATTTCTGTACTTTACAGTTTCAAATGCTCTCAACAAGATACATGTAACTTCGGAATAACTTCACCGACGGAGGTTATACTGACGCAATATAATTCATCACATGAATAGCCATAACATTCAGAGGTAGAATCAGAAAATGATATAAAAAGGTAAATATAAATTTTGTACGAGGATGGGGTTAAGTCCGTTAAGCTTTGGACGGCCATATTAATAAACATAGACTAAAGCAAGAGTAACTTTAAAACTTGTCGTAAATAAGATTTAATTAAATTCAGTATTAATAAATATAGAGTAACGAAGAAGTAAGCTACTCCGAGTCTCATCTCAGAATCAAAGTTAGTCCATGTCGCTACATAGTTTAGCGACTGATTAGGCGTGGACTAGGCGTGCATTGACGACATTGACGTTCACTTGACGCATATCAAGAGTACTTCGTTGTTCTAACTAAACGTCATTCACATTGATATTTTCTTTGACCTTTTCTTCTTCATCCCAGTTAACTGAGCGAGCACGTTTTTGGTTCATGTAAATCAATTTTAAATTTAACAAGTAACCATAGCATGAAACAAACTGCGAGGAGCGAAATTAGGCGCTTGAAATTGAAAGCTGATCACGTCGTTTGAAGTTGTCAATCCCAAAATATTGTTGTCACTGTCATTTTAATGCATGAAGTCATTCACTGACTCACTCTTTTTACTTTTAAATTACAAAGGTTGCCATATTTTACTCGTTGAAACCGGACTAAGAAATGTATTGTTAGTTCGAGGTTACTCCATATTTATTAATAACATTGCAATTACGAAGTTATTACTTAGTTAATCCAGAATTAACTAGTCCAAGTGTAGCTTCAGATGATGCTTGGATTAAGCGATTTTTATTAATAAGGGTGTCCGTGTTTAATTTTCAGTTCAGTTTGACGACTCGTGTGGCGCAATGGTTACCATAACGGATCGCCGCACCAAGGGTCCTGGGTTCGATTCCCAGAGAGGCGGAAATTTGAATGATGAGTTTGAATTTCTGTTCTCGGTCTGGTTGTGAATACACCTTGTCTAGTGGACGTCGACACAGGGAATCCTAGTGTGGGGCTCTGAGTGTGAAGCGTTATTTATGACTTATTATATTTAGTTTTTCAATGACCTGCTACTCTCGAATGATAATCCAGTGGGCGTTATCAAACTTACATAACTTGAGTTATGGTCAGTTGAGCAGTGCTCTCGGTTTCTTACACGATCTGATTAGTTAGCGCTGTTACACCCATCTGACCGTAGCATCTTATTGCGTTGGCGATGATGCTGAGTAATTATCGAACACTTTTCTTTATGTACTAATCAGCAACTATTTTTAAAGCTTAGTAACTCATTTAAAAAGGATCAATTGGAGAAAAATGGTCCTCGAATGGAGTCGGTAAAAGAAGCATAGGACGCCCTCCGACCAGGTGGACTAAACTGATAAGACAGAGGGTATATATTGCTATAAAAATATGCTTAAATCATTATACCTATAAAGATAAAACCCAAACAGATGGAAGTCAAACGGATCTTTTCGACCCAGCAACGCACCAGGAACAAGTCACAACACAACAAGGAACAAGTTGTGCGTGTTAACGAGTGTCGATAGAAATTTCAGCATGGACTATTTATGAAGTACATATTATAAAATATAATGAAATGGCTGTATGACCCGATTTTAGTATGCATCTTCTGTGCAATATCATCGCAAAGATCTGAGTGTAATGTGCTGAGATTGCCTTAGGTCTCTGCGGTTGTAATGATGTTACGAGTGGCTGGATTACTTCAGCAGAACGTAAGGCGGTCATGTTTTTGCAACACCCTGTAACGTTCACGCCACCAGGGGTGCATGACTTCAGGAAAGTTTTTAATGATTGGTGGTTTTGGTGACTAGCAAAATATTTTTTCTCTGTGTGACTGTTCGTTACATTACGTCATGACGCTGATAATAAATTTAAATCTGGTGATATTAATGTATGAGTGTTACTTATTACATAAAACGTTTTTATACCTGTAGTGTTCCGTTGTACCACTAATTCTGTATATTCACTGGTTCGATGTAATAGACTAGGAAACGCGGTTACGCCAATGATTAATTATTACTTAATTACATAATAAATATATATAGATAAATATCGGCTCGCTGCAAACACCACGTCTACACTCCGCGCCCGACAGTTCGTGACTGACCCAATGTGCGCTCCGCGTGATGCGTGACCGAGACGACAGAAAAGTGACATCTGTCAACTAGATTGCAAAACTACAAAATGATATCGATATCCTACTCGATATCGATACACTACATCCCTTCCTTATTTTAATTTAATTTTTTTTTTTTAGTTTCTAGTTTCCGTAATTCTTCATCTTTCTTTCTAATTTTAACTCCAAATAATAATTCAAACGGAGTCATTCCAATGCTTCGTTGGTGAGTTCCATTTATACCGCGTCGGACGTTAGGTACTCTGCGATACCTTTAGTACCGATCTTTGGTAGGGTCATCCGCACTGAGTTTACTCAACACAACGATGATAATTTCCTCCCGGCCATTTCCTCTCGGCGTTTCCTATTGGGTGTAAGAATCCTTCTCTCTTCCCTTTCTTGTTTGCTATCAGGATACATTCAACACAATTGTTAATTATTATCCTTCTAATTTAGTCTTGTAACTTTTCTATGTGGTATTCTCTATTTATTAATTCTTGAGTCCTAGTAAATCCAAAGTGTCCTTTTTCATGGTTCCTTCTGATTATTTCGAATTGCATCTCCTTAGGTACAACAATCAATCTACTTCCGTTTTTCACTTTGTAGAGTATGTCTTTTTTGTAAAATATAATCTTGATAAGGCTCTTTCTTTAAAATTTTCTTCAACTCTTTTATGTGATCGTCCTCATCTTGGGCTTTTTTGATATATGCTGTAGTTTCCGCAATCATTAAACAAATTGGATATCTACTTAAAGCATTAGCGTGTTTCATCCTTGATCCAGGTCTATGCTCGATCTCGTAATCATATTCCTCTAGTAGCAGAGCCCAGCGGGCATCTCTTGGTGGTAAATCCTTCTTCTGTAAGGTCCTCGTTAATGCCGAGCAATCTGTTACTATTTTAAAATGTATCCCTTGTAGGTAAATTCTAAATTTCTTGATAGCTTCCACGATAGCCAGTACCTCCAAGTGGTAACTATGGTAATTTCTCTGAGTCGGGGTAGTATTTTTGCTCATATTATGGATTGGGTGAAGTTTGTCACCATTCGGGCTTTCCTGTAAGAGTACGGCTCCATATCCATCAGTGCTGGCGTCTGTGTATAATTCGGTATGCAGATCAGGATTGTAAATTCTAAGTACAGGTGTGCTCCACAGTTCCTTCTTGAGTTCTTTGAAAGCTTGTTAACAGTTTTCATCAGAATTACTTAGAAACCCATTGAAACACGTGTTTTACACTTGCTACTAATTTAGTACGAACACACATGGCTCTGAACACTATGTCGCTGGAATAACATAACCAATCGCTAATGGAACGCGGTGAAGTCGGATTTACATCGCGGTGCGGCATTCAGGGTAACCAACCATAATTCACACGTCGCATTGCACACTCACAGCCATTCCGGCTCCACAACTTGCCCGCGCTTCCCGCGCTTACTAAAACCCGCGTGATAAATCCGCCAATCGCTGGCACCATGACCTATCTCATCAGAAGCGAACCATCACAGCCGCATGGGTGCTACTCTTCGCAAAGGGTATGACTGTGCATAGAAAACAGTCCACGTGCACTTCTCGCTGGCTCCGGCATAACGCGCTACTGACTGGTCAACACACGCAATACCTGCTCGATCGCAGTCCATCAGTACACACTGTACCCAGTTGTGCTCTCCATAAAGTAAACGTTGTGCAATGCTAATGCAAATTAAACTCGGCCATAATAACGACGTTCTACTTTAACGTCCGCTCAGCTCGGAGGCTGTCTCCGTGAACATTCACATGTAATACTGGTCAAACTGTTCCTTCGCTGTAAATATTCCTTCGGTATCAACTTTGTTTTCTGCTTTTCCGGTTAAACATATTGGTTTTGTTTTGTAATCTTTAACACTGTGTTTAATCTCCTCAAATTCTGATTTTGTAATAAGGTTAACGTTGCTTCCGGTATCTATCATAGATGTAAAGTCACTTCCGTTAAGTTTAACCTTCTTGTAGGGGACTTTCTCAGCTTCAATGTTTAAGTTTATTTGTTTTTCTTCCTCTTTATTTTTGGATGTTCAACGTCTTTTATCGACTATTAGTACATTCAGTAGATTTATGGCCAAATCCGTTGCATTTAAACATTTGACTTCCTTCGGACAGGCTGGTGATTGGTGATCTAGGTCACCACGGTTAGAGCATCTCTTCACGTGAGGCACCTTGCAGTTTGACTGATGTACAGTTGAATTGCCAGTTTGGGCGGGTTTGCCTGGCACCTTCTTTCTAAAGTCACTGTAGATGTCCAGCTTTTCCCGGAAATCTTTAACATCCGACGCACCATACAGAATGGATTTGTTGGTCTCAAGATCACGTATGCCATCAATCACATATTTTAAAAAGTTTTGCAGTTCCATCTAAAGTCGTTTGGCATAGATCAATTTCTCAATTTTAGTCCACTTTATAAGCAGGGCAGTATCTTCGAATTCATCGAGAAATGTCTCAACAGGGTAAGTGTCGTCTCCAGTAAATATGGTCCAGAGAACAAATTTTACCCACACCACGCGACGCGTAAACCGGAGATCAACAAACGCTGGCACAGATGTGACGGAGTTAGAGCGGCTCCGTCAAACCGCCTTACTGTAGAGACAGGTACTCCCCGAAATATGGTCATGGACTTCTCTAAGTCTTTAAAGGAAATCTGCATATCAACGTCTTCATCTTCACTTTCTTTTCCCTCTTTCTTCGGCGGCATTGTGGCGCCTTTCGATTCGATTTCAATTCAAATCGATTTAGATGCGTCTTCAGTTTTCTTCGTAGATTCACTTCAAATATTATGTCGAACCTTCACTAGGACTCTAGGACACTAGGACACTAGGACTGGGGAATACACCAGACAAAGACGTTCACACCCAGACCGAGAACCACAACCTCGCCGAGAATCGAACCCAGGACCCTCGGCACGGCGATCCGGCACGGCAACCATTGCGCCCCACGGGTCGTCCTTGATTTAGATCATCGCAATTTAATGCAAAACCGTAATTTAATGCATATCGCCATCATTCGACATGATGATTCGATCACTCATCCATAAAATTTAATAAGAACTAGTAGCACTTACTATCGAAAAGTGTTCACAGCTATTTTTAATTTAATTTAATTTAATTTAATCATTTTTCCATCACCTTCACTCTTGTTGGTGGTGCGTAGCGTGTAAATAGCTACACTACCGCGTACTTGCGTATAACTGAAATTATTTTGTCAAACATATTGATAATGACATAAGATCAGCCAAAGCGCAACTGAATCCACTCACCCTGCTCTGTCCTGGTATGAATCCCACGCAGTCCAACGTAGCTGATGAGGTGGTGACGCTGAAGCCGGCCGGCGTGGTGATAGTTAGATAATCCGTCGAAATTTGTGTTAGTTCACCACATCACGCACTTTACTGTATATGTGATTGAAGGGTGCACCTCGTAACTCGTAGGAAGAAGGCGGACGACAGATTTTTTCCTGCCATCATTCGGCGCGAACGCAGCGCCGCGCGCGGCTATTCAAATAGGACTCCTAACGCCATCTAGCGGCGCCAGGAAGCACTCTAATGAGCGAACCAGTGAACTTAAAGCTGATCTTGCCATTAGAATTTTACCAAAAAACCTACTTTAATAAATTGAAGCAGTAGTGCTTCCCCACTTGTGATAACCGGATGAGTTTTATCTCAATTGATAGTTTTTAACACACCGAATGTGCCTAGGTAGGCTTGCCTACTTATTTCTGTGCATGGCTACCTGGCAAATAGATGTGAATAGGTAAGTCAGTGTAGGTAACTACATCGATCTGTTAACCAATCGAAATTAATATCGTAGGTAAGAAATTTTAATTACAAACCCAATCATATAGGCTTGCCTGCAAAAATCGTTCATAAAATATTATTGCCAAGGATTGAGGTATATACATAGAGAAGACATCTCAAACAAAATGTGTGTTCCACCGCCGGCCTGCCCTCCGTTCTCTTTCCAAACCAGAAGCCTCGTTTGCACACTTGCCATAGAGTAACCCTGTACATGACACTTGCCGAACCAAGACGGCAAGCCTAAGCAAGCTTATTTAGTCCATTAACACGCCAGTGGCTTGCCAAGTTCATACGCTCCTTATGATCTTTCATTCAAAAATTGCAGGAACATTTCCAACGTCCCATATGAACCTAATACGTCCTAATACGAACCTATAACGGAACCCGATGTTCGCTGTATCTGTTCTATACGCTAGTAATAATATTTCAATGTTGCCAAGCTATATAGTCCCAGAATTTGATAGGTGCGAGGGAGAAAGAAGAGCGTCCGAGGTCCGTGTGATAGAACGGGCCACAACACAGCAGCTGCAAGCCAAAGCTGTAAGGCGACGCCTTCTCAAAGCGTAGCGCCAGTCCTTTTACACGAGCAGCCTGCGGGTCAGCCACACGCAGAGGGCGTACAACGCACTGCGTGTACAATCTGGAATCGCCTGCGCGACAGCACCAACAGCATTCCAGACACGATAGCGGACAGATGGGTCCTTCCATTTCTCAAGCACTGGGCAAGTCCGCACGCAAGTGATACAGACCGCGCCCGGGCGTGGAAACCCCCATTTCCTGTCCCCAGTTTAAGTAGTTTATAGTAAGTAGTAACTAATTTGTATGTCTGTATTTACTAACCCTTACATTTAAGAATAAGATGTTTTACCAACAAATACTGGCCTGAACTGAGCCTGAAATAAAGAATCATTATTATAAACCGCGGCACATAGTTGAACCAAAATGGCTGTCATCTGCGCAGGCACAGTTGTAGACAAAAGTGCTGAGGCAAATGCTCCGCGAACCTCTTAATTTCCAACTCATGGGCTGATTCGTAAATTCCTTTGTCACAGGCGGCAATAAAACTTAACATTCTAAGGACTCCAGTGTCATCAAAATTGCTACATAACATTGAATTTCAAATAATTAAAATAATAAGCCAATAATAATTTTAAGTATAAAAGTAATAGAATTCCTTGGTAGCACAATATATTTATGGCAGGAATCTACGGCAGTATTTCCCGGGTTATAAACATATTTTATTTTAATAATTTTACCCTACATCGTATATAGGACACGCTCGTAGGCATTAAGTCTTCCTGCAAGATATATACTATTGTGGTGACATGCCACTTCAATTTATTAGGTGACGACCGAAATATGTGAAGTGGCGTTTGGGGCCCGCCAACAACCCCTACCTGCTCTCACAAGTCAGTCGTCCCCATTCCGCGCTCGGAGCACACTGTGCCATACTCGCGATGGCTTTCCATTATACAATGTATTTAGGAGTAAGCTGCTTATTGTGAAAATACAATATTTCACTCCAATTTATCTAAATACATCTTATAATTATATAGTCCTCCAGACACCCGTACTAGAACACGCAAGAATAATTTATTTCTCTATTAATAATAGTAAATCTATAAACTCCTATACTATATTATTCCGAAATAAAAATCCGGTACTGATTTTATATTAAATATTCAACGATCATAACAAAACGAACGACTTACGATTATTTGTTCGTATCCCGTTTACAAAATAGACATAATATCTGCACGCATTCCAACGCATCCTTCCTTTTTACGTAATAAAGCAAAATCAAATTATTAGTACTTACCGACATTGTCTTTTCACGCTCGTCGCCAAAATATGTAGTGTTCCGTTGTACCACTAATTCTGTATATTCACTGGTTCGATGTAATAGACTAGGAAACGCGGTTACGCCAATGATTAATTATTACTTAATTACATAATAAATATATATAGATAAATATCGGCTCGCTGCAAACACCACGTCTACACTCCGCGCCCGACAGTTCGTGACTGACCCAATGTGCGCTCCGCGTGATGCGTGACCGAGACGACAGAAAAGTGACATCTGTCAACTAGATTGCAAAACTACAAAATGATATCGATATCCTACTCGATATCGATACACTACAATACCTAAAGTTGAATCATAAGTTCACCTTAACCTTTAGGACATCCGAGATCGATTCTTTTAAGCACCTCTGATATTATTATGTTCATATATTATGACAAGCACATACAGAGACGACTATGCATATAAACATGTGTAATAAAACAGCTAAAATTATTGTTAAGTTTTATTTGTATTATAAGTTACTAGACTTATACCTATTAAGTATTTCGAGGAATACGTGATATATAACGTAACAATAAAGTGTTTTCAACGAATCTTTTTAAATTGCTTCGTAAGTAAAACATAAGGAAAAAAGCTGAGAGAATATACCGAAAGTTTTTGAAGTCAGTAACTGAACGCCTGCGTTGCACTGTAGACCGTGCTCGCCAGAGAAGCTTGCTCGTTAAGCACACGTGCGCAAATCTAATCAGCACATGAACAGACGAACAGCGTGACACACAGACCGACAGACCGATTGCCTCCGATACACGGCGCCCCCCTGCGCCTTGCCCCCGCCCCGCCGCCCGGGCGCCCGTTACCGCCACCGTTATGTCCTCATCACCTCACCACATGTGATTAGACGATATGGATTAATGACGGCTCACTTGGTTAACTTATTAATGTAGTTACATACTTTAAATTGTAATGATGTGTGATGGACATAGTTTTCATGTATTGTTTTGTTAGGTATTAGAAAACATATCTGCCTATGTGATAATAATTAGCATTAGCATCTTATCCGTCATCAAAATCCGAATACACCCAAGCTTGGCCCGGCTTGACGTTCCATTTTATGATCTCCGACATATACTTATGAGATATAAAACTGTCACTATAATTTTAGAACTATGTACGACAAAGCCTTTAAAGTTTTCAAAAAATAATATAAAAGTTTGACCCCGTCATAATTTTATTAGTAGCATAGAAATAAACGTACATTCAGCATTGTACAAAATCCGTAATAACAAAAGGTATTACTAAATTAAGCGCGCCTAATGATGGGTTCGTTGAAGGTTTACGTCATTTGAAAGTTTGAACTTGTGTAATGAACACAGAGATGTACTCGTTATGAACAGGTTGACCTCCTGTCAGCGGCGGCGCGAGCGGTGTTGGGTCGGTAACTCTAGGCTTGTTAGGCAATAAACATAGTTTATTGAATCTGTCTAGAGGTCTTAAACCTTAGATAGTAGCGTTTCTGCTTTCATATTTGTCATTTCTGTCAGAGCTTTACACCTTTCAAAAGCTTCCTTTTCCTTTACTTTCAAAGCTTTGTTTCTTTCTCTGTCTTCTTCTTGGTCCGCAACGCTGGGTGTTCGTACTTGTGGTGTTAATGATATCCATGGAGTGTATATATGACCATGTAGGTGACAAATTATCATCAAATAATCTGAATTTTACCAAGAAAAAAATAACCCACTTCAAAATAACTCAAAAACTACTCGTCAGATCTAGCTCAAATTTAAGCGGGACCACATGACAAGCACCAGATTTCGATTAAAAAAAGAATCATCAAAATCGGTTCACCCAGTCGAAAGTTAGGAGGTAACAACCATAAAAAAATACAGTCGAATTGAATAACACCTCCTTTTTTGAAGTCGGTTAAAAAGGATATAATTATATGTAGATTAATTGATAAATTAATTAGTCTCCTATCATGTTTGTTGTAGTCATTTGCAAGTTTAGCAATACCTTTTACGTTCCTCAATCTACCTAGGTCTTCTGCTTTTTTGGCAAAGGACATTACATTTAAATCTTGTAAAGTTACGTATCGGATTTTTACGTGGGTTTGATCAACCTGCTTTATCAAACCCATGATAAGTAATAATTTCTAAAACAGACGTTATTTAACGAACGTAACTAAATAACCGTTAGTTACTCTGAGTTGGGGCGTTAGAGATAGGTATGGCATTGGATCACAAATTACCTCCTAACTATGCATTGGTTTCACCATGGTCCGTGTGTATGATGATGTGTGAATCAATGTTCCAACCACTATGCTAGTCCTACCATCGTTTACTGCAAGTTGTCTGATTCACCGGTGTCGTTGTGAGCCACGAGCTGCGATGTCGGTGACGAGCACGATTTTCGTTGCACAGTAGTGACAGTTGTCACGATTCTGTCATTAGTTTCGATTTACCGCGGCTTACGGTAAGATCATAACTCGTTCTCAGGGATAGCTAACTCAATGGCTGTGCCACTCGATCATGATGTAGATGTCTTGATTACTTTACGCAATAGAAATTGTATAAAGATTATCCGGTTGATTAGTGAATTGAATTCTGGAGGCCAGGAGTATAAGATAGTTTTGGACTGAATTTAAAGGAGCTTTTTGGTATACCTAACTTACCTATGACAGGACTGTTTTTTAAGACAAATGCTTTAATGCCTTAAGATACAAGAAATGATAATATATTTATAACAAACATACATCCGTGTGGGGGTGTTATCGTCATCTGCGATGCATTTAATGTAGGATTTCTTACAGTGCTTCAAAGTCGGAATTCCTTGATGCAAATGGCACCAACTTGGAAAAAGGTTCTTTTCGACAAATTACTTTAGCTCGTAAATTTACACTTGCGTAAACGCGGCTACTTACAATTGATCAACTGTTCCACAAACAGTTTACAATCGGCGTGATTTATTTGCCACGGACACGCAACTACCACGTGCTTAATTATATACAGCGATTAACGTGGAATTCTGCTTAGCATCACGCCGGAGAATGGAAATGTCTTTAGCATCCTAAGTTCAAGGTGCTGCTTGCGTCGTGTGAACTTTTAACTATGCGGGATTTGCGCCTCACGTGTCGATGTCGGCCAGTAGACGGATAGACAATCAATTAACTGTAATTACCATTGCAATGCACAGTTGTAGACATTGCAGTGCAATGCTGTTGTCCTAGTAATATGAAAGTCTTCTGCAAATATCACGAGGAACCTATTTGAAGTTTTGCTCTCTGGAGCTCATTCCAACTTATCAAATGTTATTTTCTCCGGGTCGTGATAAGAATTTTTGTGTTTTTTCAGTAACACAATTTTTTATGACTCTATTCACTCATTAATGAATCGTAAAAAATCGATTACGTTGTAAAATACGAATTCGTAATTAAGAATTGTCATTAGATATTAAATCATGATTTGACTCAAATGTGAACATCTATTCGTCCTAATTAAAGTGTTATTAATATCAAATCGTTAAATCAAAAAAATAATCAAATCAAATCCTTTTATTGCATATTGCATTTATGGCATATCATTTTTTATTAGTGAAGCATGTATGTGGAAATGAGCTGCTAGGTAATGTCTGGAGATAAAAAATATACTTAAAAATATGTTTTTAATACAATAACAAACACGAGTATATTTAGTGAATTCTTTCAAGATGTTAGACTGAGTCACCGACTTGACCTTTATGTAGCCTTCGGCTGGCGCTTTAGAATTTGACGATGGACTGTGTTTTCTCAATAATAGAATGACCAAATACCTAATTATATTCGTTTTTAAATGTTTTTACAAGGCACTTAGAATACAAACTCACTCGTGTACCTATGACATAGAGTTCATTTTAAATTAGATTTAATAAAAAATTTAACACTAAATGTTTTTAGTTTTGCATCATATTTGTTTCATTTACTATCACTTCATAGGTAGTATGTTCACTTCATTCCTCTGTCTATACCGCCAAAACTAGCAGCAGAATCCATCTGGCCCAATGCTGGGATTGGATCGGCTCACGAGAGGGTTAAAAACATCACTTATCAGTCTTATCACTCTGGATTTGACACAGGATAGCATTTACAACAAGCACCCTTGCCCTGTAGTGGACCATGAGTTGAAGCTGTTGAAGCTGTTGAAGTTGTTGTTACTCGTTCGCGTAGACATACCTACTCTTAGGTAGAATTACCACTCTACTACTACTCTACTCTTACATCGAAAGGTAAGCGATAGTAGACATTAGGAAATACGTTTTAATTTCCAACATAACTCAGCAGGTGGTTCGCAAAAACTGTGCGCGTCATTAGAGAATTATAAAACGCTAAATTACTGGTGAGCGTTGCTATTCACAAAAAAGAACCAAGGAAATGAAGCGAAAGTACGAATGATATTGTGACGTCAGCCGTAAAAATATCTACTTACTGAAAATAAAGCGATACTACAAACAATTATTTACAACTTATAAAATCCTACTAATTTAAGTACGTCTAAATGCGAAACTTTATGAAGGTGTTTGGTAAAATTACGAAAACATCTCTTCAATTTTATTAAAAAACCACGCATAGGCATGTCCTACCTTTGAACAGAAATATTTTCAACTTAAGCATACAAAATTATCTGAATATAAAACCGTTGTTGTTGGTAATCGTCATGTTATCGTCCCCGTGATCGTGTAGGTGCGTAAAATTTCTACGACTTGACCTTGATTCGGTCGAAAGTGGCAACCGGACGTGTGCAGTGGACGGATGGCCGTGCGCACTCCGTAATGCTTCAAGCTTCTGCTTACACAAGTAAAGTCCTGTTTAAAACTAGTTTCATCTTCTTAACGTACTTTTATACCCCCGCTTAATGTACAAATATGTATCAACGTGCAGCCCGGTGCAGAAAGGTTTAAAGATACAGGAACCGATTTGATACCAGAGGTAAAGACAATAATTTTTAATGTTTTTGCGTCAAAAATTTACAGTAAATGCTGGCCTCTATAAGCGAGTTTCCGGGAAAGTAATGTCAACAGCTACTTTTTTTTTACTTATGTATATTAATGCTCAACATTTGAACACTGCCAACTAAACTGGCGTTGAAGTCCAAGATGGTGAGCGTAATTCTTAGTCAAAGCCTTTTCACTCTCTTCTCGAAGACGCCCGCAGCAAGGGTGGGCAAACTGGATGATGGTGAACTGGATGTAGGTAACATACGTAACATGTATCTAACATAGGTAGGTAGAAGATAAACGTAAAAATTGTGAATCTCCATAAAGCAAGAGCAATTTAACGTCTTTTGACCTTCAATATCTAAACGTGGTCACAGAATGCTATTATTAGTGACCTTTTGACCACAAAATTGCTCACACTTTTAATATTCAAAGAACTCGTTCATAAATGTCGCCATTTAAGCCTGTGTTCCACTTAAAACAGAAAATCACGCAATGAATTGCGATAAGTGTCGTTAGTAAAAGTCATCCACTTCAAAAAAGTAGGAAGTTCTCATTTCGCTAGAATATTTTTTTTTGCGCACGTGTTGAATGATCTTTTAGTCGATCATGTAGCGATTTAATTGTTGTTTTTCTTATTAAATAAGTTTAATTTAATTTTATCTATTTTATGTTTATTTGATGAAACTACATCAGAATGCCCTGGATGACTAATAATATATAATCTTAAATTAAAACTAAAAAAATCCCTGACAGTTTTTTTACACCAAACATAGCTAAGAACACTCTCGATTAAATCACCTTTTAGACAAAAACAACTACAACAAAATAGGTTCATCCGTTTGGGAGCTACGATGCCACAGATATACATACAGATCCACAGATACACAAACACACAGATACATAGACACGTCAAACTTATAACACCCTCGTTTTTCGTCGGGGGTTAAATATTGCGAATTTACACCCGAGCTTAGCATTGCAACAGTGATGGGTTGCGACAATGATAACAGATCCCATTTTTTACTATGATACGGGTACTCACGATAATATATTCAATATAAAATATATTCCTTTATTCAAAGTGGGTATAAACAAAATAAATAAGCTAATTTAATTTGAACGAGCCAAGACGATTGTGGTACCCTATTATGTATTCATGTTGAAGCAAATATTCAATTATAGACAAATAAACGTGCATAAGTTGAAAAACTCGTTAAGTTGCGTCGTAAACTCGCAGATGATGTAGGTATTTTATCCACCTACAGAAATAACTAAGTCTTCTCTTTTTTTGTATTATTAGCGAATTTTGTATTTATCTGCCTTTGTGTTATCGACAAAAGAAAGCTGCTAATTTTATTACGGGGCTAAAAATTTTAAGGGAGTGGTTACCTTCTAAAGAAGGTAGCAAAATTGTCTCTCAATTAACTTTATTTACTTTTCAGCGGTTTAAATTAGATTACTTACAAAGATAAAATTAAGACGCGTTGATAAGGTCAATTCTAACATTCATAAGTCACTTCGTAGAATGTACAGTACCTTAATGTCATTATAATGTCTTTAGTGTTAAATATATAATGAACAGTATTTTAAACATTAACTTATAATAAGTACAAGTTTATATTAAAACATAATTCGTTCCCAGCAGAGACACATTTTGTTCAATCTACTAACTCCAATATGGTTCCAAGTAGTGCATTTTTAGGAAGTATTCTATTTTATCGTCTGTTAGTAATTAGTTACTATAATAATTATACGGAATTACGAGCATGTGCTGTCACACATAATCTGTCCGTTTAGGTTGCAAGTCAGTCAGTAACTGTTTAATTGATTAAGTAGAAGATAGAAATAGAACAGTGAAATGCCATGACAGAAACTTCGCATGTTACACATCTGTCATAAACTTTTTAGAACAACGTAATAATAATTATACTTACTTACCGCAACAAATAAACAACAATGTGTACAACATTCGCTTTCGAATATCTTTCACCGGCCGATGACCTACGGAAGCGATCAATGCGATGGCAGATTTTCCCGCGCATTTCACCGCCATGTTTGTTGGCCAATAAACACTTTTTGCGTTCCGTTCCACTGTGCAATAAATTACGTTTTGTACATTAAAATATTTTTTACGAAATTCAAGTAAAATTGTAACTGAATTAAAACACCAAAAGTTTTATCCGATTTTTTTATTATTCTTTGATTACGTTCATGATATTTTTACAAAAAATAGGTAAAACCCTATTTTAATTTAAAATGTAAACAACGCTTTTTTGAAAATAATTACAAGTCAAATTTACATTGCAAAACCACATCATGTCATCGGCAGCAAGAACATCTGGTCTCTTTTTTCTATGAAACTCCGTCAGTCACGATGCACATTATGTAGGCACACTACCCAGCAATTAATTTGTAATCAGGAGCGCACAAATGTGATTCGCGACACCGTAACGACCCATAAACTCTGTCATAGACAATAGAAAGTCACTCGTGTCCGACTGATATCTATTAACATTGGTAATGTCCACCCGTCCGCCTGTCACAGCTGTATCGGAAACTGGTTTCGCAAGTACCTCTAAAAAGGATTTAGAAAGTATCGCCGTATCCGCTAAGTTCTCTGTCATTTGAGAGATTCCTTACGATACGAACTTTCTTTGATCTTCAAATGATAATTAGATTTTCTGAAGATTCAAAAATCGGATAGATAATGTTTATTGTAACATTACAGAAAATACGTTTATTTTTTTACATAAATATCTGACAAACCCCCAGACTAGCCGGTAGTACGAGGAGACTGTCGCAGCAATACAAAAAAAATGAGAGAAACGGAACGTTTTTTTGAGACTACGAAACAAAATACTATTAGATTGATTTTAACTTTATCATAGGTTTGGTTGTACGTTGTAAATATCTTTTAAATGTTTTCTTAGGATGGTTCTTTTCTACCGCACAGAACACCACTGCCCCAGAAAATAATGATTCGAAGATATAAAACGCAAATCCACTGACATTTACTACTTAGAAAACCAAATGTAGGTCTCCCGTGTCGACTGGGATCGTCTGCTCCGCTCCTTACATGTCGAATAAACTTTTTGTCATTCATTCCAACCGGACTTAGCACACTTGACTTACCTAAAGCGATGAGGTATAAACGATGGTCTATCTTATCGCTTTAGTATCTTTTAATCATCGTAGAGTCAGCTTATTCTGATGATGCTCCGTTTCGGGGCGAAACACGTGTTGGTGCTGATATGTATGCTGGTATATGTATTCTTATAATTATTGTAGTGCATGTTTCCGTTGTGGGAGGGAGGTAGGTGCCACGAATGTTTTAAAGTATATACCATAAACTTAAACTTCCAATTTATTTTTATAAACACATTTTTTTGTTATAAGTGTTACATGTGAATAATGCAAAAAAATGAACCTTTGTTGACTTGTAATTTTTCTAATGAAAAAAGCCGGCAAACGATCGGACGATCCTGATGGTAAGTGGCTGTCGTCACCCATGGACAGCAACAACACTAAAGGCATCACTGAAGAGTTGCCGGCCTAGAAAGAGAGAAGAAAAAGAAAGAACGAATTGGCTCTCAAACTCCGGCTGGAACACGACGAGTCGTTTGGCGGTTGAAGCAAGAGATAAGTAGAGCTACCCAGACGGACTCCATGGAGAAGTAATAATAGTAATAATGAAATATTAAAATCAATTTTACCAACACCAAACCTTTTAAATCTTTATATTTGTTAATTGTTGTATAAGTTATTTTTAATTTCAGTACATTAAATTGAATTTCTATAACCATAACTCCTTCATAATTCCTTCAAAGTTTTTTCGTCCCAAGGAAGTCTATCGCTCAAGCGAACTTCGCTTATCGTTCTTCGTTGGTAGTGAGTGAAGGGTAATAATGACCGGACCTACGCACCTACTTAAAGCTGCACTAGGCTACCTGATTTAGGTCTTATAAGGCTAAAGAACTACTTGCATCTTCGATACGTTACAGGCTTGTGTTTTTGCTCTTTTTTTAATAAATCGTTTGTATGTAGGTTTTTAGTTTAGTTTAAATGTGTGAATTGAGGAATTAAAATTATAATCGTAGACACTAAAAGATTTAACTACAACGGATAATATCACGATTATTTTCAATTTCGGTTGGACAGGCATACAGAGAGGGTCAGAGATAGATAATAATAATAATAATAATAGAAAATTCCTCATGTAAACTATACTACGATCGTGCCATACACTGACAAGACCATACACTACGACAGACCTGACATAACACTACAAGATAAAGTTAACTAAACTACTTACCTGACTGATATCGCAGTTTCCAATACACATAATACTCATATACCTAAAACCATTGCTAAGATAAAATATACATAGTATACATAGTGCTTTCTACCACTGGCGTTACCCCATCATACCCCAAACATCTTCATCACAGCCTTAAATTAATAGGATTAGAAGACACACTGTATGTGACTCTCCAAAAAGCTGCTATATTAAATACCTGTAGAATAGTGCGAAAGTTCATTCAAATAGATGAAAATAATTGAAGACTCCTTAACACACAATAAGTACACACCACGCTGCGTACTTGGCTGCGGCCCGCATGAGGCAGTAGAACCAGCTTATAAGCTGAGAAGAAAATCCCTTTCTGATAATAATAATAAACGCTTACACACTCATATACTCCAGTAGTCGGTTTTACCTCTGTCGCGGGTGGCATGGACGACACATATGACACATCACAATCACACCCATGACCGGAGAACAAATATTTATCTGTCACATAAATATCTGCCCCGGCCGGGAATCGAACCCGGGACCCCTCGCTTTGCAGGCAGGGTCGCTACCAACTAGGCTATAGGGCTAAAGATAGATAATGGCCTGGTTTTAAATATAATTAATTGTGCAGGCAATTTCGACAACGTTGGTAAAAATACATATGTAAAAGTAATTAAAACAACTATAAAATGCATAATTTTATTAAATATCTGTCGGGAATAAATTAATCAGTAGTCATATCTCTACATTAAATGAATATTGACGTAGATATTTTTAAGTTTTTAATTATACATATAACAAGACGTTAATTCTTAAAATTTTTAGAGGGGGCAAGAAGCATTTTCGTTTTTTATATTTTTGACGGACGATTTAAAGTGGCTTACGGCATGGGAGGGCCATAACATATTGGCCACTAGCGATTAACATTATATATTTGGCAATTGCGACGAAAGTAGACCAGCTAAGTTAGAAAATTTCTAGGCATTCATTGAAAAATACATTATACTAACCACCGATCGGCGAATGTTTCAGTTTTTACTTTTTATTCTAAAGGTCGCCTGAGATTGGTACAGAACATAATTATATTAAGATCGCCTTTGTATGTAACCGTACTTGCACTAATTGCTAATTTGCTATAGCTATACTACATGATTATATTTTGTTTATGACAAAAAATATTTGTATTTGTATTTTTTATAGCATGACCTATCTACATCATGTAATGTAACTAATAGTTCTTAGCTCATCTAATACCATTTGCTGAGTTAGCTGTTATAATCTCAATTCTCTTTTTTGCAGGTAAACATGCGTTCGATTGATGCAGAATTGAGTTAACACTGGTATCGTATTCATTTTGCAAAATGGGTAATAAGTCGCCACACTGCTCCAGTGCGGTTTGGTGAAGGGGTTAGTAAACCATTGCTGTTTATTAACATCTCACTGATATACTTACTTTGTTTTTGTAAAAATAATGAATATTTTAATTGTTTTTAATCCCTGTTAATCTTACAACTATCCATGGTAGGGTTCCTAAATTTGTTGCGATCTATTCATATACCACAGCGGCTATAACTAACGGTAGATTCTTTGAGAATGAGAAGTTAGTGATGAGATTTTTATCGACATTTATATTCTTTGTTATCCTCTCATTATATAGACAAAAATTAATAATGTGGTGTGGAAAATATTTTTATTGTTAGTGGTGTGTTACATTTTAATTATTCCTACTAATTATTTTAGGGGGTCCCTGGTGTATTAAGATACAGGCCGAGGCTTAGTTAGACATCAGATCTCCCACAGATTAGTTAGCATTTATCTTTTCCTTTTATCCATATTTCAAAATGTCACCTGAATGTAATTTATGGATGACATGAAATGAAGATTTTAGTACTTGTATTTGCACTTGTATTTTTGTATTTAAAAATTTTATTATTAGCTTATAGTATAGAAACTTACTACGCTGAACATTTTGTCAATGTAAGCAAGTGTAAAAAATAGCATTTATCTTATATTTCAGCCGTTCATATCTTACACAACTTGCAAAATAACAGTTCATTGGCTGTTACAAAAACAGGCCTACAGCGACACTAAAATATCTCGATACTGTTTTTCACTAATGTCCTTGTATCATTTCGTGACTTACACTTTCGATGTTTTTATTGTCAATATAAATTGAACGTTTAGTGCGATGGTTGTCGGACGGGCTAACAATGACATGGTCGAATCAATTATGCTAATTATAGCTACTCGTACTAAAAATAAGTACGTACAATGGAATGTATGAATGAAATTAATGTTTTAAATCACTTACCTTCTTTTTGACAGGATAATTAAATAGCTGGGGAATGACTTTGCCTGGGCGGGATTTCTTTCATGTTGATTATGTAACATATAAAATCAGATGGTTAAATGTTAGTCGGTGTTTGCGACACACGCACACACACAACAGAAACCCTATCACAGATGTGTGTTAAATATTTCTGACGTATTTTATCGATATGTGTGTGTGTAATCAGACATCCCTAATGAAGCTTGGAACAATGGATGATCGTGAGCCCAGCGTAGCGATGCAACGTATTCCAACTATGAACACGGAGACCACGATGAAGCATTCATTAGGATAAATTATGTTATTAATATAATATTTTTTAATTGTTGTCAATAAATATTATAAATATCAACTGAAGTACATACAGTAATTTTTTAAATTTTGTATAGAACACTAAATCAATCATTCTTAAGCTAAATTTAATCATAGCTAAATATTCAATCCAAATTCTGAAATTAAAATCTGGGTTATTTTTTACATTGTAACTTAAGAATTCCTAAAGCAAAATTTATTAAAATAAGAAAAACTCGGTATTTTTTATAACTGACGATACTTTGTAACAATTCTGTCAATATTTTTTTGCATTAAGAACATTTCAAGCAAAAAAACACGCTGGCAGATCCGCCATGACGCCACGAGCACGGCCACCCTGCACGTCGTACGCCCGACTAGAAGTGTTACGCGCGCGCTCTCATGACCTAATGTCGGGCAAAAACACAAACCATACCATTCCTCATGGCTGCTCTATTAGATAAATGTTTGCGGTATTTAGTAAGTAAACAAGCTTAGTTTACATATGTAAGCTATACTAAGAAAAAAAATAACAAAAAGTTTCGTTAAACAAAATCGATCAAATTCTTTTGAACTACAAAGATATTACACAATTATTTTTGCATACCACAGATAAAATGGTTATATTATAAATCACAACACTGGAAACCAAACATATGAATAGATCTTTAAAAAATATTCAATAATATATTAATTCTTTTTTTAATTTTTAAATAGAACTTTTCTAAACACGGAAAATAAGTATTACATACAGTTATATAATTGTGATCTAATATTTTATCGCAACCTTCTCAGTAATGGACAAATATCACGCTCAAATTCGATTAAGTATCTCAATGTCGAGATTGGAATTCGCGTAATTACCCGTAACGACCTATTACGAGGTATTAAGTAAGTTGCGAACCAAACATCTTACAAATAATTTATAATACAAACCTTAATAGATTTATTACGTCGCTACATACTTTAAATGCATCAAATAATGGAACAAGGGCCGAACTGACGGCAGAATTGAAAATATCTACTAATATCTGAATATTCAACGACATTTAAATTGCAAAATAAAACGACATTCACCACAAGTGCAGGTTGTAGTACTTCATGTTAAAATGTAATTTGTATAATTATTATGTATACAGGCTGATTTTATTATACATGAAAATAATGCGGAAGTCGTTAGCTTCTACATCACTGATAATAATATACAGGTTGTGGAAAGTTGATCTTAATCTCGTTATGGAATATTGTTAGTACTTTAACATAATTTAATCACCCTTGTGTAATTAACAAGGTCAAAATAAACAAATTTTTAAAGTACTTGAATAGTTTGAATACATATCTAAACGTAGTAATATTCATTACATAAAATCTTTTTGCAAATTAAACAACAACAAAGTTATACATTTTATTGATGACGATCAAATACGATAGGTATTTTCCTAAGATCGTTTGGTATTTTAATATAAAAAACAAAAACATTGGGTAGCTCCTCCCTGTCTACTTTTCATAGTTCTCTTAAAAACGATTCGCGGATTTTATCACCTATTTTCTTACACAGATCTGGTTAAAACGTTTACTGTTGTACGCGGCGGTCATTGACACTAAACTTTGATAGATAGCTTGTTTTAATTCCTAGAGGGCAGAATCTAAATAAATAAATCTACTAAAAGTTTAGACTTTGAAAAACTTTAGTAGATTTGAAACTTTGGCACAAGAGCAGTATTTACTTTCATTATGAAAATTCCACTTTATCATCAGCTTATACTGTCGTACACAATTTTTCTTTTGCCTATTTCAGTCTTCAGACGCAGCTTCACACGACCTCTTTCTTTCTTTATCATAGTATTCCGTAGACCTACTTAATACTTAATACTAAATTCAAAGCTAAAATGACCTTTAAAACCGCAGCTTGTATAGTCGGTGCAGCAGTGTAACATTACATGCTCCGTATCGATATTATCGACAAAATGTATACAAATGGTTATGTAACGTTATCATTATGTAAGCGAACGACAAACAGACAGGCGGATTTTATACCATTTGCTATTATAACCACTGACCTACAAAGTTTGTAATGTTTTGTATAATTGGAACTGATTATAACTTGCAGTGACCTCGGCTGTTCACAATATGTCGTTGTTAGAGAACAGAAGTTTCTTTTTAAAGTTATGTTCTTGTGTGATGACCTTAAAGCGCAAATAATATTGGACTGATGTTTAAAATAAGATACTGTCTAAAATTGGACCAATTTATACGTACAAAACTTTATCAAAATGTGTATCATAAATTGTAATGTTTTGGTGAGATGTGCAAAGGTGAAGTTATGTGACTATTGCAACTTTTCATGTGCTTAACTTTAATTAAGTTAATCTTTTTGATGTTAATATGCGACTAGATGGATGATCTAAAATTCAATGGATTCAGTGAAGGGATTAGGAAGAAGAAAGTTCCTCGCATGGTGGTGACTGCAGATCGCAGCAAACTCCGATAGAAGATTATTTAGTTTGGGTTTGTTCCTAAAAGGGTTTCCTATAGACTCTGAAGCTCTGAAGCTCTCTCTCCACACAAAGTGTGGTAATGTTCATATATTTATATAATTAAATTCTTCTTTTACCTAATCCCTTCGTGTTTGTTAGTCTGTCAGTCAGATCAGGAGTCAAGCTAAGGAAAAAATAAATGGTTATTTATATTTTGTTTCCTACGGCAAGCATCATGGACAAACTTGACTGGCGCTGTCGCGACAGTTATGATTTGACCGAATTTGGCCACCGTAGGCTGTGTGGGTGCGACACAAGGACAGACAACGCAACGGTTCTTTGTACCACTACTACCACATTAACGACATCTTATCTATATATAGCATGTCATAAAACGCCTGTCTTTCTGCACAAAGTGTTTTTTAAAGTTCATAGATTTATGCCATCTTTAAATTGTACGTACTTGTATGAAAAGTCTTGTGTAACGGTTGTTGAAAACATTAAATACAAAATGATGTGACATGAAATAGATAATATTATACTTAAAGCGGCATCAGTTGGTAACGCCGAATAGGAAAAAAGATAAGAAATATCAGATGTGGACATCGATGGGGATGCGAATATTACCGATATAGACAAAATGCGAGAGCGCTACTTAATATTTTAAAGCTTACATTCCGGGTCGCTGGGCTTTAGTTTGCAAAAGGAATAGAAAATTAGAGGATTGAGTCAGCATAGTGGCAAGAAATTATATTTTGCGTTCTTAGTTAAGAATAAGGTACAGCTTTCTAAGTTTATCGGAATGACTAGTTCGGTATGAGGAAATAATGTAACTGATACCTACTACTTCTAGGCTTAGTTTATGAGATTAAACTAATTCCTTATTGAGATATTTGTGTTTATATAAATAATTATGATTAGATAGTTATATTTAGAGTTCCGGGTACGAATTTGCAAGGACCTTTTAAATTTGATCATATTTTGTATTAGAATCGCTGAAAACATTGTGACGAAAACCAGACACCTTAGGATCTGCCTAATGTTACCGAAGTTTTGTAAGATCTGCAAACCCAAACTTGACATGCGTGGTGGACTATAGTTTTTCCCCTCCTGGTTTGATAAGAGATCCAAGTTTAACAGGTTCCTGAATTATTGTACATGTGATTATCAAAATTATTATTGTACAGGTTCTATTGTTATTAATCATACCTATTCCAAGTTACATAAAAATTATGAAATTTAAATCTAAAAGTGTACTTTCGTAGTATCCTCCGTGAGTCCAAGCCAAGCTTCTATGCTCATTGACTCTGATGGATGACCAGGGAATGATTCTATAGACGCTTGGCTTCGTACCACCGAGAGTTATCCTAATGGTATAACAGGATGTTAAGATTTTTTAGCTCTAAAGTTTATACATATTTATTCGAATAATAAATAATCAATAGGTATTAAAATCACCCATTTAACGACTGACTGCACAATATTAATTAACTCTCCGTCAGACAAGCTCGCGAATATCCAGTTGTAGCTGTACGAATTAATATAAATACAATTATCTGGCGATATTATTTATATAACTGCAGACAGGTTTCTCGATTACTGCAACCTTGCACCTGTTTTTGACTGGATTTCTTATTCACTAAAACCCGAAATTCATGTTAATTAGACAGCCTTTTATTATGAAAGAACATGTCAATGTTCTAGAAGCATAGTTTTTACATGGCCGATGATAAAGGACACGACCGAATGACTTAACAAGGGAACTTAGTAAAAGCCTATTCACTATTGTTTTGAAGACATTCACGTCATAGGCGGGCGGGAACGCGGACGCAGGCAAGCTATTCCAATCCTTCGTGGTGATACAATCATTCCATCCAGTAGATTAGTATGGAGGACTTCGCTCCACACTTCTGCAGCGGGCTGTTACTCCACCCAGGCCAGGAGGCTTACTCAATCTTTACGATCTATACAGCTATACCTTATCTACTTGTTTAAGATTCACTGCAAAGAGTAAATTATAGAGTTACGGTCATTTAAAATCGCTTAGGAGCTTATTAGTTTAATAACGCGCACATTACATTTTCTTTCTAAATTTCACTCTCACGTAACACACTGTTAATTTGAACAGGTCAATTTTGAGTCAATGTACAACACGTTTCATTATTTATTATTATTACGTAATAATATGTAAAGAGATAATAAAATTGTATTTATTTACACGATTTAGTTTTAGTTCCGTCTCTCACCTACTGTGTAGTTTTCTTTCTGAGTGTGTAGCATTTGTTTATTTATTTATTAGAGCCTAGCGCCATTCTATACCATTTAACGCTTTCTTACAATGTGCGAAAAATTGTGTGACACAACTGTTAGGTCATCAATCTTGGTTTATACCGTTTAGTGTAGTTCTGTGGATGTAGTCAACGTAGTCATGTCGCCCATAAATCTAGGCAACATGAATGTGCACTAATTGTTATTTATTACTCGTAAATCACGCTGAAATGCATTAACTTTTGCATAAGACGTTACGTTTGCAAATTATGTAAAAGTACATGACATAACGATAAATTCATTTCCTAGACCAAGTACACGAGGATGTCACCGCTTACGAAGACGGTACATCGAACATCGCTTATGAAGTAGCCACACTAAACGTATAATACGAGAGCCGTTATAGTACTGCTGCAAAACGCAATCGAATTGCTATTGTAATTAAGGTTAAGTTTGGTTAATATGAAATTTGAGTGCATTTCAAAATGATATTTGCAAGTAGTTTCCTGATGAAGTAAAGATGTATGTTGTGCTGCTTGCGAAAATCTAAATGAGACGTCAATCAAATCAATTGGCTAAGTTCAGTAATGTTGGGCAAGGCCAGAAGATGGGTTATTTTAATTTATAAGTTAGGCATGTGGCAACATTTTAAATTATACTCGTATGCTATCCAAGATTCTACTATAATAATCATTATAATATTTTATACAAGTTCCAAACACGAACAAAGCACGCTCTCCGAACATGATCGACTAACATGTGACATCTTCCTAAGTCACAAGTGCAATTTTATAGGAGTTTCTGTTAATAAAAAACGCTTAAAAGTTCCTTCTTGGCCGCAACGTATCGGTGATATATAAAGCGTTGCTGATGTCCATGACTACGGCGATCACATACGTAACATCAGGTAGCTTTTCTGCATGTTTATAAAATTGACGTATATGTCATATCTACATGAGGATACGTAGGGCTACAGAGCACAGATATTAATTTTCATAATAAAAAACTAAATACACGGTTTTATATTGTCAATGTAGACATTGAAGAAAAAAATTGTGCTTGTGCTGTTAACCTAACCATTAAGGAGTTCCCTCGGCTAGAGCTAAGTCTGGGAGTGGCATCAGATCAAGCTTGTCAATAAATGCATTGTCCTTAAAACTAAAGCAATGTGTAAAATTTCTACTTCTAAGGAAAAGTGGAAGTAGGTCCAATTAGGCTTGCAAGATTTGACCCAAACAGGGCAAGCTAAATAAAACCGTTTAAACAGATTTAGCGCAACGTTAAATAAGTTAACGTAACAAACAGAGCCATTTGTTTCACGTTCCCTCTGAACTATTTAATAAAGCTATCGATCCATCCAACTTTCGCATCCTAAACTAAAAAGTGGTAGGTATATGTGTATGGTACATGTGAATTCAAGTTACGGATATACAATGTGTGTTATATTTAACGTTCAAAAACTTAGTTAATAATTTGGTGTTAAATCTGTGACGAATTCGTGTTAATGTGATGTTAAATGTAATAAGAGTTTTAGGTCACGGTCGGAACAAGTTGTTTGTTGAGAGTTGAGAAGGAGTGGCAAAGTTGTCATGTGCGTGTTTCTTCAGCGTTGTATGTCTGTTAGTTGTTTATCTTCTTCGAACGTACAGTAGCTGATTGTCCTAGCGGACTTTACCGCTTAACGCGGACGCAGAGGGGAGCATAGAAAGGCTCAGCCATGAAAACAATTATTACGAAGAAAGAGGACTCTTAAAGAAGCGGTTGAGAGCATCCTATGGACACCTGTAGGGTTTGGAGCTCAGCCTAGGACGATTTCGTAAGGTGATATCATTGAGTAGCATTTGACATTATAGGATAAAAGTAATGACTTACTACTATACCAAAAAAGGTTAATTGCACCATTAACGTGTACTTAATTCATTTATTATTCTATTTGATAATTCATAGACACTTGATGCCAAAATAATCGTCTATTTTTATCTTTCAAAATATTTTGTACCCATTTACAACCAGTTTACAATTTTTGTGATCATCCAGATCATTAATATATAGAGTTTTTTAAATTGTGTATCGATATTACAAAAATAATGTGCTTTAAAATTGTTCAGTTTGCTCAGGAGGCTCTGATTGAGCCTCACCTCAATACTAAATAAATAGAATATTAAGAAAACGGGTTTGGAGTCAATCAAATCTAACTTTTGTTAATTAATACCTTTTGTAAGAATGACATCATACCAATTACGTTTTTATTCCCAATATCAAAAGGTTATACCTACCTACAATCATTATTAATTAATTTTAATTTTAAAGTGAATTGAGTAACTTCGGGTCCGGCCGAGAGTTTTATGAGATACCCAGCGTGATCCACTACGGCAACGCTAAAAAAATTCTAAATTTAAAAAATAAATGGAAAGATCAGTATTTTTGTGTTGACAGTCTGTTTAAGCGCCGCCATCTTTACTATTATGTATCTCAAAATTTTGGTCTCAAACCACCTTCGGATTATTGTCTTTCTTCAAATAAAACTTTTTGAGGCATATCGGTTGGATGGTTTCAGAGTCAACAGAGGACATCCGTACAATATTTTTTTGTGTTTTATATTAGACTAGCAGTGCCTATTAAAATTTCATAATAGCTTTCTTGATTCAGAAGACACTTTGCCCGTTTCGTATATATGAATTCATATTTTTACAGAATGACGATGTGTGTCTATGAGAAGATTTTTTCACAAACGGGGTACCGAAACCAGCAAAACCACATCAATGATGACACTTTGATCGCAACGACCAGTCATTAATCGTCTCCTTTGAATGACCAGGTCGTCGGTCGTGACTGGTCCATCCGATGATCCAATCGCTTTTTATGGGGCTACATGACCAGTTTGATAGCACCGATGTTCAAGAGTTTGTTCTTAACATCATAGAACAATCTTTATTAAAGTGAACCGAATGTCGTGGCATGGGCATGTGATGAGGCGAGAGGAAACGCATGTGACGAGAAGAGTGATGGATATGAATGTGATGGATAGACGAAGGGGACGAGGACGACCAAAGATAAGATGAATGGATCGTGTTACAGATGATATGAAAGATAGAGTTAGTGTAAAGATGACGGCTGACAGGGAAGTGTGGAAGAGGAAAACATCAATCGCCGACCCCAAATAAAGTTGGGAAATGGGATGGATGCTGATGGTGATTATAGATCAATCTTTATTCTGTTTCTATTGTTTTATGTAATGTAATAACTAGCGCTCTCCCCGTGGCTCTGCGTTTTTGGGGATAATAAGTATCCCATATGTTGTTCCAGATCATGTTCTATCTGTGTGCTAAATTTTATGAAAATCCGTTCAGTAGTTTTTCCTGAAAGAGTTAAAACATCCATCCATCCTTACTCACAAATTTTCGCATTCTGTAAGTAGAATACACTATATCTCCCGCGAGTAGAGGTGTCGTGATACCTATTGTAAAATATTTTCGAACAGTCACAGACGATTTGCAAGCCAAGCGGAATTTGTGTCCGTAGCCGGAGACGAATATAATACAAAAATATAATGTAACGTCATCTTTTAATATTAGATGTTCACGGAAGTCAATACCTATTAAAACGTTTTTACATAACATCACATACATAATAAAATTCATTAACGTTTCCTTATTGTAATTATTGTAATTCAAACAATACTTGTTATTCTCAAAATTTTTTTTTAATGTGAACAAGCAGGTAAAAGTTCTTGGTCATCTCATCAGAGACCAGTGCCCACTGCATCCCATAGAGAAATACACGCAATCTTACATTATATTCTTACTCATTTGAAGACATGTGGGGGCTCCTAGTTACTTTTATAAGAAAAACACTTAATATATATTTTTCTCTAAATTTCGTTTTTTATTAAACGAAATGTGTGTCCTACTAAATTGATTTAGATGTTTTAATATTGCCTAGGCTTCTGTATGTAAAATTATAATCCTTAACTATAATTGTTTATTTTGCCCATTTATTTTCCCTTCTTTGCGTAAGAAAGTAAGCGTTGACCTCCACAACATTTGACCAGTACCAAGTTACCGTAGTGAAAGTGCCCACGGATTGTTGGACGACCGCCCCAGGGCCTGTATTGGCAGGTTAACCGTGAGCACTCTCTCTTGCTTAGTCTGATTCTTATCTTTCCACATCTGAATATAATATGCATTTCTTTTCGAGTTTGCCGTTGAACTCTTTTCTTTTGGTACAACATATTTAGCATATTTATCAAGCTAGGCTGGATTAGACTGGGCGGAACAGGAACTGGAGTGGATCGAGAACCATGACCTTGACCGTTCAGTAGGGGAAACAGCAGAACCGTAGCTACCGCCCGCCGTATCAATTTTACGGGAGGGGTTATACTACGCCCCGTGGCGTTCCTGTAATGAACAACCAAGCGGCCTTTTATCAACCTACATACGTCGCTACATTTCAAAACGTCGCGCTCCTCAAAAAAAAAAGCTCGTCTGCTGTCCTATGTGGGGCTAATACTATGTTGCCACACCTTTTTGCTTCCGAAATTTAACAGCTAAAGTTGGACGCCATCGCGCCACTAAGAAACAGGGGAGATTAGCTTGAACGTAAGGATGGATGCAACTCATGCAACCTCTCACACTGCAAAGCCACGTGCGGAACAACATAATTCATACATAACAGCCAAGATCTTAATTAATTTGACAGCTCGCGATGATTAAAACAAAGCACGAAGCGCGACGCATTTATCCACGAGATCATTCGTCCGGAGTCAGTCCAATTGCAGTCTTATGCTTTGGACATAGAGGATAGTTGAAGTGTTGGTCGGAAAAACTATGATAGCTAATATGGCCAAGTTTTCATGCTCGGCGGCGCACGAGACTGCGGCTGGTGCATTGATGTTATACAGATGCTTTTTGCTGTCATAGAGAAATATTACTAATGAAAAAAATTACGGAGTTGAAAGCCGGCAAGAAACTATCTAGGTGTTTTTTCCTACTCTCAGTAAAAGATTCCAAGGGTAGGTATAAATTATAGTCGTACAGGTACGAATCGTATTAGATTATTAGTATTATTAGTACGTATTATTAGTACCTACCTACTAATAAATGTATTCACAGGTTGATGGCTACGTCTTATTCATATTGGAGCAATGAGCCGATGTTAATAGGTCATATGTACTTTTATCAAAATCATAATCAAAATTTTACTAACAAAAAATAACCGACTTCAAAGTCTCAAAAACTACTTTTCAGATCTCGTTCAAATTTATGTGGGACCACATGACAAGCACCTGCTTTCGATTAAAAAAAGAATCATCGAAATCGGTTGGCGTGATATTGAGTTATTCGTCAATTTGTCACGCACATCTTAACACAAATTTACGACTTATGTTTTTTTCTCATGGATGCCATTGTCAGATCTCAATAAAATTTATGTGGGACCACATGACAGCCACCAGCTTTCGATTAAAAAAACAATCATCGAAATCGGTTCGCCCAGTCCAAAGTTCTGAGGTAACAAACATAAAAAAAAAAATACAGTCGAATTGAGAACCTCCTCCTTTTTTTGAAGTCGGTTAAAAATCCTTTCATGTTCAGTGCTTGAACGAAATAACGAAGAATTAAGTTTTGGCAATAATTCTTACAAACCTCACAAAATTCTTATTTACAGATTTTTACTAATCAGTATTACTGCATTTATTGCAATAAATGTAACATTTTACCGTAACACATTATAATTTTATCAAAACACGATAAAATAAATGGAAAACCGAAATACTTTGAGGACTATCGATTTTACTTCATAGATGTTACAACTGAACTATCATTGTACCTAATATACTTACCTAGTATTAGATAATCTAAAGGAATATGTTGATCATTTCACTGATTTTATTAAAATACTGTAAGTAATTTGTAAGACGAAGAGATGCAACAGACAGAAAACAAGCTTTCTCTATGTTTTGTAGGTAATTAAATTTTATCTGATTCGGACAACTTCATTAAGATAATAGTTGCTTCATTTGTTTTTAGTAAAATAAGTAGCATTCTTAATAATTCATGAAGTTTATTTACTTTCTTCAATATAGAATAACATTATATTTAAAGGTATTACCTACTAATAATAAAACTGTAAGGAGATCAATTTGTACATTTAGTAATTTACTGTAGTCATCAATGCATCGGTGATTTCTTTGCTTTTTAACAGATTTCAAAAAAGGAGGAGGTATTCAATTCGACTGTATTTTTTTTATGTTTGTTACCTCAGAACTTTCGACTGGGTCAACCGATTTTGATGATTCTTTTTTCAATCGAAACCTGGTGCTTGTCATGTGGTCCCACTTATATTTGAGCTTGATTTGACGAGTACTAGTTTGTGAGTTATTTTGAAGTCGGTTATTTTTTTCTTGGAAAAATTCCGATTATGTTGATATCCTGTCGGCGACAACTTATTGTACTGTCGCTTGAACGATAGTTCAACTTTATAGGCATTTTTATTATACAGACGAAAAACGAGCTGACAAGTAGTAAGTGGTCTGTAGTCAGTCGCCCGGAATCCAGTAACACCTTATGCATCATCATTTTGCCAATCTACGGATAGAGTACCTACCCAATTATATGTGATAGAGTACCTATGAATGTGTAGCGTTATTTTTATTTCTTGTTATTATACATATCTATACTTAGAACGTAGTATTGCGGAATAGGAATTCGATAACGTAAAGAAAACTCAATTTGTGTACCGGATGCCGATAGCAGCGGCTGCGATACGCTGTCATTACCGGCAGACGGTACCTGAGTGCTGAGTGCTGGGTACTGGGTACTGGGCGCCAATCACACGCGGGAAATTACAGAAAATGACAAACTTAAAGAAACTAGACTACAGGTGATGGGTTTGCTGCGAGTTACACTGTAATGTAACGATATATGCTGATAGTTGTAACGGGGCCGTGCCTTTGTTATGCGCTTCAATTAATATCAATGATATTATAATGTAAAACAGAGGTAGATATGTCACTAGTGCGCCGACGATGAAGAGCGTAAGAACAGGCAATTGACCGTTCTGCTCGTAGTCGCTCTGTCAATACAAGACGATACGCACGCTTTTGTTGTTGTCAGAAGCGCTTGACATTTGACTTACAGCGTTAAAATGCCTTCGTGTATTATACCAATGTGATTGGTGTAGTGAACAAAAGATAAACGTGCGTGTTGTAGCTCTTTTCGAAACAGATTTTTTGGTTGATTTGCAAGGGTGTAAAGTATCTATATTTTATAAATATCATTGATTAATATTATTTGTGTATAATAAGTATTGGTTGGCTTTGTTATCGAAAAGGAATCATCAGGAATTATCCATTGTTGAAAGTATTGCTAGCTCATACTGTTTGTGTAGGTATGTACCTGATTTGTAACTAAGCCTGAATCGGTGGTGCTGCAACACATAAATAACATTTCACAAAACGGTACGCTCGATCTTTTCAAACCCGTCATTTAAAGAAAAAATATCTTGTACAGTCATGTGTGGAATAATCTACAAATTCCTGAGTAGCTTCCATTCCGACTGATCACAGATAAAACTGCAATCTTGATAAGAATCTGAAATATTTCTCATTCTGGCATTCAATCTTTAATGACAAATGCTTGTCCTATTCCATCATTCGCGTCGGTGTGACAGGCGGTCGCTAATGTCCAGAGCGCCGCGTGCTGCGAACGGTACCAGACCGTCCAATCATTACTGTATGTGGTACATTGTAGTACAATCTGGAATGCTCGTGTATTAAATGTACCTTCTGTGGATATCGTTCCTGTATGGCTGTGTGATCCGTCGAGCTATGGAATTCATAAATGAAAGATAATATAAATCTGAGTTCAATAACTAAATAGGAAACCGATTTTATGCTTTAGGGTTAGGGTAAAAACTTTATGATTTGTTGTGGAATGATAGAAGTAATTTAGCAGTTGGTTATTGAAGATATGATGTAATGCGGTAAGGGTTATAATTAAACAGAGATGTATAAGATGAAGCTTAACGATAAAAGTGTTAGCTATGAACAGTAATATAGATTCAGATAGTGATGGAGTAATAATGACAACCAATATACAATTATGTCAACACTTTGTTAAAGGGAGTCGTTTTTGGGGTTCCGAAGAAAAATCGAAACCCTTATAGTTTCGTCATGTCCGTCCGTCCCTCCGTCTGTCCAAAGCATAGCGCCGAGACCCTTAGTGCTAGAAAGCTGTAATTTGGTTTGGACATACATATTTATTAAAAGTTATATCGTAGAATATAATATTGAAAACTATTTTTTTTTAGGGGAGGTACCTACAGGTAACGTGAGGATGAAATTTTTTTGTTGCGTACCCCATAATGTGGGGTATCGTCGAAAAGGTCTTTCAAAAATATTATAGGTCTTTTAAGACCATTTTTGGATTTCATTTTGGTAAGAGTCAAGTTTACCCCCCTCCTCTACCGCATAAACAATTGGAGTTGGACAAGTGAAAAAAATCTCAAAAAAAGGGTTATATGATGAATTTGCAAAGAAAACTATCACGGCTATGTTAGCATAAGTAGTTAATGAGTAATAGTTGATGAACATATTACTTCAGAACCCTACATAGCGCGTAGCCGGACACGCACATGCCCGGTTTTACCATTTGACATGAGTAGACTACCCTTGAGCTATTACCGCAGCCAAAAAAGTGGACACTTGGTGTGCGTCTGAAGACTGCATGAGTTGACCAATTACTCGCCTCCACGATCTATGATCTTGAGTATAATAAATGACAAAGCCGCAAACAGCCAACGCACGCTTCATTCAGAAACTATTTTCATCGATCTCGGATATGACTACAAATAGTTGTGGCTTCCTAATGATCCACGACGACGTCGCATTGCGTTATATAAAAACCCTTTCACAACGTTGCCATATTTGTTTTTTAAAGGAAACTCTAGCGTACATTCCAATAGCTGTAATGATTTTCTTTACATGTCTCTACCATATTGAGCAAAAAACGAAACGTATTTTATTAACGGTATTCTACATGTCAGCTTTAATATTGTGCCTACTCCAATCATGAAGAATATAAAAATCTTTGAAATAAGTTTAGATAAATCCTTGGTTTGTCTATTTCCAGAACGTAATAGTTACAGCGATACGATCGATAACTTACCTACAATTTCATAATTAACTTCCTTTTTGTTAGAGACAAATATGAATACTAAGTTAACAGGGTATGACTGACGATCAAAAAACAGATATTTTAATACGCTGAGATACATATATTTGTTGCACATTGTGTTATGTTCATTTCTTAACACTTAGCAGTAATAGCAGTCGATTGATAAATCTGTCCTTAAATGGTTAACCAATCCATAACAAGATAACTAGTAACTTACGAAAATCTGAATCAACGAGAACTGTAACAAATTACCCAAACACTTAACCCACTGTAGGTAATATGTTACGTGTCACCGTCTCGAGCGGTAACCAGCCATTCTACGTCATCATAACAACATTTTGAGAGGTCTTAGCTTGCACGATTCTGTAGCCCTGCTCGGAGTCACCCTGCGCGGGTGGTACTGGGTTCGCTTCGAGGATGGTGCATGTTTATGTTACAGTTAAATGTTTGTTCTAGGGTCGTGGTGTTCGTGATGTCTCATTTGTGTTGTTCACGCCAGCCGCCAGCCGGCAGCCGCGGCACGGGGTATCCTTGTGCAAGGGCGTACTTATAATCATCAATTTTATACTATAATAAAATTGTAATCATCATACGCGGAATAAAATATAGATTTTTTTTTTAAGTTAAATTTAATTCTTTGAAAATATTAAATTTTCTTCTATGTTACTCACGACGCGGATATTTAGATTCACCTGCAAGTGTGGGTATTACTATACTATACAACTGAGTAGAAAAATCGGGATATAAAATACGTAATGAATGCCAATTTATGCCAATTAATTATTACTCTACATTAAATTAGTTAAAAAATCTCGGCATCTATGAATGCAAATCCAAGGACACGCGCGAATGGGTACATATTCAGTATCATTACTGTACAATGTAATTGGTAGAGTACATTAAATAATAGCTGGAGCCAGCATTTCGAGCAGGAAACCCGCGAGACCTGTTTGTATAGAAAGTAAGGCCGCCTCGAGGTCACGCCGATCATATAATTATTTACAATTGTTCCTATGTACGACTGTACGTAGTCGTACAATGTGCTTTTAATAAGTTTTACGTAAAATACGCAAAGCCGGGCAGGCTTTGAACCGAACTAACATGCCCAATAAGGCAGAAAAACATCATCAGATCTAAAACCACTAATGACCTGCTAGTTGGAGCTTCACGACCGAAATTAACAAAACGATCCAATCCAAAATCTAAGTTAATTGATCGTTTATTAATTTTGTTCTTTAGAGGCCTTACATTTCAGTCAGTTGCATAACTGTAAAACTAAACATAAATGGAGTTTCAATAAATCGTGTAACTGAGGTATTGAGATCGAAAGACCGGACAGGAGTTATAATAACCAAGTTGTAATTTTTATAAGTGTTCAGGGCATATTAATATGTTTTGAATCAATCTTGTCTAAGAAGTATTATTGAGTTACTGTACGTAGGATGGCGATGTGGTTGACATTTCACAAAGGTTGCAAATACTTTATTCGTACAGTATTAATGGCAGGAATATTATTCCGCAACCGGTTCCTAAGTAAAGGTACCAATGAGGTAGTCAATCTTGTGATGGATAAATTGGTTTTGCAAATTACTTTGATTGAGAACACACTAAGCGTTTAATTTATATTTATAATTATTTTTAAAATTTAAAAGTAAACAAACGCTTGCACAATCACTAAACCACCGCACACAGGAATAGACAAACTTAAAATCAAAAAATGGCTATGGAATCTATTGCGTACTTATATAAAAACTAGTATGTACTGTGTACTGAAATCGATTTATTATATACAGGACTGTAATAATTTGTGACACCATTATTATTACCGATAAACTTTCGTGACTTGTTATCATTAACTGGAAAGAAAGAGAAAACAATTAGCGCGCCAAATTTGAACAGAGAACCTGTTCAAGTGCTCACAGTTCACAGTTCTCGCTCACGCATTTCACAGTTCACACTCCACAGCTCACTCAGCTCAGACACTCACACGCGGGTCGATTTGGGACGCGATAACAACAGTTTGCTCACTTTCGGTTTTGATCAACTGTGAAATTGGTACACCGTCGACTGTTGTCTGTCAGTGATGACTTGATCATTACGTTTGGCTGTTCTGTCACTAGGATCCATTATAGTTATCAATAAGTAGTGAGTTTGTATGTTGAAATCACCTCTTAAATTATACTACCAAGATCTCTTTGATTAACTAAACATGTCGAATCAGACCAGACCAAAATAGCAATCGAATATTCGACGAATGAATGATGAACGAAAAAGTAAGGCAACTAAGGGTAACCGTAGTCACCTTGACTGTATTCAAATTAAGATTAGTCTATCAGATATTATGACATTTTATTAGAAGAAAAACACTTTCTGCAAATAAATGTCATATCTGATTACAAGAGAACACTTATTACAAGTTTGGTCAGATCTTAGATCGAAACAACTTGAGTCACTCGCCTCAAGCAACGTAAAAGAACATAAAATATGTGGCGACGACGCGCACACGTCACACGGTGACGTCACGCCGCCCTGAATCACGCTATCGAAGTTTTCAAAGATCGCTAGTATATATACAAATGCTCCGACAAGATTAGTCGGGGCTCGGCCGCCTCCCAGGCAACACATCGCAGCGTACTGTGTCGACGCTTCCTGTCCCCGGCCAGCTACTGCCCCCACCTACGGCTACACGGACGGCTTGAGCGCGTACCACCCTCCCATCCCGACTCACCGCGGATAGAGGGCATCTCAAGGGCACACCGACCTCACATCTCGACTCACCGAAGATAGAGGATCACGGATGGCTGAAACGTCGAGATCATGTATCGACCTCCGGTCTGAGCAGGGGGTGATGTGGCGACGACGCGCACACGTCACACGGTGACGTCACGCCGCCCTGAATCACGCTATCGAAGTTTTCAAAGATCGCTAGTATATATACAAATGCTCCGACAAGATTAGTCGGGGCTCGGCCGCCTCCCAGGCAACACATCGCAGCGTACTGTGTCGACGCTTCCTGTCCCCGGCCAGCTACTGCCCCCACCTACGGCTACACGGACGGCTTGAGCGCGTACCACCCTCCCATCCCGACTCACCGCGGATAGAGGGCATCTCAAGGGCACACCGACCTCACATCTCGACTCACCGAAGATAGAGGATCACGGATGGCTGAAACGTCGAGATCATGTATCGACCTCCGGTCTGAGCAGGGGGGTGATGTGGCGACGACGCGCACACGTCACACGGTGACGTCACGCCGCCCTGAATCACGCTATCGAAGTTTTCAAAGATCGCTAGTATATATACAAATGCTCCGACAAGATTAGTCGGGGCTCGGCCGCCTCCCAGGCAACACATCGCAGCGTACTGTGTCGACGCTTCCTGTCCCCGGCCAGCTACTGCCCCCACCTACGGCTACACGGACGGCTTGAGCGCGTACCACCCTCCCATCCCGACTCACCGCGGATAGAGGGCATCTCAAGGGCACACCGACCTCACATCTCGACTCACCGAAGATAGAGGATCACGGATGGCTGAAACGTCGAGATCATGTATCGACCTCCGGTCTGAGCAGGGGGTGATGTGGCGACGACGCGCACACGTCACACGGTGACGTCACGCCGCCCTGAATCACGCTATCGAAGTTTTCAAAGATCGCTAGTATATATACAAATGCTCCGACAAGATTAGTCGGGGCTCGGCCGCCTCCCAGGCAACACATCGCAGCGTACTGTGTCGACGCTTCCTGTCCCCGGCCAGCTACTGCCCCCACCTACGGCTACACGGACGGCTTGAGCGCGTACCACCCTCCCATCCCGACTCACCGCGGATAGAGGGCATCTCAAGGGCACACCAAATCAAATCAAATCAATCAAATCAAAATCTTTTATTCATATAGGTATCACTGATACACTTATGCACGTCATTTTTTAATCTACCAGTTTTTCGGAAAGGTGCTTTGTCATAGAGGAGAAGAAAAACCGAAAGAAACTCCTCGCACATCTTTTAAAATCATGAAAAGTTACATAATATCTTCTAACCTACGCGGAACTGGATGCGGCACTAACTTCCAGGCGTCTTTGTCATTAATATATTCATTTATGCTATAGTATCCTTTGCCTAGTAGCTGAGATTTAACATATCTCTTAAACATTTGGATAGGTAAATCACGTATTGACTTGGGTAATTTATTGAAAAAACGTACACCGAGCCCCATATAAGAGCGTTGTACCCTACTTAAGCGAAAAGATGACGTCACCAAATTATGTCTGTTTCTAGTTAGATGATTATGCGTATCACTATTCTGCTTGAACATACCTGAGTTGTTTTTTACAAATATAATATTGCTGTAAATAAATTGAGAGGCTACTGTTAATATGCCTATATCTTTAAATTTCTCACGCAGAGAATCACGTGATTTCAATTTATAAATGGCTCTGATTGCCCTTTTCTGCAAAACAAATATAGAACCAATGTTAGCCGCTGAACCCCACATCAATATACCATAGGACATGAGGCTATGAAAGTATGCAAAATAAACAAGTTTCGCAGTTTCTACATCGGTAAACTGTCTTATCTTTCTAATCGCATAAACTGACCTACTTAGCTTACTCGCGAGAGCCGTTATATGGGTGCCCCATTGTAGTTTAGAATCTAAGGTGACACCCAAGAAAACTGTGGATTTTTCCATAGTTAGAATTTCATTATTTAATTTCAGGCTTTTACTAATATTCCGTACATTAGGTAGTGTAAATTCAACACACTTAGTTTTTTTAGCATTAAGTAGCAAATTGTTTGTTGTAAACCAGTGTGATAAACGAGATAGAGCACTGTTTACGTCGTCAAAATTCATTTTATTTCTATTCGTCTTAAATATAAGGGAAGTGTCATCAGCAAACAGGACAATCTCTGCATGTTTCTTAATATAATACGGCAGATCATTTATGTATACTAGAAAAAGGAAGGGGCCCAAAATCGAGCCCTGAGGTACACCCATAACAGATTGAGATCCCGATGACTTGGTATCATTTATGCTAACACATTGGATTCTACCCTTTAAGTACGACGCAATCAAGTTAAGTGAGTTATTCTTGATACCGTAGTGGCTGAGCTTAAGTAGAAGTGTTTCGTGTTCAACACAGTCAAATGCTTTAGACAGGTCACAGAATACCCCTATGGCATTTTGTGAATTCTCCCAGGCCTCAAAGATGTGTTTGAGAAGCCTAGCACCAGCATCTGTTGTACTACGGCCTTTGGTAAAGCCGTATTGATCAGGGTGGAGTAAATTACAAGTGTTGAAGTGCATCAGCATTTGATTTAATATAATTTTTTCGAATACTTTACTAAGAGTTGGTAAAATAGAAATAGGTCTGAAATTATTAACGTCTGTTTTATCCCCAGATTTAAAAATCGGTATAATCTTACTATACTTCATAAGATTTGGGAAAGTACCTAAATCTACACATTTATTGAATAACCTAGCTAAATAAGGGGCTATCACATCTATTATATTATTTATAACTTTGACAGACATTCCCCACAAATCTAAAATTAATGATCCGCCATGAATTGCGGTCTCTCTGAAGAATGCACTTGACAATTTGTAGTTATGGTAATTTACAATATTCTGAGTGCTGGATAGCCAATGCTCAGTTAAACATAAAACATGTATGTTAAAATGCCTAATAAATAATTCAATTTCTAATTCTTTGCCAGAGAAGCCCTGTATATTTTGGTGTACAATATTCATATTATAGAGCTTTCCCGTTGTCTTAACATCTAGTTTAAATTATGATTATCAACTGTACTAGTATTAGTACATGAGTTAATAGTATAATTAGTGGTACTACTACCACAATCTAAAACATTGTCAATAGACTTAGTTACATGACATGTAACGGTATCTTGTAATTTATAAGCTAACAATTTAGCTAAGTGTCGTTTCACTTTAGATGGAAAGTACATATTTTCCTTTATTAACTTAACTCTGGATGGAATGAACTTATTAATATCATAATAAAAAATAGCATCTCCATGATGAATTGTCAAATTATATAATAACAAATTCAATCTATATATGCGCTTATTTTGATTTTTGTTTATGTTACTAAGATAAGGAAAAGCACATATGACAAACTTGCATTCAGTACTGCTGTGTAAATGTACTAACTTTTCAATACATTTAGTTAGTTTGTGCCTCGTGATGTTCAAACTGTCACCTATCATTAATACTATATTAGTATTATTATTTAATTCATTTGGTTTAATTTGATTTAACAGATAGTCTAAAGATGCTCCCGGTGAGCACCTGTTTATAACAGAATGGGTCAAGTATGGGTTAATTTTAGCACCAAAGTCTTTTCCTAATTGATCAGAAATAAAGATCGTGTTAATTTTTGAGTTAACTGATGGAGAGGAACATGGGGTAGTTTCTATTAAGGCACTGTCACCCTGAGCTATTGTAGAACAAAGACTAGTTTTGTCTTGTGAAAGATAGTATTTATTGGACAGTGACTCAAACCTATTCATGTTGTCGTTGCAAACCTCTAGCAGGTTATTGAATGATGCAATATGTTCTTTAATCTGCTCCTGTGCACTGCTATAAAGATTGGTAATAGATTGCAACGACTTCTCCAAACCTTCAATTTTAAGTTTTAAGTGTAATACTTCTGAATCATACCGTAAGCTATGGTGCTCTGATTCCATTTGTAATTTATTTATTTTACTAACCAAATATAGACATTTTTTCTTAGACTGCCCTAATTGTTGTATACAATTTTTGTTTTTAATTAATTTTTTAGTTTTCGCTATAAATCTTTTTATTTTAATATATTTCTTTAATTTTTTGTTACTATTAAATTGAACTATTGGTTTAATTGAGTCATCACCGGTAAGATCTACCGATCACCGACCTCACATCTCGACTCACCGAAGATAGAGGATCACGGATGGCTGAAACGTCGAGATCATGTATCGACCTCCGGTCTGAGCAGGGGGGTGATGTGGCGACGACGCGCACACGTCACACGGTGACGTCACGCCGCCCTGAATCACGCTATCGAAGTTTTCAAAGATCGCTAGTATATATACAAATGCTCCGACAAGATTAGTCGGGGCTCGGCCGCCTCCCAGGCAACACACCTCGCCTGGCGGGAGATCTCCCTTTGCCAAACTGGTGACCTTCGGCAAGAACACGTCCCTTCGAGCACCGATAGCGGCAGCAGGCATCCCTCCCCCCTCACCTCACCGCTCACACCCGACGGACTGCAGCGACCTCTCTCGGCAGGCCGCACACCAGCCACGCTGACTCACCGGGCGCATCGCAGCGTACTGTGTCGACGCTTCCTGTCCCCGGCCAGCTACTGCCCCCACCCACGGCTACACGGACGGCTTGAGCGCGCACCGCTCGCCCTCCGCATCAGTCGTTCCACCCTCCCATCCCGACTCACCGCGGATAGAGGGCATCTCAAGGGCATACCGACCTCACATCTCGACTCACCGAAGATAGAGGATCACGGATGGCTAAATCGTCGAGATTATGTATCGACCTCCGGTCTGAGCAGGGGGGTGATGTGGCGACGACGCGCACACGTCACACGGTGACGTCACGCCGCCCTGAATCACGCTATCGATGTACTCTACAATCGCTAGTATATATACAAATGCTCCGACAAGATCAGTCGGGGCTCGGCCGCCTCCCAGGCAACACACCTCGCCTGGCGGGAGATCTCCCTTTGCCAAAAATATTTTGTTTTTCTACATAGGTATTGCAAAAGCACAGTTACCTACTATTAAAAGGCAGGCATTTAAACTTTATCTTTAATTAGCTGTGACTACAATCAAATTACAGCGCTCCGTCAAGTAAAATTATATATTTTTCTGGGTCAAGTACCATTACATTTTGCGGTAACGCACTTCATAAAAGTCAGCCGATTTATTAACTCAGAGATTGTTATGAACGATTATTTATCTATCTATTAATAGGTCATGATAATATACAGTAACAGGACCAGATATACATCGATAAATCTTTTTTACAATAAGTTTTTGTCATCAATCGTTTATCTTTATCAATATTTATCGAAAAAGAACCTGCCTTCGCGAGCTTCGACTCGCACACACTAACACAACGAGTTAAATAAAAGGTTATTGACTACATTATGACACATGTATTGGAAAATTGAAAATCCGTTATGGATCTGAAACCGTGTCGCCATTTTTTATTAGTCACGTTTGTGGCATTGGCCACATGTGGCTGGTGAACTACATACTTGATACAATTATGTGCGAGCTCGCGTAGAAGAAACTGCGCTTCTATGTCATAATGTTCTGCTCCACCTGCCACCTAACGCGTTAATTAACGCTTTAACATTGACATTACGAAGGTGTAGTGTGACAGTTAGCGCGCTAAAAGGGGCGTGGCCGTGTTAATGCCATTAAATGTTAAGCAATAGCTCAGGCAGCATTTTCTTCGGCACATTAAAGGATTTTAACTTTGTTTGGCACATCTGCGGCCTGACGCGATAAATAAAGCGCATTTTGACACAGCCGTTAACTTTAACGTTAACGTGTAATAAAGAAACTATACTGATCAAGGAAGCACTGCTATAAAAATACAAATAAAGGCGATGGAGTAGCTTTGTACTAACAAACTTTTTCACTGAAAGTCTTCACAGTTGCAGTCTTAGAAAGGTAGCCACAGAGAGTGCCTCGTCTCTTTCCTGGCTGGCAACGTGTCGGGGACTCGAAGAGTATGGTGGACTATCTGTTTGTTTGACAGCTTTTGATATAAAACAAGTAAAATCTCGGTTTTTAGAATAAGATAGTTTCATTCATTACAATTTTGAATCTGTAAATATTTCATATTTTCTTCTTAACAGGTTGTTACTCTAATTCTTGTAGGTCTACGTCTTTGGGCATAACCACCTGTTTAATATAATTTTGTATAATCTGTTTCTGTGAAATGTAGTCGCGGATAGAGCCCACGCAAAAAGCACGGTTTCACTCTCAGCTGGCCCCAATACGACAATAAAACATTTTCATAATACTTCACAACATTACATTAAATTATAACATTATTGTGCTGGTAACAATAGATAATATAATATAGAATATAAAAACAAAAAAAAAACCTTATTTTTGCAATTGAATAAAAAATTCCGACAACAATTCATAAAGCTTCTATTATCATGGAATTAATTATAATTTTTTAGGGTTCCGAAGTAAAATTTGAACCCTTATAGTTTCGGCATGTCCGTCCGTCTGTCCGTTTATCTGAAGCAAAGCGCCAAGACCCGTAGTGCTAGAAAGATGTTATTTGGCATGAATATACATATTTATTAGAACTCCAAATGCGTAGAATAAAATATTGAATTTTTTTTCAGGGTACCTCCCCTACAGGTAACGTGAGGATAATTTTTTTTGCTGCGTACCCTATAGTTGAAAAGGTCTTTTAAAAATATTATGGGTCTTTGAAAACCATTTCTTAAATTTAGGGGTTTGTTAACGAAATATTTGGCTTTAACAAGTTCACGTCGGCGCGGGCCACGGTGGCCCATGCTAGACTGACTCATCGGGCGGCGCGGACCACCGGTGGCCCGCACTAGATTGTCCCATCGTGCGGCGCGGGCCACCGGTGGCCCGCACTAGATTGTCTCATCTGGCGGTTCGTACCACCGGTGGTGGCACCACAGAGTACTTTGTTACATACTGAAAGGTGGCACTCACTGACTCACTGTACTACTGAGTAAACATGCAACACGTTTGCAGGTCTGAAAAGGCAAAAATAGCGCGCCGCCCGATGAAGCGCGTCATTAATTCGAGCGCCGCCTCACAGCAAAACTAATGAAAATCGGCCCCGGCGTGAACGTGTTAAAGTGCCAATTTTGGTTAAGAGTTAAGTGTCCCTCCCTGCCAGCTAAACGGTTGGAGTGGGACAAATGAAAAAAATCTTCAAAATAGGTTATATGATAAATTTACAAGGAAAACTATCACGACTATTTTAGCCTAACTAGTTAAATGAGTAATAGTCGATAAACTTACTACTTCGTAACCTTACATTGCGCGTTGCCTGACAGGGACTTGCCCGGTTTTATATTCTGCTTTAAGGTAACGGCATCTGTTTGAATTACATAGTTGTAAAGTTTATAGAAACGTGTACGCGTTATTATAAATCGTTTTCGTACTTCACATTCGCATCACTAGTTTTCACACTAAATTTACTGAAATTAAAATGGTACTCTATTGTATACACAAGAAGTTCATAATCGTTTGCTAGTTAATAAATGCTATAAGGCATTTGATTGTGTAAGTTTTTGAGCTGATCTGTTTTTCCCTCCTTTTAAATTTCGAACGTGGTTCGCGGGTGTGATTCGATTTTTAAATTACTTTCTTCGCGCATTCTTCTCTTTCACTTATTACGCGTTCTTAATACAAATTATGTGTAAAGCACTGCAAGGAATGCAAAGGCATCAATGCAGCCAAAAAAGAGTGCGAAGACTTTGGGACTTTTGTATAAGTAACATTTCGAATTCCTGTCATAATTTTATTGCACATTTGCACCTTTGTTATTTCTGAAGTTAAGCAATTCAGCGGTACAATAGCTAAACCAACATTAATAGAAAGCAGGCATGCGAGCATTACCTGTACGTAACTATGCTGAAATTTGCAATTACCACATAAAATTAGTCATGATTCTTATTCGTACAAACATAAGATCGATAGTTGAATGGCAAGAGAAAAAATATTTGGTCTCCGAAGCGAAGATTTTGAATGACAACATCTTTATAACAAAGCCTCCTTAATGGTTGTTTCTGTGAGTATAAAGAATTATCACATTAAGCGTGTGAACGATGTTTACACGTCGTCTTCTCTTTGGAATTCTTCTGTTTGCGTATATTTCACTATTTACTTTCACTGTCGCTTTCAACAGGTCATTGGCGCGAAGTTCAAGCCTGGAATGCTTTTCTTTTTTTATTGTTACTACCAGTTGGGAAATTTTACTAAGATGTTTTCTGTGGAGTTTAAAAGAAAACTTAATCTCTCCTTTCCTTTTTCATGTCTGTTTTGGAAAGAAATTGTAATTTTTTTTCTAATTTATTTTTATTATCCTTTTATGAAAATAACTTTAATGAATAGCGATTGCCGACTAAAGTTTTTATATTTTATTTTCAGACTTAATTAACATAAATATTATTTAACAAATAAACCATAGAACCTTATCCTCCTTCGCTTAACCATTAGGAAACCTACTCCTTTGTCTACAAAAAAATGTTTACATTCAACCTGGAATTTTAATTGATCCGTCATAAACAAAATTTCTAAGCATCGCTTCCGACAGTATCTAATCAAATTTTATAATGATACCCAACACGTATTATATGCAAACGAGCCTCGCTTCCCATACGCGCATTGTTTTTTACTAAATATGGGATCGGTAGTAGCGACCAGCGACCGGCGACCGGCGACCGGCGACCTAGTATCATTGTTTCCGCGGCCTCAGCTGCCGCCACGAGATAGAGGCTCGTACTTTCGTTTTTCTCAGTCTTGTTGTACATTTTTGTGGAGGACGAAATCTTCCAAAGGTACCCGAGCCCCAGGTTGCGTGGGATATGGTGATTCGGGACTTATAGTGAACGCACGGCGCGGTGCCACAGTGCCTCTAATGCGTGCTGACTGTGTCGTCCTTACCAATTCTGGTCTTGGTGTATTTAGTTTCCGTCGCCACAAGTTCCCTACACCTTAAAGGATGGATGGATGAAGTTATCTTTAGGGTGTACCTAAAGGTTGGATGGATTGTGCCCGTTACGCCTTTAAGGCTAGATTAAGCACTACAAAGCATGGATAGAGCGGAGAGCCCCCTACAATGTCTGTTCTGTCTGTCTGAACGAAACAATCACAAAAACTAGAAATTACTTAATGAGGTTTTTACCAATAGATAGAGCGATTAACATCGTTAGAAGACATTATCGGAGCTTGCTTGGTTGTATTCTCGTCGATGTATGTACAATTATTATCAGTTATCAACTTATTATAGTAACATAGGTAACTACTGATCAACGGGCGGTATTTCTCAGTCACGCCATCTGAACATAACAGTTATCAATCGAACTGCCATTATACCATGATATAATTCTTTCGTGACGCAATCCGTGTGACCATTTTTCTTGAAGCCGATCAGGAAGTTGCCAGTTACCATGTTTTTAACTTACCCGTTGGTAACGACATTTGCTGTTATTTATGGGAGTGTAGGGTAGAAAAATTTACCTACTTCTTAATAATTAGGACTATAAAACTGAAATCTACACTCCTTTACCTTGGGACGGGGTTAACCCCATTCAAAGGTAATGTTTTACAAGTTGAAATTCTAAATGAAGACTAAAAATAGTAAAAATCTTTGAGATACTTACGTCACATTTTAAGTTTCAATCACTGGTTCGCTGCAGTTGATCCTTTTCTAAAACCAGATAAAATCTTTCGTAAGAAAAATTACTACTAATATTTTTTTTTCAAAAATTTACTTTCCACTGCATTGTAGTAAAGCATTCACTTTTAAGTAAATTAAAATGCATAATATCTGCAATAAAGCTGATAAACGAGCAGTCAGGTACTTAGCCCAAGTTTTTTAATGAGCCTTCCAGTAAACCAACATCCTAGTTGGCTCGTATCGCGTATTCAAAGTATTCGATTGAAACCGGACGTCCTTGGCCATATTGTACATAATATTGGCTCTTTTTTGTCCAACTTGTAAAATGTATATTTAAAAATGCAGGCGTGGCGAGATTATAATCTTTTGTAATCGAATTTAAACTGAATTTTATTTTATAGGTACATAGAGTTTAAGCGCCGTTGGAGTAAATAATGTGATATGCAGGAAAATTTCTTCACAAGTAAAACAATTTCGGAATCAATTATTATAATACTATAAATAACTATTCGCTAAACCCTGACCCACTTCTCTGTTGCTGTTTTTGTTCATGAAACTACTTTCTAAACCTTTCCAATATTGATTGATCGCAAGTAGAGATAAATAGTATAATTAATGTGTAGCAAATGTACTAGTATTTAAAAGGCAGTTCCCTCCACCAGTAGCCTGGAGCAGGATCTTATAGGATCCTTTATTTTTTCTTAACAGATTAGAAAATTAATGATTTCACCGTCCTCACCCACTGGGTCGCTCAACATACAAAATAAATGACTGTGACCGCGACCCAAGAAAAAAATGACAAATCTGTGAAATATAGTACCTGTAAATCGAACCCGGATCCATACCTCTATGCAGTTTGAGACCAATTGGATGTAATACAAATATTTATTCAGTATGTTACTACTAAGTACTAGTTCTTGTGAAATTCAATTACCGTTTAATATTTCTCCATCTAATTCCACATAAAACAGGATTGGCCCGACCATTATTAATGGGGTAAGCATTCAACGCCGCTTTGAAATGATCAATCCTTTGTTATCTTCCTAGGTTCCTAGGCAATATCGTGTAGTATCTAATAACAATATTATGATATAAGATATTAATGTTAATCTTACGTATTGGTACAAAATACAGAAAAATTCGTTATTTACTTTTGTTTCAATAAAAATGTACACATTCGAGAACATTACAGTTGACACCTATGTAGTAACATGAAACAGTCAGTCGGTTCTAGGGTTGTCAGTTGTACTTATAAATTAATAGCAGAGAAAGAAATAAATATAGTTTTACTAGCTGCCCGGACAGACTTCATTCTGTCAAAAGTTTATTTTTATTTTGAGATGTAAGCTATCCTATCTTTCAAGTTGGATCAAACTGGATCAAACATGGTGTGCAAATTTGATTAAAATCGGTTAAGTAGTTTAGGAGTCCATCGCGGACAAACAACGTGACACGTAATTTATATACATATATAGTTTTATATTATTGAAAATATAATATTTAACGGCAGCCTGAAAATAAGCGTGAGAATGTAAAATTATTTTACTTTCGAGGCAAACATAGTTTACCCTATTTAAATTAAATCTTGATTACAATTCCATTTCATGAAAGCACATTGGGAAAGCACACTAACTTTGTAAAAGCGTATAATACTAAGTTACTAATTTAGAAGGGCAATTATTATGAAACGACTAAATTGCATTCGGTTACATGCCGAGTTACGTTACATCTACCATAACTATCTGAAACTCAGCTGTAATATTACGTTTCGCTGGCAACCCTAGCCGCGCCGGTCAAAGCCGTTGGCCGCAAGGTCGTGCTACAAATAACCCGAACAACATCGAGACCAATCGCTCAGACCTAACAAAGCCTGAACCGGTATCGTAATACTTAGTGCAATTGCACACCACTTTGTAACATACCTCACTTGAAAGTAAAACGTCAACCCAAGCGAACTGGATCTATCCATTAGCAGTCTTATTCGAGGCTTGTTTCGCAGTCTGGAATGGACTTTACTTCACACCTTTGCTAGAGTTAGTAGCCGTGGCAGAAGGTTTGAAGTTCTAAAGAGAAGCAAGGAGTCAATGATATTTAAAAAAATATAGATACGTTATGCCCTTACAAATCAAAGAAAAAATCTGTTCCGAAACGAGCTACAACACAGACACGTTTATCTTTTGTTTCACTACACCAATCACATTGGTATAATACACGAAGGCATTTAACGCTGTATGTCAAATGTCAAGCACTTCTGGCAACAACAAAAGCGTGCGTATCGTCTTGTATTGACAGAGCGACTCAATTGCCTGTTCTTGCGCTCTTCATCGTCGGCGCGCTAGTGACATATCTATGTCTTTACCTCTTTTTACATTATAATATAATTGCAAGGAGTCCGATGTTCATTAGCTCTTTCATGTGGCAATCGACACACGTTGGTATCCCTTCGTTGATTTTTATCAATCAATGTAATAGATAAAAAATTTGGATCAATAAAATTTGAATTCAATTAGTTACCTGAACTAAATGAAGTCCAAGAAAAGGAATCAATCGCCACATCCTCGTCCATTGCTTATCAGCGGAGCTCGGCTTGGATATGCTATGGATGGATAAAGCATCTTCTACATTTACTCTTAGGAAAATGTCTTCATTTCCAAAGCTCAAAGATTACAGATAGTTTATTTCATAGTTTCTTCCTTTTTCATTTTATTCCTTACCTTATAGGTATTATTACTAATTTATTGCGTTCGCCATCTTAGATTTCATCTCCACTTACCATCAGGATTGCGGTCAAGCATTAACTTATTTTATGATAAATAATCCGACAAAGACATCGGACATCGAAGGAATATGTTTTCTTTTCTTTGGTCATGTGTTTGCCACTGGTGACGATAGCATATTGACCACTTGCACGTCTGCTCTATTTTGTAATTTACATAAAAAGACGCACGGTATATAGACATCCTGGCGCATATTATCGTACCTATATCAGTTATGTGTGGTTTAGACGTACCTATTAAGTAGTTAACTAAATTTTAAGTGAATTATTTTTAATGCGCGTCTACACGTAGTAAACCTCTTTAGTTCATACAATTCTACTTAATTACTTAACCATTTTACTAAATTTTAAGTAAAAAGTGCCTGTCCAAACGTGTTAAGTGATAAGCCCCGCCCACCTACTTAACAGAAAATAGAAAAATTTCTTAACCCATTTGTTACTATCGTTTGTTATACGGATCAATGAGGATTAAAAATTATTTTAGAAAATGAGTTTAGTTACACAAATAATTGTTAATTTCTTGTGATAGCTGAATGATTCCTCTGTAATTATAAGTGATTAGTGCTCGTGTTGTTTAAATATAGTAAATTCTATAAGCATCTATAAATTGTGCATTTTCGACATGAATGTTTCAAGGTGAGTAAATAATATAAATTGAATGTAATCAAAAATTTCCTTGTGATAATATGATAGATTAGAATGTTCTCATTATTCGCTAGTCATTTGTTTATGGATTTTATTTCATTACCTTTCATAATATTTACGATAAAAATCGTGATCCGTATATCAAACGATAGTAATATGTACTACCGTGTTTTGTCATTTCAGGCCAAAAAGTAAAATATTGACTGAATGAAATTCTTGAAGCGTTAGAAAGCAACGAACATGAACCAGTGTCAGATTCTATTACAATCCCCCTCCCCCCCCTCAAAAAAATGCACCGATGAAAATATAGTGTCATTGCAAAACCTGCCGGACTCTCATCTGAGGGCCGAAGCCATGGCTACCGGTTGCGATACATCAGACGATAGCGATAGCAATGATGAGGAAGGTCTTATACCCATAATTCAGGTACCTAAGCGAGCAAGATTAGGTATGCCTATGCCTTCCAGCAGCTCAGTTAGTATTACTCCACCTCTTTCACAAAGAACTGCAAAGAGGGTAGAAAAGAACAAACCTTATACTTAGCGTTCTAGAGATATTCGACCAGTAAAAAAAAATGGGTTGATATGCAGGGTGTAAAAAACAAACAAACGCAAGTATTTTTTTATCTCTCTATTCTATGATGCAGTAATACAGATCTTGGTTGATTACACAAATCTGTATGTTACTCAAAAGAACAACGAAGGCAATGTGACTGTAACTGAATTTCTCTGCAGCGGATATGTTGTGTTACCTAGAAGATGTATTGGGAAAATTCTCTGACTGTGGTATGCCAATAGATTCCAATGCATAGTCGAGAGACAGATTTACGTGGATAATGTCTCATTTACATAGTTTCGACAATTCCGATTTGAACAAAATTGATAAATTCGTAAAAATACGCCCATTTTTTGTTATCTTTGATATAGTTATAACATAGATTTAAGGTGATTGATAAATTAATATGATGAAAAATTGATAAATACAATCTGTCACATATATATATGTAACATAAGAAAGTACATGGCTCAAAATCGGCAGCTGAATCGATTCCACGTATTTTTAATGTAGGTATTTTTTTTTCCCTAAAAGAAATTAAAATTAAGTAAATGATGTCACCCAATTCTTTAAACAGTCGAAACAAACAAAAATGAAACTTAAGTCAATGCAATAGGGTCCTTTCAAGCATTATTATACTGAGCCACAGCCACAAACGCACACTGCCAAACGTACGTAGTTGTACGACGTAAAAGAAATTCACTACAAACGCAATAGATCAAAAAAATATTATAAAGAAAGTTCGCACACTTCCATACGTTTTCTCTCTTCCGCATATTTAAAAACAGTCGGGAGGAAGCGAGACGTAACGACGGTGTCATTCCCAGCCGGCGGCTTTTGTGATCTACGATTTAGTAAATTAAAAAGTCAGTCACACCGCACGCGCCGGCCGTATAAGTGATTGGATAAATTAGGTTTCCTAGGTCAGCTGATTTGACCCAACTAGACTTTTTTCTGTGGGGACGTGTTTATTTCAAACATTCCATTAGATTTGACGTAGTGAAAAGTGACACTAGTATTAAATAAACATAAACGACAATTACCAAAACGTGCATTAATGTGTATCAAACAAGGTGGTGGACATTTTGAAAATGTCATTAAAATACGACGAGGATGAGGATGAGGGAAGAAACCAATTATTATCAGACCTGTAAGTTACCTACACTAACTAAATTTAATTGGTTGTTTAATATTTGTAAATATTTTTATAATTCACAGCTTTTAAACATGCAGTCTTTTTTATTTTGTTGTATTATTACACATACATTACAAACTTATGCATTTTACTAAATTTTAATTAAAAAATGCCTGCGCAAACGTGTTAAGTGATAAGCCCCGCCCATAGAAAAATTTCATAATCACTTGTTTACTTGCGTACAAAATTTTAAGTACTAAATTGTCCGTTTACACCTATTAGTTTACTTAAAATTTAGTTATCTACATATCTACTTCTAAACAATCAATATTTCAATAAATAGGTATCTTATCATTTTAATGCCAAAACGATTAACATTGTATTAATTAAAATGATTCAAAGTCGACAGTCCAAAACCTGTAAAAAGTGATTGAAACAGGGCTCAGCTACTATTTTAGGCATATGTAGGTAATAATGTTTATGTTCAATAAAATCTTTGAATCGTTACCTAATTGGATGAGTTCAGTAAGTGATACGAGTATAACACACCTACCAATTAAATGAAATGAGTAGTCAGGTAACAAACATGTTGTGTTTAACAATATCTAATGTACAATGTCTAATTCGTTTTCGTCTATCAGCTGTTATAGCCGCGCGCGCGCCGGCCCCCGCGGCCCGCGTTGTGGCCTGTGACGTGGGTCTCACTCTCGTGTGTGCGTGAGTCTGTATGCTTGCTTAGAATATTATGAACATTCTTATCCCTCTACGAGAACAACTAATTCCTTGAATAAACAATTATTAAGCTAATAAAAAATATTTCAGTGTATGTATTATGATTAAAACTGAATAGGTATTCTAATTGGGGTGTTTAGGGGTGTACGTCATTTATGCATTTAATGTAGTGAAAGTGAGACTGTAGTAGGTATTAAATAAACTTAAACTTATTACTGACATTGATTAATTTTTTTGTTCTTTAATGTGAGGTTTAATCAATGAGTTCAAAATTATTCACAGTCTACAGTACAAAGCCTGAAAAATGTAATGGAAAGAGAGAATCATAATTTGTTTAGTATTTAATCTTCTTACCATTACTTACTACATACATATTTTATGTAATGATCGCTCGATCGCTAATATCAGCTGTTTTTGTCGGGACGTCGGGGTGTACCGCACACACGCGCGCACCGACCTTGTATACGTAGCGCTCGTTCGCTCTCATGTGTGCGTGCGCCGCTGGGTAGAATGTTCACACTTTTCGTTCGAAATGAGTATAACTAATTTCTTAAATAAAAAATTATTAAGCTATAAAACACAATTAAAAATACGTGGAATCAATTCAGTTGCCGATTTTGAGCAAGATACTTTCTCAAAGTGAGTAAATTATGTTATACGTTGTATATGACATACAAAAATAAACATTATAAATAAACTGTCTATGTTGTACATTATTGAATAAAATGAAACTAAAACTCACTATGAATAAATGCCGACAAACATGCAATTTACGGTAGTACATATTACTAGCGTTCCGTATATCAAACGCCATTTTCCAGGCTTTCCAGAAAAGTTAGAATTTTTTTACTATTTTTTTCTTCTTATGTCCATCTTTACTACACATATTACAAAAAATCAGCAATTTCTGTCGAAAAAAGTGATATCCGTAACAAGTGGGTTAATTACTTGTCTACTTGATTACTAAATTTTAACTACTAAATTGTTCGTTTACACGTAAAAATTTACTTAAACTTTAGTTAACTACTTAATACGTCTAAACCGAACATTAGAGCCAAGTAAGTGTAATATTGAACAATTAGAAACATGTAACAAGTTTGGCCAAACAAGATCAGTTAAATAGTGGTACATTCGGGCGCGAGAAAGTTTCGATCGGTTTACACAACGCCTGCACGAGCCGGAGACTGGCCGCAGTGGCCACTGTCGTGTGCTCGTGTTGAAACTACTCTAATGTCCACTGTCACTCGGTGAGAGGCTGATAAGAGATTGTTGGAGATTTTATTTTTATTTTAATTGTAATTAATATACCCGCGTTACATATGAAAGGCAATTAAATAGTTTATTTAAATTGTGCCTCGAACTGATTGCGTAGGTTTGTTACAAACTAGTATCCGCAATGAATTAGTTTATATATTTAATTTACGTTGGTTTCAGAGTCAAACTTATAACACCCCTTTTTTTTTGTTCGGGATTAAAATACCGCCAGTAATATTTATTGTGGGCTCATACAATACAGTGGTGGTAATGGGATCAAAAATAAAAATAATCTACTTGATTATTTTGTACTTATTCTAGTACCTAGTCGTAAATAATCTCTAGGATCTCTAGACTTTTCATATTTTGCTATATTTTTTTCTGATTTGTTAAGCTTTAAATAATTATGTCCGTTGCAAATCGATTTTCAAATAAAATTCTTAGATCGTTAGATTATCGCTAACTTTAGCTATTTAGTTACGTAAATTTTATAATTTTGTTAAGTATCCCAATATGGATTGAAACGAACTCGTGCCATTCCATCGAATTGTTTTTATAGTAATCAAACGATCTCGGAGCGTCCGAAATGCAATAATGTCGTCATATAACCATCATTCGTTTCATTTGGTTGTGCAAATAATTGCGTGACTGTAGTAAGGATTTAATCGTGAGAATTTATCTCGCAATCATATATTATTCATATCCGTTGATGGTTTACCCCATTATAGAATAGATGTCGCTGATGGAACTTCTGTTTTGAAAATATTGCGCTAGTGATGGGAGCGCATTGTGAACGAATGATTCAGTTCTTTGCCGGCATAGTTACAATGTTGTCGCGTGCCCTGTTACTTTGCAGTGTTTTAATATTGCATTTTAACGGTAAATGGGGGTTAATTTTATAACTTCAATGCTTTAGTTTCTGTGTGTAATCGATCAACACAAGCTGTATTTGTTAAAAATTGTGCCGTCACATCCGAATAGTATTAATTTTTAATTGTTTTTATGTTGTTTAGAAGTATATTTATTTTATAGTTTATCCACTATGGTCTGTTATAAAAACCAAAAATTACGTACCTATTCGATATTTTTGAATTAGGTACATATAATTGAAAACATACACAGCTACTTACTTTTACAATATCAAAACATTTTCCACGTTAGTTAATTTCTTATAAGCCGGTATATCGGCTGTTGGTTGGTTCACCCACTGACACATTTTCTGTTTCTCTCCCGCCTGGCTGTATCCTCATACACCCATCCTCCTCGCTCGAGCAAGTTTTTACCACGCGGTTTCCCAGTCATATAACTTGGAGACAGGTTTCGAAACTCATTTCAGTAGGAGGTTACTGCCTTCCATGTTAGACAAAAAATATGGGTTTATAGCGCTTGAACTTGAATATGTATCTTTTATAAATTAACTTTTAATTATAATGGATACTGTAACTGTAACAGTTAAAAATAATTATTAGAGTAGGTTTTCAATACAATCCAATTTTTTTGCAATTTATTAATGTTAGCACCGTGTAATAGGTAATAACATCTTTTAATCTTTAAATCTTTTAATTTGTAACAGAATATCAGAATACTGTAGCGTTTATTGTAAAATCTCATCTTATCTAATCTCTATTTAATGAATAGTTAAGCTTAAAACGTCATTAGAAGCCTGGTAGGTGACAAACAACAGTTCGTATCAGTTCCCAAGCGCCACGCGAGCGGCAATAAACTACTCATTCACTCAATTTCAAATTTAGAACGAGACTGGTTTGTTGTGGATCTTACGACCTTGGAATAAAGACGACACTAAAGCTTGAACTTTTGAAACGAGAACGTGCGAAATAATTTTCATTTGACATTTCTATGTTTGTAATTAACGTTGTTGGTGACCACACATTAAGAATAAATTGGAGGCTGCTATGTTGACGTGTTAAATTTCAAAATTGCTAGAGAGGTAAAAGTAGGATAATTAATCAAGAATAATACTATAATGTTGTGTGGAACTGGAATGAGAATTTACACTTTATTGTTAATGTTTCAAGATTAAATTTCTAGCTCAATGTTTAGTTACCGTATCTGCAGACCGACGGGTCACGGCATTTTAATTTATCATATAAATATTTCTTCTCGGGTCGTGAATGTTTTGTGATGTAACAGGACAAATAAACAGAGATACAACAAAATTACTGCAATTTAATGTACCTACTCTAGTACAGTACGCTAATATTCCTTAGGATTAGAATAATACTAACTTCAGTAGTATTTTTTTTATGGAAATAGCCGGCAAACGAGCTGACGTTCCACCTGATGGTAAGTGGCTATCGTCGCCCATGGACATCAACAACACCAAAGGCATCACTAATGCGTTGCCGGCTAAGAAAGAGAGAAGAAGAAGAAAGAAAGAAATAACTGGCTCTCAAGCCCCCAGCCGGAACACGACGAGTCGTTTGGCGGCTGACTCATGCTCGAGGGTAGTAGCTATCCAGGCGAACTCAATGGAGAAATAATAATAGTAATAATGGTATTAATTAACAATTAAAATCAATATTACCAATATAATCCCTCGAGGGGCCCTACCACCAGCGGGCCGGATTTAGTCGCCTTTTACGACACCCATCTGGCGTGGGATTGAGTTTAGTATTCTAAGTCGCCCCAATACGGCTAAATTATTTTACAAGTAGCCCGTCACCTTTGACAGGAACATACTTACAATGCGGAGAACAAATCAACAGGACTTTACCATAATTATCTCCTCTGCTTCATGTATACAACAAAGAAGCCCATTCCCAGTAGCCCAGTGCAGCAGTGGTCAGTACATCAACTCCTTAAACGTTTGTCGACCAGTGGGTCGCACGGCCGCGCGGCTCCGGTTGCGTCCGCAGCGCCCCTCAGGGCCCGCAGGCACACCGAATGACTGACAACCTTCTACTCCCCACTGTGCTTTGAAAAACCATCGGCATTGCCTTAAGTACTTAACATGAAATAAATGAAACCACCTGTAATCAATCACAATAACATTTTTTTTGTACTAATTCTGGTTTTGAAAATACTTTTCGAGTAAATGTAATAAACCTACTTATACTGAGTAATATCCACGAAGCCATTTATTCCGTTATAATTAAATAGCGATAAAGATTTATTAAAGCCAAAAGTCTGTAATTGAGCAATTACGTAAGCTAAACTTATTTGCGGACATGGGGTCACGTTCGACCCCAATCATGTGATAGAAAGTGAAGATGTTGCGCTCGCGTTCAGGTTGGACACTTTCATATTGAACCTTAAGGCGCACTGCGTTTTGAACTATAGTGCACTTACCAGTTAATTTACTCGTTTGTAAAGCTGCGTAATATTTCTTCTACCACGCTGTTATTCAAATATAATGTTATACTCGTATGATGCTATCATACCATAAAAGTTTTATAATAATTTATGTGCCTGATGCGAGCTTCAATAAACATATTCTTTTACTCCGATCGTTTTTCACACTGTTATATTTTGTTCATAAGAAGATCAGCTGGGTATACTGGTATCGAGGCGGTACATGTATTACATGATAAGCGCCAGCCGACGGCGGGTAGTCACAATGGAAGTTTGTTGAACACTTTCGAGCTTCGGAGGACACGTAAAGGCGTCGATCCCGGATGTTATCACCACCACTTGAGTTAGACACTATCCCTTCCACCAATACCCACTGGAGCAGCGTGGTGGACTATGCTCTAGGCGGGCGATTAATGGGTTGAAGCCATTACAATACACTACACACATTCACATACACAAACACACATTCCACTCCATTCCACAATTAAATTCTACAAATACGTACATAATTACACATATTATGTTAAGTAGGTTTCTAATAAATATTCTTCAATATTGTCCATCGAGTCACTTGCGAAAGTATTATAGCAAATGCCCTGTGAGAAAACCTTGCGAAATTAAAACAATGGCTCGGAGCTATCAAACACTCGATCTGACAGGTGGGCGATGGAAACGCACCGGAGGCTTTTCTCACAATTACCTTTCGGCTTTGCTGCTTCCTCAATATTGCTTCATTGTGATCAACACACGTCACACACCCGCCCGAAAGAATGGGCTGCTTGATTAATTTTTACAATGAACTCAATCACAGGTTCTCAGCCACCGTCCGGGCGCCACTTTGAAAAACACAAAATTTAAAGTTATATGTATATATCCCAGCTTTAACTTGTATCACACTCAAACTACAAAGGGAAGAACAAATTAATGATTTATGTGAGTTACAAAATATGGGTATTTATGTTACTAAACTACCACGCAACAATAATAATATACTTTATGTAAAATTATTAGGCAGTTCGTTCATACGATTGAAGGAATAATAATGAGCAGTTGTAGCATTTCCATTTTAATTTAATAATTTGGAAAATATACCTACATGCTCGTTTTACTTTCGGTGATCACACTCGTTAACATCAGTAATATTTTAGGGATATGAACCCGTTATTTTTGATTATAATTTATATCTCAAATTGTTAGCACGACCTTGTCACTCTACTTTCCACCAAACATCTGGGTTAACGTAACGAATTATGAAACGGTTTAGAACCAACGCTGAAACTGGTGCATTTTTTATAGCACTTAGTAAGTCAAAAACTCTAAAAGTATTAGATAACACTATACAAGAAATGACATAAATACGTATTGGAAAGTGGTTTATATTATTGTAATTTACCGGAGTGATTTACGGTATTTGATTAAAATTAAAACAGAAATACTTAGGGTTAAAATACTATTGTCTTAATATTTAAAAAAAAAGTGTTTCTAATTTATATTTTTGTTGTTGTTTCAGATATTGACGAATTTAAATCATTAGAAGCATCGAGAATAAAAAGGGAGGGCGTTCCTGAAAACAGAGGTGAGTTTGAAATTTAATTTAATTCTTGAAAAACTGTATATTATTTTGCTATTTCTATGTATCTCAAATTCTTCTTTTTTACTTCATTTCCTACTTATATTGCTAATGTTTTATTGTAATTAGCTCACTTATTTTGAATGTTATTCTTCTTTTAATATTTTAAGTAACTTTCACAAATCTTTTAACAACTTATTCTTGAATGATTTGTTTGTTGTATAGTGAAAGTAATGCAGGTCGATGCTTTTTTATGTATTTTTGTTTTCTAAAATAAAAATTCTTCAATTCAAGACAAACAAAGTAAAACATTTGTATAACATTAAAATTTAAAACACCCCCGACAGTTTTATTTACACTAAACATAGCTCAGGATACTCTCGATTAAGTCACCTTTCAAACAAAAAAAAAAAATCAAAATCGGTAAATTACTCAGAACAAATTACATAAAAAATCACCGACTTGGTTACTACGAGTAGTACAAATAGTGCTAACTGCCCTATTGAATTTGTTTCTATATAATAATTATTTATATGTATTTTATTATTGTATTGCATTATTAATTGTATGTTTTTCTTTCTCTTTCAAATCTAATCCCCGGGTCGTGGTCAACATCCAAACTCAACCGGACTTTGTAAAATATTACGCACTTCCTACGTACCCCCTCCATGACTTGATGTGACTGTGACCAACAATGAACGACATAGACCTGACAGTTCTGCTTATCAACGACCAGAAACGAAACGACTACAATACGAAGATCGGGAGGTATCATAGTGTGAAACCTCTTATCGGCCTTTTGACGTCCACTGCAAGAACTTTTATTCAAGACGGAGTGACGACAGAATTTGCAACGCAAATTTTGGGGACCACTTTGGATAACGGTCGAATTTACGCACAACTTCTTACTAAATCTTCCTTGGTACTTTACAATAAACCTTCAAACGTAGAAGATGCCTTTATAGTTCAGCCAACTCGTATACATTCGGCTTTCGATGGTCAGTGGAATGTTAAGCAAGATTTAGGAATTATTGATCCAGACAAATTTGTTATTAAAAATACTGATTACATTGCTCCCAGCAGCAAGATGGAAATAGTTTATGCTAGTAAACCTGCTCAGGATAACTTAAAATTTTGGAATCCTCCTAGCTCACCTGAAAGTCAAATTGATAATCAAATTGTAGAAGAGCCTACTGGTCGAAGAGTACAAGCATATAATGAGATTCCGAAATATGAGGCATATAACTATTTAGATGGTCCAGCTCTTGAAGCCGATAAAAACTTTGTTGTTCAACCTTCTGTTTTAGATATTAATAATGTTAACACTCTGCATCGACAAAGTAAAGCTTATGCACCAATTCCTGATACCGTTAAGTCAGAATCCTCTGCGCTAGCTGACAAATTTAATGACTCGAATGTTGTTAAGGTAAAACCAAATTATGATTTACCGACCTTTACTATTAAGAACGAGTTTTCACCGATATTTTATTATATTGATAATGTTGAATCACATCGTTCTCCTCAACAATCATCACAGCAAACTAAACTCCCTAAAAAGTTGTTTGGGCAAAAAAGTGAGCCACGGCCTAAAAAAACATTTACATATGCTGGTTTTGCAGATTTCACAACAGTTGTTGGTGACACGGTCATTATCTTTACCCCAAACACTGAAACAGTTCGACCCCAAAATCCAAACGAAGTTAATGTTTTTCCTTCTGCTAAGCCTGTAGATAAACTTGCTACAAAAGTTACTTTTCTCTCTGCTGATATACCAATGGCCACTTCTACCTATAAAGCTCATGAAGTGGCTTTAGCATCTGAAACACCTTTAGAGGATGAAGTTACGGATAAAATTACAGAAAATGATGAAGTGAAATCTGTATATAACACTGATGACAGAATTCCAGATTCTGTGAGTGTGCAATACAATAACGGGTTTGATTTTAACGTTGATGTTATACAGCCATCAGAGCCTGCATTTACCACTACTGAAAGTACTCGTGTAACAGAAGAATTAGAAGTTAGTATCAAAGAGTATAAATCAGAAGCAACTGAACCATTGACAACATTAATGCCATCTTCAACGCTTATAGAAACACCTTCTGATTATCCTATTACTGAAAGTAATAAAGGTCAGATTTCTACGGATTCCGAAGAAGAGACTGAAAACACAGCAGCAGAGGTAACAGAGAAAATAGAAGAAGATGAAGAAGAAGAACAAGAAGAAGATAATGCCCAAGGTGATGAACCTGAAATTTTAACGACTACCGAAAGTGGACACAGTGAGGAATCTTTTGAAGATATTGAAACTACTACTGAAAGTCAATATGAAAAATATAATGAAGATTTGATATGTACTAATGGCTTTGAAACCCAATCTACTATGACTACAGAATATAAAACATTGACTTACTTAACTACTTATTTCATTCCATTGGAAAGCACTGAAACGACAACTTCAATTAAATCAGACGTGGTTATTGAAAATAATGTCGGATATCTTACAAATGTCGTTTGTAGAACTAACATTAATATCGAGCCAACTGTCGTTGTATCCGTTGAAGTCAATGAGTCTCATCGCGAAATTTTAGATTTACCAGAAATGCTTTCTGAAAGTGGAACAATTCTTCCTCCACATACTGAAACGACCACTGATAATCCCGCCAAGACTACTGCTTCCCTCCAAGGGAACACAGTAGCAGAATTATCAGCTCTCGGTCAAGAAGATAAACTATCTAACATTCAGTCTGACGAAACACCATCAACTGAAGATCATCAACCTGCAACCGCAACAACAGAACGTATATCAACGAGCCGTAGTCACGTTGAAGTAACTGTTAGTACTGAACATACGCCAACCGAATCACTTATGTCAGAAGAAGAAGATGAAGATGTAAAAGATCATGAAAATGAGATTGATCTCATTTATAAGACTCTTTATACAACTTACACATATTTTACAACATTTTTCGGAGACCAAACATCTAGCGTGGCTAGCCACAAATCAGTTATTACTAACATTTTAACTTCAACTGTAGATTTATCACAACTTGATCCATCATTACTTGGTGCATTTAATGAAGATGAAATAGCACCAACCAACGTTGGAATTGGTCGACCCACAGAAACATTTGCCATTAATAGTATCATAGATTTGGTAAAGAACAAAGACGTTATTGAATCAGTGGAGATAGCTGATAATTATAATTCTCAAACCCCAACTCCATCATTAGGTGACGATATTATTGCTAGTATCAAACCGGATGCAGTGAAAACATATTTTACTACTTATACGTTCTTCACAACCATATATGTAGGCTCAGATGCTAATGTGTGTAGTAGAAGTGAAGTTTATACTAACTACGTAGGTCCGGATGAACTCATTCCTACAAAGAGTAATCCTTTGGTTGCAGAAAACACCAGAGCTCAGTTTGATTTTAGAAATTGCAAGCAGATAAAGAGAGAATCACCAGAAAAGCCAGAAGAAAATTCCTCTGTAGAAAGTACAGTTTCTGTTGAAGAAAATAAAGATCAGTCTAATGACGACAAAAAAGACGCATTAACTCCAACTCCTATAGAAGTTGACATGCTATTTAGTGTAGAGTCAAACCCTTTAGTTTCAGAAAATTCTTACGTTACTGACGTAAAATCATCGTCATCAAAGGGTGAAACGAAATATATAGATAACAATAACATACTAGATGATCAAATTAGCTCTGAAAGTAATATAGACGAAATTCTACCTTCTCCTACACTTTTATTACAAACAAGTTATACTACTTTTACCTACTTTACTACAATGTACATTGGTAAAGATTCCAGTAAAGTTAAAAGTAGATTAGAAACTATTACAAACGTCGTCACTGAAACAATAACCCCAAAATCAGAACCTGAAGAAGAAAACAATTTGCCTATTACTTACTACACAACATTTACTTATTGGACTACTTTATACAAAGACAAGTCAACAACAATTACTAGCCGGGAAGAAATAGTTTCTAACATTGTTACTCCTTCAGTACAAACAATTCCAACAGTTAGTCCCATTGATACTACCCCAATTGATATCGAAAGCGTTCTTCCACAAAAGGAACTAGAGGTTCAATTAAAGCCTTCATTAATTGATGACGGTTTAGAGCAAGATGACGGTAAAGCAACATTTTATACAACTTATACTTACTTCACAACGTTTTATGCCGGTAACTCATCGCAAATTCGAAGTAGCTTAGAGACTGTGACTAATATTGTTGATAATACAAAAGTAGTTGAAGATAACCAATTGGGTCGAAAAGTGCCCCTTGGAGCAGTTGATAAAAATTTGATTCAGGATAAAGGTGAAAAACCTTATATTGAACCGTCTGTGGTAAAGGAAGCAATCACACCAACCAAGATTCCTGATGTTTCTGGTATGGGTTCTACAGTTTTATTGGGTACATATATTGATAATTTATTTGCTGAAGTAAAACCTGAAGAACCTAGTACATCAGCTGCAGACTCAGGGAAAAAAATATTATACTCCCAAGTTGCTGTTATATCTGGGGATTCTACAGTAGTAACAAATGATAATAAAACACTTGTTGATGATTCTTCTACATCAACTACTACTACTTCAACTACAACAACTACAGAAAATTCTATTATAAGTCCTACACCAGAAGTAATTGAAAGTTCTGTAGCAGAACCAGAAGTTACAACGGAATCGAAATTTGAATCAGAAGAAAATGACGATGAAACGAATCCTAGAAAGAGAGGTCGTCTCACATTCACTACGAAAAAACCTTCATTTACTCCTGTTATTATACCTTTCCAGTCACGAAATAGGCCAACATTTAGCCCAAAACGCATTCCTTTGTTAAGTAGTGCAACTACAATAACACGACCTGATTTTACACCTACTATAACCGCTACTCCAACACTGAAATCGGTTAGACCATCTGGAGGCTTTGGGAGCGGTAGAAAACAGCCTGCTTCTCCTAGCTCCTCGAGTGCCGGTCGTAGATTTGCTGGTCGTGGAAGTTCTTCTATAATACCTTCCGGAAATATTCCTTCTGCATCAAGGTCTGGTGGTGGTTTCGTAAGAGGTAGTATTCAGCCTACATCTAGAAGAAGTGGATTTAGATCAAGTTCTGTACGAAGTAACAGTTTGGACTATGCGAGCAGATCAGCGGCTCCAAGAATAAGGCCAACAGCTTCATCTAGATTAAGGGGTAGTAGACAATCATCATCTATTCTGTATCCACCTGCCGAACAGAATGAATTTGAAACATCAGCGACATTACAAGAGGAAAATGCTACGGAGCCCCTAGGAGAGGATGCTACAGAATTTCCTACAAAGGCGACAAACAACCCATTATTTAGGTTCAGAAGGCCACCAGCAGCTAGACAGCCAGGGACAGCTATAACTCCGCGATCTACAACACCATCGGCTAGGAGAAATGTGGCACCTCGCGGACGTGTAACAACGACGACTCGAAGAACTACAACACGTTCAACTTCAAATCCGTTACTGTCATTAAGAAGACAAAGACCCAATGCTCTGTTCCCCAGAAGAAATCTATTTAGGCAGCCTGAACCTGAACCTGAGCAAGAACTCAATGAAGATGATCTTAAAGAAGAAAGTGAAGAACTGCTAGACGAAGAAGAAGAATTTGAAGTGGACAACGATTACGATTCGTCGGATAGGAAGGAACAGCAAGTTCCTTCACCCACTACTCAACCTCCTAAAAAAAATATAGTACAAATTAGACCATTTGCATTCAAACGACGTACCAAACGTCAAGTAGATTATGGCAACAGAAAATTTACAAACTTCCGCAGACCTGGTACAAAACCAGCTAGTACACGCCGTCCTGATCCTGAACCGGAAACTGAGCCTCCAGCACCTTCCACTCCAAAACAGAGACCTGGAAGACCTGGAACCCGAAAATTAGGTAACACGCGTGGAAATGCCAGAACTACTACCGATGTAGCACCGAAATCGTCTGGCAGGCAACCGTTTATTATTCGTGGTGCAAGTAGTTCTAAAACTACAACAACATCTGCGCCAGCTTACCGACGAAATAAGCCTAGACCTTCGTCGCGAACTACTACTATTTCTTCACGGCCCAAAGCTCCCCGTCTAATAAATAAAAGTTCACAATCAGATAGAACCAGATCCAGTTCATCTCGTTCAACAGGAAGATCACGGGCGAGGACAACCACAAGTAGAGCATCCAGTAGACAGAGAAACTCTTTTGAAAATTTGAGTGGGGAAAGATACAACAGTTATAACAACATATTAAATGACGGAAAAATCACCATAACTCATCAATTACCTATAGAAGTTACAATTCCAGTTGTTAATGGAAAAATAACCGAGTATAAAAACGTTTTGACGGCTAAACCTAGCATTGAGACATTGTTATTAAATCAAGTGTCAACGTCAATTGGACCTCTTGGTAATCAACAATTAGTACTTGCTTCCGAATCTACGGAATTAGGTGAAAATGGTGTCACTAAGGTGACGAAGTTTGTTTTGCATGATACACCAACTACTACAGTAATTTTTACTCCTACAACGATACGTGGCCGTAAAACTTCTTACTCGCACATACTCCCTAGTACTGTTTATAATGTAGAAGCCGTAGTTCAGACTGTTTCCCCAGAGTTGAACGCGAATGTTCCGTTAGCCAATTTGTTACTTTCCCAACTCTTACTTGGAAATCAGCAGCCTGCAATAAATCCTTTACTTGCTTTACAAGGGCAAGGATTATTACCTCAGCAACCTGTGGTACAAACGCCAGTAACTGAGTACAAAACTAGAACTACTACTTACGTCACTACAGTTACCGATGCTAGAGAGACAGTTTTACCTATAACCTTTAAAGGCAAAGCAATTTTGACTACTATAGTGGATCCGACTACAAATGTAATTACAGCCACGGAATATATCACAGATACTGTTGTTACTACTCCTACAGTTTTGGCGCAACAACCACAGTTCAACTCATTGCTCCTTCCTTTACTACTTCAGCAGCAGCAACAACAACAACAAGCTTTGTCCTTACAAACTACTAATCCATTACTAGGACTTGCTCAACCAGATTCAAATTTTAATCCAAACAATTTATTGCCAAATAATAATTTGAATAATGATATCTATAGTAACAGTCCTAAGCCTAATATATTATCAGACTTTGATAGTAATGAAGACTTTTCGGAAGATATTCCTGATAGCGAAGAAGATTTACCTCCTCCTCCACCACCACCAACGCGAGGTAGAAACAGGCAGAAAGTGGCTAAGGCATCCCCACCACAGCCACCTAAACATACAAGTGTAGTCACTATATACGTGTCCGGTAGGCATCCTGGAGAGTTTAGTACAGTTTTGTCCACTGTTGTAACAGATGACACACAAACCGTCAGAAAACGTGAAGCTATTTACTACGAAGATGTTAAAATATTACCATCGATACTGCCGACTATAGATGAACTTGTTGGTTCTCAGGCTGACAATGCTTTAGAAAATTCTGTATCTTTTGATACAAATAAATATTTTACGAGTTCTCAAGATGACTCTCAGGTCGAAACTCAAAGTTTAGAGAGTATAGTAGGTAGTTTAAGTGATCACATAAGATATGATGCATCACCGACATATATTGTAAAATTGGAAAGGCCATCAGCAATCAGACACAACGATCCAAATTCAGTGGATGATGTCTCATGAAACCGAAACAACTTTTTAGGTGTATAAAGTAAAATAAAGAATTAGTTATTTATTATACAATGTATCATAGTAAGTTAAGTACGAATAGTGCCTTATAGATTTAGCGATTCTAGTAGTAAGAATAAAAATACTCTTTAGACACGACTTGGTGTACTTGTATGTTATTTTAATTTGTAAGATCACCAAAAATGTGTTTCTTATGTTACCAGACTTGAATTGTACAATAATGGAAATTTTACTTCGTAGGTATCGTACTATATTTTTATTCACTGCCCAAGGAAAACATGTGAAGTTATGGGAGTTGAATTTAATTATAGTTATTTTGTGTAATACTTGTATTTCTTTTGCTTGCAACTGTAAATTGCGGATTACGACTTTAACTGATAAATAATAAAAAATAACAATTACTTGTTGTTTAATTTCAGTCATTTTATTATTTAATCCCTTCATTCAAACGTTGTACTATTATTAATATTCTAGTTATAAATTCATTAATAATAATATAATATAGAAATATTTTTATATTTAAGGAGCCAAAAGCCTCTTTATCAAACTCCTATTACTGATAAAATTTTCTTCTTATTGTTTATTGTTTCTTGGTTTACTAATTTTAATGGACGTTATTATTTAAAATATTCAAATCACTTAACAAATAAATAAAATGACTTTGACTGACGTTACCAAAATACCTTGACTAAACGTTGTATTACTTTGTATTGATGACTTGTTTGTTACGCAACATGACTTGGAAACGACTTCAAGAATCCCAAGTTCCAATCAACCATGGATGGTTCCAACCCTACTCCCGCGTCTTCCAACTTGTAAAGGTGAGTTTGAGATTTTTACTTGTAGATTTATTTAGAATGGTGAATGAAATGCTTCTAATTACAGAACCATATTGCTAATTAATATTTATAAAAAAATCGTACCTAATCGTTTTTCTTAATTTTTTTTATTGGCATTGTTTCTAATATCACAAGCATCATGTTCTTTGCATCTATCTGTTTTTGAACAATAGTAGTGACGAAATGCACAGAATAACCATTGATGTAATTTAGAAGCAGACAAATTATAGCGAAAAGTACGTGTTATTTTAAAATTAGCTACTGATCTTCTTCACCATCGTATTAGTTAAAAAAATAAAAAGTTTTAAGAGTTTATAACATAGTTTGGCTGCTTCTTTAATTACAGTAGTTAAAATTTATATTTAGCGTAGTTAACTACACCAAGACCGATGATTACTTCAAAGAAAATGAAAAAAGTTTCTTCTTTGTATAAATTCAGTGCATAATAAACAAAAGAAAATTATCAAACGACGACCCTGTAGCCTAGTTGGTAGCGACCTTGCCTGCGAAGCGAGGGGTCCCGGGTTCGATTCCCGGCCCGGGCAGATATTTATGTGACAGATAAATATTTGTACTCGGGTCATGGGTGTGATTGTAATGTGTTATTATGTGTCATGCATGCCACCTGCGACACAGGTAATAACCTACTACGGGGTTATGAGTGTGTTAGCATTTATCAAAATACATATAAAATACATACATGAATATATTAAAATCAGTAGGTTTCATTATTTTAAGTCGGGTAAATAAAGAGAAAATCTTTAAATCTTCATTGAAGTTTAATTACGTCTGTCTCATAATAAATATGAAACAATATTACATAATTACTATTCTAATATAGAATTACTAACTATTGCACATATTATTTTAAGTAGATGTAGTGATTGCTATAAATCTATATATGAGTATGCCTACGTATGCAGAGAGTTAGAGGTAAGTTGATTATTGTATTTGCTGATAGTAGAAGGGCTTTCTCTCAGAATGAAATGATTGTTTTATTAAAACTTAAATTTAAAAATAATTGCCATTATTTGTACATGTAATGAAAAGAATAGATCCATTTAATGATAATAATAAATTGTAGTTTTCATCTTCATAGATAATTGTTAATTTTTTTTTCGACATCAGTACAAAAACAAAATTTTTGTACGTAATCTTTAAAAAAAAGTAAAAAACCATTTTAAATACATTTTCAGGTTTTAATACAAATTCAATTGTATATGATAATACTCCTTGGAGACCTGGAAGAGTTATAGAAGAACATGAGTCTGAAGATGATGAGAGGAAACTTAAAAATCTAGCTACGAGAATAATGTCTAACGGTGTTGAAGTTTTGGTAAAAGACAAAAGTGCGGATGGAAAACAGGAACAGGTATGTCATATTATTATATTATGAGGATGCAAAGTTATTAAATTTTTTTATTGTTAGATGTTTGATATGTCAATAACGATTATTAGTAAGTCAACATCAAAGGGAAATTGGTGGAGAAAACATCATTTTTGTGTTTACGCGCTCTTATTTTTGCTTTCTTATATATTTGCTTTTATTTTCTCAGCGAACACTTAAGCTAATGCACATTACTTCACTGAAACCATCGCACTATCAAGCGAGCTCGCCATCACCACCAAAAAAATCAATGCTATCATCCGCTGTCGCAACTGTTGTAAATCATCAGCAAATGAGCACCATGTTTCCATTACAACAACTCATGAGACATAATTACATCATCAAGACATGTATGACCACATTCACATATTTGACAACAGTAGTTCAGAATAAACGGAGTGCTGTTTCGACATTTGAAACTATTGTATCTGTTATAACAACCGAATCGTTAACAAATCTTTACGCTACTGATGTTATACCTAATTTGAATCCTACGAAAGTAAGATTTTATTGTATTTGGAACCTGTCCAGTCAACTTACCCTGGGTTCCAAAGGTTTCATATTTAGTACTTGTAAATATTATCCTTTAGATTTACTACACCACCCACACATTGTCATAAAACGCCATAATACCTTAGTCCACCTTTTGTATCATTAATTGTATGAGCGTTAATCGTGCATAAATAAATATCCATAACAAAAGTTCAAGTAAAATGTTTTCCCTTAACTACCTACCTACCTACCTACCTACACTTAATATTGTTTTATATTACATAAAATTTTATTTTTATTTAAAATTTAATTTCGTCATTTTATAATTTTCAGACAAAATTTATGGAGGTCAAAACTATTCAACCATCTGCTCACAGCAATATATTTGCTAGCAGTATACCTAAAATAGATAAAAGAATAGATACTCATGAAGACGATATTTATGATATTATACAGCCATCAGAAGTAAGTCAAGCCCCTTGTACAACAAAATCATGTTCATGTAGCCATACAAAAACGGAAGACTTAAAAACTACATATATTCAGAACTCGTCAACAGCTACAGATAAATATAGTATGATAACTACCAAGTATGGTGCATCAAATCCTAAGCCTACCAACAAAGAACCTTTTAATATAAAAACACAGTATCATCCTTATGATTACGAAAATATCTCACATGTGACTCCCACAGACAAAGTAGTTGAAAAATATACCGAAGTTATAAATGATTACTCAGATGAAAAGGATGTTAATTCAGTGGAACAAAGTGAATTGTTGACTAATGAAGAAGCTCCTTCACCTTTAAAAAATAATAAAATAGTAAACAACAAAGTACCTGAGAGACATAAATTTGACAAAGTTCAAAAACCAAACAAAAATAAGCTTGTAGTAGCCGAGCTACTTAAACTTGGATCTTTGGGCATAAAAGGATTGTCTCAATTAGCACCAGTACTAGAGAAAATGACTGGTGGTTTTATAAAAAGACAAGAAAGTGAAAAAATCTCGTCAACGACTCCAAAAACAGAGATTACTTTGACGCCATATCATGTTAATAAAAGAGTGGACAGTGATATCGAATCAAAACAAAGTAACTTCCCAATATACATACCTGTCGATGAATTAGAAACATCTGAATCTCAAATAGCTTATACAAATGCAACGTTGCATCAAAATATTGCGTGGGCTGCAGAATATAAGCAGCCAAAAGCTCACATTGTGCTGCCTAAAATAGTTCATGAAAGTCCTCTTGTAAATGGTGGAATACCAATTAGCCCTGGAGAAATCATACGGGCTAATTCCGATGTAATTGTGGGAAAACCGGCTGTTGGAGGACCACTTACCTTAGCAGCAAGTGGCATTAAATTGCAAAACCCTGTTAATCCTCCAATTGACAGTTTAATGGCAAATGATGAACAATACATTGTTAAAGAAAATCCTCCTAGGAATACTCAATCTTTAGTTGATTTTAAAGAAGATGATTCATTTGATTTAAGGCCACCTAATTTACCTAACGTGAAACCAAAACCATTGAGGACTTTATCCAGGCCAGGATTTGGACAGCCTATTTTAGCAACAAATAGCAAAATCCCTACTCACGTAACTGCATTCCATAACACGAACGATAACCTAATGAAAACAGAGAAGATGAAAAATATTAATATAGGTAATCATGGTAGACCGTTATTTTTGGATTACATACCCTCTTTGGTTAAGCCTTCAAACAGTATACCAATAGCACATCATGTTGATTTTCGGCCATCTAGAGACGAAGATTCTAGTAATGAGGAGATAGCTGACAATAGCCCTAGTTCTTCTGAAATAGTTGATTTACGAATACGAACTGATGGCGAGTTTGCATTGACTTCTAATACAGAACCCGTAAATAAGCCATTCTTGGTAGATATACAGCCATCAAAAGTTGCAAATGTATTAATTCCGCATGGAAGTACTACAGCTCTTGTTTTTGCCGGATCATCTGAACCTCACAAAACTGGTGACTATGTTGATGATCCATTACCTTACCCTGAACCAGGTTATTTTGGTAGTTTTAGTATAGATGCACCTCAAATGACTAATGTTCATAATGTGGCCCCGAACAACAAAAATAATTTTATTCTGAAGCCCAACACTCAAGTTCCTACACATAATTTGTTACCACCTTTCAAAGATGCAGCAATTAGAAATGACGTAAAAACAAAATGGAATAACAACAGTAAGAGACCAATAGAACTGAATAAAATACCACCTCCTACCAGTCATCAAACAACCCATGTTCAAGTAGGCCCCCAAATAGCATTATACCACCCTGATATTTACAAAGGTGATTTCTATAAATATAACAAAAACCCTAGCAAGTTAGTTTCTGGTGGCATATACAAAGATGGAAAAGAAATAATAGATAAAGAGTATGAAAATTATTTAGCTGTACCACCTCCACCACCACCGAAGAGACAATTCCATCCAGAAAACCAGAAAAATAATGATAATAGCAAACCATATAACCAGCGACCAATAATTCATACAAAACCGATTCAAGATATGAAAGTGTTTTTGAATGTGGAACATACAATACCAAATAATGTGCATGAAGAACAAATGCCACCAAAGATTACCTCAGAAATTTATTTTGCTTCACAAATGCCTAGCACCAAACCAACATCTACTTACACAGTTCAGATGCCACAATCACCCACGGCATTTTCGTATAATAAAGGTATTGAAACTGAGTCTTACAATAATATTAACCATTACCAAAACTCATTTTCTGTGGTTTCGTCTCCAGATTTTGGTAACAAAACAATTAATAACTTCACGAACAAAGATAACACTTATAGTGTAACATTAAATACTGCTACAAACGTAGCAAGCAATGGTGATCAGGGACAAGTAATTGGCTCAAGCTTAGCAGTACCAGTAACTTCTTATACACAAAGTGAAGTAGTAAATGCTAACATTCCAATTGGAACAAATTTTGCCATTACCGTGGAAGATGATTCAGAAAAATATGACAGTTACAATATAGTTGGAAATAAAAATCCAACAATTATTTATAAGGACCATACTCAGGTTCCAGTTAAAATTGAAAACAACGAATGGAATAAAACAACAAATGTGAGAAATACTTCCAACATTGAACAAGAACATTACAGTTTAATTAAAGGGTATGATTCAAATAAGTATAAAAAACAAGTAATTTCATCATCACCAATTATGCAGCCATCAGTAAATAGTCATGCTAATTTCCCAATGATACACGATCAAAAACCTGATGGGAACCAATTAGATGTCAAACCAATTATAGAATATGTAAATGATGTAAAATTAGGTGACCTAAAAAGACCAGCTAAACTTATACCGAACATACCAATTAATTCTCATGGATGGTACTCAAGTGTGTTGAGTGAAAATAATTTAAAGAATATAAATAATATTAAAGTGGAAGCAACAACAAGAAAGATAATTCCATTGACTTATGATTATAACAAAGAAGATGTTGTAAAGTTTGGTGAGAAAGTTAGTAATGTTGGTAAACCTCCAACTGGATTTTGGGATAAAGCTGTAACACCAGTAGTAAATAACTTTAATATTGGCAAACCGTTTACAAAAACTAAAGAAAAAACAAACAAAACTGTTTCGAGTGAAGCACATAATATTGTGATTCGACCAAACTACATTAACTTCGACGTGGAACAACCAGCATATGATATACCAATAAGAGATAATAGTGATGAAACTACAACGGTTAAAATAACTAAATCTAAAAATGATAATGTTAAACCTGTATATGAAAATTCTGAAGAGATATATGATGGCAGTGATGAAATTACAAATGAAGGTGAAATTGATGGTGAAATAAGTTCTGAATCAATGAAAATTCCAATTATCAGTGTTTCAAGTGATAAATACACAAGTAAAATACCTTCGCGTCCTGACGAAACATTTACACCACCTAAGAATGCTGCTGATTCTGAAAAAAGTGCAAATCAAAGTACTCATTCTTTTGATTCTGGTACACAAACAGAAAAACCATTTAGTTCGTACAATAAAACAACTTTCCAATCAAATTCAATAAAACCCATTTACGAAGATAGCTCATATATGAAACCTAGGCCATTTTCCATAAATACTCTACCTCTAGACCATCAATTACAACAACCTCATTGGCAGATTAATCATATGATGGAAAATTCAACGAATATTTCATACGAAGAAAACTTAGATTTAAATATAGGCGAAGAAATGAGTTCTTCGACCAACTCAAAACATCCAGTTCCAGCTGTCTCAAAAGTAACAGCCACAAATTACGATGATAAGTATAAAAAACCACAAAGAAAAATTGTTCCTGTTTATGCCAATAACACTCGTACAGCAAATGAAACGAATATTATAACGTCTATTGTACACATAAATGATAAAAAGCCACTGATTCTTGAAATTCCTGAAAAATCAACTCTTCCTACATTTACTATTGTTGGTAATTCAGACGTAAGTGAACCTTCCAGCGAAATTATAGACTTGTCCCCTCCGCCACCTACGTTAGATTACAACTTCAAACCATCCACAAATGATGAATTGATTATGGGTATGAGTCCTCCACCTCCTCAGGTACCTTCAATTATACGTCTTCCTACGAGAACGGTCCAAACTCCAAGACCTATTGTACCAATTCGCACACCACCTCCATATAGAACTTTGCCTCCACGAACTTTTCCCCCGAGACTAACGACACAGCGTCCTTTGAGAAAACCGATCATCTCGGATGAAGTTTCAACCTACAGGCCAACATTTGATATAATAAATAAAATAAAGAGACCCACTTTCAATCGCGATCAACCATCATCACAATTATTGCCACCACCAATGGAAATGCCATCTAAGGTTATAAGTCCTGTTGTAGACGTATCTCCTACAAGGATGTCACTGTCTAACGTAGTTTTTCCAACTCCTATTTCAACTGGATGGCTCACTTCATCCGGGTTTGACTTCTCGTCAAGTTTTAATTTTGCATCTACATCTGTTTACCACCAAGAATCAGAATCATCTAAATCTCCAGTTTCATATGAAACGGTTTATCCTGAAACATCATTAGAAAATACTTATGAAAATATTAATATGACTTCAACTGAGACTTTCAATGATGTGAGAACAGAGAAACCGTTTGAAGAACAAGTTAAATTTAATAAAGAAATTGTTGAAATACCGACCAAAGTTACCCCTCTTAAAGACCAAAAGGAAAGCAGTTCAGCACTGGATTCAGCACAGTTATCAAGTCATGAAGAAATAACTAGTGATAAAAATAAAGTGATTCCACTCAGCAATAAGAATAGAACTCGCAAGCCATATCCAATTCGAAATGAAGATAGGAAACCTAGCACAAGTAAATTTAAATTACCTGCAAAACCTACACCTGTAATTAAACCCAGTAAAACATTACCTCGCCCTGAAATATCATCAAGATTGACATCAATAAAGAAAATAATAAGACCGATACCGACAAGAACACCGCTTCATCCTATAAATATCATTGAAAGCTCCGAATCCCCGATAGAAGAAGACTTCATCAAACCCACTGAGGTGTTGACACAGAGTGAGATCCCTACAATATTACATCCAGAAATTTCATCCGTTGTAGAGAAGACCGTGACCTCAACTTTGACTATCAAATATTTAGAAAAGACAACTCCTGTTGTACCATCTATACATCATGCTGGAAATGAAGTAAAGATTTTTGATGAAATACAACCAACTAAAACTGAATTTAAAACTACCATTGTTACTCATACTAAAACACTCTCTGAACCACCGAAAACAGTTTCAAGTATTGGATACGTCAATTTAACTCATACATTAACTGTGACACACACAGAAACTAGTTTAATTAGTAAATCAGAAGGAGCAGTCACAGAAACATTAGTTTTAACAAATACACAAACATCCACAATCGTTGACGTGGTAACCGAAATATATACCCAAGTGCAACCTACAACTATTGTAGAAACTGTAACTAAACATATACCCATACCTCAAGTTGAACCAAGTGTAGTTCAGGAAGAATCAACAAAAACAATTGCTGCTCTTGACGATATATCAATGTCGTCAGAAGAAGTTGATAACTTTATAATAAAGGATACCGAGACAACGGAAAATATACAGAAAATTGAAACTGATAGTGATAATGACAATGATACTTTCTTTGTGGTTATGAACAAATCTCAAAATGGTGGAAAGTCTCCGCCAATTAATACTGACATTGAAACTGGAGACTATGACGGAATAACAAGGAACGAGCAAGTGAATAGCAATGGAGTATCACAAGTACTATTTGGTGAAATTTTACTAGCTGGGACACCTTATTTGGAAACAACAAATGTAATCAGCCCAACAGGTAATTCTAAATAGATTAAATAATATTTTGTTGATTACTGAGTATTTACTACATGGTGTTATGTTTAAGGTGTAGGTTACGGGAAGGAGTGTCAACCAGATTGCAAAGCTTCAAGAAACGAACGTTGTCAGAGAATAGATGGAATTATGAAATGCGTTTGCCGTCCAGGATTTGCGAGAATGTTCCCAGACAGGCCTTGCAAACGTAAGTATTATGTTATTTTTCTGTGGTTGTAGCAAAATGTGACAGAATAATTTGAATTTTTATTGAATATTGCAGCTACATATACATACTCAGTGAAACTAGCCCTCGGATCGCAAGGTAACGAGCGCCTTCAGTTTCATGAAAGTTTATCGGACAATTCTAGTAAAGAGTACAATGCATTGGCCATGGCTACCCATGAAGGAATCAACAGAATGGTTATGCAATCGGACCTCAGAGATGTTTATCATGGTGTACATATTACTGGGTTCCAACCTATCGAGATGACAACAAGCAGTGGAGATATATATCAAGGAGTTATGAATGATTTCTACGTACAGGTGAGCATTATTAGAATTGTTCATAATAATATCATGTAATCCAGTATACTAAATAATATTACCATACTTTTTGTAAAAACCCGCAAAGTGCGTGTCAGCCCAATGGAGGGTTCCGTAGTTGTAAGTTTATAGACCATTACTTATTAACCACTTTCTTTTTCTTTTAAATTCATCATAATAATATGATAATTCCGTGAATATCTTCGTCTTCGCAGACCCATAATATTTGTGAAAAACATTTTCAACGATACACCACAGAAAAAAAATTATCCTCACTTTATATGTAGGGCAGATACCCTGAATTTTTTTAAAGATTTAATCCTACAAATTCTTAGTTATCGTTCAGTATCCTTGCCATATTGCAGCTTTCTAGCACTAAGGATCTCTGCTCATACTGTGAACGGATGGACGGACGGACATGGCAAAATTACAAGATTTCCGTTTTGACTACGGAACCCTAAAAATATCGCTGCTTATTTGAAAAAAATTGAGCAAAACAAATAATTCTTATTTAGAAAAATTTTACCGCACCCATCTTTTTAAATTTTTTTCTTAAAATAAATAATATTTTCCAGCTCTCTGATAACGCACATGAGAACCGTCTTAAGGAAGTTATAGAAAAATACTTAAGGAATAACAACTTCAGTCTTGGAGGCACAGATGTTCACGCCGCTGGTGAATTGGTAGAGAAACTAGATGTCAGTGGTAAGTAAAATAATACAAATACGTAACACGATACGGTAAATCTATACGCATATTTTTGTACCTTTCCATGTACCGTCATCACTACGACACACTACATTACTAGCAAAGTGAAATATTAAATTATTATCTAGTTAATTTATGTCAACCACACCACACGCCGCTTCTAACCTGGCTTCAATTTCCCAAAGTAATGTATTATTAAAAAGTCCAACGTTTCGAGGTGTTGGTATTACGAAAGGTACCCTGTTTCCCGAGCTTTGTAATATCGATATAATGTACCGATCAACCGATGTGCATTATTATTATATCAATCTTATCTTGCTTTACAGATTTCGACGAATGTATTAGTGGTCAGTTCCACGACTGCTCAGAACATTCCCAGTGCTTCAACCTACGTGGCACCTACACTTGCAGCTGCTTGGAGGGCTACGCAGACCTCAGCGTCAACCCCATGTACCCTGGCAGGATTTGTTCTGGTATGATCATTGGGTTCTATAGAATTAGGTTTCATTGATTGAGAAAATGTTAGCTGAAATAGCAAAATATCTAATCGAACTATATATAAATTGTATCGCGTATGGCGTAGCTAATGCAATGTAAAAAAAAAGTTAACTTTTATGCGTTAAAGTCGCCTTCATTCGAAGGGAATCTCTGCTTTTTCTTCTTCTCTGTGACAAGGATCATCACAGAAGGAAATAGATGAATAGTATAAACGGTAAAACGAAACGGTTGTAACTTGTATGTTACTCGTATATGCGATCTCATTGAATATAATAGTATTAAGATTCAGGTTTTACAATTTTTGTTTATTTATCTTCATGTGCATCCAACAAATAAACAAACAAATTTCAAGATATTTTATGTCTGGGAATCTAATCCCAAATGCTGAACGCAACAAAAAAAAATACGTTTTAATACTAAAAACGTATAAAACTGTTATTTCCAGCTGAGCCAGTCGGCTGCGAACGCTGCAACTACCACGGCTCCTGCTACTCGCGCGACGACCACCGTGTGCTGTGCGAGTGCTTCCAGTGGTACGCCGGAAGCACCTGTCACATTAACCTCAAAGGTGGGCTTAGACTTAAATTAAATAATTTCTGGATTATTGTAACATTTTTTAAGAAAGCTGTTTACGATTGAGTTCGGATGACGTTGATTTAAAATTATGTTAGTGTTGATATTTTATATTATTGTGTAATTTATTGTGAAATACAACAATAAATTTAACAAGCAGTAACGAAAGGCTGTTAGATAAATAAATAGAAAGCTGAGGTCTATTACAGCAGACGTATGCTCTCATTAAAGACATGTTTGAACAAGTAAATCTTTAGGGTCTCAGTGGACACTGTTGTACGTTGCCTTGCCTTGATTTCTGTGTCCTCTACACATCTTTGTATAAAAAATGTTAAATGTCATCTTTATCTATATCTCTATGACTCCTCAGGTGTTTTGCATGTCTATAGGCGATGGTGACCACTTACCATCAGGTGGCCCGTCTGCTCTTTTGTCAGCCACTTTGACTATAAAAAACCCCGCTTTTACCAGCTGCAACAGGTCAAGGCTTGATGGTTGAAGTAAACTTCATAAACATACTTCGGTTGTCCATGTTTCAGTGGTGTTGATATCACTGGTAGTGCTGGGAGCTCTCCTCATGGTAGTGCTGGCCGTGTGCGCCGTGGTGGCGTGCTCCAAGCGTCCGCGCCCGCCGCCGCGCTCCATCGTCGCCTGCATCCAGGGCATGCCCAGCTTACACCAGGTTAATATGTACAATTTCATTCCCAAATAAGTTCTAGCACTATAGCACTTCAGCACGACGTATTTATGAGGATTTTTGACCAACTTTTAAATTTAGACCATCGTTTATATGCTATGGAGGTATAACAATGTGTCAGACATTATAAAGTTCCATGAAAATAATTTTATTTTACCATACAAAGTCTCTCCTCATCAGAAGTATCTGCCTTTCTATTAGGTAATAAAAACCTATCATCTTTTATAAGTTTGTGATTATGAGTGCCGAATGATTTAAATCTTGAAACAGCGTACCTAACACGAACTAACGATGCAGTGATTGTAATAAATCCTGAACATATTCCAGGGAGGCATGCCGAAGCAGCGGACGGACCGCCGCGCTCTGATCAGCGAGCGGAACGAGACCGGCGACTCCTCCAGTCTGCAGAATGCCTCTCTTCCTTACATGCCGTCCAAGGTAATTTGCTTTTTTTCATAATTTAGTTCTATCTCTGAATAAGTGTGAGGCAAAAGGATTTAGTAGACTTTTAGACATGACCATGAACATCCTTCTAGTTTGATGTGATAAATAATGTTTCTTGCGGGTTTTTATTGAATAATTTCCTCGCAGTCTTTAACGATCATTTGATCACAACGACTAAAACGGAGGCGATTAGTAAGTACTAAGGATAAAAATAACTTATAAATTATTTTTATTTTACATGTTCGTTAAGTATTTACGACATAATATTTCGTTATTTGGAATGATAGCAGTTTTTATTTTTTACACTGTAGTGTTATATTGAGTAATCGAGTTTTAGATTCTAATCGATATAACTAATTTAAAAATATTTTAAAATTATATAAATAAGCAATAAACCCACATAAAAAATTCCATTAAAAATTTCTACATTATATAAATTCATTGTAAGTCCATCCATCCATCCATCCATCAGCCCTTTGGGGTCCACTGCTGGACATAGGCCTCCCCTAATCTACGCCACTCAGACCGGTCCTGAGCCTTCTGAATCCAGTGGATACCCGCTGTCTTCTTCAGGTCGTCGGTCCATTCATTGTAAGTGTTTTTTTAATAGGGCTGGCAATAGAAGCATAGGAGAAAAAATGTAATAACTCAATGTAAAAATCTATTATTTTTAATAATAATTCCAGCGATCGTCCAGCGGTAAGAAGTGCGCTATATCTGACCCCCCCGCGCACGCGCCGCCCCCTCCCCCCGCGCCGCAGGTCATGATCCCCCGCGCCAGGCTCCACCCGCATCACTCTGACAGGTACGTCGACAGTTGCCGGAGACACTGATATACTTTTTTATTGATTCTATTAGAACAGTGGTAAATCTTCCTCGTAGAATGAACGTCTTATATCATAATACTGTGGAGTAGTGTACTCTACTACACTACTCCATAATACTAATTGGATGTTCAGCTAGGTACAACAGTAACAACATGGTTGCAGATGACCTCAAGGATGAATGGACGCCATTTAACCCGATGTTATATATTTCTATGATTATACTACAAAAATAACTAAGAAAATAATTGAGCGTTTACATATTTCCAGTCGAGACAACCTGGCCAGGAAGAGGAGCTTGGAGCTCAGCAACGAAGCCAAGTTGATCAGCTACCTGGAGTCCGGCGCCGCCGCCGCCAGCTCGGAGGTAATATTACTAACATCAAATTGAATATTGAGCTATGTTTTGCACTTTCTCCAAACATTTTGGTTCTGTAATTTGATAGGGTATAAAGGATTATTTGTATAAAGGGACTTAAGAGAGTGAAAGTATCACGTGTAATCCCACGTACATCGCGAGGGTCGAGGTCTTCTATTTCGCATTTGCGACGATTCGCTTTTTGGAAAATGATCGCATACTGCTTGAGTTGACTCCCTAATATGTTCTACTAGAACTCTTGTCACAGCAAACCGTGCAAAGGTACTTTTGTGCTCCGCGAAAAAAGCATCTCGTTTGTGCACGTCATAATAAATTAGCTCAGCTCAGAGTATTCTCCAAGTTAATTGCATGATAAAGATGTGTCGTTTGTCCACTAACCTTACAACATCTAAATGTAAAAACCTTTGATCACTTAAAAGATTGATATTTATTTTTGTTTCAGATGAGAAGAAAACACAGCATCGAATCATCTTACAGCATTAACAAAGACCGGCATAACAAACAAGGCAAGTGTTTTTATTCCAACATTTGAATTGTTTTCTAACTTTAACTTTATGTAAAGGCCAGTTGATATAATGATAATATTATTATAATGATCATAGTTATGATCATTATATTTAGAAGTTAGCGAACATTCTAATTTTCTTTAACGAACTTTTAAACTATTACTTTGAACTTCATAATTATAAATAATAATATCAATTACTGCTTATTAAGTCAATTTGATGTATTTAATATAATGGACCTGTTCTGTATTGCGTTTTGGATACTATTATGATTTTCTCAAAGAAATGTATGGAAATATCTTGTAAATTTGTCAGGGGCGCTAGTGTCAGCAGGATTCAAGGTATCCACCACCATCAGACCCGACGAGGCCCTGGCCAAGGGCGACCGGGACGACCGGGACGACCGGGACGACTGCTCGTCTGTCAACAAGACAGATCTGGAAGCCGAGCTGTCGCGCTTCGATACGCTTCGGAAGTCCTATAGGTATTGTTGATGAGATCAGGTAATGTCACAATATTGAAGAATATTCTCTTATCCAGGAAGGAGAATATATGAAACGTTGGTAAATGACAAGCTTATATCAGTGAGTTAACTTATTTAACTGGATCACGATTCAATTTCCGCACTAATCTCACAGTGATAACTATTCCAAAAGTTCTTTTGAAATTTCAGCCAAGAAGATATGTCTGAATGGACGGATGCAGAGAGGCGACTCGGAGAGCTGTAAGTCTTAAAATATTCGTGTTGCTTTTGACATTAAGGCGCGGTGTGATCTCAATATTCACAAAACTGCGTTCTTTTGGTGCTCAAAAAATACAAAGCATAGAAAAAGGTCTAAAGAAAAATGTTAACCAAATAGAATATTAAATAGTTGTTTAATATTTCCAATAAAAAATCGTAATTGGCGACATTCTCTGTATTTTCAGCGGGAACAACATATTTTTTTTTTGAGAACATAATAGGTATATGGTTTTATTAAAACTTAAACCGGACAGATATTGAATGTAGTGTGTACCTATATTCTGAATTATCTAAGGAAAACCCTCAAATTAAATGTTTATTTGCAATCTAGTTACATTGTTAGCAAAAATATGCTTTGCAATTTTGAACCCTATTCAGCGTCACGTAAATGTAACATTAGATTAGCGCAGATATGCGGTTGTGTGAGTGAAATCAACGTCTTTAAATCGTAGTCATACCGCGCCTTAATGTTGTCTATTGGCGAGGAAGACCACCCGCCATCAGTTAGCTCGTCTGCTCATTTCTTGTCATTAAAGAAAATAATAATGTTTGTTCTCGGCTATCCGAATTGCTACCGTATGGTAGGGATGTTTGTACTTCGCTTACCGACTAGGTATGGCTACTGTATGATAAGGAACCGTTGAAGATTTAGATAACCATAGGACCTACATAAAACTTACCCAAATTAAATTGTTTACCCAGCACCCTGTCGGAGGCGCGCTCGGTGGGCGGCACGCTGCCGGCCAGCACGGGGCGCGCCGCCTCCTCCACCAGGCTCACCTCGCATCAGGTACTATACTATTGTATAATTATATTAATGGCATATATTGACATGATATTTGACGACCTGTGTGGGGCGATGGTCACCATGCCGGATCGCCGCGTCGAGGGTCCTGCGTTCGATTCCCAGTGACGCAGAAATTTGAATGATGACTTTGAATTTCTGTTCGCGGTCTGGGTGTGAATGTCCTTGTCTAGTGTGTTGTCCATGGCATCCACGACACAAAGACTCCTAGTGTGGGGCTATGAGTGTGAAGCGTTATTTATTTATATTTATTTATTTAGTATGTAGACGATGTAATGTAGCTCGCATAATCATACATTACGAAATTTAACTTATCTATATCGCACTGTGTTTAGAAATTAAAAAAAAAAACTATAACCATGGCCCTAACCCTGGAAAAACAAATCTACTTAAAAATAATATTTATGATATCACTACACAGTACACAGTAATCTAAGAGCTTTCTGAATTCATAATGCTCTAAGATACAAAGATCAAGTTGATCGTCATTCATTTGTTTTAAATACGTACACACGTATGATGAAACTAAGTTCTAATTTGCGTGTGCATACATTGGATAAAAGTTAATTCAATTACGTACAAAAAGACAATTCAGTATCAAAATCATCAAACTGCGACTTAAAGAAATTTAGTGGAACCGTGTATTTTCATATAACATAATATAAATATAGGGGAGGGGGGCCCAAAAGGCCTGCGCGTTTTTTGAAAAATGGAAATATTATTGAGAGTGCCCGCTTAGGGCCCCCTTCCTCTAACTGTATAGTCTGTATAATACAATGTATTATAAACATTACTGTTCATAGAACTTTTCTTTTCGATCCCATACTAATGGTACGCCCCCCCCCCCCCCCAGGAGGCAAACACGATGGCTGAGCGCGACCTGGGCTCCACCTTCCTCCTGCCGCACGTGCACCTCTATAGACCCGACCTTGTATGTATCCAGCACCTTACTGTTACACTCGCACGATCACTTCACTGTATACCTATTAGTTATTATGTAATTACAATTTATTTGTATTTATTTGCACTTTTAAGTTTCAATTTTAGGAAAAGAGAGAAATAACAGCGGCTTGTAGCGATAACCCACGTATCAAAAGAGGATAAATAACGAAAAGATCAACAGGTTACATTGCAGGTTACAGGCTCAATAAATTTTGAGTTCGTCTTAGACGACTAAAACCAACGAATTATAATATTATGAATTAAAAGGATAATATTAACCTGCAGCATTATTGAATCTGTTATAAACACCGCCGATTAGCAACATTTTAGTTGAATAGTTGTATGTTTTTTTAACGTACTAGACTAATTTATTTATATAATTATTTCGGTGAGGTGAGGGTAAATTAAGAGTTCATTATTTTTGTATTTATAAATATTAGATATCCCTTTTTAATCCACATTTCCTTCTCTATGAAGAAAAATATTAATAATAACGTATAAATTTGTGAGTTTAATAATGTCAGACTTATGTTTTATACTTTCTTTATTTCTGTTGTATTATTTTCTACTACTCGTACTCTGTGATTGTTGTAATAATAACATTCTTCTTCTCTTACAGACCAGTGACGTGTCCGAATTCGATTCGCTGTGAGCGGCGCTAAGTTAAGCTAAGGATTTATTATAAAGAGAAGTTCATGGTGGTTTTGGCAAATCCAATGTATTGATTTGTGTTCGAAGTTTAGAATGACTGTTTTAAAATATCTACAGATATTTTGGATTCCAGGAAGACATATCTTTACATTCGTGTAATTAGACTCAGTCCTAAAGAATTCTTAACTTTGTAGCATCTTTCACCACCAAAGTAAAGACTTATTTATTTACCTATTTATTCTTAGTTTCTAATAATAAAAAAATATTCTCGTTATTTTTCTCCCGAGACACAAATTGTTTATGAGTATGTTTATAATAAAAGCTAACAGTTTTCATAATAAACATATCTTGTTACTGCCATAATATATGTAAGCATAATATTCGTAGGTTTAAGATTATAATTGAAAATGATTTGAATGGGAAATCGGAAACTTTTACTTTCTTTATAAATAAATCGATTTCTTGTTTGAATTGTTTTCGTGTGGTATAAGTGATAATAATCAAGTTTGTGCAACGATAAGTGCCAAGAAAAATGTATGATTATATAAACGAAAGATTAAAATTACAGTGATATAGAAAAAAATGATTAAAACCATAATTTTAATTTATGATATTTCATACAACGAATGATTAGTAGTGTTAAAATTGTATGAGCAATTTAAAAGAAAAACTAAGGAGTAAGTTGTACTATTTGGAAAACCTGTTAATTTTTAATTGTGATTGTCATAAGGTATTTTTGTCTTTAGTGTAAATTATTTATTAAATTATTTTTTTACGTTTTATCTTTGCAAATTAAATTTTATTATTGAAACTTACTTTGTTTTTTTACTGTTCTTTAAGTTTAATGAGTGACATCCGCCAGTCGCCACGCGGACAACACGCCATTACCGATGTGGTACCTTCAGTTGATTGAATCGATTGTGTTGTTGATTCAATTCAAACAATAAGGTAGTACTAGCCAGGAAGGCTTCACGGAAAGATAATAATAAATCTTTAATTCAGGCAACGAGGCCTATAACATAACATCTTACAGACTAACATAAATACAACAAAAACAGACTTAAAACTAATTTACTTATTCCCGAAGTGAGACGCGCTTCCGGTGACTCCCGGTGGTCGCCAACGTCCACGGAACTTTCGTAAGACGACCCCCTTCGCCACAGCTTCTCCTTCAGGAAATCCGACAGGAGCTCGGTCGGAACACGCACAACAAAAGAGTAGAAGTTCACTGCGTTGCGCGAGTCCAACTCTTCAACCTTTCAACCAGTAATAAATTTATTGAGTTAATAATAATATTGATAATACAATCCTTAAGTAAAGCTTTACGATCAAATGAACCAGCTTTTGTAGCCTATTACGGCACCCTACAGTGACAGCATGAGATTAGGGCCAGTATTTTTAGCCGCTCCAATACGGCTAAAACTTAATCACAAACATACGTTGATTGAGTCGAGATTGCAAAATTGAATGCAAGGCAATTGAGGGTTCTTAAGATCGCGGTTCAGAGTACTGAAGCCGCATTATTATTACTGTATTTTCTCTAAGACTAGTTTAATTTGCGTTAATTCGTGGTTTCCTAATGGACTAACCACGTATGCATTGGCACAACAAATAATTTTTAAAGTAAAACTTGTTCAGGCGAGACTTGAAAGTAACTTAGATTATTTTTCGGACGAAAATAATGCTCTGTACTTTATCGTCTGTTAACGCAGTTTCCGCTATTTAAAAATTAAAACAAAACCATAAATAAAATTGAAGTACAGATACATAATTCTATTAAGATTACATTGCATCTGTGACATGTCTATAGATTAAATAAGTATCACGGGGGTTTTTTTACACAAATAAGTTAATGCTTGACCTCAATCCCACCTGGTCAAACGAAGACATCCACGTCATGGGCAGGCGGGAACGCCGACGATGGCGAGTCATTCCAGTTCTTGGTGGTACGTATAACGAATGACAGGCAAACCGCGTCATTCACGACAAAAGGATGAACATCCGCCGTGCGTCGTGTCGTTCGATGGAGAAATGGGAATGGGTGAACTATTTCAAACAATACCTGTGTACATTCTCCGAAATGTGCCCTGTAGAAAACCGAGAGGCAGGCTACTCTGCCCCTGTGCTCGAGGCTTTGCAGATTAGTCTCAATCAATTCTGGGTTGACCTTGTTGGCAGTTTACTTACACATTTAGGTTCTTTGTTCTTCATATCGCAAGTTCTCGTGTCATGTGTACCGGAGCAGTATCCGCAATTTTGCTCAGTATCAGAACAGTCGCGACCCTAGTGGTCAAATCCCATACATTTGAGACACTGCTTCAGGTTTGGAGATTGGTCAACAGCGGTAGGTTGATAGCCAAATCTGACTTTTTTATCCTTAACAGCAGACCATACTTTAGGATCGACGTCAATTTTGATGCTAGCAAGCAAATCAGTGCGACCTTTAATTCTACGAATAATTTTTGAATCTTTGGTTTCTTTCTCTGTTCCATCGATAAGTCTGAATTTTGGTTTACTATCGCTTCCATTATTTTACTGTCGCTTAGCTCGTAACAGGTATAATCACTTGTTAATTTGAGAAGGGGTCTTTTGAGTATTGGTTCTATTGCAGTTAGTTGAAGGTTGCTGTTTTTGGTATCCTGATTTATGAGGTATCCTGGATTTTTAGCCTATCTGATTGTGAGTCACAACTGAAAAACCCTTTGATTTTTAGTCATTCTCACCTTATTGACTTCCACTCCAAGATCAATGAAGTCAATTTTTTGTTTAACCGTTTTAAGTACTTCCTAGCCCGAAACTCGTGAGTCCACTGACTCGATTACCAATGGATAGTTTGGCCGTTGAAGCATGTCTCCTTAAGAGAGTTTCGATAATGGACGTGGTGCAGTAGGGCCTTTAGCATGGTCTGAGTCTGCATGATTATGGGCGGATGAGTGGGTACATAGTATTTCTTTTCGTAAGGTGGTAATTTGATTTTTAATTTCAGAAATGTCCATGGCATTCAGAGGCTCCGGAAAATTGCACATTATTGATTCTGGCTATTTCTATTTTTAATCTCTTATGTGTGTTTTCTTCCCTGTTCTTCTACATGTCGGATATCATAAAATGGAACGCCGAGTCGGGTCAGGCTTGGGTGTATTCGGATTTTGAAGATGGCAAGACTATGCAAATTGTCTACTGTCATTTAGACACGGGGTGATGGGATAACCGAGGAGAGCTATCGACTTGCCGGCCAACAACAGACACTTCGGAGACAGACTTCGAGCTGAGCACACGTCTACAGAAGAACGTCAACAACGTCCCGCATCGGGGGAGTCTTGACTCACGTGACGAGCCTGCCCAGGCACCGCGCTGGAGGGCACCGGTGCGTTCTACACAGAGATCCCGGAGCCCTCCGTAGCGCTGAGGATGGTGCCCGATGGGTTTTAGTAGGTATTCCAGCAGTAGGCCGGCGAATCCCACACTCCATGCGTAAAGGCATTTCCCATCGATAAAAAAGTTTACGTTAGGTTACGTTATGTTACGTAAGGAATTTCGTCCGGTATCGTCGTTGCAAGCAGACGTGTATTTTGTTAACTTAAAACACTTACGATCATAATAAACTAAATATAGTACTTAAACAAAAGTGTTTAAGATCTATTTTACTTAAAGCAATCAAGTGGCAATATTGCGTTTCCTACCTGTTCTATTGAAGTGACACAGTCGAAACGGAGCTATTAAAGTGCACGCCGTCTCGTTTCCTCTTATAAGAACCTCTCAACTTGCCTTACTTACGTGCGTCAACCATTTGTTCCTCGTGGAGATAAGAAGATAAGGATGAGCACTATAGGAACATCGCGCAGCGGAAAACTCATAAGCGGTAACGGGAGCGACTCTTCGCCTGACCTTAGAAGCATTCATTTGGAAAAAGATAGCTTTGTGTCACGAAGAAAAAAGAAGCAACCTGAGTTTGACGCCACTCTTCACCAAGATATGTTAAATTTTCGAAAAGAGATGCGTACCTGTTTTAACGAATTTTCTCAAACGCTTAATCAAAATATTGAAAAGCTATGCACCGAATTTATCGAAATTAAAGCTGAACTGGCCAGTATTAAAAGCATGTCGGAATCAATAATACAGGAAAACATAAACATTAAGGCGGAATTGAAAACTGTAAAGACACAAAATAAAGAACTTGAACAGAAAATTCAGACTTTCGAAAGTAAACTTCAAAGCCTAACGACCATCGAACCTAGTACGCAGCAAACATTACCTGCACGATCATTTGAAAATCTTGCCGCCGAACTCCATGACCGCACCCTTAGATCGAAGAATATTGTGATTGTGGGTATCCCGGAATCTTTTTCTACGGACATAACAAAAACTCAAGAACACGACGAACATGAAGTGATGAATATTATTCGTACTATTTATTCGGAATGTCCATTACCGCTAAAGATGTACCGACTGGGTAAACGGCAAACAGACAAAACTAGACCTCTTAAAGTGTGTTTTGAATCCGATACTACAGTGAAATACCTGTTTCGGAACAAATCAAAATTAAAGCATGCAAATTTTCGTATTTACGCCGACCGAACACTATTACAAAAACAACACATCGATGACCTTCGTAAAGAATTAAGTACACGTGAAGAAAATGGGGAATGTGATTTAAAAATTAAGTATATTAAGGGGATACCGAAAATTATAAAATGCAATTCAAAAAACTCTCAAAATTAAGTACACAATCGAATAATTTAATACATGATGATATTGTTACCTACCAATTAGCTAAAAATTATCAAGATATACATACTAGCACTTCATCTCTTAAATGTTTTTATGCGAACGTTCGAAGCATACAGACATCGGGCAAGCGTGAAGAACTCCTCTGCATATTAAAATGTATTCCTGCCACCATCCATATAATATTGTTAACGGAAACATGGTTGTCAACGGAAAATGAAGCACAATCTGTACAGTTACCGAACTATACACATGTCTATAGTCTTCGGACTGATAGTACGGGAGGCGGTGTGTCTATATTTATTCTCAACTCATTTAGTTTTGAAATAACAGATACTGTTTATAGTGACCGGAACAACTACCTCTGGATATACATAAATAAATTAGCATTAAACATAGGGTTGATATACAAACCTCCAGATACGAATGTGAATAGATTCCTAGAAGTATTTTCTACATTTATAGAACAAAGAAAACGATGTGTTGTATTTGGCGATTTCAACATAAATATATTATGTAAGGACAGTCGATCTAAAGAGTATCTAAACTGTTTAAAGGAGTCTGGATATAAATTATTAAACAAATGTAATGAAGAGCACTGCACACGAGAAACAAGTACTACAAAAACAATTTTAGACCATGTTTCCTGTAACATACAAACGCACTCGTTCCATTTTAGTCTAATTGATTCCAGTATGTCGGATCACAAGCAAATTTATTTTGAAATAAAAAAGCGAATAAGAACACCAAAGATAAATAAACAATACCAATCTATAAATTACGTTGCTTTACACAAAAGTATTTCACAAGCGAAATACTGTAATGAAGAACATGACTACATTTTATTAGAAAAATTTATTCAGGATAAACTAAAACAAAATAAAATAATTAAATTTAAGACTCAAAATGAACCGCAAGAAGACTGGATTAATCAAGAAGTTATCAGGAAAATTAATAGCAGAAATGAAGTATGGAAGAATTATAAAAAAAATCCGAATAACGAAAAACTCCTAGAACAATTTACAGACGAGAAAAATAGCGTAAAAGAAATGATTAAAGAATTAAGAAAAAAATACTTTCATAATGCTTTTTTGAATTGCAAAAAGAAACCGAAGAAAATGTGGAGTCTAATTTTTAGCTTAGCAAATAACAAAATTGAGAAAAATTACTCACCTTCAAAATTAATTGTTAACTCCGTAGCTATAACTGATTGTACTGAAATTTGTGAAACCTTTAACAACTTCTTTTCGTCTATTGGTTTACTTTTAGCTAACAAAACTACTGTACAGCCACAATCTACTACAATAAACAATAACACAGACCATAACACACTAACACATAACACCAAAATATACCATAAACTTAGTCGATTTAAACCATGCACATTAAATGAAATAAATAAAATAATAGATAATCTTGACACTAACACTAGTTCAGGCATAGACGAAATCAACACGAAATCGCTTAAATGTATAAAAGATCTGATATGTAATAACTTAGTATCTTGCATAAATAAATGTTTGGAGGACGGCGTATTTCCAAACAGTCTCAAAATTGCTAAGGTTAGTCCTATATACAAATCAGGCTCTAACACAGACCCAGGCAATTACAGACCTATCTCCGTCCTGCCAGTGATGTCAAAAATTTTTGAAAAGGTTATTTACACACGTATGTATGAACATCTAAGCAACATTGACTATTTGTGTACCACACAATACGGATTTAGACCAAAATCAAGTACCCTATCAGCAGCCATAGACTTAATCACTAAAATCAAAGAAACCATTGACAATAAACAAATAGCACTCGGTATATTTATTGACCTTAAAAAAGCTTTTGATACGGTATCTCATAAACTACTTCTTAGCAAACTAAAACAGCTGTTTTCTGATAAAGCATTCAACATTTTACAATCTTACCTTCATAATCGATTTCAACTTGTCAAAATAGGGGACTGTCAGAGTCAACTTGCTGAGCTTACATTTGGTGTACCGCAAGGATCGATTCTCGGTCCGTTGTTGTTTCTCATCCATATTAATGATATAGGTAAACTAGACCTTTTGGGCAATATCACGCTATATGCAGATGATACTTGCTTATTCTATTATGGTAGTAATGTTCAAGAAATTTTTACAAACGCTCAAAAAGACCTTAGCACCATAAATGAATGGTTCACGCAAAACCTCTTAACTATAAACACCAATAAGACATCTTACATGATATTTGCCGCAAAGAATAAAAAGATTGACACATTAGTTCCACTTGTTATTAATAATGCCACGCTGCGAAAGTCAAATGAAGAAAAATATTTAGGAATAATACTGGACAGTAAACTTACTTGGAAACCTCACATTACTAAAATTCGAAACAAACTATTATCTCTTTTGTATTGTGTAAGAAACCTCTCCAAATGCATACCACCAGAAACACGTCTATTAATATATAACGCATTAGTAAAACCACACCTGGAATATTTGATTGAAATATGGGGTTGTGCTGCTAAAACAAATTTATTACCACTACAAAGAGCACAGAACAAATTAGTTAAAGTTCTATTCAAATTGGATTACTTAACACCCACAAGAGATCTATATAAAATTACGAAACTTTTAAATATCCACCAAACCTACATATACAATACATGCATACTAGTTAGAAAAATTCTCGATAGAACAATACACACACAATTACAATTTCAGGTCAGAGTACCAAGTAAGTTTACCAAGAGACGTAAAAACACAAATCTACTTAAACTACAAACACCGAGAACATCATACGGCAAAAGGAACATTAAATACGAAGGAGCTAAAATGTACAATGACTTACCTGAATCCGTAACTAAGACGAAATATATCACTAAGTTTAAAAAATTACTAAAAGATCATATTATCATCTCAAAAAAAATGTACCAATAACATGATTTCTAAAAACATAAATAAATAGGAAAAAACCATGCATGTATAAAATAAATAACATAGTAAAAAAATAAATAACATTAAATATAGGTAATTTAACTAAAATCAATTCAACAATTTTCTACCTTACATAAAATACATAATTATGGTCAGTAAAAAAGAAATAAAAAAAATATATAAAAAAAAAAACAATAAAAAATTAAATACTTATTACTATATTACAAACTATCTATGTATATGTATAAATATAAACTAAACTATCTAGGGCTTGCACACTAAAAACTATCTAGTAACTAAATTTATAAATTCACACAGGGACAAAGCACACACACGCACAGACACAAGCAAACACACACACGCCACAGACAAACACACACAGACACAGCCACGCGCACACACACAGACACAGCCACGCGCACGCACGCACACACACACACACACACACACACACACACACACACACACACACACACACACACACACACACACACACACACACACACACAAGAACACGAACACACGATTGCATACCGGACACAAACCATTACTTTGTTTAGTACTTAAGTTTCTCATTTTAAGTGATGTAAATCTTATGAGAAATAAAGATTCTTTAAACCGAAGGTTACGTTAGGTTACGTAAGGTTACGGTTAGGTTAGGTAAGGTTAGGCTAGGTTTTTTTGTTATACCTGTCCGGGCGTTATACTGGCCCGGCCCGCGAGCTACAATAAAACACCCCCTGACATAGCTCGTCAGGGACCTTGGTTACTTTATAAATATAGCAAACCGTGTATCTAAAGTACCGTTTAGAGCATCCCGCGGTCGCTTGCGGACACGTTACGCAGAGTAACGTTTGTTGTAATTTACTCTGTGACGGCAAGCAACAGTGCACGTATGTTATCTGTATCTAGTGGTTCGTAATTTGATTTTTTTTTGTAATGACATGAAAAAAGACTGATTGGATTTTATTAATTTTAAATATAAATAAAATATAATTAACCAAAACAACAATCACCTTTTTTCATTGTTATTACAAATCAATTTTAAATTATGAATCATTCTCAGAGACAGATAACATACGCGCACTGTCGCTTGCCGTCACAGAGTATATTACAATAAACGTTACTCTGCGTAACGTGTCGGCAAGCGACCGCGGGATGCTCTAGACGGTTGTTTAGACACGCAGTTTGCTATTATACTAATAAGTCATCCGAATATGCAAGTAACGTTACATCTTTTAATGCAGAGCAGGATTATTTCAGACAATGGTGTACAATTTGTGTCCGCAGTTATGCGCCAGTGTATGGTGGTTTGGGGCATCATACAAAATCTCATACCTTTAAAAAACCGCGACTTAAAAGCCATGCTCGCACAACTCGTGGAAGATGATCACACTTCATGGCCAAAGAAGTTGCCGGTGATTCGTTTCGCGCTAAATAGCGCAAAATGTCGCACTACAGGGAAGTCACCAGCCTATTTATCCTTCGGCAGAGAAATGAGATCACCCACAGAGGTCGTTCACGACCTTCGTGCCATATTCGTGCCATGCCACGTTAGGTTAGGTTAGGTTAGGTTAGGTTAGGTTAGGTTCCCCCCCGGGGGCCGCCACCTTGTCGTGGTGGGGGGGCTTGCGTGTCCCGATGATCTCCAAGGCTATACCGTACAGGGTTTCCCATAACGGACAGGCTTGGAGGGAGGGGCCAGACCAAGAGCGGCTCAGAGTCGGTGTCTCTCCGTAGTGCGGATGAGACCATGGGGTGGGGTCTCTCCACGTGTCCCTCTGATTTAGCAGAGGGCACTGTGGATGGGACCAGGGTGGGATAAACTCTTGAGGTTTACCCACCCTAACGCAGGGGCGACGGGCTGTCGGTCGCGAGACTGGCAGCATGGCTTAGGCCACCGTCGGCCAACTCGCTCCCTGACCCGTAGGCGTCAGGGGTGAGGGCCGCCACTTCGGTGGGGGCCGCGAGGAAGAAAACCTCAATAAAAAATTACCCCAATCCTAAGTTTTGGCTTCGACGATGGGATGTATGGTTGGGGGGTACCCAATCCCGAGAGGCAGGGGATCTCACCCCGTTCAAAAAAAGAAAAACCATGGCTAGTTCTCACAATACGAATAATTGTCCCCAGGAGGGTCCCGGCTCAGCCGGGGAATCCCTCCTCACGTCTTCGGACGTGAGCTGCCCTTCGTACTCTGGGGTGGGCAAGAACAGCCTCGTAGGCCAGCAATCCGCTGGTCTCCGTAAACACAACCTTGGCAATCGCACAACGGACATCGATAAGCTTAATGACGCGGAACCAGGAAGAGCGACGAGAGGGCGGACGCTAAAGGCACGCGCATCTTGCCGACGGCCAGCTACGCCACTTTTCGTGACAGATGAGGACGACTCGGACTGTTCCCTCATGTCAGCTGCCTCGGGACAGTCTAAGGCCACATCCGTGATGTCAGCTGCCTCGGAACATTCCAAGGCCACATCAATAGGCTCGCGAAAGCGAGCCCAACGAGATAGTGGCAGCGAGGGTGAACGGCCAAAAAGGAAAACAACAAAACCCCAAGGAGACGAGGAGGAGTTCCTAGAACCCCTCACTCCAATTTCAAATTTGAGGGCTAAGGCGAGCCTTCCCTCAGCGGAAGTTCTCGGGAAGGAGATGGCTGAGCAACCCACGGGTGACCTGGGTTCTCGTGTCATGGAGAACCTCGAGCTCATCGAAGGTGTTGCGGACCGATCAAAAAATATCAAGGGTAATATGGTGCGCAGCCTGCGATTGGCGGTCCGCCACATACAGGCTGCAACAACTGAGCTGGTGCTGCGGAGCTCCACGGCACATCTGGAGCAGGAGAATGCTCAGCTCCGAGCCCAAATTGCTGAGCTTAACAAAAAATTGGAGACCATAACGAGTGAGGTGAGTCGTCTCCGCAAGGAATCCGCAAAGGGAACCGAAACTGCGCTGGCGACTCCATCTAGCGGCGGAGCCACCCCCAAACGCACCGAGGACTCACTCTTCGAGAAACTGGGGGCCATGATGGATAGGAAGTTGGCCGCCTTTAAAGCGGAACTTTTTCCGGGCCGAGCGGTGAGGCCTCCATTGGGGCAGAAGACCGCTACCTCCACGCCCCTGCAGAGCAGAGAGGGCCCTGAGAGGAGAAACACCAAGGAGGCTGCCCCTTGTCCACCCGCGTTGCAAGTAACAGCGGCGCAGGAGCTGCCAGCACCGACTTGGAGCACGGTGGTAGGCCGCAGGACGGGAGCAAGGCAACGGAGAGCAGCACGGGTGGAAGTGACCCATGACGGTCCTGCCCAGAGAACGGGGCCTGTCGGAGAGCTGGCGGAGGCCCAAAGGGCTGAAAAGGGGAGGAAAAGGGGTAAGGTCCCCAAGAGCAAGAAGAAGAAAAAGGGACGGCTACCTAGGGTGCCACGGTCTGAGGCCGTCACAATCACCATACCAGCGGAGGCTTCGGTGACCTACGCCCAGGCTATGAAAACAGCGAAGCAGCGTGTCGACTTGGCAGAACTCGGAATTTCCGAGCTCAAACAGAAGAGGGCCCTGAATGGAGGCCTTCTACTCCAAGTCGACGGAGAAGAGAGCGCTGTTAAGGCCAACTCACTGGCCGCTAAACTTGGGGAGGCGCTCCAGGACCTTGGAGTAAAGGTCACGCGACCGTTTAAAACGGGAGAGGCCAGAGTGATGGACCTAGACGATTCCGTCACCCAAGAGGACGTCGCCAAAGCCATTGCGGAAGCCGGTGGGTGTCCCATTGACAACGTCAAGGTGGGCAACATCCACAGACGGCCCACCAGCCTGGGAACGGCCTGGGTGCGATGTCCTCTGACGGTCATCCATCACCTGGCCAAGGAGAAGAGAGTACGAGTGGGCTGGGTGTCAGCAAGGGTCGAGATACTCAGTGCTCGACCCCTGCAGTGCTTCCGCTGCCTAGAGCTGGGGCATGCGAGGCACCAATGCTCGAGCGCCAGGGACAGGAGTGCACTCTGCTACGCATGCGGTGAGCCTGGCCACAGGGCAAGTGAGTGCCAAGCGCAGGCACCTAAGTGCGTACTGTGCGCCGACAGCGGCCGGCCATCGGACCACCGCATGGGTAGCAAAAAGTGTGCTCCTCCTAAATCCAGGAAGAGCCGAGGAGGAAGCGGAACGGTGGCTTCGGCAGCCGGATCAGCACGGGCGAATGGGCCTGCGACAGCTACTGCTGACGCTTCGTCCCATCGCCCGTCAGAGGAAACGATGGAGCTCGGTAATGGATAGAGCTCCATCGGTCGTGATCATACAGGGTAACCTGAACCACTGCCGTGGGGCACAGGACCTGCTGATGCAGTGTATCGCAGAGGAACGAGCCTCTCTAGCGGTGATGGCAGAACCCTACCGCGTTCCCGGCCATCCTCGATGGTTCGGCGATGCCGCAAACACCGTGGCCGCCTATTGGGGAGGACACAGCGGAGAGCCGCCGTGCCGCGGAATCCTGTCCGAGCGGGGTATAGTTGCAGTCGAATGGGGCCATCTGGCAATCATCGGCTGCTACGTTTCGCCCAACTGCACCCTGGCGGCGTTCGAGGCCTTCCTGGACCGGCTGAGCATCTGCGTAGGTAGATGCCTTCCGCGCCCGGCGTTGGTACTGGGCGACTTTAATGCCCACTCCAGGGCTTGGGGGGACAAGCGGGACAGTGTGAAGGGGGACACACTCCTTGAGTGGTCGGCGGGATTGGACCTCCGCCTCCTAAACAGGGGAGCGGTCAGCACCTGCGTCCGCTGGCAGGGGGAGTCGGTCGTCGATCTCTCGTGGGCGACTCCTTCTGCCGAGCGTCTCGTCTCGGGCTGGAGAGTGGCAGAGGAGCTGGTCACACTCTCGGACCACCGTCACATAATCCTCAATGTTACGCTACACGGTGTCCGAGAGGGCCGCCGGTCGAGCGCTCCTCCACGGCGTTGGGCGGTCAAACGGCTTGACCGTGACAAACTCGTCGCGGCGGCCCACGTCGTGGACTGGTCCAGTCCCGCCGAAAGTGAAATCGAGGGCCCTGAGGTGGAAGCTGCCCGTCTCCGCGAGGACATGGAATCCATCTGTGACACCGCTATGCCGAGAGTCAGAGGGGGAACCAGTAGAGGACCGGCATACTGGTGGTCGCAGACTATCGCGCAACTGCGCGTGGCTTGCCTGTCCTCGCGGAGAAGGTACACACGAGCTCGAAGACGCCGCAGCGCCACTGCGGAGGAAAAGGCGGAGAAATACCGGGAGTATCGCGCCGCGACGATGAGACTGCAACTGGCCATTGCCGACAGCAAGGCCCGTAACTGGCGCGATCTCCTGGATGGTCTGGACAGAGATCCGTGGGGGCGGCCATACAAGATGGTCATGGGCAAATTACGCCCGTGGGCCCCACCCCTCACGGAATCCTTAGATCCCGCCTTCCTGTCCCAGGTGCTGGACACGTTGTTCCCGGAGGCAGAGGAGGACGTCCGCTCCGTACCGGAGGCTCCCTCCGACTGGTCGGATGAATTGGCCGTAACAAAGGCAGAACTGTGCATGGCAGCGAAGGCCTTGGCTGCGCGTAACACCGCTCCAGGGCCCGACGGAATCCCGGGTAAGGCATGGGCAATCGCTCTGCCTATCCTATGGAGAAGGCTTCTGTGCCTCTTTACCAGCTGCCTCAGAAGCGGCCAATACCCTACCGAGTGGAAACTGGCGAGACTGGTGCTCCTACACAAGCGGGGCAAACCACTAGACTCGCCAGCAGCCTACCGGCCAATCTGTCTCCTGGACGACGTGGGCAAGCTCTTCGAGCGAGTGATTGCCAGGCGGATAAACGACCACCTCGGGCGCGATGGTCCCGACTTGTCCCCGAACCAATTTGGGTTCCGTCGACGGCGTTCGACATTGGACGCAGTCCTCCGTGTGCGGGCGCTATCGGAAGAGGCCATATCCCAGGGGAGAGTAGTCCTGGCTGTAAGCCTAGACATTGTAAACGCCTTCAACTCTCTCCCTGGGAAGGCGATAATGGAGGCGCTCGTATACCACGGAGTTCCTCCCTACCTGAGGAATGTGATACGGGCCTACCTTAGCGGTCGTAAGATCTGCTACCCTGGGCGTGATGGCCGTGTCCTGGAGAGAGAGGTCGTGCGCGGGGTTCCACAGGGGTCAGTCTTAGGGCCACTCCTCTGGAACCTCGGGTATGATGCGGTGATGAGGACGACGCTTCCACCTGGTGTGAGCGTCGTCTGTTATGCCGACGACACCCTCGTCCTCTCCGACGGGAAGTCCTTCTCCAGGACGGCGAGGCTGGCCGAGCTCGGGGTGGCACGGGTAGTGGCCGGGGTCCAAAAACTGGGTCTGGCAATAGCGCCAAACAAGACCGAGGCACTATGGCTCCACGGTCTTCGACCCAGAGAGGACCCTCCGAACTCATCGGTGAGGATAGGTGACGTTGACGTTCAGGTTGGCCGTAGCATGACCTACCTGGGGCTGGTGCTGGACAGCCGATGGACCTTCGACGAGCACTTCGATCGTCTCGTCCCCCGGATTCACAAGGTAGCGGGTGCAATGCACAAACTGCTGCCGAATCTCGGGGGACCAAGGGGAGAAGTCCGCCGCCTTTACGCAGGCGTGGTGCGCTCAATGGCGCTTTACGGAGCGCCCGTATGGGCTGGCCGGCTCTCGAGCAACAAGCGACGTGCAGCGAAACTCAACGCTGCGCAGCGCGTAATCTCCATCAGGGTAGCTCGAGGGTACCGGACAATTTCATACGAGGCGGCTGCAGTCCTGGCGCGGTTTCCGCCCCTGGACATTCTGGCGGATATGGACGCAGAGGTCTTTCATAAGACCCGCGACCTCCGCCAGAGGGATGACCCCTACGAGGCGATCGGAGAGCTTCGACGAAGGTCGAAAAGGCGGGCCTTGATGCGCTGGCGTGAGCGATTGGTAGAGCCTCGCAGTGCGCGCCAGCGTATCGTAAGGGCTGTCCTGCCAAACCTCGAGCGCTGGCTTGAGAACAGCGGTAACGTCACCTATCGCCTCACCCAGATACTCACCGGACATGGCTGCTTCGGTGAGTATCTGCATAGGATAGGTAGGGAGGAGACGGCGCAGTGCCACCACTGCGGGCACTTGGAGGATTCCGCGCAGCACACGCTCGAGAACTGCCCTGCATGGGAGTCAGAGCGGCGGATCCTCACGGATACAATTGGGCAAGACCTTTCCCCGGCAGCCGTGGTCGCGGCGATGCTCCGGAGCAAGGAAGCATGGCGAAGCGTCACCTCCTTCTGCGACGCTGTAATTCTCGCGAAGGAGGACGCCGAGCGAAGCCGAGAACGCTCGGATCCCGCTCGGAGGAGGAGCCGCCGCGGCAGACGTCAACAACGTCCCGCGCCGGGGGGGTCTTGACTCCCGTGACGTGCCTGCCCAGGCACCGCGCTGGAGGGCACCGGTGCGTTCTACACAGAGATCCCGGAGCCCTCCGTAGCGCTGAGGATGGCGCCCGATGGGTTTTAGTGGGTATTCCGGCAGTAGGCCGGCGAGTCCCACACTCCGTGCGTAAAAGCATTTCCCATCGTTAAAAAAAAAAAAAAGGTTAGGTTAGGTTAGGTTAGGTTAGGTTAGGTTAGGTTAGGTTAGGTTCCCCCCCGGGGGCCGCCACCTTGTCGTGGTGGGGGGGGGCTTGCGTGTCCCGATGATCTCCAAGGCTATACCGTACAGGGTTTCCCATAACGGACAGGCTTGGAGGGAGGGGCCAGACCAAGAGCGGCTCAGAGTCAGTGTCTCTCCGTAGTGCGGATGAGACCATGGGGTGGGGTCTCTCCACGTGTCCCTCTGATTTAGCAGAGGGCACTGTGGATGGGACCAGGGTGGGATAAACTCTTGAGGTTTACCCACCCTAACGCAGGGGCGACGGGCTGTCGGTCGCGAGACTGAAATTACCCCAATCCTAAGTTTTGGCTTCGACGATGGGATGTATGGTTGGGGGGTACCCAATCCCGAGAGGCAGGGGATCTCACCCCGTTCAAAAAAAGAAAAACCATGGCTAGTTCTCACAATACGAATAATTGTCCCCAGGAGGGTCCCGGCTCAGCCGGGGAATCCCTCCTCACGTCTTCGGACGTGAGCTGCCCTTCGTACTCTGGGGTGGGCAAGAACAGCCTCGTAGGCCAGCAATCCGCTGGTCTCCGTAAACACAACCTTGGCAATCGCACAACGGACATCGATAAGCTTAATGACGCGGAACCAGGAAGAGCGACGAGAGGGCGGACGCTAAAGGCACGCGCATCTTGCCGACGGCCAGCTACGCCACTTTTCGTGACAGATGAGGACGACTCGGACTGTTCCCTCATGTCAGCTGCCTCGGGACAGTCTAAGGCCACATCCGTGATGTCAGCTGCCTCGGAACATTCCAAGGCCACATCAATAGGCTCGCGAAAGCGAGCCCAACGAGATAGTGGCAGCGAGGGTGAACGGCCAAAAAGGAAAACAACAAAACCCCAAGGAGACGAGGAGGAGTTCCTAGAACCCCTCACTCCAATTTCAAATTTGAGGGCTAAGGCGAGCCTTCCCTCAGCGGAAGTTCTCGGGAAGGAGATGGCTGAGCAACCCACGGGTGACCTGGGTTCTCGTGTCATGGAGAACCTCGAGCTCATCGAAGGTGTTGCGGACCGATCAAAAAATATCAAGGGTAATATGGTGCGCAGCCTGCGATTGGCGGTCCGCCACATACAGGCTGCAACAACTGAGCTGGTGCTGCGGAGCTCCACGGCACATCTGGAGCAGGAGAATGCTCAGCTCCGAGCCCAAATTGCTGAGCTTAACAAAAAATTGGAGACCATAACGAGTGAGGTGAGTCGTCTCCGCAAGGAATCCGCAAAGGGAACCGAAACTGCGCTGGCGACTCCATCTAGCGGCGGAGCCACCCCCAAACGCGCCGAGGACTCACTCTTCGAGAAACTGGGGGCCATGATGGATAGGAAGTTGGCCGCCTTTAAAGCGGAACTTTTTCCGGGCCGAGCGGTGAGGCCTCCATTGGGGCAGAAGACCGCTACCTCCACGCCCCTGCAGAGCAGAGAGGGCCCTGAGAGGAGAAACACCAAGGAAGCTGCCCCTTGTCCACCCGCGTTGCAAGTAACAGCGGCGCAGGAGCTGCCAGCACCGACTTGGAGCACGGTGGTAGGCCGCAGGACGGGAGCAAGGCAACGGAGAGCAGCACGGGTGGAAGTGACCCATGACGGTCCTGCCCAGAGAACGGGGCCTGTCGGAGAGCTGGCGGAGGCCCAAAGGGCTGAAAAGGGGAGGAAAAGGGGTAAGGTCCCCAAGAGCAAGAAGAAGAAAAAGGGACGGCTACCTAGGGTGCCACGGTCTGAGGCCGTCACAATCACCATACCAGCGGAGGCTTCGGTGACCTACGCCCAGGCTATGAAAACAGCGAAGCAGCGTGTCGACTTGGCAGAACTCGGAATTTCCGAGCTCAAACAGAAGAGGGCCCTGAATGGAGGCCTTCTACTCCAAGTCGACGGAGAAGAGAGCGCTATTAAGGCCAACTCACTGGCCACTAAACTTGGGGAGGCGCTCCAGGACCTTGGAGTAAAGGTCACGCGACCGTTTAAAACGGGAGAGGCCAGAGTGATGGACCTAGACGATTCCGTCACCCAAGAGGACGTCGCCAAAGCCATTGCGGAAGCCGGTGGGTGTCCCATTGACAACGTCAAGGTGGGCAACATCCACAGACGGTCCACCAGCCTGGGAACGGCCTGGGTGCGATGTCCTCTGACGGTCATCCATCACCTGGCCAAGGAGAAGAGAGTACGAGTGGGCTGGGTGTCAGCAAGGGTCGAGATACTCAGTGCTCGACCCCTGCAGTGCTTCCGCTGCCTAGAGCTGGGGCATGCGAGGCACCAATGCTTGAGCGCCAGGGACAGGAGTGCACTCTGCTACGCATGCGGTGAGCCTGGCCACAGGGCAAGTGAGTGCCAAGCGCAGGCACCTAAGTGCGTACTGTGCGCCGACAGCGGCCGGCCATCGGACCACCGCATGGGTAGCAAAAAGTGTGCTCCTCCTAAATCCAGGAAGAGCCGAGGAGGAAGCGGAACGGTGGCTTCGGCAGCCGGATCAGCACGGGCGAATGGGCCTGCGACAGCTACTGCTGACGCTTCGTCCCATCGCCCGTCAGAGGAAACGATGGAGCTCGGTAATGGATAGAGCTCCATCGGTCGTGATCATACAGGGTAACCTGAACCACTGCCGTGGGGCACAGGACCTGCTGATGCAGTGTATCGCAGAGGAACGAGCCTCTCTAGCGGTGATGGCAGAACCCTACCGCGTTCCCGGCCATCCTCGATGGTTCGGCGATGCCGCAAACACCGTGGCCGCCTATTGGGGAGGACACAGCGGAGAGCCGCCGTGCCGCGGAATCCTGTCCGAGCGGGGTATAGTTGCAGTCGAATGGGGCCATCTGGCAATCATCGGCTGCTACGTTTCGCCCAACTGCACCCTGGCGGCGTTCGAGGCCTTCCTGGACCGGCTGAGCATCTGCGTACGTAGATGCCTTCCGCGCCCGGCGTTGGTACTGGGCGACTTTAATGCCCACTCCAGGGCTTGGGGGGACAAGCGGGACAGTGTGAAGGGGGACACACTCCTTGAGTGGTCGGCGGGATTGGACCTCCGCCTCCTAAACAGGGGAGCGGTCAGCACCTGCGTCCGCTGGCAGGGGGAGTCGGTCGTCGATCTCTCGTGGGCGACTCCTTCTGCCGAGCGTCTCGTCTCGGGCTGGAGAGTGGCAGAGGAGCTGGTCACACTCTCGGACCACCGTCACATAATCCTCAATGTTACGCTACACGGTGTCCGAGAGGGCCGCCGGTCGAGCGCTCCTCCACGGCGTTGGGCGGTCAAACGGCTTGACCGTGACAAACTCGTCGCGGCGGCCCACGTCGTGGACTGGTCCAGTCCCGCCGAAAGTGAAATCGAGGGCCCTGAGGTGGAAGCTGCCCGTCTCCGCGAGGACATGGAATCCATCTGTGACACCGCTATGCCGAGAGTCAGAGGGGGAACCAGTAGAGGACCGGCATACTGGTGGTCGCAGACTATCGCGCAACTGCGCGTGGCTTGCCTGTCCTCGCGGAGAAGGTACACACGAGCTCGAAGACGCCGCAGCGCCACTGCGGAGGAAAAGGCGGAGAAATACCGGGAGTATCGCGCCGCGACGATGAGACTGCAACTGGCCATTGCCGACAGCAAGGCCTGTAACTGGCGCGATCTCCTGGATGGTCTGGACAGAGATCCGTGGGGGCGGCCATACAAGATGGTCATGGGCAAATTACGCCCGTGGGCCCCACCCCTCACGGAATCCTTAGATCCCGCCTTCCTGTCCCAGGTGCTGGACACGCTGTTCCCGGAGGCAGAGGAGGACGTCCGCTCCGTACCGGAGGCTCCCTCCGACTGGTCGGATGAATTGGCCGTAACAGAGGCAGAACTGTGCATGGCAGCGAAGGCCTTGGCTGCGCGTAACACCGCTCCAGGGCCCGACGGAATCCCGGGTAAGGCATGGGCAATCGCTCTGCCTATCCTATGGAGAAGGCTTCTGTGCCTCTTTACCAGCTGCCTCAGAAGCGGCCAATACCCTACCGAGTGGAAACTGGCGAGACTGGTGCTCCTACACAAGCGGGGCAAACCACTAGACTCGCCAGCAGCCTACCGGCCAATCTGTCTCCTGGACGACGTGGGCAAGCTCTTCGAGCGAGTGATTGCCAGGCGGATAAACGACCACCTCGGGCGCGATGGTCCCGACTTGTCCCCGAACCAATTTGGGTTCCGTCGACGGCGTTCGACATTGGACGCAGTCCTCCGTGTGCGGGCGCTATCGGAAGAGGCCATATCCCAGGGGAGAGTAGTCCTGGCTGTAAGCCTAGACATTGTAAACGCCTTCAACTCTCTCCCTGGGAAGGCGATAATGGAGGCGCTCGTATACCACGGAGTTCCTCCCTACCTGAGGAATGTGATACGGGCCTACCTTAGCGGTCGTAAGATCTGCTACCCTGGGCGTGATGGCCGTGTCCTGGAGAGAGAGGTCGTGCGCGGGGTTCCACAGGGGTCAGTCTTAGGGCCACTCCTCTGGAACCTCGGGTATGATGCGGTGATGAGGACGACGCTTCCACCTGGTGTGAGCGTCGTCTGTTATGCCGACGACACCCTCGTCCTCTCCGAAGGGAAGTCCTTCTCCAGGACGGCGAGGCTGGCCGAGCTCGGGGTGGCACGGGTAGTGGCCGGGGTCCAAAAACTGGGTCTGGCAATAGCGCCAAACAAGACCGAGGCACTATGGCTCCACGGTCTTCGACCCAGAGAGGACCCTCCGAACTCATCGGTGAGGATAGGTGACGTTGACGTTCAGGTTGGCCGTAGCATGACCTACCTGGGGCTGGTGCTGGACAGCCGATGGACCTTCGACGAGCACTTCGATCGTCTCGTCCCCCGGATTCACAAGGTAGCGGGTGCAATGCACAAACTGCTGCCGAATCTCGGGGGACCAAGGGGAGAAGTCCGCCGCCTTTACGCAGGCGTGGTGCGCTCAATGGCGCTCTACGGAGCGCCCGTATGGGCTGGCCGGCTCTCGAGCAACAAGCGACGTGCAGCGAAACTCAACGCTGCGCAGCGCGTGATCTCCATCAGGGTAGCTCGAGGGTACCGGACAATTTCATACGAGGCGGCTGCAGTCCTGGCGCGGTTTCCGCCCCTGGACATTCTGGCGGATATGGACGCAGAGGTCTTTCATAAGACCCGCGACCTCCGCCAGAGGGATGACCCCTACGAGGCGATCGGAGAGCTTCGACGAAGGTCGAAAAGGCGGGCCTTGATGCGCTGGCGTGAGCGATTGGCAGAGCCTCGCAGTGCGCGCCAGCGTATCGTAAGGGCTGTCCTGCCAAACCTCGAGCGCTGGCTTGAGAACAGCGGTAACGTCACCTATGGCCTCACCCAGATACTCACCGGACATGGCTGCTTCGGTGAGTATCTGCATAGGATAGGTAGGGAGGAGACGGCGCAGTGCCACCACTGCGGGCACTTGGAGGATTCCGCGCAGCACACGCTCGAGAACTGCCCTGCATGGGAGTCAGAGCGGCGGATCCTCACGGATACAATTGGGCAAGACCTTTCCCCGGCAGCCGTGGTCGCGGCGATGCTCCGGAGCAAGGAAGCATGGCGAAGCGTCACCTCCTTCTGCGACGCTGTAATGCTCGCGAAGGAGGACGCCGAGCGAAGCCGAGAACGCTCGGATCCCGCTCGGAGGAGGAGCCGCCGCGGCAGACGTCAACAACGTCCCGCGCCGGGGGGGTCTTGACTCCCGTGACGTGCCTGCCCAGGCACCGCGCTGGAGGGCACCGGTGCGTTCTACACAGAGATCCCGGAGCCCTCCGTAGCGCTGAGGATGGCGCCCGATGGGTTTTAGTGGGTATTCCGGCAGTAGGCCGGCGAGTCCCACACTCCGTGCGTAAAAGCATTTCCCATCGTTAAAAAAAAAAAAGGTTAGGTTAGGTTAGGTTAGGTTAGGTTTTTTTTTTTTTTTTTCCTGTCCGGGCGCTCTCAGGCCCGGCCCGCGAACTAAATTAAAAGCCTCCCCTAGGATAGCTCGCCAGGGACGTTGTTTACTTTATTATTAAACGCTTACAAGATTTTTACATATTTGAGAAACTTAATCTAATTACATGATTGATTTACATCTATTACATATCTTCTATTTTTTATCTATTTATTTAAACACCCTTAATTCTACTCAATTTTTTATTTTATCTGCTATGTTTTTTACTTATATTTTCTATTTATTGTAGTCTTTATTATTGCTTATACTAATATCTTATTATAATTTCTTATATTCTATTACAACTTTTGCGTTTTCTTATTCTATTACATTTCTGTTTATAATTTTTACATTTCTTATGGTCTATTTAACTTATCTATAATATACTTCTTCTTTCATCCACTTTTATTTCTACATACGTTTTTAATTTTGATTATGCTCTATTTTATTGCTTATACTATTATCTTATTCTAATTACTTATATTTTACTTATTCTCTTATTTTCTTTATCTATTTCATCTGGTTCTTATTTATTCTTTAATCTTTTCTTTATTCTTGGACTGCTTAATTAGTTAGGTTAGGTTAGGTTAGGTTTTTTTTTTTTTTTTTTTTTTTTTAAGGGTCCTGTCCGGGCGCTGTACTGGCCCGGCCCGCGAGCTAAATAATCATCCCCTGACATTTGTCAAGGCCCTTGTTTTCTTTATTTTATTTTAATCAACAAGTTACAATTATAATAATAAGGTTATATTACACTTAAGTTATACGTCACATCAAAACCTCTTAATACAAAACATGTAAGTTTTCTTAATCTAGTTTTAGTTTAATATTACATCATCTTATTGTTATTTAATGTGTTTTCTTATCTTTTGCTTAACTATTTTCTTTATTAGCATGTTAAAACTTCTTAATTTACTTATCTTAAATTACTATCTTAAATTTATTTACTTATCTTAATTACAATTTACTAACGGCTTAATTTACATCTAATTTATTGCTTGTAATATTTTACATTGTCTTCGCATATATACTTGACTATGTGTTATCCTATCTCTTATATGTTAATTTTTTATAACATTGTATCTAACTATTTTCTTACACTTATTGTACTTTAATAAATATGCATATGTTTTATCCTAGTTTTTCATGTTTCTATTTATATAATGCATTTTATATATATATATAACATGACTATCTCTTGCTTATTTGTTTGTTTCCAAGACTTTCGTAACTATTTCTATAGCATATTTCATAAATTTATTTCTCGTTGTTTCGTTTTGCATGATGGTCTTAAGTGTGTTTGGTGTTATATTTATATTTAACTTTTGTTCTGTATCAAGTCGTTTGTTGGTAAATACTGGGCATTCTGTTACTATATGTTCTACAGTTTGGCTCACACCCGGTTCGCAGTTGCAAGACGGGTCCTCCTTACACTTGAATCTAGCCAAGTATTCGGAGAACCCACCATGGCCCGTCAATATCTGTGTGGTCACACCCACTGGTCGTAGCTTCCTCACTATTTTGTAGGCTTGGAGTGCGTCTGGGAGGAAAGTCTTTGTTACTCCTGCTGTATCGCCGACTTGGTATCTCCTGTTCCACACATCCAGCGAGGCCTTGCGGATTTCTCGCTTGATGTATGAGACAGGGCATACGTCGTAGTCCGGTATTTTCTTGGAATGTAGAGCGGCTTGCTTGGCTAGTTCGTCCGCGCGTTCGTTCCCCTCTAGTCCTGCATGTGCTTTAATCCATAACAGGGAAATTTCCTTGTTCTGGATTTCACTTCTCTTGATATTTAGGCGAGCTTCTACGGCTAGAGGATGAGGGGAACTTGCGTTTGTGACCGTTTCCAGCGCCGAGCGCGAGTCACTGAGGATCGCAAAACTATTTTCTCTACGCTGGAGGATCACCCTCGTGGCTTGGCATATGGCCAGAAGTTCTGCTTGGTAGACCGTGCAGTACGATGGCAGCTTAAGCTTAAGTATTTTGGTTTCAGCCTCGCTATTCCAAATAGAAAGCGAGGCACCAACTTTACCTTCGATCTTGCTGCCATCGGTGTATATTCTCACTGCTTGGTTTATGTGGTTATTCACTTGCTCTTGGTCTGCCAAGGTTATGAACTTCAGGCTCATATGTTCCGCCGGATGCGGAGTGTCCGTGTATGCCACACCGCGCTCGACCTCTGCGTCTGCTATTGCTGGTTGGGGAACTCCTTTCTTTGCCTCATATAAGGTTGCTGCCTCTTGCACTCGTAGATCGAGTGGCAGTATCCCAGACAGCAACAGCGCCGAGTTGAGGGAGACTGTGCGGTAGGCTCCACATAGTTTTTGTGCGAATCCTCTTTGGACTGCGTTCAATTGCCTCTGTATTCCAAGTTTTTTAGCCGCTGGGGCCCACGCGCTGGAGGCGTAAAGAATTACGGGTTCCACCGTAGCATTATAAATAATGCGAATAATATCCGAGTGGAGACCCCAGCTAATCCTGGCGGCTCTTGATAATTGCTTGTATATATTTAACGCTTTTCTGCATACATTTGTGACGTGGCTGTTAAATGTAAGTTTATTATCAATTGTGAGTCCCAGGATTTTTATCTCTTCGGACATTTCAATGCTGACCCCGCCCATGCGCAGGCGTGGTGTGTCAAACTTGAGCTTCTTGGTGAGCACCATTGCTTTAGTTTTATGGGGCGCAAATTTCAGCTTATATTTGACACCCCAGTCCCGAACATAGGAGAGGGCAGCATTGGCTTGTCTCTCAACTTCCAGCGCGGTTTTTGCGGCAAATACCAGGACCACGTCGTCGGCGAAAGCCTGGCAGTAGTCGCCTCGTTCCTCAAGTCCTGCCAGTAATGGGTTCAGGAGAAGATTCCAGAGTAAGGGTCCACTTATTGAGCCTTGCACGCAGCCTTTGCTGGTGCTTTTTACGTGCTCTTCACCGGCATATCTTACTCTTACTTTCCGGTCTTGGAGATAACTATCAATGACTTTCCTGAGATTCTTTGGACATTTTTCCTCAGCCAAACGGACTCGTATCGCTGGCCACCATGCGCTGTCGAAGGCTCCCTCTATGTCCAACGATACAACTGTAACGAGCATTTTGTCCGCTATTTTTGTGCGTACATGTTGCAGTAGATCGTAGAGGGAGTCCTCGGTGCTCTTTTGGGGCATGAATCCGTATTGGCGAGTACTAATCTTTGGAATCAGGTGCCATTTTAGTCGTCCTACCAACATCTTCTCATAAATCTTCCCCATTACCGGCAGTAGCCCGATAGGCCTATACGACTTGGGGTGCCTATAGTTGTCCTTATCGGGCTTTCTGAGGACGACCACTGTTGCTTCTTTCCATGTAGCCGGGAAACATCCCAGCTCCAGGCATTTATTGAGCAGGGCCAGGAAAAGTTCCGGTTCGCTAAAGATTACTTGACTGCATATGTCGGCGGTGAATCCGTCGGAGCCGGGCGCCTTTTTTGGATCAAAGCTGTCCACCGCTGTCTTTAGCTCCCATAGGGTAAATGGTGGGTCATGTCGTTCATCATGACTCCACTCATTTACTTGGTTTGCTTGTGCTCTGATTGTTCGGTGGTCTGCATTGTCCTCACTTTCGAGGTCCTCCGGGTAAAAGACGTCCGCCAACAACTTTGCAGATTCCCCTTTAGTTAACTCCTTCCCATCCATTTCCAGGGGCAAGTCTTCTTGTCTTTTCGTCGTACATCTTAAGACCCTGTATATGCCTTGCCAAAGTCCCTCCCTGTCCTGCCTTCCACAAAAGTTCTTCCAGCTTGCAGTTTGGGCGTTTCTGGCTTCCATTTCATACCTTTCTTTTGCTTGCAGGTACTCGTCGACAACTTTCTCCCTGCGGATTGGCGCTGCATTTCGGATTCTGCGTTTCCTGGTAACAACCTCCTTCTTCATCGCAGCTAGTGTTTCGGACCACCACGGCACGGTAAGTTTTTCTTGTTTCTTTTTCTTTCTTAATATTTCTTCACATGTTTTTGTTACAGTTTCCGAAAAGTTTTTTACAAAAGTTTCTAATTGAAGTTCAGTTTTAATCTGGTCTATCTCTGAAGGGTTTATTTTGTTGTCTACTTTTAACTGGTTCAGTTTCTCACGAAACTGAATCCAGTTAGCTTTTTTTGTATTGTAGATTCTTGTGGTTCTATTTATGTCCATTCCTTTTGCCCTCTTGATATTAATTTGAAAAGTGATACCGTTGTGGTCCGAGCTTACAAGTTGTTCTTCTATTCTCCAGTCATCTACCAGGTTCAGCAGATCTTCTGTGCAGGCCGTGATATCCACGTGGCTGATATATCGCTTGTTTCCTCGTATAGTATCGAAAGTTGGGGTATTCCCTTCGTTGAGTACCTGCAAGCCTAGCTCGTAAAGAACGCCAGCCATATCTTCCCCTCTGTGGTCCACCATACTGCTCCCCCACCAAGTACTTTTGGAGTTCGCATCGCCACCCACTATTATGGCTGAGGGTCCTAGCTCCTTTACAATCATTTTAAGGTGCTCCAGGTATGGCCCGATGGGTTGGTCTGGTTCAAAGTAAAATGAGACTACCGTGATTTCCCAGGCAGTCGTGCGGATCCTCACCACCACGATGTTGTTGGTGGTGAGTTTTGGGAACTGTGTGACGTCAATGTCTTGATTGAAGACGGCTATAGCCGACTTTACAGTTCCGTTCCCGTCATATGCGCTCTGGTATATTCTCACTCCTTTGCACGTACTCATACTTCCAGACCCACCCACGTAGGGTTCCTGGAGCAACGCGATGTCTATCTTACGCCTGTCCGCCTCAACCATAAGTTCGCTGGTGGCGAGTCGTTTCCTCTGTAGGTTGGCTTGGACTATCCTGTACGGTTTTCCGCCAGAAGGGTTGACCGAGGCGCCTTTAGCAATATGCTATACTAGCTCGAGCCAATGCGTCCCATTTGCGCCGTACGGGGCATTCTTGGCTGAAGGCATTGTGTTCTGCCTGATCCAGTTTGGCCCGGGTGCAGTTGCAGCACGATGGGGCTGCATTGGCGAGCCAGTCAGCGCACTCTGTCTTCATGTGAGGTCCCCCGCAGTGGCTACACCTGACAATGGTTTCCTTACAGAAACGCCTGCCATGCCCGTAGCCTAGGCAGAGCGAACACTGCACTAGTGGCGAGTAGTCGTCCACTCTGACTTTTTGCAGGTCTATGTGCACTGTTTCTGCATTTACCATTCTAGCCCACAATTGGGGGGACACTCTCATTATGACGTGGCCGGCGTGAGGATTTCGCGTCTTCTTACGGAAGCGGACCTCCATCTGCACACCGCTGTCTTCGAGGCCGTTGAACAATGCTCGGTTTTGGTTTCTTATACACTGTATAATATCCTCGTCAGTATTGTAGAGGAGTACATCTTTGAGGATAAGGAGAGGATGTTTATTGTGGATGTCCTCCACTACCAGTTTGTTTCCGGCGCTTTTCAGGCGCTCTTTTACTTTCTTCCTTTCCTCTTCAGATGCACAACCAACTATTACTTTCCTGTCTTTGGCTTTTCTGACTCTGTCTATTTTGACCCATCCGTCTTTTGCATTTACTGCTTCTCGGATTTGGGTCAACACCTCTTCTCCCGTGTCACTTTCATTCTTAGACGTGACCACTACAGAGTGCAGTGCGGTTTGGTTAGGAAGCTGTTTTTTATTGTTTGTTGATACGACATTTGCGTAAGATGCCCTTTCCATCATCGTTTTTTGGTTTTCGAGCATTGCTTTGAGTGTGTCCATCTTTTCGTTATTTTCCTGGATCAGTTTTTTATGTTCTTCGATTATTCTTTGTAATTCTTGTTTTTTGCTTTCTTCTTCTGTCTGTGTCTTCTCCTGTCTTGGGCGTTTTATTTGGGATTCCTCTTTTCCAGCCTCGGCCTCCTTGACTAGCTGGAAGAGTCGGTCTATTGCTTGGGTTACCTCTGTTTTGATGTCGGTTCTGAGGTTCCTTGAATTACCCAAGTGTGCCTTGTTGAGGCAAGCTCTCGCCTCCGAAACCCTGCTTGGGTATACTAGTTTCTCCGGCGGGCTCGGTACTACCACAGCCGACTCTTTAGAAGCAGATGTTTTGCTTTCCTGTGTGGCCTTTGTTATACCATCAGGCTTTGTGGAGTGAGAGGAATCCTTTGATGTAGTAGGAGACTTTATTTTGGGGCCCATTTTGCCCACTTCCCAGTCCCCAATACTACGTCTTACGGATGGTGCATCGGAAGGGCCTGCCTGCACTGATGTCTCGGGGGCTGGTGCCGCCGAATCTTTGTTGTTATTTTGTACGGGTGTGCGGATGCCGAACATTTTGAAAGTTAGCTGGACGTGTATGTATGTAGTTAATGTAGACTTCAGGGGAGTCGTCAAATTACAAAGTAAAAATATAGTAATAGGATAACAAATACGTTAGGTCCTAAGGTCTGTATAATAAACAAAGGTAAAATAAAATATGTAAGAAACCGTAAGAAAGCCTTAGAGGTTGAAGAATATTAAGGAACAATATACAGTAGACAGAGAGATGTATATGGTCTCTCTGTCTGTCACGTGGAGTAAGGTGGACACTCTTAACCGTAGGTGTTTCCTCTGTCTGTGGATTTTATATTACCTTGGGAATCAGTCAAGGTCCCAATAATTTACAAGCGTTTTTTAAGTAATGTCAAATTTAATAAACTATAACTAAGGCTTAGTCAAATTAACTAGATAAGATGTCAGTTCCGAGCATAACACAAATAAATATTGTCAATACAGTGGTCATAACAAATAAAAGGTTTGCGGGAACTCCAAAAATGGCTACAGAGTATCGGTCAGCCTGTTTTAAGTACTTCAGTTGTGCCGCCTCTGTTTCCAGTCTAGTGCCGCCTTTACCGCCTCTGTCTCCGGTCTAGTGCCGCCTTTGTCCAACAAAGGGCAATTGCCTGTTATCCAAAAACAGGGCAATTGTCAGTTGTTCAACAAAGGTCAATTGTCTGTTTTAATATGGACTGCACTTTTGCCGCCTCTGAGCTCCAGGCTTAGGCCGCCTTTGAGGGCGGAGGGGGGGAAAGGTAGGGGGTCTTCCCGATAAACTTTATATATAAAGTTTAGGGGGTGGGTAGATAGGGAGGGGGGTTCGAATTTTCGGTCAGAATTCGTCTAGGACGCACCGTTCCCGAGATATCCCGGATTTTTGGTTTTTCCAAATATTCCCGTTGGATTATCTCGGGAACCACGCCCCCTATCCCTCTGACGAAAATTTCTGGGTAAACCTGGTACTGTAAAGATGCCAATAATCCAAAAAAAAATTTTGAGGGGTGAGGGGTTGGGGGGGGAAAGTGAGGATTTTGGGGCTTCGAGGGGGGGAGGTAAATGTTGGTGCGGGGAAGGGAGGTACACAGTATGGTGAGCGAGAACAAGTATTATAATTCTTATAAATGTTATAAACTTTTATAAAATTTTATGAGGTACAATCACACTTTATAAATTATGTAAGTTACAGAAATAAGACTTACAAGAAATAAAAGAAATAATGAAATAGATGAAACACGCTTATCGAGTTGGAACAGTATGACCCAGTGTCCCACTCACAAGCTTGTTTCTTACAAAATTCATCAATGACCCACTATTTACGATGCACGTTTGAGGACTAACTTTTTTGTTTTTGAAGCTAGAGACGTGCGGTTTTTTTTGAATTTTGTGACTTAAGCCAAAACAGGTTTTCCAAAAATTTCTAGCTTTCTAAGTAAAAGGGGGGGGTGGGAATTTTGCGTTTTTTGAAAAAGTTTTTGTGACAAGTAGTAGTTAAGTTTAGAAATTTAATAGCTTCCAAAGTATTGGTTCGATTTAAATGAAATTTGGAATGTATATTAAGAGGTCCTCAATGCATGCATACACAAAAAGTGGGGGGTGGGGGTGGCTAAATATTCCCTCAGGAAGGGTTGCAAGTTTTACTAATGCTAAAATTAAAATTTTAAGTTAATATTTCAAATTTTGTGGACTATGTACCTTCAAATGAACTTCATTACATTTTCCAGTGTTTCTTCCTGGACACCCTGCTGCCTCTGGTTCCTGGATTCGGCTCCGGGGTTGCGAGTTTAAGACCAATTTAGTGGGCGCCGAAAAAGTTGTTGACTCGGTTCTTGGTGTTCCTGCCTCACTAAAACTGGTCTAGCTTCGCGCGCCGCTGGTGGATTTTGTTGTTCAGGGTGTCGTTTTGAAGAAGATGAATTAAGCTATCAGGTGCAATAATAAAAATAATAGGTTCTCGCTTGAAATTTTGATCTACGTGACCTGGAATATTGGGGACTTTTCTATGATACTTCTTTCCTCTGTAGCTCCCTCAGTTTTCCGCTTTTCTTAATTCTGAAAGCTGATCTGGGTTGCTGCTGAAGTCTCCTTTCTGGATAACTAATTGAAATTGGTCCAAATCCTCTATTTATAGTACCTCGTGTTTTTGAGTTTTTGTTTTCCTGTCAATTTGTTCCTGATTTTGAACCCGGAAAATTATGTGCGATACACCAAATTGTCGGGCTCGTCGAGACGCGTAATATGGTGCCAGAAAAACACAGGGTCGTCGATCTTATTTAAGCAGCGCACGCAATTTTTTGGTTTTAACCTTCAAATTAACCTTATTTTGCGGCGTGGTTCTGTGTTTTCCGCTGTTCTCTTCCTGGATTTTCTTCCCACTGGTAAGATAATTTGTCCAGTGGATAGAGGGCACAAATACACACACTTAGACACAAATTTCACTGCAATCCAGCACTTTTTGTCACTATTTAGCGATTTTTTAAAGCTCGGAGCGGCGTAAAAACGTGGCGCTTGCTACGGCGGTTGGCTCGGAACTGGTTAGGTTAGGTTAGGTTAGGTTAGGTTAGGTTAGGTTAGGTTAGGTTAGGTTATGTTCCCCCCCAGGGGCCGCCACCTTGTCGTGGTGGGGGGGCTTGCGTGTCCCGATGATCTCCAAGGCTATGCCGTACAGGGCTTCCCATAACGGACAGGCTTGGAGGGAGGGGCCAGACTAAGAGCGGCTCAAAGTTGGATTCTCTCCGCCTAGCGCGGATGAGACCAATGGGTGGGGTCTCTCCACGTGTCCCTCTGACTTATCAGAGGGCACTGTGGATGAGACCAGGGTGGGTAAAACCCTTGAGGTTTACTCACCCAAACGCGGGGGCGACGGGCTGTCGGTCACGGCAGCATGGCTTAGGCCACCGTCGGCCAACTCGCTCCCTGACCCGTAGGCGTCAGGGGTGAGGGCCGCCACTTCGGTGGGGGCCGCGAGGAAGAAAACCTCTCTAAAAAATTACCCCAAGTCGGTGTCTCTCCACGTGTCCCTCTGCTCAGACAGAAGGCACTGTGGATGAGACTACGTGGTGGGGTCTCTCCACGTGTCCCTCTGCTTTAGCAGAGGGCACTGTGGATGGGACCAGGGTGGGATAAACCCATGTGGTTTACCTACCCTAACGCAGGGGCGACGGGCTGTCGGTCACGGCAGCATGGCTTAGGCCACCGTCGGCCAACTCGCTCCCTGACCCGTAGGCGTCAGGGGTGAGGGCCGCCACTTCGGTGGGGGCCGCGAGGAAGAAAACCTCTTTAAAAAATTACCCTAATCCCAAGCTCTGGCCTTGGCGATGGGATGAATGGTTGGGGGGTACCCAATCCCGAGAGGCAGGGGATCTCACCCCGCTCAAAAAAAGAAAAAACAATGGAAAGTTGCGACGAAAACAAACTACCCCAGGAGGGTACCGGCATCTCCGATGCCGGAGAATCCCTCACCGTGCCCATTTTGGGTGGGGTCTGCCCCTCGTATCTGGGGGGGGCACCAACCTTCCGCTCTAACGACGACAACGCACGCACAACGGATAACGATTTGCACACGGATGGACAAACGACGAAAGACGGGGAGACCCAGGAGATCGCGGAGGAGGAGTCTGACTCTTCGGATGTGACCCTGGTGTCGGTGTCGTCCGCAGACGACACGGCGGGACGCTTCTGGCGCAGCACGCGGAAGCGGCCCCTGAAAGGGGACGAGGTGGAGGCATCGGAGTTGGTCGAGCTTTCTAAAAAGAAAGCTCCCACTCCGGCGCCTGTAAGACGAGGGAGAGGGCGACCGCCCACTACCGGAGAGTACGTCGGCCTGGCAAAAGCCAAGCAGGCGTATCTCAAAGCCCAGAGAGAAGAGGAGAGGCTCCGGGCGGAGATGGAGGTGGCCGAGATGGCCCGAGACCTCCGATCTCGGTCTCGCTCTCGGTCGAGGTGTCTGTCCGACACGTCGTCGCTGTCACGCGGCGAAGACGGACCCTCGACCCAGGAGCTTCGCAAAAAGGCGGAGGACAGCGTGCTCCTCATCCAGGCTGTCGCGACAAAGTCGCGCAACCTGAAGGGCACGCTGCAGAGGGACCTCAAGGAGGCCTCTGCTAATCTGAGGGAGGTGGTAGCGGAACTTCCAGAGCGGTCCGCTACGCAGGAGACGGCTCGGCTCGAGAGGGCCAATGCCCGCCTGCAGAGCGAGGTCGCTGAACTCCGCAAGGTTAGGTTAGGTTAGGTTAGGTTAGGTTAGGTTCCCCCGGGGATTCCCCGCAGTGTTGGCTTCCTCGTAGCAATCCCCGGGCAACGTCTCGTCTGACCACCGTAACGGAGTGGCAGACAGGCGGCAAACGAACACTGTGCGATCGTACACTATCAAGGCTTGTAAGTGCGGTCATCGTCGTTCGACGCAATGTCGAAACCTTTGAGGGACGCCTCCGGGCGTTTCACAAAAGGCCCTTCTCAGGGCCAACCCGAAACGGCCCTTGTCAGGGCCACCCCCGATGACGCTTCGGCGTCGGAGGCTAGCCGCGCACCATCTGCGGCAAGCCTAGTCAGCAGGGAGGAGGACCTGTCGGGGTCCGACAGTGACGCCCTTGCGGTGGAGCTGCCGGACCGACAGGCTAAAAAGCGGGCATACTTGAGGCAGGGTTCGGGGGGCTCTTCGGACTCAGCCAAAAGTAAGGCCAAGGTAAGCAAGGCTGTAAAGCCTGCTAGCCTGAGGCTTAAGGTTGCCAAAAGCAACCTTAAAAAGAGGAGCAGTGCTATAAAGCCTGCTAACCCGGCCCTGGCTTGCACTAGCCACGACGTGGGTCTGCTGGACGCCCAACGTCTGCTAGACACAAACAGGGCACGAGTCCAACAAGAGTTGGAAGAGGAGGTTGCCGCTAAGGAGGCACAGGCACGCGAGCGCAGAGGCAAGGCGGACTACGGTACGTCAAGCGTCTCGTACGCAGACCACTCCTTAGCGGAACTAGTCAAGATGGCCGAAGAGGACCAAGAGGAGATCATTACGGTCGCCTCAAAGTCCTCAAACTTGAAGGGGACTTTTCAAAAGGCCCTCAAATGCCGGGCTGCCAGCCTTCGTGGCATCATCGGTGAGTTGGTGCAGCGCACAACCACCGATGAGGTAAGGCAGCTCCAAAAGAGGGTGGACTGCCTTACAAAGGAGGTCAGTGAGCTTCACACGAAGCTCGCTGAAGCTGTGAGGCGGCCTGTCCAGGCCCCGTCTGCTGCGACGTCGGTGGATCTCTCCCCCTCCACCCTTGAGGAAACCATCCGCAAGGTGGTGATGGAGGAGAGAGCCTTCACGCGGGCCTGCTTTGCGGGCATTGAGGACAGGCTCCTGCCTGAAAAGCGCGTCAGGCCGCCGTTGGCAGCGGACAGGGCTGCTCCTGCCTCTGCCCCCGCTCCGGCCCCTGCCCCGGTCGTGATGGCTCCTCCCCCGACCCCTAAACCCGCAAAGGGCAAAGGGAAGGGGAAGAAGACGGTGGCTCCGCCGGCTACGACCGAGGTGGCTCCGCGGGCTACGACCGAGGTTGCTCCGTCGGCCACGACTGACGTGGTGGCGGCAACGTCCCAGAGGGAAGACGCCTTACTTCCCTCCAGCACTCCGTCCAACGAGTGGACTGAGGTGGTTGGGAGGAAGAAGAAAGGCGCCAAAAAGGCAGTGCAGCCCGTTGCCCCTGCCAATGTCCCCTCCGGCTCGTCCAAAGGGACGAGCAAAGAAAAGGGGAAGAGCAAGGGGGAAAAAACAGCCCCCAAGCCGAGTGGGAAGAAACTTGTTCCTCCCAAAACCGCGGCCGTCGTAGTGACGCTCACTCCGGAGGCCGTGGAGAAGGGCGAGACGTACGAGTCCGTCCTGAAACGGGCTCGTACCAACGCAAACCCGGCCACGTTGGGTATTGGTCTGGTGACGTGCCGCCGGACCCAAACCGGAGCTCGACTTTTTGAGTTTCCGGGGGCCCAGGGCGGCACCAACGCGGACCTCTTCGCAAGTAAGTTGCAAGAGGTCATAGCGGACGCGGCCAAAGTTGCCAGGCCAACAAAGACCGCGACACTAGAAGTAACCGATCTGGACGACTCGGTCACGAAAGAGGAGGTGGTGGCGGCAGTTGCCGCTACAGGAGGCTGCGACGCGGCAGCAATACAGGGCGGGGCCATCAAACCTGGTCGCGGTGGTCTGGGTGCTATTCGCCTGGAGTGCCCGGTCGTCGCGGCAAAGGCCGTACTGGCCAAGAGGCGGCTCCCTGTAGGGTTCTGTGTGGCTGTGGTCCGGGCACTTGAAGACCGGCCTTTCCGCTGCTTCAAGTGCTACGGAATAGGACACACCAGAGCTCTGTGTCCATCCCGAGTGGACAGATCGGAGCTCTGCTGCCGCTGCGGGGAAGCGGGGCACAAGGCGGCAGAGTGCGGTGCTGCCACGCCGCGCTGCGCGGTGTGCACCGCCAGCGGCCGTCCAGCCAGCCACGTGATGGGGGGGAGGAAATGCAATCCTCCTCCAAAGAAGGGACAAGCACAGGCGCCAATCCGCCCTGCTGCTGCCACCGCCGCTGTTGAGGCTGTCGAAACCTCGCAACAGGCCGAAGAGGGCAATGCGATGGACCAATAATGACAGTGGTCCATCGCATTTTACAGGCGAACACCAACCACTGCAGAGCGGCCCAGGACCTTCTGGTGCAGGCCATGGCCGAGTGGTTGGTGGATGTTGCGGTCGTCGCCGAGCCCTACTCTGTCCCTGGCCGCTGGCTAGGGGATAGGGACGGCTTAGTAGCGCTTGTGGCGCGGTCTTCCTCGGACTCCCCTCCCCTCTCGCTCTTAGAGAGGGGACCGGGATACGTGGCCGCCGCGTGGGGAGACATAGCTTTTGTCGGGGTCTATTTCTCCCCAAACCGACCACTTTCGGACTTCGAGGACTTCCTTGGAGTCCTCGCCGCAGTGGTTTCGAGGGTGGCGCCACGTCAGGTCTCCGTTCTGGGAGATATGAACGCCAAGTCGGTGGTTTGGGGTAACCCAGCCACCGACGCACGCGGGCGGGCGGTCGAGCTTTGGGCGGCCTCCTCCGGGCTCTCCCTTCTGAATAGAGGGGAGGTCCATACGTGCGCGCGGCGGTGGGGTGGGTCAATTGTGGACGTCACTTTTGCCTCGCCCGCGCTGGCCGCGCGTGTGAAAAACTGGCGGGTGGACATGGTGGAGACTTTCTCGGACCACCGCTACGTGCGGTTCGAGATCTCCACCCAAGGTCCCCGGAGAACGGCTCCCCCGGGCCAATCTCCATTTCCTCGGTGGGCATTCGTCCACCTGGACAGGGAGGCAGCGAGGGAGGCGGCATTCGTCCAGGACTGGCTTGCGCCTGACGTAGGGGTCGTGGACGTGGACACTGCCGCGGCGCAGCTGAGGGAGTCGTTGACCGCGGTATGCAATTCCAGCATGCCTCGTGTACGGAATTCCCGTACATTACCTAATAATTAAGACAATGACAGCTAACTCAGCAAAAGTATGTACCGCAGCAAAGCGAGTTAGTTGCTCACGTTGCTCCCCGACAGCCGCATTCTATAGCGTTCTATATTAAAGTCATTAGCAAATTGTAATTTTATTTGCAATTAAATATCTTCATTAAATCAAGCAGCTTTTATTTTGTGTGTAAACCACACAACATATTGGTCCTTCGAGCAATTGATCTAGCGCGCGGGTGATCAAAAAGCGGGACCTCGCGACACGTTGGAAACCGTCCACGTGGCTCTAACCTATACGTGCGGAGTGAAAACGTGACTTCGTACTTAGCAAATCTAGTGATCTGCGGATCAGCATAGCATCAGTGAATAGTGGACGAGAAGGAATATCAGCCAGCGGCCGGGAGCCATCAGCAGCAGCAGCAGCCACAGCAAGCAGCATCGGGTGAACTCAGATCAGTCAGTTGTTTCCAGAGATCAAGTAAGAGCTTTCCATATTTTTTTTACATAAGCTAACCGGTTGATTTTACATCATGGAGACTACTTATGAAAATCAAATATTAATTCATGATTCTATTGCAAAATTTATAATCAATCTAAAGAAAACCGGAGCGGAAAGGAGAACGGGTGATTATTTTAAAAGACGCTTAGAAGTCTTGGAAACTTATTGGTGTGAATACGAACAAAATCATGCTAATATGTGTGGGTTTGGTATTAGTAACCACCCTTATTTCATGGAGTCGGAGTATGAGAGTACGCGGCAACTGTATCAAAAAGCTAAAGCTTTAATCGATCAGCAACAGCAAGAAGTAAGTCTATCAGGAGCGGAGTCACCACAAGAGCACGCAGGTGAGTCCATTCATCTTGAAATACCAGCAAAGAGGGAGCAGCCAGCAGAGCCTAGACCTGGACCCTCGCGGGAGTTCACGTCTACGGGCAGCACGAGTAAGGGTGACGACTTGCTACGTAAGCAATTAGTCAATTTTAAAGCATTAATGAGAACAGCACGTAACATCAACCTGGACAGCATCAGCGAGAAGTGGGAGTTCGAAGATGTGTTGAAGGAACTTCAGTCAAGGTGGGCAGCTATAGATTCTTTGCATTGGGATATCTATATGGAGTTAGATGGAGAGGATGACAGATACGAGGCATTATTTTCGAAGCACGAGGAGTCATTCATTAGTTTGAAAAAAGCGATCAACAAGAAATTATGGTCAGTATCACACAGGGAAAAGTCAGTTCCACAGATGGACATTCCATTATTTTCCGGCAGCTATCAGCAGTGGACTTCGTTTAAGGACCTCTTTAACGAGAGTGTTCACAACAACCCCTCGTTATCACCTGCACAGAAGATGCAGTTTCTCAAAGGCAAGTTGCGTGGGGAAGCTGAGAGATTAATCCAGCACCTTCAGATAAGTACATCAAATTACAATGTCTGTTGGGAAATCCTTAACAATCGCTACAATAATAAAAAACTTATATTCAATTCTCATTTGAACACCTTATTAGGATTGCCTACGTTATCTCAACAATCCGTAGCACAGTTGAAACGAATGCATGACGTCACTTTAGAATGTCTGCATGCCATCCAAAACTTAGGGGTGGATGTGTCGAGCTGGGACCCTATGCTAGTTCAAATTTTATGTCAAAAACTTGATAGCGAAACCTATGGCGACTATATAGATTCCTTGAAGTACCCACGGGATCTTCCGATTTTAAAGGAGTTTTTAGCCTATCTTGAAAGTAAATTCACTAGTCTTGAGACATCTCGTAGAAAGCAAGATTCTATTTCAAAACAAACTTCTCAAAACAGTAGTAATTATCAATTCAAAAATCATAACTTCAATAAAAAACACTCTAATAGTCCGCATAGTAACAATCAAAATAATCATTACTTTCCTAAATCGTACCATGTAACCGAAGCTAAGTGTCCGATTTGCAAAGAAGCGCATGGTGTATCTAATTGTCCTAAATTTATTGTTATGTCTAATGAAATAAGGTTGCAAACAGCAAATAAGTTAAAATTATGTATAAATTGTTTATTCATTCACAACAGCAAACAATGCATTTCTACGAAGCGGTGCCGCAAGTGTAACGGGAGACATCATACCTTAATACACGATTGTTTTATAAAAACCAATCCGTCAACAAGTAACGCGTTGCCGACTGCAAAACGTAATGAACCGATAGCGAATAATTTACACGTGTCTCAATGTGGACAATCCGAAGTTTTGTTAGCTACCGCGTTGCTTCAAGTTAAATCAGTAGATGGTTCTTATCAAACTTTAAGGGCATTAATTGATCAGGGCTCTCAAATTACGTTAATATCGGAGAACGCAGCACAGCGGTTAGGGGTAAAAAGATCGTTTTGTCGAGGTGTAGTTTATGGATTAGGAGAAAAAGAAAATAGTTGCAAAGGTATGCTCAGTATTTCATGTAGGTCGATTTACAATAATTTTACGTTTAGTACGGATGCACTTATTATGAGCAATTTAATAAAAAGCTTACCTACTTCTAGTTTTACGCAACCAGCCTGGCCCTTCATACAAAATATTAATCTAGCCGATCCCGAATTTTATGTCAGCCGACCAGTTGACATTTTGTTAGGATCTGATATATACGCGTTAATTAAAATGGGAGGTATTAGCAGAGGAGACGATCCCTCTCAGCCACTAGCAGAGCAGACTCAACTCGGTTGGATTCTGTTCGGTAAAATACAATCGTTTCAATGTAACGTTCTTTTGACTAACGTACAAGACATGCAAAGGTTCTGGGAGGTAGAGGACGTACAGGACGAGTTAGAATTGTCATCGGAAGAGAAGGCATGTATGGACTTCTATAAATCGACAACAGAACGTCGTAGCGATGGACGGTATGTAGTTAGGTTGCCCATGAAGCCAGATGTTCATGAAAAAATTGGTGAAAGTAAAAACAAAGCTGTAGCGCAATTCCTAAACTTAGAAAAGAAGTTTAGCAAGCAAAAGAACTTCGCAGAAGATTATAAAGGTTTTATCCGTGAATACATATCTTTAAAGCACATGACACCTATTAAACAAAATTTTTTAAGTAACATGAATGAACACAACAACAAGCTAGAGTATTTTTTACCACATCATGGGGTACAACGATCGGAATCAGCCACAACCAAGCTCAGAGTGGTGTTCAACGCTTCAGCAAAAACCTCCACAGGTTACAGCTTGAACGACATGATGTACACTGGACCCAACATGCAAAAGGATTTACAGTCATTAATCCTGAAGTGGCGTATTTATCCATTAGCTTTTACGTCGGACATAGAAAAAATGTACCGGCAAATATTGGTTAGCGATGAAGACCAGAAGTACCAGCAAATAGTATGGCGGGAGACCCCTGACGAGGACTTACAAGCATATCGACTCGCTACAGTGACTTACGGTACCAAGGCCGCACCGTTTTTGGCGATGATGACCTTAAGGCAGCTAGCGACGGATGAAAGCAGCAGGTATCCTGAAGCGGCACGGATACTACAGGAGTCATTCTATATGGACGACCTCCTGCATGGATCATTTGATATATCAAACGGACAGAAATTAATATCAGAAATAAATAATTTATTAAAAGCAGGTGGGTTTACGTTAAGAAAATGGATATCGAATGAACCACGGTTATTAAAAAATATAGAAAGCGGAGATGAAGGTAGCCAATTAATATTTAACTTTAAATCTGATAGCTCTACTAAAACGTTAGGTTTGAGATGGGATCCAAAAAACGATAAATTTATATTTAATTATACTATTAACGACAGTAAAGCTACAAAAAGAACGGTGTTAGCTGAGATATCAAAATTATTTGATCCTCTTGGATGGGTAGCTCCGTTAACTACAAAACTAAAATTAATATTTCAAAAAATATGGTCTGAATCTTTACAATGGGATGATTGCATACCAGAAAAGATTAAAAAAGAGTGGATGAAAATACAATCGGATATACATAATTTACAACGGTGTCAACTTCCAAGATGGATAGGATTTCATCCAAATTACGTTATAGAATTGCACGGATTCTGTGACGCATCACTAAAAGCATATGCGGGGGTTATTTACGCGCGAATTGTAAAAGAAAGCGAAGTAGTTGTAGTACTGTTAGCATCTAAAAGCAGGTTGGTCCCATGCAACAAAACTATTTCTTTGCCAAGGTTAGAAGTGTGTGGAGCTCATTTATTATCAAAATTAATGAAAAAGGTTTTAAATTGTTTAGAACAACAAAATGTTAAAGTTTATGGTTGGTCAGATTCGATGATTGTGTTAGGTTGGTTGCAAGGCGACCCAGGGCGTTGGAGGACCTTTGTGGCCAATCGTGTCAAGAATATTACAGAAGTTATAAAGAACGATAGATGGAGATATGTGAAATCGGTGGACAACCCTGCCGATGCCGCAAGCCGAGGACTGTTAGCATCTCAATTAGCAGATTCTAAGCTTTGGTGGCAAGGACCAAAGTGGTTAGAAACATTCGAAGATAAAAAGGAGCAAATTAATTATACTACAAATGAAGAATTAAAAGTTAAATCGGTAAATATAGTTCAAAAAAGCACGGAAGAAAGCATAATAAATACATTATTAAACTCAAAAAGTTCATTAACAAAAATTATTAGAGTTGTAGGGTGGCTACTACGAGCTATATATACATTTAATAAAAAGCGCGATCATAACTTACCTAATTATCTTACTTTACAAGAAATAAAACAAGCTAAGTTACTAATTATAAAATATGTACAACGAACGGAGTTTAGCGAGGACTTTGATTATTTAATAAAGCATAATAAATTAAGTAATAAAAGTAAACTATTAAATTTAAATGTTTTTCTAGATAAAAATCGGATTATGCGTGTAGGAGGTAGACTAAAGAACGCGGAAATGTGTGACGACATGAAATATCCTATTCTTATACCTTACAGCGGTAATTTTACAAACTTATTAATCGAGCAAATGCATCACTTAACATACCACGGGGGCCCACGGTTGACTTTATCTAATATAAGACAACGCTATTGGATCGTATCGGGCACTAGAGCAGTCAAGAGGGAAATTAGAAAATGCGTGACGTGTAGGAAGCATGACCCTTCTAAGCATTATCAGATGATGGGTGACTTACCTGGTGAAAGAATTAATACAGCAGCTCCATTCTATCACACGGGTGTCGATTATACGGGATACGTGGAGGTAAAGGCCAATAAAGGGCGAGGTATAAAAACGACGAAGGGCTATATAGCATTATTTATCTGTATGGTCACGAAGGCGGTTCATCTAGAACTGGTTTCGGACCTCAGTAGCTCAGCCTTTCTAGCAGCCCTTCGAAGAATGGCAGCAAGACGAGGAGCGCCGCGTCATCTTTACAGTGATAACGGCACTAATTTTGTGGGAGCCAACAGAACCATAAAAGCAGAATATCATGACCTCACTCACATCCTTGACGAAAACATCTTCCATTGCATAACAGACTTAAATATAGAATGGCATTTTAATGCACCTTCGTGGCCTAGCGCTGGAGGCTTATGGGAGAGAGCGATCAGAAGCTTAAAGCATCATTTAAAGAGAGTAGTGGGAGAGCAGAAGTTAACATTCGAGGAGTACAGCACCCTGTTAGCCCAGGTAGAAGGATGTCTTAATTCACGGCCTCTGTGTCCTTTGTCAGAGAATACAGACGATTTAGACTGTTTAACACCAGCTCATTTTCTCACAGGCAGGGCCGGAACGACTATTATCGAAACAGAGCACGATGCCAGAACAAGGTGGCATCTGATTTCTAAGCTTACATCAGACGTTTGGAAGAGGTTTAAAACTGAGTATCTGTCACAGCTTTCAGTTCGTAGTAAATGGCATAAGAAGCAAGAAAATATTAAGATAGGAGATATGGTCACCATTCAAGATGATAACCTACCCCCTGGAAAGTGGCCGCTTGGTAGGGTGATAGAATTACACCCTGGCTCAGATGGTTTAGTACGAGTCGTAACCATTAAAACTAAGAGCGGTGTCATTAAGCGACCCATAATTAAATTATCAATCTTACCAATTAGAGCAGAAAACGAAGAAAAGAGGAAAGAAGAGAAAGGAGAGAATGAAATTAGAAAACCGACGAAGAAAGCAAAGGGAAGTTTTATAGCAATAGCATTATCTCTCATATTATTTTTAACATTAGCTAGCGGGGCTCAAGCTTCATTAAACGTAACTAAATTAAATAATGATCAAGCGCTATATTTTGACAAAATAGGTAATATGAAGTTAGGTCGCGACGAGTGGAAACTCGTAGTTTATTATAAAATGGATCCCTATTGGGAAGGCATGGCAACGGTAGAAAAATATATAAAATATTTAGATCGCGTTTGTACTTCCGCTTCCGTAAAAATGCATTGTGACGTAGCTTTATCTCAGATGCGCCATAGTTTATCCGAGTTAGAGTTCATTAACCGCCTTTTACTTGGTCAGCATAATAGCACGCGTCGTAGGAGACGCGGCCTTATCAATGGCGTAGGGTACCTAGCACACACTCTATTCGGTGTCTTGGATGACAATTTTGCAGAACAATATAAGCGAGACATTACTGAAATAAGACATAATGAAAAACATTTAAGAGCATTATGGAGGAATCAAACGTCGATTATTGAAGGAGAATACAACATACTTAAAAGATTAGAGGAAACGGTAAGCAAGCAACATAAAATTGTAAATCAGCATTTGAATCAATTAGAAATGGGATTTAATTCTCTGAAGAAGGAAGTAGAAAATATGGAAGTTATAAATGAATTTACAATGTCTGCTATCATCGCTGGTAATCTACTTACAACTTTAAGAGCTATTCAAGATCAATTAGTGGAAATGATAACTGATGTACATTATGAGAGGTTCAGTCTACATCTCCTCTCTCCACAGCAGCTACAAAATGAGCTTAACCTTATATCAGGTCAGATGACAAAGGATTTATCCCTTCCTATCGACGACATACCTCAAGAAATGTCTTATATATACAAAATTTTAAAGGTGATGGCTCGGATGACAAACGAATATTTTATCTTTGAAATCCGCATCCCTCTCGTCTTCAGAGATATATTTGAACTCCATCAGTTAATAGCGGTGCCACATCAACGAGGCTCCAGCATGTACAGCGTTATTCCGGCATCAAAGTATGTTGCTATCAACCTACCGAAGGATATTTACGTGCCGATGGAAGAGACAGACGTGAAGCAGTGTGTTTACCTTCGATCGTCTTATCACTGCAACATTCAATCGACAATATATCATCTAAAGTCAGACAGTCATTTATGTGTCAAAAATCCAGCCTCAAATCAATGTGCAGCGAGAGAAGTTACATGTCATAATAAGTGGATTAAACTCTGGCAAGCTAATACATTTCTCTTTTCTTGTTGTGAACAATGTGTACTCCGCCTTATGTGTGAGGATCGCGTTACAGTCGAACAGCTGACTGCATCGGGTGTAGTGCACCTCGCAGCGAATTGCATATTAAAGGAAAAGGATTTTACAGCGTACTCTCAAACAGAAACGATGAAATCTATCAATATCGACTCACACCTATATAACCCACAACCGCAAGTTTCTCAAATTAATCATTTACTTAACATTTCACTTAAATTACATGGAAACGAAACAACTGACTCAACTTTGCAACATGACTTACAAAGAGTTGGCGAGCAAGTTAACCAGTTAAAGAGGTCGGAGCCCATCGATGAGGACTCCTTATGGTATCATCATATTCATCACTACGTCCTCAGCTATGCATTGCTAATAGTTGCAATAGCAGTAATATCCGTCTTCGTGTGGAATCGGAGATGCCGCCGGGTGAGGCGGCCGACGCCAGAGACCGCCGCCTCGTCGTCAGCCAGCAGTAGTGGTGAAGTGGGTGCAGTGAGTGCAGTGAGTGCAGTGAGTGCAATGGGTGCAGTGAGTGCAGTGCGTACACGAGAGGAAAAACAGGACAGAACGACCTCACCTGTTTTATTAAAAGTGCTTAAAGTGGCGGATGTGCAATGAAAAATTTTTTTATACAAACTTTAGCATCCTTATTTTTTGCGTTAGCGTGTATTTTTATTATTATTTTTTATCTTGATGTATTTTTATTTTTTATATTTACCTTTCTTTTACAATGTATGTACAAGAAATAGCTTATCTTTTACTTTACTTTTTTGACTTTTTTGTATTTTTTGTTTACTATTTGGCCCGGGAGCATGTACGGAATTCCCGTACATTACCTAATAATTAAGACAATGACAGCTAACTCAGCAAAAGTATGTACCGCAGCAAAGCGAGTTAGTTGCTCACGTTGCTCCCCGACAGCCGCATTCTATAGCGTTCTATATTAAAGTCATTAGCAAATTGTAATTTTATTTGCAATTAAATATCTTCATTAAATCAAGCAGCTTTTATTTTGTGTGTAAACCACACAACACCTCGGTCTCGTCGTCCGCCTCCCCGACGCACCGTTTATTGGTGGTCGGAGGAGTTGGCGGTACTTCGAACTGCCTGCGTGGCGGCTCGAAGGGAGTACTCTCGAAGCCGGCGGCGGCGGGTACGCGACCCGGCAAATGAGGAGCGCCTTCACGCCTTGTACGTGGAGGCAAAGCAGGCCCTCAGAAATGCGATGCTTGCCGCCCAGGACTCGGCGCAGGCTGAGCTGCTGGAGGGCCTCAACGAAGACCCTTTTGGGAGGCCATATAAGGCGGCGCGGAACAAGCTGCGTCCCTTCGGCCCCCCCGTATCGGAGACCCTCGAGCCGGCAGTGCTGGATGGGGTGGTACGGTCCCTGTTTCCAGGCAGGGCCGACGCTTTCACCCCACCAGTAATGGACCCTTCGCAGGGTGGGGTTCAGGAGGAAGAGGAGGACCAGGAGGCCCTTTCTCTCACTGGGGCCGAAGTTAGCACGGCGGTGCTTCGCCTTCGTGCTAAAAAGACGGCCCCAGGGCCAGACGGCGTCCCAGCAAGGGTGGTGGCAATAGCCGCCACCGAAATGGAGGAAAGGTTTCGGGACCTCTTTGACGCGTGTTTCGCGTCGAGGAGGTTTCCGAAACCATGGAAGGAGGGGCGTTTATGCCTCCTCCGAAAAGAAGGACGCCCGGCGGACTCCCCCTCGGCATACCGACCCATCGTCCTGCTCGATGAGGTCGGTAAGATGTTCGAGGGGGTCATCGCCGCCCGACTGAAGGACCACCTACGGGTGGTTGGGCCGGACCTGTCGGACGCTCAGTTCGGCTTTCGACCTGAGCGTTCGACAATAGACGCCCTCGCCCTATTAAAGGGTGTGGTGAAGGAGGCGATGGACGCTGGGGACGGTGTGTTGGCTGTGTCATTCGACATAGCCAACGCTTTCAACACCCTTCCCCATGCGACCGTCCTCGAGGCACTTCGGTTTCACGGAGTGCCTCAATATATGAGGGACCTCCTGGCCAGCTACCTGGAGGACAGAGCGGTTCTCGTGGTAGACAAAGCTGGCCAGGTCAGGCGATATCCGGTTGAGTCCGGTGTTCCGCAGGGGTCAGTCCTAGGACCTCTCCTGTGGGACATCGGATTCGACTGGCTATTGCGAGGGACCCTCCTCCGTGGCACGAGTGTCATCTGCTACGCGGATGACACTCTCCTCACTGCCCGAGGAGGGAATTTTGGTGAGGCGGCCAGTCTGGCCTCGGCGGGCGGATCGCTAGTCGCCGGTAGGATCCGCCGCCTTGGATTGAGGGTGGCGTTGCATAAGACCGAGGCCGTTTTCTTCCACGGGCCTCGGCAGCGCCGTCCGCCTGACGCCCACATCTTTGTGGAGGGCGTCAGGATTGAAGTAAAGACCCAGATGAAATATCTGGGTCTTACGCTCGACGCCAGGTGGCGCTTCAGTCCGCACTTCAGCGGACTGTCGTCGCGGCTGCTGAAGGCAGCGGGGGCCCTCTCATGGCTGATGCCTAATTTGGGAGGGCCAGGCGGACGATGCCGGCGGCTGTACGCCGGCATCCTGAAGAGCATGGCCCTGTACGGGGCGCCTATCTGGGCAGATTCCCTTCAAAGAAGGGAGAACGCTACGGCCCTGCGGGTGCCCCAGAGGGCCATCGCGCAGAGGGTGGCGCGGGCTTACCGCTCGGTAAGCTTCGCAGCGGCGTGCGCTCTGGCTGGCACCCCTCCTTGGGAGCTCGAGGCGTGGGTGCTAGCCAGAGTCTACGAATGGACGGCGGGGCGGAGAGCACTCGGTGAGCACCCCGCCCCTGAAGTACGCGAGGCTGTTCGGCGGGAGGCGAGGGAAGCCGTCGTCCGTCATTGGATGGCGGACCTTGCCTCCGCAGTTTTCGGCCGCCGAACCCTCGACGCGCTCGGGCCGGTCCTGCAGGACTGGCTCGAGAGACAACATGGTTTCCTCACCTTCCGGTTGGTGCAGGTGCTGTCCGGGCACGGCTGCTTTGGGTCGTACCTCCACCGAATCGGGAGGGAGGAAAGCCCGTCGTGCCACGACTGTGGCGCGGCGGAGGACACGGCACAGCACACCCTCGAGGTGTGCCCGTCGTGGACCGAGCGGCGCCACAGTCTTGTCGCGGCGGTCGGGCCGGACCTCTCGCTTCCCGCTGTGATTAACGCCATGGTGGGGAGCGAGGAGGCGTGGGTGGCGGTCGCCTCCTTCTGTGAAGAAGTGATGTCACAGAAGGAGGAGGCGGAGCGCGCGCGGGAGGACGATCCTCTCGCACCGCCTCTCCGCCGGAGGAGAGGCAGGAGAAGGCGGGTGGTCAACCACCCCCTCTCCCCCCGGTGATGAGCAGCGGACGACCGGCGCGGGGGCGCCATCGCCCGCATTGCACCGCTCATCACCCAGCCGAACGAGGATGACCAAGCACTCAGTCATCCTTGAGCCCCTCCCCGTCTGCGGGAGGGGCGTGAAGGGCCCGCCGCTATAAGGCGGGCAAACGCCGGCGGGGAACTGGAAGCAAAGGCTATGCCGATTCCCAGAACCCCGCCACCAAAGGCGATGCGGGAGTGCCGCTGGGTTGTTTAGTGGGTATACCGGGAGTGAACACCTCCCCCGGGAGTCCCACATACCCCTCCCGTCCCCCGACGGGCGGGGATGCGTAATGCATTTTTCCCAGCGAAAAAAAAAAAAAAAAAAAAAAAAAAAAAAAAAAAAAGGTTAGGTTCCCCCCCCGGGGGCCGCCACCTTGTCGTGGTGGGGGGGCTTGCGTGTCCCGATGATCTCCAAGGCTATACCGTACAGGGTTTCCCATAACGGACAGGCTTGGAGGGAGGGGCCAGACCAAGAGCGGCTCAGAGTCGGTGTCTCTCCGTAGTGCGGATGAGACCATGGGGTGGGGTCTCTCCACGTGTCCCTCTGATTTAGCAGAGGGCACTGTGGATGGGACCAGGGTGGGATAAACTCTTGAGGTTTACCCACCCTAACGCAGGGGCGACGGGCTGTCGGTCGCGAGACTGGCAGCATGGCTTAGGCCACCGTCGGCCAACTCGCTCCCTGACCCGTAGGCGTCAGGGGTGAGGGCCGCCACTTCGGTGGGGGCCGCGAGGAAGAAAACCTCAATAAAAAATTACCCCAATCCTAAGTTTTGGCTTCGACGATGGGATGTATGGTTGGGGGGTACCCAATCCCGAGAGGCAGGGGATCTCACCCCGTTCAAAAAAAGAAAAACCATGGCTAGTTCTCACAATACGAATAATTGTCCCCAGGAGGGTCCCGGCTCAGCCGGGGAATCCCTCCTCACGTCTTCGGACGTGAGCTGCCCTTCGTACTCTGGGGTGGGCAAGAACAGCCTCGTAGGCCAGCAATCCGCTGGTCTCCGTAAACACAACCTTGGCAATCGCACAACGGACATCGATAAGCTTAATGACGCGGAACCAGGAAGAGCGACGAGAGGGCGGACGCTAAAGGCACGCGCATCTTGCCGACGGCCAGCTACGCCACTTTTCGTGACAGATGAGGACGACTCGGACTGTTCCCTCATGTCAGCTGCCTCGGGACAGTCTAAGGCCACATCCGTGATGTCAGCTGCCTCGGAACATTCCAAGGCCACATCAATAGGCTCGCGAAAGCGAGCCCAACGAGATAGTGGCAGCGAGGGTGAACGGCCAAAAAGGAAAACAACAAAACCCCAAGGAGACGAGGAGGAGTTCCTAGAACCCCTCACTCCAATTTCAAATTTGAGGGCTAAGGCGAGCCTTCCCTCAGCGGAAGTTCTCGGGAAGGAGATGGCTGAGCAACCCACGGGTGACCTGGGTTCTCGTGTCATGGAGAACCTCGAGCTCATCGAAGGTGTTGCGGACCGATCAAAAAATATCAAGGGTAATATGGTGCGCAGCCTGCGATTGGCGGTCCGCCACATACAGGCTGCAACAACTGAGCTGGTGCTGCGGAGCTCCACGGCACATCTGGAGCAGGAGAATGCTCAGCTCCGAGCCCAAATTGCTGAGCTTAACAAAAAATTGGAGACCATAACGAGTGAGGTGAGTCGTCTCCGCAAGGAATCCGCAAAGGGAACCGAAACTGCGCTGGCGACTCCATCTAGCGGCGGAGCCACCCCCAAACGCGCCGAGGACTCACTCTTCGAGAAACTGGGGGCCATGATGGATAGGAAGTTGGCCGCCTTTAAAGCGGAACTTTTTCCGGGCCGAGCGGTGAGGCCTCCATTGGGGCAGAAGACCGCTACCTCCACGCCCCTGCAGAGCAGAGAGGGCCCTGAGAGGAGAAACACCAAGGAGGCTGCCCCTTGTCCACCCGCGTTGCAAGTAACAGCGGCGCAGGAGCTGCCAGCACCGACTTGGAGCACGGTGGTAGGCCGCAGGACGGGAGCAAGGCAACGGAGAGCAGCACGGGTGGAAGTGACCCATGACGGTCCTGCCCAGAGAACGGGGCCTGTCGGAGAGCTGGCGGAGGCCCAAAGGGCTGAAAAGGGGAGGAAAAGGGGTAAGGTCCCCAAGAGCAAGAAGAAGAAAAAGGGACGGCTACCTAGGGTGCCACGGTCTGAGGCCGTCACAATCACCATACCAGCGGAGGCTTCGGTGACCTACGCCCAGGCTATGAAAACAGCGAAGCAGCGTGTCGACTTGGCAGAACTCGGAATTTCCGAGCTCAAACAGAAGAGGGCCCTGAATGGAGGCCTTCTACTTCAAGTCGACGGAGAAGAGAGCGCTGTTAAGGCCAACTCACTGGCCGCTAAACTTGGGGAGGCGCTCCAGGACCTTGGAGTAAAGGTCACGCGACCGTTTAAAACGGGAGAGGCCAGAGTGATGGACCTAGACGATTCCGTCACCCAAGAGGACGTCGCCAAAGCCATTGCGGAAGCCGGTGGGTGTCCCATTGACAACGTCAAGGTGGGCAACATCCACAGACGGCCCACCAGCCTGGGAACGGCCTGGGTGCGATGTCCTCTGACGGTCATCCATCACCTGGCCAAGGAGAAGAGAGTACGAGTGGGCTGGGTGTCAGCAAGGGTCGAGATACTCAGTGCTCGACCCCTGCAGTGCTTCCGCTGCCTAGAGCTGGGGCATGCGAGGCACCAATGCTCGAGCGCCAGGGACAGGAGTGCACTCTGCTACGCATGCGGTGAGCCTGGCCACAGGGCAAGTGAGTGCCAAGCGCAGGCACCTAAGTGCGTACTGTGCGCCGACAGCGGCCGGCCATCGGACCACCGCATGGGTAGCAAAAAGTGTGCTCCTCCTAAATCCAGGAAGAGCCGAGGAGGAAGCGGAACGGTGGCTTCGGCAGCCGGATCAGCACGGGCGAATGGGCCTGCGACAGCTACTGCTGACGCTTCGTCCCATCGCCCGTCAGAGGAAACGATGGAGCTCGGTAATGGATAGAGCTCCATCGGTCGTGATCATACAGGGTAACCTGAACCACTGCCGTGGGGCACAGGACCTGCTGATGCAGTGTATCGCAGAGGAAAGAGCCTCTCTAGCGGTGATGGCAGAACCCTACCGCGTTCCCGGCCACCCTCGATGGTTCGGCGATGCCGCAAACACCGTGGCCGCCTATTGGGGAGGACACAGCGGAGAGCCGCCGTGCCGCGGAATCCTGTCCGAGCGGGGTATAGTTGCAGTCGAATGGGGCCATCTGGCAATCATCGGCTGCTACGTTTCGCCCAACTGCACCCTGGCGGCGTTCGAGGCCTTCCTGGACCGGCTGAGCATCTGCGTACGTAGATGCCTTCCGCGCCCGGCGTTGGTACTGGGCGACTTTAATGCCCACTCCAGGGCTTGGGGGGACAAGCGGGACAGTGTGAAGGGGGACACACTCCTTGAGTGGTCGGCGGGATTGGACCTCCGCCTCCTAAACAGGGGAGCGGTCAGCACCTGCGTCCGCTGGCAGGGGGAGTCGGTCGTCGATCTCTCGTGGGCGACTCCTTCTGCCGAGCGTCTCGTCTCGGGCTGGAGAGTGGCAGAGGAGCTGGTCACACTCTCGGACCACCGTCACATAATCCTCAATGTTACGCTACACGGTGTCCGAGAGGGCCGCCGGTCGAGCGCTCCTCCACGGCGTTGGGCGGTCAAACAGCTTGACCGTGACAAACTCGTCGCGGCGGCCCACGTCGTGGACTGGTCCAGTCCCGCCGAAAGTGAAATCGAGGGCCCTGAGGTGGAAGCTGCCCGTCTCCGCGAGGACATGGAATCCATCTGTGACACCGCTATGCCGAGAGTCAGAGGGGGAACCAGTAGAGGACCGGCATACTGGTGGTCGCAGACTATCGCGCAACTGCGCGTGGCTTGCCTGTCCTCGCGGAGAAGGTACACACGAGCTCGAAGACGCCGCAACGCCACTGCGGAGGAAAAGGCGGAGAAATACCGGGAGTATCGCGCCGCGACGATGAGACTGCAACTGGCCATTGCCGACAGCAAGGCCCGTAACTGGCGCGATCTCCTGGATGGTCTGGACAGAGATCCGTGGGGGCGGCCATACAAGATGGTCATGGGCAAATTACGCCCGTGGGCCCCACCCCTCACGGAATCCTTAGATCCCGCCTTCCTGTCCCAGGTGCTGGACACGTTGTTCCCGGAGGCAGAGGAGGACGTCCGCTCCGTACCGGAGGCTCCCTCCGACTGGTCGGATGAATTGGCCGTAACAGAGGCAGAACTGTGCATGGCAGCGAAGGCCTTGGCTGCGCGTAACACCGCTCCAGGGCCCGACGGAATCCCGGGTAAGGCATGGGCAATCGCTCTGCCTATCCTATGGAGAAGGCTTCTGTGCCTCTTTACCAGCTGCCTCAGAAGCGGCCAATACCCTACCGAGTGGAAACTGGCGAGACTGGTGCTCCTACACAAGCGGGGCAAAACACTAGACTCGCCAGCAGCCTACCGGCCAATCTGTCTCCTGGACGACGTGGGCAAGCTCTTCGAGCGAGTGATTGCCAGGCGGATAAACGACCACCTCGGGCGCGATGGTCCCGACTTGTCCCCGAACCAATTTGGGTTCCGTCGACGGCGTTCGACATTGGACGCAGTCCTCCGTGTGCGGGCGCTATCGGAAGAGGCCATATCCCAGGGGAGAGTAGTCCTGGCTGTAAGCCTAGACATTGTAAACGCCTTCAACTCTCTCCCTGGGAAGGCGATAATGGAGGCGCTCGTATACCACGGAGTTCCTCCCTACCTGAGGAATGTGATACGGGCCTACCTTAGCGGTCGTAAGATCTGCTACCCTGGGCGTGATGGCCGTGTCCTGGAGAGAGAGGTCGTGCGCGGGGTTCCACAGGGGTCAGTCTTAGGGCCACTCCTCTGGAACCTCGGGTATGATGCGGTGATGAGGACGACGCTTCCACCTGGTGTGAGCGTCGTCTGTTATGCCGACGACACCCTCGTCCTCTCCGAAGGGAAGTCCTTCTCCAGGACGGCGAGGCTGGCCGAGCTCGGGGTGGCACGGGTAGTGGCCGGGGTCCAAAAACTGGGTCTGGCAATAGCGCCAAACAAGACCGAGGCACTATGGCTCCACGGTCTTCGACCCAGAGAGGACCCTCCGAACTCATCGGTGAGGATAGGTGACGTTGACGTTCAGGTTGGCCGTAGCATGACCTACCTGGGGCTGGTGCTGGACAGCCGATGGACCTTCGACGAGCACTTCGATCGTCTCGTCCCCCGGATTCACAAGGTAGCGGGTGCAATGCACAAACTGCTGCCGAATCTCGGGGGACCAAGGGGAGATGTCCGCCGCCTTTACGCAGGCGTGGTGCGCTCAATGGCGCTCTACGGAGCGCCCGTATGGGCTGGCCGGCTCTCGAGCAACAAGCGACGTGCAGCGAAACTCAACGCTGCGCAGCGCGTGATCTCCATCAGGGTAGCTCGAGGGTACCGGACAATTTCATACGAGGCGGCTGCAGTCCTGGCGCGGTTTCCGCCCCTGGACATTCTGGCGGATATGGACGCAGAGGTCTTTCATAAGACCCGCGATCTCCGCCAGAGGGATGACCCCTACGAGGCGATCGGAGAGCTTCGACGAAGGTCGAAAAGGCGGGCCTTGATGCGCTGGCGTGAGCGATTGGCAGAGCCTCGCAGTGCGCGCCAGCGTATCGTAAGGGCTGTCCTGCCAAACCTCGAGCGCTGGCTTGAGAACAGCGATAACGTCACCTATCGCCTCACCCAGATACTCACCGGACATGGCTGCTTCGGTGAGTATCTGCATAGGATAGGTAGGGAGGAGACGGCGCAGTGCCACCACTGCGGGCACTTGGAGGATTCCGCGCAGCACACGCTCGAGAACTGCCCTGCATGGGAGTCAGAGCGGCGGATCCTCACGGATACAATTGGGCAAGACCTTTCCCCGGCAGCCGTGGTCGCGGCGATGCTCCGGAGCAAGGAAGCATGGCGAAGCGTCACCTCCTTCTGCGACGCTGTAATGCTCGCGAAGGAGGACGCCGAGCGAAGCCGAGAACGCTCGGATCCCGCTCGGAGGAGGAGCCGCCGCGGCAGACGTCAACAACGTCCCGCGCCGGGGGGGTCTTGACTCCCGTGACGTGCCTGCCCAGGCACCGCGCTGGAGGGCACCGGTGCGTTCTACACAGAGATCCCGGAGCCCTCCGTAGCGCTGAGGATGGCGCCCGATGGGTTTTAGTGGGTATTCCGGCAGTAGGCCGGCGAGTCCCACACTCCGTGCGTAAAAGCATTTCCCATCGTTAAAAAAAAAAAAAAAAAAAAAAAAGGTTAGGTTAGGTTAGGTTAGGTTCCCCCCCGGGGGCCGCCACCTTGTCGTGGTGGGGGGGCTTGCGTGTCCCGATGATCTCCAAGGCTATACCGTACAGGGTTTCCCATAACGGACAGGCTTGGAGGGAGGGGCCAGACCAAGAGCGGCTCAGAGTCGGTGTCTCTCCGTAGTGCGGATGAGACCATGGGGTGGGGTCTCTCCACGTGTCCCTCTGATTTAGCAGAGGGCACTGTGGATGGGACCAGGGTGGGATAAACTCTTGAGGTTTACCCACCCTAACGCAGGGGCGACGGGCTGTCGGTCGCGAGACTGGCAGCATGGCTTAGGCCACCGTCGGCCAACTCGCTCCCTGACCCGTAGGCGTCAGGGGTGAGGGCCGCCACTTCGGTGGGGGCCGCGAGGAAGAAAACCTCAATAAAAAATTACCCCAATCCTAAGTTTTGGCTTCGACGATGGGATGTATGGTTGGGGGGTACCCAATCCCGAGAGGCAGGGGATCTCACCCCGTTCAAAAAAAGAAAAACCATGGCTAGTTCTCACAATACGAATAATTGTCCCCAGGAGGGTCCCGGCTCAGCCGGGGAATCCCTCCTCACGTCTTCGGACGTGAGCTGCCCTTCGTACTCTGGGGTGGGCAAGAACAGCCTCGTAGGCCAGCAATCCGCTAAACTAACCACAACCTTGGCAATCGCACAACGGACATCGATAAGCTTAATGACGCGGAACCAGGAAGAGCGACGAGAGGGCGAACGCTAAAGGCACGCGCATCTTGCCGACGGCCAGCTACGCCACTTTTCGTGACAGATGAGGACGACTCGGACTGTTCCCTCATGTCAGCTGCCTCGGGACAGTCTAAGGCCACATCCGTGATGTCAGCTGCCTCGGAACATTCCAAGGCCACATCAATAGGCTCGCGAAAGCGAGCCCAACGAGATAGTGGCAGCGAGGGTGAACGGCCAAAAAGGAAAACAACAAAACCCCAAGGAGACGAGGAGGAGTTCCTAGAACCCCTCACTCCAATTTCAAATTTGAGGGCTAAGGCGAGCCTTCCCTCAGCGGAAGTTCTCGGGAAGGAGATGGCTGAGCAACCCACGGGTGACCTGGGTTCTCGTGTCATGGAGAACCTCGAGCTCATCGAAGGTGTTGCGGACCGATCAAAAAATATCAAGGGTAATATGGTGCGCAGCCTGCGATTGGCGGTCCGCCACATACAGGCTGCAACAACTGAGCTGGTGCTGCGGAGCTCCACGGCACATCTGGAGCAGGAGAATGCTCAGCTCCGAGCCCAAATTGCTGAGCTTAACAAAAAATTGGAGACCATAACGAGTGAGGTGAGTCGTCTCCGCAAGGAATCCGCAAAGGGAACCGAAACTGCGCTGGCGACTCCATCTAGCGGCGGAGCCACCCCCAAACGCTCCGAGGACTCACTCTTCGAGAAACTGGGGGCCATGATGGATAGGAAGTTGGCCGCCTTTAAAGCGGAACTTTTTCCGGGCCGAGCGGTGAGGCCTCCATTGGGGCAGAAGACCGCTACCTCCACGCCCCTGCAGAGCAGAGAGGGCCCTGAGAGGAGAAACACCAAGGAGGCTGCCCCTTGTCCACCCGCGTTGCAAGTAACAGCGGCGCAGGAGCTTCCAGCACCGACTTGGAGCACGGTGGTAGGCCGCAGGACGGGAGCAAGGCAACGGAGAGCAGCACGGGTGGAAGTGACCCATGACGGTCCTGCCCAGAGAACGGGGCCTGTCGGAGAGCTGGCGGAGGCCCAAAGGGCTGAAAAGGGGAGGAAAAGGGGTAAGGTCCCCAAGAGCAAGAAGAAGAAAAAGGGACGGCTACCTAGGGTGCCACGGTCTGAGGCCGTCACAATCACCATACCAGCGGAGGCTTCGGTGACCTACGCCCAGGCTATGAAAACAGCGAAGCAGCGTGTCGACTTGGCAGAACTCGGAATTTCCGAGCTCAAACAGAAGAGGGCCCTGAATGGAGGCCTTCTACTCCAAGTCGACGGAGAAGAGAGCGCTGTTAAGGCCAACTCACTGGCCGCTAAACTTGGGGAGGCGCTCCAGGACCTTGGAGTAAAGGTCACGCGACCGTTTAAAACGGGAGAGGCCAGAGTGATGGACCTAGACGATTCCGTCACCCAAGAGGACGTCGCCAAAGCCATTGCGGAAGCCGGTGGGTGTCCCATTGACAACGTGAAGGTGGGCAACATCCACAGACGGCCCACCAGCCTGGGAACGGCTTGGGTGCGATGTCCTCTGACGGTCATCCATCACCTGGCCAAGGAGAAGAGAGTACGAGTGGGCTGGGTGTCAGCAAGGGTCGAGATACTCAGTGCTCGACCCCTGCAGTGCTTCCGCTGCCTAGAGCTGGGGCATGCGAGGCACCAATGCTCGAGCGCCAGGGACAGGAGTGCACTCTGCTACGCATGCGGTGAGCCTGGCCACAGGGCAAGTGAGTGCCAAGCGCAGGCACCTAAGTGCGTACTGTGCGCCGACAGCGGCCGGCCATCGGACCACCGCATGGGTAGCAAAAAGTGTGCTCCTCCTAAATCCAGGAAGAGCCGAGGAGGAAGCGGAACGGTGGCTTCGGCAGCCGGATCAGCACGGGCGAATGGGCCTGCGACAGCTACTGCTGACGCTTCGTCCCATCGCCCGTCAGAGGAAACGATGGAGCTCGGTAATGGATAGAGCTCCATCGGTCGTGATCATACAGGGTATAGTTGCAGTCGAATGGGGCCATCTGGCAATCATCGGCTGCTACGTTTCGCCCAACTGCACCCTGGCGGCGTTCGAGGCCTTCCTGGACCGGCTGAGCATCTGCGTACGTAGATGCCTTCCGCGCCCGGCGTTGGTACTGGGCGACTTTAATGCCCACTCCAGGGCTTGGGGGGACAAGCGGGACAGTGTGAAGGGGGACACACTCCTTGAGTGGTCGGCGGGATTGGACCTCCGCCTCCTAAACAGGGGAGCGGTCAGCACCTGCGTCCGCTGGCAGGGGGAGTCGGTCGTCGATCTCTCGTGGGCGACTCCTTCTGCCGAGCGTCTCGTCTCGGGCTGGAGAGTGGCAGAGGAGCTGGTCACACTCTCGGACCACCGTCACATAATCCTCAATGTTACGCTACACGGTGTCCGAGAGGGCCACCGGTCGAGCGCTCCTCCACGGCGTTGGGCGGTCAAACGGCTTGACCGTGACAAACTCGTCGCGGCGGCCCACGTCGTGGACTGGTCCAGTCCCGCCGAAAGTGAAATCGAGGGCCCTGAGGTGGAAGCTGCCCGTCTCCGCGAGGACATGGAATCCATCTGTGACACCGCTATGCCGAGAGTCAGAGGGGGAACCAGTAGAGGACCAGCATACTGGTGGTCGCAGACTATCGCGCAACTGCGCGTGGCTTGCCTGTCCTCGCGGAGAAGGTACACACGAGCTCGAAGACGCCGCAGCGCCACTGCGGAGGAAAAGGCGGAGAAATACCGGGAGTATCGCGCCGCGACGATGAGACTGCAACTGGCCATTGCCGACAGCAAGGCCCGTAACTGGCGCGATCTCCTGGATGGTCTGGACAGAGATCCGTGGGGGCGGCCATACAAGATGGTCATGGGCAAATTACGCCCGTGGGCCCCACCCCTCACGGAATCCTTAGATCCCGCCTTCCTGTCCCAGGTGCTGGACACGTTGTTCCCGGAGGCAGAGGAGGACGTCCGCTCCGTACCGGAGGCTCCCTCCGACTGGTCGGATGAATTGGCCGTAACAGAAGCAGAACTATGCATGGCAGCGAAGGCCTTGGCTGCGCGTAACACCGCTCCAGGGCCCGACGGAATCCCGGGTAAGGCATGGGCAATCGCTCTGCCTATCCTATGGAGAAGGCTTCTGTGCCTCTTTACCAGCTGCCTCAGAAGCGGCCAATACCCTACCGAGTGGAAACTGGCGAGACTGGTGCTCCTACACAAGCGGGGCAAACCACTAGACTCGCCAGCAGCCTACCGACCAATCTGTCTCCTGGACGACGTGGGCAAGCTCTTCGAGCGAGTGATTGCCAGGCGGATAAACGACCACCTCGGGCGCGATGGTCCCGACTTGTCCCCGAACCAATTTGGGTTCCGTCGACGGCGTTCGACATTGGACGCAGTCCTCCGTGTGCGGGCGCTATCGGAAGAGGCCATATCCCAGGGGAGAGTAGTCCTGGCTGTAAGCCTAGACATTGTAAACGCCTTCAACTCTCTCCCTGGGAAGGCGATAATGGAGGCGCTCGTATACCACGGAGTTCCTCCCTACCTGAGGAATGTGATACGGGCCTACCTTAGCGGTCGTAAGATCTGCTACCCTGGGCGTGATGGCTGTGTCCTGGAGAGAGAGGTCGTGCGCGGGGTTCCACAGGGGTCAGTCTTAGGGCCACTCCTCTGGAACCTCGGGTATGATGCGGTGATGAGGACGACGCTTCCACCTGGTGTGAGCGTCGTCTGTTATGCCGACGACACCCTCGTCCTCTCCGAGGGGAAGTCCTTCTCCAGGACGGCGAGGCTGGCCGAGCTCGGGGTGGCACGGGTAGTAGCCGGGGTCCAAAAACTGGGTCTGGCAATAGCGCCAAACAAGACCGAGGCACTATGGCTCCACGGTCTTCGACCCAGAGAGGACCCTCCGAACTCATCGGTGAGGATAGGTGACGTTGACGTTCAGGTTGGCCGTAGCATGACCTACCTGGGGCTGGTGCTGGACAGCCGATGGACCTTCGACGAGCACTTCGATCGTCTCGTCCCCCGGATTCACAAGGTAGCGGGTGCAATGCACAAACTGCTGCCGAATCTCGGGGGACCAAGGGGAGAAGTCCGCCGCCTTTACGCAGGCGTGGTGCGCTCAATGGCGCTCTACGGAGCGCCCGTATGGGCTGGCCGGCTCTCGAGCAACAAGCGACGTGCAGCGAAACTCAACGCTGCGCAGCGCGTGATCTCCATCAGGGTAGCTCGAGGGTACCGGACAATTTCATACGAGGCGGCTGCAGTCCTGGCGCGGTTTCCGCCCCTGGACATTCTGGCGGATATGGACGCAGAGGTCTTTCATAAGACCCGCGACCTCCGCCAGAGGGATGACCCCCACGAGGCGATCGGAGAGCTTCGACGAAGGTCGAAAAGGCGGGCCTTGATGCGCTGGCGTGAGCGATTGGCAGAGCCTCGCAGTGCGCGCCAGCGTATCGTAAGGGCTGTCCTGCCAAACCTCGAGCGCTGGCTTGAGAACAGCGGTAACGTCACCTATCGCCTCACCCAGATACTCACCGGACATGGCTGTTTCGGTGAGTATCTGCATAGGATAGGTAGGGAGGAGACGGCGCAGTGCCACCACTGCGGGCACTTGGAGGATTCCGCGCAGCACACGCTCGAGAACTGCCCTGCATGGGAGTCAGAGCGGCGGATCCTCACGGATACAATTGGGCAAGACCTTTCCCCGGCAGCCGTGGTCGCGGCGATGCTCCGGAGCAAGGAAGCATGGCGAAGTGTCACCTCCTTCTGCGACGCTGTAATGCTCGCGAAGGAGGACGCCGAGCGAAGCCGAGAACGCTCGGATCCCGCTCGGAGGAGGAGCCGCAGCGGCAGACGTCAACAACGTCCCGCGCCGGGGGGGTTTTGACTCCCGTGACGTGCCTGCCCAGGCACCGCGCTGGAGGGCACCGGTGCGTTCTACACAGAGATCCCGGAGCCCTCCGTAGCGCTGAGGATGGCGCCCGATGGGTTTTAAGGTCGCCTCCAGCGGGCGGCTACTGGTGGGGTGGGTGTCAGCCCGGGTCAGGCTCCTTGAGGCCAAACCCCTGCGGTGCTACCGGTGCCTCGATTCGGGGCACGTTCGGGGCAAATGCACCGCCGAGGTAGACCGCAGCGATACCTGCTATCGCTGCGGTCAACCGGGCCACAAGGCGGCTGGCTGTTCGGCTGCCCCACACTGCCCGTTGTGCGAGGCCAAGCAGAAGCCGGCGGACCACAGAGCGGGAAGCGGAGCCTGTACCGCTCCCGCCTCCGCCAAGTCCGCCAAGTCCGGCCCCAAAAAGAAGGGCAAAAAGAAAGGGATGCCCGCCGGGAAAGGCCCAACAGCCCACCCCCGACCGGCCCGCCCGTCCGCCGCTGACGCGGAACGCGCCGCGAGGGTTGCAGACATGGTCGTAGATTAAGCAGACATGGCCATACCATGTCTGTCCTTCAGGCGAACCTCAACCACTCGGCCAGAGCTCAGGACCTCTTGTACCAGAGCCTGGCCGAGTGGTCGATCCAAGCGGCGGTGGTGGCGGAGCCTTACCTCGTCCCCGCCAGGGACAACTGGGTTGGTGACCGGGAGGACACGGTGGCGATCGTCGCGCAGACGGCCGCCGGCTCCTCGCCCTTCGACAAAACAGCGAAGGGCCACGGATGCGTCGCGGCCACCTTTATGGGCGTGACGGTCGTCGGCGTGTACTTCTCGCCGAACCGGAGCCTGGCCGCATTCGAGCAATTCCTGCTCGAGGTCAGTGCTCTGGTCGGCCAGAGTCACCCAATCCCGGTCCTGGTCGCCGGGGACTTCAACGCCAAGTCGACGGCTTGGGGTTCCCCGGCCACCGATGCGCGGGGCGAGGTACTGGAGGAGTGGGCTGCCACGTCGGGCTTGGTTCTCCTGAACCGGGGGTCGGTAGACACGTGCGTGCGGCACAACGGGGGTTCCATCGTGGACCTTACGTTCGCGACCCCGTGTCTTGCGCGCCGTGTCCAAAACTGGAGGGTGCTCGGGGAGGCGGAGACGCTCTCGGACCACCGGTATATCCGGTTCGAGGTCGCCGCCAACCCTGGAGCTCCACAGAGCCGGCCCCCGCGCGGGTAAGGGCCGCGCTGGGCCCTCAAGACCTTGGACGGTGACGTCATCGTTGAGGCGTCCATCGTCCAGGCTTGGTTACCGGCGCCGGAGGGCCCGGCGGCCGACGTGGACGGGCGAGCGGAGCGGTTGAGCGAGTCGATGGCGCAGGTATGCGACGCCGGTATGTCGCGTGCCAGACCGCTCCCGCCCCGCAGATGGGTGTACTGGTGGTCGGCGGACCTGCGCCAGCTTCGCGAAGCGTGCGTAGCGGCCAGACGCCAGTACACCCATTACCGAAGGCGGCGAAGGCGAGTGGACGCCGAGGAAAGCCGCCTCTACGCCGCGTACAGGGAGAGATGCGTCTCTCTGCAGATCGCCATACGGGAGGCAAAGGCCGAGTCGTGGGGAGAGTGGTTGGAGACTCTGAATAGAGATCCCTGGGGGCGCCCGTACAAGACGGTGCGTGGTCAGCTGCGCCCCTGGGCCCCTCCGCTGACCCAGAGTCTCCAACCAGAGCTGGTGGCTAACGTCGTCGCCACTCTCTTCCCGGAGAGGGCCGACTCGGCGCCGCCACCCGTGGCGGCTGCATCGTCGGAGAGCTCGGGCACCCCGATACCCGAGGTGTCTCGGGCGGAGCTGGAGACCGCGGTCGAGCGGCTCCGCGCCAAACACACAGCACCGGGCCCCGATGGGGTGCCCGGTAGGGTGTGGGCGCTAGCCCTGGAGGCCCTCGGGCCCGGGGTGGTCGAGCTCTTCGACGCCTGTATGCGGCGTGGTCGCTTTCCTCGGAAATGGAAGGTCGGCAGGCTCGTGCTGCTGCGCAAGGAGGGTCGCCCGGCGGACTCGCCGTCGGCATACCGACCCATAGTTTTGCTCGACGAGGTGAGCAAGCTCTTTGAGCGGATTATTTCCGCGCGCCTCGTCGAGCACCTCGAACGGGTCGGGCCGGGGCTGAGCGACCGGCAGTTCGGTTTCCGCCGGGGCCGGTCGACGGTCGACGCCATCGCGCGTGTGAGGGACCTCTCGGAGGAGGCGGTGTCCCGGGGAGAGGTCGTGTTGGCGGTGTCTCTAGACATCGCCAACGCCTTTAACACCCTCCCCTGGGGCTGTATTGAGGCGGCGCTGGGCTATCATCGCGTGCCCGACTACCTGCGCCGTCTCCTCTCCGACTACTTCTCCGAGAGGGAAGTGGTGTACCCGACGCGCGACGGGTGGGGCCGCCGGGTAATGACGTGCGGTGTTCCACAGGGATCGGTCCTTGGGCCGCTCCTGTGGAACATCGGCTACGACTGGGTGCTGCGGGGCGCCAATCTGCGGGGGGTCGACGTAACTTGTTACGCCGACGATACCCTCGTAACGTCCTGCGGCGCCACGTACCGAGAGGCGGCCCTGTTGGCGACGGCCGGAGTGGCCCAAGTGGTGGCTCGAATCCGCCGGCTGGGGCTGGAGGTGGCGCTGGATAAGTCGGAGGCTCTGTGTTTCCACGGAGCCCGACGCGCCCCTCCCGCAGGATCCCAGCTGGTGGTCGGCGGCGTCTCCATCGCTGTCGAGTCGACGATGCGCTACCTAGGCCTCGTCCTCGACAGCCGATGGAACTTCCGAGAGCACTTCCGGCGACTGGTCCCCAGGTTGTTGCGCGCAGCCGGCGCTTTGAGCTGGCTGCTGCCGAACCTGGGCGGACCGTCAGTCGCGTGCCGCCGGTTGTACGCCGGGGTGGTGCGGTCGATGGCCCTGTACGGGGCCCCGATCTGGGCGGACACCCTGATCGCCCAGAATAGGACCCTCCTGCGCCAAGCGCAACGGGTCATGGCGATCAGGGTGGTGAGAGGATACCGCACCATCTCGTGCGAGGCGGCGTGCGTCCTGGCCGGGACCCCACCGTGGGACCTGGACGCGGAAGTGCTCTCGGCAGTGTACTGGCGCCGCAGCGCAGCAGCACGAGCCGATGAGGCGGAACCAGAGCCGGGGGAGGCCGGGCGGCAGGGGCGACTCGACCGCCAGGTCCTCCTCCGGAAATGGAAGGAAAGGCTGGCGGAGCCGACCGCCGGCCGAAGAACGGTGGAGGCGATTCGGCCCGTCCTGGAAGGGTGGGTCGATCGCCGACACGGGGCCCTCACCTTCCACGCTGTGCAGATCCTGACGGGGCACGGTTGCTTCGGCAGGTACCTGTGCAGCGTGGCGGGTCGAGAGCCGACCAGCGTGTGCCACGCCTGTGGGTGTCCGGAGGACACGGCGGAGCACACGCTGGCGGAGTGCCCTGAATGGGACGAGCCGCGGGCGATGCTCGCCGCGGCTATAGGGGACGACCTGTCGCTGCCGGGCGTAGTGAAAGCCATGGTCGGCAGCGACAGAGCGTGGAAGGCGGTGCTCCGATTCTGCGCCACGGTGATGGCGCAGAAGGAGGCGGCGGAGCGGGTGAGGGAAGACGACCCTCTGTCGACCCCGATCCGCCGCAAGAGTGGGGCGCAGGCGCCTGGCGCATGAGCGCCGCCTTCCCCCATAACGCGGGTCTCCGGGCGGTGGAACCGGGGGGTACCATCGCCCAGCAGGAGGAGACCCCCGAGACGGCTGGCGTGTCACGTGTTCCGGCACGCCAGGTTGAATGGTGAGTGGCGCTCCAAGTGAGCGCCCCACATGATGGGCCCCTAGTCCCGGGCAACCGTCGGCGGAGCAGCGGACGTGTGCGTAAGCGTTCCCGCAGCTCCGCCGGAAGACGGTGAGGAGGAACACCGCTGGTTTTTAGCCGGTAAGAGTCCGGCATAACCCGACGGCGCCCCCGCGTCTGTCGGGTATCCATGAGGATTTTCCAGCGATATCAAAAAAAAAAAAAAAAAAAAGGTTAGGTTAGGTTAGGTCACGGGGCGAAGCGGCGTATTGACCTGGAAGGCTTAGGCCTGAAGGGTCTGCGCTTCAGAACCGCCGTGACGGGGGCCCGCATGCTCGAGATCCCCGGGGCTGACAGCGGAGAGAAGGCGGACCTGCTGGCGGGCAAGCTGCGGGAGGTCCTTCCTGTGGACCTGGTCCGCGTCTCCAGGCCCGTGAAGTGCGCAGACCTGCGCATCAGCGAGCTGGATGACGCGGTGTCCCAGGAGGAGGTGGCGGCCGCGGTGGCCCGCTCCGGGGAATGCCCCGCCGAGCAGGTCAAGTGCGGGGAGATCCGCCGCTTCTCCCCCGACAGCCCCGGCACGGCGTGGGTGCGCTGCCCTATTCCGGCGGCGAAAAAGGTCGCCTCCAGCGGGCGGCTACTGGTGGGGTGGGTGTCGGCCCGGGTCAGGCTCCTAGAGGCCAAGCCCCTGCGCTGCTTCCGGTGCCTCGACTCGGGGCACGTACGGAGCAAGTGCACCGGCGAGGTGGACCGCAGTGACACCTGCTATCGCTGCGGTCAACCGGGCCACAAGGCGGCTGGCTGCTCCGCTGCCCCACACTGCCCGCTGTGCGAGGCCAAGCAGAAGCCGGCGGACCACAGAGCGGGAAGCGGAGCCTGTACCGCTCCCGCCTCCGCCAAGTCCGCCAAGTCCGGCCCCAAAAAGAAGGGCAAAAAGAAAGGAAAGCCCGCCGGGAAAGGCCCAACAGCCCACCCCCGACCGGCCCGCCCGTCCGCCGCTGACGCGGAACGCGCCGCGAGGGTTGCAGACATGGTCGTAGATTAAGTATGGCCATGTCTGTCCTTCAGGCGAACCTCAACCACTCGGCCAGAGCTCAGGACCTCTTGTACCAGAGCCTGGCCGAGTGGTCGATCCAAGCGGCGGTGGTGGCGGAGCCTTACCTCGTCCCCGCCAGGGACAACTGGGTTGGTGACCGGGAGGACACGGTGGCGATCGTCGCGCAGACGGCCGCCGGCTCCTCGCCCTTCGACAAAACAGCGAAGGGCCACGGATGCGTCGCGGCCACCTTTATGGGCGTGACGGTCGTCGGCGTGTACTTCTCGCCGAACCGGAGCCTGGCCGCATTCGAGCAATTCCTGCTCGAGGTCGGTGCTCTGGTCGGCCAGAGTCACCCAATCCCGGTCCTGGTCGCCGGGGACTTCAACGCCAAGTCGACGGCTTGGGGTTCCCCGGTCACCGATGCGCGGGGCGAGGTACTGGAGGAGTGGGCTGCCACGTCGGGCTTAGTTCTTCTGAACCGGGGGTCGGTAGACACGTGCGTGCGGCACAACGGGGGTTCCATCGTGGACCTTACGTTCGCGACCCCGTGTCTTGCGCGCCGTGTCCGAAACTGGAGGGTGCTCGGGGAGGCGGAGACGCTCTCGGACCACCGGTATATCCGGTTCGAGGTCGCCGCCAACCCTGGAGCTCCACAGAGCCGGCCCCCGCGCGGGGAAGGACCGCGCTGGGCCCTCAAGACCTTGGACGGTGACGTCATCGTCGAGGCGTCCATCGTCCAGGCATGGCTACCGGCGCCGGAGGGCCCTGCGGCCGACGTGGACGGGCGAGCGGAGCGGTTGAGCGAGTCCATGGTGCAGGTGTGCGACGCCGGTATGTCGCGCGCCAGACCGCTCCCGCCCCGCAGATGGGTGTACTGGTGGTCGGCGGACCTGCGCCGGCTTCGTGAAGCGTGCGTAGCGGCCAGACGCCAGTACACACATTACAGAAGGCGGCGAAGTCGGGTGGATGCCGAGGAAAGCCGCCTCTACGCCGCATACAGGGAGAGATGCGTCTCTCTGCAGACCGCCATACGGGAGGCAAAGGCCGAGTCGTGGGGAGAGTGGTTGGAGACTCTGAATAGAGATCCCTGGGGGCGCCCGTATAAGACGGTGCGTGGTCAGCTGCGCCCCTGGGCCCCTCCGCTGACCCAGAGTCTCCAACCAGAGTTGGTGGATAACGTCGTCGCCACTCTCTTCCCAGAGAGGGCCGACTCGGTGCCTCCGCCTATGGCGGCTGCATCGTCGGAGGGCTCGGACGCCTCGATACCCGAGGTGTCCCAGGAGGAGCTGGAGGCTGCGGTGGAGCGGCTCCGCGCCAAGAGCACGGCACCGGGCCCCGACGGGGTGCCCGGTAGGGTGTGGGCGCTAGCCCTGGAGGCCCTCGGGCCCAGGGTGGTCGAGCTCTTCGACGCCTGTATGCGGCGTGGTCGCTTTCCTCGAAGGTGGAAGGTCGGCAGGCTCGTGCTGCTGCGCAAGGAGGGCCGCCCGGCGGACTCGCCGTCGGCATACCGGCCCATAGTGTTGCTCGACGAGGTGAGCAAGCTCTTCGAGCGGATTATTTCCGCGCGCCTCGTCGAGCACCTCGAACGGGTCGGGCCGGGGTTGAGCGACCGGCAGTTCGGTTTCCGCCGGGGCCGGTCAACGGTCGACGCCATCGCGCGTGTGAGGGACCTCTCGGAGGAGGCAGTGTCCCGGGGAGAGGTTGTTCTGGCGGTGTCTCTAGACATCGCCAACGCCTTCAACACCCTCCCCTGGGGCTGTGTTCGGGCGGCGCTGGGATACCACGGCGTGCCCGAATACCTGCGCCGTCTCCTCACCGACTACTTCTCCGAGAGGGAAGTGGTGTACCCGACGCGCGACGGATGGGGCCGCCGGGTAATGACGTGCGGTGTTCCACAGGGATCGGTTCTCGGGCCGCTCCTGTGGAACATCGGCTACGACTGGGTGCTGCGGGGCGCGAATCTGCGGGGGGTCGACGTAACGTGTTACGCCGACGATACCCTCGTCACGTCCTGCGGCACCACGTACCGAGAGGCGGCCCTCTTGGCGACGGCCGGAGTGGCCCAAGTGGTGGCCCGAATCCGCCGGCTGGGGCTGGAGGTGGCGCTGGATAAGTCGGAGGCTCTGTGCTTTCACGGAGCCCGACGCACCCCTCCCGCAGGATCCCAGCTGGTGGTCGGCGGTGTCTCCATCGCTGTCGAGTCGACGATGCGGTACCTAGGCCTCGTCCTCGACAGCCGATGGAACTTCCGGGAGCACTTCCGGCGACTGGTCCCCAGGTTGTTGCGAGCGGCCGGCGCTCTGAGCTGGCTGCTGCCGAACCTGGGCGGGCCGTCAGTCGCGTGCCGCCGGTTGTACGCCGGGGTGGTGCGGTCGATGGCCCTGTATGGGGCCCCGATATGGGCGGACACCCTGATCGCCCAGAACAGGACTCTCCTGCGCCAAGCGCAACGGGTCCTGGCGATCAGGGTGGTGAGAGGGTACCGCACCATCTCGTGCGAGTGCTCTCGGCAGTGTACTGGCGCCGCAGCGCAGCAACACGAGCCAATGGGGTGGAACCAGAGCCGGGGGAGGCCGGGCGGCAGGGGTGACTCGACCGCCAGGTCCTCCTCCGGAAATGGAAGGAGAGGCTGGCGGAGCCGACCGCCGGCCGAAGAACGGTGGAGGCGATTCGGCCCGTCCTAGAAGGGTGGGTCGATCGCCGACACGGGGCCCTCACCTTCCACGCTGTGCAGATCCTGACGGTGCACGGTTGCTTCGGCAGGTACCTGTGCAGCGTGGCGGGTCGAGAGCCGACCAGCGTGTGCCACGCCTGCGGGTGTCCGGAGGACACGGCGGAGCACACGCTGGCGGAATGCCCGGAATGGGACGAGCCGCGGGCGATGCTCGCCGCGGCTATAGGGGACGACCTGTCGCTGCCGGGCGTAGTGAAAGCCATGGTCGGCAGCGACAGAGCGTGGAAGGCGGTGCTCCGATTCTGCGCCACGGTGATGGCGCAGAAGGAGGCGGCGGAGCGGGTGAGGGAAGACGACCCTCTGTCGACCCCGATCCGCCGCAAGAGAGTGGGGCGCAGGCGCCTGGCGCATGAGCGCCGCCTTCCCCCATAACGCGGGTCTCCGGGCGGTGGAACCGGGGGGTACCATCGCCCAGCAGGAGGAGACCCCCGAGACGGCTGGCGTGTCACGTGTTCCGGCACGCCAGGTTGTATGGTGAGTGGCGCTCCAGGTGAGCGCCCCACATGATGGGCCCCTAGTCCCGGGCAACCGTCGGCGGAGCAGCGGACGTGTGCGTAAGCGTTCCCGCAGCTCCGCCGGAAGACGGTGAGGAGGAACACCGCTGGTTTTTAGCCGGTAAGAGTCCGGCATAACCCGACAGCGCCCCCGCGTCTGTCGGGTATCCATGAGGATTTTCCAGCGATATCAAAAAAAAAAAAAAAAAAAAAAAAGGTTAGGTTAGGTTCCCCCCCGAGGGCCGCCACCTTGTCGTGGTGGGGGGGCTTGCGTGTCCCGATGATCTCCAAGGCTATGCCGTACAGGGTTTCCCATAACGGACAGGCTTGGAGGGAGGGGCCAGACTAAGAGCGGCTCACAGTTGGTGTCTCTCCACACTGTTTAGTGCGGATGAGACCAACGGGTGGGGTCTCTCCACGTGTCCCTCTGACTTATCAGAGGGCACTGTGGATGGGACCAGGGTGGGAAATTCCCGTGAGGGTTGCTCACCCAAATGCAGGGGCGACGGGCTGTCGGTCGCGAGACTGGCAGCATGGCTTTGGCCACCGTCGGCCAACTCGCTCCCTGACCCGTAGGCGTCAGGGGTGAGGGCCGCCACTTCGGTGGGGGCCGCGAGGAAGAAAACCTCTCTAAAAAATTACCCAAGTCGGTGTCTCTCCACGTGTCCCTCTGCTCAGGCAGAGGGCACTGTGGATGAGACTACGTGGTGGGGTCTCTCCACGTATCCCTCTGCTCAAGCAGAGGATAGCGCGGATGAGACCATGTGGTGGGGTCTCTCCACGTGTCCCTCTGCTTTAGCAGAGGGCACTGTGGATGGGACCAGGGTGGGATAAACCCAGGTTTACCCACCCTAACGCAGGGGCGACGGGCTGTCGGTCGCGAGACTGACAGCATGGCTTAGGCCACCGTCGGCCAACTCGCTCCCTGACCCGTAGGCGTCAGGGGTGAGGGCCGCCACTTCGGTGGGGGCCGCGAGGAAGAAAACCTCAATAAAAAATTACCCTAATCCCAAGCTCAGGCCTTGGCGATGGGATGAATGGTTGGGGGGTACCCAATCCCGAAAGGTAGGGGATCTCACCCCGCTCAAAAAAAGAACAATCATGGAAAGTAAGGTAGACAACAAACGACCCCAGGAGGGTACCGGCATCTCCGATGCCGGAGAATCCCTCACCGTGCCCATTTTGGGTGCGGTCTGCCCCTCGTATCTGGGGGGGGCACCAAGCTTTCTAACAAAAAACGACGACCAACGCACATGTACACTGGACACCGAATTGCTCACGGACGGCTCGAAGAAGGACGAGGACACCCAGGAGATCGTGGAGGAGGAGTCTGACTCCTCGGATGCGACCCTGGTGTCGGTGTCGTCCGCAGACGACACGGCGGGACGCTTCTGGCGCAGCACGCGGAAGCGGCCCCTGAAAGGGGACGAGGTGGAGGCATCGGAGTTGGTCGAGCTTTCTAAAAAGAAAGCTCCCACTCCGGCGCCTGTAAGACGTGGGAGAGGGCGACCGCCCACCACGGGCGAGTACGTCGGCTTGGCGAAAGCCAAGCAGGCGTACCTCAAAGCCCAAAAGGACGAAGAGAAGCTCCGGGCGGAGATGGAGGTGGCCGAGATGGCCCGAGACCTCCGATCTCGGTCTCGCTCTCGGTCGAGGTGTCTGTCCGACTCGTCGTCGCTGCCATGCGGCGAAGACGGACCCTCGACTTCGGAGCTCCGGAAAAAGGCGGAGGACAGCGTGCTCCTCATCCAGGCTGTCGCGACGAAGTCGCGCAACCTGAAGGGCACGCTGCAGAGGGACCTCAAGGAGGCCTCTGCCAACCTGATGGGGGTGGTAGCGGAGCTGGCAGAGCGCTCCGCTACGCAGGAGACGGCTCGGCTCGAGAGGGCCAATGCCCGCCTGCAGAGTGAGGTCGCCGAACTCCGCAAGGAGATCGCCGACCTGCGAGCGAGCCTCGCTAAGCCTGCGGAGCCGAGCGGAGCCGATCGCGACGCCTCTCTGATGCGGTCTATCATGGTGGAAGTGGGGACCATGATGGACGCGAAGATCGAGGCACTCGCGATGCGGCTCCCTCCTGAGCCACGCCTCCGGCCGCCTTTAGCCGCCGACAAGAAGAGGGCTGAGGCTGCGCCTCCCGCTCCCGAGCCGGTCCTCCGGCCGCCTCTGGCCGCCGTCAGGGCGAGGGCTGAGGCTGCGCCTCCCGCTCCCGCTCCCGCGAAGAAGGGGAAAGCGCCTCCCAAGGCGTACTCGGAGGTGGCGGCGCCAACGCCCGGCGCTCCGAAGCCCCCGACGACGGCCGTGCCCCAGGAGTGGACCGAGGTTCCCAAGCGGGGCAAGCGGGACAAGCGTGGAGGCAAAAAGGGCAGCGCACCGGCGGACAAGCCCCCGTCCAAGAAGGCCCCGGCGGCGAAGCTTCGCGCCCCGCGCTCGGCTGCGGTGTCCATCACCATCCAGCCGGGCGCCACGGTGGAGGGCAAGGAGCTGTCCTACAAGGACGTGCTCGACGGGGCCAAGCGGAGGATCGACCTGGAAGGCTTAGGCCTGAAGGGTCTCCGATTCCGCACCGCCGTGACGGGGGCCCGCATGCTCGAGATCCCCGGGGCTGACAGCGGCGAGAAGGCGGACCTGCTGGCGGCCAAGCTGCGGGAGGTCCTTCCTGCGGACCTGGTCCGCGTCTCCAGGCCCGTGAAGTGCGCAGACTTGCGCATCAGCGAGCTGGATGACGCGGTGTCCCAGGAGGAGGTGGCGGCCGCGGTGGCCCGCTCCGGGGAATGCCCCGTCGAGCAGGTCAAGTGCGGGGAGATCCGCCGCTTCTCCCCCGACAGCCCCGGCATGGCATGGGTGCGCTGCCCTATTTCGGCGGCGAAAAAGGTCGCCTCCAGCGGGCGGCTACTGGTGGGGTGGGTGTCGGCGCGGGCCAGGCTCCTTGAGGCCAAGCCCCTGCGCTGCTACCGGTGCCTCGACTCGGGGCACGTGCGTAGCAAGTGCACCTGCGAGGTGGACCGCAGCGATGCCTGCTATCGCTGCGGCCAAACGGGCCACAAGGCGGCTGGCTGCTCCGCTGCCCCACACTGCCCGCTGTGCGAGGCGAGGCAGAAGCCGGCGGACCACAGAGCGGGAAGCAAAGCCTGTGCCGCTTCCGCCCCCGCCAAGTCCGCCAAGTCCGGCAAAAAAGGGAAAAAGAAGGAGAAGCCCGCCGGGAAAGGCCCAACAGCCCACCCCCGGCCGGCCCGCCCGTCCGCCGCTGACGTGGAACGCGCCGAGAGGGTCGCAGACATGGCCGTCGATTAAGGATGGCCATGTCCCTCTTACAGGCGAACCTCAACCACTCGGCCAGGGCTCAGGACCTCTTGTACCAGAGCCTGGCCGAGTGGTCGATCCAGGCGGCGGTGGTGGCGGAGCCTTACCTCGTCCCCGCCAGGGACAACTGGGTTGGTGACCGGGAGGACACGGTGGCGATCGTCGCGCAGACGGCCGCCGGCTCCCCGCCCTTCGATAAAACAGCGAAGGGCCACGGATGCGTCGCGGCCACCTTTATGGGCGTGACGATCGTCGGCGTGTACTTCTCGCCGAACCGGAGCCTGGCCGCATTCGAGCAATTCCTGCTCGAGGTCAGTGCTCTGGTCGGCCAGAGTCACCCAATCCCGGTCCTGGTCGCCGGGGACTTCAACGCCAAGTCGACGGCTTGGGGTTCCCCGGTCACCGATGCGCGGGGCGAGGTAATGGAGGAGTGGGCTGCCACGTCGGGCTTGGTTCTTCTGAACCGGGGGTCGGTAGACACGTGCGTGCGGCACAACGGGGGTTCCATCGTGGACTTAACGTTCGCGACCCCGTGTCTCGCGCGCCGTGTCCGAAACTGGAGGGTGCTCGGGGAGGCGGAGACGCTCTCGGACCACCGGTATATCCGGTTCGAGGTCTCCGCCAACCCTGGAGCTCCACAGAGCCGGCCCCCGCGCGGGGAAGGACCGCGCTGGGCCCTCAAGACCTTGGACGGTGACGTCATCGTCGAGGCGTCCATCGTCCAGGCTTGGCTACCGGCGCCGGGGGGCCCGGCGGCCGACGTGGACGGGCGAGCGGAGCGGTTGAGCGAGTCGATGGCGCAGGTGTGCGACGCCGGTATGTCGCGCGCCAGACCGCTCCCGCCCCGCAGATGGGTGTACTGGTGGTCGGCGGACCTGCGCCGGCTTCGTGAAGCTTGCGTAGCGGCCAGACGCCAGTACACCCATTATAGAAGGCGGCGAAGGCGAGTGGACGCCGAGGAAGGCCGCCTCTACGCCGCATACAGGGAGAGATGCGTCTCTCTGCAGATCGCCATACGGGAGGCAAAGGCCGAGTCATGGGGAGAGTGGTTGGAGACTCTGAATAGAGATCCCTGGGGGCGCCCGTACAAGACGGTGCGTGGTCAGCTGCGCCCCTGGGCTCCTCCGCTGACCCAGAGTCTCCAACCAGAGCTGGTGGCAAACGTCGTCGCCACTCTCTTCCCAGAGAGGGCCGACTCGGCGCCGCCGCCCGTGGCGGCTGCATCGTCGGAGAGCTCGGACGCCTCGATTCCCGAGGTGTCCCAGGTGGAGCTGGAGACTGCGGTCGAGCGTCTCCGCGCCAAACACACAGCACCGGGCCCCGACGGGGTGCCCGGTAGGGTGTGGGCGCTAGCCCTGGAGGCCCTCGGGCCCGGGGTGGTCGAGCTCTTCGACGCCTGTATGCGGCGTGGCCGCTTTCCGAGGAAGTGGAAGGTCGGCAGGCTCGTGCTGCTGCGCAAGGAGGGCCGCCCGGCGGACTCGCCGTCGGCATACCGGCCCATAGTGCTGCTCGACGAGGTGAGCAAGCTCTTCGAGCGGATTATTTCCGCGCGCCTCGTCGAGCACCTCGAACGGGTTGGGCCGGGGCTGAGCGACCGGCAGTTCGGTTTCCGCCGGGGCCGGTCGACGGTCGACGCCATCGCGCGGGTGAGGGACCTCTCGGAGGAGGCAGTGTCCCGGGGAGAGGTTGTTCTGGCGGTGTCTCTAGACATCGCCAACGCCTTCAACACCCTCCCCTGGGGCTGTGTTCGGGCGGCGCTGGAACATCATGGCGTGCCCGAATACATGCGTCGTCTCCTTTACGACTACTTCTCCGAGAGGGTAGTGGTGTACCCGACGCGCGACGGGTGGGGCCGCCGGGTAATGACGTGCGGTGTTCCGCAGGGATCGGTCCTTGGGCCGCTCCTGTGGAACATCGGCTACGACTGGGTGCTGCGGGGCGCTAATCTGCGGGGGGTCGACGTAACGTGTTACGCCGACGATACCCTCGTCACGTCCTGCGGCACCACGTACCGAGAGGCGGCCCTCTTGGCGACGGCCGGAGTGGCCCAAGTGGTGGCCCGAATCCGCCGGCTGGGGCTGGAGGTGGCGCTGGATAAGTCGGAGGCTCTGTGCTTTCACGGAGCCCGACGCGCCCCTCCCGCAGGATCCCAGCTGGTGGTCGGCGGCGTCTCCATCGCTGTCGAGTCGACGATGCGGTACCTACCCAAGTAGCACAAAATAGCAATATAAACTTTCACACAAGGCCCACATCGTCAATCTAAGCATTTGTAATTACTTATAAGAGTTCTTTCAATCCGTAACAGCTGTATAAAAAGAAGCGAGGCTAATTAAAATGCTTTATTCTGTTTTGTGATTCTATTAGGCACCACACACATGCCACAGACGTCACTGTTATACAGCGTTTGGTACTATTTTCTTCTATCTGCTGCATGAGCGTATGCTGTGGAACACTAGCAATGCAGTCTTCTGAATAAATAGCCACGAGTGTGCTCTAAAACTGTTGCATTTTAAGAGAGAACTTTGTGAACTACTGTAACGCAAACAGTTACTTTGTGAAGTTATTTAACAATGATTAAATGCTTCACGCTGCACACAGATGGACTTTTTCTCTATTAATCAGGTGTCAGTATATACTCGTATAACAGCATTTGTCTAGGCCATGTCAGACCTAAATTGTGAACTTTATGCAGTTACATAGCAGCCCGCTGCCTTAAAAAAGTTCACTTTTAAGCTCGTAATTCTTGTTTGAGCAGAATATTTGAACTTGTGTGGTCATCTATTCTGCTGATTGAGTTATATGTAATCATGAATTTTATTATTTTATAACGTGTGGCAATTTCCGAACTAGTGAGTGTTGTTTTACAAAATGTGGAAAGATAAAAAAAGAACTGGTGGAATACGACGTAAATTAATGCAGAGTACTTGAAGATTATTCATGATGATATGGCCGATGCGGGAAATAATATACAGCCTACAATAACAGGCCACATGCGAGCATTCATGCAGCCCTTAGCACTATGTTAAGATTACAACTATTCACTTACCTATCCGCCATATTTACTACCTGACTGTGTATCATTATAAAATTTTAGCCCTTTTGGTTTGGTTTATTTTAAAAGATATCGACAACAATTAAATAAGATACTACTAAATAACACATAAACAGCCCTTCATGCATATAAATATGCCAAAACAATATATTTTATTTTGTTTACAATCAATTTAAGTTACATTTTTTTTCGTATTCTGTATTATTATGAGGGCGCGTGAAAATTTTGAACGATATATATGTGGTATTTCACGATAAAGTTACCTTCCCAATAAGATTTCAAATATATTAGTAAGAAATCGAAGTTTTACTTACCTTAAATTATATTTTTCATGTCACAAAATGGCACCATGGGATCAACAAGTTTTAAGGATTGACACTATACTGACAGTTTTAATGAAAATAAAGATAATGCATATCACAAGTTCGCTCGACGTTTACTTTCAGCTCTATGAAAACATTAGAAATGTTCACTTTGTGTTTATAGGGTAACATGTGGTTTGTTAATCAGGCAGCGTTCAGCTCTTGTAATGTCTGTTACCCACATAAAATGCTAATATAATGCTGATATAACCCAATTATTTTAGTAATGGGATTTCTTATACAGCTATGTGCTGTCAAATTTGTGCCCAAATTAGAGTTATATCAGCTGTTTAAGCGCTTATAACGCTACTATACTGCAACTTATCAGCTAGCGTTTCCATTGTGCTCTGTTGAAATACTGTTATACAGCGCATTTGTGCTACTTGGGTAGGCCTCGTCCTCGACAGCCGATGGAACTTCCGAGAGCACTTCCGGCGACTGGTCCCCAGGTTGTTGCGAGCGGCCGGCGCTTTGAGCTGGCTGCTGCCGAACCTGGGCGGTCCGTCAGTCGCATGCCGCCGGTTGTACGCCGGGGTGGTGCGGTCGATGGCCCTGTACGGAGCCCCGATCTGGGCGGACACCCTGATTGCCCAGAATAGGACCCTCCTGCGCCAGGCGCAACGGGTCATGGCAATCAGGGTGGTGAGAGGGTACCGCACCATCTCGTGCGAGGCGGCGTGCGTCCTGGCAGGGACCCCACCGTGGGACCTGGACGCGGAAGTGCTCTCGGCAGTGTACTGGCGCCGTAGCGCAGCAGCACGAGCCGAGGAGGTGGAGCCAGAGCCGGGGGAGGCCGGGCGGCAGGGGCGACTCGACCGCCAGGTCCTCCTCCGGAAATGGAAGGAGAGGCTGGCGGAGCCGACCGCCGGCAGACGGACGGTGGAGGCGATTCGGCCCGTCCTGGAAGGGTGGGTCGATCGCCGACACGGGGCCCTCACCTTCCACGCTGTGCAGATCCTGACGGGGCACGGTTGCTTCGGCAGGTACCTGTGCAGCGTGGCGGGTCGAGAGCCGACCGGCGTGTGCCACGCCTGTGGGTGTCCGGAGGACACGGCGGAGCACACGCTGGTGGAATGCCCCGAATGGGACGAGCCGCGGGCGATGCTCGCCGCGGCTATAGGGGACGACCTGTCGCTGCCGGGCGTAGTGAAAGCCATGGTCGGCAGCGACAGAGCGTGGAAGGCGGTGCTCCGATTCTGCGCCACGGTGATGGCGCAGAAGGAGGCGGCGGAGCGGGTGAGGGAAGACGACCCTCTGTCGACCCCGATCCGCCGCAAGAGAGTGGGGCGCAGGCGCCTGGCGCATGAGCGCCGCCTTCCCCCATAACGCGGGTCTCCGGGCGGTGGAACCGGGGGGTACCATCGCCCAGCAGGAAGAGACCCCCGTGACGGCTGGCGTGTCACGTGTTCCGACACGCCAGGTTGAATGGTGAGTGGCGCTCCAAGTTGAGCGCCCCCCAAGATGGGCCCCGAGTCCCGGGCAACCGTCGGCGGAGCAGCGGAAGTATGCGTATGCGTTCCCGCAGCTCCGCCGGAAGACGGTGAGGAGGAACACCGCTGGTTTTTAGCCGGTAAGAGTCCGGCATAACCCGACAGCGCCCCCGCGTCTGTCGGGTATCCATGAGGATTTTCCAGCGATATCAAAAAAAAAAAAAAAAAAAAAAAGGTTAGGTTAGGTTAGGTTAGGTTAGGTTAGGTTTTTTTTTTTTTTTATTGAGAAAAGGATGTTACCTTTAATCTCAGATGACATTATTTGTTTTATTTCAAAACAAGCCCTCGCTATTGGATACGGGCGACTCATTTTTACTTTTAATGATTGAGTACATTGATACATTAATATGTTTTTATAAAAAATTGTTTCACCAGTGTGTTAAATTAATATATGTGATAAATTGATAAATATTATTATTTTTCTTAGTTTCATTTGTTGATATATATACATGTTCGCATATTATATATATTTCTTTTATTAAATATTTATATACGTTAGATATTTACATTATATACTTTATTTTTAAGTTTAAATTTATTTGATTTTATCATTTTCATTTTTTTTTTTTATAATAATAATAATAATAATTATTATTATTATTTTATTTATTTTTTTTGTAAATATAAATAGGTATATATTATTTTTATAGGTATATATTATTTTTATATATAGTTACGATTTGTTTATTATTGAATATTATATTATATCTTTGTTAAATTCTTTTAAGGTGTTAATTATTTTTTTGACATGTGTTATGAAGGTTTTCCTGCAGCCTTCCTTCTTGATAATGTCTTTAATGCTAAATGGATTTTCAATTTCTAGGAAATTGCACATAGATATATGATCGGATCGTGTTGTTATATATTTTGGGCACTCTTCAAGGAGGTGTTTTATAGTTTGCTTTGATGAGCTGTCACAAGGACACACATCCGTGGATTTAATTTTGAATCGGTGCAAATATGATAGATGGTACCCGTGGCCCGTGAGGATCTGGGTGAGTTCGAATGATGGTGTTATGGCTGAATATAGTTCATGAATAGTGTCGAGACCGGGAGAGAGTTTCCGCGTGTGTTCACCTTGTACCCCAGAATTATAGATTTCATTTGAGTGCCTCAAATTTTCTGTTTTTATTGCATGTTTTAGATAGCTGAGGGGGAACTTTGTATATTCATATGGTGTGTGTGAATCAGCTGCAGCTTTTGCTGCTGCGTCTGCTTCTTCATTTCCTTTTATGCCAGTGTGTGCTTTAACCCAAATGAAGCAAACCTTGCCTGATTTTGAAATTTCACTAAGGTAATAATGGGTTGATGTAACTAAAGATTGTGTGCTGTCTTTATTATTTATTTCATGCAAACTGGAGAGCGAGTCACTTAATATTGCTAAGTTTCTTATATTATTTTGAAGGGCCCACAAACACGCCCGGTTTATTGCTAAAAGTTCGGCCTGATATACAGAACAACAAGGATGGAGTTTAAACTTTTTGGTGATTTTGGAGCCGTCGACCATGTGCACAACATAGGCTGCTCCAACTTTATTTTCGCTATGTTTGCTGCCGTCTGTATATATCTTTACGCAATCATGAGTGCAGTGATTGTTTATTTCGTCTTCATTTGTAGCAAGTGTGAACTCTATTACTTTACGTGCAGCCGGATGTAGCAGATCCGATACTCTGGTAGGTTTCTCAAGTTTTATGTCATTTGGTAATATTTGTGTTGTTCCTGTTGTTTTGGTTTTTTCTATTAGACTTACTTCGTTTATTTTGAGATGAAGAGGAGTTAATCTGGCCAGAGCAATAGCTGCCGTTGCTGACACGGTTCGGAAGGCTTTGATTATTTTCAGTGCAAATCCCCTTTGAAGAGATTTGAGTTGGTTTATCACTGTGCGGTATTTTGTTGCTGACCCCCATATGCCAGCAGCATATGTTATAGTCGGTTCAATCACTTGTTTGTAAATTATACGTATATTTTCAGGTTGTGCTCCCCAGGTAGGTCTTACAAATTTTGATAATCTTTTAAATATTAATTGAGCTTTGTTAATTACTTGTTTTATATGCTGGATAAATTTAAGATTTTTATCGATAACTACTCCCAAAAGTTTTATATCGTTGACGTATGAAAGTTCGGTGTTATTGAAAATTATTTTGGCGGATTTAGCTTTGGGTGTAAAAGCGATAAGCTGCGTTTTAGTAGGTCCAAACTTGAGCTTTACTGCTTCCCCCCATTTATTTATAAGGTTTAACGCATTATTGGCAGTGATTTGTAAGTCTGTTGGGTTTTTTTGTTGAACAATCAGAAGCACATCGTCTGCGAATGCTTGAAGGTGACAGCCCTCTGGTAATTCTATCTCGAATAAGTCATCCAATATCATGTTCCAAAACAGGGGGCCGCACACCGATCCCTGGATACAACCTCTAGTCATCGTTTTCTTTATTGTGGTATCTGCAAAGTGGAGTGTTACAGACCTGTCTTGTACATAATTTGTAATTGTCTTATAGAGGTTTTTGGGGCATTTAACATGTCTAAGTCTTTTGAAGAGGATTGGCCACCAAGCGTTGTCAAAGGCGGCTTGTATGTCTAAGGAAATGGCAATTACGAGTTTTTTATTGTTTTTGGCTTCGGTGATAACATCTATGGCTTTCTTTAGAGCGTCTGTTGTAGATATCTGTTCCTTAAAACCGAATTGTAATGGGTTGGCAAAGTGTGTTCGGTCTAAATGATAAGCGAGTCTTTTGCAGATTAGTTTTTCTAATAGTTTGCCGAAAACGTTTATTAGTCCTATGGGGCGATATGAAGATGCTTCAGAGTAATTAGTTTTGTTAGGCTTTGGGATTATTATAACTTGAGCTGTTTTCCAGTGTTTTGGGAAGTAATTTATTTCAATACATCTGTTCATTGTCGCAGTAATGATTGTTTTATAATTTTTTGCAAACTCCAGACAAATGTCTGCCGTTAGATGGTCAGGCCCTGGAGCTTTATTTGCATTCATGGACTTCAAGCATCCTAAAACTTCATCTTCAGTAAATGGTAAGTCATCTTCAGTGTTGGGGATTTGATTGATCTGGGATTTTAGTAGTTTTTGTTCATCTGTTGTGTCGTCAGTGTCATCAGGATAAAACTTGTTTAAAAGAGTCAGAGCTGTATCAGTTGATGTTTCAGTATGCTTAGAATTTCCAGAAGAAACAGTTAAGCAGGAGTGAGACTGTGGTGTGCATTTCAGAAGCCTGTTTGTTAGTGACCATACATTTTCCTTTCCTTGAAGATTGCAGAATTGGCGAAAGTGATCAGTAGATGTTTGTTTGATTGCCTCTGCATATTTGACTTTTAAATCGTTTCTTTCTGATATGGCGTTTCCAATTGGTTTTCCAGAGCGTTTGAGATCCTGTATCCTGTGGTGTAACTTAATGACTTGCTTTTTGAGCTCATCCAATTCCTTATTCCACCAAGGAATTTGATAGTAGGCATTGGTTTTACGTCTGAGCGTGTCTTCGCAGACCTTTTGTATTGTTTTTGTAATTTTTGAAGTGTATGCCTCAATTCCCGGACCATCTAATGTTTTAATTAATGTGTCTTCTATGTTTGTCTGTCTGATTTCGTTTTTTAGTGAATTGCTAAATATGGACCAGTCAACGTCTTTTGTGCAGTATCTGTATGTGGACTGCTTTTTCCTTTTCTGTATTTTGATGTTTCCTAGGTCGAGGATGTAGTCAATCGCATTATGCTCGCTGGATGGACTAGCGTCAAGATTAACCCTCCAGTCGTGTATTCTGTGAATCAAATTGTCGGAATGTAATGTGATATCTATAATGGAGTTTCGAAGGATACCGTGAGACATTGTTTCAAACGTGGGAGTGTTACCTGTGTTGGCAATGATCAAGTCATTAGCTATTATTAGGTTGTTTATAGCTGTGCCCCTTTTATTCGGTTTTGTGGACCCCCAGTTTGGGTGCCAACCATTTAAATCACCCCCTACGATGATGTAGGCGTTGTCGTGATGTTTAAGGAACACTTCAAGGCGATTCAGAGTGGAATTTACGTCTGATTTTGGTTCGATGTATATTGAAACGAAGAATAATTTCCGTCCATTGGTAATAAGTTGAACCACACAAATGTTAGGAGTTGAATATTTGGGCATGTCAGTATGCCCAAAGTGGCAGCCAATCCGAACTTAACTAAAATGCATGCCTTAATACGGTCGTTATTGCAAGGAAACTGGTGTATTTCAAAACCTGGAATGCTCTTAACTGTAAGCGCATTGCCAACATAGGGTTCGCTGACGAGACCTATCGAATAATTTTCGGATGTTAAATAATTAATGTATTCATGATGACTGTTGTAGCTTTTATCTAAGTTGCATTGTAATATTTTAAATGTTTGATTGTTAAAATCCATAATCGATTTTTTCCAGGACAATGTTTTTCATTGAGGTTTTAAGGGGACAGGTGTCAGAGGTAGCTGAGTGTTTCGTATCTATATTTGTTTTATATTTAATATTTTTTGTGTGGCAATTTGCGCAGTTAAGAGAGTTTTGGTTATTTTTTGATGGACAGGTGGTGAAAGTGTGGTTTTGGTCTCCACAATGCGAGCAATAACTGGCGTTATTGGTGCAGTGATTTTTTAGGTGACCATATTGGAGGCATTTGTAGCATTGGAGCAGGGGTATAAATTCTTCGACGTGTACTTTTTGATGGTCGACATTAACACGCCCCATCTCCATGAGCTTTTTCCATACAGGTGGAGAGGTCAGTATTACTGCATTATACATTTTATCATTTTTATTGTTCCTTTGAAACTTAAAATTAAATTCCTCCGGAGTTGGTTTTAATTGTTTCACCTCGTCATTTTGTTTCAGTATTAATTGCATAAGTTCATGGTTTGAAACTTCTTTAGATACTCCTTTGAGTATGACCATTGGTTTAAGTTTCCGCGTGGGCTCAGCTCGAACTGAAGTTGATTTTTCAAGGCGATTCAGTGTTTCATCCCGCTGGGATAGGGTGTCAAACTCAACTTTTAACTTGTTTTTGCCTATTGGTTTAATTCCAGATGGAGCGTAATTTACCTCTTTAAAATTAATGGACTTACGCCATTGCTCTGCAACTTCTTGCCTGTTTTGGTTTTCAGATGTAGATGAAACTATGATGGATGGTTTCGATTTATTAGGTACAGGTGCTGGCCTGGGCGTTGAGATTATGGACGCATATGTGGTGGGTGCATTTGGTTTATGGGTTGT